>JARCFY010000004.1:26480120-31480120 GCA_029233225.1 Lepidodactylus listeri | reverse complement strand
CCCTCAGTGGGTGACCATGAGCCAGTCTCTCTCTTTTTTCTCTCAGCCTGGCTCAGAGTAATTATGGGGGAGAAAAGATGAGATGGATAGTGATGATAAGATGGGTTCAACCATGTGTGGAGGGAAGTGAGGATAAGGCCATCTGAAAAGACTATATGCTTGCCGTGTAGATGCAACCAAAGAAGAAGAAGAAGAAGAGATTGGATTTATACCCTGCCCTTCACTTGGAGTCTCAGAGTGGCTTACAAACTCCTTTCCCTTCCCCTCCCCACAACAGACACCCTGCGAGGTAGGTGGGCCTGAGAGAGTTCTTTCAAGAACTGCCCTTTCAAGAACAGCTCTGGCAGAACTATGGCTTGCCCAAGGTCATCCAGCAGTTGGAAGTGGAGGAGTGGGGAATCAAACCCGGTTCTCCCAGATTAGAGTCTGTGCACTTAACCACTACACCAAACTGGCTTTGAGCCTTTGAGCACTGGATGCAAGATTTGCCAGCTGCACCCTCAGTTTGCATGAGCAATATATATGGGAGCGGATAAAGAGAGATCCATGCTGACAGACAACATTGCAGTAAGATTCTCAAAGCACTTCAGAATATGCTATGTTTTGACCACAAAGGCCTTTGAAATGGATGGGGAAATGGCATGGGAGCCACTCAGAGGAACCCACGCTAGCCCAGGAACCCACACTAGTGCCTCTGAGCAGTCTACTGTCTAAATAATCAAATGTAACATAGTAAAATTCAAATGGGCTCCTTAAATCTGGCTTGACACCTGCAAAATCAATTACCACCCATCTGCCCAAGAGGTCAGTGAATAATTCATGGCAAATAAATGAGTCTGAGTACACCAGAAGGAGATTTGTTTAAGAATTCAAAAGAATATTTGTAGAATTCTCTCGCTTTTTTTTTAAACACCCTACTCTAATCAGCTCTTACAGTTTATTCGTCATCGAGCGCTATTGCTTTAGTGCTTTTCCCATTAGGCTAGTCTATATTAATCATGTATTGTTAATGTCACACACAGGGGAACAAAACGCATTGTTTTAATACTGAGTACTTAAAACCACTGAATTAAGGTGGGGAGAAGACTATTACCGCTGTTTGACATTTGTTTAGCTGGCTGTTGTAGAATTTGATCATAAAACTATTAATCTGTAGGCTGTGGGAAGCAAACTGTTAGCAGACTATCAGAACTGGGTGTGGCTGGGTTCTATACTGATTCTCTCTTCTTGCTGATCTCTTCCCACTCTGTAAGAGGCAGCGGGCAGCTGCAAATGACTTGCAGAAGTATTTTTAGTTTTAGTGGTGGCCAAACTGTGTTTCAGGTGTCTAGGTACCTCATTATGGGTCCTAGACTGGCAGGTCATGTTATCTACTCTGGTCCAAAGCTATAAGACCCTCCATAAATGTGCCACACAATGAGTTTTTTCAAGCATGTGCCATGTTCATATGCAATGGTGAAGCTCACAGAGCTGCTCTGTGGTTGCCAGCCTACAGGTGGGTCCTGGGGAGCTCCTGGAATTACAAGTGATCTCCAGACCAGAGATCAGTTCCCCGGGGCGGGGGGGAAATGGCAGCTTTGGAGATTGAGATCTATGGCATGACACCTGCTGAGGTTTCTGCCCTCCTCAAACTCCACCCTCCCCAAGCTCCATCCCTAAATCTCTAGGAATTTTTCAACCTGGAGTTGGGAAGGCTAGGTTATCCTGATGACATGAATGCAAGCATGTCTTCTATGAACAGAGTCTTCCCTAAATGCAATCTTCTGGGGTACCTTCAATCAGTAAATGTGTTAAACAAGAATAATGGGATGTATGCAGTTTCTTGAAGTTGCCTTACACTGCATTAGACTACCAAGGTCAGTGTCTGTTCTGATGCTGCAATGTTTTCCCGGTCTCAGGGGCTTTCACATCACCTACTACCTGATCCTTTTAACTGGAGATGCCAGGGATTGAATCTGGGACTTTCTGCATCCAAAACAGATGCTTTCCTGTTGAGCCATATTTCAGTTTTACAGAGGGAGGCCATTTATTGTTCCTTGCACACCCACATTTAGGACACTTTTACTTACCAGGTTTTGATCTTTATAAGCAGGGACCCTCAGGGACGGGGGGGGGGGGGATTTCCATCCACACTTTTTTGTTTAAATTTCAGATTTTTCTGCAAACCTGGAGCATTTTTCAGGTTTATAGAAAGATCTGTTTTACCAGTTCATGGCCCCAGTCTCTAGATCTAAGTATCCTCAGGTTTAGCCACATTGAGAATTAAATATACAAACATGGACCTGCAAGTAACTTGTGGGTAAGGGACATCCCATCTGCCCCTTTGCTTCCTTTCTTTTTTCTCCCCCACTTCTTTTCTGTCAATCTTCCCCGTCTCTTTCTCCTCCATGCCATTCTCTGTCAGTCTTCCCTCCATGTCTCTTTCTCTCCCCCCATCCTTTCCTACCTTGGCCTCCTTTTGAGCTTCTGGGGCTACCCTTCTTTGGGGTGCCTTTGCTCCAAGAGCTGCAGCAGTAGGGCCCCCAAGAGCCAACAAAGGACTGGTATGTCATCTGGGCATGCACAGACAATGTTATTGGGGAGGGGATTTAAGCTCCCCCAATGTATTTCTTTTTTTTAAGTTTTCAGATTTTTCTGCAAACCTAGGGGCCAAGTTTGGGGTGGAGGGGATCTCCTTCCTGTCAGTGTGGGCTGGATTCATGGATTTAAATATCTTCAGATTGGCCCATGTTTAACAGTTAGGAAATATGATTGATGTCTGGCACTGAAATTTAAAGATGAAACTGCCTTACACCAAGTCATACCATTCATTTGTCTAGCACAGCCTAGCCTTCTTTAACAAGTAGAAGTTCTCCAGAGCCTAAACTGATAAATGTATTCTCCAACATCTGCTACCCAAGATCTACCATTTTCCCAACAGCTCCTGGAAATGCTGGGGTCTGAACCTTAGAGCTTCTGCATGTAAAAGCAGGGACTCTTCCACTGAGCTACAGAAGACCCGGTGATCTTCTTACAAGTTTGTCATTCTGACAGAATTCCTGTACATTCTCATCTTTTGCAGTCAAATGAGTTGCAATTGCAGCTTAAGGTCAAAGGGAACCATCAACACACATGATCGGTCTGCTGGGTTCCACCCAAGCACCTCTGAAGCTGCACACTACTTCCAGAAGACTTCCTTTATTATGGAGTAGAGTCCTCGCTACCCATTCAGCTTCCTCATTACTACAAGGGAGAAGGGGACTACTTTTAGTGTGGGATGATGTGGTTGGTAGCAAGGTTGATATATCCCTAGTGGGGTAGTAACACAGCTAATATAGGTCTTGCTTTGCCAAGAGGGACCTTTTGGGAGGGGAGAAAATGGGGAACACCTGATTTTATACATAAAACAAATCTAAATCGAAAGCAAATCTAAACTACCTTTGATAATATCCAGCTGCACCCCTGGACAGAGTTGTTGTTGTTGTTGTTGTTAGGATACAGTGGAGGAAGGCAGAAAGATATTGTGAGCCATTTTTGATCACCACTGGGGAGATATGTGGGGTATAATATCTAAACAAGGAATTAAGTGGGTAGTTTGGAGCCTACTAAGTAAAAGCTAAGAATAATGCGTATAATCAAGAACCTGGGGTGTTCTTTTTGTGACAAATCCTACTGAATGAATGGGTTGTTTGAGTACAGCTGTCTGCTATTACTCTCCTTCATACTTACAAATGTTCCCATTCCATCTGACTGTTTATCCTTCGACAACATATTGTTTATTTTTCATTGCTCCTTTTTTCTTTATGATCAAGTACCCTTCAAAATTCTTTTTCTTCTTTCACCCATCTTCGCCTCTTTCCCTTGACCACACCAGACATTGAGGATTTTTTGCCATCCGAAATTCTAATGCGTTTCTGCTGTTGGGTGTGGCCTTTATGCTAATGAGTTCCTGCTGGGCTTTTTCTACAAAATAAATCCTGGCAGACTCTTATCTGGGAGAACCGGGTTTGATTCCCCACTCCTCCACTTGCACCTGGCTGGATGACCTTGGGCAAGCCATAGCTCTGTACCAGCTGTTCCCTCAAGGACAGCTTGGGAAAGAGCTCTCTCAGCCCCACCTACCTCACAGGGTGTCTGTTGTGGGGAGGGGAAGGGAAAAGGAGTTTGTAAGCCGCTCTGAGACTCCAAGTGAGTGAAGGGCAGGGTATAAATCCAATCTCTTCTTCTTCTTCTACAACAGGATTTTGCAAAGAGACAGTAACTGACTACAGGCCATTAATACAACAGAGACGCCTACAGAGCACAAGCACTAACACATATTGCTACATAGCAGAGAGCGAGAACAAGAGGTAGACTGAACTGGACTCAGATATGGGGTTCATCAGTATTTATTTCAAATTCTACTTTGATACAAACGCAGTCAAAGTTCTTTTGAGATGGTATCTTACTCCGGCAAAGCTTTCTCATCAGTATACCCGCCACACTCTCCCAAATGTTGGAAAAGCTGTGGTCACTGGGGAATTTATTTCCACAATTGGTGGGAATGTCCTCACACTGCAGAATTTTGGGATGCAGTTTTAGCAGAAATCAAACAATTGATGAGATTTATACTTCCCAAAGATCCTGCTCTTATTCGTCTAAATGTATGGCCCAAAATATCTATTCAAAAAACAGTAAGAGAATTAATCTCAGTATTACTTACAGCAGCTAAAAGTGTAATTGCTAGGCACTGGAAAGGGTGGACTATCCCCACCATCAACCAATGGTTTGTCAAAGTCTGGGATTATTTGATTGGATCACCCAATGAAACCTAACAGAGGTCCATAACAGCTCAATGGATAAGTGGAACATTTTACTAGATGAACAGAATAGGTTTATAATGCATCTGCCACGCATGTTTTGAGCAGATTCCAAATCATGATATAAGTTTTTTTAAGATAATGAAGATTATTAGTAAGGGTTTAAGAATTGAAGTTTTGTTCTCAATAATAAGGGTACAGTATTAAGAGTGGATAACATTTATTGATTCATACTGTTAATGGAGGGTTGGTTGCTACATTATATACTTTGTAATAATTAGTTATATTGTTTATTGCTTGGAACATTTATGTGGAATTTACTGCCCTTCTCCTTATAATGTACTGTATTAATGTTAAAATAAAGTTTTAAAAGTTTTTTTTTAAAAAAAGAGATAGACTGAACTGCAAGAAAAAATCAGTCAATAAACCCTAAACACTACAGAATGCTCCATAGCTCCCCCTAGGGTACACGTGGACTAAAATACTCTTTCAGCCATATTTACAGTAATTAGACTCTTAGCAAGCTGTCACTTCTGCAACACTCCTCACTGGGGAGCCAGAGTAGCTTACATCCTTCTCCTCTCTTCCATTTTATCCATAGAGCAACACTATAAAGTAGGTTAGGCTGAGAGGGTGTGACTAGACCAAGGTCACCAAGCAGGCTTCCTTGGCAGAGTGGGGAATCAAACCTGGGTCTCCTGGGGCCTCATCTGATACCCTGACCACCACTCCACAGTGGCTCTCACACGGTGCTCTCAGTATTGCCACCCAGCTGGGCAGCCGGCCTGTGCAGAAGCTTCAAGGCACTTGAAAATAGCAGGGACTGGGAGATTAATAAATCCAGTGTATAAATAAATAAGTAATAAATAATTCAGATCCTGGAGATCTTTTCTATTATCTGAAAATGAAAAAAAGTGCAATATGCATTTGAAAGCTTCGGAGCGAAGAGAAAAAATGGATTAATATTGTCATTATAATTAACAAGAGGGGAACCCACAGGAATTCGTGAAGGAAATCCGTTTGCCTGCTGTCCCCCCCACATCATCCTCGTATGTGGATGCAGACAGACCACCATGTGACTTTATACTTATCATTGAGTGCAAAAAGGGAAAGCATCTAGTAAAAATTGCCTAAAAACTGAGCAAAGAGAAAAATAAAATGAGCAATTAATAAAATAATTCTCTCTCCCTAAGTCTTCAGAATGTCAGACCAGGATCTGTGAGACCCAGGTTCAAATTGCTGTCCTGCCATGGAAGCTAGTTAAGAACATAAGAAGAGCCCTGCTAGACCAAACCAGTGGTCCATCTAATCCAGTTTCCTGTCTCACACAGTGGCCAATGAGAGACCACCATTGAATATTAGGGTCACTACAAAGCAGCAGGCAATGGCAATCCACCTCTGTTTGTCTCTTACCTTAAAACCTTGTGAAGTGGCCATAAATTGTCTGTGACTTGGTAGAACTTTATACAGGCAACGACCTCTTGGGAATCCAGTGTAAACTAAGCTCCATGATGGCAGAAAGGTGTCATATAAACGAAGTGAAAACTTTTTTGTTAAAACATTATTCCACAAAATTTCTTCCATTGATTATGTATGATTATTTAACTTTTTTTCTACATAAATTCAAAGAAGATTCATTTTCTTCTTTTGTGTGGCATTATACCCCACAGAGCCAGAGCCAGAGATGTAAAACTGGGTCATGACAAGGGTTGCCAGCTCCAGGTTGGGAACTACCTAGAGATTTGGAGGGGGGGCTGGAGTCTTAGGAGGGTGGGGTTTGGGGAGGGGAGGGACTTCAGTGGGGTATAATGCCATAGTGTCAACCTTCCAAAGTGGCTATTTTCTCTAGGTGCACTGATCCCTGAAGCCTGGAGATCTCCAGCCACTACCTGGAGGCTGGCAACCCTACATATATGGTATCTTGTCCTGAAGTCAAGGCAAACATGATGGGTAAGTTCAGAGAGATATCTGGAAATGGATATCACAGATCTTCTTTATATAGGCAGGCAGGTAGGGAACATTTCACCAAAGCACTGGAGTAGTTCCTTTGAAATCGAGCCATTGTTTCTAGTGCTGCATCAGTTCTGGCAGCTGAAAAATCAGCTTTGTTACCTCTGCTTCAGACCAAGGGGTTTCTCTACAGAGATTTTATTTCAAACCAAGTTCTGCTTTGTGTGGCTGGAGGAAAGAGGATACCTCTATGGCGACAGTGGAGTTTGGGGATTTTTTAGATTACAAATTAATATTTATCTGCAGATCTGGGCCCAAGTGTGGAGAAATGCCAATCTTGTTTGTGGGGGCCTCCTTTTGTTGCCCTTCTGATCTGGACAGGAGAGTCAAGTTGCCCTTTAGAAGGAGCGGTATAACATAGTTTGCAGAAGGATGCATGTTTATATAACGCTGTGCCTGAGATTATATACTGTACGACTGTGAAGTTCATCATACTAGGAGATAATACCAACCATAATATGGAACCCCATCATTCAGCTAGGGGCCAGTTTATATGTAAAAAAACTTCCAGTCCCTGAATGGCTGTCTAGAAAATAAAGTACCTCCCAAGAACATGGATCTTGGTCATCTGTATTTAGTTTTTTAAGAATGGAAGATCTTATTTCCTTATATCACAACATCAAATAACCAGCAGCTGCCCCCCACCCATACTAGTAGTGAAATCCACACAATGGGGGCAGCCCTGGCTATCACTTAAAGCAGTGCGATCCCACCAGAACAACTCACTGCCCCCACCCCCGGCCAGCACTTTGGATTGTCACAATAATGAGAATAGATGGTGAGGCACCTACCTGGTGCCTTCACACACATTCAATGCACCTCAGCCATCATTTGCAAGTGGAATCTGCTGATTTACACAGGAAAACCCAGTGGCAAACAATTGCTAAAGGGCATTGAAGGTACACTGAAAGGGCATTATCTGCTCTGAGCCTGCAAAATGTGGGGAGAGCGGCCTAGAAATCAAATAAAGAAATCAAATAAAATCCAGTGTGCATGAAAGCGGCCTGAGGCTGCTCAGTGTAGGGCCTCAGAGGCACCCTGGACAAGAGGGAAGTCGGAGGAGGACGCGTCGAAGGTAAGCAGAGCGAGGGAGCTGATGGCACATGGGAAAAATGGGGAGTCACATTTCCCTTCTACCCCAAGTCCTTGCAGGTCCTCCTCTTGTAAATTTTATTTATAAATATGTTTAGTGTGGGTCCATTTTACTTTGGTAGCAGTATCAGCACGCTTGGAAATAAGGGAGGAGACCTTGCCCAAACAGATAAATCAATGAAAGTGTCCAGGGCTTTTTTTGTAGGAAAAGCCCAACATGAACTCATTAGCATATTAGGTCACACCCAACAGCAGAAACTCATTAACATATTAGGCCACACCCCTGACAGCGCAGCTCATTAGCCTATTAGGTGGGGGCTGGGAAAGCACAGGGTGGGCATGGAAGCTTGCCTCTTTCCCCCCCTGAGCTTCTCCACCCCACTTCAGCATTGCCTTTCTAGTCTACCCCCCCACCCCCGAACCAGACAGCCAGGGAAAGGCACTGCTGAAGTGCCTGGGATCAGATTGAGGAAGGAAAGGAAGGCATTTTCATCGGGCCTGGGTTTCCTCCCTGTCTTTTTCCAGCTGTGACATGTCAGTCAGAGAAGGGAAGGTGGAGAGAGAGTCATTTCCTTGTCAATTTCACTCTCAGCTGACTGGGGGGAAGTGAAATTGACAAGGAAATCCCCATGGACTCCCCAGAGGGAAAGAGGGCATTTTCCCTCTTGCGTGTAACGTGGGGAGGGCAGTGTGCTCTGTAGCCACACATGCCAGAGGTTTTGGTTGTAGGCGTGGCCAACTCAGGAGCCAGCCAGAACTCCATTCCTGTGCATTCCTGCCCAAAAATAGCCCTGAAAGTGTCAACTTGAATGTAAGATTCCTATAAAGGATTTGTTCCTGAGGAAAGACCAGAGGTCTGAAACACTTAGATATCCGAAACAAGTGTTGACTGAAAGAGACTTTGAGCAGACTGCTTTTGTGGATTTGAATGACACAACACTGTTTGAGGAATATAGACTGAGAGAGAGTTGAGCAGACTGCTATGTGAATTTCTATCAACATTTTTTTCTGTGATTTTTTTTTGTGATGGAATACGGTGTTTGTCTTTATTATCAGACACTAAATATGTTACAGCTTTAATGTAGTCTCATTTGTTATTGTATGGTTCTGCGGGCATCTAGCACATGTCTGTATATATTGTTTTCATACCTGATTGTTTTGGGACTGTGTGTTATTCCTTCGGATTGTTTATCTATACATTGATCAACATTTTTAAGCGTGAGGAAAACAAAATGTTTAACCACACAGTGGTTTCTCTACGCCAGAACATCCCATCTTTGATATAAAAATTCATTTTGCTTCTATTTCCCTTCCTCTTTGGTGCTCCCCCTTCGATTGCGTGCCAATGAACAAGACAACAGCCTGGCTCTCATCCCAGATATTTTGTCTGGGATGCTGGTTCACGTATTTTTCATGACCCTCAGAGGATGTCACAATGGCAGTTCAATGACTGCGGAAGATAAGCAATCACAAAACCTGCTAATAAGACAAAACATTCTATGTGATTTGATATTCCTAGTAGTAAAACATTATATGTGATATCAATGTTATCAGCAATGTAAACAGTTTTGCAGCAAGGTGAAATAATTATAGGAAAGGGTGCACAAGGGTGAAAAGGTGAAATAATTATAGGAAAGGGTGCACATTCACATTGCTCTCCCTATTAGTAAAGTTCACATCCTCCCTTGAATCTATCCATTTATTTAAAATATTCACACCCCACCTTAACTCCTTAGGCTCAAGGCAGCGAACAATACAATACCCATTTGCAAAATCAAAACAAAACAAACGAAACCAATACACAGATAAAACCAATGCATGGATTAAAACGCAGCCAACTCTGCCGAAGCAGTTTATCCTCCACCAAATACCCTCTTACATCAAATGGTCCTACATGCCTTTCTAAATGCAATGAGTAAAGATGCCCGCTGCTGCATACACTCTTGGCCTCCCCGAGAAAAAGGCTGTGGGCCCCACAAGAAGAAGGCCATCAGAAGAACGTAGCTGGCCTTTGGAGGTTCCCCTTTTACCCAAACCAGAGGGAGGAATCTGATATCCCCCTAAGACTCGTGCTTTAAACAAAGAGAAGAGGACTCTGGACACAGATGCACATGGGGAAGCATTTGTGTTAGACATGGCAGAGGTGCTTCTGGGGGATCTCAGCTGCCGTGCGGCAGGAACTGTTCAGGTGACACATTACTATTAACCTACGAATTGACATGCCAATCAGTGACACAAGTCTTGGCCTCCCCCGGTCTGGTTTATCTGAACCACCTCCTCTGCTTACCTTGGCAAAGCTTGAATTTTTCATTATAGTTTAAAGTGCAAATGCAAAGGCTGACGTGAAGCAATTGACTGACCACCGCTCTGTTGTATGCCGAGAGGTTCAGCCGAATTCGGTGAGTGTTACTGCACTGCGGTGAAGGTTTACTTTTTAATGGTGCCAGTGGTAGCTACGAAGGTTATAGCTCATTAATTTTTTGGGCAAGATATTAGGCCCACATTAGTAGGCACGATGTATAGTTATTATAATTACAGTAATGTACCATCACTTACTATAAGCCAACTACTAATGACAATAAAGCTTACAATACCATAACAGGACATTGTTTTCCCATACTGTCTTTACCTACTATTATCCATTATTTATAAACCACTGCACGCCACAAGGAAATTTGCCCACTACTAAAGCTTAGTGTCTTAGCTCTTAAAAAAGGACATTCAGTACATTTTTATATAGTTCATTAAGCCTATGAAGAATTGCAGAGGACGGAAAACCTCATCCAGTGAGCCAGGCAAATGAGCACAGGTCTTTCTAAATGGGCCAAAATGTGCTCTGCTAAAAGTGAGGTTTAATGCTACCCAGAGCCTTCCAGTTCTGAACCCTAGAGCTTCCCTTTCAGGGACAAAGCTCAGAAATATGTAAAGACAAACGGGGGACCTGCAAGTCTTGCAAGGGGCATCTCATTCCCCCTCTCCCCCACTATTTTCTCTTTCTCTTTCTTAAAAGCCCCTATAGCCTCTCCCTGTCCCTGTTTCCTTCTCTTCTTCCCACCCCCCCCCCCCCCATCTTCAGCTAGTTTGTGAAGTGGAGCAAACAGCACCCATTTCTGTTTGGCTGAAGACCTCTTTATTAACATTAACAGTAGGGCACATAACTTGGCTATTGGAATAAGTAATAACAATACTTAACTAAGTAATTTCTACTGCTCCAGGTCAGGGTGTCCTGGCCTGGTTCTACACATTCATAGAATCAAAGAATCACAGAGCTGGAAGGGGCCATACAGGCCATCTAGTCCAACCCCCTGCTCAATGCAGGATCAGCCTAGAGCATCCCTGATAAGTGACATTTTCCACAGTGTCAAGTTTCCCCGCACCTGCACTTGTATCCCTCTGTTGCTTTTCCTCATTTCCCCAGATGTCTTTACAGTCCTAGGCATAAAAACACAGTTTGTTCCCTGTTGCTCCGCAGCATCAGACTTCGCTGTTTCCAGGCATTCCCATACTGTGTTTTTGCTCCTGGGAAGGAGAAATCATCTGCAGAAACGAAGGAAAGCTGCAGATGAATGGAAGTACAGGCAGGGAGCAACTTGACACTGCAGAAAATGCAAGCCTAGAGTATCCCTGACATTCATAGCAGGCCCAGAACTCCTGCAGGCTGCTATCAGGAAGACAGGGAAGAGAAGCACTGAGTCCCTCCTACTCTCCTGCTTGCTCTGAGGCCTACTGGGATAGCCTCTTAAAGAGGCAGTACACAACAAGCTATATTTATTATTTACTTCCTACATTAAAGTTGTGGTTACACGTGCCAGATAAAACGGGGGGGGGGGGGGGTGAGGCTATTTCCTCTGGAGGAATTTGACCCGCAGTTGCAAGATCACACCTCCCTTTGAAGCTGCAGGTGCAGCCCGTCAGTGTGTGATCAGACGCAATTGTGAGTCATGGGTTTTTTTGCCATTTGTTTCCCATGCATTTAAATGAGGAATTGATGATTCACACCTCCGTGCTGGGGGCTCCCTATGGAGTTTGCAATGATGTGCATACTGAGGGGGGGGGACAATGGCACAGAGTCAGGATGGCCTGATCAGACCATCCCGACAGCATGAGAGTTCGCTGGAATGATCAGACATGGGAAAGTCCATCCATGGCCCATCGCAACCAGTTTACTACCAGGTTTTCCCCAGTGTCTTTTAACTCTGCTTCTTTGGCAGAGCAGAACGGGTTGCCGATGGCTTCAAGATGCTTCCCAGATGTTGTTATCTGATCACTCCCTTTAAATCTATCCAGCATTTGCTCCTATGTCAGGTCTAGTTGTGTGTATGATTGCAGCCTTATATCCTGCCTTTCTTCACAATGGGGACCAGAGCAGATTATATTCTCTTCCATTTTACCTTCACAACAATCCTGTGAAGTAGGCTAGGTTGAGACCATGTGACTGGCCCAAAGTCACCCAGCAAGATTCCATTATAAGGTTGCGAACCTCCAGATGGGTCCTGGGAATCCCCTGGAATTACAGTTCATCTCTAGACTATTCTATTCTACTCTACTCTACTCTAGACTACTCTAGTTCCCCTGGAGAGAATGGATGCTTTGGAGGATGGACTCTATGGCATTGTACCCCACTGAGGTCCCTGTCCTGCCCAGGATCAATCCCTAAATCTCCAGGAGTTTCCCAACCTAGATCTGGCAACCCTACCACCCCATCCACCACCAGTGGCCAGGGGGGACCTGGCTACCCTATTCCATGGTGATGCGGAGATCTGAACCTGGGTCTCCCAGATGCTAGTCTGGGAGAACTGAGTTTGATTCCCCACTCCTCCACTTGCACCTGGCTGGATGACCTTGGGCAAGCCGTAGTTCTGGCACAGCTGTTCTCTCAAGGACAGTTGTCTCAGAGCTCTCTCAGCCCCACCTACCTCACAGGATGCCTGTTGTGGGGAGGGGAAGGGAAAGGAGTTTGTAAGCCGCTCTGAGACTCCAAGTGAGTGGAGGGCGGGGTATAAATCCAGTCTCTTCTTCTTCTTCTTCACATGCGCCTGCACACACACATATATATATCCTCTTTTTCCCCCATTAGCATATATATATATCCTCTCTTTCCCCCCTGCTAATAGAAAAGAAACATAAATGGTCTTAGGAGCAGGGATGCTGTCACACCAGCCTCACCCTTCCCCAAGCGGTTACCTTTCCCCCACACATTTCCTGTTGCGGTACAGAGACTAAGTGTGGTTGGAAAACAGGTGCACTGCAGACATCTGGCAGGTTAGCAGCGCACTTACCAAAGTGGAGGGCAGAGGCTCAAGAAAAACTAGTTTGGAAGAGTGAATAGGGGGATAAGCAAGCCCGTAGCTACAGTGGAGCATCTCGGGGCCAGTCCCCCTGATGTACGGCCCAGGTCTCCCAATTTCCCATCCAGCCAGTTCATTTTATTTTTCTGGTGCTTCATGGCCTCCCCTCACTGAGCCATCACCCTGCCCTGCTGGCACCCTTGCGTCTCACCTCTCTCTCTCTCTTTCTCTCGGTCACTTGTTTTACTCTCTCGTCGCTCCTGACCCAGCCTGGTGGTGTGTATGTGGGCGCCCCCAACTTATTTAAATGCCCCCCCAAAGTAAAAAAAAAAATCTTGGCTATGGCCTTGGGGATAAGTATGATAGATAGATAGATAGATAGATAGATAGATAGATAGATAGATAGATAGATAGATAGATAGAGACATATGAATGAAATAATTTAAAATCCAATTAAAATATCTAAAGATAAAACATAAAATCTACTTCTATGTCTTTTCTAAAGCACCAAGCCTCACGCGGACTTCGTTCCATAAGCAGAATTACCGCTCTGCAGTGCAAACCAAGCTACATCTACAGTTGTTTGCAGATCAAGGGACTTCTGCAAGTTCTGAGCTATGTTCTTCGCCTGTGCCTCATCTTCCAGTGTGGGTCCTCTGAGCCAGTTTCCCATTACATTGCTGGCCTTGCAGCCATCTGGGAGGGGAGGTCAGTGCCAACTTGAACCTCAGGAGGGGAGATCAGGAAGGAACATAATCTCTGTGTTGCACCATCCTGCATGTGGATGGGCTTGGCCAGCCCTACCCCAGGCCAAACCTTCTAAGTGGTTAGTCTGGTCTGGGGGAACAGCAATGGTCAACTTCAGGGTGGGGCTACTGGAGTTCTCCTGGAATCACAAGTGATCCACAAACTACGGAGATCAGTTTCCCTGGAGGAAATGGACACTTCAGAGGGTGGACACTATAGCATTACCCCTTCCCAAACCCTCCCCTACCCTGGGACTGCTAGGGTTGCCAGCTCCGGGTTCCAAAGCACCTGGAGATTTGGGGGGTGGAACCCGGGGGAGGGTGGGGTTTGAGGAGGGGAGGGTCCTCAGGAGGGTATACTGCCATAGAATCCACCCTTCAAAGCAGCTGTTTTCTACAGGGGAACTGATCTCTGTTGTCTGGAGATCAGTTGTAATTCCAGGAGATCTCCAGCCCCAACCTGGATGTTGGCAACCCTAGGGATGGCCCCCAAATGACCATGATTTTTTCAAGCTGGAATTGGTAATTGTCCCTTTATGCCCTTCCCTCATCGTCCACAAACACCCACCTGAAGCGGGGGGACCTACAATAGAAAAGAGCAATGGGGGGAAGGGAATTACAGCATTCTTTTACCATTGCTGGAGTTTTTATATTAAAAAACAGACGGTTCAGGGTTGAGTAATCTTTCACAGCTGTAATACACTAAAATTACAAAGGATTTATTTGTGCTCTCAATCTTCAAGGCAATCAGAACATAATCAAACACAGTCGCTGCGTAAGTCAAAGCCTTTCAGAACGTTCAGCTTTCTTCTGTGTTTTCTTTTTCTTCAAATTTGGCCATGACTCACATGGTGTCAAATAGCTTTCTAGCCATGGAAGAAGAAGAAGAGATTGGATTTATACCCCGCCCTCCACTCCCCAAGGGAGTCTCAGAGCGGCTTACAAACTCCTTTTCCCTTCCCCTCCCCACAACAGACACCATGTGAGGTGGGTGGGGGCTGAGAGAGCTCTTTCCCAAGCTGTCCTTGAGGGAACAGCTGGTACAGAGCTATGGCTTGCCCAAGGTCATCCAGCCAGGTGCAAGTGGAGGAGTGGGGAATCAAACCCGGTTCTCCCAGATTAGAGTCTGTGCACTTAACCACTACACCAAACTGGCTCTCAATGGAAGCTGTGTGTGTGTGTGTGTGTGTGTGTGTGTGTGTGTGTGTCCATTTAGCTGTGATTCCAAGTTTGGCTAATAGACTGACAGGGAACCACTTCAAGATGCTTGTTTTAGTATTGCTCTGGGCCAGAGGTTTTCATAGCAAGTTTCCCTAAACTGATTCTTTTCAAATGCTCACCTCCTCTGCCCGGTGCATCCTTATTATCTGGGACTCTTCCGTTCTCTCCCTCCCTCTGTAGAATCCTTGGCAGTCAAACTTTAGGTGACAAGATCCTTGCTATTTTCATGTTGCTTATGTGTCTTTGTAAAGTATCATGTAATGCAAATGCATAAGGATCTTATCTAGTATAACACATGGGAGTCCTGTAAGGACTTGCGAGGGGCATTTCGTTTTCCTCTCTGCCAATATTATCCTGTCCACTCACCTGCCAACCTACATTTATCTGCCCCCTCCCCACCTCCATCTTCTGCTTTTCCTCCTTCCCTTCCCTTGACAGCCTTTCCCTGGCAAAACTAGGGCCCAGTGGTGTTGTACTCATTGCGTGATGGGGAACCCACACTTCTCCCTGTATCCCCTTCCTCATGTTATTTCCTCTTTCCCTCCACCACATCCTCAACCTTCTCTACTTCCTTCTCCTTCCCACGCATCACCCAGCATACGTTTTATGTGCCTCCCCAGGCCTTCAGCTATATTGTGCATGCTAGCGTGTGTGTTAAATGCTGTCAAGTCACTTCCGACTTACAGCAACCCTATGAATCTCATGACCTTCAAAAAGGCTCAGGTCTTGCAAGCTTCCTTGAGTGAATCAATCCATCTCCAGTTGGGTCTTTCTCTTTTCCTGCTGCCTTCAGCTTTTCCTAGTTATTTCATTTAATCCTCACCTTTCCCCACAAGGGAGACCGAAAGCAGTTAACATCGTTCTTCTCTTTTCCACTTTATCCTCACAGCAACCCTGCGAGGTAGGTTAGGCCTGTTGGGAAAATAGTCAAAAATACTTAAATGCTCAGAGTTTGCAATGGATTTTTGCTTCACTGGAGAGGAGACATTTCTTTCTGTTTAAAATCTTTATTTCTAAGGGATAGGGTACACAGGAAACCTACAAAATTACAACAGATATCTAGAGCTACATCTTTACATGCTACTGCTACAAACACATAGTCACTCAGAAATGGAGAGTCCTCCTCCTTCTTGACCCCTAGAAGGAAATCACCTGAATACATTAACCAATCAATACTATTTACTTTTGCAGGCTTTCTTTACATTGGCTGTCTGCCAGGTTCCCTTCCAGGTCAGTCTGAACAGTAGCACAAAAGATAAACAAGTTAACCCTATAACGGCTGGAATCTGGACCTTGCAACTCACACATTTCCAACAAGGCCGAGAGAGTGCGACTGCCCCGAGATCACTCAAGAAGTCTCCATGCAGAGCAGGAATTCGAACCTGGCTCTCCCAGATCCTAATATGACACTGTAACCACTCCACTTCTGTTGGTGAGGTGGCATTTGTTGTCTGCACTCCACCTCCACATCCTCCCATTATAAACCCATCAGTTCTTAGCAAAGTAAAAAATTGCATCTCCATTTGTTTGCGATTTGCAGAACTCAAGTTCTGGGTTCGTGCCCCAATGTTGCACTCATACTGATCACATTCAGTACTTTACCAGCATAAGTCATGATCTTAATTCTGGAAAAATAGGTAAGTGATTCCTCTGCACAGCGCTCTGCCTCCTTCTTGGCTTATTTTTGGCCTTCTGATCTGCAGTTGTACCGAGAAAAGTTTGCCATAGCATAAATTTCCTGTGCTGCATATCTTGGTATGTATGCGCAATATAATGCCTTACAATAGAATTTCATGTGACCCTATCCTACTTAACTGGCTCTTTGGGGAGAGAAATGAGCTATTAGCAATTTTATTGTCTCCGGCTTCTCTGTATAAATCTGCAGCTCTTTTTAAATCAATTATTAATACATCAATTGTCATCATTAAACTATTTTGGTATTTCGAAGGCACTCTTTGTTGCAGCCCGTGCTGTAGTGTGCACAGCAATGATAAAATGTTGCATAAGAAGATTTATCTCAGTCATTAGGCTGTGGTGAATTTTGCTGTGCATCAACAAATACAGCTCTGTACTATAAACTCTGTTTTTATATGAAATTAATTTTCATACCCTCCAAAGTAATCATCTGAATATTCCAAACGCTACAGATCAGGCTGTCCACACAATGTTGTCTACTGACATGAATCTCTAAAATGCAGGGGGCGGGAGGGGGAGAGAGAAAATACGATTTATGAATTGAGTAAATTGAGATACAATCCCATAATTCTGCAAGTAAGAAGAAAACATATTTGCAAGAGCCTTGTTAATTTTATGTTATTACCCATTCTGATTGTATTGAATCTGCTGAGGGATGGTGGATTTCTGGGGCTCGGGAAACACTATAAGCAACGGAGAGGATCCTTGCATTGCCACTGTACACAAGTTCCGCCAAGGAGTTAGTGGAACCTTAAAGATGAAGAAGATTTTATACTTTCATAAACTTTTGTGGATTAGAACCCACTCCCTTTAGAGATGCCAGCCTCCAGGTGAGACCTGTGCATCGCCTGGCATAACAGGTAATCTCCAGACAAAATAAATCAGTTTCTCTAGAGAAAATGGATGCTTTGGAGGGTGGACTCTATGGCATTGTACCCCAGTAAGGTCCCTGTTGTTCCTCAGGCCCTATACCCCAATCTCCAGGAGTTTCCCAGCCTGGATCTGGCGATCTTGCCTGTATCCCCTGCCAATGGCCGGGGGAGGGGGGCACGACCTGGCAACCCTTCCTCAGATGCATGAAGGGAGGCTTACTAAGCAGACCCTTATATGTAGGGTTATTTAAAAATATATAAACAGCAGGATCAAAAGGCCATGAAATATAAGAAACAGTTCAGGATGCAATGTAGCTATGCAGAACTCCATGGTAATTAAGAAAAGTACATATTGCTCTCACTTCTCAAAGCTAATTAACCCCAAGTTCATTCTCCTCCTAACTAGTTTTGTTAAACTAGTTACTTGTTTTATTTTCTATGAAACCACATGCTGGAATTAACGGCGTTCATCTGTAGGGAGCCACTGAACTTCTAGTTAACGCCAAAAATGGTTTCACTATGTTAGCTCATAAGCCAGCTAAAGAATTCTGAGTTCTGAACAGTAGTCACAGTATCTGTATGTCCGACAGTATATAAGTGGCCATTAGTCAGCTATAAAGACCCGCCCCCAAGAACTAGCAAATAAACAAGACTAAATGAAACCAAAACAACAATTTTTAAAGAGGAATTTCTGTTCTCTTTGTGAATATAGATTCTAAATGTTTAATATTCATTGATCATATCCATCAGTATGAAACACCACAGTTCGTCAGGATGTTAATCAAGGCAAATGGGGCAGTATAGTAAGAAACCTAGCAACAAAAGAATTCCCTGCTTGATCAAACCAAAGACTCATCTGTTTCCAACAGAGGTCAGCTTTTGGGAGATCACAAGCGGAAATGACCTTTTCCTATGCCCCTTCTGAATATGGGAAACAGAAATATACTGCCTTTATTTGTTTGTTTGTTTTGTCACATTTTTATCCCGCCCTCACCTGCAAGCAGGCTCAGGGTGGGTTAGTAAAGTAAAGGTAAAGGTTTCCCTTGCTCGAAAGCCAGTCGAATATGACTCTAAGGATGCGGTGCTCATCTCCGGTTCCAAGCCGAAGAGCCAGCATTGTCCATAGACATTTCCATGGTCATGTGGCCAGCATGACTAGATGCCAAAGCGCATGGAACACTATTACCTTCCCACCGAGGTGGTACCTATTTATCTACTTGCAATTTCTTGCTTCCGAACTGCTAGGTTGGCAGGAGCTGGGACCAGAGATGGGAGCTCACTCCATCATGCAGCACTCGGGTCTTGAACGGCTAAACTACCAACCTTCCGGCCTGCAGTTCAGCGTCTTAACCACTTGAGCCACTGCAGCCAATCCCCAGGGTCGGTTACAGCCCATTAAAACAATTAAAATACAATACAGAAGTCTAATTTAAAACACAACATATCTAGAATCTCTACAATGGCAATCAATCCCCAAAGCCCTGGGTGCACCTGCAGTCCATGCACAGAAGGATCAGAAAGTTGGGCAGGTGGTAGTTAAACCCCATTGATATTATGTCTGCATACAGAAAAAGAGAAGTGGGGTGAAGCAGGGTGCATTGACATCCACCGCCTCAACCAAAGGCCTGATGGAAAAGCTCCATTTTATAGGCCGAGGAACTGGAATAAGTTCCTGATTTCACTTGGTAGAACGTTCCACCAGGCTGGGACCGGGGCCAAAAAGTCCCTAGCCCTGGTTGAGGCTAAGTGGATGTCTTTGGGGCTGGGGACCACCGGAAGATGTTGCTCTAAGGAATGCAAGGGGGTATATGGGAGGAGCTGGTCCTGCAGACATGATGGCCTCAGACTGCATAGGGCTTTGAAGGTTAATACCATAACCTTGAACCTGATCCAGCATACAACTGGAAGTCAATGCAGCTGACACAGCTGTTAGCCTGACTGCTTTATTATATTATCAATATTGGGGGAATATTAGCTCTTAATAATCAGCAGTAGGCGTTAAGAACCAGCACCTTTGTATACCGAGGCTGGGCCTCTCTCAGACCTCCCAAAAAAAGACACAGAGACTCAAATGAAGTTAAAAAGAGTCTTTCGTTTACTTAATATTAATAAAAGTAATTCATTCAGATGTGGCAAAAATCATACATACAATCATACAGGTCTAAGAAGTAAGATAGAATTAAAGAGACGGTTGCATTAGCAGGAAAGTAATGGTATCCTGTAGAGGGAAATATTTACCTTCGAGAAGCCTGGTTTCCATCCTGCTAGAAGAATCGAGGGTATTTGGGAAGAAGGGGGGGGGGGAGGATCACATGCTCTGAACCAGCAGAAGCACATGGCGGGCCCTAGCGTGCACACAAGGGTCCAGGAGGGAGGTTGGGAAAGAGATAGCAAGAGAAGTGAGATCTGACTGTCTGGAGCTTGGGAGACTGCTCTTAAGGGAGGGCGTCGCTGGGGGCTGGCTTGCCAAGCGACCTCCTCTGTGCTAATCCGCCTCTAAAGTTCTAACCAATAGAGGATAGGATGGGAGTGGACAATGTTTAAGGATGACCTAATCACATCTAGAGACACCTGGTCTGGAGGAAAGATGACTCATAGGTGAGGCCATTGTTCTAACCAAGAGGGATTAACCTCTTGGCCTGGCCAAGCCAATTGTCCATAGCCTCTAACGCCCTGGTGAAAACATCCGTGGCGGAGTCTGTCCGCCAATCAGCAGATATAACTGGGTGTCATCAGCATACAGGTGACAACCCAGCCCAAACCCCCGGACCAGCTGGACAAGGGGGTGCATATAGATGTTAAATAACATCAGTGAGAGGATTGCCCCTTAAGGGGGCGCTGCATAGCAATGGGTAACACGGCAAGACCCTCTCCCCAAGCGCCACCTTCTTCCCCAACCATGGAGAAAGGAGACTTGGAGATTTCATTTTATTACCATAGCCAGCAGCTGTTGATTACACCATCCTCCTTGATTTTGCTTAATTCTTTAATAAAATTAAGACATCTAGGCTATTACCACCTCTTGTGTTGACTAATTACATAAGGGAGTGATCCTACACAGGTCTGCTCAGAAGGAAACACTAGTTTATTCAGTGCTCTAAGGACTGCAGCCTGAACTATGTATTAATTCTGGGAAATGTCTTTTTTTTGTTAAGTCCCGGATGAATTGTTTCATTGGGTAACCCCATGAGGGAAGCTCTGTAGACTGGGGCTTGGAATAACAATATATTTTAGGGTTTTGCTGTTTTCCTAATAAGAAATCTCCCCCTAGAGGATTTTCTAAACTTTCAGGGATCTGAGCAGGCAAATTTCCCGTCTGTCCCCCCCCCCCCCCCCCACAATTGAGTCATAGCAGCTTTTTGGGCATGCTCAGTACAGAGCTGGGGGGGAGTATTTCTTCCCATGTAGATTCAGTCTCTCACACTCTTTCTCCCTTCTGCCCCCCCTTTCTTACTCTCTCTCTCTCTCTCCTCCATGTATGTTACTTCCTCTCTCTTTCTGACCTGTCACCATTCTCTTTGTTTTTCTGCCTCCCCACCTCATCACTCTTTCTCTCTCTTTCTGCCTCCCACCTCAAATCCCACCCTCCCCAGGCTCCACCTCTCAAATGTCCAGGAATTTCCCAACCTGGAGTTGGCAACCCTATTTCCTTCCCACCCAACAGTCAACCTATCTTTATCTGTCTTCAGCTTTCCATCTCCACTCCCCTCCCCCACAGCTTCTATCTAGGAAAATTACAGTCTTTCTTCACAGTTCTCTCAGAGCTGTTCTCTCATGAGCAATTCTTGAAAGCTCTCTCAGCCCCACCTGCCTCACAGGTTGTCTGTTGTGGGGAGAGGAAGGGAAGGAGATTGTAAACCACTTGGAGACTCCTTAGGGTAGTGAAGGGCAGGGTATAGAACCTCCTTCTCCTCCTCCTTCTTCCATATGCTGTGTTTACTGCATAGCTGTTTCATCTCAGGAAAACAGCATGGGTGGTGGTGGTTTGAATCACTTCCTCCCTCCCCATCTTGTTCCCAAGCCAAATTGGGCCCAGCGTGCTCAGGAATGTTAATCCCCCTGAATCGCATCTGTCTGTCAGCCAGGTCAAGGAGCTACAATCCAACTTGTGTCAAAAAGTCACATCTACTTTGGCCTTTAGATATTTATATTAAGATTTGTATTAAGTTGTTGGGTTTTTTTTTTTTTGCTAGTCTTTTAACTGTGAACACAGACATACTCTCGAGCTTGGACCACATTACTGTTGTCAGTGAAACCTTGTTCAGTCGCTGGCTGCTGCCTTTTGAAGATGGAATTGATGTTTTTAACACTGTAAAGCTCTGAGATCCAATTTATTGCTATGATCCTGAATGAAAAAACAAAATGATCAGGCCCATACGTTACTTTAAAGACTTCTTGATCTAGCCAAGGCCATCAGGGTTGCCTCCTTCCTTCCCATCTTTTGTATCACATCCAAAGACATATTAAGATGGTCACAGTCTCTCAGACACAAGTGCAAAATGTGCAGGTGAAAGAGAGAAAGAAAGAATACGATAGGATTGGACAGGCTAGAACAGAATCCAGGGACATTATTCATGATTGATTGTAATTTTGCTTGTGGCTACAGTAGCTCTTGCAATGGAGTTAAGTGGCTCATTGAATTTATTTCCTCATTAGACATAGTAACTAAGCCAGTGCAAAAAGCCAAGTCCAAGAAAAGAGATACTGGATGCAAATCTCTAAATTGCAGAGGAACATAACAACAAGCTCCAAGAAAGAGTCATTCTTGCAATTCAGCTCTGTATTTTACAGTGCAAGGGTATGATCTAGTTTTTCTGAAATCATTAGGAGACATGCCATTGACTTCAATTAAAACGTGCTGCTTTTTCTTATCCTGTGGCACTGTCCATTGCTTGTCCACTGTAGGAGCAGGTTCCACATGAAATGTATTTATTTCCTTTCCTTTCTTTCTTTTTGCCATCATTGCAGCTGACTTGTGGTGACCTTGTGGAGTTTTCAAGACAAGAGACACTCAGAAGTGGTTTGCCATTGCCTGCCTCTGTGTAGCAAGCCCTAGACTTCCTGGGTGGTCTCCCATCCAAATACTGGCCAGGGCTGACCCTGCTTAGCTTCTCAGATCTGATGAGATCAAGTTAGCCTGGGCTATCCAGGTCAGGTCAGGTTATTTTCTTATAGATTGCCTTTCTAAGACTCAAGGCAAATTACTGGGGGGGGGGGGAAGGGAAATCATACAACATATGACACCCAGTGAGCAATGCAATTGGACAAGGCTTATAGAATTAAAAGGCAATGCAAACAAGAAATTGCCTAGACAAGATGCAGTGGAATTACAAAGGCAGAAGTTAATGCAGTGAAAGTAAGATGAATAACCATTTTAGTGGACTGCAAGCCTGTTCCACTGTAAAGGCACCCTCCTGGACTGGTAAGGTTGCCAGCCCCCAGGTCCAGGAAGAATTTTCCCCACTTTTGTGGGCTCTTCCCTGCCACTGGCCAGCTGGGAAACCCTGCCCACAAATGCCCACAAACGCAGAAAGATGACATCACCCAGAAGTGATGTCATCACACTGCCGACATCACGTGGTGACACTCTAGGTTTGGGCAAAACTCTATGGAAAATTTGGGCTCAAAAGCAAAGCACGTGCAGCAGATGCTCCCAGAGAGGAGTGAAGATCCCATCACCAGCAGAGTGGCAAGACCTGACAACCCTATGGACTGGTCCATTCTAATGCAGCTTTAATCCCTTTAGTAAAATGCTCTCCTAAACATTTCTGTTTCATACTTTCTGCAGAATGGTAGGAGACTTCCTGACTTCTTCAGCAGGCCACTCTGCAAGGTGGGAGCCAGCACAGAGGATGTGCATGAACAGGCAGTTGCCAATGTTACCCATTGGCAAGGTGGCACCTTCAGAAGGCTTTGCTCAGATGCAGGGCCATGGGAGGGGGAGACTGAGGGTACAAAATTCAGGAGGCCCAAGTCAGCTGGAGGGACCCTGAAGCCAGAGTCATGCTGCATCCAGCCAAATTCCTTTCAAGTTTTCCTTTTTATGCAGTTCTGGCTGCAGCCACTAGGGGTGCAGGGAAGTCTGAGCACAGTGAAAGGCACTCAGACTATGGGCAAGACTCCCGTTTCTGCAAGGCTGAAGCAAACTTGCCTGACGAATCCAGCACTGGAGCAAGACAAGACAGCACACTGATGGCTCCTACAGTAATTGCCAACCTGCAGCATGCAACGAATGTCATTTTTCCTAATATCTAGCCCTTCTCTCTTCCTTTCCTTGCACCCAGCCCAGCCAGATATTGCAGAACGGCCACTAGTGTGTTGCAGCAAGAAAAAACTTGCTTTTTCTTAATTCTTTTTTCTTAATTTCACTCTCTCTTTTCCACATTTTTCTTATTCATTTCTCCCTCCCTCCATGTAATTTTTTCCATGTCACCCCCATGAGTTATGTCTAGCACAAACAGAGACCCCTTAGCTTCCATTGCAAATAGTACCAGGAGAGGGGGATAGTTTGTCCCACCTGGGCCATGGGCCCACATGGGCCCCATGCCTTTCAATTTTGGCCGTGGAACTCCCACAATCGTCTTGAAGCTGGTGGCCAATTTTGAATTTCCTTGCTTTATTCTCTGATGAGTTATGCTTGCCATAAATGGGCAAATGGACAGACAGGATGATTCTGTTATTACTATAGTTTCATGGTAACAGCAAGCCAAGTGATTTGTTTTGTTATGATATTTGGGTTGGATCAGGGTTACATGGGAGGAGGCAAGTGGAATCTTTGTTTCGGGGGCCCATGGTGGCTCTCAGCAGAACCAGCACAGATGAACAAAGAAGAAGAAGAAGAAGAAGAGATTGTATTTATACCCCACCCCTCACTTGAAGTCTCAGAGTGGCTTACAAACTCCTTTCCCTTGCCCTCCCCACAACAGACATCCTGCGAGGTAGGTGGGGCTGAGAGAGCTCTTTCAATGACTGTCCTTGAGAGAACAACTCTGACAGAACTATGGCTTGCCCAAGGCCATCCAGCAGCTGCAAGTGGAGGAATGGGGAATCAAACCCGGTTCTCCCAGATTAGAGTCCACACACAAAGCTGTCACAGAAAGGCAGTTCTGCAGGTATGTGTGTCCAAGGGTATTTTATTGCTTAAAATGTGAGTAAAACATCTCCACTGAATATGGCTGATTTCAAATGTAAGTATTCAAGATGTAAGCAAAAATCAGAATCCACTGGGGATAAGATAGTTGTTTTCTTGCAAGTTTTCCTTCTATGTGGTCTGACTACCTGGTCACCCATCTACTCTGGGCAGCTGCATGTTCCAGGATGCATTCTGGCCATGAACCTTGGCTCACTGTCTTCACCCCCTTACTATACTATGTCTCTTAATTAGTGAGACTTCCTTATGATTATGGCATGGTTCACACATAACGTGAAACCACAGTTTGCTGCCCCTTGAGCTCCCAGGTCTCCCCTTCTCTCCTGTCTTCACAAACAGCCAGTCAAGGAATTATTTTCATTTTGACATTTCATCTATCTGTTACATAGGTTGTTTTCTGGGAAAGGACATACTCTTGATTTGGAATCTGGCTTTGTGAGAAAGGCACAACCACAGTTTGGATATAATATCAAACTCATTTACTGCAAAAGTGAAAACAACTCAGTTGGCTGCTTACAAAGGGAGAAAGGAAAAGGGTGAGGGAGTATTTGAACTCAAACATTCCTCTGGAAAAAAATTGTGGCCTTAAAACTATGGTTTGCTATTATGTTTGGACTATGTTTGTATGGCTAAAACCATCCAAAATGGATGTGATTCAAGGCCAAAGCACACTTTGTAAATGTTCTTTCTGTGGCTCAGTGACTGAGCATCTGCTTAGCATGCAGAAAGCCCCAGGTTCTATCCCTGGAATCTCCATTTGAACTACCTAGGTGGTAGAGGATGCAAAAGACCTCCACCTGAGACCCTGGAGAGCCGCTGCCAGTCTGAGTACACAATATTGACCTTGATGGATCAAGGGTTTGATTTAGGGTTGCCAGCCTCCAGGTGAGACCTGGGGATCTCCCGCTTTTACAACTGATCCCCAGCTGACAGAGATAAGCTCCCGTGGAGAAAATCGCTGCTTTGAAGGGCCAGCTCTATGGCACTGTACCATGCTGAGGCCCCTCCCCTCCCCAAACCCCGCCCTCTCCCAGATCCACCCCCAAAGTCTCCAGGTGTTTTCCAACCCAGACCTGGCAACCCTAGTCTGATTCCATCTAAGGCAGCATCATGGGCTCATGTGTGTGCACCCTGACTGCTCTATTTCTAGAGTTGGCAATGGCCTCCATATTACTCTCTGGCCATGTTTGGGCCCCTTCTACAGATCAGACTTGCTGAAACCATTGGCGCTGTTCTAGGAAGCTAGGGTAGGTTAACAGATGAGTTTGCACATTACTGAAATCACTCCAGTTCCACCATTTCTCATTTTCAGTCATTCAGCCATTCAGTTGCCCATCCTCCGAGGCAGGGGACCACCCTCCTCTCCTTGAAAAGCCTGACAGCTCTTCTGTGCTGGGCAAGAAGCATGAGGGATAACAAGGGCAGTTTAACTTTGAGACATTGAATGCAACATTCGTTTTATAAACGGCGTCTGGAACGCCACCTGTCCTAGTTTATAATCGCTCCACCATCACTCCCTATTCATTCTGCCAGAGAACACCAGGGCGGAGGGGGAGGGAGAAGAGCGCGCTTCAAATGATCATTACTGCTGGAAAAAAGAATATTTTAACAATCATTGCCAAAATCTAAACGAGAAGCAAACGGATGACAAATTGCATGCATAAAATTCCAGGCAAACTGCTGACAATAGGCCCACTTCAGCAATTTTTAGGGATACTTAAAAATAGTCGGTGAGCAGAATTTCCAATGCAGGTGTTGTTTTGCTACAAGAGCCACTAAATTGTTGCCGTTACCCACAGCGGTATCGTTTTACATCTCCAGTCAATATTCGGCTGTTGTGCTCAACAGCTCCTGACCCTTTATGGAAAGAGAAGGTGGAAATGATCAAAGGAGATGAAAGGAGCATTGTGTCCTTTCTGGAAATATGAAATTGTGGCCTGATAACAAATTTAGCGTTGCCTTTTTTTTAAAGAAAAAAAAATAGGAACAAAAGAAGGCCCAAAGATAAAGGAATGTGTTTATTGAAACTCTACGGAGTCTGGCACTGTTTTATTATTGAGCAGATAGGTTTGTGCAAGGCAGGGCACAGCATGATTAGAGCTGCGTATATTGTATATTTAGAATATAAACCTGAAGGAAGACATGAAACAGCAGGCTGAGAGGCCTCTCTGGGTTCAGCACTTCTAATGGCCAAGGTTAGGCAACAAGGCGGGCCCCAACAGCACACCTTGAGGTGGAGCATGTGCCAGGGTCCTGGGCTTCTGGCATGGCCTACCTTCTCGGACCCCTGCCCTCTTGCTTGTAAACATTCACTTCCTGTGCTCCCAGCTCCCTGGGCTGCCCAGCACCTCTAGGGAAGGGTGCAAGCAATGCTCCCTCTAAGCTGTGGGGTCTTGTGAGCAAACATTCTACTTTGTGAGCTACTGGCATTAGAGTTGTGAGTGAGCAATTTGGCTATTGCATTAATTAGTTCGCTCTGGAACCATCCTTCCTAAGCTAAGGCAAAAATGTATGAGCCAGAGGCTAAAAAACTGAGCCAGCTCACGCTAACTCAGCTTAGAGGGAACACTGCTCCAGATAATCATGGCCGCAACCCTCGCAGTCACACACACTGGCCAGTGCCACTGAGGAAAGGGAATGAGGCTGGGTGGTAGGAGGACAGTAGAGTTGCCAGCTCTGGGTTGGGAATACCTGGATATTTTTTTTGAGGGGGGAGCCTGAGGAGGGCGGGGTTTGGGGAGGGGAGGGACTTCAATGGGGTATAGTGCCATACAGTCCAACTTTCAAAGCAGCCCTTTTTTCCTGGTGAACTGACCTCTGTTGGCTGGAGATCAGTTGCAATCCCAGGAGATCTCCAGCCACCAACTGGAGGCTGGCAACCCTATGAGTGGGCCAGGGAAGGATGCACAAGCAGGTTGGGGTACATGGGTGGGAGCACCGATGGGCCATTTTCTATGCTGGTATCCCATTTGTGGAAGTTCCTTCCCTTATCTGTGTGTTTTCCTGTGCCCACTGTGGTGGCTTTTGAGGGCCAGGTAAAGGGCATTCTGTTTATTTGGCATTCGGTATGCTTTCCATCACTGAATTTTACTGCTGCCTTTTTATCTGGTTATGTTATTGATATTCATTTGAGTTTTATGGCTATGTTCCACTGTGCTTTAATACTATCTCTGTTTTTGATGATAACTGCTTTAAACAATTGTTGTAGGCCACTTTGAAGACTATGATTTGAGCACATCATCTCTCATTTGGGAAAATAAGCATCATTCCAGGCTGGGCATTCCCCAAAATGTTAGCCTAAGGTTGCAATCCTGTCCACACTTCCCTGAGAGTAAGCCCTACTGAACGTAGCACAGAGAGTTGAGCTGCATGTGTTGCTCTGAAGGACTGTGAAAACTTCCTATCTCCTCTGCTTCTTGCAAGTTTACTCATTGGTATATGCTTATGACATGAAGGTTGCCAACTCTGGCTTGGGAAATTCCTGGAGATTTGGGGGTGGAACTTGAGAAGGGCACTGGGGGGGGCGTGGCAACACTGCGTAACATGGCAGATGCCTAGAGCTCCTTCTCCCCAGCTCTCGCCTTTCTAAATCGCTCCTGGCCTTTTCGTTTTGCATTTGTTTTGATTTCAGAGGATGGGGGGAAAGTCTCAGTGCTCAGCGTCTACGAAATCGGCCCCTCCCAGTGCTTTAACGACTTATTTCACTCGGAGCGGGCAGAAGCTTGAAGCTGCTTGGATGGGTGTGAAGATGGCGGGCGGGACTTCTCTGGAAGAGGAGGATCACACGAGAGGAGTTTTCTACACTTTTGCAAACGCTGCAAAAAAACATAGCAAAGCAAATCTGCTCGGAAATAAAACCGCTTAAAGAGCAGCTGGAAAACTTGTCTACGACAATGTGACAGATCTCGAATACAGTTGGGACAGCACTGGAGGCTGCAATTACAACCCACGAAGAGGTAAAACAACTTCGGGTGGTGGAAAAATGGTCTAAAAATAAAATTATGGTGCTAGAAAATAAACTAAAAGAAAGAAATTTAAAAATTCGTGGTTTGCCTGAGAAAGAAGAAGGGGCTAATGATTTAAAGACTTTTCTGATTAACTGGTTAACACAAACTTTAGTCCTGGAAGATGGCGTGGTTCCACTAATTGACTCAGCTTTTTGGGTGGAGCCTCTCAATAGACGCTCTTTGACATTTGCTAGAGATATTATTGCAATGTTCCCTGATTCCAGATTGAGAGATGCGATTTTTAAAAAACCAAGGTCGGAAGAAGGTCTAGTTTATCGGGACACTAAACTTTCAGTGTTGTTAGGCCTTTCTGCAGAAACCCTGCAGCATAGGAAAACTCTCCACCCTATTAGTGAAGCTTTGTCTCAACATAAATTTCATTATTGCTGGATTTCTGCTAAGGAACTCTTTGGCCAAGGACAGACTGGCAATGTAAAGCGGCAGGAATGCAGAGGGAACTGGTGCAGGGGAAAAACTCCACAGGGCTGGCCGTTCATACTGGCCAGAGCAGTGTGCAGCGGTGCCGATATGGAGCGTTCAGACTGCCGCGTAGCCGGCTCCGCGGCTCGCGTGGCTCTGTTGCGCTGGTGGCGCATATGCGCATATGCGAAATGGCAAGAGATGGGGACAATGCTTTCTTTCATCTGTGTTTCGTATATGCGCACATGCACACATGCGCATAATTTAGTGCCGGCGTGTTCACACTGCCGCCTCCGGATGCCTCCCGCTTCTTCCGGTTCACACTGTTTGGAAGCGGGAGGCATGCGGAGGACGGCCCCTGAACACTGGTTTCTCCCAGTGTCCTGTTAAAGCGGATGGAAAGCGACTGGGAGACGGGTAAGTGTGAAACGGAGCCGACGGACAGATGGGCATGTCTGAACGGGCTCCCTTCTTCCACTTCCAATGCAGGGCTGCCCCGCTTTACATTACCAGTCTGTCCTCGGCCTTAGTAATACACCAGGGCACCAGATACGTCACCAATGATCTACAGTCTGGATACAACATTCTTACCTCTTTGCAGATTAAATACGACCGTCCTGCTCCATCTCTGTTAGATGACTCTGAAGACTCAGAGACAGATTCTTCATTAAGCTGGATTAGAGTCTGCAAAAACAAGTGCAAAACCTAATCATTCTTGTTTTTCTTTCTTTAATGTTTGGCCAGGATTTCCATTCATTTGTATTCTGTAAGGGGGGGGGGGGGTTCTTAGTTGCTCCTAGTTTGTTAGATAAGTTTCCTTTTTTAGTGTGAAGTGGACAAGCCACTCACCTGCTGTACCCCACGTTTGGGAACTGGTGTGCATTTTGGTTAGTGTAGGTGTAGGTGTAATAGTTTTGATATTTATTATTATGGTCAGGTACTTCGCAATGATTATGACTTTAGGGAAAAGCTTTCTTAACTACCAACTTTTTGGCTGTTCTTTGGGCACTTTTCTTATGGGTTACTGTTTGTTGATGAATATGCTGAAGGGGAATTCAGTTATACTAAATAATAAAGATGACAGATAGGCAAGTTGAAATTATTTCATTAAATTGTCATGGTTTGAACAACGAAATCAAGGAGAAAAGGTTGTCCAGGTTCTTGATAAAGATGAAGCCAACTATTTTATTTTTACAGGGAATGCACATAAATAAAGCAGATCAAGTTATTTTTAGGTCCAAGTGGTTCATGGAACAATATAGAGCTCCAGGCAGTTCTAAGTACAGAGGGGTGGCTATACTTCTTTCTAGGCAAATTAATTTTGTGTACCAGGATATATTAATAGACCCACAGGGTCATTTTCTTTTTTTAAAAGGTGCACTGAATGGGATAACTTATACTTTAGCAGCCTTGTATGCTCCCAATGAAGGTCAAGAACAGTGTTCCCTCTAAGCTGAATTAATGTGAGCTAGCCCACAGTTTTTAAGCCTCTGGCTCACACATTTTCGCCTTAGCTCAGGAAGGATAGTTCCAGAGCAAACTAATTTATGCAGTAGCCAAATCACTCGCTCACAACTTTAATGCCAGTAGCTCACAAAGTAGAGTTTTTGCTCACAGGACTCCACAGCTTAGAGGGAACATTGGAAAGAACCCTTTTTGCAGGATGTTTTTGAAAAAACTAGACAAATTTAAGTCTGGTCATGTGGTTATAGGAGGTGACTTTAAGTGTATTTCTAATGTGTATTTGGACAAAACATAAAAATAATCCAAGTTCCACTTCAAGGGTTAAATACCAGAAGATCACCTTTCTTCAAAGGTTGATGGATAATGATGATTTAAGAGATATTTGGAGACTGTGCAATTCTGGTGTAAAAGACTTTACATATTTTTCTCCTAAACATGTTTTTACCAGGATTGATATGATTCTAACATCCCCCTCTTTAGTGGATAGTGTAACACATACAGATATAGGTTTACATACATTGTCAGACCATGCTTGGACTGAGTGCACGTTAAGTAATATTAATACAGAAAATCCCCCACGACAATGGACTTTAAATAAAAATATTTTATTTCAACAGGTAATTGTAAGGGAAGTAGAAAAAGAACTGAAGGAGTATTTTCACTTTAACTCTTCTTGTGGGGTCTCTCAAGAGGTGGTTTGGGATGTATGAAGGCTGTGATGCGTGGTAAATTCATATCAACTACCGCCTCCTAAAATAAACAGAAAAATAAGTTAAAACAGGAAATCTTAGATAAGGTCAAAGTTTTGGAAGACAAACATAATACTCAAGCCTCAAAGAAAAACTATAAAAGGCTGTTGACAGAGAGGAAAAAACTTGAGGCTTTCGAGATATCTCAAATTCAAAGTAAACTTTTATATGTCAAACAGCAATACTGGTTTAGACATCCAAAATCCACAAAATTATTATCGTGGAAGCTAAAAGATATACAGTCACGTAAGATAGTCCAATTGATTAAAAATGATAAGGGTGAGACAGTCTTTGCAACACAAGACATTCTACAAGTTTTTAATCAATATTATAAGACTCTTTATAGTTCAGAAAACCCTTTGCAGTCAGATATTGATTCGTACTTAAAACGGAACAAGTTGGTTACCCAAATCACAGATGTACATAGGGATATAATGGAGTCCACAATCACTGAACAAGAAGTAGATAAGGCTATCACTCATTTGAAACTAAACAAAATACCTGGCAGGGATGGCCTGCCAGCAGAATTTTATAAAAAATTCAAATCTATTTTGTTAAAGCCGTTTACTTGTCTCTGTAACTCACTATTAGAGTCTGGAATTAAACCCAAATCATGGGATGAGGCTAAAATTATAGTTCTTTTAAAAAAGGATAAGGATCCATCTTCTACGAAATCATATAGGCCAATCTCTCTGTTAAACAGTGATTACAAGATATTTACTACCATAATGACTACTAGGCTTAACTCATTTATAGGCGAATATATTCATATGAACCAATCTGGTTTTATCCCTAAATGAGATATAACTGATAATGTTAGGAAAATTCTTAATATAATTCAATATAGTAAAAACAATTTATCTGATATTTGTATTCTTGCTTTGGATATTGAAAAAGCCTTTGATCAGGTAGAACCCAATTTTTTCAAAAATGGCTATAGCAAATATGGGGTTTGGCTTAAAATGTCAAAAGATGACTGAGGCAATTTATACTTCCCCCTCTACTCAAATTTCAGTTAATGGATTTTGCTCCCAGGACTTTGTTCTGTCTCGTGGCACTAGGCAGGGGTGCCCTTTGTCGCCCCTCCTTTTTGTTATTGTCATAGAACCTTTAGCTAATAGAATTCATAATTTAGAAGCAATACAGGGAGTCACAATTAATCACAAAACCTATAAACTTAGCTCCTTTGCAGATGATTTTGTTTTATATATTTCTAAACCGGTTCACTCCATACTTGGTTTGGAGCAGGTACTACATGAATTTGCATTACATGCTGGGCTTTGTGTGAACCATGCTAAAACAACTTTAAACCCTATTAATGTCTCTGAAAACACAAGGAAACATCTCCAAAAACATTATTCCTACCACTAGCCAACTAATTTTTAGATTCATTTAAGTATTAAAGTTCCTTTAAACTTTCAAGATATATTTAGGATTAACTATCTTGAGACCATACAAGAACTCAATAGATTGTGTATTCAGTGGGACATCAAAAATGTATCTTGGTTGGAAAAGATTAATATTTTGAAATCTTTTCTGCTTCCTAAACTATTATATTTATTTCGGGCCTTGCCATTATGGATCCCTAATTCTACTCTACGAAAATGGCAAAGTTCTTGGATGAAATTTATATGGGGAAAAAATGCAAGAGGATTAGTTTTTTTTACTTTACGTAGACCCCGTGCAAGTGAGGGTCTGGTTGTTCCAGATCTAAGATTATATCATGAAGCTGTAAAATTATCTACACTACTTCACATTTTAGGCAATTCTCAAACCATTGAATGGGTAGCAATTGAAGAGTCCTATTTTTACCCAAAAAGCTACCCGGAATTTATATGGACAGATAAACAAGAACATAAAAAAAGTTAGACGTTTTGTTTATAGACTCTCTTATGAAGACATGGGACAGCAGAAGACATAGTTTAGTTTCTAAGCTCTCAGTCTCCTCTACCTTTTTGGGTCAAAAATGGTTTCCCCCTGCATTACATCAAAATACTTTTGGTTTATGGAGAACTGCTAAATTGACTAGAATTCTGGACATAACTAAAAATGGGCGGATGCTGTCTAAACATGATATAGAAATTAAAGCAAAATCCGAAATACCTTGGTTTGAATATAACCAATTGTGACATCTATTATGTTCTTCGTCAATGGTCGAATCATTGCAGAAGCCTCTGAAACCTCTAGCAAGGCTTATTGTAGAGGAAAGATGGGGACAGAAAGGGCTTATTTCTTTGATATATAAAATATTATTAGATAATGATTCCACGCTCTTACCTTCTTATTCTCTTTCTCGGCAATCTGACTGTGCCTTAACGATACAGTCATCACATTGGGATTCCATATGGTCTTCTAATGCTTGTAGTACTAAATCTATAAATATGCAAGAACAGAATTTCAAGATTTTAGCACGTTGGTATATTACCCCAAGAAGGCTAAACTGTATGAATAAACGTTTTTCTTCTTTATGTTGGAAACAATGTGGGGCAATAGGGACTTTTTTTCATTGTTGGTGGGAGTGTGGTGTGATTAAAGCATTTTGGAAAGCAGTTATATCAAAGGTACAGCTTTTTACAGGCTATAACATTCCTTGTACACCAGAGTTAATTTTATTAAATCTTTGGCAAGATGTACAAATTCCGAAGTCTAGCAAGGAATTGGTTATCGTTCTTTTAACGGCTCCTAAAACTACTATAGCATCTTGCTGGAAAGCTCCTGGAGCTCCTTTCATTAATAAGTGGCTTTTTAAAGTATGGGATCATTTACTCATGGATAAAATCTCGGATTCATTAGCAAGTCAAGGTCCAAGTTTAGGTCCATCATACTACTATGTAAGATGGAGGCCAATTTTGGAAAATATAGAGATGATATTAGGGCTACAAGACAATGTACAGGATTACCGTTGTTGTAATTTTTTGAAAACCAGTTGGTTAATATCATTACACTTAGTAATCTATTTTTTTCTCTGTATGCAGGGCCTTTTTTTGTAGAAAAAGCCCAGCAGGAACTCATTAGCATATTAGGCCACACCACAGCTTATTAGCATATCAGGCCACACCCCCATGTTACCAGAAGAGTGGTCATCCAGCCACACCCACCTTTTGCTTCTTATTCTGTTTACAAATGTTTGTTGTCAAAACCCAGGGCTTTTTTGTAGCTGGAATTAATTTGCATGTTAGGCTACATACCCCTAATGTAGCCAATCCTAATGAGTTTCTGATGCTGGGTGTGGCCTATTATGCTAATGAGTTCCTGCTGGGTGTGGCCAACTCAGGAGCCAGCCGGAACTCCGTTCCTGTGCGTTCCTGCCCAAAAATAGCCCTGTCTGTATGTGTTAGTATAGCTTTATTTTTTAATCTTTCCACTTCTGTTTGTTAAAGATCGCTATTGTATAAGTAACCTGACCAGTATTAATTATCATATTGTTTCAATATAAATGCAAATAAAATTTATTTTTAAAAAAGAAGAGAAGAGAAGTGCTTGGAAAGGGGAGGGAGCTCAAGAGGGTTTAACCCTATGGAGTCCACTACCCAAAGCAGTCATTTTCTCTGGAAACTAATCTCTGCAGTCTGGAGGTCAGTTGTAATTCCAGGAGATCTCCAGACACTGGAAATTGGCAACCCTAGCTTATCTGTTTCCCATTTGCACAGAAGGTGACTACAGGCTGAAGCATGGCAGCCCCCAAGTGAACTGCAGAAACAGAGAAAGCGACTCCTCTTTGGGCTGTCCAGATTTAGTGAAATGCAACTCCCCCACAGACTTGTTGAGAGGTACCAGCGAGGGATGTCTTTTATTTTTATGACGGCTCTTCCTGCGAGACAGAATTTTATGGGGAAAGGCTATGATTTATCCTTGGAATCAGGTGGGTTATTGCTGTCTTTTCAAGGGGCCTTGTTTGTCAGTGACAGGAACTCATCTCTCTCCTATTTGTTCTTCTGAAGCCAGACACCGGGCTAGAGGAGGGGGTGCCCAAGGAATCAAGGCAGTCTTCAGCTGTGATATTTACTCTCTTATCTAAATGATTCTTTTGAAGGGACCCAGCTTGTTGATGCAGCTTTTAAACAGTTGTTTTACCATTCATGACTGGTTAGGTTCCAGGGGTGTCTGATTCTCTGAAGTATTTGTCATTCTGTTTTAAATCCCTGTTTTATATTACTGAAAGGGCAGGAGTAAACCATTTTGGCTTGTTTTACTGGGCTTATATATTGAAAATTTTCTACAAGTCAGGAGTGAAAGGAAAGACCAGTAGCACCTTACAGGCCAACAGGATTTGGAGAGGGGGGTATAAGCTTTTGAGAGTCAAAACTCCTTTTGTCAGAAGGTTGGACAGGTGATGCAAAGAAGGCATCCTGACTCCCATCAGATCTCGGAAGCTACACAGGGTCAGCCTTGGCTAGTATTTGGAAGAATGACCGTCAAGGAATACCAGGGCTGCGATACAGAGGCAGATAATGGCAAATCACCTCTGAAACGTCTCTTGCCTTAAAAACAAGTCTACCTCTCCACTTAGTGGTGCATAACACTAAAAGAGCTAGAACTGTTGGCTGCCAGTCAACCTTAGGATCTCCTGGCTATTCTACGTAGGATGCCATACAATAATTATTAATTTATTATTATTTGTAATATCCCTCCCACTTTCTGAGTGGGATATAAGGTCTCATGGAATCTCTGTTCTTATTTGTTTCTGATGAAGGGAACTTCAACTCTTTAAAGTTTATACTCAAAAAAAATCTTTTTGGTCTGTAAAGCACTATGTTTACATGTCCTTTCTACCAATGGAGGGGACCCGTACAGCCTCTGGTGATTTGGGGGAACCAGGTTTGTTAAGAACTGTAAACCTTTCCCTCAGTTACAGAGGTGTTCTTATGGTAGCATATCTAAAGGCTTTGGGTTCACTGTTGTGAGGTAAGTTTTGTGATGAGCATGAAGAACACAGTGATTACTGAGGCAGGAGTTGTAAGGAAATAACAAAGATTTATTTATTTATTTACAGGGTTTTTGTCTTTTAACAGACCAGCAGCACAGACGGTCTCCAAAGGAGAAGCCTGACTGAAGCATACATTGAAGCTAGTTACGGCTTCAGAGTGTGGCTTGAATTGTTTTTTAGTTCTTGCAGCTACAAACAGACTTTTACTGACTAACCATCAGACCTGATCCTTTCGCCTACACAGGATTCCACCCATACCAGCCTGCCCTTTCCCAAGAGTTATACTAAACTATACGAGGTCTGCTCATCACCAGAGACAGGCCTCATGAATTGGTACTTTATCTTCTCCCATAGGTAGTGTTAAACCACCCTGCCATGCTACCAGGCAGAGCTAACACTTCAAACTGTCTGTTCTTTTGCTGAGTCAGACCCAAATTATGACCGTGCTCTCCCTGAAGCAGAGCTGAACTAAGACTGCCTCCGAGCTTCCCAGAGCTGCACTCCCCACCCCCCCACAAGGTGATTGGATGCTGGAGCTGCACTCCCATAGGCTCAGAAATGAAACAGCTGATTAGCTGCTTTTCCTTTCAAGGGCCAGACAACCTCCTGTCCCTCACATGCAACTGGACTTGAATCTAGCATCTTCAAGTACTTGACGGGCTGTCATATAGAGGATGGTGCAGAGTTGTTTTCTGTTGCCCCAGAAGGTCAGCCCAGAACCAGTGGGTTGAAATTAAATCAGACAAGTTTTCAGCTAAACATTAGGAAGAACTTCCTCACAGAGCGGTTCCTCAGTGGAGCAGACTTCCTCGGGAGGTGGTGGGCTCTCCTTCTCTGGAGGTTTTCAAACAGGGGCTAGATGGCCATCTGACAGCAATGCTGATTCTGGGAACTTAGCCAGATCATAAGAGGGAGGGCAGGAAGGGTTGCCTCAGTGATTAGTTCTCGTGGCCCTTTATTACACACCCAGGGAAATGCTGATTGCCACTTTGGGGTCAGAAAGCAATTTTTCTCCAGTTGGGCCAAGGATCCTGGAGGGGTTTTTTTTTTTTGGGGGGGTGGCATCTTCTGGAACAGCGGTCACTGAGGATGTATGGGGGGGAGGTATTTGTGAATTCCCTGCATTGTGCCAGGGGTTGGACTAGATGACCCTGGAGGTTCCTTCCAACTCTATGATTCTACTGCACACCAACATGGCTACCCCTCTGAAATGATCTTTTAAGCCAGTACCCTACAGGGAGAATATAAACAACAGGGAATCATTTCTCATGATTTTTTTTAAGAGCATGACATTGCATTCAAAGTGCTTGGCATACAGTTTCTCTGTAACTCTTACAGAGCAGGCCTGTGGCTACAGTGGGGCATTTTGCCCCCCCCCAACTTCCTGCCAAGGCCCCCCCCCAACTTCCTTTCAGCCCAGCCCCCCCAACTCTCTGGCGAGATGTGGCAGCTGCCACAAACTCCCCCTGCGCCACCACTTCTTGCCTTCCCCCTGCACCACACCGCTCTCTGGGGCCGACTGAAGCATGTGAGTTACCTTTAATTGATTTAGCCAGGGCCCCCCAAAAAAATTAAATGCCCCACAACTTAGAAATTCCTGGCTATAGGCCTGTTACAAAGCCTCTGTAAAGTAGGCCAATATTATTTATCCTTATATTGCACAAATGGGCCTTGGAATAGTAGTTTGCTCAAGTCACCTTCTGGTCTGACAACCTCCTGGGTTGTAGTTAAGACACATCAGCTATGCTCACATGTGCCTAATGACAAACTGTGGATTATTATGACATGATTGGTCCTGGGTCCCTGGGAGATGCTTCAGCTCATATGCTGTCTGTTCCCATATTCCACTTCATAGTCCTCTTCCAATCTGCTTTATCACTCAATCTCACCCAATTCCCCTCCTTTGTACATCCCTTGTCTTACATGGCTTTTGTCCATGCAAATCCTATGGGCCTCAGCGTAACTTTTTTGGTGGCCAAAGGGGACCTCTTCCTCTCATTTCCACCAGTGAAAAATCTGTTGGGTCCCACACATCATCTGTTGGGTCCCACACATCGTCTGTTATTACATCCAAACCAGCAGATTATGGTGTGTGCTTGACTTGCAAACCAGGATTCCAAAGCAGGATCAATAGTACAAATCCTGAGCAGACTCACATCCTTCTAAGTCCATTGAAGCCAGTGGCAGAGTTTAAATATGCAAAGAAGTGGCGTGCTGACTATTTACAGAAAAATAACAAAGTTTATTAAAGAACAAACCGTTATAGAACATAGATGAGATAGAGAACCTTAACAGCCTAACTGAACTATCGAAGGAGGAACAACAACAACAAGGAAGCTCTGCAAAAGCAGGAAGTCTCCAGAAGAGCCAATCAGGAGACAACAAGGACACAGTTTGAAAAAGTGGGAAGCCCCTAGTCTAGCTATGCTAACTACAAGTCTTTCCGCTGTCTCCCTGTAGGATAATCTTCAGGTCTTCTTCATGAGGCTGCACTGTAGACGTCACATATTCCAACACATATTCCAACACTAAGAAAGGTGTACCTCTACTTAGGACTGCACTGCAAACCACTGCTAAGAATTCTGGGGTGAAGGGTAAATGTAAACCATAGTTTGGCAGATGGGAATGAGCGATGGTGAGCCTCCCCGAGGCTCGTTCACATAGTGATGGTAGTTATGCCTGAACTAACTCAAAGCCATTCTACTATACAGAAGCTTTCAGTGAGTAAGAACTCTATGTGGAATTTTCAAATAGCAACCGTATCACAATATTTTTATTAGGCTGAACTTTAAAAAAGGACTTCACCAGAACTCTTCAGGGGCAGAGATGTTTCCTGACATAATGAAAAAGCCTACGAGATATCTGTAGTGTGTTAACAGTCTTAACGGTGGAATGGAAGAGATGCAAAATTGAATTAGGGTTAGATGGGGCTTGGCCAAAACCCATCACAGGTTGCTCCGAAGCTTAATTGGGCAAAGAATCAATGGGTGCTCTCCCTTTGAAAAGACAGAGGTCGGCAGTTACTTGGACAAATCTTGGCAGAACATAACAAGTGCCTTGTAAAGGTACACAGCAGAAGTTATGGAAGCTTGCTGCAGTTTCTTGACGAGAAGCTGAGAAACGGTGCATGAAGTATGTGAAAGGCAGCTGAGCTAGCTCCCTGACATGTCTATATTTCTGTCAGATGTTTATACCACAGACTGTAGGAACGCTGGTTTCCAAACGCAATGGTCAATAAGAAGAAGAGAAGAGACTGGATTTATATCCCACCCTTCACTCATTTGGAGTCTCAGAGCGGCTTACAAACTCCTTTCCCTTCCCCTCCCCACAACAGACACCCTGGGAGGTAGGTGGGGCTGAGAGAGCTCTGAGACAACTGTCCTTGAGAGAACAGCTGGTACAAAGCTTGCCCAAGGTCATCCAGCAGGTGCAAGTGGAGGAGTGGGGAATCAAACCTGGTTCTCCCAGATTAGAGTCTGCGCAGTTAACCACTACACCAAACTGGCTCTCAATTTAGGCTCAACAACAGGAAAATCAATAAAAACAACAATGGGGTGGGTCCTACCAGTTTTTCTGCTTGATCTCTTCCAGTTGTCCTCCATTTTAGCCTCTGTTCTATGTCACCTTTGTCTATATGGGTTGCACAGTCGTTGGCATAGACTCTTCAGTGGTCAAAGGGTAGTCCATCAGCGGTGGAACAGCTGGGATGACACAGCCCAGTACAACAAATGTGAACTTTCTACCAAGATTATAGCACAAAGCCCAGACCAATAAAAACAGCTGCAAAATAACAAAACAGACATAAAAGCAACAATAATGCTAGCAGTAAAAAGACTAGCAGTGTAAAAACAGCAATAAAGATAAAGGAGTTATATATATATATATATATATAACAACAAAACAAATTTGGAAGAAGACTGAAATGTTTTTGTCTGGCACCTAAAGTCACATGTCAAGGCAATACTTGTAAAAAGGGCATGCATTCGGATATTTCCAATCCTAAACAGTTTACAAAATGTCCCATTTTATTCCAGAATGGAACCGAAACAAGACACGACATGCCCAGTATTTTGATACTTGTGAAATGCAAATTAGGTTTGTTTCAGAAACATTGCATGTCTGCCCTGTTGTTTCTTGGGAAACAACAAACAAGGGAAAACTTCTGCCCAGTTTTCCCTTGTTTGTAGAGAAGGAGTTATGTTATCAGGATAGCACAACAGAAAAGGCCCAGTCTGGGTAGCCACCCACCTTACCTCTGCAGGCAACAGGGTTGGCAACTCCAGGTTGGGAAATTTCTGGTGATCTTGGGGATGGAGCCTAGGGGGAAGGTTTTGGCAGAAGGAAGGACCTCAGCATTGGATAATGCCATATACTCCATCACCCAAAGCAGCCATTTCCTCCAGGGGAATTGATTGCTGTACTCTGACAATCAGGTGTAATTCTAGGAGACCTCCAGACCCCACCTGGAGGTTGGCAATAATGGCAGGCAGAGACACACAGAGTAGGGACCCTAAGAATCTAACTACATGTTACATTTCCCCCCCAGTCCTCCCTGAGTCCATGGGATCAGACGTGTTCTTGCAAGTTGCTTGTTGGGAACTTAAGTTAGGCATGAAGGGCCTGATTCAGTCTGGACCATGACACAAAGAGGACATGGCTCCCCCTCTGCCATTGCCCCAGTCTTAAACAACCTCAGGGGCCTGGGGTTTTTTGCCCTGTTGGGGCTACACACGTACAGAAGGTGTATACAAATGTTCCCCCAGAGCCACACGTCTCAGCCTATCCCTGTGTCTGCTTCTAAAGAAAGACATCTAGAGGTTTGATCATAGATCTTTTCCTACTCATCAAGCTGAACACTTAGAAAAGAGAGAAACTTCTGTCCTGATGGGTTTGCTGTCTTGGCCTATCGTGGTGGTTAGATTGCTGAGATAGGATCTGGCAGATTCATGTTTGAATCCCCCACTCTGCCTTGGAAACTTGCTGGATTACTTTGGGCCTCTCTCTCTTTCTCTCAGCTTAATTTACCTCATAAAGGTTGTTGCTGAGGAAATGTTGTAAACTCTTTGAGGTCCCCATTGGGGACAAAAACAAGGTATAGATATCTACACTAATCAATAAACTGTCAGGCCTTTGGAGCAAGCCCTGGTGATCTCAGAAGAGGCCCAGTCGTAACCCATTTCTTCATTTCCACAGATATTTCTGTCATGTGCCCAAGTCACTTATTTGTAGAAGTGGCTGTACTGTCTTCCCTATGCAAATTCAAACCACTGTTGCATTCACGTGTACACATTACTATTCACAGCTGGCTTAACTGCACATTATGTCTCCCATTTCCAAAGCACAGACGGCTCTCTAACCAACAGTGTAATGCTGATCTGAATAACTGTTGTGCATCACATGCACAATTGGCTTTATTGTGCATTAGCTTTTACATATAGTCTCTGCCTCCCATTCAAATTGACGATCGTTTCTAACCTTCTGCCTTTGCAAGAAACTGATTCACAAGACGGGGTTGAATATAAAGACCGGTGAACTAAAGGCAAAATGCAGTCTAGTCCTGTTCTGCTAATTCCAGCACAAGTACTGCACAGGACTTCACTAAGGGCTTTAACAAGTACGTTCTTGGAGCAGTTAACCATACTTCTGCCCAGGCAAGATGTCACTCAGGCTCTTTTGCTAATACAAGAACCTGTTTGGATTTTTAGTGCAGTTAGAAGCAGAGAGATGCCCTTCTAGCCTAGTGGCCCTTTCTGCACTCTCCTTTTAATCCATGTTCACCACGGTGTCCTCCAAGCAATTCTGTACTAAAATTTAATCCAGCCCCCCCCCCCCCCATTCTGCACTAAAATCGAGTTCAATCTGCTTTTGATTCTGGGTTTTCCCTCCATTCTGCATTACATTATCTCCCTTCAGTGGTCAGCCTGGTTTCGGCCAGCCGTTGCCCTGAGCCCGCTTGCGGGGAGGGCGGGATATAAATGCGAATAAATAAATAAATAAATAAATTATTTGGATGCTGTTTTGCTGTGGACTGAAATTGCCTCGACTAGAACACTGAGAAAATCTGGAGTGGCAGGCAAATGCGGAAAGGACCATTGTAGGGCTGCCAAGTCAGCCCGGGGGGCGGGGGATCCCCCGCTACAGGGGCTCCCGATCCGCTGGCCAGCATTCGGCTGAAGTCGTCCAGCCTGGACGACTTCCCCCATGTAATGACGTCACCCAGAAGTGACGCCATCACATTGGGGGTGTTGCCAGGGCGACGCTCTGGCAATCGCCCCAAAACTCTATGATACCATAGAGTTTTATTTATTTATTTATTTATATTAATTTTTATACCCCGCCCTCCCCGCAAGCGGGCTCAGGGCAGCTTACAGGGGCGTAACGCCGGTTAAAACATCATAACAATTTAAAATTCCAACAATAATAAATAACAATAAAATTTCAATTTCTATGCTATCATAATAACAATAAAATATTTCCTATTTCCACTAAAAAGCTTCCAATCTTATTGATCTGATGACGTCTTATCAGGATAAGAGTCCCCCCTCCCACTAGGTCCAGACTGCGTCCAGGGTCAGTTCACCCTTTATAGATGTTATCGTTGTTGTTGTTGTTGTTGGCGGCTCCTAATTAAAAGCCTGGCGGAAGAGCTCCGTCTTGCAGGCCCTGCGGAACTGCATCAAGTCCCGCAGGGCCCTGATCTCCTCCGGGAGCTCATTCCACCAGGTTGGAGCCGCCACCGAAAAGGCCCTGGCCCTGGTCCCAACAAGCTTGGCCTCCCTAGGACCTGGGACACGGAGTAGGTGACGTGACTCCGACCGAAGTGCTCGCTGGGGTATATGCGGGGAAAGGCGGTCCCTCAGGTATGTTGGACCCTGGCCATATAGGGCTTTAAAGGTAAGAACCAGCACCTTGAAGCGAACTCGGTATGCTATGGGTAGCCAGTGCAGTGCCGCGAGCACAGGCCGGATGTGGTCCCGCCTTGAGAGACCCATCATTAGCCTGGCCGCAGCATTCTGCACTAGTTGCAGCCTCCGGGTTTGCACCAAGGGCAGCCCCATGTAGAGGGCGTTACAGTAGTCTAGTCTCGAGGTAACCGTCGCATGGATCACTGTCGCTAGGTCATCGCGGTCAAGGTAGGGGACCAACTGCCGAGCCAGCCGAAGATGGTAAAAGGCCGACTTGGCAGTGGCTGCTACCTGGGCCTCCATTGACAAGGAGGGATCCAGGAGCACTCCCAAACTCCTTACCCGCGACGCAGGCACCAGCGGTGCCCCGTCAAAGTTCGGGAGTGGGAGCCCCCGCCCTAGACCACCCCGACCCAGACACAGGACCTCAGTCTTTGCCGGGTTCAATTTCAGCCTGCTCAATCTGAGCCAACCAGCCACGGCGTGCAATGCCCGGTTAAGATCTTCTGGGTCAGAGTCCGACTGGCCGCCCAACATCAGATAGAGCTGGGTGTCATCAGCGTACTGATGACATCCCAGCCCATACCTCCTGGCAATCTGGGCAAGGGGGCGCATATAGATGTTGAACAACATTGGGGAGAGCACTGCCCCTTGAGGCACACCACATTCAAGTGGGTGCCTCTTGGACTGCCCCTCCCCAAGCACCACCCTTTGTCCCCGACCTTGGAGGAAGGAAACGAGCCACTGCAAAGCCCGCCCCTGTATCCCCACGTCGGCGAGACGATGGGCCAGGAGCTGACGATCGACCGTGTCGAACGCCGCCGACAGGTCGAGCAACAGCAACACCGCCCCACCGCCTCGATCCAGATGCCCTGGCAATGCCTCCAACATGCTGACGTTACTTCTGGTGACGTTGGCCGGCATGCGCGCAAAGCGCGCGCACCGGGGAAACTCCCGGCCAGCGGAGGACTCCCCCCCGCCGGTAAGTTTAACCGACTTGGCAACCCTAGACCATTGACTTCAATGGGTTTAGAGAGGTATAATCCTGCATAGGTTCACTTCACTGCTAGTCTCACAGTTTCTTGAGAAAACTCTCGTGCTAGTTACAAAGCTATCCTTCCATGAGCAGAAGACACTCTGTGAGGTCTGCTTTGGACCCAAACCATGGCTTTTGTACTGAGACCTGAAAATTGAAGAGTCATTTGAGAAGAAGAAGGGGGGGAGGGGAGGGGATTGTATTTATACTCCATCTTTCAGTTGGAGTCCCAGGGAGGCTTACAATCTCCTTTCCCTTCCCCTCTCCATGCCCTGTGAGGTAGGTGGGGCTGAAAGAGCTCTGAGAGAGCTGCCCTTGAGAGAACAGCTCTGAAAGAATTTATGACTGACCCAAGGTCACACCAGCAGCTGCATGTGGAGAAGTGGGGAATCAAACCTGGTTCTCCCTGATTAGAGTCTGCACTCTTAACCACTACACCAAACTGGCTCAATCCTGAACATCTCTACCATCAAGTAGTAGGTGATTTGAAAACTGAGACCTGAGATGGGGCAGCTACCCCAGGTCTCATGTTGGGTGGGGGCACAACCATCATGCAGCTGCCCTGGCTTCCATGCCCTTCTCTGCTGCTTCCCCAGCCACAGCTGTGACTCAAGAGACAATGACCCTGACAGCAGGGATGGTGTCCATATTGTCAGGACATCGTGCTATGCAGCTGCCTTGTACTGTGGTCAGCCAGCTCTACATGCCAGGCCCAGGGGAGGGAGCACTGGTGCAAATCCTGCCATTGTCTCTTTCTTCCACTCTCATCTTTGGGAGAAGGAAAGTGGGCCAAAGAACCTGGTGAGGGGAGTAGGAAAGCTGTGCTGGGCGCCACCCTCCATGAGCCACCATTGCTCTGGGTAGATAGGGTTGCCAGCCTCCAGGTGGGGCCTGGGGATCTCCCGCTTTTACAACTGATCCCCAGCTGACAGAGATCAGCTCCCCTGGAGAAAATGGCTGCTTTGAAGGGTGGACTCTATGGGATTGTGCCATGCTGAGGCCCCTCCCCTCCCCAAACCCCGCCTTCTCCTGGCTCCACCCCCAAAGTCCCAGGTATTTTCCAACCCGGACTTGGCAGCCCTATGGGTAGATCATTCCCTTTATTCTTGTTCAGGGAGTTGTGTGGCAAGAAAGAAGGTGGGGGGGGGCATCCTTCAACTTTGCCCCAGGCCCTAGAGCCACTCAGGACATCCCTTGCCGTAGGGTTGCCAGCCCTTGGCTAGCCATCCTTAGGAGCACTGGGGGAGATGGAGACTACTGGGATTTCACTTCCTGTTTCAATAGCGAACAAACCCCTAATAGAGGAAGAAAACAAAGCAGCCTGAAGTTGTGCGCTGTATATAGGCAGGCTCTGTGGCAGGGTCCCTCTGCACATTCTCTTCATGGCTAAGGTTTCAGGTTCAGGCAGCCCCTCCCTAGCATCTCCAGTCAGAAAGAGTCTGGTGAAGCATTCACGGAAAGGGCCTCTTTCTAAGACTTCGGAGAGCTGCTGTCGCCTAGAGTGACTGAGAATATGCAAGCAGAATTCACGTGAGTCATCTCTAAACATCAGTCAGCCATCAGTATCTGCCCACTCCATGTGAATCAGACCAGATTTACGTTCACCGTGATACTGTGACCGTCTTTCTGAAAGGCCTGCGTCTCTGGATTTTAAAATAAGAGGGGAAATGCAGCGTACCAATGGCGTTACCCAAACCAGACTGTAAAGTCGTGCAGCTGACTGAAAGATGAGCCTTTGAAAGCCACATATTTTGTTGACTCAGGCAGCCAGTTGAAAAGTCTGACCTTTCTAGGCAAGGAGAGGCGAATCTGCCTTTTGTTGTCACTGCCTTTATTATATTGGATGCTAAATTACTCACTGAATGGGATTGCAGCTGCTTAACCATATAACTGGATTGCTACCCTGCGCCTTGGGGAGTGAGGAGAAGAAGCAAAGTAGAGCAAAGTGTTGCTAGGCCTTCCTTCCATTAGATGATAGGAGATGCAAAATGGGGAGCTGAATGGTATCTTCGGTAGATCTGAATTTGAAATGTTTACCTTTAAAATGTATTATTTTTTTTACATTGCATTAAAAAGTTATGATAAGGACCTTGCACAAATGGCCCAAGCTTGAGGAGGAAAAGGAATCTGGTGGGGGAGGGCTGAAAGCCTCTTACTATGAGTAGGGTTGCCACCCTCCAGGTAACACCTGGAGATCTTCTATTAACATTGATCTCCAGACTACAGAGATCAGTTCCCCTGGAGAAAATTACTGGTTCATGTGGCAGTGGGAAGCAGAAAGCAACTTCCGGTTCTGTTCCCCAATGCCCTCGAAGTGGCAGGGAGCCGACTGGGAGGGTTTAAATCGCTGGGCACAAAACAGACCTAACAACTGATGGGGGCACCTGCCCCACTGTTAGGCTGACATGGCTGCCAGCCATTTCTCTGGTCAGTTTCACTCCCCCCCCCCCCCCCCAAAGGGTACTGCCAGTCATTTAAACCTAACAGCGGGGTGCGTTTGCCCCTTAGCTGTTAGGTTTAAATGGCTGCCAGCCATTTAGCCCTTCCCAGCCGATCCAAACTGGGCAGGTCAGTCTGAGGCAATTTTGGCTCAGTTCGGTTTGGGGGCTGCGCTGGCTCCCAGTGGAGCACCAGATCAAGTTCAAGGTCCTGGTTTTGACTTTTAAGGCCCTTAGCGGTCAGGGACCCACATACCTTCAGGACTGCCTCTCTCAGTATGTCCCCAGAAGAGCATTACGCTCTGAGAATAAGAACTTTCTGGTGGTCCCAAGCCCAAGAGAGATCTGGCTGTCCTCAACTAGAGCCAGGGCTTTTTCGGCCCTGGCCCCTGCCTGGTAAAACTCTCTGCCGGAGTATATCCATACCCTCCAGGATTTAGAAGAAGAAGAAGAAGAAGAGATTGGATTTATACCCCGCCCTTCACTACCCGAAGGAGTCTCAGAGCGGCTTACAATCTCCTGTCCCTTCCCTCCCCCTAAAAGACACTCTGTGAGGTAGGTGGGGCTGAGAGAGCTCTGACAGAACTGTCCTTGAGGGAACAGCTCTTGTCAGAACTATGGCTTGCCCAAGGTCATCCAGCAGCTACAAGTGGAGGAGTGGAGAATCAAACCTGGTTCTCCCAGATTAGAGTCCACACACTTAACCACTACACCAAACTATCTTTCCCCAGGGCATGTAAGGCAGAGATGTTCCGACAGGCATTTAGTTGAAGATAGGATGGGTCAGTGTGAAATCTGACACTCTCATCCCCCCCACCCTCTGCAACCCCCTCCCCGCTAGGTGGCTTCTGGAAAAAATCTTTTCTTTTGCCATCTTGGGAAGTGCATTTTTTAAGTTGTTGATATGTTATAGGTATTTTAAATTTGATTTTAACTTGTACTATTTATTGTCTTTGTCCTGTTGTAAGCCACCCTGAGCCCTGCTCGCAGGAAAGGGAAGCCAAGAAATCCAATTTAATAAATAAATAATAAATAAATAAATACCAAATCATTCTACTGCAAATGTAGACCAAACTTGAAGCTATAGGGATCAGATGACAACCTCTTGTGAGAACCAGCCCTAATCAGGGGTCCGTTGGAGTGGGAGCGCACAGGAGCGCAGCTCCGGGAGTGAGGAGCCCAGGGGGCGGGCACATGACCAAGCCCTGCCCCCTCCTCAGCTTCCCCGAGTAGTGCAGAGGCGCAGCGCCCCGGGGAAAGCCCTGCTAGGATCTCTATTGTTTTTAATGTTTTGTTTTAATATTGATAATTTTATCATTGTTCCTTTTATGACTGTGTGCTGCTTTTCCAGAGACTTGCTCAAGGTGGCATATAAATGTTCTAAGTATACCATTTTTTATCTGGGCACATGGCACATAAGTACTGGAGAAATTTCACCAACCCTTCAGCAGCTTTCACCCCATCAGTCTGGTGTAGTGGTCAGGAGTTGGACTCTAATCTGGGAGAACCAGGTTCGATTCCCCACTCTTCCACATGCAGCTGCTGGTGTGACCTTGGGCCAGTAATAAGTTCTCTCAGAGCTGTTCTCTCATGAGCAGTTCTCAAAAGACCTCTCTCAGCCCCACCTACCTCACAGAGTGTCTTGTTTGGGGAGGGGAAGGGAAAGGGATGGGTGGTGCACATGTCCTGGGTATCTCAAGTCTACTTGAAACCTGGTGGTTTCAAGGGAGCAGGAAGAGAATGAGGGTGTGTTCTTTATGCTTATTTTTATTGCACAAAGTATTGGATGGGGAAGGGAATGGAGGAAGAGCAGGTCAGTTTCACTCACCTATGGAGTGGAGCCTGAGGGGTGGGTGTTGCCTTCTGACACACTTAGGGGGTGTGGCATATGCAAATGAGATATGCAAATGAGATATGCTAATGAGCTCCTGCACCTCTTTTTCTACAAAATGACCCCTGGCCCTAATACTTACATTTGATTTGGATACTACTTATTAATTTAGTCTAAAGGTCCTAACAGGCAAGATAAGGGGAGATTTGTGACTGGATTCTTCTAGTATTTTGCTAATATTATCAACCACTCACAGGTCTGAATTGGATCAGGGAAGTGCCAGGACAAGTGTTCTCTCTCTCTCTCTCTCTCTTTCTCTCTCTGTGCAATTTTGCTGGTGTTGTACAATAACTAATCCAAAAAAGGAGGGAATTATAAGAAGCTCATCTTTTGCCTATCTGTTTTTGTCGGTGGAAAGTGCCATCTAGCTGCGGCCATCTTATGGTAACACTGTAGGGTTTTCAAGACGAGACGTTCAGAGGTGGTTTGCTATTGCCTGCCTCTGCATCATGACTCTGCATACGCAGAAGGGGCATCATAGATCAAGTACGATATGTTCTTTGTTTGTATCACCATCACACATGAAATGATTTTCAGGAGAGGCTAGGGTTGGCATTTGCCTGGTGGCAGTGGGCAACTTCCTGCCCCCTCCATTAGTCCCCTGCCTATTCGGCTGGCTTTCGAGCAAGGGAAACCTTCACTAATTTTAATGGTAGGAGAATAAATGGCAAGATGGCATTGATGTTCATGGCCAGGAATTTTCCCCTAATCCCTGTGGTTTTACTGGGGAAACTCCTAGAGTGCCACTCAGAAGTGCCAGTACAGCCAGTGATTCCTCCAACCGGAAGTGGTGATGCTTCAGGAAGATGTTCTCGGAATTCCCCCAATCTCTATGGTAAAGACCACATAGACTAGGAGAATTCCTAGGAGGGTACATAGGAAATGGCATAACCCCCCCCCCAACACACACACATGTTACCCTCCCCAGGTTCCATCCCCAAAATATCCAGCATTTGCTGGAGCAGGGCTATTACTCCTAAAAGAGGTGCTTTACACATTCAGCTGGGAATCATCATCCTAGGCCTAACTGAGCATTCATTTTTCTACAAACAAATGTATATGTACAGTATCAGTGTTGGCTGACATTGATACTTACCTAGAGTATTGTGTGATACTTACCTAGAGTATCGTGTGCAGTTCTATAGACCTCACTTCAAAAAGGATGTGGACAGAATGGAGTGGGTGCAGAGGAGAGCTATGACGCTGATCAGGGGCCTGAAGACTAACTCCTGTGAGGAAAGGCTGAGGGACTTGAGAATGTTTAGTCCGGAGAAGAGGAGCTTGAGGGGGGACATGATGGCTCTCTGTAAATATTTGAAGGGCTGCCACTTAGAGGAGGGCAGGGAGCTGTTCCTGTTGGCAGCAGAGGATAGGACTCACAATAATGGGTTTAAATTAAGGGCGAGAAGGTACTGGCTGGATATTAGGGAAAACTTTTTTCCAGTAAGACTTGTTCACCAGTGGAATCAGCTACCTAGGAAGGGGGTGAACTTTCCCTTACTGGCATTCTTTAAGCAGCGGCTAGACAAACACTTGCCAGGTATGCTCCAGGCTGAACTTCCATTGAGCAGGGGGTTGGATTAGATGGCCTTCATGGCCCCTTCTAATTCTGTGATTCCATGTCAGAACTCAGTGTTTTAAGAGATTTTGTTGCAGTTGTTGTTTGTACAGAGCCTATCTGCCTATAGCTAATATTTATTTATTTAGATTTATATCCCACCCTCCCCACAAGCAGGCTCAGGGCAGTTCACAACAGTAAAGTTACAAAACCATTAAAAGCATGTATAACAATAAATAATTAAAACAGTTATTAGCAGGAACTACACGGAATGCATAAGGTTCAACAGTCCTAAGGAGGTGGAAGCCACTAGGCCATAAACTACAAAACAGTAAAGCCCTGATTCATACGGGCAGCGTACAGTTGGGCACCCACCCCCTCAACCGATGGCCTGGCAGAACAGCTCCATTTTGCAGGCCGTGTGAAACTACAATAGGTATTCATATTTGCAGTCTGGTACCTTGGAAAATGGAAGATCCTGAATCGTACATATGAGTGGCCCAGAACTGGATTCATGTACAAGCTAAGTAAGTTATAGTGATGGAAGGGGATAGATAAATGTCTCTTTAGGAAGGGATTTTCACAGTGTGGGTGTCAGGACCAAGATAGTCCTCTCCTGGGATGCCCACCCACTAAATCTCAGAAGTCAAGAGCACCCGAAGCAGGGCTTAGAAAATGAATACCCTGATGGGTAGGTGTGTATGTGAGTAGGTGGTCCTTAAGATGTGCTGGTCCTAAACCACACAGGGCTTTTTGTTTGTGCAATATGGTATTTGAAAGGCCTTCCTAAGATTGCTTAGAGTAATTTAGAATGAATAAGCTTTGCTAAGATCTTTCCTCCTTTTTTAGGTGCCCAGGGGCATGATCAGATAGAGCTATTAAGAATATGGTAAGACCTCAGGGAGTACAAGAATTCATTATATTGTTAGTAAGTAATAATGGGATGTTTTATGGTGAACACAGCTATTTTGAATGTCATGCTCTAAAACTGTCCGGTGGGGGATGGGGACTGATTTGATTAAGTACCACACTAGATTGAGTTGGGTTACTCATGCGTGCATGTCACTTGATTACTCGACACATGGTCCCTGTTAAGATGTTCATCTCAGTACAACTGAATTCATTGTGGGGTCTGATCATGCCTCCTAGCCCTCCCTTGCCCTTAATTCATTCAAGGGTCAAATTTGATGGAACTTATAGGTGTACATCCCTGGAACTGAATTAAGACATGCTGAGACCCTAAAATATGCCAAGAGTCAAAAATGGTAATTAAGTAATTTTTAGTAATTTGTATGTATTTCAGGATGCGTTATGGTATAGTATAGCCCGATCTTGTCAGATCTCAGAAGCTAAGCAGGGTCAGTACCAATGCTCCCTCTAAGCTATGGAATCTTCTGAGCAGAGATTCTATTTTGTGAGCTACTGGCATTAAAGTTGTGAGTGAGTGATTTGGCTACTGCATAAATTATGTTTGCTCTGGACCTATCCTTCCTGAGCTAAGACAAAAAGCCAGAGGCTAAAAAAACTGTGAGCTAGCTCACACTAACTCAGCTTAGAGGAAATCCTGGATGGGAGACCAACCAAGGACAACTCTGCAGAGGAAGGCAATGGCAGACCACCTCTGCTTCTTCCTTGCCTTGGAATCCCTTTGCTGGAATTGCCATAAGTCGGCTGCAACACACAAACACATTTTAGGGGCCCATATAATCTATTGGGGTTCTCTCGATCATCCTGTTATTTTGGGTAGAGAGAGTGAGGGTGTGGGAATATTTAACTATGGGCAAGTGATGAGATTGCTGACTACTGCAAAACTATCCCTTCCTGCACCTTTGGGCAGCAAAGCAACGTGGAACTAGGGAAGAAAGAACTATCCCTTCCTGCACCTTTGGGCCTCTTTCAGCCTAACCTACTCCACTGGGTTGCTGTGAGGATGAACATAAGGAAGGGGAGAACCATATAAGCCTCTCGGAGCTCTCTGGAGGAAGGGTGTGATGAAAATATAATGGAAACAACATAGAAGAGGGTGCAGGGCTAGAATCCATACCTTGCATGGCATTGGGCAGCGATTTGATGACACAGCCAAAAGGAACACAAGGAAGGGAAAATGCTACAGAGCACTGGATTTACTCACTAGTGATGAAACCTGCCACAAACACTATAGGAAGGAAAGTCTGCAGAGACAGACCTAGGCTTGAGAAACAGTGCTGGTTTAGAATACCAGAGGTCCTCGGATAAACCCTTGGACAGCATCGCTGACCAAAGAGAGTTATGAGATGCCCTGTCCCCCCACACACCCGCCACCTCCATTATCTGTGTAGTGCTTTGTGCGCACAGCTGAATTGGTCATTGCATCATATATTGTTCTTTCCTTTCCTCAACCTTTTGGTTTACCTGAACATGAGACTATACCCTATAAACAAGCCCTTCACTAAAATTCCTCCAACCCCAATTCATTCATTCCACATCCCACCCTTCCTCCCAGACACTCAGAACAAATTACAGGGAAGTACAGGGCTCCTCTTTTCCATCCCGCTCTCCCATCCTAATCTACTCCCCTTGCAGATTTCAGGAGTACACAAAGCAATGCTCAGCTTCCTATGAACCTTTACTACCCTACTGCATCTCTCTTTGCGGAGGAGAGATTATTTTCTTCCGATGAAGAATGTAATTGCCATAAAGTTGCAGCCAATTTATGGCAACATTAGCCAAGGGGTTTTCAGGGCAAGAGACATTCAGAGGTGGTTTGCTATTGCCTTCCTCTGCAGAGTCTTCCTTGGTGGTTTCCCATCCAAGTATCCACCTTGCTTAACTTCCAAGATCTGACAAGATCAGGCTGTACCAGGCTGCCTTGAACGGGAAGACATTTTGAGCAAGCCCTGTTGAAATGCATGGAACAATGGTGATGGGGAGTGTCGTCAAGTCGCAGCTGACTTATGGCGACCCCATAGGGTTTTCAAGGCAAGAGATGTTTTCAGGTGGTTCTGAATCATGACCCTGGAGTCCCATCCAAATATTAACCAGAGCTGAGACCCTGCTTAGCTTCCAGCATCTGATGAGACTGGGCTAGCCTGGGCCATCTAGGTCAGGGGCATAACCTCAAAACCAGCATTAAATCTTCTGTGTGTTTCTCAGCTCCCCTTCGTCATGAAGCTACTGTTGCAAAAGGGAAGAAACCCTTCCTACTGGACTTTTCCCGAGAAAAAAACCACTATCTCTTCAATCCCAGAGGAGGAATAGAAACCAAGAGAGGGGACAACAGCCTGCTGCAAAAAGCTAAAGCAGGTGCAACTGGCTGCAGCATACCTGACACTTGCCAATTGTCCTGCTGACAAAGATCTCCCATCATTTCCCTTTCAAAACTGCACTCTGCATTTAACTCCAAGCACAGGATACAGAGAGAGAGAGAGAGAGAGCACAGTGCAGCGGTGTGAATCACTGAGACTGGTCTTTCAGTTGGAGGAAGGAAAGCAGCCCATTTAGAATATTTGTAACTTGCCCTTTCAATCCATAGGTTCAAGGAGGGTAACAAGCAGAAGATACTGGAGCTCTAAAACCCATAAAAGAATCAATATCCAGCACTAAACAGTCCTCACAACAACATTTAAAAAAAAAAAACAAGAAAGAAAAATCACAATTATTCATAAGCAATTACCCTGAAGGTTTGGTGTAGTGGTTAAGTGTGCAGAGTCTAATCTGGGAGACCCGAGTTTGTTTCCCCCTCCCCCTCCCCCATGCAGCTGCTGGTGTGACCTTGGGTCAGTCATAGCTCTCTCAGAGCTGTTCTCTCAAGAGCAGTTCTTGAGAGAGCTCTCTCAGCCCCACCTGCCTGTCTGTTGTGGGGAGGGGAAGGGAATGGAGGTTGTAAGCTGCTCTGAGACTCCAAGTGAAGGGCGGGGTATAAATCCAGTCTCTCCTTCTCGTCTTCTTTTTCTGTTATTGCCTTTATAAAGGAGGGATGTGTGTTTTTGAAGGGCACATCTTTTCACAAGAACAGCTAATGCCAAAACAATGCAACATTTAGCACTGAATAAATATGTTCAGATCAGCTTGTTCCAATTTTGAAACAGCTGAAGTTTCCAAATGGTTCTTAAGGGCAGCACCATGCAGCATTGCAGTAGTTCAGCCTAAGATATTGCAAGGTCCTGGATAAGTGTGGTGAGGGTACCTTGTGATATGTCTGTTATATGTTAATATTATATCTGACCTTTATCAGCATCTCCACTTGATTGCTTTCTATCAGTGCAGCCATTAAAGGTACAGAAATTCCCTTTATAAAAAGCTGTTAGTCCTAAATCGACCTTAGTGCTGGAAAGAATTTTAGGCCATATGAACACGTAGGAAACATATATTTAAGATGTGCCTAGACTTTAACTGGCTCAGATGCAGCTCTTTAATTCCTGTTTTCAGTTTGCATTTCCTCCCCTAAACAGAGAGTTTAAGCTCACACAACACACTCATGCTCGTTTGTTAGGAGGAGAGTCCAATTAAAATGTATAGTCAAGCAATGCTCTTGTTAATCTACATGTTGATGGATTAGCTAATTACAATAAATATTACAGTTATAAATATCACAATATGCCTGTATAAAGGATGTTGTGTGAATACATAAATGAAGATATCAAGGGTTTTTTTTGTTCTTCTTCGTAAACCACATCACTGATTCATTTGGGGGATTTGTCATCTCGAAAGCACCCTGCCTAATTGGACAGATATAAATAGTTTGTTCTCAGCCATCTCGTTGGCACTGAACACTCCTTCAGATTGTACTTTATGAATTCATCATCCCTCAGTATGATATTTATTAATTAAATGCATTTTTATCCTGCCCTTCTTCCAACGGGCTCAGGGTAGATTATGCGGTTCTCCCATCTTCCCTTTTGTTCTCACAACAGCCCTGTAAGGCAGGTTAGACTGTTTAGCCCAAGACTACCCAGGAATTTTCAAGACAGCCAGGTCTCACCCACTCCGAACCCAATGTTATAACCACTATACAACCTTCACCCTCTCACTTAATGCCTGCAAACCACTGGTTAGGGTTGCTGTTCTCCAGGTGGGGCCTGGAGAACTCCTGATTTCCACAATACAGAGATCAGTTCCTCTTAGGAAAATGGCTGCTTTGGAGGATGGACTGTATGACAAACCTGTCCGTCCACTTCCCCAACACTGCCCTCTCCACTCTCTGCCCCCAAATATCCAGGAGTTTCCCAGCTTAGATTTGGCAAACATACCACTAGTTAAAATAATAAATCTTCAGGATTTCTCCCCCCCCCCCCCAAATAACAAACATGACCCCACCCTTTCTTTCTCACTGCCTCTGTGTGTGGAACTGCCCTCTCCCCAAATGCTTGCCTGGTTCTATCTCTCCCACTTATTTCCAGGCCTTCCTGAAAATGTACTTTCCCTGTAAGATGCTCAGCCCAACCCCTTATCTCCCCTAAATAAATAAATAGTTAGGGTTGCCAGCTCTGGGTTGGGAAATCCCTGGAGATTTTGGGTGTGAAGCCTGGAGAGGGAGGGACCTCAGCAGGCTATGATGCCATTGAGTCCACCCTCTGAAGCAGCCATTTTCTCCAGGGGAATTGAACTCGGTAGTCTGGAGATCGATTGTAATAGCCAGAAATGCCGAGGTGCCACCTGGATGTTGGGAACCCTACCATTTTGGGGGTTGGGTTGAATGGTGCGGTGAGGGGAAGGAGGGCTTTAGCCCTCCCTTTTCACAACACCCCATTATATCAATATATTTGAATATTTTCCATGCCATTCCATTCAAAGTGCCCCCAACCCCCCCAACACCAGCTATAATTTCTTCCCTTCCCTTCCCTTCCCGTCTCTTCTCTTTTTCCAGCTTTCTCCCACTGCACCACTCTAGTGCCCAGGACTGGGAAAAGAGCTTTCAAGATGGCACCACATGCCTGGAGTTCTCTACGACGGCTACCCTCTAGCTCTGGATGCTTCCTAAAGGGGCTCCAACAATTTGTCCCAAGCAGCAGCTGCCCTCTTAAGGGCTCCTCTACAGAGCCAGGCTGGAGAATAGAACCTTTCTAGCACTTGGTGGGCTTCTACTGGCCCTTGCGTCCCCTGATCTCTGCTGAGCTTCTAGTTCTAGTGCACCTGTGATTGTGGTGCTCAAGTACAGCAGAGAGTGGGCAAGCAGCTCCCTCTCCTGGAAGCTGACCACAGCAAGATCAAAATAATTCATACTATAGAAGTAGAAAAGAGTAAAAGTTCAGTAGCACCTTAAAGACTAACAAAATCTGTGGTAGGGTATGAGCTTTCCTGAGCCACTGCTCACTTCCTCAGATACCAGTATCTGAAGAAGTGAGCAGCGGCTCATGAAAGCTCATACCCTACCACAAATGTTGTTAGTCTTTAAGGTGCTACTGGACTTTTACTTTTTTTCTGCTGCTACAGACAGACTAACACGGCTGCCCATCTTGATCATACTATAGTATCTCCCATTACTATGTACGGGTGTAAAAGCTGGACAATGAAGAAAGCTGCCAGGAAAAAAGTTGATTCATTTGAAATGTGGTTCTTGAGGAGGGTTTTACAGATCCCACAGACTGCCAAAAAGACAAACACATGGGTTCTAGATCAATTCAAGCTTGAACTCTCCCCAGAAGCTAAAATAGCCCAACTGAGGCTATTGTACTTTGGTCACATTATGAGAGGACCAGAGTCACTGGAAAAGCAATAATGCTAGGAAAAGTTGAAGGCAGCAGGAAAATAGGAAGAATCACCATGAGATGGATTGACTCAATAATTTCTAGGGACGCCATCCTGGACTTCTTTTTTAACCTGGTCTTCTTTTAATTTTCTTATTTTAATTTTGTTATTACTGGAATTTTAATGTTTTGTATATTTGTTTTATGGCTCTGTGCCTTTTTGTTGTACATTGCCTGGAACCCTGCTCAAGCAGGGATAGGGGGATTAACAAATCAAATCGTGATGATGATGATGATGATGATAGAAGCCATGGCCCTCCGTTTGCAAAACCTGAGCAAGGCTGTTAACAGACAGGATGTTTTGGAGGTCATCAATTCCTGGGGTTGCCATAAGTCAGGAGCAGCTTGATGGCACTTAAAACACATGCACAGTACAAAGAATAAGGTAACTCCTTTCCACCATTTCGGTCCAAGATCTCCAGTAGCTTCCAGAGAGGTGCTCCGTCAACAACGTCTTCCATTTCCTGATCGTATAAAGCATAACAGAGCTGGATCCCACAAAGTGACATTTATATGTTTGACAAGATTCGGTCAATACTGTCTATTTTGCCATTTGTAAAAAAATATATAGTTTGGCTTGGCTTCTGTATGGTTCAGGCACAATATAAAATTACACTGTAAAGACTCTATTGATCCAAAGATGAGGACTTAGTTAAGGTTTAGTTACTCCTTTCATTTAGCTTTCAGCTTAAGATAAAGGCCTTGAAGTGGCTGTTTCAGTGCCCCGAATCCCAGGGGCTGGATCCAACCAGCTTTACCAGTGCTAAAAGAAAAAAAAGAGAGAAAGAAAAGGGGGACCCCCTAATCCACCAAAAAAGGCTATGTTGGGGATCATGAGACCAGAATGGACAGAAGTCACATGGAAAGGGGGCTGTAACAGGGAGGAGAATAGAGCAAGACTGAGAGAAAGAGCTGGCTAGATCCAACCCACTGGATTGCATTGACTGTAACAGCACAGTCCTACGCGGAGTCATGCTCTTCTGAGTCCACTGAAGTCAGTGGGCTTAGAAGGGTGTAATTCTGTTTAGGATTGCACTGTTACTCTCTCAATGAGATGCTGGGTGTATTTCAGTTTGGCTTGGCTTTTCAATGCAGCATTAGGTGAGATTCAAGTACATCTGAACAAAAGTGATTTAGGATAGTCCATAGACCTCCCAAAAAGCTCAGACAGCACTCAGCTGTGTGAACTCATCATAAGGCGATTTGAGCTTTCAGTCCTCTTAGGCTTTACTATATCAAGGATTCCAGCACAAACCCACAGAATTAATCAAGACATTTGTTTGCAATTTCCCCGAGGTGTGAACAAAGACCAAGGATTCCTCATTCATTTGCAGCCTTCATTAGCTTAGCAAAAACCAGAGAAATGGTGCTGTCACCAGTTACTGGAGCCAGTTTCGTGTAGTGGTTAAGAGTGCAGACCCTAAATCTGGGAGAACTGGGTTTGATCCCCCACTCTTCCACATGCAGCTGCTGGAGTGACCTTGGGTCAGTCATAAGAGAGCTGTTCTCTCAAGCCCCACCTACCTCACAGGGTGTCTGTTGTGGGGAGGGAAAGGGATTGTAAGAACATAACATAAGAACCTAAGAGAAGCCAATGCTGGATCAGGCCAATGACACATCCAGTCCAACACTCTGTGTCACCCAAAAATACCAGGTGCCACCAGGAGGTCCAGCAGTGGGGTCAGGATACTAGAAGCCCTCCCACTGTTGCCCCCCTCCCCCCAAGCACCAGCATCACTTGCCCCAGACTGAAACCCCGTCCCCCCACTCTGTAGGAAAGCTACGGCGTGCTCTGCTCAGACTTCTGGGTGAGCGGAGCAGGGCTTTTGGTGAGGGAGGGGTGGGAAGGGGAGGGGCTCGGATGCCAGCCGGCGACCCCTGTGAAATGCTTGTTCGACCCCAAAAGGGGTCCCGACCCCCAGGTTGAGAACTGCTGGTTTAGATGCTTTCTGTTGGGGGCAGGTGAAGAAATATGTCATTGAAGATTCAGAATGCGCTGCTTAGAATATATGGTGTTCTACCAGGTCCAACAAGATCATCCATACCTTTGGAGATGGATGTCACCATTATACTGAAGATCTATATTTCTTTAAGTAATCTTCTGGAAGCTTCTTTCTGGGTTCTAGGCTATTTCCTAGATGTTGTAGTCAAGTGGCTGAGGGAGGTTCTGAGAGTTCCTATCTATACCTGACTGAGAGTTCCTATCTATACCTTGTGGCTAACAGCCACTGATGGACCTCTGCTCCACATGTAAGCCACTCTGAGACTCCTTCAGGTAGTGAAGGGTGGGGTATAAATCCAATCTCTTACTGCTACTCTGAATACATACTGTGCTGCCCTTGATTACATTTGAACTTTTGCTTGCACATGTCGATAAGCCCTGGATTTGTTGTATTTCATGGCTTTTTGGTTCAGCTGTTTATTGTCTCCTCCATACCCTGTGCGTGTGTGAGTCAGTCTGCCAATGGCTTTTCCACTCTGGGCTTCCTGACAGCCCCCTTTTTGTACCTGGCTAGCACAGTCACAAGGGTCCCAGGTGCATAGGCATCAACTACGGGGGGGCTCGAGGGCTCGAGCCACCCCCAAAATTTCCCAGGGGGAATTGAGCCCCCCCACGGGAAAATGGAGTGTCCACTGCCGCAAGTCCCTGGGCCCTTCCTAGGGCTGCCTCCGTCTCTCTCTCTCTCTTCCCCCCCCCCCACCGGCCTGGCTGCCTCCGTCCCTCCCTCCCTCAGTCAGTCTTACAATCCCTAAGCAAATGCCCAGCTGGCCCCTGGACAGATGGAGGGAGGGACGGAAGCAGGAGTGGCCAGGCCGGGGGGGGGGAGGCAGCGGTGGTAGGGACATGGCACGAGCCCCCCCCCCCCCCCCAGGGAATTCAAAACTCAACGCCCCTGCCCAGGTGGACAGCCAAGGCAGCCAAAGCAGAGCCAGAGCTGCTGGCAAAGGCAGGAAAAGGAGCAAGAACCAGAAAGAGACACAAGGAGGCAGGCAAGGGCCAGGATAGCTGAAAACCCTTCAGCAGGGAGCTGTCCAGGCTGGTACCCAAGCTGGTTGTGCAGTGTGTGGGACCAGCAAAGGTCAGATCCCAAAGGATGCTAGGATCACCTCTTCCCACCAGGAATGGGGGACCACACCAGAAGCCCCTGTGATGCTGCAGAGGGCTCTGGGGAAATCTCACATTTCAGACTGGCGTTGGCATCTTGGAGGGAGTGAGATGCAGCTCTTCTTAGCCTTGCAAACACCAGTGGGTTGCAAGTAGCATCGAAAGCTCATATTTGTTTATTTTCTACATTTATACTCCACTTTGGTCCCCAATGTGGACCCAAAGTGGCTTACAACATTCTCCTGTTCTCCATTTTATCCTCTCAAGAATCTTGTGAGGTTGGTTGGACTGAGAATGTGTCAGTGGCCCAAGGTTACCAGCAAGCTTCCAAGGCAGGGTGGAGATTCAGACTTGGGTCTCCTCTGATCCTAGTCAGACATTCTAACCACCAGACCACACCATCTCTCTTTTTAGCCTTGCAAAGGAGCACAGAAGGCTTATAATCTGCTCCCTCAGCCACTAGAGGAAGTGTACATGCAAATGTATGTTTGGAGGAGCTTGTTTAGAGCCTCCCAACCCCCCCCCCCAGCTGACCTTGATCTAATGTGACATTTTGTATGTTTGCAAAGAAGAGGAGGAGGAGATTGGATTTAAACCCCGCCCTTCACTCGTAGTTTTACATTCTCCTTCTCTTCCTCTTCCCACAACAGACACCCTGTGAGGTGGGGGGGGCACTAAGAGAGCTCTGAGAGTACTGTTCTTGTGAGAACAACTCTGAGAGGACTGTGACTGACCCAAGGTCACCCAGCAGCTGCATGTGGAGGAGTGGGGAATCAAACCCAGTTCTCCCAGATTAGAGTCCACTCTCCTAAGCACTACACCAAAACACAGAGACTGTGCTACAATTGTAAGGCAGCCCACAGGGTTTTACATTAAAGTGAGTGTTACCAAGACCTCAATTTGGCATCCAGCTTGGACAAAGAACTTCCATCACCAGAACATGTTTTGTCCGTTTAGCTAAATGAGCGTTTTGTCATTTGACCACTAGGTGGCAACCTAGATAAAATGCTGAGGACATTACATTTTTAAAGCGTAGGGCATGGTACAGTCCCCCAGATGTGACACCCCCCCCCCCCCCCCCCCGGCTGTAACTTGAGAGTGCAGGGCAGAGTCCATGACCTGAATGTCATGATGAGATGCAAAATTCAGCAGACTCTGAAGATCCACTGAAAGCTAAGCTGGTGCTGTTCTATCAGACGGGGCTCTTACAGCAAGCTCATGCTTCATGGTTAAGTCATATTGATTCTGTCTGCCTTCCACGATTATTTAGCATACATTTGTTTATGACCAAACGACTTCCTTTAAATACTCGTATTGTGTCAAATGATCCTTAGGACTGCACACGAAGCCTTCCTGGTCAACTGAACAGACCTTTCAATCTGGACCTGAGCCATTTAAAATCCCTAGTTTTGAAGTTTTTAATTGCTTGTCTTTTCTCAGTAATCCTTTCCAGTTTGCTTTGTCTTATGTCCACTGTTACTCTGCTTGTGTATTTCATGTCACAAGAGACTGGCTCCAACGGATGCCAAAATGAATGGCTTAATGGATTGTGTTTATAAATAAAACTTGAATGACGCCATGTTGTCTTGGGATTTATGTAGAAAGTAGAGGGGCCAGTGAGATTTAGCAGTTGGTCGTCGGTAAACAAAATCATCCATAGGACAATAATTGTCTATTGATTTTGGCTTCAGAAGGAGTTAAAATGCATAACCGCATGGCTGTGTGTAAGCGCTCCCAAAATGCGTGCATGGAGATGGCATTCGACATCTGTGTCATTTAATGTTACATGTTGAGTAATGAAAATGCTTGCCAACTTGATTGATGAGGGTGCAGCTTATAAACATGAAAACAGAAGTTTGTACGCTGCCTGCTCATTTCAGTTAGATTTAGTGAGATGGCAACATACCTGTTCCCACCAGCAAGTTCACTGGTATTAGGTCCAAATTTTGACAATCAGTAGGAGAACTGCAAAACGCCCTCTCTCATAATATGTTGGCACTTGTAGAGACTTGATACTGTGGGGTTACTATCATGTTTGTGGAGATCATGGCCCTTGTTTCTAGCACATTGCTATAACCTAACACCCTGCTTGGCCATGACTCATAGACCACTGAAAAGATGGCATGTTCCTGGACAGTTTATGGTCCTTCAGAATATCCATCAAGCAGCTATAGTGTGTTAAATACTGGGTTCAAGATGCATTGCAGGGAACAGCTCTACTTTACTTAGTGATTTCAGGAACACAACTAGGACAAACTCCAGGGCCGCAGCCCTGTTTATATAGCACGCAGACACCATACCCAAACATACCCCACTCCCAAGAATAGGCTATTTACACAACACTACTTTTCTATAGGTCCATTCCAGGATCCTGGTAAGCTATTGTTTAGGAGCAACAAGCTCAGCCAGCCTCAGGTACTAGCTCAGGGATGACTCAGGCTCAATATACAACAGTCTGGTTTCCTCATTATGAATGGCAGACAAATGGCCAGATCCAGTGATCCCTCAGCATAAGTTGCTGATGGTCACAGATCTTTCTTGCATTCCCCTCCCAACGTCACTTCCATCTGACTCTAACATGATTCCTGGGGTTTGCCAGTGCAGCTGTGCTTATGGAAGGGAGATGGGGCAGTTCTCTCCTTGTCTCACTCCTCAGTACAATGCCCCTCCCACCTGAATAGCTATTAGAGCCCATGCAAGTCCTCCCAAGGTCAGAAAAGACAGAGGAGGGAGGAAGGCAGGACAAGAACCAGAGTCCTTGCACCCCACAAATTGCTTTATCCACCTCAATGAGTTCTGATAGTACAAATAAACTTGACCAGTTTGTCCAGAGAAATTCATTTGGAGAAAAGGAAAAATTAGCCACTTCTTGTAGACATCCACCCATATTGCAGAATTGTTTGGTTATCCCATCAAATCATGTGGATGAAATGTTTTAATGCTATCATCTGGGTCTTTTAAAATTTTGGTATTACTTTACTGTACCTTCCCCTTATTGAACACGTGAGGCTGCCATATGTTGAGTTAGGCTGTTTGTCTGTTAAGATCAGTATTGTTCACGCCGGTGGTGGCTCTCCAATGTCTTAAGCAGAGATCTTTCACATCACTGATCCTTTAAAATGGAGATGCCAGGGACTGAAGTGGGACCTTATCCTTGCAAAGCAGATCTATTTCACTGAAGAAGAAGAAGAGAAGAAGAGGTTGGATTTATATCCTGCCCTTCACTCACTTGGGAGTCTCAGAGCGGCTTACAAACTCCTTTCCCTTCCCCTCCCCACAACAGATACCCTGTGAGGTAGACGGGGCTGAGAGAGCTCTTTCCCAAGCTGTCCTTGAGAGAACAGCTGGTACAGAGCTATGGCTTGCCCAAGGTCATCCAAGACAGGTACAAGTGGAGGAGTGGGGGATCAAACCCGGTTCTCCCAGATTAGAGTCCGCGCACTTAACCACTACGCCACTCACCAAACAAGTGCCCCCATGTTATATTTTTGCTACAGAAATATTCAAACACTGCCCTAATGTTTGCTGTTTAAAATATTTTAATTGTTTGTTTTTTTTTAATTTTTTCTTTATTGAAGGGATTCAAACGGTACAAGCAGTAAAGAGAGTGTTACATATTGGAGATTCTTAATAATATATTGGAATACAAAGTTAAAGACTTAGCTTGTATTACAGCAATTCTTAAACATTCCCGTTACATTAAACTAAGGTTAACTCTAGATTTACTACTGTTTATATCAGATATCAGTGACCAATCTTGGAACTAAACTGAGAAAAGGTGGGTTTACTTTTTATAAAAAGAAGTATATGGAGGAGTTGTTTGCCCAAGATTTTTGGGAGTGTCGCATCTTTACTTTCAGAGTATTTGTTGATGATAGGGTACCATTTGAGCATTGGGTTTTTGCGGGTGTCGTTTCCATAAAGATTTTCTGTTCTTTCAGTTATTTTATCTAATATAAAATAGTCCCATACCTTGGCTAGCCATGTGGAAATTGGTGGGCTGGAGGGTTTTTTCCAGTTGACTGCTAATGTGTGTTTAGCTGCTGTTAAATGGACTTCTACTAATTCTCTTGTTTCTCTGGGAATCTTTGTCTTAGGCCATAAATTGAGTAGAATCAGAGCCGGGTTGTAAGGAATAGAGACTTCAAGCATCTGTTCAATTTCTGAGAGAATTTTTTTCCAGAATATAACTATGAGAGGACAGGACCACCAAGCATGGTAGAAGGTCCCAGTAGAGATTTGGCATTTCCAGCACGTTGGTGAGTGTGTTGAGTATATGTGTGATAGCTTTGCAGGTGTTATGTGCCATCTAAATAAAGTTTTTAAGGCTTGAAGTTGTATTGGAGTGGACTTGATTTTATATATATTTGAGTTCCAAATCGCTTCCCATTGGTCATTCGATAAAGCATATCCGATGTCGGTGTGCCAACTGGTTTGAAGCCCTGTGGTTTGACATGAAGAATCTTGTATAAAATAGCTGTAGAATGTTGAAATCAGACCCTTTTTAGTAAAGGCTTTGGATATTAATAATCGTTCGAAGAAGTTAAGTTTTCTTTTAAAGTTTAGGTTCTGTTTGTGAGATTCAAGGAGGTGTGCCACTTGCAAATATTCATACCAGGGTAGACGTGTGTTCGCCTTAATGTCCAGTTCTGCTTTACTAAGCATCGTACCTTTGTTGGTGATGTCTATGAATTTAGTGATCTTCGCTTTTTCCCATTCGCAAAATGACAGAGGGTTTAAGCCTGGTTGAAACCAGGATTGGCGGAGGAAGCTCTTTATGGGTGAGTCTGATGTTATCAATTTTTTCTTGCACGTATCCCACACTCAGAAGGTCGTTGAGAGGAATGGATGCTGGGTTCTTGGAAGAAGGCGTTTAGAAGGTAAGTTCCAAAGTGCTTCTTGGAAGGAAGCCGATCTAAGATATGTATTCTCTATGTTTTTCCAGTCAGCCTGGTAGTCGCTGTGGTAATGTCTGGTCAGATTTGCCAGTATAGTAGCTTGGTAGTAAGTTTTGAGGTCAGGAACAGCAAGACCCCCTTTATCTTTATTTCTACGAAGAACTTGAAAATGGATTCTAGGTTTTTTATAGTTCCAAATGAAATTTTGCAAATTTCTTTGCCAGAGAGCCATGAGTTTTGGGGAGATTTGAATCGGGAGAGCTCTAAAATAATATAAGAATTTCGGTAATATAAATGACTTGACAATTGAGATGCGTTCCAGCCATGTCAGCAACTTTGTGTCCCATGCTTTTAATTGAGATGTTATAAGGGCGTTTGCTTAATTGTTATTGTTTAATGTATTTTAGAATATTCTAACATTCATGGAATTCTGTTGATGAAGAGGTTAAAAACATAAGAACATAAGAGAAGTCATGTTGGATCGGTCCAATGGCCCATCTAGTCCAACACTCTGTGTCACACAGTGGTGAACAAGTCCACCAGCAGGGCCAGAACTCCAGAAGCCCTCCCCTCCCCCAAGCACCAAGAATCCGGAGCATCACTTGCCCCAGGTTGCATGCCATCATCATCAATATACCTAATTCTCAACATGGCCTGATCTGTGGTTACTTAAATCCCGATATTTGGCCATGAATGGACAAGACATCTTTCTACAAACCTAAGGAAAGCCCCAGGTTTGCAGAAAAATCTCAGATCTAAAAAAATTACACTGGAAGTTAACCTGTCCCCCTCCCCCAATAATAGAGGCAGCACCTGTAGCTTTAAAAAACAAATGTCCTCTACGGCCATTGCTAGGCAACCACAACTGTATTGCCAGTTGAAGCCTTGGTTCCTGTCAGGAAATGTCAGGGGGAGGAAAGGCCCCTTCCAGTGATGCCTTTGAGGGAGGACTTACTGGGATGAGACCCGCCAGCAACCACCAGGCTAGTTGCTACCACCCAACATTCACAAATTGTTGGAAGTTCCAGATGCCATGTTCCCTGTCTCAGACCTCCAGACTGAGTGGCAAGAGAGACTAGATAGCTAGACAGGCACACTGACCTTTCTTCCTGTATCTACTCTTCTGCCACTGTCCTCTTTGATATGTAGATTGTGATCTCAGGGACCAATTTCCCTTTCCTGATTCTCTCTCATTCTGAATGAAGACTTGTTCTCTACCTGCAGGCACCAAGAGAGGGACATGTGGTCCTCTCTTGGCACCATGAGGCAGACGGGCCTCTCACCATCTGTCTCCATCCTTTAGCTAGTAAGTTAGTAATCTATCAGTCTCTGCTCTTTCCTATCCAAAGTGTACTTCTCAAAATAAAGAAAGGGGTATTTCTCTTTTAAACTTGCAATGTGGCTTTGTGTAGCTTTGTAAATGGAGTAATCTGGTAAAGTGATGCTCCTGCGTTTGTAGCTTTGTTTAAGCACTCTGCTAACTAATGGTGACTGGATTAACCACACTAGTTAACCTCAATACAAATCACCCTGGACCGGCTGCTTGTTACTGCTCAACAGCAACCATGCTACAAAAGCCACTATGGTGTAGTGGTCAGAGTTTCAAACTAGGATCTGGGAGATCCAGGTCTGAATCCCCTGTCTGCTGTAGAAGCTCCCTGGGCCCGTCACCCACTCTCAGCCTATCTATCTTCCAGGATAAAATGGAGAAGAGAACGATGGAAGCTGCTTTGGTGAGGTATAAATGAAGTTAAAAAATAATAAACATAGCTGAAGAAAGTGGACAGATTAAAGAAGAAGAAAAAGAAGAGATTGGATTTATACCCCGCCCTTCACTACCCAAGGGAGTCTCAGAGCGGTTTACAAACTCCTTTCCCTTCCCCTCCCCACAACAGACACCTTGCGAGGTAGGCGGGGCTGAGAGAACTCTGACAGAAACTGCTCCTTTTCAAGAACAGCTCTGACAGAACTGTAGCTTGCCCAGGGTCATCCAGCAGGTGCAAGTGGAGGAGTGGTGAATCAAACCCGGTTCTCCCAGATTAGAGTTCGTGCACTTAACCACTACACCAAAGGTATGTTGATCTGTGGGTGAGAAGGAGAGAAGGAAGTAAGGAAAGGTGAGGATATGGGGTCTGCCGGGAACGAGAGAAAGAAAATAATGTAAGGAGGGGAAAGAGGAGAAAGTGAGGTGCCCTCACAAGTCTTTGAGGGTTCCCCACCGTGCAACTGGGCCTGCCTCAGACAGCTGACAGCACCAGACACCTGGGCCTAGCCCAGACTGGCAGATGACACTGCACAACGGAGTGTCTCCATGGAGACATTGCCAGGGGAGGGAAGGAGGGAAAGCTGAAGAAGGAGGGGGGCAGATAAAGGTAGTTTGATTGGTGGGTGAGAAGGAGTGAAGGAAGCAGGAAAAGGGAAGAGATTATGGAGCTCCCAGGAAAAAAAAGAGGAAACACTATGGGAAATAAGATGCCCACTTCAAGGCCTTGCAAGCCCCTCACTTGTCAATACTCTAAATAAGCAATTAATAAATGGATTAATAAAATCACAATGTTGCTTTTGCAAATATCGTTTTAAAATTACAAACCTACACTTACAACAAATAAATGATTCACTAAAGAACAGAGCAGAGCATGCGCCATCAGTGTTCAGACACTTAAGAAGTGGCCAAGCCTAATCCAAACATCCTTTTGGAGGCGCCTTCCTGCAAAAAGAAAACAAAAGAAAACCTAAACCAGAAAACAAATAAGGAGCAAGATGCCCAGACAATGCTTTCTGCCACCCAGCACCTTTACATATTAACTTGAGAGGAGACTGGCAGACTCTTCAATGCTTTAATGAACTGAGAGAATAGTTGTTGAGGACTCTGTTTCTGTGTATCTTTCCCCAAACAAAAGATAAGTGCATGACCCTGGAATCTCCACAACAATGGCTCTTCTACACATAGAATTGCCTCTCTTTAACAGTGTCACCAGCTAAAGGGATCTTTAATTATACAAACAATAGGCTGTATATGTTTGACAGATAATTCAGCATCTGGCAAGCCTTTTATTTTTCAAACTAGAAGAAGAAAAAATCAGATTTAGGTCAGATTTAGAACAGCCGGATCACAAGCCTTTAAGACCAAATATAACAGGAATCTATGACAAAAGATCAGATCCATATTCTTACAGGCTCAGCCAGTTGTAACCAGTTGTGACCCAGGCCTGATATGCATAAACAGGTGTTAAAATATTATTTTGTGGCCAATGCAGAGTGCCAATGGGGGAAGCTGCAGAATTAAAGACCAACCCCCCCCCCCTAAGAATAATTCCCTGATACAAAACACAAAATGACATGGAGAAGACCTGTAGCCATGGGGTTGGATCCAGCCAGCTTTTCTGTTGGTGCAAAAGGGAAGAGCTGATCCCTTTGACCACCCAGAATTGCTGTGCATGGGATCATGGGACCTGCATGAATGAAACCTGTGTAGGACAGGGCTGTAGTAAGGAGAACTGGGGATGACTGCATAAGAAGCTCCATCCAATCCCCTGTATGCTCTCTGGCATGTTAGACTGAAGAACTGGATTTTATTTATTGAATATTGAATTTTTTAAAAAAAGAACCCTGATTCTGTACCGACCATATGTGATGTCTGGTTAATCACTTGCACACACGTGCGCATGCACGCACACACACAGAGACAGAATAACATTACATTGAAATACAGCCAGTCATTAAAACCATTAGAAATGTAAAAAACAGTATCAGCCAAGTCTCAGAAAGCCAGTTTGGTGTAGTGGTTAAGTGTGCGGACTATAATCAGGGAGAACCGGGTTTGATTCCCCACTCCTCCACTTGCACCTGTTGGATGACCTTGGGCAAGCCATAGTTCTGTCAAAGCTGTTCTTGAAAAAGAGCAGTTTCTGTCAGAGCTCTTTCAGCCCCACCTACCTCACAGGGTGTCTGTTGTGGGGAGGGGGAAGGAAAGGAGTTTGTAAACTGCTCTGAGACTCTGAGTGAAGGGCGGGGTATAAATCCAATCTCTTCTTCTTCTTCATTAGCACTTTGCAATTTTAGCTGCATGTTTGTAACATCCTTGCTGTACCCCTAAGAAACAAAATGTGACAAAAAAAAGAGTGCATTTGCAAAAGTTGTCATGATCCTGGACAAACTGGAAAAAGGCAATATTCCCTAAGGGCTAAACTATACGGGGATCACAACTTTAGAAGGATTTAACTGTGGGGGGAGGGGAACAGCCTTGGAATGAGCACTCCCTGTGGATCAAGTCTATGGTACAGGGAATGTTGATTTAACCCTTCCCTGCAGTCTTTTTTACTGAAATCCACCACGCTGTGGGAAAAGTGGATAAAGTGTCAGACTAGGATCTGGGGACCCAGGTTCGAACTCCCACTTTGGCATGGAAGCTTGCTGGGTGACTTTGGGCCAGTCTCATATTCTCAGCCTAACCTACCTCACAGGGCGATGAAATGGAAGAGGGGGGAGAGATTATGTAAGCCCATTTTGGTCCCCATTGAGAAGAAATGTGGGATATAAATAAAAAAATAAAGAAAAACAACACTAGAACATTCGTAATCTAGCCCAATGCAGAGTCAGCCAAATTGACCAGCCGATTCAAGACACACTTGTTCATACAACACAGCCAGCATCCTGTATCACACAGCAGCCAAGCCCCTGCCCTGGAGAGCCAACAAACAGGGCACAGAGGCTGAAGCCTTCCCATGGTGCTGCCTCTGAGCTTATTCAGAAGGGTACTGTATTTGGATGAGGCCATTTCCTTTAGTCACCATGGCTAGTAGCCATTGATGGACCCTTCTTGCCAGAGGGTCTGGTGAATAATGGCCACAGGCATACACTGGTTTAAAAGGGGATTAGACAGATTTGTGGAGGATAGGTCTATTAGTGGCTACTAGTCATGGTGACTGAACCACCATGTTCAGAAGCAGTAAATACTAGTAGACAACATTAGGGTTAGGCCTCAGTCCCTACGCCTGGTTGTTGGACCTCCAGAGGAACTGGTTGGCCACTGTGTGAGGCAGGATGCTGGACTAGATGGACCACTGGACTGGTCCAGCAGGGCTCTTCTTAAGCGGTGCCGGAACTCTCAAGAGCAGTGTTTCCTTTAAGCTGTGTTATTGTGAGCTAGCTCACAGTTTCTTAGCCTCTGGCTCACACATTTCTGACTTTGCTTAGGAAGGATGGTTCCAGAGCAAAGTAATGTATGCAGTAGTCAAATCACCAGCTTACAACTTTAATACCAGGAGCTTATAAAGTAGAATTTTTGCTCACAGGATTCTACAGCTTAGAGGGAGCAATTTGTATACTCAAAACTCATGAACTTTTAAACATTTTAAAAATAATTTTGTTGAAGAGGTTCCGAAACTCTGTTCTGGCATGTGCCCCCCCCCCAAAGCCCCAGCTCTTCTGTTCTTATGCCATGAATCTAATCCCCTTTTAAAGCCCTCCATGCTATCGTACCTCAGGACATCCAACAGCAGCAAATTCCTCCACCACTTAATGACTTCTTGAGTAAAGAAATACTTCTTTTTGTCCAGCCAGAAACGATTGGCCCATGAACGTCAACGATTATCCTGGAGACCTGGTATTAAGCGTGGAGGGGGGGGGGGGGGGCAGGGTGAGAGCCTCCAGTCCACTTTCCCAGCAGATGGATTTGGAGAGCATCAATTAGACGAATCCATGGAGAATTTGCCTGTGGGAAGAGAGGGGAGAAGGGGCGTTGGCTTCACGCTGTGCTGGGCAGGGGGCTTAAATCCTAGGAGCGATTCTGCATCTAATATTCGCTCCCCATTTTCTCAAATGGGAGGAAAAAAGGCAGCTCAAAACCACATCCAAATACCTTGGGACAACGTCGTACTGACTACAAAGTCACCCCTGAATGGCCATAAAACGGCCATAAATCTATGCAGAAGGTACCATAAAACCCGATAATCAAAGGAACTGAAAATGGCATGAAGTGTGGAGGCTACCATAAAACCCGATGATCAAAGGAAGTGAAAGCAGCATGCAGTGCAGAGGGGAACTTCTGTTCCAACGCTGCTTTCGTAGAACAACGGAGGGAAAAGCCAAGGCAGAATCAGCCTAGATCTGATCCTACAAATAACGTCTCCATTTACTTAAGCCTGCAGGGGTTCCATCCATGATACGTGCAACTGGTTTGAACGTGACTTGCCCGGCGACTTAAGTTTCCGCTCGTTCTCAGCACTCCGTTCCCCCCCCCCCCCCCCCAATTAACCTCTGAGAAAGGCCGCAGGTCTCGAACCAGCTCCCGATGGCAGGAGTGCGTTTATCGGACCTCAGTCATCAATCTCCCGCCGCCATCTCGCTCCTTTCGACGCCAGGGCGCCTGTTGCCCCCCGCGGACAGCCGCTCGGCGGGGAACGCGGGCCCGCGGCTTGAGCAGCAGTCGGCCGCTAGGGGCGCTGCTGAGGCCCCACTCTGCCAGACCTCATTGCAGAGCTGGTGCGGCTCGCCTGGCAGCAGAAGCAGCAGCAGCATGAGCTTCTCCGGGGCGCGCTCCATCGTCCCGCTCCTTCTCCTCCTGGCCGGCTCCTGCCTCTTGGATGCCGCGAAGACTCCGGGTAAGGCTTTCGTACCTCCGCTTCTTCACGCCTCCTGACTCGGGGCAGCTCCGCGGGCGCTCCGGCGAGGACGATCCTCCGGGGGGGCGGGGGGAGAGTTCTTCCCAAGGAGTCCAGACAGAGTCACCTTGGGAAGCCTTATTTCCAAGGGGAGAAAGTCTTTCCCCGACCAGGCGGGGGCCTGAGGTTCTTTGGGACGAAGGGGCGTTCAGGGGTCTCGATGCTCCGCCTGGGTTACGATGGAGCTGGCGGGATTCTAGAGTAACATCCCCACCCCCGCGCGCGCCGCTGCCCCGAGCAGTGAAAATATCTGTAGCGCACCATGGGGGGGGGGGGGGGGGGAATGTCGGAGCACATCTGCGTGGAAATTATTCCCCGATCTTTTTTTTTTTTACTCCATGTTTTCTTTGTTTTGGAATCCACCTCTCATGAAAAGCCCTCCAGTCCTTCTCTTCTGAACAGTTGGCCAGAATGTGGGGGGGGGGGGGGGGGGAGCCCTAATCAGTGGTGCGAAGTGTGCAGCGTGAAGACGCGCCTTAGTTTGCCAGAGAACTAAAAGATGGTATCAGACAACAGAAGCAACACTTCCCGTGGAGCCTTTCTCCTTCCTGTCCTCCCCTGGTCCGCACTCCTCAAACAGGGCCCTGTGCTTAGCTTGTATATGGTTGAGCTTTGCCTGGAAATGTGTACAGGCTGCACACCAGGAGATAAAACAGAAGACCGGCGGCAACATTTATTCCAGCCTGAGCTCTTTGTCAGTCAGAGCTGCCTTCTTCGGATGCTCCAAAGGCAAACTCCAGCTCATGAAAGCTTGTGATACAATGAATGGTGTTAGTAGAATGCATGTGGTTGAATCATAGGGGTTATCTCTGTTGCGTCTGAAGATGGGAGCTCTGACTCATGAAAGCTGCAATAAATGTTACTCTTTATGGTACCACTCCGCTTCGGTTTTATTTTGATACAGTAGACCAATGTGGGTCCCTCTCTGGCCCAACAGGAGCCGTTTCCCCTCTGCTTCTGACTGTGGGTATGGAGACAAGGGAGACAGTTCAGGTATCTGCTGAAGCAGGCTCCAGGCCACCAAAACATCAGACATATGACACATTTTCATTTTTAAAAAATTGCTGTCAAGTTACAGCCGACTAATGGCCACACTGTAGAGCTTTCAAGGCAAGAGACCTGTAGCAACCCTGGTTTTTTCGGTGGTCTCCTATCCAAATGCTGACCACCGCCGACCCAGCTTAGCTTCTTGAATTTTGAGGAGCTCAGGCTAGCCTGGGCTATCCAGGCCAGGGCCCCTTTCCATTAAAAATCTCACAAAACAGGGACCAAGTTTTCAAGTTCTCCTTTTGGGGAACTCAGCACCTAACTCACTGCTTTGTACCAATTTGGGTGGCTGCTCATAACAAAGGTGCTCTGTGACTGTCGTTTTATAAACGAGCCAGTGCAGCTGTCTACAGCTGTCCGTGCAACAGTTGACAAATACACCTACGCGTTTGGAGTTTGTGGTTCTGTAGGGACCGCCAGGTAGAACAGAGACAGCCAAGGGCTGAGTGCAAACTCAAAAGTATCTTCCGTGCTCTGAAAAAGTTATTTCCCTTGTGACACTTTTCAAGCTGGTGGACCAGAGTGGCACTCTCTCAGACTACTTGATGCCTTGAGAGCTCTTCTTTATTCCTAATCGCCAGCTCTGATTCCTGACTTGGCCAAGGGTTGAGATTTATACCCACTGAGCCCGTTTTTTGAAGAAAGAGTGGCGAAAGGTGCCACAAGCAAATAAATGAATGAACCGCCTTGAAGTTTAGTGCCTCTGAACGTGGAGATTCCCCTCAGTCGCCATTGATAGTAGCCACTGGTAGAGACCTACCTTCCATGAATCTAACTAATCCCCTTTTAAAGCTGTGTATTCCTGTGGCCATCACTACATCCTCTGGTAGCAAATTCCATGTTTTAATTACCCTCTATGTAAAGGAGTTTTTTTTGTCCGTCCTGAATCCATTGCCCATCGGCTTTATTGGATGCCCTTATGTTCTAGTATTTTGGGAGACGGAGAAAGTTTTCTCTTTGTCAGCTCTCTCTCTCCCCCTGCATCATTTTATAAACCTCTATCATGTTCCATGTTCCCCTCTTTTCTAAATTAAAAAAGTCCCAGAATCTTCAGCTCCTCATAGGGAAAGTGCTCCAAACCCTTAAATATCTTTGTTGCCCTCTTCTGTACTTTTTCTCGCTATGTAATGTCCTTTCGGAGATACGGGGACCAGAACTGTACAGGGTATTCCAAATGAGGCTGCACCATAGATCTATACAGGGGCATTATCATATTGGCCACTGTATTTTCAATCCCTTTCCTAATAATCCCTAACATAGAGTGTGCCTTTTTCACTGCTGCAGCACACTGGGTTGACAGTCCCATTAAGCTATCCACTGCAGCCCCAAGATCTTTCACGCTCTCAGTCTCAATAAGTTCAGACCCCCCATTAGCCTATACTTGAAGTGGGGATTTTTTGTCCCTGTGTGTGTCACCCAGCATTGAACTTCATTTGCCACATTGTCGCCCACTCACCCAATTTGTGGAGGTCCTCTTGGAGCTCTTCCCTTTTAGCCTTGGTGCTTACCATCCTGAATAATTTTGTGTCATCTGCAAACTTGGCCTCTATACTACTCACCCCTAGTTCCAGATCACTGATGAATAAATTAAATAGTCTATCCAGTCTAACATCCTGTGCGTGCATAACTCTCTTGTTTAAACCCACGGGATTTATATTTGCTTAATGATGTAGATTAATTGAATCTTAATACTGAGCATAGAGGTTTTCATATTGGAAACACTCCACATAACATTAGCTAGTTGCAGATTTTGCAACAGCCCTGTAAGGTAGGATGACATAATTATTACAAGAATATGGAGGGAAAGCTAGAGAGAACCTTGCATAAAGTGCATAATACATCGGTGACTGTGCTGAAATTTGAACCAGGAGACTCCTGTCTCATAGGTCAGACCCTGTGCCATGATGCTACCCCAGCTCACTGCTATTTACAGTCGTAAAGTTTACCGTGGCATCCTAAATTGGGAAAACCTAGGAGCACTTTGCAGCAGTGGAGTTCGCCAAAAAAGAACAGCGTGCATTTTTAATGAGAGCTCTAGATGAAATAAGATCTCAGTTTTACAGGTTCTTTTCTGCCTCTTAATAACATATTACTTTCAGCAGCTTCAGGAAAGGCCAAGAATAATCTGTGGGAAATAATTCTCCTTTTGCAGTGGACGTGGTGTTGGGTTGAGGCTCCGCTCCATCAATCAGTGAAGTATTGGGGTTTAAGATGCCATAGTCCCTTAAACAGTGTTGTGGACTGACTGTCTTGGACCAGGATCTGGGAGACATGAGTGCACATCCTCCTTTGTCATTGGGCTGTCAATCTTCAGGTGGGGCCTGGAGATCTCCCATTATTACAACTGATGTCAGAGGTCAGTTCCCCTGGAGAAAATGGCTGCTTTGGAGGGTGCACTCTGTGGCACTGTACCCTGCTGAGGTCCTTCTGCTCCCCAAACTCTGCCCTCACCAGGCTCCACCCCCCAAACCTCCCGGTATTTCTCCACCTAGAGTTAGCAAGCATGGCCATGAAGCATGCTGGTCAACCTTGGGCCTAACCAACCTCACAGGGTGTTTCTGAGGATTAGATGGAGAAATGGAGAAGCAGGGACACCACCATGGAGGAAGTGCAAGATAGAAATGTGATAGGTTCTTCCAGTGCCCTCCAAATCCTAAGCACTTGACTTCTTGGATATGGTGATGCCATCCTAGAGAATTTTTAAAATTTTATTTATTTATATCCTGCTTTTCTCCTTAGTGGGGACCCAAAGCAGTTCACCTCATTCTGTCCTTCTCACAGCATCCCTGTAGGGTAGGGTAGGCACCGGAGAGAATGTGACTGTCTGAAGGTCACCCAGCAGGAGTCCATGGCAGAGTGGTGAGGATCTGAATCTGTCTCTTCCAGATTCTAGTCTTACACCCTTTGGTCAGTCACAAGTTCTTTCAGAGCTCCCTCAGCCCCACCTACCTCACAGGGTGTCTGTTGTGGAAAGAGGAAGAAAAGGTGATTGTAAGCCACTCTGAGACTCCTTTGGGTAGTGAAGGGCAGTAATAAAACCAACTCTCCTCCTCCTCCTTTCTTCTTCTTTGCATTTTATTAACTTCTAACGAACTATTAGGCCGGGGTCCCCAAGTTCACCCACCCTTTCTTGCTTCTGCCAAACGTGGGGGGGGGGTGCGTTATGAGAAAGTGGAAACAAGCAGTCTTCACCCATGCCAGGGGAACCGTTGGAAACCAACATGATACAAAACAGCACAATTCCAAAGCCCACTTCAAGGGCTGCCAGGTGCCTCCAAGATTTCTCTCCAGATACCTGACTGGGCAGAAAGGGCGACAGCCAGTTCTGTGGCAGGTGCTGGAGGTGAACTCAGTTCTGTCATTCAGACACTTGGGGTGGGCGGAATGGGGTAGGCTGGTGAGTAAAGCACGCTGGGGAGAAGAGATTGGATTTATACCCCACCCTTCACTCAGAGTCTCAGAGTGGCTTACAAACTCTTTCCCATCCCCACAACAGACACCCTGTGAGGTAGGCAGAGCTGAGAGAGCTCTTTCCAGAACTGCTCTTTCAAGAACAGCTCTGCAAGAACTTGTAACTGACCCAAAGTCACCCTAGCAGCTGCATGTAGAGGAGTGGGGAATCAAACCTGGTTCTCCCAGATTAGAGTCCGTGCACTTAACCACTTCACCAAGCTGGTTCTCAAATGGGGGGAAAGCAGTGGCAGGGGCTGCTCGCTGCACTTGGGGTGAGTCCCCAAAGAGGTACCTTGTGGTTGCCTGGGGGTGGGGAGATCTCCTCCTCTTTGACCTACTGCTGCTCCCTACACTTTTGGTTCCATCTGTGTGGAAAGAGGAACTGCCAGAGAGAGAGAGAGAAAGAGAGAGAGAATGTTTGTGCTGCTTTCTCCTGGCCATGCTGAGCACCCTTGTCAAAGGGAGAGGGGATGGAGGAAGCACTCTGGGTTGGGTGCACACAGAGCTCTGCACCTGAGGAGGCTCTTCTTGGAGTGGCTGTGGTTGGCGGTGGGGGCCCCAGAGGCACCGGCTACCTTCCTGAGCTGAGCTGGCTTCGGTCTGCCAGTATGTGGGAGCAGCCGGGCCTTGAATTGGTTGCAGTGGAGATGGAACCTCTGAGGTTGGAAGAATCCAGTTTGCTGCCCCAGGCCATGCCTCGTGACCCTACCGGGCGGCCACAGCACAATGATCATCTTTGGGGAAGGTAAGCTGCCCGGGCCATTAAGAGATGAAACCCCTTCTCCCCACGCCCAAACCTGCTGCCTTAAGTCACTACTGCAGTCAGGAAGGAAAAGACAATGGCCAACTCGTGCGAGAACAGGCATCCCCACTCAAACATGCTGGAGTCCCCTTGTCCCGGGGACGAAAGGAGCCTGGCTGGGTTGGGGGGGGTAGTAAAGCCATTCTCTCCCCCCAGCCGGTTGCCTTCTTTTCTGCCTGGTTTGAAGGGGGGGGGAAGCCCTTCTCCCCAAGCCCGTTGCCTGTAAAAGTAAGTTTGCAGTTTTGTGATTGGCCCCACGTCTTCCAGCTAGAGTTGCCAAGTCCTGCCTCCTCCCCAATGGGGGTCTTTAGGAGGCATTCCTTGAGGGGTGGGGATGTCCCCAACATGATGATGTCACTCATAAGAGACATCATCACATTGGGGACGGACCTGAATCCCAAGTGGCAAATTCACTGCTTGGAATTCAGGCACCGGCCCCTCTGTCCAAAAGCATTTAGAGTCCCTTTAAATGCTTTTGGAGAGTGGGGACCCGCGCACCTGAATCCCAAGCGGCAAATTTACTGCTTGGAGTGCAGGTGTGTGGCCAGCAGCCCCCCCCCCCCCCCCGCAAAATTTAAAGGACCCTCTAGCTGATCAGTGGGCCACATGCTCCTGCTGATAGATAGGCTGGATGACCCTTTAAATCTGGCAGGAGGGGAGTGAGGGGGTGACCCACTGTTGGGGGCAGGACTTGGGGGTGAGGCTTTCCCCTGCCAGTCAACTAGGGCCGCCAAGTCTTAAAAACTCACCGGCTGGGGGGAGTCCTCCTCCCGCCGGGAGTTTCTTCTGGTGCGCGCGCGCCCATCAACGTCACCGGAAGTGACGCAGCACATTGGGGGTGTTGCCAGGGTGACGCTCTGGCAATCGCTCCAAAACTCTATGGTGTCATAGAGTTTTGGGGCGATTGCCAGAGCGTCGCCCTGGCAATGCCCCCAACGTGCTGTGTCACTTCCGGTGACGTCATTACGTCGTCCTTGCTGGATGACGTCGGGGGTGGGGTTCCCCCCCGCCGGCCAAATGCTGGCCAGCGGATCGGGAACCCCTTTAGCGGGGGATCCCCCGCCTCCCCGGGCTGACTTGGCAGCCCTACAGTCAACTGGCTGGTGGCGGGCAGGAGCCTCTGAAATCGGGGGATCCCCTGCCCCCTCCTAGAAACTGGCATACCTACTTCCGGCAGCCATTTTGTGCTTGTGCCCACTACTCCAGGTCACAAACCCAAAAGTGCCCACGGACTCAAAAAGGTTGGGGACCTGTGTATTAGGCTGTTTTCAGAGCATGGGACCAATCTGTAACCACAACAAGGAAACCACTCGGTTGCAAGTACAGTCACATGACAGGAAGAAGGGAAGACAGAATTTGAACCTCACCAGTCCTGAGGCCCCAGTGCAGGCCAAACAATGTATCATAGGTAGGAACAAGCCAGGGGTTAGAGTCCTGGAGGAATCTTCTCCATCTCCACTGCTGAGTGATCCCACCTAACTGTCCTGCTGCATTTCTCAGTACGACCACAGAGCACTTTTGCTCTCTGTTAGCAGTGGGTCTTTCCGCCCCCCGCCCCCCCAAGAGGCAGTTCTAAAGGGTTTTATAACCCAGCATGTATGAGGGGGTCCCAGCCCGTAGGCTGAAGACCACAACATAAGGCAACAGTATACAAAGAGCTTTGTCCCTACACAAAGTACCACTAGTGTTACAGACAGTCATGATCTTTTATACTCTGAGTTGAATGACTTTAAAAACTGGTAAAACCTCAGTTTCCTGTAGGATGTTGTTATTAACAATATTTAGGAACATAAGAAGGCCGGCTTGATCAGCGGTCTATCGTGTCCAGCATCTGTTTCCTGTAGTTTCCGTGAAGCCTACACAGCAGGGTGTGAAGTCAGTTGCTCCTCTCCACAACTGTTTACAGTCAACACACCACAACGGGTGGTGGTAATGTCACAGACCTTAGCTGTCACGGTAGGTATTAGGCATCTCAAAGAGCCATCTAAGGTAACGGACATCACCACATCCCATGGCCAGTCGAATCTAACTCTAGGGGGTGTTGCTCATCTCTGTTTCCGAGCTGAAGAGCCAGCACTGTCCGAAGATGTTTCCGTGGTCATGTGGCCAGCATGACTTAATGCCAAGGCACACGAAACACTGTTACTTTCCCAACACAGTGGTACCTATTTATCTACTTGCAATTTCTTGCTTTTGAACGGCTAGGTTGGCAGGAAAATGCCATAACTCCCTGAATCAGTTCTATGAATTATGCCTCTTGTAAAGAAGTTCTTTTATCTGGTTTTTCCTCAAGTCTGTTACCCACCAATTTCATTGGGTGCTACCAAATGCTAGTACTACAGGACAACGAGAAACAGTTCTCTCCATTGACGGCCTTCACCCCATGTATAACTTTTAAAATCCTCTACCCCTTTTTAGCTATATTTTTTCTAAACCCCCAAACCCTTCGTAGCTTTTCCTTACTCAGAAGGTGCTCCGGGCCCTTTATAGTTTTGGTTGCCCTTCTCTGAACCTTTCCCACAATGTCCATTTTAAGAGGAGGTGAGCCAGACTGTACAAAGTATTCTCAATGTGAAAACGCCATGAATTTTCATTAAGATGTGCCAAGGGCTGCCATTCCCCAGTTGGGAGCAGGGAATCCCCCAGTATTTGGGGCTTCTGCCTACTGCCAGCTAGCTGGCCAATGGGAGGAAACCCTACCCCTAAACAGCGGCATCACCAGAAATACACAGGGCGCACTGACATCATGCAGAAGTGACGTTAGCACGCTGGGGATGTCATGTGGCAAAGCTCTTGTTTTGGGGGCTAAACACTATGATTTGAGGCTGATTTTACCATAGAGTTTTGCCCCAAAACAAGAGTGTTGCCATGTGACGTCCCTGTTGTGTTGACGTCACTTCCATGTGACATCGGCACATTGCAGCACTCTGCTCCATTCCCAGAAAGTTCCCCCCCCCCCCCCCCCAGCACGGCATTCGGACCTGGCAACCCTAGGCATGCCAATACTGGTTATTTAATTTTCAACCCTTTTCCTAATTATAGATCTGAAGGCACTAATAGGGGAAGGGACCCCCAGGCTTCCAGTGCAGTAAGCAGGAGCTGGGGGTGGAAAGTGCACATGGTAACGTTTTCTGCTGCAAGCTGCCTTCCCCCTCAACCACAAGCTAGGGTGATGAGGGCTAGACTTGGAGCATTTGGGACATGCTGTCCCTCCCATGCCCCTCTCACTCAGCTAGCCATTCATGGCAAAGTGTGTTTTCTACTCTGCCTTTCCCCCCAACCACCACAGTCAGCTGATTGACATGCTCTCTGCTCCAAGCCCAGACTTCCTGATCAGCTGACCATTGGTGGCTGGAATCGGTCACCTTGGAGCAGAAAACATCCTGTGCATTTTCTGGTCCTAGTCTCTATCCAGCCACGTGATGGGTGAGAGTTCTGCCTTGGAGCAGACAGTGTGCCAAACATGCTTTCCTCTTTAAGCCTCCTACCCATCAGGTTGCCACTGGAGTGTCACAGCGTAGTTTCAAGAGGTCTCTTTCAGCATTTGTTTTTCTTGGGTTGCTACATCCTCCCTTGTGCAGACATCACTTCTCTAGTCTGGGGGAGGGGTTGACCTACTAGTGTTTACATTTTGGAATTTTTCTGCAACTCTGAGGATTCCTCCAGGTTTATAGAAACATTTCTCCTTTGGTGTAGTGGTTAGGAGCACGGACTCTAGGAAAACCATGTTTGATTCCCCACTCTTCCACATGCAGCTGCTGGGGTGACCTTGGGTCAGACACAAGTTGTCTCAGAGATGTTCTCTCAAGGGCAGTTCTCAAAAGAGCTCTCTCAACCCCACCCACCTCACAAGGTGTCTGCTGTGGGGAAGGGAAAGGAGATTGTAAGCTGCTCTGAGACTCCTTTAGGTAGTGAAGGGTGTGGTATAAATCCAATCTCCTTTTCCTCCTCCTCCTCCTCCTCTTCACTCCACTGTACATATTTTTTGATCCCCAATCTGAGGCCAAGTTCAGGATTCAATATATCTTTTTTCTATATTTTCAGATGATTTATAAATATATAAATGGAAAATATATGAGAGGTAGACCCTATGATGATCTCTTTGTCACACTTTATTTGTCACAAAGAAATAGAACACCAGGTGTGGTTATGAAGGGCAGCATTCTGCAGGTAAAAGGTAAAGGTTTCCCTTGCTCGAAAGCCAGTCGAATACGCTCAAAAGCCAGTCGAATACAACTCTAGGGATGCGGTGCTCTTCTCCGTTTCCAAGCCAAAGAGCCAGCGCTGTCCAAAGATATTTCCATGGTCGTGTGGCTGGCATGACTAGACGCTGAAGCACACAGAATGCTGTTACCTTCCCACCGAAGCGGTACCTATTTATCTACTTGCAATTTCTTGCTTTCAAACTGCTAGGTTGGCAGGAGCTGGGGCCAGAGATGGGAGCTCACTCCATCATGCAGCACTCAGGTCTCGAACTGCTGAACTACAGAACTTCCGGACTGCAGTTCAGTGTCTTAACCACTTGAGCCACTGCAGCTTTATTCTTTGTGGCTTGTATAAATGAAACACACTAAATACCTTTTCTTCCCGTCCTTTCTTTAAAAAGCTCAGGGCATAATCATTCTCCAATGTAACCTTCACTACAACCCTGTGTGGTTTAGGGGAGGCTGAGTGATCGAGGCTGGCTCAAGGTCATCAGTGAGCTTCATTTTAAATGGGATCTAAACCCAGCTGTCCTTCATTCTAGCCAGGCCTGCCAATCAACCACTTGGGATGGGGCATTATTGACCCCCCCCCCCCATATATCTCCACCATTGTGAGCATGATGATTTCACTTCCAGGAAAACCCGGAAGCAATGGCAGTAGCTCTAGGAATTGCAAGAAGCCCTATTGCCAGAATTTCTGGCAATTCCTAGAGCTCCTGCCATTGTTTCTGGCTTTCCCCCAAAAATGATGGTGTCCAACACGTGATGCTGATCCCTCCCACACACACGTCCCTCCCAACGCTCCCTACAGTTGCCAGGCTTGACTTGGCAACCTTAGTTCTAAACTAAGACTCCGTCTATTGCAGCAGACTCTGTGTTGTACAGAGCTTGTAGTCCATATCACTCTTTAGAGAAGCAACCTGCCCTTCCTGTAGGGCTCTCAGATATATACTTTTAAATATCTTCTCCTATAAAAGTGAGTAGCAGAATGCACAATGAGAGTAGTGGTAATGCTAGATTATTTATGAGACTTTGAGACTACCTTGTAATTGTCTGGGCTGGGGGGTGGATTTCTGGGGCGTCTCTCAGTATGTGCTGTTTGATGTCTTTTGGCTGGTGCATACAGGAATTGCCTGGACCTTCTGTGTGCAGGGTACGTGCTTCACCCCTGAGCCACCCCATCTACCGCTGCTTGCCCCCACCTCCCCATCACAATTATGAATGCTTTCTTAGTCTTTTAATAATACACAAACATTTGATCTCAGAACTTTGATGTACTTCGGTAGACTTAAGACCACGTATAAGGAGCAGCAAAAAAAGAAAAAGAACTTAACTTCACTAAGTGGTTTATTTTATTTTGGTGTATTTTTAGAACTTATTTTCAGAAAAATTAAACACAAATCTGGCACAGAGATCTTAGGAGAGGGGCTGTGACTCAATGTAGAAAGGCCCATGTTCAATTCCTGACATTGTTAAATTGAGTTAGGTAGTAGGTGATGTGAAAGAGCGATGCTGGCGAGCTGCTGCCGGCCAGACTAGCCAACACTTACCTTGATAGCCCAGTGGTCTGACATACTATGCGGCAGCATCATGTGTGGAGCAGGCACCATTGCTCAGTAGTAGAGCATCGGCTTGCCATGCCGAAGATCCCAGGTTCAGTCTCTGCCATTTCCACTTAAGAAGAAGAAGAAGAGATCAGATTTATACCCCGCCCTTCACTCGGAGTCTCAGAGTGGCTTACAATCTCCTTTCCCTTCCCCTTTCCACAACAGACACCCTGTGAGGTTGGTAGGGCTGAGAGAGCTCTAACAGAAATTGCTCTTTCAAGAACAGCTGTGACAGAACTATGGCTTGCCCAAGGTCACCCAGTAGTTGCAAGCGGAGGAGTGGGGAATCAAACCCGGTTTTCCCAGATTAGACTCCGCACACTTAACCGCTACGCCAAACTGGCTCTGATAGACTTCTGCCTGAGACCCTGGAGAGCTGCTGCCAGTGTGAGTAGATAGTACTGACCTCGATGGACCAAGGGTCTAATTCAGTGTAAGGCAGCTCCATGTGTGTCTGTTCCTATGAAGCTCTGGACCCACCAATTGTTCTATGTGAGCTTTCCAACGTGACGAAGGAAACTCCCATCTTTGGCTGTTTTTCACCTGACTCTGTCCTTGAATTCATTTAAAAAATTGCTGCAGTGCTAGCACCATTTCCCCTTATCCAGCACAGTCTGAGCTACAGACATATATATCAGCAACTGAACACCCATTCAGCTATTAGCTTTCCTTCCCTCCATGCTGCAGGCAGCCGGTCCACCACCTTGTTTTTAAAAGCGCTGCACTTGCATGCATTATTTATTGCCTCAGTAGATGTACTTATTTATTTTAAAAGTGCAAACCTGCAGATTTTAGGAGAGGGAAGTCTGTTCCTGGCTTTCAAGCACCACTAGGGTTGCCAAGCTGCAGGTGGTAGCTGGAGATCTCCTGGGATTACCAAGTGACAGAGGATCATTGCACTGGAGAAAATGGCCACTGTGGAGGGTGGACTCTATGGTAGGGGTGGCCAGACTTGCTTAACATTAGCACCACATAGAATAAACGTCAGGCGTTTGAGAGCCGCACGACGTGAACAAATATTACACACATATTCTTATTGGAAAATATGCAGATTTGCTTTTTATTAACAGTAAATGAGGCTGCCAAAAATAAAAACAAAAGGGGTAAAAACAGATATTAATAATGATATTTATTTGTCCAATGATGGAAGCCACACAATATGTGTGAAAGAGCCACGTGTGGCTCCCAAGCCACAGTTCGGCCACCCCTGCTCTTATGGCATTATACCCCACTGAAGTCTCTCCCCTCCCCCAACCGCACCCTCCTCAAGCTCCACTCCCAAATCTCCAGGTATTTCCCAACTTGGAACTGGCAACCCCAGGCACCAGGCAATCAGTGCGTTGCCTAGCTGGCTTCAGTTGCAAACTTCACATAAAGCTACCTGAGGGGGGAAAGGTGAAATGTGAATAGACCATTGTATAGCCATGTGTATGAAGGCCATGGAAAGAATTGCTTGAAGAGCTGAACTGGCCCTGTTATCTGTGCCTCCAGCAGACGTCTGCATTCTTTGCTTTATATGGGCCAACTAGCCCTTAACCTATGTCCTGTTTCTCAGACACAGTAGTCAGCAATTCTTACGCTAGTAGAGTGAGATAGACAACGAAACAGTATTCTTAAAAATAGGAGGAGGAGGCAGATTGGATTTATACCCCGTCCTTCACTCAAGAGTCTCAGTGTGGCTTACAATCTCCTTCCCTTCCTCTCCTGAAACAGACATCCTGTGAGGTAGATGGGGCTGAGAGAGCTCTGAGTGAACAGCTCTCAGCTGACCCAAGGTTACCCAGCTGACTTCATGTAGAGGAGTGGGGAATTGAACCCCATTCTCTCAGATTAGAGTCCGCCCTCCTAACCACTACACCAAAAAGGAAGTATAGATTGCTTGCTTATTGGCTAAGATTTGTTGCAGTACTGAGCAATGCTCCCTCTAAGCTGTGGAGCCTTGTGAGCAAAAAATTCTACTTGTGAGCTACTGGCATTAAAGTTGTGAGTGAGCGATTCGGCTATTGTATAAATTATTTTGCTCTGGAGCCACCCTTCCTGAGCTAAGACAAAAATGTGTGAGCTAGAGTCCAAAAAACTGTGAGCTAGCTCACACTAACTCAGCTTAGAGGGAACACTGGTACTGAGTAGGTATGCAATAACTGACTACATGGTACTGCAGTATGATGATGTAAACTTTGCTATAAGTACCAAAGGTGAACAATGTAACAGGGTTAGTGTCTTGAAATCTTGTGGGGATAGATATTTTCCTTGATCATGATCAACTTCTAATAAAGAACTTGCTTCTACTGACTAGTACTTATTTATCTGGATCCCTTCAACTGAACCCATTCAAATTTGTATTTCTCTATCAGTTAGACCAGGGGTGGGCAATTGTTTTGGCTCGGGGGCCACTTTGTGGGAGTGGAGGTTAGCGGAGGGCCGCACCTTTTAAAATGATTGCATTCATTAGTTAACTTTGCATTTCAGAAAAGGTATCAATTGTATCATAAAAATCAATAAATATAAATTAAATAAAATAGTGGTAGTTTTATTCAATTTATTTATTGTGCTAATTTCATATCATCTATAGCTGCAAGTACATTTAATTTTAGAATCAGTTTAATGAGACAAATGTACCCTATCACACTTTTCTACAACTTTTTTGAAATCAGGAGTGAGATTGCTTGTTGAGATTCTCATCACAGCCTGCAAGTTAACGTCTGTCAAAGAGCATCTATATTTACTCTTGTTGATCTTCATGCAAGAAAAACTTTGCTCACAAATATATGTAGACCCAAATATAGAAAACATTTTCCCAGCAAATTTCTTCATACATGGAATTTTTTCAGCAGACAAAGATTTGTAAAAGTCAACTAATGTCACAGCATTAAACATTTCTTTCACAGTGTGATCTGACTGTGTGTCAGTAAGTTCAAGCTGCAGCTCCTCAGGTGCTGTATCAATATCAACAGTGATGGGATAAGAGAGCAAATTGAATTTAGGCTAAGTTTTCTTGAAGTCCTGAAATCTTCTTGGCGGGCCGCAAAAAACACTGTGGCGGGCCGCATGTGGCCCCCAGGCCGCAATTTGCCGACCCCTGAGTTAGACCATTTGGTTTATCAAGGTCAGTATTGCCTACTCTGACTGGCAGCGGCTGTCCAAGATCTCAGGCAGAAATCTTTCACATCATCTACTGCCTGTTTTCTTTTTTTAACTGAAAATGCTGAGGATTCAACCAGGGACTTTCTGCATACAAAACAAAATCTCTTCCACTAAGCCACAGCCCCTCTCCAAATCTAGAATCATTCTTTTAAATGAGAGATCAGCTAGTATGTTTGTAGTGAATGCAGCAAAGAGCTGAAACAGGCACATTGCTCAAAATACATTCAATATTTTTGCTGTGAGGCAAGAAGACCAGAGCCAGATGCTGGAACAGAGTTCTCCAACCTTTCTTAGCCTGTGGGCACCTTTGGAATCCTGATACAGTGTGGTGGGCACAAAATGGATGCCACAGGAAACAGAGCCAGCCACAAAATGGCTGCCATGGCTTACCTTCAACCACACAGTGAAGATCCTTGTGCTATGGTGGCAGCTGCTGCCAAAGCAATGTTTTTAAAAATCTGCACAACCAAACAGAAAGTCTGCTGGACAAAAGCTTCCCCTGGCCTCACCCACATTCTTAAAGCACTTGACAGGCACCAGGAAAGTTGTCAGTGGGTACCATGGTGGCCATGGGCATCACATTGGGGACCCCTGTGTTAGGCCATGGTCAGACGTGCCTTTAAATCTGTCTCAGCTGTGAATGCCTGATGGATCTAAAGGGCATGATCAGACAGCAACATCTGGGAGAGGTTCTGCATCCGTCGGCACCCTGTGCTGCCCCACCACAGAAACAGAGTTAAAAGACACCAGGGGAAGTCCGGTCTTAACACATGCCGATGGGCCACGGGCAGACTTTTCCCTGCCTGATCGCTTAAGCATGCTCTCATGCTGTCGGGATGGTCTGCTCGTTCCATCCTGACTTGGTGCTGTCTCCCCCCCCCCCCCCAGCTTACCAGTATGTGCATAACCTCATACACTATGCGGAACCCTCAGTGTGGAAGTGCGATTCCTTGTTTATGCATATGGGAAACAAAAGGCAAAAAACCCACAACCCACTTGTCTGAGGCGGCATCTGATTACACAGTGACAGGCTGAGCCCGCAGCACAAAGGGATGTGTGATCGCACAACTGCAAATCAAATTCCACTGGAGGAAACCGGGGTGCTTCCCCTCTGCATGAAGTGGTACATCTGACCGCAGCCTTAGACTCTGGACCTATTTGCCTCATTGCCATTTTTGATCGCATTACATCCTGTTTGGTCATATTTCCCCCTAAATGAGGAAATGACCGAAATGTTACCAGAAATCTCTGTAGTTAAGATTTGCTTTGACATATTTCTTCATAAGTGGAAAAATAAAGACCCTGACATGACCAATTTTGGAAAGTGCCACTTGCTAACCACTACTGATTTTTTAAATCAAAAGTTTTTTGTAAAAAAAACGCCAACCCCCTCCCTCCAAGATATTTTTTTTCCCAAATGGAAACTGTAATGTCATTTTTTTTTAACAAAATGGATTTATATATGTAGGAGGTGATGTGAAAAACTTTTTTTTTGATACCCTGGAGAGCCACTGTCAGTCAGAACAGACAATTCTGATCTGGATAGAAAGATAGCCTGCCTCTCTCTGTGTGTGTATGTGTGTGTGTGTGTACACGCACACATGTGCATGTGTGCATTTTTCTACTCTTTCTGGCAGTGGCTCTCCAGGGGATCAAACAGGTTTTCCACATCACCTCCTACTTGATCCTTTAAATGGGAGATGCTGGGGATTGAATTTGGGACTTTCTGCATGCAAAGCAGTTGTTTTCCCACTGAGCCACAGCCCCTCCCCAAAGCTAATCTCAGGAGAAGTGCTGAACCCGTTGGAACTCTCCTGGCCGTGTTCCAGATTCCCACTATTGTGGGTTTTGCACCCTTGCTTCTGTTCATATTGATTCCTTTTAGTTGAGAATAACAATAGTAAAACCGATCTGAAGATAGCTGGCTACACGTTTCCTTAGAGACTATGCGAGGATAGCCAGATTAGTTCAGAGCAGAGCATCAGAGTGATTGATTTCCCAGTCGGTTATTGACAAAGCCATCATTGGCTATGATGATCTCAGATAAGACACTCTGTCTTCCTTGTCCACCTCAGAGACCTAGCTGAGATGATCTCATCAGTCTGTTGCTGGCACAGAATGTTCATTGTGGACTGCAGAGCACAAGCAGAGAAAGAGAAAAGCAGGTTCTCTAACCTCAGTGGGCTACGAGGGAGACTCCATCTGACGAGAGGGTAATCATTTCACCTCCTGCCTCACTGCAAAACACACAGCTGGTATCTAAATCCTGTTGGTGTGCTGTCTGTGCCTTGCCAAAGCAATACGGAAAAGGGATTGGTTGCTTGCCATGTGAGCAGGTTTACTTCAAGTGGAGCAAGTGAAACCTATTTCCCCCTTTTAAATTACAGGCATCACTGTTGCCCAATTCTTCGTTTATGTAAATGTCTTCTGGTGGCATTTCAGGAAGCAGCCACAAAACAGAAGAGCAGGCCATTAGCGCACAGTCTGCAGGGGAATAATTGCTTGAATAAATTAGGTACCAACAGTATCGGCTCAAGACAAGGGCACTGAGGATAGATTCACAGTGGGACTGGAGCATGCTCAGTCTGCACACAGGAGGTGGCAGGGGCTACAAGCATGGATGGCTTCAAGAGGGAATTAGATAAACATGTGGAGCAGAGGTCCATCAGTGGCTATTAGCCACAAGGTATAGATAGGAACTCTCGGTCTGGGGCAAGTTTGGTGTAGGTTAAGTGAGTGGACTCTAATCTGGGAGAACCGGGTTTAATTCCCCACTCCTCCACTTGCACCTGCTGGATTACCTTGGGCAAGCCATAGTTCTGATAAGAGCTGTCCTTGAAAAAGAGCAGTTCCTGTCAGAGCTCTCCCAGCTCCTAACTACCTACTTCACAGGGTGTCTGTTGTGGGGAGGGGAAGGGAAAGGAGTTTGTAAGCCGCTCTGAGACTCCCTTGGGTGGTGAAGGGCGGGGTATAAATCCAGTCTCCTCTTCTTCAAGTGATGCTCTATGTTCTTGGTGCTGGGTGGGGGGAACAGTGGGAGGGCTTCTAGTATCCTGGCTCCACTGCTGGACCTCCTGATGGCACCTGGTGATTTTGGCCACTGTATGACAAGAGTGTTGGACTGGATGGGCCACTGGCCTGATCCAACATTAAGAACATAAGAGAAGCCAATGCTGGATCAGGCCAGTGGCCTATCCAGTCCAACACTCTGTCACACAGTGGCCAAAACCCAGGTGCCCTCAGGACGTCCAGCAGTGGGGCCAGGACAGTAGAAGCCCTCCCACTGTTGCCCCCCCAACACTAAGAATACAGAGCATCACTTGCCCCAGGCTGAGAGTTCCTATCTATACTTTGTGGCTAATAGCCACTGATGGACCTCTGCTCCAAATGTTTATCTAATTCCCTCTTGAAGCCATCCATGCTTGTAGCCACCACCACCTCTTGTGGCAGTGAATTCCATGTGTTAATCACTCTTTGGGTGAAGAAATACTTCCTTTTATCTGTTTTTACCCGACTGCTCAGCAATTTCATCGAGTGCCCACAAGTTCTTATATTGTGAGAAAGGGAGAAAAGGACTTCTTTCTCTTCCTGCTCTATCCCATGCATAATCTTATAAATCTTGATCATGTCACCTCCTCAGCCATCGTTTCTCCAAGCTAAAGAGCCCCAAGCGCTTCAACCTTTCTTCATAGGGAAAGTGTTCCAACCCTTTTATCATTCTAGTTGCCCTTTTCTGCACTTTTTCCAATGCTATCATATCTTTTTTGAGGTGTGGCGACCAGAACTGTACACAGTACTCCAAATGAGGTTGCACCATTGATTTATACAGGGGCATTATGATACTGGCTAATTAGTTTTCAATTCCCTTCCTAATAACCCCCAGCCTAGCGTTGGCCTTTTTCATTGCAGTCGCACACTGTCTCAACATTTTCATTGAGTTATCTACTACGACTCCAAGATCTCTCTCTTGGTCAGTCTCTGCCAGTTTGGATCCCATCAACATGTATTTATAGTTAGGATTTTTGGCTCCAATGTGCATCACTTTGCATTTGGCCACACTGAACCCCATTTGCCACACTGATGCCCACTTGCCCATCCTCGACAGATCCCTTTGGAATGCCTCACAATCCTCCCTGGTTCTCACCACCCTGAACAACTTTGTGTCATCTGCAAATTTAGCCAACTCACTGCTTACTCCCAACTCCAAATCATTAATAAAAAGTTAAAAAGCATTGCCCACAGGCTCAAAAAAGTTGGGGACTCCTGCCTTAGAGACATTCAGAGCCAATTCCTATGCAATGCAAATCCTACTGAAGTCTGCCAGGTTTTATGCAAGGATGTTTTGTGCAAATGTGAATGAGTTCTCCATGTTCAGGGTTGTACTGATGCTTATTATGACTGGCGGGCAAGAAAAACATACTGCCACCACTGAATTCAGTGAGACTCCTTCCAAAGGAAGTGCATACCAGCCAATATTTCACAGATGAAAATAGGGACACTTCTTTTCATGAGTGGGCATAGCTAGGGGCATAGTTCTGCAGCATACCAATGTGGTCTGGCACAAAGGGCTGTCAGCCTCCAGGTATGGAGCCTCCAGGTCTGGAGAACTCTCAGAATTACAACTGGTCTCCAGACTACAGCATTCAGTTCCCCTGCAGAAAATGGCAGTTTTGAAGGATGGACTCCATGGCATTATATCCTGCTGAGGTAGGGTTGCTATTCCCAGGTCCGGGCAGGAAATCCCCCAGTTTTGAGGACTTCTGCTCAATATGGCTCTAATGTGGAAACCCCACCCCCAAACAGCAACGTTGCTAGGCAACATCCCCAACGTGATGATGTCACCTGGAAGTGATGTCATCCTGCCGGGGACACTGCATGACAACACTCTGATTTTTGAGTAAAACTCTTATTGTTTGAGGTCAATTTTATCATAGTTTTGCCCTGAAACCAGAGCATTGCCATGTGATGTCCCTGGTGTGATGATGCCACTTCCATGTCATGTCATGTCATTGCATCACAGAGCCTTGCCCCACTCCTGGAAGGCTCCCTCCCACCCCCTGCTAGCACATTGATGAGATCTGTCAACCCTATACTAAGGTCCCTCCCCTTCCTGAAGTCCACCCTACTCAGGCTGAGGACAGACTGGCAATCTAAAGCGGGGCAGGCATGCTTCGCAAATGGAGGAAAGGAGCACGTTCAGACATGCGCATCTGTCCGTCGGCTCCGTTGCGTACTTACCCGTCTCCCAGTCGCTTTCCTTTTGCTTTAACAGGACACCGGTTTTACCCGGTGTTCTGGGGCCTTCCTCCGCATGCCTCCCGCTTCCAAACAGTGTGAACTGGAAGAAGCGGGAGGCATCCGGAGGAAGTGTGAACGCACCGGCAAAAAGTTATGCGCATGTGCGCAAGTGCGCATGTGCGCACATGCGAAAAACATCAAAGGAAAACAAAAAAAAGTGCAGCGGCGCGCGCGAGCCGCACGCGCTGGCTACGCGGCAGTCTGAACGCTCCGTGGCAGTCTGAACGCTCCGTATCGCCACTGATCCGCATTGCTCTGGCCAGTGTGAACGGCCAGCTCCGTGGGTTTTCCCCCCCGCTCCAGTTCCCTCCGCTTTGCCTCCGCTTTAGATTGCCAGTCTGTCCTCAGCCTCAGATTCCACCCCCAAATATCCAGGAATTTCCCAATCTTCAGTTGGTGACTCTAGCAGTGAGCCAGCGTGATGTAGTGCTTAAGAGTGGTGGACTCTAATATGGAGAACTGGGATTGATTCCCCATTCCTGCACATGAAGCCTTCTGAGTGACCTTGGGCCACTCAGAACTCTGTCAGCCCCACCTACCTTACAGGGTATCTGTTGTGGGGAGAGGAGGGGGAGATGATTGTAAGCTGCTCTGAGACTTTTTAAGTAGGGGAAAACAGGATATAAAAACCTCTTCTTCTCCTCTTCCTCCAACAGTAAGAAACCCTACCATGCCACAAACTGAAAGCAGAACTGTATACAAGCAGATAGGTCCAGATGACTAAAACAGGCATGACAAGTCAGACATATAAAGCACACACACACAGTATTTGGTGGACACTGATGCCATTCTACAGTGGAGGAACACTAACACACAACAATAGGTGACTTGCAGTCCATACATCCAGGGCACAGAATTCCTGAACAGTAAAGTAATGAAGTATTTCTGAACATGTGCAGAGTGCTTTTCTGTCACTACTGAAGTCTTTCCACACAGAGAATTACAAAATAGGACTTGCAGAATGAGAGCATTTCTTTCCCACAAATTAAAGCTCCAATGTCTCTCAAAGTCTGAAATTAAGTAAAGACCCCCAGCAACAAATTAGGCTGAGACATGTATTCTGTCCCCATGACCAAGCCTAGCAACACTTCACGAAGATGTTATTTGTTCCTCCAACTCTTAATTTATGCCAAGACCTCACCAGGGCATAACCCAGGAATCTATTTTCAATGATATAATTAGACCATGGAAAGATAAGAATTTATGAACCATACATGGAGTGTCTCTCCCTCAGGCTATCTCTGAGTACAGACTTAGGCGAGGTTTTGAAGTATAACCTAACACAATCTTTCCTCTGTGTGTGTGTGTGTGTGTGTGTGTGTGTGTGTGTGTGTGGTGAGGAATCCCACTTCTGGTTAGTCTTCCTCTCTTCTCTGTGTACCTTTTCCTTTATACCAACCACTGCACAAAAAAGATGTATTAAAATAAAAATTTTAAAAAAAGCTTTACCAAAAAATAGAAAGCTGTTTAGGATTGCACCGTTAAATAATTCTGCAATCCAAGAATTACAGGTTTTATCGTAATGGTAACTTTTGTAACATCAAAATGCAGGGCCATATATATCTCTTTGGGAAAAAGGTTTATTGGAGCACTTAACTCTTGGCTTCTGCTTTAGCTGATGTAGGTACCTATGTAGCATTAAAAAAATTAAAGGGAATGGATGCTTTAAAACCAGGACATTTTGGGGGGAAGTCCTTGCCAAAGTGGGTCAGATCAAGGGTAAAGTGCATTAGATTGAGCTCTTAGTTTCATTTTAACACTGAAAACAATGCTTATGATGCGTATAGAAGGATGGGAGCCATAAATAGTCACTGCAGCATGTAGCGTTATAAAATTTCTTCCTGTTCATGCATACATAGCCATTTACCAGCAGTGATTGATCTTGGAGATGATATCAACTGATGGAGCATGGCTAAGATTGGCCTACCAATGGCATGTGGTCTGAAAATGTCATACCTAATGTCTTGGTTAGCTTCCCTGAACACAGTGTTATGGGAACTTGTGGTGGGGGGATGTGTTTTAAAGAATCAACTGGAATTTGGAATTTGCCTTGTATGGGGGGAATGTGGAGTATGTCCTGACTCATTTCTGCCCATAGTGATCACGATCGGTAGGAAAGTCCAAAAATAGCTTGTCCCACTCAATTTTTTTTTGCATTTTTGACTAATGGGGAAAACTCATCTCAGTCCCCCCCTCCCCCCGCCAGTACAGCTAGTCACAGTTTCAGTGCTACACTTTCCGTATTGTTAGTCAGATACATTCATTACTCAACCCAGGACATCAAATCTTACCATATAGCGTTTTAAAACATCGCTAACATTCTCTGAAAAACGTCCATAAATTGTATTATGGAATACATCCATAACCCAAAGCAAATTTTAGTGTTTCGTGGGGTACAGAAATGTTTGGCAAAAAAAAAAAAGAAGGTAAATCTGTTTGAGCAGTAGAAGACATTGTGTCACAGCAAGTACCGCGAAATTTTGTGCAACAGTCTACATAGCCCGACAGAGTATTTTAGATAACAATGAATAGTAGTCATGCATAGTAGTGACGTATTTTTAACTTGATACACAAACTGGTTTGGCATAAATAGTATATTAACTGCGTAAGATAATATTGTTACAACTATTGTATTTACTCACTCGAAATTATCATATTTGTATATAACTCCTTTTAATTTTTAATGCATATTGGTATCACATTTTAAACTGAAAGTCAAGGATGTGTAATATCTTGTTGTGTGTTAATGCTGGTCTATGACCATAATAAATAATACTACTACTATTGTTTGCAATACCCAGACAGGGTTTGAAATCACACTTTCATATGAGCCAGGAAACATTAATCGTTGCTAATATCAACCGTTACTAATGCTGTTTGTAGCTGGAGTATTTTTGCTCCCTGTGGTGAACTAGATAGGGTTGCCAACCTCCAGGTGGTAGCTGGCGATCTCCTGGGATTACAACTGAGCTCCAGGCAACAGAAATCAATTTACCTGGAGGAAATGGCTGCTTTGGAAGGGGAACTCTATAGCATTATTCCCCACTGAAGTACCTCCTCTCCCCAAACCCTGCCCTCCTCAGGCTCCACCCCAAAGTCTCCCAAGTATTTCCCAACCTAGAGATGGCAACCGTAGAACTAGATGTGCTCCATGTTATCAGCAAAAGTCATTAGGAGGGCTTGTGCCACTCCCGAGAACTTAAAAATGCCTCCTCCATCAGGTGATTTGGGGGGGGGGGGGACCATTGGGGAATACATTTTTGAGGTGGCATAACAAAGCACCCCAGTGGCAAAATCAGTAGGATTCTGGCGTAGGTTTATGTCATGGGTACTTTTTTTTGTTTGTTAACAAAAAGGAAATTATTTATTTCGTTGTTTATTTAAAACACTTCCACTTCCTTATTTCTTCTGGGTCAAGAAAGCAGATAAGACAACAGCCAAGTTGTGAGGACATAAATTGTCATGGCCCACCTAACAAAACTGAAGCAGATTACAATATACAAATCAACACATTTTAAACACACAAGAATTAAAGCACACAGGATCAATGACATGCAGACAATTCTGCTGAAACAGTTTAGCTTCCACCAGTTTAGTGGAGAACCAGTTTAGTGTAGTGGTTAAGTGTGTGGACTCTAATGTGGGAGAACCGGGTTTGATTCCCCACTCCTCCACATGAAGCTGCTGATGTGACCTTGGGTCAGTCCCCGGTTCTCTCAGAGCTGTCCTCTCATGAGCAGTTCTCGAGAGAGCTCTCTCAGCCCCATGTACCTCACAGGGTGTCTGTTGTGGGGAGGGGAAGGGAAAGGAGCTTGTAAGCCACTCTGAGACTCCTTCAGGTACTGAAGGGCGGGGTATAAATCCAGTCTCCTCCTCTTCCTTCTTCTGTTCTTTGAAACAGAGACCTCCTATCCTGCTGGAGGAGTCAGAGCCAGATTGGAAGAGGGGATTGGTGCCATGCTGATGCCATGAAGTCTCTTCTGGCACAAACTTGGGATAAATCCTAGAGCAGAGGCACCCAATGTTTTTGAGCTTGTGGGCACCAAGAGCCGCCCGCCCCGAAATAAGCCCACAATCTTGCTGTAGCTATATGGACGGTTCTGAGAGAAGCCACTTTATGGAGAAGGCTGTCTGCAGAATGTAACTGGCCTGGGGGAACATCACGGGAGATGCTGTTCAATAAGTATGCGAGGGCGTTAAAGGTAATGACCATCAGTGGGCCTAGAAGCAGATGGGTAGCCAGTGCAGTTGATTCAGCTCCACACAGAGCACACTCCAGTAGCCCAGTTAGGGTTGCCAGGAAAGGCCTGAGAACCAGCAAGAGACTAGGGGGAGGGTTGTGGGAGGCAGTTATCAATGACAATGTGATGTCACTTCTAGGTTTTCTCCAGAAGTGATGTTGCTCCTCTCTAGGAATTGCCAAACACTCTGTGGTTTTACCATAGCATTTCCAGTAATTCCTAGAGTGGTGATGGCCAGCAGTGGGAAATGGGAGCTGGGGATGGGGAATCTCCTGCCCCCACTAGCGGCTGGCACCCCTGAGTCCAATCAGGAGGTTATGGTAGCATGCATCTGTGTAGCCAGGTCATCAGGATCTAGACAAAAGGCCAGATGATGACATAGATATGATCAAAAGAAGGCACGCCTAACAACAGCGTCAACCTCCTTATCCTGGGTCCAGGAAGACCTCTAAACCCTTAACTTGATCTGCTATGTTAAGCTTAATCCCAGCAGTAAATGGCTGCATTTTTGAAACATTGTTTATTAATGTTTAGATGTGAGCGTCTTAAAAAGAAAACATTCTAGTTTTTCCTGCCCAGCCTACAGAGAAAAAAAATGTGTAGCCAGGTAATTGAGCCCAAATGAAGGTTGGGGAGGAGAGACTGATGAAATTGGCTTCACTCAAAATGTGGTGACATCAGTCCCATGTGGAGACTTAGAAGTGACATTCCCACTTCGTGAGATGTTCTGGGAATTTCCCTGATCTCCATGGTAAAGATTTTCTCCAGGGAACTTCTCTGTAATCTTGAGAGCAACTGTAATTCCCAGAGATATCCAGACCAGGGCTGCGGTCACACTCACTAAATAATCCACTTTCAGTGCACTTTCAATGCACTTTCAAACTGGATTTTTACTGTGTGAACTGGCAAATCCAGTTTGAAAGTGGATTGAAAGTGAATTGAAAGTTGATTATTTAGTGTGTGTGACCACAGCCTAAGTCTCCGTTTACAATTGAATACATTTTATTCATTTTATGGTGTGATGTGGACTCAGTCTCATACTATTTAGTATGGCCCTCTTTAAAATACTCAAGAGAATTTCAAATGTATAGGCCAGTGGTCTCCGACCTTTGAGAGCCTGCAGGCATCTTTGGAATTCTGATACGGCATGTTGGCCACAAAATGGCCATAATGAAATGGTTGCCGCAGGTGGTGGAACCAGCCACAAAATGGCCACTGCAGCTTACCTTCAGTCACATAGTGAAGATCCTTGTGCTTATGGTGGCAGCTGCTGCCAAAGCAACATTTAAAAAACTCTGCACAGTCAATCAAATCTCTAGTGGCCAATTGGAAGATGTACTGGGCAAAAGCCGCACCTAGTCCCGCCCACTTTTAAAAAACACTTGGAAGGTACCATGAATGGTGTCAATGGGCACCATGGGAGTCACAGGCCCCATGTTGGGGACCCCTGGTAATTAGGGCTGCCAGCTTCCAGGTGGGCACGTCTCTAAACTACAGAGATCAGTTCCCCTGGAGAGAATGGATGCTTTGGAGGATGGACTCTATGGCATTGTATCCCACTGAAGACCCTGTCTTCCCCAGGCTCCATCCTCAAATCTCCAGGAGTTTCTCAACCGGGATAAGGATCTTCTGCTGGTGGCCAGGGGGAACCTGGCAACCCTAACTGGTATTGTCTAAACAGCATGCTTGGCTAGAATTCTTTAAATCTGTTGTGACATTTTTAATAATCTGAAGTTGCAATCACATGCTCAGTCCACCCCAACATAGGCACAAATGCTGGGCAGATTCAAGGAGCGCGATCAGACACCAACATCTGGGAAGCGTCCTGCAGCCGTCGGCAACCCGTTTTGCTCCGCCGCACAAGCGGAGTAAAAAAACACCTCAGAAAGTCCTTTAGCAGATGGGTTGCTACGGGCCACAGATGGACTTTCCTGCATCTGATCGCCCCAGCACACTCCCATGGCATCAGGATAGCCTGATCAGGATAGCCAACTCCGTGCCATTGGTCCCCCCCCTCCCCAATCACAGTATGCACATCAGCACACACACCCTGCACATTCCATGGGGAGAGGTGCGGATCATCGATTCCTCATGTAAGCGCATCGGGAACAAATGGTAAAAAACAACCTCGACTCACCGGCGGTTGCGTCTGATCACACGGTAGCGGGCTGTGCCCGCATCTACAAACATCTGTGTGATCGCGCAACAGTGGGTCAACTTCCACTGGAGGAAATAGCCTCGCTTCCTCCCCTCTTTATCTCAGGCATGTGACCACAACCTGAAATAGGCTGCAATTGAAGGATCCTTCCTCTATTATTCACAGATCCCCTTTAGGATGGTAGAAAGGTACACTTCATTACTAAGCAAGGATTTGAACCCTGGGCTCTCACTGAGGCCCTTATTCACAATATCATGTCAAAATGTGACAGTACAAGGACTTGTTCACTGTATCTGGACAAAAGATCCACATTGTTCACGGGCTTTCAAGATTCTGTACCCTATAACACTGGCATGCTGCTAGAGTTGCCAAAACACTGGCCTAGGAAATTCCTGGAAATTTGGGGGCTGTGCCCCTGGAGGGAGGAATCCAGGGAAGGATTTCATCTCAAATCTGTAGTATACCATAGAGTTTACCTTCTGAATTCCATGTTATTTGTTTCTTTGTTTCTTTTAATTTCTAGCCTGCCCTCCCCGCACAGCAGGCTCAGGATGGGTTTCAACACTCTTAAAACATACAAAATGTTAAAATATAACACAGTCCTTAAAATCTATAAATCACTAAACAATACTAATACATGGAGCATTAAGTGGCATCAGCTGCATAATTTAATGAGTCAGAGAGGACTCCAGTTTGGTATAGCCACAGATGGAACAGGACTAGGTAAGTGAGTAGGTGAGGAGAGCAGCTCTGATGGACTAAAGCAAAGCAGCTGGAGCAGAGCAGGGGAGGCCATTGTAGATCCCTGTAGTCTGAAGATCAGCTGTGATTCTGGGAGATCTGCATACTCCACCTGAAGATCCCCGGCCTTACATGCCATGATAAACTTTGGTATAGCATTATGGAAACAGGCCTGAGAATCCTCAGACTTCTATACTTCCTCCTCTCCATTCATACAGATAGGAAATCAAATCTTAGAATCACAGAATCACAGAGTTGGAAGGGGCCAGACAGGCCATATAATCCAACACCCTGCTCAGTGCAGGACCAGCCAAGCATCCCTGACAAGTGTTTGTCCAGCCATTGCTTAAAGACTGCTCTACTTGTTTCAAACCATCGTTCGCTTCTGATTTCCAAATCACATATTATGGTTAATTCTCTGTCCTCCAATCCTGGATTCCAAATGTGGATTAAGTAGGATTGCTAGGTTCCCCCGGCAATCGGCAGGGGATGGAGTGAGGAGACTTACCAGGAGCGAAAGGGAGGCCCAGACTATGTCGCTGGCAATGCGTCGTCATCACATCTGACGTGTACCAGAAGTGACGTCATCATGTTGTGATGTTGTGGTGATGCTTGGTATTTGGGCAAAAACTCTATGGTCAAAATTGCTTCTACCACAGAGATTTTGCCCAAACACCAGAGCGTCACCTGACGTTGGAAGTTCTGTTGCCACATCACCAATGATGTAGCCTGGGCCTTCCTCCAGTGGGGTGGAGAGTAGGGCCTGGGGACAGGGGATCCCCTGCCTCCAGTGGAAGGCTGGCAACCCTAGGATTCAGCTGTAATTTGTAATCTTGGTTTGGAGGACAGAGAAAGAACCGTGCACGAAACAATAAATTATGGTTTGCAGCAGAAGCCATTAAATCCCTGGCTGGGAAGAAGGAGAGGAGAGGGAAAGGAGTGAGCACATGAACCCAAGGATCTCCCAGGTTCCTTTTCATAATGACCAGCCCATGCTTGGTTGTTGTTTGTGATTTTAATTACTGCTTTGCTATTTTAAAGACAGAATCTATAAAAACATTTGCATTCTATTAAAAAATTATTTCTTTGTGTTTTTTTTTTAAAAATCCTATTGTTATCACTAAAGCATTTTTCTTTAAAAAAAAAAAATAGCTCCTACCACCACAACAGAAACTACCAGCCAGCAAACTACAGAGAGCATTTCAGCCAGCACAGAATCAGAATATGCAACAAACATCACAGGTAAGTGGGTGCAATAAGTAATTTTGATGCTGTCTCTAGCAGTGGTAGTGGCTGCGCAGAGTAGGATTGCCTGAAATGGTCCTGCAACCAGTGGTGGGACTTATTTGGGGGTGGGGGCTCACTGGCAAATGTAATGATGTCATCGGTGACACACTGGCATAATTCCCTGTCCACCTAGAAGTGATGTTGACGTGTCACTGGGAAACCCTCTAGCATTTGGGCAAAACTCGTAAGAGCTTTGCCCAAGTACTAGAGCCTCCCCCAACATCGTGCTGACATTACTTGTGGGTGTATGGGAGTGATGTCAGCATATCAGACCATGCATTGGATCCTCCTAAGTTTTCTGCCCATTTCCCCACCACCAGCCACCTGAACAGTGGCAGGGAGTGCCCGCTGAGGGGATGGCAACTCTCAGTGTAGGGTAACCTCACGCCTAGAAATTGTACAACATTTCCCTTCCCATTCTTCACAAAGTGATGCTAAAATGCTCAGGAAATGCTCTTCAGCTGATGACTTTCCTATAAGAATACGAATACACATACCAGGAGAAATGCCTGCCTTGTGTGTGTTGATGCAGCTACATGTTTTAATCCAGGTGCACTGGCTTCATTGTTCACTTTTGTGTAGGGGGAATAAAAATAAACGGAGGTCTCAGCAAGCTGAAAACAGCACGTACCAACATTCTTTGGGCTGCAGTTCATAGACTCTAAGTCAGGGATGGGCACATTCCTCACCCACTCCCAGTCAAGTCCCCCTTCTCTTAAGATAATTTAGAAAGGCACCATTTATTACTTGGACATCTGCTGGGTTTAAGTGTGCCAGATCTCCCTAGGCCAGTGGCAGGGGATGGGGGGGGGGGGGGGTAGGGATGCCAGCCAGGTTGGGAGACTCCTGGAGATTTGGGGATGGAGTCTGGGGAGGACAGGGACCTCAGCGGGGTATAATGACATAGAGTCCACCCTCCAAATCATCCATTTTCTCCAGGGGGACTGATCTCTGTCATCTAGAGAGGTGCTGTAATTCCAGGGGATCATCCGGTCCCACCTGGAGGCTGGCATCCCTAGCTGGGTTGGAAGTTTCTAGGCCACAATGGACTTCAGTGACTTTATTAGATATGAACCAGGACCTAGACATTTGCCAACTCCACTTGAGACATTTCTATCGATGGTACCTGAGGAGGGCAGAGTTGGGGAGGGGAGAGAGCTCAGTAGGTGTGTGATAACAAAGCAGGGTTGTGAGGACTCCTGCCACAGACTATGTACTAGCTGCCACAATTCCCTTGGGCGGTGGGATAATTTTAAAGAATAGCCATTGTTGCATGTGACATGATGTCACTTCTGGGCTTTCCCTGGAAATGATGTTGCATTATTCACAATGACGGTGCCCCTCAAGTCCCCACCTTCCTCCAGGTGCTAATGACTGGCAACCTTATGTCATGGAGTCCACCCTTCGACATTGCCATATCCTCCCGCAGAACTAATCTATGTAGCCTGGAGATCAGTTGTAATGCTGTGAGAACTCCAGGCCCCACCTGGGGGTTGGCAACCCTTGTGACCAGTGTTCCCTCTAAGCTGAGTTAGTGTGAGCTAGCTCACAGTTTTTTAGCCTCCAGCTCACAAATTTTTGTCTTAGCTCAGGAAGAATGGCTCCAGAGCAAACTGATTTATGCAGTAGCCAAATCGCTTGCTCACAACTTTAATGCCAGTAGCTCACAAAGTAGAATCTTTGCTCACAAGACTCCTCAGCTTAGAGGGTACATTGCTTGTGACCCCATCTGCAGCGACTTCATCGACAACCTAAAGTGGTACAGTCAATGCAAATGTTTACAATTTGCCCTAATTGTATAAATTTGCCCTGAGTTGTATTTAAAGGAATTCAGACAGTTTGTTTCTTAGTGTGGAGGCTTCCTGTAGAAATTTCCCGTAGCAGGGAAAAGGGCTGTTACCTTTTTGCCCTGCTAGTGGTCTTCCTGGAAACATCTGGGTTTACCACTATGTGGAAACAGGATGCTGGACTAGACGGACTTTTGTTCTAATCCAGCAGGGTTCTTCTTATGTTCTTAAACCACCTTCTACAACCTATTAGGTTTCTCGCTTCATGTGGAAGTGTTTGTCAAGGTGCCTGAATAGTTTCTGTTCAAAATTCTCCAGATATAAAACTTAGACTCCTGGCCTCCTAACATTCCATCTCATATGGGCCAGTAGAGCCTTCAACTGTAATCCAGATATTATCTAGCATCATCTTGGATGGAAAGGACCCCCTGCAGAGCAAAAAGTCTTTAGCCACAAATTGCCCCGGACGGTCTTTTTCTAAACAAGAGCAACTCCTATTCTCCATAGCTATGTGTAGTTTCACGAACATCTGAAGAGCTACACAGTTAAAAGGTAGTGCTGTGAGGTTAAACTGCGGGTCAAATCCCAGCCTCAGGTCATTGCTGCTTTCAAAGTCCACTAATCAGCACTTAACGCTTTGTCAAAGGCACTGAGCTGCAATTAGAGCAAAGCTAGACAAGACACTGGAAGATCCATGAATAGATCTCTGAATTGTTTGTGAAAGGACAAAAAATGCTGCAAGGTTTTTCTGAGTTGGGATCTGCATGGTTTTTCTCATAGCCCCACAGACTGGCAATTAGCTTTACTGGGGAAACATACAGGGAACAACCCAGGAGGCAAAAAATTCAGCAAGGGGTAGAACCTGACCCAGTGGTGGAGTTCATGTATCCAGGGGCAGAGCTAAGGGGTAGAGCCAGCATAAATCTCTTTTATAAATCTCTTTTCATCCAAGGCACGCACCTGTTTCATGTACTTACATGATCCATCAAGGAATACATTCAAACGGTCTCCCAGAATGTGTTCTAGATGTTTCAGGCTCAATTCTTCAATAATAGTACAGCCTACACTGTCTCCTGGTGTAATTACACCATAAATACACCTGTCCCTGTCCAGCATCAGCCAGTGAGTGTGTAGGACAGGAAATATGTAGTAAAAACTACACATAGCAAGTTAACCCAGAGTTTCTATTTTTTGGTGATAGTTCTTTGAGCTTTCTAATGTGTAGCTGCCTCTTCCAGCATCCTTTTATTGCTGTACAATTTAAAAAACACTTAAAAGAACAGAAATAATGCTTTTCTGAATCTAATACAGAGGATAATAAAATTCATTCTCCAGGTCTCTTTTTGTCAGGTCCATCTAAAACTACAGAAGATGCCAAGGAATCGACAGAAAATATCCCTGCTTTAGCAGAAATGAAATATAATATCACCATAAAAGGTATGTTTTTCATCACTATCAGTCATTTACAGCTATGGCCTCATGAGGGCTTTTAATTAAACCCTGGGGTTTGTTCTGTCCTTTAACTTTTCACCAGCAGGTTTCTAGTTCTTCTGGAGGGAAGTGTCAAAACATCTGATCAGTCTCTTCAAACACCACAAAGCCAAATCTTTAAATGAGAGATTTGGGTAACCTTAGGCCATTAGGGGAGCAATCCTAACTTGGTCTACTCATAAATAAATGTCATGTTATCCAATGGGGACTATCCCCTGTGTAGTGTATTTAGCATTCATGCATAGGGTTGCCATAGGGCTGCCAAGTCCAACTTGGGAAATATCTGGGGACTTTGGGGGTGGAGCCAGGAGACTTTGGGGGTGGAGCCAGGAGAAAGGAAGTGACATCATTTTGTGAAGTCACATCCTGTGATGTTGCTTCCACATGCTTCCACATGAACTCATGAAGTTTCCTAATACTGAATCAGGCCATTGGTCCATCAAGGTCAGTACTGACTACTCAGACTGGTAGTGGCTCTTCAGAATCTCAGGCTGAGATCTTTAATATCACCTATTACCTGATCCTTTTTTAGCTGAAGAGGCTGATACCTCCTGCATGTCAAGCAGATGCTCTATCACTGAGCAACGGTCCTACTGAATCCTTCCTCATCTCAGCAGAATATGAAGCACTAAGTGCTACACAAGTGCTAAATATGATTTTCATATCATAAGAACAGGAGAGAAGCCACAGTGGATTGGGCCAACAGCCCATCCAGTACAACACTCTGTGTCACAACAGTGGCCAAAAATACCAGGTGCCCTCAGGAGGTCCAGCAGCGGGGCCAGAACTCCAGAAGCCCTCCCCTGTTGCCCCCCCAAGCACCAAGAATGCAGAGCATCACTGCCCCAGACAAAGGGTTCCATTTAGACCTTGTGGCTAATAATAGCCACTGATAGACCTCTGCTGGATGGGGACAGAGAAAGAGAGAGAGACAGAAAAAAGAAAGAAAGGGGGAGGGGGAGAGAGAGAGAAGGAAAAGAGCTGGCAGATGGACTTACCCCAGGCCCAGCAGCAGCAACCTTTCAATCTTACACCAGCCGCATGCAAAAGCAGGCCCTTCAGTAAGAGCTTAGTCCCTCGTTAATCTCTGGGCGGGGCTCTCTTGCTAACTCTTAAAGGGGAAATGTCTGGTGAGGCTTTTCACTGCAGGCTCTTCAGACATTTCCCTTTAAGAGGCCTGGAAGGGAGAGGGCCCGGCAGGCTCCGATGTTCCCCTCCTGTTGGCAGCCATTGCCTCCCCCCGGTGGCCAGTTTTGAAAAAGCGGGGGGGAAGCATGAAAAATCAGTGTTTCCCCCGCCCTACCGGGGGACTTGGCAGCCCTAGGTTGCCAACCTCCAGATGGCACCTGGAGAGCTCCCACTATTATAATTGATCTCCAGATGACTGAAATAAGTTCCCCTGGAAAAAATTACTGTTTGGCAGATGGGCTCTATGTTACAGTATCCTTCTCTCCCCAAACCCCACCCTCCCCAGGCTCCACCCCCAAAATTTCCAGGTATTTCCCAACTCAGAGCTGGCAACCCTAATTCATACCGTAGTTTCTCTCAGAGTCACCTATAGCAATGTGAATGTAAAGAGCCCTCAGGATCTCTTCCTCACCAGGTCGCATTTACACCTAAGTAGGCTTTCGAGCAAGGGAAACCTTTACCTTTACCTCAGGTAGTACTAGCAAGAAAGTCTTTGTCCTGCTTTCTGGTGACCACCCTAGTCAAACTCAAAGCAGGGGGAGTGCTTACCTTTAAGGCCAAGTTGATACTAATGTATTTATTTATTATTTGTATTTATATCCCACCCGTCCCCTGGAGAGGCTCAGGGTGGGCAACATCATTCTAATAAATACAATTACCTTTTAAAATACAAGATAAACATTAAAAACAATGGGTACAGCTTAAAACAAATGTCAGCTGGCTATAAGAATTTTGTCCCAATGGTAAGGTAAAGGTTAAGGTTTCCCTTGCTCAAAAGCCAGTCGAATCCAACTCTAGGAGGTGGTGCTCATCTGTTTCCAAGCCGAAGAGCTAGCACTGTCTGAAGGCTTTCCTGTGGTCATGTGGCCAGCATGACTAGACGCCGAGGCGCATGGAACGCTGTTACCTTCCCACCGAAGTGGTACCTATTTATCTACTCACAATTTTTTGCTTTCTAACTGCTAGGTTGGCAGGAACTGGGGTACAGGTAAATTAAAGGCCAGTTGTCAGTAGTCAGTATCTTCACGTTGAAGTTTGCATATTTTACATGAGAGGATTTTTTGTGGAGTAGAAATGCAAATTATGTGAAGACCAAATCTGGTTTTGCTGCTATTTTCATTCCAGTCCAGGACGCAAAGTTACAGCTTTCTGTAGCTGTAACTTTTTAAAAAAAAGATTCCCAGGAGTTGGGCCTTCTCTGTTATTCCCCTTTGTTTCAGATAAGCCCTTTGTTTTACTCTTCCTGTTTCTGGTTCTCTCCATAGGAGTTTCTGTGAAACTAGTTTGTCTTGTTCCCTCCTTCTGCCAGGATGAACACAAAGGCAGTTTCCTTCTCCTTTTGTCCCCTGGAGTACTTGCAGAGGTATTTTCTCAGACAAAAGGAGTGAATTAGGGGCAAGCTTGGTGGGTTTAGGACGCAGCTATGCAGGCCCTGACCTGGATAAGCCAGGCTAGCCTGAACTTGTCAGATCTCAGAAGTTAAAATACAGAGGGAAGATACACAGTAAGGGAACAAAACAAAAGATAAACTGTGTACTGGGAATGCAAACAACAAATGCAAAATCACTCAAATAATTACAAAATTACAAAATCAGAATATAATATATTGGCTGTCCGCCTTTTGTATCCAATACACAGTGTATCTTTTGTTTAGATCTCAGAAGTTAAGCAGGGTCCGCCCTGATCAGTATTTTGATGGGAGACCACCAAGGAAGTCCAGGGTCACTACGCAGCAGCAGGCAATGGCAAACTACTTCTGAATGACTCTTACCTTGAAAACCCTGTTATAAGTTGGCTGCCATGATGGCAAAAAGTATATTTATTATTAATATATAATGGGGAGGACAGGTTTTTGTGTTTTGTTTTGTTTTTTGTCCTGTCCTGGATGGCCCAGTCAAGCCTGATCTCATCAGATCTTAGAAGCTAAGCAGGGTCAGCCTGGATTGGTACTTGGATGGGAGACCACCCAGGAAGTCCAGGGTTGCTGCACCGAGGCAGGCAATAGCAAACTACCTCTGAAGGTCTTGCCTTGAAAACCCATTGGGGGTTTCCACCACCACCAGCAGGGCTATTTTTAAAAGAAATCCGGGCTTATAGATCAAGGGCAGCTAAATCTGGCCCCTTTCCCCTCCTGATCTGACTCCACTCCCTTGCTTTACTAAGTAGGGAAACAGGCTGGGAGAAAAGGGAGGGCCAATTTCCATGAGAGGGGGTTCATGGAATGTGGACCTCAGCCATGTGTTCTTCTGCAGTGCACCAAATGACTGCCCTCTTGGATTGCTTTTGTTCAGGGTCATAGCATTAGGGGAGGAAGGCTAAAGCTTCTTCTGCATGTGTCCATGATCTCAAAAATCATTAGAACAGCCCATACAGGAAGAAAGAAGAACACTCAAGTTACATATGACTGCTCAGTCATATGGATGCTCAGTCCGGGTTCTGCTTGGAATTAACGCCACCCCGCCTCTCACTTCTGGAAAGCTCCCTCCCACCCCCCTGCCAGCAAGAGCGCAGGTCCTGGCAACCCTAGTCATGACCTCTTCACACCATGTGGGAAGTGACCACTTCTCCCATTGCAAGCACCCTTCCCAGTGTAAATGGCTTCAAATATATGGATACCTGCCAGGCTGGAAACTACCTTTGGCCTGGCAGCACATGAGAGACTCGCATCGAATTCCCACCTGGCAGGTGCCCCACTTGGAGTGAAAGAGAGGATGAAATTACTCATTTTGGTTCCTGCTTACTCAAAAGGACTTAAGAGTGTTTGTTTTCGTTTTCTGATCAGAATCTTAAACCAGTGACACAAAAGGCGCGTTCTTAAGCTGGTGACAAAGAAAAGACAAGTGTGCCTGTTATTTCTTATGCTTATTCCTATGCTGTTCTGCAACCATTGTAGTGTACAGCATGCAGCCCTAGTGTAGCTGAAGCAAAGTGACCTCTGTGATCAAAAACACATACAGAAGACCTTTCAAAAATAGTAACAGGAAAGTTTCAGGGTTTGTTTTTTAAGAGGTGAAGTTTTCATGGACAGTATTGAAGGCTTTTAATACATGAGCATACCAACCTGCAAAACTATTTCAATATTTGTTTAAAATGTAGTTCCAACTCATTTGACACAAGTTTGACAAAACGATTTAGAGTGTTCTCATGTGACATTAGTAAACACATAATTTCAGTGGTATCTGGCGCCTTCCAGAAATGGTGGCGCTATAAGGTCTGCTGAAGCCCCACCCAGCTATCAGGCCACACCCACTTAAATACATTCTGCATTCTCCAGTCCCAGTCATGCTAGTAGTCATGCAGTAGTAACTAAATACTTGAAATCAGCTTCAGCCTTTCTTTTCTTTGTGTTGCCTAACACAAAATGGCTGCGGTCAAACACACTAAACAATCCACTTTCAGTCGCTCAGTAAAATCCAGTTGGAACATGCATTGAAAGTGAATTGAAAGCGGATTATTTAGTGTGTGTGACTGCACCCAGTGTCATCCTAAGAACGCTTTCCTAGTAGTAAACCCAATTCAATAGATCTGGTAGACCTGCTCAGGATTGCTTCCAAAAAGAACTATGAGAGGATGAGCAGGCTGATGTAGTTGGTGGCTGGAGATCTCCTGGGATTATGACTGATCTCCAGCCAACAGAGATCAGTTCACCTAGAGAAAATATTTCCCAACCTGGAGCTGTCAATCCCACTGAGACCCTACAGAGCGACTGCCAGCCAGAGTAGATAACACTGACCTGGTCTGAGCTGGTATAAGGCAGCTTCAGGTGTGTGCGCACTGTGCTTGATTCACTCTAAATTCATTCCAGCAGGGGTCCGTTGGAGCAGAAGCGCACAGGAGCACAGCTCCGGGAGTGAGGAGCCCAGGGGGCGGGCACATGACCAAGCCCAGCCCCCTCCTCAGCTTTCCTGAGCAGTGCAGAGGCGCAGCGCCCCGGGGAAAGCCCTGCTAGGGTCTTTATTGTTTTTAATGTTTTGTCTTAATATTGATAATTTTATCATTGTTCCTTTTATGACTGTGTGCTGCTTTTCCAGAGACTTGCTCAAGGTGGCATATAAATGTTCTAAGTATACAATTTTTTATCTGGGCACATGGCACATAAGTACTGGAGAAATTTCACCAACCCTTCAGCAGCTTCCACCCCATCAGTTTGGTGTAGTGGTCAGGAGTTGGACTCTAATCTGGGAGAACCGGGTTTGATTCCCCACTCCTCCACATGCAGCTGCTGGTGTGACCTTGGGCCAGTCACAAGTTCTCTCAGAACTGTTCTCTCATGAGCAGTTCTCAAAAGACCTCTCTCAGCCCCACCTACCTCACAGGGTGTCTTGTTGTGGGGAGGGGAAGGGGAAGGGATGGGTGGTGCACATGTCCTGGGTATCTCAAGTCTACTTGAAACCTCGTGGTTTCAAGGGAGCAAGAAGAGATTTACGCTTATTTTTATTGCACAAAGTATTGGATGGGGAAGGGAACGGAGGAAGAGCAGGTCAGTTTCACTCACCTGTGGAGTGGAGCCTGAGGGGTGGATGTTGTCTTCTGACACACTTTCAGTATGTTTGGGGGTGTGGCATATGCAAATGAGTTATGCAAATGAGTTATGCTAATGAGCTCCTGCACCTCTTTTTCTACGAAATGACCCCTGCATTCCAGCAAAAGAGGGATGGGTTAAAGCTGGCTTCAAGCTGGCTTCCGCATTCAGGTGAGCAGACTATGCACCAATTTGAAAGCAGTTGGGGGAAAAAATGGAACTTTTTACAAATTAAAGTTTTAGTCAACTATGTCTTTCTTTTCCCAACAGAATTTTCTACTAAAGCTGTCGTGAGAAACATCACATTAGTGCAGCCGACTGTACTTGAACTAGTATGTACCTTAGACATTAACCCTTCACCGGACGGGGCAACAATTGAGGTCACATGGAGGATGGGTAATACAACAATCAGAGATGACAATGCCACCAAGGATGAACACCAAAATATTTGGAGCACTCAGTACATGTGAGCAGCTGTTGTGATTTGCCTGGTGTACTTTAAAGGCTATTTGTCTGAAGTATGTAGAGAATGAAGTATAATACAGATACGTACCTCTGAATCATTTTATTTCTTATCTGTTTATTTATTTAACCACATCTGTTTATTTATTTACGTTATTTGTGGTCTGCCTTTCTCACTGGGACTCAAGGTGGATTACACAGAGGGAGTCAATCCAAACGACACGATGGGACATTCAGTAAACAGTGCAATAGGATTTGGGTTGTAAAACTAACCGGAAATTTTAAAAATTGAACTGAATGAAAGCAAACTTTTGACATGGCACATTAACTGATTCAGAATTCCATAGTAGGATCCTAGTTGCAGCGAGCTATACATAGTAGTGTAGCCCATAGTCTCTAAAAAATTATCCAAGTAATTTTGTGAATAATTTGGTACAGTGCAATACTATTGCCTATACAGAAAAGCCCTCTTGAATAATTTGGTTTTGCATAGTTTGCAGAAAGCCAGAAGACAGAGAGCCTTCCGGATCCTTCTCAGGCAAGGCTGTTTCACACGGCGTTGGCCACAACAGAGAAGGCACCTGTATAGGCAGTTGTTGATTGTGCTCGTTTGCAGGTTGGCACCCTTAGAAGGTCCTGTTCAGATGGGCAAAGCTGTCATGGTGGATCGTAGAGGGAGAGGCAATGTTGAAGATATGAGGAACCAAGGCTTTGGAGGGCTTTGTATGCAGTAGTCAGTACCTTAATGGAGCCAGTACATGGGTAGCCACTAGAGTGACTGCAGAATGGGAGTAATATGCATGCTTCATCTAGCTCCTAATAATGTTTCTTGACCAAATGTTCAAAGTGACTCTACTCAAAAAGTGAGATCCGACCCATTTGAAGTGAATTGAAATAAAGATGGAAAAGAGGAAATGTAGGACTGCTGACCAAAACAGCAGCACCTTGTCTCCAGCCTTGCCCATATCCAGTAACAAGTACTCCATATCATGATGACAGCCTGTGTTTCCTTGCCAAATGAGGAAACTCACTGTTATGGGGGTGGGCCATCCACTTCCCTCCCTTAGAGGCATGATTTTCCCTCCATTTTTCTTTCGCTTTACTGACTGAGCCACCCTAGTAATGTGTTTTCTTCTTTGCTGAAGAACTCTGGCTGACCCGCCCTGTCACAATATTTTGGCTGTTGGCTCAGCCCAGGAACTTGAGGGAAGGGTTGGGAGCCCGCTTTAACTTCAGCAACTTAAATGGCACTCAAGGTGTTTTGAAATTCAAAAATAACAACATTTATTTATTTAACCTAGAGGGGAAAGGTCAGGTGAAATTAGGGATAAAATTTCTGAAGGTCCTGTTCAGATAAATAAATAACTCTGAGGTAAAACAGTATACACGCAGACCTTAGTTCACATGCTTTCCAGGCTGTTGAGAGTTTCATACACTTTTCCCAGTGACTTAGGAACTTCAAGGTGAGAGGCTTTTGCTCCATTGTTTCCCAAACACTCCAGTACACTTCTCTGAGTATTCACTTACTCTTTTGGTTTCCAGAGGGCTGGTACACTTTATCCTGTACCCAGACCCTTTCTCTTGAAACACCAGTACTTATCTTGAAATTTATCTGACTCTGTAAGATTTCACAAGGCAGTTCCTAACTACACTAGTCCAGGGATATTTCCACTCTTTAGAGCAATTCCCCTGTTCCAACTGGGTAGGGAAAATTCTTCTCTCTCTCTCAAAGATCTATCCCTTATCCTGGCCTGAATGGGAGTCTCTGTCTAACTACCCACTTGTCCTTGCCAACTTACCCCAATTCTCTGTCTATCTTAAACTGCTCTCAGTCAGGGTTGAATTCAGAATGCTTAGTACTAGACTCAACTCAGTCCGTGCTAGCCTCAGCCTGATTCCTTCTCAGCATCCAGTTCAGAAGTAGTTCTCTACTCGCCCTGACCTGGATAGTCCAGGCAAGCCTGATTTCATCAGCTCTTGGGAAGCTAAGCAGGGGTGACCCTGCCAAGTACTTGGAAGGGTGACTTCCAAGGAATACTAGGCCAGGGTGCAGAGACGGGTTATCAAGCCACCTCTCTGAAATGTCCAAGCACCACTAGGGGTCTCCAGAAGCCACCATGACTTCCAGGCTTCCACTCGCACACACAAAATAGTGTTAATATTTAGTGTTAATATTTTCAACCTTCAAGTGAGGCCTGGAGATGTCCCAGAATTACAGCAGACCACAGAGAGCAGTTCCTCTGGAGCAAATGGCTGGCAGTACGAGTGGAGGAGGGTTCTGGCACTTTGTTCCTCTTTGTCTTGTGCACTCCCTTTCTCACAGCAAGTGGAGGGGAGCCAGGTGCCCTCCCCATCTGCCACCTCTCAGCTGCTTGTAAAGGTGGCTTAACTAACTATGCATGCCCTCTGGTGTCCCTGTCCTGTTGTGGAAATTCCGCCTCCCACTGGAGGCAGTGAGTTGGCCAGGACTCAGCCAGAGCCAGTCCCCACCTTCCTCCAAGATTTTTTTCTTTTTTTTTGAGCAACCACTGATCAGGTGTTGTGGCAATTGCTGGGGAGGGCCATGGCTTAGTGGTAGAGCCTCTGTTTGGTATGCAGAAGGTCCCAGGTTCAATCCTTGGCATCTTCAGTTGAAAGAGCTGGGTAGGAGGAGATGTGAAAGGCTTCCACCTGAGATCCTGGAGAGCGTTTAGATTTTTGGTTTTCCTTTTGTAGTTCAAGCCTGCCTATTATTTCCCTACCTTTACCAGTTATAGTGGTATAATTTATTATTCTTTTCAGGGCAGAGATCAAAAACAAAACCCAACTGGGGAATTACATGTGTGTCTTCAAAACTAAGCAAAAAGCTGAAGGCAGATTCGATGTGCGAGGTGAGATTCCCACAGTGTTGCTTCCTTTATGCTATTATTTATTTATATCAACCTCATATGATCAGATTTTGTACTGGACTAGTAATACCAATAGGCATTTACTCTTTTCCTGGAGCTCAAGAAGACAGATAGAATCTAGAGACCGAATCTGGAAAATAAAATAAGGCAGAGCACTTCTGTTAAGCAAGAACCCATCGAAAGGATAAATAAAAAAGATTTATGGTCTGATACACAATCCAGTTGCACCATGGTTTGTGACGCTTTACTGGCGTAGAACTAGGGGTGTCCCACTGAAATGAAGAGGTTTGCATTGAATTTTCCACTGTGGATGTAATGGGAAATATTTTACCTAATTGTAACTTATTGTAAAAGATTTTAAGGTTTGAATGAGTATTTTACATGCTCACACACGCATATCACATTATATGGTGGTGCCTCATTATGCTACTTTCTGTTCTTTGTGCTTTTTGCTTATGTCCAAAGTAGAAATCATGTATCTGTTCTCCTCTACCTCTAGGAATACCTCCATGTAGATAAGACTTCTAATATATTCTAATACGGAACCTTGGTGGTGCTATGGGGGGTGATTATTAAGGCACACGGCAGCTGCTATTAATTAAACCCAGGTTAACTCAAGTTGCACATCTGGCATCTTCATTTCAGGGATGGGGGTATATATAGGTAGTAGGTGAAACTACAGATGTGGAAAGCACCTATAGCATATGTAAGAAAACTGAAAGGGCCCTATTACAATTAAGTCTTTGTGGTGCAGCAGGTACATATTTCAATTTGCATCTTACACTTCCAGCAAGAACTTCAGGGTGGCAGACACAGGAGTTTTCCCATTGCCTCCCCAATGATCTTGTAAGGCAGATTAGGCTGAGCAATATTGACTTTTGGCAAGGTCACTTGGCTGTACTTCATGGCTCAGTAGACTGAGCTCAAGGACAAAACTCTATTTCTTGAGGGTCACTGGTTGCTGTTAGGCCCAGATATAAAATTGATTGTGTTAGAGATGTATAAATCTTGCTTACAGCAAAGCGCTTGGTGCCGTGACCTGGCAAGGTAAATGTGTAGCTATGTCATTAGGTGGCCACAGCTCATTAGTGTGATATTGTTCCCACTCCTAATGAAAATAATATGAAGATATGCTCTAGCAGGGTCCAGGAGCCAGAGTGATTTCAGACTAACAGAAGGTCCAAAAACGTGCATGCCAGTCAGAGCAAAACAGAATGCAAGAATAATACCCATTTCTCATAAAGGTGTGTGCTGAAGCGTGCTGTAACAGAATGCAGGACTCTCTCTCTTTTTTTTTGCCTTAAAAAAAACAACTTTGCCTTTTAACAAATTTATAGCGCTTCTTCGAGTCTTGTTCTAATTTTCTGACTTTATGTTCTGTTTTGTTTTGTTTTGTTTTTACTGCTGCTCTCTCTCCCTTTCTACTGAAATGGGATAGTATAAAAGGTGCCCTGATGAAAGAAGATATTTGACTGAAGATGCCAGCTGCTGAATTATTAAAATGTGTCTAACTATAGAACAGTGATGCACCTTGATGAATGCCACTCATATATTAATGATGACTGCACCTTAGATGTGCAGTCATGGTCCTAGAGTTGTGCAAGTATCTTTGGGAAAGCCTGCGCTCGAGCTGTAAATGTGCTCACTTTTCTCAGGAGCAGTTACACAGATGTTTGTGGAAGGCAAAAACCCTAATTGACTTTCTGAAAAGCAACAGAGAAGGGAAGGCAGAGAGTATCTGTTTTGCATGCAGAATGTCCCAGCTTCAGTCCCTGGCATCTTCAGTTAAAAGGATCAGGTAGTAAGTGAAAGGAAAGACCTTGACCTGAGACACTAGAGAGCTGCCGCCAGTCAGAGTAGATAATATTGGCCTCGATACACCAAGGGTCTGACTCAGTAGGAAGCAGCTTTGTGTGTTCATGTGATTAGCATTTCATTGTTACACAACAGATACAAAACAGATTTTGACCTGTTACAAAATTGCAGCTGATCATAGGGTCACACTGTCCATTCATAGGGTTAACACATGCATTCAGACATTTTACTAAGTCTGATGACACTTTAACATTAAGAGAATTTCTGAAACCTAGATTACTCATCCTTCATTTACTGAAACACCCAACCCTCCCCAGATGAAACCATCTCTATAGCATTTCTCAGCTCTGTCCACATATGTAAGCCAGTTTGAACATGCTGAGTGTAATAGCAAATGCATAAGGATGATATCAATTATATGAAAATATATCCACACCGTCCACTGTCAGCATGTTAGTCTTTTTTTCTTCATTACATTATTTCATTTATGAGTATCTCAATGGCCGTGGAAGTAAGTGGATAGACCTGGCAGTGCTATACAGCTAACTTCCAGTGGCCTCCTGTCCAGGGAGCTTAAGGATCTTTGCTTTAGCAGTGGAACTTTATCAACCTGGGCAGCCATCATTTCCTGATGCCACCTGATCTGCTACACCCTTACGATTGCCAGCTCCAGGTTGAGAAATCTCTGCCAATTTCAAGGTGGAATCTGGGGAGAGGAGGGACTTCAGCATAGTATAAGGCATTTTCTCCAGTGCAACTGATCTCTGAACTCAGGAGATCAGTTGCAATTCTGGGAACTCTTCAGGCTTCTCATGGAAGTTGGCAACCCAGCATACCCTAATCTTGCAGAAGCCATCTGTTCCCTTCAGCAGCCATCCAAGCTGCTTCCCCCTGCTGTCTGACAAAAAGTAATTGTAAGAGGAGGAGGATTTATGCGGTACAAGGTATGCATGCTCAGCATGACTCCATGGATGAGAGGAGGGCTTTTCAGAGAGCCCAACCTAGCTACCATTGCAGCACAGTGAAGCCAGACTACAGAGGAAGAATACAGTGGCAGATAATGGTGGGAGATGGGGTGGGGACCTGCTGGGAGCAGGAGGGATGCCCAGCCAACATTGCAGCAACTTGTGTGTGTCACGTCCAATGTGACCCAGAAGTGACGTCATCATGTAGCGATGTTGGGGCTGTTAGCCAAGACACTTTGGTATTTGGGCAAAAACCCTATGGTTAAATTAGCTTCTACCATAGAATTTTTGCCCAAAGACCAGAGCATCACCCAGACATTGCTGACATGATGACATCACTTCCAGGTCATGTTCAAAGTGATATAGACACATCGCTGCAACATTGACTGGGTGGGCCTGCTCTTGTCCAGGGTAAGCCCCCCCCCATCAGCCAGCTGATTGGCGATGGGGCAGTGGGGCCTGGCAGCGAGGGACCCCCACCTCCACTGGGGGGTCTGCTGACCCTAATGAACTCTCGCATATGAACACACACATATCCCAAAGGGATGAAAGCAGCCCTAATCCACCCTTTTCCCCTTTGTGTATGTAGTGCAGCACATAGCTTCTCCTCTGTAGCAGGTTGTTGCGGTGGCAGATGGGAATGCCATTCCACAGTTGGGGGCAGGGGATCCCCTGATTTTCCGACTTCTCCTCTCCTTGGCCATCCAGGAGAAATCTTGCCCCCAAACACGACATAATGATGTCACCTGGAAATGACAGCATCACGTCGGCAACACTCTGGTATTTGGGGCAAAACTCTATGGTAACCATAGAATTTTGCACAAAATACCAGTGTTGCAGTGCAACATCACCGACATGATGGTTTCACTTCTGCATGATGTTATTACGTCGTGCACATTGCACACTCCCCCCCCCCACTCCTGGAAGGTCTTTCCCGCTCCCCTGGCACTGGGTTGATCCGACTTCGCAACCCTAGCTGCAGAGCTGCTACCCAGGTGTGAGTGGCCTTTCTTTTCAAAAGCCGAGTCTACTTCTGTTGATTTCCACGAGAGCTAGACCTGTTCTCTGAAGGCCTGCACTCATCCCACCAGTGACAATGATATCTGAAGACCAGGTTTATGTCCCTTGATTTTAGTGAGGGGCCTATCTCTGGAGGCATGGTCTGCTCTTATTGATGTCAGTGCACATTAGACCGAGTGTCCAGATCTGGCACCCTTCTAGTTGTCATTGTTACCTGTTTCTTTGCCTCGGGGTGGGTCAGAAAGCAGCAATGGTAGTTAGGAGCTGCTCTGCTGTTGCTTGCTCCATTTGCCCACCTGCTCCACTTGGGACATCAACTCTTTGCACTTACCCTCTCTATGTGTTGCAGCTAGTGTTGCCAGCCTCCTAGTGCTGCCTGGTGATCCATAGTGGGCAAGCCATAGCTCTGTACCAGCTGTTCCCTCAAGGACAGCTTGGGAAAGAGCTCTCTCAGCCCCACCTACCTCACAGGGTGTCTGTTGTGGGGAGGGGAAGGGAAAAGGAGTTTGTAAGCCGCTCTGAGACTCCCTTGGGGAGTGGAGGGCGGGGTATAAATCCAATCTCTTCTTCTTCTTCTTCTTCTTCTTCCCAGGTTACAACTGATATCCAGGTGACAGAGATCAGTTCCCCCTGGAGAAGATGGCTGCTTTGGAGGGTGGACTCTATGGCATTATATACCAATGAGATCCGTCCCCAAATCCTACCTTCCCCAGGTTCCACCCCCCAAATATTGAGGTGTTTCCCAACCCAGAGTTGGCAAGCTCAGTTGCAGCACCTGTAGAACACCCTTTATCTAGTCAAGGGCTCTCAAAACATGGAATAGTCCCTGGACTGTTCTAAAACACAGCACAATGGATAAAACTGCTTTAGGAATGCCATGCTTCTCCCATACCCCAACTGCCTAGACTGTTTGTCCATCTCATATTCTAAGCAGCAAAAAAGCATGTGCTGTTTAAGGAGCAAAATTTCATTATAATACAGAGCCATAACAAAGATCATGCTCCACTGATGAACATTAATCACACTGAAACATGGTGATACTAATCAGAAATACTTTATTTCATGATTTATTCTAATCCATCAGTGTGACTCAGGCAATATGTTGAACCATGCTCAATTTTTCACTTTTCCACCGTGGAACAAGGTATCCACAAAAATGTCCAAATACATGTAGGGGGTAAAATTCTGCAAATCCAAACTTCTGCATTTTTGGGTGCTCCATGTAAAGCTTAGACGACACTACACAGGGGTCAGGAGAGGTCCATCCTACTTTTTCACCATGCTCTTGTTGTGCTGCCCACAGACGAATATATGTGCAAAAGAGTGCACCGTTCTATTACAGAATGGTGGCATATATCCTTCCTTAAACTGGAAGGTGTCCCTCCAGCTTTAGGAGCCATCCTCCAACTTAAGTGGCTCTTCCTTCCGAAGAAGTACCACTTAAATTGAGGAAAGCTTCAAACTTTGCTTCGAGGAATGGTAAGATACACGCCACTGGGTTCCCACTCTTGGAGAAAGTAGATGAACAAACAATGGCCACAGATTTTCACTGCATTCTTTTCCCTGCCTGCCACCCATTTTGAGCCTTGGACTATTCCTGAGGCTGCAGGGGTGAACAAATGATTGAGTGGGTCACAGTGTTCCCTCTAAGATGAGTTAGTGGGAGCTAGCTCACAGTTTTTTAGCTGCTGGCTCACACATGTTTGTCTCAGCTCAGAAAGGATGGCTCCAGAGCAAACTAATTCATGCACTAGCTAAATCGCTTGCTCACAGCTTTAATGCTAGGAGCTCACAAAGACTCCGCAGCTTAGAGGGAGCATCAGTCAGGCTGCACTAAGGAAGGGATTGAAACTTCCCCCTCCTCATTTCAGTCCCCCCACCCAATCACATGGGTCCTGCAACACCAGGGGAAAAAAAATCTTTCCGGAGCTCAAAAGGAACTACAGAGGTGGAGAAGGACTTAGGGAAAATCCATGCTGCATTGGTGCTTCATGGGGTACCAGCTGTTACATTTATTCACACAGACCTTGACTGAAATATGCATGTGCATCGACACCAAACATGCTTGCTCAGAACCTCATCCCAGGGATTTCAATGGAATTTTACTTCCAGATAAGCATGTTTAAAAGTACAAGGCAGTAATTCAAGTGCAGTTGGAAGGCAGTTTATTTCCACGTAAATATAACTGAATTTGGAAGAAAGCATATTGTGAATCCACGGTTGCTGGGTCATGACACATGTTGCAATCCAGAAAAAGCTATACCTAGCTAAAGATGCTAAGACACATGTCTTGAAAATCACCATCACCTAGAACCATCTCCAGAGCTCCATGGGGCCCTTCGACCTATCTCTGGTACCATTTTATACCATGCACATCTCCTAATTTTTCCTTATTTCTGTTACCTTTACATAATTGGGAGTGTTATTCCAAACTGTAAATGTTAGACTTGCTTGAATTGTAGAAATTTCTTTTAATATGATGTTGTGTATCAGACTAGCTAGAAATACCTTTAATCTGATAAAGACATAATAAATCCGACGTCAAGTTGCAAGATGGGGTTGAGAGAACAGCCTTGTTAATTATGTGCTTAAAACTAAATAGCTGGATGTGTATGATAAACGCTGTATATACATATTGCAGACCTTTGGATGTGTCACTTCATAAGAGATTTTCTCTCTGTTATCCTAGTGCCTGAAATAGGAGGAAAATCCAAGAGCTTAATTAGTTACGAAGGTGATTCCGTGGTCATGTCATGCAACAGTGGCAAATACGTCCCCTTGGACTGGGTCTGGTATACAATGAATGGAAGTGAAGAGGTAAAAGTTTAGCATCATTGATGATGGGGGAAAAGAATGATCTCTCAAAAGATGCTGCAAACAGTAATGTTCTAGTATGGAGCCAATTGAATCAACTTGTACAAGTTTCGTCTTGCTACGTTTTTAGCGCATCCTGCTATTCCACCATGCTGTTCATACATCAAGATGAGAGAATAAATGTCCTCCGTAAACATGAGTTATGATCTAATTTTAGACAGATGCTAAATTTCTAACAGAGCATGAGTGTGTTAAAATTGATTTTGCATCATCCCAAATAAAGTTTTAAACTTGTTTTTTCCCCACCCCATCAGGTTGTTATTAATGATACTCTGAGACCAGAAAAATACCAAGTCTCCCCCAAAAATCTCAGTATAACAAAACTGAAGGTGCTGGACCTGATGGAGAAGGATGAAGGTTTTTACTGGTGTGAAGCTATATTTTTGCAACTAGGCGAAAGCAGAGGAAAAGCATCCCTTAAAGTTCTGACCTATATGGCACCTCTCAAACCATTCCTTGCAATAGCCGCCGAAGTAATTATTCTAGTAGCTCTTATTTTCAGCTACGAAGTATACACCAAAAAGAAAGAACCAGTTGCTGGTAAGATATGGAAGAAGTATATTTTGCAGTATGCTTGTTTCGTTTTTAAAACATTAATACTCTGCTCTGGTTAGACCTCACCTAGAGTACGGTGTTCAGTTTTGGGCACCACAATTTAAGAAGGATATGGACAAGCTGGAATGTGTCCAGAGGAGGGCAACAAAGATGGTGAGGGGTCTGGAGACCAAGTCCTGGTGGGAAAGGTTGAAGGAGCTGGGTATGTTTAGCTTGGAGAGGAGAAGACTGAGAGGTGATATGATAACCATCTTCAAGTACTTGAAGGGCTGTCATATAGAGGATGGTACAGAGTTGTTTTCTGTTGTCCCAGAAAGTCAGAGCAGAACCAATGGGCTGAAATTAAATCAGAGGAGTTTTCGGCTAAACATTAGGAAGAACTTCCTGACAGTGGTTCCTCGGTGGAACAGGCTTCCTCAGGAGGTGGTGCACTCTCCTTTGGAGGTTTTCTAACAAAGGCTAGATGGCCATCTGACAGCAGTGCTGATTTCATGAACTTAACCAGGTCATGAGAGGGAGAGCAGGCAGGGTTGCCTCAGTGCTTAGTTCTTGTGGCCCTTTCTTACATGCTCAGGGAAATGCTGATCGCCACTTTGGGGTTGGGAAGCAATTTTTATCCAGACCAGTTTGGCTGGAGTTCCTGGAGGGTTTTTTGCCATCTTCTGGGCATGGAGCAGAGGTCACTGTGTGTGTGTGTGTGGGGGGAGTATTTGTGAATTTCCTGCATTGTTCAGGGGGTTGGACTAGATGACCCTGGAGATCCCTTCTAACCATGATTCTATGATTTCAAATTCATGTTAGGTTCCAGGTTCAGTTCAAGATGCTGCTCCTCCCCTTCATGACCTAAGACCTGCCTATTTGCAGGTCACTCACAATGTAGCCTTATGGCAACTACATTTTGCTCCTTGACCCTTCATGGAGGTTTATCATCACCCTGGGGCTTTTTCAGTAATGGTCATTGTGGATGGCACAATGTGTTCACTTCCAAAGTCTGTGCAAGTTATTCAGGCAATACTTTCACTGATGTTTGGATCATGTTTGTGAGGAGCAGCACTTAGCTGGCCAGCCAGCTGCTTCTCTGTTTGTTTTTAAATTGTATTTAAATTGTATTTGTTTAATTATATCCTGTGGACCCAAAGCATCTTGGAATACAAAAAAAATACAACAGGAGAAGGGCGGGGGGAGACTGCTGAGAGAAGAGGAGGGGTCTCTCTTTCTTCCCCTTTCCCCTTCTCCTTGTGACAAGAAGCGATGTCTCCTCCCCTCAGGACAGTCCAGGGTTCATCCTAGAGCATCCCATGACACGGCAACATTGTGGGATGCCACGCCCCTCACCCTTTTTTCCCAGTCGCCTCTCAAGCAGTGGTGAGGGACCAAAGTCCAGAGTGGAACACTGCCCACCAAATCAGGCAACCTGGCCACTCTAGATTGGGATGTATAGTAAATAAGTATTCTTTGTCCTCAGAAACGGTTCCCTTTGTTGACACACAGTACAGGCCACTGTGTTGTTCCAGTGGGGAAAATTAGGGAAATTGGGGAATTGTTCCAGTGGGGAAAAATATTAGGACCAGCCAAAAGCCATCAAGCAGCAAATTAATTTTCAAGATCTCTTCCTTATGCTTAGTTTTAAACAAACAACAGGCAGACAGAAAAAGGGAGGGAGCGAGAGAGAGAGAATAAATTGTGGGGGTTAGGGAAAGAAAAAATGTTTGTTTGTTTATTTGTAGTATTTATAGACCGCTCTCCCCGCAAGCAGGCTCAGAGCGGCTCACATAGCTGGGCATAAAGTGCCAAGATTCATAAAATGGTTAAAATCAATACAATTAAAATCACTTAATGCAATCAACAATTTTAATTAAAGTGCTCACAGTAGTTGATAAAAACAGATGGTGTACCATATATTATGAGTTCAAAATGTCCCACTCAGGAGTCTCCTGTTCTACAAGATGCCACAGATTTTAATAGTGGCCATAGGTGGTAATGCCATAGATGGTAATGTTGGGGGGCGGCGGTGGCGGATCCTAGTTGAAGGCCTGGTGGAAGAGCTCTGTCTTGCAGGCCCTGTGGAACTGCACAAGGTCCCGCAGGGCCCTATGGAATTGCACAAGGTCCTGCAGGGCCCTGATCTCCTCCAGGAGCTCATTCCACCAGTAAGGAGTCACCAACAAAAAGGCCCTAGCTTTGGTGGCAGCAAGCCTGGCCTCCCTGGGGCCTGGGATTACCAGGCAAAGTTTCGTCCCTGACCGTAGTGCCCTCTGGGGTATATATGGGGAAAGGCGGTCCCTCAGGTATGTTGGTGGAAGCCATGGTGTAAGTCCCACCTAAAATACATTACGGTCTTAACATGACAGTTCAGAAAGTTCTTTGCAGAGTAATTAGATTAGATTATGCCTAGTACTAAAGATTGCAAGTGAGACCAAGATATGCTGGGACAAAGAAGCAATGGTTGCTCTCCTTTTGAATAAGTGGAATCCAGAGTTATCTGACTCCAGCTTGAATCACACTGATGGCAGAGGCAAAAAAGTGGGTAGAGAATCTTTACATTAGCAAAAACTAGGTCCAGAATCAATAGTGGCCAAATTGATTAACGTTGACCTAATGGAGGAAATACGTGTTTTCTTTTCCCTTCAGACAGAATCCCATCACTAAGCTGTAGGTCAAAATTTGGATTCCTCAAAGTAGACCAAATTTACTGCTAGACAATTGCCAGTAAGTTCTGCACTTCTTAACTATGCCCCAGACTGCAATTGATTTGACTCTGCCTGAGTTGAAACCATTGAAAACTAAACCTTCTGACCTTGATGCTGGATCCTGGTTGCAGCAGTTCTTAGGGTGATGTCAGTGTTATTATTGAGACAATATCATATTAAATAAAAATCGCACAGTAAGCACAAATTTTTCTTTGTCTCACAGAAGGTGAAAAAGAATTTGAACAAACAGAACAACTGTAAGTCCTGATTTTATTTTGCATTTGTTGCAGAAAGTGTTGTGATGCTTAAATGATATGGGATAAAGTACATCTCTGCTAAAATCCAAGCATGTGTTGCTATTGTGTTCACTTGGCATTCGTTTGTTGCTGTTGACTCTAGCTAATGTGGGGGGGGGGAATGCTCTGTTCTTAATATGTGCTGTTGCAAAGTATGGTTTTCAGATTTTTTTTTCTTATGACCATAGTTCTCAGAAGATACTTGACAATCTGAAGACTGGTCCCACTTGCTTTTTTAACACATGCTAGCGGGGTTAAGTGGTGACTTGCATGTGTGAATAAGCAATGTGAGATCACACAGACAGAAGTTACAGGTCACATCACATCAAATGCAATGCTTTCCCATGAAGTTACTTTGCACATGCTTCTGCCAGTATGCAGTAGTCAAGTGTAGGGAAATCTAGTGATATAAATGCATAATGAATAGCATTAAGTCATTATGTGAAGTGTTGAATATAATACTGTGTCTCCTTACAGAAAATCAGAGGACAGCAATGGTGTGGAAAACAGTACTGCTAGACACAGGAAGGTTTAAGTGCCTTGTGAGAAGCTGGTAAGACCAAGGTATGTTTGAGAACAGGGAAACAAGTCTTGTTCTGCTTCAGGGTCATTTGTTTTCACTGCAGTTTTGAAACCTACAGGGCCGCCCAAAAAAATGACTAGACACATTAAAAAAAAACAATTACTTATTTTATATGATTGTGGCAAAGTAAGTGTTTATGAGATTGAGGAAACAGGAACAGTATTCTGCCTTAGCAGAAGGCTAAAGGGGCTATGAGATGCCACTGTGATATCCAAATTATTAAATTACAAACAGAGACCAGGAAAAAATTGGTTGGAGGGGGGGCAGGCGGAGGATGGTAAGTTGTTTTGCTTTTCTTCCCATGCTTCCAAAACTGTAGAGTAGCAGGAGGGATTCTCCTACTTTCTTCTCTACTGGTACCCAGTCTTTCCCCCTGGCCATATTTCTCAAATTGTAGAGTAGAGGGAAAGAAAGAATTTCTCTTCCTGTTTTGGAGGTACAGTAAGGTGATATTGGGGAGGGAAAATCCCACAGTGATAGGAACACGCATGGACAGGCTGTTGGGGGACCAATATGTATTCTGACTGAGCGTCACATGAACTTTAGGGAATGAAAGCAGTGATTTCAGATATTTTCTACTTGAAACAGTGCCCAAGTTTTCCTGTTCATTTCAGATCAGAAATAACTGAACCAGTGCAAGGTTCAGTTTTCACATTATTTTGACCACTTTTTTGAATAGGCAGTAGACCCAACATCTGAATACCCATGAAAACAATGGAAGCTGGCATACGTGGGGATAGACTTCTATCTCAGAGGCCAGGTCTAACACTCACTGAAAACTACCCTCCACAGTTTTCAGTGGGCTTCTAGAAACCCGGTCTACCCCAGCTGAGTCCAATGGGTGGTAGATCTGGCCTCTAGACCAATACCCAATATTCCAAAAATCAAAACATTTTACATGAAACAGGATTTTTGGAACAGTGCCAGAACGCCTGCAAATTTGGGGAAACAGTCATGTCCTTTCTGAAATGCTGAAACAAAAAACATTTTTTAAGTTTACACCCCTGTTTCAGGATACGGTCTGCCAGGTATATATAGGTCTCACCATCAAGTCACAGCTGTCTTATGGTGACACAGTGTACCATGGGGATGTCAAATGAGTGACAAGTCATCATGCCCAGCTGATGAACTGCATTCTACTTGACAAGATATCATATTTATTTATATATCCAGCACCATCAATATACCCAGGGGTCCTTTTGTAGAAAAAGAGGTGCAGGAGCTCATTAGTATAACTCATTAGCATATTCCACGTCCCCTGACATCACTGGAAGTGTGTCAGAAAGGGAATGCCAGTTTCAGCCCCATTATACCCTATGGGCCATTGAAATCAATGGCAAAAACTTATAGGGTATATGAGAGGCTGGAGGAAAGGGGGTTTGAAGGAGAGGCTCCAAACCTGCAGGGTAGCTTCTGGGGCCTCTCCTTGAAATAACCACCAAGTTTCAAAAAGATTGGACCACAGGGTCCAATTCTATGGGCCCCCAAACAGGTTGTCCCATCCCCTCCATTGTTCTCTATGGTGGGAAAAAGTGTTACTTGTTTCCTACCATAGAGAACAATGGAGGGAATGGGGGCAACCTGTTTGGGGGCCCATAGAATTGGACCCCCTGGTCCAATCTTCTTGAAACTTGGTAGGTATTTCGAGGAGAGGCCCCAGCAGCTACCCTGCAGGTTTGGAGCCTCTCCCACTAACCCCCTCCCCTCTAGTTGCTTTTAAAGTTGCCGCCGAATTTCGGCAGCAATTCGGCAGTGGGCCAAATCAGATCAGAGAATCTGATTCGGCCCATGGCTGCCCTAGTGGCCACTCCTGAGCTGGCGGAGCTTCGCTCTGCCTCGCTCCAGCCCCAAAGGACCCCTGAATATACTTGACACCTGTCAGAGTAAATAAGGTTCCTGCCCCCAAGACCTTCCAATATGGAATGACTTGTCTAAAGTTGTACAGGCTTATCTTAAAGCATTGGAGCTCCCCCCCACCTCAAAAATATATGAAGTCATATTCTGACTAAAGAATGTAAATTGTTTGCCCTAGGTATTTTTGTTTTAAAAGTTAGACATATATCAGTTATTTGAAGTAAAGCTTTTTACAGATTTGTTCGTGCATCTAAAAAATGCATTGTATCTGTTCATTTAATTCTGGCAGGACAAAGGAACCAGATTCACCATATAAGAAAACTATGTGGAAATGTATTCAGTGAAGCCATTGATAATTGGCATCTGGTGACAGCCTTTTAGATGTGTTAGGAAAAATAATATTGTTTAGCAAATGCCTTTTCAGTAATAAATGTATTAAGATGATACTAACATGCACACATCCTCACACAAGTACTGTTTGCTTCTCTTTGGTTCTTCTCAGTTACACCAAACTGAGCCTTCTTGGCTACTGTGAGCCTCAACCTACAGCCATTAGTCTAATATGCATAATAATTGTGGATTTTGTATATGAGAGCAGCGATAAATGAAGAACTCGTACCAGAGTCCCAGTTTCTACTATGTAAGGGAAGCAGTATATTATCTGATTAATCCATGACAGCCATGACCCACAAGGAAAAGAAACCCTGCTACTTCATTTGGGATTTTTATTTCTGGATTTTCAGTCCCTACAAGCTAGGCCAAATGTGTATAAGAAATGGCTGGTGGGCCATATTCATCCACTGAGAAATTGTTATACTCATCACTGACTTCTCTCAGAATCCCGAGAATCTCTTCTGTCTTTTTATACAAATTGGGGAAAGGTAGTTAAGGCATGGGATCAGGTGGTGAAGAGGCCTGACTTAGCTTAGAGCACTAGTATTGGTCCAGAAGAGGGATAAACCATTCTCCCCGCAACTGAAAGGCTGGCAATCAGAAAACAAACAAGAGTCATAAGAACATAAGAGACACCAATGTTGGATCAGGCCAGTGGCCCATCCAGTACAACACTCTTGTCACACAGTGGCCAAAAATACCAGGTGCCATCAGGAGCTCCAGCAGTAGGACCAGGACATTAGAAGCCCTCCCACTGTTGCCCCCCCAAGCACCAAGAATACAGTGCATCACTTGCCCCAAATCTATCTATACCTTGTGGCTAATAGCCACTGATGGACCTCTGCTGATGTTTATCCAATTCACTCTTGAAGCCATCCATTCCTATAGCCACCACCACCTCCTGTGGCAGTGAATTCTAAGTGTTAATCACTCTTTGGGTGAAGAAGTACTTCTTTTTATCTGTTTTAACCCGACTGCTCAGCAATTTCATGGAGTGCCCACGAGTTCTTGAATTGAGAAAGGGAGAAAAGTACCTTTCTCTACCTGCTCTATCCCATGCATAATCTTATAAACCTCAATCATGTCACCCCTCAATCATGTCACCCATCTTTTTGGAATCCTCACATGCAATAAACCAATCATATCACTTCTGAATGTTCAAATGTAACAATACCAAGGATCTTTGGCAGCACGACATTTAAAGACAACAAGCCATGTTAATTATGTATAAGTTACTTATCACAGAATTGTTTAAACAGTTCTTAAAAATATTTTTCCAGTATTCCCTTGACATATATGTAGACAATATCAAAGAAGGTAAAAGATGTGTGTAATAAAGGTTAATATGTTTTAAGCTCAATAATTTTTAAAATTTTACATATGTCTAACATTATCTTGTATTCCTGTGTCCACAGATATAGATAGGCAAACACTGACATCAATCTTTTCTCAATTTGTTGTGATTATGTCCTCTCTGTATACACTCTGGACACTGCATTGAATCTTAAACACCCATTTTAGATAACCATGTTTATTTTCTGGTAGTGAATGATTGGGAGAATGTGACAGAAAAGTGCTCTTCTAATTCCCTTTCCTCCTTGGTGCTACGCACAGTTCAAGATTCACTGCCTGAGAATGAAAATATAATCACTGATATTAAATCCCTCTCCCACTGAGCTCAAGAGGAGTTTTTTCATTTAGGTTACCTCTTTTGTCAGTCATGCTGTGAGAGCCAGTTTGGTGTAGTGGTTAGGAGCCCAGACTCTCATCTGGGAGAACCAGGTTTGATTCCCCACTTCTCCACATGCAGATGCTGGTGTGACCTTGGGTCAGTCATAAGTTCTTTCAGAGCTGTCCTCTAAAGGGTAGTTCTTGAGAGAGCTCTCTCAGCCCCACCTACCTCACAGGGTGTCTGTTGTTGGAAGGGGAAGGGAAAGGAGATTGTAAGCTGCTCTGAGGCTCCATTGGGTAGTGAAGGGTGAGGTATAAATCCAATCTCTTTTCTCTTCTCTTCTTCCCATATAGCCAGTGGCCATAGAACCAAATCTGCAGTTTCTGTTTGTGTTGATCCAGAGGACCAGGCAGAGGACTTGAAAGCCAGTAGGTGTCATGAGTGTTTGGCCGGCAGTGGATGTGGGAGAGTGGCTAGAATTTTCTCCATGTTGTCTCGATTAATTCCAGTGGGACCTCACTTGCATGAAGAGGGTCAAAGCCAATAGCCTCCCACTCCACATTCTTCAAAGGGTATGACTTAATGTTCCCTCTATGAGGCATTGTTGGAGCCACTCAGGAAGGAGGATCACTAAGCCATGTTCTGCAGGGGAGAAGGGGCCACAGGGGACATGTGTAGAGGTCCTTCAGTAAGGGACAAGTTCCCCATCCCTTGCTCTCATGTGCACCAAGGATTGTTTTTGTATCCCCAGCTGCAGGAGTGCAATAGCCATTCCTGTTAGGTATTTGCAGCTGTTGTCTTGAGACAGGATATTTGCAAAGGTGCTGAAAGAACAAGTTTTGGCAGTACACTCTAAACTGTTATCAGACTAGGCTATTTAAGAACATTAGAGGGGTCCTGCTGGAACTGACCAGTAGTTCATCTAGCCCAGCATCCCTTTTCACCCAACTGGTTAGCCAACCAGTTACTCTGGAAGGCCCAGTGTACAAGGAATAGAATTCAAGTCCTTCTTGTTGCGCTGCAGATGTGCTGGGATTGGCAGTCGAGGTAGGTAAGAATTCTCTGGTTTCTCACAGCTGTGAAGATGAGATGAGAAGTGGCAGGGCAGTCCTTTCATCTTTCCACTGAGCTCAATAGGAGTGTTTTCCACTTAAGTTACCTATTTTGTCAGTCATGCTGTCATTAAAGGAGAACCCTGGTCTGAGGTCCTCAGAGTCCCAAATAAATCCCCACCACTAATGCCCCCAGCACTTTCCAATTGTGGAATTCATTCCAGTGTGGTAGAAACAGCAGAAAGTTTAGACCAGTGTATTATTAATGCTACACCACTATAATTCCATTGCACTGATGGATTTTGAAGATACATCAGGGCAAGGGATTTGCCTGGAGATCCTACAGGCCCCAAGATAGTATAACTAGAGTATAGGACTGCACTGTAATTTTCTTCTGGTGACATGAAAGACACTTTTCATTTGAGCTAGATTGTCCCATTTAAAATCAAAAGTCATTCCGGAAATAATCCACAACTTTCCATTCCAATTCCCCCCCTCACCTCAAATATTATATATCTTTTTAGAGCTAGGAGAAGCCTGGAGACTTAAGTGAAGGGAGAGCCAAAGAATTAGCTGCCTAAACCTTATATAATTGCAATCTGGGTCCACATTCTGTACTTTTAGATCATGCAAAGATGAAGCTAGAAGAAGAAAAATCTTCTGAACAAATACCATGCTAATAAACCATTTTTTACTACGTGGAAACTGTGTCTCATAATATTATTACAGCTATTATGGTGTCTTACAACCTTCTGCATAACTAAGAATGCCATATCTGGTTTTGCTGACCATTAAATGATAATTGATCAGATCTGAAAAGTTCAGTATATTTGATGCCTTAAAACTCAAGCGATATGAAGGCCATGAAAAATGTGTTTGTGATTTCTGTGCATCAAAGTGTGTGTGTGTGTGAAAGAGAGAGAGAGTAAAACAGGAAATGTATTGTAGATGATTTGATAGAAGATGTAATCACCTGAAAAATAAAGCCATTTGTAAACATTCGCTACGAAGCTTGTTTATTTAAATCAAATATTAATGTATTCATATGGAGGCAAAACAGAGTTTTCCGCAAAGTTGGGGCACTCCCCAGAGGCAGCGGTTACATAATACAGGAGCCTCATTGGGTTCCGTGGTAGTGGTGCAGTCTGGGAGCCCAGCTGAGCCTGTGGTAAAGCTGTGCAGGACAGGCTGCTGGCAGCAGGCAATCCAGGAGTTGTGCTGGGCCCACCACCAGCAGTGGCATAGTCCCTGAATCATGCAAGGCCCTCCCTCCCTGCATCCTGTCAGATCAGGCCTGTCTTGGGAGCTCTGTGTTGGAAAAAACATCATCAGGCATGTGAAAACCTGACTAATAAGTACTGTGGAGGATGGGGGGGGGGGTAGCCTTTTCCCCATAGGCCATTTTCCCAACCTGAAATGCTCCTGAAGAGCTGCTGTTTGGCTCAACAGGACAAACATCAGCTCTCTGGCACTGTTTCAGGTCAGGTATGTGACAGATTAAGCCTATTGTCCCCCTGTGCCACTTAGGGTTGCCAGCCTCCAGGTGGTGCCTGGGGATCTCCTGGGATTCCAACTGATCTCCGGGCGAGATCAGCTCAGCGGAAGAAAATGGCCACTTCACAGGTGGACTCCATGGCATTATACCCACTGAAGTCCCTCCACTCCTCAAACCCCACTCTCCTCAGGCTCCACTCCTCAAATCTCCAGGTATTCCGAACCCAGAGCTGGCAACCCTAACCCATTGTTCTGATCTAAATTGAGCCTCCATGTGATGGAGTATTAAGTTATAAAATTTAGTGGGAACTCCAAACATGGAACTCCCAGTGCACATCAGGTTTGACAGAAGACCCTTGGGCAGACCCAGAAACAGTGTAACATGTAGTCAAGTCCTCAGCCATGAAACTCACTGAGCCAGTCAGTGGCTGTGGTCACACTGGCGGCTTGGCACAATATGGTGCCACTTCTAATTGAACCAGTTGAAAGTATTACGGGGCATAGCCACACAGCACACCCTGCTGCAGGCTACCTACGGAGACATCCCGTGGTAAAGCATCCACATTTTAAAAAAATTGAAATTCATGCATGCGCATATAGGCATTTTTTTTTCAAAAAAACACGTCCCCCATGGCAGAATGGATTTGCAGGTTCAGACTGCCAAATCCATTCTGTGCACCCCCCTCCTCCGGTGTTAGGGTTGCCAAGTCCAGGTTGGAAAATACCTGGGGACTTTGGGGGTGGAGCCAGGAGAAGGTGGGGTCTGTGGAGGTGAGGGGCCTCAGCATGGTACAATGCCATAGAGTCCACCCTTCAAAGCAGCCATTTTCTCCAGGGGAGCTGATCTCTTGTCAGCTGGAGATCAGTTGTAAAAGCGGGAGATCCCCAGGCCCCACCTGGAGGCTGGCAACCCTACCCGGAGTTCAGACATCTGGCCATGTGCAATGAATGCACGGGGAAACAAAAACACCACTTCGGAGGTGGTGGCTTTTTAACCCGGCTCCAAGTCGTCCTCTGACAGGGTGAGTACGCCGAGGGAATGCCTGACAGATGTGGCTGTGTGACCAGGCCCATTTAATCCATTTGTGAAATGTGCCTATGTTGGCCCAAACTGGCAGTCTTGAACACAACCACTGTCTCTCAGCCTAATCTGTAATGGTGGTCAATAGATTCCCTTGATAGAGGGCATTACCTGAGAATAGCCACATGGAGATGAAAACCTCTTTGGCTGAAGTAAAGCAACGCCTTTACCATTATACCCCAGTGGACTGCATGGCAGGAGACAATCCTTTTCATTTTCACCTTTTGCATATTTGAGCCTTGCAACCTCAGGAGAAAGAGATTATTTATTCCGGGTTCAGAATGAAAACCATATGTTCCCCCAAACTCATAATCACTTGGTGGTTTAATGAAAACCTTTATTTAAAATCAGTCTTATTATTCTTGAAGTGATTAGATAGGCAATGATCACAAAGATGCAGAGTACACTTGTATAACTCATAGCAATTAGGAACAGGTTAGCATACAGACCATTCTGCTCTATCAACACGAATACTATTCAGAAGCAAAAACAAGCCCATCCCCACTGCCAGTCACCCAACTCGCCAACCTCCAGGTGATACCAGGAGATCTCCCACTCTTACTATTGATCTCCAGATGACCCAGATCAGTTCCCCCTAGAGAAAATGGCTGCTTTGGAGGGTCAACTCTACAGCATTATACTCTGCTGAGGTCCCTCCCCCCCTTCTCCAGGCTCCACCTCCAAATCTCCACATATTTCCTAACCCAGAGCTGGTAACTACCCCCAGACTAAGTCACAGGCAGCTCATGTGGGAGCCAACAGTGCCAGCCAAAGGGAAGCCCACCAGCCTACAGTGGCAACAGGGAAAAAAGCATCAGCACAGTATGGGCCCTTTAACCAACACCTGCCAAGCCAGCCAGGACAACAGCAGCAACCAGGAAGAAGGTTGCAACAGCAGTAATACACTTTGGGTCTTTTAATGCCCCATAGGGTTGCCACCTCTGGGTTAGGAAATACCTGGAGATTTTTTTTGGGAGGGGGGGGGAACTGGGGAGGGGGGAGATATCATCAGGGTATTTTAAAAAATGCCATAAAGTCAACCCTCCAAGGCAGCCAGGGGAACCAATCTCTGTGGTCTGGAGATCAATTGTAATACCAGAAGCTATCCAGGTCCCACCTAGTGGTTGGCAACAAAATCGATTACTGACAGTTGGTGACAGTTTAACCCAGCCAGGGCAATGGGAGGGGGAAAGGCTGCCAATGGGCAATGGGAGGGGGAAAGCCTTGCAAGTTTGTTAGTTCTCAGAGGACTTCAGGGAACTGACTGAGCACATGCAGTGTGCTGCACTAGCCAGCCTCATAAGGGGCTTAGAAGCAGGCTAGTGAGGAAGTAGCTGGGCTCTCTTTCCAGGCTGTGCAGGAGAGACTCCGTGGAGGGGGAACAGGAACTACAACAGGAACCATCACCACCACCACTATGGACTGCAACCTCCCCTCCCCGGTTCTGAGGCTCTGCATGCCCAAAGAGGACAAAAGAGGGTGTGATGGATAAGGGAGCTCCTGAGGGCACAAGGCCCTTGAACCCTATGAATACATTGAAAGTTCTGAGTCTTACCAAGTTTGTAGAAAGGAAAGAAAGCAGCTTTCGCTGAATTTCTAATCTCAGATGGTACCATGTTATACAGATTATGTTTATGAAGGCAGACACATGGCTTTTAATGTATCACCTGATTTTTCCCAGACTAGGATAGGGCATTCCTCTGAGCATGCAATGATACTTTCCAACCAAGAGCCATTTCTGTACTGTTCTGCCCTGAGAATTTCTGGGCATAGTTCCAACCGTTCATAACTCGTTGGAATGGTTAACAATAGATTTTTCAAGTCACTCCAGCTCTGTGTCTGCTTCAGGGTAAAAAGAGAGCACGGAGACAATGAAAATGTCTGGCTTATTACAGGAAGCAATACTGAGAAGTAAACTAAGCCAGTAGTCCAGGAGAAACAAATCTAGAAAAAGTACATATATGACATAGCACATGTCAAAGATCTTTGGTGCCTGCGGGTGCCACGGTGGCCACCAGTACTCTCCCTGGGTCCTGAGCTTTTTTGAAAGTGGGCAGGGCCACTGGAAGGCAGGGCTTGTTACTGGCTGCTCTTGTTCAAATGAAAGGGTTTTCTGTGGCTACAATAGCAACCACAATCACTGGATAATCAGAAGGACTGGTGAGTACCCAGGCTTCCTTTAGTCACTGTGTGGGTCCATTCCACCTTCAGGATTTCTCATTTTATTCCCCTTTCCCCTTCTGCAAGTCTTTTTCAAAGTGAGGAAGGCATTATCATGTTTTGCTCTGCCTCCTGTGGCAGCCATTTTGGGTTTGACTCTGCCTCTTGTGGCAGCCATTTTGGGATGGTCTTCAGCACCTTGTCTCAAAATTCCAAAGGCACCAATAAGTTCAATAAAGCTGGGGAACTCTGGCATACAGGATTAACATTAAATTCCATCACAAACCTACTTCATATGGTTGTTGTAAGACTAAACTGGAGGAAGGGAGGATCACGTATGTCTCCCTGAGCTCCTTGGAAAAGTGGTGGAATAGAGTAGTTCGATGAGAAACTGCAATCAAGTACTGCCTACAGTAGGGTTGCCAAATCCCCCCGGGGATGGGGAAACCCCAGCTCAATCAGGCTGTCGGGAGTACCCCACCCCCAAATTGCTGCGGAGACGTGCCCGGTGCGATGTCATCACATCAGGCACATTTCAGGGGTGATGCTCTATAATTCGAGTGAAAACTCTATGGTTTCCCCTCAAATTAGAGGTCCTGCCCCCAATGTTCCTGACGTGATGATGTCACTTCCGGGTGATGTTATTGCAATGTGTGTGCTTTGTGCGCACGCCACAACACTCCTGGACCTAACAAGGACTCCCCCCGCTAAATCACAAGTAGGACTTGGCAACACTAGCCTACAGGTTTTGTTAATTTACAGCTTTGGGGGACAGCTGAATATGCAGCCCTGTTAGGAAATCATTAGCAGCTGCTTAGGATGGTTGTGCAAGGGCTGAGGTAGGGCTACCAACCTTCAGGTGGTAGCTGGGGATCTCCTGCTATTACAGCTGATCTCCAGGTGACAGAGATCAGTTCACCTGGAGAAAATGGCTGCTTTGGAAGGTGGCTCTATGGCATAATGCTAGAGCTGCCAGGTCCCCTGTCTGGGGGGGGGGGTTGTCCACTCAAGGCGCCCCACTGGCCTGGATCCAGCTGGTGGGGGGAACCCCACCCCCAAAGTGCCTGAATCGGGCTGATGTGCCCAGTGCAATGATCTCACCAGAGGTGACGTCATCGCACTGGGCATGTTGCTGGGGGGATACTTCAGCATTTGGCCTGAAAACTCTATGGAGCTTCTCCCTGACACCGCAATAGGTAAGTAGACCTGGCAACCCTACATAATGCCCTATTGAGGTCCCTCCCCAAACCCCACCCTCCTCAGGCTCTGCCCCCAAAATCTCCAGGTATTTCCCAATCAGTTGCTGGCAAACCTAGGCTGGGGTTAGTCTCCTTCCACTTCCCTGTGGGTCACATGACTTACGGTACAGTTCTTTATAAACATCCTATGTTTTAGGATGAGAGTCATATAGGGATTACTGTCTGAGATGCACTGCTGCTTCATGTGAACAAATTCCAAAAACACAACAGTTTATTTTTCTTTACGAAATCAATACTGAGATCAAGTGAAACTGCATATAAAATCATTTGGCCACAGTAATGTTTCTGCATAAAATACTCAAAAGTTATGCACAGTCCTGCCCTGAGTGCATTAAAATTCCAACTGCACACAACGCAAGAGAAGCCAAAGCAATCTTTGCAAGCTGGGCAGCCTCTAATGAAGTGGAAATTGCCAGGATGGCCTTGGAGAAGGAAATGAAGACCAAAAAAAGGAAAGGGATAAAACTTGGCTGGCAATCCATTTGCATTCTGGACCAGCAAGCTGCTGATTGTGTTGTAGGCAGCGGGGAAATCAATACTCCCGTCTCTGGTTTTTAATAAAGCAGAAGGAAATGGGTTTAATGATTTACGGTTAATAAGGCCAAGTTTAGAACTTGTTGAAGGAAAACAGCCATATCGGAACGGTAGATGAAATATTGGGGCAACTCTCCAGATATTGACTTGTGCAAATTTTCCTGGTCAAAAAGATGTTTGTTACAGCATCTTACCTGTGCAAGGACCACAAATTAAAGAAAAAAACATTCCTTCTTTCACAGAAAACAAAATGAAAGCCATATTGTTGAGAAGCATATACATGTTTTTGAACACACTTTTCCCTTTTTTTCCCCCCTTTGGTGAATATTTGAAAAACATAGGGTTGCATCCTACCACCATTTCACTGTCGAAGGAAGGAAGGAAGGAAGAAGGTCCCCTTTAAATCACTCAAAAGGCCATGCTGGGGATCACCAGAGCCTTGGGTATAAAAGTCAAGCTAGATGGGGGCTGCAGTGAGAAGGGAGTGGGTGAGATCAAGTGGGAAAGCTGCTAGAATCCAGCCCATAGCATTTTAAGAGTATGAGGAATTTTTTAAAAGAATCTGCAGTGTTTTTTTTAAAAGCCCATGGATATCTTCGCTGAAGGAAATTCTTCAGTAGGTTTCAGGGTGCAAGCCAGGATGTAAACACTTTACAGAAAAGTCTTGGTTTAATACATCCAGTTTTTTGACATTATCCAGGGGCTATTACATCAACCATATTGTCCTAGCATCAGCTTCACTGTTAATTAGGAATCTAGATTTAGGTCTTTCGGACAGCTATATCCCAGCTGAAATGTCTCGTGTTTCAGAGGCTAAGTTGCTTGAAAACAGGTGCAGAACACCTAGCTGCTTTGTAGTAGGTGAGCTATGCCCTGGCTATGATATGTGGAATTACCACATGGATTACAGTTGTCACAGTTATGAGTCTCCTCATACCACTGCTGGTATCTACAGACTGTAACATGTAGACTGATTGTGATGGAAGCAATTTCCTCATTTCGGAAAGAAGCTTCCTGGGAAGGGAGTTCCAAAGTTTTGGTGCCGTGACCAAGAAAGCCTTTCCTTGGTTTGCCATCTAGGCTCAGGGCCTAGCAGGGCCTCTGAAGATGACCAGAGTGTCTGGGTAAATTCATTTGAAACTAGGCAGACCTTAAGGCTGTTGGAATATGCAAGGTCTATTGTGCATTGGGGTCGCCTGCCCCCAGGTGGGAGTGGGGGATTCCTAATTTTACTGGCTCCAGCTCACCACCAGCCCCGACCCAGCATGATGTCCCTAATGTGATGATGTCACATGGAAGTGACATCATTATGCCGGGGATATTGCATGGTGATGCTCTGGTATTTTGGGCAAAATACCAGAGTGTCACCATGCAACATCCCCGGCATAACATCACTTCCACATGATGTCATCATGTCAGGAACATTGCACGCTGTGATATCGCCACTGACCCCTCCCCCAATTCTGGGAGATCTCCCTCCCACACCCACTGGCCAGAGCATAGGACCTGACAACCCTATTGTGCAGAAAATACAGAAAATGACAAGAACATCCTGCAGGGGGCAGCAGAAGAGACAACTAGTTAGCACAGTGAGATTAGGGACTTCCTACTATTTTCAAATAGTTCCTTCTTGTCTCCTGATTGGCTCATTTAGGGTTTTCCCTGCTTCTGCTGAGATCTCTGTTACTGACTCTCTCCTGGCTAGACAGTTAGACTTCTCTTTCTCTTTCCCCCATAGGCGTAAACTATTGGAGGGGGGGCTCAAGGACTCGAGCCACCTCCAAAATTTCCCAGGGGGGACTGAGCCCCCCCGGGAAAATGGAGTGCCCGCCACCACGCCTCCCCACTGCCGCCAGAGCCGTGCCGCCGCCAGAGCTGCTCTCCCCACCCACTCCTCCCTCCCTCCCTCCCTCTCGGAGAGTGGCGGCACGGCGGCTCTGGCAGCGGGGACATTGCCCCGGCTGGGACAGCGGCGGTGGCTCTGGCGGCGGTGGGGGGGACGCTGCTGCTGTGCCTCCCCACCTGCCACAAGCCTCCCTGGCCACTGCCGCAAGAGCCCCCCTGCCTGGCTCCCCCGCACGCATGCACTCCCTCTGTCTGAGGGGTGCGTGGGAGCCAGACAGGGGGGAGAGGCGGCGGCAGCAGCAGTGGGGAAATCGTCCCTCCAGCGGTGCGCGCGCTTCGTTGCATACGTGAGAGAGCCCCCACCCCCCAGGAGAATGGAAAGTCTACGCCCCTGCTCTCCCCTTTCTTACAATCAACTTAATTCTTTAAACAGCTTGTGCTCTGCTTGTGCTTCACTTTACTGCATATCTAAACTCTGCCAACAAAGGTATGGGAGCCTCAAGCCATATAAGAGCTTTAAAGGTGTTTGCATGGGGGGGGGGGGGGGGAGACAGGCATACATATCATGCCTATCTTTTCCCTCTCCAGGGCTTTAAAAAGTTGTGTGGGGGGATTAATAGGGGAAACCCTTTCCTCAAGGTTGCAAACTCATCTCAAATCAGGCCTTCCCTTCCAGCCATGGAATTCCGATGCCAGATAAAGTCTGACCCTGATTTGTAGATGTGATCCATGATGTAGAAGCAGTAGCTGTACATATTCCCAGAGATCCTCTCATATGAAAGCCACTTAAAGGATCTGAGGGTTTTCATTGGTCTGATGAAAAATGATAAAAGAATCACTTCATGCATCTTATCATAGGTACAGCCTTTTCACACAGTTGCATTTCTAAAGGAGCCATTAAGCCGCTGACTACATGCAGAAATCAGATTTAAAATAATACCAGAAACACAAATTGGTCTCCCACTGACAGCAGCTTATGCAACCAGAGCTTAGACAGTCAGTCTTCTATAATCATAGCCTCTTTCGGGTGCCCTTGAGATGTTTACCCAGCCATCAGGGATCAGCCCTTGACCAGTGATGGAGCATTTCAGTGGCCAAGCTATGAAGGCAGGAAGGGCCTAATTAGGTGGGATTTCCCCTTTGAATTGCTCCCCCCACCCAGCATGGTGTTAATTTCATGCAAAAGATTCATATGATTACCTACCTCCAATGTGCTTGAATCACTGAGAAGTGATCCTAGCTATCCAGGAGTGGATCAGGGTTAATGGGTTCCTGAAGAGTGGGAAGAATATTTAAAAGGCACCTTGGTGTGCTCAGTATTATGTGTTGTGCCACTAAAGGGAGGGCAAAAGTCTCAGCCATTTAACAGCTAGAGCTACTCAGCCGACTTGCAGCCAGTAATATAGTAAATGGATTTAGTAGATGTTCCATCTTTTACATGAGTAGAAGGCCTCATACTTTAGACAGCCAGTGTGGTGTAGTGGTTAAGAGTGTTGGACTTGGATCTTGGAGATCCAGGTTCATAAGAACAAAAGAGAAGCCAATGTTGGATCAGGCCAATGGCCCATTCAGTCCAATACTCTGTCACACAGTGGCCAAAAATATTAGGTGCCATCAGGAGGTCCACTAGTGTGGCCAGGACACTAGAAGCTCTCCCACTGTTGCCCCACCCAGCACCAAGAATACAGAGCATCACTTGCCCCAGACCGAGAGTTCCAATCTATACGTTATGACTAATAGCTACTGATGGACCTCTGCTCCATTTGTTTACCCAGTTCCCTCTTGGAGCCATCCATGCTTGTAGCCACCACCACTTCCTGTGGCGATGAATTCCATGTGTTAATCACTCTTTGGGTGAAGAAGTATTTCCTTTTATCCATTCTAACCCCTACTGCTCAGCAATTTCATGGAGTGCCCATGAGTTCTTGTATTGTGCGAAAGGGAGAAAAGTACTTCTTTCTCTACCTGCTCTATCCCATGCATAATCTTATAAACCTCGATCATGTCACCCCTCAGCTGTCATTTCTCCAAGCTAAAGAGCCCCAAGTGCTTCAACCTTTCTTCATAGGGAAAGTATTCCAACCCTTTTATCATTCTAGTTGCCTTTTCTGCACTTTTTCCAATGCTATATGTTTTCTGAGGTGTGGCGACCAAAACTGTACACAGTACTCCAAATGAGGTTGCACCAACGATTTATACAGGGGCATTATGATACTGGCTGATTTGTGTTCAATTCCCTTCCTAATAATCCCCAGCATAGTGTTGGTTCAAATCCTCACTCATGCCATGGAAGCTTGCTGGGTGACCTTGGGCCAGTCATGCTGTCTCAGCCTAACCTACTGTCATGGGCAGCAGTTCTCTTATGGCTGCCACCACTCTGGTATGGGTCTCCTTGGGAGGGCCCAAAGCACCCTCCCTACTCCTTTACACAGTACTTTTCCAGTAGGTTTCCCTTCATATGAGATTAAATGAGGCGTGAGGACCTGGGCAGAGCAACGAACTAGTTTTATTAAAGAGGTTTAATAACTAGTTCAAAAATATGTAGGAAAAATGAGTAAATGTAGGTAAATTTTGTTTGGTGTGGTTTGGTGTAGTGGTTAAATGTGTGGACTCTAATCTGGGAGAACCAGGTTTGATTCCCCACTCCTCCACTTACACCTGCTGGATGACCTTGGGCAAGCCATAGCTCTGTACCAGCTCTTCTCTCAAGGACAGCTTGGGAAAGAGCTCTCTCAGCCCCACCTACCTCACAGGGTGTCTGTTGTGGGGAGGGGAAGGAAAAGGAGTTTGTAAACTGCTCTTAGACTCCAAGTGACTGAAGGGCGGGATGTAAATCCAATCTCTTCTCTTCTCTTCTTCTTCTAAATCAGTAAAATAATAAATCCTAACACATCTGACTATATAGTCCTAGCCTTTTCTAGATACCAGGTCTCAGACTGATTCACCCCTTTTTGGATGAGGGATCCCTCTGTCTGCAGCAGCTTCCACCAGCCCAGCTCCTTGAGAGAGAACACCCTCCCATTTTGGCCTTTTAGCTCTTCTTCCCGGACACCACCCTCTGCTCCCCTGCTGGTGTAGTTCCCCCCCTCCCCGCTAACCAATTTTTAAAAACAGATGCATTTTAGGGAAAATTAAAAGCACAAAACTTGACATTGCTTATTTTTTAAAAAAATTGTGAGAATAAGTAAAATGACAACTTTTGGTTTTCTTTCTCAAACAGAAAACAGTTTTAGCACAAAACTCACCAATCATTTTGAATAATCTGGTGAACTGTGATGTCAAAAATTAAGGCTCTTAATGGTTTCCATTTCAGGCACATCAAAAATCTCATTTTGGGACCTTTTCCTTTGCAAATTTTGTCACCAGTTCCTTCAGGTCAAGTGCTGATGCTTCAGTGGGTTCAACTGATATAACTGACAAACCAAATAGTCTCTTTTGCAGCAGTAGTTCTCCTACAGTTTTCTCAGTTTTGTGATTCTTGATATCAGATTTGTGTCCATTTATCCTTCGGCATACAGTTTGACCTGTTTGTCCTATGTAGAGAACTGCTATTTACATGTCCTACCATATTGTTATTCCAATCTTGCTGTTTTTATTGCTCAGTTACTTATGCATCTTGACTATAATCTCTTCCTGACAACTAACTCCCCCTATCTGAATGTAATATTTGAGGAAATCTGTATCAATGTATGTAAAAAGTGTGCATATGCTGAGCCTCTATTCTTGCATGTACCCAGGGTTGAGCTTGGTTTGTCTTGGGGGTTAGGGTCAATGTTCCCTCTAAGCTATGGAGTCTTGTGAGCAAAAATTTTACTTTGTGAGCTCCTGGCATTAAAGTTGTGAGCACGCGATTTGGCTACTGCATAAACTAGTTTGCTCTGGAGCCATCCTTCCTGAGCTAAGGCAAAACTGTGTGAGCTGGAGGCTAAAAAACTGTGAGCTAGCTCACACAAACTCAGCTTTGAGGGAACACTGGTTAGGGTTAGGTTGCTTTCTACCTTGTAATATCATTTTCTTCATTGTTTGACATACCAAGCATAATTATTTTTGCTCTGTTTCAAATTGCTGTAATCCTAGTCTTATTGTATTGTTTATTAGATGGCCCATGTGAATTATTGCATTGACTTATACTGTGTAACCCATCTGGAGTTTCAATGAGAAATGTAGACAATAGATAAAATAACTAAATGCATAGGATCAGGCTGTGTGTAGGATTCTTTTCTAATACTGAACAAACACAGGCTCAAGCAACGGTGGCATGCTCTGAGGCGCCCACAGGTAGGATCCTCTCCCAGCAACTTTCAGTCTTCAGAGCAAACACAAAATGCCACAAAGGCTCCCGTCTGTGAATAAAATTCCTGTGGGTTAGCATTATTAGCCAGAGAAGATTTGTGCTCACTTAACTCTAGACCTAAATTCGTTATGATGTGTCTCCACCGGGCATAAAGACAGCTTGGAGAAGCGAGAGTGGCTGACCTCCTGTCTCTTTAGGCATCCAGGTCCTTCAGCAAGGTGGTGATGCAGAGGACATGATCCTGCGATTTCCTCTGCAGGGGGGAGAGAGAGGCGCTGGATGTGGGGCTCAGAAGAGAGTGGGGCGTGGCAGGTGCTGCCCAAAGGGGGCTTCCTCAGGACAGGGCTGCCCAGGCTCAGACCACCACCCCTGCCAGGCCAGCCCCTGTTGCTCTGCCCAGCCAACCTTGCTTCAGGGCTGCTGCCGCCGCCGCGTAATCCTTTCCTCTCTGGCCAGCCATCGGTGAGAAGGCGGCCAAGCCACTGAGGGCTCCCAGACCCCCCCCCCCGGTCCGGTGGACTCATCAGCATGGGCCGCTGGGCCTGGGAGAAGTGTGGGCGGAGGAGGCAGCCCAGGGTGCCAAAGGCCACATTGGGCTGGTTGCAGGCCAAGCAGCTCAGCTGCGGGGGGGGGCAGACAGACAGAGGTGAGTTAGAGGTGCCGCTGCCGGAGGGGTGGGTGGGTGGGTGGGGACACCCACCTGGACCCTCCACCCTCTTTCCCGCTCAGCTGGGGCACTCCTGACCTGGCTGGCAAAATCGTGGGCAGCCTAGCTGGCCACTGCAGCTGTCCCACATAGAGGAGGTCCGGCATGGCGGTGGACTCAGCCGCTATGGCACCAGCTGGGCCAGGGGGGTGCAGGGGCACCAGGGCCAGCTCCCCCAGCACCCAGCTCTCATGCTCTGCTGCCCCATGAAGCCCGGCATTGTCGTCGGGGGGGGGGGGGGGGTCTGTGCCAGGGGTTGCCTGGCCCTGCTGCATCACCGGTTCTGTGGCCTTTAGGAAAGATAGTTCTGCGCTCCTCTGAGGTCTGCACTCTAGGCAGTTGCCTAGTTTTCCTAATGGTAGCACCAGCCCTGGGCACAATGCAGCAGGAGGCAGAGCCTGTTACAAAATGGTTGCCTCAGGAGGCAGAACCAACCAGAAAATGTCAGAGTGGGGTAATGCGCAATTATAATAGTAACAACATTTCAGGCAGATGCTCTGTTTAACAGGATGCCTTTTAAAATTAGCATATTATTTAGAAATATTTTCTTGTGTATAAACCGCTTACCTTCAGTCACAACGTAGATGCTCGTGCTGTGATGGCAGCTGCTGCTGAAGCAACATTTTAAAAATCTGTACTCATCTCTCCAGTGGCCAGTCAGAAGCCATGCTGGGTGCCCACTTTCTAAACAATTCTTGGCAGGCACCAGGAAAACACTATGGTCAACATGTTGGGAACCCCTGCACTAACACAGAATCACCACTGTATTTAGGTAGATCACCAGATTTCAGTGTAAATGGCTTAGCAGCATTATCAAGGTTCTGTCCCCAATTTACGGTATAATTCTTAAATCTTTCACTTTTATGATAGAATTTTAGGAGGATTTTATTTCCTAATGTTGGATTTTTTAAAAGAAGTCATCAGTTTTCCTGCCTCTTGCTGACTTTGATCCATTATATATGGATATATCTGGTACTATAATGGATATGTATGATCCATTATATATGAATCAATATGCCATATTATCTCCCAAGCAGAAAAGAACCAAATTATCCATTCTGATTAAACTCCAGATTATAAATTACTATCTCTATTGATTATTTAGATAGGCCAATGTTTTTCTGTCTTTATCCAGCACTGAAATACATAGTAAATTGTGACCATTTGATTTACACTTTTTATGAAATTCCCACAAATGAAGTTTGCAAGTTTCAGTTCACTTTTAACATCACATTTGTAAATCTCATGTGTCCGTTCAGTTCCCCAGAGGAAGCAGTTTGTATGACAGCCATATTCATTCTGAATTGTGCTTTCTATGTATTTTATTTGCTTGGTTTGCAAATCTGATGAATTTCTAGCCCTGCTAGTCCTGTTGTGCCCACAAGAGCAGTTATTTTTTTTAAAACAGAGCAGTTATCTCATGCAAATGCATTTGCCATGTTGGCACCCAACGGATTTCAGCTAATAAGTATAAACCAGATATATGCCTGAGAAGAGTCTAGTTTAACATTTTCCTCAAACATTTTCCCCATGTTTTAAAATGGCACTTTGTTAATAGTTCTCAAATTCTGGATTTTTTTAAAAAACCAGGGAACAGTAATGGAGCTGTAATATTTCAGGAGAATAGTTTCAGAGGGTGGCCATGATGGTCAGCAGCAGTAGAACAGTTCATTTCGAGTCCAGTAGCACCTTTGAGACCAACAAGATTTGAAGTAGAAGAAGAGGAGGAGGAGGAGATTGGATTTATACCCCACCCTTCACTTGGAGTGTCAGAGCGGCTTACAAACTCCTTTCCCTTCCCCTCCCCACAACAGACACCCTGCGAGGTAGGTGGGGCTGAGAGAGCTCTGACAGAAACTGCTCTTCTTCAAGAACAGCTGTGCCAGAACTATGGCTTGCCCAAGGTCATCCAGTAGCTGCAAGTGGAGGAGTGAGGAATCAAACCTGGTTCTCCCAGATTAGAGTCCACACAGTTAACCATTACACCAGGATATAAAATAAGATAAGGGATAAGATAATAAGAGACAGAACACAATAAACACAACCAAACTGAGGATTTTCCTGCCAGTTCATGGATATTTGAAAGGTATGGGTATAATATGAAACATTACAGGACAAAGCTGTTTCACATGTGTGCGTGTGTGTAAAGTGCTGTCAAGTCACAGCTGACTCATGGCAGCCCCAGCAAGGGGCTCTCAAAGTAAGCGAGAAGCTTGAATATGTAGCATTGCCTTCCTCTGCAGAGTCTTCCTTGGTGGTCTCTTTTCCAAGTACTGGCCCTGCTTAGCTTCCAAGATCTGATGAGATCGGACTATCCCAAGCTGCTTTCTGTCCCACTGTTTCACATAGTGTAAGAAATTTCAGTGGAGGTGTTGGGAGGGGGAGAGAATGGGCAGACAGTTGAATCTGACTGATTCCTTTTTCACCAGGTGGATGTCTATGTCTTTCATGGTTACAAGGTATGTATTAGGGATGTGCAGTTGGTTAATAAATGATCAAGATCCAGTATTGATTATATTTATTCTTTTATGTGACTAATATCACAAATCTAAGTGTAACTCTGCTTATGAATGCACTGTATATTTGTGAAATTTTGATATATTTTAAAAAATAATGATGGATGGTGATCTCTCCACATGAGGAAAATAACTGGTTGAGACTCTGAGATTGCTTGACATCTTTATTCTTTAATTTTTACAGGAAACATTTTTTTTTTTAGGTTTAGGGCCAAACTGAGGATGGAATGTGTTTATATATAGGTAAACTAAAGTATATGTTGAGGGATGTAAACCTGCCCCTTCAAACACCTTGCTCTGGTGTCTGAATAATTTCCCCCCCTTCTCTGTCAGGAAGAAAAAATGTTTCATGCAGCAGTGCCCCAGGTAAGTAAACCACAGGAAAAGGCAGGGCTGACCTCTCTCTGGTTTTGTTTTAAAAACAGACCTTTCCTGTTTCCCATTTGGGGATCCTGGGAAAGGAGGCAGAACTTGCATGTCAATTCACACCTCCACCTGAAAGAATTTTAATTGCCTGTATAGCAAGGATATCTTCCCTTGTTTGGGCAAAAAAGGTAAGGCAAAAATGCAATAATTTTTTTTTAAAAAAAACAATCTAGATGTAATAAAGAAAACACAAAAAGTAAATGCTAAGGAACAACAACAAAATCCCTGAAAATGAGCCACAGAAAATGTCTATATGTATATCTCTAACTCGTATTGTTAGGTTAGGCTAGGCTATTATATTTCCAAATGTTGGGTTTTCCTTATTGCTGTTTCATCTCCATACCAGAAAAAGTATTTTGCTTAATGTCTCTCTTGTGAAGATGTGAAATATACAAGAACCCTGACAAAATAACAATTTTAAAGCATTTTTCATTTTTAGACGTGTACGGCAGCATGCCTGTTCTTGCCTGTTGTATCCCTGCCTTCAGCTCCCTCCCTTTTCTTTTTTCTGTCTGTTGCATTATATTTAAATTTTGATGTTTTTTTAAGATGTGTTTTTATTATGCATGTTTTAAATTTGTTAGCTGCCTCATTGGCCCGGATGAGGGAAGAAAGGAAGGGTATACATTTTGTCAATAAGGAAAAATAGTAAGCTTCTTGGGGCAAGGACTCCTGCTTCTTGTAATCTGTGAGGTGCCAAGTATATTGATGGCACTATATACATAATAAAATTAGAGGGCTAATGAATGCTAGCCCAGGCTAGCCCGATCTCGTCAGAAGCTAAGCAGGTCATGGATATTTGAGAGGTATGGGGGTAACATGAAATTTTATGGGACAAAGCCTTGGTTGCAAAGTTTGTATGCATGCATTTCTGAAAATGTATCTCATACTCAGAAGCGAAGCAAGGTCAGCCCGACTCAGTATTTGGATGGGAGACCTCCAAAGAAGTCCACATTCACTACACAGAGGCAGGCAATGGCAAACCACCCCTGAACGTCTCTTGCCTTCAAAATCCTAGAGGGGTGCCATAAGTCAGCTCTGGCTTGATGGCATTTTCCACCACCACAATGAACACAGATTGTAACTGCAGAACAGATTGTAACTGTTGGCCAAAGAACTGTGAGTAACAGTAATGATTGATAAAGAGGCTTTTGCCTGTTTAAAAAAAGTAAATGGACTAACTGCAGAATCTGTCTGTTGCACAAGCAAGATGCTTCTGGCTTCTATATGCGTCTCTGCAGCAGTGGAGATTTTAGGGAGCCTTGCAACTTCTCTGGTGACCAGGAGATGTCGCCTTCATACCATGGTATACAACTAAATCTGCTTCTTTAAAAAATTCCCTTTTCTCCGTAGGTTGTGTTTCTGAAAGCTCAGGTGGGGCAGCATCTAAATTAAGGCTTCTCTCTGTCCACCTTTCAAAATAGTATAACACATATAAATATTGATCCACTGTGATGTAGTAAACTCCAAATGGGTTGTGACCTTGCCAAACATAAGTACTGAAGTTCTACCAGTTTGGTGGAAAGTGCCGTCAAGGCCCGGCTGACTTATGGCAACCCCACAAGGTTTTCAAGGCAAATATATATCCAGAGGTCATTTGTCGTTGCCTGCCTCTGCATAGTGGCCCAGGACTTCCTTGGTGATTCCCCATCTAAGCAATAACCAGGGCTGACCCTGCTTAGATTCTAGATCTGATGAGACTGGGCTAGCCTGAACCATCCAGGTCAGGCCACCTGAGATATTTAGTCTGTAATCCTAATTACACTTTCCTGGGAGTAAGTGCTATGGAATAAAATGAGATTTTCTTTCAAGTAGACCTGTTTAGGATTACTTGCTTAAGCATTTGTCTTAATTCTCCCATGTTGTAGTTGTTTATAGGCTGCCTTTCACTCTGGGACCCAAGGCTTGATTGCAAGGATGATAAAAAATGTTTCAGTCAATCATTATGTCAGGTTGCCAAACTACAGGTGGTGACCAGAGATCTCCCAGAATGACAACTGATATCCAGGCTTCAGAGATCAGTTCCTCTGGAGAAAATAGCTGCTTTGGAAGTTGGATTCTATGACACTATACCCCAATGAGGTCCCTCAACTACCCAACTCCACCTTCCCCAGGCTCCATCCCCCAAATTGCCAGGAATTTCCCTACCTGGAGCTGGCAACCCTAATTAGTAGATGGATTACAAACTATGCTAACATCTGGCCATCAGTCAACAGTTTGCAAGATATGATAAAATTTAAACCAATGAGACTCTAAAGTGTTTAACTTTGGATGGATGATGACCACTTTGTTTTATAATATCGCAAAATCTCCTCTTTGTTTTCAGCAAATTCTTATCCCAAAGTAAGCTATGTTTTACATTACTGCAGGAGTAGTTAGTCTGTGAGTGTTTGAAATGAATTGCAGACTTCAAATATTTGAACAGATACATCCTGAACTGTATGTTAATTCCAAATATTATATATGGATATGAAGTATAAGATGTGCTATTTCTGATGATTCTCGATTCATTCTTTTACCTTAATTATTTGAAGAAATATTTGAGATACTGGGTTTGTATACAGAAGAACCAGACCTGGATTGCCCAGGTTAGCCCAATCTCATCAGCTCTCAGAAGCAAAGCAGGCTTGGGCCGGCCCTGGTCAGTATTTGGAGGAGAGACCAGCAAGGAATTATATAAGGGTTGCTACGCAGAGGCAGGCAATGGCAAATCACCTCAGAATATATCTTGCCTTATAGACAAATATATGACATGTATAGAAGTGATAAAAAATCTGGTTTTAGAGAAAAAAATAATGAAATAGAACAAGTGTGGGAGGAAGATGGGAAAAAATGATTTCTAAAATGTATAAAATTTTGTTAAAATGGTTTAACGCTGATGAAATGGTAAAAGAACAAATGGTAAAATGGGCGATAAACTTTAACAAAGATATTGAAATGGATTCTTGGGAATTTTTATGGAAAAATGCTATGAGTATATCTACATGTTACAACTTAAAAGAAAATTGTTTTAAAATGATGTATAGATGGTATATGACACCAAAAAAAATTGCAAATATTAATCAGGATATGTCTAACAAATGTTGGAAATGTAAAAAGAAAGAAGGTTCTTTTTATCATATGTGGTGGACTTGTGATAAAGCGAAAATTTATTGGTCTATAATACATGCAGAAATGGAAAAAAAATTGAAATGTACATTTAAGAAGTTGCCTGAAATGTTACTGCTTGGACTTAAACTAGAAGAGATAAATGTAAAGAAAAGGACAATAATATGGTATATGATTACAACAGCAAGAATGGTGTATGCACGAAATTGGAAAAATGAAAAAATACCAGAAGTGTGGGAATGGTTGAAAAAATTGTTATATATGGCTGAAATGGATAAATGGACTAGAAAGTTGAATAATCTGTACTCAGAAACCTTTTTAGAAGATTGGAAGGATTTGAAAGAATATGTTGAAAAATATTGGGACATGAAAAACTACATTTATACATGGTTACAATAGCATAAAGGAATAGAAATAGAGTATATGAATGTATTAAGCATAATTAGATAATGAAGTTGTTTTTTTAGAATTATATAAGAATATAGAAAATAAGAATTGGTATGTAAGTATTTTAAAGATATATAACCGTTACCAGAAATGTAAACATAGATATAAGTATTACTATTTTGGATAAAGTGGAAAATGTGTTATGCTTCAGATGTGGTGGGAAACCACCAATATAAGATAAAAACAAGACTATACAAATAGAACAAAATGTTATATAATATGGAAAAAAAAGGATTTGTATAAGATAAATGTATTAATTTTAATGTTTTAAAAAATAAAAATATCTATACAAAAAAAAGAGAAAAGAATATATCTTGCCTTGAAAACCCTATGATTTATGGAGTTGCCATAAATCAGCTACAATTTGACAGCCAAAAAAAAAAATCAGAAAAAGCAAGGAAAACAGCAAGGAAGGTACCAGAAATAGGCAGGTATGTGTGGGTGTGTATTTGGAAAGACTTTTGTGTGTGATGGAGCTGATCTTCCTAAGCATTTTGGCCTAAGAAATGTTTTGCCCCTGCACTCCGCAATTAGGTTTGTTTTTTTAATGGCCAATGCACATCTGAAAACTAGTTGATTTATTTTTCCAGAATCCACAAGTAAGGCATTGCCAACTGCAGTACAAAGCTTAATGATTTAATTCCTTTGGCTTTCAGGAAGATTGGGTGCACTGGACATACAGATGTATCACACAGTCCTATGCACATTGATTCAGAAGTCCCACCGTGTGGAATGGGACTTGCTCATCCCTTGGATACATAACTGAAAACCTCTGTGAAAAAATAATGTCTCTGCTCATTCTCAGATCCAAAATAATTTAATACAGCTGAGATATGAGCAAAATGGCTGTGTTTGGACTTTATGCACCCATTTGATAAGCCTAACCAGAGGTTAACCAATTAACCACGCATCCTCGGTGACCTCACAGGACTGTTGTTGTCTGACAGCAAACCACAATGGTCCTTTGTCCTTTCAAAGTGAGTCATTAATTTTAACTGACAGATCTGAAGGTAGAGCAGGAAGGGATGCGCATCCCGTAAACCACTTCGCTCAGCTGACTTCATTAATGAAATCACTTAACTTTCTGATGTCTTATCCCTTTTGCAGGGAAGCTGGGAATAACTCCTACGAGTATTGGCGGGCTGCTTTGCAAAAAAATGACCTGAATCTTGCGATGGTAGTTTGGAGGCAGGGTCTTCCCCATCTGTCCACCCTGATAAGAAGCGAGTGGTGGCCAATTAATATTTCAGAACCTGCACTGGCAATTACAGGAGCGGGAGGAGATATCAACCTGGTCATCATTTATTGAATGGCAGCTGAAGTTACTTGGTGCTTGGCTCCCCTTTATTACCTTGGGCAGTCATTGTTTCTGACCAAGGAACAAGAAATTAGACAATGATTAAAGGCCTTTCGCCGTCCTCTCCTGGGACTAGCCACTTTCATGGATCATAATTAGCTCTGACACTCTGGGTCCTGTTTCAAAAGTCTCTGCTAGGTATCGTGTTATTGGCTCAAAAGGCTTTTAATAAAAAAATTGTGTTAATATGCATGAGACATTTTGGTCAGTGTCCCCAATCCCTAACGGAACGGTGCTCAGTGATTAGGATGCAGGAGGGGTAGTCTTTACCCTTCCAAATTAGAAATTATTCCCAGCAAGGATTCCAGGCCTTCCCTTTCGTCTGCCAAGAAGGGAAGCTCTCTTTGTCTGCACATATGCTTACAATAAAGTACACTATCAGAAAAAATGCAGAAACAAATTGGTTCATATCCACGCCCTCTCAGAGATCAATTGAGGCCTGGGCCACTTCCAGCTTTTGTGCCCCCTTGCCACAAAACAAAATGATGGCACATGATGTGCACAAAATGAGATGGACAGCCCGTGGAGTTCTTTCAGCTGGGGGCAGTGTGTGTGCCTGTAACAAATGCTGAAGAATAGGATGGCCAGACCAATACACTTTGGAACAACTGAAGGTTTTGGACCATTTTCAAGGGCAGCCCTACATAAAGCATATTACAGTAATCTAACCTGGATGTGATTAAAGCAAGGGATGCTGTGAGCACCTCTGGAATTCTGACACCTCAAAATGGCTTCCACATGAGGCAGAGCCAAACCCAAAATAGCTGCCTCCAGAGGCACAGCCAAACAGACTACCTCTCTCCTTACACCTCCTGGGAAGAAGGAAATCCTGAAGGGGAAATAGAGCCACACACTGGCTAAGGAAAGCCCAGTTTCTTACCAGTGCTCCTCATTCTCCAGTGGAAAATCCTTCCATTCCACTTTCTGAAAAGCACAGTGGGTACCAAGGAAAATACTGAAGGATGGGGAATCCTGGATTAAAGCATGAGTCACTATGGCAAGGTTTAGTTTTTCAAGGCGCCACAATATTTGGAATATCTTACTGAGGGCCTAGCTGGGACCCTTATTTTCTTTGACCAGCTCCCATTAATAACAAAACGAAACAAAGGACGTTGACCCAGACAACATTAATTTGTTAAAGGATGTAGGGAAATAAAAAAGCTGATTGGACAACAGCTACAATTGTAATACTGGATCATGAGAACATGGGGAACCACAAGGACACATATTCAGTTTGTGTATGCGCAAGCCATTAGATAGCTATTTGCAGCTGAATAACTTGAAACTAGCAAATGGAGCTTTGCTGTCTACATAGCTGACCTTCCATTCTCATGATCCTCTGCTTGGTGTAGCACTGGGCAGGTGAACTGCAGCACGATCCTCTGCAGAAGCCGGCACCAGTGGGACCATCTGTTAAAGGCAGAGAGGCACCCCCTTTCTTTGTTGTGAACCGGCAACCATAGATGAGCAGGTCTCACACAAGTGATCACATCTATATTTGAGAACCATGGGTTTTGCCAGCTAGGATTTCTTGCGTAATGCAACACAATGATATTCAGCTCTTCAGATATTACAGGATCATTGTTCAGCCAAAATAAATTCTACCAGCTGCAACTAGAATTACATAGATGGTACAGCACTTCTTTTTTTTTGCCATCAAGCTGCACCTGGCTTATGGTGGCCACATAATGTTTTCAAAGCAAGAGACATTTAGAGGTGCTTTGCCATTGTGTGCCTCTGCGTCACAACCTTGGTATTCCTTGGAGGTCTCCCATGATACTAGCCAAGGCCTGCCCTGCTTAGCTGCCGAGATCTGACAAGATCAGGCTAGCCTGGGCTATCCAGGTCATTTTGAGAACTTTATTCTCTCTTTGCTAGACACATCATTCTATTCCCACTGCTTTGCTTTTATTCTTATGTAATTCTTCTGCATTGTTTAAAATATATCGCTAATACTTATTAGACAGTTTGCTGTAGTGGAACCAGTTTCATGTAGTGGTTAAGTGTGCGGACTCTAATCTGGGAGAACCAGATTTGATTCCCCACTACTCCACTTGCAGCTGCTGGATGACCTTGGGCAAGCCATAGTTCTGTCAGAGCTGTTCTTGAAAGAACAGTTCTTGAAAGAGCTCTTTCAGCCCCCACCTACCTCACAGGGTGTCTGTCGGGGGGAGGGGAGGGGAAGGGAAAGGAGTTTGTAAACCACTCTGAGATTCCAAGTGAAGGGTGGGGTATAAATCCAATCTCCTCCTCCTCCTCTTCCTCCTCCTCTTCTTCTCCATTTAGGACTGCTGTAATCCTAGTCCTATTACATTGCTTATTAGAAGTATTGATTGCATTTATTTACACTGTGTAATATACCTTGAGACTTAGTGAGAAAGGTGGACTGTACATAACATAAACATATCAGAAAGATGGACCATACATAACACAAAGTAAATTTCACTAGGATCTTGAAGGTTCGTGGAAGGGGGGGGGGGGACAGTGCATCAGTGTCTATGTTCAGAGGAAAGGCACCTTGCTGGGGGATCAAGAACAGTGGGAAGCTTTGGCCTCTGTGCCCTTGCTTGCTGGCCATCTGGGGACATCTGACTGGCCACTTAGGAAACAGGTTGCTGGTCTAGATGGATTTGTGGTCTTGTCTGGCAAGGCTCTTCTTACATTTTGACTCTGGCCTGGCCTCTTGCAAATCCCCTCTGACTGCCCTTAATTGCCCCCTTCCACTTTTGATCCAGTTTGAAGGGGAAATTCACGCTGGTGATCCTTAATTATGTCTTTTTTGGTGCCACACGTTTTAAAACAAATGTGAAAAGGTTTGCAGTGACTTGAACATAAGCGCGTGCTGACTTGAGTGGCAGGATGAACAAAAAGGAAAGGTTTTCTAAGGGGGATTTTTTTTTCCTTTTTGCCTTGGGCAGACAAAAAGAACATTCTCTCTCCTCTAATCCAATATCTCTGCGCATGGACACTGGGGGGCAGTAAATCTCTCTCTGCAATTCTTATTCCTGTGCTGGACTCTCTGAAAGCCGAAGCAACACTGGAACAGCAGAAGGGACAGTGGAAGAAATTGTTTCTGTTTGGGATAAAACACTGCGGGGTTTCAATCATTGCTAAATTAGGCCCAATTGCCCTATTATCTGTCATTCGTCTTCTGTATTTACATAAATGTTTCTTATTTATGCACGGGGCTCCTTTGCACTGGAACAGCTTTGAGAGATGAAGCTACATTTAGAACTCAAAAATAACAATAATTTAACGAACACTGAAATTCTTTACTTTGCACATTAGCACAATGCAGTGCACAGGCATCTTTCTACAGGATTGCACAAAACAATGTACACTGGACAACAGTAGCCCCCTCCCTGCCTGGAGCATCTTGGAAGCAATTTCTAAGTATCCATTATTTGCAGGGTTGCTGGATCCCTTCCCCAGTTCTTGTTTCCTGCCACTGCTCAAAGTAGCAGCACCAGAATTTTTTTTTAATGGCCATTGGGCCAACAGCATTACGTCTCTTTCAGGGAAAACCCAGAAGTGATGTCAGTCCTCTCTAGCAATTCCTGGAAACTCTATGGTCTTACCATAGACTTTCTAGAGATTCCTAGCGAGGTGTGATGTTGCCAGTACTCCCCCCCCCATCACTATGTCCCCTCCGGACTCCCTCACAGCCTGGAAACCCTAATTATTTATAAAGCATTTCCACCACTTCACAGGAGCATCTGTCTGTCCAACAAATCAACTAGGGAAGAATGTTGGTCCTTCTTCCCTGGATTGAGGCCCTGAGCTGAGGAGGCCTCAGTTTTCCCAGTGGGTTGCAACTAGCTACATGCTTGTCTCACCTGCATCTGAATTGACCCCAGTAGGCAAATGGCTGGGGAGGTGGAAGCCTGTAGGGCTGTTAGTTCTGGGTTGGGAAATTCCTGGAAATGTGAGGGAAGTACCTGGGGAGGAAAGAGTCTGAGGACGGGAAGGAGCTCAGCAGAGATGTAAGTCATGCAAAGCTGCCATTTTCCCCAGAGGGACTGATCTTTGTGGGCTGGTAATCATTCCCAAGAAACTCCAGGCCCACCTGGAGGTTGGCAAGACCTATAAAATGGATGCTGTTGCTGTGGAGTTCAGGCATAATGGATGATGGGTGATAAGAAGGCAGCAGCAGCAGCATGGGATAGGAAAGGACAGAAACAGAGCAAAAGAAGAGAATGAAAGGGCAAAGGGCTGTAATGGGGTGAGGCTACAGACAGAATGGAATGATGAAAACAAAAAAGGGGGAGAGGGCTGATGGTAGCCCAGCCAGAGAAAGGAAGGGGGTGTATGGATGATGAAGATGAAAAAACAGATATGGCATCCACAGGAAGAGAGCAGAAGTAAACTGGCCATTATGACCACCCAGTAGCAGAAGGGCTACACAGCAACAAGGAAGCTGCATGTAGGGTTACCAACTCTGGGTTGGGAAGGGGGGGGCACAACCTGAGGAGAGACCCCATAGTCCCAATAATGCCATAGTCCCAAAGCAGACATATTTCCCAGGGGAACTAATCTTTATTGCCTGGAGATATATTCTAATTCTGGGAGGTCTCCAGGCACCACCTAGAGGTTGGCAACCCTGGGTGCATGTGACCCCCTGGACAGGTAGGCTGCCTCTCCCCTTCTTTGCCACTCAGACATGTGCAGCCTGCCCAAGTCGTATGTAGCCTGCTGGGTAGATAGGCTGTAGGCTTGCCAACCTCCAGGTGGGGGCTGGAGATTTCCCAGTATTACACGTTATCTCCAGACTACAAATACCAATTCCCTAGGAGGAAATGGCAGTTTTGGAGGGTGGACTCTATGTCGTTATACCCCAGTGAGAACCTTCCCTCCTCTAAGCTCTGCCCTCCCCCAGCTCCACCCCCCAAATCTCCTGAAATCCCCATACCCAGAGTTGGCAACCCTAGTAGGCTGCTTCTTCTCTCCTTTGCTTTCCTGGAGTGTGTGGCCTGCCCAAGGCATATGCAGCTGGCCTCTCCCTCCCTCCCTCCTTTTGGTGGCCAGGGCTGGGTTGGACTGGGGGTGTGACCCTTTTCCAGGGCCCTTTCCCCCTCTAGGTCCACCTCTGGAAGAAAGGGAAAGAGGAACTGCAGAGGGAGAGAAAGTGTATTTGCTATGGAATAACACAGAGAGAAAAAGAGGTTAGTGTCTGTGCACAAAGCAGTACGGAGTGTACAATGAGAATGCGCTGTACAGGATACTGACAAGAAAAATGTTCAGGGTTAAAAAGAAAACAAGCGGCTGAAAATGGGGCTAAAATGCTTATCCTCGATTAAAACGACAGCGTGGTCCTTTTGAATCAGCGACAGTGCAATCCTATGCAGAGCTGCTCCATCCTCATCCCACTGATTTCAATTGACTTAAACTGGGGCAATTCTGCATGGATTATGCTGTAAAAGTGGTCCATCCCTTGATTTGAGTGGTGCGCCCCTGTTCTCTGTGTTTCTTTTCGGAGGGGTGTGTGTGTTAAAAATACCTGACAGTCTTGCAAGATTTCTGAAAAAGCACCTGGCTGTGGTAGAGAGGTCTATGGGCCTGTTCCGAGTCTGCATGGGGGATGTGATGCTGATGGATTCAGGATGTACAGAAGAAAGTACTTCTGTAGTCAATGAGTAATTAAATTGCAGAATTCACTGCCTGTGAATATAGTGATGGCTATGAGCATAGATTGTTTTAAAAGGGATTAGACAGATTCATGGAGGTAGACCCATTAATGGCGACAGAAGAAGAAGAAAAAGAAGAAGAAGAAGAAGAAGAAGAGGAGGAGGAGGAGGAGGAGGAGATTGGATTTATATCCTGCCCTTCACTCACTTAGGCCAAATTTACACTTCCCCTCTGAAGTTTGACTGCTGTCTTTTCCTACATTTTTTTCACACTGGTTTCAAATTTCACTCCCTGGGCCTGAAGAGCAGTAAGCAACAGGATCTGTTTAAAGCAGTGTAATGCTAGCTTGACCACAAGACGGCAATTAACTGATGTAGACGGTGATTTTTAAACTAGAACAAGTATGGTTTGAAACTAGAAACAGGTATAGAAGGGTTTTTTTAAAACTAGAATGATTCCAGCTGGATCATTCTTAGAGTCTCAGAGCGGCTTACAAACTTCTTTCCTTCCCCACAACAGACACTTTGTGAGGTAGGTGGGGCTGAGAGAGCTCTGAGACAATTGTCCTTGAGAGAACAGCTGGTACAGAGCTATGGCTTGCCCAAGGTGCAAATGGAGGAGTGGGGAATCAAACCTGAGTCTCCCAGATTAGAGTCCGTGCACTTAACCACTACACCAAACTGGCTCTCAACAGAAGATTACAATTCTGAATGCCAATTCTAGGATGCAATACTAGGAGAAGACCTTAGCCTCTATGCCCTGTTTGTTAGCTCTCTACAGCAACTGATTGTCTACTGGATGCTGGACTAGCGGGACCAGTGGTCTGATCCAGCAGAACACCCCTTACGTTCTTATGGATTTCGAGGAGCCCTTCCCTGAACTTTAGTTCCATAATAGAAAAGAATTGAGAGCCAGTTTGGTGTAGTGGCTAGGAGCGCAGACTCTGGACCGGGTTTGATTCCCCACTCCTCCACATGAAGTCAGCCTTGGGCAAACCACAGTTCTCTCAGAGCAGTTCTCTCAAGAGCAGTTCTCAAAAGAGCTCTCTCACCCCCACCTACCCCACAGGGTGTCTGTTGTGGGGAGAGGAAGGGAAGGATATTGTAAACCATTCTGAGACTCTGAGTGAAGAGCAGAATATAAATCCAGCCTCAACCTCCTCCTCCTCCTTCATAAATATCTTTCCTATTATATGAAGCCGTTTTCAAGATTCCAAGGGGCAAGATTCCATGGGGTGCCAAAATCAATAGGCTGGATGGACTGCCACTCAAAGGGGCATTAATTGGTTGCATTCTCTCCCTGCTTTGCCTCAGTCCCACCCACAGAGCCACCGGCCAGCGTCCCAGCTTCAGTCTGGAGGGAGCCAGCGAAGGGGAAGGACCGACTGGGTGCTGGGTCTACTCTTTTCCTCTGCCTACTGCCAGGTGGGTCTAACTGTCCCCTCAGTGGCCTGCTTCTGTCAGTGAAAAGACAATGGACTATCAGCATAACCCCCTCCACTGCACAATGCCAGCGTGCCCAGAATAAACTGTCAGAATAAACTGTCAGAAACAGGGGGCATTTCACACAGCACCCCGTAGTGCTTCAAGACAAGTACAAAGAACTGAAGAACGCTTGGGAGGAGGTTTCAAGGTAAACCGGCTCAGGAACGCTTCCCCAATGGGAGAGGCACATTTCTGTGTGAAAGGGCCACTATGCTCCATTAGGAAACTGGTACTAATATGGTTCTGTGTAAAATGCCTGACAAACCATTACTGAAGGATTCCTGAAACGGAACATATTGGCTGTGTGAAATGCCTCAGGTCCTTTCTCCTGCTTAGCTCCACCATGGCTGGCTGGCTAATGAGGTGGACCAGCAACCATGAAACCATTCCTTCAACCCCCTGCAGTGTGGCTGATTTCCCCCCTAGGGTTGCCAATCTCCAGGTGGGACCTGGAGATCTCCCGCTGTTACAATTGATCTCCAGATGACAGAGATCAGTTCCCCTGGAGAAAACGGCTGCTTTGGAGGGTAGACCTTATGGCATTATAGCTTGCTGAGTCCTTCCATTCCCTCCCCCCAAAAATGCTGCGCACCAAAAGATCCACCCCCCAAATCTTCAGGTATTTCCATCATAGGATTACCAGGTGTAGGTTGGAAAATCCCTGGATACTTTGGGGACGGATCCAGGAGAGGATGGGGTCTGGGGAGGGGAGAGACCTCAGCATGGTACAATGCCATAGAGTCCACCCTCCATATTCTCCAGGGGAGCTGATCTCTGTCAGCTGGAGATCCATTGTAAAAGCGGGAGATCCCCAGGCCCCACCTGGAGGTTGGGAATCCTATTTCAACATCAGAGCTGGCAACTATCCCCTCAGTGCCCGTTGCTAGGCAACCAAGCTTGCTTCTCTGAAAGCCCCCATCCACACCTGTTGGCCTTTGGGAGAAAACTCATTGGGGCCAGCTGAACAGAATGCCATAGAGGCCACCCTCCAAAGCAGTCATTTTCTCCAAGGGAGGGGGGAGGATCTGTTGTCTGGAGCTCAATTGTGATACCTGGCGATCTTCAGGCTCCACCTGGAGGTTGGCTACCCTAGGCGATTGTGTTTGTTTGTTTTTGTGTGTGTGTGTGTGTGTGTGTGTGTGGTGAAGAGGCTTGAAAAAAAAAGGCAGTCTGAAATGGCAAACCGCTCTGAAGACGGCTCCAAAATGGCTGTCTGAAACAGCTGTCACTGTACCAGTTTATTACAAGTTGGTAAGCAGGATCTGCTAGACCCATTGTTGCCAATCTCCAGGGGAGGGATGGAGATCACGCTAAATTATAACTGCTCTTCAGATGGCAGAGATTTTCCCCTGGAGAAAATGGTGGACTCTGTGTCATTATACCCTGCTGAGGTCACCACAGCAAATTGACACTGAATGCCCAAGGCCGGGGCACTCTCCCAGAGCCTCTTTCTAGAGTCTGTTGTATTTATTTCCACAACGGGCCTTATTCCTAGTAATATATAAACCTAATCTGCACTTGGGCAATTGCTTATGTTGGCAAGAAAAGCTATTGAACTTCCCTGTTTTACACATCTGGCGGTAGCCCAGGGATTCTTCCTTTCTATCTGGTCACCCACAACTAGCAATTCCTTAGCAAAGCAGCATCTTCTTCCCTATGCCCAAAAGGGCATAACTAGAAATATATGGTTGGCTCTTTTATCTATAGCAGGACACACACTGAAAAGCCTGGCATCCATTGCATCCATCTCCTTCCTGCCACTTCCAACAGAAAGTCTTTAATCAGTCAGGACTCCAGCGAGCCTGATCACGGCTGATTGCTTCCAAATGAAAACAGACAACAGGTTGAGTTGCCATCCTCAGCAGTTGACAAGGCTCTGGTTTCCTTCTGCTATAAATTCTTTGGAAGTCGCCCAAGGGCAGGAGATTTTATTTTTTTACTAGTTGCAGCTGCGGCACATCTCTTATTCCTTTCGAAGAAATATATTGGCCTTGCTTAAGCAAGATGACATTTTGTTATTATCACTCATTTCTCATATACAGCACAGCACGGCTTTCTCCCTCTATCAGATGTTCCCTTGGCAATATTAACAAAATGGATAGAAACTTCAAGCTGGACAGGTTTGGGATATAAATTATCACATGCCTCTGGTTCCATTTCTTCAGGGGTGCAGAAAAACTCCTTAGCTGTAACTCAGGCAGGTTTCTCTATGTGATGAGCCATGCAGGCATGCTTCAAGGTAACATAGCTGAGCCAAGACCCTTGGCTTGCCAGTTTTTTCCTGATGGGGCTCCTAAATGAGATACCGAAATTGTTGAAATTAAAACAGCACAATGCTAAACAGTGAAAACCATCAACGTTTAGAAAGGTATAACTCTGTTTAGGATTGCACTTTAAGCCACTGGACTTGTTCTCATCATTTCATAGCCATGCCAGGGCAGGTGCCTCTATCTACTATCAGCCAGTTGTTGAATGGCAAAGACCCTAGAGAAAAAAATGGCCACCATACAAAACATTGCCTAGTCCAGGGGTGGGCAAACTGTGGCTCAGGAGCCGCATGCGGCTCTTTCACGTATATTATGTGGCTCCCAGCAGGGCGACTGGGGAAGTTAAATATCATTAGCAAACAAATATCATTGGACAAATTAATATCATTATCAATATCTGCTTTTACCCTTTTTGTTATTATTTTTGGCTATCTCATTTAATGTTAATAAAAAGCAAATTTGCTTATTTTCCAATAAAAGCATTTGTTCATGTCTTGTGGTTCTCAAACATCTGACATTTATTCTATGCAGCTCTTATGTTAAGCAAGTTTGGCCACCCCTGATCTATTTTTTATTTATTTTTTATTTATTTGAATTTATATCCCGCCTAGCCAGCACAAAGCGGGGGCTCTTACGCTGAGCAAGTTTGCCCACCCCTGGCCTAGTCAAACAAAGGGTAGAAACAGGTAAAGACAAAGTGTGGGGATAAAACTGAGGTTAGGAATTTAAATTCTGATATTCCATTGGCTTTCCTTGCCAGCATTTAAACATATGGTTCACTGAAACTTGAAAGGGATATTTGAACTGCAAAATCCTTATTTGAGACAGAAAGATGTGTGCATATGTTGGCACTGAAACTAGTATCATATTTGCAAAAAGTACAAATATGACTTCAGGCTTAAGTGGGCTTGAGGAAAAAGAGTATCAGCCATGTACTAAAGGTCAGAACAATGCAGTATTTAAAGCACGTATAACAAATAAGTTAAGCTTTATCTGTATAAGGCTCCCTTGGTACAATTTAGAGTACTGGTAAAAGCCAGAAATCCTTGGCATTCAGAAGGCGAAGATTAATGAGTCGGGAGAGTTTAGACATTAAAACTTGGGCAGTCAGATGCGGAATTACAAAGGCAGGTTTTTGAGTCACTTTGGATCTTGGGCTACAAGGCCTCCCACTATAGCAGGAGGCCTCCTGCTGGCAGCCTGCTTTGCCCACTGCTGCCCTGAGTGGCAGTGGGAGAAAAAAATTAAAACAAAAACAGGGATATCAGCTACATTGCTACATCACTTCTGGGGATAACCTGGGAGTTATGTAGGGTAGTTCTAGGAACTGCCAGAAACTCTATGGTAAAACTCTATGGTAAGGCAAGTCCTAGAACTACCGTGAGTCAATTCTGAGTTTTCCCCAGAAGTGATATAGTGGTATACCTGACATATCACACACACCCCAATTTCCCTGCCCCAGGCCTCAGCACCCCATCTGACCTGTTTAGGAATACTTTAGTCCTCAGTTAATTGTGTGCATGCATAGCTTTTTCAAGAGGCCTTTCAGAAAACAAATAATCACACTGATCAGGTTTCAACAGGGAGGAGCATGAGGGACAAAACTGGGCCCCCTGATTACCCCTCCAGCACATGTTCAGCACATTCATAAAAGGAGTACATATTTGCAGTCCCAGCAGCTGCATCAGTCTAGGATCAGCTAGTGCAGCATCTGTTTGCACATGGAGCCCCCCATCTTTCTATGAATTTGCGCACAAGCCAGAGGCCTTAGCCTTCATCACCTGAACCCACATATTTGTGGGACTGCTGTGTACAATACACACTACTGAAGCATTGGAGCAAAGCCATCTGCTGCCTTTTCAACAGTTGCCTGTACCTCTCTGTGGCCCCTGCCTGAAGAGGTTAGGAAGGCTCCCAAGCTTTTATCATTCTGCAGAATGTGCAAAACAATATTGTTCAGGGGGTTCTTTTAAAACTATGGAATAAAGGTTGTGAATGTGAAATGTTAGGCGGTTTTCAGTGCTTTCTTCCTTGTACTACACTGTCTTTATTGCATTGTTCTACAGTTGTACAATCCAGCTCTCTTGCCCTATTTATATTTATATTATACCATTATATTCGTGTATTAGACTGCTTTAGTGCATTGTTGTCTAATCCTGTAGTCCAGTTTTGTTCACTGTTGGTTATATGTTTTATACAGTTCTTGCATTGTTTTGAATTATGTCATCAGCCTTCTGTGTAAGCAAAAAGGGGAGTATAAATGAAGTTGACAGACAAGCAGACTGATAGAGGAGCCATTTTACTAATTATGTAGCTTCCATGCTATGGAGTTTTTAATTAACTTTAGTGGCCTGCTCTGTTTATAATGTATGGTACTGGTGATCCATTTTATGTTTTCTCTGTAGATCCTTCCATTTTGTTCTCTGATACTTCACATGCTTTTGAAATGTCAGAGAACAAAACAGTGTTTTTTGCACTACTGTTATAAAAAGAGGCGTGCTATTCTTGTCAGTCTAGTTGTGGTTATGGGGTCTAAGAAGCAAAACAGAATCCCTTCTACGGTTTGAATATTCAACATGGGAAGGAAGTATTTGGATCCACGTGAGAAAAGGTGCAAATATATGTAACATTCGTCAAAATATTTTTAACCCAAACAATATTTGCTAATAAAATATTCAAGAAAAGTGGTTAACAATAGTCTCTGTTCTATTAAAATATTAACATGATGGTAACTGTATCATTTTATAGATTCAGGTAGGTAGGTAGGTAGGTGTGTTGGTCTGAAGCAGCAAAACAAAGGCCAAGGACAGACTGGCAAAGTGCTGCGCCATGGAAGCGGGGCGGAGCAACCCAGGGGGGCCCGAAGCATCCAGGAGCTTGCCATTCGCACTGGGCACAGTGCAGCGGGAGCATTCCGGGGAGGAGGTGGGCCGCAGTGTGCACACTGCGGGTGGCTCCTGGTGGCAGCGTGGTGCATGGCTTTGCTGTTGCGGCCGCATTCACACCAGCCGGAAGTGGGAGGAATGCACGCCCAGATGGCTTGGACACCAGTTCCTCCCAGTGCATGGCTAATGTGGGAGGAAAGCGCCGCAGGACCCGGTGAGCACAGCACGGCTGTGCCAGGCAGCTGTGGCTGTGTGAACAGGCCTGTCTCATCCGCTTGCACAGTGGACCTGAAGTGGGCCACAACGCCAGTCTGTCCTCAGCCAGAGTTTGAGTCCAGTGGCACCTTTTAGACCAACAAAGTTTTATTCATGGTATAAGCTTTCATGTGCATGCACACAAAAGCTTATGTCTTAAATAAAACTTTGTTGGTCTTAAAGGTGTCACTGGACTCAAACTTTGTTCTCTAGCCTCTTATATTCTAATAGTCAACTCTGGTCCAGTCTGCAGATATCTATGTCCACAGATTGGGGCCACATTTACTGTAAACAGTTCTACAAACTTGGGGGACTCTCCAAGTTTGCAGAAAAATCTGAAAACTAAAAATGGGGGGTTAAGCCCCCCCAAAATAGACTTATTTCCTGTGTTATGGAGGAGGTGAGTTTCTAGATTGCTGTGACTTGGTTTTAATGTTGTTCAGTACGTATTACAGGGTTTCCAATGTGTGCTCATAGGTTCCATGGTATCCACTGAGGGCTTTCCAGTAGGGTTCCCAAGTCACCCCAGGGGGTGGGGAAACCCCCACTCCAGCGGCCCACTCCCTACCAGCCCGGATTGAGCTGCCAGGGGGAGCCCCGCCCCCAAATTGCCAAGCTGTGGCGACGTGCCTGGCATGATGACATCACCCGGAGGTGACGTCATCGCATTGGGCACATTTTGAGGGGGATGCTCTGTAATTCGAGGGAAAACTCTATGGTTTTCCCTCGAATTTCAGAGGTCCCACTCTAACGTGCCCAATGCAATGACATCACTTCCGGGTGACATCATCACACCACGTGCACAAAGCGCACATGGCAGAAGACTCCCAGGCAGGCAAGGAGTCCCCCCGGTATCACGTAAGGTAGGACTTGGCAAACCTACTTTCCAGGTACCTGCTCTGTGTGTGTGTGTGTGTGTGTTTTAGAAAATGGGGTTTTGCCCCACAGGGTTTCTGATTGGGCAATGGAAATCTGATTGGCTGCACAGATTTTTAAAAACATTGTTTCAGCAGCAGCTGCTGCTATAGAACTAAGTAACTGAAGATAAACTGTGTGTAAATAAGAAAATATTTTTAAACAATATTTAAAGGTATTCTGTTAAATAGAACTTCTGCCTGAAATGTTTAAGAGTTACTATTACAGTTACTCATGACATCAGCCCCTGAGATTTTATGGTTGGCTCTGCCACTTGGGCCAGCCATTTTGTGGTGGTTGTGACCACCACCTTGTGTCAGAATTCTAAAGGTGCCCACAGGCTCAAAAAGCCTGGGGACCCCTCATTCTGTTTATTTAGTATTTTTTGTCCTGCTTGTTCTCCAGTGAACTCAGGGAAGTGCACATCATTTTTCCCTCTTCCATTTTAACTCCATAACCACCCTGTGAGGTGTGAGTGTGTGTGTGTGTGAGAGGGGGGGGGGCTGGCCAAGATATCTTCATAACAGAGTCAAGATATGAACCTGAGTGTCCCAGATCCTAGACCAAAGACCTAACCACTACACAGCACTAGCTGTGGTGTCAGTGTTTTATGGCATTATTGAATTGCAATTTTAATGCATTTTTGGGAAGCTGCCTTAGAAGCCTGTGGCTGATAGGTAGGGTGTATGTCTCACATAAACAAATAAGAGTGACATACACAAGGAAGATTGGAATGCTTTAGGAAGAATAGTTAGACACATCAGTACTGGCCCTTGGTTATTTTTTCCCCCTTACAATAACAGGAAAACATCTGTAGCTGGGATTTGCAATATGTTCTCTCCCTCTCCATGGTATAGATTTTTGCTTGGAATTAATAGATTAAGTAGTTGAACAACCTGTTCACAATTGTCATAACAATATTTTATACACCACGAGCAAGGGTTGCCAGCCTCCAGGTGGGGACTGGGGGTCTTTCGCTTTTACAACTGATCTCCAGCTGACAGAGATCAGCTCCCCTGGAGAAAATGGCTGCTTTGAAGGATGGACTATATGGCATTGTACCATGCTGAGGCCCCTCCCCTCCCCAAACCCCACCCTTTCCTGGCTCCACCCCCAAAGTCCCCAGGTATTTTCCAACTCAGGCCTGGCAACCCTACTATGAGTGCAGGACTTTTCACATTCATATTTCCCCGCTAACATCAGCTAACCCATATTGTGTTTGTGTTTCTGTGCACAGTTTCCATTGTCACAGCAAATCATATTGCAAAATGACTGAAGAACAAATGTTGTTTGTTTTCTGTTTTTCCTCACTTCTGAAGCTTTTACCTTAAATATTTTTCATTATTGTTTATACCAATATGCACAAATTCCAAAAGACCAAATGCTGCTGCTAATAATTAACACTTTTCTCCAGAAAAGCTAAATATAAAGCTATTTTTTTCCCCATCACTGACAATTTACATTGGCAGTGTTTTCCATTTAGGATGACTCTGCCTAGGTAATTGTTAACATTTATATCTTTCAATTTGTCTCAGCGCTTTAATAAATACCCTGTCATTTGGCATTATTTAGTTAATTGTCTAATGTGCCCTATATATGCATGTGTAACACAGCTGTTACCTGCATCAATAAAGTCTGTAGTGTTAGCTTTAAAAAGGAGGAGAGGTGAGGAAGCCCATAAATATATGTGCAACCCTTTCAGCTTTAGAAGGACCTGGTCAGTGGTCACAATGCTATGGATTCCTCATTTAAAACAAGATCTGCTGCTTATACAAGCACAGTCTTAATTGAAAGATGGGAGATGGGAAATAAGAAGGGTAGAACTGCGCATTTTGAACAGAACAGTGCTAACAATAAAATATATTGTACCGAATTTAGAGTGAGGGGAAAAGTTAAGTCTCAGTTCCATTTCAAAAACTCCAGCAAGGTCTGGAGGCTTGGTGAGCGCTCCTCTTTATGGGCTCTGAGAAGCAACTTTTTCCTCACAGCAGCAGTGGAAGATCCATAAACACTGTGTGGGGGAAAGGCCCATGCCAGAAAATGGCCGCTGTTCTGCCGACTGCCCTTCTTACTGCTCCACAGGCTGTCTTCTCTGGGACTCTTCTTCCGTAGAAATCCTCCACTTTTTCAAGAAAAAAACGAACAAAAAAAACCCCTCAGCTCCTTCTTCCCTTTCTTAGAGTTCACTCTCTCCTTCTCTGTCCTGTTGCCAGGCAACCCCTTCACAAGCCTGTCTAGAAATCACCTAGAGGCCATTGTTTCCAGACCCGGACCCACTATGCAGAGAAAACCAGGCCACAAACATTCTAAGAATAAATTGTTTTAAAGATTTACATAAGAATAAATGTTTGTTTTACAAATGAACATGGAACACTTAGGCTCTGCATCCCTATAGGTGCCCTTCGAAGAAGCATATCATCCATGCACCACAATGAACGCTACAATCCTATGACAGTTACTCCAGTCTACAACCAGTGATTTCTGTAGTATTAGTCTCCAGTAGTTCTGTACATGATTATACTGCAAGATACTTAATGAATACTACAGTGTTAAAAATTGGCATATAAACTCATCCCTAACCAGCATGTTATGGAAAGGAGTTTCAACCAAGATTTTCCTCAAACATGCTATTTTTCCACCTTCAGGGAGGGCAGAGTTGAGCATTTAAACATACAATGCTCTTCCCTGCAGTTTGGGAAAAACTTCACTATATAATCCTGCAGATTACACAAACAAAATTTAAAATAAAGGCTGGATTTCCAGAAATTACCATTTTTCTCAGGGCCAATATTAGAAGACAACATCATTGGGTGACTTTGGCAGGGTAGACCCTTGGAAGCCTGTGGATCCACTTGCTGTTGCCTTTGCCATACACTTACTGCTGCCTCTGCTCTGTTTTCCTTCTTATCTTCTTCATCCTTGACTAATCACATGGGCAATCCCAGCCAATTGGGGATCAACCAATAAATGGGATGATACCATGACATGATGCAGCTCATCAGATATGTTTCATCTTCTGATATAATTCAGAGCAAACAAGACCAATTCAGACTGAGGAAAGACTCCAAGAACAGGCAGATATTTTCAGCCTCATTTTGAAGCAATAGCTCAAAATCGGAATGGTAATTTTTCGGTATGGGCAAAAAGAATAGAAAAGCACACACACATTTTGGGGGTCAGCTCTAGTTTTCGTAAATGAAATAGGGTTTCTAATTTTGTCATATTTTTATTTCCTTTGAAATGTTTGTTTGTTTAGTTGTTTGTTTGTTTATATTTATATCCTGCCCTCCCCTTGACTGGCTCAGGGCAGGTTCCAATAGTATAAATAATACAATAAATACAATACAGTTAAGACCTCAATTAAAACATAAAACATACATCTCTAGTAAAACCAACAACCTCAGTGGTTAATAATACTGGGAATAAATTCCTAGAGATCTATGAAGTATGGAATCACAGATCCAGGCCATAAATAAGGGCTGACCCAAGCTGTAAATGGGGCCAACCCAAGGAGGGAGGGGGGATGCTCACTGCCTCAACCAAAAGCCCGGTGGAAGATCTCCATCTTGCAGGCCCTGCGGAATTGGAATAAATCCTGCAGGGATTCCTGATCTCACTCAGGAGCTTATTCCACCAAGCATGGGCCAGGGCTGAAAAAGCCCTGGCCCTGGTCGAGGCAAGTTGGATGTTCCTGGGGCTGGGGACCACCAAAAGATGTTGACTGGTGGACCTCAGTACTCTACGGGGATCATATGGGGAGAGGCAGTCTCAAAGATATGCTGGCCCCTGGTCATATCGGGCTTTAAAGATAAGTACCAACACCCTGAAATGGTGTTCACCATGTTAGGACATGGTGGATCATAGCCAGAAGCTTAATTCTAGAACTGGGCTGTTTCCATCCTAAGGTAATCAAAAAGAAAGATCTGCAAGAAACAGACATACTTTCAAACAGTTTATGCACCACACAACCTACAATCAATACAATTGGTCATGGAATTGCAGCTGGCATAGCAATCCCATAGGGTTTCCAAGGCAAGAGATGAACAGAGGTGGTTTGCCACTGCCTGCCTCTGTGTAGTGGCCTCCCATCCAAGTACTAATTAGGGCCAACCCTGCTTAGCTTCAGATATCAGGCAACAACGGGCTAGCCTGGGCCATCCAGGTCAGGATTCAATATAATAACACTTCCATTATTTGCTGAAATAATTTGCCTGACATCTTCGCTCGAAACACAGGCAATGGGGTATTGCTAAGTCTATGTTAAGGGTATATGACAGATACAAGTTACGAAGGCTTTGAGGCTGTATATTTGCTAACCGAGGTGCCTGGCTTGATGTTCTTAATTTCACATTGAATCATTACATAAGAGTAACTGGGGTTTCTCTTACAACTCATGTTCAAGTTGCTCGGCACCTGCCACAAAGGGAGTCATTTAGGTGCCATAGATAGGAGTGAGAACTTTAATTTGAAGATTCCATGTTGGGGCATTTCGGCATGGATTTCAGCAGGGGTCATTTCATAAAAAAAGAGGTGCAGGAGCCCATTAGCATAACTAATTAGCATAACTTATTTGCATATGCCACACACCCCTGACATCACTGGAAGTGGGTCAGAAGGCAATACCCACCGCTCAGGCTCCATCCCAAAAATCTCCAGGTATTTCCCAACTCAGAGCTGGCAGGCCAGCTTTATACTTTGACTGAAGATACTTTAGGTTTCCTTTGCTCTTGCAGGGAAGCTACCCTACAACCTGCCACGAAGGGAGACATTTAGGTGCCATAGATAGGAGTGAGAAGTTTAATTTGAAGATTCCATGTTGGGGCATTTCGGCATGGATTTCAGCAGGGGTAATTTCATAAAAAAAGAGGTGCAGGAGCTCATTAGCATAACTCATTAGCATAACTTATTTGTATATGCCACACACCCCTGACATCACTGGAAGTGGGTCAGAAGGCAATACCCACCGCTCAGGCTCCATCCCAAAAATCTCCAGGTATTTCCCAACTCAGAGCTGGCAAGCCAGCTTTATACTTTGACTGAATATACTTTAGGTTTCCTTTGCTCTTGCAGGGAAGCTACCCTACAACCAGCATGAAAATACAGATCAAGCTAGTATGCTTTTGCTTTTTTCCACAGTGCATCACCATATGTGCCCGCTCCTGGGCTTGTTACTCCCGGAATGGCGTTCCTGCTCGAAATGACCCCCGGATTTCAGTCTGGAAAATGCTGCATTCCTGCTGCTTCATAAATGTTTTGCTCATTTCCTCAGAAGTGTCAGCAAATTGTCAGCCCCACACAACTGCTAAAAACTCCAAAGAGGATACCAATTTTAAATCATTTTTAACCAGAGGTTTATTGTGCCCTTCTTATCATATTTGCTGTATGCTAAAAATCGCTATGAACAACATCACACGCAATAAAATTTATCTGTGCGCTTCTGCAATTACCATCTCTTGTTTCCAGAACAATTCTGGTAACTATGTGCATCTGAGCACATAACAGGAAACAGCTATTTTGAAAAAGAAAAGAAAAGAAAGATCTGTGGCAGAGTGCCCCATGTATGTAAAAAGTACCTTCTCCTATGGGGGTCACACTCACTAAGAAGTCCTAAGAGATGACAGCTGTTAACTGTGAGTAAGAGAGGCCTGAGCTTCTGGTCTGATTGGTCCACAAAGTGCTTGCTGGGAAGCAACATATCTACATGGAGACTGGTTCCCCAAATGAACCCAAAAAACCCTGTAGTCACCCAAGTCCAATACTCCCTCTAAACTGAGGAGTCTTGGGAGCAAAATTCTACCTTGTGAGCTACTGGCAATTAAAGTTGTGAGTGAGCAATTTGGCTACTGAATAAATCAGTTTGCTCTGGAGCCATCCTCCCTGAGCTAAGACAGAAATGTGTGAGCCGGAGGCTAAAAAACTGTGAGCTAGCTCACACTAACTCCACTTAGAGGGAACACTACTGCACTCTATGGTGCTTTAATGCTCCTGTTTGTGTTCAAAGAATTCACACATACACCCTTTTTTTGCTGTCAAGTTGCAGCCAATTTATGGCAACCCCAGAGGGTTTTCAAGGCAAGAGACATTCAGAGGTGGTTTACTATTGCCTGCCTCTGTGTAGCAACCCTGCTATTCCTTGGTGGTCTCCCATCCAAATACTGACCAGGGCTGACCCTGCTTAGCAACTAAGATCTGACAAGATCAGGCTATCCAGGCCAGGGCACTAATAGCTGTTTATTTACATTTTTTAAAATTTAAAACCTGCCTTTCCCCCAGAAAACTGGGAACTAATGCAGATACAAATGATGATACAACCAGTACATCATAAAAACCAACAAAGAATAATCAGTGTGTTATAGTGGTTAGAATTTTAGACTAGGATCTGGGAGACCCAGTTTTGAAACCCCTCTCTGCCATGGAAGCTTGCTGGGTGACCTTGGACCAGTCACAGAATCTCAGCCTAACTGGCCTTACAGGGATGCTGTGAGGATAAAATGGAGGAGAGAAAAAAGATATAAGCTGATTTAGGTCCACATGGGTACAAACGAAATAAGTCAGCAAATAAATAGATAAATAACCAATCATTAAGTTAGCCAGCAATACCAAAAATTAAAATATAAGCTGGTCCCTTTCAAAGCCAGAGTGTTACAAACCTTCTTCCAGATGGCTCAAAAGCCCTTATAAAACATTCTATGATGTGGATGTTCTAATACTGGTGGTGCCACTGGTGGTCCTCCTGGTGGCACCTAGTATTTTTGGTCACTGTGTGACAGTGGGTTGGACTCAGTGGGGCCACTGGCCCGATCCAACATTGGTTTCTCTTATGTTCTTCTGATCCTCTGACATACTTGTCCATAGCAGTGCTCCTGGCACCTAAAATAATCCTGCCATTGTCTGTTTCCACACAGGCCAAGAGGATAACTTTTCTGTCCAGTTAGTGATGCTAATGTTTGTGGCCAGAAGTCTCCAGCATCCTGATCCAGAAAGGCTTTGTCTGTCTAAACCAGCTTTAAATTCTATTTAATAGATTACTTAGGTCCACATGTAATCCTTCTTCTGTTTAAGTGAGTGGGAATACCTGTTTCTACACAGAAGCTGTGAGTGTGTAGCTGAAGAAGAAGAAATTATTAGATGAGAACGTTAGAATGCTTTTTGTGAGTGCCTCCCCCCGCCCCCCTTCATTTCCCTGTTGTTGCCTTTGGAGCTCTACTGATATACTGAACAAATGGAAAGCTGATGCCACATCAATATTAACAGAGGTTGTGGCATTGGAGTGGCATTCCACGTCTCCTCACAGTGTTGGTAGGACAATACAAGTTAACAGTGCTGCAGTGTACCAACTGGGCTTTGAGCAGATGCTCCAAGCAACATGAAGCTCTGAGTTCTTTTAAAGCCCACCAAACTGCCACCTAAGGAGATAATCTGTTTTTCTTTTTAAAAGTTGAATAAATTAAATCATCCAGCCATCTGTTTCAGGGAATTGAAGAGTCGCAGGTAAAATAAGAGCCAGTCAGGAGGTAGTGCTAGAAATCAGCCATCTGTTCTTCAAATGTCGAATTGTAAAAACCTAGTCCTTTATAAAGTGGAAAAAAAACAATGCTACCGATCTATCACAGCCAATATAACGTGTTTCAAAAACAACACCAGATAATTTGTTTGACAATTTTTGCATTTGTGCTTTGAGTAAACAGAAGTTGATCAAGAGACCTACTGCCAGAATTACTGATTTAATATGAAATTTATTTTTCCCCCTTTGGGAGAAAAATAAGTTTACTCTTTGGAACTGAACATCATTCAAGCCCTATGTGCAGACGGGTGGAAGGAAAGGTAAGGGAGGTTTGGCACCTCTAGCTGTTTTCTGCACAGTCAAGAAAAAACAAGGCACAGCACAGTGGCAGTGGGGCTTCCACATTTGGCAGGTTTCCCCACATTTTCCCTGACCAGTCATGCATTGGATGTCCCTCCTTCCTGCTATCAAAGGACTTGCAGTTGACATATTGTTCTAACAATTTGTCTATTAGGTTCTCTGAATTCCATGCTTATTGTTTAAAATGAACTCTCTAATCCCTTTTCCTACAAATATATGCCAGTTTGGTGTAGTGGTTAAGTACACAGACTGTAAATGTGGGAGAACCAGGTTTGATTCCCCACTCCTCCACTTGCACCTGGCTGGATGACCTTGGGCAAGCCATAGCTCTGTACCAGCTGTTCTCTCAAGGACAGTTGTCTCAGAGCTCTCTCAGCCCCCCTACCTCACAGGGTGTCTGTTGTGGGGAGGGGAAGGGAAAGGAGTTTGTAAGCTGCTCTGAGACTCCTTCAGGTAGTGAAGGGCAGGGTATAAATCCAATCTCTTCTCTTCTTCTCTTTCCCTTTGTATCTCCTCAATGAAAGGGGCTAGAGACTGACTTTTCAAAAATGAAAGCTGGAGATTCAAAGAACCTGACAGAACGATTGTTATAATGGTATAACAGTGTGATAGCATGTCACTTACTGGTTGTGGTCACATGTGCAAGATAAAGGGGGGGAGGCTATTTCCTTCGGTGGAAGTTGACCCACAGTTGCGTGATCACACAGTCTTTTGAAGCTGTGGGCATAGCCCGCCACTGTGTGATCAGACACAACCGCAGGTGAGTCGGGGGGGGGGGTTGTTTGTTTGTCTCTGATGCACTGAAACGAGGGATCGATGATTCGCACCTCAGCCCTGAGGGTTCCCTATGGAGTGTGCAATGATGCACATACTGAGAAGGGAAAAAACAATGACACAGAGTTGGGATAGCCTGATCAGACCATCCTGACGCCATGAGAGCGCACTGGAGCGATCAGACATGAGAAAGTCCATCTGTGGCCCAGAGCCACCCATTTGTTACCACAGTTTCTGAGGTGCCTTTTAACTCCGCTTGTGCAGCGGAGCAAAATAGGCTGCTGACGGCTGTGGGCTGCTTCCCAGATGTTGTCTGATCACACTCCTTTAATCTGCCCAGCATTCACACCTATGTCAGGTCTAATTATGCGTGTGATTGCAACCACTGATTACAAAGGAGGGGGGGTGGCGTCAGGGCGGATGGGACCTGAAAGATCTCTGTCTTTGCTGTAACCTTTCCCAAAACCTTGCAACAAAGCAGGTTTGGGCAAGATTTCAGGAAAGATGGGGAAAATCTGGGAAGTGCATGGAAGCACAATGATGCTGTAAGGATCTAAGCAGGGGCAAACAACCCATGCATAAGTGACCCCCCATTTCTCTTCCAGCTGAGGAAATGCATATGGAAGCCCACTCCTGTGTCTCCCCATTAACTGGATCAGGGCAAAACACACTTAAACAGTCCCCTTCTTATCAAGTTATTCTGAAATGGCATCAGTTATCAAGGACATTCTCTTCCAATACTTATTTTAAAATACAGCTTGCTTGCCTTCAGGTGCATACACTCAAACAGGAAAAGGTTTTAACAGTGAAAAGGAGGGAAGTCCTCAATAAACTGAACATTTATGATTGCTCTCTGATCTTGCAACTGAAACAAAGAAGAATGATTCAGGAGGAAATAAAGTTACATAACCACACTAGCTGTCATGAAAGCATGCTAAAACAATTTATGATGAAACTGAATGAGTAAATAGAATGGGAGGGGGGAATGAGATTTTCCTGATCTTTAACTTTCAGTCACTGTCTGATGAATTTAAGGCAAGGAAGCAAAACTGTTTGGGAAAACTGGAGCCAGGTATCCAAACTAGTTCCAACCAGAAAGAGTTGAACAAAAAGCTGTCAGTTGACCACATGCATACAGCTGTATGAAAGATGTTGTAGAGAACTGCCCTGGTGAGCCCAATCTTGTCAGATCTCAGAAGCTAAGCAGGGTCCACCCCAGTTAGTATTTGGATGAAAGACCACCAAGGAAGTCCAGAGTTGCTATGTAGAGGCAGGCAATGGCAAATCACCCTCTGTCTCTTGCCTGGAAAACTCTACAGGGTCATCAGCTGTAACTTGACGGCACTTCCCCCCCCCCCAACTCCCCCACAATCTATGCAACTTAGAAGAAACAGCTGCTAAACTTAATCATCACTCTTCCCAGCAGGTGAGGGAGCAAAGATCCCTCCATCATTAGGGCAAGGAGAAGTAATTTTGCTATGAAGCCACCTAAACTGAATTCTGGAGCGACCTAAACTGAACTAAATTAGCCAGACTGGACACTGCAGGGAGAAGATGCCTAGAAAGTTTTAAAGGGCCAATGGAAGAACTACCAATGTATACCAATGAAGAGAATCATAGAGCAATCCGAGCAGCAGACTGGACATTGCATACCTGAAGCACCAAAGGGAAACAGCAAACACTTAGTAAAAGTTTGATGTTTTGGAGTTGGGAATTACAGCTGTAGTGTGCCTTCAGTGTCAGGCCATGTACCCAGGAAATCCCTTCTTGTGGTCATGTCTTGAATAGATGCCTTTGACTGCATATATAAAAAAGGCAGGCAATATAATGTACGCAGTGCCAGTCATTTAAAGGATACATCCAGCAGGTGCAAAGAGGCGATGAAGGGCAAGGGATTCCATGCATTACAGAAGGCAGTTAAGTTAAAATGCAATCCTAAAAAAAAAAAAATTCTTGGGATTAAGCACCCCCGAATGTTTTAGGCTTTCCTTCTGAGAAGACTTGGTTAGGATTGTTCCTTTAATAATTCAGATCAGCATGGCCCAGAGGTCTCGCCTTTTGTCTGCTAAATGAAATTATTTGTGTACCGGGCAAAAGCAAATGAAATGCTACTATGGCCAAATTCCCCCATGTTGGTTTTCGGCACTGGTTGCCATGGTGCTGTCCTTGAGATGACCTCTCCCAATAAAAACAGCTGTTCGTTGTACATGCTTAGAGTGTACCACAAGGGCTTCTGACTTGCCTGCCCATGCTTAGGACCAAGGGATGGATCTGCCACCAATGCTACAACAAGCTACACAGAAATACAGTCTCAGCAACTGGTAAGGGCTTGTTTTTAAGTCACTGCAGGACTTCTCCCAAATGTTAAAATTTAAAATAGACTGGATCCAATCACTGCTCATAATCTGAACTCTGGACACGTTTCCTAATATACTACAGAAATCCATAGATTTATCTGAGGCATTTTTGTCCTGCCCTTCCTCTAAGGAGCTCATGGTGGCATACCTGGATCTCCCCATCCCCACTTTATCCTCACAACAACCTTCTGAGGTGAGTTAACATGAAAGACAATGAAAGGCTTCAAGTTACCTGCTAAATTTTACGGCAAGTGGGGATTTAAATGCAGGTCTCCCCAGATTCTAGTCCAAAACTACGACACTGCACTGACTCCCAAAAGATCTCAAGATACATAATGCCTTCAGACATCATTCTTCTTAAAGTAACAATTATATATCAAGAACTCCATACTCTTAAACAGACCCAGGCACAGCTTCTTTTAGAGAAATAATGACACGATCACTTATAGCATTGACATCAGTCATCTATCTCTTCGTTGCCATTCTGGACATACACAGAAAGCAACATTAGACTGGTAGAATGCTAGAAGCTACTATTTTAGGTGTTTGTGGGGACATCTTTTTCAGTACTCCACCCCTCTTCAAAACCCATCACAACTAGTTCATCAGGGCAAAATGCTTAGGACCTTTGCTATGTGGTGCTAAAACTAATCATGCTACATTGGTACATACTGTCCAGAATTCTACCTCTTTGGATCTTTGGCTTCCTTCTGTGTATCATGGCTAAGCATGCATTAGAGGGAGTTGTGTATGTCCTGGGACTTCTCAATCTTCTCAGGGAGAGACTGTAGAGGGTTGTAAAATTATGCATGAGGTGAAGAAAATGGAGGGAGGGAGCCTTTTCTTCTTCTCCCATAATACATAATTTCGGGGGGGGGGGGGGAATTCTGCTTGCCCTGATCCTGTGATGGACTTTGATGGAGACGTGTCTGGGAAATCTAGCCATGATATCCATGATAACTATAATAATCTTCCGGAGAATAAGGAAGTTAGAAGAAATGGATGTGTGTTTAGTGACCCTGCAGGCCAATTGGATTTGATCACTTCTGATTGACTATATAATTCAACTTTCTATGGTGGATATATCTACTCAGGGGGGCAATGAGATTGTTGGGAAGTAGGTTCAGGTCAGATAAAAGGAAATGCTTCTTTACTTGATGAGTAATTAAACCATGGATTTCACTGCCAGTGGAGGTAGGGTTGGCTATGAGTGTAAATAGCTTTAAAAGGGGGTTAGGTAGATTTATGGAGGAGGGATCCATCAATGGCTAATAACAATGATTACTGAGTGGAGCTTCTATATACAGAGGCAACAAACCTCTGAATAACAATGCTGGGAGGCAGTGGTAGGGGGGAGGCTCAGCCTCTATGCCCTGTCTTTTGGCCTTCCAGGGCAACTGGTTGGCTGCTGTGTTAAACACTATGATGGACTAGATGGTCTAGTGGTCTAATCCAACAGGTTTTATCTATGGTCTTAACTTATGTCACGGTAACCCAACCTAAACAACTAATCACTGCTAGTTAATTTCAAACTGAACGCTGATGAACCCATTTCTAAGACGTTCAATGTTTGCCATGATGCTCCTGATTATGAAATATGCAACAACCACCAAACCCTGCCAAGATGGTTTACATAATGCAAGCACAACATTGAAAATCATCCTGGCTTTTTCTTTTTTTTCTTTTTTTTGAAGTTCATTTTGAAGCCTTTGTCAGTTGGAAACTGCAGTTTGGGGCAGTTATGAATGATTATGGGAGAATCACAAAAGCATTATGTTTTCTAAAAGTTCCTTTCCTCCCCCCACCACTTATGAATTGGAAAAATCATTGCTCCTGAATCGCTCAGAAACCAGATGAAATTATTCATGAGCCCCACTTACATGGAAATGCCCTCATTATACCTTCATGCTGACGGCTGATAATTTTCAGTGTTGGGTTCCTGGTTGAGAGAGAGAGAGAGAGAGAGAGAGAGAGAGAGATCCTGCAGGAAACAACATAATGAAAATTCAGCATTTTTCATATTCTACATAATAATGTGCAAAATCTTTTGACCATACAAGATCGGGGTTAAATTTACCAGTATGAACCCCCTTTTTATCCCATGAACACAATCCTTCTACTGTTTCTGTCTTGGCGTTTGCATGGGATGTTTACAATATACAGTGATTTTTCCTCATTTAGAATCGTGGCAAACAAAGGGCCAGTTGATGCTCACATGTGCATGAATATAACTCCTGATGACTGGCACTGGACTCTGCTTCAAAAAAAAATTACTCTTGAGATGGCATCAAGTGATAGAAAAGTGTTAGCACTGTTGTTAGCCTTTAGTGTTAGAAAGTGTTAGCCTTTGGAGTTAGAACAGTTATATTGTTGTTATTGTTATTATTTATATTTATGAATTGCCCAACCCCTGCCACAGCAGGGCTCTGGGAGATGTACAAAAGTGATAAAACAAAACAAGATAAAATCAGTTAAAACATTAATAAAACATTTCAAACAATCAGATGGCGAATCATTAACCAATCCCAGTTCCAACTGGCTACTTCGTGGACAGGGGGGAAGAGGGTGAAGTAGATGTAAATAGCAGAGAACAGAGAAGGGTGCCAGCCAAGATGGAACCGTCACTGTCCTCAACCAAAAGCTTGGCGAAACATCTTTGCCTTGCAGGCCTTGTGAAATTGCATTGGATCCCGCAGGGCCCTGATAGCACTTGGCAGAGAGTTCCACCATGTTCATCCATACATGCCCACAGGGGACAGCATATGTACTGTTTTATCCTTAAGGTGTGTGAAAACTTTTTAAATTGTATTTATTTATTTATTAGACTTATATCCCGCCCTCCCCACCTCCCCACCTCCCCGCAGGTTAAAGAGCCCATATAAAAGGGACTTGAGTCCATTGAAATCAATGGGTTTTAGAAGGGATTGCAGTGCTGGGACAGTGCTGTAAATGTGCATAAACCCCCAGGTTGTACAGTTTGTAAAGTACTCTTTGTTTGAGTTCAGTTTCACTGGTCTGAGCAGCATTGCTCTAGGACACTGTGTGATCTGTTGATATATTTGTTGATGTGCAATGTAATATAATGTATATATATTTTATTTAAAGAATAAAATAAAAATTACCTAACTCTGGTCTGGATAGTGCAGGTAGATATCGCAGATCTGCAATGGAAATGTGGAGATCTGTTGGAATTCCAGGAGATATCCAGGCTCCACCTGGAGGTTGGCAACCATATATGTAGCTCACTGGTTGCTTGCATGCATATGCGTGCACACACACACTTTACATTCCCAAGGTCCGAAGTCTGATCTCTGGTATTTCCAATTCAAGCTTCTCAGGACTAAACTGTATGTAATATGAAGCCCCCTAGTGGAGCTAATACTTTCCCTAGCACAAAGGAGGTCTGAAGTCCCCTCTCCCCTTGTAACATTGTTCTGATACACACATGGGAAATGAATTCCCTTGCATCTGAAGTGAGACTGTTGAAGTCATAAAATGAAATTATGCCCTCAACTGGTGTTGGGGAAAAAACATTTTCTTCCTGAGATCTTGCTACCGATCGGAATAACAGTCCTGAGCTAGATGGGCCACTGATCTAACTTGGCATAAAGGCTGCTTCCTATATTCTGAGTTGTAGATACTGGCAAATCAGCAGTATCTGGCAGCTAGTTCCTTAGAACCTGGGAGACATAAATTCAGATTAGGGATGGGCAGAAACCTGGAAAATTATGGTTCGTTGGGGTTTGTGGTTCATTGGATTAGACAAACCACAAATTTATATGAACTTTTCTGTTTCCCAAACTGGTTCATGATTCGTTGGGTTCGTAGAATGGCCCCACTCAGAAGTTTAATTTAAATGTCATTGGAACCGACGACCAGCCCTACCCAAGTTTAAATGCCTTCAGAGCTTACTTCTGGGTCAGGCTGCCCAACCAGAAGTGAGCTCCAAAGGCATTTAAAAGCCTTTGGAACCCACCTCTGGGTTGGGCTGGTCCAAGTGAGCTCCAAAATCCTTTATAGGCCTTTGGAGCTCACTCTGGGAGCTCAGTCCAGTCGGGCTGCCCAGTCAGGCTGGGCTCTGAAGGCTCTTGTAGGCCTTATATGCCCTTATATGGGCAGATTCCACCTGGAAGTGGGCCTGCCCATATAAAAGCCTGCCTGTATAAGGGCATATAAGGCCTATGAAAGCCTTCAGAGCTCAGTCTCAGAGCTCACTCAGGCTGACCAGACCCAGAGGTGGGCTCTGAAGGCATTTAAATACTTCTGGAGCTCACTTAATTGGGGCCGCAGGCAGGCTCCGACGGCATTTAAATGCCTTCAAAGTTCACTTCTAGGTGACCTGCATGACTTGGAAATAAGCTATGAAGGCATTTAAATGCCTTCAGAGCCCAAGAACGTGTCTCCCACAAACCCCACGAACATCCATAAAAAACATTCATGAACAGATCATGGGAGACATGTTCTCCTGAACCCCTGGTTCGCGAACCCTGAACCCAAACTGGGGTTCATTCGGAGGTTCATGCCCAACCCTAGTTCAGATCTCTCGCTCTGCCATGAAGCTTACTAGGTGATCTTGGGCCAGCGACTGTCTCTCAGCCTGACCTGCCTCACAGGGTTGTTGTGAGGATAAAATGGAGAAAAGAGAACTGTGTATGGTGCTCTGAACTCCTTGGAGGAAGGATAGGATACAAGTGATCTAGAAATACAGACATTACAAATTCAGTCCATGGACACTGTGATCTCCTACACATGCTACAAATTTACAGGTGCCATCTGTGCTGCAATTTTTTTTTTTTGCAAAAACATAGAAGTTGAGCCAATCTTCAAAGAAACTGATATCTATTGGAAGAAGGGACCCTTTAGTTATGAGGGCAGTGATGTGGTGATGGGAAGCTCAGGAGAAAGAGTCAAGGGGTTGTTTTCAGGCACACCTGGTGACACTGGCTTAAATGTCCTACAAAGAAAAGTTTGGACAATGAAGATGCACAAAAGGCCCCAAAGAAGAGGGATATATGGCTACAGCATGATGCTGTCAGCAACTATGGAGGCTCAAACCCAAAATCTGGGGCCAATGCACCAAGCTTTGTCCTCTGTGCCATCTAAGCTGCCTGTTAGCCCAATCTGGTCCACCACAGCAGCCTCGTGGCCACATGAGGAAGCAATACCTTGCCTGGAAGGATTCAATAAGAGCTGCTGGAGTCAACTGACTATAGGGTCCAATAAGATATAGCTGGGAGCCATAAAGCTTCTGCCTTCAGAGGGCTGTTCAGTCTAAGCAGTTAGTCTGCAATGCGAAGATAATGTTAATGCTGATTTTGGATCTTCTCTATCTTTGCTCTGGACTACCTGGTGGATTCTAATTCCCTACCTGATCTTGACTATACTCTGCCTGTCTTCAAACTGCCCTTTCCCATGGATCCCGATTCTGACTTGACTCTCACTTTGATTCTGCTGTAACCTGCAGCTTTATTGCTGATCTCTGTTCCTTTGACTACTTGATCCCTGGCTTGATTTTGGGCATCTGAGCAGCTGTATGCCTAACCACAGCTGGTGTGCAAGAAAACAGTCTTGATTGATTGTACAAACCTTCAGCTGATGCTGACACATGGAGAATGTTCAGTGGTAAGAGATAGATATCTATGTAGAAATGAACCAGATTAGCCATATTTTTTTCCCATACCGGAGACAATCTCTACTTCAAGTTCTCCAGTGTACTCATGATTCAAAGTTGGAAGACATTTTTCCTGTTTCCTAATGTGAGCCTAGCATGGAAGATTTTGCTCCTACTGTGAGTCACAGTCTTCAGTAAGTGATGAGTGCAGCTTTTCAAAGCTCAGACTCATTCGCATATGAGAGACTAACCCTGCTTGCTGTTTTATTCATTAACGAGGCCACTGGCCAGCTTTTGGGTCTTTCGGATGCTGGGATTAAGCTTGCCAGGGCAATGGTGAGAAAAGTATGCTCTTGACTTTAAGGACTGATTGAAACAGGGATATCATTTCTCTCATCAGACAGGTATGCAGAGGAGAGATTTAACATTGATTTAAAGATTCTGTACAAAGTCCAAAGGAAATTGCAAGTTGCCACAAACTGACAATAAGAGATGTTCAGTTCACACTTCTGGTCTTGTGCATCAAGATACTGTGTTTCTGGACACAATTCAAGGTGCTAGTGTTGACCTTTAAAGACCTGTATAGTTTGGGACCAGCATACCAGAAAGACTGCCTACTCCCTTGTGAACCATTCTAGCCACTGTGGTTATATTTGGTGGTCCTGCTTCAGGTGCTTGCATCTTCTTAGATTAGTCAGGTGACAAATGAAGACAGGGGCTTCTCAGTCATGGCACCAAAACTCTGGAACTCTCTTCCCAGGGATACTCTCCTGGCCCCTTCTGCTGCCATCTTTCCACAGATTGTTTCATTTGGTTTCCTTCAATGATCTCTTCTTTTTGAACAATGATTTAATTGCTGTTTTTGTTTTGGTATATATATTTTAGCTCTGGTTTTAATGATTTTTTTTTGTTTTAATGGTTTTTAAGATATGATTGTGTTATGTGTTTTTGATTTTTTGGCCCCTATGAGGGCAGAAAGGCAGGGTATAAATAAACACATATTAGATGGAAGCCAACAGATACAATTCATAGAGCAGCAGATATTCAAATTCCCCCTATGGGTAAGTCTCCTTACTGAAAAATGGAAGGTATCAGAAGGTGTATTCCCCTATTTCCAGGAGACATACATCCATACATTTCTAAGATCAGGTGAAGGCAGCTTCACAGGGTACACATCTGTAAGAACACATAGGGGCTGAGTGAGTGACTTAGCACATTTCCCATGACATTTGTTGCTAATAAGCAACACTGGTATCCCTGTGAGCAAAGCAAACTTCTTTTTAGCATCTGAAGAGGCATATGATATCCTGAAGTATGGAAAGATGTTGAAGAACATTTGCATATCAACTGTTATACTTCCCAGGTAAAACCACCTTCAGATACTTCTAGGAAACCCACAAGCGAGACACAGCATAGCTAGATACCCCCTGGCTTAAACCCCTGACAGCATATAGCAAGAAATGAACTGTCACTGAAAACATGGCTTTCCTTCACACCTTTATCCACTTGTCAGGCTGAAAACATAAAGGCACATGTATAGGAAGCTTACAAAAAAAACCCCCACCTTTGCCTCTAGTGGCACAGAGCTAATTGGATATTTATTCTTTACTCCAGACTTTAATGTTTAAACCTGCCTGCTCATAATGAGCAGATAATTTGTTTGCATATGCAATTAGATGTGTCTGAAGGCCACCCGGCACAAAGGTGCCTATGTGACTATTCTGCCATGCACTGATTTCAGCCTTGGGATGTGATAATCTGGAAATGTGAGCTTTCAGCTGTATGCGAGGCTCAGGCAAGTAATTAGGATATATCACAAGCAAGGTCTCAATTAGCAGTAAGAGCCAGATCACTGTGACTACAGGCTAGAGTGTCTCTTTTTTTCTCATCATGCCTGAGAGTGGCAGCTGGAGCAATGCATTTTGGGAAGATACGGAAGATTCTAACCCGTGAGGTGAGTGGGAAGGCTGCATGCTTTGACCAAAAGTAATTCATGGTAGTGGTGACACCAGCCACAAAGCAAAACCCATTATGACAAAATTCAGCCTCGTTTCTATTTTGGCTAGTTGTCAGAATCTACTCTATTTATTATTTATTAAATTTGATTTTTAAACTGCCCTCCCCCTATAAAATAGGGCTCACGATGGTGTATGTCAAAAAAGGATTTACAAAACCCACAGTTAAGTTTCCTGTTTTGCTTTGTCAAGACCAGTGATGTTCCTGTTTTCTTTTTTACATTTATCTGTTTTTCTCAATGATTTGAAATTTTTGCTTTTTATTATTGTAGAGTCGATTATGCTGTGTACACACAATACTTTTGTACACAATTAACAGCAATTGTGTTTGTGATTTATACATATAAGATGATTTCTTGGCACACGTGTAGTGCTGAAAATATACGTTTTACATGGAAAATGGTAAGAGGAAACAAAAAAAGTGGGGGGAACAAAAAATCATCAGTTTATTTTTATATTTACATACTGTATTTTCTCCCCAGTGGGGACCCAAAGTATTCTACAGCAATAAACTTCCTTCCTCCATTGTCTCTCTGATCTCCCAGATTTTAGTTCGGCAGTAGCCTCTATACCGTGCTGGCTCTCCATTCAGTTTGCACAAGGGAAAACTGAAATTGAAAAGGGGACATTTAGGTTGAAATAACAGAGATGAGAAGTTGAAAATCATCCCTTAGTCAAAATGTGTGCACTGTAAGTGGACTATGTAATTTAAGAAAACCCCACACATGACCGGTGCCGGCTTTTGCCTGCCACCCCCACATCCTCAGATGGAATCACGAGGTTGGGGGCAGGCTATTAGGGCTCAGCATGGGAGCACTGACCTATCAGGGATGGCTGGCCGGCAGTGAATCCTTTCTACTTCATCTTGTTTGTCAAGAATCTCCTACATATGAAAGCAGATTTTGGAGAAGGTACTGGAGCCTGTACTCAGTTCATGTGGAGCTCTTGCTTGCCCTACCATCAAAAAGAACCATATCCTAGAATATATACAACCCTCCCCTCTGGCTGCACATCACCAGGGAAAATAAAAAACGTTAAGCTGGTTTTCAAGAAAGCTTTCTTGCCACTACTGGTTTTCTTACAGAGTAATTTCTGGTAATATGTTGAGGATCATCAGGGTTCACTAGAAATAGTATTCAAATTATACCAAGGGCAGAAATACCCAAAGCCCTGTCTTTCATGGTGCCCCACATCTACTATTGTTTGAAAGCTTCCAGGTCAAATTGGTGGAATGGATTTGATGGGCCCTCTACCCTTCCCTGCATGATTTGAGCACTGCCTGGAACATGTTTTGGAAAATTTCTAATTTAGAAGGAAATACCCGTGAATGAAAAAGATTTACATTCCATATGAAAGTTTTGGACTCAGGAGACTTAGGTTCAAATCACCACTCAGTCATGCAGAGGAAGAGGAGGAGGAGGAGGAAGAAGGTTTATACCTCACCCTTTACTCAGAGTCTCAGAGCGGCTTACAACAATTTCCTTCTTTTCCTCTCTCCACAACAGACACCCTTGGGCTAGCTATACTTTCTCAGCCTTACCTACGTCACATAGAGTTGCCAGAAGGTCTGGAGAAAAATGTCCCATTTCTTCAATAGAGGCTTATTAAATGGGTATTAGAAGAAGAAGAAGAAGAAGAGATTGGATTTATACCCTGCCCTTCACTCACTTGGAGTCTTAGATCGGCTTACAAATTCCTTTCCCTTCCCCTCCCCACAACAGACACCCTGTGAGGTAGGTGGGGCTGAGAGAGCTCTTTCCCAAGCTGTCCTTGAGGGAACAGCTGGTACAGAGCTATGGCTTGCCCAAGGTCATCCAGCCAGGTGCAAGTGGAGGAGTGGGGAATCAAACCCGGTTCTCCCAGATTAGAGTCCGCACACTTAACCACTATACCAAACTGGCTTTCCAATAAGAATATTAAAATTTTCCATGCCATGAAAATCTTCAGTGTCCTATTACTGCACATCAAACCTCTGTTAAAGGAACAGACCCCTTTTCTCCAGTGCTGCTGGCAACTCTACCGTTGCAATTGTTTTGAGGATAGAATGGAGTTGCCCTGAACTTCTAGAAGGAAAGACAGGATAAATACGGGATAGATGAGATGCAGTCAAAATACACTGAAGGAATCTTCTTTTGATATGTGGGACAGAACTGCAATATTAATGCAACCATGAATTCTGACACTCCTTCAGAAACACGTGGTCCTGATGAAAAGAAATATCAGAACGGTGTTTTTTTACTGAGGACTATGTGCACACATTAAAGCCTTTGAGAAGACAGACAGTTTCAAGGCTACCGGCATTTTTGTTTATGGTAAATGAACTGGAGGCAAACTCTTTGTTCCCTGTTTTGACAGTCAGGGCAACAATTATCATGAGCCATGGGATCAATAAGTGATGGTTTTGTAAGCACCACAAAGCACTATCGAGCTATTTTAAATGTTGCAATATTTTTAAAATAATTCCACTGTTTTGGAAACCCAAGATGGTTTAACTAAATGATACATAACAGTGATGGTTTTCAGTCCAATGCAAACCATTTAACAATTCCAGTTTTTTTTTTTAAAAAAAAGTGAAACAAACACAAAAACAGAAATCACCCCAAAATCCTTAGGCTATGTTGTTTTCCAATAAGAATGCCCTCAGTGCACGTGTGCAGACTCATGGCTGCTGGTGCCAGCCACATCACTTCTCAGAAAATGAGAAATCTCATTAGTCAGTTATTTGGCAGGGTGGGATTAAATTAAATCCAGTCTCCAATCAGCTAATCACTACTCTTCTGAAAGGGCTACTCTTGCAGTCCTACCAGGAGAAAATATGCAAGTATTACATATGTACGTGTCTCAGCTACAGGAGTGTCCCCTTTCTGCATGCCAAGCACACTGGCACATGTATATCCAGTGAAATTATTACAGGAATCTTCTGTCTGATGTATACCAGGGTCCTGGAAGAAGGAGGAGATGGAGGAGGAGGAGGAGATTGGATTTATACCCCATCCTTCACTACTCAAAGGAGTCTCACAGCGGCTTACAATTCCTTTCCCTTCCCTTCCCTTCCCCTCCCCACAACACACACCCTGTGAGGTACATGGGACTGAGAGAGCTCTTTTGAGAACTGCTGCTGAGAGAACAGCTCTGAAAGAACTTGTGACTGACCCAAGATCGTACCAGCAGCTGCAATGGAGGAGTGGGGAATCAAACCTGGTTGTTCTAGGTTAGAGTCCACGGTCCTAACCACTACACCAAACTGGCTCAGCCCCACCTACTGACAGGCTGTCTGTTATGTGGAGAGGAAGGGAAAGGAGATTGTAAGCCACTCTAAGACTCCGAGTGAAGGGTGGGGTATAAATCCAACCCTTCTTCTGCTTCATATGAGAGTGGGGAAATCCCCAGAAATAAACAGGCAAAGTTTTAAAGTGAGCATTTTTATTAAGGACATTAATAGCATAGAGAATTAGAGACAGAAATATAGAGTGTAAAAGGCACACACACATTCAAAATACAGTAAAACAACAGATCTGTAACTCCTAACGATGACTAGTTTCTAACTTAAACACACCTAAGAGTCCAAAGAAGGATGGGGGCAATGAAAAGTCCTGAAAATACAAGTCCGGAAGATGACATTTGGTAAAGTTTGCTGGAAGTGACAGATGAGGTGATGGGAGTCTGCCGTCTCCGACACTGAACCTCAGGGAATTTAAGGGGATAGTTGGATTTAATGGCCCATTTGTTCTTTCCCCGTCTGGTGATGTGAGTGGGTAGCCATTTGAAATGCAGTGGCAGTGCTCTTCACAGAGGCAAATGCAGTGATTTTCAGTGGTGTTCAGCCATGCCCCTACAGCTGGTCAGGAACAGGTTGTTGCACGAATGTGCTTAATGCTACAACCTGGCTTTCCCACATGGATGCATGCACTCCTTGGTGACTTTACAAGAGGCCCCACATGGTTAGAAACATTTAATTGATGCCAACGGTATTTATCTCACTCCCAGCACAGCAACAGCAGTAATTCTATACCACTTTTCCATGGGGAACGTGTTAAAATTCTTATTTCCTTGAGCTCACAATAACAAGTTAAGTAAGGGAAAGGGAAAGGTTTCCCTTGCTCGAAAGCCAGTCAAATACGACTCTAGGGATGCAGTGCTCATCTCCGTTTCCAAGCCGGAGAGCCAGCGCTGTCCGAAGATGTTTCTGTGGTCATGTGGCCAGCATGACTAGACACCGAGGTGCACAGAACGCTGTTACCTTCCCACCAAAGCAGTACCTGTTTATCTACTTGCAGTTTCTTGCTTTCGAACTGCTAGGTTGGCAGGAGCTGGGACCAGAGACAGGAGCTCACTCTGTCATGCAGCACTCAGGTCTCAAACTGCTGAACTACTGATCTTCCGGTCTGCAGTTCAGCATCTTAACCACTTGAACCACTGCAGCCCCCAAGAAGTCAAGTAGGTTAGGCTAAAAGACAGAAACTGCTAATAAAAATGGTTTAGAAAGTTTTCAATTGTCCTGGTCTGTGACAGGTATTTATTTATTATTTATTTATTACATTTAATTTTTAAACTGCCCTTCCCTGTGGAACAGGGCTCAGGGCAGTGTACAAATCAAAACATATATATAATAAAAACATTTTAAATCCATATTATTATACAGTAGTAATGACCTATAACCCATAAGGTGGTGATAAGACTGCCAAAAATATATCATTGCCCCACCGGGGGGGGGGGGGGGAGGCCGGAGAAAGAGGAGTGCCTGCAAGATGGAAAGCCGGTGCTGCCCTCAGCCAAATGCCTGGCGGAACATCTCTGCCTTGCATGCCCTGCGGAACTGTATAATGTAAAACAAAGAAAGAAACCAGAAACAAAATATGACTGAGATACTTTCAAGTAAGAAAATGTGACTCTCTGCAAAGAACAGACAAGCAGGAATAATATTCTGCAATCCAAAAACAAACAGACAAAAACTTGATTTGAATTTTGGACTGCATCTTCAGGTCCCCTCAAGCAGTGTGAATTTTAGATGTGATTCTGTTCTGAACTTCATCCTCAGGGACCGGAGAGTGACTCTGCTCAAATATATTGGACTCACTAACCCCGAAGATTCAAATCATGATCCAATTAATTACTATGCAGCATCCACCATTCAGAGGCTGTCATTTAACACAGTTTTCAGGATGGATTTTCAGTGAGTGGGAACAGGACATAAGCAAAGCAGTTATGATGGGTGGCTTGCTATCATGCAGAGGAAATGGCAAAATTGTGGAGAAATATAAATAGAATAATTAGAAAGGCATATCGTAAGAGAGCCTCCTAATTAAAATATCAGAGCTCATCTTAATTTATATGTAGATAAGAATTAGGCTTTAATGTTTGAATCAACTATTTACTGGAAAAAGGCACTGCATATATCAGCTGAAGCAGAGGAGGCCATCGTTTCCTATCTATGCCCACCACCAAGGAGCTCAGGGTACCATATGTGACCTTTCCACCATTTTGTCCTCACAACAAGCATGTGATATAGGTTAGACTGAGAGAGACTGGCCCAAGGTCACCAAACAGAGAGCTAGCATTGTGTAATAGTCAGAGTGTTAGAACAGAACAAGTGGGAACCCACAAGGACTTATGAGAGCTATCTCACTTCCCCTTCTCCCCGGAGCCAGCATTGCTGGACAGGCGGGGTATAAATGTAAAATAAATATAAAATAAAAATATTTCCTCTTTCCTGAATGCCCCCATAGTCTCTCCCCTTTTTCTGCTTCCTTCTCTTCTTCTAGGGTTGCTAACTCCTGGGTGGGGGATGGATATCTTCCCGTGGAGGAAACAGATGTTTTGGAGGGTGGAGTCTATGGCATTGTACCCCTCTGAGGTCCCCCTCCTTCTTAAAGTTCACCCTCCCCAGGTTCCCCCCGCCCCCAAATTTTTCTACTTGAGTCATGCAAGTCTGGTGGCATCAAGTCACCCAAGAGGTTCCTGCCAGGGTGAGGGTTGCCAATCTTCAGGTGGGACCTGGAGACCTCCCCCCACCCCCAGAATTACAACTGAACTCCAGACATCTGACTCTCTGGAAAAAATGGCTGCTTTGGAGGGTGGATTCTGTGGCTGAGGCCTCTCCCCTCCCCACACCCTGCACTCCTCTGACTTTATCACAAAATCTCCAGGAATTTCCCAGCCTGGAACTGGGAACTCTAGCCAGGCCTCGCCCCAATGAGTTCTCCCTCAAAGGCCAAAATAGGGCTGGAAAGGGCCCGACTCCCTCCGCCTATTCAACTCCCTCCTCCTGCCGGCATGCTTACATGATATCTGGTAAAACTGGAAGTGACATGGTGGATACTCTAGCATTTTGCAAAAACTCTGTGGTTTTACACAGAAGTGCCCCCCTCAGGAAAGACTCTACAAATGTTCCAATATGGCCCCAGATTCATATCATTCTGGACTGCCAGCTGCACGTACGAAATTCTTACCCCTTTGGCCACACTTGTTTACTAATAACCTTAAAACTGTTCAACACTTTTGTAATGATGTTAATACTGATACTACAATTATGGTTGCAAAATTCTTAGCAGAATCAGCCACACTTAGACACAGATTTTTTATATAATATGCATACCTTATTGTCTAAACTTTCCAGAATTAAATGTATCTTTTAAATGTGTCTGCTATATACTTATGCCATTAAAGGCGTCTGAATCTGAATCTAACTGGTTCAGATTGGATGAGACACGTATGCAGGAGTGATGCAGGCACATGTTTCTCCCCACCACTACCCCCATGGGCGTCAACTACGGGGGGGCTCGAGGGCTCGAGCCCCCCCCAATTTCCCGGGGGGGGGGGCTCAGCCACCCCCGGCAAAATGAACGCCCGCCGGTGGCCAGTCAGCTGGCCGTCGCCGCCTCTCCTTCCCCCCCACCCCCCGGCCTGCCCTCCTGCCTCCCTGGGGCGGGGCGGGGCGGGGGGAGAGAGGCGACGACGGCCGGCTGACTGGCCACCGGCGGGCGCTCCATTTTGCCGGGGGTGGCTGAGCCCCCCCCCCGGGAAATTTCGGCACGCGGAGCGGGAGCCGGGGGCCCGCAAGGGCGACGCGCCGGCTTTGAAGGGCCTGGCTCCACTTGGCAGCCACCACGTGTCCCCCGGGCGGCGGAGCGTCTCCTTGCAAGTCGTTCCCCAGCTGGGAAACTGAGGCCTGAGCTCTCCGTCCTCCAGGGCCCCGAGGAAGGGCGGAGGGCCAGACGGAGGGAGGAGGAGGACACGGTGTCGGGGCGGCAGGAGAGCGGCTCCGGGTTGAGAGAGCCGAGCGGGTGTCCAGCATCTGGGCAGCCTGCGGAACTCAGAGCCACCAGCGGGGCTGAGGGGGCGCTTCCTCCGGCAATCCTACGCCGCTGGCGCCCGAGGTGAGCGAGGAGAGGGAGGGAGGGGGGCGGGGAGTGCGGCGGGCAGGCACGGCCCAGGGAGGGAAGCGGCGGCGGCTCCCTGGGGCGGGGGGGAGAGCGGCGGGGACATGGTCCCGAGCGCGCGTGCGCGCGCGCACGAGAGAGCCCCCGCCCCCCCTGGGGATTGAAAAAGTCTACGCCCCTGACTACCCCCTGCCATTTCCTCCCACCAGTGTCCAAGTGGATAATCAAAATCAACCCTTTACAACAATGGTCTCATTATTTGATGGGAAAGATACCACACCAAATCTGCAGTTTGTGTATACAAAGGGCCTGTATATAATGGGCCACACACATGTGCTTCCCCAGGGTAACAAAACCGTCATGCAAAGTCAGATTTTTTAACCACATTTGAAATATTCTACATAACAAACAACATTTACATATAAATAGTATAACTGATACATCACTGGTATCATTGCAATAAAGCAGCATTTAGGAAGGGACTGAAAGGAAAGGAGAAAGAAGGGTTGAATCAAAGCACTACTCAGATACATGAAAAATATTTAACCATTTTGTCTCCCTTAGGGCACATTCATGAAAATGGGCTTGCATTGGAAGGCTACTTAGAAACTGGTTACAATTGGGAATTGGACTCACCAATCAGAGCATGTATTGCCAGTAGTAAAAGCTCTTCACTGTTCATTTCTGAGTATATTTCAAAGCACTGTTTCTGACTTATGAAGCTCTAAAGAGGTTGAGAGCAGTACGCCTGAAGGGCTGTCTTCTCCCAGCATAGATGAAGCCCCTCTTTGGGTACCTCAAAATTCTGAGATGGGAAAAGTTGCACTGGAGACAGCAGATTGGATTTAAACTGAATTTTCCATCAGCTAAAGCTTAAACCTGAAAATCTTGTTGATCTCTAAGCTGGTACTGGAACTGGAATATGGCTCATCAGTGGATTGGAAATTTCTTTCCTCCCCCATCCCACTGCAGCGCACTGATCTTGAAATACCATTCCCGGGGCAGCTAGGGACCTTGAGGAACAACATGAGGGGGATCTGCAGTGGAAAGATGGACTCAGTAAGAACTATCCATTTATTCCAGATTGAATCCAGGGACTTTTTGTGGTGGCACCCTAGTTTTGAAATGTATTCGCATGCTTCAGATTGAGCAGTGGGATTAAATTGATTTAAATAAAATAGATAACTGGGGGGAATTGTGATTGATTGATTGATTGATTGATGAACCCTGAGCCAAAAAAAAGGATTGTCGGCTGATTACCCTCATGAATTAAAACTATATATGTGTATTTGGCGTCTGAAATAATCATTTATCAGGGTAGGTTCCACATTATGTTCTCCTTCCATCTATGGAGAGTTTGAAATAATTTCATATTCTTGCAAAATCCTGAAATCTGTCATTTGCCTAAATATGAAAAAAAATCACCTTTAATGAGTTGTGTGTGCGTATGTTTTAAAAATGCAGTCTTTGCTATATGCAGGTAGGTAGTTCTTCATCAAAGACTCATTCAAAAGGGATATGCATTCCATGCAGGAAGTGCTCTACCCAGGTTGTTTTATACTCTGGAACAGACAGTAAAACCTGCTTTTGTAACTACACAATACTTTCATACTTTGTGGGGAGAATGCTTTGTAGGATCTAAAGAAGAGGCCATGTCACAAAGGTCAAAACAGATACCAAGAGGTTGAATCTTATCCCAGACATTATGCAAGTTTTCCAGTGGTGAAGATAAGGTAACTCTAGATAAACTCTATTCAGTGCCATTCAATTAAGCAAAGATTGGTGAGCGTTCCCTTTTAGTTCACAACAAAAATGTGCTTTCATTAGACAGTCTGACAGACCACCATGTGGTTAAGAACTGTAATGGGAGAAATTCTGGCTATTAATGAATAATAAGGTCTGGATGTATTTATAGTTCCGAAACTGGCCCCCAGCATCTTTGCTCATACAAATGTTCTCTTTTTTCTTATGAAGTTATAATCAATACCTTCATCTGCAGGACAGTCATAGTTCGACTTCCAGATGTTCTACAAATAACTTGCCTTGGGGATGATTTCTTTTATTAAATTTGTGCTGGAAAAGTTGCTTAAGAGTTAGACAATCCACCTCAAGCCTCATTGTCTGGGGATAGTGCAAAACCTGACGCATTCATTTCAGATGGCTTGCACACCACAAGTGGACGCATTCATTTCAGATGGCTTGCACACCACAAGTTCCTTGTATTTGCATCATAATTCAGAAGCAGAGTTAAATGGACACAAAACTTTGGTTACATGGGTCTCCTGCCTCCTGGGAATTAATTTTTTTCAGCCTAGGAATGTTTTTAAAGGTGTTTACGTCAGGGTGTGCTATGAAGCACCTACAAATGTCTCTCTGGTTCCAATCATTCTTCCACCACTAACTTAGAAGAATTTCACTGACTGATAGACACCAGTTAAGCAGCCTATCATGCGGTAAAACTGTTCTTGGACTGTCCTTCAAATGGGAAATCATTGAAAGGAGGGGCTGTGGCTCATCGGTTGAGCCCCTGCTTTAGTGTCACAAGTTCCCTCCCCGGCATCTCCAGTTACAACCATCATGTAGTAGATAATATGAAAGACCTGGAGGGTTGCTGCCAGTCAGAGTAGACAATACTAAATTTGATAGACCAGTGGTCTGACATGGGGCTTTTCCGCATGCTCAACTTACTCCTGATTTTCTTGGGAGTCCGTCAACAAGCAGGGTTCTTCCTCACAGTTGTGAAGTCAGTTTATTTTCTTCTGCATGCACCTTAAATAATCAGGATTTTCAAAGGCGGGTGCTGTTGTCATTGGTGGTGTCACAACACCCCCCTTTTAATATTCTGTGTATGCTTATATCGATATAATGATATAATGGCTGTATTTAAAAAAAATGGTACTAAAAGATCAAAATACTGCTGTAATGATAGGTCAAGCAGGTTCTCTGAATTTCCAGCTTTCTTTTTTTTAAAAAAGAAAAAAAAGTAAGTCTCTGTAATCTTCCTTTGCAGGGATATGCCTTTTTCCTTATATTACTGTGATGGAAGAAGACAGAGACTTACTTTTCTTCGAAAGGAGAGCTGTGATTTCAGAGAACCTGCTTGACTTATCCTTACAGCAGCATATTGACATAAGTGCCTTTAAAAATAATAATAAAAACTGAAACCACTCATTTCCAGGGCAGGGGGGTGGGGAGGAGAGGGAGTGGTTTGATTATAGAAGCCCAATCATTAAAAAGTAAGCTGGAGGTACACAGGAGGGGGCAATATGATGAAAACCAGCAGAGACATTATGCATGCAAGAAAAGGCAATTCAAATTCAGCTTCTAGAAATAAAAAGATCAGGGTAAAAGTGGTCACAAAGAAACAGGAAAACCTCAAGGGGAACACAAAACAAAAGAATTGAAGTGAAAATAAAGGTATAAATGTATGTGTGAAAATCAAGGAATATACTGGACCAGAATCAGTGTTCCCTCTAATTTTTTTTTTCACTACTAAGAGGAGCAGTTCACATCTTGAGCAGAATATAATTGCTGCAATCTTAAAATGGGCAATGGGCAGTGCAAGGCTCCAGACTGCTGCTGAGCGGGGCTTCCTGTGTTAATGATTGGCACAACTTAGAGGAGGAGGGAGGGAGGGAGGGAGGGAGAGAAAGCAAGCAAGCAAGCAAGCAAGCAAGCAAGAGACCAAGACGGTGCAGAAAAGCCCTTGTTTAAAGGCAGCGTCATGTATGTTTCTGTCCAGGGTGCTGACCACAATATATGAGGACTGAACCCTTGCGAGAGAACAGGCAGGAGGAGGTAGTTGTGGAGGAGACAGGAGACGGGGGCATGTGGGATGCTGTTATCTTGCCCCAAACCTGCTGCCTGATGTGACCATCTAAAGCTCATTTTTCCCCAATAAACTAATTTTCAGAATGTAAATCCTGAGATGCACAGAAGAAAGTGGCCATGCAAATATTTAAAATAAATGTATTTTTCTTCCCAGAAAAGCATTAAGCCATGCAAGGGCTTAAGTGGTAATATCCAGGAATAGTTTTGCCACATAGTGTACTAGAAGTTACTGCAGCAACTCACCTCAGATCCTCACTCTGCCATGGAATCTCTCTCTCTCTCTCTCTCCCTAACCTACCTCACAGGGTTGCTGTTGGGAGGATAAAATGGAGGAGAGGAAATGATGGAAGACACTTCGGATCCTATTGGAGAAAAAGGCAGAGTATATATGAAGTAAATAAAAAAAACTAAAAACATTTTTTTTCTCTTTAAAGAGCTAAATTTGGCTCCTTACTGAGTCACATTTGGCTCTTGAGCGATGAGTTGCAGACCTCTGTTCTGAAACCAGATTCATTCAATCATTTCTGAAGCAGATGGTTTCCTTCCTCAACTCCACCACTGAGAATTGTTCTGCCCCAGCAGAAATTCACCATGTTTAATCGTAAGCTACTTTTCAGGTTCTATGGATTGTTTTGCTTACCCTTACTTGAATGCCCTGCTGCTATTTCAAACAGGGCTCATTTCGTAGCAGGAGCTCCTTAGCATATTAGGCCACACACCCCTAATGTAGCCAATCCTCCAAGAGCCTACAGAGCTCTTCTTACAGGGGCTACTGTAAGCTCCTGGAGGATTGGCTACATCAGGGGTGTGTGGCCTAATATGCAAAGGAGCTCCTGCTACGAAATGAGCCCTGCATAGGAAACACAGTCAAAGGACTGGAGTGCCAGATTAGGATGAGAGACCCACCTTCTAAGCCCCACTCTGCCAGAAAGCTTACTGGGTGGCCTTGGCCTAGTCACTGTCTCTTAGCCTAACCTGCCTCGCAGGGCGGTTGTTGTGAAGAAAAAATGAAGGGAGACCAATTTATGCCTCTGTGGGCTCTAAGTAGGATGATGGGACAAAAATGTACTAAGTTGATAATAATAATAATAGGTTTGGGCATTTGTGGAACGACCTATACAAGGGAAAGACATCAGTGGGCATTATTCTTTTTTGTGTTGAGTTTTGATAGCATACTCAGGATTGCAATCCTGTCTGCTTACTTAAGCTTACTGCCATGAAAGGATGGATAAATACATTTGATGCTCCGTTGGCAGAGGAGCTGGCTGACATGAAGTGTCCATCTGAAGCTGGCCCAGTTTATTACTGAATAATGATTCCCTTATTGTTTCAAACAGGATATTGGTTTTAAATAGGATATTGGAAGATTTATCACTACCTAGCTTGCATTATCCTTTTGCTTTATTCTTGGCCCGATGCATATTATGTCTGGAGTGTGTTTTTTTAAAGTCTTGTACTGATTGTTGTTAGAATGCTGACCCAAAACTGATCAATAATTCTTCTTCATGCCCTGGCCTGGATAGCCCAGGCATACCTGATCTCATCAGATCTCAGAAACTAAGCAGGGCCAACCCTGGCAAATATTTGGATGGGAGACGTCCAAAGAATACCAGGGCCAGGAGGCAGTGTTCCCTCTAAGCTGAGTTGGTGTGAGCCAGCTCACAGTTCCTTAGCCTCTGGCTCACACGTTTTTGTCTCAGCTCAGGAAAGATGGCTCCAGAGCAAAATAATTTATGCAGTAGCCAAATCGCTTGCTCACAACTTTATTGCCAGTAGCTCACACAGTAGAATTTTTGCTCACAAGACTCCACAGCTTAGAGGGAGCATTGGCCGGGAGGCAGAGGCAGGTTATCAAGCCACATCTCTGAAAGTCCTCCATGCCTCAATAGGAGTCACCAGAGGTTGCCATGACTTCCAGACATGGGCATGCACACACACACACACACGTGCAAAAAAAATTATTCTTCACCAGGATTTTCGTCCTTAATAGACACTGATCAGGTATAATTTAGGGATTGAATATATTGATTTAGAGTGTGGTTTTCATTATTCAGTCCCAAGATAACTGATGATAATATTGAGTCAGGATTACCAGGAAGGTGTCACGGCCAGAGTTAGGGTCTGATCAGAAGTTCTCCATAAACTTGTCTAACAATAGCTCTGATCAGCCTCAATCAGCTCACCATTCACTCACGGTTGTTCTCTCCTTGATAAAGAAGGCAGAAAGCAAAAGCCATTCAAATCCTTGCAACTTTCAGGAGTGAGTTCCGACATTTACTGGGAAACACAATGCCAATGGACTTTTGGATTTGTCAGGTAAACTCCTGCTGTTCTCTGGGTGTTTTCACTGGTCCCGTAGTACCTGGTTTTGAGTTTGACTGCTTCCTGAAATCATCTCTGTTCTCTCCAAGTCCTGCTCCTTGTTATGAACCCAGGGTTAAACTTGACCCAGCATTAATGCTGGAGAAGCAAGTCAATTCAGTGGTGAAAAATGCCTTCTTCCCTTTTCACTTAGCCCAGGGAATGGCTCTCAAGCTTGGCCCAGCCAATCTGGCCACATGGGTCTATGCCATAGTTACCTCAAGGTTATCATAATACATTCTGCATCACTCTATCCTTGAAGACATCTTGGATTCTCCAGCTTTGACAGAATGCTACCTCGCGTTTATTATTGGGAGCTGGGTGGAGTAGATTTCTGGGTTCAGTTCAAGGCACTGGTCATCACCCAAAAAGTTCTTCATGTCCTCAGACCTAAATCCCTGCAAGACCACCTCTTGCAATATATGCTAATATGACAGCTCCACACATCTGAATACAGCCTCGTGGGGGTGCTGTCCTCTGAAGTGGTAAGAACAACAGCTGCCCATACCTGGCCATTCTGTGCTGTGGCTGCTGCCTGGTGGAATGGCCTACCTGGAGTGGTCAGGAAGGCTCCCAAACTTTTATAGTCCTGCAGGATATATAAAAATGTTAATACTTGTGAAATGTTAGACAGTTTTCACTGATTCGTTCCTTGTATTACATTATTTTTATTGCAATGTTTGCCAGTGATGTTTTATTGCAGTGTTTATTGTTTTATTATACTGTTTTTATCCCATTACTTTCTAATTCTGTTGTTCTTGAGGCTCAACAAGAAAGGAAGGCTGTGAAGGAAGAAAATAAATAATTAAAGCACAAGAGCAGACTCCTATGCTCCTCAGGCAAGTCCCAAGTATGAACAAAATATTATTGTATCCCATAAAGGAGAGGAGACCCATGTTTGAATCCCCACTCTCTGGGTGACCTTGGACCAGTCACACCTTCTTAGCCTGACCTACCTCACAGGGTTGTTGTGAGAATACAGGAGAATGGAGGAGAGGAGAATGATGTAAGCCGCCTTGGGTCCCCATTGGGGAGAAAGGTCGGGTATAAATGAATGAAATAAATTCTCACTGAAGGGGATAGGCAGTCATGGAAACCAAGCAATATGAGATCACTGCCTAGGCCTAGCACCTGAATATGTAGAGGGCCACCTCTCCCCATATGTTCCTGTGCATTAGCTATGTTGTTGCAACTGCAATATTCTAGCTGTTCCCTCTTTAAAGATGGCCCATCTGGCATCAATGGTAGTCCATTAATTTTCTGTGATTGCCCCACTTTATTGAACAGGTCCCTTGAGATACTGACTTGCCTGAGCAATAAAGCAGTGAGGAGGTAAAGGAAGGAGAGAGAAGTGGGAAATTCTCTGTCTCCTCTTGTTCTTCTACACTCTCTCTCACACACACACACATATATGCATAAAATCTTTCTTGTTCATCTTCCCATATTCCAATGGCTCCAGAGTAAGGTTCTAACCTTTAATTAGTTTTACCGGTTTATTTTTAGTTCATTAAAAAGATCTCAAGCTGACTTATGAAAAGGATGCATAATCAAATCACTGAAAATAACCAATATACAATGTACTGTGATTACATATGTATTAATTAGCATTTGTTAACATTACTGCTTTTCAACAGCTTTAGACGGAATGACTTGCTGTAGAACTGAACCTCTGCCTTAATGAAACCCCCTCTGAATCTACCCCGGGGCATGGCTAGCAATAACCCTGGGCTGTAGGCTAGGTGGAAACCAAAGACAACAAGCTGAGCTGGGGTTTGAACCCAGATCTCCCTCCATTTACCGTCCACCATCAGCTCCCCTTTTCCTGTGATACTCTGTGATTAATAAGTGAGGATGCACTGGATGCAAATGTTCCTGGTTCCATCCAAAATCTATATATCATATACATTTTAATGAGTTTATTTTTGAAAAATCTTGGTTTTTACTGGATCCTGGCAGAACTTTCCCAAAGGAAATGTTATGAAATAATCCTCAGTATCCAAACAGTAACTAATAAACAAATGAGCCAATCCATGCATTCTGTATCTTCCTTTACTGCCATATGTTGTTGGCAAAAGATGTTCTGTTTGCTCTCAGCTAGGAAGCTCAAACAAGCCCACGACTGAAGAGAGAAAACAATAGGAAATACTGGTAGAACTGAAGTATAAGCATTCAGTTTATTTGCATTTTCAGCAACAGAAAGAAATTGTGCCAGGAAAAGTTACGTAGATAAAAAGGCAGGCAGGCAGAAAGACAGGCATTACAAAACTAGTCAGTTGCCCATGTGACTGTTACTGCTTTAATGAGAACCTTTCAGTATAGAGAGCCTGCACAACAGGGACAGCCATGGGTACCATTTAGTAAAAACCCTGGGGAGCCCTTATATTTGCAGAAAAATCTAAAAAATCTTTTGAAGAATTAATAGCTCTGCAGAGCAGTATCTTGAACAGCAATCCTCTTTAACTGCCAAGGTATAACTGCACTGGAGTGTAGAAGATAAGTTTACATTTGGAAGCCCCTCAAAAGCACCCCACACGACTGCTTCAGGGTAAGGGCAATTCCTAGCTCTACCCACAAGTCTCCCTGCTTAGGGCTGGAAATCTCTCTCTGCTATACAATATCCTTTAACTGAAGAAACAAGGGATGGATCCAGGGATCTTCCACATGCAGAGTATATGCTCTGCCTTTGGCCAACCCATGCCACTGTGAGATGAACCAGTTCAAAGACCTCACTCATTTCTGCTTAAGGTGATAGCCATATGAGCAGTACTAGATAGATAGATGGATAGATGGATAGATAGACAGACAGACAGACAGACAGACAGATAGATTAGACAGACAGACAGACAGACCTCACTCATTCCTCACTCGTAGCCTCTAAGTGCACCTAGATAGAACCTGGTTGTCTTATTGATTTGGACATGGGGAAAACATATTTTGGCTCATCTACTAAAAGACAGATTTAGGCTGCCATCCTAAAATAGTTTCCTGATTGAATGGGACCTACTTCTGAGTAGACTACTTCTTAGTCTTGCTCTTGGACTTCTACAACTAGCTTAACAAAAATGCAGTAACATATGTTTGTAGCAAATTTACCTTAACTGATGTTATTGGTTGTAAATTGACCATTCATTTTATATGGAGTCTTTTGTGAATATTTCCGACAGATGAACGATTAGACTTTTTGACTTTAAGTATTCTTGAAGACAATTGCAGAGGGTAGCCATATTGGCCTGCAGTAGAACAGCTGGATTTGAGTCCAGTGGCACCTTGGAGTGGAGAAGTGGAAGTGGAGACTGGATTTATACCCCGCTCTTCACTACCCGAAGGAGTCTCAGAGTGGTTCACAGTCCCTTTCCCTTCCGTTCCCCACAAGAGACACCCTGTGAGGTAGGTGGGGCTGAGAGAGCTCTCCTGAGAACTGCCCTTGAGAGAACAACTCTGAAAGAATTTATGACTGACCCAGGTCATACCAGCAGCTGCATGGGGAGGCATGGGGAATCAAACCCGGTTCTCCCAGATTAGAGTCCGCACTCCTAACCACTGCACCAAACTGTCTCCCACTGAGACCAACAAGATTTTCAGGGTATGAGTTTTCAAGACTGAGGGAACTTTGACCTTCAAAAACCTTGAAAACCTTGTTGGTCTCTAAGGTGCTACTGGACTCAAATCTAAGTATATTTGGAATAACAAACTTATGTTTGAAATAATTTGATCTCATTTGGCTGTTTATGGTCTAATTATGCTACACTGTAATGGACAGTTGGCTGAGCAATACATTTGAAATGAAACTGAACTGATCCCAAATATTTGGGAAAACAGATGGAATTTGATGTGGTGCTCCAAACTGAGAACAAGTGTCATCAGTGGTGAATGGGACACATCATAAACACCATGAGACTATTCACACCAAAACCATAAAAAGGAACCAACCAGGATTCACATTAACACACAAGATGTATTCACAGTTAATTCTGTTACCTGGCAGCTAGCCCTATAACTGCACTTACTCGAGATGAATAGCTGCAATCCTGCACAATGTGAAGCTGCTTAACACCCATGGATTTAATCAGCTAATAGCACGCATTACCTACTACGACTATTTTTTATACAGTGTGAACATTGTATTGGATACCATGTACGAACAAAAAGGGTGTTGCAAAAGCTACGTTTGAAGGACAGGGCAGGAAAATGGGATGAGGTGGGAAAATGGCTGTAAGATATGAATAGTAGAATTACAACTGGAAAGCTAAGGTGAATTGTGGAATTGTTGAGACCAGGGAGAGCTGCTGGTACTTAGCATGAAGAGCAGTAGGCTACAGGCATCAAAGGCCTAACTCAGTATAAAGCCCCTTCATATATCATCTAAGGGACTCACAGTGGAATCCTAAACTGTTACACCCTTCTGCACTCATGGAAGTCAGTGGGCTTTGAAGGGTGTAACTCAGCTTGGGATTGCATTGTGAATGTGCGTGGATGATAGGGAAGGGGCCATGGCTCTGTGGTAGAGCATCTGCTTGGCACGTAGAAGATCCCAGGTTCAATCATCAGCATCTCCAGTTTAAACCATGAGGTAGTAGGATATGCGAAAGACCTCTACCAGAGACCCTGGAAAGCTGCTACCAGTCTGAGTAGACAATAATGGTGATGATGAAGAAGAAGAGTTGGTTTTATACTCGGCCCTTCACTACCTAAAGGAGTCTCAGAGCATTACTCCAAGCAGCTCAGCAGAATCTGTCTCTGAGATTTCATAACGGGGATCTTCAAGCTCTTTGCTGGAATCTGTCTGCTTAAAATGTGCTGCTTTGTGAAGTATGAAAACCAGGGCAAGCAGGAACAGAGCAGAATAGGGAAAAAAACTATAGAACAACATACTGGCAAATACAGTGCCATGCAACTTTGCTGAGATTGGAAAGTGAGACATAGTTGATCCATAAGGCAGGCTGTGAAGGAACACAAACTTCCAGGTTGCCTGGAGCAGTAAAAAAAAAATCTGCCAACACCAGTTTGACTTGTTCATTTCCCTGGTCTTGAAGGGATTCCACCTAACTCAGTAAAACATAAATATGAACATCAGAAAAAAGAAAGGCAAGAGTGTAGGCACATAAGAAGTCCAAGTCGGCAATGGAAACAGCCATGCTGAGATTTTTTTTCTCAAAAACTCAAACATAGCTTGAACCACCTTTAAAATAAATTAGAGTTGCCAACCCTCCAGGCAGAGCCTGGAGATCTCCTGGAGTTACAACTGACCTCCAAACAACACAGATCAGTTCTCCTGGGGAAAATGGCTGCTTTGAAGGGTGGACTCTATGGCATCATGCCCTGCTGTCCCCTCTTCTCCCCAGGCTTCACCACCAAATCTCCGGGAATTCCCCAATCCAGAATTGGTAACCCTAGCTCTTAGTGTTGCATCCTGTTAAAGAGTGTTATCCATGCTGTTTAGCAACCTTGATTTCAAGGGATAAAAAAGGGTGATTCTTGGAAACATAGTTTTTTCTCTGTTGAAAGAAAAAAAATGCCAATATCATTGTACAGATTATTCAAAATTCAATTTTAGCAGTTGTAGCAATGATCAGTCCAGGCAGAGATGCCTGGCTGCTTCAGCCCTCTGCAGTTTAATAAAAATCCATGAAAGGAAAATAGCAAAAAGCAGTTTGGTAGAATAGTTAACAAACAGCTTCACGGCGAGCTGTAATCACAACAGAGATCTCAAAACCTTTGCTGCTGTTTTTCCCAGAGGATAATTTTGTGACCAAAAACGCTATTGTTATTTCTACAAAAAGCTACCTGTGATCTCCTAACTCCCAGTCATTAGGTAAGTTTCTGTGACATCACACAATGTTCATCAACATTCTAAATCTAGCACGGCCACCATGAGCCCTATTTTTAGAGAAAGGTGCCTTATAAATGTCATAAATAAATACATATATAAAAATTCTTTCCTGTCATTGGTCTTGAAAAATTCTTGCTCTGTCCTTCTTCCAGGTAATTACTGCTCTGTCCTTCTTCCAGGTCTTGCTTTGGTCATCTGTTATTAGTGCTAATTTCTTTTTTGTTTTGAAAACTATATTTGTGAGTTTTTGTAGATTTTCTCTGTTGGTAGAAAAAATGTAAAGAATGATTGCCAACATGTGCCACACATCATAAAAGCATGGTTTGGTGTAAGGTCCCATGCAGCCTTCAGGGCCATTATAAAAACAAGTCTTATATTCTGCCTACAGAATATGTTGGAGGGAAGCCTAGCTCAAAGTCTTCCATTGTCCTGGCTGTGCCACTAGATGTTGCAGGCAGATCCTCAATGCTCCTCTAAGCAAATCCCTTCCACATAGAAAACCAGATAAATTCATTGAACAAATAATCAGTACTAACAAAAATCATGATCTTGCTAGATGTATTTCAAATGTGACTTCTTTTTATCTTTTTTTAATCAGCTACTGATGCTAGTTAATTGGAGTAGTCAAGGTCTTTAAAGAGGTTTTTTTTTCTGTTTTAAATTTAGATCCTCCGAGTCCTGTTGCATTGGTTATTAGGCTCTTTTATGCTGTATGACTGCATTGTTTTATACCACATAATCCACCTTGAGTCTCAGTGAGAAAGGTGGGCTATATATAACATACATAAATAAATAAATGGCTATATGATAAATGTTGTATTTCACATGACTTGCTCAACAATACTTTAATATTCTTGTCTATGGGATTTAATGCTTAACTCCCTTTGTGAGAAGCAGTCTTGATTGTTCAATTTACACCTGTCAGTTTGTTTATGTTTTTGTCTGTTCTGGAAAGCTGCTAGGCTTGCCAACTCCGGGTTGGGAAATATCTGGAGTTTTGGGGGTAGACAATGGAGAGGGCAGGGTTTGGTGAGGAGATGACCTCCATGGGATATAATGTCATAGAGTCCACCTTCCAAAGCAACCTTTTTCTCCAGGAGAACTGAGCTCTGTAGACTGAAGGTTAGCTGTAATTCTGGGAGATTTTCAGCCCCCTCCCTCACTGGAAATTGGCAACCCAAAAGCAGGGGACCCATGAAATTCATGGGTGGAACAGGGAATTCCATCTTCACCTCACCCGTTCAAGAGGCCACCTCCTGGCCAGTCCACCTGCCTTCATTACAGCTGCCTTTGTCTGCCTGGCTCCCATTGCTGCAGCTGCAAGAGCAGTGCCTTCCATACCTTCTTGCTCACTTGCATGCCTGACCACTCTCTTCACTGGTTGCTGCTCCATCTGTCCTTCCTCACTCACTCACTTGCTTAGCTCACATGGTAGTAGGTGGCTGCCCCTCTATTTCAAAAAAGGGTGGGCAAGATCTTACAGGATATCATTTCCATTTTTGGAAAAAAAATTTGCAAGCTGGGGAGCAAAGGCTGCACCAGGTCTGTGGACAAATATCCCTTATCTGTTATCAGGCCCCATTGTCTGGAATTTTTGATCCACAAGGCCATGTTTAGAATTAGACATATGACGTAAAAAACCCCAAGGTATTAGGGAGAAAAGTGCTACCTTATCCTATTTTAATATCTGCAAAGGATTTTCAGGGTGTACAGAGGCACCTTCAGTCATATGAACCCCCTATTTATACTCTGAAATGGTACAGCCCCGATACAGGTTTAACAACGCCATGAGAACAAGGATAAAGGTCAGCTTGTTTGGCTCATTTGATCATGTGTTTGAACATCAGAACACAAGAGTTGCTTTGCTGAATCAGACAAGTGATCCCTATATCCAGCCTTCTGTCTCCAACAGGGGGCTAGCCTACGGGAAGGTCAAACAGTATGGAATGATGGCCATCTGCTATGGTTGTTTTTCCCCCACCATCTGTAATCAAGAGATTACTTCCTCTCAACAAAAAAAGCTACATTTAAGTTGTTATCGTGGCAAAATATTGCAACACTGAAATAGGATGTCAGGAACTTTAATGAGCAATAGTGAAATAGAGAGCTGAGAACCTGATGTCTGGCCATTTGTGTGGGTTTACCCAGGACAGGGTACTGTTTCTGACAGCTGTTAAGAAATCTGTATTAAATATCCAGGTCAGGCTTTCTGGTGCCTATTTGATTTCAGATTTGAACACAATTTCATCCTGATAGGTAAACTTGTCTTAAAACCTGTCATCAGCTGGTTTATTTTTACAGAGATTCGACAAGCCTCCGTAGGGTGTTTTCATAGTGTATTTGTGAACTGTCATGACAAAGAAGCAACTGCTGAGGTGTTTCATAGCTCACTGCTAAGCTACAGACGCTGGCGCATCTCCAATGGCATGCCAGTGTCGCTGTTTTTTATCCTATGCTTTCTTAGCTGAGAAAAGAAATATCAAAGAAGACTGAACTCCAAAGAGCTAGGAGCATGGCAACTGAGCTGATGTTCAAAGTGATGCTGTCCCCACCCACCACTCACAGAGTGGCATGTTGAAAACGTACAAGGAACCAGGAGGTAGGCATAAACGTATATGTGAGGTAAGGAGGCTCTGCAAATGCTGAACATCAGATGTCCACCTCTCTCTATACTCTGACCATAAGTGACAACAGATGGACTCAAAGTGGTGCCATGCCACATCTGGCTCGGTGTGAGATGCCCTTATTCCAAACCAGACTACAAAGGTGCAGCAGGAACACCAGGAAGGGGAGGGAGGGAAGCTGATTTGTATTCATCCCTGGCACTCACATTATTTGCTGTGTCACATTCTTCATACCACTCAACCGCCATCTTAAACTCTGAACCAGAGAGCCTGGTACCAGAATAATGGACAGACCCAAATGGAATAATACACAGAACCTCTGGAAGGCTCCATCTTGTATAGTATCCTTTCTCCATCCGTCTCCCCCATTGTGCTGTGAAGTAATTTCTTGTGATTAATTCTTGTGATTCATAAACTCTTTTGAGTTGTAAAAAGAGAGCCAAGTCCCTTCCACACGAGCGAGATAATCCAGAGGGGAAGTGAGGCTTTTTTGCCCTGGAGCAATTTACCCCGCAGTTGCGCGATCACACAGGTCTGTGGACCTGCTGGGGCAACTTGCCGCTGCATGATCAGATGCAACCATGGGCGAGCTTTTTTTGGGGGGGGGGTTGGTTTCCAAGGCGCTTAAACGGGGGGATTGATGAATCACTTTCCCACCCTAAGGGCTTTCAATGATACGCACATGGAGAAGGGAAAAACAACAACAATGTGGAGTCGGGATAACGTGTTATCACGCTATCCGCGATGCCACACTTCCATGCTGGAGTGATCACACGGGGAAAGTCTGGCTCTGGCCTGCAGCAAACCGTTTGATACCACATTTCCACTAGAAGTTTTTTACTCCAGTTCCCCGCTGGATCAAAACAGCTTGCAGCAGTTTGACGACGGTTGTGGGATGCTTCCCAGATGTGCTGGTGTGATTGCAACGGTTTAATCCGCCGGTGAATCGTCCCTCTTGCATGGCAAATGGGTGTGTGTGATCGCATCCCCAGTCTGGTGTAGTGGTTAGGAGTGTGGACTCTAATCTGAGGAACCGGGTTTGATTCCCCACTCCTTCAAATGCAGCTGCTGTGGTGACCTTGGGTCATTCCTAAGTTCTCTCAGAGCTCTCTCAGCCCCACCTACCTCACAGGCAGTGCTCCCTCTAAGTTGAGTTAGTGTGAGCTAGCTCACAGTTTTTTAGCCTCCGGCTCACACATTTGTGTCTTAGCTCAGGAAGGATGGCTTCAGAGCAAACTAATTTATGCAGTAGCCAAATTGCTTGCCAGTAGCTCACAAACTAGAATTTTGCTCACAATGTTCACAAGACTCCACAGCTTAGAGGGAGCATTGCTCACAGAGTGTCTGTTGTGGGGAGGGGAAGGGAAAGGGATTGTAAGTTGCTCTGAGACTCCTTCGGGTAGTGAAGGGTGGGGTATAAATCCAATCTCTTCTCTTTTTCTTAAAACAAATCTCAAAGGGAAACTTATTACCAATGACCATTAAATTTCTCTTTCAGGTTAGTTATAATATACAAGTATAGACATTTTGTGTTTTGATTAACTAAGCTCTCACTGTACATCCCTAGATCAAGATGGATAGCCATGTTAGTTTGTCTGTAGCCGTAGAAAAGAGTAAGGCCAAATCTACACCTCTCCTCTGAAGTAATTTGACTGCTGTTCTTTTCCTACACTCATTTCACACTGGTTTCAAATTTCACTTTAGTTTTTTTCCCTGGGTCTGAAGAGCAGTAAGCAACAGGATCTGTTTAAAGCAGTGTGATGCTAGCTTGACCACAAGAGGGCAATTAACAAATGTAGATGATGAGTTTTAAACTAGAACAAGTATGGTTTGAAACTAAAGATGGGTATAGACGGTTTTTTTTAAAAAAAACTAGAATGATTCCAGCGGGAAAGTCAGATGTAGATTTGACCTAAGAGTCCAGTAGTACCTTAAAGACTAAGAAAATAAATGGCAGAGTGTGAGTTTTTGTGAGTCACTGCCCTCCCCTATTACCTCTCTGCATATCTCACCTAATCCAATCTCGCTTGCTATTGTCATTTACCTGCTAGTGTCATTTGCCTGCTAATGTCATTTGGCATCTGAAATCACTCCACTTTCCAATATGTAGGACAGATGGACTCCCATTCTAGCTGCATCTGAAGAAGTGAGCAGTGACTCATGAAAGCTCATTTCCTGCCACATACTGTGTTAGTATTTAAGGTGCTACTGGACTCTTGTACATCCCTAGAAACTGAAGCATCTGCTGAGTTATACTTACGGCATATAGACCATACGCTTCATTTTTTTCCCCTTGGACAAAAGTATTTGGCATTTCAAGATACTTTGCCAACACACGAGAAGTCACTCAGGAAGCTGACTCCTACACTAGTTTTACTATGCTAAAAGCTTGGCATGAGGGAACAGAACTCCTCCATCCCTAACTTGGTAAGCACATATGGCCCATCCTATGGGGCTGGTGGGATGAAGTTTGTATTGGGGAGACAAAAAATAAAGGAAGGGAAAGTTGTAACTTTCAAATATTTCACTACCATCTGTAACTCAACAGAAGTCTGATCAGATATGGTAAAGATTTTTGCCAAAGTATACTTCTTATTAGGGAGGAAAGGTGGCATCGAAATAGCCCAGTCTCGTCAAATTTTAGAAGTTAAGCAGGGTTGCTGCATGGTCGAGAAACCAGCAAGGAAGACTCCCCAGAAAAAGGCAACACCAAACCACCTCTGCTTCTTGCCTTGAAAGCCCCTTTGGTGAGGTCGCCATAAGTCAGTTGCAACTTGACAGTGCTTATGACCACATACTTCTCATCATTCAGGATATTTTAGTGCCCAGAAGGTTTTTAAAGGAGCTTTCGCCTTGCCAAAATTTAAAAATCTCCATATGACTACAGTTAGTCACACACACTAAATAATCCACTTTCAATCCACTTTCAGTGCCCTTTTGAATTGGATTTTGCCAGTTCACACAGTAAAAATCCAGTAGGAAAGTGGATTAAAAGTGGATTATTTGGTGGGTGTGACTGCAGCCTCACTTTAGACATAAACAATAGGAGAAAAAAACATGATGGCAATCAATCTATAGCAACAGAAATAACAATGCAAATTAGAGTAAATCCAATATTGTTCCTTTTAAGCAACCCAGGGTGCGTTCAGACGGGCAGCTAATCCTACCATTGGCCCAGCTGTAATTTGATCTAGATCTTTTTAATCCAGCATTGCATGACCAGACAGCTTCCCCGTGAATTGCTTTACAGTGCGTAACTCCGCGGTGAATTGTCTAGACAGCATCCACCTTAAGGAGCCATGCAGGCGGCTTTTTCTTTTTTTTAAATCCTGTTTGTGCATGTGCATATCGGCATATGTGCTTATCTGCATATGTGCATCACCATCTGCGGATGTTGCATGTTTAAGCGGTTATGTACACATGGCTAAGACTTTTTAAAAATGGCAGCTGTTCGGGATAACCTGGAGACCATCCCTACAGGCTCACTGCATATGTGCTTATCTGCATATGTGCATATCTGCTTATCTGCATATGTGCCTCACTGTCTGCAGACATCACATGATTAAGTGGTTATATGCACATCACTAAGACTTTTTTAAAATGGTGGCCATTCAGGATGGTCTGGAGATCATCCCTACGGGTTGATGGGTGCTGGTGGAATGACCTGACAGTGTAAAGTCCAGCATTGGCCCGTCGGTCAGCTTTAGACCGGACTTTAATCACTATCTTAAGTATGGATCCCCGGTGGGGATCAATGGCCTACTAACAAAAGCGGCACGATTCCCAGGTGTTGAGGTCTGGACATGTACTTTAAATCCACCAGGCACTCGTGCCTGGCGCGGCTCAAAAGCAGTTGGTTTGTTTAATCTGAATGCACTAAATAATCTGAATGCACTAAATCATAAAGTGTTAGAATGGTAAAACATTCTTAATTTATAAGTTTTCCACCTATTGTACATTCTTTCCATCCCCCTTAGTCAGGGTTAGACTGTTCAGCCTATAACTGGGAACTATGCCAGCCACTAACCCCCTGCACTTTAGCAAAGCCAGAGGGGGGAGACCCTTGGTGGCATAGTGGTTAGGGTGTCAGACTAGGATCCAAAAGACCCAGGTTCAAATCCCCAGTTTGCCTTAAAACTTGGTGGGTGACTTTGGACCAGGCGCCCTATCAGCCTAAGCCAATGCACAGTGTAATGAGGATAAAGGGGGCAAAAGGGGAATTCACCATCTTGAATTCCTTAGAAGAAGGATGGTGTAAAAATGTATTAATTAAATAAATGTGGCATTCTGTAATAGCATACTGAGCCTTACACTGCACTTTTTCTCTTTTTTTAGATTGAAGTTTTCCGGTGTGTTTTTGCTAATAGTGCATTGTCCTGGGAAGCTGAACCTCTTGCATTGCTTCAGGATGATCATGTTTGCCATAATACAGTGGGTGCAGAAACTCTAAGGAAGCAGTAATGGACACATGAAGCTATCAAGTCATTTTCCAATCATGAGAGGGCAGATCTTGAACATTATTATTATTTGGTGAAGTGTTTAGGAACATGGATGCTAATCTGGGAGAACCGGATTTGATTCTCCACTCCTCCATGTGTAGCTGCTGGTGTGATCTTGGTTCAGTCAAAGTTCTCTCAGAACTGTTCTCTCAAGAGCAGTTCTCAAAAGATCTCTCTCAGCCCCACCTACCCTCTCAGGAAGGATGTTGTGGGAAGGGGAAGGGAAGAAGATTGTAAGCCACTCTGAGTGAAGGGCGGGATATAAATACAATATCTTCTTCTTCTATAATAATAATAATAATAATAATAATAATAATAATAATAATAATAATAATAATAATAATAATAATAATAATATAATTTCTAAACCACCCTCCCCCAGAGGGCTCAGGGTGGTATACATCATATTTGAAATACAGTTCAGTTAAAAACATTCCAGAGCATAAATTAATTAAATTAAAAACCAACGATCGAGCATGGTTTCCAGTAAATCAGTGAAATCATTAACCTTCAGTCCTAACCGCCCTGAACCTGCTTTGGTGGAGAGGGTGCGGTATAAATCAAATAAATAAATAAATAGATGGCTTTCTGCATGTGGTCACTTCCTCCATGGGGCGGGGTCCTGGGCTGGATGAGATGGGAAAACCATTTCTGTCCTCAACCATAGGCCTGGTGGAACATCTCTGTTTTGCACACCCTGCAGAACTGTACAAGGTCCCTCAGGACATGGATGTCTCCAAACAGAGAGTTCCACCAGGCAGGAGTCAGGGCCAAAAAAGCCCTGGCTTTGGTTGAGGACATCCGGACATCTCTTGGGCCTGGAATCACCAATGGGTTTTGATCTTGTGAGTGTAGTGCTCTTCAGGGGGACATACCAAGAGAGGCAGTCCCACAGGTATGTTGGTCCCAATGCTCCCTCTAAGCTGTGAAATCTTGTGAGCAAAAATTCTACTTTGTGAACTACTGGCATTAAAGTTGTGCGTGAGCGCTTTGGCTACTGCATAAATCAGTTTGCTCTGAAGCCTGAGCTAAGACAAAAATCTGTGAGCTGAAGGCTAAAAAACTGAGCCAGCTCACACTTTAAGGGCTTAAAGGGCTTAAAGGTCGTCCCATCCATGGATGTGAATAGAGAAGCTCAGTCTCTGGATTATGGTATTCACTCATAACTATATACAGGGCTCATTTCATAGCAGGCGCTCCTCTGCATATTAGGCCACATACCCCTGATGTAGCCAATCCTCCAAGAGCTTACAGTAGCCCCTGTAAGAAGAGCTCTGTAAGCTCTTGGAGGATTGGCTACAATAGGGGTGTGTGGCCTAATATGCAAAGGAGCTCCTGCTACGAAATGAGTCCTGACTATATATTACTGTAAACCATGGAAATACCTATTAAGACCCTGAGACTTTTGTTGTCTCATATGGTACTTCCCTGTGACTAACACAATGGGCAATTTAATGCTGTCCTGTACCAGTTCAGATGGCTCCTCTTTGTGATTATTCCATTTTAATGTAATGTACAATTAACAAAGGCTTTTCCTTTTCAGCAAAGATAAACTAAAAGAATGGGATTGATTTGAAATTGTGTCTAGTGCAGATGGTAATCAGGCGGAAGGAGCTGCTTTAGAGCAACTGAATTGCCATCTTTGTCTGTAATGTTTGATCAAAATGAAATTGACATTCAAACGCTGGGTTTCGTTGACAGCTCAGAGAATATTTGTTCAAACTCATCTGCTGCTTTGCAGATCTTCCTAATTGTTCTTGAGACTCTTTGGAGCTAAAGCAAAAAAAAAAAAATCTGTACTCTTTGCTGTCAGGAAAAAAGCCCATTCCATTTAGAAAGATTGAAGTATAAATTTGATGTATTTACTATTACAGTCCTGGTGCTCTGGAGGAAAAACACATTTACAGAAAATAGTTTAATGTATCAAGAGTCAAAGGAACAGTGATTCATATGTGTTGTATTCACCAGAAGAGAAACTGACAAGTTCACAAACTAAGCTTTATGGTCAGGTCTAAGCTTGGTAAACAGTAAGGTGGTCCAATAGCCCAGGAAGCCAAGAGGCAGCAAGTTCAGGGAGCAATCTGTGCTCTGAGCCAGTAGTCCAGTGCCAAACACAAGAAATACAAGCTTCAGATTTCAAAGATCCAAAAATCAACAGTGAGGTGAGATTGGACTAACCTTGACTAATGCTGTGTCAACACCCACTTACTGTACAGTTCTCTTTTTTTTTTTGTATTTTTAGAATGTGTGTGTGAGAGAGAGAGATTGCAAGCCTGAAAGTCATGGTGACTTCTGGCGACCCCTAGTGGGGCTAGGATGTTTCAGAGAGGTGGCTTTGATATTACCTGCCTCTGCGTCCCGGCCCTGGTATTCCTTGGAGGTCGCCCTTCCAAGTACTTGCCAGGGTTGGGCCTGCTTAGCTTCTGAGATCTGATGAGATCAGGCTTGCTTGGGCTATCCAGGTCAGGGCACTTACTGTACAGTTCTTGTGGTAGAGTTCCTGTGTTTTTCAAAGCTAGGACATTCACAAGCAAAGCTATTTCCAGCACTGCAGCTGCACCCTGGGAAAAGCTTCACCTGGTGAATTAATTTATTCACTTGGAATATTTTAATAACCAATCCTGTCCTGTGCCGCCAAACCACTCACCTCACTTTTGCAGAAGTGGAATTCGTTAAGATAACTTGAGATTGTGATTTAAACTGATAGGAAGGGCAAAATGTGGGAAGATGGCTCCAAGCCATTAAGGGCTTTTAAAATGGCCACCACCAATTTGAACAGTGACAGATACCATCAGTTAAAAGGAGTTTTACCTATTTTTTTTAAACTTGGCAATCACAGCAAGGCTGGGACTAAACATCATGGCCAATGCACAACTTCCTCCCATCTGTTTTTGTTTTGATTTGGTTTTTTGCTATCATGTCACAGTTGACTTTGGTGACTCCATAGGCTTTTCAAGACAAGAGCTGTTCAGACGTGGTTTGCCATTGCCTGCCTCTGTGCTGCCACCCTGGTATTCCTTGGTGGTCTCCCACCCAAACACTGACCACAGTGGACCCTGCTTAGTTTCTGAGATCTGATGAGATCAGGCTAGCCTGGGCTGTCCAAGTCGGGCCCACAATCTCTCACAAGAGACAATACCTGACTTGAGGTCATTGCCCTGTGAATTTCTCTGAGCCCCATTTGGTTTTGTTGGGTGCTCCTTGAGGAGCTGGGCAAAGTTGGCTCGTGATGATGTCGCCTCACAATTTTGTATCGCTTGATGTGGCCCGGCAGACACCAGAGAATGAGAGGCCGGGCCACTGCTTGCAACAGCAGCCCCACTGCCTGCCTTAATAGCTAACTCAAGCCAGAGAAAGTCAAAGGATCTTTTTTCTTTTTTGCAACAGACTGCAAGAGATAAGGTAACCTGGCGAGGCTGCAGAGATGCCACCTCCTGCTATGCTGTTGCTGAGTTATACTGGCTGCTACACTCCACCATGAGAGTGAGTGTTTTTAATCCAGCGCTTAACAGTTAATCAATGGGAACTGTCGCTTCCAGTTCAAAGCCAAAGAGGAAATCACTGACAGTGCCCTCTGGGACCAAGATATTAACAGGGTGCAAATGGTTGCTGAATGCAGCTCTCTCTATAAATACAGGCTGCTGAAAGCTCATTTTTGAAAATCCCAGTGTGGTGTCAAATTAGTACTTGAGAGACCCAGGTTGGAATCCCCACCTGTGCCATGGAAGCTCACTGAGTGACCTTGAGCCAGTCACACTTGACAGTTCCACAGGGTGGGCAAGGCAGAGATGTTCCGGCCGGTGTTTGGTTGAGGACAGCAATGGTTCGGTCTTAGCACTTCAGCTTTCCACCACTCCTGTTTCCCTCAAGATAGCGGTGCTGCTAGGACTCTAGTGCCATCTGTAAGCAATTAATCTGATTATTATGTTTTTCTTGCCTTATGTAAATTTTAACTTGTTTTACTCGTGTTTTATACAACTGTATTTTATAGCGCCCCAAGCCCGGTTTCACCAGGGTGGGTGGTTGATGAATTTAATCAGTCAATCAATAAAACTAACTCACATGGTGAAGAAAATGATGTAAGCTGCTTTGAGTCCCCATTGGGGGGAAAGATGGGGTATCAGTGAAGTAAATGAATAAATGGAATACCCAATGAAATATGCTTTTAACATGACATTACTCACACTTCCAGCTGCCAAGCCACGACCAGGTCAAACTCTGCCACATTCATATTTCATCACTCAATTGAGCTGATATCTCGGAATTAAGGCCAAAGTGCGCATTAGGCAAGATAAAACAGATAAAAGGAAGTACTTCTTATTTATTTATATTCTCATTTATATCCCACCCTACCCCGCCACAGCAGGCTCAGGGCGGCTTACACAGCATAAAATACACATTAAAACAATCAAATCATCATACACATTAAAACCATTCATTAAGACATTACAGTATTAAATATTAAAGTGCTAGCGATGTTGTTCAGATGTCATAACAGTGAAGAAGAAGAAGAGAAGAAGAGATTGGATTTATACCCCGCCCTTCACTTGTAGTCTCAGAGGCCGATTCTGCACCAGCGGTTGTCCCGGTGTCGTCCCCCGATAAAATCCGCGGCAGAGCAACAGTTCTCCACTTGTTGCCCCGGGTCAGCAGTTGGCCCGAATCAAATCCTTTCCCCCCCAGATCTTCCATTTCAGGAATTTTCAGGTTTCTTTTTTTGCCACAGGGTTGAATACCTCCTGGGCAGCGGTCTCCGCTCCGCCTCCTCCCCAAACCATTGTGTTACAATGCAAAGCACGCCTGTTTCCTGAAATGGGTGGTTTCGTTGTAATGCAACCACGCCCCCAATCAAAAAAAGGAGGGGGAAGAGAGGGAAGGAGACACTAGGTTCGGGGCAAGGCGACAAATGTGGAACTCCCTCAACAGAATCGGGCCAATTAGACCCAGGAGAAATGGAAAGCAAACCATTAGTGCGAAATTGGCCAGAGTGGCTTATGAACTCCTTTCTCTTCCCCTCCCCACAGACACCCTGTGAGGTGGGTGGGGCTGAGAGAGCTCTGAGACAACTGTCCTTAAGAGAACAGCTGGTACAGAGCTATGGCTTGCCCAAGGTCATCCAGCAGGTGCAAGTGGAGGAGTGGGGAATCAAACCCGGTTCTCCACATTAGAGTCCGCGCACTTAACCACTACACCAAACTGGCTCTCACAGTGGTGTTGCTACATGAGTGCATTCCATATGTTATTCATTTCCAGCTTATTGCTCTTACTCGGCACACACAGGCTTTCAATAGTTCAATAGTTCTTCACCCAAAGAGTGATTAACACATGGAATTCACCGCCACAGGAGGTGGTGGCAGCTATAAGCATGGATGACTTCAAGAGGTTATTGGATAAACATATGGAGCATCAGTGGTTATTAGTCACAAGGTATAGATAGGAACTCTCAGTCTGGGGTAAGTGATGCTCTGTATTCTTGGTGCTTGGGGGGGGGACAACAGTGGGAGGGCTTCTAGGGTCCTGGCCCCACTGGTGGACCTCCTGATGGCACCTAGTATTTTTGGCCACTGTGTGACAAGAGTGTTGGACTGGATGGGCCATTGGCCTGATCCAACATTGGCTTCTCTTATGTTCTGATGTTCTTATATCCTTGATGAAGAGATTTCTCCCCATTCTGAAAAAAAAAAGGACAGCCGCAAGGACCTCAAATCTGATCACAGCTAGGAAAGGGGATATCTTTCCCACTTTCCCCATAACACTTTCTCCCTTGCTCCACAACTCTTTTCCCCCCTCCCCACACTTTCTCTGTCCCCACACTCCATTTCTAAATCATTGTGGTAGCTCTTGTTTACCCTACAGTGGGGAAAATATAGCTGCTTAGGAGGGCTATTTGGGCTGGTGGAATGAAACAAAGGAAGGAGTTAAAACCCCTTCTTCCCCTTTCTACAATCCCTGCTACAACCAAGTTCTGTTTGGCACTGTATGTATCTGGCCCTTAGACAGAAGTCTTTGCAGACAGTCTGTTCACATGAACCAGAAGACCATCAACAACACAAATGGGGAGCGCACAAATTCCACAATGCATCCAATACACACAATTGCCATGTTGTGTGAAGGGGATAATGTATGAATTTTTCCTCCACTCACATGAACCCAAACCAAACAGCAATCACACATACTGGGTGCATCACAGAGACTGCACACTCATAGTAGGTGTGGTGGGCAGTCTCCCAGTGTACCTGAATGCAATGTAATGCCTGGATAGGCTTAGAGGGGCCATGGGTTGTCTTAAAAGCAATCTCAGTTTGATCCCTCAGTAAGGCTGAGGACAGACTGGTGTTTGGGCCCACATTACCTCAACTTTGCAAGTGGAGGAGGCGGGCCCGTACACACAGCTGCAGCTGCCCGGCGGAGGCGGCCTGGACTTACCCCGTCCCATGGTGCGTTCCTCCGGCAGCAGCTGGGCACCACTTAAAACTGGTGTCCCAGCGGCTGGGTGCGCATTCTTCCCGCTTCTGGCAGGTGTGAACGTGCGTGGAAGTGGACACTGCAGGCGGCCTCCTTGCGCCGTAGTGCAAACAGCGCACTCTGGGGCAGTTCACCCTGGTTTGCTCCGCCTCCGCTTCTGTGGCGCGGCAGAGCTCCAATCTGTCCTCAGCCTAAGGATCACCTTAATTCAGACCTCAACTGAACCATGGGTCCATTGGTAGCTTTAGCTAGGAATACTGGGTAATTCTTATCACCACAGACACGTTTGCAATACCAAGGCCTGATTTACAGGAATTTGTGTGATAAGGCAAAATGCTTGGAGTATTTAGGGGGGGGGGAATGCCCCCTTATTAAAGTGTTACTTGGAACAGTGGGTCCATTCCTCAGCAAATAATGGGATGAAGATTCATGAACCAATAATGTCTAACAATAGGCTAGCTCCAGATGAAATGAGAACCACAGACGACAGCACTGCCAGGAGACAAATTAAGAATAGGGTAAAAGAGGCTGACATCCAATTAGACGTGGAAGGCATTTTTAATGCACAGCTTTCTCGGTGGCACTATTTTTTGCAGTATGAGCACTCTCTGAATGATTATGTATATGATTTAGCTCTCTAGTTCTTCAGGAAGACTCCAGACTCCAGACTATGGGTACTGGCTACAGGAAAATCTCTGTGCAAATGTTGGTGCATTTTAGGTCAGTGGATGTTGGTGCATTTTAGGTCAGCAGGTAGTTAAGGACATTGTCCAGGACATTTCATTGCCTTTTGTCAGCCCATGTGACAAAAATTCTTGGCTGGGAGGTTAGCTAGGGTTACTGACAGGAACAATTTTGATCAAAGATGGTTACTTTTTATCAATTCAGAATGAGTTGGTGACATACAAAATGACTTCATTCACTCACTTTGGATATACATTTGAATGAAAGAACACAGTATGATTTCATGAAGACCAAACTGAGGTTATGGCTGTTTTCCCCTCACCCCCAGACTCTCCTTTCTCCCCTCCCCCCTGCCACTGCTGCTGTATTCCACCCACTGCTGGCCCCTGCTGCCTTCCCTTCCCACCAGCTTGGCTTCCCACTTGCCATGGCTCAGTCCATCCCAAATGATAACAGGAATTGTTTCTCGGTGGTCACCAATACCTCCTCAGTGGTCCTTAATTGTTGGGAAATGGCTTTGTTCTAATGTTCATCAGGGCTAAAAGACATGACCTTTCACCTTAACTGGAGAGAGAGGAAGCTAGCATCTGTGTGAAAAAGGAAGTATAGTGTTGCTGAAAAGGGACACAGCGAGAAGCAGACAGCAATTGCTGAAGTGAGCTGGAGCATCTGATGGGGCATCAGACCAATACTCAAGGAATTCCAAAAATCTCTATGGTTTTTACCACAGAGATTTGGAAGATTCCTAGAGTGTTGCTGTGACATCACTTCCAAATACATAACTGGAAGCAACATTGCAGTGCTGTTCACAGCGATATCACCATGCCCCAGCTCCAAAATCTCTTGGGGGTTGCAGGCATATGGCTGGCTAGCTAAGACAACTCAATTCACATGAGAATATATATAGCGGGATACCTGATTTCATTTCAGCTCAGCCACAGTCTCCAGACACTCTGGAGTCTTCTCTAAAATGAATCTGTGGAAGTGTGAATGATCAGTGAATACATATTGTGTTAGATAACTATGAAACTGAGTGGTAACTTTGCAATAATGGCTGTTTTCTTAACATTGCTTCAGCAGAATTTCTAGCTCCTTTCCACGCCATTAGGTAACATGAGAAGCCTAGGACCTCACAGGAAGAGGCAGTCAATCATTTCTGCTTTCAGTATTGATACTTGCATGGAATAGAGTTACTGCATGTCACAGTACTCCAAGGATACAAGAAGAAAAGTAGCTCAGCTGTTCCCATCCCATTTCATTGAGTATTATGTCTAAATGACTCTGGATCTTCACTGGGCTCTCCAAGATATATACCTTAGTTGTGGTTAACAACTCTAGAGTCCATGGAGATTTGGGTGTGATGACTGAGGATGGCAGTGTTTGGGGAGAGAAGGACCTCAGTGGGGATGGGATGTCCCATCATGGTCAAAGGAGAGCCTCCACCAAACTCCTCCATTTCATCTGAGGTCACTTCCTACCTTTCCTAGACCATATACTATACAGTCCACCTTCCAAAGCTGCCATTTTCTCCAGCAGAACTCCCAGCCACACCTTGAGGTTGGTAACCCTCGGTTGGATCCAGCCTGCCTTTTGCCCAGTTCCCTTCCTCACTACATGACTGATCCATGCAAGCCCCACTATCCCCAGCATGCCCTTTTAGGTGTCAAAGGGGTTCCCTCCTCCTTTTCACCAGCAGAAAAGCTGCCCGGACCCAACCCATCGATTCATTGATCTACTATAAACAAAACTAAAAAAGTTCCATGACCTCTAGAAAGCAACATGTTAGTCAGAATCATAGCTATGAAGAAAGAAAAATGCTTGAAATCACCTTCTTTTCTCTATGGGACAGTTTGCAACAATAAAAACTTTGCCCTCTACATTTGCAATTCTTTTCTCAAAGGCACATCTTGCTCATCAATAAATGACAGCTTTCTGTAATCTGAAGTTCTTTCTTAACTCACTGCGCTTTGAATTTAGGGTTGCCAGGTCTCCCAAGGCCACTGGCGGGGGACGGGGGCATAGGGTTGCCAGATCCAGGTTGGGAAACTCCTGGAGATTTAAGGATAGAGCCTGGGAGGGACAGAGAACTCAGTGGAGTACAGTGCTATAGAGTCCACCAGGCCTCCTGTCTTCACAGACATACCAGCCATGAGAGGTTGTAGAAACATTTGAGGCACCTAGCTGATATATCACTCCTAAAATTAAGTTTTCAAAGCATCCACTCTCTCTAGAGGAGCTGATCTCTGGAGATGAGGTGCAATTCCAGGGGATCCCTGGGTCCCACCTGGAAACTGCCATCCCTATCAGATTATTTCCCAGTCCCAATACTCTTGTGTTCTCAGCTGAAGCAGTTTCCGACTTCCCATTATTGCAAATCCATTTCTCCTCCTCTGGATTTTTTTGTTCACACTTCAGCTTTGATTACAGATGGCTGCAGTTCACTCCCTTCAAGTGCCCTGCACAGAAGAAATAATTTAGTTTTGCAACTTGCTCTGAGAAGCTCAGTACATTAAGCACAAGACATGACGAGGCCGGTGCCAAACACAATCTCTTGCTGAGAGGAAATATGGAGGCCTTTATATAAGGAGTTATTTTTTCATTGAGTTGATTTAAACAGAGCATCCACAGAGTCCTGGAATAGCTTTATAAATACATTCAAGATGCTTACCAATAAGTAGACTTTCTCTATCCTGTCGATTTTCATGTTTTCAGTAGGAAGCTTAGATTTATGAGTGACATCTCAGCTAGATGCCTCAAATGTTTCTGCAAGCAGATTTCAGCGATTACTAGCAAAATACCTGTCATGGCTGATGTGTCTGTGGAGACAGGAGGCCTTGAATCTTGAATTATGAAGCAGTCTTTTCACAATTGGCCCATCTAGGTCTCCACTTTTTACTCTGACTGGCAGCACCTCTCCTAGGTCTCCAGGTAGGACTGCTGGGTCTCCTGTTCTGGTGGAAGAACCTCAATCTCCCACCACCACTCAGTTCAATGGGGAGGGGGGAAAGGAGGGGAGAATAGGCATTGCACAGGCACTGCAATGTCACTTCTGGTGCAAACTGGGAAGTCACATGGTTGTGTCGGTCTAGGATTCCCCCAAAACTATGTGGTTTTAAGGTGGGTTTTAACTGGAATAGACACTGCAACGTCATCATGACATCTCTTTGTGTGTTGTTCCCCCCACCCCCCAAGACTCCTCCTGGTTGTCACACACTATCCCAAGCAGAGAAAAGTCTTTCCCAGATCCTGGACTACTCTCACATGGTTAGGGTTGCCAGGTCCCCTGGTCAATCCGGCAAGGAAATTTGGGGGGCATTCTGGGGGCAGGTGGGGATGCCCCCAAGCACCGCCCCCAAGCCACCCCTCTCCCTTGCTGTTAAAAGATTTAAAGGGCTTCAGCTGATCAGTGGGGAACACATGACCTGCCCACCAGCTGGAGGGCCCTTTAAACCTTTTAGCAAGGAGGGAAAGGGGCCTTCACCGGCCACAACTCTGCAGTAGAAGAGCAATGTTATATTATTATTCATTAATTCAACTTATATCCCATCTTCCCCGCTGAGGCAGGCTCAGTCCGGTAGCACCTTAAGGACCAACAAGATTCCCAGAGTATAAGATTTGAGACTCAAAGCTCTCAGAGCAGTGTTGCGGGGCCAGATCATGCATTAGTTTGCCCATTCATAGATAAAGTAATGTGGAGATGAGAGCTTGCAGGAAAATGGAGGTAAAATCTGGCCTCCTCTTGTGTGGGGGAGAAATCCTTCAAGCAACCTTTCTGGAGCTTAGGCAGGGGCTAGATGGATCCCCTTTTTAGAGCCAGCGTGGTGTACTGGTTAAGAGCAGCAGACTGTAATCTGGGCAGCTAGGTTTGAATCCCCCCTCCATCTCCCCATGAAGCCTGCTGGGTGACCTTGGGCCAGTCCCAGTTCTCTCAGAACTGTTCTCAGCCCCACCTACCTCACAAGGTGCCTGTTGTGGGGAGAGGAAGGGAAGAAAATTGTAAGCTGCTTTGAGACTCCTTAGGGTAGAGAAAAGTGGGGTATTAAAAACCCTCCTCTTCTCCTTGGCTGAAGGGGGAATACTTGGTGGTGGATGTGTTTCCCATTTAAACTAATATAAACATCAACCAACATCAAACCCCCCCCATAATGTAATCATATTAAAATACTGAATAAAAAATTAAATGAGCAAAATGAGCCAATCCAAACCCAAATGAAATTTCTGTGTATATCTCTATCTCAGGAATGGGGCTACAGGATAATAAAAGGCTAAGTATAGCCTTGAAATAGATTTGTACAGATACACAAGTCATCCTTTTCAGATATTACAATCATGCATACTGGAAGCCCACCAACTTCACATAATGAGAGCATAGGTGACAGATGGTCACCGAGTTGGCTGAAAAGTTGGGTAAATGTGTATTTATCATGCAGGTTCAGCCTTAGTACATATGAACATGAACCTTGAAAAATCCAGTGGTTATTTCACATTTACTGAAACCATACAAACGTGGTACGTATGTGTTATCCTGTTCACACAACATGGTGAACAGGTGTATTGGTAGGATCGTACCCAGAGGGCACTCCCATTACATGTGGCTGGTGAGCTCTCAGAACTCATAATGATTGTAATGTCTGAAAAAGGACTGATACTGCAATGGAAGATGGATAGAACAGAGATTTGCACTGCGATCACAAGGGAATTTTCAGCTTTGGGGGACCCCTTTCTTTGAGAGACGTGGAACCAAATAAATGAATTTATTTCAATACAAATCTGTCAAAATCAGTCTAGGCTCCGTGAAGTCAAACTGGTTCATCCATGTGCGGCTTGTCTAAGAGATGACATCTCAGCCCAGCTGCAGATGCTGATGATCCATTTGGCAAAGATGATTTGGTAATTAAAGCTGAGATTAATTAACTCATCAGAATGAAATGGAGACAGCTTAAAGCACTTCTACCAGGTATAGTTCCAACAAGCTCTGGAATCTCTTTGTGATGAGTTGAGTAGGGAGCTGGAACGAGATATTGAGTTGGCTCATAAATTTCAGAAGCAAGTTAACTAAAAGGTAAGCAAAAATGTCCATTATGAGGCAGGCAATTTCCCTGCTCTTCTTTTACAGTGTGAGGGCCATTTTTTTCTTTTTCTTTTTTTAGTGTTGGGTAATATAATTACCACATTTTTTAAATTGCCTCTGTAATCTGTACCCAGGGCCACATAAAATGAATTATGCTGGGATATCATTAATATGCACACGTTAATAGCACATAATTGACATAATTAGCATATTGTGTTAATATACCTAGCAGATGCCAAACCACCATTGGTAAATATGTTACACTTACCCTGTTTTGTATATTTTATTGGCATCATCATATGTGTAGCCCTTGAAAACCCTGAGGGGAGGGGCTGTGGCTCAGTGGCAGAGTATCTGCTTGGTATGCAGAAGGTCCCAGGTTCAATCCCTAACTTCCCCAGTTAAAGAGTCTGACAGGAGGTGATGTGAAAGACCACCATCTGAGACCCCAAAGAGCTGTTGCCAGACTTAGGAAATACTGACCGTGATGGACCAGTGGTCTGAGTCAGTATAAAGCAGCTTCATGTGTGCCAAACCATTGTTGGTAAATATGTTACACTAACCCTGATCCATTTATGTTATTAACACCATCATATGTGTAGCCCTTGAAAATCTTGATACACAGATAAGGAATGAAAATCAGAATAATTCTTCCCCCTTTGATTGCTTCATTCAGTTGCCCTCCCATTTTTTAAACTTATCTTTCTAACCATGAAACCTAGAAACACAGTAAAACTTCATTTTTACATGAACATTATTCTACTGGCTGCTCATTAATGCTTTGGGTAAACACATCCATACATAGAATACTTATTTTATTTAATCACACATGACATTGTATTTGCATTTTTTTCATTGATATGTTTTACCTAGCTTTTCTCCTACACTGGGAACTCAAGGCAGCTTACCTAACAAAATGCAGAAAACAGAATGTAAATGAAGTTCTACCACATAACAGGTGTTTGGCATACTCTTGAAACAGGTTGTCAGTTTATAGTCAGGAAGAAAAAAGAACCAGGTGCAAGTTGAAAAGATTTATTGAAGTTTTCTAGACCCCTATGTATTTTGCTGTAGGCTTCATTCGGGGATCTTCTATACAGTTTTTATTCTATTTATTTTATTCTATTTATCTTCTGTGGAGTGGAAAAATTCACTCCCTCAAAGAACACTAACATGTTAGTGAGAAAAGATCTTCCCTCCCCGAACTGCAAGCATTGTGCCATGAGGCTCTGGGCACCTTCTAGATGCAGCTGGCCCCTGTGTCTCTCTCCGCCGTCTGCTCGCCTGCCCACTGGGGGTTCCCACCCTTCCTCCTAATGCTGCAGCTTTGGGGATTCCTGGGGTAGGCTCCCACCTGGCACTTCCCCCCCCCACCTCCCCCCCAGCAGCTCTCCACACCGCCTCCTGCTGCCAGACCAGCCCCGGCCCAATGCTGCTAGCAAGCTGGGCATGCTCCCCGGCACCGGTGGCTCCCACCTTCCCTCCTAACGCCACAGCTTTGGGGACTCCTGGGGCAGGCAGGACCATGACCTCCATGCTGGATGTGCGCTTGAACATTTAAATATTGAATTGAATGATGGCTCATGCACTCAAAGGCAGAAGCTGGGGGGGGGGGGGAACCTCATTGCACGAACAACAGTCAGATGACCCTAATTGCAATCCATGCGAGAGATGGCTGTCCAGATCAGCAAAATCACAGATTTAAAGCGCAAACACTTGGAAAGTACTTGATTTTCCCGGTGTCGGAAAACACGCTAGGGAACTGGGTGGATTGTGCGAGTGAGCTCGCTTTGGTACAGGAGGTGGATGCGGGCAACTGATCAGTGATTTTAAATGCAAGAGGGAACAGCGGTAAAACCTGATCAAGATGACTGTTTGACCACAGCCTAGATAATGTATGAGGTAACATATTAGATATTACAAAGATGTACATGGAACCTCCAAATTTGTATGTATGTATTTATGTTTGTTTGTTTGTTTTTGTCTGTTTGATAAAAAATAAAAATTATCATTCTGGGTCAAAAGAAAACATGAATAGCAGCTAAAATACCTTGTACAGCAAGCTCTTCTAAGCAGACCCTTCTAAATCCATTGAAGTCAATGGTCTTAGAAGGGTGTGATTCTGCTTGGGATTGCATTGTAAGTCTTGTTTTAGAACAATTTAAGGTCATGTGGTCTTAGGGCAAATCCACAAATGACCAGTTTCTTAACACCGTCAAATATAAGGGAACGTGTGTGCAAATGGCAAACTCTATCACTAAACTGTGACACTTTGAATCAGATCTGAATCTGATCCTCTACTACATATCATCATAGCTTCTTCCAAGCCTACCAAGTCTGGTGGGACAAGTCCTGTATGAGACAGGTACAGTCGCTCAAACTTAAAACAGAATTAATGTGCTTATTAGTGCTTTACAGGAGAGTCTATAATACCATAATGGGATTGACAGAGAGATTTTTAACGAGTCATAAAAGCAAACACACACAGTGCCTTCTCCTCCAAAGAACTATTTGATGGAGCTTAAAAAGTGAAGCAGGGTTACCGTATGAGGGAAAACACAAAGCTGACTGAATAATTCAGCGGATTCAATTCCTTGCAATGCAATTGCCTATTAAAGGTGCGTACAGCACAAGACTCATTCTTTTATGGTTTTCCTATCATTTGCTTGTGAGTTCCATATCAGCAGGGGGACTGCAAATTGTAAGAAAGACACTGACATAGGTAGGATTACAGCTTTTAAAACAAGCGTGATTTCCTGATGCAGAGCAACTGAACCCCTGAGGTTTCATCCCTCATCTTTCCTTCATTTCTAACATAAATTAAAGGATTTGCAAAAATCTCTCGTGGGAAGTTGTGGTTGTGCAGTAAAGCAATCTAGCACAGGTACCAGACTTTCAAGAGGATAGCAGGCTTGCATGAGATTTGCAGCGAGAACAGAGGGGAACAGCCAGTCAGGAGCAGACTGGGCCATTTAAGTGGTCCATGAGTGAGCCAGGCAGAGAAGCCCCCACAGTGCTGTGAGCCAGAGCCAGCCCTGTCAAGTTGAAGCCAAATTAGAGTGAGCCTGTAGGGTTTTCAAGGCAAGAGAAATTCAGAAGTGGGTTGTCATTGCCTTCCTCTGCGTAGTGGCCCTAGACTTTCTTGGTGGTCTCTGTAATGATTTCATGTTTTGGGGTATGTGTTCCTTTAAATGTTGAGTGTGACTGCAGTACTGTAGGGGGGGTGATAGGGGAGACAGGTGTGATTTTGATTTGCTGATGACTGAGAGTGGGAGAGGAGATGTTCTGAGAGGAATCTGTGGGGGGTTATCTGGAGAATGTCTCTGTGTGAAGTATGAAGAGTGTGCATAGTCGGCGTGACTACGAGTTTGGTGAGAGTCTGTAAGTCAAAGAAACAAGCTGTGTCTAAACTGTGTGATTAGACAAATGTTTTATCTTGTGGCCAAAGAAAAAGTGTTTAGCCTGTGTGGCTACTTATATGAGAGCGAGAGAAATATAAGCCTGTCTGAGTAGCGTTTGGAGATTGAGAGACTATTTGTAGCACCAAGCATTACCAGTTATATTTAAAAGTTCCTCTCTTCAACAACTGTTCAAAATAACCAGAAACCTATTTTGTTCTTCATTAAATAAATCATTTTTTGTTCAAACATATCCCAGGAATCAGTACAGTACTTCCTCAGGGACACATAGACCTCTGAAGTGCCCAGACCCTAGGTCATACTACCAAAAGAGAGAGATTTGGAATTTTAAATTCCTGGTGGCAGCAAGAAAACTACCAAGTTTATATACAAAGAGAGTGTTTAAAAGTAAAACCGTTTTCCCCAATAGCAAGAACATCACAGTCTCCCGTCCATTTACTAACCAGGGCTGACCCCACTTAGCTAGCCTGGGCCATGCAAACCAGGGAGCCCTTTGCATCATAAACAGAACTATAAGACTGAGAAGTCTGGTCTGTTTGAGTGATGAGAGTATTGCTAGGGGTGAGCCAATGTTCCTGATTAATTTATTAAGTATCCATTTATGGTTTTTGGTCTATCACTTTTGTTCTCCACCTTTTGCTGTAGATTTTGTAGATTTATTTGGATTGTGCATTATGCAGTTTTTATATGCAATCATATACATAAGAACTGTTTAGATGAATTTTAAAGGGAAGGATTCTATTAAAACACAGCATGCATTTATGAATGATATATATGATCTGTGACTGATCTAATTAGAAGAAGAGGAAGAGGAGGAGATTGGATTTATACCTCGCCTTTCACTATCCGAAGGAGTCTGAGAGCAGTTTCAAATCTCCTTTTCCTTCCCCTCCCAACACCTACCTGTGAGGTAGGTGGGGCTGAGAGAGCTCTTTTGAGAACTGCTCGTAGGAGAACAGCTCTGAAAGAACTTGTAACTCACCCAGGGTCGCACCAGCAGCTGTATGTGGAGGATAGGGGAATCAAACCCAGTTCTCCCAGTTTAGAGTCTGCGCTCCTAACCACTACACCAAACTGGCTCGCAGCTAAGCAGTAATGATGGTTGTGGGGGGGGGGGTACTAGAATTCAGTCTGACTCTGCCAGAATGCTAGGGTTACCAGCCTCCAGGAGGTGGCTGGGGATCTCCTGGGATTACAACTAATCTCCAGGAAACAGGGATCAGTTCCCCTAGAGAAAATGACTGCTTTGGAAAGTGGACTTTGGCATTAAATCCGGCTGAACCCCCCTCCCCAACCTTTACCCTCTCCAGACTCCACCCCCCAAATCTTTAGGAATTCCCCAACCTACAGCTGGCAATCCTGGACAATGCTCATTAACAAAAAACCCACTGAGCTTCTTCTGCATAGTTAGGAAGTCATACAGTGAAGCAGCCTGCTGAACAGTGAAGAAAACAGCTGAATCCATCATTGAAAAAATCAGTCCCCTTTCATGACCAGCGAACAGGACATGAGCCAAGCTGGTGGGTGTTCCAGCAGTTTTAATGCACAGTGTATAACGCTGATTATTTACTCACAACTAACAGAATATCTGTATGTTTTACAAGGGGAAAAATGGTGCAAGCAAACAGAAAATGGTGCAGGAAAGAATCAGGGGTTTAATTCTGAATGGATAACTTTGTGATCATGCCTAATGTACACAGATACGGGGTAGTATCATACATCAGGCTGCCCATTGGGCCCAGCCAGTCAAGTTCTTTAGTCTGAAAGAAGTTCTTTCAGCTAAGGAACCCTTCTTCTAACTTAACTGCCTCTTCTTCCAGTAAAAGAGCCATTTAAGTTGGAGGGAGTTTCCTAAGGCTAGGGTTGCCAAGTCTTGAAAACTCACTGGCGGGGGGGAGTCCTCCTCTCGCCGGAAGTTTCTTCTGGTGACGCAGCACGTTGGGGGCGTTGCCAGGGTGACGCTCTGGCAACGCCCCAAATGTGCTGCGTCACTTCTGGTGACATCATTACGTCGTCCTTGCTGGACAACGTCAGGGGTGGGGTTCCCCCCGCCAGCCAAATGCTGGCCGGCGGATCGGGAACCCCTTTAGCGGGGGATCCCTCGCCCCCCGGGCTGACTTGGCAGCCCTACCTAAGGCTCAAGGAAAGCTTCAATTATTGCTTAGTACAGTGGCAGTGTTCAGGTTAGGATCTTTTTTCATGGTTTAGATCAGGCATCACGGGATCTAGCCCAGGCTCAAGCACTTTGAGATCGGGAACGTGCCATGGGCCTGCAAGCTTTCTCTTTTTCTCCTTCCCTCTTTCTTGCAGGTCCTCTCTACCATGGATTTTTGAGAGCCGTATTTTGCTATGACATCAAAACAGAGGGAACTGTAATAAGTGCTGCTAATTAACTGGGGTTGCCTCCACTTTTTTCAAACCCACCGTAGACCCAAGTTTTCAGCTCACAGTTTGGAGGCCATTCCTGACTACAGCTAATCATAGCTTATCCAGTCAGATTTCACAGCGAAATATGGTTATCCAAAACTGGACAGGGTACTTGGGTGTGAAAGGAGAAAACCTGTGAGTCTGAGGCATAGTTTGGAAACCGGATATAAAACTGAATGGATATAAATGTGTACTCCACTTTTTCAGGTTCCCCAGGAAACTTCCTACTTTACTTCTACACAGCCAGGTTGAACTAAAGTATTTGTGACATCTGAAGCAAGCAAACATGACGCATGAGTCAATACCATCCTAATTATTATAACTGTGGATAGTAGCCAAATTGCATTTTTTAGTACATGCACATGACTCACCAGGAAACTTTTCAAGTTTGCTTTCCCCAGGAGTATAAGTCTGATAATGGGACAGTCTCAAATGTGAGTCACTGCTCCATCAGACACATTAAAGGTCTTTGTGTTGGAAGGCAGGGCTATCTAGTGGCAACCAAGAATTTACCTGCACTTACAAAAACGCAAGGCATGTTTCCTGTAAGGTATTAAGGTGCCAGCTGACTCATGCTATCACTGAGGGTGCAAGCACATGATGAAGAGGATGGTTCTCTGTGAGTAAATGGTGTGTTTGTGGGGTTGTAATTTGTACTGAATCACAACAGATGCAGAGAAGGGATTTAAACCCTTCAGAGCTTGGTTGTTTTTGTCAGCTGAAACTAGGCTTCCTGCACTTTTAGAACATTTTAAAGGGGGAAAAAAAGGACATGTATTTTTTTTCCTAATAAAACACTGATAACATCATGGGCAGCCTGGAGTCAGTTAGCAAAATCAGATAGATAGACAGAGATCCATTATTCCCATCATATTTGTCTCCATTATGGCTCGGCTATTGCAGCAAAGCTTTTGGAATTACCTCATATATGGCATATAAATTCTAAACTGTATTTCCCCCTCCCCCCCCATTTAGAAATACATGGCAGTCCTCCTAATTCCACCCTAGGGATAAGAGTGTGCGTGTGTGTGTGTGTGTTTTGTTGCTAATATTGTTTATTACCCAAGTGTAAGATATGAGCTGTAAAAACAGCCCCAGACAAATTTCCCCTTATTTTACATAATTCTCTGGGAGCAATACAGAAGAACCTTGGATCTGAAATAATAATCAAAAAGAATATTATAAAAGTCTTTTTGGTTTGCTTAAACTGACAATGGATATTACCATTCAGGCAAAATAGAGGAAAACATTATTAAAATTTAAATAAGTTTGAAATGAGGGAAGACTTACAAGGCTTAACACAAACAATTCTATTGTCAGCCCAGTGTAATACAGTAAAATGGTAGATAAATGTATATTTATCATCATGCAGGAGAAACTGTATGTAGGAGTGTGGCAATCATCCCCCAAAGTCCCACCTCTCCTCCAGGGCTCTGAACCAATCGTTGTGATTTTAGCTTCATGCAAATCCAAGTGATTGTCAATCAATCAGAACCATGAATTTCTACTGGATGGGAGAGGGTGAGCCAGCCTCAGTTTAAGTGGGGTGAAGAAAACTCCTCCCCCTTGGGATGGGGATTTTGTGGCTCTAGATAGACCCAGTATTCAAAAGCTTATCCCACTATATTGGATCAGCTCAGGAGATTGATTTTATAAGAGATAGTATTATAGCACACCCTTTTACCACAGTTCATTGTATTCTACTTTTGTAACTGTCTCTTCAATATGGTATGCAAAACTTTCGATAGTTCGTTGCCTTAAAGAGTTTTTGGTTGCAACTGTGGCAAGAGCTCAGCTCGCATATATTTGGAAAACAGAACATTGCCTGACAAAAGAAGCCTGGTGTGATAAATTAGCTGAATATGCTGTAATGGCAAAGTTAACGAATCAGGTAAATCAGGTAAATAAAACAAATCAGGTAAATAAAGGACCAATTAAAAAAATTTCAGCAGAAATGGAAAGCCCGGTTTCAAATTTTCTGTGGTTGAGAGAGCAGCTGAGCAACTCCAGGCCTTCTTGGATGGTGCCTCCATCCTGGATCCATTCCAGTCTGGTTTCTATTCTGGCCATGGGATGAAGACCACAGTGGTTACCCTCACATATGACCTTTAGAGAAACCTTGACCAAGGTGGGCTGCCGCTGCTGTTGCTTTTGGACTTGACAGCAGCATTCAACGTGGTTGACTACAATGGTGGTGGTGATAATTTAGTCTTATGAATCACCCACCCTGCAAGCAGGCTCTGGGAGATTTACAACCTTGTGAAACATTTAAAAATACAATTAATGCATAATTAAAAACACCAACAGAACAGTAAATTAAATCTATCCAAGATGGCAATACAGTTCTTCCTTTGTCAACCACACCACTGTTCCACATGGCAGGGCACGGGAGGGCACATGGGGGCATAGAAATAAAGAAAGGGTGCCAACTTTCTGTTGCTGCCCTCAGCTAAAAGCCTAGTGGAACGTCTCTGCCTTACAGGTCCTGTGGAATTGCATCAGATCCTGCAGAGCCCTGATGTTATTCAGCAGAGAGTTCCACTAGGTCAGGGGCCAGGATCAAGAAGGCCCTGGCCCTAGTAGAGGACTGGCGATCACCAGCAGGTTGTTATCCACTGATCTCAGCATTCTTCTGGGGACAAATTAGAGGAGATGGTCCCAAAGGTATGTGGTTGCTTGTATTGGTTTCCTGTACTTCAGTCTTAACCCCACTTTTTATCTTTTGAATTTTTATCATAGTTGCTACCTGATTGATATCTGTTTGAATCATTTTATCATATTTTGTAACCTGCCATTTCACTGGGAAAAGTAGACTATAAATATTAATAGTGGCATTACTTTTATACCATCGCTAATACCATTTTGTTGCCACTCTAGGCAGCCAAGTATGAACCAATCAGATATGAGGCAAACTTCACATTGCCAATCAAAAGCACATCTGAAATTTATCAACATTTCCATCAGCTGGACCCATGGGAAGGAAGCCCTCAGTCATTCCACCAGAACTTCAACCAGTCTAAGCCAATGTTCCCTCAAAGCAATGGAGCCTTGTGAGCAAAAATTCTACTTTATGAGCTACTGGCAATTAAAGTTGTGAGCGAGTGGTTTGGCTGCTGCATAAATTAGTTTGCTCTGGAGCCATCCTTCCTGAGCTAAGACAAAAATGTGTGAGCCGGAGGCTAAAAAACTGTGAACTCACTTACACTAACTCAGCTTAGAGGGAACACTGGTCTCAGCCCACCAATCAACCAGAGCCTGGACTAGTCCATGTGACAGGTTCTGGATGCTACTCTACAGGTATGCATTGAAAACCAAAGGGCCATCTTATAGCAAAAATTCAATACCTTGAATCTGTCAGCTCCCCAGTTAAGACACTTGCCACAAGTTCTTTATTGAAATGCTTCATTAGAGATATGCTTACTATGGAACTGGTTCCTTGTCAAGAATAAAGAAAGTGTGCGAAACCCCAAAGGTTATAGGTAAGATCCAATACATCCCCTCTCCCCACAATCATACATCACCACTTGGCCTCAGTATTACTATGACAACCCTGACAGATATATGGTGTCTCATCTATGGTAGCTTAGTGAAAGAGTCTCCAAGGCCGTTCACGTGTGAAAAGCCTAGGGGCACGACTTGAAGGAAACAGTTATGGCTACAAGAAGCGGGCATCCACACACTCACACACTCCCCTCAGGAATTCCCTCCCACCAAAGCATGGCAAGGTGAGCAGTGAACAAACGAAGCAGGAAGAAATGAAACTGAACTGAAACAGAGTGAACTGGAACCTTGACAGAATCTTTTGTTAGAAAAAGATGGGATAAATATGTCCTACACCACTATTGCTAGAGCCACCCCTGGATACACCCAGGATTCACACAGAATGCCCACTTGAGAACCCATAGCACTGGTATCAGAAAGGCCCACTGAGAAAGTGCCAACGTGGAGAACAGCTGTTCAGCAGTAACCCAGAAGAGGCCCTCTAAGGCCCCCAACTCAGCCTCTCCAACTAGGACACCAGCACCAAGAAGGATCAATCCTGCAACTGCAGTAATGCAGTACGGGCCTTTTAAGGCTCCACTTCAATCACTTCCAACAGCTGCTAGCAATTTAGGCAGGACAATGGGAAGGAGAAAGGGGCTGCAAGTGCAGCCCAAGAGTCCTTTTGCTAGTCCTCCTGAGACTTCAGGGGAACTGACTGAGTATGTGCAGCCTGCTTCAGTAGCTTCAAATGGAACTTAGAAGCAGGCCAGGGAGGAGATGGCTGGGTTCTGTTTTTAGGCTGCATGAGAGAGGACCAAGGAAGAGGAGGAACCAGAACTAGGTACTGCAAACCCCCTCCTCTCTCCAGTTCTGAGGCTCTGCAAGCCCAAGCAGAATAGGAAAGGGTGTGATGGATTAGGGAGCTTCTGGGCATGAGCATGGCGACCCCTGAATTCCACAATAATGTTTATCAGCCATTACGTGAAGCTTTTTACATCTTATTGTTCAACCTACTTGTGTCTGATGAAAGGGAAAATAGAACAATAGTTGAACATGCTGGTTCAGTTTTGCATCATCACCTTATTTATTTACTTATTAAAACATTCCTACCCTGCCTTTGTCTCCATGAACAGTGAGAAAGTTAATGAGCTTATCCTGTAAACTGAGATGTGAAATAACATTCTTGCCAACTTAATGTTCTTTCCTCTGTTGTTGTTACAAGAGCTTTTTTGACTACTTAATTATTTATCAGTGTTCTTAGATTTTTTTTAGATAAATACCAGCAAAAAAAATAAAAAAGCCTCCCCAAGAACCCCACTATGTACACCACAATGACAAAAATTAAATTGCATAAGCAAAAATAATCTCTGATACAATTTCCACTGATTATGTTTTAGTGACACCAAGATAAATTTGGTCAACTGAAGTTCAGAATAATATTACAGCTGACGTGCTCATTTTTAAAATGCCCCATTTGACACTGGAATCAATCCTTTCTCATTATAGATGTATCAATTGTGCAGTGTACAGTAAACACCACTGTATGAATGTATTTGATAGTTTACTGGATTTTAATTATATGTTAAATAAGTAGAGGATAGAGAGGGGAGGCTTTTTTTGGGGGGGTGCTCTGTATATCAAAGAGGGCATAGACTCAAACAAGCTAGATAACATTAAGGGAATAAACTTCCCCACAGAATTGCTATGGGTGGATATACTGGCCCCTATTACCCCCCTGGTCAAAATCAATATGTGCTTGAGTCATGCTGTAGAAACAAGATTTCTAGCTGTCATAAACAGGCTTCCCTCTAACATGTGTATGTGCATAGATGTGCATGGATTTCTTCCCCTGGATGCACAGTGTTTCATCCTGAATGCACAGGTGCTTCCTCTGGGGCACCCCACCCTCTTGCTTAGCTGGCACTTGCTGGCAGACACCACTGACTGTGTGTGAATTATCACCAGATGCAGCATGCAGGAGAACTCAGTCACATTGCTAACTGAAATGGCAGGCAGGCACTTCCCCCCCTTTTTTTTGTGAAGTCAGGGAAGGGCCAACCCAGAGACAGCGCTCTCTACACAAATTGTGCTAGGCACTCACTGGCAGGCTGGCTCAGGTTGAGATGTGGTTGGGAGCTGGATCCTCAATCTTTTCTGCTCTCTAGAGCGGGCCCTGGAGGAGGCTTGTGCAAAGTGCTCCACTTCTGGGTTGAAGCCACCATGTCCCTCTCGTTGTGTGGCTTTTCCTTTTCAGCCATGAATTCAACCTCCCCTCCTTTCCGTCCTTAACCATTTTCCCAGGCCTCAATGATTAGTTGCTGCTACTCCAGCCAGCAAAGCGAAACTGATCTATCTAGGCAAAGCAATCCTGGCACGTAAATCTATGATGGATCCTTTAATTTAAATGGGGGGGGGGGGGGGGGCAGGGGCGGATGTGTTTTCAGTCTGGCTGCTGTTTTGTGTGCCAAAGGGGGTTTTGTGTTGTAGACACTGTTTGAATGGCCGGTTTTGTCTTGCTCCCTTTTCTACCATCCGCCCCATTTTTCCTAGCAAAGTTTATTTATTTATTAGATTTATACCCCGGCCCTCCCTGCCAAGGCAGGCTCCGGGTGGCTAGTTTGTAACTTCTTCTAGATCCACATTTTCATTTTGACAGATTGTGCTAAAAATCAGGATGGGGTTTGTGGTCCTGCTGTAGAAGTCTGGGGGAGAAGGGATTGGGCTGTGCATATCTGGGGTCCCTGATAGTGTGAGACATTTTCCTGCATGTTTGCATCCAGTAGCTAAATGAAAACATTGACTCAGTGTGCAGCAGCAGTGAAAAAGGCAAATTCTTTGTTGGAGTTATTAGGACAGGGATTAAAAATATAACAATCAATACTGTAATGCCCCTGTACAGAGGTATGGTGCTGCCTCATTTGGAATACTGTGCACAGTTTTGGTTGTCATGTCTTGATCATAAATATGTACTGTGCAAATCTGGAGTAATGCCCTTTCAGCATTGGCATAACATCTTGCCTTGTGACATGCTGCTATAATAGTCAGTATACACAATCCTAACAATTGACATGCTGATGCAGCAGTCCTTGGGAAGAAGAAGAAGAAGAGATTGGATTTATACCCCGCCCTTCACTCCCCAAGGGAGTCTCAGAGCAGCTTACAAACTCCTTTTTCTTCCCCTCCCTACAACAGACACCTTGTGAGGTAGGTGGGGCTGAGAGAGCTCTGAGACAACTGTCCTTGAGATAACAGCTGGTACAGATCTATGGCTTGCCCAAGGTCATTCAGCCAGGTGCAAGTGGAGGAGTGGGGAATCAAACCCGGTTCTCCCAGATTAGAGTCTGTGCACTTAACCCACTACACATTATATACAGTTTATTTAATAACTAGACCATACAGGAGTTATGAACAAGCATTTGCCTTTTTACATACAAATTTCAGTTTCAACTGAAGAGTGAAGGAAGATAATGCCTCCTAACCAAGCAAGAACACTTTGTGTTCAGACACCAATATTGCACAAGTGCATCAGGATAAATTAATTAATGCATCAGAATTAGTTCAATTGATAAGGCATATGCAAACATTTGAAATACAGAATTAAATGCATATTCATTTGGCATGGGAAATGGTAGTGTATTTTTTTGGTTTTAACAAGGGCCACAAAGCCAGAGACAACTCTTTACATCTTTTGACATCCGGAGGCCAGGTCTACAAATATAGTGGAAAGAGGCGGGTAGACCTGTTCTCTGGAGGCCTGGTCTACCCCCATAGAGGACAACATTTTTCTGTAATGAAATTTGACTTGATTCTGTTTTATCTTATAATGTTTTAATTATTTTTAAAATAGAGTTTAAATATAGTTTAAAAGAATTCATTCTGAGATTTTTATAAGGTTATGGAAATAATCTAAAAATAATTTACACAACAGTCAAGTATAGATTCATTCACAACTTTAATGCTGCTAGCTTTTTTCGCTCATGAGGTGGAATTTCTGATCACAACACTGTGGAGCTTAGAGGGAACATTGGTCTGCATGACTCTGTTCAGCATAGCATGAGAACATTAGGAGAGCCCTGCTGGATTAGACCAGAGGTCCATTCAGTCCAATATCCTGTCTCGCACCTTGACCAGCCATTTAATCTAAAAGGCCAACATCAAGGCAGACAAGCCAAGGCCTACCCCTGATGTTGTCTCCTGGCACTGATTTTCAAAAGCCTCTGATTATGATGGTTCCCTTTAAACACCGTGGCTGCCAGCCACTGACAGAACCACCCTCCATGAATCTGTCTAATCTTCTTTTAAAGTCACTTGTGCTTGTGGCCATCACTGCATCCTCTGGCACTGAATTCCACATTTTAATAGCTTGTTGAGTAAACAAGTATTTTCCTTTTGTTCATCCTCAATCTACTCTGCTCATAACAAACAATTTACTAGCATGATGTTTCATACGATGCCATCAAGGCTGAAAAATTAATGATGCTACATGCCAAGTAATTTGTGCGACTCAAGTTAAAACAAGTGTTTTTATCCAAATAGATGATACAGGACACTTGACCTGGAGTGTATTTCTTGAACCATAGAGGCCTATCACCCTTATATAATAAGGTGGCATGACTCATGGCACACATGAACAGCTATCGCTGGCTTAACTGTAGGGTTCAAATCCCTCCTCTGCCATGGAAACTCACCATATGACCTTGGACTGGTCACACTTCCTCAGCCTAACTTACCTCACAGGATTGTTGTGAGGATGGCTCGAACCAGGCAGAATTCTCTGCCGAATAATATCCATGCCCTGCGGGACTTGATGCAGTTCTGCAGGGCCTGTAAGGCAGAGATGTTCCACCAGGTGTTTGGTTGAGGACAGCGGTGGTTCCATCTTCTCAGCACTCCCGCCCCATCTCCCCTTGAAGCAGTGGCACTGTTAGAACGTTTAGCACCATCTGATAGGCTATTTGCTGTGTTTTGTTGGTTTTAATTGGCTTTTATGACATATTATACAATACTGTTGTACACCACCCTGAGCCCTGTCCTTCAGGGGAGGGCGGTTTAAAATCAAATTTAATAAATAAATCAAATTTATTTATTTATCCTTTCGATTTTTTCCTGCACAGCAGGACTCAGGGTGGGTTACATCATAATAAATCACTAAAAAATTAACTTTACAGCATTAAAAGGAACAATTAAACAATATTGGCACATAGTAAAAAAACAATGCATTACTGGTGGCAACAATCAGGAGAGGACAAGTAAGAGGGGAATGGAACTACAAGGAAGGAGGTCAGTGCTCTTCAGACGGTCGATATCACCAACCATGTGCCTGGTGGAACAAATGACTGGCGGAAGGGGGTAACAATTTGGTAAGATGCTTTGGGTCCCAAATGTGGAGAAAAGCAGGGTATATATTTTTTTAAAAAAATCATATGCAAAATACAGTGTTTCAGTGTGCTGTGGTACATCCATGGATGGCATCTAGACTCAAATTACACACTGCACTTGAAGGAGCGTCTGCCAATCCCTTTATAATTTGCTCCACTATTTAATAACTGCTGTAGAAATATTGTCTCTTATTACCAATACAGCTCAGTTTACTGGTTCCTCATATACGAATGAGCCAACTATAATGTGTCAGTCATCCTTTACTTTCAACCACTGTATTGTTTAGATATCGAAAACTGCTCTGAGACTGCGGGATGGAGACTGTGGAGCTCTGGTCACTAACAACAGCACGTATCACATGAACAGATGCATTAAAAAGCAAAGAGCAAAAAACAAAATTAAGGAGGATCTTTTCCATCCCAAGAGCAAGCACAATTTTAAATTCTGTTCTGCTTTCAAAGATTTCCATCAGAAGCAGACAATTTCTTCCTCACCCCAAAAGAAAATAAAATAGACAAACCCCCTACAAAAATATATTTTCCCTTCTGGAAGTTATATGTGAGACAGAGAAATAAGTGCCTCTGGCTATTCATTTGCATGGAAGGCAGTACAGTCAGAGTGACATTTGTTGTGTGCTGGAATGTTATCATGTCTTTAATAATTCCTCATGCCCAGAATTATAGCTCTTTATCACGGTTTCACATTCTGAGAGAGGCAGAAAATATAGAATTTGGGGAAATGCCAAAGAAATAAACAATTTTTGAAGACACAGTGCCTTTTACTGAACCCCACTGGATCCTAGAACTACTTTTAGGTCTCCCTCTGACCTAAGTTTTAACTGCTGTGCTTCCTTGTTCTGCCCACCATATCTCAATGGCAGGTACCAGTTTTGCTCGAGCAGTGTGGTCTGGTTGGAGTGAGGGGAGGAGGAAAGGGCAAAAGTCGGGGGGAAAAACAAACCCTGTTTGGAAACATTACAGCAAAGACACATGGGACATGGCCCTGGAATGTTTGCTTCGTTCCCACTCCAAATCCCAAAATAGTGAGATACCATTCCTAAATAAATAAATAAATATTGAAACTGGAGTGGGCCACGGTGCCAACTTTCTCTCTGATTTATAAAGCTGCACCAAATATGGATTGAGATCTAGCAGCTGTCCTTGATCAGCGCTCTTCTGAAGAAACAGTACTTCATTTTCATATACAAATGACTGCAATGTAAAACATCCATCACATTTCTCCCCCCAGGGTACCGGGGTGGGGGACCAAGGACAGCGAAATTGGCTGTATGCAAATACTTAGGAGCAAAACAGGTGGTGAATTATTTTGCCCATGAACTGAGCCACTGCTGTTTAGTTTGACGTGATTGAAAGTGACATGCAGGGCTCCTGCCATCCACTTCCTGATTATGTACATTACCTCATGTTTGCAGTAAGTCACAGGGAACTTACCCTCCTGTTGCCTTAACAGAGTCTTTTGTTTCCCCAAACGTACCTCATTTTTTGTCAATTAAAAACATTTGATGTGCCTTGTATTTTGAGTCAGAGGCATCCAAGGATGGGTGAATGGGACATTTCCCCATAGTGCCCTGGGTACTACAAATCAGTTCCAATGAGTTCTTTGAGCATCAGTGTGGTGACTGAGGAGCTCCTCACCTTGATCTTTCTCCTGTCACCATCTCTCAATGTAACCGTTTGCAAAAAAGTTGTTATGAAAAGGCCAGAAGCACCGAATATGTTGACTTACATAAGGACATAAGAGAAGCCAATGTTGGATCAGGCCAGTGGCCCATCGAGTCCAACACTCTGTCACACAGTGGCCAAAAATACCAGATGCCAGCAGGAGGTCCACCAGTGGGGCCAGGGCCCTCCCACTGTTGCCCCCCCAGCACCAAGAATACAAAGCATCACTTGCCCCAGACTGAGAGCTCCTATCTAACTTGAACTCTTCAGAGGCAGGGAAAGATAATGCATTGGAAAAGGAGGGGGGAGGTAAACATGACAGAACACCCATATTGCCTTACGTTGGGCATGATTATGACTGTTGTCTACTGAGCAAGGGACCCAGCAGCAGTGCATCATGGCAGATGCAAGCAGAAGCGAAGCGCTGTATAATTATGTCATAGTTTTTTGGCAGAGTATAGATATATAGTAAAGCAATGCACAAGCTGTTTAAAGAATTAAGAAGAGAACAAACTTTGTAAGAAAGAGGAGAGAGAGAAAGGAGTGTAACTGTCTAACTAGCTAGGAGGGGAGTCAGTAACGAACTGTTCTCAGCAGGAGTGGGAAAGAGCCTTAACGGAGCCAATCAGGAGATAGGAAGGAGACTATTCAAAAACAGTAGCAAGTCCCAAATCTCACTATGCTAACTAGTTGTCCCCTCTGCTGCTGCCTGCAAGATGTTCTTGTCATTTTCTTTATCTGTGCACAATAGACTCCGCATGTTCCAGAAATAGTTAGGGCCACCTTCTGTTCCATGGCCCTAATTACAGCCCTAACTTCTGCTTCCTTCTAGTTGCTGGATGAGTTTGTTGGATCTTTATTTCCATTTTAGATTAGAATTTCTTAATGTGTTCATAGCCGCTATGAAAACCCTGTGGGCTGGCAGATGAGATACCCCCCCCCAAAAAAAAAATAGTTAGGCAGCTTTGCTTGTACGAATGACACCTCCTTCTTTCCAATGCCAGTGTTGTGGGATAGGCTATCCTCCAGAATGGTATCTCATGCAGACATGGGGTGGGGGGATTTGCCCTGCTTACTCTTAGGCAGGTATTGTTTGAATGTCCAGAGTTCACTCCTGGGGCTGCTTATCTGGCCAAATGACTGGTTGGGTTAGCACATTAGGGATGGCACCAATTCATCACAGGATCTCAGCTCATTTCTGGCCATTCATGGCACCTAACAGGCATCTAGGATCTGGATCTGTACTGCTGCCCCCTGCGTCAGAGCCAAACCACAACAGCAGCGGCACAGGAGGAGACAATAGGGTTACATTCCTTGCTTGGGATGACAAGCAATGGCCCTGCTGGATCCACTTGATCAAGAACAGGGGAAGGTGACCCCTGCCAACTGCCCCCCATGCTGCGTGACATGGTGTTCTAGAGTCCCCCTCCTCCATCTACAGCAGTAGCTTTGTGGAATATGCAGGATGCGGCCAGTGGAAAAGCAAAGTGTTAAAAATTGCTTCCTTCAGCTTGCTCCGTCTGGATCATATCATGTGTGGATTGCTGAAACTGGCTTCAGTGTAGGGTTGCCAACTCCAGATTGGGAAATTCCTGGAGATTTGGAGACTTGGGAGGGTGGAGTTTGGGGAGGGATCAGATCTCAGCAGGGATATGATGCCATACCATCCACAGTCCAAAGCTGCCATTTTCTCCAAGGGAACCAAACTATGTAGTCTGGATAATTCTGGTAGAACTCCAGCCCTCACCTTGGAGTCTGACAACCCTACTTCAGTGTGTATGGGCAAGAAATCTGGGCACCGAGGGGACAATGCTAATTAGGGCAATTCAAAGTCTCATTGTAGTCAATGAGGCTTACTTCTAGGAAAGTGTTCTTAGGATTGCAGCCTGAGTTCACTCAGAGAAGCACCTTTTATGGCTCAAAAGCAGTACATTCTTTGGAGACTGCTATTTCACTCTGAGACTGAGGAGATTCTCCCCAGTACAGGCAATTTGGTTTTTCCACTGACTGCAAGAGAGAGAGATGTGGAATTTTCATGAGCATTAAGGAGGCAAGTCTTATCCAGCTTCTCGCTGAAAGCAGCAGAGAAAAAGAGGGCAGGGAGTTCAGTTCAGACACCAAATTGGCTAGTAAACTTGAGCTCCTCTTTGTTAAGCTTAACGAGGGACCTTGTTAAAAAGATCGTTAAGGTGGTCCGCGAAAAAAAACCTTTGGGTATTTTTTTTCTGAAGAAAGGTAACTTAGATATAGGCTGAAACGGCGTCAAACTGCCACATCTGAAAAAGAGCAAATAAAAGAAATGCTCCGAGCCTTGACTTTTATATCATTTTAGAAAAAGAAGATATGTAGAAAGGGGGTCAAGGGAGGAAGTAAGTAGATCTCTTTCTTATACAACTTTTTTTTTTTTTTTTGCTGAGCTTTATGGGGAGGTGGATTAAGCAGCAGGGACAAGACAGGTATTAGACTACAAAGTGAGGTTTGTAGATTAAACTGGGATCAGACACACATAACATAATTGAAGGCAGAGATGAAACATGATGTATTTTGGCAATGGGAGTATTTTTTTCCTCTAATGACTTGAGAGAATGTGTAGTACACTTGACAGCATGTGAGATTCTGGGTTTCTTTTCAGTGGTATAATGTCTGCTGTGGGAGGCTGATGTGGCTGAAATTTGTCCTCCTCTGGCTTAAAGTATGACCTTAAGCCCCTTATGAGTTTCACCTGCAAAGAGAGTGAAGTTCAGAGCATTCTATCTCTTTCTGTGTCCAACTGATTTGTTGTTGCTGCTATGGTGGGCAGGAGGATGGAAGTAGGCCAGGGGCAAGAGATTTTAAATCGCCTTCACTTCTCCTCCTCCCTGGGGCTGCTGCGTATCTGTGGAGCCCAGTGCACTCTGGGAAATATAGTATCCACCAATGACTAACATTAGATGTAGTTTCTGGAAGGTGGAGGCAAGGAAATTCTTCTTGTTGGAAGAACCAGATGTGATGTCCCTGTGCCTCAGCCTCCAAGAAGTGAGTGACCAGAGAGTTACAGATAGGCAGGCACTAAGCACCTTTCTGTTTACTCTTCTGTTGCTGAACATGCCAGCTCTCCCATCACTTCTGACATCTTATCCCTTAACATCTAAAGTATATAGAGAGACAGAAGGCAAAGAAGGGAGTCAGGCAGATGTCACGTGTTCTGGGAACTAGTTTTCACAGAGTGTGTCATGATATATCTCACTAATACACATTCTTTAGGAATCCAGTTCAAGAAGAGTAGCCATGTTAGTCTGTCTGTAGCAGTAAAAAAAAAATAAGAGCAAGAGTCCTTAAAGATGAACAAAATTTGTGGCTGGGTATGAGCTTTCATGAATCACTGCTCTGAAGAAGTGAGCAGTGACTCACAAAAGGTCAAACCCTGCCACAAATTTTGTTAGATTTCAAGGTGCTACTGGACTCATCTTCTTTAGGAATCCAGTGGACTATAGGAACTGTAGTTACTGAAACACTTGAATTAGATTTTCGGTGCTTTCCTATGCATCTTCACAGGGCAGTTTATTAAATGGATCTTACTCTCAGGGTTGTGGCCTTAGCTCCTAGAATGCCTGATATCTAACACCACGGAGCCAGAAGGAGGAGCAGGTAAGTAAGGAGTCAGTACAAAGTTTGAGTCCAGTGGCACCTTTAAAACCAACAAAGTTTTATTCAAGGCAGGAGCTTTCGTGTGCATGCACACTTCCTCAGAGACATTGAAATGGGAGTTAAGTCCATTCACATAGGCAGAAGGAGAACAGCAGATTAGCATACAACATAATGAAGATGTTGAAATTCTTCCCAGCCACCCAGCAGATGGTTGAATAGAGATTGTATTTCCTTACTGGGATGGTGAGCAACCTTTTTATTATGTACTTCATGTTGAATTCAAAATATGAAATAGTGGCATTCTAGTTCACATTGTTTGTGTGAGTAATCACACACATGCCTGCTTTTTATTTTTTTTAGTGTGGTTTTGGTGGTTTACTGAGAAGTAAAAATGTGCACAGAACTTTTAACTGCTTGAGTTCATGGCAGGGTCGCATTGCACCAGGCTTTGTAAATTATGAAAAGGGCTGGGTGATAAAATGCCTGACCTAATGCAAATTGAGAGGAGGATACTTCAGAAGCTTCTGTACCATTGCAAAGAAATGTTCTGGTTTTATATTAGGAAAGGCACCTGCCAGGTGCACTATCCCCATGCAAGCTGCTTGAAATTGCCAGTGGGGCTCTAGCTCTAGTTGGGAGAATTGGCTCCTTGGCTAGGGAGATGGGTGAGGAGGAAAGCGTCATTTACTTCATCTAGTAAGACCCAGATGTGTGTGACCCTTTAGTTACACTGTTACTTGGTATGATCTTCATGAATAAGCCTTTTCTCTGCACAAAATCATCTAAAATGACATAGGGTTATAAAAACAGTAAATCAGCTCAGTACACAACTATAATTCCTTTGAAGCATGCTTAACAAGTTGACTATGGCAGGCAGAGGCAATGTTGCTATGTTGTGAACTTAGCTATACAAGTGGGGCCCTGAGAGGCTCATGGGATGGGGGGTGGGGGAAGTCCCATCCCCTTTTCTCCTTGTTTTGTTCCCCTCCTCGAGCGCTTTCTCTCACATTTCTTGCCTTTTACCAATTCTTTCACTGCCTTTTCCACCCTCCTGCCATTTATCTCACTTTTGTTTACGCTCTAGCACTGTCCTCTCCTGCGACAGATGTTTTTTAGCTCTGTGAGATGGAATTTCTGCCAGATGCTTATTTAAGGTAGTGAGGTAGTGTGTCCACCATCATTCTGACCTTCCTGAAACACCTTAAAATTATAAGCAACAACAACAACCAACCTGCAACCAAGCAGCCCAGATGAAGCATGGAGAAGACAGACATTATTTATTTATTTATTTATTGGTTCAATTTACACCCTACCCTCCTCACATGCAAGCTCAGGGCAGCTTACAAAGTCAGTACATAGGTACCATTAAGATACATGAAAAGCATGGAAACAATTCAATACAATAAAATCTTACGGTCAATAAAATCAAGGTGCTAGTACTATTTCCATAAGATGGCGTGATATTGCTTTCAGTGCTTACAGACATTTCACAATCTCAATGGCCTCCTGAGTCACGATGGAGTAGACCTACTGTTGGAATTGTGGGCGGGGCTCGTTGATGGTACTAGTGAGAGCAGCTCCTTAGTTGAAAGCCTGGTGGAAGAGTTCCGTCTTGCAAGCCCTGCGAGACTGTAAAAGGTCCTGCAGGGCCCTGATCTCTTCTGGGAGCTCATTCCACCAGTATGGAGCTGCCACTGAGAATGCCCTGGCCCTGGTGATGGTGAGCCTGAAATCTTTGGGACTCAGCAGGGTCAGTCAGTTCTGCGACCCCAACCGTAGTGCTCTCTGGGGTATATATGGGGAAATGTGGTCCCTCAGGTATGTCAGACCCTGGCCTTATAGGGCTTTGAAGGTAAGAATCAGCACCTTGAAGCAAATTCAGTATGCTATTGGCAGCCAGTGCAGTGTGCTCAGCACAGGATGGATGTGCCCCATCTAGGGAGGCTCATCAAAAGCCTGGCCACGGCATTCTGCACTAGCTGTAGCTTCCGGATTTGCGACAAGGGCAGCCCCATGTAGAGACCGTTACAGTAGTCCAACCTTGAGGTGACCATCACATGGATCACTGTGGCCAAGTCATTGCAGTCAAGGGAGGGAATCAACTGCCAGATCAGCCGGAGGTGGTAAAAGACCGACCTAGCAGTGGCTGCTACCTGGGCCTCCATAGTTAAGGAGGTATCCAGGAGTACTTCCAAACTCCTAACTTCCAGCACTGGCACCAGTGGCGCCCCACCGAAGGTCGGGAGAGGGGTTCCCACCCCCAGATCGCCCCGGCTGACACACAGGAACTCTGTCTTCGCCGGATTCAGCTTCAGCCAGCTCAGCCTAGGCCAACCAGCCACAGCTTGCCTGGTCCAGGTCTTCCAGACTGGAGTCCGACTGGCTGCCCAACATCAGACAGAGCTGGGTGTCATCCGCATACTGGTGACATCCCAGCCTGTACCTCCAGGCAATCTGGGCAAGGGGGCACATATAGATGTTAAATAGCATCAGGGACAGCACTGCCCCTTGAGGCACTTCGCACACTAACAGGTGCCTCTTGGACTGCTGTTCCCCTAGTGCCGCCCTTTGTCCCCAACCTTGGAGGATCAACCCCCCTCCCCGCATTCAGTTTGCTGCAGTGTCCATCTCTTGTGTGAGTGAGGCACCAGGAAGAAGCCTGGCTCATGTAGTAGTTGAAGAACCTGCTGTGAATTCCTCTTCCCCCTTTATCTGTGTTTTTCTTTTATCTTCCACTATTAGAGAACACTTTATAGCCTGTGGCAGAAAGTGGTGGAGACAGTGATGGCCCTACCACATTACCTTGAATAAGAATATGCAATTGTATGTTGATGATCAGAGAAGGGCTCAGTCATCGACTGCTTTTATGAAGAGGAGTTCAGTTTCCTGTTGGTTTGACGCATGTCCTCCTCAGGGGTAGCGATCAGAGAAGCAACGTTCAGTGTGCTGTTCGTGTCTATCCAGCAGCATGACTCCCAAAATAAAACACATAATGCAAAGGGGGAAAAAACTCAGATTTTGTGCTGAAACTCACTCCTTTAGTGTCTCTCTGTTCCTCACCATGACAGCATTGCTTGCTGTCTATTAATGGCTTCTGAGCTGTTCAGATCTGGATCAGCTTGTGCATGCCTCTTCTTCCGTAACCCCATAGGAGCTGCAATTTATTATTCCCTGACCATAAAAGCATTGCAAAACAACTGAGAGTCTTTTGTATATTCTGTTTCTCACTAGCAAACATCTGCATTATCAATAGAAAGGAATACAGGCAAGGCCTACAGAAGAACTGGTTAGCCATTGTGTGAGACAGGATGCTGCACGTGATGGACCACAGGTCTGATCCACCAGGACTCTTCTTATGTTCTTAGGGCGTGACCGAGCCATGATGTTCAGCATAAGCAACTACTGCACAGGTGGAAACCTGCACAGCATGATGTCTGAGCAGACATGAACAACAAAGTCAAACCACTTGCATAGAGTCAAGGAGCTTGCACAAGGTACATTTGCTTGGGGATCATGTTCTCATCAAAGTTTTTGGCATCCCTGCTTTCATGTAGCTTTGTCCACAACTGTATATGGCACTCCTGAGGCTGTATTCAGACAATAGCGGGACAACACTGTGATATTTTGTGAACTTACCAAGAGACTACTTCTTTTGCAGAGTAGGCTAAACCTCAGCATGCGCCGCTTTCGCTAAGACTTGTTACAGTTTTGCAGGATGAAGCACTCTGGTTATAGAACAGGTCATTTCCCTCCATTGTTTCTAAAATCAGCCACATTAAAAAGTGCATTAGCAACACAGAAAGTAGGTGGGCAGTGAAACCAGTTGGTCGCCCCACAGAGCTGCACATTTCGTTTATCTGAAGAACAGCGAGAAAATAATTTCCATTTCATTATTTCAGAGAGTGAATGGGCCATTGCTATTTTAAAATGCTACTGCGTGATAGTGGGCAAGTGCGCGCGAGAGATATGTCGAATTCTTGCCAAGTTCCAGGCACTCTGTTTGATGCAGCTGTGTACGGGAGCTGGCATCACAAAAGAAGCTGCAGGCAGAAGCGTGTTTAGCCAGCAGCAAGAGAAAAGCCAGCCGTTTAGCAAAATCATGATTTTTCATTCCCTGCACACTGTGCTTCTGTTCTGATATGCTTCCCGAGCAATGAGCCTTCTGGTTGTTCTCCAATACACATCCAGAGTGCTACAAGGGAAGGGGCAGTAGCTCAAGAGAAAGAGTATTTTCTTTGTAGGCAAAAGGGCTGGCATAAAGTCCTGGCATAAAGAATTTCAGGAAGCCAGTGTTGGGAACTCTCCCTAGAAGCGAAAATGACCAAACTGAGGTTGTCGTACTCTGGTCCCATTACAGGAAGACTAGAGTCACTGGAAAAGATAATAATGCTAGGAAAAGTTGAAGGCAGCAGGAAAAGAGGATGAACCAACATGAGATGGCTTGACTCAATCAAGGAAGCCAGGGCTCTCCATTTGCAAGACCTGAGCAAGGCCTGTTAATGATAGGATGCTTGGGAGGTCATTAATTCCAGGGGTCATTTCAAGCAGGAACACACAGGAATGCTGTTCTGGGAATAACAAGTCTAGGGGTGGGCACATATGGCGCTGTGGAAAAAAGCAAAAGTATACTAACTTGGTCTGTATTTTCGTGCTTGTTGTAGGGTAGCTTCCCTGCAAGAGCAAAGGAAACCTAAACTGTCTTTAGTCAAAGTATAAAGTTGGCTCACCAGCTCTGAGTTGGGAAATACCTGGAGATTTTTGGGGTAGAGCCTGAGTGGTGGGTGTTGCCTTGATGCTAATGAGCTCCTGCACCCCTTTTTTTTACGAAATGACCCCTGATTAATTCATATTGTCACCATGAGACTTGAGGGCACTTAGAACACACACAGTGCTGGGGGAAAGGACTCTCAACCATCGCTTTCAGAAATTATGCCAGACAGATAGGGGCAGCAACCCTTCTTCCCCATGTGTACCCATGTTCTATGTACACTTGTACAGTGTAACCATATACAACCATTGAAATGAAACAACCATTTGTCCATCAACCAAAAGCAGGATGACTGGGTTTATTGTGGCAGGACTAGATAAGGACAATAAAACAAATGTCCCTGTATGCCAACTCTGGTTTTCAGGTTGCCACTTTATAGTTATTTTCCCCAGTTAAAGTAGTTCCACTAGAGCTTGTTTCTTTTCTATAGCAGCTCCCACCTTCTTTAGGAGGTGAGGGGGTAATGATTTTAGGAGGTGCTGTAAGGACATTTTATTTGCTAGGGCTCCCCCCCCCCCCGAATATAAGGTTTTTTTTATTTTCCAAACATACAAAACATAAACAAACACACATATTACACACAAACAAACAAACATAAAATGAATGGAGGATAGTGTAACTAGAAATACATGTATAGATCTCCAAGTCTAAAACTTATATTGTCTAATTATCAGTGTCTATATTAAATAGGTAAAGTGACCTAATAAGGTAAAATAGTCCAAATAGTTCATTTGGAATCTTTGCATGACTCAGGTTGTAAATAGAGAGTATATTACATTTCAGTTCATGTATTCTTCTAACCATGTATAAAAATTAGACCATGTCTTGTAAAATTTCTCTTCCTGTAATCCTTTAAAAAATAAAGTCAGTTTGTCCATTTCCGCAGTTTCCAATGTTTTACTTATAACTTCTTCTTTTGTAGGTATTTCATCTTTTCTCCAGTGTTTTGCATACAATATTCTAGCAGTTGTTAATACATGAATGAGCAAATAAAAATCCTCATTTCTACAATTTTCAGGTCTTATCTGCATTAAGAACAGCTCAGAGGTAAAAGATAGGGCTTTTACTAGGGTTTAAGCAGCAGGAACTTTCTTGAGGAGGAGGGATTAAGGGCTTTTGTTGTTTTTGGTCTTGGAACTGTAAACTGTTTTGAGCCATAAGGAAAAGGCTGGGTATAAATAGTGTATTTAATTTATTTACTAAAATAATCTATATCCATCATTTCCTTTACAACTCAAAGCAGTTTATAGATCCAAGATTAAATACATACCAAATACAATTAAAAACCTGTGATCCTGCTGGGTGGTAGCAGGATGTTGTGTCTTCCATGGTAGGCTGAGACTCAGGGGGTGTTCATGAAGGCTCTGTCCAGTGACATGAACCAAGACCAAACAGGTCTCCACATGAGTGTGGTTCCCTTTACTTGTCCTATTGTCCCTTTAAAACCTTAAAGGACTGAACCTCTGCCATATGTTGTCTCCCCCAGGCCTCATCAGATTGGTACCCCTTCTTCCCTTTCCTGTGCCTTCTCAGCCCCTCCTAGCCAGCTTGCTTTCCTTTCCCTCTCTGCCTCTTTCTGCCCTTGCTACTTCCCTTTTTATCCCACCCCTGCTGGCCAAGCCCAGCTATGCTCCTCCCTTTTCTGAGCCATGTCCAGCTCTTAACCCTTTCCTTGCCCCATCCCAGGTGAGTTCACACAGGACTAGCCAGAGACCTTTGCAGCTAGCCTTGCCCTCATCCAAAGCTTCCAGCCGGCAAACCTCCTGCCACTGCTGCTGTGCTCGTGGAGGGACACTGTCCTGCAGGTGTACGGTTGCCAGCTCTGGGTTGGGAAATACCTGGAGATTTGGGGGGTGGAGCCTCAGGAGCATAATGGGGGCATAATGTCATATGGGGGCATAATGTCCACGGAGGCCAACCTCCACGGAGGTCATGTCTCCAGGTGAACAGATTTCTGTTGCCTGGAGATCAGTTGGAAAAGCAGATCTCCAGTCACCACCTGGAGGTTGGCAACCACATATTGGATGGTCTCTCTCTCTCTCTCTCTCTCTCTCTCTCTCTCTCTCTCTCTCTCTCTCCCCCCACCCCCCCACTCCTTCTGGGACCATCATTTTTTGCTCTTTTTGGCATGTGACCCTATTATGTGTAACCTCTGTAAAGGCCCCTTTTTGTAATGTTCTGAGGTGATGTGTCTTGTGCTGCTTGACTTCCCAACTTGCCTCTTCAGAAGTAACTCCCACACAGAACACAGGTTTCTCTCATCCAATCATAACACACTTTGCTCATCTATCCAACCCCCGCCCTTTCTTACTCCACAGGCCTACATTTTAGATCACAGCAGTGTTCATTTAAAGCTCCACATTAAAGCATAAAAATAACAGACCCACAATATTTACATGTGGAAACACTACATGCTTCCTCGGGCTCAGTAGGCTGGGCCTCCTCTGGCCTCTGCTGCCATCTCTGTGCCACAAACCCCAGAGAAGCAGCCGGTTTGTGTTTATACCTCAAGTAGGCTAGCTTCTCTCCTTGTAAGGATGAAGGAAACATAGACATACAGTTTGAAACAATGGCAAGAACTCCTTCAGGCTCAGTACCCAAAGGTGACAATTTCTCCCCCCCCCCCATGTCCAATTAAACTAAAGTTGCCAGCCTCCAGGTGGGGCCTGGAGATCCTCTGCTTTTACAACTGATCTCCAGCTGACGGAGATCAGCTTCCCTGGAGAAAATGGCTGCTTTGAAATGTGGACTCTATAGCACTGAACGATGCTGAGGCCCCTCCCCAAACCCCGCCTTCTCCCGGATCCACCCCCAAAGTCTCCAGGTATTTTCCAACCCAGAGCTGGCAACCCTAAATTAAACCAAATCATTTACTGTTCATCTTCAGTTCTCTTTGTGGTGATGCTGAAAGTCAGGCTATCTGCCGCTGTTTTCTATAGCAGTCTCCTGAAATAATCAATGTATAGGCTTATCAACAAATCTTAAACCAGATTGGCTCTGTAGTCTTCCTGAACAAAAAGGATTCTCTCTGAGGTCGGCTGACAATGTCTCGGAAGCAGGCTATTTTTAAGGCTGCCCCGCCACTCAGGCAGCACTCTGGCTGTAGAACACTCCCTCTTTCTGTTAAAACAGTGTACAATTAGCCAGCCATTTGGGGCCAGGATGAAATGTCCAGGTTGGGATTGGCAGGATTAGTGTAGGTTGGGTATTTGTGATTAAGGTAGACTGCCAAACATCCTGACTGCGGCATTTAAGAATAGGGAGAGGTACCTAAACCAGCCACTCATGGGTGATCGGACCCAGGGACTGGAAGCTTTATATCTTCAGTCTTTGTGTGAAATAGAAGAATTCAGGGGAGAATGCTGTGGCATTTGCGTAAGGCCTTAAGAACTGCTCCGTCTCCACAGCCAAAAGGACATATTTTGACTAAACAACAAAAACACCTGCAGCACTAGCAGTAAATGATTTGCTGAGAGCTGCTCTAAACATACATCATATTTTGTTGCAGTCAGACTACTGGGTAATAACCTCTGGCCTGCCTTCTAACTCTGCCGTCATCCTTCCAGGCTGTTTCTCTTATGCAAATGCAATTCTGAGTACAGTGTGAGGCGGTTTGCCCTCCATTCTTCTCGGCTGTTAAGTTCTGCCATGATGGAAGTTGCCGCATTCAGAATTTTGGGAGTAGAACTTGTGCTAGCAAGAAAACATTGGTATATTTTTCCTTTGCATAAGAATAATGAGACTTAGATGAGTCTAGTTGTCTCTTTTAATACACTGCAAATATTCCAAGCCATGCTGTGCAAGATCAACACAACTGATTTTCTTCAGATGTGGGTAGAGTTGCCAGGTCCCCCCAGCTATGGGTGGGGAAAGGGGGAGTAGGGTTGCCAGATCCAACTTGGAAAATTCCTGGAGATTTAGGGATGGAGCCTGGGGGGGCAGGGACCTCAGTAGAGTACAGTGCCACAGAGTCCACCCTCCAAAGCATCCATTTTCTCCAGGGGAAGTGATACTTGTAGTCTAGAGATGAGCTGGAATTCCAGGGGATCCTCAGGCCCCACCTGGAGGTTGGCATCCCTGCATGTGGGTTCTGTGGTTTGCTTTGTCTAAAGGTCCAGCTAGCTTAATTCATTTGGCATTATCTGTCATTACTGAAACAGACAGTAGCACAAGATGCAGATCTGCATCCACTGATCCCGTCTTTTGTATCACTTCGTTAATGAATTTTGTTAATGAAAACTTTTTATCTGTGTCTTTCTAGGTCATTCAGCCATTCTTTCTTCAAGATGACTAGCCATTTGGCTCTTTAGTCTCAGGTCCAATAGCATTGGTTTTTCCTGCCACTGTGCCAAAGATCCCACATAGTTTCACAAATTTCTGTCTGCATTTCATGCCGCATCTGCTCACCTATTGTTTCATCTCAGCATTGGCTGTCTGCATCATTTTATTGCCATTTAGTGGTGACTCCGAGGTCACTACAGTGTCTCACCATGTTATGTGGATTTGGTTTTAAGCTGGTCCAGTTGCTCCTCCCCGCCCTCCTCCCCACTGTGAGCAATAAGCAGACAACTGGAGCCAAATCCCCCCCCCCATTTTTTCTAAGGAAATAAGCAAACTGGCACAAAGGAAACGGGTTAGCTGAAAATCCAGTCATCTGCATTTAAAAGCAGCCAGGGAACATTTGTCTGCGATCATATGGGGGGGGGGGGAGTTGGAAGCATGCCCACCCCTGAACCATTTGTTAATTGAGCCCGCTTGCGGGGTGGGCGGGGTAAAGAAGTGAATAAATAAAATAAAATAAATAAAAATAATTCCTGGGGCAGTCCCCAGAACACCCTGCTTTTATTATTATTATTTATTTATTCAAAAATTAAAAGCAATTTACAATACAAGAATCAATTTGTCACAGCTTGAACAATACAGTACATGACATATAGTACAGAAAATTTTGTCAGCTATAAGTTTTGCAGTTTTTATGTAGTATCATAGTGTCTTCTATCAAATATTTTCTTAGTCTTTTTCTTCCTTTATTTTATTTTTCTTTGTCTTGCTTTAGTTTAATGAAACAGTACCAGGGCTGATTAATCTACATGACTAGTTTGCTTAACGTTGTTTAATATATCATTTTGTGTTTCTATAAATCGAGTCCACTTGAACATTGCACTCTTGTGTTCAGTTGTTGTTTCATTTCAGATTGTCCATTCTGTAATTTTATCAGATAAGAAATATTCCCATACTTTTCATACAGTTCCATTGTAGGTGTGGTTTTGTAATTCCATTTCATTGCAATTACGTTTTTTGCCACTGTGATTAGGATTGAGATTAATTCTCTATCACTATTGTTGATTTGAGACTTTGGCCATTGGTTTAACAGAATTAATGCAGGGTCCTTTGGAATAGAATACTCTGTAACCTTTTTAATTTCTTGGATAACTTCTGACCAGAATTTACTAATACGTGGGCACAGCCACCAGCAGTGAAAGAAGGATCCATGATTGCCACATAATTTCCAACAGTTAGGAGATTGAGATGGTAGCATGTGGGCCAATTTGTTTGGTGTTAAGTACCATCTAATTAAAACTTTGGTTGCTTGTGCTTGGATAGGAATAGACCTTGAATTGTAAACTGTGGAATCCCAAATTTGTTTCCAATGTTTTTCTGAGAGAGTTCTGTTCAAGACTTTGTTCCATGCTATTTGGGATTATATGGGTTTAAACTGTGGTTCTACTAGCAGGGATTTGTATACTTGTGATATTGTACCTTTCTTATTAAATGATTTAGTAATCAAAAGTCTTTCAAAATGAATGCCCTGCCTGGCAATCATTGTGTGTTTTGTGTTTTTTACCCAGCTCATTCCATCTTTCCTGCTCCCCTCCGCCTCCCCCTCCACTAGGTCACCCCCTTTACTTTCTGCGGGGGGGGGGGGGCGTGGGTGCCATTTCTGCCCCACAGTGCAGTGCAGTGCAGCGCCCTGCCAGCACCCCCAGGAACTGCTCTGTCCTCCTCTCTCACGCTCTCCCGAAACAACTGTGTCCTGATGCAGACGGCAAGCTTTTTATACTGAGCCGAATGGAAGGCAAAAGAAGCTGGTGCCACAGCAGAACGAAACAGTTTTATATAGCAGATGCAGCCTGGGCCTCAGTCTCTGTCATGTGACATCCTAGTGAGAGTAAACCATTGTATGTAAACACAAAAGTACTTTGTGCTTGGAGCTTCCTGGCCCTCAACCCCTGGCCCATGTTTCCTACCCAATAACAGAACTATTAGGGTGAATTCTGGGGTGGAGGGAATTTCTTCACAGAGGGGAATCAGATGGTTAAGGGGTTGGAGGATCTTTTCTATGAGCAGTTAGATCCGAGTCCAGTAGCACCTTAGAAACCAACAAGCTTTTCCGAGTAATAAGCTTTCGAGAGTCAAAGCCCCCCTCATCAGACACGAGCAGGGATGGAGAGCTGAGTCTTTTTATCCCAGGCAGAAGGTGGGAGGGGTGTTCTAAAGAATGCTTGTAAATGATGCAGAGGTACAGTACATATTGTAATCAGCCTGATTAGAGCAGAGGGGAAATGCTCGGGGGCAGCAAATTAGCACTTGCAGTGAAATAAGAATCTTATGTCCCTGTTCAGCCTTGGGGGTCCATTGTTCTGAACTGAGAGGCTCAGATTTCTATTCCTCCTCCTGTCTGCGAAGGGAGTTTTGACTCTCGAAAGCTTATACCCTGAAAATTCTGTTGGTCTCTACTGGACTGAAATCTAACTGTTCTCCTGCAAAGAGTCCAGTGGCACCTTTAAGACCAACAAAGTTTCATTCAAAGTGTCAGCTTTTGTGTACACGCACACTTCATCAGGCAATGAAGTGGAATTACAGAACATAGTTGTATATATAGGGGTGGCTTGTTAAATTAGTGTGCAAAATAGTAAAGATGTTTATTAACAGATCAAAAGAATGACAAGCTCAGTTTCTGGTTAGACCCCATCCGTCTCCTTTCGAGCATGAAGGTGAACTTTACAGCATCTTGGCTATGTAGAGCAGACCAAAATGGCTACTCTTGTAAACCTTCCTATGTCTGAGAGTTTTCAGTTAAGGAAAAAAACAACAACTAAAGGGTGACATAACAGAAGTTTATAAAATTATGTATGGGACAAAGATAGCCATTCATTCTACTGAAATACAGTTCCCATTACAAACAAAAATCTCACCATTTCTTCTCGAGAGAAATTTGTCATCAAGCAAGCTCATGAAATGAATAATTCATCTCTCCCTAAGCACAGTCACTTTAAATAAAGATTTGGCTTACTGATGAACCAGTATTTGTAGAATCTGATGTTGCTAATACACATGTCAGGAAGAAAGTAGACAAGTGTTTCCCTACTGGCCTCATTCTAAGTAACTTCCTTCCACAGTTTTATCCTGCCTTTCTTCCAAAGAGTATATGCAGTTCCATTTAATTGTCAGAACAGCCCTTTGAGGTAGGTTTTTCTGAGAAAGAGTGCAACTGGCCTGAAGTCACCCAGTGAGCTTCACAGCTGAGGAGGGATTTGACCTCAGATCTCCCCAGTATGAGACACTGGCAATTTGTGCATGGCCTAGGTCACCTCTTGTCTCTGGCCCCCATACCCCTTGGCTGCTCACCAACATCCAGGGGCAGACTTGGAAGCAGAATAGAGGGTGGAAAGAAGGAGGAAGAAGGCCTCTCTTGAGCCCCACCCCTGAAATTGGGAGGGGGATAGAAAGAGCAGGATCACTACCTGACTGGTATTGCCCACTTTGCCCCCATCCCATTTAGGAAGGATGAGGGTCACTGGTCCCAGTGAGGAGGGACTGCTGGACTGCTGTGGTAGAAACTCTCAGCATTTTGTGGAGGCCACCAGCTCACATGGGGTTCCTCCCATTTTGCACCTATCTGCCTTGGTCAGGATCTGGGCCATAGCCATGGTGGGGCTACTGGGGGTTCTGCCCCCTTCCTTAAAGGTCAAGGCCTTTTCCTTAAAGCCCGCCCACTTTTTAAAGGCCCCCCACTTCTTCCCAAAAGCATTTAAAGTGATCCTTCTTCCCAAAGAAGCGAGGGTGGTACATGCCCCTCTCCATCCCTTCTGCAAGATTTAAAGGGCCCTCCAGCTGATCAGCGGGCCATGTGCTCCCCACTGATCAGCTGAGGAAAAGGTAAAAGGTAACGGTTTCCCTTGCTCGAAAGCCAGTCGAATACGACTCTAGGGATGCGGTGCTCATCTCCATTTCCAAGCTGAAGAGCCAGCACTGTCCAGATGTTTCTGTGGTCATGTGGCCGGCATGACTAGACACCAAGGCACATGGAACAGTTACCTTCCCACCAAAGTGGTACCTATTTATCTACTTGCCTTTTCTTGCTTTCAGACTGCTAGGTTGGCAGGAGCTGGGGCCAGAGATGGAAGCTCACTCTGTCATGCAGCACTCGGGTCTCGAACTGCTGAACTACCGATCTTCTGGTCTGCAGCTCAGTGTCTTAACCACTTGAGCCACTTAACCACTTGAGCAGTTGAAGGGCCCTTTAAATCTTGCAGGAGGGGAGGGGTCACCCCCTTCATTATTGCAAATAATGGCAGCCCCACCAGAAAAAAAATTGCCCCACAAACCACAAAATCCTGGCTATGGGCCTGATTAGGGCAGAGGCAGCTGGCTGATCCAAGGCATGGAACCCTGGCTTGTTGCAGCAACAGCTCCCCTCTCCAGGGCTGCAGTGTTTCAACCAGTAAGTTTCAGAGGGTGATGCTGTTGAGTTGGGATTCATATGAAGATTTGATCCTGTCACTCTTGGACTGCATAGGAGTGTTTAGATCGCTATGCAAAGTAATTGTTCCTCCTTGCAGGTAACCATACGCTATTCTGGTTCACTCTGCTTTTGCAATTCATCATTTTTTTTTATTTGTTTAGATAGTTATACTTTACTTTTCTCCCCAGTGGGGATCCAAAGTAGGTTATAACAATTTTTCCTTGTAACATCCCTGTGAGGTAGGTCAGGCCAAGAGAGAGTGGCTGGTCCAAAGTCACCCAGCAAGCTTCACAGCAGTGTGGGGATCTGAATTTGGCTTCCCCCAGTCCTAGTCCAACACTAGCTGTACTAGCTTTGCTATGCAGCTGAGAGTGTCCCATTTTGTGCAGCTTTTTTTTTTTAAACTCTCTTATTTTGGTTTCTGCTTTGCAATATAACGTTAAGTGCCTTATTCTGGGAAACTAGGGATTCTGACCTCTTTCGGTAATCATTCGCACCCCCTTCCCTGTCATGCATCTGACAAAGCGGCTCATGGAAGCTTATGCCACTATCAGTTCATTACTCTTAAAAGCATCACAGGTCTCTTTATTAAAACAGGGATGGTGATGGGGAAGGGCTGTGGCTCAGTGGAAGAGCCTCCGCTTTGCATGCATGCAGGTTCAGTCCCCGGCATCTCCAGCTGAACGGCCAGGCAGCAGGTGATGTGAAAGACCTCCATCTGAGACTCTGGAGAGCTGCTGCCGATCGGAGTAGACAATACTGACCTTGAGGGACCAAGAGTCTAATTCAGTATAAGGCAGCTTCATCCATGTGTTCATGTGTGTGACTTACTAGGGACAGGTACTACAAAAGCAGGTCTGTCCCTGGTAAAGAGGGACCACCGGAACATATGCAGTTGCAAGCCGTGTTCATTCCAGTGGGCCTTGCGTGGGAGGAGTTCCTGGCAGATTGTTCCCTTAAAATCTCTCACACAGTAGTAATCCGCCAGTGACAGAGACTGGAGGATTATTCATTTGTCTCAGACAGGGCTGCTCACGTTCGTTTTCAGTGACGTCTCCGAGATTCAGATGTCTGGCAATTAGGCAGCAATTGGCATTCATATTGCCATTCCAAGCAGTGCCATAGCAGGCTGATCACTGAGCCTCTATTTTTGAAAAAAATAACCGCGCTGTCTGTGTGGTACACTTTGATCCGGGAGCTAATCTGTTTGGGATACTGCGTGCTGAACACTGAGTGATACTGAACTGGTATTTGGATAAGACAGCATGATATTTCACTCTCTTGCAGGTCTGTTGTAAACTTTCTCCCCTTTTAACCAGGCCCATTTAGGAATACCCTCTCCATTTCTGACCATCTCCCCCATCCCCCTTTTTAAAAAAAACAGATCTGAATTAACTAGATATGATTAGGAAGATACCTCTAAGCATCAACAGAATGGCCTTCCCTTATTAAAGAGTGACAGAAGAAGAACTAGGTACAGGTAAAGATTTCCCTTGCTCGAAAACCAGTCAAATCCGACTCTAGGGTTGTGGTGCTCATCTCCATTTCTGAGCGGAAGAGCCAGCACTGTCTGAAGATGTCTCCATGGTCATGTGGCCAGCTTGACTAAACACTGAGGTGCACCGAATGCTGTTACCTTCCCACTGGAGCGGCACCTATTTATCTGCTTGCATTTTCTTGCTTTCAAACTGCTAGGTTGGCAGGAGCTGGGACCAGAGATGGGAGTTCACTCTGTCACGTGGCACTTGGGTCTCAAACTGCTGAACTCTCAAACTGCTGAACTACTGACCTTCTGGTCTGCAGTTCAGTGTCTTAACCACAGGGCCACCATGGCCCTCCACTGAGCCACCACGGCCAGTTTAGAGATATACACTGCTCATATCCTAAGCCAATGGTGGAGAGCCATGAAAGCTTTATCAAAATTATGTACTGCTCCCTACTAGCTTTTCTGGGCACATAATGAAAATAGTGATAGTCATCATCTATTTGGCTCAATCATAAATGGTTCAATGACAGAGATCTCTGAGCATTCAATCCCCCCCCCCCAATCCTTTTTAACAAGAGCTCTAAATGGTTCAGATTGCCATTTGAGAATTGTAGAATAGGGCCTTGGAAAGGTGGGACATTGCCTAGGCAACCGTGCAACATTTCATTTGGCCAGCTTGCCAAATGTTGAAATCAGTGGGTTTGTTTTTAATTGTGGTTGGTTCACTGTTCATGGTACAAGGCTTCTTCTTTAAAATGGCAGGATTCCTAATTTGTTTCTTTTGAAGGTCATATTTACATGATATGTGCCTCATTTGGGTTGTATATGCAAAATTCCCAGCTACATTTCTTGATTCACAGGCATCAAGGTATTATTTTACAAATGACATATCCATTTTTTAAAAGGACAAGGCAATTTGAGCAATCAGCAGACAGGCACCAAAGCAGCAGCCCCCTGTTTTTTAGCGCCTGAAGCTCATATTTTTAATTTAAATTATGATCAGGGGACCATTTGAGGGCAATTAGCCTCCTTTGAAACACATTCACATACTGTAAGCTGGCTAAATTTGTACGTCAACTTGTTATTTTTAATGCCATCACTAAATGAAATAACTAAGCCTTTCAGTGTGTACCAATGATCCTGCACCATCACATCATTATACGGATATGGCATAACCAAACTTGCTCAGTTTAGTTTCTCCTCAGCCTAAATTTCTGTGAATGTGATTCTGTGCTAGACATCAGTCCTGTTAGCTGGCATTGCCACAATGGCCCTGGGTTCAACTGGGCTAGTGCTTTGCACTGGATCTGCACTGGATCTGCTGGACTTGCACTGGATCTGCTGGACTTGCAAAAATGCCCCACCCCTTCAGTGTCTACTGCAGAGATTCTGATTTGATGTTAGTCCTGTTGGGTTTGCACTGCCACAGTGGCACTGGTTCTGCTGGGCTTGCAGAAATGCTCCCCCACCCACCTTCAGTTTCTAATGCAGAGATTCTCTGGGGTTTTGTTTCTGTTCTGCTGGGCTTCTATTGCCCTTGGTGTGTTTTTTTATGTTCTTTCCCCCTCCATTGGAAGCAATGGAGGCTGGGACACCTTCTTTGGGGGGCTGTAACTCAGACTCTGTAAACCCAATCCTCACCCAATCTGGAGGGCAGGCAGAGGCAAGTCAGCCAGAGATCCTGTGCAAGTTTAGTTTCTCTAGCATGGGGGGGCCCTCCTCTACTGCACCATGAATCTCACAAGGCAAACCAGTTCATTCAGCTCTTAAAAGTTTGTGACAGTTTGTGGTTTGCCACAAACCAACCAGCATTTTTCCCAGTTCGTGCCTATCCCTACTTAGGATTGTCCTGTAAATCATTTAAATAACAAAGGCAGAGGAATGGTTCTTTAGGTATTAAATGCCTGGATGCTTCTCTGTATACAGTTATCTTGTCTTTATAAACCCATTTGAGGAGAAGCCCTGACTGTGGGAATGGAAGTGTATCTCACCAGTCTCCACAACCAGTTAGATTGGGCAGTTTACATTACAGTGCTATTGTGAGGAGATAGTATGGGATGTCACCCCATGGTGGTTGACCTAAGCTCCCTAGGGAAAGGATGGTAAAATAAAATAAATATATGAAATCAAATATATTTCTATGTGTTACATTTGTATTCTGTATCTGAAAACCGCAGGTGATATCTGGTCTAATGCCAAAGTTACCTCGCAGTGGGAAGAACAGTTTTGATAATCCGCTCTTAGACCTTGTAATTAAAGTCGAGAATAACGAATTTGTGCCATCTGCTCATTTTTTTTCAGAACACACTGAAAAATAATCCCTGTGTGTGATCTACACCTTGCATGATGCTATTGTTACAACAGCTCTGCCCTTGGAAATGTACTTCGAGGAAGAAAGCGATATGTCCCTGATCAAATGTATGCGATGGGGTATGATCTATTTTCACTTCTATACTATTTGTTCGATTGTTCAAAGACAATTAGAGAATCTGACTGAAATAAGTCCAATAGCAAATAACTTTTGGGCATTTGCAGTCTGATTTCAAACTACAGGGCTGATTAGTTCTCCAGATGCCATGGGGGCTTAAAGTCAGATATTGTAGAAGGGTGAAGTCATAAACATTGGTTCAGTAAAAACCAGGAAGCTTTGCTGGCTGAGGGAAAAACATTCGACATGTGCCAATAAAGGCACAACAATACTAGAATTAGGGCTGAACCAAAATGGGAAGGGGAATATGCTTTTTGTGAACATTATTGCCTCCTGTAAAAGTGCCTTCCTCTTTTTAATGATTTAAGGTGAGTTTGACAGAGACTGTAGGTATTCATGGAGGTGGTGGTGCCATCTTTCTAGGAGGATGCGGCACAGGAAGTGCAAGGTGAAGACATAAGACGAGAAGCATCTACAGTATCAGGAAGTTGTATGCATTGTCTAGTGCAGCCCAGGTATGCCACACAGGCCATGCCATGCTCACTTCAATCCCCCTACACAATCACAATGTGACAAAGCAAGTGCTGCCCTCACCTTTAATTGGTTTTGTAGGCTTTTAGTGATGATGTCACTCACAATGCCAGTTTGATTACCTGTGTGGTGCTGTGTCATCATCATCTTCAACTACATGATACTTGATTGGCTAGGATCATGACACAGAAGGGCCAGTTGAAGGGGGAGGGGCTACAGGTTCCTTCAGTGCTGTTTTTTTCTGAACGAGTATTAAGACAATGGAAAGCAAAGGGATTCATGCTCCTCAAATCCAATTTTCATGCTGGAAATGTTCCCATGTAAACATTTAGTACATCTTTTAGAATATCATGAAAAATAATACTTTTTAAAAGATGGATTTTAGTTGTACACTGGTGCATTCAAAACCCCAGGAAAGGTAGAAACTGTGTTAGGTATTTAACTTGGTTCTTGAGCTACTTCTGACATTAATCTTCAGGGTTTTTTTTTAACGACCTCTAGCTCTAACAATTATGGAAATAAGCTTGGCTGAGTTTCCTCAGAACTCCCTATGGTAACTACAAAGGCCATATTCCTTCCTAGATTTTGAAAAAGTTGATGGTTAATTAAACATTTTCTGTTAGACTCTAAATAAAAATATTGCAAGCAGGGTCTATCCATGCTAAAAAAATTAGGTGGTAGAGGTGTGTGGTAATTGAGCAGGTTTTACCACTTCAGACTGAAGGTGTGGTGATATCAAATTTTTTAATACTTCTCTGTAATATTCCCTCACAGTGTAATATAAAAGCTATAACAAAAAATAAGCTAAATAAACTGAGAGAAGGAGGGGGATCAACACAGGACCTAACAGGGCTTTATCCAACAAAACAGCATCTGCAATTGGATCCATCTCAAATTATTTCTTCAGTTTGAATCTTGTAGAGAAATAATTTATAAAACAGTTGTATAGCTGGGTCTCAATACATTGAAATAATTCATACATTTTAAAAAGTTCCAAAATGCAGTTTAGACACAAAAATAATGCAAAACCAGAACAGGTATATGCAAATTTCTACAATAAAATACTAATTTCTCATCTTTGAAAACAGTGGACCAAAGCTCTCAGAATTACTAGTGTTAGATTGTTTTAAACCCAGGACATTTTACTAAGGATCGAGTGAACCTCAGTTCATATTCTAAGGTCCAGTGGGAGAGATCTTCTGAATAAGACTATTGTTCTCACTTCAAACAAAAGTTAAAGGATGCCATGGTTTCATATTTATACAATAAAATCTAAAGAATAATTAAATAAGTAAATATTTATTTAAAAAATCTTGGCACAATTATCTCAGCAGGAACTTTTGCTTGGTTTGGCCAGTGCTTGGTTGCAGCAGTTTTTCTGTCGTTTAAGTCTTGGCATCTCTAGAAATTGGCATTGTATGTCCTGGCACCACAATTCTCTGTCTGCTGTTTTATTGAAATCAAGGTCTTTAAGGAAAATAGTTGCATTTGAAGAGCTGGAATCAGCTAACTGGGATCCTTCTGTTGGAACGTGAGTGACAGTCTGCTAGCATGTAGATTTGATAGGGGATGAGACAAGTAAGGGACCATCTGACGTTAAAGTTTCCATCCATGTCCTACTGCTGGATTCTGAAAGGCTCAGGAGATCAGCCGATTCTTGTTTTATACTAGTTGTGGGGGAGCAAAAGTTGAGACTTGTTCAGGAAAAAAAATATGTTTAGGATACACTGGACACCACAGAAACTCTTAAGGAAAGTATTGAGTAAAGTGTTTGATTGCTGGCATTGTAACTAACAGGACGCATCCCTTAAATATATGCTTTAAATTTTTGTGTTATAAAAATAAAAAAATATTTTTTTAAAAAAAATATATGCTTTGGGCATGTCCAGTCATTCAGTTTTTCTGGGACAAAGTTATTGCTCATATCAATTTTGTATTAAAATGTTCATTGATCTTTCAGGCTGCTTATGTTCTTTTAAACTATTTGCCCGTCTCCTGGATGCAAACTGATAGTCAATGAAAATGGAGCCTCCATGCCCTGACTACAGCTAGAAGATTCGTATTACAACACTGGAGAGATAAAAGTCCACCTCTGGTAAATCAGTGGATTGGGGAACTTAGAGCTCCATCAATATCTGAATGTGTGGCATATAGACAGATGGCGATTGCACATGAACCTATTTTTAGATCTTTGGAAATGGTTTATAGAAACTTATGTGTAGATCTGCCACCACTGTTGTAATATTTTTGTCTTTATTTTATGTATATCTTTTTTTGGTTTGGGGATTTTAAGGGGTTTTCTGCCTTTTTCTTCTTTGGTGAAAGAAAGAAATTGTTTAAAAAAAAAGAATGGATGGGATTTACATTAGACCGAAGTCTCTGATGTTCTTCAGGAGCAGCAAGGGGGGAGGGGCATTTCAGTCTGCAACAGGAGGGGGAGGTGAGGAAGTTGCATTCCACAGACAGAAATCCCTTCCATCAATGGAAACATTCCAGAGGTCCAAGCCACAGAAAGCACTCCACCATCTCTCATTCTGCTGCATATGTGGAGCAGGCCTTTAGTCATGTGAAAGAGGAAGGGAAAGAAACAGAGATAATGGGTTGATTGATGGGAAGAGAATATTCTGTAGTGGGAATTCTGGAGTAGGTGGCCAAATCTGAGCTTCAGGAAAGGGAAAGGGTAGTTACCTTGATACCTATTATTATTTTCTTGAGTCACAGCTATTTTTATTTTATTTTATTTTATGCCAGCCCAGTCTTCCTAAGTTCCAATCAGGTGCCTGTGTACCTATTGTCTGTTATGGCCAGTTTCCCATTCGTAATTTACTATGCTGGGCATATTTTATGTATTTACCAGTAAGGTGACAATGAGACTACCAGAATGTGCCATACGCAGCCTCATAACCATTTGGAAGCCTATCTTCTGTACCACCTGGAGAATTTATTTCAAATTAAGATCAGCCAGAAAACTAGGAAAACAGGAGTGGTTAAATTCTCCTTCCTGAATGGGTGGATGCTGCAGATAAACCAATTGCCCGCCACTGTAAGTTACCCATTGTTTAATGGTTGTCTGTATTCACTCGATCTGTCATGCTGCAAAGTGAATAATGAATATGTTCATTTTCTGTATATGTTTTATTTACACAGCAAGTGACAGACAAATGGAACCCTTTAGGGCCTTAGTGTGGGTCCTTATGCCTATGTGATCACCTGAGTCAAAGAGCTCTGAAGCTCTTCAACATTATTCTCCACTGGGCCTCCTTGTCTTTTAATTTAGTCAGGATATAAAAATCATCACCCTTTGAGCTTGTTTTTTCCCCCGTTGTCAAGTTGCAGTTGACTTATGGCCACCCCATAGAGTTTTCAAGGCAAGAGACGTTCAGAGGTGGTTTGTCATTGCCTGCCTCTGTGAAGCAACCCTGGACTTCCTCGGTGGGCTCCCATCCAAGTACTAACCGGGTCCAACTCTGCTTATCTTCTGAGATCTGATGAGATCAAGGCTATCCTGGGTATCTTGGTCAGGGCTCTTAGACCCAATAAGCAAGTATTAGGATCAATTAGTCTAATATAAAGGTAGCACATTTAAAGTCTTCCACAGATGTGGTTATAATCCATTAGCTTTGCCATGCTTCCAGGAACCTATGGGGGATTTCTGCTCTCAGTGAGCTACAACATATGTTCATGGCCCCAGCTGAGAGCATTGTTGTTTTGTATACTCTGAGTCACAACAGTTTACAATTTCTGCACTTAACCCATCATTGGAGGGAAATAAGCTCACTCACACAGCATCACAGTTTTCTGCATTAGCTGTTAGTGCATTAACTTACTAGGTAACAGGATCATCATTTATATGCATGCGCCTTTGGAATCAATTTTGTTTTCTTGACAGTTTCATCAAGCATTCAAGCTTGGATGCCAGCAGAAATGTGTGTCTCTAGGCACAGCTCTAACAGCTGACTGGAGAAAATGTGTTTGAGGGGTTTTTTTATTTTTAAAAATAGCATGAATGTGCTTTTTAGGGGGGTGGGTTTGTAGAAAATTTGATAGAAAATTTCACTATGATAGAATGCGTTTATTTAAAATATTTATATCTTGCATTCTCCATAAATAATAATTCATAGAGCTAAATTCCTGGATAGCCCAGATTAGGCCAATCTCGTCAGAGCTTGGAGGCTAAGCAGGGTCAGCCCTGGTTAGTATTTGGATGGGAGACCTCTAAGGAATTCCAGGATGGCTATGCAGAGACAGACAATGGCAAACCAGCTCTGAATATCACCAGCCTTGAATCAGCTGTGACTTAAGGGCAAACAGAAAATTAGCTCTTGCTCTGACCTGGATGGCCCCAATTAAAAGGCTAGCCCAATCTCATCAGATCTTGGAAGCTAAGCAGGGTTGGATCTGGTGAGTATCTGGATGGGAAACCACCAAGGAAATCCAAGATCAGGACACAGAGGCACACTACCTCTGAACAGCTCTTCCCTTGAAAACCCTATAAGGTCACCATAAGTCAGCCGTGACTAAACAGCACTCTGTACCACCACCAGAGCTAAGTACGACAATACTAGTGTATATCCGAAGAGCTGCAGACTTTGCAGAGCAAGACTTTCTCACTTCCCCTTCTGTGGCAGCCCCTTGAGCCCTGCTCCTTGAAAAATTATTCCAGGGGATCAGTGGATCCTCGGGAAGAGCATAAGGTCTGTCGTGGGAAGGCAGAACCAGCAGAATGTGCCTTCCTGTCTTCCACAAGCAGAAATGCCAGTCTGTTGGAGTAACTGCCTGTTTGCCTTTTGAACAAAAGCCTGCTTGTTTGCCAGGGTTTGAATGGTAGGCTTCTTTTAAGGGGGGTGGGGGGAGAGGTTTGTGGTTTGCTATTTTGTTCTTGGTTTTAACTGATTTTTTAAACTATTACTGTAAACTGCCTTGAACCATGAGGAGAGGTGAAATATGTTTTAATAAATAAAACAAATGTAATTTACAAGCAATTTAAAAGGTTAATGATAATCGTAACATTTCGCAAGGACAATAAAAACCAAAGAGTAAAAATCGCAGGACTCAACCCTCACACCAATTAGTCATTTACAGTCATTTACAGTCATTCAGTGCCCTCACACCAATTAGTCATTTACAGTCCAGTTGTAAAGAGAGTTGTAGCCTTCTAAATCTATTGAAGTCAGTGGACTTGGAAGCATGTAACTCTGCTCATGTTGATGCTGCTAGTCACTCAAAGGCCTTCTGGAATTGAAAAGGTTTCAGAGTTCTCAGGAGAGCTATAGAGATGATGTCGATGTCTCCTCCCAGAGGAAGGAGTTTTATGGCTTGGAGGCAGCAACTGAAAAGGCCCTCAGCCTGTTCACTGCCAAATGGAGCTTGGAGACACAGATTTCCTCAGCAAAGTTTCGCCTGCTTGCAACCTCCGCGACACAGCATCATTCACCTGAGCAGCAGGGCCTTCTGGTGGTGTAAATCCTACAAAGAAGAAGAGGAGTTGGTTTTGTAGCCTGCTTTTCTCTACCCTAAGGAGTCTCAAAGCAGCTTACAATCGCCTTCCCTTCCTCTCCCCACAACAGTCACTTTGTGAGGTAATTAATTGATTATCATATGGCACAGGGTGTAGTGTAGCCAGGAGATCAGAAGATTATCTGGCAGCCTGAAACTCTAGCTCTTTTTTGTGAGCTTGGTTTATTTTGTGGGTTGAGAGACGTGTGACTGACCCAAGGTTACCCAGCTGGCTTCATGTGGAGGAGTGGGGAATCGAACCCAGTTCTCCAGATTAGAATCCACATGTGCATTCTGTATTGTGGCCCCCACCTTGTGAAATGGACCACCTGAGGTGTTCAAGAAGGTCCCCCTGTGAACGATGTAAAGAAGAATTGTTCATGAGGGTATTTCTATTAATGTATTCATGTTCAGGAAGGTGCTTTTTACAAACAAAAATGAGACTGGGGACTAGATCACTATGTATAATATGCAATATCTGTTTGCTGCATGTAATATCCTCCTCCCCTGTATTGTCTTCTACTTATGTCATACCATTTTCTGCATTCATGTCTAATACTTTTTGCTCTGTTTCAAATCTCTGTAATTGTAGTCTGATTACATTGCTTATTAGACATCACATCCTATTGATTGTGTTTACTTACATTGTGTAATCTATCTTGAATTTCAGTGAGAAAGCCAAAATGTAAAGTAAGTAGAATGTAGATATAACAAAACAATAATGAAAAGTGAACTCTTCTTAAGACTATCAGCAATGCATATAGAAATAAAAATAAATAAAAGTTGCAAAATAAGAGATTTTTAAAAATTGAATGCAATATTTAAAGTAATAGTGATAAACACTATAAAACAGTGTACCATGCAGGGTCCCAACCATTCAGCAGAGAATTCTAGGTATTTCCAGAATTTCCAAAATATAAACACCATATTACATTTATGAATTGCTGGGTGATATGCAACATAGTAAAAACATTAAAACTATCAAATAAATACAAACATGCCAAGACTGTTGTGTGGCACAAAATAAGTGGATCACAGATGTGACTCCATTCACATATAGTGAAACATGAGCATGCTTTCATCATGCCAACGATCTAATATGTGATGTAGCCACACGCATACATGATTACCCACTTCCCTTTTCCAAGGGGAAGATCTATGCACAAATAAGCCTTCATCACTGGTTGAAGGTATGTTGAGAACATCTGATCATTCACCTTCTTCCTCAATTTGAACAGAGAAGCCATTCAGACAAGGTAGGAAACTGACTAATGATGTTAGCAGTCAGACCATCTTCCTGCAGAGGGGCAGTTTAGCGCTCAGAGAGAAAAGAAGAACACCGCTCATACAAATATCAGCCCTAAGTGACACAAAATGGAGTCCAGCCAGAGACAAGCCAGAAACAAGCTTGGGAAAATATTTCTAGCTAACAACCCTCTCTCCACCCTAAGGAGATGCATAATTAAAGGCAATAGGTTTCCCAAGAAGCAATGATCTCACTGTTTTCTAATCCCATCAACTCCAGCCTCTCTTCCCACCTTACTGATTTACCCTAATTATGCAAACATCAACTCTGGTAGTTTTCCCATCCAGCAATCATCTGATTATCAAGAGGCATTTACATCTTTGGTCCACCTCAGGAAGAACCCATCAAGGTTCTTCCAAAGCATTATCCATCACCGGAAAGCCAATCAAGTTATTGTTTTGGGGGCAAACACATCAGCATGGCCCTAGGAAACATTTTTCTTATATCAAGTGCACCTAGCCAGCAGGCAGTGTGTGTGTCTTGGATCCTCCAAACACCCCTGCTTGTATTGGACCTCCTCCTCTCCATGAAACACTGGCCATTTCGCTGCTGTCTCCATGAACCTCACCCTTCAAGATTTGTAATTATTGCCTTCCCTGAATTGCTTTCTTCCCCTCTTCCCTTTATTTCCTCTTAACTAGCTTGTGTGTGCTTCAAGTGGTTTTTTTGTGTGTGTGTGCGTGTGCATGTATGTTGCTCTTTTCTATTTCTTTCAATAAAAAGCCTTACTGGTTGAACATCACCTTGGTTTATTTCCGAGTGTTCTCTAAAGGAAAAATCCCCATAAATATTGGTGGAAATCCCAGTTACCCACCTCTTGCTCTGTTTCCTTAAAGCTAATTCCCCCAATTAAATAGCAGATGACCTCGATGAGAATTTGCAGTGTGGAAGAATCTATGTATGTACATTCAATCTTTCCCCATCCAAGAAGGAGGAAGGTCTCTGAAATCTGGACACTGCATGAATACGGCTTCATCACAAATTATGACATCTACAAGGTAGAGAGGGTTACATCCATTGCCAGCCCATTGCCCAGTTCTGAATGCTGGGTTTCTCAAGCTCTAAACATGCAATATGGCTCTTAGAAATAACCAATCTCTACCATTCCTTCCCCCCCCCCCCAAGAATGCCTTATGCTTCATTCGTATTGTTCCACTGAAACAATTCTGGCAAGAATTATTCTCAACCATCTCATGTCTTACTAAATTGGAGTACAAAAAAAAATATGGCTAATCAAAGAATTTGTCACATTAGCAGCTCCTAGACTGCTCTTGGATGCTGAACGGAACCGCACAGATGGTTGAGGGAGCCTGACAATGAGATGGAGAAAGTAATTAAGAGCTGCAGAGACCTGTGAGGCAGTCGTGAATCAGCAATAGTAGAGTGGGATGACCAATTAGCAAATTATCATCGAGACTTTGGCCATTTTTGGATAGAACAAAGGGCCAGATCCAACAACGCTTGTTTGTTTGTTTATTATTTTGAAAGCTTAATATCCCACTTTTGAGTCAACATCGATTTGTATCCAAGGTGGCTTTCCAAATTCCCATCAACAAAGCAAATGATAAAACCTATCATTTAAATAGCATTTAAAATGAGCAATGAACATGGACAAGCAGCAGCATTAAAATATCTAGCATACCAGCAAGTTCTATGAACAGTCCATCGGATCAGAGCTACTGTGTGTTACAGCTTCGCAAAATGACCTCTTAATTAGATGTCAGAAATTAAAGGTCTGGATGTGCAGCCTGTAAGAGATGGTTCCAAAGGCCGAATATGTTCCACATAGAGTTCCACATAAGGCACTAAAGTGCTGGTATTAGAAAGGCATTAGAGAACTGCAATGTCAGTCTCCTTGGGTGAGGTGGACAATCTCTGAGAATATAATTACAGCCAGAGGGGTGTGGTGGTTAGGGCCATCAAACTCTAATGTGGAGAACTGGATTTGATTCCCCACTCCTCCATATGAAACCCGCTGGGTAACCTTGGGCCAGACACAGTTGTGGTGAAGGGAAGGGAAGGAGATTGTAAGTTGCATTGAGATTCCTTAAGGTAGAGAAAAGCAGTGTATAAAAACTCTTCCTCATCTTCTCTGCTAAAAAGACGTCTCTTAGGATGCAGATTCTAGACGCCCAAACTTTAGATGGAGTTCACACTTGCATGCACAATACTTACTTTGTCATCTGTAGATTACTCAGCAATGGATGACTTGCGGGAGGATATGACTTGCTGGGGAACGACTTGCAGGTGTTAGCCAAATTGCCTTGATTTCTCAATAATATAGGGGAATTATAGCTTATTAATAATATGGCAATAGGCAAAAGGGGTCACCACCTATATATACAGAGGTCCCACCTCTTCCAGAAGCACCAGAAATAAACAGAGGGGCTGGCTTCAGTAATAAAATAGTTTCTTTACTGAAAGGTTCTTACTCAGACAAACAATACTGATTCACACACACGCACACTTATACAGAGCCTAAGAAATAAAGATAGAACAAAGACGTTTGCATTAGCAGGAATATTGTAGGTATCCGTCGAGGTAATCCATCAAATTACCTGTCTGGAGAAATGTTGAGTTCCCAATGGAAAAATAAGGGGAGGCTATAAGGGGATTAGAGATTGTGTCCTGAACCCGCAGCGATAAGTGGAGACTCTGGCTGCACAACCAAGAGCCGTGGCGGTACGGTAGGGTAAGAGGAAGTAGAAGCTAGAGAAAGAACATGCTGCTGCATGTCCTCTTTTATTAGGGGGCTCTGGGGGAGGGCTTGACTGGATACCTCCCTTGAGACCACCCCTTGATGGTCTGCACCAAAAGTCCTGTCCTCTAGAGGAAGGGGGCTTAAGGGGTTGGGCAATGCTACACTCTACATGGATTGTGACAGAGATACCTGGAGGGTTGGAATGACTCATCGGCCAGCTCTATTGTGAGAGCTTACTGCTCTCAGAACTGTAGAACCGGTTTCTGGATGGCCAAGTCCATTGTCTACGGAAGGCGGGAAAGAGTTCTTTTGTCCCTTCATAGCCAAGAAGGTTGGGGGGAGGTTTGCCTGCGTGATGAAGAAGAGCTTCACTAATGGTGTCTGGAAGCACATGTTCAAACCACAATGGCTAGCAGCTGTTTCTGTATTTGTGTTAAGGGATATCTCTGGAAGCTAGCGACCTTGGGAACCACTTGCACATCATCTCAGGCATCGGCTGGTATGTGTATACAGCTGGCATCGCAATCTGGTCACATTGCATCTCAGTCCCTCTTACACATTCAGCAACACAGTCTCTTATTAACACTTATGGATTTTTAGGTCCATAAGAGTGCATAAGCACCTTGCAGGGCAACACAGGGGAATGGACTCAGTGTGAAAGGAGGAACTATGGAAATTTTACCTCTGTTATTTCAATTGTGGTGACTGGGACAGACAGATACAAATAGTGTGGCTTGAATATACAAGAGTAAACCAGCCCCAAACTACTATGTAGGGGGCACTGGCATTGCACATCCAGAACAGTAATTCACAGGCTGGAAATGGGAGAAAACTGTAATTTTCGCTACTTGGTTTTTTAATTAATGTCCTAATGCCAATACGGTTTGTATTTATTTTATAGTTTTATTTTTTTACTATGTTGTATATTGCCCAAAATGGGGTGATTCATAAATGTAAAATTAAGTACCAACAAGTCACAAATGATTCATGGCAATCCATCATGGGGTTTTCAAGGCAAGAGATGAGTAGAGGTGTTTTGCTATTGCCATCTTCTTTGTAGTAACACTGGTCTTTCTTGATGATCTCCCATCCAAGTACTAACCACGGACAAACCCTACTAGTTTCCAAACTCTGATTGTCTTGGGCTATTCAGACTGATGCTGAGGACTTTGTGACAAGCATTTTTGGCAGGTGAAATATCTCCACCGTCAGCCACAGTCTCTCATAAGCTGAGCCTCGGGTTGGCTTGACTCCCTTTCTTTGTCTGGTGCCCATCTCAAGCACCATGCTGATCAGCTTTGCAGCAGCACCATAGCTGTGGTAGTGAAGTGTCATCTCATTCTTCCTTGCAGCTGCTTTTGCACCTGCACTGTAGATTAAATTGATTTTCCTGCAGGTGGAAAATTTTGCAGAGGGCTGTGCAGAAATGTGCATGTGTGAGCTGCTGCAGATCCAGACAGATCAGTGACCATTAAAGCTGATCAGACAGATTCAAATGCCAAATAATGAAACATTTTTCTTTAAAAAAAATTATAGCTAGCAGCAGAGCATAGCAAAGTGACAACAGTGTGGTGTTAATGCAAACTGTGTGCCACTGTCTGTGTGCATGGAAAACATTACGGCAAAGTGGCTCAAGCTGCTCATGAGCAAAACTGGCTGGCACTTGAGACTGGGTCATGGTCCCAACAATGGTGCAAAACCCCATCTCCTGATCCTTATTGAAAAATGTTCTCCCCGAGGCTTTTTGAGCAATGGGAAGTGTATGGGAAACATGTCAGAACAAAGAAGGAATGAGGTTCACAGACATCTCCTTGCTTGGCATTTCAAATTCTCTTCCTGCTGCTAAATCCTCTGTAAGGAGGAGAAGTCAAAGGAAAGCAGGGGTTCAAATGGCAGGAAGGAAAAAATTGTATGACATCAATCTCTGCAGAAAGCCTGGAAATGTTAGTTGGTTCAAAATACTGGGCCAGGTTTATTAACTAGATTTTCAGAAAAGCAGGGTATAAAAACCAACTCTTCTTCATATCTGAAGGACTGTTTTCTTCTATCCGAACCAATGTGCCAACTCCATTTCAACTTGTCAGGTCTGTTTCTCCTAGATGTCCCCCATCATAGAGGGGTTAAGACCAGGGTGGTCTGTTCTAAGGCCTTTTCAGTGGTGGCCCTAATGATCCACAAGGGGGTGTCTTTAAACTATCCTCACTCTTCCTGCTTTTCATAGGCAGTGCCTGTTCAGAAGTGCCTTGGGGAAGCTTTATTGTGATGATGTTATTTTGACTTTGTGTCAGAGTTTTAGCTTTTTTAGAATCTAGCTTTTGCTGTGTGGATATGTATTGTTACTGAAATTGTTTTGGTATCTCTCACGATCTTGTCAGATCTTGGAAGCTAAGCAGGGTCAGCCCTGGTTAGTGTTTGGATGGGAGGCCACCAAGGAATACCAAGGTTGCTGTGCAGCAGTATACAATAGCAAACCACCTCTGAACATCTCTTCAGCTTGGGCCACAGCCATCAGTGCGGTTGCCATAGGACTGAGCTGCAATATGTATAATGTTCTGCTCTATAGTGGCTGATTGGTTCTGTTGGATATCTGGAAGCAATTATCACAGAAACATAAAATATATTTGCATCTGTAAAACTGATGCTTCTACAGAACAGTTGGACTGGGGCTTATAAACAGCTGGTAAGTTTTACAGAAACTGAAAGAGACAGGGTCAACACTCCTTGATGATTTATTGGCCTAGTTTCCCTCCTGCTGTAGAATGGATGGGTCACAGAGTTCATGCTGGTTGTTTAGTACTCAGAGAACATATTTCTGGAGTTTGCTTAAAAAAAACAAACACCTGCTGGTTCTGTGTGTTTCAGCCATGAAAAAACAAGCCGACAGACCAAAATACCAGAATAACAAACCTTATGACAACTATGAACCATCAAAAGTATAAATATATTCCTATTTTGAATTTTTAAAAGGATAGAAATTTATGTGAGGAAATTCTAGAGATGTTTCTTTATATATCATATATCTAACACTGAACATGCCCCTATGTGTGAATTAAAAAGTAGACAAGAGGAGATATTCAGGGATGGTGGGGGGTTGAGAAATAGAAAAATCCTAAAAGGAAAAAAAGTGGAGGAAAGAAAGGTTGAGGGAAGGGAAAAAGAAGAAGAAGAAGAGATTGGATTTATACCCCACCCTCCACACCCCAAGGTAGTCTCAGGGCGTCTTACAAACTCCTTTTCCCTTCCCCTCCCCACAACAGACACCCTGTGAGGTAGGTGGGGCTGAGAGAGCTCTTTCCAGAACTGTCCTTGAGGGAACAGCTGGTACAGAGCTATGGCTTGCCCAAGGTCATCCAGCCAGGTGCAAGTGGAGGAGTGGGGAATCAAACCCGGTTCTCCCAGATTAGAGTCCGCGCACTTAACCACTACACCAAACTGGTGATTGGAGACTGGGGGGGGGGGGGGGAGGTTTGAGCAAGAGGGGAGGAAGTGGGAATTTTCCCTTTCCTATTTGGGCTTTTACTAGTCAAGTTTCATATCACTGATTTTTAATGTTCAGTAGATTTATTTATATTGTGCATCATACAGCTATTATCTATACACAGAAGGCTCATCATTCAAACATATAGATATAAGCCATAATGCTGATTTATTTAGGCACAAATAAAATTGAAAAATTCATAAATTGTAGGGGGGAAATCTGGAACAGGGAAAGAATGATGTGAAAATTCTTAGGCCAATATGAATACAGTAAATGGATTCTGTGGCTGTCAAAACAAATGTTCCGTTATTTCTGATCAATATAACACGGCTATTGATTTTTATAGATCTTTTTATTCATATGGCTTCCTGTAACAAAACAGAACTGACCGTTAATGTGTCAGCATTTTAACAAACTGGGGCCTGTGAGAAGTCATGGTTGGAGTGGAATGGAAATCTAAAAGGATGCAGTATACTGAGGATCTTCAAAAAGGTTACTGAGGCTCACCGGAGTCCTTCATTACAGTTTGCCTGAACTCAGCCGGAAGGAAGGGAGGGAGGAAGGGAGGGAACCAGAAATAAAACATGGCTTGGAACTGCTCCTGGTTCTGGAACTTCTGACTGGGGCTGGCATCTTAAGGCTCCCTGGTCTGTTTTTCTTCAGACACATAGATTTTCCAGGAAATTGGAGGGCGGGGAGAGTAGCTCTCCCAGGCAATGGGATCAGATGTTACAGAGAGTATTTCTGTACAGAAAATAAATAAATATGGTGCCAAATTTTGTTCTTGTCACTCTCATAATGAACCCCTCCCCACACACATATACTGGAACAAGAGATGTTAGGAAAGCAAACTAATATCTCAAGTTAAAACAAGCACAATAAGATCCCACAAAAACACCTACAATGAAGCTCATACTTGTGCTTGAATCTTCTTACCAGGGGTGGGAAGGAACAGGAACCGCAGTGATGAAGGGCTGTTGGCTCTGTTGGGCCTGCCACTCTGGCCCTGAACTCTGCTGAGATTTGCTGTGTTGACATTGGCTATGCTGGGCTTGCAATTATAACCCTTGTGTGAAATGATCCTGTTGAGATCCTCTGATATGAGATTGTTCGTGTCAAGCTTGTTGGTTTAGTCTGCAGTTGGGAGACTTTTTACCACCGGTTGCTCTTGTGTGTTTGGCCATTGGTTACGTTGGATATTTTCCCCATAGGAAACAGTGGAGAAAACTAGGATTGCTGGGGGCACCTTGTTCAGGGCCCTATAGCACTTGGAACCCTTGGTACAAATGGCTTGAAACTTGGAGGGTCTTTAGTGGACAGTCAGCACTATGCCTCCTGCAATTTTGATATCATTTGATTGAAAAAACAGTCAATCCATCGCGCCCCCCCCCCAAGTCCCCCATAGAATCTGAATAATTCTGGAATCCTGAAACAAATCTGAATCCAAATCCCGAAACAATACTCAGGTACCCAGATATTCCTGAATCTGAAAAATGTCAGTTTTAAAGATGCCCAGCCCTTCTCATCCTCCTTTCCCCATTTAATTGATACAGCTCTGAGTCCTCACTATGTTCTGTCCTTCTAGAGCATTTCTTATTCCTAATTAGACTGTTTTAGAATGTGTGTGTGTGTGTTTTTCCTGATTAATTTACAAGGTCATGTTTTTATGAATACCTGGGGAAGAGGGAGAGGCATCCCATCCCCCCGGCTTTGCTTCCTCCTCTCTGCATCACCCTTCCTGTCACACCCCCCCCCCTCACCAGGCTGCTCCAGTGGTGGCTGGTCCGTGGGGAGCAGTGCTGACTCTCACCCCCATTGAAGTTGGCAGGGTTGCCAACTAAGCAAGGGGACAGTGATGTCTCCAGCACGTTCCACCCACCTGTAGTATTGACAGCATGTGGGAGACAGCAGTGAGTCCCAAAGGCTACCACCTGCCAGCAGCATTGCCAGCTCGTGGGGGTCAGTGATGACCCTGTCTTCCTGTAGTGTGGGCAGGGCAGCAAGGCAGCTGTGATTCCTCCTGCACACACACACTCCTGTCCACATGCAGTGTTTGCAAGTGAATGGGGGACACTGACCCCTGTGCCCCCCCCATACATTCACCCATTCTTCCCATCTCATTTGGCAGGCTGGTTACTTACCTGCCACACTCTGCCAGCTACAGTGGCTCCCCCTCTCTGCTCCACCAGGCAGCAGCTTCAACAGAGATGTTTTTTCTGCACATATACAGACAACACTCCTCAGTTTGGGAGGTTTAACTCTCACTTTCCCTACTTCCAGTTTTCCAATTTTTCTGCGAACCTGGGAGCTCTCTCAAGTTTGAAAAAAAATCTCCCTTCTGTCAGTGTGGCCCCAATCTGCAGATATAAGGATCTGCAGATGGGATCACACTTGACTATTAGAATACATGATGATGTCTTAACAGGTTTGCCTATACAACTCATGAACTTTCAGACAAGACACAGTTTTAGACCAGGTTTTTAAAATAAAGTAAATAGAACTCAACCCCCCCCCCCCATCTAATAAAAAAACTAACAAAATCAATGGCAAAATCAAGTCATTGAATTCAAATGAGTTAAGAATAATCAAAGACTATTAGATATTACAAATTGGGGCTTTACAAGGAATCGTTGGCTAGGGGATAATTTGAAAATCCCTTTCAGCAGTCTCCCCCTCCAAGATTCTCTAAGCCCTGAGAAGACTGAGTTGGCTGATATTTTCTCTCAACCCCTCCCCTCAGTATTCTGTCCCTTCTGGAGAACCCTTCTCAGACATAGCTGGGAGTCCCCTGAGTAGGCAGGGTGGTCTGATTTTGCTGCTTTCATTATTCACATTGGGATGGGCTTACTATTGAAACAAAGTGGAAATGATTTATTTTTTTAAAGAAAAGTTTCTTTCCAAAATTAATCCAGTGGAATTGTACCCAGTGACCCATGGGGACATTCCTATTGTATTTCTGCTAAAGATGTAAGTAGGCTCAAGGCTGCCCATACACCAAAAAGAAAAATTGTTAAAATGGAGGAAGTCATTTCTAGCTGACACATAATGATACCAGGAATGGGTCAGGGAGCCAAATTAATGTTTGCCTGTCCTGACAGATACTTTCTCATCCTACTTCTGCATTTGCTCTCTAGTTTTGGCCATATGAATCACCTTAAGTAATCGATTTCAGTATGCAATGTTCCACAGGAAAATGAAAAACTCTTTGCAGCTGGGATTGCAGAATGCAATGTTCAGACAGGCAATAGTGGCTCGGAATGGAGGGGCTTCACAATGGTTCTAAAAGGTGCTCAGACTTGGAGTCTGGCAAGTCTGCCTTGATAGAGTTTTCCATAAGAGTTTGGGACAATGAACATGGTTCTCTTCTCCTCCATTCCATCCTCAAAACAACCCTTGGATACTGGTTCAGGGAAAAGCCCAGTAAGTTTCATGGCAAGTGGGATTTGAACCAAATCTCCCGAGGCATAGTCCACCCCTATTAAGTACAACAAATGGGCTGATGGGGATCTTAAGTATCAGGAAGAGGAACCACACAGAAAGTAAATAACCAGCAATAACCTTATTTTGACTGCAAAAATACATCAGGAGGAAATGTTGAACTAAACTGGTTGCTAGAAAGAGCCAAAATTGAATTGGAACTGGAAAGTGAAATGAGTCTTGCTAAGGCTGCTTTCAGACATGTTGGATAATGCATTTTCAATGCAGTTTAGCAATTATTTGCAACTGGACTATCCTGTTTCACACAGAAAAGCAGCTGCCATTGCCATGTGGAGCAAACAAAGGGCTGGCAGCCTGGAGAAAGGCTCCAAGGTCATGGGAATCTTTTAGAACACTGTACCTTCTAAGTTAAAGAGCCCACATTAGAATTATACCAGCTAGGGCATGTATAGAATAAAGGACAAGGGAACTGAGTATTTTTGAATTCTTTGGAAGGTATGCATGGTAGTCTTTCTTTTGTATTCTTTGTTCAGTCTGTTGCTTTGCAGAGAGTATATATGTGGATCTTTTACTTTAAATAAATTATTTACTATTTTAAATGCTAGTAGTTGTTCTCCACATCACATAGACCTCCACTGTTTGAACATACTGTTTAAAACAGGCACCATGGGAACAGAGACTTTCAGTTAATAAATATTATTTCCCCAGGAGTGCACAAATATGGTAAGTTGCCCTTGTAATAACCAGTCACTGGGTAATGGGAGACACAGGCACTAGGTAGAGCTTTAGAAAAAAACAATGTGGCAAGGGAACCTGGGAATGCTGGCTCTCTTTTTAGGTAATTCTTAAGACAACCAGTTGGCGGTAGCATACATCAAAAGTGAGAGAAACCCCTATTGAGGGTCGGGAAGTGCAGAGTACAGGCCCTCTTGGCAGGTAATTCCTAAAATGACCAGTTGATGGCAGCATACCAAAGAAAGAGTAAGGAAGAAACACCTCTGAGGGCTGGGAGAACCCAAAGAGCACCACCAAGCAAAGACTCAGGACAGTCACTTGGTGTGTAGATACATCAGAAGACCAAACGAAGTGGTGCTCATGGGCCAGCAGGGCTGTTGCCACAGCTGTCATCAGTATCACAGCTCAGTTCCAAAAGCAAACAGAAAAACTGCAAATATGTTTCTGGATTTCCTATTTGCTGTCAAGAGACAGGTGATACTAATGCAGTATTTTGAAGTAGGGACCCCGGGAAGCTAACCTTTCACCGATATGAGAGTTTATCAGTGAAATGGATAATCTTCTTCTTGAAGTTGATGCGAATTTTTTTAATTAAAAACATTTATTTTTTGGTGTCATCCTTGCATGGCAGCTGATCCATGTGGCTGCGTTCTTTTCATACCCATTCTTCACCAATAAGGTCGCTTTATAGCTCAGTGAACCATCCCGGCTCAATGGAGAAAAAAAAATGTTTGTGCTAAGATCTTGTCTAGTCCAGTGGTCAAAGAGCTGATTGGATCTGCTTAGATGCCTGTCAGGGCACATTATGTGATGCTACAATTTGATGTTTCCACACTGCCAAGCTCCACATCTTAAACAGCCAAGCAACACACAAGGCTGCTGAGTAGAGGAAACTGGGGGCAGGGGCGGGCAAATGATGTATCTGTGGAGAGAAAGCAGGCATTTCTGACTCATGATTTGGCCATTATTGTATTTCATGAGATTAAGGTAGCAATTCTATGAATCATTATTTGGGACTAAGACACACTGAACTCAGACAATTGTGTAGAGAACAGGGCTTAAGCATGGTGCCAGCATTTGAGATTATGACTATTCCAACTGCCCAGGGAGCATCAGAACAGTTATGGCATTTCTACATAAAATGTGAATCCTCTATATGTACAATATACAATATTTATCTTTTTTTGATGCACACAATGTTGAAAAATATATACAGAGTATGGCAGGAAAGGAAAGAATTGTGGGCTCAGTTCATACAAGGGAGAAACCGGGACAGAAAGGAGAAATTTTGAATTGGAATAGCAGGGCTGAGAAACTGCAAATCAGCTTCCTCTCTAGTCTTAGATGTGAGCCTGTCTTTGATCTCCATCCTATGCACCAACATCTCTCTCTTTCTAGCAGGAAGCCATGCAGTAGGTAGGTCTGTTCTGAAATGCTTCCAGTTTTTGGAGGGCATGAACCGCCTGCATGTGCTTTTTGCCATTTTATAAAATTTTACATTTTTTTCCCCAGCAGCACATGAATCCTTTTCTTCTATTAGCTGTGATGACCTAGCCATCCTCCTTGCATCTAGCATTGTCTCCAGCTTTTGCCAAGTCAGGACATTTATGTGCATGGTATAAAGAACAGATGAGGAAAGCTGGGACTGGGAGCCAAAAAACAAAACTCTTTTCATGTGACTTTTCTATCCATCGTTATTGTTCACCCTCAGTGTCCCCCCCAAGCCTACAGGATGGAGCTTCTTTCAAAGGAGTCTGCTGTTTGATTGATACTGTCATTGGTAGGCCTTCATCAGGTCAATCAATCAAACAGCAGACTCCTTCAGTAGCTACTAGAGAAATGGCCTTTTGTGGGGTTACAACCTGACTATGGAATAGTGTTGTTATGAGGGTGGGGAGTTTCTTCCCCCCCCCCCCCGAAAATCACTTTTTTTTATGTAGCCATTGATTCCTCTTATTCTTTTCTTCCACTTTTAAAAGAAGAATTTCTCTTTCATTTTCCTTTGATTTCTCTTTGAAGAGAAATCAGTCTACCCTTTTGTAACTTTAGACCAGTGTTTTTCAACCACTGTGCCGCGGCACACTGGTGTGCCGTGAGATATTGTCAGGTGTGCTGCAGGATTTTTTCAATGAAAGAAATGTGCCTTCCGGGCTGACCTTCCGGGATGCGTTTGCGCATGCAAGAAAGAACAGTGGCGCGGTCTCGCTGATTCCGCTCGCACGCTCTGTGGCCGGCCTGAGGTAGGGTGATTTGCACCAAGACATTCCAGTAAACATGAATATGTTTGATGGTAACAGCTAGCTGTTTCTGTCAGGGTGGGGTTCAAATCAGTAACTGTCCCTCAGCGAAGAATGGGTGTACTGTGCTTCTCTTCAAATCACTTATGGTCAGCGGAATGCCGTTCACATAAGAGTAAGAGTTTAAACTCTCTATTTGAAAAACTTTAGCAGAATCGCAGTATTAAAATACATCCACATTATATTTCTTCTGAAACTCAGGTCAATGTTATGGGAAGGAGCCATTACTCTTTGGATCTGTAACTTACGATTTCAAGTTGAGTGGCTATTACATGCATTTGTAATACTGTCATAGTTAATACTTGAGCTGAGGCAACTAATGACCCATTTATCTTGTATTTCAGTGTTTTTCAAACACTGTGCCGTGAGATATTGTCAGGTGTGCCACGGGATTTTTTCAATGAAAGAAATGTGCCTTAGCTCGAAAAAGGTTGAAAAACACTGCTTTAGACCTTTAGCACACTACAGAGTGGTGCTCTAATAGTAAGATCAGAAGATCTGGAAAGATGTTGCCTGCCTCTGAGCATCCATAGAATACAATTCTGAAATTTTGCAGAGTGTCCCATCTGCCCCCCTCTCTACAAATTTCAATTTGTAGTGAACAGTGACTCACAAAAGCTCATACCCTGCATGATATTTTGTTAGTCTTTAAGGTGCTACTTGACTCTTGCTCTTTTCTAATCCTAAAAACAGTCACTGTGGTTGTGCCTGATTTGTAAACTGTCAATAAGTAGTAGTTGTTACAGTGAAATGTTCAAGAAACTGTACTGTTGTAAGCTTGGAATTAATGACTGGCTTGATCCCACAAGTTTGGCCCAAAATGGCAAACCAGAGGGAAAGCAGATCCCATGACAAAAAGAATGGTGGTATGATATCTCTTGAATAATTGTAGGTGTTGCCTCAATGGGAATGGGAATGGTCAACACTCTTCCACTCAGCTGAAAGGAAGGGGCATGTCTCCACCTCTCTCATATTAATTTTGGAACTCCCTTCTGCTCATAGAAGTGGGCAGTACATAATGGGCGCGATCATACGCACCCATTTCCGATGGGAGAGGGACGATGCACCGGTGTTTCAAAGTGGCAGGATCAGACGAGCACATCTGGGAAGTGTAGTGCAGCCATTAGGAAAACATCACAAAGGCTTGTTGAAGCGCTTCAAAAAGCTACCGGTGAAACACCAGTAGCAAATGGTTTGCTGCGGTTCACAACCGGAGTTTCCCTGTTTGATCACATCAGGGTGGAAGTGTGGCATCACGGATAGCATGATCACACGCTATCCCAATGCCACACGGGTTTTTTCTCCCCCTTCTCCATGTGCGCATCATCGAAGGCCCCCTTAGGGGGAGACGCGATTAATCAATCCTCCCCCCCTTGAGGCGAATACTCGATTCTTCTCCTGCCTGCACCTCTGTCTAAGCAAATCAGCGATTCCCCCTTCCCCTGAAGCACTTCATCGATCCCCCATTTAAGCACCTTGGAAACCCACCACACACAAAAAAAACAGTCACCCGTGGTTACGTGTGCTCACGCAACTGCAGCACAAATTGCTCCGGCACAAATTTGCATTGATTCCTGTCCAGCTTATCTCGCTCGTGTGGCTGTGACCAACAGTTCCCAAATTAAGGTTCCCTTTGAGCTAAGTGAGAATGTCTGGGGACTTGCAGATTGCACTGCAACACAGTATTTTAATATGCTGACCAGGGTGGTTTGGGTTTTTTTTTTTTCAAAGAGATGCTGGAACTCTCAAGAGGGAAATGAAGTTTTCAGTCTGTATACTGAAAACTCACAAACTTTTAAACATTTTAAAAAGAATTTTGTCGAAGAGGTTCCGGAAATCCGTTCCAGTGTATTTCCCCTGAAAAAAAGCCCTGATGCTGACCAAATGGGCTCAGGCTGTTCAGGAACAGCCAAACTGCTGTTCACAAACAGCCAAAACCAGCTCTCTGCTTGTGATTGGTGGGAAGATTAGCTGTACTGATGGGGGTTGGAGTATCTCTAATTAGTTTTTCCATTTGCTCTTCTATGCCACCCCTTGTAATGGTACTGGTGTCGTACAGATACTGGGAAATCTTCCCTGCAGACCAGCCTTCGGGTAACATCTGTCCTGATGCACTGTGGTTACAGGTACAGCAGACTGAAAGCAATTTGCATGGAGCAGTGGCATATGTTGCAACCACCATCACAGCTGTATAGCTGACAGCCAGTAACTGTGAACAACACAGTCAGATATTACATCTTATCATTGCTTCTAAAACACTGGGGTTGCACTGCATGGAGGTGTTTCCAGCATTTGAATCAGCCCACAGACAACCATGCTGCTGTAAATGTATGGCCATCTTTGCTACAGCAGGAACTTTCACAGTCCAGTGCCTAGAATCTTCTTGTTCTCATCATATCATAAACTATAAACAACTAGTGCTTCAATAAAATACAAACCTCCGTTATTTCTCCTGTGACTAAGTCATATAGCTTATACGACTGCAGATACATTAACTTAGTGTGCTTCGTGAGCTACTGCAATTTTTGCTAAGCCAGTAACAGTAATTCTGCAGTGATGTCAGTGGAAATAAGAAGACATGGTTGAGACTGAACTCCTTTGTGCAGTGGCAGCATAATAAGGGCTACTAGGTGCCACTGCTGCCGGCTGGTGACCTCCCCAGATGCTACTGTAATCCCTCACTGCCTTCCCGTTTCTCCTGTTCATACTTCTCCACCCTTGTACAGGCGCCAGGGCAGTTGCCACTCCTTAGCTTTTAGTTCCCAAGCTGTCTTTTAAAAAGTATGCAAGTTGCACATGCCCAGTGGGGCTACCCAAATGTTGCCTTGAAAGAGTTTGGGAAGACCTGTTAGACATGCATGGCTTGTTTCACTGACTCCAAGATACCTATGGGCAAAGTGTGGTGATAAGTATTAGCTGCTCTGGCTCCTAGAGTGGGGCAATGTGTGTGAGTGGGGGGGGGGGGGGGGGCTCGTATCGGTGGTAAGGTGGACTCTGCTCCCCCCCCCCCGGCCGCCAACTGAGATTCCTGCCTCACTGCAGAGCTGGACACGCTGATATGATAAATTGCTCAGGATCACCAATGAACAGTGGTGTATAGGCATGAATAGACAAATAAAGAGGGAAATATGGAATGGGCAAGAAAGACTTTGGGGTCTCATATCTGTGATACAGTTTTAGTGTCAAACATTCAGATAAGCACCCGCATTTGTAATGCTTGTTCTATAGTTCTTGCAAAGAACTTGTTGGGATTCTATTGTACTGTAGGACTATCTAACATTTAGACAGCCATAAAGTTCCCATAATGTTACCAAGGATATATGTGTTTATTTACCAGGAAGATAAAACAGGAATGTAACATTCTCTCCATCCAAATTTTCTCCCAGGGTTTGGAATTCTGAATTTTCTGGTCTTATTTTGGGACTGGAATTACTGCTCCAGTTATTATTATCAACCATCAACATTTGGTGTAGTGCAGGGGTGGCCAACCTTGCTTAACGCAAGAGCCACATAGAATAAACGTCAGATGTCTGAGAGCCGCCAGACAGGAACAAATATCACACACGTTTTTATTTTTAAAAATATGCAAATTTGCTTTTTATTAACGTTAAATGGGACTGCCAAAAATAAAAACAAATGAGGAAAACCAGTTATTGATAATGATATTACTTGTTTGCTAATGATATTGAGAGAGATGGAAAGAAAGAATTAAAGAAGTGGAAAGAAAGAGAGAGAGAGAAACTAGGAAAGCAAATAGATGGGAGGGAGGAGGGAAGGAAGGAAGGGAGGAAGGGAGAAAGAGAGAAAAAGCATGCCTCCCCTTTGCTTCCCCAGCCGCCCTGCCAGGAGCCGCACAATATATGTGAAAGAGCCGCATGTGGCTCCCGAGCCACAGGTTGGCCACCCCTGGTGTAGTGGTTAAGAGAATGGACTCTAATCTGGGAGAACTGGGTTTGATTTCCCACTCCTCCACATGCAGCTGCTGGTGTGACCTTGGGTCAGTCACAAGTTCTCTTAGAGCTGTTCTCTCCAGTTCTTGAAAGAGCTCTCTCAGCCCCACCTACCTCACAGGCAGGGGAAGGGAAAGGAGATTGTAAGCTGCTCTGAGACTCTGAGTGAAGGGCAGGGTATAAATCCAATCTCTTCTTCTTCATGTATCCATTTCTTTTTCCTACCAATATGTATGCACCAACCCACTGCAAAAAGAAGAAGAAGAAGAAGGATGTAATCACACATCAAGATATTTTTGTCTGCATTTTACAAATCCACTGGAGATCATGTACACATTTCTGAAACGCTACACAAAAAGAATCCCATCAAAGTTATTTTTTTGCAATGTTTTATTCACTGTATATATGTGCATTGGAAATGTGTGTATGGGTGTGAGAATATGCAAATTGAAAGGCACAGGATACTGCAGCAAACCATGCCTTTGATTTAGACATTTCCCCACCAAAACCAGAATTCAGGAGGAGAAGAATGTGGATTTAGCAGGCTTGGGGAAACTGTCTCATTCTTAGGGCTGATTTTCTTGCTAGAAGGACAAGAAACCCTTCTTTCTTGTTAGGAAGTCCACATGGTAGGCATGTGATTACCACCAGGAAATGCACCTGGAGTTCCCAGCTGAAAAATTACTTCCCAGGTGGATATGGGCCTGATTTGCACTTGGGTCATGGTGTGTAAGAATGAACTTCAGCCTTCCCTCCCATGCTATTTTCCTGATCTGAAATGGCTCTGGCAAGCAGCTGTTTGCCCCACTAAGGAAACTCACGTGTACCTGTAAACTCATGTACATGTAACTCATGTACATGTAAGTTTCCCTAAAGGACAAGTAATGGATCCTTTGGGCTTTTTCAGGTCAGTAAATTGGTGCCTAAAAAAGACCGAATCCCCTTTGAGGCACAAGTGTGCACTATTGTCTCAATCCAATAGGATCTGTATGTGCTCAGGAAGTAAATGCCCAGGTGGGAACTTCCAGAACATATCTGACTGGGCAAAGTCATGTGGGCAAAGGACATGTGGATGTTCTACACCTTAACTCCCTTCTGTGCCTGAAGACCTTGAGATTTGAAAGCACATAGTTCCATGTGGTGGCTCAAGACATGAAAGTCTTTGTTCAAGCTCTGAAATTGCTCTCTCTCCATCCATCCATCCATCCATCCATCCATCCATCCATCCATCCATCCATCCAGTCTCATAAGCATTTCTCCTGCACTCACATATAGAACATTTAATGGGGGGGTCTATAGAAATGTTATAACTTCTTGGGAGGAAAATCCATATTTCTAATTATATTTCTATTATACTAGCTGTCAGTGTCTGGTATAGATCTTAGTAATGATGTATGCCAGAGGTCTTGATACTGATAGGTTCATTGTTTTGCACTGCTGGAATCAATAAAGCTTGTACAGACCTCATTGGTCTGACTGAATGATTTGTGCAGGTCTCACTAACTTTACTTTTTCATTGTATCGTAACATATACCTTTCTCTCTCTTTTTGGTCTGTGCTTTCATGCCAACATAATGAATGCATCTTTCCGCAGCTGCCCTCGCTTCACACGGCAGAAGTGATTAGCAGCATTCAGTGGCACGAGTTCAGACTAGTGTCCAAGTGGGAATCTTGACAGGGAGGCTTTTTGCAAGGCTGAAATGCTGCCAGATAACATGAAAATCAAGCCCTCTTAAGCCCCGGCACCATGAGAGGTGTCCACAGTCGTAATGATTGTACATTATTCTTCACAGGCAGACGAAAGGTCCAGAAAGTCAATTATTCCAGACCCTGAGGTGAGAGAAAGTGTTTTGTATTCAGACATATTCTACAACACAGAACTTCTCTAGGTGGTCATTTGCTCAGAGAAGAGCCTCAGGGCAAGCCAAGAGCAGGTGACAGAGAACTGAGCCCTTTACCTACTTACTTAGTCATCTGTATCTCCGGGCAGGCTACTAATGTGCAGGATACCTGTATATGTCCAGCTGCCTTACTGTGAGCCAGATGTTGTGTCTAGCAAGGTCAGTATTGTCTACTCTGGCTGGCAGCAGCTCCCCAGGTTTTCAGACAGAGCTCTTTCATGCCACTTATTAACTGAAGATGCCAGGACTGAACTTTGCAGAGGGTTCCAGGTTCAAATCCCTGGTTAAAAAGAACCAGGCAGTAGGTGATGTGAAAGATCTCTGTCTGAGACCCTGGAGAATCGCTGGCAGTCAGAGTGGAGACAGTATTGATCTTGATGGACCAACAGTCTGATACAGTATAAGGCAGCTTCATATGTACATTCATGCCTGTGTTCAACTGCAGACCTTGTGCATGCAAAGCAGGTATTCTACCACCGAGCCACAGCTACTTTAGGCTTCAGACAGGTTTGCCTTATCTATGTTATGGCATACATATGCAGCACACATATGGCTTGTCCATGAAAAGGGAGCCTCCACCTGACGCCTTTTTCATGCACACTGGAAGTTAGGTCACCTGGGGGAAACTGGAAAATGTGTGTGTGCATGTGCAAAGTACTGGAGTCGGAGACGCATCATAGTAAAATCAGCAAGCATGTTTATTAGCGGGTCAGATGAAGCGTGACAACCCGGGCTCAAGGGCCCTTTTATTCCACATCTCCAGCCTTGCCCAATTGTCCCGATAGGACTTTAAGATTATGGTTACAGATCATAGGTTCCCTAGAGGATCCTAGGCATTAGATTGATGGCAAGTTATGATCCGGCCAGCTATTGTTCATCCTGACCCAAGTTCAGGTAGCTGGCCTGGCCATGTGTGTTGGCCACATGGCGGTCGCCATTACAGGGAGCACACGGTGACCGTCACTGCATACATTACAGCATGTGAGGGGGGAAGTTCACTGTTCTGAAAGAGAGGTTGCATCACTGACTGGCCTTTGATTTCAGAGAGAAATGCTCTGATGAAGGTGGAGCCCTGCAGTTGTCATAAGCACATTGCATCTTTAGGAAATGCTCTGGAAATCATATTGATACATACTTACACTGAGCTCCTCTCCCCAGTGGGCTCAACTGGATTACAGCAGTTTACCCAACACTGCTAAAGGAATTACAGTTCTCAAAAGGTTCACAGTCTAATGGACTCTTTGTACACATTATTTATTTGATTTGTACCCCACCCTCCCCACTGAAGCAGGCTCAGGGCAGGATGTATATTCATGAGAGATATTCCACCACACCTGAAGAGGGTAAAAGTAAGTTTTTCATCAAATGCACATGAGGATAGGTGACACATGTGTGGTGGGCAATGTGGTTGTGTGATTTCTACCCTGTCTTTGGGTACAAAAGGATCTCCAGGGCAGCCTCCATCAGACAATAACATACAGTTAGATTAAGGAGTCCACCATTTTTGTTTGTTTCAAAAATTTAGAAAATAGAATTGTAACTAGTTGTTGTTATTAGGCATTCAGTCGTGCAAATTTGATTAAATCCATAAATATATATATTAGGTAAAAGGTAAAGGTTTCCCTTGGTCAAAAGCCAGTCAAATCTGACTCTAGGGATGCAGTGCTCATTACTGTTTCCAAGCCAAAGAGCCAGTGCTGTCCAAAGACGTTTCCGTGGTCATGTGGCCAGCATGACTAGACACCAAGGTGCACGGAACGCTGTTACCTTCCCACCAAAGTGGTACCTATTTATCTACTTGCAATTTCTTGCTTTCAAACTACTAGGTTGGCAAAAGCTGGGACCAGAGATGGGAGCTCATTCTGTCATGCAGCACTCAGGTCTCGAACTGCTGAACGACCAACCTTCTGGTCTGCAGTTCAGCATCTTAACCACTTGAGCCACTGCAGCCCTTAAATACATATTACAACATATGTAACTATCATTTTTTGAATTTTTTGTTTACCTTTCCTCCAAGGAGCTCACGGTGGCAGACATGTTTCCCCTCTTCTCCATTTTGTCTCACAACAACCCTGTAAGGTAGGTTAGGCTCCGGGAAAGCGCAGAGCTGCTGGGTGGAAGGGGACAAAAGTCAGGGGATCCTGATCATCCAGGGAACTTATGGAGTCCAGCAAGCCCTGTAATGAGTTTCCATATAATGTCAGGAGAAGGGCTGTGGCTCAGTGGAAGAGCCTCTGCTTTCTATGCAGAAGGTCCCAGGTTCAATCCCTGGCATCTCCAGTTAAAAAGACCAAGCAGGAAGTGATGCGAAAGACCTCCGCCTGAGACTCTGGAGAGCCGTTGCCAGTTTGAGTAATCAATACTGACCTTGACAGACCAGTGGTCTAATTCAGTATAAGGCAGCATCAGGTGTGATCAGTGTTTGAGTGTGAGTGGAAGAAAGTGTGGGTGGTATGAGGGAAAGAATCTTTGGGTACCCATGGGCAGTCTTGGCAACCCTGGGAGCATGACTGGCCCAAGGTCACCCAGTGAACTGCATGGCAGAAATGGGGATTTCAACCTTTGTCTCTCAAGCCCTAGCCCAATGTTTTGATCACTATGACACACTGCGATCTCTGCATTTCAGTGACTGAATGCATGAACTGGCTCCATGGTGCAATGTGAGGTGCAAGTAACATATATGGGATTTGCCCTGTGATGGCTCAGTCATACATGCTGCCACTTGACACCACGTGCAGTCCCGTGTACAGACAGAATTTCTCGCCCTTGTCCCTGGAGCAGAACAGACTCCCACGGCTGCTAAAGAGAAGTAGTGCAGGGTGGTGGCTTCCGTTGGAACAACGAGACCTGGGTTCGTATCTCCTGCTTGCCAGGAAACTGGGAATATTGTGTACAGTTCTGGTTACAGTCCCTAAAAGGAGGATATTGTAGAGCTTTAAAAGGTGTGGGAAAGACCAATCAAAATGACCATGGGGCTACAGCAGCTGCCCTATGAGGACGGGTCAAAATGCTCAGGGATGTTTAGCCTCGAAAAAAGGTGAGTAAGAGGAGACATGATGGAGGTTTATTGAAATTACACACGGAATGGAAAGAGTGGAAAGACTGAAACTATTATCCCTCTTGTACTAGGACCCATGGTCATCCACTGGAGCTGATGGTTGGGAAGTTCAGGAAAGACAAAACAAAGTATTTCTGCGCACAGAGTATAGTTAATTTGTGGAACTCCCTGCCAACTTGGGCAGTGGACAAATTCGTGGGGGACTGGGCTATCAATAGCTACTCCTCATGATGGATGTCTGCCCTCTCCAGCACCAGAGGTAGTCTGCAACTTGAAATCAGATGCTGGGGTGCACGGGCCAGATGATGCTGTTGCCGTCTTCCTGTCATCTGCGGGCTTCCTAGGGGTAGCTGGCTGACCACTGTGTGAACAGAATGCTGGACCTGAGGAGCCTTGGTTCTGATCCAGCATGGCTCGTCTCATGTTCTTACTCTAGGGTTGCCAGCTCTGGGCTGGAAAGTACCTGGAGAGTTTGGGGGTGGATCCAGGAGAGGGCGGGGTTTGGGGAGGGGAGAGGCCTCAGCATGGTACAATGCCATAGAGGCCACCATTCAAAGCAGCCGTTTTCTCCAGGGGAACTGATCTGTGTCAGCTGGAGATCAGTTGCAAAAGCAGGAGATCCCCAGGCCCCACCTGGAGACTGGCAACCTTATCACCCCCATTGACCTTGGACAAACTATTCTCTCTCACACAGTTTAAACCTTTATCCCAGGATTATTGTGCAGGCAGACCAGCAGAAGGGAGAACCCTTTAGGCTGCCCAGAGCTCTTCTTGGAAGAATGGCGGGGGGGAGGGGGAGAGGACCCTAAAGAAACGCAAACGCCCACCGGGGCTGCTGCCGTATCCCAAACGTAACCGCGAGACGGATGCTGCAGAGGACGCGGGGGGGGGGGGGGGTCCCAGACTGGCGCCCCACCCCATTACACGTGCAACCCGCACGCCGAGGCAACGCCGGGTCAGGCCGAGCCGACTGGCGGGGAGCTCCTCCCTCCGCCTCGGCTCGGCTCAAGGGCTCCGGCGCTCAATGTCAAGCCAAAGGGAAGCGGGCCGGGCGCGGGGAGCGCGCAGCTCGGGTTTGCGGCCGGCAGGGGTCGCTGGCGCGCTCGCTCGGGCGAAGGGCGCCTGCCGGCTTTTCTCGTCTCCACCCCCCGCGCCCGGAGAGCCAGTGGCGGCTGGTCTGGCGCGGCAGAGGCGCTGAGAAGGAGCGGCTGACGGACGGGCGGGCAGGAGCGAGCGAGCGCCACGGAGCCGGCTTGCCTGGCTGGCCCGCCCGCCTTTCCTCGCCGCCGGCCGGGCAGGCTGGAGCGCTCGCCTCCTCTCCGGGCAGCGGCATGGAGGGGAGCAAGCCCAGCTCCTCGCCCGGCAGCCGGGACGAGGGCAGCCCCAGCACCAACGCCTGCTTCCCGGCGAAACCGGCCGACAAGGCGCTGGGCAGCCCGAGCGGCGGCGGGAGCGGCAGCGGCAGCCTCAAGGAGCATGGCAACTCGGTCTGCTTCAAAGTGGACGGCAGCGGCGCTGGAGGAGGAGGCGGCGGCGGCGGCGGCGAGGAGCCCGTGGTGGGCTTCGACGACCCCGACGCAGCCCGACGGCAGTATGGCTTCATGCAGCGGCAGTTCACCTCCATGCTGCAGCCCGGGGTCAACAAATTCTCCCTCCGCATGTTCGGCAGCCAGAAGGCGGTGGAGAAGGAGCAGGAAAGGGTTAAAACTGCAGGCTTCTGGATCATCCACCCGTACAGCGACTTCAGGTGCGAGGGGCGCCCGGGCTGGGCCAGGGGGGCGGGGCAGGCGGGGAGGGGGGCGTGCGCCGGGGGGGGGGGCGCGGCCAGCCTGGAGTGGCCGCTGCCGGGGGGGGGGGGGGACTGCCTGTCTGCCCCCCTCCCGCCACCATCCTTCTTGCTGTGCTCGGCGCTGTCCAAAAGGCTGGGTTTTGGGCAGTCTGTTTCCATGTGACCCAGTTAGGGCACCTCGGAAGGCAGGAAGGCAGAAAACGTGCGTCTCTCTCCAGCCCAGACGCAACCATCTGCGATAGGCTGTATGGAGAACCCACAAGAGTTCTTGGGAATGCACACTGGAGAAATGGAGTTTCCACTTTCTCCCTTGCTTCCCCTAAACCTCACCTGAGCTAGATGCTGGTTACAAATATATGGAAAAGACACAACCTGTCTTTGTCCCAGAGTGCTTGGTTTTCATTGCTATTCTGGACACACATACACACAAAAGAACTTTTGCCCATTTCCACCTTTGAGTGTATAGAAGCCCAGAGTTGCCTTTTGCAGAAGGTGATCTTGGACTCTCTGCTCTCCCTCTTGGCTAGAGAGAGAGAGAGAGCCTTCCTGGAGAGCAGGTATATTACTCTTCCTGGCTCCACCCTGACATGCACATCAATTCATTTGCTTTGCCGTGGATCCCCCTGGGGCAGATATGGAATGGTTTGGCTCTGTAGTGCAGGCGCCAAGCTCCACTAGAGGTGAGTGTCCTCACACACCCCCAGCTCCGCCATGGAGCACAGTGGACCCTGGGTACCAGCCTGACTTTACTTCCCCCAGAAAAGTGCACTTACAACTCAGCTGCTGGTCTTGTCCAGGTGACAGCCACGGCCCTTCATGGTGCAAATGGAGAATAGAGCTTTCTTTGCAGTTGAAGAGGGTGCTTAAATCCATTTTTTTTCCTGATGAAAGATGGGGAGGGGGCAGCTGCAACTCCAAGCACTGTAAGTTTTCATGGATGCCCCTTATATTCCATTAGTAGAGGAGCTGCACAAATATAACTGGTGTGAAATGTGATTTTTAAGAGGATTCTTTCCCTCCCTGTCCCCAAGCGAGGGTTTATTTGCTTCTGCATTCTGTGAAAGGAAAAACCAGCAGTTTTGCACTTTCAAACAAGCTACATGAAAACTGCAAGACTGAGGTCTAGTCTTTGCATTTGGATCCAGAAACAGCTGAAATCAATATGTTCGTTGGCTTCTAATTCAAAATCGTGCCAAGTTCATAGTCCCCATCAAACCTGCTTGGAGGTGGTGGTGCGGGCACCTGTGCTCAGTTTCCAAAAAGAGTCTTCTTTGTATTGTATTTCATACAGAAACAGTGCAGCTGACCTTGGATAAAACCCTGTGCTGATGGTTTCTCATGGCTGGGAGAGATTGTGATTGTGCCCGCAGGCCTTCCCTGATGTCCACACATTGGTTGGAATGCCTGTGTAGTGGTGTATGCAGCTAAAACCCAGATGTGCTAACCCAACTGTGCAATTGGAATCCATGCAGTGGGTCTACGTGTGCAGGCTACTATGCAGATGCTGTGTCCAGTGCGTGGAGAGCAGGCGTGCTGAGAGGGGCAGCATCAACACCAGCATTATCTGGTTCCTCTCCTGTGTGCCTTGATAGAACCATTTTCAGAGGGATTTAATTCTTTTTATTAGAACTTTTCTTTGTGTCCCATGCTTGAAGAAAAAGACTGGCATACTGAAAACCTGAAAGAAAAAGTGCATGCAGAAACAGAATCATAGTTTCAGGTGGGGGTGGTGCGGAGGTAATGGCAATTAAAGTGACCCCCCCTTCCCATTCTGTTTTATTGCTGGAAGACTGAAAAGCATCTGTATGTGAGGTTGGGCCTCTTGGTTAAGAGGTGTACCCTCTTGTTACATTAGCACAGTCTGAGATGTGTGTGGAAGCTTGTCTCTGTCTGGTAGTGAACATACATTTTTAGCTTTTCCCGTATACTTTTGAAAAGGACAGACTATTAGCTTGATACAAAAAAGAGGGACAGGTGTGTGTGTGGGGGGGGGGGCAGGATTACATGGATTGAGGACAAATGGGATTTTGCTTAATGATTTTTTGGACAGAATGGGGTTTGTCCTTATTAATTTACCTGGTGCTTGAAAGTCATCCAGAGAGCAATATCTCCTTGAGCTGTACTATTGAGGGTTGGAGGGGAGAGGGTGGGAAGCAGCAGCAATACAGACAGAATTTATACACAGACCCTAACTAGGAGCTATCCAGGGTATTGAACAAATGTTTCTGGAAATCCCGGCTTTAACCTTGGGCTCCACGTCCTTGTCGTTTCCAGTGTATATGTAATGTCTCTTCCCATAGATTCTGTCAAAAATAGAGCCTTCCCACTCCAAACGTCTGTGAAATGTTTTCTCTCTCTTAAGTGGGTGGCAGAGGATGCCAAAAGTGAGAGACATTATTAAGAATCAATGACCTTCTGAGATGAACCATTAATAGATGGCTTGCGACTGTCTCCATATTCATGAGGATTCCCAGGTAGTTAAACAAAAATCAGTTGGTTCTCTGGCTTAGGGTTGGATATACTGCAGAATGTGAATGGGGATAGGGAATATCTGTCCAAATCTGGATAAGACTAGTCATTAGCACAGGATATGTTCTTCTATTCATTTACCTCTTGTTGGGTCACTTTATTCAAATGTGTCTGGAAACTATGAACATATTTTAACCTTTTATGTAATACTGACTAATGACTTTACATTTCACAAAAGGTTAGGATGGATTTTTATGCAGCCTCTGTATATGCGTTCCAAAAGCAAGTTCAAAGAATTGCGGTGATGTGTTTTAATTGGTCTGGTTTGAAATTCGTCCATTTAATTCATTTGCAATAAATCTTGGGTTGTTTATGGGTCCCGTTAACTCACAGTAAATATATTTAATCAGTAAATGATTAAAATTAGGCTTCAAGTACGGTTAGAAATATCATTGAGTTTTATCACTTGGTAATAATTCTTTAGCTATCTTTAACTTTTAGTAATCCATCTAGGATAATGATGATAGGCTGATGTACTGGGTCAACAAGAGTGTGTATTAATCAGTACTTTTCAGTCCTTTCATTGCATATGGACATGAGGTATACTATATCCACATGTTTAACACATGAAAAGAAGTAGTACATCCTTTTTTGAAGAGGGGAGGGAACTGTATACAAATGCTTGCATACCACAGTTAATCTAGTAACCTGCCCTAGCACTTGATATCCTACCAAAAATGTGCTTGTGGACATCCAGGTGAAGAGAAATGTTGATGCCATGTGGATAACTTTGGTTTATTTTTTTTAAACGTAGGTATAAAAACTTAACACTTGGGTATAAAAAACATTTTAAAACCTGGCCCTTACCTGAATAACCCGGGCTAGCCTGATCTCATCAGATCTCGAAAGCTAAGTGGGGTTGGTCCTGGCTAGTAATTGGATGGGAGACCTCCAAGGAATACCAGGGTTGTGATGCAGAGGCAGGCAATGGTAAACTGCCTCTGAGTGTCTCTTGCCTTGAAAACCCTACAGGGTTGTCATAAGTCAGCTGTGACTTCATGGCCCTTTCCACCACCACATAACAATGTATTTTGAGGATTGTCGAACTATACATGCCCTGCTGTCGATTGGGAATGGCATGAATATATTTAAATGCCAAAGTAAACATGGATCAGTGGCATTTTCTTGATCAGCACATCCTTGTTGGTGCTGGAGGAATCTCCTTGTTTAAATGTGTGCACATATGTGTCTTGTCCAGTTGTCAGTGTACCAAAATTCAAAAACTAAACTGTGAACCAGTTCTCCCTATACAATCTTTCAGATGTCTGGGACAAGAACAATTACTGCTCATTCCCATTTTGTGGATGAGCTGCTTTTGTTACAACCCAAGAACTAACAGATGAAACGATAGACTTGTTATAGCCTAACTATGCCCATATTTGTGTCTGTTGTGTACCATCCTTTGTAGGGTCCGAAGCTGTGGTAAATCTGGTGAAGCTTGGCATCATGTTTACCAAACAAGCCCCCAAATAGTCAAACTGGGCAGCAGCCTTAGTCTGTATCCTAGATACTACGAGCCTCTCTTGAGAGCCACTTGTATTTGTGAATGCGGTATAAATAGAGCCTCTGCTCTCCGTCTTTCCATTGGTTCTACATGGAGAAGAACCAGCATGCAGGCAGGAACTGATATTTAAATGAAAAGCTTTGCTATTTGTATCGCTAAAGTTACTTTCGTATGTAGCGGCAGGATCAGAAACTGTGATTACGGTACACTGCACAACCAGGATAGATGCTGTGCTTAGGAATAAATAGATTTTAATAGAAACAAAATGACACATTCTGAAGTAGGAACTTGAGACCTGATGGCAAGTTTGAGCTCTGTCAACTTATTTTTTCCTTGTGTCCCCTGGTAGTTTTCCTGACAGCTCGGTTTTGGTCCATCTAAGCCCTCTGTTTCTCCAGACAGTATCCAGCAATGATGGGGAGGTTTCAGGGATTGGAACATGGGCTTAATAGGGTTTCTGGAAAGAGCCCTGGGAGGTGGCTTGCAAGAGAGCAAGCTGGTGCTTGCCTATGAAATGTAGAAATTTAATGTACAAGAGGGACTTGGCACTTCTGTTTGTTTAAAGTGACACACTGTTACATTTCATATTCACAGCATGGATCCCTACCCAGTCAAAGGTTTCTAACCTGATAGGTACTGATGTTGCCTGAACTCACACCGAGTGAACATTTGCAAAGACCAGAACATGATCTCAGGATCTCTTTGGACGTTAGCTAGAAGTGTAGAAAGGAAGATGTATGGATTGCTCATCTGTTCTCTTTCCATGTTTCCAGCTAATGTCTAGAGTGGCAGCTTGCGCAGCATCCTAGTGTGGACATTCCTAGTGAGTTGGATGTGCTTTTAGAACATGAATAGGGAAGACGCATGAGTTTGCACGTTACATGGAAGCACAGAAAGGGGAAGCCATCAGTGATCCTGTGACAACAGAGTTTGTGTTACATAGAATAATCGGAGTAGCTATTTTAGTGAGTCCTGAAAACTAATGGTACTTAATGAAAACTTTGAAGCTCTTATTTTGGTATTCATAGGTTTAGATCCTTAGGGTATTTGTCCTGGAAGCTCTGTGGTAAACAGTGTAACAATTTATTCAACTGCAGTATGGACACGATCTCCAGAAAACTAGGCAAGCTTGGATGGTGAATGCATCAATGGGACATAAACATGCAAAGCGCACTCTTGATTTCTGGACACGAATGCTGCTCTCCTAAGCAAATTTACAACCTTCTAAGCAGGGCTTTTTCTTTTTTTTAAGAGGTGCCGGTACTCTCAAGAGGGAAATGAAGTTTTCAATCTGTATACTGAAAACTCATGAACTTCTAAACATTTTAAAAGAATTCTGTCTAAGAGGTTCTGGAACTCTGTTCCAGCACACTCCCGCAGGGAAAAAACCCTGCTTCTAAGTCTGTTGAAGTGCAAGGGATTGACTTCTGAGTACACAGAGTTAGGAATAGGATTGCTGTGTAAGTATTATTTCGTTTTTGCTTGAACTCTTCCGTTTGTCTTCTCAAATGCATTCAAGCAAAGTAGTTGCTTTTAAAATCCAGAATATAATTAGGAGTTAACATAATGTTCTTTGGTTTAGATGAATCGGCATCCTGTTTATATAGGGTGACATTGAGAAGAGCCACATGAGGAATACTCAGCAAACTTAGACGTCTATTTTGGAGGAAATTGTAATAATGAATATTTTCCAGTAAGTTGGTGTTTGTCTTATTGTAAACGGGAAGACCGGCACCATAAGCACCTTCTGTAAAAGTATGCTCCATTTATTGCTGCATAGCTGTTATTGTTTCTTTTATTCTACACTCTTCCTTTAAAGTTTTCACATTTCTGCAGTCCCCCGGCTGGTTTCCCATCCAGGCACTGCTCAGGGCTGGATCCCCTTCAGACGCTGAACTGTGTCATGTGTCTCAGAGTACTTTGCATGAATTTGCCTATGCAGTGAAGTCTGATTGGTATGAATAGAGGAGCTGTAAAAGCAATGCTTGATGGGCTCATCCTTGAAGCAGTTCCTACAAACGATTTCTGAAGTTAATTATCTGAGAGTAAACACAAAAGGCACAAAAATGGAGCAGTGCTGGAAGGTAGAGTAGGAAAGGATCGTGCTGTGAAGAAAAAGGGAGGAAATTCAAGTGAAGGCGGTTCATGCACAGCAGAGGTCAGCATGCAAGCGCTAACCCCCAGGCTGCTATGGCAGGGAAATGTTTGGACACACAAAAGTAGGTGAATTTATTCAGCTGAAATCTTCAAGTAGCCATCTGTTGGCTATCTCACCATTTAGGGTGGCTCATCTGGCATTGACCAGAGCCCGGTCCTTTTCCAGCATTGCTCCTGCTCTGCAAAATGGGCTCCCTGAAGAGGTGAGTGGAGCCTGCTCTTAGGACGTCTTCAAGAGGCCTTGCAAAGCTTGGTTTTTTTGCCAGGGCTTTTAGTAGGGTTTAAATGGCAGGCATCTTGTGAGGGGTGGTGGTAGGGGGAGAGATTTGAGGTTTATTGTTTTATTTTGATCTAATCAGAAATGGGTTTTTTTGTAAGCAGCCTTGAACCATGAGGAAAGGCAGGGTAAAAATGTTTTAATAAATAATATTTATCACCGTTGTCATTTCAGAGGGGCCGAGCCCGGTCTGGCACCCTCTGCCACCAAAGCAGTTATATCAGAAGGATGAAAGAGCAGTCTTACATAAAGCATGCCTCAGAGTTGGGATGAGATGGGCTGAAATCCTTTTCTCAAGCCATCCTCCTGTTGTCTGCCTCAGAGCATGAATCAGCTGAATCTTTAGTCAATACCTGTCACCAGAAAGAGAGGTAGGATTCTGGACTGAGGGGCCATGACGGATTCTGGACTGCTGGATTTTTTCTCATCAGTTCAGCTCACCTCCTGCTGTGTGTTTCATGGATAACTTTCAGCTACAAAGTATATGGGCACAGGAATAGCCCTGAGTTGGTGGCCCAGGTTCCTGCTTTTTACCACAGTACTCAGAATTTCTGTCCTCAGGATAAGGCATTTGGATCACCAATGCTAAGTGGGATGAGGAAGGGGGAAAGGAAGAGGTTTTTGTTTGTGAGGGAGACAGAGAGGATTTTTGCGTGTTAGTGGCCATAGCAGTCAATATAAAGTAAAACGCAACATATTTGACTATCAGGGAAATAATTACATACTAAATCACTTCTCATCTTCTAACACAGGATTCCCAGTGAGATGCTCATGGGTGTCATGGACCCTGACAAGTTTTTCAGGGTGGGGACATTGTAAAGCAGGGCTTGTTATTGGCTGCCCACATTCGAGTGAAAGGGTTTTCCGCTGGATAATGAAGAGGACTGGTAAGCATCTGGACTTTCCTTAGTCAGTGTGTGGTTCCATTCTCACTTCAAGATTTCCTTCTTTCCAGGAAGTGTGAGAAGGGTAGTATTCCATTTGGCCCCACCTCCTGAGGTGGCCATTTCGGATTTGGCTCTATCTCCTTGGTAGCCATTTTTGGGGTGGCGCTCACCCCCCCCCCCCAATTTTTTTTAAAGATGCCCACAGGTTCAAAACAGTTGGGACCCCTGATCTAAGATGATATATGCTAAAATATGTCATTGGTCCTGCTCTCCGTGTTACAATGGCCACATTGGATTGTCTCTATGTAAGAAAACAGATGGGCACAAATTAGACCTTAAAAATGAAAACACTCAGAAGCTGGTGAGGGAAGTATTTAAGCCACCTGAAACAATGAAGAATAAAGGTTATAGTACTTCAGCAGGAGCGTTTCAGAGGGGAAAAAACTGCTGAGTTGGAAGCTTTATGCTGGTTTGATAGCGTTAGACTTGGACTCAATAGAGACAGGAAGTGGTTAGCTCATTATAACAGTTGTAAGCAGCCATGCTGATTTGTACGGAAAATCCCCCCTCCCCACATATCCATCAAGCTTTATGTTGCCTAGTCAAAAATGCCAAGACTTGCCTCTTCAGATTGTACCATGATAAAATTTGTATTGCTGTTTTTAAATGCTTTCAGTGGGACTTTGAAAAGTCCATCAGTCAATATACTGACTGTTTGTAGGTTGCTGTTTTATGACAGTCCTTTTCCTGGTGGCTTGATTTGTATCAGCATTGGTTTGCCTGTGTTGCTGAGGTGTTTCTGCACTCATGGTGTGTTGTTCTGAGGGAACAAAACTTTGCAAGTATTACATAAGCTTCTCTGTAAAGAGACCAGTTCTCTCCCCCGCTTCCCTGAGATCACCTCAAAGAACATTGTGGCATCTTAACTAATATATTATTACAACATAAGCTTTCAAGGGCCAGAACCCACATTCGAGATGCATGAAATGGTGAGCTAAGTGGATAGCCGTACAGAAGGAAGGAAGAGGGGGGAGGGAAACCTTTACAAAGTGAAGCAGGAAAGGCCAGGCAGAGCATGTAATTCCTCTGGGCATTAAGGTATAATTAGCAAACTATTATGTAAGCAGCATGATAAATCTTTGTCTTGAACACTTCCAGTTATTTCTTCGCAGTCCAAGTGTGACACTGTTTCTGGGAGATCTTTCTCAAAAAGGCAGCGCTGCCCTTGTCGGTGATGCAGGGATCTTGCTTTTCAGCTGAAATGGGTCTTATGACCAGCTGTATTGTCTTTGAGATGTTGTAGACCTGCCTACAGTCACCAGTAACTATTCAGTCTAATTGCATATTCAACGGACATCAACACATAGATTTCTGCAGCTGCCTTATACTGTGTCAGACCAGTGCTGCATATTTTGACTGGCAGCAGCTCTCCAAGGTCATAGGAGGCAAAGCCTTTTCCCAGCACTGCAGCCAGAGATGCTTCGAGCTGGTGATGCTGAGGGCTGAACGGGGAACTTCATACATGCAAAACACACTGTACTGCTAAGCTGCAGTTTTTATTTGTTACTAGGTCTATGGTTCAATGAAGATAATTCTCTTTCTTTCTTTAGTTGTTGTCTTGCTATACTTATGCATATGACTAGTTCTCATGTGAGCCATCTTAGGTGATCCACAGCCCTATTTCTGTGAATCAGATTGTACTATGCGGGGCTGAGACACATCCTTCTAAAACCCACTGGCTTCCGTGGACGTAGAAGCCTGTAATTCTGTTTAAGATTACTTAGTTTAACTTATTTTTTCGTGTACAGCACCCTCCCTCCATACCACACGGTAGAGTGCTTTCTGATATGGTCATAGAGTCCAGTGGTCAGAGAAAACGTCAGTTGCACTGGGCAAGTGCATGCATGTATGTAAACCTTAACCAGCAGTTTGGATTCTGTCCATTTGGATCCTGGAGACACTGAGTTGGATCCGGCCAGCTTGGATCCAGCCAGCCAGTTTGGTAATGTGCGGACTCTAATCTGGGAGAGTCGGGTTTGATTCCCCACTCTTCCACTTGCACCTACCTGATGACCTTGGGCAAGCTGTAGTTCTGGCACAGCTGTTCTTGAAAAAGAGCAGTTTCTGTCAGAGCTCTCTCAGCCCCACCTACCTCACAGGGTGTCTGTTGTGGGGAGGGGAAGGGAGTTTGTAAGCCACTCTGAGACTCCCTTGGGTAGTGAAGGGCAGAGTATAAATCCAATCTCCTCCCTCCTCCTCTTCCTCCTCCTCCTCCTCTTCTTCTACTCTCAAACGTGCCCGATTCCCCTTCTTATTACATTCCCCTTCCCACCTGGCCTTTGCCTATGTAGGTCCCATGATTCCCATCATACTGATTTTTGTGGTTCTGCATTTTCCCCTCTGCAGAAGAGCTGGTTGATTCTAACCCATTGTCATGAATGACAGGAACTTTCTTATCCTCACACACACATTCATAACGGCTTTACTCCTGCTGGCGTGGAACCGGTGAGCTACGTGTGGAAAGGAAAATATGTTCAGCATAGCTCCACTTGTACAACCAGTAGTGCAAGTGCTGAAACAATGCATAGTGCTTTACTATGTTTTTTTAAATGAAATAATGTGCATGTGGAGCAAACAAATAAGCAACAGATGATTTGTGTGCTTTTATTTAATTTGTTTTTAAAACAGAACCAGGAGAAATATGTTGTCTTGTGCGTGAACAAGAGGGTACCCTCACATTCACTCACTGCAAGCAGCCAGCAAGGAATAATTTCATCATGTCTGCTTGCATAAGGACTGTAGAGGAAATCTTCAGTGGGATCCAACTATAATGTATTTTTCAAGCATGTAGCCATGTCAGTTTGACATACACTATCGGCAAACAAATTTGATGTCACTTTCCAAAATCGCATTTTTGTTCAGTTTTGTACTACTTCTACTGCACATAAAAATGCAAAGGTTAGAAAGCAAAAAAGAACATACAAATAAAACCCACTGCCTGTTAGAGATCATGGCTGCTTTTTTGTCCACACTGCAGTTAGAGCATTTGATAAATGTTCTCTTTTTTTTTCCCCCGGTGAGTCACAGCTGACTTATGGTGACCCTGTGGGGTTTTCAAGGCAAGAGTCATTCAGAGGTGGTTTGCCGTTGTCTGCCTCCCTGTCATGACCTTGGTATTCCTTAGGGGTCTCCCATCTAAATACCAGCCAGGGCCAACGCTGCGTAGCTTCCGAGAGAGACCAAGCTAGCCCGGGCCTTCTAGGTCAGGGTTACATGCTCATTTTAACATGGGAAAAAAATCCCTGTTGCTTACATCCTCCTCTGATTTTTCAAGGACAGAAAGAGATGCATCTTCCGTCAACATTTCCAGAACTGATTGATTGATGCTGCAGTATGAAAAGTGGCTGTGGTGCTAGAGACTAGTCTGAGACCTGAGAGGAGGGGCTGTGGCTCAGTGGCAGGACATTCTGTGGTATACAGAAGGTCCCTGGTTCAGTCCCCAGCATCTCTGCCCTAAGATCCTGGAGAGCCACAGCACATCTGAGCAATCAGTGATGGACCAGTGGGCTGATTCAATGTCCTGCAGCAGTACAAAGCAGCTTCATGTGTTCAGCTTCGAGCAATGTACATCTGCATAAATCCTGCCAATTTGAGTAGAATATATGGAGGAACAATTGGATGAATGAATGCAGCTGAAGTAGCTAACCTATTAAAGTTACCTCCAGTTACTTTTACTTCTAAATCCCCAGGTAGGATCAGTATCTCCAGGATTCTCTTACTGGGTAAAGCATAAGAGTTAAACCTCCTTAGCTAATGGGAAAAAAATTAATACCCAAACTGAATGGCTCTTTTCTAAAAAAAATGCACCATGGTCCAGAGAACCACAGCAGGATTGAAAGTCTGCATGCATGCTTTGTATAGCCTTCCGCAAGGATGCGTAACTGATGTACCACACAGCTGGATTTAGTTCTTTGAGAACATAGCTGGCTTTCACAGACTTGGTACGGCAGATTTACCTGTCAAATCCTGTGTTGTTGGGGGGTTTTGCATGCAAATTCCATTTTCTTGAATGAAGCAGTGGTCTGCATATACAAACGAAGGAGATTTAGAGTCTGTGTTAGCAACGGCAACAACTATAACTTCATACTGCTCTTATTCATTCTTATGCTTGTATGTGTGTGTGTACATGTGTAAGTTGCTTGAATGATATCTTCATTGTTCTCCAAGCTGTCTAAAAAAAGAAGGAGTACAATGTGCACAATCTTGCCAGGAATATGTGAGAGAAAATTGAGGTACGTGATAAAGGTCATGGCTGGGGCTTCCAGCCAACCTTACAGTGGAGGTTTGCAAAAACAAAATCCAATCAACAGTGGTTGTGTTCAGACGGGCAGCTGATCCCGCCATTGGCCCAGCTGTAATTTGATCTAGATTTTTTTTATCCAGCGTTGCATGACCAGACGGCTTCCCCGTGAATCGCTTTATCACGCGTGACTCCGCGGTGGATTGTCTAGAAGGCATCCACCGTAAGGAGCCATATGGTTGTTTGCTTTTTTAAATCCTGTTTCCGCATGCACATATGCGCACCATCGACTTGTTTTTCAGCGCATGCGCGGACTAAAATGGAAAAAGCACCACCAGAGTTACCTTCCTCTAGTTCACAGGACCATCAGAAACAAAATTGTTTGGATCATTTGAGCAGAGCTCTGCAGACATCGCATGTTTAAGCAGTTATGTGTACATCGCTAAGACTTTTTTAAAAATGGTGGCCATTCAGGGTGGTCTGGAGACCATCCCTATGGGCTGATTGCATGCTGGTGGAACAACTAGAAGGGGGAAAGTCCACCCGTCCGCCAGCTTAGGACCAGACTTTTCACCGCTGTTTTTTAAGTACAGATCCCTGACGGGGATCGACAGGCTAATCACGGAAGTGGCATGATTCCCAGATGTTGTGATCTGGATGTGCACTTTAAATCCACCAGGTACTCATGCCTGGCGCAGCTCAAAAGAGCTGTGTGAACGCAACCTGATATAAACAAAAAACCTTCCCTCATTCTCCAAAACTGTCTCCCGCCATCTAAGCATGTTCATCTTCGTTTCAAGTTCCACATGATAACATTAAGAGGCATGTATAGCTGATTCCTCACAGAGAGAGGGAGAGAGCACAAGTGCAAAATGGGCAGATAAATTCATTGTGGTGCTTGTGAGATCTGACGAAATAATGTGACGTGTGGCATGTGTATGGGGTGGTGGTGGGGAGAGAGAATCAGCACATGAGCAAAAAAGTTACAAAACAGTCACTATAATAGCATCATATATATATATATATATTCTACTTTTTCAGAAAGCTCAAGGTGACTCTGAGTGCACATTACTTAAAACTATATAATTATATAATCAATCAAAAATTGATTATTATTGGATCCAGTTACTGTTAGGTGGATTTTTAACTGGTTGACAGATCGCACCCAAAGAGTGTTTGTTAATGGTTCCTTGTTTTGTTCAACATCTTTATAAAGAGATTAGTGGTTAGGAGTGAGGACTCTAATCTGGGACAACTGGGTTCGATTCCCCACTCCTCCACATGCATCTTAGGTCAGTCATAAGTTCTTTTAGAGCTGTTCTCTTAAGGCAGTTCTTGAGAGAACTCTCTCAGCCCCACCTGCCTCACAGGGTGTCTGTTGGGGAGGGGAAGGGGTTGTAAACTGCTCTGAGACTCCTTTGGGTAGTGAAGGGCGGGGTATCAATTCAATCTCTTCTTCTCTAAATGACTTGGATGAAGGAATCGAGAGGATGCTCATTAAATCGGCAGATGATACTAAATTGGGAGGGGTAGCAAATGCAATAGAAGACAGTCCGCAGCATTGCACGTTGGGTTGCTCCAGCAGGGATGTTTAAGGGAAGATCAACATGCAAATCAGCTCTTCTTGCCTTTGTCCGGAGAATGTCCTGCCAGAGGCCATTATCTTGCCTGAGGCAAAGGTTCTTCCCAGTGGATTTGGGTGGTCAAAGAATGCTCAGCAAGGCAAGGCACTGTGGTGCAGAGATTCTTCAATTGCAGAACATAAAACAAACACAATGTAAAGATCCTCATGTCCTTTTAGTTGCCGAGGGGCTTCTTACAGCAATAATTTCCAGCCACTCCAATGAAGCCCAACTGGTGCTGTTTCCTCTTCCTGTTTTTATCTCCTGCTTAGGTACAGACTCTTAGCATAAGTATCACCTGGCAGGCATGCTGCATCAGGTTCCAGTACCTGAACCTGACATCCCCTTATAAGCAAGGGAATTGATCCTTAGGGATGCCAGTCTTCAGGTGGGGGCAGGGAATCCCCTGATTTCACAGGCTCTTGCCCACTGCCAACCAGTTGGCTGACAGGGAAGCCCTGCCCCCAACAGCAACCACCAGCGGCCACCCCTCTTCCTCCCCTCCTGCAAGATTTAAAGGGCCCTTCAGCTGATTGGCAGGAGCACGTGGTCCCCCGATCAGCTGGAGGGCCCTTTAACTCTTACAGGAGAGGAGGTAGAGGGGTGGCTGCCGGCCGCATGCCTGAACTCCAGGTGGCAAATTTGCTGCTTGGAGTTCAGGTGTGTACAGCTCTCCCCCCACCCCGTTTGTTGCCAAAAGCATTTAAGGGGTCCCTTAAAATGCTTTTGGCAAGAAGTGGGAGGGGGCGCCGGTCCCCAACATGATGACATCATTTCTGTGTGATCTCATTGTGTTGGGGACATCCCTGCCCCCTCTAGAAACGCCCCACAAAGACCCCCATTGGGGACTAGGAAGGACCTGGCAACCCTGTCGATCCTGTAGCCACTTGTATATCCTAAGCTACGATAAAGTTCCCTTGCAACACCATTCCCTCCTCCTCCTCAAGGGTTTTTTCTGTAATGCCACTACAAAGAGCTTTGCTAGATTGCAAACAAATCCTCCCCCCCCCCCCCCCCCCCCGGCGGGGCAGGTAACTGGGTGCAGTATTCCAGCCACTGTAGTTCAAAATATACTGGAGCAAACTACCTAGGGAAACTCTGGGTTCTTTTTCTTCCCAAGGTAGCTTTAGGGGTAGGTAGGGGAGTCATTGTATGGTGTAGTGGTTGAGAGTGTTGGACTAGAATCTGGAAGACCAGGTTCAGATCCCCACTGTGCTGTGGAAGCTTGCTTGGGTGACCTTGGCTGAGTTGCACACTTTCAGCCTAACCTACTTCACCGGCAGGGGCATAGACTTTCTAAATCCCCGGGGGGGGGGCTCTCTTGTGCGCGTGCACACACACGGGACCATGTCCCTGCCACTCCTCCCCCCCCGGCCCCAGGGAGGCAGACCCGTGCTCGCCTCCGAAAAATGATAGTTGAGCTGCTTGTCTGGTTTACTGGTGTTCTCTTCCTTTATACTGCAGAAAATATTGGCAGTTCAAGCTATTTTTTTTCTACGCTGACCTCTGCGGGTGGGTTCGCAGCCGGCACTCCCGGCCCCCCCAGCCTCGGGAAGAGCTCCTGCTGCGGCTCACCCCGCGCCCCCTCCTCACCAGAGTCAGCTTGATGCGGGCGGGGAAAGTCTTGCCGTAGGCCAAGCTCTGGATGAGCACAATTATTATTATTATTTAAGTGAACAGGGAGTGTGCGGAGGGGCAGACTTGTCAGGCGGGATCCCCAAAACTCAAAGTGCGCGAAGTGCTCGCAGAAGAAGTACGGCGGTGGTGGTGGTGAGAAGGGAGAGGGAAAAGAGATAAGGACACCTAACCCAGCCCAGCCTCTCCCTCAGAAACTCGCCCCGGAGTTCTCGGCGGCGGCGGCAGCAGCCAGCTGGCCGGCTAACTGCCGCGCGCGTGAAGCGCGGGAGCATGTCCCCACTGCCTCTCTCCCCCCCGCCGCCCCAGGGAGGCAGGAGGGCAGGCCGGGGGTGGGGGGGAAGGAGAGGCGGCGACGGCCAGCTGGCCGGCTGACTGGCCACCGGTGGGCGCTCCCTTTTGCCAGGGGTGGCTGAGCCCCCCCCGGGAAATTTCGGGGGAGGCTCGAGCCCCCCCGTAGTTGATGCCCATGCTCACCGGGTTGTTGCAAGGAGAAAATGGAGGAGAGGTGATCATATAAGCCGCTTTGGGTCCCCATTGGAGAGAAAAGGGAGGTATCAATGAACTAAATACATAAACTGCTTCAAATCTATAAGCAAATGTTCCTTTTCCCATTCATTTATCATTTTGTCTATAGTTGAGGTTCTGTACTTTTTCTTCTTGGTTTTGTACTTTTGCACATGTTGTATATTTTTATAGTTATATTTGTCATGTACATCTTTTATGCACATAATGTCTAATTATGATCAATTGATGCAGAGGTGTACTTTCTGGGATTAATTTAGAGCGGAAGAAACCCAAAAAATACCATGGAAATAAGGAGTCAGATTTAATTCACATATGTAAGAAGCAAAATCAGAACAGCTTTTTTTTTTGGGGGGGGGGGGGGGGTCAAAATGGCAGGAAATTTGAAAAAGTTCCCAGGCTGTGCATTTATCATTTGTTTTGCCTGATGGCCAAGTACACTGGCATCATTCACTTGTATAATCTTGCGTGCACCACTTAACAGCCATTGGGCTGCTGCTCTTATATCTGTATGGCCACCAGGATGTTTCTGCTAGCAGCAGGTTCCCAGCACAGTGTGCACGTGTGAGTTGCTTGAACAGTGATCTTTTTTTTGTGAGCGACCAGGAAACTTTCAAAGACCCAGCCGGGGAGATGCTTCCAGGAAAGACAAATGAGAAAGCTTGCATAGAGCTTGTGCATGCATGAGATAGCACATCTTTGCTCAGACAGTGAAACACGCACTGACACGGCTAGCATAATGGCATTGCAAGGAGATACGCCAGTACAGATACTTCGGATCAGATGCCAGATGATAGGAAGAATGGAGTTGAAGCTTTTGCAATGAGCAAATTAAAGTATTGCAGAAATGTACATTTTTAAAGCAACAGGCAGTGAGGGATAAATTACCCAACCAATTTTTTTCTTCTTCCACGCTCTCAGTACTTCAGAATTTTACCTCTTTAACTGTCTAAAAATTGTGTGAGAGATTGTTGGTCTACTTTGGTTAGGGGGAAAAAAACTACATTTATTTGTTCATTTATTTAAAATATTTATTAGCTGCTTTTTTACCTTTGTGGAACTCAGGGTGGCTTATAGTGTAAATAAAACAAAAATTATAGAGCAATACTGCTTTTTTGCCATCATCACAGCTGACTTATGGTGACCCTGTAGGGTTTTCAAGGCAAGAGATGCTCAGAGGTGGTTTGCCATTTTCTGCTTCTGCATTGTGACCTTGGCATTTCTTGGTGGACTCCCTTCCAAATACTGACCAGGGGTGACCTTGCTTAGCTTCCAAGATCTGATGAGATCAGGTTACCCTGGGCTATCCAGATAAGGCCTAAAAAATAAATTCATAAATACATAAAAAACCGCAATTTCAAAGTACAATTTAGGACTGCTAATAAATAATAAAACTAAATTAGTCAAATGCAGTCCTAAATACAACTATCTTCAGCTGCCTCCAAAAGCTTGAAAGTAGGGTTGCCAGGTCTGGGTTGGCAAATACCTGGAGACTTGGGGGTGGATCCAGGTGAGGGCGGGGTTTGGGGAGGGGAGGGGCATCAGCATGGTACAATGCCATAGAGTCCACCCTTCCAAAGCAGCCGTTTTCGTCAGGGGAGCTGATCTCTGTCAGCTGGAGGGTCAGTTGTACAAGTGGGAGATCTCCGGGCCCCACCTGGGGGCTGGCAACCCTACTTGAAAGTGAGGGGGGCCAGACATACCTCCATGGGGAGGTTGGTCCACAAATGTAGAAAAGTAATACAGATGATTTGTTAATTGTCTAAAGCCTTTCAGCTGTCTAATTTTTTGGTTCAACTTTCTCCAGAGATTGGATTTCAATTTTGAAATTCACAGTGTATTCAGCACTAATTACTTAGAGGGGTTCTTCTAGACAAAGCAAAGTAAGTTAATGACAGTATCAGCTCAGAGTGTCGTTGGTGTTTCCTCAAGGTCATTGGTATATAGATTTCAATATGTGCCTGAAAAAGAGATTAACATAAATGCCTTTTTGTCTGTGGAGTTCTAGTTCAGAAAACATTTTTTTAAACATTTATTTATAATTTTCCAATAAAACAAAAAGGAAAACTGTTAGCATGCTTATAGGTGAGGCAACGTCAGAGAAAACAAAACAAATAACCAAAACCAAAACATATACCTTTACAAAGGAAACAACCATAATGATAAACTTACACAGTGGAATATAAGATTAACCAATTATGAAACCTGGACCAAATAGCAACGTACCAATCAACCTTTTAGCACACGGCCTATTGATCAAATTGTCCAATACCACAGCATTTAAAAGTTTCTGTAAAGTTTCCCACCTATCAAATAATAAATTTGTCACATTTATAAAGGAGTAATTTACACATTAGAATAAAAATTTAACCAATTATAAAATTTGGACCAGGTAGCATCATACCTTTCAACCCTTTTACCTCTTAGCCTAATAGTCAGATTATCCATTTCCGCAACATTTAAAAGTTTTTGTATAAATTCCCACCTATCAGGTATTGAGTCTGTTTTCCAATATTTGCAACTAAAGGACAACGCCCAAGCCGTGTTTGTATATGCTGCTAATAATTTTATCATCAAAGGAAACCTATTCAAAACTATGATTTAACAACATAAATACAAGGAATAAAGAACTACAATTGCTGTCCAGTTATTGTGTTGTTTTCCAGTTATTGTGTTGTTTGATCAGTCAGAGTGCTAGTCACATTCACAATGATGGTGCCGGTGGTGTTTTCCAGTATTTAGCATACACTATTCTGGTTGCAGTGATGCCATGCAATAGCAGAAAACAATTGACCCTCAGTGTATTCGGGTTTTGTGCCTGCAAATAACACTTTAAAAAAGCAAAAACAAATTCATGGTACAATCCCTGCTCACAGCTTGAGCAATTGTGGCTGGGTAGAGAGTGGGGAGGAAGCAGAAGATTCTGGGCAATTGTGCCCAGAATTGGCTCAGCCAGGACACCTGTATGTCTACCAGCTATATGTTGTGGTGTGTGGCAGGGCCACCATACCTGATCGTCAGCTCCAGTTTAGTATGCACTGCATGTTTAAAAGAAGGGGGTTGGGGGCAGGCTGAGCATTTGGAGCAGTCTGCCAGCAACACCCCCCACCCCATGCTTCCGTATTTTAATTCTTGTGCTGGTACTCATTCTTTGCTATGTCTACAGGACGCTGCTGGGTAACAGAGCTGGGAAGGACTTTTTACCCTTGATTGGCTAATAGGCCTTGGGCTTTATGCTTTCCTTGTAGCAAAAGAGCATGTTCTGCATATGTTTGGTTGTGCTACTGAATGAGCATAACCATCACAACTGGCTGCTGGTGTTTAGGGATTGGCTGGGTGTGAAGTGGTGGACTTCCAGGATGCCCCAAAAGGCAGGTCTCTTTAAGGGGCTCTTGGGGTGAGAACATGATAGTCACCTTGAGCGATGGCATGTGGATCGTATCCCCCAAAGTCTGGTAGCAAACAGCAACAATGGTGTCTGCCACTTCCAGCGCGAAGACTAGTTCTTTCCTGATTACCCCAGCTGGGGGGCTGGGGGAGGTGGCTTGCTGTCCCTGGGCAGACTGCCTGGGGTACCCATTGCCTATGCTGGCCAAGACCTGAGGGAGCCATAATCAATAAAGTCATGGCCTGATAGTCCCCAGGCCACTGTGTTGGCGTCATTCTTCTCTCCCTCCACTTCAGGCATGTCCCCATTCTGGACACAGTCCACCCCAGGCCCTTTATTTATTGACTTCATTTATATGCAGTGGGGGCCCAAAGTTGCTTGCATCATTCTCCACGCCTCCTGCCTCCCTGTGGATTAGGCTGAGAGTGTGTGACTGGCCCAAGGTCACTCAGCAAGTTTCCATGGCAGAGTGAGAACCTAAGCATGGGTTTTCCAGATCCTAGTCTGACAACTTGGACCCCCACACCGCACTGGCCCCCATCATACTGGCTCTCTTAAATCCTTATATAGCATAACTTTGTGGCAATCTTAGTATTCTCTCCAGTGTTGCTTTTAGGAGAGCCAACAAAATTGGAGCCAACAAATTTCCATGGCAGAATGGGCATTTGAAGCTGAGTCTCCAGGAACATGGTCTGACACTAGGGTACCACGATAGCAGGAGATCTCCCAGCCCTGGTCCCCTGCTGCTACCCAGTGGGAGAAATTAAGCTAATAAAATGACATTGCAGCAATGCCTCAATGTCACTTCGAGTCATCTAACTGGAATGACATCACGCATAGCCAGAATACTCTAGAAATTCTCCCAAACTCTTTGGTAAAACCAAAGTTTTATGTGATGTCACTTCCAGTGATGTGACCAGAAGTAAGGTTATGAAATTGTACGGCATCTTGTGATGCTGTGCAGTGCTCAGCCCATCCCCAGAAGCTCCCAGAGCTGGCCACACTGTCTGACACACTAATCACTACAGTGTGATGGATATTGCAGGGTGTCTCCTTCCTGCACTGCTCAATGATGTTGGGAAAGTAAGGGCATGTGCGAAGAGGAAAATCCCCTAGCTCTTTTCATTGTCAGCATCTCTTGGGAACTGCAGCAAAGATGGTGTGAGAGAGGCCTCAGTTTCTCCCACATAGTGCAGGAAGAGGCCACCTTACAGTACCATCAGTTCCAGGCTTTAAAAATAATAATTATTAAAAATTGGATATCTTCATGAATTAAGATTATTCTTTAAAAAGAGTCAAGTGAAAAATACTAATATAGGATTTTGTAGTTACATTAAAACTAAGTTGATAATATGCTTAGTGCTACACAGGTGCTCTGGAATTGGGTCCAGACAAAGAGAGATTCATAGCTAAAAATCCTATTTTGTTTATTTAGTGTACTGGTTAATACTGCCTTGTCAGAGACGACTAAGCTGACTTCCCATCTGAATACTTGGAGGGAATCCTGTTTAAAGAGTAGGCTTTTCAGGTGCTTTGTTACTTGTAAGCCACAATCCGGGTTTCCATTTTATTCAGAAGTTCTGCTAAGCTGACATTTTAGCTTGTTTGATATTTCTGCTTCAAAGTCTGCCGAGACCACTCGCAGCATGGGAGGCATGCTTGTCATCTGTCCTTTTACTAAAGCACCATCCACATTTTGATGTGGCAAGGAAGGGAGCAGATCAGCAAAACGTCAATAATTGATGTCTGCTAAACTCTTCTGTGCTTCTAACATGCTGCTACTGCTAAAAAGCGATGTATTTTTATTCCTGGTTTGTGATCATGAGATGTCTGCTGCAAATTTTAATTCTTTCTTTCCTGCTGTCCTCTTTTTGTCTATCCTGTTTCATGTTGTAAAGTGGGAACTGTGTTTGGCCATGGACCTGCTTTCTGATTTTGTGTTGTACAATGCCGTGTGTAAGTAGTGGCACTTCAGAAATGAAAGTAAATATTTCACATTGCTCACCAGAAATAAGGAAAAAAAACCACAATGAAAATGTCAAGCATGCAATCCAATTTTTTTTAAAAAAACAAACAAACCTGTTTTGGGGATTTGTGCTACAGATATAATTTTTTAAAAGTCAACAATATTTACTACAAAAAAATCTGAAGAAACATCTCTGTTTGGAAATACAGCACCTTGCAAGTGTACTGTTGTAGTGTTACTGTAACAGATTTAGGTGATTAGAAACAAAAGGTATGCAATCTTTCCACCTGATTAAGGTCCCCAAGCTGGCAAACATGAAATCTTGAAAACATTTGAATATTATAAACAGCATTTAAAATGATAAATGTACAACACCAAAACTAGGGAGGAGGGCCTGATAACGGTTGTGGACCCAGGGGTGAGGACAGGAGCAAGGGCAAGGAGCAAGAACAACAACATGGACCAGATTGGGGAAAATAGGCCACAGCTTTATTGAATGCAATTGCAAGAGCTTTGGCACTGCATGGGGACAGACCCAGCACCGGGTGACCTGCCCGCTGCCCAGTATAACCCCAGCCTCCCAGTCCCCCAGTCCGCCAGCTGGGGGAGGGAAAAATCACTGAGTGGCAAGCCCCAGGTATCCATATGGGCACAACCTCCTGTGTCGTTTCCCTTGCCACCTAAGTGGGAAGAGTCAGCCAACAGCCCCTGACTGGGCATGCCACTGCATGGCTCCACCCCCAAGACCCCTTAAGGGAGTCCTTGAACTGGGGGAGGCAGGCACACAGCACAGCCTTCCCCCCCAAATGGATCCGTGCCTGTGCCCAAACTGCTTAATCAAGCTGTGATGAAAATTCAGTAAAATGAAAGCAAAGTAGCCCCAAAATACAACCCGTAGCCACTGAGAACCCAAGGGAGGACGAGAGGGAGGGTTGGAACAACAGAGCACATAGCCCCAGCTGCAGCCTAGGTAAAATGCGGAGGGGAAACTCAGAGTGGAAATTCTGAGCACCAGGTCTGCTTGGAGCTCCACCCCTCCCTGGCCAGCCAGGAATGAGCTGATTGGCTTGCTGAGGCCGCGGCAGGAACCAATACCTCAAGCCACCATGCAGCTGGCTCAGGGGCAGTGTGATGGCCTTCCTCTGCCTGCTCCCAGGCTTGGGCCACAAACTCTGCCCCAGGTAAGTCTGGGACCATTGCTTACTGAGGGTATGTCAAGGAAAACAAAAAAAGTCTTCACCTGCTGGGGGGAGATGCCCATAGAGGGAGACAGATGAAATAGCAGCATCATGAATTGACTGAAAGGATTGCCATTTGCAAAACAGATAAACAGTGCAATCCTATGTAGTTACTCCAGACTTTGTCCACTGAACTCCGTGGGCTTAGACTGGAGTAACTCTGTATAGCATCGCATCATCAGACTGCATCACGTTAATTTCTGTGTATTGAATGGATTTTTGTGTTACCTTCAAAATGTTATTAGAAATAAGATTAGCCCACTTTCCCCCTTCACTGTAGTCCATCACAACTTTGGTAGAACTTTTTAAAATTTAATGTTATGCTTTGCTATGGAACAAAGTTTGAGTCCAGTGGGACCATTAAGACCAACAAAGTTTAATTCTGGTTATAAGCTTTCATGTACATGCACACTTCTTTAGATGCACAAGAAAACTTATACCCAGAATTAAACTTTGTTGGTCTTTTAAGACTCAATATTTGTTCTGTTGGTTCAGAACAACACAGCTACCCACCTGAATCTGTTTTGCTACAGTGATTGCGCCCCCATTTAACCAGCTGACTATAGAGCATCATCATTTGGAATATGAAATGGTGTCTGAGTGCAGTAGTTTTCAGCTCCAAAACACAATAGGAAGCTTTCCCTCTCTCCTCAGTCTATTCCTGAGACTTTAAAAGATTTCTTATAGCTTAAAAAACAACAACACAACAACAACTGAAGTTGTTTATGAACAGAACAAGACTAAGAGCTGTGTAAGGTCATAAGTGACTTTGACTAAAGTTTCCTCAACTGCTTATTTTAAGAGCAGCTTATCAGTCCTTTTAGCTCTGGGCAACTTGCTTGGAGGTGAACACTTTCGCTTGTCACCCTTAACCTGTGCTTTTTGTGTCTGAAGCAAAGAAACAGCTGTGGCGGAGCTGCATGGAGCTATTAAGGAACTAAGTACCATTGAAGCTCTTGAGGATCAGATTCAGAAATTTTGTCCAAGGTTTCAGGGAGTACAGACAAAACAAAATGCATCACCAAAGTATAAATTGTGCTGCTGGTGAAGGTTGCTTTGAAACAATTCCTTCTTTTTTTCTTCTGACGTGTGTGTGTGTGTGTGTGTGTGTATTGCTTTACGAAGGATGTGCAGCAGCATGCACATGGTATTGTGTCATATATATTTACAATAGTTTTATGTTTTTTTCCTGCTGAAATCCAACAAATACCCTACAAAGTAAATATCCCTAAAATCCACTGCTTTTCTCATAGGTTGATTCTAAAATATATTTAATATTATTGTGTTCTGTTCATAAATAACTTTGTTTTTAGAATATGGCATCCATTTATAAATGTACAATAAAATGACACCATTAATAATATGAAAGGGCTTATTGCAGAGGAGTCCTGGTTTCTCTCCTGGAGTCTTCACGCGTGTGTGCGATGATGTCGCCCAGAAGCGACATCATAACGCTGGGCATGTCACCGGGTGATGCTCTGGTAATCGCCCTAAAACTCTATGGTACCATAGAGTTTTATGGGTGATTGCTAGAGCGTTGCCTGGCAACATACCCAGCATTATGACATCACTTCTGGGTGATGTCATCGCACTGGGCACGTCGGCCTGATCTGGCCACTTTGGCGGTAGGGTTTCCCTTGCTGGCCGGATACCCGCCTCCTGGGGTGACTTGGCAGCCCTAAATTCTCAAAGTGGGCTGATCTGTGGATACTTAAATCTGGAGACTTAAGCAACAGACAGACAAGACAAATCTTTCTAGAAACCTAAGAAAAGCTTGCAGAAAAATCTGAAATCTAAAAAAAATAAAATTCCCCCGAATAATAAAAACAGCAACAAATGGAGGAATTATCTCTCATGAATGTCTTGCTGCAGAGGAGGTTTTGTGTGCCATGTAATTATCTTCCTCAAAACATTTAGCATTTACCATGGGATCTAGAAGACTTCAGTACCAAACTTTGGAATTATTTGATTAGTGTATTATTAGCACATTAATATTTCTTACTGAAAGGTTTAGATTCAGCTGCTCTTTCAATGTATGAAACAGGTTAGCATTCGAGTTTGTAGACAGCTTAAGTTTTTTCTTCAGTAGCTGCTTTGATTTGACTCTTAAGGAGATCCAAGGGCATGTGTGTTTCTTTAATTTTATGCATTTCTAACCACTACCTTGGAATACTCCAGCATTCTGTGGAAAGGAAGTAGGAGGAAATTCTTGAATTTAGCATGATCATCCTGTGTTAGACACAAATGAGACTTCCTAGTTTTTCACTGAATGTGTATTTCTTGTGAGACAAATATACCTTCTAGTGTATTTTAGTTATAACATCAGCGAGAAGGCTAGAGTTAAAGCCTTTCTGCTAACAGATCATATTCTTACGTGGAACAATGTCTTATGTGTATTTTTGCATCGCAGTGAGATAGAACCGTGCCTGGATGGAGAATATATATGGCTTCCAGCTCTGGTTTGAGAAATACAAAGAAGAGCTGGTTTTTATAGCCCACTTTTCTCTACATTAAGGAGACTCAAAGTGGCTTACAATCACTTTCCTTTCCTCTTCCCCACAGCAGGCACCTTGTGAGGTAGGTGCGGATGAAAGAGTTCTGAGAGAACTGTGACTGGCCTAAGGTCACCCAGCAGGCTTCATGTGGAGGAGTGGGGAATCAAACTCGATTCTCCAGATTAGAGTCTACGGCTCTAACCACGCCGGCTCTCACCTGGAGTAGAGGTGAAACCTAAGGAGGGTGGGCTTGGAGAAGGGGAGGGTCTTCAGTGGGGTATAATGCGATAGAGTTCACCTTACAGGGTAGCCATTTTCTCTAGGGGAACTATCTCTGTCACCTGGAGATCAGTTGTAAACCCATGAGATCTCCAGCCACCACCTGGAGATTGGCAACCCTATAATGGAAAACATGAACGTAAGACCTTCAACCACTCTGTAAAATGGGGAACATAACCTTTAAGGGTGCAATATGGTTATTTTTGTTGGGAGTATATTCCATTAAATCTAACAATCTAACTCCCAACTAAACAGGTATTGGATTGGACAGTAAAATGCCAGCTCATCTGATCCGGTTGTTGTCTGAGTTCTGTGTTTGCTTGCTAGCTTTCTTTCTGAAATGCAAAGATGGCTTTTAAATATTGAGCTCTCAACTGTAAATAGTAGTCAGCAGAGACTTTGACTGTGATTAAAAATTGAGATAATAACGCTTCTTGCATTTTTAATTTTCTAATAAAATAGCAAATCAGATCCTATTATCATTTCCTTTTATGTACTTCCTTTTTTAAAAGATAAATTTTATTAATTAACCAGAACAAAATATACAATACAATATGTAATATCATAAAGACTTAAAATTGAGAAGTTAAAATTGAAAACTTATTTATAATCGGAGGGAAACGTAGGGGAAGTAACAATTTTTTAAACTCAATTAATTCAAAAACAGGTCACAGTCCTTCCTATTTGGGATAGTATTATTGCAATTGAGATATTCTATCACCATATTCCACCCCTCTTCCTGACTAGCTTTCTACATATTTATAACATTTTCCTCAGAGAAGGAATTGTTATTCTACACATCTCCCATATTTTATTATTCCATTGCATCTTCGTAGGTGGTGTATCCAATTTCCAGTATTTAGCTATTAATAACTTCCATATTTGAATGTGCACTTACTGATTTTCCCATGAGATCAGCTTTAATGTGGCTGAATTTTCTTCACAGTTTTCTTGTAGAATTGAAGCAGTCCAGGTGTCATCCATATAACACCAAAACAACCCAACTAAAACACCCAGCCATAATCAACATAAAATGATCAATATAATCATTAATGTTCAGGTACACATTGTGGAACAGTGAAGTTGTGAATAAGAAAACATGACAATATGCAACTAGCTTCTGAAAACACTTTTACAAGGTATTCTTAGACATACTTATACCATTAAATGTCTGTTGAAATCGATGGGTTTAGAAAGCTGTGACTTTTATAATGTCATGTGATTTAACAAAAATCCTTTCCTAGCCCCAGCTCAGTTTAGCTATTGCGATACAGAAAAAGAAGCAAATTATATGAAGTATTTGCATATCTGAGATTAGCACATCTTTAGGGATAAATATGTTTAACTGGAAGTGAAATGGTCTATCAGTAATGCTGTTTGTACAGGTAAACTTTGAGAGGTTGAACTGGTAATGCTGAATGCCTTCTTCTGTGTTCCATTAATTAGATTAAAAGGCAGCAGTGTTTTGATTTATTTTGGTTGTCTGTATACTATAAAGTAGAAATACTCATGACAGAAGTAAAACACATAGTGAACACTTAAGAACATAACATAAGAAAAGCAGTGTTGGATCATGCCAGTGGACCATCCAGTGTCACACAGTGGCCAAAACTCAGGTGCCATCAGGAGGTCCACCAGTGGAGCCAGAACTCCAGAAGCCCACCCTCTGTTGCCCCCCCCCCCAAGCACCAAGAATACAGAGCATCACTGCCCTAGACATAGTGTTCCATCTTTACGTTCTGACAAAAACCACTCATGGACGTCTACTCCATATGTTTATCCAATTCCCTCTTGAAGCTGTCTATGCTTGTAGCCTCCACATGTTAATTACTCTTTGGGTGAAGAAGTACTTCCTTTTATCTGTTCAAAGCCTACTGCTCATTAATTTCATGCGTGCTCTTCATGGGACTTCCCTTGAAGACTGTACAAAAGCTACAGTTGATACAGAATGTTGCACCCAGAATGCTGACTGGAGTGTTTGAAGGTCACACACATTTATCTGCATGCATTCATCAGTTGAAAACCAGCTAAAAGGAATTTCTTGCATTACAACTTATACTCAGCACTGGGGGGGGGGGGGCGGGGCGGGGCAGGGAGCACCATCTCTGTCATGTGGGTATTTGGTGACATTCTGCCTGGAGTCTGTCCGGGGGGATAATCCCCCCGCCCTGGCAAACATGAAAGTTTGGTAAATATTTGGTGAAATTTTCTCCACAGTGATTTGGTTTTTTAAAAGATAATTTATTATTTGGCATCCCCAAGGTAAAATGTGCCAAACATCTGCCTAGTTCTGTGTGGCTATGTGTGGTGGAGGTGGGAAAAGACCATATCTTTAAGACCGGAGATGCCTCTGTCTTGTTTTAGGAGCACCAAAGATACTGGTTGACTGAGGATCTGAAGAAAACATAGAATACAAAGTTTTAAAGTGAAATATACTCCCTTTCTGAATTCTGTGCAGACCACATGCAGATGAGAAATAATTTGATCAATGCGTAAGGACAATAAAATATCAACAAAGTCAAAGAAATAATTTGAATGTCCATACAAATGAACAAATCTGACATTTTACCAGTTCATTTCCTTTACATATAGTGTAACAGTGACAGACCTACAATCTTCTGCAGAGTGAGTTCTTAAGAGCAGAAAATTGCTTCATGATCTTATTTCCCGTTAGATTCCTAATATCAGTAAGTCATAAAATAGCAAGCCTTGGAGTATCTTGTCCTCACATTTTAGTAGACTTCCCCCCCACCTATGTGCAGTTTGTTACTTAGTGTATGCAGTAAAAGGGTTCTGCTGAGAATTTGGAGATCATGAATCCAAACTTTGCTTTTGCCATGAAGTCAAAAGTAGCCTTAGGCATGCCACTGAAGTTCAGTTCAGAAAGCACACAAAACCATGGTTGTGAAGTAGTTTGTCTGCTTGCAGTTGCCATCTTCTTAGCTTCCTAAATGTATTGACCTTCTCTCTGGGGTGCAGCAGATACTGAAGGTGGAGGGATGGCCTTAGCAATGATTTGTCAATTCACAAATCAAGCCAAGCCATATATTTAAACTCTGATTAAGAAATCTCTGAACCTCACCTGTGAGACTTGGATCCTAAGCCTTGTTCTGTTTGTGGCTTTCTTTGTCTCTTGCAGAGGTGGTCCTTTGTCTGTGCAGGGCTGCTCTCTGGCACATGGTGCTTTCCTGCTCAGTGAAAAAAACTGATCCTAAATGTGTGAAAGCTCCTAAGAATATGCTGGGCAGCGGATGACCACCTCCGCAATGGGGAAAGGCGCAGAGGAAGCAGAAACAAGATTTAGGATCCATGCCTAGATCTGCAGAAAGGGAGTAGTATTGACCTTACATGACTGATTTAAGATTTCCTGTGATAACCTCTAATAAGTGCTTTGCACATTCTAAAATAGTATAAACTGTGAGATAGTAAGAGTTTGAGCAATAAGGTTTCTTGTTTGGGGCACCTGTGAGCTGGAACCTTAGAAAACGCTTCTGATTATCCACTAAGACCATTTTTGCAGTTGCTGTATGCATCTTCCTCAGCAGCATTACCTTTTAATTAGCCACATTGTGAATCTTTACTTTTCTGTGACGCAGCTTGATCCAGTCTTAATGGCTGTTCATTATGAATGTTTAAGCCCCAAGAAATCTTTGAATCCACATTAGGAAAGATTCAAAGCATATATAATGTTTCCAGGGCTCTGTGCTTGCTAAACCTCATTATAAATCCTGATGTATCACTGATTGCTATGCAGCTTGGAAACTTCAGAGCCCTGAAGGGGGGACAACCTTGAGTTGAGTCAATGATCCTTGGACAAAGCTTATCCTTGGGGCTTAATTTTAGGCAGGACTGCTCTGACCCACTCAATATGAGAAGCTCTTAGCTATGCAATTTAGGGAGTGGACTCGAGGGGACTTTAGGCATGGACCCCTGAGCCTTTCACATATTTTTGCATCTTAAGCTTTATAAGTCCAGTTAACATCACCGAGATGTCAGGATACGGGATAAATGTTAAAGGCCCTGACCTGGATAGCCCAGGATAGGCCGATCTCATCAGATCTTGGAAGCTAAGTGGGATCAGCCCTGGTTAGTACTTGAATGGGAGACTACCGAGGAAGTCCAGAGTTGCTACTCAGAGGCAGGTGATGGCAAACCACCTCTCACCATTTCGTGCCATGTTGCTCTTGACAAGAACAACTAAAGAAGAAGTCAAAACTCATATTTTGAAAAATACCACTAGTTTCTTCAGTATTTCAGGTTGAGGAAAGGTGCCCAAGCATGCTGTTACGTCTTTAAGTAATAAACCAGCCCAGCAGCTTTGTCAGCAGTTTGCAAACTTCTAATGATTACTATCAATAAATGTTTCCCCCAATTTTATCATGCTATAGTATTGCATTTTGTGACTGGGAAGGCAAGGTTGAGAGAACGTGTCCAACCATATAAGATTCTGCATGGGATAGAGCAGGTACAGAAAGAGGTACTTTTCTCCCTTCTCACAATACAAGAACTCGTGGGCACTCAATTATATTGCTGAGCAGTCGGGTTCTGTCTACTCAGTCCTCTGGTTTCCACTGGCTGCATGCAAAACTCATGAAAGATGCTTTGCTTTTCTAATGGTCTCTTGCTTCCTATCCCATACACCTTTTCTGCTCTGGTAGACAAAAAATTAAATCTGGTAGGCAAAAATTATTGAGAATAATGTCCTGAAATGCTTCAGATGCAAAGCACTCTGTGAATGCCAGGTGCTAATTTTCCTTCTAATTAATGTTTAAAATCTGAAATTCATTCCTATCGTATGTAAAACTATTTCATAGGGATAAGGAAATGGCTTATGATAGTTAGTCTGTTTGGCATGTCAAATGGTAAAACCGTTTTAGGATGGAGGGAAATGAGTTTAAGAAACAGCACTGAGAATCTTTCAGCTGATATCTGTGTTATGAAAGATGTACTGGTTAGATTGCCTTGACTCCATACTGATGCTGGGAAAAAAATAAGAACATTGAAGCCCTCTGTATTAATACCACCACTTAGGGTTATGTAGCACTTCACAGTGTGGCGATTTTTACAAACATCAAGTAATGAATGACATTAAGTCCTTGAATGTTACTTGGATTAACACTGATTTCTTATTATTCTGCAGTGGTTTTGAATGATCTGCGTGTATACAAGTAACACAGATGAGCTTTACTTCCTGTATTTTGCAGATCCCTAACATCTGGGAGGGTGACATATATTTCTTTTGCCCAAGAGGAAGACTTAAAATTCATGACAGATAGGAATCTTGTACAGACATTTTAAAATGTGCCCTTTTACACAAGCTGTTACATGTTTTTCACACATATTCTAAGATAACATATGTGGGAAGACTTGAAATATCCTAGAAAAATAAGTAGCAGTATTAAAACAAGCAGTATTAAAACATTATTAGAATAACCCTGAACTGTTGACATAATAGTATAGCTTGTAGCAGGGTGATGGTGTAGCAACAAGTACATGTAATTTTAAGGTCATGTTTGTCAATTCCCCCTAATCAAAGTCTAGCAAACAAAGCTGGAATCCTCCTGGTTCCGTTAGTAATACTTCACCTCAGGGGTCCTTTCGTAAAAAAAGAGGTGCAGGAGCTCATTAGCATAACTTATTTGCATATGCCACACCCCCTGATGTCACTGGAAGTGTCATGAGGCCACACCCCCTGACGTCACCGGAAGTGTCATGAGGCCACACATCCCTGACGTCAGGTGTGTCAGTAGGCAAGAAGGGAGGGAGGGAAAAGGAAGGAAAGGAACAGGAAGGAAGGTAGGTAGGTGGGGGAGAGAGAGAGAAGAAAGAAAAAGAAAGGAAGAAAGGAAGGAAGGAAGGAAGGGGGGAAGGAAGAAAGAAAGAAAGGAACAGTAAGGTAGGTAGGTAGGTGGGGGGGAGAGAGAGAGGGAAGGAAGGGGGAGAGAGGGAGGAAGGAAGGGAGAGGGGAAGGACGGGGAAAGGAAGGAACAGGAAGGTAGGTAGGTGGGGGAGAGAGAGAGAAGGAAGGAAGGAAGGGAGAGGGGAAGGAAGGGAGAGGGGAAGGAACAGGAAGGTAGGTAGGTAGGTGGGGAGAGAGAGAAGGAAGGAAGGAAGGAAGGAAGGAACAGGAAGGTAGATAGGTAGGTGGGGGAGAGAGAGGGAAGGAAGGAAGGAAGGAAGGAAGGAAGGAACGCTTCTCACCCCCTGGGGCCGGGGTTTCCTCCCCCCCACCCCGTAAATGATGCCCACAACATGGGGAGAGGAGAGCGAGCTTTAGCCAGGTTTCTGTAGGTATTCCAGCACCCTCCTTGGCTCTTAAATCTGTCCCCACGATTTTCCAGATACAAAATAGAAGGCACAGATGTTTGCATAACCTGTACAAGTGATACGATCTAGATTTTGGGGGCCCAGCAGTTAAAATAACCTTGCTATAGATTTTTTTATATATATAATTTTGGGACACAGTGAAGCTCAGCAGAACCCGGAAGGAACTTTCTCCCAGGCCCAAAATTAGAAATCCTGATTTTATTTTTGTAATTAAAGCTGGGTTTCCCCTTATAGCTTGTGGCATGGCTCAGTTGCTCGAGCTACCTATCTGTCAGGGCCAGATAGGCTGGTTCGGCTGGTTATACGTCCCTGCCTTGGGGAAGGAGCTAAAGACCAGTTGGCTCGCTGACCTCTTCAAACTCGCGAATGCCATTTTTAATCCTTTTTTTAAAAAAAAAAATCTAAAGGCTCTCTAGGGATTCAAGGTTTTTAATTGAGTCACTGGATTCCAGAAACAATTCATTAAAGCATAATCCAATCTGATAGTATGTTGGACTGAGAGCCAGAATCGAAAACCGTGAAGAGATCCGAGATCAGATCACTAACACTTTCTTAAAAAAAAAAAAAATGATAAAAACATCCACCAAGACCTACTAGGCCGGATCAGAACCCAAGTACGGGGCTGAGGGCAACACTTTGCAGTGTTCTCTAAACAGCACTCCCCCCCCCCCACATCACAAGCTATCTACCAGCATCTCTCTTAGTTTCACCTTTAAATACAAAGATCTGGGTTCGAATCCTCCACTCAGCCACAACGCTGGGTGACTTCTTAACCTCCCTTTCCTAGCAGGGTTGTGGAAGTGGCAGACACCTCGAAGCCAGCCCTGGCCTCCTCCAAGGAAGGTTGGGTTTGAAACAAAATGCTAGTTACAATTAAAAGAGAAAGCCGAAGAACAAAGTGCGGTGCTTCCCTCAAACTGTGAACCACAATCTCTCTCTCACTCTCTCTCTCTCTCTCTCTCACACACACACACCCTTGTGCTCCTTTTTTGTTCCCTACTACAGAATGAAAAACCGGGGAGGAAAATCAAGCGTGCCTTTTTGACGCTGCCCCCCCCAGCTATCGATCAATGGATGTCTCAGCTGATTAATCAAACCGATGACTGATTGCAGCCCAAGCCTTGACTTGAAATTAGAATCTTTGTCACAATATTGACTTTGAATGCCTGGGAGTGTGGCTGGGGGAAGTCCAAGGGAAGCTGCAAAACCTCTCTGATCAAAGTTACCCTTCCAGCAAAGGCCCGAAGGAGTCCTCTGCTGGAGAAGCAAGGAGACGGATGTTTTGGAAGCAGGAGGGCCTTTAAAGGGGGCTCGGGGGTTGGTTTGGGGAGGTGGTAAGCGGACCGGCATTTACGCCAACTCACGACAGACCCTAGGGAAAGGGAATGTGGGAAAGAAGGGAAACCTAGAAACATTGTGTGTACATTATTGGGGGGGGGGGAGACACAAGGGACCGCGGAGCCAGAAATACTGCATGATGCAGTGTCTGGGGAAGGCCCATAGCTAACATGGGCCCCACGGGGCCCGGCCCCTTAGTGTTTCCTCTGGGCCCCGTCCCTTCTGGGCTGCCCCCAAAGTGCCTCAATTCGCCGCAGGTGCCATGCTTTGATTTAATTAGCTGGCGCCCCCCTCCCAAAATATTCCCTAGCTATAGGGCTGGTGGGGAGACGTCAGTTCAGGCGCCAGCTCTTCATTAGGTGACCTTGGGCCAGTCACTTTCCCTTGGTTTCACCTACCTCACAGGGCTGTTGTGAGGAGGAAGAGCAGCACTCACCCCTGAGGTCCCTGGGAGAGGGATTGTGCAGGGTTGCCAACCTCCAGGTGGCAGCTAGAGATCTCCTACTATCACACACGATTTCCCGGCGACAGGGATCGGTTCCCCTGGAGAAAAACAGCCCCTTTGGAAGGTGGACTCCATAACTACATTCTCATTGAAGTCCCTCCCCTCCCCCAAACCCTGCCTTGCTCAGGCACAGTCCCCACAAATCTCCATTGCATTGTGCAGGGGGTTGGACTAGATGACCCTGGAGGTCCCTTCCAACTCTATGATTCTATGATTCTAACCCAGAGCTGGTGACCCTAGGGTGCTGGTGGTGGTGGAATATAGTAATTATTCAACTGAAAAACCAAAAATTAGAAACAACCAGTGTTCCTTCTCAGCTGAGTTGGCGTGAGCCAGCTCACAGTTTTTTAGCCTCTGGCTCACCCATTTTTGTCTTAGCTCAGGAAGGAGGGCTCCAGAGCAAACTAATTCACGCAGCAGCCAAATCGCTCGCTCACAACTTTCATACCAGTGGCTCGCAAAGCAGAATTTTTGCTCACAAGACTCCATGGCTTAGAGGGAGCATAGGGGACAAACCACCACCCCCCCCCATACAGCAGATTGCTTCAGATACGCAGATAGAAAAAGGAGGAGGGGGTGCTTCCAAAAGCACAAAAAGTGGAGCACCCCCCACCAAAAAAACTGAGTAGGGGGGCGATGTTGGGAATGCATCTGCAGAAAGCGGGGGGGGGGGATGATGAGGCTATTGGGGGAGGGCGGCGTTTAGAAAGGGCCAAACCAAGACGGATGGGAAACTCCAAGACGGATGGGAACACCCCCCCCCCCCCCAGAAAAAAATAAGATCTACAGGCTGCAAAATCCCCTATGGGCAGCTCACATTTCTGATCAAACATCCATTTCATCATCATCGCCTTCGCTAGCATTTCCCCCCAAAGCGACCATCGCTGGGTCTTCTTGAGCCCAGAAATTGTCCCCACTGGGAGTCTCCAGCTTCACTCACCGCGCTTGGGCAGCGGCCGGCGTTTTCCTCCTCCTTGCAAGCCCAGCGGCCCCGGTTCGGTCAAGCTGCCAAGCACCGCCGTGGCCTCTCGCCCAGCCCGGGTACCTGAAGGCTTCACCGCTGGTGGCCCCGGGAGTCTTGCCTGGGGGGGAGGAGGGAAGGGGCTTCCGGGGGCTGGCAGCGCTCTGCCACGGCCCCAGTGGGAGGGTGAGGGAAAAACTTCTTCCTGGGCTGGCGGAGTGCTGCCGACCCAGGAGTCTTGCCTGGGGGGGAGGAGGGAAGGGGCTTCCAGGGGCCGGCGGCGCTCTGCCGCGGCCCCAGTGGGAGGGGGAGGGAAAAACTTCTTCCTGGGCTGGTGGAGCGCCGCCGGCCCGGGAGTCTTGCCTGGGGGGGGAGGAGGGAAGGGGCTTCCGGGGGCCGGCGGCACTCTGCCGTGGCCCCGGGGGGAGTGGGAGGGGGAGGGAAAAACTTCTTCCCGGGCTGGCGGAGCGCCGCCGGCCCGGGAGTCTTGCCTGGGGGGCGGGGCTTTGTTAAGTGCCCACCCCCTCACGTCCTCTCTCCCGGAGCGGCGCTCCGGCGTGCCCCGGCCCCAACGGAGCCCTGCTTCACCTCATCCACCCCTGTATTTCAGAAATACTTCTGCACTGTTTGAACAGACTTATTCTACTGCAGTGGTATTATTGCATGCAGCTATCAGTGATGCGACTCATATATTTGGTGTAGAGGTGGGCAGTGCAGCTTGCCATCTAAATTGTCCCTGGGTTTAGTGTGAACCGTGTTTTCTACAACAGTGGAACGTGTGGCTCTCATAGCATGTTTGCAAAGCCACCACGATGACATCATTATGTGCTTCACCGCCTGAGCTTGGTTTGCTGTGCTTCATGGTTGCTCTCTCTCCCCCTTGCCAAATTCATAGTGTCCAAATCAATTACGAGTTATAAGGTTCCACATAGCATAAGCGCTCCATTTCTCCCATGGATGAGAACTGTATTACCCATGTTATATGGCCTGCAGACTGGAGAACAGGAAGCGACTTTCCTTTTGAAACAACATAAAAAGGGAGTAAGCTGTACACTGTCCATTCCTCCTCAAGCATATTCGGCTTCATTTTGGGTTTGCATTTGGAGGAGGTCCAAAAGTCAATTTCATTGGGCTGCCAAAGCATTCATGATTAACAGCAGGCACCAGTTCATTTTTATGTAAACATGTTGATAGGTTTTGACAGGAAGGCTGGGAAAAATCTACCAAATGCCACGCATCCTTTCAGATATGCCATGGAATGATAAACTAATTCTTTAGCACAATGCTGAATTTATTCCATATGCCAATCATTAGTAGGGAGGAATGGCAGAACTTAAACATATTTATATAATTATGGATGTCTTCAATAGCAGGAATTCTCTGCTTCTGCCTTCCACAGACAAGAAGAAAAACTGTTCAGGTCTGGGTATGTTGTGAGTTTGTGCTACACTTGAAACAACAGTGGGTACACGATTTCCTATGATGAGAATTTGATTCATACCTTTGATTGTTATGAAAGTTGTCTTTATAATGGACGTTGGGTCATGATGAGCCTGTGTAGATTTCAGGTCATGCAAAACTGCCTAGGGTTTTCCTTTCTACCTGTTAAAATATTAAACTTTAATAGATTGACGTGGCCATCTTTCAGCTTCTGCAAGTCCCAGAAAGTGGGTCTGGGTGTGTCGTTAAAACAATTACATGTTAAAATACTTCGTAAAGATTTTGGTTTAATAATTCAAATTGAACAACAGTTTTAACCTTGGCCTGTGCATGCTGGTGACTCCTGATGATGTAGAGTCATTTGAAGCAGATGATTTCTGTAGGTATCCCACTGTTACATCTGTGTTTCCTGCCCCCCACATTGGGTTGTATCCAGCCAGGTTTTACACTCAAGTTTCCCCCAATTCTGCTACCATCTCATCCTATGGCTTGGCTGTTGTCCATGCAGGTCCTCCTGTGAGTATTGGGTGGTCAAAGGGCTCTCTTTCTCCCTTTTTCACCAGCTGAACAGTTGGCTGGATCCATCTGATAAAAAACTGCAGATGATTAACGACCATGTCTTTAAATGCAGGCACAATCCCATTTTTCAGCTACATGGCCATGGCCATTTAAAAACATACATACAGGGTTGCCAGGTCCCCCCTGGCCACCAGCAGGGTGTAGGTAGGGTTGCCAACTCCAGGTTGGGAAACTCCTCAAGATTTGAGGGTGGAGTCTTGAGAGGACAGGAAGCCCAGTGAGGTACCATGCCATGCAGTCCACCCTCTAAAGTATCCATTTTCTCCAGGGGAAACTGATCTCTGTAATCTGGAGATCAGTTGTAATTCTGGGGGATCCCCAGGCCCCACCTGGAGCCTGGCATCCTTACTGATAGATATGTGCTTCATAGCAGTGTGCTTGCCAAAATCAAGCTTTCTTCTGAAAGCGTGAAGTCAATATTATCTTTAATACCACATATTGTGGTATTATTCTGGACTGCTTACTAAGGCATCCTTCTTAGATGGCAGTTTCTAGATAATGGTGCTTGGAGACTGCTACTCTTCCATGTTTCCTCTGGCCTGTGAGTTTCCATAAAGTCACATCTGTGTTAAATTGCTAGGAGAGGTTTCCATGGGTTTGAAGTATAATTGGTAGTAACAGATAGATATGAAATACCCAGATTTTCCTGTCCTTGTCAACAAATCCTGAGGAGGCTATGGATTTGTTAAAACAGAGCCTAGAACCAGTGATGGAGAGTGAACAGAGCCAAATTTAATCTGTAGTTTGTTTATGCTGGATAAAGGAACTTTTTGTCATGGCAGGCAGGATAAGAGGAATATGCTAGAGTTATACTTTTTCCAAAATTCGTTTGTGGTTTTGTCTTTAAGACAAGGTATGATTTCACTATCAATATTATGATTGAATCCCTTGTAATTTTAAAAGCTTTTAAATAAAGCACAATCAGAAGAATAAGGAAAGAAATGATTTCAGGCCATTTTTTACACTATGGTTTGCTCAATCATTGCATTTTTTTATTTCTCTTAGGTTTTATTGGGACTTAATAATGCTTATAATGATGGTTGGAAATCTTGTCATCATACCTGTTGGGATCACATTCTTCACGGAGCAGACGACAACGCCATGGATTATTTTCAATGTAGCATCAGATACTGTGTTTTTGCTGGACTTAATCATGAACTTTAGAACTGGGACCGTTAACGAGGATAGCTCTGAAATTATACTGGACCCAAAAGTCATCAAGATGAATTATTTAAAAAGCTGGTTCGTGGTTGACTTCATCTCATCGATACCAGTGGATTATATCTTTCTTATTGTAGAGAAAGGGATGGATTCAGAAGTGTACAAGACAGCTAGAGCACTTCGCATTGTGAGGTTCACAAAAATCCTCAGTCTCTTGCGTTTATTACGACTCTCAAGATTAATAAGATATATACACCAGTGGGAAGAGGTAAGATTCTCCTTTGTATTCATCTGTCTGATGTTTTTAAAGTGATGGTGCTATATTTAGATCTTGGAACCATCTGAGATTTCTTGGCGCAGGCTGCATTTAGGAATCAGTGTTGTTTGTAGGAATGTGAGTAGCGCCTTTCGTCAAATGGCTTATTATGCACATCTTATGATGCGTTTCAGCAAGTCTATTTAAAACCCAACAGGATTTTAGCATAAAATTATTTGTGCTGTGAAGAAAGACAACTTTTTTCCTGAAAGGCTAAAGTGACTTAAAGTAATGAACACATGAAGTCTTATCATCTGAATCGGAACTATTTTGGCTGGCTCAGCATTGACAACACTGTATAGTAGCTAGCTATTAAAACAAGGATATACTGTTTTTCCATCTAATAGGGTATCTAATCGGATAAAACAGGATATCCTGTTTTTCCATCTAATTTAGGTTTTGAAAGTGGATTACACTCAAAATTCAAAGTAATTCAGCACAATCAATTACAGTAAAAAACCCAGAATAAAACCATAACTTCCAACCATCAAGGAAAGAGATCCAGAAAAGCAGTCAGGTGCTGAGGAATGCCTTGGTAAATAAGAAAAATGTGTCTCGAAAAATAAAAACAATGCTAAATACCTGACAGGCTGTTTCAAGGTGATTTATCTGCAGCAAGAGTTTTTTCTTACATCATCATTTGATAACAGGAATTTCCCCATGTTAGTTATATTTGTATAGCACTTTCAATGTCCGAAACATTTTACATGGATTATCATGTTGTAATCCTTACAATAGTTCTGTCTGGTTGGCCATTATTATGAGCCTTGAGTTGATTGACTTGAACTTCATGCTGTGTTAGTGGGTTGTGTACTTTGCAAGAGCAGCCCCGTGTTCGTGGAAAATGCTCCCCCCCTGCAACTTTTCTTCTACTCATCTTTCCAGCTTGATCATTCTTCAGTAAGAGAAATGATAGGAACATTGGTTTAAGGTGAACCTTAGGTTTTTGTCTTCGGCAAACTGGGTTGCTAAACATTATTTTTAGATGAACTGTAAGTTCTTAACTTCAGCAAACTTTGTTGCTAATGGGTGTGGACTCTGGTATTGGCACAGGCCATCTTGTTCTTTTGACAGATCCTTTGGAATACTGAGTAGGAAAGGGAAGTGCTTCTTCTGATATAGAAGTCATTGAGGGAGGAAAACTGCAAGTTAGTAGTGTATGCAGTCTGATGAAATAAAAACTGAATTTTTGCAAGCAACACTAATGACAATAGACAAGGGTTTGTGAAGGACTCAAAATAAGTGAGGACATTCACCCTGATTCCCTAATTTGACCTACATGCAGTTGTTCTTTCTGTGTAAGACTCATATGTACATACTTTTAAAAAGTAGTTTAGAGGCATCACTATTGATGGAAAATTTTGGAGAGAGTTGGTGGTAGATGAGATGTGCTGTTTTCAGTGGTGTACCAAGGGCAGGGTGCATCCATCCAAGCATCTTTCCTTTTATTTTTAAAATGCAGTTCTGGCTGCTGCCACTAAGGGCACAGGGAAGTCTGAGCATAGCAAAAACACTCTAGGGTCAGCTAATCTTCCCTTCTCCTAGACTGAAGCAAACTTGATAACAACAACTGAGCCAGGACGCTCATAGCTGCTACAGTAATTGCCAGCATACAGGCCATTTTCTCCAAGAGTCTAGTCTTTCTCTCTTCCAGTTTGATGTAGTGGTTAAGTGCATGGACTCTAATCTGGGAAAACTGGGTTTGATTCCCCACTTCTCCACTTGCAGCTGCTGGATGACTTTGGGCAAGCCATAATTCTCTCAGAGCTGTTCTGGAAGGAGCTCTTCTCGAAAGAGCTCTTTCAGCCCCACCTACCTCACAGGGTGTCTGTTGTGGGGAGGGGAAGAGAAAGGAGTTTGTAAGCCACTCTGAGACTCCGAGTGAAGGGTGGGGTATAAATCCAATCTCTTCTCTTCTCTTTTTTCCTTGCACCCAGCTCAGCCAGATCTTGCAAATCAGTAGTTACGGTGTTGCAGCAAGATAAAACAACCTTCCTCTCTCTTAATTTCTCTTCCTCTTTCCCACACTTTTCTAATTCATTTCTGTCTTCACCTAATTTTTCTGTGCCCCCCCCCCCCCTTATTTTCACTTCTTGGTCTCAATACCTTCTCATCCCTATCCTGCTTGGTGACAGAATGTATTTAAGAGTAGTATAGTAGCAAACTTTTGTTAATATTATGAACAGAAGGCACTGGGTTTGCTGGGCACTGTACATTACACTAGTTCTGCTGGGCTTCCAAACCCCCTCTCATTTGGACTGTGATTCTGTGCTTGACATCAGCTGGCATTGCTAATATGGCACTTGGTTTTGCTAGGCACTGTACATTGCACTAGTTCTGCTGGGCTTCCAATCCTGCCTTGCTTGTATTGCTTGTATTGTCGGCAGGGCCGACACAGAGGCAGGCAATGGCAAACCGCTTCTGAACGTCTCTTGCCTTGAAAACCTCAACCATTGCATATTGGTGGTGGTGGGGTTAGTTGTCAGGAACAGCTAATTAGAGTCAAGATGCATAAGTAACTGAACAATAAGTATAGCTAAAATTGGATTAAAGCAGTTGGCAGTGACTTGTCAAAGGATACCCACTGGCTGACACAGTTGACAAAGTTTTCCACATTCATACAGAAAACAAGACCTTTTCAGAGATTCTGAGAATGTACAGGGAATGAGAACAGGGGAGGAATGGGTTTGTCATGGCAAACTGTCTTGACCTACCATCATTCATTCTAGAGCCTGTATATATATGGCGATTGGGAGCACTGTTTTTTCAGGGTTCCCGCACATAAAGACTTACTGTTACAGAATATACTCTTACGTACACAGAGGGTGCGTTCAGACAGCGTGCTGGAGCCAGCTCAAATGGCTCCGCTTCAATGCGCCTTCTTCTTTTTTTTGCTCCAGACAATTGCGATCACACGGAGTGTATGTCGGGTTTCCTTTTTTTTTTTTTACAAGTTTGCACATGTGCATAAGCAATCATATGGAGCTACAACCTTGAGCATGCACAAAAGCAGGAGAGCAAAGCCTCTCAAAGCTGCACAAGCACCGTGACTTCCCTGCCATGAAAGAACATGTCCCTTTAAACCTTTTGCCCGAAACTGGCCTCCTTGGGATCCAAAACTCAGCAGTAGTGGCCATTAAAATAAATTTTTTTGACGCGGGGGCAGAGAACCACTTATGTGCATATTGGCTAGGCAAAAATAAAAATGGCAGGAAAAAAGCGGAAGCCAGAGGCTTCCACCGGGGGGGGGGGGGGGGTTAAACTCTCAGAAGTGGCTTGATGATGGCTCCATGATCAGATGGGAAAATGCAGCTTCGGCTGGGAGAGCACCTTGGGACCTGGTATCAAAATATTACGCCTTATTATTGGTATCAAAATATTATTGCCGGTATTTGCTCCGGTAAGCAACGGGTGGGGATGGAAGGCAGCTGCTGCTGTCTGATTGCGCACATTTGATCTGTTTCGAAGTGTGTCAAAAGCTGGACCAAATGGCGCATCTGAACGCACCCAGAGAATGTTCATGTGTTCCAGTGAAGAGGTGTAGATCCATGATGAAATTTCTGCTTTAACTCCACTCTTCCTCTGTCTCTCTCATTTTTTATATGTGCTTAGAATGTCTGAACTCCACTTATTAAACAGGCTGCAGTAGATATATGGAGGCCAAGTGTTATGCTATAGCGGGAGATTTCCAGTCCTGGATCTCTTATTTCCTGCCATGGGGTAGCAGGGCGAGGGGGAGATGGGGGGGTATCTGGCATCACTTCTGATGCAAAAGCAGCAGCGATATCATAGTGTTTGTGTGACGCTCTAGGAGTCACCCAAAACTGTATGGTTAAACCATAGAATTTTGGGTGACTCCTATACAGTCACTAGGGCTGCCAAGTCAGCCCGGGGGGCGGGGGATCCCCCACTACAGGGGTTCCCGATCCGCCGGCCAAATGCCCACCGGAACCCCACCCTCCTTCCCCAATGTAATGACGTCACCCGGAGGTGACGTCATCACATTGGGGGCGTTGCCAGGGCGACGCTCTGGCAATCGCCCGAAAACTCTATGGGTGATTGCCAGAGCGTCGCCCTGGCAACGCCCCCAACGTGATGACGTCACTTCCGGGCGACGTTGCCGGGCGCGCGCGCTTCGCATGCACGCCCGGGAAACTCCTGGACGATGGAGGATTCCCCCCCCCTCGCTGGTAAGTAAGGGACACTTGGCAACCCTAACAGTCACCCCAATATGATGATGCCACTTTTCGTTTTGTGCCAGAATTGACATTGCATGTTGATGCAACACTAAATTGCTTGTCCCCACCCACAGATTCTCCCTCCAGGGTGCCAGCTAGGGCCAGCTAACCTAAGTAGGTGTATCAGGATGTTTCCAGTCAGACTCCATTACAAAAATGAATATTTTTCAAGATTTATCGTATGAGGATGTTTTGAGACATTCTGTGGTGATGAAAAATTCTTTAAAATAGTTGGGTAAGGAATGTTGGAAATGATATTGTTTAATATTTTCCACAAGGTCTTAGTTATTTATTTTTCTTCTTTCCCTTCATTTCCACTTTTTTAATTTATCATAAATTTTGAGGTAGTGAGCAGAACAGCCTTGAATCAAGCTCTTCCTCTCAAAACATGAATTGTTAGCAATAAATCCAGCTGTAGCCTTCAGGATATTGAGCATAAATTGGAATTGACATTGGGAACATTAATTGATGTTAGCAATTCAATCAAATGACAGGCTGACAAAGGAAATGAAAGTAAAAGGCATTAAATCAAGTTGCAGTGGAGAATTTGGCAGGATTTGTAAGTACTGATTTGACACATTGGCACCAGATCATCACCTGTTTATTAGCATTATGAAATCCTAAAAGCACCAGAAGACAGAATTAATGGAGGTATATAGAAGGAGATGATTTGACTAAAACCTTTTCTTCATAGGCAAAAACCCTGAAAATTTTGACTAAAATTTTATTATTCTTAAAGGGTTTGATGTGGAACAATCACTATTGAGGGATTTTAAAAAAAACTTCCCAATTCTGGTGAGAGCTGCTTGATTCCTTACTCAAAAATATGATAAATTTTGGTTTCCATTAAAATAAAACTAGATGTAATGTGTGGGACCATGTCAGAAAAAAAATGCTCAGCAGACAAAAGTGATGAGAAGAAAAAAATCACTTCATGGCAATTTTATCATATTTTTTAAAATAGCTTTGGCCATTTTTGTGAATTCCGAGAGGCAGTAAAGTCCCTTTATTCAGAAGCAAGGCAAGACTTAAAATGAAATATAAAGCATTCTGTTAATTCTTTGAGCAAATTCACAAAATAATATTTTAGAAGCAAATATGAAAATAAGAAGGAAAGGTTACATTTGTCAAAATAATATATTTTATTTATGGAACTCCTTTTTCTCAGTCGCCATTTTCCTTTTACAACCCCCCTCCCCAACCAAATATTTACATCAAGAGCCTACTACCAATATACAACCCAGGTGAGGTCCTCCTAGAGTTCAGAAGTATCTCTGAAAGGTCTTCCTTGCTGCATCAGAAACCAAACAAACAGACCTCATCATTGATAATCTCTCTGGAGGGGATTTACTCCTACCAGTTTCACGAAACTTACTTCTATTAAGAACATACTAATGTGATCAAAAGGTAGCAATTAATAACCCATAACAAATGTCTACAATACCCTCATATAATTAGAGATTTCATGTTTACCTCAGTTTTAGCTAGGGTTGCCAGCTCTGGATTAGAAAATACTTGGAGATTTTGGGAGTAGAGCAGGGTACAACACCATGGGGGGGGGGTCTCTCTAGGCCCCACCTGGAGGTTGGCAACCATACTTTTATCCCTCTTGTCTTTTTAGGCGTGCAGGATGAGTGTAAGGCTTTCGCCTTCTTGATTTGCATGGCTGAGTTGGGAGGTGCACCTGGTCCTAACTTCTCACTGACTTTCCTTTGCATCCCCAATATTCTTTTTCACATTCAACTCTGGTTTAAACTAGACAGTCATTCACAAATTAATTTGTCTTAATAGGTGGCCAGAGACTGCTCTTGGTGTGACAAGCTTCTACTGCAACACTTACTGAAATGGTTAATCTATTGCCTAGTATTGCACAGCAATAACTTCTTTGTTCTAATTTAGTGGTATGTACAGTATATGGATTCTGGGTCAGATTCTGAAACCCATAACAGTTTCAGAGTTCTATCTATAAGTAATGAGAAAACAGGGTTCTGTCTATAAGTAATGAAAAAGCTGTGGCAGCCCGATGTTATTGTCTCTGGAGGAACCCATGTATTTATTTACATTTACATTTATATCCTGCCCTCCCCACCATCAGCAGGCTCTGGGCGGCTAACAACATGCGCAAATATGCCTTAAAACTCCAATTAAAACAATTAAAACAATCAAAGTCAGTATAAAACAGTGCTGTACAACATAACTTATACCAGAGATGGTGATCTTATTGTCAACTGAGTGGTGCCTCCTGGCTCCCGCCTAACTGTCAGATCACAGTCGGTGGTGCTGATGGTAATTGAGCCAGGGCCATAATATTGAGGCGGCACTCTACTTAAAAGCCTGGCAGAAGAACTCTGTTTTGCAGGCCCTGCGGAACTGTAAAAGGTCCCACAGGGCCCTGATGTCCTCCGGGAGCTCATTCCACCAGTGAGGGGCCGCCAAGGACCATTCTTTCACTTTGTAGTCTGAGCCAGGCTACAGGAAACTCATAACAGTCTATCTCATCTGTTGCCGTAGGGTTGGCAACCTTCAGGTGGCAGCTGGAGATCTCCCAGTATTACAGTTGATCTCCAGATGACCAAAATTAGTTCTCCTGAAGAAAATGGCTGCTTTGAGGGGGGATGGACTCTGTGTCATTTCTATCTGGCTGAGGTCCCTTCCCTCTCCAAAGCCCTTCCCCAGATTCCACCCCCCAATCTCCAGGTATTTCCCAACCAAGAGCTGGCGGCCCTAACCTTCACTTTGCTAGTGCCTCTCCAGAATATTGAGCACCCCCTTTAACTGAAGATTGCATTAGTTGAATGAAAGGTCTTATACTTAAAAGTACATATTCTGTCATTGCTCTGCTGCAACAAACTGCATTGACATTTTCATCAATCTAACCATTACCGCCCCAAATCTCTTAATGTTTCAGAGCGAAACTAGATAATACATCCATTATGACTTGGATTGGGGTTTCTCAACCTCACTTTTAGACAAATGTTACATCAGAGAATTAATGTTCCCAAATGGGCTGGAGCCTGAGTCAGCTCTGGAGTACAGTCCAGGAGGAGAAAGGGCTTCTGCTTTTCCTCCCATGCCATTTTTGGGAGCCAAAAGCCGCCACAGGAGTCCCTGCTTGCCCTGCATGCTGCAGTTAGTGCATGTAGAGTCCCACAGTTTGTTTATTTATTAAAACATTTTTATCCTGCATTTTCTCTTGGTTCAGATGGGGTAAATAGTGCCCCCAAAGCTGTTTCATTTCAAGAAAACAGCGCAGAAAAGAAACCTGAAGCTCCTTTGCCTCCTATACCACATACCTGAGCCAAATAAGGTATCAGCATGTTTGAGAATATTAGTTCTCTGTTGTAATGTCTGCATGCAGGTCAGGTCAGGGTACCCCAGCCCGACTTGGAGCCAATATGTCATCTAGTTTGGCCCTCGATCTCAGTCAGTTCCATCAGCATAGGTTTAAGGTTAGAGTTTTTTTGTTCCAATGTACCACACCTTACACTTAACAATACTGTTCTTCATTTACCCACTAACACAATTTACAGAGACTCTCCCAGGGTTCTTCACAATCTGCCTTGGTTTTCATCATCCTGAATCATTGGGTGTCATCTGCAAATCTGGCCACTACTCGACACATCCCCAATTCTGAATTCTTATTTAATTTATGAACAGATTAAATAACACAGGTCCCAATACCAGTCACTGTTCTTAAACTATTATAATTTCGAATGCCTTTTTAATAACTAAAAATGAATTTGTATAATGAATACTGTGAGTTCTTCTCTTCTTTTTTTGTGTTTATGACCTTTAGTGATTTTAATCAGCAAGGTAGTTTGGGTTATCTAATATGAAATGAACCTTTTCTTGAAATTTCTGTTTGTAGTTACAGATCACACATCATTTATTGGCAACTGTTAGCTAAACAATGTGCCCAGAAAAGAAAACCTCATCAGTCTAAATCACATAAGGATCTGCATCTAAAGGTGCTCAAGAAATCATCTTGTTCTTGGAAAGCCCATTTGATTGGAAATTGAAATGGCAGTTTTTAATGCCAAGTATAAGGCTGTTGTTCTTAATTAATGATTTAGTACAAATTCTGTACAGACACTGATTAGTCTCCCGGCTTTCCACTCATTATCCTTATGTAGCTTCGGCAAGATGCTGGTGTGGTAAAGTACCACTGTTTTTCTCTCTAGCAGAGTATGATCTGTATACCCTGCATGACTATTGTATGCAAGTAAACTGGCCATCAAGGATGAGGAATGGGAGTGGGGATATAGAAGATCTGCAAATAGTGTAAGCAGGGCGAGGGAGGCCTTTTTATATATATCGAAGCCAACTAGTGGTTTCAGATCATTTAGCTCAGTCTTTGGTATTGAAATATATTCTATGGCTCATTCATGTCAAGAATAGCAAGAGCCAGTTTGGTATAGTGGTTAGGAGCAGACAAGACAGGGATCCCTGGTGTGCAATAATAGAAAACAGCAGAAAAACACCAAGGGAAGAATAAATACACTTGAAATATCTGAGTATAGGATATGTATTAAGTAAGTGTTTAAATTGGTGCTCACTTAGGAGGGAGGTGAAGGGATTCCAGTAAAGGAGGAAGTTTAGCAAAGTTTAGCATGCTCTGTATCAAAATGCAAGACAGCTAGAGAGCATTATTGTGTTTATTTCTTATGGACTTCATAATAAGCACAATGCTTCTTATGAATAATTGCATGTTGTCTGTAATGGATAGGGTGTGTGGAAATACGTCTCTTGTCAGTTACTGGGGAGGCTTTCCATTGGCCATGCTTATTCAGGTCAGGGGTCAATTTCAGTGCAGTTTCATAAATGATATTTTGTCACAGTTTTAAATGACTATGGAAGCTGGAAATCCTTTGCAGGTTGTGTTTTGCTTCTGCTTTTGAATAAACTAGTTAAAACCAGCAGTCTTTTGAAACCAAGCTGCTTCCTTTTAAAAAATAAGAATTTCATTATATTTAAGCAATCAGATACAGTGTGTTCATTCTAAACATATTCCGTTAAATGTCTTTCACTGTCTGTGTTTATATAATGCCACATCTGGCTTAAGCTTGATGTACAGCGAGGTCAAGCAATTTGTGAGAGATCTGACATTCCGTGAATCTTTGCCCAGATTTCTGTCTAGACCTTCATCCTGATCCTTGACAGTTTCCTGGAACCTTTTAAAGCACAAATCTTTCTGAAGCAATCTTGACAATATCTTACGGATGTTCTGTCTGCAGAATAAATATGGGCTTACCTAATATAAGGAATACTTCAGAAGACAAAATTGTGCCTCCATTACTAACCCCTTTGACAAGTTGTAGACTGATGGAAACAGAAATGAGAGAGCCTCCTGAAGTATGTCCTTTTGGGAGCTCTCAGATGTTTTCCCCTATTATTCATCCCCAGGATCATCCCCAGGACATGGACTACAACTGGACATGGAGGGTCCATTTTGCCATTGTAGCTTCATAAGGAATCGCAGGGAAGGGGTAATGATTGGGAAACATTGTCCTAACCCGGATTCCTCCATCAAGGATATTATAAGTGTAAAGCAGAAGAGTGAATTTGCTCATGCAGTGAGGGAAATCGTACAAGCAGGTGACATGTTTCAAATAATCTAAAGTAAAACAGTGCATGAACATTAGTGATAGTAATGTTTTGGACTTACCAGCAGACCTTATGGAAGTGACTGGCACAGATAGCTCCTCTCTTCTATTAATCCCTTGTTCAAAAATAAGGGTGCCTGTTTTCCTGTGCTACAGGAGTATGATGTTGTCTAAAATTTGCAGTGTGATGCAGAAATATGGAAAGTTTAGACAGAGTCTTGAAGCAAAGTATTTGAAATACAGAATTTCCCAGGAAAAGGATTGGCAGTTAGTTTAACATTCTGATGTATCTTTTAATTGCTGTAGCATGTAAAGTACTGAAAAGGTGGCAGAACAGACATTAATAACAGTATTTCATAGGAAGTTAACTTTAGAGGAGGACAGGGAAAGCTGTTCCTGTTGGCAGCAGAGGATAGGAATCACAATAACGAGTTCAAATTAAAAGCTGGAAGGTACCGGCTGGATATTAGGATTTTTTTTTTACAGTAAGAGTTACGCAACAGTGGAATCTGCTGCCTAGGGAGGTGGTGAGCTCCCCCTCACTGGCAGTCGTTAAGTAGTGACTGGGCAGACAATTGTCAGGGATGCTCTAGGCTGACCCTGCATTGAGCAGGGAGTTGGACTAGATAGCTTGGATGGCCCCCTCCAACTCTGTGATTTTATGACTCTATGATTCTACTGTGCACATGTTGACCTCAGCATCATGTAAGCCTAATGGGGAAGGGCATTCCAAAGGCAAGGCGCTGCCACTGAAAGTGCTCTATCTCTGTTCAGAAACTGACCTGGATACAGGCCTTGAAAACTGTGAATAGTTATCCACCTACAGATCCATTCATACCCTGCTTTATGCATGCAGTTGTATATCAAAGATAAATCAAATGAATGAATCAAAGAGTTTATGGTGTTTTCACCCCAGACTTTTAAAATCCGTGTTAGCTTTGAAGACAAATGTTTGCCGTATATTGGCTTGGTTCAAATGCAATAAATGATCTTGGGGCTCTTTGGACTCAGGGGTTTCTCTCTCTTGTTCTCCCCCCCCCCCCTTCTGTCATATTTTATTAGCTACTTAGAGATTTCCAGGTCTGTGGTAAACCATAGTTTGCCATTAGGCTTGATCAGAATGGCTTGGGTTTTCCCCCCCACTGGAAATCAGGATTGTGCCACCAAGATTATGCCACCAGGATTATTTCACTTCTGCACCAAGATTATGCCTGAAAATATGGATTGATGTAAAACTGGAAATTTCTAAGTAGCTGTCCACATATAAAGAACACAAGAGGCTGAAGATTTAGTGGCAACTCATGCTTTGCAAAACCCAAGAGGTGTTTCTTCAGCATTTATGTTGTTAAAGAGGCAGTCATGGTTCTCCTGTAAAGACAATATTTCTGAAGGAAAAGTTGAAAGTTGCCTTCTAAATGTATCAATGCTTCATCTATAGGCAAATTGTAGAGGAAGTAATTTTCCTTGACATACAAATTGAACATTATCTTCCCCTCAGGCTCATTTCTGAAATTTTAATCATGGAGAAAATGTAAAATTTGAAATTATTCCCCTGCTCATCTCTTCTGCAAATGATTAATGTTAACGCAAAGACTGGCCCCTTATTTCTAGCACCTTTTTAAAAGCTAAAATGAGAAATATAAGCAATACTTGGGTTAATAACTTGTGGGGAATCTTGAATAACTGTTTTCACCTTGCTATAGTAGTGTTATATGTAGCTTGTCAGAGAACTGGGCTCCCGGGCGCCCGGCAACGCTGTGGCTCCCCGGGGGCCGCTTTGCCGCCTCGCTGGAGAGGGAGCAGTAACAGTGACACGCTTGCGCACGTCTCAGAACAGGCGGGGGCGGGGCTTGCCCTTAAAGAAGTGGCGCCCTGCTCCCACCTTTGTCAGTTGCTCCGCATGCTTGCCCGCCTGCCCATCCTGTTTGCAGTGTAGGCTGTTGCTGGTTGCCATATGGGGCCAGGTAGGAATTTCTATGCCTTTACCTGGATTGGCTGCTTAGGTGGAGGTGTTTTTTGCCTACCTTACACTGTGGTCGGTGGATTAGGGGTATAGGTGGTGGACGAGTGTTAAATAGATTGGTCACTTGGCAGGTTTGTGCAAGCAAGAAAATGGAACTGGTGAGCACCTCACAGCATATCCCATCAGGGGTAGGTGCTCCTGGGGGCAACCAGTATGCTGCACTGCCGGTTACAAGCCCGAAGCTGGCTGGCTCAAGACTGGAGCTAGGTGTCCCGCCCATATCAAGGGCAAGGAGGTTGTGTCAGGGAGTGACACCTGCCTTGCCTGTTCCTGTGCTTGCTTAGTTTTGCCTGTTGCTGCAATGTTCTGTTAAATAGTTAATAAAGTGGCCCTTGTTTAATTCCAAACTGTTGTCTGTCTCCTTATTCCGGCTGGGGTGGCAATGAGGTGTTACTTTAAGCTTCAAAGAAGTCAAGGCATGTTAAGAGTTTGGGGAAACTTGAGGGAACTGTTGAAGCGTGTTCCACAGCCTATAATAGTAAGATTACCAAGATTCAACCTATTTGTATAAATGTCGTCCAATATTCTCATGAAATTTGGAATTTCTGGAGGAGTTGTGAAAAGTTTCCAGCGTTTTCCCAAAATGTGAAATTATTGTCTTCTCCTCTTTCCCTTGGGATCCTAGTTAAAGATAATTCTCCATTTTCTATATGATAATCCTTTAGGTCCAAAATAGGCAACACAATACATGTCTATCTCCTTAAGGTTTCTTTAAAAAAATACTATATTTCTCACCAGCACGAACCCGTTCTGTACAGCAAAATGAAAGAGCAAGAATTTTGAATTCTATGACTTCACACTGTGTGTTTTCTGGGAAGGTGCAATATATAGTCTCATAATTTGTGAATCTAAGCCCCTTGGACATTTTATATTGTAAGCAACACCATCAAGGAGATGGGCTACTGATACAGCTCTTCCTTTCTGAAACTGAGCTGGTCTGAAAAGGCTGGTTAAAATGTAACACATTATATATAACAATAATTTGGCTCAAACTGATCTTAACAGCATCCTGCACTCTAGCACAGAGTGAGCCAAGACAACAACGAGAGAGAATATTGAACCTATCTACTTGTATATGCCAATAAAGGCTTGTCTGAGTGAGAATACTGAACCATGAGAAGTAATCTGCAGCTGACTAGGGGACTTCAGTTTCTAGTGGCAGCCAGAGATGGATCTAGGCTTATCGGTATGTGCTAGTATTTCATAACACTGGGTGCCACAAATCATGAAAAGAACGTGTGATTCCTGCAGTTTTCACCTTGAACTGCAGCCTCCCTTTAAACAATATCCCACTCCATTTCCAAGGGTTCCCTAGCCCTCAGGAGCACCTTTCTTGGGACAGACAAGAGCTCCAGAGGCAGCAGGAGGAGAGTTCCATTGCAAGAACTGATTCCATTCATAGTTCATTGGATTTGACCCACAGTCTGTTGAGTGATGGATAAGACTGTAATGCATAGCTTTTCACCCACACAAATGGGATACTATAAAAAGCACAGAAGGGATACAAATATTTTTGGTACTGCATTTGTTTCATCTTGGGTGAAATAAACCACTTAGTGCTTGGCTTAATGCTTAATGCCCTGGGATATTTATTAAAAGCAGAACCATATGTCCCTTGTGAATATACTGCTTTGCAGTCAAATCATTCATGTATTGATCGGGTAAATAAACTACAGTGATAAAGATTAGTTCCTTAAGACTCAAAGATCCAACATTTCTTGCGCATAAATAAATGCAACATTCTTTACCTGCGTCTCACCTGGCAGATTGATTTGGCTGCCCTTGCCTCACTGACTCACTATAGTCTTCTGTATCAGATTGGAGCAATTCCCTTCACATTGTGTAGAGGACGTACAAGGGGAAAGATCATATGAATGCATTCTGTGTATTTTAGCTAATGCTATTTAAGGCTAAAATTCAGTGGAGTTATGTATAATGTACTTTTGTTTACTTCACTGACCCCTTTTCTCAGTGTTTGAGATATGCAGGAAGATCAGTGAAGCAAAGAAAGAACAAGAACTCACTGAAATAATGCAAATAATGCAAAAATAACTGCAGCTGACTTGAACTGCTAAGCTGATATGAGCTGGACCCAGCGTAGCTTTGTGGGTACCCTTCCGGGTATGAGTTCTCTTGCAAGTTAAGGTCATTAAGGGGTACACCATCTCTTGAGCTTGCTGCATGGCACCTGAAATAACATTGCATTTTCAGTTTTCAAAACTCAGGTCCACAGCCATAATGCAATCCTGTACAGAATTACTGGTTGTGTGATTTAACAGCAGGAACCTCCACATTCAGAGGCAGTCAGCCCCTGAATTCTAGTGCCAGGAGGCAACATCAATAGAAGGCCTCAGCCTCTGTCCCCCTTTGTTGGATAGGGTTGCCAGGTCCCCCCTTGTGGGGGATGGCAGGGTAGGGTGGCCAGATCCCAGTTGGGAAACTCCTGGAGTCGTGGTGGTGGAGCCTGGGAAGGACAGGGACCTCAGTGGGGTACAATGCCATAGAGTCCACCATCCAGAGCAGCCATATACTCCAGGGGAGCTGATCTCTGTAGACTGGATATGAGTTCTAATTCTGGGGGATCCTCAGGTCCCACCTGGAGGTTGGCATCCCTATTGCTGGACCTCCAGGGGAGCTGATTGGCCACTGTGTGAGACAGGAGGCTGGACTTGATGGACCACTAGTCTGATCCAGCCTTCTCATCCTATCAGAACTCCATTGCACTGATACACTATTGAGCAGTTCATCAGTAGGGCTTTGTTTGGTTATTTTTGACTATCCAAACCCAAAGGCTTGGAAAGTTCTAAAATCAGGAAGTCCATTTGGTAACATATCACAAAGACTGGCTGCAGGTGAGCTTGTGGCATTTAACTGTTCTGATTGGTAAGGTGAAATAGGAGAGGGCTAGTCGCTATTAGAACTGACCTGGAAAAAACCCAGCCCTTCATCAAGACTTGCTGGGTGATCCTGCCAGTTCATTTCACTCATAATAATGTTTAAATATTACAAAACCAGCTTCAGCCATTTATCTTGTGCTTTCTTGTTCATGGTAAACTTGCAGACTAATCCATGATGGAGTTGAAAACTGAAATGTGTGAGATTTTATCCATAAAACTATGGCTCACTGTAGCTGCAGATATACTTAGGTAATCTCCAGTCAGCTGTTTGCAGAAAGCAAAATATGCCAACAGACATTAATTTTGTAGTATCCTTCTGTCACACAACCTTCCTTCCTTCCTCCATTTGTCACAAATATCTGAAAAATGGCATGCCTTAACACTGTGCTCAAAGGCACGAGTTGTGAAATGTCAGCCCTAATGTAGAACATGCTGTTGAGTTTGTTGCTTGGGGTCCTCGGATCCTTTCTCCAGCACTGAAAACTGAACACATGATTGGTTTTAGGTGACAATGTCTTACTTGACGAAATAAGAAAATATGCTTACAAGACTTCAGCTTGTTTTGATTTTAAGTGAATGTGACCTGTTGTACTTTGAAATGCATTTGTCTCTGTGCTTAGTGTGTATTTGGAAATAGTTGGTTGTTAGAGACCACATTCCCAGGGAAAATGAACAACTGTCATGTTTTCACCATCTCGTTTTCCTGTTGGCAAAATGATGGTTCTCTTCTAATAAGTGTGTTATGACAACTGACTGCTACAGTCCGTTCCTGGAAATAAAATCCATAATTGGGGATTAGGTGACAGATATTACATGTAAAACTAGGCAAGCAATCAGGTGAGTCTCCTAATGGTATACAGAAGGTTTTATGTATTCTTACCTAGATTTATTTTATTTTATTTCTTGCAGTGTTCTTTCCTCTCTACCATTGGGCCAGACTGATACATGAGAGCGTAAAACACATTTTGACAATCTGGCAGTAATGAGGGACCAAAGTTTTAAGAGTACACACACATACAACTTGTATCACATATATTGTAAGAGGATTGATGGACTCCAGTTACTGAAGGATAGCCCCCAGAAGCAGGGTGGGTGTACTAGTTCTAATTCTAAGGGCCAAGCTAGATGTGGCAACATTTTGGGGTCCAACTCATGGATGATGACACCATTTTAAAAGCTGATAAGGAGATTTAAAAATGCCACAAGGGCCTGATCCTTATAGGGCCCACAGCACAGCAAAATGAGGTGCTCTTATCCCCTCCTTCCCTTTTCCAGTGTCTAGCAGCTGTGTGTGTGGAGTTGTCATGTCAGCATTTGAAAAGGTTTGGGGAAAACAAGAATGCCCCATTCTCTTGTGCTGTGGGCCCATTCAGGATTGGTTCCTTGTGGCATTTATAAATTGCTTCATTAGGCTTTAAAATGATGCTTCTGTCCACAGGTTGGACATGGTGAACCGGTCATGTCTAGTTTGGTCCTAAAACAGAACCCTGTACAGGTTATTTCTTGTAATTCTCAAGCTCTGTTCTGATTAATTAATTAATTAATTAATTATTGTATGGTATTGTGGGTAGAATAGCCAGGAGAGCCTAAGATTGTCTGGCAACCAGAAGTTCTAGCTCTTTTAGCATTGTATACCACTAGATGGTGATCTAGACTTGTTTTGAAGGCAATAGACATTTCAGAGGTGGTTTGCCATTGCCCGCCTCTGTCATGACCCTGGTATTCCTTGAAGGTTGCCCTTCCAAATCCTAGCCAAGGCCAGCTCTGCTTAACGTCCAAGATCTGATGAGATTGAGCTAGTCTGGGCTATCCAGGTTCCGGTTCCACTTGATAACATGGGATACTAACAGTAGAGCTTCCAATTTGGGTGCCAATCCAAACATTTGATTAGTAAAATTGACTAAAGTGCAGTTACACTCACCAGAAAACAGGGTGTCCATTGCAGTCCAGTCACATGGCTGTGGATGCAGTCTCAAGGCAATGAGGCCCCTAGGATTTTTAAGGTAGGGTTGCTAGGTCTTACCTTTTGCTGAGCAGGGGAGTCCTGGGCCCTTTTTTGACTTCAAAACCTTAGAGTTTCCCCAAAAACTAGAGTGTTCCACCACCAAAGGAAAATGGAGAGGTGGCAGAGAAACTTAATAGATTCTTTGCATCTGTGTTCGCTGTGAAAAGTGTGGGGCATGTACCAAGGCCACGGCCACTATTTTCAAGAAGGGAGTCTTAAAAACTGAGTCAAACCGAGGTGATGAGAGAAGCAGGGGAAATTAAAAACCAATAAATAAGAACTCAAGAGTTCTTAGGGAACTCAGATGTAAGACTGTTGATGTACTAACCAGTATTTGTAACTTTTCACTAAATCAGCCACTGTAACAAAAGCCTGCAGAGTAGCAAATGTCACACCAATTTTTTTAAAGGGGTCCAGAGGGCAACCACAGAATTACAGGTCAGTTAGCCTAATGTCTATTTCAGGCAATTTGGAAACTGTAATGGGAAAGATGGGATTATTAGGCACATAGAATTACGAAGCCTGCTGAGTAAAAATGGCTTCTGCAATGGGAACTCCTGCTTAACCAGTCTTTTGGAGTTTTTTGATAAAGTGAACAAACATGTAAATAATGGTGACCCAGTAGACTTGGACTTTCAAAAGGCTTTTGAGAGAGTATCGCACCAAACACTTCTGAGTAAGTTTAGCAATCATGGGATATGAGGATGGGTGCTTTTATGGATTAAAAATTGGTTAAACAGAAACAGTGAGTTGGAATGAATGAATAATTCACTCAGTGGAAGGAAATAAGCAGTGGGGTCCAACAAGGACCAGAACAATGGCTGATACAGTTTAAGTTTTTCATAATTGATCTGGAACTGGGGGGGTGAGCAGTCAACCAGGTTAGGAGATGACTCAAAATTATTCAGGATGGTGAAAACCAAGGCTGACTGTGAAAAGCTCCAGAAGGACCAGCACAAATTGTTGGAACAATGTAGCAAATAAAGTTCAATGTAGGTAAGTATAAAGTGATGCACTTTGAGACAAAAAACCCAACTTCAAGTATAGGCTAATGGGGCCTGAACTTGCTGAGACTGAGAGGGAGAGAGACCGTGGGTTTATAACTGATAGTTCAATGAAAATGTCAACCCTGTGTGCCACAGTGAAAAAAGGCAACCTCTATGCTTTGCTGAGGATTAGTAGAAAAGGGACTGAAAATAAAGCAGCCACTGTTGTAATGTTACAATGTTGTAAGGTAATAGATCTATGATGCAGTCTCATTTGGAATACTGTGTGCACTTGTGGCCACCATATTTCTAAAAGGCCACTGCAGATGTGAAAAAAGCACAGAAGATGGCAACTAAGAGAATCGGGGTTGGAGCACCCTCCCTATAAGGAAAGAGTAAATCGTCTGGGACTTTTCAGTTTAGAAAAGAGATGAACCAGGGCGGGGGGACATGATAGAGCAGGAGTGTCAAGCATAAGGCCCAGAGGCCAGAACTGGCCCATCTAGGGCTTTTATGCAGCCTGTGAGCAATTAGTGCAAGGGAGGGAACAGGAGGCTGCTTGGGGAGGGGAGTGGGTGGAGTCGCTCCAATTGTGGCTTCAGCATGGTGGAACAGCTCATCTACAGCAGTCAAGCATTGTGGGAGCATCTGCTGCAACATTGGCTCTCCAGTCCGCCCATGTGGGTTTTCCTTTGCAACCCCCTCCTAGCCCATGAGGCTTTGCAGTGAGGATACACCAACTTGGAAGATTACCAGCTGCTGTCCTTTATACAGTTTGTATCTCTGGTACCTGGCATTACATTTTATGGCACACATGGCCCCGCCTGACAAAGTGACATTTATGTCAGATCTGGCCTTTGTAACAAATGAGTTTGACACCTCTGTGATAGAGGTTTATAAAATTATGTATGGGGTGGAGAGAGTTGACAAAGAGAACTTTTTCTCCCAAAATGCTAGAACTCAGGGGCACCCACAAGACTGATGGGCAGAAGATTCAGGAGGTACAAAAGGAAACACGTCTTTACGCAGTGAGTGTAATGCCCTACACAGCTTTCTGATCAGCTGCTTGAATGTCATATTTGAGCATGCAGCTGTCATATGAGTTAAATATGCTAGCTTAATAATGCCTTCTTTCTCTTTAAACCCCCCCCCCCCAATCCAATTGTAATCATAGGGACAGCAACTCTATTATTTGCTTGATGAAACCGTGAGTTTGCAAATGATCTGTCGTGATAACAAGGATGAGAAAAATGTCTACCTTGGCTCAACTCCAGGACAAATTCTTGCATATGATCTGGTACTATCTTGAATACAGGCTGTCAAATATTGTCCTGCTGTTCCCTTCTGTTCTGATAATTAAACCCTGAAATTCAATTTCAATATGGCACACTAAGGTTATTTTTCAACAATAGCTTTTAGGTGCAAAGACTTTTGTATCTAGTAACAATTACTTTTGAAATCCAGTAGATAAAGATAATTTAAACAATTAAAATTAATGAAAGGCTGGCGACAAGGGCTTCCTTTTTTAGTTGGAAGCATTCTAGGCAAGATGAATAATATCCCGTTAATACAGTTTTCTTTGTCTTTTCTCTCCTTTTAACTTGTTGACTCCTGCTCAGTGTTTTGTATTTAGCCATGCACCATGACATCAATACACTTATGATAGGAAATCAGCTTAAAATTAAAAATATAAATGCTGAAATCAGTTGTACTTCTTTGGTATTTTTTAATATGTATATATGTGTGTGTGTGCACCTGGATGTCATGGTAACCTCTGATGACTGACCCCTACTGGGGGTCTGGAGATTATGCAGAGAGGTGGCAGAATAAAGCCTGCCCCTGCCTCCTGGTATTTCAAGGAAGTCTCCCATCCAAGTACTTGCCAGAGGCGACCCTGCTCAGCTTCCAAGATCTGATGAGATCTGGCTTGCCTTGACTATCCAGGTCAGGGCAAAAATCAGGGGGACCTGATGGACTTTATATACAGGAATGGCTGTTATTTTCAACTGTGTGGCCTTGCTTCGCCTTGCATTGGTATAACACTGGTTTTTCTTTTCTTTTTTCATTTTCCTTATAATTCTGTAATCCAAATTTTCAATGAGAGAAGGGAATAATGAATGCAGTAAATAAATGCAGGGCTGTAATTTGCCTTTTACAAGCAACTTGAGCGTAGTAAATCAACTACATGAAGCTCAGTTGGTTTTGACTTGCTTTAAAATGGTTTATATTTTAAAATATTGAACTGATTTCATAGCTACCCACAGGTGTTTCATGTGTTGTTCAGTTTACACTAGTAGAACAATATTCTCCTCTTCCTAAATGACTATATTAGTATATATGTTGGCCACTGGCAGGGGATGAGGGGGAAGGGTTGCCAGATCCAGGCTGGGAAACCTCAGGAGATTTGGGGATGGAGTCTGGGGAAGATACGAAGCTCAGTGGGGTACACTGCCATTGAGTCTACCCTCCAAAGTATTCATTTTCTCCAGGTGAACTGATTTTTGTAGTCAGGAGATGAGCTGTAATTCCAGTGGATCCCCAGGTCTCACTTGGAGGCTGGCATCCCGAGCCACTCAGCTGATGATGTTCACCTAAGTCCATACCATTGTTTATCCATCACAGAGCCTCCCTTTCTAAATACCTTCATGCTTCTTCTTTGATATGCTTTGGTTGCCCTAGTTCAAGAAAATCTAGAGGAACGGTAGAAATTTTTCCAGACTTTAAAGCTTGTTAGTTCTCTGTGCTTTCCTTCTGGATCCATCTCCCCAAGTGGAGATGCACAAATTGTCACTTCAGTAGAGAAAGCATGGAAAGCAGATGCATTAGTCACCTGGACATTCCATTTTTCAGCACTTCCTCTAATGCCTGAAGCTTTCTACAGTTTTGCTAATATTTGAGTTAGCACTGTGAGTGCAATATGGGGTATAATATGTTTAGTAATTTCAAAATGTCTGAAAAGATCCAATCTGATTTTTCCCTCAGTCAAAGCAAATGATGGGGAAATTATTGTGATAAAAAGGGAACTTGGGGGTATACAATTGCAAAGTTAAATTTGTTCACATGCCTAAGAAATATAAAAATAATTTATTGTCCATTCTTTGTATAGCTTGCAAGTTATATTGGTAGTTCAATCAGTTTCTGAATTAATATGCCAACTCCCTTTTTAAATTGATCCAAATAGACACAGATCATCCAAAATAACTAATTTTTAGAATTATGTCTACAGCAATTAAAGCAACTTGCTGATTCATCACAGACTTCTGTCTGTGTTTGAAACAGAGGGGGGGGGGAAACCCTGAACTATTCAATTAATAGCAGCTTTTTTGTACATACTGAAATCGGTGAGCATGGATTCTTTGTAACAGACCATTTCAGGAACAGCTAAAAGCATTATGGTGCCTGGAACAATTATGAAGCTATTAGAGTCTTCCACATTTCAATCACTGCTTAGTGGTGTTCTCATTTTGATTGCAAGATATTATCACAGGTTATAGCTCAGACCGTAGAACACAAGGGGACTCTTCAAAAATGCTACAGTAAGAGAAAATGTTGCTGTTAACAACATAGGCAGCTTTTCCATCTTAAACTGAAAGATTAATGACTTCTTGGTATTGGTAATTCTGGGGATGGGATGGAGAATAAGCCTTTAGATGTGTTACCTTAGCAGGCAGAAGGCTGTGCATTCTAAAAGCAGGGCTTTTTTCTGAGGTAATGTGCCGGAACAGAGTTCCGGAACCAATTCAACAAAATTCTTCTTAAAAAGTTTAGAAGTCCATGAGTTTTAAACTCACGAATATACAGATTTAAAACTTCATTTCCCTCTTGAGGGTTCCAGCACCTCTTTTTTTAAAAAGGCCCTGCTTCTAAGTGTTGCCATTTTCTTAGGCAATGCATTCCCTCAGTTTTTGCCACTAGTGTCTCCTCCCTCTCCAAATGTTTCTTGTTGCAAAATTACAGAGACAGAATTACCATAAATTTAGAGCATAGTTGTATATAAGGATAAAACGATCCATAAAAGCCTAACTAGAAAATATAAATTAAAATATTCTTGTATTATAAGAAATAAATACCACCCAAAAGAACAGTACTGTAACACTGCATCGAAAAGAGTCCTAGCACTGTAATAGAGCAAGAGGCTTTATTTTAATACTGTAGTAATTAGAATTCCAAGTAGGCATCTTTAAACTGTTTCCAAACCTTGTTCAAACTTGCCTTATGAGCATCCTTGATCCAGATATATCAAGTAAGGTTATCAATCCTGCAGAGTTCCAGAGTTTGAGGAGATAATGGTCTAGTGATCATTCAAACAACTTGCCCCCAAGATTTACAACACAATCCTCTGTAGAGTTACTGCCTTCTAAGCCAATTGAAGTAAATTGAAGTAACGTATTTAAGTTTCAGGTGGGTAGCCATATTAGTTTGTACTAGTATAGAACAAAATTTAAGTCTAGTAGCACCTTAGAGACCCAACAAAAAATTTTGGGAACAAAAATTTTTTGAGACCAAGGGCATTTATTTCATCAGAAATAATGAAATCCTGTATCTGACGGAGCAAGCTTGGTTCATGAAAGCTTAAGTCCTGGAACATTTTGTTGGAGTAAGGTGCTACTGATCTTGAATTAAAGAGACCCAAAGTTGTTTGTCGGTTGAAAATTATGGAAACTCTTGTTATGAAATCTCTGTTGTGCTTGTCAAATATTCCCAAGAAGATATTTTATAGTAGGATGTCAAATGGAAAAGGATCTGGGGGTAGCCAGCATAAGCAAGGGACATGAATGAACTATGAATTTGCTGTTTACTGACTCTCACCATTGGTCGATCCATCAAAGAAAGTTCTTTCCCAGCACCTGCTATGTGATATCATTCTTGAGTGGACATACTGCCTTTTAAAAACAACTAGTAAGAGCTGGGACCATGGTAGATAGTTTATTAAGGCAAATCTATGATGAAAACCAAGAGCTGCAAAGGAAAGTATACTGATGTATTACCGTATTTTTTGCTCCATAAGACTCACTTTTTCTCCCCCAAAAAGTGGGGGGGAAAGTGTGTGCGTCTTAAACCCCCTCACCTTTCCCGAGCCACGGCACCGAGCAGAGCTAGGTGTGTCTTATGGTCAGGTGTGTCTTATGGAGCGAAAAATACGGTACATATCTTCTGAAACAAGGCAAACTTGATCAGACTTCCTCTCTTACACACAAAGTGAGCTTCTGACTGGAATAACTCAGTGGGTTTTTTTTGGTCAAAATTAGTGTCAAACACTATGCCAAGCAGATTTGTATTTGGGCAGTTACTTGTGCTACAGGGCCAGATCCTGAAATTATCACTGGAGAAGAGCCACGTATCCCCTGAGGTCATGGCTGGGTCATTAAACCTACCTACTTATCAAGCACAGACTAGTTTGTAGTTTATCTTCTTTTTGCACCTGTGTAATTTATGCATCCTTTGCATTGCCTTTGCAGGTATTCCATTGCCTTCATTTCACAGCGGTGCAGTCAGTGTCAGGTTTTTTAAAGTGATGATGACAACTGATTGCAAGAATCTAAGTAGTAAGTCTCAACTGAAAAATCTTGGAGACAGTGGCAGAGAGCTGGGAGGCAGCAACTGTGAGAAAGCTGTTTAATTGTACAAATGGACGCAGCCAAATTTATTTGGATGCATCCTATCAGCTTGGAGAATGATCAGCTCCCTGATTGTTATATGGTGGTGATGATGATGATAATATGGCATTGTATATAGAATAGCCAGAAGATCCTAAGATTGTCTTGCACTAGAAGTTCTAGCTCTTTTAGCATTGTGCACCATTAGGTGGTGATCTAGACTTGTTTTTAAGGCAAAAGATGTTTCAGAGGTGGTTTGCTATAGCCTGGCTCTGTGTCATGACCCTCGTATTCCTTGGAGGACGCCCTTCCAAATCCTAGCCAAGGTCGACCCTGCTTAACTTCTGAGATTTGGTGGGATCAGGCTAGCCTGATCGATCCAGGTCAGGACAGTATGGGTGATCAAACATAATTACTCACAACTGGTTGGAACCGTCCTATATTTTCAGTCTTACCCATAGTAAGGTGTTTTGAGCAACAACTGGGTTGGTCAACACCCTTCAGAGCTGTAAAACTGGTTAAGAATTATGCCAAAACTATAATATTTGGTAGCAAGAAGCCCATAATGCTTTACTGAGATTTGAACCTGCTGAGCGGAAAAGTGAAACATGACATACCCTTCTCTAACTAGCTTGGGGCAGTGTACATGGGGGCTATCAGATTTTGTGCATCAAAACAATCTTTCAAGGTGGTTGCCTAACTCCTAGTGCATTGGTAAGCCATGAAAAAAGGTGCCATATAAATAGTTAAATAGTTAAATAAATAAATAAAATGTTATGTCACACAAGCACTGCTTTTGATATTGAGTTGCAGATATATAGCAAGAGGCATATATAGCAATAGGCACTAACAGAAATCAAAGATAACTCTTGGTTGTGTGTCAATGCCTGGAGATGTAGAGCTGTCCTTGATCATTTCTGCTTACCAGCAAACATTTTGCTTGATGATATTCAGAATTCAGTGAGTGGTACAGCTGGTCATGCCTCATGGTTTATCAAAGCCGTAATAAATCCACTAATAGGATTCTCTGCTTTTCTTAACCCATTCCCTCCACTTAAGCTTTTACTCCTGTAAGTGTCTGTTCCATAAAAGTTGTCAATAAGCTTGTTCAACTTCCATGTTCAGAAGGTAATAGATTTTAGTCTATTGATTAGAAGACAAGTACAGGGATCATAGCTAATAAGACAGAGGTGTGTGGCATTGTAGGGAATGATGTGATGTTCTCAGTTTGCTTGTTGTATAATCTTGGTACACATTAGTTCCCCCCCCCCCCCCCCAAGCTGTCTTGGTGCTATCTTCATCAACAGCTGGCATTTACTAATTTAAAAATATCAATTTTATATATTTATTAATTAATTTATTTTTGAGATTTCTATCCCGCCCTCCCTGCCTTACGGCGGGCTTTTTGGTTTACTGCACTGAATTCTAGGATTAGTGTAGCAACTTAATACAGGACTGAATAGCATACCGGGTTCGCTTCAAGGTGATGGTACTTACCTTCAAAGTCCTATATGGCCAGGGTCCAACATACCTGAGGGACCGCCTCTCCCCATATGTACCCCAGTGGGCACTCTGGTCGGGAGCCCAAAATCTACTCTGTGTGCCGGGCCCCAGGGAAGCCAGGCTTGCCAGAACCAGGGCTAGGGCTTTTCGGTGGCGGCTCCTGTCTGGTGGAATGAGCTCCCAGAGAAGATCAGGGCCCTGCGGGACCTTATGCAGTTCCGCAGGGCCTGCAAGACGGAGCTTTTCCGCCAGGCCTTCGAATAGGAGCCGCTACCATTGGTACCACATCGCGATTTACAGCTGACTATGTGGGCCCACCCAGAATGCAGCTCAGGCCTGACGGCCATGGAAGGCCATACTCCAACCCTGAAGCCATCTGAATTTTATAATTATGACTGGAAGCATTTTACCATAACTTTTATTGTTATTGTATTTAAATTATGGGATTTTAAACTGGATTTTAAATGTTTATTGTACCGGATATGGCACATTGTGCCCTTGTGAGCCGCTCTGAGCCCGTTCATGGGGAGGGTGGGTATAAAACTGAAAAATAAATAAATAACTGCTGAATATTAAATAGGTGAAAGACCTTAGTGTTGAATTGTTGGCTCATTTATTTCATAAAGTTTAGATACCAATGCATAGTGAAGGTTTGGTTAATATGCACTTATATATTTTAATAAAGCCAAGCCCAGTTCTTTTTTTTGTTAAGTACACAGAAATTCACTTTTCTATACCAAAATCCAGGTATAAAAGCTGCAGTCTTCCTGCAGGAGTATAGTTTCTGGCTTCTAAGGACCTGAGTCTTATGCTATGTACTGGTAAAGTGGAATATCATCTTTCTTGACAAGGAAACTGTAGAATGCCCTCATCTAGTCTCTTGAGAGCCAGTTTGGTGTAGTGGTTAAGTGCGCGGACTCTAATCTGGGAGAACCGGGTTTGATTCCCCACTCCTCCACTTGCACGTGGCTGGATGACCTTGGGCAAGCCATAGCTCTGTACCAGCTGTTCCCTCAAGGACAGTTCTCTCAGAGCTCTCTCAGCCCCACCTACCTCACAGGGTGTCTGTTGTGGGGAGGGGAAAGGAAAGGAGTTTGTAAGCCGCTCTGAGACTCCCTTGGGGAGTGGAGGGCGGGGTATAAATCCAATCTCTTCTTCTTCTTTACCAGTTGGCCAACAGAAGTCACAGCAGTGACAGACCATACTGATCATTGACTAGACTCGAGAAAGAGCATGAAGAAAAAAATGTAGCATAATTTTGAATGTGTCGTATATGTTGGGAAAACTGAAGAGTGAGTGGCAGGGAGAATGATGATAATAACAAGGCCTAGGGGTCTGAGGGAGAGGAATACAGTTATGAGGAAAGTGAAGACCTAATTGTACGTTCAAGCTAGTGGCAAACTGTTTAGACAGATGTGCTGGACAATTGGCCTAAGGATAAATTCCCAAAAGATTCTGTTTTTGTTAATTCATCTCTACTGTTATATTTTATGTCCTTCGAAAAGACTGAAAAACCAGAGACTCTGCTAAAAGAGTTTTGATATTCTTTGTATCTTTTAAATGACTGTGTTGTCGACCATTAATGTGTCCTCTGTAGGTTGTTATGGCATGATTTTAAAATTCATTTATTTTAAATGAGGAGAACCTTGTAAATAAGCCTCACCTTCTTACACATACTTTCACTGGTCATTTGTGAAAAAAATGGTGGCATTAGAAGCAGAGAAGGAGTCAGCCCTGTCCAAAATTAGAAATGCATCTCTGCCTGGTCACCTTGAGGAGGCAGGTGTTCTCCAGTTTGGTGTAGTGGTTAAGTGCACAGACTCTAATCTGGGAGAACTGGGTTTGATTTCCCACTCCTCCACATACAGCTGCTGGATGAACTTGGGCAAACCATAGTTCTGTCAGAGCATTTCTTGAAAGAGCAGTTCTCAAAAGAGCTCTCAGCCTCACCTACCTCACAGGGTATCTGTTGTGGGGAGAAAAAGGGAAAGGAGATTGTAAGCCACTCTGAGACTCCTTCAGGTAGTGAAGGGCAGTGTACAAATCCGAAATCCTCCTCCTCCTCCAGAGGCAAGAGAGATGACTGGATTTTCACAAGCCTGATGTTTTTAATGTAACCCCCCCCACACACACACACCACCCCCAAATAATTTCCTTCTTTGAAATATCAGTCTACCGGGATATAAACAAAACCAAGGCAAAGCAGCTGAGTTCCTCATCTAGCTCATATGCACCACCTTAAGGAATGGTGACATTCACTTTCTTGCCACTGGAAAACATAGCTGCATAGATACAAGTGATTGAAATGATACAAGGGACAAGATGTTCTGTTCTGTTGCTGCTTTGCTAACAAATCACTTCACACAGCACATACCCAAAGTTCCAGTGTATGTTGTGAAACGTAAATGTAAAGCTGTATGTGAAAGGATGAAGAGGGACAAGGATTCGAGGAGGAATGAAGCAGACAGCAGACCCCTGAAATTTGGGCAGAAGGTAAAGCCAATATTAAGTAGGGAAGGATCAATTGCTTCTCTGCATTATTTACCCTTTCACATATGTGCCATGCAAATTGCTTGACATTTCCCTCCTGCTCTTTGTATTATCAGCATGGAAATTGCCAGGGTACAGTTGTACCAGAAAGGCAAAATGTAGATAGGCGCAAAACAGCAAATGAATAAAAGAAGCTACCGCAGTGTGGAAAGGAAAACGGCTCAGATCTCAGTTATTGTTTCATATTACAGAATTCATTGTCCTGAGAGATCTGCCTCTAGCCTATTTTACAGTCTCTGACATGTACACACTGGAGTTCCTTCCTGATTGTGATGCTTTTATACTGATTTTTGATGCAGTATTTTATGTCTCTTTCATTAGAATACAGTATAAGCTGCTTGCAGCACTTTGATCAAGTGGGTTACCAGTTATAACAACAATAAAGCAGGGAAGTCGACAGTGGGTTTTCTCTTTCTCTACCGTTATGTCATTCATTTCAGTTGTATGCCGCAGCACCAATCCATCTGAAATCCCAAAGCAGACATCGTTTAGTCCAGATGTATTCATGGGGAGTTGTCTTTGTGTTGGGTTTTAGTTCGTTGGGCCTATCTCTTTGTAGATTGCTGTGTACATTGGAGAGCACTATATACATAAATAGTAGCGGCTGCTGGTTCTTGATGTGCATCCCCTTTCTCACAGGAAACCCACGTCTTGCCTTTTCATTAATGTTTTGGTGAGCATCATGATGCAGATTTTGTGTATTGTCAACGCACTCTCTAGAGGTGGGGTTCATAGCCTACGTTTTATCTGTTTTGTGTCAAACAGGAACTGTGATGCAAGAACAGAAGAATAGCTAGGCACCAAGATAATGCCTAAGAAGCATACCTAATGCCAGAGAGTGTTTAAAATGAAAACCAATTTTTAAAAGATCACAAATCCCACAAATATGATCAAAATTACCAACACCAAGGCACTTGGGGGGGGGTGTTATTCCTTTTTTAAATAACATAATCCACAAAATACCATCTTTAAACCATGAAGAAGATGTATCCCTTCTTATGGATTAATGAAAACAGATTACTTAAGAATTTCATGTGATGACTAGAAATAATTTATCTGGAGAGAATTGTTGGGATTAAAATCATTGGGCAGTTGTGGAATATCATTGAGGTATTTATTCTTCGTACATTTTTTTTTAATCTGAAGAGGCTGTTAAGAGATTAAATTGAGTTAAGCAGCCTTTTCAGGCTGGTTTCCTGGATGTCCTTAAGTATCCTTGTCATATTTTAATTGAGTTGGTATAGCTAAAAAGATAGATTTTTTAAAAATCAAGGCAAGGATGATTACAATAGAGCAAATATACCTGAATACATTTTCCTGTATTCTGCAGCAAGCATTTCTGTACATTGAAGAACTCTTCAATGGAAGGTTTAACAATAGCACTCTACCCCCCAACTCCAAGGGGGTGGGGAATCAATATTTTTTATTATTTGTATCAGGACCTTCAGGGTCTCTGTTACCAGTGCAGAGAAAGAAAGAACTTTCTCCTTTCCTTTCCTTTCCTTTCCTTTCCTTTCCTTTCCTTTCCTTTCCTTTCCTTTCCTTTCCTTTCCTTTCCTTCCTTCCTTCTTTCTTTCCTTCTTTCTTTCCTTCTTTCTTTCCTTCTTTCTTTCCTTCCTTCCTTCCTTCCTTTCCTTCTTCCTTTCCTTCTTCCTTTCCTTCTTTCTTTCCTTCTTTCTTTCCTTCTTTCTTTCCTTCCTTCCTTCCTTTCCTTCTTCCTTCCTTTCCTTCTTCCTTCCTTTCCTTCTTCCTTCCTTTCTTCCTTCCTTTCCTTCTTCCTTCCTTTCCTTCTTCTTCTTTCTTTCTTTCTTTCTTTCTTTCTTTCTTTCTTTCTTTCTTTCTTTCTTTCTTTCTTTCTTTCTTTCTTTCTTTCTTTCTTTCTTTCTTTCTTTCTTTCTTTCCTTCCTTCCTTCCTTCTTTCTTTCTTTCTTTCTTTCTTTCTTTCTTTCTTTCTTTCTTTCTTTCTTTCTTTCTTTCTTTCTTTCTTTCTTTCTTTCTTTCTTTCTTTCTTTCTTTCTTTCTTTCTTTCTTTCTTTCTTTCTTTCTTTCTTTCTTGCATTTGTATCCCACCCTTCCTGCATGCAGGCTCAGGGCAGGTAACATCAAAATTTCATTTACAATATAAACAATTATCAGATTAAAATCTAAAAATCAGATTAAAAATTTAAGTAAAATGGTGATGTAGCTTTCTATATTCGCTCCAGCAGCTGGATAGGTGGTAACCACAGGCAATTTCAGTAAGGCCACTTTGCAGGAGAGGCCATGAGATTGGACGTCTATCGCCCCAACCGAAGGCCTGGCAGAACAGCTCCATTTTGCAGGCTCTGCAGAACTGTAACAAGTTTAACAGGTTTCTGTTGCCTGTCTTGTTGATGAGCGCAGTCTCACATACCTGCTGCACCGAAATGAAGGGGACTGTCACAGTTCTTTCCTTATTGGTTGTCATTTAGAATCTTTCTTTCTCACTGGAACTCAGTGAATTACAGGTATGATAGAACTAGCCAGTCAATCAGTAAACTGATAACAAATATGATAGTGTTTGAGTGATAACATTTGAATCTAACAACAAAGGTTCCTAGTAAAACAAAACTATTCAATCAGTCAGCAAGCAGATTACAAAATACGGTAGCACTTAAATCTAACAGCAAAAATTCCTAGTAAAACAACATGATGCAGTAGAGCTCAGTTTGAAGAAATGGAAGAATTTTTTTTATCCCTTATAGAAGTCATCTCCCAAGTGGATCATTACATCACAGCTGTACTCCCTCTACAAGGAAGTTCTCATTAACCATTTTGTTTTGCATATTTTGTGAAACAATAGAATAACTGGTGCCTCCCTCATAGCTTCAGGCAAACCATTTCATAACATGCAAGCCACCATAAACAATGCATGTAGGGCTGCCAAGTCCCCCTGGGGGGCGGGGAGTTCCCCCATTAAAATGGCCCCCAATCCGCCGGTCTGGATCTGGCCGGCAGGGGGAACCCCACCCCCAAAGTGACCAGATCAGGCCGATGTGCCCGGTGCGATCACATCACCCAAAGTGACGTCATCACGCTGGGCATTTCGCTGGGCGAAGCTCTAGCATTTGCCCTGAAAACTTATGGTACTATAGAGTTTTCAGGGCGATTACCAGCGCATCACCCGGTGATGTGCCCAGCGTGATGATGTCACTTCCGGGTGACATCATCGTGCCATGCGCGCGCGAATGTCCCGGGACGGGACCAATGCTCCCCCACTATAAGAAGTAAGTCACTTGGCAACCCTAAATGCATGCCAACAGGCCGCTTCTGATTTTACCTGGTTGCAGGGTGGCACTGCAGGAGGCTTTGCTGTGTGAGCAAAGCAGTTGCAGCAGAACATAGCAGGAAGGGTGGTCTTGCTGGTATGTGGGGTCCAATATCATTAAAATATTGTAGGTGATAGTTATAACCTTGAATGGATCCCAGTAATTGATCAGTAACCACTGGTGGGTCTGCAGAGTGTGAGTGATATGCACCAACCAAAGCTGGGCTGCAATTTTCTGTACTAACTGGAGTTTCCAAGTTGTCTTCAAGGGCAGACCCATGTAGCATACATTACAGTAGTCTAGCCTCAAGGTAACCATAGTATGGATCCACATGGTCAGGTCAATATTCCAAGGATCAACATTGAGTTCATGTCCCCTGGCTAATTTGTGCCACTATGCAATCATGCCAAATGTGTATCAAATCAGTGAAATCTATGAACCAGGACTTTGAAATGAATGAATGGTGTTCTCTTGGTTGTGCGAATGCACTATGGTCTGTAAAGAGAGCTGATTAATGTTCCAGAGAGAAAGGTTTCATATTTAAAGAATGATGACCTACTCCAGCATGATTCGCATAGAGTTCTGTGGATTCTGTCTGTTTCTGGTAAATCTAATATATACTTGAAAATACAATTATGCCATCTCATCAGGTGGAGAAATGATATTACAATCGCATACACTCCAGCTATCCCTAATTAACAGGGACAGTCATTTCCTGGTCCCTATTGCTGGTCAGTCAAGGTACCTGCTTAACCCCCCAGCCTTTTGGAGGGAGCAATACAGCATTGGTTAGTCTTAATTACTGGAATTGTCACTTACCAGTTTTCCAGCTGGTAAATCCCTCAAGTGGGTAGGGTGAGGATGTACCTTGTCTTCAGTTCACATTCATATAAATATTTACACATGAACAGTAGTATGTTATGTGATATGTAGCTGGCCATTTCAGTCACTGTAGCAGTATTATAGTGGCTGCTTACCACTTTTGCCTGCATATAAAGACCTGCTACCTGGGACTGGGAAGTGAGAGACTGCTTACCACCTTAGCATACAGATTGCAAGCTTTTCTGGTTTTTTTTTGTCTCTGTTGGTACTTTTGTTCAGGTATATTATTCTCCATCCCCCACCCTTTTTTTGCATTTTGTAATAATAGGGGTGTGAGCAATGGATGTTTGGAAGTATTAGAATGTTGAGTAGTTATACTCTTAGCTTATGTATGATTTAAAATCATAAAGTCACTTTCTACCACCAATTTTGTGTTTAGATGTGCTTAATTTTGTCCACAGTTAATAAATATGCTATAATCTGTGTGATGACAATGCACCATTAAAGATTTCAGATTTTTGAGGGTTTTTTTTAGTGTTGCAGTGTCTGACTTGATGTCCGGCTATGGTAAATGAATTATGTCCTTACAGAATGAGACCTTTTTCTGTCCCGATAACTCACTCTTGTAATACAACATTTGTGCTTTCTGTTTTATTTACTCAGAACATTTTAATGCCACATCTCCAGGAACTCACCTGAGGTCGCTTACAAAATAAAATTAATAAAAATGACACATTAAAAGATATTAATTAAAACCCAGCATTAAAAACCACACCCAGCATAAAAATATAAACCATAAAACAGATCACTGACAGCTTAAAATAAGCTTTTAGAGTAACATAGTATTAAAATATATTAATTAAAAAGCCTGGGTGGCCTGGTGCCTAAAAGAAAGCAATGTAGGTATCGGTGGAGACTCAAGAGCGAAGGTGAATAAGATGATGGTGAAACATACCACAGCTACTGAAATTAATTGGAAGTTAGGGATTTAGAATTGTTGGTGGGGTTATGTTCGCAGAGTGTAGATATCCAGTAAAATGGAGCACAAGCTATTTAAAGAATTGTCAGTTTATTAAGAAGAGAACACTGCCATGCAGATAAAGGTCTATGATGATGATGATGATGAAGAAGAAGAGGACAAACTTTGTAAGAAAGAGGAGAGAGAAAGAGAAGTCTAATGGTCTAACTAGCCAGGAGAGCGTCAGTAAGGAACTGTGGTCAGCAGGAGCACAAAAACCCCAATTGAAAACCCCAATTGAGCCAATCAGGAGACAGTAAGGAGACTATTTGAAAATAGTAGGAAGTCCCTAATCTCACTACACTAACTAGTCTCCTCTGCTGCCCCCTGTAGGATGTTCTTGTCATTTCTTCATCTATGCATGATAGACCTTGCATATTCTAACAGGTTGATCCCCTGATCAAAAGAACACCAAGTTTTAGAGGCCCACTGCCCCCCAAATCTGCCCCCCAAGATCATTAGAACAATTAAAACCAGAGCAAAAGAATATACAAAAACTTTCTGTTTGAGTCTTTGAGTCTTCCTTGTTAAGCCCTTTCCAGATTTACCTGGATGCAGTGGGTGGTTGGTTGGTTGGGTTGTTAACTATAGGCTTTGCTGTCAGCATACATGGTAACCAACATATATGTAGTTTCCATAGTTCTCCAAGTCTCTGGATGGTGGTGGGGACTCAGGGAACCAGGGTAACTACATTTTCAATCTCAGTTAAACATGGATATCTTGTGTATATTTTCAGGCAGTGGCTGGCACCTAACGGAGTTAGCCTTCCACCATTGCCGTTGCCACCGCCATCTAATTTTGGGAAGGAGTAAGTGGAGTTGGGAGACAGTTTGTGGAGTCTGGGACCAAATCCATACCAGGTTCACTCTGGAACATCCAGAGGATTTTCAATAATATGGTGCTGTATTGATTACTAGCTGTGAATCTTTATAATAAGTGGATATATGATCTACATAAATAAATAGAAATTTAAGTTATGCATAGGACACATACAATAAAGTTTCCTTCTCAAAATGATCTGTGTGAAAATTTTCTGAATTTCAGGTTTTTCTTATTAGCTCAGAAGATGTACACCATTTATTTGATAAAATACTGACTTTTAAACAAATGTACACTCATTGTTTTCCTCTTTCCCCATGGAAGTGGTACATCAAAGTAAGATTATTATAGCTAATGAGGAATTATTTAGCAAGTTTGGCTTGGCATTTAATTTCTCTTAGAATCGCCTTGAGCTCGATGGAGAAGTGGGCAATACCGTATTATATGTAAGGCTTTAGATTTTGATAGACTAATCACACATTTTGTGAAAGTGTACAACCACTATTTTTATAAGACAAGTAAAGGGATTTGGTTAATCTGCTCTATTTTTAAAGTGAAATTAACCATGTGACTCTGGGGTATTATTGTTAAGAGAACTAGATAAACACATTAGGGTAATTAACCATCCTGGGAAGAGGTCGCTTTTGAAACTTAAATGTATACTGTATTAAAATGTAGACTGTGTAGAATTATCAGCAGCTGCTGGATAAAGGCAGACTATCTAATTATGATTTCTTACAACTAAATTGAACCAATTTTGGCTCTAGGTCAGAAGCCAGTAGAAAGGGGTGGGGAGGGTTGGGTTATAAAGCTGATGTCTCTCATAACAGTGGTATAAAGTGTAGGTTGCAGCTCTGCTCTCTTCCTTTGGGTCCTGCAAAAATTCCAAAGCAAATGCTGAATATGGCTCCCAAACCAGAAATATTGTGGGCCCAAGGTGATAAGGTGGGTAGAAATGTTTCAGACAAATAAATAAATTATAGAGTCATAGCTACATCACCTCTTTAGTTCGGACCAATATTATTATTAGTTTATTACGGCATCAAGCTAGTAAATCAGCAGGAACACATCAACATTATAAAAAATAACTTTAAAAAAGTACATAAAAGGCATAAAATAAAATACCTGCCAATACAAATTGCATAAAATATACGTCAGCAGAACAGCTTAACATTAAGATACGAATAAGCAGGCTTTTCGGATATAGCAGCAAGCCACACAGAATTTGGTGACAACTTTAGAGAGTTCGGACCAGTAAAAGATGCAGTCACATTTTCTTAGCCCCTTCCCTGTTGGAAAACAACTAAAAACTTTATAAAAGACCCAATTTGTAACACGCATTGGAGGTTTTTAACTTTTTAAATCAGATCTTGTTGTTTAAAATGTCACGTCAATGCATTTTGTTTTTGTTTTCTTCAAAACAAAAGGATTTGAAGCCCCTTTCTCTTTCACTGTGGTTGGTTATCGTTTATCATTTCTCTTTTCACTCTTTTCCACTCATTCTCCCATTTTTCTGAATATTTTGATATTTTGAAAGCTTTCTTACTGGCATAATCCCTTTTCATCTGTGATCTTTTTTTTGCCACGTTGTTTCTTTTGAGAGAGAATCTTTGTACATGCAGAGAGGCCTGTTCTGACCTGCACAACTTGTGGCCCACCAGGTCTTGATAAACAGGTTGATGTATTGGTTAAGTGCACGGACTCTAATCTGGGAAAACTGGGTTTGATTCTCCGCTCCTCCACTTGCACCTGCTGGATGACCTTGGACAAGCCACAGTTCTGGCAAAGCTGTTCTCTCTAGGACAGTTCTGAAAAGAGCTCTCTCAGCCCCACCTACCTCACAGGGTGTCTGTTGCGGGGAGGGGGAGGGAAAGGAGTTTGTAAGCCACTCTGAGACTCTGAGTGAAGGGCGGGATGTAAATCCAATCTCTTCTTCTTCATCCTCTTGCATTTGTCCCATGCTTGTAACTGCAAAACTGGGTGGGTGGTCTAGTGCTTGGCATATTCAAATATATGGATATTAAGATTTTTTGCCTGATTTTCTGCCAGTGTGTTTTAAGACCCTCCATTGCAATTGCAGTTATTTTTAAATGACTTTCCGTGGAACGATAATTTTTTATTTAAAACATGGGAATAAAAGTTTTGCTATTCTACCTTCTGTTCTGATTTTGTTTAAAGTTCCTGAGAAACATGTGGTTTAAATGAATATGAGTTGTTTTGAGCCTTGCCTTCACACTAATTCAGATCTCCACTAAGGCTAAATGAGCCTCTGATGGAAGCTGAAGATAATTCACTACTTAAAGAATGAAACAAAGGCCACAAACCTATGGCAGAAGGGAACAGAATTAAAAGTGAAGCTGTCATAACTGCATTCAAAGTTCAGCAACATAGTAGAGCCACCAACATAGAAGAGCGGTTTCTGCATATCTGAGGGGTAAACTGAGGACTGGGATGACGAGCACCTTCTCAGCCCTCCACCCCTTACTCAATAAAGGGCTCTGTTTCAGGTATTAAAAAGCCAGTTTGTTGTTTCCTAGCTTGAGGAGCTGTGATCCTCTCTTACCTTGAATGAACCTCTGAAATCCACTCCTCAAAGAAAGCTGCCTTGCTGGCCTAGTGTTGTGGGGAAGATGAGGAGCACCAGTAAAGCAATCCATAACATTGTGTTGCATGTCTCCAGTTTTATAGCATAAATTTCAGTTACAGTCTTAGACAGGTGGAAATTATATTATGGAAATAATAATTATGTTTGTGAATAATAGTTACACATTAGAAAGTGAGTGAGAATGGTTACAAATGTGTTACGGAATAAAGGAATTCTTTAAAAATATATCTGCTGCCAGTTCTCAATTTGGCTGCTTTAACAATGCAAAATACATCCTTTGTAAATTCGTTACCTGTACTGCCTTAGTACAGGAATAGTAAATTTTGCCATCCAGATGTAAAGAATGTATTTATTTATTTAATTCAATTTCTAGGCCGCTCTCCCCACACAGCAGGCTTATGTATGTATGGAAAGAATAAAAGTTCAAAATAGAAAACAAATATTAGTAAAGAAAAGACAGTAAAGAAAGTATATTATTTGGACAAAAATATTTCATACATCAGAGTAGGTCGGACTGCCAGGTTATTGCCAGTTATAACTCAAAGCACTGAACTCTATAATAATTTATTTTCATCAATATATCTAATTCTCAACAGGCTCCATCTCTGGATACTAAAATCCTCAGGTCCACAGAAAAATTTGAAGTCTTAAAAATACATTTGGAGGTTAAACCCCCCTCCCCCCCCCCCCCCCGGTGATAGAAGCGGTGTCTGTAGCTTTAAGGAACAAATGCCCTCTCAGTGACAGTTGCTAGGCAACTGTCTTCAAGGCTTTGTTTCTGTCCATAGAAGGTGGGGAGGCAGGGAGGCAGGGCCCTTTACAGGGCTATTTTGACCTTTGAAGAAAGATTAATCAGAGCCAGGCCTGCAAGCAACCATGGGGTGACTTGCTACCATGCAATCTGCGTGACTCATCAAGGACTTGCAGCATGATACTCCTCAACAACAGTCACCCCACAAAAGCCATTGTGGAGTAGTGATTAGAGTTTCCAACTAGGAGACTCAGGGTCAAATCACCAGTCTGCCATGGAAACTCAGTTGGTGACCTTGGGCCAGTTACACATTCTCAGCTTAATTTACTTTAGGGTTGTTGCGAGAATAAAATGGAAGAGAGGAGAATGATGTAAACTATTTTGATTCCCCTTTAGAAAGGTGGGGTGTAAATGAAATAATATAGTTGAATTTGCCATAGTAGGCAGATTTCCAATCTGTTGATACCTTGAGGTTGGAGAATTTATCCTTTTCTGTGATATGTGCGTTTAGGGGAAGCTGCACGATAGCCTAAGTGATGAAGGTCCATGGGATCTGCTCAGTAGGGCTTGTGCTGCCCATCATTACAGTTTCTCTTGTGCAAAAGTGATGATGCTAACAGTCACAGAATGATTTGATCTCCATTGCAGTGAGGAAAGAGAGAACAGAAGCATGGCTGCATGAAGGAGAAATGGGTGGCCGTAATCAATTTTGGTCAGTGTGGGATGGGGAGCAAATGGTCTGTGTACCCAGATATTATAGAAATGCAAGAACAGCTAGATTTGAGTCCAGTGGCACCTTTGAGATCAACAAGATTTTTGAGATATAAGCTCTCAGGAGTCAAGGCTCATACCCTAAAAATCTTGCTGGTCTCTAAGGTGCTATTGGAGTCAAATCTAGTTGTTCTACCACAGACCAACACAGCTGTCCTCTGAAAATGAATGCTATAAAGTTCTTGAATTTATATCATTCCCTGATGCTTCTCTCTCAACTCTGTTATGTGGCTATGACTGTTAATGCCTGCATGCCATGTAGGGTTGCCAGCCTCCAGGCGGGGCCTGGGGATCTCCCGCTTTTACAACTGATCTCCAGCTGACAGAGATCAGCTCCCCTGGAGAAAATGGCTGCTTTGAAGGGTGGACTCTATGGCATTGTACCATGCTGAGGCCCCTCCCCTCTCCAAACCCCACCTTCTCCTGGCTCCACCCCAAAGTCCCCAGGTATTTTCCAACCTAATGCCATGCCACTCTTGTGTTACCATCTGAGTTTTTATATCGGTTTATTTTATACTAGGAATAAGGCCTGTTGTAGAAATAAATACAATGGGTTCTAGAAAGAGGCTCTGGGAGAGTGCCCCGGCCTTGGGCACTCAGTGTCAATTTGCTGTGGTGACTTCAGCAGAATGTAATGACACAGAGTCCACCATTTTCTCCAGAGGAACTGATCTCTGCTACCTCGAGCAGTTGTAATTTTAAGTGATCTCCAGCCCTCACCTGGAGATTGGCAACAATGGTTCCCCAGGATGAAATGTCTGGTTTGGAGGGTGGAGTCTATGGCATTGTACCTGTCTGAGGTCCCACCCCTCCTCAAACCCCACCCTCTCCAGGCTCCATCCCTCAAATCTCCTGGAATTTCCCAACCTGGCGTTGGCAACCCTATCTCCTTCCCAGCCACCCATCAAACTACCTTTATCTGCTCCTCTGACTTCAACTTTCTATCTCCTCCTGCTCCCTCCTAGAATCAGTTGTAATTCTGAGTGATTTCCAGCCCCCACTTGGAGATTGGCAACAGTGGTTCCCCAGGAGGAACTGGTTGGTTTGGAGGGGTGAAGTTTATGGCATTGTACCTGTCTGAGGTCCCACCCCTTCTCAAACCTCACCCTCTCCAGGTTCCATCCCTCAAATCTCCAGGAATATCCCACCTGGAGTTGGTAACCCTATCAGGACTGCTCCCAATGAGTTTTCTCCCAAAGGCCAAAATACGTGTGGAAAGGGCCTTTTACTGACAGAACCAAGCTTGGTTGCCTAGCAACAGGCAGTGAGGGGAAAGTAGGGTTGCCAGCTCTGAGTAGGGAAATACCTGGAGATTTGGAGGGTGGATCCTGTGGAGGGCAGTGTTGGGAGGGGGCAGAAGGACTCAGCAGGGTATAATGCCATAGGGTCTACCCTCCAAAGCAGCCATTTTTTTTCCAGTGGAACTGATCTGGAGATCAATTGTAACAGTGGGAGATCTCCAGGTCCCACCTAGGCAATCCTAGGGGAAAGTCAGCCATTCCTGTTTTCTGTGTGTCTGGCCCCATCCTCTATCTTTGCTTGTTTGTGTATGCACTGGCATTTTTTTGGATAATTTGGGCTGCCCCCCCCCCCCCAGCCTCTGCTAAACTGACAGCTGTTTACTTGGTGTTTCCCCCCTGTTCTGGAAAGTGTGGCCTCAGCAAACTTGGCTTGTAGACTAAAGACAGTGGGTTTTGTCCCCTGAGGGAATCGATCGTCATCTGGCGAGAAGAGCAAAGACAGTAGCTGTGTTCACCGGAGCGAAGCAACCATCTTCTGAGGAAAGTTTTGGTGGGTGCCGCTTCTGTGGATAGGACTCAGGCAATGCAGCCAGTGGATAGGGACAGCTTCTGTCTGACACATCATGGAGCCGACTGATTTAGGAGCACGTGGAATGTTCAGAAAGTGCCACCCCACTACTCAATTATATATAAGGAGAGATTAGCTAATAACACAATGAGCTTGAAGGCTAGTTTAGGAATTAAGGCTTCCAATTCCTGAAGAGGGTGAAAGAATTTTTAAAAGTTACACCCACTGTGTACAATTGAAAACATTTTCCGGTCTTCAGTATAGGAAAGGTTCCTTTCAAATATCAGCACCACAGAATCTGAAGAACCCTTGGTTGTGCTATGTGTTTCATAATAGAAAATGGAAGATCAGAGAGTGGTAGAATTTAGGGATGTGGGCTTCTAATCTTTTTCAGAGATGCCTATGTAGATTGAGATATTTGCAGTGCTTTGCCAATCTTCCTGGTAATTCCCAAATATATCTGGTATTTTCTTGGGATTTGTCCCCCAGTTTTCCCAAAAAATCCTGAATACCTTTGGGATGCCGAAATATACCCAAAAAATACTGCTAAGATTTTTTGGTATATTTTCAGCTTGAGTAGATCCAAATGCACGTCTTTAGTGAGGAGATGGAGATGTTGGAGGCCACTAGGAGGCAGATAGGATTTCCTCCCCCTATGAATCTCGCAGATCCCTGCATGTCCTGTTCTAATCCTGTTGTCCTGTTGAAATCCATAGTTGTAGACTGAGTAACTGCATAGAATTGCACTGTTAGAACAGATGTCCCATAATGCAGTAGGTTCATATGACATCAGACTAGGAAAGGACAGGGATGACTTTGTCATGAAGTAGATATGCTGATCTAAAGGATAAATGGCTGGTTGCTTGAACTGAAAATATCCTTTGAGTCTGCATAGTCCTAGGTTCAAGGTAGCATTTTGTATGTACCGAGTGGAGAGGTGAGTGCACAATTCAGAGGCCAACTCACATGACGCTATCATGTGAGGAGGGTGCTTAATTAAAACAGCCTCTTCAGTTGCAGCTGCTTCACTCAGCAAGCTGTTTCCTGTCTACCAGCTCAGTATGTGGTCTCTTCCCCCTTAATGGCTGTTGATATAGCATAGTGAAATTAAATAGCTGCTGGGTGCAAGACAATTAAAACGCCTCCTTTTCCTGCTCGATAGCAATACTCTTCTTCACAGTAGTTATTTTCCCTTCCATTTTAATTAAAAACAGAGTTTCCCTGCCCAGTAGAATAATTTTAGCATGGTTTTGTACATATATTGTGCTATCTAAATCCATGGTCATCTTTTCATGCATACTAACATTGGATTGCTTTCATTGGGTTTCATTTTTCCCCATCGACAAAAGAGAGCATTAGTAATTTGATTCCTATAATCTACAGTATATCTTGAAAAACAAATGCCGTGCAGCAATAATTTAACATTTGTGTTTGCAGAGCTGGTGTCCCGAATGTCCTCGCGCATCCAGAAGTGTGTGACCTTATCATGCAACTTCGTTATGGTTTGCGGAACTGAAGCATGCTATTGGTTATTATTATTTTTATGTAGAAAATAAGCAGTAATATTTTGCTAACATATTAGCACTTGTGGGAACCACCTGATTCCTGTGCTGTCTGTGATATCTTTTCTTTTCCAATGGGTGAAATTGTTGACTGGCAGACAGATGACTTTTTCCTAACTCCCATCCCATCTCCGGTCTTTCTTTTCAGGCCATGTAAATGTAAAAGTTTTTGTTTTAAAAATCGAACCCTGTAACCAGGCATAGAAAGTTACAGTGCAATCCTGTGCAGAATTACTCCAGGCTAAACTCACAGAAATCTAGTCTTTGACTGGAATAACTCTACATAAGATTGCACTGTTATTGTAGGCAAAATTTCAAGAAGTTGTGGTGTGTTTGTACTGACATAGGCCCAGTATCTTCATCATTCATCTTGTGATATTGAATTTCCCAGTGGAGCCTCTTTCACCCCTTTTACAGCCAGTTGCTTTCTGTTTGAGCCAGAAGTTTTCTTCCTCCCATTGATACTTACTGGGTTGATTTCTTAAAATGCCTGAGAATAAAGTGCAGACATACTGGCATCCATTACAGGAAAATATTGGAAGAAGTAGTGATGAGAGGATGTGGTGGAAAGACAGGGTTGCCAAGTACTCACCACGGGCCATATCTTCTTTTAGGCTAAAATTCCATCTATATATCTAATAGCCAAGTGGCCCACCCCCGTGTGGATACCTAAATCCGCGCGGGGGGGCACTTGGAGGGCAGAGGGGGGTTCTGCAGGTGGGGGGTGACCCCCCCCGCCTGCAGAAAAATCCCAAAACTTTAAAAAACTTTTCGGGGGATATTTAAATCCCCCGAAAAGTAAAACAGCATCCCCTGCGCATGCGCAGGGAACGCTCTACGAACTGCCGCGGCCGGGGGGAGGGGGTGAGCGGCGGGCCCAGCGAGGCCCGCCGGGACTCTTTGGGGGGTGGGGTGGGGGAAGGGGGCGAGCGGCGAGGCCCGGCGAGGCCCGCCGGGACTCTTTGGAGGGGGAAGGGGGCGAGCTCCTTCTCTCCCCCCCCACGAGTATCGCGGGTCCCCACCTTGTAATAAAATAATTTTCTACTTGCTATAACATTGGGGGGGGGGGAATCACAATGCCCAAAGTAGCCTCCAAATTCACCCCAGCCAAAAATCTCCCCAATTTTTCTCCCACTGATCCACAGATCTCTCACATTTGAGAAATAGGGGCATTTTAATAAACTGTTCTAGTGTATCAGTTTTCCCAGTAGCACATAAGCATAGCCTCTCTGGATAGTGCACCTTCTTATAACGACCATTCATTACTTGAGATGGTATAGAATCCAGCCTAGCAAGCATCAAAGCTCTCCTGTGTTGGGGTACAGTCAACTGCTTAGTGTGCTGAGAGAGCAAACTCTACAACCTCTAATAGGAGAGCTTAGAAAATAAAAATAAATACGAAGCTGCCTTATACTGAATTGAGCTGTTGGTCTTCTGCTTCAGTATTGTCTGCTCTGACAGGCAGAGGCTCTCAGACAAAGAAGGTCCTTTCCCAATATTCATGATCCCTTTTATTTGGAGATGTTGGGGATTAAGCCTGTGACCTTTTACATGCAAAGTGTATGTTTCACCACTGAGCTACAGCTATTCTTCTTCTTCCACTTTGCCTCCTGTCATGTGTTATGTGACTACAATCTGTAACCGTACCCAAGTACAAAGTATAGATTGAGTAGCCTTGCTGGCGTGACCTTGGGTCAGTCACAGTTCTCTCAGAGCTGTTCTCTCAAGAACAGTTCTCTCAAGAGCTCTCTCAGCCCTGCCTACCTCACAGGGTGTCTGTTGTGGGGATTATAAGCCACTCTAAGACTCCGAGTGAAGGCTGGGGTATGAATCCAGTGTCCTCTTCTTCTTCTTCTTCTTCTTCTTCTTCCTCCTCCTCCTCCTCCTCTTCTTCTTTCTTCTTCCCCCTGTCCTGCTACAAGGGTAATCTGTCTCTTCTCTAACATTCCAATGTCCCCTTGTTCCTTCTCTCTTTTGCAGTCACAAAAATGATATCAGAGTCAGCTGTTTGAATTTATCTGGTTCCAGTTGGATCATTTTGCCAAGAGAGTCTCTTTTTTGAGTCATGATGCCCCCTTTTCACTCATGTGAATATGCAGTAGATGCAGTTTGCCACATTCTCCCATGCAGCCCTCTTTCATTTGTTTCCTAGCAGCAGTGCCCTGTGAGTAGCATCCTGTCTCTCTTGCTTGTAAAGTCTGCGTTGCTTTCCTTTGCCTTCCCCTGATCCTCTGTTCATCAACTTCTGTGACACTTCAGATTTGTAAACCGTATGGTGCTTGTTGGCCACCTCTCAAACTACTCCCACGCTGAGATTATCCTTTCAATAACAGTGTAACGCGTCAAGCAAAGACGCTGTAATGCCATCAGCTTCTTGGTTTGGTCAAGTCTTCAGTTCAGCTTCCAGGCATCTGCGACTGCAGATTAGTTCGCAGATGGAAATAGGTGCATAATGCCAGAGTGCATATTGCAAAAAATAAAAAATGCAGATTCTACTTCAAACGTATATCCCAAACTCCCAGAATGTTTTGATGTGCACTGGAATTGTAAGGCACAAATTCATTCTCATCATTTTAAATAGGTCACATTTATTTTTGTGCAGAAAAACTCTTTGTTGGGATATAAATGTTAGAATAAATAAAATATTATGATTGTTATTATTGCATTGTATCTGTGTTAGGAGTGTGCATTCAGACTATAATGAGCCGGGAAAAAATCTGCAAAATACCTTATTGGTATTTTTCAGACAGTTTTCCAGCCAGATATAGAGCCCAGTATTTATTCACCTATCCAAAAATGGCAGTCCAAAAAATATTCAGGATTTTTCGAGACTGCCGGATAGCTGAAGGGTGTTTAAAGGGATTTCAGTCCTTTTAAACACCTTCAGGGTGAACTCACTGAGAACATGCTCTTTAAATGCCTTCAAATTTAAATGCCACAAGCTCTTTAAATGCCTTCAAAGCTTACTCATGGCTTGCAAAAGGCATTTAAAAAGATTATGATCCTATTAAATGCTTCCCCCCCTCCAATGGAGGATGGGGGTGGCTCTGTTGGTCAGTCCCATTTAAACTGGGCTGCCCAGCAGAGCCTGCAGGGAGAACCCTCAGCTGTGGCCGACTCCTCTTTGCAGCTCAGTTTAAACTCAGCCCAGGATCAGATGGGGTGGTGGGAGCTGACAGCTCTGCTTAAAATGAGCTGCAAAGAGGAGCCAGCCCAGGATCGGACGGGGTGGCGCGGATCTCTCAGCTCCCACTGCCCCAGCTGATTTTCTCTTTTTCTTCTCATGTCCATTGGACCCCAAAAAACTGAGGAATCCCAAATGTTTACAGCAACCAGTATTGGGATTCAGGAATATTGGGAAATACTGATATTTTTCTGTTCAGTGTACCCAAACCTGAAAAATACTGGGGGGGGGGGGGGATTGCACACCCCTAATGTGCGTGGATGTGTGTGTAAGAGAGAGAAATCTTAATTCTCTACTTTGGTTTTATCAAAAATCTTTTTTAAAAATCCACTAACATCAGATTTACCACTGATCCTGCCACCCAATCTGTTTTAGGCAAAATAAAGATGTTTTGTAACACCTTAAAGACTAACACATTTACTGTAGCATAAATTACAAATTGTAAGTAGCATAAGGTAGGCTCCTCATGCCACAATTAGTTTCTTAGTCTGTGGCAAATGTGCCAGAAAACTCATCTTCCATTTTTATTGTAATAACTTTGGAATTTATTTTAGCCATAAAGTCATTGCTCGTGGTCCTGATACAGCATGAACCTGTTGTATATACCAAATGCATTATTGTTAGCCTCCAGGAATTTATACTAAGAAAGGCAGGATATGAATCTTATAAATAAATAAGTATACATAAATGTTGCACATCAGCCCACTCTGGCAAACAGGTGAACTTTTTAGCTATACCCTTTTACCTCTTAAGTGTAGGTTGTAGTTCAGCAGTTAGCTGCTGCAGTGCAACATATAAGCCCAGCTGTGTAGATGCAGCCATTTCTGCATGGATTCATTGCCTGAAAGCACTTTGCATATAGTATATCTTGCATCCATTCTGGCTTGGACTCTCCATTAGTGGTGGTAGGATCGGATGGTCCCAGAGTGCCGATTTGTCCAATTGTATGGGATACGTTTCAGCTTGGCATTGGATACAAACACGTATAAAAAGGATTAAACAAAATGTATCTTTAATGTTACAGTGCACTTAAAAATCACCAAAGAACAAAACAGGTCTCACATTGAGCAGTACACATTACATGCAGTGCAGCATAATGTTAGTGGCGCTGATTGGAAACAATAAACCGATGAAATCAGACCAGACATGTTTCACCCACAAAGGCCTTCTCAAGTTAATGCCACATACACATTACATGAAGGAATCTGTGTCTGATTCTGCGTTGGCTTTTCCCTGTGTTGCTTTACGAAACCCACATTAGAACAGAAAGTCCCCTCTGCATTGCATGCCGCTTTCACTTCCTTTGATCATCAGGTTTTTACGTTACCTTCTTCATAGATTTATGGACATTTTATGGCCATTCAGGGGTGACTTTGCAGTCAGTATGGCATTGGCCTGGGGTATTCGAATGTGGTTTTGAGCTGCTTTTTTCCCTCCCAGTTGAGAATTGCCCTGCATTGCAGTAAAGCTTTTAAGGCCATGTGGGTGCGTTTTATGTGAGGCTGCCCTTGAAGACTGTCCAGAGACAGCAGCTTACATTGTTCTCCTCACCTTTATTTTATCCTCACAATAACCTTGTGAGGTAGGTTAGGCTAAGAGTGTGTGACTGGCCCAAGGTCATTTTGCGCATGGAGTGGAGATTTGAACCTGACTTCCCCAGATCTTAGTCTGATACTCTAACCACTTCACCACACTGGCTCCCAAACTTAGAAGTTGTAGTCTTGTTGTCATCAGAACATCAGTGTGGGTTTTGTCTAGGAAACGAGATTCAAAATTCTGAAAGGCAGAGGCCTAGACATAGATCATGGAGGGCATCGTTTAGTTACCAGATACCAGGGCATTCATGGAGTCACTGCTAGAAGGAAACCAATGAACCGTCTCATCCAATCCTTTGCCTGGCAACAGCACATCTATATCTAAAGACACTTGCCCAAAATATTTGTTACAAAACAGGCAGCATGAAAACTTATTGTGCTTGTAAAATCAGAACGTTTCCCTTTTCTTACTACATATACTCATGTACTCTGGATATTGTGAAACCTTGTGGGAAAGCCTTGCTCCTCAATGAGTTCTCCTGTCCAGCCATATATACAAAATTCTGTGCTAGCGCATGTTTGGATTCCCCTGCTGACTAAGCTCTCCCCCTATGGCAGTAGAAGGCATTGTCAAGTCACAGCTGACTCATGGTAACCCCGTAGGTTTTCCAGGACAACAGAGGAAGAGAGGGTGGTTTGCCATTGCCCGCATCTACATAGCTACGTATCTCCAAGTACTAACCAGGGCCGATTCTACTTAGCTTCTAAGATCTGATGAGATTGGCCTAGCCTGGGCCATCCAGTTCAGGGCCCTAGCCCTGTAGTCCTGGTTATATTTCAGTGCTGCCAGCCCTTATTTCCCCCCTAGTTTGTTTCTCCATGATTCAGTCCTCGTCCCAATGCTGGGAGTTCTTTCTTCTCTCAGCAATGACCTCTGATGTTCCACCCTATTCACCTAACATATAAGCTCTAAAAGGAAAATTATAATTGAAATCCTTATGGGCGCAATGCCTGCCTTCTTATATAGGTTGCTGCATACAGAGAGATACAGATTCTTTTCAAGAGGTTGTCCATTCCTGTTTGGGAGATTTAATTCTCATGCTTTCAGAATTCTTTTTTTTTTTGTAATTTTTTTTTTATTTTTCCAAACATTAAAAATAATACATTTATCTTATACAAATCCATTTTTCCATATTATATAACATTTTGTTCTGTTTGTATAATCTTGTTTTTATCTTATATTAACGGTTTCCCACCACATCTGAAGCATAACACATTTTCCACTCTATCCAAAATAGTAATACTTATATCTATGTTTACATTTCTGGTAACGGTCATATTTCTTAAAAATACTTATACATTAATTCTTACTTTCTATATTCTTATATAATTCTAAAAATAAAAAACAACTTCTTTGTCTAATTATCCTTAATACATTCATATACTCTAATTCTATTACTTTATATTATTATAACCATGTATAAATGCAATTTTTCATATCCCAGTATTTTTCAACATATTCTTTCAAATCTTTCCAATCTTCTAAAAAGGTCTCTGAGTACAGATCATTCAATTTTCTAGTCCATTTATCCATTTCAGCCATATGTAACAGTTTTTTCAACCATTCCCACACCTCTGGTATTTTTTCATTTTTCCAATGTTGTGCATACACCATTCTTGCTGTTGTTATCATATACCATATTATTGTCCTTTTTTTTACATTTATCTCTTCTAGTTTAAGTCCAAGCAATAACATTTCGGGCAAATTCTTAAATGTACATTTCAAGATTTTTTCCATTTCTACATGTATTTTTGACCAATAAATCTTTGCTTTATCACAAGTCCACCACATATGATAAAAATAACCTTCTTTCTTTTTACACTTCCAACATTTGTTAGACATATTCTGACCAATATTTGCAATTTTTTTTGGTGTCATATACCATCTATACATAGGGCTGCCAAGTCCCCCGCTTGGGCGGGGGAAACACCGATTTTTAGAGCTTACCTCCCGCTTTTCCAAAGATGGCCACCGGGGGGACAATGTCTGCAGAGAGCCTGCCCTGCATTAAAAAGCCTCGCCAGACATTTCCCCTTTAAGAAGTCAGCAAGAGAGCTTCTTCCACAGCAAGAGAGCCCCGCCCAGAGATTAAGGAGGGACTGAAGGAGCTGCTTTTGCATGTGGCTGGCAAGGTGAGTTTCTGTTCCAGCTCTTTTCATTCTCTCTCCCTCTTTCTTTTTTCTGTCTGTCTGTCTGTCTCTCTCTCTCTCTCTGTCCCCATCCAGCAGAGGTCTATCAGTGGCTATTATAGCCACAAGGTCTAAATGGAAGTAAGTGCCTCTGCTAGTTTTTTCCCCTTCTCTCTCTCTCCCTCTTTCTTTCTTTTTTCTGTCTGTCTGTCTGTCTCTCTCTCTCTGTCCCCATCCAGCAGAGGTCTATCAGTGGCTATTATAGCCACAAGGTCTAAATGGAACCCTTTGGCTGGGGCAGTGATGCTCTGCATTCTTGGTGCTTGGGGGGCAACAGTGGGAGGGCTTCTGGAGTTCTGGCCCCGCTGCTGGACCTCCTGAGGGCACCTGGTATGACACAGAGTGTTGTTCTGGATGGGCTGTTGGCCGGATCCACTGTGGCTTCTCTCCTGTTCTTATGATATGAAAATCATATTCAGCACTTGTGTAGCACTTAGTGCTTCATATTCTGCTGAGATGAGGAAGGATTCAGTAGGGCCGTTGCTCAGTGATAAGAGCATCTGCTTGACATGCAGGAGGTATCAGCCTCTTCAGCTAAAAAAGGATCAGGTAATAGGTGACATTAAAGATCTCAGCCTGAGACCCTGGAGAGCCACTACCAGTCTGAGTAGTCAATACTGACCTTGATGGACCAATGGCCTGATTCAGTATTAGGAAACTTCATGAGTTCATGTGTCAGCATGTGGAAGCAACATCACAGGATGTGACATCACAAAATGATGTCACTTCCTTTCTCCTGGCTCCACCCCCAAAGTCTCCTGGCTCCACCCCCAAAGACCCCAGATATTTCCCAAGTTGGACTTGGCAGCCCTATCTATACATCATTTTAAAACAGTTTTCTTTTAAGTTATAACACGTAGATATACTCATAGCATTTTTCCAATGCTTTCAGAATTCTAATGATTTTATGTTCCTTAACACCACCACTTTATTGATCAAGGAAATAAAGCTTCTGAACTTGCAGTAGCATTGCGAGTATATCTATAACATAATATATTGTGATATATGCTTGTCGGGATAAACAGATGTGCCTTCTCATTTAGAAGCTATCTCATGAACAAGGAAATTGATTATTGCAAGGCAAACCTAGATGTCTAACTATGCAAACGATACCTTCACTTAGAATTTAGACTGGAGTAAGTCTGCACAGGAAGTATTTGACTTCCTACCGATAAAACAGAAAAGGCAAACTAATAAAAATATCTCAAAATAGGACACAATGAACAGCAGGTAAAATGACTACATAATAATTTAGCAAAAACTGTAACCATTAGAGTGCTATTTTGATGGTTCCTGTGATATTTTCACAAAGCCTAACCTTTGCAGTCGTTAGCAGATCACATATCAGCAATGTCTGAAAAGGCATTCATATCATTTACCAGCTTTTCTTTCTGTCCCCTTATGCTGCAAAATATCTCAAGCCAGCCTGTAATTACCTGTGTGTGTCAGGTATCCAGTATTTATTTAAGCTCATCAAACAAAATTGCCTAAACAGTAACCTCACTCTGAAAACGGATCACCAATAAATAAGGGTTGAATGAAACATTAGTCATACGCGTCCAGGTGCAAGGGCTGGCATTGTTTAAGAAATGCAAGTATTAATTTGGATTTCTTGCAAACCCAAATCTAATTTGCTACCTAAGAGTGACTCGTACTATTGTTCTGAAAACTTCTTGAACTTTCTAATTTCTAAGGATGTCTGTTTGGTGATCTTACTGACTGTTTGTCCCCTCCCCCTTTGGAGAGCCTGCTTCGGCAGGGAAGGTGAGGTAAAATTTGAAATAATAAATAAATAAATTGCTGCTTAGAATATTATGGTACAGTGTCCACAATAAAAGACTTGTCCTCATTTTATGAGTTGGTCAATGACTATGAATAAAACTTATCTATCAATGAAAGTACAAGAGTGTCCTGTGTGTCCCAAGACAGGGAGATAGCTTGTCCACCTCGGAAATATGAGCACAGTCATTGGGATGGGTCAGAGGTTGCCAACTGTAAGGTTGGGAAGTTCCTGGAGATTTGGGGTTGGATCCTGGGGTGGGATGGGTTTGGGAAGGGGAAGAGATCTCAACGGGGTGTGATGCCATAGGGTCCATTCTCCAAACCAGCCATTTTCTCCAGGGGAACTGATCGCTGTAATCTGAAGATCAATTTTAATTCCAGAAGATCTCCAGGCCCAGTCTGGAGGTTGGCAATAAGAATGTGCATTTGGTTTGGACAAACACCCCCCCCCCCCGGAATAATGCCTATTCGGCCCCCCAAAAGCTGAACAGGGATTCCCCATATGGATGTTGTATATTCAGCATCCATTTGGGGAATCCCTTTGCTGAGCAAGTGGGAGGCAGGGGGAGGCACTTAAATGCCTTCCCGCACCCTCCTGGGCCTTTCCTGGCTTGCCTGCCTAGGTGGGCAGGCCAGGAAAGGTGGGGGGCTCTGCTGGGCTTCTCGAGCTTGCCTGCTTCGGTGGCCGCGCCGGGGAAGCCACAGGGAGGCATTTCAATGCCTCTGCATACCCTCCCGGGCCTTTCCTGGCTTGCCCACCTTGGCGGGTGGTCCAGGAAAGGCAGGGGGCTCTGCTGGGCTTTTCTGCCTTGCCTGTTTTGGCAGCTGGGCTGGGAAAGCCACGGGGAGGCATTTAAATGCCTCCTCACACCCTCCTGGGCCTTTCCTGGCTCGCCTGTCTTGGTGGGGGCCCCCTCTGCTGGGCTTCTCCAGCAGGCCAGGGAAGGTGGGGGATGGCTAGCTTGGGGGCAGCGGGCTCCACTGCAATTTGCCTTCCCTTCAATGAAGGGAGCATGCCACTTCTGCAGCACGACTTGGGGGGAGGGATTTAAACTTTAGAAGTTGAGTTGCAGCGCAGAGGTGGCACGCTCCCTTCATTGAAGGGAAGGCAATTTGCCTTCTCTTCAGTGACAAGCAGGGGTCATTTCGTAGAAAAAGAGGTGCAGGAGCTCATTAGCATAACTCATTAGCATAACTTATTTGCATATGCTAAACCACCTGACATCACCGGAAGTATGTCAGAAGGCAAGAGGGGGGGAAAAAGAAAGAAAGAAAGAAAGAAAGAAAGAAAGAAAGAAAGAAAGAAAGAAAGAAAGAAAGAAAGAGATGGCAGAGAGGGGAGAGCTACTAATCCAAGCCTCAGAAATACCACTATTCTGGGAGGTTAGCTTCAGTGATGGCTGAAGCCTTCAGAAGGCAGGTCAGAGGAACAAGGACCTTTTCAGGGGATGGGGTCACTTTGCTGCAGCCATGACTCAAGCAGGCATTCCCCCATGGGGGGGGGCTGGCAGCAACTCCCGGAGCTGAGCTCCCCCAAGCTCCTGCTCGAAATGACCCCTGGTGACAAGAAACCCCCCCTTCAATGAGGGGATTATTATACCCTATGGGGATAGTCCCCATAGGGTATAATTGGAGCCGAATGTGATTCATTCGGCTGAATGCCACCCCAATTGCCTTGCATTGCTGAAAGTGGTACTCGGGGGTCATTTGACTGGCCAAATCAGATTTGGCCTAATTTGGCCAAATCCAAGAGGGCTGATTTTGTTTTTTGCGGATCCCTAGTTGGCAACCTTAGGTGGATCTTATCTCTGTTCTACCACTCCACTGTGCAAAGTTTGTTTATTTATTAAAATATTTATACCTCATGTTTCCTTTTGGATCATGTTGGAAGCCTTCCTACGGTCTTAAGGGTCTTCCTCTAAATGGAAGCTCCACCAAGATTGAAGGCAGGCTACTTAGGAGGACTCTTTGCTTGTAATTTTGCTGTCTCCATGTTCCATAGCTGTAGTTTTTAAAAGCCTTTTGGGATGATGTAGGAAAGTGAGTTCTGGATTTTAAGGACACACAGTTCAGAAGGTGCAATAAGCTTATATGATTTACTAGGGAAATCGGTTAGGAAGCTTGTGATAAGTATACACTATGATAGTGAGGTCGGAACAAAAGTGAATATTACTGCGTACTACAGTTTTCCAGTTAATTTGATACAGCATGGGCGTGCGTGCATGTGACATTTCTGCAGTTTTACTCTTTTTTGCTTGACTGCTTCTGTGGGCAAGTATAATCTGACAGATCAGTTTCCTCTGAGCTTGAATTTTCTTTCCTCCCATGGATTTGAAGAACATACTTAAAATAGTGCCCATCACATGTTACTGTGGGGGCTCTGCCTTTCTGTGATGTGAGCCCATGTGTCTTAGGCTGTGCGTAAGTGATGCAACCATGTTTGTGGGGTGGATCACATGGGTCTTTTTCAGCTGGCACACTCTGTTTTGGAGGGTTGCAGATTGAATGGGAAACATCCCTGCACTTACCCTTTCTTTACGGTCACAGACTTCCAGCCACCTTGGACTGCATTATGGAAAGCAAGGTTCTATAGTTGCATAGTAGCAGATAGGATGCAGGGATACTTAGTTTATTTAATTATACAGTTTATTGTATATTTACACTATAGTCCTAAGTAGAGTACATTCTTCTAAGCCCAAAAACTTCAGTGGATTTAGAGGGGTGTGTAACTCTGTGCTGTAGGGTTGCCAGGTCCCCCCTGGCCATCAGCAGGGGATGAGCTGGTAGGGTTGCCAGATCTAGGTTGGGAAACTATTGGATATTTGGGGGTGGAGCCTGGGGAGGACAGCAACATCAGTGGGGTAGAATGCCATCGAGTCCACCCTCCAAAGCTCCCATTTTCTCCAGGGGAACTGAACTCTGTAGTCTGGAGATGAGCTGTAATTCCAAAGAATCCTCAGGTCCCTTCTGGAGGCTGGCATCCCTAATTGTTGATTTGCACTGTTAATGTACCTGTATGTGTTAGTTGAAGTGAAATGCTATTCTGTTTGTTGTCGTTAGAAGGGTTCTGAAAGCTGATGAAGCACAAGCAATCCCTATTTAGTTGCTCTTCTGCAGGTTGTCTCAGCGGTACTGTTCATCCCTGTCTCATCACCCATTTCAAAATGGAAGTGAATTATGCCCAAATGAGCAATTATCTTACAGCATGCTTGCTTATTCCCACGGAATATAAATTGAACTTCTTATATTGTTACACAGGTCTCTGTAACTTGATGCTGATGTGCAGTTTTTGGACATGGGCTATATTGACATCTGTTAGCTTTAGGATTAGACATATTTTATATAGTATGTCTGCCAGTGACTAGAAGCCATTACAGTGAATTAGATCTTTAGGTAGTATATCTCTCAGTGACAGGGTGACGTAGTGGTTAGAACATGATTTAAATTGAAATTTCCAACAAGCGGTGAAGCTTATTGGGTGACTTTGAGCCAGTCAGTTGCTGTCAGCCTAACCTACCTTGTCTGTTAGCTGTAAGGGTAAAATGGAGGAGCAGAAAACTATGTATGTTGCTCAGACCTCCTTGGAAGGAGAGTGAGATAAAAATATGATAGATGTTGTGAGCAACTAAAAGAATTTGCTGTCTCCCATACTTACTGTTGAGTGTTGTGTGAGGATCTGGAGGCCATTGTTAAAGGCTTTATGTCAGTGTAGGCTGACTTTTATTATGCTAGATACATTTATGTGACCATTAATTCGTTTTAACCCTGCATGAAGTAAATTTATAAGTATTATTATTTATTTATTGTTTGGCAGAGTTATACACCGGAACCTTATAATAATATAAAATACGTAACCAAGTTGATACAACAGGTAGGCAGACTGATTGGGCAATCCCCCTAAATAGTCCACTAAGTTGCAGCTGGGGAGAGTTCAAAGTGCTCCATTACATCTCCGTGGAAAGCATGATGCTCAAATTCCTGTGACAGATGGAAAATAGTTTGGCGGGCTGCACCACAATCGCATTCGGGTCCTGATATTTTGCCCTATTTAAACAACAGGTCTGCACAACTGCTAAAGCCTATTAGTATTCTATTAGTTGTCTTCCATACTTCAGGTGGGAGGTCAAATCCTGTGGGTCTCTTGTTGGTGTTTTCAGGTTATGGATATCGGGTAGAACTCAGGGCTTTTTTTGTAGAAAAAGCCCAGCAGGAACTCATTTGCATGATAGGCCACACCCAACAGCAGGAACTCATTAGCATATTAGGCCACACCCCTGACCGTGCAGCTCCCTCCCAGGATTGGCTTCCCCAGGTGCCCCACAGCTTGCTTGGGGAACCCGAGGGAGGGAAGGAAGGCAGTTTCTGTGGGGTGCCTGGGGAACCCGAGGAGGGGAGGCAGTTTAAACTGCCTTTCCTCCCTGGATTGGATTGGCTTCCTCAGGTGTCCCGCAGCTTGCGAGGTGCCTGGGGAACCCGAGGGGGGGGGGAGGCTGTAGGCGTGGCCTACTCGGAAGCCAGCTGGAACTCTGTTCCTGTGCGTTCTTGCCCAAAAATAGCCCTGGTAGAACTGATTGCATCTGTATTCTCAAACATTCATTCCCTAGATCGAAATTTTGTGATTACAGGATCTGTACAGATCTTATTGCTGGATTTTGGGATCTTAGTCTGGATAGGCAGCTGTCTGTTTTCAGTTATTGTGGATAGGCAATTGTCTGTTTTCAGTTATCTTTCTATATTCACAAAGAACAGCATTGTATCTTTGGAGATGTGGGGGAGTGATGTGGCACATTGTGGGTAGCCAATAGGTTGAAGTTGGTTTAATACATCTGCTGAGGGTTCTCATTGTTATATTGAATTGGACATCAAGTTTGAGGACCTGGGGGCTGTTGAGCCACACTGAAGCACCATATTCCACAGTACTATACACCAAATCCATAGCTGAGCAACTCAGTGTTGTAGCTAGGGATGGGCACGAACCTAAAAATTCTGTTTCGGGGCACCCCCTGAACTGAACCCTGAACTGAGCCCCAATTGACCCGAACTAGCCAGTTCAGATCTCCCTTTCTCCCGGCCACAGCTTGCCACAGCCAGGAGAAAGGTGATCACCTGGGAAGGATTAAATTGCTGGCACCCATTTAACCTGTCTGTTTTGCTTCCCCCCGCTTCAAAGTTCCTTTCTACTTCCAGAATTAATGGCCTAACCCCAAAATGAATCAGTTCTACTTTGCCCACAGCCTGGAAGGCCTATTCCTACCTACAGTTTATTTTATTTTATTTATTTAAAATCTTTTAATGCTGCTTTTCTACACAATAAGGGTCCACAAAGCAGACAATGTAAAAAAAAACCCATTAATTTATTTATTATTATTTTTTAATTTTGATTTCTATCCCGCCTAGCCAGCACATTAAAATGTAAGCAATTGTAAAACTATTTAAGCAGTTATAATTATAAAAATTATAAAATAATTTTAATTATAATAAAATAAAATAATTTATAATTATAAAATAATTCAATTAAAACACATAAACAAAAAACCCCCTAAAACATATAAACAACAGAAGAAGGGTTAGTAACCATTATTTGGGGTATGCCAGATTAAACAACGATGTCTTCACCTGTTGGTGAAAGACACCAATAGAGGGAGACAGACAGAGTTGCCAACTATGGGTTGGGATATTCCTGGAGATGGGGGATTGGGGTTTCCAGGTCTCTCTCCTGGCAACTGGCGGGGGATGGGGGGACATCAGGAGAGGGAGGGAGGCCCAGGCAATGTTGCTTGCAGCATGGCTATGTCACTTCCAGCATGCACAGGAAGTGACATCATCATGCTGTGACATCAACAGTGATGCTCTGGTATTTGGACAAAACCTCTGTGGTAAGAATGGAACCTGGTAGCAGTTGGGGGTGGAACCTGGGGATCATGGCATTTGGGGAGGGGAGGGAATTCAGGCAGGGATGAAGCCTACCCTCCAAAGCTGCCATTTTCTCCAGGGGAACTGATTTCTGTAATTTTGGGAGGACTCCAGGCCCCATCTGGAGGCTTGCAACCTGGGTCTACTCCCTTAGCTAAACTTTTAGAAGTATGGGTGAGAGTAATCCTGAAACTAAATTGAGACAGGCCTTAGACTGTAGGCATTGTCACATGTGGTCACAGTAGTGTCAAGAGATGCTCAGAAACACGATATGCAGGCAAATCATTATCCCTAAACAGCAGCAGGCAGGAAGCACATATAGTGTAGGTTTAGGTCTCCATATTAATCAGTTTATACAGTTTGTGTGGTGTAGCCTTTCTTTAACCAGACACTTAATATGACATTTCCATTTCTCTATAAGTACAGTATCAGCTTCCTCAGTAAAATACGTTTAGCTATTACCTCTGTTTGAAAGAAGAGAAATTACATTAACATAGCAATTATTGAGGCCTGCATTTTTTTTTTAAAAAGAGACATTTTAATAGTTTCCTGTTCAAACTCTAAAAGGCAAGTTCTTTATGAAAGCAGATTTAAAGACGTTGTAGTCTTTAATTCCATTTCAATCATCCTGTCCCCCCCTTGGGTGAAATTTCTTTCTTGGACATCTAATAGCAACTCTAACCAAGTCAATCACCTGTCCCTTGTTTGTTCAATATGGGTCCATCTTTTATTTCTTCTCATATATTTCTTCCTCGAGATTAAATCACACATCATGTTTGCCTTATTTTGAATGCATATCACAGTGACAGTGATATTATATTTTCAAATCTTGACAATGCACATAAATTCTTCCGCTCTCTCTACGTAGCAACAATGAACAGAATTACTGACGAATATGTGAGCTCAAGAGGCTGCATTTTTTAAAAGGCATATTATTCAATGAAAAATGCATTAGGAAAAACATTTGCAGTTCAGTTTAAACATTCAGACAAAACCCTTTAATAATCTAATGGCAGCTTTTGTATGGCGACATGCTGAGTAGGGTTTGGATAGTTATAACTGGAGGCTATCCAGGCCTTTCACATAAGTTGCTGCCTAATCTTTTAAACTGGAAATACTGGGGGTTGAACTGGAGATGCTGCAGCCACAATTTATTTTATTTTAGGCTGCCTTTCCCTGCAAGCAGTGACCTATATGGCTTGTGACAGCATACCTTAAGTATACTGTCTTCTCCTATATGAACCTACCCATCCACTCCAGTAGGGTTGCCAAGTCCTACTTAACTAATGGCGGGGGGGAGTCCTCCTTGGCCCGGGAGCTCCCTTGGCGCGCGTGCAAAGCGTGCGTGCCTGGTGACGTCACCTGGAAGTGACATCACCACGTTGGGGGCGTTGCCAGAGCGTCGCCCTGGCAACGCCCCCAATGTGATGACGTCACTTCCGGGCGACATCATTACGTTGGGGAAAGTTGTCCTGGCAGGACGACTTCGGGGGTGGGGTTCCCCCCGCCGGCCAAATGCTGGCCGGCAGATCGGGAACCCCTGTAGTGGGGGATCCACCGCCCCCCGGGGTGACTTGGCAGCCCTACACTCCAGTCGTCTTTTGGAGGCCTGCTTAGGGAGGCCCCGCCATCTGAGGCAAGATGGGTGACAACCTGATAGAGGTCCTTCTCAGTCCTGGTGCCAAAAATTTGGAACTCCCTCCGCAGAGAGATTTGACTCCCTCTATCATTATTTTCCACCAGCAGATGAAGACTTTTTACTTTTATTTGGCGTATACCCAGTTACTTTAATTGGCCCTGCTGCCTGGTTGTGTTGTTATGTGTGTTTGTATGTCTATATGTTGGATTGCTTAAATCTTTTATATATAAAGGTAAAGGTTTCCCTTGCTTGAAAGCCAGTCGAATCTGACTATAGGGGGCGGTGCTCATCTCCGTTTCCAAGCTGAAGAGCCAGCGCTGTCCAAAGACTTTTTCCGTGGTCATGTTGCCAGCATAACTAAACGCCGAGGTGCACAAAACAGTTACCTTCCCACCAAAGTGCTACCTATTTATCTACTTGCAATTTCTTCCTTTCAAACTGCTAGGTTGGCAGGAGCAGGGGCCAGAGACGGGAGCTCACTCCGTCATAAAGCACTCAGGTCTCGAACTGCCAAGCTACCGATCTTCAGGTCTGCAGCTCAGTGTCTTAACCTCTGAGCCGCCATGGACCCCCTTTTATATATACCTTAGTTTAAACGCTGCTTTAATGCTTTTGAAGTTTGCTGCCTTGGGGACCCTGTTTATGTGGAAAGGTGGCATAGAAATGTTTTAAATAAATAAAATAAACCTGGGGCCATCTGCATGCACAGAAGACATTCTGCCACTGAGCAATGGTCCCACCCTAGTGAAGGGCTATCCTTACTGCATGTATAAAACATAACTTTCCATGTGTAAGTCTTATTCAAATGAGGAAGATATTTATGCAGTGAATTTACAATTTCCAGAGTATATTTGAAATGGCTCAAGAAACCATAGAGACAATGGTATTTCCCAGACATCTTTAATGTTAGGGGTGCCTGCTGCATGTTGGGAAAAGCCTGGAGATTATGAGGGTGGAGCCTGAGGAGGGTGGGGTTTGGGGAGGGGAGGGACTTCAGTAGGGTATAATTCTATAGAGTCCATCTTCCAATGTGGCCATTTTCTCTAGGTAAACTGATCTCTGTTGCCAGGAGATCTCCAGCCACCAGCTGGAGGTTGGCAACCCTAGTTAATGTCCCAGTTTCATTCCCCTTTGTTATTTCAAGGTGGGGAGCGATGTTAGTCTGTCTGTAGCAGTAGAAAAGAGCAAGAGTCCAGTAACATCTTTTTGTTAGTCTTTAAGATGCTACTGGGCTTTTGCTCATTTCTTTGTTACTAGTTTGTCATTTCTCCCCCCCCCCCCCCATTTCCACACAGCTTCATTAGCCATCCCTTGCTGCTCTGTTTTTTTAGCGCTTCCCCCCAGTCTTTCTGAAATGGGGGGGAAACAGGTTTCAGAAACAGTGTGTGTGGGGACACTGAAAAAACGGGGCAGCAAGGGATTGCTAACAAAGCTGTGTGGAAAAGAGGGGGGGATAGTAACAAAGGGAAATGAAACTGAAACATTAAGACTGTCTGGAAAGCACAAATAGCACACAAAGTGCAACTTTTGTGAGGAGTTAAATTTATCGTTGCTATTGTATTCCCTTAAAGAGGACACTCAAAACACAGGTTCACAATGAAGCGAAATTGAGAACCGAGGGTTTTTTCTGTTTTATCCCAGCCGTTTGCCATCTGGGGGGGGAAATGAAAGACAGCATATTGATTTTTTTGAAGCTACATGATAAATGGCTGAAGTATTTCCCCCTAACATGTATGACATGTTTCGATTTAGTACACAAGGAGACTATATAAACTAAAAAAAAGAGAGAGGATTGCTATTTAAAAGGAAGGAGGAGTTCTGTCCTTCTTCTAAACAGTTCCAAGATGTCTGCCAAGCAATGCAGAATAAAGCGCAGGATCGACTGGCGGCCTCTGTTTTCAGACAGATCCTCTTTTTTTATATGGTGTTAGCGAAAATGAATACTAGTAAAGCTCTAGTGTTGTAGAATTCTAGGTCAGCCAAGTGAAGATAAGTATCTATCCGAGCTTTAGACAAAATGAAATTGTGAAAGATTAAAAGGAAGTTGGAACTTTAGAACTTCAATTTAGGTCACAAACATCTGTTCTGTAAAGAAAGAATCTTATAGTGTGAACCAGTGCAGAGTTAGTCCAGTCTAAGCCCACTGGAATCATGAGGCTTAGATTGGGGTAACTCTTCATAGGATCTCGCTGTTAGAGGTTAGGGAGGTGGTTTTTAAAAATGTTGTATAAAAACATTTGTACTATATTAAAGTTTAATGCTATGAGTCGAAGTTGAAACATCAACCAAGCACATCTGTTTATCGCTTCTTCCTCTCTCTTCTAAAATTGGATCAGATTGAATTATTTTAGAAATATCAAATAGGTTAAGAAGACATTTGGGAAGGAGAGAGTACATGATAGGAAAAGAGCAGTGTTTGTCCTTAGTATTGCTGCTGCATGAAAAATATTCAGAATGCAAGGAATGATTTTATTTTCAAGAAGAAAAACACTGACATATCTTGGCCATTCATAACTTGTCATGAACCATTCTAAAAATGGTACACATAACATAACCAGACTACACTTGTAAAATTATTATTTATGCAACACTTCAGGCGGAAATTTGAGTTTAAGAAAACATTCAGTTCCTTTTTGCAGTGTATCAGCAGCTGCATGGTATATAGCCACAATGGTATTTGAACACATAAAGCTGCCTTATACTGAATTAGACCATTGGTCCATCAAAGTTAGTATTGTCTACTCAGACTGGCAGCAGCTCTCCAGGGTCTCAGGCTGAGGTCTTTCACATGACTTCCTACCTGGCCCTTTTTAAACTGGAGATGCAAGGGATTGAGCCTGGGACCTTCTGCATACCAAGCAGATGCTCTGCCAGTGAGCCACAGCCTCAGGTTGTCCAGAGTACCAACCTATGACATTGAAGGAAAGCCCTGAACTACTGATGGGAACAGGTGAATAAGTGATAACTCCTGTGCAGGATCAGGTAGATTGGAGGTGTGTGCTTGCCCCCCCCCCCCAACAGCCATGTGTCTGTCCTCTGGGTCCAGCTGTCTTGTGGTAGTAAGGGAGTGACTCTCATTGGAACTACTTGCTTGAGAGAAAACTAGGATTGCCAGTCCTCAGTTAGGAGTGGGGGAATCCCCCGGTTTTTCAGGCTCCTGCCTGCCGGTGGCTGGCTGGCTGACTGGAGGAAATCCCCTCCCAACAGCAACGTGGAGTAATGTGCCTATGTCACCCGGAAGTGAAGTAGGCACATCGGTGATGTCGGGGCCACACGCTGTTCTTTTTGGGCAAAACGCTATGGTTTGAGGTTGATTTTACCATAGAGTTTTGCCCCCAAATCAGAACCTCTGGGTGACGTAGGCACAGGGCGTGATGTTCCTTCCGGTGACATTGGCACATCAGGAGTGACGCTTCCAGCTCTTTGAGCATCCTCCCCATCCCCTGCTGGCATCTCAAAGGGACCTGGCAACCCCAGAGAAAACACATTCTCCTCCTGAATGGGTGAAGGGACTATTTTGCCGTTATCTCCAGTGGACATAGGACACAAGACTGTGTGGAGGCAGGGCTGGGCTAAATTGCCCAGGCAAGAGGAGGGAGTCAGGGAGTGGTTATTTAAGCCAGCTCTGCTTCCCCAGCAGCGGGATTAGCCAGGGATTGCCTGGCTGCAGTGGGCCATGTGGGGGTAATTTGGTCACCACTGATGCTGAGCAGGTTCTTTGGGAGGAGAGGCTGTCTTCAGAGTGGCTTACAAGGGGGCCGTCTTGTTTTTCACATGTTCCACATTGATGGCATTTAACGTGTGTAATTAGGCTGGGTCCTTAGGGGCTGGTTAGGTCCTCAGTACAGGTTCATTTGAAGGTCATCCAGCAGGCTTCTGTAGCAGACTGAGGATTCCAAGCTGGGCCTCCCAGGTCCCAGTCTGACACCCTATGCACTACACCACACTGCCTCTCAACAAAGTGTAGCAAAGGATGGAGGTATTTAAGAACACAGATGTGTGGACTACTCATAATAACATTAAAAATAATAATCCCAAACCCTTATCCCACAATTGAAAACAAATCAGCCAGTATCATAATGCCCCTGTATGGTGCGACCTCATTTGGTGAGATGGTGCGACCTTATTTGGAGTACTGTGTACAGTTCTGGTCGCCACACCTCAAAAAAGATATTATAGCATTGGAAAAATGCAGAAAAGGGCAGAAAAGGGCAACTAGAATGATAAAAGGGTTGGAACACTTTCTCTATGAAGAAAGGTTAAAGCGCTTGGGGCTCTTTAGCTTGGAGAAAAGGCGGCTGAGGGGTGACATGATCGAAGTTTATAAGATTATGCATGGGATAGAGCAGGTAGAGAAAGAAGTCCTTTTCTCCCTTTCTCACAATACAAGAACTCACGGGCACTCCATGAAATTGCTGAGCAGTCAGGTTAGAACAGATAAAAGGAAGTACTTCTTCACCCAAAGAGTGATTAACACGTGGAATTCACTGCCACAGGAGGTGGTGGTGGCTACAAGCATGGACAGCTTCAAGAGGGAAGTAGATAAACATAAAGAGCAGAAGTCCATCAGTGGCTATTAGCCACTAAGTATAGATAGGAACTCTCAGTCTGGGGCAAGTGATGCTCTGTATTCTTGGTGTTTGGGGGAGGGCAACAGTGGGAGGGCTTCCTGCCCCCACTGCTGGACCTTCTGAGGGCACCTGGTGTTTTTGGCCACTGTGTGACAGAGTGTTGGACTGGATGGGCCACTGGTCTGATCCAACATTGGCTTCTCTTATGTTCTCTCTTATGTTCTTAATGCTTAGAGATCTGGAGGGACTGGAGGACAGTCTGTTTGGGGAAAAGATGTGTATTCCCCCCCCCCCTTTATTCTTATTGTCTTCACTGTTTCTGCAATCGGAGTCATAAACAGCAAACCCTTATCCCATAATAAACCTTGTTCCACAGGAAAATGTGGAAGAATTCAAAGGTTGCTACTGCAAAAGTTCTCATGTGATTTGACTACAGCTGCTAGAAATTTTGCCACATGCAGAGTAGTTTGTTTGTCTTCATCTCTAAGTAACCAGGATGATTTTGCGTCTGGAGAGAGGAAGTCCTGATTAAATAAGGAGATGAACAATGTTAGAAAGTTTGGGAGCTGATTGCACGGCTCTTTTGAGCAACCATCCAATGTTCCTGATAAGTCATGCTGAAAAGAATGCAATTTTATTTGTCCCAGTGACTGAGTGTTTGATCGTTTCCATACACAGAAACACCATGTGGCAAAGAGTTCCAGAAAGGAAGCCACTGTGTTTTGAGTAACTACTTCCAACTAGAAGGACAGAGCTCAGCTATTTAAAAGGGACTGTGCCACTGCTGGACTTAATGGGATGTCAGTTTTAATAATTTGATTTTGCAGTCTTAAAATGTGATACATTTCACAGGGAAAGGTATTTATAGAATTTGGCCCCATTGATGCAATGATGAGAAAACTTGGGACAAATTTGCCTGGTGATCAAAGCCTCTTGCATGAAAATTTGAGTTTTTAAAAATCACTTTACTGCCTGCCTTTATATAGGAAATAATCATCTTTATTGAAAATGTTACAAAAAGGTTGTCCCCAGTGACTGCTGCAAGGCTTCCCTTTCATCCAGAGTCTATCAGACAAACAGCAATTAGTTGACGAGTATTTTAGAGAATGCCTGAAGGTTGTCACTCTTGGAGTTCGAGGCTATAATTGTTGTGTTTTTTTTGTAATTTTTTATTTTATTTTTCAAAACATTAAAAAAATAGTACATTTATCTTATACAAATACTTTTTTCTATATTATATAACATTTTGTTCTATTTGTATAATCTTGTTTTTATCTTGTATTGGCGGTTTCCCACCACATCTGAAACATAACACATTTTCCACTTTATCCAAAATAGTAATACTTATATCTATGTTTACATTTCTGGTAACGGTCATATTTCTTAAAAATACTTATACACTAATTCTGACTTTCTATGTTCTTATATAATTCTAAAGTAAAAAACAACTTCATTATCTAATTATCCTTAATACATTCATATACTCTAATTCTATTGCTTTATGTTATTATAACCATGTATAAATGCAATTTTTCATGTCCCAGTATTTTTCAACATACTCTTTCAGGTCCTTCCAATCTTCTAAAAAAGTCTCTGAGTACAGATCATTCAACTTTCTAGTCCATTTATCCATTTCAGCCATATATAACAGTTTTTTCAACCATTCCCACACCTTTGGTATTTTTTCATTTTTCCAATTTTGTGCATACACCATTCTTGCTGTTGTTATCATATACCATATTATTGTCCTTTTCTTTACATTTATCTCTTCTAGTTTAAGTCCAAGCAATAACATTTCAGGTAACTTCTTAAATGTACATTTCAAGATTTTTTCCATTTCTGCATGTATTTTTGACCAATAAATCTTTGCTTTGTCACAAGTCCACCACATATGATAAAAAGAACCTTCTTTCTTTTTACATTTCCAACATTTGTTAGACATATTCTGACTAATATTTGCAATTTTTTTTGGTGTCATATACCATCTATACATCATTTTAAAACAATTTTCTTTTAAGTTATAACACGTAGATATACTCATAGCATTTTTCCATAAAAATTCCCAAGATTCCATTTCAATGTCTTTGTTAAAGTTTATCGCCCATTTTACCATTTATTCTTTTACCATTTCATCAGCATTAAACCATTTTAGCAAAACTTTATACATTTTAGAAGTCATTTTTTTCCCACCTTCCTCCCAAACTTGTTCTATTTCATTATTTTTTCCCCTAAAGCCATGTTTTTTATCACTTCTATACATACCATATATTTGTCTATATCTTAGCCAACCATAATTAAAGTCCATCTGATGCTGCTCCTTCAATTTAAGGTCTTTGCCGTGTCTTGTTAATAAGTCTCTATACTTCAACCAATCTTGTCCTTTGTACCGTGATGCTGGATTTAAAACTTCTGCGGGTACAATCCACATAGGTATCTCTTCTGGAAAAAAGTTTTTATATCTTATCCACGTATCCATTAGCATTCTTCTCAAATAATGATGTTTAAACATATTGTCCATTTTTGTTTTACCATAATACAAATACGCATGCCACCCAAATCTACAATCATGACCTTCCAGGGACAATAACTTTCTATCTTGTAACATAGTCCATGTCCCTACCCAGGTCAAACATATTGCATCATGGTATAGCCTTAAGTAATTGAAACCCTCCTTTATCTTTAGCATCACACATTATTTTCATCTTAATTCTTGGTTTTTTCCCTCCCCACACAAACTTAGACAATTCCTTCTGCCAGCATTTGAATGTTTTTACATCTTTCACAATTGGAATAGTTTGAAACAAAAACATTAATCGTGGTAACACATTCATCTTAACCACCGCAATTCTACCCAACAATGAGAAATTTAATACATTCCACTTTTTAATATCCTGCATAATTTGCAACCATAATTTTTCATAATTATTTTTATAAAGATCAATGTTTTTCATTGTTAGGTTTACACCTAGATATTTTGTCTTTTTCACCACCTCACATTCTATAAGATTTTGTAACTCCTTTTGTTTATTATTTGACATATTTTTGCACATCACTTTCGATTTGTTCTTATTTACATAAAATCCTGCTAAGTCACCAAACTCTTTTACTCTCTGTAACAAATATGGTAGTGTAGACAAGGGGTCTTCCATTATGAACATCACATCATCCGCAAAGGCCCTATATTTAAAAGAAAAACTTTTAATTGTTAAGCCTTTAATATCCTTGTCTTCCTTCACATTTAACAGTAGAACTTCTAAGATCCAAATAAATAGCAGCGGCGAAAGTGGGCATCCTTGTCTTGTTCCTTTTTCAACTTTAAAATCGTCTGTCTTTTCAGTATTAATTATTAAAGAGGATTTCTGCTCTTTATATATTGTTTTGATGAGGTTAAGCATATATTCACCAATCTCAAGATGTTCTAAAACTTCAAACATAAAATCCCAGTTTAAATTATCGAACGCTTTTTCCGCATCCAAAAAGAAAAAGCCCACTTCCTTTTCAGGGTGTTTGTCATAGTATTCTACAGCATCCACTACTACTCTTAGATTATCCCTTATTTGTCGATTAGGTAAGAACCCTGCTTGTTCTGTTTGTATAGTTTCTTTAAGGTGCTCTTTTAATCTGTCCGCTATAATCTTAGCAAAAATCTTATAATCATTATTTAGTAAAGAAATCGGTCTATAATTCTTAACATTAGTCAAATCTTGATTTTCTTTTGGGATCAGTGAGATGGTTGCATCTTTCCAGGTTTCTGGGACCTCACCAGTGACTCCTATATCGTTCATCAATAGCAGTAACACCGGTGAGATCGACTCCTGTAACTTTTTATAAAACTTCACTGTGAATCCATCCGGTCCAGGTGCTTTTCCTAATTTTGAGTCATTTATTGCGTTTTTAATCTCTTGTAATGATACTGGATTGTTGAATAATTCTTTAATTTTTTCTGTTGGTTTTGGTAACTTTAACGTTTGCAGGTATTCTTTAATCTTTCTTCTGTCTTTGTTTTCCTTCTTAAAAAGTTTTGCATAGTATTTAAAAAATTCTCTTTTTATTCCTTTGTTGTCTATTATCTCAGTATTATCTCTTATCACTTTAGTGATAAATTTATTTTCACGTTTTTTCTTTAATTGCCATGCTAAGTATTTTCCGGGTTTGTTTGCACCTTCAAATGCTTTTTGTTGGAGTTTTTTTAAATTCCAATACATCTCTTGGTTCAAAATAGCTTTTGCTTGGTCTTGTAGCATCCAGATTTCCTTTTGCAGTTTCTTTTTCCCTGGTTTATTCTTCAGTTCTTCTTCCTTTGTTTTAATGGTTTGTAAAATATTTTCATATTGCTCTCTTTTCTTTTTATTATCTTTAGCATTTAGTGATATCAATAGTCCTCTCATCACTGCTTTATATGCATCCCATACGGTTTGAATTTTTACTTCTTTCTGCATGTTTGCTTGGGAGTATAGGTCTGTTTCTTCAAGTAATCTTTTAACTATTTCTTGGTTATCTAGTAAGTCCTCGTTTATTCTCCATCTCTTTTGTTTTTTTACCTGCCCAGCCGTCCATAAACACGGATTATGATCTGAAATTATTCTGGGTAGAATTTCCACTTTTCTTGTCTTAAAGGTTAAGTTAGTAGTCATCCAAATCATGTCAGTTCTTGAATGTGAGTCATGTCTATTAGAGTAAAAGGTAAAATCTTTTCCTTGTGGATTAGCTTTCCTCCAAATATCTTCCAGCTTCTCTTGTTTTATCAGTTCAAAAAAATTTTTTGGAAGCTTCCCTAATGTCTCATCCTTTCTTTTAGAGCGCCTATCTAATTTATTATCTACAGTTCCATTGAAGTCCCCTAACATCATGATTTGATCGTAGTTTACATTGTCCAGTTCCACTTGTAATTCTTTAAAAAAGTTTTCTTTGGCTCCATTCGGAGCATAAATGTTCACAATCAAAGTTCTCAGTCCTTGTAGTAAAATTTCAATAGCTAAATATCTTCCATCTTTATCTTTAAATATTACTTTAGGTTCCAAATCTTTATTGACATATGTTACAACACCATTCTTTTTATTACTTGCTAAAGAATAAAATTCTTCTCCCAATTTTTTCCTTATTAAATATTTGTGGTCTTGTTTTTTAAGATGAGCTTCTTGTATACAAATTATACTACATTTTTGTTTCTCCAACCAATGACCTACCATTCTATGTTTTTGGGGTGAATTTAGTCCATTTACATTCCATGTAAGTATTTTGTAATCCATCTTGATATATTCTTAAATATCCCCAAAGTCATCTTTATTCTCTCCCAGGAATGCGAACATTTCTTCTGTACTTTTAATCACTACTCTGGTGTTGCCATAGTAAAAGCTTAGTCCTTGTGGTATTTCCCAACGGAATCTAATTTTTTTCTCCTTTAATTTATCCTTCAGACGCTTGAATTTTTTCCTTTCTTGCAATATTGCTCTGGGCAATTCTTTCATTACTATAATTTTCTTTCCATCTATTTCAAAAGGATCAGTAAAGCACTTCTTGTAAATTTGTTCTTTTGTTCTTTTCATTGTAAATTGGACAACCACATCTCTTGGTATGTTTTTGTCTCTTGCACATGTGGAATTAACTCTATAAACAAGATCCATGTGTTCTTTAACAACCTCTTCCTGTTCTTGTAGAAAATCTGCTGTTGCTTCTTGCATTCTTGTAAAAATGTCTTCACTCAATTTTTCCTCAATCCCTCTAAATCTCAAGTGGTTTTGCATGTCTTTATAGTACATCATCTTTTCCATCCTCTCATTCTCTCGCATTGTCTTTTGGGTGCTTTCTTCCAGTTCTTTTACTTTAGTTTCTATATCCTGTGTTCTTGTGGTTAATTTTTGAAATTCTGCTTTTAAGTCCATAAAATTTTTGTCTGCTTGAGCCGCTATATTATTCATTTTAACATTTACCTCTCCTATAGCGTCTAACATTTTCTTTTCCATTGCTTCCATAACGGCTAGTAATTCTTTTTCTTTTTTTGCTGCCATTGCAGGAGAGGACCATGTAGCTGCTCTCAATCTTAGTCCGCGGTCCGTCTTGTCTCTTTAAAAAAGATCGATTTTATCTTGTTTTCCAAGTCGAACACCGATTAGTACATTCAAACAAGCTAATCTTGCCAAGTCAAATTATGTTGGTTTCAGCCTTCTAAGTTATATAGTTTTTGAGATATTGCAGTTTAAAAATTTTATAAATCCAAAATGGCGGGCGCGACTTCTCTATGGTTTGTGTCAAAGGTTATAGTCTTTTTACCTTACTTCTGGCTTGCCGTAGTTTCCTTTTGTCCCTTGTTTCCTTGTCTGCTCTCTGAACGTCACTTCCTGTTGTGGTCTTTCTGGTCCGGCAATTTTTAAAGTCCCCTTTACCTTCTTCCGGTGCTTCTCCTTTTCCCTTCTTGTCTGCTCCTCTAGCCATCACTTCTTGACTCAGTTCTCACATCTTAATCTCGCGATGCTTGGTTCCCTTCTCCCTCTTTGTCTCGCGATGCTTGGCTCCCCCTCCCGACTCTTCTTAACCGCAGGAATGTTAAACAACTTGTTTTTTTGGCTTTTAAAGTTCAAATTCAGCTTTTTAATGTTTCAAAACTGCACTCATCCAATCTGCAACAGTCTATTGCTTCACCCGATCTGCTTTTCGTCTTTCAAAACGCGGTAATGGTAAGGCAAAAAACTCCGTTACCTTTTGTTGTTACTTCGCTTCAGATGTGGTCCCAACGTTTAAACTTTATCTTCTTTGCTAAGGAATCAGGGGAATTGGAGGTTTTATGCTGAATTTATCAGCTCAGCTCGGCTCCTTAGAGATACTTGCACGAATCCTCTTCGGCTGCAGTGCTCAAGGTGTCGGAAAAGTCTCCTCCGAGACTTTCCCTTCACCGAGGTTGCTCAAACCTGGATTATATTGCTTGCTGGTCCTCACACTACCTGTGTGAGGTTGCGTCAGGTGGATTAATCCACCCAAGCTGTCAAGAAGAGCCGCTGTCCGCCTTGCGCATTTGCAAAGCGTGTCAGACCTCCATTCCTCCAACCGGAAACCGAGGCTATAATTGTTAATTCACTGATTCCCTTTATAAAGTAGCTGAGCTATACAAGCAAGAATAATTGACAGCAAAGCGAATTGCTATAGAGAACTGCAGCACAGAGCAAAATGGCTGACCCATAGCCATGAGGCTGGTTTTTGTGTGTGTGTTGCCCTAGTTGCATAAACTGCAACAGTATTGTCCTCTGATGGAACGATTCAACCATATTTCAAAAATATACATTATCTGTCATGTTTTGGAAACCACAGCTAAGAGATGTTTTGCTGGGTGGGGTTTTGTTTTGCTGCTTCATCCATGTTCAGACAACTGGCCATTGCAGAGAGAATTAGTTAATAATTTGAGTGTGGAGATCACTAAATACCACTTCTCCATGGTGGTGCCAGTTATGTTGTACACTGCCCTGAGCCTGGTCCTACAGGGGGGAGAACGGTTAGTACATTTAGTAATTAAATAAATATACAAACATTGGAGTCATTCAGTTTGAAAGCTGCTTATGGTGTAAGATGGACAAACACAAGATGAGTTTTCATGCCAGTACAAGTGGCCCCCAGGACTGTATAGCTGTGTCATCCATAGGGTTGAAACAATGTATGTGGTGAAAGATTTACGGTGCAGTCTTAAACTGATTTATATTCTTCTAATCCCACTGATTTCAGTGCATGAAGAATGCACTCAGTGCACTTTATGTAGGATGGGATGGCACTGTTAAAATACTTTTCCTTGCATGGAGTACTAATTGGGCTGCCAGCTTCAGGTTGGGAAATATGTGGAGATTTTGGGGATGGAGTCTGGGGAGGGCAGGGTTTGGTGATAGGAGGGACAACAGTGGAGTATAATGCCATACAGTCCACCTACCAAAGCAGCCATTTTCTCCAGGAGAACTGATCTCTGTTGCTTGTAGATCAGTTTTAATAGTGGGAGAACACCAGTCACCACCGGAAGGCTGGCAACCCTAAGCTGGCAACCCTAAGCACAACCCAACATGTGAAACTGGTTTTGGATTGCTTTCAGGTTCGTTTGAAATATATGGAATAAACCTGAACTTTGAACAGTCAAATCTGAATTATTAACTGTGTTATTCTCATCAGTTGGAGTAACAGTTCTGTGATACCAAACCATAGATACATTGCCTTTCCTCCAGTGTTCACTGTTGTTTTTTCCAGTGGAATCATGCTGGAGGCAACCACATGCTCTGTGCATATCGAGAAACGGGATAACACTTCCCAAAGCATAGGGTATTGTTGTTGTTTTTTAATTGGATGGTAGGGTCTCATATCTTCGTTTTCAGAAGTACTTTGTTGGCCTTAATCAGCTAAATACTTCCACAGCAATTATTAAGTTCGGGCCTTGCAAAAAGGTTGTTGTCGTACTGTGTTGCTACATTATCTGCCTGCATTGCTGACTGATTTTCTTCCTAGTTCTCGACCTTAGTTTACCTTGGTTCCTACCATGAGTAACTTTATCTACAACAGTAAGGTTAAGACACCTCTCAGAAATTATGGGGTTTGCATGTGCATAAAGTGCTGTCAAGTTGTAGCCAACTTATGGCCACCCCAGCAAAGAGCTTTCAAAGCAAGTGAGAAGCAGAAGTGGTTTGCCATTGCCTTCCTCTGCAGAGTCCTCTTTGGTGGTCTTGCATCTAAGTACCGACCCAGCTTAACTTCTAAGATCTGATGAGATTGGGCTGTACTATACCATTCTACACCCTGTTGTGGATTTTAGAGCTTTCCTTTTCTAGCTCTTTCCAAGTAAAAGGTTTTCTCTGTTCAGGAAAGATCCTGCTGGTTGCAAGCAAAACAAAAATCTCAGAAATTTGCCCTAGCTTCACAAGTTGACTCTGGTGCTATCAATGCATCACTGACAGTACAATCATAAAAGCACTTTCCTGTGGGTAAAGCCCGTTGGCCTGGCCTGAGTATGATTCTGAATAGATCTGCTTAGGATTACTCTCTAGGCTTCTTGTCTATACAGACAAAACTACAGGAAGAGTATAGATAATCTTTTTAGGTAACTTTTTTCTGAGTCACTCAACACATGGATGTTGAGGCATCACTGAGTCACTTGAGTGTCCTTAAGTCAGTACTGAAAGAATTATCAGACAGGAACATTGATTCCACGTGGCCATGTGTGGATCTCCAGGATAAATGTGGATATCCCTTAGGGGAACAATCAGGTTTCTTAAAACCCTCATTGTGGAAGGAAGTCGAAATGTAAGACTTGAACTGTACCACAAAACACATCTGAGATATCTGTGACATTTCTAGTGCATGGGGATGCATAGATAAGGTACCATGACATTCACTGAAGCTGAGGAGTTTCATTTCTGGAGAGTCTCTGTTTTGGACCTGAGAGTTTACATGCAGGATATGTTGGTTTATTTATTTTATCCTTATTTTTTTCCTGTATTTCCCCCTAATGGGGACCTTAAGTGGGCTATCAATCACATCACTCTCCCTTCCTCCTCTGTGGCTTAGTGGCTTTTCTTCAAATGCACAGGGTCCCAGGTTCAATTCCTGGCATCTCCAGTTTAAAACAAAAAATTACCAGGCAGTAGGTGATGTAAAAGACCTCGGCCTAAGAGCTGCTGTTAGTCTAAGTAGACAGTACCTGGACGGCCTGCTGGTCTGAATCAGTATAAGACAGGTTCTGTGGCAGAGTGGAGATTCAAACCTGATGGTTCCAGGTTCTAGTCCAAGACTAACCGCAATGCCATGCCAGCTCTTTTATATGTGCTTCTATGTACATGTACTCTATGTACATTGTATTTGTTTGTTTTGACAAAACTTGTTAAAATAATTTTAGGTTCTACTTAGGTTTTTTCCTAATGTCTTGGTGTGAAAAAGAAAATGGAATAAGTACTTAACATAGTGAAATCAATGTTCAGATAACAAACATGCTTGAAACTGTTCCTCTGTGTATCCTGCTGGATTAGTCTTGCTGGTGCCTTGCGGGTGACCCAGTAAAGATCTAACTTTGGTGGCTTGAGCATCATCTTTCTTGGGCATAATCTTTCATGTAGTATAGACATCCTTAACCTTTTAGAGCCTCTGGGCACATTTAGAATTCTGACACAGAGTGGTGGGCACAACCACAAAATGGCTGCCAGAGGAGTCAGAGCCACAAACAAAATGGCTGCCAAAGGAGTGAGAGCCACAAACTGGGAGGAAGCCCAAGTGCAGGGGAGAAGAGGGGTAATTAAAAAATGCACAGGGAAAGTGAGGTGAGGGAGAACAGAACACACACAATGGTGGCAGCTGATGCCAAAACAGTGCTATTTTAATCTGCATAGCCATTCTGATCTTCTCTGGCAAACCACCTGGCCCCACCCACTTTCAAAAAAGACTTGTAGGGCGCAATGAAAGGTGTTGATGGGTGCCACGGCATCTACAGGCACCATGTTGGGGATCCCTGATGTAGCTTTTCACAGTCTGAACCTATACTAATTCTTCTTAGAAGTTGGGGTGCTTTTGCCCCCTTCCCGTCAGCTAAAAGTTTGCCTTTGTGGTGTGCCTTGATTTGATTTAGTTATTTGTGAAATTTGTATGCTGCCTTTCTGCACAGTTAGGGCCACTGAGGCAGCTAATGGTTACAACATTATAAAAACACATCATAAAAACCATTCCTAAAAACAAAAACATAACGAACAGTAATTAAAACATAGGGCCAAAAGGAAGGATCATTGAGGAAATGCCAGATGACTGGCTGAAGACCTTGATAGAGGGGGGCAAATACTATCCTTGGGGACAGAGTTCCATATACCTGGTGCCACAGGCCGTCTTTTGGGTTGCCACCTGCCTAATCGCAGAAGGAGAGGGCACCTGAAGCAGGGCCTCAGAAAATGACCTTAAGCCAAATGCCTATACATGTGCCTACGCTGTCATCCTAAACGGATTAACACTCTTCTAAGTCTATTGAAGTCTGTGGGCTTTTAGAAGGGAGTGTAACTCTGCTTAGGATGGCACTGTGATTCTCTAGAGAGTTAACTAAGGCTCTAACACCTGTCACTTGCTGTTCATCAATGGGCGTCAGGCAGCCAGTTAATTGACAGGCTTTTTGACAGTTCACATCTATTCAGCGTCTGACAGTTGAAGTCTTTGTTGGCAGCTGTTCCAGCTGCTTGATGCAGTCTAAACATATCTCTCTTCATCTTGTGTGTGTGTGTGTGTATGTGTGCTGTGTGTAAAAAATTGGAACTATTCTGGAAATTAAATACCTAGGACATACAGGTATGAGGAACCTTCTAAAATGACTGTTCATGTTTAAGAATCTTGACTCATGCTTCTGTTCCTCAGAATTAATCCATAAATTGTGCCATTTATCTAGAGGAAGGGAAAGGTAAGAAAGTTGTGAGAGATTGTGACATGGCAATCATTTTTAATTCCCCTCCCCCCATTTCCTGAACAATTTCATAGTACCAATATGCACCTTGGATGTGTTTATTAACATCCGTAGGTCTAACTCTGACAATTGGAGTTGGGGGAATAAGAGTTACAGTGAATAACCAATACATCATGTGTATTGACATGAACATCCCAGAATCTCAAATGCCCTTCTCTGGGTCATGATTGGTGGGAGAAAGTGCTGTCAAGTTATAGCTGACTTGTGGTGATCCCATAGGGTTTTCAAGGCAAGACACAGAGGTGATATACTATTGCCTACCTCTTCATAGCAAGTCTGGACTTCCTTGCTGGCATCCCACCCAAGTACTAACCATGGCAGATTTTGCTTAACTTCTGAGATATGATTAGATGGGGCTAGCCTGAGCCATCCAGGTCAGGACTGGGTCATGATTAGAAAACCCAAATCTTCTGTAGACTATTGAGAGTTTATTAGACTATTCAGTTTTTTTTATATTCTCAGTATTGAATGATATAGTACAAAAATTGGTGGCTTTATCCCACCAAAATACCATGTCTACTTGTCTCTCCCTCCCCACACATTGTCTAATACTATACATGGAAAAATACATATGTGTTAATACCGCATCCTGTCTCTTCTTCATTCACATTATCAGAGAGGGAACTAGATTTAGTGGCTGCTGTTTTTGGCAGCCGTTATGTGTTTTGCTGAAGTTTATCTCTGCCCTCAGAGATCCATTCATTTTCTTGACCCTCATCAATATTTTCTTCTAGACTTTTAACGGCTTTCCATTCAGTTAAAAGACAGTATTACTGCTACTTTCATTCTCATTAGAGCTTCATGACTAATATTTTTGTTTGTCAACTTTGATTTATATATTCCAGGATGTTCCAGGTATTTTAACCATAGGATTTCCTGCCCTTGTCCACGATGTGGATGTGTTGTTACCAAGCCTCTGTTTTGACTGGTCTTTTTATTTTCTGTCAGTGTCATTTGGTTCACCAGCTGGAATCCTTCCTTAAAAAGTGTGATCTGGTAGTCCATCATATTATTGTCGCTTCCAGGCTTGATTACTTGAGTGCTGTGTATGGGGCTGCCCTAGGGCTGCCAGCCTCCAGGTGGGGCCTGGGGATCTCCTGCTTTTACACCTGATCTCCAGCTGACAGAGATCAGCTCCCCTGGAGAAAATGGCTGCTTTGAAGGGTGGACTCTATGGCATTGTACCATGCTGAGGCCCTTCCCCTCCCCAAACCCCACCTTCTCCTGGCTCCACCCCCAAAATCCCCAGGTATTTTCCAACCCAGACTTGGCAACCCTAGGCTGCCCTTGAAGATGATTCAGAAGGGTCACCTAGTATAGACTGTAGTAGAGTGTTGTTAACTGAAGTGTATTGCAAGCAATATACCAGGGTTGATGCTAGTCCAAGTCCAAAATCCAACATGATTAACTCAAGAAAGGAAGCCATGGCTTCCAGTTTGCAAGGCCTGAGAGGCTGCTGACAGTAGGACATTTTGGAAGTTGTTAACTGATAGGGTTACCAAGTCCAAGGTGCTGGTTTTGACCCATGAATACCACTGTAGCCTGGGGGCTGGCTTCTTAGACCATCTTCCCTTCTCTCTGTATAGTCATGCCTAGATCCTACAATCTACATAACTCAGTCACTTCCTTATGTGTTCTTCTCCTTCTGAGGTGAGATGTGTAGTCCAGTGGGGTAAGGTCTTTTCAGTGGCTGCCCTCTGGTTTTGGGATATCCTCCCCTTGTCCTCATGGATGATACCATCATTAAGTGTATTTTGGTGGCAGACCAGAAATTTTTTTTATTCCAATTTGCTTTTAATTGGTTGTTTTATGGTTCCATTGCTTCCCCTTCTGTTTTCTGTTGTTACTCTAGCTAGTTTTAATAGGTTGCTTTGGGTTTTTGTCAACTACTGCTAAATTTATTCAAATCAGTGTTCTTAAATTAGTCATACTTTTAGTATTTAGAGGATTACATTGCTGTGGACTGTGAAACTAAAGGCAATTGGTTTATTGCCTTCAAGAACCAAGTTAATCTTATAAGTGTCAGAATGGTCAACAGAAATTGTTTTGTGCAGTTTAGACAGCATGAGAAATTTTGAAAATTGAAATATGTTGATTCAGTAGTTGACAGCCTTGCATACAGCACATTTGAGTGTAAGGCCAATGTGTACAGAGAGAAAATGGGAGAGTGTGCTATGGTCCTACCTCAATTCATGATTGAGCATTCCGGTCCTCCTCCCCCCCCATGTTTACCCAGATACAGCCACAGTGCCTACATGTATCCATCTATGTGATATTCTAGGGACAGAATGCATACACAACTTGTATTTAAATCCTGTATAGACAAAGGTAGGAATGGTAAGGACAACATACTCATTGCTTTAGAAGGTAGCCATGCTGGTGTGCTATAGAACATCTAGATACCAGTCCAGTAGCACCTTAGAGATGAACCTCAATGCTGTTTCCCTTTTGTGTATGTTAGTCTGGTACAAGGCTGTGTTGTGTGTGTAGATCTTACCTAGAATATGATCAACTGGCTCAAACTAGGATTATTAGAGAAATTACCTTTAACTTAGAACACTAGAAGAGAAGGATCTTGTACAGACCAGTGTTACTGATTAATAATGTTGTACCAAACTTAAATGGAATATGGGTTTGATAGCTGTACAAAAATGCATTTAGTTTTCATTAATCTAATTCCTTTTAAGGCACCTTTGTCGGGCAAAATATCTTTCAGTCATCTTTGCAAAACACTTTTGAGATGAGTCATCAGTGCCATTTTTGTAGAAGGGGAACTGAGGATAAAAAGCAGTGACATGCACTTAATAATAACCATTGTAATTCAAATCAGAGCTGGTATACGGTGTAGCATATGGGCTGCATGCCTCAGGGTAGCTGTGGCCAGGTCATGAATCATTTAAAGTCAGCTATGTTTCAAATGTACATGATGCTTTTGTGCATACATAGTTTGCAGCATTCATCAGTCTGTCACATTCATCATATTGTCACATGCACAAAACTTGCTAGATCAAACTACAGCTCCCAGGCAGCAGCGCAGCAACATGCAAAGGATTTACAATCCATTTTAGTGTGCTGGATGAACATACTGGAGCAGATAGCATGTCATTTTCAGTGTTACAGACCACTGTTCCTCTCATGGGAAAGCTACCAATCTAAGAATATTTTAGACTTAGGACCGTTACGCGTTCACATCTTACTGCAGATTTTCTGAGCAGTAAGCCTTTAATCTTGATTTAGGATTCTGTGCCTGCCTTATTCACTATTCTTTTTACTCTGGTGTATTTATTCTGCAGCTACAATTTTTAAAAATCCACTTTTCTAAATTGGGGTGGAACATCACTTGTGATGTGTGGGGGTGATGTCCAAAGTTTCTTTTAAAAGATTATGCAGTTGCCCTATCGCCGCTGCATAGTAGCATCCAGCAAGCACCTTCTATTTAAATCCTTGTGGTTCAGGTTTTGCAGGTGCATTTTAAGCCTTAGTTTGTTGAATGAAAGGGAACAGAAAGGAGCCCAGGCAAAGGGGGGGAACCCACTGTTGAAACTGACTAGACTTTTCCTGAAACTGACAAGCAGCTGCAAAGCCCCGTTTTCCATATTGCCGAGCACTCTGCTGTTATTGGCAGCTGTGAAAAATGGGAAAGAGTCACACAATCATGTAATATGGGGAAACATGTTGAATGTACAAAATGCATGGTAGAACCCACTGGCATTGCAAGCTGTGATCATTGGCAATGTGTGTGTGTGCGTGCCCATGTGCACTTGTGAAAAGTCAGCTGCAACGTCACCACACTTTGCACAGTACGCAAATTGTATGGAGGAGGAGTCCTCTGGCAGAAGCTCTGGAGAGCTTTTTTAATCTTGTGCCACTAAATTGAAAAAAAGTGTATTTTCGCTGATGCCCTAGTGCAGCTGCATAGTAATACTAATTTCCTGCCCTTTGTTGCAAATTTGCATGGTTTTCTCTTTGTTATTCTCTAAACTGACCCTGCACACTGGTCATGATTTTGGCGGTTTTTAAAAGCCTGTCCTGTGCAGATTGCATTCTTCCTCCAAATGGATCGATCCCAAGTGATTCTTAAGTTCGGAGGTTTGTAGAAGATCTATGTGGCTCAGCTTCTATCTTAATGTGGACGGAATGACCTTGATGTAGCCAGGGAATGACTTCTGGGTGTGTAAAAGGGTGGGGTTGTTTTGAGGGAATCTGTATACTTTTGAATTACCTTCAGCATGGAAGCAAAACAAGGGAAAAATCAGTATAGAAGCACTCTCAGAAAACCCGGGAAAACAGCGAACCGAATGCTGAAGGGAGGAAAATCAATGCAGAACAACCAAGAAAACCTGATGGACACATGCATGGTAAAAGCAAGGGAAAACATCCATGCATAATAAGCGTTAATTCACAAGCAATCAATTCCCTCCTCCACAACTGCATAGCGGGGGGCTTTTTGAAATGGTAGGACATCACACGCAGCAATGTGTTACGACTTGTGGGTTTGTTTTTCAAATAAGAGCAGTTTAAAAAAAAAAAAAGTCACACTGTTTCCTTGCATACCCTTGGGTGAGTGTAAAGTGGCTGTTTGGATCCTAGCCAGAATAAATCTCTTAGCAGGATCCGGATGTGTATGAATGTTCCATAAGCAGGTCTTAGTGTTTTGGTTCAGAACAAGCTAATGATCTATGAAATGGTAATTGACTGTGGCAAACTCATTTCCCATTATTCTTCCGTGTATAGTTTACCCCCCAATATGCTGTATATGAAGAAGTGAACAGTGACTCATAAAAACTCATGCCCTACCACAAATTTTGTTAGTCTTTAAGGTGCTACTGGACTCGTACTTTTTTCTACTCCCCCAATATGTTGTCTTTTATCCTCCACAAAGCATTTCTTACAGCATAGTGGACATGTTGAACCAATAATATCTAAGGAAAGCATACGTTAGTGGAATCACAAGATGTTTACATTGCCTAGTGAAACAGAATGGAAATAATGGCATTTACGTAACTGCTGATATTTTTGGTGAAGCCACAAGATTGCTACCATTTTCCAGAGATTTTTTTAAAACAACTCAACTTTTACACAATGGAGTTTTTTATTGGTCATTATTTTGGGAATTGTGAAGCCTCATAAACTCCTTCTACCTCAACTGAAGTTAGTTTGGATCCCACATTTGCAACTGGGTAGAAAAAGACATACATCCTTTTCAGCAATGAGTATTTTAAATATGTTGTGGGTCCTAGCTCAACCCTGTACAGTTTGCACCAGTAATCAACCATGGATCATGCTGGAAGGCCATGGACGGCCTCTCACATACTTAGGATTGGCAGAAATGTGTGCACCGAAAATGCATAGTAAATATTTATAAGGACTGTGATACATGAGTGAAGTTAACTCAGATATTGCCCTCTATAGGCTGTTGTGTGCTGTAAGGTCCCCCTCTGCAAGCCATTGTGGGTTCCTCACCAAGCAATTGGGTAGGTTTACCAAACTGCCTGGTGCGGGCAGGGGTCTCCCACTTTTAAGTGCTCTTCTCCTCCCCCAATCACCCCCTCTTACCGGCAAGAACTGGGAAATCGTTGTGATGTGCCTATGAAAACTGGAAGTGACATAGGCACGTTGGGGACATCGAGCGGGGGGGTGATGCTCTGGTTTGAGGGGAAAACTCAAACAAATTCTACCACAAGAGTTTTGCCCAAAAACCAGAGCATCACCCCCAACATCCCTTACCTGCCCATGCCACTTCATGTTTATGTATGCACATCACGACACTCCTTCCCACTCCCGGTAAGTCCTTCTCCCTCCCCCTGCCAGCACGACAATCGGACCTGGCAACCCTACTACTGAGCCTGGCATGGAAATGGGCACTATGCAACTGGGCCATAGTAGAGGCTGATAGGAAGTGGGAAGGAGAGAAATTTGAAGATGGGTGCAGATAAATGTTCGGTTGGCTGATAGGTGGGAAGGAGAGAAGAAAGCAGGGAAAAAACCCCCACAGGGTACAGGGCCTTTCATGGAAGAGTTAAAGGAAATAGGGAGGGGAAAGGAGATTCCCATCCCCTTAAGTCCTTGCAGGTTTGCCACTTGTTTCACAGTAATGCTGGATAATATCAATATCCATAATACATATACAGAACCATGTAAATGTTTGCATAATGCAGATTTTTACTGAACTATATAAAATGAAATTGGACTGCTATGAACATATGTGCATTGTTACTGTATCCTGCTTTTTCATGTAATACAGTGATATTTTGCTTGAGGGTAAAATTCTCAGCTTTTTCATTTTACCTATTAATCTTTTCACATATCTTTTCCATATGTCAGTAAAGGATATTGTAGAGCTAGAAAAAATACAGAAGAGGGCAACCAAGATGATTAAAAGGTTGGAGCACCTTTCTTTTGAGGAAAAGCTAAAGAGCCTGTGAATTTTCAGTTTACAAAAAAGATGAGATGATTCAGATTTTTAAAATTAGGTATGGGAGGGGGAGACAGGTGATGGTAGAACATTTTCTCCTCTTCCAAAATACTAGAACTTGGAGCACCTGATGATGGGCAATGGATTCAAGATGAACAAAAGGAAATACTTCTTAATGAGTGATTATATTGTGGAATTAACTGCCAGTGGACACAGTGATGGCCAAAGGGATGAACTGCTTTAGAAGGGGACTGGATCGATTCATGGAGGATAGGACCATCAGTAGGTATTATCTATGGTGAATTAAGGGAACTTCCATAGTTTGAGGCGGTAACGCACTATGTCATTGACTTCTATGTCTTGTTTGTTGACCTTTCACTATGGAATATGGTTTTTAAAGAAAGTTTAGAAGGACCAGATTTTTTCTTAACTCTTCTAATAATATTTCTCAATAATCAGGATTGGTTTAAGATAGGTCTCTTTGAAATACTCTTTACTCAAAACCCTATTCAGATTTTTGGCAATGTGAGATCTCCAGAATGTGGTGGGAGTCTCTGCATTATATTTCTTATCCCACTTTATCCTGTGGTTTGTGGGTGGCTTACAGGAATCACAGCAATGTTATCAGTTGTAACAAAGGGGTTCTTAATCTACATGATTGGTATGGTTAGTCTCAGGAAACTCAGGAGGACAAACACTTAAAAAAGTAAAAATCCTTTCTGCACACTTACGGAATCTTTTTTTTAAAAAAACCTTTAAACATTTTTGGTCAGATGCAGATGCTGCCAGTTATGGGAGGGTAGGCTGGAGTAAACCCTCTTACTATAACTTTTAATGTTTTTCTGCAAGCCACAGGATTACCACAGGTTCACAGAGGCATATATTATTGCCTTGGGTGATCCCTCTTGTGGACGTTTTGAAGGGCCACCTGTGGCTATCAGATATACGATTATAAATATAAGTGACTTAAATTGTACATACACATGCCACAAACTGTGTATTTAAAAAATACAACATGTGCTCACACAAGATGAACAAAAGCTAGAAAACCAGCAACAAAATGCAAATAAGCAGGACTGTGGACAAATATCAACAAATTAAAAACAAAGAAATGAAACAGAGCCATTTACCCATTACTAAAAGGGAGGCTCACCTATTATGGAAAGAGTGTGCAGTTTTCCTTAAAGTGTGTCCCAGTGGAAGCTGGATCTTTTCCCCAACAGTTAGGATTGTTAGCTCTGGGTTTTTAAATATTTGGAAATTTTGGGGGTGGAGCTTGAGGAGAGTGGGACTGCAATGGGGTATAATGGCATAGAGTCCACCTTCCAAAGCAGCCATTTTCTCCAGGTGAACTGATTTCTTTCCCCTGGAGGTCAGCTGTCATCCCAGGAAATCTCCAGTTACAACCTGGAGATTGGCAGCCCTACTGACAGTTGCAAAACTGTGCAGGATTATGTGCCGCTCAATATTGTACAGAATAGCTGATAAAATTAAGACTGTCACAGACGAATAATATTAACTATCAACTGCATATTGTAATGGTTTTGGAAAACGTTTTCCTCTGTTCACATCTGCCATGATAATCTGCCATAGAGACATCAATAACATGTCATGTTCATCCCTAATAATGGAGGCAAAGAGAGTCTGCAGTCATTATGGCCCTTCAAGCACGAATTAGTAAAAATGAAATGGCAGTGCCACCAATTACGTATCCTGAAATATCACAGACACAGGAGGGTAATTTCAGTTTGAACTCTTTTGAGTTTAAAAATAGCTTTGTGCCTGTTCAGAAAAAAAGTGAATGGAATAATGCTCAAGAATTCTGCTGGATGTTGTTTGGTTCTATGGCTGTAAAATATTCATGAATTATAGCGTGATTATTTTCTGTAGTTGTACTGAAATATTTGCAACACTGTGTATTTTATTACATGTACTAGAGTCTCACTGTCTATTGTCTTACATTAGTTTTGATAAATTTTTGATTTAAGTTTGATAAAAGTTTTGATAAAGACATTAGTTTTGATAAATACTAGTTAACAGATGTTGAGGATGACATAATTCTAGTGTATGTACCTGTTGAGTGTGATCCTGTGACCCAGCCAGTGCATGGAATCTATGGAGGCAGAACTTCCCCTTCCATTCCAAACTTGTGAAAACAGTGTGCCACATGGCAGAACATAAGAGCCCTGTTGAATCCAACCAGTGGTCTATCTAATCCAGCATCCTGTCTCACACAGTGGCCAACCAGTTCCTTTGGAGGTCCAACAGTAAGGCATAGAGGCTGAGACCTTCCCCTGATGTTGCCTCCTGGCATTGATATTCAGATATTTACTGCCTCTGAACATGAAGGTTCCCCGCAGTCATCATGGCTAGTATCCACTGATAGACAACCTCCAGGAATCTGTCTGATCCCCTTTTAAAGCTGTCTCTGCCTGTGACTATCACCGCATCCTCTGGAGAATTAGAGCGGATGCACTGAGGAGTAAAAATGGGGTGAAATTGACTTCTCCTTAGGGATGCCAGCCTCTAGGTGGGACCTGGGGATCCCTCAAAATTTCAGTTCATCTCCAGACTACAAGGATCAGTTCCCCTGGAGAAAATGGATGCTTAAGACAGTGGACTCTGTGACATTGTACCCCACTGAGGTTCCTGTCCTCCCCAGGCCCCACCCCAAATATCCAGCAGTTTCCTAACCTGGAGCTGTCAACTCTACCCCTCATCCCTTGCCAGTGGCCGGGGGGACCTGGCAACCCTATTTCTCCCTCTTGCATTAGTCAACAGCTTGCTCTGCCAAACTTCTTCCCTAGTCCAAGAGGAAGCAGTACAAGAGGTTGTTGTTGTTCAGTCGCACAGTCGACTGAACTCTTTGCGACCCCATGGACCACATCACGCCAGGCCCTACTGTCTTCCATCGTGCTCCGGAGTTTGCTTAATTTCATGTTTGTTGCATCGATAACACTGTCTAACCATCTCATCCTTTGCCGTCCTCTTCTTCTATGACCATCAATTTTTCCCATCATCAGGGTCTTCTCCAGTGAGTGCTCCCTTCTCATTTGGTAGCCGAAGTATTTGAGCTTCAGCTTCAGTATCTGGCCTTCCAGGGAACAGTCAGGGTTGATTTCTTTTAGGACTGACTGATTTGATCTCCTTGCAGTCCAGGGGACTCTCAGGAGTCTTCTGTAGCACCGTAATTCAAAAGAATCTATTCTTCGGCACTCGGCCTTCCTTATAGACCAACTCTCGCAGCTATACATTACTACTGGGAATGCCATTGCTTTGACCATACGGACTTTTGTTGGCAGGGTAATGTCCCTACTTTTTATTATGCTGGCTAGGTTTGCCATCACTTTCCTCCCAAGAAGCAGGCATCTTTTAATTTCATGGCTGCAGTCACTGTCTGCAGTGATCTTGGATCCCAGGAACACGAAGTCTGCCACTGTTTCCCCTTCTGTTTGCCAAGGAGTGATGGGGCTGGATGCAATGATCTTTGTTTTTTTTGATGTTGAGTTTCAAGCCAACTTTTGTGCTCTCCTCTTTCACTCTTAGCAAGAGGCTCTTGACATCCTCTTCACTTTCTGCCATTAGAGAGGTATCATCTGCATATCTGAGGTTGCTGATGTTTCCCCCAGCAATCTTAATTCTGGTTTGTGATTCATCCAGGCCAGCCTTTTGCATGATGTACTCTGCACTCTGCATATAAATTAAATAAGCAGGGTGACAATATACATCCTTGTCGTACTCCTTTTCTTATGCTAAACCAATGAGTTGTCCATATCTGATTCTAACCATTGCTTCTTGACCCTTATACAGGTTTCTCAAGAGACAAGTGAGGTGGTCTGGTACTCCGATCTCTTTAAGGACTTTAAGGTTGGGAGGCCGCCACTGGTGCTGGGCGGTGGGGGGCAGGAGAAGCGGTGGCCCAAGAAGTCAGAGCCTTCTTACCCTTTGTCAGGGAGTTCCTGTGAGTTTATTAAAGGAAAACGTCTGTAAGAGATAAGCAGAAAGAAAGAAAGAAAAGAGAAAGTAATAAAGCAACAGGTGAAAACAGCATAAATTCCATGAATTAAACCAAATAGAAAGCCTTCCATGTTCCTGTCCTTACCAGTGAGGCTCTCCATGATTGTTCTGCAGCTTCTTCTTCTTCTTCTCTATTGGTTCTAAAAATCCCAAGCTGTTGACTCACCCTCCACCAGAGTAATCAGGGTTATAAACTGGCCGCTAATGCCAAGTGATTATGTATCTGTAGAAATCATGTAAGTGCATGGGTGGAGTAACTTGCTCTGTTCTTTCCCATATCATTGATGTTATCACTGAAGGGAAGTGGTTTCTCTGGTATGGTAAGGAATGGGGAAAGTCATAAATCAAAGTCTGAGTGGAAATTTGGAGGAAGAGAACTTACAAAGCATCCCTGGATGTTGTAGTGACTGGGAATGACACCCTAGTGCCTTGGGTGCTGGGTAAAGTGTCTCATTGTCTGTTCTAGTAAAGAGGTTTGTTTAGTTTGTTACACTTCTCTGTAAACAACGCATTCAGTGGCATGCAGCAGCTCTTACCTTAAAAAATTAAAATGAACATTGGTGGACTCTTAACCCAATTCCCAGCTCAAATCAAATTGCTCTTGAATATGTTTAAAACCCATTAGGTGTAGGCTTCTTCATAGCGTTTTGGAGAGAGCAATAGACTTACTATGTCATCTTTTTTTCCAAAAAATCTCCCTGACTATACAGTACCATTCCTGGGAGGAATATTTTTTTGTGTTGTACAGCATCATGTATTTTCATCAAAGCCATTGGAAATGGAAGACTGGGAGCAGCGAAGCACCCCTCCATTGCACCTGGATCCAGCTTCGGAGCTGAGAGTTCCCTTCCCAAGGAACATTTTGCCTTGAACTTTGCCTTGAACACATCTGTTTTGATTCCTGTGAGCCATTTTGTGCCCCAATTTTTTTATGCCAAGTGGGGCACAAATGCAATAAATAAAAGGGAAGGCAACATGTTTTAAGCACATCTATCCTGTGGCATAGAACAACAGACAAAGATCAGGTGACGATGGCTCTACCAGGCATGCAAAAGAGATGCTTCTGAACTTCAGGCTTGTTCAGAACACATCAATTTTACCTAAGACAGGGTCTCCTTTTTTGCAATAGATATATTTGTGCACATTTGGGATGATGGGGAAGACCATTGTGCATTGCTACTGTGTGAGTCTGAGGAGAATAGGAGCCCTTACCCTTGTTGGAGGACTTTGGTGGCAATGGAGACAGGAATACTGGGCAGTATTGGCCACACTCTGGCTTCTGTAGGCTGATGTGCAGCTGTGGTCCCTCTGCTGCCCTCAAAAAATATTAGGGAACCAGTGGCTGGATAGTGGGTTCAGCCCACACTCTTTCCTTGCATGCATCTCCATTTGCTTATGTGTCTAGGAGATTACTCGTTATTTCACTCCATGATTTGCAGTGTGGATTCTTGGAGTGTTTGGTTTCCTGCAGTTATTGATATGTGCCGTCTTGTAATGGTTTGTGCTTTTAAAGCGTCACCATTTACACTCATATTTAGCAGTCCTAAATTACAGTAACATGTGTTGATGTACAACCCTGAGCCTGAGATCACATGCACGTGGCCAATTTGCCAAGAACCGTTGCATGATGCATTCAAGTTTATTTCCGAAGAGTCCATGCTTCATAGTCATACAAACTGATTCTGGCTTTGTACAGAATGAGTGCAAGACTAGGCTCTATAAATAGTATGTCTAGTAGAACAAGGTTTGAGTCCAGTGGCACCTTTTAGACCAACAAAAGTTTAATTCTGGGCATAAGCTTTTGTGTGCACACACATGCCTAAAGTACTTCTAAATAGAGCAGAGGTGATCAAACTTAATGAGCTGTTATTTAGTTTTTGCTAGCCAACTAGCTAGCAGGACCTTCTCCAATTCTTCCCTGCAAGCAGTGGTGCTTCAGCTATGACCCCAGCAGCTCTACTATAATTTCCTGGCATCTGCTAATAGGGATGGGCACAGACAAGCTCACAAACCTTCATGAACCTCAATTTCCCCAGTTCGTGCCCATCCCTACCTGCTAATAAAAGATGCTGCTTCTCCTCCTCTTTCAGCAGCACTCAGTGGTGGGAGCTTGGGATAGTCCCTACATTCCACCCACAAGTCATTGCTATCAGCTAAGTAAGCAAAGTATACTGATGTATTTCATACCCCCATGGTACTTTATGAAGTTCTTGGCATGCTGGCTGAAAGTGTAAGGGCTGGGAAAATCCCAGGCTGGCCAACTGAGCAATTTAAATTGACCTGGGTAGTGGGAAGTTTTTATCCTACTTTACATTTCCAGAATTATCGGTCTCATAAAAGAGGTCTTCATTTTTTACAGCAATCATGCTGTTTCTAATATGGCTAATTGCATATATAAGGAATCTGAGTAGTACTGGCATAAATCCTAAAGAAAGAACATGCCAAATAGTGGTGAAGAGAATAAGACAGAGAGTGGCTTTCTGCATTAAACTTGAGATTTATATGTATAAGCAAATGGGCATTTACATTCTGTCATGGCTTTGTTGTAGTTCCTGCTGTCAATCCCAGGGGTGGCTAAAATTAGATATGACTAACTCCTATTGAAACCAGTAAATGGAACGAATTAGTCATTGTTCCATTATCGTTACTTCTTACAAGACAAGACTGACTTTAACTTGATCAGAGCCAGAGTGTTAAAGGAATGTTGAACGGGAATTTCTTTTCCACTGTTTCAGTGCATGATTTTCAATGCATAATTATGTGTTGTTGTTGTTTTAAAAAAGCTTTTTAACACTAGCCAAATTCTGGTTTTTAATAATAGGCAAATAAATGTCCAATGTGTAGCAGAACGGACCCACACTGACAATGTGGGTTATTTCTGCTCTACATTATGTAGTTACATATTTATTTACAAAATTGCTGTGTCACCCATCCAAAAGAACCTGCTTGAGCAGGTTTGCAAAGTAAAATGTGGTAAAAACATGAAACAAGTTGAAAAGCGGGGGTCACAGGTATCAAACAAGAAAACCAAACAAATCACACTGTGATACACATGACATTTGATAAAATTTATATTACTTATCCAAAATAGCAATTTGTTCAACCTGCTTAACTTGACAATATTACACAATTACAATATTACAATGAGCACCCGGTTTAAACTCATTTCCACAGTAGTCTTCCTCAGGAGTAATTCATTATTGTATATTGTAAGGAGGTGTCAGATTCTTGATCCAGTTCAAAAATATATATAGGAGCAGACTTCTTAGTTTCTTCAAAGTATCCTGGAAAAACCATGGTAATTAATAAAGCAACATGAAGCTGAATGGAACCCAATCATTATGAACTATAATATATTATTATTTATATGTTTATTCTAACTTACTTATGGTTCCTTTATAAGTGTTTATATTGGGAGCTAGCCCATGCTTTCTCGGTGCAAAAGCCTCCTCATGCTGGCTAATGCTCTCCATGAACACAATCCATCTGTAGCAGCACACCAATCCTCTCGTTTTCCCCAGCAATAAGCCTTCAGTGTTCTGGCTGGCAAATGCTTACTACATTGAACCCTAATTTTATAAAAGTTGTTCTGATTAATCCCATACAGCTGCATGTTGAACCACTCCTTAAAGTTACATGACATATATTGAGCTGCACCTCTTAGTATATTTCCTATGAGTTTATGCAACCTGCAGCTGAATGAAACTAAAAATTTAAAACTTTATATCTAATGCATAATATATAACTTATAATTATTTATAACTACTTTTGATCCCACTATGAGTGCTTCTATAGGGAACTAGCCATTACTCTCTGGGTGCATAAGCCTCCCTTTGTGGCTGGCTAATAGTCTCCATACACACAACTACTTCTGATCCTACCCTATAGGGAACTAAAAACATGAAACACCATAAAAATTATTGACAATCAATAAGCTGCTAAAAACTGAGCATTAAAAACCCAGCTACAGGATAACAACAGGGTTATGGCAGCTATGTAACCAGGGAGTCTTGGTAGTTTTGGATTACTGCAGTTGTGCTGTGGCCCAAACAATATACCAGTTAGGGATATGCACTAGCAAGAGAATGTAGGTTCCAAATCAGATTTGAAAAATGTAATTTAAGACCCTTTGAATTTTGGAAATCTGGAATGTCTGAATATCTGGAACTCCATTAAAATCAATAGGAATAGCCATTTTCACTAGAACGCACAAAAAGGCAACCCCCTTTTTAAAAGGTTTCCCACAGCTCTCTGACCATTTCCTAGCACCTGAGTCAATCCTAAAGAGTTGAGAAGATGTGGCAAAGACACCCAGCAGTAACCACTGTTGCAAGGCAGCAGTGCCAAGCAGTAGGAAATGACTGCAATCTGGACATGAATCCTGAACAGGGCAACTGCCACTAGGACAGAATTGGGAATGGCACACTTGAGAAGAAAAAGAAGGAAGAAGAAGAGCAGCAGGAGGAGGATCCGATTAGATTTATATCCCGCCCTTTGCTCACTTGGAGTCTCAGAGCAGCTTACAAACTCCTTTCCCTTCCCCTCCCCACAACACCCTGTGAGGTAGGTGGGGCTGAGAGAGCTCTGACAGAAACTACCCTTTCAAGGATAGCTAGTTTTGCGGAATGGAGCAGTGGATAGACAGACAGTGGTTGGTGGGTGGGGAGTGGGAAGTTCCCTAACAGCATGTGGCATAACACAGTTGAACAAGCAAGCAGTCCTGGACGAGTAGTTGGAAGAAGGGAAGGGGCAGCAAGAGGCAGCAGACTGAACAGACTCTGCCCTGTGGACTGAAGGACACCTCAGGGAAGCCCAACAATGGTAAGTTTAAAGTAAGCAGGTTTAAAGTAAGGAAAAACATTTTTTCCACAAGGCCATATTCCAGATGTGCAAGGTGTGTTTCCTACCCATGAGACCACCTGCTTGCAGGGCACACTGGTGGGTAAGACTCATGCCTGATGCCACCTTGGCCAGACTTCCTCAAACAGATTCCTTCTCAGCTCAGCCCAGAAAGCCAAGCGGTCAGTCTCTTTTGGCTTCTAGGGCTTTTGCATGTGTGCCTCCACTTCTGCCTCTGCCATGTCCTCTTGGCTAAATAAAGGCAGCACCAATCCAGGGATGCTGAGCTCCCTGCCCTCACCACCCTTGGTGCCAGGCTGTCTGGAGAATGTTTCTGTTTCCTTTATCAAGCAGCCAGGCCAGGGTGTCGGAGGAGTGCATTCCACTTTCCTCCTTTTGCAGGCAGCCTAGCCCGCTTTCTGTAGGAATCAGTGGGACTCAGAATAGAAGAGGAGGAAGAGGAGGAGGAGGAGATTGTATTTATACCCCACCCTTCACTCGGAGTCTCAGAGCGGCTTACCAACTCCTTTCCCTTCCCCTCCCCACAACAGACACCCTGTGAGGAGGGTGGGGCTGAGAGAGCTCTTTCAAGAACAGCTCTTGACAGAAATATGGCTTGCCCAAGGTCATCCAGCAGCTGCAAATGGAGGTGTGGGGAATCAAACCCAGTTCTCCCAGATTAGAGTTCGCGCATTTAACCACTACATCAAACTGGCTCTTTTAGGAATGATTCAATATTAGGGATGGGCACAAACCAGGAAAATATAAGTTCCTCCTGGTTTGTAGCGTCACGCGAACCATGAGCCTCCCCATTTACTGAACTGGTTTGTTTTGTAAGGTTTGTGATGCAGTGGGGGGGAAGAGCTGAGATCTTCCCTCCATCCTTTCTGCTGAGGGCAGGTCCCAGAGGCCAGCAGAATGGAAGGTGGAAAGATCTTGCAAAAACCATTTAAAAGGAACATTCCTTTTAAATAGCATTTGCAAGCCATGCTGCATGCGAGTGAAATCCAAGCAGTGAGTTCACCTGAAAGTCCATTCCCCCATTGCTTTGCTGATTAACTGATTGGTGCCGGCATGTCTGCTACATGAACCTCAACATGAACTGCACAAACCTCAGCAAAAAAAACAACCCATGGAGAATCATGGGAGGTTTGTTGTGGGTACAATCACATGACCCTTGGCTCATGAACCACAAACTGGGCAATGTTTGTCATGAAATTAGATTCATGATGAGGTTCATGGCCATCCCTATTCCATATATAACTATATATTTGGAATGATTTCATATAAAATTAACTTTCAGATTTGGGAACATATGCAACTATTCCAAATATACCGTTATTTCCAGATCTGAATTACACATCCCAGCACCAGAATGCCATAAATATGGCATAAGTATGCCATAAGTATAAATACCCTCCTATGTCGGTTTCTGGAAGGGATTTCTGTCATTTCTCCTTTTCCAAGGGTAAACTAACATGCTTGTTGTGTATACCATCCTGGATTTTTGTTTTTCAGAAATAAAAACAGCAACTGAACATGACAGATTGTGCTTGCTTACTCTCATATAATCTTATAATCAAGTAATTATACCTAAGTGAAACAATTCCAGGTCTTTTCACCTGTTCTAGTTTGCTTCGTTCCAAAAAAACCATAAAAGGAGTCCGTCTCTCTGTAAACAGACTAACTTTCTTCCTTTCTTCTCTCACTCAAATGGAGCTTCTTAATTTTCACATAGTGGCCTTGATGGTTTTTGTTGTCGTGTATGAATGCTTGGCGTCTTGAGACAAATGTCTGGTATAAAACAATTCATGCTGTTAAAATCTTATTAAATACCATTGTTTTTCTCAACTGCCTATTTTCTGTAATCCAGTAGAAAAATCAAAGATTGGACACTTTGTTTTCTTAGAAGCGAATAAATGTCCCACATTAATCAAGTCTGCATTGATTGCAAAATAAAGCCAAGATGTTAATTGACTAGGGCTGCCAAGTCCCCCGGTAGAGCGGGGGAAACACCGATTTTTAAAGCTTTCCCCCGCTTTTTCAAAATTGGCCACCGGGGGGACAAAATGGCTGCCAGCAGGGGAACCTCGGAGCCTGCCCTGGCCTCTTGAACTTCTTAAAAGGGAAATTTCCCCTTTAAGAGCTGAGCCAGCAAGAGAGCCCCGCCCAGAGATTAAGGAGGGACTAAGCTCTTTCTACTGCGTGCAAGGTTGCTGCTGAGTAAACTGCTGGGGTAAGCTGCTGGGGTCTGCGAGCTCTTTTCCTTCTCTGTCTCTCCCCCTCCCCCTCTTTCTTTTTTCTGTCTGTCTGTCCACTGTGGTTTTGTCAAAGGAATAAACTGTCACTTCCAAAGAGGTAAACATCACAAGGAGAGGTTGCCTGTAGAAGGTCTGGGAGTGGGATTGTTTAAAATGTCTTGTCGTGGCTGTTTGGGTCCCCCCAATCCTCATTTCCCTTCTGCAAATAAAAGTTGGGATTCCTCATTTTTATGCCAATTTTCTGTTTCTTTCAACCGTGTCCCCCCCCCCCCCCCGGGCAGTAAAAATCTGCATTTTTAAAAGCATTTGTACATCAAGTAACCGGTATTTTAAGTTAGGGATGGATCCAACTAGCTTTTCTGCTGGCGAAAAGGGGAGGACAAAGGTCCTCTTTAGCCACCAAAAAGCCTATGCTGGGGGGGGGGAGAGAAGTTATGGGACTTACATGGACAACAGCTGGGTGAAACAAGGGCCAGAAATAAAGCCTGGGAATTGGGCAAGAGTAAGTGAAAAAGCTGTCTGTCTGTCTGTCTGTCTCTCTCTCTCTGTCTCCATCCAGCAGAGGTCTATCAGTGGCTATTATTAGCCACAAGGTCTAAATGGAACCCTTTGTCTGGGGCAGTGATGCTCTGAATTCTTGGTGCTTGGGGGGCAACCGTGGGAGGGCTTCTGGAGTTCTGGCCCCGCTGCTGGACCTCCTGAGGGCACCTGGTATTTTTGGCCACTGTTGTGACACAGAGTGTTGTACTGGATGGGCCGATCCATTGTGGCTTCTCTCCTGTTCTTATGATATGAAAATCATATTTAGCACTTGTGTAGCACTTAGGGCTTCATATTCTGCCGAGATGAGGAAGGATTCAGTAGGGCCATTGCTCAGTGATAGAGCATCTGCTTGACATGCAGGAGGTATCAGCCTCTTCAGCTAAAAAAGGATCAGGTAATAGGTGACATTAAAGATCTCAGCCTGAGACCCTGGAGAGCCACTACCAGTCTGAGTAGTCAATACTGACCTTGATGGACCAATGGCCTGATTCAGTATTAGGAAACTTCATGAGTTCATGTGGAAGCATGTGGAAGCAACATCACAGGATGTGACATCACAAAATGATGTCACTTCCTTTCTCCTGGCTCCACCCCCAAAGTCTCCTGGCTCCACCCCCAAAGTCCCCAGATATTTCCCAAGTTGGACTTGGCAGCCCTATAATTGACAGAGCAATTAGAACAAAGAAATAAGACAGCTTTGCCAAGTTGTGAAACACATATAATAAATGAGATGATGGTTTTGGACACCTGAGGCTAAGGTACATATTAAGTTGGATGCAAGCCCTTTGTGAATGGAGAACAAAGGATTTTTGCTGCTCACCACCAGCTATGGTTGCCAGCTCTGGATTAAGAAATACCTGAAGATTTGGGGCTTAGAGCCTGAGGACAGCAAGGTTTGGGAGGGAAGGGACCTCAGCAGGATACTGTTCCATAGAGTCCACTCTCCAAAGCAGCCATTTTCTCCAGGGGAACTGATCCTTGTAGTCTGGAGATCAGTTGTTAGAAGTGGGAGATCTTAAGGCCACACCTGGCAGCTGGCCTATCCCCCACAACCTTTGGTGCTCATGAAATGTTACTCCTGAGCATTAGGAAACCCTCAAAAACATCTTGTGGGAGGGGAGGCCGCAGCAAACCAGGGGGAATTCAAGAAATACCCCCCTGTCCTCTTAAAAGAATGGGCAGAGCTGTTCTTTTTATTCTCTCAGGCTTACTAAAGGTCCCACATCCTTCAGGGGTGACTTACTCTTGGGAAAGGGAGGAATGACAAAAATCCCTTCCAGAAATCTATATGGAAAGATTGGATCTAACACAGTATTTTTTAAAAGCTTGTACTTGGCAGGTTTAACAAATAAAAACAGGGAATTTGTAACACCAACAATGCAGTCCAAAGCAGGTTTAGCCTTCTAACTATGTTGAACTCAGTGAGCTAAGGATGTAACTCTGCACTGTAAATCCCATTCTAAGGATCACTGTGCTCCACTCGCATGAATAATGGGACACAAAATTGGGTATTTGGTTAAAAAAAATATTTGGTCAGTTAACCAATAATACTGGTCGGAAATTGTCAAATAATGGTCAAATATTTTTAAAACATTTAGAATTTCAGTTTTAAAAACCTTGAAGTGTCAGCTGGTCTGATAGTTATGTGAATTATGAAAACAATTCAGTAAATGATGAGATTTGCTTTTTCAAACAGTATAATAAATTATTGTAGCTATTAACTGTGTTAAGTAAGAATTCTGAGACTGTGAACAATTTGTCAAACTGCTCGTCTCTTGGGATAGATCTTGGATTACCAGGTGCAGCCTACGCTGTGGCATTCATAGAATGTTTAGCAATATTTGACTATGGTTAAATAATAGGTGGTCAGTCGATTAATAAATTGATGGTATTTGACAGGTCAGTTGACTGGAGTTCTCCAAGTGCACGTATACACATTTCCTGCTATACCTTTGGTATACTATTATTGAATATCCTTCACTTATTTGAAAACCAAAACATCATCTGAATTTTTGTTAAAGGTGTACTTGAAAAATGTTGTCCTTACAGTGCATTATCAAAACTACCGAATATACCACAGGAGCTGCAATATTTTAAACAGCAGGCTATTCCTGGCATGGGGCTTTATTTATTTTTGACACAATTACATTCTGCCTTTCTGCTGTTGCATGAAAGGCAATTTAACATTCAGAAATGATGGTGCACATTGGATTTACATGGTTATGCTCTACAAGACAAAATTCATCATCACCCTACTCCCACCCAGATTTAACACCTGGAGATCCTAGAGCGAGAACTCAACCCTGAATTATTATGTGATTGTCACTAACAAAATAGTTTTGTGTGGAGGAGGCATCTGGCATTCCTGTCCTAAAAGCTGAAGGTTAGTATAACTGGATTTGCATTCTTCCAAAGTCCCCCCCACCCCAATCATGAATAGATGCACAAACATTCTGGGCTTTCAGTTCTGATAAATAAAGAAACCTGAAGCCTCTTCACATATTCAAAGGATGATCCATGTATTTGTAGCTTAAGTTAATTGTATGTATATATTTAGGGAGCCCTGAACTGGATAGCCCAGGCTAACCCAATCTCATCAGATCTCAGAAGTTAAGCAAGGTTGACCCTGGCTAGTATTTGGATGGGACTACCAAGATCACTATGCGGAGGTGGGCAATGGCAAACCATCTCTGAATATCTCTTGCCTTGAAAACCCTACAGGGTCACCACAAGTCTAAGTCCACTGTTAGGAACCTAAATCCTGATCTGGATCCAGCTATATCATCCGTGGTTCCTGCTTGGTTGTGGCAGCTTCCTTTCCTTCAGTGAAAAGACAAACCCTTGCTCTGAAGGGGGAAAAGGCTGAAGGCATGAATTCAGATGTGCATTTCCAGGATTGCTCCACTGAGTGTCTTTTCCCTAAATATAAGGGCATTCACAGGTAGGACAGAAGGTTTGCTCCCATGCCACAGAATGGAGTAACAAGACCCTAGCAGATCTGTTAAACTAAGTTTTGTCATTCTGCATAATTATAAAACTCTTCCCTCCCCTTCTAGTGTGGATTAGCTTTTATGGGCATCTGCTAATGGCTGCCAGGATTTGCACAAATCCACCCTGGTTCCAACCTCAGCCAGCATCACTGTGAGCTTTGTTTATCCTCGTCTGTGCTGAGAAGTGCCAAGCCTCATCTGACCTTGTCATACAGCTGTTGGAGGTTATGCTGATGCTGCTCGGCACCAAGGGATTCAGTCCCCTGCCAACTCTTGCAGCCATACAGCTAGTGAAGCAGTGGCTTGGGAAAACCTGTCCTCAGATGCTTCAGGCTGCTTGACCTAAACCTGTGTTAGGGAAACTCATATTATTCCTGCCATCTCTACTTAGGACCTAGCCAATATCTAGTGACAAAGTCTAATTTACAGGTTGCCAAACACATCAAACATTCCAGAGCCAGAAAAAAGGAACCTAGTTAGAAGCCTAAACAATTTCTGTTTGGCCCCACTGGCAACCAGTTATTCCCACGTATCTATTGTTTGGCCAGGCAGCTGGTCTGCTGAATCATTGAAAGGAAAATGTCAAAATACTAGGAAAATGACAACACTGTTTTTTTTTTAAATTAGCGTATTATATTTGCCATTAAAATTATAGAATTACTTATCAAGCTGTTCACTTCCATTATCTTTTGTAAAACGATACATAATCTAAAAAGTAAGATAAAATGTTTGTCAGTCGTCACCCATTTAATGAAGAAGTTTTGTTAAATGAAGACTCTTGCATAAGGATATTGTGAAAGAGCTTACCTTAGGGTATTCTGCCTTCAACTGCCCATTATTTCAAGGAATATAATGAGGAAATGTCAGCTAGAAATGTTATAATAAATAAACAAAATCTAAAAATATCAAATTGCGGAGCTATAATGTTGCAAATTGTATAAGTTAGGCTTTTATCAAATATGAATCCATGGTACCTGTAGGTGGCAGCGTGCACTATTTTCTTTTTTCTATTATTTCAAAATGCATTTCAGGCTTATGAATAATTTTAAAAATACAGAAGGAACTCTAAAATATAAAGACAAAATGAGAGTTGGCTTAAGTTTCCAAGTTGTCTTTCGCTGCTGCTTTTGTATCTGTGTGTAAAGTTGAAGGTTTTCTGTGCAATCCTTTTCAGGGAGTAGATGTCAGTGGGATTCTGAGTAGACCTGTTCGGGATGGATTTTGTTCAGGAAGTAAAGCTTTCACAAGATACATATCACCGATAGCCACAACTCATTCACTAGTTTTTTGTGGGTACTGCAGCATAGGTGAAAGGATAACTGCATACAGGTCAATAGTGGCTAGGTAGGGCTGCTAGCTGTAGGTTGAGAAATACCTGGAGATTTTGGGGGTGGTGCCGGGGGAAGGCAGGGTTTGGGGAAGGGAGGGATCTCAGCAGGGTGAAATGCCATATAGTCCATCCTCCAAAGCAGCCATTTGCTCTGGGGGAATTGATCAGTCTGGAGATCAGTTGTAATTCTGAGAGACTTCCAGACCCCACCTAGAGCCTGGTAACCCTACTCATATGAGCTACAATACATCAGTTGTTCCCTTGCAGTGAGAGGCCCCTGCTGATGTGTGTGCATACATACACAAAACACAGTCTACTTCTTTATTCCCCAATGCCCTAGTCTGGAAGTTACTCATGTGTTGACCAGTGGAAAGAAGTTTATAATGAGCCTTATGAGTCTCCTGTGTGCATAGCTGTACTTGTGCAAGGAGCAGGGGATATTGTGTAAGCTTCTTCTTTTTTTTAAATCTACTGTGTTACCTAAACGACCTACCTGTGTGTGAACCTCTTGTGGGTCACACATGTATACAGGTAAAATTAAAGTAGAGCCCACTGCCTATGTTTACCAAAGTCCAGAATTTTGGTAGTAGCACCTAACTATGGGGATGGGGAGGTTCCCAGAAATAAAGTAGGCAGAAAATAGAATCAGAATCTAAATCTTTATTTAGAAGCAAAGATCAAGAAACACAGGTGGCACTCAGAGAGCTGCAGGTTCCCTCTGTGTCTTTCTCTCCGGCTGTCTCTCTCACAGACACACACACAGAGGAGACCTTAACCCTAGACAACCTGACATCTAAGCAATAAAAACACACAATAAAGGGAGGGAAATGAAAACATACAAGCCTGTCCTGACGTGATGAGGGAATCCTCGGCGGGTCCTGAGTGGAAGGAGAGTGAAGGAAGAAGCAGGACTAAGACTCAGGCCGGCTCCAAATCTCTGGTTCAATCTCCAGCATCTCCAGTTAAAAGGATCAGGCAGTGTGTGATATAAAAGACCTCAGCTTGAGACCCTGGAGAGCAACTGCCAGTCTGAGTAGAAAATACTGACCTTGATGGACCAATAATCCGATTCTGTATAAGGCGGCTTCACGAATGGTTCATGGTACTGCCTGCATTTTTGAGTGGGGAAGGGACTACCTCAGGTAACTCGCATGTAAAACTATTTGGGCTGTTTCCCTTTTGTTATGTAAGGAAGTGCTATAGGCAATGTATTCAAGCTCCTTCCCTATTGTCATTCTGGGAAATGCCCTGCTTGAGCCGGGGTCTCCTTATGGATGTCTATACGGTCTGGAATCAGTTCCTCCTAATTCAATTGACAGTGAACAAGAAAACACAATATATAGACTTTTTTAGAATCAGCAGGTAGCTATTTAATGGAGTTGATTGATTTAATGTAATATTAATTTAAATAAGCCCATATACATCGAATCCGATATAAAAAGTTATTACACGTCAGTCATTTTTTCGCTTGTGTTTGTGTGTGGTTTGCATGTTTACACTGTGATCTAAGTAGGATAATCTGCTTGTAGGAAAAAAATGTTTCTAAAATAAGTCTGTTTTAAATGGAGTGAGGGAAATGGGGACATTTCCTGATACGGGCTGCGGTCACACACACTAAATAATCCACTTTCAGTCCACTTTCAGTGCCCTTTCCAACTGGATTTTTACTGTGTGAACTGGCAAAATCCAGTTGGAAAGTGGACTGAATGTGGATTGAAAGTGGATTATTTAGTGTGTGTGATGCTCATTCTTTGCCCAATAGCACATTAGCGATAGTTGCCTCAGAAATTTTTTTATGCTTAGATGAGGATATAATTTTTGTATTTGTAGTAAAATTAATTAAGTAGGGATCCATTGAGACACCTACTATCATCAAATCAGTTTTATCTGGATTGAGCTCACGTTAAATCACCTCCAAACTGAATCACTCTCATCCACTACAGCCCGCTTCAGCACCAATAAATGTGCAAGCCTCTGACTTGCTGGGAAAAGACACCCCATAACTTTTAAGTGTTTGTTTTCTCCATTTTGTACCATCAGGACCACAATCATAGAATCACAGAGTTGGGAGTGGCCCTACAGGCCTTCTAGTCCAACCCCCTGCTCAATGCAAGATCAGTCTAGAGAGCAGGGGTGTCAAACATGCGGCCTGATGTGAGGCTTCTGCACTTAGCAGTCAAAGATCAGACCTTTGTTGATGAAACAGAGTTCTTTATTTCTTAGTACTGCATGACAGGTTCTCGAATGTTTCTTAGAGATGCCACATAAAGAACAGTCAGAGTTAATATACCCTCCAGTACAGTTTGAACCCCGACATTCGACCAATCACAAAAAAGGGAGAAAAGCGCGGTTAAAAGATCTTAGCCATTTTACTTCCCACAGGAAAGGTGAAATGTGAAAGTTGTAAAAATTCCCCTCCTGAACTGGGCGCCCCAGATGTGAAGAGCATATCCATAACAAAGTGGCCGCGGCGGCCTTTCAAGGTCTTTACACAGCGATAAGATAGTTCTGTGTCTCCGGGGATGGAGGAGGAGGGAATGCATGGGAGGAAAGGCCATTTGTTCTTGGGTGACGTGTGAGTATGCGGGGTCGCCATTCTCCCGGATGAAATGGTTACATTGACCAGACCTTCAAAGAGCAATATAACTCAGAGCAATAAACAGTCATGAGGAAACAAGAGACAGCTTGAAAGAGATAGCAATGGTTACACTTTTAGCTGAGTGATAGCAAGTTACAAAAAAGCACAATGAAAACCCTGTTAGGATCCTATGATCCTGACACCTGAGGGCAATGTTCCCTCTAAGCTGAGTTATTGTGAGCTAGCTCACAGTTTTTTAGCCTCCAGCTCACACATTTTTTCTTAGCACAGAAAGGATGGCTCCAGAACAAACTAATTTATGTAGTAGCCAAATTGCTCGCTCATAACTTTAATGTCAATAGCTCAAAATGTAGGTTTTTTGCTCACAAGTGTCCACAGCTTAGAGAGAGCATTGCCCGGGGGGCGGATCAGGCCCCCGGAGGGCTTCTATGAGGCCTGCACTGGAACTGGCCATCTCTTGCTTTCAGTTCTGTTGCTGCTGCTGCTGCATCATAGCTTGCTTCACCAGACTCTCTCAATTGCTCAGCCATTTCACATTTTCCCCTGGGTCCTAGACTCACAACTCTGAGCATGAGATTTCTGTGGTGAATGTCAGTAAATCAAAAGTAGGTTTGCAGCTTACAGATACACACCTGAGCAGCATACTCATTTTGATGCAACAATTCAGAGCAAGAGGTGTCAGTGATCAGAGACTGTTGAATAAACAAAATATTGCAAGAGTGCTAATGTTTTAAGCAGATTTTTATTTTAAGTAGAAAACCCCACCCCTTTGTGTTTGTGTCCTTTATAAAGTTTATATCTCCGCTACCTGGCATTACATTTCATGACACACATGGTCTTGCCCCAAAAGGTCTCATTTATGTCAGATCCGGCCCTCATAACAAATGAGTTTGTCTAGAGCATCCCTGACAAGTGGTTGTCCAGCTGCTGCTTAAAGACTGCCAGTCAGGGGGAGCTCACCACCTCCCTAGGTAGCTGATTCCACCGCTGAACAACTCTTACTGTTAAAAAGTTTTTCTTAATATCCAGCCAGTACCTTCCCACCCTTAATTTAAATCCATTCTTGTGCCAAATCCATTCTCTGCTGCCAAAAGGAATGGCTCCCTGCCCTCCTCTGAGTGACAGCCCTTCAAACACTTCAAGAGATCAATCATGTCCCCCCTCAACCTCCTCTTCTCCAGAGTGAACCTTCTCAAGTCCCTCAGCCTTTGCTCATAGGGCTTGGCCTCCAGGCCCCTGATCATCCTCATCACTCTTCTCTGCACCTATTCCATTCTGTCCACATCCTTTTTGAAGTGAGGCTTCCAGAACTGCACACAGTACTCCAGGTGCATAAAATTCATGCCGTAAAGTTCATCTGAATGAAGTCTTCACAGCACTGGTCACTACCTAAGTGCCAGAGAAGTTGTCTAGGTGGCTGGTCAACTTTAGGAGGTTTACTCAGAAAAAGATAACAAAAATAACCAAAGTTTGAAAGACCTGGATGAACAGGGATTTTTAAACCTGATGCTTAAACTCAGCCAGGTGGACAGCTGTAGGGAAGGCATTTCACAACCACAGTGTCACTGTGGAGGATGGGCCTGCCTCCACCATATTCAGAAGGTGGTGGATACAAAGCAGGTCCTCTGAAGAAGAGTGAAGCTGTTGAACCAGTTCATTTTGGACATACAGGTCAGCATTTCACAAACAAAAATCGGGATATGCTGGTGAGTTGGTAAGGGGGCATGGGCCAATAGCACAGAACAATGTGAGCAGAAATTCCAACTACACGATATTTAACAGCATGAAGCCTTGCAGTGGGTCAAGATAAATTCTTTCTCAGCTGCCTCTTGTGGCAGTAAGTGGAACTGACCTTGTACATGCTGATTAAAAATGTGTGCTTGGCTTCTAAAACTGTTGACTATACTGTTTATGGTTAACCATGTCAACACTGAGTGATCCAGATGATGGGAGCCAAGTGGCCCTCAAGTTAGATGGGGAAGGTCTGTGCTAGATCCAGAGGGTACTTCTGGATCCAGTAGTTGTCATGGCCTAGTGTGCCTTTTATCAGTGGCAGTGTTGGTGACTTTTGAACTGGAGTACTGCAGTTATTCTGCATGGGGCTTTTATTGAAAAAAATCTGGAAACTTCAACGAGTACAGTAGGTCAGTGTTTTTCAACCTTTTCCGAGCTAAGGCACATTTCTTTCATTGAAAAAATCCCGTGGCACACCACCAGCTGAAAATGTGAAAAACGCTTATATTAACAATATAAGTGTTATATTGTTAATATAAGCGTTTTTTTAACATTGAAGAATGACGTTAAATAAATAAATAAGAAATAAAATGACATCTTCTCCTCAAGAGTTTTCAAATGTTTAGCTATTATCTCACACAGTGCAGCAGTATTAACATCTTGCCATTTATTGGTGAGTGGGAACATTTCAAGATTGCCACTTTCCACATGTTGCTGCCAGAGTTGCACCTTTGAACGGAATCCATTTATTTTATCTGTACTTGTAAGCAGGTTTTCATTTCGGCCTTGCATTCGTGTGTTCAGTTCATTCAGATGATGAAAAATATCTGCCAGGTATGCCAGCTTTGCACACCACTCCGTGCCTCTGTCCACGTTCTCCAATGAGAACTTAAAGATCTATGCTCAGCTGAGCTCTGCATGATGGAATTGGGTTCATCCCAGCAAGGTTAAAATATACAGAACATCATCAAGATACATTGGGTAGCTTTATCTTATGTCCTGTCACTGCCCAGCGTAAACAGAAATGCAGAACTGGGATATTAGGCACTGAGTGGCACACAAATGAATAAAATAAAGACACCCATCGCCTGAGGAGATTCTGTGTTCCCCGTCAAACCCACCATTCTGCTGCATATCATTCCCACAAGGGATAGGAAAATGTGAGAGAAGGTGAGTTGAAATTTTTCTGCTTATGAAAAAAATAAAATAAAAATCGGCTCTTTCTCCTTCCTCAACCTCTACCGAAGGCATCCGATTTGCATGAGAATCTGGTCATAGATCTGGCCATATTTTAGCGTGACTTGGGTATCAGTTACCTAGGCTTAAATTGATGCCTACTCTCTGTCTTCCTCTCTCCCTGCTAGCCCTCCCAGTTGCGCCCGTGTCATTTTACTGCTATGATTCCTCCTCCCGCGAGCCCTGCACCGTCTCCCGTTATACCCGACTCCAGCATTCATCAACACTGTACACAAAAGGGGAGCATCGGAGCCATCCGACAGCGCTGGGCAGCTCCCCGTGCCATTCTCATTCCCCATGCATGCGCCAAGGGAAAAGGCAGGGGAGGGGAATCGAAGCCAAGGTCCTACCAGGCAGGGGGCAGCACCTCTCATCACTCCTGGACCACCAGCGGCCAGCCCGTTCCAGACCCTCCTACGGCCAATCCAACCAGCATTTGGCTTTGCAGCCATCGCCCGTCTCTCTGCCGGCCTCGACTGAGCATGAGCGGCGCAGCATATTTGGGGTGGAGGGTGGTGGATGGAAAATCGCTTGCAGTCTAACGCAGCTGCCTTGTACTGCAGCAGCAGCAGCAACTTACGGGTTCCGCCAAGGCTCGGGTCTGGCGCGCGGCTCACTCGGCTCGTGCTGCTGCACCCGCACGCGCCGCCTTCTGAAAAGCTGTCTGGCCCTGGCGGCTGCGGCAGTGGCACTCAGGCAGGGAGGGGACTGAGGCAGGGAAGGAGGGGAGGGGAGCAGCGGCTGGTTGGGGTGCAGAGGAGGCGCCTCTCCTGTGACTCAGAGGCCGCTCGCCCGCGGCAGCACCTGCACCCGCCTGTCACCCTGTAGTGCCCGCCCTCCCTGCCTGCCTCCTCCCCCTTCCCTGCGTCGCCCCCTTACAGAGAAAAGGCTGCCCCGCTTCCTCGAGGAAGGAGAAGTGCGCAGGCTAGCGGCAGCCAAACGCGAAGGGAAGAAAAGAAAGTCGTGAAGGAAAGGAGGGAGGGAAGCCAAAAAGCCCCAGCCGGCTGCTGCTCTGACCAAACAGCAATGTCGCTGGATAATTTCCCGCGGCACACCTGACAATATCTCGCGGCACACCAGTGTGCCACAGCACAGTGGTTGAAAAACAGTGCAGTAGGTGATTGTCCAATTATTGGACAGGTCTGAACTAGCATTGCTTATGCTTTCAGCTGTTTTGAAACATCTGCTCTGGATTTTGGTTTGCTTCTGGATACAGTTCAAGCTGTTGGTTTAAAACTGTAAAGCCCTATATGGCCTGTTTTAAATTACCTCACTTCTTCTACATGAACTAAGATCGCCAGCTCTGGGTTAAGAAATACCTGGAGATTTGGGGGATGGAGCCTGAAGAGGGCACAGTTTAGGGAGGGAGGGATGCCAGTGGTGTATAATGCCATATAGTTCAAAGCAGCCATTTTCTCCAGGTGATCTCTGTCACCTGGCAATCAGTTGAAATCCCAGGAGATTTCCAACCACCACCTGGAGGCTGGCAACCCTAATAGGAATTTCTCCAGTGTTTACGGTGCTAGGAGGTTCTTCTTCTCAATAAGGCCCTGCCTAGTATCACATCTTAGATGGAAGTAAGATTAAGGTGCATATGGAGGTGAGGGAGGTTCCATCTTTAGAAAATTTTAATTTAATTTAGTAAAATTTTGTTTACTTTCATAGGGCATAAACTGCAGGTATCTTTTTGGGACAGCATGTCATTTAGGGTTTGATTTTGTTGGTTTGAAATTGTAATACTTTTATTTATGATTTGTAAAGATCTTTGAGTCATAAAGTGGGCTTTATATGGGCTATAAGCAATTTAATACTTAAGTTAAGGTCCACCTCACAAGCCCTGTTCTCTGTGCCCCCTATGCCCCCCTTCAGAGGTGAGGTGGGTGGCAACCAGAGGCAGGGCTTTTTTTAGTAGTCACACCTCACTTGCAAATGTCCTTCCCTCTTCAGGCTCACCTGGCAGCTGTGTTGTTCTCGCTTACGTGCTAGACCAAAGTGTTTCTGTTGACTCCAGCTTTATTTGGGGGAGGGAGGTTGATGTTTTAACACCATTTTATAATGCATTTAGTCTGAAAACTGTTATTTTTAACTTGCTCAATTATACGTTCTGATGTTCTTGGTAGGTTTTTGACTTCTGGATGTTAATTAATAACTTTTAATATTTTATGTGTTTATTATGTTTTATTTTGTAAGTCACCTCAAGCAGATTAATTGGAGTGGCAGCATAATTTAAAATAAATAAAATAACAGTAAGTCTAATAAATAATAAAGAAATTAATAAATGAAATAACCCTTTCTGCTTTGGCACCAGAGCAGTGGAACAACTTCCCATGAAATTCGTGTTGCTCTTCCATTGCTATTTCTTTGAAGCTGGTTTAAAATCTTCTTTTTAAATTTTAAATTTTTATTACTTTTAGTAATATGTAATTTAAGTTTTTTTTTTTTTTTAAAAAAATGTGTTTCCACTGATCAAGTTATTTATTCAAAATTTAACTACTTGATTTTAATCCATGCCAGCTGCTTCATAAAATCTTTGAATGATTCTTTTAAAAAAGAAAAAGATATTTAACATACATCAATGAAATCTTCATCCCCAGTAGATCCATGAAAATGATTTTGACCAGTCACCTTCTTCAGCTCTTGCAGTTTTCTGGATTGGGGCAGATTGCTATAAAGCCTGTGGGTGAACTGGATGCAAAGTTATTGAAAGCAGTATTGAGTTTATGGGAATGCACCAACTGGGCTGAAAGCTATAAAATCTGCGATCTTAGAGAAAACTAGGAATCAAAAATAATAGCACAGTAAAGTTACTCAATGTAAGGACAGATTCGTTACCAATCGTGTAAGACTCCACATTTATACTTCGTACTGGTGTATTACTTGTGAACTGTGTTGCTTCAAATGAAAGATGCTGGCTGGCCTCTGATTTTAAAGCTGACATTTGATGGAAAGGAAGTATGTGGGTTGATTTCTAATGCTCATAATATTTCTTTTCTCTGCCTTTGTGACTGGGCAAGCTACAAATCAAATATATTACATTGGTCCTATTGGGCTGGATCCAGCCAGCATTTTTACTTGGTCTTCCCCAGTTCTCCTCCTTACTACAGCCCCCTTCGCACCTAGCTTTGGTTCATGCAGGTCCCATGGTCTCCAGCATAGCAGTTTTGGGTGGTCAAAGGAGTCTCCCCTTCCCCATTTCGCCTCTGGAAAAGCTGGTTGATTCCAGCCCATTGTATGTTTGGGGCACAGGGGGAGTTCATTTATTTCAATGACAAGAGAAAAATTCACTTTTGATTGGTGACCCTAAGGCAAGCAGGACGTATGTGAGTGCACATAGACCTCTGGTTTCAGGCCATTGTCTCCAAGCAGTCATTGTTTGTGCTCACCAGTACATCTTTCTCTCTTAAGTCTTCTGAGCAGCCTGGAATCCAAAGAAACTGGTTTAGTGAGACCAGTGAAGCTAAGTCATTTGGTGTCATTAAGATCATTAAAGTTTGTTTAAACACGTGTTATATTTTGACGACACCTATTTCAAAATGTAGCCGTTTGCATTCTGCTGCATCTACAGCAAACTAGAAAAGAAGAAAATTCTGATGCAGTGATCTATATTAGAATGAGAATAATGTACTCTAACCTTGAATGATGTTTTGTTCAACCTCTGCTGACGTCTGGACAGTTCTGGTCACCTCATTTCTGAAAGGAAAACGGATAAATAAGGCCAGTGGAGGACAGAGAAATGATTAAAAATATGTAAGGACTTCTATATGAGGAAAGATTTAAAGGATTAACGTTCATCAGAGAGGAGGGAAAGGAGCTGACATGGCCAGAGTATATCAAAATAATGAATGGTTTCAGAGGAAGTAAATAAGATTATTTACAAAAATGTTGGACTTGCCTCTCTACCTAAGTTTACTTCTTGTTTACCCTTAGCAGAGTGTGTGCAGAGTAACAGAATGTTGGTCTAGCACTGGAGAGATCTGGATTCAAGTCCTTCATTTCCTTAAAACTCCCTTTCAGTGCAGTCCTAAACAGAGTTGCATGCTTCAAATTACATGAAAGTCAGTACCTGGGATGCACCATCAGTTACCATGGGCCAATCACCACTTCTCAGCCTTATCTGATTTTCAAGACTACTGTAAGTTTAAAATATGAATGGGAACCCTTTGTGCCAAGCTCCTTGGAGAGAGTGCAAGATAAAAATTATAGCAGGAGTAGTTAGAGAAACAAGAGGCAACCAATTCTAATTGCAGGGTTTGTTTGTTTTTTGCATTTTCTTTACTTAGTACAGTTAAAGAACTGCCTTTTTCATTACTTTAGAAATTAAAACCTTTTAAAAAAGTAATAATAAGATCATCATTCTGTATTCATTGGACTAGTACAAGCAGGAATGTTTCTGGGCCAGTGTTTGAAGGTAGTTCTCTAAGGTTTCGGGCACTTGTCCTCTTTTCATAAGTAATATACCAGTACAAAGTATAAATGTGGAGTCTTACATGACTGGTAAACAATCTGTTCTCTAAGGTTTCAGGCACTTTTCTTGTAGAAATGCCTTTTTGAAAATGCACTCCTCTGTAGCATATTTGGAATATTCACAGCTATGGTAGAGAGTTAAGATTCAGGCATGTATGTTAAGTGGAATGCATCATGTTTCTTACACTCCCCTCAGGCCTTGTGAAAGGCTGAGTCCTGTAGACTGTGTTCTGAAGTCTCATTTAAATTACTCCCCTCTCCATAATGAAGAACATTGAGTGGTACATGATAGTACATCCAGGGGCTTAAAGTTTTGCCATACAAATTAGATTTGAAATTATTATCAGGGACAGTGGTAATTAATGCTTACAATTCTTACTGAAGTTGTTCACAGATATCATTCATACCATGAAACAGAGTTGTCAAATCCAGATTGGGAAATACCTGGAGATTAGGGGGTGAAGCCTGGGGAAGGTGGGGTTTGGAGGAGAGGCGGGACCTCAGCAGGATATGGTGTCATCCAGTTCATCCTCCAAAGCAGCCATTTTCTCCAGAGGAACTGATCTCTGCTGTCTAAAGATCAACATTACTTCCAGGAGATCTCCAGGCCCCACCTGGAGGTTGGCAACATTACCATGAAAATCAATGCATGCTAGAAGAGAGGGAAGAAGAAAGATCATTAAACCCACACACACACATCAGCATGGTGCCAAGCTGAGGAAAAGGTAGAACAAGGGAGTCTTGACTGCATTTTTCAGCCATCAGCACTAAGTGGGAGAAGTGGCACCATTGAACTAGATCTGGCAACAGTCTGTGCCAGGATTAGATCCACTAACCCTTTAAAACAAACCTTACCCCTGCTTTGTCTAAGTGAATGCTGATGATACTGTGACAAAATAAGTTTCTCTAGATGTTTCATAAGGCTTCGTAATGACTGCAATGATAAAAAGCTGCTATACCAGGGGGAAGATAGCTGTGATAAATAAAATGCAATAAAGAAGTCAGACAATTAATGCATTAAATAAACACAGTTTACTATGTAGTGGGGGCTTGTAGCACTGCCCTGCAAATGTGCCTTCGTTAACTCAGCTGTAGATGAGCATACCCAGTTGTCAGCGTTAACCTCTGCCCATAAGCTGTTTTCACTTCTGTCAGCAGCGATTAGGGCAAATTAAAGCATCCTGTGCCCAGGTTGAGAAGTGGTCTTGGCCCTTTAGCTGCAGGGACATTTTATTTTCTGAAAGGAAGAGAGGGGAAGGAGTAGGACAGAGGGGCAAAACTGTGAGCCTTAAGCATTGGTCCATTCATTAACGTGCATTACTGTGCTATTCTGTCATTTCTACTGTGACAGTGGCTCTTTCTGCACTCTCTTTTTAATCCATATTCACCAGTGTCCTCCAAGTAATTCTGCACTAAAATTGAGTTCAACCTTCTTTTTGATCCAGGTCCCCCCCTCAATTACATTACCTTACTTCAGTGGTCAGCCTGGCTTCAGCCTTTTCCCGGGTTACTTGGATGCTGTTTTGCCATGGACTTAAATTGCCTCGGCTCAAACACTGAGAAAATCCAGAGTGGCAGGCAAATGCGGAAAGGACCTGTGTAGCTGACAAACATACAATGAGCACTTTTTTTGTGCTCTCTACTCCCCTAGAGTATATTTGGGGGTTATAATCACTCCTACCACATCTTTCCATGACTTGGATAGCCCATGCTAGCCTGATCTTGTCAGATCTCAGAAGCTAAGGAGGGTTGGCCCTGGTCAGTATTCAGATGGGAGACCACCAAGGAATGCCAGGGTCATGATGCAGAGTTGGAAAATGGCAAACCACCTGTGAATGTCTCTACCCTTGTAAATCAGCTGTGACTTGACAGCCCCCCCCAATCTCTCCTCTTTCTAAATTGTTTTGTATAACTTAAGCTTGTGTGGATCCTTACAGGAGATGGTTCTCTCCGTTTCATTCCCCCTCCCCACACCTCTCTCCCGCCTGCAAGGAAACTGCAAATCATTTCTTTTTTTGCAGCCACATAAAAAGCATATAGCACCTAAGTGAGAGGGAAAATATCACAAGGAGAAGAAATACTGTCCAGGCTGGAATGTAAATATCGTTCACAACAATGGCAGACATGCTTAAACCATTTGATCCCAATGGTTTTTGAGCATGCTTAACCCTATGACACATTGTGACTATAATGTAAATATAGAGTAACAAAAATATAAGAATGTTCACAGATCTGTACAAAACCAAGACTACAATATGAGGCCGCTGTTGATTAATCTAGCCCAGTCCAGGCTATCCCACTTCTCAGGATTCACTGCAAATATTGTGCTACAGGAGGTTCTCCCCACCCCCACAAGCCATGAAGCTCCAATATGTGACAAATAATGTCCTTGGGGATATTTCAGCTCAGGACATTGGCTCCGAGAGCAGAAGCTCCTCCTCCCATCACACCAAAGTCCCAAGCAGAATTGGGAGCCTGCAGCTGTTTCACAAAGGAAGTTCTGGCAAACTCCTGTGTGACTGCAGGGAACATGGGTTGGGTCTTGGGTCCCTGGACTGAACTTGTTAAAAGTCATTAAGTTCATAATATGTATCTTGAGCCTTGAGTAAACCTTTGCACTTAAACCATCATAATCCCATCAGCGTCAGTGAGTCAACAGGCTTGAAATACTCAGATTTCTCATTTTGAAGTCATCCTATGTGGTGGTAGTTATCATGTTTGGTTTTACTTGTTTATCATTTGAATCCATTGCTATCCTTCTCACTGGATGAACTGACTTTTTAAAAGCATGGCATTTCTATATGGAACTGTGCAGCCGCAGAGGTTGAATCTGATTTGGACTTGCTTAACAAATGGAGGTACAGCAAGACGGTGCTTTTAGCAGCTCAAGAGAAGGCAACTCAGTGCTCAAGCATTGAGCATCTTGCTTGAATACAGGACACAGAGGATTCTGGCTGAAACAAACAAGCCTGACTAGTTGTGTCATCTCTGACCCCCCAGGGAGAGGGGTAAGGTGAACCACCAAGGGCTTATAAAAGCCAATGGAGAAATTCTGAATGGGGGAAAAGTAGGGGATGAGCAGAACCTTTTCTTACTTTGTGATAGGAGGGAGGACTGCAGGTGAAGATTAGAGAGGGTAGGCTATACCTGCCTCCTTCCCTTTGAGGTGGACATTCTATAGAAGCATCTTTGCCTTCTGGGTTCTTTGTGCTACAGCACGATTTTTTTTCCTTTGCAAAGGAGTAGCTGTGATAGTCTACCGCAGCAAAGTAAAACAGAATTCCAATGACACCTTAATTGTTGTTAGTCTTTAAGGTGCTGCAGGACTTTTGTCTCATTTTTTTTTGCAGTAGGTGTTCTACCATCTCTGCAGTAACAAGACAACCACAGCTGCCCAGGTAACAATGGGAGTGCTGCAGTGGGATGTTGGGGTAACATGGCAAGTTCTGGGAACAACTTTTGATTAATGGTATTTAAATTATTCGCAGACACACTGCTGAGGTATATACCGTACAGTTTTTTTTATTAATTTCCTGCTTTTTAGCTGGAACCCGACCCATAACAATACAGAAAACCATTGAGGTGTAATAGTTTTTAGTAGGCTTTACATGTCTCAAATAGTAATATAGTCAATAAAATGTTAAGCATTAAATCCCCAGGACAGCCATAAAATCATAAAACTGACCAAAACATAAAACCAGCTCAGTACCAAAGCTCACCTGTCCAAGGGTATGCTGGAATAAAATGTCTTAATCATAATTCTGAAGGCAAATCTTTGTTGGCTTCAGTAGCGACTGAGCCACTGAGCTTTCCATGGGAGGGCACTCCAGAGGAAAAAATGTTGCCTCTGTGGAAATCCTGTTCTTGTAGTCTTTGGCTTGTATCGTGTGATGCTGTTCCCCTCGTGCTTATCCCTGGCCACTGCAGGGATATTTTTCCCTGTCATGAAATCCCTCTGGGCCAGACTGAGGAGCAGATTACTCAGATGATGATCTGGAGAACATTCTGAGAGAATATCAGGAGGCTTGAGGGGATACCTGACACCACTGGACCCCCTCCAGACCCTGAGCCTTTCCCAGACCTAAAGCCTCTGGATTCCAGGGCCTCAGTCAAAGGACCTACACCTGAAGGCTTAGCTCCAGGCAGTGCTGCAAACATGCCAGAATCCAGGGCTGCCAGTCTCCAGCCTTGTAGGGCAAGGTCCTGGACTACCAGTCCCCCAGTTCTCCCAACACTTGGTGAGAGCAGTAGAGTCAGCAGACCCATGAGGAGGCAATACAATGATGAAGAAGTGCCAGGCTGGCAACCCGTGTTCCAACTACTGAACCAGATCACTGCCTATGTGCACAACATGCTTTGTGGGATTGGGGCACAATGAAGCCCAGGAGCAAGGGGGGCCTCTCATCCTCCAGAATACTTAAGCCCTGGGCTAAACAAGGAGGCTTGCTGGTTCAACTAGTTAGTATGCTTAGCTTGCTTCTATGTTAGAGATGGGCATGAACCAGCACATGAACTAAAGTCCATCATGAATTCTGGCCTGTTTGTGGTTCATGAAGCGAAGTTCCTGGACTAAAGGGCGGCCATGAACATTCATGAATTTTAAGTGGTGGGGAGCAGAAAGTGGGGGGTGAAATGGCTCGGAGGCATTTCACCCCCTGCTTTCTGCTCTCCACTGCATTTCATGGGAAGCAGAAAACAGGGTCACAAACTGATATGAACCAGTTTGCAAACCAATGCATTGGTTCATGGTTCAGTTCGTGGTTCAGCCCTATTCTGGGCTACCAATAAGACTGGACCCAGCACCCAGCCACTGAATCTGTTTCGACCCATTTACATTCCCCTTTAGTTGCTCTGTTTCTGTAGCATACATACACTGTATGATTGACTCAGTTGTGGGCTGTGGAAGCATCATGCTTTGTAAATTCTAGTGACATAGCTGTGCTATGTCACTACCAGAACCATTTGTTGGGAATGACTCATTACAAAATAATGAACACTGCAGCAAGCATGGCTGGAGTATCCCGTTAAATGTGTAGCTTAGGCTGCTGTGCCAATGGAATGCCATATGTTTACTACCTCTACATGTAGTACAGTCTATACAATAATCCACATGGAAAACTCAACAATGCATGTCAGCAATATAACCCTATCCATAACTGCTTCAAATGTATATGTCTTAGTGGGCATGGTGGTGTTGTGAGTGTTCAAGCTTTGTGCAAACTATCTATCTGTTTTCTCTCTCTCATGGTGTGTGCATACTCAGAAAGAAAGAAATAGAGTGAACGAGAAGAGAGAGGGCATGTACGTGTGCGAGGGGGTTGTAGTTCACAAGCAGGGTCTGTATTTTTGTCACCTGTCTTGAAGTGGAAGAAATGAGGCTAGCACAATAAAGTTAAATGTCATATTGCTTGACTTGAGAAAATACCAAATTCAAAAGGTCACAAGAAGCAGGTTGTCCACAGCTCATGCTTTTCAGATACACTTTTGGTTAAAAATAGTGTACCCTTTGTTAAATCTCTGGCATATTTCCTCCAGGGTTAGTTTAAGCGAGTTCACACATTCTAGACGTTAGCAGCTTTGAATCACAGTCAAATCAAAGCACTGAAACTGGCACAGATAACAATTACACTAAACCACAGAGTTTATATACAAATTAGAACCTTAAACATACAATAATGAGTATGCACTTGATTTCTACAGTGATTCACAAAAATTCTAAATACAAACAAAATAGTCTCTGAACATAGGTCTTGCATAAGGAATGCACGTGTCGAATCTCCATTGGTCCAACATTTCTTAGAAAAAAGACACTCGTGCACTGATTTCAGGTTTGCTGTGTTGGAAACTGTAAATGCAGCTCAGTATAGTCAGGTAGATATTCGGAAATAACTTAGACAATGTAAGGCTTATTGGACTTTTCGCCTAAAAACCTTGTACCCTGATGGTCTTAATAAAACTTTGGAATATACCTCTTTTCTATGAAGTCCGGATGGTCTATTTAATAGTAGTCTGTATCCCTTTAATTGGTAAACCTGACTGGAGTATATCAAGATACCAACCAGACACACCTCAGGGTGAACCGACTTTGGAGATTAGTTTGTGTGTTAATGACTGGTTGCCCGTTAGTAAAGATTCAAGACTCTTGACATGAGTGCTGTAATTCTCACGTATTTTTACATTACGTGGGTTAGATAAGAGTGTACAGAGACAGTATTTATTTTATGTATCCTCTTATAGGAGCTGTATTTAATAAGAAATGCCCCAGAGGTTGGGAAGAGTCTATAAACCAATCTGCGCTTCTTGCTTGAAGTCTCTTCTGTGGAAGGTATTGGTTAGGCTACCTTCTTTGTTGAGTTTTTGAAGTTATGATATTTAATTGGATCTCTTGGTACTTACCTTTATATTTTTCTTTAATTTTTTTGTTTTGTTTCTTCAGTAGAAGTTATTTTCTGAAGAAGAATACGAAACAAAGAACGGATTCTAAAGCCTTTGTCTTGTTACTTTGTTACTGTTATTTGTACATGCTCAGAGACTATTTTGTTTGTATTTAGAAATTTTGTGAATCACTGTAGAAATCAAGTGCATACTCATTATTGTATGGTTAAGGTTCTTTTATATATAAACTCTGTGGTTTAGTGTAATTGTCATCTGTGTCAGTTTCAGTGCTTTGATTTGACTATTTTGTATACTGTATTATCACTTTATTTTAGCTTTGAATCACAAACATGACTAGGTTATAAATGTGTTGGGGTGTTTTTTGCAGAATTACTTTCTAAGTAGTATGCTGAAAATTAACCATGCACGTTAAGATTTAAGCACACAATGCAGTCCTCCAGGTATCCTGAAAATTTTGACTCATTGGCTGTTTACACACTCTGGGATGCAGACTTCAAAATGGTACGAATGATGTAGATAGAATGATAGAACCAGACTCATTTGGTGATGTCAATGAGAAAGCTCCTCTTGTCTTCTGCAAACAGTGAATCAGGTCAACAGTTTGCCACTGATCCTTTACTGAGAAAGTCAACAGCAGATACTAAGTTGACATGCAGCTTATCCAGAATTCAGCCTGCTATGTCTAAAGTCTAAACCTTCTTAAGAAGTTTCCTTTGTCTGAACTTTAATAGGCTTTAGTAGCCAACCTATAGCATGTGTGCCACAACTAATGCAAGCACGGGGCACTGGAGCACAAACCTGCTGTCTTGGCTGTAACCTGGACAGTTAAAGCTGGATTTTTCTATCCCACACCCAGATCTTGTTGCTATCTGCTCCCCGGCTTAGTAGGTATAAAATCACATCAAGGCACCAAAGGGAGAGTAGAGCTGCTTATGTAATGTAGTGCTTACTAGGGTGGCATACTTTGCATCACACTTGGAGAAGAAATTGGATAGCAGTGCTTTAGTAGGCTAAGTACAAGCCAATTCAAGATTACAATTGTAGTACAGAACAGCACTGCCCAAATCTGGGTTTCCTGAAGCCATGTGCACTTTTATGGCCAGTTCAAAGGAATGAATGGGAGCAAGGGGTAACTCTGTTTCACTTTCTCCCGTTATGGCCACATTGGGGAACTCAACAAGCTCTGGGAATTATGGATGTTATGGGAGTCAGCCTTACAGAGGTTTTGTTCTGCAAGGCTAACTTCAGGCACCCAGGTATATAGTAGAAAGGCATCTGCGGACATGATGAATATATATGCCATTCTGCATCCTCCTGTTTAACTTCACTGGAGAAACCACCTGCCACAGCTAGCACCAAGATAAGATTGCCAGGTCCTGCCTCCTCCCTGGCGGGGGACTTGGGGGGGGGGCATTCTTGGAGGGAACAGGAATGCAATTATGTCACACAAAAATGATTTCATCACACTGGGGATGCAGCTCTATGGAAGGTGCCCTCAGAGCTGGCTTGCAAGAAGCATTTAATGGGAACCTTTCCTTTAAATAGTTTTTGCAAGTGAGGGCACTGGCATCCCGTATGCCTGAATTTGCCACTTGGAGTTCAGGCATCCAACCGGTGGCCACCCCTCTCCCTCCCCTCCTGCAAGATTTAAAGGGTCCTCCAGCTGATTGGTGGATCACAGGTGGTTGCTGTTGGGGGCGGGGCTTCCCCTGCCGGCCAGCTGGCCAATGATGGGCAGGAGCCCATGAAATCAGGTGATCACCTGCCCCTACCTGAGGGCAGGCATCCCTACACCAGGAAGTGACATCATTGAAGGGTGCCAGGAGTTTGCTGGCTTAATTGAATAATAGCTTGGATGAGAATGATTGGTGAATTCCCTGAGCTCCACTTACCATCTGGTGGGAGTGACAGCAGTGGCCACTGCCTCTGATGGTGTCCAATGAGTGAGCAGAAAGTCTCTCCCTACTTCCTTCTCTTGCATGAGGTCTGCCCGGGGCACCCTGGGACATGAACCCACTTTGAAAACAAAATTTTACATGGTGAGTGTTCAGCAGTCATACGGGGGGGGGGGGGGCGGTATTACAAACCACTGGAGTTCATATTCTGAGCCCAGGAAGTAAAAGAGTTTTTCAGCATCTCTAATGAAGAAACTGTTCACGTAATGAACTCTACAAAATTCAGAAATAAACCAAGAAACAACAGATAATATGTCCCTTACTTTAACCGAGCAAATTTACATGTATCAGGTTGTAATTTCTTTTAAAAATATGTTTTCACAATCAATATTTAATTTCTAGTGTCTGATATACATTCCAAAATGTATAGCAACCACCAGACACACTCACACACATCAGGGAACTAATTCTAGCTTTCTTAGTATCCAATAGATTTTTTTTTTGCCATTGCCGTAATACTAATTGGTAAACCAGTATTGATAAACAATTAAACAAATACATAGTTATCTATTACATTCATTTAATTGCCAAATCCTGTCCATTCTTATCTTCACAGTGTCTTTATCTTCCCAAATCATGATTCATACTTAAAAGAAACTGATTGCTTAAGTTCTCTTTAGAAGATTCCAAAGTACTTAACTTTTCACCTCTTACTTTATGTTGTCAACTCAATTCCTGCTTTCATTTTCCTCTAAACTTGCCCTCCAGAAATTCTAGCTGATTGATATTAATTTTATATACCTGTGATCTACTAATTTCAGTCATTATTTCAAGCAGTTTACTTAAAGACCCAAAGATATCTTGGCAATTAATGATTAAATCACCTGCACAAAATGGCACATTAATTTCCCTTTATATTTTGAATATATTCAGTTGTGTATTGTAAGGGCAAACCAAAGGAATGACAATGGGTGCTTTGTCAGCTTCCTCCATCTAATTCATATTCTTTGGGTAGGTTTGTGTTAATCATGTTCCTAACTTTTGAGTCATTATAAATGAGCTTTATCCAATTTATAACAGTAGGACCTAATCCAAATTTGTCTATAAATATATCCAGTCATCTCTATCATAATAATATTTCTTTCCCTTATGATTTCCATTTGTGTAATCTCTCTCTTATCATCACAATCCTATGCATAATTACATGGAAATAAGTTCCACTGAAATTAACAGGTCTGACTTCCAAATAATTGCATTTAGATATGCAATATAAAAGTTTCTGTTCATAATATACTCTGGTAAAGACTTAGAATCATCAAAACCAATCTGAATGAGAGCTGACAGAAAGAGGCAAAAATGTAGAACTACAGCAGGCTTGACGACCACTCATGCAAATAAACAATGTAACTTTAGTGCCAAGCATGTATAATGATATTCCTGGCTGGGAAGGGAGGGAGGGAGGGAGGAAGGAAGGAAGGAAGGAAGGAAGGAAGGAAGGAAGGAAGGAAGGAAGGAAGGACTCTTCTTGTGAAAGGGAATTGTCAAGACTAGGCATGGGCATGAACTGCATTTTTGCAGTTCAGTTCATGGTTCTTGGCTGAACAATGAACCCATACAAACTAGGAGGTGTGTGAGCCATTTAAAGTTTAAATCCCTTCCTTCTATTCCCTGTGGCTTTTTGTGGGGAGTAGAACGCAGGGCTTTCCAAACAGCTGAGCATCAGCTGTTCAGTTTAAATGGCTCAGCCATTTAAACCCCACTTTCTGCTCCCTGCAACAAGCTGGGGGGAGGAGATTGGATTTATACCCTACTCAGAGTCTCAGAGCAGCTTACAATTTCCTTCCCTCCTTCTTCCCACAGCAGACACCCTGTGAGGTAGGTGGGGCTGAGAGAGCTCTGAGAGAACTGCTCTTGAGAAAACAGCTCTGAGAGAACTGTGGTTTGCCCAAGGTCACCCAGCGTGTAGAATCAAACCTGGTTCTGCCAGATTAGAGTCCACGCTCCTAACCACTACACCAAAATGGCTCTGTGGTTTAAATGGCTCCAAGTGGTTTAAATGGCGCCGAGCCATTTAAATTGTAAGGGCAAGAAATATTATAATAGAGCTGATAGAGATGACTGGATGTATTTATAGACAAATTTGGACTAGGTACTACTGTTATAAATTAGGTAAAGATAATTTATGATAACTCAAAAGTCAGAGACATAATTAATGAAAACCTCTAAGCCATTTAAACCAAAAAGGTATTTTTTGTGAAATTTCATGAACTGCTTCAAAATTTGTGAAAGTTCATGGTGGTTCTTCAGTTTGCAAACATCACTTCGTGAACCGTGAACCAGCCAAAATTTGTGACAAACTCATCGGTTGGTTCGTGCTTATCCCTAGTCAAGACAATATTCACATTCAGAGGCCAAACCATTTAATCTAGAAGCTCCATAGTCCATTTTTAGATTTTTAAATATAACTATCTTGTTTTTCAGGAGACACTCACCAGCCACAAATCCTATTTAACTCAAAGTCAGACCTGCAGGTGCTGAGCACCTTTAAAAATCAGGCCAATTATATATAGATGCCTAAACGTGGATTTAGGGGGTTATTCTTGTCAAAAAGACTACAAATACAAACTGGTCTGTGTCTCATTTTTAAAGATCACTAAGCAACTTCACTCTGTGCCTTAGAAAGTAATAATTAATGTCTTACCGTGAGATCCTAAACAGAGTTATACTCCTTGGGTTTATTGAAATCAGTGTGTCCAGAAAAGTGTAATTCTGCTTAGGCATGCACTTTTAGTTTTAAAACCCCCCACAAACTATGTTTAACAGCATCAACCAATTATCTTATTAATGGCAGATTCAAATACAGGTTTTTTATTTAAAAAAATAAACATTCTTGAGTAGAAGCTGTTCCCCATGTGGTAACAACATTATCATTCTCAATTCATAGCTCAACTAACAAGAGTTACACCTTCCTGGCAATAAAATCCTATGCGGTTATTTCAGCCTAAATCCACTGGAACTAATTAGTTTACACAATCCTGCAAGTGACTGTACTGTAAATCCACTGATATCCTCTGAAAACTAGTACTGATTTTTTTTTAAATGTCATTTGTATGACAAGTAAACAAACAAACAAAACCCAGACAATTTGTAGCAGACAATTTATTTAGACTCTTGAATTATTTGTGGTTAAATTAAGTTGGAGGGCTAACTAGAGATCACAGAATCTCCAACTGAACATTTGCCATGTGTCAAGTTAGAGAGAAGTAATCTGTCTCTCTTGTCTATCTTTAAAGATGTGGCTGTCCTCCCTTCACATTCCTTCAGGTGAAGGTACAGAGTCAGCTCTCCCTAACTAGGAGCCTAATCTTGATTCCACGAATGTGGGAAAATACACCGTTACCTGCTGTGTCTTATTACATTCACTGCATTTGTGTATACATTGATAACAAATTACATGTTGTGTATGACTGCACCCAGATTGTTTTTTTGAAAGCTGTAGTATCAATGCTTAGAAGTATATTTTGGCATCACTTGAAGATCACACTTCGGTCCCTTCATACAGGCTATTTAATACACTTTGGCTTCTAAAGGTATGTGATTTTTTGCTCAAGGTTTCATACACGTAAAGACAAAATGCTGTCCTCATGAAGTCAATGATGCCTTAAAACACTTTTTCCAAAATGTGTTTTGATCTGGGGATGGAGTTGCACTTTACTCTTTGGGTGTGTGAATTCTTTTTTAAAGAAGTAATTTGCCTTCTGAAGCCAAAACAGGTTTAAAGAGCTGATATGAAAGAGACTGTCGATGCAATCATATATGCAAGATTAGTCTTGCTGGTATGTTATCAATACACAAATTTATACTTGCAATGGCTAAACGAGATGCAAATCTTCTGAAGGATGTGAAAAGTGCAGTAAATTGTGCATGCTCCAATTCCAAAATTAATTTGATACATGCTCATAGTTGAACTTGATTTAAGGACAAATGGGATACAGTGGGGAGAGAATGACAAGGTCAATACAAATACAGAATGGGAGAAAATCTGTTCTCCTTAGTATGGTGCAGTTCCTCTTTGTGTTTAGTATTTTCGTAGTTACACATGTCTCTGTCTGTTATTTTGGATTATACTCAGCTAGGAATAAGGCCCATTGTGGAAATAAATACAACGGGCTCTAGAAAGAGGCTCTGGGAGAGTGCCCCGGCCTTGGGCACTCAGCGTCAATTTGCTGTGGTGACCTCAGCAGGGTATAATGACACAGAATCCACCACTTTCTCCAGAGGAACTGATCTCTGCTACCTGAAGAGCAGTTGTAATTTTGAGTGATCTCCAGCTCTCACCTCCACCCCACAACTGTTACCCAGGAGGAAATGGCTGGTTTGGAGGGTGGGGTCTGTGGCATTGTACCTGTCTGAGGTCCAACCCCTCCTGAGGTCCAACCCCACCCGCTTCAGGCTCCACCCCTCAAATCCCCAACAATTTTCCAACCTGGAGTTGGCAACCCCATCTCCTTCCCAGCTAACCATCAACCTACCGCAGTCTGCCCCTCTGACTGCTGCTGACTTCTGCCCTCCCTCCTGGAGATCAGTTGTAATTCTGAGTGATCTCCAGGCCTCACCTGGAGATTAGCAGCAATGGTTTCTCAGAAGAAAATGGCTGGTTTGGAGGGTAGAGTCTAAAGCATTGTTCCTGTCTGAGGTCCTACCCCTCCCCAAACCTCACCCTCTCCATGCTTCACCACTCAAATCTCCAGGAATTTCCCAACCTGGAGTTGGCAACCTTATCTCCTTCCCCACCATCAACCTGCCATTATCTGCCCCTCTGATTTCAGCTTTCCATCTCCTCCCCCTTCCCTCCTGGAGATCAATTGTAATTTTGAGTGATCTCCAGCCCTCACCTGGAGATTGGCAACTATGGTTTCCTTGGCTGGGAAGGCGGGATAAAAATTTAAATAAATAAATAAATTTCCCAGGAGGAAAAGTAGTCTTTCTCTGCAATGGGGACTAAAGCAGCTTACATCATTCTCCTCTCCCTCTTGTGACTTGCACAACAACTCTGTGAGGTAGATTAGGCTGAAAGTCTGTGACTGGTCCAAAATCACTCACTCAGCTTCTACAGCAAGAACCTGGATCTAGCACCCCCTGCTTTGAAGCACTGACTCGTACACCTAGGGTAGCCAACCTCCAAGTGGAGCCTGAAGATCACCAGATATCACAACTGAACTCTAGACAACAGATCTCTCCCGCCCAGAGAAAATAACTGCCTTCGAAGGTGGGCTTTATGGCATTCTTTGCAGCTGAGGCCTCTCCCCTCCTGAAACCCTGGCTTCCATAGACTCTTCCAGGAAATCTCCAGGAATCTCCCTACGTGGAGCTGGCAACCCTAGTCAGGACTGGCCTCAATTTGTTCCTCACAAAGGCCTGCAAAGAGTTTCCTTCCTTTGTCTGAACCAAGCTTGGTTGCCTACTGTGGCGAAACGAGCTCCAGTTTTGTTTTGTTTTTAATTAATTTTATTTGATAAAGTAGAGTACATTACAGTACAACAGAGTGCATTCAAAAAAATGAATACATGAATATATGGTCCTCAATACTAACACATCTAACTATTAAAGATGCTATACCGGATATAATAAAGATTCTCCATCTTTGGTAACATTAGAAAAAATGCAATCACAAACTGTATGGAATGTATAAAACTGTAGTAATGTATCAATCAAAAGACTTGAGTCTATCCTGTATATAATTGTTATATTTAAAAAACAAAAATTTAATTGAAAAAAACCCCCGAATACAACAAGTACATAAGAAGGGGTGAATACTATCTTCTGTAGTGATCCTAATCCTAACATAAGCACAGCTATAGAAAATCACAATAAAATAAACCGCCAAAACCTTAATCGAAAGAGAGAAAAGATACATGCACTTCAACATGCAAAATTTAACCATAGGTATTTAACCAAACTTGTATTTAGGATCTTTTATGTTTTCCCAATCAAATGTGTCTAGGTTCATTTTCTCAAGTATTGGATACCATTCGTCAAGGGTATTCAATAGGTGACTTTCAACATCCGAGTTTTCCCAGAGGGAGATTTTTTTCTTGCAAGAAAAAATCCCATACTTTATGCAATCACTGTTGCATTGAAGGAAGAGTGTTTGCTTTCCATTTACTCACTATCGAAGTCTTGGCTGCTACTAGCAGGATATTAATTAGTTATTTGCTTCTTTCTGGTGGACCATCTGCCAGCTCCAGTTTACAACTCAGCTGTTCACCTCCCACCCTCGTCCCGTGGGTTTATCTCACTCCTTAAGTTCACTGCCACCACTCACTGAATTGTCACTACCTTTTTAGAGGGACAGTGAGACTCCTGTGACCAAATCTACCTATTTGGCGATGAAATCCCCAATCTTTGGGGGAACCCTGTAAAGTTGGCAACCCAAGGGTCTAGCCTTTCCTTGCTTCCCTGGGCTACCCTCTCTCTTTGGTATTGTGCAGAGCAGAGGAGACTAAGTGGCCAGAACACAACACAGATTATTAGCCCAAATTAAAAAAAATTATGTAACTATTTACACAATTATGGAGCACACACACACTAAATGAATAAAGGCACAACTGTAGAAGTAAGCACACTATGAACCAACAGGGCATCAATCAACAGGGGTTAAACACAATCCTTTTTCCCGACACACAATACTGTCTCTACCTCTGGAAGTTGTGGGCTCAGGATAGGATCTCTACCTTGGACCGGCCTCTGGCTCTGCTTCAGCCTCTCTCTCTTGCCCAAGAGAGCAGGGAAACTTCCATACATTCCCCAAACCAGCCAACTGCGGAGTCGCTGAATCTCTGCTGCCTCCCAGGGTCCCCCCCCCCAAAGTCTCTGGCTTGTAGCCTAGGTCAGCACAGGCAGCCGGAGCCTTTCCTGACCCCCTGCAGGCCCCTCTCTGGAACTACAGCTCAATTGGGGAACCTTATGGGGGAACATTTTAAACAAACAACCACAGACAGCAGCCATTACACACACAGGTAAATGCCATTTCGTTACACCTACCAACAGCCACTGAGGGAACAGGTCGTCCCACACAGACTGAAACCACTGGGACTTAATTTGCCAGAAATTCTGATAGGGCACAGTGGCTGAAGGTGTGGGTGGGGAAGAGACGCAGACCCAGCACCCAGCCAGTGGCATGCAAGTACTCACAGCCAGTGAATAGGGACAGCTTCTGAGTGACAGGGCAGGGAGCCAAAGGCTGTGGGAGCTTGTGGAACGTTGAAGAAAGAGTCATACGAAAACTCAGTTATATAATGAGGAGAGAATGTGCGTTTGTATGTCATGATTAGGGTTGCCAGCTCCAGGCTGAGAAATACCTGGAGCTTTTGGAGGTGGAGCTTCAGGAGGGTGGAGTTTGGGGCATAATGCCATAGAGTCCAACTTCCAAAGTGGCCCTTTTCTCCAGGTGAACTGATTTCTGTTGTCTGGAGATCAGTTGTGATTGCAGGAGATCTCCAGCTACCACCTGGAGGTTGGCAATCTAGATATGATGGATTTTGTTTAACTAATAAACAGTGGGACAGACTTTTGAATATGGTCCTGTGCTTGATGGTAGTGGGGAAGAGAGTTAGGCTCAGATTCTAAAAGGCAGGTGCAGAGCTTGGGAACTATGGAGGATTGTATGGTAGATCAAAGGCTGGTAGAACATCATGGTGTCCAGTCTGTGTGGAAATGTCACTGGAGAAGAACTTTGCTGTATCGGTTCCCCCACTGTGATTGACAATGGAAGGAGTATCAAAATACCCTATTCCCTGAGTCTGGCCCTTCATTGTGACACTTTTCTTCTTCTCTTGGAGACTCTGAGAAGAAGTTTACAATCCTGAGGCATAGGATCAAACCTTGAGGTCTCTCAGTCCTGGACAATGTGCAATAACATTGCTGTTAAGCCTGTGGAGTTATGCATTTCAGAGGAAAGGGGAGTATGAAAGTCACAAGAATATTTATAGGGCTCCTTATTTGCTCCAGCTCTGGGATATGCTGCAGTATGGGGGTGGACTAGGGTTGCCAACTCCGATTCAGAAACACTTGGAGATCTGAGGGTGGAGCCTGGGTGAATGGGGTTTAGGGAGGGACGGGACCACAGTAGAGTACAATGCTGTTCAGTCCATCTTCCAACACAGCCATATTCTCCAGAAGTGGAATAAATGTTTCAAATAAATAAATAATAAGCAATTTCTGTAGTGGGGAGAGCAATTGTAGTTCCAGGAGATTTCCAGACCCAGCCTGGAGGCTGGCAACTCTAAAGTGGACTGGAACATTCAGCCTGGAACTGACAGCATCACATGGTCCATGCAGCTTGGTTTCAGGCTATGGTTACAATTAACAATGGTGCAAGTGATCCTACACCCTATATCACTGCTATGGCCCAAGTGCAAACAGTGTGGACTAGGCAGCACTGCCTGCATTGCAGAGCCCACAGTTAAGTTTCTCCCAGGCCTCCTGTGATGCTCCAGGGGAGCAGACTTTCACTGTAAGTTAAAGATCCAGTCCACCCCTGTGTGTGGATGAAATTGGGATGGTGCATTTTTTTGTAGGCTTTCAAACAGCCATTCACCTGGTGGCCTTTGACAAATGAGAACTCTCTTCAGATGGGGAAAGTTTGCAAAGAGTTGCTCCTTATGCCTTTTAGACAAGGAATAGGATAAGGCATGTGTAACCAGAGAAGCTAGTAAAAGTATTGATGGGCTGGTAATGTTTATGCTGTTCTTTCCAAACTTAGATAAACATGTGATGGGCATGAATGCATGGATTACCATGCTTGTTGAATGCATGGATTACCATGCTTTTAGTAAAGGAGCCAGAATATTTGTTTAAATTTATATCACAATTTTCTCTGCTGGAAATCTAGATTATTCCAAGATACCAAAAACAATGCTTCTAGAATCAGGGTGCATTTTATAATATTTCTGGCAAGGTGAAAACAGGGTTTCCCTTGTTGTAAAAATAAAGATTTCGACAGATGTCCTAACACGGATTTTAATATATATATATATATATATTTAGTCTACCCATGAGGTATCATTCTTAACAGACTTTACTATTTTAATGTTAGTAGTTTGTCACTTATGTCTCTATCTAAACTGATACTGAAAAGCATTTGAATAAGTGGTTTTAAAAATAGGTGTGTGACGTTTATAAATATTTTGAAATAACCTAAGCAGTACTTTTAAGAAAAGAAACTATCCTTTGTTCTCCAACTTGATTCACAGCTCACCTAACAGAAAATCATTTCAGACAATTGTGACTCAATTTTACAGCAGCTTTTCCTTTTCTTTATTTTTTTTTTAAAAAATTGACTCATATTCCTGAGAGTAACTCTGCAACGTTAGATAAACGTCAGGATTTGAATCTGATTTCAAGTTTCTACGCAATTACAGGCTTGCAGGCAGCCTTGGTCAAATATTTTTCTCATGTTTCCGTGCAAAATGGAATATTAGGGTCAAAAGAAGATGTAATAGGATCCCCAGATATACAACTGAACAGCTATGGCTTCCCCTTCTGTATTCTTTCCCCATATGGAATTTGGTTTCCTTACCTTATTTAAATCCTGGAAGGGAACAAGTGAAGTGAAGATCTAAGCAATGGATCTTTTTTTAGCCTTTAGTGGCCCATTTGATAAGGTTTTTATGGGGCTGAAAAACAGCCGTGTTCAAATGAAGCATGCATATACTTCAAGTTTGTTTAGTTGGATGAATGACGCTCTTAGAAAATGTTTCTCCTCTGATCTTGAAATATTGCAATTTCCACAGGAGTTATATATAATGATAATCACACAGGCAATGATATTTCAACATTGTATAGCTGTTTCTTAATAACTCTAAAGTGGTAGGATTAATGTTTAATTCATAGGACAAAGTAATTGCATAATATTTTGAGACCACTATGGTACTACTGTAATTACATTTGATTACAGTAGAGGCTGTTGTTGCTTTTTTATTAGAACAATCAGTTAACGAATTTCCTATGTTGATGATTTGTCTTGATTTTGCATCACGGCAAGCATTGCGGTACTGATGATAGACGAGTATGGGGGGTTGTTTCTTTTAATTTGTATGCATAATTTGGAAGACAATTTTCATTCGGACCAGACTTGGGGGGAAGGGGGGATTTCCTGTTTGGATTTGTGTGTTTAACCGCAAAAACTTTATACAGCATATATAGATATAGACTAAACAAAAACAGGTATGAATCTTAACAGCAATACTTGTAACAAGCGTCGTTAATATGGTTTGGGAGAAGGGTGGCCACAGTTTCTTCCCCGGATGTGGAGGAAGCGTGAAAGAGACTTGAACTTTGGGATTGAAAAACAGCATTGCCAAAACATTTGGTTACATCTCAGCAACGTTTATGATTATGTTTGGGAGCCATCCTTATTTTTTGAGGGTTCAGTGCACTGGTGGACTGACTCAGTGTGTTCTCTCAAACCATAGGGCACCCATACAAGCTGTGTTGATCCCTGTTAAAGATTGTGGGGCAAGACTGTGAGTGTGTAGACCACATGAGGAGAATATGGGAGGGAAAAAACATCTGCTGAAATTTCATTGTCAGTTCTTTTGAGTATTGTTGGAATTTTGTTTTGTGCTTGCAAATCAAACTAGAGAGTTGGAAACATCCATTCAGCCATGTTCTAGAATAATTTACAGGTGCTGAACCTTTTCCACACTGATGTGTATAAGGACACTTGCCCATGAGAGTTACAGAAAGTTCTGGAAGGAGGGCCTTGTGATTTGCCTATTTGAGCTGAGAGCACAGCCTAGAACTTGACCAACACCTTTCTTTCTGGAAAGCTTCCAGTCATTACTAACCATTTTCTAGAAGAATTCTTGATAAGCCAGAGGGATCACTCCTCTTTTATATGCCTTGATGGGCATTAACTCAGTTAACAACTCTGTGTGTGTGTGTGTGTGTGTGTGTGTGTGTGCTGATCAACTTATAATGTGTGTGATTTTTATCAACAGATTTTCCACATGACGTATGATCTAGCAAGTGCTGTGGTGAGAATCTTCAACTTAATTGGAATGATGCTGCTACTTTGCCACTGGGATGGCTGCCTTCAGTTCTTGGTACCATTGCTGCAGGATTTCCCACAAGACTGCTGGGTGTCGCTAAATGGTATGGTTGTAAGTATTGTTCATTTTTCATTGTGTTTTTTCAAACGTTCTTCTAAAATGTTTATTACTTTATTAGCTCTAAACTGTAAAGAAAAGGAATACATTCTGTCGTTCTCAACTAGAGAAAGTTTGTTAGCAAAGTACTTTTAAAGGTTGTCTTCTAACTTAGAGAATAAAAACAGGCAAAGAAGAAGGACCAGATGATAATAAGTTGGCTATATAATAAAACATAGCTGTAAATATTAAAGATCTCTACTAAGGAGCACACACACACAAAGAGACTCCAATTTATTTCAAGAAGTATTTTCCTTTAGGTATAATTTCACAGCTCAGTAAGCTAGCTTCAAGTATTGAAACCATAGAGAACAGTGCCCTTGGAAGTGACTTTTTCAGCTGTAAAACTAACAGTAGTGCACTGATGGATTCAAGATTTCAACCTTCCAGAATCCAAAGACTGGGTGTTAAGAAGGGATGTATGTGTGTATGTTTCTGCGGGTGTGGGAGGTATTTCATGGCAAGCTGTTAGAGTCTGATAGGGTTGCCAGGTCCCCTTGACGTCATGATGAGGGGATTTAGGGAGCGTTCCAGGGGTGGGCAGGACTTTGTCAGGCAACATCCTGATGCAATAACGTCACCTAGAAGTGGCATCAGTGATGTCACACACGACTCTCTGGTTTTTAGACAAAATCTCTATGGGTTTTTTGCTTCAAAACCATAGAGTTTGCCCAAAAACCAGAGTGCCGTGTGCAACAGCATCAGTGCAATGATGTCACTTCCAGGTGACATCATCGCATTGGGAATGTTGCCTGATGACATCCCTATTTGGGGGTGGGGTTTCCATGAAATGTTCATAGACACTGTAACTATTGATGTGCTACAGCTATCAACAGTACAGTGATCACATGCAGTCAAGCTTCTGCAAAGGTTTGTAGAGACAGAAACGGCTAGAAAGCCAAGCTAGAAGAGATCCCGAGAGTTGGGAAAAGGAAGTGGCAGGGTGCTGTGTAGTGAGCTGACTAATGCAAGATGGCAGAGTAGAATCAGCAGCTGATGAAAGAGTTGGAGGAGACTAGCAAGAAAGAAGTGCAGAGAAAAGCTAGGATTTGGGTTAAAAATGGGCTGGAGAAAAAGGGGGCTTTGGAAGAAGTATGACAAGTGAAGATAATCATTACTGGAGAGAGATGTGTGGTGGCAAAAAGGCTGCCTGAGAATCAGGGTGGCTAGTGGAAACAAAACATAGTAGGTAGCGGGCTAAAAAACAAGGATTTGAGTGAGCACTGGATGGCAGAGCCCTGAAAATGAAAAGCCCTTAAAGGCAAAAGGAAGGTGGAGAGAGCGTTGCACTCGGTCCTAATGATGATGCCTCATCTAGGCTGTCTCAAGTTCTGTTTGTAGCCAGCAGAAGTCGTTAGACAGCTGTCCGCACCAGTCAGGGGATTGGCAGTCCAGGCTCTCATGCTGTTAGGATTATACCTGACAGTAGCCCACAACTGCATTCATGGGCTGTCAACAGGGGAGCAGTTTGCAGTTGTTTTCACCGTATTCATGTGAAATTTGACTGCCATCAAAAAGAAAAGATGAGCAGTACGCAGCCTTTTTAAACGTATTAGAAGCATTTTGTTACGTGCGTATGACAATTTATCATAATCTCCCAGCAATAAATGAAAGGGGGGGAGGTCTGTAGTGCTAGATCCATGAAGATCTGCAAGCAGACTATTTAATGAACAGTCGTGATGAAATGCCCAGTCTGAGTGTGCAATGATGAATATTTTAGCACAGTCAGTCTTGTTTTAAAGGGGTTTGGCAGAAGTCTTGGACCTTTTATGCCGTGTATGTCAACTGACAATCAGTGATAGACAGGCTCCTCGAAAAAAGTGAAATGTCCGTAATTCACTCAATTATGAAGCATTTTGTTCCAGTGGGCAAAATGCATTCCTACTGTGCTCTATGCAGGATGACCTTTTATAAACTTTATAACTGCATATTGTTGCCTACTGGCTAGGCCAAGGGTCCCCAAAAACAACAAACAACATTGTTAACATCTCATGTAAGTATGTAAGATAAAGTATATTACAAAGCTCTTTTGAGAGCCAGTTTGGTGTAGTAGTTAGGAGCACAGACTCTAATCTGGGAGAACTGGGTTTGATTCCCCACTCCTCTACATACAGCTCCTGGTGTGACCTTGGGTGAGTTACAAGTTGTTTCAGAGCTGTTCTCTCATGAGCAGTTCTCTCAGAGCTCTCTCAGCTCTACCTACCTCACAGGGTGTCTGTTGTGGGGAGGGAGGGGAAGGAGATTGTAAGCCACTCTGAGATTCCTTCGGATACTGAAGACTGGGGTACAAATCCAATCTCCTCCTCCTCCTCCTCCTCTTCTTCTAGTCAGACTCTTCAGACACCCACTCCTTTTAGAGTTGCCAAACTGCCCAGGAGTTACCCCAATTTTCAGGAATTCAATTTACCACCAGCCAACTGGCCCGAGGGGGAAGCCCCACCCCCTGTCACGATGACGTCACCCAGAAGTGACATTATCGCATCGATATTGGGGAGGTTTTACTTTAGTTTTTGGACAAACTCTATGGTTTTGAAGGCAAGATCCTGGACGGCAACAAGGAGCCCCCACCGGCAGTGCATTAGAACCTGGCAATCCTAACTCCTTTAGCCGAACTTTTACTTTATTGAACAGTAGCTGCCACCGAACTCAAAATGAACTCACTCTCTCCTCAGCACACAGCTGATTTTATATTTATGTTTCTCTCAGCTGGTGCTGACCACTAAGAGAAAAGGAGCAGCCTGTCACTAAAGCTCAGCATTCTAGAGCAGAGTTAACTATTTACCTCCCTTTTCTGATTTTTCTGCATTAGGAAAACAGCATCTTAAATGTAGTCCATCACAGAGACATTTTAAAGAAATTTTGGAGCTGAGCCCAGTGGAATCCTAGGCTCAGATTTAAGCATTGCTTCCAAGATGCTTAATTGATGCTGGTGTCATTTTTTAATAACTTTCAAATCAGTTTTTGTCATCATCAGCAATATTCATAATAATAATGCCATGTTGTACTGGTCTGCTTGGATTATGATAAGGCCATCTTTTAACAACATTGGTGTTCCTTAGCCATTTCTAGCCTATATTTGGTTTTGTCATTCATGAGGAAGCATCTATTCTGCACGAGCTTGTTCTGTTGTTTACTCTGTTTGGTCTGTTATTCCCTGAGCCCATTCTGTGATGCTGTCAGTCTCCCAGCAGCTAAGTGACTATAGACATCTCGAAACATCTTTAACGATAAGTGGCATGTTTGCTGACACCTTGCAGCGCAGCTTTCCTGATGAAATAGTGACATAGCTTCAAAAATGTAATTACTCTAATAAAAGTAGGTCACAGAGTTGCTGACTGGCTTGTCTTGACAATCTCTATGCAGTCTGTGTTCTGCTTTGTGGAGTCTTCTCCACATGTACTGGAAATTCAAAGTACTTATTTCCCACTGAATTGCTGAAAAGGAACAGGAGTCAAACCGAAGGAACAAAAGCACTGTTGAATCAGCTAGTCGGAGTGAAAGAAGCAGATTCTGTATTGTGTTCCATAAAGAGTCCAAGAAGAGACAGTAAAAGCAAACACAGCAGAATCTTCTTGGGAACTTGTGACTACTAGGAGTCTATTGCTTCATCTCTAAACATATGCAGAAGTAGGTTTCTCTGAAACCACTGGGACTTAATTTCCAGAAAAGATTCCTTAGTCAGAAAAGTTCACAATCTGGGAGCAAATCATTGCACACATGCACTCGGTATTGTTCGATTCACAGTTAGTTCCTTTTCTGTACTTCTCTGGCTGGCTCCAAAATATCATAAATTATTTTCTAAGCTCACAGTTTGCTGTTGACGATATTACATGCATCCAAAGTTTATTCAAGACTGTAATGGGAGGCTTGCAACACAATATAAAGACTGTAAGAGCTGTAACTACGAAGTATAGGACAGATTTTGTTGAAAATGGTGTACTATTAGTGGTTCTGGTAGACCAGAAAGAAACAAAGCAATTAGTTTTCATGAAATTATAATGGACAGGAATGATTGTGAAATCCTATGATGAAGTCTTCTCTACCTTAGACTGCTTTGTCTACCTGTATTTATCCAACCTTTCCTTCAAGGTTGGATGATGAAGTATGTATTCATAACCACTCTGAGGGGTAGGTTAGGCTGAGAGCCAAAGTAGACATGAGAGCAAACCTGAGTCCACCACAGGGATGCCTCAGCCATTTGAAGGATGAAATTCCATCTTTTTACAAAAGCCACAGGGGGCCAATCCTCATTGGGACCATGGAATGGGTGGAGGAGGGGCTCCTGTTATCCCTCCACACACACTGCTTTCAAGACCCAAACCCCCCAGCATTTAGGCTCTTGAAAAAGGTATACAGATGGGTGGGATTTATTGGCCTTTGTCCCCAATAGTGACCCAAAACCCCTTCCATCCTTTTCCTCTCCTTCATTCTGTCCTCACAACAGCCATGTGAGATAGGTTAGGCTGAGAGTATGTGACTGGGCCAAGGACACTTAGTGAGCTTCCATTCTATAGTAAGATTTGAACCTTGGTCTCCCAGGTCCTAGTCCCAAGACTGTAACCACTATGCCACACTGGCTCTCAGTAATGCCATCTTGATCTCAGCTTTCTTGTGCTGGGAAGGGTTTACCCATTATGGAGCAAAGGGAGAAGCATAAATTCCTGTTCTCAGAAAAATTTGTGCAGCGAGATAAAGTTGATGGTCTCCATCACATGGGGGCAAATTGCTCACTGACAGAATGACCACTCTCCCTTGTTTATGGTTGCCTACTGTCCCCAAACATCCACACCCATACTTTACCCAAATTCAGGGCAGTTTATGAAATTGCTCTTTGTAACATTTATTGGTTAGGGGTTCCCCCAACATTGGAGGAAAAATTATATTTTACTATTGCACATCAGGCTGAAATTATACATACCGGAATTTTCCTACATCCAACCATGTACTCCTGTTTCCACTACATTCTACCCACTATACTGTCTTGTAGCAGTTTTGGGAATGGAGAAACAGTAACTGTGGTCTTTCAGCATGGTGTTGGACCAGAGATATGTATAATCATAGTGGCATCCTGTGGTGAAGAAGTCCATTCTACTATTCTGTACTTCCTTAGATACAATTTCATTTTACTATTCCACATCAGGTGCATTGCCTTTTGAACTTATGCATACCTGAATTTTCTTGCATACAGCCATTAACTCCTGTCTCTACCACATTTTACCCTTTATACTGTCTTATAGCAGTTTGGGGGATGGAGGGACATTTGGCCAGGCTTGGTCCTTCAGCATGGTGTACTTGGGCCAGTTTATGGCCCAGTTCAACATAAAATGTTATGGTGATAGACTAATACAATGACAATTGATTGGGCATCATTCTCAAAGTGGTATAACAAAAAGAAATGAATTTAATATCACTCTAAAAATCCACTGTCTTTGTCTGTATTGTTTGTGTGGGGTAATAAAATGTTTGGTAGTGTGTAAAATAACAACTTGTTTCAGAGGCAGCAACTTTTCTTTCAAGGTCAACTACATATTTATATTAGAATCAGATGTACATCTACTAGAAATCAGGGCAGTTATTTGAAATGAGCCATGTTGTCCATGTCCTTCACAATCATTGGTTCCTCTTTAGATGACTTCAGCAAGAAATATTGAATGTGACTTGCAGGTGGAATTGTGTAAGCTAAAAAGCCTTTCTGACATTTGATGAGAGATTATTTCTAGTTCAGAGATTTTAAAACTAGATAAAAGTAGTGAATGTATAGGAAGTATATCTGGTCTTAGATCATGAAGAAATATATCATTGAGGTCAACGCTGAATATAAAATTAATGGGATGGAAAGCCATCTGCTGTACCTTTGGACTAGAATAAATTCCATCAGGTTTGTGACAGAGAGGTCAGAACATGACAGTGCTGTCACCTGTCATTACCTGAACTTTTGTATAAGGAACCGGTTGGGATGGTTGTAAAAGAAGAGGGAAGGTAAAGAAGTGCATTAAGGGATATCATTGTAGTGGAGAGCAGAATTACCTTGGTGATTCAACTTTTGGGTTGGACAGGATTATTGTTTTAATGTGTGAAGGAAATATAACTCTGTTTCCTTCCTTAACTTGTGGTGTTAACCCACCTTGGCCCCCAAACAAAGATTACCTTTGGGCCCCCAGCTCACATCACCCATATTATGTATTATTTATTTATTTATTCATTTGCAAAATTTATACCTTGCCTTTCTTTCCTGATCAGGGCAACCAAGGCAACTAGCAGATTAAAAATGTACACAATAAAAACAACATCTTAAAAACCTTTAAAGCCAAACAAAAAAAGATCATTAATACACTTAAAACCAAGCTAAAGTACACATACAGTACAATAAAATACACATACATAAAAATAACAAAATGTAGGGCAGGAAGGAGGGATCACTGAAGGAATGCTAAATGAAAAAGTCCTCACTTTCTATTGGATGAGTCTCTGGGACAAACAAGTCTCTGGGGAGATCCAATCCAAACATCATATGAAAGTAAATCACATGACTTAGCAATTAATGACCAGAGGCCTTACAATTTTGTCCCCTTTTCGGTGATTCTGGTGTAGTATGATTTGTTCTCTGTGAGTTTTCTCGACTCTGTCATGAAGTAACCTTTGTGTTCTAAATTTAAATCAAGGAACATAAAAATTCCCATTTTCAAATAGTTGTATGAACAAAATTTCATTTTCGTCCTATTTCTTGGGCAGATGTCCCTGTCAGTGTGTTAATTAGTGAGCTCAAGCTTTTTTGTGTGTGAGAAGGAAATAATGCATTATCGTTTTATGTGAACTTTAAAAGGAAAAAAAACATATTCTTAACCCCCCAAAAAAGGTTTTTGGCATTTTGAAGCCTAACATATTTATTGTAGCATAAGAATTTGTGGGCTAGAGGCCGCTTCTTCATTTTTTATATAATTTTTTTATTGCTTTTATACTCTGGATCCTAAGGGTTAGAGACAGGGGATATCACTACAAACTGAAACAGAAAAAGAGGGGAAAAAGAAAAAAAAGAAAAAAGGCTAAAAAGGTTAAGACAAGTATTATATTCCATAGGTTATATTCTTATCAGTCCTACATTACTTGTATACATTCTTGTAAAAAATTGTTACTTTCTAAGTAAAGCTAGCTATAGTCCTTAATAATAAATTTCAGGTGTTCTATAGTCATTTACATTCTATTAAACCTCATGTTTTTTCCATTAAACCACATTGTTTTCTTCTTATGTTTTCGATTAGCTTTAGGTAGTTTACTTTCTCCGATTCTGAGGTCTCAGGAGTGCTGCTAGTGCTACTAGAGCTGTTCAGGGTATCTTCCAATTCATCATCGCTTTTATCCTCTTCTTTCGTGCTGCCCTCGGGAGTTTTTCCTTCTTTTATTTGGGCTTTGTTGTTGTTTCAAAAAGTCTTTTGCTTTCTGAGTAGTCGATCTTGATCTTCTTATCTTTATATTTGAATACTAGTCCTTCTGGAAAGATCCATCTATAAGAAATTGAGTTGTTGTGAAGGAAACCAGTTAAATTTTTATATTGCCGTCTTCATTTCCGCACCTCAAATGGGATGTCCTTTAGAATTTTTATTTCTTGATCCTTAGCTTTCAAAGTCTTTCTGGATGTGGCTTTCAAAACAATGTCTCTAGTAGTTCTCTTAGAGAATTTTACAAATATCTCTCCAGGAAGCTTATTTTTCTTAATACATTCTGAATAAGTTCGATAGGTCAAGTCCATATCATTTTGCAATACGTCTTGTTTAAGGTCGGTTATAGGTACTAATGCTTCATTTAAAAGTTCTTTTAAATTGTCTCCTTTTTGCTCAGGAATACCTTGAAATCATAGAACATAGATTGATCTTTCCATTTGGAGTTGCAACAGTTGTCCTTTACCTGAAATTCTCTTTTTTCACTTTTTCCAATTTTTGCTTAATGTCTTTTGTTGTTATTTCAACCACCTTAATGGCTTTGTCAGTAGCATCTGCTCTTTTATCCATCCATATTAGTTGCTTTTGAACTCCATCCAGTTTGCTATTGACATTAGCCATCTGCTCCATCAGAGGGCACAATGCCTGTGCCAACAAATTGGAAAAGTCAGCAGCAGCTTCCTGTCACTGGGTGGGAGTTGTTGGTTGAGTACTTCCTGTGAGAGGTTTCTTTTCCAGCACCATTCTTCTCCCTCTCCCAGTCATTGTTTACATAAGAAGAAAGTTTTCATATTTAAAATCAAAGTTCTCTGATTTGAATGTGCTTGGGATTACTTTCCACCTTTCAATCTGCTGTAGTGGCTCTTAAGGTCAGTTTCGGTTTTAATTTATTGTTCCCTTTTAATTTATTGTTCAGGAACCATTCAATTTGAGGGGAGGAATCCCCAACTCCTCCCCCACCCCCGCTTATCTCCTAAGTTGATGTCATTCTCCTTAAAGACAGCTGATTAAATCACTGTTTTCTCATGTTTGAGTTACTGTAGGAGGGTATTCACACTAGGTTTCTTGTCCACTTGCCCAGTAGCGAGCTCTAAAACACCATGATGGCTTTGTTGCGGTCAGACCTCTCAGGGTAAGGACAGCCTCGATTCCTCGGCCGTCACCTTGGAAGAGGCTCTCCTCTGCACCCCAGGCTAGAAGTCCCTTACAAGGACTCTGGGGGGACCTGGACTTGTCCAGGACCCCTCCTATCCACAGCAACTCAGCACGTCCCTATCGGAGCTGGATGGGACGTGTCCGAATTGCAAGTTGCCAAAACCAGAACTGTCTAGAGGCCGCTTCTTCAGAACCATGAAGTAAAACCTCAGTTAACAGATTGCCACACAAAAATATAATTAAGCACAGAGTTTAACGCAGGGGTGTCAAACATAATGGTTGAAAGACTATGAAATGAAATTATTGTTAATATGTGAGTTTATTTTTGTTATATTGTTATTGTGTACTCTGTTATTGTTGATTAAATTGTTTTATTGTTGTTGTTGAAAAGTAAAATTAAAAAATATTTTAAAAATGAGGTATATTTCCATACAAAAGTCTCTCTGTGTGTATTGTGTGTGTGTGTATTTGCACACACACATACATATATATGTTTGAAGGAAAAGGCTTTTACATGAACTTGCTGAGGGCTGGCATTTCCATTTCAAACTTATTGAGTTAGCGTGCCTTGTGAAAAATATTTTGGACAACTCGATTCTGTTTAAATGTGGGTGATTTTTGATCAAGATTTCTTGAAACGGATTCATCAGACATCTGTTGAATCCCACCCAGAGATTTCATCTATTTCTACATATATTCACCTTTAAAGAAAATCTTGTGCTGGTAGGGATTTTTCTTGAGTTGGACTTTATGTTATGTTGAATGTATTATATTGTTTACATGGTGGAGAATTAATCATTCATACATATAGGCAAGTTTAATGTTATAAATATCTATTCATTTTGATGTTACATATTTACTGTGATTTTGTACCACATTATCATATATAATACATTTCTAATATTCAGTAACATTGCTTAGTGGGTTTACAGTCTTGATCATGGTGCATTTGCCTCTCTTTTTGCTGTGTTGATTTTCACCACCAGGGTCCTTGTTCTTTGTATTGTTCACTACTATGCATTCAGTCCTGTATTTCTGTCAGATATTGGAACATATGAAATCAGGATGGAGTGAGCAGATGAGAAAGCCAGCTCCTTTTCTCTGCTATTGTTTCTGATTTAAGTATACAAAACAGTAAAAGAAATACTGAGCTGTACTAATGAATAAAGTATAAGGAATTTTCAGTTCTTAAGAAAATAAGAGAAGCCAATGTTGGATCAGGCCAGTGGCCCATCCAGTCCAACACTCTGCCACACAGTGGCCAAAAACACCAGGTGTTTTTAATAATTTTCTAATAATGTGTGTTTATATTCTGCATAGTCAAACAATGCTGTCGGAGATGATACATTGGTAATGGTTTTAATGATTCATGGCTTGTAATTTTAATAATTCATTATTTCCCACAAATAGATGAATTTTTTGGTTCTTCTTGCAGGGAATACTTGGTGTTGGTAGAATCATATGTATAAGTATCTTGGATGCAGTGGGAGGTACAACTAGGTTCCCTAAGGTATAGCTTGCACTTTGCACTTTTGCAAGCTCTCTCACTTTGATGCAAGTGCACCATGTAGTTCTCAATTCTCATTAGCAGCAGCTTTAAATCAGAGAGTTGTCCTTGTACCATGATTGGTTTATTTCCCATTGATTCTCCAAAAGCAGCATTATGCTACAGAATTGGATTTAGGTCTCTTTTGATGTGCTGTAGTATTTTTACTTGATAGCTGCAGTTGAGCAGAGGTATTCTGTTTTTATGCTGCTTATGCTATATTAATTATGAATCTTGCTTTTTATAATGGGGTACGAGTCTTGTTTTTGTAATTTGGTTGTCAAGAACCAAGTCGGGAGGACAGAGGCAGGCTTTATTCAGCCACCTTTCTGAATATCCTACAGCCCCCCCCAGTAGGGGTCAGTCACCATAGGTCAGTGTGACTTCCAGGTGCACCCCCCCCCCCCAGAAAAATACAAAAGAAAAAGAAAAGAGAAAAGAACGTCTAGAAGATAGCAATGTTTAAGCTATGAGTAGCCTCACTGAGGAAAGAGTTTCCAGGCTGGGAAACAACTTTGTACCCCAACAACTTGAGTAAGCCCTTGGAAGTGTGCTGGACCCAGGTCAAACTCCATAAGAGTAATCTTGAAATTGTTTCTGGAGTATAGTAGACAGCCAACAGAATCAATAGAGAATGCACATGTTTTGTCCATCCACCACAGAAGAATAGTCGCCACTTTTAAACTTTCACATCCTCTTGAAGAGCATCCCTTGAAGAAATATTTCCTTTCCCACTTTAGTGTTTAAACTTAGAACACCTCCTGTTTGTTTGTTTTTTTTTCTACTGCCTGTAAATGGATGAACTGAATTACAAAATTTGCATCTTTATATTTTTAGAACTGTCAGTGTAGTTTCCTTTAAGAAGCTTTCAGCAGGTGGGTTCTATATTTGCTCTGCAGGGTAATTTTGTAGATCATCTTGTAATCAGAGCACTGCAGCTTAATGCTCAGGTATGGGTAGCTATTTTATTCTGCTGCTCATAATGGTGTCTGAAATGATTGCTAAGCATTTCTGCCTAGTCTAGTGGCATCGCTGTTACGCCACTAATAGAACAGCTGTTCTGTGAATAAGTGTTGGAGGGGGGAGTGGTATCTGAAATGCATAAATGGTTAAAGCATACTGGAGAAGCACTTAACCAGAATGTGAATGTAACCACCTGGTAAGCTGGGAGCCAGATTCCCTTCATATGGAACAACAGCAGTGTGGAAGCCAGTTCCCCACAGTGGAATGGCATGAAGCTGCAGTTAAGCACTTGAACATCAGAACCACATACATGAAACCAGTTTCATGACTCTTTCCCACCCAGTCACTGTCCCACCCCTCTTGGCCATGCAGCACCCAATTGAGAAAGAGCCATGCAGTTAACCCTACCACATCCAGTAGTCACACACATATCGAAGCCATGTGGGTTCAGATACATTAAGCAGCTTGAGGCTGCCATCCTAACTCTCATGCTTAGAAGCAGGGCTCTTTTTCAGCAGGAACGCACCAGAACGCCATTCCAGCTGGCGTCCGAGCCTGCCCCGCCCCCTCCCTGCTGGGCCTGAGCAGTTCACACTTAAAGGGAAAGTTCCTGCAGAGAGCCAGCAGGAAAAAGACCCACCCAGCACTTTCCCTTTAAGTGCAGAGAGCCAGCAGGAGAAAGCCCCCCCCCCAGAGATTAAGCACTGGGGCTGGGCTCTTTGCACTGAAAGGCCAGGCTCTGCATTTGGTTTGCCAACATCGCGTCACTCTCCATGCTCCGGTAAGTGCCCCCCCATATCTTTTCCTTCTGTCCCCCCCACCTTTCTTTCTTTCTGTCTTTCTTTCTTTCTCTCTCTCTCTGTCCCCATCTCTCTCTCTCTCTCTTTCTTTCTTTCTTTCTTTCTTTCTTTCTTTCTTTCTTTCTTTCTTTCTTTCTTTCTTTCTTTTTCTTTCTCTCTCTCTCTTTCTCTCTATCTCCTTCCCTCTTCCTTTCTCTCTCTCCTCCACTTTCCTTTCTTCCTTCCTTCCTTCCTTTCCTTCTTTCTTTCTCTCTCTCCCCACCTACATACCTACCTTCCTTTCTCTCTCTCTCTGTCCCCATATCTCTTTCTTTCTTTCTCTCTCTCTCCCTCCCCCTTCCTTTCTCTCTCTCTCTCCTCCACCTTCCTTTCTTCCTTCCTTCCTTCCTTCCTCTCTCTCCTCTATCTATCTATCCTTCCTTCCTTCCTTCCTTCCTTTCTCGCTCGCTCTCTCTCCCCCACCTATTTCCTTCCTTCCTTCCTTCCTTCCTTCCTTCCTTCCTTCCTTCCTTCCTTTCTGTTTCATTTTGTTCTTTGTGTTTTTATTTAAAAAATTATTGAAAAGGGGGGAGGATGTAAAAAAGCAGAGAGCCCAGGAAATGCTGGTTTTGACAATATCTAATTTTTGAGAATCTTTTTAGTTTTCTCATGGCATCTTCTGCTTAAGAAAAGTAAGTTTGAAGCCTGAGTTCATTGTTGTGTCTTGTTGGGAATGGTTTGTAAATATATGCAGGGCTCCGTTGGAGGGGGAGCGCGCCGGAGCGACGCTCCGCCAGTGAAGACGGCAGGGGGCGGGTACATAAGCCCCGCCCCCTTCACCCAGCGGCTCAGTCAGTGTGGTGAAGAGGAGGTAAGGGCTGGCTTTTGAGGGTTTTTTCCCTTCCCAGCCGCCCGTTTCTGGGATGGCCAGGGCGGCGGGCGTGGGGAGGGCTTTTCTTTTTCTTCCCCCAGCTGCCCGTTTCTGGAGTGGCTGGGGCGGCGGGCATGGGGAGCAATGCGCCCTCTAAACTGTGGAATCTTGTGAGCAAAAACTTCTACTTTGGGAGCTACTGGTATGAAAGTTGCGAGCGAGCGGTTTGGCTGCTTCAGAAATCAGTTTGCTCTCGAGCCATCCCTCCTGAGAAAAGCCTCCCCCCCACACTTTTCGCAGCCAGCGCTCCCTCTAAGCTCTGGAGTCTTGTGAGCTCCTGGCATTAAAGTTGTGAGCGAGCGATTTGGCTGCTGCAGAAATCAGTTTGCTGTGGAGCCCTAGTTTTTACTTTTCTTTCCCCAGCCGCCCGTTTCTGGGGTGGCCAGGACGGCGGGCGTGGGGACTGCTTTTACTTTTCTTTCCCCACCCGCCCGTTTCTGGGGTGGCCGGGGCAGTGGGCATGGGGAGCAACGCGCCCTCTAAACTGTGGAGTCTTGTGAGCAAAAACTTCTACTTTGGGAGCTACTGGTATGAAAGTTGCGAGCGAGCGGTTTGGCTGCTGCAGAAATCAGTTTGCTGTGGAGCCCTAGTTTTTACTTTTCTTTCCCCAGCCACCCGTTTCTGGGGTGGCCAGGGCGGCAGGTGTGGGGACTGCTTTTACTTTTCTTTCCCCAGCCGCCCGTTTCTGAGGTGGCCGGGGCAGTGGGCGTGGGGCAATGCGCCCTCTAAACTGTGGAGTCTTGTGAACAAAAACTTCTACTTTGGGAGCTACTGGTATGAAAGTTGCGAGCGAGCGATTTGGCTGCTGCAGAAATCAGTTTGCTCTCGAGCCATCCCTCCTGAGAAAAGCCTCTCCCCCACACTTTTCGCAGCCAGCGCTCCCTCTAGAGCTGCCAAGTCCCCCGGTAGAGCGGGGGAAACACCGATTTTTAAAGCTTTCCCCCGCTTTTCCAAAATTGGCCACCGGGGGGACAAAATGGCTGCCAGCAGGGGAACCTCGGAGCCTGCCCTGCTGGCTTCTTGAACTTCTTAAAAGGGAAATTTCCCCTTTAAGAGCTGATTGAGCAAGACATCCCCGCCCAGAGATTAAGGAGGGACTAAGCTCTTTCTACTGAAGGGCTTCCGTGCAAGGTTGCTACTGAGTAAACTGCTGGGGTAAGTTGGTGTCTGCGAGCTCTTTTCCTTCTCTGTCTCTCCCCCTCTTTCTTTTTTCTGTCTGTGTGTCCACTGTGGTTTTGTCAAAGGAATAAACTGTCACTTCCAAAGAGGTAAACATCACAAGGAGAGGTTGCCTGTAGAAGGTCTGGGAGTGGGATTGTTTAAAATGTCTTGTCGTGACTGTTTGGGTCCCCCCAATCCTCATTTCCCTTCTGCAAATAAAAGTTGGGATTCCTCATTTTTATGCCAATTTGCTGTTTCTTTCAACCATGTCCCCCCCCCCCCCCTTCCAGCAGTAAAAATCTGCATTTTTAAAAGCATTTGTACATCAAGTAACCGGTATTTTAAGTTAGGGATGGATCCAACTAGCTTTTCTGCTGGCGAAAAGGGGAGGACAAAGGTCCTCTTTAGCCACCAAAAAGCCTATGCTGGGGGGGGGGGGGGGGGAGAAGTTATGGGACTTACATGGACAACAGCTGGGTGAAACAAGGGCCAGAAATAAAGCCTGGGAATTGGGCAAGAGTAAGTGAAAAAGCTGACTGTCTGTCTGTCTGTCTGTCTGTCTCTCTCTCTCTCTCTCTCTCTCTCTGTCCCCATCCAGCAGAGGTCTATCAGTGGCTATTATAGCCACAAGGTCTAAATGGAACCCTTTGTCTGGGGCAGTGATGCTCTGCATTCTTGGTGCTTGGGGGGCAACAGTGGGAGGGCTTCTGGAGTTCTGGCCCCGCTGCTGGACCTCCTGAGGGCACCTGGTATTTTTGGCCACTGTTGTGACACAGAGTGTTGTACTGGATGGGCTGTACTGGATGGGCTGATCCACTGTGGCTTCTCTCCTGTTCTTATGATATGAAAATCATATTTAGCACTTGTGTAGCACTTAGGGCTTCATATTCTGCCGAGATGAGGAAGGATTCAGTAGGGCCGTTGCTCAGTGATAGAGCATCTGCTTGACATGCAGGAGGTATCAGCCTCTTCAGCTAAAAAAGGATCAGGTAATAGGTGACATTAAAGATCTCAGCCTGAGATCCTGGAGAGCCACTACCAGTCTGAGTAGTCAATACTGACCTTGATGGACCAATGGCCTGATTCAGTATCAGGAAACTTCATGAGTTCATGTGGAAGCATGTGGAAGCAACATCACAGGATGTGACATCACAAAATGATGTCACTTCCTTTCTCCTGGCTCCACCCCCAAAGTCTCCTGGCTCCACCCCCAAAGTCCCCAGATATTTCCCAAGTTGGACTTGGCAGCCCTAGCTCCCTCTAAGCTCTGGAGTCTTGTGAGCTCCTGGCATTAAAGTTGTGAGCGAGCGGTTTGGCTGCTGCAGAAATCAGTTTGCTGTGGAGCCCTAGTTTTTACTTTTCTTTCCCCAGCCGCCCATTTCTGGGGTGGCCGGGGCAGTGGGCGTGGGGAGCAATGCGCCCTCTAAACTGCGGAGTCTTGTGAACAAAGACTTCTACTTTGGGATCTACTGGTATGAAAGTTGCGAGCGAGCGATTTGGCTGCTGCAGAAATCAGTTTGCTCTCGAGCCATCCCTCCTGAAAAAAGCCTCTCCCCCACACTTTTCGCAGCCAGCGCTCCCTCTAAGCTCTGGAGTCTTGTGAGTTCCTGGCATTAAAGTTGTGAGCGAGCGATTTGGCTGCTGCAGAAATTAGTTTGCTCTGGATCTCTCCTTCCTGAGGAAAGACTCCCCCCCCCCCACTTTTCCCGGCGCTCCCTCTAAGCTCTGGAGTCTTGTGAGCTACTGGCATTAAAGTTGTGAGCGAGCAATTTGGCTGCTGCATAAATTAGTATGCTCTGGAGCCATCCTTCCTGAGCTGAGACAAAAACATGTGAGCCAAAGGGTAAAAAACTGTGAGCTAACTCACACTAACTCAACTTAGAGGGAACACTGGCATGAACACCTCAGTGGTGGCTGAGACTCCAGGAGACTTGGTTCCATCTTGCCTCCCCTTGCTTGATGCAGCCCTGCTTGAATCTGGGGTACAGCTGGCCTGAGATTGTTACCTAATTTTTTGTTTGGAGCAGTACCAGATTTTAATTTCGTCATATCATGATGAAACTTGTTAGTCTTGAGCCCCGTAATGTGTTAGAGACCAACAAGTTTTTTGGGGCTTTAAGCTTTTAAGAGTCAAAGCTTCCTTCTGCTGCTGCAGGAAGTGGTGGTGGCTACAAGCGTAGATAGCTTCAGGAGAGGATTGGATAAACATATGGAGCAGAGGTCCATCAGTGGCTATTAGCCGCAAGGTATAGATGGAGCACTCTGTCTGGGGCAGTGATGCTCTGCATTTGTGGTGCTGGGGGGGGGGCAACAGTGGGAGGACTTCTAGAGTTTTGGCCCTGCTGGTGGACTTGCTGATCATACCTGGATTTTGGCCATTGTGTGACACAGAGTGTTGGACTGGATGGGCCACTGGCCTGATCCAACATGTCTCCTCCTATGTTCATATTTAAGCGTGATGGTGGTATGAGCAGAGAGCTTTCTCTTACTTATTTATTTATTTATTTATTTATTTATTCACATTTATATCCCGCCCTCCCCGCAAGCGGGCTCAGGTGATGGATAGCTGACTCATGGAACTCAGTGCCACGAGGTGCAGTGATGGCTGCTGGTTTAGATAGATTTGAATGGGGGGTTGGACAGATTTATAGAGGGTAGGTCTGTCATCACAATAGCCAATTCAGAGGCAGCATTCCACTGATTGACAGCTGCTGAGGAGTGGTCAGCAGGTGAGGCCATCTGACAGCCCTGTTTTCATGCTTCCCTGTGGCATCTGACTAGCCACTGTTGAAAACAGGAAACTGGGCTATAGGCAATCGGTCTGTACCAGAAATACCTGGAGATTTTTGGGGTGGAGCCTGAGCAGTGGGTGTTGCCTTCTGACACACTTCCGGTGATGTCAGGGGGTGTGGCATATGCAAATTAGTATGCTAATGAGCTCCTGCACCTCTTTTTCTACGAAAGGACCCCTGAATATATGTGTGTCTAAAGTCTGTATTAAAGTGGTTTGGTGCTTACTGCCATGCAAGGGAAAACATCTGAAAAAGTTTTCATGCTTCATTGTTGTGTGTGTTGGCAGAACACTTGACTGTTGCATGGGGGACTTTGGGAGACATCTGCAGAGAAACAGAGTTGTAACTAAAAAGGAGCATGGTCAGCAGCACTTTGGAGATTGACTGTTTTGTGAAATTTAAAAAGTGGGCAGAGTTTCTGATGAAGATGATTGTCCCTCTTCTCCTGCCACTGGGCTGACATCTGCCTTTAATGGGCCAGCAAAGTTGATGTTCTTAAACCTCCTAATAAGAGAGATTTCTTCTTCTGAGGAGTTGACTTCCAACGATTGGTGATCTTGTGATGGTAGTGATACTTTTATGTGGTAAAGACCACCTGTTCACAGGATAATTTTACCTGTGGGACATACTCTGCATGGTAACCACTCCACTGGTACATAATTGCTTGTAAAAAGTATTATAGTGTAATAATTCAGGGGGGTAGCTGTGTTGGTCTGAAGTAGCAGAACAAAGTTGGAGTCCAAAGTTTCATCCAAGGTATAAGCTTTTGTGTGCATGCACACTTCTTCCATCTGAAGAAGTGTGGGTGGCTCATGAAATCTTTTACCTTGAATAAAATTTTGTACCTTGAATAAAATAGTCCACAAACTACTCCCGTCCAGTGCATCCACAAACCTAGAAGAAGAAGAGATTGGATTTATACCCCGCCCTTCACTACCCAAAGGAGTCTCAGAGCATCTTACAAACTCCTTTCCCTTCCCCTCCCCACAACAGTCACCCTGTGAGGTAGGTGGGGCTGAGACAGCTCTGACAGACACTACTCTTTTTCAAGAACAGCTCTGACAGAACCATGGCTTTCCCAAGGTCATCCAGCAGGTGCAAGGGGGGGAGTGGGGAATCAAACCCGGTTCTCCCAGATTAGAGTCCGCGCACTTAACCACTACACCAAACTGGCTCCTAGCGTTGTTCTGCCAGTGAACTAGGGTTGCCAACTCCAGTGAGGAAATCCCAGGAGATTTGGGAGTGGAGGGTGGGGTTTAGGGGAAGAAGGGACCTAAGCAAGACATAATGCCATGGACTCCACTTTCCAAAGCAGCCATTGACCTGATCTCTGTAGTTTGGAGCTCAGTTGTAATTCCAGGAGATCTCGAGACCCCACCTGTAGGTTGGCAACCCTAAAAAATCATATTCAGGATACTAGTTCTGCAGGAAGGCAAGCTGATTTCCATGGGAACCTAACCTTTAGGAACTGATTCCAATCCAGTGTGGGAATAATTGTTGGATATAAGATATTGGTTCAGGCAAGATTTTGTATAGATGGGACAGAAAATAATGTTTTTATTGGTTTTGTCAAAACTGTTTTGACAACAAGGTAAAGAGAATAAGAAGCAAAAGGTGGATGTGGCTGGATGACCATATTTCTGGTAACATCGGGTGTGGCCTAATATGTTAATGAGTTGTGCTGTCAGGGGTGTGGCCTAATATGCTAATGAGTTCCTGCTGGGCTTTTTCTACAAAAAGAGCCCTGCTTAGAAGTATGTTTGTTTCATTGAAAACACAGTACCTCCTTCCAAATATTGAACACCAGAGTAGCTCACAAAGGTCTTAAATTTACAAAACAGAAGTATATCTCTTCATCAACTTCAATCCTGAAATAAAGGTATTTGAAGAAGACTGACCCACAATTGCTACTGATAAACATAGTTGGTCAAATCACAGGTGACTTATGGCAGCCCCATGGGGTTTTCAAGACAAGAGACATTCAGAGGTGGTTTGCTATTGCCTGCCTCCATGTCATGACCCTGCTATTCCTTGGAGGTCTCCCATCCAAACACTAGCCAGGGCTGACCCTGCTTAGCTTCCATGATCTGATGAGATCAGACTAGCCTGGGCTCTCCAGGTCAAGACAAGCATAGTTAGGGTGATGCATTACATGGCTTAAATTAATGCAATTCAGGAAGCAGTGTGATTATATTTTTATAAGTTAGAATTAAGTCCAAATGCCTGATTCTACAGTGGCTGAAAGCCTTTCAAGTATAGCCCTGCTCTGTATTCATTCATGAGTCATGCAAAAAGTTTCCACTGCTATAAATGATCAGAGGGTAGTTGTTCTTGACAGCTTTCCTGGCTCACACTGCTGCACTACCTTTGCATCGTCTAATACTAATGGATTAGTTAAGCTTCATCCTGAACACGTATAAGTTTGACCAGTAGTTCATAGGGTAAAGCTATTAGTAGCATAGTGTTGCTTCAGTCGCTCAGAGATTACAGGCATTATATTTTCTGGACTCTCACTGAAGCACCGTTGATCACTTTCACAGGGAAATATATGCCTGGTGGTCTATCCGTGGTGGCTCAGTGGTTAAGACGCTGAGCTGCTGACCAGAAGATCCGTAGTTAGGCAGTTCGAGACCCAAGTGCTGCGTGACGGAGTGAGCTCCCATCTCTGGCCCCAGCTCCTGCCAACCTAGCAGTTTGAAAGCAAGAAATTGCAAGTAGATAAACAGGTACCACTTCGGTGGGAAGGTAATAGCATTCTGTGCACCTCAGCATCTAGTCATGCCAGCCACATGATCACAGAAATGTCTTTGGACAGCTCTGGCTCTTGGGCTTGAAAACAGAGATGAGCACCACCCCCTAGAGTCGAATCCAACTGGATTCGAGCAAGGGAAACCTTTACCTTTACTTATGTCCACCAAAATGTGCTAATTTGTGGGTTAGGCAAAACAATCTTGAGAAGTGTTAAGTACTCTTAGATTTGTCTTCACTATTGGCAATCGCCAGAGGCCTGTGTGCATCTTTGACAACACTGCATCAGTATGGAAACTAATTTGCTCTTCCGTTCCTCTGTTGTGCCCTGTTGAAATTAAACTGTAAAGGAAGAATGGGCCCATGATTTCAGGAGAGTATTTGGGTACATCTCAGGACATTCACAAGGACAGCTGAAGAGCTTAAAATTATGCAAGTGCTTATGTATTTCCTGCTTCTAGCTTAGACAGTCGCATCGAGATGCTTTCCACAATTATTCCTATGGCATGTTAATGTTGTAAATTGCTGTAAAAGGTTATTTTGGCATGACGGTGTTCCATACCCTGTGGTTTGCACAAAATAGATGGCATAGTTTCAGGTCGGGTTCTCTGCAAAATGTAGTTTACTGTGAGAAGCATGCTTCAGCTCCCAGAGACCATCCCTAATGTGATTTTTTCCCCCTTAAATGAGTAACAGCTATTACCCTGGGAGGTTCTGTTTGAACTCCCTGCAAAGGAAATCTGTTGTGGAGTAGCCAGTCGGGTTTATGTCACTTCACTCCTCCAGCTGTCTCTAAGGCTTGTTACTATATAAAACTGGGGTATCGTCTGCTTTTATTTTGTTATCAGATCACTGCTGTTACCAGTTAAAATCTTTGCTTGACTGTATCATTAGCCTGTTGTATAATGGCTTTGCTTCCAGCTATTTAAGTATGTCACACTTCTAATCTTTTTAACCGGACAAGGTAAAAAAAAACCCCACTCCAAATGAATGGGGAATAAATACTCCTAATCCAAGAGAAGAATTTTTGGGGAGATGATATTCTTATTTATGTATTTATGTATTTATTTCTCATTTGTACCCTGCCTTTCTCCACAAAGGATACCCAGCATGGCTACATTGTTGTCCTTTCCTTTATTTTAGCCCTGTGACACCCCTGTGAACCAGGTTATGCCGGGAGTGCGTGACTGGCCCAAGGTCACCCATCAAGCTTTCATGGGAGAGTGGGGATTCGAATTTAAGTCTCCGACATCCTAGTTTAGAGAACTAGGATCTTTAGGGAGCTTAAATCTGAATGTTATGAACATATATAATAATTTCGTTTGTATGTATGTGAGCCTGTTATGTGGAAGAGACCTAACCATTTCGTCTTTATGTGGGGCAGCAGAACATTTTATAGCTCCTGTAAAATAGTATTGCTATAGAATATGTTGGGGAAACTAGGACTGCAGGAACTTTTTCATGGACTCTTATCCCCGCTCTGATCTCTGGAGAGGGAGAGAAACTGGCAGGGATCCCAACTTCATCAGGAAAGAGAGATATTTTTTAAAAATCTTCTTTATTGAACTTCAAGCCCAAAATTCCAAACATATAAGAATCTAATAGGCAGCATACAAAAGTGACTCATAATTCTTAATTCAGTACTTATAATTCAATGTACAGTATACTCCCAGACAAATAAGGAATATATTCTGGCTATGATATCAAGGCCCCTTGGCACTGATGAGCAGCCCCGACCATTAGTAAATCTTTCTTGGGCCTATAGCTGCTAACATACTACTGACATACCTATAATGTAAGACTACCATGGATATGACGTGGGCTAAACTAGAGTAGAACTGACCCAGTGTACTGACCCAGATCCCTCTCCTTCTTTCTATCTCTGGGGCCAGGAAAGCTCTCGGAAAGTCAAGGGAGCTAGGTTCTGATACCCTATCTATTTGATACACTATCTGTTTAAATTCTAAAACTTTGATAGTGGCAACACTATCTCCTGGAATGTATAAACACCCTATAAGGCAAAAATCGTGTACAGGGTTATCAGTACCAGAAGGCCACAGCATCAATGGAGTCCTGAAGCCTCCTGAGAAACAGAACCAAAGATTCAACTGTAGAGACTACTTACTATAGAAATTAAAGTAACAGGTTTAGCAGGGGACTGAGACTCAATCCAGGCCCTATTTCCACAACAGAAAAAACAGAACAGTGTAGAATTAACATGTATTCCAGCATGAGCTTTCGTGAGTCAGAGCTTATTTGATGCATGGAGTGTTCAATCCATAGGGTAGATATTTTTACTCTCAGAGTTCCAAGAAGCAGTAAGTTGGGAGACAGGAGATGTTTAGAGGGGTGGTAGAAACAAAACCAATCTAGTTCTCCTGTGGATGTATCTGGATGAAGTGAGCTCTGGCTCATGACCATTCACATGGGAGTAAATGTTGTTAGTCTTTAACATGCTGCTGGACTTCTGTTTAAACAGCAGAAGTGGCTTGAATGGAAACAAATTGTTCATTTCCACAAAGTTAATAATATTAAATATAATAATTTTAGGTATGAAAAAAATACACTTGGGAATGATCGGCTGACTCATCTTTAGGGTAATGATTTTCTTTTTAGGATATTTCCATACCATTTTAAAAGCTGAAATTTAGTTTGTATGTAGTCCGACATGCCCTAATTATCAGGAAAGTCTGTAAGTAGGTCAATTTGACATTAATGCTGAAACAAAGAGGAGAGCTCTCCTCAGAAGCTTTCATCAGCTGTAAAAAAATACCTGCCTCTGTTCAATAACTTATAGAGCCACAGATGCAAGAAATTACAACAGTGTTGGGCCATTTACAGCAAAACAGTAAAAAGGCTCACAATTCCCTCAAAATATTGTGGGTGAGGAAATGGAGCAGGAAAATATCTACCTATGCACACACTGCTAACTGCAAAAAATAAAATAAAATGGTGGCAAGGACGGAAGTGAATGATCTGACTTCCCCAATGGCTTGACTTCGCAAGAGAGTGATCAGACATCTGGAGTTGTGCTGTGAAACTGGCATGATCAGTAAATATCAGACTTTCTGCGGTGTTGGGAAAGTCGGGGGTGAGTACAGGGGGATGACGACTGTGGAACAGGATACAGATGTTGCCATCTGATCGTACAATTGAAATCTGTTCGGGAGGAGAAAGACAATGGATCAAACAGCTAGTCTGACTGTAGCAAATAATTAGGCAGATTTGATTACTTGACATGGTGACATAAACATATGTTCTTTATGATAATTGGGTTAAACAATGGTGTCAAGCAGCTAGCAGGCTATGAACAGTGACCAGAAAGCTGAACAAAGGAGAGTGGAGGGGGGGGTATATTTTATCCCCCCATGTACTGCTTTCATGCAGAAAATAGCATTCATTACAGCACTTCTCTGTACCTGGTGACCTAAATTCTGATCTTGGATCGTAACAATAAACTACTACTGCTACAGCACTTCTGTCAGCTTAGTCAAAGCTCAGAACCTGTTGATTACCTTACATTGGAGGAACTGACTCACGAGCCATGGTGGTATAGTAGTTAAAGTATTGGACTAAGATCTCGAAGACCCAGGCTCATATCCTTACTCTACCATGGCAGCTTGCTGGGTGACCTTGGGCCAGTCATACTCTCTCAGCCTAACCTCCTTTGCAGCACTGTTTTGAGAGCAAAATGGCAAAGAAGAGAATGATGTAAGCTGCTTTGGCTCCATATTAAGAAGAAAAGTGGGGTATAAATGAAGTAAAATAAACTAATTAATAAAACCAAAGCAGGCCAAGCCCAAATGAAATGGGAAATAGAGCTGCAGGCATTACACTATCCCATCATATGCTTGTGTCCGACCCTGAGAGTGTGAGGGAGGGTTTCCAGTAGCAGCATGTAATGCATGGCTCTGCTTTCCAAACACATACCGAATTTATTAGTGATTGTTAAGAGCAAGAAGTTACCTTTTTCACACACCCCCGATCATATGGGGAGTATTGTTATATTACTGATGCTCAAAAAAAAGAGTCCTTTGTGTGAAAATATTTGTTTCTAATTTGGTATTTACAAATAGAAAGAGAACGAAATGGGATTTTTGCAAGTAGGATGGTGGGCGGTACAATGAAGTGCCTCACCATTTTGTTAACAGTTCACTTTGAACAATAAGTTTTGTTATTGTTCTGCTGCTTCTCTCCAGCACTGGAGGCTAGCACTCCCTAAGGTTTCAGAAGAAAATTCTACATTACTCAGTGATTAATAAACCTGTATAATTTGCTACCAGCAGGTAGGGTTGCCAGGCCAGTGCCTGCTAAGGAGCTTTTGAGAAAAGAGAGACATATCTTGAGCAAGGGGAGTATTGCAGGTGCTGTGATGTCACCTCCAGTTCCAGAAGTGACATCATAGCATCTATGATGTCAATCCTGCCAATTGTTATTCCCACTCCTCCTATGATGAGCACAGACGATAGAAAGTACAGGCAGGAGTTTGTCCACTGCAGCCAGGAAGACTATTATCTTAGCCAATGGACATAATGATGTCCAAGAACATACATGCTTTTCAAAGGAAGTTAGCCACATGCATGGAAGATAAGTCCACCGATGGACCACAGGGAACCTCCACATGCGGAGGAAGTAAACTTCTGAATTCAGTGCTAGGATACGGCATCACAGAGGGGACTTAGCCTGTGTGCTTCCGGGACAATTATTTGGCTTAAAGTGGCCAGGTACTCCCTGGCCACTGGTGAGGGCGGTAGGGGTAGGATTGCCAGCTCCAGGTAGGAAAACTCCTGGAGATTTTTGGGGTGGAGCTAGGGGAGGACAGGGACCTCAGTGGGTTATAATGTCATTTTCTCCAGGGGAACTGATCTCTGTTGTCTGGAGATGAGATGGAATTCTGGAGATCCCCAGGTCCCACCTGGAGGCTGGCATGGCTACTGTGTGAAAAAGAATGCTGTAGTTGGACCGATCCAGCAGGGCTCTTCTTCTTCTTCTAACAAACTTAATTAACATGGATGCTAAAAAACTGGGCATTATTCCTAATTTTATACCTTTATTTTACCTTTAGTTTATTCTGATCTGTTCTTTACTGGTTCCAGGTTAGTGCTGTTTCTCTTATATTTATTGATTTATTTACAACATTTTTTATGCCTCCTTTCTACCCAGTCAGGGTCCCCAGGGCAGAACCTATAAAAATGTATGTACAGTGTTAAAATTATAAAATAATTCAGTGAAAACATATAAACAAACAATACCAGATCCATGAGGAGGGACAGTAACAGCTATTAACTCACCAAAGTTCCATTGGTGAGAGGTGGCCAAACTCTTTAGATGATCTTCCAGAATTACAGCTGATCTCCAGACTGCAGAGATCAGTTCTCCTGTAGAAGATTGCATATATCCTGCTTATGTCCTTCCTCTCCCCAGACTCCACCCTCCCCTGGTTCAACCCTCAGATCTCCAAGAATTTCCCAACCCAGTTTTGGCAACCCGTATTGGTGGCAACAGTATGTATTATTTCTGAATTCTCATTGCTCTGTTTTTTAACCCCTTCCTTTGGTAATTGAATTTGGCTGCTAGATATAGCTCTTCTATAGCTTACCTGCTTATAATAAAAATGTGGCACTCTGAAATGCTGCAACGATGGATTTCTTTTCTGTCCCATTTCAAAAGCCTCTCCGTTTGTTTTGGATTACTTTGCTCTGTGAATATTTCAGATTCTCCAGTGAGACAGCAAACAAACAAAACCTCTATACAGTGAAAACAAAATTCATTATTTTCTTTTCTCTCACATTTTTGTTTTCATTTTGCTGTTTGGGGACAATAATTTGGCAAGCTTGCACCCTCCAACTCTGGCAGTTAGAACTAGTCCACCGTAACTGGGGTTGGGAAGGAGGGAAAGGAAAGGGCCCCAACTTGGCAATAACCTTCAAGCTTCAGATTTTCTAAATCAGTTTATATCTGAATGGGAGGGTTATGGATGAGTGATGATGAGTCTTGCCTAAGGGACGAAGCTTATGTGTGGCAATAGAACTGATTTGCTTGACAACAAGTGGAATCTCCTAGGAATAACCTCATCAAATGCAAGTAAGCTGAAAACTCTATTAAACAACAGATGGTTGCCTAATTTGGTGGCTGCTCCCCCCCCCCACACACACACACAAATGGGATTTTTGAGAATGAAGCCAGAGGATGAGGAATGCTCACCTGCACCCTTCTGACAGTGACTCAATCATTCGTTTTCAGCCTGAAAAGAATAATAATATTGCCATCTGTCCTGGTCAACTGTATTTCAGGATGAGGTCAGGCTGAATACTATGATGGGCCAAGGATTACCTTCTAAGATGGAAGGTATAAATAAAGTTGAGTAACAATTGCTTATTTCACTACTTCTTAAGAACATAAGTAGAGTCTACTGGATCAGACCAGTGGTCCATCTAGTCCAGCATGCTGTTTCATGCAGTTGCCCTGTTAACCAGCAGGAGATTGGGGGAGGCAGGTACTTATTGTGGGGCACAGTGATCTTTGTCACCACACAATGACATCACTTCTGGCATGACCCAGAAGTGCCAACATCTCACTAGGGCAACACTCTAGCACTCACTCCCAAACTCTGTGGGCAAAACTATGGTTTGAGGGAATTCTACTGCAGAGTTTTGCCCTCAAACCAGAGTGTTGCTGCACAGTGTCCCCGACATGATGCCATCACTTCCACATGATGTTATTGTGTCAGAGATGTTGCTGTGTGACTTCATGGTTTAGGGGTGGAGCTCCACCCCACTCTCAGAAGGCTCCCTCCCATTCCCCACCAGCAAATCATGAAGACCTGGCAACCCTGCACTGAGTGTGTCTGTATGTCTGCCTATCTAGCTAGCTATTGCACTTCTTTGGCTGTGGCTCAGTGGTGGGCCATCTGCTTGGCCTGCAGTGTATCCCAGGTTCAGTCTGCAGCATCTCCAGTTAAAAGGACCAGGCAGTAAGTTATGTGAATGACCTCTGCCTGAGACCATATGTGGAGAGCTGCTGCCAGTCTGAGTAGAGAAGGACTGTTTGGTCAGTATAGCAGCTTCATGTGTGTTCATATGTGTTACTGCCCTAAATCTGGTCAGGAGTAAATTCAGGAAAGAAAGGACACTGTGGAGCTGTGGCATCTAAAATATGGGATGCCCTTTACATTAGAAATGGCTCATTATACCTTATGGAGGGAGAGCTCTGATTAGCCTCTTCAAGTCCCATGAAACTAAGAGGCTCCAATGTCTGAATGTTATTGAGTATAATTTAACAAAAATAATTCTGGGGTACATAACATGTTAGGACCAATACTTGGTGACAGCATTATACTAAACTCCCCCGAAATGTCTCTGTCCTAAGACACTTCCACCATATATGCACAAAAACTTGCCTGGGGTTCATCTTGAAGCCAGGAATGATTGCTGGATCCATTATATATCCTGGCCAGTCTAGCCGGGGAAAGATGCCAATGATGTTAACATTTTAAGGGCATTCTTCCTTAAGCTAAGACTAACCAGGAAGGACAATTCTGTTCACAGTTAAAAAGGACAAAACCCTTGAGTTAATCTCATAACCAAAATCCTTTTGCCATTTCTAACATAATTTTTAGCCAACTGGTACTCATTCTTAATACATTAGAAATGTGAGAGGTTGCCCTTTACATCAGAGGTAGCCATCAACCATTTTTAATAGGTCAAAGCTGTTCATAATCACACTCTTGTGTATCCTTATCAACAGAAAACTTGTTAATTGTAGATATTGAAATAGTGGGGTATTGTTATTACTATTCACAAAAACTGTACTAAATTAGATAACAGCATTATCTTTAAGAAAGCTATGCCTCAGAATACAAAATACCTTTCACACCTCACTGTATACTTGGCCCTACAAAATAACAAGTAATTTCATAGGATTATTGTAAGAAAACACAAGAGTTTTTTGCTAGGTTAAGCTCCAGATAGAATAGAATGTCAGAGTGATTTATTTTTAAGAAAGAAAAAGCAATTGGGTGGGAAGAGGAGGAAGCACAAACCAAGTAAGGGATAAAGGGGAAAAATAAGTGACACCTAGGGTTGGGATGTGCCCACTGGGGGTGGGAGATTTCTCTGTCCCCGCAGCCCTTGCCCTTTGGCACTCCAGCAGCCAGCGAAGAAAAAAAAATCACCATTAGCTAGGCATTCTTTAGGAATTGCTGGGAATTCTGTGGTAAAATCATAGCGTTTCTGGCAAATCCTAGAGAGGACTGACATCATTTCCAGCTTTTCCCCATCCCACCGGGTCTCCCACTGGCTGGGCTTGGCAACACTAATGACATCACACAAACAATGTGGACTTTGATTTTTGAAAAATAAGCAGTTTCATGTGGGCACACATACAGAAACACCAGTCAATTAAATGTCACAGTACAGATACTCACAAGATTAAAGTCCAGAGAGCTCATCCTTGCCAGGTCCCCCCCAGCCACCAGCAGGGGATGAGTGCAGTGTTCCCTCTAAGCTGAGTTAGTGTGAGCTAACTCACAGCTCACTCACTGAGCTAACTCCGGTTCACACATTTTTGTCTTAGCTCGGGAAGAATGGCTCCAGAGCAAACTAATTTATGAAGTAGCCAAATCTCTCACTCACAACTTTAATGCCAGTAGCTCACAAAGTAGAAATTTTTCTCACAAGACTCCACAGTTTAGAGGGAGCATTGGATGGGCGATGAGGGTTTCTGGAGATTTGGGCCTGGGGCCTGGAGAGGACAAGGACTTCAGTGGGGTACAATGTCACAGAGTCCACCCTCCAAAGCATTCATTTTCTTCAAGGAAACTGATCTCTGTAGTCTGGAGATGTGTTGCAGTTCTGGTGGATCCCCAGGTCTGACTCGGAGCCTAGCATCCCTAGGCTGTGCTCACAAAAATATATCAGAAAGTTGAGGATGCTCTTTAATAGATGATGGTGGTGTGTGTGGCTTCGCGTTTTGGGAATGATAGCATAAGAAATGTCTCCTTAGTCTCCCAAGCCATTTCTTGTAGAAAATGCTCAGGAAATGTTTACTGTATAAAGCAGTTCTTCCTTTTTCTTTTTCTTTTTTTTTTTTTTGCTTTTCTGGCAATAAATAAGCAACAGTAGACACTTTTAGATCAAAAAGGGAGGAGAAGAGAAAGCTACCATGCATGCAGTGTAACTTACCTGGCTGCTCTTTGCCTCCCCTCCCTATCCAGCTTCTGCAGAGGGCACCACAAAACAGAAACACTCTTTTTTATATTTCTCTGCTGAACAGAGAAAACACATCTCCCCAGTACAGATCACTGCTCTATCCAAGACTGCTCTATCCAATATTGTGAACCCACTTGCGTTGCTCACACGGACCTAAGCCTCTGGAACCAGTACTTATCTCTTCCCTTCTCCCTACTGTTAAGCCGGAAGGGGCAGCAGAAAGGATGGGATCAATTGTACAGGGACAGTGAAGGCTTCTAAATAAGTCAGCACATGACAGAACAGAAGCGGTTGGGATGAGGACATCCCAAGCAGTTGGGATAGGCTGACCTACCCAGCCCTTCTTCTGTCCGCCATCCTCTCCTTGTTCAGCTGTAATCTTCATCAAGCACTATCCCCCCCTAACAAGTAAAGAAGAGTGGCTCTTTCTAAAGAGATCCAAATATCTTCAGACTGCATCTGAATAGAGTGGAGAGGAGGATGGGAAAGAGATAGGAATAACTGAGAAGGCCAAGGATAAAGCCGGCTCTGCAAGCGACTGCTTGTGCCAAGAATGGGTTCTGGTTCTCTGGCATGGTTGCTGGTGATTTAAACTATGTGAGTACGTTTTAAAAAACACCCTGTAGGTTTGGTATCCTGTGCAGTTTAGCTTTCTTGCTGTATCTGTACTGCTGGAAAAAGACTTGGGACCATGGAGAATTTCTCAATAACCTCTCCAACATGGTGTCGGGCTTTCTTCCAGAGGTCTTACTCCAGAGCCTTTGTATCTTCCAGAAGCAGTGTATGCATCCTCCAGAATTGTCACCCAAGTGAACATTTTAAAGCTGGGGGGAAAATCCTTGGAGCTAGTTTATCCTATTTTTATTTAAATCCTTGTGGAACAACTTTTTTTTAAAAAAAAAAAAAACAGATAACAAGACTTCATATATATTGCTGATGTGTTTCTAGTTGTCATCTGCTTTGAGCCACAAAGAACTGAGGAAGTGACAGTAGTCCACTGTTCATCTAAGCTACCTGACATTCTGTACAGGTTTGCACTTCGCAGTGAGAATCCGCGCAGAGCTGCTGAAGGGCTGGTGATGGGGGACAATATTTGTGGGGGGCCCGATCACTCTGACAAACCATGAAGTTAAACAAGCCATGCAATTTGCTTTCATAACTGTGTTCAGGTGGGGCCTGAGTGGTATGATAGAACTTTGTTTCGGGAGGTCCGTGACTCTGTACATGTTTGTCTGCCCAGCAAAGAGTTGCAATCCATCGTGCACTCCAGTGTACACCCCAGTCCTCCCTTCCTGCATCCAGCGCTGTAAATATATCCCTCTCACAGTGTTGGAAATAGGCACAGAGTGCCAAAGGTTCTGTGCTTTCAGCTTTTGTAGACCATCATGAGAGGAGAGTTTAGATTGTTCTCCCAGATTGTGAGATCAGCACTGTCAAGGGATTCTAACATACTAGCTTGCATCTACTTATCTTTCTAGATATAAAAATAACACTTTTATATACTTCATAGCCTTGAACGTTTTCTCCTTTCTTTCTCTCTCCCCCCCCCCCCCCTTCTTCCTGGAATGAAATTAAGACTGCAGTACTGAGGAAGGGATCCGTGATGCGAAACATTGTTTTGCTTGCATGAGCTGTCAGCTTCTCAAAAAGATGTTACTGGGAAAATTTAGTGATAATTGGTATGGCTCCTCCTTTAGGACAGATATGTTATGAGGCTGTCTATTGAAAATGAGCAAGCTGTTTTGTTCCTAAACACAGAATCCTTTTTTTAAAATAAAAAAAAAATCGGTCCTCTGTATTTTTATCTGACTGAACTTCTTTTTTTTCCCCCTTTCTTGCAGAATGATTCCTGGGGGAAGCAGTACTCGTACGCCCTCTTCAAAGCCATGAGCCACATGCTTTGCATTGGTTATGGAGCCAGAGCCCCTGTCAGCATGTCGGATCTCTGGATAACCATGCTGAGCATGATTGTGGGGGCCACCTGCTACGCCATGTTTGTGGGTCATGCCACAGCCCTGATTCAGTCTTTGGATTCCTCACGGCGTCAGTATCAAGAGAAGGTAATCTGCACTGAAATATGTTTCCTTTGATCGCCAAGGCTTATTTATTTCGAAGCTGTGAAAAAATTCCGAAGGAAGGTTCAATGAGTGCATTCAGGGAAAGTGCTGAGATATGGGTTAAAGAAGTGGCTCTTTTGGGGAGGGGTGACTGTACACATGAAGGTGGAATACATGAAGCTGCCTTAGGGTCTCAGGCAGAGGTCTTTCTCATCACCTACCACCTGATCCTTTTAGCAGAAGATGCTGAGGATTGGGCCCTCTGCATGCCAAGCAGATGCTTTCTTGCAGAATGCTTTCTTGCTCCCACTTAAAATCAGGACTCTGCAGGACTTATTACAGTTCTGCAGGGGCCATAAAATGGAGCTGTTCCGCCAGGCCTTTGACTGAGGTGGTGGACGTCTAATTCATCTTAGCGTCCCCTGCTCGCATGACTTGTACCGCTTGCAGTCCTTATGGTACCCACTGTGATGTGACCTGTCCAAATAAAGAGACCAACAGAGCATTGTCAGAAAGAGGTTGCTATTAACCACCATCAAATTAGCATCCTCCAGGAGGCACTTTAAACTACCTGACTATTTATTTATTTATTTATTTATATTTATTTATACTTTCGATTTCTAGGCCACTCTCCCTGCTATCACAGGCCCAGAGCGGCTAACACAACTTGGTTGCCATCATATTCTGACTTCATTGTAATTTGTTTTTTTTATATGCCATTTTATTGTTAACTTGCTTAAATTATTGTTTTAATGCTCAACTATACTATGTGTTAATTGATATGGTGTGACCTCCCCTGAGCCCAATTGTGGGGGAGAGCGGGATGTAAATTGAATTAAATAAATAAATGCTCTATCACTGAGTCACAGCCTCTTCCCCATGACCCATGTTCAGACAGATGACCATCAGGAGTTTCTTGGTATTGTGAGGTGAGCTAAGAGGTTACCAACCATGTTCATGCCACAGATCAGACCGTTCCCATAAGTGGCCACCACTCAAACGCATTGGGGCATCTCCATATAAGCCACTCCCTTAACATTTCATTGGAATACAGCCACAGATTAGTTATGATATAAAACAGTGGTGGTTTCCAGTCTGTGGTTGATTATATCAATACAATTGGTTGCTAGTGAACCTCAATATAAATCTTTCTGTTTCACTTATAGTGCATCTGTTTGCTTTATTCTATTTCCCAGTCAACTGTCTTAATTCCAACTGTTTTATTTTCCCAGTATTAATGAAGTTTTAATTCTAGACTACTAAATTTTAATTGATGCTAAAAGGGAACTTTAAAAAAGAGCTGTAATCACCCCACCAGTTATTTTGAATTTTGAGAGGTAAGCTTATTTAATGAACAGTGGGAGTCCAGTGGCATCTTTAAGACCAGCAAAGTTTAATTCTGGGTATAATCTTTCATGTGCATGCACACTTCATCAGATGCACGGAAAATCTTTATACACAGAATTAAACTTCATTGGTCTTAAAGGTGTCACTGGACTCAAACTTTGTTCTGTTGCTTCAGACCATCACGGCTACCCACCGGAATCTATCTTAATGAACAACAGACATTGCAAAGACGTTCAGGCCTGTCATCTGTCTCTATAGGCGCATGAAAATTATGTGACTGTCAAGCACATGTTGTGGACCTTGGTGGAAGGTGCATTTTCAAAGCTGTGTTACTCAGTTACACAGACCAGCAACCAGAGAATAAGCAGCTACAGCAGCAATGGAAGTCATCAGTGGTATGGCACTCCTACAGCAGATTTTGTGGTCAAGTGACAGGGCTGAATTAGATTATGTCTTGCTCCCCACAATGCTCTGTGATCAGACTTATATTGGTATAAGAGAAGGTGGTGGGAGAAGGTAGTAGTAGCAATGACAAGTGTTACTTATCCCTGAAAAAAAAAATCAGGAATGGCATTATAAAAATTCAATAATTTCCAAGGTAGGAAAGTAAAAGTTCACTCAGTATCTCTAAAGTCATTAATGTTCAACATTTGAATAAAAACAGTTGTACAAAAGAATCACCCAGTGTTAAGGTTATAGGTTTCAGAGAACCCCGTGGAAACCTCAGCTTTGCAGAAAAAAAGAGGGGCTTAAATCACCCAGAAATGTAAAGAGCCATTTTCTCAGCAGGAGTTAGACATAAGAGAGATACAGGGAAGAAGGGACTGTGACAGGGAGAGGAGAGCAGAAGGAGAGAAGAAAGTGGCAGCTGGTGAGAGTGGACTGGAGAAGGAAGTGGAACAACAGGAGTGGGGGTGACAAAAAAACGAAGTCAGAAGGGCGGGAGGGAGGGAAACGGAACGGAAGGCACTGCAGAGAGGATAAGTGGGGGCTAGCAAGGACAAAGCGTGGGAGGCAAGAACAAATGGGGAAGCAAGGACAAGAGTGGGAAAAGCATGAGTGGCAAGAATGTGAACATGGGAAGAGGGCCAGAGGGGAAATGGGATTTCCCTTCCTCCACAAGCCTTCAAAGGCCCCCTAACTTTTTGGACTCTCTGTTTTGTACCTGCCTAAAATACTGTTTGCAATCCCGTTAGACAGGCTACAGCTACTGATGTTTGTCTTTGTGTTGTTGTTCAACTGTTAATTTTAAAAAATAAAATAAACAATGAGAATATTGAAGGATGAAGGGCGGGGAAGGAAAAGAAGGAAGGGGATGGTGGAGGGAATAAATGTTATCTGTGGATCTCTGTTTTGCATTTATTATCAGAGGAGGATTCCAGATTCTTCTTCTTTTCCAAGCCATCCTGTGGCTGTAAGAGGAACGTGTTGAACTTTATGAGCAGCTACCGCCTGAATGAGGCTCAATGGTGCAGCCTGTTGCTCTGTCACATACTGCTGTATGATTAATGGATAGTCAAGATGAATAGTCAAGAAAAGGACATTTCCTACCTTGTGAAGGTCACAGTCAGGGAAATCAGAGCAATAGATACAGTTAAGGAAAAGAGAGCCTGCAATCAATGATTTTTAAAAGGCAATATATTTTGCTTCAGTGCAGGTTACACAGTAGGAATTCATTTTTAAAGGCGGGGGGATAAGTGTGGGCAGAACATTAGTTCTGAAGGAAAAGGTTGCGAGCAGAATGCATTAGGTTGCAACGGAGAAGCAGAGAAAAATAAAGGTGAGCTATACACAGGTCAACAAGGCAACAATGAAATGTGATGAGAGAACACAATGAACATGGGGTGGTAATGTGAAACTTTTGGTTGACAAAAGGCTCCGTTGATCTAGCAGTAAATGGGAAAGCAGTAGAAGAAGCTAGAGGGGGAAGAGGAAGATGAGGTATTTTGGCCAGACCAGTAAGTATGAAGCATGACCTATGTGCGTGCTTTTGGATTGAACGCAAGAGAAGCCAATGTTGGATCAGGCCAATGGCCCATCCAGTCCAACACTCTGTCTCACAGTGACCAAAAATACCAAGTGCCCTCAGGAGGTCCACCAGTGGGGCCAGGACACTAGAAGCCCTCCCACTTCTTCCCCCCAAAGCACCAAGAATACAGAGTATCACTTGCTCCAGACCGAGAGTTCCTGTCTATACCTTGTAGCTAATAGCCACCGATGGTCCTCTGCTCCATATGGTTATCCAGTTCCCTCGTGAAGCCATCCCATGCTTCAAGATTGAGATTTAGTACTAAAATGGTCTTTCAGAGATGACATTTTTTCCACAACTGGTTCTAGCATCATTGTGAACATAGTTTAATTATGGAGATCTCTATGCTTGTCACAGCATTGTTATGGAATTGTAAAACAGTCTGCTGGCATCTTAAAGATTAGTCAATCATCTATATGCTGTCAAGCTGTAGCTGACTAATAGCAGCTGGGTTTTCAAGGGAAGCGATGTTCAGAAGTGTTTGCCATTGCCTGCCTCTGCAGAGCAACCCTAGACTTCTTTGGTGGTCTCCCATCCAAGTACTCCCCAGGGGTGACATTTCTTAGCTTCCGAGATCTGATGAGATGGAGCCAGCCTGGGCCTTGCAAGTCAGAGCATCAGTTGCCAGGTCTGGATGGGGAAGTACCTGGAGATTTTGGGAGTAGAGCTTGGGGAGGTGGGGTTTGGGGAAGGGAGGGACATCAGTAGGGTACAATACCATAGATACCATCTGTAATATAGCGTTATGTTTATTGGCTTTTTAAAGTGTTTCTAATGTGATACTATATTTTAGATAATTCACATGGATAATAGATAATTCACATGGATTTAGATAATTCACATTATATTTCATTCATAAAGAACTACTATATCACTTAGCTAGAAATTAATAGATTTTTAAAACTCCATTTTATTAAGCATGGTATTGGTAACTTTGTAATAGCCTCCTCCCCCCCCCCCCCCCAAAAAAAAGCAGATGCAAGGAAAGAAAAATGTAAGGAAAGACTAACTAAAGACAGCAGGTATTGTTTCTTGCAACAAGAACTGATACCGAGAGTTTATTTATATTATCTTTTATCCCAAGGGAACAACCCTGACTCACTCCGACCTGTGATTCGTTTACATTTAACGAATGAGTCAGAGGTTGAATTGAGCACACAAAAAAGGTTGACTCTGCAAGCCTGAATTGTATACTGGAAAAAAAATCCAAAAGTAACAGTAAAGCAGTATGTTTTAGGATCCACTGAAACATCTCAAAGTAGAGATCAAACTTTTCAGTTCTGTAAAACTGTTTTTCATGTTATATGTTCAGCAAAATAGAAAGGGGGAAGAGAAAGAAAAAGGCATTGCATGAGTCTAGGAGCCAAACTATGTGTTAATTTTTACACAAGTTCACCACGGGGACTTACAGTCATAGAATCCTAGAGTTAGAAGTGACCTCCAGAGTCATCTAATCCAACTCCCTGCACAAAGTTCACAAACCTCCCCCTCCACACTCCCAGTGACCACTGTTCCACACCCAGAAGATGAAAAAAACACCCCTTCTAGGATTTCCAGCCAAAATGGCCTGGAGAAAAATTGCTTCCTGACCCCAAAGTGGCGATCAGCATTTCCCTGGGCATGTAAGTCATACTGTGGCTGAAACTTCCAGTGGCAACGCCTATATAAAAAGCTCAGAAAGGCCCAGTTTTTGAGCAGAACTGGAATATGGTGGGGAGGAGAGGCTCTTATCCCCATTTTCAGCACGTGAAACAACCCAGAGACTGCAGGCAGGAGCATTATCTGCTCTGCCAAGAGACTACAAGTGCTATTGTTCAGTGCAGTGCACATGCAGTGTTCCAACAGAGAAAATGGCACCTCTCCCCTCACGAGTCTGGGTAAACAGCTGGAAGGGGAAGCCAGGAGTCCTTCCGCCAACTGTACCATGGTTCCAAGCAGAATTGGAATTTTTTACACAGGAGTTGCCATGGGAACTTGCAGCTGGCTTGTAGATGTTACTTTGACTCTAACTCTGAAGCTAGAGCAAAGGAAGTATTAGACCATTTTTGTGGTAGTGAAATTCCCCACATTGATGTTTTAAAACTGTGCATTATGTGAAATTTTCCTCAGTAGATTTTTCCTCATCAGGTACAAACCCAAAGTTTTCTTCTTCTTACCCCATGTTTCTGAAAACATGGGATAAGAAGGAGAAAACTTTGGGTTTGTGCCTGCCGAGGAAAAATGTACTGTGGAAAATTTCACATAACACGCAGTTTTAAAACATCAATGCGGGGAATTTCACTACTGTGGAAATGGTCATCATTTCCAACCTAAGCAGTTTCACCCTTCTAAGTTCATTGAGGTCAGTGGGCCTAGAAGGGTGTAGCTCTGCTTAGTATGGCACTGTTTATTAGACTGGCCTGTAATAGGTGCAAGAAAGATTTCAGTTTGTACCAAAGTTTACTAGGACAAAGACTAAATGCTAGTTTTAATATGATGATTTGTTTAATCAGTCTCTTTATTTAAATGGAGTTTTTGCTTTATATTCATGAATAGCTAGGGCTGACATCCATTAGGAACAGTACCCACAGTGCCTGGGGCCCACAAAAATACTTAATTTCTTTTAAAATCAGAAGGGAAAAAATGCACTTTTAGGGTTGAAGAAAATGTTTTAATTTTTTTCTCGCATCAAAAAAAAATGAAATGTTTAAGGTCCATGAAATTTAATTACATTTTTTGTAAAACGGGGGGGGGGGGGGGGGATAAAATGTTGATGTATTTAAAGTTGTATCAAAATAACTTTTAATATTGATATTATTATGGGGGGAGGGGCCCACAAAGACAAAAGTGCCTAGGGCCCAAAAAAGACATAATGCGGCCCGGTGGATAGCTACTGAAATCTTACGGACTGTGTCAGGCATCCTTGCTTTTCCGAACAGTACTTGTACATGTAATTTTTAAAAGTAGACTGAAACCATTACCCAAATGGATATGCATTAGGGAAGAGAACCTGCACATCTGTATTGGCATCATGCACGTGCAGTATCACTAGTTGCTGGTTCCATGACTGAATTTTAAGGAAGGATCCAAAGGTATCCTTCCACACACAGAGGAAAGAGCCCTTGTTCCTGAAGCTAGGCAGATGTCTGGATGAAATTCCCGGTCAATGCCTGGATGAAAGACTTCCTTAAAATCCTATATAAATCATCTTAAAATCCATCACAAAAGAAAGGCAGAACAGAAATGAAATAAATTCAGCATTCTAGGTGTGCCGTCAGCTCCTTATAGGACAACCCTGACTTCATGAGATATACTTTAAGAGTTAATTCAGGCATAATGCAAAACCATGGTGTAATTAAGCTACCACTAATGAAGTGGTTGTCCTAACCTATACCACCCACCCATTGCTGCTTAGATCCAAATCTCTCCCCTCCATAGAAAAATTGGACATTGGAGTTTTGCTAGCCATATCTGCATTAAACATTCAGTTTTATACAGTAGTTCTGTGCATGCTCTGTTTTGGATGGATTGTATGGCAGTCGGTGCATGAAAGATTTCACTAGGTTCTCTGGACTTCTGCGCTCTTTTGTCTGATAGTATTACAGTGCAGTCCTCAGCAAGTTACACCATTCTAAGCCTGCTAACTTCAATAGATTTAGAAGAGAATAAGGGGGGACCCACAAAAAACATGTGGGGAGGGGGCATTCCCCCACCTTTGCTTCCTTCCCTCTCCCCTCTTTCTCCTTTTTTTTCTCTCCCCAAGCCAATCCCTCCTTTTTCTTTCCAACCCTCCACCAAGTCGATCCCTCTTTCTTTGCCTCCCTCTCTCCCTCCCTGCAAGCCAATCCCCCTACTTTCTCCCTGCAAGCCAATCCCCCAAACAAATACTTCCATCTTTCCCTTTCTCTCTCTCCCCCAAGCCAATCTCCCCCTTCTTTCTTCCCTCCTTCTTTTTCCCTAACTTTGAGCCCGGCAGCAGTGGCAGTGTCTGGGAAGCCGAGCCAGTGCATACTCAGTCCCAAAGCTTTCCATCCCTCTTCGCTCCCGGCTTCCCAAGAGCAGAAAACCCTGCAAAGGCCTCATTGCTAAGAAAGCCGTTGCTAAGGGCAGTCATGTGCTCAAAACAGTTGCTTTCCAAGGAGAAAGAGGGAGGGTAGAGAAGGCTCTTCGTCTTTGGTAAGTCCGTACTCTGCACTTGTGCAAGGAACGCTGTTTTACTTTTGGGGGCATTTAAATATCCCCCGTATAGTTTTTAAGACTTTTAAGATTTTTATGCATACCTGGGGAGTCCCTCAAGTGTGCAGGAAAATCTCTCTGCCCCCCAAGTGCCCCCGATGTGTGGTTTTAGATATCCGCACACACAGGGAGCACTTGGCTATTAGTATATAGACAAGAGGCGGGACCCGCGATACTCACAGGGGGGGAGAGCTCCACACAGTGGAGGAAGCAGCCGCAGGTAAGTCTTCTCCCCCACCCAACCCAGCACCCACGGCGAGGCCTTGGCCCACCAATCCTTCTCCCCCCACATTGATGGTCAGGCCTGAGGCTTCTAGCCACCAGGCCCGCTGATCCCCCCCCCCACAGGCACTGGCGAAGCTTGAGCGGCTCTTGCCAGGCCCGCTGCTTTTCTCCCCCCACCACAGGCACCAGTGAGGCCTGAGCAGCTCTCGCCAGGCCCGCCACTTTTCTCCCCCCATGGGCACTGGCGAGGCCTGAGTGGCTCTCACCAGGCCCGTGGCTTTTCTTTCCCCCCCGGACACCAGGAAGGCCTGAGAAGTATGGCAGTCAGTATGGCAGGCCTGAGAAGTACGGCAGCCTGAGAAGCTCTCAGCTGCCAGGCCCACCGATCCCCCGTGGCACCGGCAGCAAGGCCTCAGTGCCTCTGAGCCATCAGGCCACCAGAGTTCCCAGAGCGTTCCCTGCGCATGTGCAGGGAACACTTTTTAACTTTAAATATCCCCCCCAAAATTATTTAAATATCCCCCCAAAAGTTTTTTTTTAAGTTTTCACATTTTTCTGCACACGTGGGGAGTGCTCCAAGTGTGCAGGGAAATCTCTCTGCCCCCCCCAAGTGCCCCCAATGTACGGATTTAGATATCCACATGGAGGGGGCCCCTTGGGAATTAGTATATAGATAATTCTGTTTGGGATTCTACTGTTGGCACGTGATGGTTATGCCCTATGTGTGAACAGAAATGGTCATCTCTTCCTTTTTTATCCTGTGTCCTTCATATACCTCAAAATGGATTCAAAGGTAAAGTGTTGCAAGATTCGTTTAACGAGTATCATGCACACCTCTGATGAGGTTCATTCTCCTGTGCTTGCAGACTGGATAAATGGCTGTTTCAAAAAGCAGGTTTTTGCTGCCCATTCTGTCAGCACATTTCTGCATGTTACAAATAGGCTTATTTTCTTTCTAACAGTGATTTGACAACAAAAAAGGATAGAAAATCTCCAGACAAATGGTTAGTATTTTTTTGTGATAAAAGGAGGCTTGGGGATGCATTTTGTGATATATTTTAGTTCTCTTGAAGCCCAGATAATTTCAAAATGTACTAAGGAAGACTGGCACTATTGTTATTTTTTCCTGTCCCTTTTATTATGAATTTTGTTTTGTTTCTTATGCTGCAGAATGGATTTGGACAGATATTTTAACAAACTGAGAATGATAATCACTCTGCTATGAGCAGCCGTAGAGAAATAATCCAGGAGATCTATCCATGACAGCAAAAATTATAGATTAGCTTCCCTGATAGACGGGTTAAAAGTACTGAACTGCATTGGAACAATGGATCAGCCAGCCTTGTATTTCATCCTTGTTGGGCAGAAGGATGTGGGTGTTTCAGGCCTTAATTAAAGGGTATGTACAGAGGGCTATGCCTTCACCTGGATAGCCCAAGGCTGCCCAATCGGATCAGATCTCGGTAGCTAAGCAGGGCCAGCCATGGCTAGTACTTGATAGGAGGCCACCAAGAAAGTCTGAAGTTGCTAAGCAGAGGCAGGCAATGGAAAACCATCTCTGAGTGCCTCTGTCCTCTATAGTGATGATGGCACTGAGTCCCTGCCTGAGTTGGCACAGCAGCCAGTGGCACAGCAGCCAGTAGCTGGCCCTTCTAACTACTCAGGAATTGATAGCTTGCTGCCGCCAGCACCTGAGCCTGTAAACCCCGCACCTGGTCCTGCAGCAGCCGATGAGGTACAACCAGGGAGCCTGCCTGACTCACCTCCGCAGGTGGGCCGGCTGAGGGAGTGGCTCCACAGAGACTTAGCCACCCACCGCCAAGATGCACGCTGGCAGGAAAGGCAAGCGCCAAGTCCTGAGTACTAGCAGAAGCAGCGTCGCCACCATGGGTAGCCTGGCCAGAGGCCTATATAGCTCCCACTCAGGACTGGGCTCTTGTGGCAGCAACAAGTTGCCTCCTTGCATGCCTTGCATTCACCTTCGGCTCCTGTTCTCGGACCCCCACTCTGGCTCAGATTCCTGGCTTTCTGACCACTGCTTCGGATCACTGCCTCTTTTAGACTCACGATTTGGGCTCTCATTCTGACTTTCCTGGCAATGACCTCAGACTGGACTTGACTCCTGCCTCTCAGCCCTAGTCCAGCCCGTGACAGCCTCTTGCCTTGAAAACTCTATGGGTTCTCCATAAGTTGAGTGCCACTTGATGGGGAAAAAATAAAAACAGAGGGCTGCATTCTCAACCTCTGATAGTTCACTATGCAATCTAAGAAACTAATGAGAAAGTGATGTCAAACAGTTTATGCATGGGCCAGCTATTGAAAGCTACTCGCGTTTTGCAGATGAGAAAACAAAATATCCACAGCTGATTAAGGTAAACGGTGATTCTCGGCAGTCTAATTAGCCAGTGGTGGAGCAAATGTCCGTATAACAATGTACACACATTCACTCAGCCTCCTAGTCAGTGGTCTCCTTCCAGCCTGCCAGGAGTCTTCCCAGCCTTTTGGCTTCCCCCATTTTGCAGGGATCTTTTTGTAGACCATGCCGTACTCACATGCATTGAATAGCACAATAACTGCAAGTGGCCAGAATGTTAGGAGAGGAGGTGATGCAAGAGTGCTGTAAAATGTTTTAGTTTATTTATTTTTATTTATTTATTGAAGAGCTCTGTGCATGCCCTCTGTGCAGCCTCTGCACAGTGTCTTCCATTTACAATAGCCATGGTTTGCCATCAGTGTAAGCAAGTTACTTCTTCTGAAACAGTCAGGTGAAGAAGCCCCTTGGCTCCTTTCCTAGCCATTCATAAGTTTCTTTTGTTTATTGATGGGCACGAACTGGCTCACGAACTAAAGTTTGTTACAAATTTTGGGCAATTCATGATTCGTGAAGCGATGTTTCCGAACTGAAGAGCCACCACAAACTTCCATGAGTTTTAAGGTGGCCTGTGGCGGTTCATGAAGAGCAGAAAGCAGAGGGTTAAAGGGCTTGGAGCTCTTCACAAAAAACAGCTGAGCAGCAGGGAGCAGGAAGAAAGGGTTTAAATAGCCCTGATTCCTTTAAACCCCTGCTTTCTGCTCCCAGCCGCTCAGCTGTTTGGTTTATTTATTTATTTGGTCAGTTTGGTGTAGTGGTTAGGAGCATGGACTCTAATCTGGGAGAACCAGGTTTGATTCCCCACTCCTCCACTTACACCTGCTGGATGACCTTGGGCAAGCCATAGCTCTGGCACAGCTGTTCTTGAAAAAGAGCAGTTTCTATCAGAGCTCTCTCAGCCCCACCTACCTCACAGGATGTCTGTTGTGGGGAAGGGAAGGGGAAGGAGATTGTAAGCCGCTCTGAGACTCCTTTGAGTAGTGAAGGGCAGGGTATAAATCCAATCTCTTCTCTTCTCTCTTCTTATTTATAGTCCACCCTCCCCATGAACGGGCTCAGGGTAGATCACAACAATAGGCCATTCAGCAACACCAACACAATAATAAATATTAAAATAAAACATTAAAATAGCATTTAAAAACAATCTGCACTGATACTGGTGCTGCTGGACTCTGAGTCTGCTCAACCTGGGCAGCATGGGGAGGCCGAGTTGTTTTTTAATGGACACACCCGCCACCTCAACCAAAGGCCTGGCAGAACAGTTCCATTTTACAGGTCCCATGGAACAGTAAAAGATCCTGCAGGGCCCTGGTCTCATGCAGCAGCATGTCCTACCAGGCTGGAGCCAGGGCAGAAAAGGCCCTGGCTTGGAGCCATTTAAACCACTGCTTTCTGCTCCCCTCCAAAAGTGGTGGAGAGCAGAAAGTGGGGATTTAAATGGCTCTGAGTGATTTTACTCCCTGCTTTCTGCTCCCCACCAAAAGTGATGGTGAGCAGAAAGCAGGGTCATGAACCAGTTTAGTTTGTGAACTGATGTATCAGTTCATGGCTTAGCCACAAACTGAACTGCAAATATGCCATTCATGCCCATCCCTACTTTTGTTGTTCTGATGTGATGATTTCTTTATTTGTAACCATTCCAATACAGCAAGCTGAGTGTGTAGGTGTTCAGGCGTTATTGGCTTACTGATTGATCGTAATGATGTCTATTTTGTCATGTAATCATTGTGCTGCTGTTAAGAACCACCTGTGTGTGGATTAGGAAGTGGGAACAAGCTAATTAATCTTATTGGTAACACACTAAATAATAACCATGAAAAAAAAATGCCTGCCAGAATAACAAGATGGATGTTGTGTTCTTTTTGTCCAATGTATGGTAGATATTTCGTGTGTTAAAATCTTCTGCACGTTTCTAGTGAGATCTATAGAATTCCATAGTCAAACTGTAATGTTAGGACTATTTCGGTTGTTCTTTGCAGCTATTTCAGATATTCTATTTACATTTAGGTTTTTGGTCATTTATAAACAGCCTTGGCTACTGCTCTTCTTCCAAATCTTTCAGAGCTAAAATCATTATGTGGCAAAATGAGTCCTCTGTGAATCTTTGTTCCACTTTTTTTTTTACATTCTAAGCAACAGACTGCAAGGATCCAAGTGTATTTATCTGCGTCTTCCTGTTCATAGGCAGTGTAGGAGGGTATATGTTGCAGGAAAGATGAATAAAACTCTGCCCTCCTCCCTGCCAGGTGTCCAGGTAAGAAATGACTGGGGGGGGGGGCACACCAATCTGGAGGAAGGTTGGTCACCTAGTGGGATCATGGAGCTGGTTAATTCATATGAACTGTTTTCATGGATGATTTGGTGGAGGGGACAGAGGAAATCTTTGATGGGGGCACATTGCACCTCTCAGCAGCTTTGCCTTTCTGCATTACCTGATGCTTTAGACATTTTTCTCCCAAGTTCTGCTCATATAGCAGACGAGATTGGGGAAGGTGAGAAAGAAAGGAGAAATACGCTCAGAAAGCATTTACTTCCTGTTGGCCTGTGTGTAAAGTGCTACCTACGTTGACTATAGCAGTTCTCCTGATATTGGGTACAAACCTATGAATCATGTGTGCGTAGGGTTACTAAACTCCAGGAGGGGCTTGGAGATCTCCCAGAATTACAGCTGACCTCCAGACTCAGTTCCCCTGGGGAAAATGGGCTCCTTTGGACTCTGTGGCATTACACCCCACTGAGGACTCACCCCTCCTGTCTCAGACTCCATCCTTGAATCTCCAGGAATTTTCCAAACCAGAGTTTTGTGAATTTTTATCTTTATCGTGTATATCGGCTGCCAGCTGAGTAGTTTGAGAGTTCTAGCTGTTAACCAAACCATACATACTTGTTATAAGTGGCTGAATTAAAAAGTCAACATCTGGTTTGCACACCTGTAGCTGTGAGAGCCAGTGCTGATAATACTGTTTGTGTTTATGGTTCCAGGAATGTGTACCAAAAGGCCAAAATTAGGTACAGTTTGGGGGGGAAAGCAATTAGGAGGATGGGGGGGAGTTTACCTGGGTCATTGATCTTTAATGCTGAGTTTCCCCTTAAAACCAGCAAGGCTGTCTCCTGAAAAAGTAGTATGTGGATTTTGCATGTGGGGTTGCCAACTCTAGGCTGGGAAATTCCTAGAAATTTGAGGGTGGTGCCTGGAAAGAGCATGGTTGGGGTGGGGGAGGGACCTCTGAGGAATACCACAGCATCTGCCCTCCAAAGCAGTCATTTTCTCAGTAAGAACTAGCCTCTGTAGTCTGGAGACCAGTTGTAACTCCAGATCTCCAGGTGCCACCTAAAGATTGGACACCTTATTTTAACACTGATCATTGCAGAGTTGCCAGATCCTTGACTGGAAAAGGCAGAACAGTTGGATCTGACCAGAACTGGAGTTTGCTGTGTAGATTAGGTATGTCAAGAAACTCAAATTAAATAGTTAGCTGTGATTTAGGGGCCATCAGCCCTGAGTTTCCAGATTGTGTACATACATGTGAACACACTTCAGACTCACAGTGGAATATGTGGACTGCTCTGACTGGAAATAGGGTTGCCAGCCTCTCAGTGGGGCCTGGGGATCTCCCGCTTTTACAACTGATCTCCAGCTGACAGAGATAAGCTCCCCTGGAGAAAATGGCTGCTTTGAAGGGCAGACTTTATGGCATTGTACTATGCTGAGGCCACTTCTCTCCCCAAAGCCCGCCCTCTCCTGGCTCCACCCCCAAAGTCTCCACCCCCAAAGTCTCCAGGTGTTTCCCAACCCAGACTGGAAAACATTGCATTTTAAGGGAGACTTGTGCTGCTTCATTCTCAGAAACAAGCATATCAACCTTTCTTGCTTGGTTGACCCACAGCATTTCTTGATGACACTTCAAAATAGATGGCCTTCCATGTGGCTGGAATGTTCATTGGAATCATGTCAGAAACGACATTGGGGATCTGCTAGCATTTTGTAAAAACTCTATGGTAAAACCATAAGTTTTTGTGAAATGCTATTGTGCTCCCTATGTAACTTCCAGTTTTAACGGGAAGTGACATAGGCACAGCAGGCCTTAACCCCAATTCCTCCTGAGGGTTGCTGGCTGCAGCCTCGCAAACTTAGTTCATAAGCCTGTGTGTGAACAGAGTTACATCTTTCTAAGTCTACTGATAGAAGACTGTAAGTCTGTTTAGGATTGCACTGTTAGAAGTCTTTGAATTGCCAAAACAGATATACATCAATAAGAAGTACCAGTAGTAAGTTTGGGAACATTTACCTATTTTTAATTAGCATTATTCTTTAAATTAAAAAAAATAATCTTAAATTACCTCTCCAACATTTTGTCATGTTCATAATCACAGTACTTAAAGGGAGATTTTCTCATCAAAATCATGAGATAGTAAACACGGTAGGTTTTTTTAAAAAATTGCCCCGTGGTAGAGGGATTTTTGGAAACCAGCGGGTGGAGTTTAGAGTTTCACTATTTGGGAGGGGACTGCCTTAAAAAAGTATTACTAATCTAAAATTGAGTTCCAGATCTTTCAAAGGAAGCTCTTGTGTCATAATTTTTTTTCAAACAAACAAACCCAGTTAGAGCTAACTAATGCTCTATGTAAGCATAGTGCGCCCTGTATATGATCTTGTACAAGTTATCACTTGCCTTCAAATCACGAACCAGTATATGTGAACCAGTCTTCTGCTCTTTCCTATCAGCAGTCTTATTTTCATTTGATAGTCTGAAAGACTGGTGGTAAATCTCCACTTATTTTTCCTCCCTTTTCCTCTCTGAATGCACATGTAATACAGCTTTACGACCCATGTTACTGAGGTCTTATTTTATTGCTATACTTTATTATTCCAACCATTAGGCTGATCTTTGATGTGCTGTGCTGCAGTCATCTACTGCTGGGTGCAGTTAATTAATTAATGCTTCCTGGAGAATGGGCTTTCTGTCCTACAAAGCAGAATCAAAGTTCCCCAACGTTGTTAACGCTGTATGAGGCAACAGAACAGTATTTGCTGTATAAATATTCATGGCATATTCAAGGCCCAGCAAAACTGAACATTTATGTTTAAGAAAAGAGGTGACATTGATATGTATAAGTATTATTGTAAAGAAACTTCAGATTCTCATCATCTGGTTTTCCAGAATTCTATATATCTAAATTTCACAAAGCCTTCGTCTGAGGAAACTTAAATCCAGATGTTAGAGCCCTGAGCTGGCCTTGGCTGGGAGGGCAGGATAACAAATTTAAATAAACAAACAGACAGACAAGACAGATCTTTCTCCAAACCTGAGAAAAGCCCCAGGTTTGCAGAAAAGTCTAGGGGGGGGGTTTAAGTTCATTGGGGGATTATTATAATTATAGCAGCAGTGCCTGTAGCTTTAAGAAATTAATGCCATCAGTAGCCATTACTAGGCAACCGCAATAATAGTGCCAGCCCTCAAGCCTTGGTTTCTGCAGAAAAAGGCAAGGAGAAGGGGCAGGAACCTTTGGCCTTCAAGCGAGGACTCATTCAAGCCAGGCCTGGCAGCAGCCACCAGGTGACTTGATGCTACGTGACGTGGCATGATTCACCCAGGCCTGGCTGCTTGCTACTGTTCAACAGCAGCCACCTAATAAAATGCAGTGTTATATAGTGGTTAGAGTTTCCCATTAGTATCTGGGAGACCCAAGATAAAATCCTCTATCTGCCATCGTGTTCACTGAGTGACCGTGGGGTAGGGTTGCCAGGTCTGGGTTTGGAAATACCTGGAGACTTTGGGGGTGAAGCCAGAAGAGGGTGGGGTTTGGGGAGGGGAGGGGAGGGGCCTCAGCATAGTACAATGCCATAGAGTCTACCCTCCAAAGCAGCCATTTTCTCCAGGGGAGCTTATCTCTATCAGTTGTAAAAGTGGGAGATCCCCAGGCCCCCCCTGGAGGCTGGCCACCCTACTGTGGGGCTGTCGCACACACTCAGTTTAACTTACCTCACAGGGTTATTGTGAGGATAAGATGGAAGGGAGGGGAATGAGCTAAGTTGCTTTGGGTCTCCATTGCTGAAAAAGGCAGGGTATAAATGAAGAAAATAAATATTAAATATAGCTGAAGATGGGAGCCAGATAAAAGGTAGGTTGATTGGCAGGTGGGAAGGAGAGGCGGAATATGGAGAAAGTTGCCAGGAGGAGAAAAAAGATGAAATAGTTTTGGAAGGAGAACACAGGAGAAAGTACTTGCAAGTTCCGCACTATGCAACTAGGTCCAGCATGGCAGCCGGCATGGCACAACTGGGCCCAGCCTAGCAGCCAGAATCACAGAGAGTTTTCCTATGGAGAGTCTGCCAGGTGGAGGGAAGAGGGAAAAGCTGAAGACAGGGGCAGATAAACATATGTTGGCTGGTGTGTGGGAAGGAGAAAAGGAAGCAGCAAAAGAAGAGAGACTATAAGTGCTTTTAGAGGAGGGAAAGAAGAAATAATCGGGGAAGGGAAATTGAGATGCCTCCTGCAAGTCCTTGAAAGTCCTCCACTTGAATTTTATCATCTTTGCATGAGTAAGGTTCCATTTCAGTCCCTGCTATCTCCAGTTAAAAGTTTCTCAGATATCAGAGCTGGGAGAGATCTCTATCTGGGACCTTTTGAGAGCTTCAGCCAATCAAAAGAGGCAGTTCTGGGTTAGATGCACCAATATCCTGATTCCATATAAGCACCTTCATATGTTCTCATGGCATGACATCTTGATGGTTTCATTCAGGAACCATCCAAAACTGATAGTTCTGCTTTCTGCACTGTGTATTAACGGGGTTTGTTTACATTTTTGTTTACCTGCCAGATTTCAAGCAAGTGTAAAACTCAGAAGAAGCAAAAGAAACTCTTAGGCGTTTGCTGCTCCTCTGGATTTGGTCATAGGGCTTCTCCCATGGACAAATATAACAGCTGCCAGTGTTAGTGGATAGATTTCCATTATTAAGTACTACTGGCCAATATTTTATAATTATGCAGGGAGAAAATACAAGGAGGGTGCAAATATGACAGGCAAGTGAGTTTGTTGTGTCAGATTATGATAAATTGCCAGATGCAACTTCTCTTATGTAAAGAGCTGACTATAAGAAAGTGCCTCATTAATCAGTAGGGGGGAAGTGACAAGATGAGTTATAGGGGAGCAGGTCATACCTAATAGGGTACACACATGTGATTATAGGATGATATCCAATATTTGTACAGGGGAGAAAGTTTCCTAAAAGAAGTGTGCAGTCTTAGAATGACTCCTAAGGTATGCAAAAATAAATTTCATACTCTAAGTGTTATCTGCATATATAGTAGTAGAGAGGCCATGACTCAGTGTTAGAGCATCTGCTTGGCATGCAGAAGGTCTGAGATCCAGTCCCTGGCAGCTTCCGTTAAAAGGACTAGGTAGTAGGTGATGTGAACTAACTCCCTGGCAACAGTTTTCGTCTATTAACACATAACTTATCTAGTCACATGAGCAACACTTTAACATTGGAGTCCCAGACAAGTGCTCCCTAAGGAAGCGACTGGATTTCACTTTCTCACTTTGTTGACTCAAAAATCCACATTTCAGTTTCACTTTTTCGTTGTACAAATTGAGCCAGTCAGCATCTATCTTTGCAGTTTTATATTCCTTCACAATGAGCTTTCCCCATTACATTTATGCAATTTTATAGGCCATTTTTGCATCACTTGCTTATAAACAACATATTGATGGCCTGGCAGTGGAAAATGCCATCAAGTCTCAGCTGACTTATGGTGACCCTGTAGGGTTTTCAAGACAAGAGACATTAGGAGGTGGTTTGCCATTGTCTGCCTCCACATAGTGACCCTGGACTTCTCAGTGGTCTCCCTCCCAAGTACTAACCAGGGCCGGCCCTGCTTAGCTTCTGAAGTCTGATGAAATCAGGCTAGCCTGGGCCATTGTCAGGACACTGATGACTTAAAAGAAACAAATAAATTCAGGAACTGCATGCACAAAAATAAACAGAAAAAATCTCCCAATGGTGGGCCAAAACACAGGAAAACAAAAAGTGCATCATCTTGCATCTCTAGATGGCCCTTTGTCTTCTTTGAGGTAGAAAATAGTAACTTGAGGAAAAGAAGCTGTGATCTCACATGTGTTTGTAGCTTTGGACCTTTACTTTTAATGCAAGTATATGAACAATCATTATATGAGCTATCATTCACCAAACAGAACTCATAGCAGACCGTTGAGGCACTGTTTATCCCATGTTCACCTATGTACCATGTTCACTATTTGCCATAGTGCAAAGTTTCTTCTTCTTGTTGTTGTTAGCCATTCAGTCGTGTCTTGCTCTTGGTGATTCTGTGGGCCAGTTCTCTCCACATTTTCTGATCTTGTACTGTTTCTTTGAGTTGTTCCATGCTCAGGCTGGTGTTGACTTTTATGTCCTTAAATGTCTTTAAATTGGGAGGGTCGAATATATTGGGCCTTTGAAGCAGAAAAACATGCCAGTCACTAAAAGAACCATAAGGTACAATCTTGCCATTTCAGAAAGAAGAGTGTTGCAGCCTCAACTAGATCCCCTCCTACACAACACTGTCAAAGCACTGAGACTGTAACTTGAAGATGCACTTCACAGAAAGCATCCCCCTCATATTCCGTCTTCAATTTATGTAATACAGTTGGCCTTGGGAGGCAGAATCACTTTGAAAGCTTACTTAAGGGGTATTGTTTATTGTCTGAACAGAAACTCTGATCTGCCTAACTTCACTTTTGTTTTCCTACCATAGGTAGACTCCTCACTGCTATGGCCACCTATCTACAAATTAATTGAACCAGAGTGCTTAGATTTAAAGCTGTAGAGACCCACTGATACCAGTGGAGTTTTCAGCCTGTTTAGTACCATTGAAGGCAATAACTGTAGGGTGTGGATCCCAGCCTGTTATTTTGTATGAGCTTTGTATTTAAACAATATACTTTCTCATGATTAAACTACACGACTATTCTCTTAACCACAGTGGTTTGGCTTCTACGGCACTGCTTCACTTAATTTGTCCCATAAACCTGTTGCAGTGATTCAGTCTAAGAAACAGCAGTAATTACATTGTATGCCACTCTCAGTCAAATAATACTAGCAATTGAAAGTGTCCCACAGAGTGGCTGAAGCCCAATCAATAGCGAGAAATGGCAGCATGGTAGCCTGTGTGTGGTTAATGTGTGTTCTCCTTCACTGCTGCTTAGAATGGCTGTTGGCTTGTATCACAGTTGGCAGGCACTCTAAGACTCCTTATTTATGCCATCTCTCTCTCTCTGTATAAAGTGCTGCCAAGTTGCAGCCAACTTATGGCAACTCCAGCAAGGGGCTTTTAAGGCAAGTGAGAAGCAGAGGTGGTTTGCCATTGCCTTCCTCTGAAAAGACTTCCTTGGTGGTTTCCCTTCCAAATACTGACCTCACTCAGCTTCCAAGATCTGATGAGATCAGGGCTATACCATGCAGCCTTCACTACCTCTCTTAAATTGCACAGGGAGGAGGAATATTTATTCAGAGTAGGATTTCAGGAGGGAAAGTTGTTTCTCTCCTTTAGAATTGTAATGGGGTAGTGGATAAGTATATCTAAATGCCATTCCATCCAGTATTATTAATAGTTGGGTCATGGAATCACTTAGAGGTGGCAAGGTATAGGGAAAGTCAATTTTAGTTAAGTCTTCAGGGCTTCATTAAGCAGCCAGATACTGCCTTCTGGCAACAAAGATAAGGAAAGGAAATTGACACTATTTTTTTTTAATTTGTACTGGAGCAGTCACATAGACACTCCAGTGCATGGTATCCTACCATAGGCTGCAGGAAGTGTCTCCACAGTAAAGAAGCTTCCTCCAGTTTACGTGCCTGTTCCATCAGAGAAAGAGCCACTTAAGTTGAAGGAATGTTGGACTCAGATGCTGCTTGGTAGGGATGCAGGATATAGGCCAGTATTCAGAAGACAAGGAAAGTCAAAATTCACTTCTCAACCTCAATATGAATTTACTTTCAAGTACATCACTTTATATAGTGATAATAAAGCAGTAACCGTCATGCTGCTCGTTTTTTTCCTGTACTGTTAGCCATCTTGAGCCATTCAAGGATAGGCATTGTAATGATTTCAAGTTATATGCGTGTGTTCCTTTATTTTTTTTAATTTATTTTTTATTTGACTTTTTAAAAAAAATTATTGAAAAATCCACCATACCCATACAACAATGCCCTACCAAACTAAACCAAAGAACATTAGAAATACACACTGTATCTTCTATCCGTACTCATGTACTGCAGTGTGTGTTTCTTTAAATGGTTGGTAACATAGGCGTCAACTATGGGGGGCTCGAGGGCTCGAGCCACCCCCGAAATTTCCGGGGGGGACTGACCATCCCCGGCAAAACAGAGCGCTCACCGCTGTGCCTCCCCGGGCCCTTCCTAGGCCCGACCGGCCGCCGCCTCTCCACCCTCCTGGCCTGGCCACTCCTGCCTCCGTCCCTCCGTCCGTCCATCCAGGGGCCAGCTGGGCAAATGCCCAGCATGCTGGCGTCACCCGGAAGTGACGCCAGCACGCTGGGCACGTTGCCGGGGCAACGCTCTAGCAATCGCCCTGGCCCCTGTATGGACGGAGGGAGGGACGGAGGCAGGAGTGGCCAGGCCGGGGGGGGGGGAGAGGCAGCGGGAACATGGTCCCAGTGTGTGTACGTGCAAAGCGCATGCGCACACAAGAGCCCCCACCCCCCCTGGGGATTTTAAAACTCAACGCCCCTGGTTGGTAAGTGTCAGAAGAACAAGGGGGTGAAAGAGGGAGAAGAGGGAGTGAGGTGATTGGTTGGTGACTGAGAGTGTGTGGGCAGAGCTAGGAAGTGTGTGTGGAGAGAGAGCAGGCAGAGTGTTCAGTCAGCAGTCAGCAGCTGTCAGTTGTGGGCAGTCTGCACAGAGACTGAGAAGCAGTCTTCCAATTAGAATCATATAGAAGTGCTGTTAAAGGCATTAAGCTTCTAAAAGAGAAGGAAAAATACTTTGAGGGCAATTTATGCATAATCTAATATTGTCAGAGTATTATAAGAGAGTGAGGGGAAAACGCTGACAGAAACCTGAGTGAAAAGGGAAAGATTTTACTGAGCAACTTAACAAAACATCTTGTAACCAATACACTTCTTCTACAAATAAAATGTTATCTTGTTTATAGTTAACCCAGAGTCATATGCGGTTTAAAATATGAGTCTCATCCTCAGAGCCACATAGTCCAATGAAGGAGCCTTAGAGTTTGGGCACAATACTGTGGGAAAGGTTAGTTAAAGACTAGAATTAAAGGTAGGATGCTGGCATCCCTGTTTATATGACATATAACAACTTCATTCATTATCAGTCTGTCTCTGGGCTCAATTCAAGTTGCAGACTTAGATTTTTTGCAAAGCAAAGACAGGCTCCTTGAAGACTGGGGATCTGTGACAATCCTCTTGAGTTGTCACTCTGAAGTGAATTGCTGGTCACACATCTGTGCAGTTCTCCATCAACAAGTAAGATCCAAAGAACTCCAGGCTTGAGTAGTTTTTTAAAAGTTGCTGCAGCCTGATTGCTTACAAGCATCAGCACCTGTCCATGGGATGATTTCCCACAAGCAAGTTGTTTACTGCCTTCAGCATTATCTCTAACTATGCACTAATTGGCTGGGAGTGAAGCACTGCAGGACTGAAGCCTGGAAGAGAATGTAAGAGGACAAACAGAATCCATGGGGTTCCGTAAAGATTCACTGTCTTATCACTGTTTAGTAATCTTCTGCATGTAAATCCACTGCAGCTCCCTAGATGGGATAACTTATGGAACTAGGGTTACCAGGTCCGTTGGAGATGCCAGTGTGGGGGGGGGGACATTCTGGGAGCTAGAAGCATCGCTCCTGACATGCCGACATCACTGGGAGCGACGTCGCATGCAGTGTGTGTGGGGGGGTAACACTCAGGTTTTGGGGCAAAACTCTATGGTAAAATTGCCCTCAAACCATAGAGTTTTACCCAATAACCAGAGCATCACCCCCAACGTCACCAACATGCCTACCTCACTTCCAGATGACATAGGCATGTTGTTCAACATTACTGTTGGGGGGGGTACTTCCTCCCAAAAGCCAGCTGGCCAGCAGCTTGCAAAACCAGGCAGTCCTTTGCCCCCAACTGGGGAATGGCAATCCTATATGGAACACCTTCCCTATTGTGTTCCCTTGAGGCTTTGCAATCAACCAATGAGGTTCCGTCCCTGGCACCATCGATTTCAGTCAGTCGGTTGCTTGTTAGGAGCAGAGCTTTCTCTGTGATGGCCCCTAAATTACAGGATTCTGTCATCTGTGTGGTCAGAATGCAAGCTTCTTTTGCCTCTTCAGATATGGATGAAAATCTTCCTGCTCCTCTGAGCTCTTGGAAATGGAAGCTTTGGGTTTGGGTCTACTGTGCTTTCATTTTGGGGTCTGCCTTGCTTTCATTTTTGGTGTTGACTTTTAAATGCTAATTGTTTAAAGTTTTACTCTGATTTTAGATACTAAAATTTAATGGGTAGTTTCTGTGTGTGCCTTTCAAGACCTGCAAGCTACAGAAATGTTCATGCTTGCATTTGTTAAAATCATGTTATAGTAGGCAAGGTACAGTTTAATGGCAATAATAGGGGCATGTTTTAATGGCAATAATAGGGACATATTTTTTTAAAAAGCCTGGATGTTGTCTTCTGCTTGTCTCTTTGCCATGTCTTTTCATTCATCCTTCCAGAATGTGTTCATTAATTACCCTCCAAGTAGTGTGGGGGTTTTTGTCTCGAAAGAATCATTTAATTTGCACTAGGTAATAAAACATTTCATCTCAATTACTATACAATACAAAACTTCTAATTATTGTTGCATTCATTTTCAGTGATTGAGACATTAATTAAGTTTTAAGTGAATCTTCCTAAAGGAGATTCATGTCCTTAGTATTCCGGTTTTTATTTTTTGATACTGTAAAGCAAAGTAAAACAAAACATAGATAAATGCTTCTCTTGAAGTCAGTGGGTATAACATCATTTGTTGGATAAAACAAAGGCTGAAGTCCAAAAGAATTCATGCCAAAGTCTTCTCTTTATAAGCATAGGATCCATCTCTTCAGAGAGCGCACATAAGCATTTGGAGGCCGTAGTATTGTGCTTCTTTCCAGCAAACAGATTTTGCTATTTCTACTCTGAAACTCCCCTAGAGATGCTACATTGTTCCCAAGAGTCCTATGAAAATCTAGTGAATCGTGTTCGTTCAATAAAGATTTAGTTAACTAGATAGGAGGGGTGTGCGTGACAAATTTAATTGGTCAGGAGGATGCAAGAAGGCGTTGATGCAGAGTCTGTACCATGAACACATAGGACTGGATCGAAGAACATCCTTCCACTAAGTGGAACAAGCCTTGCTCTTTCAGTGAAAGGCATGCTGTGAAGGCTCTCTCCATTAAAGAGTGGTTCTTCACTTAGTGAATGAGAGTCCTCAGATCCAGCCCATAGACACACAGTGCTAAAGCAGACGTTCATACCTAACCCCAACACAACACAAGATTGCGCAGACCTTTCTTCTCCCCACTTCCAAACAAAGAGCAAATTGAAAGTCTACCTAAACAACTCTTTTCTATATGTCAGGTAGATCATGAAATCCAGGTTGACTTACTAAGCAGAAGATCTCAGCCCCCACTGCATGTCAAAATCATGAGCAATAGTGTCTGGATGCAAGCATGTGCCTGGACCTCCCCCCCCCCAAGGCCCTGGGGCTGGGATACTTACTTGGACTGTGGCATCAGAGGGAGGGAAAAGCACTTAGGCTACCTGCCTAAGGCAGACAAAAGAAATCTACAGGCATTAGCAAGCAGATGACTGAAGGGGGAATTCTGGACCAGGGAAACTGGCAGGCTGGGGCAGACCCAGGTGTAGGAACTATTGGGTGAATGGGGAGGGGTGGATGCTTGGCTCCTCAGGAAGAAGTGGGGAAGACCAGGGAGAGCAATAAAAGGCAGGCTTCACACACAGGCTGGGGAGGAAGGGAGCAGCACAACATCAGCGAGGGTGGCAGAGTGCTGTTCCAGGGAAGGAAAAGAGGGAACTGCAGTGCTCAGCCATGTCTTACTTATTCCAGTTCTGAGGTTTGAGGAGACCTCAGCAAGGAAGGCACGACAGCAGAGGAAAAGCTTTCACAAAAGGGGACAATCCCAAATAGCTTTCACAGATGCCAGTGCAGACATGGGAGGTGGGAATTATGGATTGTCCCTGTTTATAGTAGTCCTTGCAGTAGCTTAGCTAGCTCTGTCTTGCATACAGGAATGCCCAGAATCACAAATGATCAAATCACAAGCATTTCAAGGAAACAGCTGACACCAAGTTGAGCCCTTCATGTCAGCATAATTCAAGGGGCTGCACAGATATTCTTCTTCTGGTATTCGTTTACCTGACACAGTATCTGTCCACTTGGGTATATTTTTGTTGATATCTCACATATGCCTGAGAATGACCAGTTATTTGTTATAATCTTTATAGCCCCCTGGACAATTTGAACAATATATTAGGCCATAGACCAAACACTATAGTGATGCTATTGAAGTCTGATGGACTTACTGCCACTGAGTGAGTTCAGGAAGGAAGTGGCGAGGGGTGGGGCAAGGGGACTCCAGAGGCTGGAGCTTGGATTATTTGGGAACAGGCACCTCTGGGGACTTTATCCTATTGTTAACAGCCACTCTCAGGTCTTGTAAACTGAGGGCCGTGGCTTCCTTTATTGGGTCACTCCATCTTCTGTCGGGTCTTCCTCTTTTCCTTCAACTTTTCTAGCATTATTGTCTTTTTCAGTGCCTCTTCTCATAATCTGATCACAGTACAATAACCTCAGTTTAGTCACTTTAGCTTCTAGAGAGAGTTGATTTGGTCTTGGTCTTGAACCCACTTATTTGTCTTTTTGGTTGTCCACAGTATCTGTAAAACTCTCCTCCAACACCACATTTCAGATGAATCTACTTTCTTCCTGTCAGTTCTCTTCATTGTCCAACTTTCACGCCCATACATGGTGATGGGGAGTACTGTGGCACAAATTAACTTGCTCTTGGTCACCTTACACTTAGGGATCTTTTCTAGCTCCTTCATGGCTGCCCTTCCCAATCTCAATCTCCTTCTGATTTCTTAGTTGCAGTCTCCCTTTTGGTTGATGACGGAGCTAAGGAATAAAATACCTTGAACAATTCCAGTTTCTTCATCATCAGCCTTAAAGCTGTGTAGTTTCCAAGCAGTCATTACTTTTGTCTTCTTGATGTTCAGCTGTAATCCTACCAGTGTGATTATGCTGTCTGTCTACTCTGTATTGAGCTGTCTTTGTAAATCTAATAATAGAAGTTTCCCATTGGAGAGCACTATTTTCTAATGATCTATAAACCACTCCCCTGCAGATCTGAAGAATTTCTGTTAAGCCCCACCCAAAAAAACTTGTTGTGAATGCAGTCTGTCAGAGCTCAGTGGTGGGGTACATGGTTCTCCCTTCCTCCATGTTATTCCCACAACAAACTGGTGGGTGGTTTAGACCGAGAGAAAGAATGACTGGCCTTAGGTCACCCAGTGAGCTTCAATGGCAGAGCAGGGATTTGTACTTGTGAATCTCAGAGGTTAAGATGTTGAGCTGCAGACCAGAAGGTCAGCAGTTTGAGACCCTAGTACCACATGACGGAGTGAGCTCCCATCTCTGGCCCCAGCTCCTGCCAACCTAGCTGTTCAAAAGGAAGAAATTGCAAGTAGATGAATAGGTACCGCTTCAGTGGGAAGGTAACAGCATTCCATGTGCCTCGGTGTTCAGTCATGCTGGCCACATGACCACTGAAAAATCTTCAGACAGCACTGGCTCTTTGCTTAGAAACAGAGATGAGCACTGCCCCCTAGAGTCTGATTCGAGTGGCTTTTGAGCAAGGGAAACCTTTATCTCCAGTCCTAATCTAGCACTGTAACCACAGTGCCTTCAGTAGGCCTTGGGTGTATTGAGCAGGAGACAAATACGGCAGCAGGTTAAGACAGACAGAATGAATGAAGAGCAGAGGCAGAGTTGAAAATGTGTGTGAGTAGAAAGCCTAGGTGGACTGATGGTCAGGTTGGAATGGCTGCTTTGGCTCTCATAGTCTTTTGCCTTGTGAGACAGAGAAGAAGACTGACATATGGGTTGACTGCTGTTGTCTGGAGCCCCTGGACAGGATCAGTTAGACAGTCTCATTCTCTTTCAACAAAGTTTAAAAAAGTAATCTAATGCAGTGTAGACCTGAACTCACATTTTCAGCGGGGCCAAAAATAGCTCCCCTTTTCAGTGTTTCTACAATGCTCCTAACAATATATATAAATGAATAAATACCTTTGGTTATCAATACCATTAGTGATAAAATCAAATAATCAAATCTGAATAACAGTGCAGTGGTGTGGTATCACCCATGCAGGCCCCTGATTGGGTTAGATCATCCATGTAACTAATCAGGAAGGAGAAGAAGCAACAAGAGAAAACACTGGTGTTGAATGTAAGGGTGCGATCACACGGGCATTTAAACCCGGGTTCTCCCGCGCTGCTCTTTCAAGCGCGATAGGTACTTGTTTTTCCTGGTGGTTGGAAAAGCGGGCTCGAGTGCGGGGGGGGGGCGGCTTTGAGACGGGAGACAGATGCGGCCCGTCTAGTCAGCCCCTTTAATTGCGATGGGGAACACGCAATAAATGACCGTGTGATCGCACCCTCTATTTTAAAAGCCGAATAGCCATAAAATCCCAGGTTTTTGAGGGGGAAACTAATTTTACCAGGAAAGAGCCTATGTGAAACCAGAAAATTGGGTTGCATGATGAAAAAAAATAAATAGGTAAATGTGAAGACTAAGAAGTCAGCTGTGAATCTGGAGTTGCCTGGGTCAAATCTATCCTTAGCCATAATATCACCTAAGGCACACACTTGTGTCTCAGCCTTCATCTGTCATCTGTTACATGGAGATAATAACTGACCTACCTTGCGGGTACATTGTATGGATTATTTATTTATTTATTTTGTTAGATTTTAATACTGCCCTTCCTGCATAGCAGGCTCAGGGTGGGTTCCATCAGATATAATAAACAAACCATTAAAAACAATTAAAAGATATCAAATAAAATACCATAAAATTCCCGTGTTTCTAATTAGAGTCTCAACAGACAAGGTCTATTTCAGATTTGGGTTCCCAGATGGTAATACAGATCTGGCCCACTGAATGGAAGGCCCAGTAGAGGGGGGAGCGCCCGCTGCCTCAACTAAAAATCTGGTGGAAGAGCTGTCTTACAGTCCCTGCAGAACTGTAAAAGGTCCAGTTGGGCCCTGATCTCATATGGGAGCTTATTCCATTACTGAGGTTATATAGTGGCGCATTCTTGAACCCTTTAAAATGCTAAACGCATGCTAAATGTTAATAAAAGTTAAACATGACATGTAAGCATGCCATGTTCAGAAAGTGGAAGACACCAACTAAAATCAGAGAAACAGAAGAAATCCATAAGAAAGAGCTCTGTGGCTTATTAAAGCACAAGAAGCAAATCAGTTTGTGAAAGATTCCTTCCTGGCCCATAGTCATTGATCACTACTGCTTAAAAAAAGAAAGGAAAATCCAGCAGCCTACCTGAGATAAAATTCTGTTATCACATCAGCCATAGTGTGCAGTAGGATATCTTATACACACACGGCTAATGGATTTGAGGAAGAAGGGAGCAAAGGGCAAAGCTAGAATGTGTCAAGAGAAAACAAGATTGGTATGGAAGGATGAAAACAAGAAGCTGCCTATCAAATGAATCGGCGATAATGGCTGATATCACCCTCGCTGTGCCCGTGCACAGATTGAATGAAATAATACATGATTTAGGCTGTGTTCAAGGGGAGGGTTCGTATGTTCTTGTTTTTCAAAGTTATTTTGTCCCACACTCCAACAGTTACAAATATGTTTAAAAGAAAAGTTGAGGTTGGGAAAATGAAATTTGTCCCAGGCTTTGAGAAAGCATTTACTAAGTCCTAGGAAATTTCTTTGCCACTAACTACCAGATGATGTGTAAAATTATATTTTAGGAGCAAGTAGACTTGGACTGATGTCCACATAAAGGTAAAGATTTTTTATTTTCCTGGCAGGTTGCTGAATGACCTTGAGCAGAATTGTCTAAGCAGTTTCAAATTACCATTTTAAATTAGGGACTCTAATACCTGCAAATGTGTTTGGAAACCTGATTGCTGCTTGCAGAAGCACTTAGAAATCCATTGATGAAAGTTACTAAGCCCATTCTAAGCCTGATTACCTTTATTATTTATTTACCTTTTGCCTTAGGAAAGGTGTGGGATGAGACTATTCAGACAAATAAACATTGGGAAAGGGTTTAAACAGGTGGATGAAGTCTGCATCAATACATGGGGACTGAATAACTGGTTGGTGAGAAGGCTAAGTGGGAGAAAATTAAAGCAAGTTTGAAGCCTGCGAAAGAAAGTATATACATTTAAATCTCTTTGGTCTCGTACAGCACAGTCCTAAGCAGCGTTACACCCTTCGAAGGCTTTAATGGGTTTAAAAGGGCGAAACTCAGTTTAGGACTGCACTGATAATCTGTCAGGAGGCAGGAATATGGATAAGTACAAGAAAAAGCATGTCTTAAACCAAAGCAATTAAATGCAGACTCCTGTATTAGAATGCTACCAGTGCAGCTGAAAAAAGTCCACAGTGAACTCCATTACCATGTAGAGGTAGAAGCGTTGGGTAAAGGGAAAGTGTTGGGTAAGGAAAATATGATTGACTTAATACAACTTTGAAATTGTAGGTCAAATGTTAGAATAGCTCCATGACTGTAATAGATAGCTTCATCACCCGCAGATGGTGATACACACTTTTGCTGTTCTTTAAATTCTCTGTCATTGTTTCTTTGTCCCAGAGAATAACTGGGTATTCTTCAATATGTGGTTTTCCTTGAGATGAGAAATTATAAATGATTACTTATTTAAGAGTATATTGTAAAAATATCAGTTTAAGAAGGGCAAAATGCACATTCACCCTGCCTACAGCCATGTTTCGCCCTGCCCAGATCCATAGCCACGGGGCCCCCTGGGGGTGACGCCCCCTCCCAAATTTGCTCTGCCCTCCTAATCTGCCCTGGCCATCTCATTTTTTTTCCAGCTCCTCTGCAGCATTCTAGAGAGTTATTTTAGTCAGCCACGCCATGATGCACCATCCACCCACAGCGTGTTTTCACCTTCGTGCTTCCTGGTTTTCTAATCAATTTTTCTTGTGTTTCCTGATCAGCGAGAGAGATCAGCAGGCTGCACAGCCAGTAGGGGTGCTCGGCACCCTGCTGGAGGAGAAGTAGCTGCCAAGCCCCACAGCTGATGGAGCACTGACAGAGCGTGCCTCTGAGCACATGCAGAAGGCCCTGATGCCTGGGTCTCACCAGCGCCTGGGCTCTCACATCCTCATGCTGACTAGAGCCCACCGTTTGCCCTGACATGCACTGTGGCTTTATTTGTTTTTATTTCTGTGTGTATCTGTGTGTGACATGCCCCACCATGCCCCCCACCAACTTTTTTCTGGCTACCGGCCTGACCCTGCCTACTGCCATGCTGGGGATAGTTTTGTGGTAGGGGAATGGAGATAGCAGAATTTCTAAATGTGTAGGTAATGGGTCCTGATCCCACCTTTGCTCCATGTGGATACTGTGCATAACAGTGGTGTTAGTCTGATGAAGAGGAGAATCCAAATGAGCCCTTATCTATTCTGGGTGAGCTTGAATCCCATCCTTCAACTGAAGTTTTGAATTATTTAAAGGGAGTAATCACTGGTTGGAGTTGTGTGTTGTGGCATCACTAAACAGTTGTGCTGTTTGCTTCTTCATATGAGGAATGTATGGGCAGATGGATGTTAGGGCAGCAGATGTAACTGGGATTTGAGACTCCTCACGTGAGAAGGCTGAAGCAGAAGATTCAGGTTCAAAGGCCAGATACCCAGCCTCTTCCTCAAAGACATGTGCAGGAAACTGCCCCTCAAATTGCATTTCAAACAGATTCAAGAACTGAGAGTCCTCTGTGGTGGGTTGCTCTAATTGGAAATCTGAGGTTGGACCATGATTTGGACCAGTCTTTCTCTAGTGACTACTTCTAAATACTGTAAAGGGAAGCATTCTCTGTTTCACCATACTGGGATCATTGCCAAGGGTATATCTGAAATTAGGATATTAGGATATTGGTAAATTATTACTTTTGGCATAAGTAGGAGTAGATTGCTGTAGAAAGTGACAGTCTATTTTCCTTGCCATTCATATAACCTTTGCAGTAAGGCCTAATGTTTTAGAGTTTTTCATCTTTCTAAATTAGGTAACACCCCCCCCCTCCATCTCACTGTGAAACAGCTCATGTGTATAAACCCACAGCACCCAGCTATCCATCTTGAGTAATTAGTGCAACATCAGCCACAATATCCTGACAGCAAACATGCTTCTTTTACAACATCTGGTGTTGAGGACTAAACCATGACCTTCCTTATAATGACCTTTTTGGTTTAATCCCTTTTGAAAATAAATCTTATTAGGGATGAGTCAGCAAATGGCTGTGTTTTCTGTTTATAGGCAATGTTTTGAGGCAGTAGGAAATGAGCTTGCTTTTTAGCTGTTTCATATGACATAACTTTATGCGGTAAGGGTTTTTTTAATTACTCATGTCTGTGATTAAGGTCCTTCTAGGAACATAATCCAGATAGGCTGAAAACTATATGTTTTTTTCTTCAGACATGGACTAAACAGAACTATATTTGAAAATGTTATATCTTATAGCATTGTCAACATTAGAAACCACAAAGGTCATGGAAGGGTCTCAGGAATGAGAAAGAGAACACAATAGCACCCCATAGCATTACTGCTCTTGCCAAGACTTAATTCTTAATTGTGCTGGGAGAGAAAGGAGAGTGCAACATCTTAATTTCTGTTCAGCAACAACATCATACTGCCCCTTGCCATCAAATGACAGCTGACTTGTGATGACCCCGTGGGGTTTTCAAGGCAAGACACATTCAGAGGTGGTTTACCATTGCCTGCCTCTGCATAGTGACCCTGATATTCCTTAGTTGTCTCCCATCCAGATACTGAGCAGGGCCAACTCTGCTTAGCTCCTGAGATCTGACAAGATAGGGCTCTCCTGAGTTATCCAGGTCATGCCCTAGAAGGGGCCTAGTTAAAGTTGCTGGTGGGCCTTGAGTGGAAGAGACACCCAGCATGGAACGGAAACCTTCAGCCAGATGCTGTTAGCAACTTTTGTGTCTTCACCATCCAGTAGCACTGCACTTAATTCATGTTGTTAGTCTCTATATTATCATCATTCCTGTAGGGAGGATGAAAGAAAGAATGACCACTGCCATTCAATCCTGGACTGCCAATAAGATAGAAGGGCCTATTTGCTGCCATAAGTTGCCAATAAGCCACTCTGTTATGAGCATCAGATATCTAGAATAGTTCTCTACTGGTTCTTCGAAAAGGTGCTTGAACATTGTACTTATCTGATACTTTTAGAAGTTTCATCAATGTGATTAGTTTATCTCAATTAATAAAGGATTTGACCGTTTCACCAGGTCAAAAGAGGTTTTGGAGGAAGACATATTTTAGCACTGAAGGAAAATTATGTCTAGGGTACAAATTATTTGTGACAGGGCCAGGCTATCATTTAGAGTGGTCAGAAACATCCAGTTTTCAAAATAATTTGCCCTGTATTGGGATGACAGAATTAACTGTTTCCACCAGTGCTGTTTAATTAGTGTATTGAGATTTGTGCAATCATTGGCCGAAGACATACTGGCAATCTGCCATGCCTCTGCGGCGCGGCAGAACAAGGTGGGGGGAATTGCCCCCGCCACGCAGCGTTCGCACACCACTGCAAGGAAGTCGCCCGCAGCGTCCAGACTGTGGGCGGCTTCCGGCGGCAGCATCCAAATGCCGCGTGGCTCCCCCGCCCGGCGCGTGTCCGCACCCGCCGGAAGTGGGTGGAACGCGTGCCGCAGCAGCCGGGACACCACTTTGAAGTGGTGCCCGGCTGCGGCAGGAGGAGCGCGGCGCCTGACGCGTTGCATCCGGGCCGCCTCCTCTGGGCAGATGTGGCAGTCTGAACGGCCGCTCTGCCTCCACTTTTAAAGCGGAGGCAGAGCGAGCCAGACTGCCAGTCTGTCCTCAGCCATTGTTTAATATAATCTAAAAACTGAGTTTAATGTAAATGTATGGCAGGGAGGGCGGGATATAAATGTAAATATAAATAAATAAATAGATTACTGTAAACTAAACTGTGCTATATGAATTTGTATAAGGGCCAGTTTGGTGTTGTGGTTAAGTGCACAGACTTTAATCTGGGAGAACCAGGTTTGATTCCCTGCTCCTACACTTACAGCTGTTGGATGATCTTGGGCAAGCCATAGTTCTGTCAGAGCTGTTCTCGCAAGTTCAGTTCTAGAAAGAGCTCTCTCAGCCCCACCTACCTCACAGGGTGTTTGTTATGGGGAGGGAAGGGAAAGGAGTTTGTAAGGTGCTCTGAGACTCCGAGTGAAGGGTGGGATATAAATCCAATCTCTTCTTCCTTCTTCTTTCATATAAGCACCTAATAAAGATTTTCTAACTTTTGAGAAGATACATAGGTAGAAATCAACCAAAGACAATCCAAACTAGGGATAAATGTGAAAGATACAACAAAAATGGAAACTGGAAACATTTTCCTATTTTTAAATTGAAAGCAAGACGAAAAACAAGATCCAACCAGCTTTTCCACTGGTGAAAAAGCAGATATTGGGTCCTCTTTTTCCACCAGAAAGACTGTTCTGGAGGTCATGGGACCTTCCTGGACATTAACACCAAACCAAGTTCAAGTAAAATTAATGTGCTGGATTGTAATGAAAAAGCTCTAGGAAAGGTGAAGTGGATCTTCCCCACCTCACTCTTCTTTCTGAAGGAAAGTGAGATAAAATGCACTAAAATAAATGAATAAATAAAATGCAGAGAACAATCAGCTCCTACCATGTCATCACTGGTGTCGCATGATAAGAGATCTGAGTCATTTTATTTTCAGATATGACAGAATAGATCAAGGATTATGGATTTCCTAAAGGAAGGTAGATTTATTACCAGGAGTGAAATGAAATACATAATGCAGAACCACTTTCTGTCAGTTTTTTCTGCACTTATGAAATCAGATACATGAAATTCTGAGGAATTCTGATACAACCATAAATCTTAAAAAATCTGGAAGGACTTTTAAGCATTTTCAATTAGCTGCAAATGATTTTCCCCAAAAAGGACCCGTTCAAATGAGAGTTTTTATCAATCGGTACATCAATAGAAGTATAGTTCATTTTGAAGGAACTATGGCAGTACATAATTCTTAGAGATAATAATCCCAGTGCATACAGTTGTTTGGTGGAACCGTAATACTGTAATTTTGTACTGGGTTAATTTAGCAAAATATACTGTTAAGCCCACTGGTAATACTTTGAGCTATCTAAAGCCATATGTTTTGAAAAAGTTAATGTAAATGTGGGGAACTTGTTGAAGAGACAGGATTGATTTAAGTCATCAATCAACCACTGAGAAAGAAACAGCAATGTAAATCACTGATTTAAATCAAAATTTTCTGTTTATTTAGCAACAGCTTAAATAATAGAGATGGATATTGTTTGTTATAACTCAAAGAATGTACTGATTTTATACAACTAGAGATTTTACACCTCAGAGAATACACCATAATTTTCATAAATATGGAAGTTACAGAACAATCCTAAACAGAGGACTTAGCCTTAACAATGGATTTAGAAGGACTTTGTTTAGGATTGAAAAATAAGTATTGTTTATTTTAGAAAATGATGGACATAAGACATAAGAACAGCCCTGCTGGATCAGACTAGTGTCCATAGTCCAGCATCCTGTCTCACACAGTGGCCAACCAATTCCTCTGGAGGACCAACAACAGGGCCTAGAGGCCAAGACCTTCCCCTGATGTTGCCTTCTGGCTCTGGGCTTCAGAGGTTAGTGCCTTTGAATGTGGAGGTTCCCTTCAGTTGCCATGGCTAGTAACCACAGATAGACCTATCCTCTATGAGTCTGTCTTATCCCCCTTTTAAAGCTGTTTATTCCCATGGCCATCTCTACATCCTCTGGCAGCAAATTCCCCATTTTAATTGCTCTGTGTATAAACTATTTCCTTATGTATAATAGATGGCTTGCTTTTAGATAACTTAATGCTTGGACAGACAGGCAGGGTCTCTTTTATAGCCTGTAGATATGATAGTCTTTTGTGTGGAGCCGTGCTGGTTGGAATCAACACAAGAAGGGACTTTATCTTTCCATACCCCTTTGCGCTTCAGTTTGCTCTTTCTCTTTTGTCATTTCATGCCTTTACCATGTCACTCCTCCTTTGTCATACCTTGCCCCTTACCATCCCATCCCACAAAAATAAATAGTTTCAACCAGAAGCAATGGCTATTGAGAGAGAGAGAGAGGCATATCGGCTTTCTGATGGGGAAACAATCTTTATATGCCTCATCAGCTTTGTACAAAAAAAATTACTGCATTGATAGTTTTGTGTTTTCTTCTTCTAGTACAAGCAAGTGGAGCAGTACATGTCGTTTCATAAACTGCCTGCTGACATGCGTCAGAAGATCCATGATTACTATGAACACCGTTACCAGGGCAAGATCTTTGATGAGGACAGCATCCTCAATGAGCTCAATGACCCACTTAGGGAGGTAAGAAAGTGAACAATATTGCATGATGATTTGGGAGTGGGGAATTATTTTTGCAAGGTTAAACAATTGCTTCTAAATCCAACTGATTTGTTCTTCTATACTCCATCAGTAGGATTCTTGTTCAAAATGATTGCTCTGTAAGACTCTCTCTCTCTCTCTCTCTCTCTCTCTCTCTCTCTCTCTCTCTCTCTCTCTCATTCACACACACACACACACACACACACACACACACACACACACACACACACACACGAGGTTCAGGGTATAAAACTCTGTAAAGAGAAGTCTAAGAGGAAACACTACATATGTACCAGCGGCAGTTTTTATTAAACTGATGTTGCTCCTAATTCCCATCCTGCTTTTCGAACAGATATGCCACTTCAGATTTTGAGTAGGAAAGAGACATTTCAGTGAGGATGTTTTGGGGGGGAGAAAGCTTATGGGACTTTTGCCTAATTCTGTCAGAGTAGTGCTCAGCCCAGGTCCGTGACATAGACACAAACAGATGAAATTTTGAAGGACAGTTAAAAATGCCTCAAAACATTGAACCAGTATATTGAGAGTCACAAAAATGGAACCCATACTAAAAGTTTCTGTTTTTGTTCAACTCTACTAAATAAAAAGTTTATAATGAACTTAGAAAGCAGCCTGAGCATAGACCATTCTTATATAGAGCCACGCATTACATTCCAAACTGGGGAAATTATGCTTAATTCATAATAGGTCAGAGCATTATAAACTAGACAAATTTGTATTCCAGACCATGTTGTTATGATCATCAGTGGCATAAGAATGCTTGTTGATGTTACTTTTCTTTCTCAAAATAGCTGCAAGCCCAGATTAGCAGTGCATGTCAAATGACTGTTTTGCTTTTTTAAAGTGAACGTGTGCATTTTATGAAATATCATCAAGTGTATAGAGCAAGCAACAGCCACAAATGTAGGTGTTCCTGAGTAGCAGGACATCCCTATCTGCCCTAAAATGGTACCTGTTTTTGAACTTCCAGAAATTCAAAGAGGACTTTCTTTGAGCAGCAGTTTGTAGAATAACTGGCAAATTAATAGGTAAAGTTAGTTGTTGTAGATTTTCCGGGCTGTATTGCCGTGGTCTTGGCATTGTAGTACCTGACATTTTGCCAGCAGCTGTGACTGGCATCCTCAGAGGTATAACACAGAAAGATGGAGTGCTTTTTAAAAGGTAAAAGTAAATTCAACAATAAAGAGCAACTGAAGCTAAATAGTATCTGCTTCACAGGCACTGTTTAAGAAGTAAGATGTGGAATTGCTCAAACAAATGCCTGAACTATGCAATAGATCACTACGATCTCTGCCCTTGGCACAAAATAAGAAAGTAACCAACTTAATGCCAATGTTTCAAACTGACTTCAAGGTGATCTGTCATCCCCGTTTTCTCTTAGGTGACTTAGTGGAAAGCATTTATCGAAGCTAGATTTGTTAAACGTATAGAAGGACAAGCCCTGCTGAGAGAGATTCAGTCATGGGTTTGGTACCATCTCCTGAAATAAAAAAATATCTTGTACCTGGGTGGGGTCCAAGTTGCTCTGTTCACATAGCTTGTACTCATTGCATGTACTTAAAGGTTCCTTTCCACTGAGTAATACCATTCATGCATGGCATCCGGACGCAACCCAGTCTCAAGAAGAAGTGGCCCAAAGCATGCACTATCAAGATCAAGTCACAAGTAGGCATTCCATGATCAAGGAATGAAGTAGCTGAAAATTGTGGGCCCATTGTTTTATATGAGAACACAATGGCTGAATTATCTCAAGGTCAGTGAGTGAATCTGTAAAATCCGTCCACATGCCAAGCAGATCATTCAAGAAAATGAACCAAACAACTTTCTGTCTTTCTCTCGCACACCAGCAAATGCAGAAGAAGCCACCTCTTCTAATATATTTTGCTTGGTCTATTGGCTGTTTTAAAGAAAAATTCAGATATTTAAGTCATAATTCTTTGCATTCAGGTGTTATACACCTTCAGCTTCCTTTTCTACAGCTACAGAAATCATCTCAGCTCATCCACCAAGTGATGGACTTGGCAGCTTGAACACTCAGAGAGTATTTTTGTTTGTTTCTTATACAACTAATGATCAAAGAATTTTCTATTAGGATGTCATACGTATTAGTTATAAGATTTGTAGCAGATTCAAAAGCTAAAATGTGCATGCCCGATAGTAAAAAAAAGTCAGCAATTGTTTAATCTTCCCAAACTAAGTATCCAAGATTTTGTTTATTGGGTAGCAAAGGTTCATTTCTCCTGCACATCAGCAGCTGTTCTTCATTTCTCAAATTTCACCTGGAAAAATACAAGTGAGCTACCAATCGCCTGAAGATGAAACTGAGAAAATAAAATGCTTCAGCCCCGAAGTGGGCAGCTGGAATCATGAGCAAGAGAATGGAAATGATTATGCAGCATTAACTCTAGCAGGTCACTGCCGTTTCTGGTGTAATTATATTGCAATTTCATTTGTACATTTTTGTGCTTGGTGAAAGCACTGCAAATGAAAAAGCCCTCATCAGACACTGTATTCAGTGTGAAGGCTACATAAAGTGCTTACAAGAATGTACATGCAGTTGTTATGCACACAAAAAATGCCTGGTATAACAGGCTATAAACATGAAGAATATTGACCAGTGAATGAAATGTTTAAGGACCTGGGCAATACTTTAGAGCTTGATCTCTGGGCCCAGAAAATGCTGCTTGGAGACCTAATCCTGACAAGTAGCCACACCATAAATCTAAGAAAATTATAATACTGGCTGTTGCTCTTCAGTCCTGTCCCCAATCATTCCTCATGCAGGAGTTGCCTTTTTCACTGCTGCTGCATACTGGGCTGACATTTACAATCCCATCACTATGGCAAGATCTCATGCTTGGTCAATCAGTGGCAGTTCAGATGTCATCAGCATATATGTCAAGTTAGGGTTTTTTACAGTTATAGTGAAACCTTGTTTACCAGGTTTTTTGCCCATTCATCCAGTTCAGAGAGCTCCTGTTGGAGTTCTTCACAATGCACTTTCACTGCTACCCTAACTGCCTACCTCACAAATTCGAGATGATTTATGAACAAATTAAATAGTACCAGTCCTATCACTGATGCCTGTAGAATCCCACTGCTTATGTCCCTCCGTTGCAAAAAAATGTTGATTCACCCCTCCCCTCTGCTTCCAGATGTTAACCAGTTTCTAATGCACAAGAGGTCTTGTCCTTTTATCCAAAGTTTACTCAGTAGCCTTAGGTGAGGGACTTTTGTCAAGGTCCTTTTTGGGTGCTGAAGTATGTAATATCTACCAGATCACCCATCTGCACAGTAACTTGTTAGTTTTTAATTTGTCCATCATCCCTATAACTTGATCTCTCATCATTTCCACTGGACACAATTCTTTTGACACTCTTCCCAAAGGAAACATGCATGGGTAACTTCCTCACATTTCCTACAGTGAAAACCAATCCAGATTGTTTTTTTTCTGCAGTTAACCTGTCTTTCAGCTAATTGGTTTTCTCCAGGTTTTTTTTTAAAGAGGTGCTGGAACTCTCAAGAGGGAAGAGAAGTTTTAAATCTGTATACTGAAAACTCATGATTATTATTTTTTATTTACAAATATGCAGATACAGAATGGATACAAAACATTGAAACCTAAAATGTTCAATACCTTTCCCTATATTCATTTCTAGTAGTTTGAGTAAGACAGGAAGTCAGTACCCCCTCTTAACATGATACAGCTGCCCCCTCTCTAAATGGTCCACATACTGCTTTTTGGGATTTAAAAAAATGAGCTTTCCCAGATATTTGCAAATAGGGAAATTCCTTTTCCAGTCCTGACACTCCTCACCAACCAAAACTCATTAACTTTTAAACATTTAAAAAAATAATTTTGTTGAAGAGGTTCCAGAAACCCTTTTCAGTGTGTTCCCCCAGAAAAAAAGCCCTGGGTTTTCTAAATCTACTGTATATAAAGAAAATTGTAAAGGTTGTCTTAATATTTTTAGCAGTATGCTGTTCCCACTCACTTTTCATCCACCTTATCATCAGCTGACTTTGTTTTGCCAGAGCCTGTTTTGGGTAAGACTTCCATATTTTTATTTTAAAAAAGATGCCCTGTTGCCTTTTCTGGCTTTATTTTATTTTATTTATTTATTCATTTATATCCCCACCCTCCCCACCGAGGCAGGCTCAGGGTGGCTTTATTGACTTTACTTATTAACCACTCTGGCACCCTCTTCGATATAGTGGTACCCAGAGCCAGTTCCAGGTTTTCACATATTCCCGGGCAAGAGAGTGCAACTGCCCCCCCCTTCCCCACTCTGAGTCCCTGTTAGGAAGAAAGACAGGGTACAAATGAAGTAAATAAACAAATACCTCAAAAGAACCCTAAGAGACAGGTTAGAAAACAGCTACAGTGTCTTGGTCAAGATTACTCAGTGAGCCTAGATTAAGGCTGAGTGATGAGGAATACCAGCAGCTCTCATTGGTCGGCAAGTTCTCACCTAAGTCTACCCATGATGCCAGCCCGGGTGGGATATACAAGCTAGGATATACATTCTATCAATTCAGTTCAGTTTTATTATATTATAGTCCATGATCACATCTATATATACTATCTGTGCTTCTTCTGGTATAAATTTAGATAATTTCCAAAACATCATTACCCTCTTTACCTTCCATTTAAGGTTCCTTTTGACTCATACCCAAAACTATTCAAAGAATTTGAGCTTGTTCTCGCCTGGTAAATGTTATACATTTCATACATATTGATGGATTCATGTTTTCAAAAAATGTAATGTGTGCATTACAGCTGAATGCAGTTAGCATATTCCTTTATTCCTGCAAAAAATGGATCTGTTCTGCAATAGGCATAAATTGCAAACATTATCTCAATATGTCTAGGTTATGTCCAGGCTTTTTATACACGAGGAGCTTGCAACCTACAGACCTCTAGTGGGCAGAAAAAGAACTGAAGGTTCATGCTCTTACTAGAGGCTAGTAGTCAGTCGCTGCTTTTGCTTGAAAAATACTTTTAAAAGACCATGGAATAATTTTTTATGAAATATACATAAGATATATGGACAGGTTACAAGTGTAAGTTAACAAACTTGTTAAATGCACTGGAGTTATACTTTTGAAAATGGCAGCATGACAGTAAATATCATCTGCCGCCATATTTACTATTACTGGCTCTGCTGCTATTCTTGAAAAGAACAGAGTGCCTGGTGAAACTGGGATAGGCAAGCATGAAAAGTGTTGGCTCTCAATCCAAACATTCATCTCTTTTTAAATCTCACCTTTTTAAAAGCCCCTTCTCTATATTGTGCAACTGCTCTGATCTGCTGTCAGTGGAGCTCCATAGCCAAGGAATTGTTGGCAGCTGCTCATTCTAATAGGTGGAAAAGTTTCTAATTGATCTTCCTGGTCATTCAATTACCATTGTTTATTTTCACCTACAGATTTAAATACAGTGCCATCCCTAAGCAGAGTTAGTCCGTGTGCTTAGAATGGTGTTACTCTGCTTTGGGTGGCTTTGACAGTGCATCTAGTTATCCAAGTGTATATATGTTTCTCAAATTCATTTCTTAATTTTAGACGGTCACAAAAATACAGGATTTTTTCTTTGACTGTAACAGCCTAGGAACTGATCTTGCCTTTCCCATGTTCTTTTCTAGTGATTGCCTTCATATAATATAGGTAGCAAGCAGCTAGTACTTCTTGGCATTGCTAACTAATGGTGAAGTAGAAAAGACAGCCAGCAATTATATTTTAAAAGCAACTTTCACTGTCAAATAACTGCAACTGACAATGCAATCCTAAGCAGAGTTATTCGTTTCTAAATCCAGTGACTTTAATGACCTTAAAAGGGTTTAACTCTATTTAGGATTCCCATTAATTCATCAAAACTGTTTTCATCATGTCTGCATATAATTAAGTGTTTTCTGTGTTCTGCATGTTTTACCTGCTCTGTATCCACAGCATCTTGTGTTGTCCAAAAGCAGTTAGTTGTACCTGGCACACTGGAGCACCAATATCTCAGTTTGGCTCATAGAACAGCTGTAGTGGCAGCGATGATAACTGTGGCCTCTGAAGAGCCGGAATTGGGCAGAACCGCTATCCCCCGACAACACTGTATTTATTTCTCAAGAGCATCACTATCTCTGGCCCGCTTACTGAGTAGCTGTTGTTATAAACAGTGAAACAGGTCTAGATACTACATATGCAAGTCAAAGATATAGATCCCTTTATTTTTTAAAAAAAGAATATCTGTCAGGGCAGATAACACAGCTATCATTGATACTAGCTATAAAAGGCAATTTGCACCAAATGTTCTTTTTTCAATTTGATCTTGAATGTGAATCTTGCCTCCAGATTAAAATCTGTTTTATGGAATCTGAGGTGGCATTCAATTTTATATATGCATTTGACAGAGAGCAGCTCTGCGAGCATATAGCTCATCTATCATCCCTTATTCCAGATAGCTAGAGGTTAATGTTGTTGTCATCAGTGTAGTTCATAGAAAGATCTGGAGTATACCGGGCTTAATTAATCGCACATAACAGCTTTAATTTGTGCAAAAATTATAATAATCATGAAAGCAAAATACTGAGTTGTCGACATGTCCACAGTGGTGGAAATTAAGATGGATTGACATGTTTCCATTTGTGATCCCATCAGGAGTGTTTAGATTTTTAAAAGGAAATTAATGTTTCCTATCTTGCTATACCAAATTAAGGCTGCTGTTTCCTTTGCTGAATAACAGCAGCCTTCTGCTTCCCTATATCTAGAAGCAGCTGACTTGCCTACACTGACAAATTGGAAGTAGCTGAATGGATTCTGGATGGCTTAGTATCAGCAGTTGTGCGAAGCCAAATATTGACTGAAATGAACATTTCATACCAAAATTATAGTGAGACAGTTGCTTCAAGAGTTTTCTAATGATGATAGCACAAATGATGTCCCCCCAGAATCAATTTTTACCACAGGTTTGTTCTGCTAACTGTTGCACTTTCACCTGGTACAATGAGACTTCCTCAGCCTCTTGCACTGGGTAGATCTCCTCAGACTGATGGAAAGTGCTGCCTTTACCAGAATAGAACCCATTTCCTTGTTTAGTATCCCTAAACCTTCAAGGTTTCTATTTGTGCTAATTGTCATTTCATATTTATAGACATATACACATACAAAAATGCTGTATATGCAAGCCAGCCCATTGGTCCATCAAGCTTCAGTGCTGTCTGCTATGACCACTAGTGCCTGTCCAGGGTGTCTGATATAACACCTAACACCTGCTACTCCTTGTATACATGCTCTACCACAGAGCCACAGCCTCTCTAGCCCCTTCTGATTTCATCATTGGGGCTATTATTAGGAGGGATGAGCACAAACCGAACAACTGTTTGTGGTTCGGAAACAGAAATCTGTGACAGGTCTATCATTACAAACTTTTAGAGCACTTTTTGCGGTTCATGGTAATTTGTGGATTGAGCAGAAAGCAGGAAGTCCCTTTAAACCCCTGCTTTCTGTTCCCCATGGAAACTGCAAAAACAGCTGTTTTGGGCTGTCTAGTGCAATCCCTTTAAACTTTAACAGGATTGCACAAGGCAGCCCAAAACAGCTGAGCAGAGGGGAGAAAGCTGCTCTCTGCTGCTCAGCTGTTTTTCAGGCTTTCTGCAAACCCCAAGAATTACAGGACCACGAACCAGTTTGGTTTGTGAACAAACCTCCTGGTTCAGTTCATGGTTTGTTTCTGGTTCATGCCCATCCCTAATTCTTAGTTGTTATGACAGCCCCTTCAACTTCCCTCCCTCAGAAGCAAGTTTTCCCCTCCGTTTTTCTTTCCCTTTACTGTGTTTTCTTTCCCTTGTTGGTCCTTCATTCTAAATAATGATCCATTTGTTTACAAAAAGTTTATTGTAAAACACACCTTTATTATTGCATATATTCAGTACTATTGTTTTTTAAGTACAGTCAGTAGTTTACGATGCATGTTTGTGCAGAGGATTTGAAGAATACCACAGGATCCAAAAGGACTAGCTAAGGCAAATCAGAACTGAACACTATTTCATATCACTGCCGCTCCAGAAATCTGAGCTATATTATATATAGATTTGTGAATATTAGGATAAAAGACCTCCTGTGTGTATGACCATCTCCAGCTGTATGTTTTATTTTTAAATCATCTAGAGAATGGAGTTCTAGCCTTCCAAAGATGGAAGGAGACATCTCATTTGGTGAAAGAGATTCAGTCCCAGTGCCTTGCTTCTTGAAGGGAATAATAAGTAAAAACTGGCAAAGTATACTTTGTCGTTCTTTAAATCAACTTAATGTCATTCTGAAATGTTTTGAACTTTAGATACAGTTATATACCTTTCCTGTAGTGATGAGCATATAAATGGTCCCATCATTATTCCGTAGGCATGGCACAGTTTTTCATTTACTTTAGATCATACCACAGAGTTTTCATCCAAATGTATTGATCTTCTTTACGTATCAGTAATTTTCTAATGTAAAGGTCTCAGTCGATGTTTCAAGCATCTCTAAGGAAACAGAGAATTCCAAAAAAGCTACATGTGGAAAAATTACCAAGGGGTTTAGAAATGGCTTGCTTCTTTTGAATATAAATCCTCTTTCCCAAGGTCAAGTTTCTAACATAAGCATTTGAGCTTTCAGCTTTGAGTGTAGGTATGCTTGTTCATAAAGAGCCTGACCACAATATAGCTGTTTAAGTCTTCTTAAAGGCAGTGAGGATATATTCGACACAGATATAGTCAGACTAAACCTACTGAGTTTGAAAGTGTTAGCATAATCCTTGGCCATGTGGTTTATTAGTATTGTGAGTGAAACCATATGGAAGGAAGGGACCATTGCTCAGTGGCTAAGCATCTTTTCAGAATGCTGAAGGACCCAGGTTCAGTCCCTAGCATCACCTATTAAAATGACTGGATAGCAGGTGATGTGAAAGACTTCTGCCTAAGATCCTTGAGAGCCACTGCCAGTCAGTAGACTGCATTGACCTTGATAGGCCAGTGGTCTGATTCAGGATAAGGCAGCTTTGTTTGTCAAAAAAAATGAATACCTCTGAACATAATACACAGTTTATGGAATTTGCTAGCATTAGCATGATGGTCACCAGCTTTGACAGCTTTGAAAAGGATATAGACAGACGTCTCCAGACTCAGACACATTATGCCTCAGAATACCAGTGGGTGAGAAGCAGCTCTGGTAAAGGACTTTCTCTAGCTAGTGTGATCCAGCATGGCTGCTCTTATGAGACGCAACGTGGCATAGTGATTAGAGCATTGGATTAGGACCTGGGAGAACCAGGTTCAAATCCCCACTTCTGCCATGGAAGCTCGCTGGGTGACCTTGAACCAATCACACACTCTCAGCCTAACCTGCCTCACAGGTTTGTTATGAGGGTAAAATGTGAGTCACTTTAAGTCCCCATTGGGGAGAAAGGTGAAATATAAATAAATAAAATAAATTCAACCTGTATCTGAATTACCTGAGTTTGTAAATCAAGGGGGAAAGATGCACTGATTGGAATGTGTGTTTGATTCTATAATGATGGTGTTCCTTGTTCCATTTTGCCTTAACAACAATAGATTCAGGGCATCCAAAAAAAGTCCTTGTAAATTGTGAGATTCTCTGCCAGTGGACATGTCATGGCCATGAGCAAACACAGCTTTAAAAGGAAAGTCCGTGGAGATTAGGTCCATCAGTGGCCATGGTGACTCCATATTCAGAGGCACTAAAACTTCTTAATCCCAGTGCTAGGAGGCAACAACAATGGAATGCCTTGGCTTTTATATCCTGTTTGCTGGCTTGCCAGTCCCACTGATTGGCTGCTTGTGAAACAGGATGCTGGACCATTTGTTCTTATTATTCAGAAGCCTCAGAACCTCAGAATCTTTTTGGTTGTCAGAATTACTAGTAAAAGAACCATGAATACATAGCATAGTAGGACCAATACATCTTGAATATCTTGCTTACGAAACCTTCACATTTGCATTGCATGTCGCTTCATGTCCCATTGCAGCTATGCAGATCAGAAGAACCCCAGATGGGAATGCTCTTTAAAGATACACCTCTCATTCTACAGTACAAGTCATAAAGCTAAGAGCTGCTGCAGCGAGACAAAGCTAGCTTGTGAGAAAGAGGTTAATACCCTTTCTGAGCCATTATTTAAAGTTCAGAGCTGGCCTATTTTTAGGTAGTAGTGTGAGAAGATGTTGGCTGAGAATAGATACAGATCATGTCTCCTTGCAGAATATAGAACATTGGGACACTTCATTTCCAGAGAACATAATTGGTATTTGGAATGTAACCTCCGCTCTCAACCTTTTGTGAATTGTAAAAAGAGATTTGTTTTTAAACACACACACTCGACTTTTATGTGAGCATTCCACAGAAGGAACACTGAATGCATAACAGGAACTTTAGCGAAGTTGTTGATAGCATTTGGGGGGGCAACTGATGTAAAGTGATGCCCCAAATACCCTTTCTGTTGGTTTTACTTGGTAGGAAACCAGTTTTTATCCATCCAGTACCTCCAAAGCAGCACACTACATTACCCCTTCATCCACACCATACATACAGCCACAAAGAAGTTACAATAACTCGTGTCTGCTATGCTGCCATGCAGCATCTTCTTAGGTGTGTGCTCTTTCCTTAATTGTGATTTCATTCATGTGAGAGTTGGCTGCCACTTGGTGCCAGCAAGAGCAAGTCTCCTAGGTGATCGGACACATGAGAAAGCCAGACCAGAAAGAGAGAGAAAACTGCAGGAGAATCTCTCCTTCTTTGGGCTGAGGTCCAAGAGTCAAAGCACTGGTACTAGAGTCAACAGTGTGTCATAGATGTTGTTCCAGCAACATTCCAGTGGAGATGGAGATACAGGCCTCTCCCCCCAGGAACAGGCAACCAGTATTTAAAAGTGCAGTGGCTGGTTATGGTGGCAGTTCTGTGACAGAGCTGAGGTGGTTCAAGGTTTGGAGAGGCATGAGAGGTTGGTTGGGGAATGACCTCTTGCACAGAAGCAGGCTCTGGAGTGGAGAGCTCAGGGTCCAAAGCTGAATCAGAAAACAAGGTTGTTTCCCAGGGTGAGTAGGCTGATTCAGACACTTGGGACTCCTCCTGCACATCAAAGGGGGCTCCTAGAAAAGTTCCAGCTGTGTCCTTCTGGGGTGATGTTAGGTGCCCAACTGTCTCCAGGAGAGCCAGTTTGGTGTAGTGGTCAAGACCCGCGGACTCTAATCTGGGAGAACTAGGTTTGATTCCCAGCTCCTACACATGCAACTGCTGGTGTGACCTTGGGTCAGTTACAAGTTCTTTCAGAGCTGCTCTCTCAAGAGCAGTTCTCTCCAAGCTCTCTCAGCCCCACCTACCTCACAGGGTGTCTGTTGTGGGGAGGGGGGAGGGGAAGGAGATTATAAGCCGCTCTGAGACACTGACTTGGGGTGGGGTATAAATCCAACCTCTTCTCCTGCTCTGAGTCTGTGGCCTCTTAGTCTGATGAGTGGGGTCTGTGCTCTGGTCTGTGACAGAATCACCTGACAAACTCTGCCCTATTTGTTGGCTAGTGTGTAGTTCTCTTCTTTTGCCAGAGGAAAGTGATGGCGCTCAAGCTGAATCTCTCCTGGATATCCGTAGCCAATCATGTCAAGACCATCTGTGAGCTTAAGGACTGGGGTTGCTTGGCAACAAGTAAACTTTTAGTGTGCCTAATTGAGCATAGGATTGTTCTATAAAACTCAGTTTTGATGTATCTTGTGCCTGTCCTGCTCTAAAGTGTCAGGCCCCCTGTACCTTGACACTTCCATTCTTACATCAACCCTTTGGGCAGTAAGTTCACATGGATGGTTCCCATCAGTCTGCCCTGACTGCGAACAAGAAAGTGTTTCACCATCTGCAGTAGAGTAAATGCATTTATCACGTTAATACATATACATCATGTCAACCACTGGCTTGTACTTTGTGTACCCAGTGTAGAGAACATTCAAATGCTATAAAATCAACTGAACTTAAAATGTATTCATGGAAGCGAAGGTTACGATACACACTCCTTTAAAATAATTCATGCCACTTCTTCACTAAGACAGGAGAAACTGCCGCTTATGGGAATAATGACTTAAGAAATTGGGAAAATAAACATAACCCAAATTTTCTGTTGAAACGACAACTCTACCAAGCTTCAGCACTCTGGACTGGCTCTCGCCCTCTCCTAGAGCACCAAAACCCTCTTATCCTTTCCCCTTCCAATATAAACTTCCTCTTCCTGCAAATAGAATTTTGGTACAGAGAAGAACCCCAGCTAGGCTCAGTGATCAGTGTCTTTGGGCATCTGCCAGAGCTTGTGCCCCAGCATAGGGTTCACAGCTGACTGAGGGCCATGAATCTGACAGCATCTGTTACTGTCAGAAGAGTCCACTAGGTGATTACAGTAGCAGAGGGAGAAAGTTCTGTTGCCGGTGAGTCAAGATTCTGTTGTCCTTAGCATCAGACAAAGCCAAGGAAGGAGGTAGCATCACAGTACCAGATGAATGACAGGCAATAGTGGAAGGCACAAACACTGAACCAGGTAGGGCCAATGGACACCTGTGGTATTCATTTGGCCCAGAACTGTATGGTGCCACCCTGGCCTTATCTGTTTCCTCTCTTGTTCCCTGGCCACTATTGGTAGTGACATTGATCACTACTTAATCACCAGAGGACCTAATCCAGTTGAGAATCTCTGGAATATTTTGTAAAGAAGCTGGACTTTGGGACTTAGCTGGCAGCTCATTTTATCCATTATTATATCCCATTTATTACTACCACAGCTCTAACAAACCTAAATCCTGCCCAGACTTCTTTTTACATTTCAGAGAGGCATGCATCTGTAATGCTACCTGGAAATCCCGAAGTCATCCACTGGGCTTCCATGGAAAAATGACGATTTGAGCCTCAGTCCCTGCAGATCCTTCATCTAGTTGCTATGCAACACTGTCAATAGCACAATATAATTCACCAGCACAATGCAAACAATTTATAATGTTGGATCACTCTCCAAAGTGTGTGTGTTCGTGTGGAAAGGGACAATTCATGTATTCTCATCAAGACACATTTATGAATAGACTTCAGTAATGCATGTTCCTAGTATCCAGTTAACACTGCTCTGGTTGATGGCATATATTTGAGTGCTGAGCTGAAACCATGGGCACATTTTGTGAATCAGTTCTCTTCCTCCATTTTTGGCAGTTGTTCACACCCCTTGGCGAAAGGTGTTGGCATAAGAGGAAATGTATCACTCTTTCCAAGGCAACTTTTCAACATGCCCTTGTTTCAGTCCTGTCATCCTTAATTGACTAGGTTGGGTACAATGTGGTGACTGGTTGGGGTAGGATGTGAAGAGGATGAACATTAGAATGCCAAAGCATGTCCATTGAGAGGCATGCAGAGCAGATTCTCCACATTCTGCTCGAAGTAATTATGCATGACTAGAGTTGGATTGAGGCAAAAATCTTGCAGCGCAGTGCTGGCAGGCAATGAAACAACCAGTGTAGGATGGTGAGGCAGAAAGTATTAGCCCAGCTATCTAAGTAATAGAAGACACACAGTAGGTGGTGTGAAATATGGCTGTGAACAGATGCAATGAAATATATAAACAGAAGGTAGGGAATAGATCCAGGTGGGTAGCCGTGTTGGTCTGAAGTAGTAGAACAAAGTTTGAGTCCAGTGGCACCTTTAAGACCAACAAAGTTTTATTCAAGGTATGAGCCTTCATGTGCACGCACATTTGCAACTAAGAAATATATTCTCCTTTCCTGCTGCAGCCATCCATTCCCAAGAGTCCCCAGCCTCAGCAGTGGCATTTGGGGAGGGACGCAGGAGATAAGCTGGAACAAGGGGACAGGAAAGCTATGTACCACAAGCAGAGCTCCACTCATGACACATGCAAATTGCACATTGTGCAGTTGGAAACCTAAATATGAAGGATGTTAGAATATTTTTAATGATTCCACACCATTCTATCTGTAGCCTGACAGAGGAGCCTAAGCACTGTCAAATGTGGCTAACGTCAGTGGTACATCAGCTGCTAAAAGCCACTAAGAAATCCTACTGTAACTTTTTTAGATAGAATCCAACAGACCCCACACATATTCGAGTGATTTCATGTGGGTTTCCAATGATAAATCCAACAAATGGAACCCACATATCTGCCAACAGGTTTTTGGTGGAGGGGCCATCCCTTAGTGGGAAACCCTCAGCCTTCCATTCAGAAGATCCCAGGTTCAGCTCCCAGCATCCCTAGTTAAAAGGTTCAGATAGTGTGTTTGTAAACTGCCTTCACGTTGCAGCCAGCCTATGGCAATCCCATAGGGTTTTCAAGGCAAGAGATAAACAGAGGTGGTTACCTTCTGACCCTGCTTAGCTTCTGAGATCTGACAAGATTGAGCTAGCCTAGACAATCCAGGTCAGGGGATCAGGTAGTATGTGATGTAAAAGACTTCTGTCTAAGACCATAGAAAGCCATTGTCAGTCAGAGTAGACCATACTGACTTTGAGGGACCAATGATCTGACTCAGTATATGGCAAGTTCATTTGTGTGTTCTTTTGGGAACAAAATTTGGCAGTATTCTGGTAGAGGCAGGGGTCCCCTGCCACCAGGCCCCCACCCCCCACTACCAATCAGCTGGCCAGTGGAGGTGCTTACCAGGAGAGAGTGTGAGGCTCAGGCTACAGGGCCAGAAATGTGGTGATGTCATAATGTTATCACATTGGTGATGTCCAGGGTGACACTCTGATATTTGAGCAATAACTATGGTAGAAGCCATTTTACCATTGAGTTTTTGCCCAAATACCAGAGTGTTGCCCTGACATTGCAACTTGATGACATCAGTTCCAGTACACACATAGACATGTCGCTGGTGGCATGGCCTCCCTCCCACTCCTTATAAATTCCCCTATCCCCAGCTGATTGCCAGGAGAGACCTGGCAACCCTATTAATCACTCTTTAGCTTACTTCTGTCTACAAAGTAGTGATTGCTAAAGTAATATTTGCTGTTCAGGGATGGATACAAACAGGCTCACAAACTAAAGTTTGTGATGAATTTTGGCTGGTTTGTGGTTTATGAACTGAAGGTCGTGGCTGGCCAACCAAAACAAACTTTCCACAAACTTTCAGTTAGTTCATAGAGGTTCATGTTGGTTCATGAATGGATAGAGTTCTAGACAGACTGGAGAGCCAATTTGGTGTAGTGGTTAGGAGCACTGACTCTAATCTGGGAGAACTAAGTTTGATTCCCCACTCCTCCACATGCAGCTGCTGGTGTGACCTTGGGTCAGTTACAAGTTATTTCAGAGCTGTTCTCTCATGAGCAGTTCTCTCCAAACTCTCTCAGCCCCACATACCTCACAGGGTGTCTGTTGTGGGGAGGGAAAGGGAAAGGAAATTGTAAGCAAAATCCCCCCCAGCTTGGATTTGTTGCGACTCTGTGCTTTGAAAGCAGTCCTTTTAAGCTTGCATTGCCAGTGGTGCTGGGTTTTGCTGGGCATTCTGCACATTGTAACTTGTTGTACTGGGCTTGCAAAATCCCCCTGCTTGTGACACTGTGCTTTGAGATCAGTCCTTTTAAGCTTGCAGTGCCACAGTGGCACTGGATTAAGCTGAGCATTCTGTACACTGAGCTGGTTGTGCTGGACTTGAAAAAAATCTCTCCCCCTTAGTTTGTACTACAGAAATTTTCTGGTTTGACATTAGTCCTCTTTTACTTGTGTTGCCTCATGGTCACTGGGTTCTGCTAGGCATTCTGTACAGTGAACTGGTTGCACTGGGCTTGTGACTCTCCCTTGCTCAGATTGTGATTCTGTACTTTACATCAGTCCTGTTGAGCTGGCATTGCCACAGTGGTTCTGGGTTTTGCTGAGCACTAGTACATTGCACTGGTATTACTGGGCTTGCAAAAACTCCCCCTGCCTTCAGTTTCTCCAGCAGAGATTCTCTGGGACTTTGATTCTGTTCTGCTGGGCTTCTATTGCCCTTGCTTTTTTGCTGTTCCCCCCCTCCATAGGAATCAATGTGAGTTTGGTGTCTCTAGCACACAGGGGTGGGGTTTCTACTGCATTACAGATCTCACAAATTGAACCAGTCTGTTTAGCCCCTGAAAGTTCATGACAGTTTCTGGTTTGTGAACTGGGCACACTACAAACCAAACCACATTTTCATGGTTCATGCCCATCCCTAAAAAAAGACATAAAGGTACATAAGGAAAGAAAGATCACTTGCAAAGTTGACTAAATCCTTTTGGTCTCTGCTTATTCTTGGGCAAAATGCTTAGGTCAATTGCACTTTTTTAAAGGGTAGTATTGAGTAAGACACAGAGAGAGAGAGAGAGAGAGAGAGAGAGAGAGAGAGAGAGAGAGAGAGAGCGTTTCTGGGGCAGATAAATCAATGCAAAAAAAGAGTTCTCTGACAATAAAGTTTGCAAAAGCACTGATCTTGTGGATTTCTTGCTGCTGTGGACTTTTTATATGTGGGACTTTGCTTCTTCCATGTTTCTCCACTCTTTTTAAAAACAGACGTGACCTTTCAACGAATTTTTCATGCTATCATAGAGCCTTTTCAAGACTTCTGCCTCCCCCCTACACACACCTGATGCTGATACTCCAACAAGCTCAGTATTTAAACCCGAGTGCTATGAGAAGTGCTGGGGCAAGTAAGGGCATTTCTGTTTTGTTTTTGACTGAGATAGCGTTATATTATATTGAAAGACTCTTCAGCTTCCAGCTTGTTGTGGTGACGTGACACTTTCCAAGGAAATAAATGAGGAGGAGCTCAAGTAATTTTATCATGGCTCTTTGCTAGGAAAGGTAGGGGAATCTCAGCCCCCTCCAGATGAACCCTCCGGTAGTAGCCCTGTGCCTAATCGGAAAAAGATTAATGCTACTTGTAAATTTGGAGGCAGCTGCGTCCCGCAGTGAAGTTTATCCTTCTCATAAGTGGTGTTTGGCCACTCAACTGAGAAGATTGTCAGCTCTTGATAAAAGGGTTTCTTGAAACGGTCACTATCGAAAGTCCATTGGGATTTCTTCCAGCTGATGATACATTATTATAAGAGGTCCTTGCCCATGTTACTATAGGAGAATTCATGTGGAAGGGGCTGAGGTTTATTACTTTTAGTCCAGCATGAGGACTCTTATTTAACTTTTCTTTAGTCGAGGTGGACCTAAAGACATTTAATATTGATGCCAACTTTGGATATTGTTCATATTCTGATGGGATTGTGTATTACATGTGTGTAATAAATTTATATGTAATTGAATAATAATAAACTCACAAATTGCTGTATTTCGATCTGTTTACAGTTTATTTTAAAGTTCATTATTTAAGATATTTATTTCTTCATGGTTTTCACCACTCTCTTGTATTGAGTACTAGAGGAGGCATGCTTCTCAATAATACTATATTTATACTCTACATTGTGGTTATTCCTTCTCCTTTACAAAATATTGGCTCAGAGATATTACCCTTGAGGAGTGCTGGCTCATTATTTACAAGCCTGTTTTACAATCTTTATTTGGAGCCTCACCCAGTAGTGTGAGTAGCAAACATTTTATTTGTTTTTTTGAAAAACATATTTCCAGCAAAAGTTTCTATGTGATATTTTAACAACTTACATGTTTATTATTTTGGGGAATTATTTAAAACCTACCTGGCCCTGAAAAGATCTTTTACTTTTTATGTGTGCACAACATGGTTTAGACCACTGAAGAAGGCCCTTAGGGCTGAAATGCATCTGGGTTAGTGGTAATATATATATTTTTATGTGAAACCATTGTTGACATCTTGTAATTCCTGTATGTGTAGCTCTAATAGATTGCTGTATATGACATTTTTATTTTTCATGTATGTATGTTGTTTTTAATCTTTATCTGATGCATTGTGCAATAAATATTATATTATTTTTTCATGTTTTTGCTACTCAACCTTTTGAGTACCTAACTCCACCTCCAAAATCTCCAAGTATTTCCCAACCCAGAGCTGGCAACCCTAACCTGTCTGTCTATCTGTTTATCTACCTACCTACGTATTTCTTAGATAAGATAACTTTCATTGCATTCATCTTATTAATCATGTTCTTCCGTTCTCCACCAATAGGCAAACAGAGCTTGTTAATTAATGTCTAAACTGTATATTTGTAAGTAACGTTATAGAAGAAGAAAAAAAGATTGGTAACACCCATTTCTGAAGAAGTGTGTTTGTGGTGCTCAGGCCTTTAGGACATGATACTTCTTTAATTAGGCATGTCTTAGGCCTACGGATAATATTATTTGCTGTTCACTTCTGTATGCAAGGAGAGAAGTATCCTCTTTCTTTGATAAGCATGGGATATGTTGCCAGAATGTTTGCTGAAAGATCTTGCTCCTATGCTTGTATTCTGGAGTTCATAATAATTGATTCGAGTTGAGTGATCAGTGCTGACACACTATAATACAGTATTTTGTATCTGACAAAGTGAGCTTTGACTCACAAAAGCTAATACCCTGAAAGGTTTTGTTGTTCTTTAAGGTGTTCCTGAACTCAGATTTTGATCTACTATGATACAGTGTTAACATAACCTTTTAAGTGCTATGGTGTGGATGGTTTTGTTGTGTATGATAGTTAAACTAGATTGTCATTAGTCTCTTGGAGCTAACCTGTGGTGACACCAGTATTTATTTGTTTAGAAAATTTATGTGCCACCTCTCCAGAGATTTTCTCTTCATATTTCACAAGGTGAACAAACCAAAAATACTCCAGGCACTGAAAAGCCCAGCCAAAGCATTAAAACTGCATAAAATATTTAGCAGCTAAAATGATCATCTTCTTCCCATTTTAGGAGATTGTCAACTTCAACTGCCGGAAGCTTGTCGCCACAATGCCACTCTTTGCAAATGCTGACCCAAATTTTGTTACTGCCATGCTGAGCAAACTGCGGTTTGAGGTGTTCCAGCCTGGAGATTATATTATCCGAGAAGGAGCTGTAGGGAAGAAGATGTATTTCATTCAACATGGGGTTGCTGGTGTCATCACTAAATCCAGTAAAGAGATGAAACTGACAGATGGGTCCTACTTTGGAGGTGAGTACAAAGGAAAGACATGATAAGGTGCAGAAAGAGGAAATGTAGATTCGCTAAACTTGTTTGGATTCAGCAGAGTTACAAAGGCAATGTCGCACAACTCTCAGACATATTTGCTTCACACCTGAGTGTCTGCACAGTATGAAATACTAACTGAACTAGGGGTGTGCACTTGGGTATACCTGAGCCAAAATTATGCCTGCAATTAGCTGTTTCTGGTTGGCTGAGGGACACCCAAAATGATGCAAAGCACTCCTGAAATTCCCGGAGTGTGACAAAGTTTGGGCTTTATTGTCCGCTTGATGGAAAACTTAGCAGCTGGGCCTCTTGCAGTAGTGGTTCAGTAAAGCAGGCCACCTGGGGCTGGTGCCTTGGTGAGCACCCAACCTCACACTCTCCCTACTCAGAACAGTTAATGCTTCTTCCCTCCTTGATCCCTGAGCAAGCTGCACATACTTCACAGGGCTTCCTGAACAAGAGCAAAATTCTTTGGTGAGCGTTCAAGAAGCCCTATTAGACATGAATACTTTGCCATGCTGTATTTGAAGATACCTGGGTGGGGGGGTGATGATGAGGGGAGGAACTGCTCTGGCTACCATGTGGTGAGTGAAGCTAAGGAAGGTAAAATGGAGGTGGTGGTGCAGTGGTATAGGGTTGCCAGGTCTGGGTTGAAAAATACCTGGAGACTTTGGGGGTGGATCTGGGAGAGGGAGGAGAGGGACCTCAACATGGTACAATGCCATTGTGTCCACCCTTCAAAGCAGCCATTTTCTCCAGGGGAGCTGATCTGTCAGCTGGAGATCAGTTGTAAAAGTGGGAGATCTGGAGGCTGGCAATCCTACAGAAGTGGTGGAGGCCTCTGCCCCCAAAATCTGTCAGCTAAGACCACCACCTCCCTTCATCATCTCATCAAAAAAATTTCCATCCTGGAATTTTGGGAGTGCTTCAGAGAGACACAGGAATGGGGAGCAAAGGACAGGAAGTCAGCTGGAAAAAGAGCTCTTATTCAGCAAGAGGGACACCAGCTAATAGCTGAGGCTCAGTTAGACCTGGCTTTCATTAATGACTCTTTACATTTTTACAAGGGAAAAGTACCAGACTTGCCTCAGATGTACTGTGGCAGGATTTTCCCTCCTGGAAGCACTTCTATTCTGCCAGCATCAGAGGCAGCAGAGCCTGCCTCACATCCAAAAAATGGTGGATGGGTTCCCAGAATATTTGTCCATTAGAGTGGCTGTTTCCTCCACAGAGGGAGTGCTTTTCATTTTTAAAAAAATCAACAATTGAATAGTATTATGGCTGTAGAGCAGAATAGGAATATGTGCACCAGGTTCTTTGAGTTACCAACTTTCATTTTTAAAAAGAAGTAAATCTCTAGCTTCTTCTGTGGCAGAGATACCCCTTTTACTTTGTATTTTCTCAATGTGTTCTCCAAAGTATTTGTAAATAATCATTTTCATCCATCCAATGTATATTTTGTGTGTACATATGTGAGAGCCAGTGTGGTGTAGTAATTAGAGTGTTAGAGTAGTATCGGGGCGACCCAGGCTCAAACCCCCACTTTGCCTTGGAAGCTTTCTGGATGACCTTGGGCCAGTCATATCGTCAACCTTGCCTACACCACTGGGTTGTTGTAAGCTTAAAATAGAGAGGAGAGCTTTGGATCCCCACTGGGAAGAAAGGGGGGTGTAAATGAAGTAAATAAATAAATATTATACATAGTTGATAACTATCACACTCATTGATGGTTATGTCAGAGGGACTCTGGAACTTTTCCCCACTGCAGATGTTGAATAGCAACATTAATAAGACAGCTAGCAATATCTGTCAGTGACTGAGGTGGATCACTCCGTTCTGGAAATATTTAGGCTCTGCATAGAAACACAACAGCTATTCAGCTGCCCCATGTGTACCATGGTGTTTTGCAATAAATGCAAAAGCCAGCAGTAAAATCCAACACTGGAACAAAATCAGTAATCTAAAAAAAACAAAATAATGTCTGTAAAAGCACAACATCTTTTGTGCACTAGTTTATGTGTTTGTGGAAAGGTTTGCCGGCTGAGTGTAACATTTTTTGTGTTTAACAAAGTGGGTTTTAAACCCGTAAATGCTTATTTGTCACAAAATGTTTGGTATATTTTTGGTATTCTTCAAAGAGCACAATAATCTCTGTTGTTTTTGTGGGTAAAGAGTCGTTTCCATTTACTTTCTGATAATCGAAATACCCAAAATATGTATGTGGGCAAAGCCTCTCACATTTAGTAACTGAAAGCCAGACAAATATACCAGTGCTGAATTAGAAGAACAGCAGTCTTACCGCCAGGTCAGCAGTCAGCCCTGTTTCTACAAGTATAGAGTGCTTGCAGATAAACACTGCAATTGTTCTGTGTCGTTTCTGGCTGTGCGTCTCTTTCAGCTAAATTCCCTCATTGCTTCTTGGGCTCAAACTTGTCATGACGCACAGTCACATGTATCTTTTCCTCTACTTTATTTCCCTGTAAAACTAAAGGTAACCTAGGGAAACGAAGAACAGCAGGAAAGGGACTCAGTGCCTAACTGGGTATTTTTTCTGCTGAAATCCCAGTACATATGCACGCAGATATATTCACAGCTATTTTCCCCCATCATGGAGAAAAAGCCATAGGCACTTGTATCTGTTCTCCCCATCTAGAGAATAGTTGAACTGGGCAATTTTGAATGGTGAAACAGCAGGAAGGAAAGGCTTGTACCACCAGTCTTTCACTTAAAGTTTCCAACAGTCAGTCTTGGTTTTAAAAATAATTGGGATTGAAGATACAGTATATATGGTCATTAACCCTCTCCATGAACCTGTCCTGTCTGTATCAGTCCTTGAACTTGTGATTTCACCAGAATTTTGGCACTCCCATGTAGACTGTTATAGTCCAGCTCACTCTTATTCAGTCCAGATCTGTAGTATTGATCAGTGATCATATGTGTGATGTATATCCAGCTACACAGTTCCAAGGATTTAATGGCATCCAAGTCAGGGGTGTCAAACATGCAGCCCTGGGGCCAGATCAGGCCCCCAGAGGGCTTCTATCAGGCCCGCACTGGAACTGGCCATCTTGTGCTTCCAGTTCTGTTCCTGCAGCTGCTTCTGCTGCTGCTGCTGCTGCTGCATCATAGCTTGCTTTGCCAGATTCTCTCAATCACTCAGCCATTTCATGTTTTCCCCTGGGTCCTAGACTCAGAACTCTGAGCATGAGATTTCTGTGGTGAATGTCAGTAAGTCAAAAGTAGGTTTGCAGCTTACAGATACACACTTGAACAGCATACTCAAGATTGCAACAGCACAGAGATTTTGATGCAGTAATTCAGAGCAATTTATTTATTTATTTATTTATCTTTGTTTTTATACCCCGCCCTCCCCGCAAGCGGTGTCAGTTATCAGAGACTGTTAAATAAACAAAATATTGCAAGAATGCTAATGTTTTAAGCATGTTTTTATTTTAAGAAAAAAAAACCCTTTGTGTTTGTGTCCTTTATAAAGTTTATATCTCTGCTATCTGGCATTACATTTTATGACACACAAGGCCCGGCCTGACAAGGTCTCATTTATGTCAGATCTGGCCCTCATAACAAATGAGTTCGACACCCCTGATTTTTTCTGGGGTGTCTGCTGGCCCCTAGCAACAAAGTTGGGGGGGGATTAATGTTTGTTCTATTTATTTATTTATTTATTTATTTATATTTCTCTTTCCTCACATTGTAACATTCCTCCAAGTAACTTACATCAGGACTCCCAAGTAACTTACATCAAAATTAAAGAAAGCAAATCATGGTTTTCAATCATGGGCTACCGAAGGCACAACAAAAAAGAGTTCTGCTTTACAAAGCCTCCGGAAGCTCTGCAGAGACGAGGCCTTCCCCAGTTTGGTGTAGTGGTTCAGTGCGCAGACTCTAATCTGGGAGAACCGGGTTTTATTCCCCACTCCTCCACTTCCAGCAGCTGGATGACCTTGGGCAAGCCATAGTTCTGGCACAGCTGCTCTTGATAAAGAGCAGTCTCTGTCAGAGCTCTCTCAGCCCCACCTACCTCACAGGGTGTCTGTTGTGGGGTGGGGAAGGGAAAGGAGTTTGTAAGCTGCTCAGAGACTCCAAATGAAGGATGGGGTATAAATCCAATTTCTTCTTCTTCTACTTGGGAAGCCCATTCCAAACCACAGGTGCATCTCCAGAAACAGCAGTTCACACTGACCTGGACCCTTTTCAATCAGGCTTCAGGCCTGGCTTTCATATTGAGACAGCACTGGTTGCTTTGGTTGACAGTCTCCATTTGATACTGGACAAAGGCATGCCGGCCCTGTTGATCCCTCTGGATCTTTCAGCGATTATTGATACAGTTGAACATTTGGTCCTGATCAACTGCCTTGCCTCCCTGGTGGTAAGGGGCACTGCCCTTAGTTGGTTTGCCTCTCGTTCTTCCAGGGACTCTCTCATAGGGTTGCTACTAAAGAGGAGAGGTCTTCCCAGTGACCTGAATTGTGGGGTCCCACAGGGTTTGATCCTTTCTCTGATGTTATTTAACATATATATGCACCCTCTTGCAGAGATCATCAGGAGGTTTGGAGTTGGGTGCCATCAATATAATGATGACACTCAGCTGTTCCTTCTGCGGGATAAGCAGCCAGCAGCAGGGCTCTCAGGACAAGCAATGGCAAACTACTACTGTTCATTTCCTGCCTTGAAAACCCTATAGGATCGTCGTAAGTTAGCTGTTACTTGACAGCACTTTCCACCACTATTTAAAATATTTATACACTGACTTCCCACAATACCCAAGGGAGCTTACAAAATATAAACATATGCAGTTAAAACAGTTAACATGCATAAATGAACATATATCAAATTTAAACTGCAGCATATATCATTGTTAGCTGCCAAGACTCTATCTGCTGCAGTCTTCATCAGCTGTAGCTTCCATATTGTCTTCAAGAGTGCATAGAGTGTGTTACAGTAGTCCAGTTGACTGCAACAAGAGAGGGAAGTGGGAAAACCCCACTCTGCCAAGTGCATGAGTGGTTTGAATATGTCTCAGTGTTTCTGTTCCATTATAATGGATACAGAGAATTATCCAGTTCCATAAACCCAGTTTTGTAGCTTAACAAAGCACATATTCGCTAAAGAGAATGCACAATAATCAAACACCATCACCTATGCACATATATATTCCCTGCCCCTTCTCCATATTTAGGCACATGCAACAGTGTGTGTGGTTTAAGGCAGCAGAGTTTAGAATGCTCCATCTTACACATACTGTACTGGAAATGTGCAAGGTTGCTTACATGTCTTGATTGAAATCAACCCTCATCTTACCCAGACATGCCAATTGGTTATCGTCTGATCTTTCGAAAGAACAGTTTATGTTTACACAAACACTTCCTAATTGTAGCCAGTTACATTAGATAGTCTGCTATGTATAAGGTTTCCGGACAACCGTGGCTAATTTCTAGTTTGCTTAGAATAGGTGGACTGAGTTACATCTTGTTATTGGAAACGTTCTCCCAGTGAAACTGCCAGCTGAAATTTCAGACATGACGAATAATTAGTTTTAGAACTACACGAAGCATTGTGGGACGATATTAAAAGTTTCATTTTGGAAATGGCTAGCTTTTGAGTGAGCAGCAAGGGTTAATTGTAGGAACATGGAGAATACAGGAAAACGAGTGGGCCAGGTGCTCCACGTCCATAGTTCAACCACAGTGAAAGCAGTTGTGTTGTCTTGGCAGCAGTGGTTTCTCACTGTTCTGAAGAAAGGAATAATATGTTTATATTATTCACTTGGAAGAAAGGCACAGCACCGCAGTTAGGATAGAAGGGCAGTTGGCAGACACTGCATTCTTCCCCCGTTGTTGTTGTCCACCCATTTTCTGTTGCTCACTCCCCTTGCTCTAACCCAGCATCTTTAAAAACATGGCACCAGGATGGCACCCTTGACTTCCATTTCCCCAGTTATCTGGAGGACAAATAAATAGATTTCCAGCTGGGGGCTGCAGTGGGTAGCAAAGGAAATGGGGAGTTTGGGGACAGCAGACAGGCAGATGAGAGAACCAGGAAAGGAAGGAGGAGAACAAGCTGGAGTTGGAGGAGGCCAAAGGGCACTTCAGAATTATCTGCAGTGCTATTGTCAGACATTAAATGGTCCGCAAGTAATTCTAGAGGCTGTCTCTCTGCAGACATCATTCACGATGTATCTGCTTGATTGAACTTAACCTGGGAATTTCCCGATGGACCCTTGTCACAGAGGACCACTGGCAACCAGGAGCAGACTGATCCAGAAGGCCTCTATGGTGCCAGGTGACCCTTCATCCATTCTCATCATCCTGGCCACTTCAGCTTGCTCGAGATAACATGCTAACACCCCCACCACTGAGCGAGCAAGCAAGCTGTGAAGGCAAAACTTCCCAGAAGCGAAAGCCTTCATCCCATCCCTATCCTCAACAGTGCCCTCCTTTCCACTCCCCCACTGTCTGAGACCCCTTCCAGTTTTGCCCAAGCTGAAGGGTAGGAGGGATTGGACAGGATAAGACAGTGGTCGGGGCGGGGGGAGACCTCAAATAGTGGGAATTGTTGTGAGCCAGCATCCAGCCCAAAGTAACATGTTTCTTATATTCTCATGCAGGCTTACTTCAAAGCAAACCCATTGAAATAGGCTGTAGCCATAAAAATTTAGTGTACAATAAATCTGTTAATCTTTAAGCAGCACAAGATTCCTTTTCGTGACGTGACTATGCCATGCTCAGTGGCAGAGCACCTGCCTTGCACACAAAAGGTTCCAGGTTTAATCAGGCAGCAGGTGATGTGATAGACCTCTGCTTGAGCTCCTGAAGAGCCACCGCCACTTTGGGTAGCAGTACTGACCTTGCTAGACCAGTAGTCTCATTCAGTATAAGGCAGCATCAAGTGTGTGTGTGACTCAGAAGTACAAGAGAAGTACAGGGACCATTCACAATAGCGATAAGCCTGTTTGCTTAAATCCTGGTTAATTTACAATTAAATCTATTATTCTGAAATCCTAATTTAGCAAGTATTTATTCAACCGTTATCTATGCTGATATTTGTTTCTCTTTATTAATCTATGCTACTATTTATTCATCAGTTATCTATAAATATGTTAGCTATCTGTGGAGGCACAAACTCTTTTCTGTTTTTAAGGAGGGACAGCAGTTGTAACACTCTTTAAAATGGAATCTGCCATAAAGCTATGATCCCTTGAAGAGAGTTTATTAGTATTATATAGTAAAGTTTCTAAAAGCATGTAAGCATTGGTAGATAAAAGGCTTGGTTGTGATCAGGCACAGTACCTTACAGTTCTGTTTCCTTTGATCTTTTAGGTTGCCAATTCTGGGTTGGGAAATTTCTGGAGATTTGGGGGTGGAGACTGGGGAGGGGAGGGACCTCAGCAGCATATAAAGCCACAGAGTCCATGCTTCAAAGCAGCCATTTTCTCCAGGGGAACTGATCTCTGTAGTCTGGAGAACAGGTATGATTCCAGGAGATCTCTAAGCTCCACCTGGAAGTTGGCAACTTTAGATCTTCTGGGTTCTACCCTTCAGCCAGATCATGGGCACATCTCTCTTATACATAATTCTCTGTTGGTGGTGGCATGCTCCTGAACATTCCACACGCCACCCCAGCCTTTGGTCGCCTGGCCTGTCAATCAGAAGCTGTCCCTATCCATTGGCTGTGAATATTCGCATGCCATTGACTGAGTGCTGCTCCTCTTCCCCACCCACTCCTTCAGCCTCTGTGCCCTGTCAGAATTTCTGGCAGATGGCTTTCTCTCTTGACAAAGACACTTCTCCTGCTTCCTTCCTGTAGGGAGATTAACTGTTACCTCAGTGGCTGTTGGTAGGTGAAATGAAATGGCAGTTACCTGTGTTTATAAGATGGCTGCTGCCTGTGGTTTGTTTAAAATGTTCTCCCATAAGGTTCAGCTGTTACCTCAGTGGCTGTTAGTAGGTGAAACGAAATGGCAATTACCTGTGTTTATAAGAGGGGCTTCAGAGCACGGTAGAGGCTGCAGATGGAGGGGATGGGAAACTGAAGAGTGAGGGGGAAATTAAGGTAGGTTGATGCTTGGCTGGGAAGGAGATAGGGTTGCCAACTCCAGGTGGGGAATTCCTGGAGATTTGAGGGGTGGAGCCTGGAGAGGGTGAGGTTTGAGGAGAGGTGGGGCCTCAGACAGGTACAATGCCATAGACTCTGCCCTCCAAACCAGCTATTCCCTCTTGGGGAACCACTGCTGCCAATCTCCAGGTGAGGGCAGGAGATTACCTCCTTTTACAGCCTTCTGTGGTTCTGGCCATCATTACCTCCACTGGCAATGAATTCTATAGTTTAAGTATGCATTGAGTAAAGAAGTGTTTCTTTTTGTAAATCCTGAACCTATTTCCCAACACTTTTGTTGGGTGCCCCTAGGTTTTATTATTATGGGAGAAGGAGAAAACGCTCCATCTATTTTCTCTATCCCATGTATAGGGCCCTTCTGGTTCCCCCCACTGGACCATGCTAACTTCCCAGTCTGCCCTGATTTGGGGAGTGTTGCAATGCTATACAATATACAAATTGCATGGTTGTGTCCTAACACCTTTCCCAGCTTCTGTTAAATGTGGATCAATAAAAGGATAAGACAAAGAGAAGAAGAAGAAGAAGAAGAGATTGGATTTATATCCCACCCTTCACTCACTTGGAGTCTCAGAGCGGCTTACAAATCCTTTCCCTTCCCCTCCACACAACAGGCACCCTGTGAGGTAGGTGGGGCTGAGAGAGCTCTTTCCCAAGCTGTCCTTGAGAGAACAGCTGGTACAGAGCTATGGCTTGCCCAAGGTCATCCAGCCAGGTGCAAGTGGAGGAGTGGGGAATCAAACCCGGTTCTCCCAGATTAGAGTCCATGCACTTAACCAGTACACCAAACTGGCTCTCAGAGATCAGAAGTGTGATGTTTTGTGATGGCCTTTCAACAGCAGTACCTTGTGGCTTAATAGACTTTGTAATGGATTTCCATTAAGGACATTTGAGAAGCAACCTGCCTAATTTAGCATTAACTTGAACTCTGCTGCTGATCTCCCACCATCACTGCCACACCTGGTTTGGATGGCTTATGCCAGTTTTAAGAAAAGTGTTTCCCAGTCAATTCCAGCCCTTCTGTTTTCTGTGGGTGGGTTAATAGATACTTTGACACTGGGTCATTAAGCCTGATGCTGTACTTAATACAGTTTTGTTAGTTGTTTATCTCCTGCTGCTTCTTTGTCTAGTAAACACAGTTACTTTGGGGTAGGTATTCTGAAGGAGTCAAAAGGAGTCAAAAAACTGCAGTTACAAGTATTTGTCTTTCTGTGTACACCTAAATGTATGGACATACACATGTAAGTTACTTGTAGCCTCCATCTCTCACTCAAATCAGCCATGGATTTACTAAGTGGTCTTAGGTAGACTGAGATGATCCACTCTGTATTTGTTTCATAGTTTCACTGCATCACATGCTATTCTACATCCTTCTGATCTCCCGCAAATTCCTGTCAACTTCATGAGGATACACAGAGAGTGGGCAAATAGGAACGACAACCCACAGTCTCTTCTTCTATCATGCTGCTATAATGATAATATTTATCCAAATGAGTAGCTAATGTGTATGGGGTTGCCAGCTCCGGCTGGGAAATACCTGGAGATTTGAGAGTGGAGCCTGAGAAGGGTGGGGTTGGGGGAGGGGAGGGTCATCAATGGGGTTATAATGCCATAGAGTCCCCCTTCCAAGGCAGTCATTTTCTCCAGATAAATCTCTGCTGCTTAGAGATCCATGTCCCTGGCCTGAGGTAAATCTCTTTCCCCCCCTCAGCCTTGGCTCCCCATCTGTAATATGAGGACAATAATGAACTGTATTAAACAAGCTCATCCCAGTAAAGAAATTGATACTGTGTGTAAATTATTGGGATAATTATCGAGATAATATATGGGAAGTGCTTTCAACAGTTTATGTGTAAGGATTAAATCAACCTCATTAAAATCCCATTAGGAGAAGCTCCAGTTAAATTTGTTGCAAACCACCCCCCCACCCTTGCCTGAAGCTTTTTATAAAGAAATATTATTATGTTACTACCCTTTGCCCAATGTTGGCACAAATTAAGGAGCTGAAGAAGGAAAGCATCAAAAGCCAGCCGAGAACCTTCAACTAATTTTGCATTCCTGTCAGAAATCCCCTAACGGATCGCCCACACAAAAGCAGCCTGTCCTATCATGATAGACGTCCATGGTACTTTTGAAAAGGCAGTCTTCATTTATATTAGAACGATTAGGTCAAGGAGCAAACTATTTTTTTTTAGGCCATGATGCCCACTTCAATATTTCTGGGAGCCAGTTTGGTGTAGTGGTTAAGTGCGCGGACTCTAATCTGGGAGAACCGGGTTTGATTCCCCACTCCTCCACTTGCACCTGGCTGGATGACCTTGGGCAAGCCATAGCTCTGTACCAGCTGTTCTCTCAAGGACAGCTTGGGAAAGAGCTCTCTCAGCCCCACCTACCTCACAGGGTGTCTGTTGTGGGGAGGGGAAGGGAAAGGAGTTTGTAAGCCGCTTTGAGACTCCAAGTGAGTGAAGGGCGGGGTATAAATCTAATCTCTTCTTCTTCTTCTTTTGTAACTAAACTGACTAAGCAAAATATCCACGATGAAGAACTGTGTCACCCAAAATGTGTTGGGTTTATACATTTTTGGGAGACTACGTGCTTTGAACATTCTGTTTGGCTTCCATTTATTGGGCATGTAGCACTCCAGCCAGAAGATGGAGCTCTACCATTTTCATACTGCCTAACATTCTGCACATTAACCATCTTGCTGATCTGTTCTGAGATGGAGGAGCCAGTTCAGCCTTGCACTAGTATACATGCTTTCTCTTTTTAAGCTAGTATTATAGTATCTATATTCTAGTTATAGCTTCTGTAGTTCATTTATGTTCGTTGTATACATTCGGTAACGTTTTTTTGAAAAAAACACACAGTTAAAACAGACAAATTTTAAACAGGTTTAGGAACAAATTAGACATAAAAGCCTGCCCGTATTGCCATAGGGAAATCACAACAACGTATGATAAATAAAATATGCAGAGAGGGTTGCCTGTATGCAGGTAAGGGTTCTCCTGGAATTATGGCAGATGTCCAAACTACAGAGATCAATTACCCAAGAGAAAATGTCAGCTTCAGAGGGTGGGTTCAATGGCATCACATCTTTGCTGAACTCCCTCCCCTCCCCAGGCAACATCCCTACATCTCCAGGAATTTTCCAAGCTGAAGTTGGCAACCCTATAGGCAAGAGATTAGTTGGCATCCCCAAAACTAAATTGTGAAAAGAGAGTCTCAGCACTTGTTTGAATTGCTGAAAATGTATAAATTGAGTCTTTCCCATATGCATACATAACAGGTGCCAAGACTTCTTTCTCTATTAAGTCAACTACAGATGTGTCTGTTCCAACAATATGTTCCATCCAACATGTCTGCCTGTCTTCAGTTAGGAAACATTTAACAAATCAAGCAATAGTGTCTGCTTTGGGACTTAGTAGCAAATGGAGAGCATGTGGATTGTTTGTTTTCATGCATTGCAGAAGTAAGACTTAACACTTCAATCCACAAAACTATTTAAGCCAACAGACTTGCCAAGAAGTCAGTTTTGTTTTCACCATCACAGAAATGTTCTGCGGATTGCAGCTGTGCTTTCTTACATATTTCCTGGATATGCTGGAAGCCAACTGAGCAAAGCAGTATAAATATTTACATCTTCCTCTCCCAGCAGCCTTCATTTCACTGAGAATGCCACTTAGTGTGTCCTGGCTCAGTAGCACTGAGCAGCTTTAAATTCAGGAGGATGTTCTCAGTTGAGACCATATATAGGATGTAGATGAGAAGGTTGTGGGTAAGCTGGTCCCAAGAATACAAGAGGACATAGCTGGCTACAAAATTAATCAGGGTTGCCAATCTCAAGGGGCGGCCAACAGTTCTGCTGGAACTACAACTTCTCCCAGACAGCAGGAAACTAGGGCTGCCAAGTCCAACTTGGGAAATATCTGGGGACTTTGGGGGTGGAGCCAGGAGACTTTGGGGGTGGAGCCAGGAGAAAGGAAGTGACATCATTTTGTGATGTCACATCCTGTGATGTTGCTTCCACATGCTTCCTCATGAAGTTTCCTAATACTGAATCAGGCCATTGGTCCATCAAGGTCAGTATTGACTACTCAGACTGGTAGTGGCTCTCCAGGGTCTCAGGCTGAGATCTTTAATGTCACCTATTACCTGATCCTTTTTTAGCTGAAGAGGCTGATACCTCCTGCATGTCAAGCAGATGCTCTATCACTGAGCAATGGCCCTACTGAATCCTTCCTCATCTCGGCAGAATATGAAGCACTAAGTGCTGCACAAGTGCTAAATATGATTTTCAGACCATAAGAACAGGAGAGAAGCCACAGTGGATCGGCCCATCCAGTACAGCCCATCCAGTACAACACTCTGTGTCACAACAGTGGCCAAAAATACCAGGTGCCCTCAGGAGGTCCAGCAGCGGGGCCAGAACTCCAGAAGCCCTCCCACTGTTGCCCCCCAAGCACCAAGAATGCAGAGCATCACTGCCCCAGACAAAGGGCTCCATTTAGACCTTGTGGCTAATAATAGCCACTGATAGACCTCTGCTGGATGGGGACAGAGAGAGAGAGAGACAGACAGACAGACAGACAGCTTTTTCACTTACTCTTGCCCAATTCCCAGGCTTTATTTCTGGCCCTTGTTTCACCCAGCTGTTGTCCATGTAAGTCCCATAACTTCTCCCCCCCCCCCCCTCCAGCATAGGCTTTTTGGTGGCTAAAGAGGACCTTTGTCCTCCCCTTTTCGCCAGCAGAAAAGCTAGTTGGATCCATCCCTAATTTAAAATACCGGTTACTTGATGTACAAATGCTTTTAAAAATGCAGATTTTTACTGCCGGGGGGGGGGGGGGGGACATGGTTGAAAGAGACAGAAAATTGGCATAAAAATGAGGAATCCCAACTTTTATTTGCAGAAGGGAAATGAGGATTGGGGGGACCCAAACAGCCACGACAAGACATTTTAAACAATCCCACTCCCAGACCTTCTACAGGCAACCTCTCCTTGTGATGTTTACCTCTTTGGAAGTGACAGTTTATTCCTTTGACAAAACCACAGTGGACAGACAGACAGAAAAAAGAAAGAGGGGGAAGGGGAGAGACAGAGAAGGAAAAGAGCTCGCAGACCCCAGCTTACCCGAGCAGTTTACTCAGCAGCAACCTTGCACGCAGTAGAAAGAGCTTAGTCCCGCCTTAATCTCTGGGCGGGGCTCTCTTGTTGGCTCAGCTCTTAAAGGGGAAATTTCCCTTTTAAGAAGTTCAAGAGGCCAGCAGGGCAGGCTCCGAGGTTCCCCTGCTGGCAGCCATTTTGTCCCCCCGGTGGCCAATCTTGGAAAAGCGGGGGAAAGCTTTAAAAATCGGTGTTTCCCCCGCTCTACCGGGGGACTTGGCAGCCCTACAGGAAACAGCAGCTTTAGAGGGTGGACCCTACGGCATCATGTCCCCCATTGACCTCCTTCCTCTCCTCCAAACTTTGCCCTCCCCAGCTGCCCACTAACCCCAGATCTCCAGGAATTTTCCAGGATGGAGCTGGGAAACCTAAACTGAATTCATGCACCTTGCAGAAACAAGATATAGGAGTGCAGTTTGGTCTCTAAGACAAAAAAGATGTAACATGTTAGCACGGTGACCGATTCCTTCATCCATCTGTTTAGCACGATGGGGGGGAATGCGTATGCTTGAAGTTTTGTTCTTCTTGTTTTTAAATCCTCTCTAATGAAATGATTGGCAAGAAAAAATTGTCAATAAACAGATTCAGTAATAAAATGTAATCATTTCCTAGTTTGGTCTTTTTCAAGAAAAAAGAAGCAAACTTGCCTGTTTCCCAGTAGTGCATACTTAAGCCAACAAGTAAGCAAAACTTGACTATTCTAAAGGTAAAACTCCCCGAGTCCTTTGCATCCTCCGTTTGGTGAAAGCTACCATATGGCCTAGATAACAGCTTGCCCGTTTAGACAGCAACATAATATGCCTAGTACATGATGAAACACCCACTTCTCACTGAGAAATTTAAGCTGAAGTCAGCTGTCCTCAGCTGGAAGGGTATAATTCATTATGGTTTTTAATCTGCAATTCTGTAGCAGATGATGAAAAGGCTGGGCACGGCTTGGCCAAGGCAGGGCTATAAGAGCAGAATTTCACACACAAATGTGCAAAAGCTTGGCCAATCCATGCAGAGCTCCAGTTATATTTTATCTGAATGCTGCAGAGCAATCGTTATAGAAGTGGTTCTTCTTAAAAAAAACAAACACCAATGAGCCAGTACTCTTTTGGTTTGAACTGTGCTATCAAACAAACCTGTTTGTTCATAACTGTACAAGAAACTGTACTTGTGAAACAACCCCCCCCCCAAAAAAAGCATTTTAAGTTCCTTTATTAGGAAACATGATCAGTGACAGATTTGGATTACAAGATGTTCAGAATGTTCTGGGGTGTGCTGTCCTGTTTTCAGCGTTTCCCTTCACAATTTGGCATTGGCTTGTCTACTAACAATGAACTCTGATTAATGGGAAATCAAGGACAGCTAGAGATAGTGTACCTGTTTCCAAGGGCTGAAACACTTTTGGCCTTTGTCAGAAGGGAAAGATTGTTTTCTGTTTTTTTTTGGCTGAGAAAAAACAAGCTTCCGTTTGAGACCTGGCTAGCAGGAAGTGGATTTGAAAGGGAGCAAACTTGCCTGTTTTCCTAGTAGTGCATGGTTCAGCTGGTGAAAGTGCAAAACTGCAATGCTATAAACACATTTTAGGGACTGCTTTCCTAAGGATGCCAGCCTCCAGGTGGAACCTGAGGATCTACTGGCATTACAGCTCATCTCAAGGCTACAGAATTCAGTGCTCCTGGAGAAAATGAATGCTTTGGAGGATAGACTCAGTAGCATTGTACACCACTGAGGTCCCTGTCCTCCCCAGGCTCCACTACCAAAGCTCCAGGAGTTTCTCAACCTGGAGCTGGCAACCCTACCCCTCCACCCTCCACCAGTGGCCAGGGGGACCTGGTGACCCTACTTTCCTGTTCAGAGACATTGGGACCATGAAACACAGTGGCTGAGGACAGACTGGTAATCTGCCATGGAAGGGAAGCGGGGCCAAAAGCCGCGGGGGAAATCTGGCCTGGGGCTGGCTGTTCACACTGGCCAGTTTCCTGTGGAAGCATGCCAGGGAGGATGCGGAACAAAGCATTCAGACTGCTGCGGAGCGGCCCCAGGTGGGCTTGCCTCCATGGCTCGTGGTGGGGCCGTTTCGGAAATGGGCGCCTATGCGCATAGGCACATGGGTGCAGCAGCAGTCTAAAAATTTAAAATCTTCCCACCTCCTCTATTGGGGCCACTTGCACATGCGCTCATGTGCATCTTGCCACAACGGCGCATTCACACCGCCGCCTCCACTTGAATCCCACCTCTTCCCATCCACATAGCCGGGAAGCGGGATCCAAGCGGAGGAAGGCCCCTGGACACCGCTTTCTGCCAGTGTCCGTCTGAGGTGGCAGGGAAGCGCTTCAGAGATGGGTGAGTATGGAAGGAGACGGAGGAAAGCTGCGGCTGTCTGAACTGCTTCCCCTCCCCGCTTCTGAAGCAGAGCTCTCCCAGGCCACATCGCCAGTCTGTCCTCAGCCAGTGATAAAGGTTTATCATTTCCCTTTATTAGACTTGAACCAAAGTTGAATTACCAGGCAATCTGCATTTAAAGGCATCATGAATCTGCATCTCCTTTTGTCATTTTAAAATGAGAATGAGATGCCATCTATGCTGTGTGTGGCCAGATTGTCCCTAGACTTTTCATTCACCTTTCAGTCCTGCACCCATATTATGGCCAGAAGGCAACCGCATGCTGATTATGTTGCTCGTTTATTTCCAGATTTTAATCTAATATTGACGTGATGTTGCAAGTTAAGTAATTACACTGAGAAGCGTAATTTTATATGGGAAATTACGTGGCAGTAATTGGATCCGTGTGACATTGTCAGCCAGGCATTACAATAATTCTTGGAGTGGCTGATTCTCTGAAAGGGAGAAAAGAGAAACAGGGAGAAAAGAGAGGCTCGCTCTTGTTTCAGACAGCCGCATGAACTTCCTTCCCAAAGGTTTCAAAGAATGGCTTCAGTTAAATAACAGTTCTCTGAGTGACACCTGTCTCGAAGCAATTTCCTCTGAGGAAAAACGGAGGATCGATTTTTGACTGAGAAGACTGCTGGGATCAAGGTTGGCTTGAGAGATTGTTGCAGTGCTTATTTTCTTGTGCAAAGTCTTAAATTTAAGAGCTCCAGACGGTCATACCCTAAATCTAACAATTAGTACTGACATGCCTGCCTGCAGTATTGTGGCAACACAGATGTTGGTCATCTCCATCCTAATCTCTTAGGTCCTAAGCAATGTGGTATTAATATTTATGTATTTATACATCATACTTTGCATCTACAGAGTAGCAAATGCAAAAAGCAGACCCTTGCCCACAGAGGAAATACTTTTTAATTCAACAAGTAATTAATTCGTGAAGTTCACTGCCAATAGTCATAGTGTTTGTCCCAAGCATAGATGGCTTTAAGAGGGGTCTAGATAAATTTATGAAAGAGAGGCTGTGACAGACTATCAAGGGTTAATGCCTCACAGAGTCTAAGAACTTTTGAGTGACAGGTTGTTCAAATGGAATTCTGTGGAGAGCATCAGTTAAGAAATGACAGTTGGGAACTGACAGTTGAAGAAGAGACAGTTTAGCACTGACTGAGGTTTGGGAAGGAGGTAAAGAGAAGTGAGAGGATCACAGAAGATCCCCATTCAAGCTGAAAAGGGATAGAGCTTCTAGTGAAGAGGAGTAATCCCTTCCCAGCAAGAAGGTAGATAGCTCTAAAGCAAGGAGTGATCTCCTGGTCTGTATTAGTTCCCAGGGCTGGGAGGGATATTAAATATATATATATATATATATATATATATATATATATATATATATATATATATATGTAGAATCATAGACTTGGGACCTCCAGGGTCATCAAGTCCAACCCCCTGCACAATGCAGGAGATTCTCAAATACCTCCCTCTGACACCCTCAGTGACTGCTGTTCCACACCCAGAACCAAGAACTAAGCACTCATGCAACCCTTCCTGCCCTCACTCTCATGATCTAAGTTCACAGAATCAACATTGCTGTCAGATGGCCATCTAGCCTCTGTTTAAAAACCTTCAAAGAAGGTTGTTGAAGTGACTGGGTGGGACAGTCATAGACAAATAAATAAGAAGAAAATAGATATAGGGGCTGCTCAGCAAGAAAGAAAAGAGAAACAAAGGGGGGGGAATCCTATACCTGAGGGAGGGAACAGGGTGAGATCGCCATATAGTCCCATCAATGGTTGCTAACCATGGTGAGTTTCAGAGAGCAACCATTGTTGGTCTGCATTAGAACCTGCTAGATTTAAGTGTACTAGCACCTTGGAGATCAACAAGATTTTTGTGCTATGAGCTTTTGACAGTCAACCCTTCCTTTACTCATCATAGGCAAGGTGAGTAAAGGGAACCTCCATGTTCAGAACCAGTGAACATCTGCAACATTGCTAGGAGGCAACATCAGGAAAGGACCTTGGCTTCTATTCCCTGTTTGTTGGCCCTCTGAGGTAACTGGTTGGCTGCTCAGGGAAACAGGAGACTGGATTGGATGCACTACTGGTCTGATTCAGCAGGAATCTTCTTATGTTCTTTTAATGGTATTTAAAGAAGGGTTACACAATTGGAGTTAGCCTCAGAATGCCTTGCCCTGCCCAATGTTAATTGCAGTACACTTTGGCTACTATCCTGTGAGAAGTTTCAGGTTGCTTAAATCATACTAAAGTCAATCTTTTTCTGTAGTCTTTTTGACAATTTTGACATTTCCCCCCCTGCAGCAGTTAATGTTAGGAAAGAAGAACAAATGTAACATTGGGACTCTAGAAAAATATTCTGCAGTGTTCATAAATGTGTTGAGTGCTATGTAGATATGTACCCGCAAAGCTTGTTGTATCTGTAGATTAATGACCACACGTGTTAAACCTACTTTCCATGGCTGGGTCTTCATTGTAACTGGGTTGCTTTGGAGATACGTGGTACCATCTGTTTGACCTTCCCATTCAATTAAAGCTGAAATTGTTATTGTGCAGTATTTGGCCTGTGGATATAAATTGGTGTATTAAGCATTGCATTGGTGCCTTTGGATTTCCCTGTGATTAGCATAGTCAGCTACTGGCCTTCTTTTCAAAAACATTTGTGGGGACAATTGTTCCAAAAGGCCAAGCAATTCAAGAAAATCTGCAGAAGGGAATAATGTGAATAGTTCAAATTAGGATGAAATATAGTTTTTGTGTTTCAATTTTTTGTGTCAGCATTTGATGCCTGATGAAGGAGAACCTTTTATGCAGCAGGGTAAACAAATCACACAATTTTTTTTTTTAAAAACTCATATTCACTAGAAGTCAAACTGGGGAAGAAAACAGTGGGTTGGATCCAACTGTGTTATCACTCAAGCTCTCTGAATCCCCATCCCTTTTGCAGCCTCCATCCCACATTAATCTTCTCTGTGCCCCGTTTCTCTTTCCCACCAGCAGAAAAGCTGGTTGGATCCAACTCAGTGCCTTTCTGCCTAGCCCACATGGACTCAAGGCAGCTTCTGCTTTACCTGACTGAGTTAAAGGTTAGGCAGAGTATATTTTCCCAATAAACCCTTCTTCTGGCCTATATGACAATAGGCAAAGCTACAGAAAAGAAAACTTAGCTAGGGCTGTTACCAACACATGGGCTCAGAAGGGACCTACAGCATATAGAAGAAGAAGAGGAGGAGGAGATTGGATTTATACCCTGCCCTTCACTCCCCAAAGGAGTCTCAGAACAGTGTAAAAATCTCCTTTCTCTTCCCCTCCCCACAGCAGACACCCTGTGAGGTAGGTGGGGCTGAGAGAGCTCTGAGAGAGCTGCTCTTGAGAGAACAGCTCTGAAAGGACTTGTGAAAGACCTAGCAGCTGCATGTGGAAGAGTGGGGAATCAAACCCGGTTCTTCCAGATTAGAGTCCACACTCCTAACTACTACACCAAACTGGCTCTGTGCTTAAGCTGGGATTTCACAGCTATCTCCCACTGCTTGTGAGCTTCCCTAAGCTTGCCATGTGTCTAGCTCTATAGTGCACAGATACCTGAAGTAGTAGGGCTAAGCCACACATGAAGCTGGGCATCCATAACTGGATCTGCAGAGGTATATTTATGGAGTGATGGAGGAACTGATGTGCCTGATGGGGGGGGGGGGAGAGAGTTAACTCTTGCTGTTTCCCTGACTGGAATCTTAGCACTTAGTGGCTTTAATATTTTAATTAATAAATCAATAACAGTTCCAGAAACCTGGCGTCAGGAAGCATTCCCAACTGGAGAAACAGCATGAGGGGAGTTAAACTCAGTACTGAGACCCTATTGAGAGCCAGTTTGGTGTAGTGGTTAAGTGCGCGGACTCTAATCTGGGTTTGATTCACCACTCCTCCATTTGCACCTGGCTGGATGACCTTGGGCAAGCCATAGCTCTGTACCAGCTGTTCTCTCAAGGACAGCTTGGGAAAGAGCTCTCTCAACCCCACCTACCTCACAGGGTGACTGTTGTGGGGAAGGGAAGGGAAGGGAAGGGAAAGGAAAGGAGTTTGTAAGCCACTCTGAGACTCCAAGTGAGTGAAGGGCGGAGTATAAATCCAATATCTTCTTCTCTTCTTCTTCTTCTTCTCTAATGTATAGTATCCCACCCACCCACCACTAGCTGCTTTTGGAAGCTAAAATACAAATCTTGGTATCCAGTCACAGATGCCTGATGTCTCACATGATTTGACCCTTAATAATCAGCCTTTGTGTGCTTTTGAAAACTACTTTCTGGTGTCTAGGGTATGAAGAAAAATAGACAAAACTTCCAAGGATGCGATTGAATGCATGCCAGTAAAAGAAGAGAATCACCTATCGGAGCAATACTAATGTAATTTATTTACAGTTCTATACTCAGCCAGCAGCAGAGTCCTCAGTACCAAAATTGCTACAGAAACAAATGATACTATAGTAATATCAACAGATGCTCCTACAGCATCCCTGGAAATATTGCCACAATGCTCCTGCATTAGCTGTGCACAGAAGGCACTGATTAGCATGCTGCAGCAGCTAACAACCTCATGTCATCCAACTAAGTACAAACATATCCTCCAAAAGCATCACGCAGCGGATACCACAGCTGCTATCCCTGCACGTGGCTCTATCGAGCTGTAGGTAGGAGGCCTCCATAGAGAACCCAGATGCTTTGCAGGGGAAAAAAGGTTTGTGTCCTACTGTTGCAACAGTGCCTCCATACAAACACCGTAACACATCACAGGATACATTGGTACTGTTTTCTCTGTGATGAGGATTGGGTCTTGCAGTCAATGCATAGGGAAGAATGAAAACAGCTGGTAAGCTGGCACGTAGCTCAGTAGAATAAGGGGAAGGGTAAATGGCCTGCTAAAGACACAAACATCTTTTAGAGTCATGCCCCCAATTGAAAAGGAGAGAGGCGGCCGGACCAGAATCCACAATTTTCCATTCCAAAGACCAGTACTTTAGTCACACAGCCTTAGCACCACACAGAAGGAAGCAGTCAAGTCCAAGGAGAACATTCCCCTCTGCTCACTCCTAACCTGCATGGCAGCACTCAGCCCAGTCAAAAGGGATCGGTTTTGCACCTGAGGTTAAGTGGAACAGCACAGACTACCACAAGATGTCTCAGGTTCAGTCCTTGGCTGCAGACTTCAGGGAGAAGTCTGAGACAAAGCAATCACTAGCAGTTAGAGTAAGAGCCTATCCTCTGGGCCAATTCCTGACTTGGTTAGCATGATTGCCACTGTCTACTGGATCAGCACATCTTGTTAATCTCACACCCATGCATTTAGCCCATCATGTGGCCCCACCTAACATACTACTCATCCATCCATCCATCTGTTACAGTTTTTCTTGCCTTCTTCTCAAGTTATCCTCCCCTTAACCCTCAAGAAATACATGGTGTGATGCCCCTTTTCCACTCAGAGTGCCCACCAGCCTCTCAGGTTATGGATCACATGTAGGTCAGGACATCCTGCCCCCTTCAAAATATACTGAGAGCCATGACCATTTCACCCCTCATGTTCTCTCCCAGGGACATCCACAGACAAGTTAGCCCAGCCCTCTTGAACAGCACACCCTCATTCACACAGAGTTATTGGGGCTGGTAGCTCAAATGCTATTCCATTTTTTCATATCAGATAGACGGACGGACGGACTGATTGATTCCTACTATAACCCAGGACTTTCCCATCATACTTCCAAATCTGCTCATTTTCCCCTTTGCCTTGGTAGAATTCCACAGACGTTATACCAATATATTTTCCCCCACCAGCATAGCATTGTGTTCTGCCACTGTTCCAGCAAGTACAATTTGAGGAAAGTATCATTCTCCTTCTAGCTAGTGAATTACTTCTATTACATCAGCGATAATTTGCTCACCATTTTACTGTCTCTTAGTGGAGCACGCTTTTAAGAGGTTTCTTGGAGAAATGAAAGGATTTCTGTGTGACTTGCAATCATTTCCCCTCCTCTCTTGCAAGATTTCTTCCCCTTTTACACAAGCAGAGGCTGGCCATAAATACAACATTGAACAGCACTGGTCCCCAGGGAGCAGACTGCCTGCCAGCGATGGCATAGGGCATGTAAGTCAATGGTTCCTTGTGGCATTGTTTCAGTTGCTGGAGTTCCTAGCGAGACCCTTGTTGCTAACCCCAAGTTAATTTATTGTGATCCATGTATTAATGATTTAACCTTCTAGTATCTTGGTTTTTATTTATGAGCTTTTTTCTCACTGGTATATCTATCAGAGTTTATTGCTATCGGCATCAATAAATTTGCACTTGTACTGAAGCTAATTCAGAAGAGTTATTTCTCAATGTTGATAACTCTGCTAATTTCACACAAGGTAGTATGACAGTGTCTAGCAAATACCTTGATATATTTAATGGGTAGATCTTCATTTTTAATCTCTAGAAAATCTGTTTATTTCATAAGGGCTAGTACAGATGTTGAAGCTTGGAGAAGATGTTGGTATGCTTTGAAAGTATATCTTCATATTATTTGGATGGCCCAGGTTACTGCACACCAATAAACAATTCAAGCATTTGCCTCATGTGGCAGAATTCAAGAGTACTGATGAACAATGATGGCCACTAGCATAGATAGGGGGTTAGACAAATTCACAGATATGCGCTTCGTTAGCAATTACTAGCCATGGTGACTAAATGGAACTTCCGTATGCAAAATTCTTAAACTCAGTGCTAGGAGACAACATCAGGATAGGGCCTTTGCTCTGTTCATTGGCCCTCCAAGGCAAGTGGTTGGCTGCTTGGAGAAATGGGGTATTGGACTAGATGGAACATTGGTCTGATCTAGCAAGGTTCTTCTAAGAACCAACCTGAGGAGGGAACACAGTTTCCTCTCTCGCAGGGATATCAGAGTCTGGGGCAAGGGACATCTGTGCTGTGTTTCCTTCTCTTTCCCATCACCACACACCAACTGTTTACTTGTAGGGAGCAGAGGAGGAGTTGGGGACACCGTTACCCCAGTGCTATAGGGGAGGTGAGTGAGAGAATGAATTTGCAACTAGGGTAGCAGAATAGTTTCAGACTAGCCCTAAATCAGGGGTATCAAACATGCAGCCCAAGGGCTGGATCAGACCCTCAGAGGGCCTCTCTCTGGCCCACAAGGCCCTGGCTGTTTCCTGCTTCCTTTTCCAGTTCTTCTGCTGCTGCTGCCACATCACAGCTTGCTTCACCAGTCTCTCTCAATCCCTTGGGTCCTAGGCTCAGAACACTGAGTATAAGATTTCTTTAATGAATGTCAATAAATCAAAAGTAGATTTGCAACTTAGAGATACACACCTGAACAGTGTATTCAAGATTGCTATAGCACAGACATTTTGATGCAATAATTCAAAGCAAGAGGTGTCAGTTATCAGAAACTGTTAAATAGTCAAAATACTGCAAGAGTGCTAGTGTTTTAAGCATGTTTTATTTAAAGTTTTAAAAAATCTTTAATTGTGTCTGTCTGTGTCCTTTATAAAATTTATATCTCCACTACCTGGCATTATATTTTATGACACACATGGCCCAGACCAACAAGGTCTCATTTAAGTCAGACCCGGCACTCGTAACAAATAAGTTCAACACCCCTGCCCTAGATGGCCTGTAGAATCCCCACCAATAGATGGAGGTTGGTAAGAATATAGCTTGAGAACATCTGGTGGTCACTGGAAGACATCATAAGTAACCCAGATTCTGTGCAAGTATTTATTTTATCAGAGTTGTTGGTGCTCCTGTTTCTGTGTTCTGGGAAGGAGAAACCAGGAAAAGTTTGCATATTGAAAAGATAAAGTAAATAATCCCATTGACTGAACATGTTTTCCTTTAAACACATGGGAAACACCATAACTGGGTTTAAATTGTTAACTTCTACCCTGGCCAGCTTTTTAGTATCCATATTTAACTGGTTCCTCTGTGTTCTTTCTTCTCCTGTACTCCAGAGATCTGTCTTTTGACCAAAGGCCGCCGCACTGCCAGTGTACGAGCTGACACTTACTGCCGATTGTATTCTCTTTCTGTGGACAATTTTAATGAGGTTCTGGAAGAATACCCTATGATGAGAAGAGCATTTGAAACAGTAGCCATTGACAGATTGGACAGGATAGGTATGTTGCTTTAATCTTCTTAACTGAACACAATCCCATGTAGTGCTTTTTTGTTATTATTACAAAAGAGGTACCTATACTGATATTAAACAGTTGCGCTGATTTCCATCAATTCGCCCCTCAGGACTTGGAAGACACCCCCCCCCAAGGTTCTGGTACTCAGTACTGGTGAGTACCACCACCAAAAAGGCCCTGATCTTATGCCACCTTTGGGTTATGGAATGAAACGTTTTGTACCTGACAATATAAATGAATGTACTGAATTTCTGTGGATATGGTTTAATTATGTTTTTTTTGTTTTCTAATTTATAGTCTATCTCAAAAGTTTGGGTCAGTGTTAAAAGTTACCATAATTCTATCATTTCAACACAAATTCTAATTTCCTTCTGGTGAATGCTCGCCTTCAAAAGCCAAGCTAAGCAAGAGTCTTTTGCCCTTTCAGTCAGTTGCTTAAACTTCCCCAACCTCTGGGTATGTGAAATCCATATCTGGGGGAGCATCCACCAACTTCTTTCCATTTGATATTCCCATTTCTTAGTTTAAGTGCAGACTTTAAGAGCACCTGAAATTATATCCTCTGGAAAATAATAGGAATAGAATATAAAATCCTGAGCAGTGGTGCAGTAAACACCTGGAGTCCTGTCTCACCCTATCAGAAAGGCAACTGCTTTTTCTGAAGAATCATCAGGGACTGACTCATGTGTGGAACTTTGACCCTGAGATTGTTACCTGAGTCATCTGAGGTTTACGCATCTAACAAGAAGTGCCACACACTTCTCACTACTGGCCACTTCCACATTCAGACGCAGCAATCAACCAGGGTTGTTTCCATCTATGACAAATGTTTCTGTTCTTCCCACAGCAGTGGGTCTTCCGTCCGAAATTATATCAGTTTTTGTAATGGGCAAGATTCTCCGATCGTATGTCATACTTTGTTTGCCAATGACAATCTGCACCGTCACACACTTTCTAAAAATGCTCTCGTTTTAATCATGAGATTTATATTGGCTCACAATATAAAGTGAGCTTCTGCACAGGCTCAGATATCACTAGTATTTAAGTCTATTGTTAGTCTGAGTCATAGACACAGGATAGTTGTAGCTGTAGACCCCGGGGGGGGGGGGGGGGATGTCAGACTTTTGAGATGTCTCAAAAGAAGCCATGCAGTTCCTGAGACTGAATGTCCCAAACACTGGAAAGTTTAGCTTTTCAACTCCCAGATAATAACATTAGAGAAGCTATTATTTTCTCTCTCTTTTTTTTGTATTTTTGCATGTGTGTGTGCGTGTGAGAGAGAGAGAGAGAGACTGTGCCTGGAATTCATGGCGACCTCTGGCAACTCCTACTTAGGCACAGAGGATGTTCAGAGAAGAGGCTTGATAGCCTGTCTTTGCCTCCCAGCCCTGGTATTCTTTGGAGGTCTCCCATCCAAATACTTGCCAGGGTCAGCCCTGCTTAGCTTCTGAGATCCAATAAGATCGAACTTGCCTGGGCTACTTAGGTCAGGGCTATAGGCGGTTTTTTTCAATTTTCTTTTTCTTTGTGGCCTTTATTTCCTTGAACCTTTAAGCTCATGCTGAGCCAACAAGAAATTGCTCCACAAAGCTTTAGAAGCAATATTTTGGGGTCAAAAATGCACCAGCTTGCTCACCATACAATAGAACTTCAGAAATCTTCCTTGGGGGAGTGCTTGTCCATCTTTTTTGGGGCTACAACTTGTGTCCATATTTTTGAATCAAAAGCAGACTAAAAATAGATCTAAAGGCACATTCAGGAGCATGTGCAGAAGGTCGTTTACATTATGAACCAACTCAAAACATCTCATTAAAATAACAATAATTATATGAGCACTACGAGCTAGGCACATTTGCATTCCAACTAGGAAATTGCAAGTTTCATCAACTTCACTATTTAGTGTATTTAATTTGGGCCATCCTCCTCTAGACTCTGGCCATAGCTAGATGGTTAGTAAGGCCTAAAAAATGGAAATAGCTGCTCTTAGCAGACCAATAATTCTCCCCCCTCCCCTTTCCCAAGAGTTCTAAAGTTGTTTACAGTGATCTGGCCCCTTTGTGAGCCACCATACCACATCCTCACTGGCAACTGCTGCTCCAATGGTAGCTGCTGCTTTTCTCGCATTGACTTGAGGAAGAGTGAGATCTGCCCTTCATTCCCCCTCTTTATCCTCCCTGGTGGCCTGGGGGAGAAAACTACCTTTCCCAGGATCCCTTGCCATAGCTGCATTCAGAGGGGCAGGGAAAGGAAGAAGGTCAAGAGAGAAAGAAACCAAGACTTCCTTCCTTTCTGTGCCACTATTATCACCGCAGCCCCAGAGGGGAGTAGGGGAAGAAAAGGAGAGGTCAACTGTTGTCCCTTCACATTGCCACTGCTGGAGCAGCAGCAGGAACCAGGTAAGTGGATGGAAGCGGGAGGGAGAAGAATCCAGGAGTCTTAATGTTGAACTTTCCAGGGGCAGAGCCCTGGAAAATGGTGTCACCAATGTTGGGAGGCCATTTTCAGGGGGGAAAACAGGAGTGACATTATACACAACACTGTAGGTAAACACTGTAGTGATCAATAGCATGCCCAGAGCCTTGCACTAGCATGTGACACCACTTCTGAGATTTTGCCCAGAAATGACATCATGGTTTCAGATACCCCCCCCCCCCAAGTTTTTCTTTCCACCATCACATTGACTGGTGGAGGGCAATTGGGTATGGCAGCAAGAGATTGCCCACCACCACCTGGCAGCTGGCAACCCTAAATACTGACCTTGTATTATAGGTGACTATTGAAAGCCCCCAAAATTCATACTCCAGACCAAAGAATAAGAATTGAGCATCACTGAAGTTATGACCTCTCCCCCCATTACTTCATATGTTTCAGCAGAAGCAAGAAGAAGAAACTTTTGCTTTCACTCCGACTTTTAACATGCAAAACGTTTGGGTTTTTTAAAAAGAATTTGTGAAGGTTTCTGCAAGGTGGTGAGGGGAGTGGCATTCAAAAGGAGATGAAGCCATAAGGGAAGGACAGGCTAGCACAACATATCCCCCAGGAGCCATTTTGCAATCAAGGCCAATCCTGTTTCATCACATAAGAGCCAGAAACTTTGAACAGAAAGGGAGCTCAGATTCTAAAGAATTCTACAAGAAGGCAAACACTGAAGATGAGAATTCCTAAATCAAATATTTAAACTATTTAAAAGCTTATTTTGAAAAGCTCACTTTATTCCATTACATTAAATGGTCATGTCAAATTTATGAATAAGAAATTATTACCTGTAAGAGGCAGAGAGAGCGCAAGGAGGTTTAACTAATCCGGAGAGCTTCAAAAAGCTCTTGCGTGTTCCATGAAGATCTAAGTCTGAATGTAATTATTCTGATTGCTTATTAAACATGTATGGGTACTATGAGTATTCTCAGCAATATCAGCGCTACATGGATTAGGGCCGGTGAGCCTCGAAGCTGTTTTTCTTCCCCAAATGATGTGCAATACAACCATTGCGGTCTGTATCTTGGGTCCAGTGCACACATTATGGCAGCCACATCTAGGCTGCATTTTTTTTAAAAAAATGGTTCGTGTGGAACACGTCATTGCACAGATTGGCCAGTTTTCTTGATGTCATCACAGACCCTTCTTTGGCTGAAACCAGTGGCCTGGGGAGAATCGCTCAATCCACGTGGTGAACCAATTCAGACTGTGGGCAAGGTAATTCTCCATTTCACCAGCCCCGATTTATCCAACTGATTGCCCAGGTTCACAGAGCATGCATTACCCTCCCTCAGCACTGTAGCCCCATTGGCTATGTAAGCCCCCAACTAAATGATAATAATGCTGTTTTCCCAGACTTCAGATTATTGCAAGGGTTTGAGATTGCCACAAACTCCTATAGAGATACAAATGTTAGGTCTGACTGTTTTGTTAGTTTGTTTGGGGTTTTTTAGAATTTTAGCCACAAAAAATTGTTACGTGGAATGTTCAAGTTGTTGTTGAAATCAGTAGAATTACTTTTGGCGTGGGTTTGTGAATTGCATTCTCTGTTCTATAAGAGATAGACAAGGTCTTCTGTTTGCTTGCAGAGACCCTTATTACACAACCAGGTTCATAGAAGTTAGAAGACAGAGAGAAAGATGACCCTTCTCAATCTGGTCATCACCGCTTACCAAAGTTTAATCATTGGTTCTAGGAAATGTGTTAAATGGGTGTATTTTTTAATAACTCCCACAAGATGTTTAGTTTTTATGAAGTTGGGACAGCACAGCAAGGAGAAAGTCAGACTGTTTAATACTTAGGATCTCGTTGCTGCATTTCCCTTCCTCTCCACTGTCATTAAACTGATATTATTAGATGGTAGAGAATATTTGCTCATTAAGAGTCAAAACAGCAGTGGAAGCAAAATGTCTAGCATTTGTAGGCATTTGGTGTTTGTCATTAATAACTAGCAAAATGCCCCTGTTAGAATGGATATGAAGTTTGTGGGGTTTGCTCTGATAGTCCTTGGGATGCAATGCAAGTGAAGCTAAAGGGCAAAGCTCATCTCTTGTATTCTGTGTGCAAAAAGATATTCCCCTGGGACCCATGGCAAGGATACCACATAGTGCCATTTTTTGTAGTCATCATGATAGGGTTATCATAAGCATAGGAGTGGACTAGAAGAAAGTGAAGGAAAGCACTTGGGGACACCGTAGGGGTGTTCCATAACCCTGGTGATCTCAGTGACCATTATGGATTGAGTTTACCCCCTTTTTGCATAGCCTCAGCTTTCCATCTGCCTGGTTCCATCCTCAGTGACATTTCTTGGTCATGCTCAAACGTGATAGGGAACTTGGGAATGCAGAGCGAATGTGGCTAATGGCGTTCTTATATGCTTCTCATCAAGACCTTAATTTCCTTGATGCAAAATGTTGTTTGCCTGTCTCCCGCCATGTTGGGAATTTGCTAACTTTGTGTGCCGTTGTGTCCATTTTACCACCCCACCCCTCACGCCCTCCCCCCAAAGGAAAGAAAAATTCGCTTCTCCTGCAGAAATTCCAAAAAGATCTCAATACCGGCGTTTTCAACAACCAAGAGAGTGAAATTTTGAAGCAGATAGTAAAACACGACCGAGAGATGGTGCAGACTGTTGTCCCGATGAACTTGCAGCAGATGTCAGCACTGAATTCTAACACTCCAGGCACAGCCTCATCGATGCAGATCAGGACGCAGTCCCCACCTGTGTATTCTGTTCCCAACCTCTCTCATGGAAGCCTGAATTCTCCAACACCAAGCACACAGACACCCCAGCAAGCTGCCGTTTTCTCGCCCTGCTCCTACCCTTCATCGGTCTGTAGTCCTCCAGTACAAAGCCCTCTGGCCGGCCGAACTTTTCAGTATGCAACACCTACAGCTTCGCAGCTGTCGCTACTGCAGCAGCAACAGCAGCAACAGCAACCACCACCACCACCGCCACCACAGCAGTCGCAGCAGCCACAGCAAACAACTAGCACATCACAGAAGAGCGATGTCCATAAGAGCACGCAAGCTCTTCACAATGCTAGCCTGACAAGAGAAGTGAGGCCTCTCTCTGCCTCGCAGCCTTCTTTGCCCCATGAGGTTTCTGCTATGGTTTCTAGACCTCATCCGACAGTGGGAGAATCTTTAGCCTCCCTTCCACAGCCGGTCTCAAGTCTCCAAAGCACAGGCATCCAGGCCGGAAGCAAAGGCACAGTGCCGCCAAGGGTCGCCCTGTTCCGTCAGATGTCTTCTGGAGCAATTCCACCCACACGAGGGGTCACGCCATCCACGGCCATGCCACCCACGGCCATGCCACCAAGGGATTCTTCCACAGTCTTAAACACTGAACTAGAGGGAGATAAACCACGATTTGCTTCAAACTTATGATCCATGCAGACCTACAAATAAAGTGGAGACATTGACGTAAACAGAGATCACTACCAGGAAGCAATGTTAACCTATTTTCTGATAAGACTCCAGCTGTCTTCTATGAAAAGGAAAACTGTAGACAAATCTAACTCTTAAATTCGAATGTACAATATAGAGAGACAGACAGACATCCAAAAGAAAAGAGAGATATCCAAATGGCCTCTCATGTCTTCCTTTCTTATAAACCGTTGAACAAGTCTAAAACCATTGGTTATAATATGATTTGTTTTTAACCTGCTTCTCTGTTTATAAAGAGATTTCCTGTTCTGATGGAAAATGAAATTCCATGGTTAAATTACAGTATTATTAACTCCAGGAACTAAGCCACAAATTAAATTAAATTGATACAATACAAGTTAGTGTGGAATTAGGAGCTGTTAAACAATCTTTTTTCATTTGTATTAATCAAAGCGAATTGAGTCACATCTCCCATTTTAGAAATGAAGTTTCCTTTTATGGTGCTTTACATTCAGGTTTAGATTGAAGGACCAATTAAATTGTGACTATCTACAGAAGAAGGTCTAGCATTACTGCTCTTCTGAATGAAATCTATCCTCAGAATCATACTTTTTAAGAAAGCTGGGTGTACTTCTGTCTTTATATTGGAAAAAAATTAGCGGAGACTCATTAATCTCTCTGTAAATAACTTTTTAGACCCAAATACTCAAATGAAAAATAGCTCCTGTGTGGTGTACCATCGCAAAGTATTTGTTTAGAAATTTAGTTTCCAGCTCTTCACGCCAAATATGACATTTTAAAATTTTACTAACTATGAAACGCAACACAACTGTAATGCAATGGCTTGAGACCTGCAATGCTATTTTTCCATGCAGTGTTTTTATGCAAAATTGTATGCTTGATCCTGCTATGTGTATTTCATCAGGACCATCACCTTCCTCTTCTTTTCCCTGGACAGTGACTGAAAATATTCCATGCATGCTTGTTTTTTATTTGGGGCATGGGAGGGCAGAAAACAAACCAAAAGATGAACAAACAATGCATCTTGCATCCCAATATTAGATTCAGTCAGCAGTTGGGGATGGGGAATCAAACATGTATCTTAAGTTTAGAAAATGATAAATGTGAATTGATTGTCATTTCATTTCCTATAATGCTGACTAAAGTTCAGAAGTGATTTTATTTGAATTTTTTTTGTCAACCACTGCTTTTGTTAAGCTTTCAAGTGTGTTCTCTGTCCTCACTGTAGTTTTGTAGTTGACTGTGGTGATATTTTTACGAACAACTGATTATACTATAGCATCCTGTCTGTCTGGGAATGCACAACTCGCATAATGTGTACTATAATAATTTGGACAACATATCCTACTACGGCATGTAGTTTCAACCATAGAAATTAGAGTTTGTTTGTTTGTTTTTCTTTGTAATGTTTGCACAAAAAGGGAGGGATACCGTAACAGAAGGCAGGGTTAAAGCATACGGTTTTGTAAAACGTTTCTTTCATTTGCTCTGCTCTTCATTTTCTGACTTGGGGTGTTTCCAGATGGTTGGTTTTCCAAGTGTCAGCTGTGGACGTGAATGCATTACCCACCACACTATCAACTCCTGTCACATTAGTGGGTGTGTGGTACATAACCATTCACCCCTCCTAACCGTGTGAATGGATGCTGGTGACAGCTGCATGAGATAATAATGGCTGTGCCACTGTGGGTAATGTGTAGACCAACCTCAGTGTTTTGCTCACCTGGAAGTCATACTAGGACTGTGTGTTGATCTCCTCTAGTCAAGGTGACAGAGAAAGAACTGAATGGTTCCACATATCAAAATCCAGACGAGCAACTGTTGCACATAAATTCCATGATGGTTGGTGGTTGTGGTACTCCTCCTGCTGCCTCCAGCTTAATGCTACACTACAAAACCAGACGTGGTAGAAGTTGAGCAAACCTGTGCCATCCTCCCTGCGAAGGACATCCCTTAGCAAATTATTAGTGCCTGAGGAAGGTCACAGCTGAACAAAGACCGAAACTGGCCATGCCGTAACTGAACCGCATTCCAAAACTGCTCTGTAAACAACATTATCTACCCTTTTGGCCCCGAACAGCTAGTACTTGGTAAGCGAATGTGCCCATCAATGGTAAGGGAATGGAAGAACAAAGTGGCATTACAGAACTACATGTTCTGGTGCTTCTGAGTTAAGCTTGTTCTGATTGTGACCAAGACTGCAATCCAGCAGGTATTTCTTCAGTGCAAGCTGCATCCATTTCATGAGCCCAATGGGATTGCCTCCAAAGTTTTTAGCCTTTGAAATGTACAGAGTCTTTTAAGGGGCCTCATTGTCCTCAGTGACCACATCCGTGGAACCGGGTGGCTTGAGGAGCAGTATCCAAACATCTTGTTGCCTGCTATGCCTTTTTTCAAATGGTATTTCTAATACCTAAATAAATTAACAACTCTTAAATTTTCTTAGCGAATCCTGCTTCCCAAGTGAAATCAAGTCAATGATGTCATTTATTCCGTGAATACGATGCTAGCGGTAAATGGGAGTGGTCAGGAATCGCGTACAAGGAATGTAACTTTGACGTGTTATGGATAAACTGCAAGACCATTTATTTTTTGGTACAATAGAACCCTGACTTTATTTTAGTACTGATAATAAATTATATCCAACTTATGATGAATCATATTCTGGTCCTTAAAACTGTTCAAGGTTTACATTTGATAGGCGTATAAATGGAGTTGGTAGTGAACTATTTTTATACATATGTTTATTTTATTTTAAGTATAATAAAAAAACATTAGCATACATGGTCTTTCAGTGAAACCATAAAATGAAAAAAAACTTTTCAATGACTTTGTAATAGAATGGGCAAAATCTAAGGTTTGTAAGTTACTTAAAAGTGGTACAGGGTATAAAAACTATATACATATATATATGTATGTATGTATGTATGAATGTGTATATATATATTTAGGTTATGAAACAAATGACTCATTTCTGTAATATAAAGAATATCCATTGCTATTTTGAGAACTGACCTATTTTTCTCTGTATATATATACAAAAGCCCTTAAAAATGGAATCTCACATCTGTATAGGATGAAATGTATTTATGATGAGGTTGGATCATGTTGCTGCTGAAAAGACAATACATCGAACTGATTCTTACAATGACTGTACGATCAGGGATGAGTTAGATTTTTTTCTTTTGTCTTTGCTCAAAGCCATAAATATATATATAAATATAAAGATTATTAATAAATTGAACAAAAGTATAAAACAATAAAACATGAATATTTTATTTGGTCTGTGATGTTTCTAACCAAAGTTGGTCCATTATTTCAATAGAAACCTGACTTTTTCTTTGTTTGCAAGTTGTTAAATAAATGACTAGCAGGTATCATAAAACTCATGTAGGACTGGAGCATACTACAGTTAAAATAGATCAGAAGGCAAAGAAGAGACCTTTGGACAGAGTCCTCCTTACCCAAAATAATTTCAGAGAGGTTAGCTCTGTCAGCATGTGCCACATGATGTTCTCAATCAGGGACATGTCATTGGTTCAACTTTTGAGGTCCACACATTAGAAATACAGTGACGGTTGAAGAGCCTGGTGCAATTTGCAAATTTAATTTACATATCATTCTCCCATGAATTTTGGAGAGGCACAGTTCATGCTCTGAAAAATACGTTTGACCAGCGTGAAGGTGGCCAAGGAACTACTACCGAACACTTGAAAACTCTTGATATAAGTATTTCTGATAATGGAAAAGCATGTGGATAATGCCAATATATGTTGGATAACATCAGTAAGAATGACAGAAATTCTGATAATAATTTTTATAGTTCTGCTCTTAAATGCACTGGAACCAATTAAAGACAGCCCCTGAGACTCTAACCACATTTCCAAACGGAACAAGAACGGAATGATCAGCGGCTGAAAGGCCAATAAAATCAGCATGTGGATAATTCTCTGTCTGTTTGCAGATGCAGAATATCCCCCAAGGCCCCTAAATCAGTCTCTGGCCAGAGGGCATGAAGCTAAATTGCAAATTTTCAACAAAATAGGAACAAGATAGGTAAAAGCTGCCATTCCTGAAAGTTTTCAGGATACCTTATTATGTGTGATACATAGTTACCCCATTAACTCTGTGGCAGAATTGGAACTGGACCAGCAAATCTCTTTGTTTTGAGTCCAGCAGTTTCCCAACTGAAACACGTTTTGGATTCAAGTTTGGTTGTTACAGTACAGCCCTATGAACTGTGTAGAAAGGTTTGCATAGTGTGCAGAAAGCCAGGAGAGTGGGAGCAACCCAATCAGGTCTTCCTAGATTACTTTGGGCATAATGGCTTACCTAAAACCCAAGTCCCTTTTTGGGGACCTCAAATGAGAGGCAAGCACACTTTAGCCTTCTCCTATTTTTTTCTGCTGTCTGCTTCTGGGTTACCAAAAGTACCAGAAGTATCCTCAGACTTGCCAAAGTGGATTTTACATAGCCAGTGCACCTTCTTTTCTCCTTCCCCCTTTCATGAGACTCCCAGATCTCATGCTGTTGCTGTGGCCATTGTCTTGAAAACTGTGATGTCACTTCCAGTACCTGCCATGTTTTTGGTTTTGCTTCCTTGGCCTAAACGGACTGCTAATGGGTTTCTCCCAGATGTTTTATCTGGCTGGGTCATCTATCTGAAGTGTCTTCTAGCAAGCCTCCTACTATCTTGGCCATCACCTGCTTGGGTAAGTCGAGCCCTGTGGGCTAATCTGGTGCTTGCATTTGGACACAAAACATCCCTAAGTCCTTAAGGAAAATCCTCCTTTTCATAAAACAGTGATACTCAGTGGCTCAGGAGCCTCATGTGGCTCTTTGACATGCCACCGGAGGCTTTTCTCAGTACTGTTCCACAGTGTGGTACCTGCCACATGTTTCAGGAAACTGGATAAGGCTTGTTGTTGTCAGGTGGCTCCCACTTTGAAACAGCCACTGCTGGAAGAATGAGTAAGCTGCAAGCCGTCCTCAGGGCCCATACCAAAGACAGGGGTAAATGTGGCTCTTTTGGTTGATAGTAATTGGGATTGGGAAAGTGGTTCTTGACAAGCTGTGTATCACTGTCATGAGGTATCTTCTCCCCAAAATCATCTATATTTATTAAGTTTGGGAGTAATATTTTGGAAAAGCCCTAGAAATCCAACCTCTTAAATCTGGAGTCTTGGCTCAGATCTAGGGCTTTTCCCACGTTTTCATTTTACTTGCTTTGAAGTTCATGTTTGTTCTATAGCAGAGGTGTCAAACTCATTTGTTATGAGAGCTGGATCTGACATAAATGTCACTATGTTGAGCTAGGTCATGTGTGCCATAAAATGTAATATGAGGTACTGGAAACATAAACTTTATAAAAATGATTTCAGATGCTGAATGGCATTAGCAAGCTTGATTGGATTAGGTATGGTATGCAGAGTGGTAGTAAGCATGGAAATACCAGCAATGGTAATGAGACAGGAAACCTAGGTCTCAGTTTGCTCCAGGAGGATTCAGTCCAGGAGGATGCAAAGAATACATAACTCTGAAGGTATGAACAGTAACGAGAGCTCATACCCTACCAATGCTACTGAAGTCTTGCTCCCTTCCACTAATAAAGATGGCAAGCTGTACTGTTAGCTTTCTTTCTTTCTTTCTTTCTTTCTTTCTTTCTTTCTTTCTTTCTTTCTTTCTTTTTTCATCTGTTAGAACTGGAAAGGAGGATCTGCCCAAGTAAAATAATATGTAGATTTCAGACTGGACAAAATCCACTCAGTGTTAGGGATGATCATGAAACAGTTAAAAAGCAAGGGGGACGGTTAACGTGAAGAAAGGCAGCCAGTGAGGTGGGAGGGGAGAGAGGGAGATCATGTGTTGAACTGGAACATATGGAACCATACATGTATTTTTAAATACTTATCCCAAATAGGCACAGGAGGAAAAGGAGATCTCAGCCACAGCAGCAGCCCTGGAGTACGAAGCAGGAGAGAATGATTGGAGAAGCTCTCTTTTTCCTTCCCCCCTCCCTTCCTCCCCAAAAGAGGAAGAGGACATCTCAGCCACTGTAGGGAAGACAGGCTTGGAGACACAGCTCCAGCAGCCACCTGGGAGGAAGAAGCAGGAGAGAGGCAAATGCTCTTGGGTCGGATACCAGCCCTGAAGGGGCCAGTTCTGGCATGCGGGCCGCATGTTTGATACCCCTGTTCTAAGGGTTTTTTTCTTGTTCCACATGTATTTTGATCCCTCTTGTGGTTGATTCCATATTAAACAGCTTTATTTCCAGTATATCCAGTTTACATCTGCAGCAAGATAAAACTGGAAATAAAGCTGTTTGATATTGAATCAACCACTAGGGAGCAAAACATGTGCAGAATGGGGGTGGGGGGGAACCTTGAAACAGGGATTTAACAGCAAGTACAATGAATACAGTGGCTCAAGTGGTAAGATGCTGAACTGCAGACTGGAAGGTTGGTAATTCAGCAGTTTGAGACCTGAGTGCTGCATGACGGAGTGAGCTCCCGTCTCTGGCCCCAGCTCCTGCCAACCTAGCGGGTCGAAAGCAAGAAATTGCAAGTAGATAAATAGGTAACACTTTGGTGGGAAGGTAACAGCGTTCTGTTCGCCTCAGCATCTAGTCATGCTGGCCACATGACCACAGAAACATCTTCGGACAGCGCTGGCTCTTAGGCTTGAAAATGGAGATGAGCACTGTATCCCTAGAGTCGTACTCAACTGGCTTTTGAGCAAGGGAAACTTTTCTCTTTATCTTTACAATGAAATGCAGAAAAGCCCCTAGTAGTACTACAACTTAAGGCCTAAAATCGGTCAAGATCCAGGGCAAAAGACATGCCAGTTTAGGAACCCCCAAATAAGTATTACACTCAGAGCTTATGTACATTCACATCAGCACTCCACTCATTAATCTCTGTTACTTGTGTATAATTAGGCAGCTTAAATATCCCTGAAATCAAGATGCAAGTGAAGTCAACAGAGAAACTTACCAGTCCAGATCTGTGACTTGAGTAGAGATTTGTCTATTTTATTTTAAACGTTTGCATGCCAGCTTTCAACTCACCTTAGGGTCCCCAAGGCAGAGAACAATCAAATAATTAAAACAGCATTTAAACTACAGATAAATATATATAAAATATTTAGAACAATTAAATTAAAAACATAAGCGCAGAGACATACAAACGAGGAAATCATCATTAAGTAAAATAATCATTAATTTTTTTAAAAAAAATCATTTTTAATGCACACAGCTTGGTAATGTGGAAGTTTTTTTAAAAAATGAAAGATATATGCAACGATAAAATCCTCGGTTAGATGTTAGCTTTCTTGAAATCACTGAGTAAACAGTAATCTTTCAATATGAAGAATGTTAGGTTGAGGACCAAATCGACCCCCTACAGCACAGTGATTCATAAGGTCTATTACAATAATGCATGCTGTAAATAAAAGCCTCAGTGTGTCCTAATAACCATTTCCGGTAATGCTGACTAGCTGTGCTGTAATCATGCAAAGTGGCTTCTGTCTCTGAAGGTGTCATTGCACTATAGCAGCTTGATTGTCTCTGCCGGCTGGTGCAGGATGACTTTGCATCTGGGTGAGTAGCAGAGATTGGTCCCACGTCCAGAGAGCTTGTGATAAGAGATGTTCCCCCACTGGCATTTTTCAAATCCAGATATCAGGAAGCCCCCCCCCCCCAAAAAAACAGTATTCCTGGTTATCTGGGTTTCAAATACTGGATTGGTATTCAGATCTGTTCCTCCCACCCAGTGTATTCCAATATTACTTGGCTTCATTATTCCGTAGGGGGAAAATTTACAGAGGCCTGGAGAGGCTGGTTCGTTAATGAAGTGCACCAATATTGCAGTGAAGCTGATGGTGCTAGTCCTTTAAATAAACCCCAAATTTCAAATGAATTGGACCAAGGGGTCCAACTCTGTTGGCCCCTGAAGAAGGGGCCCCCAGCTATCCTCCATTTTTTTATGGGGTTGGGGGATTCCATACTTTATCCAGGGCAACTAAAGACCAAAAGACATAACAGTAAGCAAAGCAACCCTTGACCAAAAGCTTCCCAAAGCAGACAGAACCATCAAGCCCAAATAACCAATGCAGAACCAGGGAATCACAGAAGAAGGAAGGGACACTGTGGCAAAACACAACAAATGTCATAAAGAGAGAGGTGGTCTGGCCTTGCCCAATTGGCAACTATATTACAATGCAGCAGCTCTTACGTGGGTAAGAGACTGGGTATTGTTAGAGAACATGAGACTTTTAAAATTAGAAGGTTTTGATCTCAGAATCGGCTGGCACGCCTACCTCTGGTATGGAAAAGAGAAAATCTATACTAACTTTAAGGAGCATATCTTTAGAGGTGCACTTCTGCAAACTTGGCTACTGATGAAGAAACAATTTTATAAGTTAATACCGAGATGGGTATCCCCTCTAGAAGCTTTTGTTAGACCCACACTTCTCACACCAGAGAATAAGAAAACCTATGAGAATCTATTAAATAAGAATAATGAGTTAAAAACAGAAGAAGCTTTGACAAAACAAGGAATAGAATTATCCTGGTGGGAAAGAATTCAGCTTCAAGCTAGATTTGAGAAAGACAGAAAAATTGGATTTGAAAAGAACGTTACACAACTAGACAAACTATGGTTACCTTCTAAAGATAAGTTAATTCAGAAACTATACAGTTGGTTGTTGGATGATATAATGCAGGAGGAGAGAGTGAAAACATCTATGATCTCATGGATGAAGGATATTGGTCATACAATAGATACTAATGATTGGAATAAAATATGGAAATCGGCTAAATATTTGAGAGCAGTGGCATATAAAGAAAATATTTTTAAAATGTTCCATAGATGGCACTGGTCTCCAGATAAGATGGCCAAGTGTTTTCCTAATGCATTGAAAAACTGTTGGAAGTGCAAAACCAATGTAGGAACCTACTTTCATCTATGGTGGAGACGTGAAAGAATTCAAAAGTGTTGGTCGATAGTCCAAAAAAAATATTGCAGAAATATAGCACAGTGGCAGAACATCTGCCTTACATGCAGAAGATCCCAGGTTTAATCCCTAGCATGTCCAGTTAAAAAGTGTCACATAGTAAGTGATGTGGAAAACCTTGGACTGAGACCAGTGGTTTGCCAAGATATATGACAGTTTCTGACCTGGATGGCCCAGGCTAGCCTGATCTCATCATATCTTGGAAGCTAAACAAGGTTGGCTCTCATCACTATTTGGATGGGAGACCACCAAGGAATACCAGGGTCACTACGCAGAGGCAGGCAATGGCAAACCACCTCTGAACATCTCTTGCCTTGAAAACCCTATGGGGTTGCCATAATTCAGCTGTGACTTGATGGCAAAAAAAATTTGCAGTTTTGTGTATTGCTGTAATACTAGTTTGAATATTTATTTGTTTAAAAAAATTATATGCTGCCTCTTCAGAAAGCTGCTTCAGGCATATCACAAAATAAAACGTGGTAAAAAATAATACAACATCAAATTATTAAAATTCAAAGCCATTACAAATATAGCCAATACAACCACATAAGCATAAAAAAGCACAAAAACTCAGAAGCGTAACAGCTCAGAGAATAAAACATTTAGTAAACATTTGAATATTATCTAAAAGAATGAACCATTTATTATTATTCATTCTGCTCATGATTTTATGTATTTCAAACATACATAATCTTTGCTGAAGTTGTTTAATGGCAACTCCAAACATGAAATCTGACCATAAGAAGTGGATTAAAATGTCAAGATATTGTCTTCTGCTGATAATACCTAGGTAGAGAAGGGTGTTTATGTTAGCAAGATTGAATGTGCTGCTGTCTGCAGTTTTAATGGGAAGATGCTAAGGTGTACCATTTTCTGATCGATTGTGTATGCAGTTCAGACTGAATAGATTCTGTTGATCATAGAGATTTAGATTCTCCATCATTTTCATACTTAAGATCAAAGCTAATTCTCCCTTTACTTGAAGCTGGTTCTGATTCCCCACATGAGAAAATGTCTTGAGGGTTTAAGAGATGTAGAAAACCAAGTTCCTGTATGAGTGGCCAAAATTTTAGTGGTGGTTCTAGCACAGCAGATTTAAAGAGCCAGCTGCCTGGTTTGTTTTACCTGATTGTGTACTCCTGTTCACAAGAGCCAGTTTGAGTAGTGGTTAGCAGACTCTAATCTGGGAGAACCAGATTTGATTCCCCATTCCTCCACATGCAGCTGCTGGTGAGACCTTGGGTCAGTTACAAGTTGTTTCAGAGCTGTTCTCTCACGACCAGTTCTCGAAAGGGCTCTCTCAGCCCCACCTGCCTCACAGGGTGTCTGTTGTGGGGAGGGGGAGGGAAAGGAGATTGTAAGGCACTCTGAGACTCCTTCGGGTAGTGAAGGGTGGGGTATAAATCCAAACTCCTCTTCTTCTTCATGACAGTGGTGGAAGGAACAGTCACTGGACTGGACTGGATCAGATCGGATCAGATCATAAGGAGCATCCACCAGAAGGGGAATGGTGATTGAGGCACACTGCTAGGAGATGGGAGGTTAAGCTGTTTCCCTGTAAGAGAATAAATGGCAGGCACAATACAAACACATGTCCATTTTCCCCATAGGTGCTGAAAGCAGCCAGAGAGAGGCTATTCCATGTGGGGAACTCACTCTAGGATCGTGTTCTTTTCTTCAGGTTTTCTCCTCTCCCTGGAAACATTCAAGATGGTTGATAGACTATTCAATTCAGGGGAAAAATATTGTGCTATAATGATAGACTGGGATTTTATAGGTATAGCTATGAACTGAGGAACATTGAAATTTTAATACAGCTTTGGTTCTACTGCATAGTTCATGAGAGAGAGATTATTCTGATATTACATTTGTACTGGAGAAGACACCAAATGAACCTGAACTATGCTCGAGGCCTTGAGCAATAATGTGTATGTGTGTGTATATATGTATATTCCCAAAAAGAGCTTTGATATTTAAGCTTTTGAACTGTAGCCTTTTCCTGTAGTAGTTAGAAAATTCAAGCTTAGCTAGTGAATAACTGGAACCAATGGTTTCGTTCTCCTAAGTGAAGGCAGTTCAGCTGAAGACCAAGAAAGGAGCACATCCGTTGGGAGTCTTTCTTTAATAGCAGGTGCCCCACTTGGAGGAAAGGAACATGAAGCTTACTAAAGAACTCAGTATCCGTCAAGGAGGAGAAAGGCGTGCCAAGTCTTTTAAGAAGACATCTAGACATGGAAGTAAAGGAGCAGTGATTATGGTGACCACCTATGTGGCTAGTGACTGATCAGAAACAAAAAAGTTTTCCAAACTTTCAATAGCACCTGCTTACACCAAAAAGGCCTTTCTTTTAGGACATGTAAGATAACAAACCCACTATGCCCAGTAGAGTCTACCCTCTGTGTCTCTGACTGAGTCTTTGCTTTGTGCATGTGTTCATAACTGGAAAGCAGCAAATCTAGAGGAATGACTCCTGCAGAGATGAACCACATAGCCTTCTCTCTAGGAGGATGCTTTGGGTTCACTGAAGCTTTTCATTGTGTGCAGTGCAATCTTAGGCAGGGTTACACCTTTATAAGTCCACTGAAGTCAACAGCCTTAGAAAGGCTGTGTGTGTGTGTGTGTCTCCTCTTACTTATTTGGTATGTTTCATAAACCACCTCTCAACCAAGGTAGCTCTTAGTAAAATAAAACAATAAATCATTGATAGCACAGTAACAATTCAGTAATAAAAATAAAAGAAAATAAGTAGCCTTAAATAAATTACAAATAGTACAGTGGTAAAAACAGGCTTAAACAAATTACTGAAAGCCACTTAGACCCATCAGCCAAAATCAAGGGGAAAAATAGTTAACACCAAACACCAGGGAAAATAGAAATGTGATGTCTACAGCTGGAGTGGCGCCGGGAAAATCTAGGCAGGGAGGGACTGCCAGAAATGTGGTGCACTCCAAATAAGGCCCTGTCTTGGATCCCATGGAGGATTTCTGTGGACAGAATGAAGGACAATTATTTTTGGTTCCCCCTTTCCTGCAACATTTTGAACAGTAGGAGATGGGGTGGAAACCCATGGAAATCTCTGGTGGATCCATATCCTTGCCTCCAGTAGCCACCTACTTCATTTCCAAATATGAGAGCACATGGAACAAAGCTTCCAATGATGATCTTAATGTCGTGGCAGCTAATTTATATTTGTGGTACATGGTACTTGAATTATAGGTCCTACAGATGATATCACCTGCCTTTGTGGGCACATGGTAAGTCTTCAACTTCCGTGGAAGAATGAAGACCAAGATGCTGTAGAGGGGCACCCTCCCAGCCCCATCATATTGACCTCAAGGAGATTTATGCTCAGGTAAGAATTCTGAGACTGAAATCTTAGCAACAGTGATATTGTGACATTCAATCTGTTGAAAAACTGAAGTTGCCCTATTCACAGTGCCCATTTCCACAGAGCCAGTTTGGTGTAGTGGTTAAGTGCACAGACTCTAATCTGGGAGAACTGGGTTTGATTCCACACTCCTCCACTTGCACCTGCTGGATGACCTTGGGCAAGCCATAGCTCTATACTAGCTGTTCCCTCAAGGACAGTTGTCTCAGAGCTCTCTCAGCCCCACCCACCTCACAGGGTGTCTGTTGTGGGGAGGGGAAGGGAAAAGGAGTTTGTAAGCCGCTCTGAGACTCCAAGTGAGTGAAGGGCAGGATATAAATTCAATCTCTTCTTCTTCTTCTTCTTCTTCTTCTTCTTCTTCTTCTTCTCTTGAATCAGACATCCTAGCAGTATTTCATTTCTGTATGAGCAGGACTTCTTCTTTTTGGAAAAAGAGGTGCCGGATCTCTCAAGAGGGAAATTTAAGTTTTCAGTCTGTATACTGAAAATTCATGAACTTTTAAACATTTTAAAAAAGAATTTTGTCAAAGGGGTTCTGGAACTCTGTTCTGGCATGTTCCCCCAGGAAAAAAGCCCTGTGCATGAGTATTTGCCAGCACTCATCAATTGTATACATTACTTTCTCCCAGGGCAGGTTATCACTATCCCCCTCAGCAGGGAAAGGTTGGGGAGAGGGGATGTGGGACAGAGAGTATGTGTGAATTTCTGCACTCATGCTCATGCTATGGAACACTTGAAAATGCCCTTGAACATGTTTGAGCATTCAAAAGGGATGCTCTGGGGGGAAAGCAGATGGTTTGGCATTGAGCTCAGAGGTGTTTGCCCATGACTACTTTAGAATGCACAGCCCAGCCATCGTATTTGTCAAGAGTATGAAACATATTTTCCTACTTCATCAATGGATAAATTTTGCTTCCAACCCATTGAGGTTCTTTACCATCACTGATTTTTCAAGTTCGACCATTCCAACACTTCGATAATTGTGTATTTCCTTGCCCCCTGGTTTTCTTCTTACTGGGGACCCACTAAGCAGTTTACACCATCATTCCCCACTCTTTCATTTTACCCCCACAACAGTAAACCCTGTGAGGTGTGAGGTAGGCTAGGATGAGAAAGGGCGATTGTCCGAAGTTCATGCAGAAGTGGGGATTCAAACCTGGGTCTCCCAGCTCCTAGTCCAACACTCTAAGCACTACACCAGGGGTGGCCAACCTGTGGCTCGGGAGCCACATGCGGCTCTTTCACACATATTGTGCGGCTCCTGGCAGGGCGGCTGGGGAAGCAAAGGGGAGGCATGCTTTTTCTCTCTTTCTCCCTTCCTTCCTTCCCTCCTCCCTCCCATCTATTTGCTTTCCTAGTTTCTCTCTCTCTCTTCCTTTCCACTTCTTTAATTCTTTCTTTCCATCTCTCTCTTTTTCTCTCTCTCTCTCAATATCATTAGCAAACAAGTAATATCATTATCAATAACCGGTTTTCCTCATTTGTTTTTATTTTTGGCAGTCCCATTTAACATTAATAAAGAGCAAATTTGCATATTTTTAAAAATAAAAACGTGTGTGTGATATTTGATCCTGTCTTGCGGCTCTCAGACATCTGACGTTTATTCTATGTGCCTCTTACATTAAGCAAGGTTGGCCACCCCTGCACTACACCAACTGACTCTTGGTATTAATGCATAACTAAAAGGGGAAGAAAAAAAAAACAATTTATAAAGTTATGCAAGAATGACAAGGGACACAAAAGGCCTTTACATGAATCGAGTCACGGGGCTTTTCTTCTTCACTTTCCTCGGAAAGATCAACGTTGATCACACCTCTTTAAAACCCACGTAATCTCTTTGTGCTATGAAAATGCTATCCCGTAATTAATAACCCTGAACTTGGGCATGCACCTGCCTCCAAAGTCTACTCAGCAGTATATTTGCAGCACTGCAAATATATTCTAGTACGCAAAATAAGACACATTTGGGGCTCTACAACCCGATGATCTATGAATTGTGTATGCTGTGAGACTCCCATTAGCAAAGCTTGGAACAGAAATAGCCTGTGCTCTCTGGGGATCGGAATGGTCCTAAAATAGGCAGGTAGGGAAACATTTTAGTGGGGGGGTTTTTTGCTCACCCGGCACTTCTTCATGAACTTATCATGCTAGTTAGGAGACCTCATTAAGCTGTTGCTAGTGTTTCTGGAAATCAATTGGTCTTTTGTCATTAAACTAAGGGCAGAGCTAGGCAGGCCACTATTCATCACAAATGAACTTTCTTTTGCAATTCATGCATCGGTTCATTTCCTTGAAATCTCATTGAGGGCTTCAGCCATGCTAGGGGAGGGAGCATGCAGCAGGTGACCTGTCAGCACATGGATGTGACATTTCAGCAACTGAGAAATTGTTTGGTTAATAGGCAGCTTGCCATTCAAACAGAAAAACTAACCCTGCTTTGTGGAGGATGTTAAAAAATATTATCTGGAGGGTATAAGAACCAGATCTAATTATCTTAAATTTAAGGCACAGATGTAAAACATAATTCAGGCTGCTTAAAAACTCTACAAATGACAGCTTCAACTGTTGGATTCTTTGGGACAAAACACGTGTTCTGTTATTGGCTACACACAACAATGGGGAGTTATGTCAGGCCCTGCGAGTGGATTAAGACAATGTTCCACCAGACAGAGAAGAAGGAACTGAGAAGGCATGTTCAAAATACCCAGATGCTGTGTTTCTAGATACTGAGTTGATGTTAGTGACAAGCTGCTAAAGGGAGAGCATCTGTGTGCCCTCCCAGCTTGTCAAAGGCATAGATATTAGGAAAAATAGATGTTAGGGACATTTTTACAGTAAGAGCACTTCTGCAGTAGAATGGGCTGCCTAGGGTGGTGGTGTCTTTGAGTGGTGGTGGTGTCTTCACTGGCAGTCTTTGAGCAGTGGCTGGATGAACACTTGTCTGGGATGCTTTAGGCTGATCCTGCATTGAGCAGACAGTTGAACAAGATGGCCTCTTTGGCCTCTTCCAGCTCTATGATTTGATGTGTGTTGGTATTTGGCAGTGTGGTGCTGCAAAATTTCATAAGAACATAAGAGAAGCCAATGTTGGATCAGGCCAATGGCCCATCCAGTCCAACACTCTGTCACACAGTGGCCAAAAGGTGCCATCAGGAGGTCCAGCAGTGAGGCCAGGACACTAGAAGCCCCTCCCACTGTTGCCCCCCCAAGCACCAAAAATACAGTGCATCACTCACCCCAGACTGAATGTTCCTATCTATACCTTATGACTAATAGCCACTGATGGACCTCTGTTCCATAAGTTTATCTAACCCCCCTTGAAGCTGTCCGTGCTTGTAGCCACCACCACCTCCTATGGCAGTGAATTCCATTGGTTAATTTCCTCGAGAAATTGCATTGGAAAAACTTGTCTCATTTCAGTTCCATTGGAATTAAATGTGAAAGTGTTTGTATACTGCTGTTCACTCTCCTGATTACATCCCTGAGACCTGTGCCAATCCCCATCAGCCATGTCAGTTGAATTTGTAGCACTTTCAAAAGGTTACATTTATTCTGACCAGGAAACTTGAAAATGGAGAGGAATCTGACACTGACCCACTCTTTCATCTTGAGGAAGTTCAGCTAGAAGGGCTTCTCTACCTTTACTAAATGAGTCATCTAATTTCCTGTTTCTTCCTGCCCATTACTAGCTTCGCTTTATCAATACAGTGGAGCAGAATTGATTTCTGAACTTCCGATGGCCAGCTATTAAACATGCCAAGATTAGAAATGGCCATTAGAGAGTGTAGCTGTCTGCATTTGGTTAGAGAACATTTTGATATGGTCAAAACCTGCTGAAATTGCTGAATATTATCCCTAATGATCCCAAGTCAAATACTTATAAGTGGTACATTACTTGACACCATCATTTTTGTACCTGAAATGGTTCTAGCTTCACCTCTTGTCATTTTATTTGCCTACTGAATTATTGTGGGTTGGGAAAGTAGAACAATGCAAGGTATTAAACAGAATACTAGAATATTAAGTAGAATAGATGGAATTAAAGAAATGCTGACTATCCGAGCAGTGTAAATTAACAATACCATAATTTCCATGATGAGGTAGCTAACGACTTTGAAAAATACATTAATAAAGGACTGGAGCAATTTTTTTTAACTTAAAAAGGATTAATGAAAGTATATCTGAAATTATTGGCTTGCAATTAAAATAGAAGGCAGCTGAAATTAATGGCGCTGTCCTGAACAGAGGTTCACATACAAATGGGCACAAACCAGAAAAATGTGGTTTGGTTCTGTTCATGCTTCGTGGCATGCCCGGTTAAAAAACTATGAACTTATAAGGGACCAAATGAACCATTTTGGTTTGCAGTAGAATGATGTGGTAGAATGCCCCCCCCCCCCCCCCGTATGCTAGATAACACCAAACTCACAGGTGATTTCAGCAGAATCTCCTCTACCTGCCCTCCAAGTTTGGTGAGGATTAGATTTATGGGATCCAAGTTATGGCTCCCCCCAAAAGGTGCCCCCATCCCCCATTGTTTCCAACAGAGGAAAAAAACAGCAACCCCCCCCCCCCCAAGGGCAATAAAAGCCCAGCAGAATAGAATCAAAGACCCTGAGAATCTCTGCAGTAGAAACTGAAGAAGGGGGGATTTTTGCAAGCCCAGCAGAATCAGTGCAATGTACTAGTGCCCAGCAGAGGGATGTACTAAAAGGAACGACAGGATTGCCCATTGGAAACAATGGAAGTGGCTTGAAGGCCCGTTAGAGATAATGGGAGCCAGTAATGCCAATTGGCTTGCTGCATGGGCTCCATTGAAATACATTACAGCACAAAATAGCTGCTATGAAAATGCAGAATAGATGTTTAATTAATGTCGTTGGGGCACGATAAACTGCTCTGGGACTAGAATAACAGGTCCTAGAGTGGAAAGACAGTCCCCAGAAATAGAATTAGTGCTCTGGGACTGGAATAACAGCCCCCCAAGTGCCATGATGGCCCCTGGGAGTAGTAAAAGTGTTCTGGGAGTGGAATAACAGCCCCTGGGAGTAGCACAATGGTTTTTGGGACAGGAATGACAGGTTGTAGAGTGGAATGACAGCCCCCCCCCAAAAAAAAAAAACTGGAATGACAACCCCTGGGAATAGCAGAAGTGTTCTGGCACTGGAATGCCAGCCCCCAGAGTGGAATGATGGCTCCTGGGATTATAATTAGTGCTCTGCAACTATAATCACAAACCATAGTGTGGATTGAAATCCCTTACATTTTAATTAACGTTTCTTGAAGGTGTGTAGTTATTCCCCCATCAGCTCCACCTAAATACTGGTCCTGCCTGTCAGCTGTTCTGTTTCCTTGCAGAGTCATGATATTGGTGTCAGCCACCTCCTCTGCTGACAAGTACAAATCTTGCCCCTGTCCCCCTTCCAATTCCTCAGGCACCACATTGGGGACACCTGCTCTAGATGATACGTTCTTTCATATATGACAATTTCAATATCTGATCTCTCGGTAGCCCATCTTGACAAGTGCTCTGGCTGCCTCTGGCTCACTAGGAGCGAAGGCACAGGTGAACCGTTCCCTGTTTCCTGCCTTCCTTTTGACATCCCTGACCTCTAGCTCTCGACACACACTCCTACCCGCTATGGCAATTCCAAGAAGGAATCATGAATGAAAATTTACCCATGCAGTACTAACTATTGAACTGACTTATTATTATCTCTAGTGTGCTCACTGTTTGCATAGGAAATATGTTGGCAGGTTGATGGTGGCAAGCTGCATGATACCATCATCTGCTGCTGTAACAGAACACCATGCAGTCTTCTGGTGTCAAGTTTCCCCGGCAGGACTCTTCTGGGCAGGCTGACAAAAGCGGCTAATGACAAAAGATACCATAGCAGAGGTTCTTCTTGTACATATGTTTCAGTTGCCCTGGGAAAAAATTGATGGTGCAATTCTTGGTAGGAATCTGGAAACTACTACTCCCAGGGGCTGTCATTCCAATTTGGAGGCTGTCCTTCTAATCCCAGAACACTTCTGCTACTTCTAGGGGCTGCCATTCCACTCTGAGGGCTGCCATTCCAGTGCCAGGACAGTTCTGTTACTTCCAGGGGCTGTCATTCCACTCGAGGTTGTCATGACAGTTCCAGAATACATCTCCTACTCCCAGGGGTGTCATTCCACTCCCAGGCCATTTCTGCTCCTCCCAAGTGCTGTTGTTCCCCTCAGGAAGCTGTCATTCCAGCTCCAGAACACTTCTGCTACTCTCAGGAGTTGTCATTCCACTCTGCAACCTGCAACACTTTCACTATTCCCAGGGGCTGTTGTCCTACCCTGAGCTGTCATTCCACTCCCAGAACACCTCTGCTACTCCCAGGGGTTGTCATTCCACTCTGGGGGCTGTGATTCCAGCTCCAGAACACCTTTGCTACTCCCAGGGACTGTCGCTCCACTACCAGAACACCTCTGCTACTCCCAAGAGCCATCATTCCACTTGGAGAATTGTCATTCCAGTCTCAGAGCATAAAGTCTATTTCTGGGGACTTTCTTTCCACTCTGGGACCTGTTATTCCAGTCTCAGAGCAATTTATCTGGGCACAGAGACTTTAATTGAAAATCCACTCCACATTTCCATTGCAACTATTTTGTGCTGTAATGTATTTCAGTGGAGCCCATGCAAGTCACCTGGCATTCCTGGTTCACTTTATCTCCACTGCAAGCTTAAAAGGACTGCTCTCAAAGCAGAGTCACAAGAACTCCAACTTGGGGGGGGGGGATTTTTGCAAGCCCACCACAACCAGTTACAGTGTGTAGAATGCCCAGCAGAACCCAGGGCCACTGCCATTGCAACCTTAAAAGGACTGCTCTCAAAGCATAGAATTTCAAATCCAAGCAAGGGTGGTGGTAGGATTTTACAAGCTCTGTGAACACAAAGGAACTCCAGCAAAGGGGGGAAGCTCTTGAAACTGACATGACTAGTTTGAAATTTACAAGGCTGGAGAATCCCCCCCACCAGTTGCTTTGAAGTTAGGTAAACATTTTGATTGAGCAGAGACACTCTGTCAATATATCCATTCACAAACCTGCATGAACCTCCACAAACTGCTTGAAAGTTTGTGGAAAGTTTTTGCCAGTTGACCTGCTATAAACAGTTTACAAACCATGAAACCAGCCAAAACTCATCATGAACTTCTAAATCTATTTGAAGTCAACAGCATTAGAAGAGTATATGTCTATTTAGGATTGCACTGTAAGAATATAAATATAAGAAGAGCCCTGCTGGATCTGACCAGTGGTCCATCTAGTCCAGCATCCTGTCTCACACACTGGCCAACCAGTTCCTCTGGAGGGCCAACAACAGGGCATAGAGGCTGAGACCTTCCCCTGATGTTGCCTCCTGGCACTTGGATTCGGAGGCTTAGCGCCTCTGAATATGGAGGTTCCCCTCAGTCATCATGGCTAGTAGCCACTGATAGACCTATCCTCCATGAGTCTATCTAATCTTGCTTGATGCATGACTTAAGAACAGCAGTTGATTGTGTTGTGTGAGAAACCCACAGCCTCATAAGCAGAGATGTTTGTTGGATGAAGCCTTCATGTGCAGCACAGGATATAGTCAATACAGCCAGCATCGATCACCTGCTTGAAATGAGCTTGGATCCCACCAAGTGGTTCTGGTGTCGGGAGAAGTTCCATCAGTGGAGTGTAGCTTCCTTGACTGTCCTCTGCTGCAGCAGCATGAAATATTCTCCAACATGCTACTCCTGTTGCACAGCATGAGGAGGTGAGATAATAGTGTGTGTGTGGGGGGGGGGGATCAGCAAATATCCCCCCTTTTGTCAGTGGAAGATTTTTGCAAGATTCAACACACACATTGAATGAGTGGATGATAATGTGGCAAATGAAGTTCAGTGTTGGTAGGTGTAAGGTAATACACATTAGGACAAAAAAATCCCAACTGCAGGTATAGGCTAATGGGGTCTGAACTTGCTGAGACTGAGAGGGGAAAAGATCTTGGAGCTGTAGTAGATAGCTCAGTGAAAATGTCAATCCAGTGTGCTCCGGTAGTAAAAAAGGCAAACTCTGTGCTAGGGATTGTTAGGCAAGGAAGTGAACATAAAGTAACCAATATTATAATGCCCCTGTATAAGGTCTATGATGTGGCCTCATTTGGGATACTCTGTACATTTCTGATCACTATCTCAAAAAGGACATTGCAGAGCTGGAAAACGTACAGAGGAGGGCAGCCAAGATGATTATGGGGTTGGAGCCCCTTCCCTGTGAGGAAAGGCTGAAGAGTCAGGGACTTTTCAGTTTAGAAAAGAGATGACTAAGGGGAGATATGACAGAGGGTTGACAAATAAAATTATGCATGCGCTAGAAAGAGTTGACAAAAGAAATTTTTCTCCCTCTCCCAAAATACTAGAACTTCATGGCATCAAATGAAGCCGATGGGCATAACATTTCAGGATAGACAAAAGGAAATACTTCTTTACACAAAGAGTGATTAAAACATGGAATTCATGGCCACAGAATGTAGTGATGACCACAGGAATAGAAAGCTTTAAAAGGGGTTTAGAAAGATTCATGGAGGATAGGTCTAGCAGTGGTCTGATCCAGGAGGGCTCTTCTTCCTTCCAGCCTCCTTGGTGATCTGCTGGGCTGGGGCTCTTGGCTGTGTCTGGTCCTGTTGGGCCACTGTTGGTGGTAGTGAGGGCTCCTTCACTAACCCCTGTCCTCTGTTGAGGCTTGTCTTCCTCTGGCTGCCCTAAGCCTGCTACATTTTCCCTTCTGGCCAGCACCTGTACCGAGGGAGTGGGGAGGAAGGAGGGCTCATGTGTTGTCAGACCTGACAGTAGTAACATCCTGCTCAGCTGAGAGGCCATTGGGTGTGGCCTGGCAGCTGCATGGAGAGAGAGAGGGAGAGGCTGGGTTGGGTACCACTGACCCAAACACATACCATTGTTCAGGTGACTGGTAATTTCAGTTCTGATCATCATCTGTTTCGGATCGGAAGGCTCATTCCTATTACCTCTTCCCTCCCTTTCCCCTAATTGATCATGGCTATAAAGTCAACAGCACTAATTCTCTCTTTGGCAGAAATACTGCTGCTACCCATAAATATCTGTGGATCAGAGCTAATACGAAATTGGAAGCAACTGGTGAGGATTATATCAGTCCAGGTCGGAAAGTCAAATTTCCTACAAACCAGAGATATCTCTGCTAAAGTATGTCCCTAACATCCCTGGAGATCTTCAGATGGTAGACTTACCTATGATTACTGGTGCCAGCTTGGTCTTTGCCAGGAAATGAAAACAAAAGAAATATGCCCAAGACTGGCCGTTGAAAGAGATCCATGTCTTAGTAAAATTAACTGCTCCCCCCCCCACCTGGTGACGTATCCAGATTTGGCTCAATATGGACAGACATACAAATTGTTGCCCTGCAAGGCACTTATTGCGCTCTTATAGACATAAAGTGTCTATAAGTGATAAAATGGACTTTGCTTGTACATGTGCACAAAAGGACTGAACTGTATGGGGACCAGAGAGGGATGCCAGCTGCAGATACACATTAGCAGGAGATACTGCTTTTTCCTGAGATGATGTGCCAGTGGGTCCTCAGATCACCCTGTTTACAGACTTGTCCCTAGACACACAAAGTACCTCAAACCACCACTTACCATTGCTGTTCAAATGGAGGTTTCCCAACGCCATTAGGGAAGCCCTTCTTCATCATGCAGGCAACCCCCCCAACCTTCACCACAACGAAGGCGCAAAAGACTCTTTCCTGCCTTTCGTTGACAAAGGACTTGGCCCCTTAATCCACTCGAGGAACCTGTTCTGCTCACCCTGAGACAAAGGATGTGTTTGCAACACAGTGGTGCTAGCCAATGAGTCATCGCATCCTGCCCAGTGTCTCTGCTACAGGTTAAGTTAGAAGTTCAATACTGACCAACCCCTTAAGCCCCATCCCCACTGCGGACGTGACTTTGGGAATGGACCACAAGGAGGGCATACCTAGGGAGGTGGCCAGCAGAGCCCTCCCCCAAAGCCCCCTAATAAAAAAGGACACTCAGCAACATGTTCTCTCTCTTGCTTTTACCCTGACCTTTATACCTACCCTACCTCTAAGGCTCTTGGACTGCAGCCAGAGTCTCCATGTGTTTCTGCCGGTTCAGAACATGATCCTTATTCCCTCCTAGCCTCCCTTATTCTTCCAGCCCAGATCACATCATCTCTCCGGATAGGTAAATATTGCCCTGACAGATACCAACGATTTTCCTGCTAATGCAACTGTGCTATTCCTTTCTATCTTATTTTCCTAAATCTCTGTAATTGTGGAAGAGCCTGTGTAGGGTTTGTTTGTGACAATTTCCTAAGTAAAATAAACCTTTTCAACCTGAAATTGGTCTCTGCATTCATTTCTGGTATTTCTGGAAGAAGCAGGACCCCTGTATACATAGGTGATTGCTCCCATCTTGCCTATTGCTATATTTGTAATATCAATATTCCCCAATATTAATCATAACTAAAGACAATCAGGCTAACAAGAAGCTGGACCTAGTAACAGAATAGTTACAAGTAGAATCAGGCTCACTCAGTGTTGTTATCCTTTCCTTTTCTTTTTTGATGCTCAGTTGGATAGAATATAATGGCTAAAAAATAAACCCCTTTTTTGTAAAAATTTCAAGACCTTGGTTTGTGGCTTGCTTTCGATCACTATGATTTTAGTCAATGGCTATAATTTGCAATGACCACTTTAAAAATAACGTGCAGACTCCTGTTTCCATGCATGAGTTAACTTGGTTGTATCATTACATCAGTAATAGTTGGGAGTAAGAAACTCAGGGGCTTGCAGCACGGATATGGAAGTAATCACATCTGTCTGTCCATTTCAGTTGTTTCTGGTACAGTGATAAACCTGACCATTTGCAAGCCATATTGAAGAGGTATATGTCAGAATGGGCTGAGAAAAGATATGTGGCAGATAGGTCAAGAGAGAAAGGCTCAAATACCCACTGGTTCTGTTCATGTTCTGTTTGCCAGCTGCAGCAGGGAGCCAGGGTTTTTTTTCTTAAGACGTTTGGATGACCAGTAGGTTACTTTCTGCATTTTCTAACAACACAGTGCAATCAGTATATTTCATGCATATACATTCTCACTCAGCCAGATGAGAATCCTAGTCCACATAAACACACTCACACACACAAACACAATGTGTTGTGGCTGTGGGTTCCTTGGCACCTAACCATTTAAATAAAGAGTGAACAAAGCAATCAGTCTGCCCGTGTTTATAAATAAACACTATTTTTCAAAAAGTCTTACTATTTGGTGATCATCTAAGTCTGAATTATCAACATTATTTCATGCATGTGCATTTTTGCACTCCGTTTGGGAGACGTCTCCCCTCCAGGTAATTTAATTACCTTATTCAGCCATCCACAGCTGTAAGAGACAATCAGTTGCTTGTAGTGTACAAATACAAAAGTGACTGCAAGGCAGAATGGAATGAACCTCTACTGCCCCAGCTGTGGCTAAGCACTTCAGGAGCTGTTCAGGTTGGATGATGGCAAAGCAAGATCTGAATTAGCTTACAAAGCATCACAGCAGTCAAAAACAGCATGTGGTGCTGCCAAATACGATTTCTGCAAAGTTTGCAGCGCTTCTATCGAAAGATGGCACTATTGTTGTCATCATTTGGCTCAGCACAGATCCCCTCTCTCATATCTTCTAATCCAGCATGAAAGACAGACATACGAAGATCCAAATTAGTATGCAAGGAACCCAGAAGGTCCCATCTGTTTGTTCATCTATTGCGTTCTATGTTGCCCTTGCCTCAAGGACAGAGGGGCTGTGCCTCAGTAGTACGCCATCTGCTTTGCACACAGAAGCTCCTGAGTTCAGTCCTTGCTATCTCCATTTGAAAAATGGCTCAGATAGTAGGTGATGTGGAAGACTTTTGCCTGAGACCCTCAAGAGCTGCTGTCAGTCCCTGCAGGTAATACTGAGCTTGACCAACCAATGGTCTTAGTCAGGATATAGCAGTTTCCTGTGTTCAAAGAACTCTGGGCAGTGTACCCAGTTCTTCCCACTTCCCTTTTAACTTTAGAGGTAGGCTAGAGTGAGAGAGGGAAAGGTGGCATGGTATAACCCAATCCTGTCAGACCTCGGAAGCAAAGCAGGGTCAGTACTTGGAAGGGAGACCACCAAGGAAGACTCTGCAGAGGCAGGTGATGGTAAACCACCTCTTCCTCTCACTTGCCTTGAAAGCCCCTTGCTGGGGTCACCATGAGCTGGCTGTGACTTGACAGCACTTCACACACACACACACACACACACACACACACACACACACACACACAGAGCGAGAGAGTGTGTGATTGGTCCAAGGTCTCCTAGGCAATTTCATGGATGAATGAACTTAACATTGATTAAGTAAGCATATTCTGTTGTAAGGAATTCTATGTAAAACACTGAAACTGTAGTAGAATTTGGAAAAGAATGGCGACAGATAAGGATATAATAGTAAGAAACATTCTGGGGCAAATGTAAGATAGCATATCTTGTCTGGTGCTTGTCTGTCATTCATAGGTCAACCGTGAACATTCCACTCAGTGTTCTTATTGATCTTAGAAAACTCTTGCAATTAGCCAGAATCATTATGAAGGAAAACTTAATACCCTGTTAACATTAGCATTTATACCCACAGGGAAAAAGGCAGATTTAAGATTGGCTGACATCAAGGGCAGATAAAGGACAATGCTCATAACTCTTTAAATATACTCAGAAACTTATCTAAGAAATAGAGTAATAAAATAACTGGGACTTGAACCCAGAAATTCTTCTGCTGGTCTTCAGCAAGAAAACTCTAATTCTCTAGAAACATTTTAAGGCTTTCGAACTCATTTGTTACGAGGGCCAGATCTGACATAAATGTAATTTTGTTGGGGGGGGGCATGTATGTCATAAAACATAATGCTATAAACTGTATAAAAGACAGCAGATAATAAGCTCCAAGTGTATCCTCACTGAAAGGCCCCATGGGCTGGAAGGGGGGGGTTCAAAGGAAAACCCATATAGGCAGACTGGACAGCCAGCAGTGCCGCACTGAGCAGATGCTCCCATGCTGCTTGACTGCTGCAGATGAGGTTGTTCCGCCATGCTGAAGCCACAATCTGAGTGGGTCCACCCACTCCCCCGAACAGTCTCCTGCTTAGGGTTGCCAGGTCTGGGTTGGAAAATACCTGGAGACTTTGGGGGTGGTTCCGGAAGTGGGAGGGGTTTGGGGAGGGGTTTGGGGAGGGGAGGGGGGGCCTCAGCATGGTACAATGCCACAGAGTCCACCCTTCAAAGCAGCCATTTTCTCCAAGGGTGCTGATCTCTGTCAACCGGGGATCAGTTGTAAAAGCGGGAGATCCCCAGGCCCCACCTGGAGGCTGGCAACTCTACTCCTGCTCTCTCCCTTGCACTAGTTCTTTGCAGGCCACATAAGAGCTTCCGGCCCCCAGGCCTCATGTTTGACACCCCAGTTTAAGCAGTGACATACAAGAAGAGGATAGTGAGGTAGATAGTGAGGTTTTCATATGAATGTTTTCAAATATCATAATCTACTATCAACTACTATCTGATCTAATCTATTATCATGGTTTGTCACTGTACTGACTATACTGTACAGAGTGTACAGTAGTGACTGTAGCTCAGTGGTAGAGCACATGTTTTGCATGGAGGAGTGCCAATTCAGTCCTGGCATCTTCAGTTTAGGGCTAGTCTGATCTAGTAGTCAGAATGTAGGATAAGGCTTGGGGGAGACCTAGGTGCAAGTTTTCACTTGGCCAGGAAGCATACTGGCTTCCTGTGGACCATTGTCTCCATCTACCCTTCCTATGGAGATAAACTGAATGTGGGGAGAAGCATATGTACTATTTCTGAGCTCCTTGGACTAAGTAGATGTTGGCAAAGATCTTTCTCTGCCTGAGGTCTTAGAAAACTGTTGCCAAACAATGCAAAGCTAGGTGAACTATGGAATAAGGCTGCTTCGTCTGGCTGTAGTTCAGACGTTTACACAAGGAGTGTTCTCAGTAAGAAAATAAAAAAATTATACATGCTCTCTTGGCTCTGAGTTTGCTTATCACTGCTGAGCTTCTTGTGTAATGTACAGGTATAGGATAATACTAGGTGTGTTCTAGAGTTCACTCTCAGTTTAATCAGGTCTAGGTAGAGTTCTGTATGAACTCCATAGTAACGTGTTTTAGAATCTTGTGAGCATAATCTGGCCAAAATTAAGCACTGTCTCCTCTTGGATGTTAAATATGTGTTGAACATAAGATTTGAGTCCAGTGGCAAATATGTGTTTAACTCACTTTAATTGAAATTTGTGGGACAGCGAAAAAGGTTTAATGTCACCAGGACTGTACCCATCCCCCTTTTCATACCACACAATAACTAAAGCCTTATTTATTTATTTATTTATTTATTTATTTATTTAATTCAATTTCTAGGCCACTCTCCCCGCACAGCAGGCTCAGAGCGGCTTACACAATTACCACATGTTACCACATGTTACCACATGCTGGCTAGGCGGGAGATATATATATATATATATATATATATATATATATATATATATATATATATATGTGTGTGTGTGTGTGTGTGTGTGTGTGTGTGTGTGTGTGTGTGTGTGTTAAATAAATAAATAAATAAATGGAAGAGACATCACCACCCCTTCTACTGCTGTGAAATGGACCTGTGCCTTTGTGTACATACTGCATGGACTCCTGAATGTTGTGCTGTATGTGTGTTTGCACAGATGTGTACACATGCACAACTGAGCATTCTTCTCAGCAGCACACAATGATTGCAGAAGCCATTAAAAAGGCCTGCAGAAGTTTTAAGTACTGAGTGGGAGGCGATGAATTCAAACAGCAGGCTTTTATTCAGTGATATTGCTCAGATCAAAGATAGCTCTATGAGAGCGGCACCTTAACTTATACTGTTCCAACACATAACTTTCAACAAAGTAACTATATACAAGCAATACTATTGGAGCAGGGCTCAGCGATTGGATATCTAGATTGGCTTTAGGACCAATGGGAGTCTTTATTCATCAGCCAATAGGATGTGGAGCTTTAGGATACCAGAGCCCTTTCAAGCTACTGCTGCTTCAATGATCCAAAACACAAACACAACAAGAACAGCAAGGACCACTGGCAGGGCCTATGCATGACAGCAATGCGTAGGGTCAGGTCTGGTCTGGTTCAAGGTCTGGTCTACCCATGCAGTATAATATGGTTAGGGTTGCCAGGTCTGGGTTGGAAAATACCTGGAGACTTTGGGGATGGAGCCAGGAGAGGGTGGGGTTTGGGGAGGGGCCTCTGCATGGTACAATGCCATAGAGTCCACCCTTCAAAGCAGCCATTTTCTCCAGGGGAGCTGATCTCTGTTAGCTGGAGATCAGTTGTAAAAGCGGGGGATCCCCAGGCCCTACCTGGGGGCTGGCAGTCCTAAATATGGTGCTATTTGTTTGTTTTTTAAATGTATAGCATGCACTTATTTACACAAAGTGACTCAAATAACATAAAATTATACCTATTGTTTGTGTTTGGGAAACTGGCAATATGCTCCTAAGCAGAGTTGCCTACTTCTAAGTCCATTGAAGTCAGTGATGGTCGAAGACTGTAACTTTGCTTAAGATTGCTTCCCTCTAGACTATCTATCATTGCATCTTTAAGATGTCCTTTCCCTGAAATGTCCCCTAGTCTCTGGAGAGATTAAAGTCATCCTTCATCTACCACCTTCCCACCCTTACATGAAATTATCATAATTTTTCACATATAGAGGCCATTATATTTATTGTTATAATCTCAATAATTACTGCTTTTATGTTTGTCTCATTCACTGCCCAGGGTGACATTTAGGCATTTCCCTTTCTTAATGACATCTTTGCCAAAAGGACAGGATGTATATGTTTGCAAAATATCTTCCTCTTCCCCATCTCTCTCTGGAACTGTATTATCGTACAAAGATAATAAAACATTTACTGGGCAATTTTAAGCGATCATCATCTACTTTTATTCAACACATTTATTATCATTATTGTTCTACCGCTACCTAACCAGATTTCAGGAACAGAAAACATAAAGATAAATTTACGCATTAAAATCTCAGCAGGAAGCCGTGACGAATTAATTGGGAGCAGGACACCCATCACCACAGTGATCGTATTGCCAAGGAAGTTTCAGCATGTGGATATTTATTGAAAGGGGGGAGGGGTTCTTCTTGCTAAAGCCAAGGAAGAAGAGGCAGCAGCAGGTGACCTATCCCTCTATTGAGCCTGGGCCTGTCTCTGGCGGAACCACCTCCTCCCAGCAATGAACCAACAAAGAAAGCAGAGGCAGCAGGCAGACACTTCCCCATCTTGCCTGGATACAGTTCTGACAGAGAGTTCCCCTTCTCCCAGTGACCAACTTTATCAGAAATTCCAGAGGGCAAAAAAACCCCAAATCGCAGCCAGATACCCTTCCGTCATGCCCAGGGGCAAAACGAAAAGCCAAAATGGTGGAGGAAAGGGGCCCAGATCCCTCCTGACAACATGCCACCATCACCTGAGAGAGGGGTGAAGAGCTGGCTAGAGAGAAAGGAGACACTGCTGCTCGCTGGCTGTACCACCAGGTGGGGCCTGGAGGTCTCCTGCTATTACGATTTATCTCCAGACAATAGAGATTAGTTTCCCTGGAGAAAATGGCTGCTTTGGAGGATGAACTCTATGGCATTGTACTATGCTGAGGTCCCTCCCCTCTCCAAATCCTGCCTTCTCCAGGCTCTGTTAGCAGTCAGACCCCTCCTCTTGCTGAGGGGCAGTTTACAGCTTGAAAATCATAAACACCCCTCCTACATCCCAAATATCATAAGTGCAATACACTGCACGGCCCAAAATGACACAAAACGGATGCTAGCCAGAGATAAGCCTGGTCATGAAGTTTAGAAGTATGGGAAAGATCAGCTGGTCAGCTAACGACCTCCTCCTCATCCTAGAGGGATGCATAATTTAGGACAATGCCTCTCCCAAAAACCTATTGCCTCACTTTGAATTAATCTCTTCTACACCCAGCCTCACTTCCCCTCACCCATTTACCCTAATTAAGCAACCCAACACTATTCACCAAACCTGGTAGCTTTTCTCATCTGATAGAAGTTTATCAAGCACCATTTATACCTATAATCCACCTTGGGTAAACCCATCAAGCTTCTCCCAAATCACTGTCTACCTCCAAAACCCCCATCAAGTTATTGTTTCAGGAGCCAATACCTCAGCTTGCCCCGGGGAGCATTTTGCCTTATAAATTATGGCATCCTGCTCCATAGATGTGTGTGCATTCTGAATCTGTACATCACACCCCCAAATCATTTGGGCCTCCTCTTCTCCTGCATGAAACACTAGTCATTTTGCTGTTGCCTCCATGGACCTCTCTTGTTTAGACTGGTGAGTATAGCCTTCCCTGAAATTGCTTTCCCTCTCTCCTCCCTGATTTTCTCTTAGCTAGCCTTGTGTTTGTTTTCAGTGTGTTTGTATGTGTGTTTTGCCCTTTTATTCTCTTTTAATTAAAAAAGAACATCTGCCTCATTTATTTCAAGAGTTCACTTAAGGGAACAATCTCCATAAACATTGGTGGATATCCCAGTTACCCACCTCTCACTCTGTCTCCTTGAAGCTAATTTCCCTAATTAATTAAGAGACTGCCTCTTTGGGTAACACCACCCCCAAAATCTCCAGGTATTTCCAAAACCAGAGCTTGCATACCCATGTATCACACCTGGGCTGTCAGGGAATAGCCAGCGGCTGCTGTGCTTCTGCTCAGTGGTTAAGTGTGCGGACTCTAATCTAGGAGACCAGGTTTGATTCCCTACTCCTCCATTTGCAGCTGCTGGATGACCTTGGGCAAGTCATAGTTCTGACAAGAGCTGTTCTTGAAAGAGCTGTTCTTGAAAGAGCTCTCTCAGCCCCACCTACCTCACAGGGTTTCTGTTGTGGGGAGGAGAATGGAAAGGAGTTTGTAAGCTGCTCTGAGACTCCAAGTGAAGGGTGGGATATAAATCCAATCTCTTCTTCTTCTTCTTCCATGATGGCCTCACCACGGGGAACTCAGGGGAGTGATCCACGGGGATTTTTCATGGTAAAGGAAATGGCTAATATGTCCCAATCATACCAGACCTTTCTGAGAATCCCTCAGTATCATTTGCTAATTGCTATAAGCCACTCATGGAGCATTTTTCCCCCTCAAACAAGGGAAGTAAAAATATACAATCAATAAATAATGTAGATTCAACTGCTCTGATCCAGTGATCATTGTACAAGGCTGTCGGCATAGTGCTGTGCATGAGGACATTCTCCACCAAACTGATGGAGACTGTACTTATTTTTTATTTATGATACTCTGATGCTTCCTGCAGCAAGCTCAGAACAACTTGCATACAGTTGCCAGGGAGTCTCCCATCCAGAGAGCCTCCTAAACTAAATTCACTTTGCTAGTGTTATGAGCCTTTGATGTTCACCCAGAGTTACCTATATAACAAAGGATGGCACAATCCATACCAAAGGCACCACCCATGAGTGGCACTCATGGGATGCTGTGTCTCTAACAGGTGAGAGCCCTGGGTGAACCTAAGGAAGCCTTTGAGATGGCTCTTAATATACTATAGTCACCATATCATTTTCAAGAGAGAAGCAAAACAACAATTACTTGGGACATGGGGGAGACGGGTAGAATGACCACATATGGAAGGACATTTTCAGTGGAGAATCAACAGATCTGGGAGAAACTGAGGGTTCCTTCTGCTCCTCCCACTGATTATTTCCTGTTAAGTGTCCCCACATTCCACTTACCTTATCATAGGCAGAGTTGGGACCCTAGATTTGCCAACATGTGCTTCTGAGGCAACTTGTAAGTATGTAATAAAGCATATCTTTTTTTAGGCACATACTAGAATACTCAACCAAAGTAGGCAATCTTACCTGTCAGTGTGACATCCATGACATGTGAAGTGAACCTGGTCTTCATACATATCGCTGCATAATTCTACAAGTTGTTTAGTACAAAGAGACTCCATTCCCAAAACTGCATTCCTTGGTTTCCTTTTCCCATTGCCTTTGACTTTATTGAAGTATACTAAAAATGCCTGCTGAAGAAGTTGAGGGATGCTTATGTGTGATGGTTGAAAATGGCCTATATTACCTGACAGATCATGATGGGAGGACACAGCAATTTTGAAGAGACTAATGCACTTTACTTCAGTATAAAATGCCTAAATTATTCTTTAATTGTTCCCAAGTCTCTGCGTATAGTGCTGTATTTATCTGGGCTAGAGCATAGTTATGTAATTATGGCTATTATGCCTAACTGACCTGATAGATCAGCATTTTGCCTGCCTCCTCACCTGACATGACTTTTACTAGACACTAATGCATACGCTGCTTCTTGGGAAAGTACCCTATTGACCTCATGCTGACTACCTTATTATACAATACAGTGAAGCCCTCTGCATTTCCTTTCTCCCTACTGTCTAATTCCACTGCCCTTTGCCATTTGTTCTGGGACAACTCCAGAACAATTCCCACAGGTATTACTTGAGGTAATCGGAAAGAAAATCTCAAGCTAATTCTGGGGCAGAAGGAGACCATATCAGAATTGTAGGTTGAGCGAGGCCCCTCCTGACAAAATGTGTCTGTGTCCATCGCCAAACCCCATGTTTGAGTTTTGGGGAAATGAAATGATACACTTGGATGTATGAAGAACGTTGAGGCTATAATAGCCCAATCCGCCTCCTCATTTCCTCCTATCCTTGTCTGAAAGTGCCCAAAAGGTGGTGTGGATGATTACATGTGTGGAAGAGGGCTTGCCTCCCTTGCTTCCTATTCTCGTAGCTTACTCTGGTAGCTACCGCCGTCAGGTAACAAAATGATGCAGGTGGAGGGGACAGGCTGTGACTCCAATGAAAAGGCCTTGCTAAAATGTGCAGGCATGAAATCATCTCAATAGCACAGATTTAGGGGACCAAATAATAAGACCTTTAAAAACACAGTGTTTATAATCACTGGCAGTCTGACAGGTTTGCTCACTATTTTAAGAACTGGCTGCTGAAAGTACACACAGTGGTAAAGTAGTGATGAACTAGGACTCCAACTGTCTGGGAACACACATGTGTGGAATGCTATACTGTTGTAATATGTGATGAGAAACCCTTGGAACAGTCTTCAGCTGCTCATGAACAGGTAAACTGCTCAATGGAAATTCAGCTCCCTGTTTGTGGCCAACGAACAGAACGTGAGCCAAATCAGTAGATGTTTGAGCATCCCTACATGGAAGTGCTTGGTTGTTGAGAAGTTAGGCATAGCCCAGCATAAACTAAGGACATCAAGAGCAGCCATGCCTGCTCTGTGTACTACTAGCCAGTTATTATCAGCCATACAATTGTACAGGGCCATCCCTTCTCCACGCCTGGCTTTGTCTTCTGCTGGTAAAGGCATTGAGTTCCCCTCCTCCCTTAGTCACTGTCCCTTGTTTACTCAGGATACTTATATACCACATTCTAACAAGGCAGTGTAAAACAGCGAAGGAATAAAACCCACAGATGTAGAAACTAACAAGATAACAGCAGCAGTAGACAATTCTTTTTCAGAACGTTGCCCAGTGAAAGTGGCCTTTTCCTCTTCCTTCTCCAGACAACGGTCCTCAGAATCCCACTTGGGAGATGCCCAGTGGCAGGTGGCCAAGCAGACAGAGGGAAGGAGGTTTGTTGTCTCTCCTTTCGCATGCATAATGGTTGGCTGTTGATGGAATCTGAGAAGGAGGCAGTGGGGATTCTCATCTCCCCAAGTACCATCTCACTGACAAGGGCTAAGACAGAAAGAAACGCATTTCCATGCTAGGGTTTTCGATGCAAACAAACTGGAGTTGAAGTGTTGGGGGAAATGCTGTTTGTAGTTTAAATATGGAAAAGAGAAATCATAGACTGAATATCTGGAGGCCAATAGTCTGAAAAACTTTGGGTATGACCTGTACTATACGCATTGTTTTTCAGCACATGTCAAATGCAATAACTCCTTATTAAGGATCGATATGAGTGTGCTGGTATTTGGGACCTTAGTGCATTAGAATCCTTTAGAATGACCTTGCAATTTATTAGCTTTTGACATGAGCCAAATTGCAGTTGCCAGGACACGGAATTCTCAGTATACAATCCCTTAAAAGCAACAACCTTTACTGTCTCCTACTGAATTGATGGATATTACCGAAGCAATGTCAAAATCTAACACATTGGGTTTTTATACCATTGCAATAGTAAGTGTCCCCTCGGTACAGTCTTCCACTTGGGGGTGAGTAGGCAATGTTCCAGCAAGTGCTAGATGTTCTGGATTACAATGGATTGCTCAGTCTAGGCAAGGACCCTTAATGAGATCATTCAAAGTTTTGGAGTAGATGGTCATTAATATGCTGGGGGCATGGAACCATATATTATTCAGAATAAGCCACCAGCTGCTACTTTCTCAGTCCTGCCCTGGCCTAGCATCTGAATGTCGTGGTCAGGTGGCTGAGGGAGACCAAACCAAAACTGAAACCAGATAACAGAGAGGTGATACTGATGGGAAGGCTACTGCATTAAATAGGATTGTTCTTTCTACCATCAACTGTGCACAGCTTTTACTGAAATGCTCTGTTAAGACCACAGGAGTCTTGTTGGATCTGGTCTCCTGCTGGAAAGACAGATATCCATGACACATTTTTCATAGCTACATCCAGTTACAAAACTGGCTCCCTATTTAGAGACCTGATCTAATCATAGTGATCCATGCTTCAGTAACTTTGAGGCTACCATACTGTAATATGATTGACATGGGGTTGTCCTTGAAGACGTTCCAGAAGCTGCAGCTGGTAGAAAATGTGGCAGCTCATCTGTTATCTGGGGTTAGCTGACGGGACCCCTACTCTGAGATCCCTTCTCTAGCTGCTGATTAGTTTCTAGGTCCCATTCTAAGTGTTGCTGCTCACCTGGATACCCCTACATGACCTGGGCCCCTCATACTTGAAGGGTTACCCCTCCCATCCAGCAGCTCTGTTCTTCCAAGCAAGGTCTATTTTCAGTTGTCTAAGGCATGTTCTGCCACAGACTAGGCTCAAGACTTTTCAGTGGCCATCTTATGCCTCTGAAACTGCCTCCTGAAAGAAGTTTGCCCTAAGCCTAGGTGAAGGAGGGATACCCTGCCCATTGGGGCATGTGTTGTTTTTATAGTTTGGCTTTATTTATTATTTGATTTGTTATTCGATTTAAATGTGCTTTTTTCAATGACTGTCGTCATCAAATAGTTCTGTATTGTTTTTACATCATTGTTACTAGCCTTGGGTTATGGGATGCCCAGGAGAAAGGCAAGTATAGAAATTATTTTGAATTGATAAATAATAAATCAAATAGGTCTGAAGGCATGACTGCTTGGTGAAACACAGGGTGGGTGCATCATCACAAAGGATTCTGGGATTCACCTCATCTTGGGTTGGAAAAAAAATAAAAGACATTGCATATGACTGCTGACCAAACAGGCCCTGCATTATGTGAAAACCAAGATGTTGACAGTAGCTCTAAGCTGGGGGTTTTCTAATACGTCTGGGTCCCACCTTCCACCTTATGAACATATGAAGCTGCCTTACATTGAATGAAATCATCAGTCCATCAAGGTCAGTGTTGTTTACTCAGACTGGCAGCAGCTATCCAGGGTCTCAGACTGAGGTCTTTCACATCACCTCATACCTGGTCCTTTCAACTAGGGATGCTGAGGATTGAACCTGAGACCTTCTTCATACAAAGCAGTGCTCTTCCACTGAGCCACGACCCTCACTTATCTTGTGAATGCCTGATATCAACCATATATAGTTGTGAAACCTGTTTTTGATTGGAGATAGAGGCAGATGTGTGGCTACAATGGTATGTCTCCTAGGAGGCTCAGATTCAAATCCCAGTCTGACATGGAAGCTTACTGTATGATCAATGGGACAGTCTCTCTCAGCCCAACCTATTTCACAGTATTATTGTGCTGCAGATAAAACTGAGGCAATTAGAATGAGTGTGTAAGCCAATTTGGGTCCCCACTGGGAGAAAAGGGGGGTATAAATATGTTAATAAAATGTGTGTGGCGAGATGCACATTATAATCATATTGAAAATATACAAGATGCTAATGCAGACAAGACCTACGATTTTGAGAATTCCAGGTGCTGCAGTTCATGGAGTATAAAACTTACCCCACCGTTATTTTTGCTTGAGGCAACTGACAATAAAAACAACAGATACATAAAGCCTGTCATCATAGACAATGTGAAAGCAGGCCAAGTGGCTCAGTGATAGAGCATCTGCATTGCATGCAGAAGGTCCCAGGTACAATGACTGGCATCTCCAGCTAATGGTATTGGTAGTAGGTGATGAGAAAGACCTCTGCCTGAGACCCTGGAGAGCCACTGCCAGCCTCAGCAGACAATACTGACTGGGCATCTGAGAAAGGGCCACAAGAACTAAGCACTGAGGCAACCCTTCCTGCCCTCCCTCTCTTTCATCCATCTAGGGAAGTCAATGGACTTAGAAAGATGAAACTCTGCATAGAACTGCACTAACAACCCCCTGAAATATACTTCAGTTAAATTTTGCAACTGCCTACTAATCCAAAGAAGACTGTAGTGTTTATTGATTGGTTCAAAAACGGAGAAGCACCAGGCACTAAATGGCTTGCTCAGATCCTCAGGTTACCTTTTGCTCCTGTGTACATTAAATATTCTTATTGTAAACTGGAATTTATTTATTTTTGCTCATTCTAAATAAGATGCTTCTAATAAAGATGCTAATGAGAACCAACCAGTGTAATGTTCTTTAAACGGCTATTGTTAGTCAAGCCACAATACCAAGATGATTTTAATTATGATAATGGTCTCAAAACTGACATTTGTTATTCCAGTTGCTACTTTCAAAATTGTGTTAATTAACAGAAATGTTTTAAGATTGCACTGGAATGGCTCTCATTTCAGACACTTGATCTAGTTTAATGGCATATAGAGTGTTCGTGAAACTCATGGGGATGAGTTTGGATGTGGTTGGGATAACCAGCCAGCTTTCTTCTGAATGGCTCTTAGAGTTTATGTGAGCCTGATGTTTCATCACGAGTTTAGTCAGCATTGATGATCTACAGCTAAATCATTGAAAAGCACTGCCTTTGCAAGGAGATCAGTGCTCAGTCAGCCACAGAGACCATTCTATGGTTGCAGAAGGTCCTAGGATTGGTTTCTGCTGTCCCCAGTTGAAGGATCTCAGGTAGTATGTGATAGGAAAGACCCTCTGCTACCATAAAGCTATTGTGGACATTTTTCAGCTAGATAGACCTTTAGATGTGGGATAGCTAGTTACACTTATGGAAAGTACTACAGTCCTCAGAAGATGAATGTGCATGTGTGAACTCACAAAGAAGAAGAAGAGGAGAGATTAGATTTATACCCCACCCTTCACTACCCAAAGGAGTCCCAGAGCGACTTACAATCTCCTTTCCCTTCCCCTACCCTGTGAGGTAGGAGCTGAGAGAACTCTGACAGAAACTGCTTTTTTTTAAGAACAGCTGTAACAGAACTATGACTTGCTCAAGGTCATCCAGCAGGTGCAAGTGGAGGAGTGGGGAATCAAACCTGGTTCTCCCAGATTAGAGTCTGTGCAGCAAACCACTACATTCTCTCCCTCGTGTTCCTTTTTTTGCTCCCTAAATCCTTTCTTGTCTGTCTTCCACTCCTTTAAGTGCTTTCTTGCTGCAGGAGATCAGTGAGTGTGTTTTCGAATCAAGCAAAGGGTTAAAATGAGAACATTTGGATCCCTAAACAGGGTTCTAGTTGTCCCTGGAGACCCAAGAGCCAAACAGGTGCTATGCCTGCTGCTCCCTCTCCCTCTTGTGAAAGCATGAACAGAGATGGAGCTGCATTATCCTCAGTCAGACCACCGGTCCATCAAGGTTAGTATTGTCTATTCAGTGGTTTTCCAGTGTGTATTTCAGATCACCTCTCACCTGATCCTTTTACCTTGAGATGCTGGGGGTTGGACCTGGGGCTGTTTCCATGCCAAGCAAAGGCTATACCACTGAGTCACAGCCCCTCCCACACAGCAAAATGAGCCATGTGGACTGCTTGACTTCTCAGACCCCCAGACCAACCCGGGTCGTGGGAATTTCATAGCCCTAGTCTGCTCCTCTTGGCCTTGAACACACAAAGTTCCCTCATCCTCAAGAGTTCCCCACTGAACATGGTGATACTTAGGACTGCAAAAGTGTTTAAATGGAGAAGCCAGTCTGACATAAAGTAATGAGATGCAGAGGAGGAGCAAGTTCCTGTACCTTTTACAACTGTTTAGGAGAGAGACTTCCAGCAGATGCAGCTTTGCATAGCAATCTTGCATGATAATGGGCCACAATTTTTCCTTGTTACACAGCTATGAAGGACAGTTAATAGAAGCCCTGTCCTCCTTTGCATTGGGACTCTCTTACAGAAATTCACAGAGAACTCTCGACTGAAAACCATGTTTTGCTGCTGTTATGATGTCATTTGCATCCGCGTTCCAGGTAGATTATCCATCTGAATGATGGATTCTAGCTCACCATGGTTTGGGAGCAAAAGGGCACTTGGTACTTTGGGCGAAATGTGTGTGTTTTCTTCCCTTAAAGAAGAGAAGCCAGCAGGAGAGTGAGATGAGATGCAAATCTGCTAGAGAGGAAACCTCATTACTGCAGGAACGGATAATCACATTAGGGAAATTTCATATATGAGAATTAATTGTAGAGAAGCCTTTAGGGCCATCATTATTCCAAACAAAGATGTTGAAGAAAAACAGAGATGGGGACTGAAATGAGCAGGACACGGTTGCCTTCTCCTTATATGTACTGGATTTGAGCCTGTGTTGCTGGTGTATGAAAGAAATGTTTGCTCCCAAGGTAAATCTTTGCTAAAGGAAGGGATTTCTTTCACTGGAATGGGACTTGGACACATGATGCTGCTTTATACTTAATCAGAGTGTCCATCTATCAAGGTGAGTACAGTCTACCCAGACTGGCAGGGCTCTCCAGGGTCTCAGACAGAGGTCTTCTCCATCACCTGCTGCCTGTTCCTTTTAGCTGGAGATGCTGGGGATTGACCCTGGGACCTTCTGCACACAAAGCAGAGGCTCTTCCACTGAGCCTTCCACGTTGTCTTTTTTCCACTGCAGCCCAAACACTGCAGTTAACAACATGCTCTGGAGAGCTTGCCAGTCAAATAGTGAGCTAGATGAACCAATAGCCTGACCATATGAGTCAATGGATGGAATCTGCTCATCCAACCTTAAGGGAAGGCCATAGTTTTTCACCTTACACACTGCCATTTGAGACTAATAATTTATTAATTTTGTTTACAGCTCACACAAGCAAAAAAAAATCTATTTAGTTTAAAGTTTGGAAATGGGTAGAGACAAGACAGCAAGTTGGTGGGGGGAAACCAAGATTATGGCCAGAAGTCACGCTATTCAGGCTTTGGTCTTCTTCATATGTAATTGTTCCAGAAAGGGCTGACAAGTCCAGGCAAGGAGGCATGAGAGTGGAATCTGGGGGTGGGAGGGATCTCAGCAGGGTATAATGTCATAGATTCCATTTTCTGCAGGGGGGTGATCTCTGTAGTCTGGTGATCAGTTGTAATACCTGGAGATCTCCAGGCCTCACCTGGATATTGGCAAACCTACATCTAGACTATGTGCTTTCCTACCAATTGTACCCAAGTACCCTCGTTACAAGTTGCTGACCTTGTTATCTGACTTTTTGTCATACTCTGCTATGGATTGAGCCTGTTGGCTGATGGGTGTCAGAATCTGCTAATTCAGACATAGTATTTCTAGCTCTTATAGTTGTGCTTTTTCCTTTCCTCCTATTATATCCTATTGCCATGTATGTATTTACTGTTGCTATGTATGTATTACACATGTATGCTTGCAGATGCCATGTTGTAGTGCCTAACCAGGCCTGGGTTTTGTAACTGTTGAAGCGGGAAGGTGACACCTGCAATGTATGGGAACAGTGGGCCTCTCACACCACGGCCTCCGCATTCCATCGGCCCCGGCTGGGACTTCAAGGGAGGATGCGTCTCATCTCTTATCACATGCAAAAGCCTTGAGGCCATTGATTGTTATGTGAACTGGTAACATCTGAAGGATCTGGTTGGGAAGGAAATTTAGTGCTTGACACCTCACTTTCTTTCCTGTGGGAAACAAATGGTCAGAGCCCTTTTTGCCCGCCGTTTTTCCCCTATAGTGATTGGCTACCTATGGGTAATTCAAACTCTTTGGAAAGGTATAATAGACCTGCCTGTATTATCTGTCTCATCTCTGACAATAATCCGAGAAGCTGTACTAATGTAGAGATTGGAAATAAAGAACTCTGGTTTACCAACCAAGATCTGATCCTTGACTACTTTGAGCAGAACTCTCACAGATTGTCAGAGATCTGTGACTGGGACTTAGCTGTTCCTGACCATGTCAGACGACGGCACCACACCCATCCCTACTACCCCCGAAGATACACCGACCACCCCGGGGGACCAGGGGGCCGGTGGTGGAGGCGGCGGAGGGGAACCCGAAGTACCGGTGACTACGATTCAAGGGGCTCCCTACATCCCGCGCCTACCTCCTCTTCAGAGTGTGACCCCGAAGTACGCCTGGAGTCAGTTCGGTCACGGGACCGTCGATTCCTGGGTGCACGATCGGAAGGGGGCACGGGTCTCATTCCAGGGAGATCAACTCGATCGTGGGAGTCCGAGCTACCTGGGAGATGAGCGCGAGCCGATCTATGGGGGAGATCCGCGTCGCCAGTCCATGGAAGGAGAGAGGACCGGACCGTATGGGCCCGATCCGTACCGAGAAGACCAGATGCAATCCCTCGACCGGATGATGGGAGATTTGCGATTCCAACTTACCACCGAACTACGAGAGTTGGCCCTCGATCTCCAGTACCAGTTCTGGGACGCCATGAGGGCTATGCAAGAAGCTCTACCAGCCCCCGCGACAGGAGTCCAGCAGCCACCGGTGCCTCCCGGAGGAGTTCCGGCTCAAGTGCCGCCACCCGTGCAGCCGAGGCCGCCGCAACAGGCCCCACCGGTTGTTCCTCAACCGGGGCCGGCCCCCATCCCCGCACCCGTTCCGGTGCCGGCAGGGCCGATCGTTCGCCCGGCCCCCGCCAACCCGTTGACGGCTACTTTCGATGGGGACCCCGAGAAGTTGCGGTTTTTCCTGTTGGAGATCGAGCGGTTCCTGGACAGCTGGGGGCATCTCTTCCCCACCGAGAGGGAGCGGATTGGCTACATAGGGTCCAAACTGAAGGACACCGCCAGCGACTGGTATGTGAGCCTGCACGATGCCCCCGGCCCTGAGCTGCGTTCGCTGAACAACTTCATGTGGGCCCTTCGACACCAATACGAAGATCCCCTGGGGGAAGAAAAAGCCCAGAACCAACTGCGGAAGCTGAGCCAGGGGAGGTCCACGGTGAGGGACTACACCGACAAGTTCCGGCGCATCGCCGCCAAGATCCGAGGCTGGCCCCAAGACCTCTTCATAGAAAAGTATCGTGAGGGTCTCAACCCCGAGGTGTATGAGGCCGTCCTATTAGGGGGCCGGCCAGGAACGCTGGCCACCTGGATGAGGGCAGCCGCAGATGTGGAGGAGCGCTTCACCCTCATCAAAATGGGAACATCATCTGCAGCTACAAGCAAAGCGATGCCGAAAGCAAAACCTAAGCCCAACGTGCAAGATATCCGGGATGCCTGGTTTCGACAAGGGCTATGCATGAGATGTGGGGAGAGCGGCCACTTCGCCTCGGCGTGTCCCAGGGGAGGAGGGAAGGGCCCGAAGACCTCTACCCCAATGGCCGGGAGCACCCCCAGTAGAGGGAAACCTCCGTTCAAACCCCGGGCATTGCAGCTGGAAGGGGCAGCGAGCGAGCAAGGGGAGCTGGAACTGACGGAAGCGCAGATGTCGGGAAACTCCAACGGCCTGCAGTGAGCAGCGCAGAACTGCAGGTCCCCCGCCAAGACGCGCCATCTCCGGTGAGCATCCCTGGCCCCTTGTTATATATGGTAGTGACTGTCATGACCCCGGGGATGGGAACCCACGTCCGGGTCCGTGCCCTAATTGACTCTGGGTGTGCCCGAGACTTAATTAGCCCTTTAGTGGTGGAAGGGTTGGGGCCGAACGTCACCCCGCTGAGCGAGCCACTCAAGTTCACGCAAATGGATGGCTCGGAGATGAAAGAGGCGTGCGTGGCCGAGACTGAGGGTTTGATTTTGGGGACGGGGAAGCACTGGGAGAAACGAGCCTTTGTCATCACCCCAAACACCCAATTCCCCATGGTATTGGGGAGTCCCTGGCTGAGCTCGCACGATCCCTACATCACGTGGAGTGAGGGGAAGATCTCCTGGGTGGACGACAAGTGCCAGACTCACAAGTGGGACCCAGAGTGGGGACCAGGACCACCGCTACCCCTCCGGGCGGCCGCCCTCACCCTCGCACCCTCCGCAGTTCCCAGGGAATATAGAGACCTGCTGGAGGTTTTCAGCGAGACCGAGGCGGACGAGCTGCCCCCCCACAGACTGTCCGATTGTGCCATAGAGCTGATCCCAGGTGAAAAACTTCCCAAAGGAAAGCTTTACTCCATGAGCCCTCTAGAGCGGGAAGAGCTAAGGAAATTCCTAGACAAGAACTTGGAGCGCGGTTTCATCTGCCCCACTAAATCCCCTTTCGCCGCCCCCGTTTTGTTCTGGAAAAAGAAAGACGGGGGATTACGGTTGTGCACAGACTACAGAGGGTTAAACGCGGTCTCTGCTTCCAATGCCTACCCCCTCCCCCTAATAAAAGACTTACTAACCGAGGCAGCCAAAGGAAAAGTGTTTACTAAGCTGGATCTCCGAGACGCTTATTTCCAGGTGCGCATAAGGGAGGGGGACGAATTCAAGACCGCTTTTAACACACCGCTGGGACAGTTTGAATACCTGGTGATGCCGTTCGGTTTGAGTGGCGCTCCGGGGGTCTTTATAAGCTTAATCAATGAAGTGTTGCACAAGCATTTATTCAAGGGGGTGTTATGTTACTTAGATGATATCTTGATCTACTCTACTGATAAGAAAGAGCACGTGAAATTAGTCCGGGAGGTCCTTTCCACCCTGTTAAAAAACCAACTGTATGCCAAACTGTCTAAATGCGAGTTTCATCGAGAGTCAGTAGACTTCCTAGGCTAGCGCATCTTGCAGAGGGGTTTAGAGATGGATCCAGCTAAAGTAGAGGCGGTGGTCCAGTGGGAAGCCCCCCGCACAAGAAAGCAGCTCCAAAGCCTATTAGGATTTTGTAACTTCTATCGGACCTTCATAAAGGACTTTGCCACAGTTACCCTTCCCCTAACAGACTTGCTAAAAACCAAGGGGAGGGGTTCGGAGGCAGGGAAGCCCGGGGAGAAAATTGCCTGGAATGGGGACTGCCAGAAGGCCTTCGAAACCCTGAAAACCCTGTTTACCTCCGAGCCCATTTTGGCTCACCCTGACGAGACTAAGGAATTTATAGTTCATGTCGATGCGTCGGATCTGGCTATGGGGGGGCCGTTTTGCAGAGGGGTTCGGACGGAGAATTACACCCCCTCGCGTATATTTCCAAGAAATTTACTGAGACGGAGAGAAATTGGTCAGTGTGGGACAAAGAAGCCGCGGCTATCAGGCTAGCTCTCACTACGTGGCGGCATTGGCTGGAGGGGGCGCAAACCCCGTTTGAAATTTGGACCGATCATAAAAACCTGGAAGCGTTGCGCACTCAGAGATCTCTGAATGCGAAGCAGCTCCGCTGGGCTGATTTTTTCTCAAAATTTAACTTTGTGTTGAAACATTTTCCTGGAAAGGCCAACTCATTAGCGGACGCACTCTCCCGATTGCCCCAACACGAAAGCATGAAGGAAGAGGTGTTCGACTCCATGTTTTCCCCCCAGCAGCTGGGAGGTGCGGTGACCACCAGAAGTCAAAGCAAACGAGCTAAGGTGGAGGTGGAGGTGTGTAATTGGGGAAGGGAATATTCACCCGAGGAAATCGAGGAGTTAGAAACAATAGCTGAGTGTTCCCTGACTGAGGATCAATGCTGGCACCATGGAGATAAGTTGGTGGTGCCCCGAAGTAAGCGAAAGGATATTTTATTGGCCTGTCACTCTTCCAAACTGGCTGGACATTTTGGGTTTCTGAAAACGCTCAACTTAATTCAACGTCAGTTTTGGTGGCCGCGCATGCGCCGGGATGTCTCAGATTTCGTCTCTGCTTGCCAGACCTGCTTGATGTGTAAAAAGAGGGGGGGGGAAAGTCCCGGGACTCTTACACCCCTTACCTACCCCTTCTCGCCCCTGGGAAGCGATAGCTATGGACTTTATTACTAATCTACCACCCTCAAAAGGGAAAACTGTAATCTGGGTGGTGGTAGACACGTTTTCTAAACAAGCCCATTTCACCCCTTTCAAACAATTACCAACGGCAAAGGGGATGGCCAAGGCTTTTTTCAATCAGGTGATTAAATTACATGCTTTTCCTAAGCGGGTGGTATCCGACAGAGGTAGCCAATTCGTTGCCAACTTCTGGCGGGAGCTTCTAAAGCTTATGGACATAGAGCCTGCCCTAAGTTCAGGTTACCACCCAGAAACCAATGGACAATCCGAACGAACTAATCAGATCCTGGAACAATTCCTGAGGTGTTACACCAACTACCACCAAGACAATTGGGTGGACTTGTTACCGTTTGCAGAATATAGCTATAATAATGCAGTGCACTCTTCGACCGGCGTCTCCCCCTTCATGGCGGTGGGAGGTTTCGAGGGGAAGCCTTTACCTACGATCGAAAATGCTTCCGATGCCTCCCCCACAGACTTTAAGCGTTGGTGGGCGACCTTACAGGAATTGTGGCCACTGATAGCCAAGGCTCTAGACCAAGCGAAAGAGGACTACAAAAAGTATGCGGATCGTGGCCGAGCTGTGGGTTGGGACCTCCAACCTGGGGACTCTGTATATCTCTCCACAAAAAATATACATGGCTTGCAACCAAGCAGGAAATTGGTTTGGAAATATGTAGGCCCCTATAAGGTGCTGCGTAAAATTTCGGATGTGTCTTTTGAACTAGAGTTGCCCAAATCACTGAGTTCTGTGCACCCTGTTTTTCATTTCAGCTTACTGAAGAAGGATCCTGGGCCGAATGCGTGGCATCCAGTTCCTCCGGTACCTCCTCCACTGATGAAGGGGGAGGCACCCCATTTTGAAATATCTGATATTCTTGATTCTAAAATGCGTAGAGGCCGCTTATATTATCTAGTTAAATGGCTTGATTTTGGCCCCGAGCATAATGAGTGGGTCCGTTCTGAACATGTGCATGCTCCTAAATTGATTAGGGCTTTCCATAAAAGTCTCCTGACAAGCCTGGGTGAAGGTGTTTATTGGGGGGCCAGTGTGTCAGAATCTGCTAATTCAGACATAGTATTTCTAGCTCTTATAGTTGTGCTTTTTCCTTTCCTCCTATTATATCCTATTGCCATGTATGTATTTACTGTTGCTATGTATGTATTACACATGTATGCTTGCAGATGCCATGTTGTAGTGCCTAACCAGGCCTGGGTTTTGTAACTGTTGAAGCGGGAGGGTGACACCTGCAATGTATGGGAACAGTGGGCCTCTCACACCACGGCCTCCGCATTCCATCGGCCCCGGCTGGGACTTCAAGGGAGGATGCGTCTCATCTCTTATCACATGCAAAAGCCTTGAGGCCATTGATTGTTATGTGAACTGGTAACATCTGAAGGGTCTGGTTGGGAAGGAAATTTACTGCTTGACACCTCACTTTCTTTCCTGTGGGAAACAAATGGTCAGAGCCCTTTTTGCCCGCCGTTTTTCCCCTATAGTGATTGGCTACCTATGGGTAATTCAAACTCTTTGGAAAGGTATAATAGACCTGCCTGTATTATCTGTCTCATCTCTGACAATAATCCGAGAAGCTGTACTAATGTAGAGATTGGAAATAAAGAACTCTGGTTTACCAACCAAGATCTGATCCTTGACTACTTTGAGCAGAACTCTCACAATGGGTTGGTTATTTCTAACCAGAAACAGCATGTAACTGAAAACATACCAGCGTCAGTGGGAATCAGTTGCTAGAATGAAATGGCTGATTAGCATGACTCAGCTTTGCTCATGGCGTTTTGCACTCAGCAAAAATTGACTTTGAATGAGTCACAACGAAATATGAGGGCATGATCTAGCCCCAAAGAAGCATCTTGAAATTTAATTGATTTTCACAGAAGACATTTAAGCACCTACATACCTCTTACGTTGAAACCAAATTATGGATTAGACTTTTGTCCCAAGTTTTCTCCAAAGAGAAGAGGGCAGAAAACATCCTTACTCCACTTTCATGACTCAGCAAGGCTAAACAGCAGTGAGCTTCAAGGGAAAGTACAGATTCAACTCAGGTCTTCCAAGTCCAGCACTGTATGATGCTGCCCTTCTTTTTTCCTACTTGGTGCCAAGTACTGAAAACTCCAGTTTACAAAAGTTAGTGATGACATGTAGCAGGACCTAGTCATTGTAACGACTGTCTTTGTGGAACACCTCACTAAGAGAATCCTGCCCATAGCCATTTCTTACAGACAGTCAGAAAAACTGTGAAGACCTTTTGTTCCACTAGGCATTTAGGAATTTCCCCCCCACTTGCTTATTGTGTAACATGGTAGTATATTTGTATATTTATGTAGCTTTATTTATATATATTTGTTTATTGAAATGTTTCCATGTGGCTTTTTTTCTCAAAGAAACCCAAAGTGCTTTGTAGAAAATGCTAAACAACAAAGCCATTTACACAAAGATAACACACAAACATGCTTCTGCCATTTTGCAAAGTATGTAAAACAGAATTGTTCAGAAGGGCATTGTTATAAAGGTAATAGGACTATACTGTTGCAAATGGAAGGCATTATATAGTGTTTTCTGATTGCTGTCTGTATTATCCTACTTGCACTGCTTTGTTATTATATTTACGTAATACCATTTTGTGCATTCACATATATCTAATATTTTACGCTTTTTTCAGGCTGCTGTAATCCTAGACCCATTACATTGCTTATTAAATGTCTTGCCCAAGTGATTGCATTGATTTACTCTCTGCAGTCTGCTTTCAGGAAGCAATCTGCTTTCAGTCTGCTTGGGTTTGGGTCCAGCAATGTACAAGTGGAAAAAGAAATAGACTTAGTACAGTTCTGCTTGCACAAGATGTTATCCAACATCTAGTGCTTTCCCCCGTATATATTAAAGTGCCCAGGAACAGGTTGTACAAGATGTTGCGTAAGCAGAAATACAAGAGGGGATACAATAACTTTGACTTGGTGCAACAGGATACCATGGACTTTTCATTGTGTTTCTGCTTGCACAAGATATTTAGTACTGGAACCAACCATGGACTATCTACAGCAGACCTTGGGAATGTACCCAGAGGATTGTCCCTCTGGTCCTGCAAAGACTATGTACCTGCATGAAGAGAACCAGTTTAGCTCAGCTGGAACTCAGCCAGCTTGCCAGAAGAAAGCCAGCAAGATCTTCCTCATCGCAACTCTGTCTTATTTATTTATAGTGGGCATGATCCAGGCAAAGTCCAATACTCCTATTCATTTCCATGGAAAAGTTGAACTGGTGAATAAAACTGGACTGTGTGATGCATTGTGTGTTATACTTTTACCCCACCTTTTCTTTTGCAAAATGTATTTTAATGGTCATGACCTGCCTTTCAGTTGGAACTAAGGTAAGCTGTTTTAAAAATTAAGTATGTTCAATAGTAAATAGTCTTATTAGTTCCAATTCATATTTACTGTTTTGTCAAATCTTGGACAAAAGACAAATATTTGGACTCCAGCACTGGGATGAATGTATAATCACCCAAGTGTTTGTTCTCTGTGCTCAGAATGGAAACTTCCAATTTATACATCTTAGTGTCACATCATCCACTCTTGAGTATCTTCCATTTCCCAGAACCCCTGATAGAGCTACCAAGCAACCTCCAAGTTTTGTTAGTTTATTTTTAGTCTGTGACGCTTTCATTATTAACATGCGTAATGCCAAAGACCAGAATAGATGGGTGGCATTCTTTGAAAAGGACACCATGTCTTTTTATATATATATATATGGGCCATGCATGGCTCCCTTTTTCTTTAATGATGTTCTTATGTCACTTCGTTTGCCAAGTGAATATCTAGGAAGAAGCATTTCTGCATCTCATGCCTAACACTCTATGACATTTCTGGGAAATTGGATGCACACAGTGTGAACAGGGAACAAAAGGATGAGAGGAAAATGGAGGCATATTCGCCTTTGCCAATATTTCAATGTCCAGTTTAATGTACTGAGAAAAGAAAATTGCCAAATAATTTGGTCATTGGTATTTCAGCTCTTTTAACAAAATACTTCAAAACAGTTCAGCCCATGATTTGTTATCTTATTTATACCCTGCTTCTCTCCTCAATTGGGACCGATAGCAGCGTACAACAACATCATTCTTCTTGCCTCCATTTTATCTTCACAACAACAGTGTGAGGTTAGGTTAGACTGAGAGAGAGATTGGCCCAAGTTTATCCAGCAAGTTGCCATAGCAGAGTAGGCATGCATGCCTGGGTCTTCAGATCCTAGTTTGACTTACTAACCATCAGGGATGCACATAATGAAATTCCAGAACCAAAGACACCCATGGAAATCACTGGTGCAGGTTGGTACAGTGATTTCCTGGCATGGTAATACAAATCTGGGGTTGCTGACAGGACTCCTTTCGTAGCAGGAGCTCCTTTGCATATTAGGCAACACACCCCTAATGTAGCCAATCCTCCAAGAGCTTACAGAGCTCTTCTTACAGGGGCTAGTGTATGCTCTTGGAGGATTGGCTACATCAAGGGTGTGTGGCCTAATATGCAGAGGAGCTCCTGCTACGAAATGAGCCCTGGTTGTTGATATTGTAAGCCCTGCAAGGTGCTTTCGCACTCTTATGAATGAGTAATTCATAAGTGATAAATAAACTGTGTTGCTAGTTGTGCGAGAGGAGCTAGGAAGAATAACCAAGGAGAAAAACCAGCTACAAATGACTCCAGCAAATGCTTGAGACAGCGGTTCCCAAGGTTGCCAACTCCAGGAGGCTTCTCTTAACACACAAAGACACTGACACAGGAAATGGCCATCTTGTCATTTTGGCTAAAGACATGTGCTCACAGACTCCATTACCTTACATGTTCTCTACACATCGCAGGCTGCAACCCCCCCCCCCCAACATTCCTTGACCAGTGAAACAATGGACTTGACCAGCTAAAAACCGGTTTGGCTGCCCAGAGAGGTTAATTCCATCTACAAGACAATGCTCCTAGCCGATGATGTCAGCTTTCAGCCCCAGGTATTCCTCTGACCATGCTAGGTAGAATCTAACATTACCCAACCCCCCTTCTCCTACTGGACAAGAGCTAGTGGCTGGACCAGCAAGGGGTGGTCTCAGGACAGGCATCTGGCCAAGCCTGCCCCCAGAGACCACCCCCTATAAAAGAAAGCTCCCAGCAGCAAGCTAGCTCTCTTGCTTTGATGATCTCCTGCCCTCTCTTACCTTCAAGACTCTTGGTCCGCGCAGCCAAGGGCCTACACGTGCTGCTGCTGGTTCAGCACATGTGCTCCCCCCTTAATCTTTCTCCCAGCCTATCATTTATTTTCCCAGAAGGATTACACCAGCTACTGGAGAGGTAAATATTGCCTTCTACAGGAAACTAACAATCTCCTGCTCATGCAAATGTCTCTCAATCTCTCTAATTTCCTAGAATCTGTATGTGTGTGTGTGATTCTGTATTGTTTGAATGAGATATAATTTCTTAGTAAAGAAACACTGTTTTATCATTTAATTCAGTCTCTGTGTCTACTCTTTGGTTTGTCTGGAAAGAGCGCAGCCTCTGTATACACAGGTGATGATCTGTTTTTGCCTATTGCCAGTTTATTTAAAGTTCATAATTCCCCAGTATTAATAACTAATTAAGGCAATTGGGCTAACAATATAACAAAAACACCTTCCCCAAAACAACCTAATTTTTATTTGTTTTTAGTTTGGATGCTCACCAGCAATGCAGCATGTGAGTTTCTTTTCTTTGATTCCACTGATTTCCTAGGCAACAGCATTTCTTCCTTCCTATCAGATCCTTGCAAAAGAGTTGAACAGAGTGCTCCCAGATTTTGGAAAGCAGCAGAGAGCTGCCTCTCTACTTCACTCCCTCATTTGTGGGGGTGGGGCCCTTTTCTCGTCTGCAAGTAGGATGACTGGGAGCACCTTGTTTGGGGGCCCAAAGAATTTAACCCGTCGGTCCAAGTTATGAAAAAAAAAACAGACCTTCATAAGGAAACATGGCAAACACAGAGTTTTCAACAGGAAGGTTAAAAAAAATATCTTTCAGTCACAGTGAGAGTAGGAAAATGAAATTAATGCAGGCTGGTGGGTTTAGTTAGTTTCCTTGCTTTACACATGTGGCTAGTACTTCTGATAGGAATCAGTGGGGAGAACTGAGCCTGTTCTGAGGGACAACTACTTTGGGGGTCTGTAAAATCGACCTCTTGGTCCAGTTCATTTGAAACCTAGGAGGTCTTTAGATTAGGAGATGCATATGTCCTGTGCAAATTTGGTGCCATTATCTTTATCAACATCTGCCCCCGACACTCCAATAAATTTCCCATTGAAAGTAATAGCCTCAAATCTCCAGCCCCCTAAAAACCCCAGAGATATGAATCCCAAGCCAGTAATGTCCTACACAAACATAAGCAATTATGGGGGGGGGGGATCCACATACCCCCCAAACCATAGATATGAAAGTTAATAGGATCAGATAGTGAAAGGCTTCTACCTGAAACCTTGAAGAACTGCTGCCAGTCTGAGTAGACAATACTGATCTTGATGAGCTAAGGCTCTGATTTATTATAATACAGCATCATCTGTGTCCATGTGTGTTCCAGCAGAGTTTGTGCACTTTTGAGGTATGATCAAAATTCACACCACAAGCTTTTTCACTCCCCCTCCCTTTGGTTTTGGCCCCATACTGCTTTGGTTTATCTCCCAGATTTCCCCACATATTTTTGTGCCTTGTGTTTTCACTCCCCCCCCCCCCATTCCTCAGCATTTCACCCCCTGATTCTGGTTCTTTTGAAATCACTTTTAATCCAATCGTTTTCTGGAAGCCAATTTTGAGCCAGCTTTTTCCTCATGCATAATGTTTGTGTTGGTTTTCTTTGCCCTACCCGCTCCCACCCACCCCTAGCCCACTTTTCAATGGTTGGACTGTGGTCATTGTCAAGCCACTCCTACTCTTTCCCACCAAGGCAAGTGCCTTCAGTTTTTGTTAAAGGCCCTCCCTAAAATATCAATATATCAGTGCAGTGTTGTAATGATAATTTAAGTGGGTTTGAATTCCTAGGTTTCATTTTTAAAAAGATTAGCATTTAGTTTCTTCCCTTGTGGAGATATGCCTTTTCCCTTCTTTCTCCACAAGGGAAGAGACTTTAAAAATAAATAAATAAATGAAAGCTGGGTATTCAGAAAACCTACGTAAACTCACTTCAACACTACTTTGATATACTGATATGTTAGGGCCACTTTTTTTAAATAATAGGGACTTGCGGCGACACCAGTGACAGCAATACCCACCCTTGAAAAATCGTCATTTTTAAAAGCATGTGTGGAAGAAAATAAACTGACTCCAATGCTCCCTCTAAGCTGTGGAGTCTTGTGAGCAAAAATTCTACTCTGTGAGCTACTGGCATTAAAGTTGTGAGTGAGCAACTTGGCTACTGAATAAATTAGTTTGCTCTGGAGCCATCCTTCCCGAGTTAAGACAAAAATTTGTGAGCTGGAGGCTAAAAAGCTGCAAACAAGCTCACAGTAACTCAGCTTAGAGGTAACACTGGACTCTACAACTGTGAAAATGCAGGAGGAAGACAGACATATAGAGGAACCATGCCCAAACCAATCACAATGCTTGTGGATTAACTTCCAGGAAAATCAGGGGTCAGCCGAGTGTGTGGGAAAGGTCACATGAACACATGAACACATGAAGCTGCCTTATCCTGAATCAGACCCTTGGTCCATTAGTCAAGATTGTCTACTCAGACTGGCAGCAGCTCTCCCAGGTCTCAGGAAGAAGTCTATCACATCACCTGCCAACTGATCCTTTTAATTGGAGATGCCCGGGATTGAACCTGGGACTTTCTGCTTGTGAAATAGATGCTGTACCACTGAGCCACAGCCCCTCACACCTTTTAATTCAAGATGTCAGAAGATGAACCTGGGATCATCTTCTGCATACAAAGCAAATGCTCAACGACGGAGGCACTGACACTTCATGGGGCCTTCTTGTGGAACTCTTCAGCCCCTCTTCCCCAGCTGCTATTCCTCTCTCCTCTGGCCATCCACCCACCAGGCTGAATTTGTGAAGTCCACTTCAAATCCATCTGCTTTTCTTTCTTTCTTTTTGTCTGCTTAGCCTTGAATATGACAAAAAGGTACCTTTGGACCTCACTGCCCTCTACAAGTTTTGTGCAAGGTTTCACTGAAATCTGTAATGACATCCTGGCTGTGTTTGAACAACAGCCATGTTGTCTAGAGCTTCAAAAGCAGATTGCCATGCCTGGAGAGTGGGTTGCTCTTAAAACAAAAACACCTCCACTGATGCACTGAAGAGTAAGAGCTGCCTTGCACATTCAGACTGACCTGTGGTTCATCTCATTTTCACATGGTAGGTGTGTTTGTATAGTTGCTCTCCCACAGGTGATTAAAAAAAAAAGCTGTGTTTGAAATATCCACAAAATTCTGCATCTTTTACATGGTAGCCCCTCTGCGACGAGACACATGGGAGGCATGATCTCCACAGGGAAGTCTTATTGTGTAATCTTTACCCAGTGGGGTTTCTGTTGAAGCATGGGAAGACACCTTCCCTCAGTAGTCTGCCTTCAAGGTGATAACAGACCTAGTTCAATCAAAGAGAGACAGCAAGGAAAGCAAATTAATCCAGGAAATTTGTCAAAAGAGGAAATAGGAACAGAACGTGACCGCTGGAGGAGAGGGATCATGTGGAAAAAAGAGAGAGCAACAACTTTCAAACAAGTAAGCATGTCAAAGCCACAGGAAATTGATATGTGTACATCAATAGCCACTCCGTAACATGAATATTTATACCAAGTTGTTCGTAGAACAAAGTTCAAGTCCAGTGGCACCTTTAAGCCCAACAAAGGCTGATTCTGCACCCATCTGTTTCCTCAGTTTTTCATAGCCATGTCGGGAGGTTAATCTCCCTCTATACTAAATGCCACTTTCCCTTTTTTTGTTCATTGGGTTTTATGGTACCTTCTGCATAGATTTATGGCCATTCAGGGTGACTTCACAGGCAGTATGGCTTGTCCCAGGGTATCTGAATGTGGTTTTGAGCAGCATCTTTTCCTTCCTCTGCTTCTGATTCGAAGGGAGCAATAAGCAGACAACTTGACATGGCTTCATTGATCTCCATCAGTTCTCCCACCACTATTTCCCTCTCTGTATTTATCACCATGCCATGAATTACTTGGCTCAGGCAGCTAATGACCCCTGAGGTATGCAGGAGCCAGTGCTGAAAACAAAATAGATGGCAAGCTGACACTAGCCAATGCAGAAACCAGGATCCGAGGCAATGCAATGAAAAACAGAAGGTCCGAGGCAAGGGGGAACCAGGTCGAGTGCTGATAAAATGTGGAGCAAACGCCAGATGCAGAATGGACCAAAGTGCCACTGGACTCGAATTTTGTTCTGCTGCTTCAGACCAACACGGCCACCCACCTGAATTGTCCACAGATGTGGCTAGATTTGCTGCTGAACAGAAGAGTCAACACTATGGATACAAAGCTGGGCTCTTGGAGAGATGTTGGAGGGTGAAATATGACAGAAGCATCCATTAGGAATTTGCTAATGAGATGCTTTGTAGAGGTATCTTACCATCATTCAGTCCAAGTTGTGGGATCTATAAGAACCATGCAAATGTTTACACTGGAGAGATCCACTGGGAAACTGACGCTTGTGGGATATTAACTACAGTGTAAGATGAACGTTTAAAGGGCTTCTCAGCCTCATGCTTTTCTGGATAACTGGCCATGTCTTAAGATGCATGGAAATGGCACAAGAATTGTTACAAGTGTATCCCCCACTTATGCTAAACCACATCCTGAGACTTGCCAGACCCATTGAAATACAAGGTTCTCTTGCAACAGATCACTGGATTGATCTCACTGCCCATGGCTTTTGTACATTCACATACCCATGAAAGCAGGCTCTGAGATGCACACCAAATCACATTCTCCTAGCTGTCTGTGTATTCAGTCATCAATTAATCACTTCCCACACAACAGCTGTCGATTCTGTTTTAGTGGTAAAGCAAAAATGTTAGCTGATGACTCGGCAAAACAAAATATTTTCTTGAGAGCATGCATTTTCGGTGTGTTTGGTGTCTATCTCAAGAACACAATATATGCAATTTATACAGTATCTTAATCATAATATGAAAACCCAAGGTTTTTGGATTCATAACGTTTCTGGTCTCAGTGAAGCAAATTCCTGAGAGGCTGGCTGTGTTAGTTTGCAGCAGCCCGAAACAGCAAAGAGTTTTGTGACACCTTGTGTCATGCCAAGCTGATTCTGGGCATTTTTGCATGGGTTTTTTCATCAGTTCTGGCCCGACACTGCTTCAGTTTGTCCCGATTCCTGCGCACATTTTTGTGCCTTTAGTTTTCATTTCAATTGTCCCACCCCCGTTTCCCACCCCCATTTCTTTTGAGACCACATTTACCCCAATCTTTTCTGGATGTCAGTTACTTTAAAAAGTAAGACCGTGACCCCTTCCCTTGTGGAGACATAAGGGGAAAGTTGAAAAAGTCATCGTTTGGAATGGAAGAGGCTAAAGACTTACTTTTTTCAATGAAAGTTGGGAATTCACAGAATCAGGTATGCCTGTGGTTACAATAGTTTATCAGTATAATGATATTCTAGTGTCAATTGTTCTAATTGCAAAAGCCCTGGTGGCTGAGATGCGGGGTGGACGACAGCTGCAGGGGACTGGGGCAGAGAAACCTGCCACATGGAAGCCTCATGGCTGCTGTGCCTCATCTGCAGCCACACTAACATCAAGGCAGACGCAAAAGCACCTCCTGTATGGAAACCACCTTACTTATAATACAACTTGGGCCTAAACTGAACTGCAACAACTTTGACAGCCATCTTAACAATAGCAGCTCAGCTGCTTCTTCCCAGATGCCACCAGAAAGCAGCTCACCCCTCCTTTAGTTTTCACCTTCTAGGCATGCCAGCCTCCAGGTGGAGCCTGGGGACCTCCCAGAATTATACCTACTCTCCAGACTAGAGAGGTCAGTTCCCTTGGGGAAAATGGATGCTTTGGAGGGTGAACACTATGGCATTTCACCCCACTGAGGTCTCTGTCATCTCAGGCTCCACTCCCAAATCTCCAAGAATTTCCCAATTTGGAGCTATAACTATACATCCCCTATCCCCACACACACACCAGTGGCTAGGGGGAACCTGACAATCCTATATGCCCCTCTGTGCAGAGAAACCTCCCCGCTTCTCTCTCCATTGCCCACCAGCCTCCTGAGGGCCTGGGGGGGGTGAATGTTGAAAAAAGTGGCATAGCAACACTGGCACACTGCCACTTCTGGAAAACACCCAGAAGTGATGTCACATGTTGATATGATGCTCTAGGATTAGGACAGCTTGGTGGTTCTATGGACATCAGTTCTGGGTATTCATAGGAAGCAATAGCATGCAAGTAGCTGATATCATTCCTCTCTGTTCTCTCCTCTTTCCTCTCCTGCCAGCCAACAGCCAACAGCTGGCAACCCTCCCTATGTAACTTTTACCACACGCAAGTGAAGTACAGCTGAAAAGATCCTTCTGTTCATTTCCAATGAATGTCCCATGAGGAACAAATTTGCTGCCTAGAGTTCAGGTTTGTGGCCGGCGGACACCCCTCTCCCTACCCTCCTGCAAGATTTAAAGGGCTTTCTAGTAGCTCAGCGGGCCTCGTGCTCCCATCAGTCAGCTGGAGGGCCCTTTAAACCTCGCAGGAGGGGACGAAGAGGGGTGGCCACTGGTGGCTGCTGTTGGAGGCAGGACTTGGGGCAGGGCTTCCCACTCTGGCTAGCTGGCTGGCTGGCAGTGGACAGGAGTCTGTGAAATCAGGAGATACCCACCCCCATCTGAGGACTGGCATCCCTAATCAAATCAGACCCTATGGGTGAAGAGAGCTAAATCCTGTCCCCAGTTATGCCTTACTCCAGTTCTTGATGTATTCTCAGTGAGAACCTTACCACTTGTCCAGCAGGACATTTTTATCTGTATTAAGAAAAAGAAAGGTTTTCCAAAGAAGTGTGGCTGGTTTTAAACTGAAAGTTCTTCTTTGCTCACACTTTCTGACTTAGCTGTTTAAGATACCAATTAGGTTTCCTAATACCCTGGCCCATCCTTTCATGATACGAGGATACAAGTTATGAATACTTTAGAGCAACAAAAATAGTTTGGAGATAGGCTTTTCCCAGGTGGATTGCATAAGCTATCTTATCTGTGCCTCATATGAAGCGCAGAGCCAGTTTGTATGATAATTGCTCTGCAGCTTGGAAATGAATAGAAGGATCGTTTTGGCTGTACACAGCTGAACCCTGGAAGAATTGGTTCTGCTCGCTTCAGTGATGATATTTTCCTTGGAATTTTTCTTCTGTTTCATTTCCAGCCCGGCAAAATCAAATGAGATACTTCACCAGCCGTATCCATGATCCCAGTTAATCTCTGTAGTTGTATTATGTTTTAGTTTAGATTACTATATTTTTGGAATTTGGCACAAAAATGTTGCATTCCTTTTGTGAGAGGCCTTCCAGCAAGCCACAGTGAAATGCACACTTTTTAATTTATAGATGAGAGGTGGGAGTGCACTAAATTGGGAGAAGGATTCCATTTTGGAATGTTCCCTTTAAAACAGAAAACCAGCACAGGAAGTAAAAAGAGAAACTCCCCTCCCCCAATTACTCTACCATCTAAGCAACCAGCAGAAGACTGGGATAGGTGAGGACACTGGGCAGCCATCGAAGCCTCTCTAGGAATTACCCAAAAACTCTATGGAGCTGGAAACAAAACAGAAGTTAAATTCTAAGGAAAATATCACCACTGAACTTTTATCATAGAATTTCTGGCAATTTTGACACTTTGAGGAGCAGTGGGAAACAAGAGATGGGGCAAGGCATGCCCCATATCCACCAGGGAGCTGGGCTCTGCTACAGTCTGCAGTGGTAAAACTAAGTCGTCTTCCAAGATTAGTATTATCCACATCTCACTTCTAGAGTTGTGCACCATGAGGCATTATTTCCTTGTTTTATTCTATGTTTTATATTGTTTTTGTAGCATTGCCATTGTGAGTCTCAGTAAGAAAGGCATTGTATAAATCAAGTATTGTTTTTTATTATTATTATTATTATTAAATTTATATGCCACCTCTCGCTGCCAAGCAGTCTTGAAGTGGCTAACACCAGCTAACATATTAACAGACATCAATTCAAAACATAATGCAAATAAAACTAAAAGGCAGCCCACATAAACAGATCCAACTAATAAAAAGCTAAATGGAAGAGCTCTGCTTTGCAGGCCCTGCAGAACTTAGATAAGTCCCACAGAGCCTGTGTACCACCTGACAGCTGGTTTCACCAGGATGGGCCACCACAAAGAAGGCCCCCATCCTGGTAGATGCTAGGAGAACATCCCAAGGGCCAGGCACCACAAGCAGATTACGGGTTGCAGTATGCAAATAGGGGGGACATGTTGGAAGAGGGGGTCCACCAGGTATGAAAATCCCAGATCGCTTAGTAAACAAATAAACAAAAGTAAAAGGCAAGTATCTGGCCCAAAGACCCTACAATTTGAATTTAAGCATTGTGGAAAGAGATAATTAGAGGTAAGGAAGGGTAACAGGTGATGACATATGTAATTGCAGATCCAGATGGGCAGCTGTGTTGATCTGAAGCAACAGAACAAAGTTAAAGTCCAGTGTCACCTTTAAGACCAACAAAGTTTTATTCAAGGTAGGAGCTTTTGTGTGCATGCATACTTCTCAGATACATTGAAATGGAATTTCAGTTTCAGTGTATCTGAAGAAGTGTGCATGCACACAAAAGCTCCTACCTTGAATAAAACTTTGTTGGTCTTAGAGGTAGGGTTGCCAAGTCCGGGTTGGAAAATACCTGGGGACTTTGGGGGTGGAGCCAGGAGAAGGTGGGGTTTGGGGAGGGGAGGGGCCTCAGCATGGACTAATGCCATAGAGGTCACCCTTCAAAGCAGCCATTTTCTCCAGGGGAGCTGACCTCTGTCAGCTGGAGATCAGTTGTTAAAGCGGGAGATCCCCAGGTCCCACCTGGAGGCTGGCAACCCTACTTAGAGGTGCCACTGTACTCTAACTTTGCCCCATATGTAATTGCATGTTTCCAGGCCTAGCCTTTATTTCAGTTGGAGGTGAGAAACATTGGATCAGCCAAACCTTAATGGGAGAGGACTGAGAGAAGACACAAGTTGCACTTACGTAGGTATCTCAGGCATAAACAGGGATATGGAATACACATTTCAGTGACAATAGAATTCTGCTGAGGGAGAGTTTTACAAGTACTGCCAAAAAGACAAATAAATGGGTTCTAGATCAAATCAAGCTCAAACTCTCCCTAGAAGCTAAAAATGACTAAACTGAGGCTATTGTACTTTGGTCACATTATAAGAAGTGAAGAGTCACTGGAAAAAAACAATAATGCTTGGAAAAGTTGAAGGCAGCAGGAAAAGAAGAAGCCCCACCATGAGATGCAGTGACTCAATCAAGGAAGCTAGGGCTGTCCATTTGCAAGACCTGAGCAAGGCTGTTAGTGATAGGATGATTTAGAGGTCATTAATTCATAGTTTCACCATAAACTGGAAGAGACTGAAGGCATTTAACACATAACACACACAGAATTCTCCTCAAGAGGCTACATACTTATTCCAATCTTTCCTTTCTCCTCCCCCCACTCGTCTTTTCAAATTATTTTTCTTTTCAAAAATGAGATCCCTCTAAACATATCAAATCCTGCAAATTCCTATGACCTTGATCTTAACTCATCCTTTATTGTGACATCTCGGAAATCTAAATGCAGACAGATCTCTTCTTGGATTTCTGTTTTAATATATGCATGACCTAAGAAGTTGAAATCCCATTTATTCTATGAAGTAGAGCCCGAAGTGGGCACACTGCAGTCAAAGACTGGTCCTGATTCTGCAAGTAAAGCTGTAATCCGAATGCCACAGAACTTACTTCCAGTGAGACATGCATAGAAAATGATGGACATTTTAAAATTGAATTCAGTTTATACCGACATTGTATGTAACCGGAAAGACAGGTGGGGGAACAAAATCATAGATGTGCAATGCAGCCTTGCTCATGCTATCTCTGTTGTTAATTGCAATTAGTTGCTAGCAAAACAATTAGTCATGCTGGTAGCAAAGTTTAACACATAATCAGATTTGCACACAGAAGTTAATATATCTGTTGGATTTGTGTCATTTAACAGAAAAGCTGAACTGAATCATGCACTTAATGCTTATTTTTGGCTCTGCCTGCCCGTACCATCTGGGATGGGAACATTCTGATCTTTCGCTCTGATCTCCCCTGACCCTTATTAGTTGCTGCCCGTGTCGCTGAGCGCACAGACTTTGCTATTTGCCACAGTGTCTCATGGGCAGGGACTTGCAGAGCTATCGGTGACCTCTATCTGCCTAGGTACTTAATACTGTTAGCAAGAAATTGGACTACCCTGTGTGGTTGGATCATTAGTGCACTCCTATTGATCAAATTGACTCAATTTCCTCTTTGGCAGATAGCAAACGCTAAAAATTATTTGTCTCTGAATCTCTGAAAACAAATCTGCAAGAAGCTGACTTGGCTCTAAGGTAATGCTGAGCTGAACAGGGGGCAGGGATGCCAGCCTCCAGGTGGGGCCTGGGGATCCCCTGGAATTACAGCTCATCTCCAGACTACAGAGATCAATTCCCTTGGAGAAAATGGATGCTTTGGAGGATGGACTCTATGGCAGGGGTATCAGACATAAGGCCTGGGGGCCGGAACCGGCCCGTCTAGGGCTCTTATGTGGCCCGCGAGCAATTAGTGCAAGGGAGGGAACAGGAGGCTGCTTGGGGAGGGGAGTGGGTGGAGCCACTCCAATTGTGGCTTCAGCATGGTGGAACAACCTCGTCTGCAGCAGTCAAGCATCACAGGAACATCTGCCCAGTGCTGCCATCTCCAGTCCCCCCATGTGGGTTTTCCTTTGCACCTCCCTCCCAGCACATGGGGCCTTGCAGTGAGGATACACCAACTCAGAGCTTACAAGCTGTTGTCCTTTATACAGTTTCTATCTCTGGTACCTGGCATTCCGTTTTATGGCATGCATGGCCTGGCCCGACAAAGTGACATTTATGCCAGATCTGGCCCTCATAACAAATAAGTTCAACACCTCTGCTCTATGCCATCATACTGAGGTCCCTGTCCTCCCCAGGTTCTACCCTCAAATCTCCAGGAGTTTCCCAACTTGGAGCCAGCAATGCTAACCGGGGGGAGGGCAATTTCATGGAAAGTGTTATTGTAACTGAAAGGCGGCGCACTTGTTTTGCTTTGATTTTTAAGTGCAAAGGGCTTTTAACTGTCACAGTGATCCCTAGCAGGCTAACTGAACATGTGTTTGGTTTTTTCCACATTCAGCAGCAGAGAACAGAACAGCTCAGGCAAAGAGGAGACACTGTTGAAAATCAAAGCTTTGCCTAAGCTGGTGAGCCAGCAATGTGATGGAGGGTGGGAACCATTTGGAAAGACAGATCTCTCTGTGCAATCCTCTTTGGCAGCAACATCTGTTTGAATCTGCTAATGGGTGAATGTCTCAGTTGTTTCTAATCTGCTGAGTCACTCTTTCACCCTCTCTCTGACCTCTGCAAACGGTATGCTGGACAGCAGTGGCCACATCTGAAGATTTTTCCAATAATGCCAAATATTAGTTATAAATGGTATATTAATGGAGGGTAGTTCAGATTCTGATGAGTTAATATCCAAATGTGAACTTCATTGTCTAGAATCCCCCATATAGCTGATATAAGAAAGCATTTTGCTCACTTGAATGGGCTATATTAGTAGTGTTAGCATGTGGCTTCATTTGATTGACTGCGTAGTGCAGTGGTGTGATCACTGTCAGTATGTGATCTCAGATGGGCTAGCTGTCGTGTGAGGGAGGAAATTAACAGAGAAACATGGCTACTGACACAGCAGTAGTGGGGGGCAACAATGGGAAGCCATAGGGGAGCCCTTACTATGACACATAGGATCTTCTCAGCAATATAGATTTCCATACTTTGCCTAAGCCAAGAACCCAAGACCTCTAGTGCACGTAGGCCTCAAGATAACCAGTAATTTGCGCTTGTTGTTCAGTCGCACAGTCAAGCCCAAGTCTTCGCGACCCCATGCACCGCATCATGCCAGGCTCTCCTGTGTTCCACTGTGCTCCGGAGTTTGTTTTATTTCATGTTTGTTGCATCTAATTTGTGCTACTTGTGTTTAATTAAGTTATTTTTTCATCACCTGGTAACCAACTGCAACAACTCACTGGGTTGGATCAGGCCAGCTTTTTGTTCAGTCTTCCTCAGTTCTCTTCCTTACTACAAACCTCATTCTATGTGGCTTTTGTCTGTGCAATTTCTCTTATTCCCCATACAGGCATTTTGGCTGGTCAAAGGAGTCCTTTGGATTTATACCCTGCCCTTCACTCAGAGTCTCAAAGCAATTTACAATCTCCTTTCCCTTCCCTTCCCCACAACAGACACCCTGTGAGGTAGGTGGGGCTGAGAGATCTCTTTCAAGGACTGCTCTTGAGAGAACACCTCTGAGGGAACTTGTGACTGACCCAAGGTTACACCAGCAGCTGCATGTGGAGGAGTGGGGAATCAAACCCAGTTCTCCCAGATTAGAGTCCGCGCTCCTAACCACTACACCAAACTGGCTTAGTGGCTTTCACCAGTGGAAAAGCTTGTCAGACCCATCCCATTTTTAAAAGAAGGATTATAGCAGCTAGATTTGCATACAACTGAAGAAAATGTGTTCTCCAAGAGGGCTATCAGACTTCCTTAATACTTGTAATGTGTCAGATTCTTGGACAGATGAGCACTGAAGAACACTCATTTAGCAGTGATATGTTTATTGAGGCTTTTGCATGATCCTAGCTATGGCTACCTGTGTCAGAACTAACATTTTGGTGGTAAATCAGAAGTTATACAGAGTTTGAATAAGCTCCCCCCGCCCTGAGATTTCTCCAATCACTCCAAAACTCTCAGCCTGTGCTTCTCTCTCCACCAAAATGTCTACCATTATGTTATCTCTAACGCCAAGCTGGTACAGGCAAGTTCTCAAGGACATTCTTTGGTCTTCCCAGATGTCAAAAGGCTTAAGAAAACATGTTGTGCTAAAGCAAAGCAAAGGCTCACATGCACACACACACACCGATCTCCCCCCCTTCAGTGCCCACCAATAGAACAGAAAGCAGACAAGAACAAATTCATGGCAAATGAAGCTCTGAGTTTGACACAATGGTGTAATCTGCTCTGAGCCCAGAGTAACACCTCAGACACACTCAGGATGTCTGAACTTCCTCCCATTATGGGGGCACTTCCTGAGGTCCTTCAGATCCATCTTGCCTCAAGTTGCTTGTTGTCCTCAGAAACAGCTAGATATCCTCTGCCAGTTTCCACATCATTCAAGGTAATTGATCTAGAAGGAAATGGGAGGAGCATCACATACGTAGTGCTAGGAGAGTACTCACCCATGCATGTTCAGGGTGTGCATCTCCAAGTTTGTTCTGGGTTTTGTTTATTCAAACCCCATCTTAAAGCATAGCTGTAGGGATCGTGAAAACCATAGATGATACCCATATAAATGGCTGCTGCTGTTAGAGTGTCAGCAGCAGAAAAGAGAAAACGATGTACTTGATTCAGCTGCCTAGGTATATTTTATTCATAACAGCTCCTCTGATAAAAAATTCATCCCGCGAAATGGATGTCTCCCCTCTGCTACCTACACGCACAGAGTTTTTTTGGGCACCACCTTCACCCCTAACTGTTCTTGCAGTAAGTACGGAAATGCAATTACTCCAACAACTTCTCATTCCTTAACTCTAAGCTTCACACAATCCTTGCGAGGGGAGAGAATGCAAGATGCACATGCCGCCAGATGATAAATGAAACGTCCCCTTCTAAGGAACATGGCCTTTATTTCACCCAGTCAGAATGTAGATTTCTTAGCCAGCTTGCAATACCAGCTTCTGAAGCCCTGGTAGCCAGGAGGAAACAGAATACACCAGAGCATTTCTTCCTGACTTACCCACTGCACTACTGCTCCCATTTGTGGTTATTTATTTTACTTTAAAGCATTTTTAACTTAAACATTTTAATTCAAAACTTTTAAAGCCACCTTTCCACCCTACTTAGGCTTCCCAAGGCAGCGAACAATAAAAACATGTATAGATAGATGTTAAAAAACTAAAAGAAAACTCACAGATGCATGAACAGGAAGGAGGGTCAGTAAGAGTCCCTGGGGAAATACCAAACAAAATAGAGAAGTTTTTATGGGCTGGTGGAAGACTGTTTGTTTTGTTTTATCTTACTGCATTTCTTATTTGTTTCTTACTTCATTTCTTATCTTACTTTCTCTCCAACTGGAACCTGAAAACCGTAGCTGTCAGGTGAGTTCAAATAGGAGTAGATGCTCCTTAAGGCATGCTGGCTTCAAGCTGTATAGGGATTTAAAGGTCAATACCACCACCTTGAATTGGCAGCTCTGGCATCAAATTAGTAGCCAGTGTAGATAGAAAAAGACTGAAATGAAGGAGGAGGAGGAGGAGATTGGATTTATATCCCACCCTTCACTACCCGAAGTAGTCTCAGAGCAGCTTACGATCTCCTTCCCTTCCTCTTCCCACAACAGACACCCTGTGAGGCGGGTGGGGCTGAGAGAGTTCTGAGAGAGCTGTGATTGATTCAAGGTCACCCAGCTGGTTTCATGTGGAGGAGTGGGGAATCAAACCTGGTTTTCCAGATTAGCGTCCACCACTCTTAACCACTAAACCACTAGATAAATTATATAATCGCTTCAAGTGTGTTTTATTTAGAGGTGTTTTATTTTGATATTTAAAATTTTTATATTAGCTTTTAATTTTCTGGAATGTATTATCTGTAATACATTCCTGGTCTAAGGACTGTAATAGGAATAAACTTAACCTAGATAAATGGGTGGTCTGGGAAGAATACATGATCGGTGCAAAGAGTCATGTGAACTGGTTTTAATCTTGAGTGCCAGTTAATCTTGAGTCCTGTGGGTGGATCAGGGCCAGCATCAGCACACCCTGCAGTGGGGCAGCTACCAGGGCCCAGGGCTTCTGGCAGTGTTCACTGCTGTCGACCCTCCCCCCCCCCCCATGTGCTAGCACTTCCTTGTACTCCCGGGTATACACATTATCCAGTGCCACTGGGACCAGAGCTGCAAGTAGCAATGAGCATGGGCTTTGGGAGATCTCACAAATAGGCAGGGAAAGGATACATGGACAGGTGGAAGACAGGTGGGGGGAGGAGAAGGAGGGTGTGTGGAGGGGCTCTTGGGAGTACAAGAGGGGAGGAACTGCCCAGTGCCCCCCAAAACCTGGAACTGGCGCTGGGGTGGATCCATGAATGGTGAGGAACCTCCTGTCTTCTGCTGGAAGAATACCTCTTTGGATGAAACAAGATTCCTTGCAACAGAGAAAGGCTCCACAATTAGCAGACCAGAATTATGGGCTCCCATCCCCAATTTACAAGGGCATTCGTTGACATTTATGCTTAGAATTGCATTTCTTAAAGTGTAATTTTCCCTTGCAGATTGCACAGGGACAAATATATAATGCTCTTTAATTTGCATTATTCTGCAAACCCATGGTGCATGGAGGAAACAGTGGTGATTAGAGTTAATAGGATTACCATTCCCCAGTGCCTGCCTTGTCTGGTCATGGTTCAAATACTACTAGAAATAGCACTGTGAATCTTATGGCTTTATGTTACATCTAAAACTTGGCTGGAATTGAATCCAAGATATATTATTTAGTCTATCTTTTAATCATTATCTCTTACCCTTAGTTCCTAATTTTAGTTAATAGGCATTCTAGTAAACCACTGGTGAGGGTTTTGGTTGCGGTGTCATGTGTGGCTGTGGTATGATGCCTTAGAACATCCATGATGTCCTGATTATGCTTGTTTCTGAGGACTTGAAAAGTCCCATCGTACATAACAGCGTTGCTCAGCATTTCTGAAAATATAGACTGTGGAGTTTTTGGAGGCCATATGATCCCTGTCTGAAAGAGCTAATCTTGGCTGCTGAAAGTGTTTACGCCAATGGAGGCCGAGGACATACTGGAGTTCTGCTGTGCCTCCGCGGCGCGGCAGAACAAGGCAGAGGGAATTGCCCCTGCCATGCAGTATTCGGACGCCGCCGGCGTCCAAACGTTGTGCGGCTCCCCGCCCGGTGGGCGTTCACACCCGCCGGAAGCAAGTGGAACGTGCGCCACAGCAGCCGGGACACCACTTTGAAGTGGTGCCCGGCTGCTGCGGGAGGAGCGCAGTGCCAGACGCATTGCATCCGGGCCGCCTCCTCCAGGCAGATGCGGCAGTCAGAACGGCCACTCTGCCTCCGCTTTTAAAGCAGAGGCAGAGCGGGCCAGACTGCCAGTCTGTCCTTGGCCAGAATCTCAACATCCAAGTGTGCTGCTCTGTTAAGCTTTGGGGAAAGTTTTCAAGAACATTTAGCTTAAAATAGGAGGTGGAATCAACTATCAGGAGAGAGTGCCTGAAATGATGTCAAAGAGTCTGCTATATATTATCCATGCTTGTTCCTTAAAACTAAATGATAGATGGATGGATGGATGGATGGATGGATGGATGGATGGAAGGAAGGAAGGAATTTAAAAAAAACATGAAAATGGCATAATGCTTTGGATCCTCTTTTTTATTCTGAAGGAAAATAATCATTTTAAGGGATTCTTCCCCTTTTCAAGTGGGCTAAAGGCTGGCAACCAAGGTAACTAGACAGCTCGGTGGCTTCCTAGATCCTGGTTTATTTAGCCTCCCTTAAAAAGGCTGAAGAACAGAACTTTCTCTTTCTCCAGGATTCTTCAGTCCAGCCTAATCACTTGGAAAACAATATGACTGTCTGATGGAGCACTTTGTGGTGACTGTCTTTGCCAGTGCTGCCAACAGCAATAACTGTTCCACATTTCCATCTAGTGTGTACGCCAAAGCTTCTTTTAGCTTTTCAACAGCCAAAGGGGAAGGAAAGACAACAGACCTGATCCAGTAGCTGCTGTGGCTTGCTGAAAGGTTGTGGCAGTTTTATCGTAGCTGCTAAATGACGACTCAGCAAATATTCATCGGAGAGTCAAGAGAATGCTGCACCCTCAATCAGGAAGACTTCTTTTCTTTACTGTTATGTACTGGGGCTGGAACATTCCAGGACTGTTTCTACCAGAGTCTGGTTGAGCTTGGAGCTCTAGAACAATAGCCCACCAGGACTCTGACAATAGCCTGTTGTTGTTTGGGAAGTGGGAAGTGGGTAGTGTTGCATACAATTTCAACAGGGCCATTGCCCTTTTTGTTTGTCTTGCTCTTGCTGAATCACTAATAAAGTTGAGCTGATCACTAGGCTTGGGGTCTGACCATCCATGGAATCCAGTATTTAACATTTACACAAGCTTAAATTTGCCTGGATCTTGTAGATATTATTTATTACATTTTATTCTATAGTTTTTAATACAGTTTCATTATATAGTTGAAAAGGTACAGACAAAAGGGGTGTTGAGAAATCAGAGAGTCGTTTATCATCAGCAGTTTTTACATTTTACCTTTGTTGAGGACACAGTTCTTTTATCTGATACATAGAACAAGAGTAGGATATCTTCTCAACTCAATTACAATAATTTCTCAGTATATCAATATACTTTTAAAAAAGCATTTCCAATTGAGCAGGGGGTTGGACTAAGTAGCCCATATGGCCCCTTCCAACTCTGTGATTCTATGATAAAGCATACGAACTTATAAACAGTTTAGGATAATAATTTAAAAATAACATTTATGACTTTTTTTCTTAAAATAAACTCTATATATGATCTTGTAGATATTTTTAAAGTTGTATTTACTGATTTATATTATTTACAGTCTGCCTTTGTCACGGAGACTCCGTGGGTTGGATCCAAAGAATCTGAGATGAAGGGAAACAGCTGCCAGCACAGTTCTGCAAATGCCTTTTAAAAAGAATTTTATTAGTCTTATTCAAGTAGAAAAAATAGAACAACAAAAATCAAGATGACTGATAATTTTTTTTGATGTTCATGTTGATTTTTTTTAATTTTATTGAAACTTATGCAAACATACATTGTCAAACTGAGGTTGAAAACAAACAACCCATAAGAAGAAAAACTACAATACAGTATCATACTAACAATATCCAACATGAACTTTGATATATTTTGCTCTGGAACCAAACAAATACTAAATTTGATTAAATAAAATCATTAGTTCACAACACTAATAAAAAATGATCTAATTTGAAACACTTAGACCAATAATGAAAATAAGTACTATTTAAATCTTTTTTAACAAAGGGCATCCAAGATGACTGATAATTAAACAACTGAACCCTGTATAAACTGGGCTTCATTAGTCTACCTTAGACTGACTGGTAGTTTGTGAACCAGATTCAGCCCCAAAGCAATCAGATCCAACCCCTAGTGGCTTTATCTATTTTAACCAAAGCATGGTAGAAAGTTTGCCTACAATTACATTCATGGGTAAAAATGTTTGAAAGGGTTGTTTTTTTAAAAAAAGGATACAGAGATGTTCCACTTAGCATTTCATTTCTCTTGCAATATCCAAGCTAGGCTTGAATGTATCAATATATCTAATTCTCAACATGGTTACATCTGTAAACTCTTAAATCCAGAGACTGGAACCAAGAACAAAGACAGACCTTTCTACAAACTTGAGAAAAGTTCCAGGTTTGCAGAGAAATCTGAAATCTAAACAAACAAACACTGAGGGGGTAAAATCCTCCAAAATGATATAAAGCTTTAAGAAAAAAATGCCCTCAGTGGCCATTGCTAGGCAACCACAACAGTACTGCCAGCACTCAGGCTGTGATTTCTATCAGTAACAGGCAGGGGAAGATGGCCTTTGAGGGAGGAAACATCAGGGGCAGGCCTATTAGCAACCACTTAACGACATGATACCATGCGAGTTGCATGACTCATCCAAGAATGGCTGCTTGCTTCTGTTTAACAGCACCTACAAAGCCAGTGTGGTGAAGTAGTCAGAGTTTCAAATCAGGATTTGTAAGACCCAGGTTCCGATCATCATTTGCCATGGAAGCTCTGGGTGATCTTGAGCCATGCGTACACACTCATTTTAACCTACCTCACAGAGCTATGTGAGGACACAAAAGAAAAGAGGAGAATGATGTGAACTGCCTCAGGTCCCCAGTGGGAATAAATAAATAAATAAATAAATAATGAATATAGCTGAAGATGGGGAGGAAGATAAAAGGTGAGTTGGTGGGTAGGTGGAAAGGAGAAAAGGAAATAAGAGAAGCGCAGAGGCTATGGGGACTGTCAGGAAAGGGAAAGAGAAAGTAGTGGGGGAGGGGAAAATCTGATGCCCCCTGTGAGTCCTTGTGGGTCCCCTGCTTGTTGTTTTACAATTAGTGTTAGAAATTTACCGGGAATGACCCCAACTGGAATCTGAAAGTATCTTATTTATGCTGTTGACATGAACATAATTTTTCCTCTCCCTTCTGTCTGTCCAGATTTCACTGTTTCTATACAACCTACAAGAAGCCATTTGTTGAAAGTGAGGCAGCCTTGGGGAGACATACATACAATGGAGGCAGTGTCATTTATTATACTGTGCAGTTTCATTATCCATTCTATTTTTCAGAAGATTACACTTGAACTACAGAAAATTCCCTTCAGGCTGAAATGTGATAATGTTGTAGGCTGTTTTTCAGAATTATTAGACTGAAATTTCTTTTTTTTGGGTTCTTACAGTTTTAAATATGCCCTTCATTTTACATAGATCTATTTGACTTGACACTTGTCTCTTGCCCTTCATCCAAAAGGCATGACAATGTAAGGGGGGCATCCTATTTTGTCCTCAAAACAACCCTGCAGTGTAGAATAGGGTGACCAGTACTTACTTTCCAAGGCCACCCAGTGAGCTCCAAAGAAAAGCTGCATTGCACAGTCTACCCATCTAAGCACACTATATGAAACTTCTAAGTAGAGAGACTAGAATTAATTTCACATAATGAGAAGAAGAAGAGAATAAGAGATTGGATTTATACCCCACCCTTCACTCGGCATCTCAGAGTGGCTTACAGACTCCTTTCCCTTTCCCTTCCCCTCCCCACAACAGACACCCTGTGAGGTAGGTGGGGCTGAGAAAGCTCTGAGACAACTGTCCTTGAGGGAACAGTTGGTACAGAGCTATGGCTTCCCCGAGGTCATCCAGCAACTGCAAGTGGAGGAGTGGGGAATCAAACCCGGTTCTCCCAGATTAAAGTTCGCACACTTAACCACTACACCAAACTGGTGTTTCAGTTCAGGTTTGTTTGTTTTTTTGTACATTACGATGGTAGAATAGGATATGCCAGTTACAGAGAAAGGGATCAAGACAGTGTTCATATTTTGCCTGTGCTTTTCCCAGCCAAAGAAATGCTGGATGTCACATCAGCAGACCATTAGCTCAGATAGTTCTGAGCTAATGGTCTGCTTAGTTCTCATTTTGAATACCAGGTTGTTGACTAAACAGCTGTAATCCAGGACTTGATCCTGGATAAAGGGGTTGATCTGTCATCCATTACCAACACTTGGCTTAATGAGGAGGGAAGGACTGGCCTGTCACAGGTTTACCTCAGAAAGTTTTTGGTTCAACAGCTACCTAATGAAGTGGTCAGGGTGGGGAGCAGAGTAGCCATAGTCTGGACCAGACTTTTGTTTCCCAAACTGTATGGATTTTTGCAGCTGGTCTGGGATTGGAAGACAAATGAGTATTCTCTTAGTCTACTGCCCTGCCTGGTTTCCTTTCCTGAGCTGATGTCAAGATCCCCGAGTGGAGAATTCCAACATTCATGGTGAAGCATTGCTCTCTGGTGTAGATCAGATCTTCATGGCTACCACGATGGAGTTGTCTCTGGTAATCTGGTCCTTCGTGCATAACTGGTCATATACTCAATTTTGTGTTCTGTGCTGGGTCTATGGATCTGTGGATTGCGGAGATTATTCGTTCTCTGTTGAGGAGGATAATTTATCTCCATATGAACTGAGAAGCCCAAAGAAGTGAAGGACCAATTAAAATGGTCTCTGTCACAACCCCAATCTAGTCCTTTCATTATTGTATTTTATATCTTAAATCTCTTTATCTATAACAAGTCCCTCAGTCTGCAGAATCACACACCGTCTCCTTTTATATTACTTAACTGTCAGGTTCACTGTCTCCTTTACCTGCGTAAATTGAAGTGGGTGTGCTTTCTTTAGTGTGTCTGCTTTGGCACTTACACGGGATTCTCTAATCCTGAAACAGAGAGCACACCAACTATAAATCCAGACTCCTTTTGCCTGAGTCCTACAGAGAGTGTAGTGGGTAATCTGAGTTGAGGATGGCATGGGAGTGATATATAACAAAACAAATAATTTTATTTAGTTGGTAAGCGTGTCGTGTAACTCCTTTCCACTCCCACCTGCTAGCTGACACAGTATCAGAGCTAAGAGTTGCATTACGCTTAAGAGTTACATCGTTTTATTTGTTCAGCGGCTTTTAAGGTATGCACAGAAAATGAAACAGCTTGAACAATTTCACGGTTTTTATGTAGGAACAGCCTGTAACTACACTGCCACTACAGTCCCTACTGGATTCCCTGCCTGGTCCAGGATACCTCCTATCCCATCTCCCTCCCAAACCCAACTGCCCTTTGATCTGTTGGCCGATGACAGTTAACCCACCTCAGGTTATTTTTCCCCCTTTGGCATTTTATTAGCCTTTTGAATCTGATTGGTCTTCTCTGACAAGGGAGAATAGAAGTTGGAATCTTCTCCTGTCTATCACAGTCTGCTTCCAGGAAAAGAGGGATCCAAGTGCTTTCCTAATAGCACTGGCGTACTCTCCAGCTGATAATGGCTGGATCCCATTTGGCCTATTACTTTTGTCATAATTCCTCAGTACATCTGAGAACATGGGGCCACACCATAGATCTAGACAGAGATTTTTGGGGCGACAGTAGTGCTGGCAGGGTGCTACAGGGATGCTGAGATGGTGGGCTTTCGATTTTCACAAATGTGCCTTGCTTGGCACACCATCTCATTCTTCATTTTTCCAGAGGTGAAGGACCAGATGACCAAACCATTTCACGTAGTCTGGATGCTTGACAGAAGAAGCACGCAAAAGGGACTACAGGAGCTTCTGCAACAGCAGATGCTTCAAAGTCATCCTGCAGTGTTTTCGTCAATAGCAGCACAGTCATTATTAACTCAACCATATAAAACTTCAGGGTTATTTGAGAGAAAATATCTCAGCAATGCTGGTAGATATATCTTTTTCCTCACCCTGGTCCACAGCAATGGATAGGATGGCGGCAAAGAAGTGTTTTTTCTTGGCTGTTAGCACTACCACTAAGTAAGCCCTCAAACAAGCTTAAGCCAGTGCTCAGTTGGACTCAGCCTTATTTTTTTTTCTCTCCACCATGTAAAGAAGATAAAGGCATTGGAGCACCTTTCCTGTGAAGAAAGGCTAAATAATATGGGAGTTTTCCATTTAGAAAAAACAATGACAAAGACAGCAAATGATAAACATTTATAAAACTAGGGCTGCAATCATACAATTAGACCTGGCATAATCATGAATGCCAGGCGGATTTAAAGGGAACGATCAGACAGCAACATCTGGGAAACACCCCGCAGCCATCGGCAAACTGTTTTGCAGAAACAGGTTGTGATGGGCCATGGATGGACTTCCCCCTGTCTGAGCACTCCAGTCCGCTCTCATGGCATCATGATCAGACCATCCCGACTCCATGCCGTTGTTTCCCCCCGCTTCATAGTATGCGCATCATCACAAACTCCATAGGGAGCCCTCAGTGTGGAGGTGTGATTCATTAATCCATCATTCAAGTGCATGGGGGAAAAACGGGACAACCCCCCCCCAACTCACCCACAGTTGTGTCTGATCACACACTGATGGACTGCGCCTGCAGCTTCAAAGTGAGGTGTGATCGTGCAACTGTGGATCAAATTCCACTGAAGGAAATAGCCTCCCCCCTGGTTTTTCTAGCATGTGTGACTGCAACCTAGGATAGAAAAAGCAGAGAGGTTTCTCACCCTCTGCCGTAGTACTAGAACTTGGGGGCACCCAATGAAGCAGACGGGCAACAGATGCAGGAGAGAGAAATGGAAATACTTCTTTACTCAGTTAACTAAATAGTGGGATTCCCTGTAAGTGGATTTAGTGGTGGTCATAAGCACAGATGACTTTAAAAAGATGTAGGTGGTGTCACTGGAGTTATTTGAAATGGTGCACGTAGCCTATGACATGGGATCAGCCTCCCGGTCCATCTGCTCCAGCTTCCTGTTTGATACAGTAGCTAACCACTTGCTCTGGAGGGCCAAGAAATGGGGAACAGAGGACATTTGGTGAGCCAGTTTGGTGTAGTGGTTAAGTGCGCGGACTCTAATCGGGGAGAACCAGGTTTGATTCCCCACTCCTCCACTTGCACCTGGCTGGATGACCTTGGGCAAGCCATAGCTCTGGACCAGCTGTTCCCTCAAGGACAGCTTGGGAAAGAGCTCTCTCAGCCCCACCTACCTCACAGGGTGTCTGTTGTGGGGAGGGGAAGGGAAAAGGAGTTTGTAAGCCGCTCTGAGACTCCCTTGGGGAGTGGAGGGCGGGGTATAAATCCAATCTCCTCTTCTTTTGTCTATAGTGAAGGTTTTTATTTGTTTCTAATGTATTTTAAAGAGTTTTTAACATTATTATGTTCTTATTTTTGCTATAGTTGTCTATGTCCCTTTGTGTGTCCCAACTGTGATGGCCTTTGACCTACAATAAATGCTGTGCTGTGCTATGCACAGAGGTCAAGCCTTTCTCTGATGTTGCTTCCTAGCACTGGTATTCAGAGGTTTACTGCCTCTGGATGTGGAGGATCCCTTTAATCCCTTTACTGCCTCTGGATGTGGAGGTTTACTGCCTCTGGCTGTGGAGGATCCCTTTAATCATCATGGCTGTCCTCCTTGAATCTGTCTCATCCAGAGCTAAGGAGCAGGACGTTGCCCACCATGGCAGGGAATCTGCCAACCAAACATACAAGTGCCAGCTTCCTCAGACCACTGTAATAAGGCAACAGCTCCAGTAACCTGGAGTGACAGTAACAGCCCCAGGCCATAGCTGAGTGGCTGAAACAGAGCCGGCTGAAACTAAATCCATCTAAAACAGAGGTTCCATGGCTAGACCGGGGAACTTTGGGGTTAGGGTGCCAACTCCCAGCTTTTGACGGTATGCCACTAACACCAGTCCTGACTGTCAGAAGCTTAGGAGTGATGCTGGATGCTTCCCTTTCTGTGGGGGCCCAGGCCACAAACAAACAAAAAAACAAAATGTAGCCAGACTGGCATTTTCCCATCTGCGCCAGGTCAGGCAACTGGTTCCCTTCCTGTCTCCCCCTGATTTAGCCACAGTAATCCATGCAATAGTCACCTCCAGACTAGACTACTGTAACTTGCTCTATGCAGGGCTACCCTTGAGACTGGTCCAGAAATTACAACTGGTAGTGGCGCGGGTTCTTAGGGGAGCTTGGTTCAGAGCCCATATTCAACTGGTGCTCCGCCAGCTGCCCTGGCTCCAGGTTGAGTGCTGTATCAGGTTCAAGGTTTTGGTGCTAACCTTTAAAGCCCTAAATGGTATGGGACCAGCATACCTTCAGGACCGCCTCTCCTGGTATACCCCTCAAAGAGCCTTACATTCAAGAGACAATAATTGTCTGGTGATCCCCAGCCTGAAACATATCTGGCTATCCTTGACCAGAGCCAGGCCCTCAGCCCTGGCTCCAGCCTGGTGGAATGCTCTGCCAAGTGAAATCCAGACCCCATGGGATCTAATGCAGTTCTGCAAGGCCTGCAAAACAGCTGTTCCACCAGGGTTACAGCTGAGGCAACTACAGTCTCCATCTTAGACCAGCTGCTCCCCCCTCCCCCATTTTTGTCTGTTATTCTTCCAGGTGATCAGTAATAAGACTTTACTCTCCCCTCTATAGGGGATGCCAGGCTGTCTTCAGGCACCATCTTTTAATGTCGACATTATGGTAAAACTGTTTTAATTAATTAATTTTTATATTTATTGTGTTATGGATATTGTTGTTACCTGCCCTGAGCCTTGTTGCACAGGGGAGGGAGGGCTATAAATCCAATAAACAGACAAACAAATAACCTCTATCAGATGCCCTGCAAGAGACCTTGCACACCATCTGTTCCCCTCCCTCCAAAATCAAAAGTGTGCATAAAAACCAGCAGATTAAAAAGCTGCCCCCTTTCCAGGAGCGGTTTCACTTTTTCAAGCTGTAATATGTATCCGATTAAAAAACATCAGCTCTCAGCAGACTAAGATTAGAATGATACATCAACTGACCTTTTAACTGACCTTCAACTGGCCTTCTAACTAATGAACCAGGGCTGGCATCAAAAGCTGGCATGGGAGGGCATTTGCTGAAGTTTACAGTCTGGCAGAGGGGCCAGTCAACTTGCCAACTACATTGAATTTGGAAGGCTTGTGCATATTTTGAATAATGCTGCATGATTGGCTTATCCCGTTATGAAGTTAATATTGGAGATTGGTTTCATGTATAGTGTAATGAAGGAGTGATTTGTTGGGAAGCTGTAACAACCTGAAGAAGACTCTGAGACCCGGAGTAGACTCTGTGTGAAACGTGTTCAGATCCGGGTACTTGTCCTTGAAGCTTCTGCCATTTGTGGATTAAGATGAAACTTTTAGTGGGAAATTTAGTTTCTATTGATTTGTGGTATCTTCTAACAGGAGATTCTCAGACATGAAATTAAGCTGTGTCTTCTTTCCATTGTATCAATGACTTTATATTACATATAGAGTGTTATATAGCTTGTAAACACAACTAGTAGCCAGTCATCATTAGGTGTTCTTTGATTGCAGATTTCTGCACTGTGATCCTGTAGTTCTCAGAAGCTAAGCAGAATCAGCCATGATCAATACTTGGGTGGAAGAACACTAAGAAAAACCAAGGTTGTTATTCAGAGGAAGGCAATAACAAATCACATCTGTTCATAACTCTTGCCTTGAAACCCCCCGGGGGGGTCACCATAACTCAGTTATTGTTGTTTCATTATTGTTATTTATATCCTGAAAGCAGCTGACGTCACCATTAAAACATTACAATTTAAAACCAACAGACTAAAACCACAGAAGATACTCCCCCTCAAAGATGTCTCTACTTCATACTCCATTAAAAGTTCTGGCAAATCAAATGGACTTGTAGCACCTTATGAAGGTGGCTAAGCATGAACAACCATACAGAACAGCCTTGAGAAGTAAAACATAAGCCTGTTGCTTGTTTAGATGACAACAGGCCAAGACCTTCTGGTATGATCCTGCTTGCACACTCCTGCAAAAGATGATTGAAGCAGGGGGAGGGGCTAAGTGGGCAGCTACCATTGCATGTTCTCTTCAAGAGTGGAAGTGACAATAGCAAAGGTCACACTGGGTGCACTTATCAATCTCACTAGTGTAAAGGACCAGACTTGATCAAAGTCTCCAGATCTAAGGGCTCTGGAATACAGAAAGGGGAGGAGATGGTACAAGGGCCAATGTTAAGATTTGAAGGTCAACATTTACTCTTTGATTTGGGCTGGTACCCAATGCAAATAATCTAAACAGATTTATTTAGCAATCCAAAGGAGGTCTGCTCAGACTCCTAGTCCAAATGGTATTCAAAAGGTCTTACTCCCAGGAAAGGATTCACACGATTACACTGATGATGTCTTCCCTGCAAACCCAGGGCCACATCCCATCAGGAGGCAATCTGCTGCATTTTGCACCACCTGCCAATTCCAAACCATCTTCTAGGGCAGCCCTGTGGGGGGGGGTTTGTTTGTTTTTTTTAACTACCATCTCACTTGCTTCTAGGGTTGCCAACTCCAACTCTGGGAAATTCCTGGAGATTTGGGGGCAAAGCCTAGGGACAGCAGTGTTTGGGGAGGGGAGGAACTGGGGAGGGTGGGGATGTGATGCCATATAATCCACCCTCCAAAGCTGCCATTTTCCCCAGGGAACTGATCTCTACTGTCTGGACAGAAGTTGCAATTCTAGGAGTTCTTCAGGCCACATCTGGAGGTTGGCAACCCCTGCTTGTCCTAGCACCTGCCACAGTGCAGCATGCCCTCCATCTCAGCACTACTGCCTCTGCACCCTTTCATTCAGCAACTGTTCATAGCAAGGGAGGGAGATGTAGGGATGCTACAAATTTCTCAGATAACTCATTTGGCAGATAAACTTACCTTGTTCAATACTCAGTTATCAGACTGTGAGATGACCAGGGATCTGTTGGGATTGCTTCAAGCAACTCAAACAGCTACAGAATAAGTCTGCAGCTCTCTGCTTGTCAGAAGGAGATGCACGGCTGATTGGGGATTAGCTGGGAGTCAGGTTCTTATCCATGGCATCTCCTAAGCAAACAGAAGAACAAAAAGTTGCAAAAGGAAGCTCTTCCCTCCACTCCTAGCTTGTGGTGCCAGATGCAAAGCTATTTATCTTTGCATTGCAAAAGGGCTAATAGAAAGAGCTTATTTCTCTTCTCTGCAGCCAAAGTTGGCGTCTTGGGGTGGGCAGAAGAGAAAGGAAATCAGCTGGGCTTTGATCACACCTCACTTCTAAATTTGCTGCATTTCAGCAGGTCTTGGAGGCAGCAAAGTTTCCAGGATGGGAGATCAGAAGACCCCCCCGCCTCAAACTTCCAAGTGATCAGCTGGAACACCACTTCTGATTCTCCTCTTCCAAGAGATCCGCTGGAAGACGACTTCTGATCCTTCTCTCAAATAAACTTTACTGGGTGCAGAGTAGGGTTGCCAAGTGTGTTGAACTTACCGGCGGGGGGGAGTCCTCCACTGACTGGAAGCTTCCCCAGCGCGCGCGCTTTGCACGCGTGCTGGGCGACGTCACCAGAAGTGACGTCAGCACGTTCGGGGGGGGGGGCCAGGACAACGCTCTGGCAATCGCCCCAAAACTCTGTGGTATCATAGAGTTTTGTGGCAATTGCCAGAGCATCGCCCTGGCAACGCCCCCAACATGATGGTGTCACTTCCGGGTGACGTCATTACGTGAGGGAGGTCATCCAGGCTGGATGACTTCGGGGGTGGGTTTTCCCCCACCGGCTGAATGCTGGCCGGCGGATCGGGAACCCCTGTAGCGGGGGATCCCCCGCCCCCCGGGCTGACCTGGCAGCCCTGTTGCAGAGCAAAATTTCCCCAGCAGCGGATCAGTAGTTGACTCCCAGCTGATTTCTCATAAGCAGGAAATTGACTTTTTATGGCTTCAAGTATCCTGTTCCTGCAAATACACACAGTCAAAAGTCATTCAATTAATTGGCTTCCTGATCACCACTAATGAACAGGAAATTAGCTGAACTGACATGTGTTCGAAAATCCCTAGAGAGATGTGAGGTTCAGCTTCTGGGAGGATGCGGCAGTCAAGCACCATGAGCTCACCTGCCTAAACTGCCAGTGGGGATATGTGTGGCATCCTTACCAATGAACACACGTAGCTGCTTTATACTGAGTGAGACCACTGATCTAGCAAAGTCAGCATTTGACTGGCAGTAGCTTTCTGGTCTTTCATGTCACCTAGTAAGTACCTCATCCATTTAACTGGCAGTGCCATAAGGTTGAAGTTGGATAGTTCTGCATGTGAAGCAGGTGCTCTACCACTGAGCCATGGCCCCTCCCTTGGTTTTAAGAAAGACAGCCAATCAATCTCATGGCAATGCAGTACTGTCAACATAGCTCATTTGATGGAGGAGAACTTCCTGCATTCCCCCTTTCACTGAAGCCAACTGGGCTCTTAGGAGATGCAGCAAAGCTCCCAAGGGGTGCAAAGTATAGGTCTGCTACAGGAGGGGAGAATCAGCAAAATGATCCCCCTTCCACTGATAAAAGTTACCCCCCCCAAAAAAAAAAGAATGGGCAGAAAACAACTTTGGATTCAACCTACAAATTCTACTTTCCTGAACATGTAATTCTGCTTAGTTTCTCGAAGATTAAAAAATAATCTGGTGAGGTCACATAATAGCATTACTGAAGTGACAGAAGGCATGACCAGCATGTTAAGTCGGGCTACATTTTACAAGATCATAAATACAAGGGCATTTCAGTTGGCATCAGAGAGCTCTATGGATCTGTGACTCCTAACATGTCATCATGATAGCACAGTGAGAAACACAGGTGATTTCAACCCAAACATCTCTGAGCCACAGAAAGTGTTGAGCAGAGTTTCCCCACTTTCTTCCTTTCTTGTTCTGGGATCTTATACTCTGTGTTGTCTTTTACTCCTCCCTAATTCCAGATTTTTCTAGGAAAATTTATAAAATGAATTCCAGAATTGGAACCTATCCAGTGAATCACTGCCTCTCTACTGAAACAAAATCCTGCCAGGACAGACATAATGTGAGATGGGAAGTCAGGGATCTTTAAGGACGTTGTGTTTTCCACCTTTGATGGGATCAGCTGACCCTTGCTGACTTAGGTCAAATCTACATCTGACTTTCCCGCTAGAATCATTCTAGTTTCAAAAAAACCCATCTATACCTGTTTCTAGTTTCAAACCATACTTGTTCTAGTTTTAAAATTACTGTTTACATTTGTTAATTGCCCTCCTGTGGTCAAGCTAGCATTTTACTGCTTTAAACAGATCCTGTTGCTTTGTACTCTTCAGACCCAGGGAGTGAAATTTGAAACCAGCGTGAAATGAGCTTGGGAAAAGATAGCAGTCAAACTACTTCAGAGGGGAGGTGTAAATTGGGCCTTAGTTAAGAGCCATGGGACTGTACTAGATCCAACATTACTGCCGGAGAAGCAAGTTAATGCAACTACAAAAATAGCTTTCTTCCAACTCATCAGCCCTGATGATGGCCCCCACCTAGACACAGCTGATCTGGCCACCTGAATCTATGCCATGGTATAATCAAAACTAGACTACTGCAATGCACTGCACATAGGCCTTCCCTGGAAGTCAACTCAGAGACTTTAGTTGGTGCAGAATGCTGCAGTTCAATTATTATCAGGAGCTAGGTGTAGTGTTTCCATTCTGCAGTATTCCATTGGCTGCCCATCAATTACCAGATTCAATTCAAGATATTGGCTATCACATACAAAGCCCTTCATGGCCTTGGACCAGGGTTGCCAGCTCTGGGTTGGTAAGTACCTAGAGATTTTGGGGGTGGAGCCTTGGGGAGGGGGAGAGGCCTCAGCAGGGTCCAATGCCATACAGTCCACCCTCCAAAGCACCCATTTTCTCCAGGGAAACTGATCTTGGTTATCTGGATATCAACTGTAATAGCAGGAGATCTCCAGGTGCCAGCTGTAGGTTGACAACTCTACCATGGACCCTCTGACCTGCATGACTGCTTCTCCCCCTATGCTCCACCATGACAGTTTAGCTAATCTGAACAGGGCCTTTTGCAGCTGCCATCCTGCAACTGGGCAAGATGAACAACTGGATGTACATCTGCATTCTCTGTTGTGGCCCCTCCCTCATGTTATGGAATGTCCTGTCTGATGAGGTCAGGAAGGTTTTCACTCACTTGGCATTCTGTAAAATGAGGAACTGAATTATTCAGAAGGGCATTTTTATGCAGTTCACAGGGCTGCACTATGGTTCAGAAATATATTTTAGTGAAGGAAAGGGGACTGTGGATTATACTACTAGGTATTGTATGAACTATCTGTTGCTGTACGCATTATCCTACTGTGTAATCTCAGCATCGTTTAACATGTCCTGTTCGTACTTATGCTTTGTTTCAGGTTTCTGCAATCTGAATCCCATTACCTTGCTTGTTGGATGTTCCAACCTGCTGATTGTATCGACTTACTCTGGGTCTTGAGTTTCAGTGAGAGAGGTGAACTATAAATAACACCAGTCAAATAAATAAAATATCTCCAGTTTCTTCATTCATTGGCATCTTAACCCCCCCATCCTACATTGCCAATGTGTACCTGAACATTGATCAGACACCTCATAGGGGCTCTATATGGGAGGTTTTTCCCTCTATGTGCTTAACAATTCTGTCTTTGATTACAGTTGCGACTAATATTCCTGGGACAGATGCTAGGCTCACTGGTCTGTAATTTCCTGGTTCCTCTCTGGATCCCTTTTTAGAAATTGGTGTACATTTGCAAACCAGCCCACCAATATCAGCAACAATACACTCACAGAAGTGACATATTTCCCTCCTCGTGTCCTGTACCTGACTTTGTTTCATTGGTCTTTGGTCTAACAGCAGTGCACAAAGACCACTACTGACTGTACAGGTGCAAAAGCAATATGTCCACACTGTAGGACATTTAATTAATACATTGCTTACTGCATATGTACAAAGAGGGGTTGAGGTGTAAATAATCTGTGTTTGAACGGCTAATCATTTTACAGTGCAATCCTAGGTGGAGTTATACCCTTCCAGATCCATTGAAGTCAATGGATTTTGAAGGGTGTAAGTCTGCTCAGGATTGCCCTGTAAATGATTCAACCATTACACTGAGGCAGGGGGGAGAAACATGCCATAATGGGTGATCAAGAAAATTCCAGCTGCTGACAGGGCAGGCCCCCAAATGGCCACAAGCTGCAACACTCATGTTACATCTGTAGCCGATTCATCAAGGTATGATGTGCCCATTACCCTGTAGCATATGAAACAATCCATGCAGGAAAGCCTCTGGAAATGGCTAGAGATCAGATATAAAGATAGTCAGTGTGGAATCTAATTTGAACTTCAAGCCAAACAACAATGAGATCCAACAAGTGGCTGAACTCATGTGTATATGAGGGATCTGGTTACAGTGAGTCTGAATGCTGATCACATTTATGTCAATGTTTGCAGCATTTGTATCACCAGGTGAACCACCAAAGAGGGATCAACTCAGCATAAAACACTGGTACCGGTTCTATTTTACGGAACCTTTTCTAAATTATTCTTATTATCATACCATTACTGCACTCAGCAAAATAAGATAGGTGGTTGTGCCCGAGGACCTTCAATGATGGGAGTATATGTCTTCATTTTAAAAATGCCCTCCTTTTCTATAACAAATAACAAATCAAGGATAAAATCAGTGGTAGAAACCACAATAAACTGTATCATGTCAGGGAGAAGAAATACTAAAATCTTTCTAGAAAGTCTTCATCAGTCTCCGGCAGATAGGAGAGCAAGGAGGGAACTGACCAGGGGATGGAATTCCACAGTTTTGAAAGCAGAGAGAAAGAAGGAAGAAGGAGAGATGCAAGGAATTATCATTTTCTAAAGGTCAGTGTTGGCTGAAATAACAAACATGGCTCCACAGGAAACGAAAACCCTGATAGTACAAAATGTTTGCTTCACCAAAGTCTTGAGGGGCACCTCTGGGTGAAGTAGAGAAAAAAGCAACCTCACATGAAAGCTGTTCAAAGTAACTGTATTGTGCTTCACCGGAATGATAGTGCAAGGGGTGAATCAATACTTCTAATATTACTTGTCAGCATGACTGTGATTCTATAACCAAGTAGATAAAAAAGTCTCCCCTGTCAATTCCTCTCAGCACAAAGTGACAAGTGAAAAATTCAGTGGTAAATCTGTGCCTGTAGTCATGGTCAGCATCAAGATTAATCATGTTCTGAGGAGACAATGTTAACCAAGGCCAAACAACAACAATTTAAAAGTCTTCAATCAAACCTGTCAAAAACTAACCCACTTAACAGTAAGGTTCAATACACCTCCACCACTGATCCCCCTACACTATCAAGAAAAATTCACAGTAGGACCTGAAGAGACACAGTGGGTTGTTTTCTTCTTCTCAGGCACACCCCTAACAGATACAGATGTGCTGATGAGCTTAGGATGCTTACAACATATGGGCAGCCAAGGTAGTTTACAAGAGAGAGAGATGGAGCAGAACTGAGGAAATCAAGACTCAGATCCCCACTCAGCTATGGAGTACACTGGGTGAGCTTGGACCATTCTCTCTCAACCTAACTTACCATACAGGGTTATAGTGAGAATAAAATGGCGGATGGGGAAACCGTGTATCTGCTGGAAGATTTAGCATGTGCTTGGATGATGTGGGGGGAAAACCCCTCATACTAGCCTATCTTCTTCCATCTGTATGCTTCAAAGTCCTTGGATCTGGGGCTTCTGATCATGTCCCATCCTTTGCACAGGTGAGATTGATACGGGTGCCAGGTGTGGCCTTTTCTATTGTCACACCAACTCTTTGACATGAACTTCCAAAGGAGGCTGCCCTCTGCTTCAGGCATCTTTTGCATGAATGCGCAAGTATGCTCATACCAGAAGGTGTTGACCTGTTGTCGCTTGAACAGGCAATGTGCCTGCAGTTTACTTCTCTGGCCTGTTCTGTGTGCCCATGCAAGTTTAGAAATCTTCAGAAGGCACTGCAAGGTCATTTTATGTGCCAGGTTTCTAACGGTGTATAAACTGCAGGCATCGGGGTGGGGGGGGGGATCAACTGGGGTTTCATTCTATTGGTTTTAAAATTATAATGTTTTAATCAAACTGGGTTATAAACACAGCATATTCTGAAAAAAAATTCTGCTTGCTCAGTATGTTTCTCTGTCCCTAAAGAGTCTAGTGGGTTGCAGCAGGAGGAGGGAAAAGCAGAAAGGTTCTCCATCAGAGGAGCTCTGCTGGCAGGACTCTGGATCCAAGTGGTTTCTTGGTTTTCAGTATACTGACTCAGTATTTATTTATTTAGATTTTTTTTTTAGTCACCACTCTCCCAAAAGGTCTGGTGGCAATTTACAAGATTAAAACCAGTAAGGTAAAAACAACATAATAACAAATATAAAATATTAACATTAAAATGTTAAACTATTAAAACAGGTGGCTATCACCATACCACTAATAAAAGCAGCCCAAACATGTGGTTACCCTCCAAAGGCCAACTCAAACAATTCGGCCTTGCATGCCCTGCAGAAACCAAACCAGTCTGGTAGGGCACGGGTATCATCCGAGAGTGCATTCCACAGGGTAGGCGCTACAACTGAGAAGGCCCTTCCCCTGGTCACAGCTAACCAAGCCATCCTGAGGACGAGAACCTGCAAGAGATCCCTAGAGGATGACCGAAGGGACTGCGCCACAGGGTGGTTATAATATAAGGCAGTTCTGTGTCTTTCCATTTGGATGTGCATCCAAATGTGCAACCTGCTGAAAAATATGTGATGGGGACAGATAACATTACCATCAACATTCAGATGTAGGTGTCTTGAACCCCCTTGGGCTGGCCTTGGGACCCTATTCCTCAGGTGATGACCAGGAGGAGCCATAGCCCATTCTGAAGGAAGAATGGGAGGCTCAGGGGACACCTGACACCACTGGACACCCCCCCCCTCCAGACCCTGAGCCTCTTCCAGACCCAGAGTCCCTGGATCCCAAGGCCGCAAGGCCTCAGCTGAAGGAGCTGCCCCTGAAGGCTCACATCCAGGCAATGCTGCCACTACGTCAGAATCCAGGGCAACCAGGCCCCTGCCAGGTGGGACTGGATCCTGAACTACCAGTCCCCAAGTTGTCCACCAGCCCAGCGAGAGCAATGGAGATGGCAGGCCTGTGAGGAGGCAATTCAGCAGAAAAGAAGCACCATGCAGGCAGCCTGTGTTCCAGCTGCTGAGCCAGATCACTGCCTAGTGCACATCGAGTTTTGTAGGACTGGGGCACAGTCCAGCTCTGGCCAGATGAAGCCCAGGAGCAGGTAGGGCCACTGACCCTCCTGGATGCTTAAGCCCTGTGCTAAGCAAGGAGCCTTGCTGATTCAACCAGCTCTTGTGACTAGTTTGTTTCCAAGCTACCCATGAGACTTAGGTTAGAAAGTACCTGGATCCAGGAGAGGGCGGGGTTTGGGGAGGGGAGAGGCCATAGAGTCCACTCTTCAAAGCAGCCATATTCTCCAGGGGAGCTGTCAGCTGGAGATCAGTTGTAAAAGCAGGAGATCTCCAGGCCCCACCTAGAGGCTGGCAACCCTAATGAGACTGGACCCAGCTTCTGAATCTGTTTCAAGCCCTTGCTATCAGAACTCTCTACAATGGGAATGTCCCCGGATTATTTAGCCCTCTTTTCACGTAAACAAGCTTATGCCATTATTAAACAAAGGTTTCTCGATATCGAAAGGCAAGAACTCAGGGAACGCGCAGCTAGAAGATGTTCCCCAAGCAGGTTTCTATTGCAAAATATCTGTCATGTCTAACAGTCCCACATCATCGCAGAGCATATATGCTAGCACGCTTTAATGTTCTGCCATCAGAGGTGCTTTTAGGGAGGTACCACCAGATTCCATATGTAGACAGACTTTGCCTTTGTTCTCTAAAAGATATTGAATCCACTATTCACATTATATTTTATTGTCACTTTTATAGGGATATTCGATCTCGTTTTATTACGACATTCTTTGATGGTAATCGCTGGCATTCTGATGACTCAGTTACTCATTTTCTTCTGTTTAATTCTAATTGTGAAACAATGGAGTCTGTTGCAAAATCTTTACATTATGTAATCAGAAGACATGGTTTGAGTAGCCAAAGTGCAAGTGATTGCTGTATCTTGGTATTTTGCTGTTCCCCATAATGTTTTGTGCTCTCAGTGCCAATTGTATCATATCGTATTGTATTGTATCATATTGGATTATTTTAAACAGGTTCTCTCCTCCACTAAGTCAAGAAGGCGTGACTCAATGTAGGAGAGAACATCAGTCCAGTTGCTTCAACCATGAGACATGTCCCCACTTTCTGCCAACACCTAACACCTTCTGTTCTGAGTAGTTTCACGTCATTTCTGAAAGGGGAGTGGGGAGAAAAATCACCAAAGAGGGAACATTTTGCTCAAGGGCATGACTGTGTTCATGAAACTTTGCCCAGATTCAGCTCAGCTGCAGAGGGGGATGGCGTTGGTTACAAAAGCAAAGAGAAACTTCAGAGACCTGGCCTCCTTTCTTCTCCCCGGCATCTTGCAGACTTTGAATGATTAAGTAGTTTGTGATCTCATGCCGGGTGTCTCCTTGGTTTTACTGGAGCGCTTCAAGTTAATATACTTAAGTAACTCCAGTAAAACTTTAGAGGGAGGGAGAGGGAGGGAAAGAGAGCTGGAGTTACTAATGAAGACAGATGCTCAGCCGAAGGAAACCATTTGGCACCTTCCCAGCTCTCTTTGGGTTTCACTTGGTTCTAGAGATGTCCAGGGACTGTTTCCATCTTGCTCTTAACCCTTGAGTGCCCTCCACCTCATGGCATTAATGGCTCATAAATGAAAAATGCTAAGCGTAGCGCAGTCACAATAATACTTGTCAATAATGTCAACTTGGTCAGTACTAATGGTCCCTTATTTCATTAACTGAGATAACCGAGTGTTCCCTGTGTATAATTTGATTGGGAAAAGATGACTGCAAATAATACATCTTGTTTTTGTTTCTTTAAATAGAATCACTTAAGATAATTTAAAAAAAAAACAAACCCTTTCTCATGTTGCTTGTGAACGATGTTGATGCAAGCTATTTAGTACACAGGAATGGCTGAAATAATACTCATAATCTAGGATACATCTACATTACAAATTTATTTGGGTCATATGCCAGTTTAACTGCAATGGCTTCCCAAAAATCATTCTGGGAATTGTACTTTGGTGAGGATACTGAGATTCCGAAGCATGACTAAAGTTCCCAAGTTTCCTTGAGGATGGTTTATGGCTGAGTTTAAGTCAGTACTTGCTTGGTTCATGTCAAAGTGAAAACTTGCACATGGTGAGATGGTTTGGGGTCAAGTCATGTGAATACAGACCATTAAAATTCCCTCCTAGTATCTCTAACTATCATTTTTCTCTGGCCATACACTGAGGCTGTGAAAAGTAGATCCCATTGCATATAATGGAATTTACTTCCAAAGAAATATGCAGGAAACTGGGTTCTGAGCTGAGCATCATCACACAAACCCCTTTGCTAGCTTTCCAAGGAGTTTAGAAACTACGGGTTTTTTAAAAAAAAACTTGGTTTTTGTTGTTTTAATCTTATGAGGAGATTCCGCTAAGTTCCATAAGGATGGAATAAATGCATGAAAGCTAAAAAAAACCCCAAACCCTAGGACATCCTGTAGATTCTCAGTTGGGAGAGATCATCCAATACTGATATGACGCACCAGATAAAATAAATAGCAGATAAAACACTGAGATGGGTATTTCTTTGATATGGAAATTTATACTTTCATGCCATTTCTATTGACTACAGTGCATTGCTCCTACATTTTTTTCAATGAAAGCTTAGAGGAAGAACCTAATTATATCAGGCTTCAGAGCTATTCCTCCCATCAAGTGACAGGCTTTTCTTTCCCTTTACTGGTAACTGTACAAAAAGTGAGACATAAAGACTGTATGCTCTAACTTTTTGACACAGCATAAACTTTTGATGATGAAACCAATTGTTGGCTACTATGAGCTAAGAGGGGCTCAAAGTATGACCATAGGTTCTCGGGTTACCTTACTGGTCATCACCCTACTGCTAATGCCTGGTATACTATCTAGAGCATAAGTACCATACCACACATCTTTGCACAGGAAAATGATCACTTCTTCCCATATAAGCCTGCCCCATATCTGATGACATGAAGTTCAACAGCTCTGCTTTGTGTGCCCCACCTTCTGAAGTTAGGTGGCAGGACAGAGGAGTCAGGGCCTTCTCCACTGTGGCACCTTGATTATGGAATACTTTCCTCATAAACATTTGGCTAGTGGCATGATGAACTTTTTGAGCTTTTGGCATCATGCAGAACCAATGGATTGGATACAGACTATGTTTCCCTCCACAGAAGGCACTTCCATCAGTGGAACAGAACTTTCCAGTCTCTCCTCCTGCCGTTACAGGGTACGGGGCCCCCTCAAGAATGGTGTGAGTGGTAAATTGGGGATCTGCAACAAAAAGGGGAAACTGTCAGAAATCAGACTTCACTTTCTGCTAGGGAAAGGAAATTTGTGCTTTTAAATGTATGGTTTGGAATGACTTTTAACGATGGCCTTCTACTTCTTTACAAGTACTCCAGGTAGCATTGCCAGTTCTGGCTTGGGGGTTTCCTCGGGATTCAGGTGTGGGTGCTTGGAGAGGGCAGAGTTTGGGGAGGGTGAGGAGATCAGCTGGGAGATAATGCTGTAGACTCCACCCTCCAAAGTTGTCCGTTCCTCCAGGGGAACTGCTCTCTGTAGCCGGGAGAGCTCTAGGCCACTCCTTGAAGCTGGTCACCTCCAGGGTGGGGAAGAGTTCTGCATCCTCCCTTGAAGGAGGTGCTAGTTCTTCTTTCTGATGCTCTGTCCCCCAGTGTCATTGTTTATTTTCTTAAAGCAAAACACAAATGATTCAGCAAACCAAGGCAAAATGTAGACTTGGGCTGCAAGAAAAGAGTATGTGTTGTTGTGAGACAAACTTTAGGCCATGGTTCCTTCCCCTTAATCTCCCTCTTTTTTTTTTTTTTTTTTTTAAAAATTGCCTTCAGCTTTCCTGCCCACACACCTTTTGTATGTGCAGCTATGTCCTTTTCCTGGTTTGTCTTGCTCAGAGGGCAGCCCTTCCTCATGAACAGGTTGTTTCTCACAAGCAAGCAGATTTTCAAGAGGAGACCTCCAGAGCAGGGTGACTCTCTCTGCTCAGTCCTCCACATTGTTTCTTCTCCCCCCCCCCCCCCCGCATGGATCCTGCCTCTACATTCCGGCAGTTTCAGTAAAAGAGTGGCATCTCCTGGACTCCCATGGTGGTACAGCAGGCCTCTTACAGTAATAAGGAAGAAAACAACAGATGGTTAGTTTTTAAAGGGAAATTAACCAGGCTTGGGGACTTGTGTCCTCTGTTTCAAAATACTTGGAAGAAAATTTGTGTGTCTGCATATAGCATTGTCTGAGTTAAAAAATATAAAACTTTGTCTTTGAAGTAATACAGCCTATCACACTGGCTCAGTAGCAGGGAGGGAAAGAGTTGAAGGAACCCTGTACTAGCTGCACCTTCTTGCTGAAGATGTTTTTAAACTTCCTGTTCATGGTTCATTAATGCTTGGGCATGGCCAGAGGTGCAAGCCCTTGGATGCTTAGTCTGAGGCTTGTAACCCATGCCCTCAGATGAGCTCATAAATTAATCCAAAACTAGATTAAGATATAGTTTGCTCTACATGGATTTGTGTTAAGAGTTGCCATTTCCCAGTTCAGGGTGGGGGATCCCCTCCTTTGGCAGGAAATCCCCCCCCCCAAAAAGCAATGTTAGGCAATGTGCTGACATCACCTGAAAGTGACATAGGCACGTTGGTGATGTGAGGGGGTGATGCTCTGGTTTTGGGGCAAAACTCTATGGTTTGAGGGTGATTTTACTATAGAGTTTTGCCCCAAACTCAGAGTGTTGCCCACTGTTAGTCTGATTGCCTTGATTTCTCAATAATATAGGGGAATTATAGCTTATTAATCATATGGCAATAGGCAAAAGGGGTCACCACCAATATATACAGAGGCCCCACCTCTTCCAAAAGCACCAGAAATAAACAGAGAGGCTGGCTTCAGTAATAAAATAGTTTCTTTACTAAAAGGTTCTTATTCAGGCAAACAATACAGATTCACTCACGCGCTTACACAGAGCCTAAGAAATATAGATAGAGCAAAGACATTCACATTAGCAGGATTATCATTGGTATCCGTCGAGGGCGATATTTACCTGTCCAGAGAGATGTTGAGTTCCCTCTGGAAAAATAAGGAGAGGCTATGAGGGGATTAGGGATTGTGTCCTGAACCTGCAGTGACACATGGAGACTCTCGCTGCACAACTAAGAGCCGTGGAGGTAGGGTAGGGTAAGAAGTAGTAGAAGCTAGAGAAAGAACACATTGCTAGGTGTCCTCTTTTATTAGGGGGCTCTGGGGGAGGGCTTGACTGGACACCTTCCTTGAGACCACCCCTTGATGGTCCTCCCCAAAAGTCCTGTCCACAAGAGGGAAGGGGCTTAAGGGGTTGGGCAATGTTACACTCTACCTGGGTTGTGACAGAGATACCTGGAGGATTGGAATGACTCATCGGCTAGCTCTATTGTGGTGTTGATGGGCTTACTCCTCTCAGAGCTGCAGAACCGGTTTCTGGCTGGCTAAGTCCATTGTCTATAGAAGGTGGGAAAGAGTCTTTTGCCTCTTCGTAGCAAAGAAGGTGGGGGGGTTGCCTGCATGATGAAGAAGAGCTTCGCTAACGGTGTCTGGAAGCACATGTTCAAACCACAATGGCGAGTGGCTGTTTTTGTGTGAGTATTCATGTTAAGGGATGTTGCTGGGAGCTGGTGACCTCAGGAACCACTGGCACATCATGTCAGGCATTGGCTGGCATGTGTGTACAGCTGGCATCGCGATCTGGTCATATTGTCTCTCAGTCCCTCTTACACTTTCGGCAACACAGTCTCTTATTGACACTTATGGACTTTTAGGTCCATAAGAGCACATAAGTGCCTTGCAGGGCAACACCACGACATGCCTATGTCACTTCTGGGTCATTCACAATATCACTTATGGTGATGGTGGCACATTGAGGGTGATGCTTCTGGCTCCCAGAATGTCTCCTCCATTCCCCTGTCAGTGTCTCGAAGAGACCTGGCAACCTTAAATTGTATAGTGCATTTTCAGCTGCTGAATGCTGCTGTGGGTCCCTATGAGGAAAAGAATAGGGTATAATAAGCAAATTGGGGGGGGGGGAGTACCACAGTTACAGCTCCATTAAAAACTTCCTCCATCCAAATAAGCTGTTGCCATTTTCCCTCATGAATTCATGAGTTTCAACTACCATTCATGGAAGACTAACAGAAGAAAGAGTAGGCATAACAAAACTGGAGAAAGAAATTTCTAATTCTTAATGTGTCCTTTTTTGTATGCTTTAGATAATAAGATATCTGAGACCACCAGAGGATGTAGTGATGACTGATTTAATTTCTGCCTTTTGTGCTCACCCACCTCACCTCTGATAGTGGGGAGTTGTAGAGGAGGACCTCTGATGATAAACATAAGATGGGACAGGTTTGTGAGAAGCTGCCTTATAACTGAATTGGATCAATTGTTTATCAAGGTCAGTATTGTCTTGTCTAACCAACAGTAGCTCTCCAGGGTCTCAGATAAAGGTCTTTCCCCTCACCTACTACCTGATCCTTTGAACTGGAGTTGCCACGGATTGAACTTGGATCTTCCTGTTTGACAAGCAAGTGCTTTACCACTGGGCCATAGCCTCGACACTGAGAAAGTTTTTGAGGTATATGGGTCATTTAGATTTTAAAGGTAAGAACTTTTTGGTAATTTAAAGATTAATCTCCATCTCAGAAGAACTTTAGAAGTCTGAGGCTGGAATCCTTAGGACACCCTCTACTGAATACAATGGGACTTATTTATGCTAGACTTGCTTAAGATTGTTCAATTAACACTTAATTGACAGAACAATGATTTTTTTCACCCCAGATACTCTGTTTTGAATTTGTTTTATGGGCCTACGTGTCTGCTTTGTGTCTTGCAGATTGAAAAGAATGAATGAGGAGCTTGGCTCTTTGGAAAGATAAACCAAATTTAGGCTCTCTATACTTCCTTCAAAAGAAGTATTATTAACATTCTATCACAACCCCAAGAATGGTAGTGCGGTGCTCTCTGCTTCAACAACTCCTTCTCTACAGCCAGAAGACCATTCCTGCCCACTTTTGCAAGGTTGTTTTGTAGGTTTGGGGTTTTTTCCATTTAGAAAAGGATCGGCTCCTGTTTGTGACCTTCAGCTGTGCAAAATGGATTTTAGTAACAAATGTTTAGGCAACATTTTTAACCAGTAGGTCCAGTTTGCACAATTATGGGCTTCAGTCTCAAAAACTGATCTGTTAAAGAAAAAAAAAGTCAGTGAAAGACCAAATGCAACAAATCACATGCCAAAGATGGAACAAAGCAATTCAGTAGTATTTATAGATGGTTAAAACTGAACTGCAACCCGTCATAATAAAGTCATCCATAACTGGCTTGCCTTCTGTCTGATAAATGTCTCTGCAAACATAATCACATTAGGGAAGATTGTAATTCATTTCAAAAGGGAAAAAAAATACTTAGAACACTTAGAAATGATAATGTCGTTCAGTGATTTGAATAATGTTTTTCTATGAGCAAAAATATTTCATCTCTGTTGCAACTCGATAATGCCTTATTCTAATGCATATGTCTAAAAAAAAAAAAAAGGAAGTGTTTCAGAATCAGAAGAAGATTCTTTTTCAAGCCATGAACATTCTATATGGTGATTCCTGTCCCAATCTAGCTAGGAGTTATATCTGTGAAGAGGCAGGATTTTCTTTCTGTCTGTCTAGCTGGGTGGGGAATTTTTCATGTGTGACAGGCTGGTAAACAAAATCGAAATCCTGCCAATCAGCCTTTTTTTAAAAAGCAGGTGAGGGGTTGCATTCAGTCTACCACCACCACCACCAATAAATGGACTGATTGCATGTCCTTTGATAGACATGTGGATTTTTCATGCGTTATAATTGTGCATACTAAGAGCCTGCTAATTGTGCATATCAGGTGTACGCTCTACAGTCCTGATATGAATACTTAGTAGATTGTCTGAAAAGAGCAATACATAGATTTTGTCTGTGTGTACAGCCTCTGGACACACTACACCAAATCCTTTTCAGGGTTCTGGTTCATGTAGACAAAAAGATCTGTGCATTGTGCATTGTACCTTCCAGACAACATGGCAACTGTGAGTACTGGGAGAATCTCCATGTGGATGCTGGCTTCCTAGTATGCGCATGTAAATGTCTAAATAGCCCATGTGTGATTTGTCTTGTGATACATTAGCACCCATTTTGATTTATTATAGAGGAGTGAAATGACAAAGTTGGTAATTACAGTTGGAGGATGCAGAATGAATGGAGAATGCGTGAAGATGAGCAAGAAACAAGGCAAGGGTTGATCTGTGAATCTCTGAAGCTTTCTTTCTTTTCCGTTCTTATTCGTTCGCTCATGCATTCATTCAGGAATAATTTTGAAAGCAGTATTAATTAAGCTGAGTTTGTAACCAGACTGTGCCATTCCAACATTAAGAGTTTATTTAATGGAGAAACACTTTCTCCCACTGGCACAAATCAAATGCCTGCGCATGTGCTTTATCGTGCGGAACAGACATTTATCTTGCTAAACTTTTCATTGCCACTTCCCAACACTGCCAGGTCAAGTAGAGGGCAGAGACAACAAATTGTTCCAGGCATAACAAACTTCATGGCAGAAGCACAAAGCAGATTCCATATGAAAGGCTTGCATTTGCAACTATCTATATGCAAAGAGATAAGGCAAAGGCAACCCCGTTTATTTGTTTCCAGATGCCCAGGGAAACCACATACCTGCAAAGCAAAAACATTCCTTTAAAAATACAATATGCTGAGCAGAGATCTTGATGATCTGTTTATGTAAGCCTTATTTTATTTAGGGGGCAGCAGTGGCTCAGAGGTTAAGATGCTGTAGTTCGTCTGTAGTTTGGCAGTTTAAGACCCAAGTGCTGTGTGATGGAGTGAGCTCCTGTCTCTGGCCCCAGCTCCTGCCAACCTAGCAGTTCGAAAGCAAGAAATTGCAAGTAGATAAATAGGTACCACTTCGGTGGGAAGGTAACAGTGTTCTGTATACCTCGGTGTTTAGTCATGCCGGCCACATGACCACGGAAAAGTCTTTGGACAACGCTGGCTCTTCAGCTTGGAAACAGAGATGAGCACCACCCCCTAGAGTAGGATTCGATTTTGAGTAAGGGAAATCTTTACCTTTACCATATTATTTAGAAAAGAGGATGACTTGAGTCGCACCTTAAAGACTACAAAACTTGTGGCAGGATATGAACTTTCTTTAGTCACTGCTCATTTCTTCAGATACGTGAAGAAGAGAGCAGTGACTCATGAAAGTTCATACCCTGCCACAATTTTGTTAGTGTTTAAGGTGCTACTGGACTATTGCTCTTTTCTACTGCTAACAGACAGACTAACACAGCTACCCATCTTGGTCTTATATTATTTATTTATTTAGAAATGCTCCCTCTCCAGAGACCTGCTCTAAGCAGCACAGAAAGTAAAGTCAATACAATAAAACTGTAACAACCATAAAATGATCAGTATTACAAACAAGCCATAAAAAAGCAATAATTGGACTAGAATGATTTCCATAAAACAGCCCATAAAAACAAAAAAAAAGATGGTACCCCCTCAGCTATGGTGAGGATGTGAGTCTCATCATTTTCACTCATTAAAAAAGGTCATGCAAAGTCCATATTGCTGCTCAGACTTAATGTGAGGTGACTAGGTAAAGTTTTGTTCACATGTGGAACATGCAGAATGCCACAGTACACACGAAGTTGAAGGGTTTTTTTCAGGTGACAGTTTTACGAATTCCCTCTGGTTATAGATTGTGACCCTCCTGAAAGGGTTGAAAAAAATGGAACAGATGCCAAAGAATTTAGGAAGAGTCTGATCAATCATTGCACAGGTAAATAAAATTATGGTGGCTTGAGCGCAAGCACCACCACAGTTTCATACCATGTAACCATGTGAGCCAGTCTGGGATAGTGTGATGGACCAACAGGTTGTACTGACATTATGACATCAACAGTATTCATGACTCCCCGATATGGGCAGCATGCACAAAACATGGAAATAGGCAGAGAGGGAGAACAGTAGAAATAGTACACACTGCTCTTAATGGCTTTGGGCCACTCACTTTCATTCAGAAGGGCTTATCAAATGTTTTGTCACTGCTGTTGTAGTATGCTGGGGTGGGGTGCGAGAGCTTTTGTACAGATTCCTGGACCATTCTTACCCAAATACTTACGGTTCAGTGTGCTTTCAAGTCAAAATTGACTCATGGCAGCCCAGTGAAGCTCCACATCATGTGGTTTTCAAGGCAAGAAGAAGAAGAGATTGGATTTATACCCCGCCCTCCACTCCCCAAGGGAGTCTCAGAGCGGCTTACAAACTCCTTTTCCCTTCCCCTCCCCACAACAGACACCCTGTGAGGTAGGTGGGGCTAAGAGAGCTCTTTCCCAAGCTGTCCTTGAGGGAACAGCTGGTACAGAGCTATGGCTTGCCCAAGGTCATCCAGCCAGGTGCAAGTGGAGGAGTGGGGAATCAAACCCGGTTCTCCCAGATTAGAGTCCGCGCACTTAACCACTACACCAAACTGGCTCAAGAGATGAGCCAAGGTGGTTTGCTGTTTCCTCCTCTACAGAGTCTTCTTTGGTGGTTTCTCAGCCAAGTACCAACCCTGTTTAGCTTCCCAGCTCTGATGAGATTGGGTTATTAGGGCTGCTATACTCAAATACTTACAGTGCACTGAAAATTCTATGAGACAGAAATGAGACAAAAAGGAAATACAGGGGGTTTTGGCCACTGTGTGACACAGAGTGTTGGACTGGATGGGCCACTGGCCTGATCCAACCTCAGTGTCATTGGAAGCGACGCTCTACTTTTTGAGTAAAACTCTATGGTTTGCAGCCATTTTTACCATTGAGTTTTGCCCAAAAAGTAGAGCATCACCCCAATGTCACTTGGGGTGATATCTGGAAGTGATATTGCATTGACAACGTCCCTATCCACCCCCAGAACACCCCCCAGATACCACCAACACCAGGAGATAAGGACATAGCTACCCTACAAATCACCTTTATTAATCTCTTGCCTTGAAAACCCTGTGAGGTCATCATAAGTCAACTGTGACTTAATGGCACTTTCCACCACCAAGTAGCTATAAGAAGTTTCCACAACACTATCAGGTTTCCCTTCCGCTACCATCTATATTTTGCAGTGATATGAAGGGCATACAGAAGTCCATAACTGGAGGTAAGGTTAGCTTAAGATAGTTTGCCATATTTGCATTGCATACAGTGATTCAGAAACCTTCCTGATTTTAATGAAGCAACATAGCGTGATCATTTCACGATCAACCTAGCAACCCGTGCTTTAGTTTCTGAATAAATGCAAGAAAAATGGAAAGGATCACAAAGTATGCTTCATTATGCCCTTCATTTGGATGAGAAAATTAAACATACAGTATATTAAATTCAAATTTAATGAACACTTGCATGCAAATAAAGAATGGCATAGATTAATGAATGCACATCAACTGGGTCTGTTATTAAAATGTTTAATTAACTTTTTAAAAAAATCACCATGTACCAGATGGATTACAGTCTTTTCATCCCAGTACAAAATGTGGTAGCAGCGATGGGGTGAGGGGTGTTTGTGTGTCTCTGCGTGTTTCTTTCACATTTCAAATTAAATGAGAAGAAGAGGTTAATAGAAGCCAATAACCCCGACTTTCGTACATAATAAACCCCATTTTCTGATCATTGTTTCTGATTGTTTATTAATGCATTCATCTCCCTCCTCAAAGTCCTTAGCCTGATACCAAAATTCACAGATGAAAAGCACTGTTGTAGCACCTCTATTTCTATATCAAGGGTCACTGCCTGAACACCTTGTCCCAACACACAAACACATATACACACTGGCACACTTTGCTGAAGACTATCACAGTTGCTGAATATTCATGTACTCTGGAACTGCCTCTCTCTGTAGCTGCCAGGCAATCCCCCCCCCCCCCCCCCCATTTTGGTTAAAGATACTGAAAAACAATATGACTCTGCAATTAGACTTACTAGGTTGCCTGACGCACTGGGGAACTGCCCGCCCCCACTGCTTTGGCCCCCGCCCTTGCTCAATGGAACAGCAAGTGATATCACGGCATCATGCAACACTCTAGGAATTCCTCTAATCTCCGGTGATTCCTAAACCACTGCGTGATGTAATTTCCCCCCAGTCGCCAGCGCTCAAATGTTCCCACCCCACCAATGCTCCCCCTCTACAAGCTATCAAGAATTAAAAAGGGACCTCTCCCCACATGAAATGACAAGCTTTGCAGTACATGGCACTTTTATATTAATGCATTTATTGAAAACATTGGAAGGCTGCCTTTTCAGTCACCTTCTCAAAGTGGCTCATAACAGAAAACAGGAAACCATAAAACTTTTAAGGCATTAAAATTAAAATCTTAACAAACCAGCCAAGAAAATGCAAAAACATAAAAGCATCTGGCAGCTCCTCCCCTCCTGTCTCCATCCAATGGTTCCAAGGGCCCTAATGAGCCATTGCTGACTTTCTTTATCAGGCCACCAGGAAAGCCTGCATGGTTAAGTGGTTAAGAGCAGCAGCCTCTAATCTGGAGAAGCGGGTTCGGGTCCCCACTCCTCCACATGAAGCCTGCTGGGTGACCTTGGGCCAGTCACAGTTCTCTCAGAACTCTCTTGGCCCCACCTACCTCACAAGGTGCCTGTTGTGAGAGAGGAAGGGAATGTGATTGTAAGCCACTTTGAGACTCCTTAAGGTAGAGGAAAGCGAGGTATACAAAACTACTTTTCTTCTTCTCTTCTGCAAAGGGGATTGTCAGAGAAGGAAAAAAAGGGATAGATTTGGCTCTGCCAGTCACAACATTTCTCACCCATGCAGATCTTAGATCTGTGATGCTGTTGAATGCTCCTGTGATGGAACTACATCACTTCCACACAGCCATATTTACTTCTAGCCAGGATGTCTACCTGGGATGCTGCCAGCATTCCCTACATTTTATAGTAAAAATTAACCCCAGGGTGAAAAGTGCTATAATGAAGTCGTGTTATAGAAAACAGCATTGTAGGACATATTACTGCATTTCAGAGTAATACCTTTAGGTGTTTTTTTATTTTCTAAAAAGGCCTCAAAATCAATTAGGGAAGAAACAGTCCTATGAAGACAGGTTTCATTCTCTTTGTGCTAGACTGTGGGAACTCTGGAGAATTCCATGTGTCACATTAGTGTCAACCCGGCTGTCATCTTGAAATAATACCAGTCATCTGTCCTCTGGAAGAGCACTTTGGGAACATAAGAATTTTAGGGGAAAGTAACCTAGAGCGTAACCGCTGGATTATGGAGAAAACAAGAGAGTATCAGAAAAACATCTACTTCTGCTTCGTTAACTATGCTAAAGCCTTTGATTGTGTGGATCATGACAAACTATGGCAAGTCCTTAAAAAGATGAGCATACCAGACCACCTCATTTGTCGCTTGAGAAACCTGTAAAGAAGTGACAGTTAAAACCAGATATGGAACAACTGATTGGTTTAGCATAGGAAAAGGAGTACGACATGGATGTATATTGTCACCTTGCTTATTTAATTTATATGCAGAGTACATCATGTGAAATGACAGCCTGGATGAATCACAAACCAGAATTAAGATTGCTGGGAAAAATATCAACAACCTCAGATATGCAGATGAGACCACTCTAATGGCAGAAAGCAAAGAGGACCTCAAGAGCCTCTTGCTAAAGGTGAAAGAGGAGAGCACAAAAGTTGGCTTGAAATTCAACCTCAAAAAAACTAAGCTCATGGCATCCGGCCCCATCACTCCTTGGCCAATAGAAGGGGAAGTCATGATGCAGTGACAGACTTCAGATTCCTGGGATCCAAGATCACTGCAGATGGTGACTGCAGCCAGAAAATTAAAAGACACCTGTTCCTTGGGAGGAAAGCAATGGAAGACCTAGACAGCTTATCAAAAGTAGAGACATCACCCTGCCAACAAAACTCCATATGGTCAAAGCCATGGTCTTCCCAGTAGTGATGTATGGCTGCAAGAGTTGGACTATAAGGAAGGCCGAGTGCCAAAGAATAAATTCTTTTGAATTATGGTGCTGGAGAAGACTCCTGAGAGTCCCTTGGACTGCAAGGAGATCAAATCAGTCAATCCTAAAAGAAATCAACCCTGACTGTTCCCTGGAAAGCCAGATTCTAAAACTGAAGCTCAAATACTCTGGCCACCAAATGAGAAGGGAGCGCTCACTGGAGAAGACCCTGATGCTGGGAAAGATTGAAGGTCAAAGAAGAAGGAGATGGCAAAGGATGAGATGGTTAGACAGTGTTAGCGATGCAACAAACATAACATTGGGCAGACTCCGGAGCACAAGGGAAGACAGGAGTACCTGGCATGATGTGGTCCATGGGGTCACGAAGAGTCGGACTCGACTGTGTGACTGAACAACAACAACCACCTAGAGAGTGAGTTCTTGTCTAATAAGAAGCTAAAACTACTTGGCACTTTCAGGTATGACAAAAGTTCTCACGTCGCGCCACGACCTTGCTTGGGATTACTTTCAGATCTTGCATCAGGAAATCCAATATGATAAAATTAAGAATGAAAGAAAATTCAAGTGTGGATGTGCAGGGCAGGGGAAGATTAAAGGTGTGTGTTTGGGGCAGTCATACAAGCCAACCGGATCCTATGAGGCATAAACTCAACAGTTCTCATAGATACGGAGTTGTTCCATGTTTCCCCAGAGACCTTCCTGAGACCTCAGAAAAGCTGATCCTTGAGGTTTCAAGACCAGTGTAGAGGGGAAAAATCCAGGCCGCCCAAGAGGCTGCAGTGAGGAAGAGCTGGGTGAAACAGCCCCGATCTTCCTCTTCTGTTAGCAGGGTCTCTGTTGGCATAAGAGATTCTGTTGGTGCAAGAGCAGATGGGATGATTTTGCTCCTTCTCCCATCTTCACTACAGCCCTCTAAGTCACAGGGGTTTTTGTTCCCATGATCTTGTGACCTCCAAACATCATTTTTTTTAATGGCTCTGGATGTTGCTGGGGGAGGGGAGCTGAAGTGAGAAGGAACAGGAATGTGAAACGGTTCTGTCTCCTGCTTCCACAAGTACAGTTCTGCTGAGAGGAAGAAACATTTCTTTCTTTGTCCCTCCTCACTTCAGTCTCTGACCCACATCCCCTGCAAGGGCCCTGTGTTCCTAGGAATGATTTTTCTGGCTGTTGTAAGATGCTGGGCCAATGTAGAAGAACACAAGGAGATCCCAGGGGTCTAAATAATCCTCTTTCAATCCACTTTCAGTGCACTTTCCAACTGGATTGTTACTGTGGCCCATTCTGCATCTAGCATTTACTCCGCTGTTTTACTAAACCCACGTTGGAACAGAAATTCCCCTCTACATGGCATGCCACTTTCACTTTCTTTGATTGTCAGATTTTATGGTAGTCTCCACACTGCATGCCATTTTCACTTCCTTTGATCTCTCAGTTTTATGGTACTGTCCACATAGATTTATGGCCACTTTATGGTTTTCAGGGGTGACTCTGCAGTCAGTGAGAAGTTGGCTCAGAGTATTTGAATGCGGTCTTGAGCCACATCTTCTTCTGTTCCGGTGTGGGTTTGGTAGAATAATGAAGTGAATGCTAGATGCAGAATGGGCCTGCGTGAACTGGCAAAATCCAGTTGGAAAGTGCATTGAAAGTGGATTATTTAGTGCAGGGGTGTCAAACATGTGGCCCAGGGGCCCAATAAGGCCCCTGGAGGGCTTCTATCAGGCCTGCACTGGAACTGGCCATCTTCTGCTTCCAGTTCTCTGGCTGCTGCTGCTGCTGCATCATGGCTTGCTTCACCAGACTCTCTCAATTGTTCAGCCATTTCATGTTTTCCCCTGGGTCCTAGATTCAGACCTCTGAGCATGAGATTTCTATGGTGAATGTCAATAAAGTAGCTTTGCAGCTTACAGATACACATCTGAACAGCATACTCAAGAATGCAACAGCACAGACATTTTGATGCAATAATTCAGAGCAAGACGTGTCAGTTATCGGATATATGTTTTTATTTTAAGTACAAAAAAATCTTTGTGTTTGTGTCCTTTATAAAGTTTATATCTCCACTACCTGGCATTACATTTTATGACACATATGGCCCAGCCCAACAAGGTCTCATTTATGTCAGATCCAGCCCTCATAACAAATGAGTTCGACACCCCTGATTTAGTGTGTGTGACCGCAGCTGTCCACTCATGTTTGGTTGGATACAAGACATTATAATGGCTCCCATATCGCAAATGGTGCCCAAGGAGAGGGGCCTACTTAAGATCACCAAGTGAGTTGATGGCAGAAACAAGATTTGACCCAGAGAATTCACAGTTCAGCCTCTAAGCTACATTAACTCTGATAATAGTCTTAGGTCACTTACTCAAAGAGATTAATACTGGTGTCAGGACAAAACATGTAAAATAATATAAATTTGAGAACACACCACACTTTCCCTCTCCTGAAACACTGAGCCGCAAAGCACCTCTAAGTGACATTTATGAAGAGGAAAGTAAGACATTGATCTGGCCCTGAGTGTCCCTCTACACAAATGACCTGGGGATAAGAATTGCTGTCTCATATGCACACTCACAGATCTATTCCTTTGGCAAATGATTTCAGAGGGAAAAAACCCAGTATTGCTGAGCTGTCTAAAACTGCTCATGAGTGTTAAGGTCAACTTCCTTGTAGCAGCCTCCCAGCATTTCTTCATTTCAGGCAAGGCTGCTACTTTCGGATTGTATGTAGAGCTGAGTGACTGCTGACATTTTGGGTCGATAATAACAAAGAAATTTCAGTCCAGAAGCTGTTTTTAATTTAGAAGTTGGTATACTGTAAAGCCTAGCACTGTCAGTGAGAAGTTGTGTGTTTGGCATTGGTTTGAGGGTGGGGCAGCAAAGTCCAAGGGGTCCCATGGGAGAAATCCGAGCTGTGCCATGCAGCTCCTGCTGCAGTGCCACTCTGCAGACTTTTTAATTTGGTTACATTTTATGAAGGCATTACATTCACTTTGATAAAATATGTCTGATAAAATATGTGAGCAGTACATCCATTTATATAAGCTGTCATGACCCAAGCAGTGGCATGGAGAACTATCCAAAGACACTGCATGTTGTGAGAGCCGGTGTGGGATAGTGGTCAAAGTGTTCGACTAGGATTGAGGAGACCCAGATTCAAACATTACAAAAAGGGAATCAAGGGGTCTGGTTTTTGTAGTGTCATTTAAGCAATGCACATACATGTAGAAGGATTGTTTTTGTCCTACATTTTAAATAATGTGCTTATGCTCAGTAATCTGTAAAGAAAAAATGCCACAAACTGAAAGTTGTGGCAAATTGCATCCGTTTCAAAATTAATCTTAGACATTCTCCAAGTTAAGACATTCTCCAAGGCAGAACAGAATGGAGAACAGAGGCAACTCCAAAGAACAATACTGAAATACAACTGAGGATGTGGATGCATGAGTTTCATGGCTTGCCAGAGCAACTTGTCTTCTGTGTGGGAGCTGTCTCTGGTCCTGCAGATCCACATGCTGATTTTGACTTTGTTTTTTGTTTTTTTTGTAGCAATTCTTACTACATAACATGAGTAATCTGCTACCTGTTCTCAACATAGTTACTAGTTCATTGCTTCCATCCCAGCCCACTCAGGAATAGAATCCAGTCCCTGCAGGTGTTGTCTCATTGGAGAAGAACAGAGAATGAATTGAAGTAACCCCAAGTTCCCGACAAATCTAGGCCGACTACTGAACTATGAAGTGCTTCACAGAAATCTCCTGAAAGCACTGATCTGGTACAAGTGGCACTGAAACTTCTTAATCTATCCTCAGCTTCCGTATCAAGGATGGGAACTGGTTGTTGTCTGTGGTGATTTATTTTTTTAGCAAACTATGTTCGAGTAGATCTGGAAAATACAAATAAATTATGGTATCCTGGAAGAGGTAAGACTATGAGCTGTAAATTGAGATGTCCCTGGTTTAAATTTTACATCTGTCACACTTCCACTAGGTGGTCTTAGTTATATGGAGATTACAGAAGACTGACTTAACCATGTTGCATTAAAGATAGTATTATCTTATTTACCTTCATGGTCCCTTTAGATTGTCACTTTTTTTGTTTGGCCCATTTTAATGCACTTCCAATCACAGAACTATCTGGTAGATTTTCCAGTATTCCATGCAGACAAAGGATGTGCTGGGGGGGGGGGGGGTGTCTCAGATGCCTGAAACACTGGTACATTTTTTCTTATCGCAGAAATGCTATGGCAGTTTAACAGTTTTGTTGATCATCCCCTTTCTTGCAATAGTTCCCAGCCAGTGTTCCTCTAAGCTGAGTTAGTGTGAGCAAGCTCACAGTTTTTTAGCCTCCAGCTCACAGATTTTTGTCTTGGCTCAAGAAGGACAGCTTGAGAGCGAACTGATTTATGCAGTAACCAAATTGCTCTCTCACAACTTTAATGCCAGTAGCTCACAAATTAGAATTTCTGCTCACAAGACTCCACAGCTTAGAAGGAACATTGTTCCCAGCCGTTCAGATTATTACCATTTACTTAATCTACTGCCTGGGAATAAAAACTGTACTTCTCTAGCAGTTACTGAAAATATCTCATAGTTCTAAAAAATCTGTGCTAATGCCATTTCCTCAGCTTTAGAGTAACCGAGTAGCAAGTCTGATGACTGGTTTGAGGTTTTTATGGGTTTTAATCTATGCTACTTTTAAAAATTTATATATATCACTTTCCTTTTTTAAAAAATGCTGGTTCTCTTGATCTATTGGATTTTTACCTAATCTTTCTTATACAGTCTAAAAGCCAATGTGCTACAGAGACTTTTTAAGTAAACTGAAACGGAATGGTATATCGTTTATTGATTGAACACTTGGAATATGCAATATAAATGTGAAGTATATTATTATCATTATGGATAAGAATATATATGAAAATCTCACATTTCATTCCCTTCTAAAAATGCCCTGCAGCAAAGAGCTAAATACTGTAGAAAAGAAGATGTTGAATTGACAGTGGAATCCTAAGCAGAGTTACACTTGTCTTAAGTCCACTGAAAATTGCACTGGATGTCTTACTTCTAGCAATCCTCTAGATATGAAAAAATACACTGAAGTGCCAAATTAGCATATGTGGCTGGCTGCTCAGTGGTAGGGATTAGCATACTCTTAAATACAGTATTTTAAAAAATATATGTTTGTGTGTCTCTGTGTGTGTGCACGCATGTGCGTGCTTGCCTGGAAGTCATGGTTGACTTCTGGTGACCCCTACTGGGGTCCTGGACATTTTTGGAGTGGTGATTTGATTAGCCTGCCTCTGTGTTCTGCCTCTGGTATTCCTTGGAGGTCGCCCTTTCAAGTACTTGCCCTGCTTAGCTTCTGAGATCTGATAGGATCAGACTTGCCTGGGCTATTTAGGTCAGGGCTGGAATAGTAGTTAGGTGCAGTTTGGTAAACAAGGTTGCCACCTCTGGGTTGGGAAATTCCTGGAGATTTGGGGGTGAAGTTTGGAGAGGGTGAAGTTTGGGGAGAAGAGGGACCTCAGCAGGGCATAGCACATAGTACCACAGCAGCCATTTTCTCCAAAGGAACTGATCTCTGTAGTGTGGAGATTTGTGGTAACTCTGTGGTAATTCAATCCTGTCAGTAAATCCTCAAAGAATGCTCCATTTGAATAATGCATTTAACATAATTTAAGAAAGATCTGAAGTCAAGGAAGCTCAGGAGTGGGCTCTCAGCTTTCAGATGCTAAATTAGAGTTGAGGGAAACATTTAGATCAACATCCAAGTCACCATTGGCATCTTTTTGATTGCAATGACAAATGAAGATTAGGAAATCCTCAGCAGTCACCAGACAAAATAAGTACAGTAAAAACTTATTCAGATAACAGAGATGATAGATATGATGTTCCAGTTTAGAGCAGAATGAAATATGTAAATATAGACAGAAGAGGAAAGGAAGGAAAGCCGAATACATGCCTGAAGAAATATATTATAATTCTGTGTGTAAAATTACAAAATGAAACTAAAGATGGACAAATAGTTACTGTATATTATCATTATAAAAAGCACCCCCATTTTTCTTAGTAGTACTGATGGTTGTTTAGTTTCTTTTACTCATTTTTGCACACTGTACATGATATTCGCATGTACAGTGTATGTTATTCATGTGCATATTATGTATATTAATGTTTACTACAAATTTATGGATACACAAATCATTTTTATGGGGACAAAGAGTCAAGGATGTGAAAAGAAAGCATAAAAGACAAGGGGGGGCAGAGAAGACAAAAAAGGGGGGCAGAGAAAACAATCCCAAAAAATGAATTAAAAAAACGAAAAGGTTAAAGGTAAAGGTTTCCCTTGCTCAAAAGCCAGTCGAATCCACCTCACTCAAGGAGGTGGTGCTCATCTCCGTTTCCAAGCCAAAGAGCCAGCACTGTCCAAAGATTTTTTCCATGGTCATGTGGCCAGCATGACTAAATGCCGAGGTGTAAAGAATGCTGTTACCTTCCCACAGAAGCAGTACCTGTTTATTTACTTGCAGTTTCTTGCTTTCAAACTGCTAGGTTGGCAGGAGCTGGGGCCAGGGATGGGAGCTCATTCTATCAAGCAGCACTTGGGTCTCAAACTGCCAAGCTACCAGCCTTCTGGTCTGCAGCTCAGCGTCTTAACCTCTGCGCCATCGCTGCCCCCCAAATATATCCAAAGTTATAGACCCAGTAATAAAATAAACTGAATATAAATTGTAAATATTTATCAAATATATGAAAAAATACATGTATTTATTACAAAATGAATAAAAACAATTACAGGCCCAAATACAGCCTCAATTCAGATTAAAATCATACAGTTATCTCAAACATAGACCATATGCCACCCTGACCAAATGCATTTCAGCCTTATGGCCTTCTTAGGCTGAGGACAGACTGGCAATCTGAAGCGGAGGCAAAGCAGAGGGAACTGGAGCGGGGGAAAAAACCCACGGAGCTGGCCGTTCACACTGGCCAGAGCAATGCGGATCAGCGGCGATACGGAGCATTCAGACTGCCACGGAGAGTTCAGACTGCCGCATAGCCAGCGTGCGTGTGCCGCTGCACTTTTTTTGTTTTCCTTTGATGTTTTTCGCACATGCACACATGCGCATATGCGCAAAACTTTTTGCCGGTGCGTTCACACTTCCTCCAGATGCCTCCCGCTTCTTCCAGTTCACACTGTTTGGAAGCGGGAGGCATGCGGAGGAAGGCCCCTGAACACCAGGAAAAACCGGTGTCCGGGTAAAGCGGAAGGAAAGCGACTGGGAGACGGGTAAGTACGCAACGGAGCCGACGGACAGATGCGCATGTCTGAACATGCTCCTTTCCTCCGTTTGCGAAGCGTGCCTGCCCCGCTTTAGATTGCCAGTCTGTCCTCAGCCTTAGTGGCCAAGCATAGTTATTGCACATTTGCTCCAGACATTGCAATAATATTACAATAATTACTCAGTACTGGACCAAGTAGAAATTGTTTTCTGATCAATATAATTAAGAGGTCTCATTTGAAATCATCTTGTGCCCTAGTCAGGTACATGTACCTCAAGTGGTAATTCAATTGTGTACCTTTCTGTTCTGGTCCAACAAAAATCTATTTCAAGTGCAGCATGGAGCCAATGTAACATCCACATTAAAGTGCAACTGTGGCTCAGGCTTGGAGCATCTGATCTGCATGCAGAAGGTTTTAGGTCCAATCCCTGGCACCTCCAGGTAAAAGGATCAGGGAGTAGGTGAAGTGCAAGACCTTTGCCTCTGAGATGATGGGGAGCAGCTGCCAATCAGAGGATACAGTACTGACCTTGATAGACCAATGGTCAGACTCAGTGGCCTTCCTCAAATATTACAGTGAATGCATGTACAATCTGCATATTTTTAGTTTATTGGATTTGTAGCCTGCCCTTCTGCATAGCAGGTGCAGAAAGAAATAGCCTGTTTGTAAGAAATAGCTTGTGTGAGTTCACTTTAAAATAGAACAGGGGACAAGTACCTAGATAAACATGAGTTCATATATGAGTTGACTGCAGCAAAAGTGTTATCTTTATATGCATGTATAACGAAAAATCAGGTGTACACTGTGCACAGGTTGTATGAGGATTCACTGTGACTTGTGAACAGAGGTAGTATCCGGCAGCTTCAGGTGTTCATCCAGATGGATTTCCACAGCCACGTATGGAAGACTGCTTCTGTGCATGGATTTCTCCTGCTGGATCATCCCACTGTAATGCAACAGATACAGCATGAAGCCTGTTGTTCCATCTGGACAATTTTTAAAAATCCTAAGGACAGATCATTGTTGTAGGTATTTTTTTCATGTCTGCCATTAAATGGTTCAACTGACAGGCATGGGAACACTTTGATATTCAAAAATAAACATTAATAATAATAGCCCATTACTTAACTCTTTGAAGCAGGAATTGCCAGCTATTCCGTTTTTTTCCATTTAAATAAGCATTAGAGAATCTACTTGCCACATTTTGCAGGAAATAAAACAGCTGGTAAAAGTCAGCTCTGAAGCAAATGAGGTCTACAAAGGGCCCCAGGAAGTAATCAAATTGTAGAGGTGAGACAGCCTAATGAAAACAGACTGATAGTGGAAGTTGCAGTAGCAATAAAAAGACAATGACTGCCTTGAGGCTTGGTTACAAGTAAGGGAGAGAAACAGGGTCTGAGAGCCTATTGATCCATAAGGAGCTTGCTTCTAAATATAAACCCTCCCAATGGGCTGACTTGGATTTGGGATTTCCATTATGATGGCAGAGTTCCCCAGCACAGATTTCTCTCATGGCTCAGGAGCAGGGGAAGAGTGTTCCTGGGGAGACACTGACATTGCTTGTCATCCTCAAATAGCAGAGGACTAGGGGCATCTCCACACATACGATTCTTCAAAGTGGTTTTTACTTCAGGCATTTATAATGCAAGTGCAAAAATGACCTTGACAAAAATGTTCATCTGTGTGACAAATGCTTTTCTTGCACCTTCTCTACTGTATTATAACAAGCATTGTAATAGACATTCACATTGTAGTTGAAAGAGCACTGGCTTTTGTCCGTTGCCATCTTGTGATGGTCAAGCTGGTCCAAGTTGACTTTCTTCGCCTCCCCTTGATCAAAAGAATCTGTTTGATGATTTGTGAATTGTGGGATTTCCTTTCATGTGTGAGGCTCTCTGCTCAAATGTAGAAGTCCTTCCGAGCTCAGTTGCCAAAAGATCACTCATGAAGTGTAGGTGGCTATAACCTTCCTCCACCAAAGGGCGGGACCAGATGTTCACAAGGGCTTGAGGTACTTCACTTTACTTATTAGCTAAGACAACAAAATTGAGTAAAAACTGGCTCCAAAACCTTAAACCGAGGGAAAGCAATGGATTGCTGGATTTCAGGGAGAAATTGAGTAAAGTAGAGGAAGAGATTTTCTCCTAAGACCACTAGAACTTTTACATGTGTTTCCATGGTTATAAGAACATTAGGAGGGCCCTGCTGGATCAGACCACTGGTCTACCTAGTCTGGCCTCCTGTCTAATGCAATGGCCAACCAATTCCTCTGGCCAACAACAAGGCATAGAGGCCAAGCCCTTCCTCTTATGTTCTCTCCTGGCATTGGAATTCAGAGGTTGACTGCCTCTGAACATGGAGGATCCTTTTAGTCACCTGTCAGATCCACTGACAGTCTGCATGTCACCACAGAGTGATGTGAAAGTCCCATTCCCAAAGCAACATAGAAGTCTGGAGGCAGGAACCATAGCATGGACACTTCTTCCCCCCCAAGCAAGTCCATTAAATTCAAACCCATCTTGTAGTTATTTAGAAGCCTTACAAAAAACATCTTTGGGAATGTGTTCACATCTGAACTGCTCTGAAGACTCCAGGGCTTAACCTCAGAAGTGGGTGTGAAGGTTTTGTGTGTGTTTTTTTAAGTTTGAGGAGCATTGCCTTTGGATAATGACATCATGGATTTTTTGATGGAAAAGCAATTAGCTTCCCTAACGTTCATTAGTCAAAGAGAGTGCAGCTAAATAAAATATCCACTTCAAAGTGAGCTAATTCTTTTCTCTTTTTTTGTAAGAAAGTTTTTATTTTTCAAAACATTAAAATTAATACATTTGTTTTATACAAATCCTTTTTTCCATATTATATAACATTTTGTTCTATTTGTATAGTCTTGTTTTTATCTTGTATTGGTGGTTTCCCACCACATCTGAAGCATAACACATTTTCCACTTTATCCAAAATAGTAATATTTATCTCTATGTTTACATTTCTGGTAACGGTTATATATCTTTAAAATACTTATATACCAATTCTTATTTTCTATATTCTTATATAATTCTAAAAAACAAGTTCATTATCTAATTATCCTTAGTACATTCATACACTCAATTTCTATTCCTTTATGCTATTATAACCATGTATAAATGTAGTTTTTCATGTCCCAATATTTTTCAACATATTCTTTCAAATCCTCCCAATCTTCTAAAAAAGTCTCTGAGTACAGATTATTCAACTTTAGTCCATTTATTCATTTCAGCCATATATAACAATTTTTTCAACCATTCCCACACTTCTGGTATTTTTTTATTTTTCCAGTTTTGTGCATACACCATTCTTGCTGTTGTAATCATATACCATATTATTGTCCTTTTCTTTACATTTATCTTTTCTAGTTTAAGTCCAAGCAGTAACATTTCAGGCAACTTCTTAAATGTACATTTCAAAAAATTTTCAATTTCTGCATGTATTATAGACCAATAAGTCTTTGCTTTATCACAAGTCCACCACATATGATAAAAAGAACCTTCTTTCTTTTTACATTTCCAACATTTGTTAGACATATTTTGATTAATATTTGCAATTTTTTTTGGTGTCATATACCATCTGGACATCATTTTAAAACAGTTCTCTTTTAGATTATAACATGTAGAAATACTCATTGCATTTTTCCATAAAAATTCCCAAGATTCCATTTCAAAGTCTTTGTTTAGGTTTATCGCCCATTTTATCATTTGTTCCTTTACCATTTCATCAGCATTAAACCATTTTAACAATACTTTATACATTTTAGAAATCATTTTTTTCCCATCTTCCTCCCAAATTTGTTCTATTTCATTGTTTTTTTCTCTAAAACCAGATTTTTTATCACTTCTGTACATATCATATATTTGTCTGTACCTTAACCAGCCATAATCAAAGTCCATCTGCTGCTGCTCCTTCAATTTAAAGTCTTTACCATGTCTTGTTAACAGGTCTCTATATTTCAACCAGTCTTGTCCTTTGTAGTGAGATGATGGATTTAAAACTTCTGCAGGTACAATCCACATAGGTATTTCTTCTGGAAAAAAGTTTTTATATCTTGTCCACGTATCGATTAATGTTCTTCTCAAATAATGATGCTTAAACATATTGTCCATTTTTGTTTTACCATAATACAGATATGCGTGCCACCCAAACCTACAGTCATGACCTTCCAGGGACAATAACTTTCTGTCTTGTAACATAGTCCATGTCCCTATCCAAGTCAAACATACTGCATCATGATATAGCCTTAAGTTTGGTAACTGAAACCCACCTCTCTCTTTAGCATCACACATTATTTTCATCTTAATTCTTGGTTTTTTCCCTCCCCACACAAACTTAGTCAATTCCTTCTGCCAGCATTTGACTGTTTTTACATCTTTCACAATTGGAATAGTTTGAAACAGAAACATTATTCTTGGTAACACATTCATTTTAACCACTGCAATTCTACCCAGCAGTGACAAATTTAATACATTCCACCTTTTAATATCTTGCATAACTTGCTGCCATAATTTCTCATAATTATTCTTATACAAATCAATGTTTTTCATTGTTAGGTTTACACCTAGATATTTTGTCTTTTTCACCACTTCACATTCTATAAGATTTTGTAATTCAATTTGCTTATTATTTGGCATATTTTTACACATCACTTTCGATTTGTTCTTATTTACATAAAACCCAGCCAAATCACCAAACTCTCTTACTTTCTGCAACAAATATGGTAGTGTAGTCATAGGGTCTTCAGCTATAAACATCACGTCGTCTGCAAAGGCTCTATATTTAAAAGAGAAACCTTTTATTGTTAAGCCTTTAATTTCTTTATCTTCTTTCAAATTTAGTAACAAGACTTCCAAAATCCAAATAAATAGCAACGGCGAGAGTGGGCACCCTTGTCGTGTTCCTTTTTCCACTTTAAAGTAATCCGTTTTTTCAGTATTAATTATTAAAGAGGATTTCTGTTCTCTATATATTGACTTAATAAGATTAAGCATATAGTCTCCAATTTCAAGATGTTCCAACACTTCAAACATAAAATCCCAATTTAAATTGTCAAACGCTTTTTCCGCATCTAAAAAAAGAAAGCCCACTTCCTTCTCCGGATGTTTATCATAGTACTCTATAGCATCCACTACTACTCTTATATTGTCTCTTATTTGGCGATTAGGTAAAAATCCTGCTTGTTCTGTCTGTATAGTCTCTTTAAGATGTTCCTTAAGCCTATCAGCTATAATCTTGGCAAAAATCTTATAGTCATTGTTTAACAAAGAAATTGGTCTATAATTTTTAACATTGGTTAAATCTTGACCTTCTTTCGGAATGAGTGAAATGGTTGCTTCTTTCCAAGTCTCCGGGACCTCACCTGTCACTCCTATGTCATTCATTAATAGCAATAACACTGGTGAGATCGAATCCTGTAGTGGTTTATAAAACTTAGCTGTAAATCCATCTGATCCAGGTGCTTTCCCTAATTTTGAATCATTTATTGCATTTTTAATCTCTTGTAGTGATATTGGGCAGTTAAGTAGTTCTTTGATTTTCTCCGTTGGTTTTGGTAATTTTAATGACTGTAGGTATTCTTTAATCCTTCTTCTGTCTTTATTTTCCTTCTTAAAAAGCTTTGCATAATATTTAAAAAATTCTCTTTTTATTCCCTTATTGTCTATTATCTCAATATTGTCCCGTATCACTTTAGTAATAAATTTATTTTCACGTTTTTTCTTTAATTGCCATGCTAAGTACTTTCCAGGTTTATTTGCACCTTCAAATGCTTTTTGTTGCAATTTTTTCAGGTTCCAGTAAGTCTCTTGATTCAAAATAGCTTTTGCTTGGTCTTGTAACATCCAAATTTCCTTTTGCAGTTTCTTTTTTCCTGGTCTGTTCTTCAGTTCCTTTTCTTTTATTTTAATGGCTTGTACAATGTTTTCATATTGTTCTCTTTTCTTTTTATTGTCTTTAGCGTTCAATGATATCAATAATCCTCTCATAACTGCTTTGTACGCATCCCACACAGTTTGAATTTTTACTTCTTTTTGTATGTTCGCTTGAAAATATAAATCTGTCTCTTCATGTAATTTTTTAACTATTTCTTGGTTGTCTAATAAGTCCTCATTTATTCTCCATCTCCCTTGCCTTTTTATTTGCCCAGAAGTCCATAGACAAGGATTGTGGTCTGAAATTATTCTAGGTAGAATTTCAACTTTTTTTGTCTTAAATGTTAGATTAATAGACATCCAGATCATATCAATTCTTGAATGTGAATCATGTCTGTTAGAGTAAAAAGTATAGTCTTTCCCTTGTGGGTTAACCTTCCTCCAAATATCCTCCAGCTTTTCCTGTTTTATCAGTTCAAAAAATTTTTTGGGAAGTTTCCCTAGTGTGTCGTCTTTTCTCTTTGAGCGCCTATTTTATTATTCACAGTCCCATTAAAGTCTCCCAACATTATGATTTGTTCATAGTTTACACTGTCCAGTTCCATTTGTAGTTCTTTAAAAAAGATTTCTTTAGCTCCGTTGGGGGCGTAAATATTTACAATCAAAGTCTTCTGTCCGTGTAACAGAATTTCAATAGCTAAGTATCTTCCTTCTTTATCTTTAAATATTAGTTTAGGTTCCAAGTTTTTGGCATATGTTACCACTCCATTCTTTTTATTACTTGCCAATGAAAAAAATTCTTCTCCCAACTTTTTTCTTATTAAATATTTGTAGTCTTGTTTCTTAAGATGGGCCTCTTGTATACAAACTATACTACATTTTTGTTTCTCCAGCCAGTGTCCTACCATTCTACGTTTTTGGGGTGAATTAAGTCCATTTACATTCCATGAGAGTACTTTGTAATCCATCTTGTTGTAGTCTTAAATATCACCAAATTCTTCCTTGTTCTCACCAACAAAGGCGTACATTTCTGCTGAATTTTTAATCACCATTCTGTTGTTACCATAATAAAAACTCAGTCCTTGTGGTATTTCCCAATGAAATCTTATTTTTTTTCTCTTTCAGTTTGTCTGTCAGATGCTTGAATTTTTTCCTGTCTTGCAAAATTGCTCTGGGCAATTCTTTCATTACGATAACTTTTTTTCCACCTATTTCAAAAGAGTCTGTAAAACATTTCTTGTAGATTTGTTCTTTTGTTCTCTTCATTGTAAATTGAACTACCACGTCCCTTGGTATATTTTTGTCTCTCGCGTATGTAGAATTGACTCTGTAAACAAGATCCATATGTTCTTTAACAACTTCCTCTTCCTCTTGTAAAAAATCTGCTAATGCTTCTTGCATTCTTGTAAAAATGTCTTCACCTAATTTTTCCTCTATACCTCTAAATCTCAGATGGTTTTGCATGTCTCTATAGTGCATCATCTTTTCCATTCTGTCATTTTCCTTCATTGTTTTTTGAGTATTTTCTTCCAGTTCTTTTACTTTAATTTCTATGTCTTGTGTTCTAGTGGTTAACTTTTGTAATTCAGCTTTTAAATCTATAAAATTTTTGTCTGCTTGTGCAGCTATACCATTCATTTTAACATTTACCTCTCCTATAGCGTCTAACTTTTTTTTTTCATTGCTTCCATAACAGCTAGTAATTCTTTTTCTTTTTTTGCTGCCGTTGTAGGAGAGGACCATGTAGCTGCTCTCGATCTTAGCCCGCGATCCATCTTGTCTCTTTAAAAAAGATCGATTTTATTTTATTTTCCAAATCAAACACCGTTTAGTGTAATCACACAAGCTAGTCTTGCCAAGTCAAATTTCGTTGGTTTCAGCCTTCTAAGTTATATAGTTTGAGATATTACTGTTTAAAAATTTTATAAATCCAAAATGGCGGGCGCAATTTCTCTATGGTTTGTGTCAAAGGTTATAGTCTTTTTACCTTGCTTCTGGCTTGCCGTAGTTTCCTTTTGTCCCTTCCTCTTGCTTACTTGTCTGCTCTCCGCACGTCACTTCCTGTTGTAGTCCTTTTGGTCCGGCAGTTTTTACAGTCCCCTTTGCTCTCTTCCGGTTCTTCTCCGCTTCCCTTCTTGTCTGCTCAAGCCGTCACTTCCTGTCTCAGTCCTCACAGCTTGGTCTCGCGATGCTTGGTTCCCTCCTCCCCTCTTTGTCTCGCGATGCTTGGCTCCCCCTCCCGACTCTTCTTAACCGCAGGAATGTTAAACAACTTGTTTTTTTGGCTTTTTAAGTTCAAATTCAGCTTTTTAACGTTTCAAAACTGCACTCATCCAATCTGCAACAGTCTATTGCTTCACCAGATCTGCTTTTCGTCTTTCAAAACATGGTAATGGTAAGGCAAAAAGTTTTTTTCCATTACCTTATGTTGTTACTTCTCTTCAGATGTGGTCCCAACGTTTAAACTTTGTCTTCTTTGTTAAGGAATCAGGGGAATTGGAGATTTTATGCTGATTAATCAGCCCAGCTCGGCTCCTTAGAGATACTTGCAAAAATCTTCTTCGGCTGCAGTGCTCAAGGTGTTGTAAAAGTCTCCTCCGAGGCTTTTCCTTCACCGAGCTTGCTCAAACCTGGATTATATTGCTTGCTGGTCCTCACACTACCTGTGTGAGGTTGCGTCAGGTGGATTTATCTACCCAAGCTGTCAAGAAGAGCCACTGTCCACCCTGCGCATTTGCAAAGCGTGTCAGACCTCCATTCCTCTGACCGGAAACCCAAAGTGAGCTAATTCAATCAAATACAGTGACATGGAATATAAAGCTCACACCTTGTTGCAGCTTAAAGAGAATGTTCAGCCAACATGAACATTTCAGGTTGATGACTAACGTATTAGAACAGCTCCATTTACTTCCCAGATGGTTTTAAATGAACTCAGCAGCTATAGCTGCTTTATAGTAGCCTAGCTGAATGAAGCTTTCCTTCAGCATGGTGCAGTGACTTACAGTGGTCTTCTCTGGCATACAATAAAATGTTTAAAAATGTGTCCAACTTAGCTAGTGTTGCCAGATGCCCAGAGGGGGTGGGGGGTTTCCCATCCCCACATCTCATTTCATGCTGACACTTGGGGGTGTCAGTGGGAGAAAAATTTTAAAAAATGGCTGTTGGGCTGGTATTGCGTCTTGGCTTTGTTGCATTGAAGCTTGGACTGTGACGTAGTGATAAGCATTCTTTATTGGAGTACACAACTAAGCATGCAATACTGGCTGAGATGGCCAACTAGATACAGTCCCTAGGACACACCCAAACATCCTATTGACAGGTTTGAATTTCCCACCAGAGTTCTTATTGGAGGGCTAGTGGTGGTCTAGAATCCTTGACTCCTATTGTTTTCAGGAGTCAAGCTCAGGCAGTATGCCGCAGGTGCCCTGTGGCGGTCAGTGGACGTAACAGCTGAGTTTGTGATATTACTGCCAAGAAAAACTTGGAAGTGCTGTCAGTCCTCTCTAGGAATCACTGGACACTATATAGTTATACCACAGAATTTCCAGCAGTTCCTAGAGGTGAGACATCTTTTTCAGGTTTTCCAAGATCTGAGATCAGGCTAGACTGGGCCAACTAGGTTAGGCCTCATACGATATATATGATATATCATGTATGCATCACACAGGACTCAGATGATACTTATACTGTAGCTGCCTTGAGTCCCACAAAGGAGAAAGGCAGCTAATACATGTTGAAATTTATTTAAATAAATGAATAAATGATAAAGTTCAATGTGACATCCACTGGTTTAACTTTTTAAATCTAACTTGCTAATAACACTTATAAAAGTTCATGTTTGTTATATGAACCAGTGTATATATATGAACCAGTGTATATATATGAACCAGTGTATATATATGAACCAGTGCACAAGAGTATCTACATTTATGACCAATCGTATGTGCCCAAATGCCATTAAACTATAAACCAACGAAGTCACTTTGGACTTAAACTAGGTGCACTTCAAAAACAATAGGCATGTAAAAATGCCTACCTTTTCCACAGTTGACATTGTTCCTGGCACTTTGTTCCTGGCACTTTCCTCTAGCAAGACTTCAGATCACCGGTTCTGAAATTCCAGATGTCTGTCAGTGCAGGTGGAATTAAAAGCTGCAATTTTCATCTGCTCAGGGGAGTGCACTGTCAACATTACTCACCCAAACAGGTGGGCTTGATAATAATCTCTTTTCGTTCTCCATGCAGTGTAGCCAATAATAAGATCTCCTGACACCTCTTCCTCCTCATACATATATTTACTTCTCTCCAATTCCTCTGGTGGAAGGTACACGTGAGGCTCTTTCACACATTACACACAGGCAAGCCCAGGCTGGCCACTGAGTGTACCGTCGAGAGGGAACTGCAGTCAGTCACAGGTTCCAGATGAGTGGACCAGGGCTGTAGCCAGGATTTTGTAATTCAGGGGGCCCTTAAATAAGTCAGGGGATGCTGACACCACAAAATAAAAAATAAAATAAACATAAATTTTTTAAAACTCACTTTTGTGGCATTCATACTCTGCTTGCCTACACAGGGAAGCAAGCCGTGTTCAGGGAAGGGGTGGCGATGGGGAGTCCTCCAAGTGGCCCAGAGAGTTGGGAGTCTTCTGGATGGCCCAGAGATTGGGATGGCCATCAGGGGGCCTTGGCAGGAAGTTAGGAGGCCAGGCCCCAAAATGCCCCACTGTAGCTACAGGCCCGGGGTGGACCTGTATGAGACTCCTCTTTGTCAGTGATACACAGAAAAGGAATCTTAATGTGTAAAGTAGTGCACAGTTGTGTGTGGCGGGGTGTTAGAAGGGCCTAATGTGAAAAAGGGATGCATGAATAAATGCTAAGTAGGAAAAGGAAGGGAAGACAGAATTATTCAATTGATTTTTTTTTAGTTTGTTTTAATTATATATTTACTTAAAATTTTATACTCTAATTCCCCCCCTTATCAGTGTTTAAAGCACATACACACCAAAAAAAGACAACTTTAACAAGCAAATGAAAACTAAAAACTCACCAGCAAAAAATAACCAAACATTTTAAATTTGGCCATAAAATAAAAGCACAAACTAAGCTTCTCAGCTGAAATCAAATCAAAGACACAGAGGGAAGTTAGTCATTTAATTTAAAATATATATGCTCACAATGAGGAACAGGACTGCAAATGAAAGCTATCTTGGATCAATAAAATGCAAAGTTGGGGTTGCAGGGGGGCAGTGTGTGAGGACTGGAGGAACGGGTGGGTTAGTTTCTGTTGTTATTGCTATGTTCTAGCCCTTGGTGCTGGGGGAGAGCATTGGCTCTTGAGTACATTAAGCAAACCTTACCCCCAGTGTAGCAGAGGCTGATGTAGCTGGACCACATAGTGTCACGGGCTGAGTGCCAGTAGGTCAGGAGCCAAGCCGAAGTCCAGGACAGTCTGAGGTCAAGCCAAGTCAGGCACGAGATACCAAATCCAAAACACTAAGCCAAAAGCAGAGTCAGTCCAAGCCAGGGCCAGAGAGGGAAACTCACGAGCAAACCAGTCTGAGGAGTCAACAAAAGCCGAAGTCAAACAGAGCCGAAGTCATGAGCCAGAGGGTCCAGAATCAAGACAAAGTCAGACAGAGCCGGAGTCACGAGCCAGAAGGTCCAGAATCAGGTTAGCTTATTGTGAGCCGAGCGGGTGCAGAGCTTAGCCAGAATGACTTGTTCCTAGCACAAGTTGGTAGTCTCTGTGCTGTGCCTAAATACTCAGCCACTTCCTGTGCTCATTAGCAGCTGGCAGCGAGGTCCCGGCTCCTTCTAAAACTCAGGACTGAGTGATCTGCGACCACGCATGCATACCTCTTTTCTCCTAGCAGCTAAGTCTTGCCTGTATCGGGACCTTAGACGTTCCATCCGAGGAGGTGAATCAGGTGGGCTTGAGCTTGGCTGTGGCTCAGCTGCTGTTGGTGCTGGGGTAACACCCTGGAAGGTGCTTGCTTGTGCCTCATCTGGTTCAGGTGGAGGCTCCTCCAGAGCTGGGAGCTGATCCTCAACCTCACTTAGGTCTGCAGGAGGCAGGTCCTCAGAGGTACTCACGACACATAGGATCAATTTCCCTGGCCACAGAAATTTAACAAAACTGACACACAAACATGATGCTTTTGCATCTTCAGTGTTTCTTGGAGTGTCATTGGCTGCAATCCTAAGAATACTTCCCTGGGAGTAATCCCCAATGAATACAATGGGATTTACTTCTGAGTAGACTTGTTTAGGATCGCTTCCATTGTCTTCAAGTAATCTATTCTAAGCTGGTACGTATGTATGCCTTTATAAAAAAAACTGGAATAGTGGTCTACCCATTCATAAATAAATATAGGAATCTGTGCCTTGGAAAGAAATGCGAGGGAAAAGAATTCTAGGCAAGCAGGAAGGTAAAAGAAAATGAAAACAAATTCTGCCCATATGGTGATTTATTCATATCTTTTCTTCTCTTTCCTGTTTTGTGCAGCCACAATCTATGGTCCTGAATACAGAAGCAAGCCTGTGCGTCAGGAGCAACTATTCTTCAGCTCAGGCTAGAAACTTGTGTAAAGTAACTCAGCTGCATGCCAGGAGTTCAGTTCCAAATCCAGAGAATTGTGTGTTCCTTTTGCACTTAGAAAAGAACAGGTTCTGCTCTATCCTAAAGGCGGCGGCAGCGGCGGCGGCGGGGGGGGGGGGGGGGAGAGATTCAGTTCCTGTGACAAAACCTTGAACGCATCTATAACCTCTTTCTGTGCGGATTCTATGGGGGTAATTCAGGAACAGAACTTGCAAGAGAAATCAACCTAAAAGAAAGTTTAAAAAAATAAAAAGTAAACTTTTCACCATACAGAACAATGCAACGAAACTGGTGTAGCTAATACATGAATATAACACTGAGCAAGAAACTGCACCAGATAGTTTCTCTGAGTTCAATCAAACAACTGGTCTTGCTTGCAAAACTTTGTTTTAAGTGATACTTCTCAAGTCCACCAAAGCCATTTCAAGCAATTAAAACAACTTTTTTTTCTTTTTAAGGTACTAAAAATCAATGAAAAGAATATATGCTTCGATTCAAACTGTTTCTTGTTAACATGCATTTTAAGAAATTGTACCTGTTACCACACTGTTTCTATCTTAATATTGTTATATTTTTTAAAGACATTGTCACACTATTTCTTATCTATAATGTTTTTGCATACGTTACAATAAAAAGAAATGGGGGGGGGGGAAGCCCACCAAAGTATCCACTTCCTGCCATCCACTCCTCTTTCCAAAGTATCCAGTTCCAACAAACTGGACAATGCAGTCACCAGACTGCAATCTGCAGCTCGAATTATATAGCCCTTGTACAAGGTGATAGGAGCCCAGAAAATCTTCTCAGGCTCCCCAACAACCAGCCTGTTTTTCCGCTGCTCAGCTCCATACCTTGACTCCGCCTCTGCTAGGTTAAACCAACTAGTTCTTGGAAGGTTCTATGTCCACTTGTGGAGGGCAACAGAACTAGCTCAGTCTGGGCCAGGCAGACCACTGCAAATTTTATTTGCTTTTGTATGTATTTCAGAAAATCTGACCTACTATCCTACCAAGCATGGCTTTCAAAGTTGTTTACAAAATCCACAAAAATCAGTAGTTAAAATCCAAAATGAACAGCAGTTAAGCAGTAAACATGCACAATAATTAAGCTAAAAGTATTACTAACTAGTGAAGCTTAGGCAGACAGGACAAACTTCAAAGATTTCTAAAATATAACAGCGGTGTCAGGAAGGCTTGCTGCATGTTCCTTTGTTCGAGAAACTGTCCCTTACTTGCTATTAACAGGGCTGCTCATAGAAAAGAAAGTATCACCATAAGTGCCAAAAAAGCAACTATATACCACAAGAATGGTATATTGTAATAAAGTACTGTTAATGTTCTGAAAACTTGTAAACATTTTTTAATGGTCTAACAATCTGTTCCTAATTTTGAAGCTCTTCATGTGGCCTCGTGCCAGTCAGATATCAAAGGGTCCATAGCTAGGGTACCACCTCAGGAAAAGAAGAGGCACCAAGAAAAGAGACCTTGATGACAGTCTCAGCAAATGCACACATCTTTATGGCATCAGAAGAGAAGAAGAACATGACATCCAGTTGCAACGGACTCACGGCAACTGCATCGACAGGGTATCCCAGGCAAGAGACAAGCAGAGGTGGTTTGCCATTGGAATTCGCTGCCAGAGGATGTAGATGGCCACAGGGATAAAGAGCTTTAAAGGGGGATTGGATAGATTCATGGTGGATAAGTCTATAAATGGTTACCAGCTATCGTGACTAAAGGGAACCTCCATATTCAGAGGCACTAAACCTCTGAATCCCAGAGCCAGGAGCCAACATCAGGGGAAGACCTGAGCCTCTACACCCTGTTGTTGGCTGTCCAGAGGAACTGGTTAATCACTGTGTGCGACAGGATGCTAGACTAGATGGACCACTGGTCTGATCCAGCAAGGCTCTTCTTATGTACTTCTCCAGTTTGGTGTAGTGGTTTGGTGGTACAGTTTGGTGAGAGCCAGTTTGGTGTAGTGGTTAAGTGCGCGGACTCTAATCTGGGAGAACCGGGTTTGATTCCCCACTCCTCCACTTGCACCTGGCTGGATGACCTTGGGCAAGCCATAGCTCTGTACCAGCTGTTCCCTCAAGGACAGCTTGGGAAAAAGCTCTCTCAGCCCCACCTACCCCACAGGGTGTCTGTTGTGGGGAGGGGAGGGGAAAGGAGTTTGTAAGCCGCTCTGAGACTCCCTTGGGGAGTGGAGGGCGGCGTATAAATCCAATCTCTTCTTCTTCTTCTTCCATAGCAACCCTAGCCTTCCTCCACGGCCTCTTATCCATGGACCATGGCCATCCCAGCTTGGCTCCCAGGCTCTGACAAACTTGGACTATCACAACTGGGTTATCACAAACCTTATCTTTCAAAGTGTTGCAGAATTAGGGCTGGACTGAGTCTCAGTCCTCTGCTAAAACTCTGCAAAACCTCTGACACACCTATGATACTTTAATATCCATAGTAATTAGCCTGTATAGTTGAAAATTTGGTTCTGTTCTGGTCCCAGGAAGCTTCAGGACTCAGCTGAGCCCTGTGGCATTCACTGTACATGACATGGCCTCAGGTGGCTTTTGCATACTTGGAATGTTTATACTTTGCAGCAGTCAGAAGTCACTATCAAATTCTAAATAGATAAGAGTATCAGAAACCAGTTTCCTTGATTCTGTGAGTCACCCTGGCTTAACCTAGCTTTCCTTGACTTTCCTGACGCCAGAGAGAGAAAGGAAGGGGCTGACTTTGTTGTATACGTCAGATATATGTCAAATGCTTGTCACAGACTTGATTGACAGTTACATTAGCTTCAGTGGGTGAAAGAGAGTACTTAGGTCAAATTTACATCTGACTTTCCCGCTAGAATAATTCTAGTTTCAAAAAAACCTGTCTATACCTGTTTCTAGTTTCAAACCATACTTGTTCTAGTTTATAAATTATTGTTTACATTTGTTAATTGCCCTCCTGTGGTCAAGCTAGCATTATACTGCTTTAAACAAATGCTGTTGCTTAGTACTCTTCAGACACAGGGAGTGAAATTTGAAACCAGCATGAAATGAGCTTGGGAAAAGACAGCAGTCAAACTACTTCAGAGGAGAGGTGTAAATTGGGCCTAATGTCTGGTTTTAGTCTTGTTTTTGGTTGTTCTGATCAACTACCCACAGTTAAGGGTCTTGGCAGAACAACCAATGATATCCTTTATAGAATTACAAGTGCACTATTTATGTATTGGGGTTGTGTTGAATATTCTGTGTTGACTATTGAGATGCTACAAAAAGGTTTTCTGACTTAAGACTGTGAAATGGAATAAACTGAGTTTTGGTTTAGAACAACATTCTCTCTCTCTCTGTCTGCAACTGGGAGACCAGCTTCTCTCCCTCCCCAAAATGAACACAGTGGGAATGAGGATGCATGGGAAAAGTTCCCACACCCCTCATTTCCCCCTCACAAAACACAGAGGAACGTTTGAATGTGAGCACCTTTTATATCCAAATAAAACTCCTATTGATCTTATTCACAGGCTAATGAAAGCAGCAGTTTATCACTGGAATAATAGTGAGCGGAATCATAAAGGAATGGGCAAATAAAGCACGAGGTAACAATGACAGTGGAAAGTGCCATCAAGTCGCAGCCGACTTATGGCGACCCGGTAGAGTTTTCAAGGCAAGAGATGTTCAGAGGTGGTTTGCCATTGCCTGCCTCTGCATAGCAACTCTAGACTTCCTTGGGGGTTTCCCATCCAAATACCATCCAGGGCTGACCCTGCTTAGCAGCCAGACTCTGACAGGATCAGGCTAGCCTGGTTCCACGTCAGGGTATAATAATGCTCAATTCTAAATTTCAGTGGTCTGATAACCACGGAAACACCTTCCTAGATTCTACCGCAGGTTCACCCTGATCAGACCTCCCAAACACAGCACATCCTGCTGATCTTCCAATCAAATTCTGGTGCAGTGAGGTTTATACCAGATCTGGCTCAGGCCACTGCTTGGTATTCCCATCACAAAGTCTTCATATAAATGAACTGAGCACAGATTTCCACGGAAGTTCCATTCAGAAGCTGTGGTGTTACGCCGTGCTGTTTTATGGTCTCTGCTTAAGGAAGAGCAGAGAAAAGGAAAAGGAAACCTCACTTTTCCCCCCGAGGATGCCATTTTAGGCAGATTTTCGGTGACAGCTGGCTCCTAGAATATGCAACCGTCTTTTTTTTTGTTTGTTTTTGCTTGTATCCTTCATACTCATTTGAAATTTAAAATGAACTGGCTCATTAACTGAGAGCGCAGTTATCCTCGACAGTACACCCAAAGTGGCAGCGGCAAAAATCAAAAGGACCCATTTCAAAGGCTCTTTCATTCTCTCTTTCTTCTTTCCTCCTCCGCATCTCCTGTAAGTGACAGTGCCTTTTAATGTATCGGCATCGGCATTCAGCAGAAGGAATTCCACATGCATCTTTTGGCTGAGTTCGGTGTCTTGAGCAAATCGCCTTCAGGGTGGCACAGCAAAATTTGGGCTCTTGTTAGTCTCCTGAAAACTAGAGCAGGTGAAATTCTTCCAGAATAGACTTCCCAGTGGCAAATCTTTCAAATGACTTCTCCATTATTCCTTACCGTGTTCTCATTAGGAATACGTTTATTAGGGCTGAATCTCATTGCCATTTAGGCGGCTGGCAGTCAAAAGCTGGACTGGTTTCTTGAATGATTTCTCTCACTGTATTCTGTTCATTAACATGTTCTCAAGAGGATTGCCATTTGCATACCTCCTAGGTTACGATTTTCTTTAGCGATATTTGCAGCAGACTGCACTAGTTGATGCCAGTCATTTTTGAAATTTGGACATGAGTATTACCATATGGACATTAGGGTCTCTCCGTCCTTTCAGACTCTCGTTCCCTATCCTATATTAAAAGTTGGTTTCTTTTTTCTTTTTCTTTTTGCCTTCAAGTTACAGTTGATTTATGGCCACCTCATATGGTTTCCAACGCAAGAGACATTCATAGGTGTTTGCCATTGCCTGCCTCTGTTTATCAACCCTGGACTTCCTCAGTGGTCTCCCATGCAAATACTGAACAGAGCCAACCCAGCTTTGCTTCCCACTAGGGATGGGCATGAACCATGTGACAAGGCAAAATTCATGCGGAGTTCTGGCCAGATCAGCTTTTGGGTGTGGCTTGGGGCTATTCAGAAAACAAACCCACCCAGAATCTCTGGCACAAAAATGCTCAACAACAGTGGAGGTGGTGTTTTCCAGCATTGGAAACACTATTAGGGACCCTCCAAAGTTTGACAGGCCAATAACAAGAGTTTGCATTCATCACAATGGGACTCAGATCCATATAAGTGTAGGACCAGCGCACGTTCCCTTTGTTGCTGTTATGGTTTTGGATGGAGAGGGTGTGCTTGTGAAAAAGCTTTGCTGCTGGATGGGGGGGGGGGTTACTTGGCTAGCTTACTCAGGTCAAATCTAGATCTGACTTTCCCACTGGAATCATTCTAGTTTCAACGAAAACCATCTATACCTGTTTCTAGTTTCAAACCATACTTGTTCTAGTTTAAAAATTACTGTTTACATTTGTTAATTGCCCTCCTGTGGTCAAGCTAGCATTATACTGCTTTAAACAAATGCTGTTGCTTAGTACTCTTCAGACCCCCTGGAGTGAAATTTGAAACCAGCATGAAATGAGCTTGGGAAAAGACAGCAGTCAAACTACTTCAGAGGAGAGGTGTAAATTGGGCCTAATGTCTGGTTTTAGTCTTGTTTTTGGTTGTTCTGATCAACTACCCACAGTTAAGGGTCTTGGCAGAACAACCAATGATATCCTTTATAGAATTACAAGTGCACTATTTATGTATTGGGGTTGTGTTGAATATTCTGTGTTGACTATCGAGATGCTACAAAAAGGTTTTCTGACTTAAGACTGTGAAATGGAATAAATTGAGTTTTGGTTTAGAACAACATTCTCTCTCTCTCTGTCTGCAACTGGGAGACTAGCTTCTCTCCCTCCCCAAAATGAACACAGTGGGAATGAGGATGCATGGGAAAAGTTCCCACACCCCTCATTTCCCCCTCACAAAACACAGAGGAACGTTTGAATGTGAGCACCTTTTATATCCAAATAAAACTCCTATTGATCTTATTCACAGGCTAATGAAAGCAGCAGTTTATCACTGGAATAATAGTGAGCGGAATCATAAAGGAATGGGCAAATAAAGCACGAGGTAACAATGACAGTGGAAAGTGCCATCAAGTCGCAGCCGACTTATGGCGACCCGGTAGGGTTTTCAAGGCAAGAGATGTTCAGAGGTGGTTTGCCATTGCCTGCCTCTGCATAGCAACGCTAGACTTCCTTGGGGGTTTCCCATCCAAATACATGAGAGTACACTAGGTGACCAGTGGGAAGATGGGAATAGATGCCTACACTATAGGACCAGAGTTCCATTTTCTGAGGTTGCCACCTCCAGGCGGGAGGTTGACACAGAGAACAAAGACACTCTCTCACACAAAGCCATGAGGTTACAGACTTACACCAGCAACTCCATACAGATATACACTCCGTGCACGTATGCCTGCTTGTGCCCCCTCCTGCCAGCCTTCATCTCCATTTGCTACATCAAAGGACTCCACACCTGGGTGCAAAGATACCGGGATGCTTCCTGAAGCTCGGTTCCCATGGCCAGCGTTCCTGTGATCCAGAAGATCAGTGCCAGATCCCACTGGTAGCGACATCCTGCCCTGACCATCAGATAGATTTGAATATTGACCACTCCTTTAGCACCCCCTTAGTGGCTAGAGATAGCAAACGGACCTTCTATAGGTTTTTCTAGGGATGGCATCATATCGGGTCATCCTCCCAGGTACCACCTCCCAATAAAAGCTGCTCCCCAAGATTTCAAGAGTTCCAGTCTTAGTCTAGTTCCAGTTCCTGCCCTGGCTCCTTCCCTCCCTCATGGATCCCTGGGTGCACCACTGGGGTCCTCCACTTGGTCTTCTGCCAGTTCAGAGCCACGATCCCTTATCTCCTTCCCAAGGACTTCTCATCCTTGTTTTCCAGCCAGATTCCACTGCTTCTATAGAGGTAAATATCACCCTCGACGGAAACCATCAATTACCTGCTCATGCACACGTCTCTATAACTGCTATCTAACTTCCTAGTACTGTATGCGTGTATGAATGACAGAACAGCAGTGTCTTGTATAACCTTTTATTATATTTTAGTAAACAAACTATCTTACACCTTTTAAACTGAGTCTGTGTCAGTTCCTCAGAAGTATCGGTTAGCGCCGCCTCTGTATACACTGGTGAAGGTCCCGTAAGCCTGCTGCATATTGATAAGAGCTAATATTCCCCCAATATTAATAACATAAAAGAGCAGTCAGGCTCTCAAACTACTTCAGAGGGGATGTGTAAATTGGGCCTCAGTTAGGGGCCAGGGGGATTGGCTTTGTCCTGGGTTCCTCTGTGTTGTGATTCAGTTTTTGTTTGTTTGTAACAGAGGGTGGGAAAATCAGGACTGAATTTCTCTTTCACATGGCATATTTGCTTAGCAAGATTTCCCTGCTGTCTGCTTCCTTGGTGGTTTCCCTTCCTTTTTCTTTTCGTTTCATTTCACACACACCCTCAGTAAGATGAGGGGTTGCTGTTTGCATATTTTTTTTTCTAGCTGCTTTTGGGGGAGCTCCAACTTAGTTCTCTGCCATTTTATCCCCCCCACACACACACACTGGGCTGCTTTTTGTTTCGGGGTGATCTGTGTTTGTCTTTACCACACACTGACATTACTTTACTCCCCACTGCTCTCCATTTGGACCTCCCCCCACTGACCTGCTCTCCACACCTACTTTGAAACCTCCCCCCCCCCATTGACCTGCTTCTCTGCCTCTCTGGCTTCTGACCCACTTGATCAACTGTCCTGGGCTGCGGTTGGTTGGGTACTTGCTTGGTCAGGTGTTCAGTGCCATGAAGCGGGGTGGAAGGAGTCATGCTTATAGCCACGAGAGGATGCTATCCCTTTCCCCTGTGCCAAGTAGTTCTGGGGAATGAGCACAGGCTCCCCCAGCAGAGGATGCCCCCAGCACATCATCTGGGGTCTCAGCGCCCACTTCCTATGCTCCACCCATGGGGCTCTCAACTGCCGCTTGAGAGTTTTCGGCATTGCCGCCTAAGCTGCAGCATGAAACACTGTTTGGAAGGGAGGATAGTGACACCAGTGACTTGGAGGGTGGCAGTGGTGGTGATGCATCCTCCCCTTCCACATCCAAAGGTTACCAACTCCCTGCTGCTCCTGCTTCCATCGGTAGGCTCTTATGTAGCACTCCCCCGCCCAGTGCCAGGAATCAGCTGTGCACAGGACCATGGCTCCACGCCACCACATGGAAATACTTCCACATCTTGGGGGGTGGCCCATGCATGGTGGAGTGCCAGGTGTGCGGCACCCATGTCCAGAGGGGCCGGGACCCACAGCACCCACTCAGCATCAGCGCCAATGACTTGCTGACCCTCTCCCCAATGGAGCATGTCCAGGACACCACCAACATGCTCTGCACCTACACGGTCAGCCTGGGGCAGGTCATCCCCCTCATTCGAGGCCTAGAATAGGCTCTGGACTCCATAGTGCAGCCAGGCCCCAAGGGGATGCCAGTTCTCCCATGGGTCAGGGCCTTGGCAGACAGGTTGCAGGCAGGCATCACTGAGAGGTTGCATCCTCTCTGCAAGGAGCAGGAGTACAAGCTGGCCTGCATGTGCAACGCCCACATCAAGGGCAGCTTCACCCTCCCTAACATGCAGCTCTTTCAGTGGAAGCGTGGCCAGAGGCAACAGCAGGCAGAAGAACCTGCGGGGAGGATGGAGGAGGGGGGAGTGGCCCAATATCTCCCATACTGGTTCTGATTGCTAACCTCTGAACTAGAGTTGCCAGCCTCCAGGTGGGGCCAGCAGTTCTAATGGAATCACAGTTGATTTCCAGGTTAAAGAGATAAGTCCCCCTGGAGAAAAAGGAAGCTTCAGTGGGTGGACTTCATGGGATCACATCCCTGCTGGGCTCCCTCACCTCCTCGGATTCTGCCCTCCTCAGGCGCCACCTCCAGTCTGGACTTTCCCAAGCTGGAGTTGGCAACCCTCCCAAGAATTGCTTGCTTCAGTCAGCGGCTAGTCTCCTGCCACTCGGTGCACAGAATGCCTCATCTTGCCACAGCTCTCTCTGCTTTTGCAGCCCCAAGGAAAGATGGTTCATTGAGTTGCAAGACTACAGCAGAATGGTCTTGTGAGGTCTGGGAAGCTGAAGTGAGGGCAAAGAGGTGAAGTTGCTGCTTTTTTCCTTCCAGAAACACAAAAGGGATCATTTTCATCCCACTGTCCCTCCTCACTCTGTCGGGGGGGGGGGGGGATGAGGAAGGGATGGTTGTCAGCTCCAGGCTGGGAAATTCCTGAGGATTTGGGGGTGGTTCCTGGGGAGGACAAAGATCTTTTGAGGTACAATGCCAGAGAGTCCACCCTCCAAAGCATCCATTTTCTCCAGGGAAACTGGTCTCTTTAATCTGGAGACGAGCTATAATTCCAGAATATCCTTAGACCCCACCTTGAGGCTGACATCCCTACCATCAGTCCGTACAGCTTTTCACAGCTTTGTTCCTCAGAAAAGGCTACAGGAAAAGAGGGGAACGTAGGAAAACTCTGTGCGCCTTCCTCACTTAGCTGGTAGGATACTGCCCACCAATTTTTTTCAACAAAATTCATCTAGGTACTGTTTTATCATTACCTTCCACTGACAACAGTAACCTTTGACATGTTGTTTGATACATTGTATGCTTGCAAAAATGTTTTCTAATTTTATACATAGGGGCAAATTGAAATATATGGATCACCAGCCTCTGGTTTGCTTGCTTGCATCTATGACTTAGGCTGATTTTACATGTGCATTTTTGTAACAGCTTCATTCCAGCACTCCCTGCACCGGTAACACATTGGTGTCAAAGCTGTTGTAGGGGAATGCCCACATCTGATTGAACTGGAGTGAAAGGGGTCATTCTTCTGAAGTGCTGTTAAGAACAGGATTTGTTTACAGAGGTGTGAAGCCAGCTTAAGAGCTAGAGGGCAATTAGCAGATATGGACAGTTGAGAAGGAATGCAGATTCACACTTGAAAGAGATGTGGGCAAGTTTTTTTGGAAGTAGAATGATTCCAGCAGGAAAGGCAGATGTAAAACCAGCCTTAGCTAATGCAGGATATTCTGCAGCTGAATCTGGCAGTTGATGAATTCACGTATTGCAATAAATATTCAACCTATAATTGATCTTAAATGATCCCTCTTTGTATCTATTTCATTTCCATCCAGTGCTTTGGGATTCTAATATATTTTCCCCATTCAAGCCCCCCTCCCCCCAAATGGCTATTAATCAGAATGAAAGGATCATAACAATCAGCTGTCTGGAACACAGCTAAGATTCCTTTGGTCTCTGTGTTCACCGGTGCAAGAAACTGTGGTTATTATATTCCAGCCACAGGAGCTTTTGAGGCTAAACAAGAAGGGGGGGGGGGGGACTAATAACAGCATTTACCAATTCCATTCCATTTTATTTTGTTGTATTTAATGCTCTGGTGCAAAACTGGTCTTCCGAAGACATGAGCATGTTTACTCAAATTGAGTGAACTTTCACAGATGGGAGCAGCCTTTACTTTCTGTAGTGAGATTAGGGGATGAGCCAAATTTATCACAGCGAAGCACAGATAAAGAAGCTGGACCCTTTCTTTGGGATGCAGAAAGCAGCAGGGCTTTCTAGACCAAAGCTCCGTCCATTCCAGATCCACTCAAGTAACCTCTAAGCACTGCAGAACTGCAATCCTCTCTATATTACTGGGTTGCCAAACTGCTGCCTGGAGTTAGTTCTTTTCAGGGCGGTAGGAGTTTACAGATGCTGTATCTCCCATGCTGTTTCCCATTTCTCATCTCACTCCCCCACCATCCCTTTGCCCACACCATGCCTGCTTGCTGCTGGATAAAACTAAGCTGAGATTTAGATTTTCTGCCTCAGACTCCAAAAAGTTTTAATGTATCAGAAACTAGGACTCTTTTTTAAAAAGTAAAGAATTTTATTAGTTTATAGAAAGAAAGTAGGGGAGGGGAAAGGAGGAGGGGAGAATGTAAAAATATTCAAGTTCCAGTTTAACATTCTGCATGCATATCTTCTCAATACAATTTTACAACTATTTCATCTATCATTCTTATTAGTTTTCACGTAGTCATATTTTCTCAATACTTGAGTTTTAACCAGGGTCCCATAAATTCTTCTTCCATTTTTCCTTTTAATATATTGGTCAGCTTGTCCATTTCAGCACATTCCATAATCCGGTATCAACTCATGTAGCATTGGAATTTGCTGTGCCCTCCATGCCATTGCTAATAAAATTCTGGCAGCTGTTATAAAATGTAAAATAAAATATCTATGATTCTTGTCTAACTCATCTGGTACACAGTTTAAGGAACCAGGATTCTGAGGGAGGGACTGTGGCTCAGCGGAAGAACCTCTGCTTTGCATGTGGAAGGTCCCAGGTTCAGTCCCCCATATCTCCAGTTAAAAGGATCCGGTGGTAGATGATGTGAAAGACCACTTTAACGGAGAGTCTGGAGAGCCACTGCCAGACTGAGTAGACAATACTGACTTTGATGGACTGATTCAGTATAAGGCAGTTTCTCATGTGTTCATGTGACTCGTCCTCACTATGTGAAGAAGCAGAGGAGGAGGAGGAAGCTCAGGTCCTGTTACCACCTGAGAAGGAAGCATCTGAGACACCTCCAGGAGCCCCCATATTTGATGTCCAGGATAATCCCAGGACAGCTCTCTTTCTCTGGGATACAACCCTGCCTCCCTCTTCAGATTTAGACTGTGAGCCCTCCAGCCCACTGCTGCTCCATGAAGTCTCTCATCACATTCAAGCCCCACAAGGCAAAAAGAAAATCCCAGCCCTGTAAGAGCATTGCCATTGTAAGAGCTGGTAATCCAGAAAGGTGGGGCTTTCATCTGCACCTAAGACCTCTGTCCACCATTAATCTTTGCTAGAACAGTGTAGGAGCTCTCTCCACAGTTGGCTCCAACCCAGAGCTGTCATCTATGGCTTGGGAAATTCCTGGATATTGGGGGCAGTGCCCAGGGATGGTGAAATTGAGGAAGGGGAGGAAAGTCAGCAGGGATATGATGCCATCGAGTCTGGCCTTTGATGTTGCCATTATTCCTAGAACTGGTCTCTATAATTTGGAGATCAGTTGTAACTCCAGGAGAACTCCAGGCTCCACCTGGAGGACAGCAACTGTATTCCAACTCTAGTGACTTCTGCCTGGACTTGGGTCTCCAGCCTTGAGCAGGCCATGGTGCAGAATCCTTTCACACACCTTTGCCTTGTTATTGAAGAGGCATAGGGAAGAACCCTCTGGGCTTTGTCACCAGCCAAAAGACCATGTGCCACAGGAAGGCTGAACAACATATCCCTCCCAGGAAGAACATCCTCATGGAAAGGATCAACCAAGATTTGCCAGTTCTTGAAAGGCACAAATATGGCCAGAGGCCAGGGATAGGGTTGCCAGCTCTGGGCTGGGAAATTCCTGAAAAGTTGAGAGTAGAGCCTGGGGAGGGTGCAACTTGGGGAGGGATGGGACCTTACTTGGTATAGTAACAAACAGTTTGCCCTCCAAAGCAGTCATTTTCTCCAGGAGAACTGAACTCTTGGTTGAAATTCTGGGAAATCTCCAGGACCAACCTAGAGGTTGGCAACTCTCTACCTACTCAATTTGTCCTAAGAAAGGAAGGGAGCAGGCCAGGCTGAGCAGAGACAGAGTGGGTTTTGTCCCTGCTGCTTACTTGGCCTTCTGCCCACCATTCCCACTCCTCTCCCACTTAAATGACGATGGATAAAATCACAGGTAACTCTCCAGTCCCACCTGAAGTCATCCAAATCGTTCCCATTCAGAGGAAAAGATTAAATAAGTAATAAATAAACAAACTCTCCTATTTCCTTCTTTAAAGGAAAAAAAATTCTCCGTTTGCCTCTGGCCAAATCAGTTATTGGCTGGAGAACAAGCACCCACAGGCAATCCTATGTAACCTCTCCCAACCCAAAAGTTCTCTGTTCCAGCTATGAGTTGCTCTGTGACTTCTGTAGTGAGAAAATATCTATCATGGGGCATTATGTAGTTTCTCTGCCACTATCTGATCAAAAGAAAAGAGCAAAAGTCCAGTAGCACTTCACTTTCCAATAAATAGGACAGATGGACTCCCATTCTAGCTGTATCTGAAGAAGTGAACAGTGACTCATGAAAGCTCACTCCCTGCCACAAATTTTGTTAGTCTTTAAGGTGCTACTGGACTCTTGCTCTTTTCTGCTGCTACAGACAGACTAACATGGCTGCCTATCTCGATCTATCTGAGCAAGAATACAAGGTGGTGGAATACCAGTCAAGCACCAGTCAGAAATAAACATCCTTTAAGAGCTCACTTGTTTTTTTCTTGCATTGTCAGACTGATTTGTGGCTTCCTTGTTTTCATTCTGCTTTCTCTTTCCCTTGTGCATCTTGCCTTTAGTTTATAAGCCTAGTTTATGGCAACTGCCACCAGTATGGCTGCTGAGAACGACTGTAAGACCTCCCTCCCCCCAACAGATATTCCTTCTGGGTCTTATGACCCAATACAACCCTTGCAGGAAAACAAATAGCATGACTTGTAGCATCAGGGGTCATTTTGAGCAGGAGCTCGGGGGAGCCCAGCTCCGGGAGTTGGTGCCAGCCCCTCCTCCCCACAGGGGAATGCCTGCTTGTGTCATGGCTGCAGCAAAACGACCCTGCCCCCTGGAAAGGTCCTTGTTCCTCTGACCAGCCTTCTGAAGGCTTCAGCCATCACTGAAGCTATCCTCCCAGAATAATGGTATTTCTGAGGCTTGGATTAGTAGCTGTCCTCTGTCTGTCTGTCTGTCTGTCTGTGTCTCTCTGTCTCTCCTTTCTTTCTTGCCTTTTGACATACTTCCAGTGATGTCAGGTGGTGTAGCATATGCAAATAAGAGACCTGGAATTTTGTCCCCCTAGTTCCTTGGTGGCCTGGGCCTCCAGCATTGTGTATGCAGTTTTAATTGCTCTTAGCCACCTTGGAAAGACCATTCTTGTCTGAAAAGCAGAGTAAAAGGTAATAAATGAATGCAGTCTTAAGAATGATAAGGAGACACCACTCATCCCTTTCTCTGCATGACTTATCAAACCATCATCACCGGTAATGTAAGGTAGACAGTCCATTGAGTATAGACAAGAGACACCCACTTCCCGGAGCAGATGCTAGCAAGCACAGAATATGGATTTTAAATATTGACAAGTTGACAACTGATCATCCCAGGGTTAAAACAACAATTCTGTTCTACAGTGTAACCAAAGTGGTTTCAACACACATTTGCTGCACTCTGAGGCAGCTGTTTTCAGTGCAGAGAATATATATTTAAAACATTTCTCCCACTCTTAGATTGTCCACCTGTCTTCGCTCGCTGCCAATAGGAGAGAAACCAAAAGGTAAGGTTTGATTGCACCTGGAATTTAAGCTTCTTAAGCTGCCTGCTCATGAATGCAGCCACAGAAACAAAACCTCATGCCTTGCAATGAATAGTTTATTTTCCGATGATAGTCACCGAATAGCTAACAAGCAAAGCTGTCTGCTTTCCTAGACCAATTCGGTATTTTATGACCGGCTGATAATACTTTGTTGAAGGGACTCTCTAATTAAATGCTGTTCCATGACAGTCTTCTCTCTCCCCTTTATTGATTTAAAAGATGAGCTAAGGGAAAGTTGATTGAATTCAACAGAAATTCAATCTCGTCCCACAGCTACTCTGCTTTTATGCTGCAAATAGGTTTGATTCGAGTGAGACGTCCACCGCGAAATGGAAGCTGCTAATCTGTCTGTCACCAAGAACTTTCCCATCTCTCTCTTCCTAAAGGAGTCCAGAACAACTTCTTCAGAATCCAGTATAAATGGGGGCTTTCTGAATAAGTAAATATGAGGTGGAACTTGCCATATTGCTATCACAGGCTCCTTTGACAACATGATTGTAGTTGGAGCTGGGCCACAGTGGAGGCTGTTCCTTGTGAAATGATATTTATTTATATATTCACAGCCAGCTTTCCTTCCTAACAGGGACTCAAAGTAGCTTACAACATTATTCTCCCCTTCTCTGTTTTTAGGCTTACCAGGTGCCCGCTAACAGCAGACAAACCCCCGATAATTACTGCTGCTACCCACCAACATGCAGCTGGTTGACAGGCAAAAGCAGGCTGGCCAAATAGGTGGGCAGCCGTCTTCATTGCCTGCAGTGATGTCACTTTTGACACAACACAGAAGCACCAGCATCGCACTGGGGCAATATTCTAGCACTCACTCCAAAACTCTATGGAAACCTACAGTTTGGGGGTGAGGGCTAGAGTGTCACCCTAGTGTGATACCAGCACTTCCACTTTGACCAGAAGTAATGTCATCACACAGTGATGATTATCGCTGCTCCCCAACACACTAAGTACCTACCTCCCCCTAAGTACCTACCTCGCCTGGCCATGTCTGACAAGCCTATCCATTTTGTCCTCACAACAGTAACCCTGTGAGGCTGAAAGTGAATGTCCCAAGCAACTGTCTGTAACACAGTGGGGATTCAAAACCTGGGTTGCAGTTTCACATTCTAATCACTAGACAGGAGGAGGAGGAGTTGGTTTTATACTCCCCCTTCACTACCTGAAGGCATCTCAGAGCAGCTTACAATCGCCTTCCCTTCCTGTCTCCACAACAGACACCCTGTGAAGTTGGTGGGGCTGAGAGAGAACTGTGACTTGCCCAAGGTCACCCAGCAGGCTTCATGTGGTACAGTGGGGAATAGAACCCGGTTCTCCGGATTAGAGTCCACCACTCTTAACCACTATACCAAACTGGTTCTCATGGTTGGGGGTGCTGCTGAGAGAAGGTACCTTCAGAATGCCATTTCTGTCACTCTCCGAATTAGCTGTTGTTTACTCTCAGTGACATGATTGGCTGTGGGACAGTGTCACTGTTACGAGAAAGAACACGAATAGCAACTTTAAACATTTTTTAAAAATGTCATCAAAGCCAATTAGGTACCAGCCAATTTTGTACTATGGATACAAAAAGAGTCTTTGAGGAAATGTTGGGGGCTTTTCCATCATTGTAGCATTTTTTACAAATACCCTGTAATATAGGTCACTGTTAACACCCTCATAAGAAAGATGGCTGAGGAAAAGTGGCTTGACTAAAACTACCTACTGGGTTGATGCTGATATGTTTACCTTCCTCTCTGGCAGTTAGGGTTGCTAACTACCCTAAATAGCAAGCAAGCTCTTGCCCACACTCCTCATCTCCTGCACTCGCTCAGTGGAATTGTTAGCAGCCATACCCCTTTTGTGGAAGGGCAGTCTTATTCAAGGCACCCCTTGTAAATTATCACTCCCAAAATCATATGTGCTGTACAGCTTGGCATGGAAATGGAATCAAGATGGAGTTGGGAACAAACAAAATGGACAGAAACTAGCCTGAGAAACTGTTTTGGGAAGGTGACTCAGGGGCATGGACTTTCTAATAGCTCTCCCCTCCACTTTAAAAGAGATACTTAATCTCAACAATGTGTTTCCCAGGAAAGCAATCACCCGCCCTGGCTGACCTCATCACACCTGGTCATGCTTCCCCTTCTTCCATTCACCTTAACTGATAGGCTATTCATATAAAATGAGAGCCTCTCCCATTCTGTAATCATTGATCATCAAAAAAACGTTAACACTTTCAGATTACACCAGACAGATTAATCAAATGCCATTAGCAACTCTCATGAGTTTCATTCAGTCTTTGTCCATCCATAGGAAAGCCATCAAATCACTTCCAGCACGTTGTTTTATCCCCCAACAAGCCAATCATGGTACTGTTTTAGCATCACACACATCAGCATTGCCTGGGGCTACATTTTCCTATAAAAATGACATATTCTGCCCTGTGCAGTGAGTGTGTGTTCTCCTGGATCCAACCTCACACCCAAGACGCTGCTTGTTTTTTCTTTGCTCTTCTCTGGACTACATACATCTAGATAGATAAATATCACCCCCCCCACCCCATCTGTTTCCCTGCTACTCTCTCTTTTTTTGTTAGCCTTGTGAGTTTCCCCATATGCTCTTGTGTATGTTTTGCTCTTTTATTTCTTTTAAATAAAATCCTTTCTATTTAATTTTGACTGGTTTATTTCGCGAGTTCTCTAAGCGAAAAATCCCTGTAAACACTGGTGGAGATCTCACTAGTTACCCCCTCTTCCAAGCTTTTTCTCCAGTTTCACTAATTTTCCCAGTTAAATTTGGAAACCCCCAGTTTGAGCAACAGAGTGGCAGTGGGAAATGGGGAGAACAATGGCACGTGACATAGCAACGCCACTTATTTATTTACATTATGTATAGTCCACCTTTCTCACTGGGACTCAAGGCAAGTTACACAGAGTGAGTCAGTGCAATCAACAGAATGGGACCTCCAATAAACAGTGCAACAGGATTTGGATTGTAGAAATCAGGAACCAACCAGAAATCTGAAAACAGAACTAAAGCAAAGCATAAGTATTAACATAATGCATTAAACAATCCAAAAATTACATAGTAGGATCCTCCTTACAGCAACAAGCAGTACAACCTATATAACATAAGAATAGAAGAACATAAGAGAAGCCAATGTTGGATCAGGCCAGTGCCCCATCCAGTCCAACACTCTGTCACACAGAGGCCAAAAACACCAGGTGTCCTCAGGAGGTCCAGCAGTGGGGCCAGGACACTAGAAGCCCTCCCACTGTTGCCCCCCCTCAAGCACCAAGAATACAGAGCATCACTAGCCCCAGACTGAGAGTTCCTATCTATACCTTGTGGCTAATAGCTCTGCTCCATGTTTATCTAATTACCTCTTGAAGCCGTCCATGCTTGTAGCTGCCACCACCTCCTGTGGCAGTGAATTCCAGTATGCATTAGTATAGACCACAGTCCCTAATCATTTACCCAAATAACTTCATGAATAATTTTATAGAGTTCTCAGTAATTCCTAGAGAGGGCTGATGGGACTTCTGGGTTTGTCCCAGAAGTGATGTCACGCCATTGACTCGATAGCCATTTTTAAATTTTTCTCCCACCGGTGCTCCACATGGTGTTGGGAAATGAGAGGAAGGAGCAAGAAACTCACAAGCCTTGGGGCTGCAGCACTTCGGGTGAGTGGTAATGGTTGAGCCTTTCTATCACAGACACTGAATCCACATGAGATTCGCTATGGGGGGGGGGAGTTTAGTGTTATATCTGTATTTTTCTCTGTGAGGGCTAACTGAAGGTCAGGAGCCATATTTGTTTCAGGATAACAGTGCAGCAGGAAGATAGATAGATAGATAGATAGATAGATAGATAGATAGATAGATAGATAGATAGATAGATAGATAGATACACATACACACACTTCATTACCCACCATTCTCTCCAAGGAGGGCCAAAACTGGCTTATATCAGTCTCTCATTCATTTTATTCTCACAACAACCCTGTGAGATACATTAGGCTGAGAAAATCTGACTGGCCCAAGTTCACCCAGCAAGCTTCCATGGCAGCAAGGGTATTCAAACCTGGGTCTCCCAGATATTAGCCTGTGTAAACTTTATCTCTTTTAGCACCCTGGCCCCAGTTCAAATTACAGTCCAATTACAGATTGCCCACATGGTGTGTAGTTTGATTCTAACACGGAGAAAATAATGGGGAAGACAACAGTACACTAACTGGCAGTTTGGACCAGCTGCTTTAGACTGATATTCCTAATGTGATGATTACTTGTCTGCTTTTTTAAAAAAATCACTCTGTGACAACCACTTTTAATAGCCTTTATTATAAATTGTTTTAGGATTAAAATCCTTATATACTCACACACTTAAGCCATTTTATTAACTTCAGCAAAAGAACAACATTCTGTAATCTCTTATGAATAATGAAACTATGAGGCGATTTAGTTTGCTTTATCTATATTTTGTTCTCTGACAATGAATTTATAACTATGTCCACATTTGAAAAGCCTGATCTGTTGCATTCTAAACAATAACTTGACAAACAATGCATCTAGGGATGCCAGCCTCCAGGTGGGACCTGGGGATCCCCCAGAATTACAGCTCATCTCCAGACTACAGAGATCATTTTCCCTGGAGAAAATAGATTCTTTGGAGGGTGGACTCTATGGCACTTTACCCCACTGAGGTTCCTGTCCTTCCCATACTCCACCCCCAAATCTTCAGGAATTTCCCAGCTTGGATCTGGCAACCCTACCCCTCCATCCCCCACCGGTGGTCAGGGGGACCTGGCAACCCTATCACAAGAAATATATAAGTTATTTGGCCCAAAAATCTGCCTACAGTTGTTTTAATCTTATGATCCATGTGCATGTTGGTGAGTGGTGGGCATGGTATTGCATGCATGAGATGAGCAGAATAATCAGTATGGTTTGCTCTGACGACACTTACTTACCTGTTGAGGGAAGGAAGAGGTCTTGACACTGTTATGCATGGCTTCCAAATAGATCCTAAGTATTAACAAAGTTGCCTACATTCATTATCTGTTATGGCTGATCCAGCAAGGATATTAGTGCATACAGTCCTGGCCACTACAGCTAGGGCTGCCAACTCCAGGTTGGAAAATTCCTGGAAATTTGGGGGTGAAGTGTGGGGAAGAAGGGGTTTGGGGAGGGCAGGGACCTTAATGGAATATAGTCTATCCTCCAAACGAGCCATTTTCTTTAGGGGAACTGATCTCTATAGTCTGGAGATCAGCTGGAAGATCACCAGTCTCCACCAGTTCTCCCTAGGGAACTACAGCCAGTAACAGACCTGTGATTGCTGGTAGTGTAATATGCTTTGGAGTCTGGTGTATAGGAACAAGGTTACCTATCCAATAGTCAGCACCTAGGAGACTGACAGCTTCAACAATAGGCTTCTATATTGCTTTCAGCTGGGAAGACACACACACTTGCAAGCACAACCTAAACACACTGAAGTAGAACTAACTGAGGCCCATCCCATACAGGCCTGGTGAGGAAAACTGAAACTAGTTTGTAAGGGCTCACTTGGAGCCATGCATACATATGTACATTAAAGGGAGGACAACAGCAGAGACTGAAGGAGAAAAGAACTTCTTGAAATCCTGCTATCAAACTGAAGGTGAAGGAAGAGACTTTGTTTATTCTGTTTTAGGCAACCCTCCCCCCCCCCCCCCGGGAAGAAGGGCCTGCAAGTGATGCTGTGTATTCTTGGCTCTTGGGGGACAACAGTGGGAGGGCTCTGAAGTTCTGGCCCCACTGGTGGACTTCCTGATGACACCTGGGTTTTGGCCACTGTATGGCACAGAGTGTTGGACTGGATGGGCCATTGGCCTGATCCAACATGGCTTCTCTGATGTTCTCAAGCTAGGTTTGCCAACCATCCAGCTGTCTGTTTAATATTGTTTTGCTCTGCAGTAAATACCAGGGGATGTTATTCACCTTTCATTCCTTGAAAATTTTCATCTGCCCATTTCCATACATTGAGTTTTTAGTGAAGGGACAGGACTTCTTCTCATGGCCAATATGTAAACTTACCTGCAACCAGTGCATTCCTTCTTCTTTCAAGCAGGCACAAAAGGCCTAGCTAAAGCGTCACCCTTTGGAACCCAGTTATTACATCTGACTTCTTCTCAGTTGATGCTTCCTTGTTTACTTACCTCAGTGAAGTTCTATTGGATTTTAACTATGTGTCACTACAGTTGCTGGAACCCACCAAGGTTGAGAACAAAAGTTCCAGACCTGAAGTGGTCTACAAACTTGCCTCAAAGGTTATCACCAGAGGCACACTACGAATCTGTATTGATGCTACAGTATAATGCCATAAAATTCACCCCCCAAAGCTGCCATTTTCTCCAGGGGAACTGATCTCTGTAATCTGGAGATCAGTTGTAATTCCAGGAGATCTCCAAGCCCCCTACTATGGTAGAGAGTCTTCTTAAAATCCCTTTTGCATGACATCCATTTTGTAAAAAAACTACAAGCTGGTTTCAGAAACACTTTACTTTTTTAAAAAAAATTGCTGGAATAAACAAAATTAAAATCAAAACAGCATCTCATAATCCTCTGGATCAGGGGTGTCGAACTCATTTCTTATGAGGACCAGATCTGACATAAATTGGACTTGGTCGGGCTGGGCCATGTGTGTCAGAGTTTGTATCTCTGCTACCTGGCATTACATTTTATGACATACATGGCCCAGCCCGACAAAGTCCAATTTATGTCAAATCCAGCCCTCATAAGAAATGAGTTCAACTGCTCTGGATGGTTTGATGTGTCAATGTTTTTCTTCTTAGCATGCAACAAGATGTGATTAAGAGGTGGAAGCAAAATTTAGACTTCCGCTGGGGCATCCAACGCCTTCAGCTCAGCTCTTCCAATCTCCCTACAAACAGTGGCATTAAAGTCAATTGAGCGCTCCAAAGTGGAGAGTAGGGGATTACAGCAGCAGTCTTTGCAATGAATCTATACCATATAGGGAAATCCTTATGTAACTATTTTTGCCGCAAAAGGACCAGGTTATTGGCTACAGGATTGTGGATGCCCCATTCAGAGCCTCAATACAAACAAATAACATTTATTGAAAGGTGAGGGAAATGACAAGGTCAGACAGGGAGGCTTAACAAACAGTATGAATAAAAGTAATAATGGCAGTCCCAAACTTAGGGCAAAAAGAGAAGAAAGTCTTCTAGTCACTTTTCCTCAGAGTCACTGAGAAGCCACTTTATCTCACAGCCTAGGGTTGTCAGGCCCCTGGTCTGAGCAGAGGTTCCCCAGCTTTTGCGGGGCACTTTTCACCACTGGCCAGCAGGGTAAACTCCAACCACAAATGCCCCTGGATGTGACATAATGATGTCACCTGGAAGTGATATCATCATGTCACCAACATCGGGGGTGACTCTCTAGTTTTTGGGCAAAACTTTATGGTAAAATTGAGTTTTGCCCAAAAACTAGAGCATCACCCCCCACCCCCCCGATGTCAGCAATATGATTAAAAAAAAAGTGGGGAACCAGCATACATGAAATGGTACAAAACACAAGAGACCGCTGGCTGAAATCACTAGGGTGAACAAAAAATATATAATTTTTATGCCGAATTCACAAACACAATAACCTTTATTAGCCACAAAGAATAGATAGGAACTCTCAGTCTAGGGCAAGTGATGCTCTGTATTCTTGGTGTTTTTTGGGGGGCAACAGTGGGAGGGCTTCCTGCCCCCACCGCTGGTCCTCCTGAGGGCACCTGGTGTTTTTGGCCACTGTGTGACAGAGTGTTGGACTGGATAGGCCACTGGCCTGATCCAACATTGGCTTCTCTTATGTTCTTATATAACTATGGATGGGTCATTGGCCTGATCCAACATTGTCTTCTCTTATGTTCTTACATTCTTAACTAGATAAATCCAAGGTATTCTTATGAAAAACAACAGTAGTACAGAGAAGTCAAATCCCAAAAGTATCAATGTGTTTCACTCCTGCTGTATTATGATTCCATAGTCCAACTTGACATGCATTCATCATAAAGTGGACTCATATAGTTCCTGAAGAATCCATATAATCTTGGGTGTATCTAGTTATATGGTTATTGTGTTTGTGAACTTGGCAAAAAAAATATTTTTATACATTTTTTGTTCACCTTAGTGATTTCAGCCAGCGTTTCTCTTGCGTTCTATACTGTCAGCAATGTGATGACATCACTTCCGGGTAATGTCATTGCAGCATAAACACAATGCGTACCCACAAGAAGATCCTGGACCAGACCCTGGAGCCCCCTGCCAGCAGCCAGGTAGGACCTGGCAACCCCATCACAGTCACCAAGCAGTCACTTTTCCTTACAGGATTGACAGCTCATTCCAGCAGACGGCCGCTCTTCTGCTAACTGCCTTTGTCCATTTCTCAGTCAGTTTTCCCCAGGAACCTCTTCTTTAGAAATTCTCACCATCAGAAGGAAAAATGCCTCAGCTTCCTCGTCTCTGACTGTTTCTCCTTTTTGGAGTTCTCCCCTCCTACAGAGCCAGTTTGGTGTAGTGGTTAAGTGGGCGGACTCTAATCTGGGAGAACCGGGTTTGATTCCCCACTCCTCCACTTGCACCTGCTGGATGACCTTGGGCAAGCTATAGTTCTGGCACAGCTGTTCTTGAAAAAGAGCAGTTTCTGTCAGAGCTCTCTCAGCCCCACCTACCTCACAGGGTGTCTATTGTGGGGAGGGGAAGGGAAAGGAGTTTGTAAGCCGCTCTAAGACTCCCTTGGGGAGTGAAGGGCGGGATATAAATCCAATCTCTTCTTCTTCTTCCTTCTCCTGCCCTGCTGCCGGGCAACCCAGTCTCCCTGTAGGAAGCGCCTACTCCAGAGGGCAGTGTCTTTAGGCTAGGCCCACTATGCAGGCGAAAGCATATTACACAGTTTTTAACAACAAATGAACATTTTTACAAGGCTGACGCTTTAAAAAGAGACAGTGGTAGAAATAGCAACATGCTGTCCAATGACCACTGATGTTCTTGGCATACAGAAGTCAATAAAGGCCTTTTCCATCTCTGAGGATAAGACAGGCTGGTAGATGTTGCATATAAATCTAAGTAAAGTAGTAGCAGCAGGAGAGTCCAGCTTGCAAAACAGATTCATATTCTACCCATAGCTTTGTGACATACCACATCTTATGTTTTTGTTTTATTTATTTATACCTCACTTTCCTCTTTGATAAGGACACAAAACTCCTTACAACATCCTTCTCTCCTCCTCCATTTTATCCTCACAACTCTGTGAAGGAAGTTGGGGCGATGGTTCTAAGGTTACTCACTGAACTTCTGTAGCAGAGTGGGAATTCAAACTTAGGTCTCTCAGATCCTAGTCTGATGCTCTAACCACAAGGCCATGCTGAATTTTGGGACACACAAGGTCCTAGGCTCAGTTCCCGGTATCTCCGGTTAAGAGACCTCTACCAGCGAGGCAGGGGAGCTTCTCCAGGTAAGATCAGATGAAAATGGATATGGTGTAAAGCGGGTCCATAAATGGTTTTATATTTGAATTATAGACATGGGAAAGGACAAAAGAGAGAGATTTAGATATCTCCAGTGAAAATGGCTTTGAAGATTACACCAGTGGCAGTGGTCAGTGAATCACACTCCTAGGACAGGTCTGAATGACAAAGGAACAAAACCATTCAAGTCCTCATTTGAAAAATTTCCAGTCTTTCTCCCTTATATAAGTAATAAGAGGATTATATACTTCAAAAATGGATTTTGTCATCTCCCTAACACTGACCCGGGCCAACAGATCACTGCTAGGATTGATAAACAGGATTTGGATTTCGAAACTGACCTCCTTCATAATAAAACTTGTTTCAGGAGAAAGAAATGGGTCTAATAAAAATCCCCAGGGCAGCTGATCTCTGGGTTTCAGCAAGATGACAATGAGTTGTTTTGATATTGCAAAAAAATAATAATAATCAGAAATCCAACCCCAAATGTTAAATATTATGTTTCACATTGTGAGAAGAAACCTTCTAACAAACACTTCAAAAAAACACACCTCTTTATCATCAGCTTTAGTGTCTCTAACCATAATATAAGGACAACCTGAGATCGCTATAGACAACCACTGTACCATGTGGTAATTTAGCATGTGGTGAGGAGGATTTTTATGGTTCCCTCACTGAATGATAGTGTATAGCAAAGTTCTTCTCACCATGTGGAAGAAAACAGAGATGAACAATTTCTATACATTTAGGGATGCCAACCTCCAGGTGGGACCTGGGAAGCCCCTGGGATTACTGCTCATCTCCAGACTACAGAGATCAGTTCCCCTGGAAAAAAATGGATGCTTTGAAGGGTGGACACTATGGCATCATACCTCACTGAGGTCCCTGTCCTCCCCAGGCTCCACCCGCAAATGTCCAGGAGTATCCCAGCCTGCATCTGGCCACCCTACCCCCAAACCCTTGCTGACGGCCAGGGAGGACATGGCAACCCTATAAGATATCTGATGTGGTCAGTCAACAGGACAGTAGCTTGAGTCACAATTGTACCATGAATGTAAAACCAATGCCTGTCAGAGTGTGCAAATGCATTACAAATGCTTCTCTACTTTTCCACCCTGGTAACAGGGGAAAAAAATACAGAGAGGGCCAAATATGGTTGCCAGCTCTGACTTTTTAAAAATCCTGGAGATTAGAGGGTGGTGCCTGGGGAGTGTGGAATTGGAGAGGAGAGGGAGCTCAGAAGGGATATAATATCACTCATAGGATTTCTGTTTATCCCAAACTTCACTCTCTGAAGCTGTCATTTCCTCCAGGGGAACCAGGGGTCTGTTGGAGCGGGAGCGCACAGGAGCGCAGCTCCAGGAGTGAGGAGCCCAGGGGGCGGGCACATGACCAAGCCCCGCTTCCTCCTCGGCTTCCCCAAGCAGTGCAGAGGTGCAGTGCCCCGGGGAAAGCCCTGCTAGGGTCTTTATTGTTTTTAATGTTTTGTTTTAATATTGATAATTTTATCATTGTTCCTTTTATGACTGTGTGCTGCTTTTCCAGAGACTTGCTCAAGGTGGCATATAAATTTTCTAAGTATACCATTTTTTATCTGGGCACATGGCACATAAGTACTGGAGAAATTTCACCAACCCTTCAGCAGCTTCCACCCCACCAGTTTGGTGTAGTGGTCAGGAGTTGTGGACTCTAATCTGAGAGAACCTGGTTTGATTCCCCACTCCTCCACATGCAGCTGCTGGTGTGATCTTGGGCCAGTCACAAGTTCTCTCAGAGCTGTTCTCTCATGAGCAGTTCTCAAAACACCTCTCTCAGCCCCACCTACCTCACAGGGTGTCTTGTTGTGGGGAGGGGAAGGGAAAGGGATGGGTGGTGCACATGTCCTGGGTATCTCAAGTCTACTTGAAACCTGGTGGTTTCAAGGGAGCAGGAAGAGAATGAGGGTGTGTTCTGTACGCTTATTTTTATTGCACAAAGTATTGGATGGGGAAGGGAATGGAGGAAGAGCAGGTCAGTTTCACTCACCTGTGGAGTGGAGCCTGAGGGGTGGTGTTGCCTTCTGACACACTTCCGGTATGTTAGGGGGTGCGGCATATGCAAATGAGCTATGCAAATGAGTTATGCTAATGAGCTCCTCCACCTCTTTTTCTACGAAATGACCCCTGAGGGGAACTAATACTGTAGTCTGGAGATCAGGTATAATTCCAGGAGAATTCCAAGCTCCACTTGGATTATGGCAATCCTAGGCTTCTAGGATGAGCCAGTTTGGTAGTGGTTAAGAACGTGGTCTCTAATCTGGGTGAACTAGGTTTGATTCCCTACTTCTCCACATGCAGCTGCTGGTGTGATTTTGGGTCAGTCACAAGTTCCCTCAGAGCCATTCTCTCAAGAGCAGTTCTCGGTCAGAGCTCTCTCAGCCCCACCTACCTCACAGGGTGTCTGTTGTGGGGAGGAGAATGGAAGGAGATTGTAAACTGCTCTGAGACTCCGAGTGACGGGCAGGGTATAAATCCAACCTCTCCTTCATCTTCAAAGTGTATTGTCCTAAGATATGTCGGGCTTGAGCCACATTTGAATTGTGTTCTGGAGAGAACAAGGCACCGTGGCAAACATCAGAGCAACAATGAGAGTTGCTGTGACTGTCTATTACCAACAAGGTTCCCTTTAGAGCGGGCACATCATCTGAGAGCAGCTGCCAGCACAGTCCAATGGACTGTGTTGTCCTAGAAGCACAGATCCCATTGTGCCCCCTGTGATAAGGACCTTTTCCAGCCCAGCACTAAACCTGAACACCTCTCTAATAACCAAATTATATAGCAAATTATGCATTGCACACCTGCTGCATGTTAATACTAAATCAGGCCTCACACTTAAGGCTTAGCTGAAATGTCAAACATGTGCCCTGTAGACTTAACCCTCTGTATAATGAGACTCCTAATAGGTAATTTAAAGTGCCGGGCCCCACTTTCGTTTTCTTTCAGGACCTTTGAAGCTAACGAGCTTTGGAATCATACTTAATTAGCACCAGGGGAATTCAAAACCTATTCCTTGACATTTTTTCCCTCCTTTATTTACATTCCCCAAACTCTGTCCATTTACGGATCGTATCATAAGATTGACACCAGTGGCACAGTTCCAGAATAAAATTCTCAGAAACTGGCAGTCTGGTATATGTCGATTCAATGTATTACCAGCCAGCTAGCAGTCATCGGAAAAGACATATCATCATAAAGGGCATGCTTACGTATCTGTGTGCTCTATGAAGTGCCAATAGTGAAGCATTCCTAGATCTGCACAACCTTCAAGCTTTACTACTGTCTACTCATGACTGGCAGCAGCTCTGCAGGCCCTCAGGTAAAAGGCCTTTCACATCACCTGATGCTTTAAACTGGAGATGCTGGGGACTGAAACTGGGATCTTCTGCATGTCAAGTAGATGCTCTATCACTGAGCCACAGCCCCTCCCCAAAACACTTCTGTTCACTGAAGTGCTCTTTCCATCAATGGAAGAGACCCTCCATGAAAACAAGGTTCTTTTATCACTGGAAGGCCACCTTTGGATACCATTCAGTATACAGATTACTAATTTTGAGGCTATCATAAGAACATAAAAAGGGCTCTGCTGGATCAAACCAATGGTCCATCTAGTCCAGCATCCTGTGTCACACAGTGGCCAACCAGTTCCTCTGGAGGGCCAACAACAGTGTATACAGGCCGAGGCCTTCCCCTGATGTTGCCTTCTGGCTCTGGGATTCAGAGGTTTAGTGCCCCTGAATGTGGAAGTTCCCCTCAGTCACCATAGCTAATAGCCACTGATAGACCTATCCTCTGTGAATCTATCAAATCCTATTTTAAAGCCATGATATCCTTTGGCAACAAACTCCACATCTGGAGTCTTTGCTCAGATGGTCTCACAGTGGTATTTTTTACATTCTGATTCTTCTGGCAAGGGATGCATTTGGAATTCTGTTAGAAGAGTCTTCTGCCTTTATGCACAAACCATACTATAGTGAAGCCATATGGCCGTGGTTTTAATTTTTAAAAAATTGAAACGGAGATTCACAAAACTCTTCTTCTAAAAAGATCATCATTCTAGGGTAGATGAGATGTTAGCTTCACCAAAGAGAGTTGTGAAGTAATCAAATAACTAATGAGGACACTTTTTTAAATTACAGAGTTTAATTGGAAAGGCAATGGTAGATTGAATATAGCGTAATATAATTAGCAAGGGCACTGTAACAAACTCACCTAATGACTCCCATTAATCTTGCACCTAAAAACTGATATTTTAGAAATTATGCTGTACTTTTTGGATTATTACTTGTGGAATATTGTAACATATTTTCAGATCTCAAGCTGAATCAAAGTAGGTGGCCGAACTAGTTAGTCTAAAAACCTTGATCTGGATTTCAAATATGCATGTCATTTTGTTAGTTGAATTTCAAAGGTAGAAGTTTCCTATTTATTCCTTTATTTATTTATTTATATCCTGCCCTCCCCACAAGTGGGTTTAGGGCAGGTCACAACAGTTAAAATACAGACATAGTAATAAATCCAACACAAGCGCAAAATCATAGAAAGTTAAAATTTCTAAAATCAACAACAGATAGGGTTGCCAAGTCTGGGTTGGGAAATACCTGGAGACTTTGGGGGTGGAGCCAGGAGAGGGCGGGGTTTGGGGAGGAGAGGGGCCTCAGCATAGTACAATGCTTATCTCTGTCAGCTGGAGCTTATCTCTGTCAGCTGGAGATCAGTTGTAAAAGCAGGAGATCCCCAGGCCCCACCTGGAGGCTGGCAACCCTAACAACAGATGACAGAAAATCTCAGTTTCCAGTAACCAAGGGCACCTCCACTGCTGGGCCTATGTTGACTATGTTGACCCACTCAGCAGATGCCGTAGTGATCTCCACAAAGGGCAATTCACCTGGGCAGTACAGGCAGGGGAGGCCAAAGTGTTTAGACATCCTCCGCCTCAGCCAAAGGCCTGGTGGAACAGCTCCATTTTACAGGCCCTGCAGAACTGCATTAAACCCATCAGAGTCCTGATCTCCATTGGGAGCATGTTCCACCAAGCTGGAGCCTGGGCAGAAAATGCCCTGGCCCTGGTCGAAACTAAGCGGACATCCTTTGGGCCAGGAACTACCAGCAAATATTGCTTGGCAGAGTGCAAAGCTCTACAGGGCACACAGGAGGTCCCGCAGATATATTGTCATGCCCTGACCTGGATAGCCCAGGCTAGGCCAATCTCATCAGATCTCGAAAGCTAAGCAGGGTTGGTCAGTATTTGGACAGAGAACCAGGATCGTGATATAGAGACAGGCAATGGCAAAACACTTCCAAACATCTCTTTCCTTGAAAACCCCACCAGGGGTTGCCATAAGTCAGCTATGACTGGACAGCAAAAAAAGATGTTGTGCAGTTTTCTTTAAAGTAAAGAGGGAAACAAACCTGTGAAGCCCTAAGTGAACAGTTAATAGAAACCAACTTGGAAGTCAGGAGGGATGGCTTCTGCTTTATGGAAAGTTAGTAATAGCACATAGGCTTTCAGTCCCTGGCATCTCCTGTTGAGGGATCTCTGACAGTGCCACCCTAAGCAGAGTTAAACCCTTCTAAGCCCATTGACTTCAGTGGTCTTAGAAAGATGTAATTTTGCTTTGAATGGTGTTGTTAGGGAGCAGGAATTGGGAACACCCTCTCTGCCTGAGAACATGGAAAACCACAGCTAGTCAGCACAGGCAATATTGAGGTAGATGGACAAATGCTATCAATATGACTCAGTTGTATTTACTACTCTTAAGGGGAAGTGAGAAAACTGCATTCCAGAGGGTCCAAAAGCAGCTATTGATGCAAGATTTCAGAAGCACAAATCAGCGAGCAAGAAGGGCATGTTCCCTTGCCTACAATGGACTTGAACTTCCAGCTACCTTACCAGTGTATTTGAAATCCATAATGGTTCCCCAATATTGAGATTTTTTCTTTTTTTGGCTGCGAGACTGAATGCTGTATTAACCCCAAAAATGAAAGGTCACTTTTTTGGGAGTTCCCTTTTCAGAATGCTGGTGCTTCTGCAATACAGGGGAGACAGGCACCTTGGCTCATCTAGTTATCAAATGTCCCAGTTTCAGTGAGGAGAGACAGAGATGAATCACCACAATACTTGAGAAAAATGAGCTCACAAATATTAATCAGAGCCTGTATTTTCTTTTACAAGATAAGGACCCATATATTACCAGGTCACTAGCATCCTGCCTTTTAGCAGCCCAGCTTAAAAAAAAAAATTAAAATTGTGACTGGAATGAGACCCTCCCCCCTCCCTCTATGTGGGATTAGGCTGAAGGCTATGGCCAAAAGAGTCGTATCATAAAAGGAAAAGGAAAGGAAAGGACTCAGTTGGAGAAACACACCTGCCCTGACCTGGATAGCCTGATCTCATCAAATCTCGAAAGCTAAGCAGAGTCAGCTCTGGTCAGTATTTGGATGGGAGACCACCAAGGAAGACAAGGGCCGTGACACAGAGGCAGGCAATGGCAAACCACCTCTGAACACCTCTTACCTTGAAACACCCCTCCCCTTGGTTGCCATGAGTCAGCTGTGACTTGATGGCAATAAACAAATAAACTAAACACACCCAAAGCACATTTCCAAGGGACTGTCCCAGTCTGACTCAAAAGCACCCAGAAACATGCAGAGATACTTCCCTGAACACAGGCATGGCCACTGGCGTGGTCAGCTTAATCATAACTTTTAAACTTGAACACAATGATCTGAACCAAGACTGAAGATCAGCCTTCATTTATTACTTAAGTACTTTTTTAAAAATCTAGGCACTGCATGCAGTGGCGCGGATCTCATTGCTAACGTCTGCTAATGAAACAGATTTCTGTTAGTAGTACGGGGGGGCTTCTTATCCCCTCCCCCAGAGCTGCAGCCCAAAATGCTCTCTGAAAGGCTGGGAACTCACCAGGAATAGCATGAGAGGGGAGTTCAGAAGTTTACCTGCTGTGTGATTAGGGAATTGGCATATATTGTTATATGTAGGGATGGGTACAAACCGGCACATGAGCTAAAATCAGGGGTCCTTTTGTAGAAAAAGAGGTGCAGGAGCTCATTAGCATAACTCATTAGCATAACTCATTAGCATATGCCACATCCCCTGACATCACCAGAAGTGTGTCAGAAAGGGAATGTCAGTTTCAGCCCCATTATACCCTAGGTGCCATTGAAATCAATGGCAAAAACTCATAGGGTATATGAGGGACTGGAGGAAAGGGGGTTTGAGGAAGAGACTCCAAACTTGCAGGGTAGCTGCTGGGGCCTCTCCTCGAAATACCCACCAAGTTTCAAGAAGATTGGACCAGGGGGTCCAATTCTATGGGCCCCCAAACAGGTTGTCCCATCCCCTCCATTGTTCTCTATGGTGGGAAAAAATGTTAACTTTTTTCCTACCATAGAGAACAATGGAGGGAATGGGGGCAACCTGTTTGGGGGCCCGTAGAATTGGACCCCCTGATCCAATCTTTTTGAAACTTGGTGTGTATTTCGAGGAGAGGCCCCAACAGCTACCCTGCAAGTTTGGAGCCTCTCCCTCAAACCCCCTCCCCTACAGTGGCTTTTAAAGTTGCCACTGAATTTCGGCGGCAATTCGGCAGCGGGCAAAATCAGATTAGAGAATCTGATTCGGCCCGTGGCTGCCCTAGTGGCCACTCCTGAGCTGGTGGAGCTTCGCTCCGCCTCGCTCCGGCCCCAATGGACCCCTGACTAAAATGCACCACAAATTTTGGCTGGTTTGTGGTTCATGAAGCAATGTTCACCAACTAAAGAGCTGCCATGAACTTCCATGAATTTTAAAGCAATTTGTGGCAGTTCATGGTGGTTTGGGAAGAGAGACAGACCAGATAACACTGGAAGTCCTGTGGGCCAAGTCCTAGATTCCCCCCCCCCCCTTCAGACAATAGGTACATGGCTTGTGGTGTGAGGGAAAGGGAAGTAAGCATTTTCCCCATCCTGAAAGCGCCTTACAGATTTGCTGTTCCCCCCCACACTGTTGGGCCAAGCATACAGGAACTTGCATGAGCACCTCTATGCAAAGAGTTTTTTATCTGGCCTTTGTGGAAAACAGGTGGCTGAGCTAAATGGACGTTTGGTCTGATCCAGTATAAGCTGTTACAAAAATTCCCTCATGGTAGCATATTCAGGAATATGGGTGGCTGGTGGCTTGTTCTGTCACTGGTTGCTGTAGCCGTCTTTTTCTAAGGTTGCCATCTTCCAGGTGGAGCCTGTAGTTCTTCTGGAATGACTAGACTACAGGGACCAGATCCCCTGGAGGAAATGGCGGTTTCAGAGGGTAGACTCTATCGCATCACATTGCTAGCCAAATTGCTCTATTTGCTTTAATAAAAGGTTGGGGAATTATGATATTAATGTGCAATTGGCATAACTACAGGATCATGGCCTTTGTATACCAGAGTCCCACTTTATCCAGGTCACAGAAATAGATGCAGATACTAGATAACTAAAGCAGTGATCTCTTTACTGAAGAATTCTTAAATCCTTATAAACAATAATCAGACATTCAGACACACAATACAGAACTAAGGAAGTAGAGGTGATTGATAGGGAATAAAGGGGGTGAGTTATGGGGTGATACTACCTGTTCAGATGTGCAGAGGTCCATGAGGAAAGGATTATGGCCTAAACCCAGGGGGTAAAGGGGTGGCCTGCCAGTTGGCATCTGGGCAAAAAACACACACGGTCTGAGGCCACGGACCTAGACAGTTAAAGACACTGGAAAACAATGCAGACCAATGGAAGGTCTTGGGGGCTGGTCTCAGGTGAGAACAAAAGCTTACCTGGGCCAATCAGGTGTCCCAGGAGGTGTGTGACACCAGGATGGGCAAGGCCTAGATGTGGCCAGTGAGCTTTCAGAGGGGGCAGAGTCTGGATTAACAACTGGAGCCAGGTGTGCTGGGGCTAGCTGAATGGATTTTAAGACCCCTGATGGTTCTGCCAAGGCAGTTGAATAGGCTCCCAGATACAGACAAAAGAGGGAGATGGGCCCCTGATTAGCATCAGGAAGGCTCGTTAATAATTTGAATGTTTGGTTGGTTTATCTTGGTATCCTGAGGGATGAAGAGCAAGGAAGGACAAGTACTACACATAGACATGCGATGACACAAGAAAAGGGCTGGGTGAGGTTCTGGAGACAGAAAGACTATTGCCAGATGGCCTCTGGATAGCCTTTAGAAATGTAGATACTTCACCTGGTGGAACCCAGTGTTATCCCGTAAGCATAATCTCTTCTGGGTGGAGGGGGAAGACTGGAGGTTTGCTTTGAGGGTGCCTTTTGAAACCTGAATGTGAAATCCCTGTTTCCAGAGCTATGGCTTACTCTGTGTTCCAGGACCAGGAGTGTCTGCCTTGGCCTGAGTTTTGTGGGTCTCTTGGCTCAAGTTAGAAGTGGGGTGCCCCTTGCAATTGGGGCTACCCTAGAGTAAAGACAGCACCTCTAGCAACAACATCCCCACTGAGTTCCCTCCTCTCCCTAAGCCCTGCCCTCCACAGGCTCCACCCCCAAGGAAATTCCCAACCTGGGACTGGCAACACTTTTTTCCCATTCACACCTGTAGATCTTCTTTGCCTCCACTCTCCTTGCTTCTTGTCTTCATGCCTTATTTGAGAGCTTCTTGAACACATGACACAGCCTGCGAACGCGGGGAGAGCGGCTTAGAAATTAAATAAATAAATAAATGACACTGCCTTACACTGAATTAACCATTGGTCTATCAGGCCCAGTATTGTCTACTTGGACTGGCAATGGCTCTCTAGGGTTTCTGGCAGGTCTTTTAGATCACCTACTACCTCTACCTGATCTGTTTGTTTGCTTGTTTTTATCTGGAGATGCCAGGGACTGAACCTGGGACCTTCTGCATGTAAGGCAGATGCTCTTCCGCTAAGCAACAGACCCATCTCCTTAGCCTAAACCGAGATGGTGATGATTCAGGACTACATGATGTCTCTCACTTGCCTTCTAAAGACCATCCTTCCATTCAGGCTATTTGTTCTTCCATTTTGTTTCAAAAACTATTTTGCCCTGATATGCAAACCCACAGCAACTAGCTGATATGCATCTGTATACGCTCAGAGAGAGCCAGTTTGGTGTAGTGGTTAGGCGCACAGACTCTAATCTGAGAGAACCGAGTTTGATTCACCACTCTTCCACATGCAGCTGCTAGTGGGTCACTCTCAAGTTCTTTCAGAGTTGTTTTCTCAAGAGCAGTCCTCAAAAGAGCTCTCTCAGCTCCACCTACCTCACATGGTGTCTTTTGTGGGGAGGGGAAGGGAAAGGAGATTGTAAGCCACTCTGAGACTTTGAGTGAAGGGTGGGATATAAATCCACTCTCTGCCTTAGGGTTGTCAGGTCCCCCCTGGGGGGGACCCCCACTTGATGGGTCCATAACCCGCCAGCCCAGATTGGGCTGCCGGGGGAACCCCACCCCCCAAATGCTGGGCTCACGAAAATGTCCTCCAGGTGATGTCATTACGCTGGGCACGTTGCAGGGGGGCACTCTATCTTTCGAGGGGAAACTCTGTGGTTTTCCCTTGAATGGTAGTAGTCCCATCCCCAATGTGCTCAATGTGATGATGTCACTTCCAGGTAACGTCATCACGGCACGTGTGCTTCGTGCATGCACCGAGGGACTCCAGGACGGCACCCGGGACTCCCCTGCTAAAAAGACGATAAGACTTGGCAACTCTCCTCCTCCTCTTCTTCGTTTTCTTCTTCTTCTTCATTCACACAACCAGTTCAGACCACACCAAGTCACAGAAGGAATCTAGCCTGTGCCAGATCTCAACTACTTTATCCTGTGCCCACCAGCCATATATAGAAGCTCAAGCCAAATTCAGGCCTTTATGGCACATGATTACAGCTGGCTTAGCAATGGCTAAAAGCATTTGGAAATAAGGTTACTGTTTTCCCTGCAGCTGGTATGCTCTGAAATGGTCATGTGAATCAGCCCTTGTGCAATGTTATTTCCAGAAGAAGCAAAAACATGGACAGCTGTAGGGAAATTATGTTGTGTTCTAGTAAAGGGGGGGGGGGGGGCTTACAATCGTTTTTTATCAGAATGTCGCACAGGTTCACAAAAGCACATGCAGCTGCCCAGCCTGAGGCTTTTGGTACATCTGCCAAAACTCAGCTGAAACAAATCTCAGATATTTAACTTTCAGTACAGTGTACAAGGTGATTCGCCTGCATATGTCCCCCTGCATTTTTGTGAATTTGTAAGGGCAAGCCTTTGATGTCCCTTTGTTATGATCTGGATTTAGGAGATCAGCTTAATGCCTTTAATACCACATCACGCCACAGTCTGTGCCATTCTGAGCCGAATCCCAGGCACCCCTGAATGTATCTTCACAGTCACTGATAGTTCCAATTTTTTCCAGGGAATTTGGGGTGCAAGAGCCACCTATATGCTTTGACACTTTTACAGTGCAATCTGAAACAGAGTTAAACCCTTCTTAGCCCCATTGGCTTCTGTGGTCATGGAAGAATATAACTTTGCATAGGATTGGACTGTTAGACATGTAAACTTTTTGGGCAAAACAGAGTCCCTTGGGAGCAATGAATCATAGAATTACAGAGTTGGAAGGGCCAGACAGGCCATCTAGCACAACCCCCTGCTAAATGCGGGATCAACCTAGAGCATCCCTGACAAGTGCTTGTCCAGCTGCTGCATAAAGACTGCCAGTGAGGGGGAGCTCACCACCTCCCAATGAGCTCACATGCAAAGGATATGTCCTCAGTCTTTCTTCCTCCATGTATACAGGGGCAAGAAGCATACTAGGCCATTACAGAAACTGAGAATTTTATACCCACTGTTATGGAGATCAGGAGGCCTGTGAATTCCTCCATTATCCCTTATCTAGCCCTCCTCCTTTGCCAAGTGCAAGCGACTGAACTTTTGAGTTAAAGTGTGGTATCGTGGTTAGAGTGTCAGGACCCAAGTTTGAATCCCCACACTGCCATGGCAGCTTGCTGAGTGACCTTAAGCAACTCACACCCCCTCAGCCTTTCTACCTCACAGGGTTGATGTGAGGGTAAAATAGAGGAGATGAGAATGAGGTAAGCTGCTTCGGGGACCCCATTTGGGAAGAAAGGTGGGGTATAAATGAAGCAAATAAGTTATTCAAGAAGGAAGTGTAGGTTAAGGAGAAGGGAGGTGTGCACAGACTTCCTGTGCTGTACTCTTGGTGCACGTACCTGTACACATGTGCAGAGACAAGAAAAGGAAGGTTATGACACCTGTGAGCTTATGACACCCCCATCTTCAGAAACTGAGTCATCAGCTGTTTAAATAACAAAGGAAGTTATGCATCTGCACATTATTACAGAATGGGCATTTAATGCCTATTCCTTCCTTCCTACACTCTCATACACAGCTACACAGAATTAAACTTAGGTAATTTTAACATGTACACAAATGGCAAAAACTGTTATACAACCCAAATTTTTTTTATGAAAGTCTTCCATAGATTCTCATTCTTCTTTGGAAGCCACCAGGCTGTTCCTCCTGGAATGCAGGCAACAAACAGTGCCATCCTAAGCAAAACAATACCCTTTTAAGTCCACTGAAGTCAATGGGCTTAGAAGGGTGTAACTCTGTTTAGGATGGCACTGAAAGTGAACATGTAAATATTTATTTAAAAGGTTAAGACCTTGGTCTTCCAGCAAACCAAACTGGCGCTTTAGAAAAATCTTAATCCTCTTTAGAGGTCAGATCAACAGTTTCAAGGTCAAAAGACCGACATCAAAAGCGGCAGAACAGAACTTTAACTGGGCATTTGAGTTGTATCAAGCTACATAGTCAATAGTGATTCAATTAACCTTGCTGTTTACCACTATGTAGAAAGAATAAAAATGAGGCAGGAACAGTTGCTTTCCTATTAGTCTGAATTAATTGTCTTATTGGGCTAGAGCACCAAAAAGGTAAACAAATACAGCATAGACTCAGATTCATAAAGAGTGCAAAAATACCCAGCAGAATTGCACCAATATAAGGATAACATATTGGATTTATACCCTGCCGTTCACTACCTGAAGGAGTCTCACAGCAGCTTACAATCTCCTTCCCTTCCTCTCCCCACATCAGACACCCTGTGAGGTAGGTGGGGCTGAGAGATCTCTGAGAGAACAGCTCTTGAGAGAACAGCTCTCTGAGAAAACTGTTACTGACCCAAGGTCACCCAGCTGGCTTCACCAAACTGGCTCTCTATTGAAGGAGAAGGAACCCTATGCGTGACGTTGTTGAAGTCTTCCTTAAAGGATAAAAAATGTGACAAAACCAAGTTACCCCATGTATCTGATTCTATGCTAGAAAAAAAAAGTATGGTTTATATTACTGCTTGAAATTCTGAAACAGGCACCTCAGAATTTCAGTTGTTATGACTGGCCTGTTGCCATGGCTGAAACCTGATTAGAATCAGAGGGATTGTTTTTATCATTTCCCAAGGCAGACTATGATTTTATTAATTAAAATAAAATACTTCCTACCTTGGCAGAACTGCCTTTTTTTACAAAGCTTTATGAAAGACACCATATGTTGTTCTGACTTCTTTCCCTTTCAATAGAGAGGTTTCAAGTTTAAAAAAAAATCTTTCAGAAAATATCAATGAACTATTTATTAGAAACTATGTTGTTTTGATGTGCTACCTTCCAGATTCTATTTTGGCTTGTCCTCTCACCCTTCTCTTTCAACACGGGACCATCATCAGTTCTCTCTGCTCATCCCAAGGCTTATGGTCATCTGGAGCTCAGAAGTTCAAGATCTAGTATAAGCAGGACAGCTACTCTTTATCACACTTACTGGGGATGTTAGAAGCCCCAGAGAGCTTGTTCAGTATCTGGTAATCAGAATAAAAATGAGGGTTGCCAACTCCGTGTTGGGAAATTCCTGGAGATTTGGAAGTGAATCCTGGGGAGGACAGGCTTTGGGAAGTGGAATGTACTGGAGTTGGGAGGCGAGTTGTAGCATGATCATAGCAAAGACTTTATTAAGTGAATCAGCATGTTCAGGAGATGGTCAGATCAAGCATGCTGCCAGGGCTCCAGGGCCCTGTTTATATGCTGGCCGGAGCCACACCTCTGGCCGCACCCAAAATACCTGATAGGGGCTTAGCATATGCGCATAGTTCTGATAGGGCCTTAAGTCTTAAGTTGTAGTTCATAGGTCCCCCACGGAAGACCTAGGCTGGCTATTGGTGGTCATTTTGGATCCGACTGTCTATTGTTCTACCTGGCTGAAGCTCAGGTAGAATCGGGCCACGTGCTCTGACCGCATGGCGGTCACCATTTCGTGACTAGTACACAACAGGAAGGGAGGGACCTCAGTGGGATATAATACCACAGAGTCCATCCTCCAAAGCAGCCATTTTCTCCAGGGAAACTGATCTCTAGTCTGGAGATCAGTTGCAATTCTGGGATCTCTCTAGGCTACACCTGGAATTTGGCAAACCCAAAGGGCTCTCAGTAATTTATTTATTTATTTATTTATTTCATGGGATTTATATCCCGCCCTCCCCGCCAACAGCGGGCTCAGGGCGGCTAACAACACATAAATAATACATACAGTATCAATTAAAACAATTAAACTTATAATGACTTGGGACACTCAGTCATAAAAGAATCCTGCCACAGGAATTAGTTGGTGCACTTCAGCATTTCTTGGTTCAGACTGGTCTAATATGGACAGATGAATTTCCCAAGAAAACCCCAGTTCAATGAGCTCTCCAGAACTGCTTGCAAATCCATCTCTTCTCCACATGGGAAGTTCCCCTTTGTTTTTCTTTTGGAAATGTTCCTGGGATCACTCTCCTCCTCCTCCTCCTCCTCCTCCTCCTCTCCAGCCAACCAGATGCAGACCTGCAAGAACACCAGGCCCCTCCTTTCCTTCCAAAACTGGAAAAAACAGAACCTGCTATTTTTCACTCAAGCCTCTGGCCTTGTAATTGGAGCCAGAATCCTTCATCAAAGAGAGCTGGTGTCTGGCCCCAGTGATTCCTGTCTTGGCAGCTGTGAAGTATCCACTTCTGTCCCCCCTCATATTTCTTCATCACTTTTCTCCTTGCACTTCTCTTTGGATGATTGTTTGCCTAGGTGTCTGGATCCCTGCTTTGGGAACTGGGCTTTTTTGCTGCGCCAGTACAGACAGATTAGCTACAGTCTTCTCCATTACTCCATTCCCCCCCACTTTCCCCAACTCTCTGGCCTTTTTTTCCCCTTCTTGAGCTGAAAAACTTTTTTTTTTTGGGGGGGGGGGGGGGGTTGAAACATTTGGTACTTAATGTGGGCATTCTAATTTTGGATATTATTGCTACATGCTTGATATTATCACGATTGCCTGAATTTTCTAGTTCTCCAGACCAGCTGCTTGTTTGTTTAACAATACAATAAACATTCTTTCCAGATTTCAATGCTGATACAGAATGTGTCTCTGCTTTTAATGCCACTATGCTTCAGGCTTCTAAATGATACCAGTGATCGGATAAAATCATAAATATTCTGAGACTTGACTTACTCTTCTTTGGCTAGGATGGTCCCACGAATCTGGACAGAGATTCTTTGGATGGCTTGCCGACTCTTTTCCCTGCAGTACCAGGCTGGCAAAGGAGGGAAGCCTTCTATTATTTTAAACTTCAGACCAGCTAAAAATAGATTTTCCTTCCCAAAAGGAAACAAAGAGAGACAATCTCATCTGCATTTGCTTTCACACAGTCTATTTTAGTGGCTCTGAAATGTAGCCATCCATCTGAGATTAAGGGGGGAAATCAGGTTGGCACAAAGACCAGGAATTAATATCCTGAAGTGAAGCCAAATGGTTTTCTCCTGTCTGTGCTGCTGCTCCTTCTTGCTTCCTTCTCAGTTGTGTCTTGATTGGAGCCTAGTCAGCATTTTATATTAAACATTTCCAGCCAGCCAGTGCTAATGTGTATTGGGAAAGACCCTTCTTGATAGATAAGGTTACCAGTAAGAGGCCAGTTTTCACCCCGAGGAAGAGGTTAGGTATTTTCCTTTCCTGGGAGGGCTTTTCCTCCAATTCAACTGGCAATGTAGCTTCCACTACACCAGACTGTAGTCAAGAGGACTTCAGTGTCTGCCAGGTTTAGAATCTGTCGCATTTTAATTCCACCTTACCTCAAAGAAAATAAGAACCCTCTAGTAATGAATTCCCAGTGTGCAGCTGTGCTCGTAGGTCTCAGTGCACGTGCATCCACCTAACAAGGCAAATGACATCCCACCAGTATGGTTTTGGCTTGGAAAAATGGGGCACGGGTTGGACTCCCAGTCCCCGTGGAGAACGTGGCGAATAGCACATCTAGTTTGGCCCTAAAGAAGGGGTTCTCAGACTTTTTAAAGTGGAACCTACTTCTAAATTCATTGTCCTTTTTATAAGGGTGCCAGACTCAAGGTGGGACCTGGGAATCCCCTGGAATTACAGCTCTCATCTCCAGACTACAAAGATCAGTTCCACTGGAGAAAATGGATGCTTTGGAGGGTGGACTCTGTGGCATTGTCCCCCACTGAGGTCCCTGTCCCCCCCCCCAGGTTCCACCCCCAAATCTCCAGGAGTTTCCCAACCTGTATCTGGAAACCCTACCCCCCCCCCCACCCACTGCCAGTAGCCGGGGATGACCTGGCAACCCTATCCTTTTCAGACCCAAATGACAAAGTCACTCCATGTTACTCTCCCCATCCAAAAACACAGACAAACAAACACACAGGAATCTCACATCTGTTCATACTGAACAAACACATTTTTTTGTTATTTTTATAGGCTAATTACGAGCCTTTCACTGTAGCCTTCACTTGACATGTCTTGTGTGTGATCGATTATAGTACTATATGTCAGATGTTACTAGTTGGCAGTTCTGCCCCTAATGTATGCATCGTGCAACCTACCAAAAAATATTTCCTGTTCAGATGAAGTCTTTGGATGAAACGAGTCTTTATTCTGGAAAAACTTGTCAAGAAGAAAGAATTGAACTGATTGTTTTGAGTATTTTGTAATATTTTTGTATTTGTTCACTGCATTTACATTATAATAGTGTTTTCACAACCTTTCTTTGTCCCTTATTGCACTTATTTTTATATTTATAACAGCATGACTGAACAATGGGTTACATTTCATGGCTAGTTCACTCACAGAAGCTAACCCAAATTTGCGCCTGATCCTCCCAGGGTATCCTCTCCAGCTCAGCTATTTTTCCCCTCTCTCCTAGTCTTATTAGCCATCGGTGAAAAAGTTGCAGCCCAGAAGTCGAGATTAGAACCACTGTGAGTTGTGTGTCGTGTAGTTGTCACCGTTGACCCTCGTCCACACCCCTAGATCCTCAGAACGATTGCAAGTAAATCAGAAGATTCTCTAGTCAGCTGAACAGTATCTGTTCAGGTGGCTTCGGAATCAATCATCAGTCATCCTGGAAACTCCAGGGCAATGCTTTTTTCCCCTGAACCCAATCAAGCTCACTTGGGAAGCAGGCTGCAGGAGAAACAAATCATGAAGTCAATTATAATTCCGATAAACATCATTGCTTTCAAAGACATCTTGACAAGGTATCCTTCATAACACAAATCCAGTGGTGCTAGAGAGACTTCTTTGGCACATAAATAAGATCCCTTCTGCAAAATATCTTTGCTTAATGAACAGCCAAACATCAATCTAACATGGCATGCATAACAATACATACATTCTAACCAATCTTATAGTGAGCAGAGTGTTGAAGTAGGACCAGGGAGGCATGAATTTGGATCTCCACTCAACCAAAAGACATACTGGCTGAACTTGGAGCTGTACTGGGGGCCCCTTTTGAGTGGAAAGGCTGCTGTTTTAAATACATCATAAATCACTTGAAGTTGGCAACCCTCATGTGGATCCAGCCCATCAAAAACATGAGTGGGCACATGCACTTGGATGTTAGAGCCCATGTGTGTATGTGCACACATAATGACTCAAAACATCAGTGCAGAGCTCTCCCCCTGTCATCATAACTACCTCTCCAGATAATATATATATATTTGTAGAACAACTACAACCATTGTGAGATTAAAAATCCTTGTGTTTTTAAGTACGGAAACTGTTCAGAGCAGCATATTAACACATCCATCATCAGAACCTGCTGTTACTATTATTGTAATAATAATAATACTGTAAAACTGTGATTACAGGATAGAGAGATGCTGATGATCATGTAGGCAGCCATGCTGCGAAAATAGGTGTTATAAATATACATGTGTGTCTGTGTGTGTCTGTTTGAAAAAAACATTCTATGTCACCTAGGTTTTTCCCACTTCCCTTTTTCTTTGTCTTGGATAGGCAGTCCCTTTTCTTCATTTTGTTTACTGTCCGATCCAGTTGTTTCAATGTCAGGTAGGTAACAGGTTTGGAACTTGGCAGGTGAACAGGCAACAGGAATTTTGTATAGTTATAAACTAACTTTGTATAGTTATAAACAATAGATGGTTTGTTACAATAAAATCACTGTTTGGTTTTACAGACAGATCTTCAAAACTGTGGGGCGAGACCTTGTGGCAGTGAGTGCTTAAATAAACAGGCATACGCTTCTTTGTCTCAAAAATACTTAAGTCTGTGAAAGCAGGAACATTCACACAGGTTCCAGTTTTCCTTCTTAAATGCTTGACAGGGATCACTAGGAGCTGTTTCTGTCATGGAAGGACTACTGGTCCCACCGCCCTAATTCACGATCCTCCTTGATCCTAAACTCTGGTTAACTCAGTTCAAACTAAACTAACCGCTACTCTCAACTACCACTCTGCAGAATTCCATTTGAATTCCCTGTCACTCAAGGTTCTTAGATGAGGCAAACACATTAACCGTTCACTGTTACATGGCTCAGTTCATGAGGTTGTGAGGCAGTAGAATGGCCCCCTGGTGTGCTGGAGACAGGTGCAGGTTCAGGAGTATACAGAAGGTATCTTGTGCAAGCTCAAGACACCAAACTTGGAGGGGCATGTAGAAGAGCAACAAAGGGAGGTCTGCTGTGAGTTTGGTGTCTCTAACTTGCACAGGATCCATTCTATACACTACTAAACCTCCTGAACCTGCGCCTGTAAATGACAAAGGTTCATGAGTGTATAGAACAGATTCTGTGCAAGCTAGAGACATTAAAGACACCGGGGACTTCCCCTGGGTACTCCTTTATATGCCTTCCAAGTTGTTGCTTTAAAGTTCCGTTATGTATTTGGATTGAATCAGTTGAGCGAAGACAGTCTCTCTGGAAATGTCTCTGCTCACAAACCACCACAAACAGCTTGAAAGTTCGAGGAAAGTTCTTGCTTTCTTGACTTGACTTAGTGAAGCACAAACCACCCAAAATTTGTCATAAACTTCCGTTTGTGAGCAGGTTTCTTGCCCATCCCTAGTGCCACCAATGAAAAAACCCTGTCTCTGCACACCACCCACCTTACTTCTGAAGGCAGAGGTTCGGGAGGATTTTCTTAACTAGCAGGCAGGACAGTATGGGAGGCGGTGGTCCTTCTGAAATGTGTCTGAACAATTGCCACAGATGCCCCCACCTTCCTCATCTATGGGTGGTCTGGTTTTGTTGTTTCCATGATCAGTGTGAGGGGCCAGCCATGCTACTATTTAATATAGTGATAGATCACTGTATGTTCTAAGCCACATGGACATTTAACCACCCTTTTGGTTGTTCTAATGCTGCTTGGCTATCAAGAATGTTTTTGAACACTTTTCTGAAGAGCCACAGAGACTTTCTTTTTCAAAAAGAAATGTCAAATTACGACTGTCTTGGGGAGCATAGACTGGTTTGGGACATCCCTATAAAAATAGAACTATCCTGACAAATCCGGTTATGCTGACAGCTCTTCTTGACGGTAGGTAAGATATCTGAACAAATTTCTTTGTACTACCAGGCTGAAGAGGGAGAAATTCATTCTCACTGAAGTTGCCTAAAATGCACCCTTGTTTTCACATTGAAGACAACGTGAATCTCATCAGGCGATTTTTAAAAAATGTACCATTGCTGTTCAAAATCGTAGCTGCCTCAGGAGATTCAGTCGTTGTAGTTAGAAGGATGGTGTTTTCCTCAAACATCACAATCACTAAGGCACTGGAATCCTCAGGAAAAAGTCCTTCACAATCCAATCATTCTTCAGCGCTCCAGTTGTCCTTATCCCTTGAGGTTAATAAGTGGTATATTTTCTTTGATCTTTCATACCAGCCTAATATCCAGGAATATGGTTTTTCCTCCAGCTGGGTTATAGCTGTCATCCAACAGAATGCATCATGTTGATGTGATAAATAACCATCAAGTATGAATAGGGTTAAGAACATAAGAGAAGCCAATGTTGGATCAGGCCAATGGCCCATCCAGTCCAACACTCTGTCACACAGTGACCAAAAATACCGGGTGCCCTCAGGAGGTCCAGCACTGGGGCCAGGACACTAGAAGCCTTCCCACTGTTGCCACCCCCCTCAAGCACCAAGGATACAGTGCATCACTTGTCCCAGACTGAGAGTTCCTATCTATACCTTGTGGCTAAAAGCTACTGATGGACCTCTGCTCCATATGTTTCTCTAATTCCCTCATGAAGCCATCCATGCTTGTAGCTGCTGCCACCTCCTGTGGCAGTGAATTCCTTGTTAGGCTTGTTATTTCCTAGAACCAATGTAGAAATCACAGATCCAGATATACAAGCATCTCATAGAAATTCCTCTATCGATTGTGCCCTGAAAGAGCGTTGAAATTTTTTTATACTCTGCTTTTCTCCCCTACAGGCATTCAATAGGAACATTATTCTCCTCCGTTTTATCCCGTTACAACCACAGGGGTATGTTGGTCTTTTGCAGTAAAAATCAAGAGTCTTGTGTGCTGGAGACACCACTTAAATAACAGCCTCCCTAATAACAAATCAATCTGCAGAACTTTCTATGACTGCGCATGGCAGACCTCTCTCGTTCCTACCAGACACAGGAGCATTTAGGTCTACCATTCACTGGACTGATAGTGGTGATCTCCCAGTGTTCCCTCTAAGCTGAGTTAGTGTGAGCTAGCTCACAGTTTTTTAGCCTCCAGTTCATAGATTTTTGTCTTAGCTCAGGAAAGATGGCTCCAGAGCAAACAGCAGCCAAATTGTTCACTCACACTTTAATGCCAGTAGCTTACAAAGTAGAATTTTTGCTCACAAGACTCCACATCTTAGAGGGAGATTGGTCTCTGCCTTATTATGTGGTACCTTAATGACTAACTGCATTTTACCCCAGCATCAGCTTTGGTGGACTGGAGCCTGCTTCTCCACATCCAATAAGTGGATCTTCACTGGGCAGACATTTTAGGAGACATAAAAACAAACAAACTCATGAAATACAATTGTGTAAAATTCAAATGTCATCAAAAAAAATCCAGAGACCATTCTCTACTTGTGCGTAACTAGTTGACTCTTCTAATGTTGAAGTTCCCAACCTTTTGGTATAGTGACACACAAGTCCGTATGCACTTGGTATGGTGACCTATCCGAGGCTGACCAAGGTTTTCCAGTGCCCTAGGCAAATTATGACCTTGGCACCCGTCTAGTTCAGTGTTCCATTTTTTATAGCTACTAACCAGATGGGTTTGAGAAACCAACAAACATCGCGCAAAGCGTGCAGCTGCCCCCAATATGAACCCCAAGCAAGAGGCATCCTGATATACATAGACTTTTCATATGGAGGTTTACATTCCAGCCTTTGACCACCCTCTCCTTCGCCATGACTCCCTCTAATCCCCCCCAAGATTCTAAGAAACTCACTCTAGTAAACCTCAGGACACATTTTACTTGAGTCCAACATGGGGGGGTGGAGAGAGAGGGAACCAACTAATGTATGATATGGAAGGTACAATTTCCAGGGTCAGATCTTTCTTTCCAAGATAGAAAAAAGGGCAATAGAAAGGGCAGAGGTGACCATTAGGGAGGGCTGGCCTGCAACTCAATAGCAGAGGCCCCCACTCATGGGTCCCAATCCACAAGCGTTTATGCCAGGGTGACATCTTGTTAGTCTTTAAGATGCCACGGGATTCCTGTTTATTTTTCAGCAATACAATATGTATTTATTTTAACACTTACATAATGGACAGATCAATGGCCCCACTGTTTTGGAGGTTTTTAAGTGAACTCCATCTGATTTTTGCAATTTGCTGTCGACTTTCTTCCTTGTGTTTTTGTTCTTGTATTTGCTTCAGCTTGATTTTACCTTTTTAAAGTAAAAAACTCCCCAGCGGGTTACAAAAATAAACAACTATGTGAAGCAGCTCAAACAATGCTACAGAATACTACAGCTGCCTGTTCCTAGCAGACATATTAAAGCACAAAGCACAATAAAAAAAAATAACTCTGTGTGTTTTCTTTTATGGGATTCCAAACCTAGTCTCAGCAATACAACCTGCTGCCATATCTCCCTGTAGAAAGCACAGTGTCAGTGGGTGTTCCAGCTTTATTTATCCTTAGAACTCTTCTCCAAGAGCACAACATTTACACACAGATATTTTCCACAAAAGCAGCAACAGATAAAGCACTGTGAGAGAAGAGGGTGGGAGGGAGCAAAAAAAACCATGATCATAGAGAAAATTATTATGGGCAGAAGCAGCACATAAAATCAGCATGAATGAGCAATTGTTCCACTATATCATGCTGTAGAGCTAACTTCATTCCTTGACATTAAAAAAATATGCTCAAGAAATACCAAGTGGGGGACCTGCAAGTACTTCCTGTTTCCTGTCCCTGGAAGCCCCCATAGATCCTTCACTCTTGATGCTTGCTTCTCTCCCTCCAGTTTGGTGTAGTGGTTTGTGTAGTGTAGTGGTAGTAGAACCATTTTGGTGTAGTGGTTAAGTGCGTGGACTCTAACCTGGGAGAACTGGGTTTGATTCCCCACTCCTCCACTTGCACCTGCTGGATGACCTTGGGCAAGCGTTAGTTCTGTCACAGCTGTTCTTAAAAAAGAGCAGTTTCTGTCAGAGCTCTCTCAGCCCCACCTACCTCACAGGATGTCTGTTGTAGGGAGGGGAGGGGAAAGGAGATCGTAAGCCGCTCTGAGACTCCCTTCGGGTAGTGAAGGGTGGGGTATAAATCCAATCTCTTGTTCTTCCTTCCAACCCACCAGTCAACCTACCTTTACCTACCCCCATGTCTTCCCCTTTTCCTCCTTCCCTGCCCTTGAAATCCTCTTCCTGGGAAAAGTCTGGCTGGTGTTGGGCTGGGCTTGGCTAAGTGTGCACTGGCTACCATCACCAACCCAAGCCAAACTGTATGGGCAGTGCATTTCTGTTAGTCACCACGGTGCTGTCCTTAGTAAATCCTAGTCTACTAGGGAAGATGACAATGGAGGGGGCAGGACCTTTTGCAGGTCTGTTTCACCCTCTCTTGTAAGGCTGCACAGCATCCTTATGGACTTTTCTGATTTATAGGGGCAGCATATGGACTATGCCGTCAGTTATGTGGGACATGAGAGTACACTAGGTGACCAGTGGGAAGATGGGAATAGACACCTACATTATAGGGTCAAAACACCATTTTCTGCGGTTACCACCTCCAGGCAGGAGGATTGACACAGAGAACAAAGACACTCTCCCACACAAAGCCATAAGGTCACAGGCTTACATCTGCAGCTCCACACAGACATACACTCCATGCACATATGCCTGCTTGGAGCCCCCTCCTGCCAGCCTTCATCTCCATTTGTTACATCAAAGGACTTCACACCTGGGTGCGAAGACACTGAGATACTTCCTGAAGATCGGTTCCCATGGCCGGCATTCCTGTGATCCAGAAGATCGGCGCCAGATCCCACTGGCAGCGACATCCTGCCCTGACCATCAGATAGATTTGAATATTGACCACTCCTTTAGCACCCCTTTAGTGGCTAGAGATAACAAACTAGTGGCTAGAGATAACAAACCTTCTATAAATTTTCTGGGGATGGCATCACATCATGCCATCATCCCAGGTACCACCTCCCAATAAAAGTTACTTCCCAAGAGATATTCTCTCTCTCGCACTCTCTCGCTCTCCCCCTTGTGAGAGTTCCTGCCCTGGTTCCTTCCCCCACTCACGGACCCCTGGGTGCACCACTGAGGTATGCCACTTGGTCTTCTGCCGGTTCAGAGCCACGATCCCTTATCTTCTTCCCCAAGGACTTCTCATCCTTGTTTTCCAGCCGGATTCTACTGCTTCTATAGAGGACGGAAACCTCGACGGAAACCATCAATTACCTGCTCATGCACACGTCTCTGTAACTTCTAATTTCCTAGTACTGTATGTATGTATGAATGACAGAACAGCATTGTCTTGTACAAGTTTTTATTATATTTTAGTAAACAAACAATCTTTCACCTTTTGATTGAGTCTGTGTCAGTTCCTCAGAAGTATCTGTTAGTGCAGCCTCTGTATACACTGGTTAAGATCCCGCAAGCCTGCTGCATATTGATAAGAGCTAATACCCCCCAAAATATGAATAATATATAATATATATAATATATATTATATTAAATATATAATAATAATATAAGAGAGCAGTCAGGCTAACACTTAGAACCCCCACCCCTTGATGGTTTTGCTTTACGTAAACCAGGAATTGGAATGCTTTGTGATATTGTTGTGGTTGCCCAGCAACTCCCAACAGTCACTGAGAGGTCCATGGATATTCTTTTTTAAAGCTACAGGCATTGTTTCTGTTATGTTGGCTAGTTTGGTGCAGTGGTTAAGTATGCGGACTCTAGTCTGGGAGAACCGGGTTTGATTCCCCACACCTCCACTTGCAGCTGCTGGATGACCTTGGGCAAGCCATAGTTCTGGCAGAGCTGTTCTCTCAAGGACAGTTTTGGAAAGAGCTCTCTCAGCCCCACCTACCTCACAGGGTATCTGTTGTGGGGAGGGGAAGGGAAAGGAATTTGTAAGCCGCTCTGAGACTCCGAGTGAAGGAATACAACTCTTCTTCTTATTTATTTATTTATATTAGTTTGTTTATTTATCAAATTTATATTCTGCCCTCCCTGTGAACAGGCTCAGGGCGGATCACAACATCAGACAGGCCTTTCAACCGCACAACACAATAATAAATAATCCTAGGACTTCTAGGCTACTGGGCAATGTAGATGGATGGATTACATACAGGATCGCTGGATTTGTGGCTGCCATTGTAGAAATACAAAACCATTCTAAAACACTTGTATAACCCTATCATTATGTGGGTAGCTTTCCATTAATTTCTTAAGCATAAACTCTCAGGGGCTGTTCAAGACCACTGGGTTGAATGAACAGTAATAAGAAAGAAAGAAAGAAAGAAAGAAAGAAAGAAAGAAAGAAAGAAAGAAAGAAAGAAAGAAAGAAAGAAAGAAAGAAAGAAAGGAGGGAGGGAGGGAGGGAGGGAAGGAAGGAAGGAAGGAAGGAAGGAAGGAAGGAAGGAAGGAAGGAAGGAAGGAAGGAAGGAAGGAAGTTAGTTAGTTAGTTGGTGGTGATGGAAAATAGCATCAAGTCGCCACTGACTTATGGCAGCCCTTTAGGGTTTTCAAGGCAAGAGACATTCTGAGGTCATTTGCCATTACCTGGCTCTGTGTCGTGACCCTGGACTTTCTTGGTGGTCTCCCATACAAGGCTGATGTTGCTTAGCTTCCAAGATCTGACAAGATTGGACCAGCCTGGGCCATCCTGCTACCCTTGCTGATACAATGGTGTGGAGCAGGTGAGGGGGTGGGGGAGAAACACCCTTCCTGGTCAATTTGAAGAAAACTATAAAAAACTCATGCTTGGCCCAGTAAAAACAGCTTGATTGCATGCCACTGCAGAGAAATGGATGGCTGGGATGTTACGAGCCAAAGGCCTTTAAAAGCTTCCAATGCGATGCTCACAAAGTCATCACCTGCACCGAACAAGGGTTTCTGTGAAGCATCAGATCCACTAATCTAGCTCAAAGTCTCAAGTGATCCCTGCACCCCAAAGATACTTCTCCTTCAGCCATCTCTCTCTCTCTCTTTCTCTCTCTCCATTTTAATTACAGATCTGTTATTTTTCTCACACCATAGGCCAACAAACTCACCTCAGACCTCACCTCTGCAAGTGGATTGCCAGTTCAAGAAATGTCCTCACACACCGAAAACTCCCATTCATAGAAAGATGGTTTCCCAAAGAATAACAGGGTTTTTTTCTGTGTTACACTCCTAAGATCAATTGTTCTTCATGAGATAAAACTCAATGTACAGTGAGAGATGGTAACAGAATCAGATAATTAGCTGCTTGCTCGGGTAAAACAAAATGGTGATGTGACTAATGGTCTGATCATAAGATTGGCTGAGGCAGCAAATAAAATGCTTAGACTGGTGGCACAAAAGATTGCACTGCAAGAGTATTATAAGAAGTTTGTGCCAATGAGGGGACACACTTGACTGTTTATGACATGGCAGCTGCTTGTAAACTCATTACACGGCACATGAAAGCATTCTGTAGCTGTTATGATCCAGTCCTTGAACAGTGACTGGGGAGGTAAAGATGAAGGTCAGGAGGCAATTCTCTTGAAGATCCCACATTCACTGAGTCTACTGGCAGCTGAGTCCAAGGGAAAGAAAAACCCATCAGCACTTAAAAAAATAAAGACAATGTTTGAGGCCTAGGACTCTGATCATCTGCTCTAGCATCACACCAGCCACAAAAGACCGCATACACATTATGTGAGTTCACAGAAGGGCATGCCTGGAATAGGTGTGAGTGTTGTGAGGGGACAATATCCTGTGAGAAAAGTTAAAAAGAAAAACAAGGTCTCATCTACTTGCAGGAAGTTCTTACCATAAAGTTTCTGGTGATTCCTAGAGCTACCCTTTGTCACTTCTGGGTAGCTCTAGGAATTACCAGGAACTCTATGGTAAGAACTTTCTGTAAGTAGACAGTTTTTCAGTTTTTCTGGCTTCTCTGCTTCCAGTGGTGGTGGGCAACAGGAGTTGTGGGTGGGGAATTTCCCATCCCCAGCTGGAGGTTTGGCAGCTTTATGGAAGTCCCTAGCCAAGAAGATAATAAGCGGACCTTAAAATCAGTCTCAAAGTTGGAGTTCAACCTATATTCCCAGACTGCTGTCAAAACAACCCTCTGCTCATAAATGTGGTGGGGTTTAGGCCTTCCTCACAGCTCAACATTCCAAGTAGGTTTTCACTTCCATCAGAGTATACATGTCTCTGTAAAGCAGGGATGTCTGTTGCCTGCTTCTGGTAGGTAAAGTCCCAGTGGTGTGCCCCAGTCCCTGTCCCCTGCCCACACTCAGTGGAGCAGCAGGGGGGAAACAGGGGTGGGAGACATAACTGCAGAGAGCAACACTCTAGGAATTCCCACAATCTCTATGGTAAATATGGTTGCTCAGGACAGTGTGATGTCTTTTCCCCTGTGCCTTACTCCAAAAGTCTTCTAGGTGTGATATTTCCAGACATGAACCTGGCAACCCTACAATAAAGAATGCAATTTTAGCTGCCAGTAAGAGTGTCATGGGCCAGCCAGCTGCCTCATCCTCTGCGGATGAGGAAATGGAAGAATCAGGCCCTGCACCAAATGAATGCCTGCCTGAGCAGCTGGGTAAAGAAGCAGATCCAGTGAAAGAAGCATCAGGAAGCAAGAATGCTTCCCAGCCAGGCTGCTCACTCTGGCAGGAGATGAAAGAAATGAGATAGAGATCAGAGAGTCAGTCACTGCCGGCTTCTCCTGAACCAGCAGAACACAGATGATAGAGAGAGTGTTTGACAGCTCAAGAGAGATGAAGAAACACCCATTTAATTGCACAACAGTGATAAGTGCCAATTGCTGGAGCAGAGTTGTTAAAAGAGCAGGAATGACAAGCTGGTATGTACCTTTTTCTTCTTTTTATGCCAATAAAGGTATTTTGATTAGATTGGACAAGCTGGTAGGAAAGCATTGGGCTTGCACCTGGAGGACAATGGAAACAGCAGTAAGGGCTTTGAGGAATGAGTCAGCTAATGAGGCAGATAAAAGAAACACATTGACAGGGCCCGACATGGAAGCAATCTTGCTCTCCACCCCCTCTGTGAGCTAACCCACTCAGCAAACAGATTGGTACCTTGCCTTGCACCCTGTCCTATTTAACTTGTGCTTGCTTTTCCAGCTAGAAACCCAGACTCTGTCTCCTGTAGCTTCAAAGCTCTGGACCCTGGACTCCAGACCTTCCTGTTTCCTTGACCTTTGGACTGAACCTTCAGCTCCTGACTCTGGACTGGTTTGTTGACCTTGCTCTTATCTCTTGCCTTGACTGATTGTGATTGTATTTGTGCATCCCGGAGACCCGAGGTAGAATAAAAGTGCCAGGCTCTGCCCTGAATGTGACAGAGTTTCTACAGCATTTGACAATAATGTGATCAAAGGTCTCTCACTAAGGTTGCCAACTCTAGCTTGGGAAGTTCTTAGAGATTTGGGTGTGATACCTGGGGAAGGTGGAGTTTGTAGAAGTTCAGCGGGGATGTGATGCCAGAGTCCATCTTCTGAAGCTGCCATTTCCTCTAGGGGTACAACAACAAAGGACAATGGAGTAAGAAAACTGCTATACTCACTGATAAATAACTCCAAAAATGGGCTGCCAAAGACTCCCAGTTCAGTTATAAATGCACATAAGTAAGAACAACAGAAACTGTATTTTGACCCATAGAACACAGTATTACATACAGATAACAAAATTTCAATTGCCAACACAGAGATTAGTACATTTAGACATAACAAACATGATAAAGAGGAATAATAACGCCAAGAATGTGGAGATATACATTCACAGTTGACGGTAACAGTGAAACAGTGAGACAAGGTCCCAGTATAACTCCCTTGTTTCTTAAACGTTCTTCCTCAGTTGCTAATTCTGTATTGTATGTAATGAAGGAAAAGCTTTTCCAACTTCCCTCAGGAGTAACCTTAATGAGAACCTCTGGGTCTCCTGTCCAGGATGTAGCACTTATACTTTAATCAATAGGGAACGTATTTTCTCCAGTCACTGCGGCACAGCCTGCTAACAATTCAACAGAGGGCCGTTCTCCATATAGCAGTTTCCTCTAGGGGGACTGATTTCTGTAGACTGGAGAGCAGTTATAATTCTGGGAGACCTCCAGGCCCCACCTGGAGACTGTGAACTCTAGTTATCCAGCTGGGTCCTTAGATTAGTGTGGTTCAGCAGCTAGAGTATTGGATAGAAGCCTAACTACATGCTATACTTTTCCTGGGTCCAGCACTGGGTTGGCAGTTCTGTGCTCCCCAAATGCAAATGGACCACTTTCATATCAGGACTAATGTACAAGTTGAAAGGGGAGGGTTATGCTCCCCTCCACATACCATTTTCCCAACCTGAAATGGCCCCAGGGAGTTTGATGGGCTACATGAGAAGATTCCCCACTGGGGCAAATAGTGGCTCTCCAGTACTGATTTTGATAAGAAAAACAATAGAGAGGGAACCTTTTTCCAGGCATACTGTGGTTCCAACCTGAACTGCAGCCCCATATGCCTTGGGAGCACAAAATGCCAAGACCCCATCTGTCAACCTGACCTGGGAATGGATCCTGAAGAAATATATGTAACTAGACTTTTCTCTGAAACTTGCCAGGTAACTGGATCCAAATCATTTTCTGAGTCTAAGCTGCCTCTCAAGGTTGTTGTGAAGATAAAATGAAGGAAGAAAAATATATGATGGAATGAGAGAGAGATAAAAATGGGGTGGATAGATTATTTTTTTCAAGTTCTTGCTGACATTTTATTGTTGTATACTAAGGGGCAGCTTGTTCAGATTTGATAATGCAGACAAATGTTCTTTGAAGCTGTCATGCAGTCACTTCATGATGGAACCAGAAATAAGGAATTCAAGGGCAGTGGATCAATCCAACCACCAGGAGAGGACCTGTACTTTCACCTTTGGGAATAAGCTCCAGTTGAAGTGGATTCTCGATTGTGCTGTTTATTGGTTGACACCCTACGAAGCAATACTCATGCTGCCTCCTAAGATGACCTCTCACTCTAGCTTGGATATATACGGGCTGCCCCTGAATCTGCTGTTTTGCTCTGATTTGGATGAGTTTTTAAAAACCATATCTATGCCTGTCCTTTCCAGGTGGCACAGCATAATGCCGTTTCATTTTTTCTCCCCTGAGCCATGCAGCCAGAATAAAGGAACAGGAAACTGCAAGCGTTGTGTCAAGTCTTTTGTGTTGCGATCTGTGAATAGCAGATGGAAAATGTCTAAAGTAATTATCAGGGCATTTGTCACAAGTATTCTGCAGCCCTGGAGCAAACCTTGTGTTCGTTGCCCTATGATAACAGCACAATCCTTTTCTCCCCACCCCACCCCCCCAATTCAAAAGTGTTCTTTTATGCTGGATTCAAGAGCAAAGATATTTCTTGATTCAAAGGTCTTCTATTTTACATGAGGGTTTTTTTTCTTGTTTAGCAGGAACAAGAGGAAGACGGTGGTAATGAAGGAGGAATTAGAATGGCAGGGATCTGCAACGCGCCAGGTGCATTCTACTGTGGCAAAAAGACCTGCAAGGGAATGTGCCAGCACTGTAAAACATAACCCACTTGTTTGAGGAAGACAACTTTAATAAAAGTTCTCAGCTAGTCCGCTGCACAGCCTCCAGTGTACACCTTAGAATGGTCAAACAACTTTCCCCAGAATACAGAACAACAACTGGAAAGAATACAGAATGCACCTGAACTCTCAGAGATGCAACAGCACCACCCACTGGTAGGGAGTGCTCGTATCAACATGACCAATGTTGGCTGCCCATTTGCAGTGGCAAAGAAGTATTAATGGCTCGTCTTACTGTATGTCAGCCCTTGATTTACGGCAGCTTTGGAACAGGTTGCTACATTGTGAGTTAGCCAGGACAGCTGATAGGCATCTGTGTACCACATCCAGTTATCTCAGTCTCTTGGGTTTGCGCCCCTATGCTTCTGGGCTCCCGCCCCTCCCCAAAGGCTGACACCCCTTGCTAATGCATCTTAGGACTGCTTTGCTAGCAAAGCCCCCAGTACCAATTGGTGCTAAATAAGTTGTACGCACTATTTTTAAAAAACAGTGTTCCCATAAATTAGAACTGCATGAATATCAAACCCGGTGTATTCTTTTCAGCATTTGGCCATCACCCGTGACATTACTCTTCTGTGTACTGTCTTCTACCTTCAGTTAAGTTCAATCTTCTCCTTTTTTCATTTTTTGGTATTTCCATTCTCTACCTCCTTGTTTCAATTGATCGAAGTATCTTGCAAAACCTGGGATTTCCCCCTTTATCACTCCAATGCTGTTGTTAAGCTATTGCTTCCCATTAAAATGCCCTTTTTCTCCTTCAACCTCAATTTGCTCCAGGGGAGAACTGGAGGGCAAAAACAGTCCTGGAAAAGGGGAAGGAAGGATGCACCACCCAGGCCTTTTCCCCAAGGGTGGGGGGGAGTGTGAAAGGAATGGCTTTGTCATGGCTATTGCACGGCTGGCACCTGCACACTTTGTGTGGGTCTGGGGCATCTGACTCAAGGCAACCCCTGTGCATCCTGCACAGGAAGTGGCCAGTGGCTGCTTGTATCTGCCTTGTGGCAGCAGTTGTCGCATGTGTATGTGTGTATGTCTACAGGTTGGTGAATGACACCAGTGGCAGTTCTTGCTCCCCTTGCACCAAGCTACCCCTGAATCAGAGTGGCCTCAGCAGAATAGTGGCGTCCCAGGCCATCAGCCAGCCAGGCTTTAATGGTCAATCCAGCTCTGCTCTGTGCTCTTCCTCACTCTGGGCTTTTCTGCATTCTCATTTTCCTTGCTTGTAAGTTCCTGTTTCTGGGGGGGTGGGGGGATTCTGTCCCACACATGTTTTACTCCCTCTCATGGTCAATTTGATATTAAACCAGTTTGTCCAGCATAAAAACCTGCAGTTTAAATCTGCAGGGAGATATGCTGGACATAAACCGGTATGATATCAAATCCACCACTAGAGGGTGCTAAACATATTTGGAACAGAAAAAAGCCACCAAAAAAGCAGGAATTTAGAAGTTGGTCAAATGAGAATGATGAAAAGACCCCTGTTTACCAGCATCCCTTGAATGCATATCTATGAGTAAAACAAGAGAACAACAAGGTAAAGACCTGAAACAGAGCCCCAGAGAAGGAAAATCTTCGACAAGCCCTGGTAGGATTTACTTTCTATAACCTTTTATTTATTTATTTATTTTTTATTTATTTTTGCATTTCTATCCTGCCTTTCCAGTGAACTGGCTCAAGGCGGCTCACAACATAAACATAAGCACCGAAGTGGTTTACAATTTAAAATCATAAATACACAACATTAAAAAACGACTAACATAGTCGTACTGGCGGCATCTACATGCTCCTGGAGAGTAGCGGCAACAGAAGGTTTGGCCTGTGGAACTAGGGCGATGTTGTCCTGCCATCTCCCCGGTGGCGGCTCCTATTCAAAAGCCTGGCGGAAGAGCTCCGTCTTGCAGGCCCTGCGGAACTGTAACAAATCCCGCAGGGCCCTGATGTCGTCCGGGAGCTCATTCCACCAGTATGGAGCCGCCACCGAGAAAGCCCTAGCCCTGGTACAGGCCAGCCGCGCATCCCTCGGACCGGGAATAGTCAAGCGATGCTGGGTGCTTGACCTCAGTGCCCTCTGGGGCACATATGGGGAAAGGCGGTCCCTCAAGTAGGCAGGCCCCTGACCTTCCCTTCCTCTGCCCATTTTCACTACACGTGGTATGGTCTCTGAAGAAAGTAAGCGAGTTCTACCAGGGCTTGCTGAAGATGTTTTTTTTTTTTAATTAGGGTAACTCCACATGCTGAGGTTGATATACTTGTCTTAGTAACAGTATTGGGGTAAGGTCTTCTTTCCTTGTTTTGCAGTGCTAGAGCAGGGTCCCCGACATAGTGCCTGTGGGCATGGCCCCCACTCCTGGCACCTGCTAAGTGTCTTCAGAAAGTGGGCAGAGCCAGATAAGGCTTTTGCGTAGCAAGTTTTCTGATTGGCCAATAGAGATTTGATGTGCAGATTTTTAAAAAAATGTTGCTTTGGCAGCAGCTTGCACCATATCACCAGGACCGTCAATGGGTGGCCGAAGGTAAGCCTTGGCAGTCATTTTGTAGCTGTGCTCACCACCCAATGTCAGAGTTACAATGCTGCCTACAGGCAACGTTGGGGAACCCTGCACTAGAGGTCCTCCACCTCTCGTTGTCTGCAGGTAACCAGAGATTTTCCCTTGCATATCTCCCCTCCATGAGAGAAGGCAAGTGAGCCCAGACATGTCTGCCCATGCTAATTCTCCATGCACATGGCCAACCTTGTAGCTAGACATTTTTCATGGGGGGTCAAGAGGGGGCATGGTGGCTAATTAAATTAACTACATTAATTAATGGAGATGATTGCCTGCTCCAGCCATTAGATTTGAGTTGTTTGGCTTCTCTGGGGCTTTGTGCCGAGTTAAGCTTTGAACACAGAGGTGGCCAAGATCAGTCGTGGCTCCAGAACCGTTGCCATAGTTAAACAGCATGGCCAGCTTTTGGGGACCACTCTTAGCAGTGATAGCGGCAGGGCTATTTTTGGGCAGGAACGCACAGGAACGGAGTTCCAGCTGGCTTCCAAGTTGGCTACGCCTACAGCCCCCCCCAATTCCCCAGGCACCTCGCAAGCCACGGGGCACCTGGGGAAGCCAAGCCGGTCCAGGGAGGGAAGGCAGTTTAAACTGCCTCCCCTCCTCGGGTTCCCCAGGTGCCCCACAGCTGCAGGGCACCTGGGGAAGCCGATCCAGAAACTGCCTTCCTTCCCTCAGGTTCCCCATGTGTCCCTCAAGCCTTGGGGCAACTGGGGAAGCCAATCCTGGGAGGGAGCTGTCCTGCCAGGGGTGTGGCCTAATATGCTAATGAGTTTCTACTATTCGGTGTGGCTTATTATGCTAATGAGTTCCTGCTAGGCTTTTTGTACCAAAAAAAGCCCTGGATAGCAGTGATCAGATTGAAATAGAAATGACCTCAATAAAATAAGTTTTCCAGCTGTATTCATTCTATTTTTGCCCCATGTCTTTATTTTTCCAAGCCAAACAATGTGATACCCATCCCTTACTGATGTGCGACTCTGCTGTATTGAATATATAATGAGCAACAGGTCTTACTGCTCTGATGTTTTGTGTCATGTTTTTCAATCTTGCAGGCAGGAACCGTCCCTTGAAAATGTCTGTAAGGTGCTCAGTCCGACATAGATGTTTCATTAAATAAACTTCAAATTGGGGATCCATGCAGCACAATCAGGAGAACAGTACTGATTGCAATCTTTTTCCTGCAAAAAATGCTTTTCATTTTGCAGATGTCTATCATGCCCTTCCTGCTAAGAGCTCAGGGCAGTTTACATGGGGACATCCCATTTTAATCCATGCAGCCACCCAGGGGGATAAATGAGGCCAAGAGACAGCCATTTGCCCAAAGTCACCTTGCTCTTCCCCATCCAAAACTCCCTGCATTGCATCACACATTCCCACATGCCACATTGACTCTCAGTGGCCTCCTTTCTGTGTGGGATGGCCAAACTGATGCTTACAAAATAACGCTTTCAACCCAAATAATTGCTTAACTAGCTGCAAGATTATAACATCTGTCGCGGGCTCGTTAATAGCCTGAAAAACGGCTACATAACCAGAGCAGATGTCACCACAATCCGTTCCAGAGACTAGTCTGCGAAGGTGATCTGTTAGTGGACAAAACCATCCATCTGGCAAACATTATGTTTGATTTGGAGGTGTGTCCAGAGAAGACATTTCCACATTTGATTCAAGCCTGTGCTCACCTGGCCAGTGGGAAGTAGCAAGGCCAAAGCTGGGTGAAATAAATTTGCAGCATTGACAGCCAAAGCCAGCAGGGGCTGTTTGTGGACTGCAGTGGCTGGGAAGGAGGATGAATTGTGTGAGCATACAGTTTCAGTTTGAAAATCCCAATTTCTGGCATGGATTCTTCCCTCTCAGGATGAAGCTGCAGACATCTTCCCCCCTTGATCAAGTTAGCAAAGATTAATAGAATCCTCACCATTAAACTGGTGCCTGCTTTTGCAACAATTCCGTATAAATCGTTCAATATAAATTCATATCCATATAAATTTATTTCATATAAATGGCCATACCAATGCTGGGGAGAAAGTGAAAACAGGGAAACCAGCAATGAGTTTTTTGTTTTTGACATCAGGTCACAGCTGACTTTTGGCGACCCTGTAAGGTTTTCAAGGCAAGAGATGTTCAGAGGAGGTTTACCAGAAGAAGAGAAGAGATTGGATTTATACCCCGCCCTTCACTTGGCGTCTCAGAGCAGCTTACAAACTCCTTTCCCTTCCCCTCCCCACAACAGACACCCTGTGAGGTAGGTGGGGCTGAGAGAGCTCTGAGACAACTGTCCTTGAGGGAACAGCTGGTACAGAGCTGTGGCTTGCCCAAGGTCATCCAGCAGGTGCAAGTGGAGGAGTCGGGAATCAAACCCGGTTCTCCTAGATTAGAGTCCCCGCTCTTAACCACTCCACCAAACTGGCTCTTGATACCATTGCCTGCCTCCACATCATGACCTTGGTATTCCTTGGTGACCTCCCTTCCAAATGCTGACCAGGGACAACCCTGCTCTTGCTTCCCAGATCTGACAAGATCAGGCTAGCCTGGGCTATCCACATTAGGGTAAGCAATGAGACTGGCTGAAATGAAACAGCGTATTCACATCTTCCAGAGTAACCTGAGTCCAGCCCCTTCCAGTCCTGAGTTATGCCTTTCTTGGCCCTCCAACACATCTTGCTATATGTCTTTTTAAAAGGAAGGAAATGTTTCAGAGAAGAGGGAATCACTGATTCCTAAAATGTAAATGTGGACCAATCCGTGCTGTTTTAACGCATCTCTGGGGTTAATCACTACATATTGCATATATAGCCGCTGAAAGACACGCAGGACTTGCTGAGAAAACAGTGAGCTTCGAAGCATCTTCTGAAATGAGACCCGGTGTGAGGCAGCTGAACTCTGATGGAAAGGCCCAGCTCAGCCCACCCCACTGTCAGCCATCTAAATCAAGCCTACGATCTCTTTTGCAACAGCACAGAAGGGAGAGAAAAAATGATCAATCAGGACAAATAAGAGTCAAGGACAGAAACACACAATGTATTCAGAGTAGGCACTAAAACCATAGAGAAGCAGCAGCATGCATGGATTTGGGTAGTTTGGTGTAGTGGTTTGGAGCACGGACTCTAATCTGGGAGAACCGGGTTTGATTCCCCACTCCTCCACATGCAGATGCTGGTGTGACCTTGGGTCAGTCACAAGTTATCTCAGAGCTGTTCTCTCATGAGCAGTTCTTGAAAGAGCTCTCTCCAACCCACCTACCTCACAGATTGTCTGTTGTGGGGAGAGGAAGGGAAAGGAAATTGTAAGCCACTCTGAGACTCCGAGTGAAGGGCAGGGTAGAAATCCAATCTCCTCCTCCTCCTCTTCTTCTTCTTCCTCCTCCTCCTCCTCTTCCCAAACACAGGAAAGCCAGTTCATCCCATGAGTTTACTAATCTTTGATGTATCTACTCTTGCTTTGCTGGCAGCTGCATTTGTCCAACAGCTTCACTGAAAAACATTGTCAGAAATGCTATGGAAATACTTTCAGAGATGTTAGATCTGTGACGGCTTATTTACGCACGCAAGTCAACCTGCAAGTCAATCCACAGTCACCAAGTTCATCAGGTTCTGAAGGAGCCCTTTGGCAAGCCTCTGCCTTTTCACTGCAGCTCCAGCAGTTGAGGCCTATGCAGGTCTTGCTGCAGAAAGAGCCACAACTGGGCAGGCTACGGTCCAAAATCAGCACTGGAACTGTCCAGCGAGGCTGAAAAAGCTGGGGAGCTGTTTAGGCAAATACTGGGATCTAAGGCACAGAACAGAGGAGGGTGATTGCAAAATCCAAGCTACAAATGGTGTTATATGTCTAGTGATGCAACCCCACCCATTCCCAGACTTGAGCAGCCTGAATAGCCCAGACTAGCCTGGAAGCTAAGCATGGTTGGCCATGGTTAGTACTTGGATGGGAGACCACCAAGGAAGACCAGGGCTGTTATGCAGAGGAAAGCAGGGATCTGCTCATCTCTTGCCTTGAAAACCGTAAGGGTCCATCATAAGTTGGTTGTAACTTGACAACCGCTTTGTGCTGGCTAGGCGGGATACAAGTCTAAATAAATAAATATAAATAAATAAATTATTTATGGTTATTAACAAGGTGATTCTGTTAATACCCAGATCAAGAGACCTCTCTGAGGGTAATGTCAGAAGTAAGAAGATTATGCTTGCAAAATGGGTACATTTCCTTCTGATGGCATTTTAATGCTCATGACCATCTTCCTTCCTGGGGCTGATGTTCGGAAGCAGGAACCTTCTGAATTCCAGGGCTGAGGAGCAGCAGCATAGGGAGGCTTTGACCTCCATGTCCTGCCTCTTGCCTTTCCAGTCGGAAACAGCAGAAAAACGCCAAGGAAAGACCATCAAAGATTAAATACACTTAAAATGTCGAAGATATATTAAGGTTGCAGTCACACACGCGGGATAAAGCAGGGGGGAGGAGAGGCTATTTTCTCCGGCAGAATTTGACCTGCAGTTGCACAATTACACCTCCCTTTGAAGCAGCGGGCGCAGTCCATCAGTGTGTGATCAGATGCAACTGTGGGTGAATTGGGGGGGGAGGTTGTCCCGTTTTATTCCCACATGCTTAAACAAGGGATCAATGAATCGCACCTCCGCACTGACGGCTCCCTATGGAGTTTGCAACTATACATATACTGTGAAGGGCACTGAGTTGGGATCCACCCGACATTCGTGCCTCTGTCGGGTCTAATTGTGCATATGATTGCAGCCTAAGTAAATGTTTAAATTGCAAATAAACGTCTATACCCACAACACCCATGAGCACATAGTATATTTGTATTTTTTATGGACCATCAACTCACTACAGATGTTTATTTGCAATTTAAACATTTGCTTAATATATCTTAGACATTTTAAACATGTTTAATCTTTGATGGTCTTCCCTTGGTGTTTTTCTGCTGTTTTCTACTATCTCATGCGAAGGATCCCCTGTTTTGCCTGCTATCTTGCCTTTCCAGAGCATCTGAATGACCAATATATGCAATTGGGATGCTGTCAATGGACCATTGCTGTGTTTCCTCTACAGCTGCTTTTATGGAATGAGAGAAAGGCCGCAGACCGTTAGCTGGGATGGAATGAGGATTGTGTGAGGCAACAGAACTGATTGCTCCTGCTGCCTGAGATGGTGGTTAGCTTGCCTTGAGAGACCTGGGTTCAAATCCTTACTCTACCATGAGGCTCATTGGGTGATCTTGGGCCAATCATGTTTGTTCAGTCAGACCTACCTCCAAGAGTTGTTGTGATCATAAACAGGAAGAGTGAGGAAATCAGTTTGCCACTCTGAGCTTCTTGGGGAGAGAGTGAGATAAAAATACAGGAAATTAGTAGCATTATTGAGCATGTTCTTCTGTCCTGTGATTATTATGCTGAGATTCGTGCTAAGTATTTAGATTGGTTGTTAAAGGATTCAATAGGCCAATCTGATAATTATAAGTCTATTTTTCTTCTCTCCTCAAAAATGCTGTAACTGTTGAAATAGTGGCAACTTTTTTGTATCCGGCTTCTAAAAAGCGAGATTTATGTTAACTGTACTGAGTACTTCATATGCCTTGTATTCTTCGTAATGTATATAATGCCAATAAAGGTTTGTTGTTGTTGTTGTTGTTGAATTAGTAGCAGACAGCTACTTACTGTGTCACATCGCAAAAGGAAAATTGGCTATATATTCTTGTAACACCCCTCCCACATCGCCCCTTGCCGGGAGTCTAGGACAAATCATGGTGAACAGAAAAATAAACCCTGCACAATATTATTTACACATTATCCTTTACCCATTCTGTTCAAACTTTTAAGAAACTAACTCTGGGCCATTTTCAGAGTTTGGAGGATCTTATATCTGACTCTCTGGGCTCTTCCCATGTCCTGATGCTTCTTTTTATTATTTCACTTTATCTCTTAAACGTTAAAAGACTCCTTAGAACATCATTCAGTGCCTTGACAGGTCAGTCCTAAATCTACCTCCGAGCTCCAGGCCTCCACCGCTTCTTGCTGTCAGACTTGAAAGCCCTTTTGGAATCAAGATTTTATCTCCAGTATCCTGCTGTCTACTCAGACTTTTAGACACACACTAAAATGTCCTGCATTCCCCTTTTCACTGCTAAAATGCTCAGTATCGCTCGGCTCTCCATCCCTGCTGGCATTATAGTTAGTATGGTCATAGACAGAGGAGCAGGAAGTTTTCTGTAGTTGGCTTTGAGGAAGGAAGAGCCAAGAAGAAAACTTCATCCTAACTCTTCCTCTACTTGTTATGTGAGATTTCACAATGAGCAGCATGGTCCAGTGGTTAAAATGTCAGACTAGGGTCCTTGGCAAATAGAAGGAGAAGCCAGGGAAGCAGTGACAGAATTCATGTTCCTGGGATCCAAGATTACTGCAGACGGTGACTGCAGCCATGAAATTAACAGACCCCTGCTCCTTGGGAAGAAAGTGATAGCAAACCTAGACAGCATGATAAAAAGTAGAGACATCACACTGCCAACATCTCTCACTTTAGAAAAAAATCCCATTCACAGAGTTCAAAGCAGCCTGCTACCCAAGCACTGACCTGTGGTACATTTGGCTTTGCTTTAGAAATTCTACATATGGTGTTTCCAGACCATTTGGCAGAAATAGAAAACAGAAGTAAACATTGAGATAGGCACGTAAAACCCATAACGTTGTCATTTACCTCAAAACACTGTAGCTTCTGGGAAATAATCACACAACACCTTGAAGACTAATACATGTATTGTGTCAGAGTCTATTTTCTTAAGACAGCCAGCATGGTGTTGTGGTTAAGAGCGCCGGACTCTAATCTGGAGAACCGGGTTTGATTCCCCACTCCTCCTCCCCATGAAGCCAGCTGGGTGACCTTGGGTCAGTCACAGTTCTCTCAGAGCTCTCTTAGCCCCACCTGCCCCACAAGGTGCCAGTTGTAGGGAGGGGAAGAGAAAGGAGATTGTAAGCTGCTTTGAAACTCCGTAAGGTAGAGAAAAGCAGGGTATAGAAATCTGCTCTTCTTTAAATACATGAAGGGACTCATTCATTTTTTAAAAAATTGAATTACATTGCATTGTAGAGAGACAGAGAAATAACAGAGAGGTTTCCAATTAGCAGTGCAACCCTAAGAATGCTTTCCTGACAACCAGCCCCACCAAGTAGACCTGGGTAAGACTCTGAGTTGACTGGCTTAGAGCAGCAGTGTCCATTGGCTTCAGTGAACTTAGAAGCCTGTGGTTCTGCTTAGGATTCTGTTATAAACAATCCAGTCAGAGGGAATCTCCCAGCTGATATGCCAAGTAAAATGAATAATGTACCTGCAGTGAGGCACAATCACTTTCTGTGGTGAATCACTCGCTCTCAGTCTTGATAGCACCAAACCTACATGCATGTTCCAGCTCAGCAGCTCCCTACATCTGCAGAAGTTGTAGGATGACCTTTAAGTCTTCTACTGAATGTCCTGGGAGGCAACAGCTCAGAAAGTCACTCTTACAAAGGAACAGGATTGAAGTCTGTGGCAATATTTATTACATGCCTTGCCTTTTTTCTATTGCATTGTCCTTTGTAACTCCTGTAATCCTAGTCCTTCTGCATAGTTCATTGGAGGTTTTATGATATACAGTTATTCTCACTGAGTCTCAGCAACAAAGGCAGACTACAAATGGAATAAATAGCATCAGGGATATTTGAAGTCAGAAGCAGAAACAATGCAGTTCTGCCACAAGCAGTGTCCATTGATGGTACGGCACATGTTTAGGAGAGGGGCTCTGACCCAGTGGTACCATAGTACCTAGGATCAATCAGTAGAAAAGAGCAAGAGTCCAGTAGCACTGTAAAGGCTAACAACATTTGTGTCAGGGTATGAGCTTTCAAAGGGCTGCAGTGGCTCAAGTGGTTAAGACGCTGAACTGCAGACCAGAAGGTCGGTAGTTCAGCAGTTTGAGACCCAAGTGCTGCATGACAGAGTGAGCTCCCGTCTCTGGCCCCAGCTCCTGCCAACCTTGCTCGAAAGCAAGAAATTGCAAGTAGATAAATAGGTACCACTTCAGTGGGAAGGTAACAATGTTATGTGTGCCTCGGCATCTAGTCATGCCGGCCACATGACCATGGACACGTCTTGGGACAGCGCTGTCTCTTCGGCATGGAAACGGAGAGGAGCACCGCATCCCTAGAGTCCAATTCAACTGGCTTTCGAGCAAGGGAAACCTTTACCTTTACTACGAGCTTTCATGAGTCACTGCTCAGTTTTTCAGATAGCAAGAGTCCAGTTTATTTATTATTTATTTACTTCTTGAGATTTATATCCCGCCATCCCCACCATACGGTGGGCTCTCATACCCTGCCACAAATTTTATTAGCCTTCAAGGTGCTGCTGGACTTTTGCTCTTTTCTACTGCTACAGACAGACTAACGTGGCTACCCATATTGATCTCTCTCCAGGATTTGTCAAGCAGCTCCCCTGAGAGCCCCCAGAGCTCAGTTTCAGAGGGTAGCTATGTTGGGCCACAGTAGAATAGCTAGATTTGAGTCCAGTAGCACCTTAGAGACCCACAAGAGTTACAGGATGTAAGTTTTTGAGAGTCAAAGCTCTCTGGGGCTTGTAGGGGGATTTGACTCTTGAAGGCTTTCTTGGTAGCCTCTGAGGTGATACTGGGCTCAAACCTAACTGTTCCATAATTCAGGGATTCCATCTGACATACACAAGCTCTCAGGCTGATCTTTGGTCCTTCCCGTTAGTTGTGCGGGGAGAGCAGCCTAGACATCAAATTAAATAAATAAATTGCAAGCTCTTTCTCTGCCGAGGTCCTTGCAATGTTTCTACCACTCAGTTAGAAAGATCATGTTCGACTCACTATAAGGCAGGGGCCTTTATTAGTAGTGGTATTAGCATTAGTACTGGTGACGTAAAATATTCACAACAGGAACTAAATACCAAGTCTCATTTGCCGGCTGCCAGGAATACAGTGCATTGTTTTGTTATTGTTAATGCAGAAACCAAATCAATCAGCTCATCGTCTGTCCATCCGTTTGCTACAGAGCTCCAAATGGAAAGTGCTGTTTTTGTAATGCCACACTCCCTTGGGGGGAAAGCACTGACGGAGGAGGTGAAATACATTGGAGATAACTAGCTATTCTCACAAACCGTCTGCATATGAGGAGGGGGGAATCAAGCCCTCAAGCCTCCTCCCTGTCTTGAGTGATACTGGGAATTATTTCCAGGAATTTATGTAATGGGGAAATAGCGGCACAGCATGTTTCTTTCTCGAGCGTCACATCTACCTCCAAAACACGGGGCTCCAGGAACAGGAACTTGCTTCTTCTTCTTCTTCTTCTTTTTCTAAGGTTTCTTTTTGCTCTGCCAGCAATCCGGTTAATGGGAACACTTCTGCTCTTCAAAGACATGACTGTAAAAGTGGTGGGCTGTTGTGTGAAGCTGTGACGGTCTGATGTTGGACAGCCTAGAAGAAAAGGGGTTGTTTTTATTTATTGTATTTATTTTATAAATACTTTTAAGTGCTCAAAGCAACTTAAAAAAAATTAAACACACATCAGAAAAATCAAATGAAACAGAAATATGCAACCCAACGATGCCAGAGGACAAGTGATAAGCAACAAGGACACTCCAGGCTGGTGCTGTTTCTGCCAATGCAACCCCTACAAAGGGCACAGGCTAAGAGACACAGTCAAGGGCTGACAGTCCTTTGGCTCTTGGCCTTTGGCTCACCATAGGCTTGCACTGCTGGCTAAGCCCAGGTTTCAAATACCTCCAGAAGGGGCAGGGGTGATCCCTGCCTAGACCTTATTCAGCTGGCTCAGTTTACTCCTTTTCTCTGTCTCAGGATTTATACACCCAGTCTAGAAGTTGTAGCAGTTCATGCAGCAGGCTGCCAATTTTCTGTAGACTGTGGGTCTACCGGCAGGCTCACAGTTTGGATGGGACAGATAGTATGAGACTGAACCAGTACCTTCAGAGGGATCCAAAATGTTCACGATTTGCAGAGCAATTCAAACAGCTGTTGCAATAACACTGGTTATGGCTGCTGCATGCTTATTTCTAGGCGGAGAAGCTGGTTCATACGATGGACAGTCCCCCTATTTAACATGCCAGTGGAGAAAAACTGGAAAGCAGGATGCCAAAAAGTTCATAGCGCCCTCAGCAGAACCATGTATATATAGTAACTTCTTTGCAAAAGAGGCTAATAGCGACTAATTGTCATTAAGAACATAGAGAAGCCAATGTTGGATCAGGCCAATGGCCCCTCCAACACTCTGTCACACAGTGACCAAAAATACCAGGTACCATCAGAGGTCCAGCAGTGGGGCCAGGACACTAGAAGCCCTCCCACTGTTGCCCCCCCCCCCCTCCAAGCACCAAGAATACAGAGCATCACTTGCCCCGGACTGAGAGTTCCTATCTATACCTTGTGTCTAATAGCCACTGATGGACTTCTGCTCCATATGTTTATCATTTTTTAAGTTGTCTATTAGTCGTAGGACCTTCTCTCTCGTCACCTCAATCTGATTCAAGTCTTTCAACACGCCTCCTGAAATCAGTGGTTTTGGAGTGGGCAAGCACTTCTCCTTTTTCACAGTGAAGACAAATGCAAAAAAAACACACACAAAACATTCAGCTTCTCAGCCATTTCCCTATCACCCTTCAGTAATCCTTTTACCTCTTGGTCATCCAAGGACTCCACTGCCGCCCTGGCTGGTTTCCTGCTTCTAATGTATTTGAAGACAGTTTTATTAGTTGTTGTATACAGCTCCTTATTTGTGAGCTATGGAACAGGCCTTTTATGGCAGTGTCCCCCAGACTTGGGAAGTCACACGTCCAGGAAATGCCTGACCCACCGGCTCCTGGTAAAGACCGTTCTGTTCCAGGGGGCCTTAGGAGAAACCTGCAACTACTTCTTGTTGATTTTTTAAGAAACTGAAAGTTGCTACTTCTAAAATACTTTGATAGACTAGTTTTACAGCCAGCATGGTTTTGTTGCTGCTTTTATTAATTGACATTAAGTTATTTATTTCCTTCACTCACCTTTCTCCCCAGTGAGGACCCAAAATGGCTTCCATTGTTCACCTCTCCTCCATCTTTATCCTCACAATTCTGTGAAGCAAGTTAGGCTGATGTGTGTGTGACGGGCCAATAGTCACCAGCAAGCTCCCATGGCATCTGAACCTGGGTCTTTGAGCTACTAGTCCGACACTCTAACCCAGGGACACATTTAGAATTCTGGCATGGCATGGTGGATGCAGTGACATAATGGCTACCAAAAAAAATGGCTACTACAGAAGGAGGAGCCAGCCACCAAATGATTGCCACAGCTTAACTTCTGTAATTAAGGATAGATCCTTGTGCTGTGCTGGCAGCTGCTGCCAAAGCAACATTTTAAAAAAATCTGCACTGACAAATCTCCAATACTTCCAAGACACTGAAAGGCTGGACAACACGTCCAGTTACCATGTCAGATTACACAGGAAAGCCACTGAAATTCATAAACACAATTCCAACAGGAAAGAAGAGAGTTTAAAAATAAATAGGGCATGGTTTCCTGTCCTGAAAAACACAAAATGCTCTACATCTGACAACGGCACTACAGATAAGATTAGAAATTCAACAGCAAATCCATATGCAAAAGAACTGCCTCAGGAAAGCTCCTCCATTAGCATGTCACAGTCTGGGGAACTCCTACAAGATAATGACTCAGCCCTACCCCACCTTCCTGAGTAGATATAAATTACCTGCCTACCATTTTTCTTCTCACATTGATACAGAGAGTGCTTCATCTTTCTGTGTTAGACCTCTGAGAATGCCAGTGACAACTGCTGGTGAAACGTCAGGTCCTACAATGTCAAGACCACGGCCATACAGCCCAGAAAATCTACAACTAAATCTCCAATAGTCAATAAGAAGCCTTGCTGGGCACAAATCCCACCTGGCCCCATCCACTTCCTAGAAACATTTGGTGTGTGCCATGGTGCCCATGGGCACCGTGCTGGAGACCTCTGCTCTTACTGCCATACCACACGGCTGTTTGTTGTCTGGATTTTTACTCCATTACACTGCATTTATTATTGCTGTGTTATTAGAACAGTGATTCTCTTTTTGTTTTATAAGCTGCTCTGAGTGCCACTTTGTAGAAGGCACAGTAGAAATGTCTAAAATGAACAAATGAATTGACATTACCCTGCTCATCAATTTAAGTTTTCTGAGTGGGCATGGTAAACAAAACAGCACTGTGCTCTCCCTATCTATGTAACTGTGCCAGTCCATCTGTCTCTTTCTTTATCTCCTGCCTTCTGCTAGCTGTTGCTATATGCTAAATTCTGAAACAGGACCAGTTGAAAGCTGTCTGGACAATAGCCTTCCCAAACAAATGAGAGAGAGAGAGAGATCCCCCCCTCCGAATACACTTTCATCTCACTGTTGACACAACCCCACTTCACCACAGGCAGCTACTGGGTGACCTTGGGCCAGTAATATTTATCTCAGAGCTGTTCTCTCAAGAGTAGTTCGCAATCAGAGCTCTCTCAGCCCCACCTACCTCACAGGGTGTCTGTTGTGAGGAGAGGAAGGGAAGGAGATTGTAAGCCACTCTGAGAATCTGAGCGAAGGGCAAGGTATAAATCCAATCTCCTCCTCCACCTCCTCCTCTTTTTCTTCTTCTTTTGAGGTCCTGGAGGGCCAAGTTATTATGGCAAGCCTTCAACCAAGGACAGAACTGCCAGGGTGGGCACAGCAATGCTGGCTGGCTAGTTCTTTATCCGCTTGATTTGTTTGTTGCTGTTTTATATCTAGTAGTTTAAACCTTTGGGGGGGGGAAGACAGCTTGGTATAGCCGAACTTGTCAGATCTTGGAAGCTAAACAGGGTCATTACATGAATGGGAGGGCACCAAAAAAGGCTCTGCAGAGGAAGGAGATGGAAGACCACCTCTGCTTTGCACTTGCCTTGAAAGCCCCTTGCTGGGGCCGCCATAAATCGAATGCAACTTGATGGCACATACGTGTTTAGTTTGAACTTTCTTTGTAATCCAGTCTGAGCTCCTGTTGGGAGAAAAGCAGATTAAAAATGACACAGGCAGACAAACCAAGTGTCAGATATGGTTTAAAGCAGATTCCTATGTACAGTATGTTACACCCATGGAAAAGGGCGATATAACAGGCCAAATATTTTTATTTTAAAAACAATAGAGGAAGGGGATAAGGAGAGAAAGCTGTTTATCTAGCCTTATCTAGCACCTTCTCTTGTTAAAAAAAGCCCCTCTCCAACAGAAACTTAAGAAGCAGGCACCAAGTTGTGGCTAAGCTTATTAAATAGAATTCTATACATCAGCAAGCAGAGGAAATGAAAACCCACACAGTTAGACCGTGAAGAGGCAGGGAGGAACCCAGATGTTTTTTTGCTGTCAAGCCGCATCTGTCATTAGTGTTTTGTCTCAGATCTGCACAGCTCCAATAATTACTTGAAATACTCCAGTAAATTACTTCCTAACCATTCCTGTCATCTGGGGCTGCAAGATGTCCCTCTCGTTTGCACATACACATGCTCTACGTCTTGTGTCCTTGGAAGACCTCTGGTGGCAGAAAGGGAACACTGAACATTTCACTTGGACAAAAACCAAAATAGGAACAGTGTAGGAGAATTTGCACCATTATGCAACTTTAAGAACGTGGGGACTGCCCCTAGGGGTCACATCAAAGTCCAAAATTTTGCAGCCAGCTTTCTCTCAACATTCATGAGCAAGGTGTGAAAGTTAAAAGCTTCTCCTGCTTTTTGTCCCTAGCATCTGGCCCCCAGAGATACACTGCTTCTGAAGATGGAGGTTCAATTTAACCATCATGGCTAACCACTTTATCTGATAGGCCTGCATGAATTTGAAAAGATTACAGTAATCTGTATAAGATGAGAGGAGACTTAGCTCCATCGCTTTTCAACTAGATCGACAGCTGGTCAGCCTACTGAAGTAAAGGGAAAGAGAATGAAGCCCCTTCTACTGAGCAAGGGCCAAGATCAAAGAAGGTTAATTTCTAACCATGTGGTGTATATTCTCTTAGGACCAAAATGCAGAAAAGCAGGGTATAAATTTTAAAATAAGCACAGTACAAATGTTAAAAACGAGAGCTAGTGTGGTGGAGGAACAGACTGGCATCGTTAAGAACCTTCATCGTTAAGCATCATCTCTGGCTCAGGACCTGGCAACATTAGCTCTAGAGTGAAATTATGCTTTAACCTCCCAACAAATCTGGTTACAACACAGGGCAGAAATAACGCTATGAGCTACAGAGGGCGGCTACTGAAAACAGCCTTGTGTCTCTCCTCCCTCTGTTCCTCAAAGTATCTAGGGATACTCAACACCTGAAACAACTCCACCATGCTAGGTGTTCCCTTAGACCTCCTCCCCATCATTATCTGCCGCCTGAAGTGTCAAGAAACCACATAGCATGCTGACATTATGTCCCACGTGGAACATCCCTAGAGATCTCAGTAGGGGGCTTTTCAGTACCTGCAAGGAAGACATGGTGGAAAACAGATCACTCTTACCCAAGGTGGGGCATGTTTCTCCAGGCTGTGATCCTGCTCCACTTTCACTGAAATGAACAGGAGCTGTGCATGATCACAGTTTGCACAGAAGAAATTTCTGGTGGATCGCTCTCCGGGTGCATTATAGTTGCACAGTTGTGTCCATGGTAAGCCATTTTTTTTAACCTGCTGAAGGCACCAAAATGTCCTGGACTGGCCTTCAGTTCACCATGACATATGTACTGTGTAATAAACCCTGGTTTCAGTTTACAGCATTTGCAGTAATGAGTCAAAGAAGGTTTCCAAGAGGGGGGAGTAGCAGGGATGCAGAGAAATTATCATTGGAGAGAGAGAATCATTAATTGGAAAGAGAATCATTAAAGGAGAGGAGTAGGAAAATGAAAAGTACTGGAGTCGGGAGGCCAGTGGTAGTGATTTCAGCATAGCAAGTTTATCTCCGGTCCAGATGAAACATAAGAAAACAGAGGTCAGGGGACCTGCTTATATACACAGGTAAGCCGCACCCCTGACCTTGCCCAAACAAGGCAGTTGGATAAGGTAATTGAATAAATTCCAAGTTAATTGAATAAATCTCAAGGTAATCCCAGGATAATAGTTGGATAATCCCAGGGGCAGATAAGTCTCAAGGTAATTGAATAAGTTTCAAGGTAATTGGATAATCACAGATTTAATCACAGAACATAACAGAAAATATAGTCATTTTGTGTTATTTTGAAGTATTAGTAGTTGCAGTAGTACCTGTAGAAGAAGTAGTAGTAGCAGAGAGCCAGTGTGGTGTAGTGGTTAAGAGTGCTGGACTAGTATCTGGGAGACTCATGTTCAAATCCCTACTCATGCCATGGAAGCTTGCCTGGTGGCCTTGGGCCAGTCACACCCTGCCAGCCTAGCCTACCTCAGAGGGTCGTTGTGATGGAGAGGAGAATGATGTCAGCCATTTTTGAGTCTCACTAGGGGAAAAGGTGAGGTGTAAATGAATGAAATGAAATGTACAGGAGTAGCAGATATGTTAAGAATTGGTCAGTCCCATTCATATATATGTTAAATATGACAGGATCTCTCAGTTTGAGGCAAGTGATGCTCTGTATTCTTGGTGCTTGATGGGGGGGGGGCAACAGTGGGAGGGCTTCTAGTGTCCTGCCCCCACTGCTGGACCTCCTGAGGGCACCTGGTATTTTTGGCCACTGTATGGCAGAGTGTTGGGACTGAATGGGCCGTTGGCCTGATCCAACATTGGCTTCTCTTATGTTCTTAAATATAAAAATATGAAATATGCCAGCCCCAGTGTCGTCCACCTATTCAGAGATGCTGTAAACACTCAGAATCTTGCCAGCTGCAGTCATAAATATATTAAGCATTTTGATACGCGCACATCCCAGAAGAAACTGGGACCCTAGAAAATGCCTGACTTGGCACATCACTGGTTTGCAGTGGCATCTTTAAATTGTTGACCTCCGCCTTATTCAGGAAAAGAAATCCATATAAGTGTTCCTTGGTATGTAGTTGTTCAACATTTTAAAGGATGGCCCTCGAAGTGCCCCTGACACACCCTTCCCCACAAAGTATGCCTCTGCAGAAGTGGACAGACTCTGGGGCACATTAGCTTTGGGGACATGCCTTGGACTGAGCACCAGTGCCCCAGAGGCAGCTGTCATCCTCTGCGCCATCAAGCTCACATTGCTAAAACTGGACAAATCCCTTTGCTCTTCTAATTTAGAGGGCGCAAAGGCTGTGTTTCACTTCATTATGATTTCTTTTTAATCCATCATAATCTCTTAGCATGGGGCACTAACACCCAACAAAAGCTTCTCATTTAGCAAAGGGAGAATTTTGCTGTCATCCCGTAATTGTTGCGCTCCACCACAGAGCAATGCACAATGAGCTCCTAAGAGGACACAGAAATAAATATTTGATTCAAGTAAGACCACCCATGCTCAATCTGATTCTCAGTCTGTTATTTATTACCAGGCACATGTGCCCCCTTCCTGTTCAAAGAAAGAACACATGAATACACAAAGTTGCCTTACAGTGAGTCAGACGATGGTTCTGCCCAGGTCAGTATTTTCTGGTGGTGGCTCTCCAGGGTCTCAGGCAGAGGTCCTCACCACTACTTGATCATTTTCACTAGAGATACCGAGGACTGGGACCTTCTTCATACAAAGCAGATGTTCTGCCACTGATCCACGGCCCAGAAAGTAAGAACAACTTTGTTAGACCAGGCTGATTTTAAGCCTTTCTTGTTACAATTGAATATTTAGAATGCAGATGACCAGCTTCTGTTCCAGCGGCCTTATTGTACACAAGAGATTAGCGCCTGAAAGCTGGAAGGAACCTCACAGTCTTTTAGTCGGTCTTAAGGCAGGATCCTTGAAGCATTAACCTGTACTACACACACATAGACATTTTAACCTTCTAAAAGGATGGGTCCAACATGCCAAATTGTCAATATGGTTAGAGCAATGCTCTAATTAAACAACAGCCGAGCCTCGTACAAATGGCAAAGGCCACAGCTTCCATGTGTACGGTCATGATGTACATTTCTTAAATATGCTGAAGGCCATAGGAAAAGAAGAAGACCCAGCATGAGATGCACTGACTCAGTAAAGGAAGCCATGGTCTTCCATTCGCAAGAACAAGGCTGTTAATGATAAGACACTGGAGGTCATCAGTTCATAGGGTTGCCACAAGTTGAAAGTGACTTAATGGCACATAACATACACATTAATGAGCTGGTTTGAAATTTGGTGGGCATTTGGAAGACGACAATGGCATCAAAACAAAGACTCACAGATTCCACTTATACATGATGAGAAAAGAAATGATGAGAAAAGAAAACAAATGTTTTATTTCATGGCAAACCTGTAAGGATGAAAAATTTGGGAGCATTTCTGCACTTCAAAAGAAAAAAATATTATTTCCAGCCACACAGTTCATCCAACAGAATAGCATTTCTGTGTGCAGATGAGGGGGCAATGATTTCTGCTGATTCTCCCCTCTCACCACAGATCCTCAGTTTGCCCTCTATGCTAGTCCTGAGGGTCTGCTGACCCCAAAACTTTACAAAAATATTTATGGGCTCAGTGGACTGAGAAAAGTTCTTCTCTGTGAAGTCCACAGATTGATGGATTCTAGCTCACAAACTGGATATATATGCTGGAGAAAGGGTGATACTGAAGAGAAGGCTGGAAAGGAGCCAGTAAGACTCTTGGCCCACCCCATGTGTGGATTTTCATCTTGAAATATCATCTCTTCCTCAGGAAAAGAAGGGTAAAATCCTGAAACTTCAGGCCAGCACTTGAGATACTGCAATCCTAACTCCCAATGGACTTTCAAAATACATAATAACAAGGACTTGATTTCTCCTTTAGGTACTGAGCTGAAATTCCCATTCCAAATTCCCCCTTCCCCCATTCCCCCTTATACACACATCGTCTAGAAGAAAACATCTCCACTGAAGTCTTTCCTTTCTGTCTGTGAAGTACATAAGGAGGAATCCACATGAACTGTAAGCAACACGGCACAATTTTTGCAGTTAGCTCCTGGTAATATCGTGGCATGGCAATTAGGAAACAGTAAATTGATGGTCATTAAAATTTACAAGTTAAAGAACTGCATTTATGAAGGGCTGGGCTGAATCTCCCTGGAATAGCTGCATTCTCCCTTCTGTTTGTAGTCATGCTTATTTCTCCATATTCTCTCTGATCTCTCAGATGTTCAAAGAGAGGTTTTAAACTCATTTCCAAATAAGCTGTTCCTAAATAGACAAACAGGAATAGGAACTGTCAGCCATGACCATCATGGTGTTTTCTGCATGGGGACAGGATTGTGTGGTTTCCACGCTGTTGTTGTGGCTGCTGACAGAGCACAATGGCCACAGGGCTTCTGCTTTGCAGGTTTTCTAAAATTCCCTGTCCCAGTTTTCTGACACAGTGGCCACACACACACATACCCTGTGCTACTAAGACCTTTTCTGTTTTGTTTTTTGTTAATCAGCAATAAATAGCATTGTATCATCATAACACTATAACAATCTAGGTATCAGTTTCAACGAATTTCCAGCTATTTTTTTTTAAATTACGCCTCTAGCCTTTTTTGTTGCAAAGATATAAGGGGAAAGAGGCTAGCAACCAAAGAGGCTAGGTATACAATTGCAGATTTTTTAAAAAGCCCCCTGGTGACAAGGAGGGGAATGGCCACCACAGAGACAGGTGCAGGGGAAATAGCTGTTCTGTGGCCAGGACTCGGGAAATCGAAACTTTCCTGTCTACGTAGCCATTTGGGATTTGTGGCAGTCCTTCCCAAAGCTTTGCTGCAGAGCTGGTTTCAGAAGGATCAGAAAAAATCCAGGAGGTACACAAATATACCATGATGCTGTGGGGAAGTGGGAGGGGGATTTAGGGCAAATAACTCGGGGGGAGGGGGGCGGATCCAGGGCAAATAACTGATGGTAGAAAAGTCATAGAATATCTCCATAAGCAAAACCTTTTATGGTGATTTCCTGTGGCGAGACACCACCACAAAAGGTTTTCTGTCACAATCTCCACCTTCCCCCACTGCCTTAAGGCCTTTTCTGCAAGTTCAAGGGAACATAATCTGGGTCTGGGTATAAATCCAACCAAGCCCTGATCAATAACTGAGGTAAATTGCTTTCTCATTGCTAGTACAGTGTCCTATCATCTGCTGAACTGTGATATCGCCCTGTTACTTTCTGCAGAATTGTGGTGCACTATCACAAGACAGACCTTCACGTTATCAGTTTTTTCCCATTTGCAGATTTTTCTAGTGGTTTGGGTGACATGTGTATCAAATTTCTGCTTTTTGCTTGTCATGGAAAATAAAAAAAAATTATACCTCTGGGAGTGAGCAAATCGATCAATCAATCAAGTCAAAGGATATTTTCTTACACCAAACTTTCAATTCAACATTTTCGGGGGCAAAAGTTTGCATGTGGATTCCTTCCTGGAGATGAATTATTGTGACTTAAGACCTCCACCACTGCACCAGTTCCTGAATTCCCTCAGCTGCAGGGGTGTTTGCTGAGGTGTTTATAGGCCTGCTTGTCCTTTCCTTCCTTATGACACGATGCTAGCGTGCACAGAGTCAACAAAATGTCATCATCATATCCTGACATACAAACTTTTTGATCTATTTGCTCTTGGCCATTTGAAGGAGCAGAACTATTTTAAAAACCAGTAATGTGTAAGGAAAGCATCTCTTCTGGGATATCCAAGCTAGTATTTTCTTCACCCATGGTGACATTTGCATTTTTAAAAATGCTATAGGAGCAAAAGTCCCCAAACACTGTGTCATTCTGCTTGGAAAATAAGCAGCACTGTTCTAGCCATGTGTTCGCTCATCACATGTCTTAGGACTAAGTGACAAGCAAGACATTTTGTGATCAGACGCTGTTCATCTAGACATGACAAAAGCAGGGCTTTTAAAAAAATGTGATGATATATCTTCAGGATTTCAAGAGTTCTAGAATTTCTGGCTTTAAAGGAAAAATAAGAGCTGCTGCCACATAATACACATTGTGCTGTCGATAGCCCTGTTTAACTCAGATTGACTGTGGAAATACCATGATAAAGAAAAGGTCAACAAATATAAACAATATGGTACCCTGCCCATGCACATACATTGTCCTGGGCGCATCCTTCTCATAGACAATCCCACATGACTTTGGTTTGTGTGCGAATGATGTAGCTATGTGGGCAAGGCCATATAATCAGGAAGGCCACCACACTTCTGTCAGTTCTTACAAAACAGAAATGATCAGGGCTCAGGAGGGCATTTTTATAAAGGGGTCAGAACTGAGGATTTGGTGACACCCACGTGGATTTGTCAAGCAATGCAGCACATGGGACTTCGCCACAGGGATATTGTAGGTAGGTATTTTGGAGAGAGCCAGTCTGTTGGACAATGACAAAGTTTTGTAAAACTACACATGGAATGAATGGGCACACACTAGAAGGAGACAGAGTAAGAGTACTGTCCAGCAAGGTTTTCTCTTAGGGAAAAAATTAATTCTTACCATTCTTAAAAATTTCACTTGCTTTGAGACTCACTACCTAGGTATCTCTGTATACATCTGGTGTCTGCTCATTGTGATTATAAATCCACTACCGCCTCAGTTTACTGCCATCAGCAGAACTATACCTCCATGTTTTTCTGTTCAGCTTATGTAAATTAGTCCCCGACACCAGGAATATCACCCACTGGTAATAGTGTGCCGATTCCATAATTTTTGTTTTAAATGGTCATTTCAGCAACCTGTTCGGAGGCTGACAACCAGACACAATGCTCCTTATAAGCTGTGGAGTCTTGTGAGCAAAAATTCTACTTTGTGAGCTACTGGCATTAAAGTTGTGAGCGAGCAATTTGGCTACTGCATAAATTAGTCTGCTTTGGAGCCCTCCTTCCTGAGCTAAGACAAAAATGTGTGAGCCGGAGGTTAAAAAACTGTGAGCTAGCTCACACTCACTCAGCTTAGAGGGAACACTGGCAACAACCCAAGACCTGGTGATTTGGCCTTGTAGAATAAGAAGCTACTGTGTAGACAAAAAGCAGCTCATCCGTCATTTCAACAGTGGCCACTGAGAAAATCTGATCTGAAGCTTGCCTCACATCTGATCAAGGGAGTCAAGCAATGTATTTTAAAAACATAACATAAGAACATAAGAGAAGCCAATGCTGGATCAGGCCAATGGCCTATCCAGTCCAACACTGTCACACAGTGGCCATCAGGAGGTCCAGCAGTGGGGCCAGGACACTAGAAGTCCTCCCACTGTTGCCCCCCCCAAGCAGCAAGAATACAGAGCATCACTTGCCCTAGATAAGAGAGAGTTCCTATCTATACCTTGTGGCTAACAGCCACTGATGGACCTCCGCTCCCTATGTTTATCCAATTCCCTCTTGAAGCTGTCCATGCTTGTAGCTGCCACCACCTCCTGTGGCAGTGAATTCCATGTGTTAATCACTCTTTGGGTGAAGAAGTACTTCCTTTTATCTGTTCTAACCCGACTGTTCAACAATTTCATTGAGAATATTTGTGGTGGTTAATTTTTTTATGTCCCATACTCCTTTGCAACACTATAAACAGGTTAAGCTGTTTCTCCTACCATTCTTTTTTATGTTAAGGAGAACACATGTCATATCTAATTGTTTCTACCAGTCAGGTTGTGGAACAGGTGAGATGGCCTGAAATAAAGGTGTTCTTCTCTCCCATCTCAGTGATGCCCTTGAACGCAAATGTTACACGAAGGCACAGCATGTTTGGTGGTGTGGACTAGTGATATAATAAAAACATTAATTGCCCTTGGGATAATACAGTGGGTGTTCCCTCTAAGCTGAGTTAGTGTGAGCTAGCTCACAGTTTTTTAGCCTCTAGCTCACAGATTTTTGTCTTAAATCAGGAAGGATGGCTCCGCCTCCAGAGCAAACTGATTTACACAGTAGCCAAATAGCTCACTCATAGCTTTAATGCCAGTAGCTCACAAAATAGAATTTTTGCATACAAGACTCCATAGCTTAGAGGGAACATTGGTGGGTGGGTGGGTTTCTTTCATTAAGAGACTTCCTGAGTGTCTTGTGTAGGTTTAGATCCCCCCCGCCCCCGGTGACAATCTATTTTAATGATTCCCTGCTTTTTGTTCTGACCCTGAGGGGGTTTTTGCCTTCTGTTGCAGCATGTGGCTTTGTTTGGCTTGATGTATGAATCATTTTGGACAGTGTGGCCACTGTGCATCTTTTTTACCCTTTGCTTGCAGCAGGTTTTGATCTGGAATGTGAAAGATGGATCTCTGGAGAGGCTGGTAGATGACATTCAGGCTGTTTCAAATACTACTCAGATGCAAACCCACAGCATGTTCATTCAATAGGGAATGACTGACAATTTGCAAGCAAGTATGCCTGTTAAGAATGTCAGCCTCCAGGCGGGACCAAAGAGAATTTTTTCTCCCTCTCCCAAAACCTAGAACTCAAGGTCATCCAATGCAGCTGATGGGCAGTAAATCCAGGATGGACAAAAAGAAATACTTCTTTACACAGAGAGTGATTAAAATGTGGAATTTGCTACCAGAGGATGTAGTGATGGCCATGGGAATAAACAGCTTTAAAAGGGGATTAGATAGATTCATGGAGGATAAGACTATCAGTGGCTACTAGCTATGGTGACTGAGGGATACCTCTACATTCAGAGGCACTAAACCCCCGAATCCCAGAGCCAGGAGGCAACATCAGGGGATGGCCTTGGCCAGTTTGGTGTAGTGGTTAAGTGCATGGACTCTAATCTGTGAGAACGGGTTTGATTCCCCACTCCTCCACTTGCACCTGGCTGGATGACCTTGGGCAAGCCATAGCTCTGTACCAGCTGTTCCCTCAAGGACAATTGTCTCAGAGCTCTCTCAGCCCCACCTACCTCACAGGGTGTCTGTTGTGGGGAGGGGAAGGGAAAGGAGTTTGTAAGCCACTCTGAGACTCCAAGTGAGTGAAGGGCGGGATATAAATCAAATCTCTTCTTTTTCTCTTCTATACCCTGTTGGCTGTCCAGAGGAACTGATTGGCCACTGTTTGAGACAGGATGTTGGACTAGATGTACCACTGGTCTGATCCAACAGGGCTCTTCTCATGCTGTTATGACAGAGATTTATAAAACCATGCATGGAGTGGAGAGAGTTGACAAAGACCTGGGGATCCTCTGTATCACAGGCAAATTCTAAAGTCCCAATATTACAGGCTCTTCATTGAACAAATGAGCTCTGTTTAGGATAGTGGGAAGGGCACAAGTCTCTACTGCCCAAAAACTTCTTCAGACTCCCAACTCATAAAACATACAGTTTATTAAGACAATAAAACAAATAGGGGGAGTTTGGGATAAAACAGACAATACACAAAACCCTAACTAGTCAAGCTAACAACAGACATACAGTGAGAGGTTCTTGCTTCCTGGAAATGCAATTCCCTCTTGCCTGGTGTTTAGCTTTGGGCTTGGTTTACAACTTGGACCACGCCTCCCAAAGCTTGTTGCCACTAGCCTGGTTCCAACCATCCAAGGGATTTCCTTCGGTCCTTCTGCGCAGCCCAGACTTATTTGCTTGCAGATACTTGCTATAATGCAAGCAGTCCCTGCACCTGGACAATACCTCACGGTGAGCAGTTCAGGAAGATTCTTGCCGCAACCTCTGGCTCCCTCATGGCCTCGTGCAGCCTTCCTGGCATTCGTCAGGCTGTCAGAAGTTCCGGTTTCCTTGCTCCTTCAAACGCGTGGACGTGTGCATCTTCAGATAAGTTCATGAATGAATAGAAAGATCCCTTCTGCCTCTAGAACTGGATTCTTATTCTTAGCTTCCCCGATCCCCGTCCTTGGCTAATTAAGGATTGCTGCCTTGACCCAGCTGTTTCCCATACTTAGATTTACAGAACATCTTGATTCTGGCTACACTTACAGGCTCCTATCAGGAATGATTCTGTAAATCAGTATCTCTAGCATGATACCCTGGAATTACAGCTCATCTCCAGATTACAGAGATCACTTCTCCTGGAGAAAATGGATGCTTTGGATGGTGGACTCTCTAGCATTGTACCACACTGAGGTCCCTGTCCTCCCCAGGCTCCAACCCCAAGTCTCCAAGAGTTTCCCAACCTGGAGCTGGCAACCGTACCTCTCACCCCCACCAGAGGCATGGGACAGCCTGGCAGCCGTAAATGCCTATATAATACGTTTGTCACATCCTTTGATGTAAACTTTAAAGCTGTTAAGTGTAAACCTAAAATATAATGTGAAGTGGCCAATTGTTCAGTAGTACTGTTTCCAGTTATAGAATCATAGAATCATAGAGTTGGAAGGAGCCATACAGACCATCTAGTCCAACCCCCTGCCCAATGCAGGACCAGCCTAAAGCATCTCTGACAAATATTTGTCCAGCCTCTTCTTGAAAGCTGCAAGTGAAGGGGAGCTGACCACCTCCCTAGGCAGCTGATTCCACCTTTGAACCACTCTGACCATGAAAAAAGTTTTTTCTTAATATCCAGCCAATACCTTTCTGCATGTAATTTAAACCCATTGCTTTGGGTCCTATCCTCTGCTGCCAACTGCAACAGCTCCTTGCCCTCCTCCAAATGACAGCCTTTCCAATATTTAAAGAGAGCAATCATGTCCCCCTCTCAATCCCCTCTTCTCCAAACTAAACATTCCCAAGGCCCTTAGCCTTTCCTCATAGGGCTCAGTCCCCAGAGGAGGGCAAAAGTAAATGCAAATCTTTCATCCTATTGCCCTTAATGGGTCCTTTAAACATTAGAAAAGAATTTAAAATATCAGGTCTCCTCCTTTGTCCACAATAGTAACATAAACTCAGCATGCTGCGTGACTGTTTATCTATTTATTTGCTTCATAAATCTCCCCAGTGGGGACCCAAAGTGAATTACGGTTTTCTCCCTTTCTCCATTTGATCCTCACCCTCATCCTCCATTTTATCCTGTGGGGAAGGTTAGGCTGAGAGTGTGACTAGCCCAAGGTCACCCAGCAAGTGTCAATAATACAGTGGGGATTCTAACCTGGCTCTCCCAAGATCCTAGCCTGACATTCTAAACACCGCACCCTGCTGCCTCTCAGGATGTTGAGTGACAATATATATGACAGGTGGCACCGCAGCACTGCTGTACTATTCAGTACTTATTGCTGATGGTTTTAAAGGTTAAAGTCATTTGTGTTTCAGAAATGGCTTGACTCTAATGTTTCATAATGCTGAACCCAAATGCCAACAATGCTTCTCAAGAAGAGCAGACCGCAAGGAAAAATTAAGACTTCTTCTGCTTCTTACCTCCTTTTGCAGAGTTTGCTGTGAGAGGGCTGGGGAAATTTATGGTGAACCCACATTCCAAAATGAGGTGGGGCTGAAAAGAAGTGCCCGACTGAGAGGCTCACTTGCACAAAAGGTTCAAATCCATAAGCAGTAAATGGAAGCCAAAGGAAACGCGTGTTTTGAACAGGTGCAAGCAGGGTCAAATTCAATATGATAACAACAGACCCAACATGTGAATGTCACCACAGCCATACACGTTCTCTGTTTAAATGTGTGCTGTTCTCAGTCTGGATTGGACTACAACCTTCCCTTCTGTGCCATTACCCTGACCAGAAATGGTCCAGGGAAGGAATTGTTTGGGCTATTAGGAAAGCAATCGGCCTTTTGCAGAATATGACATGGCCATCTGCAAATTTGTCTATCTCAATGCACCCTCCCTGATTCCAGATAGCCTCCAGGTATGAAAGTTCAGTTCATTTAGTACTATGCAGCAAGCCAATGTAATGGATGTTTGAGAGAACCAATCCCAACAAATGGTCCTTTCAATTTTATGGACACCTGAGCTCATTCCAGCTAGACACAGGGGTCTTCAAGGACCATAAGCATCCCGCTGGCTATAAATGGGTAAAGCTTGCTCCCAGTACCAGTGCAAAAGGGAGCAAGTATGGTGTAGTGATTATAGTGCCCAGCTAGGATCTAAAAGACCCAGGTTTGAATCCCCGCTCTGCCATAGAAACTGGCTGGGTGACCTTGGGCCAGTCACCCACCGTCATCCTAACCTATGTCACAAGGTTGTGACAAATGGTCCTTTCAATTTTATGGACACCTGAGCTCATTCCAGCTAGACACAGGGGTCTTCAAGGACCATAAGCATCCCGCTGGCTATAAATGGGTAAAGCTTGCTCCCAGTACCAGTGCAAAAGGGAGCAAGTATGGTGTAGTGATTATAGTGCCCAGCTAGGATCTAAAAGACCCAGGTTTGAATCCCTGCTCTGCCATAGAAACTGGCTGGGTGACCTTGGGCCAGTCACCCACCGTCATCCTAACCTATGTCACAAGGTTGTTGTGAGGGTAAAACGGAGGAAAGGAGAATGACAGAAGCTCTCCTGAGGGGAGAAGGGCAGGAACTGGATAAAGTAAATGAATGAATAAATACTGCTAAATAGTAAATGCTGTTTTCTTAAAGTGCAATATCAGCTGTTTCAGGAGAGGAAAGCAAGGTGCAGTTTGTGTTGCTTTTCTTGGCCTAATTATTAAGGTGATGAAAAGGAAAAATAGCTTGTGAACACACACACCTGACTCTTCTCTGACCTTGAGATTCCTTCACACTTGGACAGAGCAGGATGGGAAAAAAGAAAAAGAGGAAGCTAGCATTCTGCTTCTGAGAGGAGTTACTCATTCACTTCGCGCTCGCACTTGTGTAAAGAGAATACACATTCAAGCCATGCCCCCTTTATTACATCAGAATGTCACAATGGGGTTGCAACTGAAATTCTATGTCTAAATTATAAGCTCCCTACTCATTTGTAACGGATATCTGAAACCAAATCTGCATGTTCCAAAAAGAGGAGATGAGTGATCATATTGTGCCACCTTTCCTGAAACCGATACTTCCTACCTTTCTGGGGTTTGCAAATTCAAATTAAAGAACACGACTATATCTGTATTTATGAATCATCTTTCTGAATGAATATGCAAGGTGATATTTTAAAATGACAATAAAACATTCAGATAGAAAGCCATAACAACTGCGTAAAACAAACTCTTGCTGTAACAAACATGCATTGCAAAAGAGCAAAAGTAAACAGCCAAAAATGGTAAAACAGTTAAAAAAAATAGCCCAGCATAATCAGATTAATCCAATAGTTTTTACTAGGGGTGTGCACTCAGTATAAACCAAGCTGAAAAAATGGAAGCCAGTCACAGCCGATCAGTGAGGGGGCCAGTGATTCAGCTATCCAAACATCGCTCCCCCGAAGAATCCTGAAAATATTTGGGATTTTTCAGACCACCGGATAGCTGAAGTTTTGGATGAACTTGTTGCTTTAAGAGGGCATTTAAAGGGACTGCAAGCCTATTAAATGCCTCCACAGTTCACTTGTGGCTTGCAAAAGGCATTTAAAGGGACTGTGTCTTGGATTGGACTTTTGCAAGGCATGGAGGGGGAAAGGGCATTTAAATGCCTTCCCCGCCTCCATACCTTTTGCAAGCTGCACTGCAGTGAACTTCCAGGTGAACTCACTGCTTTGGAGTTCACTCATGGTGTGGCTTGCAAAAGTCATAAAGGGACTGTGTCCCTTAAATGCCTTTTCCCTCTCCATTGGAAACAATGGGGGATGGGGGGTCTTCTTCTGGGGCCCCTGGTCCAATCTTTTTGAAACTTGGGGGGGGGGGGGTTAAGGAGAGGCACCAGCAACTATACTGCAAATTTGGTGCCTCTATATACCTGGACTGGAAAAATACCAATTTTGTGTGTTTGTACACCCTAATTTCTACATTCTTATGCACTTTAAAAAGTCCCCCAAAAGCCCTAACGTGCCTGTGGTTAAAGAAAAATTAGGGTCAAGATGAGCCATCCTCAGGAGAATATGCCATAGGTGGTAATCCTAAAACACCTTCCTAGCAGTATACCCTGTTGGATAGAATGAGACTTACTTCTGAGAAACAGGGATGCTATCCTCCAGATGGGATATGGGGATCCCCTGGAATTATAGCTCATGTCCAGACTACAGAGATCAGTTCCCCTGAAGAAAATGGATGCCTTGGAGAGTGGACTCTGTGGTATTGTACCCCACTGAGGTCCATCTTTATCCTTCCCAGGCTCCATCCCCAAACCTCCAGCAGTTTCCCAACCTGGATCTGGCAACCCTACCCCCCATCCCCCACTGGTGTCCAGGAGAGACCTGGCAATCCTAAAACCCATTTAGGATTGCTCCCATAGTGTTGGAGATGGTATAGTTAAAAAAGCCATGTATGTGAATATTTGTGTATTCAAACCATTCTTTTAAATTATATATTAAAATTAAAAACCAAAAGTATCCATTTTTAAAAAACACCTTAATGAAGTCAGCAGGAAAAGAAGAAGACCCAACATGATATGGATTGACTCAGTAAAGGAAGCCATGACATTTAGCTTGCAAGACCTGAGCATGGCTGTTAATGATAGGACATTTTGGAGGTCATTTAATGTCACCGTAAGTCAGAAGAGATTTGGCAGTACGTCTCTCTCTCTCTCACACACACACAATGAAACCAGCACTGAGTTGTTTTGCTTCATGTGTGTTTTATTTCTGTGATTTAATTGTGGTTTTATATGTATGTTGCTGTGGATTAAAATGTAGGCCTCTAGAGTAAGAAAGGACTGGGTGAACAATTGAAGTGCGTTATGATGGGGGTATGCTGTACCCTAGCTGGTGGAGTTGGCTAGTTTTCAGAGTGCGGGGAAAGAGAACTGAGTGGATCAAAAGTGTGAAATGTGTGTGTGTGTGTGGGGGGGGGGGGGGGGATCAGTGTTCTGCATGGAAGCTATGAGCCAAAGTGGCAAGTGAGGATAATAAGCCTGTGGGGAAGTTATTAGCCTGAGTGGTGTGAGGAAAATAAGCCTTTGTGGCTAGGTCTATTTAAGAAACTTTACAGAAAGAAAATACCTATCTGAAAACCATTACACTTGTGAACATTACTGAAATTGTCACACTGTTTTACTTCTAAACAAACTCTATGTTTAAATGAAAACAACAGTTTTATTTAAAGGATCCCCTTTTACCTCAGAGTCATCCCTGCACACTGACCATTCTGTCATTCTACCAACTGTAACTAAGCCATCCTGTTCTTTGGGTTCAACTAAGAATCCTAAGGCAAGAGCCTTTGTTGGCAAAGAAAATAAATAGGAAATGCTAAGGAAGGCAAGTAGGCAGCACAACACACCATCATCTCAGAACAGTACAGAGAGGAGCCTTTACAAGTGTTACACATCAGGGGTCTCCAAAAGGAGCAAAACCTTACAAGTAGCAGCAACACTTTAAAAGTATTCCCTAACTCCCCAGTTGCCAGTCTAATGGTAAAAGATGGGTGGTTGTGACAATAGGATTTGCCAACAGGTCACTGTGGAAAACAAGGATTAGGACTTTGTCCCATGATACACCAACCCTTTCCAAGGCAGCCCTCCAAGAAAACTAGTGTGATCAGGTTTGTGGATAAACTTGTCAGATGCTGTACAGCAACTTTTGTTGTTGTTGTTCCTGTATGTACGAAGGCTTCAGCTGACACAGCCAGGGGTTCTGATCACCGCTCTATGGTTTGAATGGTCTACAACTGTAGCGGCAAATTGGCTCAGCACAATGAAGGCCTTGAATCCATCTCTCAGTTGGAAATTAGGGAATCTGAACAACAGGTTCATTGCAAACTCTCTAGAAACTTACCACGAAAGGGAAAAACCAAAACACTTCTGAAAACAGCAGGCCATATGCGTCCTTTGCTCTCTACAGCTGGTCAAAACAGTTCCTTTTCACCATCAGTTCAAGTGACTGAAGATGGCATTAATGGGGTGCAGGAAGACAAGCTGCTTGTTGTATGAAACTCATCCTTTCTATAGTGCTGTGTGAGTTTTTTTGTTTATCCGAAACCACATGGGGCCAGGAACCAAGTATGTAATTGACACTGCAGGTCTCAAGTTTTGTACTGGATTCAGCCTTACAATAAAATTGGCGGAAGTTAGAACAATCTTTTTGTTGGTTAACAGAAGGGTAAAACCAGTGTTGTCCTTACCTGCTTCCCCCCCCCCCAAAAGCGAGACTGAACATCCTGCCAGATACAAACACTATACTCACCGCCACTTCCTTTGGCAGTAAGTTTAAGAGACTAGGCTAAAGGAACAATTCATATGCTGACACAACCATTGGGAGATCTTGCTATGAGAGAAGAGAAAGAGCGACTTAATGGCTGTGACAGGTCCTACTAGAACACCCCAGACTGTTTTCCCTCACTCACCTATCATATTTTTATTCCACCTTTTCTCCAAGGATCTCAGGTTGTCCCCTCCTCCGTTTTATCCTCACGACAACCTCGTAAAGTAAATTAGAGAGTGAGTAGTCTAAGGTTACCCAGTGAGTCTCATAGGTGAGCAGTAGGGTTGCCAAGTCCAGGTTGGAAAATACTTGGGGACTTTGGGGGTGGAGCCAGGAGAAGGCGGGGTTTGGGGAGGGGCGGGGAGGGGCCTCAGCATGGTACAATGCCATAGAGACCACCCTTCAAAGCAGCCATTTTCTCCAGGGGAGCTGATCTCTGTCAGTTGTAAAAGCGGGAGATCCCCAGGCCCCACCTGGAGGCTGGCAACCCTAGTGAGCAGCCATTTGAATCCTATGATCGACTAAGCATACCACATTGACTTTCTGGCCCTGCCTTGGCAGCTGAACATCATTCCCCCCACACAGCTCATTGCTCTCTTTTGAACATTGCTAGGTACTGTGTCCCATTGCTCCAGTGTGCAAAACAAGCTGATGTTAGGGGTACAGTAGAATTAATATGGGGGCTGCAGTGGCTCAGAGGTTAAGCCACTGAGCTGCAGATCGGAAGGTCAGTAGCTCGGCAGTTCGAGACCTGAGTGCCGAGTGACGGAGTGAGGTCCCGTCTCTGGCCCCAGCTCCTGCCAACCTAACAGTTCGAAAGCAAGAAATTTCAAGTAGGCAAATAGGTATTGCTTTGGTGGGAAAGTAACAGCGTTCCGTGTGCCTTGGCATTTAGTCATGCTGGCTACATGACCATGGAAAAGTCTTTGGACAGTGCTGGCTCTTCGGCTTGGAAACAGAGATGAGTGCCACCCCCTAGAGTTGGATTCAACTGGCTTTTGAGCAAAGGAAACCTTTACCTAGAACTAACATGCTCAAGCACTCTCTAGTTCAGCTCACATCTTGCTCACCCATCATAAACAGGAAATTCAGCAAGTTGTTTGGATGCGTCTGATTGAATGCAGATAGGTCTGTTCACATGATTACGTTCCTTACTCACACTATTAGAGTGCCATTCCTCAGCAATAACCCCTCTGCCATATTTGCCAGGAGATCCTCTCTTGTCCTGTCCAGCCTGCTACGGCATAATCCGAAAGAGCCAGAAGCTGCCACATGGTGAAACACTGAAGAACATTCACAAATTTTCAGTGTAAAAAATGAAGACAAGAAACTGCTGCTTATTCAAATGACCTCTGGGAAAAAGAGACGATCACATGAGCACATTTTTGTCCTGTCTTGTTTATTATCCCTGGCTGATATATGAGAGGCATGCAGGTGCATTCTTGCTGTGCAAGTATTTTCCATTTTAGATAAATAAGTAAATAAATTTCCATGGCAGGTGGGCCAAAAAAGGAGCAAGGTTTGCTTCACTGTGCAGAGACAGAAAGAAAAAGGAAGGGGGGGGGGGGGACAGGGAAGTGATTTCAGTGCTCTGAGTGTTTCTGTTTAAGTTTTGCAATAACGTTTTGCATCTTTGACAGCATTTCCAAGGAATCAGTTTCAAGTATGCTCAGAAAAACAACTTTTAAAAAAATAAAAGAAAAGAATTAGTCCTAGAGGTAATGATTTTTGGTTCACAAGTTTAAGCAAGAAAGAGGCTTGACATACAGTGGAGGTCAACCAAGTTTTTTACCCAACCGTACCCACTTCCTGTCCATGTTAGGGGCAGTCTCCAATTAGCTGGGGGGAATTGGCAAAAGGAGTCTGTGCAAGAGGGGGCAACTGGGATATAAACACCAAAGTCTACGGGAATTGTTCTTGTGAGAACTCTCGAAATAAACAGGCAATTTGTTCAAATTAAAAAGGGGTTTTCATTAACAAGGAAAATGAGGAGAAAGAAAAGTTCATTTAGCAAAACACACAGCACTGAAGAGCTACCTGGAAAAGGCAGGGAGGAGTGGGCAAACAGCATTTTAGGAATAGGGTGATATTTACCAGTCTTGGAGAGGTTTGCTAAAGCAGTAGAACGAGAGAGAAACGGCCAGCATTTCATTCTGTGAAGGAGAGAAAAAGGCCCCCAGTTGTGGGAGGCATAGGCGTAAACTACGGGGGGGCTCGAGCCACCTCCGAAATTTCCCGGGGGGGGGGGGCTCAGCCACCCCCGGGAAAATGGAGCGCCCAGGCCGGCTGGCTGGCCGGCTGCCGCCACCACCGCCTCTCCCCCGCTCCCTTCCTCCCTCCCTCCGTCCAGGAACCAGCTGGGCAAATGCCCAGGGTGCTGGACGGAGGAACGGAGGTAGGAGCAGGGGGGAAGACTGAGCCCCCCCGGGGAAACGTCGTGCTCCCGGGCCCTTCCGAGGCTCGCCAGCTGGTGCCTCTCTCCCCCCCCACCGGCCTGGCCATTCCTCCCTCCTTAGCTCTCCCTCTTCCTCTTTTAGGGGTGAGGGAGGTAGTGGCCAGGGCGGAGGGGGAGGGAAAGGCACCAGCAGCACCGGCTGGTGAGCCTTGGAAGGGCCGGGGAGGCGCAGCGGCTGGTGGTAGGTTTTCCGGGGGGGGGGCAGAAACATCGCCCCAGCAAGCGCGCGTGCTAAAGAGCCCCCCCCCCCGGACTTCAGAAAAGTCTACGCCCCTGGTGGGAGGCCAAGAATACACAACACACACACACACTGCAGGTTTGGGGGGCAAATCTTTATAGGAAAATTGTGCCCCAAGGCTGTGGGAAGTCGTGTGTCTTGTCCAGTGGAAAACTCTTAGAGAACAATCCTAATGATTGCTTTACTGGGGTGAAACAAAGGCTTGGGCATGGCTTGATGGCCATTAATGGTCCTGTTGATGACCCAGGAAGACTGGACCAGACAGGTGACACTGAGACAAAGAAATTAAGTAGCAAAGACCAAAAAAAATGATGCTTTTGTGCATGCAGAAGAGCATTTAATTGCTTGCTGGAGTTGCTAATGAAGTCTTTCGGAGATGTTTCACGTAATTCCTGAGTAATCCGTTTGCTTAAGTTATGCACGCCTTGGAGGCGGGGGGGGGGGGGGAGACATCCGTTCTGAGCACTTCCTGATTTAAACAAAATATGTTTCTCTCACTTTCCCATGGAGCTATGCGACTGGCATTCACGTTTGAACAGTGTCATGGCCTGCCTAGACCCTGGCAGTGCTTACCCCAGGATGCTCTGAGCACATGGGGTCCAGCTGCTTACATCTATACTTACCCATAGAAACACCACGAAAGCAGGCATACTTTTCTTTAGATGAATTCGCATTGACGGATGCTGTTCTAACCCAAGTTTTGACCCAAGTGTGGCCAACTTGAAATGTGGTATGTTTTTGTGCATGAAAACATGTGAAGATCACAAACCTGTGTTTCAGGCAACTGTACATACGCATGCTCAAAAGCAACAATCTCTTGAAGGTTTTAACAGTCTGTATGTAAAAAGAACCCTGGTGGATGAGACCAAAACTCCATCTAGGTCAGTTTCCTGTTCCGACACTGGCCAGCCCTGGGAAGCCCACCAACAGGAAGGAAAGAGATCGCCTGTCCACTGATCCATCCAAGCAGCAGCCAGACTGCTTCTGAAGATGGGAGTTTCCATTTAGCTGTCATCCCTTTAGATATTAAATTGGCAGTTAAGAGCATGAAAATGGCAAAATCAGTCCACCCACACTGAATATGGGGATTTCTCAAAGTCACGGGACTCCTCAGGCACGCAGAAATATAGGACTTTCTCAGTTAACTGAAAGAAAATAAAACACAAATGCAGATCCTGATGGGGAATAAGTGTGCTCCAGGAGCCTGAAACACTGGGTACAGATGAGAGTCAGAAAAAGGCCTGCTCAGATCCTGAGAGTTTACAGAATACTGGAAGGGAAAATTTGGGAGATTTTTTAAAAAAACCCCCCCCCCCCCCGGGGCCAGTTCCTCACAGGCCCCCAGGCTGGAGCACCTAAAGGCCACTGAGGAACCCATCCTCCATGAATTGATCCATCAGTGTTTAAACGAGCCATTGGCCAACACCACAGCTATTTCCATAATATCCATAAGTTATTTATGAGTTGGGTGAAAATGTATTTTTCCCTCTGTCCTGAATCTGCTGCCAATTATGATCCCACTAGACACACATGAAACTGCATAGTGTTGTGTGCTGTAGTAGTTAGAGGGTTGGACCAGGACCTGGGAGACGCAGGTTCAAATCCCAGCACTGCCAAGGAAACTTACTGGGTGACCTTGGGCCAGTCACACACTCTCAGCCCAACCTACCCCACAGGATCGTTGTAAGGATAAAATGGACCAGAGGATAACAATGTAAGATACTTTGGGTCACCGCTGGGGAGAAAGAAATGTGACAATTTTGCTGGTCTTTTCCTGTTTTTCCCATCCCTACAATGGATGTGTTCTCTGAGTAATGTCTGATGCCGCCCAGATCTCTATCCTCACAAAGAGGAGCGCGGAAGTTAATTAAAACAAAATCAGGCCAGTTCCAATGAACTCAGTTGCACAGCAGTTCCCGGCTCACACAGTTCATGTAAGGTGGCGGCCACAGGCAGAATTGCACGCTTTCCACATCACTACAAACTGACTCAAATGGACATTGGTTGAGGTGCGTCCAAATCTGTGCTGTGCAGCTCTTTCATACAAATGTAAAGAGGTCACTGTGTACCCAGAGTTTGTGTGCATCAGTTTCAGTTAGATTATAAACAGGTCATGCTGCTTCAAGTTACACAAAGTCCCTCCAGGGATGAAACAGTAACATTCTGCTCTCCTTTGGGTTGCTTTCTTTGCAACCAGCAGCAAGACACAGCTGTATTCATAGCACTCTTCAAATCTCACTAAGTCCTTGGAAGGTATAGGAGACAAATGATCAAAACAAATTCCTATCAGGCTAGCAATTTTTGCAAGCACGCCCAGAAGAGTCACCTCAACTCAAGTCTGATGAAACTACGTAGGGAAGTCATTGGAGGCTTTCCTGTTTTGTAAATGATCGTGTCTTTCCTATAGGGTTGGGGTTACAACTGGGAAGAATATAGGATGCAAAGGCCTATGAAACCAATTATCTAAGGTCAAATAAGCTCTAGGTATGCGCTGAAATGGCAGTTTTCCAACCCACATGCAGTGCAGTAAGAGACTTTTGAAACCTAGGTTTCCAACGTCATTTTTAATATGGCGTGGTTGGGGGGGAGGTTGTCTCTTTTTCAAAGAGAATCAAAATTTCCGGTGGGCTACTGCAAACTCCTTACATGACTCCAGCCACCTAAATGAGCTGGAAGTTCTAAAGAGCGTGACAGTGCTGGAAGCTGTGAAAATGTCATCATTCAGCTCAAACTTTCAACCACCTGAAGTTTGCAAAATCTCTGCTGATAACAAGCTCCCCCAAGTCATGGCAGCTGCTGACAGCAATGGAAGGTGCTATTGATCATTTGCTGTTTGAGTTTCAGAGCACAGCAATCAGCCTCAGTGCCTCTCTTTACAACCACTAAGATTTAAAAAACAGGCCTGCTTCACAACAGGGCTGTGAGGAGGAGAAGGAAGGCTGGTGTTTGACAAACTGGTTTAACATGTATCGTGACAGGTTTCCTTTTCTCCACACTGTAGAAGGCGATAGATCACAAAATGAATGGAGAACACAGCCTTGGCCTTAATTTTAACTCCTCCTCCTCCTCTTTTGTGTGCCCCGTTGTCTGTTTTAGAGAGAAAGTCCCTCGGCAGCAGGCAACCATTTCCCCCCTTTATTTTACTACTTCATTTACACCTGTTTCCCCTTAAGTGGGTCCCAAACTAGCAACAACATCCTTCACTCTGTCATGTTAGCCTCACAATGGCTCTCTGAGGTACGTTTGGCTGAGAGTATGACGGGCCCAAGGTCACCCCAGCAAACTTGTTACTCAAACTAGACTCAAGGAGGGGAGGAAATTGGCTTTTAAAGAGTTTGCAGATGGATAAACAAGGGAACATTTATCTGTGCATATGGAGGTTTTATTCCAGAACAATATTCCAAGGGAGAAAGTGACAGAAATCAAGTGGTTCAAACAGAATGAGGTTTTTATTCACTAGCAACCAGTCATACAACTATAAGTAAACCAAACTACAAACCCTGGAGTCACCAATAAACTACAAATGACCCACAATGGACTGAAATAAACCACCCTCTCCCTCCCAAATACATAGGAATGGGGTAAGGATGAGAGGCGAGGCAAGGAGAGGGAAGGAAGGAAAGACATTCAGATGGGTGATACTACCTAATCCAAGGTGTGTGAGAGGCTGAGAATCGTGGGGAGTCCATGCAGCAGAAGTCCAAGATGGCAAGGAGAGAGGGAGACGCCTGCAAAGCGGTTGCAGACGTTTCCAGGTAGTGGAGGAAACTGGCACACCTTTCACCCACCTGGGCTAGATCTTATATGGGGAAGATCCCCATAGCTAGCCATGGGACCCCAGTTTCCCAGGATCAGGACTGGTCCAAGAAATTAAGTTTGAACTTGACTGAGCAGTTTGAAGGCAACTGTTGCCCAAATCTGGCAGGAAGTTTAGGAGCCGGAGTTGAATGTGTTTATGGTGGAAAAACTGTTCTCTTGAAGGCTCATCCTGAGTCAATCGGATGTTAGGCTGGTTTGATCAATGGTTGAGTCAGAGGTGATACTTAAGAGGATGGAAATTAACTGGAAATGGTTCATATTGTTCTGATGAAGCATCCTTTGAAGTAAGGGATACGCCTGTATTACACAGGCCTCAGCACTGAGGGTATATAAATGCCTTATGCATACCAGTGACATCCTGCCTCCATAATATCATGTGCCTTGGTCGTGGCAGACCAGCTGTGCTTTTTGGGACTTAGCTTACGGATCCCCACCACTCTTAGTCTTTTAAGGGGGTGCCCTTCAAAACAACTAAGTGGATCAGATCAAGGGGTCTCATTAGGAGGGGAGGATGGGGATCTCACAGGCTTCCATGAACAGTGGGGATTTGAACCTCAGTCTCCTAGATTCTAGTCTGACACTCTTAACCACTACATCCCACCACCTCATAAAGGTACAAAATAAAAGAGGTTTTACAGCCAGCCAGTTTTCCACAGTATACATGGAGTCTAAATAGACAGAGAGCCAGTTTGGTGCAGTGGTTAAGTGTGCGGACTCTAATCTGGAATAACCGGGTTTGATTCCCCACTCCTCCACTTGCACCTGCTGGATGACCTTGGGCAAGCCGTAGCTCTGTACCAGCCGTTCTCTCAAGGACAGTTGTCTCAGAGCTCTCTCAGCCCCACCTACCTCACAGGGTGTCTGTTGTGGGGAGGGGAAGGGAAAGGAGTTTGTAAGACGCTCTGAGACTCCAAGTGAATGAAGGGCGGGATATAAATCCAATCTCTTCTTCTTCTAAATGGAGCATCAAAGTAAAGTTATCAAAGGCAACCTTTTCAGTATAATTCTACCCACGTGCTTTACTTTTCTTTTTCTTAAAAGACTCCCAGCAAGTTCACTCAGTTTAGGACTGGGTTGAGGTATACCTACCACCCACAGAAGAAACTCTGAAAGGTTCCATGTAGACTGATATGAATAAGGAGAATCTATAAACATCTTTCTGCCGTAGCAAAGAAAAATTGGATTTATACCCTGCCCTTCACTCAGAGTCTTGGAGGGCTTATAATCACCTTCTCTTCCTCCAACAAATACCCTGTGAGGTAGGTAGGGCTGAGACAGCTCTGAGAACTGTGACTGACACAAGGTCACCCAGCTGGCTGCACATGGAGGCGTGGAGAATCAGACCCAGTTCTCCAGATTAGAGTCTGCTGCTCTTAACTACTACAAGAACCTTGTGGCCTCTGTATTATTGCCGTACAATACTGTAATTTCTGTGAGGTAGGATTTGCTCAGATGCATGAAGGGAATCTAACGTGCAAGTGTCCTCTTTTACAGGATCAGCAGTGGAGGGAGGATACCAATGGATGCATGGAAGGACTAAGTCAAGTTACACTTCCTTCTGAAAACATATAATGCTGTCTTTTACTTAGAAACAATATGCTGATAAAAATGAACAGAATTCCTTCCTTGGAAATCAGTCTCTGAAGAATCAATGGTTAAGCAAACAAATACTACTAATCTTGGGAGGTTTCAAAAAGAAGTCTTTCTGGCAACAACATGATAAACGTAATTGGGCGCTAATATCTATTAAAGCAAGTCCTCGTTAACACAAGCAGGGACATTCCCAGGGACATTCACCATAACATTAGTAAAGGGTGCCACCTGGTGTTGTCCCTGCAAACTTAAAAATAATCTAGTTCTCAAGACCATGACAAATCACTACTACTTTTAAAGTATACAGTTGACTTTGCCACTCCAGGCCAGGACCCAAACAGCTGCTTAAAGCTCATGGGAGGTGTTTGGGGGTAACACAGTGAAATGTCGGACTTTTCTTCCCCTTGAACAGCCTCTGTCCCTGTGCCACATGACTTGTGCCACTTGAACTCTCCAGGTTCAAAAGCAGTTTGTCACATGTTTGAGAAAAACAAGTCTAAAGAGCACCAAGGCTCTTTGGATCCTAGCTCCCATTTCCATCATTTCTCTTTAACTCAGCGAGTCAACTGCAAGAACAGCAGAACTCCCAAAGTGGGAAAATATTTCATATGAAAGCAGTACGGCCCAACTAGGAACAAAAAGAAAGGGACCACAGTGTGTGTGGAACCAAAAAACAGAGGAATCACCATGTCAACCAGCACCAAAATTGAATTTTTTTGCAATACATTGTTGAATTTAAAAATTATCAATAAATAGATGAATAAAATCAATGAGTATCTGTGTCTTGATCCTTAATTATCAACATCCAAAAATACATCAAGTTATCAAAAATAGTAACTCATGAGTACCAAAACCATGCCGGAATAGTCAGCAGCAATCAACTATGCAGTCCCAGGAGCACTCCATCCATGAAAGTAGAAAATGGTAAGACAAAAAAGACCAGATACAAAATGGCAAATGACTTGACGAGCATTCCAGTACGCAGTTTCCAACTCTTCCTCAGAAGCTCAAATGAATAGTGAGAAAGGGCTTGGTATTTTGTGTATTTTACGTCTCAGAAAAATACTGAATGGTTTTTTTCAAGTCTACCAGTTGGACAGCCCAAGACCCAACAGAAATTCTAAGCCTGTGACTTCTGAGGAAGAGTTGGAAATGGCACATACCAGAACACTTGTCAAGTTATTTGCCATTTTGTATCTGGCTTTTTTGGTCTTACCGTCTTCAGCTTTCATTGATGGAGTGATCCTGTGACTGCACAAGTTGATTGCTGCTGACTATTCCAGAGTGGTTTTGGTACTCACAAGTTACTTTTGATATCTTGATGTATTTTTGGACGTTGATAATTAGGGATCAAGACACAGATAGTCTTTGATATTATTCATCTATTTATTGATAATTTTTGAATACAACTATTGCAAAAAAATTCAATTCTTGTACTGGTTGACATGATGATGCCTGTTTTTTGCAACTAGGAATTAAGCCTAACTCCTGTTGTTGTTGTTGTTCAGTCGCACATTCAAGTCCGACTCTTTGTGACCCCATGGACCACATCATGCCAGGCCCTCCCACCGTCCTCCGGAGTTTGCTTAATTTCATGTTCGTTGCATTGACAGTGCTGTCTAGCCATCTCATCCTTTGCTGTCTGAAGTGCTAAACCAGAGTCAGGCCTAGACCACCCTAGATGGCAGGTAAAGGGATCAGGTGATTGTTGCTCCACAGAAAACTAAATGGCAGAAAGGCTAGTTCTGACATCTACATTTTCGGTGTGGAATGATTTGTTACAGAGGAGCATTTGGTTACACAGTGTCCTAACTGCAGTGATACAGACCAGGTAAATTTTTTCTGCAAGAATTAAGCATTAGGATGCCAGTCACAAATCACCCCTTATAAAGGAAGAAAGGACAGACCGGAACAATAGTGAACCCTACCTATGCACTTTTGCCCCATAACTGCTCCTATTCAGCTGTTTTTCTTCTCATTGGGGTTATTTCCTCTCTCTGGTAGGCCTGATTCTCATCAAAATTTGTTTCATGAACAAAAGCTAAATCTATTTAATGGCCAGTAAGATTTGTGACAAGTATTGGCATTTAGACTTACTTGTATCCTCAATATTAAATTTGGCAGATCCAGACGGTCTTCTGTGCCCCTTGTCATGTAGTCCTGAGGACTGTCTGATTGGTTGTTTCCATGTGCGTACTGTAGCCAGAAGATCCTATGATTGTCTAGCAGCCAGAAGTTCTAGCTTTTTAGCATTATCCAAGGTGCACAACGAGGCAGCAAACTAGAATTCCATCCAATCTGCATACCCATTGTATCAGCTTGGTTACGTATTTTATATTATTATATGTTTCCTGTGTGTAACTCTACCATACGATAAATAAATAATATTCCCTATCTTCAAGCTTTGTTAGAAGAAATATGGCTGGAGGAAATGCACAGAAGGGGCAGTGTTCTGGACCCCTTCCTGCCCATGCAGTTATAAATCACCTTGCCTGCTTTGTAAGGTTTGTGGCAACTCATGTAGACCACCCAGCTGTACCACTGTTGTGTCTAGCTTGTGCTTCCGAGCAGCAAGCACATCATTGCTTGAATGCAGTTTAAATCATTACTTAAACGCAAATCTGTGCAACCAACTGAAGCTGAGTTGAAGGTGAATTTTATCCTGTGGGGGAAATGCTGTCTTCCTACATCACCTCCCAGCTTCCTGTTCCCTGTACAATGAGACAAGTGAGGGAGAAAAATAAGAATTTATTGTACACAGAGCAGGAGGCTGAGTGAACGGCAAAGGAAGCAGATGATGTTTCACCATAGGCAACTCGTATCACCCCAAGCAGATGGCAATATGACTCAGCCATCATTAGAGGTTTCACTCATACACATTGCAACTGCAAGCTCTCATCTTCCTGGAAACTGCATCTGGAAATTAATGATTTACTCATAAAAATATACATTGGTAGAGATTAAGTCTCATAGAGGTGGACAAGCAACACAGCATCTTACATTTTACTGCAATAATAGCAATTTTGTCCTCCAGAAATCCTTACCAGTTTGGTTACCCAAGTGTCCACTGATAGCTAAACAGCCATGGTCCACTGTGAGTCAGAAACCAACCAAACCTGTACATGCAAAATAGCGGTGTTCACTCAATGGCTCATGGAGGGCCATATTCGCTATTAACATTAAAAAAAGCCACCCTTACTCTTATCCTTGGCATGACCTCAACACCATAGGAAGGCCCACCGCAGGAATCAACTGCCAGCCACAGGACCCAGTGGGTGAGGCCCTTGCCCACGTTCCTGAGACATGGGGCAGGTGCCACATTGGGGAACATTGCTCAGAAGGCATACCAAAGAGGCTCCTAAGCTCTAAAGAGAGAAACTAAAGAATGACTGAGTAGAATTATTTAAATGCTTTTATTCCCTTTTTTGTTAAGAAGCTGGACAAGCTGGCTGGACAAGCTAAGCCTTTCATTTAACTGCCCCATTTGGAATCCCATTTATTTGTAATGCAGTAATGCCACTGAGATAAAATGTAAATATGCTTGCAATATGAGGCAAGAGGCCTCTTGAGTGTGATGCTTTGCTAGTTTTGTCTGATTCTGGATTCACATCTGAGCCCGCCAGGACAGTCACATTCTATGAAAAACAACCCGCACACGATACTTTTTTCACACGTTATTTATACAGCTATGCAGACAGGTACAAACAAAGACACGTGTCTGGCAATCAACAGCACCAGCAAAGAACTGCCTCCATTTCTTTCCATCCCAAAAAGCACTGTACAAATCCATACTCCAACCAATTATATCCTCGTAGTCCAGACAATGTTTTCAGCTTCAGCAATGGAGGACTGCTTTGGCCTTTCAGATGCCTTTGAGATTATCTGAATTCTGAGTTAAAATTCTTTTGGTCGGTTCAGAAGAAATTTGACCAACTGAAGTAGAACTTCATCGTCAAACCCTTTCACATCACTGCCTTCTATCGCTTCATACAGGGGCTTACTTTCAGTTCCCCAGCAAATATTTTTCCTAGATTCATTTTTGTCAGCTTCAACAGTTAAAGCCAAGGTGTTCAACTGGTAACAAAAGAAGGCAAAATATCTTCCGTCACTAACCACAGCCTGTGATACAAAGGGCCGGGTTACATCTGCCTCACTCCAGAATCCTGGGAGAGAAGGAGGGGGGGGAAAAATACCAGTTAAACAATAAGACTTTGCTACTAACAAAAAGATGCAAAGATGGTGTAAACCTATTGGAGAAGGATGCAAATTTAATTACTGAGACTCTTCAGTCATTTAACTCAGCAAAAGGGAGTACAAAAGAATCAGCATGCATTCACAAATAACAGCCATGTAAAATGTTTTGTACCTGGTACACAGCAGAGGCCCTGACCTGGATGGCCCAGGTTAGCCCAATCTGCTCTGATCTCAGAAGCTAAGCAGGGCCAGCCCCGGTCAGTATCTGGATGGGAGCTCACCAAGGAATTTCAGGATCACGACAGAGGCAGGCAATGACAAACCACCTCTAAACATCTCTTGCCTTGAAAATCCTATGGGGTCGCCACAAGTCAGCTGCGATTTGATGGCATTTTCCACCACCACACAGCAGAGAGGGTGGCTACTTACTTTTTTCCTCCGCTCAATACGAAATCCTCTCTCCTCCCCTACCCACCACCAATGCTCCCTCTAAGCTATGGAGTCTTGTGAGCTACTGGCAGTAAAGTTTGTGAGCTCATGGCATTAAAGTTGCATAAATTAGTTTCCTCTGGAGCCATCTGTCCTGAGCTAAGACAAAAATGTGTGAGCCAGAGGCTACAAATGTGAGCTAGCTCACACTAACTCAGCTTAGAGGGAACACTGCCCACCTCCAACTATATTTGTCACTGAAGTATTCAAGATGTTTGCTACCAATATGAGACATTGGGACTAGCAAAACCTATCACTGCAACCTGCAGTTTTGAAGCCAATAACATCCCGACGCTACCTTAAAAGCCAATAGTGCCAGACATTTGTGCTGAAGTTTCCAAGCCGGCAGAAGAACACACTAACATCACCATACTAATTATATATTTTTACTTGACTAGGTTAGTCATTTGGCCATTCGCTTTCTAAAGTTTAGATCTGAGAGGCTGCCCAGCGTTTTGCTTAATTTTTTTGTCATTAACACCATCTATTAAAAGCATTCCAGTAAAAGCATTTTACTTGTCAATTACCACTTGCCTTACCCTGATACATTGCTTGTGCTCCAGTCCACGCAAAAAGGCTTGCGATTCCATTGGCACGGTAGGAAACTTCAATCTGATCAGCGATACCTAACCTTTTCAGCCTCTCTCTCTTCAGCCTGTTAGGCAACAAATGAAACTGCGTATGGCCATATGTGCAGGGATCTGCTAACTTTGAACCTAAACCCCCCCCAAACCAAGGGAAAAAAATTAGATCCTTTTGTACAGACAAGTATAAGGCCAAGGAAAAGCACCAATGCCATTTCTGCACTGATTGCTTAACTTTTCATTTCAAAATTCAACAAGAATTGTGCTAGTAGGTAATTTTTTTTACTAAATTTAATAAAATAAATAGCATAAAGATTTCACTAATAAAAATATTCTGTAAATACAGCATTTAAGAGACGTGCTCAATTTTCTAACAAAAGAATAATTTTTAGACACAAGCAGGGCTAGCGTTACCACAGAGGTGAACTAAGGCAGCTGCCTTGAGCGCAAGGCTTCAGGGATCGCCGTCCTGCTGAGTGGCAACAAGTCCTGTGCCCTCACCCATCACTCCCCTCCTCGAAACTTGGTGGTGCCTCCGCAGCTACGCAGCGCAGGGATCCCTGGACGCCTCCACATGCCGGGCGCTGGAACCAGGCCAGGTGAGCCATGGAGAGCCCCAGCCTGGCAGGTGTGCGCATCGCTTTCTCTGCCAGTCCCTGCAGCCGCCGCCCACCCTCTTTCTCTCCTTGCCCTCACCGGGCTGCTCTTGCCAGACTCTCTTGCTTTTCCCTTTGGCCGGGAGGTGCCTCCTGCTGCGTGCGCCCCTCCCTTGGCGGGCCTCTGGCAGTGGGACTTAGCCGGCCCCTGCCACCACTGCCGGGGAGGCCCTGCTGGGGAGAAGCACACATGCAGGCAAGCTCACCCGGGGACCACTGGCAAAGCAGCTGGGCAACCCCGCGGTGGGGAGGGTGAGGCCAGCTGTCTGGCCGTTCGCCAGCCTCCACAGCAGCCCTAATCCACTTTTAAAGATGTTTATTCCTTTGGCGGCTCTCCCGCAGAAATGTGCTCCAAACTTCTCAGGCACCCCCAGTGAGCATGTGCCAGATTAGCTTTGCACATCCCATTCAGGACCAGGATGCTGCCGTGGTGCCCTTATCTTGCCCTTTACCTAAAGTTCAGCCACTTTGCAGGAGCCGGTCTTCAGATAGGTAACGCAACGTGCCTCGGCTGTATATGTGTACGCGCGCACAGGAAAAAGCATGCAGAGAGGGAGGGAGGGGGGATGGGAGAAGGAGATTTTAGAGACAGTCGTCCCCAAAGAGCCAGCTCTAGATGGCCACTTGTGGTAAGCTGCACAAGATCTTCGAAGAGTGCAAAAGGGAGGAGGGGTACACATTCAAGTCACTTTCCAGTTTTCCCCCCTCATTAATTTGCACCGTCGAAACAAAGAAATAAACGGGATGGGTATTAACCATTTAAAGAATCCTTAGTATAGATTTTATATTGCAATATATTAAATTTACCAACTGGTTTGGAGAAAAAAATATGGGATGTTATTCATCAGAGTGATGTTATACTAGGAAAAACCTCAGCTGCCTATTTCCATATAGCAAGCCTCTATTACAGGGACAAGACATCTCCCCTAGGCCAGATGGCAAGCCTAAATCTTATGCAGATTTGTTCTGGTCTAAATCCACTGAAACTGTTGGGCTTAGACTGGAACAAAATTTGCATAGGACTATACTGTTAGTCGATGAATTCACACATTTTCAATTGAATAAATTTTAAAAGTATGTTTCCTTTTGTTTATATGTCACACCCTCTTAGAGAAGGTATTCCCTCCTATGTGTGAAAATAAAGGGGAGATGCCTCATCTGAGATTACACACCTACCACCAGTGGGTTTTGATGTACTTATTAAAATAATCCATTTTTTAAAGTCTTCATAATTAATCAGGGGTACCTTTAACTAACCAAAACATTTTAATCAATTATTCTAAGCTGTTAATGAATGCAGTAGCCCTCAAATAAATGTGGTGAGTTTTGTTTAAAAGTCCTGAAAATCTGTAACTAGGTTAAAAAGAGGGTGAGGACTCTAGTTATACTATGGACCCAAGCAGCTATTCATGTTACCAGTCTGTCAGTCAGGAAATGAAAGTATTCTCTAGAGATGAGCAATAAGCTTTAACTTCTATGTCAGGATTTTATTTGCTTGCATTGGTTTATTTGCCTGTTTGTATGTTCCCCACTTTGAAACCAAACATTGGCTTATGAAACAGTTTGCAGAAATTAAAAACTGAATATAAATTAAAATATAGCTTTTAAAAGATGCTCAAGGAGGAGGCAGTTCATGAGGTCTTAGTCTAAGCAGAACGGAAAGGTGCTCAGCTATTGCCTCTTCTGGCCTTCACCTTGGTCACATGTGCCCTTACCACTCCTTCCGATTTGGTATTCCAATGCCTATCAGGACAGCAATCAAAAGAGCTGCCTGCAGATGAGGTCAAGAACTTTCCTATATACTTGGGGTTGTCCAGGTGTACAGAAAAACATTAGTTTGTAAATTAAGATGAGAAAACTCCATCATGCAGAATGCCTGATGGGGACTGGGCATGCTCATTGCCTTCAACATGGGATGTTGAGGGCACTTGAGCTTCAGTTAAAGAAGTTGACCTCAAAAAAGGAGAAAGAGGGAACACTGGCTATTTCTATTTCTTGTTTTTAATTAATTTCTAGCTGCCATCTGGCTTTTAGTAGACTTGGGCACAAGCTGCAATTAATTAATTTTATGGTATTAGGACGATCTTGTGATATGTTAGTATGATTGCTGCATTTATGTAAATAATTGATTGTTAATGCAGGGTATAAAATATTTCTTTAAAGATTATTACATCCAAGATGGCTGACTAGTAAACAGTTTTACACTTCATACTTATGTAATGTTTTCACAGTTAAAACCAAGTCAGTACGCACAGCAGATGCATACGCAGGGAAGGAGCTGGGGTGGGGTGTGCACAGAACAGTCACATTATGCCCGCCAGCCTCTTTTGTACATGTTCAGCTTAACACTGGCACAGAACATGTATGCATACAAATCACAGCAACTGAAAATACTTGAAAATGATGAAAATACTTGAAAACCATGATCCCAGTTCCACGGACTGAGAACTTCATGCACTCTGTATCTGTGAAAGCTCTGTGCTGACATTAGATTGAACAGGTATTGGACAGTGATGGGGCTTGATTCTCTCCCCCACTCCCCCCAATTACCTATATATGGTTATGTCATTCACCCAAAATAAAGACCAGCTATCCTAGTGAAAGCCCTTCATCAAAAAACACTAGTGTGGTATAGGGGCTAAAACCATGAACAGTGACCTAGATCTGTGTCAAATTTCTCCACTGCCAGAGATTAATTACATAGTCACGCTTCACTTAGCCTACTGTTTACCTTCTCTGAGTACAATATGGTGATAAATGTGGATCATCTTATATGTAAAGGAAGCCACTGTAACACTTAAGAGGTTCTGTATAAATGCTAAGTGCTATCCCTGTAAGGTACTGAAGACACACGATTCAGCACGTTTAAGAGAAAAGGTATAAATGTGCCTCTTGAAAGCACAGGATGAAAACTAACATGAAGTGACAATGAAAGGGAAGAATCCATGAAGTGACAATGAAGTGACAATAAAAGAGAAGAATCCAAAATGCGTATATGAATACCTGAAAGAACATTTTAAAAATAGCATTTTGATATGGTAGCCTTACCTATAAATATTCTGTTGTCATATTGCCTTTTGAACAGGGGAAGTTTGTCCGGTAAAACACTGATAACAGGAATCTCTCCAGGGGCCACATAGTCCAGAGGGACAAACTTGGGGGGGGGGGGGGGGGGAGGAGAAAGAAAATAACTCGGCAAACAGAAAACTGAAGCATGACACTAATACTGTAATACTGATAATGTCCTCATGCTATAAAAACCATTCCAGTACCTAATCTAAAATATGTTCACTTTTGTAACTTGCCCTCGAGTCTTCCTCTGCCCTTCCCCAGAGGAGTGAGAGAGAAAGAGAATACTCATAGGTCCTTCAGGCACACTGCTATGACAGCTGCCAACACAGCAAGAGACAAATCCCAAACGGTCTGTGCAGCCAGCTCAGCACAATCTTCCTGTAGCCTGGAAGAGTTCACGGTCTTGCTATAAGGCAGACAGACTGAGCCATGCGAAAATACCTTTTAAGTATCTTAAAAGATTAATTTCCTCAAAGTGATTTCAGAGGAGTTAGAATTTAATTGAGGATGTGTGCTTAAATTAATTGACTTGGTTTCTTGACTGATCCTCGGAGCTTTATTATTTAGCATCTTTTTCTTAAGTTGCTCATAGGGAAGGCTGTTCTTATTTATAGCTGCTGCGCGTAGAAAATAGAAGGCTTTAGGCTCTGTGGGAGGAAGTCGCTCAGAATGTGGCTTCATGATACATTGCAGAATCAGTGCCCCATAAATAGGGCTCAGGTTCTCCTTCCACCAGTCCCTATGCTTCACATGATGTTGTATGCACAGTTCGCTTGTTCCCAGATTCCTCAGTGTTTGCACACACAGGAATTTATTGCAGCCACTACTTGCCTTAGGTCCTGGACTAAAGTAAGTACAGCAACAAAGAGTGGCAAACAAGGGGCCGCTCTCTCTAGCCTGATGCAGGATTGCTAATATAGTAAACATGCAGGAAACTTGCAAGGACTTACAGGAGGCATCTCATTTCCTCTCCCCCACTATTTCCTCTTTCTCTTTCCCTGGAAGCCCCCCTAGCCCCTGCCCTTCTCCTGCCTCCTCTCCTTCCCACCCACCAGCCAATTTACCTTTACCTGCCCCCCCACACACACACACACACCACTTTCAGTTTTCACTCTTTCTCTACCCTGGCAGCTACTCCCTGGGAAAAGTCTGGCTGGGCTGCACATTGCTGGCCAACAGCCAGGCCTAGATGTGTAGTGATGAACCCGCAAGGATTTACATATTGCACGACCTTTTCCTGCTTTCCCATACCTTCACCTTTCCCTCTTCCCACTCACCCACCAACTTCTCTTTTATCTTCCTCCATCTTCAGCTATATTATTTATTTCATTTATACCCCTCCTTTCTCCACAAAGGGGACCTGAAGCACTCTGCACCATTCTCTCCTTCACTGAATCCTCACAATTCTGTGAAGCAGATCAAGCTAACTGTGTGTGACTGCCCCGAAGCCACCCAGTGAGCCTGAATGGCACACTGGGGGTTTGAACCTGCATTTCCCACATCCTAATCTGAAATTCTAATTGCATGGGGTGTTTTTTGTTGAACAGTAGCAAGCAGCCAGGCCTGGGCGAGTCATGCATGTCAGGTGGCAAATCACCCCATGGTTGCTGCTGGGCTCGGTCCCAATGACTCCTCCTTCAAAGGCCAAAACAGCCCTAGAAAAGACCCTCCCCCCTCCCCCCCCCCTTTTACTGACAAAGCCCAAGACTTCAACTGGTAATATTGTTGTAATTGCCCAGCAGTGGTCACTGAGAGCATTTGTTTCTTAAAGCTTCAGGGACTGCTTTTACTATTGGGGGGGGGGGAGTGTATTTTATTTTAGAATTCAGATTTCCCCCAATCCTAGGGCTTTCCCAGGGTTGTAGAGAGAGGCTTGTCTGCTCATGGCTCCAATCCCCAGATTTAAGAATGCTCAGATCTGATCATGATGAGAATTAGATATACTGATATGTTTGTGGGTTGCTCTGTCAGCTGGTCGGCAATCTATTGGGGGGGGGGTTCCTCTGGAAAGGTGACGGAGGAGGTCTGGGGTGATCGAGATACCTGTACTACCCTTTTTAAATAATGTTTCATATTTTTCACCCATTGCTTCTCCATTCTCTATAACAAAATACATCAAAGTTGTTGGGCCTCTTTGCACTTCATTCGGCTCACTTAATAAGCATGGTCAAACGCAGAAAATAAACATCCATCCTTCTGCAACTTTCTCTGGCAGAGCCCAAAGCCTCCGCATTTCTACATTCAGCAGCTATAAATAAGAATCTTCCTTATGAACAGGTAAGAACATAAAGACAGCCCTGCTGAATCAGATCAGTGATCCACCTAGTTCAACATCCTGTATCATATAGTGGCCAACTTGTTAATTTAGAGGACCAACAAAAGGGCACAGAGGCTGAGCTCTTCCCCTGATGCTGCCCCCTGGAACTGGTATTCAGAGGTTTATTGCCTCTAAATGTGGAGATTCCCTTTAGTCACCATGGTTAGCGGCCTATACCTGTGGCCCATCATTATATCCTCTAGCAATGAATTCCACATTTTCATCACTCACTGTGTAATGAAGTATCTTTTTGTCCATCCCAAATCTACTGCTCATCAACTTCACTGATTTCACTGACAGTTATTGTCCTTAGTCATCTTTTTTTCTAAACTGAGAAGTACCAGACCATTCAGCCTTTCCTAACACAAAAGGTTATCCAAGCCCTTAAAAGTTGGCTGCCCTCTCCTGTAGTCCTTCAGTAGTGCAAAGTTTAAGGAAAAGGCGCTAAACAACAAAGCTCACAAAATCATTCAAGAAACCAAGCCAATTAATTTAAGTGTTCAGCCTCAATCAAATCCTAACCTCTCTGAAATCACTTCGAGGAAATAAAACTATTAAGACACTTAAAACACATTATGCCAGGAAGGAAATACATCAATGCTTACCAAGTGAAAACTCTTACTAGAGTTGATTCTCAAAGCTTCTGTGAAATTTTATCTACAACAGCTCTCTAGTAAGAAGATTCTACATTGCAAAAAGTCTTTATAAATGTAAAACTTTACTTTGAAAACACTGTAGTGAAGCAGTTCCTAGACACCCCCTTGTATTGTGAAGACTGTTAGAATGAAATTAAAATAAATTAATTAAACTAGCACATGAATCCAAAGTAATCACCCTCTAAAGAGACTGCATTCTACTGAGTTGATAAAATTCAGTTTCAATTGTCCAGCTCTCAGGAGTTTTCAAATGCAGTCTGGTAATGTCTTTACAAAAAAGACTATTCTATCACAGTTACACATGTTGACTAGGTCAGTCACGATGCACATGTATAGGTGTTACAGAATATAAGCAAACATTGCTGAAATCAAAACCAAAAGAAATCACATCATTAAAAGTTATTAACTACTCATACCTCTGAAAGCTGTTTTGGTATCCGAAGTTGACAGTGAGGTTTATCATCTATCTGAAATCTGAATGGATCAATTCTGCCCTTCCGATGTCCACGGGGTACTACTGTCTCACCACGCATCCAATAGAAATTTACTTCTGGTTTAAAATCTAAAACAAAAAGAGTGTTGCCTGAAGTCAAGACTCATCCCTGTTATCAAGATATATGCATGCCTGGTTACAAATGAATTAATTTGATGAAGCCAGAAAGTTCTTTACTTTCAGGTATGCTTATGTATAACTTACCCAAAGACTGTATTATTATGGGTAAAGAGTCCCACTCAGATCTGGATATGCACACACACAAAAAAATTAAAAGTCAGGCCATTCAAGCTGAATGTCTGGAAATGTTAACCTTTTTTTCTAGCCTAATTCTCAATGTCCAAAAATGTTTGCGGTCTTCCTACGAGATAAGAGTCATCACCACACAGCCATGCTAAAAATCTGGCACCAAAGCATTATTATTTCTCAAGAGCTTGAAGTCATGTTTAACTTATAATAATAACTAATAATTATCATATGGCAGTGTGTGTAGTACAGCGAGAAGATCATAAGATTGTCTGGCAGCCAACAGTTCTAGCTCTTCTAGTTATGCACCACTAGGTGGTGAGCTAGATTTGTTTTTTAAGGCAAGAGACATTTCAGAGGTTGCTTGCCATTACCTGCCTCTGTGTCATGCCCCTGATATTTCTTGGAGGCCACCCATCCAAATCCTAGCCAAGGCTGACCCTGCTTAGCTTCCAAGATCTGGCTAGCCTAGGCTATCCAGGTCAGGGCTGTCTGAATTATATTCAATGCCAACTCAAACATGTTACTGTACTGAACCATGAATGACATATTTCACACAGAAGATTAAATGGGAGATACCACTTAGGTTTGTTTGGTTCTGAAGTACCACCTATTATTCTTTCTTTTGGCTCTAATTTACCAGGGCCTACTGAGTTATTGCCAATTAACATCAACAAGTTTTAAGCGACTTACTATGCATCAATATTAACCATCAATAAGATGATTGTCATTGTGTACAATGAAAACCAAAAAGTCTATGAGATGAGATAAAATAAGAGTTTAAACTTGCTACAATGATTCAACAGAAGAAGCAACAGCCCTCATCTTGCAAGACTTGAGCAACACTGTTAAGGAGAGAACATTTTGGATTCGTAGGGTCAATGTAAGACAGAAGCAACTTGACAGCACATAACATGCAAAGATTAACAACTGATGTTTAACCTTCAAAGCTCCCAGTCCAGATCAAATTTCAGTCACAAATTTCATTAAGCCTGCAATCTAATGCACACTTATGAGGGTTTAAGAATAAGCCCTACTGAACAAAGTGAACAAGCACTTATCGAGATGGATCCTAAGGACCTGCTCCACTAGACGGTATGGCTCCTTCATGAATACTCGCTCTGAAATAAATCCCAACCTGTGTTAGTTAGTATGTTGCAAGAAAAATAAATATTTCTATTTCATTGTCCCTTTGCTTTTCTTCCCAATGGGGACTTCAAGAGTTGCACACAATGCTCTCCCCGTCTCCATTTTATCTTTACTACCACCCTGTGAAATAGGTTAGATTGGGAAAGTGCTCCTAGAAGGGGGAATGAAAAGAGAAGGAATGAAGATAGAACACATGGTACACAATTGGGCATCCAAGTTTTTAATTCAGCATATGCTTTTGTAAACTATACACCTGATGAAGTCAAATGCTTATGCCAGAATACACATTTGCTAGTCTTTAAGAAGCAGAAGACTCTTATCAATAATCCCACTGCACTGAGCATGGTTTACTATATACATATATATCTATACATACATACATACATACATATACATATATATATATATATATACACACACATATATACATACATACACCAGTTTATTTATTTTTTAACTTATTTTACAGTATTTATCCTCCGACCTTCTGGAAAAGGGTTAGACACACAATTGTGTAGCCCGAAGCCTACTGCGGGAAAGAGACGCACCAGCGGAGGAGGCGGCGAGGATCGGGTTAAGACTGGCCAGGCGGGTGGTGAGGGCCGGCATCAGGTGGGTGAGGAAGGGCGACGGCCCCTGATCGATGGCGCGGTAGAGGTAGGGCCTTTTCTTGCGCTGGTAGAAGTGCTCCTGGAGCAGCACCTCGCACACCACGGAGCGCAACCCGGACAGATCCACGCCGCCCGCTTCCCCGCCAGGCGCCGCCGCCGCCTCTTCCAGAGTCGGCAGCTCCGGCACGAAGACGGTCTTGGTGAAGTGCTGGTACCAGCGGTCGGCGTTGATGGCCCACGTCTGCGGGTAGACCACGTACTTGAGGCGCTGCCGCTTGGTGTAGAGCCGCAGCTTCTGCTCCACGGTGGGCGCGTCGTGTATCCCCTGGTAGTACCTCTCCCGCCGCCGGAGTTTGGCCGCGCGGCTCTTGGCCGTGAGAGAGGCCACCACGGGCGGATACAGAGAGGGAGGCGGCGCCGGGGGTTCCGTCGTTGTCTCCGCTACCGCCAAGGCCTCACTGTGTACCAGCCGGCCGCTACACAGCAACCGCCGAACTCTGAAGGCCGCCATTTTGCCCACCGGAAGGAGGAAGCGCGTTTTCGGGGGGGACACCAGGCACCGTGATTGGTCACGTATCCTCACGTGAGGCAGCTAGAGCCGCTCGACCCCGAAGGCGCTCGAGACGGAAGACGGTGGTGCGCTTGCGCCTGAGCCTTCTGTCGATCGCGCGTGTTCCTTGACTTTGAATTGGGGTCAGAAAGTGCTGTCCGTGCAGCACGTTTCAGCAAACCGGCTGTCCTAACGCTTGCATTTATTTTGCAATAGCTGGTTTCAGAAATACTGTGTGTTAGTCCGTAGCATTAAAACACACAGACACACAACGTAAGGTGGTTTCATAGAATGCGTGCTTGCAAACCTAATCCCCGGAAGTATTTATACATACAATCAATGCTCCCTCTAAACTGTGGAGTCCTGTGAGCAAAAATTCTACTTAGTGAGCTACTGGCATTAAAGTTTGAGCGAGTGATTTGGCTACTGCAAAAATTAGTTCGCTCTGGAGCTATTCTTCCTCAGCTGAGACAAAAAAACAAATGGTGGCTAAAAACGGAGGCTAAAAAACTGCGAGCGAGCTCACACTAACTCAGCTTAGAGGGAGCGCTGCATACAATTGCAGCCTTTGGCTTGCCTCATTCGTATATCGGCGGTTACGGCTTTTCAGCTCGACTCGAGCCCAGTAGTACCTTAGAGACCAACAAGATGGTTTTTCAGTCTCTTAAATACACAGGCTCTAAATGAGCCACCTTGAATTGAGAAGACTTGCTTCTCCTTAGAAAGCAAAACAAAGAGCTTTAGCAGAGGCAGATAAAACAGAAGCTGTTCCTGGTAAACAGGGACGGCTGGAGCACAGTTCTGGTGAGGCAGGTGAAATATTATTTATTTATAATTTGAATTCATATGACAGGTTGTGCTAGACGGTGCCTTGATGTGCAAGCGCATGCACTTCCTTGTATGGAAGACGCAGCCATCCTCAAGGCATTTTAATTTCTAGTCTGGGGAAAGTGGTGCTAATCTCGAGAATCAGTAGTTCTAGTGCATGTCACTACACAATATTTTTTTAAAAAATCATTTCTAAAAGCTCCCTAGAAGGAAAAAATAGTGATTTTACCTGTTAGATGGATGAAGTGCACAGAGTGAATGTTCAGTCTCAACACAAAAATAAAGTCTATTGTATTCAATGGCCTAATTTGGGGAAATTGTGAGGCCTTAAGTATACATTTAGAAATTACTGAGCACACCATTATCAAAAAGGCTGTGAAGAAATGTTTCAAGATAAACTGCAAAACAAAAATGGCAGGGGTAAGTCTCTTGTAAAGTATAATGTTGTAATGTTGTTATATAATGTTGTAATGTTTTAATTCGTTTTAACTGTTTTAATTGTTTTATTGTGAACAATGTTCACCTAACTTTGTAAGCCGCTCTGAGCCTGCTATGCGGGGAGAGCGGCCTAGAAATTGAATTAAATAAATAAATAAATAAATAAAGTCTTCTGGCACTTTAAGCACTTTAAGCACTGTTTCTCCATAACACTAGAACTCAAGGTCACTCTGGGAAACTGACTGCACTAGATCCAACACAAATAAAAGGAAGTACAGCAGGAAAACTGACATGTGGACCTCATTGCCATGAGAAGTAGTGACAGCCACTGGTTAAGATGGGTTTAAAAGGGATGGACAGATTTATAGAAGATTGGGCTATCACTGGCTATCAGTCATAGCTGCTGAACGAGGCTTCTGGGTTCACAAGCCTCTGATTGTCAGATTCTCAGGACCGGATGAAGGCTGTTGTTTGTGGACAATCCTTGTGTGGGCTTCTCTTCGACATCTGACTGGCTTAGAAACAGGATTTTGGACTGGATGCACCATTGTTCAAATTCAGTATGTTATTCTTACATTTGTATGTATTAATTTAAAATACTGTTGGAATCTTGTGTTTGTGAAGCCAGATATCTTGAAACAAATTTATAATTTTGTTCTTTCTCCTAATTTAAACACACTCAGGCTGTGATCACACACACTAAATATCCACTTTCAATCGACTTTCCAACTGGATTTTACTGTGTGAACTGGCAAAATCCAGTTGGAAAGTGCATTGAAAGTGGATTATTTAGTGTGTGTGCAGCCAAAGGGTGAACTAAGGAGTGCTACAAGTCTTTATAAGCTCAGCACCAGTGGGTTGAGGAAAGACAGCAAAATATGGGTTGAATCCAACCAGCTATTCCACTAGTGAAAAAGGAAGGACCACCAAAATAGCCTCTGCTAGAAATAACGTAGGGAAGGGGGGGAGGACATGGGGAGGTAGCATCAGCATTGGTGTGATATCACATCCAATGCTCCCTCTAAGGTGTGGAGTCTTGTGAGCAAAAATTCTACTTTGTGAGCTACTGGCATTAAAGTTGTGATCAAGTGTTTTGGTTACTGCATTAGTTAGTTTGCTCTGGAGCCATCCTTCCTGAGCGAAGACAAAAATGTGTGAGCCGGAGGCTAAAAAAACTGTGAGCTAGCTCACACTAACTCAGCAGTCACATTTATGTTGTAAAACCATAGACTTTCCCCCAATTCCTAGAGAGGACTGGTATAACTTCTGAGTTTTCCCTGGGAGTGATGTCACGCCATTGGCCCAATGGCCATTTTTTTTTGGTTTATTTTTAATTGCAACAGCCTGTTACTCTTCTGGAACAAAGTGACCAAGTATGGTCTAAGCCAAACAAGCTGCCCTCCTGTTTACAACAGTTATTGGTGGATCAAAAACATCAAGGGAATCAAACCTGACTGGCAGAGGTTGAATTAAATTGAGATTTGTACTGAGAAGATTTACCAAGTTACTTAAGTAATGCATACAAACCTTTAAAAGTTATAGCTCACTCCTTAAATTATCTGGTAAGGTCATGAGGTCTGAGATTATTTTGTTCTAGCATAGGCTGGACCCGTATACGTGTATGAGGGGACAAAAATCTCAAAATATAAACAATGCATTTTAGATGGAATCCAATTGTCAGTGGCTGAAAACAGTCAATTTATATCACTGGCTGGGGGGCATTTTTGTCTTTTCAGTTTGTCATGTTTTCAAATTAAATTACAGCACATTAAACGACATGTCAGCCTCCAGGCAATAATGTAATGTGGAATCTGCTGTATTTCCTTTCAGAAGGAGAAATTCATTATCGGCTCAAGAAGTGGCTTTGCCAGATGAAACCCATGTGGGAAAAAACCCACAATTTTTATACACTTGTCTGAATGCATTTCACAGGCATATAAAGCGTAAGTGAGACAAGCAGTATTACCATACTGCATATAATTCAAAACTAACCAAAATAAAAAAAATGTGTACAGCATTATGAGAAGACCAAGCATCACTCTGCCAAGCAAGCTACATTGTTCTGCTTGGAAGTAAAATCCTTGAAATCAAAGGTTGCCTGTCAAACAAATGCATTTCATATGAGGGTATGAGTTTTCTGTTGCATTCCAAATCAGATTCTAGCAGCCCACAGTTATGATTTGCTGAATCAGCACACAAATCCTTCGCATTTTGTGTACTCTCTGCTGCTCCACACAACCATATCATGAAGCATAATGTTACTTTGATACTGTAGATACACCAACATCCTTGGTCAGCACTGAAGGCTCAATTTGACTGGCTGGGAAAAGATCATGGGTCACACCTGCTATTCCCACCAGATATTCTGGATGGGTTTGGGAGTCTCTGTTGTTCAGCGTAGGGCTGTACTCCCCTTGGAGGTTCATGGTTCTAGATAACCGATTGAGCTAGTTTGGTTGTAGTGGTTAGGAGCATGGACTCTAATCTGGGAGAACCAGGTTTGATTCCCCACTCCTCCACATGCAGCTGCTGGTGTGACCTTGGGTCAGTTACAAATCCTTTCATAGCTGTTCTCTTAAGGGCAGTCCTCGAAAGAGCTCTCTTAGCCCCACCTACCTCATAGGGTGTCTGATGCGGGGAGGGGAAGGGAAAGGAATTGTAAGCTGCTCTGAGATTACTTCTGGAAGTGAAGGGTGGAGTATAAATCCCATCTCTTCTTCTGTGAGTGCTTTTTTACCATCTTAAGTTGGGGAGGATTTCACACTACACCTTTAAAAACGTTACTGAACCAGCTTGGAATAAACCGATACAGTGACAGCCGTTTCAGACAGCCCTTCCCCATCCGTTTTGGAGCCGTCTTCGAAGTGGTTTGCTATTTCAGACTGCCGCTTTCTTTTCAAGCCTCTTTTCGCCACACACACACACAGCGTTTTAAGGCTCAGCCTGGACCTTGATCTCTCTCTATCTCTCTCACCTGCCCGCCGCATTTTAAGATTCAGCCTGGATATCTCTCTCTCTCTCTCTCTCTCTCTCTCTCTCACACACACACACACACACACACACGTGGCATTTTAAGACTCAGCCTGGATCTCTCTCTCTCACCCCCCCCCGCATTTTAAGATGCAGCCTGGATCTCTCTCTCTCTCTGTCTGTCTGTCTCTGTCTCTCTCTCTCACACACACACAGTGTTTTAAGACTCAGTCTGGATCTCTCTCTCTCTCACACACACACACACACAGCATTTTAAGACTCAGCCTGGATCTTGATCTCTCTCTCACCCCCCCCCCCCATTTTAAGACTCAGCCTGGATTGGCTCTTTAAAAAAAAAATCATGGAGATTGCCTGCGCGGGTGAAAAGAGGCATGAAAACATTTGTCATCGGAGGAAGTGCTTTGGGGGCATTTCACACAGCACCCCGTAGCGCTTCAGGACCGATACAAGAACTGAAGAACGATTGGGAGGAGGTTTCAAGGTAAACCGGCTCAGGAACGCTTCCCCAACGGGAGAGGCACGTTTCTCTGTGAAAGGGCCAATATGTTCCATTAGGGAACCGGTACTAATATGGTTCTGTGTGAAATGCCTGACAGAAACCGTTACTGAAGAGTTCCTGAAACGGAACATATTGGCTGTGTGAAATTCCTCAGCGTTTATCAGTTGTGGCCATTCCTAGAAAAAGCTGACCTGGTTACTGTGACATACACCATGCTAACATCCAGGTGTGAATTACTGTAGATGCTTCTTATATGGGGGCTGCCTTTGAAGGACATTTCAATTGATGTAAGATGTGGCGTAAATGCTAATCAGGAGCTGCCGTAATTAACACATCTTTCGGACAAAATAAACTTGATTCCAATTAGTGTTCCATCTCAATTGTAAGGCCTGATTCTGATCGTCAAACTCCTAGAGGGGTCCAGAGTTCTTGAAGGATTGCCTCTCTCCATATGAATCAGCCTATAGGAAGGACTTTTTGGCTGCTGTCTCTAGACTGTAGAATTCTGTCTTCCAAGAGACAGAAGAGCTATTCCAGAAGAGCTATTTATTCCATAAGATCTTTGACAGTGATTAATGCCACAATTATTCTCTCTGGGGTTTTAAACCTGATTGCTGCACGATTTTGTGGATTTTGTTGATGTTGCTAGTTTAATTGTACTTTTTTGCATTTTATCATAAACCACTATGCACATTTTAGGTGAAAAATGGGATACACAATTTATTTACAAAAAGAAATGCACACAAATAAATATTCTCTCCATTGGCAAATTGGAGAAGTAGCTCCCCTTCATAAGAATGAGTTTGGCCCAGAGGCAGTCAACTGTTGATCCCTACACTGAAACAAATTTTTGTTATGCTTTGTAATTTTAGTCATTTTACCCCCATTGCTAAAATTCCTGTGTGGCTGAAATGTTCCAGGTTCAATTCTACACTGATGCATTTTAATGTGAGTAAAATCACCTTGCTGTGACCTGGATAGCCCAGGCTAGCCTGATCTCACCAGATTTTGGAAGCTAACCAAGGTCAGTCCTAGCTAGTATTTGGATGGGAGACCTCCAAGGAAGACCAGGGTTGTGGTGCGGAGGCAATGAAAAACCACCTCTGAGCGTCTCTTGTTTTGAAAACCCCACCAGAAGTTGCCATAAGTCAGCTGTATGACTTGATGGCACTTTCCATCACCACCACCACCAAAATCACATTAGGCAGTACAACTGATGATGCCATAGGGAAAAGAGATGAGCTGAGATAATTGTGTGTGTGTGTGTGTGTGTTCTTTTTTTGTCACTGAAATACTCAGTATTATAATACAGTATTATAGCCAAATGACAGTTTAGAGTGGAAGGGAGAACTCCCAAGTTTTTTAATAACTAGGGAACCAATGATGTTGAATTACCATGTCGCATAGCGGTTCAGTGCACCAAAGGCTTCATTTTCTGTCTCTTGGCATCCAAGACAAAACTATTTCTTCCCTGGACCAAGAAAGAATGCCAGCCTTCTGGAAAGAAACTGAAGCTGAGGATTCTCTTATCTGCAAACTGGGATCGAGCCTGTGAGCAAGCAGCTCACTAGAACAAGTTGAGAGATCGGTTCTCGCTATTGGATGTTTGGTGCACCCAGGAGCCCTGAGCATAAAGCTACTGTTGTGAGTTCAACCAGCATCAGAAGCACATGAGGGGAAAAAAATAAGGAAGATATCTCTACCAAGATTTATTTATTTATTTAAGATGTGTTTGAACCACTGCGTTTTGCTTTTTTCCAAAGCAAATGTACAGATCTGGGGCACTAGATGTCACTCTTTAACTGCTTAAAAAGTTTGTGCTCCACAGTTTATGCATGCGTTCAAACATGTTACTAGTTATATTTTATGATACAGTAAATTGTGATCCCAGAGTGCAATCTAGCCTAGTCAAGTGATGTTGCTTTACAATAATTCTTAATTTTGACTAAAATCGCATCCCTGGTTTGTAGTTTGCATGAGTGTGCTCATTGGTAATGTTAAATATATATATATTGGCTTAATTCTATGTTTAAAGTTGCAGAATTTGCACTATTCTTTCTATTTTTTGTCTTAAGAGCCCAACAAAGAGGCAGCAGACCAATGGTTTTCCCACATCTCATTGCATCTCTTAGTGGTATTTCCATCAAGTGTGCTGTAGAGGTATGAATGTTCTATGAAAAACACTGTCTTCAGAGGGCTATCTATCTGTTTATTTTTTTTTCTATGAGACAAATTCCTTTGTAAGCCAGTCTGTCAGTATGCAATGTTAGCAAGGGGAAATCTCCATGGGCTAAATGAGTTTACCTCTGAAAAGGTAAATGCAGTCTGTATTTTCACTCTGTGAATACTGAGGATGTTCAAGCACCCACTAGTCTGGCTCATGTTCTGTTCATCATTTGCAAGCAGGGAGCCAGTTTATTGTTGTTTGTTTGGGCAGAGATAGGAACTCTCCGTCTGGGGCAAGTGATGCTCTGTATTGTTGGTGCTTTTGGGGGGGCAACAGTGGGAGGGCTTCTAGTGTCCTGGCCCCACTGCTGGACCTGGTGTTTTTGGCCACTGTGTGACAGAGTGTTGGACTGGATGGGCCATTGGCCTGATCCAACATTGGCTTCTCTTATGTTCTTATGTTTGTGAAGAGCTGTAGCCGGTTTGGCACATTACATTCCCTGCAGTGCAATCAGCAGTAGTTCATGCATGCAGATTTTCACACAGCCCAATGGAATCCAGTGGAACCTTTCACACATACACAAGCTCTTCAATCACTTATTTAAATAAGGAGTAAACAGATCAGTCCATCAGTTAACTATAACTAAACATGGCATTTTAAAAAAAAACTTACTTTTTGGTGTCTAAGTCCACATTAAGTCCACATTAGTGACATTAATAGCTGCCAATCTGTTTGGATCAGCAGCATTTCACGCATGTGCATTTTTGCACAGCTTTATGGGGGTCGTGGTTTCTGCCCTCAGCATCATTTAAATGCTAGACCCAACCAGCCATGAAGAACTGATTTCATGTGCCGCATAAGTGCAAAAGCCTGTACAAGGCAGAAGAAAATCTAACTCCACCAGCACAGCTACTGTGCAGCCACCAAGCTGTTTAGCATGTTGCTTGAGTCAGATGGTGGCAAAGCAAGGAGATCCACAGATCAGCTCATGAATAATCATGGCTGTGGAAACAGAATGCTTGCCTGCCCAACCTGTTTGTTGCAAAGTTCTCAGCAGCCCTAGTAAGCACCCAGAGGCAGCTAGCTACTGTCTGGAAACCCAATACTGGACCAGCTTTAATCTGACCCAGCAGGGCAGTTACTATGAATGACTTCCTGATTGCTTCAACCCACAGTTTTATCTCCCGTCACCTGGCTGGGAAAAGAATTACAGGTTCCCTGCAACAATATATTCCATGTTGGTGTTGGGAAGAAATGTGATATCCCCAAAGAAGCACTTCTTTGAGGATGCTGTGCAGGGCCAGTTCAGTGGGCTTTGGGCAGAGAGTATCTCGGGACCTCCTCACCTCTGCATGCCATTTTGTCCCCCACTCATACTTCCCTGTGTCCTCCTATCCCACTGCCTAGCCATCTGTCCTTCCCCCAGCTACTTGCTCATTTTCCAGTCCTTCCACACACCCGTCCCTGACTATGCTAGGCAGCTGGAAGTGTGGGTGGGAGGGCTCACAACAAGCAGATGGGCAGCAGGGGAGGTGAATGGGGGGGGTAGCAGCAGTGGGCCTTGCAATAGTATGCTGCTGGCCTTGATACTGTGCAAAAAATGAGCAATTAGTGTGCATTGCTTGTACTGTTAAATGCTTATCTAGAATGGCCATAAATACATCTCATGCATTCTCCTAGCCATGTCCATCAGTGTGATTGTTGTAAATAAGGTTTGGCTGCATAGCTACTTAGCTCAGATCACCTGTCCTTAGAATGGAGAGAAGCCATTACTTAAAATAATAAATACCTAAGATGTCACAGTCTAATTCAAAATGAATGGATAATCTACATTAGCTCCCACTTCCAAATCACACCATCCATCTTCCATTTTTGTGCACAGTCTCGTATTTTTAACATGATATGTTTGCAACTGGCCAAGAATAAATTGCTTCTAACCCAATGTTTGACTTTGCCAAGATTTTTAAATATATAAATATAATAAAATGAGTTTTTTGAAGAATGGGCTGCAAGATCACCATGCAAGCAACCCTAAACAGTACTGCCAGTGTTATTTATTAAGGATTATTCCCTGGAAGGTGATTTTAGGATTGCAGCTTTTGTCAATTAAATTCTTACTGCTTTACAGATTTGGACTAAACAATAAAGCATGATCTTCATATAGCAAAGTTGACTTCTGAGTCTTTATGCATAGCTAAAGCAGTATTTCAAGTCTGTTCGATCATGAATTCCTTGGGTTGGATCCTGTTTTCTACAGGTAGAACTCATTTATTTTATTTAGTACATCTTCCTTCTTCCAAGCAGTTCAGGAGAGTATACATCTCCACTCCTTCAGCAACTGCTTGTACCTTTCTATTAGAAGAAAGGCGGAAGATTTCAAACAATTCCCCCTTCCACTGCAGTCTCCCCTCTTTTTCCCCATGCTGTTCCCAGGAATCCCAGGTTAGGATGCATTTTCCAGTTTATAGTTGGCAAGATACCTCCTGCAGGTTGTGGGAGAAAAGGCCCAGGCTGGAAATAATATTCAATGATAAACGACATCACATCCACCTGAAAATCTGGATGTGAAGTGTGTTGAGTGATGTTCTGGCCTTCCTTGAAAACTCCATGGTAAGTACCACGAAGAGAGTGTCAACCAAAGCACTTATGCCACATTTGGATTTTCCCGTGTTATCATCATATGTCATTTCCTTCTGTCATCCCACCCAGAATGCTTCCAGGAGCATAATTTTGGGAGACACATCAGGCTGTAACATGGGGAAGAAGGAATGTTGTTTCTGTGATTTTACTAATGCTTCAGAGTAAGCAAAACAAGGTTTTGTCCACAAATAGGGACAACGCTTCATATAGCTACAAGCAAGAGTAGCTATATGGAGCCTTGAGAGCAAAAATTCTACTTTGTGAGTTACTGGCATTAAAGTTGTGCGCGAGTGATTTGGCTGCTGCATACATTAGTTTGCTCTGGAGCCATCTTTCCTGAGCTAAGACAAAAATGTGTGAGCCAGAGACTAGCTCACACTAACTCAGCTTAGAGGGAATACTGGCTACAAGTATAAGAAATGGGCTAGCTGACTTGCTTAACCCACTGAGCATTTCTGAACTGTTATTACTGTTATTTGATAAATTATATATATTATTTTAATTAGGGCTCTATGAACTTTGTTGAAAGGTACTTTCTCATAGCATTTGAGATTAGATTTTTGTAGTTTAATGTAGGCAAAGCTGCAACAACACAAGGCAGGATTCTTAACATCAGGTTTTTATTTTTCTGCCCTTCTTACAGCCCCTGCTTCACTTTTTCATTCATCTTTTTTCTCTCTCCTTACGCGGCTTTCTCTTTCAGTATAAAGAGGCCTAGTCTGCCTAGCAACAGACTACAGTCTCCCTAATGGGACAAACTTCTGAACATCGAGAGTGAAATAACTTCCCCAAATAGCTATTAAAATACAAGATATCTCCTTGTTTCACTTCATGTGTTGGGCAGAAAGTGTATGGAACTCTTTTGAGAACTCCCCGTACAAGTATACTCCATACAAGTATGCTATTGATGGCAGGCAACTGGGAGGAAATTGGAGGGTGGAGACGGGGGTGCCGGTATCATGTGTGACGTGACTTCACCTGGGGGGGCACCAAAAGTGATGTATCGCTCAAGGAATCAGCAGGAACTCTATAGCGCCGCTGTTGAATAGTGGGTTCCATGGATCAGCAGACTCACTGCTAGTGATCAGCTCAGCTTTATTTGTGATTTCAGCCAGAGCAAGTCTGAAGAACAGGGCCAAATGGCCTGTTTAAATAGCATGCAATTGCCCCACCCAAACACACCCTACTCCCAATGATAGCCTATTTACATTACATTACTGCTTGACTGGTTACTGTCAGAATCCTAGTGGGCTATTGTTCTTAGGCTCCAAACTCACTAGTCTCTGGAGGCACAGTCCTGCAATGTTTCAGTACCAATACATAACAGCTGCATTGCATGCAATGCCGGCAATTTTAAAATTTTTCGGCAAGAAGAACGGGTTACCATAGGAATGCTGATGTGAAGTAAGAATTCATTGGACTTTCTCTTACAGGGCCTTTTTTTGTGATGGTATTCACTATTACTGAGTACCGGCATCTTTTTTCAGGGCTCTCCCAAGTCCTGGTCCTCATGCATTAGCCCACTCACTCTGTCAAAGAGAGAGAGAGAGAGGACCTTCAGGAATAGCCTAGTGGGGATCTGCAGAGAAAGTGGGGCATTGTTGGAAACCAGCACAACCTTATAAATGAGTAGCAGCATCTACCCCACCCTCCACAAAACAGCACTGTCCTTTTTTAATTCCTTCCTGAGCTTAGAAAGCTGCCTACATGGAATCAGACCACAGATCCGACTAGTTCAGTATTGTCCACTCTACTGGCAGAAACTTTCCAGAACCTCAAACAAGGAAAGGTCTTTCCCATTGCCTGCTACCTGTGATGGATGCATCCTGGAAACACCAGAGAGACCCTTTGGCCTGCAAGACATTTGCTGTCTCTCTTCTTTTGTTCTTGAGCATTTTAAGAGACTCCTCTGGCTGCGACGATCTTTTGCCTATACCACCTTAACACACCAAACTGTCATAGTGTTGAACCAAGAACTTGTTTACAGTCACATCGCTAGTGGATTTAGATCCGGTTTCAGCCACTTTTTTTCAAATCCTTATTATAAATAGGGTTGCCATCCCCCAGTTCCCAGTGGGTTTTCTCCCACTTTGGGGGGCTCCAATCCACCACTGGAGGAAGCCCCACCTCCAAACAGGGACAGCATGACATCACCTGGAAGAGACATCATCACATCAGGGATGTGGGGGTGATGCTGTAGTTTTTGGGCAAACTGTATGGTTTTGAAAACAAAAACCGTAGAAGATCCTGGAGCAGAGGCTGATTTCCCCCCACCAGCAGCTAGATAGGACCTGGCAACCCTAATTATAAACAAGATTGCATATTAATCTTTTGTCACAGCTGATTTTTTTTACTATCAGTCCAGATGCAAGGCCCTAATCTAACCATAAGTACAGGTGTAATCCTGAGAACACTTTCCTAAGTCAGGAGTGGGCAAACTTGTTCAGTGTAAGAGCCACCTAGGACAGGTGTGGCCAAACTTGCTTAATATAGGAGCCGCATAGAATAAACATCAGATGTTTGAGAGCCACAAGACATGAACAAATATTACCTGCTTTTATTGGAAAATAAGCAAATTTGCTTTTTATTAACATTAAATGAGACTACCAAAAATAATGACAAAAGGGGTAAAAGCAGATATTGATAATGATATTAATTTGTCCAATGATATTTGTTTGCTAATGATATATAGCTTCCCCAGCCGCCCTGCCGGGAGCCACATAATATATGTGAAAGAGCCGCATGCGGCTCCCGAGCCACAGTTTGCCCACCCCTGTCCTAAGTGTAAGTGCCATTGAATAATATAGGTCATTTCTGAGAAGACCTGCTCCCTGTCTCACTGAAACCACTGGAATGTAGAAACTGATATCCCATTGCTTTCAATGAGAGTCATAACATAACTGGACCGATTGACAGTACAAAGCAAGGACTTTTCCGCTCTCTTAAATAGTAATGGTTGGCAGAATAAGGCAGAAAGGATTACTTCCATGAGGCTGCCAAAAACTTAACTTCCCTTGCTTTGCAATCTAACATTTCAAGTCCAAAAATGTTCCCTGGAGTTATACTGTAGTGCGTTTTGGTTCCAGAAAACAGATCTTCAGAGAAAATAGATCATAAGCCCAACAGCTGATTTCTATTTTTTTTAAAAATCTACATTCATAGTGGCTGTTATTATATCAGGTCAATGTGCATAAAATCAGAAACACCACAAAAATACACTTTCAAAAATATGTTACCGTCTCCGAAAGTCTGGGATGTCCCACAGACCCAGGGCATGAGTATATCATGCAAAACAACCAGTCCATTAGAGCCACATAAATGTGATGACAGGTGATGACAGGTACGCAGAAGTGCTACGAAAAGCTCCAGTACTTAAACCCATTGGTTGGATCTGCATCCCCACTTTTTATCAGACATAACACTATCATAGGTGAGTTTTGGCTTCTACTAAGTTCCTGCCTGTGCAGTGCCCAATTTCACTCAGGGATGCAGTCCACATGGAGAAGGGAGTTCAGCCTTTCCCTACCCTGCACCATTTTTGCAGCCTGAAACAGTCCTTGTGAAGTGTTACTGGGCCTACTGCGCTAACCCATGTGAATTCCAAGGATTTAAAGGGTGAACTCTACTCAGGAGGGCACGGAGTCATTTGATCATCCTATCATGCATTTAGACACACAGCTGGTACAGATGTTTGGCAAACTGTATGACAGATTGTGGGGCAGCAGTGGCTCAAGTGGTTAAGACGCTGAACTGCAGACTGGCAGTTCAGCAGTTCGAAACTCGAGTGCTGCATGACGGAGTGAGCTCCCGTCTCTGGTCCCAGCTCCTGCCAACCTAGCAGTTCGAAAGCAAGAAATTGCAAGTAGATAAATAGGTACCACTTCGGTGGGAAGGTAACAGCATTCTGTGCACCTCAGCGTCTAGTCATGCTGGCTGCATGACCACGGAAACATCTTTGGACAGTGTTGACTCTTTGGCTTGGAAATAGAGATGATCACTGCATCCCTAGAGTTGTATTTGACTGGCTTTTGAGCAAGGAAAACCTTTACCTTTACTATGACACATTGTATGGTAAAATGTCTGTAATTACTTAGAATGTCCAAGTGCAAGGATTGCCATATTCTGTATTTAGGGTTGCCATGTGCATGCTGGGATAGAAAATCTCCTACCCACAGCAGGCCTTGCTCACCAGCACTCCAGCGGCCAGTAGGAAAAAGAAAACAAGAAAACAAACGTTTTCCTAGAAGTGATGTCATGCCATTGACCTGGCGGCCATTTTTCCCCATCACTGCTCAGAGCAGTGGGGGTAAACAAAAGAAGGAATCCCCCCCCCCCCGGGGGGGCTTGAAATCCTGCTGTCATCCAAATGTTGGTGGCACCGTACTCCAAATCTTCTAATGATTTCTCTCAGCAGTTCCATGTAGATGTTAAACAGCATGGGGACAAGACTGAACCCTGTGGGACTCCATAACATATATGCCATGGGGCCAAGCAGCAGTCCTCCGACATCACTTTCTGGAATTGGCCAGTCAAGTAAAAATGGAACCACTGGAGCAGAGTTCCCCCCAACCCCAACTCAGCTAGCTTCTTTGGGGCCATCTTTTTTTCTCCCAAGGCAAGTAGGAGTGTGTGTGGTGAGGTTAGTAGATTAAACCACTTCTCTCATTTCCACACAGTATTAATCTTAAGGATGGCCCATGGAATGTTTTTTTTAAAAAAATAGTAGAAAGACCTGATCACAGATCTCCCAGTGCCTTGGCTACTTTGATATTTACAAAACTGCAATTCCTAGTATTCGTGGCATTTAAACTGGTAGAAGTCAGTTTCCCTAGAGAGGAGGCTTCTAAATTCTTTAAAGGAAAAACATAAAGAACAGAAAACCAGCATAAGCCTATATAGTGTGCAAGCATGTGCCTCAATTCCACAACCAGTGCCATCTTTAGATATAAATATTCAGTTTGCTTATTAATTAATTAGAGAGCCAGTTTGGTGTAGTGGTTGAGTGCGCGGACTCTAATCTGGGAGAACCGGGTTTGATTCCCCACTCCTCCACTTGCACTTGGCTGGATGACCTTGGGCAAGCCATAGCTCTGTACCAGCTGTTCTCTCAAGGACAAGTTGCCTCAGAACTCTCTCAGCCCCACCTACCTCACAGGGTGTCTGTTGTGGGGAGGGGAAGGGAAAGGAGTTTGTAAGCCACTCTGAGACTACAAGTGAAGGGCGGGGTATAAATCCAATCTCTTCTTCTTCTTCTTCTTAATTTAAGATGCATGTATATCTCTTTTCGTAAAATCCAGTCCGTGCAATTATGCTCCTTTTCAGATCCTAAAACTCTCTGAGTGAAGGGCAAACTTTGTCCACAGTTTTTGAAAGATTAACAAAGATGAAACCCATGAACCTTGCCAGGTAAGAAGTTCTGTAGAAATGGCTGGGCCTATTCTCCAGCCAAGCCACCCAAGAGACCGCTTGGGACAGTACAACGAGGAGGATGCTGATGCACAGCAGTGGCTCAGGTCGCTTCCCTCTGTCCTCTGTGGGGCTTGTACCACCGTCAGCAGACTCAGCTAGCAGTAGTGCAGGTCCAGAAGGTGGGGCTGCCAGCTACCCCCTAGTCACTGGCGGAAGATGGGTAGTAGGGTTGTCAGATCCAGGTTGGGAAACTCCTGGAGATTTAGGGATGGAACCTGAGGAGGACAAGGACAACAGTGTGGTACAATGCCATAGAACCCATCCTCCAAAGCATCCATTTTCTCCAGAGGAACTGATCTCTGTAGTCTGGAGATGTGCTGTAATTCCAGGGGCTCTCCAGGTCCCACCTAGAGGCAGGCATCCTTTCCAAGAGGTGATGGATTTACCATGTTCGGAAATGAGGAGACCTAGAGCACAAATTCCGTACATGATATGCAAGGATAAAAACTCTGTGAGCTAAACAAACCCATCTAGAACTGGAAGGTCACATTAAATGCTCATTACTGCTGTCCTTGCCTGGATCTCAAGCCTAGGCAGCTGTTACACCTAAGGTACCAACATTAAGGTGGGGCCTGGAGATCCCCCCAGAGATGGGGCTTGGAGCACCTTTCCCGTGAGGAAAGGCTGAAGAATCTGGAACTTTTCAGTTCAGAAAAGAGATAACTAAAGGGGGACATGCTAGAGGTTTATAAAATTATTCATAGGGTAAAGAGAGTGGACGGAGAGAATTTATTTTCCCTTTCCCAAAATACTAGAACTTGAGGGCATCCAATGAAACTGATGGACAGGACAGTCAGGATGGATAAAAGGAAATACTTCTTTACACAATGAGTAATTAAAATGTAGAACTCACTGCCATAGGATGCTGTGGTGGCTACAGGCATAGATAGCTTTAAAGGGGAATTGGATAGATTTATGGATGGTAGGTCTATCAGTGGCTACCATCTATATGGTGATTAAAGGGAGCCTCCACGTTTGGAGGTAATAAACCTATGAACACCGGTGCCAGGGGGCAACATCAGGGGAAGGTCTTGGCATCTATGCCCTTTTGTTGGTTTGTTGGTTGCTGGACTAGATGGATCACTGCCTGACCCAGCAGGGCTCTTCTTAAGTTATGTTCTTAGTATTATCACTGATCGCCAGACTTCAGAGATTAGTTCCCCTGGAAGAAACTTCAGGCTCTGTGGCATCACATACCCTCCCTAAACATCACCTTCCATAGGCATTGCCCCAAATCTCCAGGAATTTCCCAATCTGTAATTGGCAGCCCTATTTACATCCTTCTAGATCAGGGGTGTCGAACTTATTTGTTATGAGGGCTGGATCTGACATAAATGAGACCTTGCTGGGCCAGACCATGTGTGTCATAAAATGTAATGCCAGGTAGCGGAGATATAAACTTTATAAAGGACACAAACACAAAGATTTTTTTTTTACTTAAAATAAAGACATGCTTAAAACATTGGCACTCTTGCAATATTTTGTTTATTTAACACTATCTGATAACTGACACCTCTTGCTCTGAATTATTGCATCAAAATGCCTGTGCTGTTACAATCTTGACTATGCTGTTCAGGTGTGTATCTGTAAGCTGCAAACCTACTTTGGATTTATTGACATTCACCACAGAAATCTCATGTTCAGAGTTCTGAGTCTAGGACCCAGGGGAAAACATGAAATGGCTGAGCAATCGAGAGTCTGGTGAAGCAAGCCATGATGCAGCAGCAGCAGCCAAAAAACTGGAAGCAGGAGATGGCCAGTTCCAGTGCAGGCCTGATAGAAGCCCTCCAGGGGCCTGATCGGGCCCCTGGGCCACATGTTTGACACCCTTGCACTAAATAATCCACTTTCAATGCACTTTCCAACTGGATTTTGTCTGGTCCGGCCCCCGGGCTGCATGTTTGACACCCCTGTGCTAGATCCTTTAAGTCAACTGGCTTAGCGGGGTGTAAGCCTGCTTATCCTTGTAATGTAAATCCTTCTCCAAGCAAAGAGCAATGATTAGAAGTCACTCTAGGACTGTCGCTTCACTCTTATGCCCCTCAGCAAAGGCCTCACTTGGTTCTTTTCCCTCAGCTGCAGAGACTTGCAGCTCTGGATTTTTATCTGTCTCAGAAATCTCATCCTTTTTGACACCATGTATGAAGAATAGCAAAGCTAGCTGATGAGTTGCTGTTGAGAAGTCCAACTCCCTACCACCCTCTTCATTCATAAATACACCTCTGTTGACAGGGGTTCTGTTTTTGTCATCGTTGGTTTTTTTCCTCTTTAAAATGGATACAGAGTGAAATCTGGAATTGTTTAGGAGTCCCCGATGCTACTTACAGTAATCTGAGAAACTGATAACACGTTGTTTGAAATGACAGGATATCATCCTGCTGTCAGAAACCAACAGAGAAGTGACTTGGGGGTCTGGGGAAGGAGGTGAGGAAATCCTTAATTTTATATATAGAAGTACGGTATTCATTTGGGGTGTTGTTGTTTTTTTAAGTGTCCCTGGGAACTAAATGTATAGTGATTAAAAGCACATGTTGCTAAACTGATATCCTGGAAAAATCCCAACTGCCTAAATGTCATACAGCCTAATTTAATTCTCACTAATCGTAGCGTTTGCCAAAAACCATGATGGTGGTGTGAGGTTTGGTAGCAGCCACTGAGCAAAGCATGGGGCCTCATAACCTTTTAAATGTAAAGTACAATTGCTGTGTCTCACCCCAGTGATTCACAGGAAGTGTCTCATCAGCAGCAGAGACGTCTTCAGCCTTTACAAGAAGCATTTAGCTATATCTCATATTCGTTTTGTTACGTTTCCCCTTACTTCTGGGACAGATAAAATATAGGATCCATTCAGTGTTCCCTCTCAGCTGAGTTAGTGTGAGCTAGCCCACAATTTTTTAGCCTCCAGGTCACACATTTTTGTCTTAACTCAGGAAGGATGGCTGCAGAGCAAACTAATTGATGCAGTAGCCAAATCACTCACTCACAACTTTAATGCCAGTAGCTCACAAAGTAAAATTTTTGCTCACAAGGCTCCACAGCTTAGAGGGAATATTGGATCTATTGACTGTGTTTAATATGTAGGTCATATCATCCCTTGTCATGGAAGTGATTCAGAAATTCAGAAAATACATTGTGGTACAGCCCACCCACAACTGCGTTCGCCAGAATGCAAGAGTAGATAAGCATCTTTGCATGTCATTGACAAAGCTAAATTAGGATGAAGACCGGGGGGGGGGGGGGGGGGGGAGTCTTGAGAACCATGGAACTCGTTTACCGAATATATGATCTGCAAGTTCATTGTGTGGACCAATAGAAACTGTTGAAATAGATGCTCATTGTAGAAAATGTCTATTGGCTAGCAACTGTACCATCCTCAAAATATTTCCCTAATTCCTGGAGAAGTTTTGCAACTGTTTTCACAATGATGACAATTAAAAAAACAAAACAAAACTGAACTGGTAAAACAATGACTGTCCTTGTGCCTTTTGAAAAATATAAAAAGATTGACAAGCTAGAGGAAGCAGGAAAAGAGAAGCAACTCTGGCAGCTGAACCAGCATTTGGCTTGTTGATGTGTCTGTCATGCAAATTGTGAAGGCAGGCCCATACCAAGGCCGAAGAATGTGTTCTGAGACTATTCTTGAACACCAGCTCTGTCTTCAGCCTTAGAATCCTTATCCTTGAAGTGCTATGTTTTCTGGTTTCAGTGTGGGATGATGGGTTGGATCTTGTGCAAATAGAAAATGTTTCTCATTCCATGAGTTTTCTGCTTGATCTACAGCTCCTCTTCCTCCACATTCTGTATTTCCAAAGGTCCCCTAACTCTTAGAATTAGCTTATAGGGTGATGCAGAGGCTGCAAAAGGTGGGGAAATGTGAAAGATCTGTTCTACTAGCAGAATGTCACTCTTCTGTGGTTAGATTCTAGTCTAGTTGCACCTTAGAGACCAACAAGATTTTCAGAGTATAAGCTTTGGAGAATCAAAGTATCTGAAGGAAAGAGCTTTGACTCTAGAAAACTTATACGCTGACAATCTCATTGGTCTCTAAGGTGCTACTGGACTTGACTCTAGCTGTCCTATGGCAGATAAACACAGCTGCCCTCTGAAACACTCTTATGTGGATCAACCCCAGCTGTAACATCTCACTGTGTGTGTGTGTGTGTACAAACGCACATGTAATACAAAACACATGTGAAAAAATGGGACTAAATAAAGGATTTGTCACCAAAAATTTGCCTTTGGACTAGGGTAATTTATTGATACAAGTATTGTTGAAAAATTCATACATTTTGCAGGAATTCAGGCAAAGAAACAGAAAATTACACAAGATCGTGAGTACACCCAAGGGAGAAGCAAAATCAAAATGGGTTTGCAGGTGAAAATATTAGGGAAGAGAAATCTGAAAACTTTAAAGGCAGCCTTGATACAGATAATCAAGGGACTGAAAAAAAAATCTTGTAATGGGTTCAGGTGGGTAGCTGTGTTGGTCTGAAGTGAAAGAACAAAGTTTGAGTCTAGTGGTACCTTTAAGACCAACAAAGTTTAGTTCTGGGTATAAGCTTTTGTGTGCATGCATCTGTGCATGTATCAGAAGAAGTGTGCATACGCACGAAGGCTTATACCCAGAATTAAACTTTGTTGGTCTTAAAGGTGCTGCTGGACTCAAACTTTGTTCTCTTGTATGGACTTATTAAAAATTGTGTCAGAGGATAGATCAGCTCCGAACAGAAACCAAGCTGAGTTCTGGGAATGGACCCTCCTCCTCTTTGGAAGAACCCACGTGGGACAAAGACCAGGTATGTCAGTGAAGAAGGGGAAAGAAGTGGTTGAAACGGTGGCGGTAGCCACTGTGATTCACTGATAACTGCACCCTACCCAAGGCTTAATACCATAATAGCTCAGAATATGGACTGATTGCAATGAGAATGTGCTGAACATGAGTGATCTGAATTCAAGGTGTGGGAAATATTTAGCTGTAACGTTTTAGGGTTTTGTTTGTTTTATGACAAGAAGAAGCTACATGATATTGGTTTTTTATTTATCCCACCCCCTCCCCATGACAATTTAGCTGTGGAAAACTGGTGACAGAGAGGTAAGGGTGGAAAGTAAGGAGATGTTTACGTCAGTAGGTAGGTTCTACATGAAATAATCCTATTGGGTTGTCAGTGTGGGGACCACAGTTATACAGCATTAGCAGATCCAAGGATTTTCATGTAAACCTCTTTGACTTGAATTCCAGTAAACAGGATATCATAGCCACTTTGGTTACCCTCTTAAACAGTTTAAGAGTCCCTTGGGAAATGCTGGAAGTACTGATGTTATATTGTTAAGGCAAGTGCTGGCATCTGTTTGACATCTGCACCTCTTCATCAAATGAATTTAATTTGCAAGCAATCTTGATAACGTTACAGTAGTACCATCTCTTAAATGTGTCTGCTGGAGCCGACTTTGGGTGAGTAGGTTGTGATGAATTGTTTAAGCTGACAATTTTTTCTGTTCTTTAAATGACTTGTTTGTGTTGAAGCCAAGCCAAGGCCAAGAGCCTTCAGTCCCTGATGCCTTGATGACAATTCCTTGTGCTTGAAGCTGGAGGCCTAGAAGGTGAACTCCCACAAGCAAAATGCATCATCTGTTGACCTGAGAATATTAGAAATGCCTGGCTTATGGTAGCAGAGCATTAGCTTGGCATGTGGGAAATTCCAGCGGTCAGTCTTGGGTATCTCTAGTTAAAAGTGGTTGTTGGAAAGGACCATTCTCAGCCCCACTCAGAGGCAATATACTGATCTAGGTGGCCCAGTGGTACAAGTCACCTGCGTATGTCCGTAGTATGTATACAAGGCTTTGTTAAGCAAGAGGATCTGTACAGCTTGCTAAACATGATGTTGCAGTGTCTGGATTGCCAACCACCATGAGAACTCCCAGAATTACACTTGATTGCCAGACTCCAGAGGTCAGTTCCCCTGGAGACAATGAAGACCATACGGAATTCTGGGAGATCTCCTGGCCCCACCTGGAAGCTGACAATCTTGTTTGATGAACATGTTGGAGGAAGAATAGATACTCTTCTGTTGATTGATCCATAAATCCATAGATTTATTCTTGGAAGAAAATGCTAATGTGTTAGGACAGCCTAATCCCGTCAGATCTCAGAAGCTAAGCAGGGTTGCCTCTGGTTAGTATTTGGATGGGACACCACCAAGGAAGTCCAGGGTTGCTACATAAGAACATAAGGGAAGCCAGTGTTGGATCAGGCCACTGGCCCATCCAGTCCAACACTCTGTCACGCAGTGGCCAAAAACACCAGGTGCCCTCAGGAGGTCCAACAATGGGGGCAGGAAGCCCTCCCACTGTTCCCCCCCCCCCCAAGCACCAAGAATACAGAGCATCACTTGCCCCACACTGAGAGTTCCTATCTATACCTTGTGGCTAATAGCCACTGATGGACCTCTGCTCCATATGTTTATCCAATTCCCTCTTGAAGCCGTCCATGCTTGTAGCCGCCACTACCTCTTGTGATAGTGAATTCCATTTGTTAATCACTCTTTGGTGATTGCAATGGCAAACCACTTCTGAACATCTCTTGCCTTGAAAATCCTACGGGGTCACTATAAGTCAGTCGTGACGATGGCAAAAGGGGGATATGACATTTTATCTGTTTCTTGAACTGGCTCCTCATTTTGAAGGGACCAAGAGCCTTATTTGCTTGCTTTCGCCACTCGAAAGCAAGAGGCTCTGTCTGCTTCCTTTCCCCTCTCATTGGGACTGTATGCAACAAAAATGATTGCCAGTTGATTGGTATAGTTAACTTAAGACATGGGTGCGTGCATTCTGAATAGCAGAGGGCCTTTGTGACTCGGCTGACTACAGTCGGAATGTGTGGGTGTGAGAACAGAGTGCAGCCTTTTAATCTAAGAAGAGTAGAAGAGACTATCCAGCCCATTGAATCAAACCATATAAGTATAATGAAAGGTTATCCCTCTACTTGTCTGCAGGCAAAAATTCAATTGGATTTAATTGAATGGAAATTGTTTCCATGAACTAAAGAATGGAAACCCTGAATGGCACATTTAATATCTAACTCCCTCTAACTAAGTAAAACAGTGTTTAATTTGATAACCTCTTACTCTTCTAATTAGCAGTATATGAGAATCATGTTTAATTTTCCTCGATTCCTTATTGATGTGATAATAACAGTATTTGTGCTGTTACTGATCAAAGTGTTGAATGCACTGCAATTTTTATGGACAGGGTAACACACCATCATGTATTTTTAGGGGATCTATTCCATTATGATTTTAAGTAATCCAGGATAATTTAAAGCCATATAAACCGTTTTTTTCACCAATGAAAGCTAATTACAGATCACATTTGTGTCTTGTGTGATTTTTTAATTAGGAAGATAAGGGGTTGGATCCAGCCAGTTTTTCCACTGGTGAAAAGGCTGTGCGGTGGATCACGAGACCTGCATGGACAAAAAGCTGGGCGGGGGGGCTGTAGTAAGGAGGGAAACTGGAAGAAACTGAGCAAAGAACTGGCTGGATCCAACCCAAAACGGTATAGCACAAATGGACCTTATTCATAATAGCCCCTGTGATACAAGTAACCAGCTGTCCATCCCGTTACTGACACTATCAAAGGGTTTGTTCTCAAAGATCTCTGTGTGTGACCTTAAAGGAAACTAAGTTTTCCCCCACATGTGCTATAGAGAAAAAGAGGGGGGGGCGGTATATTGAATTCATGTACAATTCAGAGTTATATGGTGGTGGTGGAAAGTGCTGTCAGGTGACAGCTGACTTATGGCCACCCTGTAGGGCTTTCAAGGCAAGAGACTTTCAGAGGTGGTTTGCCATTACCTGCCTCTGTGTGGCAACCCTGGACTTCCTTGGTAGTCTCCCATCCAAGTACTAACCAGGACCAACCCCACTTAGCTTCTGCAATCTGATGAGGTCAAGCTAGTCTGGGCTACCCAGGTTAGGGCCAGAGTTATATACAATAATAGTAATAATTTTTCAAAAGACTTCTGTACAACTTTTTTTTTTAAGGGGTGTGTGTGTCATTATTCTGGGTCATCTTCCTTTCGGTCAGTATGCTAGCTCTTCACTCTCCCAGGCTTGCTTACATTTGTGATGTGTCTTTAAGGGCCCTTCTAGACAGGATGGGTGTTCCTGGGTTCACCCCGGCAACATATCACCATTTTAAAAAGTGAGGTTCCAACTGGGAGCTCCTTTAAATTTTACCACAAGTGGCCCAATTCTGATTGGGACCACTGTGACATGGGAGAGGAGGTGATCCTAACTTTCCTCCCCATACTGTTTTTCCTCCCTGAAAGGGCACATCTCTAGGGCAAACCTGGGAATGCCCCTCGCATCTAGATGGTCCTGTTACAGGATTTTCATGGAGCTGTGGTGAAATACACAGCTTCCTCAGCAGACCTTGATCATTATTCTCCCATGCTGTCCCCTTCATTCCATCCCATCACCTGCAGTTTCGCACTGGAACTATTGCAACTTGTCCTAGGCAGTTATTATTATGAAAATTCCCAGGAGGAGACAAAAAAATTCTATCTTAAGGTTCTCTGTATAGATAAATCACACCAGACTACAGAGAAAGTTGCAAAGTATTGTACTAAAGCAAGAACTTTCCGAGTCTCATTGGAGAAACAGAACACACATTCCACTTTTAGATGCTAATGCTGTAACTAAGGCTGCAGTCACACATACTAAATAATCCACTTTCAATCCACTTTCAGTGCACTTGCCAACTGGATTTTACAGTGTGAACAGGCAAAATCCAATTGGAAAGTGCATTGGAAGTGGATTGAAAGTGGATTATTTAATGTGTGTGACCGCAGCCTAAGATTCTTAGTACATGGATCTGAAGTATTGCATTTTCGATTGTTTTTATTTTTGCTGGTCATTGACCATAATCAATCAAACAAACAAACAAACAAAGCCAACAAGGCAACAGTGGGTAATCTACAGATACGACTGCAGAAGCTACCAAGCAACTTCTTTTACATATAAGCAGATGCTAAAATATTCCTGATCTGCTTGTACCATTATATGTTCAAGACCACTTTAATATGAATTGTTTGTATCTATAGAACACCTGTCAAAGGATGTACAATGCCTTTCATGCAAAAATAACTGCAAGGAAATTGGATCAAAAACAAAGTCATTTTAAACTGGGGTTTGCTTGCTCATTAACAAACTTGAATCACTCCAAAGTTTTCACAGTGGGGATGGACAGAGTGGTAATAAGGGCTGGATTTCAGGGTACAAGCTTTCAAGAGTCAAAGCTCCCTTCTCAAAGGCTCGTCCCCTGAAAATTCTGCTTGTCGCTATAGATGCTCCTGGACTTGAAACTAGCTGTTCTACTGCAGACCAGCACTGCCACCCTCTGAAGCCTTTCTTCCAGTTTATCAAGAGGCAGCTTGTTCAGTAAGGTGAACATTGCAAAAACAGATTTTTGAGCGCCATGAAGGGCAGTAGCAAAGGAGACAGATCTATTTGATCCATTGGATTCAAGTCACTGGGAAATTTTCCTGTGTGAGCGATAAGTGCTGTTAAGTTGCTTCCAAATTATGGTGGTCCCATGCATTAAAAACCTAATTTGAAATGGATGGTAATTGCACGAGAATAGATGACAGTTCACCTTTGTTTTAATGAGTTCGGCACCGGAGAACTCGCAAGTGGGCTGTGTCCCTGAACAGGAGTTACCATTGTGAATTTTCATCTTGGACACCAACATACCCTGAGCCAGTTCTCTTTTTTATGATTGCTGACATGACCACCATAAATAATTCAGTCTGAAATCAGAAGAAACAAGCCACACTCTAGGGATACATTTGTTCAAAGGAAGGATCCTTCTTCATGATGAAACCCATTTTTATGCATGTAAATTAGGTAATTGTACTTTTGATTGACCCAGAAACTTCAGCTGGGGGTATCCCTCTTCCAAGGGGTGAGCCTCAGCAGGTTGAATGAGCCCTAGCATGTCATTTGGAAATCACTGCTTTACAGACTTGTGGGTGGACAGCAACCCCCTGCTTGCTTTCTCAGAGAAATGATGTAGTTACAGTTCCTGGTTTATGACCCTGTCTACATAGGAAGGAAGCTTCTGATGTGCTTTTCAGAGTACATGCTGGTTTTGAAGGGGTGAATGAATCAAACGATTTGGCAGTCCAATTCTGTGGCTAGTGATGAATGCTTCAGTGGACTGACTTTGAAAGTCTAAACTCTTGAACTGAGCCTCGAAATTCTTCTCACTGTGATCTGTATAAACATTTTACATCCTGCAAACCTGTGCTCCTACTAGGCTGAGATAAGATTAACTTACAGAGCTTGGAAGGGTACAGAAATTGCTTCACATATAACCTTCTCGCATGTTTTTACTCCTTTTCAACAAGGCATTTTTGCATTTTATCTGAAGGAAAGCAATATCCTGTTGTAACATTAAAGGCTTGCTGGGAAATTTAATAAAGCAAATGCAACACTGGCACAGGTTTCGACTTATAATGTGGCATTTTATTTGCTTGGCCGGGTGTTAATGGGAACAAAGTTATTGCTATTGATCTCTGACTGTGATTTTTTTTTCACATGCCAAAGTGAATATTCAAAGCAACATTCCCATTCAGCAGAAGTGCCAATTTGATTCTATAATTTATCACAAGCAATCAAGAGATGTTCACTTGGGACCTCAGGGGCTCTGGAGCATATTTCCTGAGTACGGGGATGCATGCTTAGATCATTTTCTCACAGAATCCTCCTTGACCAATTGTAAGAGTTTACCTACAACTTACCTCTGCTTGAAAGACCATTCAAGGCTTTTAGGCAGAGGGAATCATGCCCTTATGGACCAAAGACATGATCTCCTCTGTTTGAAGGCCATTATATGGGGCTCATTCACCATAAAGGCTAATTCGCAGAGCTGATCCTAGAGAGGTATCGTTGTCCTCCGTGAACCATGGGCAGTGGTGTATGCAGGAAGCAGAGTACAAGGCCTAGCCACATCAGTGCAAGAGATGAATCCAAGCAGAATCCAGCCCAGCCAGTTCCAGCTTGGGAAATTCCTGAAGACTTGGGGGGTGATGATTGGGGAGGACAGAGTTTGGGGAGGAGAGGGAGCCCAGCAAGGATGTGATGTCATAGAGTCTATCCTCCCAAGTGTCTATTTTTTCCAGGGGGATTCATCTCTCTAGTCTGGAAATCAATTGTATTTTTGGAAGAATTCCAAGCCCCACTTGGAGGTGGGTAATCAAGTGTGTCGTTAAGGATGCCAGCAGGGGAGCAGAACAACAGCCAAGGAGGTAGGGGAGTGGGTACCAGGTATACAGCCAGGGCAGATTCTGGATGTTGGCCAGACCTGATCTTGGAAGTATTGTCAGCTAGGCCAGGAGGAGACAATGGTCCACCTAGGAAGCGAAGTCACACTGGGACAATTCTGCCACATATTCTGCATCTGCAAAGGGCTGATCACAAGACCTGTCAGTGAAAAGACTCCATCTGAGTTAAAATCCCAACTGATTTTAGCGGCCACAAACTGAAGTTTCCTTGCAAAAGACCGTTTTCATACAAAACCCTAAGAAGGGCATATGGGACCCTGTCCTACTATGATGGAAAGATGTTGACCCCTTTAAGATGGTACAACCATGTCTCCCAGGAGCCCACAATACCTCCAATGCACACAGACATCTGTGCTAGGGACACCATGTTCAAGCTGTGCTGGTGGCAGGATATCTCCACCCCCTCCATCACCACTGCCCACTACCATTCAGCTGGGCAACAGGAAGAAAATGGCCAGCAAAATGCTGGGTGTGATTGGCATCCCCAGTATGATGATGCAACTTCTGGCATGACCCTGAAGAAACACCATCCCATTGGGTGACTCTCTAGCACAGAGTTTTGGCTGGATGCTAGAGTGTTGCCCCTGATGTGATGATGTCCCTTCTGGGATGCACCAAAAAAGTAACAGTACAGAGTAGGGGATGCCAGTCACCCCCTATCTAAGTTTAAGTATAAGTTCCTGCCACCCACATCTCCCACTGCTTGCCTGGCAATCTTAGCGTGACTGCCATTTCAGTGGATTTTCTGTGTTTGTAAATCTTTGGCACATGCTACACAAAACCCAGGGCATTACCAAGGTTTTGTGTAGCATGTACTGAATCTGTATTCAGACAAGATGAGTAGCCATGTTAGTCTGGCTGTAGCGGTAGAAAACAGCAAGAGTCCAGTAGCACCTTAAAGACTAACAAACTTTGTGGCAGGGCATGATGAGCTTTCGTGAGTCACTGCTGAAGAAGGGAGTGGGGACTCACGAAATCTCATATCCTGCCACAAATTGTGTTAGTCTTTAAAGTGCTACTGGACTCTTGCTGTGTTCATACAAGTCAATGCTCTTGTTATTACCTTTAAAACCATAAATGATCTGAGACCAGCAGTGCTATTCTAAGAATATTTGTACTCCATTATACTCATTGACTTCAATGGTTTTAAAAGTGTGTGACTTTGCTTAGGATGGTACTGCAGGATCCTTAAATGCCTGCTTACTCCCATGTAAACTCGTTCAGCAATTAAGCTCTTCTACCAAACAAGGTGGATGGTGATCAGGGAAAGAGACTTTTCTGTCATGATCCCTCATATATTTATCTTTTAATTTAATCATTTATATATTCTGCCTTTCAATCAGAAAACTGGGGGCAGCTAGCAACATGGTAAAACAATTAAAGCCACTATGAAATACAAATCCCTTTTAAACCATGGATCACAAAGCAGCAATGAAAGTATAATACATAAAATAGTCGGGGTGGGGGAAGCATAAAGATATACAAGAAAAGCAGTTTATAAAGCCAACACTGTAAACAGCAGAACTGAGACCAAAACACTCTCATTTAAAACAGTTGGAGAGAGAAAAAATAGAACTTCAGATCAAATAGAACACACACCAGGCATGTCTCAATGGGAAAGCATTGAAACATTGCAGTGCCACCCACCACTGAAAAGGCCCTGCTTGTTCTTGATGCTGTCCCCCTCACTTCAGAAAAAGTAGGGAGCCAGAACAGGGCCTCAGCTTATGATTTTAAAGGATAGGCAGGAACTTATGTGAAAAGATTATTCTTTAGATATTCTGGGATGAAGCCATTTGGGGGAGGGGCTTTAAATTGGGCCCAGAAGAAAAAGCAAGTCAATAAAGCTGCTCTGATGCCAGTGAAATATAGTCTGTCTAACTGAAATTGGTCATCTTTCTTGCCATGGCATTCTGCTACATCATTTGGAGCTTCTGAATGGTATTCAAAGGGAACCCCTTGTAGAGCCCAGTACGTATGGAACTCCTTTCCCTTGTTGTTTGCCCAATTACCCATTTTATATAGTTTTAGGTTCCTGGTTAAAGCATTCTTGTGTGCCCAATCTTTTGGTTAGGGTTTTTTTTGGGGGGTGTAGGGGCTTATTGTGACTTCTCCCCTTCTCTGCCCTGAGTATATCATTATAATTATTTGTTCTACGTGGCACGGTCTAGTTATTGGGTTGTTTTGTTGCTGTTTTGTAACAGCCATTTGTAAAAGTCATTGGATTGCTTTAATTATTTTATTGGTGACTCTTCATTTTTTGTTAGCTGCTATGAGGCTGACAGGCAGGATATAAGGTTTTCCACCTCCTCCAAATAAATAAATATAACAGAGGGATTAAAAACACTCATGCCCCCACCCAAGAAACTGCTCTTTCCCATTTCATGTCTTGCTTCCAGCTGTTTTACTTATCTGCTCTGTTTGTGGTTTTGTGGTATACTTTTCCTCCCTAAACATTAATGCAGCCTGGTAATACAATCGTTATAAGGAAGCCCGTTCTATATAACTTTTTTTTTTAATATGTAACGTTTCTTTGGTTGTATGTGTTATAACATTTTGCTGCATTTTTCAACCATGGCAGCTTTCCAGAAGTTATGTAGCTTTGCAGACGTTTAGTAGTTCAGCTAGGAACACAATGCTTTGGTAAGAGCCAAGTGATGATGTTTTCTTCATACAGGAGGGATTAGGCCCAAAAAATAAATTGGAATAAGGTATTTTTGTTGTTGCTGTTTAATTATACTACATGTTGTGCCCTGGATCTTACAGATATTGTTATCCAGACATATTTACTGGGTAAGGAGCAAAAGTATAATCACAGTACAATATGTAATAGTACCTAATAGAGATAACTAGGGATGCCAGCCTCCAGGTGGGACCTGGGGAACTCCTAGAGAGCCCCTGGATCTTACAGGAGAACAAGGATAACAACCATCAGCCTTAAAGTTGTGTAATTCCCCCAGTTGTCATTACTTTTGTTTTCTTGTTTTCCTGTAATCCTGCTTTGTCACTTTCTGCTATTTTTCTGCCAGTTGTGTGCCATCATCTGCATATCTCAAACTGTAGATGTTCTTTCCACCAGTGTTCACCCCACCTTCATCTAAATTGGATCCAGTTTTCCTTATGATATGTTCTGCATACAGATTGAACAGATAGTGACATAAAATACATCCTTGACTGACACTTTTGCCAACTGGAAACCATTCTGTTTCTCCACGTTCTGTCCTAACAGTAGACTCTTGTCCAGAGTATAGGTTGTGTATCAAAACAATCAGGTGTTGCGGCATATCCATTTCTTTAAAAACCAACCATCATTTTTCATGATCCATACACTCAAAATCTTAGTTGTAATCTATGAAACACAAACTGATTTTCTTCGGAAATGCTCTGGTATGTTCCAGTAACCAACGTAACCAACGTAAATTTCCAATATGATATCTAGTGCCTCTTCGTGAGCACTTAATGAAATTGCTGAGCAGTCAAGTTAGAACAGATAAAAGGAAGTATTTCTTCACCCAAAGAGAGATTAACACATGGAATTAACTGCCACAGGAGGTGGTGGCGGCTACAAGCATGGACGGCTTCAAGAGGGAATTAGATAAACATATGGAGCAGAGGTCCATCAATGGCTATTAGCCACAAGGTATAGATAGGAACTTTCGGTCTGGGGCAAGTGATGCTCTGTATTCTTGGTGCTGGGGGGGGGGCAACAGTGGGAGGGCTTCTAGCATTCTGGCCCCACTGCTGGACCTCCTGATGGCACCTGGTATTTTTGGCCACTGTATGACAGAGTATTGGACTGGATGGGCCATTGGCCTGATCCAACACTGGCTTCTCTTGTGTTCTTATGTTCTTTTTTCTTGGGGTTCATGCCTATAATCTATCATGTCAATCCCAAATCAGGACATGTTAATCCCCATGAATTAATCTGCACAATCCAGACCTGAAGACAGGACTGGTTCACTACCCAAGACAGGACTGGTTCACTGACTGGTATGCAGCCAGTTGAGGCACCACCTCCAGTGAGGTCAGCAAAGACACTCTTGTAGGCAGAGTCCAAGGTGAGCTCCAGAGGTAGCTCTCCTTTCTCCATGTTGATGGCATGGGAGGGAGTGACTGACTCATGCCATTCAGATCCAAGAGAGGCCCCTGTGGCACAACAAACACGACTGAAGTTTGGCTTCGTCCTGTGATAGATAAGTGCCTCCCCTGGTTGGGGTGGCAAAAGACCTTGAGCCAGCTCTGCTTGAGGACCTCTAACAGTGCAGTCCCAAGGAGAGTTATACCTTTCTAAGTCCATTGATTCAATGGGTTTAGAAGGGTATACTCTGTTCAGGATTGCACCATAAATCTCTAGCTCTCTGCAATTCTATATGGAGTTGAAGGGTAGATGTTTCTTTGATCATCCTCCTTTGAAAAGCAAATGTAAAGATTCGTTCAGCTTCCCTGCAATTTCCTTATCGTGCTCACAGACTGCTCCTCTTTTTATCTTATCTTTTTCTCTGCACCTTTCTCACTTAATCCTTCTGTTCAAGGGACCTCCATTTTAATAAGGCACACACCACTGGCTGTCTCTTTGAGCCTTCTGACAAAGGGAAACAAACATTTCCCACCACTTCTTCACAGAGGTCAAAGATCTCTGTCATGTGGGCTGCTCTCTCTTTTCAAATAGGAGAAGCACATCAGTCAACCTGATAGAAAAAGTAGTCAGAGGAAAGCAAAGCATGACTCTGGACGCTTTAAACTGTCATGCTTGTATTTTCTTTAGCTTTTGAAATGTTCCAAAACTTCCATTATCTTCTTTCAGATCTGTTAAAGGCAGTTCTTGGATCCCAAGCCAGTGCTCACACAGACCAATGTTTAACAGAACTGATCGCAAGGCTTTGCCAGCATCCAGAGATGATTATCTCTCCCTTGCTTTTCATCATACTGGCAATTAATTGCTGCTAATCAATATATTTGTGAAGCGGAAGGGAGGGGAGCTCTAAAAACTGAAGTCACCCATTACAATCACTTGTGCTATGAAAACACAACTGGAGATTTTCTTATCTTAAGTGTTTGATAGTAAAATGAATTCATTTGTTGATTTACAGAATGGAGATCCTGCAAACCCTTTGGCTAAAAAGGCTCTTACAACTGCTTCCAAATGACAGATTTAAAAAAAAAAATTACACAAATCGGTATAAAAATACCCCAGAGACTTAAAAGCAACAATGAAAATTAACAGCAAGAAGTCCTGGCTAGCCCAATGTCATCTGTCTCAGAAGCTAAGTGGGATCTGCCCTGGTTAGTACTTGGATGGAAGACCACTAAGGAACGCCAGCAGAGGCAGGAAATAGAAAATCACCTCTGAACGTCTCTTGCCTTGAAAACTCTGTGGGGTTGCCATAAGTGGGCTGTGACTTGATTGGGGCGGGGGGGGGGACAGACAGAACATGCCTATTTTGCAGTCACTCTATTGGTTATCAATTAATTTCTGGGCAAAGTTCAAGGTACATTTTACCGCCAACAAAGCCCTTTGCGGCCTAGGGCTGCTTCTCATGATATGAGCCACTGCAGCAACCCTGCTCATCTGAGCAAAGCATTCAGAAGGCATCACCTGCAAATGATTAAGATCTATGGGGCTTTTAAGTATTGAGCAGGAGGCGATGAATCCAAACAAACAGGCTTTTATTCAGTGACATTGTTCAGCTCAAAAGACAGATCTATGAGAGCAGCACTTTCATTTATACTGTTCCAACACATAACTTTCAACAGTGTAACTATATACAAACAATACTATTGGACCCAAGCAGGGCTCAGTGATTGGGTATCTAGATTGGCTTCAGGACCAATGGGAGTCTTTATTAATCAGCCAATAGGAATTGGAGCCTTAGGATACCAGAGCCCTTTTCAAGCTATTACTGCTTCATATTCTAAACACAAACACAACAGGGGCCAATCAATTCCACCCTGACTTCCTGGAAGTTGATTCTCCCTGTCCAGAGTTATACTTCTCGCCTCTGGACTCTTTAGTTTGGACTGCTTGTTTATATTTTGCTTCTCTGCTTGATCTCGACCCCTGGCACTTGGACTTCTGATTCTCAGCATGGACCTGACTCCACATCACTGGTCCTACACCTGGCATTCATCCAAACTCCAGCAGACACTGACTCAGCTTCCTTATTTTAACCCATGCTCCACCAGAAAGAGACTCAGTCCTTAATTTATTGATCTGACTCTCCCCCCACTCTGCAATTAGAAAAGGTAAAGTAGGGATCCACATAGCCAGGGTTACACTAAGCATATTATTATCATATGGAAGAAAATAAAATAAAGATCCTTTTTCTGTGCTCCTGTGCATTGGCAAAACACTGCACAAAAATAATCTTGAGGAAACAACATGGATAATGACATCAAGATTGTTCTTTTCCACAGCTTTGTTAATTGGCATGTGGCGGGTGGTCCATATGACTTTAAGGATGTGTTTGCTGTAACAAATGGCGTTTGGACAACGCTGTGTACATCATCCAGATTTTTTTAATGTATTGGATGCTGAAACAAGAATGTGGAACTCCAAAACCCAAGTACAAAAAAGGAGAGGAAAAGATTAGATTAGAATAATTTCAGAAGTATCCCTCGCTTTCGTGAAAGTTAAGTATTTGTACTTGAAGGGCACACTAGGTAAAAATCAGTTGTCTGATATAGTGAGAATATTCCACATGATCTGCACCCTTAAGCAAAGACACCTGGTGTTACTACAATAGATGGATTAATAGCACTGTATCCAGTTGGCAGTATGTTATATAGCATCACGTGCCAGTCCATAAAACAATCCAGCAAGGCAAGGAACTGTTTGTTGCTGAAAAGGAACACAGAAAAAGGGAAAAGCAGACTTCTCAGAAAAATTTAGTAATCTTCCCAAATAGAAAACAGCTACATTCAATTTCTTTGTCATCTTCTGTCCCAGGAGGGTTGGTATAGTGTGACAAATAGAGAGGTATTTTTTCCTTCCATAAGAACAACAATGCAACAAATTTGTATAATCTAAGACAGGGTAGATTCATAACTGTGTTGGCAGCTTAATAGTGCAAGAGTCTTCGCTGACTATTGACTTCAACTGTCTTAGAAGGGAGTAACTGTTTAAGATTACACTCGTCGTCCACCCACAAACCCTTGATTCCTCCCATGTTGTTCTCATCTACCTTGTTTGTGTTGTTCATATTTTATATATTATTTTTAGAAGCTGTATTTCCCTTCTTCAGCTGGACTCTGATTTTTTAAAAAATAAAATAAAATGTGATAATAATTGTGCTTAAAATCTCACTCCCAAATATTAGGATGACAGAATTTTTTTAAAAAAACAGCTAGAAGCAGTGGGGAGGAAATTGAAACAGCAGCAGGCTATATCAGGACACTTGAAATTCAGGCATCAGAGATAAAACCAGAATCAACCAAACAAAAGAAGAGGCAGAGGTTTCAGAGGGAAGAGAGAGAGAGAAGCCTAGGCAGAAGTCAACACACACATAGAGGGGAAGCAGGAGAAATGAACTGGCCCAGACACAACCAAACACACTGGCCCTATTTCCCATCTCAGCATGGTCATCGGAACGTGGGCACGGTGCCTACAAATATAGAGCTGCGTGTACACATTGGCTCCATCCCTGTGGTAAGGAACATTTGAAAAAGCATCGGGAACAAAGCCAGCATCCATGCAGTTCCTCTGCAAATGAGTATGCATTAGGGATGCCAACATCCAGATGGGGCCCAGAGATCTCCCAGAATTACAATTGACCTCCAGAATACAGAGATCCTTTCCCCTGGAGAAAATGGCTGCTTTGTTGGGTGGACTCTATGGGATTGTATCCTGTAGAGGTCCCCCTGCCCGTCCAAACAATACTTTCCTTAGGCCCAAATCTCCAGGAATTTCCCAACTAGGAGGTGGCAACCTTAAGTATATAGGCTCCATGCCCACATTTTGGCAACAGCACAGGGGCAGTGCCAGCATGTTCATTTCCACTCCCCCTTGTCAACAGAAGAGGACAAGAACATTACATAAAAGCCTGGGGGAATAAATATGTCTTCACCTGACTCCTGAGAGTGAACAAATCTGATGTCAGGCAAGTGTTCAGGTAGAGGTCATTCCAGAGGTTTAGGTGCCATGAAAGACCCTAACAAATTGTTACCACCTGCCTCTATTCTGAGAAAAGGTAAAGGCTCAGGCAATGATCTCAGTGAGCAGACAGAGTCATAAGGAATTATCTTCTAGATGTCCTGGCCCCATGCTGTAATAATCAGAATTCTGAATGGGGCCCAGAAGCAGATAGCAACAAATGGAGTCATTCTGACATATGATCTCTGTATTTGATACCAGTTAATAATCGTGCAGCCAAATTACATATTAATGGGAACTTCAAGTGTGCCCTGTTAATATGTAGATGCTCACTTGATAAAGTTGAAACTACTGAGCAAACGGTTATGGAGTGTCCTATACTTAATGAGCTGAGGGCCAGTTTAATTATTCCTTTATTCCAAATGATGGAAAGGTCTAATGAGGCACCTGGTAGTACGAGGGCACAGGTGACTTGATTATTATCAGATACAAAATGATCCTGTTACTCTTTCTGTGGCAAAATTTGTAGGGGCAATAATCAAACAGCAGCAGAAGGATATCAAGTAAGGCATTAATTTATTTTATGTTAATATTTTATTTTCTGTTTAAGGCTATAGCTGTATGAGCAGTACTAGACAGACTGACAGACAGACAGACAGACAGAATGCCCAGTTAATCTGCTTTAGCCCCAAACAATAAAAACCAAGTACCAGGTAGTCAAAAAGATGTGAAGGGATATAGTTAATTTTAAAAAGACCAGATACAGCACCCAAATCTTTTACAGAGAATCATGAGACCATATGCATGTAAATGTTACTTGTAAAAAATACACATTGTATTTTATGACCTTCTTGGTTCTACCTGGGTCTTGTTCTTCATATTGAGCCAGTTTGGTGCAGTGGTTAAGTGCACGGACTCTAATCTGGGAGATCTAGGTTTGATTCCCCACTCCTCCATTTGCAGCTGCTGGATGACCTTGGGCAAGCCATAGTTCTGGCACAGCTGTTCTTGAAAAAGAGCAGTTTCTGTCAGAGCTCTCTCAGCCCCACCTACCTCACAGGGTGTCTGTTGTGGGGAGGGGAAGGGAAAGGAGTTTGTAAGCTGCTCTGAGACTCCCTTGGGTAGTGAAGGGCGGGGTATAAATCCAGTCTCCTCTTCTCTTCTTCTTCATATGGTTTCATGAGTCAGAGCCTTGCACAGGACTAGGGCTGATGCTTGGCAGTGCACCAGAAAAGATTCTGCTGCATTGTGTCGGAAACAAAAAATAACAAACAATAGGAGAAGCTGCCAGTGTTCGTGCCTACTGACTTGGCCAACCAGCAGTCAGAGGCAGCATTGTGGCGGAGTTTAGATGTAGAATGTGGAAAGAAGCACAGGGATAGAAACACATTCTAGGGATAATAACACATTCCGTTTGTTTTCCAGATAGGGTTAGGATATCTGTCGACCTCCCCACTTTTGGTGGCGAGGGAAGTGCTACCATGATCCCAACAGAAAAAAAAGGGGGTTGGCATGATATGGTAGGTGGGGGAGGTCATAATTAGAAGTGTCTTTGTTGTGATAGAATTGAAAGCTTGTATTTTACAGGGCTAGGGAACTGGTAATTAGTGGACTTGCCGTAAGATCACATGAATTTCATTTTGTCCTAGAACTAAGCTTGAGGATTGCTTTGCAGGATGTTATGGTCATTCTTCATATTCTTTGACGCTATTCCTTATTGCGTTGTTTTATGTCTGGATCCAGAGACGTTGCACTATTGATACTACAACTGTGTGTATCTAAATGATAAAGCCTTATGCCACAATATATTTGTTAGACCGGGGTCCCCAGCCTTTTTGAAACTGTGGGCACTTTTGAAGTCCTGGCACAGTGTGGAGGGTGCAACCACAAAACGGCTGCCATGGAAGAGAGACCCACATTCACACTCAGAGGAAGTCCAAAGTGCAGGAATGGGGGGGGGTAATTTTAAAAAATACCCTGGGAAAGAGAAGTAAGGCAGAGAATAAAACCAACTCTGCCTGAAGCAACATTATTTTCATCTGCAGAGCCAATAAGATCTCCAATGACCAACCAAAAGTGGCCCCACCCACTTTCTGAAAAGTGCCAGATAAGCTGTTGTTGGGTGCTATGTTGGGGACCCCGTGCAAGATTTTAAGGGGCCACAAGACTATCGGGAGGGGGGAACAGTCCTGGTAATAATTTGTTATACTTCCTTCAGTGTCCTCCAAAAGATAGCTATGTGGAATGTTGGTAAGATGCACATTTATTTAAACATAGTTAATTCATTAGGAGATTGATAATTAGTAGGCTTGCCATTTGCCCACCTCTGGTAGGAGGCCTCCCTTCAGCCTCAATCCCCCCAACCTAGATTTGAGGACTGGGAGTAAAAATGAGAAGGAATTGGTACTGATAGTGTTGGTACTGATATTCTAGGAATTTTCCCAACCTGAATGATAAATACCATAGACTCAGGAACATCACTCGGAAGCAACGTCACATTCTTCAGCCCTCTACCCAGAAGTGGCCAGTCTTTGGGGAGTTTACCATAGGTTGCGGTCAGATGTGCTGTTTGATCTGTTGCCACTGCTGTTCCCTTACAGATTTAAAATGCACAATCAGACAGCAACATCTGTCTGTCGTGCCGCAGTCATATGCATTCCCACCCCCCTTACTGCATGGTTCTGTGAAAGTCCAGTCCTTTTGGGCTGAACTGGTTTCAAAACGGATTTCCTGTTGTCTGATTGCTCTGTTGTTCACCCAAGCTGTCAGGCAGCTCTGACTAGTCTCTTGTTTTCCAGCTGCCATTTTTTTTACTAGTGATGAGCGCATAACTGCATATTCGCACCTCTCCCCCGCCCGGGGAGGGAGGCTTCTCAAAACTGTGTTTTCTTTATTAAAACTTTCAAAGAAAAACACCTCTGTACTTGGGTTTTTTTCCTGTGCTTCGGGGAAGGGGTTAATTGAAAATATTAGAGAGGGAGGATGGCAGTGAACTGCATATCCCAGCAGGCTCATCAGCGCTTGTGAGCATGCTTGAAGGACAAACAAACCATAAAAAATGACCACCAGCCTCACTCTCTGGCTGCTGCATCTGAACACTCAAAGATGGGGTGAAAACACTTTGAAGAGTGTTAAGGGGGTGAGTCTGATCAGAATTCTTCTGTTACAAAAAACCCTGGGTCAGTTAGAGGTAGGGCCACAGTGAATTAAACTGCATGTCTGACTGCAACCATACAGATTGGGAAAATTCCTAGAGCATCATAGAGGATGTGATGTCACATCCCCTGAAAGACCACCCTCCCCAAACACCACCCCAAATCACCCAGCATATGCTGGTGCAGGCAACCCTAATAAATAGCTAACCAACATTTTTTTATTCAGATGGGTAGCTGTGTCTGAAGCAACTGAACAAAGTTTTGAGTCCAGTGGCCCCTTTAAGACTAACAAAGTTTAATTCTGGGTATAAGCTGTTGTGTGCATGCACACTTCATGACTTAGACTTTGTTGGTCTTAAAGGTGCCAGTAGACTCAAACTTCATACTAAGATTTTTTGAATTAATTGACAGGCCTTAGCAATTTCTGATCCACACAAACCAAAAACACAATGGACTTGTTTTTGGTTTTTTAAAACATTTAATTAAAAAGCTATTGAACAGCGTAACTTTGACAAGAATACTTCTTGTCTCTGTGCTTGCATCTGCAGTGCAAATTAAATTGCTTCCACATGAAGACTTTACTGAATAAATCTATCACAGGATAAGTTTGTCACTTCAAATTACTATGCAGTTAGAGTAAACAATACAAATTCTGTAATTTAGTATTACTTTCTTGGTTTGCTGTTGTTCTTTCCTTCCTTTGGTGCCCCCCAACCCTGTGCTCATTGTTCTTACACATTTCACTCCTATTCATAGCTGGGCTGCCTCTGCATAATGAAGAGGAGAAGGCCTGTTTGAGTGGGAGTGGGAAAGTTAAACCGAGTCTTGCTTTGCCACACAACATTTTAATTGTTGGTTTTGTGCTTTTACATATGTATTTTATTATTGCTTTTATTGTTAGCCAGCTTGGTGACCCTGATGGGGCAGCAAGGTGAGATTTAGCTTTTGTGAATAATTACAATAAATAATATAACACATTCAAAAGTAGCATGATACATATAACAACAAAACTGGATTGCAAAGTCAAATCAACATAGTGACAGTATAATATATATAGTGAACAAAGCAATGAAAACTACACAAAATTTCATATACATGGATTGTGACCCTATCCTTTTTAAATAAAAAGTAATCCTTAAAACTCTATAAGGTAGTTCAGTAATATTATCCCCATCTTGCAGATGGTGTGTGACTGTGATAAAGGACCTTTCTGCACCTGTATTGTACCTCGGTTTCTGAGCATATCCCATTTTCACTTCCACTTTGTTTTAGGGCTTTCTCTTTTTTCTGCATTTGTTTGACAGAAATCTGCATTCAGACCACCTCTAGCACATTGTTGCCCCGCAGCTACCAAAACTCCTTTTGCTGCAATTCTTTGTTCTCATCTGCTTTTGAATTACTAATCCTTTCTAAAGTAGAATTGTTTCTGCAGGTATTTAATTGCTGTCCACTGCCCCTCCCCCATTTCTCCCTCTCTCTCTTTAGGTTGATGCTTCCTCCCCGTTCTGTTTTCTTTCCCTCCTTCTCCAAAGACGAAAGAGGATGTGTCCTTCCTTTCAGGAAAAATTTTAAAAAGCCAGAGAGAGTGTAAGAAGAAATCAGTAAATATAAAGAACTAGGGGGATTCCCTACTCCCAAATGTGTCAGTTTTCCATGTAAGTTTGCCACCACTGCCATTTGTGCCCACAAGGGGTGTGCAAATAAAAAAAAATTGGCCCGATTCAGATCGAGCCAAATTAAGCTGCATCTGTTCCGGCTGCCGAATGACCCCCCGCATGTCACTTTCAGCAATGCAAGGGGATTCAGGAGTCATTCAGGAGTCATTTGGGCCAGCTGAATGTCAGTTTCAGCCCCATTATACCCTATGGGCCAATGAAGTCAATGGCAAAACCTCATAGGGTATATGAGGGGCTGGAGGAGAGGCAGTTTGAGGGAGAGGCTCCAAAGTTACAGGGTAGCTGCTGGAGCCTCTCCCCAAAATACCCACCGAGTTTCAAGAAGATTGGACGGGTCCCCAAACAGGTTGCCCCATTCCCTCCATTGTTCTCTATGGTGGGGAAAAACGTTACTTTTTTCCCACCATTGAGAACAATGGAGGAAATGGAGGCAACCTGTTTGGGGGCCTGTAGAATTGGACCCCCGGTCTAATCTTCTTGAAACTTGGTGGGTATTTGGGGAAGAGGCTCCAGCAGCTACCCTGTAACTTTGGAGCCTCTCCCTCAAACCCCCTCCCCTCCAGCCACTTTTTAAGCCACTGCCAATCAGAGAATCTGATTCAGCCCGTGGCTGCCCTAGTGCCCAGTCCTGGGCTGGCGGAGCACTGCTTCGCCTTGCTCTGGCCCCAAATGACCCCTGACCATGAGGACAGTTTAATGCCCTGGGCACTCTTAGAGGAATAGCTGCTTGCCAACCCTGCTGGAGCCCCTTTTAAGATAGCGTGTCCAAAATGGTGGCATTTATGTGGTACAGAGAACTACTCCTAGCATCACAAGTTTAAAGTATCTATTAAAAAGAAAATGTCTGCAAGCATACTTCTAATACAACATCAGACTGAGCAAGGAAAACTAAGGAAATTGGCAAAAAAGCAAATCCTCTGTCCCTTTCTCTAAACATGCCCTACCAGCTGTTAAAACAGGACAGGCTCTTTTACTTAGCTGTTCTAGATCTCTACATAGTTGCAATTACCTTCAGGTTCCCTTCAGAGGTCCAGGCTGCCTGCTTGCAAACCTCAGCACAGAGTTCTCCTCATTGCAGCATCCCCAAGAAAAGAGAGAACTTTCCTGTTGCAAGGAGATTTTATCTCCTCTGTTTCCCCCTCCCACTTGACCCGGTCAGCCCAGGTCAAAGGGGCTTTTCCTGTTGTCTCTTGTCTTCCTCAGCCCCTCTAGAATTTGACACCTCCAAGCCTCTGTTCCCTGCTTGGAGAAGGGGGGGGATGGGGAAGCTTGCCCATCCCTTTTCTCTAGACCCATTAGCATTTGTATGAAGGTGGGCTGAGGCACAAGCTTCCTCCTCTGCCTAGAGGGAAAAAAAACTGTTAAAAGTAACATAGAGGCCTGGCTCCTTGCCAACCTCCCAGGAGAAAATGCATAATTTGCTCCTTGCCAACCTTCCAGGAGAACCTGCATTTCTTTACAGATCTCTAAGGTGCCTAGCAGACCAAAGAAGAATGTAATAATGTTCATTAATGGACATTGGGGCTCTGGATGCTTCTGCCCCAGCCTCTTCTATTTGTAAATAAAACATGGGGCCTTATTGACTTAGGTCATTCCTGAACAGTCCATCATTCAGCCCTGCTGTGGGATGAGTTGGTAGGGGTTGCTGAGCCGCATCGATCAAACCCTTACCTGTCTCTATGGCACCTCGGGGTGAGGCTGATAAGGCTTGGTGCCACTTGGTAGAGGCCTGTGCTGGCAAGGATAAACAAAGCCAGCTGTAGGTTACTGGCTGTGTTTGGAGCCAAGGTGGGGTTGCCTAGATATTAAAACCTCAAAAGAGCTATGTATCACAGCCCACACTTAAGAAGTAAAATGGTTTTCTGTGAGTAAGGTTATGCCAAGAGAGAGAATGACTGGCTCAAGGGTGAGCTTCCAGTGTAGACCTGGAATTCAAACCCGGGTCTCCCAGATCCCAGTATAGCTACTACACCACAGTCTTTCCTATCCTAGGGGATAGACTGGTTGATGATAGTACTTAGCAGGGATGAACATTATTTGTGCTAGCTGAGACCTTTCCCCTCCCTCTTGACCTCCAGCACTTGCAAAGAGACAGGCAGGTGATCACTAGGAAGTATTTCAAGGTGGCAGATCACATTGGTGGGAACCCTGAAATGTGTAGCACATTTTAAGTGTCCAAGGCAAACACACTATGGGCATTTGCTCAGCAGTCTTTGCAAAGGTCCAGATGGAACCCAAGAGGCCAACTAGTATCCCTCCCAAGACCATTTCTTGCCAAGAAAACGGGTTGGAGGGAAGCCTAAATCCCCTTCGGTGTGCACTTCACAGCTGCAATATGAACTGAGCACAGCATGTACAAGCACTGAGGCCATTTAGTGAATTCAAATGAAGCTGTCAGAGTCCAGCCACTGGTCCACCCAACCTACTGCTGTCTTCTCTGACTGACAGCAACAGTTCCCCGGGTTTTCTCCAGCCTTGCTGTCTCTCAGCTGGAGATGTCAGGAATTAAATCAGAGGCCTTTGGCATGCAAAGATAAGTGCTTGAACACTGAGGTGTGGGGCCTTCCCTGTGGAGACTTTTCATGGAGTGCACCTCTGGAAGTTGATCACTGCAGACCACCCAGCACTGTTGTGCACTGCAGAGTTCTTACATCTCCTCCTGTCAGCAAAGAGCTCTGTCAGGAAATCCATTTGCACTCTGTTGGTCTCAGAAGTGGAATGGAATTGTAAAGAACAAGGAGCCGGCTCATGGATTGCATCACTACAGGATGTCTCCTTGGCGAGTATCAGTCAGGAGTTTAATTAGTTAATACAAATCAGAGCAGTCAAGACCATGAAAGCCCCTTGGTTTGACCCATCAGCTTCAAGTTACAGAGGATATGATCAACATCTGAATACATTCACTGAGCTAATCCTGAGTTTAGCAGCAGGATATATACCACACAACCACAGGGACTTCCACCCTTCCCCTGTACAAAGGGTAGATTGCTGCTTTGTATTAGTCTCCCTTTCTTCTCCCAAGTAGATTGGTCTGGGGGTTGCCCAAGGAAATTGGTGCTAGTTTTGGTAGAAGCATGAAGACCAGGAGATCATCTTTGTTTGTTTGTTTATTGGATTTTTAGACCGCCCTCCCCTGGATAAGGCTTAGGGCGGTTTACAACGTTCAGTGAATACATCAGAACATGTCTTGCAGGCCCTGTGGAACTGACTTTGACCTTTCCAGCTAAAGGGATGGTAACTAGCAACAATTTTAGGCTTGGTCTGACTGATTGTTTAGAGAGAAAGGGACAGAAGTATCCCTCCATTCTGTCCCAAATTGGTAGGATTATGACTAGGATCCACTGGAGTTTATTACACAAAGATGTTGTCCACCCAAGGTGTTATGTACTAAGCGGGAACTAGCTTGGGGCAGCTAAACAGTAGTGAGACAGGATCCTGTAGGGAACCTATAGTATAACAGTTGAATGTAAATAGCCCATCATGGGAAGCGGGTGTGTCTTGGGTGTGGTTTGTTGCACGCATTTGAGCAGGCCTGCAGTCCTGCCAGAGTTGTCTTAGAGTTAAGCTGAAATCACTAATAAACTATGAGCTGATCACTCTACGCATCCGAATCCAGTATATTTCACAAGGATTGAGACTTTCTCACCTCTGCTCTCCTTCTGCAGATCAACATGCCCCATGAAATACTGTTCCTGCTCCCCCACCATAGGCGTAGAGTACGGGGGGGCTCGAGGGCTTGAGCCACCCGTGAAATTTCCCGGGGGGGGGCTCAGTCACCCCCGACAAAACATAGCGCCTGCCGCCGTGCCTCCCCAGGTCCTTCTGAGGCCCAGCCGTCGCTGCTGGAGAGGGAGAGGGAAGGGGTGGCGGGGGGGGAGAGAGAGACGCACCGGCAGCAGCGGCTGGTGGGCCTTGGAAGGGCCCAGGGAGGCATGGTGGTTTCCTGGGGGGGGAGAACATCGCCCCAGCGAGCGAGTACACTTCGCGCACGCACTAAGGAGCACCCCCCCCCCCGGAATTTCCAAAAGTCTATGCCCCTGTCCCCCACCATATTTCATGGAGCATTTTGGGCTGCCATGGGAGGCCGGAGGTGAGAAAGTCATGTCATGTGGGTGAAAATCCTTGCATACATAGGAAAAGCCCAGTGGATCCAAACCTATATCAGGTAGAAGACTTTCCTTAGTGTTCAGTGTGTACAGAATTTAGTGGTTCACTGTGAAGCACCTTTCCCCTTGCATATGTGACTTGACTGGTTTCCCAACATTTCCAGCTGGACCCCATCAACTGCTGGACACTGCAAAGACACCATCGTGTTCACCGCCCAACAGCCGGTTATCATAATTCTCCAACAATATTTTCATTATCTGTATTACTCATTGTTAGATTTGCCATGGTGCTGAGGGAGGTGGATGGTGCGGAGTTGTTTTCTGTTGCTCCAGAAGGCTGGACTAGAACCAACAGCTTGAAATTAAATCAGAAGAGTTTTCAGCTAAACATTAGGAAGAACTTCCTGACAAAGTGGTGGTTCCTCAGTGGAAGAGGCTTCTTTGGGAGGCGGTGGGCTCTCCTTCTCTGGAGGTTTTCAAACAGAGGCTAGATGGCCATCTGACAGCAATGCTGATTTTGTGAACTTAGGTAGATCATGATATGGAGGGCAGAAAGGGTTGCATCAGAGCTCAGTTCTTGTGGCCCTTTCTACACACCCAGGGAAATGCTGATTGCCACTCCAGGGTCAGAAAGCAGTTTTTTTCTAGGCCAGTTTGGATGGAGATCCTGGAAGGGGTTTTTTTTTGTCATCTTCTGGGTGTGGAACAGCGGTCACAGGGTGTGTGTGGGGGGAGGTATTTGTGAATTCCCTGCATTGTGCAGGGGGTTGGACTACATGACCCTGGAGGTCCCTTCCAACTCTGTGATTCTATGATCTATCCAACCATTTGCAAGCTGCACAAAGTGAGACTTTGCAGTTTCCTCCAATGCTGTGTCCCTTTGAGCCCCATGAAATGCTGTTCCTAGGAGGTCAGTGGACCCTCAGAAACAGCATAGCGGGGTGGGGGTCTGCAGTAGGAGGGAAGACTGGGTGGAAATCATTGCCCCCCCCCAACAGAAATGTCATTCAGTCAGAGGAACTGCTTGGTTGGACACATGCCATTAACATTTGATTTTCCCATTAACTCCATTTCCAGTCATTCAACCACCCACAGAACTGCTTGACTTTCATATATCCTTATGGTTTCTGGAATGGCAATTGATAATCATTTCAATTTCCCTAGGATTTAGAAACTGTGTTTCCCCTCTAATTTTTTTTAATTATGCACATGCTTTATATCTTTTGACCATCCTCATTTGTCTCATACACTGCAGAATGTTTGAGAATGACAGGGTGCAAAACAGCCGATATGGCCCATTTCAAACAAAACAGATGAAAGTTTTGCCTGGCCGCCAGTATTTTAGTGGCTTGGTCCATCTGCCATCAGACACATGTTGGCAGGAGGATGTCTGTTTCTTGTCATCTGCTAATTGGAAGAACAGCAGGATTTAGGAGCTGCTTAGGTATTAAGGGGAAAGTACACACCACACACCATTTCACATCAAACCTGTGATTGGAGCCAGACTCCTTTATCCTCTGCATCTGGGGAAATAAATGCCCTCCATACTGTTCAGGAACTGATAAAATCTTGCTTAGCAAATAGGAAGAAGTACATTTCTATGGAGGAGTAGCCAGCTCTATTCACTTTGGGCTATGAGAAAATGCCTTAAAGAAACCCTCTTCCCCACAATATGTTTCCACACAAAGTTGTATTTGCCTATTAGGCAAATGCTGCTTTCTGTTAATGCAGGCCTGAGTGATTGACCTCCTAAGACAAACGAACGCATGATGCTACCTTATACTGAATCAGACCATCAGTCCATCAGAGTCAGTATTGTTTACTCCAACTGGCAGCCGCTTTCCAGGGTCTCAGGTAGAGGTCTTGCACATCACATACTGCCTGATCTTTTTAACTGGAGATGCTGGAGACCTTCGCATGTAAAACTGATGTTCTATCTCTGAGCCAGAGCCCTCAATTATAGCTCATCAGCCATACATTGTGTTCACAAGAGATTTGGTAGACCACACATCCCCATTTTTAAAGTCCTAAACAGGCAGCAAAAACTGGATGCTTACTGATACCTTGGCAGATGCTCCAGAGGAATCTGTCGAGGCTGGTTGACTGGGTGTCAATGTGGCAAATGGGGTTCAGTGTGGCCAAGTGCAAACTAATGCACATTGGAGCCAAAAATCCCAACTATAAATACTCTTTGATGGGGTCCGAACTGGCAGTAACTGACCAGGAGAGAGATGCTGGAGTCATGGTAGATAACTCACTGAAAATATTGACTTAGTGTGTGACTACAATAAAAAGGGCCAACACTATGCTGGGGATTGTTTGGAAGAGAACTGAAAACAAATCAGACAGTATCATAATGCCCCTGTATAAATTAATGGTGTGACCACATTTGGAATACTGTGGGCAATTCTGGTCACCACACCTCAGAAAGGATATCATAGCATTGGGGAAAGTGCAGAAGAGGGTAACTAGAATGATAAAAGGGTTGGAGCACTTTCCCTATGAAGAAAGGTTAAAGCATTTGGGGCTCTTTAGCTTGGAGAAATGACGACTGAGGGGTGACACAATTGAGGTTTACAAGATTATTCATGGGACAGAGCAGATAGAGCAAGGAGTACTTTTCTCCCTTTCTCACAATACAAGAACTTGTGGGGCACTCGATGAAATTAATGAGCAGTAGGTTTAGAACTGATAAAAGGAAGTACTTCTTCACCCAAAGAGTAATTTACATGTGCAGCAAGTGGTGGCAGGTACAAGCATAGGCAGTTTCAAGAGGGGCTTGGATAAACATGGAGCAGAAGTCCATCAATGGCTATTAACCTCAAGGTATAGATGGAACACTATGTCTGGTGCAGTGATGCTCTGTATTCTTGGTGCTTGGGGGGCACAGTGTAAGGGTTTCTGGGCTTCTGGTCCCACTGGTGGACCTCCTGATGACAGCTGGGTTTTGGTCACTGTGTGACACAGTGTTGGACTGGATGGGCCATTCGCCTAATCCAACATGGCTTCTCTTCTGTTCTTATGATTAGAATTACATTCTTCTAAACCCATTGAGGTGGCTCTAGCAATATTAAGGAATATCCCAACTCTGGTGTAGCAGAGTGGGAGGGAAGGGAGAACAGGAGAAAGCCTGGGTATCACAGCTTCCATAGATAGGAAGCCAAAATGTAATATATTGCAATTGGCTCTACGTTTGTATTAAACTACAGCATTATCTGAGGTTCTTTAAATACTTCTTTTATATGCATGTAGCGTGTCATCAGGAGAGATGAACTTCATAGGAAGTTCAGTGCATGAAGTTTACTACTTCCTAAACCCCTGGTGATGACATCGCTTTAAAAAATTGCATTGTAATTAATGATATTGTTCAAATCTCTGTTCCTTGTGCAGCTCAATTTACACTTGTGGTACATTTTTTATGGCGAAGCCTCCATGGTGGTTTCAGATCAAAGTTGAAGGATTCATCCTCATATTATTCATCCGGGATTCCTTTTTAATCCTTGACACGGCCAGAAGGGAGCATTGTCCGCTCAGATTTAATCACTGGGAGTTCTGAAGATCTGAAGGCGGGGGCTGTATCAATGTCTGGCTAGAGTTGAGTCAAATGCCTAATTCCAGTGTTGAAATATGGTCATAAAATAACAGACATGTGAGTGATCTTCTAATAGCACCAACTCCCTTACGAAAGGTGTCCTTTGCTCTCGGTTCATTGCTCTGAAATGCTTCCAGTGACGCACTCCATTTTTTTTTTAAAAAATGCAGGGTTTCAGGAGCCTCCCGTCAAATAACTGACCCTAAATATTTGTGGCTCTTCTAGAAATACAGCAGAAGTCAAAATGACAACCAGGTGTTTCTCTGTTGTTAAGGGTACTTTCATCCTTGCTATTGAGATGATTTGGTTGTGATATATCGGTGGGTTTCTTTTACTGAGAATTTTCCATGCGTGTTTGCTGGGCAGCCCCTGTTGCTGTGTCTTTAACAGTGGGTTGGTTTTATTTTTAAAGGGATATTTATCCCTACCCCTTCCAAAATAGTTATCTAAGATATTATAAAATCATGAAAAGCACAATATAACAAGAAAAACATAACACTAGTAAAAGATGAACCGAGGACAATTTTTAAAATCCATAATTCAGTTGGAAGTCACAAAACCCCATCCTCTCTTCCATGGCACTGAACTACAAGTAATTCTTCTGCAAGTTACAGTGCAGCCACTGCTGTGAACAAACTTCTTGGATTTGTGAACCAGTCTTCTCATTTCTCAGCACAAAATGTGAACATTTCTTTCCCCTTCCTTCCCGCATTTTCTTTTATTAAAGAATACAAACATTATCTATTCACTGGGAAGGAGGAGAAATATGCAGTTTGTAACATACTTTGGTCATAATCCAGCAAGCACCATATATGTATGTCACACATACAGCTGCCAACCTCCAGGTAGGGCCTGGAGTTCTCTTGAAACGACAGCTGATCTCCAGACTACACAGATCAGTTCCCCTGGAGAAAATGGCTGCTTCAGAGGGCAGACTCTATGATTCACCATAGATTCAAGGTGAAATCCCTCCCCAAATTCCCTCCTCACTGGGCACTGCCCCCAAATCTCTAGAAATTCCCCAGGCCAAAGCTGGCAACCCTAGTCACTCACACACCGAAGTCTATCGGATCAATCCTGTAAATTTTAGTGACTTTTATTGCCACGAGCTCATGCCTCATTAGCTTTTGCAAGATTGCACCTCTTTGCTATACTCTGTCAAGGTAGTTTATTATAATAGCTTTTGCCAGGGAACGGTTAGACTTTAGGTTGCAGTGGGCAGAAGTGAAAGAGGCTATCCATTTTCACTTTTATGCATCAACACTATCAGGTTAAAAACTGTAATACAGATAACAGAAAGAGATGGCCTCAGAATATTGTTCAGCATGCACAACTTTGTCCTTATATTGGTTGCGCACAAAAGCAAGGGCCACTCTGATCTTAGATGCTTTGACATAGGTTGGAAGCTTATCATATGCTCAACTTCAGCCAACTAGGATACCAGGCAGGAAATCCTGACATCTTCATTGGTCCACAGTTCCTGCTTCCCACTAGTCCTCAGCAGTGGGACACACTCTAGGTATCCCTGGACATTGGGGAGCCATTATGCGTCTAGACATTTTGAGACATTACAGTTATGTGTACCGGGAGTCAACGAATTGCATATAGATCTTCCTTATATATGGGATGGTCATTTTGTATGAACAGAGGCCACACATGTATTTTACCTTGTATGTACAGCTCTAACATGCACCAACTGACAAGTGGATTTTTCAGGATTTTCAGTCACACATATTTTGGCTATATGTGCACAGACAATACACGTTGCCATGTTCACACAATATAGCAACTGTGCATATTGGCAGGGTTATGGGTAGCATGAGTTTCCAACACATGTGTGTTTGGTAGGACTCCTGTAAGCACTATTGTAATGTCTGAAATGGTCTTCTGATATGGATATCATCAAAAACGGCTGAACAGAACAGCTTAACCTTTGTTAGAAGCTGTATTTTTTTTTACAGTTACCGTTTGTTTTTCTGTAATACATTTTTTATAAATATGGGGGGTCCTTCTTAAATCTTTACCTGTATATGCACATGTGTGTGTGTATACACACGCACACATTTTGATCCAATAGTTTTGTTTCCAGTCTCACAAGCATATGGTGGAAAGCAGGCAGATCACTGGGTTCCCCCCCTTAACAATACACAGGTCAGCATATTCAGCTTGCCTTGGAGTCTTTTAATCAAGCAAAGTAAAAGAAGGTCATGTTGTTCAATGAGCAATTTCCTCAACAATCTAAGACTTACAATTGATATCCTTCCAGCAGGAGAACTTCTAACAAAGCATAATCCTGATCCTTGGGTCATAACAAAAATAAACGCAACAAGTATTTAGCTGACATAATCCAGTGTCACTTTTAATTTATGTTTCTTCAGGAACAATGCTGCATCGCAGGACATCTCTGACCTCAGTAGGGATGCAAAGAAGACTTGAAGGCAGATTGAGACAAGTGAATTCTTGGGGCACTGAAGATAATTTATGCAGTATCCCCAGCCAGAGGCATGTTCTTTCGCCTTGCTTTCCATTGGCATGCGTAACAAAATGGTGTTGCTGGATGCAAACACTTGGATGTGAATTTCTGTTTTCAGTTCAGCTGGTGGAGTACTATGCATTTCATTTACTGATTTGCTTTCTAGGTTGCCCTACTTTGGCGGCAGTCACACGCACACACACACACACACACACACACACACACACATGATAATCCACTTCCAATGCACTTTTGAATTGGGTTTTGCCAGTTCACACAATTAAAATCCAGTTGGAAAGGGCATTGGAAGTGGATTGAAAGTGGATTATCTAGTGTGTGTGTGACCGCAGCCTTCATCTGGCCCAGATAACAATTTTTAAAAAAAACCACAGTAGAACATGCAACTAAAATGATTCCATTCCTCTTAGCAACCAGATAGTTCCTATAAGCAAAGTACCAAACCCTCAACTGGGTGAGCTACAACTCACTTCAGTGGAGCTGGTGCATTGCTCTGTTGGATGCTGCATTCTTAGTCAGATCAGAGGGCTTGTACCCCCTCTTGTTGCTTCTGAAACACTATTGCTGTCACACAGTCAGTGTGGGAGAGGGAGGTGTTCTGATCAACGAGCCACTGTTCTGCATCCAAAGCCACATGTATCAAGCATTGGTCAGAATGCAGAGCGGAAACGAACCCTACATCCGGTACAAAAGAAAGGCCAATGGTTTTGCACTAAGAAGAAGAAGAAGAAGAGATTGGATTTATACCCCGCCCTTCACTTGTAGTCTCAGAGCAGCTTACAAACTCCTCTCCCTTCCCCTCCCCACAACAGACACCCTGTGAGGTAGGTGGGGCTGAGAGAGCTCTTTCCCAAGTTGTCCTTGAGAGAACAGCTGGTACAGAGCTATGGCTTGACCAAGGTCTTCCAGCCAGGTGCAAGTGGAGGAGTGGGTGATCAAACCTAGTTCTCCCAGATTAGAGTCCACACAATTAACCACTACACCAAACTAAGCATATACTAGAGATGTTACTGAAATCACCATCCTGTCCCCCCCCCCCCGGGTCATGGAGATCTGGCATACCTAGCTTAGTCCCTAAGGATCAAGGATTCCTCATTGTGTGGTTTATTTTCATTGCTTTTGCATAGAACACTGTGCACAGTTCATGGCATCTTCCAACTCCCTTTGTGTTTCTTTCCATTGTTGATTACTGAGGCATATGTGTACATCGATAAAACACTGCAAAAAAAGCAATCTTGTTGTTGTTGTACATATAGTTGTGTAAAGTTTCTTTTTTTTTCTGTGACATTTGACCAGGAATGGATGCATGGATACATTGCTAAAAAAGATTGCTGTTCTCTAATGCCTTAGCTGGGGGGGGGGGGTTGCACCCCTATTAGAAATAGAGCTCAAGGTTTCTGATCTTCAGGGCAAAATGGGCTGAGTGCCTCAAGAAGAAGAGAAGAGAAGAAGAGATTGGATTTATACCCCGCCCTCCACTCCCCAAGGGAGTCTCAGAGCGGCTTACAAACTCCTTTTCCCTTCCCCTCCCTACAACAGACACCCTGTGAGGTAGGTGGGGCTGAGAGAGCTCGGAGACAACTGTCCTCTAAGAGAACAGCTGATACAGAGCTATGGCTTGCCCAAGGTCATCCAGCCAGGTGCAAGTGGAGGAGTGGGGAATCAAACCCGGTTCTCCCAGATTAGAGTCCGCGCACTTAACCACTACACCAAACTGGCTCTCTAGAGTGTCCAAACAATCACAAGAGGCAAAGGAGTGAATGCAGAGCAGAGAAGAACTAGCTAGGTATTCCAGAACATCATGATCCGGGGTGGTGGGGTGGGGGTGGGGATATTCAGTAGCATCTCAATAAAGAAATAGAGTGAGGAAATCTTCTCATTTTTCCCTTATTTCTTGGAATGAGTCTTGCTTCATTTCCTATCCATTGTTACCATATGGTCTGCAATACCCCTTCTTCCAATGTACACCACTTTAACTCTGGTAAGAAAACCACCTGCTGCTGAGAAGAGTAGCAATACGCCTTGGATCACTCGCCATTTGACTTTTGTATATTTCCTTGCCCCACTTTGCATTTTATTCACTCTCTTCCCAATCAGTTCCTTCTAGAAATTCTGTTTAGTCAGTACTGATCTTCTCAAGGACAGAAGTATCTAGAAGCTGGTTTCTGTCTGCCAAGTTGATTTTAACAGGTTTGGTTCACACCAAGGGCTCACACTTTAGACCTCACCCAGGTTAAATACATTCAGAAAAAGAATGAGGAAAAGTCAACCTAGATGGACTTTAACGGCTGCCATCGGCTGCAGCAAACCAGCCATCAGGATCTTCCTTGGTTTCCCCTTAGGAATCTAATTACAGAACTGAGAGGCAGTGGAAAAACTCCTTTTTCATGGGCTTTCCAGGACTTGTTTATATACTTGAACCACACCATAAGCATATGTGACCTTTATCCCCTTCCTTTTCCTTTGAGACATATAAAGAATATTTTTCATTTCCTTCATCTTCACGAGCATATCTAACTTGCCACTGCCTGCGCTGGATTAGGCCAGGGGTTGATCTGTTCCAGAACGTTGCTGGCAACGGCATCCAATTGGATGCTGCTGGGAAGTTTACAAGTGAAGAATGCTGGGCAGCTTTCCCCCTGTTGCTTACCCCCCTCCCCAATATATAGTAGTCACCAAAACTCACCACCTAAACCCATTGCTACAAGCTGCAGCTTCCACACAGTTAGTTACATTCTGAACTGCTCGCATGTGAGGATGGGTGAGGTCAGGTGTTTGTGGTGAGGTCAAGAGTTTGCCAGGGCATAAGGCTGACAAAGGGACTACCACCCCACCACCCCCAGGAGCACCACAAAGATCACAAGTGATGCTCTGTATTCTTGGTGTTGGGGGGGGGGGCAAACTGGTGTTCTGGTGTCCTGGCCCTAATGCAGACCTTCTGAGGGCACTTGGTGTTTTTGGCCACTGTGTGACAGAGTGTTGGACTGGATGGGCCACTGGCCTGATCCAACATTGGCTTCTCTTATGTTCTTATCAGTGGGAGCCTGAGAAAATGCTCAGGTTGTAAGTCCCAGCTGCGCCAGGTGAATGGGGTCGGGGGAGAGGATCTCTGAAATCACAGAGCCAGCACTGATTACAGCTGTGGAAGAGCCCAAGCATTCCTTTTGTTACGATATCAAGAGACCCCCTGACATAACTTATGTTTGCTTCCTGATGAAGTTATAGATTCTCGTCTTGACTATGGCATTTCTTCAGACAGAGCCACACACAGATAAGTGTGTATCTGTCGGCTGAGGGGTGACACTCTCTCAGCTGGTTTAACTCAGACTTTCTGTAAGCTCTCGCCTTTGGATAGGGATAGTCACCATGTCAGGTTCCTTGATTGCTTGGAGAACAGCAGATAAAGAACGAGGGGGGACGGGCGAAGCTCCGGGACTCAGCTTTAAGAGAGCAGAGACTGCATGTGCTTGCTGTGAGTTAGGACCATGTGGATTTAAACAAGGACTGTGTGCACCGGGCAGCAAGTTGCTGTCTGATTTTCATCCGACTTGCATGCTTTCGCAGTGACGTAATCCCACTGACTTTGATTGAATTACTCCTGATTTACATCAGGGAAGGCAAGATCAAAATCAAGCTGTTAAGACTACGTCTGGTATGCAAGAGTAGCCCCTCCAAAAGCCTGGCTTGTCTGTTTGACAAGAAACGTCTGCTCCCCCTGTCCCCGGTAATCACAGCAATGAGCTACTGCAGTAAGCTCCGGTCCTCTTTTTTATCTGTATAAAACAACATTATCTTTTCTGGGGCTTTATTGGAGTCTGTGGAATGCATGCCTCCCATTTTGTTTAAACATGCAATTTGGAAGTAGTCTCAAGGTCCAATGTGGAATATATATATATATATATATATATATATATATATTTGACTAACACTCAGTTTTGAGGTGCCCAAGCTAGTAAAAGAGGCATTCAAAATGGAGATAAAGCTTGACATATGGTAAACAGAGTACCCTGCTTAATGCTGACCAGGTATGAAAAGGAGAGGGAACCTCTGAGAGCTCCTGGGAAGGAAGAATCTATTCTCAAATATAAGATACAGTGAGATTAAAAGCCATGGGGGGGGGCATGTGACTGTGATTAGAGGATCAAGGACTCCCTCCATAAAAATCTCCCAACTAGACTAACTTTCCCATCTGTGGCTCTCTTTCCAGGAAACCGGTTATTTGGTTCTGAGAGAACAGCCGGTACAATATATGTAGGCATTTTTACCATTTGCTAAGCTATTCAGGCCACCCAGCCATTAAAGTCGATCCAAGCACAGTAAGAAAAAAACAAATCATCAGACTGGAATTGTGTGTGTGTGTGTTTTAATCATGGTCCAAATCTGAACAGTAGTTAGTTCATGCTTTGTTTGCCCCAATTTCTGCTTCCCTGTGTTGAACTGGAGGAAAATGTCAGGTGATTTATGCCTCCAGTCAGCTTTTTACTGAAAGTCACTACTGACTGACCTCACATTTCTCACATCCTGGGCCTATACAGTAAAACCAATCTGCTGTACAGACCACTTCTTCCTTTATTTGACAAGTTCTGGGATTTCGTATTGGTGCATTGCAACGTGATATTATTGCTTTGTGTTATTTCACTGTACTGCATGTTTTTTTCTCCTGGAGTACATGTTCACATGAAGAAGCGATTTTTGCTTTCTTATGAACTGCAACATCTGAGAGAGTAGAAAGTGTAACACATTGGTGGAGATCTTTCCCTATCCCTGTTTACAATCAGGGCCTATGTGGAACTGGGCAGGGATTCCAATGAAAGTTCATCTAAAGTATTTAATTTAATGGCTGAGGTGGATCCATAACTAAAACATTCAGCAGCAGTCAGTTGTAGGACATCCATCCATACAAGTGATGGCTGTGCTTATTGGGATATTTGGTTAGTGCATCAGAGTTTTGCACAGTTATAGAAGCGTGATACTGAGTGCAATAAATAAATCTCCAAAGAAGTATATTGCAAGTAGATCCAGATCACATTCAGGTTGCAGTCAAAAAGAGAGAGAGAAGCCTAAACTAAAGAGCACTTTCCCTATCACAGATGGCCAGCTGGTCTGGTATCATGTATGTGGGAGTATGAGGGCATTGTCTCTCCAGGAGAATCCTGCAGAGACCTGTGTCTCCATGGAAGGCCATGTGTAGATAGTGAGAGGACAAAGCGAGAGAGGAGGGGTCAGAGGGCAGCTCCCAGGTTAAGACAAAAAGAGGCATCTCATTCAAGGAGATAACACCTATACACACTATGGGGCTGCACTGTTGGAGCAAGTTACTCAACATGCCTGGACATGGGAGAACACTACATCACTATGTAGTGCCCTCCAGTGTCCAGGTATGCTGGGTCACTCACAACAACAGTGCTCTCCCGTAGTCGATTCAGTACAGGCTCACCTTAATGAGTTAACTTGACTGGGCTTGGTTAGATGTGAACCTGAATTAAGTTTATTTAAGCTTGGTCTATTCTAGGCTAAATTTGTGACGCACTCCAGATTATGTTGTCAGAAGCGTGGCAGGGACCAGAAACTCCCATTCTCCCCCCACCCCCCGCCACCCAGAGTTCTTCCCACCAAAATTCCCAGGTGCAGTTTGAAGTGGATCTAGTTAGGAATAGGCAAATTATGCTATCAAGGAGACGGCTATTATGAGTGAAAGGTAGTATTAAGCAGGGAGTTTTTTGTTGGTTTGTTTCGTTTTTGAAAAAGAGGTACCAGAACTTTGAAGAGGGAAATGAAGTTTTCAATCTGCATACTGAAAACTCACAAACTTTTAAACATTTTAAAAAGAATTTTGTCAAAGAGGTTCCAGAACGCCATTCTGGCGCATTCCCCCAGAAAGAAAGCCCTGTAAGTCATGTAGGAAATAGGCTGAGCAAGACATAGGACTAGTGAAGCAGCATGTTTGGGATGCAAGAGCTTCAGTGCTGCTTAGGGGGGAAAGATGCTTGGGGGCCAAGGCAGTGTCCCAGACGTAAAAAGGCTTCCAGTTTAAGAATTAAGGCTTCCAGTTTAAGTTGTAGCACAGTAGCAAACATAAGCAAACAGGCAATAAAAAATATATCAAAAGTTTACAATTCAACGGAAAAAACTAGAAGCAATTGAAATTTCAACAACACAAAAAAATATAGCCTTAATGCAGCATAAATACAAATATCGCAATAACAAGTCACTTAGGTTTCTATCGTTTAAGTTAAGACAGCAAAGGACGAGTAACATGATCAACTGCATCCGCGACCAGCAAGGAACCCTGTGTGTAACGTCCCACGAGATACTCCACACTTTTGAAAGATACTACAAACACCTATACGAATCTTCAAATCCTTCCATACAGGATATTAAAGAATTTTTTGCTAAAATAAACCTAAATAATAAACTATCAAAAGCACACCAATCTTATTTAGACAACCCAATATGCCCGTCAGAGGTCCAGGAAACCTTGAAAAGAATTAAAAATAATAAGTCACCGGGCCCTGACGGCTTTCCCACAGAATACTACAAATCCTTTCAAGAAGTGTTATTACAACCCATCACTGACCTATTCAACAAGATATTAGAAAACCAACCAACTCCACCAACTTGGAATCAGGCGAGGATAATCGTCCTTCCCAAACCAAACAAGGATACCTCTCAAACTTCATCATACCGACCAATATCGCTTCTTAACTGCGACTACAAGCTTTTTGCCTCAGTTCTCGCAGGGAGACTCTCCAAGGTCTTACCCTCTTATGTACATTTAGACCAGATGGGCTTCATCAGACAAAGAGACATCACAGACAACATACGAAAGACTATCGATATTATCCATCATTGTCACCTAAGAAGAATCAAACCCTCTTGTATCCTGTCCGTAGACTTCCAAAAAGCCTTTGATACCTTGGAATTCGACTATATTCATTGCCTACTTGAATATATGAACTTTGGAGCTCGATTTAAATCAGCTTTACACTGGATATATGCTTCATCCTTGGCCTCCTTAAATATCAACTCTAGATCCTCAAATTTCTTTAATTTATACAGAGGAACAAGACAGGGCTGCCCTCTGTCACCGCTCATATTTGCGATGGCAATCAAACCACTGGTCACCTCCATTCGGCAAGAAGCGGCAATACAAGGCATAACAATAAAAAACAAACAGTATAAAACAAGCCTATTTGCTGATGAAATGAACATCTACATTGCAGACCCAATTACTACGATTCCTCCACTATTTCAGCTCTTAGAGGACTTTGGGAAGATTTCAGGTTTATGCATAAATCAATCCAAATCTACACTATACCCTGTCCTCCTAGATGAAGACTCAACTAAATTTGTTAAAGAGAGGTATTCCTTTATGTGGACATCCCACTATTGGCAATATTTGGGTGTTAAAATCCCCTTAAATTTGAAAGATTTAATCACTCATAACCATACGCAAGCAAACGGCCTTATAACATCTCAACTAAAAGCATGGGACACAAAGTTGCTGACATGGCTGGAACGCATCTCAATCGTCAAGTCATTTATATTACCGAAATTCTTATATTATTTTAGAGCTCTCCCGATTCAAATCTCCCCAAAACTCATGGCTCTCTGGCAAAGAAATTTGCAAAATTTCATTTGGAACTATAAAAAACCTAGAATCCGTTTTCAAGTTCTTCGTAGAAATAAAGATAAAGGGGGTCTTGCTGTTCCTGACCTCAAAACTTACTACCAAGCTACTATACTGGCAAATCTGACCAGACATTACCACAGTGACTACCAGGCTGACTGGAAAAACATAGAGAATACATATCTTAGATCAGCTTCCTTCCAAGAAGCACTTTGGAACTTACCTTCTAAACGCCTTCTTCCGAGAACCCAGCATCCATTCCTCTCAACGACCTTCCGAGTGTGGGATACCTGCAAGAAAAAATTGATAACATCAGACTCACCCATAAAGAGCTTCCTCCGCCAATCCTGGTTTCAACCAGGCTTAAACCCTCCGTCATTTTGCGAATGGGAAAAAGCGAAGATCACTAAATTCATAGACATCACCAACAAAGGTACGATGCTTAGTAAAGCAGAACTGGACATTAAGGCAAACACACGTCTACCCTGGTATGAATATTTGCAAGTGGCACACCTCCTTGAATCTCACAAACAGAACCTAAACTTTAAAAGAAAACTTAACTTCTTCGAACGATTATTAATATCCAAAGCCTTTACTAAAAAGGGTCTGATTTCAACATTCTACAGCTATTTTATACAAGATTCTTCATGTCAAACCACAGGGCTTCAAACCAGTTGGCACACCGACATCGGATATGCTTTATCGAATGACCAATGGGAAGCGATTTGGAACTCAAATATATATAAAACCAAGTCCACCCCAATACAACTTCAAGCCTTAAAAACTTTATTTAGATGGCACATCACACCTGCAAAGCTATCACACATATACTCAACACACTCACCAACGTGCTGGAAATGCCAAATCTCTACTGGGACCTTCTACCATGCTTGGTGGTCCTGTCCTCTCATAGTTATATTCTGGAAAAAGATTCTCTCAGAAATTGAACAGATGCTTAAAGTCTCTATTCCTTACGACCCGGCTCTGATTCTACTCAATTTATGGCCTAAGACAAAGATTCCCAGAGAAACAAGAGAATTAGTAGAAGTCCTTTTAACAGCAGCTAAACACACATTAGCAGTCAACTGGAAAAAACCCTCCAGCCCACCAATTTCCACATGGCTAGCCAAGGTATGGGACTATTTTATAATAGATAAAATAACTGAAAGAACAGAAAATCTTTATGGAAACGACACCCGCAAAAACCCAATGCTCAAATGGTACCCTATCATCAACAAATACTCTGAAAGTAAAGATGCGACACTCCCAAAATCTTGGGCAAACAACTCCTCCATATACCTCTTTTTATAAAAAGTAAACCCACCTTTTCTCAGTTAGGTCCAAGATTGGTCACTGATATCTGATATAAACAGTAGTAACTCTAGAGTTAACCTTAGTTTAATGTAACGGGAATGTTTAAGAATTGCTGTAATACAAGCTAAGTCTTTAACTTTGTATTCCAATATATTATTAAGAATCTCCAATATGTAACACACTCTTTACTGCTTGTACCCTTTGAATCCCTTCAATAAAGAAAAAATTAAAAAAAAAAGTTATAGCACAGTGAAGGTCAGTAAGGTGTTGTGTCCAGAGTTTTGGACTATGACTTGAAAAACCCACATTCAAATCTCCACTCAGCCATGAACATCATGGTGTGACCTTAAGCCAGCCACTCTCTCTCACACTAAGCTAATTCACAGGATTGTTGTGAAGATAAATTAGAGAACGCCATCCTGATCTCCTTGGGAAAAGGTGGGGTGAAAACGTGATAGCTAAATGGTAGTCACCCTGACCTGGATGGTGTGGGCAAGCCAAATCTCCAGAGATCTTGGAAGATAAGCGGAGTAGGCCCTGGTACTTGAAGAGGATAATGCCAAGGAATACCAGGGTGCTACGCAGAGGCAGACAATGGCAAACCACTTCTGTTTATCTCTTGCCTTCAGAATGCTCTGGGGATGCCATAAGTTGGCTGCGACTTGACGGCACTTTACACACACACACATACACACACACACACACACACACACACACACACACACACACATACACACACACAAGGCAGTCCTGACATGAGAAGGCAGCAATGGTATCGACCCTCTTTTTCTGAGATATCAAAATAAAGTTTCATTTGGATTTGGATAGCGTACAAGTCCCTGCTTTACAGCTGTTCGTTTCATGTGGATATTACCAGATCAAGATCCCAAAGTATGGTCTGCACACTACAGAGAGAGAATATCTACTTCCATTCTAAAGAACAGAACAGAAGACGTTCATGTATGGTATCCCTGCCAGCTCTTGCCTCATTCTGCAATAGAACAGTTTGTTTTTAAAGTGCTACACGAGCTTTTAGTACAAGCCCTGCTGAACTGAACGGGAGTTGCTCAAGAATCTGACAGTGCGTTGCTCTTCGTTTCAGTGTGTCTTGCTCCGGGAAAATCCCCAGCGAATTGTGCTTCTCATCTAATTTGGTATAGGCTATGGATGAATTCAGGCACACAGACAAAGGTAGATGTTTCTGGATTCCTGACACTCCTCTGCGCTGCAGAGCCCTAGAATCTCTAGATGAAGGCTCCCAGGTAGCAGTTGTTGGGAACTCTCCTCCTGCAGGCCAAGTGCTCCCAATGACAATAGACCACAGTGAAATAGGAGGACTCATGGACTGAGTCAGTCTTGGGAGAAGGCAGTTTTATATGTTCATACGTTCCACCAGCACTGTGCAAAGTGGTTAAGGAAAAGGTAGGTGCCTTTTCCTTCGATACATATCTATTTATCAATTGTACAGGCCCACCCACTCCAGTCTGCGGACCGTTTTAAATATTGTGGGTTGTCAGCTAGTGAAAAAGTGGTATTAGATAAGGTGCTTTGCGATCTAGAGGTCAGGATCAGATGTGCTGTGAATTAAAGCCGTATGCCTTAACTCTCAACATCAACAATTTGTGGATCGTTCTAAATATTGTGGGTTGTCAGCTAGTGAAAAAGTGGTATCAGATAAGGATTTTAAAGATCTAGAGATCAGGATTAGATGTGCTGTGAATTAGAGCCGTGTGCCTTAACTCTCAACTTCAACAATGTTAGGGAATCATTTCTAGAAACACAGAACTGGAAGGGACCCCAAGGGTTATCTAGTCCAACCCCCTGCACAATGCAGGAAATTCAGAGCTAACCCCTACCCCCACCCCCCCAGTGACTTCTGCTTTATGCCTAGAAGGCAAAAAACCTCCAGGATCCCTGTGCCAATTTGGCCTGGAGAAAAATTCCTTCCTAACCCTAAAGTGGTGATTGGCTTTACCCTGGGCACATAAGAAAGGGCTATGAGAACCAAGCACTGACACATCCCTTCCTGCCCACCCTCTCACCCTCAACTTAAATTCATATTGAATCACAGAATCAGCATTCCTGTCAGAAGGCCATCAAGCTTCTGCTTAAAAATCTCCAAGAAGGACAGCCTAGCACCTCTAACATCCTTCCTTCCAACTAAATAACTCTAGCCATTCACATGGCTCCATTAAACACTTGGAGAAGAGTTACCCTGATGTCCACTTTCCCTTTGCCTTGTTTGGGTGTACTGTTATAGGTTTATCTCAATTGTTTTTAACTGTCAGCAGCGATGGCCAGGTGTTTTTGATCCTAAACACTTTTTTTGGAGAAAAACACAGCCTAGGTCTCGCTGCCAAGGTCAGTGAGATCGGATGCATAAGTTCTGTTATATAATCTTAGGCTTCTGAAGCTGTTGACATACCTAGAACACAAACATTTCACAATGTCTGTAGGAAAGAAAATATTGCCATTGGATCTGTTCTCCTTTTCAAGTCCCCCCCCCACATTTGCCTCTTTCTGATGAGTGCATTCTTTCCTTCAGTATACCGACAGACTTCCTCACACACAAATTAACGCAAGCCTACTTTCCAGCCAATTGTGAGGAGAATCAGAAGATGGGTTCTTACTTCCAGCCTGCCAATTTCTGCCTTTCTGAAACAGTGTGTGAGAGTAGATTTGAACTGAATAACCCTTCCACATGAACACACGAAGTTGACTTCTATAGCATCGGATCATAGGTCTATCAGGCGTAGCGATGTCTGCTCAGACTGGCCGTGGCTCTCCAGGATCTCAGGCAGAAGTCTTTCCTATCACCAACTACCTGCTCCTTTTAATTGGAGATGTCAAGGATTGAACCTAGGACTTTTTGCATGCCAGGCAGATGCTCTACCACTGAGCCACAGCCCTTCTGCATTTGGGGGCTTTTCTGCATGATTTTTTCCCATTGGTTCTGGCCCCGTGCTGTGTTGGTTTATCCCCCTATTTTCACATGCATTTGCCACCCCAGCAGGAATAACGAGACAGACAACAGTTTGGAATTCAAACAAGGGTCACTTTATTAACTATTTAAACAGAACATGCAGCAACGGGCAAACTAAGCAAGCTCAGGAACAGGCAAGGCAGGCGTCACTCCCAGACACAACCTCCTTGCCCTTGAAATGGGCGGGTAACCTAGCTCCAGTCTTGAGCCAGTCAGCTCGTAACCGGCAGCCCAGCATACTGGTAGCCCCCCAGGGGCGCCTACCCCTGAGGCTGCACAGACCTTCAGGGAGGAGCCTAGACTGAGAGGTTCCCAGAGGTGATCACTATTCACCTCCCCAGACCGCAAGGCCCTAGGGTGGTTCCCGATGACCTCCTGTTCCCAATCGGGATATGCCGTGAGGCACTCACCAGTTCCATTTTCTTGCTTGCATAAACCTGCAAAGTGACCAATCTACTTAATACCCGACCACCATCTATGCCCTTAACCACCGACAGCAGTGTAAGCTAGGCAAAAAACACCCCGTCCCCAAGCCAAACAAGGAAGAGGTGCAAAAATTCCTACCTGGCCCCACTGGCAACCAGCAAAAGCCTACACTGCAACCAGGGCGGGTGGGTGGGCAAGCATGCCAACGAACTGGGAAGGCGGGAGCGGGGCAACGGCTCTCAATGAGCAAGCCCCGCCCCCGCCCACAACGCAATGCGTAGAACGCGCTCCTTGTTGCTGCCTCGCATCCTGCGAGGCGGCAAACCGGCTCCCGCACGCCACAGCGTTGCCGGGCGACCGGAAGCCCATTCTGTGCCTTCAGTCTGCAGTTTGTTTTGTTGCTGTGGTTTGTTTCCCCCCTCTTTTTATGATTCTTTTGAAACCACTTGTACCCCGATCCTTTTCTGGAAGCCAATTTTTGAGTCAGCTTTTTCCTCGTGTGTAATGTTTCTGTTAGTTTTCTTTGTCCCACCAGCTCCCACCCACCTCCAATCTGTTTTTCAATCACTGGACCCTGGTCATCATCAAACCATTCCCTCTCCTCCTTCTTACCCTGAAGATGAGTGGTTTTAATTTGTATTTTTTAAAAAGCTCTAAAAGATTGATGTAGCTATCGTGAACCCTGCCGACCAAATCAGCAACTCAGACTTGGAGTCCTTACAGAAAGAGCCTGAGGAGCCGAGGCCACCAGCTGAAGACGACCAGCAGGGCCGGGGGAACCTAACATGGCCATGGGGCCTGCTGACACAGGTCCCCCCAGACCAGAAGCCATGCTGCCTGGGCCTGCAAGGGAGGCCTCTAAAATAGTCATTAGGGGGAAAGGTAATAAAACATATTCATCTAATTACTGGATATTGGATTCAGGAATCTCTAGTATTAATTCTTCTTAATTTATGGAATAAACCTGAGATTCCCAAGATCAGACAGGAATTAATTTCCATTCTACTGACTGCAGCAAAATGTTTAATTGCAGCCAAATGGAAACAATAGCATTATGCCGACTATTGGTATGTTAAAGTGGGAATTTTTCCAAATGGATAAAATTGCAGACCGTGTCTCTAAGTGACACTGGTTTAGGTTTATCTAATATGTTAGGAAAATGGTTCCCATTTTTGAACTATGTGGCTCAGGCTATTTCATTCAAATCATACTTCTCTAATCAACAATATCATAGAATAAAGTTAAGAGTCCAATGGAATTACATTCCATTTTATCGTCGCACACGAAAGCTCACATCTTCAATAAAACTTAGTCAGTCTTAAAGATGCCATTGGACTCTAACTTCGTTCTATTGCTTCAGACCAACACGGCTGCCCACCTTCATCCAACAATATTGTAGTTTGTTACTGTATTGACAAAATATTATACCTTCCTTTTGAAAGTGTATGGATGTATTCCTTTTGTAAGGTTATTCATTTCTTCTCTGTTTACATAACAAGCCACATTTGTAAAATGCTGTGCTATGCCCAATATTGATGTTGCTGTGTTTTACCTGTGAATTATTTTTATCTGTAAATTTTCTTGTTACAGTTAAACATGTTATTTTAAAAACAAAAAAACAAAAACCAGGGCTCCACTGGGCAGAGCCAGGGCCCACAGTTCCCCAGGGGACACTTCTACTCTCCAGAAATGGCGACAGCAGAAGGCTCGGGCCAAGGTGGCCCAAAGAAGGTGAAGTGCCAGACTGGCAGTACACAACATTGCCTCAGAGCCAGGCAGTGAGAATGAGACTTATTTGCAGGATCCTGGACACAGCACAGACACAGCCGCTCAACACCAGCCAGCAGGGCAGCTGAACCTGATTATTTCCCAGGCTTGGGAAAGCTGCCTTGCTGGTTCAGCTGGGCCACTAAGCTCAAACCACCTCCAGTACTTCATCTTCAGTTCCAGCTCCTGGCTGCCACCACCTATCAATGCTCCCAAGCCTTCCTAACAAGACCTGAGGGCACTGCTTCAGAGGAGACCCAACTAGGCTGGCCGCGGAGCACAGGACAATGCTGTAATGAGTAGTTCAAGCAGATATGCAGTAATGAGTCATTCAAGCAGTAGTTCAAGCAGATTTTCTGAATTTCCAGCTTTCTTTTTTTTTTTTTAATGTAAATCTCTAGTCTGTTCTGTGGTGGAGATATAAGTGAAAAGACATGTCTCCCTGAGGGAAGGGGCTAAGAACTTTTTAAAAAGAAAGCTGGTACTTGATAGAACCAGCATAAACTATCATTGCAACATAGTGTTGCTATATTGATATTTTAGGGCATTTTTAAGAAAGGGGGGGCCTGCTGTGATCCCACTCATGATGATAGCACCCTGCTTTGAAAATCCTGATTATTAGGTCACAAACAGAAGAAAATAAACTGACTCCACAACCATGACAATGCAGAGGGCGGGAAGATGTGTGGAAAAACCATGCCCAAACTTATTCCAGTTTTTGTGGATTGACTCCCAAGAAAATCAGGAGTAAGTCAAGCATTCAGAAAAGCCTTGGCTATAGCAGTTTTACATGAGTTTCTCATAGGATAGCAGGGTTTATTTCAACAAAAAGATTGGATGGACGGACGGACATTATAAATGTCAGACCTTACTGAATTAATTGGTCCTGGCCAATGTTCCCTCTAAGCTGTGGAGTCTCGTGAGCAAAACTTCTACTTCATGAGCTACTGGCATTAAAATTGTGAGCAAGCAATTTGGCTGCTGCATAAATTAGTTTGCTCTGGAGCCATCCTTCCTGAGCTAAGACAAAAACGTGTGAGCCGGAGGCAAAAAAACTGTGAGCTAGCTCACACTAACTCAGCTTAGAGGGAACACTGGTCCTGGCTAACACTTAGGCTTTTAAAAGCAAGAAAGATCCTTGACTGGATGTAGCTGAGCTCCACTGCTCTATCAGTCACTTGCTAGGTAGTTGTGGGACCACTGCCAGCTGTGGGCCAGATTCTCACTGTGGTTTTCCTCACTGTCCTTTTTACATCACCTCTGTGGGTTCTTTCTCCAAGTTTTGACTGTTTCTGCTCAGTTTATCCTCATTAAAAAGAAAACAAAACCAAGCATTCAAACATTTCTAATCTTAGTTAATTCAGAAATTTATGGTTTCTCAAAAAAAGGTGTTCTCTTGAACACATTCCTGGTGTCTTTACCAGCAGAGTGATATACAGTAAGCCACAGCAGAAATAAATACAATCAAACGTTCTAGTATCCGAAAAGTTCAATAAGGGTCCAGTCTTGTGCTGTTTCTGGATGTATCATTTTTATTAAATTAGTAAGGTGAGCTGCATCGTTATACAGCAACAGATCAGGAAATCCTATGCCACCTTCCTTTCCACATTTACATAAAGAAACTGATTCTACATTTCTTGGAATCCTACAGAAATTATAGGAGAGCATTTTGCCAAGTTTTAATATCAGCTAAATTAATAATTATTGGTAGCATACAAAAGAGAAAAATGAATTTTGGCAATATGAAAGATTTAATTAAGTCACTGCGTTCAGTCCATGAAAAGGATAACTTGCGCCAATTATCAATTTTATTTTGATTGCTTTGTAAGTTTCACCAAAATTGTGTTGAAAGAGATTATTTAATTGTAGAGGTATATGAATCCCCAAATGCCTCCAAGAAGTAGTAACCCATTTATAAGTGTATAATTGTTTAATGAAGGTTGTATGTTCAGTTGAGATACAACTAGGGTAGATTTCTATTTTCTTTGATTAACTTGGAATCCCGATATCGTGCCAAAACTGAGTAATTCTTCATTTGCAGTTTTTAGGGAGTCAAGTGGATCTGTGAGATATAAGACTGTATTATCAGCAAATAGGCTTATATTTAAATTTCATTATGTATGTTAACCCCTCTAATTTGTGGATTGTTGTGAATAGCAATAGCCAAAGTTTCTACTGCCATTGCAAATAAGAGAGGTGAAAGGGGGCATCCCTGATGTTTGACTCTTGTGGGAGTAAAAGAATCAGAGGTTAGACTATTAATTCGGACGAGTCTTAGGCAATCTATATAGTGCATCAATCGACCTAAGGAATCTCTCACCAAAACCCATAGACGTTACAAGAATTTATCTGGAACATAGAAAAAAAATCTGTGAAAGATAATCCATTCTTACTCTGTACCCTTAAGGTCTTGGAACAATATCACAATAAACTAGCTCTTATATTGTCTCCACTATCTCCTTTTACAGGACAACCCTGTTTCCCCCCTGCTAACTCGGATAATTCCTTTGCTATTTCGAAGCATATGACATTTAAATAGACTAATTGACATTGCACCTGATGGTCTCATTCTAACTAAAAATTCCTTAGAGGAAAAAGCCCCAAAAGTAATACCCTGGTACCAATATTTACAACAAAATTTGAGAACAAATCTTACCACATTTGAAACCACATTAAAGATCCCCATTCCAGCTACAAAAGATATGTTTCATTGCTTTATAAGATTTTGTTATCAGTATTGGATGATACTCTACCTTCCTACACATCTTGTTGGTATAAAGATTGAACTATACCGCTTTCTCGAGATCAATGGAGAAAAATCTAGAACAATTTTCCAGGCAAAGAGTATAAATATTTGTACTCAGTTTTTTAAAGTAATTACAAGATAGTACCTGACTCCTCAAAATATGAGCCACATTCAGAAAGGTACTTCCCCGTTACGTGGGAGACGTTGTCAAGAATGGGGCTCATATAAGCATTGCTGGGGGACTGTTCTGTTATACATCAATTCTGGAAATCAATTACTAATAAGATTTATGAAATCACTAAACCTTGCTCTGATTTATGATTTAGTGATTTATGAAATCACTAAACCTTGCTCTAAAGAGGGAAGGTTTGGCCTTGCTTTGGAGGTTGTTTTTAGGCTTGTAAAATGGAAATCACGGCCGTTCCCGTTATATTCAACCAGTTCTATGGGTGAAAACAGCATTAGAATATGGGCCTTAATTAGAGAATTGTTGTTAAGGGTGACTGTGGAGTCTGAGGGGAATCTGGGGTCTGTCTGCCCTATATATAAGACCCAAACTTCAGCAGTTTGGCTTGCTGCTAGCCACCAGTGGCGCAGGAGGAGGTGAAAAACGCATGGGATGATGAAATACCATGACAATGGCCATGGAGTGCCTCAGTTTTCATATGGGACTCAAATAGGCTCTTTTGGGTAACAACCTCAACAAAGCAGTTTTTAAAACATCTAGTGCTATACTCGTGCTAGCCATGTTCAAGGACAACTATGCAGTATTTAGGACCAAAAAAAAAAACAGAGCTCCACCCCATCACATCTTCCAAGTTTATGAACATCCTTCTTTAGTATGGCATTCAAAGCAGCATAAGGTACACTCCAAAATCTATCATACTAGTTCCATCCTGTTTAACCTGGAATTGCCATTACATGTTCATGCACTTTTAACAGACAAGCCAGATAATATTGGCAATGTGCTGCATTCCACTGTTTTTTGTGTTGTTTTCCCATCTTTTTTTCTCACTTGATTTCTGGTGATTTTTTAGAACTTAAAAGGTAGTTTGAGGGGCTATCCCAGCCAATCCCACGTTGATGGTCAAAGTGCTATTGGGGTTTTTCAGGGTTTTAAATTTACTTCTTTCTTTTTTCCAGCTCTCTGTTGCTCTTGTGGATGACTGGTGCTTTCTTGGCATTCACTAATCAACTGTAAATTATTAACTCTTTTTTGGGGAAGACTGGGGATATAGTATTTTGCATTTTAAAGGTAAACAAAGTAATTGCCCATTGTTAAAACCTACTACAACCATAATTATTTTTTTAAAAATGCGAGCAGTGATTGCAGTTAAAAGCAGTACTTCAAACCCTACCTCATCTCCCTAAAAAACCCAAAACTGATCATTAACTATCTGTGAGGGAACAAGTTATTATTAATTAGGCTGAAAAACAAGGAATAAAAGGAAAATCAAAGAAAGAAGTGGAACTTTGCTGAAGGGGTCTGACTGGGGTTTGGGGTGAGGCATGGAACCTGCAGGGCACATGCTAGCAGCAAACTGGGTGTAGGCTGGCCTTCCGTGCCCAATAACAAGACTTACAGGATCAGTTACCAGCTGGGCCATGTTACAGCCTGTGTTGTATCTACTCAGAATCCCTGCATTCTGTCCCCAAGGGTAGTTAACTCCATTCCCTTGTGCCGCCATGTATCTTTCCCTTATCCGATGCAACCCAACTCTGTCTTGCTGCCTCCTTAAAAGATTTCACCCCAGTAGCCGGGCTCACCCACCTTGTTCATGCTCCTGCCCCCCTAGTCTTCAGCCGCAATCTCACCTTAACCCTAATGAGAGGCACTCTCCACATTGCTGCATGCACCAACCAGCCTCACCATGCTGTTGGGACTCCTGCACATATCCTGCAAATGAAACCAAGCCAAACTGGGAGGGCGGGATTGAAATTTAACCGAATAAATAATAAATAAACAAAAACAAAGGCTGGAAAGCAGTCTCTTCAGGACATGGTGTTCAGGTCTGATCTTGTATGCATCATCTGAGGGATGGTAATACGCATAAGAGCCACTGGCCTGCCATCCTAGTCATTATGATCTACACAGAGGATAGGTCTATCAGTAGCTACCAGCCATGGTGGCTAAAGGGAACCTCCACATTCAGAAGCAGTAAACCTCTGAATACTAGTGCCAGGAGGCAACATCAAGGGGAAGACCTCGGCCTTTATGCCCTGATGTTATGCCCTGGTTGGCTACTGTGTGAGACAGGATGCTGGACTAGATAGACCATGGATCTAATCCAGCAGGGCTCTTCTTACATTTCTGACCTTTGGGAGTGAGTTATAGACAGATCCTGAGAAAGTTTGAGCTTCCATTTGTAATGTGAAACTATGATTTCATGGCACTCAAACCCAGCTGTTAATATTTGATGTTTGGCTGACAAAACCTACAGTAGGCTTGACAAGCTCTGCTGAGACTAAACAAATGGGATCAGCGATGAGGACTGCTTATCACCTGCCCACTGGCAGGCAAATGTGGCTTTCTCTTGGGCCCAGTGATGACAACATCAGATGGGTGGATGGAGGAATGGAAGGGTTTCGTTATTCTTCCAGCCCTCTGGCCAGTTTCTGTTCATTATACCAGGAGTGTGTCAGGATGGCTGGAATCAGTTGTGCCTGTTCTCCAAACCGGCCAAACATCAGCAAAACAAGTTGGGTGGAGAAAGGAATGAATAGTTCTAGCTCAATATCTCAGTAAAATATTATACAACTGTCAATATCTAGCAATTATGGTAGCCTTTACCATAGTTCCATTTAGAGTAGGAATGAAAGGCTGCACAAATTTGCATCAGTAAAACACCCAGACCAAGAGAGAGACAGAGAGAGTTTTGCTGTGGGTCATATGTAGGATCACAATATATCTTTTCATTTTTGCAGTGCTTCACCAATGTACATGTGAGCACCACTAATATAGATTTATTTATTTATTTATTAGTTTTATACCCCGCCCTCCCCGTGAACGGGCTCATGGTGGCTCACAAGGGCACAATGTGCCATATCCAGTACAATAAACATTTAAAATCCAGTTTAAAATCCCATAATTTAAATACATTAACAATAAAAGTTACAATAAAATGCTTCCAGTCATAATTATAAAATTCAGATGGCTTCAGGGTTGGAGTACGGCCTTCCATGGCCATCAGACCTGGGCTGCATTCTGGGTGGGCCCACATAGTCAGCTGTCAATCGCAATGTGGTACCAATGGTAGCGGCTCCTATTCGAAGGCCTGGCAGAAGAGCTCCATCTTGTAGGCCCTGCGGAACTGCATAAGGTCCCGCAGGGCCTTGATCTCCTCCGGGAGCTCATTCCACCAGTCAGGAGCCACCACTGAAAAAGCACTAACCCTGGTTCCAGCAAGCCTGGCTTCCCTGGGGCCCGGCACACAGAGTAGATTTTGGGCCCCCGACCGGAGTGCCCACTGCGGGAAAGATGTAAACGGAAGAATCAGGTTGCTGCCACAAATGTCCATGCTTCAATTCTGGAAAGAATTTTGGAAATTCTGCTTGTTAAATGGAGTGAAGTAGAAACAAAATGGAGCACAGAGCAAAATTCAGAACAATGAAGGAATGAAACAGGGGAAAACCTGACCATCCCTATGTTTCTTGGTCTGATTTTGATATACTACGTGTGTAAGCTCCTGAACTTTAGATTAAAAACTCCAGCTTTATATCAAATGACTTTACTGACATTATGAATTGCCAACACTTTGTTCTTTAAAGTGCTACTGGGAAACTATAGGTTCACAAATATTGCATGAAGGTTTGGTACTTGCAATTATCCTGCTTCTGAATATGGAGGTTCCCTAAGTTCTGGTCCAGAAGAGTTCTATTTCTGAAAAATATTGTATGGAGGGGGGAACAGATAAGTCATGTCTTTAATTTCATCTTTGTTTGCAAAAGGGAATATGTGGATTTCATTTTCATGAAGCCACACTGAGAATTTTATTGGAAAGGAATGGTTAATCCCTATTGTATTGGAAGATGCCCTCTAAGCTAAGCCCAATACATAATAGAAGGAAAGCGACAAAAGAAAATGATTAGGTGGGAAAAGGGTTAAATCGGAGTGAAAAATTACAAGCGTTAAATATGATGGTTTGGATTGATGAGCCTGCCTTTTCCTGAAAGACAACATCCAGATTAAAGAGCTTTTAACTGTTCTTGATGCAATCAAAGGGTTATGGTCTTCTGCGAAAAACTGAGCTTTAGCCAAAGTTTATGTAAGCCGTTCGCATTACTCACCCTGTAATGATGTACTTGGCTTGGTTGTTTGCGGTCTGCTTCTCATTTGTTTGGCATTGCATTCCAAGATTGCAGTGACTCATAAATTTCCTTTAGTTTTACTATTGTAAAAAGATCAGGAATACAAAAGAGCTCACATGTCTTGCATGAAACGTCTCAGATGTAATAGTGATCCGGGGGCTCCTCTCATGGACCAGACAGGTGTAGAAAAATGTATCACCACACAGAGTATTTCAAAGAAGAATCTTGTTACTTGCATAATTTCTTAGCCCTAAACATAGTAAACCGGAGGGTAAGTGGGGAGACCTCCTGAAGTGATAGTTTCTAAAATAATTGTTGAATTATAGTTCCAGGGTTGCAGTAAAGCTGGAAATGCACAAAAATAGGTTCACATGTATCAGGCAACATTCTTTGAATGCACCCAGACTGAACCTAGTTTAATAATCATTTCCAGGAAGGGATACCTATTGAAAATATCTGCATCCTCGTTAAAATGCATTTTCCAGTTTATTTAGTAGCAAAATCAAGTTGGTAGAAAATCAACATAAGGTTTGTAGTCCAGATATGCCTTTATCGGAAAGTGCCATCAAGTCATAGCCAACTGTGACTTTTAAAAGCATAGAAGTGCTGTGTAAATAGATAAAGGATTGTAAAGGGTTAATTTTTCACAGAGCCAGAGAGCCTTGAGTGACAGACTGTTCCAAGAGCATCAGCTGTTGGATTGGTTAGCATCAGCTGAGCAGAGAAAGACTTGAGAGTTTCATACTGAGGAGAGAGTCAGTTAGATTTCTGCCTTGACTGAGTTGAGTACTGATAGTCTGATTTCAGCCCTAGCTGAGAAAAGTTGTCTACTAACAGTTTTGGAACTCAGTCCTGACTGAGAGTAGTTTAACACCGACAGGAGAACTGGGAAAGTTGGCAAGGACCAGAGGGTAGTTAGATGGAGACTCCCATTCGAACCAAGGAAAGGGGATAGATCTTCTAGAGAAAGAAGAAAATTCCCGACTGAGTCAAGCAAGGAGTTAGCTCTGAAGAGTGGAGAAATCCCTGGTCTGGTATGGTTACAAATTGCCTTTGGAGAGCTTATAAATCAGTTAAAAACTCAAAACGAGTATTGGTGTTTCAGGAGAAGGGGTTTGGGTACTGGAAAGAGTGTACCAGCCTTCTGGAAACCAAAAGAGTCAAAGAATACTCAAAGAAAGTGTACTGGAGCGTTTGGGGAAACACTGGAACAAAAGCCTCTCAACAGAAAGATTTAATTCACTGTGAATAGCTTAAGAAACTCTCATTAGCCTGAAACATAAGAATGAAAGTCTGTGTATGTACTGGTTTTACCTCAGAAATTTCAACCCCTGATCTTTCCCCACTATGTTGAATAAAACATTTCGTTATTTTTGAATTTCAAAATGCCTTGAGTGCCACTTAAGTTGTTTCAGTTAAAGGGGGCTCCTGATCCTTCCATCAGGTTCCTGGGTTGAGCCAACAGCCAAAATATCATATTGTGACAGGGTGGGACAGCCAGAGTTCTTTGGCAAGGAAGAAAATATATTATTAGGGTGGCTCAGTCAGACATGGAAAGAAAAACGGAGAGAAAATAGTGCCTCTGAGGGAGGGAAGAGGATGGGGGCGTCATACCAACTTATTTTCAAGGCAAGAAACAAACACAAGTGGTTTGCTAATGGCTGCTTCTGTGTAGCAACCCTGGACTTCCTCGGTGCTCTTCCATGCAAGTACTAACCATGGCTGATGCTGCTTAGGTTCCAAGATCTGGCAAGAATGCACTCGCATGGCCATCCAGCTCAGGCCTATACCTTCATAATTAGGTTTAATTGAATGCATATAGGAAAGGAGAACAGACTGGTTGCCACACAAAAGTACTTGCAGGTGAACCTAATAGATTCACACAGCATTCAACACTGATATGGCTGAGTGATTGTTTAGGTGCACATCCCAGCTGCCAGGCCAGCTCACTCACCTCACACCATCATTGAAACCGTACTTTGTTAAGTGCCATCTTGATTCAGGAGTCCTGCAGGTCAGGTCATGATGCAGATGGTCTCATTCTTTGACCTAGATCACTGGTTGTAGGAGGGAACTGGAAGACATTCCATTCAGAACACTAGTACCGTTAGGTCCACTCTGGTCCTGTGGGTCACCAAAGAGCTAGTTTTATGTCTCTGCCTCCTACATAGTCTATTATTGAAATTTTTTAAATTCTGTTCTTCCTCCAAGGAACTTTTTTTTGGACATCAAGTTGCAGCTGACATGTGGTGACCCTGTCAAGTTTTCAAGGTAAGAGACAAACAGAGGTGGCCTGCCTCTGTGTAGCAGCCCTGGACTTCCTTGGTGTTCTCCCATCCAAGTATTAATCAGGGCTGACTCTGCTTAGCTTCTGAGATCTGACAAGATTGGGCTTGCCTAGTCTATCCAGGTCAGGGCCACATTAATCATTCTCCCTTTCTCCATTCTCACAACAACCCTGTGAGGTACCATAATTATTTGAAAGGAAGATGACCCTGAATGTAAGATGACTTCCCCTAAATGTTATACACATTATTGGCTTTACTGTAATTTGTATGCAAACATAAGACAACCCCGTGGTTTGTTTAATGGCATAGCTGGGGGGAAAGCCTAGTCTTGCATTTGAGTAAGTACAGTAGGTTAGGCTGAGAACGAATGTCTAACCTAAGGTCACCCAGTGCAGTCCTACACAGAGTTACTCCAATCAACCTTCCATTGAAATCAGGGGATGCAGACTGGAGTAACACTGCACAGGATTGCACTGCTTTGGTGTAATGGTTAGGAGCACAGACTCTAATGTGGGAGAACCACGTTTGATTCCCCCCTCCTTCACATGCAGCTTCTGGGTGACCTTGGGCAAGCCACAGTTCTCTCAGAGCTATTCTCCCAAGAGTAGTTCTCAGTCAGAGCTTTCTCAGCCCCACCTACCTCATGTGGTGTCTGTTGTGGGGAGAGGAAGGGAAAGGAGTTTGTAAGCCGCTCTGAGACTCCAGGTGAAGGGCAGGGTATATATCTAATCTCTTCCTCTTCTAATGACTTTCCATGGAACAGTGGGATTTCGAATCTGGCTGTTTCTAATATCTCTCTGGCACCTTAACCAGTACACTATGCTGAATTCTGTTACATTGCCTCAGCTGAAGAAGTTGTTACTGAGGCGTTTTTCCAGCTCTGGATATAACCTTTTAAGAAACTGCAAGGCATATGTAAATGTGTGTATGAAATGGAAAAGCCATTTAGAATGCATTCATGCTGGTTTTTCAATTATTAGTTGATGGTAAAGCAGGAAGGTTGACTGTCAGTTATCTTTGAGTCTCTCAGCGCTTTACAGTGTGCGTATTATTCAGGGTGAGGCCTTAGGCATGGAGCAGGGTGAAGCCTGGGACTACATTCCTCCATCACTAAGCACTTTCTGTTCCTGCAAGGAACAGGTTGCATTGAGGAGCAGAAGTATAGGGTCCAAACTGAGGTCTCCACACCTCTTGTCTGCTAACCACCAGCTACCTACCTAGCTGTATACCTGTTTAGGCATAGAGTGGGAAGTTAAAATAGCTCTGGAACAAGCCAAGCTGCCTGGTGCCTACAGCCCCAAGAGCCAATACCACAAGGGCCACTCAGCACAGCGTCGCCACCAGTGGGTGTTAGCTGCAAAGAAGCAGCAGTGGTGGAGGAGGTGGTACCTGATGAACAGACATGGATTATTATTGTCATTTGTGGGTCTCAGCCAAGCAGCTCCTGGGGTGCTGGCAAAGTTGCTGATACTTGGCTCTGCTTGCTCTTGACCACCACCCGCCTTCTAGAGCAGCAGCCCCTAGAGGAATCTTCCCTGCAGGTTAAGTGACCAGCCCATTCCTTTCCCTATTGACCCTTCTGTTCCAATTGGTCTTTTCTCCCCAATGAGAAGATGCAGAGCCTCTTACACAGGGGTCCTTTCGCAGAAAAAGAGGTGCAAGAGCTCATTAGCATAACTCATTAGCATAACTTATTTGCATATGCTACACCACCTGACATCACCAGAAGTATGTCTGAAGGCAAGAAAGAAAGGAGAGAGAGAGAGAGGAAGGAAGGAAGGAACGAAGGAAGGAAGAGCTGGCAGAGAGGGGACAGCTACTAATCCAAGCCTCAGAAATACCACTATTCTGGGAGGATAGCTTCAGTGGTGGCTGAAGCCTTCAGAACGCTGGTCGGAGGAACAAGGACCTTTCCAGGGGACGGGGTGATTTTGCTGCAGCCATGACACAAGCAGGCATCCCCCCGTGGGTGGGGGGGGGGGAGCTGGCACCAACTCCCAGAGCTGCGCTCCCCTGAGCTCCTGCTCGAAAGGACCCCTGCTCTTACAACATTGTTCTCCTCCTGCTCCATTCTATGCTCATGACAGTCCTGCAGAGTAGGTTAGGCTGAGAGTGAGTGACTGGCCCAAGATTACTTAATGAGCTCCCCCGGCAGGGGATGGGGGTGACTTACAAGGAGAAAGAGAAAGGGCTAGGTCTTGTGGCTGGCATTGCACAGGAAGTGACATCACATCAGTCTGAGGAAAATATCTGGGGGAAATATTTATGGTAAAACAGGCTTCTACTATAGAGTTTTTGCCCAAATACCAGAGCGTCACCTGGACATCGCTAGTGTGATGATGTCACTTCCTGTGCAACACCAGCCACAAGGCTTTGGCCGTCTCTTTTCTCCCAGTAAGTCCCCCCTGCTGGCCAGCTGGCAGGAGGTCTAAAACTCTATGGCAGTGTGAGGATTTGAACCTGGGTTGCCCAGATACTTGGTAGACACTTGGTGGATACGGAGTCAGTTCTCTTTACACTTCTCTAGCTATATGGATTGGACATTAGTGGCATTTGGACCTGTTTTCTTGTGACTTTATAGCAGTCCTCTAAATATGGATTCAGCTGCAAGTTAGCATGTGCTGAATGAATTCAGATTGCTTCAATATGTGCCAAATGCTGCATTCACAATATGGCTGCTTGCTTTAATTTAGCCTTTATATTGGCTCAGTGTGTTATCTACTGTTGGATCAGCGTTAACCGACAACTGTTACATTTTGCATGTAAGTAATGTGGCTACAGAAATATAGATGAGGTCACCCTTTCCCGTGATAAGAGTCTTCTCCATGTGGTCAAGTTCACTCATATTTATCATTCATTAAGTGTATCATCAAGTGATGACTTGAATGAGTAAAACATCCATCACAGATAAATTTCCATATCGGCTGGATCTCAAACACCATGCTTTTGAATGGAGACAGTACACACATTCAGCTGTAAGTCATCAAGTGTTAAGTAACCATGTTGTGATAGATCCAATCATGTACCTGCATGTGTGAATCAGCTCCGGATGGTGAACATGTGTTGAACAGCTGTTGTTACACTTCTGCTTAATGCTTCATTCTTGGAGCAAAAATTACATGTCTGAAAATCAACTCTGGCCATACAATGGTGCTAACATGCATCATAGCTGATCATATTTTATTTATCTATTAAAATATCTATATTCTGTCTTGCAAAGGAAAAATCTGTGGACAACTCATGATCAGATAAAGTGTACAACATAAAACCAAATCATCATCAAATAATAAAAAAATATGCAGTAATCATCAGAATATAACAGCAAGCTTCATACTAAATCAGAAACAAACCTAGTAGAGAACAGATATCAGACATACACATCAGATCTCAAATATCCCCTGGAATAGCACAGCATTCGCCTAGAACAGTGATCCCCAACATGGTATCCATGTTGAGTTGCTAGATCCCCCCTGGCCAGTGGTGAGGGTGGGGGGCAAGGTTGGCAGATCCAGTTTGGGGAACTCCTGGAGATCTGGCGATGGAGCCTGGGGAGGACAGGGACCTCAGTGGGGTACAATACCATACAGTCCACCATCTAAAGCATCAGTTTTCTCCCAGGGAAACTGATCTCTGTAGTCTGGAGATGAGCTGTAATTCTGGGGGATCTCTAGATTCCACCTGGAGGCTGGCATCCCTATGTCCATGGGCACTATGGTAACCATCAATGGATTTCCTGGTGCTCATTTGCTGCTTCAACAAAGCAGCTCTCTTCCAAAGCAAAGAGCCAGTCCTGTCTTTCCCCCACTTCACTGGAGCAGGAGCACTACAAAAGAACCCAGGAGACATCAGCTTTATGTCTGCAGGAAGCACTCCTTTGGAAACAGCCATCTCCATCCTAGGAAGATGCTTGGCCTGCAACCTTGGCTTGCAACCTTGTTTACCTTTATTTTGCCCTCTTCGCCCCAGCCCACAATGTAGCTGGCAGTCTGAAATTGGATTAGTATTTGTTATCTCTTTTCTTCCGTTATGTGTTATTCATGTTTTAATGGTTTTATCTGGTTGTGTTTTATGGATATTGTACATCACCCAGAGCCTGCTAACAGCAGGGATTGAGCAATTAATAAATCCAGTATACAAATAAATAAACCTTCCAACATTTTGTGATTGGCCCTAGCACTCCATGATAGCCATTTTGTGGTTGGCCCTGGCTCCCATGGCAGCCATTTTATGGTGATGCCCATGCCCCATTCTAACAATTCCGAAAGTGTCCACAGGCTCACCAAGACTGGGGACCCCTGGCCTAGAATGTGAAAGCCCATAAGGATGGGACAGAGAACTTCTCTGGGAAGGAAAACTTACAGCTTTGATGCCACTGCAAAGAAGAGTCATTGACTGCACTGGAGAAATGTGTAATGGATAAAATAGTCACCTGAATTCTCTTTCATGGCCAGATCCATTTTAAGGGCATAAGGTTGTGATGATTACGAAACCCACTTGTGAGGGACCATTACTTCAAGATAGCCAGATGGAAACTAAAAGTGTCTTTGGCTATCTTAAGGCTATCCACTAATACACAATGCTGTGTGGAGAATGGCCATTTCCTCTAATGATCACTCTTGAACAGGTCCCAGGCTCCTGTCCGAGATCAGAAGTTTCTTTATTTATTCCAGGTGTTGGGTGAAAACCTTGATTCTCTAGCCAAGAATCACTCAGTGTTATATATATATTATTTAGAATTAATCTAATTATTCTTGAAATGATTAAGTAAACAAGGCTAGCATATGTCAAAGAGATCAAAAGTAAATAGGCATGCATGTCATTTCTTATTCTACCTAACTAGAATTTAAAATGCATTGCAATTTCTAAGATTCTTACCAGAGCCTTTGCAGAAAGCGTAAGATAGTTCCACTGAATTCCAGCTGTGAGAAATTCAGGAGTAATAGAATGTGGCTAGCTTATATGGACACAGTTATGTGAGCCACTGCACATAGAGTGGCCATTATCCCAGGAAAACTCTCACCTCTGGGACTCCAGGCAGAACAAAGGGTCACGTAATGATGTGCAACGTTATGACATAATTTCCAGTTTATACCATCTGTATATTGTGACACTAAGAATTCAAACATCTATGTTTAAAAAACCAAACATAAAAAGTATGCTATGTTACACTCCACCTCCCAACTTTATTTATAACTCAATGTAACATACTGCACATACTGAAGAAGTATGCACGCACACCCAGAGTTAAACTTTGTTGGTCTTAAAGGTGCCACTGGACTCAAACTTTGTTATATTGTGCAACAATTTCTCTCTTTTTGTGTGTGTGTGCACCTGGAGGTCATGGCGACCTCTGGTAACTGACCCCTACTGGGAGCCTGGAGGATATTCAGACTGACCCCCACCTCCCGCCTCTGGTATTTCAAGGAAGTCTCTCATCCAAGTATTTGCCAGAGTCAACTCTGCTTAGCTTCTGAAATCTGATGGGATTGGGCTTGCCTGGGCTATCTAGGTCAGGGCCTGCACAACAGTTTCTAACAGTGGACAGCAGATCTAATTCTTGCCAATCTGTAAGTTGTCTCTCCAAAGCGGAAACTCTGAAATTCTGGATCACTGACAAAAACACATGCAGTTTTATGCTGGAAGTGGAAAGCAAATCCTCAGGCCTGCCTGTGCTGAGTGTTCCAAACAACATTTCCGATTACCTTAAATTAGGGTTGCCAGGTCTGGGTTGGAAAATACCTGGAGACTTTGGGGGTGGATCCAGGAGAGGGTGGGGTTTGGGGAGGGGAGGGGCCTCTGCATGGTACAATGCCATAGAGACCACCCTTCAAAGCAGCCATTTTCTCCAGGGGAGCTGATCTCTGTCAGCTGGAGATCAGTTGAAAAAGCAGGAGATCCCCAGGCCCCACCTGGAGGCTGGCAACCCTACCTTAAATTCTGTGTCAAGGTACTGTTTCTAGCACGTTTCTGTACACCTACGTTTAGGTATCCTACCTTAGATCCAGTGTTTTAACCTTCCTAGTGCAGTACATTAGGCTGAAAGACAGTGAATTTTCAAGTTCCATACAGTGAATTTCAGAACGGGGGAGGGTGTGGTGTTACACATTCCCTATGATCAAAACTGGCACCTAGAAAATGTGCCATACACCCTATACTGAAGTTAATTTGTAGCACAAAAGAAACATTAAACAGTTAACTGTAGCTTTATCATGTGCCTTGAGATGGGTACTGGACTTGCTGTAGCCCTAGATCAATTTCCCACGAGGCGCTGCTCCGGCATTGTTCTTCTCTTTGTCCCGATTGTGTGCTTGAATTTCCCACTGTTTGCTCCGCACTGCATTTTGACCCACGGCTTTGCCCGAGTTCCCCTGCGGCTTCAGTGATCCTCAAAAAACAGGATCACTGAAGCCACGGGGGAATTCGGGCGAAGCTGCAGGTCAAAAAGCGGCACAGGGCAAATAGAGGGAAATTCAAGCATGCAATCAGGGCAAAGGGAAGAATGACACCAGAGCAGCTCCTCGTGGGAAGTCAGTCCCAGTGTAGTATCCCCATGATTCCTCTTCTGTGTTCAGAAGTGTGTCCATTTAGAGTTTCTGTAGTCTGACCCTCAAGATCACTCTTCCCAGGAGACTGAGGATGTGCAAGAAAAGGGGGGCGGAAAAGTGAAGACAGCAACAGGGATGGACTTTTCTTAAATACAGAGAATGGTATCTGGTTTCTGCTTTGAGCACTGTAGCATGTCTGTCTTGCAAAGTACAAGATACAAAATCACACAGTTGCTTGCTTTTGAACAGCCCTCAGAAAGAGCTAATGAACAGATCAGTCGCCACACCTTCCTCCAGTATCATCCACATATTCTTAGAACATTCTGCTGCGTAACAAGCCCCTGTGCTCTTGAGGTTGGTTCTACAGGGTGACAATTCCTCCTCCTCCATGGAGAAAGATCAAGATGGGTAGCCGTTTTAGTCTGTCTGTAGCAGTAGAAAAGAGCAAGAAGCACCTGATACCTGAAGAAGTGAACAGTGACTCACAAAATCTCATACCCTGCCACATATTTTGTTAGTCTTTAAGGTGCTACTGGACTCTTGCTTTTTTCAATTCCTTCTCTGGTATCCCTGAAAGCATGCAATCAAGTGTCAAATCCAAACAGCCCGGCCTGCTTTAAAATGTTTCTGTCTGACTGCTGCTGGTGGTATCATGCAATGCTCGATTCCTCTGCTCTGCTGAGAACACACACAGTGCCCTGCGGTGAACCCCATGTAAGCAAGTAAACAAAACACAAGATGAAGTGAAATGTACGCACGCTGGCTTTATTATGTGCAATCAAATGCACAGTGCCAGCGGCTCCAAGTTTTATACAGCTGTTCAATGTGGCTTAGCAAGTAGCCTAAAATGTCATGTGTCAAGTTTCATGCAGGCAAACAAAAAATCTGCAGGGTTCGCTTGATAGCAGTATGAAGGACAGGCTTATATTGGGTTGACCAATAAAGTTCCTTCAAGAGCTCCAGCTATGGAATCCTTCTGATGAAATGTGTAACTGTACAGCCTGGGTATTCATAAGTTTCAGCTTTCATCAAATTAAGTTTTATGCTAGAAGAATCTTTTTTCAAGGATCATAGCACCCACAATACAAATTTAGTGGGTTTACTCAGACAGCTGCTGTTGGCCTTAGAGTTTTGGAGAGACAGGGGAAAAAACAGTTATTTGGGATGTGGTTATGTACTTCAAAGTCCATCGAAATGAATGAAGTATCTCTTAAGGATTTCCCTACTATTGACTACACAATACCTTAAGGCTAGAACAGATCTGAAGGCTAGTTAATGGAACCTTTAGTCCAGGTCAGCTGAGCTTGTCAAAGCTTGGAAACTAAGCAGGGTTGGCCATGGTCAATACTTGGATGTGAGACCACTAAGGAAAACTGGGGTTGTTACGCAGAGGAAGGCAATGGCAAACCATCTCTGCTTATCACTTGCCTGGAACGCCCATGGATGGGGTTCACCGTACGTTGCTGTGACTCAATGGCATGTTCTTCTTCTTTCTTCCAAAGTAGCAGCTTTTCTCTGTATTAATAAAAACCACCCAGATTATAGTGAAGAACACCAACACCAAATGATTTACACAGCACTGAAACTGCCTTCAGCCAATGACATACCTCATAAAATAATCTAAGTATCTGAAACAAATGAACCACACTGTGCATTATGGGGGTGTGAGGGGAGGAATCTCTGCTGTACAGGAATATTTAGTTTCCTAGATCCAGATTTTGCACCTGCACAGGATGGATTTACTCAACTGTCGACATCAAATAGAAGACACTTGCCCTTTGTTCTCCTTAACTGTAGTCAAGAGCAGTGTTCCCTCAAAGCTGAGTTAGTGTGAGTTGCTCAGTTTTTTGGCCTCTGGCTCACACAGTTTTGTCTTAGCTCAGGAAGGATGGCTCCAGAGCAAACTAATTTATGCAGAAGCTGAATCACTCACTCACAACTTTAATGCCAGTAGCTCACAAAGTAGAATTTTTGCTCACAAGACTCCACAGCTTAGAGGGAGTAAGAGCACTTTCTCCCCCAGCTTCTCTCTGGACTCCACTTCCTGTAGGGTTGCCAAGTCTTACCTGCGGGAAAGCGGGGGAGTCCTGTCTGTCGTCCTGGAGCTCCGCGTATGTGTGCTGTGATGACATCACCCAGAAGTGATGTCATCACGCTGGGCACGTTGCCAGGGCGATGCTCTGGCAATCGCCCCAAAACTCTATGGTACCATAGAGTTTTCGGGGCGATTGCTAGAGCATCACCCTGGCAACATGCCCAGCATGATGATGTCACTTTTGGGTGATGTCATCACTCCGGGGCAGTCGGCCTGATCGGGCCTCTTTGGGGGTGGGGTTCCCCCTGCCAGCCGAATCTGGGCCAGCAGATTGGGGACCCCTTTAGCAGGGGATTGCCCACCCCCAGGGGAACTTGGCAGCCCTAACCTCCTGCTACTCATTAAGGAGAAATGTGACTGAGCTGGGTGTTTTGTTGAATTTCAACAGAAATTTCGTCCACTCTCCCTTACAGTTTGTGAGCTGGTGATACTCTGTCAGTCAAGTTCAGCCTGTTTCCCTCTTGGTAAGTGTCAAAGACAACATCCTTTCTGTTACTGTGGGGTCCTTCCCTGATTCCCATGCACAAAATTGCTGTGGCTGTCTGCCCCAAATTACATTAGTAACTGTTCCCTAGGGTAAACCCATCAATCTGCTAGTGCAGTCTGTGCTGCTACAGAAGATTGAGAAGTCATTGCGGTCATCTGTGTAAGGCTGTTGTGGGCAGCGGGTAGAAAGGTTCTCTAATGGCTGCCTACACTTTGGTATGGGTCTCCTTGGAAGGGCCCAGAGCACCCACCCTACCACTTTATACATTTCTTTTCCAGCAGGTTCCTCCTTATAAGTGACCGAATGAGGCGTCAGGACCCAGGCAGAGTAACAGACTATTTTTATTAAAGACATTTAGCAGCAACTATAATTCAATAACAAATAGGAAAAATGAACACAGCAAAGGTAGGTAAACCAGCAAAATAAGAAACCCTAATGTGTCTGACTATACTGTAACTAGCCTTCTCTAGGTATTTGGCCTCAAGCTGACTCACCCTTTTGGATAAGAGATCCGACCAACTGCAACAGCTTCATATAGGCTTGCCAAATCCCCCCGGGGGGTGGGGAAAACCCCGCTCCAGCAGCCCGTTGCCTGCCAGCCAGGATTAAGCCACCAGGGCAAACCCCACCCCCAAACTCCCAGGCTGAGGGGACGTGCCCCGCGCAGTGATGTCACCTGGAGATGATGTCATTGTGTCGGGCACGTTTTGGGGATGCTGTGTTTGTTTAGAATATGAAGCAGTAATAGCTTGAAAAGGGCTCTGGTATCCTAAAGCTCCAATTCCTACTGGCTGATTAATAAAGACACTCATTGGTCCTAAAGCCAATCTGGATACCCAACCACTGTCAAACTTGCTAAATGAACTAGGAAAGGGAAAATACAGACAGATGTATCTCTATTTATTGACTGTTATAAAAAATTTTACCTTGTACAATTTAAACCTCCGACATTTTAAATTTTTAGAATCCTTTTTATAATCTTAGATGCTATTATGCTTTATAATTTTAATTGCTCTTTTACCTGTTACTTACTTGTTTTTATTGTGCCACTTGCTGGTCTAGGACCGTAATAAATAGATAGATTGATTGATTGATTGATTGATACCCAACCACTGAGCCCTGCTTGGGTCCAATAGTATTGCTTGTATATAGTTACATTGTTGAAAGTTATGTGTTGGAACAGTATAAATTAGGGCTGCCAAGTCAGCTCGGGGGGCGGGGGATTCCCCGCTATAGGGGTTCCCAATCCGCCGGCCGGCATTCGGCCGGCGGGGGGAACCCCGCCCCAGAATGTCGTCCGGTGAGGACGACTTCCCCCGTGTAACGACGTCACCTCATTATGTTGCTGTGGCGCGCGCACTTAGTGCACGCGCCAGAAGAGCTCCCGGGGGGAGAACAACTCCCCCCCACCGGTAAGTAGCCGGTACTTGGCAGCCCTAGTATAAATGAAAGTGCTGCTCTCATAGAGCTGTCTTTTGAGCTGAACAATGTCACTGAATAAAAGCCTGTTTGTTTGAATTCATCGCCTCCTGCTCAATACTTAAAAGGGGGGGATGCTCTGTAATTCGAGGGAAAACTCTATGGTTTTCTCTCGAATTACTGAGGCCCCCCCCGACATACTCTCATGACACTTGAAACAATGAGGATACCGTCCAGTCATTTCCCAGCTCTTGGAGGCCTTCTCTTCCAGGCTGGTTCTACTCAGACTCTTACTAGTAACCTCCTGACTCTTTGTCTTGATGGACAAAGTTATCTGGAGTTTTCTGCAATTCATAACTGTTGAGTGAATTTACTTCTCATAACTCTCATCTGATACAAACGTTTTGCAGTGGACACAAGCACTGATTTCCAAAACTGAAACAGAGGTACTTAGGCACATGCTTATCTGCGTCTGCTTACTGCCTGCTCAGGATCTTGCGGTTTGCAATGTTATATTTAGAAGGAACAGACAACAAAACATTACAAAAATCCTTTAGATACTGAGCTGTGAATCACAATCAAGACAAAATTAAAAGCCAGTGTATTATGGGAATTACTGTAAACTCTCTGAAACTGACGGGAGGAACATTCCGTTTACAGCAAGAGGTGGTTAATGGAGCTTTCTCAACATGCATGCAGAGAGAAGGAGCACATTATGTCTCTTGCTTTCACATTTGGAACTGCATAAAAATAAAGATATTATAGTGTACTCTGATAAATAGAATCTTTTCAAAACTGCATTAGCAGAAACCCTAGAGCCTCGGGAAGAGCTATAAAAGTAAAATATGCATTACATAAGGTTTTTTAAAGAACCTGCAGAGTATTAGTCGTAGCAGTAAGATCATCCAAATGGACCATAAAATTTGAAGTCCAGAAAAGTCACCCAGAGATGTGATGACTTAGCCTAGTTTATCATTCAAAACTGTCCTATGGATTTTTGTTAAAAAAAAGAAAAAGAATGTGGGAAGTGCCACTGAAAATCCATCTCAGAGACATAATGAGGGAGGGAACTGATTATGAGGGTTTGTTATAATGGAAATGTGATTATTCTGAAAATATATACATGATATTCATGGCAACTGATACTATATTTCACAGTAACCTCAATAATAGTGCAGTAAGGCCAGGGACCATATTTACTCAAATCCAAGTCTAGGCTTGTTCATAGGTATGCCATCAAAAGAGGGAGGGTCATCTTACATTTGCATACATATTACAGTTATGTCCAGTAATATTTTGTGTGTGTCTAACATTTTTAAAGGGGGTTGTCTTACATCCAAGGTCATCGTCCTTTGGGGGAACGTTCAAGTATATACAGTATACTCATGTTTGTTCATCATACTGTATTTGGGAATGTTACCCATCTCTTCTTTGTGTGCTGTGGTTGCTGCTGCATTATCAGGATCTGCTAATCAGTTCTTTTGTCCTTTTTCTACATTTCTTTTTTATTATTAATTTTTGACCTTTTAATGAAATGTGGTTTTTTAAAATTCAATAAAAAGATATACGTAATATCCAGTTTGGTGTAGTGGTTAAGTGCGCAAACTCTAATCTGGGAGAACCGGGTTTGATTCCCCACTCCTCCACTTGCACCTGGCTGGATGATCTTGGGCAAGCCATAGCTCTGTACCAGCTGTTCCCTCAAGGACAGCTTGGGAAAGAGCTCTCTCAGCCCCACCTACCTCACAGGGTGTCTGTTGTGGGGAGGGGAAGGGAAAGGAGTTTGTAAGCCGCTCTGAGACTCCAAGTGAGTGAAGGGCGGGGTATAAATCCAATCTCTTCTCTTCTTCTTCTTCTAAAAAGTACACATATCGGATGCAGGCCAACATGTGTGCCCAAACCATAAAATTATGAACTGTGTAATTATGAACTGTGTTTCCCACATGTTAGAGGCGAAGTTCCTTTCTCTGCACAACCCTTGACCATAATAAGTCTAACCTGGAAGTATCTCTATTTTGTTGGTAGGGTATTAGTTTCCCCAGCATGTAGGTCTCAGTGACTTTTATCAGCCAGTCATGAATTTTGGGCCTCCTCCTCCCATTTCTATGGAATTGTAATAGATGAGTTCTGTGAGTTCATATGACAGCGAAGAGGCAATTCAAGGCATAATCAAGGTGTCGGTTGGCAACATCTGTGAAATTGGGCACAAAGAGAGTTCTTTTCCAACACCTGCTGCTAAGATCCTTTAAGTACCAGGTTTTAGAACTTTCTACATGCAAAACATATGCTCGACCACTGAACCACAGTCTCTCTACCAGCTCCCAGAAGGAAATGGACCAAGGCATTCTGACACAACAGATCTCTAGCTGTTTCGGCCTGTCTTAGATCCTAGCAGGCAACATAACTAATCGCGGCAGCACATGTAGAGAGGAAAGGCACAACGTTCTACTTAGGGTACATTGTTTTCAAAGGAGTAGGGCCGTGGCTTAGTGGTGGGGCATCTGTTTTTGCATGCAAGAAGTCCCAGCACCTTTATTTAAAAGAATCAAGTAAGAGGAGATGCAGGAGACCTAGGAAAGCTGCTGCCAGTACTGACCCTGATGGTCTGATTCAGTATATGGCACTTTTGTGTGTTTACTTGAAAGATCCATTTCATGCATCTGTTCAAACACTCGTTTCTTCAAGGAATAACTGCTGTAAATATTTTAACTGCTTGTGATTGGTGGGTTGTTTTCTTTCACAGGATCCCATTACAAAGATCAACTTTCTCTCCCCCTCTCTCTCTGTCTTTTCCTTGTGACACTCGATATGGGCAGGTGCTCATTAACCCAGTAACCTGGTAGCTGCATTCAGGTTTATTTGTGTGATCCATCCATTTAAAGACTATGGGGGCTGGGGGAGAAGTTGTTCTCTCATAACTATTTCGAGAAGATGATCATTAAAATAAAATTTAATATATTAAAAATTGCATCTAAATGATTTCACCTGATTAAGGCAGAACGTTAAAAAACTCAGAACTGGTAAAATAGTGTGTGGTTTACAAGAACATCTTTGCTGTTCAAGATAACTTGGAGAAATGCAACCTTTGTCCTGCATCAAGCATTATAAAGTGGTTTGTGCAGGACAAGCTATGCAAAGAAGACTAGCCTCTTGCCATAGAGCCAGAAGTTTTCACTGGAGATTGATGCTATATATTTACATTCCCCAGTGAAGTGGGAAGTGAGACGGTGGCTGCAGTTTCTGACCCTCCATCCCCTTCTTCATTTGTTGTATGCTGTACAGAGCAGGCAGGGGAGAAGAAATGGATGAAAAGATAACTAGTGGGAATTGGGTGACATTGGCCATACTTTGGCGAACCTGTGCAGGACAGTCGTTGGAGTATTAAACAAGGACCGAGGAGCCCTGGGTTCACATTTCTAGTTAGTCATGAAATCACTGAGTCACTTTCTCAGTCTAATCTATGTCTCTGGACTGTGGCTGTGAGGATGAAGTAGAGGAGGGCAGAACCATGTAAACTGCCCTGAGCTTCTTGGTGAAAGGGTGGGATGAGAACGGATCCCTGGGTTGCCAGTCTGCCTTGTCTCTCACGTTATCAGGAAATTAAGGGATAGCACAAATCTCTTGGTTGTAATTTAGCAAGCCAGACTAAAGCTTTAGTTGATTAGTCACAGGATTTAATCATTAAAACCTACAAGATAAGGGCTGTCTTAAGTTTCTGAGGTTATGTTGTGGTGTGTTTCTGTTAGAATGGATGCAAAAGAAAATACTAGAAAGGAAATAATAGAAAGTCGATTCATCAATTGAAAGGCAGGTGTTTAACTGAAATCATTTAAAATTAGTTATTATTTGTTTATTCCTATGCTTGCTAGGTCCAAAATAAATATTGAACTGAGTACAGGGGGACTTAAACCCAAGTCAGTGCGAATAAAGTCACACCGCATGTCTCTCAGCAAGATGCAAGTATTTTTTTGAGAAGTATACTGTCCTCAAGTCTAGATCCTCATTTGGCCAATGCTGTGTGTGTATGTGTAAAGTGTTGTCAAGTTTCAGTCAATTTATGGCGATCCCGTAGGGTTTTCAAGGCAAGAGACTAACAGAAGTGGCTTTTGCCATTGCCTGCCTCTGCACAGTGACCCTGAAATTCCTTGGAGTTCTCCCATCCAAATACTAACCAGGGCTGATTCTGCTTAGTTTCGGAGATCTGATGAGATTGGGCTAGCCTCGGCCATCCAGGTCAGAGCTAGTCAGTGGTACCACTGGCATTACAAAGGTGCTCCAGCCAAAAGAAACACAACAATCTATTTCCAGAAACAAGCAAAGAGTAATAATGTCAATTCATATTAGGTCAGGATTTAACATCAGATCAATCAAACAAATGCTTTAGGCTTCATGCCTAGGTATGGCGGCTACGGATTTCAAATGCTTCAAGAAGGGCATAGATGATACGACACAACTTTGAAACCAATTTCTGACAGAGATTCACTGGGAATCCAGACATCAGTTATTGGCTGCTGTCTGTGAAGATGCCAGACGACACCCACATCTTGAGATCCAGCTCCAAAAGAGAATGTAATTCTTGGCAATTTGTAGGGAGGGGTTAGAAGCCTTCTTTTGAAAGAAATTGGCACTGCTACGGTGCAGGAAGGTGAAAGATAAATGGATTTGGCCATGGTTGTCCATGGTCTGATGGTGGCAAGATTAGATTACTGTAATGTGCTCTGCGTGGGGTTGCCCTTGAAGATGATTCAGAAACATTAGCTAGTACAAAATGCAACTGTGACATTGCTGATTGCCAGCCACAACTAAAAAAGGATCACATCTCGCAAGTCATAAAAGAATTACCTAGCTGCCAATTGTTTCCAGGCCCAAATCAACATGCTACTTATTACCTTTAAATCCCTAAATGGCCTGAAACAAGGCTGTTTGAAGGACCATCTATTCTCATATGAAACTGCCCACCAGTTTGCATACCTTATCTTCTGAAGTAATGAGTAAAGTGGGTAGCTGCAAAAGTGAACGATTTTTATTCGACAATGGATGTAGGCCACAAACATAAATGACTTTAAAAGGGGATTTGACGGATTGATGGAGGACAGCTCCATTAATGTCTATTGTCTATAATGTCTAAAGGGAACCTCTATTCATTTGCGAGGAGGGTGGGGTAAAAATGCAAAAATAAATAAATAAATATCCAGAGGCAATAAACCTCTGAATACCACAGCTAGGAGGCAACATCAAGGGAAGTTGGTCTCTATGACCTCTTTGTTGGCCCTCCTGGGTAGCTAGTTGGCCATTTTGTGAAACAGGATGCTACATTAAATGGTCCATAGTCTGATCCAGCAAGGAACCTCTCATGTTCCTCTGGAATGAGTATAGTGGGTGCCTTCTTTCACTTCAGTAAGGTACGTAAGACTATTTTGTTCTAGAGGGCATTTGTAGGGTTGCCCGAAATCAGCTCCCCTGGAGAAAATGGCTGCTTTGAAGGGTGGACTCTATGGCCTTGTACCATGCTCCCCAAACCACGCCCTCTCCCAGATCTACCCCCAAAGGCTCCAGGTATTTTCCAAGCCAAACCTGGCAGCCCTAGGCATCTAGTAGATAATAAACTGTTTTGTCTGTCTTTTAAATGGTGTGTTTTAATTGTGTACTGTTTTTAACTTGTTTGTGGTGTTTGTGTCCTTGCAGCTTCTGCTGTTCTGTTAGACACCTTCAGTTTGCAGTGCTGAAGTGGGCTATAAATATTTTAAATAAATAAATAAAATGCTCCTATGAGATGTGAACTAGCTGTAGTTTGCCTGGAACTGTATCCATACTTTGGAAATGCAAAACATTTCTCTTATTGTAGAAATATCCATTAATCTTGACATGTTTGTCTGTGATTTCCCTTCTGTTATATGAAATGCTGCAAACTTCCTCTTTTATTACTGTTGTTTACAATATTCAGCTGTATGAAAGGGCAACTGGTGGAGTGTTATCTCTAAAACCAATTAGGTTTGGAGAATTTAAACCACAACCCTCTCCAATGAACGCTGTGTCATAGGACAGGCTGGAAGCATTCTGCAAAAAAGTCAACCCTGTGTTGGGATCTTAATTCATTTAAGATTATGTTTCAGTGGTGTGTAGATAAGGTCTGTGGCAGAAAAGCAATTCGGATTATTTCGAGTGGTGTTTGTTTCATTTAATCATTTTTGTTGGGTGTTTTTGTTTAAGTAGAACACCAATGACTACCCATTGTTCAATGTTTATTCCTTTTGCCCAGCACGACAGTATTTGGCCTGCTATAATCAGCGACTGAGTCGCTGAAGAAAACAATACACATGGAGATTGACAGATTTATCCAATAAAGTAGTTCCCCCCCGTCTCGAAAAGATAAAAGGATAGTATTTATAATATGTTTTCTGTTCCAAAAGCTAACATCATAAGGGAACCTGTAATTGAACAACTGATTTGGGCTAAGTCAATTTACTCAGGTCCCTGACCTGGATAGCCCACGCTAGCCTGATCTCATCAGATCTTGGAAGCTGAGCAGGGTCAGCCCCAGTTAATATTTGGATGGGAGACCTCCAAGGTGGTGATGCTGAGGCAGGCAATGGCAAACCACCTCCAAACTCTCTTGCCTTGAAAACCCCAGGAAATTGCCATAAGTCAGGTGTGACCTGACAGCAAAAACAAAACAGAATAACTGTGAGGCAGTCAGCTTCCTAAAGTAGCCATAAATGCAGAGCTATGCATATCAACAGACCAGGTACAGAAAGTTCCCCCAGACCAATTTCCCACAGCCGCTGCTCCATCCCCGCTCCGCCCTTTGTCCCGATCATAAGTGTCAATTTCCCACTATTTGCCGTGCGGTCACATTTTGCCCTGGAGCTTCACCCGATTTCCGCCACATCTACTCGATCCTCAAAAAACAGGATCAAGCAGACTCAGCGGAAATTGGGCGAAGCTCCAGGGCAAAATTCGGCCTTGAGGCAAATAGTGGGAAATTGACACTTATCATCGGGGCAAACAGAGGAGCGGGGATGGAGCAGCAGCTGTGGGAAATCAGTCCCAGTGAATTTTGACCTGTGGCTATAGCTGGCTCAGATATGGGGTCTACTGTTCATACAGATGACCTGGGTTAATTGTGCTAATAGATTAATATAATTTCTAAATTTTAGTGGGCCCACAGCAAGAGGGTAATGCCCCATCAAACAGAAAAGCCCTAATTTCACTGGGTGTCACACAATATTCTTTTAATTCCTCTCCTGATATGTCAAACATAGCTCAAGACAAGTTCTTCTTCAAGAGAAAAGGGTGCGGCATAATGTCTCTTCCAGGAAAAACCAGAAGTAGTGTCACATTGCTATAGGAATCCCTGGAAACTCTATTCCAGTGATTCCTAGAGTGATACAACATTGCTTTCAGATTCCCCTTGGAAATGACACCAGCTTTTAAAAAAACATTTTTCCCCTTGCTGCCACTCCGAGAAGTGATGGGTAACAAGGGCTGCCAGTGGGAGGTCTCTCTCCATAGTGGACAGCATAGCAGCCCTAACACAGGCATCATCATTATCAATATTTATTATGATCAAAAGATCAGCCAAGCCTAATACACACATGGAAGTCCAATCCTGTGCCCTGCTCATCGCAGCCAGTCACACTTCCCCACTACTTCAGCCCCTCCCCAAGCTATAAACCTAACTTTCGAAAAGGAGAGTAGTAACCAGATCCAAAAGATGTTTCTAAATGGAGGGTAGGCCCCAGATGAGCTGTCTTTCCTGTAAATTACTCTATTAAATCTTCCCCAGTGTGACTGTAGAGGGCTTAAACACAGTAGATCATAATAAGGCAAGGGGGTAGTGAATCTTGACAGAAGCCCATGAATTCCTTCCATGTGTCCTCTTTTCCTCTGTCTCAGGCATCAGGCCTGCACTGCCAATTCCCAGCAAATTAGTGTATAGTTAGAGACAATGCTGAGGACAGTAAACAACTTGCCTGTAGAAAAGCACCATTAGGTGACAGCAACTTTTGAAAAGACAGGCAAGCCTTGAGGTCTTTGGATTGCTCTGGTTGATGGGGAATTGTGCAGATGTGTAGACAGCAGCTAGCCCGATGGTTTGACATCTCAAAAGATCTGGCAGTGATTTGTTCTTTTCTTAGGTATCACGTGAACCTAAAAGCTGAGTCTGGCAGGCCCTGACTCTAAAATAAGACAAAGACCTACTCCTAGAAGTAGACTTGACAACCTCCATGTGGGTCCTGAAGATCTCCTGGAATTACAACTGATCTCCACATGATAGAGATCAGTTCCCCTGAAGAAAATGACTGCCTTGTAGGGGGGACTCTATGGAATCTCATCCCAGCTGAAGTCCCAACACCTTGCCTCCACCCTCTTCCCTCACTCGACACACACACCCAAATTGCCAGGAATTTCCCAACCTGGAGCTAGAGGTGTAAGTGTAAGTGTAATTTTTATCACCTTGCAAATTGACTCAGAAGACCAAGAGAACTAATATTTTCATCAACCCATCAGTCTAGCAGGTTGTGAGAATACACCAACAGTGTAGTAATCGCCTGATTAATGCTGACAACTTTGCAGCTGCAAACACAGTAACTACACTGCTAATATAAAATTGTGCACAAATCATCACTACAAGTATAAGGGCTGCTTGACTCAAGGGAACATTTAGGGCTGTCAGCTCCAGATTGGGAAATTCCTGGAGATTTGGGGGTAGAACTTGGAGAGGGCAGAGTTTGAGGAGGGGAGGGATATTGGCTGGGGTATAATTCCACAGAGTTCACCCTCCAAAGGTGCCATTTTCTCCAGGTGCATATAATTCCAAAGGTGCATATAATTCCAGGAGATCTCCAGGCCCCACTTGGAGGTTAGCAACCCTATAGGCTTTACAGACCAGCCAAGTTGGATTTTCAGACACATTATCTGGAAAGATCTCAGTAAAACTGTCCCTGTCCCAAACTCAGTGGGGTCATCTAAAGAATGCAAAAGAACTGGATACACAGAATAGAGTTGTTAACCTCCAGGTGGGGTTTGGAGATCTCCTGGAATTACATGATCTCCAGGGTACAGAGATCAGCTGCCTTGGAGAAAATGACTGCTTTGGAGGGTGGATTCTATGGTATTATAGCCCACTGAAGTTCCTCCCCCCAAACCCCACCTTTCCCAGGCTCCAGCCCCAAATCTTTAGGAGTTTTCCAACCCTGGAGTTGTTAATCCTACCACAAAGACTTCAGCATAATCAAAAATCCTGCAAAAGTCAGGGTCACAGAGTCTATCGAAATGTCTATCCTCACAGTTGAAATGTGTGGAAATCAGCTGGGCAGGGGCATTTGACGTGACTCCCCTTCCCTCCATGTGTTCAGCCTCCAAACTTTGAAATGTGAATGTGGTTTAAATCCCCTCAATTCTAGGGAATGTGTTTCCTCCTAAGCATACCTAGAGATGTGCTGCTGTGAAACCCAGCCCTAAAAATGTTTAGGTCCCATTTGAGTCAGCATTTTCAAGAAACGATGCATGTGATCACAATTGTGGTATTTCACGTTTTGCTACTGTCACCTGCCATTCAGATCCAGCTCTCTGCATCATCCTCCCCTTTGCAACTCTTTTAGCTACACTTTCCTTCTTAGTTTTCAAATGGACTCCAAGTAACAGGGTTGGAAAGAAACTGAAGGAACAGGAGGCAGACGATCCCCAGGGGAAGGGAAGTCATTTCAATTTTATTACTCCCCATAAGTTAGGCTTTTTGCAAACACATCGGAGTATGTGAGTGGAGTGACTCAGCTGATGAATGGTGCTGTTTTTATTATATAAATACAGGGTTCCTTTTTCAAACTGAAAGCTCAGCCAGTTTCCAGGGTTTTCAGTCCAAAAGAAAGCCGTATAGGTTAAGGTCCCCAGATGGTCATGTTAACAACTATATTTTTAAGCACACCATCATCGACACTGGTTAAATTCAACCTGAGAGACCCAAATATAACATGATATGTGTTGATAAAACATCCCAGGGTACAGGACGTCTTTTAAAGCCATCTTACATTTGCTAACAGTGCTACAACAGAAAGCTATCGAGTTCACCATGAACTTCACTCCCTCAAAAGGAGCTTGTTACGTTTTTCCCTTCTCTTTTGGTTAATGATACTTGAAGTGCATCATAAAGAGAAGAAAGTTCAAACGCTGGCTCCCTACACATGGTTATATACCCTGCAGGTATGATATGTAACACTCCACTTAGACAGTGCCTTTTGCTTTCCACTTGAAACATAATGAGATAGTTGAGGCATAGGCTGTGTTTTGTACGGTTCTGATTGCAAGAGGGATTACAGGAAGACAATCTGGAACCATGGCACTGTGTCTCTTTGCTACAGCATTGTAGGCTGTGTCACTTTAGACTTGAGGCAGGCAGGTTGCAGCTTTCTATAAGATACTGGTCCCCCAGGAGTCACTTTTCAGGCATCAAACTGTCCCACTGGGTTAATGGCATCCAAATCCCACCCTGTTCATTTGTACTTCTACCACTGGAGAAAAAAATTCAGGGTAATGCTGAGCTGATTTAGGTGCAGAAAGTTTTGCAACCTCCAGTTTTTTCAGAGGCCCAGCTAATAGCAGGAGAAGTCCAGCCTATGGTTTCACAGGAGCTCGGAATCAAGCTATCCACACCTTTTACAACATCCCTCTGCTTTTACTGTTGCTGCATGAATGGGAAGTGACAGCAGAGTTGGGAAATTGCTGGTCTCACTTTGGCTTAGCGAGACTGTGTAAACTGAATGTCAGAGGGATTGATACCGATGTATCAAAACAATATTCTTGGTATTTAAAGATACCTTGACTGGAAACCAATAAACAAGAAGGCTTTGGAAAGAGAACATGGGCATTTGAGAGGTGGTTTATTTTGATGAAATAAAATATCCTAAATGCCTAGGTTTTCAAAGAGGTGCAGGAAAGTCTGTCTTTGGGGGAAATGCTTCCCCTCCCTCTCAAATGCCTGCTAATTTGAGGATGGAATGTAACTGCACATTTAATTTTTAAAAAATGACGCAGGCTAAATGGATACTCCATGGGAATTATATAGTGCTATCTTTCCCCTCTAAAATACTATTAGCCATTTCAAAAACTGCCTTCTCTTGATCAGATCAAGTTACTGAATGAACCAGGTCACCGTGTCATATGTACTTTTGAAATTGAGGAGCAACTGAGAGCTGCCCCTGACTGTCCCTTGAATGGAATTCCCAGTGGAGTGTTTTTTCCTTTAAATAGAAAGTAAATTGTGTGTGGGGCAAGGGAGTTTTATATTTGGACTACTATGCAAAGGGATTAAGCACCATTTCCCCAGTCCACATAACCCCACTGCTATTTTCCTCATGCTGGCACCCATATCAGTGCTACCTAATGGGCCTAATGGGAACACCAAAGGCTGTTTCAGGTTGGGAACATGTGGGGGGGGGATGGTTAACCTCCCCTCTCCTTGGACTGTGGTCCCAATGTGAATCAAGCCCTTGTCCACCTGACTATTTAAAGGTGGGAGGAACGTGGGAAGTTCCTTTTATAGATCTCTCAGAGTCACATCTGGTTTGGTCCTAAGTCACAACTGTATAATAAAAGCTGATCATGGAAGAGGAATAGATTAATAACAGATTCTTGGGGAATCTTAGCAATCCTAAACAAATTCAGTGACTGTTTGAAAATTCGGAAATGTGTTGGTAAATGTTGACAGTCGCTTAAATGAGATTGACAGCATTCATTTGTATACGCCCCCAAAGCCAAGAATAGATGCATTTATTTGGAACCATTCACAAAATTGTGAGCGTTCACATGCGGATGTCAGCCGACAACGAAGTTAAGCAAGAGACACAAACAAAATGTACCCTGCATTTAGAAAGGGATGCCAGCTAAGAAGTGGTTAAGAACAAAGCAAAAAGCCTGGTCCTATCATTTCTCCTAACTGAGCCAAGGTTCTCAGGATTGTGTTTTGATACGAGCTGGTTCACATCAATCCTTCAAGATAAAAATCAGTGCAGACAACAGATGTTTATTCTTAAACAGCTTAGGCATCCAGACCACATCAGAAAAAGTCAAGGGGAGCCCTTTTGAACTTTATTTATTGTTGTCAAAAATCATTCACCTTTCATCTCCTTTAACATTATATCCTTTTAAAAAATTTCTTAAAAGGCTGCACCTGCTTCAGCAAGCTTTTAATTAGGATTTTTATGGCTGTTGTATTTGATGCTCAAGTTCCACTGTAACAGTCAAATATTACCAATCTTGGGGGCAGTTCAGATAAATGGCTAAAGAGGGTTTAATCACTGCATAGTGTCTCATCTTTTACTATAACTTTAGGCTAAACTTTTTCATGCCATGATCATTCAGTTTGCAATTTTTAGACAAGTTCCTCAGTCCTAATATCTCACTGGGGAGGTGTTGTGGCTTCTAATATCTCACTGGGGAGGTGTTGTGGCTTCTGCATCCGCTTTGCATGCAGAAGGTCCCAGGTTCAGCATCTCCAGTTTAAAAAAAGAATCAGGTAGTATGGGATGGGAAGGATCCCAACCTGAAACACTAGAGAGCTGCTGGCAGTCAAAGTAGACAATACTGACCTTGAGAGACAAAAAGACAGATTCAGTATAAGGCAGCTTCATGTGTTCGTTAATTTTCATGTTTTAGTCACATTCCAGGAAACGTGAGCTACCATTCGTCCATACTGAAATCAGCAGGGTGAAAGATAAAGGGTAATTTCTGCAGTGAGTTCAGTGAGGTTTCTTCCTAAATAAAGGCACATAAGTATCGCAGCTTTAATCCCATTTTACTGAAACCAATGAGATTTAGGGTGGAAATATGCAACCACATAGGATGTGTTGATCAATACTTACCACATCTATCAGTGGTCAAGTAATTGGATCGACATGTACAATCTTATTTTGCAAGTGTTAGTGATCAGATAAGAAATAGGTTAATTGGGGGTAAGCAGTCCAATATCACATTTTGTTTAGAGTATTGCATAGGGGTTAGGGCCTGTAGATGCCCAGGTTCAAATCCTCACTCACCATGAAACTGACTTCAGCCCAATCATGCTCTCTCAGCCTAATATACTCCAAAAGATTGTGAGGAGGACAATGGTCAATTTAGACACTATGGATCATATATAGGATTGCCAGATCCCTTTGGGCAGCCGGCAGGGGATGAGCTTACTGAGAGCTGGGAGTTTCTTCACACATTTCAGCAACATGCCCTCATGACTTCCAGTGTGACCAGGAAGTGGTATAGGCTAACCGGGGATGTTGGGGGAGACAGTCTGGTTTTGAGGCAAAAACTCTATGGTAGAATTAGCCTCTACCATAGAGTTTTTGCCCAAAAACCAGAGCCTACATCACTTCTGGGTCATGTTGAAATATATAGGAATGTCACTGAAATGTTGGAGGGTAATGCCCCCCACTGGCCATCTGATTGGCAGCGGAGATGTGGGACCTGGCAGTGGGGGGGGGGCCTGCCCCCACTGGGGGGCGGGGTCTGGCATCCCTAATCATGTAGGGTATGGGATCGTGTTCTGGATGACTGTGCTCAGGCACCTATTCAGATATAAGTGTGCATAAGAAGCCATAGATATCTAATTGGTTTTCCTGTGTTGAATTATTAATCTCCTGTTAATGTCTCAATGTTGTTGTTTTTAAATAAAAATATTACTACAGAATTCTTGCTTCTATTTGATCTTTTTATTAAGACACAGTAATTATATTGTTAAGATTGGCTAACTTAAAATAATGTAATAGTATTATTCATTGATTAGAGTTGCCAGCTCTGGGTTGGGAGTGTGATTACATGAGCCCCAAGTATTATATCTAGGGTTGCTGAGCAACACCTGGCAGCTAGTGGGATGATTGTGAGGGGGGGAAGCATGCTGGGGGGAAATTTTCAAAAATAAACCCTTGTCTATTTACAGAAAGTTCTTAACATAGGGTTCCTAGTTATTCCTAGAGTTACCTGGAAGTGACAGGGTGTCTCTAGGAATCACTGGAAACTCCATGGTAATCCCAGAAGTTCTTACTTACAACAGGACCTGGAGGTGGGGATCTCCTGCCCCCATTAGGGGCTTGGCAACCCTATATCTTACCTGAAAATAAGGTTTCACATGGTAAGGAGCATCTTCAAAGGGAAATCTCCAGATCAGTTCCGACCCCCATATTTACAGATTTCAAAATCATCTTCTATAGTTAACAGTTATATCAAAAGCGGTTCACATTCTTGGCTAACTAATTATCTCATAACTTCAAACACCATACAAATTCATACAAACACCATACAAAAAAATTGGAAGATGCTTCGCAGGCTAGAATCAGGGCTGGGCTGGCCTCTCAGTCAGTATGCCAAATATCATACAGATGTACATATGGAACTTCTACAAATATTTAAATTTTCATCACCCCCACTGAGCTGGCACTGATCTTTGACTCAGAAGCCTCTGAGGAGCCACAGGTGTGACCTGGGGGATACCAGGAAACTCTGGAAGACCCCTGCAGGGCCCATCAGAACTTGCCCCTGAGGAGTCTGCAGTAGAAACTCCTCTGCCAGAACTTCCCTCTGTCTCCCCAGGGCCTGGGTCAACTAAGTGCCAGTCCAGGACTCAGTCCACAAGCCCACTAGAATCCACCTCCACTCAACAGAAGTGGCAGAGGGCTTGTGCTGAGATAGCCCAGCAAAGATGCAATGCCAGACTGACACCCTGTGCTCCACCTCCTGGATCAAACCATGGTGGAAGTAATCCTTGGCAGGGTTGTGGCCCCAGTTAACCCTGGCAAGATGACTCTCAGGTGCTGCTTCTACAGCAGGCTGAGCAGCTGTCCTCTCAGCCTATTTAAACCTTGGGCTGGGAGGGAGAGTTTGCTGGATTAACTGGTCCACTAGGTGTACACCTGTGTCCCTATTCCAGTTCCTTGCCTCCAGCTCCTGTGGATGCTTGAGCCTTGCTGTCCGAGCCTGAGAGCATGACGACTTGAGGAGACCTGAGTGGCCCTGCCTGCAGAATACAGGACATAAATGCTTTGTTAATGCATGTTTACTGTTTTTTAATCAAAATAAAGAACATAAACAATAGAGATTACAGTTTTATCAATTATGATGTTCTCATTAAAAATTACTATCTATTTGACCCCAGCCAACCAGTCCCAACCAATACACCCCACCTCTGAACTGTATTTTCACATCTGTATTTAGTTGGTCATTCTTGATATTCTCAGATGTTTTTCACACCTGGGCCACGGCACATGTTATATCTGTTGCTATTACTGTTTCTGATCTGCTGGAGGCTATATTAGTCTGTTACTTCTTTGTTCTTCATGCCTCTCCAAGGCTCATCTATTTTGGGTTTATATTTGGCATACTTACTGAGAGGCCAGCCCAGCCCTGATTCTAGCCTGTGAAGCATCTTCCAATGTTTTTTTTAAATCAAGACCAGCAACTGCTCCCCTATATTTCTGTCTATACATGTGACAGTCCCCACCTTGCCTGACGTGAGTTGTGGGTTCTCCTCTCCCCACATGTGATATAAGATCTGGATCAGGACCAGGGGTCATTTCATAGAAAAAGAGGTGCAGGAGCTCATTAGGATAACTCATTTGCATATGCCACACACCCTAACATACCGGAAGTGTGTCAGAAGGCAACACCCACCCCTCAGGCTCCACTCCACAGGTGAGTGAAACTGACCTGCTCTTCCTCCATTCCCTTCCTCATCCAATACTTTGTGCAATAAAAATAAGCATAAAGAACACACCCTCATTCTCTTCCTGCTCCCTTGAAACCACCAGGTTTCAAGTAGACTTGAGATACCCAGGACATGTGCACCACCCATCCCTTTCCCTTCCCCTCCCCACAACAAGACACCCTGTGAGATAGATGGGGCTGAGAGAGGTCTTTTGAGAACTGCTCATGAGAGAACAGCTCTGAGAGAACTTGTGACTGGCCCAAGGTCACACCAGCAGCTGCATGTGGATAGAGTGGGGAATCAAACCCGGTTCTCCCAGATTAGAGTACAACTCCTGACCACTACACCAAACTGGTAAGGTGGAAGCTGCTGAAGGGTTGGTGAAATTTCTCCAGTACTTATGTGCCATGTGCCCAAATAAAAAATGGTATACTTAGAAAATTGATATGCCACCTTGAGCAAGTCTCTGGAAAAGCAGCACACAGTCATAAGAGGAACAATGATAAAATTATCAATATTAAAACAAAACATTAAAAACAATAAAGACCCTAGCAGGGCTTCCCCAAGGGAGCTGCACCTCTGCACTGCTCAGGGAAGCCGAGGAGGGGGTGGGGCTCGGTCATGTGCCCGCCCCCTGGGCTCCTCACTCCCGGAGCTGTGCTCCTGTGTGCTCCTGTGCGCTCCCGCTCCAACAGACCCCTGATCTATGATGTGTGGGGAGAAGGGACTTCAGCCTTCAGTGCGTGCCACTTTCCTGGCCTGAGGTAATGGCAATGGCAATGGTAATGGTAATGGCAATGGCAATTTCAACACCTAACAATGATTTTTGTACATGTGCTGCCAGGAGTTATGATCAGACATGTACAGAAGCAGGTTTTGTTCTTCTTTATTAATTGATGAAGATGTGTGCATAGCTCACTCTTTAGAAGTGGGAACATGGACTGGATTTAGTTAGTTAGTTCTGCTTCCTTTTCTCGCTAAGCTGCTGTCTGACAGTGTCTGACAGTGTCTATGTACCTGGATTGGAATCCATTTTCTTTAGGACTGATATGTGTAAGACATTACCCTTAGTCTCATAAAAGTGCTACTTATTATTATTCTCATTATCATGTCACATATATTTATAGCCTGCCTTGCTCCCTGAGACTTAAGGGTGATTATGAAGTATGATAAAAATAATTCAACAGAAAAGATTTCTAACGAGCAAAATTATGCCATGTGGTTAGGACTGAAGAACTGGAAAACAGTGCAAGAAAACAACAACAAAAACGACCTAAGGCCACCAACCAGTCAATGTAACCAAACAACTGTCTGAGGCAACAAAACTGTTTAAAGTTTGGCATACTAAACTGAAGAGAGTTACAAAGGTAGAAGACATATCATTGCAGTAAGGGGGAAGGGTGATACTGTAAACATTGTGATGTGTCATAATATTATCTTTTATTCTTATACTATGTGTAATCGGCCTTGAGACCCTATGTGAAAGTGGACAATGAGTAACACAAATAAATAAATAATAAAATATCCATGTGTGGAACCATCTGTGGATACCTAAATCTGTGGATCAGGGCCACACTGACGGAAAACATAGTTTTGCAAACTTGGGGGACCTCAGGTTTGTAAAAAAAAAAAAAAAACACCCTGAAAATGTTTAAAAAATCTCCATTGAGGGTTTAAACCCCCACCCCCAAACCAAGAGTGTTGTTTGTGCAAGCGCAGACAACACAGATGTAGCAGTGCTGTGAGCAGGACAGCTGGCAGTGTGGTGGGAAGGAGGAACCACAGCCCACAATATGGCCCAAAGTGGAACCTCCATCTTGCCATGAGAATTACCCCCACCACCCTACCTTTGAGGCTCATTTTTCTTCTTCTGTATATGTGTGAGTGTGTGCGTGCACCTGGGAGTCATGGTGACCTCTAGTGAGGCTTGGATGTTTCAGAGAGGTGGGTTGTTATTGCCTGCCTCTGCATCCTGACCCTGGTATTCCTTGGAGATCTCCCTTCCAAGTACTTGCCAGGGTTGGCCCTGCTTAGCTTCTGAGATTGGATGAGATTGGGCTTGCCTAGGCCAGTGTTTTTCAACCACTGTGCCGCGGCACACTGGTGTGCCGCGGGATTTTTTCAATGAAAGAAATGTGCCTTCCGGGCTGACCTTCCGGGACGCGTTTGCGCATGCGAGAAAGAACAGTGGTGCGGTCTCGCTGATTCCGCTCGCACGCTCTGTGGCCGGCCTGAGGTAGGGTGATTTGCACCAAGACATTCCAGTAAACATGAATATGTTTGATGGTAACAGCTAGCTGTTTCTGTCAGGGTGGGGTTTAAATCAGTAACTGTCCCTCAGCGAAGAATGGGTGTACTGTGCTTCTCTTCAAATCATTTATGGTCAGCGGAATGCCGTTCACATAAGAGTAAGAGTTTAAACTCTCTATTTGAAAAACTTTAGCAGAATCGCAGTATTAAAATACATCCACATTATATTTCTTCTGAAACTCAGGTCAATGTTATGGGAAGGAGCCATTACACTTTGGATCTGTAACTTACGATTTCAAGTTGAGTGGCTATTACGTGTATTTGTAATACTGTCATAGTTAATACTTGAGCTGAGGCAACTAATGACCCATTTATCTTGTATTTCAGTGTTTTTCAACCACTGTGCCATGAGATATTGTCAGGTGTGCCGCGGGATTTTTTCAATGAAAGAAATGTGCCTTAACTCGAAAAAGGTTGAAAAACACTGGCCTAGGCTATCCAGGTCAGGGCGAGGCTTCTTCTTTTGAAGCTTCCTCCCTTGGCAGTGCAAATGATGGGGGGCAGGAGCCAGGGCAATGCTACGCCAGTGATGGGAGGAAGCTGGAGCACTGCCATGCCAATGATGGGGGGATGGCATCACTGCAACAGCCCCACTGTCACCACCCCTGGTCCCAGTGCAGTTCCCAGCATCTTTGCTGTCATGGCCCCCAGACCTGACACAGCTCTCCACTCTTTGGGCTGCCCCTCACTGGGGGAAGGTGAGCAACAGGAGTGCTGATAATGGGGGTCGTTGGGTGGGAAGGCAGAGCAGTGAAGCTGGGGGTAGAGCAGTGAGGATGTGGGGTTGGGGGGAAGAAGGGAGGAAGGAAAGATGGAGGTGGTGCCGAGGATGGGGTGGAGGGTGAACAGCCATAGCAATGAGGATGAAGGTGTAGGCAGAGCAATGAGGATGGGAGAGGAGAGGAGCAATGAAAGGCAGGGGGGATGGGGTGCCACCTCCCCACAAGTTCCTTCGGGTCCCCGCTTGTCCCTTATAAAAGCAACCTCCTGAGGTGATCCACTGTAATATAGTTCTGATCCCTTTATAAGAATGTCCTCCTGAACATATCTGTTTTGCACATTCTGTGAAACAATAGAAGCATGGGGGCCTTCCTGATAACCTCATGCAGGCCATTCCATAATATGGGAGCCAACACTAAGAATACGCATGCTGATTTTGCCTGTTTGCAGGGTAGAACCTTCAGAAGAGTATGCTCAGAGGAGCACAGCTGTTATGGTGGAATATAGCAGGGAGTTGGTCCAGCAGGTATGTGGGTCTAAGGCTGTTATGGACTTTGATGTTGCTGTCTAGAGCTATGGGTTCAACCCAGTGTGTCACAAGTTACGTAGAAACATTTAGGGTTCAGTGAATCACCCCCTTAAAACTGTTTTCCCTTTCCTTTGCTATTTAACAACCCTGACTGATTACCTATACAACCTCTGTAGCACCATATTTTCCCCACTAATATTTATCTTCTTTGCCACAATATCCACATTGTACACTTATTTCCTACATGGAAATTTAAACCAACTGCTACATTGTTAAGTAGGTTTGGGGTTCAGTTTTACCCACATGATGAAAAGTTGAAGGATCTGGCCTTTCAATAAGTTTTTTTTTTTTAATAATCTTTTTATTCCCTGCTTCGGTAAAAATTGATGCTGTCAAAACAAACAGGAGATTAAGCTATAAAGGTCTGGAATGCACAGTAGGCATGAAGTTTTAAGAGTTACAGATGTTTTACATTGAATGGTTGATACATGGATGTAGCGCTATCAGAAAGTTAAATATTTACGGAATAATTGGCTGGGGTATATTAATGATTTAATAATTTCTGACAGCATCTTATCCAATCTAGAAAAGGCATTCATGAACACATGAAGCTGACTTGTATTGAATCAGACCCTTGGTCCATCAAAGTCAACATTGGCTACTCAGATGGGCAGCAGCTCTCCAGGGTCTCAGGAAGAGGTCTTTCTCATCACTTACTACTTGGTTCTTTTAACCGGCGATGCTGAGGATTGAACCTGGGACCTTCTACATGCAAAGCAGAGACTCTCCCACTGAGCCACAGCTCCTCTCCCCTCATGCTATACCCGACCGATGAATAACAAAAATAATGAATTCTGTTACATAACTATGGGTGCGATCACACGGACGTTTATTGCGGGCCTCGCGGCTGTTCCCCATTGCAACTAAAGGGGCTGAGTAGACGGGCCGCATCTGTCTCCCGTCTCGAAGCCGCCCCCCCCCCCCCCCCGCACTCGAGCCCGCTTTTCCAACCACCAGGAAAAACAAGTACCTTCCGTTTGGAAAAGCGGGCTCGAGTGCGGGGGCGGGGGGTGGCTTCGCAATAAACGTCCGTGTGATCGCACCCTAAGTTGCCTATGCAGAAAGGCATTGTGGTTCTAGACATTTTCTGCAGTCTAAACACTCCTCCAGCAGGGATAGAAGCCACTGGATAACCAGCATCGGGTTGTGCAAGAAAGATTTCCCCTGGCTGGTGCAGGCTCCCCAGCTACCCCTCTCTAAACTGTTGGCAAGTTTAAATACACAAGAAAGTGGAGCACTGACTGTTTAGAGAAAAATAAGTAGGTTTATTGAAGAAGAACAAACTGTTATAGAACATACAGAGAGAAAGCCTACAATAACCAATCTAACTGCTGTAAAAGGAGCAAAGAGCAGCAGGAAGCGATACAAGAGCAGGAAGAGCCAATCAGGAGACAGCCAATCAGAAGAGCCAATCAGGAGACAGCAAGGACACAGTCTGAAAAAGTAGGAAGTCCCTCGGCTAGCTATGCCAACTAGCAGTCCCTCAGCTGTCCCCCTGTAGGATGATCTTCAGATCTTCTTCATGAGGCTGCATTATAGGCCTTGCACATTCCAACATAAACACAGTCAGTTAAGGGGATATTGTGCTAGGAGCGCAGTGCTGAACTAGATGGGAGTCTGATTCAGGTAGCATCAAGTATTCACAGCAGAAACCCATATGTCACATACATGTTGATGTTCCAATTTTAAAAGTTTACATCTTCATTTCTTTTCCATTTGCTTCTCCCCAGACTTTTACAAAGCTGGCTGGGAATGCCAGCATAGTGTAGTGGTTAGACTGTCAGACTGGGATCCAGGAGAACCGGGTTTGAATCCCTACTCTACCATGGAAGCTTATTGGATGAGCTTGGGCCGGTCACTCTTTCCCTTAGCTTAGCATACCTCACCAGATTGTTCTTGTGAGAACAAAAGGGATGTGAGGAAAGCAATGTAAGCCACTTTGGGTCCCCACTGTGGAGAAAAATGGGGTATAAATGTCTAAATAAATAAATGCAGTGTTACTTCACGCCAATGAACTGGATGGATGTTTCTTTCCCCCCTGTCTCAGTGTAAACCAGTATTTAACAATTAGGGCTTGGACAGCTAAAGTATTCTGGCTCTTTTAAGCATCAGGAGTAGATTTGGCTTAAAATGGCTTCAGGGGATTGATAGGGATGCCGGCAGTCAAATTTGCACACAACAGAATGCCAAGCAAAAGCACTAGAGCTGATATGTTATCCCATCAAAAGAAAATCTGTATCTAATATGCTGTTGATGATCAGTGGGACTGCTGCATTAGAAACACAAAATTGCCTTCAAACACCTTTTTTTTTCAAAGTAAACATGCTTGCTTTGAACATGAAGGGGTTACCTTCAGACAAAAGCCTAACCTGGATGTATAGAGAGAGTTAAGCTGATCCCTGTAATTTTCTCTTTTGTAGTGCAGCAGTATAAAGAAACAGATAGCTTAGTTGTTTCAGATGTTAGACTTCAATGAACCAAAATGGATTTCTTTTAAGATGGCGCCATTTAAGAGGGGGAGAAATCTCATTTATCAGCTTTGTAGCCCTTACAGGTTTGCTTTCATTAATACTGTCGATTAAAGAATGCTTCACATTCATCCCTTTTTAGCAGTTACCTTCTTTGGAACTTTGATACACTCACAGACTTAATTGCAATGTAAGTCAGGCTACGCCTGCTTATGAAGAACTGGTCCGCCTTGAATGCCTCAGGGGCAGCTTTGGAGATTTTGTAACCTCAGGCCAAAGAGTTAGCTGTTGTAGCATACATTTTAAAGTTTGACTTGAAATATGATGGACTCACTTAGGGGTGGTCGTCTTGGATATCTATCACAAAGGTCACAGACTCTGAAGTGGACTGTGCGTGTTTATACTTTTTTATTTAATTGTTTTATATATTATTTGAAATGCTGTTTTAATGTTCAGATGTTTTGATTTTTTAATGTTTGCTGCCTTGGAGATCTTATTTAAGTGGAAAGGTGGCATAAAACGTTTTAAATAAAATAAATAATAAAGAAAGAAAGGATTGTGAGGTGGGAGAGCCTAGCTGAGAGCCAGTTTGGTATAGTGGTTAAGAGTGCAGACTCTAACCTGGGAGAACCGGGTTTGATTCCCCACTCCTCCACATGCAGCTGCTGGTGTGATCTTGGGTTGGTCACAAGTTCTCTCAGAGCTGTTCTCTCAAGAGCAGTTCTCTCAGAGCTGTCTCAGCCCCACCTGCCTCACAGGGTATCTGTTGTGGGGAGATTAAGGGAAAGGAGATTGTAAGCCACTTTGAGACTCCAAGTGAAGGGTGGGGTATAAATCCAGTCTCTCTTCTAGCTCACAGTGGCCCAAAATGAAGCCTGTTCACCTGTCTGCATCTTTTCGATATTGCCTGCTAATTTCCCGGCGTTGTGATAAGTGAGGGTTAAGTAAGGTTGCCAACTCTGTGTTGGGCAATTCCTGAAGATTTGGGGCTAGAGCCTGAAAATGGTTGAGTTTGAGGAGGGGAGGGACCTCAGCAAGGTATAATGTCATAGAATCCACTCTCCAAGGCCACTGTTTTGTTCAGGTGAACTAATGTCCATAGTATGGAGATCAGTCGTGGTTCTGGGAGATCTCCATATCCCACCTGGAGATTGGCAACCCTAGGTTACAGACAGCAGTTGAGGGCACATAGTCTGGAGAAACAAAGAAGGACCTGTTTGCCTCCCTTAATGACAAGTTGCCAAGACTGACAGAAAGCGACAGATCTGGGAATCTTAATAGCAGCCTGTAGAACTGGACAGTCTCACTTGACTTTACAGGCCAAAAAATGATGAGCTGCTGAATGAATGTCCTAGCTGGATATGCCTGTAGATGAGCAGCGCAGATGGCACAGGAAGCAGGGATCAAGTGCCTGATCCACAGGCCTCCTCCGACACCTGGTAGATGAAGCAAACTCATCCCTGAGGGAGGAAAGCATATCATGTGCAGTAATATAGAGTGGGACTATCTAACACATGGACTTGAATTGTGCCAAAAAAATTGGACACCACTGAGATAGCAGTTATTTGAGATAGATCCAGTAGATATGGGAACATTGTACTTGTCACCTTGTTCTTTCTACCTATTTCTAGTCAGTGTTATTTAAAAAAAAAACTAAGCAGATTTGGATATGTGGATTGGCACTTGCTGAGGCAGACAAATAAAATAGAAAGCTGGATAAACTGAAAGAAAAAAATAGTGAAACCTCTGTGTGTGTGTGTATGTGTGTGTGTGGTTTGCCATTGCCTTCCTGTGCAGTCTTCCTTCAAGATCTCCCAACCAAGTACTAACCAGGGCTGACCCTGCTTAGCTACTATGCCAAGATTGGGCTGTACCATGCTGCCTTCCCTCCCTGAAGCCTACTTGTACTTTGCTTAAAAATAGATCAAACCATGAAACTCAAGGAGCAAGAACTGGTCTTTCCATAGCACTGACCAACTGGAACTGCTCTTTGATGCTGTCCGATGCAAAACATGACCAATGAGTAACACAGTTCTTTTTCAGGAGTAGGCCCTGTGAAGATTCCAGCCACAATAGTACCTCATTTACCATTTATATTTGCAACAGGAACCACATGCAGTTCCCTGATCTCCTCAGAAAAAGGATGGGATAAAGTCCTGACCTTGATAGCCCAGGAAAAATCTTGTCAGATCTTGGAAGCTAAGCAGGGCCGACTCTGGCAAGTATTTGGAAGAGCGACCTTCAAGGAATACCAGAGGTGGGATGCAGAGGCAGGCTAATCAAGCCATTTCTCTGAAAAAATGTCTAAGCCCCCAGAAGGGGTTGCCAGAAGTCAACCATGCCTTCTAGGCAAGCACACAAACATGCACACACAAAAATATTTTTTTAAAGAAAGATGGTATAAAAACTAGAAAGAGAAACAGACAGTACTAGTAGAACTTAGTAATGTTAGATGGCTAGGATTGCCAGGTTCCTCCTGGCAACTGGCACAGGATGGGGGGGATTTACCCTTAGAAAAAGGAAGGCCCAGGCCACATTGCCAGTGTTATACAGGAAATGACAGCATCACACCAGCAACTTCCAGGTGACACTCTGGTATTTGGGCAAGAACTCTATGGTAAAACCAACTTCTACTATAGAGTTTTTGCCCAAATACCAGAGCATCATCTGGAAGTCGCTGGAATAATTACTTCACTTCTGGTGTGATGCTGGCAATGTGTCCTGGGCCTTTCTCTTTCTATTGGTAAGTCCCCTCACCAGCCAGCTGATTGGTGGCTGGAAAGCAAGGCCTGGTGGTGGCAGGCCCCTGCCTCCACTAGGGGCAGGGAGTCTAGCAGCCCTATAGACCATAGACCAGGGGTGGCCAAACTTGATTAACGTAAGAGCCACACAGAATAAACGTCAGATGTTTGAGAGCCACAAGACATGAACAAATATTATGCACACGTTTTTACTGGAAAATATGCAAATTTGCTTTTTGTTAACATTAAATGAGACTGCCAAAAATAAAAGCAAAAGGGGTAAAAACAGATATTGATAATGAAATTTATTTGTCCAGTTATATTTGTAGGCTGGGGGAGGGCTTTGAGAACACATTAAAAGTTGCTTTCTTTCTCTGCTCCCCCCCCCCCCGGGGAGGGGAACACTGGCTGGGAGCCATACAATATGTGTGAAAGAGCCACATGTGGCTACCGAGCCACAGTTTAGCCACCCCTGCCATGGACTTAGTGGTCTAATGGAAGAATCACTGCTTCATCATCAGCACTGACTAGTTCTAAAGATACTGACAAAATTTGTGCTTCTTTGGCTCAGAGTATAAGAAGCTTCCCATGAGTTTGCTTTGGGCTGCCAGGTCTCCCCACTGTGGTGGGAGATCTCCCAGAGGCAGCCCCAGTTGCCCACTGCCATATGGTATTTATTTATTTTTATTTAAAACATTTACTAGCTGCCTTTCTCCCTTGCAGAACTCTAGGCAGCTTATGATATAAATAAATGTTATCAAAAATGATAAATTATGAAACTCCTAAAAAGTCATGATTTAAAAACTGCAATGAGAACTGCCAATATTAAAAGTTAAATCAATCAAAAACACAGTCCTAAATAAAACTGTCTTTAACTGTCTTCTGAAGATTGACAAAGAAGGGGCCAGGCACACCTCCCTGAGGAGGTTTTCCTACAATTGGTGGGAAAGTCAGGAGGGCCCCTCCCGGTGGTGATCTTAATTCCTGAGAAGGAAGGAATGGGAGAAGACAATCCTTCAGATACCCTAGTCCCAAGCTATATAGGGATTTAAAGAACAAAACCAACATCTTGAGTTGTGTTTGGGAGTGGATCAGTAGCCAATGTAACTGCTGTAGCATCAGGGACAAATGCTTCCAGTAGCTGGCCCTGACCAGCAGTCCAGCGGCAGCATTCTCCGCTAGCTGCAGCTTCTGAACACTCTTTAAGGGGTAGCTCCTAGAAGAGGACATTGCAGTAGTCCAGTCTGGTTTTCTAAGGTGACTGCTGTGTCAAGCAGCACCCCCAAGCTGTGAACCTGGCTTTTCAAGGGTAGTATAACCTCATCCAAGACAGGGGAGATCTGAAGTCCCTGGTCTGCCTTTCTACTAACCCAGGCTGCGGTCACACACACTAAACAATCCACTTTCAATCCACTTTCAATGCACTTTCCAACTGGATTTTGCCAGTTCACACAGTAAAAATCCACTTGGGAAGTGCACTGAAAGTGGATTGGAAGTGGATTATTTAGCGTGTGTGACCGCAGCCCCAGAGAATCTGGGTTGTCATAATTGTCATAATTAAGTTTTCTGCTTGTTCACCCTTGCCCAGCCCATTGCTGACTCCAAGCACTGGTTCAGAATGTCAACAGCATCCTCTGAGAAAGGCAGAGCTGGTATCATGTTCATACTGGTTGCATCGCAGCCCATACCTCCGCATGATCTCTCCTAGCAGCATCATAGAAATATTATTCCATATGTCTCTCAGACTTGTGATTCTCCCATAACATATTCTGTTTTCTGTAAAATGAATGAATTTGCATAGTTGTTTGTATCTCAATAACAGTACTATCTAGCAAACCTAGGAGTAAGCCTCATTGAATAAACCTGAGTAGGACTGTGCATAGACCTGGTCAAGATTGCTCCCTAAATCAGTTAATCACATTGTGCGTACACTTACACACTGCATATAAAAACCATGTAAATTGTAGGTGATAAAAGAAGAATTCCAAAAGAAGCCCTGTGCATATTGCTGCTTGAATAATACATAGTACTTCCAGAGTTAAAGGGAAGACGTGGATGTGGATAAAAAGGATATTCTATTTGGAAAGCGCCATTATCACTATTATCAGTCTTCAGTTATTAGAGTCATTGGTCTTCATCTGAGGGCCTCAACTTTCAAAACTCTTTATTACCTGTGTCCATTATAAGTTACTTTGTTGCGACGATTAATAATATATTAAGTGCTTTTGAGAGGTTTTATTTACGCTGCTTGCCCTTCCATGAAACTAATCCACACCTTCATTATTTATGAATAATGCACACCTCTCCAGTTAACAACAACTAAATTATGCAGAATTAGAAGGCAATGAACAAACTAATTCACAGAGCCATGTTGATCCCAGTTGAGATTATTACATTGCTTTGCCTGTGTGACTGATTACCTACAAAATATATTTAAACAGAAGTGGGCTGCTTGCAGCCAAATGGCTCTGACTTCATGGAGTTCAACAATGCAGTCCAAAGCAGCATTATTCCCTTTCTAAACCCACAATCACTGTTTAGGATTGCACTGGAAAAAATGGGTGCAGACAAGCCCAAGTTAATGTGCTGTGTCTGTATCCTTCTGGTTTCAGCAGAATGCTTAAGCATATCAGAAAGCTCTGTAAAAATGAACATGTGAAAACTCAAGTTAAGATGGTCATAAATGTATATTCTCCAGTCAGAGAAGTCAGGAATGGCTCTGATCGAAAACAGTAGGCATCCCTTGTGCTAAATAAAGCAACAATGTTTTACGTACAGAATGTTTGTTTAGACATGGAACCAATTCACATGTATACAAGCAATAATTTCTGTAAAGCTATGCTTTTTTACTTCTTAAGTAACAATAGAGATCTAATATTTAGTCAACATATTGGATGGGATTTAGCCAGCTTTTTTGCTGCTGAAAAGGGGAAGAGCAGTCCCCTTTGACTACTAAAAAAAGCCTATGCTGAGCATTATGGGAACATATACAAAAGCCATGTTAGACAGGACTGTAGTATGGAGGGGAGTTAGGTAAGACTGAATGAAAAGGTTAACTGGATTTTTTTTTAAAGCTAACTGGATTTAACCCATTGCCTTCCAAAATAAAACAGGACCCCTGCTTACAGACACACACACACAGAAAGTGTGTGTATGGTGGGGTGAGATATTTGAAACAAGATCCAATATGAAATTGCACTTGTATTTATACTGCTGTTATAAGAATTTAATTGTAATTTATTGTATTTTAACATGTTGTATGCCTCCTTGAGCCTGCCTGGACAGGCAAGGCAGGATATAAATTGAAATAAATAAATAATAATAAATAATAATCAGTGTGCTCAAAGTAGGTGATGACCACCCCCATCTGTTGTTAGATAATGCACCTTGTCTGATGACTGTCAAAAATTAGGCAGATGAAAGTGAATAGCACATAATGGATAACTGGCATTAGAATGAAAGGCAGAGCCACTATTACTGACTCAGTTAAAAATAGTTAGTTAGTTAGTTAGTTCAATTTCTAGCCCTCCCTCCCCTGCACAACAGGCTCCGGGTGGGTTACAACATTCTTAAAGCATATGAAAATTTAAAATACAAAGTACAATTCATAAAATCAATTGTATTTAAAATACAAAGTACAATTCACAAAATCTATCCATTCCAGAACAATGCTAATACATGAAAAGCCCTTAAGTAGTGCCAACTGGACAATCTGATGAACCAGATGAGGTTTTAATTATAAGTAGCTGCACACTTAAGCCAAACAAGGTTGTCCTCTATGTATATCAAGTTCCTTCTGGTTAGGGTTGCCAGCCTCCAGGTGGGGCCTGGGGATCTCCTGCTTTGACAACTGATCCCCAGCTGACAGAGATCAGCTCCCCTGGAGAAAATGGCTGTTTTGGAGGGTGGACTCCTATGACATTGTACCATGCTGAGGCCCCTCCCCTCCCCAAACCCCTCCCTCTCCTGGCTCCACCCCCAAAATCCCCAGGTATTTTCCAACCCAGACTTGGCAAACATACTTCTGGTGGTGGCTCCAGAGTGGTGGAACATGCTTACATATAACATTCACCTTGCCTCATCTTCCAAACTTGCAGTGGTCATCTCATTTCCTTCCTTCCCTTCCCTAAAAGCACCCATAACCTCGTCCCTTTTCCTGCATCCTTCTCTCCTTCCCACTTACGAGCAAGCCTACCTTTATCTGCCCCTTTTCAGCCTTCCCTCCCAGTTTGCTTGCTTTCAGTAATACCATGAGTATGGCTTGGATCTGTTGTTGCCTTCTAGACCTGAGATGCTGTGACCCAGTTCCAAGGGGCCTCCAGGGGCACTGGCAGCATCATGGGGTCTTTTTCCCAGCTGTCTTTCCAAAACACAGCTATTTGGGTGGGTATCCAAAGTGGAATCCAGATGCTGATCAGATGTGAGTCATCTTCTGCTCCTCCCCCAACACTTTGCTATGTTCAGCAGCAATGTTTTCAGGGCTGAGACATCAGAAGTGGACTCTTGGTGATCCTGACAATCAGCTGTGAGTTCACTTCTGAGTTCCTCTGTTCCTTGGGTTGCAGCAACCCTGAGACCCAGTGAAATTTCCCCAGAAGGAGATCAGAAGCTGACTCTCAGCTGATGGGGGATTAGTTGGGAGTCAGGTTTAGATTCCACAGTGCAACTAGGAGGGGTGAACAGCAAGGAGCAAAACAGCCGCAGAAAAGGGCCATACCACCCCCATCCCACCCCACCCCAGCACCACCACTGAAAGAGGAAGGGAGCACCTGCTGGCCATGTCCAAACAGAAAGTCCCTGGCCAAGCATGGTGGCTGCACAAGGCCAGCCCTCACCATGGTGAGACCTGGCAAGCGTGACTCATCCTTTGCTGACTCAAGGCCAGGCTGGACAAGAGGATGCGTTCCTCACTATGGCAGGACCTCCTTCACCATGCCTCCAGCTTGTGCCTCTCTGAGCTCAGGTGGCACCAGTGAGTTAGAGCCCCACCTTCCACACACAAGCCATCAGCTCATTGGGGCTCTTCCCAATGTACTTAATGGCTAATCTCCCCCAGCAACCAGCTTGTTGGTGCCAAACAGCATGAACAGGCCGTGAACACCAGAACAACCTGTCAGTTAATCTAGGGTTGCCAAGTCTGGGTTGGAAAAGACTTTGGGGGTGGAGCCAGGAGAGGGCGGGGTTTGGGGAGGGGCCTCAGCATAGTACAATGCCATAGAGTCCACCCTTCAAAGCAGCCATTTTCTCCAGGGGAGCTGATCTCTGTCAGCTGGGGATCAGTTGTAAAAGCAGGAGATCCCCAGGCCCCACCTGGGGGCTGGCAACCCTAGGTTAATCAGATCCCTGATCAGAAGCAGCAAACAGCAGGTGTTTGAGCATCTCCACCTCAGCTGCTCACCCACTTCTTCAAAGATTGCTTCAGCAACAGCCGTGCAAGACCAGTGTGCTGCTACTTGATCCACCTGATATAATTAGTTACAGTGTTGAGATGTTTGTGGGCTTTGGAATGATGATGTTATCATAGAACACCATTCCAGCTCTTCCAGACCTAGTTCTTTCTCCCCAGGAACAAAAAGCATTTAAATATGTAATCCCCCCTGTACTCCAAAGTGCTTCATTTTGACAACAGCTGCATTGAGTGATTTACTGATAATTTCTGAAGTACCTAATGGAAGCACTGTGGTCCTGGACAATGAGAACACTCCATGCTAGTATAGGAACAATGGGCAGTGGGAAACTCTAATGAGGGACAAGGGACAATGTGGAATTCATACGATACTTTTGCTGAAAGTGTCCCAGCGGCTTACTTTATCATTTTTGTCTGAACGTGCCTTACATTTTTTAAAAAACAACCCTTCAAACAATTATGATTATGGGTGTGCCATCCTAAGCAGAGTTGTGGGGTCAGTACTTGGGAGCCAAGGAAGACTCTGCAGAGGAAGGCGATGGCAAACCACCTCTGCTTCTCACTTGCCTTGGAAGCCCCTTGCTGGGGTCATCATAAGTCAGCTGTGACTTGATGGCACTTTATACACAAGCAAGCAGAACCACACCCTTCTAAGTCCATGGAAGTTTATAAAATTCTTTGTACATATATATACCTGTGGGGGTACATATATATTTTTGCAGGGGTCCAGGACTAAGAAGGGCATCACTCTGCTCGGGATGGCTTATGTTCACTGCAAGCATCTGAAGGAATTAATAAACTGTATAGTTACAGACAGGTTGTGTTTACCAATCAATGAGAATGCCTAGGTGAGAACATACTAGTGGACATATAACGTAAGTCTCAAGTTCACTGGCACAGTGGCCAGGTCTCAACTGTACACTTACTGAAGCAGTACTTGGAAATGTTCCCACAAGGGCCTTTGGTGTATTTTTATCCTCAGAATGCACTAGCTGACTGGCTGAAACAATGCCATACATGCCCTTTTGCAACTTGTAGAATTAGCTTTATGAAATCCAGCTGTTTCAGAGAAACCCCTGACTAGCAGCGTCATCTAGCATTTTATAAAATTCTGCCCCAGCTCTGACTGGGAGGGTTGATATTTGTGAAAATGGCCATGGGTTCAATTGATGGCGTTATTTACCTTTCCCGGAGCAAAGCGTAGGCTATGTTTTGATAATCTGCGCTGTACCCAGATCAAAATCTGTACACAAACCATATTGACAATTAAAATGTCAAAAAAGCTGGACTTTGATGTATCCTTCTAGGGAGCTGAGAAACAGTAGAGGAGGAGGGAAGGGCCCATTTAACAGTTTCGGACTGTACCATAACACAGTGAAACTGATATCAAGATGGGAAGAAGGGCTAGTGTGAGACTAGCTGATTCAGGCCCCCTTTTTATTTTAAAGAGCCCAGACACGTGACATGGAGAGGAAAAAATGAAGAATTCTGCCCATATATTAATGACAAACATCTGCCTTCCATGGCTCAATAATTTAACTTCTCATTATTTGCACATTAGGAAACAGAAATGCTTCGTGTTTGTTTTAAGCACTTTTTCTCCTACAATAGGCCAAATCTGGACCGGATCTCACATTCAACTTGGAAAGAAGTGATTCCAAATTTATAGACACTGACACCTGAGCAGAATATTACCTGCATTGCTGTTGTTCCCTAAAACACCAAGAGTTTTCTCATGTAAAATGCATGTTGGGTTGCCACCTCTGGATTAGGACATTCCTGGATACTTGGGAGTGGAGCCCGAGGAGGGCAGGGTTGTAAAGGGACATCAGCAAGGGTGTAATGCCATAGAACCTACCCTCTGAGACAGCCATTTTCTTCAGGGGAACTGATCTCTGTAGTGCGGAGATGACTTGGAATTCCAGGAGATCTGTAGGTTCCACCTGGAGGTTTGCAACCCTATGAGCTGTGTAAGCCTCATATTTTACTACCTGAGAACAGTGGACTCACAAGAGAAAATCTCTCTCTAAAGCCCTATACAGCCTGGGACCAGTGAAACTGAACGACTGCCTTCTCTCATGCATACATGCACACACAGTGAGGCCACCTTGTGAGCCCTTGCTCTGTTAATCTCCACAAGCTAGGTCAGTGAGCACAAGTGGAGGGGGGGCTGAATCCAGCAATCTGCCCCTTGTTTCCCTAACCCCAGGAGTGCCTTCTGATCCCAAGAAAGTTGACTACCAGAACTGGTGGACCCAGGTGGACTAATACCCAGTCATGAGATTGCACGCCAGTTTGGTGTAGTGGTTAAGAGTGGTGGACTCTAATCCGGAGAACCAGGTTTGATTCCCCACTTCTCCACATGCAACCTTGGGTCAGTCACACTTCTCTCAAAGCTGTTCTCTCAGAGCTCTCTCAGCCCCACCTACCTCACAGGGTATATGTTGTGGGGAGAGGAAGGGAATTGTAAACCGCTCTGAGATTCCAAGTGAAGGAGGGGTACAGATCCAGTTCTCCTCCTCCTCCTCACTGGAAATGAACTTTCTTGTAATCAGAAGTGACTGCTGGGGGAGGGGGGTTGTGTAGCCTCTGATGGATGTGTATTTATGTATGTTTAAAGCAGCCTGAGTAACTCTGACTAACTCAGCTTCATCAGAGTTTGGAAACTAAGCAGGGTGAACCATGGTCAGTACTTGGATGGGAGTCTTCAAAGATAGACTGGGGTTGCTATGCAGATGAAGGTAATGGCAAATCACCCTTGCTCATCAACTTGATGGTACATCATTATTAATTCTACATTTTAACTATTTTATATATACTTCATTTTAAATGTTTTGATGTTGAAGTGTTATGATGTTGCTACCTTGAGGACCCTATTTGGATGGAAAGGCAGCATAGAAATGTTTTAAATAAAATAAATAAATAAAGTGATCTAGGATCAAAGCCTGAGTTGGGAAGTATACAGGTAAGGAGAAAGCACTATTTGAATGGGGACAGGTTTGATTTCAGTGACTGAGGCCAGCAGAGATCTGATTTGTTACCATACAGATCTCTGGGTATGAACCTTTTCCCCATGTAAGTGAATGATTGCCGCCATTGAATTTGGTGTGGGAAAAGGCAATGCACTGTTAATACTGTGAAATGGAAGCTGTTATCCCCTCCTAGTACTGGGAGGGTCAACCCTTACCAACAGAGCTCTGTGGGAGGTTTCTCTTTTCCTGTCACAATCAAGATCCTTTTGTTACTACTAATTTCTAACTATTCTTGTTGATTAAGGTGGGTTCACATGAAACATGTTAATCACTGATCCAAATACCCATTCTCTGAATTGTGCAACTGCTCCCATAAACATAGATTCTGGTGGGTAGCCGTGTTGGTCTGAAGCAGCAGAACAAAGTTTGAGTCCAGTGGGTCTTTTAAAACCAACAAAGTTTAATTCTGGGTATAAGAAGTGTGCGTGCACACGAAAGCTTATACCCAGAATTAAACTTAGTTGGTCTTGAAGGTGCCACTGGACTCAAACTTTGTTCTATTGCAACCATAAACAACTTTAAAATTATTCTGTACTATGTTCTGCTTCTGCCATGCATGTGGATCAAAATCACTTGTCCATTGTAAAGTGCAGGGAGGATGGATTACAAAACAAACCACCTGCATAGACATCAATCAAGTCAGAAACCTGACACAAACATATGTAAAACTGCCTTTCTGTTTTCCAACCATGCATGCCAATAGCACAACAGGGGCTGAAAAGAGCTTTAAGCAGCATGTATGAATTTGGTTCTAGATCTTATATATAATTTATTTATTGTTTACTTCCCTTACACCCCTCTTTTCTCCCCAATTGGGACCCAAAGCAGCTAACCTCATTCTCCTTTCCTCCATTTCATTCTCACAACAACCCTGTGTGGTAAATTCAGCTGAATGTGTGTGATTGGCCCAAAGTCACCCAACAAGCTTCCATGGAAGAGTGGAGATTTGAACCTGGCTTTCCCTGATCCTAGTCCAATATTCTAACTACTATATTAAACTGACTCTCACTAACCTGTTAGTGTTCTTTGAGGGGGGTGAGCAAACATGTGGATAAGGACCCAATAGATGGTGTTTACCTTAACTTCCAGAAAGCTTTTGATAAAGTTCCTCACCAAAGGCTCCTAAGTAAGCTCAATAGTCATGGGATAAAAAGGACAAGTTCTTTTATGGATCAAAAACTGGCCAATTAATAGGAAACAGAGAATCAGTGTGCATGGGGCAATTTCACAGTGGAGAGTGGTAAGCAGTGGGATACCGCAGGGCTCAGTACTGGGTCTGATGCTTTTTAACTTGTTCATTAACAATTTGGAATTGGGAGTAAGCAGTGAAGTGGCTAAATTAGCAGATGACGTGAAATTGTTCAGGGTGGTGAGAACCAGGGAGGATTGTGAGGCACTCCAAAGGGATCTGACGAGGATGGGTGAGTGGGCTTCAGCGTGGCAAATGGGGATCAGTATGGCCAAGTGCAAAGTGATACACATTGGAGCCAAAAATCTAGCTATAAATACATGTTGATGGGGTCTGAACTGGTGGGGACTGACCAAGAGAGAGATCTTGGAGTCATGATGGATAACTCACTGAAAATGTTGACCCATTATGTGACTGCAATAAAAAAGGCCAATGCTATGCTGGGAATTATTAGAATGGGGACTGAAAACAAATCAGACAGTATCATAATGCCCCTGTATAAATTGATGGTGCAACCTCATTTGGAATACTGTGTGCAATTCTGGTCACCACACTGCAGAAAGGATATTATAGCATTGGGAAAAGTGTAGAAAAGGGCAACTAGAATGATAAAAGGGTTAGAACACTTTCCTTATGAAGAAAGGTTAAAGCGCTTGGGGAAACGACAACTGAGAGGTGATAAAAGTGTTCCCTCTAAGATGAGTTAGTGTGAGCTAGCTCACAGTTTTTTAGGCTCTGGCTCACACATTTTTGCCTTAGCTCAGGAAGGATGGCTCCAGAGAAAACTAATTTATGCCGTAGCCAAACTGCTTGCTCACAACTCTAATGCCAGTAACTCACAAAGTAAAATTTTTGCTCACAAGACTCCACTGCTCAGAGGGAGCATTGGACACGATAGAAGTTTACAAGATTATGCATGGGACAGAGCAGGTAGAGAAAGAAGTACTTTTCTCCCTTTCTCACAATACAAGAACTCGTGGGCACTCCATGAAATTGCTGAGCAGTCAGGTTAGAACACATAAAAGGAAGTACTTCTTCCCCCAAAGAGTGATTAACACATGGAATTCGCTGCCACAGGAGGTGGTGGTGGCTACAAGCATGGACGGCTTCAAGAGGGAATTGGATAAACATATGGATCAGAGGTCCATCAGTGGCTATGAGCCACAAGGTACAGATAGGAACTCTCAGTCTGGGGCAAATGATGCTCTGTATTCCTCTGTCCTCCCTGGGGGGCAACTGTGGGAGAGCTTCTAGTGGTTTTAAATGGTTTTTAAATGTTTTATATGTACTTGGTACATGTTGCCAAGCAATGTAAGCCGCCATGAGCCTGCTTGCTGGGAGGGCAAGATATAAATATAACAAAATTAAAATTAAATAAATAAATAGTGTCCTGGCCCCACTTGCTGGACCTCCTGATGGCACCTGGTGTTTTTGGCCACTGTGTGACAGAGTGTTGGACTGGATGGGCCATTGACCTGATCTAACATTGGCTTCTCTTATGTTCTTATGACACTGATTGCCCATTTGTTTCTGGGCCAAATTCAATATGGGGGTATTGATAGCTTGTGCCCTATGCAGTTTCTCCCATTTAACTTTTCTGTGCCTTTGGTTCATCTAAGGACAGTGCCAGGAACCTTCCTTTGTGAATCTCCCACTAGGAAGGGCCTTTTTGTTGGCAGGCACCTGAATTTTGGAATGTTCTCAGTGAGGCCCAAGGGGCTTCTGCCATGTTTATCTTTAGAAAGTTGTTTAAGATTTCTTCTTTGGGAGATGCATCACCAAGAGGGGAGCTAGTCTGAGAAAGATACAGGGGCCCTTGCTCAGCCTTGGGTTTCCATGGAGCTGGGCATCTCATAGGATTCATTTTCACATGTTTTAGCTGGACATAGGTAGGTAAGGGTGGGATCAGAATCGTTTTCTGGAAGGTCCATAGTGGCTCTTGACAACTTTGTTGGGGGGTCAATGTTCATACTTGGTCATATGACTGTTTCTCTTTTCTATCATATGAGCAGTATTGATGTTTTAAAATATTTATAAATTGCATGTTTTGTATATGATGCTGTTATAGTTCTATGATGGTCATTGTAAGTTTACTTACAGGGATCACAATGGATGGCATCATTATCTTCACTGAGAAACTGCACAAGAATAGCAACACACCGATTAACCTGATGGCGCACAGAGTAGATGGGTTCTCTGATCTTCAGCATGTTATTGAACTTTTTAGACCTGAAATGCACAATCAGCAGCCTCATATGAATCATTTCCTGCTGAATTATGCCACTTGCATACAATAGGACTTTGGCGGCAGTTGGGGTAGAGAATTAAATGTTATTAAATGCTTTCTTATATTAGAAAAAATGGTGCATATAACATTAGTATGTCAGGGAGAAGGCTAGTGTGAGTTTAGTGTGGTCTTTTTTCATGAAAGCATTCCAACATTGGATTTCCTTTTTGCAGCCTTGTTGTGGTATAGTCCAGCAACAGCTGAGATAACTCACTGGATGATATTACACTTGCTCTTCAGTGTGGACTCAGTGGGCAGTTTACATTGCCTGGCTGGCTAGGTCTACTACAGTAAGTAGTTTGTGCAATAAGCTTAGAGAAGGGACACTGTAGACAGGTAAGATGTCTGCAACAGACTCTGAAATTTGGAAGATGCAAGTCTTGTGAGGCAGCATTTGGGGGGCCAGACTACATGTGATGCTCTGTGCTAAGATGTTCCCCCCCCCCCAAAAAAAAAACATTTCTGTTTGTTTGTTTGACAAACAGACCTGAGTCTAAACAGTAAAACCCAGTATGAGAGCAGTTGTGGGGCATATCCCTTTCCCGTGATGATTATTTTCCACTCAAAATCCTCCACAGATGCTTTTTTCCATTCCCATTTGCTGTCCCTTCTGGTGAATGCCTTAGAACCAGTTTTTAAAGGAAGATTTTTCTTGCTAGAGGCATGATCCAGGCAAGGTAGCTGATATCTTGGTGCTCTCTAGGCAATCGGATCTGGCTAGATTATAACAGCAAAAAGCAAGCAAACAAAACGAAATCAGAGGAGTGCTTTCTGTGCTATTTTGTACCACCAGCACCCCAGCAATAATTTCCAAAATGGGAAAGGAGTGATCCCCCCCCCCCTCAATGAACCCTTCCATTTCAGCTTGGCTCAAAGGCAGGGAAGATCCAAGTTTCCTCCCCCTGCCTAAAAAAATACATGGCTAGTCCACAGGCATCCTAAGGGGAGTTCTAACAGCCTTCATAGTATCATCGGAACAGATCAGTGAGAGTCCTTGTGAACAGAATGTGCAGTATTGTAGAAAGGTACCTTTGCCAAGAATCATTTCATTGTTTTCATATCAACAGTGGAAAGCAAACCTTCTTAATTTAAAGCATACTTGCATACAGGGGGGCCCAGCACAGTACACATTCTCTATCATGAAGCTGATTTGATGCCAGAGGACCTGAAAACACAGCGGTGCGGTGTTTCTTTAAGGCACGGCAGGACAGAGACTGACCTTTTATTTTTAAACAGGGAAACCAATCACTTAGGTGTTGTAGGACTGTTTTCTATGAATTATAGGAATGAAAACAGATGGTTTCTTTTACTGGTATCCTGGGGTGGGTGGGTGGGTAAAACAGGAAACCATGGATTTTGCCGGAAGAGTCTCATCACCTACCACCAAACTAGAATCAGTAAAAGCCTGGATCTGGTAAACTCTGCACGAGTGTAGCCTTTCAGGGGAGTGGTTGCTATATTCTAGCAGCCTCAGCAGGCAGGCATAACTGGACAGAATGTTGCATTTGCACAGGGTAGACATGGGCTCAGATCCCTTCTTAGCCATGAAGCTAAGGAAATGCACTGGGCAAGTCACAGCCTTTCACTGCCTCTTGTAGTGCTGCCCAGATCAAAGCGATGAAGAACATGTTCGTGGCAGTTCTGATGCTGCAGCTCAGCCATCCCAGAAGCAACCTTGGTGTGGCCAAGCTGCAGAGCACAAAAACCAATGAGATCTTTGAAGACCGTAGAGCTGGTGTGCTTTCAGAATGAGGCATTACACGAGGCAGGTGTAAGATGTAAATCTTTGATGTCTTATTGCTCCAGTGTAAACACACAGTGGCTGCATTAGTACAATGAGGACTGCCATTTTAAAAGATTACTGGCACTCTGGGTGGGGCTTGGGGAGAAGACAAGGGGAACTGATGGTCTAGTGGCAGAATCAGGATGAATCATGGAGAATTATGGGTACAAGTTGGTGGCATTTGGAGGGTCAGTGGAACACAGGGTTTTTTTATATATTTTTACCCTTGATTACTGGTTGCCTGACAAAATGTGACACGATTTTTCAGATCAGGGGAGGTTCTGGGTATCTGATTGCCCCAAGTAGGGTATGCTTATGATCCCTTCTTGCACTGCCACCAGCTGAGTCTAACTGGGAATGCCATATGGGCTCAATTTGGACCCAGCCAGCAGCAGCCTGGATCCTGGAGGCAGTGCCCGTAGTTACCTGTGTCCCTTATAGCTGAATGGGAGTATTTATGAGGCACTGAGAGTCAGTGTTGTGGGGTAATTGTTAGTATTTAAGACCAGGACCAAAATGGCCTTGGCTCAACTCTCCAGTCAGTGGTTCAATGAGTCATTTATGAGAGAGAGGCCGTGGCTTAATGGTAGAGCATCTACATGTCCCATGCTCAGTCTTGGGCATTTCCAGTTAAAAGCAGGTGATGATAACACAAGAAGAGTCTTCTTGGATAAATTCTGTGGTCCATCTAGTGTCCAGCATCCTGTTTCACACAATGGCCTTGTTCCCCTTGAGGACCAACAAAACGGGAGTAGAGGCCAGGGCTTTCCCCTGATCTTACCTCCTAACACAGATATTCAGAAGTTTAATGCTTCTGAATATGGGGATTCCCTTTACTCACCATGGCTAGGAGCCACTGATGGACCAGCCCTCCATGAATCTGTTGAATCCCCCTTTTTAAGGCATCTGTGCCATCACTATGTCCACTGGCATGAATCCTAAAATTTAATTACTCATTCAGTAAGGTACTTCCTTTTGTTCATCTTGAATCAATTGCCCATCAAACTCATTGAGTGCTCCCAAGTTTTAGTATTATAGAAGAGGGGGAAATTTCTCTCCATGTTGTTCTCTTGATGTGATGTGAAAGACTTTGATCTGAGACCCCAGAGTACAGCTGGAAGTCAGACCAGGCAATATCAATCTTGATAGACCAATGACTTGACTCTGTATAAGGTAACTTGTATTAAAACTCATTACTGCTCTGCCTCAGTCAGTTGTTTAGGCAGCTTGACCAGAGAATCGGCCATGGTTCAAGCTACCAACTATGGACTGGTAAATGACTAAGCACAAAGACATTTGCACATATATTTATCTGTTTTTTGCCTTGCATAGCATACCATAGAATGGACAGTTGGTATTTTGGCCTTGCTTCCTTTCTTTGTGGGGGGAAAATTATATCTTCTAAAAGTAATGTGTTATATTATACTTTGGGGGTTGGGATCTAAAACCTACAATGCATGGAGGCAATGCCTCTTTCACTTACAATTAAAATCAACTGGAGGAATTACAATCCTTTAAGAAAACAGCACACGAATGAATGCAGCGCCCAAACTCCGCATTTACTTTAAAACATTCTGCTTTCCAGCAGAAGGAAGTAAAAATATGCGCCGACTAATGGAATGCTTACTGCATGGAAATGTCACTCCTCCCTTTGTTCATACAACTTCTGACATTTTTTACATCTCTAATCATTCAAAACATAGTTTATGAAGTGTTCAGTATTTCCACTGGAGCTGTAAAGGAAGCACTCCTGTTAGCATGTCATAGGATAAATAAAAGGTGTTTCCTAGTCTTCATAGCTGGAAGCCCCTTTACCGTAAGACAAACACAGCAGAAAGACTCAGATAATAACTCTTCTTCATTTTCTGAATACATCAGGTTGTTGCCAATGCCAGCAAAATGGATCAAAAGTAATTTCCTATTGCAGGGAAAGGAGAAAAATTATGTAGGTGGCACAGCCTTGTACTCAAAACCAAAGAAAATCCCTGGGTAGATGTCTCTGAGACAAGACATTAAGGCAACAGCCTTGTCCAGTTGTTTCTGCCCAAAGCCTTGTATTCAAATGTATACTATATTGCCTGTGGATATGGAGGTTTTTTGTTTTTTTTTAAAGCTATCATGATGATTGCAAAATCAGATCAATCTCAGGCTTTAATCCAAAAATAAATGCCTAGCCTAGTGGGCCTCAAACTTCAGCAACCTGAAGATCCCCCTTTGTATCAGAATTTTCTCACATATCCACAAACTCTCCTCTCTTCCCTCACCAGCACATACCACATGCTGGACAACCTCTTTTCCTAAGCACATGCAGCAAGCCACCTATGCCCCATAGAGGCTTCGATCCTCTCACATCCTCAGAACAATACAGGGAGACTCTTATCAGCTATACTTCAAATGCAAGCTTAAGTACTAAATGCTTGTATCACTTGTATGCAGCCTATGAGGTCAAGTTTCAGAGGGTAGCTGATTCTATAGGCCCAGGCCCCAGTTCTAATCAATCTTAATATTTGATTGGCAGGGATCTGGAACAGACACCTGCAAGAAACAGCCTTTTTGGTTGATATCTTCTAGCCAGATGCCAACAGAACAGGGCTGAGAAAGACATGGAAAAACTTTCAGAGCTGCTCATATAAATAGAAAAAGACAAGCAGTGTGCAAAACCTAAACTATGGATGCAGAGTTGTTGCCCTGCAAGGCGCTTATGCACTCTTATAGACATAAAGTCTATAAGTGTTAACTATAAACTGTGTTGCTGTATACACATGCCAGCCACAACTTGAGACGATATGCCAGTGATTCCTGAGGTCGCCAGCTCCCAGAGACTTCCCTTAACACAACTACTTACACTGAAATAGCCACTCGCCATTGTGGCTTGAACATGTGCTTCCAGACACCATTAGCGTTGTTCTTCTTCCTTGCGCAGGCAAACCGCCCCTCCAACATTCCTTGCTCCGGAGAAATAAAAGGACTATTTCCTCCGTTTACATAGACAATGAACTTGGCTAGACCGAAACCAGTTCTGCAGCTCAGAGACATTAAACCCATCAGCAAAACAAGGGTCTAGCCGATGAGTCATATCTGCCCTCCAGGTATCTCTATCACAACCCAGGTAGAGTGTAACATTGCCCAACCCCTTAAGCCCCTCTCCTCTAGTGGACAGGACTTTTGGGGAGGACCATCAAGGGGTGGTCTCAAGGAAGGTGTCCAGTCAAGCCCTCCCCCAGAGCCCCCTAATAAAAGAGGACACCCAGCAACGTGTTCTCTCTCTAGTTTTTACTACCTTTTACCCTACCCTATCTCCTCGGCTCTTGGTTGCGCAGCCAGAGTCTACATGTGTTGCTGCAGGTTCAGGACACGTGCCCCTAATTCCCTCCTAACCTCCCCTTATTTTTCCAGTGGGAACGTAACATCACTCCAGACAGGTAATTATTGCCCTCAGCGGATACCAACAATATTCCTGCTAATGCAACAATTTTTGCTCTATCTTTATTTCTTAGGCTCTGTAAAAGTTAATGTGTGAATCTGTATTGTTTGCTTGAGTAAGAACCTTCTAGTAAAGCCAGCCTCCTTGTTTATTTCTGGAAGAGGTGGGACCTCTGTATATATTGGTGGTGACCCTTTTTGCCTATTGACAATTAATTAATAAGCTATATTTCCCCAATATTGATAAGAAATCAAGGCAGTTTGGCTAACAGAATGGCCTCTCTCTGTGTGTCTGCTGAAATCCTGTACATTAGATAATACAGTGCAAACCAATTTTATATTAGCAGAACTGTGACAACAGCATTAGGGCTGTATCTCCTTGATGATCCCTCCACCAATTACAGTTCCTAAAGCTGAGTGATTGGTTCTCAACAAACAATCAGCAGATTTTTGGTTAATGCTCTGAGGTGATCTGGAAGCCAGATGACTGTGGATGGTGGCAGCTCTATGAGCTCCCACCCTTCAGGAGAGTAGGCTTTCGATTCTGTCCCTTTACCCTAAGATGGAGAGTCTCTGTCCACATTCCTAGAAAACTGAGAGCCTAGAAACGGTTCATCCTCTGTCCTTTAATAAGGCTGCCAACTCTGGCTTTAAAAATTCCTCAAGATTCGGGGGCAGAGCCTGGGGAGGATGGGGGAGAGAGTTCAGCAGGTATGTGATGCCATAAGGTCCACCTGCTGAACTCCAGCCCACATCTGGGGGTTGGCAGGCCTATGTACTTACAAAGAACTTACTGATCCTCTGAAGTAGCCTCGCAGAACTCCAGGGGCCTCTGGACTCCAGTGTGAGGAATCACCACAGCATATCAGTATCACTTTTAAAGGTCTGATTTACACAAGCAGAAGGATAGGACATGAAATAGAAGAATCCTGAAGTGATAGAATGGACTGCACCATTTCAATTTGCAGGTGGAAGATCAAGGGAAGTTCACATTTTGATAAGCTCCCCTATGTAAAAATCTCCCTGCCATCAGAAAACAAGAATAGCCAACAGAGAGGGTGTAGGAAGCTGTGCCACTTTTCAACTCTGAAATCTATCCCCTGAAGTCTAAATTGGTAAAGTCCATTCAACTGCCTCTGCATTTTGCCTCATTATTTGGGCATGGGTAAACCAGGCCTTACTAACCTCAGCCGAAGAGCTTTTGGATCCCTAGAGAAAATGTGGATTTATAATTTGCTGAGGTCCAAACACTGACCCGTTTCTTTCTCTGGGTCTAGAATTATCCACAGATAGCATTTGAGTTTGGCTCTTGGTAGGGGATTATTTTGGTAAGCCTTTATAGCCACAGTGAAACAGATAAATTTGCTTTGTCATTGCACAAAATGGCAAGCCTTTCCTGTCCAACAACTTGAAATGTCAAGAGAAACAAGAACCCACAAGGTGTCCTTTTGCAGAAGAGGACTGAAACAATCCCATGCACTGTTTCCTAACAAGTCTCAATAAATGACATTGTTTCTTGGACACCTTTGAGGTTTACCTCCTCCTTTGTTGCTTGGATTGGTATCCTTCTCATTTTTAGTTTACTTTTACCATGAAGGAATGAGAAGTGTATACTTTGGACAGTAGATTTGAGGAAGGCTACCATTCCACAGCCTGTGGATGCCTTTCGCAGTCATCTGTCATTTACAAAAGAGCAACAGGCAATAGGTTATTTTGACTCTTGCTTCAATACAGACTTGTCTTAAGGCATATATCGCTCTTTGTATTTGACACAAATCCTACTTAGGCAAGCAGTCTACCCTGTGAGCACAATCCAGCAAAACTTTGTCATGCTTAAACCCTATTGAAGCCCTGACCTGGATGACCCAGCCTAGCCCAGTCTCATCAGATCTCAGAAGCTAAACAGGGTCAGCCCTAGTTAGTACTTGGATGGGAGGCCACTGAGGAAGTCCAGGGCTGCTAGGTAGAGCCTGGACCATCCAGTCCAGGGCCTTCAGAACCACAAACAGATAACATTTTGAAGGGCAAGTTATGTTTTTGCAATCAAATCAAATAGCGTTTTTCTCCCATAGTCTATGAGCGGGGGGGAAAGGATGGCAATACCTGTAGAGTCAAAAAACCAAATGTAGGTGGAGAAGATATCTGTGCTGGCCAGGATATTGTGGCATAGCAAAAAGTGAAGGGGTCATGCACAATAAGTCTACAGAGGTCATGAGGTCCCAGGTTTCCCCTGTGATCAGGAAGACACCGCCTCTGGCAGCGCAGAACCTCCTGACCCAGGCAAGAATCCAAAGAACTGTGTTGAATGGGTTGTGTGAGCCTGGTGACCTTTACGTTAGTTTTTGTCCAAACAGTGGCCTATGCCACAGTGTTTGAAACTGCAGGGGATATCAAAATCTGCTTGTGAAATAAAATGGAGGAGCAGCTGCTCGAAGAGATTTTAAAAAACAATCTGTCCGGGGGGCACAAGCTAACCTATACCAGTTTCTTGGATCATGGCTAAACTAGTATTTTTTTTCAAATGCCAGTCACTCATTAGGATAAGTTGGGTGCATCTTTGTATAAACAGAGCTTGGACATTGCAAGGACCCTGGGGCCATCCAGCAGAGTCTTTACCACAACTTCATGTAGATCTGTCCCATAGGACTGAATGGTACCCATTAACTTACAGGAGATAAAGAGGTACCCTCCAGGAAGACCACATTAGCTTTGTTTTTTTTCTGCCAGGTCAATGGCAGTACATTTCCTTTGGAGAGATTGTTTCAATTGTTTACTGTAACAAACTGCATGCTAGTGCCTTTGATGGTCACTAGGAAACTTTTGCATGGGCAAAATTCGTTGATCATGTGTGGGCATATGAACTTTTCAGTTTCATACACTAGTGCTAAAACAAACCAGGAAATTCAGCTATGCTCATTTCATATTAATTGGACAGGGAGGCTGGTGAAGTGCTGATGAGGTACACCAACTTGCCCAACCTCACCAACAGTACGATCGTAAGCAAAGTCAAACCTTTCTAAGTCCATTGACTTCAATGGATTTAGGAGGGTGTGACTGTTTACGATTGCACTGTAGTTGACACATTATCTAAGATTTCATATAAGTATATCTTAACACATCCCCAAGGGGGAATCCCCATAAAATTTAGTGGTTTACTGTATTTATATCCTGCCTTTCTCCCCAGTGGGAACCCAAAGCAGCTTACATAGTTCTCCTCTCCTCCATTTTATCTTTTGAATAGCCTTGTGAGGTAGGTTAGGCTGAGAGTATGTGACTGGCCCAAGGTCACACAGCAAGCTCCACAGTGGAGTTGGGATTTGAACTTGGCTTTCCCAGATCCTAGTCTGACGTTTTAATCACTATGCCACGCTTGCTGAAATGAGATAAGCGGATACTATAGGAATCTAGCTGGACAGAGCTGAAATAATTGATCTAAGTCAGCGGTAGGATATGCAAGACAATAAGACCTATGATGACTTAGGAACTGCAGGTCCCTATTAAGCCCAGGCAGGTACAATGGCTTGAATTTGGTAATGAAATCTAATTCAGAAATCCTAATTAGAATTTCAAAGAGAAAAGCCAGTGTGACATTACATTCCCTTGTAGTTTCATTCATGGATCCCTCACCATGTCTGGTTTGGCCCTATGATCCTTTAGGTGGAGACTGAACACGGGACCTTCTGTATGTAAAGCAAGTGATGCACCATCAATGAACCTGATCTGTCCCATGCAAAGGTACATGAGCCTCCCCCTTAACTATAGGTTTTTGAGGCATCAAACCTTGGTTCATCCAAGGGGGGGGGGGAATCAAGCTCTTGCCCTGACTAACATGTACTGGATACCCTTCATTTTCTCACCTCACAATTCTGAACATCCCTTATTTCAGGCATCAACCCACCAAATTTGCCCCAAACTTTAAGCATTTGATTTGGCTGGTCCTTTTATGTCTTCATATGAATTTTTTTATGTTCCATAGATACCATTGGATTGGGGGACTGGATTGTAGACTCTGGTCTTCGTTTATTTTTTGAAATGTTCCTCAGCATAACATTCCAGACAAACAGAATGGAGAGTGACAGATTCATAAAATAAGTCTATGAGGAATCATTATGGTACTAAAAGATGCAGCAGCAGCAGCTAAACCATGTGACATGGTGGCTGTTCCCCAAAATCTGGAGCACTTGGGATGTGTTGGCCGCAATACCATGGCAGGCTTATAAAAAGTACTCTAAAGCCTTAAACTTTTAGTTTCTAAGGGCTGCCATTTCAGTAGCAATGGGCATAGCATCAGGATCTTTTCCACAGCCTACACACAATGATTTAGAAGGGTAGCCTTCTTAGTAGACAACATCCTGCTTTGCATGTCATTGCTTCTGAAATATGATTTAAGATTTTTACCCTTAAACACCATAGCTCATGGGTCCCTGACATTGTTGAGTCTGTGGGCAATATTAGAATTATGAGAACAGTGAATGGGTGAGTGCCACCACAATCATACAACGGCGGGAGATTCCAAGCCAAGCATCCAGGTTTGATGTGAGCTGCTAACCTCCAGGTGGGTCCTGGAAATCTCCTGGAATGGCAACATCTCCAGACTACAGAGATCAGTTCCCCTGAGGAAATCTGCTGTTTCAGAGGCTGGTCTCTATGGTATTATATCCTGCTGAGGTCCCTCCCTTCCCCAAATCCCACCCTCTGCAAGCTTTACCCCCTCAATATCCAATTTCCCAATCCAGAGTTGGCAACTGTAGCTGCAGTGGAGGTAAATTTTCATGAAGGTGTGTTCCCTGTAGAAAGAAAGGTATTGCCTGCTGGTATCTTATGAAGCATCACCTGCTCCAATGAGTCAGTGGACAGTCAGTTGACTGGTTCTTTGCTTTGGAGAAGAGATGCTTTGGAAAATAAGGATCCTGTAGGAAATCTACACTTTCCATCAGTGGAACAGGAATTCCTTGCCTCCTCCCTCCCACTGCACCCCAAAATGCCTACTGAAATGATGTTTCTGTGGGAAAGGCAACCCCCAGGATGAGCAGGAGGGACAGGGGTCATTTCAAGGGGGAACGAGCAGGAATGGCGTTCTGGGAGTAACAAGCCCAGGAGTAGGGAACCCAGGCTTGCTTGCATACCTTTCCTTTGCTTCCCCAGCCAGCCCGCCACACCGGGTTGGCTGGGGAAGGGAAGGGCAGCCAGGCAGACATGCCCCCTCTTTCCCCTGAGCCTCTCCCCTTTTGTGGAGAAACTCAGGGAAGGGAAAGAAAGGCGTTTTAAACATGCTTGGGTTCCCTGCCCAATTGTCTCCAGGTGCTCTGCAGCCACGGGGTACCTGGAGAAGATCAGGCAGGGAACCGAGGCATGCTTGCATACCTGCCCTTTGCTTCTCCAGCCAGCCCACTGTGGCAGGCAGGCTGGGGAAGGGAAGGGCAGGCATGGAAGCATGCCTCCTCCTCCTCCTTCTCCCTTCCTTATCTGAGCTTCTCTGCTACTGTGGAGAAACTCGGAGAGTGGAGGAAAAGTGGGGGAGGGGATATTTTAATGTCTTTCTTTTCCTCCCCAGATAGAGGGAAAGAAAGCCATTTTAAACATGCCTGCCTTTTGTTGGGGTGTGTGGCATATGCAAATGTTATGCTAATGAGCTCCTGCACCTCTTTTTCTACAAAATGACTCCTGAGGAGGGGGAGTCTGCAGCAGAGGGGAAATTAGTGGAAATTGCCTTCCTTTCCATCAGCAGAATTTTTTTGCTGGATCGAACCTTTTATATGCAATAGTTATGGAACATAATTATAATGTGCATCATACATGCATACAAAGTGTTATGTTGCTTTATTCCACTGATGAAGAAATAAAGTTGAAGAATGCATTTTATGGGAAACATTCAATGCAAGGAAACAGAAAGGGGCATGAATGAATTAGGGACTGTTTGCCTAAGGGAAAAGCCACATTTAAACAGGGACTTTGGGGGGGACAAAATAGCAGTTATGAGAAAGTCAAGATCATCCCAACTGAAGGACAGAAAAGGCAGATGCTGACTTCTCAGAGATAAGTAGTTAGACAAATCTATAAGCTTGATCAAATACAAGACACTGAAGTAAAGTATCAGATGAAATATATTGTAGAACTATGGCAAATATAAACAAGATAGCATATAAATAGTGAGCAGGGAAGGTCAACGTGCGTTCTAGCAAAGCAAAGGAAATGTAGATGTTTCCTTTAATTTTTCCAGAGTCCAACTCCTTTGGGTCTGATGTGTTATTTCCCATTTCTGGGAAACAGTGAAAATGAGCCCACTTTTGGTAAGAGGTGCCTCAAATACTCACTGGGAAACGCCTCTTCTGTTGCTGACAGAGTAGAAGTACTGTCAGAGGCCACGGATGAGCTGTTTTGTGGAAGCTGGAAAACTGCCCACAGTGGTTTTCTAATATGTTGGAAATATTCCGAAGAAGAGGATGTTTTGCCAGTTTATAGCATGCAAAGTGCAACCAAACCATTCCTAGAAGCATTCAGATCCCATTGTGTGCAATCGAACCAGGTGTACTTTAAACATCTCAGCATGTTAAGGGGAATTTAGCATTCAGGGCTCACAATGAAGCAGCAGTGATTTGGATCTGTGTGGCCAATTTCTGAGGCTGGCAAGATAGAATGACTAGACTTCAGAAGGTTTTGCTAAATCTTTAACATGCTGGATGAATTTGCAATAATACCTGAAAGAAGATACCATATCATTAAGCTTTGCCCATGTACTCTGATGTTCATAAAAACCCTAAGCAATTTGCTAATAGCTATAAATGCTGATTCATTTCAGCACTTGAGGGTTTTTATTCAACCCGACATTTCCCACACTTTAATTAGATTATTAACCAGAGCAAACTTGTAAAATTATGGTCCATCTAAAGCCATATGGCCTACAGCCGTGGTGGGTAATTTTTTTTCTAATGGTACACAGAATGGTGGTATCTGTCCTGGGAGGTGAGCTTTCAAGCAAATCTGCACTCTCCAAATTAAGGCTGATTTGGCAGTCTTTAAAGCATGGACCAATTACAATTGGCCCATTGCTCACTGACAGGTTTTTGAAAGAATAAGGCACCAAATAGTACCCCTTTCGGTTCTATCGATCCAACAAAGTACCAGTTTCCAGCAGTCAGTGATGTTCAAGCACTCCGTTTGACAAAGCAAGACGGAGCATGAATGCAACACCATAGGCATCAATTCAAATAATCAGTTCTCATAATTGTTAACCCAGTGTGATAGCCTGGTATAATGGACGAGACCGCCAGCCAGCCATGAAACTCAGTGAATGTCTTGAGTCACACATTGTGGAAAGCACAAGTTGGGTACTGTCAGGGGTCATTTCGAGCAGGAGTTTGGGGGAGCGCAGCTCCAGGAGTTGGTGCCAGCCCCCTTCCCCCTATGGGGGAATGCCTGCTTGTGTCATGGCTGCAGCAAAATGGCCCCATCCCCTGGAAAGGTTCTTGTTCCTCCGACCAGCCTTCTGAAGGCTTCAGCCACCACTGAAGCTATCCTCCCAGAATAGTGGTATTTCTGAGGCTTGGATTAGTAGCTGTCCCCTCTCTGCCAGCTCTTTCTTTCTCTCTCTCTCTTCTTTCTTTCTTGCCTTCTGACATACTTCTAGTGATGCTAGGTGGTGTAGCATATGCAAACAAGTTATGCTAATGAGTTATGCTAATGAGCTCCTGCACCTCTTTTTCTACAAAATGACCCCTGGGTACTGTGAAAGGCAAGGTTTCAAAGGCTGTTTAAGATGACGTAGTATGCTATGTAGTTCGATCCCAGATAAGTTCAACCAGCGTTCTCTCTACCTCAGCAATCTACTGACAGACTGAACCCAGGTGGCCTTCTAAATGCAGTTATTACATAAATGACATCAGGGAAACAAGATTAAAAAACCAATAATTTTTATTCACCACAAGATATAGGAGAAATAAGGAATGAGGCTTAAAACTATTTACAAGTAGTACACAGCTTTTTCTGGGCCCATTGAGTCATAACTTTTTAGATATTCTTGGGTGCAAAAAAATTTCTCAGCTGGGTTTTCTTCTTGAGGTGAATATTAGCCTTTCCTCAGCCTCAGGATTCTCTCAGAGTAAATGTGAGATCCTCTCAGAAACCACAAATCTTCCACTAGTTTCCCTCAGAAACTGGGGCTTCAAGACAGCTGTTGTCTCTTCCTCAACCATTCACTATGCTAGCCTGCTTTCCCGCAGAAGTCAGGTTCCTGAGACTTATATCGTCTCCTGAAACAGGTTCTTTCCCACTTGAACGCTCTTGGGATAGGCACTGATTGGTTTAGCTTGTTTACACACAGGGCAGAATCAGAGACAGGATCCCTCCAGTTTCTAGCTCTGGTTCAAAATAACACTGAACACATGTACATTCCACCTGAACAGGAGTACATCTGCTTGTAAGACAGACCCAACATGTGTTCACTTTTAGAACTGAAACAGGGTACCAGTACTTGGATAAATGCCAGGTTTGTTATTGCACGATTGACTGTACATGTTTGTTTGTTTATTTAATTCGATTTGTATCCCACCCTCCCTGCCGAGGCAGGCTCAGGGCGGCTAACATTTAAAAGTTAAAAAACATTAAAACACAATACAACATCATAAAACACACACCTGTAACATGAGAATTACTCAATGCGCATACAAAGAGCAATCTAGTATACACAGTACACAGATCGAATGTGTGTTCAAAGCATGTTGTGAACAAGGCTCTGAAGGTTCAGACCCCATCTAACTCAAAACTGACAGTTTAACAGATTTTCTTATCCATGCTCCCCGAATCCCCAACTGGCTTCCTCAGCCATCCATAGGCCCTGGCTGGTTGTTAGCTGCTCTGCACAGAGACACCAAACAGGCATCCAGGGGACTGGGGACTGACAGAAAAGATGGAGAAACTGAGAAAAGAGGCATCACAGGCAGTGTTCCCTCGAAGCTAAGTTAGTGTGAGCTAGCTCACAGTTTTTTAGCCTCCGGCTCATACATTCTTTTCTTCGCTCAGGAAGGATGGCTCCAGAGCAAACTAACTTATGCAGTAGCCAAATCACCTGCTCACAACTTTAATGCCAGTAGCTCACAAAGTAGATTTTTTTGCTCACAGGGCTCAATAGCTTAGATGGAGCATTGATCACAGGTACACTTGTGGGTTTCCCCAGCAGACCAAATAGTGTCTGCCACAGATCATTTTGCATCACGAAAAAGGGGGGAGGGGCTGCAGCTCCTTCTTACATGCATGCCACAATCAATCCAAACCAGGTACTGCGGCAGGGGAATTGAGGAGCGACTGACTGAAGGGCAACTCATGTGTGGCTTTTATGCTGGGCACAGGTTAGGGATCCCAGACCCAGCCTGGGTTCTCTGTAATGTGTGAAAGGCTCATGGCCAATCACCAACTTTCAGGATTGTTGCGAGGATAATAGGGCTGGAGAGACCCAGAGTAGGAGACCTCCTGTCCAGCAATCCAGAGCATGTCATATATGTCCCTTTGTCATAGTTACCATTGAGTTTGCCATGTGGCTTGCTCTCATGGGGTAACGTAGGCTACTATCCTCTTAATTTATATTTTCTTTGGATGAAAATATTACTATTAATCAAACTAGGAGTAGACTGTTACAAGCCAGGTACTTATATGGGACATTTATTTATTTAGATTTTTATCCTGCCCTCAGGGTGGGTGACAACAATGGAAATACAAAATCATCAAAACAATTCAACAATAAATAGTGAAAATAGCAGGTAATACAGTACTAGAGAATATATAAGGTTCCAGCTATATTGAATGATTAAAAACTACCAGGCCATAGAACTAGGAATGATGATAGATCTTCTTAAAGGTGTTCCAAATCCAATTGGGGAGGCTTCAGCAAGGAACACCATCCGATTTCTCCTCCTGTATCCATCCTCACTGCCCAGCATTTCCTAGGGTTGCCAGATCCTGCATGGCCAGCAGCAGCGGGTGGGTGGGTATATTTGCCAGATCCAGGTTAGGAAACTCTTAGAGATTTGGAGATGGGGCCTGGGGAGGATAAGGATCTCAGTGGGGCCACAGAGTCCACCCTCCAAAGTATCAATTTTCTCCAGGGGAACTGATACCTGTAGTCTGGAGATGAGCGTAATTCCAAGGGGTCCCCAGGTACCACCTGGAGGCTGGCATCCTTACATCCTGGCAGTTCTCATAGACTCTCCCCTTACCTTATTTATTTCTCTCCCATCAAAAAAATCTACCTTTATCTGCCCTCCTATCTTCAGCTTTCCCTCCTTCCCTCCCCCTGAAGCAGCTATCCTTTATATCTCTCCCACCCACTTAAATATCCTTTTCTGTTCAGCCTCTCCTTTTTCTCTCCTCTTTCCCTGTTTCCTTCCTTCCTTCCCTCCCTCCCACCTTTTACATTTTTCAGTCTTCAGCCCCCCACACACACACCTTTGACTCACAGCCTCCCCCCCACACACACACCTTTGACTAAGGTTGTGGCTTTATACCAACCCTCAAAATGGTCACCAGGATCTCAGAAAATACTCTTAAAGATCTCAGCAGGCATTCATTTCTTAAAGCTAAAGACATTGTATCTATTATTATTTAAAAACCCTTCCCAATGTATTTGATTCCAAATTTTTCTGCAAGCCTGGGGTTTTCCCTCGGGGATGTAAAAAAGTCTCCACTGTCTGTTCCTGGCCCCGTGGTATAGTTTTTTGGCCCACAGCCTAGGGTCTGGTTCAGAATTAGATATTACAAGTAGAGAATGTGCGAGATGTGGGGGGAACCCTCAAAACTTACAGAGGGGAATCCCATCCCCTCAGCTGGCCTGCTTGCCTCCGACTGCCTGGCTCATGTGTTGTGGGGGGGTTTCTGGGGGGGGGGGGCTTGCCAGTGACACAGTGAAGTGTGATGTACTGACATCACGCTCTGTGCACCCAGCTGAGTGATGGCAGGGAAGCACCTGCTGGGGGAGGGTGCTCCTCTGCCCCCAGCAGGGGAATGGCAACCCAACATCTCCAGCCTTCACCTACTTGCAGTGCCACTGCCACTCCCTGCCTGGCTCATTGCAAGTGCTCTCCAGATGGCAGAGATCAATTCCTCTGGAGAAAATGGTGGACTCTACTTCCTTATACCCTGCTGAGATGGACCCTTTATGAGAGCCAATGTGACATAGCAGTCAGGGCTTCAGAGCACGGTGGAGGCTGGGGGGGGGGGGGCGGGGAATGGAAACTTGAAGAGTGAGGTTGATGATTGGCGGCGAAGGAGATAGGGTTGCCAACTCCAGGTGGAAAATCCCTGGAGACTTGAGGGATGGAGCCTGGAGACAGTGAGGTTTGAGGAGGAGTGGGACCTCAAACAGGTACAGTGTCATAGACTCCACCCTCCAAACCAGCAAATCCTTCATTGGGAACCATTGCTGCCAATCTCCAGGTGGGGGCTGGAGATCACTCAGAATTACAACTGTTCTCTAGGGGGGAGGGGGGAGGAGATGGAAAGCTGAAGCCAGGGATCAGATAATGATATATTGATGGTTGGCTGGTAGGTAGGGTTGCCAACTCCAGGTGGGGACATTCCTGGAGATTTGAGGGGTGAACCCTGGAGAGGGTGAGTTTTCAGCAGGGGTGGGACCTCAGACAGGTTCAGTGCCATTGACTCCACCCTTCAAACCACCCGTTCCCTCATGGGGAACCATTGTTGCCAATCTCCAGGGGAGGAATGGCGATCACACTGAATTTCAACTGCTCTTCAGATGGCAGAGATCTTCCCCTGGAGAAAATGGTGGACTCTGTGTCATTATACCCTGCTGAGGTCGCCACAGCAAATTGACACTGAGTGCCCAAGGCCGGGGCACTCTTCCAGAGCCTCTTTCTAGAGCCCATTGTATTTATTTCCACAACGGGCCTTATTCCTAGTAGAAATATAAAAGAAATGAAACGGGGAACACAGTTCTTCTGTCACAAAAAGGAATTATATTTTTTTGATAACAGTGCTCACTTTTTATGTACATGTGTTTCAATGTTTCTGTGTCTTCCAAGGCTTGGTTCCCAAACAAATTAAGCATATTGTTTAAATAAATTGAGCACAAAAACTGCCACTGTGTTTTCCGTTTAGAAAAGCAAATATTGCTAGTGGGGTAAGACTTATTCTACCCTTCAGTTTTACAATGAAGTCTTTAACAGGAGACAGAAATGCATAAAATCCATACTATGCTTGTACAAGAAAGATAAAGGATTATCTCTGCTCATATCAGTCTGCCTGGTTGATAAAAGACCACAAGATATCTTCCATGCCTGGCACTCTCCTATGAGAATCTGTCTTAGCTGAAGTCAAGGCAGCTGGGGCCCGTGGGAGGGCTTTTCCAGTTCTGCCCTCAGGGTGCTGAATGCCTTTCCCTTAGAGCTGAATGTGGTGTAATCCTGAGGGGCCTCTCAGACCAGGTTAAACATTTTCTTGCTATGGTAGGCCTTAATTTAGATTAATGGTGCTGCTGACTGTTTCTTATGTTGTTGTTTTTTATTGGATACTGTGGTGCTCCTGAACTGCGGTTTTACATATCTCATATATAACTTTATGAAACAAGATACTTTCAGAGGCTAGCCATGCTGGTCTGCAGTAGAACAGCTAGATTCAAGTCCAACAGTACCACAGAGGCCAACAAGATTTCGGTGGGTATGAGCTTTCGAGAGTCAAAGCTCCAATGCCTGATGAAGGAAGCTTTGACTCTCGAAAGCTCTGATAACTAATGAAGGAAACGGAAACTCTCAAAAGCTTATACGCCCCAAATCTTGTTGGTCTCCACGGCGCTACTGGACTCCGATGAAGCCATTATGAAACAAGGTTTGCATCTGTACACCACTTTAAGCATTCTTTACCAGAAAGTTAGTCAGTGAATAGAAACAAAATAAACACACAAGTGAATACATGAAGCTGTGTTATAATGAGTTAACTAGTCAGTCTTGTTTACTCTGACCAGCAGCAGCCCTCCGGGATCACGGGTAGGTGTCTTTCATATCACCTGCTATCTGAGCCTTTGTTAACTGGAGATACCAGGGGTTGAACACAGGGGTCTTCTGCATGCCAGAGGATTCAGGTTAAGGCCTTTAAAATTACATACTACATGAGCCTTTTTAAACTGGAGATTCTGGGAGCTGAATCTGGGACCTTCTGGGACCACGCTAGGAAATGCTTGACCACTAAGCCACAGCCCTGCTCTAAATAACAAATAAACACAGAGCCATCTTCTTATTTGAGTCCAGTTCAGCGACTATGACTCTAACGTAAGACAAAAATAATTATTTCTCATAAGAAAATAAGGCATCTCTGTGGCAGGACTGAGCATATCCCAGGTGACCTGTAGTACTACTACCCATAGCCAGCTGGATAAGGGTCTAGAGTCCATCGGTTCCATCCCCTGCAAGCACACGCAAGTCTCTCCAGCCAGTTCAGCTAGTTATTTATTCAGTCCTTCAGGCATACGCTGGAAGGAAGTAGTTGACAGTGCTCTTCCTGCCTCATAGCTCAGACATCCCCCTCACTACTCATCTGCCAGTCTCCCCAGCAAGCCTCTTGCTGCTGTTTTTAAGGCCTTGCCTTAGCAAGCACCCTGGGTTTGGCTGAGCTGCTGGCCCTCCCCCCCTTCCTAGCTGCTGGCCCAGCCTGTCTCCAGGGTAGTTAGCTCCACCTGAGCATTGTCTTGCCTTGTCTGAGCAGGCTTCTCAGAGCTGTTGGAGCACCTTTTTGCTTCCAGATGTGTTCCAGGGCTGTCCTAACAAGGAGCACCTCCTGGCTCCTGGCTAGTGGGTTCCCTGCCTATCCCTGCCATGCCTCTCATGTGTGATAGCACTCTTTTGCAAGAAACCCAAATGCCCTAGGCACTTGAGAACTTTTTGAACAAATGTGAAAAGGCTCTCAAATGTTACGTTCACCTTGAGCACCCATAAATTCTGTCTTCCGTATAGACGGATTACCACATTTTCCCCCTTTACTTATTTTACTTGCCTTTTATTACTGTTCCAATTAACACCTGAAGCTGCTCTGAATTACTGCTGGGTTTATATTTTCAGGGGGAGAGCAGCTACTGCTTGCTTCTCTGTCTATAACCCTAAGCATGCTCTGAATTTTCTTCTGCATGTAGCATAGTCTAGCCTAACATCTTCCGTTCCCTGGCTTAAGAGATAAAAGCAAAGAGCAGATGACGGGGCTTTTCTACCACTTTTCTTCCTTGCCTCTTTCCCCCATTTTTATTTCTTCATTTGTTTTATTTATACCCCAGCTCTCTCCCCGGTGGGACCCAAAGTGATTTACATCATTCTCCACTCCTTCATTTTATTATTACAGCATCCCTGTGAGGTAGGTCAGGCTAAGAGAGCATGGCTGGCCCAAGGTCACCCAGCAAGCTTCTGTGGCACCAGTAATCAGGATTTGAACCTCAGTCTTCCAGATTCTGGTCTGACACTCTTAACCACTATACCACACCAACTGCACATAACATAAGAAAAGCCAACCCTGAAGAAGAACACTGAGGAACAAAAAGCTTGCACACTCTTCCAATTAGTCCAAATGATCTAGCTGATCTCTTTTAGGCTCATTCTGATGGATCTACATAGCTGTCTGTAATTCCCCTCCTCTCCCATGTCATAATACCGCACAAGAATTTGTTATGATCTAGAAAGCCTGCAATGCACTTTTGGTCAGGTGCATTCCAGCTATGCTGGGGGAGGGGGGAGGTTCCACTCAGCAAACTATATGAACATTCCTTGGGGCACTTGTGGCCCAGCTCAGATGTCCATGTCCCGCAGCAGATAGATGGCAACTTGCATGAATGTATGAGAACATTACATGTTCGTATTGCTTTAAATGCATTTTCCCTACACAACCAGGGATAAGTAAGTTTTTTAGAGTGGTGTGGATGATGTGTCTCCCCACCCCCCATGGTAGAAGGGAGCATCCAATGTGACAGCTTCCAATGCTACTGTCACCTACACCCTGAAGAGACCACACTGTGGTATAGGAAGTAGCCATACTGTTGTGTTCTTGCACATGATCTTCAGGGTTCAGAGACTGCCAGAGAAATGTGGGAAATGAATATAGCCAAGTCACAAGCATACCATTATTGTAACTTTGGAATGGGGCCAAATGCTGGGTTCATGTGTGCAAATATATCAATTCGTTGTTGTACAATTGATGTGTGAAAGCCAAATGTATGTGCTGGTGGCACTGGTAAGAAGATACCTGCAATGGCACTTTCATATATCCTGAACATCACTTGATGTTACACTCATCAGTGGAGGAATATACATTTGTGAATCAGAGGTCAAGGCTTTAGGAGTCAAGTGATGAGAGATCATGGGTGAATCACCTTTCAGACAGCATAGTGTAATTGTCCGAGTTTCAGACAATGATCTGGGGGACCCATGTTCAAATCTCCACTCTTCCAGTCACACATTCTCAGCCTAACCTACCTCACAGGGTTGTTGTGAGGATAAAGTATAGGAGGGAATAACGTATGCTACCCTGAGCTCCAAGAAGGGAGGGTAGGATAAAATAAATAAACGCTAAAGAAGCTAATGCAAAGTCCAGTTAAAAAAAAAAATCTCACCATCCTGAAGAGAACTCCCCTGCAGGTCAAACCCCTCCCTAAATAAGAAAGAAAAAATGTTCACAGGTGTGTATGTGTTTCAATTCAAGTGTACCTGCATCTCAGTAGGTAGCCAGTTAACAGCATCTGGGTCTGACTGTTCTTTGTTTATACTTACAAGATGAAAAATGTTAACTTTTATTAAATCAATATAGATGACGGGAATATAATTTAATTATGGTAAAGGATGATAAAAATGAAACACAGACACACAAAGAAATATGGCATTTTGAAGAGTGTAAAATTTAGGCCAATTTATTTTCCTCCAAGAAATAATAATTTAAAAAATGATGGTGTGAAAGAGCACTCTCCCTTTTCTACTTTATATTCTTGGTCTTCCAAAATGCAGATGCATCAGCGTTACCAAACATTTATAAGCATGCATCCAGATGAATTACTCTTGCACATTTAAAAGGTCTTGAAGGAAGAGAGTGAGAGAATTACAATTTTAGAAGTAGCAGGTACCTCTTCTAACCTAGGACCTGCACTGAAGATAGCTCCTTTTCAAACCTAGCAGGGGGAACAATTAATAAAGGAACCCATTAAGGTCTGATTGTTGCTGCTAAAAAGGAAGGTTGGGTTTCAATCCTTTGAAGTAACTGAGAATGATTCAGGCCTCATTACAGAGATATAATCTACATTCATACATTTATGTTAGTGATTCAGATCTATTGGGACAGATTGAATTCCGTTAAATAGTACATCTTTCCTCTGGAACTTTTCTCAGGCTTTTTCAGGCTAACCTAAGAGGGGACTTAACAATAGAAAGTAGTAGGGTACTTAGGGATTCAACTGTGCTGTAAAAGAAAGGCTATACAGAAAGTAGGAAAAAAGGAATGAGATGTAATCTAAAAAGCTATGTCAGTTTTTCATTGGGCCTCTGTTTGTAAGTGCCCATCCTGTCATCACCCAGTATAGAGAAAAAAGGAGCTTGCGAGTTCTTCTTCACCAAATATTGTACCTGCTGTAACGAGATTTAATAGGATAGTTTCTAAGACTTTAAAAAAAAACCAGAACTTTTCAGTCATGCAAAAGAAGGAATGCTGCAAACAGGATCTAAGAAATTGCACACAACAAATCAACTGTTTTTTTTTTAAGTTGAAAGGGTTTTTTTTTACTTCATTAATCCTTCAAAACATCCTTTTTCACCCAATATTTAACTGCACTCTGCAAATCAAGGCTGTAACTGAATGCACCTTGGAAGTCTCATTTAAATCAGTGGTCCATTTGGAATAAACATGCACATAACTGAGACTACTATGGTAATTATTAATAATTATCTGTTATTATCCCGCCCTTCAACCAACATGGTTCCCTTCTCATTTTGTCGTCGCAACAACTGTGTGAGGTAAATTAGGCTGAGAGAAAGATAACCCAATGAGCTTAATGGGTGAGTGGGGATTTGACTCTCAGACTTCCAGATCCTAATCCCAAAACACCAACAACTACGTGCCAATATTCCAAATCTTTCATCGTGTATTATGTCATAATTTTTTTTAAAAAGATAATGGCTCCGATACAGTGGGAGTTTCATGCAACTAGTTGTGTGTCCTACTAGGGGAAACAAGTACCAAAATATGCAACTTATTTTATTTGATAAATTTATACCATGCTTATTTGACATATCAGGGGTGGCCAAACTTGCTTAATATAAGAGCCACACAGAATAAATGTCAGATGTTTGAGAGCTGCAAGACATAAGCACATGTTTTTATTGAAAAAATATGCAAATTTGCTTTTTATTAACATTAAATGAGACTGCCAAAAATAAAAGGGGTAAAAACAGATATTGATAATGATATTTATTTATCCAATTATATTTGTAGGCTGGGGGGGTGCTTTGAGAACACATTTAAAGTTAGCTTTCTTTCTCTGCTCCCCCCCACACCTCAAGCCTACCCAGGGAGGAGAACACTGGCTGGGAGCCACACAATATGGGCTCCCGAGCCAGTTTGGCCACCCCTGTGATATATTTATACCATGTTTTTCTCCCCAATGGATACCAAAACTGCTTATACTTCTATTCTTCCCTCCTCCATACAACAACTCTGTGAAGTTAAGAGAGAATGACTGGCCCGGGGTCCTCTCCTCTCCCCTTTCCTGCCTTCCCCCATTGACTGGTACCTCCCTTCCTTTCTTCTTGCCTGCCTAAGTGTCCTTCCTCCCACATGGCCTTTTTCTGATGGCACCAGGCAAAGTGGGGCTGGGGACAGCTACCTGTATGCTCTTCCCCAGTGATGGTGGGTGCTGCTCATAGCAAAGAGGATGGGTGGTGGGGCACCAAGCAGATAGGGGGAGGGCAAGCAGGCAGCAGGGCAGGCTCATGGGCAAGAGATTGGCAGCAGTTGACCTGCCCTGGGAGCTGCCATGCCACAGGGTATGCTGATGCTGGCCCTTAATTGCGAGAAAGAGAGTTGTCTGGTTTGCAACAGTTGTATAGACGTTTTCTGTCTCCAGATCGGCCTCTGTTGCAAAATGGGGGGAATAATGTTTTACAAATGGGGTCAACCTGTTCTTTGAGCTGAAATGCAACTCTTATATCACAGATCTACAGTGCAAGCCCAAGAAGAGTTATATCCTTCTAAGTCCACTGAAGGTAATGTTGGCTCAGAACGGTGTACATCTGCTTAGGGTTGCACTGTTAGCTGTGCATCTCAGTGAGAGAAACAGATGACAGCAGACATCATTTCTGGTTCCTCTATGCAACTGCATAATGGTAGTTGGGACAAATGCTTTAGCATCACTCTTTCCCCTTGGAATTTAAACCAAGACCTCAAAAATATCCTAGCACAACACATTCTTCCAAGCCATTGAGTGCATGCTTCAAATATGAAGAAGAAATATTCTGGAGTGGCACAATCTAATAAAAGACATAGATTCCAGCCACTAAACTTTTCTTTTTCATTTTAAAGACTGTTTAAATGCCTTCTTCCACAATCAAAGGCTATAAATTTCAGAGCTGACTCTGGTGAGGGAGCACGCATCATAATTGAAGAAAATCATTTCTAATTTTCTACTGCTGCATTACCAATAAACTCTGCAGCCCAACCTAATGAATCAATCCAATCTGAGAACTATTTGTTCTGTATGTATGCTCTGCTAGTTAAAGGAAGATTGATTCCAAATGCACAATATATAATGCCTTGGCTGTTTTTCCATTGCATTCCATTGATCAGCATTTTCTTTAGATTATGCGTCTTCCAAGCAAACTCTGTGTTTACATACAAGAGAATCCAATTCTTTTTTTCATTATTTAGAGGGCTAATTTTTCCTCTGTAGTGTTCGTTTAGAACATGAAATAAGAGCCCCTTGCCTTGCATGTTGCAATCCTTATTTTATGCTGGCAAATGCCAAGACACACTTTCATGTCCTCCTGCTACAAAAACTCTCCTCCAGTGGGGTAGTCTCACAGATCCTGAGAAACTATCTGAAGAGAGACATTCCTTAGCATTGAGGAAGGTATACACATTTGGCACATTCGCTTGGAAGCCTGTTAAGAGTTGGCAACAACAGGGATCAACACAGGAAGACAGCCTAGTATATCTGTCATGATATTCCTTGTGAAACATGACAAATTCACTGGGAAGGGTGGATAATAACAGCACCTTCTGTGACAAATAAATCATTAGGCGCCCTTCAAAAACAATAGATGGCTTTGGGGGTTTTTTGTTTTCTCAAACTGGAAAATGTGCCCCTTTCTGGCAAAGGCAATTGCATTAATAATAACTATAATAATATGACACAGACTTTATGGATAAACCTTTGCAATGCCAACCAATGCTCCCTCTAAGCTGTGGAGTCTTGTGAGCCAAAATCCTACTTTGTGAGCTACTGGCATCAAAGTTGTGAGCCAGCAATTCGGCTGCTGCATCAGTGACTTTGCTCTGGAGCCATCCTTCCTGAGCGAAGACAAGAAGGTGGGAGCCGGAGGCTAAAAAACTATGAGCTAGCTCACACGAACTCAGTTTAGAGGGAACTCTGATGCCAACCAAAGTTCTCCCCTACTTGAAGTCCCCTTATTCAATTTTGAAGTCAACGTGCTGATTGGGTGAGTGAATCATGTTAGCAATTAGAAAGCGATAGTTTAAGAGATCTTATTATTTCAAGGCAAGTTTGGAAGTGATAAATCTTGGGAAACTTCCTAAGGAAGTGTTGGTCTTTAAAGTGTGATTTCCATCCCCCACCCCCCATTTCAGCAACGGAAGCGAGAAATCGCAGATTCATTTAAAAGAAGGGGGGGGGGCGGGAGACCTCCGTGGAAGCTGGCAGAGGAAAGGAGAGCAAAAGGACCTAATTATGTTTCCTTTCTCTCTCTCTCTCTTTTTTATATTCTCTCTGACCAGCGTATAAACTGCTTTTGCAGGGTCGGTCTGCGCTACATATTCTTTCCAATCCCACCTCCCCTTTCTTTAGAGGGGGGAGCGAGAGAGAGTCGGGAAAGCAACAAGCACCAGGTGGCTCTTAAGTACTCACTGCCAAAAAAATAAAATAAAAATCCTTCTCTAGAAAACAAGTTAAAGAGAGAGAGAGAGAGAGAAGGAGGCGGAGGAGGGGGGCTCCCTAGAGGGGATTGGCTGAGCCTGGAAGACAGGGAAATTAGTAAAGCATGAGTCTCCAAGCCATGCTGGTGGCCAGCAGATCACTGCAGAAGAACTGCGAGAGGAGCAATTAGGCTGCGCTGCTGCTGCTGTTGTGGGAGAGGAAGGGGGGAAAGGGTGGGGGGAAAGGGCAGATCCTGGAGGCTCTCGCTCTCTCCCAGCCGGCGCTTGCTCACTGCAACTCGCAAAAGGGTTTCAGATGTCCCAGCGCCGCTGCTTGACCCCCTGCAAATAAAACCTGCCCGCCAGAGGCACGTCTCACCTCTCGGGTTTGTAATCTCTAGCATTTAGGATACGGCTTCCAACCTGCTGGGAACCTGGAGGGGGCGGGTTGCTTGATTTCTCTGTCTCCCCCGCTTTTAAAGATCTCTCTTGAATACATAGAGGGTTATTTCTAGAGGATTCCGAGAGAAAGAAAAAGGGAGAAACGTTTTCCTGTCACTCACTGGACCTGCGTTTCTCGACTCTTAAGGTGCAGAAGCGATAGGGTGATTTCCCCTCCGTCTGCTCTCATCCGCCCCCCCCCGGATCTATTTTTTAAACTTTTTTTGGGGGGGGGTCTCCGTGTTGTTGTTCACTCTCCTGTCATGTCTCTCTTTTTTCCAGACTTTCCTGCCTCGAAGATGGTGCGGCCGGGAGTGCGGAGGAGAGAGGACTGATCTCGTCCCCAAACCAGGAGTTGGGGGGGAGGGGGGGCGAGAATCTGCAAAGCGACCGCCGGTTCCGGTCCGCCCAGAAAACTGTAACTTTTTTCTTCTTAACTTGAAGGATTAAAAAAGGCCCCCCGAGGGGGTGGGGGGAGCGGCCGTCTTCTGGAGCGCTTGGCCCCCTGCGGCATGGATGTCGGCGCCCTCCCTTCAGGCCAGATCACAGCTCCGCGGGCGTTAAGCGGGCGCGCACCCCCTCAGCTGCCCCCTCGCCTCTGCCCGCGGCTCACCCTTCCAGTATGTTTCTTTTCATGAGGCACTCTCCAGCGCCCAGAGCTTCAGGACAATGTGCAAATGGAGACTGACACAGGGTGCCGCAGCCTTCGCCCACCTGCCTGCCGCCGCCTCCTCCGCCTCCTCCTCCTGCGGTTGCTGCTGTTTCGTGGTGCTCCTCTTCTGGATGTCCGCGCTGGCTTTGCCCTGCCATGAGCCCGGCCGGGACGTGCCGCTCCCCAAGGCCACCAACTCTTCGTCTTCCGCCTCCTCTCCTGCCAGCGCCGGGAGACACGTGCGGAGCTACTACCACCTCAGCGGAGACGTGCACTGGAGGAAGCTCTATTCCTACAACAAATTCTTCCTTCGGATTCAGCCGAACGGAAAAGTCAGCGGCACCAAGAGCCAAGACTGCCCGGACAGTAAGTAGTACCGTTACCTTCTCTCGCCGCCTGCCTGCGAAAGCCTTCTAAGGGGCTGCCTAGGCTTTGCCCAGCGCCTGAGGGAGGGCGCTCTGCACATGCCCGGAGGCACCGCCGCTTTCGTGGAATTTCGCGCACATCCCGGAAGCTTGATGGGTGACTTCTGTCTCGAAATGAAATTTGACAGAACCCCTAATCCGCCCCGCCTCCCTCAGAAACTGCCTGGTCTCCATTCGAATGAAGTTGGCTCAAATTCCTTTGCGGCCACTTTAATTTGTTGGACATGGGGGGGGGGGGGGGGTCCCTGTGCACTCCAGTGCAGTCCTATGTCTGAGCCCTGGGAAATAAATGAGTTTAGGCTGGCCTTCTTCCTTGGACTATGCTATTCGAAACTGCTGGTCCTTGCAGTCATTTTTTGAGAGGGTGAAATGAATAGGGAATATTGCATCTCCCCACCCGCCACCCGGTCCCCTTTCTATGTCCAAAGCATCACTCCTGCAAATGCAGATCTGCGGCGTATTTATTCCGGCTTGAATCAAGCACCCGGGATAGGAGGGAGAAAATGGGTTGGGCAGGCAGGAAGAGCAAAGCTGCCAGTTGCTTAATTTCAGACTCTTATGGTATCTCGTTTGTGCAAACTTGAACTCAAAAGCAGTGTGTCTCATGTTGGTTCTTGAAGTTGGTCAAGATCAACAGGTCAGGAGCGCTGGGGAAACTCTGAGAGTGCCTTGACCTGAAGAAATGTACTTGGAAAAGAGATGGTTTTGAAATTTGGAGCGATCCTTTTAATACTGGGGTGGGGAGGCAACTGGCTGAAAGTCTTGTAAGATCCCCCCCACCTCCCTTCTCCCCACAGACTCACCTTCTGCACTAAAAAGACAGGTTTCCCCTTTTAACTTTCTCCCCCTCCGTGTTTGGCTAGCTTAATGGCTGGCAACTCATGAAGTCTTAACATTTTAAAACACAGGCATGTGCTTCTTGCATCCCTGGTCTTTAATCCTATCTTCATGTTCTGCATTGTCAAATAGCACATATATGCTGCTTTAGTGGCGTCCTGTCAGAAACCCCCCCCCCCCCCAAGGGGTCTCATGTTGCAGCCCTGAGAGAGCCTTGTAAACATCTGGGGCTACATCCAGTCACCCGGACCTCACACGCATCTCTCTGTCCCCCCTTTTTCTCTTAAAAAAAGAGAGAGAGAAGGTCGATATATAATATATTTAAAGTAAAAGTCATGTTTGACTTTTTTTTCCATGGGCAGAATTGGGGAACTGTAGCCTTCAAGTCACTTTTCTTCGCCTGCACAGTCTCAGTATAAGTAACTGCAGTAAATCACAGGCTCTTTCATTGTAATTTTAAGTGACTCCATCCTTGCAAGACAAAAGGGGGGGAGGACCTAGCTGGTTGGGTGATTTGCAATGCAGTCCTAACCAGAATTACCACCCTTTCAAGTCAGCTGAAGTGAGTGGGCTTACAGGAGTGTAAAGGCTTAGCAACAGCACTGTTAGCTCCCATGTTGTTCGTATGTTTGAATAAGCTGGTTGAATTGCTGGTAGCTGTTCTCTGGGATGCAGGTAGCTTTTTGTTTCATTTCTTATCACGTTTGAATTCTGTTCTTGCTTTAAGAAGCTCCGGCTGGCAGACCTTGAGGTTTTCTTCACATTATGTTCCGAAACAATATCCCCATAAGGGATATGTAAGGTAAGTTAGGGTCAGATACAGAGATTGGCCTTCAAGTCATTTTACCTCACAGCTTATTTACATGCAGCTCTCTTTTATTGGGTCTGAAGAAACATTTAAAGGCATGCCCCCCCCCCATGGTTCCCAGTGTAGGATTCAAACCTGTGACCCCATGGGTGCGAGCTAAAGAGGAAATATCCTACTACACTGATCACCCACTCTGGCAGTACTCATTTAACTGAAACAAGACATTTTTAAAACGGGCATTTTGCAGTTCTGGAACTGTGGAAGGTACTGAATCTTAAAGAAAATAAACTGTCTGTTTATGTGTAGCTGGTTGAAACAGCTGAACTTTAACGACGTTGAATTCTTGCATGGGTGGCCCCTGTTTAGTACACCTGACTCTATTCTCTGCTCATGTGGCCTGGTATCAGTTATCACACATTGTTGATTTGTGCTGTACATGATCTGTTAAGGAGCTACTACATTCCTGATGTTTATTTTACGTTTTTGTGAAAATGGAGACATCGTCCTACAACAAAGATGTTTCTTGGGTACCTGCTTCATGGATTACAGTAGAAACAAGACCATTTTAAAAACTGGTAGAGGACACCCTTGGACCTGGGAGACTTGGGATTGAATATTTGCTTGGGCAATGAAGTTTGCTGGGGAAGTTGCAGACCAAACATTTTCTTTAGCTGAACCTACTTCGCAGAGTTGTGGTGAAGAAACGAACTAGGCAACCACCTTTCATCTCTGTCTTCTTTGTGAAAGAGGTGACTACACATTGTGTAGATACCTTGATCTTAGAGGCTGTCAAGGCAGCCTGGTGTGGGGCCTCTTAACTTAACGTATATGGGGCTTAGCAAATCCAAGATTCCCTTGAGTTGCATTTGGCCCTCTTGGGGGTTCCACATAGAGATAGTGACATGGATCTACCCAGTCCCAGCTGTGCATCCTTTTTTGTCGTAGAATGCTCCCCTTGTTACAAAGGGAGGGGGATAGAACTACATACATTCTGAGTGCTTCATATGTTAACTGTGACATATGACGCAGGCCTCTGTTTTTGGTTCCTGTTACCCTTATTCAGTTTGCTGTTTTCCCGCACAGAGCTGGTTGCTGTTTCTGTGGAAAGTGCAGGTTTTTGGAGTTGTGCTTGCTTTTCTCTTTTTGTAGGATTTTCCCTGGGGTATTTTAGCTTTATCCTAAAGTTGTTACTGTCTGTTGTCGCCTTATGCTAGAAGTAAGCTGCAGGTCTTCTGATAAGTTTTTCTTCTTCTCCTTTTATCGTGGTATTAAAGATTTGGGGTTAACCTTCCAGAGCTGAATGGAACCAACTTGGCTTTGCTTAATATGTGCATTGTTCAGGTATGGTATTCAGATGTTGCAAGATAATGTTTTTCTTCTAACATGTTAGACACATTCATAGAGGATGCTATTAGTCATGATAGTTAAACTGAACCTCCTTCTCTGTGTACCAGTGCTGGGGTGGACTGTCAACTTCATGCCCTGCTTGGGAGATTTCCAGAGACTGGCCACTCTTGAGGAAAAGATAACGTTGGCTTAGATATCACTTCAGTGTGATCCAGCATGCAGTTCTTGTGCTCTTTGTTTTTCATGAATTATTTCTAGGGAGAAAGGCTTGGACTAGTTTACGAATAAATGTAGCAACCTGTTGCGCCATCAGCCAAGAGGGAGTAAAAAGGTGCTTTGTTGTTATCAGTATTTCTGCTACAGTACTTCTGCAAAAAGAGTGTGGGAACAGGACTGCTTCTTTTATTTTGCTTTTTTAAAAAAAAACTGGCTGTCCTCCTGTGCCTTAACAGTGTGCCTACCATGCAAAAACTAAGTTACTTCTATCACGGAAATAAAGTAAAGGGAAAAAGTTTTACCTGTTACGCTTTTGTGTCAGACAGCTGGGAAAGGCATGCGAACAGGGCAAGTTTAAAAAGTGGCACTTTCAGGAGCTTGTGTGTGTGGATAAGTAAGGTGCCATCAAGTCCCAGCTGCCTTACGGCGACCCCATAGGGTTTTCCAGGTACGAGACATTCAGAGGTGGTTTGCCATTGTCTGCCTCTGTGGAACAACTCTGAACTTCCTTGGCGGTCTCCTGTTCGGGTACTAACCAGGGCTGACCCTGCTTAGCTTCTGAGATCATATGAGATTGGGCTAGCCGGGGCCACCCAGACCAGGGTGGAGCACCAATACAAGAACTGTATTTTTTTATAAAAGGCTTTATTCGTCAGGCACCCCCCCCCCCCCGTCATACTGTTTTTCTTAAATGCTCAAATGAAATCTTAACAACAATATTGTAGGGAGGCCATGGCATGCATCCTCTTGTAGCTGCATTGAAGTTCTTCACAAGGAGTCCCCATTTTATTCTCCAAATCACTATACTCGGGTCCTTTGGGGCTGGAGCGAGGCGGAGCGCTGCTCCGCCAGCTCAGGAGTGGGCAGTAGGGCAGCTACGGGCCGAATCAGATTCTCTGATTGCCACTGAAATTCGGCAGCAAAACTTTTTTTCCCACCATAGAGAACAATGGAGGGGATGGGGCAACCTGTTTGAGGTCCCGTAGAATTGGACCCCGTGGTCCAATCTTCTTGAAACTTGGTGGGTATTTCGGGGAGAAGCCCCAGCAGCTACCCTGCAAGTTTGGAGCCTCTCCCTGAAACCCCCTCTCCTCCATCCCCTCATATACCCTATGAGTTTTTGCCATTGACTTCAATGGCCCATAGGGTATAATAGGGCTGAAACTGACATTAGGCCAGTTGTGCTAATGAGTTATGCTAATAGGTATGCTAATGAGCTCCTGCACCTCTTTTTCTACGAAAGGACCCCCGACTATACTAAACAGCAGCTGTGTATTAAGACCAGCATAGCAGGCTATTCCTGGGAGCAGAAGGTACAATGTTATGTAGGGTTTCTAGTGTCACCTTCACACAGGCTATGGTTGTAGTGCATAGCATGGAATTTCTGCATCTGCTTTGTGGGACTGGGGTTTAGGCAGAATGAGAACCCAGAAAACCTTGGCACTTTATATAGATACGTCCTTAGCTTGACAGACAACTGTGAGGTTGAGGTCATGGAGAGCTTCCACCCCAAGATACAGAAGCCCAAGAGTCTGTATGGTTCTACAGGAATCCATACATTTGTGAGAATGTGCCTTGAGAACAGCATCATAATTATGAATTCAAACACGTTTTCATCTTGCCATGCTTGGGGCCGACGTAAGAGAAAAATTGGGTACTTCCTCATTTTGATGTTATACCTGTTGGGTTTTCCAACAAACATGGGCAAGTGATAGTCAGGAAACCGTATGTGGTTCAGGAAACCGTATGTGCTTCTTGTGTGAGGCTGCAATGTGGTGGCACATGGAACAGGGTGGGATTGTACTGTAGGCTTAAATGATTTGCATCTCGTAGGTACCTGATCCCACATACCAAACCATTCTTGATTTTGGGAAGTCAGCACAGGACACAAAATATTTGCCTCCTCTGCTTCTCCAGTCTTTCTGGCTGTACTGCTAATACTGAACCCTGGTATGATCCTCTAAAGAAATATGCAGGGAAAGTGGACGGTAGCAGACTTGGTGGACCATTGATTTTGGAGCCCATCTACATTGTATGTGCTTCCTATTAAATCCATTTCAAATGGCCTTCCCGTGGCAAGTGTTTCTCAGCCAGTCCTACTACGAGACACAGTGATACAGACTTTTCAGACAGAAGATGTGGAATGCTGTCAGGGGACAGAGTACTGTCCATTGCCTGTATGTATATCTGTGGGAAAGAGGCACACTGGGCTTTCACCCTCAGTAGCCAAAATGTCTTGCATTTTTCTTAAAGATGTGTAGTGCAGAGCAGTGTATCATGTTGACTACCAGGGTCTCCTTATAATCATTGTGAGCTCTTTTCAGGTGACATAAGAGTACGTTCCATAGAATGTTCCATATGATAAGTATTCTACAGTTAACTATATGAAAGCTGTGTGTGAGGCACAGTGTAAAGAACAGACTGACCTTTGCAAGAAAAAGAATCCACTTGTACATTGGGGCTCTTTCAAAAAATGTTAGTATGTGGCCTCAGCCAGCTTGCTCTGAGTATTCAGGGAAGAGTGTGATCTTTTATGTTCATGCTCTTCCACAATTTAAAAGGCTTCTCTAAAGCAGCAACTGTAGGGCTAAGATGGATTTGGATACAAAGCCAAGTTGAAACTTAGGAGAAGTCTTTTAAATTGTGGAAGAGAAGAAAGGGTTAAAAAAAGCCCTTTCCCCAGTGACCCTTTCCCTATCTTCCAAGCCTGGGGCTGTGAACTGACATATAAAGAACTGTGGTCTGGTTTGGCCCTCAGCCTCCCTTGGGAGGGATGAATGGGGAATTACTGTAACTACTCTGCTGGGCTCTCTTGAGGTTTGTCAGTATGTGGCATCTTGTTAAAGTAGTAGACCATTGTCTTGGTGAAGTATATACTGCTTCATGATGCCTGACATTTGATGAGGCTTTGCAATCATCGAATTGTCTTCTTGAGAGTCCTAATTTATTATATCTTTTTGTCTGTGTCTGAGTTAGTAAGGGTGTCTTCATAAATAGGTGTGTTTGAAATATTTAGAATTTAAGTTCAGTTAAAATCAGTGGGCATGATCCAGTCACTATTAAGCAATTTAGGTCCCATTGATATTAGGGGAACAGCTAGATTATGTCCATTTATTTCCAGGTTACTGTGTTTTGCTTTGCTGTTCTGTGTTTAACACAAAGCTTGTTAGTAACTGAAATCAAGCTACCAACAGTACTACAGTGCTCCAAATAGATAAAATACGGTTATACTAAATATTAATTTAATATCAAAGTCTGACATCATCAGTGGAAAATGACTTTGCCATGCACAGTAAGTATTATTAATACAGCTGAGTATGCATGCAATCCAGCCAAAGTTAAGCATGAACATTAAGTACAGGTCTCCTAGATTTCATTGAGAAGGTTAAAAACCGTGTAGATTGCCTATTGAAATACTCAGTTTTGGCTGCATTGGGCACCATTTCCATCACTAAATTTCAGTGGTTTCGGTTGAAATTTAACTTTTAAGAAAGGATTGCAAAGATGGGTTTTAAAAATCCCTGGTAATATACCAGTGAAATCATATTAAAGAAGCTGTTCATAGTCAGTTTAAAACAGCTTCCTTGTCAATAAAGCTTGAAAAGGATCAGCTCAGACAAAACATGTTAATTCAGAAGCAGGTTCTGTTGTGGCTCAATTACATTTGGATGCTAGTATCTCATAAACTGGTACACTGCTTGCACGTGCAGTGTTAGTACACTAGGCATCGCTAAACCATGGTGAGCATTAAATTGGCACGCTAACATTGTATATATAGCAGCTGAAGGACCTGTTTAAATAAGGCACAGGGCACATGCAGTGCCATATGGGTAATTTATTCTTGCCTGCCTGGTGTTGCATTTTACTCTGAGCCGGAGCTCTCTTGGCCTTCCTTTCTAAGTAGGCTTAGGGTTGCAGAGAGTGACTCAGAATAAACAGCTGGATGGGAAGCTAACCAGGACTCACTTGCTAAGTAGCTTAAACAAGATTCATTTCAATAGCAGGTTAGGTCTATAAATTCTGTATATTAAGCACTAAATAAAGGTTTACTTTGGCAGATGTTTCCCAACTTGATTACATAGTGCTATTACCTCAGCCTTTCCTATACCTTTAAGATAATAGGGGGGGGGGGGTTGAATGATGGCGGTACTGTCAAAAAGCCTGGGACAGCTTGCATAATTTAGCCTTGCTGGAGTATATCTGTCACTAGATACGGGTAGGGTGGAGTGGTTTTTGTTTTATTTTCTTTGCAGTTAGAGCTTTGCCCTGAAACTTATCCATTCGGCTCTCAGGCTTACCTCAGTGTTGCAGCTGCAAAGGTTCTTCTGAAAAAAGCTGGGCCTGAGAAGCTGATTCCAGGAGTGAATAAAGCAGCTGTAAGTCTCTCTCTCTGGTGATGACTGCTAACATGTGTGAAATAACAGTCAAAGGGTAAGCCTTCAAGTACTGCTGGTTCAACATTCCCCTAGAGAGTACCTAAGTAAGGTTTGCGGAGGAACTAACCCCACAGTAATGTGCAGAACTGAAAAAAAGGACCAGATTTGGGGTCATTTTGGCATTCTTGTATGGATGTGTATATAGAAAGGGAATGTTAATCCACAGTAAGGCAACGATGCATTTCATCTTTTGGAATTAAACTTCGAACATTCCATAGGAGTGTGTATATGAGATATATGGGGTAAGGCTGTCTATCTAGATCAGTGATCCACAATGTGGTGCCCTTGGGTGCTACAGCACCCACCAATCTGGTTCCTGGTGCCCTGTTCCCTCTTCCTCAAAGCATCTGTTTCACAAACCAAGGAAGCCAGTCCTGGCTTTCCTCCATCTCATTAGAACAGGAAGGGCTTCAGAAGATGAGGAAGGATCACATTAATGTCTGCAGGGAACACCCTTTTGGAAACAGCTACTGTATCATAATGAAAGCCTATGAGATGGCAACCAAGGCAGCAAAGAGGGAATTCTATGCTGCTGAGATTGCATCCGCTAGCTCACACCCAGCCCAATTGTTTAGAAGAATTCAGTCTTTAACAACTCTGCCATGTGGCAGACCAAACTCTAGGGAATTGGAAATCGGCTGCAAGGCATTTGCGAGCTATTTTGCGGATAAAGTCTTGTCACTCTGCCACGACCTCCCCACCACAGTTGAAACAGTGAGTGACCTCGAGGCCCCTTGCATGTCTTCGGTTCTGGGGTTAGATGGGTTCGACCTGCTTGACCCAGAGGAAGTTGACAGACTTCTCTTGACTGTGCGCCCAACCACGTGCATCCTTGATCCGTGCCTGTCCTGGCTAATAAAAGCTGGCCACGAGGGGTTGTGAGGTACTGCCCAGGAAATTATTAACACCTCCCTCTCTGAAGGGAAATTCCTGGGGGCTCTCAAGGAAGCGATGGTCCACCTGCTCTTTAAAAAGGCACATCTGGACCTGGCGGAATTGGCAAACTACCAGCCAGTGTCCAATTTGCCCTATTTGGGCAAATTAATAGAGAGGGCAGTGGCCTTACAGTTACAGAGGCATCTAGATGATGCTTCGGTCTTAGACCCTTTTCAGTCCGGCTTTCGCCCGGGATATGGGATGGAGATGGCCTTGGTCGCTCTAACAGACGACCTCCAGCGACATCTGGATCAGGGTGGTGGGGCGGTGTTGCTGTTGCTTGATCTGTCGGCTGCGTTCGACACGGTGGATCATCAGCTGCTGACCTGCCGCCTTGCTGACCTGGGGATACGGGGATGGGCCCTTCAATGGCTCGTCTCATTTTTCCAAGGTCAGGGACAAAGGGTGGTGCTAGGGGAGCAGTAGTCCATGAGGCACCCACTTGATTGTGGTGTGCCTCAGGGGGCGGTGCTCTCCCTGATGCTGTTCAACATCTATATGCGCCCCCTTGCCCAGATTGCCCAGAGGTTTGGGCTGGGATGCCACCAGTATGCAGATGACACCCAGCTCTATCTGATGTTGGGCAGCCGGTCGGACTCTGGCCCAGAAGACCTAGATCGGGCATTGCATGCCGTGGCTGACTGGCTCAGGCTGAGCAGGCTGAAATTGAACCCGGTGAAGACGGATTTCTTGTGCCTGGGCCATTGCGGCCTGGGGTGGGGGGTCTCACTCCCGAGCTTCGATGGGGCGCTGTTGGTGCCTGCATCGTGGGTTAGGAGTTTGGGAGTGCTCCTGGATCTCTCCTTGTCAATGGAGGCCCAGGTAGCAGCCACTGCCAAGTCAGCCTTTTGTCATCTTCGGCTGGCACGGCAGTTGGTTCCCTACCTCAACCGTGATAACCTGGCCACAGTGATCCATGCGACGGTCACCTCGAGATTGGACTACTGCAACGCTCTCTACATGGGGCTGCCTTTGGTGCTAACTCGGAGGCTGCAGCTGGTGCAGAATGCTTCAGCCAGGCTGTTGATGGGTCTCGCAAGGTGGGACCATATCAGGCCTGTGCTGGCGGCGCTGCACTGGTTGCCCATAGCATACCGAGTTCGCTTCAAGGTGCTGGTTCTTACCTATAAAGCCCTATATGGCCAGGGTTCAAAATACCTAAGGGACCGCCTTTCTCCGTACATACCCCAGTGGGCACTTCGGTTGGGGTCATGCCATCAACTCTGTGTCCCGGGCCCCAGGGACATCAAGCTCGCTAGAACTAGGGCCAGGGCTTTTTCGGTGGCGGCTCCTGTCTGGTGGAATGAGCTCCCAGAGGAGATCAGAGCCCTGTGGGACTTAATGCAGTTCTGCAGGGCCTGCAAAACGGAGCTCTTCCACCAGGCCTTCGAATAGGAGCCGCCACCAGTGATACCACCCATCACATATGCTAGTTGTGATGTAGCTGGCCCAGTACAGCCCGGGCTTGGTGGCAAGGGGGCTCGGACCTTACCATTGGGTAGCCATATGAACACATGGTATTGGAAGCTTTTATAGTAAATTATCTTATTTATTGGAACTGTTTTAGTTGATTTTATCTGTTTTAATGCATTGAATTGGCCTGTGTGCCCTTGTAAGCCGCCCTGAGCCCGTTCGCGGGGAGGGCAGGATAGAAATCTGAAAAATAAATAAATAAAAATAACAGGACACTTGGCTTGGGATGGCCCAACATTCTGTGGCAGGTCCCATGACAGCCATTTTGTGGTCAGCTGTGCCACTCAGCAGCTATTTTGTGGCGGTGTGCAGTGCCTGCTTTCAGAATCCCCCAGTCTCAACAAATTTTGGGAACCCCTGATTTAGATCATTTTGGTCTCTCCAGGAAACTCAGAACATGCTTGGCGCTCTTTCCATCATGTCTTCACAACAATGTTTTGAAGTACATAGGCGGCAAGGTCACCAATTGACCTCATTTTTTAAATGGTAGGTGGGGATTTGAACAATGGTCTCTGTAGTCCTAGTCTTATACTCTAACCAAAACATGCGAGTGCCATGAAGAATGTAACCTGTGCATACAAAGTTACCTAAGTCAAAAGTAACTGGAAATAATCTAGAAAGCAAATATAGGGGGGGTTTGTTATTTAGTTTTGCACGTTATGTATGTAACAGAACTCCAATAATAAAGAAAAGCCTCTTGGGGAGAAAATGTTCATGAACACTTAAACTTTTCCATCCTACCACTGTTGCATTGCAGCTAACTTCCCCTAAGCCAGTTGTGGGAATCAATACACAACATTAAAAGCCTGGTTTGGTTGGGGGCTAAATCCCAGGGGATGAGGAAAATTCAATCCACACATCCATGCACATTTCCCCTGTCAAATTGACCCTACCTAAGTCTGTTTTCTGTAGAGGAATTGCTGTGTTAGTGAAATACACCTCTTCAGGGATGCCCTAAAATAGGGATCCCCAGCGTGGTGTTCAGAAGCACCATGACACCTGCCAACAGCTTTCCTGGTGCCCACCAAGTGTTTTTGAAAGTAGGCAGGGCCAGGTGGGGCTTCTGCCCATCATAACGTCTGAATCTTCACTGGAGATTTCATTGGCTCTGCAGATATTTTAAAATGTTGCTTTGACAGCAGCTGCCACCCCAATACAAAGATCTTCAATGATGTGACTGAAGGTAAACTGTAGCAGCCGTTTTGTGGCTGGGTCCACTTCCTGTGACAGCCATTTTGTTGCAGTCATTTTGTGACTGTACCCACCATGTTGTGTCAAAATTCCAAAGGTGCTTGCAGGTTCAAAAAGGGTGGGAACACCTAGACCGATTTCCCAGGAGGCGCTGCTCTGACGTCGTTCTTCCCTTTGCCCCGATTGTGTGCTTGAATTTCCCACTATTTGCCCCGTGCCGCATTTTGACCCGTGGCTTCGCCCGAATTCCCTCGCAGCTTCAGTGATCCTCAAAAAACAGGATCACTGAAGCCGCGGGGGAATTCAGGTGAAGCCGTGGGTCAAAATGCGGTGTGGGGCGAATAGTGGGAAATTCAAGCACACAATCGGGGCAAAGGGAAAAACAACGCTGGAGCAGCGCCTCGTGAGAAATCGGTCCTACGCTAAAAAAGCTCTGTAAATCTGTGTGCTGTAAATTTTGAAACATTAAAGTAACAGAAGTATACAGGTACCTACAGAAGAAGCCTTGCTTTGTTGTTGACTTCAGTGTCCGGTGCATTGATGGTAAATGGTCCATTTAAAGTTCCATCAGTCTGTTTGCTTCTGAAGTTCCCACTGAATTTTAATCACTTAGTTTCATTTGATTTTGAAGGTGGTTGTATATAAATGGCGGGCTCTGCCTTTTTTATTTGGAGAAGCCTCTTTTTCCATAAAATTGTCTGAGAAATACCTTGTGTCTGCCTTGAGATCACTGCTGGCATACAGGGAATCATTTATTGTGTTCGTGAGTTCCCTCCTTAGTTTATATAGGGCACTGGCCACCTGTTGGTCCTTACTTGTTAACCAGTATGTGATGAAGATGCAACTTAGAATACATTTCTTAATAAACATGCCAGTTGTAGGAGAAGATCAATAGAGAATGGGGATGCTTCTGGAACTCTTATCCACACTTCTCTTTTGGTTTTGGAGTTCCAAATAGCCTGATCTTGTTTCCCAAGCAGAATGTTGTTCATTAGCAGTTCTCTATTGCCTTTTTTAAATTATTTCCTAATTTTGTTTTGAGTGCTATGCTTATGCAGTTTTTTATGACATCTAGTCCTTTCCATTCATGTGTGCTTCCCCCCGCTAAGACCCTAAGCAGAATAAAAAATGACTGACCTGTGTGTGTGCTGGGGAGCTGAAACTACTGAAACAGTTTCCGCATGATTATTTTAAAGATTCCTTGGAGGATTGGTTTTGTATATTAAACAGTCATTGCTTTTCTTGTACTAAGCCTTCCCAGTGTTACTGGTTTTCATTTTTTCCCCCAATAAGGGTTAGGGCATGTTGTTGACAGTTTTAAAAAATAGGCATTGGGAAAATCGGAAATTATGTACTGCCTCCTAATAGATACTGCTGCTTCCTGAGTAGGGAAGCTGTATGCTTTTTATTATACCAACTGGTTTCTCATTTAAGTCTCAGTTGTTCCCGGAGCTCAGCTTCATAATTTATAACCAGTGACTTACAACTCTGGGCATTTGGGATTTATGAATGCTGAAGGGATTGTATTCTTTGGTGTCTACATGACACTCTCCTGTTACCTTTACTCGTTCCCATAGGGCAGACCCTCTGCGCAGATACCCATAGCTTCATCATAAATCTATTAAAATATACAGTTGTAAGGAGCCTTTGTCTTCATAAAACTGATTTATAGCCACCTGCTAGAAATGACTGTGAAAACATTTGGTAAGAATCATCCTGACAACCTAAGACGAAACTGACACAAAGGCCAAAGGAGCTAGAATGTCCCACACTATTTCAACAGGCCTAATTTTATAGATATTGCTTGAGTAAAAAGCATGGGCTTGAAGGGGAATTTTGCTTCAGGAAAGGACTCTGGCAGCCATATTTGACCTCGAAAGAAGTAGCCAATTATTGCATACATGTTGAAATTTACTCAGAAGTCAATCCCAAGAGTTCAGCAGAAGGTTCCGTTGAACACAGTAGGATTTAATTTGAGTATGTGAACGTAAAATGCAGCTGCAGGTTGTTGTTGTTCAGCTGCACAGTCAAGTCTGAATCTTCGCGACCCCATGGACCACATTGCGCCAGCTCCTGCTGTCTTTTGTTGTGCTCCGGAGTTTGCTTAATTTCGTGTTTGTTGCATGGATAACGAATGAAAATGGGTCAAATAGTTGTCATATATTTTAAAAGATCTCTGGAAGAAAGTGAGTTATTTTTTTCTCCTGGTCCACTAAAAATGGGACAAGAAGTGAACAAACTCTTTCACAATAGTCTGTGAGATAAATTTCAGTCACACTAAAAATGGGACAAGACTCGAACAAACTCACTATAGTCTGAGAGATAAATTTCAGTCAAACAGTAGGAGGAAAGTAATAATGGATAAGAACAATTCACCGATGAAGTAACAGCCATGTAACATAAGAACACCATGGGTCTTTAGTCTGTTGGATGAAGGGCAGGGTACACAAGTACTCTAAATAACTAAGAATAAACCTGGGTTTGCCAGGTTTCATTCAACAGAGAACTGCGGTTTTCTCCTGGTTTAAGATCAGCCATGAAATGGGAACTGATCCAGATTGGGGCCATGAGTAAGGAAAGTTAGTTAATCTTTCCCCTGTGCTGCTTTTCCCCAAGATTTGTTCCCTTTCACAGCTGCTATTTTATCTCTGGGGTGGGGTGGGGGGACAGGTATCTGGATAATGCCTGTGTGTTTTCCCTCACAGGTGAAATAAGGGTTCCAGAGAGAGGGGGAAGTGATTAAGATTGGGAAACTGATACAAGGCAAATGGGATAATCTCTGGCTTACTTCTAAGGAAACACAGCTCTTCTGAGGACTTCTGAGGAAGCACAGTTCTGGCTGCATAAAACTTCATAAACCAAACATATTGCAAGAAAGTGGTATTGATGTCATACGGAGATTCTTGTAAATCCATCCTGAATTATGAATAGTGACATGACTATTGGTGTGGAATGGCCTTCCTACAGTGTCTTCTAAAATGGAGCTACTGAGTTTCAGCAGTATGGCTGGCAAAATTCTTTAGGGTTGACAGGCTGAAAAGGATTCAGTCAGTTGACCAGTCAGATATTGTCAAATAATGGTCAAGGATTTTAAAGCGTTAAATTTATTAAACCAACAAGGCAATGAACGTTATTCAGTTCTGGACTATATTTCTGATATTGATACTGTGATTTAATAGTTTAAAAAATATTGGAAGCCTATTTGAGTACATTTTTCAATAGTAGATAAAATTCAGTATGGCATACTTTAGTGGTTACCAGGATCCATAATCTTAAACTGCTGTGTATGGGTTGAAGATAGGGTTGCCAGCTCTGAGTTTGGAAATACCTGGAGATTTTGGGGGTGGAGGGTGGGGTTTGGGGAAGGGAGGGAACTCAACAGAATATAATGCCATAGAGTCCACCTTTCCAAAGCAACCATTTTCTCCAGGGGAACTGATCTTGATCATCTGGAGCTCAATTGTAATAGCAGTAGATCTCCAGGTGCCACCTGGAGGTTGGCAACCCTAACTGAAGATATATATTTTAAAGCACTTGCAGCTAGAATAACTTCTACTGCCTTCATGTGTTCCTGGATCCAGAATTCTACAGCTTTTTCCATCTTCCCCCCACCTTGACCAATTTTCTCCGTTTACTTTGGCACCCACCAGACCATATAACTACCATCTTTTCATCTTTGGTTCCACTGTCTCTTCTTGGATACCAAAAATAGAAATATGTGCGATTTGTACTTGACACAATATGGATGCATGTTGATAAAAATTCAGTGTGTGAGAAGCAATCTTGAGCTTGGGTACGTCTGGCAGAGAAGGCGGTAATTGGGACAAGAATTGATCTTTCTAAAACTGTAGTTCTTTTGAGAGTCACCTTTGGCAAAACCGGTTAGATCTTTTCTCCTGTATTACATTCTGGATATTCTTTTATAACCTAGAAAGAAACAAATCAGCTAGACAGGGTGAATGAGGAAGGAAAACTTTTTCATATGTAAACTAATATACATTCTTCTGCATAGTGTGAAGTAGAAGAGTCAACCTTGGGTGGTTTTTTCTTCTTCTTTGATCTTCTGAAATAAAAGCAGCTTTTACTGTCATATGCTATTTTTTTTTCTTTTTAATTTCTATTTGTTTTATATTTTTGTCTTGTTGGAATCCACCCCGAGGCTTTGGAATAAATTGGGATAACAGGCATTCTGAGAAACATCTGATTCCCTGCCCCTTCCCGAAGTTCAGATTATATAGCTGTCTCTCTATATATACATAACCAAAACAGGGGGTAAATTCAGTATTTCCATTCAACTCCTTAGTGGATGGAGTATTAAAACAAGGCTATATTTCTGGTGTAGGTGTTTACTAAATGTGGTCCGTGAAACAGGACACGCTTAAAATGTGACTTGAGTAATCCATTTTAAATAATGCTTTTACAGGCATTCTTTGCTTTTAAACTGGGTCACTGGTGTTCTTTCTTTGAACACTCTGTTCTAATTGGCACAGTAAATCATTGAAGATGCTCAAAGTGGATTCCCTTGTATGGTGGACAACTGGACTGTGCCTTTTTACTACCCCTAACTTGTGCATTGCTTTCAGTTATTGCCTGTTTAGAGACATGGTGTCATTATGAAAGCATTGCCTTTTTCATAGCTCAGATAAGGCCAGTTTCCTTCTGCATTTACTTGACGATAATCAATGCATTTAGGCATGGTTTTGCATAAGTATTTGACCCAGGACCTCTTTGGCAGTACTAGGAAAGGTTAAATCAGAATCGCAGATAAATAAAATGCATCACAGTTTAGTGTGTCTTAATATACACATCTGCAAAAGAAAAATAATTACAGTCAGTTTGTTCTCTCTAGTGTGCCAGCCTAGGTCATGACCTCCCCCACACACCTATTCACATGAAAAGAAGTTCTCCTTATTCTGTTCCCATTGATTGCTCATGTTCTCCTTCTGTGTTTCCTCACCCAGAAGCTTCTGTTCTCTGTTAGCACTGCTTAGAGATGTGAAGGCCTGGAAATATTCCAGACTCCAGAGGAGCAGGAGTACTGTGGGGAAAAACTGAGGGACAGTGGGGGGGGGGGGGGGATGGAGGAAACCCTCTTGTAAAAAAAAATATTATTACATCAGTAGAATTATGTTTCAGTTTGCAAGACCTGAGCAAGGCTCTCAAGGGCATTTTGGAGGTCATTAATTCATAGGGTCGCCATAAGTCGGAAGTGACTTGATGGCACTTCACATACATACATGCGTTTGTTTGCACTGTAAAGTTTTTGAGTTATTTTCGGAGGGGGGGGATCTTTGCCATTTCAACACTTTTTTCGAATCCCAAATTATATAACCTTTCTAATTTAAATTGCCAGTGATTTCTGTTTTCAATGTTTTCTTCTTTTTAAGTGTTGGTGAAATTATGGCGCAGCAACTTGTCATATGGAGTAGAGAAGGCAGGGCAGAGAGATGAAGGCCTCTGGATCCATTCCTAGCCTCTGAAGGCCTAACTACACATTCCATTTTCCTCTTAGTGATCAGATGTGCACTGTGAGTTCCATTAGAACTCTGTTCCCAGATACCTGGGTGCAGATTTGGATTGGCTTTCTGGGTCATGGGCAGAGGGCATTGAAATGGTCAGTGGGAGCCACTGTTGTGCAGACCATCAGTAGGGCGAGTAGTGCTCTTGTGGCCATTTCAGGATGCAGAAATGGTGTGGGGACCCCCCCCCCCCAATCTCTCCCTCCACAGTTCTGTTCTGAATTGGCCTCTGCATGACTGGAAACTGAGCCAAGGAACTCACAAAATACATTTGATCACCAAGACCTGGTGGAGAACATGAAATAGACGTAAGTAGTTAAGGCCAGACAACAGGTGCTGAGAAATACCTGAGACCTCATTTATGCTTGTCAAGGCCAAACCAGATTACAGTTGGAGTAATACTATTTTTAGTTCATATAAATCAGATGAATATTTTGAGAATTATGGATAATCATCATATACCATTTCCACAAAAGAGCAACCCCCCACATCCACATTCTTAAATAACAGAACTAGGCAAAAGTTGCCACACAAAATTTTGCCTCCCCATGACTAGATCTGAATGTTGTGCCCCCTTACCCCACGTCGGATGGCGAGGGAAAGATGTGAATGTGTATACCTGTGTGAACTCCTTGGTAGCCAGTGCAGCAGGCCAAGGCCTTCCCATGATATTGTCCCTTAGCACTGGTATTCAAAAACTAACTGCCTCAGGATATGAAAGTTTAATAAAGTATACTCTTTGAGATTTCTTGGTATTTGTTCTTGATTGGTAGTAAAATAATTGTTCATTTTCTTTTAGAGCATATCTACATTTAAGGTTCTCATTTGCTGGCTTATGGCGGGAGACCTCCAGCTAATTACAGCTGTTGCCCACTAATGCTCATCCAATCAGTGGGTGGACACTATGGCCAAAGAGAGGGGCATGATCATCCTGGAGAGAAAAAAGAAAAGGAAGGCCTTAGGTACTTACAGGAAACTCTGACCATAGAGTTCCTGACAATTCCTAGAGCAACCCAGAAGTGACGAGGGTATCTCTAGCAATCACCAAAAACTCTACAATTGCTAGAGTTACCCTTGTCACTTTGGGTCATCACTCTAGGAATTGCCAGGAAATATGTTGTCAGACCTGCGGTTAAATAGCCAAGGCCTTATTTTTCATTTTTCTCCCAGGATACTGCTTCCCCCCACCCCCCATCCTCCCACTAGTTGCCAGGCAGTGCCTGGCAATCCTGTCTACATTATTGCCTCTTTCCAGTGAGAGATAGGAAGTTTAGACTAAGAACAAAAAAATTTCAACACCTGTTCAAACTATAAATCCCAGTATTTTTTGAGAGAAACTGTGACAATTTAAAGCCAGTTGATGTAAATGGGAGCTAGGTATCAAAGTAATGTGAATCCCAAATCACCCTTTTTGGGGAGGAAACCATCATTGGGCAATTCCTCTCATTCTAAGCAATGATTTTATTTGTAGGGGGGCCTGTTCAAGCTCATGCGGTTTCTGCAGTTCAAAAATTCTCCACATTGCGCAATATGATGGAGCTATCCTTAAATGTCAGCAGATTTAATGCAGTTTATTTGTTTCATAACATATTACTTTTAGGCATATATGCAGCTGGGAGCTTCAGGCATTCCTTATTCTCAAATGAGTGTTCTACATGGTACACAAATTTGGCATCATCTGTTTGTCATATTTTTTTTTCATGGACACTTTAAAATGTCTCTAGATGCATACATATTTTTTTAAAAGTATGAGGAAGTCTTTAATTTATGACCCTTTGAAATAGATACCCAGAATGTATTTCTGCTTTCTGATCAAAGGGTCCTTGTTAGCCTTACAAAACAAAAATTAAGCTGATGAAGGCACAAAATGAATTTGTCCAGAGTCTCATTATGTGATAATGTTTATAACTTAACTATATATGCTTGTTTCTACATGGGAAAAGAGACTTAATGTTTCTTGTGGTTTTCTGTTTTCCTTTGTTCGTTTGATCACTCATTCACCAATCGCCATCAGATAATGTATGTGTGAACTGTCCATTAACCACTAAAACGCAGCAGCTGTTATAAATGTGAATGTACTGATAATGTCTTGTTGTCACAGTAGTACTCTTGTACTACTAAGTATTGTGAGTAGAAAGCACATGGGTCAAGAACTGCTCAGAATAGAGCAGAAATGATTTTATCATAAATGTACAAAGACTACAATAAGGATTATATAAGAGGCTTCAATTAAACTTGTGTAGGGTTTTTTCCTCCCTACTATACTTCTATTATGTGAGAAACTGAAATCAGAAAAGTTGTTGATCTAAACCCTGTCCAGTTGCATCACTGTTAGAAAGGTATTGCTACCTGTGTATTTTCTGTATGTTTACCAGGGACTGTATAATTCAAGCTTGCTAGAAGGAATCTATTGGATATGTGAGGAATACTTAACCCCAGCTGTACTTGGAAGCCCTTTCCTTCAAATGCCACCATGGCTGATTTCCCTTCAGCTGGATTTATGTCCAGTTCATAACAATTCTCATTGGAAGCTGCCTTTCATAGGGTACAGTCTATGAGTAGGAGGAAGGCTGGGTTGGATCCAGAGTAAATTTTTTGCTAATGGGAGTGGGGTAAGTTCCTGATTTGCCTCACATGCTGAGAGTCCCCTCTTCCCCCCAGGAGCACCATTTTGGGGACAGAAGTGGGCTGACGGGGGGGGGGACGCAGAAATGTTCTATTTCATTGACAAAAATATCTTGTGCGAGTGGGAAATTTAGTTTGATTCAGCCTCCCCTTTCTGCCAGTTGTTTTTCCTGCAAGCACTTGATCTATCAGGACAGGGGGACAAATCTATGCAGCATTGACAGTGGAAGTTTTCTCAGTCTGTGAGCTGAATTGTCAAATACTTTAAGTTGACAAAAAAGCTGAAAGAGCTTTAGAAAGCCTTGATTCTCTTCTTTTTTCCTGTTCAAACCTTGTTGTTGCACTTCACTTTTATCTTCCCCATCTCAACCAAGAATGAGGTCCCGTTCTTCAAAACTATCTTTTTCACATAATGTTTTCCTGTGGTTATTGTTTCAAAAATGTGTGGTATGCAACAATAGGAATGAATTAATAATGTTTTCATTGTCATTCACTTTCCCTTGGGCAACTGTCATCTTCTGTTTGTGCTTTCCAGTGAAAAGAATATTGTGGAGTCATGCTGTATCGTCCGGAAAAATAAAATTTCCATTACAGTTTTGTCTACTGCCTTCGGTTGTAATGTGTAAGTCTCGCCTGATGGAGCTTTTGGGGACCATTAGGAATATTACCACAAACAAGCGGAGAGAGCTAGCTATGTGGAAAAGTGGAATAAGACTTGTAAAGTTTAATCTACCCGTGCATAGTTCAAGGGGGGGGGGGACTGAAGTTGCTGAAAACTGTGGAAACACTAATTTTAGCACCCAAAGAACTGATGTGGCCCTGGACTTGATTGTCCAATCCCTGTTTCAACAGACTTTAAGCTGCCTCGAGCAGGTTTCCTGGTGGCAGAAAATGTTGTAAATAAAGAAATAAACTCTTGTTCAGGGAAGTCACTGGGACATCTCATCACTTGTTAGTTCTGTATCAGTCACAATTAGGGTTGCCAAGTCTCTTAACCTTACCAGCAGGGGGGAGTCCTCTGCTGGCCGGGCGACGTCACTGGAAGTGACGTCAACACGTTGGGGGCGTTGCCAGGGCAACGCTCTGGCAATCGCCCCAAAACTCTATAGAGTTTTGGGGCGATTGCCAGAGCATCACCCTGGCAATGCCCCCAATGTGATAGCGTCACTTCTGGTGACGTCGCCCGGCGCGGGGGAAGTCGTCCAGGCTGGACGACTTCGGGGGTGGGGTTTTCCCCGCTGGCCGAATGCTGGCCAGCAGATCGGGAACCCCTGTAGCGGGGGATTCCCCGCCCCCCGGGCTGACTTGGCAGCCCTAGTCACAATAGCAGTATCCACAGCACTAGGTCAAAGGAGACATAGAAAAAAGAATTCTAGCTTTGTTTTTCATTTCTCCTGTATGGCTGAGTTTCTGAATTCATATCTCAATTTTTAAAAAATTGGTACTATTATATGGCTTTGTGTTTTTATCCCTACTCCCCAGGTTTGCAAATCAATAAAATATGCATGTACTTCCTCACACAACTCCTAGGGATATCACCTGAAGTAAAAGAAATTAATTACAACTTTGAAACTACAAAGCCTAATATTGTATTGGCTGTGGCATCCATTCATTCTTGTTGATTTTATGAAGCAATGACTGTTTAGAAACAGAAAATGTTCTGCCCTACATTTCTGGGAGACAGACACTGAGGCTGGAAGAGTGTAGTTTGCCTGAGGCAAGTGTCTGAGTTTATGGTTGAGATGACTGGATCTGGCAGCTTCATAGCTTATATCCTTTGACAAAAGTGGCCCTTATTCTGGATGACAGCCAAGGAAGTCACCTCAGCTTGCTTTTCGAATTCTGAGTGGAAGGGTAGGTTACAGTCTGATATTTCCAATTGCAAGAGGACTCACACATCATTGAATGTTGTACAGTTGCCGAGGTCCCCAACCCTTTTGACCATGTGGACACCTTTGGAATTCTGAGACACGGTGATGGGCACAACCAAAGAAAGGCTGCTGCTGGACCTACCACAAAATGGCTGCCACAGGAAGTGGAGTCAACCACAAAATAATTGCCATGGGAGACAAAGCCAGCCACACAATGTCAGGGAGTGAGGTTATGCATCACTCTAATACTGTTCAATATTTCAGGCAGAAACTCTGCTTAACAGGATGCCTTTGCAAATGAACATATTGTTTAAAAAATACTTTCTTGCTTACACTCAGCTAACCATCAGTCATGGAGTGAAAATCCTTTTGTTGTATTGGCAGCTGCTGCTGAGGCAATGTTTGGGGGGGGGGGACTGAATCTGTACTACCGAACAGCTCTCAGGTGGCCAATCAAGAAGCCCTGCTGGGCTAAAGTTCCAACTGACATCCCACTTTAGAAAAATATTTGGTGGGCCCGATGGCACCCACAGGCATGATGTTGGGGATCCTTGCACTATTGCAGAAATTTACCTTTAGAGGTGAACAGTTATAGTAGCACAATAGCTAACAACATATTGAACTTGGCTATAATTCTTGGAGTTAACTGAGAGGAATGCTTACTTTTCTTGCATTTTGCTCAGCTTTTATTTTTCCCTGTCTTTGACATAAATAGAACTATCACTTAGTTCACATTCTTCTTAGCATTATCCCTTCTTCCACCAGCTATGTTCCTTCTCCCTTCACTTGCATACAACCACTATTGGTTATTCTTTTTATGAGTGTGTGCCATCAAGTTAGAGCCAATTTATGGCAACTCCAAAGGATTTTGAAGGCAAGACACATTCAGAGGTAGTTGCCATCGTCTGCCTCTGCATAGCAACCCTAGTTTTCCTTGGTAGTTTCTAGGGGTGCCAGCCTCCAGGTGGAGCCTGGGGATTCCCTGCTTTTACAACTAATCTCCAGCTGAGAGAGATCAGCTCCCCTGGAGAAAATGGCTGCTTTGAAGGGTGTACTCTATGGCATTGTACCATGCTGAGGCTTCTCTCATCCCCAAACCTCTCCCTCTCCTGGCTCCACCCCAAAGTCTCCAGGCATTTTCCAAACCAGACTTGGCAACCCTAGTAGTTTCCCATCCAAGTACTGATCTTGGTTGACCCTTCTCAGCTTGTGAGATCTGATGAGATCAAGTTAGCCTGGGTTATCCAGGTCATGGCATTGCTTATCCTTAGAAGGCCCATTATGTGCAACCCAATTATTTGTTTCTACTTTTAAAAAATCAGCATGGGGCTTCTTCTTGACAAAACCTATGTTTCTGCATGTCCCCCTATTTCTCCTTCTGAAATCAGAAGACCCACTCTTACCTCTCCCCTAAGTAAGTCCATTTCAGAACCTCTTATGGCTACCTGGGGGTCTGCCACTTTGAGAACAGTGACAATAGTAGATGCAGGGGTTTTAACCATATAATTTGCTTTCCCACTCAGGTGTTTAAGGAGTGAGAAAAGAATTTTGGAGAGGGAAAACAGGAAAAAATTCTGAGAATAAAGGATGTAGATATCACCTATATTGGCTAATTACCTCAAGGAATACCATGAAATACAGTGAAGAACCACTCACAAACCCCTGGGATATAAGGTTCATTAATAAATCTATATTTGAGATCAAATAAAAGATGAATAGCTTGCCTTAAAGAGGCTGGAGAGCCAAAAATTGAACCTCATAAAATTTCGTGAAGATCTTTTATCATTTGAAAGAACATATACCAGGTGCCCCCGGTTATCCTTACAGCAACCCTGTGAGACCGATTCAGCTGAGAGCTTGTGGTTCACTCAGGGTCACCCAAAGGTCTACACATGCAGCAGGATAATGTGGTAGTCTGGTGGCAGAATATTGATGTGGTTAAATGTATGTTCTTGTTCAGACATACCTCTCAGAATGCCTTGGTAACTCTCTGAAAGTACAAAAGTAGTGCAGAGTGTGAAATAAACTATTTTTTATTTTAGAGGTGTTTTTAAATACATGGGGGAAGGCATGAAAATTATGACTTCTCACTGGCAATCGGAAGGGGTACAATCTGTTCTGCCATTTCCCAACTCCCTCTACTGCACAGGTAGATCAGGCTTGGGTCTGGCATCTTTAATACCATGCTGGCTATAGCCTTTTGTTAACCATTCAGGCTACTTCCATATTTGTTGTGGTCTGGATTACCTAAAAAGACAGCGCTAGGGTTGTCGGGTCTGGGTTGGAAAATACCTGGAGATTTTGGGGGTGGATCTGGAAGAGGGTGGTGTTTGGGGATGGGAGGGGCCTCAGCACTCAGTCCACCCTTCAAAGCAGCCAATTTCTCTAGGGGAACTGATCTCTGTCAGTTGGAGATCAGTTGTAAAAGTGGGAGATCCCCAGGCCCCACCTAGAGGCTGCAACCCTAGACAGTGCTCCTGAATGAGCCGCTGGCCACTGTGAGTTAACGTGGAGTACCATGGAATGGTTGTACTGGATCCAACATTATTACTAGAGAAGCAAGTTAATACAGTTGCCAAAAAAAGGCATTCTAGCAGCTTTGTTTAGCTTGGAAAATGGCCTCCTACACTGACTCAGCTGATCTGGCCAGGTAGATCCATGTTTTGGTTACCTCAAATCTAGACTACTATAGTGCGCTCTACATGGGTGTATTCTTAAAGACAACTTGGAAGGTGCAGTTGGTGCAGAGCACTACAACCCAGTTACTCTTGGGCATTAGGCGGAACACATGTATCATACCCATCCCGCAGATACTCGGTTACTGAGTTCTACCAGAGGTTTTGGTTATCACCTACAAAGCCCTTAGTGACCTTGGATCCACATACATGCCAGTCCTCCTCTCCTGCTATGTTCCACTGCAAGAACTTTGCTTCTGTGCAAAATCTTCTGAAAGTGCCAGCCTGCAAATGGGCAAGATTGGCACCTGCCTGTTCACATGCATTCTCAGTCATGGCTCCCACCTTCTGGAATGAGCTGCCTGAGGAGGTCAGGCACTTCTGTCATTCTGCATAATGTGCAAAACTGTAATGTTCAAGAGGACATTTTTGAAAAGAGATCAGAATGGTACAGTCTGGGAAGGGACCTTTTTAATTGTCTTATACCTTGTAATCCACTTCCTTTATTGTTTATGGTATACCTTGCCTTACATTGTTCAGTGTTCTTTAGTTCTGTAATCCTAGTCTTGTTGCATTGTTTATTGGTCACCTTACGCTGTCTGACTGCAGTGTTTTATATTCTGCAATCTGCCTTGAGTCTGAATGAGAAAGGTGAACTATAAATAAAAAAGTAAGTAAATTAAATAACCCATTAGGTTGTCAGGCAAACATCAGAGAGACCTAGCTTCAATCCTTACTGAGGTTACTGTTGCTACATATTTATTCCATCCTTGGCCTGGTCTTTCTTTCAGCCTAACTCACACGCAAAGTGATTGTGAGGATAAAATGGAGGATGAGTGAACCATTTTTATCGCATTAATGTTCCTGGATGCAAGCCAGAAAGTTAATATTATTTTGGATAGGGCTGGGCCAAGATATTTTGTTCCCCCAAGTGGCAGAGGTGATCTTAAGGACATCTTGGGATGCTTTGCAAAGGATAATGTTTTGCAACTGTTGATCTGAAGCTTTCGTACCCAGCATCCTCTGTTACATTGCAAGACATCTTCAGATCTTGGGGATCAGCCACTTGGGGGAACAAGATATTCTGCCATATCCAAAATTACATTAACATCCTGGCCGTCCTTCAAGGAGATCAGGAGAGTGTAAATGGTTTTGTTCTCCTCCACTTTTGAGTGTTGCAAAGTCTAGTGCTTTGCAACTCTTTTTTTTTTTTATAAATTTTTATTGATTTTCCCCCATATCTACAACTAATACGCTACAATCTAAGCTACATATACCTTATACAGAGAGTACTTTATCATTTGCTTAATACTACCATGTTACATAATATAATTATGAAGCATTTAGAACCTTGGATAAATTTCAATTATTTTGTTACTGCTACTATAAAAATTATCAAAACTATTTGGCAGGCACGCCCACCTAGAGAAATACGGTTAATTAAACAATTTATAATACATAGGTGCAATGCTTAATAAAACAGTTTAATCACTATTTCTTCTTTCGTCCTCTTCTTGTCTTAACAGTCTCATCTACTTTTGGAGCTGCAGCTCCTTTTTCCGAGTCAGACACTTCTTCTTCACTTTTTGAGCGATCAAATCCATACATGCTTTCTTGCGAGGCCAGTGAACCATCTGAGTCTCTCCCAGTTTTCTTTTCTTTGCTTTTTTCCAGAAATTTTTTCGCTTGTTGAACAGAGTCAATCTTATACTTCTTATCTTTGATGCTGAAGCATAGTCCTTCTGGAGTATTCCAGCGATAGATGATAGACTCAGACTGGAGCCAAGATGTCAATTTTCCATAGGCTTTCCTTCTTTTCCTTATTTCAAATGGGATATCCTTCATCACTTTTACTTCTTCTCCCAGGATCTTCAGAGCTGCTTTGTTTGTGGTCCTAAGCACCACGTCTCTTGTAGATTTTTTGGAGAACCTTATCATAATTTCACCAGGCAGGCTTTTCTTTTTAGTATAATCTGGATAGGTTCTGTAAACCATATCCATATCGCTTTTTATATCCGCTGCTTTCATGCATGTCACTGGTTCAAGTGCTTCACTTAGCAAATTTTTAAGGTCTTCTCCTGTGTTTTCTGGCACATTCTGAAGTCTTAGGAAAAAATTTGATCTTTCCATTTGTAATTTCAAAAGCTGATCATGGTGGAAGGCCTTTTCCTTCTCTGCCTTTTGTAGTCTTGAGTCTTGGTTTTTTACTGAAGTTTTTACTTCCAGAAGTTCTCGCTGCAGCTTCTCTGTGGTTTTATTCGACTCTTTTAGTTCTAACTGCATTTTGTCCATCTTCATGTTGAGAGCTGTCATTTGGTCCACTAGAGGTCGCAATAACGAGGAGAACACCGCACTCATCTCTGTAGTATCAACCTTTGCACTCGGAGCTGTACTTCCTAGTTTGGGGAAAGGTTTCGGTTTCCCCGCCATTGTTGAGGCTGCGCTCTTTGTTTATAGATAGATAAGATGAACGAAAGGAGCAAATTTTTGAACAGCACTTATGTCCTTTTAAAGTTTATATCTCCAAGTGAGCGATGCTGCCATCTAGCAAGGCGGATGGGCTTTTATTCATGCAGTAACGCCACGTGGTGCTTTGCAACTCTTGATCTGTATTCAGCATCCGCTGCTATGAGAGCACACTTTTCCATCATGTGTGGCTTCTTTGGCCCTTCTAAAAATATTGCTGTTCCAAGTGACTGGTGGGGCTGATTAGGTTGTCAAGATGGCCTCTACCAAGATGGTTGCTTCTTAATAACACCAGTGCTTGTTATTGTAGTAGATGGTTAAAAGAATAGTCACGGAATGTCCTTTGGTGTTTTTTCTGTCAACTTTAAGAATGCATTTTGAATGAACCCAAAGAAGCACTTAAGTGCATGGTTGTGGGGTTTTTTTTTCATTTCTGTTCTGCATTTCCAAAGAAAGTGGTAATAACAGAAAAAAACACAAGCTAAGAAATATTCTGAAATTACAAACAGGCATAACTAGTATAGATTGGGTCTGCACACTTTGTGACCAGCAAACCATAATAATTTATATCAGTGATTCCCAGTGTGTGTGCCATGTATTTCCTGACACCCACTAGTGTAGTTCCTGACTCCCACTTGCTCCTTGAATGATAAAAAGAAGTACTTCTTCACCCAGAGTAATTAATACATGGAATTCACTTCTGCGGGAAGTAGTGGAGGCTACAAGCAGTGTTCCCTCTAAGCTGAGTTAGTGTGAGCTAGCTCACAGTTTTTTAGCCTCTGGCTCACACATTTTATGTCTTAGCTCAGGAAGGATGGCTCCACTGCAAACTAATTTATGCAGTAGCCAAATGGTTTGCTCACAACTTTAATGCCAGTAGCTCACAGAGTAGAATTTTTGCTCACAAGAGTCCACAGCTTAGAAGGGAGCATTGGCTACAAGCATAGACAGCTTCAAGAGGGGATTGGATAAACATACGGAGCAGAGGTCCATCAGTGGCTCTTAGACACAAGGTATTGATGGAACACTATGTTCGGGGCAGCGATGCTCTGTATTCTTGGTGCTTGGGGGGTAACAGTGGGAAGGCTTCTGGAGTTCTGGCCCTACTGGTGGACCTCCTGATGGCACCTGGGTTTTGGCCACTGTGTGATACAGAGTGTTGGACTGGATGGGCCATTGGCCTGATGTTCTTATTAGAACTTGGGGGCACCCAGTAAAGTTCATGGAAAACAGATCCAGGATGGACAACAGAAAGTACTCTTTTACTCAGTGAGTAATTAAATTGTGGAATTCACTACCACTGGCCATTAAGTGGGATTACACAGATTCATGGTCTATCAAAGAAGGAGTTGGATTTATACCCCACCCTTCACTTGAAGTCTCAGAGTGGCTTACAATCACCTTCCCTTCTCCCCACAACAGACACCTTATGAGGTAGGTAGGGCTGAGAGAGCTCTGAGAGAACTGTGACTGACCCAAGATTACCCAGCTGGCTGCATGTGGAGGAAGGGGAAATCAAACCTGGTTCTCCAGATTAGAGTTTGCTGTTCTTAACCACTACACCAAACTGGCTCTCATATTCAGAAGCAGTATACCTTTGAATATCAGCACTAGGAAGTAACACAAGATGGAGGCTTCGGCCTCTGTGCCCTGCTTGTGTGGCCCTCCAGGGCAATTGTTTGGCCTCTGCGTAAGACAGGACGCTGATCTAAGTGGATCACTTGTCTGGTCCAGCAGGGCTTTTATATTTTGACCCTCTTAAAGCAAAGAGCTGATCCTGTCCCAATTGGGAGCCATTCTGTAAGGGCTCTGCTGAAGTGGCTGACGCTTTGTGATTGGTCATCTTCCCCCATTATGCTTTCTTAGAATCTAACAAGATTCAGGACCCCTTTTCTGTATCCATAAATTTTAAGTAACCAATGTGCTGGTGGGCTTATTAGCATTCTAATCAAGTATTTTTGTATGTTTTTCTGAATTTGTTGGAATAGGCAGGGGTCCGTGGTGACTCTCAGCAGCCCTGCCTTCTTGTGACTGCAGAAATGGAAGAGGTGGCTTATTAACCTCCTGGTAGGATATTGTACTTTGCCTGACCTGGATGGCCTAGGCTAGCCTGATCTTGTCAGATCTCAGAAGTTAAGCAGGGTAAGCCCTGGTTAGTACTTGGATGGGAGACTACCAAGGAAGTACAGGGTTACTCTACAAAGGCAGGCAATGGCAAAGCACCTCTGTTCATCTCTGTTGCCTTGAAAGCACTATAGGGTCACCAAAAGTCATTGTGACTTGACAACACTTTCCACCAACAGACCATGTTGCTTAGGTGGGGAGAAATATTTAGATTAGTGAGTCACAAGTTCCTTCAAGCCTGTAGTAAATCATCCTTATGCGTACTGTAAGTGTGTAGGTTCCATTAGAGGAGACCGTCTTATATCTGCATCACCTTTATATCTGCATTGGGCAGAGGTTCTGGAACAGTTAACTTGGATCTTGGAAATGCCGTTTCATGACTGTCTGCACCTTCTTGATGGGTTAATGTTCTCAAAGGACAAGGTTTCAAAGTGAGGTAGAGAATTACCTTCTGGTCCTATATAGGAGCTGCTTTGTAAATCTATCTTGATACTAAACCACTCTAATATGTTGTTGCCCTGGCCTGGATAGCTCAGTCTTGTCAGATCTCGGAAGCTAAGCGGATTTAGCTCTGGTTAATACTTGGATGGGAGGCCACCAAGGAAATCTAGGCAGGCAATGGCGAACCACCTCTGTTCTTGCCTTGGAAACCCTATGGGTTCTCCATAAGAGGGCTGCGAGTTGACAGCACTTTCCACCACCACCATCCTTTTGATATTTTTATGTAACCTCGCTTCAGAGTTGTACGCTGCAGCCAGAGGATATATGCAAAATCCACATCAGTTAGGAAACAATCTTCTATGGCTTCGTGCCCCAGACCACACACTGAAAAGCCCCTGGAAGTAGTATCCAGATTTTGCTCAGAATTTACTGTATTGGCTATGCTTGCCTCCTCCTGCCACATATTCACTTGCAGACTGAGCCCACAGCTGATTCTGCTTATGGGACAGGAAGTGTTTTGCAGTGGGAAAAAGGGTCCTAAATGGGAGAGGGAGAAAGAAGATTTCTACAAAAAGAGTGTTTTGCTCAAAAGTGCATCATGTTTAACTTCATTGGTTCTCTGTGTGCAGTTAACGGTAGACAAGAATGGTTGCGCTGCTCAGTCTTTCGTCTTCCGCATTTAGCTGCATGCAAAATTAGAGTGGAAAATCCACATTTTGTTGGCTGTTGAGCTGTTGAGATCATTCACTTGCCAGATTTTCCTATCCACACAGGACGTAGTTTTGTTCTGATCACGACTGCCCCTTTCCACTGTTCACCATCATCAGTAGGGGCCTACTTCAGTGACCTTGTTTTAAACAAAAAGTGAGCCTGTTCGTGCTATTGTGATATCATTATCTCTCCTCCCCCTCCGACATTCCCACTAAGCAACAAACATTGCTGTCCTAAAGACAGTGAATACCCTTCTAAGCCTGTTGACTTCAGTGGATTTTGATGGTTAACTCTGCTTAGGATGGCACTCAAAGCTTGTAGGCCTGCCTACAGTTCTCAGACAGCAGTTCATGCCACTCTCTTTCCTCATAAATCTGCATCCAAGTTGCAGTTAATTCTTGATAGAATCTGTACACTGTGCCTCTCAAATTAAAATTTTCCCCTTGGAAGCCACACACCAAGAAATACCACTGATTCTTAATGACGTTATGTTGCCAGTGAACTAAATTCCAAAAAAAGATGACTGTGACAGCTGTTGCTGAACTTCTTTGCTACCAAGACAAGAATCTGCAATGAGCAAGAAGGACCAACTGGCATAGTAGCACAATAAAAACATCCACACTAAGGAAATTGTACTTTTGTTTCACAGTCACGGAAAAAATAAGCCACCAGAAACTGGTTCCTGGAAAAATTGGGAGTGTAACAGGAGAAGAATGGGAGAGCTGTGGATTCCTACCAATGTTGTCTGGGACTAATGTTGTCACTGTGTGTATAATGGATGGCAAAAGCCCCGTAATTGACCAGTGTGGAGCCTTCTTTAGAAGTTTAATCCTTCATTTCAAACCCAGTCACTTCAGTGGGATTGTATGAGAGAGAATGGCTTACAGTAGAGGTCATCTAGCATTGCAGCTAAAATCTAGGAGGCCCTGGTTCAAATCCTACCTCTGTAATGAATTCATTTAGATAATGAATTCATCTTAGATAAGCTGCTCTCTCACACACAGAGTTGGCTCTCCATCTGAAACATGGGGATAATAATACTGACCTATCTTCCAGGGCTGATTTTCTGCTGTAATGCATGTACTGCTTCAAACACTGAATGTGCCATATTATTATTACCATTCAACCTCCTTATTTCCATTGACATACCAAGCTAAAAACATTTCTCTTTACCCAGGCTTTTAATTGAAGTTTTAACCCTCAGTTTTAATAGTCTTTTAATTAATGTTCTATGTTCCTCGACTGAAATCGTTTTGTGCTGTTGTACTTTTATATACTGCTTTGATGTCCCTAATGACTGATTGTTACTTTTAATATTGATGGGGGGGTTTAACATTGTTTTATTATTTTACTGTTGAATTGTTTTTTGTTAGCTGCCCAGCGCATGCCTCTGGAGAGGCAGTCTATGGATTTTCTAAATAATTTTAATTAACTTATCACATACTGCGCAGCTGATAGAAGACACCTATACAGGAAGGAGGTCTTTTGCTTGTATGTCAGTAGTTCATTATACTCATAGCTATGAGGCAATATTATAGGTTTTTTTAATCATTAGATGTCCCTATACACTCAAGAGAAATGTCTTTTCTGGGCCATAGTATTTTTTCCTATGTTTTTTCGGATTTATCTCACAGAAAAGGGACCAAAAAAAAAAATGAGAGCCTCACCACAGGTTAATAACTGAGCATACCTGCTCATCTTTCCAGATGGTGTGTCTCATTCTGAGGTGAACAGCAAGCAACTCAGTATGTTTATATATCCGGGTCTAAGAGAAGGAAAGCCAAATGCTCTTTGAGGGGGAGAGCCTTTACTTGGAGTACAGTTTGGAGCCCTAAGAACTGCAAATATAATGATCTTGAAACTGGCAGGCTGAGCTGCTTGCTACCTGCTTCTTGTTTCCTCTAGACTTTTTCCCCATCTTTAAAAAGAAACTTCTCCCCTTGCTTTTGTCAACATCTCCCCTTGCTTCTGTCAACATTTCCTTATGCGGAGGGAAATTTTCTTCAATAGGCAAACACCACTCTAGGGAGCCACGGGGTATAAGAAAACCAGACACTCTTCACCCCACAGACAGCCAGATCTTTACTGCTGTCTGCAGGAAGTTTTGCAATTCCCGCTTACACCGGTTCTGTTGATTTCAGCAACTGGCTAGCCAGGAATTTCATTTGCCACAAACGTTTAACAGCTGCAGGATTTCTTGTGCAGGAGAAGTCAGTGGGAACTTCCATTTGGGTTACACTAACAGCAGTCAGGCTCAAATAATCTGGGGGTTACACAGAGGTGTCATTGAGCAGGTGCTGATGCTTCCCCCCCTCCCAGCTTCCCCCTCCCCAGTGTGCTTCAAGGCAGAATTGAATGCTCAAGAGTGTTTGTTTTATGCTTTTCATGAGAGCGAATCACAGAAATGGCACACATCATTTATCTTTGATATACAGTATCATTCCCACTTTAAAAGAAAGCTAGATTTGCATTTATTTGTTTGTTTGTTTGTTTACTGCACAGCTCTGGTTGCACAACACAATTCATCAGATGTGCTTAAGGGTTTGGGGCTGTTTATAGCTCTTGCTATTAGTTACAGTCTGCAGATTATTAAAGGATGTGGTGGGGTGATTAGTCTAATAAACTAAATGGGACTGGGTGCCTGAATGGCAAAAGTTTTTTTTGTGTGTGTGTGTTTTAAATAGAGCTTGGGAAGACAATTTGTTATATCCTGCTGAGCTGCAGTGAATGCTATAACTGGCCCAGTGCACTACTTCCTACCATCCAGTTCAGTTTACAAGAAGCAGGACTTTTTTTAACCACAGTGCATCAATCCAACAAGGGCCGGCTTTGATGGAAAGCAGCCTGCTGTCTCTTCTTGTGCACAAACACTCGAAGGGGTAAAACAAAACATTGCCCCCAGCCCTGCAACCCTGTGTGCTCAGTCCCCTATGACAGGACCCACTATAAGAAGCCTTGCTCATTAATCTTTTGGGTTCATAATACCTAGTTTTCAGTTAGTTTTCTCTGGAAGTCAACAAAAAATTTACCTAACTAAGTCATTTCTAAACACGAGTCTTGGTTCCAGAGATAAGGCAAGTAGACATGTAAATGGACTCAGTGCTGTTCCGTTTGCTCAACACCTAATGCTTTCCTTTCTATATTTTACAGTGCCCAGAAATTGCTTACATAACATCTTGCAAACGACTCAGGATGTGCTGTGTTTAACATAGCACAAGAGGCCAGTGAGAGGGGTGTGGGTTTTTTTTCCAGTTTCACACTTTCACTTGTGCAAGAATAGTGAACACAGAACTCTTCCAGTGGGATCCAAGCCTGGATATTTATAGTGAAACTGTCCCTACCTTTGTTAGTACAAATTACCTCCTATGTTTGCAGAATGGTTCTTTGATGTGGAGTGGAAGCCTGTCAGAAGGAACAGCACCAAAAGCGGGCATTTTGAAAAAAACAGTTGCACAGTGGGGTCCAAGCACCTTGTCAAATGAGGCAGGCCTTGTGCGTCTTTCCGACGTTAAGGTTATTCTGCTTCCTGGTAAAAACTGCATCGTGTGGTGACAGCAAATGTTGCACAGACTTACAGGATGTCTAGCGCTAATCCCGAATTTTCCTCAGATAAAGGCTTTTCCTGTTCCAACAAATACTTTGTTAATGACTTTGTGTCCCTATATCAGTTTTTGACATTCTGTGTACTAATGGTAGATTTGTTTTCTGGTGTGTGTTAAGAAGGGCAGGAGGGGGGCGGGGCGCCGGTACTCCTACGTCGTAAGTCACAAGCCACTAAAAGTGTCAGAATCCCACAGCAGCCCTTTGGTGGCTTGTTAATATCTTCTCCTTCAAGGGAACAGCCTAATTCACTTAAAGATAATGAAATCCATGCCTTCGATGGTGAAGCTTCTAAACAGTGTCAACTTCTACAGGCCCTGCCTTCTTTCTTCACCTCCTCTTTTTCTGGTTTCAACTGTTAAACATGAAGTATGATATTTTTATGCCTGTGGTCTCTCAGATGTCACACATGTGGAAAAATGGAATCTGCAGTTACTGCAGAAGGGGAAAAATATACACAAAAAAGATCTGAAAAGTCTCTGCCCATTTCCCTCCACTCCCTCAGCCTTTCTCCTCTAATCTGTATTGTCTGCACAGTGTAAAAAGGATAAACCTGGATGCTAAATGGAAAGACCAGATGTATTCCTAACCTTTTGCCCTCATTATTCGACTTCGCTTCTATTAAGTCAACCAAAAAATTGTTCCAAATAACTTAAAATAACTAGCCATAATAGAGCTGCAAAAATGATACCATTAGCTAGTCAGAGGAGTTAAGAGTAATTCATAAAATGAAGATATTTTTCACCAACTATTATATTTTACAGAAAACCCAAGCTATTTTGGTGCTGAAATAAGAAAGCCCAACTGGCATCCACTCTTCCATACTAGTAAAAAATATAATAATAAAAACACACTGCAATCCTTAGAAGGACATAATTCTGTTTAGGATAGCGCTGATTATTTGGTTGTCTTTAAGTGGTACCTTGAAGCTTCTCTCTAAACGGCGTCAACGTTTTCTCCTAATAGGAGGTCTGAAACTATTTGAGAATGGGGGCTGAAACCCACATTTCCATACCATCCATCTAAAGAGTAAACTGCACAGATATGTAACCCCAATCTAGACTGGGTGTGCACAAAGAGGGGAGAGGGAATTTAGCCTTTCAACACTGATTGAGTTTTGCTAATTGAAATTGGGCTTGCTATCCTATTAATCAGGGGTCCTTTCGTAGAAAAAGAGGTGCAGGAGCTCATTAGCATAACTCATTAGCATATGCCACGTCCCCTGACATCACCAGAAGTGTGTCAGAAAGGGAATGTCAGTTTCAGCCCCTTATATCCTATGGGCCATTGAAATCAATGGCAAAAACTCATAGGGTATATGAGGGGCTGGAGGAAAGGGGATTTGAGGGAGAGGCTCCAAACTTGCAGGGTAGCTGCTGGGGCCTGTCCTCGAAATGCCCACCAAGTTTCAAGAATATTGGACCACGGGGTCCAATTTTATGGGCCCCCAAACAGATTGTCCCATCCCCTCCATTGTTCTCTATGGAGGGAAAAAATGTTAACTTTTTTCCTACCATAGAGAACAATGGAGGGAATGGGGGCAACTTGTTTGGGGGCCTGTAGAATTGGACTCCCTGGTCCAATCTTCTTGAAACTTGGTGGGCATTTCAAGGAGAGGCCCCAGCAGCTACCCTGCAAGTTTGGAGCCTCTCCCTCAAACCTCCTCCCCTCCAGTGGCTTTTAAAGTTGCCGCCGAATTTCAGCGGCAAGCTGAATCAGATTAGAGAATCTGATTCAGCCTGTGGCTGCCCTACTAGCCAGTCCTGAGCTGGCGGAGTTTCGCTCCGCCTCGCTCCAGCCCCAATGGACCCCTTCTATTAATAGCATTTTAAAGAAAAGGGGATAAGGTAAGGATAAGTGTTTTTCTTGTAATACTAATATGGTGGCAGAGAGAATCAGCAGGAGAGAAGACATGTTGACTTTTGCCCTACTTGCTGATTTGTCCTTACAAATGGCCTTCCCTGGTCATTTTTAATCACCGCCCCCAAGCCAGGTATCAAATGCAGAAGAAAGCCTAACAGGGAATCAGGCTGAAAAGAAGCATTTGAAGTAGGAAATAATACCAGAAATGTTTTATATCCCACTTGCTGATTTTTCTCCACTGATGCATTAATGTTCTGTAAGGGAATACAGTTTTGGCAATGTACATGTGAGAAGATAATGGGTATCTCTGCTTTGATGGACCATGCACCACTGACAAATGAATTTGTCTCATGGTTTCACATGCTTGCCAGTGAGCATGAAGAGGAGTCGTTGCTATAAAAATACAGACACGCAGTAGACAAGTTTTTGAGAAAAGACAGCTAGAAGCAGGGCTATTTTGGGGCAGGAACTCACAGGAACGGAGTTCCGGCAGGCTTCTGAGTTGGCCACACCTACAGCTTCTCCCCCCTCGGGTTCCCCAGGCGCCTTGCAAGCTGTGGGGTGCCTAGGGAAACTAAGCCGATCCAGGGAGGGAAGGCAGTTTAAACTGCAGGGTGCCAGGTGTAGCCGATCCAGAAATTGCCTTCCTTCCCTCGGGTTCCCCATGCACCCCACAAGACACGGGGCACCTGGGGAAGCCGATCCTGGGAGGAAGCTCCGCTGTCAGGGGTGTGGCCTAATATGTTAATGCATTTCTGCTGCTGGGTGTAGCCTATTATGCTAATGAGTTCCTGCTGGGCTTTTTCTACAAAAAAAGCCCTGGCTAGAAGCATCTTCCCAGCACACGGACAGTGTGAATCCTTTTTCCTGTTTTCATATATATATATATATTACCTGTTCAAACGTTATGGAGGTTCACCAAGAGACAAATGAAGGACAAGTGGAGAATTTGCCAGCAGCATAAAGCAGGAATTGACCTTGATATTGTATTAGGCAATGAAAATATAATTTACTTCTAAATGCTCCTGGGGGTGCAATGGCTCAATAGCTGTCATAATTAACTGTTGGTTTCATTTGTTTTCAAGACTGAATAGCTTTGGTCAAATGCTCATAGGCCACACATGATGAAAAAACCACAGCTTTACTTCTTCCTTCAGCACTAAACATTTGAGTAAATAAAGGCAGTTACATTCTTACCTTATTTGCTCTGGCAAATTGATAGATGTTTCACTGGCAGATGAAGGCAGTGGTAAGATTGAAGCATTCAGTAGGGGTATATATCTGGAGATACCTGAGCTGAAAATATACCTGAAATCAGCCATTTGGTGTAGTGGTTAAGTGTTCGGACTCTAATCTGGGAGAACCGGGTTTGATTCCCCACTCCTCCACTTGCAGCTGCTGGATGACTTTGGGCAAGCCATAGACAAGAGCTGCCCTTGAAAGGGCAGTCCTCAAAAGAGCTCTCTCAGCCCCACCTACCTCACAGGGTGTCTGTTGTGGGGAGGGGAAGGGAAAGGAGTTTGTAAGCCGCTCTGAGTGAAGGGTGAGGTATAAATCCAGGGGTATAAATCCATTCTCCTCTTCTTCTTTTGGCTTGGGTATAGCTGAACAAAACAAATACACTTCTGGAATTTTGGGAGTATTTTGGGGAGGGAGAGGGGGAGGGAGGGAGAACAAGCTAGCACTCTCAAATACTAATGTTTAAACTTTGGAGGCCCAGGTGTACCTCTCCTCTGGGACTTAAATTAAAAAAAAGGGAAGAAGGCAACCTCAGGAGTTACTTTGACGTCTCAGTCCACAACAAAGCTGTTGGCCCATCTTGCAACAGAGCCTGCCCAAGCCCCAACAGCCTCCAGGGAATGGCTGCTAGGCCTGCCTGCATTTTTTCGAGGCTTGGGCAATGGTTCCCAAAGGCTTCTGAAGCCACCTCCAATTCCCCCAACACTGGCCCAAGCTTCAAAAGAATACAAGCAGGCCTGGCAGTCATTCCCCACTGTGGCTGTCGGAGCTCAGGTGGGATTTGCTGTAAGAAGGGCCGATAGCTGCAACGCAGAACCAGACAGCAAGTTTAAGTTTTGCAGCTACCTCCTTCCCTGTTCATTGGAAAGGCCCATGGGGAGGTAGCCTATATCAGCTGATAGTCCGGCTTCCTCAATTTAAAATTACTATTTGAGCGGGCTGGGGGTAGGAAATGCAAGTGCGCTTTAACATTCTCTATTTCAATTTCAGGTAAGGTTTTTGGTGTTTGTTTTTAAGGGCATGCTTTTAGGATGCTGAAATTCCACTACCCCAAAATTGCTGGGAAAAAATCCTTAAAACAAAACTCCTTCCAAAATTCCAGCATAGCAAAAAGCATCCCCTGAAGAAAAACTTGAACCAAAATTAAAACTCTAGTTTTTGAAGTATACACCCTTGGCATTCAGTTACAGTGCCTCCTACAAAACGAAATGTTTTACTAACTTTTATGAAAACTTTTGATTTTCCTTTACAGCCCTGAGATACTCCACAAATTTGCTCTGAATTTTGCTTCAGATGAAATTTTAGTGGCAACTCTTAAGCATAACCCTATGGCAACTGCTTATAGGCCGAGTCTGGTGTTCTATAGTGCAGTCCTAAGCAGAGATACCCCCCCCACACACACACACACACACATTTCATTTGCCAGGATCATATGTAACTCTGTCCTCTGGCTCATGCATCTGTAGCAAATGAATTTATCACTTGGCTACATATGCTTGGGGATGAAAATAATATAAAGTTTGAAGAGGAGCCATGTAGACAAAGCAGATGTCAGTGGACTTAGAAGGCTGTAACTCTCTATAGGTTTGCACTGCTACTAACAGTGCGGGAGTTACCCTAGTAAAAAATTAATCCTTTTTTTTTCTGTGATGCATCTGAATAAATCAGCCAGCATGGAGCTTGTTTCCCAAAGCAGAGTCCTGCTGTTCCCCAAGGCCAAAGTAAAAAGGTGCCGGGAGATGTGTAAATGGTTCTCTTGAGCAATTTTAATTGGTAAATAGCCACAGGGGATTCAGAATTAGGACTGTGGGCTGGGGAGAGGGGAACTTAATCCTTTTACCTAAGGCAGTCGTTTGTAACCTTTTCAAGTATGAGAACCTCTTTTAACAATACACACACACACACCTACCTCACTGTTCGCCCCTGTGTGGACTCAAAATGGCTTACAATCAGTTGGATCCAGACTGAACTTTCTGTTCAACCAAGTCAGTGGAGCAGAATATTCTTGCCTCTCCCACCCCACCCCCCAAAACACACACACTTAGGGTTGCCAAGTCCGGGTTGGAAAATCCCTGGATACTTTGGTGGTGGATCCGGGAGAGGGTGGGGTTTGGGGAGGGGAGGGTCCCCAGCATGGTCCAATGTCATAGAGTCCACCCTTCAAAGCAGCCATTTTCTCCAGGGGAGCTGATCTCTGTTGTAAAAGCAAGAGATCCCTAGGCCCCACCTGGAGGCTGGCAACCCTACACACACTGCAGTCCACTGATCTCCCTGAAATGCTACTCCTCCAGGAAACCCTCAGGAACAGCACGAGAGGCAAATCAGTGGTATGCAGCAGGAAAAGAGTTGAAATCACCCCACCACCTCTATTAGCAGAAAATTCAGTTTGGACCCAACCCTACCCCCCCCTCCTCCATTTTACCCTCAGAGCAGTCCTTTGAAGTGGCTAGGCTGAGAGGCAGTGCGTGGCTCAGCATCATTCAGCAACCACCGTGGCAGAGTCGGGCTTTAAACTGGGGTCTGTTGTGAGAAAGTTGGGGAAAGGACTTGGCAGTGTTGTTTCTTTTCAGAGTTGACAGGCTTTTTTTAAAAAAATACAGTTTTCAAATAACACTTACCACTGTTTGCTACTGCCACTATACCTCACTAAAGACAAAAGACAGTGGAAGACAGAAAAAAGAAATATGATGTGCCACTGATCCGTTTTAAACCAAACATTTGGAAGGAGTTAATTCCTGCATACCTAGGCTACAAAGTGGCTCCTGAATAAGGCAGGGGGGGAGTGTTCTGAAATGTTCCATGTGCATGGGACATTGCATAAACATCTTTTTGATTATGAATACTGAAGTCCCAATTCCTTAGGCTGTTGCGCTGACAACATAGATGCCGTAGAAGTCTGATTATTCTTTTTGGCATTTCCTGTTTTCCAGAATGGTGGATCAAAACAGGTATAAAAAGACCCCAGGGGTCGAAAACATAACTGGGTTATGTGGTACATTCAGGTTAAAAAACCTTAAATGTTACTAGAGCTTTGAACTGAGAGGGTGGGCTTGGCCCTATAGTTCAGTATTGCAAGCCAAAATCTCTATTTTTTTTTCTTGCTTTGTACTTCAAACTTGGCAAATGGAGCTAAAGTGCTCATGCTGTGAATTTTAGCATTTACCCAACATATTTTCATAAAACTCCTAAGAAAGATAATACACTGCAGCCCAATTCAGTTGAGCCAGGAAAAAAATTACATCCTGATATAGCAGGGTGAGCTCTAAAATGGTCAATAAGAATGGCAAATGGTCAGTGGCATTGCATGTTTAGTGCAATATGGAAAAGAAGGAAGGAGAGGAATGAATTATTAACTGCTCCACAGAGTAGCTTGTAGTCATTATCATTACTTCATTATGTTCCACCATTTTATTCATTATTTATTTTATTTTTTATTTATTTAATTTATGCTGCACCTTTCTCCTCAGTGGAGACCCAAAATGGCTTACATCATTCTTCTATCCTTCATTTTATCCTCACAACAACCCTGTGAGGTATGTTAGGCTGAGAGTGTGTGACTGGCGCCTGAACACCAGCAAGCTTTGGAGTGGGTCTCCAGACTGGGGTCTCCTAGATCCTGGTCTGACACTCTAACTACTGTACTACACAGGGTCTCATTAATGTGCATGGTGGGCAACCACTGTCTCTGTTAAGGGCCATCTTCATGTGGGCATGAGACTTTATGGGTGAGCCATGGGGAGTTACAGTGTCAAAGCTAGATGTTGCTTGTGTGGTTGTCTGTCAGGTGATTATCTGATCCCCCCCATTCTCCCCCATCCCTGTTCACATGACTATTATCCTCCTATGAATGCCATCCTCACACCAGCAGTTAATCTCACTTATTTAGTCATCAGAATCAATTCCAAAATTATTGTTTTGCCCTGCCCAAGCAACAATGGGATACAGCCAGTTTGTGGTTGTCTTAAAACTGCAACGTGGATCTTCTTCTACATATATATACCCACATGTATTTTCTGACCAAAGTTACTATCATGTACAAGGTAGGGAGGTGTTAAGGGGTAAATAACTGAACCAGAAGAGATGGAAATCTTGTGAGAATATACAAAGCTGAACACCCACGGAGGGGATCAATAAGAGTTAGGCAAATCCTATTTGAACCTTTTGGCAGAGAACTTTGTAAATACAAAGCACCACAGTGAGCTATATAACTCAATCACTTCAGCTTGGTTACTGCCTTCCATGTAAAATCAAATCAAGGTATAAATGAAAGAGCAACAGAAAGTTTCTCAGCTGATAAATTCTTAAATTGGATTCAGTATCGCTCAGCATGTCAGGATTTTAGTAAATGGTTCTTTGTCGAAAAAAATGGAGATAACAAAGGGAACCCAACAAGGCTGCCTGATATCAGTGCTGTTATTTATTCTGGCAATGGAAATATTGGCCAATAAAATCAGACAAGGTAATAGGATTATTGGGATAAAGGAAGAATATAAGATGAAAAGCTATGTGGATGATGTTGTCATAACAGTAATGAAACCAAGCATTTCCTTGAAATATACAATGGAACAAATAACAGATTTGGAATTTACTCTGGATATAAACTGAATAAAAAGACCAAGATAATCTTATTAAATACAACCAACAAAGAACAAGAGGAAAGTTTCTCCACTGCTATCGAAGTACTTGCTGATGGCATTTGAGTGGTACTGCTGCATGACGTTGCAAATGTCCAGAATGTGATGAAAATCAGCTGTGGGTGGATAATATATGAGATCCTGTACAATAATAACCAAAGCTGAGATAGATATGAGGGGAAAGCAAGGCTTGTTCAACACCCTTATCTTATCTAGCTTACTTTAGCTAGCCTGAAATGAGACATTAGCAATACTTAGTTTTTAGAAAGAGAAGTGCTGGGTTCTACACTCCTGGGGAACCTGCTCTTTTGCACTTCAAAATCTTTACTCCTAAATGTGTGGCCCTGTGAGAATTTCAAGCTCACCATATTTTCCAGAGCAAAATAAGAGCATAGGTGATTCCTTAATGCTTGTTTACATCACCTGTTGTCCTGCAGCAGTAATTAATTTTCATTTTCTCACAAGATTTTAACAGAATTTTGAAATACAACCAACATCCATCATCAAACTAATCAAAAATTAAGTCAAAGTGACCTTGTTTAATAAGTGGCTCCTCTCCAACCTGTGCCTCTGTCTTTATCTCTATAAACAGTATTGCGATAAATCTCTTAGGTAGGTGAAGGTGTGCAGAGGTCGCATGCTTAAAAAAAAGGGACGAAGTCGCAAAGAATGGGGATACTGCTAACAAAAGTGGAGTTCACTGCCATTGTCAGGAAGCCAAGGGCTGCTCATTCAGAAAGGTAGCCATGTCAATATGCTGCACAAAAAAGATGAATGACATCTGGTGGCAGTTTAAGGACTAATAGATTTATTGTGGTCTATACCTGTTCACACTCCAATGAAATATGCTCTCAGTTGTGTGTGTGTGTGCATATATATACACACACACAATATTATGCTGGCGTACGAGGGCTCCGTGACTCATGCTAGTATTTAAAAAGTCATGCAAGAGGACTCTTCTTTTCACTGTTATGTTTGACAAGCTAACTAAAAATATGGAGCCTTTTGATTTTACAGAGCAAAATTGCAGGCATCCCTTCTCATGTTTTCTCTTCATCTGGTATGTTTGACATTGTAAAACCACTTGCACAGTAGCTTCAGGATCTGGAGCAATGTGCAGATTTGGAGTATGTCTAAACAAAAAATGCATGGTTCCTGCCTGTACTCTGATATCCGAATGGAGTTTTAAATTCTGAACCGGAAGCAGAAAAATATGGTGTTCCCGTTGACAAGATCCCTGTCTACTCCCATAGCATTGGCCTCATACATCCATTTGTTACAGCAATTGCTGTAACAGTTTTGGTAGAAAATATTCCCTCCTGAATATGTAATATGTCAACATATATGTAGAAATATTACTTTTTTTTAAAAAATAGCAAAAAATTATTTTCTGGCACACCCTATACTTGGTAGGGGGAGGAATCTATATGACCTTTCTCCAAGTTTGATAGATCTCCTGAGACTGCTTGTGGTCCATGGCAGGAAAACATTGATTCAATGGAATATCATGCATTATGCCTGTGCATATATTCTGTTGGAAGATGAATTGCAAAAATGTATTGAAGCAGCTTCTCTAAGTTTATGAAACCATCTTCCCCTCCCCATCTGGCCTTCTATGCTCTCCCAAGGGATTGAGGGGTATTGACCCCAATTTTAGAAACATAATTTTGTTCCAAATGAGACTTGAAGCAAATTGAGCATTTTTTTAAAGCCACAGATCTTTAGCTTTGAGACCCACTGAAAGGAATTGTGAAAGAGAGAGAAGAAAGAATTAGTATCAGCAACATTGAAGGAATGCATGGGTAAATAAAAACGATATATACTAAGTAAGGACATGTGAATACTGATAGGCAGTTCTGAAATTTTGTGTGATTCCTGTCTATCCATGAGGTGCAGCTTGATTGTTCAGTACTTGATTCAAATGTGTGAACAGGTTCCAAACAAAAGCTCTGAGTCTGAAGTGATAGGAGATCAAAAAAGAAATGTATTTGTCATGGTTCATTTACTTGTGTAAATCACAACTTAATGCTGCATAGGTATAAAATGATAAACTCATATGTGTGAATCAACTCTGTGAGTCAAACACCAATGTGAATAAATGGATAAGTGTCCTAATCATACCTTCCTGGGGTATACAGTGGTATAGACAGTTTCCAGGATCAACTCCTGGAAACTGGTGGGCATGATGTCATTAGCTGATGCTTACGTTCCCAGAAACTTGGATTCTTGTACAGGATTGCTACCGCTAAGAATTGTACACCTGATAAGACAAAAAGGAGGGAGCATCAAGGATTCTACAATGGAACAGGGCTCAGGGTATAAGAGTGGAGCTTAGCTTAGAGTGGACCATAGGGTTGCCAGGTCTTACCTGGCTTACAGCGGGGGAAGGGTGTCCCGGTTTCTTCCTGAAATTTCTTTGGCATGTGTGCTTTGTGCACATGCCACGATGATGTCACCCGGAAGGGACGTCATCGTGTTGGGCACGTTGGGGAGCAGGAGTCACAGGACACTGACATTTGAGGGGAAACCATAGAGTTTTCCCTCAAATGCTAGAGCGTCCTGCGCAATGTGCCCCGGCATGATGACATCACCTCCAGGTGATGTCATCACACCGAGGCACGTTAACGCGATGCCGGCACTTTGGAGTTCCCCCTGGCGGCCGGTTCTGGGCTGGCGGGTAAATGGCCTGTCGAGCGGGCAAACCCCACCTGCCCAGGGGACCTGGGAGCCCTAGTGGACCATATGGTTGGATGGAAAATGGCTGCTGATGGAAAGGATTTCTGTCAGCAAAGCAAGACTTCCTTGTCTTCTCCTGCTAGCAACCCTAAAATGCCCCCCAAAACAATGCTGCTCTTGGGATACTGACTCTGTAGGAAAAGCATGAAGATGGGGTAATCAGTCTGCAACAGGAGGGGGAAAGAATTGAAAATACCCCCTATTTCCATCAGCAGAAATTTTTATGTTGGATTCAGCCCTATGTCTGGCCTCACAGCCCTTTTCAGGCGCAGAAGGAAATGGGGTAATGGAACACTGGCAGTTGTGACTGGCAGGTCATATGAAACCTCTGGATTGTTTAGGCCTGGTATAAATATTAAAAGCTGATGTTCTGTCTTTGCCTTGCTACCAGCAAAAAACCTTCTGCTTGTGTTTTCTGAGGCTCAGGCTTGCCAGCCCAAGGCACTTACCTCAAGACTAGAGAACATACCATTCAGTTCCAAATTCAGAACGGCCATCATGACCCACCCAACCCTGGCTCCAACAATGCATTTGTTTTTATTTAATCCCTCAGTGTTCTTACTTGGTTTTGGTTTACAGCTGGCCTAATGGGATATTTGGTGAGGGCTCTCTATATGCGTTTTTATGTGTGTAAAACTTTCACAGTTGCCCTTCAGTGGAACATGTTTGAGACTCCTTGTGGTTTCAGAACCAGAAAACTGTATCTTTATTTCAGATGGGATTTTTGGCTAGATTTGAAATCTGAAATGGATTACGTGGCACGTTCTGTTTAAAATAGTCTAGGGCAGAAAAAGTGGCAAGCAAGTTGTGTACAAGCAAGGCTGTCAGCCTGGAGATAATATGGCTCTGCAATGTATCACATGACAATAGTCCTTGCAGATATTCTTTGGCTATTGAACAATGTTTCAGAGCAAAGTTTAGTGCATAACATTTCATACAATGCCCAGATTCAGAGAGAGCAGAATATCATGCTCTCTCTTTTGAGTGAATGTGCATGTATAGGATTGCATATTATGTGGTGCCCATGTGTACATGTTGTTATCTTTGCAAGAATGTTATTAGCATTTTCCCATCAATTGCCTCTGAATCTTGTTCACAGTGTAATGGCTACAATGATTGAGTGGATTCTAATAAATCCAATGTTTTATTGTTCATAGAACTCAAGTTGTGGGAGTTGGGAGCTTGCCTCATCTGGCATTTTAAACAAATCAGTTTTGCATTTGAGATGTACAAAGTCTGTCCTATTATTCTTGCAGATATTTCACGTATATTGGCATGGCTTGTTTGGGACATTTGCCAGGGCAGTTCTAAGCAGACCTGCACCCTGCTAAACCCATTGACTTCCATGGATTTAGATGGGTGTAACTCTGTTTAGGACTGCCGTGTTAGGTTTTGAAGTGGATTTTGCTTTTTTGGTATGTATGTATTAGAGCCAAATAATCATATACATATTCCCACATCACATTCTCTGTTCAAAAGCACAGAGAGCAGCTCAATTTAAAAATTGTTATAATTTTCAGGCACAGTCAGCTTAATAGTTCATCCAGGGTCCTGTATTAAAAGCACAAACTGTGACATCGATTAATGCATGAATCAGTATTGTGCATCGCATGTGCTGTTGATTTAGTTATGCAGCAAGTATATGCAACATATGAATATTATGTGGAATTACCCTGAGTTGGATAGCCCAGGCAAGTTCAATCTTCTCAGATCTTGGAAGCTCAGCAGGGTCAACTGTGGTTAGTACTTGGATGGGGCAACTTCCTTGGAATACCATGGTGGGAGGACGGGGCAGGCTTTATTCAGCCACCTCTCTGAGTATCCTTCAGGCCCCCAGTAGGGGTCAGTCACCAAAACCCAACATGACTTCCATGTGCACATGCCACGCATGTGCGCGCACACACACACACACTCACTGTAATACAAAAAAATACCTAAAAAATATTATGTGGATTCATTTTTTTCAAAAAGGCCGGAATTTCATAAGCTGTGAATTGAGGCAGTTTATGAAATTCCATCCTTTAAAAAAAAAGATCCACATGATATTCATGATTCTGCTGCATGTTTGAGATACTTATCTACAATAGCACATATGCAGTTCTTACTTTGTGGATGCTTTTATTTTAAAGAGTGTTTGATTATTAAATATTTGTACCCCACCTTTCCTCGTGGTTCAAGGTGGTTTACAATAATAATTTTAAAATTCCAGTAAAAACTTGAATAAAATAACAAATTCCAAATTTGTTGGATCTCTAGTGATTGTTATTGACTGTGGTGAACTAGTCTGTTTATGATGGAAATTATGATGTCATGGCATGTTTAATTTTGTGCTTTTTAAACCATGGAAGCAATTAGATTTTATTCTTGGGTGTGCTGGTTTTATGTTATTCTCATGGTAAAATGGATGTGGCCACCCTGTTTGTTGGAGGCTGCTTTGGCTTCCAAGCTGTGGCTAGCTCCCTGCCTAACGTGAGTGGGTCACTTCACCATGGAAATGTTGAGAGTTCTGGAGGTTTTTTCACACCAGGATGGTTTCTGGTAGAATGCTAAATTTCTGCATCTGTTTGCAGCCAATAAGATAGATGGTTGTGAGCTTAGGAACTGCCACAGGCTGTGGAAAAAGAACCTAGCTGCCACAAAAAGCAGGATGGTCATTTATTTAGATATTTCTACAATGCTTTTCTCTCCCATGGGGACCCAGTGCCATGTTTATGGGACCTGTTCAGAACAGGGTTACTTTTCTAAACAAAAAAACAATTCTGCCTGGCAGATATGTGACCTAGGCTTGCTTTCATCCATTTGTATATTCATCCACTTGTTCATACAGAAATAGAAAGTAAATAAATGTAACATTTTCACAGTGCATTGCTATATCAGTCCTCTGCTATCAAAACAGTTCACAATCACACTACAGTTCGTACACTACAGACAAATGTGTTGGAGCGGAGACAAATGTTTGGAGTTCTGAAAAGTCAAACTAGGTCTTTAGTAGATCATGGGCAACAAGGAATTACAGTTTCAGGTATATCTGTGGTTTGGCAAAATCTCAAAATACAACTCATTTGCATAAACACATATCTAGTCTTACTTATGGTGGTAGAAATGAGCTCCACATATTTAAAAATCAGGAGATAAAATGTCAATTTCTTTTTGGTTAACTGTCCAGTTCTCAACTGTAGCCCAGTGTTAAACAGTGTACAGAGTTATGGTTATTCGATTAATGTGTGCAAAGGAGCAACCGGCAGATCTTTTTTCCAATGGAGGAAGGACATAATTCTAATGTTATTAACATTATTTTTTGTGCAAATAAATTCTGTATTTTGTCCTGCTGGTCCAGTTCACATTTGAAGTATAAATGCTATATCTTATATGTAGTACCTTGTTTGAATTACAGTTTTATCATGGAAAAGGTACTCATTGACCTAAAAGTGTTGACTGAAGCATATTTTTAGTCAATCTGAATAAAAATATTTTTTCTTCAAAGACATCATACCTACATCCACCTATACTTCCGTTTCAGACATAGAAACGGTTGATAGATGTGTTTTCTTATTGTGACAGATCTTTCTAATATAATATTTCCTGAGGCCAGCATGTGCAATTTTATCTGTTCATCACTTTTCCTGACAGATGTATCAACAGGGGATACTTGCAGCAAACCGACTTTTAAAAGATTTCACGGATAGAGTGCTCACCATTACAAGTGATGTATGCAGATAATATACACCACATGGTCGGTCTGAAAAAAAATGCTGTCTTTGTGTCTGGTTTTAATCATTGACTAATCCACGAAATGTTGCAATCTTAGATTGGAAGAGCCATTACACTCTTCTGTAGAATATAACTGTGGATTAGAGGTGAAACTGCATTAAGGGGCTACAGAAGTTAATTATGTCTGAAGGTTTCCAGTGCTATGTACATCAGCTGACACTCTGAGAAAGTTAGGTAAGCACTATGGCAACCCTTACTATCAACAGAGTGGAAAATCAGCCAGATATCTCCCACCTGGCACTACTGCAGGGGGAAGAGTTTGCCCCAGGTCCTGTCACTTACTATATGAAGGATTGGATTAAGATCTAGAAGACCCAGGTTTGAACCCACACTTTGTCAAAGGAGCTTGCTGGGAGATTGTGGGGCAGTCACGTGCTCTCAGCCTAACCTACCTGACAGGGTTGTTGTGAGGATAAAATGGAGGAGAGGATAGTGATGTAGGCTGCTTTGGGGAGAAAGCTGGGGTAATCAGACACTCTAACCCAGTGATAATCACTAAATGGGTTGCAAGCTACTTGTGGCTCTTTAGCATGCCCCACAGCTACTGTGGGGAGCAGGGACCACTTGTTTTTAATCAGCCTACAATGGTTGAACTGGCCTTCCATTTTTGCACAGTACCATCTCTGAATTTGAATTAAACATTAAATAAGGTAGAATAATAGTTGGATAAAAGTGAAATGCCAGTGCATATATGCCCTCCTTTAGATAATCCAGGCTAGCCTATTCTCATCAGATCTTGGAAACTAAGCAGGGTTGGCCCAGGTAAGTATTTGGATGGGGGTTGCTACGCAGAGGCAGGCGATGGCAAACCACCTCTAAATGTCTCTCGCCTTGAGTTGGCTGTAACTTGACTGGGGGGGGGGAGTGAAATCAGAATGCCAATGCATATACAGTTGTTCAGTTTTGAAAAGCATTCTTTTACATCAAATAATGGATTCACAGGGTTTTTTAGAGTTAGAAATTAACATACAGTTTGAAATGGTAACTATGTTGAGATATGATGTGGGACATTTCTTGCTGTCAAAATGTGCTTAGAAATGTATAGCAAATGACAACAGGATGTTGTGAACAGGAGAAGGTACAAGTTTTGCTGTCAGACCATGCCAGTAAATGTCTGAATTTGTTTATACATTATTACTGCATACAAAATCCAAGATGGTCAATAGCCAAATGGCATATTTGTGCTGTCCAACTTGATTCTTGTACTTGGATCCTCCATGCCAAAAATGATGTTTATAACATTTTAATGTGTTGTGTAAGAAGATAGCTAGGTAGTTAAGCTAATGAAATGATTACGCAGACAATCCTGGCAGCGCAGTTTTCAGCGAAGGTCATATCTGACACTATCCACATAAAAGGGTTTATTTTGAATTAATTGAAATAGACTTGGCTATTGCTGGAGGTTAAAATGCATTTTAAGAGCGGATCCTGCTGTTGAGCACCAACACACGCCCACAAGGCCATTGCAACCCTTGGCTGTAACAAGGGTGAATAGTTCCAATCTATTACAAACCATGGGGGAGGAACTTAGTTCTCTCAAGCGGAATGTGATAAACCTTTTCAGGGACTCTACCTGCTGTGGCCAGCAGGAGGCAGATTGCATGGCTAATCACTCCTCCATTTTAAAAAGTTCGCTAGAAATAGAAAGCTAGGCATCTAGTACATTTTCATCCCATACTTCATCCAAGGGTAAGGTTGCCAAGTCTTACCTTTTATTTAGTGGGGGGGGGGGGAGTCCTTGCTGGCCTGGAAGTCTTCTGGCCCGAAAGTGATGTCATCGTGCCGGGCATGTTGGGACAGGACCTCTGTAATTCAAGGGAAAACCATAGAGTTTCCCCTCAAATTATAGAGCGTCCCGCCTCAAATGTGCCCAACGCGATGACATCACCTCCGGGTGACATCATCGTGCCGGGCACGTTGCCACAGCCTGGCAATTTGGGGGGGGGGGGTTCCCCCCGGCAGCCCAATCTGGGCCGGCAGGCAACAGACCAATCGAGCGGGGGTTCCCCACCCCCTGGGGGGACTTGGCAACCCTATCCAAGGGGCTCAGGGTACAATACATGGTTTTCCCTTTTCCCTTTTGTTCTCAAATTAGGAGTTAGGCTGAGAAAATGTAACCCACAGAACAAGCCTGAACTGTCTACCCAGATCTAATTTTATTCCATGAGGCTTACTTTCAGGAAAGCATTTTTAGGATTACAGCCTTAACAAGCTTAATGGCATTTGAGGGGTGGGGTTTGATGAATTTTTCCCAGATTCTGGTGCAACACTAACCACTACACTGGCTTCCATGATATTAGGGATATGGGTTGACGTATATCCTTCTCCCTAACAATCTAATTTTCAGCATCCAAGTATACTTTGTATGTGTAAAGCTTAGACCCCTGTCAAACCTCACAAGCTTCTAAAACACAGAAGCAGGAAGGCACAATATTGGCTCAACAGACTTGGGGTAGAACCAAATAACAGGTTGGATCCCACAGGAAAATTTCTATTAATAGAATAGGGTATGATTTGTTTTGCCTTCATCCTGATTCTGACTTTATCTTCACGTTTTCTCCTGGGTTCCCTACTTCAGGGTGGGGTGAATAACATTCCTCTGATCACAGATGATTATTGAATTATTGAATATTATATTGAATCAGACCTTCATAGTCAGTACTGTCTACTCAGACTGGCAGCAGCTCTCCAGCATCTCAGGCACAGGTCTTTCACATCACCTGTTGCCAGATTCTTTAACTGGAGATGCTGCGGATTGAACCTGTGACCTTCTGCATGCCAAGCAGATGCTCTGAGCCAGAGCACCTCCCAATAGGACACAATATCAAATACCTATGTTCAGTGGACATTAACATGAAGATTCTAGTGTGAATTTGATACAGAGTATGGAAAGCAGCCAAGGTAGCATTCACTTGTGTCAAGGCAGTTATGTTCTCAAAAGTAATTTTATATGGGAAGAAGGAACAGTCTGAGAACCATGGGGCTACATTCCTTCTAGATAATTTTACCCAACTAGATAGAAATAATGGGGTTGGATTGCCTTGAGAACAAACAACCATGGAACTAGATACTGTACAGATGTGTGCTGTCACTTCAGTAAATAGTTCTAAATATTAAATATAAATTCCTTAGTTTGTAGCTGGCTCCTGCTGAACATTTGTGGTGGGTACTGACACACAGAAAGCAACCACAATCAATTAAAATGGCATTTGAAATCTATTACAATGTTATATGTTTGCTTAAGTCTGGCTATTGAAGGTCAAAGAAGGTCTTACATCACTTCCAGAAAATGCATCCCAGAATTGCAGGACCTGTCTCCGTTTACTCTGACTGCACAGTCCATCATGTTCTCTGTGCACTGAAGGGGAGTCGGAATCATTATAACAAATCACAGGAGTATCGTCTAAACTGCAGAACTAAGAAAAGTGAGGTCCCCCCCCCCCCCCTTCTGCTCAGGGAAGTTACCATTTTGAAGAAACCTCATGCCTCTAGTGGTTCTTTTGCAAACTGCTGCTCTCACCTTCGCAGCTTTTTGCAAACTGCTGTTCTAGCCTCTGCAACCCATGAGGATGTAGACTGGATAGGTTCCCCCACCCCCAGTTCTGTATGTTTCCACCTTCTGAGGCCTTTCGTAGCAGAAGCTGTTGAAGGAGGATCGATGCTGAGTTCTCAAAGAACAGTGACAGGAATGATGGTGGTAATTAGGTATAAAATATGGAGTAAAGTAAACAGTAGATCTTGTCTTAAGAACCACGTTGGATTTTGCTTGAACTTCATGATCACACACTCTGTTGGGCTTACAAAACCATGTTTATTGAAATATTTGGAAGCTGGCTATGGGCCATTCTGGAGACACGTACCTAAGGTAGGCTTCCAGATGGTAAGCATTTAGGGATTAGGGCAAAGGGATCCGGAAAGTTTTCTACAAGTGCCATATAAAAGTGCCATATAAGGAAGTAACTTATATAACCTAACCCTTGCGGTTAGATGACTTGATAACTGAGTTAAACAAATAGACAACGGATTATGTATGTAAGGGTTACAATAAATAGAAACTTGGAGCATTCTGGAGAATAGGAGCCTTACTGAAAGGTAGATTAATTTTTGGTACAGGAGAGGACTCCCTTGGTTAAGTCTTAAGTTTAACCATTCTAGCTTTGTTTATTTGCATGCTTTACAGGAGTGGGCATTATGTTCTAGCCAGTCGTAAGCCTTTGAGATAAGGTGGTACAAAATTTAAATAAAGAAATTTAAGCAATCAGACAGTTTATAGTACATATATTTGCAATGGCTAATAGAGTATGAAGCTCTGAAACACACAACCTTCATGAGAAGTTATGTGCAAAAGAGAAATGTGAATTTAGGAAAAAATCTACCTACACTTGAGATGCTGATAAAATGCTCATAAATACGCCCCATGTTAAATCGTTTGGGATCAAATCCTGTTCCTGAACATGGCTCTTGGCCACTGCTGTCTTGATGCATGTATTCATCCTATCCTGTTTTAGTACACACAGACATTGTGATGCATGGGGGGGGGGGCAGAGAAAATCTCTTGGACAAATTAGATGCTAGGTGCATGAAATAATGAGAAGCTAGTTTGCCTGGAATCCACCTCAACAATTCCGTAGTGGCTTCTCATGATCTTTTTGGCCCATAACATTCTAAATATTTGCACTGAGCATAGAGTTCTGAGTCCAAACTGTAGGAAAGAATGGGCACCATCTAGCTATCTGTGTCTATGGTTCTCCAACTTTCTTCTGGAAGCTTATAATGGCTTGTGGGACAAGAAACCTCAAGCTCTGAGGATTTTTTAAATCCTTTACAACACACAGTACTGATTGATGCTCACACTGATTGACACTCATGGCAGATACTCTTGCCAGATGTCACTTCATCAGCCAACAACGTTGTAAATAATATTATTTAGACCAGGCCTGAGGGCAAGCAGATCATACAATGATGACTCAGCTGATCCAAATCCTCTGTTAAATCTTAACTGCTTTATAACTTCCTCTGCCTTTCATTGCATAGGAGCCTTCTGTGTCAACTGCACCTTAGGTTAATTCAGATGCCACCTAATTCATGTAATCATCAGTGACAACTCATCTTTGTCTTGAGTACAGTGATGAGTTTAGATGAAGCAGCCATAGAATTGTTGGTACTGCTGCAAAAAATGTGACTACTCTTGGAACCTTTGGAAACCACTCAAATGTATCACAAAGGCCTGGAATGATTCCTTATGTGGTGGTGTTCATTGTGGATCATTGAAAGAAATTTCTGAGTAAAATTTAGTATTCTTAAGTTCTTGGGTGGCCCTTCCCAATCCTGCTGATTTTACCAGTACCCTTTTTGATCAATTTCAAATTCTTTGGATATCGTGTTAGAGTAGGAAAGTCCTAATTTGCTTGAGCTTTCATTTTAAGTACAGTTTGGTGAGTAGTTCTTGGTCTCAGTGCAGAGTGCCTGTTCATATGCATCTATCCAGTTGTGACTGTGGATGGGGATTTGAGAAATAGAGATATTCTGAAAGTGCAAAGGGATGGGACCTAGTGGTACCAAGGTTGCCTTGGGGATTTGAACTTGCAGTTGGTTCCAGGATGCCATTCTCAGCTACGATGGATTCATGTAATACTTTAAGGTGTCCAAAAGATGTGGTGCGGTATCATGTTTCTTCTATGGAGAAAGAGTTTGTGGTCTTTCTGAATGTCTTTGCCATATAGATGTGTTTCCCTTTTCTGAATCTCTTGAATGAGCCATTACACTCAGTTAGGGTTGCCAGCCTCCAGGTGGGGCCTGGGGATCTCCCGCTTTGACAACTGATCTCCAGCTGACAGAGATCAGCTCCCCTGGAGAAAATGGCTGCTTTGAAGGGTGGACTCTATGGCATTGTACCCTGCTGAGGCCCCTCCCCTCCCCAAACCCCACCTTCTCCTGGCTCCACCCCCAAAGTCCCCAGGTATTTTCCAACCCGGACTTGGCAACCCTACACTCAGTAGTGGTCTTAGTGGTTCTGGGGCAAGGTATATGGGAGCCATTGCTGGAAGCTAGCTGCCTGAGCCTTGCACATAGGCTTATTATTATTATCATTATTGTTTTAATTTGTTGGCTGTCTTGGTGGCCCTTGTGAGGGCAGAAAGGTGGGATATAAAAGAAAAAGAGCAGGCTTGCCTGAGCCTTGCACATAGGCATAAGCAGCCACCAACATGCCAGTGCCCAAGGCCCAAATGGAACTGGTTCTAGTGGCTGTCACCATGAATGAGTGACCAGAGCCCCAAACAAACCAGACATGAGTGGGGCTTGCAGAAGCCTGCTCTTTTTCTTTTATATCCCACCTTTCTGCCCTCACAAGGGCCACCAAGACAGCCAACAAATTAAAACAATAATGAAATCACATTTTAGAGTAATTAAAAGCAACACCACACACACACATTATTTAAACTATTAAAAACAGAGCTAAAGAGAGATATAAAAACAACAATTAAAGTATGGGTCTGTTGGGGTTGTAGCCAGGGTGACTGTCCCCACAAATGGGGCCTAGAGCAGCTGCCCCATTACCTGTTGCCTACAGCCATTCCTGATTACAATGCCTATGATTAACCTGGTTGGATATTTCAATATGACATTAATTTAATGGGAATTTTGATTTCTTGCATTTTTAATTTCTTGGTTTTACTACTATTAAGTTTTACATTAACCGCTTTTTTGGAACCTTTGGGATCAAATAGAGCTCCAGCATGGGTTCCTCCCCTTTTAAGCTGGTTTTAATTTTTACCCTGCTTGCCCTAATGTAATTGGACCAATCTTTTTTTTTTTTTTTTAACTGTCATCTGCTGTTGAAGGAACTTACTGCCTACTGAGGGGAAGCCTCAAAGACTCACATTCTAATTGCATGCAAGTACATTAATAGTTCGGAAATGCTTTAGGGGACTGGGAATAGGAACCTTATAATTACTCAAGATATACATGTTAAGGGGAGGAAGGACCTTCAGAGCATTTGCTCTTTTCAATAAATTTTCCTCACTTTGTACTCCCCCTCCCCCTTAAAAATGCAGCTTTCATTTGAGGACGTGACTATCAAAGCTTTAAGAATATATGGCTTTCTGGTAAGACACTTTACCAAAGCAGCTAATGATATAAAGCATTTACACTTTATATCTGTTTTAAAAAAAATTGAAAATGTAAACTAATTAAAGTTCCAGAAGCACAGGAAGCAATAAAGTTTTAGTAGGGCTTAGCATGGAATGGAACAGTGCAGTTTAATCAGTCAATTTAGAAAGTGGGAAATTGGCTAGAGAGCATGCCCTAGCACTGCTCTTGCTGGCTGTCAACTTCCAAGGCAAACGTTTCTGATATATTCAAAAAGTAGTATATTAGCAAAGCACTGTTTTACATTGCAAGCCTAGTTATACCCATCTAAGCCCACCAATTTACAAGTAACCCTACTGAGGATTGCTTTGTTAGACAGTTAGTGCACTGAAATGCAGAGCTCTATAGGCCAAGTTCTGTAACTGAAATAAGAACATATTTGTTAAAGAAAATGCATATGCATAGAGATTCCAGTGGCATATGGAAAGGAAGACATGTGTGTCTTAGAAACAAGACCATGTAATTTAAGGCCTACTTTCCAATCTGGTCCAGTTTTATGCTGGGGAAGCCTGTGTGTAAGGAAAAATCTTCTCATCTGTTGTCTCTAACTGCTCCATTATAAATCTTTGGTTTTACACACACCTTGGGATGGTGACCCGTTAGGGTTGCCAAGTCTGGGTTGAAAAATACCTGGAGACTTTGGGGGTGGAGCCAGGAGAGGGTGGGGTTTGGGGAGGGGCCTCAGCCATAGAGTCCACCCTTCAAAGCAGCCATTTTCTCCAGGGGAGCTGTTCTCTGTCAGCTGGAGATTAGTTGTCAAAGCGGGAGATCCCCAAGCCCCACCTGGAGGCTGGCAACCCTATGACCCGTACCCATATCCAGAGGATCATTTGACAGTGAGTTGATGAGACACAAGACCAGAAGAAGCACTGAGACCTGCAACACAACAAAACAAGAGATTGGTTTGCTGATAATAACATCATACATATCATAATAATGTCAGGCATACCACAGCAGAACCACATACTAGAGCACTCACATTCAGATTTATTGGATTCTCCCACCCACTGTGTGCTGTGTATCACTCAAGAAGGGCAGACAGGAGGACAAAGGGTAGAGGAAGAGGAGCTTTTCTGTCTTAGCAGCAGGGAATCCCAGGAGCTGGAGATGGGGGTATGCTCTTCAGAGCAGCACTAGTTCATAGTCTGCAGTTTTGCTAGGTCCCTGTTTAGCAGGGACACATTGTAGTAAGAGCCACGTGAGACTGTGACAGACTGGGTCTTATGCCGGTTCACAAACTCTAGATTTAGGAGTCGATCAGAAGCCTCTTTGGAGCTAGATTCCGGCTTCAATTATTGGTCTTAGAACTCAAGTGGGAAAAAAACAAAGAGTTCCTTTTTCTGAGCTTGGAGCATGGGGAGATGAATTCGGGTGAGCTAACAAAAAAAATAAAGAGGTCCCAAGTTCTGGAAATAGAGGAAAGAAGGGAGAACTTGGGGGGGGGGGCACAGGTTTGTTGGAGGTAGTCTTATGCTGCTGGGCAGAGTTTGATAAATTCAATCCTCAACTGACCAATACGGGGTCATGTGAGTTAAAAACCTTTTATACAGATGTGAGCCAAGGCCTTTGTGAATAAGGATGTTAATGAAATAGGACCCTTTTAGCCTAAGCGCATCTTAATTTCTAAGAATTTCTAGATTAAAGATCTGTGACTAGGTAGAGAAGATAAACTAGTTTGTTGCTTGAATTTGGTGATATTATAGTGGGTGTGTGTCTGATTCTTTCCTCTTCCTTTTCCTCTGTGTAAGAGGCTGAAAATGCCTTTGGGGCACCTTCATATTACCAGCAGAGAATAGCTGATTTCAGTGCCAAGATGGAGGAGGGCAGTGAAAGACCAACAAAAATGAATGCTTGGTGGCAGCTCATTAGAAAATAAAGTTTAACCAAATTTAACATTATATAATGATGTAGTCATGCATCTTACATTGCTTATGAGCAACCAATTTGAGTCTCTTACCCTGTTCTGTTAGAAGTTGGTTTGCTTAATGGAAATCAAGTATACTTATTTTCATGCTGTCACTAAGGCTGTGGTTATACTGAAGGCTTGGGCCGATTTGAATAGTTGCACGAAGTTTTGATCAGACATCCCACCCTGAAGTGGCTTAGCTGTGCGCTCGCCCCATTCGATCATTCAAATTGTTGCGGCATTATTGGGGGGGGGGGGTCTTTCACACATGCTTGTACCCAAAGCTCCGGCTCTTCTTTGATAGCTCCACAATCTCTCTGACAGGTACTCTGGCCCCTCTCAGCCTTCTTCCCTTGGTCCCTCTTCCGTGGAATACATTGGGGTGCAGATTTACATGAGAGTAGTCCCACTGATGTCCGTGTATTTACCCTTGTATCAATCATAGGATGCTCTCAGACTCTGACAAAGAAACAGGAGAGAGGGGGTTGGGGGGGTGGAAGGATTGGCAACCCTTAATACTGGATTTTCTGTAGTGCTTGATTACTCTGCTTCCAAAGTGGAGCAACATGGGGTGCTGACGATTGGGGCACGCAAGGCAGATGTTGTGGTCTGATCGTACTCTTTAAATCTGCAAAGGTAACACTACTACATCACACCAAACCACTCGTATGATCACAGCCTAAATAACACTTTTCAGTTTTGTTGCTTATTGAGACATAGAGAAATGGGTCATTCTGATGTCCTCGAGATTTTTGACTGGATGTGGTGTTTTTATGAATTCTTAGTTGAAAAGACTCCCTTTCTTTTTCATTGGTGGGTTGGATTCTATCAAGGAGTCATGACAGTTCTAAGGATGAATTCCAAAGCTGTCCAAAAATAGATATATAGAAAGTGTGCCATGTAATGGACCAATATGTAGGCAAAAAATTAACAACTTCAGGGACATACCTGGATGGCCTCCAGCTGATGGTTTATTGCTACCCAAGCAGACATTGCAGTTGCAATCTGACTGATATTTTCTTTGCCTGTTTGGATATTGGACCATGTCAGGCTTTTGTGTTCTGTGACCCAGGTGACCCAGGTCCTTTAACTGAAGTTGTTTTACAGCAAAGCATGTGTTCAGTCCTCAGGCGGTGGTAGGTACTGCTTGCTCACAAGTCACACAGGCCTTTGATCTGCGGTGGTAGGCTATGAGAACTACATGTGCACATATGTGGATGCAATAGCATATTTGTATGAGGATAGGGATTGCTCTCCTTCCTTCTCCTGAGGGCAGCAGTTCTAGGAGAGAGCTGCAAGGGCGGGTTGTAGGAAAATGTCCCATTTCTTAATGGTGTACTCCACTGTCAATTGTTTAGAGAATTTCAAAGTAGGTGGTATGTATTCATCAGTCACCATTTGCCAGCCTCACCGCTTGCTAAATTTTCTTCTGCTCTCTTCACAAGTATAATGTCCCAGAAGAATGAGGGAGAGCTGCTGGGCAAGGAAGCCGCTGATAGTTTATTTTGCCAAATGCAATTCAAAATAGGGAGGTGCCCAAATAAAAAACAAATGTTTCAGCGGGCAAGGATGTCAGCTGAGGATTTGATGTTTTATATGACTCCATGGTTTGAATCAGCTGCTAATTCCAATCCTGGCCGCCACCGTTGAAAAATACTGCTGCTACGCCCAATAATTGCTTAATAAGGGCTGTTTTACACGTTACACAGAACAAAACCTGGTTGGGCACTGAGTATATATGCTCAAAATGGACACATGAGGCTGCCTTATATTAAGTCAAACGATGGGGTCTATCAAGGTCATTCTATTCAGAATGGCAGTGGCTCCCAGGGTTCTCAGGCAAAGGTCTTTCACATTCCCTAGAACTTCATCCTTTTTACTGGGGATGCCAGGGATTGAATGCAGGACCTTCTGCATGGCAACCAGATGCTCTACCACTAAGCCACAGCCTTTCTCTGAGCTGCAGCCAATCCAGGCTTGTGGATCTGTGTACCTGTATGATGCAAAAGTTTGTTGCAATCATATTTTTCGTTTTAAGTCATGCACTTAATGTTTTTTTAAAAAAAAAACATAATAGCCCGTATTCTCCCTTTCTGCTCAGCAAAGTACAAAGCCTATCTTCAGCATAAACAGTCTTGCTCCAGTTTAAGTGATACTTTCTCCAACAGATGAGCTACTTAAGTTGGAAAAAGATTTCAAACTCTGCAGAGTGGAGTTGTGGGATACAGGCCAATCTGTGAAGAAATCTTGAGGCTTACTTCTTCAATTGATGTTGTTGTGAATTTAGAGTCTAGTTAACTGTGAACTTTGATCTTGCTTTGATCTTGATGGGGAGGGGAGAGCTTACCACGAAAAGTATGGTCATGTTTCTTAACAACTGTAGAAGTCTGCAGTTGGCTGTAATTGTTGGGGAAATGGCTACACCACAGCTAGGTTTGGCACCTCTGAATTGGGAAATTCCTGGAGATTTAGGGGGTGGAGCCTGGGGAAGGCAGCAATTGGGGAGGGACCGCAGTGGGTTACAATGCCATAGAGTTCACCTTCCAAATAGGGTTGCCAGGTCTCGGCTGGATAATACCTGGAGACTTTGGGGGTGGATCCAGGAGAGGGCGGTGTTTGGGGAGGGAAGAGAAGGGGCCTCCGCATAGTACAATGCCATAGAGTCCATCCTTCAAGGTAGTCATTTTCTCTAGGGGAGCTGATCTCTGTCAGCTGGAGATCCGTTGTAAAAGCGGGAAATTTCCAGGCCCCACCTGGAGGTTGGCAAGTCTACTTCCAAAGCAGCCATTTTCTCCAGGGAAATGGATCTCTGTAATCTGGAGACCAGTTGTAGTTCTGGGAGATCTCCAGCCACCACCTGGAGACTGACAGCAATAGCTCCAATACTGCTGAGGGCTTGGAGGAGATGGCCCCAAGCCAAATCTGAGTTGCTTCCTGCCACCACCATTACCCCACCTACCTCAGGCCACCATTGTAGACCTGGCCATGCTAACAGAATTCTCAGTACTTTTGTCAAACTAAAATTACTGCAATGCAGAGTAAGTTTATAGTGTGGATATGATGAACCCAGCACACAAAGGTCCCCTGTTCTGAGCATCTTTTTTCTAGATGGTGCTTCTCACATTGCCAGTTAATCATTCTTCCATAAACTTAGTGGTACATAGGGCTGCCAAGTCCAACTTGGGAAATATCTGGGGACTTTGGGGGTGGAGCCAGGAGACTTTGGGGGTGGAGCCAGGAGAAAGGAAGTGACATCATTTTGTGATGTCACATCCTGTGATGTTGCTTCCACATGCTGACACATGAACTCATGAAGTTTCCTAATACTGAATCAGGCCATTGGTCCATCAAGGTCAGTATTGACTACTCAGACTGGTAGTGGCTCTCCAGGGTCTCAGGCTGAGATCTTTAATGTCACCTATTACCTGATCCTTTTTTAGCTGAAGAGGCTGATACCTGCTGCATGTCAAGCAGATGCTCTATCACTGAGCAACGGCCCTACTGAATCCTTCCTCATCTCGGCAGAATATGAAGCACTAAGTGCTACACAAGTGCTAAATATGATTTTCATATCATAAGAACAGGAGAGAAGCCACAGTGGATCGGCCCATCCAGTACAGCCCATCCAGTACAACACTCTGTGTCACAACAGTGGCCAAAAATACCAGGTGCCCTCAGGAGGTCCAGCAGCGGGGCCAGAACTCCAGAAGCCCTCCCACTGTTGCCCCCCAAGCACCAAGAATTCAGAGCCTCACTGCCCCAGACAAAGGGTTCCATTTAGACCTTGTGGCTAATAATAGCCACTGATAGACCTCTGCTGGATGGGGACAGAGAGAGAGAGACAGACAGACAGACAGAAAAAAAAGAAAGAAAGAGGGAGAGAGAGAGAGAGAAGGGAAAAAAACTGGCAGAGGCACTTACTTCCATTTAGACCTTGTGGCTATAATAGCCACTGATAGACCTCTGCTGGATGGGGACAGAGAGAGAGAGATACAGACAGACAGACAAGACAGACAGAAAAAAGAAAGAGAGAGAGAGAATGAAAAGAGCTGGAAGAGAAACTCACCTTGCCAGCCACATGCAAAAGCAGCTCCTTCAGTCCCTCCTTAATCTCTGGGCGGACCTCTCTTGCTGTGGAAGAAGCTCTCTTGCTGACTTCTTAAAGGGGAAATGTCTGGCGAGGCTTTTTACTGCAGGGCAGGCTCTCTGCAGACATTTCCCTTTTAAGGCAGCCATTTTGTCCCCCCGGTGGCCAACTTTGGAAAAGCGGGAGATAAGCACTAAAAATCAGTGTTTCCCCCGCCCTACCGGGGGACTTGGCAGCCCTAAATAGCATGCATGCTCAAAGTCACCATAATAGATTCCCACTAAACTGAGTTTTAGAAGCTCTGAAAAAGCAACTTGTCGTGGAATGTGTCTGGCATGTGGACCAGGATTTAGGTTGTATTATTGTATTAACTGCCCTTCTAAAAGTACGGCATCGTTGCAAAGCTTGCCATGACCTAAGATTTTGTTGGCCTGAGATGATTCAGCAAAATAATTTGCTGCAGAGAGAAAAAATCCAGATGGTTTTTCAGGGATAAAAGCTTTCACTTAAACCCTGAGTCACGGTGAACACACAAGAATTCTAGTTCTTCATGATTCGAACAAGCAGTTTTTCACAGTGAGCATTGGAGGATGACCATGATTTTTTCAAAGCATAGAGAGAGAGAGATCCAGGAAGCCATAGGCCTCTTTCTGATAGAGACACATGCTTGCATATATAGTAAATAGTATAACTGTAAATTCCCAAATGACCAGCGACCTTTTACTGTAGTATAGAACGTTCACTGGATGTATTCCTTAGATACGCTCTTCATAAACTGTAGTACTTCTGAACCATGCCCCTTGGCTTGCAGGCTCCTGGTCTCTTTCCCTGCTGCCTCTGTGGGTTGATTCAGATGTCACATTCTGCTATCTTAAAACTGGATTTGGAGCATACGATTAATTCCAGAGGGGTACCTGTGTTACTCTGTTGTAGCAAAAATAAACAGGGACCTTGTGGCACTTTTTTTTCTTTTTGCCATCAAGTTGCAACCAACTTACGGTGAGCCTGTAGGCTTTTCAAGGCAAAAGATGTTCAGAGGTGGTTTGCCACTGCCTACTAGGGTTGCCAAGTCCGGGTTGGAAAATACCTGGGGACTTTGGGGGTGGAGCCAGGAGAAGGTGGGGTTTGGGGGAAGGGGAGGGGCCTCAGCATGGTACAGCATGGTACAATGCCATAGAGTCCACCCTTCAAAGCAGCCATTTTCTCCAGGGGAGCTGATCTCTGTCAGCTAGAGATCAATTGTAAAAGCAGGAGATTTCCAGGTCTCACCTGGAGGCTGGCAACCCTACTGCCTACCAGAGAGCCAGTTTGGTGTAGTGGTTAAGTGCGCGGACTCTAATCTGGGAGAACCAGGTTTGATTCCCCACTCCTCCACTTGCACCTGGCTGGATGACCTTGGGCAAGCCATAGCTCTGTACCAGCTGTTCCCTCAAGGACAGCTTGGGAAAGAGCTCTCTCAGCCCCACCTACCTCACAGGGTGTCTGTTTTGGGGAGGGGAAGGGAAAAGGCGTTTGTAAGCCGCTCTGAGACTCCCTTGGGGAGTGGAAGGCAGGGTATAAATCCAATCTCTTCTTCTTCTTCTTCTTCTACCTATGCGTAGTGACCCTGGACTTCCTTGGAGGAGGTCTCCCATCCAATTATTAACCACAGCCAACACTGCTTAGCTTTTGAGATCTGACAAGACCATGCCATCCTGGGCCATCCAGATCAGGGTGTTGGTTTGGATAGCACAGGTTATCCAAATCTCGTCAGATCCTCAGAAGCTAAGCAGGGTCAGTGCTGGTTAGTATTTAGATGGAAGACCAGCAGGGTTGCTATGCAGAGGCAGGCAATGGCAAACCACCTCTGAATGTCTCTTGCTTTGAAAACCTTGTGGGGGTTGCCATAAGTTGGCTGCAGCTGTATGGTAAAAGAAATGGCATCCTTAAGATTTTAAAGTATTCCAGCATAATCTTTCATTGAATACAGCCTACTTTTTCTGATACTATGAGAGGAACTTTGTGCAGACATTTTATGCAGGATGTATGATGTACAGTCCCCAAACAGGGACTATAACATGCAGGGAGCAAAGGGCAAAAATTAATCACGTACAATGCAATTCAAGAAAAATGCAGCTATATTAGTAAGAGTTGCTCAATTCAAGCTTGAAAACTGATGGATGTACTTTATATGGTATCATAAGATAAGCATGATCCTGATGAAGACCTTGCTCCAAAAGGGATTGAAACTAGGAACCCAGCGAGATCTGTTACTGTCTCATTAATCTTGTTTGATCGAAGAGCTATAAACTGGAGATTTGTTACTGCATTACTTATCTTATCTACAAGAAGGATTGTGAATTGCATGGAGGAGAGATGTTCAGTCCTATACATATTTCTGCTGAATTTCTTGAACTGTAGAAGTTATTTGGCTTTGCCCCCTGTGCTGAAGCGGAAGTTGCCAGGATACCTTGTCATAATCCTCCGGTGTGTAATATGGCCCCACGCACTGTGACTCCTATCACCAGCAAGTCCTCACCCCTCCCCACCCTTGACAGCAGAAGTCCACCGCATTAAAGTAACCTTTTGAGTTGATGAAGTACCTGGCAGTGCACACAACCCTGACAGTTAGAGAAGGTGTCAAATGCTCAAAAGCGCTTGAGAGCCGGATGCACTTTAATCTGTCGGCGGGTGATCATTACGATTATGGCGTGTGACATGCTTGTGATCACAGCTCTTGCTTTAGAGTCTTGTCTGGCCTGTGGGTAGCCATATCTAATATGCACAGGGAGTCCCAGATCAAACATTGTCCTGCCAAGCGATTGCAAACATAAAGCTGTATAACTGAGATTCAAGATCCGAGGCAGAGATTCTGTCATGGGTACTTACACTGAGACCTTCCCTCTGATTGCTAAAATTATTAATGGCATGTGTGAAGATGTGTTATGACATTCCTGTAGCTAAATTTCATCTTTGGCTTATATTTGGGTCTTCAGGTGTCATTACCTCATACTAAAATTATATCTTTATTAGCTCACCCATTGGTATAAAATGCAGGTTTTAGAAATCGGATGCTGTTCTTCAGGTATGGCACACATCTCACAAATAAAACCAAGCCTGTTTTCTGACTTTTCCTCCAGAGTGGTGTACATGTTATTCTCAGGCGGTCTCCTGTCCAGGCAGTTGTTAGATTAAGAGCTACTTAGCTTCTGTAGGAGAATTTCATCCTGTACTTTCAAGCTATTGTCTGCTATGTTGTGGTTATCTGGCTGACTATACTGTTATTGCCTGCTTCTACAACACTGCACTGGCTGCCTATAGCATACCGGATTCGGTTCAAGGTCCTGGTTCTCACTTTTAAAGCCCTTTATGGCCAGGGACCTGCATGCCTGAGGGACTGCCTTTCCCCATATGTCCCCCAGAGAGCACTGCGATCGAGGTCCCAGAATAGGCTGGTCCTCCCGAACATCAAGGAGGCCAGGTTGGTAACAATGAGGGCTAGGGCTTTTCCAGTGGCAGCTCCATTCTGGTGGAATGAACTCCCAAAGGAGATCAGGGCCCTGCAGGACCTTTTACAGTTCCACAGGGCCTGTAAAATGGAGTTCTTCCACCAGGCCTTTGGAGTCGCCACCAGTATCACCACTGTCACTGCTGACATTTGATGGTTATGACAAGTGAGTCCAACCTCTCTGCCCCCCCTTACTTTCATCCACTCTCGTCTAACTATAGCCCAACCTGAGTACCACATCTATCTGAGGTGATCCAAGCAGCTGACTGCACTGAGGAACTAATGCCAGCACTTTATATATCGTATTTATGCTTTTAATTTTTTATTACTAATTTTATCTATATACTAATAGCCAAGTTGCCCCCTCCATGCAGATATCTAAATCAATGCAGAGGGGGCACTTGGGGGGCAGAGAGATGTTTCTGCACACTTGGGGGACTCTCCAGGTGTGCAGAAAAATCTTAAAAGTAAAAAAAAATTGGGGGGGGTATATTTAAATCCCCCCAAAAGTAAAAGAGTTCCCTGCACATCCACAGAGAATGCTTTGGCCGTTTCGGGGGGGGGGGAGGCTTGGCAGCTGTGAGCCACTTAGGATAGCTTGATCTCAGCCCACCCAGTCATGTTCCAAGATAATATTTTCAATCAGTCCTTTTTTTCTTTAGAGGTTGGTTCCCCTGATGAACCATCCAGAAACCTTCAACTGAAAAGACTGAAGGGCAGAGCAGGTTTCTCATTCCATGAGGGCCTGTTTAGTGGCATCTTGACTGAGCAGAACTGTTCATCTGGTTTATGGTCAGCTTGTATTGTCTATAGTATTGTTTTGTTGTATTTTATACTGTTGTGAGCTGTCCTGAGCCAGCTTTGCTGGAAGGGTGGCATAAGAGATAGATAGATAGATTGATTGATAGATAGATAGATGAGAGAGAGAGAGAGAGAGAGAGAGAGAGAGAGATTATGCTGTTACATCACTTGATATGGTTGTGGAAAGGGCCGTCAAGTTGTAACCAACTTATGGTGACCTCATAAGGGTTTTCAAGGCTAGAGACAAAAAGATGTGGTTTGTCATTGCCTGCTGTCGTGTAGTGACCCTGGATTCCTTGGTGATCTCCCATCCAAATACTAACAGGGGCTGATGCTGCTGAGCTTTTGAGATCTGAAGAGATCAGGCTAGCCTGGGCCCTGAAGCCTTTGACGAATATGGAGGCATTTCTGATAAAGAAAGTTACACTGACAGCTTGTGTAGTTATAGTTCAAAGTGGTTTAGGAAGCTTTGGTTACATTTTAACGGCCTTGTAGTTCTTTGAACTTACATTATGGTGAGAAGGGAAGATGAAGAAAAGGCTGTCTTCAGATTTAAGCACATCAGAGGCTTAAGGAACTAAACACGTAGGGAAAGATGCTTTCACCAACCGGAAACAAATTTTATATTGCTTTCCTTAGCAGCACAGTCAGCAATAGGAAGAAAGGTTTTTTTAAAAAACTGTGCATTTCTTGGTGTAAACATTTAACCATTAAAAGTATGGAAGAGCAGGCAGGCAGATCTTGTGTTGATCCACGTATGCTGATGGAGGAGGCTGAAGTCGATGGTTGGTGTTGTCTCAGCTGCTGCTGTGCCAGCAGGCAATTCTTGCATGTTACCTGTCCAGCAAGGACAGGTAGTGTCTGTAGGAGTGGCCTGAAGTAAAGCACTGGGCCAGATGCCTCTGAGGCCTCTAATGGACATAAAAGTGGACTCCCTCACTCCCCATTCTCTAGAATGGGTTGGTAGGATGGTCCATGTCACACACACAAGTGATTTTGAAGATAGAGAGCACAAAAAGTCAAGTTTTACTATGTATATAGTAGATAAGCAGATAAGCATCCTGGCATCTGTCAGTTCAAGCAATGCCACATATATTACTCCCCACCAAAAAAATCTGGATCAGTTCATGCATATTGCCAAACCGTGGCTTAGTATTGCCCAACGGAGCTTTGGGCTTCTATATTCCTTTGGTTCAAGTGCTCAAGTCAGACTCAGGGTTTACCAACCTGGCATGCAGGATGAGTACAATCCATAGTTTCGTTTTCATCTGGATTTGCAACAAAGGAAGCAACAATTAAATCATAGAAGGGATGGAGAAGAGGAAGAAGCATGCAAGACTGAGGTTTGGTCATGTAGATGCTTTGGAGTTAATGTGTGAACTGACCCCATGCTGAGTGAGGAAGATTGCAAACAAACCTCATTGCCATGAGATGAACTTTGGCATCTTGCTCTTTCTCTTTTGAATCCTAGAGCAAAATTCCATTAGGAGAAACATGTGGAATGTATTTTAAGCTTTTGGCCAAGGGATAATAAAATTCGTTGTTTCTGGGAAATGAGGCCTTGGCTCATCTCTTTTAAAAGAACAGGTGCAGGAATACAATTTTGTCAAGCGAGCCCTGGTGGTATCTTTTTATTTGGAAGTATGGTAGCCCTGGAACTGCTGCTTTTGTCATTCTGTTTTTCATGTGGTAAACTACCTGGTGAGCAATGCATAAGGGAAACAGCACACGTTACTTTGGAGTTCACAACTTATGTGTGGAGGTCAATCTGATTTGCACGCAGAGTCCAAAAACAGTGTTACACCCTTCTAAGCCCACTGGCTTCCATGGATTTAGAAGGGAGTAGCTGTGTTTAGGATTCCGCTGTTAATGGAGGCAGTTTACATCAATTGCTGCTTTTCAAAGTAAGATCTTAATTACTGTGTTGTGAAGTCGTTGCAGGACCTTTGGCAACATCGCTGTTTCTTCATTTTCTGAGTCAGGCACTGACCCATGATTTATCGGACTCATCCAGTATTGTAGAACTGTTGAAACCAAGTGAAAACTAGAAGTGTCATTACCTTATGCAAAACCCATCATATAACAACTCTAAGGAGTGACTAGGGATTGAAAAGACTTCCCAAATCATGTGTAGCGATCCCGTTTGCTACCTGTTTTGTTTTGTTCAGCATGAATTTCAACTTAATTATGGTAAGTGGTAAAGACTAAAAAGTTAAATGCTCCATGTATTTCATTACTAATGGAATGCAAACATATATGAGATTTCATTCCACAGGGAGAGTTATAGAATAGCCTAAGCAGGTTACTTGTTCTTTGGGCTTGGAGTCTTTCACACAGAGGGTTTCTTATGTTTGGATGTTGTAGTGCTTTGAGTTGGCCTAAGCTCTGGGAGATCCCAGGCTCAAATTCCCACTCCACCATGGAAGCTTGCTGGGTGACCTTGGATTCAGGTGGGTGTTGGTTTGAAGCAGCAGAACAAAGTTTGAGTCTAGTGGCACCTTTAAGACCAACAAAGTTTTATTCAAGGTATAAGCTTTTCTGTGCATGCACCCTTTTTCAGATACCTTGGATCAGTCACATACACACTCTCAGACTAACCCAGCTCACAAGGTGGTTGTTGTGAAGATAAAATGGAGGCAAGGATAACAATGTAAGCCGTTTTGGGTCCCCATCAGGCAGAAAGGCGGTATAAATGAACTGTCTCCCAAACTTTCCACAGTTTCCTCACCATTCCTCCATTCTTTCTCAAAATTGGATGAAAGCTATGGCTTGAGAGAGTATGGAGAAACACCCGTGAAACTACAGGCAGTCAACAAATGGACAAAGATGTTGTGAGGAAGCTTGGCAAACAACCCCAGCAGTTCAGCAGCCAAACCATGAAAAAACCTCCATGTGACACACCACTGTGAATTTCACTCCTGGGTGATCTGACAACTTATGTACCAGATAAATGTTATACAGAGTAATCTTCTGTTGTACCTTAACTGAACTATCTTAATAAACAGTCAAGTAATTCAACAAGCTACAACAAAACGAGTTCCACACAGCCCTATTGAAAAGTATATTTCCATGAACACGGTCTGTAAAAATTGGCTATTTTGAACTAAAAATGTACATTTATGCTTTTTTAAAAAAAAAATCACATTTTATGAACTAGATTAGCATGACAAAGTGACTGGGCCAAAGTCAGTTAGTAAACTTCATGGTTGACTTGAGCCAAGGTCTCCTCAACTGTTGTTCAACACTCTAACCACTATACAACACTGGCTCCTATTTGAGGCCTGTCTGAGGAGACAAGAGAACCACTTACTATTTTGTAAGTACCCATCCTTAATTATGTAGTCCTTTCTCAAGTATTTTTGCCAGACTTCCATGCTTGTATACTTTATTAAGAACTGGTTTTTGAAACATACAGTCCAAATACCTTTTATTTCCCACAACTAAGGCCTGGATTGCCCTCTTCCAGAGAAAAGAAGTTTTTGTTTGTTTGTTTTATGTGGAAATAGAAATATAAAATGATTATGCACTCCGGGATCAAGACAATGCTGTAAAGTCCAGGCACTTAAAAGCTAAAAATTGAGCTTTCTGAGTTCTGAATCATAAATGTTCATGGTTGGGATACTCAAGGTTATCTGGAAAAGGTTTGCAGGTTGGTAGCCACTTCAGTCAGTGAACCCATTTTTCTGTGGTGTTCCACCTATCAAGTTATATTCAGCTCATCTTTTCAAGAGACAGTGGCATATCTAGTCCTCTTCACAACCATCCTGTGAGGGCGGTTAGAATAAAAATAGCACCCACTAAACCAGTATCTCCCATTGAGCTTCATGACTGAGTGAGGGTCTGAACCTACCTACCTCTAGTCTAGTCCTCTCACCACTACATTACATTGGCTGTACAGATTATACTTTGGGACAAAAAGCTTTCCCCCCCAGGTCCAAATAGACAAGCCTTAAAATGATCATTCATCTCAAAACTCCTTTCTGTTGTTGGAATGACACATGGTGGGATTATGCAGATGAAGCGCTGGAGCTGTGCACATAGAGGCTCACTCAGATCTAAGTAGATCCTCTGGGGTTCTGTGGGGGAAGCAATACAAGGTCTTCATGTACCTTCAGTATGAGTTGACTTTTTCAAGGGATTGTGGCCAGATTAAATCAATCTTACCAGTATGTCCAACCTGAGACCAGAAAAGCCACTTTGATCCAGAATGTTGTTAATTTCTACTTTAACCTGTGTCAAAGCGTTGACATGATATTTAAATTAACACACTAACAACACATTCTTGGGAGTAAGACCTGTTAATAGACGTGACTAGGATTCTTAATAAACTTGCTAAGGAAGATTGCTCACAAAGTCTATTTGTGCTGCTGTTAGAATTTTGAAAACATGCCTGTACTTACTAAAAAAGGCTCCCCAACTTTTCCTTCAAAATAATAATAATCTGTCAAAACTGTTGGGTATTTCTGTCTCCCCCTACTGGAATGACAATGGCATGCACATGGCTTCTGCCTTAATAACACTTAAAGGTTATGCAGCTATGACTTTGTGCAAGCCCCATTCATCTTCAGTCAGATTTGACACAGGCTGCACTTCTTGAATGTCTTCTGTAATTATGACACTTCTGTGGGAGGATCTACTTTTGCTTAAATTTCAGCTCTGTAACCACAAATACGTTATGCAGTTTCATTTGCACTGATTTTTATGGCTGATTTAAAAACAAACCAACCTTTGGTTCAAAAGCATTGAGAGTGTCATACTTCTATTCCCGTCTTCTTTGGGTTTTTCTTATCTTGCTTTAACTAAAAATGGGCATGAGCTAATACTGTCAGCTTTGCTTTATTCTCCTATAATAAAAGTCACAGCCTCTAATCATTACCAGCAATATTAGTGGCACACCAGTGTTTACATCCTGAATATGCTTCTAATTTTCCCAGTCAAAGGCAAATTGCTGGCGATATCTTAGTGTTTTGTTCTTTTTAGGCAGTTAATGCCAAACTTCAAGGTTATGATCTTGAACAGAATATTTCCCAGATGTGTGGTAAAGTGAAAGGTGGCACAGCTAACAGAACCTGACTTCCTATCTGTGTTAGTCTAAGTTAAGTGAATATTAAGTCAGGATTAATTAAAGCCCTAGCCCAGACAAGGTTTCACCTTTACAGCAAGCTTGAGATGAAAGGTTAGGACTTGTGCACATGGTAACATAAGCCACATGCTGGGGAGAAAACTAGGAATCAGTTGTCAGACTCAACATGGTTTATAGTACCCTCTTAGGCAACCTCTTGTCCAAAGGAAGTGGACTTGTGAGAACTGAATTCCATTCCATATCTTTTATCAGATTTAGGGCCTTTTTTTCCTTTCATTAGTGTGGCTTGCAAAAGTCCTATTATCTTCAGTGATAATGTGTGACTGTGGAATATGTTCAGCTCTCATCATCTTTCAAAGAATGTCACGAGAGGTTAGTAACTGACAGAATGTTGCTGCTTCGGGTAATGTGCTGTTTGCCAACATTGGCTGCTGTGAACTAGCAATCACCAAATGCTGCTAGGAAATAACCTTAGGGAAAGGCAGTACTGGATACCAAGGTTTTGAGATCTGCATTTCCAACAGGACCTCTTCATTTCAAAATATAGGAAGAGAGAAGGCATTACAACCGATCCAGCGGCCAGGGGAGGCCAGCGGAGATAGGATTTGAAAGCTGAAGTGTCAAGCTAAGGAATAGACCACATTAACTGAAACAAGTCTGGAATGACTATATCAAAATGAAGCCAGTGCCAGAGAAATCAAGCCACGTCAACATGCAAAAGCTGCCTTACGATGAGTCAGACCGTTGGTCCATGTAAGTCAGAATTGTCCAGTGAAAAGGTCTTTCTCATTACTGCTTTTAGGATGTTAACCAACGGCAATTCATACCAAGATCCTTCAACTGGAAATGTGAAGGATGGAACCTGATATCTATTATGTGTGAAGCACAATGTGCAGTCCTTGATCTCCCCTAATGTGGAGGAAGTATTAGCCTGAGATAACGTGGTAATACAAATAAGGGTGGGAAAAGCATGAAGAAAGCAAGAAGAGACAAAGCAGATAGTAAGGATCTTCCTTTAGTTAGGGAGGGCAGGAGGGTTATAGACTGTCAGGAAAGGTGTAATCCCAAAATGGGGACTAAAATTGTTGTGACCTAAATTTGGGTATATACAGTCATTAATGCAGAAGTATGTCCATGTGGTTGTTTTTGAAAATCAGATGTCCTTGCATAACACAGCTGGTCTTGCAAGCCTTAAGCATCCCGGCTGAGTTCCATGCTGGTTGTCCACCGTTTCTGCATGGTTAAAAGGGAACTTTAGCTGGATCGCCACCAGCTTAACCAGCCACACAACCTCAGGGCAAAGTTGCCGCTGGACTGTCCCATGTTACACATTGCAGAAATATGTGACGTCCCTGGATGAACTACATCGCCAGTTCCATTTTCCAGTTTGAAAACAATGGATATCTGTAAAAAAAAAAAATTAAACTGATTGAAAATTCACCTGGTTTCTTGTTTCCTCAGTACTTCATTTTAGACCAGGACTAAATGATATTGAACATACATATATGTTTAAAGTTACACTACATTATAAGTTCTATTGAATAAACTGGGTTGGATCCCAACAGAGGTACCTTCTCCTGCCACTAGACAGTTTCAGGGGCTCTTCTGTTAGCCTGGTGCTGAAGGAGGCCTCTTTTGTCAACAGAATGGACCTTTAGGATCTAGCACCATGGAATCCCTTTCACTAAATGTTTTTCAGTGGAGAAACACTTCCTTCAATGGTGGAAGTCTTTTGCTGTCAGAGGAAAGCTTAATGAAAGGAAATAATTAAATCTCCTGTTTCTTTTACTTTCAGTAGATGGTTGCCATTATATATATATATCCTATTAATGGAGAAGCATTTCAAAAGATGGGCATTAAATATCTAGTTTATTATTTCTAATTGGTCTTTTTAAAATCTGTTCTAACAATTTCTTAAGAGCTTTCTATGATACAGTGGGCTAAAAGCCAATATAAATACATGAAATAAAGTTTAGACTTCAAAATACACCAGCTAAAAATATTGACTCAGAATCTGCTGGAAAAATCAAAAGCCTTCTTACAGTTTCCCAGTTCACACTGTTGACACGAGGAGGGTCTTAAAGCTGAAATTAGTTAGAAGTGTAGTACAAGCTATGTGGCATGGTACAGTGAGCCAGTGTGGTGTAGTTGTTAACATGTTAGCCTACTTAGCCATGACACTGTAGGTGACATTACACAATTTGCTCTCTGTTAGCCTAACTTATCTTACATGATTATTGTGAGAATAAAATAAGGACGGGAGAATCATGTCTTCCACTTTGAGCTCAACAGAGGAAAGGCAGATTAAAAATGTGATAGGTAGAGCAACGATCTTAGAACAGGGGTGTCAAACATAAGGCCTGGGGGCCAGAACTGGCCTTTCCAGGGCTCTTATGTGGCCTGCAAGCAACTTCTGCAAGGGAAGGAACAGGAGGCTGCTCGGGGATGGGTGGAGCCACTCTGATTGCGGTTGCAGCGCAGTGGAACAACCTCATCTGCAGCAGTCAAACAGAACCCCATTGCTTCAGGAACCGCCTCACTGATTAGTTGGGAGCCACTGCAGCCATATTTATACCTCTCCACTTGACCTGCAGCTCCAGGGATGCTGTTCTGGATGGCCGCAGGGATTAGTGTTTGCACTTCGGGGTGTGTGTGCAGAAAATGCTCTGTTGGGGCCTGCTGGCAGCCAGCTCCACCACCATATCCAAGCCCCCTCCATGCAGCACCTGTGCTTTGGCCCATGGGAGAGATTCTTTGTCAGTTTCTTCCACACATCAGGGGCCTAGTCTTGCCACTGAGCATGGGATTTGGCAGCGGGGCCTCCCTCCCACATGGACCACCCAGCACATGGCCTGACCCGACAAAGTAGCATTTATGTCAGATCCGGCACTCATAACAAATGAGTTCGACACCTCTGCCCTAGAAGATAATACAGAGAAAGGTTTTTTAACAAGAACATTTTATGCTGGAAAGCTCCAAATATGGTTGCCGTTATTGCTATTGGGTTGAATGGAAAGTTATATTTGTTTGTTTGTTTAAAATATTTATATTTCATTTTCTCCCGATCAATCAGACTCGGTTTGTGGGCCGGAGGGTAAAATTTTATGGAGGTTATGGAATTAATTGTTTTCATGCAAAGCTGAAATCCCATTCTTGCTTGGAAGTAAGCCAGCCCCATTGTGTTCAGTGGGACTTACTTCCAAGCAAATATGTGGAGATGTAAATGTGTTCCAAGTAATGTTGTTCAATCTATGTGAACTGTAAAAATATGTAATTTTTTTCTTTTTCATGCATAGTTGGGAAGACCATTATTGTACTGTCTGTTTTCTTTGGCAAAAGTTTCCTTTTCCCACTGTTTTTATATCACATTTATGCCATTTTTATGCAACTGATACAAAAACAGTCATCCATTTTAGTGGCAATTTTGCCGCTAAATTTTGTTATTAGAATCAGGAAAAAAGGATACCACAGTTTCCAACCAAGTGTAGACAATCCATAGAAGAAATACGAATTTTCAGACAGAATCAGAATTCTCAGAAATTTCGGTTAATATATATCTTTCTCTATGTAGAAGACCCTACACTGCCTTGAGAGGTAGAACAAGTGTGAATAGTAAGTGTGAAGCACAGGTTTGCGCAAAACACAGTCATCTGACGATATCAGCAGACAAGGTGATAAAACAATGTAAAAGTTGGACATGAATAATGAGAGCAGAAGGGTGTAAACTGATGGTGTTTTTCAGACCTACCTTCAAGGTTGCTCAGCCACAGTGGAGACTTTGCTATCCTGCTTTGCTGTTTTTTAATGAGGTGATGAAAGAATGTTTAGGGAAATGGCGCTTATTGTTATTGCATTGGGAAAAATGTTAAAGTGTTTGCTCCAGGGAGAGAAGCTACGTGATCCAGGCAATCAGTCGAGTGTAAAAGATGAAAATGGTGCGAGAGACATATGTCAGGTGCATGCAGTAGACTGGGCAGTTGTTTACGAATGACTGGCCTTGAGTTCTTTTTAACACTATTGCATATGGAGGTTGAATATGGCAGCTTGCTACTCAAACATAGCAAAGAGGTGTTTTGGGGTGGGGTTTTTTTGGTTTTTTTAACACTAGAAGTTGCCATTAGTTTCATGGGCACAGAGATCTCACGGGGCTTCAGAGTGGTCCATAGATACTGCAGTTAAGGCCCCAACTTAGCTCTGACTGTACCTCCATACATATTTCCAAGGAAGAGCTTACAGTGGTGTCCTACAAAGCGGGTATGTTTTCAGTAGAAAATACTGTCCTTCTTACATGATAAAATTGTGTTATATGGTACTGGCAGTGGATCTACAGATGAGTTGCAATGATGGGGAATGAAAACAGGAAGGACACTGTGTCTGGCTGTGTTGCAGCAACAAGGGCCCATGTAGTGGTAGATGAAAGTCAAGGAAGAGCTAATTCTCTTCCTCAGACTTGGGGCTCAGAACCATGCACCGATTTTGTATCATGGCCAAGGAGATATAATTGAACAGTTAATAATGTATTTCCATATTGCTTAAAAGACTTCAGTTTTCAGCATTCTCTTGAGTTCCTGAAATATTTGACAGGGTAGGTGAAGAAGAGGAGAAGAAGAGATTGGATTTCTACCCCACCCTTCATTTGGAGTCTCAGTGTAGCATACAATCAATCTCCTTTCCCTTCCCCTCCCCACAACAGGCACCCTGTGAGGTAGGTGGGGCTGAGCAAGCTCTTTCAAGGACTGCTGTTGAGAGAACAGCTGTGAGAGAACTTGTGACTGACCCAAGGTCACATCAGCAGCTGCATGTGGAGGAGTGGGGAATCAAACCCGGTTTTCCCAGATGAGAGTCTGCGCTCCTAGCCACTACACCAACCTGGCTCTCATCTGGAGAGATAACATACTCTTGGCTAAGCATGTACTGATTTAAAGGAACTGATAACTGAAGTAGCTCTGCTACAGTTAACTTGTACTTTCTCAAATCAATGTCTGTCTTTTGACTCCTGAGCACAGCAGTTGCTTTATTGGTGGTGCTTGTCACCTAGCTGCTCTGGAAGTGGAGGGGGGGAAAAAGAGATTCTGCTCAGGCTTTTATTGCTCTTATTTCTGCTCGGACTTTTCATTGTACAAATGGTTCCCAAGTTGGGCATATGATACCTAGAGTTTCAAGCAGAGTAAATTGTAGGCTGGGATTTGTTGTTGTTAGCAGTTCTTAGCAGGTTTTATGTCAGGGGAAGGGAAGGGAAAGCTGATCCCAATCAGGATTTATGTTTTTTTAGCTCCTTCATAGCTGTGCTTCTTATGTTCAATCTCCTTCTGATTTCTTGGTTGCAGTCTCCCCTTTGGTTGATAACTGAGCCAAGAAATAGAAAATCTTGAACAATTTTGATTTCTTTATCATCAACCTTAAAGGTGTTTAATTCCCCAATAGCCATTACTTTTGTCTCCTTTATGTTCAGCTATAATCTTGTTTTGGCACTTTCTGCTTCAACCTTCATCAGTAGTCGTTTCAAATCTTCACTGTTTTCTGCCAGTAATGAAGTATCTGATTATTTCAAATTGTTAATATTCCTTCCCCCAATTTTCACTCCATCTTCATCTAAGTCTAATCCAGCTTTCCTTATTATGTGTTCTGCATATAGATTGAAGAGATAGAGAAGAAGAAGAAGAGAAGATATTGGATTTATACCCCACCCTTCACTACCTGAAGGAGTCTCAGAGCGGCTTACAAACTCCTTTCCCTTCCTCTCCCCACAACAGACACCCTGTGAGGTAGGTGGGGCTGAGAGAGTTCTGACAGAAACTACTCTTTTTGAAGAATAGCTCTGAAAGAACTATGGCTTGCCCAAGGTCATCCAGCAGGTGCAAGTGGAGGAGTAGGGAATCAAACCTGGTTCTCCCAGATTAAAGTCCACACACTCAACCACTACACCAAACTGGATAGGAAGATAAAATACACCTTTGCCAATTGGAAACTATTCCGTTTCTCCATATTCTGTCTTAACAGTACCCTCTTGTCCACAGTATAGGTTGCACATCAAAAAACCTAGATGTTGTAGCACACCCAATTTTTAAAACCAACCATAGCTTGTCATGTTCCAAACAGTCAGAAGCTTTGGTGTACTCTATGAAACACAAGCTAATTTTCTTTGAATGTTTTTCATATGCTCCAGGAACCAATGTAACTTTGAAGTATCATCTTTAGTGCCTTTTCCATTTCTGAATCCAGTGTGGTATAGTGGTTAAGAATGGCAAACTATAATCTGGAGAACTGGATTTGATTCCCCACCCCTCCACATGAAGCCTACTGGGTGACCTTGAGCCAGTCATAGTTCACTCAGAACTCTCTCAGCTCCATCTACCTCACAAGGTGCCTGTTTGTGGGGAGAAAAAGGGAATGTGAGTCACTTTGAGACTCCTTAAGGTAGACAAAAATGGGGTATTAAAACCTACTCTTCTTCTTAAACATATGGCATTTCTCATTCCATATATGGTAACAGTCTTTGTTGTAAGATTTTGAGCATCACATGTAAGAAATTAGTGTGATGGTCTGATAGTTGCTGCAGTCTTCAATTTCTTATGATGATTTCTTTCTCCCGTTGCCTTGAGGGCAGCTACAGGTTCTTCTTCAAAATATTCTTCTTGGAAGGAATCTGTCACCCTTTCATCTCTCCTGTATAGTTTTTTGGTATATTGTTCCTATTTTATCTTCATTTTTCCCTGTTCAGTTAATGTATTTCCATGTTGATCTTTCAGCATCCTCAAACATAACTTAAATTTCCCTTTGTTTTCTTGGATCTTGCGGAACAGATCTCTTGGTCTTCCTTTTTTGTTGTTCTCTTGTATTTCTTTGCACTGGTTATTATAATACTTCTCTTTGTCTCTGTGTGCCTGTTGCTGAAATGCTGCATTTAGACTTCTGTTTCTGTCACCTTTTACTTTCACTTCTTTTCTTTCTTAAGCAATTCTTAGAGTTTCATCCATCATCCATTGAGGCTTTTCATTTCTTTTGGCTTCAGGAATGTTCTTTGTGCATTCTTCCTTGATAATATCTTTGGCTTAACTCATATCTCAAGTCCAGTAGCACTCTAAGAAACAAACAAGATTTTCTGATAAGGGGAGCTTTGATTCTTGAAAGCATATATCCTCCAAATTTTGTTGCTCTCTAATGTGCTACTCAACTTGAAGCTAGCTCTTCTACTGAAGACCAATATGCCTACCTTCTATAACTCTTCCATGTGATTTAGTCTGTTTGCAATATTAAGGTGCAATATTAAGGCTTGGTTGAATTGCACATGTAGAGCATCACTCACCAGAATTCAATTTCCACCATTTGGGGGCTAAATTTATATAATCCCCCCCAAAAAAACAGATTGTCCATCTAGGGCTGCCAGCCTCCAGGTGGGGCCTGGGGATCTCCCGCTTTTACAACTGATCTCCAGCTGACAGAGATCAGCTCCCCTGGAGAAAGTGGCTGCTTTGAAGGGTAAACTCTATAACATTGTACTATGCTTAGGCCCCTCCCCTCCCCAAACCCCACCCTCTCCTGGCTCCACCCCCAAAGTCTCCAACCCAGACCAGGCCACCACTATACTAAGGGCACTGTAGTTTTCTGAAGAGGATAAAGTCCTGTAGCAAAGAATTTTCAGTGCCCCCACCAGACTTTCATTTCCAGATTTCAGGATCAGAAAGGACACAACAGTTTAAACCAGTTTGATGCTGGCTTCAAAGAAGTTTACATCTGTAAACTAGATGTGACCTTTGGTTCATTCATTGATGGCATTCATGAGCCATTCAACTTGGGCAAACACAGTGGCAACTCTCATTTCTTATTACTGAAGGAAGTAAAAAGCATAAAACAAGTCCATAGACAACTCAATATGGATTTGTCAGTTTGTTTCAGATGAAGGCAGCACGTGTCCCATTACATCTGTCAGTCATTTGTGCTTGCTTGGATGACTAATGCTACTGGACCAGGTTACTTAGAAGACTTTCAGAAGAGCCCACTCCCACAAAAATTACTTTGAACAATTTACTGCCACATTCCTATGAAAAGGGTCTATCTTTTTAATCCTTTTGTACTGCTGGTTGCTGACTGTTGCAATAAAATTGATTGATTGATAAGGGTCTATCTAGTTTTGGATCCATATATGCTCTTACAACTCCTTTGGTATTAACAGCAACAAAACAAACAAATTGTAAAATTGTCCTGGATCCAGTTAAGAGGTCCATAAACAAATATTTAAAATTTAAAAATTAACAAATATTAAAATTCCACCCCATTCTGATTTAATCTCAACCACAAGAAGCCCACTGATACAGGAAAGGATGCTCATGATTCTTTCAAAATATTCTAAGATGTAAGCTTAAGCCGCACGGTCTCCAGGAGAATGCCTCTTTCTGTTGGCTTGCACCCCTAGTTTGGCAAACAGGTTATAAATATTATGTAATGAGAACATCTGTGCTTAACAAGAAACAATTTTATGTATAAAAGTTGTCAGAAACTTCCAGGAGAAAACTTGGGGGTTGTACAAACAAATAACACCTTACTTCAGCTCATTTTCCAGATATAGTTCCTCTGTTGTCCTTTAGACTTATAATAAAAACAAAGGCTGGCTGCAACTTGAAATCTGTGCGTATCTGGGTAAATCTCACTGCTGCAAAACTTTTGTAAAGCTTTTATGAGCCATACTCCTGAAGAGTGTGGTGGGACACAACAGGGATTTCCAAAGGGTGTCCTTGATCCGTCTTTTGAGTTCCCACATAGATGTCCATTACTTTACAATATTCAACTGATAAAGTGAAAAAGTTCAGAAAGTCTACTACTCTCTGTTCTTCAGTGGAATTCCAGATTTGCATATTCAAACTGTAAACTTAGCAATAAATGAAACAGAATTACTTGCACAGTTTATTTTTTTTAGGAAATGCCTAACGATTTTTGTTTTTTTAATATTTTTACTGAGCCTGCCGTAAGGTATGGAGGACGGGATACAAATCCCAAAAATAAATAAATAAATAAATAAAACACTTGTGTTTTAAAGCAAGAGGTGAAGTTGCCTATAAAAACAAAATAATAATAATAATATCTTTGGAACACTGCTCCAAATCAACCCACCAAATTTCAAAAATGGTCCAGGTTTTTCTAATACCGCAAGGCTACTTTTATTTTTAAGTTCTAAGTATTATTTATTTATTTATTTATTTATTTGATTTCTAAGCCGCTCTCCCTGCGATTGCAGGCTCAGATTATTAGTAGATTATTTTAGTTTATAGATTATAGTAGGTTCATGTTGTGGTGGTGCTGCCTGTATTTGTTTCAATGGGCTATAGCTGAGATGCCACTCTTGTCTTGTATACAGAAGTCACTTGTGTTGCATACTAAAGGTCCAAGGTTCAATCCCTGCCAAGTCTAATGATAATTATATAGGATTGGAAGACCTCTGCTGGAGGTACTAGAAAGATATTGCCAGGCAGAGTAGACAGTACGAAGCCAGATGGATCAGTTGGTATAATAAAGCAGCTTAATACCGGATTCGCTTCAAGGTGCTGGTATTGGCCTTTAAAGCCCTAAATGGCCTGGGTCCGACCTACCTAAGGGACCGCCTTTCCCTGTATACACCCCAGAGAGCACTTCGGTCCGGGGCCCAACATCGCCTGGCCATACCTGGCCTAAGAGAAGCCAAGCTCACGGCCACCAGGGGGAGGGCCTTTTTGGTGGCGGCCCCTAGCTGGTGGAACGAGCTCCCAGAAGAGATCAGGGCCCTGCGGGACCTGATGCAGTTCCGCAGGGCCTGCAAGACGGAGCTTTTCCGCCAGGCGTTTGGATAGGGGCCGCCGCCCCTGTCTTGCCCCCCCCTGCCACTTAGTGACCATCGAATGCGCAATTCAACATCTCCATCAAATTGCTGAGGACCTTCATGCTACCAATAGCTGGTTGCAAGTAATATCATCTGACACACCACCAGATAGCACTGAGCACTTTAATATTTGTTTAAGTTTTGCTATGTAATGTTGTAATGTTTTAACTTGTTTTAACTGTTTTAACTGTTTACTGTGAACAATGTTCACCTAATTATGTAAGCCGCTCTGAGCCTGCTATGCGGGGAGAGCGGCCTAGAAATTGAATTAAATAAATAAATAAATAAATTAATTAATTAATATGCTCAAGAAGTGCATCAAATCAAGAATGCTGCTATTCCCACTTTGTGTGATGCCTATGGGTACTGAATCTTTCTTTCCTGTTGTCACTGATTCATCTAGGCTATGTAAAAATGTATTATTCTGTTCTCTCAGAGTCTGATTGGTGGAGAGCTCTGGGGGAGATCAAGAAATGGGGCAGCAGGTATGTACTGAGGAAAGGGACAGTGCTGAATTTATGCGAAGTGAGATTCCCACTCTCAAAGGATTCCCAGAGTTCTGCTTACATACCTCATGGATATCCTTCTAAGGACCCCTAAAAAGTTTGGAACAGACTGTGAAGAAGTAGTTCCTGGACTCGGGTGAAGTCTCTTCTTTGAATAACTATTCTGGAAGTTTTTCAAAGAATGTCAATAAACTAGCATTGCCTTTGTAGTAACTGTTGTAAGAAATGAACAGCAACATTTTCTGTAAATGCGCTCGGTTTGTGTTTCCATCACTCTTTTTTCCCTAAACTAGCGCAAAAGTTAGGAAACTGTTCAAAACCACACCGGGCTCTTGTTAACGATCCTCTTTGTGGGGTGAGATGACCAGCCATTGTTTAGCTCCCTTGTCATTTTGTATAATGAATACTTATTCTAACTATAAAAGGGCAGTTGATTTTAAAGTAAGTATATTTGGATTCTCTGGGGAACGTAGTTCAGTCTTGGGACCCATAAAGCCAGCACATGTAATGACCACAGGGCATATCTCATGTTGATATTTGGAATGTTTCTAATTATAATGAATTGGAAAAGATTAGGGCATTGAGAACCATGCTTTTAGGGTGGATGTGGTCAAACAGGATTAGCCATAATTGTTGCAGTTAACAGAGTTCCAACTGTTACCCAAAAAAAGAGAGAGAAAATAGTGTGCTATCTGTCTTAAAATCATAATGGGCACCACAAGTATGTATTCCTCCCCCAAAATTTTAGAGGGTGTAAACTTGAACTGAGCATCTACTGCTGAGAATGACCAAAATTGTTTTATTGTTTTTTTCTGCTTGTTTCCTTATGAAAAAGTGTTCTGGTCTATACATCTTGCAGAAATGAATGCTGTTAGCATTAGATCCATTATTTCCTTTTATTATCTGAGCCTTCCAAAACACCTCAGAGCCTTTGAGACTGCATCCTTTCACAATCACTAAAATCAGTCAGAAACACCAACTTAATGCAACCAAGCTGATGAAGGTCAAAGGCAAAAGATAGTTTAGAGGCATTTTTCCCTTGGTTGCTATATCAGATTTAGAGCAAAACAGACTAGCAGCATCAGCAGGTATCAGAAACAATAGAAATATGTGCAAAATACTATCTATGAAGGAGCTTTTAAAATCAGATACCTCCCACTCAAAACATGTACAGGAACATACTTCAGTCTTGGGACCCATAAAGCTAGAGTATGTAATAGCATATCTCATGGTGTGTGAATAATTTTTTATATTGCACCCATTAATGCTATTTTTCCAGCTTTGGTGTTTTTAAATCTCTCCCCATTACCGGCTCCTTAAAAACTCAAGGCAGTGGGTTAGATCCAGTGCAGAATTTCTCCCTGCACTACAGTTTTTTCACAAGTGGAAATGCAAGGAAGATACTGTGGTAGCTACTTGCACTAATGTCAAAATTATTGTATCCCCTGTTGCATTTCCACAAGATCTTGTGCAACTGAGCACAATAATATATAGGATGGAAAGTGCTAGGTGTTGCGCAAGATCATGCGCAAACAGAATTGCAGTAAGTCTGCTTATGTTCCTTCTTGCATGTCAGTGGATCCATGCCAGTGTATATGTGGTAAGCCTCTTGATACTTAAAAAATGCCCCAGCTTGGATCCTGAGGTAAACCTCCGCTGACACAAGTGATTTCTATCTGAAAAATGAGACGTCCTCACCTCCCTCTTCTCACCGCAGCCAAACTGATCCTTGAAATGCTGCGCCTGGGAAGAGGGGATCCCCAGGAATTGGAGGGGGTGATTGAATGTCTGCACTGGGAAGACAGAGTTGGTGAAAATCACCCCTCCTTGTCAACAGCAGAAATTTCCCATGGTATCCTAGCCATTGTGAAATAAGTTAGGCTGAAAGACGGAGACTCCTACCTATGGGCTTTATGGCTGAACAGGGATTTCATCCTCAATCTCCCCAGTTTGTTGCTGTCTGCACTGCACCACACTGGCTATAATTCTGTGCCATCCAGAAGCCTAGTGAAAGTGATAGTCTAATAAAGTTATTTGAACACCTTTCAGACTTAGGCCAGTGATGCTCAGTGGTTTGGGAGCCACATTTGGCTGTTTGACACACGACGTGTGGCTCTTCTGGGCATAGTTCCCTAATGTGGCACTCAGCCCATGTCACAGGAAAGTAAGCAAGTCCATTGCCCTCCAGGGTCTTTGTGGCTGGTGGCTGATTCCTGCCTTTAAATAGCTCCTGCAGGGCCTGGAGGACAGGTGAACTGTGAGCCGTAGACCTTATACTGTGGATGGAAGTAAAGAGCCCATCCTCTGTAACAACCCTACAGCTTCTCCATTCTGTAACAACCCATCCTGTAACAACCCTACAGCATCTGGCCACAGAGGAGAGAGAACATAACCACCACAATCACCATGGCAGCCACTTGGGAAAAGAACAAACTAGCCACAGTGGGCTGCTAGTGGTTTTAATCCCCATTCTCTCTAACCATCATGCTGTCCTGTGGAAGCCTTGGCCATCTGAGCCTTGGCCATCTGAGCTGCTGTGGCTCATGATGAGGAGAGAGAGCAAAAAGGCAGAGAGGGAAGGTCTTCCTCTCACTCCAGGTGCACAAAGGCTGGCTAAGGTTCAACATGCTCAGAAGTAACCTGATAATTTAAAAGGGTGCATTTAATATTAACAGTTATATCTTACATCATTGTTAAGACTTCCTGGTTTGGAAGAAAGTCCCATTTCTTGCAGCATCCAGAGTTGACACCATAACAGATTTGGTTTTATTTCTTGCTATGATGAATAGCACAGAAAAGAAGTCTTTTTTAAATGCTGCTTGGTACTGAGAGACAGGGAGTTCAAGAATTTAATCTTCCCTGGAGGGAATGCTTAGGTGATTGGCTCTTCTCTTCGCTCTCTGACTGGCCCACATCAGCTGAGAAAGAAAATAAAACAGCTGATCTGGAGGGGAAAGGGGTCTTTCATAAATGAGACTTTTGCAATTTGGTCTTTTTGACATCTGGATCAGTAGTCAGAGGGTTTGGCTTCTGAGAGAAGAGACATTCAGTATTTTCTGACAGGCAATAGTCAGGAAAGTACTTCTACAAAGAGACAAAGAGAAACCCCAACGTCTTACAGATATTAAAATCGCTCTGAGAGAGAACTTCAGTTTCTCAGTCAGAAAAGCTACAGAACAGCTTTATACTTTATTTAGGACACTTGAGAAGGATTTGGCAGAAGGTCTGGGGAGTTAGAGAGAACTCCCATACAAGCCAAATAGTAAAAGGTGTTATTGCTTCTTAGGGACAAGGAGAAAAACTTCCTGCCAGAGAAAGGGGTTGGGAAGAGAACCCTGGTCTGTGGCTGAGGACAGACTGGCAGTTTCGGCCACTCTGCCTCCACTTCAAAAGCGGAGGCAGAGCGGCCGTTCAGATGGCCACATCTGCCCCGAGGAGGCGGCCTGGACACATTGCGTCCAGCGCCACGCTCCTCCCGCAGCAGCCGAGCACCACTTCAAAGTGGTGCTCCAGCTGCTGTGGCACGCGTTCCACCCGCCGGAACGGGTGTGAATGCGTGCTGGGAGGGGGAGCCACGCGGCATCTGCATGCCACCGTAGGAAGCCGCCCGCAGTCTGAACGCTGCGGGCGGCTTCCTTCCGGCGGCGTGCAAACGCCGCGCCGCGGGGGAAATCCCCCCCACCTTAGTCTGCCACGCCGCGGAGGCGTGGCAGACTTTAAGTCTGTCTTCAGCCTGTGACAAAGGGGAGAAACTTAGACACTTCAGGAGCTAGTGAAAAGCTGTATTATCTCAAGGAAAACCTGAAACTTAAGGAAGAAATCTGGAAACATCAGTAAGAACTGTGTTGTGCTGAAATATACTAAACAAAGTACCTCTCGAAGAAAAAAATAGAAAGCCTTGAAACAAAATTACAAATACATTCTCTTGGATGTTCTAAGAACTCAACTCTGTATATATTAGAAAGTTTTTTACCCCAGCAATCTCAAAACCTTGACTATTTCTATTATACATACATTCCCTGCCTGTTTAATAAAATCTTTATTCTGTTTTCGGACGTTAATTTGCCTCAAGTGCCATTTTTCAAAGGTTTAATAAAACTGGACAGCTCCTGTATTTTCAGTAGAGTTCCTGAGCTGAGAAAAAGCCTAAACTAAATATCTAAACATAGGGTGGAACAGTCAAGTCTTATAAGACTAATAATATATACACACTACTGCAGGGCAGCTCAGGCACTGAGGGGAACTGGAGATTTGCCAGGGAAAATCTGTCAGCCAGTTGGGGAGATACAGGGGTTCATCATACTTGCCTACAAACATAGGCTGCGGTCACACACACTAAATAATCCACTTTCAATCCACTTTCAGTGCACTTTCAAAATGGATTTTGCCAGTTCACACAGTAAAAATCCAGTTTGAAAGTGCATTGAAAGTGGATTATTTAGTGTGTGTGACCGCAGTCATAGATTGTGAACTATAGTGTTTCCTGATTTGGAATTTTTGGTTGGCTGGCAAGATGCAAACCACAATTTGTTACATTTCCTGATTCAGAAATGACAGCAAATTGTGGTCTGGAAATTATCAGTGTATGGGCTGCAAGGAAGCAAAGGAGGGAGCATGCATGGTCTAGGACTTCTAGCTCCTTATCTGACCAAATGAACTGGTGTCCTTGATCACCTGGCTGCTGCCCTTGTCTCAGTTATCCGTTCACCTTCTATAAAGTGGGAATTATAGTATCATGTCGTTGGCATGGGGATGGATGAGATAAGGAGCATAAAATATTTGGAGAAGTAAAAAGTAAATAATTAGAAAGAGTGCTGCCTTGATACAGAATCGCAGAAGATGTTTCAACTGCTTTTTTAAATGTAAAAATCACACTTGATTTGTCTTCATTTTAAAAAGCATAATGGAAGACAAATCAAATTTAATTCCTATGGCATGTAGTATAAATCTCATCACCTTTGGGCTGCCTAAATATGGATATCATGTAAAAATTCAATAAAATCTTACTGGAAAAATGTGTTTCCTTGAAGTTGGCTTGTATTCAAACATACTGCTTTGCCTAACTACTGTATCAAAGCAAAATTCATTGCTGGATCACTGCAGTGCATAACACTTGCCAGTTTCATACTGAAACAATATGCTGTCCTGTTCCGTGCAGCACCCAGCAGTTTCAGAAACCTTCTATGCTGAAAAATGATACATTATTGGTCAACAGGACTGACAGTTTATGTTGCAATCCTTACAAATGTAATATGATAAATATCTAATTCAATTTTAAATCATTTTGAGTGTAAGCTAATAAAATTCCCTGAAAATGCTAATGCTGTGAGAAGCTCATCCAACCTGGCAGCACAATAGAAGCCACAACAAACAAACTTGCCCTTCTAGAATAACAGCCTGTGTTCTTCCCCATTGCTCTCTAATGAGGAGATGACCAAGAGCTCAGTAAAATGTTCCACCAGCCAATGCTGCAATGGGACATAAGCTCCCTATTTGTACCATGTTGATGAGGGACTCATTTGGGTTTTATTAGAGCAGTGTCTTGCTGCAGAACATCAGGTGATGGAACCTGCAGCTTACTGATTCTTTGTCTTCAGTGTTGTGTTTCTAATATGCATTGTTAATAAGCTTCTAGTAGCAACAACTGTGGAATCCAGCTTTCTTTAGTTTTCTTTGCTGCTGAGTGCATAGAAACTGGAAAAGTCAGTAGAGACTGGGAGAGAGGCAAGCTCGGTGTGGCCTCCAGTTATCCTGCTTATCCTCACTGCAAGCCTGTGTGATAATTCAGGCCTAGTGGCTTGCCCAAGGCTACTATAAAGGGCGGTGGAGCCTACATGACTCAGAAGTGACATAGGCACATGGGGAGCAGCGGCACTCTGGTTAGGGGCCAAAACTCTATGAATTAGGTTCTACCGTAGAGTTTTGCCCAAAAACCAGAGCATCACCCCCAGCATCTCTGACATGCCTATATCACTTCCAGGTCACGTAAGCACATCGCATTTAATTTCAGCATTCCTCCCTCTTTGGGGGTAATCCCTCCCCCAGACAGCTAGCCAGCAGCAGAGAGGTGTAACCCAAAAGTGGGAGACCCCCCTCCCGCACCGGGGGGTCAGGCATCCCAGCATAACTCTGGCTTCCCTTCTCCCTGTGATATGACTGCAATGGTGTACACTGCAGCCTTTGAGTTCAAGGTAGGGCCTCGTGCTGCCCAGGCTGAAGACCACCGAGCTAGGTTGTTTATAAGCCTCATAATTACCTCTGTCGGGGCTTCTGAGAGCCAGCACAGGACTAGATAAAAATTTCCTCCTGTGTCTCCTCATACAAGTTGCTTGATTACAACAGGTACGTAGCTGCTGCCCTAGCAGAACCTTGCCCAGTTTGCCAGATCAACCCAGGCGCCCAGAATTTTAGCCCTACTCCTCGTGGTAGCCCTGGCCTTTATACCTACTTTCTGAATGCTGGTTGCTGCAGATACAATGGGATCATCTTGATTCATTCTACCTTTACCTCTATCACCGCTGCCATCACAAATTCTTTTTCATTGTTACTCATGTTGTATAGCTGGAGGATGGGCTTAGTGACAGCAGGGGTAAGCCACTGAGTCATAAGACTGGACATTGGTTTGAAACTAGATCTCCTCCAAAAGACTAGCTCTGTTGCATATATTGCACTGCACCACAACCCATACAGGAAAGCCAGTATCTGCATGTAGTTTTCCTACTCACGATAATGTCTAAGGCAGCCCTGCCTTCACTGTAAGCCTGTACACGGAGAGCAGCATGTTCACGCCACAATGCCAGCAAAACTTTGGATCAAGAGGGTTGTTTTGTATTCCATTCGGATTGCGGAAGTCTGTGTTTTGATCAGATGCCAGTCATGGTACTGAATTCACAAGTCTTGTGGCAGAAGGGAAGAGGAATGTTGTCATTCATATGGACCGCATTAATTGCCCATGCCTGTCAGAACTGCAGTTTTATCATGCGGGTATAAAACTGAGTCACACAACACATCTGTTGTCATCATGAAGGCTGTACAAAATGTAACTGAAAAAAATCAGTTGTGATTTTTAAAAACCTCTTCTGTGTTTATTAGCTGTTAAGACACGAATGAATGCTGTAGAAAGGGTAGCTGGTACAACTTGACACCCACTTTCTGCAGTAATGACGGTAATTTAAAAATTATGCTCTACAGTTAATCTCCATAGCCCTTTACAGAGTTAGAAAGGAAAAAAGACAGGTCCCTGCCTCATAGGAACTTACAGTCTAAATTATGACAGTGGGTGTGATATACCAACAGGGATGTTTATTTTATGTATTTAAAACATTTTAAAGCTGCCTTTCCATACAGTGTAGGGTACCCAAGATTAAAAACACATGTAAATATATAAAAACAATTAAAATAGAACACATAAATGAACACATGTACTGGAGAAAGCATCAGTGAGGATCAGCAAAGGGAAAATCAGACAAAACAAAAAAGTCTTCACCCACTGGCAGAAGACAAGCATATAAGGGGACAGATGAATTTCTCTGGGGAGGGAATTTTGGTGCCACGACTGAGAAGGCCCAAGGACCCATTCATTATGTTTATATGAATAAAAAACCAATAGGCATAACGACAAATGAGAGAGTGCCATTATTCCCTCCGCCCTTCCCCCCCCAGGGCCTGGCCATGCAGTTTAGAGAGTTCAGAAGGAAGGGAAAGGAAGTAAGTATTTGAATATTTGATACTGAAGCTTTCCAATTATTTGAGTCAAACATGCAAGAGAAAAAGAGTTGTGCAGAGTGACCTTGCTTTCCATAGTGTTTCCACCAACCATTACTGGCTCATTGGCTGAGGCACTTTCTCCCTTCATTCTGACATTTGCCACAGTTGATTTCTTAGGTGAGGGATATTCCCACCAAGAATTTCTCAAGTAGATGGAAAACAAAGGCATTAATGCCAATAGGCAAATACTTTGCCTCCAATTGCCCTATAAGACTGGAAACATTCATGTCAGTCAGCATTCTGGGAATGACAGGTAAACTGAAAATATAATGGAGAGTTGATGAAAAACAAAGAAGCTGCCATCAGAAATCAAAAGCAATGGAAACAAAAGTAGTAAATAAGTATAATAATGAAAACAAGATGACACCTCATTGCAATATCTCAGCTGCCATTTTGGATGTCACCTACCAACTCCCAGTAAACAGTACAGTAGAGCAACAACAGCTGTCATGACCCCCACTGAGCTGGCTCTGGGCTCCAACTGGGAAACCTCCAAGGAGGAATCTGAGAAACCAGAGACATGGCCTGTGGGAGAGCAAGAGCTCCAGAAGACCCCTGCAGGGGAGATGCTCCTGGCCCTTCTGCTCCAGAAGTTGCCCCTGAGGAACTTGCAGTGTGAGATCCTCCAGAATTTGCCACTGAGGAGCCTGCAATGGGAGCTTCTTCTCCAGAAGTTCCCTCTGTCCCCCCATGTCCTGGGGCAACTAGTCCAGGACCTGATCCTCAAGCCCACCAGAATTAGCGACAGAAACAGTGGGTTCATGCTGAGATAGCCCATCAAGGGCACAGTGCCAGGCTGGCAGCCTATGCTCCACCTTCTGAGCCAGATCATGGTGGATATAATCTGTTGCAGGATCCTGGCCCCAGTTAACCCTGGCAAGATGCATCTCAGATGCTGCTTTCAGAGCAGGTGGAGTTGCTTCTCTCTCAGCCTATTTAAGCCTTGGGCTGGGAAGGGAAGTTTGCTAGATCAGCTGGTCCACAAGCCTGTGCCCCTGGCTCAACTCTTTGCCTCCTGGTGATGCACCCGAGCCTTGCTCTCCAGGCTTGAGGGCACTACTCCAAAGGAGAGCTGATTGGGCCTGCTTGCAGAGTACAGGATAGTAGCAATGGAGGAACGATGGAGGCAGCTGTGTGGGAGACTGCGATGGAGGATGTGGCAGCAAGAGAGTTGGCAAGGGAGAAAGATGGCAAGAGGCAGAAATGAGGTTTCACTGTTGTTGAGATGCTTTTGTAATGAATCCATGGTGTTGTATCTAATGGTCCTCTCCAACTGAATGAAAAGGCTTCCTTTGAAGAAAGATGCATTCTGATGGAGAAAGATTTACCTTCCAATGGACAAAGGATTCCTTCTTCCAATGGAAAGACTCATTTAGTTATTTTTATGTATTCATTCATTCATTCAATTGATACCTGGCCCTCTCCGCTGAAGCAGGCTCAGGGCAGCTTATTAACCAATGGAGGCAAGCCATTTGCTCAGACCATAATATATGGGGAACCAAATGCTGGGAATAGATACAGCCACAACGATTTGAAATTGCCACATCTTCCATACAATAATTGCTTATTTGGATCTCTCATGCTGTTCCTATTTTAAGCACAAATATCTAGATGACATTGCTGATTAAATCTAGTACATTTTACCAGGAAGACACAAGGCTACCAGTTTGGTGTAGTGGTTAAGTGCGCGGACTCTAATCTGGGAGAACCGGGTTTGATTCCCCACTCCTCCACTTGCACCTGGCTGGATGACCTTGGGCAAGCCATAGCTCTGAACCAGCTGTTCCCTCAAGGACAGCTTGGGAAAGAGCTCTCTCAGCCCCACCTACCTCACAGGGTGTCTGTTGTGGGGAGGGGAGGGGAAAGGAGTTTGTAAGCCGCTCTGAGACTCCCTTGGGGAGTGGAGGGCGGGGTATAAATCCAATCTCTTCTTCTTCTTCTACCAAGAAATGCTTCCATGTGGCAGCAGCTCCATTCAGCCATAGTGTTTGTAAGCTGTTCATCATATAAATGATATTCATGTTGTTTATGGACATACGCCTACATGTGGCCAGGCATGTACAGTACTAAAGTGATATCTTTGCATATAATAGGATGTAAAATTTCCAGAAATATTGAAGCTAGGTCATTTATTTAAAAAATATGTTCCAGTGTTCCAGATGTATGCAAGCAATGTCAGGGGAGCGAAGCCAAATTTTTCCGCATTTCTTTTGGAACTGTTCTAAGATCCAAAATTTCTGGCTCACAGTTACAGGTCTGATTCATGGGGCGGTAGGGTGTCCATTACCCTTCAATCCCAAAATGATTTGACGGGATTGTCTTAGTTGGACAAAGAGAACAGGGTGGCTTTGTTGTATGTGGTAAAGTAACAGAACGGTCAGCATGTGGGGATGGCTCTGACGTAAAAGGGGCTCCTCTAAAATAAACAAGATGGGTAGCCGTGTTAGTCTGTCTGTAGCAGTAGAAAACAGCAAGAGTTCAATAACACCTTAGATGCTAACAAAATATGTGGCACGATATGAGCTCAGTTACTGCTCAGATCTTCAAAAACAATTGTTTTTCTTAAATTTTAATAGATTTTATGAGTAAAACAGTGTAATGGTTTCTATATGGCTAATACACATAATGGTTTCAGATAGGTACATAAGCATAATGGTTCCTTAAACAGACCTAGCCATCTGGGCTTAATTTCTCACTTGCCACTTAATTTCCCAATTTAGGCACCCAGGTGAATAACTTCCCCACAGACCACAGGTTTCTCTCCCATTCTACAACACCTCAGGTTCCTTCTTCCACACACACACACACTGCTCAGCACTAACTCTCACGCATGCAGAGTGATGCGCTTTCAATCCATTTTCAGTGCACTTTGCAAGTGGATTTTTACTGTGCAAAATGGCAAAATCTGCTTGCAGATTATCACTAAAGTGCATTGAAAGTGGATAGAGAGCATTATTCTGCATCTGGCACCCCCCCAACACCTCTCTCTGAACCACCCAGTCAACTCCGCCCCCTAGAATACAGCTACCATCCAATCATAACACACTTCACTCACCTATCCAGCCCCGCCTCTTTCTTACTCTACATGCCTTTATTTTAGAACACAGCATCGTATATTTAAAACTCCACATTGAAACATAGAAATAAAATATGGACACAGTATTTACATGGCAAAACACCACACAAGTTTTATAGATGATTTAGATTCTAGAGCCCAGTTATCCCACTGGCTTATTTCCAGCAGGAAACTGGACGGGAGGGACTAATTCCATACCTTAGGGTCAACTGTATTTTATATGGTCCAATCTACAGGTACTGTGAATCATTCACAGGTTGTTCTTGCTAGCTGGCCAAGCCTTTTATGTTCAGCTGGAGCAGAATGTTCTGGATGGCTCATCTACACACCCGCTAAACCTACAACAGCATTGCAGGTTTTACGACACAGTTCCATTTTAGACACCAAAGAAAGGGATTTCAGGAGTGATGAGCCCCTTCCTCACATGTGTAAAGGTACTAGTTCATACATTTGACATCTCCACCCAGTCCCAAACTGGTTGCAAGCCTGTCAGTGATACTCTACCATATCTTTCTGACATCAGTGAAACCTTCAGTGTAGCTTTTTTTTGGCGGGGGAATGCTAAATATTTATGATTACAAACAGATGGAAAGCAAGACATTGCATGTGTATTGCCACCTGCATGAGTAAGCCCAACACAAGTTCTGAATACTGATGATATCTTTTGATCATCTGTCTAATAGCAGTTTTTCCCAGTGTATCAAATAATGATTCCATTTTAACTCTCACTCCCGAGACATTGAAAGCCAAAACGTTCTACTTTGCAGGTTTCACTGTGGGCAGAGTGTGACATGCTGGCCCTGAACAGAGGGCTATCATGCACAGCAGTTTCAGCCAGCTGTAATGAACTGTGTGGACTTGCGCTGGTGCCTAGATGTTTAGGGAAAGAAGGGGGATGATCCTCTAGCCATGACATTTGCAGTGGGCATGGAAAAGAGCAGGAATGATCTGCTTGTCATGTATGCCTTTGAGACAGCTAGAAACCCCCTACTTCAGTGGAACTGTGCCCATAATTGTTTCAGAGATAAAATGCTAAGCAGATTTGATTACAAACAGACCCATGTAGGGGGTTTTATTTTGTTTTGGGGTTTTGTCTGTTATCTGAGAGAGCAAGACACTGTGGCACACCAGGCTTAGTGTAACTTTACCTCAGAACACCAACATGCTTGCCAAAATGAAGTGTATCTGCTGCTCTCTACAGCAGAGAGATTTAGTTTTATCTAAATGCTCTATAAGGAATAAAGTGCTTACCACTGTTTCGGCCTATTGGGATGAATCTGACATTCTATTGACATGTGCTATAGATTTAATTTAATACTGCGGTTCAGATGTCTCTTTTGATAAATTTCAGTGAAAAGCTACACTAAGAACGGTTGAGCTCTTTCAATATTTATGGAGTTTAAAAAGCAGGAATAGGAATCAAAATACGGTAATTGAAACAACGTTTGGGTGTATGTGTGTTGCAAAGTGTTCTGAAGGCAACTGGTTACTGGTAGGGATGATTTTGAATTTCTCACCCAAGATACTGGAAATTAGATAAAGTCCCAAATAGAGATGAGTTTGTTAATAAATTGTTTGAGGTCGCAGAAATGGACAAAGTGTCTTCTGCTGTTAAAGGAGAAAAAGAATCAGTTTATGAGACTACATGGAAGAAATTTTATGGCTTAAAAACAGATAAGGGTAAAAAGAAAACTGAACTGTAATGTATTTGTACCATATTTTTATTCTGTTAATGATTTGATGGTGGTTATGGTTTGATTAAGGGTGGAATGCTCTCGATATTAGAATTATGGGGAAACTTCTTACTTTAAGAGTAAATAAACTGCTGTTTTTTGCCTGGTTGTTAAACATAAATAAAAGTTCAGGAAAAAAAAGAATTTCTCACCCATAGTGTTTTGACTCAAGGATACCCATTTTGATATAACTTCTCCCTTGTACATATCTAACCCATGATTGTGCATTTTTGTGCTTTTTCTGTTTCTTTGAATCTCTTTTTACCATTACCGTTCAATTTGCACACTTTTAATGTCCTTTTTGTGTCAAGGGCATATAAATGGCATAAATAGTATTTAAAAAGCAAACACATGAAGAATATCCGTAATAAGAAAGGGAAAGGACACACAACATGGTGGTACATGTTGGCACCAACGATGAGGGGAAATGTAGTCGTGAGGTCCAGGAGGAAAAATTTAGGTTGCTAGGCAGGAGACTCAAGGCCAGGACCTCCAAGGTAGCCTTCTCGGAAGTGCTTCCTGTTCCACGCACAGGGCCGGAGAGACAGGCTCAGATCAGGAGTCTCAGTGCATGGATGAGGCAGTGGTGTAGGGGGGAAGAGTTCAAGTTTGTTAGGCACTGGGATGCTTTTTGGAACAAGAGGGAGCTGTACAAGAGAGACGGTCTCCACTTGTCCCGGGAAGGAACCAGACTGCTGGCGCTTAAAATCAAAAAGGTGGCAGAGCAGTTTTTAAACTGGATATTGGGGGAAAGCCGACAGGAGATGAAAAATCTCTGGTTCATGATGGTTCATCTCAAAGAGATGAAGGGGTAGCTGTTACTTTCCTACAAGGAAAAAGATTAGAATTGTTCTCTGAGACTGTGGCAAATGATAGGGACTGCCTGGCAAGGTCTCAAGGCAGCAAGAGGAAGGTTGTGGGCTTAACATGTATGGGAAACTATAGATGTTTATATACTCATGCTAGAAGTGTCCAAGGTAAAATTGGGGAGTTGGAATGCTTGGTGTTGGGGAAAAACATAGACATTGTAGGTATTTCAGAAACTTGATCGGATGAGGAAAATCAGTGGGATACGGTGATTCCTGGTTATAAATTATATTGGAAGGATGGGGGGAGAAAATTGGAGGTGGGGTGGCTCTTTATGTCAGAGAGGGTATACAGTCCAGTAAGACTGAGAGGGTAGGAGAATTGGATTCGCTTCTGGAAATGCTGTGGGTTGAATTAGTGGGCCCAAAAGAAAACTTAACATTGGGAGTTTGTTATTGCCCACCAAATCAAACGATAGAGGAGGATTATAAAATGATAAATGAATTCAAGATAGCAGCTGGATGAAATAACTGTGTTGTAATAGGTGACTTTAACTACCCACACATTGATTGGGTCAATATGTGTTCAAGTCAGGGAAAAGAGATTTGAGTTTCTAGACACTCTCAATTACTGTGCTATGGAGCAGATGGTCATGGAACCTACCAGGGAAGAGGCGATCCTGGATTTAGTCCTAAGTAATGCCCAAGGCCTGGTGAGAGATGTTAAAGTGATTGCACCACTTGGGAACAGTAACCATAATGTTACTGAGTTCAACATTTGTATAAATAGGGAGTTGCCCAAAAAGACTAACACAACCACTTTTAATTTTAAAAGGGGTAACTTCTCTGATATGAGGGGATATGTGAGGAGAAAACTGAAAGGAAAAGTAGAAAGGGTCAAAACCATTGGGAAGCTTGGAGACTATTTAAAATTACAATCTTAGAGGCTCAGAGTAAATATATATCGCGGGTTAGGAAAGGCACAAATAGATATAGAAAAAAGCCTGCATGGTTAACAAACAAAGTAATGGAAGCTGTAAACGGTAAGAAGGATTCCTTTAAGTGGTGGAAAGCTAGTCTCAGTGAGGCTGATAATAGGGAACACAGGCTGTGGCAAATAAAATGCAGGTCTGTGATCAGGCAGGCAAAAAGAGAATATGAAGAGCATATCGCAAAAAACATAAAGACCAACAATAAAACTTTCTTCAAATACATTAGAGGTAGGAAACCAGCCAGGGAAGCAGTGGGGCCCTTGGATGACCAAGGGGTAAAAGGTGTAGTGAAGGATGATAAGGAAATGGCTGAGAAGCTAAATGCAGTTTTTGCCTCTGTCTTCACTGTGGAAGATGAGAAGTGCCTGCCCACTCCAGAACCACTGATTTCGGGAGGGGTGTTGAAAGACCTGAGTCAGATTGAGGTGACAAGAGAGAAGGTCCTACGACTGATAGACAACTTAAAAACAAATAAATCACCGGCCCTGGATGGCATACATCTGAGAGTTCTGAAAGAACTCAAATGTGAACTTGTGGATCTCCTGACAGAAATATGTAATCGTTCATTAAAATCTGCCTCGATTCCTCAGGACTGGAAGGTAGCGAATGTCACTCCTATCTTTAAAAAGGGTTCCAGAGGGGATCCGGGACATTACAGGCCAGTCAGTCTAACGTCGATACCGGGTAAGTTGGTGGAAACTGTTATTAAGGGGAAAATTAGTAGGCACAGTGATGAACAAAATCTATTGAGGAAGACTCAGCATGGGTTCTGTAGTGGAAGATCTTGTCTCACTAACCTGTTAGTGTTCTTTGAGGGAGTAAACAAACATGTGGACAGGGGGGACCCAAGAGATGTTGTTTACCTTGACTTCCAGAAAACTTTTGATAAAGTTCCTCATCAAAGGCTAAGTAAGCTCAATAGTCATGGGATAAAAGGACAAGTCCTTTTGTGGATCAAAAACTGGCTAATTAAAAGGAAACAGAGAGTGACTATAAATGGGCAATTTTCTCAGTGGAGGGAGGTAAGCAGTGGGGTACCGCAGGGATCAGTACTCGGTCCAATGCTTTTTAACTTGTTTATTAATGATTTGGAGTTGGGAGTAAGCAGTGAAGTGGCTAAATTTGCAGATGACACGAAGTTGTTCAGGGTGGTGAGAACCAGGGAGGATTGTGAGGCACTCCAAAGGGATCTGTCAAGGATGGGTGAGAGAGCATCAGCGTGGCAAATGGGGTTTAATGTGGCCAAGTGCAAAGTGATGCACATTAGAGCCAAAAATCCTAACTATAAATACACGTTGATGGGGTCCAAACTGGTGGAGACTGACCAAGGGAGAGGTCTTGGAGTCGTAGTAGATAACTCAATGAAAATGTCAAGACTGTGTGTGACTGCAATGAAAAAGGCCAGTGCTATGCTGGGGGTTATTAGGAAGGGAATTCAAAACAAATCAGCCAGTATCATAATGCCCCTTTATAAATCAATGGTGCGATCTCATTTGGAATACTGTGTACAGTTCTGGTTGCCACACCTCAAAAAAGATATTATAGCATTGGAAAAAGTGCAGAAAAGGGCAACTAGAATGATAAAAGGGTTGGAACACTTTCCCTATGAAGAAAGGTTGAAGCGCTTGGAGCTCTTTAGCTTGGAGAAATGACAGCTGAGGGTGACATGATCGAGGTTTATAAGATTATGCATGGGATAGAGCAGGTAGAGAAAAAAGTCATTTTCTCCCTTTCTCACAATACAAGAACTCGTGGGTACTCCATGAAATTGCTGAGTAGTCGGGTTAGAACAGATAAAAGGAAGTACTTCTTCACCCAAAGAGTGTTAACATGTGGAATTCACTGCCACGGGAGGTGGTGGCGGCTACAAGCATGGACGGCTTCAAGAGGGAATAAACATATGGAGCAGAAGTCCATCAGTGGCTATTAGCCACTGTATAGATAGGAACTCTCAGTCTGGGGCTAGTGATGCTCTGTATTCTTGGTGTTTGGGGAGGGGAACAGTGGGAGGGCTTCCTGCCCCCACTGCTGGACCTTCTGAGGGCACCTGGTGTTTTTGGCCACTGTGTGACAGAGTGTTGGACTGGATGGGCCACTGGCCTGATTCAACATTGGCTTCTCTTATATTCTTATGTTAACAACATACAGAATGGGAAAGGTCATGTATGTACAGCCCCATTCAGTTGCTGTGAATATTTGGAATAAGGTTTGGAATACGGCTTGGAAGGATCCATTTCAGTTCTTGTTCAGAAAATGTTCTTTCTTCTTTAATGATGATAAATTGATAGATCTGAGTCATTCTTTTCCTTTTATTGTTAGGTATAATGGCAATTCGATCTGTAGAAACTGGAGTTGTGGCAGTTAAATCCATTAACAGCAACTATTACTTAGCCATGAACAAGAATGGAAAAGTCTATGGTTCTGTAAGTACATTTCTTCTGCTTGATCTTAGCTCATGCTTAAATTGTTCCATTGAACTCAGTAGGATTTAATTCTGAATAAATGTGTCTTGCAGATTAGGTTCTAAGACGCTTTCTTTACTGTAATTCTGGATATAGATACACAAGCATAATTTAGTTGTGATGTGGACAAGTCTGTAATTCTCAGGTTTATGAGCTATCTCCTTCCTTCCCCATCTTTTATTTATTTATTAATATATTTATACCCTACCTTTCCTTGTGGTTTAAGGTAGATTACAAATCATAATGAAAAAGTTACAACTTAAAAGCGTTGCAATCTAAAACATCCAAATAAATGCAAAGACTGATGACTTCCCAGTTTAATAAATTTCCAGTGTAACCACAGTTTGTTGAGATGTCCAAATTCAGGTTCTCAGCCACAATCTGGAATTGATTCAGAACAGCCGATTACAGCTGATTTAGAATCCCTGTTTCTCGGTAACAAAGGCTTCCTAAAGCAAGAAGCAGAGAATTCAGGCTCATTCGCATCACAAATTGTGTTTTATTCTTCACATCTACACATTTTCAAAATTGTTCAGCAATCTCTGCTCATCCCTGAAGTTTCCCCAATACCACCTTTCCCCCCTTAATATGACACGCTCTATCATTTTCTCATTGCTTTTCCCTAAAGTTCCTAACTATGTGGAGCAGAGCATTTTCCAGTCCTTGGTTTTTCCCCAGGAAATTTTCCATGTCTAAAGAGTCATTGTTTTATAAAAATAATAACAACAAATAGATGCCATGGCCAATAACAAATATTAGGCAGACTTGGCAGTTTCAAAGTTGTCGTTAATGTTTTTTCATGTGAGTCTCCCTAGGAATTGTGCAGGAGAGTATATTTATGTTTTATTGGTTTCTAAAATCAATAAAAGGGGCTGACTGGTTGTGCAGCTCAAATCAAAACTGAAGTCAGAGTTTATATGTCTTCTCTCACATGGTGGAATCATCAGTCAGATAGGAACTCTCCAGTAATGCAAGGAATGCTATGGAGCACAACATTGAGGTGACCTCTAGAGAAGACAATTAACAGTGCAATCCTAAACAAAGTTACACCCTTCTAAGTCCATTAAAGTCAATAGGCTTGGAATAGTGTAAATCTGTTTAGGGTTGCACTGTAAATTCCATTGCAAAAGATGAGTGGGTGGAGAAATCCATGGCATTACGCCCACAGTTCTTTGGATTTGCTAAAATTAGCGTTACACTTTTACAAATATTATTCCAATAAGAATAATTCTTGCATAAAACTTTGGCATTGAAACGGCATGTGATTTTTTTTCTTTCTTAATCAAATACTTCAGTTCAAATGTTGAGAAGGATCTCACCCCTACCTAAGCGGAAGGAAAGCTGCCTGGGCTGGAGGAGGGCTCCCTGGAACATGGTTGGATCCACCCTATTAGGTGTTTCTGTTAAAACACAAAAATTAACATGTTGTAGTTTTTAAATTTTGTGTACTAAATGAAAGTAAATATGCTAAAATGTCCAGTTCAGATTTTTTCCAGAAAACTTACATCCCTGCCTATGCATTTGTTCAGGAGGAACTTACACAGATCTTTGTAATTATTTATTTATTTTATTTATTTTTGGAATTTATATCCCGCCCTCCTCACCATACGGCAGGCTCAGGGCGGCTCACAGCAGCCATTATGGCATAATACATTTGGTTAAAAATTAAAACAACAATAAAAACATCCTGGCATATATCACTCAGATGGCGTTACTTCGGTACAGTTATAAATCCAGCATATCCCCATATCTGCTCATACCTTGGCAGCCAGAAATCGGGCCAGGGCCAGATGTTAACACCGTGAGCCAGATGTTAACACCTATTTGAAAGCCTGGCGGAAGAGCTCCGTCTTGCAGGCCCTGCGGAACTGTAATAGATCCCGCAGGGCCTTGATGTTATCTGGGAGCTCATTCCACCAGTAAGGGGCCGCCACAGAAAATGCCCTGGCCCTTGTAGCTGCCAAGCGGGCCTCCCTCGGCCCTGGGATGGTTAGGCGGTTCTGGGATCCGGATCGGAGCGCTCTCTGGGGAATGGTGAGAGGCGGTCCTTCAAGTAAGCAGGTCCTCGGCCATATAGGGATTTATAGGTAAGTACCAGCACCTTGAACCTTATTCGGTATGCTATAGGCAGCCAGTGCAGTGCTTTTAAGGCGGGCTGGACATGTTCCCAAGCCGGGAGACCTGTCATCAGCCGCGCTGCTGCATTCTGCACCAGCTGCAGCTTCCGGATTTGGCACAAGGGCAGCCCCATGTAGAGGGCGTTACAGTAGTCCAATCTTGAGGTGACCAAAGCATGGATCACTGTGGCCAGATCGTCGCGCTCGAGGAAGGGGACCAACTGCTTGACCAGCCGTAGATGATAAAAAGCTGACCTTGCAGTGGCTGCCACCTGGGCCCCCATTGCTAGTAAGGGGTCCAGTAGCACTCCCAGACTCCTAACCTCTGACGCTGGCACCAACGGTGCCCCATCGAAGGTCGGGAGTGGGATCCCCGCCCCCAGACCGCTTCGGCCTAGACACAGGACCTCCGTCTTTGTCGGATTCAATTTCAGCCGACTCTGCCTGAGCCAACCAGCCACAGCTTGCAATGCCAGGTCCAGATTACCCGGGCTGGAGTCCGACTGGCCACCCATCAGCAGATAGAGCTGGGTATCATCTGCATATTGATGACACCCAAGCCCATACCTCCGGGCTATCTGGGCGAGGGGGCGCATATAGATGTTAAACAGCATGGGGGAAAGCACTGCCCCCTGCGGGACCCCACAAGTCAGTGGATGTCTGCAGGAGAGCTGCTCCCCCACTGCCACCCTCTGTCCCCAATCAAGGAGAAACGAGGAAAGCCATTGCAAGGCTGACCCCTGGATCCCAGTATCGGCAAGGCGGCGGGTCAGTAGCCGATGGTCGACCATGTCGAACGCCGCCAACAGGTCCAACAACATCAGCACCGCCGTACCGCCTCGATCCAGATGCCTTCGGAGGTCATCCGTGAGGGCGACCAGCACCGTCTCCGTCCCATGGCCTGGTCGAAAGCCGGACTGGAAGGGATCCAATACAGAGGCATCATCCAAATAGCTCTGTAACTGATCCGCAACCGCTTTCTCGATCAGCTTACCCAAATAGGGTAAGTTAGATACCGGCTGATAGTTGGTCAATTCGGCCGGATCCAATGATGGTTTTTTTAGGAGGGGGCGTACCACAGCCTCCTTTAGGGCACTCGGGAACATCCCTTTTTCAAGGGACGTGTTGACAATCTCCCTCAGCGTCCCACATACTCCAGCATGGCTTGCTTTAATTAGCCATGATGGGCACGGATCGAGTCGGCAGGTAGTTGGGCAGACCAGAGAGAGCAACTTGTCAGCCTCTTCCAGGCAGAGTGGGCTGAAATGATCCAAAACATGACCAAAAGATGTGCTTGGAGCCTCCAGTTCTGCTACTGTATCAACTGTGGCAGGGAGGTCCCGGCGGAGTGCCAAGATTTTATCTGCGAAAAAGTTCCCAAATGCCTCACAGCCAATAGCCAATTCCCTATCGTTTGGTCTGCTTGTCGGCAGAGTCGTCAATGATCGAATCGTCCTAAACAATTGGGCTGGGCGGGAACTCGCAGATGCTATCTCAGCCGCATAGAATGCTTTCTTCACAGCTTTGACAGCCATCTCATAGGCTTTCATAAACGTCCTATAAGATGTTCTTGACGCCTCGTCGGGAGCGCGACGCCACCGCCTCTCTAGTCGTCTGAGTGCTCGCTTCATTTCCCTCAACTCGCCCGTGTACCATGAGGCAAGTCGAGAGCGAGGACGCAGAGGACACTGGGGAGCAATCTCGTTGATGGCCGCTGAAAGACGATGTTGCCAGTCCTCGACCTGCTCATCTAACGAGCCGCCAGGGGGCATCGGAGCCCGCAGGGCTTCCTGGAATCGGATTGGATCCATTTGGCTCCACGGACGAGCTAAAATCTGCTCGCCACCCAAACAGGTTTGGAGTGACAAGTTCACCCGGGACTTCAGAGTCTGGTGGTCCGACCATGGTACAGTCACAGCTGTAATCCGGTCCACCATAACCCCCGCCGCGAAAATCAAGTCAAGCGTGTGACTGGCTCTGTGCGTGGGAGTCGTAACAAACTGGGTAAGTCCCAGTGCCGCCATGGACGACACTAGGTCCCTTGCCTGCGTGGAGGTCTTCGGCATGGACGTTGAAATCGCCCAGGATTAACAGCCTGGGGTGCTCAAGTGCCCAGCCTGATACGGCCTCCAGCAGGGATGGCAAGCTGTCTGCTGGTGCGTTGGGTGGTCGGTACACCAGCCAAACAGCTAAACTTACCCTGGCATCCCAAACAAAGCCAACACACTCCATGCCCACAAGATTCCGCGGCGGTAGCGCCCTGAAGGTGTAACCTTCCCGGATGAGCAACGCCACACCTCCCCCCCGCCCCTGAGTCCGGGACTGGTGAAGGACCGAGAACCCAGGTGGTACCATTTGGGAGAGAGAGACAGTCTCCCCCTCCTGCACCCAGGTCTCGGTCACGCATGCCAGGTCCACATCCTGCTCGGCCACAAAGTCGTAGAGGATTCTGGTCTTGTTATTTATGGACCTGGCATTACACATCATCAGTGTCGGAGTGGGGTTCTGTTTCCTAGCCCCACAACCTACTACTTTCGGGATGGGACACAGATTGGAAGGGGACCGAGCCCGTCTATGTCTCCGTCCCCTTCCCTCCCTCCATCTGTTCCCACCGCCATACCTCCCTTTCCCCAGGAGCACCGGGATCCCCTGATTGTCCATGAGCCCGTCGGCGGCCTTTGCCAGTTAGCCTCGGTCACCATTGGGCACACACACAACAGATGGAACTGCTACTCCGCCTTTCCCCCACTAGTCATCCTATAAGGATAATGCTAGAAATCCAATTCGGCTACTCAGTTTAGTTAAAAAGAGGCCCTATCAGCAGAGCTAACACTTTATGCTATGCTGCTCATTAAAACCTATTTCCCACCCAATCCCAAAAAAATACCCCGCCTAACACTACCTAACTAATCTAATATAACACCAAGTTTAAGGGGAGGGAACAACTACATCCAATATCTAAGGGCCACTATTATTAACTATGCACTATACTACCTAACTAATACTACTAGCTATGGAATAATAAATAAATCAGATGGTAGATCAACTCCCAACTCTGGGCTCTACCTCTCAGCCAACTGGCTAACTTCTGTGACTGGACAAATGTTCTTCTCTCAGGGGCAAACAGTCCAAATGCAGCCAGCCCATTTGTTGACTCCGTCTTCATCTCCTCCATCCTCTAATGGTTACAGACTGCAGAGTTGCCCAATAGTATACCTGCCGTCTTCTAAATAATCTCAGGTCGTCCTGAGTCCAGTCAAGGTCCAAAAGCCGGACCGAGAGCCACGCTCAAACTCGCCTACAACAGCACTGGAATTATCTGATCCAGCCCTGGTATTCACTGGAATTCCATGCTACCCCTTTCCTGTTTTATCTCATGCTGAGCAATAATCATTTTGCTTTTTTAATGCAATGAGCAATGGCTAGGCTTAAACCAGATAGGCACTTGAACTAATTCTCCAAAAAGTGAGTGTTAATTAATTCAGCAAATGTTTTTTTCCTAGATTAACACTGCAATCCTAAACAGGCACATCCTTCTAATTCTGTTGACATTACTAGACTTCGAAAGGTATAACTCTGCTTGAGATTGCACTATAAGTAACCACAACATTTTTAAACCCTGAAGATTCTCAGATGCATTTTCATCTTCCTTTAATCATTTTGCTCCATTTAGCCTGGTTTATTAGTTGGGAATATTTAAATAGCATTACTTGATCTGACAATGTGATGGCACTAATTAGAATTTGAGCTTTCAGTCTCTTCACCCAGTTTGCAAAGGGGCGGGATGTATTTGAGCCCCTCAGATCTGCAAAAAAAGGAAAGTGATTAACTAAGTGCACAATCCATCACAGAACTGGCTGCAGTTATGTCCACTGATTTCACTCTTTCCTGGATTGTGGCCTATTTAAATGATAGAAATAGCCAGGGAAGGGGTTCAGTGGCACATGGGCAAAACTTGTAAGGCATTTATGTGTTTTTATTATTTGTGTTGAGGCTTAAACTTACTCATCCACACTTCTTCCCAGTTTTTTTCTAGTTCCAAACCACCTGTTCTAGTTTCCAAAATTGAACTGATGTTCTAGGAATCCTCAGTTCCCCCAATTTTATATCCAAATTTTGTACAAAGCTCTGTGCATGCACAGCTTGTCAAAGTTTTCAGTCTCTCAGATAATTCCTTCCTTTTCTACCATACTGATGTGCACCTGTGCAGCAATAAAGCTGTGTTGATACAGCTTTATTGTGCATACAGCTGTAACAGGTTTCTTCCGATGTGGTTTCTACCCATGTGTAGGAAGATAATGTTCCCATGAGTACAACTCTGGACAACAGTAATCTTGATGTAGCCAGACAGACAATCACATCAAGATTTGTTTTCTTTGGTGTTTTTTTCATTGTGCACACTCACATTGTAAAGAAACAAATTAATTTAAAATTGTACCAAACTGCATACACTCTAGACCCAGGCGGTAGCTGTGCTGGTCTGAAGCAGTAGAACAAAGTTTGAGTCCAGTGGCACCTTTAAGACCAGCAAAGTTTTACTCAAGGTATAAGCTTTTGTGTGCAAGCAGAATTTTCTTCAGATACAGTGAAACAGAATTTCCTCAACTATTACATATAGAAGGGGGGGGGGGTATTTGCCAGGAAGGGCCAATTAGAGTCAAGACAGAACCAGAAACATAATTGGAAATTACCAGTCCATACATGTAGTCAGAGGGTGAACAGTAAATCATCATTTAAATTATATATACTATATAAACTAAGCTTATTATTCCTGTTTGGTCCTTGTATCTGTTAAACATCTTTATTATTCTGTATGATAATTTACTGCTCACCCTCTACTTATGTGTATGGACTGGTAATTTCCAATTCTATCTCTATCTTGACTTTCATTGGCCCTTCCTGGCAACTAAACCCCACCCCACCCTCTCTCTTTCTGTATGTAATGGTTGAGGGACTTCTGTTTCACTGTATCTGAAGAAGTGTGTTTGCACACAAAAGCTTATACCTTGAATAAAACTTTGTTGGTCTTAAAGGTGCCATTGGACTCATGCTTTGTTTTGCATACACTCTAGTTTTGGAACTGATTTTAGAAATTCTCCTGGTTAAATTGAACTCACAAATGAATGGAACATAACGAAGATAGAATGAGGAAAATATATTCCTAAATGGAAACAGAGGTGCAGTTCAGATATAATGCAGAATCATGGTTTAATTAAACTAACTATGATTACATCATCATCTGAATGTAGGCCACTTCACTAGCTATGGTTAGACAGAGTCTGTCAAACTAGTATCTAAAACTACCAAGTCACAAAAATTATGAGGAGATTTTTACACATTCCCCCCAGCTCCAGCTTTGCTGCCTCAGCAGCAGCAATGTCTGCCTTCCCATCCCTCCTGACCCCAGGTTAACTGTGGCTGTGGCTTCCTGCCCCCTGAGGGGGTACCATCACAACAGTAAAGCTGGTGAGCCATGTGGGGCTGGCAGTCACCCTGAGGCTGGTGGTAGAGGCTGGTCCCAGCATGGCTCCTGTCCTCCACCAGCGGGCCCAACACAGCTCCTAGCCTCAGTCACCATCACCACCACAGCTGTCAGGTGCTAACAGAGAAGGCAGATGGCATCAGTGATGGCATCAGCTCAGACAATGTTGTTGTTTGGGGGATATTTAGACCCTTCAGTTTTATTTTTTAAGGTTTTCAGATTTTTTTCTGCAAACCTGGGGGGTCCCTCAAGTTTGCAGAACTGTTTTGTGTCAGTTTAGCCCAGGTTTTCAGTTTCAGTATCCACAGATGGGCCCACACTTGACTATTAGAATATAGGATGGTTGAAGTTGGTTAATGAACCACAGTTAGTCTTCTTCAAGGTGTGGCATACAAATCCTGGCTTGTTCCTTTGGCACCACCTTTAGCCATGTCTCTGCTATGGAGACATCTGCCCAGTGCCAAAGCAATAGCACCAGCAAACCGAGATTTGAGTGATCATATGGAAGCTGAACCATGGTTTCAGCAATCATCATTAAAATAAGCCATTGTTTTGTATTTTGTGTGAACTGAGATACAAGCAGTAAGGTCAGTTCTTTCCGTCATTTAATTAGAGCAATTACAGATATGAGTGGCCTCAATTGAGTTCTGGTACCATTTAGATATCTTCACACATTCTGAGCCAAGATTTTAGAAATATTTATATTTTTCTAGGGAAATCAGATATTTCTTAACAACCGCTCTCTTCTACGTCACTTGGTACCTTTGGGTTGATAGATCACACAGAAAATTTATCCAGATTTACATTCTCTTGACTCCTAATAAAAATCACTGAATGACATTGGGTCAGATCCAAATACTCCCTACCGCCAAGCTTGCTCTAATGCCTCTTTTCCATTAAGTTTTCATCCAACTGAGGAAGTCTTTCTCTTGGAGATTTTATTTTTGAAGAAAGACTTGGCGGAAGAGAGTCATTGAACAGAACTTGGAGGAAGAAGTTATTGGATCCAACCCATTATTTCTCTTATGTGTCAACATTTATATAGCTATACCTACCTACATTATCTCCACAATCTTTACAACACCATAGTAAGACAAATTCATATCATTGTCTCAGTATTGCCAGTGGGAAGTTGTGGCAGAATGACTTGATTAAGAGCCTGCTACTCAGTTCAGAGGAGATGTAAGGTTTGAATCACATAGTGCCCAGTTTGCAACTCAGCTCAGGTAACTGAAATGGTAAAGAACACAATTTTTTATTGCTTCAAAACTGAACTAAACACGTTGACATTGATCCAGAACATACCTATACCTACTTCGTGGCCTCTAATTTCAGCTCTCAAATATTTTGTAGCCTTCCAAACTGTACTGAAACTTGCCTCTTACACAAACATAAAGTTATTAGAAACATGCTAACTTGCCTCTTCTATAAACTATACAAGGGCATGGCCTGACTACAAAGTACAGTTTAAATATGTGTCAGTTAACTGCCATAAGCCTGGGTGACTGTCTTGCCATGATCAATGAAGTTGCTGTGTCACATGTTACAATACTTCCTGAGTTACCTTACTGCTTAATTCACAATGCTTTGTGTTCCAAGGTTTCATTTACTCTCTCTAGGTCCCGCCCGGGAGATAACATCGGGAACCCGACTCCCACCTTTGGAATGCATACCTCGCTCCTTTTGCTTTGCTTTGCGCATGCTCATTGTTCATTTGCTTTCTTTCCCCTTTTATCTCTAGCTTCCTTAGCAAACGACCTTGAATGAAAGGACCTCCTGTTATGTGTTACAAGAATCACAGGTGTTATGTATTCATGTTGCTTAGTTTCTCTGAGAACTTTTCCCCTGAAAATATTCAACAGTATGTCTCTCTGAGAACTCATTTTGCCGCACTTTCCATGGGAATATTGGGCCAGTATCTTTGGGCACCAAGAATTCTCCTTATTGTTTGGTAGAAGGTATTTAGGCCATATTTCATACTAAGTATAATTGTAATTGCCATACCAAGCTTAAGCATTACTAACAGGAAAAGTGTTTGACCAACATGATATTTTCTGCAAATAAAGGACTTTGTATGGAGTGATAGCAAAATCAGCTTGTAGACCTGAAGCCCAATCCATGAATTATCCTCATGTATTTGTCACATATGTCCATGCCCTGGGATGGATGGACAAGTCCCAGTTTTAGCTGAAAGAGCACATTATATAAATAAATTATATTTATTCATGCATGGCCTAGAAATAAGTAAGAAAAGTGGTACAGTGATAGAACTCCTGTTTAATAAATGGCAATAGGCATTGTGAAAGACCTCACCCCTTGGACTGTGGAGAGCTGTTGCCAGTCTGACTAGACAATACTAACTATGATGCACCAATGATCTGATTCAGTATAGAGCAGATTCATATGTAATTTGATGAAATGCCTTATATAAAGTTAAGACTACTAGTCCATCTAAATCAGTATTGTCTATTCTGTCTAGAAGCAGCTTTCCATTGTTTCAGACAGTAAAAAGTCTTTCCCACCATTTCCTACCTAAGATCCTTTAACTGGAGATGCCAGGCATTGAACCGTGGGACCTTCTACATATAAAATATGTGCTCTAGTATTGACCCCCCCCAGTTAAAAAATACATCTCAGTGCTCCCACCTCACATCCTGTTCTCGTTCCCTGCTAGCCCTACCTTGTATCTGCCCTCCATAGCAAATGCATATATACAACTCATTTTTTATATTTATTTATCTTGTATTGAAAAGGTGGGTAGTGCAGAAAGCTACCAAGCAAGATGGAAGTCCTCCTCCACACCTTCTCATTTGTTCCACCTTGGGGCACATTTTGTAGCATGTTGTCTCCCATCTTTTCAGTCATTTCAGTTAAGAGAACATAAGAACATAAGAGAAACCAATGTTGGATCAGGCCAATGGCTCATCCAGTCCAACACTCTGTCACACAGTGGCCAAAAATACCAGGTGCCCTCAGGAGGTCCACCAGTGGGGCCAGGACACTAGAAGCCCTCCCATTGTTGCTCCCCCCAAGCACCAAGAATATAGTGCACTTGCCCCAGACAGAGATCCTATCTATACCTTGAGGTTAATAGCCACTGATGGACCTCTGCTCCATATGTTTATCTAATTCCCTCTGGAAGCTGTCCACGTTTGTAGCCGCCGCCACCTCCTGTGGCAGTGATTTCCATGTATTCCGTTTGTTTTTGGTACTCCAACCATCTGGCATTCAGGAAGTTTCATTTTATCAAAGTCAAACTCTACATATTGTAGTATTAGGTGCAAAAGTCTTGTTAAAAATGATAAATAAATCTTCCATTCTTTGATTTAACAGTTTAGCCTTCAACACTGAAGCCTAGCCAAACATAACTATAGGCTGAACTGTTTTGTGATGTAGGAGAACAGGATCAAGCTATAGAATCATTCTGATCTTCAAACTATCCCATATGCACATGTGGCCTGTGTTTGCACTATTATTATAAAGGCCAGTGTTTACATTATCTTTGTAGCATGGCTTCCACTTCCATAGAACCAAATCTCATACCACAACACTAACACTAAGGAGCAGGGCTCATTTCATAGCAGGAGCTCCTTTGCATATTAGGCCACACACCCCTGATGTAGCCAATCCTCCAAGAGCTTACAGGAGCACCTGTAAGAAGAGCTCTGTAAGCTCTTGGAGGATTGGCTACATTAGGGGTGTGTGGCCTAATATGCAAAGGAGCTCCTGCTATGAAATAAACCTTACTAAGGAGACTACACTGGAGAGGCAAATGGACGCAACTGTTGATCAACTCAGATTACCTTTTCAAGCATTAAGGGTGCCATGTGAGACTCAAGCATGTAGAATTGATAGCTGTGCTGCAAAGTAATGTCAAAATCTGCCCAAAGAAGCACTTGTAATACATAAATAAACTAGCAATTTGTTTTGGAATGTTCTTGCACACCAGCATTGTGATCATGTCTCTCTATTTTTCTTTTTTGTTTGTTTGTTTGTCTCCAAACAGAGAGTGTTTAACAATGACTGTAAACTAAAGGAGAGGATAGAAGAAAATGGATATAATACATACGCATCATACTTTTGGAAACACAATGGAAGGCAAATGTTTGTGGCATTGAATGGAAAAGGAGCCACAAAAAAAGGATCGAAAACAAGAAGGAAAAACACCACAGCTCACTTTCTTCCGATGGCTGTCGAGCCACGGATAGACCTGTACTATTGATAGCAATTGAACCAAAGATCATTTGTCAGGAATACTTGGTAATCCTCTTGAAGAGGAAAGGCAGAAACTGTGCAGACGTCTGCTTGATTGAAAAGGGGGGGGGGAGCCTTTGAAGGTTTTGTACTCTCTGCTGGCACATGAAGTCCTTCTAATTAGGTCTGTGTCATATCTTATAATCAAGACACAAGCCGGATCAAATGGGATGGGAGCTCTTTCCAGTGTGAACAAATTATTATTATTATTTTTTATCTCTGTGCTAGAACTTAAAGGACAATGTATTGAATGATCTTCGGGGAAAGTTATTTATGGAATACTAACTCATATCAAAGACCTTTATTGCTCATTCAAGCCTAATGATCCAATGAACAGTTAGGCATGCAAGCATTTACTGGAAGCACATGGATCATACGCAGAAATAAAGGAGATTCTGGAATGGTCTTGTGGAAGACATGAATAGGATTAAGAAATATAAGCACATTAGAGTAAAACTGTTCTAACAAAATAAATAGTATGGTCTCCCTTTGTATGCTAACGCCATGCCTTTGTACTTCTCCCTAAGTTATTTATTTAATAGGATGTTAAATATCTTTTCTTCCTTTTTTTGTTTGTTTGAAGGATTTTCTCAGTTGCTTCCTGTTTTGTAATTGTTCTTTTCCTCCTCTCAGTATTTTGTACCCAGTCGTATGTAGAAAGCATCCACAGGTGTCTGAGAGTAGGGAATGGGCAAGGCTTAAAGGAAAGTGTAGGGTTGTGGTTTGTGTTTAAACTTGGGAGCTTTTTTCTTCCTCCTCTTGAAACTGGGTTTCTTTTTAATTTTGCACTTATGACCAATAGGATCAGCTATGCAGGGGAACTGCAACTGCGCATGATTTTGTCAGCATCTTCAGTGCTTCCCCCCTCCCCACAGGAACAGCATTTCCCATCATGTATCATCCAAAGAGTCATGCTGCTGTTTTGAAACAGACGCAGTTGAATTGATAATCCAGATGTATGTTCGTTCCCAATTTATTTCAATTCAGTTCTTGAGCCCAGAGATGCTGAAATTTAATCAGAAATAGTCAACAAGTTTGGAGGTTTTTTAAAATAAATTTTGAAGGCATCTTATTACATTTTTTAAAAATTCTTCTAAATTAAAGCTGAATTAAGTCTATGGATATGACAACATCTGAGGACACAATCTGTCTCCTCCCCTCTACCCCTAAAAAAAGTAAGACAAAAAAGAGCCTTTTTTTTTAGACTGCTTATACTTTGGCGCCCTCACATCCGTCTATACTTTGGAAGAGCCCCAATGACAATATATGTGGTTTGGAAATTGCAGCCTGTTATCTGAATAACTTTCCCTTAATTCCCCTGGGTTTTGACTGCTACAGAGGAGCTGAAGCCACAGGATTGAGTCACTCTTCCAGTGTCCCATCCAAAGCAGGAGCTTCCCCATGCCCTCCAGGAAAGATGTGTGTGCATCAGAGGGTGACTACAGCTCACTCACACCTTTCTTGGGGGTGGGGGAAGTGAGCAAGTTCCCATGAAGAGAAGGAGCATGCATCGGCTATGCTGCTGCTCTGTAATGTTTGGTAGCTGCCTTGAGACTTTTTTTTTTTTGTAATCGGTTTAGGATGGTAGTATGTATCCTGTTGATGTCAAGTGGCAAAAGCACCTGCTACAACCCTACTGGTCCAAACTGGGAAGGATGCCTTAAGGGAAGATGTAGGAATGGATCCAGAGTTGTGTGTGTGTGTTTACCGGGTGCTGCTCTCACTTTCTTCAAGCAACTTGCTTTCAAACACCCGGGTGGCAGTGCCTCAGAATGGCTGAGAGTGTACATGGTGTGGTCAGCTGAGAGACCTTTTGTGGAAAACCAGTGACAGACTCTAAACACTAGGTATCTGTGAGCAAGACCCAAGTGCTTGTCTCTTACTGCTCCGTGTCAACATATTGCTGCTTGCAAGAGGGGGATGGACCATTATATCTACTCTATGCTGTTTTTGTTGTATCCCTACCTCCTTCCCATTGAAATGGATTTATCAGAATGAATGCACCCCAGGTCAGCTACATTCTGTCCACCACTCAGTGGCTGCATAATCTAATGAGGGGCAGTGACAGGTCCTATCTGGGCAACCACCGTGGCCCCAACATGAAGCAACAATATTCTCTGCCTTCTCTGATGCATTTATGAAATTGATTTTCAACCACCTTGGAAAAACAGGGATGTGCAAAAATGAAACTTGCCCTCTCCCCCAAGTGCACCTGAGTCACAGGTACACAAATGGCAGAACATAAGATAAAACCGGTTCTGGACTGCACCACTTGTGACTGCAGGTAGGGATTGCAGAATTAATTGTTTGCCCCATTACCCTGTTGCCTGTCTTGCAGAATTTTAGATCAGGCCCAAGGCACATTAAATAAAAAAGAGCCATCTCATGACATGAATATGGTCTTCTCTGAGATAGCATGGTTTTACCCAGTATTGCCTGAAATAATGATTTGGGCTATAATAGCAGACTGACGCCAGCCAGTAGATAAAGAATATCCTTATGCTAACAAAGGGAGACTAAATCTAGAAAGTTCAGAATTACAGAGATAAAAATGTGATGAGTCTTGTCCTCCTAATATTCTTATTTGATTGTTATTGTTGCCACAAGACATGGCTATGGGTGTGTGGAGGGAGATCACCTAAGATACAGAGATAGGATGTTAGGTCATGTGACCTTTGTATTCAGCCATGTTTTTTGAATATGCCGTGTGAGTAAGAATACCTTTAATCCCTTACCCACTTTGGCCAGTGTAAGAGATTCTGGAAAGAATCACCAGCTACCTTTGGTGGATCCTTGAAAACTGAGCTTCACTGGTCCAGTGTATGTAACATGTGTTCACGTGAGCTAGGTACCTCTCTCCATCAACTCCCTCATTGATAACAATTCATATTTTAATTTTACCAATCTCTCCCATATGTCTGGGATATTCTAGCATAGCCTTTCCCCAGATGCTGTTTGTCTGCATATAGAGAAAGACTGTCAACCATTGTAAGCTGCCTTGAGCCCGCTTGCAGGGAGGGCGAGGTATAAGTATGATAAAATAAATAAATTACTGTGGTATTCAAACCTATAGTCTCTGTCCTGGTGTTTTAAGTGGTACAATCCAAAAACAGTTTTACCATGTGATCTGCTATTTGTAGAGTGTGCCCATGGGAACTGGTCATTCCATTGACCTTTCCATCCCAATACTGTCTACGGTAATCACACCACAGTGAACAGGTCTACTCTGAAGTCAGCGACAAGGACTGCAGCCACTATTAGTCATATGTGTATATAACTTCTGAGAGCCGATCTAAAAGTAAAATATGTGTTATCGTAATGTATACAATGGCTCTGAAATGCAATATGGGACACATTTTTAATGGAGTGCTCCTACTTTCACAGCTTACACTGAATAAATGCAGTCTTCAGTTAGACATACTATCAATTTTGTTCAATCTGAAAAAAAGTATATATTTTTTTGTTTTACTTTTTTTCTTTAACATTAGAGAGCTGTGGATAGTTCATCAATATAACCATAATGAGATTTCATTTTGTTAGAGCAAGCTAAGTAGAAACTGTACATCAAGCCAACATGTACCACACTCTTCACCATTGTATTCCACTAAATAAATGAATAAATGCGTACGTCTTCTTTGCAGTGTCTGTAGTGAGGAACAGAAATAGCTTTAAGAATATTAATTTTGTTCAAAATAACGTTAAGGGATTAATTATATTGATGCTGCAGTTTTGTTTTCAGTATTTCATGTCACAAAAGAAGTCTGTTTTGTTTTCTTACTATTTGGAAACGCTATTTTTTGTACCAAGGAGAGAAACTGTGTCTCTTTTTAAAAAAATATGAATGTTTAATCTCTACAAAGGCTGGTGATTTTGTGATTTTAGCTTATTTGGGCCCTTGTAATACTAGGTCTTTATAGCTAGGCCTAGAGCTATCAAAAGGAGGGTGGGAATATGGGCATCATCCATCCTATTGGTAGAAAGCTAATAAAAACCTGCTGTCCTTTCCTCCTCCATCCTTTAGCACACATATGACACAACTCCTGGGTCACTATCAGGAATGGGACTCCCATGCCTAAGGCCCTGTCCTCATCAAACCCTTTTTTTCATCCATCTGCCAGTTACACGATTGCTTTGTGGGATGGGCAGCAGAGCTCTAACTGTCCCGATTGTATATGCTAAATTAGACACATAAAATGCTAGATTAGAGCATCTCCCACATTGTCTCCTTGTACTGTGAAATGATCAGACTTATAAGTCACATAATTAAAAATATTTGCTCTACACAATAGTGTTAAGTCCAGTGCATACCCAAGTGAAATGAATGGGAGTACAGTAAGAATCTTGTGTGGTTTTCTTCTTCATTTCAGTGTGGCTTGTGCAGGAGAAACATCCCACTGCACTTTGCCCAAGCTCAAGCATATGATAAAGCATTTTGGTATGTGGCTAATGTATATCGTTCACTTGGCTTGTGGATGAACTGAGTGTTAAAAACACATGAAAGTACCAGTGGAAGGATGTTTTGTTGAGATTGGTTATGACAGAATAACAAAACGCTTGTCGCATCAGGAGAGCATGTTCCTTGTGTTGTTGTTTATGTCCAAGTGATAATCACATCTGACAAGGTATGGTGGACCACCTGCAACAAAAATTACATGTTTGGTTAGCAAATAAAGGATTGAATGACCAGTCCTGATAGCATCTATGACATAAACGAGGTTCTCATTTCACGGAACCATTAACATTGATTGGGGGGGTGATGTATAAACATTCATAATTATACTATTTCAGAATGATCAGAAGCTTCTCGCAAAAAACATACTACTGCTCGCAGAGGTCAAGAATGAGAAAATATTAAATACAGTGAATAGGTGTGGCGTAGATATTTGGGGGGGGGGGGAATCCTGCAACAATTTTCCTGAGCCTTACAAAAATATTTTTATTTCCTCTGATGAACTGTTTCACCCAAGAAGCGATTTCCACATTTAATTTAAATTTAATGAGCCTAATCCAAATCAATTGTCTTTGAAATTCACCTGATGTTATTTGTAAGAGGAATCTCCTTTTATTAAATTTTCCCATTTGTTGCTATCTCAGTTTTAGGGAACTGCATCCAGATAGATTTAGCCAGCCTTACTACGACGTCTTTGGCTTCCCTCAAAATTCCCCAAGCTGAGGCGGACCCCCAAAATTTACTTCTGATTTTGCTTTAAATGAAATTTTCATTAAAATGCTGAATGGGAATTTGCAGCCATTGGGTTGGCTCTTACAGATCTTTTCTGCCAGCAGGAGAGCCTCTTTCATCTGAGGAACAGGTTCAGGTAGATCCAACCCGTTTGTTGGTTTTAAAGAAAAAGCTGCCAAAGGTATCATGAGGAATCTGCACAACTGACATGCTTTGGAACCTGCTGTGGCAGGAGTGTGCCGCAGCTGGATTTCCCAGAGTAATTTTGCTCCACTGGGATGGAGAGCACAATCCTCAAAAGAATTTCTCACACGTAATACTGACTGAAATGAGTCCCACCTCTGGTTCAGTTCCCATTCACTTTAGTGAGGCTTAAACTGTAAGAATTCCCAGTTAGGTTTGCCCTGAAGTGTTTCTCTGTCTCCATCATAAAAATGAGACAATCTGATTGCGGGGGGGGGGGGGGGGGGGGGAAGGTTCTTGTATGGTGTTTTTTTAAAAAAATAGATGGAACAACATGTACAATATATTTAAATAATAAAAATTAATAAAATTCTGGGAATAGAAAACAAGGGGTTTTTTGTCTTTATTTTTTCCCTCCAAACTTACACTTTGGTAAAAGTAAAAGTAAAATAAAAGTCTCAGTAGTGGAAGATGGGGGTTTAAAAACTTTCATACAATTCCATACCGCAACTCATTTGAACATGCATGAATTTTCTCATTAATGTATGTACAAGCTAAGTTATCAGCATTCCCAAAGCTAAAGGGTCACACATGCAACTCTGAGTGATACAGATGCATGTTTAAGTTACATTCTTTATTCCAGTTTCAGCTAGCTTGTATATGAGGTACAGGATTTAAAAATTGGGGGGAGAGAGCATGATGGTATATTTCACCAAAAAAATTCACATAGTCCTCGTCCACACTGCCACTTTTGTCGCTCATTTCTCCCTCTTGCTTTGGGTCCCCCCCCCTTTTCCACATGTGTTTTGCTCCCTCTGGGACTACTAGATAAGAGCAAAACATATGGGGGGTGGGGGAACCTGAAGCAATAGGGAGAAATGAGTGACAAAAGTGATAGTGTGGATGTGGCCATAGTATGAGAGGGAGGGAGGGAACATTAATGCAGACAGATGGAATAAAGTCAAGCCACAACTTTGTTGAAGTTACCCATCACCAACTAGCTCGACAGGATCATGATATGAGGAAGCAACATAAAAGTCTGCCTAAGTACTATGTGGCAAACTGGGAGAGGAAGATGTCAAACAGAACATGAGACATGTTGGACACTACTGTTCCTTACCTGGAATTGTGGTTCCCAACTCATTCCACACCCCTCTGCAGGACATGCTTTGGGCATACAAAGTCCTTAACCCTGTTAAGGACATCTCCTTTAAGGTGCTTCTTTCCGCTTACATCTTGAGGTGCGCAGTGAGGGAAGAGTTCTTTCAAAGCAGCCATTGCTGTGCACATTGGGAAGAAGAAGGTTGAATTGTCATTTGCCCATGGCCCTGCTTGTGTGGAAGTGACTCATAAGAATATAAGAGGAAGCACTACTGGATCAGACCAGGCCTGGGGTCTGTCTAGTCCAACATCCTATTTTACACAGCAGCCAACCTGTGGGCCTGGAGAGCCAACGTATAGGATACAGAGACCAAGGCATTTCCCCTGACATTTCTTAACACTGCTGTTCAGAGGTTTAATGCCTCTGGCAATGAAGAATCACTTAAGTAAGCAGCCATTGATAGAACTATGTTCCATGAACCTGCTTAATCCCCGTTTAAAGCTAGTGATCATCACTACATCCACTGGCAGTGAATTACACAATTCATTGCTTGTTGAGACAAGAAATGCTTTCTTTGCCCATCCTCAATTCAACAGCTTCATTGAGTGCCCTTCCCAGTGTTACTGGAGAGGGGCAGTACCCCTGTTCACTTCCTCCATGCATAATTCTGCCAAATTTAGAACAAGATGCAATAGTCCAACCTGGAAGTGAACCATGGCCGGGTCAGACTGAAACATATTGGGGAACAGCTGATGAGCCCGGCAGAGATAGAAAAATGCCAATATCACCCTGTTTCTCCAGGGAAAGAGAGGCATCCAGCCAACTCCCCAAGCTCATCATGGAAACCACTAGCAATAGCTGGACCCTGTCAAGTGCCAGGAGCCACAGTCAGAACAACCCAGCCCTCCCAGCCATATAACTTCTGTTTCTGCTGTATTAAATTTCAGCCAGCTTGTAGAGTTCTACAAGAGGGCATATATAGATATTACACTTGACTTGCCTAGGTTGATGATCAGGTAATCTAAGCAAGTCAGTAACTGTGAATTATCAACAGGAGCTCCCTGGTGTCTCCATACCATTGCAGAGATGTAAAATTCCTCAAAAAGTTGTTCGTTTTGAATTGTAAGTAAATAAGGCAATGAAATCAGGTGTTGAACTTGGCAAAAAAATTGCCCATTGCAAGCAAGGTAAGTTCAACTGTTGATGACGTTTTGGCAAAAATTACAGCATTTCTGATTTTCCATGCACCCTTTTGGGGGGTAGCTGAGCTTAACATTTTCAGCAAGATGTAAAATACATTGTTTTGGCAATTCCTATATAACAACTGGCTTTATACAAGTGTCTGGATCTGCCCTATTGAAAAAAACAAAAGAACATGGCAATTGTCTCTGCCAAAGGTGAGTCATACTCTGGCCCCAATCACATGCAGAATTAGTCACGCGATAGGCACGAATGCCATGCAGATTTTAAGGGTGTGATCACACCAGAACATCTGGCAAGCATCCCACACCCGTCGGCAACCCATTTCTTTCCACCGAAGAAGCACAGTTAAAAGATACTAGGGAAAGTCCAATATCAAACGGGTTTGCTATGGGCCAAAGACGGACTTTCCCCATGTGATCGCTCCAGTGCGCACTCATGGTGTCGGGGATAGTCTGATCAGGCTATCCTGATGCCATGCCATTGTTTTTCCCCTTCTCAGTATGCACATCATTGCATACTGCCATAGGAAGCCCTCAGGACGGGGATGTGATTTATCAATCCCCCGTTTAAGCACATCGGGGAAAAATGGCAAAAAAAAACCCCGACTCACTTGTGATTGCATTTGATCACGCAGTGACGGGCTGTGCCCGCAGCTTCGCAGAACTGTGTGATCTCGCAACTGCGGGTCAAATTACTCTGGAGCAAATAGCCTCACTTCCCCCCTGGATTATCTCGCTCGTGTGACCTTTATATAGTAAATGGGACTGTTTGAAAAAAATTCCAGCAAATGTGTGACATGAGATACTGATGGAACACCAGCTGTTTCTGGACACCTTGGAGCCTCAGGGCAATTTAAGAAATGTCTGTATCTTGTATATTCATAAGCACCACCATTCTTCCAATCAAGATCTGTTTTGTCTCCCTGCCCCACCAGTTCAGTCTGTTACAGTTCACACCCAGGCCCTTTCTGTGATGTCCAGTTTATTATGGAATAGCCTTCCTAAACATTTGGGAAGACATCTGCATAGTTGCGTTTCAGGATATTATGCAAGGCAAAATTGTTTAAGATGGCTTTGAACAAAAGGTTTTTGTTTAGGGTACAGTTGTGATATGGGGGAAATGCTGACATTGGTGAATCCTAAGCAGCATGTAGAGAATTGTTTGGTGTAGTGGTTAAGTGCACGGACTCTAATCTGGGAGAACCGGGTTTGATTCCCCACTCCTCCACTTGCACCTGGCTGGATGACCTTGGGCAAGCCATAGCTCTGTACCAGCTGTTCCCTCAAGGACAGCTTGGGAAAGAGCTCTCTTAGCCCCACCTACCTCACAGGGTGTCTGTTGTGGGGAGGGGAAGGGAAAAGGAGTTTGTAAGCCGCTCTGAGACTCCCTTGGGGAGTGGAGGGCGGGGTATAAATCCAATCTCTTCTTCTTCTTCTTGTTTCCTCTACCACTGTAGCAGAATGGGAGCCATATTTGTAGAGTCCAGTCCCACCAAGTTGTAGCAATTTTTATTAACAGAATGCTTTTGTAAGTGAATACCTCAGTTCCTCGACCTGTGTCAGTCCCAGTCACAGCATAGGTGAGGGCTAAGTGGGACAAGGCAAAGACAGGTGGAGGAGGAGAGGAGATTGGATTTATACCCCCCCCTCCACTCACTTGGAGTCTCAGAGCGGCTTACAAACTCCTTTCCCTTCCCCTCCCCACAACAGACACCCTGTGAGGTAGGTGGGGCTGAGAGAGCTCTGAGACAACTGTCCTTGAGAGAACAGCTGGTACAGAGCTATGGCTTGCCCAAGGTCATCCAGCAGGTGCAAATGGAGGAGTGGGAAATCAAACCTGGTTCTTCCACCACCAAACTGGTGGAAGAAAGGCTGTCTGAATTCAGCAAGAGGTGGTCTCCAGTGCTCAGACCATCTACCACAGAGATTTTACAGACTTTTGGAAGAATGAGAAATTGCTCCTGTAACCAAAGATGCATGGTGAAATAGAGAGAACAGAGAGGTTGGATTTATACCCTGCCTTTCACTCGGAGTCTCAGAGCAGCTTACAAGCTCCTTCCTTCCACTCCCCACAACAGACACCCTGTGGGGTGGGGGGGGGCTTGAGAAAACTCTTTTGAGAACTGCTCTTGAGGGAACAGCTCTGAGAGAATTGTGATTGATGCATGGTCACCCAGCAGCTGCATGTGGAGGAGTGGGGAATCAAACCCAGTTCTCTCAGATTAGAGTCCACACACTTAACCATTACACCAAACTGGCTCTGGTGGTGCACAGGCTGAATCCTGATGGACATCCCTCAGATCATGAAGTCAAAGTTTGCCACAGGCTCAAATTCTGACCCTCTTTCAGCATCATCACCTACCACGGGAAAGCCAACCAGCTCAGCATGACTTGATGAGTACTATGGCGGTGGCGGAAAGTGCTGTCAAGTCACAGCTGACATACGGTGACCCTGTAGGGTTTTCAAGGCAAGAGACAGAACAGGGGCAGGTTGCCATTGCCTACATAGCAATCCTGGAATTGCTTGGTAGTCTCCCATCCAAGTACTAACCAGGATTAATCCTTCTTAGCTTCCTAGATCTGATGAGATTGGGGTAACCCGGGCCATCCAGGTTAGGGCACTATGTTGATCTGGCTCAAAATTGTAATGTGTCCCCACAGGTTCATGCTATCTATGAGGAAAGAAGGCAACCTCTTCCAAGGGCAACTTTGGAATTCTACATTAATTCTTCCTTGCCACAACCCCATTTCCAGTATATCCATGTTGAGTTCAGACACCACTAGCTTGCTCATCCTTTTATTGTAACATTGGAAATGAACCCTTGTTAAAGCTCTAACTCAAATCCCCCAGGTAGTAAAGGAGTGAATTTTTAGATGTAAAAATCTCACGCAGCAGAGTTGGATACTATGAAATGTTAATGCAATCAGATGTTAGTGAAAGAGTTTGGGCAGTGGAAGGTAGGCTGTTAAATCATTTGCTCTGCTTTCTCTCCCCACTGAGAGAAGGACTTTGGCGTAACAATAAAGTATGACTCATATCTCTGACAGCTCCTTTTAAAACCCAAGGCAGAACTATCACTAGCACACAACCCAATTTATTATTTCCCAACAATGCCAATTTTCTATGATTTTCTTTTGTCATCAATGTCTTCAGTTTTTCCTGCTGATCTGACATATTTTCAGGCTCAAAGGACTTATTTGGCATTCCCTATCTTGAGGTCAGCATGTTTGATCAAAAGCAAGGGAAGTGTGCATTTAAAGGCCTTACAATTTCCAGCTCTTTTTATTGCCTTCCCCTTCCAATTCCAGCATGAATTTCATCTCCTATTTTTACTTCTATGTCTCCCTTTCCTGGTATTTCTTGCAATTTGAAACAAGGCTTTCAATTTGCCATGTTCTTTATAATCTTCATTATTTTGTGGGGGCTATTTAAAAAAAGCCTGCACTGTGTCTAAAAATAGTTCAGAGGCTGCATATTAAATCTAGGGTATTTATGGTAATATATAGGTAACAAGAGGTGGGACCCGTGGTACTCGCGGGGGGGGGGGGGAGAAGGAGTTCCACTTGGAGAAGCAGCCACAGGTAAGCCTTCCTTCCCTCCCCCGGGCAACGACAGTGAGCCCCGGGCCCACCAATCTTCCCCCCCTCCCCCAGTTCCGGTGGTGCGGCCCACGTGGCTCAGAGCTGCTGGGCCTGCCGATCTCCCCCCTCCGCCCCCAGTTCCAATGGTGAAGCCCACACAGCTCAAAGCCGCCGGGCCCACCGATCTCCCCCCCTCTGCCCTGGCACCGGCGGTGAGGCCCAAACAGCTCTCAGCTGCCGGGCCACTGCAGTTCCCAGAGCATTTCCTGCACATGCACAGGGAACACTCTTTAACTTTGGGGGGGGGGCTTAAATATCCCCCCAAAAGTTTTTTTTTAACTTTTAAGATTTTTCTGCACATGTGGGGAGTCCCCCAAGTGTGCAGAAAAATCTCTCTGCTCCCCAAGTGCCCCCTCCTCATGGATTTAGATATCCGCACAGAGGGGGCAACTTGGCTATTAGTATATAGATATATAGATTGTGACAAATTCACAGGGACTAAGGTATGACTCTGGCTGCTACTACATGAGGCAAATGTGCCAAATGAAATGGATTAGGATAACTTTTACAAAAATGTGGGCACTTGCCACGAGGGGGACAAATCCAATATGGCCACCCAAATGCTCTGAAATGGCTTACACCACTTCTGAAAATTCAGAGATACTATAAAAACCCTTCCTTATACACTTGAAAAGAGTTCAATAAACTCTGTGATGAGTCTGAGCACAGTAGGAACACACATGAAGCTGCATTTTACTGAATCAGATCATTGGTCCATTATGGTCAGTATTGTCTATTCAGACAGGTGATGGCTTTCCAGGATCTCGGGAAGACGTCTTTCACATCATCATCACAGAACCTTTATTAGGCACTTGTTACAAACACTAAGCAATGTAAAATACTGCGTAGCCAGTTAGCACACATCAGAAAGCACACTGATAAATTGCCATATCCGAAATAAGAGAGAGATAAAATTATTCATTGATCATTCACAGCCAATCCATGGATCCTCATAGCGGCTAGTATATACCTAGCAATTTGATTGGTGACGTAAGGATTCCAGTCATATAAAAAGTATAAAACCAACTACTTGTCTGAAATTTGTGCAAGAGAGAGCTAATGATGGAATTCATCAACTCAGCATAAAAGCTACATTATAACATGAGGTAAAAATCTAGGAACCCCAGCCCTGCACTGACAATCTCCCTCCAGATGAGAAATTCTCAGAAAACTATCATAAAGAGTTGCTGAAGGCAGAATGGTGCTATGCCATTTGCAATAGAGGGACATGTTCTATTTGCTAGAAAGAGCAAAACTTATCTCTCGGTATCCAGCAGTCTCTAATGCAGAACTCTGAAGGCCTGTTGTTTCCCTAATATAAGGAGCAAGTCAAATGGAATATCAATTGAATTAATTTTCTGCAGAACCATGCAGGACCACTTACTTAAGTAGGAGTCTGATAACATTGTGTGCACATAGCTAGGATGACTGGCTCTAGTTTCCAAGAGGGCTTTCACATCATCTACTGCTTAGTCCTTTTTTTAACTCCAGATGCCAGGGATCGAACCTGGGACCTTCTGCATGCAGAGCAGAGGCTCTTCTACTGAGTCACATCCCTTCCCCTTACAGAGTCTTCTTCATTTGCTGACAAAAGCATTCAAGTCAGTTCAGTGGCAACATGTTGGCCCAGTTTCATGTCTGTGGTTGAACTACTGAAGCACAATAGCCATATATTTAAAAACTCAGAATTCTGACTAAAAGAAGGATTCATTCTAGCTGGTGATGCCTTGGATTCAAGTCTACAACAATAATATGGAAAATGGCTGGTTGGTTGGAGAAATTACAGGAGAAAGTCCAGAACTTGACTTGCTTATTCAATATATTCTTGCTTGCCGTGTATTATCTGCTTAGAAGTGATAATATGAAAGCTGAGAATCCTGAAGAATAAGAAGACACCATGCTTACTGTCACAAACAAGAAGGGGAGATTTGAGTGTCATATTGAAAATTCAACCACATGGTTGGTATTAGATGAGAGAGGCTGTTCAGGACTGTGGCGGATTTGCTACACCAAATCATTTTTCCCTTGTCACAATTTCCCATCTACCACACTGCAGCAGGATTCCCACTACGATCTTAAAAACGTATGAGGGAATAGAATCTGGACCTGGGTATAAACCACAAGGACACAACTTTTGCATCACTGAATCTGACGATAGCCCTTTTGGCCTGTCCCAGTAAGGGGCATTGTGACTGGAGAACAAAAATGTGCTAGAACCTGGTACCACTTCAAGATAAAATTGCTTCACTATACATGGGTTTCAACCGAAGGCATGTCATGCTAAGGACAGAGAGAAAATAGACACTGCCAACTTTGCATTGTCCGATTATGCCAAAAAGGCATTTGCAGTTAAGCTCTCCAGCACCCAAAAGCATGCAAGATCATCTTTCTTAATTAATCACATGGCATTGCTATAAGCATCAAGGACATCTTGCAGGAATGTAGGACAGCAACTACAGCAAAAGGAACATGATTAATGGGTGGAACATGAAATAACTACAAGAAGAGTGAAGACATTAGTGAGGACAAGAGTGAAGAGTGGGGAAGGGCTTGAGCCAGTTTGCCTGGCAAGGCAGGATATAAATTGAAAGTAATAAATAAATAAATAATAAAGGGCTGTGGCTTAGTGTCAGAGCCTCTTTGTTGCACACAGAAAGTCCCATGTTCTATCCCCATTATCTCCAGGTAGTTGGTGATGTAACAGACCTCTATCTAAGACTCTCAAGAGCTGCTGCCAGTTGGAGTAGACAATACTGACCTTGATGGACTGATAGTCAAAGACCTCCTGACTGCTAAGGGTAGACCTCCTGACTGCTAAGGGTGTATATAAGCAAATTGTGAAGGAAAAGACAGCTGCTTGGTATAATGAGTCCTCTAGATTCTGGTTGATTATTTCCTCTTCTTCAAAAACTAGAGGCAGTATCTCTCATGTTATTATGGCTCAGACTTGGGTACCACATTTTTCATCATTGTACTGTAAGTCAAATAATGATGACAATCTAGGGGCACAATCATACGCACCTATTTGCCACACAAGAGGGACGCTTCATCAACGGATCAAACTAGCGTGATCACACCACCACATCTGGGAAGCTTCCCACAACTGTCGGCAAGCTGGAGCAAACCGATTTGATCTGGTAGAGAAGCGGAGTAAAAAGCTACTGGTGAAAGTCCGGTAGCAAATGGTTTGCCGTGGCCCAAAGCTGGACTTTTCCCATGTGATCGCGCCAGCGTGGAAGTGTGGCATCGCAGATAGCATGATCACATGCTATCCCGATGCCTTGCGGGGGGGGGGTTGTCCCCCTTCTCTGTGTACACATCCTTGAATGCCCGTAGGGGGAGAGGAGCAATCCATCGATGACCCCCTGTCTAAGCAAATCATCAATTCCCCCTTCCCCCCTTGCAGCAATTCATCGATCCCCCATTTAAATGTCTCAGAAACCCACTGCAAAAAAAAAAAAAAGCACTCGCCCACAGTTGCGTCTGATCATGCAGCGGCAGTTTGCCCCGGCAGGTCCACAGAGCGGTGTGATTGCGCAACTGCGGATCAAATTGCTCCAGGGCAAAAAAGCTTCAGTTTCCCTCCAGATTATCTCACTCGTGTTCCAGAATGGCAGCCAGTCCCATGTTCAGAGATAGTGAATCTTATTAAAGGACTCCACACTCGGAAGGCTGCAGGACCTGACTGTATTCCAGTAGAATTTATTATTAATAACAGACCAGTGGCTACCTCCCTTGGCTAATCTTTTTTCTAGAGTGAACGCTACTGATGTGATTCCTCGTGAATGGCATTCTAGTATAACTGTCCCAATCCATAAAGCTGGAGATAAAGACAATCTTAAGAATTTTCGATCCATTAGTTTGTTATCAATCATAGGTAAGATCTACACAGCATTTTTGTTGAACAGATTTCAGTCTTGGATGGCCAATTTTAAGATCTTTGGCCAAAAACAGATAGGATTTCATAAGGGACATAGTATGCTTGATCACTGTCATGTGTTATCCCACGATTAGTAAGTATGTCATTTCAAGGAAATACTTTTTATATGCAGCCTTTATTGATATTACACATTCAGTTCCATATCTGAAACGCATCTATGGGCAAAACTGAAGCAAACCACAACTGACAGGAGATTGTTGTGGTTAATTAAAAATCTCTATACTGATTCTACCGCCTGACTACGTTGTAATAGTGAGGGTCACTTAACTACTTCCCCCCCTGCCGTCTGGGGGGGTTTGACAGGGGTGCCTTTTAGCACCGCCTTTATTTAGCTTGTATTTGTCAGATCTGCCTTTTCTTTTCTTTTTTTACTGATCCTTTTCTGCATTTGCCTACATTATTGGACATTTCAGTCCCTCTTTTACTTTACACAGATGACTCAGTTTTACTTTCCCAAAACTGGGTTGGTCTTCTTCAGGCTTTGAAAAGGTTCCATACCTATTGCTTGCATGAGGAATTATCTATTAACTTTACTAAAACTAAAATTATCAAGTCTGTGCCTTGCTCTTTGACCAAAAGAGAGACATGAATAGTTAATGGGTGGAAGATCTCGCAGGTTTCCTCTTTTAGGTATTTGGCTGTTTTATTTCATTCTACCTTGTCCTGGAGATGTCATGAACAATCTGATCACTCAGAAATCTATGGCTACTATGAAGGCAACTTTGCATTTTATTTTTTCTAATGGGGCACATTATATTCCAGCTGCTATTAGAGTTTTTAACTTGATGGTGATTTCACTACTTTTGTATGGTGTCCCTATATGGATTTCTTCTTTAGACTATTCTATAAATAGAGTACAGTCCTCATTCCTTTGGGCAATCAGAGGGCTCCCCAGGTGCATTTCATCATCGGTCCTTCATTATGAATTTGGTCTTAGCTCTATAGAAGCCTGTGCCTGAGTCTGTGCCTTTAATTTTTGGTTTCATCTATTTTTGAGCCCCCTGAGGATAGCTTGCTAAACCTAAACCTAACTCAGGAACTCTTATAAGGCTCCCTGACACCAGCTTTTTGAACAAGGGAAAGGTATCCCTTGTAGATCTTAAAGTGGAGGATATTTTGTCTTCCTCTAAAAAATCAATGCAAAAAACATGTGTCCAAACTGATTTATGGCTGAAGACAGACTGGCAATGTGGAGCGGGAGAGTTCTGCTTCAGAAGCGAAGGAAGGGAGCCAGTTCAAACAGCCACAGCTGTTCCCCGGCTCCCTTCCATACTCACCCGCTTGGGAGCCGCTTCTCTTCCACCTCAGAGGGACACTGGCAGAAAGCGGTGTCCAGGGGCCATCTCCCTCTTGGATCCCGCTTCCCGGCTATGTGGACAGGAGAAGGTGGGATTCAAGCGGAGGCAGCAGAGTGAATGCGCCGCCACAGAGAGATGCGCATGAGCGCTCATGCGCTTATGTGCACAAGCAGCTCCAATACAGGAGGTAGGAGATTTTAAATTTTTTAGACTGCTGCTGTGCCCATGCACATAGGCGCCCATGCGCCTATTGTCAAAACGGCCCCGCCACAAGCCGTGGAGGCCGACCTGCCCAGGGCCACTCCACAGCAGTCTGAACGCTCCATTCCCGCATGCTAATGCAGGAGTTTGGCCAGTGTGAATGGCCAGCCCCAGCCCAGTTTTCCCCCCGCAGCTTTTGGCCCTGCTTCCCTTCCGCTTCAGAATCCCAGTCTGTCCTCGGCCTATGTCAGAGATAAGAGTTATACTCATTTTGATGCTCAGAGGATGTTTTATGTTTGTTTTGAGCCTTCTGTCTAAAGTTAAACTCCCTTCTTATTTAGATTCTATGGTTGCCCAAAGTTATGTAGGAACTTTATGCATTCACAGTTCAGCTGCCCCTTTTCTATGGTATTGCTGGGTTGTCTGCTAAGGATCCCTTTTTCAGATTGGTTATGTCCCTGCCCCCTCCAGTCAGTGGACTCTCTCATACATATTCTCCTGCAGTGTCCTTATGTGCTCCAGTTTAAGCTAAAACGGATTGTGCCATGCCTTGATAAATGGACTATGCTTCCTCTAGTGACATTAGAGCAAAAGGTTCAATTTCTCTTAGAGGATTCTAATTCCCAACATACTTATTTTATTGCTGGATTTCTAGATCCTGCAGAGAATTCTCAAAGGGAGACGTTTTTAGACATGGGTTTCATTTAAATTTTTCAGTTTCATTGTTCATGTTCAAGACCTTGGTCTAAGAACAGGGGATGAAAGAAGAACCACCACCAATGGTCAACTTCATGTGCGTTCATATGATGGTGCTCCCTTCAATCAACAGGGGTCCTTTCGTAAAAAAAGAGGTGCAGGAGCTCATTAGCATAACTCATTTGCATATGCCACCCCCCCTGACATCACCGGAAGTGTCAAAAGGCCACAAATCCCTGACGTCATGGGCAGTGTGTCAGAAGGCAAGAAGGGAGGGAGGGAGGAGGGAGGAAGGAAGGAAGGAAAGGAACAGGAAGGAAGGTAGGTAGATAGGTGGGGGAGAGAGAGAGAGAAGAAAGAAAGAAAGAAAGAAAGAAAGAAAGAAAGAAAGAAAGAAAGAAAGAAAGAAAGGAAGAAAGAAAGAAAGAAAGAAAGAAAGGAAGGAAGGAAGGAAGAAAGGAAGGAAGGAAGGAAGAAAGGAAGGAGGGGAGAAGGACGAAAGGAAGGGAGGGGAGAAGGACGAAAGGAAGGGAGGAGGGAGGAAGAAAGGGGGGAAGGAAGGAAGGAAGAAAGGAACAGTAAGGTAGGTAGGTAGTTGGGGGAGAGAGAGAGAGAAGAAAGGAAGGAAGGAAGGGGGGAGGAAGGGGGGAAGGAAGGAACAGGAAGGTAGGTAGGTAGGTGGGGGAGAGAGAGAGAAGAAAGGAAGGAAGGAAGGAAGGAAGGAGGGAGGAAGGGAGAGGGGAAGGAAGGGGAAAAGGAAGGAACAGGAAGGTAGGTAGGTAGGTGGGGGAGAAAGAAAGAAAGAAAGAAAGAAAGAAAGAAAGAAAGAAAGAAAGAAAGAAAGAAAGAAAGAAAGAAAGAAAGAAAGAAAGAAAGAAAGAAAGAAAGAAAGAAAGAAAGAAAGGGAGGGAGGGAGGGAGGGAGGGAGGGAGGGAGGGAGAAACCTTTTCCCAAGCAATTTTGATGAATAAGATTATACCAAGAACCTGCCTCCCCTCGTATTCTACAAAGGCTAACAACAAGCCACTCATAACCGTAATGTAACATGAATGCTTAGACAGCAGTAAATGTGACAGTAAATGCAACTGCCCTTGAGAAAACCGGTAAGAGATGGTCATAAAAGGTTGCCTTTAGAGTCAGCTTCGCTATTGTTTAGAGAAAAGGTGCCACCCTGTATAACTTGATACACTCCCTAATTCAATATTGGGACTACCATATCTATATTTTTAAGTAAGGCTTCCACATCCTTAACAGGTACACAACAGAAGAAATTCAACACATGAAACTCTCTCAAATTCTGCATTTTATCTCAGCCATGTACTGAGTGGATAGTTTAGGCAAGACATAAACACTCAACTTCTGCCCTCCAAAAATCAATATAACTCTAACTTCCTGTATTGGGGCTGCTGACACACTGACCAAGTAAAGCGTTCAAAGTTCCTCACACACACTAAAGTGCTACATAAATAGCAAATACAGTTAGCATGACCTCCTGCCAAGAAGATCTCCTATATAGCTCGGGGAACATCTGATAACATAGCATTGTTGAAACAGTGCAGATGTAGACTCGGCCAGTGCATAGACAGGAGCTCTACATAAGCCATGCTGAGCTGTCTAAAGATAAAAATGGAACATGAAGTATACAAAATAAGTAACGATGCACATAAAAAGACGCTTGTTGAATTGCAACCTGTCCTTCAGGCAACAAAGGGTAACCTAACTGAGAGAAAGGGCTATAGTTCCATGGCACAAGCTTTGCCTACACAAAGTCCCAACCCCCATCCCAGGCAACTCCACCCCAAAGAGAAGCAGGTGTTTCAACCAGCCCTTACACAAAATCTTGAGGAGTCACTGCTAGTTAGAAGAGTCACTACGAAACCTTGGACAGCCACTGCCAGTTCGCACAAAACACTGGGCTAGGATGACCGAAGTCCCAATTCTAACTTCACAGAACCCATGAAAAGCTACTAACTCCCCCCAGAAACTCTTTTGTTCCACCCCCTTTTATCTCAAGAAGGGTCTGCCCACCCCGCTTGGCCCTTTACCCCTATTCCAACCCACAACCTTCTTTGTCAGCAGCTACAGCCACCAACTCCACCGTGTTGTCCGCGGTCAGCAAGGTCTCCCATTCCGCCCACCGACACCCTCCCCACCTCCCCTTTGACTGCCAGCCGGCCCGAGTAACTCACCCTTGCAGAGCAGCCGCCTTCCTCCGCTTGCTGAGCAGGCAGAGAAGCATGCAAGCGGCAGTGGTAGCCCCGGCCATGGAGCAGCCGTGGCCCCGGGAATGGCGACTGCGCGAGGGAGGGGGGTCTCTGGCGGGGCCGGCAGCCAGCCGCGGCCCCAGAAATGGCTACTGGGCGAGGGAGGGGGCTCTCTGGCGGGGCCGGCGGCCAGCCGCAGCCCCGGAAATGGCTACTGGGCGAGGGAGGGGGTGAACGGGGGAGGCCCACCCCCCGGCCCCTTCTCTCCCGGAGCGGCACTCCGGCGCGCTCCGGCCCCAACGGAGCCCTGTCAATCAATATTTAGATATGTGGGTGCAAGGTACATACAGTATTGTCAGTCAATACAAGAGGAGATATGGCAACATCGGGTGGTCTCTTAATCAGTAAAAATTAAAATCCATGTCTTCAGTGCACAAGTAAAATTTCTTCAAAGGAGAATCTTTTTTCTATAGGAAGTCAACTTTCTTATAGTTTTATTCCAGACAGACCAACAGTTTCCAAGATTCTTATTTCTTAAAACAGATGAAAAAATTGTACTGTGTTCAGCCTCAAAAATAAATCTCCTTTGCATTATGTGGAAAAAGATGGCGAGCATTCATCATTCTTTGCCAAGGTTACAGCTGGAATAGGACATAAAGGGCACATCATTGAAATGTTCCTTCACAGCCCCATTGAAATCACTGCCATTGAAAATCTTCTTGAGTGTGTGTGTGTGTGTGTACACACATATGCACACAACCATGAGATCATCTTGGCTTCAGCTGCTGAACAGGGAACCAAAATTGGCTGGAGATTGCTTACTCCCCTTTCATGACAGATCTCCATCTATATCTATATTCTATGCTGGAACTATACTAAACGATTCACAAAGATGAATTAAGGACTGTCATCTATACTACTGTGTTTAGTTACTGAAACTAGAATCCTACAATGTAATTTTTGTATAATTCAATGTGTCATGTTAAGATTTATGCTTAACTTCACTTCTGTTTTTAGATTTCTGATTGGTTTTACAACCTTAATCCTATTGTACTGTTTACTGAATACCCCATCCTGCCGATTGTATTGACTCACTCTGTGTAATCCACCTGGAGTTCGTGAGAAAGGCAGACTATAAATGACAAAAATTTCAGAAACAAATGGAGGCGGGGGAATCTGGACCCATTTGTGGGCCAAAGAAAAGGGGGCCCTCATTCAGCAGAATAGTTTGCTCAGATTGCAGATGTAGAAAGACCCAGGTTCGTCCTCACTTACCCCACAGAGCTGATGTGAGGATAGAATGGAGGAGAGGGGAACAATGTAAGATAATTTGGGCTCCCATTGGGGAGAAAGGCAGGGTATAAATGAAGTACAATGTGTTGAAATTAAATCAAAAGAGTTTTCAGCTAAACATTAGGAAGAACTTCCTGACAGCGCAGTTCCTCAGTGGAACAGGCTTCCTTGGGAGGTGGTGGGCTCTCCTTCTTTGGAGGTATTCAAACAGAGGCTAGATGGCCATCTGAAACCAACGCAGATTCTGTGAACTTAGGCAGATCATGAGAGGGAGGGCAGGAAGGGTTGCATCAGTGCTTAGTTCTTGTGGCCCTTTCTTACACGCCCAGGGAAATGCTGATTGTGACTCTGGGGTCAGAAAGCAGTTTTTCTCAAGGCCAATTTGGCTGAGGATCCTGGAGGTTTTTTGTCATCTTCTGGGCATGGAGAAAGGGTCACTGGGGGTGTGGAGGGTGAGGTATTTGTGAATTTCCTGCATTTTGCAGGGGTTTGGACTAGATGACCCTGGAGGTCCCTTCCATGATTCTACATAAATCACTAGATTGCTACTCTTGGCCAGTGAGCTAGATGGACATTACTGAGCTAGACTGGTATGTCTATTCTTGAACCTTCTCAGCCCCAGCTAGAACCACCACCTGCTTTTTGAGTTACTACTAATCTATGGTCTGTGTTGCAGTTGGAGGGGATTGTAATATTCAAGAAAACTCGTTTCTTGCCCTTTCCCCCTCATTTTTAAAATAAGTGTAAGAGTGTAAATATTTATTTAAAGTGCAGGGCTAATAAACAACTAAACCTTATAACAGACTCTTCAGTCTTCCTTTTCCATGCCACTTTAACCTTACTAAATCGAATCCCTGGTTATACCACTGTTTGCCGATAAATCATAGATTAATATAGCCTAAGGGACTGAAACTTTCTCACTCTGAAAAATAATCACAAAATTAGCACTTTTTCCAATTTCCTTCTTGGTAAAGATAACCTGTTTGGGCGCAAGAGTTGGATCACTAGCAGGGAGGACAGTTCAAGTTTCATTCTGATTTAACCCTCCGGGTCTGTTGAGACTACTCGTCAGCTTCAATGGTTGTGGCTGTTTGGAGATGTGATGTAGGTTGCTTGTCCGCTGGAAAGGAGTCTGAGACCACCAGCATGTGCTCCTATGTAAAAACGCTACACAGCCATTACCGGTAATAGTTTTCCATCATTACCAACCTGGGGTCAAATGCAAGGCAGCAGCTTAGAGAGGAAGGGCTCCATATCCCATTACAAATCCCCCGAGCCTCCCAGTCTCCCAGAATTAAGCATACAAGTGCACTTAGAGCACTGAACGGGCTGGACAATGTAAGGCTAAAACCTTGTAGTGACTTAAGGTGGGGGGGGGGGGGGGAGAAGCAGCTCCAGCCTTTTTTAAAGTCACTGTGTTTTCCTACTGGAGTTCTGCCGGCAGACTTTAATGAATTCTAAGAATCCCCCCCCCCCCTTTTGTCTACAAACTTTGTCTACCCCCTCCCACAAGATACATTTTTTTTTTTATCCAGCATGAGCTGCATATACTTTGCAAGCAACTTTGTAGGCAAAGTATGGCGAGTGACTTTGCCTACATCCGTTACTGACTCCTGTTTGGAGACTCACCCTTGGGCTGACTGTTCCAAGAGGAAAGCGAACAGAAGAACCACTTCTTTATACAGTGAGTGATTAAAATGTGGGATTCGCTACCAGAGGACGTAGTGATGGCCACACGCATAGACAGCTTTAAAAGGGGATTAAACAAATTCATGAAGGATAGGTCTATCAGTAGCTACTAGCCATGGTGACTAGAGGGAACCTCCACACATCATTCAATGTATTGCTTGAAATGAATATGTGGATCACGTCTGCGTAAAATGAATGAGTCCAGGAAAACTATAATGTTCCTGGACTCATGGAATCTTTTGAAAGGATTTTAATTCTGTCATTTTTTAATGTTTGTGACTGATTTTATCTTTCTGCTGTTTTTATTACCTCACATGACACCTGAGATTCTGACTGAGGCAGGGGACAAATATTCTCAGGTAAGTAACCCACTATTTTTCTAAAATCCTTTATACAGTGGTTAGTTGACAAAATGTCTGGCAGTGGTTAGTTGACAAAACTTGACTCTCTTGATCAAGGCAGTTTGGCTGTTATTGCTGATAGGAAAATCTTACTGGGCCAATAGCCTGAGGGCCACATTTCTTGAGCTCTTTGGCCCAGAGTGCAAGGAGATTGGCTAGGCTGAGCATGAGCCACTTTCAGGTGCAAGGAGGCCTCAATTAGGCTGGGAACTACCTGGATATTTGAGAGGTGGAGCCTGGAAAGGGTGGGGTTCGGGGAGGGGAGGGACCTTAGCAGGGCATAAAGATATAGAGTCCACCTTCCAAGCAGATATGTTCTCCAGAGGAACTGATCTTTATGGCCTGGAGATTAGTTGTAATTCCAGGAGATCTCCAGCCACCACCCAGAGGTTGGCAACTCTAGCCTCAGTTGCCAGCTTGGCTGTGGCATTACTGCTGGGTTGGCTGGCCAGGTAGGCAAGGTAGCTTGTGCAAGTCACATGGTATGAATTAGTCAAAGAGAGCAGCACACTGACCAGTTGGACAAGTGGAACCCAGGTGAGTTGTGTGGTGCCCACCACTGGGCCAAGACCAAGAAGTTGTCATTACTGCTGATGAGCCCAGCCAAGTGACTAAACTGAATCTCCACGTTCAGAGGCAATAAATGTCCAAATACCAGTGCCAGGAAGCAGCATCAAGAGAAGGCCTCAGCCCCTATGCCCTGTTGTTGGACCTCCAGAGGAACTGGTCAGCTACTGTGTGAGACATGTTCTTAAGTCCTTCCTTCATCAGGATGCCATCGTGGGCCAGAGGCCTGGAGTCTTTCCACAGCCATTACATTAATTCTGTTGGAGCAGACAGAAGTTTAGTATGCCTATTCCTTCAGAAAGGTAGGGGAAAATGTTGTTGAAGTGCTTAAAGAACAAAATAGGTGATATGAACACAGCTAATCTGTGCTCCAGAGAACCAGCCAAATCAAAAATATTTTTTTTCTGCTTTCATTTTAAAATATTGCAGTTTTTTGATAGGAGGAGGAAGAATTCTTAGCAAACATCACATTGGCAACATGTAGGGTTGCCAATTCCAGGTTGGGAAATACTTGGATATTTTGGGATGGAACCTGAGGATGGAGAGGTTTGGAACACAATGCCATAGAGTCCAACTTCCAAAGTGGCCATTTCCTCCAGGTGAACTGACCTCTGTCACCTGGAGATCAGTTGTAATAGCTGGAGATCACCAGCTTCCAAATGGAGCTCAGCAACCTTAGCAACATGCAACCATGCCATAGTAAAATACGTGGACTAAAAGGTCCCATAAATAAAATATTTATTATGATGCTCAGTAACAGTGCAATCTTAAGATCACTTTCCTGGGACTAAGCCTCAGTCAACAGACACAAGTAGGTCTATTCAGTGAGGCTTTCTCCCAGGAAAGTGCCCTTAGGATTACACTGTATGTTCCTAAAATGTCACAGGTGCATTTGCTTTAAACTATTTTTATTCTGGTTGTCTTCATATGCAGACCCAGAGCACACATACTTGAAGGAACAACTCCTCCTGTACTGTCCAGCCTATGAGTTAGCATCTTCCTCACAATCCCTGCTTTCTTTAATCTTGCTTGAAGTGAGGAGGTGGCAATCAGAGACAGAGCTTTTTAAGCGGTGGCCCTTCGCCTGTGGAATGCCCTCCCCATTGAGGTTCACCTTCTGTTTACTATACTTCAGGCAGAAGAACAAAACACTTCTCTTTACACAGGCTTTTAACTAAAGAGTTGCATTCAGCTGCTGTACCAGAAGACTGGAGAGTAGCAAATGTGACACCAATTTTTAAAAAGGGATCCAGAGGGGAACCAGGAAATTACAGGCCAGTCAGCTGAACCTCTGTCCCAGCAAGTTAGTAAAAACTGTAATCAAAGATAGAATCATTAGACACATAGAAGGACAAGGCCTGCTGAGGGAAAATCAGCATGGCTGCTGCAAGGGGAAGTCCTGCCTCACCAACCTTTTGGAGTTTTTTGAGAAAGAGAACAAGCATGTAGACAATGGTGACCCAGTAGACATTATATACCTGGACTTTCAAAAGGCTTTTGACATGATACCTAAAGACTCCTGAGTAAACTTAGCAGTCATGGGATAAGAGGACGGATTCTCTTATGCAGGGGTCATTTCGTAGAAAAAGAGGTGCAGGAGCTCATTAACATACCTACTATTAGCATAACTCATTAGCATATACCACGCCCCCTGACATCACCAGAAGTGTGTCAGAAGGGGAAGCAAAAGGGGGGAGACATCTTCAAAAGCCTCCCCTTCCCTTCCCCAGCCAGCCTGCCAAGGCGGGGCAGGGGAAGCAAAGACAGAAGGGCTTTAAAGTTTAAACCCCTTCTCTCAAGAGTCGCGCCGCTGCAGGCAGGCAGAGGAAGCCAGGAGGAGGCATTTAAATGCCACTCTACACTTCCCCCGGGCCCTTCAAGCGAGTGAGGAATGGCGTGGGGGGGATCTGTGGGGCTTCTTCTGCCTGCCCGCTTCTAGAGAGAAGGAGCGCGGGGGCAGGGCTTGCCACCACAGCCATTTGGGCTGGCTGCTAAGCTCCCAGAGTGGCGCTCTGGCCGGCTCCAGCCCCAAATGACCCCCGTTCTTGTGGATAAAAAATGATTAAATGACAGGAAGCAAAGAGCAGGACTCAAAGGACAGTTCTCTCAATGGACAGTGCCCCAGTTTGCAGACAACACAAAATGATTCAGGATGGTGAAATCCAATGCTGACTGTGAAGAGCTCCAAAAGGACCTCCACAAACTGGATTAGCGGGAAACAATGTGGCAAATGAAGTTCAGTGCTGGTAAGTGTAAGGTGATGAACACTGGGACAAAAAATATCCCAACTTCAAGTACAGGCTAACGGGGTCTAAACATGCAGAGACTGGGGGGGACGACTTTGGGGTCGTAGTGGATAGCTCATTGAAAGTGTCAACTCAGTGTGTTGCAATGTTGAAACGGGCAAACTATATGTTAGAGATTATCAGGAAAGGGATTGAGAATAAAACAGTAAAGGTCTACGGTGCAGACTCATTTGGAATACCGTGTACAGTTCTAGTCACCTTATCTCAAAAAGGACACTGCAGAGCTGGAACAAGTACAGAGGAGGGGAACCAAGATGATTGCAGAGGTGTCAAACTCATTTGTTACGAGGGCCAGACCTGACATAAATGTTTCTTTGTCAGGCCAGGCCATGTGTGCCATAAAATGCAACGCCAGGAACCGGAGATAGAAAATTTATAAAGGACAAGGGCAAACCCCCTTAACAATATTATGTTTTTACTGAAAATACAAACAAAAGGCATTGATTCCTAGCAGTGAAAGCAAGTGATTTACTGGGGAGCCCACAAATGCCCCATATGCAAGACTAGTCATATGCAACACTAGATTTTTTTCCAAGGGATAGCATAAAAGGGGGAAAACCTTAAATTTCCATACATACCAGCTGCTTGTGGGCTGGATAAGAGCTCTGGATGGGCTGGTTTTGGTCTCTGAGCCTTATGTTAGACACCCATTGATTAGGGGGTTGGAGTACTTTCCCTATGGGGAAAGGCTGAAGAGTCTGGGACTTTTCAGTTTAGAAATGGGGTGACTAAGAAGAGACATGAGAGAGGTGTATAAAATTATGCATGAGTTGAAGAGATTTGACAAAAAATTTCTCCCTCTCCCAAAATACTAGAACTTGAGGGCATCCAATGAAGCTGATGGGCATTAGGTTCAGGATGGACAGAAGGAAATATTACTTTACACAGAGAGTGATTAAAATGTGGAGTTCACTGCCAGAGGATATGGTGATGACCACAAGAATTAATGGCTTTAAAAGGGGATTAGATAGATTCATGGAGGATAAGTCTATCAATGGCTACTAACCATGATGACTGAGGGGAACCTCCACATTCAGAGGCACTAAACCTCTGAATCCCGAGCCAGGAGGCAACACCAGGGGAAGGCCTCTATGCCCTGTTGGACATCCAGAAGAACTGGCTGGCCACTGTGTGTGACAGGATGCTGGACTAGATGGACCATTGGTCCGATCCACCAGATTCTCCTTATGAGTCTATAAAAATTAGTCTATAAAAATAACCCATAGAAAAGCAAGTTACAAGCTAGAAGCCCTTTCTAAGCAACAGCTCCCAATCATTTTAGCTTCCCATTTTTATACTTTTTTTTAAGATCATCTGATAATAGCTCGCAGTCCCACTTGATAAGGGTGCACATTCTTGGCTAACTAATTATAATTTCAAACAATAACTTCAAACAAGAAGAATATCTTCTTAAAATATATAAAAACTGACAGTTCATTCTTGCTAATTTTTATCTTAACAAAGTACTTTTAAAATAGTGATTACAAATTTCTTATAAATATGATGGGGAGGCAGGCCCTCAACCAATACATCTGATCTTTAAACTATATCTTCCCTTCTATAAAGCTGGACATTTTTGCCATTCTCAGATGCTTTTGCACCTGGGCCTCAATGCATAGTATCCATTGATATGGGTTAGACCACTTTTAATCTACAAAAGGCCATATGATTGTGTTACCTTTTTGTTTCTTGCCCTCTCCAAAGCTATTCTATTCTGGATCTCTAAACTCCCTCGTGGCATGTTTTGCTGAGACGCAAAACCAGCTGTATTTCTGGTGTGCAGAAGCATCCTCCATGATCTTATTATTGGGTTAAATATAAAAAAAAATCATTTGACTTGGAAGCACAGAAGCTTTATGCAGTATCCTTGATCTTTCACATTTCCTGGTTAAGGGGGAAAAATGCTGTTCAAACAAATTACAAAGATGATCTGACTCCAATGGTAACAAGAGAAAGAAATTTTACTTAGAAAAATAAAAACCTTCTTACATGTAGGTACATTTAACTTATTGCAAACAGATTAACTTCAAAAAGGCTAACTCACTACAGCTCCAAGCCCAGGTAAGAAAGAGAAGACGAGGGGTCCTATATGAGATGAAACAACATCTGACCAGTGAGAAGTTGGAGCCAACTGCCAAGTGTACCTGAGTGAGAGAATTCTCTTAGCCCTTTCTCTCCCAGATCTTCTTGCATGCAGAGTTACAATATCCAACGCCTTTTGGTCAAGTCCAGCAACTGTTCCCCTATATTCCTGGCCATATCTGTGACACCAAGGTCACCCAGCAAATATCCATGGCAGAGTGGGTATTTGAACCTGGATCTCCCAGATCCCAGTTCAACACTCTAACCACTATATCACAGGGTCACATATATGAACACTACAATGTGATATGCACAACCCGCTACTTCATGCACTAGAGTTATTAAGTTTCATTTTCTGAAGGATACAAGATGTTCCAAGACTCTTATGGGTTTCAGCCAAGTGAACAAACACACAGTTTGTTCTTTTAACACAATACAGTCTATTGCAAAGTAAATGCATACAGAATATGGCAGGGAGACAAAAAACCTTCAGCAATGTGTAAAAGTGTAGAAGGAGGTGTTTTAAGTTAGTGATCCTTGGGGTGACAATAAGGGTGTTGCAAGTACCAAAGTATCCAGCATTTTACAGATGAAAATAAAGACTTACCAAGGAAGGATCACTATGCGAGTCTGTCATTATACACAAGTGAAGATAAAACTCCATCTGCAGTAGGCTGTAATTACTTGCATTGTATTGCCCCATGTCCTGTGCTGTTTAACACACCAAGAAGGGGCTCGTTCATTTTGGTTAAAGATATGCCAGAGAAATAATGGTCCTACAATTTATTATGCACAGTTCAAAAATGTGTCTGGAAAGCTGCAGCATGTGAAATGGGGGGGAGGGGAGTGTATACTGGATGGCGCCTTCAGGTTTATGCATGTATATGGGCTCTAGACACAACATGCAACACCCATACACACATAGAGACTTTACTGCTAAAGATCAGAGGAGGGGGCAGAACCCTAAAGAACGATAACTCCAACAACTCCCAGGGACAAAATCTTAATAAGGCATCATCCAAAACACAAAATTTGAGAAAGGCACTGAGATGCGGTGGCTCAAGTGGTTAAGACACTGAACTGCAGATCAGAAGGTTGGTAGTTCAGCAGTTCGAGACCCGAGTGCTGCATGACGGAGTGAGCTCCCGTCTCTGGCCCCAGTTCCTGCCAACCTAGCAGTTTGAAAGCAAGAAATTGCAAGTAGATAAATAGGTACCGCTTCAGTCGGAAGGTAGCAGTGTTCCGTGCGCCTTGATATTTAGTCATGCCAGCCACATGACCATGGAAACATCTTTGGACAGTGCTGGCTCTTCAGCTTGGAAACAGAGATGAGCACCGCACCCCTAGAGTCATATTCGATTGGCTTTCGGGCAAGGGAAACCTTTACCTTTACTATTAGAAAAGAGGGACTGTCCCTGGTAATGGAAGGGAACATCTGATTGAGCTTGTTTCCGTTCCTGTTTGCAGGTATTTAAGCCTGGGCACAACCAGAGGTTCTACTAACAAAGAAGGGAAATTCATGGGGACGTCTCTCCCAGCAGCATTTAGAGATGCCAGCCTCCAGGTGGGACCTGGGGATCCCCAGAATTCCAGTTCATCCCCAGACCACAGAGATCAGTTGCCCTGGAGAAAATGGAGGCCTTGGAGGGTGGACTCTATGGCATTTTACCCCACTGAGGCCCCTGCCCTCCCCAGGCTCCACCCTCAAATCTCCAGGAGTTTCTCAGCCTGCATCTGGTAATTTACCCCCTTTCCCACCACCAGTGGCCAGGGGGGACCTGGCAACCCCAGCGGCATATCATCTAGGCTGAGCTTCTGTTTCCCTTCTTGTTTGCAGGTGTTGAAGCCTACGCATGGCCAGAGACACACGCTGAAGGCGAGAGCCAATGAAATCTTGGCTCTTAGCCCATGACTTGCAGCCTGTGGCCTTGAGTGAGCTACCCCAGTGGACAGAGGACCAGCTCAGGATGTTGTTTATTGTACTTTTTTATTTGTTCACTTTGTACATTTACAAGGGGCTTTAGGTCCCCATTGGGGAGAAAATCAAAGTTTAAGAAATGCCTAAATAAATGAAAGGAGGACAACAAAATGTTGGAGGCTACATTCCGAGTGCTTCCTTTTGAATTAATCCTGTTTCCAATATCTCTTTTTACTGACCTCCTCTCCTGATCTAGTTGTGTTCATGAAGTCTGCTACACAAACACCCACACACGCCACAACAGTGTGGGTGGCTTCAGCTCTCTACTGAAACTTAGAGCGGTGAGAAATTAAACAGTTAACTTCCTGCAGACTTAAACCCACACCATTCTGCTGAAAGTTCAGCAAGGCTTCAAAATGAGCAGAAACTCTTGTTTCTCTGAAATAGTTTCTCTTCTCCGTAACATGCAGAGACTTTTTTGGTTTTAATTATTGATGTTGTCTTTGTTTGTTTGAGGCCTTCCCAGTTTCTCTATGTTGTTAACATTTCTCCAGTAACATTGCTGCACTTTGTATAAATACAAAGAATTTTCTTAACTTGAGCCAGATCGCATTTAATACTTCACCGTGTAACTAGTGCGGCCCTAATTAAATAGAGGACAGATGGCAGTCCTCTTGTAATACATAGAAATCCTGTGAGGTTTGCTATTTTTTTTTTATTGAGCATGAAATACATAACATATTTCTTGCCACCTAGGTAGATTTGAATTCAATACAACTTTCCTTCGCCATCTCACATTCATACAACTGTGTAGACTTTGGAAACCTGCTGGGCAAAAAAACAGTTTTCACTTTTGCAAAAGCTTTCTGATTAAAGGTACTGGGTGTCTCTGTTGTTCTCAAGGGAAATAAAAAGAAAGACACTTCACGGGACAGAATAAAGGACCAGAGGTCTAGCCTGACAGAACTCCATTTCATTTGAGACAAAAATCCTCTGGGATCCAATCACCGAGGACCCATTCATTTTTTACTGAGAGTACAAATTTACAGATATTCATTCCGCCACACGTGCGCATTCCTTCTCATGAGTGGTTGCCATTGAAAGCAGTTGAGTGCAGGGCTGCCAGTTCTTGAAATAAAACATTCTGGGCAAAGTACAGGGGTAGGGCCACCAGGTGCCCCTCATCACCTGGTCAGAGGCAGAGCCTGTATATCTGGGGGAGGAGTCATGCATGCCTAGGGGAGGAGCTTCTGAGAAACAACGTCTTCATCTACTGTTTTCAAGTTACCTTCCACCAAACTATATCACCTGCTGCATTAGATGCCTTTGAGTTCTGGTTTTTTGAGAGAGGGACCAAAAGTTCTCTCTGCCTGTTCTCCCTGCCCCGGGCATAATTTTATAAATCTCTATTCTGCCTGATCGGCTGAAGGTCATGGAGTTATTTGGGAAAATTTCCAAAAACAGAAAGAAAAGGGGGTATCTGAGCAGATAAATGTATTACCCCGTAACCAGGGGGAAGATATGTATGCGGCTATTCACACATGCACGCCCAGTCCTAGGCCTTTGGGGACATGAGACTTTGTTTAGACAGACTGCAGATGGTGTGGTATTCCCGCCCATAAAATAATGACACCATGGTTTTAAAAGGTCTGACCTACATTATCTACAAATGAATAGAATTAAGGCAAGACAGAAAGGAAAGGTAAAAGACAGCTAGCAATCAAAACATTTTGCAAGTCAGAGGGAAAATAGTTAAAATATCTACTTTGGTAAGTCCTAATTCATCAATTACTAAAATATTTGATAACTGAGATGCCCAATTATGTCTCACCATGGCTACTCCATGAGGAAGTTGTGGGGATGTCTAGGTTGCCAGGAACTCAGGTGGCAGGATGCTGGGGGTGCAGGGGGGGACTTACCAGCAGCATACTGAGGCCATGGCCTTTGTCACTAGTAGAGTGGCAATGTCACTTCCAGCATGCACCGGAAGTGAAATTGTCACGTCGCCAGGGATGTGACGATCTCTGTTATTTCGGCAAAAACTGTATGGTAGAAGCTGTTTTTACCATAGAGTTTTTGCCCAAATACCAGAGCATCCAAGTATCACCAGCGATGTGATGACATCATTTCCTGTGCATGCTGGAAGTGATGTCACCACATCACCGGTGAAAGAGGCCTAGGCCTCAGTTTGCTGCTGTTAAGTCCACCTGCTGGCCAGCTGATCAGTGCTGGGGAGATAATGTAAAGAGGAAGCTTGGAAATTTGAGAGGGAGAGTTATGCTGAAGACATAGGCCCAGTCTGCATCTAGCATTTGCTCCGCTGTCTTACCAAACCCACACTGGAACAGAAATTCCTCTCTGCATTGCATGCCACTTTCAACTTTGATTGATTATCGAATTTTATTCGGTTTTATGATACTGTCTGCATAGATTTGTGCAGGGATTTTTTTGTAGGAAAAGCCCAGCAGGAACTCATTAGCATAATAGGCCCCATCCAACAGCAGAAACTCATTAGCATATTAGGCCACACCCCTGACAGCGCAGCTCCCTCCCAGGATCGGCTTCCCCAGGTGCCCCACGGCTTGCAGGGCACAAGGGAACCCGAGGAGGGGAGGCAGTTTAAACCGCCTTCCCTCCCTGGATCGGCTTGGCTTCCCCAGGCGCCCCATAGCTTGCGAGGTGCTTGGGGAACCCAAAGGGGGGGGGGAGGCTGTAGGCATGGCCAACTTGGAAGCCAGCCGGAACTCCTTCCTGTGCATTCCTGCCCAAAAATAGCCCTGGATTTGTGGCCGTTTTATGGCCATTCAGGGGTGACTCTGCAGTCACTACAGCATTGACCTGGGGTATTTGAATGTGGTTTTGAGCTGCATCTTTTTCGGTTCCAGTGTGGTTTTGGCAAAACAATGGAGCAAACAACTGGGCCATAGATAAATGGGGGGGTGACTCTCTAGCAAGAGCCAGAGAACCAGGACATCTGGGGAGGACCCGTGGGAGAGACACAGTGGGAGGCTCTATGAGAAGAACCAGGAACACTGTCACAGCAATTGGGGGGGGGGAGAGTGTGGGTACCATACATAGTGAGAGAAAGAAAAAAAAGATGAAGCGAAAAGGAGAAATCAAATTATAGCTACCGTCCTTGAAAGGCGCATGTTGTCTGCTTAGTGGCGAAGGCAGACTTGGATGCGAAAAAACCTGACCTGAAGCACACAGCTGAATTCCAGACCTTATATACTTAATTCTGTCTTTGGGGGCGGGGGGGTTGTGTACGTCCTGTGATAGTGGCGTCAAATTAAATTATTTTACTTGCTAATTTCAGGAGAGAGAAGATTTATTCCTTGGCTAATATATGTTTGAGACAAAGCAACCTGTGGCCTGAGATTGTGCTGATATCCTGATTATCTGAAAAGCAATTACTATTTGCTTACAGAGGTATTGGGGTTCATGTCTGTTGTGTTTGTTTAGAATATGAAGCAGTAATAGCTTGAAAAGGGCTCTGGTATCCTAAAGCTCCAATTCCTATTGGCTGATTAATAAAGTCTCCCATTGGTCCTGAAGCCAATCTAGATACCCAATCACTGAGCCCTGCTTGGGTTCAATAGTATTGCTTGTATATAGTTACGTTGTTGAAAGTTATGTGTTGGAACAGTATAAATGAAAGTGCTGCTCTCATAGAGCTGTCTTTTGAGCTGAACAATGTCACTGAACAAAAGCCTGTTTGTTTGAATTCATTACCTCCTGCTCAATACTTAAAAATGTCCAAGAGATGCATTTTTGCCCTTCCAAGTAACTCAGGATCAGACCAGTCTGCTCCTTTCGAGGTGTCAGAAGTTGTCTTAAGAATCCCTTCTTCTATAATATTTGTCATTTGTTTCAACAAATACTTATCATATTACATACAAATACTTATCAAATGAAACAAATAAATAAATATTAGTGGCGTTAATAGTCTCAGGCAAAGTGTTCCATAATGTGGAAACCACTGCAGAGAGTACACTGTGCGGGTTCCAATACTGATACTAACGATATGCGAGCGCTCAGGCAATTAACAATTCCATACGCTCAACACTGTATTTTAAGAAAAGCTCTTTCAGATGCCTTTAGCAGTAGGCCCTTTCCTGATAATCCCCCCAAAACATTACACTAGCTAAAGGGGAGGGAACAGAGGTCTGGATGCCTGTAAAAGTTGTAAATAGCATGTTAACACATTTCAGAACCCCTGAAAGTAAGGTTTGTTTGCTAGCAACTCTCCTGGCTAGCGACCAGCAGGAGTCATGGGAGGGACATGGAGGGCTGCCATCAGTGAATCCCAGAAATGACATCATGCCCTTATTCCTGCTGTGGTTTGAGACTTCCTGCTGGCACCTCTGCTGCCACTGCTCTGGCAGTTGGTGGGAGAAAAATACATTTTAAAAATGCCATCAGCACGACAGTGGTATGTCACTTCTAGGGGAAATCGTTAATGTTCACTGCAAAGGTCTTAGTATCCCTAATGATTGGGCCTTAAGCATGATTCAGATGTGCAATGAGCCATGTTTTGTCATTATGGAAACAAGCCTGAGGGCAGGGTGAGTTCTTTGAGCCCTCATGCTCACCTTTTGTATGGCTCACAGGAGCTGTTTTATTACAAAGGAACTTCAGGAACAGAATGGAAAGGGAAATTGCTGAATTAGAAGTTATTACAACACTTGGAAAAAAACCTCCCCAGGACTCAACAGGGATATTGGATTTTTATCCCATTCCATATACTAACTCATTCAGTCCTCACATATGTATTCTCAACAAGAAGGACTATAAATGCTCTGTATTTTAGTGTATTTCTTTTTCAATATAGTATATTAGAATACTGAATGGATGTCTGCTGACAACATTACATCCAGCTCAAAATATACTGTTAAGTGCCCTCCACCCACTCTCCACACCTGAGAGGAGATAATTGATTCTGTTGCTTCCCACAATTGGAAAGAACACCTTTAGACATTTATCTGCTATTTTGACATATTTATTGCTTTACAACTGTTGACATTTTAACCTTAATTCTTATTTAGTTTTTCACTTTGCATAACTTAAACATCATGTTACATGTTAATTTGCTGTTAAATCCCTGTCTACCTTGAATAAATTTTTGTTGCTCTTAAAGGTGTCACAGGACTCTAAATTTGTTCTACTGCTTCAGACCAACATGGCTGACCATCTGGATCTAACAGCAAGCCACAGCTCGTTATGATGTGGGTGGCTGGGATGTAATGACAGTTTGCTGCAAAAGCAGAAGTGATTCATAATTGAGCCATACACATGGGCAGGGAAGAGGCTGCATGCAAGCCAAATAATGCCCCAGGCTCATTTGCATAATGACAAACTGTGCTCAAGGAATTCCTGCTGCACTGAGAGCTTCTGAGTGGGAGCTGAAAAATCAAGAATGTACTGCATGCATGCATGTACACACAATTTTTCAAACATAAAAATTGCTCCCGAATGCAATGGGTGGGATCCAGCTAGCTTTTTGCTCAGTCTTCCCCCGTTCTCCTCCCCGTCCCACATTTTTTTGGTCTGTGCAGGTTACATGATTCCCAGCATAGCCATTTCAGCTAGTCAGGTCCCTCATCTTTTTTTTCACCCGTGGAAAAGCTGGTTGGATCCAACGCAGTACAGAGACGGAGATTTCCCAGGGAAAGGTCCAAAGGAAAACATGGCTGTCTCTGTTAAAACAGAGACAATTGGAGCAAATGTGTCGTTCATGAAAAGCCATTTTGCATGCTGATGCTCCAATTTGAACATTGGCTCATCTGGAAAAACTATAAATTTCTGAATGGACACAGATGAGCAGCCTTAGAAGCTACCAATTTCACTCCTGCCTTTGTCTTCCCTTTTGCTCTGAGTAATTACCAGTACGTCGGTGACTGTGCCACATATTTTGTTTTGTTCATGAATGGAGGATCAAGTTCCCTTGGATTCCCTGTTTTGCTTCCCAGTCACTCCCTGCACCTGTGCTGTGCCGGACAGATCACATCTGCATTTTGAGCAAATCCCTTTGTTGTTCCAGATTTGGGTACGGATTTTTATGGGAACCAGGCAAAGAATAAAAGCTGCAAGGATTTCTAATATATTTGCACTGGCCTTGTCTTCTTATTTTAATGTACAAAGTTATTACATTTCCACTGGGGGCGGTTTTTATGATTGTTAGTGGTTGTTGTTGTTTAATTCAAATATTTCAAAATGTGACATCACTTAATTATAGGGATCAAAGCAGCATCGGAAACCCTAGGTCCATTGTGCCTTTAGGTTCATTATATCCCTGCACAACCCTAGGCATGTTTACTGAGACAGATCCCCACTGAATGCAATGGATTTACTCACTGGTAAGCATGCTTAGGACTCTTGTCTGCTAGATCATAATAGTAGCCCCCCCCCCCCCCCGGCTTAGTCTCTGTGCATATGGCATGTATCAACACTTATGAAATGCCGAGTCTGTTGAAAGGTCACCGTCAATGACATCATTTCTTGGATGCTTCTGTATCTCTTTGTTCCCGTGGAGCCAAAACTAGTGCACACATGTTGCATTACATTGGAGCTTCTTGGGAAAAGGTTTTAGAGCATGGGGTGCGCAACTGCACCACCTTCCTTTCCTGGATGATCTGCATCTCTGGATCACACCATGAAACCTAGTTCTTGGGCACATCATGTTTTCTTCTGAACACTGCTCCCCCCCCCACCACCAATGCAGTCGTCGGGGCTGCTTTTTGAAGGGGAAGAACAGTGTTGAGTGAGATGATATTTTTTGCCATTTTCTCCCCTGCCATTTTCCTCTTGAAGCATCACCCTGAATTGCTTTTACCCTATGGCATTGGTAGGGTTGCCAGCTCTGGGTTAAGAAATGCCTGGAGAATGGAGGGGGGAGCCTGAGGAGGGCTGGTTTGGGAAGGGGAAGGACCTCAGCGGGGCATAACGCCCTAGTAGTGTTGCCAGCTCTGAGTTGGGAGATAGCTGGAGATTTCGGGGGTGGAGCCAGAGGAGGGCAGAGTTTGGGAAGGGTAGGGCTGTCAAGTCCCCCAGGAGTCGGGGAATCCCCCACTATAGGGGTCCCCAATCTGCCTGTCCGGATTTGGCCGGTGGGGGGAACCCCACCCCCGAAGCGGCCCAATCCGGCCGACTGCCTAGCGTGATGACATAAAACTCTATAGTACCATAGAGCTTAAAGGAGATTGCTGGAGCATCGCTCCGGCAACGAGCCCAGCGCGATGACATCACTTCCAGGTGATGTCATCATGCCGCCCGTGTGCAAAGTGCACGCGCAAGGCCTCCAGACTGGGACTCCCCCGCCGGGAAGGGTAAGTAACTTGGCAACCCTAGGGGAGGGGAGGGACTTCACTAGGATACAATGCCATAGAGTCTACCCTCCAAAGCAGCCATTTTCTCCAGGTGAACTGATCTAAATCCTCTGGAGATTAACTGTAATAGTGGGAGATCTCCAGGTACTACCTGGAAGTTGTCAGGTATCTGTATTCCCTCCCCTCCCCAGCACGGGTAAAAGCCGTTTGAATATGACCATGGTCCACAGTTCCAAAAGGGCACACTGCTGCTCTGGCCAAGCAGCCTCTGCCTGGTCCTGAGAGTGGCTGCCATTTTCTCTTTGGGAAAGAGTGAGGCCCTCCAAGCCCACTCCCTCCTTCCCATTATGCCGTGCCTTTTCCTTCTGTTCCCCTTCACTAGGATCACAGATCAGCCTAGGCCAGAGTCTGCTGCTGTTCCTTGCCACTCTTGCTGTAAGCAGCACAGGCGCCCAGGAGTTCCTGCCTAGAGGGTGAGGGTAAGTGAAGTTGCTGCCTCTAGGAGGAAGGCTTGGGTACTTTTATGCATACCCTGCAACGGGCTGCATCCAGTAGATGGCCTTCTACTGAGGGCCTTCTGAAATCTAGAGCCAGCTTTGCAAATGGGTTACCGGTCAGGCAAATGTGTGCCTGATTCTGATGCTGCATTTGAAGCAGGCCCTCGATGGCTACATGTACACTGTTAGCACAGCAAAACAGAAAGGAACTGGGGGCACCTTAGATTAGTTATACATCTTGAGCTCCAGAATTAAGCAATAGCTTTGGATGGATGGATGGATGGATGGATGGATGGATAGATGGATGGATGGATGAATAGATGGATGGATGGATGGATGGATGGATGGATGGATGGATGGATGGATGGATGGATGGATAGATAGATAGATAGATAGATAGATAGATAGATAGATAGATAGATAGATAGATAGATAGATAGATAAGAAATTTATTGTATGTAGCCAAAGGCCATCACAGTAAAGGATTAAGAGCATAATGATAAAAAGTATTCAAACAGAACTAAGATCAGCATTAAAATACGGGATACAAGATAATATACAAGAACAAATTAATACTAGATTACAAAGATTAAATACAATTAGGCTCAACCATAGTAAGTCTAATTAGCCAAACCAGTTATAAATATTAGTATACAATAACATTATAAACATGGCATCAGGTATGGTTTCTTCTCTTGTGTGATCCCACCGTACAGCTATCAAACCCAAACCACAGTTGATATTGTGACAGTTCTTGGCCAGAGAGGTACGTCTACCTTAGCTTCAGAGGGGGACTACGGGGAAAGCAGTATCGAAGCATTTGCACAGATCTCAAAGGAAATTGATAACACCTTGGTGTGCCCTGAGGTGTGAGCTTTTGGGTGCAAGCCTAAGGGCCCTTGTCCTCCACCTCTCAGACTGCACTTGCTATGTAAAGCTGTTCTGTGTTGCTGTGGCGCCGGCTTCCCATTTGGCTCAGTATAAAGCTCTCCTCCATCTACATCAGGATGCAAGTTTTTTAGGGAGAGCGTGTGAGAGAGGGGGTGGGCATGCTTCCAACCTCCCACCCCCCCAAAAAAAATATGATCACAGGAAAAATGTTCCCTGGCTGCTTTTAAACGCAGACAACTAGATTTTCAGCTAACTTGTTTCCTTTGTGACAATTTACATATCTCCTTAGAAAAGATTGGGGGGGGGGGGGGAGAATTCAGCTCCAGTTGTCTGCTTTTTGCTCACAACAGCTCAAGGGTAGGGAGGAGCAATTGTAGCACCTTAAACCCAAACCCAGATAAGGTGATGAGACACCATAGTGACCACGGAGTCACCACCAGGGCTCCGTTGGGGCCGGGGCGTGCCGGAGCGCCGCTCCGGGAGAGAAGGGGCCGGGGGGCGGGCACATTACAGAGCCCTGCCCCCCCGCCCCATAAGAAAGCCCTCCCCCCCTTCACCTTTCCCGGCCGCGGCAGACTGCCGCAGGCCCGGGGAAAAGCCAATTCTTCCCCCCCTCACTCAGCCCGGGCTGGCCCGGGGAGAAGCCTTTCCCTCCCCCCCGCTCACCTTTCCCTCCCTCCCCCACTCACCATTCCCGGGGCTGCGGCTGGCCGCCAGCCCCGGGAAGAATCCCCTCCCTCCCTCCCTCGGCCACTCAGCAGTTCCCTGGGTGCGCAGCCAGCAGGCACCGCCCGCCTCCATTCCTGGGCGCCGGAGGGGAAAGAGCAGGAGAAAGGTCCTTTGGGAGAAGCGGAGGGGGCTTCGCAGCTGGGGCACCCGCCCGGGCCCCAACAACTCCAACCGGGCCGTCGGGTGGCTCCTGGGCGGCGGCGCCTGCTTCTCCGCGGCCGGGCAAGGCTGCACCTGGGGGCCGCGGAGGAGCCACGCGGCAAATGAAACTTCGCAGGCTGTGCTACCAAAGCAGGTGGGAACTGCTCAACCCTCCCACTTCCTCTCCAATTCCTCTCCTGAGCAGCCCCGAAGGGAAAAGCGCCGCCGCCAGAGCGCAAGGCTGGCCTAGCCTGTGCATGGCTGCGAGCGAGCGAGCGAGACTTAGCCGCTCCCCGGCCGGAGGAGCCGCCGAGCCGAGTGATCCTGCCCTCAGGAGGCGGCAGATCAGGCCTGGGAAGCAACAAACAACCACCCACCGCCTGGCAGGCAAGCCAGCCCTCCACCTTAAAGGGGCCGCGCCGCCCGCCCTGCTCCTGCAGGAGCCCGGCTTGGGGAGGCTCTGTCGTACAACCCCCCTGCAGCAGCTCCGACGTGGGACGCTCTTTTCAGAGGGCCCGGCTGGCTTTGCCCTCGGGCCTGCCTACTACAGACGGAGCAGGGATCCTGCCTACATACCCATCCCTATCCTGTGCCGGGTGGGTGGTTTATGCACCAAGGAGGGAAATGTACTTTGCACGTGCTTTGATAAGCCATTTTCATCGTGGCTGATTGCCTCCTGCAGAAGTAGGAACTAGTTTCGAGGGAAGACGGGAGGGTTCCCAGGGCAGGTTGCCAACTCAGAGTTGAAAAGAAGCCCTTCCCTCCCTCACCCACTCAGCAGTTCCCGGGGCCGCGGCTGGCCGCCGGCCCGGGAAAGAACCCCCCCTCCCTCCCTCCCTCGCCCACTAGTCAGTTCCCGGGGCCGCGGCTGGCCGCCGGCCCGGGAAGAAGCCCTTCCCTCCCCCCCCCACTCAGCAGTTCCTGGGGCCGCGGCTGGCCGCCGGCCCCGGGAAGAAGCCCCTCCCTCCCTCGCCCACTCAGCAGTTCTCGGGGCCGCGGGTGGCCGCCGGCCCGGGAAGAACCCCCTCCCCACTCCCCCCCCACTCACCGTTCCCGGGGCGCAAGGGAGGGAGAGGCCCAAGCAAGGGGGAAGGAGGGAGGGAAACGCCCACCCCAGTGGGGGGAGAAGCGCCCCCCTTCCTTCCTTCCTTCCTTCCTTCCTTTCTTCCTTTCTTTCTTCTCTCTCTCTCCCCCAACTACCTACCTACCTTACTGTTTCTTTCTTTCTTCCTTCCTTCCCCCCTTTCTTCCTCCCTCCCTCCCTCCTTCCTTCCTTCCTTCCCTCCTCCCTCCCTTTCTTTCTTTCTTTCTTTCTTTCTTTCTTTCTTCCTTCCTTCCTTCTCTCTCTCTTCCCCACCTACCTACCTACCTTCCTTCCTGTTCCTTTCCTTCCTCCTCCCTCCCTTCCTCCCGTCTTGCCTTCTGACACACTGCCCATGACGTCAGGGATGTGTGGCCTTTTGACACTTCCGGTGATGTCAGGGGGTGTGGCATATGCAAATAAGTTATGCTAATGAGCTCCTGCACCTCTTTTTTTACGAAAGGACCCCTGGTCACCACTAAATGGCAATAAAATGATGCAGACAGCTGATGCTGAGATGAAACAATAGAAGAAACAATAGAATAGAATAATAGAAGAAACAATAGCTGAGAAGAAACAATAGAAAATGCAGACAGAAATTTGTGAGACGATGTGAGATCGTTAGCACAGCGGTGGGAAATACCGGTGCAGATTGGACCTGAGGGTCGTACCCTAGAGCTGATGGGTAAGAGAGAAAAGACCTGTTCTGCATTCAGAAACTTTTCCTCACCCTTCTCCTGATTTCTTTTTTTTTTAATTGTAAGACAGTTTGGGTCCCCACTCCCCATTGGAGAGAAAAGCAGGAGATATGTTATGAAGCAGTCGGTGCTGTCTGGGCTGAAGAGAACCCTTAGTGTGCTAACTACATGCACAGGTGAGAAATCGCAGTTTAAGTAATATCCACATGCATGCAAATGGCACATGGGTAAATTTCTCTTGCTCAGCTAGTCTTAATGTTTAAACCAGGTTTCAGTAATCCCTTAAAGCAACACTGCTGACCAAGGCAATATTCTTAATCCTGTACTACAGTCGAAGAACAAGAGCCAAGAGAATACTGGTCCATCTAAGGCCACTAAGTGAATTCTTGGCTAAAGCAAGGCTCTGAACCAAGAACTTCTGGGCACTTAACTCACCTTCTTAACTACTACCTTATGCCACCTTTCATGGCAAATCTTGCTGTGTTGCCATCAATGAGCAGGCCTAATCTGAAAAATTCCTTGCAGCTGAAACAATTCCTTGCCCTAACCTTCAAACACCCAGAATATATTAACATCTATTAGATTCAGTTGAACCATACAAGTCACTTCTAATTGACAAAGGACAACTTCAGAGCAGTCAACATGCTTGACTCCCAAGTGGGATTATTATTATTAAGTTAATTATTTTTTCCAGTAAGTGACATATTTAGTGTAATCTGTCATAATGTTTGCACTGCCAAACCTCCGTTGCTTTGAACAGAGTTGTATTTGTTGGGGTGGGGAGAGATGACGTTTGATAGTTTTTTTCAAACTTAACTGAACCCTAGATTGGATGTGTCAGAGAGAACTTAATTTGGCTGCTAAAAAGAGAGGGCAATATAAAGGAAGGAAAGAAAGGCATACGTCATGCCAGATCCCAGTATCTAAGCAGATGGAAGCCAAAAGTGTTATGGAAGAAAGCAGAAAACTTGGACATGGTGCAACGCATCAAAGAGCCAGTGTGCTCAGAGCGTTGGACCATGATCTGGGAGAATGGGTTTGAATCCCCACTCTGTGAATCTTAAGACCAAACCAAACATGTTCTCTCTCTCTTTTTTTTAAGAGCTGGATCCAGGTTCCTTGGACCCAACTTCATTTTCCCACAGCCACACAGCAGCTGCGTAGAATGTCTGCTAAAAAAATGAAGGAAAGCCTGTTTTGGCTTGGAATGCTACCCCAGGAGGAGGAAGGGTTCCTGCCTCCCTCCTTAGCTCTTTCCCCACACCAAAATGGTACTGGGGGAGTTATTCCCCCCTTTTTTTTGCTGCTCCATGTGCTCAGAATACTCCATGTGGAGAAGTAGGGTTGCCAGGTCTGGGTTGGAAAATATCTGGAGACTTTGGGGGTGGAGCCAGGAAATGGCAGGGTTTGGGGAAGGGAGGGGCCTCAGCACAGTACAACGCCATAGAGTCCACCCTTAAAGCAGCCATTTTCTCCAGGAGAGCTGATCTCTGTCAGCTGGAGATCAGTTGTAAAAGCGGGAGATCCCCAGGTCCCACTTGGAGGCTTAGCAACAAACACACAGGAAATACAGCAAGGTTGAGCAAACGTAGAAAAACACCGTCTTAGAACAAAACACACAATACTAATATACTACTATGTCTTCATGTACTGATTTACATCATATATTTAAATACAATAGAGACCCTAGTCCTAGTGTATCTTATTCATTATAGTACAAAATCTAAAGAACAATATATATCTAGAAAATTCCACAGCTGCAGAGACAGATTTCAGTGCTGTAGACTATCTTGCTTTCTGATGAGAGACTGATGAGAGATGCAGCTCTGGTTTGAGTTTTTAACAGGCATTCCCTGCAGCTGCTGTGTGGCTTTGGGGAAATAGAGCTGGATCCAGGGAACGCAGGTCCCAGCTGTTTAAAAAGAGCACGTCTAGTTTGGTTCTTACAGGGTGATCTTGGTCAAATCTCTCTCTCCCTGCCAGGCTAACCTACCAGACTGTTGTGAGGCTAAAGTGGGCAAGGGAAAACCATGTATGCCATCCTGAGCTCACAAAAGTAAAGATAGAATGAAAATACACTAGACAGGTAGATAGTGCAAATATGTTTACTTTTTAAAAAAACAAATGCAAACAACACATGTGGCTTTTTTTTGCTGTCCACCAATGAATTGTCAAGCTCCTGGCAGGCCACGGTCCGTATCTGATCGGCTCTGCTCTGTTTGGTGGGTCACGCCTGCCATATCCTGTTAAATCAGAATAGAACTGCTATTTATTTTAATGACGCTGAACTTCAGCCCTCTTTTGCAGCATCCATCCTGACTGTGATATTCATGTTTCCATGGAATTATGGTCGCTTGAACAGCAGAGGTCGAAGAGGAAGACTGTCACAGTTGAGGTTTTATAGAAGCATGTGGATAAGGGACTAAATACAGAGCGGGAAGGCCAGAACTCTGCGGAGTACTGAAATCCTTCCCAGTTAGCACTTTGCAGCATTTAGCATCAATGATCAATGGCAATAAAAGCAGACATTCATTCCACTGAAATAAATGCTGCAATCTATGAGTGCAGGAGCTCCCCTTGTGGCCGGAAGGAAGCAGGGAAGAAGGATAATTTGTGAGGGGGAGAATGGTGGTTGCCAGGAAGGACCAGGGCTGATTCTGCACTGGATTTTCCCTCCGTTGTTTTACGAAACCCACATTAGAACAGAAATCCCCCTCTGCATTGCTTGCCGCTTTCACTTCCTTTGATCATCGGATTTTACGGTATCCTCTATATTGCATGCTGCTTTCACTTTCTTTGATAAGAAGAAGAGATTGGATTTATATCCCACCCTTCACTCACTTGGAGTCTCAGAGCGGTTTACAAACTCCTTTCCTTTCCCTTCCCCTCCCCACAGCCTGCACCCTGTGAGGCAGGTGGGGCTGAGAGAGCTCTGAGACAACTGTCTTTGAGAGAACAGCTGGTACAGAGCTATGGCTTGCCCAAGGTCATCCAGCAGGTGTAAGTGGAGGAGTGGGGAATCAAACCCGGTTCTCCCAGATTAGAGTCCGCACACTTAACCACTACACTTAACTGGCTTTGTAGTCAGTATGCCATTGCCTCGTGGTATTTCAATGTGGTTTTGAGCGGCACTTATTCCTCCCAGTTGAGAAAATGTGCAGCGAATGCTAGATGCAGAATCGCCCTAAGATAGGTAGTTAGAAGAGAAAGCAGGGAAACAGGAGAAGCTGTGGTGGTGAGAGGGGAAGAGGAGGGTAAGCAGAGAGGAGATCCCCTCCCCCCATAAATCCTCACAGCTCTCCCACTTATAAAGTTTATTATAACAGTTAAACATCAGAAACCTCCTACATTTCTGGAACTAGACAAACTATCAAGCTAGCAGCACAGCCATCCTTCTTGAAACACCACAGTCAAGCCTAGCAGCAGTACAGAAGTGAAATGATGCCATTAAAGCCACACACAGCAACGGCAGGAAAATTTTCCATGCCCAGGAATGATCATAAATGTTCTTCATGCCAGTGCTCCAGGAGAAGAAAGTATCAGGATAACCACAATGAGGACAAGGCACCATGGGGTGGTTGCCTCAAGTTCCCTTCTTATGGTAAAAATAATGTGATGGTTGGTTTTGTATCTAACTAGGTTGGTTTTGTATGTAACTAACCCGCAAGCAAACGTGGGATTGTTTCCACATTCTGTGTTGTCCAAAGTCTACCTACAGCCCCCCACAACTTCCTCTCGAGCATTCTCCTTGGGACCTAATGATCTTCAGCAATTAGCTAAGTGCAAAGGGGCGATGCGTTCAGGTGTCGCATGGACTAGTCCTGTCCTGTCTACAGCCACTCTTAGGGCATTTTCATCCACAGACTCAAAAAGGCTCTTGCTTCAACCAGATTTGTAACATGAACATAAACTGGCCCTGCATAAACAGCTGGCTGCCGTGAATATGGAGGGCAAGGGTTTTTTCTGGAAAGTCCTAAGGGTCCTTGGAGGTTTAGCACACGTTCTTCAAAGAAAAGATTAGCTGACAACCTTTCCTGAACGGCAGGCCCGTAGCTGGGATTTTTTTGTTCATGGGGCACTTAAATTTTTAAGGAGGCAGTTACTTTACAGTTAATTAAATTAATCTTGAATGCCTGCCTTTAAAGCGGGAGGGCCAGAGCCTGTTTATAGCCCTTCCTTTCCTGGGATAGAGCAGCGAGCATGTCAGTTCCAAAGGAAAAACCGCTCAGTCAGCATTTAATTGCCTCCAGAAAGCATTTAAATACCTTTTGAGTTCCTTCGACAGGGCAAGAAAGCTTAGAAGAACACTCAAGAGTGGTACCTTCAATGCTATTCTTAAGTGCCCTTCTAAGCTTTCTTGCCTTGTGGAAGGGAACTCAAAAGGCATTTAAATGCCCTCTGAGCTGTCTTTTCCTGGGTCCCATGATGCCCCCCCAATTCCACAGCGGGAGGGAGAAGTAAGCCTGAGGGCAAGCTGTAGCACTCTCACCCTGGCTGCTGCCAACAACAGGCAGCACCGGGGTGGGGGGGGGGGTCTCCTCAAAAATAAAGTTTCTGACATGGCTATTTGTGGGGCAGGACTTTTAATTAAGGGGGCAGGACCCCAAAATGCTCCACTGTAGCTACGGACCTGCTGGAAGGCAACTTGATGACTGCTTAGATTCGAATATCCAACCTCTGCTTGGGAAATTCCTGAAACTGGTGGTGGTGCCTGAGGGTGGAGTTTGAGAAGAGGAGGAGCTGGGACCTTAGAGCCAGCCTTCCAAAACTGCTATTCGTTGCAGGGGAACAGATCTCTGTAGTCTGTTGTAATTCTAGCAGAAGTCTAGGCCCAGCCTTGAGGCTGGTAATCCTGCTACAACCCCTGCTCATTCCTAATGTGCTGCTGCAGGGAAGTGCCCACACTAATGGATTTTGTGTCCTCAAACATATCCCAGAATACTCTGCAACATGCAAGGTTTCTTTGGCACACAAGTCAACATGGAAAAACTGTTGTGCGGGATATGATAAGTATATAGGATGCTTACTCTGCAGACTGGTAGAAAAGATCACTGTTGAAAGAAGGATTTAAATTAAGAAAGACAGTATGGAAGAAAGAGATATGGAGAGTCATGAGATGGAAGACTATATGTGGCTTCTCAAACCGAGCCAGAAACATAACCAACTGAACAAAATGTCTTTGTTCTCCTGTAGCCTTCCCTTGACCTTATATATCTGAACAAAAATCAACTTTCAGACTAACCATTTAAAATAGAACAGAGAATAATAATATATTTTCAACAACCTTCAGTGTAGTCTTGTGGGTTGGCGTTGCATTTGAGAGAGAGAGAAAAAACCTTCACAGAGTTGGTGGAAGAAGGGACCAAATTCCGTGCCTTTTTCAAGTTGGCCTGTTTGCGGCTGAGGAGGATTGTAAACTATTGTAGCAAAAATGTTTTCTTTTTCTGGTGGAGAATTAAGCTTGCTGAGGGGGAAATTCATGCCTAAATCAAATTGTATGCAGTTGTTTTTGTGTGTGGCAACAATAAAATACCCATTTTCGTTTGCTAGAATTTTTCTTTGTAAAAGAATGGAGTTATTACAATGACTGCCCTTAAAAGTGTTTTTTTAAACAGAACTGTCATTTCTCCGCCCCACCAAATTCTAACCTTTAATCTTCATGTTTTCTTCCAATTATTACAAGACCTTATTGTGGTTTACTGAAGAAAAATTAACTCCTGAAGTTTAGTATTTCCTACAGACAGTGGATCATTGAAATAATAAAAAAAACCCAACCCAACAATTTAAAACAATGCATTTTATATGTGCGTTTAACTTTTTACAAAACTGGAAAAGGTTGGCAAGAGACATTTAATTATGGTGGCCCTGGGTTTCAACCACATTTTCACGAAGACAAATTGATCCACAGTGGCTTTGTCCCTTGCAATACTTTTAGAGGCTAAATTTTAAGAAGTTCCCTCTTACGATGAAATCCTATGGAGGGCCAAAAGCCACAGACAAGCAATTCTGTCTCCAGGAAGCAAAGCAAAGACAGCTGGCGCTATACCATTTCCCTGGGCAATCCAGCTCCTTCTGTTTCTGTAAGAAATGGCTGTCAGGTATTTAAGTGAGGAAAAACTATCTTCAAGGAGCTAAGAAACTCTGGCTGAGCTATGTCTTATCCCCATCTCTACACTGACACTGGCACTGGCAAATGTGCCCAGACCTAGACCTGGGCTAGGGATGCCAGCCTCCAGGTGGGACACAGGGATTCCCCTGAACTACAGCTCATCTCCAGACTACAGAGAAAATGGATGCTTTGGAGGAAAATGGATGCTTTGGAGGGTGGACTCTAGAGCATTGTGCCCCACTGAGGTCCCTGACCTTCCCAGGCGCCATCTCCAAATCTCCAGGAGTTTTCCAATCTGGATCTGGCAACCCTACCCCCCATCCCCTGCCGGTGGCTAGGGGGATCTGGCAACCCTAACCTGGGCAAGGGTCTTGGCTTAGTGGTAGAGTATCTGCGATGCATGCAGAAGGTCTCGGGTTTAATCACCAGCATCTCCAGTTTAAAAAAGAGTGGGTGATATGAAAGGCCTCTACCTGAAATTCCAGAAAGCCACTGCTAGTCAGACTAGACAGTACTGACCTTGAACATAAGAACATGAGAAGAGCCCTGCTGGATCCAGCCAATAGCAGTTTCCCACAGTCAAACCTTCTCTCTCCTGCTGCAGGCCAGATGGACTGAGGGGGTGGGGCTCTTGCAGTTGGTAATATGTGAGCAACTTGACTAACTGCCCATGCTCTGTGCCCTGTGAGAGCCAGTTTGGTGTAGCCAGTTTGGTTAAGAGCAGCGGACTCTAATCTGGAGAATCAAGTTTGATTCTCCACATCTCCACATGCAGCCAGCTGGGTGACCTTGGGTCAGTCACAGTTCTTTCAGAGCTGTTCTGTAAAGAGCAGTTCTCTCAGAGCACTCTCAGCCCCAACTACCTCACAGCGTGGCTGTTGTGGGGAAAGGAAGGGAAGGAGATTGTAAGCCGTGGGGTATAAATCTAACTCTTCCTTTCCTCCTCCTCCTCCAGCATCCTGTTTTACACAGTGGTCAACCAGTTCCTCTGGAGGGCAAACAACAGGGCATAGAGGCTGAGGCCTTTCCCTGATGTGGCCTCCTGGCTCTGGGATTCAGAGGATTACTGCCTCTGAATGTGGAGGTTCCCCTCAGTCACCATGGCTAGTAGCCATTGATAGATTTATCCTCCATGAATCTATCTAATCCCCTTTTAAAGCTGTTTATTCCTGTGGCCATCTCTATATCCTCTGGCAGTGTATTCCACATTTTAATCACTCTATGTAAAGTAGTATTTCCTTTTATCCGTCCTGAACCTACTGTCCATCAGCTTAATTGAATGCCCTCCAGTTCGCGTATGAGTATCTGTGTCCAACATGGTGGCTGTGTGGGAGGCACTGTTGCAGCAGCATCAAAAGAAACTAGGCCAAGCAGGAGCAAAATGTGACAGGGCTATATGGGTAGCAGGGCTAAGAATGGCATCTTGTTGTTGAAGACTAAGAAAAACTGCACCGACTCAGATTCCTTCATTATAAACAATCATTGGTTGTGATCACACACACTAAATAATCCACTTTCAATGCACTTTCCAACTGGATTTTGCCAGTTCGCACAGTAAAATCCAGTTGGAAAGTGCATTGAAATTGTGTCCTGGGTCCCCCCGGGCCTCCCAGTGAGGCAACCCAAGGCCCCCATCTTCAACCCCCTCAGAGCCCCCCCCCCCCACTTACCAGCAAGAACAGCCGTGGCCCAGAGCTGAAGGCGGGCAGCGGCTTCAGAGCAGTGGCGCGGTTCAGGAAGAAGCGTTCAGGTTCAGGTGATGCGGCGGAGGCCCCAGGGACGCTGCATCAGGGCAGCAGTGTTGGGGTGGCGGCAGAATCCAATGAGGGACCAGGTAGCCAGGCGAGGGCCCTGGAGGGGTGACGCCAAAAGGAAGACAGAAGGCTGACCAAGCAAGGAAGGGCCTAAGTCCAGGAGCAGGGAGGCCCTTGGGAGCGCGGCCTGCCGCCAGCTGCAGAGAGTGGAGGTGGTAGAAAGGCCTGATGGCCTGGCTAGGCAGGGGAGAGCAGGCAGAAGGGCCCCAGGGATGGTGCAGTGGGTGCATGGGAAAGGGCGGGGCCACTGGGAGGCAGGTCAGCGTCTTTCTCTTTGAAAGAGGGGTGCAGGGTGAGGGGCAGCCTGGGAGCTGAGGGGGGTATAAAAAGGCACCAGAGAAGGCTGATGAGGAGATTGGAGAGCAGCAGGTTATGCCAGATCCAAGTGGAGGCAGTGGGGGTGATGATCAAGCCTTGAAGATCCCTCCTCAGCCTCGAGTTTTTCCCTGCTCCCTTTCCCGGGAAGTCTGCTGACGGCGTCCCCTAGGTCTGGTGGTCTGCACCACAGGGAGGGCGGTGGAAGCACCACAGTAACAGGTGGCCCCACCCCCGGGAACCCTGGCTGGGACTCACAAATTGGATTATTTAGTGTGTGTGATTGCAGCCAATGATTATAGTTTCAGGAACTACTAGTCTGCTGGTTCCCCAGGACATATCCTACAAACAACTACAGCTTTAGCACCAAATCCTTCCTGAAGTCTAGGTAGTCAACTCTTGCTTGGAAAATACTTGGAGATTAGAGGGTGGAGTCTGGGAGAGAGAGGTTATGGGAAGGCAGGGACCTTGGTAGGGCATAATGCCATGCAATCCGCCTTCCAAAACAGCCATTTGCTCCAGGAGAAGTGGAGAAGTGGAATAAATATCTTAAATCAATAAATCAGCACTATATGTTGTCTGGAGATCAATTGTGATTCCAGGAGATCTCCAGCCTCACCTGGAAGTTGGCAACCCTAGCAGAGTCACTTATCAGTTGGCGGGAAGGATATTCCTCTTTTTTAAAAAAAAAAAATGCAAGCTTTTCCTCAGCTGATGTTTTATCCTTTTATCTTCTTGTTTTACCTCTTCCAGAATGCTCATTCTCGTGAGCAGCACAGCACAGGTATACAGGAGATAAATATTTTAAAGAGATAAATTAGATCAGCCCTGCTGTGAGGCCTCCAGCTTGTGGCTTGAAATGGACACCTACAAGGCTGGCAGGCTGGCAGCAGCCCTCGCCTATCTGCCATCTGGAGGGAGTTCTGTTTCAAGTGGCAGGAGGAGAAAAGGAGGAGACCCCCCCCTCCTCATGGAAAGCTACAGCAGATCTGCTAGACTAGGACGAAATCCAGCTCAGAGAAGGTTGCCAGGTCCCCCCCCCCCCGGCCACTGGTGGGGGATGGGAGGGTTGCACTGCCAAATCCAGTTTGGGAAACTCCTGGAGATTAGAGGATGGAGCCGGGGGAGGACAGGGACCTCAGTGGGGTACAATGCCATAGAGCCCATCCTGCAAAGCATCCATTTTCTGTAGTCTTGAGATGAGAGCTGTAATTCCAGGGGGTCCCCAGGTCCCACCTGGTCCCACCTGGAGGCTCAAGCCCTCCCAGTCTCCAGATCCACTCCTGAATCAGCCGTCTAGGGTAGGCAAGCAGTGTTCTGCAGATGCCCGACATCTGTAAAGTGTCTTAGGAGGATGTCACAGAAGGAGGAGGTGTTAAGTACTGGTTTCACATAGCGAACTTTACTGGAGACCAAAAGATGAGGCAACAAGTATAATTTAAGAACAGTTGCTACTTACAAACAACTAGGCCCAGAATACACTGCTCACTGCAGCCACTGCCCCACCCTGCATAGCCCAGGCTAACCCGATCCCATCAGATCTTGGAAGCTAATCAGGGCCAGCCTTGGCTAGTATTTGGAAGGGTGACCTCCAAGGACTGCCAGGGTCATGGAGGAGAGGCAGGCTATGGCAAACCACCTCTGAAATGTCTCTTGCCTCAAAAATAAGTCTAGCTCACCACCTAGTGGTGCATAACACTGAAGAGCTAAAAGCTGTGGCTGCCAGATAATCTTAGGATCTCCTGGCTATTCTACACACAATGCCCTATGATAATTAATTAATTACTGCAGCCACCAAAATATAACTGTAAAGAAACAGAAAGTATCTCTTGAAGATGGTGGTGGTGTGACGGACTGCACTTTTAAAAGCTTAGAAGGGTTGTGTAAACAGATAAAGGGTAAACAGCCAGAGAGCAGTGGCAGGCTGTTCCAAGATCATCAGCTCTTGGATTGGTTAGCATCAGCTGAGCAGAGAAAGACTTGAGTGCCGCATACTGAGGAAAGAATTGGTCAGGTTTATGCCTTGATGGAACTGAATAATTACAGTCTGATTTCATCCCTAGCTGAGAAGAGTTTAGTACTGTTTCAGAATGCAGCCCTGACTGAGAGCAGTTTAACACCAACAGGAGAACTGGGGAAAGCTCACAAGGAAGTTTGGGAAGTAGGCCAAGACTCTCAATTGGGCCAAGGAAAGGGGATAGATCTTTTAGACAGAAACGAAAATTCCCTACCCAGTCAAACAGGGAGTTAGCTTTGAAGAATGCAGAGATCCCTGGTCTGGTGTGGTTAGGAACTGCCTTTGGAGACCTTAAGAGTCAGTTAAAAACTCAAGATGAGTACTGGTGTTTCAAGAGAAGGTGTCTGGGTACCTGAAAGAGTTCCTTCTGGAAACCAGAAGAGTTACAGAATACTCACAGAAAGTGTACTGGAGAATTTGGGGGAAATACTGGAACAAAAAGCCTCTCAACACAAAAATTTAAGTCACTGTGAAAAGCTTAAGAAATTCTAATTAACATAATTAACATAAGAACAAAAGTCTATGCATGTACTGGTTTTACCTCAGAAATTTCAACCCCTGATTTCACCTGACCTTTCCTCTCTATGTTAAATAAAATATTTGGTTATTTTGGAATTTCAGAACACCTCGAGTGCCATTAAGTTGTTTAATTTTTAAAGCAGGCTTCTGATCCTTCCTTCAGGTTCCTGGGCTGAGCCAACAGCCAAAATATCACACTATGACAGGGTGGGACAGACAGAGTTCTTCAATAAAGAAGAAAACACATTACTAGGGCGGCTCAGTCAGTAAAGGGAATGAAAAACAGAGGGAAAATCTTGCCTCTGAGGGAGAGAAAGGGAAGGGGTCATAAGTGAAAACTGCTATCTAGTCAAAGACAGCTTATGGCAACACCATAGGGTTTTCAAGGTCAGCAACATTCAGAGGTGGTGTGCCATTGCCTGCCTGTGTGTAGCCTCTGGACTTCCTTGGTGGTCTCCCAACCAAATACTAACCAGGGCTGACCATGCTTAGTTTTCAAGATCTGATGAGATCAGACTATCCTAGGCTATCCAGGTTGGTGGGGTAGGGTGTCTTGAAGGTACACTACACTATTTACAAAAACATGCATCACAGGAAGGAAATATAGCATACCCCTCTTCCATTCCTGAAAAGATATGCATACATTTAGAACCTCTGTATGTAGAAGAGAATGTATCCTTTGCACTTGAAAACAAATTGTAGTTAAAAGGGGGCATGGGGAGAACCCTTTCCAGTTCACTCAGTGTCATTTGCCCAGTGAACAGTACAGAGTTTGTGGCAGGACGAGGTCAAATGAAAAATATTTAGTCAAGTATTCTCTCCTCACCATGACTGGAAGCAGATGATCAAACTGCATGGGGAAATTTGGGTTAAAGTCCATCTGGGGTCTGTGCCAGAATTGCCCTAGCTTTGGAATAAGGGTGCAAGCTCCCCACCACCACCACATACAAACACAACAGGTTCCAAGAACTTGGGGCCTATCAGGTTTGTATTTTGATATCGCTAATAGAATTATTCTTCCTTGTTTATCTTCTCCACTTACTTTAAATCATTTTCAATTATTAATTGGATGTGATACATGAAAAAATATAATTCCAGACAGATGTAATTCCAGATTATTTACCAAGTTGGGTTTGGGCTTTCAAGTTTTAAACAACACTGTAGTTGGAAAGTTTCCTGCTGAACTCCATAACATTGAGATCTGTAAACAAAAACAGGACTGGGAAGGAACCACAGAAGAATGGAAGTGAAAGGACAAGAGATGTTGACAAGAAGACCTTTTATCTCGCAACACAATGGCCTGAATGAAACATTTCTGGTAATATGGCACCAATTCTTGTCATGCAATGACTATCATCATTCTTCTTCTTTCTTTCTTTTTTTTAGTATTTTTTAAAAAAATTATATGTACCCAACAGTCATGGCAACTTCTGGTGACTGACCCCTACTGGGAGCCTGGAGGATATTCAGAGGTGGCTGAATAAAGCCTGCCTCTGCCTCCCGATTGCTGGTGTTCCAAGGAGGTCTCCCATCCAAGTACTAGCCAGGACTAACCTTGTTTAGCTTTTGAGATCTGATGAGATCGGGCTTGCCTGGGCTATCCAGGTCAGGGCACAATGACTATCATTTTTAATGTGTTCACATGTGACTCTCATGTCTTTCCATTAGATGCATTGTTTTATGTTGCACCAGTGGCTGAAGACAAAATCCTTCTGCACAGCCCAGGGGGCCACGCAAGATTAGAGGATGTTTGACATACTGCATCCATAACTGCTAAATTGGTCCCCCCTCACCATTGCTGTGCTTTGGTGAGGGTTGGGGCTTGCCTTGCCCCCTGAACCGGCAAGAAAGAGACCGACACCAAAGTTTTGGGTTTGAACAAGGGCCACTTTATTACTTAAATCATGCATTCTTCATTATGGCGAGGGGCTGGGTATTGCATACCAGATAGGTGTCCATATTCCTGACCACCTTCTACCATATTGGGCGATGCACCTGCCCTGATCCAGAGCCTTTTTACCAAGACTCTTGACCAGCAGCTCGGCAATTGTAACCGCTAAACCCGGTCCACCACCCCAAGGCCCCAAAGCCTGCTAGGATGGCCGAACCAGGTTGTTCTCAAGCAGGAGATCCTTTCCCGTTCCCGAGCCGCCAAGCTCGAGAGCCGTTCCTGGATGCCTGCTTAATTATCATAACAATGCTTAGGTGCTCACCATTTATATTTTCTGTTCGCTTTACCCCGCCACAGCAAAGGCCACGCCTCTGCATAGGCCTTAGCCCCCATTAAGCAATCCAATGCCAAGAGCACCCCTCGCCTCAAATCAGATAGAAAAATATCATTGCCCTTGTCCAAAAGGTGAACCCCATCAAACCTGTACAGATCCGGTAGGTCTACCCGAATCCCAGGGCGTGGTAAGAAAATGCCCAGGCCACCTTCCATGGCTAAACACAGCTGCTTGTTGGCTTTTCTCCGTGCCCTGTCCAGGCTTCTCGGGTCCCCCAGACCCCGCCACACCTGCCTTGGCAGCATTGCCGACCACACAATCAGCACCCCAGGCCAGCGGCCAGCAATCATTGCCAAGTCCGCCTTCACTTGCAAGACCAGAGCGACTCCCTTCATGAGTCCCAAATCGTTTCCACCTTGGGGCAAGGCAAGCCCCAACCCTCACCAAAGCGCAGCAATGGTGGGGGGGGGGGCTGATGTGCCTTCTGGAGTCAAGGAGGGAGAGGGGGGCGGAGCCAGCTAGTTTATAAGCTGGCTCCTCCCCCAGGCTCAGTCTTTTTCGTTCAGACTTTCTGTTGCGAAGAGAGTTCTGGAAGGTGATGTCTCAAGCAGTGTTCCCTCTAAGCTGAGTTAGTGGGAGCTAGCTCACAGTTTTTTAGCCTCCAGCTCACACATTTTTGTCTTAGCTCAGGAAGGATGGCTCCAAAGCAAACTAATTTCTGCAAGAGCCACATCACTTGCTCACAACTTTAATGCCAGTGGCTCACAAAGTAAAATTTTTGCTCACAAGATTCCACAGCTTAGAGGGAGCATTGGTCTCAAGTCATCAAGTAGTAAGTCAAGGTACAGGTGACTGAGTTATGAGGGGCTGCAGGGATGACTCATTCTTCCTGACAGCGTCCAGCGGAGGGACTGGTTGTTCTACCTGGGTGCATGATTGAGTTATCCAGGAGACTCATATTGTGGGGCAGAAGTTGAGGGCTATGGCTTCTGACCTGCTAACATGAGTCATTGTCTTGTGGTCAAAGGAGTGGAGCACTCTGGAGGCTTTGATGAAATCATTGCTGAGTGCGTCCCTTAGAGCAGGGGTGGCCAAACTTGCTTAACGTAAGAGCCACATAGAAGAAACATCAGATGTCTGAGAGACGCAAGGCATGAACAAATTACATGTTTTTATTGGAAAATATGCAGATTTGCTTTTTATTAACATTAAATGAGACTGCCAAAAATAATAACAAAAGGGGTAAAAGCAGATATTGATAATTATATTTATTTGTCCAGTGATATTTGTTTGCTACTGTTATTTAGCTTCCCCAGCCACCCTGCTGGGAGCCACATAATATGTGTGGAAGAGCCACATGCAGCTCCCGAGCCACAGTTTGGCCACCCCTGGCTTAGAGCATTCAGGCAGTTGGCTACTTCTATCTGAGAGCACCCAGGGGAAGTCCTACCCGAGTTCAGGGCCAAGCATTTGGCGTCAAGCTGGATGTTTTACCCAGGCCTCTGGCACTTAAAGCCACAGCATTTGTGAGTTATGCACAGATAGGGGTACCCACCGGGGGGGGGGGGCAGCCATGTAGGGAACAGTATGAAGGTAGATCATTCAGTTCTAAAGTCTGTTTTAAGGTTGAGTTCACGCATGTAATAAATAATTTATAAATTATCATGGTGACCTCGATTCAGGACTATGGAGTTTTCAAAGCAAAAGAAGAGCAGTGGTGGTTTATGACTGGCTTCCTCTGTACAGCACCCCAGTCTTCCCTGGTGGTTTCCTATCCAAGTACAGGCAATGGCCAGCCCTCCTTAGCTTCCAGGCTCTGACAAGGTTGGGCTAGCCTGAGTTATTGAGGCGCTACTCACATATATAACATATAGGCTGCGGTCACACACACTGAATAATCCACTTACAATCCACTTTGACAGTTCACACAGTAAAAATCCATATGGAAAGTACACTGAAAGTGGATTATTTAGTGTGGGTGATTGCAGCTATAGACTAATTCACGTCTTGACAAATTTTCTTAGGCTCTAGAAGCCAGCCCCAAAATTTAGGAGTCGGATTCACCCATAACAAATGCAATAAATCCAGAACTGCTTCTAAAATAAACATGATACTTTATAGTTTATGTTTTACCATTATCATTTGTTCCTGAAAAATCATAGATACATATGTAAGAAACAATTCAATAATATGGTTTAGAATCCCTAGGCATTTTAAAACCACAGTTTGTCTATGATCAAAGCAGGTTTACAGCTCAGTTTGGATATACGAAAGCTAAGTGCAGATGGCCTCTTCAGATTCTCCAGCATAGTTCTGAAAAACCCAGTTTTTGTGATTACTTTGGCATTTGAATCATAGGGGTGATGACACAGCACAATGAGGCTCTGGTATGACAAGTAAAATCTAGGTACACAGCAGCAGCAGAAGAGGAAGAAGAGGAGGAGACTGGATTTATACCCCACCCTTCACTACCCGAAGGAACATAAGAACATGAGAGAAGCCAATGTTGGATCAGGCCAGCAGCACATCCAGTCCAACACTGTGTCACACAGTAGCCAAAAATACCAGGTGCCCTCAGGAGGTCCACCAGCGGGGCCAGGACACTAGAAGCCCTCCCACTGTTGCCCCCCCCAAGCACCAAGAATACAGAGCATCACTTGCCCCAGATTGAGAGTTCCTATCTATACTTTGTGGGCCACTGATGGACCTCTGCTCCATATGTTTATCTAATTCCCTCTTGAAGCCATCCATGCTTGTAGCTGCCACCACTTCCTGTGGCAGTGAATTCCATGTGTTAATCACTCTTTGGGTGAAGAAGTACTTCCTTTTATCTGTTCTAACCCAAATGCTCAGCAATTCCATTGACTGCTGACGAATTCTTGTATTGTGGGAAAGGGAGAAAAGGACTTTTTTCTCTACCTGCTCTATCCCATGCATAATCTTATAAACCTCGATCATGTCACCCCTCAGCTGTCATTTCTCCAAGCTAAAGATCCCCAAGCGCTTCAACCTTTCTTCATAGGGTAAGTGTTCCAACCCTTTTATCATTCTAGTAGCCCTTTTCTGCACTTTTTCCAGTGCTATAATATCCTTTCTGCGGTGTGGCAACCAGAACTGTACACAGTACTCCAAATGAGGTCGCACCATCGATTTATACAGGGGCACTGTGATACTGGCTGATTTGTTTTCAGTTCCCTTCCTAATAACCCCCAGCGTAGTGTTGGCCTTTTTCATTTCAGTCGCACATTGTCTCGACATTTTCATTGCGTTATCTACTATGACTCCAAGATCTCTCTCTTGGTCAGTCTCCACCAGTTTGGACCCCATCAACGTGTATTTATAGTTAGGATTTTTGGCTCCACTTTGCACTTGGCCACATTGAACCCCATTTGCCACACCCACTCGCCCAGCCTCGACAGATCCCTTTGGAGTGCCTCACAATCCTCCCTGGTTCTCACCACCCTGAACAACTTCGTGTCATCTGCAAATTTAGCCACTTCACTGCTTACTTCCAACTCCAAATTATTAATAAACAAGTTAAAAAGCATCGAAACAAGTACTGATCCCTGCGGTACCCCACTGCTTACCTCCTTCCACTGAGAAAATTGCCCATTTATACTCACTCTCTGTTTGGTGTAGTGGTTAAGTGCGCAGACTCTAATCTGGGAGAACTGGGTTTGATTCTCCACTCCTCCACTTGCACCTGGCTGGATGACCTTGGGCAAGCCATAGCTCTGTACCAGCTGTTCTCTCAAGGACAGCTTGGGAAAGAGCTCTCTCAGCCCCACCTACCTCACAGGGTGTTTCTTGTGGGGAGGGGAAGGGAAAGGAGTTTGTAAGCCACTCTGAGACTACAAGTGAAGGGCAGGGTATAAATCCAATCTCCCCTTCTTCTTCTGTGTAGTATTAACAGTATTTATTTGCTTTATTTATTAATAGTCTGCCTTTCTTGCTGAGACTCAGGACAGATTGCACAATGAAAAACAATGTAACTTAATAGGGCTGCCAGCCTACAGCTGGGGCCTGGAGATCTTCCAGAATTAAAAATGATCACCAGACTACAAAGATCAGATCCCGTGGAGAAAATGGCTACTTTAGATGATAGACTGTATGGCCTTATACCCAGCTGAGGTCTCTCCCCTCCTTGGGCTCCACCCCTAAATCTCCAGGCATTTCCCAACCCAGATTTGGCAGCCTAGACAGTATAATATACATGCAGCCAATAATGCAATAAAACTGGATTTTACAGAATTAGAGAATGCAGTGAAAATAGTGTAAGGCATAAAATAAAACAGAACAATTCAACAGTACTTATAAGAGACTACTTCAAAAAAATGAATAGCAATTGATGTTATGCCTCAAGTTTTTTTGGAAAAGAGCTAAAGGAGAGGGAAGTATTGTAAACCAGGCAGAAACAGTGATAATAAAAACAGGATTTTTAATTTTTTCCTAGAAACTGAAGTCCCTCCTGTATAGGATAGCATGGTGTTCTTAAGATAACAATGATTACAGTTCCATTCGGCAATGGAACTAATCAAGTTTAAATTTTACGGGAACATTTACAGCTTGATTCTAAGGCTGTTACTCAGATGTAAGCTAACAAGAAGAAAATTCATCCATTTGAAATGTGGTGTGGGAGGAGAGCTCTACGGATGCCATGGACCGATAAAAAGACAAATATGTGAATTCTAGATCAAATCAAGCCTGAACTCTCCTTTGAAGCTAAAATGGTTAACTGAGGCTATCACAGAACAAAGTTTGAGTCCAGTGGCACCTTAAAAACCAACAAAGTTTTAATCATGGTATGAGGTTTCGTGTGCAAGGCATACTTCCTCAGATACATTATTTGAGGAAGTGTGCATGTGCACGAAAGCTTGAATAAAACGTTGTTGGTCTTAAAGGTTCCACTGGGCTCACACTTTGTTCTATTGCTTCTAGGGTTGCCAGGTCTGGGTTGGAAAATACCTGGAGACTTTGGGGGTGGAGCCAGGAGAAGGTGGAGTTTGGGGAGGGGAGGGGCCTCAGCATGGTACAATGCCATAGAGTCCACCCTTCAAAGCAGCCATTTTCTCCAGGGGAGCTGATCTCTGTCAGCCGGAGATCAGTTGTAAAAGCGGGAGATCCCCAGGCCCCACCTGGAGGATGGCAACGCTGATTGCTTCAGACCAACACGGCTGCCCACCTGAGGCTATCATAGTTTGGTCACACTGTGAGAAGACAGGAATCAGCGGAAAAGACAATAATACTAGGAAAAACTAAAAGAGGAAGATCCAGCATGAAATGGATTGACTCAATAAAGGAAGCTATAGCCTTCGGTTTGCAAGACCTGAGCAAGGCTGTTGATGACAGGACTTTGGAGACGATCAATTCATAGGGTCACCGTAAGTCAGAAGCAGCTTTATGGCATATAAAACACATAGGCCATTAACGCCAAGGAAGGCATATTTGAAAGCATAGATGGGGGGCACCATGGGGAAATTGAAAGTTGCCATGGCAACAGGCCACATGCTACATGCTAATCATGTCTCATCTGCACTGAGGCCCATCCCTCAGCCTACCCAGCAGCCTCTGTTCAACTGATGGGGGGAAGCAGCTTCTTGCTAAGTTCTGCAGCTGGAAAGGGTCACTTTAAAGGTCAATTGTGGGCCAGGATTTGGCCATTTGATTATTAGGCTTTTAGCCTGCCCTCTCCCACAAGCAGGCTCAGGGCGGGTTACAACAGCAGTAAATGCACAATTCAATAAATAAAATAACAGTCATAAAATGCAGTTACAGTAGGCAATTAGTATCAATAGTAACAAACGATGGCACCATTTGACCCAGCTGACTCTATCTTCACCTGCTCCCGCACAGGTTCCCTGTACGGTTGCAGGTGGATGACAGCTAGTCCGGGGGGGGGGGGGGGGCGGCAGTGGACAGCGCAGATGAAACAGAACAGATGACAATAGTAGAGGGAGAGGCCAGTATAAGTGAATCTCCTCCACCTCAACCATAGGCCTGGTGGAACACCTCCATTTTACAGTCCCTGCAGAACTGCATTAAGTCCCACAGGGCCTGGATCTCAATAAGGAGAGTGTTCCAGCAACAGGGAGCTAATAGCAAGAGTGTTCCACTTTGCCAGCAAAGCCCCTTCTTTGCTCCTCTGTGGCCATGTAGCATTGTTAAATTTAGTTATACACCCAGGTATTGTCTTCCCAGGCCTTTCATTACACTGTTATACCCTTCCACCAAGGTTCCAGTCTCTCTCCATTCTCTGTTCTGCTTTGTCTCTGGGGTCTGTCTTCATCCTTTGGAACTTTAAGTCCCTTTGGAGGTTTAAGTCCCTCTCTCTTCTTCAGGAGTTCCTCTCTAATTTCTTCTGACTTTCCTCCTCCAACCCACTTGCACCTTCACTAGGGCTGGTACATGTCTTGAGTCCTTCCCCCTCTGTACTGCAGGGGGCTGGGTAAACTCTTTCCTCAGTGTTTTCAGACTCTGTACTCACACTTCTGCCTTTGCCAGTTCTGAGCACTCCGGTCTGTGGTTCTTGGTTAGCACAGGTGTTCCCTTCAGAAGCCCTAGCATTTTGATTCCAGCCTTCCTGTTTCACCCCCAGCTTTGCCACTCCATAATACCTCCACACCCTCCACACTCAGCATTGTTACCTCAGGGCTTTCCTTCCTGCTACAGGCTTCTATGGTGGCTGTCTCTTTGTCTCCAGCCCCCACCTCGTGTCTCCCTGCCACAATTTGCCTCCCTTCCTTAGGCGCTGTGTCTGCTCCCTTGAGATTGCTACCATTCCTCAGCTGGTCAGCGGGAGGAAATCCTGCCCCCAAACACAACATGCTGATGTCATGCAGAAATGCCATTATCATGTTGGTGATGTTGTGTAGCAACACGCTGGTTTTGGGGCAAAACTCTATGGTTTGAGGGTGGTTTTACTATAGAGTTTTGCTGAAAAACCAGAGCGTCGCTGACATGATGATGTAACTTTTGCATGACATCAGCACGTCATGGTGCTCTGCCACCACTCCATCCCCACTCATTTCTACATTTGACCGAGCTGCTAGAGGTCTCCATCCACCAGCCTAGCCCTGAGGGACTGCCTTGTCAACCACATACATTCATATTTTCTTTCATAAATATAAATCAGAGATATTGGTATTATCTTTTACCAATATAGCTAGTCTAGCCAGTTGTTGGTACTAGAGGACAATAGGTTCCTAAATAATTCCATTCAGCACTTCTAGAGTTTAAGTGAGAATGAGGCAGAAGATTAGAAGCATTAATTACTTTTTATTAGAAACCACTTTTCAGAACTTTACAATAGAGACCAAGTAAACCATTCCATTGACAGTAATTTTGGTTTGCCACCTCAAGTTAAAAATAGCTGAAAGCTATATGTGCAACACTGGATGTGTTGAAAGACCACCATTCCTCAGCATTTTATAGTTAATTTCTTTTCATAACACAAAACCATCTCTCATAATAGCTCAGCCATATTTTGAGTAGTAGTGTAAATGAAACGGGAGAAAATAGCTAGATTTGTCGCCAACATAAACTGTCAAACCAATCTACAATACAACTTAGTAAAAATAGATGGGTTTGAGTAAAGAGGCTCTCAAATTTTTCATCCCAGCTGCCAAAACTCTGAGTTCCAATCGCCCTCCTCCCATGCATGAATTGAGGCTGGGATTGTTTGGCAACATCACATGTCCAGAAATCACTCTTTGTTCACCATGGGAGTGAGCTGTGTCTGTTGCTCAGCTCTCTCCCTTCTCCCTTTGAATGAAAGAAGATGGCTCTTTGATCCAGACTTTCAAAACTAGGAAGCCTTCAAAGGCCCTTTCTGCACTGACAGCTTGCTCCAGAGAATCTGAGGAGTCAAGCCTTAAAGGTTGACTTGCGGTTGCATGCATTCCCTCTGCACTGTTTCCACCCCCCTCTGGTTTATTTATTTGTGTATTCTGTATGCATTCTGCATCTACAAGCAAAACCCACATTTTTTGCCTAATTAATATGGAAATGTCATGTGACATTGTGTGAGTAGCGTCCAAAGTTTTTTTAAAATCTAAGATAAAGATAAAGGCAAACATCTTTCTAAACTTTTAACTGCAAACCCAACCCCTCCCCTCCCCTCCCTCTCTCCCTCTGTGATTCTGCAGAAAGAAGGGGAAAGGGAGGGGGGAATCCAGACCCACACATGCAAGACTGAGACATTTGAGAGCAGGGAATCCCCTAGTCCTTTATATTTACTGATCCCTTCTTATGCCCTCTCTGGCTTTTTAAAAGTTTGCCTGAGTGGGAGGACACATCATCTTTTATCTTTGGAGACGGAGGGAAAGAAAACAGAATGGGGAGAGAGCATCAACCTAAAGAGAGAGAGGCGGAAATGAAGGAGGGGCAGTGGGCAGCACTTAAATACCCACAGAAACAATTCTGCCTTAGAAAGGATTAGCGATTTGAAAGCAGATGAGAACAAAGAACCACAGCAAAAGGAGTTTTGGTAACTGTGAGGCAACAGTATGCTGGAAGCAATTTGAATGCAGATTCTTGTAAAACAAATGCATAAACAAGAGAAAGCCTTGACACAAACTGGAAGGGAAAGCAGGAGGGAGTGCAGAATGAAAGAATAGGGTGCACTCAGAAACGAAGGCAAAATATGGGTGCAGAAAAAGCTAAAGTGCCATGACAGCTGAATGCAGGACTGGGGCAAATTGTGGTTTGTTCCTTTCTCACAAACCAGGAATCTCTACCAGACTGTGCTTTAAGGCCAAAACAGATGCAACAAAGTTCAGAAATTACCACCCATCTTGAAAAGGCAAATTATGTCTGCATGTACCCCTGATTTGGTTCAAGGACATACAAGTAAGCTTCTTGGTCCTTAAAAAAAAAGGTTGCAACAAGATAGAGCACAGAAATGTATCCCAACAACATAGGTGCCAATGAGACTTTTAAGTATTGAGCAGGAGGCGATGAAGCCAAACAAACAGGCTTTTATTCAGTGACATTGTTCAGCTCAAAAGACAGCTCTGTAAGAGCAGCACTTTCATTTATACTGTTCCAACACATAACTTTCAACAGTGTAACTATATACAAGCAATACTATTGGACCCAAGCAGGGCTCAGCGATTGGGTATCTAGATTGGCTTCAAGACCAATGGGAGTCTTTATTAATCAGCCAATAGGAATTGGAGCTTTAGGATACCAGAGCCCTTTCCAAGCTATTACTGCTTCATATTCTAAACACAAACACAACAGAGACCAATACTCTGAACCAGCCAGTTGGAGTGGGGTACTAGAAAAGGATGAAGAACTGACAGTGGGGGATTTAGTTAGTTAGAAGCTGAATAGATGGAGTTGGGATTGAGGAAGAAGGGATGTGAAATCACGCTGTGTAGAAATATCATATATTTGGCTAAATGCACCTATCTGGATTACTGAGTATACAAAGGTATTCCAGATGGGCATTGTGGGTCTGATATGGAACTAAGTTGCAACAGAGTGCTGTGTTGATATGTTAGAAAACTGCCCGAAATAACTTTATTTTTTCCCCACATGGGGCATGTACTGTTTAAAACTCCTGGATTGTTAATATTTATCTCCATTGTGTTTCTTGGTGGATAAACATTGTTCTTGTTCAGTGTAAGAAGTAAGCCCTTTTTTTGTTCCTGGAAATTTACCTTGTTATTTCTCTGTTATCAATCCAGGCTTGAGCAGTTTTATAATCAGGCCCAGAGTCTATCCCCTCAAACCTTTTTAAAGCCCTGCCAGGAAGCCTAGGATAGTCTTTCTGTCTTTTAAAATGCTAGCAAAAGTGCAGGGAGCATCATTTCAGTTAGTGAATGTGAGTGGAGATAGAAGGGGTAAATCCCATATACCCTTCCAGCACAGCCCCAAGCCTTATTGAGACTAGAGACGCATGCAATGTGTCATTTAATATATGGAAATCCATTATGATTGTTGCACTGACCTGGATAGCCCAGGCTAGCCCAGTCCTGTCAGATCCTGGAAGCTGAGCAGGGTTGACCTTGGTCAGTATTGGGATGGGAGACCACCAAGGAATACCAGGATTGTGATGCAAAGGCAGAAAATGGTATACCTCAACAAGGTTTGCTATTAGTCAGCTGTGATTTGACAGCAGTTATGTGTGTGTGTGATTGTCATATCTTTTTTATATAGTTATTCATATTCTGGCTTCTCTCCTTGGCCTAAGCATGGCTTGAGGTCTTTAGGAACCTGTTGCGTTCCCCACCCATCTGAAACTAAAGATTTCCTTATGCATCATTCATTTTCTTAGCCACAATGCTACAGTAAGCATTACACAACATTATTCTAATTCAAAACAAGTTTTCTAGACACACAGGAAGATAGAGGAAGGATTGAGGATATGTATTTAAACAGGAAGAAGGAGCTGCAAACCAGACCAAGTAGGGCCAGATCAAAGATGATCAGAAGAAGACAGAATGGTGGACCTCTCAGAGGGGGGAGATCAGGTGGAGGAAAAGTTTTTATGAAGCAAGTAGGTTTTCGTCAATATCATCAACATTTATTACGATAAAAGATCTGCCAAGCAGTTTACCAGTGCAGATTACATACAAATATAAAATTAAAATACAAGGGTTAAAATTCATAACATTACAGGTATAGGTATAACTGATTATAGATAAAAAATTATTAAAAGGTTTGGAATATCAGCTTTCTTATGGCTAAAGCTTCAGCACATAATTTGGCCATTTTAGAGGCGGTCTCACTAGATTGGTGGCCAAGAAAAAGTTATGTAGAGTTATGTATAGAATGTGGGGATGCTCCTGTGCCTTGAAGCACGCTTGTTCTTGATGTGCATTGTCGTAATTGGGTTACTCAACTCTAGACAATTCACAATTCCATATGAAAACTAATTTAAATGAATTGCTTGATAAAGAGTGATATGAAAGGTTTGTCAGGAATTTTTGATGAGACGGCTTATTGAAATGTGAGAGTCACCACTTCATCGCTGGAGCCATCCAGTTCTGAACCTGTATGTGCAAAATAGCCCTAAGTGACAATAGGATGGAAAATATTGTCAGGTGTGGCTTTTAGTATTAAAATGGTTCAGTAGCAAGAGAAGTTAGACCTGGAGGAATTTCCTTCTCTTTATTACTTTTAAAGGAACAAGAACTTTCTCAGAATGTCAACCTGGACCAAGGCGGGAAGGTGAGTGATGGCAGGAATGTAATGTAAATGATGTATACATAAAACTGGATTATGAAGGTATTTTACCTCAATAACACCTAACATTTTCTGGGAGTTCTGTGTGTGGAATTCAAACTCCTAAGTATGCTTGGCCCCAGTTTCATTTGGGGCCATGGTCAATGAGGGGAAAAGCTTAAGCCTTCCCCTCTACAATGTTGTCCCAGCCTGAAACAGTGGCCCTTTCCGCACCAACAGCTTGTTTCAGAGAATCTTAAGGGTTAACTTCACAGTCGCACACATTCCCACTGCACTGTTCTGCCCCCTCCAGTTTATTTGTTTGTTATTCTGTATGCATTCTGCATCTACAAACAAAACCTACATTTTTTGAGATAACTGAATGCTTTGTCTAAGATGAAGAGATGAAGAGAGAGGCAAACATCTTTCTAAACTTTTAACTTTTAACTGCAGATCCAACCCCTCCTTCCCTCCCTCCCTCTGTGATTCTGCAAAAAGAAAGAAAAGGGAGGGGAGGGGGAGATCCAGGCCCACACATGCAAGACTGATGCATTTGGGAGCAGGGAATCCCCTAGTCCTTGATATTTATTGATAAGAGCATAAGAGAAGCCAATGTCGGATCGGGTCAATGGCCCATCCAGTCCAACACTCTGTCACACAGTGGCCAAAAATACCAGGTGCCATCAGGAGGTCCACCAGGAGGTCCACTTCTTCTGCTCCTTTTTATGCTCTCTTTGGCTTTTTAAAAGTTTGCCTGAGTGGGAGGACATGTCCTCTTTTGTCTTTGGAGAATGAAGGAAAGAAAACAGAACAGGGAGGGAGTGTCAACCTAAAGAGAAAGGCAGGAACAGAGGAGGGCAGTAGGCAGCACTTAAATACCCAAAGAAACAATTCTACTTTAGAGAGGATTAGCAATTCAAAAGTGGATGAGAACAAAGAATTGCAGCAAAAGGAGTTTTGGTAACTGCTGGCAACAGTGTGCTGGAAGTGGTCTGAGTGCATATTCCTGTAAAACTAGTGCAGAAACAAGAAAAAACCCTGACACAAACCGAGAGTGAAAGCGGGAGGGAATGCAGACCGGAAGAATAGGATGTGCTCAAAAACTGAGACAAAATACCGGTGCAGAAAAGGCCAGTGTCAGGGAGGTGCTGTTTGCCTAGTGCTGCCAGTCTCCTAATGGTGACTGGAGAGCTCCTGGAATTACAACTGATCTCCAGGTTACAGCAATCAGTTCTCCTGGAAAAAAATGGCTGCTTTGGAAGGAGGTGCTCTATGGCTTTATATCCCAGTGGGGTTCTTCCCCTCCCCAAAACCTACCCTCCCTACGGTCCACCCCCAAATCCCCAGGAATTTCCCAACCTAGAGCTGGCAACCATGTTCGCCCCACTGGGGAAACTTATGTGAACTCATGGCCAACAACTAACTTTTTCTAAATAGGGCAAACAGCTGTCCAGGGCTGGATGATGGGAAAGCTTAAGGGCCTTCTCCCTGTGTGACATGATCCTGAACTAAAGCAGACCTGGGAATTAAGTTCCAGGTACAGAACATCGAGACCCCATTAACAGGACCTGTAGGGGAACACATTGTAATGTGTGCATTGGCCCTAGATAGCCATCAGGCAAATGGCTTTTGCTCTAGTTTCCTTTTTCTAATGGTGTCCTTAGAACTGCTTCCTTATATGCAGCAATTACCTGTATCCTTTCTTGCTTACTTTGAGTGGCCAACATTTTATTTCACTGAGCCAATAAAGGACTATGTTGAGGATGTTTTTAATCACAGCAGCCTTTTGCATACACAAATTCTTGAGTCTGAAACTCTGGCAACCCCATAATTTGCTCGGATCTTTGGCATCAAGGGTAGGCTTTGGCTCTCTCATTCAGTTCTTGTAACAAGTACACCATGAACTCTGATGTTAGTCCAGCAAAGCCTGGTGCTTCGAGGTGCAAGTATGCGACCATATTAGTACAGGGCGAAGTGTCCATCTGTGTTGTGTTTGCTAATATACATGGGCTTTCTTTGACCTCTTGGAGCGTTAGACAGCTATTTGTATGCCTGTGGTTTACAGTGCCATACCTCTTATCAGAGACATATGTGAATTGTTAGCAGAGGGCAGGACAGGTTCTTTCCTCCTTTGGTATCCTACCATGATGTTTTAGAGAAGTTTATAGGAGGTTCTTCCCCCCTTTGGCATCCTACATGAAGTTTTAGAGAAGTTTATAGCATTTCTCCCCACTTTTCCTTTCTGAAAGAAATAATAGGCAATATACCCAGTATATACAGTATATTAATGCCCCTCAGTCATAGAGTTGCCAACTCTGGGTTTGGAAATACCTGGAGATTTGAGGGTGGAGCCTGGGAGGATGGGGGTTAGGGAGGGGAGGGATCCTGGTAGGGTATAATACCTTCAAAAGCAGCCATTTTCTCCAGGAGAAGTAGAACAAATGTTTTAAATAAAGAAATAATTAATAAATAAGTATGTAGTTTGGAGATCAATTGGGATTCTAGGGGATCTCCAACTCCCACCTGGAGGTTGGCAACTCAATTCATTGGGCTGCCTGTCCTAGACCTCAGGGAGTTAGCCTTAGCCACAGAGAAGAGGAGTGTGCCATCAGGTCTCAATGGACTCATGGCACACTCCATCGATAGGCAATTCAGGCAAGAGACAAATAAAGGTGGTTGGCCATGGCCTTCCTCTGCTTGGCAACTGTGGACTTTCCTGGCAGTTCGTATTTGGATAGGAGACCACCAAGAAAGACAAGTGTTGCAATGCAGAGGCAGGCAATGGCAAGCCACCTATGAATGTCATCTTGAAAACCCCATGGTGTCACCATAACTGCTCTTACTTGATGGCAAAGAAAGAGAGAGTGTTTCACAGAATTACAGTACCAAGTGTTCTTGAGGAAGGGAGATGACTATTGAAATAGTTTGTCCAAGGTGGTAAAGATATCTCCAAAATTTCCTTCCTTCCTTCCTTCCTTCCTTCCTTCCTTCCTTCCTTCCCTTCCTTCCTTCCTTCCTTCCTGACTGGTAGTAACATCTAACTTTAATGAGCAGTCTAATAAAAAGATCTTTCAGACCCTGACCTGGATAGCTCAGGTAAGCCAAATCTCATCAGATCTCAGAAGAGAAGCAGGGCCTGTAACCCTGGCAAGTACCTGGAAAGGAGACCTCCAAGGAATACCAGGGCTGGGACACAGAGGCAGTCAACAGCAAGCCACCTCTCTAAAATGTCCAAGTACCACTAGGGGTCGCCAGAAGTCACCCAGGACTTCCAGGCATGTGCATGCATGCATGCACACTCACCCCCAAAAACCATCTTTCAAATGTCCAGTGAGAAAATATCCACTGATCATCTGCAAGTGAGCAAGTATAAAAAGATGCTTATTTGAGAACAGCTACAGTGTACAAATATGCACACAAATTAGAGTTACCAGCCTTCAAGTGAGGCCTGGAGATTTCCAAGAATTAGAACCGATCTCTAGACCACACAGACCTGTTTCCCTGAAGATGATGGCTGCTTTGGAGGGTGCACTCATCATCAGTGAGCTCCGTCCCTTTCACAAACTCCCCCTTCCCCAGGCTCCATTCTCAAATCCCCAGGAATTTCCCAGCCCAAGGTTGGCAAGGCAACCCTAACGTAACACAAATGCATGAACTGTCTTTGTCAGAAAAGAATGTTCGTTCCCCCACAAGTATGCTCTGATACTGTGGGTGTTTATTTCTCAAAGTACCAGTCTACAAGCACCGTGTTATAGAAAAGGGCATCTGCAACATTTCAGCATGAACAAACACAGCCATGTTTGAGTTATGGAAGTGTGGAGGAACATCTGAAAGTGCTAACTCCCCCCACCCCCCTGTCCATTTTTTGTTTGCTTTCTCACACTCTTGTAATTTAACAAAATAAGAGACTTGCACACAGCTAAATGGGTTCTTCTTCCTAAATGTTATGAAAAAAATAAATATGCTGTCAGGATAAAGGCTTCTGTTCACAGCATTGGTCTCGGATCACATTTTTATAACCGTGTCACAATTTGCCCACTCCAAGTAGATGTTTGTTGTAGAAACAGCAACATCATGCTAACCAGCCCAACTCCAAAAATAAGGAAAACATTTCATGCTTGATGTGTACCACAGATGACTCCTGTTCACAGTTTTGTGTTCAAATTAAGGACCTTAGATTGGAAGGCATTCAGATTCAAGTCCATACTATCTGTCTAGATAGGGTTGCCGGCTCCAGGCTGGGAAATTCATAGAATCATAAAATAGAATCACAGAGTTGGAAGGGATCTCCAGGGTCATCTAGTCCAACCCCCTGCACAATGTAGGAAATTCACAAATACCTCCCTCCAAACCCCCAGTGACCTCTGCTCCATGCCCAGAAGATGACAAAAAAAAAAAAAAAAACAACCTCCAGGAACCTCAGGCCATCCGGCCTGGAGAACAATTGCTTCCTGACCCCAAAGTGGCAACCAGCATTTCCCTGGGGGTATAAAACAGGGCCATGAGAACTAAGCACTGATGCAACCCTCCTATCCTCCTTCTCATGATCTGCCCAAGTTCACAGAATCAGCATTGCTGTCAGATGGCCACCTAGCCTCTGAAAACCTACAAAGAAGGAGAGCCCACCACCTCCCGAGGAAGCCTCTTCCACTGAGGAACCGCTCTGTGAGAAAGTGTTTCCTAATATTTAGCCAAAAACTCTTTTGATTTAATTTCAGCCGGTTGGTTCTGGTCCAACCTTCTGGGACAACAGAAAACAACTCCGCACCGCCCTCTGTCTATATGATAGCCCTTCAAGCTGGTTATCCCCTTGAAGATGGTCATCATAGCACCATTAAGTCATCTCCTCTTGAGGCTAAACATACCAGCTTCTTCAACCTTTCCTCATAGGACATTTAAAAAAAAAACATTTTCAGTCTCTTCCACTAAATGCTGTGTTCTCCCTTTGGCACTCCAGAGGAACAGTCTAGTTATTGTAGTAGTCCATGGGGTGGGTACTGGGTCTGTAGTAGGGGTACACATTCGGTACAGCCAATCAAAACCCCCCCCACAAAAAATGCCTTTTTGGCATTTTATGAGCATTCGGCATACCAAATTAGATTCCCTGATCTGATTCGGCTGCCAAATACTGAATGCCAAAAAAATCCTGAAAATATTTGGGGGGGGGGGGGTTGGCTTTTTTTCGGCATTGCCGAATACAGGCTCTAGGAGGCTTTAAACTTTAAAGGCTCCACTTACCTTCTTTTTTCTGCTTTTTTTGTCTCTTTCCTGCCCTTTGCTCTGCTTTTCAGGAGGGAGAGGGAAGAGGGACCTTACAGACAGCCAGTGACTGCAATGCATTAGCAAATGTCATTGCAGCTTGCAAGGTTGTTGAAGCCCAGCTTGCTGCTTTCCCAGAGGAGGATCTCTGGGAAATAGGATTTGGCATACTGCTCTATGGCCAATGAACTTGTTCTGCTGCTGGCCTTGCAAACATGCCCCCTCCATTTATACAGTGGCGTCAACTATGGGGGGGGCTCGAGGGCTCGAGCCTCCCCCGAAATTTCCCGGGGGGGGCTCAGCCACCCCCGGCAAAATGAACACCCGCCAGTGGCCAGTCAGCCGGCCGTCGCCGCCTCTCCTTCCCCCCCACCCCCGGCCTGCCCTCCTGCCTCCCTGGGGCGGGGTGGGGGGGAGAGAGAGGCGGCGATGGCCGGCTGACTGGCCACTGGCGGGTGTTCATTTTGCTGGGGGTGGCTGAGCCCCCCCCCGGGAAATGCGAGGCGGAGCGGGAGCCGGGGGCCCGCAAGGGCGACGCGCCGGCCCCCGGCTGCAGGCAGCAGCAGCAGCGATCCTACCCCACCGGCGCCCAAGGTGAGCGGGGGGAGGGAGGGGGGCGGGGAGCGCGGTGGGCGGGCACGGCCCGGGGGAGGGAAGCGGCGGCGGCGGCTCCCTGGGGCAGGGGGGAGAGCAGCGGGACATGGTCCCGAGCGTGCGCGCGCGCTTCGCGTGCGCGCACAAAAGACAGCCCCCGCCCCCCCCCCCCCGGGGATTGAGAAAGTCTACGCCCTTGCATTTATACTACAGGGATCCTCAGATTTTACCTGAGGCCTGTTAAGTTTGGGCACTGACTGCCACTGTGGCACTGGTTCTGGTGGGCACATTGCACTGGTTCTGCTGCTGGCCTTGCAAACATGCCCCCTCACACCACACCTCACTTTCTAGTGCAGAGATTCTCTGGAAAACACTGCTGCCTGCCTTTCCCCCCTTCCATAGGAAACAATGGAGGATTGGGGCGCCCTCTTTGGATGCCCCTAGAATTTGAACCCCTGGTCCAATCTTTTCCAATCTTAGCAGTTCTTTTGGGGAGAGGCACCAGCAGCTACATTACAAATTTGGTGCCTCTACCTCAAACCGCCTCTCCTGCAGCCCACTAAATACTCATCAGAAGATTTTTGCCATTGACTGCAATGGCCCCATAGGATATAATGGAGCCAAATATTTTCAGGAATACTGAATATTTTTGGGTACCAATACAATACCAGTATTGGTATTCAGGTATATTTGGGGATACTGAAAAAAAAATCAGCTTTATTATACTCGAATCCAGAGGGAAAAAAATTTTTTCCATCACACACCCCAAGTCTGTAGATAGGAAACCCACATCCGCTGATAAAATGCACTGAAGATTAGATCCTGGGAGCGACATCAGGAAGTAATATCCTTGGTTAGTAGCCCTTAAGTGTCTCAGTGAGAAAGGTAGACTATACATAAAGTAAATCCATAAATAAGAATTAATTAATAACTTTTTGAGACAGTATTTGTCTTGATATGGTGGAGGGTTTGAGCACATCTTTTCTCTCCTACACCGAGTGGATGACCTCCCATGGAAACTGGATGTTTCATGCTGACACCTGACTGCTGGGTTCTCCCAATTCAGATAATTCTTTGACACTAAACAAGAAAGGGAGGGATCCCATATAATCAGGCATTTGTCAGAGCATGTGCTTCATTTGTGAGGCCACCAAACAAGAGAAAGAGGGAGGGAGATGCCTTGTTCCTCCACCATACATGTATCACATGCACTACAAGGGTCAATTTATACAAAAAGCCTCTTATTTGTACTCCATGTGCATGGAACTGTTTCGTGGAAGAAGATTAGAACCCACCTCTTCCACATTTGAGCCCCAGACTCCACCATGCCACACTGGTTGTCAAAATAGTAACTTTAGAAGATGGAAGAATATTTGCTAGTAAGCCTGGCTGCAAAGCTTAAACATCTCCATGCAGTAGAAAAGAGTAAGAGTGAGTCACTTCTCACTTCTTCACATACAGCTACAGTGAGTAAGCAGTGACTCATGAAAGCTCACACCCTGCCACAAATTTTGTTAGCCTTTAAGGTGCTACAGGACTCTTACTTTTTTCTACTGCTACAGACTAACACAGCTACCCCCTTGATCTTCATGCAGTGTAAATAGAGCTGCCAACCTCCAGGTGGTAACTAGAAATCTCCTGGGATTACAGCTGATCTTCAGGTGACAAAAATCAGTTCCCCTGGAAAAAAAATGGCTACTTTGGACAATTGAGTCTATGGCATTATACTCCACTGAAGTCTCTCCCCTCCCTAAACCCTGCTTTTTCCTGAGACCAACCCCAATGCTTCCAGGAATGTCCCAACTTGGAGCTGGCAACCTTGAGTGTACACTCAACCTGAAGCTATTGTGGTCTTAGGCACTTCAGACAATTGCTGTAAGGGTTCACCTTCATCTTGTAGGCTTTTTAAAAAATCGGTTTTCCAATGGTCACTGATTCTCCTGTCTCCAGATGGAATAATGGTTACCTTGTTTGTTTATGTCATAGATTTTTCCATCATTCCTGTGGGCATAGTTACTCAGTGGACCTTTTTCTCAGTGGTCCCCCATTCTCAGTCTGTGGTTCTCTGTTCTCCGGGTGATAGGAAGCACATTAATAGAAGCAAATCCTTAATTAGTGATTATAACTAATGATATTTTTGGTGCAAAAAAAAAGTCCCCCACAAGACCAAAGAAAGGTGCACGACCATGGATGCCATGAGTTTTATGCTTTCATGTATGCTAGTAGTTTCTTATTAGATTAAGACTTAAATACCAGATATTTGTTTCTTGGAAACTTGAAAATAATTTCTGGCTTTAATGTTAGATTTTTCCTGGGCGAGCTGATGACCCGTTAAAACCATTTAATCATTACAAAGTTTTTAATTTAGCACAATCTGTGGCATTAAATGACTACGTATGATTGATACCCAGAAAGAATCAGCCTGCAATTTGACCACGGCTGTAGCCAATCACTCAAACATTTGAACAGGGCAAGGGTACCAATTAACCCCGTCAGTACTAAGGCACTGAGCAACATTCTGATCTCAAAGAAGCATCTTGAACCGATCAACATACACAGCACTTCATCTCTCATCCAGCTGTCTTAAGATGCAATAATATTTTCTGAGCGTATGAAGTCTGTTCCTCACTAGACTGTCCTCTTAAGTGGGTTTTGCAAAGTTGATCTGCTGAAGAGTCAAAGCAGAGGAAAGTGACTGCGAATCTTATTTGGCTTGTAGGAGGGTCATTTTGTTCATTTAATGTGTTTATTTCTTTTTTTTACACCAGATTTCTTTTTTTATTTCCACCTGTGTTGATTGCAGATGTACTTCTGCTATTAGCTTTTTTGTTTTTTACTCTTAGGGGCTACACCCCTAACCAAGGGAATCTCGCTTCCAGATAAAAGAGAAGTACCCTTGTTTTAGAGGCAATTCAAATCCTCACTTGTACAGGGTAGCGTGAGTTACGAGTTATTTATGTAATATATTGACTGCCTATCTCACTGAGATGCAAGGCAAGTTACTCCATCTATCTATCTATCTATCTATCTATCTATCTATCTGTCTATCTGTCCGTCCGTCCATCCGTCCGTCTGTCTATCCATCCATCCCTTTATATGAATGACCCCAAACACTTCTGTTTTGCATATTATGCAAATCGATAAAAGTATGGGAGGCTTTCTAGAGTTGCCAGCTCTGGGTTGGGAATTTCCTGGAGATTTAGAGAGTGGAGCCTGCAAAGGGTGGAGTGTAGGGAGAGGGAGATCTCAGTAGGGTATAATGCCATAGATTCTACCTTCCAAAGCAGCCATTTTCTCCCAGGGAGCTGATCTCTGTAGCTTGGGGATCAGTTAGAATTTTGGGAGATCTCCAGTCAGCACCTGGAGGTTGGCCTTTCTGACCCCCTCAGACAGGCCATCCCACTTGTTTAAAATATGTATATACCCAACTGTCTCCCCAGCATCTCTGGATGCAAGGCTGTTCACAACAATACAATAAATTAACGTTAAACAAACAGATATAAAAAACTAAAAACCAACCTAAACACATTTTAAGCCCCCCACAAGCAGGGTATTCCCCCTTTGCCCATCTTCCGGCTACCCTACAAGCTCTCCATAATAGCTCCTGTCTTACTGCCTTGCTGGAAAGTGGAATCAGCTAGCTAGGGAGGTGGTGAGCTCCCCCTCATTGTCAGTCCTTAAACAGCAGCTGGACAAACACTTATCAGGGATGCTCTAGGCTAGGCTGATCCTGCACTGAGCGGGGGGTTGGGCTAGATGGCCTGTATGGCCCCCTCCAGCTCTGTGATTCTATGAGTTCCCATGATCTCTTCTGTGAAGCTTCTCCAAAGGTATACATACTGTTGCCAGCCAAGTGTTATCAACCAGTGGGTTATTCTAGAGTCCAGGGACAAGAAAACTGACCTCACGCCAATTACGTGACATAACTTTTGGTGCAAACTCAGAAGTGACGCCATGGCATCAGGATGATGCTTCAGGGTTCACCCGAAATTCTGTGGTTTCTATGGAGTCTCAATCGAACCCTAGAGAATTGCCCCAAACCAGAAGTGATGTCATGGTGTCAGTTTTGCTCATTTTGCTCCTGCTGCTCCATAGGACAGGGGTGGGATCCCATGGGTGCAGTGTGGGAGCTCTCTTGCCAACTTGGAATAACCAGCACCCCTAGATATGGGGCAGCCACTGAAGCTAGTGCATGTTTTTTCGCATCAGAATCTTCCTGCCTGAGGACTGCTAACACATCCAGGAGGGGGCTCCAGCCTTGCTTTCTCTCAGAAGTGCTAGTTTTCTGAGTGCTGTGAAAATTCAACACAAAACTGTACACCTGGAGACTGGAATAATGATGCACTCCTGCTAACTCTCTGCTACTGGATTTGTCTGTGCATATACAGCAGCTCTTTGACAGTGTTAGTCCTTTGCTAAAGCCAGTCACCACTTGACAGTAAATGACTGACAGTGTCAAAGCTAGCTAATAGCATTAGCCATCCCCTTGGTGGATGTATACACAGAAATCTTCACAGACTGTACCACACATAGCTCTCTGCTACACGCAAGACTCTGTATTTCAGAAACAGTTTATCTAATGCTTTCAACATCTGTGATGCTCAGTGCCAATCATTCAATTAAGATTTTGTAGCAACTCTCTCTCTCTCTCTCTTTGATGAACTAAGTCTGGGAAGAAAAATGTGCCCAATAATCTTAACTCAATCTAAGATAAATTGTTCTGCTCTGTTTTGAAACTGAACTTTTGAAATGTGCCCCAAAGACTTTTAAGAAAAATCAAGAACCGTTTGTGTAAGAAAATTACCTTTGAAAAGTATACCCCCTGCCCCCGCTTTTTGCTTTTCCATTACGGTGCTGCTCGCACAAGAAGCTAATCGTTCTAATTTATTATTGGAAACTAAATACAGTAAATCTTTTTCTGCACATTCATGTAAACATACAAGCATAAATAAACTTTTGGAGTCCCCTGCGCTATCGCGGAGACATTAACCCCAAGTCCATTTCGAGAGTGTCACGACCAAATCCCAGGGGCATTTTTGCCATAGATTAAAGAGAAAATAGAAGCAAGATGAGAAAGCAAAGTAAGCAAAACAAAGCCATTAAGTAAATCAGAGTTAGAAGCAAAAATTCCATGTGCAACCAATTTAGAAATGTCAACACATCTGGCAGACAGGACCCTTTCTCATGTATTCACATGATAAATATTTTTTATATGTAAACTATACATTATCAAGTATGAGTCAATTTTGCTGAAATAACATTTAGGCTAATTATATATCATCAGGCCATTGGGAACACCCCTTTTTATCTGAACACCTTCTACAATTGGAATTTTGGCTATCAGAGATATCTGGGTTGGAGAATGTGCTATATTTATTCATACCCGTTAATAGTAGATTAGCAGACCCAAGAACAGGTTTATTGCTTCTTAACTCTGAATTCTCAAAGGAGGGGATTGCCAACTGAAGCAAGGAAAGAGGGAAAACAAGTCTAACTTTTGTTTCTTGAATGCGCAGAATAGAGACCTTCCCCGCACCCCAGGGTTGCTGCTGTTTCCTGGCGAGTTGAATCCCCAGCTGATGCACCAACTTTCATAAAATCATAGAGTTGGAAGGGACCTCCAGGGTCATCTAGTCAAACTCCTGCACAATGCAGGAAATTCACAAACACCACCCCCACACGCCCAGTGACCACTGCTCCACACCCAGAAGACGGCAAAAAAAAAAAACCCTCCAGGATCCCTGGCCAAGTTGGCCTGGAGAAAAAATGCATCCTGACCCCAAAGTGGTGGTCAGCATTTCCCTGGGTGTGTAAGAAAGGGCCACAAGAACTAAGCACTGAGGCAACCCTTCCTGCCCCCTTCTCATGATCTGCCTAAGTTTACACAAGCAGCATTGCTCTCAGGTGGCCATTTAGCCTCTGTTAAAAAAACCTCCAGAGACCCCACCGCCTCCCAAGAAAGCCTGTTCCACTGAGGAACCGCTTTAACTGTCAGGAAGTTCTTCCTAATGTTTAGCCGAAAACTCTTTTGATTTAATTTCAACCCGTTGATTCTGGTCTGACCTTCTGAGGCAACAGAAAACAGCTCTGCACCATCCTCTATATGACAGCCCTTTTAAGTACTTGAAGATAGTCATCATATCATGTCTCAGTTGTTTTCCGAATTATGAAAAGAGCAAACCCAATCACCCACAGGCAAGATTTCCACATACATAGATGAATCCTCAAGTGTACAAAAAGTACGACTTAGTAAGTTAACCCAAAAATGGCCTGATGAGGACTAAGCTTACTTTAGGAAGCATGGCATATTCAATTAAAGGTAGAAACAACAGCAATGGAATATTGGAAAGGGAGGTTTGTGTGAGTGCATGGGAAGCTTACAAATATATTATCCACACACACCCCAAATGCCATAACTCCTCATGTCCTCACACAGAGAGAATATCTGGAGGGCTTCCTGTTTGCATATGAATCTACCCATCCACGGGCAGATTCTGTTCGGAGATCCTTCACTGTCCTGAGGCAGCTGGTGACTGGGGAGAGTGTGGTTTTGGACGAACACTCATGGCAATCGGGGTGCCAAATAATGTATATTGGAAAAGCAGGATTAAGAAATTATGTTATTAAATTAAAATGCAATAAGTAAATGAATGGTTGTATTATCATCACAACTAGGTACGCTCGTGCAGATATTCAGGACTGAGGTTTTCAGCTTGGCTTGGATGTGGAAAGGGGAGTTTTCCTATGAGGCCCAAAAGGGAACCAGTGAAAGTCTTTTTAGAAGACACCAAGGAAAAAGAAAGAAAGGATCAAATGGATTGGTAAAGGTGGTGACAATTTATAGAACAAGAGCATCACTTCATCCTTTCCTGGTTAAGAACTATGACTCTCAATATTCCCCTCTTTTCACTACTGACTTTACTGGTTGGCTACACATGCGAAGAGGCAGAGACACAAGGCACGATAAAACTGGTTCCAACTAAGAACAAAAGAAGAACCCTGCTGGATCAAACCAGTGATCCATTTAGCCCAGCATCCTGTTTCACTCAGTGGCCAATCAGATGACTTGGAAAACCAACAAACAAAATATAGAGACCAAGGCCTTCCTCTGATGCTGGCTCCCAGCACTCGTTTTCAGAGGTTTGCTGTACTCACTGATGAACTTCTCATCCATGTGTCCATCTAATCTCCTTTTAAAACCATACAAGCTGTTGGCCATCAGTAGTCCACTGGCTGTGGACTAGTTTAATTACTGATTAAATACCATGGTTTGATTACTGATTGATTGAACAAGTTCTTCTTTTGTCAGTGCTGAACCTATTGTCCATCAATTTATTGGGTGCCTCTAAATTCTGTTACTATGGGGGAGGGAGAGAAAGCTCCCTTCATCTACCCCATGCATAGTTTTTTTTCCCCTTAGCTGATTTCCCTCCCCCCTAAATTGAAAAGCCACACTTTCACCTTTATTCATAGGAAATGTACCTCAACTCCTTAATAATCAGAATTCACTCTGTGTGGACCAGCTGCTCCAGGTGATATTCGGTTGCAGTTAATGACAGTTCGAGACAGTCACCAAGGCACAAGCAATGGGGTGTGTAGCACATCTAAATAGGAGTGGTAGGGCTCATGACATCAGCTATGAGATTGTCTGACCTACTCATCTGGCCACATCAAGCTCTTTACTGTTCCCCGGGGCCAATACACTACTGTCAAAACCTCATCAAGGTACCAGGATGGGCTTAGGTCATATATTACCATATATACCGCTGTTGCTGCTGATTCCACCATTAGCATCACTGGGATTATGGAGCTGTTTGGGTAATTTCTGACAACTAGACTACATCTAGGATGCATCACAGTTGAACTCTTTGTGGGAGTTATATGTCCTTCAAATAGCTGTGCATTTTATCTGCCAAAATGCAGTCTGACCAGGGCAGTACAGTTGCTAGGGGAGTAAATAAGCAAAAATAAGGTGAAAATTGTTTTAGTGTAGAGACCCTGACAGTGACCATTGATGGTGAAGAAAAGTTGCCCGATGCATCATGCAGTTCCAGTTTCAAGTTTCAAAAGCCAGATAGGTATCACAAGAGCCATCATATTCAGAAGAAAGTTTACAAAAATCTTGAGTATGTCTCTGGAGGGTTGGCACATAAATAGCAGGTAAGAGTAGGGCTACACTATCTGATTCATATTTTTCCAATGATCTAGGCTTGTGACCTGAATTTTTTTTGTCTCTCTCTCAAAAAAAAGTGATTTATTTGGTGTTCTGGCTTTTGAAGAAATGCAGAAGCTAGAAAAGCCAATGACAAAAGATGGCGATGGGCAGGGCTATTTTTGGGCAGGAATGCACAGGAACGGAGTTCCGGCTGGCTTCCGAATTGGCCACACCTACAGCTTCCCCCCCCTTGGGTTCCCCAGGCACCTCGCAAGCTGCGGGGTGCCCGGGGAAGGCAAGCTGATCCAGGGAGGGAAGGCAGTTTAAACTGCCTCCCCTCCTCAGGTTTCCTAGGTGCCCCACAGCTGCGGGGTGCCTGGGGAAGCCAATCCAGAAACTACCTTCCTTCCCTCAGGTTCCCCATGCGCCCCGCAAGCTGAGGGGCACCTGGGGAAGCTGATCCTGGGAGGAAGCTGTGCGGTCAGGGGTGTGGCCTGATATGCTAATGAGTTTCTGCTATTGGGTGTGGCCTATTATGCTAATGAGTTCCTGCTGGGCTTTTTCTACAAAAAAAGCCCTGGTGATGGGCATAACTTTCCAGAATTTCTCCTCAAATGTAAGACTTCCAATGGGGGGCAGAAAGATATTAAGAAAGTAGCTTGTTTGAAGTGCTACTAACTGTACTTCTTCCCATTTCAGTGTTAGATATTTCCTGGAGGGAAACTTAATTTAAATTGTGGTACAGTCACAAAAAAACAAAACAAAACAAGAATGGTATTCACCAATAACAAAAAGGAGGGGAGTGTCTGGGGGCATGGTAGAAAAGCCTCAAGTGTTGGTCATAGTCTCATTTCAGAAACATTGAAAATGTAACTTTGGAATTTAAATAGACACATCTCTTTCTTGACTCATGAGTTTGTAACTTTGTGGGTAACAGAATTGTGTTGTGTCAGAGGCGAGCCGTGTTAAAAGCCCGTCCAGGACTCAAAAAAAGATGTGGAAATATATACATTCCAAGAATTCTGAATATTCCATTTTATGGTACTGCCAGCAAGCTTCCGTTTTTGCTCATACATCTCCTCCCCCCCCCCCCCCCATCTCGAAGGTAAGACCTGCTTCTCTTCTCTCTGACTTTGCATTAATTGAGTAAAACTGTTCTGGTTATTTTCATAAGAGAGCAGCAGAGAAGTATGCTGAATTACATCAGTTTAACTGGAAGCCTTGAATAGCCTAGTTTGACCTGGGCTCATCAGAGCTTGGGAACTAAGCGAGGTTCGCCACAGACAGTACTAGGATGGGAGACCACCAAGGAAGATTGGGGTTGCTACAGGAAGGAAGGCAAACCACCTCTCTTGCATAGTCGCCATGAGCTGTTTGTGACTCAACAGGACATTCTTCTTCAACGGGAACAGAAAAGCTGTTTTGAGGAGAAACCTTACTTATCCATTCTCTGGCCATTAGATCATTAATTAATGTCTGTCAATGGTTACTCATTTTGCTTTCAGCCACAAAAGAAACTTGCAGAGTTAGCACTGACCAAGGAAAGAACTTTCCTGGCTTTCCTTTCCTCTGAAAAGTTTATGCTCCAACAAGGTAGGGAGACAATAACGATTCATTGCTGTTGTTGTTGTTCAGTCGCACGGTCCGCTGTCCTCTGGAGTTTGCTCAATTTCATGTTAGTTGCATCGCTAACACTGTCTCGCCATCTCATCCTTTGCCGTCCCCTTCTTCTTTGACCTTCCATCTTTCCCAGCATCAGGGTCCTCTCCAGTGAGTACCCCCTTCTCATTTGGTAGCCAAAGTATTTCAGCTTCAGCTTCAGGATCTGGCCTTCCAGGGCACAGTCAGGGTTGATTTCTTTTAGGATTGACTGATTTGATCTCCTTGCAGTCCAAGGGACTCTCGATTCATTAGGGAGGAGAAATCTATCTCCACCCCATTATTCTTCCCTTTATATTCTTTTGTTTCCCTCCCATGTCCTACCATGCAATACTTGTTCCACACCCACTATCCCAGGGCACTCTCTCTCACCACCAACCGTTTCAGTTGCATCCTTGCTGACCGCCGATCGCGCTCTTTGCCATTCCATCTCATTGCATGCATCGCATCCCACCCTTCAGTTCCCCACCCCCCAGCCATGTACGTCTTCCACCACTTTTGCCAGCCGCTCCCTACTTGGGTCAGCATTCTGCAAGTCCTCTTGTTTGCCGTTCAGCCTAATGTGGCCTTTTCAAATTTTAAAAAAAAAAGATTATAAAAAGAACAAATTAGCTCAGCTTTTTTTTACATTGTAGAAGTGTTCATACTATACAAAAATTACTCAGTTGTTTTTAAATCTTGCAGTTACTTCACAAAGAGAGAGGATATGTGAAACAAGAGCCTGCACTTAGTTACTCGGAAATAGGTTGCCCAGAGTTTAGTGGAACTTCCAAGTAAATGCGCATCAGACTGCAACCTTAGAAGAAAAAGAAGAGATTGGATTTATACCCTGCCCTTCACTCGGAGTCTCAGAGTGGCTTGCAAACTCCTTTCCCTTCCCTTCCCCACAAGAGACACCCTGTGAGGTAGGTGGGTATGAGAGAGCTCTGACAGAAAGTGCTCTTTCAAGAACAGCTCTGAGAGAACTATGGCTTGCTGAAGGTCATCCAGCAGCTGCAAGTGGAGGAGTGGGGAATCAAGCCCGGTTCTCCCAGATTAGAGTCCATGCACTTAACCACTATACCAAACTGGTTTGTTTAATTTAAAATGTCTTTTGCAAGCAAACAGGATCAATCTTAATGTGACAGAAGCCCACAAAATACTAATGGAAACCGATTCATGTATGTAGAACAGATTTACATCCCACTGACGACTTGGTCTTCCACTCCACCTTTAAAGAAGATAAAATAATGAGGTTGAAAGAGTAGATACCACAATAAATATTTTTCAGATGATTTTTTTACCACCCCCTGGGAATGTACTGACTTCAAAAGACTCCAAAGTTTGGCTGTGATAACCATCCAAGCTTTTAGGTGTTTGTCAAGTTTGGTCCAAACCTTTTAAACATTTTAAAGTCTCTAGTACTAGGCCAGAATCATAGTAACAACAGTCTGCCTTGCAGGATTTTGGCCTTCTAGCTGCCCGTCTCTGCCAGAACCAGGGAAAGCAAAGGCACGCAAATGCTAACTTTGTTATTACTTTTTAACTTAAACCTCTTTCCTCTCTCCCCTAACCTGAACAAAACAATTCAGCTTTGATTCCATGCGAGTTTCAGTCGAAAGCCTGCATCGGTTTTAATTCTATCACAATTTATTATCTCATCCCTCATTTTCAAAATCCGACATACTTTTGCTCATCTTCTGAGTAGAAACAGATGTCGAGAGCCTTGCAAATCAACTTGAGAGAGGAGGGGGAAAGTTGGGGACCGGGGATGAGCGTAGAGCTGCTCGAGGTGGAAGGAGCTTAAGACTGCAACTCAGACAGAGGATCCTGCAAACAGAGGGCTGGATTGTAAGCAGTGTCAGTGGGAGGCAGTTGTAGGGATGGATCCCCATTCCACTTCCTCCCTTCTCCTAGCTGCGAACCTGGAAAACTCTCTGCTAAAGGCTGAGGGACAGCAACACAGAACCTGGAGTATTGTGTGCAGTTCAGGAGGCCTCACTTCAAGAAGGATGTGGGCAGAATGGAACGGGTACAGAGGAGAGCGATGAGGATGAACAGAGGGCTGGAGACCAAGCCCAATGAGGAAAGCCTGAGGGACTTGGGAATGTTTAGTCTGGAGAAGAGGAGGCTGAGGAGGGACATGATTGCTCTCTTGAAGTATTTGAAGGGCTGTCACTTAGAGGAGGGCAGGGAGCTGTTCCTGTTGGCAGCAGAGGATAGGACTCACAATAATGGGTTTCAATTAAGGTTGCAGAGGTACCGGCTGGATATTAGGGAAAACTTTTTTGACAGTAAGAGTTGTGCAACAGTGGAATCAGCTGCCTAGGGAGGTGGTGAGCTCCCCCTCACTGGCAGTCTTTAAGCAGTGTCTGGACGAGCACTTGTCAGGGATTCTCTAGGCTAATCCTACACTGAGCAGGGGGTTGGATTAGATGGCCTGTTTGGCCCCTTCAAACTCTGTGATTCTGTCATTCTATAAATGGCAGCTGCACTGACGACAGAAAAGTGAACACATAAACCTGCCTGATACTGAATCAGATCATTTATCTATCAAGGTCAGTATTGTCTATTCAGACTGGCATTGGCTCTCCAGGGTCTCAGGCAGAGGTCTTTCTCATCACCTACTCCCCAATCCATTTAACTGTTCGTGCTGGGGACTGACTCTGGGACCTTCTGCATACAAAGTAGAGGCTCTTCCACTCAGCCACAAACCCTCCTCTAAAAAACAAAAACACCCTTCTACAATTTCCAACAGCAGAGCCTCAAAGCGGCAAAGGCAGAACATGCAGGGAATGTCGATTTGCTCATTCCCCCCCCATCAGAGCGCTCATCTGTGTTGCATGCCTTTTCATCCATGCATATCATCTTTCTTAGGCTCATGGGCAACCTCAGAGGGGAAAGAAACACTCACCATCTGCTGTCACAGTGATATACAGTAGCTGTCCTGTAGATCAGTTGCTGCCACATGACGAGTCTCCACATGGTCTCAAAAGATTGCTCAGGAATGCACAGCAAACATGGAGGGTAACCGCATAGTGGCACAGGCAGCCATCTCATGCACCATTAATGGTGCTGCTGCCTGGACTAGCCGGAGCTTGTCAGAGTTTGGAAACTAAGAAGGTTTGGCAATGGTCATAAGTTGGATGGGAGACCACCAAGGAAGAGTGTGGTTGCTATGCAGAGGTTAGCAATGGCAAACAAGCCATGCGTATCTCTTGTGCTGAAAGCCCCATAAGGGGTCACCATGAACTGGTTGTGTCCTAATGGCCCTCATGGGTCCTAACGGGTGCTGCTGCAATTTTAAAAACAACAGGCTCCATAGCCAGATGTCCTCAGCTGTTGATATTTAACTACCTTTTGAGGTAAACTCCCTGCAGTGGAAAATGATCTTCTGTGCATCATTTAAATGGAGACTAGTTCAAGAAGACATGTCACTTTGCATCTGTATGGGTTGCATTCTTCAGACTCTGCATTTGAGGGACCATCGCTCAGTGGTAGAGCACCTGCGCACCATGCAGAAGGTCCCAGGTTCAATCTCTCGTATCTCCAGTTAAAAGGGTCAGGTAGCTGACGATGCGGAGGGAAGGTGACATGGTACAGCCTGATCTCATTAGATCTCAGAAGCTAATCAGGGTCAGTGCTTGGAAGGGAGGCCACCAAAGAAGGCTCTGCAGAGGAAGGCAATGGCAAACCACCTCTGCTTCTCCCTTGCCTTGAAAGCCCCTTGCTGGGGTCACCGTAAGTGGGCTGTGACTCGATGGCACTTGATGCACCCAGCTGGTGACATGAAATGCCTCTGCCTGATGATACCTGATACCCAGCAAACCACTGTCAATCAGAGTAGACAGTACTGAGTGTGATAGTACAAGAATCTGATTCAGTATCAGGCAGCTTCTTGGGTTCAAAAGAGCAGCAGCTACATTCACTGGTGGCCGAACTGGGTTGAATTTTTTAAAGAAGTGATGCAATTGACATAGTCTGGCTTGAAGATCAATGTAGCCAGGGATTTCCTGTAAGCCCCAAGGTCAGGGTGTGCATCCTGTTAGCCTGACCTTTTAAAATGCCATTTGTGACTCTTGCCATTGGGAACCTCTGTGTCCAGCCATTTGAAGAGGGAAAAAGCCAATCATGCCTCATGACTAACAAATCAACTAACCACTTAAACAAGCTGCCAAAATAAACTCGTTCATTACCCCTCCCCCCCAAAAAATAATTGGCATGTCAGCCAATGTAACAGCCAATTATGTGGGATGATAAATAGAATAATACAAACCTGGCACTGCTTCTTTACATGCATTCAGTTCCAGGCAAGCCCTGCCGGGTGGCATGAAAACAACCTTAAGCTGCAGAGCACACAGTCTTGATCTATGTGAAAAGAATGCTATTGGGTTTTTTTGACACTTAGGTAAAGCACTATGCAGCTACCTGGATGGCTCCTGACCTGGATGGCCCAGGATGGCCCCATCACATCCATCTTAGAAGCGAAGCAGGGTTGGCCTTGGTTAATACTTGGATGGGAGGCCACCAAGGAGGGCAGAGGCCGGTTCGTCTGTTCGCCTCTTGCCTTGAAACTTCCTGGTTAGTGAAGCTCACTTTACAAACACCCTGGCTGCGGACAGACTGGCAGCTTGGAGCAGTATGGCACTGCCTCTAATTGTACCGCTTTGAAGTGTTGCTGCTGCAGGTCACCTGCGTGGCTGTCCTGTGGTCAGGCATCCACATTAGTGTTCCACCTCAAACACGGAGCATGCTGCCTGGTCATTTTTTAAAAACTGCAGGTGGGTGCGCAGAAACTCCCACCCCCAAAAAAAGCCCAGCGGCGGAAACAGGTCTGCAGGTTCAGACTGCCAAGCTCCCCCGTGTTCAGATATTTGCACAGGGAACCAAAAGCACCACATGTTATGGGATGAGTACGACTGGGGAATGGGAGGAATACGACTGGGAAACGGCTGGCAAATGTAGCTATGTGACCGAGCCCATTTACCTCGTTTGGGAAGAGGAACTATATTGGACCCCTGGTACTCTTTTCCTTATTTCATTGAACCTGGGTTATTTGAAAGATCTTTTCCTGAACTCAGCTAGCTGGTTTCGCTCTCATATGACTACCACTGAAGTGTTTCGCATGTATCTGTTAATTTTTTGTGGGGTTTTTATACAGTTTTTATGTGATTTTATTGTGCTATGCTCTGGGTGCTCTGATAGAAAATGGCTTTATACAATGATGTTGATGATGATATTTTCAAAACACTACTTAGAGGAGCCATGTCTCCAATTACTTAGTAGCTGAAGAACTGTATTATGAGCCTGTTTGGTGTAGTGGTTAAGTGCATGGACTCTAATCTGGGAGAACCGGGTTTGATTCCCCACTCCTCCACTTGCACCTGCTGGATGACCTTGGGCAAGCCGTAGTTCTGGCACAGCTGTTCTTGAATAACAGCAGTTTCTGTCAGAGCTCTCTCAGCCCCACCTACCTCACAAGCAATGTTCCCTCTAAGCTGTGGAGTCTTGTGAGCAAAAATTCTACTGTGTGAGTTACTGGCATTAAAGTTGTGAGCAAGCAATTTGGCTGTTGCATAAATTTGTTTGCTCTGGAGCCATTCTTCCTGAGCCAAGACAAAAATGTGTGAGCCAGAGGCTAAAAAACTGAGCTAGCTCACACTAACTCAGCTTAGAGGGAACACTGCTCACAAGGTGTCTGTTGTGGGGAGAGGAAAGTAAAGGAGTTTGTAAGCTGCTCTGAGACTCCCTTGAGTAGTGAAGGGTGGGGTATCAATCCAATCCAATCTCTTCTTCTCTTCTATTTTGCACATCACTTCTCCTCCACTTCCTGCCACACAATTAACCTGCAAGTCCCAGGTTCAAGGGGCAATCAGAATGTGAAGACTAGAGATTCACAACACAATGGAGTGCTGCAAGAGTCATGGAGATGATCAAGAAGAGAGGGGCTTTGGCAGACAGGTAAAGTGCCTTCTTGAAATACAAACACTCATCAATGAATAGAGTTGGGTGGTTTAGTTTGTTCTTTCCCAAGAGCAGCCTGTTTCAGAACTTGAGAGCCAAAAACACAAAGTGACTTCCCCAACCCGTTTCAACGTTGCTTAAGATTTTTTTTCTTGCTAGTACCAAAACCTGAATTTTGCCACTGTTAGGAGCCTCCAGAGAAATAAAAGTATGTTGTAAGGTGTTTGTTTTTGCTGTGTTTTGTAATCATCACTTTACCAGTAACACCTGAGCAATCTTTAAGAAACACCACTTTGAGCACACACAGATCTGTCTCTGCCTAGGCACCCTTTTCAAACCTGAGAGCAGAGTCTGGCTGGTCCAGCCCCTGAAAAGTAAGACACTGCGCTTATTCTCTATTTATATATGGCATCTTAAAGCTTGACTCATTTGAAGTTATCCAGTAGTCCAAGTAGTAGTTGAAGCAGACCAAGTAGTCCACGACCACAACTTAGTTCTGCTTAGCTTATCCTTCATAGTTTTAGCCAAAGAACTTTTGTGAATTCTAAAATTAATAATAATTGTATTTATACAGACTTTTAGATTGTTCTAACTATTTCAAATACATTGGAATGTATTTTGCGCTTTCAGTAGTGGATCCATCCATGCATTTGGCCTCCCCCAGCAGCCACTTTTGACCTACAAAAAACTGATGTTGAGGGATACACACACACACACACACACACTACATAGAATAGAAATTGTAGAGATAGGGTCGCCAGGCACCAGTGGTAGGATCAGGGAGGAGCACAGTATCATGGGGAAATTTTTTAAAAAAAAATGCAGCCTTATATACTTAACAGAAGTATTTACTGGAAGTGACAAAGGAACTTCTGGAAATTCTATGGTGCAACCATTGCGTTTATGACCATTTCTAGAGCTGCCCTTTGGCATTTCTGGTAAGTGCATGAGCCTGAATTAACAAAACAACAACAACAATTCTCCCACCACTCTCCAAGTGGAAGCAGGCAACAGGACCAGAGGCAGGTATTCTCCACCCCACCTGGCGTTGGGCAGCCCAATGTAAAGAGGAAAGGAAATCAAGCAAACTCTTGATTGTGCTGCGAGTGCCTGAACTGCTTCTGCTAACAAAAGGAGCTCCACTGGTGCAAGAGAAGGGCAATTTTGCCTCTCCAGGGTCACAGGGCTCCTACCGCCCAGTCCTTTTTACCTGCAGATGCCAGGGATGGAACCTGGGATTTGTGTGTGCAAAGCAGATGCTTTCCCAATGAACCCTACCCCAAACATACCTTATGCATGGAGCAGGATGTACGTACATCAAGGTAAGCAAAGGCACCACAATTGCTCAAAGGTATTTACCTCTTCCATATCACTTCATATGTTCCAAGGATTCATGTTTGGATTCTGAAAACAGGACCTGTAGCCAAGCTCTGTAAGTTCTGGCTCAAATGAAGTTCTGTTTGTAGAAAACTGCAGGGATGGCCACCCTTCAATAGTCAGGCATGTATTCTGGGGGTTGTAGGTTCAATCCATAGCATCTTTAGTTTTAAAAATAACTGGTCTGGGATCCTGAAGCTAGAAGCCAATGGAGATTACAGGGATAGAAGAGCAAATTTATCTGACTCAGTAAAAGGCCACTTCATATACGCCAGTGTCAGACTGATATTTTACATCTCATTCTTTGGCCCCCTAAATTCTCCCCCTCCCCTGACCGCCAAAGGGCACGGCTACACATTCTTAAGTTATAACAAGTAAATCTAATTTTCCAGCATCTACTCAGCCTGTGCCGTAATTGGTTGTGCACTGAGTGACTGAGCTTTGTGACAGTCTAGCAACTGCCTCAATGAATCAAATGCACAGACGGCAGCATGCGGTAGAGGCTGGCTTCAGAAACAGGAGAAATTTGCCTGTGACCATTTTGGCAAGCGCACAGCTGGAAAGACAAATGTTGTCATAACCTCCACCCGCTGGAATCTGGTTGTCGGTTTAGTTAACATATCCCCTGGCTATTTGAACTGGTCACTTAAGAAGTCAACGGCAAGTCAAAGCTGTCATGTATGCCTTCCCCCCCCCCCTTCGGGATTCTGTTCCCCCACCCCCACCAACAGATGTTTTCCCTGCATTCGTGTTTATGAATTAAGCCCGAATCCTTTTGGTGCATACAGAGGAATCAGTAGTAGAAGAGTGCCCACTTCTTTTAACTCTGACAGCATGAAATTCTGCTAAAAGAGAAAGGAACCCAAATGTTTTAGATCAGCAACTTTTGAACTTTCTAGTCCTTTTTCAGACATTACAACTACGCGTACCAAAAGCCTACCGACTAGAGCTACTGACATTCAGATGGGGCCTGGATATCTCCCAGAACTACCACTGAGCTCCAGACTATAGACATCAGTCCCCCTGGACAAAATGGCAGCTTGGAGGGATGACACAATCACATCACTTCCCTGCTGATACAACTGCATCATTTCCCTGAACTCCTTCCCTTCCTTAAACTCCATCTCCCCAGGATCTACCAGTGGATTTTCAGGGATTTCCAACTACAGCTGGCAACCCTACCACCTATGGGAGCAGTCTCTCACTACCCACAATGTTCCCGACATGCATGGTCATGATTTTGTGTGAATAGCACCATTTTTCTATGCACACACAGCTTTGATACACACTACAGGTTTCATGGAACGTATACAAAAGCTGAACACACAGAGAATACCCATGAGTTGGCCCATTCTCATGAAATGGTGACAGCACAGAACAGGGGTACCTGAGGGTAGCATATTCTCCTGTTAGTGCTCTCCCAGTAGGCATGGTTGTAACATCTGAAAAGGACTATTGTTGTTAGGGAATCTTTTCCATGTGCACTTTTTTTTTTGCCAAGGAATCCCTGCATGCCTCTGAAGATTCTGGACCGAGTCCTGGAGCACGTACTGAGGGGCGGTGACCTGCCCTGTTTTATTGTTGCATACCACAGTGCAAATGGAGTTCAGAAGTGGTAAGCGAGCTGTTTTCCAGAGAAACTTGTCTGCTATTGCTTGATCTTCTTCTTGAGCAACCCCTGATAAAGTTCCTGCTTGATCGGGTTCCTGTGCCAATCACACTCGTTTAGACCTGTTTTTCTTTACAATCAACAGAGCCACCAGTTTTTAAGCTAAAAGAAGTGAAAAGACTAATCAAGTTCCATGTGCGTCGAGGCTTCTTACATCCAGTACTTTTCAATAGCCAATTGTGGGGTCTTAAGAGGATCACTTTGATTCATTCTGAGTGGACCTTTCAGTTCTATTGCCGTGAGTTGTGATTTTTCTCGTCGGAGAGTTCAGGAACTGGCAGCCCACAAACAAAATCCAGCCTGCATTTGCCAACCAACTCCTTCTTCAAGGCCTCGTGCTTAAGTAGAGGGAGACATAGAAGGGTCACACAGAGAATTCCGTTCCAATCTACTTGGTCTCAGAAAGACAAAAGGGGTCCCTCTCTCCTTCTCCCTCTCCCTCCCTCCTTCAATGTCAAAATCAAACAGAAAACAACATGCACAAGGGATGAAAAGATTTCTTTTGTAAGGAGCGCTTTCCCATCTCACTAATGTGGACTAGTACCTCAGAGACCCAGGTCTGAATTCCCATGCTGCGACGGTAGCTTACTTTGATCCAGTCACTCTCTCCCAGTGTGTACCTACCTCCCACAGCTGTTTTTGTTGTGAGTATAAAATGCATGAGAGGATAACAATGTGTCAGGGTTGCTAACCTCCATGTGGAGCCTGGAGAAAATGGCTGTTTTGGAGCACAGACTCTATGCTGAGGTCCCCCTTCTCCCCAAATTCTGCTCTATACAAGCTCCACCACCAAATCTCTAGGAATTTCCCAACCTGGAGTTTGCAACCATATGTTGTAAGCCACTCTGAGTCCCCACTGGGGAGAAAAGCAGGGTTTCAGTAGGTTTTAAAAACCCAGAAATTAGATATCCAGACCTGAATTTCCAAGGTGCTTCTCCTTTGGCCAACACAAAATCTTTCTGTCTGCTGCTCTCTGTCTCCAAACTCTGATGGCTGCTTGAACAAGACAGGTTATGAAGAACCCCATCTCCTAAAAATTAGCTATCACTGAGGAAAAAGTCACAGCCATTTTTTTGTCAAGTTTATGACTCCCATAAGATTCACTTGGGACACAGTGATAGATTCGGTTCACAGTACTCAAATTGCAAACCTACAACAACATATACATATATCACAATGTACCACATATGAGAGGGGAGGTGGTGTGTTTTAAGTACCAAGCAATGTGAAGTCACCCTGCCATGCTCATATTGTATCTATGGTAAATTTAAATGTATCGCACAACCCAGCGTGGAGGCCTCCTTTTACCACAATAGTTCACTGTATCTCCTCTCAACACTTCCACCACCCTTATCACTATATCCATTGTACATTCTGAAGCAGCAAACCCAACATGGCACCTATGCGTACCATGATGCCTGCTGATGGATTTCCTGGCATCCATTTGCTTCTTCCCCAAAGCAAAATGCCTCTTGAACACATGAAGCTGCCTTATAATGGATTAGACCAGGAGTGGGCAAATTGCGGCCCGGGGGCCACATGCGGCCCGCCAAGACAGTTGGCCACGTGGTGTGATAGGGTACGTTTGTCTCATTAAACTGATTCTAAAATTAAATGTGCTTGCAGCTATAGATGATATGAAATTAGCACAATAAATAAATTGAATAAAACTACCACTATTTTATTTATATTTATTGATTTTTATGATACAATTTATACCTTTTCTGAAATGCAGAGTTAACTAATGAATGCAATCATTTTAAAAGGTGCAGCCCTCCGCTAACCTCCGCTCCCACAAAGTGGCCCCTGAGCCAAAACAATTGCCCACCCCTGGATTAGACCATTGGTCCATTAAAGTCAGCATTGTCTGAGACTGGTAGCAGCTGTCCAGAGTCTCAGGCTGAGATTCTTCACATCGCCTACAACCTGATCCTTACTGAAGAAGCTGGGGATTCAACCCAGGATCTTCTACATGCCAAGTAGATGCTCTACCACCAAGCCACAGCCCCTTTCCTGACTTTCTGCTGCCTCCTTGGAGCAGGAGATTGTCCAGGAGAACCCAGAAGGCATTGTCTTTGTAGGCTTCCTTTGCTGGGAACACCCATTCAGAAACAGCTGCCTCCATCATAGAAAGGAGGTTTGGCTTGCAGCCTCTCAACCTTATGTGACTGGCGCTGACATCCCATGGCAGCCATTTTGTGGTGATGCCTCCATCAAAATGCCATAAATATCCACAGGCTCAACAAGATTAGGGGCCTCTGTTCTAAAACTCTGGAACTGTGTTGTGCTAACAGGACTGTCAATTCTCATTTCAGATAAGTGTTTACACTGTAAATCAGGAGTGGGGGTGGGATTAGAGGTTCAAAATGATTATGTATAAGAATAATTTGCTTGTTTGTTAAGTTGTTAAGTTGTTTGTTTGTATTGTTATGTTTGGTAGTTTTTTGTTGTTGTTGTTTGTTTGTTTGTTTGTTTTCTTTTGTGGAAAATTTAATAAAATTTTGAAAAAAAGAAAAGAAATTACATCAAAAGAGTGTTTGGCTAAACAATAGGAAGAACTAATATAAATTTTTATCCAATCATAAAATTTGGACCATATATAATCTGGGTCTTTACCTTTTCCCATATTTAACATATAACTCAATTTTTCTAATTCTGCCAGTGCCAACAATTTATCTATAATTTCGCCTTTGTGAGGTAATGTAACCATTTTCCAATATTTGGCTCTTGTAATTCTTGCTGCAGTCAGAATTGAGATTAAGAGTCTCTCATCAAATGGCGATAATCCCTCCGGAGTTATATTTAAAAGAAAGATCTCTGGGGTCATAGCAATTTCCGTCCCTAAAATTTCTTTAATTATAGTTTGGATATTTAACCAAAATTTACGCATTTGTTTACATTGCCACCACATATGATAAAATGATCCGATTTTCGAGTTGCATAACCAACATAAGTTTGACATGTTTGAGTAACATTTACTTAGTCTATCAGGTGCTGAGAAGGGAGGAAGAGCAGGATGGGCAATCCACCCCACCCGATGCCATGGAGGAAGAGAAGGGTTGGGTTCAGGTGCTGGGCATCGGGATCAGGAGAGCCCTGTGGCACTCTCTTGTAATGGAGAGAAGGAAGTGGGCACAAAGGGAGAAGTTGGGCTGGGGCAGGTGATTTTAATGGAAGCAGAGGGACCGGCCAGGGACAAAGAACCCGAGACTCTATGAGGACTTGGAGGATGCCAGTGAGAGAGAGAGGCTCCCAGGAAATAGATTCTGGGAGTGAGAAAGTGGGGAATTGGGTGAATTACATCCCGCCCCCACAGAGTTCTGAAGCCGCGTTCCCTGCTTTTCCGAGAAGAAATCTAGCCCTGGAGCAACACATCCCTCCCCTCGAAGATGCAGAAAAGCAAGGGCCTGATAGTAGATTTTGTGAACTCACATGGTATATTGATTAGAATATCAGATTAGAACTGGAGAAACCTGAGTTCAAATGCCCGCTCAGCCATGAAGCTCATTGGGTGACCTTGGGCCTTTCAAGTCTCTCACAGTCAAACCCACTTCATAGGGCTGGTGTGAGAATAAAATGGAGGAGGCAAGAACCACACCATCTTGAGCTTCTTGAAGGAAGAGAAAGGTACCAACTTAATACAGTTTTGGGGAGTGCAAGAAGTCTGAGTCAATACAGGAAAGGCTAAATTAATAACTTCTACTAAACTGGGCCCATGAGCATTCTGTCAGGAAGAAAAAGCCTGATCAAATAATTACAGCCTCTTCTGAGCTCAAAGTGAATTCAGGGAACGTTGTGTGCTGTGTCTCTGCATGATTTTGAGGCTTGTTCTTAGGGGGCCCGCTGAAATCTCAGGGCTATCAGCTCTGTTATGTCCGCTGACAGCCGCAAGGCGGCAGCAACATATAGCCCGCCAATAAGATCTCTGGCGGGAATTTTAGACCCGCTGATAGGACCGGGAGAAGTTGAGGCTACTGTATATAGTTGGCCCCTCATGGCCAGTACACCATTACTGTTTTGTGTACCAATAAACTAGTGATAGCTATGTTGTTGTCAATCTCCTCAATGCCGTGAACCGAGTACACAAAAAGCTCCTCTACACGTTCCGTAGCTTCTCTTTTACACATTCCTGCTTGAGGTAACTACTGCTCAGGTGTAAGTTGGAGAGAAAAGGCATTAATCAGACACTACATACTCCCCTAATTTGAAATGTAGCACACGATTCATGTCCATGTTATGTCGTTTTACATTTTTGTGTATGGTAAATAGTCCTTTTCCTGAAAGCCATGCAGTTTGTGACTATATCTATTGACAAGGACCACATCATGCAATCACTTGGAAGGCGTGGAAGTACTATAATTGGTACTGCAATTCAGTGTGACATCCGTTCAAAATATTACATCGCTGGTACATGACACCTGCCAGATTGCATAGAATAAAGGCAGAAAATAACAAATATTGCTGGAAACACTGTGGCTCAGTGGGAGATTTCTTACACTGTTGGTGGCTATGTCCAGTAATTCACAGTTTTTGGCTCTATAGAAAACAAAACAACAGAAGTTACAATTGCTACTTTACTGGCAATAGCTAGAATCACAACTGTGTAAAGATGGAAGGACAAAGCAGCACCATCCCTGATTGATTGGAAAAACAAACTGTGGGAACATTTTCTGCTAGGGAAAATTGCCTCACAAAATGCTGCCCTCACTATGAATAGCAATATGCATACATTTCAAGCAATTTGGTTCTTGGTAGTTGATTACCTGTCTCAAGATGACTTCATACCTAATAATCGATATTATCAGAACCTGTTGTACTTCTGAAACCCTTACTGGATCTTTTGTTATATAATATTTTGGTTGTATAAGCTGAAGTTATGTGTTCTACTGTTTGTATCTGTATGCATCTATTCAAGTATATGTTACCAATGTAATGTAAAGTAAAAACTGTAATAAAAAGGGGGGGAGTCTGTGTGACATCATCAGGTCCTGCCACAATGCATCTCAGAATTCAGGGTGCTGGGAATCTTGCAGGGTTATCAGCTCAGACCTAGCACATGGTGGGAAACTGTGAGGGCAGGGACCTATTTGATCATGCCAAAGCCACAACATCACATCCAGTGCAAATTATCGTGTTAATGCAGTAAATCATCGTGTTAATGCAATGCTCTAAGCTTAACCAGAGTTTTGGAACAGCACTGTGCCAACATGATGATGTCACTTCCAATTCACATCAGAAGTGGAATTTTGATGTTGGGGTGATGCATATACTTCCCATTCCCCACCACTGCCCTGTTGAGTGGTGGTAGGGAACGGGTGGTCCAGGGTACGTGATATCCCACGAGAGTAGGAGACCTGGCCATTCGAGGACCTGGTAACCCTAGTGTGATTGTATTGCTCTAGCACTTCTTATGCAAAGGGGCAACAGAATTATCTACCCACATCGCTCCTCCACATCTCCAAAGACAAGATGCTCTTCTTCATTAATACAGAAGATAAGAATATAAGAGAAGCCAATGCTGGATCAGGCCAATGGCCCATCCAGTCCAACACTTTGTCATACAGTGGCCAAAAATAGCAGGGGCCATCAGGAGGTCCATCAGTGGGGCCAGAACACTAGAAGCCCTCCCACTGTTCCCCCCCCCCCAGCACCAGGAATACAAAGCATCGTTTGCTGTTCCCCCCCCCCCCAGCACCAGGAATACAAAGCATCGTTTGCCCCAGACTGAGAGATCCTATCTACATCTTGTGGCTAATAGCCACTGATGGACCTCTGCTCCATATGTTTATCTAACTACCTCTTGAAGCTGTCCATGCTTGTGGCCGCCGCCACCTCCTGTGGCAGTGAATTCCATGAGTTAATCACTCTTCAGGTGAAGAAGGACTTCCTTTTATCTGTTCTAACCCAAATGCTCAGCAATTTCATCGACTGCCCATGAGTTCTTGTATTGTGAGAAAGGGAGAAAAGTACTTCTTTCCCTACCTGCTCTATTCCATGCATGATCTTGTAAACCTCGATCATGTCACCCCTCAGTCATCATTTCTCCAAGCTAAAGTGCCCCAAGCGCTTTAACCTTTCTTCATAGGGAAAGTGTTCCAACTCTTTCATCATCCTAGTTCCCCTTTTCTGTACTTTTTCCAATGCTATAATATCCTTTCTGAGGTGCGGTGACCAGAACTGTACACAGTATTCCAAATGAGGTTGCACCATCGATTTATACAGGGGTATTATGATATTGACTGATTTGTTTTCAATTCCCTTCCTAATAATCCCCAGCATAGCACTGGCCTTTTTTATTGCAGTTGCACACTGTCTTGACATTTTCGTTGAATTATCTACTATTACTCCAAGATCTCTCCTTTGGTCAGTCTCTGCCAGTTCAGACCCCATCAATGTGTATTTATAGTTAGGATTTTTGGCCCCAGTGTGCATAACTTTGAACTTGACCACATTGAACCCCATTTGCCACATTGATGCCCACTTACCCATCCTCAACAGATCCCTTTGGATTGCCTCACAATCCTGCTTTTCACCACCCTAAACAATTTAGTGTCATCTGCAAATTTAGCCACTTCACTGCTTACTCCCAACTCCAAATCATTAATAAACAAGTTAAAAAGCATTGGACCGAGTACTGATCCCTGCAGTACCCCACTGCTTACCTCCACAGAGAAAATTGCTCATTTATACTCATTCTCTGTTTCCTATTAATTAGCCAGTTGTTGGTCCACAAGAGGACTTGTCCTTTTATCCCACAACTATTGAGCTTACTTAGGATCCTTTGATGAGGAACTTTATCAAAAACTTTCTGGAAGTCAAGGTAAACAACATCTATTGGGTCCCCCTTGTCCACATGTTTGTTCACTCCCTCAAAGAACATTAACAGGTTCTTGAGACAAGATCTTCCATTACAGAACCCATGCTGAGTCTTCCTCAATAGATTTTGTTCATCAGTGTTCCTACTAATTCTTTCCTTAATAACAGTTTCTACCAATTTACCCAGTATCGAGATCAGACTGACTAGCCTGTAATTTCCCAGATCTCCTCTGGAACCCTTTTTAACGATGAGAGTGACATTCGCTACCTTCCAGTCATCAGGAATGGAGGCAGATTTTAATGAAAGATCGTCGAAAACAGAGAGTTGCCCATCCACAAAGACATGCTGATGAGGGGCTATCCAGACTAAGATCCCAACACCCAGCAGTAAGATCTGCACAAATCCTGCAATCACAAAATTTTGTTCTAGGGAATGAATGGTTGCGAACATGGATGCAATCAGTTCCACCTGATATCCATAACCCAATAAACACCAATGAGAGGTCCTCAGGATTTGACTTGCCATGTAGATTATGAAAGACAGCTAATAGAATGCTAATTAAATGCAAACAGGCTTTGGCCTGTTGTTTAAATGGGGCAAAATACCAGGATCCGAATGTGATTGTGGTGCAGCCCGCCCAACTATTTTCCATCTGTCACAGGAATTTGAACATCATGCTTTCCAGGGAGATGTGACAGAGCTCTTTGAACCCTCCCCAGCTGCAACTGAGTGGACTGAAATTGCCCAATTGGTCTGCATACTTGTTCTATCAACCTGGTTACATATTTAATATTATTATACACTTCCTGTGTGTAACTGCTGTGCAATAAAGAAATAAATATTTATAAAGAAATATGATAAATAAATACTCTCCTCCTCCCTCTCCTTTGGAGGTTTTTAAACAGAGGCTCGATGGCCGTCTGACAGCAATGATGATTGTGTGAACTCAGGCAGATCATGAGAGGGAGGGCAGGAAGGGTTGCCTCACTTCTTAATTCTTGTGGCCCTTTCTTACACACCCAGGGAAATGCTGATTCCCACTTTAGGGGCAGGAAGCAATTTTTCTCCAGGCCAGTTTGCCCAGGGATCCTGGAGGTTTTTGTCAACTTCTGGGCGTGGAATAGGGGTCACTGCGGGTGTGGAGGGGGAGGTATTTGTGAATTTCCTGCATTGTGCAGGGGGTTGGACTAGACAACCCTGGAGGTCCCTTCCAGCTCCATGATTCTATGATTCTACCCCCAGAGGAGCCTGCCTATTGCAGTTCTGGACCTGCATCCTTCAGAATGGGACCCTCTCTGCTTTGCATACCGAGAAAAGTTACTTATGAGGCTGCCTCTAGTGAGGCTACTCATTTTTACCTTTGCTTACCCAACAAGAAGAAGAGGAGATTGGATTTATACCCCACCCTTCACTACCCAAGGGAGTCTCAGAGCGGCTTACAAACTCCTTTCCCTTCCCCTCCCCACAACAGACACCCTGTGAGGTAGGTGGGGCTGAGAGAGCTCTGACAGAAGCTGCTCTTTTTCAAGAACAGCTGTGCCAGAACTATGGCTGGCCCAAGGTCATCCAGCAGCTGCAAGTGGAGGAGTGGGGGATCAAACCCAGTTCTCCCAAATTAGAGTCTGCGCACTTAACCACTGCACCAAACTGGCAAATTTAGGTATTTATTTGTAGTCAGGCTTTTCTCAGTGAGGTGGATTACAGAATTAGAAAACAGTGCAATAAAAACAGTATAAAAGATAGCATAGACCGTGCACAAACTAGATTACAAAAACCAGAAAATGACATGGTAAAAACAAGATAATACACAGTGGGGGGCCTAAGTGAAGGATGCTTCCAGTTTTTATCCAGGAAAAAAGGGTGCTTCAGCAATCAAAAGTTGAGGAAACAATATACTAAAGACATAAAATGTATTTCATACTGATGCAGTAGTCCTGCATTCATATGCACAAGGCTTCAAGTTCTGAAGCATCTATTACTCAGTGGGTTTTGCTGCCATTCTAAATTCTGTTCTGTCCTCTTCCTTTCAGCTTAAGCCTCTTTCCAGTAACTTCACTGCCTGAGTCACTGGGCTGTTCTTTCCCAGCATATGGAAACAGGCAGGGAATTGGTGCAAGTGAGGCCTTCTGGTATTTTGTTTATGAGAGCACCAATCCTGCCCTCTGCATCCACATTCCATTAATGTACGGTTTCAATTCAGCCCTTAATTCTTGAGCTCCAGTACTAAAGTCAAGGCATGTAGAATCCTGCAAAGTGGATCCAGCAGCATATTTCTTCTACAACAGGGCTGTCCACTTTCTCTGTTCTCTGGGACTGGCCTGCTTTCAAGATGGCAGCGCAAGAAATGGAGATGTAGCTCTCTAGAGACATCAGATACCACTTAGCAATAGTGGTATCAGTCTCTTCTGAAATCTTGGTTCCTCAGTTTGTCTCCTAGTCTCATTCTGTTGGTTTCAGGAAAGCAAGTACTTGTGACGTACCTTCATGTGATTGAGAAATGTGTTTACTTCTAGAGAGATGACAGTATGCAGGAAGGAAGGAAGGAAGAGCCCAATTTTATCATAGTTCAAATTTCAGTTTCCAATTTATTCCAGCGTCCAATTTCAATTTCCAATTTAATCCTCTTGACACCCAGTAAATGCACAATAAAATGAAGAGGGTGCTGAGCCAGCCAGCACAAGAACCGTCATTTTGTTTATGACTGAATGGCCACACAAGATGGCATTTCCCACAGGACACTCCAAACTGTCATCATCTTAAATGAACATTAGAGTTTCTCTTGAGGCTAGTCCATAGACAAGATACAATAATTGTGTCGTGTCAACCACCCAGGCCCATTTTGGTAAACTTTTCGGCCACACACAAAGCCTTCAGCAGTAGACTTCAAGGAGAGGGATAAACTGTGAACATCACCACACACTCTCAGCCCATCCTTAGAGAGAACTAGAAACTGGAATCTTCAGGCATTTTGGGGTATAAATGAATCTAATTTAATAAGTATGTAATTGTTTGAAAGTTTCTTGTGGGCAAAATAGCTATCATTTTCTGGAAGGCAACCTAACTTGACTCTAATAAAAAATGTCTCCAAATGAATGAGAAGGAACTAGAGGCTGGAAATTATGAAAACAAACAATTGACCACATTTCAATTTTGTGGTGCAGGAAGCAATGGAGAGACGCAAAACAAGAACAGAATCGTGCCAAGCCTGCCAGAGAATCTGCTGGTTCTTTAAAAGAGAGAAAGAAAAAAAAATAGGGTGTGTATCAGATCCATTTGTCTTATACAACCATTACTAAACAACTAATTTTAAGTCACTTGACTAACATGCTTTGTTTCTGCAGTGGAGCAACTTGGGAGAGACAAATATTCCAGCAGCATTGCATCCTACATCGTAAGATTTTCAATCGAATTCTTACAAGAACAGACTGGTAAATTCCCTGTCCAGTCCATCTCTGCTGCATTTGTTAGTTACCAGCCACAGTTACATTGTCATTTATTTTATTTTATTTATTTTTGGGATTTTTATTCTGCCCTCCCCAAATGGGTGGAGGGTGGATCACAACAAATGGAGTCAGACACATTACAATAAAATCACATTAAACTTATTGCCACATTAGCGTGACTGAGATTTATTACTTTGAAATAACGCATACTTTCTCCCCTTTCTAAAGGAAGGAAGAAAGGAAAGGAGAGAAGGAGCAGTTTCCCCCACGATTCCAGCTGAATTCTAGTCCTGTGCATCCAACACATCTCCAATGCAAAGCAACTTGAGGAAGTCCTGGGATGGTCATAAATGCCACCATTTCCCTCATGACTGTGTTTGCATTTTGAATGAACAAAGGCTACACTCAAGATAAAAATAGTTTTCTTTAGATCAAGGTGGGCAGCCGTGCTGGTCTGAAGCAATAGAACTAAGTTGGAGTCCAGTGGCACCTTTAAGACCAACAAAGTTTTATTCAAGCTCACACCTTGAATAAAACTTCGCTGGTCTTAAAGGTGCCACTAGACTCCAACTTTGTTCTATCGTTTTCTTTACTTACTCCTTGTTGAAACAGAATACACTATTTGCTTTTTAAAAATAGTCTTTGGATATTTTTCCTTGTACATTTACCATGCACTAGTTCAACTCTTGTTTCTTGCTTCTGCACAATGTACCACATCCCACCCACATTTGGGTTCAGGACCTTTTAAAGCCGAAGGTGTTGGTTCGTCATTTGAGTTCAAGACCCTGTTATCTGCAGAAATTATTTCCAATGGCCAGTTCCCTGCCCAGTGGGTCACAGTGAGCATTTCTATTGCCATTTCAAATAAAATAAGGACAACCACCAAATGTCATTTGTGCTCAAAACGCTAAAGGTTCTAATACCAGACTCACCAGGGATGCAAGCTGGGGTGGGGGGAAAACGTTGAAAAATCTAGAGGAGTAAAACTGTGTGTGACATCCAGTCGCGTGTGTTTTGAATTACTGTACATTAATCAAATGTTTTGTGAACCATTTTAAGTAAGTGAAAGAGACTAGTGGAATGAAACAATATAATCCAGTATAGTGAAAACATGCATGCCCTAAGGCAGAAAATCTTGTAGTTTTCCTTGCCATACCATAGCATAGCAAAAAAAGGTTCTTCTTGATATATCTCTCTCTCTCTGTTCATGCAGTGGGACGAAGGGCACTGAAAAAGTCAAAATGCAAGGAAAGCCTAGCAAAAATCTTTGCTAGCATTTTAGCCGAAAGACTTAAAATAACATTAAACCAAATAATCAGTAGTGACCAAGTAGGTTTCCTCCCCAAGAGACAACTAAGGGAAAATATTAGAACTTTAATTAATGTATTAGAGTATTATGAAATACACCCAGAAAAGGCGGCTACTCTAATGTTTATGGATGCGGAGAAGGCCTTTGATAATCTATCATGGAAGTTTCTACTGGCAAAAATCAAAAAATATGACCCGGGTAAAAATTTTGAAGCTATGGTAACAGCAATATATAAAAAACAGTCTGCTAGACTTTGTATAAACGGAGATATCTCTCAAGAATTCCCTATAGAAAAAGGTACTAGGCAAGGTTGCCCGCTATCCCCACTTCTCTTTATTTTTGCACTGGAATCGCTTTGTGAGCAAATTAGGAAAGACGATGCAATTAAAGGTCTTAGATGTAGGAAACAAGAATATAAAATATGTGCGTATGCGGACGACTTAATGTTTATAATAGAAGAACCAACAAGTTCCTTAAAAAGGTTATTAGAAGGGATTAAAGAATATGGGAATGTGGCAGGATTAAAAATTAATACTAAAAAATCAAAATTTCTAATTAAAAACTGTTCTGAACAAGTGAAAGATAAGATTCAAAAAATATCAGGGATGGAAGTGGTAAAGAGGATTAAATACTTAGGGATAATATGTACAAATAAAATTAGTTCGTTAATTGACGATAATTATAATACATTTATTAAAAAAACGAGAGAAAATCTAAATAAATGGAAAGGATTAAACTTGTCATGGCTGGGGAAAGTAGCGGCAGTTAAAATGAATGTGCTACCAAAATTTCTATTTTAGGCCCAAACGATTCCCCTACTAAAAAACAACAGTAGAATTTATAAAGAGCTAAACGATATAACAAAGAAATTTATATGGTTTCCAAAAAGGCCACGAGTTAAATGGAAACTATTACAAGATCTTAAGGAAAATGGGGGAATTGGGTTGCCAAACTGGGAATTGTATGGTAAGGCGACGGCGATGGTTTGGATAAAGGACTGGATAATATTAAAGAATACCAGAGTGTTGGCCCTTGAAGGTCATGATTTATATATGGGGTGGCATGCCTATCTCTGGTACGAAAAGCACAAAATACATTCAAACTTTAATGCGCATAATTTGAGAGCAGCATTGATAAAAATTTGGATAGAAATAAAATCAAAATTTTACACAAAAGTACCAGGCTGGGTCGCCCCACTAGAAGCCTTTACCAAACCATCGCTGTTAGACCCCCAAAATAAAGTACGCTATGATAAGTTATTAAATGATAATAAAGAAGTAATTAAAAATGATCTACAATTGAGAGAAGAATTGGGGATGCAGTTATCTTGGTGGGAGAAGGCACAGCTGCAGTCCAGATTTCAGAAAGATTCTAGAATTGGTATTAGTAAGACCCCAACAGATTTAGATAAGATTTGGCTAGATAATAACGAGAAATTATTTAATAAACTCTATAAATTTCTATTAAATTATGTAATGTTAGAAGAAACAATAAAGCCCACAATGATAAAATGGATGAAAGACCTAGGTGGTAACATAGAATTGGACAGATGGGCAAAAATTTGGAAATCGGTTAAATTTCTAAAGGTAGTCAATTATAAGGAAAATATTTATAAAATGTTTTATAGGTGGCACTGGTCACCTGATAAATTACATAAATGCTTTGATAAGGTGTCCGATAAGTGTTGGCTATGTGGTAAATGTGTTGGTACATACTTCCACATGTGGTGGAGTTGTAAAAATATGAAAGAGTATTGGTCAATGGTGAAAAAAATGATATGTGAAATGATGGAATTGGATTTACCAATGGACCCTGCCATTTTTCTGTTGAACATTTCCCTGAAAGAATTTGCAAAAGAGAACCAGAAGTTATTGTTATGTATTATAACTGCAGCCCGTATTTTGAGGGCAAAAATGTGGAAATCAGCAATTCTACCCAGAAAAGAAGAAATCGTGAATTTGTTAGTTAATTGGGCAGAAATGGACAAGCTAGGCTATTTACTGAATATACAGGCCAAGATTGACACGCGGGCAGTCTGGTCCAAGTTATATGATTGGTTAGAGTGAATAGATGGCTTCAAGTATATAAATGTATAAATATGAACCTTGTTTAAGTAAACAATCAAACTAAATAAAAAAAATATTTAAAAAAAATGCAAGGAAAGCCTTATATAATTTAGACTAGAGTGCATGATGGCTTCTATTCTACAAAGAGCTACAATTCATGGTCACAATCTATTGCAGATTCCAGAAGGCTTACAATATTAGGTTCTTACATGATTTTTTTTTTAAAAAAAAACAACCTTATACGGGCCAAAGTCCACCTCATCAGATGAATGAAATGGTCACTTGAGTAGGGAGGCCTATATAGAATAAGTTCAGAGAATTTTTTTTAAAGATTAGTTTAAAACCAAGGGACCCAATAATTTAGGCGATGCAGGAGACAGAAATAGGGGTGTCACATCACTATGGAGAGACTAGAGTATTCAGCTAACATGGTGTGACCCAATTAGCAACCTCTGGTGATGAATAGGTACAGCAAGATCAATGGTATAAACAAACACGACTGGATGTGTTGGAGGCTAGCCTCTTCCAAGATCTGTGACACCAGAGTTACTCTGTGAGCCTAACTATATGCATGGGACAATCCATAGCCACCAACACAATTTTAGTCCAAAACTGACCTGTCCAAAAACTGTTAAGAGGCCACGGTGTGCTGGCAACATGAGATCAATTCCCCTCCCATTAGGTTTGCCAATGTCCAGGTGGTAGCTGGATATCTCCCAGAATTACAAGTTATCTTCAGATGGCAGAGATCAGTTCCCCTGGAGAAAATGGCTGCCTTGGAAGGTGGACTCCCTCCCCTCCCAAAGCCCCGCCTTCCCCAGGCTCCACCCCTCGAAACTCAAGATTTTTCCATGCCTTTTCTTTTTTTGGTATCCTTGTATTTTGTGTGTGCCCATGCCTGGAAGTCCTGGTGACCTCTGGCGACTCCTACTGGGGCACAGAGGACATTCAGAGAAGTGGCTTCATAGCCTGCCTCTGGCCTCCAGGCCCTGGTATTCTTTAGAGGTCTCCCATCCAAATACTTGCCAGGTTTGGCCCTGCTTAGTTTCCAAGATCTGACAAGATTGGGCTTTCCTGGGCTACCCAGGTCAAGGCCCTCCCATGTCTTTTCAAGTGCCAAAACAGCCCTCATGAGTATTTCAGCACTTGACAAGATGTGGATGGGGGGACAGAAAATCATATGGTGTAGCTGGCCTCTTACAGCAATTGTCAGGCTGCTAAACTCTCATCTAAAATGGTGTTGGTAGATTGTCCCATACTGGCCTGTGCCTTTTTGTAGGCACAGACTTACAATGGATACTTAGGCGGAAACCCTTTGGAGTTCCACAAAGAACTAATTCCATACTCTTATCAAGGACCTCAACAGGTTTTATTACATAAATAACAAACTTATGAATAGGAGTTTGTTTCATTTCTTTCATTTTTTTATTAATTCTCAACTGGACTTTTGTTATTGGGTTGTTTTGTATGGTTTTGTTTCACTGTTGGTTTTGATTGTTTGTTTGTTTCTGTGGTATTATTTTCATAATTCTATTTTGTTATTATTTGTCATTGGTTTCATTGTGAGACACACACCCCTTCTTGGTTCTGAACCTTTCTGGTCTTTCAGCCAAATTGGGGGGGGGGGGGGGGGATGACTCAGAGGGATTGCAAAATTCTGCAAGAAAATCCACAGTCAAATTACAGACGGATAGAATAAACGTGTAACCCAGCAGAACCTTGGCTATGTAAATACCTCACCTAAATTACCTTTTCCAATTGGAGAGTCGGTTGGGGGGGATTCAAATCAATAAATGACAGTACCCTTGTAGCTTATGGTTTTCAAGGTAACAAATATTTACCATAAACTCAGCAACTACACTAGAGGTAAAATGGAATAAGAACAGCTATGAACATAGCAACATTTACAGAGAAGGGATCTTCAGTGCCCTTCACTATGGATATTCAAAATAAAAGCAAATCCTTAAACTGGAGGACTCGGCTTGCTGGCGCAGAAGAGGATAAACAAGCAAAGTGTGATTCTTTCCAGAACAGCGTTTTTAAACAAACTTTATTAGACTTTATGAACTCTCCTGAAAGGTAAACAATGACTGGCAGAGGGGGGGAAATGGCGACCAGAGCAAAACCCTCTCCAAAAACTACATCTTCAACACTTCTGGTTCCTAAACCGGAAGCTACCATAGACTTTCCCAGTATGTTAACCTCAGCAGTGTGCCCCCTGCTGGATCAGATGATGAATTTGAATCAAAACTCTGATGCACTCCAGAAACAGATCAAAGAAACTAATATTAAAGTGGAGGAGGTGGTTAAATCAGCTAAATTGGTTGAAACCAAGACAAAAGTAATGGACTAAAGACTAACAGTGGTGGAGAATGAGACAGCAACCGATAAGGACCAACTTTTAAGACTACAAATGGAAAGATCAGCAAAAGTTCTACGATTTCAAGGTGTCCTCGAACAAAAGACTGAGAATCTCAAAGAAATCTTAAGTGAAGCATTAGCTCCAGTGACAGGTTTACAAGCAGATTTTCTACAAAGCAAGATGGATATGATCTACATATCCTGATTTTTTGAAGAAGAAAAACCTGCCTGGAGAGATTGTGGTAATATTCTCTAAGAGGGACGTGGTGCTCAAGGCCACAAATGGGACAAAGACGCTGAAATCAGAGTCTTGAAAGACATTCCATTCAAAATAACGGGAAAAAGGAATAAAGAAAGCAGTATAAAAGCCTGACAAATTTTCTGCAGAAAAACTCTATCCCTTATAGATGGATTGTCCCTGAAGGACTAGTATTCAACTACAAAGAGAATAAACAAAAGATTACCTCTCCTAAAAGTGCAAAGACTTTTTTGGAATTGCAACAAAGATCTACAGAAGAAAAGATGACAGCAGAGGAAGAAGAAGAAGAAGAAGAAGATGTTATACGTGACGGGGAAAGTTCTGAGACTACAACGAGTAGTTCTTCAAAGGACTCTGAATCTGAAAAAGGGGTGGCTGCCTCAAAGCATCTGGCAGTCAAATGGGACTCTGATAAACTGAAACAAAGAGGGAAGAAGGGGAACTAATACTGTACCCAATTTGAACGTTTAAAAACTTTAAACTAACACTTGCTTGATTTTACTTATGCAATACCAGCTTAAATAAGAAAGCTTAATATCACACTTCATTATATCTTTTAAAAAAAATAATAAGGGAACTTTGTTTAAACTTTGTAAAAAAGCAAATTTATGATCCGTGTTTAGCTTTTTAGGATTAGTTTGTAGTTCGTAGTGTTTTTAGGTTTGTAGTATGTAGAAAAGCAATAAAAAATTAAAACAAACAAACAAAACAAAAGCAAATCCTAGCAAAAAGTGCCCAGTAACACAAGGAAAGGAGAAAGTCCACACGTTGACTCAGGCTGTGATCAGACTTGCAGTTTGATTTGTTGCCGTTGCTGTTCCCTTATGGATTTAAAATGCACGATCAGTCAGCAACATCTGTCTGTCATGCCCCAGTTGTCTGAGTCCCATCCCCCTCCTTTACTGCATGTTTCTTTGATACCTGTGAAAGTCCAGTCCTGTTGGTCTGAGCTGGTTCCAAAACAGATTTCTTGTTGTCTGATCACTGTGTTGCACACCCAAACTGTCAGGAAGGTCTGACTAGTCTCTTGTTTTCCAGCCACCACTTTTTTTACTTATTAACAATAACTGCATATTCACACCTCTCTCTCTCCCCCTCTCTCACAAGGGCTGCTCAAAACTTTGTTTTCTTTATAAAAATTTTGAAAGGAAGATGCCTCTGTACTACAGCTTTTTTCTGTGCTTTGGGGGAGGGGTTAATTGAAATGTTTAGAGGGGAGGGCCAGCAGTGAACGACATATCCCAGCAGGCTCATCAGCACTTGTGGGCATGCTCAAAGGACAAACTTTTTTAAAAAAAATGGTTGACAGCAACACTCCCTGGCTACTGTGTCTGATCTGTCAAGGATGGCATAACAGCACTTTGAAGAGTGCTAAAGCGGTGAGTCTGATCAAGATTCTCTGTTACAAAATAACCTGGATCAATTAGAAGTGGAGCAACAGTGGATAGAACTGCACGTCTGACCGCAGCCTTAAAGAAGTGCAGGGCTGTTTCTTCCCCACATGCTCTTTCAATGGCTCTTGCTGCTGCTGCTGCTGCTGCTGCTCTGGATGCTCCCTTTCTCTGGCTTGGGCCTGCAAAGAAATCAGCAGTTCCCCTCAGTCAGGCCCCAGGCTTTCCCTCTCCTGCTGCAGGCCAGATTGACTCACTCAGGGGGAAAAAGTTTTAACCCATATCTTTAGCCACAACTCAGTTAACAGCTTGACAAGTCCTGTCCTTACAACTCCTCCTAAAGGGGGAAATTCTAGTGTGCAGTTTCTCCCTGATTGGGCCCATCACATACCTGCAAAGAAGTCAGCAGTTTCCCTCAGTCAGGCTCTGGGCCTTCTCTCTCCTGCTGCAGGCCAGACAGACTGAGGGGATGGGGCTCTTGCAGTTAGTAATATGTGAGCAACTTGACGAACTGCTCAGACTCTGTGCCCTGTGAGAGCCAGTTTGGTGTACTGGTTAAGAGTGGTGGTCTCTAATCTGGAGAACCAGGTTTGATTCCCCACTCCTCCACATGCAGTCGGCTGGGTGACCTTGGGTCAGTCACAGCTCTCTCAGAGCTCTCTCAGCACCACTTACTTCACAGGGTGTCTGTTGTGGGGAGAGGAAAGGAAGGTGACTGTAAGCTGCTTTGAGAATCCTTTGGGTAGTGAAGGGCAGGGTATAAAACCTCTTCCTCCTCCCTAGGCCTTAAATTCTAAACTTTTTAATAGAAATTAAATGTAAAAGTGAAAGTGACATGGATTACATGGGGGATCTCTCTTTTCAAGACTATGAAATGCACCCATATTTAATATTAAAGTCTGTGGGAGAATTGATAGGAAAGACTCCAAAGTCACAGTAAGACAGACAGTAGCATGCAGTCAGAAAATTTGGCACTTAAACCATTCATCTTAAAAAATGGCAGCCTGAGGAAGAAGCAGACTGACAAGGCAAGGGCATTTTGTGGCATGCAGAGGGCAGGGCATCTGAGTAAGCAAGCAGTCCAGGGCCTGAGAGAGATTTACCTGGATAGAGGATAAAGTTTGGTGAGTAAGTGAGCACATACTGAAAGTAGACATTTGACACAGCAGGGCAGGTTTTAGGTGGAGGGAAGAAGGCAAAGTCCTACCACATATCCTTCAGGATTGGAATACTACACATATGTATGTAATTCTATTGGTAACAGCTTGCAGTCAATCAAGAAAACCCAGAGCTTCACACCCCTTCACCTAAGGAATACAGTGCACCCCCACACAATGAAAATTCTGACTGCCTCGTGAAAATGAAACCAGTGGACTCAGAGGGGGCAACACTGTAATGATGAAAGAAACAGGACAAAACAAAAGAAAATAATGTTTTTCCCCATTACAGGCTGTTCAGATGGGGAATTTGCCCCCCCCCCCCCAATATAAATTACAATAATGGGGAATAACCACATTTTTGTAATTATTGTAATTAATAATGAAACCAAGGGATAAGTCTTAGGCTGAGGACAGATTGGCCGTCTCGGCCGCTCTGCCTCCGCTTCAGAAGTGGAGGCAGAGCAGCTGTTCAGACGGCCGCATCTGCCCCCAGGAGGCGGCCCGGACGCATTGCAGCCCGGACGCATTGCGTCCGGCGCCGCGCTCCTTGCGCACCAGCCGAGCACCACTTTAAAGTGGTGCTTGGCTGGTGCGACGCGCCCCGCGCACGCATTCCACCTGCCGAAGCGGCTGTGAACGCGCGCGGGCAGGGGCGGCCGCACAGCGTTCGCCCGCCGCTCCAGGAAGCTGCCCGCAGTCTGAACGCTGCGGGCGGCTTCCTTCCGGCGGCGTGGGAACGCCGTGGGACGGGGGAAATTCCCCCGCCCCATTCTGCCGCGCCAGGGAGGCACGGCAGAAAACCAATCTGTCTGCAGCCTTAATATATACAACAAGGGCCTCTATTGTAACAACCCCAGGAACCATCTTAACAACTGGGGTCGGAAGCCACCAGGGAGTTTCCAGGCAGGCAGACGACCCGCCCTCCTTGGGGATGTTACAAAATAGTTTGTATGGCTAACTGCCTCCATCCTAACTTCCAGAGTGGTACCTAGGTATGCCAGTTTCCAGGTGGGACCTGGGGATCTCCTGGAATTACAGCTCATTTCCAGACTACAGAGATCAGTTTTCCTGCAGAAAATGGATGCTTTGGAGGGTGGACTTGATGGCATGAACCCCACTGAGGTCCCCATCCTCCACAGACTCCAGCCCCAAATCTCCAGTAGTTTCCCAACCTGAATCTGGCAACCCTACCCGCTCATCTCCCACCACTGGTCAGGGATGACCTAGCAACCCTAGTGGTATCCTTTTAATGAATGCTTGAACTAGGTCCATTTAGCTTCTTGTGTAGAAACTAACTTGTATAACTGGTGGAGATGAGGGCCTACATCACATTAGAAGATGTGCAGGTGAATGAGCCCTTGATGGTATGACTTTAATGTTGTCTTGTCCCATGACAGTACTGTCTGGGTAAATTCAGGGACTGAATTGGCTCCAGGCTTCATTTCAGGGACTCGTTCTGGGAACTGTATCTCTGTTAGGTGGCCCATTGCTGCTTCAGACAGGAGAGCTGTTTGTAGGCCTGCCACCAAAGTCTAAGTTGCAGGAGGGAATGATCAACTTTCAGAATGAACTCTATAGATCCTTGATAATTCCCTGGAAATACTTTAGCTGAGGGCTATAGGTGATGGCAGAGCTAAGCATCGGTTTCAACTAGTTTAAGAATGCTTGAGTCTGTGTCAAATTCTAGCCAAGGTATCCTCCAACATCTTGACAAAATTGTCTGTGTTCCTCATGAAGAGCACACACACACACACACACACACACACACACACAAAACCTCTCTTTTTTCCATCCAAAAAGATTAGTCAGATTGTTTCTATAGCTTTTTTCAGACACTAAAACTGATAGTTTATCCTACCTTCCATCCACAGCTCCTAAGCTATAATAATAACACCTTGGTCAGGAAATACAAAGAGGTTAGCAAGCAGGGTGATCCATATATTAGTAAAGCCCTCCAAAAGCCCAAAACATAAGAACATAAGAGAAGCCAACGTTGGATCAGGTCAATGGCCCACCCTGTCCAACACTCTGCCACACAGTGGCCAAAAATACCTGGTGCCATTAGGAGGTCCACCAGTGGGGCCCTTTTCTGCACTTTTCCCAATGCTATAATATCTTTTTTGAGGTGTGGTGACCAGAACTGTGCACAGTATTCCAAATGAGGTTGCACCATCGATTTGTACAGGGACATTATGATACTAGCTAATTTATTTTCAATTCCCTTCCTAATAATCCCCAGCATAGTGTTGGCCTTTTTCATTGCAGTCACTCATGTGCACTACATTCAGAACTATAAAGAGCAGTTAGTTTCAGATGTTGTAGACAATTGTGCTAAGATCTGGAATTCTGTTGTGAAAACCATAGAGATTATTGGGATTAGCTTCTATGGAATCACTTGTCCCCCACAAGATATCAAACCCAGTGTTCCCTCTAAACTGAGTTAGTGTGAGCTAGCTCACAATTTTTTAGCCTCTGGTTCACACGTTTTTGTCTTAGCTCAGGCAGGATGGCTCCAGAGCAAACTAATTTATGCAGTAGCCATTTTTGCTCACTCACAACTTTAATGCCAGTAGCTCACAAAGTAGAATTTTTGCTCACAAGACTCCACAGCTTAGAGGGAGCATTCACTCCTGCAATTTTATTATTCCTAACCCCAGAATCGTGATTGGTTTCATATCGATAGTGCTACTGCTTCCAGGAGACAATTAATATTGGCACAGATATTCTCAGTGACAGAATGATATGATGGAAAATGTTATGTTCATAGTAAGAGGGAGTCCTTATGGGCTATTTCCAGTGATCTCTGCGTGCTCTTTCATACGTGTGCTTTGGCACGAAGACCAGAAAGGCCACTGATTGACAATCCAAGTAGAATTCAGCAACAGAACTGTAAGTTCTGACCTTTGTGACAGCATAAAGAAACCCATGGAAATGGATGGGTTCATCCTAGGTCCTGAGGGCTTCAGAGACACAGGCCACACGGGACAAGACAAAAAAAATAACAATCCTGTGCTGACTCAGCACAATGACATCATTGTTCTATAATGTGTGTCAGCAAAGCTTCAAGAGGTGCAAGATTCCAATAAGTCTGACACTTCCTAAAATCAAAAAGAAGCTCTCCAAAAAGGGAGGCATCTGGCAACTCTAAAGAGAGAATTGTGTGGGATACCTAGGCAAATTTCTACTTAATGGCTTTTAAAAAAAAAAAATCTCTTATGGCCTTGCTTAGCTCTTAATATGAGTTACTAGCTAATGGGTGGACCGTTGTTTTTTTTTAAAGATTGGGAAAAGTGACTGTCAATGCCTGCTTGCCATAGGAGCAAACCATTTTTAAAAACCCCAGGAGGTACCTGCAACCACATGGGGGGGGGGGGAATGGAACACAGGGTAGAATGAGTTTTACCTCCAGCCTCCCTATACACTACAGTACTGACAGGATCTGTTTACATAATACACACACACACACTCTCTTAAATGCTTTTTAAAAAACATAAGTCTTCAAGAAGTCTCATGGGTAAAAAAAATCAAAATCACATGATAAAATACATCACACATAATACACTTAATATTTAAACAATCAGCAGTTATTGAATGAAACAAGGCAGAAAAAAGACAGACGGAACCAAGTTATTGACTAAAACAAGAAAGAAGAAAAGACAGATGGAACCAAGTTCAACTTTAAAGAGCTGCAAAACTTGAAAGCTGCAAAAGCAAAAAAACCCAATAACCTGACTTAGCCGAATGAGAGTCGGCAAAAGCAATCTATGAAAAGACAAATTAATCTAACCCAAGATCCAGATGGCAGACAACAAACTACTGGAAAGATCTGAATCTATGAAGTTGCCTTCTAATGACTCAAAACTAGGCTTGCCCGGCCTGGGTTGGAAAATACCTGGAGACTTTGGGGGTGGATCCAGGAGAGGGTGGGGTTTGGGGAGGGGAGGGGAGGGGAGGGGAGAGGCCTCAGCATGGACTAATGCCATAGAGTCCACCCTTCAAAGCAGCCATTTTCTCCAGAGGAGCTGATCTCTGTCAGCTGGAGATCAGTTGTAAAAGTGGGCAATCCCGAGGTCCCACCTGGAGGCTGGCAACCCTAAAACACTGTCCACTTAACTTCTGTATGGGCTGGCAGTGGCTTTCCAGGGGCTCAACCAGAGAAAGGTTTTCCCCAGCATCTGTTACTGAGATCCTATTAACTGTGATGCTAAGGACTGAGCCTGGGACCATCTGCATGCAAAGTAGGTGCTCAACCTTTGAGCCCTGGTTAAAGGCCAAAAGCATGCTTTCTAAGTCTTGGTGCCTTTCCTGGAAAAGCGCCATTATCACATTCACACTGGCCTTTCAGTATCATGCCTGACTGCTGCTTATCTTATGCAAAAGAAGGCAGAGGAAAGTGCTGTTTAGAAAAGCAGCAGTGGGTGGGATGAATGTGCTACCCCCACCTAGTATTCACTGTTGCTATGTGAGGATGCGATAGCTGGACAGTGAAGAAAGCTGGTAGGAAGCAGATTGATTCATTTGAAATGTGGTGCTGGAGAAGAGTTTTATGGATATCATGAACCGCTAAAAAGACAAGTAAGTGGGGTCTAGATCAAATCAAGCCTGAACTCTCCCTAGAAGCCAATGCCCGGTCTAGATCGTCTGGGCCGAAGTCCGACCGGCCGCCCAACATCAGATAGAGCTGGGTGTCATCTGCATACTAATGACATCCCAGCCCAAACCTCTGGACAATCTGGGCAAGGGGGCGCATGTAGATATTAAACAACATCGGGGAGAGCACTGCCCCCTGTGGCACACCACACTCAAGCGGGTGCCTCGAGGATTGCTGCTCCCCTAGCACCACCCTTTGTCCCCGACCCTGGAGGAATGAGACGAGCCATTGCAGGGCCCGCCCCCTTATCCCCACGTCGGCAAGGCGGCGTGGATTAGAGTCCACTCACTTAACCACTACACCAAACTGCCCCAAGAAGGAACCAGGCTGCTGGCTCTTAAAATCATAAAGGTGCCAGAGCAGTTTTTAAACTGAATACTGGGGGAAAGCCGACAGGAGATGAAAAATCTCTGGTTCAGGATGGTTCATCTCAAAGAGATGAAGAGCTAGCCGTTACTTTCCTATTAAAAAATGGATTTGAATTGTCCACTGAGGCTGTGGCTAATGATAGGGACTGCCTGGCAAGGCCTCGAGGCAGCAAGAGGAAGGTTGTGGGCTTAACATGTATGGGAAACTATAGATGTTTATATACTAATGCTAGAAGTGTCCGAGGTAAAATTGGGGAGTTGGAATGCTTGGTGTTGGGGAAAAACATAGACATTGTGGGTATTTCAGAAACTTGGCGGGATGAGGAAAATCAGTGGGATACAGTGATTCCTGGTTATAAATTATATCGAAAGGATGGGGGGTGAATTGGAGGTGGGGTGCTTTGTATGTCAGAGAGGGTATACAGTCCAGTAAGATTGAGAGGGTAAGAGAATTGGTTTCACTTCTGGAAATGCTGGGGGTTGAATTAGTGGGCCCAAAAGGAAGCTTAACATTCGGAATTTGTTATCGCCCACCAGATCAAAAGATAGAGGTGGATTATAAAATGATGAATGAATTAAAGATAGCAGCTATATGAAATAACTGTGTTGTAATAGGTGACTTAACTACCCACAAATTGATTGGGTCAATATGTGTTCAAGTCGGGAAAAAGAGATTGAGTTTCTAGACACTGTCAATGACTGTGCTATGGAGCAGATGGTCATGGAACCTACCAGGGAAGAGGTGATCCTGGATTTGGTCCTAAGTAATGCCCAAGGCCTGGTGAGAGATGTAAAAGTGATTGCACCACTTGGGAACAGTGACCATAATGTTATTGAGTTCAACATTTGTATAAATAGGGAGTTGCCCCAAAAGACTGACACAACCACTTTTAACTTTAAAAGGGGTAACTTCTCTGATATGAGGGGACATGTGAGGAGAAAACTGAAAGGAAAAGTAGAAAGGGTCAAAACCACTGGGGAAGCTTGGAGACTGTTTAAAATTACAATCCTAGAAGCTCAGAAGAAATATATACCGCGGGTTAGGATAGGCACAAATAGGTATAGGAAAAAGCCTGCATGGTTAACAAACAAAGTAATGGAAGCTGTAAAAGGTAAGAAGGATTCCTTTAAGCAATGAAAAGCTAGTCTCAGTGAGGCTGATGAAAGGGGACATAGGTTGTGACAAATAAAATGCAAGTCTGAGATCAGGCAGGCAAAAAGGGAATATGAGGAGCATATCGCAAAAAACGTAAAGACCAACAATAAAACTTTCTTCAAATACATTAGAAGTAGGAAGCCAGCCAGGGAAGCAGTAGAGCACTTGGATGACTAAGGAGTAAAAGGTGTATTGAAGGATGATAGGGAAATGGCTGAGAAGCTGGATGCATTTTTTGCCCCTGTCTTCACTGTGGAAGATGAGAAGTGCTTGCCCATTCCAGAACAGCTGATTTTGGGAGGGGTGTTGAAAGATCTGAGTCAGATTGAGGTGTCAAGAGAGGAGGTCCTACGACTGATAGACAACTTAAAAACAAATAAATCACCGGCCCCAGATGGCATACATCCGAGCGTTCTGAAAGAACTCAAATGTGAACTTGTGAATCTCCGAACAAAAATATGTAATCTTTCCTTAAAATCTGACTCCATTCCTGAGGACTGGAAGGTAGCAAATGTCACTCCCATCTTTAAAAGGGGTTCCAGAGGAGATCCGTGAAATTACAGGTCAGTCAGTCTGACGTTGGTATCGGGTAAGTTGGTGGAAACTGTTATTAAGGAAAAAATTAGTAGGCACATTGATGAACAAAATTTCTTGAGGAAGACTCAGCATGGGTTCTGTTAGGGAAGATCTTGTCTCACTGACCTATTAGTGTTCTTTGAGGAAGTGTGGCCAAGTGCAAAGTGATGCACATTGGAGCCAAAAATCCTAACTATAAATACACGTTGATAGATTCCGAGCTGGCAGAGGCTGACCAAGAGAGAGATTTTGGAGTCGTAGTGGATAACTCAATGAAAATGTTGAAACAGTGTGTGACTGCAATGAAAAAGGCCAACGCTATGCTGGGGGTTATTAGGAAGGGAACTGAAAACAAATCAGCCAGTATCATAATGCCCCTGTATAAATCAATGGTGCAACCTCATTTGGAGTACTGTGTACAGTTCTGGTCACCACACCTCAAAAAATGATATTATAGCATTGGAAAAGGAGCAGAAAAGGGCAACTAGAATGATAAAAGGGTTGGAACACTTTCCCTTTGAAGAAAGGTTGAAGCGCTTGGGGCTCTTTAGCTTGGAGAAATGACGGCTGAGGGGTGACATGATCAAGGTTTATAAGATTATGCATGGGATAGAGCAGGTAGAGAAAGAACTACTTTTCTCCCTTTCTTACCATACAAGAACTTGTGGGCACTCCATGAAATTGCTGAACAGTCGGGTTAGAACAGATAAAAGGAAGTACTTCTTCACCTAAAAAGTGATTAACACGTGAAATTCACTGCCACAGGAGGTGCTGGTGGCTACAAGCATGGATGGCTTCAAACGAGAATTAGATAAACACAAGAGGTGGGACCCGTGGTACTCACAGGGGGGAAGAAGGAGCTCCATGTGGAGGAGGAAGCATCCTCAGGTAAGCCTTCCTTCCCCACTGGGCTCCTCCCCCGGCTCCTGTGGTGGGCCCGAGCTCGGACTGCCGATTCCCCCCTGGCTTCTGCATGGGGCCCAAGCTTGGGCTGCTGATATTTCTCCCCCACCCCCGTCTTCTGCGGCAGGCCCAAGCTTGGGCTGCCAATTTTCCTTCCCTCCCCCCCAGCTTCTGTGGCATTGGCTTCTCTTATGTTCTTATGTTCTAACTTAAGGGCATCAAATGAAGCTAATGGACAATAGATTCAGGACAGAGAAAAGGAAATACTTCTTTACACAGAAAGTTATTAAAATGTGGAGTTCACTGCCAGAGGATGTAGTGAGGGCCACAGGGATAAAGAATTTTAAAAGGGGATTGGATAGATTCATGGAAGAGAGGTCTATCAGTGGCTACTAGCCATAGTCTGCATTCAGAGCCACTAAACTTCTGAAACCCTGAGCCAGGAGGCAACATCAGGGGAATGTCTCGGCCTCTATGCCCTGTTTTTGGCTCTCCAGAGGAAGTAGTAGGCCACTGTGCGAGACAGGATGCTGGACTAGATGGACCACTGGTCTAATCCAGCAGAGCTCTTCTTATGTTTTTATGTTCTTAAATCTTCTGTTGTTTCTGTACAAATCCTGCCTCAGTGATCTCCATATCCTATTTGCACACCACAGAACTTACCTGATGGCATCAAATCCATTCCTATACACTTGCTACCTTAAGAATAACTGGTAACTGAGAGGAAGGTTTTCAATTTAAAGCAAACCTGGTTCCTCCGAATCATATGAGGCTGTGCTGAGTCCTCTTGGTTGGTAGAAAAGACCTGTCACAGTGGGGTTGTGGGATTTGGGTGCTGGCCTTTTCCTCAGCAGGTTTCCGCTAGCCCAATGAAGGTGCCTGTGGCATGGTGGTATCAACAGCCTTGGACCACATGGTTCTTTTTACACATGTGACACTTGTCTTTGCTTCAGCATAATATCTCCTTGTACTTCTCTCTTCCACTCCTTCTTTTATTGACTTGATCTGGACTCTGGGAGCTGTAGTACAATCCTTTTGTAACTTGTTCCTGGAAAAAGGAACACACTCGAGAGACTCTGAAACAGAACAAAAACACTCCTTACAGCCTGATCTGATTTAGGTCTACTTGGCAAGAAGTTCCACGGAGTTCAATGGTATTTATTCCCAGGTGAGTAAGTAGAGAGCGGCAGCCATTGTTTATGATTATTCTCTTCTGTTCTACGGTACTTACTGTTCTCTTCCTTCCATCTTTCCCCTACGTTTCTTCTCCCTCTGATCCCTGAGCATCTTGGGAAGCCTGTCAGACTAGAGAAACTTCAAAGGGGGCAACACTTTAAGCACAAGTAAGGCAATAAACTGCTGGATACAACATCCCTGCCCATTTTCTGATGGAGCAACTCAAGTGGCAAAGGTTCATTTTTGTGCTGGAAGTGTTTGCATTTCTTGAAAACATGTGGCACTTTCCCTGGTTCCTCTGAGCTGTCTCACACTTTTGGCTTCATCTGTCTTAAAGCCAACCTTGTTGTTGATCTGTCACAGTTACGTATTTTATATTTTTAGGACGGCATGGAAACAAGCCATTTCTCTGCACAGGCCATTTGTGTGCTGATCACTCTCTTCTTCTTAAGCTATCCCGGCTTTACACTTTACCACCATCCCACAGGAACACACTGTTCACGCACCCTCTCTCCTTCCTCACTTGTGTTTGTCTTGTAAAGCCCAATTTTCTCTAACTGCATCATGCCACGCACTATAAACCACATTTGTGTCCCATTTAAACGTCGAAACCACAATAGACGCTGAGGAACAAAAGGAACCACACACCCTGCCTTTTTGGACAAAACTCCCATACAAGAATAATTAGAAGCACATACAAATCCTACACTCTCTCACACACCGAACGAGCGAGACAGCTGCTGGGCCTCGTGCAGCCGGTCTCAACCTCTTCCACTTTCAATTCTGCCACCAATTTTTTTTTTTTTTTGAAAATTGCCTGAAACAGTAAACAGGGCAGGAGAAACTTAATATAAACAATCTGGGACGTAATAGGAAGAACTGTCCTAATAAAGATTTCCTGACAAGTGTGTAGTCAGGAGGATTTGGGAAAGCTTTGTTTTAATAAGTCAACAGTCACCACGCACTTGTCTCTATTAGGCATGTCTTTTCCTCCTTCTGTTGAACAGATGAATGTCGGCACTGTGGGCTGGTGGCGAAGCAGGTGAGAAATGGACGGGGGAGCAACCGGCCTCCATTAACTGTGTTCTAGCCTCTCGGCTGGGCGGGTCGGCCTCTCCACGGGAATGCAGCTTAGTGTTTCCAGATGCCCTAAATTGGCTTGGGTAGCACAGGAATGAATTGTCTTCTCTGGTGCCTGGAACATCCTTCTTCCCTGTTGGTGGAGAGAAGCCTGATGAAATAGGGAATGCTGCAGAGAGAAGAAGAATTCTACCAATGAGTCTTGAAAGAACAATGCAATTAAATATGCCTGGGGAAAATCATAAAGAGAAGTCTGCTCTTCTGGCATAGATTGTTTCAGTGATTGTAAATAATGGCAATCAAGATTAATCCAGAGCAAACTGAAGTACCTGACTTGGCAGCTCTAGAAATTCCTGGTGTTTTTCTGAACTTTACCACTATTGCTCTGTTTTCTGTAGTTGCCCACATGTTGGTTACTCTATAGATGGTGGGTACAAAGTGTGACTATTTTGCCACCATTTTTATCTAGGCAGAGTGACTATTTAATTTATCAGGAATGTCCCTGGTGGGCTGCTGCACTGGCAGGGCATTGATTGCCAGGAGCAAGTGGAGCCAAACTACAGAAGGGAATGGCTGGGGCTCAGCAATAGAGCACCTACTTTGCATGCAGAAGGTTCAGTCCCTGGCATCTCCATTTAACAGGCTCAGCTAGTAAGTAAAGTGAAAGACCTCTGCCGAAGCCTGGGAGAGTTGCTGCCAGTCAGAGTTGACAAGACTGACTTTGATAGAACACTGGTCTTGCTCAGCATATGGCAGTTTCGAAGGCAGAGCAGCTCTGCTGGGGCTGCTGGCATTGCTTGGCTCAGACCCTTTGGCAGCAACAATGATCGGTGTCAACTTACCAGTGCCCTCCCTCTGCACTGCCACCAGTTAGTGGCAGTGCAGGATAGGGATGGGCACGAACTGGAAAAATTCAGTTTGTGTTGGTTCGTGGTTTGAAACCGAACCACAAACTCAACTGAACTAGGAGGTCTGTTCGCAAACTGAACTGGTTTGTGATTTAGGGTCCCACAAACCCAGTTGAAAGGAACTGCAGTCCCTTTAAAGGGGATTTGCAGAAAGCCTGAAAAATAGCTGAGCTGTGTGGGAAAGCCACTTCCCACCGCTCAGCTGTTTCACTTTCTCCTGCAGACCATTTAAAGGGACCACAGAAGAAAGCCTGAAAAACAGCTGATCAGCAGGGAGGTGCTCCCTGCCACTCAGCTGTTTTTGCAGCTTTCGGGGAACATGAAAGCTATGAAATGCTTTCAAAGTTTGTGGAAGTTCATGATGTCAGTTTGCAAACCACGAACAGGGCAAAATTTGTGATGAATTTTGCTTAGTAGTTCGGTTTGTGTCCTTCCCTAGTGCAGGAGGAGGGAGTTGGTAAGGCCTAGGGCTGACAGGCATCCCACTATGGCAGGAGGCCTCCCACTGGCAGCCCTAGTTACCCCATGATGGTTTTACCATAGAGTTTCCAGTGATCCCTAGAGCTACATTAGTCACTGTCAAGTTTTCCCTAGAAGTGAAACAGCAACATAGCCAACATTCCCCCCCCCCCCATGTCTCTACTCCCAACCTTCCCACCAGTTGCCTGGCATGGCCTGGCAAGCCTAGTGAATCATCACAAATTGTCCGTGCCGTGCCACTAGTTGGGTCTGAGCTGAGGATGGCCCTGCACTCTGCTTGGCTTGCTCACGGGCTACTTTAATTTTCCAGTTTATCATTCTCTGCCACCTTATTTCACCCTTAAGTTTTTGCTTTATTATTTGTCAGGATGATACATATCTGCTGTGTTCCCTTACACTGGTAGTAAAGTAGGACTCAGTAGACAGAGCCCATTTCCCCTTGCTAGGGCTTATGTGACTTGGATGGCCCAGGCTAGCTCTATCTCATCAGATCTTTGAAGCTAAGCAGGGTTGGCCCTGCTCAATATTTGGATGGGAGATCACTAAGGAATACCAGGGTCACTAGGCAGAGGCAGGCAATGGCAAACCACCTCTGAATATCTCTTTACTTGAAAACCCCACAGAGTCACCAGAAGTCAGCTGTGACTTGACAGCACTTTATACACTCACACACACACAGCAACATACACACAAGGTTTGTGTGGGCTTTCCTTATACTGATGGGGAACTGGATTTCCCTCAACACCAACTCTTCATCCCATATTAGTCCTGCATCATCCGTTGCAGGCTGTCAAAGTCAGGTTAGGACCTTCGGACGGGTGTGCCTTCCAGCAATAACTTTATCTAGCCTCCACCAAATATCAGTGGTTAAATCCATGTGGGTAGCTGTGTTGGTATGAAACAGTAGAACAACGTTTGAGTCCAGTGGCACCTTTAAGACCAACAAAGTTTTAGTCAAGGTACGAGCTTTTGTGTGCAAACACACTTCCTCAGACACAGTGAAATGGAACTGACCAGTCCATACATATCGCTGCCTTATATGTATGGGCTGGTAAGTTTCATTTCACTTTGTCTGAGGAAGTGTGCATGAACACAAAAGCTCATACCTTGACTAAAACTTTGTTGATCTTAAAGGTGACACTGGACTCAAACTTTGTTTTAATATCAGTGGGTAAGACATTTTGTGGGGGAGAGATGGAGGCCATGGACTGAATTGTCGGCAAGACGGACATTGCACTAAAGTGCTGGTACACAACACTAAAGGGCCAGTACAAATTTCTGATAAGAAAGCAGCTAAAGATCTGCCACCAGACTCCTGCTTCAAGGCCCCCCACCCCAAAAAAAAGAGACAGTACCAAAAAGGATCTTTAGTCCTCTTCATCACTATCTGGTGCTTTCTTTCTCTATTGTTTTCCAGTAACTGCCTGCTGAGTTGTACTGTTTGCCTGAATAAAACAGAATTCCTGTTAAAATAACACAGCAAGTATCTGGGTTCAGGAACCAATAGTTAGGTATACTGCAATTCACTCTACGCAGGCTTACCCCTGAGGCTGATCTGGAAATTATAGCTGGTACGAAATGCGGTGGCGCACCTGCTGACATCAACACCTGTGTGGGCTCATGTTCAGCATGTGCTTTGCCAGCTACACTGGATACCAGTTGAGTACCGGATCTGCTTCAAGGTGTTGATAATAACCTTCAAAGCCTTATATGGCCTGGGACCAACATATCTAAGGGACCGCCTCTTCCCATATAGGCCTTGAAGAGCTTTATGCTCTAATAATCAACATCTCCTGGTGGTCCCTGGCCCAAAAGATGTCCGTCTAGCCTCAACCAGGGCCAGGGCCTTCTCTGCCCTGGCCCCCACCTGGTGGAACATGCTCCTCATTGAGATCAGGACCCTGGAGGATCTTAGTTCCACAGGTCCTGCAAGACGGAGGTCTTCTGCCAGGCTTTTGGCTGAGGCAGTGGGCATCCACATATGGCCTCCCCAAGGTTGCTGTCTCCTACCTGCTGGCTACCCATCTATCAGCAACTGGCCATATCCATCTGTATTAATGGGTTGGAACATTCACCAGTATCTATAACTACTGATTTTTAAATGTTTATATTGTGATTTTAAACCTTATTGGATTGTTGAAAGATGATGTGACCCGCCCTGAGCCCGCTTGTGGGATGGGTGGGATACAAATATGAAAAATAGATAATAAATAAGTATTAGGTGTAACAGGCCTGTTCAGTAGCCCCCATTACCAGTTCACCTGCCTTTATACTGAGAGCGTGACGAAAGCTTGCTCTTGCCCCAATGTCACCATCCCAATGCCATTTCTGTCAGGTCCGAGTATATGTCCATGCATGCTGGCTCTGCCAGGCCTGTACAGTTTCCGAACTGCAGTGCAATCCTATGCAGAGTTAACTGGACTGAGCTCATTGATTTTATTGGACAGACTGGAGTCAAGTGTGCACAGGACTGCTTTGTTAGGCTCTCAGTCAACCCAATGGCTTTCATTTCATCTCCCACTATACTGTGTGCGCCTGAATAACCATTAAAAAATCCAAAAGACTTGTTTGTTTTAAAGAGGCTCAATTAGGAGCCAGTTTCAAGTGGTTTGACGGGAAGATGAAAGTTAATTAACAGGGGCTGCTCTGTTTTCAGCAGCTTGTGAAACAGACCCAGCTTCTTAGGGCAAATGCCTTCCCTCCTGTCCACCCCACCAAGGGCTCTTGATGGTAAGCCTCATGTGTGCTTATTAGCCACCCATAAAACAAATCGGCCCAATAAAACATGGTGGTGAGATCATAGCCTCAAGCCATTCAAATGGCTCCTTGGTCAGGAGGAAAATGAGCTGATAAACCTGCAAGGAAATGTGATTCCTGGCCATGTAGGCATTGCAGTTGCCAGCTCTGGGCTGGGAAACTCCTGGAGATTTTGGAGGTGGAGCCTGGGCAGGGTGGGGTCTGAGGAGGGGAGGGACCTCAGTGTGGTATAATGCCATAGCATCCACCCTCCAAAGCAGCCATTTTCCCCAGGGAATACTATAGTTTGTAAAGCAGCTATGATTCTGGGAGATCTCCAGCCACCAACTGGAAGTTAGTAAAAAACAGTCAATGATAACTGTGATATATTTACAAATGGAATATCACTCTTTTTTAGATTTTCAAAAATAGTTAAATATTGATACATTTCTGTACATTCATACAAGAACAGACATCAAAAATAATTCCACAGTGTTGACAAGCACAGTCCAATACTCTAAGGCTGAGGACAGACTGGCGAAGTGGCTCGCTGTGCCTCCACTTTAGAAGCAGAGGCAGAGAGGCCGTCCAGACAGCCACAGCTGTCCCCCACCGCCCGCGCGCACTCACCAATGCCTGAAGCATGGTCCTTGCACTTCAGGCGGAGACCCCAGGAAACCAGTCTCCAGCAGCTGGGTGCGCATTGCTGCCGCTTCTTGCAGGTGTGGATGCACCGATGGTGCGTCGCACGCGCCGCCAGAAGTGTGGATGGGCTGTTTCAGCTGCTGCGGCTATGTGCATAGCCGTGGCATGCCAAGACAACCGGCAGCCACGCACCTCCTCCTCAGGAACATTGCAGCCGGTGTGAACGGGCTCCCCAGGCTGCTTTTCCCGCACAGCTTTCAGCCCCATGGCTGTTCTGGGCCACCTCGCCAGTCTGTCCTCAGCCTAAAATTCTTCTCTATTGCAGGAGTCTGCCTGGTCCTCTTCTCCTCAAGCGTCATCCAATGCAAATAAAGTGCAATGAGCCATAAATTTTCTTTGTGTATTTCTTGTACTAGCATTGGATTGTATACAAATAGTTTTAAAAGGTCATGAATCTGCAGGCAGGCTTGCTCAAACACCTGTTTCAATAGGCTTCTTCAGAGCAGATTACGTGTAGCTACAAAGAATATCCATCAATTAATCATTATGCAACACAAGGAATTATAATATACCTCACCAGTGGAAAGATATTCCCTTTATAAATATATCACAGTTGTCACTGACTATTTTCTACTCACTTATCCCGTGATCTCTCTTTGGTTATCCTTACCAACTGGACACTGGCAACCCTAATAGCCATAGACCTGTGATGTCATCTTAGACAATAGAATGGAGGGGTAGGGGTTAATTTCAGGGGGGAACATCTTAAGTATGTGGACCAGTCTCAGGGTATTTGGAATGATACTCTTCAACATTCAGACCCTCAAGAACTGTACAAACAGGTAGGATCCAAATCCAAATCAAGTTATTTGATTTGATTAATGAATGCAAGACACCGGGGTTAACAGCAACCTTGGATTCCTAAATCGATGCAGGTACCAACATTTCACATATCCCACTCTTACAGATGCAAATTTGTTCTGTTCTCTTTTCATTCTGCTTTAGACTTATGTATCATCCTCTGCTGTTGTTAGTTAGCAAAGCCTCACACTCACTCTGTGTGAATCAATTACTCCTTTGATTAGATCTTGTTTCACACCGGCCTTTGTAACGTTCCCATTTTCTCTTTATATAGGATCAGGTCCAATTGTTGTTTATTTCATGTATCTGAAGAAGGGAGCTCTGACTCCCTGTTGTTAGTCTTTTTTTATATAAGAAATTTTATTAGTTTATATAAAGAAAGGGGGAAAGAGGGGAGAAAGAAAATGAACAGAAATATATAAAATTCCAGTTTAGCAGTTTACATGCATATCTTCTTGTTGCAGTTTCACAACTATTTGATCTGTCCTCCTTATTATCCTTCACATAATCTTATTCTCTCAGTACTTGAGTTTTCACCAGTCATAAAATGCCTTCCAAGGTCTCATAGATTCTTCTTCCATTTTTCCTTTTAATCTTTTTGTCAACTTGTCCATTTCAGCACATTCCATAATCTTCAATATTAACTCATGTAGCGTTGGAATCTTCAATGTCCTCCATGCCATTGCAAATGAGATTCTGGCAGCAGTTATAACATATAAAAAGAAATATCTATGATTCTTATCTAACTCATCTGGTAGACAGCTTAACAAAAAATATTTCTGCCTTAGAAGGTATCATGATATTCAAGACTGACTGTAAAAAAGTATGCACTTCAATCCGAAATTTATTAACCTTTTTACAAGTCCACCATATATGGTAGTATGCCCCAATATGGTTGTTACATTTCCAACATATATTACTCAAATCTGTATACATTTTAGCTAACCTATCTGGAGTTAGATGCCATCTATTCTGTTGTTAGTCTTACGGTCTACCTGTCCTGTGTAAGTTTGCTACAAAAGACTAACACGGCTACCCTTTGGAATTATATCCAAAGAAAGACACACATAGGGTGTGTTCAGATGTGCCATTTAATCAGGTTTTGTGACTGATCAACAATGGATTTTATGTGCACATTCACATGGCAACATCTGCCTCCCATCCCAATCTGATGGTTTCCTGTACAATTCCCCCCCCCCTTAAGATGGAGTATTTTGTTACCAGGTCCCAAGTGGTGTTTTCTCAGCTCTCCCGGTTAAAGCTGCAGTTTCCCCTGTATGACCACTCCTCCGGTGTCATTCTGTTTTCACCCAGTGGTGGTTTTTTGTGTGTGTCAGCGGTATGCACATAAGCAGAGCTCCACTCCTGCGTTTATAAAACCAACATTTAAACGGGCACTAGTTTTGAGTTCGGGATCCCAAAGAGGCCAGTTTTGGGTGAAAAGTTTAAAGGGAAGTCTTGTCACAGCGGTGAAATCACGGTGCTCTGCAGGACTGTTAAATGGGTCTGCACATATGCAATGATAAAGTTTTTCAGTTCTATAGATGAGCAGTTATGTGCATGGGCAAACTTAGAAAAAATAATTTAAAAAACCAACACACGCTCTGGTGTGATCGCGATTGTCCAGAGGGGAGTCAGAAAGGAAAATTATTATGAAATTATTATATAAATTATTTTGATAATTTAATCATGAATTATTTTTAAAGCGAGTGTCAAACCACAACAGTGTCCCTGGTAAGGAGTGTAAATTGATGACACAATAAACCAATCATACCCTCTACTCCCTATACTTCATCACCCAGACCCCAGAGAGTTACAATGCCACGGAGTCTACCCTCCAAAACTGCCATTTTCTCCTGGGGAACTGATCTCTGTAGCCTGGAGATCAGCTTATTTATTTATTCACAAAATTCATATCCTGCCTTTCTGCCCTCAACAAGGGCCATCAAGGTGGCTAACAAATCAAAATATACCCAAATAAAAGCTCCTTTTAAAACCGCCACTACCCATGAAAAACGTAAATCATTAAAACCATTTTTAAACGAGCTAAAATACTTACAAAGATGTAAAAACAAGAAGTATAACATTGGTCAGGAAGGAGGGAATGACCGACAGAATGAAACAAAAGGCAGAAGATGGCAATGAACGGAAACAGAAAAATATCCCTGGGGAGACAGTGCCAGAATTTTGGTGCCACAACCAAGAGGGCCCTCTCCCACGTTGTCACTTGCCTAAACTCAGAAGGAAAGGACTCCTGAAGCCAGGCCTCTGAAGGTGACCATAGTGATCAGTTGGGTTCGTAAGAGAGTAGGCAGTCTTTTGGATATGTTAGTGCCAAACCACACAGGGCTTTGAAGGTCAATACCAGGACCATGAACCATGCAGAAGCAAACAGGGAGCAACTGTAGACAGGCCAAGAGTGGACTGATTTGGTCCCTATGACCCATTCCAGTCAACATTCTGGCTGCAGCATTCTGCACCAATTGAAGTTTCCAAACACTTTTCAAGAGCAGCCTCGTGTACAGTGCATTGAAGTAATCTAATTAGGGTTGCCAGGTCCCTCTGGGCAGTCAGCAGGGGGTGGGGGGGGGGGTGAGCTTACCAGGAGCAGGGAGTTTCATTCCACATTTCAGCAATATGACCACGTGACTTCCAACAAGACCCAGAAGTGAAGTGAATTAGCTTTTACCATAGAGTTTTTGCCAAAAAAATAGAACATCACCCTGACATCTCCAATGTGCCCACATCACTTCCGAGTCACATAGGCACAGTGTGGAAATGTCAGGTGTTCATTCCTTTTGGGAGGGGGTAAGTCACCCTGACCAGCCAGCTGATTAGCAGCGGAGAGGTGGGGCCTGGCAGCGGGGGACCTCCACCCCCACTGGGGGGTCTGGCACCCCTAAATCTAATCTAGATGTAACCAGGGCATATACCACAGTGGCCAACTCTTTTCTGCCCAGGGAAGGCTGCAGTTGGCTAACTAGTCAAAGTGGTTACTCCTAATCACAGTTGCTATCTGTTTATCCATCAGTAGGACTTGATCCCAGGGTACCCCTATTTGTAATACCAGGAGATGTCCAAACCCTACCTGGAGGTTGGCAACCCTAGCTAAGGGTTCATTAAGCTCAAAACATAAATGGCATTTGTCTTCCTCAGTACCCCAAGTTTCTCTCAAGAGTTCTGCTAATCCTTTCCTTTGAAGTTTTAATGGAAGTATTTCCCTCAAGGGCAGCTTCACTTTCCATACCTTCTCACTGTTACTTCCTTTATGTCTCCTTCTCCTGCTTATCTCTTCTTAAAACTTCCCTGTGTTGCAAAATCTAGAGCAAAAGAAGGGATCCTGAGCCAGGCTCGCTATATTGAGGGGTTTCTTCCTCCCCCCCTTCTTCTCAGGCATTATTGTAATTTGTAAATGGCTTAAACAGTCAAGTTTTTCCAAAAAGCATTAACATTCTTGGGCAGGCCAAACACCAAAAAAAGAAGAATAAACTTGTAAAACTTTCCTCAGCACTTGAAGATCTAAAGGAAGAATGTGCTTTTATACTATTAGCTAGATAAGACGTTCACAAATGAGCATTTATCATTATTTCCATGCAAAATGCTGAGCAAATGGGATTTCTTATAAATCACATTAGTGGCTAACTGGAATGGAACTAGAAGGCCTTGTTGCATGTACCAACCATTCACTTTATATTAAGGCTAAGGAACATCACTTTGGATGCTGCCTGTTCTGTGGTCAATCACTACAGAGCAGAAGCTTTCAAAGGCAATGGCTTGCATCCAACCATCCATACACATAAAGCACAGCAAGTCTTTTTTTCCATCTCCATTGCTGCATCCCCTTGTATTCCTTGAAAGATCATTCATGGGGTCTCAGGACATATGGGAAGTAACAGCTGCATGAGACACAGAGCAAGAGTTAAGAGAGACCCTGTAACAGACTGCACTTTTTAAAAGCTTCTAAGTGCTGTACAGAGTAAAGGACTGTGAAGGCTTAATTCGTCACAGAAACAGAGAGCCTTAAGTGACAGGAAGCTCCAAGCAATCTGATTGGTTAGCATCAGCTGAGCTGAGTCTAGTGAGAGCTGCACGCTGAGGACAGAGTCAGTCAGATTTCTGCCTTGACTGAATTGAGTACTGACAGTCTGATTTCAGCCCGAGCTGATTAGAGTGGAGTTTCAAATTCAGCTCTGACAGCAGTTTAACACTGACAGGAGAATAGGGGGAAAGTTGGCAAGAAAGTTTGAGAAGTAGGCAAAGACTCCCATTTGGGGCAAAGAAAGGGGATAGATCTTCTAGAGAGAGAATTTCTTACTTAGTCAAACATGGAGTTAGCTCTAAAGAATGCAGAGATCCCTGGTGTGGTGTGGTTAGAAACTACCTTTATTAGAGACCTTAAGAGTCAGTAAAAAACTCAAGATGAGTACTAGTGCTTCAAGAGAAGGGATCTGGGTACTGGAAAAAGTGTACCAGCATTCTGGAAAGCAAAAGAGTTAGAGAATACTCAAAGAAAGTATACTGAAGTGTTTGGGGGAAAACACTGGAACAAAAGCCTCTCAACATAAAGATTTAAGTAACTCTGAATAACTCTCATTAACCTAAAACATAAGAACTATATACCGGTTTTACATCAGAAATTTCAACTTCTGGTTTTACTTGACCTTTCCCCTCTATGTTAAATAAAATATTTTATTATTTTGGAATATATAAACATCTTCAGTGCCATTAAAGTTAAAGGGGGCTCCCAATCCTTCCCTCAAGTTCCTGGGCTGAGCAAACCACCAAAATATTAAACTTTGACAGAGTGGGATAGTCAAAGTTCTTCAGGAAAGAAAAACAACATTACTAGGGTGGCTCAGTCAGTCAAGGGAAAGAAAAAAGGGAAAATCTTGCCTCTGAGGGAGGGAAGTAGACAGGGCCATCATAGACCCCTTCCCTTAGGGGAAGCATGGGAGATGAAGCAATTTCACCCCTTGTCCCTTCTCCCTGGCTAGGGTTAGCAACTCCAGGTTGGAAAGTTTCCAGAGATTTTGGGGGTGGAGCCTAGGAACAATGGAGTGTAGGGAGGGGAGGGACTTCAGTGAGATATAATACTATAAAGTCCACCTTCCAAACCTACCCTTTTCTCCAGGGGCATGAATCTCTGTCATCTGGAAATCAGTCATAATTCTGGGAGATCTCCAGACCCCACCTGGAGGCTGGCAACCCTACCTCACTCCAGCACCCTGACCCATGTACCTATTCCTCCCCACAGGTCCCAGTATCCTGACAATGATCTTTCCAGGGGTCAAAGGGCCCTGTAAAAATTGAGAAGTTTGCAGGAAAACTCCATATTCGATGGACATGGATGAATTCAGGCCATGGATTGTATTAGTGATGCAGATAATTTTATTTATGATTAAGTAAAGGTCACTTTAGTTAAGCCATGTAAATATTCATAGAAACTCTTGAGTATGAAGTCCACGTACAACTCGTGACCCACCAAACCAAGCAGCCAGATGTTTAGCAAACATGTCTCTCTCCTCTAAGAGCCAAGTCCCCAAAAATAGAAGTTTAGAAAGCCTCTGGTTTGCCACCATAAATGACTTCCAAGGGAAGGGGTTTGGCTTGTGAAGACATTATATAGCTCAATCCCTAGTATGACAACAACAGGATAGTATAGTTCAGAGGGGATGTATCTACCCTACAAATGTATGCATCCGCATCCATCACTAGCTACGTAGAACATAATCTGTACTTTTCTCCACGCTGCACTATCAAGTATGTATTTTCTAAAAGAATCGGTTCTTATTTTTTTTAAAACTGATAAGTGGCTCTGTGTAACTTTGTAGTATTACACACATGCAGTTCAAAATAGGGTTGCCAGCCTCCAGGTGGGGCCTGGGGATCTCCCGCTTTTACAACTGATCTCCAGCTGACAGAGATCAGCTCCCCTGCAGAAAACGGCTGCTTTGAAGGGTGGACTCTATGGCATTGTACCATGCTGAGGCCCCTCCCCTCCCCAAACCCCACCTTCTCCTGACTCCACCCCCAAAGTCCCCAGGTATTTTCCAACCTGGACTTGGCAACCCTAGTTCAAAAAGAGCTCTACTGCATTCTGAGCCTAGTGCACTCTGCTAACTTACCAAGGGATCTGGCTTAACATACCAGCTCACCCATCAGTTCAATGGGGATACACTAGTAAGCTCATTCTAGAGTTCTTGTTTTTCTCTCAATTGACTGGGAGGCAGGGGAAAGTCATAGTTCATCTAGGGGTCCAAAAGCTCTCGGCCTGGCCCTGCATTCATGGGTAGAACAGAGAGACAGTCTAGATGCAACCAGAGAGATTGTGGAGAGATCATCATACCCTAACCTTACTATACAGGGATGGAGCTCACCAGATGTTTCTTTTGAAATGTCTCATCTGTTCTTTTATTGGTGTATCCCAACACTGGACTGCAAACAGTAAACACTTGATTAAAATGAAAAGTATAGAAATAAACATGTCAGTGAATGCAGAATATCAGTGAGTTAAGTGGAATCAGTTAGGCATGCAGGGAAATGACTAACAGTAACCTAACTGAAATGTGATGGACATATGGGATGAATGATAAAAACAATCTCTCCATTGCGGGCAGCTTTCCACCCACCGGTGCTATTGCCCACCCAGTGACCTTCTGTTTCTTTAAGAGACTGTGTCTTTACTTAAAAACATGGAAGGTGAAATCGTAAGCATGGTATGCTCCAACTACTTGGGTGGTGATTTAGTCCACATATGCTTTAAGGGCATTTCTTGGGTAACAGCAATTGTTGTTTTTTAAGAGAGAGAGAGAGGGAGAGAGAGACTATACATATTAAAGGATAACAGCCAAGACTGCAGTTGTTCAACATGTTGCATACATCTTATCCATCCACACTGGAAGGAGAGCGGGGACTTGCCAAGAAAGAGGAAATGGGCACAGAGCTAGTTTATAGCAAACTGCAACTTTCCCCTCGTAATGAAAAACAAGCCTGCAGAAACATTGCTGTGTGTCCCGGTCTCCTGCCAATGAACAATACTTTTTTGTGGGATTTACCTCAGGTCACTATGAAGAAAAACTACAGGCCAGATCTAATTTCCAATAAAGTAAGTGGAACCATTCCCCTGGACTTTAATCCACTTCAAACAGGGTCTGGTGTGTAGCAAAAAAAAGAGTGACCTCCCTCCCTCCCTCCCTCCCTCCTAAGGACACACCCTTCTCTTGGCCTGGGGGAACCGTCCTGCCCTCCCTGTTGAGAGCAATTTTTCCTCCTTTCCTCACATTATTTGTTAGAAGTGTGCTAGACCATAATCCAATGAACGTACGAGGTGCATGACAGACTGCCTCCTCATCATCACAGACATTTCAATTAAAAATATCTAGCAGATGTGAACCGAACAAGTTATAAAACCATTACATTAATACAGTTTTTGTAAAAAAAATCTGTTCCACTCTCAAGAGGACGGGTGTAATATAATGGCCAAGAATGGCAGCTGGGAAGTTTCTACTTGAAATCTCAGTACACCCATGAATGCCCTGACCTGGATGGCCCAAGCTAGCCTGATCTCGTCAGCTCTTGGAAGCAAAACAGGATCAACGCTGGGTAGTACTTGGACAGGAAACTGCCAAGGAAATCCAGGGTCGCTATACAAAGGCAGGCAATGGCAAACCACCTCTATTCATCTCTTGCCTTGAAAACTCTACAGGATTATCATAAGTCTGCTGCAATGTGATTGCACTTTCCTCCAAGACCATAATCATGAACTCTTCAGGGGGACCTTAATAAAGCAGTATCCTCTCACCTGAGTCTCCCCACATTTGCAATGTAGTGATAATATTGGTGGCCTACCTTGCTGGACTCTTATAGCAGGCAGGGAAAGACTGGAAGCATCTCTGCCAGCTGTATAACATTTTGACTGAGCAGTTGTTTCCCCATCTTGTTGCAAGTATAAAGTTCAGAGGCTTGGGCAGGCTTTCAGAGGAACCTAAAGGGCTCTTGGCTTGTGACCTGAGACTCATGGTCCTGAATGAGCTAGGCGAAGGGCTGCTTGGCATGCAGAAGAAGAAGAAAAAGAAGAAGAAGAAGAGATTGGGTTTATATCCCATCCTTCACTACCTGAAGGAATCTCAGAGTGGCTTACAATCTCCTTTCCCTTCCCCTCCCCACAACAGACAACCTGTGGGGGATGAGAGAACTTGTTCAAGAACTGCTCTTGAGAGAACAGCTCTGAGAGAGCCACAACTGACCCAAGGTCACACCAGTAGCTGCATGTACAGGAGTGGGGAATCAAACCCGGTTCTCCCAGATTAGACTCCATGCTCCTAACCACTACACCAAATTGGCTCTCAAGAACCAGGTTGAATCCCTGGCATCTCCAGATTTAAAAAATGCATAGTAACTGATGTGAAGACCTCTACTTGAGAACCTGGAGAGCTGCTGCCAGTCTCAGTAGACAATACTGACCTTCAGGGACATGGTCTGATTCAGTATAAGGCAGTTTCCTATGTTCATGAACTGGCCCCCATAATTTATTTGTTTAAATGGTATTTATGTACTATTGCAAGTTGCCTTGGGACTGCAGTGGAGAGAGAAGCAGGGTATAAATATGTAAATAAATAAATAATATAAAAATAGCTGAGATAATTAAATTGAGCTAATAACTTCCAGGTGGGCCCTGAATCGCTCCTGACATTATAACTGATCTCCTAATTCTCCTGGGGGAAAATGGCACCTTCAGAGGGTGGCCTTCATTGCATGACATTCTCACAGATTCCTCTCATCTCCCCAAATTCTACCCCCACTCCCGGCAATTCCTGCAAAACTCCAGGAATTTTCTGTCCTGAAGTCTGGGAAGTACCTAGGATACATGAAACACACCATATAAATGCTAATTATCTAACAGAGGGCCAAGAATAGGGCATAGAGGCCAAGGTTTTCCCTTGATGTTGCCTCCTGACTCAGAGATTCACAGATTTAGCGCCTCTGAATGTGAAGGTTCCCCTTAGTCACCATGTCTAGTAGCCATTGATAGACTTATCCTCCATGAATCTATCTACTCCCCTTTTAAAGCCGTTAATTCGTGTGGCCTCTGGCAGCATTCTCTGGCAGGAAATTCCACATTTTGATCACTCTCTGTGTAAAGTAGTAGTAAAGTAGTGGGACTATCCCATAAGTCCCTGAGGGTCTCTTCCCCAAATCTCTCTCTCTGCCTCACCTTCTCCAGGTCAGCAACCCTAGCCTCAATGGAACAAACCAGTGCCCTGAGAGCCAAGAGCTCCATGCAGCGAGCACACACCCACATTTTCCGCCCAGTGAGTCGATAATCGTACATGTGGCACTTTCTGCAAAACACTGGGTAGCCCCTGCCTCCCCAGCTAGCTTTCTACTCTCATAACTGAATAGTGGTTTAAAGGTCTCTAGAGGGATGCAGGGTCCCCAGGCCTGATCCACAAGCTAAGAGCCACAGGCCAAGAGTCCTTTGACTCTTGCCCTTCCGCCCATGCCAAAGTCTTGCACCTCTGCCTAGGATGAGCCTTACAGTTCAGAGGCCCACAGCCCCTGCCTCCGAGCTGCAACAGCTACAGTCAGCCTGCAATCTGATTGGCAAACAATCAGGCAAACAAACCTTGCTCAGTGAGCAACAGACCAAAGACCCAAACAGACCCAGACAAAAATGAGCTTACTGGATTGAGGGAATGCTGTTGGTTACCTGGATTCAGTTCCCCATGATGTTCTGATGGGTAAACTAGAGGACTGTAGACTCTGGGATAGTTAGATGGATAAGGAACTGGCTGAAGAACTGCACTCAAACAGTAGTTGTCAATGGCATTTTATCTGAATGGAGGGAAGTATCCAGTGGGGTGCCACAGGGCTCAGTTCTGGACCCGTTACTTTTCAATATTTTTATAAATGATCTGGATGAGGGTGTGGAGGGGCCTCTCATTAAATTTGCAAATGAAACTAAATTGGGAGCAGCAACGAACTCACCAGAAGATAGAATTCAACGAGACACTGGAAAAGTGGGCAGATGTGAACAAGATGCAATTTAACAAGGATAAGTGCCGAGTTCTACATCTGGGTAGCTCTCTCCAGCTGGCTCAGTTCTGAGTCCCTAACATGTGTATTGGTGTGCTCCTATATTTAGATGCAGGGTGGGCACCAGGGCTTTCTCAGTGGTGGCTCCTCAGCTCTGAAAATCCCTGGACACAGCTGCACACTTATCCCATGTCCAGTTTTAGGTGCCAGGTAAAAACTTCTTTTTATTGATTCTTGTTTTTTTTCTTTATTCCTTACTCTCATGTGTAAGTAGGTAGCTTTGTGTTGGCTTTTAAAGTTTTAAATTTAACTCCTGTGTTTTTAATGCTAACTTATTTTTACTTTATTTTATTGTGTGTCTTGCATTACAAATTACCTGAAGTCATTTGCTGAGAGCATGATTCATTTAAACAAATTAATGAATGCATTCCGCATTCACCTACCCCCCCCCCCTACAAAAGCTTTCCATTCATTTCAGAAGAAGGAGGAACGCAACATGTATATTTCTCTGAAATGAATGAGGAAGGCTGCAAGCAGAAGAGCACTGAGCGGTGTGCACATCTGCCAGTCCCTGCATCTGGATAATAACTGCACAGTTGTTTTCTCTATCTTGTGACAGAAAGAGGAAGAAAAGCCAAACTAGTAAAAAAAAGTGATGCCAATGTTTTGACAAATGCAGGGACTGCTGCATTTTTTTACAAAGGAGCAATCAGCTAGAGACATATGCCTGGCTCACATATTCAGGAGATCGAGAAGTAAATGAATCAGCAGGGCACTGAGGTAGAAAATTCCAGGTCTGAATGTTCCTTCACACACAACCCCCCCCCCCCCCCCAAAATGCAACTAGAAGACTAGCACAGCAGGGGGGAAAGGTCTATGCCTGTATTTGCCTGCTGTGCTGGTTTTCTGTTTTGCAGGGAGTTTTTAAATTGCTTTCCAAATTATGATCTTTGTCTTTAGCACAATGCTTCCACCATAGCTGGATCTTTGCCACCTAATTTCTTTGCATGTGTAGGGCTGCCAGCACAAGGCTGCTAGCCAGTGGGAGACTCATAGAGGCACTGGAGCCTTGGCTAGTAACATAATGAAATCACAAGCAATGTGCCGACATCACTTCCCATCTGACCAGAAGTGACATCAATGCATCCCAGGAACAATTGAGCATTCGGCCAAATCCTAATGTGCCCTCTGCAAAGCACTGACACTTCTTCTTCTTCACTTCTCTTCTTCACAGGAAGCGACATCAGCAAATTGAGACACTGGTGTGTCCCCCCCCCCCCATTTTTGCATTTATCTTTTTCCCATTGCCCAGCTGAGCAGTGGTGGGAAGGGCCCACTGGGGGTAGGGGATTCCCCACCCCCAGAAGGTAACTGGGAAGCCTATGTGAATCAGACCTTAGTTGTTGTTGCTTCAGTTATTGTCCCAGTTCTTTTACTGCTTTAGTATAGAAGAATTTTAAGTGTGTGGTTTAGTGGTTAGAATGTTGTGACACCACAGTTCTACAGTTCCACTGTGACATCACAGTTCTACATCCTCTTTCAGCCATAAAACTCACTAGATAAGGTTCCCAGTTCTCTGTAGGGGGCAGGGGAACCCCCACTTTTGCAGGCTCTTGCCCACTGCTGGCCAGCTGGCCAGTGGGGGGAATCCCAACTGACCTTCCTGGGTGACTTCCAGTAAAACTGTAAGTGTAGGCCCTGGCATGATGACATCACCCAGAAGTGCCATCATCACGTCAGAGACATGGGGGGAGCCCGATCTGGTTTGTGGGCAAAACTCTATGCTTAATATGGAGTTTTGCCCCAAAACCAGAGCATTCCCCCCACGTCTCCAACATGATGATGTCACTTCCAGGTGATGTCATTATGTCAGGGCCTGCACTTCCAGTTTGGTGCAGTGGTTAAGTTCACAGACTCTAATCTGGGAGAACTGGGAGAACCACTCCTCCACTTGCACCTGGCTGGATGACCTTGGGCAAGCCATAGCTCCGTACCAGCTGTTCTCTCAAGGACAGCTTGGGAAAGAGCTCTCTCAGCCCCACCCACCTCACAGGGTGTCTGTTGTGGGGAGGGGAAAGGAAAGGAGTTTGTAAGCTGCTCTGAGACTACAAGTGAAGGGCAGGGTATAAATCCAATCTCTTCTTCTTCTTCTTCTTCTTCCAGTTTTACTGGAAGTCACCTGAGAAGGTGACCAGAGAAGCTTTTGCCTATATCCAGACATGTTCTTGAGGCTTTCCCACACAATCAGTATCAATCTGTAATCCTTGAGCTAGGAATCCACATACCAGTTCTCAGGTCTTTTCCAAGACCATGATGGAACTTTAAAAGGATGAATTGGAAAGGTTTCGGTGAAGATTTGGATAGGTGTCTTGGATGGGTCCCCCGCACCCACCCCAGCCAAACACATAATAACTATTGCTGATTCATTGGAGCTGTTATATCCACAGCCAAAAGGCTCATTCCTCGGGGATATTGAAAAGAATATATTCCAGGGTGGAGCAATCAGAGCAAGAGGCTGTATCAAAATTCCCTTGACAGCAAAGACCCAGAAGTAGCAGATGAACAACTCCATGAACTCGATGCTGCATGTAGACAAAAATGGACCAAAGCAACTGCAAACTTGGATGTCAGGCATTCCAGTAGGAAAGCCTGGAGCCTGGTGAAAAAAACTAGGTGCAAGCCCACCTGTGCTCTGAGGAAATCCAGAGGTAACATCAAACCAGGTAGCTGCCTGACTGGTATCCCTATTCAGAGTTCCAAAGGATCAAGCTTTTATAATCAAGATAAAAAAAGAACGCTAGATTTTGAAACACATCTGTCCTAAAGACTGTGAGCACTGGGATTTCAGTGCTGATGAGATTTTTAAGACACTGAGGGACATCAAAAGATGAAGGCACCAAGCTTTGACTGTATCCATAATAAGTTCCTGATCAACATTGGCACATTCACTAAGAAGTGGCTTGCAAAGTTTTTCACTGGCATAATGAGAACAGGAAGATTTCCAGAGGAATTCAAGAAAGCGAAGATAGTTGCTATAATGAAACCTGGAAAAATAAAACATCTGGTGAAAAGTTACAGACCTCTTTCCCTTCTGAGCTCCTCTGTTAAATTCATTGAGAGGCTAATCCTGAACAGAATCAGTGACAGAATTAACAAAATTTCCCTATAGAGCATTCAGGATTTAGACCCCATTGTAGTTGTGAAGAGCAGGTTCTCGGCTTAAGAACTTTCATTCAGAAGTGCCTTAAGACATCAGCAGTTTTCATCGATTTGACGCACGCACAGAAGAGCCCCCCCCCCCCAGATTTTCCAAACTTGATGCCCCTGCCTCAACCCCCGATGTTAAAAGCAACTGCTCTCAAATTCATCTGCTAAGACACTACAGGTATGAAAAAACCTGACAGGGAGAAAAAGGCACCAAAATATCTTTTAAAAACAGACATAAAAGTTGTTCTGAATAAAAGAGAAGTGGCCTCACAAACTCTAATTACAGCCACTGTGGAAAACAAAATGTCCACCAAGCTAGAAACTATGGAAGAAAATGTATCATAGTCACAAAATGATAAACTGATTGATATTATTTCTTCACTGAAGTTGGATATATTGAAACATGGATGAAAAATTAAATCCAGTGGGGGAACAACTGGAAAATATTACTAAAACGTTGCAATAAGTGGCACAAACAGTTAATATGGCTATGGAAATTGGAGTGACCGTGCAAGAAGAGGTTAGATACCTACAGAGGAAGGATGACTGGATAACGGATAAAATTTTAATGATGGAAACTAAACTAAAACAGAACTCACCTAAGTTTTGAGGACTCAAAGAAAAGAAGAAAGCAAACATGGAACTTACAACTTTTATGGCGCACTGGTTAACAGAAATATTGAGTCCAGGTGAAAAAATTGCACCACTGATAATTCATACATATAGACTTGGATCCATAGCTTCTTCTCCAAATAAAAGATCAAGAGATACCCTCATGAAATTTCAAGATGAAAGAACTGTGCAAACAATACTTTGACTTGCAAGAAGGGAAGCTCATATACAAAAATCAAAAGATTCAAGCTTACCCAGATCTACCCAGGGAGAATATCCAAATCCAAACAGCATTAAAACCTATCACCTACAAACTAAGAGAAGTTAATGTGTGGTATAAATGGCTTCCATCTGGTGTTATTCAAGTTCAGTACCAAGGGTCCGTTTTAACAACTCAAGATATGGAAAGTGGCCAAGCTCTGCTACAACAGCTGAATCTTGAACTGGTACAAGATCATTTGGTTAACAAAATCAGCAAAAGGAAAGCTAGATCTTCTCTCTACTATGCTCGTCTAAGATGCTGATAAGGAGTCGACCTGGACAGTGACTGTTTCAGTTTCACTTCAAAGAACATATGAGTATTACTTAACACCCTCCCTTTTTTTAGCATAACTGAATGCAATATTTTGGGGGGTTTTCATCTTTATTGTTTATATAAAATAATGAAGTTTAGCAATATTTAGTAGAATATATATGTCAAGTGACAATGAGAACAGAATTTTATTCATCTGTGTGGGGAGAGGGTACTAAACCCAAACTGCTCCATGTTAATCTGTTCTTTATGGTAGAGTTTGATTTCACCTTATTTTGGAAAACCTCAGAATGGGGAAAGTGTCCCGTCCTACCGTTTGGGCAGGTCTACCCTTATTAATTTGTTGCGTTTTTTTATATTCCTGTACTAGGTTTGCATTGGTTTGTAATCTTTTTTTCCTGCCATCTTTTTTTATGTTAAATGCTTTATTGTTACAGGAGTTGATTAACATTTGTCAGAAAGTCTATTTAGACTACATCTTTTTTTCTTGTAATAATTATTGTTGTAGGGATTTGGGATGGGCAGGGGGAAGGGGTTTTTGAAGCTTAGTCTTATTCAGTTAAGTTTAAAGTTACAGAACAAACGGAAATGCTATGTACAACAGCCACTACACAATAATACCATGTCTTTATTAGAATTATATACTGCACTACATGATATATTGTTTGCAAGTTATAAGCCTTATTTGGCTCCTCCAAAAAATACCAGAAAGCTGCACTTTTTATTTTATCACTTAAATGTTTGGAACCTGAGTACCCTACAAGTTACCTACTCCTGTCTGAGAGAAGGTTGGCATGATATCACTTTAAATACATATCAAGACCAGGGCTTTTTTTGTAGAAAAAGCCCAGCAGGAACTCATTAGCATAAGAGGCCACATCCAACAGCAGAAACTCATTAGCATATTAGGCCACACCCCTGGCAGCACAGCTCCCTCCCAGGCTTGTGGGGTGCATGGGGAACCCAAGGGAAGAAAGGCAGTTTCTGGATCAGCTTCCCCAGGCACTCCACAGCTGCAGGGTGCCTGGGGAACCCAAGGGGGAGGGAGGCAGTTTAAACTGCCTTCCCTCCCTGGATCGGCTTGGCTTCCCCACGCACCCTACAGCTAGCAAGGTGCCTAGGAAACCCGAGGGGGGGAGACTGTAGGCGTGGCCAACTCAGAAGCTAGCCGGAACTCCGTTTCTTTGCGTTCCTGCCCAAAAATAGCCCTGATCAAGACATATACCATATGGCACTTAATACCTTTCAGCAACACTTACCTCAGAATATTTTTATTCTGTATATAAGAATGTACAACTTCTTGCAGGTGAATGAATTGCTATATAATTTATAACAAATTCATATTTTTATAGAAATTAATTTTATAAATCAGAGCTTTAAATTTGTTTATAATGGTAACTAATTTAAAAATTATTTCTTATAATAATGCAAGGGGCAAGAATAATATTATTAAAAGAAAATGAGTGGAATCACCACTTAAAGACCAACTGGATATTTTATGTATCCAGGAAACACATTTAAGAGAAAACATACAAAAATATTTAGAACAAGCAGGTTCCTTTGTCAATACCATGTGGCAGGAACTTCTAAATCTAGGGGAATGGCAATTCTCATTTCAAATAAATTTACTCCAAACACTGGAGTAAACAAAAAATATACAGAAAGATCCAAAAGGAAGATTTTTATTTGTGTCAGGAGAATTGAATGATAAACTTATTACAATAGCTATATTATATGCATCTAATGATGGACAGCTAGTTTTTATACAAGATACTCTGAAAAAGTTAAAAACATTTGCAACAGGACAAATTATAATAGGAGCTGATTTTAACTATATAATGAAGGTTTGGGATCTAAAAGAAAAGTTAAACACAAGGAAAACTCTAAAACTCAATTAGCTTCTGTCTTGGAAAAAATTGATTTTGTAGATCTATGGAGAATATGTAATCCAACAATGAGAGACTATACTTATTTTTCAAGACATCACCAAATTTACACAAGGATTGGTTTTATATTGATTTTTTCAGCATTAAGCCAACTTCGTATATTGGACCAAAACTATACTCTGATCATGCCTGGGTGTCAGGTCCTCTGCAATATATCTCATCAATGGAAACTAAATCTAGCACTACTTCTGAATTATTATATAAAAATGAAATTGACTTAATTAGCCAACATTACTTTAAAGGTAACTCCATTGGAGTCTCAAATGCAATTGTCTGGGATGCTCTTAAATTGGGATTAAGGGGACATTTTATTTCACTTGCATCATATAGCAAAAAACAAAAAGAACTATTAAGTTTAGAGTTACTATTTAAAAAATCAAGGAACTAGAAACCTTACATTAAAAAAGCTAGTAAAAAAGTATATCTTAAGTTACAAATAGAAAGACAAAACCTAGGCCGAGGACAGACTGGCAATGTAAAGCGGCAGGAATGCGGAGGGAACTGGTGCGGGGGAAAAACTCCACGGAGCTGACCGTTCATACTGGCCAGAGTAGTGCGCAGAGGTGCCGATACGGAGTGTTCAGACTGCCGCGGAGCCTCGCGCGGCCCCATTGCACTGGTGGTGCATATGCAAAACGGCAAGAGATGGGAACAATGCTTTCTTTCATCTGTGTTTTGTATATGCGCACATGCACACATGCGCACATGCGCATAACTTAGTGCCAGCGCGTTCACACTGCCGCCTCCGGATGCCTCCCGCTTCTTCCGGTTCACACTGTTTGGAAGCGGGAGGCATGCGGAGGACAGCCCCTGAACACTGGTTTCTCCCGGTGTCCTGTCAAAGCGGATGGAAAGCGACTGGGAGACAGGTAAGTGCGAAACGGAGCCGAAGGACAGATGCGCATGTCTGAACAGGCTCCCTTCCTCCACTTCCGACGTGGGGCTGTCCTGCTTTACATTGCCAGTCTGTCCTCGGCCCTAGATAATCTAGAGCTCTGCCAAATAAAACAAAATCTGCAACAATTTTTTTGAAAAAGGATAAAATCACCTAAATATTTAAAATTACGAACTTGCAAAATTAAAAATCACAATATATATTTCCCCCAATTTTGATGATAAAAATGAAGACCATGTGCAAAAACAGATCAAATTTTTCAGAGGTTTCCACAGTTTTATAAAAAATATATCAAACTACATCTACAAACCTTACAAAAATCAAAACCTATCTGTTACAGAAGACAGATCCCTAAACTCACTCTAGAACATAAGAATTTCTTAGATGCCCTTATTCAGACAAATGAGGTGGAAGAAATTATTAAAAACTTTAAAAAATATAAAACAACTGATAATAATGGATTCTCAGGAGAAAGCTTATAAACATTTAGTAGTGGGTCCTCTAGCACAAGTTTGCAATGATTTATTGAACACTGGAGTAATGCCACAAATGTGGAATGATTCAGTTATCATACTTCTTCGAAAACCAGAAAAGAACAGACCTAGGGTCATATTGCCTGGTAAGTCTGCTAAATCAAGATACAAAAATATTTTTGGCTGTTTTAGTGAACAGGTTGGGAAAGATCATTCATAATTACATCAATAGCAACCAGACAGGTTTTATTCCACAACACAACATGGCAGATAATGTTAGGAAATCTCTTGACATAAATAATTTTTGCAGACAAAAACAAATAACCTAATTTTTTCATTAGATGTAGAAAAAGAATTTGACTCTGTTGAGCCATTGTATTTACATCAGTTGCTAGATCATATGGATTTGGGCAGAGGATTTTGCACAGGCTTAACAACTCTATATAAATCGCCACAAACTAAATTAAAAATCAACTGATCCTTTTCTGCATCTTTTAACCCCAAAAGAGGCACTAGGCAGGGATGTCTTTTATCATCCCTGTTATTTGCTTTATGTTTAGAACCACTAGCAATGGCCATTAGAGATAATACAAAGATACATGGAATAATCTGTCTATATAAAAGAAAGTCCCCTCACCATAAAATCAACACCGAGCCCAAACCACTGGACCTAGAAACACCAAATTTGGGGAGAATGCTCCTACCATAGCCTAGGTGCTCATTAAGAAGGGATTTTTAGAAATGTGCCCCCGCCAAGTGGGTCAAAAGGGGGGAAATGTGCTCCCCCCATTGATTTCTATGAGGCTGCCAGGCTGCTGCCTACTTGGACTCCCCACTCTCTGAATGGTCAGCTGCAGAGCTCAGCATTCTGAGGTTAAAAAAAATGATCCTACCAGCCCCGCCTCCACAGTGGCTTCTAATATTCCTCCCCCCTCCTCCTCCTACACTGGACAGGCAGCTGCCTGTCAGGTGTAGGAGAGGAGGTGGGATGCTTACAGCAAAACAATCCAGGAACACAAGTAGAGAGGCCATCACTTTTGTGGAAGATGGCAGGAGTTGACTTAACAGACGACTGCTTCTTTAATGGACAGTTCTATGTTGCCTGCTCCAGTGTGAGCTCACCAAGCAGAATGACCAATGAGGGCAGAACCACCAATGTGGTCTACAGAGGGAAAGTACAGATGTCTTACTTCATTTTTTACACTACAATCTTCTCCATTAGAATTCCTACAACAAATCTTACATTTCAAATTTCACATCATCAGTATTATAACTGGATTTATGGAACTTAAATACCATAGCAAACCACGGGTATCAGGCTAGTAATAAATAATCATGAGTTTAAAATTCGCATGTTTGCGGGTGATACAGTGTTATATTTATCAGACCCTCTTTGCTCTTTAAAATCTACAGTGACAGAGTTGAATCTTTTTGCAGACATATCAGGACTAAAGATTAATCAATCAAAAACTGAAGTATATCCTATTTATATTAAGGACAATTTGATTAAAAGCATTTTTGAAATCTATACTTTTAAATGGGTCCACAATACCTGGCATCATTTAGGCATTCAGCACTGAACTTAGAGAATCTCTTTAAAGAAAACTTTGGCACAATGCAAAAATTAATCAAAAATCAACTCTATGAATGGTCAAAATGGAATTATTCTTGGATAGAAAAGATGGATATAATAAAAGTGTTTATATTGCTAAAATATATCTTTTGCTTTAGAACAATCTGTATATTTATCCCCGTATCAATAATTAAATCATGGCAATCAATGTTAAATCAATTTATTTGGAATTATAAATCATCTAGAGCAGAGGTGTCGAACTCATTTGTTATGAGGGCCAGATCTGACATAAATGAGACCCTGTTGGGCCAGACCATGTGTGTCATAAAATGTAATGCCAGGTAGCAGAGATATAAGCTTTATAAAGGACACAAATGCAAAGGTTTTTTTTAACTTAAAATAAAAACATGCTTAAAACAGCACTCTTGCAATCTTTTGTTAATTTGACAGTATCTGATAACTGACACCTCTTGCTCTGAATTATTGCATCAAAATGTCTGTGCTGGTGCAATCTTGAGTATGCTGTTCAGGTGTGTATCTGTAAGCTGCAAACCTTGTTATCCACCTCCTCTCTGAAGGCAAGGACACAGAGAAAATATTAACTGACCAGCAGGTTTGTATTGGAGGTGAGCAGGAAAGCCTTTAAGTGTTGTGGTGCAGGCTGTGTTTCTAGGAATCTAACTTTTTTTTTTTTTGCTTTTACTGTTTCAAAGCACCTTCATTTCATTACGTTTCTGCAGAATAACCATTACCTGGTTTTGTCTTCCAATTCTAAATCAGGGATCACCAACTTCTGTATATTCAGAGAGGACACTTTATGCTTGAGGTAATCCAATCCCTCCTCCAATGGGGAAGAACCAGCATGGAATTATAGTTACAGTGTTGGACTAGAAGCAGGCAGATCAGGATTCAAATCCCCTCTCAGATATTAATAGGGGATGTCCTGTCATACAGCAATTTTGACAGAAAATCATCCGGGAAATAAACATAATCACCTCACAAACGTTACTGTTTACGCCAGAAGTTTTTCTCTTAAATTTGGTTGACCCAACAGATGAGAGCTCTAATCTCACAGAGTTTACGGTGACATTGTTAGCAGCTGCCAGGTTGACAATAGCATCGGTCTGGAATCCCCCAAAATCCCCAATGATTGATGCTTGGCACAACAAAGTTGGGGACCAATTCATAATTAGCAAGATTTCAAATTCTCTTGGATACCTTCAATATTAATCACACTACAAATTCACCCACATGTGGTTCCCAGCTCTGGAATACATGTCAAATCGGGATCTTCTTCCTTCTAATACGCACTATCATAAATGGCTCACTCTTTAACTACACTCTCTGACATCATTTTGGGGCTTCGGTTGTTAGACTTAAAAGTTTAAGTCTTCTCTCAGTATGCATCCTGGTCACTTTCACCGCTGGTATATGAGACTCTCTTATCTGCTTGTTACTGACATATTGTATTCGATATTTTTACAAGTTGATTAATATTTTTTCAGTTTATATCATTACTTGTACTGGCTTATTCTTGCATTTAATAAAAGTTATTTTTAAAAAAAGATATGAATAGGGGTCCCATTCCCCCAAGTGGGGCAGGGGGTGCCAGTCTGGTGTAGTGAGAGCCAGTCTGGTGTAGTGGTTAAGTGCGCGGACTCTAATCTGGGAGAACCGGGTTTGATTCCCCACGCCTCCACTTGCACCTGGCTGGATGACCTTGGGCAAGCCATAGCTCTGTACCAGCTGTTCCCTCAAGGACAGCTTGGGAAAGAGTTCTCTCAGCCCCACCTACCTCACAGGGTGTCTGTTGTGGGGAGGGGAAGGGAAAGGAGTTTGTAAGCCGCTCTGAGACCCTTAAGTGAGTGAAGGGCGGGATATAAATCCAATCTCTTCTTCTCTTCCTCTCTCTTCTACTCCCCTTACTTGCCACATTGTCCAGCTTGCCAGTAGGGCTGCCTTCCTCCATGTGGTGCCTGGAGATTTCCTGGAATTACAACTGATCTCCAGACTACAGAGATCAGTTATTCTAGGTAAAATACTGTTTTGCAGGGTAAACTCTATGACATTAGACCCCACTTAGGTCCTTCCCCTCCCTAAACCTTACCCCTCAGGCTCCACCCCAAATCTCCAGGAATTTCCCAACCCAGATTTGGCAGCCCTCCCTAAGATCTTCTGTCTGTCTGTCTCCCAAGCTGTGCAGGGGAGGCAGATGGAGAACATTACATGTTTTTTCTGGATTTCATATACTGTTTTGAAGAACAAGAGCAACTGTAGAACAGCTTCAGACATATACACTTGCTCTGAGTGTATGTGCATGTTACCATAGACACAGAATTCAAGGGACTGGATGTGTTAATATACTTTGAAAATGGATATTCCATAAATTGGTTCAGCATGGAGTATTTCCCCAACTTGCACTGGTTCTTTACATTACAAAACTGGGTGGTCCCCATGCCAACTTCTTGGTGTTAAGTCAGGCAAAGGTGTTTGTAAACATGAGGCCCAGGGAAAAAACATTTTCTTCTCTTAACTGCATGTGTGATTTGTAATAAAACATATTCCCCTGCCAGCAGCAACAGCAGAACCAAATCTGGAAAGCTTGTAGTAGCTGGTAAAAAAGGAAGTTGTTCATTTTGACAGAACAATCTCTTCAAGTTAGTTTCCACACAGCCCAAAGCCCAAGAGTCTTTTTCAATGGATCAGGTTTTGATGCTACAGTGAACACTGATCTTCTTTATTTTTAAATATTTATACCCCACTTTTCTCGCCAACAGCTACACAAAGCAGTTTACAACACTGTTCTCTCCTCCTCTAACTTATCTTCATAACAACAACCCTGTGGGATAGGTTATAATGAAAAAACTGGCCTAGGCTGCAATCACATGCACCTTTAGATCTGACATAGCTGCAAATGCCTGATGGATCTAAAGGGCATGATCAGACAGCAACATCTGGGAAGCGTCCCACAGTCGTCGGCAACCCATGCTGCTCTGCCACAGAAGCAGAGTTAAAAGACACCGGGGAAAGTCCGGGTCTAATGGGTTCCAACGGGCCACGGACAGACTTTCCCCTGTCTGATTGCGCAAATATGCTCTCATGCCATCAGGATAGTCTGATCATGCCATCCCAACTTGGTGTTGTACCCCCCCCTTTGCAGTATGTGCATCATCGCATACACAATGGGGAGCCCTCAGTGCAGAAGTGTGATTCCTCATTTATGCATATGGGAAACAAACGCGCCCCTCCCCAAGACTCACCTGCAGTTGCATCTCATCACACAGTGATGGGCTGAGCCCACAGCTACAAAGGGATGTATGATCTCACACCTGCGTGTCAAATTTCTCCAAAGGAAATGAACTCACTTCCCCTCCACTTCAACTGGCGTGTGTGACCACAGCCCTACAGTCATCAAAGGAGCTTCCGTGGCAGAATGGAGATTCAAACTGGGTCTCCAAATTCTGAGTCAGAACTCTAAACACTCCACCATGCTTGTTTTCAAAACAAGTTGAGCAGAAATGGATTCCTCTGTACCAAATCCTATACACTCCCTTTGCCATAGGCCTAGCTTTTGGGTTTTTTTGCTGTTAAGTCACAGCTGACACGGTGACCACATAAGGTTTTTGAGGCACGAGACATTCCGAGGTGGTTTGCCATTGTGTGTGTCTGTGAAGTAGCCCTGGCGATTCTTGGTGGTCTCCCATTCAAGTACTAACCCATCTTAGCTTCCAAGGGCTGATGAGATCAGGCTAGCCTAGGCTATCAAGGTCATGGCAGGCTTAGTTTACAAATGCATATTCTACACTGTCTTTTCTATTAATGATTTTATTCAGTTTTTATTTTAAACTAATATTTAGTTTAATATTTAAACAAAAAAAAAGTAATATGGATTCATCATCTTTTAAGATTCATCACCCCCTTCCCACCCCATTGTAAAAATAACTAGTCAGTTGCCAGCAAACTAAAACCTGTTTATGGCACCTGGATTTCTGGGGGGCCTTGACTTGCCAAGCCTGTACGTAACAGTAAGTGCAGCCCATCAGACCCAAGGTTTCAGCGAGCGAGTCAATGTACACACACATATAGCCAACCATCAAGTGTCTGGTAAGTAAAACTAAATAAAAAGACTTTCATGTGTGAATAGGCCCAGAGATGATACATCACAGATGTACCTTCCACATCACATACATCACCTCACTACTTTTTTAGTGGAAGCAAATTCACACATTCAGCTGCCATGGATTGAGTGTGCAGTAATCAAAGGTCCAGAAACAAATGATGTGCGTGACAATGAACTTGACATTCCCTTTTTCTAAAGGAGAATGTTTTCGGCTTCAGAGTTGTTGGTTTTATTTTCTTACAGACCACAGAATGTTGCCCAGAGCTGCACACTCACCACTACTTAAGGCCTGCTCAGAATACTTTTGCAAGAGGATGGAAGATGGGACTCAACCAGGAGCAGGGCCTTTTCAGTGGTTGCTCCCAGCTTTGTGGAACTTGTTTTTCCTAGTTTTATTTTTCATTTTAGTGGTTTATTTATATTGTGTGCTTTCTATTCTAAGCCACATTGGGTCCTTTTGGGGATAAAAGGAGATGAGAGAAACAGAGAGAGAGAGAGGTAAATTCATCTCTCTTCACAGGCAGGTGAATATATTTTATTACACTGTGCCTTTGATACTAGAATCTAAAGCAGAAGGGTGTTTCTGTAAAGGTAATACAGCTATATTACAACTGAATGGTTCAAGAAGGTTTTTTAAAAAACAAAGAGTGAGGTTGTAGACTAGACCACTGTGTATAATAGGCATTATCTGTTTGCTGTCTGTAATATCCTCATCCCCTGCATTGTCTTCTACTATTGCAACACCTCTTTCTGTACTGTTTAATATATCATGTCTAATATTTCTTGCTTAGTCTAATCATGTTGCTTATTAGACATATCACATTCTATTGATTTACACTGAGTCATCCGCCTTGAGTGTCAGTGAGACAGGCAGAGTATAAATAAAGTCAATACTTTTTAAAAATATATTGGTTTTTATAATAGCAATGTGTGATTTTAACTCATAAACCATCTCATCGTTGGAAGGCAACATAAACATATTGTAAATAATCTGCAGTTGGAGCCATCTGTTCCTGGCTGATGTATTGCAAAGGATATAAACAAGGCCAGAACACCCAAGTGACTCTCTGGGGCAGCATAATAAAGCAGGTGCCTTATGAACCACAGAGATGCTACTCTGTCCTGGCTGTTGATGACATGGGACTGGGAGACAATGAGCATTGGCATTGCCTGAACTCAACCAGAAGTGGAACTGTTAGAGCCAACTATATAGGAGGCACCCAGTGAAAAGGTACCTTGAACTGGCCCTGAGTTAAAGAAACTGGCCAATAGCTGGTTCCATACACCCTTGGATATTATACTCATCACCAGCTGGATCTTCCTGTCCCTCAGACAGGAGATAAATAATTGCAGTAACGTAATATCAAACAATGTATGAATCCTACCGAAACATTATCCAACACAGGGCCAGCCCCAGGTTTTTTTGTACACTAGGCGAGGATACCTTCTGCCCCCCACCCCCCCCCCCCCCCCACCATGCGCCCACCAATTTTGAAAAATAAATGCAGTTTAGGAATTTTTCCCCTTCAGGGAATGCGCCCTAGCAGATAGAACCCTGGAACAGGGAAACTGCCGAATGATGTTTGGCCTCTGCTGTGGGATCACCATCTAGTCTGGGAGCCAAGTCATTCAGCCTCAGTTGACCCCTGTAGAATGGGATTATCAGGGGTTGATCAGACTGATGCAGGAGAAAGAAAAGAGGAGATTGGATATATATCCCACCCTTCACTACCCAAAGGAGTCTCAGAGCGGCTTACAATCTCCTTCCCTTTCTCTCCCCATGACAGATACCCTGTGAGGAAGGTGGGCCTGAGAGAGCTCTGAGAGAACTGCTCTTGGGAGAACTACATTCTGAGAAAACTTAGGACTGACCCAAAGTCACACCAGCAGCTGCATGTGGAGGAGTGGGGAATCAAACCCAGGTCTCCCAGATTACAGTCTGCATTCCTAACCACTACACCAAAGGGGAATGGCAGGGGTCAGCCTGATGGGGCATCTGCCCAGGGCCCCACCTGCCCAAAAGATGCACAGCTATTCAGGAATGGGAGATTGGACCCCGCAGGACAGGAATCTCAGACACAGTCTCCCACTTCCTGCTGGAATAGAGCAGAGGGTGTCTCTCCTGCGCTCCAGATAGCCCAGACGGCACTGCCCAGTCTTAAGAGCACAGGAAGGGCCTTTGCACAATAACTTGACTTTCTCCTGGGGGAGGAAAGGTCTTTGCACAGTAAGTTTGTGCATGGGGGGGGCAGTGGAGAACATCTTTTACAAAAAAAACCCTCCGGAAAACCAGACTGCCCTGCACTTGTGGGCAGCCCCATTTGCCCTAACAGGATCAAACACAAATGAAAATGTATGTTTTGTTTGCTCACATGCACATCTTTCCCTCCATTGCCCGGGGAAAATCAAGAGAGGGAAGGGGTTAACGGATCGCAAGCCCCTCCCACTCATTCACCCCAAGTGCTGCAGCACTCTCCTTCCCCCCCTTCAAAACTGTCCCTAAGATTTCTTCCTGCAGCCCTAGCTGGCCACCCCCCCCCCACCCCGCACTCACCCCGGTGCTGATCTTCTGCGCCCACATGGCTGGGCAGTCCGAGCTGAGCGTCCCAAGCAGCTTCACGCAGTGCTCAAATTGCACCTGGATGCAGCAGAACAGAAGTCTGCCTGCCTGCCAGCTACTGGGGGGTGACTCAGACGGAACTTGGAAGGCCAGTTCGGTGCTCACCACCAGGGGGCGCCCTAGGCAGTAGTCTAGTCTGCCTAGCGGGCAGGCCAGTCCTGATCCCACATTCTTATAAGTTCAGTTCACTACAGCATCCAGGCATAACAGCAAACGAACAGCGCTGTTGGAACAGATCAGTCAAGCATCCTGTCTCTCACAGTGACCAATCAGTTCTTAGGCACTGATAACTTTCACAGAGTGTGTTAACTTATTCCACTTCAGCACACTGCATGTGAAGTTTGTTGTTATTGTTTTAAGCCTGGGATGTTTGCAATCTGGGATGATCTGCAATCATTGCTCACACAGCCAACCCATTGTTTGATGTTAACAGTCATTAAGTGAGGAACAAGCATGTGCGAAGGAGACCAAAGAACGCTTTAGCCTACAGAAGGGTGTACCTGTACGTTGCAAATACATACAAAGTTGAGGCACATGCCCAGCAACATCACTTAGTACCTGGCCTTTTTAACTGGAGATATCAAGGGTTTAAACTGAGACTTTCTGCATACAAATCAGATGTTTTACCACTAACTTATGACCCCAGTCCATTTGACACTATAAAGCAGACACCTTTAGGTAGCCAGGTTTGGAGTACCATTAAAAGGAGGCAAGTTGCCAGTCATTTAATTTGTTACGTTTTTCCACCATGGGGAATACTGTTTGGAGATTCTGACTCAGACATCCACCCAAATCCTTTGGGCAAAATCTCATAGTATATGCATATGCAAAGAGTATACATAGTATGCCATAGGTGATGTGAATATGCAATAGAAATAATATTCACAAAACTAATATGCACTGTTATATATAGCATACTAATACTAAGCATATTTATGGACAGTGGACTATGGGTACAATTTGAGGTTAGGGCAGAAGGCATATGGTGGTTGTCAGGACCAAACTAGTGGTTAAAATCAAGGGCGTAGACTTTCCAATTTCCGGGGGGGGGGGGGGGGCTGGGGCTGGGCCAGAGACATTATAAGCCATTGTCTCATGGGGATGCTCAGCACGTCCTGGAAAAGTTCGGGGGGGGGGGGCTCCAGCTCCCCAGCCCCCCTGAAGTTGACGCCTATGGTTAAAATGCCTTTGTGCTCTTTTGGATGGGCTTGACTCTCCTCTTTTCAGTGGCTTAGCAGGAGGGCAGAGTCTCCATGGTGGGCTGGCTTCAGCTCTCTGGGTCACAAGCTGTACAGGCCTGCCTTAGCCAGTAGCAAATGTAGTTGTTTGTCTACATTCGTCTGAGCATAAGGCCATTCATTGTTCAGTTTTGGCAACCAAAGCATCAAATGGAAAGGGAGCGCGTACGTTTCAGAGGCTGTGTTTCATGCATCATGGGCGATACACTTACTAAATGCTTTAAATGCCCGAGGGCATCTTGCAAATTTAAGCCAAAGTTGTCTCCATGCCCAGTGTGCATTTCCATTTTCGGCACACGTTTCCCTTCATTCCAGTTATTGTGGCTATGCTAACTTTCCAAAAGAGGGACTGATAAGCACAGTGACATTTCAGATGCTTATTTTTTCTCTCTGTGATGTTGTTTTTGTTTAGTTCTCCTGCATTTTCTTCTCCAGCCATCTGGTTTCGTCTTTTGCTCCATAGCCTCATTGTATTTACGAATTTTCCCCTTTCCCTTTTATCGTGTTCTTTCCATCTAATGCTGGCTGGCTTGCCGACTGTGGCTGCCTGGAGGTTCTCTAACTGATCCATCCTCCTCGTACGTAGCCTACTCTCTCTTGCAGGCTGCCCTCTGAAAGGCAGAACACATGGGGAAATGTTAATCTATGTTCAAACCTAATAAAAACAAACAGATCTAACATTTGAAAAGGGAGTCTCTGAATTTGTTAGGGAAGGTTAGCAGTGGAAAGAAAAATGCATCATGGAATCAAAGCTACTTTGTCAGTTGCATAATAATTGGATGGTTTTGACTGCTTCCATGTGGGGAGTGTTCCCCACATGAAACATAGAAAGCCCCTGATTTGAATGGGAGTGCCCACATGACATCATTCTGAGCCTAACTGATGGGCCTCCCAGGGCCTTCCCCTTTAAATCAGATCAAAGGAAAACCACTTGTGATCTGAATCAAAGGAGGAACCATGAAGTGGCTGCAAGTGGAGTGTCTGTGTGGATGCATCACCTCCAGTTGGGATAAGACACCTGGTAGATCTAAGCTCCACCTTCAAAGTGGCAGAGTTAAACTCCAGATTTCTTCCCTTCCCTTATTCTGTCCTTTTAAAGGAATACAACGCATATTGTCTTGAGCTAGGCCAGGAACAGCACAGGGTGTGCTGTCAGAGCACCGAGCAAGTAAGGTAAGAGCACCAACTCAAGAAGCATAGTCAAGGTCTGGTCCAGTGTTAAGCAGAGAGTCAGGAGTCTAGTCTGAGAGTCAGTCCATGCAGCAAGGTCTGAGAATTTGAGTGTTACTCACAAGCAGGTTCAGGAGCAAGATGCAGAGTCAGGAAATGGTCCAAAGAGTCACAGGGTAGAGGCAGGATCCAGTGCAGTAGTCAGAGGGATTTCAACTTGTTGCTTCCACGCCTAAGAGCCTCCCCTGGTGGTTTTTATAGCTCTACGCTTAAAGGTTGCTCCTGCAACTACGCAAGCAGCTGGCATTGGGCCAGGACTGGAGGCATGGATTTTGTTGTCTCTTCTGTAGCTCTATTCTTAGCCTTTGTCTGTGGCATTCTAAGGGTGTGGATCATAATGGAGGGCTGGAAACAACTGAGTTTCACCTGTTGAATCGTGGCTGGGGGGTGTTGGTGGCTCTGCACCAGCTGTTGGCTGTGAGCCCTCAGAAGTCTGCAGCTCACATTCCTGCTTGCTAGCTTCTGCTGACTCAGAGCTGGCTACATGGGGCTCCTCTTCTTCTGAGGAGTCCTCACTCTTGCTGAGCCCTGGCTGACCCATGACATGTAGGGACACTCATGTTGGACTTGTGCAGCTTGTTGCTGGTGGAAAAAGCAGATTATTCTCTTCGAGTGTGTAATTAAAGAGAGGCCATCAAAAGTTCTTGATGAATATTGTTGTCTTTATATACTATGTTTGAAAGTGTATATGTAAGATTTTTATCTCTACACTTAAAAATATAACTTGTGAGTTGCAGTGAGAAGGCAGGAAAGTTCTATTCTGCCACTGGAAAATGTAGTCAAGATCCTACTCTATATTAGGAAATGGGCCCAAACTGTTTGTTTGTTTTAATTCATTTCAATTTTTTTAAAGAAATGATTTGGCCTTATTAGTTATTCCCTGCTCCACTTTTCCTTGGACCTTTTATTTGACAGTACTGTTGTTATATAATTAAACAAAAATAGTAATAGACCATCTGTTTGGTACACAGAAGGTCCCAGGTGAAATACCTGACCTCTCCAGTTAGAAGGATAAGTTAATATGTGATGTGAATAACCTCTACCTGAGATCCTAGAAAGCCGCTGCCAGTCTGAGTAGACAATAGTGACCTTGATGGACTGATGGTCTGATTCAGTATAAAGCAGCTTCATGTGTTCATGTGTGTTTACTTATTGAATAAAGATGAACTGGAATTTATTAAAGCTATTTGCTTAAGTTATTCAGTTCTGTTTTAATTTCCATGGGTTTCAATAGAAAACATACTTCTGAGTATAACTTTTTTTTTCCTTGTTACTAACTGCAACCCTAAGCCATTGATTCCTTCCTGCCAAAGTTGAGACAGATATGAGAAAGTGTCCCCATTTTGACAGTGGTGGAAAGCTGCAGCTGACTTGTGGCGACCCAGTAGGGTTTTCAAGGCCAGGGATGTTCAGGGAAGGTTTGCCATTGACTGACTTTGTGTAGTGGCCCTGGACTTCCTTGGTGGTTTCCCATCCAAATACTAACCCAGGCTGACCCTGTTTAGCTTCCAAGATCTGGTGAGATCAGGCTAGCCTGGGCTATCCGGGTCAGGGCTGTCCCCATTTTACAGGCCATTAAATTTTTCTCCTGCACAACAGGATATGGAAAGAAGCATTTGACACTCCTAGAAAGAGAGCAACGGGCACAAATCTAGAAGATGGACACAACCACCCTTTTTCCTTTTACTAGTTTTGCAAAGGAAAAGAACTCTGTGTGCCCAAGTAATTTTGCTTCTTGGTGTTGCATTTTATTTAATCTTCATTTACATGTTCTACAATCCATCAAATTAGACCCTTTCACACATTACACAAGACAAATCTAGGTTCACCACTGAGTATACAGTAGAGATATGCTTTGGAGATTAATCAATCAATGCTTGAACTTCAAGTTCATTATTTATGACTTAGATCCTAGGAACAAGTTCCAAGCACACTAGATGGTCTGTGTTACACAGACCCCTTCCTGTTCCTCTAAAACTTCTGCTTGCACAAGACCAATGCTTTCCAGTGGGCCCTTGTGCAAACTGAAGTTTTAGAAGAAGAGAAAGCACACTTCATGGCAGAGATTTACCCAGGAGCATGCATGAAACTTGGGGAAAAGCCAACAGGAGATGAAAAAGCTCTGGTTCAGGATGGTTCATCTCAAAGAAATGAAGGGGTAGCTGTTACTTTCCTACAAGGAAATGGATTAGAATTGTCCACTGAGACTGTGGCTAATGATAGGGACTACCTGGCAAGGTCTTGAGGCAGCAAGATGAAGGTTGTGGGCTTAACACATATGGGAAACTATAGATGTTTATATATTCATGCTAGAAGTGTCCGAGGTAAAATCGGGGAGTTGGAATACTTGATGTTGGGGAAAAACATAGACATTGTGGGTATATCAGAAACTTGATCGGATGAGGAAAATCAGTGGGATACAGTGATTCCTGGTTATAAATTATATCAGAAGGATGGGGGGGGGGAAGTTGGAGGTGGGGTGGCTCTGTATGTCAGAGAGGGTATACAGTCCAGTAAGACTGAGAGGGTAAGAGAATTGGATTCGCTTCTGGAAATGCTGTGGGTTGAATTAGTGGACCCAAAAGGAAGCTTAACATTGAGAGTTTGTTATCACCCACCAGATCAAAAGATAGAGATGGATTATAAAATGATGAATAAATTGAAAATAGCAGCTTGATGAAATAACTATGTTGTAATAGGTGACTTTAACTACCCACACATTGATTGGGTCAATATGTGTTCAAGTCAGGAAAAAGAGATTGAGTTTCTAAACACTCTCAATGACTGTACTATGGAGCAGATGGTCACAGAACCTACCAGGGGAGAGGCGATCCTGGATTTGGTCCTAAGTAACGTCCAAGGTCACATCAGCAGCTGCATGTGGAGGAGTGGGGAATTAAACCCGGTTTTCCCAGAGTAGAGTCCTGGTTGTGCCTGTCTTTTGGATCACTGACTTTTTTTGCACTGCACCACCCACTCCACTCTCTCTAGATCACGGATTGGAACCATGCTAAATTTACCAAGGTAGAATGGAAATCTTCTGTCCCTCCCGCTGCAGCCCACTGATTGTCATGAAATGCTGCTCCTGGGGAAGAGGGGATGTTCAGAAAGTCTGCAGTGGAAAGGGGGAATCAGTGGAAATGACCAGTTTCTGTGCAATGGAATGCTTTCTGTGCTGGAGTATACCCAACTAAAGCTTAGCTCATGTTCTCCAGGAATGGAAGATGAGTAAATCAAAAGTATAAAATAACAATCCTTCTCCTTAAAAAAATGAATGAAAAAAGACTTCAGTTGCCCATGTTTGTGATGTTCTATAAACATTATGCAGATGGACTTTTCCATCCCCCCACACAAAAACACAGAAGCAAGTATTCCAATGAATGCTTGTAATTTCATCGTTTCCTAACTCAACCTGACATCTAAGCATGACCTCCTTCAGTTACTCAGTGCAAGTGACCTTTTTCTTAGGGAAAGTATGTTGTCTTGTCAACATATCTTCTGCCAAGGTTACTTCAAGAGCCTCAGTGCAATCCATCACCAGTTCCTATCTAACTGAGGCTTCAGGCTGGTTCATCACAATGCCAGATGCAGTGATAGGACTTTGCTGCCTAGCCAGGCGGACTGGAAGGGAGTCGTCAAAATAGATTCCAAAGGCAATTGCTGTTCTACAATAATCAATGTGAGGGTCTAATCATAATCAAGCTGTGCTTCCTTTTCCCACAGACACTGATTGTCATAGATTGACCTTACAAATGATAGATAATTATTATGGCTGGCATAAACAGGATTCATCACAATCACTCATTAAGAGAGATTCAGGTGGGGGAGCTGTGTTGGTCTGAAGCAGCAGAATGAAATTTGAGTCCAGTGGCACCTTTCAGACCAACAAAGTTTTATTCACGGTATAAGCTTTCATGTGAGGAAGCGTGCTTGTACACGAAAGCTTATACTGTGAATAAAACTTTATTGGTCTTACAGGCTTCATGGGATTCAAACTTTGTTCTACTCATTAAGTAAGTTATCAGTGTCAGAAGAATCCCCTTTTCCCCATAAAAGCAGTAACCCCCAGCATGGTACTCACCAACAGTTACCCATTAGCTTCTTCGGCAAAGCACCTCCCTCTCCAAAGCAAAAGCCAGTCCTCACTTTCTTCCATCTTGTTGAAGGAAAAGGTGTTTCAGGACAAGCCTGGAGGCATCAGCTTTGCAGCTGCAGGGAGCACCCATTCAGAAACATCATAGGAAGATGCTAGGCTTGCAGCCATCCCAACATTTTGCAATTGACCCCAGCATCCCATGGTAGCCATTGTGTGATTATTGCCTATAGCAGCCATTTCCTGATACTGCCTACCAATGTTCCCTCTAAGCTGCGGAATCCTGTGAGCAAAAATTCTACTTTGTGAGCTACTGGTATAAAAGTTGTGAGCAGGTTATTTGGCCACTGCATAAATCAGTTTGCTCGGGAGCCATCCTTCCTGAGCAAAGACAACAATGTGTGAGCCGGAGGCTAAAAAACTGTGAGCTAGCTCGCACTAACTCAACTCAGAGGGAACACTGCTGCTTACTCCCCATTCTGAAATTTCCAAAAATGCTTACAGGCTCAACAAAACTAAGGATCCCTATACTAGAGAAAGGACTAATCAAGACTTGGAACTCAGATCCACATTCTCCCAGCGCTGATATAGCCTATCAGGCCCCAGTATCTGGTTGCCCTAGCAATCAATGTCTCGTCAGCAACTAGCTGTAAAATGGCATGGCTTTGCTCCGCCGTGGCATTTAAGTAAGAGGCTCCATGCATTTGAGTAAGAGCTGAGACACCAATACAGGCTGCATTTACAAGAACAGCTGTGAAAACTCAGATAGTTCTACAAAGATTGTTCAAAACAAAGTATCTCTCTGGCCGTATAGTAGTGGTTAATTAGTGGTGTAGTGGTTAAGAGTGGCAGACTGTAATCAGGAGAGCTGGGTTTGATTCCCCACTTCTCCACATGAAGCCAACTGAGTGACCTTGGTCCAGTCACAGTTCTCTCAGAGCTCTCTCAGCCCCACCTACCTCACAGGGTGTCTGTTATGGGGAAAGGAAAGGAAGGCAATTGCTCCGTGACTCCTTTGGGTAGTAAAAAGGGGGGGTATAAAAACCACCACCTCCTCCTCCTCCTCTTTCTTCTTCTTCTTCCTCTTCTTCTTCCCAGGGCTATTTCTGTGATTAGGCAGATGGAGCCATTAGAGATAGCCAGTGTTCAGTGTGTTGCTTTATTTTGACTGCCATGGGGTACAGAATGTATTAGTTAAAGAAATCTGCAAACAAATTCTATTGGATCACTGGACACCAAAGTTAACAAATGATGGATATTATTCTGTGAAATTCTTAGAATACTCCAAAGGCCAGACTTGCAAGATACGTATGCATGAAAGTACACATGCAAATCCCATTTTTTAAAAAATGGCTTAAGGCATGTGCCTCTTGCTCATAGCTAGAATCATAGAATCAACATTTCTAGCTTTTCCAGAAGGCAAAAAAAAAAAAGTTTTTGCATGGAGTCTCTCCCTCTTATGCAATGAAAAATCCTGATATGTCAACTTTATTGTGTTTACGACTTAGTACACCAATCCCCACCCTTTAAAAAAATTCCATGACTGATTTCCCACAGCCGTTGCTCTGCCCCTGCTTTTTCCTTTGCCCCAATCATAAGTGTCCATTTCCCACTATTTACTGCGCAGCTGCATTTTGCCCCACAGCTTCACCCAATTTCCCCCGTGTCTATTCAATACTGTTTTTTGAGGATTAAGTAGACACGGAGGAAATCGGGCAAAGCTGCAGGGCAAAATGCGGCTATGCAGCAAATAGTGGGAAATTGACACAATCGGGGCAAAGGGAAGAGCGGAGGTGGAGCAGCAGCTGTGGGAAATCAGTTCATCATTAGAGCATTTGGGGGGGGGTTAAGCAAAATCTGGACATCAGGTTTTATCATGTTGCCTGAAGAATAAAGTCTGAGTCTAGTGGCACCTTTAAGACCAAAAAGTTTTATTCTGGTTATAAGCTTTCGTGTGCATGCACAGTTCATCAGATACACTGACAGTTTTCCTCAAGCCTATAGGGCGGGGGGGGGGGGGGGGTTAGTTGCCAGGAAGGGCTAGTTAGAGTCAAGGTACATGAGTAAATGGTTGATAAGTATAGCTGAGACTGGATTAAAGCAGTTGGTAGACCAGTGAATGGCAGCAAATTAGCATAGAAATACAAGAGTTAACAAACAGATGTCAGAACTGAGTTTGAGTCCAGTGGCATCTCCAAGACCAGGGGTGGGCAATTGTTTTGGCTCGGGGGCCACTTTGTGGGAGCGGAGGTTAGCGGAGGGCCGCACCTTTTAAAATGATTGCATTCATTAGTTAACTTTGCATTTCAGAAAAGGTATAACTTATATCATAAAAATCAATAAATATAAATGAAATAAAATAGTGGTAGTTTTATTCAATTTATTTATTGTGCTAATTTCGTATCATCTATAGCTGCAAGCACATTTAATTTTAGAATCAGTTTAATGAGACAAATGTACCCTATCACACTTTTCTACATTTTTTTTTAAATCAGGAGTGAGATTGCTTGTTGAGATTCTCATCACAGCCTGCAAGTTAATGTCTGTCAAATGTCTGTTAATATCTATATTTACTCTTGTTGATCTTCATGCAAGAAAAACTTTGCTCACAATTATATGTAGACCCAAATATAGAGAACATTTTCCCAGCAAATTTCTTCATACATGGAAATTTTTCAGCAGACAAAGATTTGTAAAAGTCAACTAATGTCACAGCATTAAACATTTCTTTCACAGTGTGATCTGACTGCATGTAAATAAGTTCAAGCCGCAGCTCCTCAGGTGCTGACAGTGGCTAACTGTCTTGGCGGGCCGCAAAAAACTCTGTGGCAGGCCGCATGTCGCCCCTGGGCTGCAATTTGCCCACCCCTGTCCAAGACCAACAAAATTCCATTCTGGGAATAAGCAAGAACTGAGAGGCTAAGCATGTTTAGATGCAAACTTCCTCAGATATGTTAAAACAGATTTCCTCAAGCCTTATAAATGGGGGGGGGGGGGGTAGTTGCTACCAGGAAGGGCTAATTAGAGTCAAGATGTGTAAGTACAGCTAAGATTGAAACGATGCTGTTGGTAAGGTCTGTGAATACCAGCAAATTAGCATGCGGATATACAAGAGTTAACAACAGATGTGAGAACTAAGTTTGAGTCCAGTGTCACCTTTAAGACAAACAAAGTTTACCCCTCACAAAGGAAAAGGGTACCATTTAAGGCTTTAATTTGGGTATAGGGATGCTCGGGAGAGACAAAGATTTCCCTGGAGGAGAGCAAGATTCAATGGCCCTTTCTTAGGTTACTCAGGATTAATATGCAAGACTACAGTGTAGTTTAAGAACATTTGTTGTTACTTTTTTAAAACTTCAGAGTAACCAGAGGTGTCTTCAGCCCTTGTCATACAGCACTTGGATGTACAACCTGGGTTCCCAGTTGCATGGGGTCCAGTCAGTTCTTACACTCAATCTTTCCCAGTACTCCTTCTTACCAGACTCCAAATCCCACATGTATTTCGGGGGGTCAAACTCATTTCTTATGAGGGCTGGATTTGACATAAATTGGACTTTGTCAGGCTGGGCCATGTTTGTCACAAAAGATAATGCCAGGTAGCAGAGATATAAACTCTGACACACATGGCCCAGCCCAACAAAGTCCAATTTATGTCAAATCTGGCCAGCACAAGAAATGAGTTTGACTCCCCTGTCCAGACTAGAAGCTGGGAGGCTCACATTTGAATCTGCACTCTGCTGTGGAAGCATGCTGGGGAACCTTGGGCCAGGCACATGCCCCCACTTAACATACATCACAGGGTTGCTGTGAGGACAAAATACAGGAGAGCAGAATGATGTAAGCTGCTTCGACCTGCCTTCTCCCACTGGGGAGAAAGACCAGACAGAAATGAAGTAAAGAAATAAAATAAAACATGACTTTGTCCATGCAGTTCCTATGATCCCTATGATCCTATGAGGGAGTCCCCATCTTCCTTTTGCTTCAGTGAAAGAGCTGGTTGGATTCAACCCACTTATATAGGCTTTCTGCAGAACTTCAGATAGGTCTGGGTGGAGCCGACCCTGAAACCGCTGTTGGGATTTGGAAAACTTTTATTTTATTCCACAGTGTGATCCTAGGACAACTGTCTGTTTTGAATTTATATTACTGAAAAATGAAAAGCTGTGTTTTAGCTTTTTTTAAAAAAAATAAAATAACTGTTTTAAGTTTATGCTCTCTTTCCTTAGGTGTAAATATCTACATTTCTTTTGCTGTTTGTTTTCCCACGAGATAATTCAAGTGAAATGGGTGTACCACTACAGTTTTTCTTCATGGTCACTGTATATAAATAGTTCTATACCACAAAGGAAATGCAATTGCCTTTTCACTGGTAGGAAAAAATAGAACTGGTATACCACAGTCTTTAATTTGCCAGTTTATGGAAATCGCCCAGCGCATGTAACAAGAGGAGGAAACATAGAAGGGTAAACTCTGTACAGCACAAGTTGAAAGTCCATGCAATTCAGAGTAGGTTTATAACGTCAGTAGAAGGCAAAGAGCTAAGGAAAGGTGCGATTGCAAAATTTTGGTATTGCCTAGGGAAAGAAAATAACTTAATGCCTACATCATGTCTTATCAGACTACACACTTATGAAGGGAGCATCAATCTGACAGGAATTCTATGGATGGGTTGGTTGCAACTTGCAATGCAGAAACCTAAGATGTGTGCTGCAAGATTCCTTGCAGTGTTGTAGAGGATGCTGGAGCTCAGCTCTTGCTTTGGGTTCAAGACCATGAATGAGAACTTAATTGCACATAGGCTTATCAAATATCTGTTTCTAGCTTGCATTCCTGCTGCCACTGACACTTGTAGCAGGAGAAAAAGGGGGTTGTCTGACTTGGCAGTGATGTTACTTTGGGACTATGCTCTAGGAATCCCTCCAATCTATATGGTTTTTACCACAGAGATTTGGGGGAATTCCTAGAACATCAAGGGGGAGTGATGTCACATTCAGGTCAGATACAGATCTCATTTTAGAAATCTCCCAGGGGTTGTGGGCAAAGGCCTAGCAACGCCAATGGCACACAACTGTAATTCCATTCAATCTAAGGGACACACTAATTGATTTTCTGTGGCATAGCAACATATCCTGTGCAGCATACTGCCAGTTTTCAGGGACCACAGCCTTTGTACCTATCCCAGTCTGATATGTCTCATCTGTTTGGACTGGCAGAGACTGTACACTGATGCATTCTGCATTCCTGTTACAAAAATCAGGGGACACTATCTGGCATATCTCACCCCTGAATTTAGCTTCACTTGTTTTTATTGTTTTATTTGGTGGACTTGTTTTTATTATTTTTGTGTTCTTGTTCTTGTTTTAGTGTTTTAGTTTTAAGCTTCCTCAAGCAGGCTCTGGAAAGGCAGAATACACATTTTCCAAAGAAATAAATAAACAACCAAACAACATGGCACCTATGTAGGTTGTGCTGTCTGTTAGTGGAATGCTGATGTCTAGCATGTAATGTGGATTCCAAGCCAGAGGGGCAAAATGGTGTCATTTTCTTGGTGTCTCTGTTACCATTGTAGTCTTGACAATTACCAACCTCAAGGTATGGCCTGGAGTTCTCAAGGAATTACAACTGATCTCTTGACATCAGTTTCCCTGGAGAAATGGCAGCTTTGGAGTGCGGAGTCTAAAAAAATGAAAGTCTTAGACTGACATCACATCCTGCTGAGTTCCCTCTCTTCCTTCCTCAGGAACTACCCCCAAATCTTCAGGAATTTCCCAAGCCATAGTCAGCAACCCTAAGAACAGGGCCCTGACATACAATGGGATGCTAATCTAAATTAGTGTTTTTAAAAAATCATTTTGTTTAGTGGTGTTAGGTCATATATCTAAAGCCTTATATTTCTGAAATGCAACAATAATTCCATTGGAAGCCAACAAAGAGCTGTTACCAGATTGGAACTTGTTAGGAGCTAAAATTGGGATCGAGCCGTTTATGTTTGCCTCTGGACCGCATGACATTAATTTGTTCCACTGGCTTGATTCGGCAAAGGCTGATGTGTTCCCCATGTTGTATAAAGTAGTTTGCCATCTTCCAAAGTGTTAAACTTGTTTATAGAACACATCTGCTGCCCTGTATCATGTAAGCATTGTGCATCGTGTTTATAAACCACTACGCATAGAACAGGTTTTTAAACTTCTCAAAAACTCAGAAGAGCATGAAATTTCCAGTCTAAAAAGCCATGTTTTTCACTCGCACATCGGACCCTCCTACCCTCTCCTCCGCTTGTACGTGTGTGTGCATGCGCGTAGTCACATCAAAAGGACTGTCTTCCAGTAGTGAAAATTCCACCAAACTTTAATCCTGAAGATATTATAACACACGACTTGGCAAGGAAATAATAGAGACAGGGTGGAGTGATGATGCTAAACTAATCAGGCAGCAAGAAACACATGTTATGGTCATGATCCATGAGAACATCTCCTACAGAAGTCCCTTTGAAGTTTATGGGTGTTTACCAAAGAACATCTCAACATGCCTTTTGACCATAGCTGGGAAAGGTAGGTATGGCTGGGAAATTTTGGCTTGGAACCCCATGCATTTTACCCAGTGAGCTCCAATCCCTTCTTATGACAGTGAACCCTCAAACACAGCTGAAGACTCCTTCCAGTCTGTTCCCTCCTATTGGCACTCCCTTCTATGAACTCTCCATGGTCTGTTCTCCACCTGTTTCCCTATGCGCCAAGCAATCTGCGAAATAATATCTTTCCACATCCTTGGAATGAGAGGCATCCTTTGGCACACAGCATGGCCATCATTTAAAAGCCCTTTGGAAGTCCTGTTTACAGAATTCGTATGATTCCTCTCAGTGGTACAAAACAGTTTGAACGCAGTTGCTGGGTCTTGCCCCGAAATGATGCTCTGACTCTGTATATGCAGTGAAAAGTCAAGCATATCAATGAAATGAGCCAACCAGGATCTGTCTCTTCAGTTTCTGGATGCCAGAAGTTTTTTCCATGACTAATACATCCCATGCCTGTTTACTCTATTTAATCACATTGGTGCATCCTTTCCCCCCTCCATTCTACTGTAGAGCGTGCTGCTACTAGGGCAATTAACACTGAGTACTTCTGTTTTTATTTCTCTCTGAGCAGCAAACATCAGCTTACAAATGTCCGGTGCTTAAGACATTCTGGATTCTAGCTAACCACAAGCTTTCACTGCTAATGAGAATCCTGTGTACATCTCTTCTAGCCAAAAGGACTAAGCTCCTGGGAGAAAGCCGCCACCGCATCACAAACCAATCCATCACACTTTCAGCACACTTTCTTCTAAGGAGCTCAGGACGGAGCATGTAAGGTTCTTAACTCCATTCTGGCTCTCACAAATACCCTGAGAGTGTAGGAGCCGGATCCAGCCTGCTTTTCTGTGGCTGAAAAAGGGAGGACAGGTCCCCTTTGACCACTAAAGAAGGCTATGCTGGGGACTGTGGGACCTGCACAGACAAAACCTACATGGGACAGAGGTTGTAATCTCAACAGTTGGACAGATTCACATGGGACCAGGCTACTCTTCAACCACCCCAGTCCCAGACTGTCTACTGTGCTGGGATCAAAGCCAGCACTTAAATCTGTGCTTGCAAATGTACTAGTAGCCAGTGAAAACCATGCAGAACTTGTAAACTACTAGGAAAGTTCCCAATGTGCCATTGCCTTCAAGAGCTGTTGGAGGCCAGAAGTCAGCCAAATCAGGGCCCAGTGATGTTGGTAGCATCTTACCTAGTGTTTCCCTTGAACCCAGCTAGTGGAGGCATGGGAGGAAGCAATGGGAAACCCTACATCCATTGTCAGCATTGTCACAGTGTTGCCTGACCTGGATGGCCCAGGCTCCCCCGATCTCGGGAGCTGAACAGGATCGGCCCTGGTTAGTTCTTGGAAGGGAGACCACCCAGGAAGCCTAGGACTGCAGAGGCAGGCAGTGGCAAATCCCCTCAGTTCCTCTCTTACCTTGAAAACCCTACAGGTTTGCCATAAGTCAGTTATGATGGCACTTTTTGCCACCACCAGGTTCAAGCTGAGCAGCCTTAATGGGGCTGCTAGCAACATAGGGGCCAGTTAGGACAGCTTGTCCCAGGGCCATTTTCACATCCCAGTCTGTCCTTCCTATCTGTACTGCTCAATAGCCTCACAACTGTATCCTGAACATGCATCTATTGTGATATCTATTGTGATAGAAAACAGCTACACAGGGTCTCACATTACTGATAACCTGATTCTCTTAGCTGGAGTTGTTGGGGACTGAAGCTGAGACCTTCTGCATGCAAAGGAGGTGCTCAGAGCAGACCATCGGTTCGTCAAGGTCAGTATTGTCTACCCTGGGTGGCAGCAGCTCTCCAGGGTCTCAGGAAGAGGTCTTTCACTTCATTAATTCCTTGATCTTTTTAACTGGAGATTCTGGGCATTGAAATCAGGACTTTCTGCATGCAAAGCAGATGTTCTTCCACCAAGACACAGCCCTTCCCTCTGCATAGGCAGCCAGTCTAATCTGGATATTATCAGGGAATAGATAAGTATGGCCAATGGATGTCTCCCAGATGACTCAGCAGGATGAAGGTCATTGTGTTTTCCTTTGGAACTTGTGAACTCCACCCAACAGAGATAATGTCCCTGCTGTTTCATTTATAGGTGCTTAATAAAATATAGTTTACATGGGCCATGTTCCAAAACTGAATTAGGTGCATTTAAATTCATTGATGTCCATTGGCTTAACTCTTCTTTGGATGATGGCCATTTATAGGATGAAAGAGAAATGAGCAGAGATCTCCTGATTTTGGCAGAGGCTGTTGACATCTTTTGACTTACTCCACTGTCTGATTCACCCCTTGAACCTGTAATCAGATCAGAGGTTCAAGTAACTTTGGGGCCTGATATTCTGAGACAGCAGAAAACAAACCTTAAGCTTTTGTTGTCATCAACAGCCACCTTTCCTCTTGGATCAAAGCAGTTGGTTCATACATGCAAAAGAAATGAGGAGACATATAATGACAGGACCCTAAGGGGTACAATGAACTATGCTGCTTCAAACAGCAGGCAGTAGGTTCCAGCTTTCAGTGCTCCTTTGCATAAAAAGCTCCATGCAAATAATGAGCTAGCACAGTGGGGAAATGTCCCCCACTGTAATGGAGTATGTTCTGTGTAACAACCGGCCTGCCATGTGCTCCCAGGTAATGGCGCCCGCCGCATGGCCAGAGCACATGGTCAGGCAGAGAGGGGAGCTTGAATCTGGAGGAACAATAGATGTCCGAATTCTAAGCCTCCACCAATGTGGGACCTAGGTTCTCCCTGGGGAGCCAATGCGGCCAAAGGCTCCTCTAGGGAACCTATGACAAACATGCACATATGTGAAGCCCCTATCAGGTCTTTTGGGTGCGGCCGGAGGTGTGGCTCCAGCCAGCATATAATGAGGGCCCTGGAGCCCTGGAAGCATGTGAAGTCGGGAGACCAGGAACGGTGAAATCATGAAGCCTTTATTGAGTGATTCAGCATGCCCAGTAGATGGTCAGATCAAGCATGCTTCCAGGGCTCCAGGGCCATTAATATAAATTCCTTTGGTCTGAAGCGTTGTTCTTAAACATATAGCTAAGGGCTCAATCACAAGAGCAAATAATAACAGGGATAATGGACACCCCTGGCGGGTGCCGTGAAGCAAACTAATTTCTTTTGTTAAAGTGTCGTTAACCCTCACGGTTGCTTTGGGGTTGGTATAAACCACTCTTATTGCTCTACAAAAGGCTTCCCCAAAACCAAAATGCTTCAAAAGACATTGTATATAATTAAAACTGACTGTGTCAAACGCTTTCTCTATATCTATTGAAAATGAAACCGCTTCCTGAGAAGAATGGGTCTTCGCGTAGTGTATTAAATTAAGAGTCTTATTGATATTATCCGTTATATCCCTTCCAGGGATAAAGCCCATCTGGTCCAAACTTATATACTCAGAAATAATATTTTTCAATCTTGAAGTCAAAATTAACATACATTTTTTTATAATCAGTGTTAAGTAGAGAGAGATGGGCCTGTATGCCTTTGGATCAGTATCATCTCTTCCCTTCTTAGGGATCAAAACCACTGTGGCTGCTTTCCATGTATCAGGGATGATGCCACATGTCAAAACCTTATTAAAAAGTTCAGTCATAGGTAGAACCAAGATAGGGGCAAGCATCTTGTAATATTCGGCACTAAAGCCATCAGGGCCTGGCATTTTGTTGATTTTCAAGGAGCGAATGGCTATTAAAACTTCTTTGGAAGTTATAGGGAGGTCAAGCAAATCAGCATGCACTTGAGATAGTGGTTTCAGGCCTGTAATAGAGGACAAGTAGTCATTAATACTATCCTTAGATATTTCAGATGGTGTGAAAAGCTTAGTATAAAACTTTTCCATAACCATCTTAATTTGAGGTGTCATTGTATATAATATGCCATCTGAGTCTTTAATGGCATTAATAGTTTTATCATCAGACCTCTTTTTGAGTTTCCATGCTAATGCTTTTAGCATTTTAGGACCCATAAAGGAGTATCTTTGTTTAGTCAAAATGCACCATGTTAGTCGCCTCCAAACACTCTAATCGCCTTCATAGTTGTGCCAGTCTTGAGTAAATTTTAGAACTACAGGTTTGCTTGTGTTTCTTTTCAAGCAAAGCTATATTATTAACCAATTCCGTTTTAACTTGTTCTTTTTTTTTCTACAGGCCGAGGTCAACGCAATGCATTTCCCCCTCAATACTGCCTTAGATGCATCCCACATGATTTGAGAAGCGACCCCACAATCCTTATTATTTTGGAAATACTGTTGCAATTCATTCCCTATTTCTTTTAGAGCTTGGTCATCCTGCAATAAAAATTTGTTAAATCTCCATCCTCGCGTTTTAATAACATTTTGTCCCGAACTTAAAACACAGTCAACAGGGGCGTGGTCAGACCAAAGTCGCTGTCCAATATCTGAGGACGACACCCGGGGGAGGAGGTCTCTAGATAACAAAATATAATCTAAACATGTATAAATTGAGTATTTCGACGAATAGTAAGTATAGTCTCATTCGGATTGGTGACAATACCTCCAATATCAACTAGATTTAAATGGGATATAGTAGCCTGTCAATGGCTCAGGGAACATTTAGGAAGTTTATGGTTAGATTTTCTATAAGCTCGAGGTTTGGATCTATCCCAATAAGAGTCAAGAAGAAAGTTAAAGTCACCACCAACTATAATTGAGCCTATGGCATATCTAGTTAGGTTAGTTAAGACTTCCATTAGAAAGTTCTCTTGCCCCTGGTTGGGGGCATAAATTGAAGCCCTGGTGACTGCCTGGCCAGTCAATGTCCCCTTAAGAAACAAGTATCTTCCTCCTGGATCAACAAGTCGATCTTCCTTAATAAAACATAGCTGCTTAGACAGTAAAATAGCTGTTCCCCTGGAGCAATTTGAGCCATAGGATAGATATTGGAGGGGATACCATGAAGCATCAAACACCTTAGTGCCTTTCTTGATGTGCGTTTCCTGCAGAAAAGCTATGTCAATTTCCTGCCAACGCAGGTCAGTTAGAATACGTTTCGCCTTGATCTTACCCCTCAGACCCCTACAATTTAGGGTCTGTACCTTAATTTTATCCATAACAAAGCCCTAACTCCTGCTTTATAAAGGTAGCTGGAAAAGATTCAAAGGGAAAACACAAATGGCCCACATTGTTTACTATATGGTTCAGTATATGTTTCAAAGCATAGCTACAAAATAAATAATTAGTTGAACCACTGAATGTTGGCCTTATTAACATTGCATACACACCAAGCAGTGAATGAAAACAAACTTGAAAAACTTGATAAGGTGCTACACTTGCTGTACCCAGCCACCCCCCCAACCCCCTACCACCCTCCAGTGCAACCCCCACCTCCACTCCACAGAGGGGAGAACAAGTCTCCACAGAGCCGACACTCTACCATGGATTGGGGGGAAAAAAACCCACAGATGAGCAAACCGATGTCAGGGAGGGAGTAATGCTGAGAGCCCCCCCCCTTCCCCCTGCTCATAGAAGTAGAAAAGTAAACAGTGCAAGGCTTTGAAGTTGGTTCAGCATTTAACTAAGATTGTAAAGCCGAGTCAGTCTTCAGTTGAATAGTCTCTGCCTGGCAAAATCTTAGACTATTTAGAGGGTGAAAGTTGAGTGTCTCTTTTCCACTTCTTCTGCGTAATGCCGGCAAGAGAAGGATCCATGTCTAAACCAACAGCTTTCAATAAAAAAGCACCAGTCTCCAAATTGTCGACTTGATAGGTGGCTCCTTGATGCTGAATAAGGAGGTAGCTTGCCGGGGACCATCTGTAATGCAACCCTGCTTCATTTAGGCATTGCGTAATAGGCTTAAGGGTGCAGTGGATTTGTAGAGCCTCTGGGGACACATCAGGAAAGACACATATCGCCATTCTGAACCTTTAATCCTCCCTCAGTGCGTGCTTGCTGGAGAATACGGGCTCTCGTTCTGAAATCCAATAAGTCAACAAGAATGTCGCGGGGACCCCTGCATCTATCTGAATTAAGGGGACCGATTTGAGAAGCTCGAAGCACTAGAGGAGCAATCCCCTCTTCTAACTGAAGACAGCCTGCCAGCCAAGATGAAATAAAAGATGATACCTCTGTTATTCCTTCCGCTTGCTCTGGGAAGCCGCGAAACTTCAAAAAGCACTCCCGGGCCTTCTGCTCCAGCGCAAGTATTTTTTCCCTTGCCCACTTTTCATTACTTTGTAGTTTCTGGATATTGTCTTGATTAGCAACAGAGGCTTCCAGCGCCATTTCTGCTGATTTTGAAATTTTTGTAATTTTTGAGTGCAGCTCTTTAAGTTGATCATTTAATGGCTTAATCATTTCGCCTATGTCAGCAAACATTTCTTTCTTGAAAGCAACCAGAATCTCCTTGATATCCTGTCTAGTAGAAGTGTCTTTATCATTAGAAGAGTCCGCAGTGTTAGTTTTACCCGCCATCTTAGAGTTACTCCAAAGCCGGGAGCACTTTGAGTCAGGAGCTGATGCCGCCGAAAAATTTTTTCCAATGGGGGATTAGGTTGTGCTGCGTCTTTAATCTTATCGACGCCTCGTTTCCCCCTCATTTGTTGTCTGTTTATGCTTGTTTACAGGGAGAAGGGTGAGCGGGGAGGATGGAGAACTCTCAGCAGGCATCCACCAGTTCCGGTGCCGACGCCCCTCCCAAGAATTCTCACAAATTGGGCTTCCAAGCAGTTGGGCATGGAGAAGATCTAGTGTTGCCAGTCCCCCTACGGGGCAGGAGATCCCCCACTATCACTTCTTCTTTTTTCTTTTACTGACAGAACTTAGAGTGATGGTGAGAGATTTTTTATTTAAATGGCCATCAGGCCAACAGCATTATGTCCCTTCCAGGAAAACCCTGGAGGTGACAACTTTCTAGGGATTGATAGAAACTCTGTAGTGAAACCATAAAATTTTCAGTGATCCCTAGAGGGGATTGATGTCACTTGTGGGGATTCTTCCACGCTGTTGCCTCTAGAAGTGACATGATGCTAGCCAGGGGTCCTTTCATAAAAAAAGAGGTGCAGGAGCTCATTAGCATAACTTATTTGCATATGCCACACCCCCTGACGTCACCGGAAGTGTCATAAGGCCACACATCCCTGACGTCAGGTGTGTCAGAAGGCAAGAAGGGAGGGAGGGGGAAGGAAGGAAAGGAACAGGAAGGAAGGTAGGTAGGTGGGGGAGAGAGAGAGAAGAAAGAAAAAGAAAGGAAGGAAGAAAGGAAGGAAGGAGGGAGGAAGAAAGAAGGGAGGAACGGGGAAGGAAGGAAGAAAGAAAGGAAGGAACAGTAAGGTAGGTAGGTAGGTGGGGGGAGAGAGAAGGAAGGAAGGAAGGGAGAGGGGAAGGACGGGGAAACAGGAACAGGAACAGGAACAGGAAGGTAGGTAGGTAGGTGGGGGGAGAGAGAGAAGGAAGGAAGGAAGGAAGGAAGGAAGGAAGGAAGGAAGGGGGGAGAGCGGGAGGAAGGAAGGGAGAGGGGAAGGATGGGGAAAGGAAGGAGCAGTGGGAGGGGGAGGGAGCAGTGGGAGGGGGGAGGCTTCTCCTTCCCGGGGCCGGCGGAGTGCCGCCGGCCCCGGGACTATTGAGGGGGGGGAGGAAAGGGGCTTCCTGGGGCTGGCGGCTGTGCCGCGGCCCCAGGAGCAGTGGGGGGGGGACGGGCTTGTCCTTCTCGAGGCCGGCAGAGCACCGCCGGCCCCGGGAAACATTAACCGGGGGGGAGGCGGGGGGCGGGGGGCGGGGCTTTATTAAGTGCCCGCCCGCCCCGCCTCCTCTCTCCCGGAGCGCCGCTCCGGCGCACCCCGGCCCCAACGGAGCCCTGATGCTAGCACCGATTACCTCATGCCTCTCCATGGTCTTCCACTGGTTGATAGATGCCACTTTGTATTGGAGATTATCAGCCTCATTAAAGGAGGGTGGTTATGCTGCTTCTCCAATACGTTATGGAAGCACCATTCTGAATTCAGAATCTGTTCAGAAGCAGCAAAATGGACCGATCAAGGTATACTGAAGACATCCTGGAAGCATCAGCTCTTGCAACAGGCTACTGCCTGCTGGCTTACTGGAGCAAGACAATACTACACAGGCAATGAAACAGCTACATGGGCAATAAGTGTAGGTTCCATTCCAATTTCAGATTGCATTTGGTTAACCGTGAATTGTTGGACTTTCAATTTTATTTTTATACGAATATAACAGTTTGTTTAAAAGTGAATTTTAAGTTGTTGTTGGCAATGAGTTGCTCTGGGACTTGGTTCTGGGGGTTTTTTTCTTGTCCAATTTTGCATTAATAGGAATTAAGGTTTTTTTAAGGTTTTTTTTTTTTTGCTTGGATTTTTAACTTTTTTGGGTAGCTGCCATGACTTTTGTTGGAAGAAGGGGGATATAAATATTTTAAATAAATGAACAGTAACAAAATTTATCCAACTATGTTAATTCATCCAACTAAGGGTGGATTCATCCAACTAAGAGTGCTGGCAAGAAGCCCCAAAACACAATACGGAAGCCAGCCAAGGTCAAATACCAGAAGATCCATATGAAGAAATTGCATGAAAGAAATAGGGTGGCTGAGAGTCAGACTACCACCTGAAAGTGGACATGTGCCAAGCATGGAAGGGAGACCCTTCTCTGATGGCAGTTTTTACGCATTAAATCATTACAGAAGCCATACTGGGCAGAATTTCCTCACCCATGCAGCTCTCAAAGGTCAAAGAGCAGGAAGGAAGAGGGAAGTGATGGAAATGGAGAATGCAGTGCTTGCTGTTTAAACAGGCTCCATAGCATCATAACAGCAAATCCAGACATGATATGAAAGGTGGGGCTGACCTGTTATTAACGTGCAGAACCTAAATCCCAGAATAAACATGATGGTGGCAGGCAAGAAGAATTTACCTGTGTGAGCTTGCAAGTACCCTCATGTATACATACAACACCATAACTATAACATTAGCATGGCCATGCCATGCCCACCCGGGCAATGGATCTGTGGCATGTTAACCCTGCATGTGTAGTAGACGCAGATCCGGTTTAAATGAGATCATGGGGGCATGCAATGTCCCAAGAGCAAGCCTATTTTGCTCTCCAGAACTATATTTAACTCAGAACTAAGCCACTTGCTGGCAACTGCTTGGATTCCTGCCTAGATGATTCCCCACTGAGCTCTCATTGCCACTATGAATACAGAGCGCTTGCAATGATAATGCAGCCCTCCACACAGGGGTATGTGTCACATTTTCCATGGTATCCCTTCATGCCTACCACTTCCACCCTTTCCTGTGCTGCCAGAGGACTTTCATTCCAGCTTTACAAAAATTAAAATGGTAGAAGCTGTATCACTATCATGTTACGGCCACATAACAGCTACTGGTTTTGGTGGGTGCAAGGCGATAAGAAGGGGAAATGGCACCGAGGCAGATGGGGAGGTTCAGAAATTCATGCCTTTCATTAATCAATCAAAATAGTTATTTCTTCCCTTTCCTTCGGGCTCTCGGCAGCTTAGATATCACAATAAAAACATTGCAACTTGAAAGCAGTCAAATTACTTCCACCCCCATCCTGCCAACAAATAACTGTGGTTTATATTTCATTAAAAGTCTGGTGAATAAAATGGCCTCACCATGCCTCTTGAATATTTCCAATAACAGTGCTTCCCTCACCTCCAGGGAAGCTGTTCCAGTGCCAGGCAAGCCATCTTAAGTGGAGACACAGCCAGTAGGTGGCAGCCTGAAGACCACATCTGGCACACAGCGATATATGGCAGGAGATGGTCCTTTAGATATGTGAATTCTATGCCGTGAAGAGCCAGACTGATTCCCCACAAGCAGCTGTGCCACCCTCACTCTTCCGTTTGCCCCAGTTGCATTGGTCAATTTCACACTATTTTGCTGCGCAGCCGCATTTTGACCTGCATCTCCCCCCGATTTCCCCCGCATCTTCTCAATCTCAAAAAACAAGGATCGAGAAGACGCAGGGGAAATTGAGGGGAGATGTGGGTCAGTAGTGTGGGTGAATAGTGGGTGATAGTGTGAAACTGACCAATGCAACCAGAGCAAACGGAAGAGCAAGGGCGGCACAGCTGCTTGTGGGGAATAGGTCCCAGTGTGCTATGGTATAGCAGTTAAGAGTGGCAGACTTTAATCTGGATGATTGGATTTGATTCCCCAGTCCTCCACTTGAAGCGTGCTGGCTGGTCCCAAGCCAGTGTGAGACTTCTGAATCTAACCAATAAGCCAGACCTTTGATAAAGCAAAGAGTTCTTTTATTCTTAATTATGGTTCAGGTACTTCATGTTTGTTAGAGATACTTGGTTACAGACAGCAAGGATTAATATACCCCCACCTTCAGGTAATAGCAGGCAGAGGGCCAATCAGGATGGTTACAAAAAAGCGCGAAATTCTCTAAGCCGTTGGTTCTCACAGAAAAGGCACAAAAGCACTAAAATCCCCCCCATGCCCCTTAGTGACCTCTAGTTGCAGTTTACAGACCAGACACCTGGCTAGAACAACAGTTCCACAGTTCTCCAAGGTTACAAAAGCAGATAAAACATTCGAGTCTCCGGAGAGAGAAAAGGGAGGTGACAAGACAAGATAGCCTGGCTGTTTACGTGACGCGATGGAATGCAGCAAGTCATCCTCCCGGGGAAAGAATAATACATTAAGCAGGACAGGCAATAAACCACAAGGCAAACCGTAAATTACAGATAGAGACCCCAGATACCCACAATTTATGGCAGAGGCTTTAGGAGACTCTGACAGCCAGTCACAGTTCTCTCAGAAGTCTCTCGGCCCCATCTGCTTCACAAGGTGCCTGTGGTGGGGAGAGGAAGGCAAGGAGATTGTAAGACACTTTGAGACTCCTTATGGTAGAGAAAAGCAGGATATAAAAACCTCTTCTTCTTTAAAGTCATAGCTGGCACCTTGAATTGGGCTCAGAAACAAATGTTAAATTGGGCAAAATAGGTTCCCACCTGCTAGCCCTTGACAATATTTGAGAGTATTTATTTATGTAATTCATTTTTATCCCACCTTTCTCCCCAATGGGGACTCAAAGCTTAGATTAGTCTACTAATTTATACTCACAACAACCCTGTGAGGTACATTAGGCTGAGACTGTGTGACTGGCCTAAGATTGCCTGGTGATTTTCCATGGCACAAGTGGGGATTCAAACCCAGGTCTCCTAGATAAGAGTCCAACACTCTTAACCACGGCACCACACAAGCTCTGAGTTGCCACGTTCTGAACTAGGAGTCAGCGTTCAGATATCCTTGAGCGAAATTAAACCCCAAAGTAGCTGTTTTGGGTCAGCTTGGGGACACCCAAATGAGCAAAAACACCCTTGGGGTTTTAGTAATAATGACAATTTATCTCCCAGAATTTTGCGAGTGTTTCAGGTTTTGAGGAGGCAGCAGGAGCAAGGGAGAGACAGGAAGCAAACCTGTCCCCCAGCTGGTCCACGGTGCGATAGCCCCTGGAACGTTAAAAGGCTATTGTTTTCAACTGGAAGATCTGGCCACCAAACTCCAGAGGCAAGGTCTACTGCTCACTGAAGCTAATGGCTCCTTAAAGTTTAAAGAGATGTTATACTGAATGAGACAGCTAGCCTGGCTGCACGCTCCCTCTCCCATAGTCATGCTGGCTGCCATATTCAAAATAATGGCCCTTTACTCTTTAAACAGCTGCTGTTTTGAGTGAGAGGTTAACCTGGTCTCCAGTCCAGCAGCCAAGTCTACCATCCATTGAAAATAATGGGCAGTAGACCTGGCCATCTTCTGACTCCAGTGGTTAAGAGAGGGATATTCATGGGACCACGGTCTTTGAAGGAGCAAGGTATCCCTTGGTAGTCTGGAGCCGAAGAGTTGGAGCCTTGCAAACTGGTTAGGGTTGCCAGCCTCCAGGAGGTGGCTGAAGAGCTCCTGGGATTGCAACGGATCTCCAGGCAATGGAGCTTAGTTCACCTGGAGAAAACAGCCAATTTGGAAGGTCAATTCTATGGTATTATACCTAACTGAAATCCCTCTCCTCCCCAAATCCCACCATCCTCAGGCTCTACCCCCAAAATCTCTGGGTATTTCCCAACCCAGAGCTGGCAACCCTAAAACTGGTTGATCCAGCAAGAGTCCCCACCCAGCTTGAGGCTTAAATAGACTGAGAGGGAAACAGACCCACCTACTCTGAACAGAGCACCTGGGACTCATCTTACCGGGCTTAACTGGGGCCAGAATTCTCCAAAGGATTTAAGTCCACTGGAGTGATGGTCTAGTTTAAGATTTGGAGCACAGCCAAAGAGTGTCTAATAAAGGCCTCCAACGGGGAGACCCATCTAGGAATTTTTAAGTATAGTTTTTCTCTAATACTTAGCCATGTTTTTAATAGGGCAGCTCTTAAGATGTGGTTATTAAAGTTCGAATGAATTTTGTGTTTATTATACCATACATAGGCATGCCATCCCATGTATAGATCATGCCCTTCCAGCGCCAAGACTCTGTCATTCTCTAGCATAACCCAATCTTTTACCCAGACCAAAGCAGCGGCTTTACCATAGATTTCCCAGTTAGGCATAGCGATTCCCCCTTCTTCCTTAACATCCTGAAGAAGTTTCCACCTAACTCTGGGCTTCTTGGGGAACCAAATGAATTTTCTCATAAGATCATTGATAACTTTATAAAATTTTGCGCTTTCTTTCAGCAAAGGAATTGATTGCACCAAAAATAAAAATCTGGGTAAAATATTCATTTTAATCACCGCCACCTTGCCCAGCCAAGATAAATTTAATTTTTTCCAAAAATCTAAATCTTCTTTGATTTTTTTTAATAAAGGTTCATAGTTGTCCTCTACCAATGAACTAGTTTTATTGGAGCAAATCACCCCTAGATATTTCACTTTTTTCACTACAGCTATTCCATATGTCATATGGTGAATTATGATAGACTGTTAGATAAAAAGGGAAAGTTAAAGAACAGCGAGCGGTTAAAAAGCGAAACAGATTTACAGTTATCTTGGTGGCAAAATAACCAATTACTCACGAGATATAATTTGGATAGTAAAATAGGCTTTAGTGAGTCCCCGAATGAGCTAGACTTAATTTGGATGGATAAAAGTAAACTTAATAAAATACATAAATTAATCCTTAAGAATGAAATGTTAGAGGAAAAGATCAAACCCTTGATGGTGAAGTGGATGCAAGACTTTGGTTACACAATTGAGACAGAAAAATGGTCTAAAATATGGAAATCAGTAAAATTTTTGGGAGCAATTAACTATAAGGAAAACATATATAAACTTTTTTACCGTTGGCACTGGTCACCTGATAGGCTGCAGAAATGTTATAGTAGTCTATCCAATAAATGCTGGGTCTGTGGCGCGTGTGTTGGCACATACTATCACATGTGGTGGATTTGTAAAGAGACTAAAAAATTCTGGCTAATGGTGAAAGATCTGATAACGGAGATTATGGACGTGGATATTCCGCTAGCACCGGAGATCTTTTTGTTAAATATTTTTCCGGATGGTTTATCTGGTTATGATCAGAAACTGCTGGCTTACATTTTGACAGCAGCACGGATAGCCCGAGCAAAGTGTTGGAAATCATCTTTAATGCCGGGGAAAGAAAATATAGTTGGTAAACTATTAGAATGGGCTGAGTCGAGCAAATTAAATTTTATTTTGGATGCGGATGCAAAAAAGGAGAAAAGTACTGTATGGTCCAAACTTTATGTATGGTTAAACAATTAGGGCTTCTAAAAATATGCATTATTGTACTTATAACCTGTAAAGTTTATTGTTAAAAACTGAATAAAAATAAATTTAAAAGAAAAAAAAAAAGAAAAAAAATTGGAGCACAGGGTACAAGCCAGGCCCTATATCTCTGCTGTCTGCTTCCATACAAGCTTGCTGTCGCCAATGCTCCTGTTGGACGGGGGTGGACCCTGGAGGACTGGTGGTCCTGTACCTGGCCCAGCATGGCCAAGTGACAGCTGTCACTGGATCTGGAACATCTCCTTCATGTGTTGGTAGGGTGCTCTTGACTACAGTCTCTTGAGGCATGGCCTAATGTGACAGGAGCTCTGAGTCTACAGGAAATCCCATGGAGCTGGGGTTTCACTGGGCCCCCTGATCAGAAGTATTCTTGTCTCTTCCTCCAGTTCATCTGGTTTTTCTTCTGATGAGTTGGGGCATGAATCATCAGCAGTCATGAAAGTTCTCCAGAGTTTGTAGGCCAAGTCTACTGCCTATTATTTTTAACACTCCTTAGCTGCTCTGTCGTGGATGAACCCTTTACATTTTAAAAATATATTGTTTTCAATAGAGGGTAGACCTGGATTCTGGACATCATGTGTCTACTCTTTCCCTCTCTTCCTCCTGCTTCCTCTGCTAGTGTGGGGGCACCAAAACAATTATTTTAATTTCAGGCTGGATTTCCTCTAAAGGGCATGATTTTCATGTGCTGAAATTCCCAAATCAAAAAATTGTTCCCAAAATGGGTTCTGGAATGGTATCAATACTTGTAAAATTTCAGCACAACAAATCATCATGCCGTTAAAAAAAACTTGACCTAAAATTAACCATTTTTTTTAAGTGCACACCGCTTTTCTGAACCAGCTGCAGTTTCAAGCTGCAGTCGTTTTCAAGGGCAGCCCAATACAGAGCGCATTATTCTAATCTAGCCATGAGTTTATGGAAGAAAAGGGATGGAGAACCAAAGACAACTAACAGAATGCATTCTTGGTCAGTAAACCAACCTGTTTCAAATGCAACAGGGAAATCTGCTTTGACTTCCCAGAAGGATCGTCATGAAGCAGATTGGGAGAAGAGCACAGAGTAAAAAAAAAAAAAAAAAAAACCCTTCTGTTTGGTCACAAAACAATGGACCAAAGCTCCATGTAGAAGCAGAATAGGATGTTGGTAAGCTTTGCCCTAATCAGTATTTCTTGAACTGTGAACAACATCATCAATGGCTACTCCAGGGGATTGGCCATTACCACTAAGCTGAGCTAATTATGAATCATCTTTTGCTGTCCCGGATCCTGCAGGATCAGGCCTTCTATCTTACAAATGTATTGAGGTCTAGTACTGATAAGCAAATGATATGAACTGCTGAGCAGGAAGTGGCTTAGATAACAACAAAAAAATCTGCACTGCTTCTATTGGCCATAGTATCCTAATTCATTTCAGTCTAATGCTATTTGTCTGCGTCTCCCTTGCCACAGCATCTCGGCACAGAAAAAAGTAATAAACAAGGAACATAATAAATAAAGTAAACTGCCCCAAAAGAGACAATTGCAAACAGCCCCTCCCCATGTTACCTCAGCACATCATAGGGAAAAAATCCCAGTGCTGCATAATCCAAAAAATATTTCACTCGAACGACATGCCTTGGATCATTCGCCAAAAGGTCAGTCAGCCTGCATTAGAGTGAGCTACCAACGGAACCTGGGTGGTCTTGACAAAGATGCATGCCAGAATTTTGGGCGTTCTGGTTCCTAATCCTGGCTCCCAAGGAGACTGGCTGCATAACTACCAGTTAACTCCTTGTGGTGGGATTTCTGACAAAACAGTCTTGGGTAGAAAACTTTTGCTTACAGCTGCAGATCATGAGGTTACAGGGCAGTAGCCCATGCTGGCCCATGGATGCCCTGTTTGACACGGAGTCTGGATTCACCTCACCTTAAAGAAGTTATGAGACTTATCTTCTACTAGGGGGAAAAAATCTTCTACTAGGGAAAAAATGCAATTTCTAGTTGGTGTTTTGAAGAGATCCTGATGACAACTTTAATAGTTTTAGGACAAGAAATTTTCTTGTTAAAGAACATCAATGAACTTTAATAGTTTTAGGACAAGAAATTTTCTTGTTAAAGAAAATCAATGGTGTTGCATGCCCTCTGAAAGTAAAAGGGGGAGCTTTAGCGTGTGAACATAGGTTTTTCATGTAGAAGGTGCCAAATTCAGTCCCTAGATTCTCATTCAAAGGCTGTCAAGTAGAGATGCCAATCTCCAGGTGGGACCTGGGGATCCCCCAGAATTACAGCTCATCTCCAGATAACAGAGATTAGTTCCACTGGAGAAAATGGATGTTTTGGAGAGTGGACTCTATGGCATTGTACCCCACTGAGGTCCCTGTCCTCCCCAGGCTCTACTCCCAAATCTCCAGGAGTTTCCCAACCTGGGTCTCCAACATCCTTCTGGTGGCCGGGCATCTCTACTCTCAAGTGGCAGGTATTGGGAAAGCATTTTATCTCTTGGAGGCCCCGGAAAGTTGCTGCTGGTGGTCAGAGTACACAATACTTTGCTAGATGGACTGATTCGGTATCAGGCAAATTTATTCAGTGCAGCTGCAAACTCCACCTATCTATCTTACTACTGAAAACTGTCATTGACCCTGGGGGGATTATTGTTGCTTCCATCATGCTTAAGGGATTCTGTGTGTGGGTGGAATCTCTCTTTTCACTGCTGTGATTTGTGCCACCACATGGTTTGCTGTCATTTGTTCAAGCTTAACACAGCTGCCAGTTCTCTTGGAACTAAAGTATCTAAAACGGTGAATGCCAAACTTTGGAAAGAAAAAGAAGAGTAGCTAACCAAAAGAGACAGCGTATCATTAGTCTTTTTAAAAATTCTTTTCCAGAAAGAGATGCCAAAGATCATGCATATCTGAAAACTTTGCCCCTTTCTCAGTCTAGAACCATGAAATCTGGTTATCTCGAGGGGAGAGACACTGAATCCAGGCTTAGAGGAGAGTTTATAAATTGAGCACAAGGACATTTTGATGGAGAAAAACAGGAAAGAATTTTTCCTTTTTAAAAATGGGGGACATTCTAAACAACAGGCAGCTGGCAGATTAGTTTTCCCAATTATTTTGGCATCATGATTTTGGAGTCTGGAAAGTACTGGAGTCGGGAGGCGAGTTGTATGATGATCATAGCAAAGACTTTATTAGTGAATCAGCATGTTCAGGAGATGGTCAGATCAAGCATGCAGCCAGGGCTCCAGGGCCCTGCTTATATGCCGGCCGGAGCCACACCTCTGGCCGCACCCAAAATACCTGATAGGGCCTTAACATATGCGCATAGTTCTGATAGGGCCTTAGGTCTTAAGTTGTAGTTCATAGGTCCCCCGCGGAAGATCTAGGCTGGCTATTGGTGGTCGTTTTGGATCCGACTGTCTATTGTTCTACCTGGCTGAAGCTCAGGTAGAATCAGGCCATGTGCTCTGACCGCATGGCAGTCGCCATTTCGTGACTAGTACACAACACCCCTCCCCCCATGGCCCGGTCCCACTCGGCAGACATAGTCCTGAAGGTACTCTGGCCGGCGACGTTCGCAGCCCGAGCACCGGGGCGTTGCAGGTCGCGGGGCCTCGGCAGGCCCTGGGATCGGGGTGCCCTCTTGGTTGCTTTCGGGAATGCTGGGCCGCGGCTCGGCCGGCGCTCCGTCCATGGGCTGCTCCTCTGGTAGGGATTCTGAGGTTTCGTCCTCTGGATCAGGGTCCCCTAGCTGGGTTGGTGATGGCTCCGCAGGAAGTGTTGACTCGGGAACACTTGGTGTGTGGTCCGGAGTGCGCCGCCAGAGCTGATCGATGTGGCGCCGCCAGGTTGCTCCTTCTTCCGTCCCAACCTCGTACGAGAGCGGGCCAGTTGCTCGGATGATCCATGCCGGGATCCACCCTGGGCCCTGGGCGTAGTTCCGGGCGTAGATGGGGTCCTCGAGCGCAAAACCTCGGGCGGCTGGCCAGAGCTCTGTCCTCGCGTCGGCATCAATGGCGCGGTCAGGGTGGAGACAATCCAGTATGGTGCCGAGTCGCCGGCCCATCAACAACTCCACTGGGCGGCGACCCATTCCCGTGTGTGGGGTGTTGTGCTGGCTGAAAAGGAATTTGATTAGCTGCAGCTCCCAGTCCCCGGTGTCCATCCTTTTGATGGCGTCTTTGGTTGTGCGAACCATCCGTTCTGCCTGTCCATTGGTAGCTGGGTGGAACGGTGCCGAGCGGATGTGCCGGATGCCGAACAGGTCTGTGAAGCGCTGGAACTCTCCTGATGTGAAGGCCGTTCCGTTGTCTGTCACGAGCGAGTCTGGCACTCCGTGGGTGGCGAAGATGTGCCACAGGGCTCTCGTGGCCGCCTCGGTCGAGGTAGACCGCACCGGGACTACCTCCAGCCACTTACTGTAGCTATCCACAACAATAAAGAACAACTGCCCCTGGACCGGCCCAGCGAAGTCGAGATGGAGTCGCGACCATGGTTTGTCAGTTGACTCCCAGGCCCGGACGGGGGCATGGGGAGGATCAGGCCACGACTCTTGGCATTTGCTGCATTTGTGTACCCGATCCTCAATCTCCTTGTCTATGCCCGGCCACCACACATAGCTGCAGGCCAAGGCTTTCATCCGGATGATTCCGGGGTGTGCCTCGTGGAGGGCTGCTAGTACCCTCGGGCGGAGCGGCTCGGGGATGACTACCCTCGACCCCCAGAGCAAACACCCCTTGTGGGTGGAGAGTTCATGTTTCCGAGCTGTGAAAGCGGCAAACTCCTGGTCCGCATGGTTGGGCCACCCCCTCCCCACCCAGTCGGAAACCCGGGAGAGGACGCGGTCCCGCGCCGTGCAGCGGGCCACATCGGGTACCTATACCGGGCGATCCGGAAGATCTTCGAGGAGGGCCACGTAGAATGCAGGAGCCGGGTCGGGGTCGCAGTCCGGGAGGGGCAAGCGGCTGAGGGCGTCGGCATGGCCCATGGTTTTCCCGGGGTGGTGGATGAGGTCGTACTGGTAACCTGCAAGAAAAATAGACCATCGCAGGACCTGGGGGGACAGCATCTGGGGCGTCTGGCGGTGTGGGGCGAGCAGCCCAAGAAGCGGCTTATGGTCCGTGGCGACCGTAAATGCCTGGCCGTAGAGGTAATCGTGGAATTTTTTTACCCCTGCCACTATCGCCAGAGCCTCCTTGTCTATTTGGGCGTAATTCCGCTCCGCCTTTGACAGTGTCTGGGAGTAGTAGGCCACGGGCACCTCCCTACCGTTTGGCAGACGATGGCCCAGAACAGCCCCCACCCCGTATGGAGATGCGTCGCACGCAAGGACCACCGGCAAAGACTCGTCGAAGTGTGCCAAGACCGTGTTAGACGCCAACAAGTCCTTAACTGCTGCGAAAGCCCTGTCGTGTCGCGGCCCCCAAGCCCATTTCGCCCTTGTGTCCAGTAACCTATGGAGGGGATCGGCGACCGCCGCCTTGTGTGGCAAGAACGCGTGGTAGAAATTGAGGAGGCCCAAGAATGCCTGGAGCTCCGCTTTTGTCGTCGGGGTCGGCGCCTCCGTGATGGCTTTCACCTTCTCCTTGGTGGGGTGGATGCCCTGTGCGTCCACGTGGAACCCCAGGAACGTTACTGAAGGTACTCCCAAGGTGCACTTGTCCTTTCGCACCTTGAGACCGGCGTCCTGGAAACGCTGCAGAACGGCTCGTAAGCGTGTCTTGAAGGAGGTGACGTCCGGAGCTGCGATGAGAACGTCATCAAAAAATGGCTTCACCCCTGGAATGCCTTTTAAAACAGAGTCCATTAGTTGCTGAAACAGACCAGGGGCAACACTGACCCCAAACTGGAGCCTTTTCACTTTGAAAGCGCCCTTGTGTGTCGCTATGGTTTGAGCTTCTGCGGTTGCCTCATCTACTGGGAGCTGTTGATAGGCTTGAGCCAAGTCCAGTTTCCCAAAGATCGTGGCTCCCGCTAGGGACGCTAGCACATGGCTGATCACTGGTACCGGGTACAAGTGGTCCTGTAATGCCCGATTCAGAGTACATTTGTAGTCCGCGCAGATGCAGACCTCCCCATTAGACTTCAACGGGGTCACTATAGGGGTTTCCCATTTTGCATGGGGAACTGGCTCCAGCACGCCTTGAGCCATGAGTTTGTCTAGTTCCGCCTCCACCTTGGGCCGCATTCCTAAAGCCGGCCACCGGGCTGGCACCCGGATAAGGCGTACGGCCGGATCCAGGTCCAGGGAGACTGGAGGACCCCGGTAGGAACCGAGGGTGCCATCAAAGACGGCAGGGAATTCCGCGCAGACTGAGTTGTAATTCGCTAACTCTACTTTGTGAACCCCCGTCATGCCCACCCCCAGGGGCTTGAACCAAGCGCGCCCCAACAGACTGTTGAGGTCCCGCTCCACCACTAGTAGGTCGAGGGATTTGCATACACCCTGGTATTGCACCTGGACCTGCGCCAGTCCCTTGATGGCGACCGGGTTTTTCTGAAAGTCCCGGAGCACGAAGGCAGTTGGCCGGCGCAGCCGGGGGCTCCACTGCGGAAACAGTTTTTTAAAAGTGGCCGCTGAGACTATGGAGTAGGCAGACCCGTAATCAACCTCCATGCAACAGGGGGTGCCCCTGATCCGCAGGTTAACCTGGATTGCTGCGGGGAGGGGCTCTCGTAGTTGGAGTACCTGGGTGGCTGAAGAGGTGCTGTCAACTGCCTCGTAGTGGGTGGTGGAGGCTACGGAGGACTGTCGCGCGTTCCGGGAGCGGCAGGCCCTGGCGATGTGCCCCGTCTTCCCGCACATTCTGCAAACGGCATCCTGGAAACAGCAGGAGCGTCTCTCGTGGGGGTCCCCGCAGCTAGCGCATGTTGGGGGCAGCCTGCTCGGGTTGGAAGAAGCGGAGGCGGCGGCAGCCGTGGTGTGCCAGGCGCGGCCTCGAGACTCACCCTTCTGTGCGCGCCGGCGTAGCTGGTGGATGTCTTCGTCCTCATCTGTCTCAGACCCGGAGGAGGCGATGCGGTGGACCTTGGATGCCTGCTTGTCCTTGTAGGTCGCCTCGAACGCGACGGCAGCCTGCAGTACCTTCTCGAGGGTTGGCTCGGGGGTGGTGATAAGCCGGCGGCGGAGCTTGGCTTCTCTTACCCCTGCCACGAAGCTACCTAGCAGGTTGTCCTCCACGTTCTTAAACTCACACCCGACTGCCAGGCGGCGGAGGTCGGCCAGGAACGTGGCGGCATTCTCTCCCGGTTGCTGCTTCCGTTCGAGGAACTGGACCCGGAACGCCAACATGGATGGTTTTGGCGCGAAGTAGTTCCCAAGCAGCTTCTTGAGGTCATCGTATGAGACGTCCAGCAGGTCTTGGGGTGCTATGATATTCTGCACGATGTGCATTGTCTCGATGCCACAGAGGCCCATTAGCCAGGCCCTCTTCAGGGTGGCCTCGGTGACTCCGTGCACGGTCAGGAGGAACTCGAGCTGCCTGACCCATGCGTCCCAGTGCTCGGGCTTGGAGGTGTCGAATGGAGGGATGTTTCCCGCTGCGGCAGCCATGTTTGCCGAGGCAGGAGCGAGGTTGCGAGCGATGTCCTCTGGGGCTTGTTGAGCCGGCGGCTCGGTGCTCGGAGCTCCACTGCTCGGCGCAGCTGATGAGTCGCTCATCGGGATCCCATCTTCGTCGCCAGTGGAAAGTACTGGAGTCGGGAGGCGAGTTGTATGATGATCATAGCAAAGACTTTATTAGTGAATCAGCATGTTCAGGAGATGGTCAGATCAAGCATGCAGCCAGGGCTCCAGGGCCCTGCTTATATGCCGGCCGGAGCCACACCTCTGGCCGCACCCAAAATACCTGATAGGGGCTTAGCATATGCGCATGGTTCTGATAGGGCCTTAGGTATTAAGTTGTAGTTCATAGGTCCCCCACGGAAGACCTAGGCTGGCTATTGGTGGTCGTTTTGGATCCGACTGTCTATTGTTCTACCTGGCTGAAGCTCAGGTAGAATCGGGCCATATGCTCTGACCGCATGGCGGTCGCCATTTCGTGACTAGTACACAATAGAGTCGCTATGTAGATTTGAAAATGGAAAACACAATGACCCTAAACTTCCTGTTCCTATATATCTACATAGTAACACAGAAGTTGTTCTGAGGTAAAGGCACAATGCCTTCATGCTTCCCTTCTCTTACAAACACTCACATGAATGGCTATTGACCTGTGATAAGGATTATACCCTCCTCCCCTCCTTCTTTTTCTTGTTTCATTTTTATAGCATATAAAACTCAGTTGTATAACCTTAAAATAGATATACATTGAATGCAATTTTGCTCCAGAAAGGAAAGTGGTTTGTAAAGAAACTTTACAAAGAAAATCAGCAAATACGTGCTCAAGACACTACCCTCATCGAATGCTTGGAGGTAATAAGCAAACATTCCTCACAAATACATGGGAGATTCTTCAGTATTCGTGCCAAATTCTGAAAGTTTCCAGAATTCATTTTTCAAGGATACAGAAAGAACATGAAAGGTGACAGGGCTCTCAATCCATTGTAACTGCAGTGTTTTCCCTGCAGTTCCAGGCTCCACACATAATCAAAGAAAGCAAATAATACTGGCACCATAAATTTCAGATATATAAAAAAGTATCTGGATCCAAATTTTAGAAAAGTATTCTGGTTAAAATTCCCTTTCCCTGAGGTACAGTGAGCACTTTTCTGGAACAAAGAAATGATTGACCTATCTATAAATGAAGAGAGAGGTTTGGCAATAACTCAAGACATCCCACTGTTTTCCCCTGTCCTTCCATTGGCTCCATGTACACAAAGCCAGCAATAAGCTACAGCCCATGAACCGAGTCAGATGACTGGATTTAACTGAATATAGTCCCATTGATTTAAAAGGGATTTTAAATGGGTTTAAACTCCAGATCTTTGGTTTCCCTGGATTGTGAATTAAGCTGTTTAAAGCACGCCTAAATAAGGTCAAGATGTTTGCTGCAAGGAATAGAAAATGCTTGAAGAACTGGTTCAATTCAAGCCTCAGTCACAAATATAACATCCATTTTAAAATGAATATTTAACATGGACACTTGCAAACATTTTATAAAATATGTGTCAAAGCATTTCATAGAAGCAGTCTATAGTATAAATAAGGCCAACCTATTCAGATACCAAAACAGGCTGGCTTCCCCTTAGGGTTGCCAAGTCTGGGTTGGAAAATACCTGGAGACTTTGGGGGTGGATCCAGGAGAGGGCGGGGTTTGGGGAGGGCAGGGGCCTCAGCATGGTACAATGCCCTAAAGACCACCCTTCAGAGCAGCCATTTTCTCCAGGGGAGTTGATCTCTGTCAGCTGGAGATCAGTTGTAAAAGCAGGAGATCCCCAGGCCCCACCTGTAGATTGGCAACCCTACCCTCTCTTAACACCTCAATTCTTATTCCACACTTCTGGCATCCACCTGTTTTTCTATATCCTCTCTCACTACCATCTTACATCCCTTCTTCCATTCACACTTTTCAACAGTCTCAAAAGCTGAACAGACAGCTCTGCGGTAAACTCAAATTTCCCTTGAATTTCCATGCAGGGCACATGGTACTTTGCTCAAGGATCTATCGAACCTTGGGATCTTTGTGTGAGTATTTGCCTCACATCAATGAAATTCTCCTTTCAGTTACATAAGCATTCCTCATGCAGAAATATTAAAGAGCAGGTGCTGATCTGAGTAGTCAAAACTCACTGGATGGACCTATGTCTAAAAGTATCAGATTAATATGGGTAGTCATATTAGTCTGTCTGTAGCACTAGAAAAGAACGCGAGTCCAGTAGCACCTTAAAGACTAACAACATTTGTGGCAGGGGATGAGCTTTTGTGAGTCACTGCTCACTTCTTCACTTTTTCAGATTGCGAGGCAGCCTCAGTGGTAGGTAGAGCACCTGCTTTGGGTGCAGAAGTTTCCGAAGATTCAATCCCTGGCATCCCCAGTTTTAAAAGGTCATGTAATAGGCATAGACAATATTGACCTTGATAGATTAATGGTCTTACTTAAAATTCAACAGCTTCAGGTGTTCTAGTGTTCGGTTTGGCTAGTTGGTATACAGGGAGTAATAACTAACCAAGCAGTTAAACAGATGAGTATTTTACTTACACAAATGCAGAGCTATTTTCCCCAAGATATGCCACCAAAAAAAAGAGAAGGTGTCTTACATTCACATACAAATTACAGTTATGTCCAATAATAAAAGTCTTTTTGGGGAATAACATTTGGGAGTTCATCTTACATTCAGTTTTGTCTTGAGTAAATACAGCAATCTATATTGTGAATTACCTTTCTGACTGCATTCTGACTTGTATTTCAGGGCAGGAGAACGCATGGCATTTACAACATGGATACTATTAAATATCGCCAACCCATAATATTTAGAAGCATGTGTCCATCAGTTAGACTCCACCTCTCATTCTGTAATAAGGTCACCTCCTGCAGGGGTCAACAGATTCACATGGTAACAGTTTCTCAACATTTCAGCCAGGTAGACATCACTTGCCACATTTTGGCATGGTGACTTTACCGTATGCTGTAGCCCACAGAGTAATGTCAGAAACAGATGTCTTCCAAAACACCTGGCTCATGGCATTGCACGCAATATTACCAAAGGCTTGTATAGACAGAGCCACTTATGGTCTCCCAGTGTGTATTTTAGCCCCCTAAAACAGCTCTTGCTGCAATACTAAAATAACCTTAGATAAATGTAGCATGCAGGCAGTAGGAATACAAACCAAAAAAATGTGAAGATTGAATAACTTTCTTTCTCATATGCCAGAAGTTTGGTGATAAACTGATGGATGTTGTTCTTAGCCTTCTCTGTCTGTTCTTTTCATGGGAAACTCCATCCTTTATTCATGCTGCGAGACAAGCGTCAATATGGAAACCATTAGGCCAATTGAATCTGGAATTTAGAAATTGGAAGGAGAAGTAATAAATTGAATAGGCTATTTGACAATGAGATTAATACTTGAAACCCGAAAACAATTTTGATTTGCTTCCCTGTCTAGTGCTCATATAACTAATAAAAACAGGATTTGGCACATCTTGGAGCACTGACATCTTTTTGTTTTTATGATTCGAATCTGATCCCCCCCCCCCCCCCCGTTTGGGTGGGGTGGATTAGGTGCCCTAATAGTTAACAAAAAAGTAAAAATTGATTCTAAAAGATAGATACTGTTTATAGATCATGGAAATGTGGCATTCAAGACACACCCTCCCCTTCACAAATATCAGATTATGTAACTTTATACAAAACTTTAAAAAAAAAAAAAAAGACACACACACACACACACAAGGATAATGAAAAAAACATTGTGTCTTAGTTTGCTTGAATGAGTTGACAAACATGTAAGCCTTGGAGCAGTGGCATGCTGTTATGGATGATAAAATGCTAGGAAGATTCAGACATAATATTCCCAGTCTCTGTATTCTCTGTATACTCTGTACACTTGGTGCTTGGGGCAGTGTTCCCTCTAAGCTGAGTTAGTGTGAGCTACTCACAGTTTTTTAGCCTCCAGCTCGCACATTTTTTGTCTTCGCTCAGGAAGGATGGCTGCAGAGCAGTGTTCCCTCTAAGCTGAGTTAGTGTGAACTAGCACACAGTTTTTTAGCCTCTGGCTCACACATTTTTGTCCAAACTCAGGAACGATGGCTCTAGAGCAAACTAATTTATGCAGCAGCCAAATCACTTGCTCACAACTTTAATGCTAGTAGCTCACAAAGTAGTATTTTTGCTCACAAGACTCCACAGCTTAGAGAGAGCGTTGCTACAGAGCAAACTGATTTATGCAGTACCCAAACTGCTCGCTCACAACTTTAATGCCAGTAGCTCACAAAGTAGAATTTTTGCTCACAAGACTCCACAGCTTAAAGGATGCATTGGGCAGATTCCCTGGAAAGGCAGTATAGAAAATATTCTAAGTAAACATATAAATAACTGGCAATGCCAGGGGTTGGACACAGCAAGGGCCCTGCTACTGAGCTGCAGCCCACTATGTGCTGCCTTTCACCCTGGCAACTTGACCAGTGACTGTGCCGGGGGAGGGGTGTGTCAAATGAGACATGCACCTCCCACTCTGGGCTATAGGTTTGTAAATAAACACAGCCTGTGGTGATATATCATATTATAATGAGCAGGAGCAATTTTTCTCCAAGCCAGTTTGACTGGAGATCCTGGAGGAGTTTTTTTGTCATCTTCTGGCCATGGAACAGCAGTCACTGCAGGTGTGGAGGGGGAGGTATTTGTGAATTTCCTGCATTGTGCAGGGGGTTGGGCTAGATGACCCTGGAGGTCCCTTCCAACTCTATGATTCTAGGAAGCATAGCAACAGTACATAGAGAAAGAAAGTGAGAAACAGATAAAGAAACAGGAGAAAAGACTGGCTTGCAGCAGTAGCAGAAGTGAGTCAGCTAATGGTTTTGAACCACACACGTTTACCTGGGAGCAGCCTCAGCTGAGTAAAATGGATGCTACTTCTGAGAAGAGATGCCTAGGACTGCACTGGAAGGGGAAGATAGAGCAAGCCAGCAAAGCAGACTACACCCAGGGATGTGCCCTCATGCACATACCTGTACATGTAGCGGTACCATCAATTCTGCCTAAATAACAATAATAGTGGCAAGGGAATGATTTGGAATTCTGGATTACAAATAACTTGTATCTGTACTTTGCCTATGATCTAAAGCAAGGGTCCCCACCCTTTTTGAGCCTGCAGGCCCCTTTGGAATTCTGACACAGCTTGGGGGCACACCCACAAAATGGCTGCTACAGAAGGGGGAGCCAGCCACAAAATGGTGGCCACAGCTTACCTTCGGTCATACAGTGAAGATCTTTGTGCTGTAGCTCCCCAATCGTGGGGAGAGCGGCTTAGAAATCAAATAAATAAATAAATAAAATAGTGGCAGCAGCTGCCAAAAACATTTTTTAAAACTTGCACAGTCAAGCAAATCTCCAGTGGCCAGTCAGAAGCCTTGCTGGGAAAAGCAAGCCCCGCCTGGCCCCACCCACAATCTAAAAACACTTGATGGGCATCAGGAAAAATGAGCATCATAAAAAGAGCCCACAGGGACCACATTGGGGACCCCTGATCTAAAGAGCACCTGTTGTTTACATTTTGTTGTTGTTATAGACGACCTAAAGAGCCTCTTCTGTAGAGAGAGAGAGGAGAGTGCAAAGTTGGCTTGAAACTCAACATCAAAAAAACTAAGATCATGGCATCCAGCCCCATCACTCCTTGGCAAATAGAAGGGAAAGTCGTGGAAGCAGTAACAGACTTCACGTTCCAGGGATCCAAGACTGGTGACTGCAGCCATGAAATTAAAAGATCCCTGCTCCTTGGGAGGAAAGCGATGACAAACCTAGACAGCATGATAAAAAGTAGAGACATCACCCTGCCAACATAAGTCCGTATGGTCAAAGCGATGGTATTCCCAGTAGTAATCTATGGCTGTGAGAGCTGGATCATTTACAAACAGCAAATATCTCTATTTCTTGTTCAGGTGTTTGGGTCTCTCCCATCAATCGTCCAATGTCCACAGTTAAAATGTCCAGACTCACAGTGCCATCCTATGCATGTTTACTTAGAAGTTCCCTGAAGTTCAACTAACTTACTCCTAACTACGTGTTCATAAGTTTATAATACAGTCATCAACCAGGGGCTGAATTCTGCAACAAAGGATGGCCTTAAACCTAGGGGCTGAAATTATAATGGGACCACTGTAAGGCAGGCCACTTTAGAGTCATCCTGTATAACATATCACAGGGGAAAAGGAGTTTTCAGCTATGTGTAGTGCAGGGATAGTCAGGCACTTTGAGAATAAGGGGTGTTACAAATATATCTAATTTCATCTGTGAAATCTTTCAAGCCTTTTAGGCTCAAAAAAAGTCATTCAATCAGGGCTGGCTGAGCTAGATGTGTTTCTGAGGAGGAATGTATTATCTGAATGAAAATTAACCAGGGCACATCACTCCATCAGTGCCTACCACTTAGGAAAGCTGAACAGACCCTTCATTGTCACAGGCAGGACACCAGCTCCCTATGGCCACACCACATCCCAATGAAGGGGAGGCGGGGAAGGAGAGCAGGTTTCCACTGCCACACACGTCTACCCCTTCCAGGGCTCCGGAAGCCAGTTTAGCAGTGGTAGTACACACCCATTCCCTTGACAGTCAGCTCAAGGAGTTTCCCTTGCTTGGACCTGAGGGAACCTCAACAGTGGGTCTGGAGGGGATGGCCGTGGTGCTGTGATTCTTGGGCCCCATCCTGGACTTTCACCCAGGGCCCCAGATAGGACTGCCGACTTCATTTTGGGAAATTCCTGGAGATTAGGGGAATGGAGCCCGGGAAGGGCAGGGTTTGGGAGGAGAAAGATCTCAGTGGACTATAAAGCCATAGCGTCTACCCTCCAAAGCAGCCATTTCCTCCAGGGGGAATTATCTCTGTCAGCTGGATATCAGCTGCAGTTCCAGGAAAGCTTCAGGCCCCACCTGGAGGTTGGCCATGCTTGCCCCAGAAACACTAAGCCTGGTGCTGTGTACTGAGCATGAGTCATCCCTGAGCTAGCACCTGGAATGGTTTGAGCTTGTTACCCAGAATAATAGCTTACCAAGATTCAGGAGCGGACCAACAGAGATGTAGTTGTAAATAGTCTAACATTGGGAGTGGGGTGTGTTAGGGTGTGGTCTTTGCATGCTTTATAAACAGGGCAGCTAGCCCTGGATTCAGTCCTTGTAGTGTTCCTGAAATCACTAAATAAACTAGAGCTGATCACTGCAATGTGTCCAGAACCCAGTATTTAACACCCACCCTTGAGTCAGTATACCATGTGGGCTACCCATTTCGGAAACATGGTGCCAGATTAGATCAGCAAAGCCATCCTGCAAGGAAATTATGTTCTTATCCTTTGTTTAAGGGATGAGAGGCCTCCCGTAACTCATAACCTTGAAATGGGTATAGGCATCCAGGAGAGAGTTCTATGTTCAACATGAAAATTCTGCATCCTAAATACTTCTAGGGAAGGAGGTTTTTAAAAGTGCAATAAAGTAACTGCGTCTGTTTGCAGTTACTGGGCTGTTGTGCTTTGTGTTTAGTAGGTCAACAAACTGTCGGCCGATTAATTTGCGTCTGGGCCTATCACGCAAAGGCTGTTGTTTCACAGACGGTTTCAATCAGTGCAGCCAAACCAGTAAAACAGGACATCCTGGTCAGAATTAGTTTCTCAACCTCCTCTTGAACTGTTGCTTTTCCAATCAGTCTTGGCAGGTTTCATTAGAAGCCCAAAACTAGAGCATGCGTATTTAACCAGACCCAACACTTCCTGAGCAGGAAGAGCTTAAATTCCAACCCCAGATTTGATCAAATCCCCAGGAGAAACCTCCTCAGAACACACTTGCTGCCCCCACCCTTTCTCTGCATCTCCCCATGGGGGGTGTCTCCCAGGTGCCATTGCCCTGGCCCCAGCATTCAGTGAACCATTGGTTGCAGAGGACTGGGGGGGGGGGGGGAGCAGAGCCGATCCAGTGAGTTGTGAGTGCTACTTGGAGGAAAGGAATCTGTACAGCTGCTTCTGGACTATGTTTAAAAAAACAAACCTTCCAGGCTTTTTCATTCTCCTTTCCTAGTAAACAACTATTTCAGGCTCAAAACACTTCTGCGTTTACTGACTGACACTAAAACTGATAAATGCTTTCTGCACTCACTCAAATACTCACCTGTTGCAATGAAGAATTTAGACCTCCCTCCCCCCACATACACACATACTGAAAAGTCAAAATGATCCCTTTTCCAGTTATGGTTGCCAACTGTATGGAGAAAAAAATGCCCTGTTCCTTTAATGGGATGTTATTTAACAGGCGATGTTATTTATCTCCATGCCATGAAAAGCTTCAACTTCCCGTTTAGACAAAGTAAGCTCCTTTTAAAGGGACAGGACAGTTTTCTCCAGGTCTTTTGGCAACTCTGTTTCCATCCCTCTTTTTAAATGACACACAAACGTGAAGTTGCAGGCATGAAAATGGGATGCTCACAAAATTGTTTACTACTGAATTTCTGTGCCATATTTGATCTGTCCGCTCCAGGGCTGCTCATTGCTCAGTGGGGGCTGCTGCTGCTCATGGGAGGAAACACCTGGACAAAATGGGGGGGGGGAGGGTCATGATCGGCATCCTGAGTGTGATGACATTGCTTCCAGCGTAATATAGAAAGTTTGGGCAAATGCGGCAGAGTCACCTCGTCATGATGATATTCACTTCTGGGTCGCACCAGAAGTGATGTCATCACTCAAGGGCACAGCTTGCCCTACCCCCAACCTTAGATGTCCCCACCTCCAATGTCTTCTTCCAGTTGCCAGTGCCTGGCAAACCCAGTCCACTCACTAGCACGGCCCACTAAAAAGAACCGACTGCACTTTTTTCACTGCTCTCATTTAACTCTCAAAAATAATAACTCAACACAAATTTCCCAACAGATCCTTGACAAATGCCAGAAGTTATGGAGGGCAGTGCCTGAGGAAAGTGGAGTTTGCAGATGATGTGACAACATTTTCACATGGTGCTCTAAGCTGCATCCCCTAGTCTTGATGGCCTTTACCATCAAGACTATGGGAAATTCCTAGAACATCAGTATGTGGGGGCCATTTTTTTCTCCTGCTCCTCAGTTCCTCAAGGGTGGGAACCAGGGATGGGAGCTGGTAATTCCCTGCCCTGATGTTGTAAATGAAATTCATTGCAAAGGCTTAAGGACTGTGTGCAGGTTTTGAACACAAAAGGACCTAAATCCCAAAGTTAGTAGCAGGGCTGCCAAGCCACCAGTAGGGCCAAGGATTCCCCTGCCTCCACTCCCACTGCAGTAAAAAAAAATCTGAGTTTTTATGAGAAGTGTCACATGTGCCACTTAAAAAAAAAATCTCCTGCCCCTGCCTCTGTCCCCATTGCAGGGGTAGGAGAAAAATTGTTTTAAACAGTGGCACATTTGACACTGTGGCACTTCTGGTAAAAAGAAATGATAGCAGGTAACTCTAGGGATCATTGGAAACTCTATGGAGCTCATTACAAGTCGAGTGCTTTGCAATTGTCCATTCTGGACATCCCAAATCACTGCGGCTGGATTTGATCAAACAAGAAATGGATGCAGCTGATGCAGCAGCTGAGTTTCAGGCAATTCCTAGAGCTACCAGTCAACACTTCTGGGTTTCTGCCAGAAGTGACTTCATCATGCCTGCACCACAACCTCCCCACCAGATCCATGTCCCCCAGTCTTCCCACCTGTTGCCTAGTTACTTTGGCCTGGTAGTCCTAATTAGTAGTGCTGGTGGAGACCTTTGCCCGACAACCTAATGAGAGGGTGCTGGTCAAAATAGGCACTACATGACAGCTTCACGTGTTCTTTGGATCACAGACTTTTATTTTAAAATATTCCTCTTTTAAGCAACTTCCATTGGCCTTTACTGCAATCTGGAATGCCAGATAACGATTATTCCTGTTCTCCTCTTGTTCATTTTCACTAACTTGTTCTTACTTTTCCCTTAAGCTTTCCATTTCATAATTGAATTTGTAGTTTCTACCATTGTTGCTATTTTGTGTGACAACCGTTGTTTCCCCCACCCTTTCTCCCACTCTTTCCTGACAAAAGGGCTGTTGGAGGGGTGTTTTTTTAAAAAAAAAAATATTGTTTTTATTGTGCTATAAAAGAACATGGTGATGGCTAGCAAGCCAACAATCTGACAGGCAGCATCTTCAAAACAGTGGTAACCAGATCCAAAAGCACCAGAGAATTTAAGTGATATTCAAGGTCAGCAAAATAAAACAAGGCTAAAAAACCTTATTTTCTGAAAATGGGGCTCAAATGGCATCTAAACAGACAAATCAAGTTGAGCATGTTAAATTATGTGTCCTAACATGGCTTCTCACATTACTGAAATAATATGAAACTACAAAGAAGAGTTGACAGCACTTTCCACCGTCACAAAGGAGAGATAAAAGAGTTGTGGCTAAGCGAAACAACACTGGTTTTCCCCACAGGAGACCCTCAGCTCATACTTTGGTCTTTCTGGTTGAGGGGCCTCACATAGCAAGTGCTGGGAAAGGTCTTTCTTTGCTGAGATCCTAGAGATCTGCTGCCAGTCAGAGAAGACAATATGGAGGGACATAGTATAAGGCAGCTTTCTTTTGTTGGCTGAGGGCTTACTCGTCAGCCCTGCACAGTTAATGGCTCCCACAAATAACTTTGGTATACAGATAGATGTGACTGTGTCCATTATCAGTCATTCCCAAGCTATGTTTAGTGAGAAATAAACTAATCTAAAGATTCTGGGAGCCCCAAAACACCCATTTGTGCAAAGTGACCCATTCTGCCTCTGTGCATACTGGCCTTGACTCCTTCCAGTCAGCTTCTACTGTATACATCCAGGGTTGCCAGCCCTGGGTTGGAAAATACCTGGAGACTTTGGAGGTGGATCCGGGAGAGGGCAGAGTTTGGGGAGGGGAGAGACCTCAGCATGGTACAATGCCATAGAGTCCACCCTTCAAAGCAGCCATTTTCTCCAGGAGAGCTGATGTCTGTCAGCTGGAGATCAGATGTAAAAGTGGGAGATCTCCAGGCCACATCTGGAGGCTGGCAACCCTATATACATCAGTTTAATATTGTCATGTCTCTGCATTAAGTGAATCATTCAATCACTTGAGATGTGAGACAAAATAAAAATTACTGTTCTTCAGAAAAGGTCTTGGCTTGAATCATAGCTCATTCCTTTACCCCATCAGATCAGAGAAGTGACTCACAAGAAAGTAATAAAGCTTGACTTCCTTGTAGGCAGGAAACTTTTACTCTCCTGCACCCCAAAAAGTGAAGTAGGAATGAAGAATGCCTTTTTTGTTTAAGTGAAGGGCGAAAAGGAGCCTATGCTGTAAAGAATAGGGTAGCCAGGAGCCCAGGTATTTGCTGCCCCATGATCAAACAGCTGAGGGGAAATGGTGGGAGGGCAGGAACTGCAGCAGTGCTGTGACATCACTTCCAGTGCAACCAATCCAGTGCAGCACATCATCAAGATACTCTAGGATCCCACCAAAACTCTATGGTAAAACAATAGAATTTGGGTGGAATCCTAATGCATCACACCGATCAGCTGACATCATTTCAGTTGCCACTTCTCTGTTACCAACCATATGTTTAAATGTGGGGGGGTTTTACTGATCCATTAAGACTCCAAAGGATAAGACTGTGGTTGCTGGATCCACACCTTTTTATATGGACTCATGTGGGCAGCTTCATTATTCTGGCCAGCTGCAATGGCCAACTTACTGTAGTTTAGTCAGCACACATAAGTTAGCTTTTTGCTAGTAGCCACTATGCTATAGAACAGCCTCCCAGAAGATCTCCTAATGTGCTGATACTTCTCAACTTATGAAGAGACCATTTGGGGTCCTTTGAGAGGTCTCTGTTGGCTAGAAAAAAATTGGTGGGTGAGAAAAAAACTGTGATTATATGCAGGCATGATTGTGTTTTTGTGGGTTACTTAGCTCAGTTTGGGTTTTATTTTGTTGTTTTATTAGTTTGTGTCACCCACCCTCGCCCCCAATTTGAGTTGCAAAAAACATAAGCTATAATTATTTTAATTAATAAATATCCAACATTGCTCAAGTACCATTTAATTAATACAATCATATTGGCAGATGCCTCAAATCAAGATCCAGCCATAGGGAAGCTGTAGCTATGCGAATCTAGCAAGATATGCATCAGCTAGAGATGCCAGTCTCCAGGTGGGACCTGGGGATCCCCTGGAATTACAGCTCATCTCCAGACTACAGAGATCAGTTCCTCCAGAGACCATAGATGCTTTGGAGGCTGGACTCTGTGGCATTGTACCTGCTGAGGTCCCTGTCCCCCCCAGGCTCCATCCCCAAATTTCCAGGAGTTTCCCAACCTGGATCTGGCAACTTTACCCACCACCACCACCCCATGCCCTGCTGGTGGACATGGTGGACATGGCAACCTTAGAATCAGCCCCTGACAGAACGGAGATGCACAAAGGTGTCAAAACATGCTCTGCAGTTCAGGAGGTAACCTGAGAGCCAGTCAGGTGTACTCTGTTTGGACCAGCGTTTGCACGGTATTCAGGCATAGATGCAGCTTCATACCATTACAGCTCTGGGGAAAATGTATGAGCCCCCTGATTAGCCTTCTTTCAGATTTGAAATATGGAAGGGTGCTATTATTTTAGTTAGTTCAACCAATAAGATGACCTTCTGTATCCATCCTTAATCTGCTTTGAAAAGAACGAGTTTATCTTGGTTTAGAAGCATGAAGATTGCCTAACTCTCGTTGGCCTCCTTAATTAATTTAATGCTCATAAACAAAAGGATGGTGCCTCAGACCAAGTGCTCACATTTATTATCTAATTACAAACGGGAACACAGCTTCAGAATTTGGCCTCCTTCCACCTAAGACATATTGGCACCCAAATAATCAGACTCTCTGTTTGTTTGTTCTGGTGAGGGAACTATTTGATGCTTGCTTCTAATATTCTAGCAGCCAACTCTTCCTCCAGGCCTGTCCAAAAAAGAGAGAGTGGGGAGATAGGCCAATAAGTCTTCTGCTCCAGTAATTGGGCAGAGCAAGCCAGCAGTAAACAAGGAGGAAGAATAAAAATTACCACCGAGCGAGCCTGGATATTTAGGAGCTGACTTCTGTGGACCCCCGACAGAGCAGCAGCCACTGAGCTGGTTTAGTTTATAAAATTTATATCCCACCTTTCTGAGCTCACAAAGGCTGCCAAGGCAGCTAACAAACTAAAACGTAAGTGATAAAATCACATTTTAAAACCACTAGCATCAATGAAGAAGAGGAGGAGGAGGAGGAAAAGGAGGAGGAGGAGATTGGATTAATATCCCACCCTTCACTCAGAGTCTCAGAGCAGCTTACAAACTCCTTTCCTTTCCTCTCCTCACAACAGACACCCTGCAAGGTAGGTGGGGCTGAGAGAGCTCTGACAGAAACTACCCTTTCAAGGACAGCTCTGACAGAACTATGGCCTGCCCAAGGTCGTCCAGCAGCTGCAAGTGGAGGAGTGCAGAATCAAACCTGGTTCTCCCAGATTAGAGTCTGCACACTTAACCACTACACCAAACTAGTGCTCTCTTTAAGGGCTTGGAAAACAGCAGTTTACAGAATCAGCCACCATCTTTGTCAGTCAGCAGTTCTGCCAGAGAGCTGCTCAGATACCCAAGAGTATTTTTTTTTCAAAAAAACAAGACACTTTCCCCATAGGTTGAAAACATTTAGGTTAGTACACTACCTTGCCCAGGTTGCTAGATCGCTCACTTTCAGTAGGATTTCCACCCACCATGGCCTACAGTGACGCTAAAGGGGTCAACACTTTGGGGAGGGTTACTTTGGGGTCAGGGTAACAGCTGCCACCCTTTTGTTTAAGGAGATATATAGGGTGAGAATTAGAATAGGGCCCTTTTAGGGCTTTGTGAGGTTTAGTGTTTTTACTGTAACTATATCATAGTCTGTTTATTGTGATTTCATTTCCTCATACAGGAAGGCTTATCATTGAATTGGAAGGTGAAGATGGCTGGCTGGCTGGCTGGCTGGCTGGCTGGCTAGATAGATAGACAGACAGACAGACAGACAAGTAGGTAGGTAGGTAGACAGACAGACAGACAGATGATAGATTGATATTGTTGAACCTGTGACATTTTTTGGAATTTGAGGTCAGATAATAGGCACCATAACAAAATCACAAAATGTTGGGAGGTTCACAGAATGTTAGGAGGAGCCAAGCCAAGCATAATCTTGTGATGGAGGCAGAAGTTTCCAAATGGGTGCTCCCTATCTCACAAACATGATGCCTCCTGGACTCTTATGAAGTGAAGGAAAGCCAGAATTGGGTCTTTGCTCTGGCACTAGGAAACACATTGGCGGGCATCATGGCACCTACAGGCACCACCTTGCTCTAACCATTACATCATGTAATGGGATGTATTATAGTTGTATTCTTCCCAACCTCTCAGAGGTTCATAGCGGTGTACATGGGAGGATCCCAATTTTTCTTCAGATCTGTCCTCTGAGGTTGAGAGACAGAGCAATTGACCCAATGTCACCCAATGAATTTCATGGCTGAGATGGAACAGGACTTGAACTGAAGGCTTTCTGATCCAATCCAACCAGTATGTGATAACATGCTGAAGGGGCTACACATTCTGCAATTTAAATTAAACTGAAGCTTCTTTCTGCAGCTAAGTGCTGCAGCAGAATAGTAAAAGAGCCATGTTGGTCCATTTGCCCTCCCCTGTGAATGCAATGGCTGATGGAGTCTTAACTCAGAAAGTATCCTCAATGTGCTGGTATGAAAAGTAGGTCATGAACTTTGCATACTACTAGACTGTATTATTTTTAATCTATATGTCTGTTGATTTATTAATTTGTTTGTATACTTCCTTTTTGGCCAACAATAGGACTCCATGTTAGCTTGCAATAAGAGAAAATAGGGGTACAATAAATATTAACAGCATTTTAAAGGCAGTGACTAAAGATGAAGGCACCAGATTCTGGGCTGCTGATGGGGACAAGGCTGCCAGGTCTTCCAGATTGGTGGGAGATCTCCCACTGGCAGCCCTCTACCTCTGCTACCACTTGGTGGCAGAGGTAGAGGGCTGGAGAGAACCACAGAGGAGAACCACAGATTCCATTTGAGATATGAGATATGCCTACATTACTGTGGAGATTAGGTTCCATTTTCAGCCATACAACTGAGGAAGATTGCTTTGAAATGTCTGGCATACCTGGGAAGGACGTTTTCAGCTGTTACAAGTTTGTTTGTGCTTTGGGACATCCTCTGCCGTTTTTGTGGACTTTGAGGTCTTTTGGACGCTGTTATAGTCAAAGGATATAGAGGAGTCTCCATTATTATATTCAAAGAATATAGAGGAGTCCCCTGTTGGATACTTTCCAATATCATCAAATTGTATTTTGAATTTGCAAATAGTGTCTTTGAATTGTGACCACCAATTCTACTATATTTTCAGTTTATTGTTATTGTATTTCAATAGACTGATGTCTACGGTTTACTTGTGAAAGTTGTGAGTCTTTTGATGGTCTACCCTTGCGGTTTATATTTTTGCATACTGCAAGACTTGGGGTCCCTATTGTTTGGCTCACCACTTGGTGGGCTAGCATGAGGAAAATGGTTACCGGCAACACAGTGACATCACTTCTGGCACAACCCAGAAGTAATGTCATTGCATCGGGGCAAAGCTCTAGCATTTCCCAAAACTTTATGGTTAAACTGTATTACCAGCAATGTCAGGATGTCTATGGAGAGGATGCCCATGGAGAGTTCCACATACACTGGAGAGAACTCCCACCCTGCACTGAATTTTCCACTGGTTGCCTAAATGGGAGCTATGTTATTGGTGGTGGGAGGAGCACAGAAATGGTGACTGTATCCACAACTATTGAAAAGTTCTTGTTATGTTCAATACCCACAGATTTCTACATATTCTACATAATGCTCTTTTACTCATTCAAGAATTCAAAGGGCTTCTCCTCAACACCAATGAGATCAAACAGATGTCTTCAGTGCCAGTATGATGTAGTGGTTAGAATGATCTGGGAGAAATGTAAATAGCTGAGTCATTCAGAAACAGGAATCCATAAGAAATAATACTGACAGTAGTCATTCCATGCAGGGCTTAAGGCCAGGGAACCCTGTGTGGGTCAGGAACTTTTCTGGAAATGCCAAGCGGTTGACAAGGTTCCTGTTATAACAAACTGAGCCATGTTCTTACACAGTCGTGGGCAGATGGAATGATTACGAAGTTTTATATGGACTACAGTCAAGAGGTCTTGTTAACACTAGACAGTCTGAACGTTCCATTAGCAAGCTGTTAGTTGGGGAATTAGGTCACCAGAGGTAGATTTTTATGCAGCCAATGCAAGCATTGTCCTCCTCAGCTTGCTGGCCCTACTATTCTTCCAAAACTATCTGAGACAATGGTAGCAACAACAGTAGTGACTTCACCTTGGAGATCAAAGAGACTCAGGAGATGTCTTGAGGGAATGGACCTGCAAACAGTAGTTATTTATGCATGGGACAGAGAGGGTAGAGAAAGAAGTACTTTTCTCCCGTTCTCACAGTACAAGAACTCAAGGGCACTCAATGAAATTGCTGAGCAGTCAGGTTAGAACGGATAAAAGGAAGTACTTCTTCACCCAAAGAGTAATTAATACATGGAATTTATTGCAACAGGAAGTGGAGGTGGCTGCAAGCATAGACAGCTTCAACAGGGGATTGGATAAACATATGGAGCAGAGGTCCATCAGTGGCTACTAGCTACAAGGTATAAATGGAACACTATGTCTGGGGCAGTGATGCTCTGTATTCTTGGTGCTGGGAGGGCAACAGTGGGAGGGCTTCTGGAGTTCTGGCCCCACTGGTGGACTTCCTGATAGCACCTGGGTTTTGGCCACTGTGTGACACAGAGTGTTGGACTGGATAGGCCATTGGCCTGATCCAACATGGCTTCTCTTATGTTCTTAGCGGTCAGAGAAGCTTGGGTAGAATGATCTCATTTCTGTTGACCACTGAAATCAAGGTGTCAACCCTGTTATGACTGTTCAGATTTTTTTTACTTGATTAACAGACTTTGGGAAGGAGAAAGATGTAACCTATGAGTTATTTTCCTGATTTTCAACAGATATTCCAAAACGTTGGAGACAGTATTTAAACAGTATTAAACTTAGCTCCTAACAGAAGGCTGAGTCTGGTCCATGCTCTAAATAGTTTTTAGTAAACTAGGCCCAATTTATCATATCCACGCTGCCTTAAATGGCTGTGCATTGTCTGAACCAGCCCATTCTCCAAGTAGCCTTTCAGGGCAAAGAATGGGATTTAGCCCACACTATATCCCTGACTGACTAACTGCCTGTCACAATAAAGAAAGTTTGTTGGTCCCAAAGTAGTTGTGCTCCACAAAGAGACAGAATAAAATTAGTTCATAGAACTCATGACATTTTTTACATCATTAAAGTTCTCCCAAATTCAAAACGCATGTGTGATGTGTGTGTGTGTGAGAGAGAGAGAGAGAGATCTTTTAAGAACTGGAAAATACTCAACTCCTGATCTAAATTTTACCAGAACAGAAAAAAATGAGCCAGACACAGAGCTTTGATGAGTACACAACTGAGGTCATCATAAAATCCTGAAACAATTTAAAAAGTACAGAAAGGGGAGTGGGTTTTCACAGAAAAGTTTAGAGAGGAGACAACTTACAAATTCACAGTTTGTTGTTTGCCTTATGACAAAAGTCCCAGCACTGGCCAATCAGAGATGGAGGAGGGTGGTCAGGCAGAGTCTGGCAGCAAAATAATCCTGTGACTATCAAGTGCTGTTTAGAACATTTTAAAGCTATTGATGTGCTGCAACTGAAATGTGAAAGTTCGGTCTTGAAGAAGAAACCTTCAGAATGAGAGTCAAGCCGACACCCCATCCCATCAACATCTCTTCACTGTTTACTATGAACATTTCTTAGTAAATTACTGCCAAGTTGTATTTTTAAATTACCAAGTTATTCTATAATTATTTGAACTGATACTTGGCGATACATGAATCTCTAATTGATTTCTTGCTTAGTATTTAATGTTTGATGCCAGCACTGTGAAATAAATCATTATAATGATGTAAATAGTTTTTTTATGTGCTACTCTGGAACCATATACCTAGTACTTTTTGTTGGATTGTAGTGTGGCTCAGCTACTATTATATCTGCTATCAACAGAGTGCCAGCTACAGATTATAAGAATCTATTGATCTAGTCCATTTTGTATCCTGGCCTTCCTCCAAAGAGCTCAGACCAGCCTAAATGGTTCCCCCTTTGTTGTTTTATCCTCACAACAAGATAGACTAGACTGAGCAATGACTGGGCCATGATCATGCAAAGAAATTAATGGCAGAATAGTTTCAGTGGGTAGCTGTGTTAGTCATAGACTCATAGAATCATAGAGTTGGAAGGTGCCTCCAGGGTCATCTAGTCCAACCCCCTGCCCAGTGCAGGAAATTCACAAATACCTCCCCTCCACACACAGTGACCACTGTTCCATGCCCAAAAGGAAGATGACAAAAAAACCTCCAGGATCTCCAGCCAAACTGGCCTAGAGAAAAATTGCTTCTTGTCCCCAAAGTGGCAATCAGCATTTCTCTGGGCATGTAAGAAAGGGCCACAAGAACTAAGCGCTGAAGCAACCCTTCCTGTCCTCCCTCTCATGATCTGCCTAAGTTCACACAATCAGCATTGCTGTCAGATAGCCATCTAGTCTTCTGTTTGAAAACTTCTAAGAAGGAGAGCCCACCTCCTAAGGAAGCCTGTTCCACTGAGGAACCGCTCTGTCAGGAAGTTCTTCCTAATGTTTAGCCAAAAACTCTTCTAAGGTTGCGGTCACACACACAAGAAAAAAATGGGGTGGGGGAGCGAGGCTGTTTCCTCTGGAGGAATTTGGCCTGCAGTTGCACGATCACACCTCCTTTTGAAGCTGTGGGCACAATCCGTCAGTGTGTGATCAGACTCAACTGTGGGTGAGTCAGGGTTTTTTTGTTCTGTTTTTTTTCCCCATACGCTTAAACAAGAGATTGATGAATCACACCTCCGCACCTAGGGCTCCCTATGGGGTTTGTGATGATGTGCATACTGAGAAGGGGGGGAACAATGGCACCGAATCAGGATGGCCTGATTGGACCATACCAATGCTATGAGAGCACGCTGGAGCAATCAAACACAGGAAAGTCTGTCCATGCCTATCACAACCTGTTTACTACTGCATTTCCCCCGGTGTCTTTTAACTCTGCTTCTGTGGCGGAGCAGAACAGGTTGCGGGGCAATTCCCAGCTGTAGTTTTCTGACTGCACCCTTTAAATCCACCCGGCATTCGCACCTATTTCAAGTCTAATTGTACGTATGATCACAGCCTAATTTAATTTCAACCCGTTCTTAAATGCAGAACTTTACATTTACCCCATTGAAATTCATTTTGTTTTAGCCCAGGTTTCCAGCCTGTCAAAATCATCCTGTATCCTGACTCTGTCTCCTACTGTATTTGCTTCTCCTCCCAATTTCGCATCATCTGCAAATGTAATAAGCATTCCCACCTACTAATGGCTTTTAGTAGCGGGGAGTGGGGACTTTAAATGCGTAAAGTGCCATCAACTTATGGTGACCCCACCCAGGGGCTTTCAAGGCAAGTGAGAAGCAGAGGTGGTTTGCCATTGCCTTCCTCTGCAGAGTCTTCTTTGGTGGTCTCCCTTCTGCTTAGATTCCAAGATCTGATGAGATCAGGGCTATACCATGCAACCTTCCTTCTTCATTAATAAATGCACCATAGAAAACATGCAGTAACAGATCAGGTTGGGAACTGTAAGATACAAGGATAAAACTGCCGCATAGGAATGAGAGGTTGGGAAGAGCCAGTGGGCAGGAAGTCATCGCTGAGCCAGCATTTAAGCTTAGGATAAAGTGCTGATCCAGGATTAAAAAATGCAGTCCTATGCAGAGTTACCAAGTCTACTGAAGTCTAAGGGCACTTTCACACACACTAAGTAATGGACTTTCCATCCACTTTCAATGCATTTTTCAACTGTGTTCTACAGTGGGAAATAGGGTCACCAACCTTCAGGTGGTGGCTAGAGATCTTCCACTATTACAACTGATCTCCAGGAAACAGAGATAAGTTCATTTGAAGAAAATGGCCACTTGGAAAGGTGGATTCTATGGTATTGAAGTCCCTCCCCTTCCCAAATTCTCCCCTCCTCAGGATCCAACCACAAAATCTCCAGGTATTTCCCAACCTGGAGCTGGCCTAGTGGGAAATGGCAAGATCCACTTGCAAATGATTGCTAGAGCGCATTGAAAGTGGATTGAAAGTGCATTATTCAATGTGTGTGAAAGTACCCTAAATCTACTGAAACCAGTGGGAGTATCTCTGCATAGGATTGCACTGTCAGTGTCAAAGGCCTCACTCCAGGCTTTCCAGCTGTTCCTTATTTCAAGAAGCCATTCCTTCTTTTAGTGTTAAAGTCTCCCTTTTCAATCAGAGATGCACCATAATTGCAAAAGGCAACTTGAATACATTACAAGGACAACATATTCTAATAACACATGGTTACTGTTCTGACACACACAGCAACATCGTTTTCTTGCGGTCTCACAATGTGTTTCTGATTTGGGGAGCTTTGCATGCAACAGTCTTGTTTCCATTGGAGATCTCAAGGGTCTATAAGGGTTCACCGATGCCCCACACACCTCACTCTGGGCGCTGTGCTTCATGTGTACACACACACAGTAGTAAAAGATACAGGCTGTTGAGCTTCACCATCACAAAACCAGCCCTTAGACCCACAGACACCTTTCCTGGAATCTGTCGAGGGTTTTTTAGAAAGTGGTTGGACCAGGTAGGGCTTTTGCCCAGCAGGGCCACCGAGATTTAATTGGCTGTGCAATTTTTAAAAACAAACAAACCCAAACCCTTGCATTCATAGCAGCTGCCATCACAGCACAAAGATCTTCATTGTGTGACTGAAGGTAAGCTATGGCAGCCATTTGGTGACTGGCTCCACCTCTTGTGGCTGCCATTTTATGTCTGCTCCCACCATACTGTGTCAGAATTCCAAAGGTGCCCACAGGCTCAAAAATGTTGGGGAGCCCTGCCTTAGTTTTTATATTTTTATTTTACTGTAGGAGATATGCAACATAATTCACATCCAATGCTATCTTTTTCATTTACTGAAATATTTGTATTCTGTTTTTCTCCCTGAAATCGTCACAGCAGCCAAGAAAAGCATATAATATAAACAAACCAACCAACAAGCAAAGCAAGAAGTGTTGTGTTGTTCTAGTCTGGGATTCAATAGCTGGCTTATTGTCCAAAGGCAGTGGCTGAGAGGCACAAGCTATGAGCCACAGGGCCAAGGATCCTTTGGCGCTTTCCCTTTGGAAGCACAAGGCCTTGGCCAAAAGCCAGCCATGCTTGAGCTTCATAAGACCTGAAACGGGAAGAGAAAAACAAACACTCAGCAAGATGTTACCAGGTGCATTCAGTACACACGGTTCAATGCAAGGTTATCATCAGTTACTGGCTTCAGTTTAAGGGACTGGCTATCACATACAAAGCTCTTCATGGCCTTGGACCCTCATATTTTCAGGACTGCCTCTCTTCTTATGCTTTGTTACAACAGCTTCACACATCTGAGGAAGGGCTTCTGCGGATGCCATCCTGCAAAACAGTGAGATCGACATCTGCCCGTACATATGCATTGTCTACAGCAGTCCCTACCTTGTGTGATGGTCTGCCTGAGGTTAGGAAAGTTCCCACGTTTCTGTCCTTCTGCAAACTATGTCAAATAGGATTGTTCATGAGGGCATTTTTTCTACAGGCAATAGGCCTATATTATAACAGAGTGGTTCAGGAAGAGAATGGAACTATGGAATATACTACTGCATATGGGGGGGGGGGACCCGATCATCTTCTAAGTAGTCTTCCTCCAATGTAAGTGGCTCTTCCTCCAACTGAGGAGCCACTTAATCTGGAGGGAAGGCTCGTAAAAGTGGAAGAGGAGTCCAAACCTGAGTCAAAAGGAAAGGTGAGGTATAAATATTTTAATAAATGAATTAATAAATAAACTTTGCCCAGTGGAGCAGAATTATCTGTTGGTTGTATGTATTATTGTATTCTCACTGCATTGTTTTCTACTTATATAATACTATTTTCTGCATTGTTTAACATATCATGTCTGAAACTTATGCTTCGTTTCAGATTTCTGCGCTCCTAGCCCTATTCCCATTGGTTATTAGAGGTCTCATCTTATTGATTGCATCGACTTACGCTACGCAATTTGCCTTGGACTCTCAGTGAGAAAGGCAGACTATACATAATAGAAATAAATCTAAATAAATAAAGATGTTACAGCTGCCCAAGATGTTTTTACTAGCTAAAAAGCAAATAATCTGCTATCTACTTTATACCAAGAGCACAAAATTTGAAATGAAAATCATAATCGCAGTCGGTGTAACCAAGTAACTGTATGGCAAACTTTGGCTGCAGTCACACACACTAAATAATCCACATTCAATGCACTTTTGAATTGCATTTTGCCAGTTCACACAGTAAAAATCCAGTTGGAAAGTGCCTTGAAAGTGGATTATTTAGTGTGTGTGACCTCAGCCTTTCTCTTTGAAGTTGTCTCTCCAGCACCACAAAGCATTTGTTAAGAAAGTGTTGTTGAGGGTAAAGCTTTTCTGCCATTAAACTTTCGCAACTGACAATTCTGATCTCATTATCTGAATATCCAAATAGGCCTGCCCAGCCTCTGAGAACTCTACAGCTCATTCACAAGTATTTAATTGACTCTAATTCTTTCTGCCTTCTTTTCATTTAACTTGTTTACTTCTTTGTCAGCAAACCACAACCAAAATACCCAGATATTCCACCATTGCAAGTCAGCCAATAAAAGAGCACATCCTTCAGCATGTGACCCGAATGTTAACTGATGACAAATTGCAAGTTTGTAAACAGCTGGCCTTAGTGACAACTGAAACTGTGGAATTTTCCTAAGGAAAGACATTTCGAACCAATTATTTTCTCTCACTCTCCGTTCTCTTTCTTTTTGAGAATGGCAAAAACGCAGTGGTGACGACAATGATATCACTTTAGGTCTCTTTCTGTGGTTTATAGATGGGTAAAGGATATAAATTAAAGAAAAGGAAGATGGGTAATTGAATTCAGAATCTATGTAGCTCTGGAGCAACAGAAAGCTTATTTACAAAGTCAAGTAATACAAATTACATCAAAACCTCACAATATATAACTTCAAAGGACTCATAACTGCTAGCAACCATTGTGTCAACCCTGTGGAGGTAAAAACAAACACACAACCCAAATGAGGAAATTAAAAAACCCTAAATCTAAATAAACCAGTCTACCATAATGCCCTCAACACGTGGAATGAATCAAGATGGGTGTGTTAGTCTGTCTGTAGCACTGGAACAGCTGTGTTAGTCTGTGTAGCAGTAGAAAAGCAGAAAAGTCCAGTAGCACCTTAAAGACTAACAAAATTTGTGGTGTGGTATGAGCTTTTCTGAGTCACTGCCAGTGTTCCCTCTAAGCTGAGTCAATGTGAGCTAGCTCACAGTTTTTTAGCCTCCAGCTCACACATGTTTGTCTTAGCTCGGGAAGGATGGCTCGAGAGGAAACTAATTTGTGCAGTAGCCAAGTTGCTCACTCACAGCTTTAATGCCAGTAACTCACAAAGTACAATTTTGGCTCACAAGATTCCACAGCTCAGAAGGAGTATCACTGCTCACTTCTTCAGATACCTTGTCACAAATGCTGTTATTCCTTAAGGTGCTACTGCTCTTTTCTGCATGGAATGAATGGCTGTGATCCGGGCATGTGAGCTGTAAGCAATAGCTCATGTAAGGTTTTCAATCTGTGTGCCTTTCAGTAGCTCTTTAGTGTGGAGGAGTTTTTTAAACATAGCTTGGACATTCAGTAAGATAGCTGCTGAAAAGCTGGAACATAGTCCAGTATGCACATTCCGAATACAAGAAAATCTCTGTGTCTGAATCAAACAATCCTCTGCATGGGACAACTGTGTTTACTCACTTCCTTTATGCCTAGGGTTGCCAGCCTCTAAGTGGGGTAGAGATGCCAGACCCCCTATTCGGGGTGAGGCCTCCTGCTTTCTGCCCCCATCTCTCTACCACCAGCCAGCTGGCCAGGGAGGGGGAATTACACCCCGCAAAGGAAGGAACACCAGAAATTAATCTGAAATTCCTGCATGATGCAGAAGTGATGTAGGCACATTGGGGGCATCAGGGGGGATTGCTCTGGTTTTGGGGCAAAACTTTATGGTAGAAGTTAATTCTACCATAGAGTTTTGTCCAAAAACCAGAGTGTTGCCCTCCAATGTGCCTACATCACTTCCAAGTCATATAGGCATGTCATGTTAATTTCCAGAATTCCTCTCTGCTCCCTGTATGTCCCCCATCTTCTGGGTGACAATCATTGCATCGTGGATGTCACCTGGCAACGTCAATGTTTGGGGGCAGAGTTGGCTGGCAGCAGGCAGAAGTCCCCCCAAACTGGGCAATTCCCTGCCCAGACCTAGGGAATGGCAAGAAGAGAAGAGAAGAAGGGATTGGATTTATATCCCACCCTTCATTTCCTAAAGGAGTCTCAGAGAGGCTTACAGATCTCCTTTCCCTTCCCCTCTCCACAACAGACACCTTGTGAGGTAAGGGGGGCTGAGAGAGGTCTCTCAAGAACTGCCCTGGAGAGAACAGCTCTGAGAGAACTTATGACTGACCCAAAGTCATGCTAGCAGCTGCATGTGCAGGAGTGGGGAATCAATCCCAGTTCTCCCAGATTAGAGTCTGTGCTCCTCGCCACTACACCACTACAACCCTACTAGCAGCCCTAAGGTGTGGACTGGAGATCTCCTAGAATTACAGCTGATCTCCAGATGACAGAGATCAGTTTCCCTGAAGAAAATGGCTGCTTTGGAGAGGAAGCTCTATGACATTACGCCTAGAGGTGCTAGCTCCAGGTTGGGAAATTCCTGTAGATTTGTGGGTGGAGCCTGAGGAGGGTGGAGAACAGCATTCCAAGGTCCACCACTAAAAAGGCTCTGGTCCTCACAGTCAACAATAAATGATGGATACTTAGCACATGATGGAACTCAAAAGTGCTGGCCTCCTCAGATGATTCCTGGGACCAATCTGTTCCCATCTGAATGCAGATCCAAATGGTTACTCACACCTAAGCACCACAAATGGTAGTCTCATCCTGATTGCATGCCATCGATTATGATCCATAAAATGGAAAAAGAAACTCATGGATTGCAAGAGGCTAATTTTAGGCTCTTGTATAAATAAACCTGTACGAGGTACACATTGTAAGCCAAACAATATAACCTTTCATTTAACACTTGACCAGTGTTACCAGTGAATTCCAAAGGTATTTGGCTTCATGAGAGACCTTTCCTAATGTGCAAATCAGTCTCCAAGCTTGATGCACCAACAAATAATCTTTACTGCATTTATATCCCGATTTTCTTCCACCATGGAATTTAGGGAGGCTTTTTATGCAGGGTTCCCAAGAGGTCTCCCAGCCAGACACTGAATGAACCTAAATCTGTTTAGCTGCTCTCAGGAAAGCTGGTATAGCAGATGTATAAATCTCCCTCCAGATGTATAAATAGGTCTACTGGCATAACTTCACTAAATATGATATTGCACTGGTGTCATGGAGAAAAAAGAAGGCTTATTCAAAGTTACAGTTTCCACTGGCAGTTAAGAAGGTCAGATAACAGCAAGGAAAAGATCAAACTCTCTACCTTCAAAAGTGGTCTTCACTTGTGCCTCCTACCATTACTGTGTTATTACTAAACCTCACTCAAACACTGCTATCATTTTAGCTTCACTGCTGCTGAGAGGGGCTCTGGCTCAGGATTGCCAGCTCTGAGTTGTGTGTAATACCTGGAGATTTTGGTAGTGGAGCCTGAGCTGGGGGGCGTTTGGGGAGAGGAATGACCTCAGCATGGAATAATGCCACAGATCCCACCCTCCACAGCAGCCATTTTCTCCAGGGGTCACCTGCAGATCAATTGGAACAGCAAGAGATCTCCAGGTGCCACCTGGATGTTGGCTGAGCTAGTGGCTAAGCTAGTGGTCTGCATTGCATGTAGACGGTTCCAGATTCAATCGTTGTCAAATCCACTTAAATAATCCACCTCCACTTAAAGGATCTGGACAGTCAGGTGCTGGGAAAGAGCTTTCTCTGCCTGAGACCTTAGTGATCTGTTGCAAGTCAGAGTCAACAGGGCTGAACTTGACAGGCGAAAATGGATTGGGAACCTGAATCTGAAGCAGCACTGAGTGGAGAAAGACTGAGACTGATTTCCCATTAGTGCTGCCCCAGCATTGGGTCCTCCATTTGCCCCGATTGCCTGTTTGAATTTCCCACTATTTGCTACAAGGCACATTTTGACCCGGGGTTTCACATGATTTCTCCGCGGCTTTGGTGATCCTCAAAAAACAGGATCACCGAAGCCGTGGACGAAATTGCATGAAGCCCTAGGTCAAAATGTGCCCCGCAACAAATAGTGGGAAATTCAAGTGGGCAATCGGGGCAAACAGAGGACCCAACGCCAGGGCAGCGCTAGTGGGAAATCAGTCTGAGCTGGTAAGTAAGTCCTTTAGATCCAGGCCTTGAGAACGTAAGGAGAGCCATTCTGTTTCAGATTGGTGGTCCATTCAGGGTTGCCAGGCCCCCATTGGGGCAGGGGATCCCCCATGCCAGGACCCCTCCTCCTGGTGCCAATCAGCTGGCTGCCAGGGGACTTACCGGCAGGAAAACTAGGCCTTGGCCTGCATCACCAGCAAACACAATGACATCACTTCCAGAGCACACCAGGAGTGATGTCACTGCATCACCAGCGATGTAGGCCCAGTTTTCCAGCCTAGAAACCTCATCACCTTCCATTGGTTGCCAGGGGCTACGGTTCATTTAGTCCCGCATCCTGTTTCATACTAAGGCTGCTTGCCCTAAAGGGCCACCAAACAGGACACAGAGGTCAAGGCATTACCTGGTACTTGCCTCCAAGAACTGGTACTTACTATCTTGCAGGAGTGTTTGGGGTCATTTTTGACACGTTAGGGTTCAGCTTGGGTCTCTCCATATGTATACCACTCTCTGTGCAAAATGCAGCATCCCATTTATTATCAGGGACTAGCTGACAGGACTATGTCACTCCTTTTCGGAGGTCCCTTCGCTGGCTGCTAGTCAGTTTCCAGGGCCAATTCAAAGTATTAATGTTCACCTTTAAAGCCTCTCATGACCTGGGGCCTACAAATTCCTTGTGCGGTAGCTCCATTCTTCGCAGCCCGTGGTCTTAGGCCATGTTCTGGCACTGTGCAGGATCAGGTTTTTCAGTGGCTACTCTGTGACTACAGGCTGGCCTCCTGGGAGAGGTCAAGGAGATCCTGCCCTCCTTCCTTTCCACTGAGTCTGTAAGACACAATTATTCCAAAAGGCTTTGGGGGGGGGACCCTGAGAGTAGGCAAAAGGGGTATACACTGCTGGTGGGGAGACATTAGATGTTTTCAGTTTGGCTTTTATTGTCCTTTTGTACGTTGTTTTAATTTTGTTGTTGTTGTTGTTGTTGTTGTTGTTGTTCAGTTGCACAGTCGAGTCCAACTCTTTGCAACCCCATGGACCACATCACACACCAGGTCTTCCTGTCCTCCATCATCCTCCGGCGTTTGCTCAACTGTATGTTTGTTGCATCAATTACAATTGTTCTAATACTTACTGTTTAAGAAAATTGTTTTGATACTGTTGTTACCTGCCTCAGATCCTGGAGGACAGCAGGTATATAAAAATTTTATACAAAAAATAGCAACTATAATCCCAAATGTAGCAGTTCAGGGTCCTGATCCAAGGTCCCCTGCATGCAGCAGCTCAAGAGGATCTGTATGTTTGACTGTCTGGCAGGTGCATAAACACTTAGCAGTCTTTTCACAGCCCTGGAGGGAGAGTGTTTATGTTATGCTTCCCCCCGCCCCCCGACATCCAGTGGATGCTTTTACATATGAGTGCCTGGTGTCTTTTCTCTGCACACCAAATACCTTTCCCAAATGAGGGTTGATAAGTATTGGAGTCGGGAGTCCATGGAATAGTGAAACAGCTAGATCTTTATTGCTGGTCCGGATGAAGCGTACAACCCAGGGCTCAAAGCCCTCCTTTTATGCCGGTCAGGGACAATCCCCTGACCTCACCCAACTGGCCTGATAGGCTAATAGAAGTCTATTTACATCTCATAGGTTCCCTGGGAGGAACCTAGGTACATGATTGGTGGCCAGTTTGAATCCACCTGGCCTTTGTTCTACCTGGCTGAAGCTCAGGTAGTTTCTTGGCCATGTGCTCTGGCCACATGGCGGTCGCCATTACGGGAGCACATGGCGACCGCATGGTCAATACATAACAAGGGTACACGCTTATTCTTTCATCCCTCCAAAGCACCTCTGTAATTTTGGGGCCTTCATATTTTTATTCCTCCGAAAAGTTCATCAGCAGTGTAATAATAATAATGATGGAAACCAAACAAAAAACACATGTGATTCCACATTTGTAGTTAATTAAGGCTGTGGTTTATTTCTGCATAAACCACATTTGTAACTTACTGGAAAAACAACATGGTTTATTTAAAAAATGCATTACATCACAAGCAAAGTGATTGTAGTACTACCAAACTAGACAAATTCAGGCCCATATTAGAATAGTCTTCTCTCATTAAAATAAACCCTTGGGAAGTCCTATTTATCTGCATTAACAGGGTTAGAAATGAAATTAAAGGGGGGAAGGAAATATAGCACCTAAAATTCACTAATTAGGGAGAAATCAATTGAGTATTAAAATATAATGTTTGGTTTACAGAAGTGGGAAAGGTGATCTCATAAATACTCTTTTTCTTTTTTAAAAAAATGTTGATATATTTTGCAGTGCACGGTGTTCAGCTCAGCATTTGAAAACAAAAACAAAAATGAGGTCCAGAAAGGGGAAAATTCACAGAACAAAATGCACTTTAAAATCCCTTTGCTAAAAGAGCTTACTACACTGTCCTGCCATTTAAGCAGGGAGCGTATGCTGAAAAGAAAAATGAATAAATATCCCTTGCAGCCATTTGACTAGAACACATAGAACTGCCTGCTTGAGTAAGGCCATTGAAATCTGGAATCTTCCGTATGCAAAGCAATGCTCTATCCCTGAGCCACAGCCATTCTGGTATAGTGGTTAAGAGTGGCAGACTCTAATATGGAGAACTGGGTTTGATTCCCCACTCTTCCACATGCAGCTGCTGGGTGGCCTTGGGCCAGTCACAGTTCTCTCAGAGCTGTTCTCTCAAAAGCTCTCAGAGCTCTCTCAGCCCCACCTACCTCACAGGGTGTCTGTTGTGGGGAAGGGGTTTGTAGGCCTCTCCGAGACTCCTTTGGGTAGTGAAGGGCAGGGTATAAAACCAACTCTCCTCAGTTAGTTAAGCTCTCTCACTCTCCTCTGTTCTATCAGAGTTTATTTCTTCTTTAATAAACCCAATTATTTTCTTTAAACAGTTGGTGCTTCATTCCTCTCCATGTTTAAACCCTGCCAACATTGGGGAGGGGAGAAACTTTTGCAGGGTATAATGCTGTAAAGTCGACCTTCCAAAGCAGCCATTTTCTCCTGGTGAACTGATCTCTGTCTCCCGGAGATCAATTCAAATCCCAGGAGATCTCAAGCCACCACCTGGAGGCAGGCAACCTTAGGCTTAGAAAGTGCCTGGTAAATCTAGGCCGGTTGTGAACTTTACATGAAGCCTCAGAGGCTTTCTTGAAACCTGTTGGCCTCTTATTCTTAAACCTTAGTCCTAGGATTATGACAGAACTAATGGAATGACATCCCAGATCAGTTTGATTGGAATGTGAATGGTAAGAGCAGCAACTCATGCAGAGATGCAGCAGGTAGCTTCCTCTGCAGATGGAGCTTTAGGTTCCTAGGGTTATTGTTGCCAGCCTCCAGGTGGTGGCTGGAGACCTGGTATTTCAACTGATTTTCTGGTGACAGAGATCAGTTCCCCTGGACAAAATGGTTGCTTTGGTAGGTGGACTGTATGGCATTATACCCCACTGATATCCCTCCTATCACCAAACCCTGACCTCCCCAGACTCCACCCCCAAAATCTGCAGGAATTTCCCAACCTAGAGCTGTCAACCCTATAAATATATTCATCTTGTGACCTGCTAAAACTATTCTTGCAGCACAGTTTGGGAATAACTTGGGGAAAACCTCGTGCATTAAAATTACGAGCCTTTGCTTAGCTAATTAGACAAACCACTTGGTGCAATATGTCAAAACAGGATCTGGAACCCATGAGTTCAAATACCCGCTTTGCCAAGAAGTTTGCTGGATGATCACAGGGCAGTCATGCTCACTCAGCTTAACCTACCTCACACAGTTGTTGTGAGGATAAAAGTGGGAAACGAGCAATGTATGCCACACCCAGCTCTTTGGAAGGTGGGACAACAAATATGTTAAGAAGAATCTGATATCTGACTACGATACCCAAACTGACACTAACCCTTGTTGAGATTCAGCGATATCTCACTAACTGTCCGATTTCTCAACTCGGACCTGTACAGATTGCATGAAATATGTCTATTAACCTTGGCTTCTCCAGCCTGGGAATCCAAGGAGATCTTCTGTCTTTGATTAGTGAGAAATACATCTGGAAGTTCAGTTTACACTACGCAACCTACCCTCGGCTGCATATTTTACTCTGTCATCTGGACCGTATAGTGTTAGTGTCAACAACAGCAATAAACAGTACAGATGCAGTGAACATAAACATTTCAGAAACTGTAAGTACAACCATCATTCAGAATTTTTCCCAAGAAATGACTAACATTTTCAGCATTCTAGGCTTTTCTAGATTACTAAAGTTAATAGCTCCAGCAAAAGGGAGGGAGCGAGGGAGGGAGGGAGGAAGAAAAAAAAACAAGACAAGTGTCCACAATCTGAACACCGAAATGAAAGAAAATGTGTGAGGAATAATAATCACCTGGAAATATGTGCAAAAAAAATATGTATTCAGAGATAGTTTAAACATGGAGCTGTGGGAGTTTGAATTTGCTGCTATTATTTCATTCGGACAAATCCAGTTTATTTCTTTCTGGCTATTCCTTCACACACCTTATCTTTAGGGTTGCCAGCAGCGGGGGGGGGGGGGGGGGGGATGTCCTGACCCTTTAACAGAGGCTTAACGGAATGTTATTTACCAGGTGATGTTATTTAACTCCTGCCATGAAAAGCTTCGGCTCCCCCTTTCCGGACATTAAGTCTCTATTGAAGTAGCAGAACATTTGTTTCTCCAGGCTATCGGCTTGTGTTCAAAGCTGGATGGCCACTCCCTTCTCCCTAGTCTCTCTGCCTTTGTTATAGCCCTGCCCATGATATTCATTCCTCCTCTACTGCTACCCTCAGCCAGCTCTAGCCAAGCTCTCTTAAAACAATCTATCCTGCCTTCACAGAACATCTGTATGATGTTGGCTTTTCCATACACTCTATAGTCCCTTTCCCTAACTGAAAGGAAGCCTAACTATGGATAACCAAATAGAAGACTTTGGTGATATCTGTTTTTCCTCCTCATCTGTTTCTCCAAAACAAAATTTAGACTGCAAACTCCTCTGAACAGGGACCTATATTTTTAGTTATACCATTTTATAAAGTATCATGTACATTAATGCTTTGGAATCTCTCTATATAATAATTGTGTTTTGGTCATGGACTCACCTGAACATTCCACACACTCCTAAATCAGTTGGGTCCATGATATGTCACTCAAGCTGTCCCTGTCCATTGGCTGTGTTGCCTGAGTCCTGCCTCCAACATTCTAAACAGTTTGCTGTTCCTTCTCCCCCCCCCCACCCACATAGCCAGTTGGAACACAGAGGTCGTTTGCATATGCAGCCTGATTGGCCTTTGCCTCTAACATTCTAAACAGTTTGCTGTTTCTGTTGGGAGTCATTGAATATATTCTGAGGTAAAATACATCTCCCAATCTTCCCTTCAATGGTCACTGGAGTTGCCAATCACTGTGTTCCACAGTCACAGCACATCATTTCTCCTACAGTAAATTTCCCAGCTATTACAACTGATCTCCAGATGACCAAGATCAGTTCTCCTGGAGACAATGGACAGTGGACTTTATGGCATTATACCCTGCTGAAGTCCCTCCACACCCCAAACCCCGCCCTCCCCAGGCTCTACCCTTCAAATCTACAGGTATTTCCCAACCCAGAGTTAGCAACCCTGTAACTGGCTATGGAACCACTTTCCAGACCCTTGGAACCCAAAAGACATGGCATAGGATGAGGTGCTTTTCTACTTTAGCTGTCACTGCATAGCCCCAAATCAACATAAGTCAGGGGTGGAGGGAACCATACCTGTTACCATGAGGCTGTCCTCCCATACTACCCACTTGGGGCAGCAAAATGACTTGAGACAGCCCTGCCTTATAGCTAAGCAAAAGGAAATAAGCATGGCTTGCCCCTCTCTATTTCCCCCTTCCCTCTGCCACCCCACCAGCCACAGCCAGGACACTCACCTGGAGCTTCCTTCTAGAGCCCGTTGTATTTCTTCCCACAACGGGCCTTACTCCTACTAAACAAATAAAAGACAAATCAGTGGGTTCTAAATCAAACCAAGCCTGAATTCTCCCTGGCAGCTAAAATGACTAAACTGAGGCTATTGTACTTTGGTCACATCATCAGAAGACAAGTTTCCTTGGAAAAGACAATAATACTAATAAAAGCTGAAGGCAGTAGGAAAAGAGGAAGACCCAGCATGAAATGGGTTGGCTCAGTAAAGGAAGCCACAGGGCTTTCTGTTTGCCAGACCTGTTAATGATAAGACGTTTTGGAGGTCAATAGTTCATAGGGTCACCATAGGTTGGAAGCAACTTGACAGCACATAAAACAAATAAAATTTTGTGATTGTAAGGTCTCATTGGTGTGTGCGGGGGGTTGTTCCATGCAAATTCTTCTTTGGGTCTTCATAGCCAAGGAGTCTGGGCTCAGGGTACTCAAACACCTGCCTGTTCACCAGTCACAAACAGGGACTTGCTTTTTTGATGATTGGTTCAAGAATTCATTGGCCCATTTGTGGCTGTTTGGCAGGTTGCCTCACTGTATTCCATCCCAATCATGTAGTACAGTGCTTGTCATATGGCAATAGAAGGAAATTGTGCATCCTCACCAGGACATGAACCTATTAATCTCTCCTTTTTTCAACCTGTACAACACCATTCATCATGTATTTAATTTTACGTGGTTATTTAATTTATGTGTGGGAAACTGTACGGCCGATTAAAGTGTGCATTCTAGAGCATATTTCGCGCATAAGACATAACATTTTAGATCCTGCTCTAACCGAACATTTTGTCTTCAACTATCATAAATATGATGACTTTTGCTCTATGGTGTTGTTTGTGGTGAATAAAAGCAGGGACGTACACAAGGTACTTTTGCAGGAAGAAGCTAGATGGATATTCCGTCTAAAGTCACTTTCTCCTCATGGACTGAATTCAGAGCTAGATTTAAGTTGTTTCTTATGAAATCGTAATTTCCTCGGAGTTTACAATAAATAAAGAATTTTTAAATAATTAGTATTTTACACATGATTTATAATAGGACAAGTTTGTTTTTATAAATGTTTCTCTTTAAATGCGTGATCTCTGTTTTGCCACCGGTTAGCAATTAAGATAGTGTTTCTATGTAAAGGGAGTGTCTGTTAGGATACTATGAACACTGAAAGAATGTGTTTCATTGAAGTGGGGAGAATGTTATGTGCTTATTCACGGTTTTGAATGGTGAAAGTATTGCAGTAGGCATTATGGAGTGTTCATGCAAGAGTTAGTGATAATGTAAAATGGCAACATTGATATAATTGTTTTTCCTTTCTTTGCAGTGATTTGTAAAAAAAATGTTTTTCATGCAGCACACTCAGAAAAAGCTGTAAATGTGAAATGGTATTATATGCAATTTCCATTATGTATATGCATACGTTTTCATGTGATGAAGAAATATGATTCACTACAGAAGTCTAAATATATTTTCATAATATAATATCATGGTTGTTTTTGTCATTGTTGTTAACCTCCAGGTGGTAGCTGGAGATCTCCCACTGTTGCAAATGATCTCCAAGCAACAGAGGTCAGTTCACCTGGAGAAAATAGCCACTTTGAAAGTTGGACTCTATGGCATTATGCCCCAAACCTTGCCCTCCTCAGGCCCCACCCCCAAACCTCCTGGTGTTTCCCAGCCTGGGGCTGGCAACCCTAGTTTGGCTTATAACACCCAACATGGGTTGAATGATCCTAAAAAACCCTCTGCATCCTTTGAAGAAGCACTGGGTAGAATCATACAACCATTTAACATGTAAAGGCTGCTCTAACCATATTGTGAACTGATATTTAATGTCTTTCCCCTCCAAACCATGTTTTTTCAGCTCTCCAAGCAACGGCATGGTATTGGTAACTTTTGACTCACATTGTAGTGAGTGACTAGAAACCAGCAGATCTTGCAACAGTTTTATGGGAAAGTTGGAGTGGTAGCGGGGGGAGAAGTCAGCATGTAGTAAATGAAATTCATTCACTGATAGAAGACCAGGTCAGGTAGGTCAGCCACCTCTGGAGATTATGTAGGGCTTTGTGTAACACACAATATCACACCAATGTGTGATACTTATAGGCAGGGAAATGAAGTTGTCAGTCTATATACTGAAAACACATGAACTTTTAAACATTTTAGAAAGAATTTTGTTGAAGAGGTTTTGGAACGCCGTTCCTACGTGTTCCCCCAGGGAAAAAGCCCTGCTTACAGGTGAAAACCCACAGGTTTACAGCTCTTAGCATGAAATTTTGTATAGCTGCTTGTAAAGTTCATCAGAAAGGTTTAGGTATGGAAGAATTTTAGTATTCTAATAATTTTGCATCTATTCACTTATCTAATTATTGTCTACCTGTGTTATTCCTATATTTACTGTGAATTATGCGCATTGTGATTTGTGTTGGTCTGTGACCATTTTTAATCAAGACTAAGATTGACACTAATGTGAGGGTTAATCCAGAGTCATTTAGGCACTTTATAGATTTAGCAGCTAGTGCAGTTAGGATTGCCAGCACAGCTCCTGCAAACAGCAGGACCTTTTCTGGGCAGGGGGGTGGAATTTGCAAGAGGGTTGTGGCATCACCTCTGGGGTTTCACTGGAAGTGATGTTACAATGTATGTGACACCATTTCTCCCTACCACCATTTTACCCGTGTTGCCAGAAAAAACCAACGGGAGGGCTGCAGCCAAAAGTGAGAGAATGCTCACCACCATCTGATAAGTGATAACCCAAGGTCTGGTTTAGAATCCCTATTTCGGCTTGCAACATGTATTGAAAGCTGTGAAAAGGTTTACTCTTTGTAGTGTTGCCACTCCCATCAATGATCGATTTTAGAGGCACCATCAGTAAGTATATATATATATATATATATATATATATATATATATATATATATGTATGTATGTATGTATGTATGTATGTATGTATGTATATATACACACACACACACACACATGCTTAGAGCTCAAGAATATTTTATTTATAAGTTGATATATTTAGGCATAAAATAAATCAAAACATTTATAGAGTAATTATTAAATGGGGCCTCGTTTATCCTCTAAATTCCTAGAAATCCCAGCTCCAGTTTTATTCATGGCAACAAGTTGTTTAATTAATCATAAAGAAGTCCAAACATACAAATTCTTTTGGATTCCAGTAAATAAAATCTGGTCCAGTCACACAATAATGATGTATGAGACAACCCATGGCAATTACAGAAGAAGAAGAAGAAGAAGAGATTGGATTTATATCCCCCCTTTCACTCACTTGGTGTCTCAGAGTGGTGTAAGCCAGCAGAATGCTTTCTGCACTCTTGTGAGGATCTATATAAGCAAACAAGTGGACTATGTTGCTGACTGTGTGAGATGGACTGTTGGAGGGGGTAACCAGAGGGAAAATGACTGCAAATGCTTCCAGCAGAGATTCAAAGCACCATTTTCTGAGGTTACCGCCTCCAGACCAGGAGGTTGTCCCAAAGCACAAAAACATTCACATGCACAATGAGCCATATCATCCTTAATGGCTAGAGGCATGCACCCACTGAGTCCATAAGGGTATAAACTCCATATACGTACACAAGCTTAGTTCCCCCTCCTTCCAACTTCCCCCATTTGGCACATCAAAGGACATCGCACAGGGGTGCAAAGACAGCGGGACGCTTCCTGATGAACTGGTTGTGCTGCCTGGGGTCTGCTTTCATCTAGAAGACAATGCCTGCAGTAGATGACGTTGACATCCTGTCCTGACCATCAGGTAGATTTGAATATTGACCACCCCCATAGGACCCTCTTAGTGGCTAGTGACACAGAACGGACCATCCATAGGCATTCCCAGGGGAGGTTTCTGACCTTGCCAACCCCCCGGTAACACCCCCCAGTAAATACAGCTTCCCAAGAGTTATGCACGCTCTTGCCTTCCCTCATCCATCCTTCCTCCCTCCCTCCCGGATCCTTGGGTGCACCACTGGGATCTGGCACATGTTTTCTCCAGGTTCAGAACTCACACTCCTCTCTCTCTCCCTTTTGTCCTGAAATATCCTCCTGTTTTCCAGCAGGACCTCACCAGAGTGCTGTGTAGGTAAATATCATGGATACCATCGATATACCTGTTAATGCAAACATCTCTTTAACTCTACCTAACTTCCTAGATCTGTATAATTGTGTGTATGATTGTGTAGCATTTGTGTGAAACATTTTATTCTTACAAAGTAAACAATAACCTTTTTAACTTTGCTTTGAGTCTCCGTGTCAGTTCCTTGGGAGTCTGAGAGAAGCCCAGCCTCTGTATACATAGGCAATGATCCGTAGCGCCTACTGCTGATTGTTAAGAGTGAATATTCCCCCAATATTGATAGTATAAAAGAGCAGTCAAGCTAACAGCGGCTTATAAACTCCTTTCCCTTCCCCTCCTCGCAACAGGCACCCTGTGAGGTAGGTGGGGCTGAGAGAGCTCTGAGACAACTGTCCTTGAGAGAACAGCTGATACAGAACTATGGCTTGCCCAAGGTCATCCAGCAGGTGCAATTGGAGGAGTGGGAAATCAAACCCAGTTCTCCCAGATTAGAGTCCGCACACTTAACCACTACACCACTACACATAAACAGTCCAGTATCAGCTTCTGCATGTTTTACATTTCAGTTGCATTCAAATTTGTAATGTGTATTTTATTCATAAAATTATAGAGTTGGAAGGGACCTCCAGGGCCATCCAGTCCAATCCCCTACACAATGCAGGAAATTCACAAATACCTCCTGCCACACAAACACACAGTGACCGCTGTTCCATGCCCAGAAGATGACAAAAAAACCCTCCAGGATCCCTTGCCAAACCAGCCTGGAGAAAAATTGCTTCCTGACCCCAAAGTGGCGATCGGCATTTCCCTGGGCATGTAAGAAAGGGCTATGAGAACTAAGCACTGATGAAACCCTTCCTGCCCTCCCTCTCATGATCTGCCTAAGTTCACAGAATCAGCATTGCTGTCAGATGGCCATCTAGCCTCTGTTTGAAAACCTCCAAAGAAGTAGAGCCCACCACCTCCCAAGGAAGCCTATTCCACTGAGGAACTGCTCTGCCATTAAGTTCTTTCTAATGTTTAGCCAAAAACTCTGTTTCACTTTATTAAATGGACATTTATAATTTGTGTTGTCAGCTTGGTTGCTGTACTGTTAGCTGCCTTGAGTCCAAATAGATAAGTCAGGATAGAAATGTTTTAAATAAATAGATTAATTATATTTTAAATAAATAAAAACCACATCAACATAGGCCGAGGACAGACTGGCAATCTGGAGCGGGAGGAATCCGGAGGCAAAAGCTGCGGGGAAAAAATTCCCCGGGGCTGGCCATTCACACTGGCCAGTGTATTGCGCAAGGATGCTGTTACGGAGCATTCAAACTGCCGCGGAACCTGCTCTGCAGCTCGCAAGGCAGCATTTCACTGGCGGCGTATGTACGCATGTGCGCATGTACGCTATGCCATAGGATAGGAGGCAGTGCGATATATATTGATATACATGCACATGCGCTCATGCGCAAATATCCACGCCAGCACGTTCACACTGCCGCTTCCAGTTGCCTCCTGCTTCTTCCGGTCCACACTGCCTGGAAGTGGGAGGCATGCGGAAGATGGCCCCTGGACATCGGTTTCTCCTGGTGTCCTCCTAAAGCGAGAGGAAACCGGCTTCAAAGCGCGTAAGTGCGGAAGGGAGCCAAGGGACAGCTGCGGATGTCTGAACGGGCTCTCTTCTCCCGCTTCCCAAGCGGAGCTTTCGCGGGGCAGATTGCCAGTCTGTCCTCAGCCTTATATTGTTTAACACTTCTTCAACAGTCTCAGACTGAATGTTTGGGTTCCAGCATTTGACAAAAGGAACCTAGCGCTTAGTTCTCCATTCCGCAGGGCCTGCAAGACAGAGCTCTTCCACCAGGCCTTTAATTAGGAGCCGCCCCCACTATTTCCACCAACTCTCAGCATAGTCTGCCAGCTCACGTGAAGATCAGTGAGTAATTGAAAAACCTATAAAGTACGCCTCTTGTGTAATCACTGGAACATCGACAGCACTTTATTATTAAGAGTAATGCAACTGAATTATTTTAAGATGATTTTACGGATTTTAACTGTTATTTATGTATTTGTAATATGTTAATGAATGTAAGCCACCTTGAGCCTCCTTTGCGGGGAGGGCGGGGTATAAGTTGAATAATAAATAAACATATTTTGCCCTTAAATCTTCTTTGAAAAGTCTATTTTCATTACAGAAATCTTGCCCATTCGCATTCTGTGCCACAATTTACATGCCCAGATTTTTATCTTTGGAAGCATATTCTGTTTTCAGTTCTGAGCCAAGGTGAATTTGGCCATAGCTACCAAAGGTGATCTCAAAAAACACTAATTTTTAGAAAGTTGGTCTATATTATGCCCCAGTAAACAGATTAATGGGCAACATACTTCTGTACCTATTATTCTACATATTTCAATTTGTATATTATATCAAAATCTCCTGACATTATATTCCCACCACATCTTAAAAACTACCAATCTGCTCCCCACATTTCCAGCACTCATTTGAAATATTAGCATTCATTTAAAATAACTTAATCCTTTGCTATTTAACACATATTTCATACCATACAGTAAAAACTGCAAAGTTTATACGTTTGAACAAGCCACACTAGGCAAGAGAGAAAGATTAACTGCTTATCACATTTGACCTTTGTCAGCTTTAATGTTTGGTCTTGTTGATTTAACATCCAAGACTGAGAGATTATAAAATCCTCATTGTTCAGAATTGCTCATCAAATAAATAAACTTGTGATGTGCTTTTGGCCCTATTTCTTTGCTTAATTTTAAAAGCCACAAACCTAACAGGAATTACGTATTCAGCTAAGCCAAATTTACTTACCTCTTTGTATGGTTATTTTAATGAATGCTGAAAAGCAACTCTCATTTGGGGCAATATTTGTTGTTGTTGTTACACAGTTGCATTATTTCTAAGCTGTTCTTCTCCGTCCCCATTTCCCTTCTTATTTATTTATTTATTTATTTTAACATTTATACCCAATGCTTTCAGGGACTGAAACTCCCAAGGCAGCTTCTGTCATAATCAAAATCAACATATTTAGAAATAATAAACATTACAAAAACAAAACAAAACAATCGTCACACTTAACAGCACCCACCATAAAAATCAGTAAACACACAAGCCTTAAAATTGCTTAAAGGAAAGTCAGCAAAATCAAAGGAAAGCAACCAAAGTTATCTCAGGCAAAAGCCTGGGAAGAGAGATGTTTTCACCTGGTACTGAAAACTAAGCAGACTCTGTGCCATGTGGTACTCTGAAGTCTTAAGTCAAGATGGCCTAGTTCCTTCATCTTTTTGAGGTGGTTCTCTCATGGTGCGCACTTTTCTGAGCAAGACTTCTTCAGATATCTGACGAAGGGAGCTTTGACTCTTGAAAGCTTATACCCTGCGAATCTAGTTGGTTTTTAAAGTGTTACTGGACTTGAATCTAGCTTTTCTACTGTAGACCAACACGGCTGTACCCACCTAACTCTATTTTAAGCCTTCATCGACAGTTTTAGGATCCAACCACATGCTTATCAAGATATAAGCTGTTAAATTTCACAATACAGTTCCAAACAAAATAAAATTCCCCCTGGCGTTCCATGATTTCTTTTTCATATTAAGTAGAAATCCCAAACAATGGGGGGAGGATTTTTTCCACCGAATCCAGGAGTCTTGCTCCAAACTCCTTATGGAAACTCAATTAGCTTCCTTCCACCCCAATGATGTTTATTACATAAATACCAGGTTTATGCTTCTTGTAACCTCAATCGTTCCCCCCCCCCTTGTTAATGGCAGAAGAAACTTGGGGAAAATATAGTACATATTTTCCTCGCATCAGGGTGGTTGTTGTTGTTTCTTTTTGGTTTTGAGTCTCTGCTTGTGTGCCTGTTAGGGACATTAACATCCCGAACAAAGATGATCACGGAGATAAGAGGAGGCAGCCGAGCTAGAGAAGGATGATGAAGAGGACAGGTTTGTTCCATTTAGTGGATGTTGTTATAAATCTGAAAAAACATTAGACTCTAAATATTTCGTTGACCACAATTTTCTTTACGTTCACTGTTGAAGCTTACTACAGTAAACCTTGATGTTGGGCCAAGATGTGTTGCAAAGATTACCTCGCCTTGTTTATTCAGGACAAAATCATTAGAAAACCGCCTCAGCCACAGTGACTGGAAATAGCTGTCCATTAGCATTTAAGATGACCTGAGGTTGTATATTGTGGTCTTTCGCCAGGAGACTGTTGTCGTATTATGGTAAGATACTTTAGCAGGGATATAAGAATCTGGCCTTTACTTAGTGAAACCAACAAATCCCAATATTGTCTTTTCCAAGCCAAGCTTGTTGATGCCAAACATGTACTCTTCCACTAAGCTCCAGGCTCTCCTGACTGTTACAGATAGCCTATCCTCACAGTCAGTTCATCAGTTCAAAGAATAAGTAACTGCATTTGTTGCGTTCACAACACAGTGACTCTGGGGAAGACCTACTGAGGTCATTGACCAGCTGGTTTTGGAACATCCCAGTTAACTGGAACTGAAACAGAGGATAACATTTCCGAAGCAACAATATATCTGTGCTTATGGGAAGGAGGGGGAGACAGTGAAGGAAGAAGTACATGGGGGGGTTGATAGCAGTGGTTTGGGGTAATAGACAAATGAGTGTCTTTTATTGAGGGAATAAATACTGACTTAGAATCTGAAAAACATACTTAAGCAAAGACTCCTTTTTAATTGGGATCTTCTATCCCATCTGTATGAAAGTTCTCAGAAGGACCCCTTGGGTAACAGATGGAATAATAGGGATTTCCACCCCAGTTGAATGAAGGAAGGGGAGTTATGAAGGAATGAAGGGGAGTGGTTTCCCTGTTGAATCAAATGAAAATTAATAAAGACTATGTGTTCAATCCAGCCATGTTTTCTGCTACTGAAAAAGGGAGAAGAGACCACGAAAAAGGTTATACATGGGACTTGCATGGTTATAATCCATGTGGGATGGGGGTACTAATAAGGAGGAGAACTGGAAATGATTGGGTAGAAAGGCTAGGTTCAGTCCTATAACAAAGAAAAGAACAAATGTAATGACTTAATCAAGACTTTTACCTCAGAACTTTAACAAATCTTATGTCTTAAATTTACCCTTTTTCCATTTAGAACACTTATTTACACATTTCATGTACAGATTAAACTTTACATAGCATATCAAAGCTGTTTCTCCACAGGATCCATTAAGTTCTATTAAAATAATAAACAGGATGAAACAGCCAGTCCATTTGTGGGAAGGAAAAAGGCTCCCCACTCAGAGAGAGCCCAAAGAGCAGAGAAATAAACACACTTGTCTGAACTTGGGGAGGGGGAGAGGCTGCAGCCCAGACTACGTGACAATCCTAAATATTCTATATGTGCCATTTTCAAAGTAAAATAGATTTAGTAAATATGGTTCATGAGATTACAGTAGGAGTCATGGGTTCATCCAATGGAGAATGGCTGTGGAACAGTGGTAGAGCACATGCTTTGCATGCAAAAGATTCCAGGCTTATTTATTTACTTGAATTTTCAATCCAACCTACCACTGAGGAGCTCAGGGTGATATGTGTGGTTCTCATCCCTCTTAACAAAAATCCTCTCAGATAGGATAGGCTGAGGGATATAAACTAGTCTAAATGCACACTAGTCTAAATGCACACAGTGAGCTTACTTTGCAGAGAACCCATCTCTCCCCAGCCTTAGGCCAGTCTTCCAGCAACTGCACCATGATAACTCAGTTTCTCTGGTATTTCCAATTAAAGGGTCCCCAAACAGACAAGAAACTGTTTGATCCATAATAAGATCCTCCCACCAATTTTAAAAAGAGCTATTTAAGGCAGCAGATCCCACAATCGGATTAGTGCCTTGTGGGGAAGGAAGAGGGGTTTTCTTCCTCCACATGTAATTTCATTAAAGGAAACTGCCCTATGCCCCATTTAAAAGGGAAAAAAAGATGAGCGCCCGTCTTTTTCCTTTATCAAAAGACTAACAGCATAGGAGAGTCAGTTTCATTTAGCTGTTACTCCCAGTTTGTATGGGACACTCAAGGAAAGGAACAGTATCTAAGAATTGTTTGCATACCACAGCTCTTGCCTATTAAGTGGCTCTCAAAAACCATGAAATCAAAGCTGTGTCTTTCCTCTAAGACCATTTACAGCTGTATCCCCAAACCAGTAGTGCTATACTTGGATGTCTGTGGTGAGAGACGGAGATTATGATTTTATGTCAGTTAGTTCATATGTACTCTTAGCAGTTTGCAACGAAGGTACTATTTATTGATTAATTTGTTTAGAAAGCTTTATGCCACCTCTCCAGGAACCTTCCTGAGGTGGCTTACCAAATAAAAAATAATAAAAACAAAATGTTAAAAGATATTAATTACAATGCAGCATTAAAAAACCCAGTTTAGCATAAAAACATAAACAACAGAAGATGAACAACAAAGAAGAAAAAGACTAAGAAGAGGAGGAGGAGGAGGAGTTGGTTTTGTACCCTGCCCTTCATTACCCAAAGGAGTTTTGAAGTGGCTGAAAATCACCTTCCCTTCTTGTCCCCACAACAGACACCCTGTGTGGTAGGTGGGGCTGAGAGAGCTGAGAGAACTGTGACTGGCCCAAGGTCACCCAGCTGGCCTCATGTGGAGGCGTGGGGAATCAAACCTGGTTCTCCAGATTAGAGTCCGCTGCTCTGAACCGCTACACCAAGCTAACAGACCACTGACAGCCTAAAATAATAGCTTCCAGACTTATGGTCACCCTATGAATGAATGACCTCTGAAACGTCCTATGAATAACAGCCTTGCCCGGGTCGAACAGCTTTGGACTTTCCTTTTGCATCCACTCACATCAACAACTGAAGTCCTTTCTGCATTAGTCCAGTTGTGTCATTAAGAACTGTGCAATTCATAGTTGTTTTCAGCTCTTTCCCAGTAGTTGACTGAGTGCTATCCAACCTGGGGCTTTCGTCTTCCGGCACTATATCTCTTCATTTTGGATTGGCTCACTGTAGGGTTTTTGAGGTAAGAGAGTATCAGCAGTGGCTGACCATTTCCTTCTTCTGCACAGTACTGAACAGGGTTAGCTGAAGTGGTACTGCCATTGTCTATGATAGATCCTCCACCAGTGTTAACTTCCACTATGGCTGCTGCCCAAAAGCTACCCTTCAAGGATTCCTCTGCTCCCATCACCATTAGGACTGTTCATTTTCTTCTGCTGATGTGGCTGTTGATTCCTGAAGGGGGTGGATGCATCTTTGTCTGGTGTCTCAGCTGTGACTATTCTGCCTTGAGTGACTCTCCTAGAAGTTTAGCCTCTTTAGAGAGCCTCTGTATTACGGTATTGCTCTTAGCTTTACTGACACACACAAACCCCTCACCATGATAAGGTGTGCATCCAAGTGGAGGAGACTAATAGAGTATTTTAAAAGATCACCCCCATATATTGATAAACATGTTATGGGGCCATGAATTTGGTGTCGTTGTGGAATCAGTGGATAATCCACCCACTCTGTTTTTTTGCTGATGCACACTACAATTTTCCTCCCCCCACCCAAGAGCATATCAGAGTCAGCATCTTCCCATTTTTCAGTATAAAATGTTCTCATAAAGTATAATTAAAACATCTGCTAGAGAATTCCAGTTAAGAAAGTATTTTGTTCCTCAATTGCATTCATTGCTGTAAAGGATACCAAAAATTATTCTACCCATTTTTGCAACACCAAGTAAAATTACAGGAAGATGAATAATTCTTAAGGGATCATTATGTGAGAACATCTCAAAATAATAACATTAGCATGGTAGATTAGGTAAAGGTTTTGCAAAACTGGATTGGGAAATGAGCTGTTCCTTATGACTTCACACAATGACTAAGTTTGGAAATGTGTCAAACACAAATATAGCAAGACAATCAAATTTGATAAGGGAGATATTAAATATAGATCAGCAGTGTCCAAAAGGACACAGAGAGACGCTGAGCCAGGAGCCATTGCTGTGGCATCATTATATAGGGTCCTGGAAGCTTTGGTCCTATCACTCATCCTATTTAATTTCTATATAAAGCCTTTGAGTGAGATCATCCATAGTGCTGGGACTGGGCTTTGTCATCATGCCGATAACATTCGCCTCTAACTATAAACCAGAAGGAGCAATCTCTGAATCAGAATCCAGTGTATTAATTAAGAAGAGGACATGATGTAATTGAATCCAGACATACTGGAGGTGATGCAGAATGCCTGTGTTCTGGGAGGCACTGATTAGCACTCGATAGATGGAGTACAGGCTGTATTGTCCAATCGGGTATGCAGTCTGAGGGTGCTCTTGGACCTAGTCTGAGTGTTTGGAAGTTTGAAGCCCTTTGCAGCCTAAATCCAACGTGAAGGACCACCTTTCTCCATACGATCCCCTGAGCAAGGAGAGATCTGACCAGCAGACTGTTTTAATCATGTCACTTTGCCAGGACCTGCCAGCCACTATTGATACAGTACAAGAACTGGAGGTCCTTTGGCCATCCTCAGGTCTATTATTGGATCATTTCAGCCAGCTCTCCCAGGATGAGGTTGACAGGATCCTGCGTGCTGTGAAGCCCACCACTTGACCCTTGGACCCATGTTTATCATAGCTAGTGAAAGCTGGTGGTGATAGAATATGGGGGCCCCTTGCAAATCTGTCCCTGAGCTCTGGGACTTTTCCAAGGGCTTTAAAAGAGGCAGTGGTAAGACCGCTCTTGAAAAAAAAATCTCTGAACCCTTCAGATCCAGCCCAGTTTCGAATCTTCTATTTCTGGGTAAGGTAGTTGAGAGAGCGGTAGCTGAACAGCTCCAGGGTTTCCTGGAAGGCTCTTCTATGCTGGACCCATTTCAGTCCAGCTTTTGCCCCAGCTATGGGATGGAGACAGCACTGGTCACCCTCACAGACAATCTTCATCGACATCTGTATCTGGGCAGCTCAGTGCTGTTGTTATTATTAGACCTAACAGCAGCATTTGACATGGTCAATTATGACCTTATGACCCACCTCCTCGCCAACATGGGGATACATAGGACAGCTTTACAGTGGCTGGTCTCATTTCTTCATGATCAGGGTCAAAGGGTGGTGCTTGGGAAGAAGACATCACCACATTGCCCTTTGCTATGTCGCATCCCCCAGAGGGCGATCCTCTCTCCTATGTTATTTAATATCTATATGCGCCCCCTTGCCTAGAGAGGTTGAAGGTTTGGGCTGGGTTGTCACCAGTATCTTGATGATACCCAGCTGTATCTGATGATGGACAGCTGACAAGACACCAACTTAGACATTCTGGCTGAAAGCTTGAATGCCATGGCTGCATGGTTAAAGCAGAGCCAACTGAAACTGAATCCAGCGGAGATGGAGGTCATCAAACAAACTTCCATGGCAGAGTGATGATTCAAACAAGATTCTCCCATATCCTAGTCTGACATTATCATGGGAGTACTCCCTCCTCCCTAGTCTATCCTACCTCCCCAACAGGGTTCTTGATTCCTATATTATTGGGAGCAGCAATATCAGGACCAGCAATAGTTTCAGGAAGTATCTTGAGAAGGGCATTGCAGAACTGGAAAAGTACAGAATGGGACAACTATGGTGATCAAGGGGTTAGAGCACCTTTCCTATGAGGGAAGGCTGAAGAGTTAGGGGCTTTACCATTTATTTGTTTGTTTGTTTGTTTGTTTGATTGTTTGACTTATAGGCCGCTCTTCCTGCAGCACAGGCTCAGAGCAGCTTATACAACTTAGTAAAACCAAGATACATAAATACATTAAAATCAATTAAAACATATTAAAATACATTCAAACAATAATAAGATTTATAAAGTGCTCAGTGATTAATCAGATGGCATAAACGGTAACCCCCACATTCTCTGGCTCCAGATGTCAGATGTCTCTAGCTCCGGATGGTGGTACCTGTGGCCAGTCATTGATGGTCATAAGATGGGGGGGAGGTAAAGACATGGTAAGGAGGTGGCGGCCCTTAGTTATAAGCCTGGCAGAAGAGCTCCGTCTTGCAGGCCCTGAGGAACTGCACAAGGTTCCGCAGGGCCATGATCTCCTATGGGAGCTCATTCCACCAGTAAGGGGCCACCACTGAAAAAGCCCTCCCCCTAGTAGCAGCGAGCCTGGCTTCTCTGGGGCCTGGAATGACCAGACAGTGTTGCGCCCCAGACTGTAGTGCTCTCTGGGGTTTATACGGGGAAAGGCGGTCCCTCAGGTATGTTGGACCCAGGCCATTTAGGGCTTTAAAAGTAAGCACCAGCAACTTGAAGCGAATCCGTTCCGCTATAGGCAGTCAGTGCAGTGCCTCTAGCATCGGTTGGATGTGCTCCCATCTAGGGAGACACATCAGTAACCTTGCTGTGGCATTCTTCACCAGCTGCAGCCTCCGGATTTGTGACAGGGGCAGCCCCATGTAGAGAGCATTACAATAGTCTAACCTCGAGGTGACCATTGCGTGGATCACTGTGGCTAGGTCTGCACAGTCTAGGAAGGGAACCAACTGCTGTGCCAGCCACAGGTAATAAAAGGCCGACTTGGCAGTGGCTGCTACCTGGGCCTCCATCATCAGGGAGGGATCCAGGAGCACTCCCGAACTCCTAACCACCGGCGCAGGCACCAACAGCACCCCGTCAAAGGCCAGGAGTGGGAGCCCCAACCTTGGACTGCCCCGACCCAAGCACAGGACCTCCCTCTTCACCAGGTTCAGCTTCAGCCTACTCAGCCTGAGCCATCCAGCCACAGTGTGCAACGCCCGGTCCAAATTGTCTGGTCTGGAGCTAGACTGGCCGCTCAACTTCAGGTAGAGCTGCGTTTCATCAGCATACTGGTGACAACCCAGCCCAGCCCTCCAGATAATCTGGGCAAGTGGGTGCATATAGATGTTGAAAAGCATCGGGGACAAAACAGCCCCCTGAGGCAGTCCGCATTTGAGCAGGTGCCTCCGGGACTGCTGTTCCCCTAGCACCACCCTTTATCCCCAACCCTGAAGAAAGGAAGCAAGCCACTGAAAGGCAAGCCCCTGTATCCCCACGTCAGTGAGGTGGTGGGTCAACAGCCAGTGATCAACTGTGTCGAGCACTGCCAACAGGTCTAACAACACCAATACTGCCACACCGCCCTGATCCAGATGTTTACGAAGGTCATCAGCAAGGGCCACCAGAGCTGTCTCCATCCCGTATCCCGGGCGAAAGCCTGACTGGAAGGGATCTAATACAGAAGTGTCATCCAGGAAGCTCTGCAACTGTATCACCACCGCCCTCTCTATTAATTTGCCCAAATAGGGCAAATTGGAAACCAGCCGATTGTAGGGAAAGAGCCAACAAAGGGGGGACATGATAGAGATTTAGGGACAGGGGACAGAGAGAACATTTTCTCCTTCTCCCGAAATACTAGAAACTGAGGTTATCCAGTAAAGTTGATTGATAGTAGATTTAGGATGGATAAAACGAAATACTTCTTTACTCAACAAGTGATTAAATTGTGGAATTCATTGTCAGATGAAGTTGTGATAGCCCCAGGCATAAATACCTTTAAAAGGGGGCTAGACAGATTGTTTGAGGATAGGTCTATCAACAACTACTAGCCATGGTGACTAAAGGGAATCTCCATGTTCAGAGGCAGTAAACATCTGAGTACCAATGCCAAGAAGCACCATTAGAGGAAGGTAGGGCTGCCAGCCTCCAGGTGGGACCTGGTGATCTCCCGCTTTTACAAGTGATCTCCAGCTGACAGAGATCAGCTCCCCTGGAGAAAATGGATGCCTTGAAGGGTGGACTCTATGGCATTGTACTATGCTGAGGCCCCTCCCATTCCCAAACCCCAGCCTCTCCTGGCTCCACCCCCAAAGTCTCCAGGTATTTTCCAACCCAGACCTGGCAACCCTAGAGGAAGGCCTGGACTAGAGCTGTGTGCCCTGTGGCTGGCCCTCCAAAGTATCTGGTTGGCCACCGTGTAAGACAGAATGTTGGACTAGATGGACCACTGCTCTGATCCAGCAGGGCACTGCTAATGTTATTATGTTCTTAGTTAAGACATAGTGTATGTCATTAGATCAAGGTCACACAGTCAGTTTCAGGTTACCCCAGTCCAGCAACTATACTACACTGCTTCAAGTATTAGCACCTTCTGTTCATTAATTTTCTGTTCATTGTTTTTTTTAAAAAAAGATCCCTATTTTTAAAAAAAAATTACAAAAACCATGGCCGCTAAACATTTTTCTGTTCTGCCTTTATACCTCTTTTAAGGCAGTGACTTACACCATTGGTAGTTTCCACAGACAGAATAAATTTTCATCTGAGAGCACAATTTTCCAACCTGCCCCTCTTGCTGCAATCCAAAATGCCCCTTGAAATGCTTTCTTCTGAGGGACAGGGGACCGCCAGCACGAAGCAGGAGTTCGAGATCTGCAGCAGGAAGGGAACTAGCAAAAATCGCTTCAATTCGCAGAAATCCCCTGCTGGATCTAAGACAGCCAAATGATATGCATGTATCATCTCAGACCCAAGTATGTTTTTTTATTTTAAATCTGAACACTTATTCATATGCAGCTGTCTTCAGAATTCAGGAATTAATCCATTGATTGACAAACTCATACTGTTAACTGAGATGTCTTTAATTAGGCCATGCCAGTGTTCCCTCTAAGCTGAGTTAGTGTGAGCTAGCTCATAGTTTTTTAGCCTCCAGCTCACACATTTTTGTCGTAGCTCAAGAAGGATGGCTCCAGAGGAAACTAATTTATGCAGTAGCCAAGCCACTCACTCACAACTTTAATGCCAGTAGCTCACAAAGAAGAATTTTTGCTCACAAGACTCCACAGCTTAGAGGGAGCAGTGCCTTCATTACAGCCACTATTTTTGTTCCTCTTGCTTTGAATCCTTCTTTCTCACACCTTCTCAAACACAAGGTGGACATCTTTCCTATCAGACACATTCAAAATGCTCTTCTGAAATCTTTGCCAAAATCACCAACTTCTGCCCTTTCATGGGCAAAATATTTCATCAGCCTTAAAACTTATCACAAACCAGGGCTTGGTTGTTGTTTCCACTGTTAATCAGTATATTGGGAAACAGGAAATGACTGGAATCTTAACTCATGTTTGATGCTGCCATGACCTTCAAGGAACAGCAAATTGGCTTCTAGCTGCTGTCGTCACCTAAATTACCATGAATAATAATGCTTTTTTTTTGTTGTAAGTTGCACAAAACTGAAAGTCTTTTTTTGACTCACCATTGTAGGTCATGTCTGGAAGTTCATTTAAACCTGGCCTTTTTTTCTCTCCATATCAACCAGTAACATACAGAGCAGTGTTCCAGTAGTAAGGCAAATTAAAAAGTACAGTAAAAATGAACTCAAGTTCAGCATGAGTTCCATTCAGAAGTTCAGAACAATGGACCCTGCAGTGCTAAATAGGAACACAGGATTCTTCTCTCACGACATCTTCCAGTGTTATATACGTCATCAGGGGTCATTTCATAGAAAAAGAGGTGCAGGAGCTCATTAGCATAACTTATTTGCATATGCTACACCACCTGACATTACCAGAAGTATGTCAGAAGGCAAGAAAGAAAGGGGGGAGGGAGAGAGAGAGAGAGAGAGAGAGAGAGAGAGAGAGAGAGAAAGAAAGAAAGAAAGAAAGAAAGAAAGAAAGAAAGAAAGAAAGAAAGAAAGAAAGAAAGAGCGCTGGCAGAGAGGGGACTGCTACTAATCCAGAAATACCACTATTCTGGGAGGATAGCTTCAGTGGTGGCTGAAGCCTTCAGAAGGCTGGTCGGAGGAACAAGGACCTTTCCAGGGGATGGGGTAATTTTGCTGCAGCCATGACACAAGCAGGCATTCCCCCACGGGGAGGGGGGGGGCTGGCACCAACTTCCAGAGCTGAGCTCCCCCGAGCTCCTGCTCAAAATGACCCCTGTATTTCATCAATTCTCAACAATGCCCTTCCACTCTTACATCAGACAGACAGGAAGGGAGTGACCTGCTTGTCTGATGTAGAGAGTGGAAGGGCATTGCTGGCAAAAATGAATAAATGGACAAAAATGAATAAATCCAGCATTAAAAACTGCAACACCCAAAAACCAGTGGGAGAACATTTAATCTTCCAGGTCATTCCATTGCTGACTTAAGAGCGGCAATCCTCAAACAAAAAAAAACTTCAAGGGGAAATTACAACATGAAATGGCTGAACCTGAGTTCATTCACAAGTTCAGAACAGTGGACCCCCAGGTCTGAACAGGGACACAGGATCCTTACCTCACTACAGATGCTACTTTTCTTTTTCCAACATTTCCCCTCTGCTTTAATCAAGCTGATTACAATATGTATTGTACGCTTGATACCTGAGTTTCTTCTTTATAACAGCCCTCCCACCTTCTGACTCAGATATAAAGACTCAGAGCTCTCCATGGAGTTTTGACCCTTGAAATGTTATGCTCTGAAAATCTTGTTAGTCTCTACAGTGCTAGGTAAAGGTAAAGGTTTCCCTTGCTTGAAAGCCAGTCAACTACAACTCTAGGGATGCGGTGCTCATCTCCGTTTCTAAGCCGAAGAGCCAGCGCTATCCAAAGATGTTTCCGTGGTCATGTGACTGGCATGACTAGATGCCGAGGTGCATGGAGCGCTGTTACCTTCCCACCAAAGCGGTACCTATCTACTTGCAATTTCTTGCTTTCAAACTGTTAGGTTGGCAGGATCTGGGGCCAGAGACAGGAGCTCACTCCATCATGCAGCACTCGGGTCTCGAACTGCTGAATACCAACCTTCCGGTCTGTAGTTCAGCGACTTAAACACTTGAGCCACCACAGCCCATATCCAAGGTGCTACTAGACTCAAAACTAACTTTCCTACTGCAGACCAACATGGCTACTCTCTGAAATTAAAAAGAGTTGCATGTTCAGACACATTTGCAGAGATTCACATTCCCATACCGCAAGGAGATATAAGTGCCCACCAGTTGTATGTTACCAGTGAGTTAAGGATGCGTGAAAAACTTCAGGAGTTCCATAGCTAAAGCATTTTCAACAGATGGTGGCCAAACTACTGCTTGAAGGCCTCTGGAAAGGATGAGTCCACCCCATAACCTAGGCGTGATGCCCCTTTCCCATTCACAGAGTGCCTACCACCCTCTACAAACTGTTTTCATAGAATCATAGAATCTAGAGTTGGAAGGGACCTCCCGTGTCATCTAGTCCAACCCCCTGTACAATGCAGGAAATTCACAAATATCTCCCCCTCCACACCCGCAGTGACCCCTGTTCCATGCCCAGAAGATGAAAAAAAACCCTCCAGGACTTCCAGCCAAACTGGCCTGGAGAAAAATTGCTTCCTGACCCCAAAGTGGTGACCAGCATTTCCCTGGGCGTATAAGAAAGGGCCATGAGAACTAAGCACTCATGCAACCTTTCCTGAACTCCCTCTCATGATCTGCCTAAGTTCACACAATCAGCATTGCTGTCAGATGGCTATCCAGCCTCTGTTTGAAAACCTCCAGAGAAGGAGAGTCCACCACCTGCGAAGGAAGCCTGTTCCACTGAGGGACCACTCTAACTGTCAGGAAGTTCTTCCTAATGTTTAGCTGAAAACTCGTCTGATTTAATTTCAACCCGTTGGTTCTGGTCCGAACTCCTGGGGCAACAGAAAACAACTTTGCACCATCCTCTAGATGACAGCCCTTCAAGTACCTGAAGATGGTGATCATATCGCTTCTCAGTCATTTCCTCTCCAGGCTAAACATGCCCAACTCCCTCAACCTTTCCTCATAGGACTTTGTCTCCAGACCCCTCACTATCTTTGTTGCCTTCTTCTGGACTTGTTCCAGCTTGTCTACATCCTTCTTGAATTGTGGTGCCCAAAACTGAACACAATATTTTAGGTGAGGTCTAACCAGAGCAGAGTAAAGTGATACCATCACTTTGTGTGATCTGGACACTATACTTCTGTTGATACAGTCCAAAATCCCATTTGCCTTTTTAGGTACCACTTCACACTGTCAACTCATGTTCAGTGTATGGTCTACTAAAACCCCTAGAACCTTTTTGCACATACTACTGCCAAGACAAGTCTGCCCCAACCTATAATTATGCATTTGATTTTTCCTACCTAAATGCAGAACTTTACATTTATCCTGATTGAAATTCATTTTATTTGTTTTAGCCCAGTTGTCCAGCCTGTCAAGATCATCCTGTATCCTGACTGTCTTCTACCATATTTGCTACCCCTCCCAATTTAGTATCATCTGCAAATTTAATAAGCATTCCCTCTATTCCTTCATCCAAATCATTGATAAAGATGTTGAACAAAACAGGTCCCAGGACAGATCCTTGAGACACTCCACTTGTCACTCCTCTTGAAGAGGATGAGGAACCATTCACAAGCACTCTTTGGGTGTGATCTGTCAACCAGGTACAGATCCACCTAACATCTAATAGGATCCAAACCACATTTTACCAGTTTGTCAACAAGAACATTGTGGAAGCTTATCAAAAGCCTTACTAAAATCAAGATAAATTATGTCCACAGCATTCCTCTGATCCAGCAAGAAGGAGGAGGAGGAGGAAGAAGAAGAAGAAGGAAGAAGAAAGAAAAGGAGTAGGAGTAGGAGATTGGATTTATACCCCGCCCTTCACTTGGAGTCTCAGAGCGACTTACAGACTTTTTTCCCTTCCCCTCCCCACAACAGACACCCTGTGAGGTAGGTGGGGCTGAGAGAGCTCTGAGGCAGCTGTCCTTGAGAGAACAGCTGGTACAGAGCTATGGCTTGCCCAAGGTCATCCAGTAGATGCAAGTGGAGGAGTGGGGAATCAAACGCAGTTCTTCCAGATTAGAGTCCGTGCACTTAACCACTACACCAAACTGGCTTGAGTAACTTTCTCAAAAAAAAATTTTTTCTTCAGGTTATGGATTATACATAGGACATCACACTCACCACTCTTCTTGTCTCTTTTAAAATCTACAGAGAGTCATGACCATCTCATACCTCAGGTCCTCTCTCTCACTCCCAGAGATATCAACAGACAGGGTAGCCCAGCTCCTTTATAATCAGCCCTCATTCACACAGAGCTATTGGAGTTGGGGTACAAACACTGTTCCAATCACTTGCTGTCACCACTCATTCATATCCTAGAATACAGGTATGTAGACTGAGATATTAACTCATGTGTGGGTGCACGCTTCTTCCCCTTAGACACGCAGCCCAAAGGGTTAATCAAAATAAGAAACTTTTATTTATAAGAATAAAACACTGAGGAAAGTAAAGTCTAAGAAACGTTTCAGTTCCACTGAACTTTTGCACTGAGGTCCTCAGCCTACAACTGGGATCCTTTAGTTACAAATTTACCATTTTCAGCCTGTTCCAAGCAGCTCTCCTATACAGTTCCCCTCAGTCAGAAAACCCCTTTTCACTTCAGCCCTTAAGCTGTCAGCTTCTCGCCGACTAACCTCTTCTAACTGTAGTTTCTCAACCACTGTTTCTCAAGTCTACTTCTCTCAATGTTCCATCCGCTCTCATCAGTTGCTCTTAGAAAGGTACAACCCAGCCTGTCCATCACATGCCCCTTCTCCAAGATGTCATAGTTGGAGACCTTTTAAGGTCTCTACTGGTGACAGTGGTGCTGAAGGCCTCTGGAGAAGGTGAGTCCACCCCATAAGCTAGGAAACGTAGGCAAACATCAGTGCGTGCCAATGAAATCAAAGACAGTGAGAGAAAAGGGGGAGGGGATCACTGGCCCTGAAAAGAAGGAACAGTCAAAGGAACAAATGCACTCCAAACAGAATCAAAACAACAAAGACACTGTATGAGTTGGATTTCCATCCCACCCCATCCCACACACAATTTGTATCATATGGGCCACTTTGGAAGCAAATATAAATAAAGAGTGGGTGAGAAGGCAGCATGGTATAGATCTCAGAAGCTAAGCAAGGTTGATACTTGGAAGGGAGACCAACAAGGAAGGGAATGGCAAACCACCTCTTGCCTTCAAAGCCCCTTGCTGAGGTCACCATAAGTTGGCTGAAAATTGACGGCATTCTCCACACACATATTCTCTGCAGTCCTAAATGAATCAAAACCATGCAGGAAATGTGTGGTGCTGCATGTGTGAGGAGAAGGCAAGCAATGGGAAAACACTCTCAGCATTAGCAACTGGAAACTGAGGCTACCAGCATGTTTATATGAAGCTGGAGAAATGGCACCCAATGCATGCGCCAATACAAGCCTGTATGACTTGCGACCTACCAAGCCAAGTACTGTTCTCACCAGCCATGAAGAGTGTCCTGCCAAATGCTGGAGAGACCTCGCGTTACAGCATCCCAACCTGACAACATAAGCAGGAGATTTATCAACCCCCTGGTGGTCTGTGTGCACGGCTGGTGGGCTGTGATCAGCTCGGTGAGTCACAGATTGGTCAGGTCTGCGTGAACACGTCCCCCCCCCCCCCAGCACACAAGGTCATTGACACTGTTCACCCATTACCTTGCCTTTGATGCAGACCTAATCTAGTTAAAATGGAAATGTATTAAGAAAGTCAAACAATTAATTGATCGAAGAAAGATTGTTCCATGTTTTGTGTAAATCACAGCTAAAAATTCATTTGAGGAGCACAGCCGTATGGTAGACTAAACAGAGCTCGGTGTGAGCCGAGGGGTTTGGTGTGGGTGTTAAAAGTTGCTCGGCACTGCACGTGGTCAGTAATCCTCACCAGAAATGTTAACTCAATTTGTCAGTATTATCTTTATGTCAACAGTAATGCTTAAATATTTACAATAGGCATAGTACTCCGAGGGGTTAGTAACGCAAGATAAATCGGAAAAATGCTAACAAAATGGATGGTACTAATAGAAGCCCTGGGCACTCAGTATTTTGCAGTTCCTTTTATGCGAAGGAGATTGCCTAAGAGTTGGGTTTTATTACGTTTTGATATTTTCCTTACTGCCCTAAAGGTCACTGCTAAAGATAATATAGAAATTCAAGCAATAGTAGGGTTTAGCTTTCCCTAAGAACACTTGGGACGTGTTGCACACGCTGCATTTCTTGCATGGGTGCCAAGGTTGCTTCCATCTGTTCCCATGTTATATGAGAGAGAGGCTGCAGTTACACTCCCATTCCCCCCCCCCATAGATTCTGGCATTCCTCTTGAAGATTGACCACCACATAGCATGTGTGGTTGCTGTTACTGTTCACTCCTGTTACAGCAAGCTGAGATACAACATGACATTCACAGTCATAGGCAAAATTAACGAAGGGTGACCTTGCCACAGTTATTTCCACAGTCATGATTTCAGCACATCTAGGTTAGATTTCTGCAACAAACTCTCCATGAAACTGCCTCTGATGGCCACCTTGGAAACTTTCAACAGATCCAGAATTTTAGCAGGAGGGGAAATTGTGGGAGATGGCTGCCAGCTCATAAGATCCAGGACAAGACTCTCTCTCTCTCTCTCTCTCTCTCTCTCTCTTGTTGCAGGTACTTTAAAGTCTGGGTGTGGCCAGAGGCATGATCCCTTGAACATGAGATAAAGGGCAAAAACCAAAGGACTCTTGGCCAAGCTCTTAAACTGAGAGTTGTAGCCTGGAGTCAGCAGGAAACTCTTTTGGCGGGGGGGGGGGGGCTCTGCTCTGCATTTAGGAGTCTTTTCCCCAATCCTTTCTTCAGTGTGTTTCATCTGTACTGCTGGACTTGCGTTGTGAGCCGGTTTAGGTCTCTACTGGGGAGGAAAGCAGAATAGAAATGAAAGAATGAATGGATGAAATTAGTTTGCAGGGGACATGCCTTAGTGCAGTGTTTTTCAACCACTGTGCCGCGGCACACTGGTGTGCCGCGAGATATTGTCAGGTGTGCCGCGGGATTTTTTCAATGAAAGAAATGTGCCTTAGCTCGAAAAAGGTTGAAAAACACTGCCTTAGTGAACATATGCCACTTACGGTATATTTCAGGATTTACACTGCCTCCCAAGGGCAAGTCAAAGCGCTGGGGTTAACCTATAAAATTCTGACAAGGTCTGGGCTTAGGGTTATCTGGAACCTATTCTGTATTCACAGAAACTTACAGAATCCCCGAGATCTCCTGTATTCATTCTCTGAACCCCGCCTCCCCAGGGCATGCCTTTTACGGTGAAGTGATTTGCAACCTGTTGGTGCTGCCACCCCTTTGGAATTCTCTCCCCAAAGACACCCAGTCTTTGGAGCCTTCATGGATGGCATTGAGGTCCCAAGCAAAGTCTTATTAAAGTCTGCCATGCTTTTGATTAACTTTCTGGGTTAATTTTTAAATTTGCTAGTCTGCTTTTCTTCAGTTGCGTTCTCCTTATAGATGGCTTGCTAGCTGCTGGTTTGTTTTATTTGGTAAAATGCCACTGAGAAGCCCTGCAGGGGACTTCTCTACAGTCCTGGATGAGCTCCACCAGAGCCTCTGCATGCAAGAACTTCTTCCACTGAAGTGGATGGGGAAACATACCCATGCAACCTTCAGTTATCCTCATTGGATCACACCTCCTAGACCAGGAGGTTATCATTTTTAATAGAAATATTATTACCTGCCCTGAATCCAAATAAACCCATGCATAACCTGTTTTACCTGATGAAGGCCCCTTTGCTACGGTTCTTCCTTCCTTTAGATGGCCATGGATCTGTTAAATATATATATATACAGATGCACACATCCCTGAGTGTTCTTTATGTGCTCAAAAGACCTCTAATTTCAGGTGGGCCTTTTTGTGTTTGGGGGGGAAAAAATAGATATAACCCACTACCTTCTTTTTTCCCCACTTTCATCTTCCAGGGAGAATGTGCTTTATTATTTCATTAAGGAACCCAGCTGGGATTTGAAAGTTTCTTTGAAGGAAGCACAGAAGCAAGGTTTGGGAAAGGTATGAAATCCCATCTTGTCTTTGAGCTGTCACTCATGCTTTGAGCCTTTTGCCCCACATTCTATTAGCCATTCTTGTACTGGACCTGTGATATCCGATTCCCGTTTCTGCAGTTCCCATCCTTTGTCTACCCCTCTATTCTCTCTACAATAACACTATTCAGATAAGGTATGTCTTTGAATTGTCAACTACTACTCTTTCCCCTCCACGCCCCTTGTAAAGATACCCTTAGTGCTTTGGAGCACACAAAGCAGAGAACCTTTTTATTGAAATATTACGACTCACTTTTCTAAAACAGAACAGCTGAGCATTAGCGGGGAGATTTCTCTCTTTTTGCCGCATAGTTTTTACCTTGCAAATTATGGAAACCCCCTCTTTGATAAACAAAGGAATGAATCCAACACAGCAAAAAGATATATTTGTTGTATTTTTCTTGTGGATTATGGCACTAAAGGGAAAAATACGGGAGGCTTATGCATAGATAAGGTGCCTATTGTGACTTTTATGCTCACATAAATCCCTATTCAGTTCAATGCTGAAGCATTTAGAAAAGATTTCTAAAGTAAAAGTATCAGAAATAAGACATATGCAATATGTTAGGGATGAGGCATGTATACCCATGCTTTTTTGCTCGTGGTAGGGAAGCTATGCGTTTTCTGTTGCAGATAAAACCATGTATTTACTGTTGTAGTATTTGCAAATGGTTTGGGACTTGTATGCAAAAAAAAAGGTAGTGGTTTAATTGTGCATGCAGTACGCAACAGTGATTCAGATTTGAATTATCGCATTTAGAAGCATGTGCTTTTGAATGAGAAACAAGATGCACAGTTAAGCCAATAGATATGCTATGGTGACAAAACTGATTCAGAACCTGAGAAAATTATACGATTGGTGGGGTGGACAGATCCATTTTTGTTTTACCACCTTGAAATTGTTAAGCAAAGAGGTCTCAAGCCTGAACCCATTTCAAGAATTCTACAGGCACGCAGATGCCCATATTGCATGGGTAAGCTGATTCAAATGGCTTTCCATCCCCCCTCTGGTCGCCCATTTCTGTGCTACACAGCAGTTGCATGCAATACTGCTACTGCCTGAAAAGCCAATATTCCTCTACAACTGGTTTATGGAACCTGAGATATTATCATGTAATCAATGGGTAACCTTTGTTCAAAGAAAATATCTAGACAAATTCAGGGGTATATGGAATGTGTGTGTGTGTGTGTGTGTGTGTAAACTGCCATCAGGTCATAGACAACTTACGGTGACTACATAGGGTTTTCAAAGTAAGAGATTAAGCAGAGATGGTTAGCCATTGATTGCATTCCTTTGCACAGTGACCTTGGAACTCCTTGGTGGTCTCCCATCCAAATATTAGCCAGGGTCAACCCTCCTTAGCTTCTGATATTTGACCAGTTCAAGCTAGCCCAGGCCATCCAGGTCAGGGGTAGTGTGGAATACTTTTTTATAATGCCTTCTGTATAATCAGTGGTACCTACTGGTATGCCTAGCTGCAGCCTCCTTGGTTGTCTATGCAACACTGGGTTGCTTCCAGCCAGCTTTTTCACTCAACCATGCCCTCTTTATTCCAGTCCCCATCCAACATGGCTTTTGTCTAGGCAGGTCCCATGACCCCCAGCGTAGCCTTTATGGGCTCCTCCCCTTTTCAGCCGTGGAAAACTTTTTGGATACCACCCATTGATTTGTATCTTTAAAACATTTCTGCCTCTCATAGATTCATAGAATCACAGAGTTGGAAGGGGCCACACAGGCCATCTAGTCCAACCCCCTGATCAATGCAGGATCAGCCTACAATATCCTTGACAAGTGTTTGTGCAGATGCTTCTTAAAGACTGCCAGTGAGGAGGAGCTCACCACCTTCCTAGGCAGCTGTTTCCACTGTTGAACAACTTTACTGTAAGAAAGTTTTTCCCTAATATCCAGTCAGAACCTTCCCACCTTTAATTTAAACCCATTATTGTGAGTCCTATCCTCTGCTGCCAACAGGAACAGCTCCCTGCCCTCCTCTAAGTGACAGCCCTTCAAATAATTAAAGAGAGCAATCATATCCCCCCTCAGCTTCTTCTTCTCCAGACTAAACATTCCCAAATCCCTCAGCCTGTCCTCATTGGGCTTGGTCTCCAGGCCCCTGATCATCCTTGTTGCTCTCTTCTGCATGTGCTCCATTCTGTACACATCCTTTCCGAAGTAAGGCCTTCAGAACTGCACACAATACTCCAGATGCAGTCTGACCAATGCAGTGTACAGCAGGACAATGACATCTTGTGATTGGGATGTTATGCGTCTGTTGATACACCCCAGGATTGCATTAGCCTTTTTTGTCACCGCATCACACTGGCTGCTCATATTTAACTTTTGGTCCACCCTTACCCCAAGATCTTGTCCACACACACTGCTACTCAGGAGTGTATACACCATCGAGTATGCATGTTCCTCATTTTTGTTACCCAGATGTAGAATTCGGTACTTATTCTTCATCAGGGTCATGGGTGATTGGGTCAGGTATAGGGGTGTGCAGGGGGGAAAATCAGTTTTTTTCAGATTTGGATATAATACCATCAGATTTTTTCGGTATTCCCAAATATACCCGAATACCAATACTGGTATTGTATTGGTACCCAAAAATATTCAGTATTCCCAAAAGTATTTGGCTCCATTATATCCTATGGGGCCATTGTAGTCAATGTAGAGGCATTTGTACTGTAGCTGCTGGAGCCTCTCCCCAAAAGAACCCCCAAGTTTAGAAAAGATTCGACCAGGGGGTCCAATTCTAGGGGCATCCAAAGAGGTTGCCCCCAATCCTCCATTGTTTCCTATGGAAGAGGGGAAAGGCAGGCAGCAGTGTCTCCCAGAGAATCTCTGCTCTAGAAAGTAAGAGAGGTGTGGTGTGAGGGGGCATGTTTGCAAGGCCAGCAGCAGAACCAGTGCAATGTGCCTGCCCGTCAGAACCAAAACCCACCCACCCACTCCAAAAAAAGCCCCAACAAGCCAAGAAATAAAATATCAAGCACAGTAAAAAATATAACTTTTAAACTGCAAAACAACAGGCTGGCAAGAAAACCACAAACTAGAAGAACCCTCCCCCCCCCAAAAAAAAACCAGGAAGAGGCCTGAGAGGCCCTTGGGCCCAGAGGCCTACCCACCCCCACCCTCACCACCCCAGGCCCCAAACCCATGACAAAATAAAGAACGTTTTTAAAAAGTGGCCCTAATAAGTCAAACCAGTGATCTCTTCAGTCTTCTTCTGTTGTCCAGCAGGCAGGATGGATTCTTGATCCAAAGCAGTCCAACAGTCGGCAGCCAGAAAGCAGGCTCAGAGCAGTGGCTGAAGCAGAAGCCAGTCACACAGTCTCCAACCCAGGCTCTCTCAGCAGGAGGAGCAGGAATGGAGTCAGCCAGCCAGGGACCCCTGCTTTACAGGGGCATACAGAGAAGAATTTCAAAAAAGAACAAACTTCTGTGATTGGCCAAAGAGCAGTATGCCAAATCCTGTTGGGCCAATGCTCCTCCCTTGGGAAAGCAGCAAGCTAGTAGCTGGGCTTCAACAAATGAAGCCAGCAGCAACAATTTGCAAGCTGCAATGGCATTTCCTAATGCGTTGCAGTGATTGGCTGTCTGTAAGGTCCCTCTTTCCCCTTCCTCTTGGAAAGCAAAGCAAAGGGTGGGAAAGAGACTAAAACAGCAGGGAAAAGAAGGTAAGTGGAGCCGTTTAAAGTTTAAAGCCTCCCAGAACCCATACTTGGTAATGCCAAAAAAAGCCAGGGGAAAAGCCGAATATTGGGGTGGGGTTTTTTTTGGCATTCAGTATATGGCAGCCAAATCAGATCAGGGAATCTGATTCAGTATGCTGAATACCCAAAAAATGCCAAAAAGGTATTGGGGGGGGGGGTTCCCAGTTTGGCTTTACCAAATGCATGCCCCTAGTCAGGTGACTAAACGATGTAGGGGATGAACTGCAACTCCCATACAGCTTTTAAAAATGTGCATGTATGACATAGGCAATAACATGGACTTAGACTGGTAAGACTTTTAAACTACGCAATGTTTATTAATAAACACTGACTGGCCAACTGGTTTGCTTGCTTTTTATTTAAATGATTTGGCTGCTGAGTGGTCTGCATGAGAACATATGATGCACAAAATGTGCTGATTGTACTTACTGTACTGAAAACCACTGATTAGGCTGATCAGGCTCAAACCACTTACCAACAGCCAAGCTGCTAGTTGCAAAATTGGCTCCCCAGTCATGACCAACGAGCGGAACATGAGCCATACCTTCAGTTATTCAAGCATCCCTAGTTTTGGTCCCAGGTAGTAATCCCAGGTAATCCCACATTTGTTATGTAGCATCAATATTTGCACTGACCATTGTCCCCCTCCTTTTCTCTTCTCTGCCCTTCCTTTGCTCTCTCTTCCCATTCTGTTTTATTTAACTGAGATGGAATATGAAAACGCTCCTGTCAAATCTTCTAAATGACATTGGACTATACAGCAAATTAACTATTATCCATCTCCAACACAAAAAGGTACCAATCTTTTATTGTATCTTTCTCTAATTTTTCTTCATCTTGTCATGTTCATTTTTATATGTTGGATGCATGTGGGATTAAAACACCTTAAAGTTCAGTTAAAAAATAATAATTTTATAAAGTACAGCTACATATCATCCCAGAATAGTGGATTTTGCTAGCACCATATCACTGTTACAGTGGCAGCATGGCTCAGCTCGTGACACTAAAACAGCATCTCCAGTGGTGACACTGTGCCAACACATGGCTGTACACCATTTTTCCTCAACTAATGCAACAGTCTGCCATACTTGCTGTTTCTCACAGTTGCACAAAGTCTCCTTATGGGGTCTCTCCGAATGATATTTGTATTCCTTCTTCTAAGGAACTCAGGCTGGGGGTGGTCCTTACAACAACCATCCAAAGCAGCAACTAGTGCAAGGTCACCCTCTGAAGTTCATAGCTGAACAAGGACCCAGGCTTGTCCAGCCTGCACCCGACCCTAAATATGCTTTAGCTTTTCATCCAACTTTAGCTGATCATCCAACATCAACTTCATCTTTCTGCACAGTCAGACAAAGGACGTCCCAAATGCATTTGACCACTAACAAACACTGGTCTAAGACAGTAGCATTATATACTGTGTATATAAATGTGCATAAAAATGTTGCTTTTCTATATACTACAAACTACAAACTAATACTAAAAAGCTAAACAAGGATCATAAATTTGCTTTTTTTACAAAGTTTAAACAAAGTTTCCTTATCATTTTTTTAAAAAGATACAATGAAGCATGATATTAAGCTTTCTTATTTAAGCCAGTATTGCATAAGTAAAATCAAGCAAGTGTTTAGTTTAAATTTTTCAAACTTTCAAATCGGGTACAGTATTAGTTCCCCATCTTCCCTCTTCGTGTCGATTTATCAAAGTCCCATTTGATTGCCAGATGCTTCGGGGCAGCTGCCCCCTTTTCAGATTCAGAGTCCTCTGAAGAACTATTCGTTGTAGTCTCGGAATTTTCCCCATCATGTATAACACCTTCTTCTTCTTCTTCTTCTTCTTCTTCTTCTTCTGCTGCTGCTGCTGCTGCTGCTGTTATTTTTTCTTCTGTAGATCTTTGTTACAATTCCAAAAAAGCCTTTGCACTTTTAGGAGAGGTAATCTTTTGTTTATTCTCTTTCTAGTTGAATACCAGTCCTTCAAGGAAAATCCATCTATAAGGGGTAGAGTTTTTCTGCAGAAAATTTGTCAAGCTTTTATACTGCTTCCTTTCCCCCCCTTATTTTGAATGGAATGTCTTTCAAGACTCTGATTTCAATATCTTTGATTTTTAGGGCTGTCCCATTTGTGGCCTTGAGCACCCTTGTAGATATCTTAGAGAATCTCACCACAGTCTCTCCAGGCAAGTTTTTCTTCAAAAAAAAATCAGGATATGTCCTGTAGATCATATCTATCTCACTTTTTAGAAAATCCACTTGTAAACCTATCATTGGAGCTAATGCTTCATTTAAGATTTCTTTGAGATTCTCAGTCTTTTGTTCGGGGACACCTTGAAATCGTAGAACATACGCTGATCTTTCCATTTGTAGTCTTAAAAGTTGGTCCTTATCGGTTGCTCTCTCTTTCTCCACAACTGTAAGTGTTTGATCCATTATTTTTGTCTTGGTTTCAACCAATTTAGCTGATTTAACCACCTTCTCCACTTTAATATTGGTTTCATTGATCTGTTTCTGGAGCGCATCAAAGTTTTGATTCAAATTCATCATCTGATCCAGCAGGGGGTGCAGTGCTGAGGATAACATGCTGGGAAAGTCTGTGGCAGCTTTGGGAACTGTGTGTTGAAGATGTAGTTTTTGGAGAGGATTTTGCTCTGGTCAGCATTTTTTCCCCTCTGCCAGTTATTATTTACTTTTCAGGAAAGTTCATAAAGTCTAAGAAAGTTTGTTCAAAAATGCCATTTTGAAGAGAATCACACTTTGCTTGTTTTTCCTCTGCCATGCCAGCAAGCCGAGTCCCCCAGTTTAACTCGGTTCATTTTAAATGAAGGGGGGGAACCATTCCCTCCTCCCTCTCTGCTTTTTTGGGGGACTTCGGTGTGCTTTTATCACTTGTCCAATTGAGTGGAATGTTAAACTCATGCTTCATTGATTACTGGACCACTAGTAAGAGCTACTTTGTTAATACACTTGATCCTTTGCTCGCCAGTCCAGTGTGTGCCTCTTGGTGCTATGGTGGCGCTGCGGCAACAGGACCTTTCGAAGCAAAAAGAAGCCTCAATCCCTTGGCCATCACCTTGGGGAGGGACCCCTTGCATGCGAGGCTAGAAGCCCCCTACAAGGGCTCTGGGGGGGGTGGAATCGTCCGGCACCCCTCCCGTTCACCGGGCTACAGGCCGCCCCAATTGGAGCACCGAAGGAGCGTGCCGGCCATTTGAGTCGCTGAAACCAGAAGTCCCTAACACTATGTTGGGAATAACTGAAACTGTATGTGCAAAAGCCACTTGAGACAAAGGCTGTAGTATATAGGGGATATTTAGTGAAAAAACCTGGCTGGATCCAACCCATTCTTTCAGCTAAATTTATGGTCACATGTATGCACCATGCAACTTTCACAATTTTTAACATTCCTTCCCCTTGAGTGTAGGAAATGTCAAGGACCTCCATTTGGGAACCCAGTTGTATACAAAGACTAGTTCTCTGGTGCTCAGAAAGGTGAGATTAGACCCAATGGAAAACTTTAGGCTGATAAGAGCCATTTCATAAAGCAACTAACTACCCATAGTGTATGATAGCTCTGCCTCATTGGAGGTGTTCAAGCAGAGGGTGAGCAGCCACCTTTTAGAAATGCTTTATCTTTGGATTTCTTGCATCAGTCAGGGGGTATGACTAGATGACCTCTAAAATACCTTCCAACAGTATGATTCTGATGCTTAAAAACATTTATATCTTACACAGAGGAATAAACATTCATTGCTTTGCTGCTGTATCACTTGAAGACCTCTCAGTAGGTCTGTTAAAACCTATTTAGCCCTTCCACAATTTTTGCCTGGTGGGGGACACTGCAGGAAATCAAAATTCTTGGCTCCTTTTGTGGCCAATGGCAAGAGTCCCATTGACTTCTGTAGGTCAAGGATTTCACCCACAGCAATGTTTACTTGCAGATAAGGAGGTCCAGCTGAAAACCTGGCACACAGGACACATTTTTACTCATTTGCGATAATGGGGGAGAATGTGGTGGGGGAGTGAAGAATTAGTTCCTTTGGCTTACACTGCACCATTCCCCTTGACCTCCTTCAAGATAACTGATCTCAAATTGTATTCCCATAGATGCAAAAATGGAGGAAGTCCCATTTTCTTGTCATGGCACTTACTTCCCAGGAGGCTCCAGAAGTAGCTGTTGGCCGTGGCTCAGTCTTTATGTTCAGATGTGTCACATATTTGGACTGCTATATGATCCATCTTTGCTGCTTTGCACTCCAAAAAACCCTTCCCCCCCCCCCCCGGCTTGTGAGCGGCTATGCATTTTTAGTATTTGTAAATGAGGTATCATTTGACTCCCTATAAACTTGCAACACAGCTCGTTTTCTCATTACAACAGTGGAGTTTCTTTGCTGTTCCAGACAGAAAGGGCCATAGAAATTACAAATGGGGAGTTTAGAAATTCATACTTTGGTTAAACGTGTGACACACTTGGTTTCAAACTAAGCATTTCATGGAAGTACTGGGCAAACAGAAGATGTAAGTGTTTATTGGAACAAACATAAGCAGGTCTGCTCAGAAATGTGTCCCATATTATTCAATGGGGCTTACACCCAGAAAAATGACCTTAGGGTTGCAACCAACATGTGCCAATTTGTACATTTTTGCTGGAAGTCCCACGCTTGTGGCAGTTACAGTTGTGCCGACATCACAATCAAGGTAATCACACATCACTAAGCTATATGCACTGCAATCCGAAGTAGGTCTACTCAGAATCCTACTGAAGTGAACTCAATAGGGCTTACAGAATTGCATGGATTGTCACCTACAGTTTGTGTGCTATTGCTTCCACACAAATGTAAACAAGTGCAATGTTTTCATAAATTTGTATTTATGAATTTGTATGTGTAAATATGCTTGGAAACCCATGAACAGAATCCAGGTTGTGGTGCAACAGGAAGAATTCCACACATTCTTAGAAAAACTAAGTAAATAAGTATTTCATTTTCACACTCTCCCACCCCCTCCCCTCCGTTGCTATGACAAACAAGCCATAAAATGCATGGCGAGTTTGACAGCTTGGAACTTCCCTTCCCCTTTTTGCCAAGAATTTAAATATTGCAGATTCTAGTAAATGTAGCTAACCTATGAAAATCCAGTATCCAGAATTACCATGACCAGTCACATTCTACGAGGAATTTCTCCTGTCTAAGTGTCATTGGAATAGATGTGTGCCACATTACACCATCACACTCAATATGCCAGCAAATTTGGAAAATACAACAGTGGTCACAGGATTGGAAAGGTCAGTTTACATTCTAATCCCAAAGAAGGGCAATGCCAAGGAATGTTCAAACTATCACACAATTGCACCCATTTCACATGCTAGCAAGGTCATGCTCAAGATCCTATAAGCTAGGCTTCAGCAGTACGTGAACAGAGAACTGCAAGAAGTACAAGCTGGGTTTTGAAGAGACAGAGGAACTAGAGATCAAATTGCCAAGATTTCCTGGATTATGGAGAAAGCAAGGGAGTACTAGAAAAACATCTACTTCTGCTTAATTCACTACGCTAAAGCGTTTGATTGTGTGGATCACAACAAACTATGGCAAGTTCTTAAAGAGACTCACATGTCTCCTGAGAAATCTGTATAAGGGTCAAGAAGCAACACTTAGAACTGGATATGGAACAACTGGTGGGTTTAGCATAGGAAAAGGAGTATAACAAGGATGTATATTGTCACCCTGCTTATTTAATTTATATGCAAGGTACATCATGTGAAATGCTGGCCTGGATAAATCACAAACTGGAATTAAGACTGCCAGGAAAAACATCAACAACCTCAGATATGCAGACAATACCACTCTAATGGCAGAAAGTGAAGAGGACCTCAAGAGCCTCTTGTTAAAGATGAAAGAGGAGAGAACAAAAGTTGGCTTGAAACTCAACATAAAAAAACTAAGATCATGGCATCCGGCCCTACCCCTCCTTGGCAAATAGAAGGGGAAGTCGTGGAAGCAGTGTCAGACTTCATGTTCCTAGGATCCAAGATCACAGCAGATGGTGACTGCAGCCATGAAATTAAAAGATGCCTGCTCCTTGGGAGGAAAGCTATGGCAAACCTTGACAGCATAATAAAAAGTAGAGACATCACCCTGCCAACAAAAGTCCGTATGGTCAAAACAATGGGGTATTCCCAGTAGTAATGTATGGCTGTGAGAGTTGGACCATAAGGAAGGCCAAGCACCGAAGAATAGATGCTTTCGAATTATGGTGCTGGAGAAGACTCTTAAGAGTCCCTTGAACTGCAAGGAGATCAAATCAGTCAGTCCTAAAAGAAATCAACCCTGACTGTTCCCTGGAAGGCCAGATACTGAAGCTGAAGCTCAAATACTTTGACCACCAAATGAGAAGGGAGCACTCACTGGAAAATACCCTGATACTGGGAAAGATTGAAGGTCACAGAAGAAGGGGACAGCAAAGGTTGAGATGGTTAGACCGTGTTATCGATGCAATGAACATGAAGTTGAGCAAACTCCGGAGGACAATGAAGGACAGGAGGGCCTGGCATGATGTGGTCTATGGGGTCGTGCAGAGTTGGACTCAACTGTGCGACTGAACAACAATAAAATATTACATCATCACCAGTCTACTCCCTTCCACAAAGGGCTTCTTAACCACCACCTGCAATCATCCAGTCCAGCTTGCATCCCATTCTTAACCAGCAGTTTTTCAGACCATGAGGTCTGATCATTGGTACTCTTGTTTTAGAAGCAATATTATTTACCCTTTGTAATATCCCTTTCTTACACACCCAGGAAAATGCTGATCACCACTTTGGAGTCAGGAAGCAATTTCTCTCCAGGCCAGTTTGCCCAGGGATCCTGAAGGTTTTTTGTCATCTTCTGGATATGGATCGGGGCGGTCAGTATTTGTAAATTTCCTGCATTGTGCAAGGGGTTGGACTAGATGACACTGGAGGTCCCTTCCAACTCTATGATTCTATGATCCTATAGGGCCCTTTTCCATCTTGTCAGCTTAACATTGCCATTCCCCACCTATTTCCACCAGGTCCCAACTATCTCTACGCCCAGATGCAGCTCATAGACAGCTGGATGGGTGTAGTTGCATTGTCTTTCATCAGCAGATCACTTACGGCATCCCTGCAACAACATAGCTCACGATGTTGTCGAACTGGTGCAAGGGCCATTAATGTTACTGGGAAACCCTGCCAAGAGTAACTAGATATTTTGCATCTGTTGAAAATTATGCCACTTCACTTACATGGCTTTTAAGTATATCACTGTTTTATCGGTTCTAATCACCATACATTTCAGCTAAGGGGAAATGGAATCAGCTGCTAATAATGAACTGTGGGAGTGATGGCATGGACATACTGGATAGCTGACTACAGAGAGAGAGTGTGTGTGGCTCATCCCTTGCCAGGAAATGAAGAGGAGTGTATTAATCTGAACAGTAGACTTAGGAAATTGCATTAAGGATCAACTCCCCAGGCAAACTGTTTTGAGTGTCTCTTGGAGGATGTCTTAAATATCTTGTTCACTGTACTCTGTACAGAAGGATGGAGATAAAAGAATGACAAAGCAAGAGTTTCATTCCTAAAAGCTGATAGGCGAGGTGTAAGAAATTAACACCATAACCATATCTGCTATCTGTGGGATGTGGGAGATATTTTTTGCTGAGGTTGGTGCCCGGCTCACACATTTTCTGCACCCTGCTCATTCAGCATCCATGGAGAGGGCATGGTAGTGCTGGTTTGTAAGTCTGCTCTGCCTTCATAAAAAGATTCTGTCCTTGAACAAAATTACAACTTTATTTGAATAACTTATTTACAGAGCTTCCTCAGCCTGGGCCTTCTTTTACCCTGCCCAGACCCAACTGAGGAGAAACAGAAAGTTGGTCTTATGCTTACCCACTGTTCCTTCTAAGCTGAGTTAGTGTGAGCTGGCTCACAGTTTTTTAGCCTCCAGCTCACACTTTTATTGTCTTAGCTCAGGAAGGATGGTTCCGGAGCAAACTAATTTATGCAGCAGCCCAATCGCTCACTCACAGCTTTAATGCCAGTAGCTCACAAAGTAGAATTTTTGCTCACAAGACTCCACAGCTTAGAAGGAGTATTGCTCTTGCCAGCTCTGGGTTGGGAAATACCTGGAGATTTTGGGGGTGGAGCCTGGGGAGGGACCTCAGCAGGGTACAATGCCATAGTGTCCCCCTGTCCAAAGTAGCCATTTTCTCCTGGGGGACTGATCTTGGTTGTCTGGAGATGAATGGTAATAGCAGGAGATTTCCAGGTGCCACCTGGAGGCTGGCAACCCTCTGCTTGCCTAGGAACTACAACATAACAATTTTGTCTCATATTGTTGCAGTGCTAGACAAACTTAATGGATTTATTGGAAGAAGTGAGCAATAACTCACGAAAGCTCATACCCTGCCACATGTTTTGTTAGTCCTAAGTGCTACTGGATTTGTTGTTTGTTTAGAATATGAAACAGTAATAGCTTGAAAAGGGCACTGGTATCCTAAAGCTCCAATTCCTATTGGCTGATTAATAAAGACTCCCATTGGTCCTGAAGCCAATCTAGATACCCAATCACTGAGCCCTGCTTGGGTCCAATAGTATTGCTTGTATATAGTTACATTGTTGAAAGTTGTGTGTTGGAACAGTGGCCGAAGACAGATTGCCAGTCTGCCGCGCCTCCGTGGCGTGGCAGACTGGGGCGGGGGGGATTTCCCCCGCGGCGCGGCGTTTGCACACTGCCGGAAGGAAGCTGCCCGCAGCGTTCAGACTGCGGGCGGCCTCCTGCAGCGGCGGGCGGATGCCGCGTGGCTGCCCCTGCCTGCGCGCATTCACACCCGCTCTGGCGGGTGGAACGCGTGCGCAGGGCGCGCCGCAGCAGCCAAGCATCACTTTGAAGTGGTGCTCAGCTGGTGCGGGAGGAGCGCGGCGCTGGACGCGATGCGTTCGGGCCGCCTCCTCCGGGCAGATGCGGCCGTCTGAACCACCACTCTGCCTCCGCTTTTGAAGCGGAGGCAGAGCGGCTGAGACTGCCAGTCTGTCCTCAGCCAGTATAAATGAAAGTGCTGCTCTCCTAGAGCTGTCTTTTAAGCTGAACAATGTCACTGAATAAAAGCTTGTTTGTTTGAATTCATCACCTCCTGCTCAATACTTAAAAGGATTCTTGCTCTTTTCTACTGGAACAGATAGCCTAACATGGCTACCCATCTCGATCTATCTTCATGGATTTAAAATCCCATCTCCTTGCCCATCACTGAGCCTGGCAAGGCTCTAGGCCCCACCACCTTCCACTGAGCTTGGCTGCTAGCATCTGCCACCATCTCACCCAGGCCCACATTGTCAGCTGGCATCTACAGCTGCATCCCAGACCGCAGCTGCTGCTGCTGCCATCCTCCTCTTCTGCAGTCGCCAGGCCCAGAGTGGCGGCTTTTTAAGTGCATCGTCTGCATAGTGGGTAGGACTTTGAACTATGGGGGGGGGGGATTTAAACCCACCTATAATTTTTGCTTTCAGATTTTTCTGCAAACTTGGGAAGTCCCCCAGATTTGCAGGGAAGTCTGTTTAACATCTGTGTGGCCCCGATCTGCAGATTTAGATATCCACATATTGGGGCCACATGTCGCTATTAAATTCATTAGTAACACCAGATATTTTGCAAAGGGCTCCATCTGATTCAAAGTCCTTCGCCTTCTGGACGTTCACTCTACTCTCCCATCTGACAATTTGAAACCTTATACAATACTTAAATACACAAAGCTGCTGTAACGAATCAAACCATTTGTCTATCCAGTTCAGTATGAACGACTCTAACGGGCAGCACTCTCCAGGTTCTTGAATGGCGAAAGACCTTTTCAGCATCCGGTACCTGAGATCATTCAGCTGGAGACAGAACCTGCCCTCTTCTGTAAGCCAAAGCATGCGCTCTCTGAGCCACAGTACCTAAAAGGACATTTTTAAAAAATTATTTATTTATTTACAAAATTTGTATCTCACCTTTTTGCTCTTACCAGGGCCACCAAGGCAGCTAATAGGGTTGCCAGATCAGGGCTGGGAAATACCTGGAGATTTGGGGGATGGACCCTGGGGAGGTCAGGGGTTTGGAGAGGGGAGGGATGACAGCTATAAAGTCGACTCTCCAAAGCAGGCTTTTTCTCCAGGGGAACTGATCTTTGCTGTTTGGAGATCAACTTTACAGGGAAATGGATTCAATGCCTTCTGGTTTGGGATGGCTAAGAAAAAAATGGATATAATAATTAATCAGTGTGGAAAAATTAACTGAAACTATGCACAGTATCTACACCACCAAGCTGAGCAATAGAATGGAATGAATTTCTCTGTTATTAGAATACATACTCTAAACAACTGGACTGGAAGGGCATTTTTGTCACTTAATAGCATGCTAAATGTGGATAGACGTGAATTTTCTTCTCTGGAAATGTTTTTTTTAATCTATTACCAAAAAAAAAAAGGTTTTAAATGTAAGTATTACCTGCCATTCATGCAGGAAATATAGAAGAAGGGAGGAGGAGGAGGAGTTGGGTTTTTTTACCCCACCCTTCACTACCCGAAGGAGTATCGGAGCAGCTTACAATCACCTTCCCTTCTTCTCCCCACAACAGACACATTGTGAGAGAGGTGGAGCTGAGAGAGCTCTGAGAGAACTGTGACTGGCCCAAGGTCACCCAGCAGGCTGCATGTGGAGTGTGGAATCAAACCTGGTTCTCCAGATACCACTACACCACTTAACCACCACACCACTAACTAGGTGTGAGTGGCGACCATGCTGCCTACCTGAGGCCAAAAAGGGGCAGGTGCAGGTGGATGTTGCTGCGTGCAAATGGCCCCAAGCCCCAAACAGAGCGAGCATAAGTGGAAGTGGTGGAAGGAGCCTGCTGTTCTTCCTCTCCTCCATTGGGGGTGGGGTACGGGCACTCAGGGACCCTCCCAAGCATGAGGCGTGGGGGAATTGCCCCACTTGTCCATTGGCTAAGACCTCCCCGGGGACTGGGCTGGGCTGGGGAAAAGAGGGGGCTTCTTCCTTGGAGCCTCAAGGGGGAAAGCTCAATCATGCTGGAGAGAGAAATTGGGATTTAAGAGGCAAGAGGATTTTTTTGAAATATATAATGATATTTAGGCATTCTTCAGACAGTCCAAGAAGCTTAATGGGTCAGTCCTTGGGGCAATCATTGTCTCTCATCTTGATCTACCTCACAGGTTTCTTGTAAATTTAAAAGGGGGAGAATCATATAACCACTGTGAGTTCCCCTCCAAGGAAGGGTGAGATAAAAATGTAATAAAATAAATTAATAATAGTTCTTTCCTCTGAATACATAATTGTTGCTTTTTCAATGGGTGTGAAAAATACTCTCATAATTTTCCTTTGCTGTTTACATATGTGACAGCTGCTAGGCCCTGTACACATTTTTGAAGACATTTAAAATTAAAAACAAATACAAAAGAAACAGAATCAGACCCTGGGAATCCTTGAGTACAACCCATATTACATCATAAACTAAATGTCCAGCTCAGATTATCTGTTGTTTGAAAACAGATTTTTTAAACTATGCTATCTATGTGAATAAAAGCATAAACATTTCAGCTATCAACTCATCAGAACTGCTTGAGCAAGCATAAAATATCTTCTTGGCACCAGTTAGTCATCACATCCCCAGCGGAGCCTCTTTCTCATCAGCTGCACAACTGATGGGTTCATCTTCAAGAGATGCATGTTTACTTACCCAAAACTGCCTTCTTTTCCATGAGAAGAGACAGTGGGTTTCTTGCTGACAAAATAATGTGCAAAATACACATAAAATTAAAAAAAAATAAGCCGACATGATGATGCAAGGAAAAATAAATTGAGCAAACAATCCATTGCCGGACATTTCAGTCCTACAAGCATAAAGGAATCAGAGGATTTGGAGACCAATCCTAGCAGGTCTCCTCAGCAGTAACGTCAATTTTTTTTTCAGTTGGGCTTAACTCCCAGGAAAATGTTCTTATAGCAGTAGCCATAATCTTTCCTTATATATAATTGAGTAGTGGGGTGGCACTTTCTGAACATTCCACATGCTCCTAAATCAGTTGGCTCCATGATGTGTCATTCAGAAGCTATCCCTATCCACTGGCTGCATTGCCTGAGTCCTGCCCACAGTGCGCTTCATCAGCCATTGGCCTATCAGCCGCCACTCAAGAGTACTTGCATGCCATTGACCGGGCATTGGGTCTGCTCCTCGTCCCTGCCCATTCCCACTGCAGTCACTGTTCCCTGTCAGAATACGCTCTCTCTCCTGATGAAAACACTTCGCCTGCTTGGCTCCTCTGTGGGACTAACTTTTGTTTGTTTGTTTGTTTGTTTATTCATATTTGTACCCCACCCTCCCCGCAAACGGGCTCAGGGCAGCTTACAATAATCGGTACGACGTACCTAAAATACATAAATAGTTTGGTACAATGTACCTAGTCTATATAAACAGTTAAAACAGTTTAAAACAATTTGCAACAGTTAAAACATCCTTACAATTTAAAGTGCTCGTAGTACTGGTTCCAATAAGCTTAGATGACACAATCTCAGAATGACTATCACAGTTCCCTCTTCAGCGGCCTTTTTTGGCTACCTGCGAGGTCTTATGGCTGTTCGGGGGTGACTTTGCAGTCAGTAGGCGTTGCCCCGAGGTATTTGAATGTGGTTTTGAACTGCACTTTTTCCTCCTAGTTGAGAAAATGTGGAGCAAATGCTAGATGCAGAATCGCCCTAATTCTGTCTGTAGCAGTAGAAAAGAGCAAGAGCCCAGTAGCACCCCAAAGACTGACAAAATTTTTCCCTCAGTGGCTGTTGGTAGGCAATCGAGCTTGGTTCTGTCAGTAAAAAGACAAAGGAACGAAACTCTTCCCATGCCTTTGTGAGGAACTCATTGGGGCCAGTCCTGACTAGGGTTGCCAGCTCCTGACTAGGGTTGCCAGCTCCAGGTTGGGAAATTCCTGCTGAGTCCTCCCACCACCACCACCAGTGCTGCCCTCCACAGAATCCACCCCCCAAATCTCCAGTTATTTCCCTACTCAGACCTGGGAACCCTACTTTCCCCTCAGTGCCTGTTGCTAGTCAGCCAAACTTGGTTCTGTCAGTAAAAGGCCTTTTCCACCCCTATTTTGGCCTTTGGGAGAAAACTCACTGAGGCCAGTCCTGATTAGGGTTGCCAGCTCCAGGTAGGGAGATTCCTGGAGATTTTCTGGTAGAGTCTATGGAATCCAGGTTTTGGGGAGGAGAAAGGCCTCAGCTGAACAGAATGACATAGAGCCCACCTTCCAAAGCAGTCATTTTCTCCGGGGGGAGGAAAAAACTGTTGTCTGGAGTTCAATTGTTATACCCAGCGATCTTCAGGCTCCACCTGGAGGCTGGCTACCCTAGGCGTAGCAGTCAGTGTTTCAGAGCAGGGTCTGCTAGACCCAGGTTCTTGCTGTGGAAACTGACTGGGTGATTTTCGACCAATCACAGATTTTCAGCCTAACCTACCTCACAGGGTTGTTGTGCAAGTCAAAAGGTGGATGTAAGCTGCTTTGGTCCCCATTGCAGAGAAATCCAACTTTTCCTCCTAGGGAACTATTGTTGCCAATCTCCAGGTGAGGGCTGGAGATCACTCAGAATTACAACTGGCATTGATGGCATTGATCAGTTCCCCTGGAGAAAAGTGTGGACTCTGTGTCCTTATACCCTGCTGAGATGACAGCCAATGTGGTGTGACAATCAGGGCTTCAGAGCACGGTAGAGGCTGCAGGTGTGGGGGGGAGATGGAAAGCTGAAGAGCGAGGGGAAATAAAGATAGGTTGATGCTTGGCTGGGCCCAGAAGGGTTGCCAGCTCTGGGTTGGGAAACCAAGGAAGGAAGCAAGGATGTGGCAAATGCTCACACACAAGGAGAGGTTGCCTGCACAGGCAAAGGAGACTAGGTTGTATAGATCATTAAGGTCCAAGTGGGAAACAGAATTTTATATACTGAAGACCTACAGCTGAATTATTGGCTGTAGGTCTCCAGCATAATATAATAAAACTCCAATGCTTACCAAAATATTTGCTAAATACATTTTAATCTGCCTCATGCTGTTAGTATTTGTACTTATCCTGGCAGCTTCCATGGCCTACATTAATCTTATATTGATTTTGGCCTTGTTGTACGAACATTCACATTTTCGCTCCCTCTGTATACATGTACAGAGAGTTGCCAGAGCTGCAACCTCAGAAGTGGGCCTCAGGATGGCTGTGGATTCACCGCGGTAGGGAGAGTTTAAATGTGATTGTGGCAATCAGCATGCTAAAGAAGTAACCTCCCCCACACCTGATAAAGTGCTGAAGAGCACTCCTTCTTGGGCAAGGGGGGGTAATTTTCCCCTTCCCTTGTTATTTCAAAGAATCCTTCTGATCATCCAGAATAGTTTGGAGGTGGGAGTCTCAGGGAGCTGCAGTAAAATGACAGATGTAGCAAAGAACAATTAAACCAAGCTCCACTCATGGGTGTTTGGATCCAAAGTAGGGTTGCTAGCCACTTGGTCCAGGCAGAGGTTTCCTCACTTTTGTGGGCTCCTCCCTGCCTGCAGATGCCCCCAAACCCAGCATGATGATGTCACCAACATCGCATGGCGACACTTGAGGTTTTGGGCAAAACTCTATGGTAAATTTGGGCTCAAAACCATAGATTTCCCCAAAAAACTTAAAGCATCACCACACATGAAGCTTCCAGAGAGGAATGAAGATCCCTCTGCCGGCAGCAAGATAAGACCTGGGAACCCTAATCCAAAACCTTTGTGACTGTGGCTCAAGAGAACAAATGGACTGACTCTCACAACAAATCTCTAGTGAGAAAAGAGCCTAGGATTGCTGACTTCCAGGTGGAGGCTTAAGATCTCCCAGGATTACAGGTGATCTGCAGACAACAGAGATTACTTCCCCTGGAGAAAATGGCTGCTTTGAAGGGTGAGCTCAACGGAACTTTATCCTGCTGAGGCTCCTTCCCCTTCCCAAAAACTTGTCCTTCCCAAATCTCCAGGAGTTTCTCAGTCTGGAATTGGCAACCCTAGAACAGACCTTCATTAGCACAGCCAGGCTTTCTGTCCTTCCTGATCCCACTGTGGCATAAAATTCACTCCCAAAAGGCTTCTTCTGTGGGACAAGGGACCCCAAGAAATAGTAGCCCAGTCCACAAGTTAAAGTTAATATATGTACAATCCACACACCGTCTACATTTGATTTTTGATTTTTCTTTATACATCTGTTGAGTGGCTCTCGCATTACATTCAGCACACGTACAGCTGAATGTGTCATTCAAACCACACATTTGTTCAGGTACTAGCAAACATGTGGTGGTTCTTTCTTGAAACGGATGTACTCATGTATGTTCAAGATGTACACGTATTCACTGTAACATCTGAACAGGGCTAGCATCAAGGGAGAGAGGTCTTCAGTGGGAGTTGTGGAAATCGGCAAAAATCACCTCCCTTTCTGTTAATGGCAGTTTTCGGCAGGGTCCAGACTTGTATATCTCTGCCAAATTCACAGGTTGTATATACTGAATGCACTATTACTACAAAATGTTGCTTGGGGCTATGCACTCATATGCACCCAAAGGTACCTCTTAGTGCTGTTTTATCCTATGTCATTTTGTTTGTTTTAATTTTTTTGCCATCAAGTGGCAGCCAGTTTATGGCAACTCTGCAGGATTTTCAAGACAAGAGACATGAGGCCATGATCACACTGACCTTTAAATCCAGGAGGGCTCCCGGATGTAAAGGGGCCAGGTTTTTTTATTTCGGGTTGGGATGTTTACATCCCAACTCCAGCAGGCGGAGGCAGTGGAGAAGGAGTCAAGCAGCAGCGAAGGCTTGCGGCGGTGGAGGAGGCTTGCAGCAGCAGTGGAAGAGGCTTGCAGTGGCAGCAGAGGTGGCGGTGGAGGCTTGCAGCGGCGGCAGAGGAGGCTTGTGGTGGCGGCGGCCAGGGGCACCCTTCCCCGAGCCCCCCCCCCGGCCACCTTGTAAGTTTCCCCCCCCCTTTTTACACTTGGGTGCTTGAGTGCCCAAGCGCCCAAGTGCAAAAGGGGGGAGGGGAACCGAAGGCACAATCTGGACAGCCCTCTCTCACAATCATTGCGAGAGAGGGCTGTCCAGATGGGCTTAATGCGGGTTCCTCGTGCAACCTCCAGGAAAACACTTGACTTTCCCGGGGTCGGAAAATGCAGGAGGAACCCACCATCGAGCCTGCTTCGGCGCGGGATTTCTCCTGGCTGTTGTGGACGGTCCCTTTAAATGCGGGAGGAAACAGCAGTTCCTCCCGCTTTAAAGGGCCGTGTGACCACGGCCTCAGAGGTGTTTTATGGCAACTCTGCAGGATTTTCAAGGCAAGAGACATTCAGAGGTGTTTTGCCATTGCCTGCCTCTGCATAGTGACCCTGGTATTCCTCAGTGGTCTCCCATCCAATTGCTAACCAGGGCCGACCCTGCTTAGCTTCCAAAATCTGACAAGATCAGGCTAGCCTGGAAATGTCAATAATACTGGTACAAAATTGATAAAAAAATAATCACAACAAAAGCTCTTGAAATACTTTGGGGTTTTTAAGCGTTGGACTTCAAATGGATCTTTATCTACTGCACACGATGATGAGTCTTGCTCCTGTTAGCTAACAAACCGCTTCCATGCTGACCAAATTCTAAACCTGGCATCCTGGTTGCAAAAGGGTAGGAGCCTGCACATCCAGCAGGGGCAAAGAAAAACAATCCCCCCCCCCGCGCCCGCCCCAACCAGCCGCTGTGGTTAACACCTGCAAAACAGCGACATCTTCACTGTGATCCAAAACAGAAATAGGCAAAATAACAAGCAGGGGTGGAGCGGGGGGGGGGGGGGTGTGAATGTCCAGGCACCACTTTCCTCCCAGACGGCAAAAGAATTTGGAGTGGGTGAGATGAAAGAAGGCGTGCGCATTGTTCCTTGGGCACTGCAGCTGGTGGGAGAAGTGCTTAATGAATGCTTTGGCACGGTGCCCACGTTGGCCTGAACGAGCCCTTGCCGTGAAGCGCAGCTTCAGGGAAAGCTCACGTTTTAATTTCAGCTCCGTCAGCACTTCCTTGGCAAGGGATCTTCGCTCATTCCAAGCCCTGTTTTTCACACTGTAAGGAACCATTGACTTCCTTTTTTATTACAGTGGGGTGACATACCACAGAGGATTAGAGGGAAACAGAAGAGGGACCCCACTCTTTTTCTCGGTTACTTTGGTGAGATAATTCCTTTGGGTTTGTATCATGTTCCATTTAATGCTCTCCATTTTCCGAGTCCTCTTTTTCCTCCCCCCTGCCCCGCTTCTCCTTTTCTCCCATAGAAGTCCTCTCAACTGACACAGCGGAAAAGACGGCCTTTCTCTGATGTCTCAAAGTGCCTGGACTGACGTGGTATCAGATAAACCCTGGGGATGAGTGACTGAGGTTAACTAATGAAATTGCTAATTAAAGCCCAGTTTTCAACACTCCTGAAAGATTAACTGGACCAGACCTTTAGAAAACAGGGGGAAGTTTTACTTTCAACATGGTATACACTGTTTGGTAAATAGAATGCTTTAACTATTTAAAAGGAAATCGTACCATGTTGCCTTAAAAAAAGGGAATACTTCCACTTTTGCATTTTCCAGATACAATTCAAAATGGCACAGTTCCCTTGATTGCATAGGAAGTATGTTTTTTCAAGCCCCTCGTTTGCAAAAACAAATACATAAGGGTCCAAATCATCATGCTTTAACAGAGCAAAGCAGAAAATAATTACCATTTTTTGTGAACATTTTTATAGTGGCAACAAAAGTCTTCCCATTTTGGCTATTTTTGATACTTCTTGGGAAATGGTCACTTTGGTCACATTGTTCTGAAGTGGCCCAGAGTGACATCATTATGTAGCAAAATCTGACTGTGTCAACCCATGTGACTTTATTTACCTGATGTCTGGCGATAAACACATCTTTCACTGTTTAGGGCCATCAGCTCATTCATTACATTCTCCCTGCTTTTGGTCTGGTCACCCAAATGATTAATGTTGGAAGGAAGGACAAGGAGCAGGAAGAAGAAACAATGGTGTGTTGGACTTAAAAATCAAAACTAAATAGTATTTAATGTAGCCGGGGGGGGGGGGGGGGAGTTGTAATTAAGAAAAGTGTCAGTACTCATAAGGTTGTGCTGATTTCCACCAATGCCCCTCTCCCACAGCGTATCTTCACTGGGCTGTTCCTGAGGGTCCACTTGGTCTGGCTGAGTGGTGCAGGCTGGAGTATGTGGGTCAGAACTAGGGAGAGACCCCCTAAAAAGTATTGATACTCAGTACTAATCAGTACAAAAAAGAAAAAGAAAAAAGCCTGATGTAGCTTTATTAAGAAGCCCCAGTCTCCTAACATCTCAAATGGGCCTAAATCGCTTGAATACTGGAAGAAGGTTTTCAAGATATCAAACCTTCAGAGGAAGAACAGGTATCAGGTTTACCTGCCCATCAATATTTGTGTAGTGCGTCCATTCTCCTGAATGGCAGGACGTTTACAGCAGCCTTTACCCAAAGGGGTAGGCAACCCCTCAGCACATGTGCCGAACAATGGCATATTTTGCCTGGCTCACAGGGCCAGTTCTCTACCTAGAATTGCCAACTCTGGATTGGGAAATTCCTGGAGATTTGAGGGGTGGAGCCTGGGGAAGGCAGGGTCTGGGGAAGGGTGGGACAATATAACACCATCCAGTTTACCTTTCAAAGTAGCCATCTTCTCCAGGGGAACTAGTGCTTTCAGTAGTCTGGAGATCTGTTGTAATTGCAGGAGGCCCCACCTGGAGGTTGGCCACTGGATTTCAACCCAAATCACCAAAGAAGTCCCTGAAGTGCTAGTGGGATAAATTATGGATTACTTATTTACTTGCTTGCTTCATTTCTAATCTGTCCTTCTCACTGAGACTGAAGGTGGATTATAAAAATTAAAAAAGCAATGCAATCATACAGCAACATTATGCAATAAAACTAGAGTACTAAATTTGGTACCAGAGTATCAAAAAACTGCAATAAAACAGTCTAATTTTTTTTCACAGACATTAAAGTCAATGGGCATGGCTTATATAGGTTTGCTAGCACTGCCTTGGCAAATGCCAGATTTTGAGGGTGACATATCTAGGTGACACTCTAAATATTTCCCCTAATCTAAAGATGAGAGAGACATGGGGAAATTCTTAGAGTGTTGATCAGGGGTCATTTCATAGAAAAAGAGGTGCAGGAGCTCATTAGCATAACTTATTTGCATATGCCACACCCCCTGACATCACCCGAAGTGTTTCAGAAGGCAACACCCACCGCTCAGGCTCCACCCCCAAAATCTCCAGGTATTTCCCAACTCAGAGCTGGTGAGCCAGCTTTACACTTTGACTAAATACACTTCAGGTTTCCTTTGCTCTTGCAGGGAATCTACCCTACAACAAGCATGAAAATACAGATCAAGTTAGTATGCTTTTGCTTTTTTCCACAGCACATCACCATATGTGCCCGCTCCTGGGCTTGTTACTCCTGGAAACTGCATTCCTGCACATTCCTGTGCCAGTTTGGTGTAGTGGTTAAGTGCGCAGACTCTAATCTGGGAGAACCGGGTTTGATTCCCCACTCCTCCACTTGCACCTGGCTGGATGACCTTGGGCAAGCCATAGCTCTGTACCAGCTGTTCTCTCAAGGACAGCTTGGGAAAGAGCTCTCTCAGCCCCACCTACCTCACAGGGTGTCTGTTGTGGGGAGGGGAAGGGAAAAGGAGTTTGTAAGCCGCTCTGAGACTCCCTTGGGGAGTGGAGGGCGGGGTATAAATCCAATCTCTTCTTCTTCTTCTTCTTCTTCTTCCTGCTTGAAATGACCCCTGGTGTTGATATGATGGCCATTTTCCGGCCTTTTTCCAGCCATTTTGTTTTCTTGTTCCTCTCTTTCTTTAGGTCAAGGGATTGCGGCTGGGGGCATGAGTTTTTCCACCACACAGTACAATTACTTGCCAGTTGATGTTTTGTTTCCCATCTATCTTTTCTTGTCTAAAAGATGGATGGGAGACAAAACAGTGGGACCAAAAACTGGAATTGTTCCCTCTATTGTCTCAACCACTCTCAGTTTCATGAATAAGAGTGAACAATTCCAGTTTCTGGACCCACTGTTTTGTGCTCTGAATGTACATGTGCAAGGGGACACACGGATGTGACAGCCTTAGCACAAGGACTAGTTTGGGTAATGGAGGAGTTACATGGAAGTTAATGGTCAGTGAGTGAAGAGTTTTTGACTGCCTCAGCTACCAATATATTTTGCTTTGGACATCAGATTGTATGCCCTGGACTCATCATTTCTTCCTGACTTCATCCTGGCAGTTCCATTATAATCATATCTAATTCATAACAGGTTGACCCAACATCTGTCTAAATAAAAATATTGTGATGGTCTCCAGAAGGATAATGTTGAACACAGAGGATGCCTCATGGAGGGGGGGGAGAGTCAAGCCCTTAAGTTCCTCCTCCTTATTACCTGAATCCCCAATAAGCTCATCTAGCTAGCATTGCCAGGACCTTCTGAATTCCCAGCGGGTGAAGTACCAGGGGAGTTGGGGACCAGCACCTGTGCTCCAAGCCACAAATTGCAGGTGCACACCACCCTCCACTTCTTCCCCAAAGCATTTAAAGGATCTCTTTAAATGCTTTGGGGAAGAAGTGGGGGTGGCAAGCACCCCTCTCCCTCCCTTCCTGCAAGATTTAAAGGGCCCTCCAGCTGATCAGCGGGCTCCCCGCAGATTTGCTGAAGGGCCCTTTAAATCTTGCATGGGGGGAGAGGGGTGGCCACCAGTGGTCAGGCTTGGGAGTGGGGCTTGGGGGAGGGGCTTCCCCCCCTACTGGCCAGCTGACCAGTGGCAGATTGGAGCCCCCAAAACTGGAGGAATCCCCGCCAAGACCTGATGATGACAACCCTATCATCAACCATTCTGTTATATAAAAGCAGAGGTTCAGCATCCCACCAGGATTTAATCAAGCTTCTGAGGGAGGGAAATCGGGATACTTGATCATAGGGATGCCAGTGTCCAGGTGGGACCTGAGAATCCCCTGGAATTACAACTTATCTCCAGACTAAACAGATCAGTTCCTCTAGAGAAAATGGATGCTTTGGAGGGTGGACCCTATGGCACTGTACCCCACTGAGATTCCCATCCTTCCCAGGCTCCACCCCCAAATCTCCAGGAGTTTCCCAACCTGGATCTGGTAACCCTAGATCAGGGCCTATTTATGAAATTTTGGATAAAACAGCAGTGTTTCCTTCAGGACTCACAGGAACATGTGAATGGAATGGAAGTGTCTGTATGTACACGCTGCAGGCGGGGCACCAGACCTACAGAAATTATACTTGGACTTAGCTTCTGCAGCATGACACACCATAGCAAATCCAGCAGCAGGCCTAGAAGAGATATTGAAATGAAATAACATGGGCAACCACTTTGCATTTATACTTTCAAAGCACCATCCATCTCCTTGATCCCTGCAAACTTGCCAACCAGTAATTTAAAAATTGCCTCCCCTTTTTTTCTTTCAGAGTAAGTTGCCAGAAAAGCAAGGGGATGTGTGGGCTTTTTGTCCCCTCTCAGCCATTTTTACAAAGAGACAGACTTTGAGCTAAACGTCACTCCTGGATTTACCAACATCTGTGTTTTGGCCGAGCCCATCCCAAGAACATTGACTCTTCTTTCACCCTTGCCCTGGGCTCTGCCCCCTTCAGCTAGAGAGTTTAAGTCAGTCTGGACCATAGGTGTCAACTACAGGGGGGCTCGAGGGCTTGAGACCCCCCCCCCGAAATTTCCCGGGGGGCTCAGCCACCCCCGGCAAAGCGGAGCAACCACCGGGCCCTTCCTAGGCCTGCCCGCCTGTTTGCCTGCCGGCCAGCAGGCTGCCGCCACCGCCGCCTCTCCCCCCACCCCCGGGCCTGGCCTGGCCACTCCTGCAGTTCTGCCTCCATGGGGCCAGCTGGGCAAATGCCCAGCATGCTGGCATCACCCGGAAGTGACGCCATCACGCTGGGCACGTTGCCGGGGCGACACTCTAGCAATCACCCCGAAACTCTATGGCACCATTGCCAAACTCTATGGGCTATTGGTCTGATCCAGCAGGGCCCTTCTTCTGTCTTTTACATCATTCAGTCAAATGTTCTTTTCTGGTCGACAGTTGTGTGTGTGTGTTAAGTGCTGTCAAGTCATTTCCGACTTATGGTGACCCTGTGAATTAATGTTCTCCATAATGTCCTATTGTTAATAGCCATTTTCAGGTCTTGCAAACTGAGGGCCATGGCTTCCTTAATGGAGTCAATCCATCTCGTGTTGGGTAAAACAGTAAAAATAGTTATCCCTTTCAAGTATCTCCCCCCGCCCCCAAAGAGTAAAGATCATATTGTGTATTTCATCCTATTTCATCCTGGATGGTCTTAATAATTGTGCTTTTTCATTCCTGTATTAACTAAAATGATTTCAAATGAATGGGGATAAAACCTTTGAGGTGATTGTTGGTTCTGAACAGGCCTTACTACTTTGCTCGTTTTGTGGGTACAGTTCCCAGGGTTGTTTTAGACCAGACTTTGAATCTGTGATGGGCTGTCAGCACCACGCATGTGAATTTAGTGATTTTAGTGACTGGGAAAAATAACAACAGGTCAGCAGCTGTGAAGACAATGCGCCTTTGCCAAGTTTCTCATCTCAAACCCCAGAGACCACCTGTACGGATGAGAGATCCATCTAGTCTGCATTTTGGCTTTTCTGTGGAGAAGCCAGCATTGCCAATTAGTGCCAGCTGTGGTTGCTGGCCCAAGTCCACCACACTCATTTCACATGCATGGTAACCCACTCTTAGATCGCTGTCTAGCTGGGCAGGCTTTCAGGCTGGCAATAATGAAGGCAATTACCATGTCTTTCCTTCTCCCCCTTTAGTTATAAGCTGGTGCTTCCATCTGTCAGGCCAGCTAATCATGCTGTCTCACTACACCCACACCGTTATGCTAGGACTGATGCTGGCATAACAGCCAAAGTCTGAAGCATTCCCAGCAGTAACACAGGAAGCACAAGAAGGGTGTATTGCCAGCAGACTCTTCCACAGCTGAGATGCACCTGAAACTCATCATCCCATGGATGTACCATTTTTTACAACTGAGATAACCTGTGAGCCATGCCTTGGGCATCCTTGCCTTGCCGTCATCTGACTCGAACAGCTACTGAGCAGCTTTTCATCTGTCCAGTAGGCAAAATCAGTTCTCCCCTCCCCCAAGCTCATTGATGGGCAGGTGAGGTAATAAAAAGATATAGGGAGGAGCCCTACAACTCCCATAAGTTTGTGAGGATGTGTGCATGCCCAAAGAACCCCTTTAAAGTGGATGTGAACAAATGCTAAAGGGCAAGTCTTTTTAAAAAAACAACAACATATATTTACAATCGCTTGCTGGCTGTTTTGCTCTCTGTTTATTTAAATGATTGACTACCAGCTGGCATGCAGCAGTGTCAGGTCAGTAGGGGAGAGAGAATTAGGAATACCACTGGGCTGTGTGTAAATGTGTATGATTGATGAACTGTTGATTGCGGTGTATTGCACTGTTTGAATATGTGGAAAGTAACCTGCCAACAGGCTCAAGTTGCTTACAAACAGCTAAACTGCTTGACAATTGGCTCCCTGTTCACCACCAGTAAGCAGAATGAGGGCTAAACAGCATGAGTTTGATTGTCCTAGTGAACATCAATAACATCAATCCACTCTGCTCTGCAGTCATAAACTTAGAGGTAGAATTTTGCCATTAAAATGTTGTGTTCAAGCCAGCAGGTTACCTAGCCAGCATCCGAATCCAAATGAAACATGCGTAAAATAAGTACTGCTCAGTAATTTGTATGGCATATGTGGAAATTCACTCACTTGTTTTCAGAATCTAGCTGTCCAGAGGAATCTTCTCTTACTTTCTTCTGCTTCAACAGTTATGAACAATAATGCATTAATCTCTTTCCCAAAAGACTTTGATCAGGCTTTAATCCACTTCACCTCATTTGTGTTTTACTGTGCTCAATTGCTCTGAAACTAATAGCATTAAACTGTTTCAAAACTTATTGTCGTACAATACCATGTACTTAATAAGAACAGAAGGCACTCAAGAAACCATTTAAAAGCTAAACTGCATGAGATCCCTTAATGGAGTCAGTTCAGGTGGGCCATTTGGCGACTTCTTTGCAACAAATTTGGAAGCATTTGCCATGGCAAGTTAAAGCAGGAAGAGGATCCAAGGTGGCACATTTGCACAACTATTGCTTCATATAAATTTTCCAACCATGGCAAAAATATAGTCAAAACAGATTCCAAAGGGCAACACATTCAAGTCACTAAAATTATCTGTCCTATGCATCTCAGTGTCCGTAATTTCAAAGAATAAAAGGTTATCACAGAATCGCCTATCATACTGGAGTAAGAGGAAATGAATCGCCAGATGAAATGGAAGCCTGTTGCAAAATTAAACAGGAGGGGAAATGGTTACATAGTACAATACCTTCATTGAGTAAGAGCCAGTTTGGTGTAGTGGTTAAGTGCGTGAACTCTAGTCTGGGAGAACTGGGTTTGATTCCCCACTCCTCCACTTGCAGCTCCTGGTGTGACCTTGGGCAAGCCATTGATCTGACAGAGCTGCTCTTGCTCTGGAAAGAGCAATTCTGGAAAGAGCTCTCTCAGCCCCACCTACCTCAGAGGGTGTCTGTTGTGGGGAGGGGAAGGGAAAGGAGTTTGTAAGCTGCTCTAAGACTCTAAGTGGAGGGCGGGGTATAAATCCAATCTCTTCTTCTTCTTCTCTTCTAACTGTGCCAATTTATTTACTTATGCATTTATTATATTTATTTCTTACTCTTGTCTTTCTGGCCTGAGAATGATTTACAGCATCTTTTTTTTCAAAGGCCAATACTTCCATCCACTCACTATCTTTAAAAGTGTGATGGTTTGGGGAGGGGGGGGACTAAGAAGGAGAACTGAAGGAATATACTTCAAAAATCAACAAACATAAATTTAAAAAATCCCAGCCATACCATGGTTTACATTGGATCAATGAGAAATGGCATGGCAGGGGCAGTTTTTTGGGGGGAAATTCTATATTCCATTGATTTTTACTGCATTTTAACTGAAATTATACTGTATTTTACTTTTTTCTTTCTTCCTTTTGTTCTTTCTTTTTTGGAAATCACCTTGGGAACTTCTTGGTTGAGAAGCGGCGTATAAATAAACTATGTAATAACAATAACCGCCACATCCTCCGCAGCCAGCAAAAGTGTGACGTGCTAAATGGTTCTTTATTGAGTAGGAGAGACAAAACAGGAGCAGTTGGAGTGCAGTGCGGCAGTGCAGAGTGCCAGGTCAGTCAAAACACTAAAACAAATATTAAAATACTGATATATAAAGCAATCAAGCAATTCAATAAACTGCAAACACACATACATGGGAAAGGAGGGTCAGTGTTGTTATTGTTGTTGTTCAGTCGCAAGGTCGAGTCTGAAGCTGAGGACAGACTGGCAATGTGGGGCAGGAGAGCTCAGAGGGACACCGGCAGAAAGCGGTGTCCAGGGGCCATCTCCCGCTTGGATCCCGCTTCCCGGCTGTGTGGACGGGAGAAGGCGGGATTCAAGCGGAAGCGGTGGTGGTTTTTAGACTGCTGCTGCAGCCATGCACCTATGCGCATAGGTGCCCATGCACCTATTGCCGAAATGGCCCCGCCACAAGCTGCAGAGGCTAGCCCACCCAGGGCCGCTCCGCAGCAGTCTGAACACTCCATTCCGACATGCTAACACAGGAGTCTGGCCAGTGTGAATGGCCAGCCCCAGGCCAGTTTTCCCCCATGGCTTTTGGCCCCGCTTCCCTTCTGCTTCAGAATCCCAGTCTGTCCTCGGCCTGACTCTGCGATGCCATGGACCACACCACGCCAAGCCCTCCTGTCCTCTGCCGCCCTCCAGAGTCTGTTCAATTTCATGTTTGTTGCATCGATAACACTGTCTAACCATCTCATCCTTTGCTGTCCCCTTCTTCTTTTACCTTCAGTCATTTCCAGCATCAGGGTCTTCTCCAGTGGGTGCTCCCTTCTCATTTGGTGGCCAAAGTATTTCAGCTTCAGTTTCAGGATCTGGCCTTCCAGGGAACAGTCAGGTTTGATTTCCTTTAGGATTGACAGATTTGATCTCCTTGCAGTCCAAGGGCATCTATTCTTTGGCACTCAGCCTTCCTTGTGGTCCAACTCTTGCAGCCATACATTACAGAACACCAAACAAAGCAGAAAAGTCTTCTCCCATTTGCAAAAGACAGTGATAGAGGGGGACAAACAAATCTCCCTAGAGAGGGAAGTCCATCGTTCTGGTGCCATGACTGAAAAATCCCATTCTCAGGTTGCTACCTGTCTACCATCAGATGCCAGAGACAGCCAAAGCAGAGCCCCTGAAGTTGGCCATAGCGGTTGAGTAGGTTCACATGAAAGTGAGCAGTCCTTAAGGTATGGTGGTCCCAAGCCATTGAGGCTTTAAAGACCAACGCCAGCAGCTTCAATTGGGCTCAGAAGCAAATTGGGAGCCAGTGTCAATGGAATAAGACTGGAGTGAAGTAACATCTTGTAAGCAGGGTGTGGGTGTGTTGAGCGCCTTAGCTGATAAACATATTTATAATTCCTTTCGAGCATCCAATGGCATACACAAGAGGGGAATACAGAAATATTTTGGCAGGGTTGACGATCACATCATGGGAGCAGCCCTAACATCCCCCAGACTCTGGTTCCCTTTTCCACTCTGTTCTTCATTAGTTAGGAATTCCCTCGCTGGTCTATTAATCGAAGCACAGCTTGGTGTAAGGTTGACTGAGGGCACTTGAACATCTTAATTTAATCATGCTCCACATTTAATGCATTGCACTGCACACCCTCAGATGGCTCTTGGCAAAGTAGAACGCAGCACCGAGACACCAGAAATGAAAATTAAAGGTGGGAATGAAACTCTCTGAGTTGTCAGTGATTTATTCTTGAAATTCTTGGAGCACAGAAGCTGCACCAAGTTCCCATGCTCCATGAAGTAAATACTGTGTCATACTGTATATAGCACATGACAACGCAAACGGCAGAAAAATATGGAGTGGAGAAGAAAATGTACATCCCTTGTGCTGAAAGCTACAGAGTATTTAGGGCCAAAGATGGCCGGGAGGGAAGGTTATTGGCTTCTTACTCTGTATCAAAAAATCAGTAAAAAGAGATTTGTGACAGGAAACATTTAAGTTAATTTACTAACTGAGCTTTAAGAGAGATTCCAGGTGGGGAAAAGAGGATACTCCCTTCCCCTTTTTTCCAAGAAAAGATTGCAGAAGAAGAAGAAGAAGAAGAAGAGATTGGATTTATACCCCACCCTTCACTCACTTGGAGTCTCAGAGCGGCTTACAAACTCCTTTCCCTTCCCCTCCCCACAACAGACACCCTGTGAGGTGGGTGGGGCTGAGAGAGTTCTTTCCCAAGCTGTCCTTGAGAGAACAGCTGGTACAGAGCTATGGCTTACCCAAGGTCATCCAGCCAGGTGCAAGTGGAGGAGTGGGGAATCAAACCCGGTTCTCCCAGATTAGAGTCCGCGCACTTAACCGCTACACCAAACTGGCTCCCATCATGGAGCTTTTCGCTTTAAACTGTAAGGGGCATCAGGATCCAACTACTGCTACTTCAAGGGCCAGCTCCTGGCTCATGGGCGAGGGATATTGCAATGTCTGAAAGCAAAGCAGGCTCATTATATGAATTCTCGTTGCCTTGTAATTATAATATTCATTTTTATTTTTAGTTGACTGGTATTGGGTTGTGGTCGCACGCACAAGATAAGGGGGAGGGGGGGGACGCTCTATCTCCAGAGGAATTTGACCCACAGTTGCACAATCACCTCTCCCTTTGAAGCTGCAGGCACAGTCTGTCAGTGTGTGATCAGATGTAACTGTGGGTAAGTTGGGGGAGGTTGTCCCATTTTCCCCCCATGCACTTAAACGAGGGATTGATTAATCGCACCTCTGCACTGAGGGCTCCCTATGGAGTTTGCAATGATGCACATACTGTGAAGGGGGGGGGAAACAATAGCATGGAGTCGGGATGGCCTGATCAGACCATCCCAATGTCATGAGAGAGCGCTGGAGTGATCAGACAGTGGGAAAATCCGCCCGTGGCCCATTGCAGCCCACTTACTACCGAATTTTCCCTGGTGTCTTTTAACTCCACTTCTGCGGCAGAGCAAAACAGGTTGCCGACAGCTGCATGGCGCTTCCCAGATGTTGTCGTCTGATCACCCCCTTTAAATCTGCCCAGTATTCACACCTATGTTGGGTCTAATTGTGCATGTGATCGCAGCCTTGGTTTGAAATAATTAATTTTAGAGTCATTTAAAATCAGATTATTTTGAGTTTTGAATGTGTCTTCAGGGCAAAAGGAAGTGCATCTTCACTCAGAAGAGTGATTAACTTGTACCATCGGGAAGCGGCATGGCTCAGTGGTAGAGCATCCGCTTGGCATGCAGAAGGCCCCAGGTTCAGTCCCCGGCATCTCCAATTTAAAGAATGAGGTAGTAGGTGATGTGAAAGATGTCTGCCTGAGAGCTGCTGCCTCTCTGAGAAGGCAATACTGACCCTGATGGACCAGTGCTCTGATTCAGTATAAAGCAGCTTCATGTATTCATGTGACCACAGGATCTAGCAACGGCAGCTAGCTGAATTAGACAAATTCAGAGAGGATGGGTCCATCAATGACTATTAACCGTGATGACTAAATGGAACTTTCACATTCAAAGACAGTAATTCTCTGAGAACCAGGGCTAGGGAGCCACAACTGGGGGAGATCTGGGCTCTTGCAACCAGCTCATCAGCCCTCCAAAGACAACTGGTTGGTCACAGTGTGAAAAAGGATGCTGGACTGATTCTTGTGGGTCTGATTCTTATGCGCTGTTTTTGTGCCTGTGAAGTCAGAATTCATTAAACTAGGCAGCGGAACAGATTTGCTGGTGCATGGTAAAAAGGCAAATATTTTAGCCCCCTTGGATTCCTAGTTGTTGAAACTGACCTGAGAACTTTTTTTTAATGTAAATGTGGAGGTCTCATCCTCCACAAGACAATCCATGCTGGTAGGTATGGAGCACTGGGAAAGGTACTGTGATAATGCATAGAAGGAAAAGGCTTATCACATGGTACTATCTGTCCCCACAGTTATAGCACTATTCACAAGCAGCTGTCCAACAAAGTTTAATTCTGGGTGTAAGCTTTTGTGTGTGTGCACACTTCTTCAGATACACTGAAACAGACTTCCTCAAGCTTCACATATGGGGGGCGGTATTAGTTGCCAGGATGGGCTAGTTAGAGTCAAGATGTATAAGTAACTGATCGATAAGTATAACTACAATTGGATTAAAGCAGTTGGTAAGACCTGTGAATTAGCATACAAACTAGTATACAAATACAACAGATGTGAGAACTAAGCTTGAGTCCAGGGGCACCTTTAAAAGCAACAAAGTTTAACTGGACTTTTGGTGGTAGTCAATACTCCCTCTAAGCTGTGGAGTCTTGTGAGCAAAAATTCTACCTTATGAGCTACTGGCATTAAAGTTGTGAGCAAGCGATTTGGCTCCTGCATAAATTAGTTTACTTTGGAACCATCCATCCTGAGCTAAGACAAAAATGTGCAAGCCGCAGGCTAAAAAACTGTGAGGTAGCTCACACTAACTCAGCTTAGAGGGAGTTCTGGTGGTAGTCAAAAAGACTGATTTCCAATGCTGCTTTTGTTTTTTTGTTTATTTGGTACTGAACGGCTGCTCTCTGGTTTTGCTATTGTTGGTCCTTGGTTTATTTTTGCATTAGTTATTGTTTATAATGTGTTGTTTTTAAGTATGTCTGTTGTGCTTTGTGTTCTGTATATTAGTCTGCCTGTATACCAGTACATTTTTATCCCTCCCTTCCTCCAAGGAGCTCAGAGGGCATGATCATACGCACCCATTTGCCATGGAAGAGGGATGATTCACCACCAGATCAAAGTGGCGCGATCACACCAGCACATCTGGAAAGTGTCCCACAACCGTCATCAAACGGTCGCAAACCCTTTTGATCCAGTGGGGAAGTGTGGTAAAAGGTTACTAGTGAAACTCCAGTAGCAAATGATTTGCTGCGGTTCACAACCGGAGTTTCCCTGTTTGATCGCGCCAGCGCAGAAGTGTGGGGTTGCGGATAGCATGATCACACACTATCCTGACGTCACACACTGTTTTTTTGTCCCCCTTCTCCATGTGCGCATCATCGAAGGCCCTCTTAGGGGGAGATTCTCCTCCTGCCCCCCGTTTAAGCAAATCATCGATTCCCCCTTCCCCTGTTGAAGCACTTCATGGATCCCCCGTTTAAGTGCCTCGGAAACCCACCCACCCCAAAAAAACACTCGGCCACAGTTGCGTCTGATCACACAGCGGCAGTTTGCCCAAACAGGTCCACGGAGCTGTGTGATCACGCAATTGTGGGGCAAATTGCACTGAAGCAAAAAAGCCTCAATTCCCCTCCGGATTATTTCGCTCATGTGGCCATGACCAGAGTGTTGCGTTTGGGTCTCCCTTCCTCTTATCCTCAAAACAGCCCTGTAGAGTGGCTTAGGCTAAGAAAGCATGACTGATCAAAGGTCGCCCAGTATGTTCCACAGCAGAGTGAAGGTTTGAACCTGGGTCACCCAACCACTCTAACCACTCCAGTCACATTGGTACTACCTGGCTCCTGTGTTCTCACTTCAAACACTGATGTCAGGAGGCAGACTGTACTTACCTTTGATCATTGATTCATGGGTATGATTATTGGGGGTGGGGGGAGGAAGGGTCTGCCAAGATATATATGCTCCTGACGAAAATTTGCAGTTATCAAACTTAACGGGCATTTTTATCAGCTCAACAAAAGTGTCTCCAAGGCGTTAAAAACGATAATACCCCTTCAGAGATTCTCCCTATCGTTCCAGCAGGGAACTCACTCGCTCAGAATAAATCTGATAAGGGAAGGTGTTGATGTGCTTTGCCAGATTGTTTCTTTGCAATGGATGAGGGAGTACAAAGTCCACCCAGTACAAACCCCTGTTTCCTTCTCCCCCCTGCTTTCTCTCTCACAAAAAAAGATCTTTCACATACAGGCACATCAACACGCACATTTTCTCCATTTCACATTCACCCTGGCCAATACTTCTTCCTGTCCCATGTTTGCACTTGCTTCATACCCTTCACGGTGACCCTGAGTGTCCACAGCTCCAGCTGGCTCTGGGGAAAGGAGCAGGCTGTTGAACAGGCAACTGTCCAAAGACTTGCTTTTTAAGTAGCTATCGGGAGAAAAGGGAAGGGGGAAGGGAGAGCCAGTTTGGTGTAGTGGTTAAGTGCACGGACTCTAATCTGGGAGAACCGAGTTTGATTCCCCACTCCTGCACATGCACCTGCTGGATGACCTTGGGCAAGCCATAGTTCTGGCACAGCTGTTCTTGAAAAAGAGCAGCTTCTGTCAGAGCTCTCTCAGCTCCACCTACCTCACAGGGTGTCTGTTGTGGGGAGGGGAAGGGACAGGAGTTTGTAAGCTGCTCTGAGACTCCTTTGGGTAGTGAAGGGTGGGGTATAGATCCAATCTCTTCTCCTTCTCCTTCTTCTTCTTCTTCTCCTTCTCCTTCTTCTGGCTTTGGGACTCGTTTACACACAACTCACACTGCAGTATTCTGCTAGCATCATTTAGAACTGATGTGTGTGTGACCAAGCATAGCAAAAGCACGGCATTACTATGAACATGTTGACACAAGGTAGAGTTTTGAATCATTGGTTTGAAACTGAATCTCAGAGAACCCAGGAGTACCTTGCAAGCTTATCAGGGCTTCCTCAGGGCCGAACCAGACATGGAAATAGCAGTTCGGTGTCTACCCAAGAAGATGACCTAGAATCCTCTATATAATGCGCTTGCACAAGATTTATATGGAAAGGGCTGAACACATGAAGCTGCCTTACACTGAATCACTGCAATCTCTAATATTGATGATGATGATGAAGAAGAAGAAGAAGAAGATGATGAAATTGGATATATACCCCACCCTTCACTACCTGAAGGAGTCTCAGAGTGGTTTACAATCTCTTTTCCCTTCCCCTCCCCATAACAAACACCCTGTGAGGTGGGGGGGCTGAGAGAGCTCTTTCCAGAGTTGTCCTTGAAAGAACAGTTCTGACAAAACTATGGCTTGCCCAAGGTCATCCAGCAGCTGCAAGTGGAGGAGTGAGGAATCAAACCCAGTTCTCTCAAATTAGAGTCTGCGCACTTAACCGCTACACGAAACTGTCACAGCCCATGCTGGGGGCGCTCCCCAACTAGACTGATGTTTCTGCCACGTGGCAGCCCAAATAGATAATCCACTGAATAATCTGGAAGGAAGCATTATTCAAAGATAGATAGATAGATAGATAGATAGACAGACAGACAGACAGACACCAAGCACAACATTTATATCACTTGTCCAGATTGCTTCCATATCTTTCCTTTACATTTACAGTTGCATTGTGCAACCTTTACCATTTACCTCCACATTTCAGTTTCAGTGTTTATCCCTGTTAAATGCTTCATCCATGTCCTCAGTGCTTTCTCACAGTGCTCTGTTTTCTTGGACCTGTTTTAACTCATAGAGGATTTTGAACCAGATGCCTCGAACATCCAGACTTCTAACTGTTAGCTAATAGCAAAATGCCCATCATTTTGATGGGTGAGGTATGTGCCGGTGGGTGGGTGTATGCATGCATTGCAAGCACTATGTCCCAACCTTGGCTTCAACATGTTCTTGTTTTCCCGGAAGACGGAATCTCAAATCATGTACAAATTAGGCTACATGATCAACATCTCAGCTTCACACACATGAAGTGTGGTGTGCACATTTCCACCTTACTGAGTAGAACAGTTTTGAGCAAGAAACACTAGAGTGGCTGTAAGAATATTTTTTTAAAAAAACCACTTTACTGGATCAGACCAGTCTGTTTTCGACATGGTCAACCAGATGTCTCTTGGAAGCACATAAGCAGTGCATGAAGATCCCTACCACTGATAAACTCAGCAACCAGTATTCGGAGGTAAAACGGAGGCTCAGATGTGTATATTTCTGCTGTTTTGTTTCACCTGCCTTGCTTGCCTATCTATTCCTGGGCTCAAAGTGCTGGCATTGACCTTTAAAGCTTTAAATAGTCTAGGGCCAGATTACTTCAAGCATCATCTTCTACCTCATCTGCTTACCTGATGTCTTATGTAAGATGTCTGGGACGTTGCATGTGTCTCTTCACCACTGGAGGTTTGGAATGTATGATAGGCATTTGTTATAATGATAATAATATGAGGAACATTTTTACAAAGGAAAAAAAGGCTGTAGTAAATAGAATTGGTCAGGAGGGCACTTTCGTCAAGGGGTTATAGTTTGTTGCACTGGTTACTGTACTATCTTGTCTGTACTGCATTATTTTATAATTATTAACCATCCAGTTGTTGCATTTTTTATGGTATGTCTTTTATTGAGGTTTTTTCCATATTGTATTTTTTCCCTAATTTTCTAATCTGCCTGGAGTCTCAATGAGAAAGACAGACTGAGAGTAAATGAACAAAATAAAATAAATAATCTTTATCACTCTTCACATTTAGATGAGCAATAGAAACCTGGCTGTGAATAATTCTGGGGGAAGGCTAATTGTTTCTTAACCTCCTTCCTCTGTGATTTTAACATTTTGGGATCTAAAATATAAACTGATTTGGATCTGTTAATTGTTTAATCAGTTGACATTTTTGCGCTTGTTGGCTGTCTTGGTAATTTTTGTCTCAATTCAAAAGCAGGGTACAGGGTTTTTTTAAAAACAAAATCAATAAACCTGTTGCGGGAGTTGAGAGCAAAGATGAACGTCACACATCCGTCAGAATTCAGCAGCCCGATTTCAGAGTTCCTCAAACGATAAGATTTCATTTAAAGACCTATCCTGTGGATTCTAGTGAGAGAGTTAAGCCACTGCTTAAATTCATTAAAATGACTGAGATTTCTACTTCGCATTTATTTTCAGATTCTGCCGAGAGTTTCTTTTGATGCCACATGACCCATTTCTGCTGCTGTGCCTGCCTAATTCTGTGCGACTGATGAATAAGAAAAATATTTATGGAATCTGCAATATACAGTGTGCACGTTGCCCTCTCATCTCTGAGGAATTTTTTTTACAAAATAACCGGTCAAACAAAACCAGCAGAGCATAAGGATTGCCATGAATGTACTAACTGTAGTGTGTGCAACCCTCCACAGGCAGATGTAGACCAAACACAGCATCCTCATCAAAGGCATCAAATCCCCAGCCTGAATACTCAGCTCACTTTCCCAAGATGGAACTCTCCCACTCTCAAAACAAAATGTGCCATAAATATCTACACGTGGGAATAGATCATCTAAAGCCCGTTCCCACCTTATAAAGTCACATCAGGTACGATGAGTTGTTCTTATTGCATCCACTGGTTTCATAATCAAGTCCTCTGCTAAATCTCAACACAGTCAGCCGGGCCACCTTTTCAAGACAATAAGGCAGCATTTTAACTTGTTTTGGATAGTTGTGATAGCCATGAGACATAATAAAATTATTTGAAGTAGTGTGATGTCCTAAAGTCTAATTTTGGTTTGTGAAGATCAGAGTTGCCAGCCCTTGGCTAGCAATCCCCAGGAGCATGGGGTGGGCAGAGTCTGCAGGGCATCACTTCCTGTTTTGGAACAAGAAGTGACATCATGATGTTCTAGGAATTCACAAATCTGGGGTTTTTGGCTGTAGATATTTGAAAATCCCTAGAGTGTCTGGTTTTCCCTCCTCTTTCTGAAGTGAGAAGTGACATCCCAACACTGCTCCCCCATTACCCACAGTTCCACTGAGTGAGGGTGAGGCACAGAGAGGCATGCTGGGAGATCACCTGCCAGAATGTGTTAAGTGGCAGTCATAGTGACAGATATTTACAGCTTATTCACTATGATCTTGAAGGCCCAAGTTCAAATCTCTACACTGCTATGGAAGCTCTCTGCCAGTCACTCTCTCTCCTTCAACCCATCTGACAGGGTTAGGTAATGCTAATAGTTCAATAGAACTTGATTTACAATGTTTTGTCTCACTTGATTTCTTAGGACCAACATACACATTATGGCCACCAATATCCCCACATTATCATGGGATAATCTTTTGAGGTTGTGCATCTTGCCCAGATCCGGGATTGTAGCATAAATAACGCTAATGCAAACATCTATAAAGAATGGGTGACATGATTGAAGTCCCTCACTATATATGGTAAACTATGGGATTGGCATCTAGATTGTAACACATTTATTCAGAAGACAATCCTGTTATTTAGATAATATGTGCTTCCAAATAAGTTTTTTGTAAAAATCACCGATAAAATCTTTCTAAATGCTTCACTTAAATGGTGTTACAGATCAAATTAAGAATCAGTCCCATAATTTTTTTTTGCATTTTGACCTTCATTGAACTCCCACTGTTATAGTGAAGCTATATAGAAAGATCCATACAAAGCAAGACCATACACCATCTATTAAAATGTTTATGCTTCATTTAGTAAAAATCAACATGTACCTAAAATTCATGTAAAAATATGCAAAACCTCAAAAGTGTGTGTTGCTCACCTGGAGGAAGTATGTTAAAGAAAAAACCCTTAACTAATTTCCTAACTAGCCAGCAGGGTTCTTTCACATCTGGATTTCTGTAGCACATTTAGACAGGAAAGCACCAGTACAGTGCCTTGGGACACAAATACACACAGTACCAATTTGTTACAGTCATTTAGGTTACAACTGAGGGTGAAAAAAAATTGACTCATGAAAAGTTACTGCCATTTCTTATTTTGGGGAGCTTCTCTCCCCCCCCCCCCCCCCGGTCATCTTTATTTCCAGTCGTCTTACTATACTGATCCAGGAGGATCCACTGTGTATTAAGAATATGGGTGACATATGTTGCAAAGTTTCGTATAACGTACCAGGAATTGGTATTAAATCTGTTAACAGCATCAGGGATGGTACATGCACATTACTGGAAATTCTAATCTCCTCCTGGCAGTCCTACACCCTACACAGTCCATTGTTTTAAAAAGCTATAACTCTGCTTACAATTGCATTGTAGGTCCCTGTGATAAATACTGGCAGAATTAGCAAAGTTCTGGTTAATTGTGTGTCATTTGAATCTGGATTTGTTATATATTAAGTTTATTGTCTATATTTATTGTGTTTTATTGGCCTATATGTTAGCAGTCAGACTCCTACTCTTGCTGAGGGGAAGAACATAGCTAGAAAACCATAAACACCCTTCTTAAAATACCGTCTCAAAAATCATAAGTGCAAGACACTGCTTGGCCCAAAAGGAACACAAAATGGATACCAGCCAGAGACAAACCTTGACGTGCAATTTAGAAGTGTGAGTAAAAGCAGCTGGCTAAGTAATGACCTCCTCCACGCCCCCGGAGAGATGCATAATTTAGGACAATGAGTCTCCCAAGAATCTATTGACTCACCTTGGACTAATCTCATCAAAACTCAGCCTCACTTCCTTACACCCATTTACCCTAAGCAAGCAACACATAATTCTATTCACCAAACCTAGTAGCTTTTCCCATCTAGTATTTACAGGGTCATCAATCCCCATTCACACACCTATAGTCCACCTCAGAAAAACCCATCAAGCCTCTCCCAAATAATTGTCCACTTCAGAAAAATCCATCAAGTTATTGTTTTGGGCGGTGAATGTCAGCTTGCCCGAGGGAACATTTTGCCCTATATCAGAAGAGGGTCCACTCCCCAGGAGTGTGTGTGTTCTTGGATTCATACTCATGCCCCTAATCCTTTGGATCTTCTCTCCTCTCTCTGAAATGCTGGTTATTTTGCTGATCCCTCTGTAGACCTCTTTCTTCAAGACTGGTAATTATAGCCTTCCCCAAAACTGCTTTTCCTCTTTCCTCCCTGATTTCCTCTTAGCTGATTTCCTCTTGTATGTGTTTTCAGTGCGTGTGTGCTTTTTGCTCATTTTTATTTTCTTTCAATAAAAACCTTTCCAGTTGAACATCTGTCTGGTTTATTCTGACAGTTCTTTTAAGGGAAAAATCCCCGTTAACATTAGTGGAGAATCTCAATTATCCCCCCCCCCTTCGCTCTTCTCATTTAAGCTAATTCCCCCAACTAATTAGGAAACTATTTGGGTAACACACAATAAAAAAGAGGTTTTTATTTATGTATTTAAAACATTTGTATGCCATCTTTCCATTCAATTATGGTTCTCAGGGGGGCAAGCAATTAAGAAGACATTTTAAAAAACACCTTTTAGAAACAGTGCACATAGATATAGATATAAAGATATAAAACAAATAAGGGGGGAGCATCAGTACAGGTATGCCAGGAAGCAGAAAAGTCTTCACTAGTTGGTGGAAGACAGTGATTGAGCAGGGTAGACAAATAGCCCTGAGGAAGGATATAGGTAGTATGGTACTGGATAGCGCCGGCAGGAATAGAAAATCAGATTTTGCCACACAATGTTGAGTCAGGATGCCTGTGGATATTGGGTTCTTGCCATGGTTCAGTTGAGCTCTAATTCAATGTGACTGCAAACACACACTTTGTGGTTAGCAATGTAATTGAGAGAATCCACAATAAGGCTATATTAAATATAGCAGTAGAGCATACAAATTTATATATGGATTGAGCCCCTTTTGCAAATCTCAAATGTGTTTGGCAGACTAGGCCACAATATGCAGTTCTATACACTGACGAATGCTCTGTTTTGTCCCCTACTGCCTTGGATGAAGGAATCAAGATTAAGATGTGCCTGTAAAGGTCATGTATGTACCACTGTAGGGTTGGTGATAGCTTTCCCCTGGGATTCAGTTCACCTGAAACCCCTTCCTTCTACCCCCTGCTGTTTAAGAACATCTTCAGACATCACATGTGACTTGCTCTTCTTTATCATGTCCAAAGTTGGGTTGTCACATTTTGCTTGTTCAGCCATCTACGCAAGGCTGGACGCACAGAGACAACTTGCCCAGCTGACTAGTGGAGAAGATAGAAAAGTTTGACTTTAGACATTGCAAACAGGTGTGGAGAACTGGAGGCATGTGTGATTTGAACTTCCAGTTGTCCACACTGCTTTGTAATTGCCAAAACCGAACATCCCCCAACTCTGCAGTCTGCTGTGTAAGTCATTCCTGCCCCTGTGAACCTGCCCCATTCCTGACATGGGTGTATAATGTAACATCTGAAGAAGATCTTAGTGCTCTGACATCAACAATCAAAGATCCAATGTAGTACAGTGGTTAGAGCGTCCAACTAGTATCTAGGAGAGCCAGCTTCAAATCTTCACTCTATTTATTGGCTGACCTCATGCTAGTCACACACTCTCAGCCTAACCCACCTCACATGGTTGTTGTGAGGAAAAAAATGAAGGAGAAGAGAATTATGTTGAAAGCTGCTTTGGGTCTTCACTGGGCAGAAAGGTGGGGCATAAATGAAGCAAACAAATAAAATACAGACATGGTCATCACCACATTCTGCCTCAGGAAATACTTTCCATTTTGTGTGTGTGGTGGTCTTAATTTACAGTTCAGCCCCCAGATATCTGGAACTTGGCTATTTTACCAAGGTTCTTGTTTGGCACCGCATCATTATAATTTCTACAACCAGATTTTCAGTTTATCTGCAGGGTAGAATATCTGCACATCTTGGGCCCATCTGTGACCAATGAGACAGCAGTGCATTGAACTCTTGCCACTCCATAAAATGAAAATGCCCAGAAACAGGGCCAAATAGACATTAAGAGAAATGTATCATTTCCCCGACCGGCATTTCCTCCATGAGTTTCCCAATAAGAAAAGGAAGACATGATGCCCCATCATTACATTCATTGTTTCCATGCTTTCATTGCACAAGGCAGCCAGAATACTGGCACATGGCAAGTGGAATGCTGGGTTTGATTAGATCACGTCTGGTGTTCCTTTTATTAGATGTTATGAGGAAGATGCAGGTCAATCGAAGCCAGATATCCCTTGCCTTGTCCACTTACAGCCACATAGGCCATAAAACTCAAAATTTGAATTGCCAGAAACTGTAGCCTTCCATCATATAAGAATGTTACCTGAATGATAAAATGCTAACAGTGAATTTCTGAACACATGGAGCTGCTTTATACTGAGTAGGACCATCAGTTTGGTATTGTCTTCCCTGACTGGAAGCAGCTCTCCACGTCCTCAGATCTGCCTCATCTCATAACTTCCTGATTGGACTACTGCAGTGCAATCTACGTGGGGCTGCCTTTGAAGACATCTCAGAACTGATGCAAAATGTAGCACCAAGAATCATGTCTGGGGCCAGTTGCTTTGAACATATAATGGCAGGACCGCATCAACTGCTTTGGATGTCCATCTGCTTCTAGGCCCAGTTCAAAGCAGTGGTTATCAACTTCATTCCATCTCCTGGTATACTCCCATGCACCAGAACAAATCAAGTGCCCAGTGGCACCTTTAAGACCAACAAAGTTTTATTCGAGCTGTGAGCTTTCGTGTGCACATGCACCTGGATCTATCCCATGCACCAGTTACACTCCTCAGACAGCCTTCTCTTAGTGGTAGCCTCACCTAAGAATGTCTATTTGGCAACACTTAGGTCACCAACGTTTTCCGAAGTAGGGTGGCCAGGCATGACATGGCAACCAACAGGAACTGGGGGAGGCAGGAACTTCCGTTTCTCAGGGGAACAGTCAGTGTCTCTGGCACAATGATGTCCCTTCTGACACAACCCAGAAGTGAGGGCATTGTGCTAGGACTGATGCTCTAGCATTCACCCAACATAAGGCTTGCCTGCCTCCAGGTGGGTCAGGAGATCTGGAATTATAATTGATCTCCAGGCTACAGAAATCGGTTACCCTAGAGAAATCAGCTCCTTTGCAAAGGACCTTTGCTGAGGTCCGTCCCCTTCCCAAACCCAGTCCTCCCTAGGCTCCTGAGTTGGCAGCCCCACTCTATTATTTAACCATAGAGTTTTGGGTGAATGTCACAGTGTCACCTGGCACGATGATGTCATTTCCGGGCCATACTGGAAGCAATCTCACGAGGCTGGGGACAATGACCATGCTCCCCAATTTTGCCCTGGCATTCCCTTCCACTGACCAGTTTAGTGGCGGTGGGCCAAGGGGAGCTGGAGATCCCCTGCTCCAGAGGGAAACTGGCAACACTTTCTATAGTACATCCATTCCTCTGGAATGCTCTGCCAGAATATATGCAGCAGGTGCCCGCATTTGCCATTGTCAGGAAGGTATGTAGGACCATCTGTTCCAGACAGCATTTGGGGGAGGGTACTGAGGAAGTACACAACTTTAAGGCTACTGAAAAAGAAACTGAAATCACTAAAGATTTTCTGTTCCTTGGCTCCATCATCAACCCAAAGGGAGTCTGCTGGGTCCAGCTGGTCGCCACAGATACCCTTTACTGAAAGCTGGATACGCAGTCCAAAAGCAAGCTGAGAAACAGAGCCGAAGGTCAGAAAGCCGGGAAATCAGTCAGAAGTTTCAGGAGCAAGGAGCACAGGCTGACGGCCAGGATCAGGTCTGAGCACACACACAGTTGCTTCCACGCCGAGGCAGGTGAGCGGGGGTGTTTATGACCAGGTCCTCCCTTCCCTGGGAGTCAGTCTGCAAAGACTCACATTGCCTTTGCAACAGCTGAAGTCTGGCACACTTTCTTCTCTCTTGTACATTCAGACGCTGGCATACCCTGCATTTGAGACAATCAGGTGAGCTAGGTGGGGGATTCTGGCCTCAGGGTGTCTCCAACTGGGGGTGCTGGGAAGAAGAAGAAGAAGAGTTGGTTTTATAGCCCACCCTTCACTCACTTGGAGTCTCAGAGTGGCTTACAAACTCCTTTCCCTTCCCCTCCCCACAACAGACACCCTGTGAGTTAGGTGGGGCTGAGAGAGCTCTGAGACAACTGTCCTTGAGAGAACAACTGGTACAGAGATATGGCTTGCCCAAGGTCATCCAGCAGCTGCAAGTGGAGGAGTGGGGAATCAAACCTGGTTCTCCCAGAGTCCACGCACTTAACCACTACACCAGACTGCTGGGGCAGGCTCTGGATCAGTCTCTCCCTCTGGCTGCACCTCAGTCTCTTTGCCTTGCTGCTCCTCCTGTGCAGCTGCTGGGGTTTCTTCTCCCTCAGGTGCTGTTAAGGGTTCCTCTGCTGGGCTGACTCCAGAGGAGGCTGGGTTGCCCCATGCCTCTTCCTCATCTGAGGAACAGTCAGCCTCAGCAGAGCCAGGACCCATGACAGGGACACTGCAACCAAGAAATCAGAAGGAGACTGAGAATGAGAAGGGCAGCCGTGAAGGAAGCAGAAAAGATCCTTAAGTGTCCAAGATCAAGATCATTCATACCACAGGGTTCCTGTTACTATTTATGGGTCGGGTGTGAACCTTGGACAATGAAGAAAGCTGACAGGAAGAAAGCTGATCCCTCTGAAATGAAATGTTGGAGGAGAGTTTTATGAATACCGTGGACTGCCAAAAAGAAAAAAATATATGGGTTGAGCCTGAACTCTCCCTAGAAGCTAAAATGACTAAACTGAGGCTATTGTACTTGATCTCATTATGAGAAGATAGTCACTGGAAAAGAGAATAATGCTAGGAAAACTGAAGGCAGCAGGAAAAGAGACAGACCCAACACGAGATGGACTGACTCAATCAAGGATGCCATGGCACTCAGTTTGCAAAACCTGAGCAGACTGTTAACAACTGGACCATTTGGGTCACCATAAATCGGAAGTGACTTAATGACACTTAACACACATGCAAATGTTTTTGGCTGTGATTTTAACCGTGCGTATTGCTTTTTAACCACCAGTATTCATTGTGTACTGGTTTTAATACATGACAGTTTTGTCAGTCATATTGAGTTTGTGGAGATACGGCAGGATATAAACATTTTAAACAAATTCCCTGTTTCCTGGTCTTTTCAAGTGGAGATGCTGGGAACTGAACCACAAACCTTCTGCCTGCTCACCAGATGCTCTACCACTGAGCCATGGCACCACGATGCTTCTTTGGAGGATATTTCTTCAGTCCTCATTAACATCTACAGAAGTCTCTGGCCTTTGAAAGAGAACATGGTGGGTGGAGGGTGTCATATATTCTTATTGTCTGCGTTGCAGGTATTTGTAGCTGTTTGCATTTATATTTTCCCACATTCTTTTTGCTGCCTCGGGGAGCTATTTATGGGGGGGGGGGGGAGTTTCTAATAACGGTGTACAATATTGCAAAGGCCTTTAATGACTCCCTATGGCAACAAATAAGTCTGGGAAAATATACACAAACTCACAATACGAATGCAAGCACTCCATTCCAAGTTAACAAAATTAGGGACGTACTAATTACGGAGGGGGAGGGAATTGTTAAAACGTAGACAATGGGTTGAAATTTACACAAATTCAACAAAAGGGGAAACGTGCTAAATAGATTTTTTTTAAAAAAAAAAAAACCCTATCCACAGTTGTCCCCCTCCCAGCCATTGTGGACAGCTGTGTTTGACTGCTGTGCTTGAGGAGACTGCCTTCCTCCCTTTTCCCTGCCAAAGAGAGGCAGAAAAGACAAATGGGATCCATTCTACGACTTGCACAAGAGACAGATAAAAATGACAACTTTCAGATGCTTTCATAAAAGGGGTCTTACAGGCATTAAAACCCTTTGAAAGGAGGGGCCCTGGCTCAGTGGTAGAGCCCGGGCTTCGCATGCAATAGGTCAGAGTCTCGATTCTTACCATCTCCAGTTAAACAGTCTCAAATAAAATATGGTTTGACCTCTGAAGTCTTAAATGGCTTGGATCCCAAACATCAAAAGGCCCACCTCCACCTGTATATCAACCTACTATCCAGGTCTCGTGATCCATACATGATGTCTTCCAAAGGCAGCCAGTCTTAGCTTAAGGTTCGACTGGCTGGAACCTGCATGAAAACTTTTTAGCTACCCTCTAGAAGACTGTGACACTCCCTTCCTCAAGAAGGTCTTCAGACTGGATTAAAAGGACAGTGACTTGTCCCTGAAGTTATTTTAGGTGGGTTTATGTTAATTTCAAGTAAATCTGGGAATGAAATGATCTTATGTATGGATCTGTTGCAAGGTGACTTGACCTTTGGGTAAGAAAAGAATATTAAAAGCCCAGCGGGATCAGATCAACAGTCCCTCTGTGCCAGCTTCTTGTTTCCCACTGAGGTCAACCAGATGTCAACAGGGACCCAGAAGCCAAAGCCTCCACCTGCTTTTGCTGTCTCCTGAAACTTGTATTCAACTTTAGATGTCCACTTGAAGCTGTTGCACTTGGTGCTTTAATTACTTTACAGTCCAGTCCTTTTACTTGGGTGGGTAGCCAAGTTGGTCTGAAGCCGCAGAACAAAGTTTGAGTCCAGTGGCACCTTTAAGACCAGCCAAGTTTGATTCTGGGTATAAGCTTTCATGTGCATGCAACCCAAGGACTTGCAACCCAAGGACTTGCAAAGGATGGAGTGAACACTATATGGAGTGAACAGTTTGGTGTAGTGGTTAAGTGCATAGACTCTAATCTGGGAGAACCAGGTATGATTCCCCACTCTTCCACTTGCAGCTGCTGGATGACCTTGGGCAAGCCGTAGTTTTGGCACAGCTGTTCTTGAAAAAGAGCAGTTTCTGTCAGAGCTCTCTCAGCCCCACCTACCTCACAGGGTGTCTGTTGTGGGGAGGGGAAGGGAAAGGAGTTTGTAAACTGCTCTGAGACTCCCTTGGGTAGTGAAGGGCGGAGTATAAATCCAGTCTCCTCCTCCTCTTCTTCTTCTTCTTCTACGTCTGTTGAGAGGGACAAATTGACTGGGATTTCTCCTGATTTCTCCTGAGGGTATGTCTGCCCTTCAGTTTAAACTGGTTTAACTGCCATTCTGGTTCCTTAGGGAACCCTAGAAACTATAGTTCTGTGAGGGGAGTCAAGGAGTTCTCAGCAGCCTGCTCAAACTACGACTCCCATAATCCTTTGAAGAGACAACACCACAGATATTTATAAAACCAATTTAAGATCTTAGGTCGTATAGAGAACAGAGGCAGCACAGGACAAAGAGCCTGTGGCATTGGTTCAGTCCTCCTGAACACCAGGCTTCCTCCTCTTGACATGATAACCAGCATTCTTTACAGAGGATTCCAGAAATGACATCTCTGAACACTCAAACTGACTCTCGCAATAAACCAAACGTCTCTGTGCTAATCCCAGAAGCAGCAACGGGGGGAAAAATGCCTGTGTCAGTCGTTTTCCTAGTATTTTCATAGCTGCTTGGTACTAGAGGTTATGAATTTCAGATGGAATGTGTTGACTCTGGGCTATGTGAGCACTAATAGCAGGTGCTCTGGGATTTGTCTGCTCTTTTGGTAGGGAATTCAACAGTGGCTAGTACCGCTCTCCCAAACATGAGGCCATCGGAGAGGATCTGTGAAGGTTGCTTGGCTGAGTTTGGTGGATATTTTATAGCTTCGAAACTTTGTTCAGGAGAGTTCTGACTTGAGCCTGGGGATATTTTTTCCTTTTCTTTAGAAAGAAGGTAAATCAACTGTGTACTAGAAGTGGACAGTAAGATGCCCTGATGGTAGAAGGTAGAAGAAGAAGAAGAAGAAGAAGAGATTGGATTTATACCCTGCCCTTCACCAAGAGTCTCAGAGCGGCTTACAAACTCCTTTCCCTTCCCCTCCCCACAACACACACCCTGTGAGGTAGGTGGGGCTGAGAGAGCTCTTTTGAGGACTGCTCTTTCAAGAAGAGCTGTGACAAGGCTTGCCCAAGGTCATCCAGCAGTTGCAAGTGGAGGAGTGGGGAATCAAGCCCGGTCTTCCCAGATTAGAGTCCGCGCACTTAACCACTACACCAAACTGGCTCTTTTTGTACTTTTTGACTCTGTGGGACAGTCAAGAGGACAGAGGCGCTTAGTCCTTATAAGAAACGGGTGGGATGGGGAAATGGCGCCTACATTGTTGCTGACAGGCTAGCAGCCCCTGGCAAACTAGGAAATGACATCACTTGTCTGTGCTGAATGAAACCCTCAGAGTAGAATGATAGTCACTAGAGCAGAATGATGCCCCTTGGGGATGTCATTCCAATTCCAGACTACTGATTCCAATCCCTGGGGGGCATCATCCCACTCTGAGGACTGTCATTCGAGGCCCAGGGAAGGTCTCTCTAAACCTGTTTGCATTTCCTATGCAGCTTTTGTAAGTAAAGGTTTTCCTTGCTCGAAAGCTAGTTGAATCCGACTCTAGGGGGCGGTGCTTATCTCCGTTTCCAAGCCGAAGAGCCAGCACTGTCCAAAGACGTTTCTGTGGTCATGTGGCCAGCATGACTAGACACCAAGACACACGGAACGCTATTACCTTCCCACCAAAGCGGTACCTATTTATCTACTTGCAATTTCTTGCTTTCGAACTGCTAGGTTGGCAGGGGCCGGGGCCAGAGACGGAGCTCACTCCATCCTGTGACACTTGGGTCTCAAACTGCTGAACTACAGATCTTCCAGTCTGCAGCTCAGCGTCTTAACCCCTGAGCCACCGCAGCCTCTTTTTGTACTGTGCTGCAATTTAATGGAGCCCACACAAGCCAGCTGGCATTCTTGCCTCCCATTATATCCAGTAGTCTTTCATGTTCCCAATGGGCATTCTTATCATTCATTTTAGTACATCAGGACTCAGCTTTCTACTTATCCAGCCACAGAAGAACAAAAGGCTCTGCGCTCTTCCCAAGGAGAGAAGGAAAGAGATCTGCGGCTCTCTGAGGCTCGTCTCCAACCGTGATTGGCTGAAAGCGCTCTGTGCTCCTTCCTTGAAATAATCTGATCTGAAGGAGAAATGCCATTGTTCAAGGAATCAGTAGGATGGAGGAAGGACATGAGAACCTGCTGTCTGCTAGCCCTGCAGCACCCAAAGCTGAAAACAAGACGGATTTTTTTCAAGGAGGGTAAATTTCCCCTCTAAGAGTCCTGGATTCCTGTTACCATTCCAAAACATCACGGTAATGATCCCAAACAGCAATTGCCATGTGTATCTTCAGTTCAGGTATTTCATTATGCCCAGCCCTACTAAGCAAGCAAGCCAGCGAATCAAGCCCCTCTCTCAATTGGCTGAAATTCGGCGTCTGTTGTGCAGCCATTCATTTGGCATATGGTTACTGCACAAATGGAAACATAAAAACATAAGAGGCTTGTTGGGTTATACTGAGTATCCATCAAGTCTAACATCTGGTTTTTCAAAACATAAGCAGGGCTCCCAGTATTCAGGGGAACATTGCCTCTGAACAAGGAAGTTCCATTCAGTTGTAGTGGTGAATGACCCAACAGGATTCCTGTCTTCCACAGGTCTTTCTAATCACCTTTAGGGCTTTTTTTCTGGGGGAATGTGCCGGAATGGAGTTCCGGAACCTCTTCAGCAAAATTCTTTTTTTTAAATGTTGAAAAGTTTGTGAGTTTTCAGTATACAGTATACAAACTTAATTTCCCCCTGTATGCAAACCACTGAAAAAAAATAACATTGTACACATAAAGTATTAGACAACAAATTGTGTCCTTAAAATGAATTAGTATTTTCTTTCACAGTCCTTTTTCACAGAAGTTACGGATCACTCCCTTTTTTGTCTCTGAACACAGTCACAAATAAAGCAGTGACGGATCGCCTAGATTGCCACCCATTTCTTCTGACTTCTTCAGGCTGCTGTCTCAATGGTGGAGCCCCCAAAGCTCTAGAAGTTAACTCTGACTTTGCAGTCTATCTTCCTGCAATTCGGCTCTTCTTCTGGGCTCTCAAAATCCTGTGGCAGTGAGTCCCATGGGTTCAATATGCATTATGTCCGTTTTGACTATTGCAAGGAAGCAAATTTGACTTCTCACTTCTTCCCCTCAGAGCTAAAACAGAGAAGCAGAATCCTTACTCAGTTTTCCTGTGGTTGAGCTACTCTGATTGCTCCTCCCACTCAAACCACACATAGACACCCCACACCCCACACGTATAAAAGACTATCATGTCAGGGAGAAGATTGTATGCCAGTTTTTCACTGATGTAACAGGTATGTATATGCAGAATATATTTATGTGGGAGAAACGTTCCCCCACCGAGAGGAGCGCTATATTCTCCGGAACAAACAAATCCACTGTAACTGTATAGCTGTTCTATTCAGATCTTGTACTCTGGGGTTCCAGACTTGCCCTCTCCTATGGCAGTAATAATATCGGGCTTTGAGCAGACAGTGCTGCTTTCTGTAAGAGAGAGTACAGTGTTATGATCTCCACTGCTTCTGCTTTATATCTAACTGACATTTCTTATTGGTGGGTGTGTGCTCTTTAATACTCTACTGGAATATACAGTACGATAGCTGCCTTGGCTGGTGGTGTAAAATTTAGACACCTATGACTCAGTCCAAAACAAAGCTGCCTAAATCCATCAAGATAGATCCACCAGTGAACGCTCACTGATCTTTACTACTGAACTCATAAAATGCTACCCAAAGGAAGAAAAGAATTTGGCACCCAGGTTTCTCACAGACAGAATATTGGCACTGTCGGCTTCCAGTTTAGTCACAGTGGTTACACTGGGCCTTTCTGGGTGTTCTAAGACTTCTAAGACTTTTTTTACTGAACATGCAGGTGGGGGGAGAGTGGGGTTGTGGTGGCAAGATATACACATGTGTTGGAATGTCTTTTACAGTCAACCTACAAGCAATTATTCATGTGTGAGCACAAACCCTGAAAAGGCAAGAGTCCTAACTGCACGAAGGGAGAGTTTTGCATGTACTTCTAACCGAGTGGGCTCTGTTCATTTGTTCCGTTGAATGTGGCCACAGTGATCTCATCCTCTGTAGACATTCTTCTTCCCATCCCCCACCTTAGGGCCATCAATAAAAGTTAACTTCCTGTTTTGATTAACCCTAGGGGCTGCGTGTCTCAGGGAAAGAAACACACATATAAGTTACTATTTCAGTCGGTATATGTGTTTTAGTAAATAAATAAATGGTAAGGTTTCACTTGCTCGAAAGCCAGTCGAATCCGACTCTAAGGGACGGTGCTCTTCTCCATTTCCAAGCTGAACAGCCAGCACTGTCCGAAGACATTTCCATGGTCATGTGGTCATGTGACTAAACACTGAGGTGCACGGAACGCTGCTACCTTCCCACCGAAATGGTACCTATTTATCCACTTGTAATTTCTTGCTTTCGAACTGCTAGGTTGGCAGGAGCTGGGGCCAGAGACGGGAGCTCACTCCGTCATGCAGCACTCGGATCTTGAACTGCAGAGCAATCAGCCTTCCAGTCTGCAGCTCAGCACCTTAACCTCTGAGCCACCGCCACCCAGTGTTTTAATGGAACAGTGTTTGACCCCCAAACCCCAATAACTGTGTGAGTGAGGGCCTGTGAGTAAAGGGGACTGGGGTGCCCTTTCTGTTGATGTCTCTGCAAGCAAGAGAGGGGAAATGGTCAAGGGTCTCTCTATGGCCCTTTCTGCGCACACAGCTCACTGTGCTTAGTCCGGAGAATCCGAGCAGTCAAACCACTAAGGTTGACTTGATTTTTTTTGCCTTCCCTTCTGCACCACTCTTTTTCTCTGGTTTATTTATTGTGCATTCTGTGTATGCATTCTGCATCTTCAACAAAGCCCACATTTTTTGCTTAATTTGGGTGGAGACTTAATGGTGTGGGGGGGGTGTCCAATTGCCCTACTGCAGCTGCATAGTTACCTCCAGTAAGTCCTGTTTTTATAGCATGCAAACACCACACCCAACGACACCCAACTCCCAATGATAGGCTATTTACATTACATTACTTTCTTACTGGTCACCTCTAGAGTCCTGGTGGGCTATTGTTCTGGAGCTCCAAGCTCAGCCTGTCTCTGATAGACAATCATGGGTTGTTCCAGCCCCAATAAATAACAGCCAGTAAGCGACTTCTGTTTAAATCCTCCTTGTTCAGTTCTGCGAATGAAACTGACACAGAGAAACAGCCAACAACTTGGTCGAGCCAGCACACAAGCAATGGGGCACACCACAGCCTCCCCTTTCTCCCTTCCTCGCTCCCCCACTCCCTTCTATGGCTCACTGCCACTGGGCTACTCCAGGCATGGAAAAACCCCTAGATGGATGCAAGCTCAAGGGCTGGCTGGTCTCTCGGTGAATTTGTGTTTTGATGGTGCTATCCACCATGGCAGTAGTTGTGGAGCCATGCAGGAGCTGGTGGGGATGCAGTTCCTCCAAGGGGGGGGGGAATTTTTCCAACAGAAACACTTTCAGAGAACAGAGTTTTTCAACTTTCAGGGAGGATTCCAATAAAAAGTAGGTGTTTCCCTCCCTGCACCGGGTGCAACCGGCACAGGCGAGCTCAAGGCCTTGGCCATTTTAAAGAATGCAGAGTGCATTTTGGCTTTTGTCCTGTTACTTGAAAGCATGCAAGTCAGTGGGGAAGTTCTTGAGAAAGAACCGTCTTCTCCCCTGAAGTTTCTTCCCCATTCAAAGCGCATACTGTGCCATGCAATACTTGAGCTTCAGTGGCAAGCATAACAAAGGACTCCCTGGGAGGACACAGAAGGGGTGGGCGGAGGAGTGGCCTCCAAGGGGGCTGGAAAAGAGGTGGGGGGGGAGGAAATCCGAGGAAACGTTTCTGCATTCGAATTACTCCAATGTGTGTGTGGGGGGGGGAGACCGTGGCAAAACAACATTCAGAAAACCCCAGGGAAACAGTGGAGAGAAACCGAACTGAGAGCTGAACAATGCAGAATTTAAAAATAACCCGGCAGAGAGAAACTCATAGGCAATGCAGAATTAAAAATAGACAGCGAGTCAAAAGCAGGAGGCAATGCAGAACGGAAAATACCATGAGGCAGAACAGCTGTGAGTGCAGGGAATCTTTGCTGTTGTTGTTCATGTCTAGTATGGCCCTTAGAATATCTGCTTGTTAACATCCTGTATCGGGTGCTTTCCTCTGAACTGCTAGAAAGACCATGGAATTTTGTCAATCAGCAGCTTGGGAGGAATGTATACAGGCAACAGGTTATTTTTGTACAGATGATTTCATGGCAACACGGTTTACTTATGTCAGCTCAAATCCCATGTACAGTGTGTAGGCAGGTGTAGGATTTCAGCCTTAACAAATAAAAACATAAGTATGAAATAGGGTTGTCAGGCAGCCAGTAGTTTATTGGTCTAATCAGCAATATAATTGTCTCTCGTTTCATATCCCCATTGTCAACCAGCATGGCCATGAAACAGGGCCACCAAGAAAAGAAGAAGAAGAGAAGAAGGCTGTGGCCACACGGGCCTTAAATGCGGGAGGAAGGGCAATTTCCTCCCGCATTTAAAGGGGCCGACCAGACGGCTGGCCCCTAGTCCCGTGCCGAAGCGGGATCCAATGCGGGTTCCTCCCGCATTTTCCCGGGTATTGCGGGAGGAACCCGCATTGGAGGTATCTGGACAGCCCCCTCTCGCAAGCATTGCGAGAGCAGGGCTGTCCAGATAGCCCCGCCGGCCATTCCCCCCCCCCTTTTACACTTGGGCGCATGGCTATCCATGCGCCCAAGTGTAAAAGGGGGGGGGGAACCCCGACTTACCAAGGCGGATGGTGGGTCAGAGGCCGCCACCGCCACTTCCAGTCCTGCTGGGGCCGCCTCCGCCGCCTCTGCCAACGTCTCTTCCGCCGCCGCGGCTGCTGCCTCTTCCCCTGTGGCCGCCGCCACCTCCACCGTGGCTGCTGTTCCCGACGACGACGACACTTCAGCGGCCGCGGCCACCGATCACGGTGCTGCAGGGGTTGGGATGTTTAGACATCCCAACCCGCTGTTGAAAAATGCAGCCCCTTTAAATCCAGGATCCCTCCCGGATTAAAGGGGCCGTGTGACCGCGGCCGAAGAGATTGGATTTATACCCCGCCCTCCACTCCCCAAGGGAGTCTCAGAGCGGCTTACAAACTCCTTCCCCTCCCCACAACCGACACCCTGTGAGGTAGGTGGGGCTGAGAGAGCTTTTTCCCAAGCTGTCCTTGAGGGAATTGCTGGTACAGAGCTACAGCTTGCCCAAGGTCATCCAGCCAGGTGCAAGTGGAGGAGTGGGGAATCAAACCCGGTTCTCCCAGATTAAAGTCCGCGCACTTAACCACTACACCAAACTGGCTCTCAAGAAGAGAAGAGACTGGATTTATACCCCACCCTTCACTACAGGAGGGAGTCTCAGAGCATGTTACAAACTCCTTTCCCTTCCCCTCCCCACAACAGACACCCTGTGAGGTAGAGAACTCTGACAGAAACTGCTATTTTCCAAAAACAGCTGTGCCAGAACTATGGCTTGCCCAAGGTCATCCAACAGGTGCAAGTGGAGGAGTGGGGAATCAAACCCGGTTCTTCCAGATTAGAGTCTGCACACTTAACCACTACACCTAGAGACCAGACACTTCTCAGATCTTTTGCAAAGGTATTCTTGGTAAAATAAATATTGACATTCCAGATTTTTATCATGTTCTGATTCCATGCCGCCCTATCAGATTCCATTCTGACCAAATTCCTTCTCCACTACCATTGCTCGGTCTGCCAGTTTCTATCCAAGCCCCTTCATGAATCCCACCTGGGAAAGGACAATATTTTTGAAATGCAAAGTCAACAACCTTGCTGTGAAAACATGGTCGTAACATTACGTAATGTGTGATGATGTGCAGTTTAAATCCTAGTTCCTCCATAGTGTCCAAATCTTTCTTTGCTTTCATCCATTCCACAGCATCAGATTGTTAGTAAATATTACAGCTCAGTTTTATCAATTCCAGAGAAATCTGTTGGGGGGGGGGGGAATGCTTAATTTCAAGCCAAATATGGAGTTGTGTCTTAGCTCAAGAACTGGATATTACACAAGAATTTCCTATGGTATTTCCCCCCTTTTTGCTGTGAGTTGTCCAAAACCCAAAGAATTTTACAACAAAATGTGCAGCACACCCAAATGACACAACATTGATTTGTTCAGGAGTGATAATATCAGATAAGTTCAAGTGTATGTATTAGGGGGGGGGTGTTAAATCAAAAAGCTCCCCTGTGTCCCAGTGGATGAGCATGATGGTTTGGGTGGGTTTCCATAGGCAGGCAATTCCATAATTATGGTGATGCATTTACAAAAAAGGAAGGTGTGTGATGCATTTGGTAGACTGAAACACAGGGGGGTGGGCTTGAATTTACTTGGTACATCATACGTTGTGCAGTTTCGAGTGAAAGGAAATGCTGAAATGCAAACACAGACAGCTGTGAGTTGGAGTGCTGGGTCAAGAGTCTCTTCTCATTTCAACAATTGTTCTTTTGCAAATTTATTTATGTATTTTGGGAACTTCAACCCTTTCATACCCTGCCATTGTTCCACTGAAGAAAGTCATCTCTGAGCTGCTTTTACTCCTGCTTGGGGGGCAGGGGAGTATTCTGGCACCTGTAAGTTTTCCCAGCAGGAGTAGAAACAGCTTGAGGGTGTGTTTTTCCAGCAAGCAAATGACATGCGAAGGAAGGATTAAAGTTTCTGCCGCCTCCTCCTCCTCCTCCTCTCTCAGTCGCCTACAGTTCTTTTTAAAAAAAAAAAAAAAGATTTTTTATTGAAGTCACAATTTTCATTAAACAATACATTCATCTTATTTTTTACCGACCTCTTTTTATTTTCCTCCTCCTCCCCCCTTTTAGGCTTCCAGCAGACCCCACACCTGTACTTAACTTTAGATTAACAGGTAAATTACTAATTAAAGATTAAGATTAAGTATTTAGCTCTTTTTCTATAACATATATACCTCTAATATTTTTATATATTATTCCACTCCTAAAAATGTTAGATAAATATACAATTACTACAGATTTTTCAATAGTTAGAAAATGTAAATATGTTTCCTTTTAATTCTGTATACTTTTCTGTATATTCTTGCAGGTCCTTCCATTCTTCTAAAAATGTCATGGAGTCTTAATTGTTCAGTTTCTTAGTCCATTTGTCCATTTCAGCCAAAAATACTAATTTTCTGAGCCATTCCCAAAGTTCTGGAATTCTTTCATTCTTCCAGTTTTGTGCATAAACCATTCTTGCGGTTGTCACCATATACCATATCATTGTTCGTTTACTGACATCTATATCTTCTAACTTAAGACCCAACAAAAACAATTCTGGTATTTTTTTAAAAGTACATTTCAAAAATTTTTGCATTTCATCATGTATCATTGACCAATAGTTCTTCGCTTTCTCACAAGTCCACCACATATGATAAAAGGAACCTTCTTTTTGTTTACATTTCCAACACTTATTAGATACATGTTTACTAATAATTGCAATTTTCTTAGGTGTCATATACCATCTATACATCATTTTATAACAATTTTCTTTAAGACTATAACATGTTGATATACTCATAGCTCTTTTCCATAAAAATTCCCATGATGACATTGGAATATCTCTATTAACATTAATTGCCCATTTTATCATCTGTTCTTTAACTAATTCATCTTCATTATACCATTTCAACAGTATTTTATACATTTTAGAAACCATTTTCTTATCACCTTATAGCCATACCCGTTCTATTTCATTATTTTCACTTCTCAAGCCGCCCGCCCTCTTATCTGCCTTGAACAAATCATACAAATCAACGGCCAGGCACCAGCAGGGGGCCAGAGCGGAAGACAGTGTGAACCTCGGAGAGCCCGGGGGGGGGGGGTTTCAGAGCGACTGGTGGCAGGAGTCGCTCGAGCCTTAGAGGGTCCTGGAGCGACTGGTGGCAGGAGTCGCACAGGGCCTGGAGAGTGAGAGCCAGAAGCCCGGAAAACCAGTCCACCCTTGTTTCCGTCGGAAGACGGGATGGGGGAGCAGGAGAGTGGAAGGCACCGAGTCACCAAAGATCATCTACCCCGGTTAACTGCAGTGACCGTGAGATCCCCTCCCGCGGGGGAAGGACTGGTTCCCTCTAGCAAGCAGTGCTGTAGTGATGTTTTAGGTTAGGTTAGGTGTAGACTAGGGGTTATTATTATTATTAGGCCTTACTCTTTATTTATATAGTTAGAAGTTAGGTTAGTCATTTTAATCTTACTGCCTGAAGTTTATTGGGGCAGCAACGAAGAGAGGTCAGGGTGGGCTTTAGTGATTGAGCATTGAATATTAGTAGCCGACACAATACCAACCTGCTGGTTTTGGGTCGTTAGATGTTAGGAGGGAGTGGCTCAGGTTTAGCATGGGTGGCTTGGGGGTTGGACCTCTTTCTGGGCTCTGTTGGCGCTGGTTGGCCTGTGACCGGCATTGTGACGTGTGAAGGCTGCTGGCGTCAATGCCATCTGAACTGGGGATTCCAGTACTTCTGGGGCAGGGGAAATATAGCAGTGGGAGCAGGCGGGTTGTGAGGGGAAGGAGGCGGAGAAATGGAGAAGCTCGGCCTCCTTCCTGCCTGCGTCCCATCCCGAGAGTGGCCAGCAGGGAGGCTGGGAAGGACCGTCCTCCGTCATTGGTGTTGTGTAACGCCAGGTCTATTAACAACAAAACTGCAACCCTGCAGGAATATCTCTTAGAGCAGGGTGCTGACCTGGCGTGCGTGACCAAGACCTGGGTGCGAGAGGGAGAGACAGTGGCTCTCTCTCTCAGTTAGCTCCACCTGGGTTCTCGGTCCTCCACCAATCACGGACTGAGGGCCGGGGAGGAGGAGTGGCACTGTTCATTCGGGAGGTTTACTCCTACAGGGCACTCCCGCCGTTGAGGCTTGCGGGCATAGAGTGCACGAGCCTGGTGTGGGTAGCTGGGGAGAGGTTGGCTATCTGGCTGGTGTACCGGTCTCCCAACGCACCAGCCGATAGCCTGTCCTCGCTGGTCGAGGCTGTGTCGGGCTGGGCCTTGGAGCACCCAAAGCTTGTAGTCTTGGGTGACTTCAACGTCCATGCCGACGATGCGGCCTCTGTTCCGGCGAGGGATCTGGTGTCTTCCATGGCGGCACTAGGGCTCACCCAATTTATACAGGTTCCTACACACCAGGCCGGGCACACGCTCGACTTGATCTTTGCGGCGGGGGTTGCGGTGGGGCAGTTGACTGCTATGGCAGTGCCATGGTCTGACCACTATGCACTGAAGGCTCGTCTGATGGTGTCCCCCCAACTCCGTTTGGGTAGCGAGCGTATTTTAGCTCGCCCGCGGAGCCTGATGGACCCACAGCGGTTCTTGACGGCTTTGCGGGAACCCATGCCTTCCAGCGGCTCATTAGATGGGCTGGTCGAGGACTGGAATAATCGGGTCTCGGCGGCCATCGATGAGATCGCTCCCTGACGCCCTCTGCGCCCCCGCTCTAAGCTGGCCCCCTGGTTTACCGAGGAGCTGAGGCTGATGAAGCGGGAACTCAGACGGCTAGAGAGACGGTGGCGGCGATCTCGCGACGAAGTACCAAGAGCATCTTATAGGACGTTTATGAGATCCTATGAGATGGCAATCAAGGCCGCTAAGAGGCAATTCTATGCGGCTGAGGTTGCATCTGCTAGCTCTCGCCTGGCCCAATTATTTAGAACTATTAGGTCTTTAACTACAGTGCCACAGAGCACATTAAATGATAGGGAATTGGAAATTGGCAGTGAGGCATTTGCGAGCTATTTTGCAGATAAGATCTTGCTGCTCCGCCGTGATCTCCCGGCCACAGTTGAGACAGTGTGTGAACTTGAGGCTCCATGCACGTCTTCTGGTTCCACCTTGGATCATTTCAGCCCTCTCAGTTTCGAGGAGGTTGACAGGTTGCTCCTGACTGTACGCCCAACCTCGTGCAGCCTTGATCCCTGCCCCTCGTGGCTTATAAAAGCTTGCCACGAGGGGTTGTGTGGTGTGCTTCGGGAGATTATTAACAAGTCCTTAGTTGAAGGGCTGTTCCCGGAGGCGCTCAAGGTTGCGATGGTCCGCCCCCTCCTTAAAAAGCCATCTTTGGACCCGGCTGTATTGGCCAACTATCGGCCGATGTCTAACCTACCCTATTTGGGCAAGGTACTGGAGAGGGCGGTGGCGATGCAGAGCTTCATGGATGACACCTCCATGCTAGACCCGTTTCAATCTGGCTTCCGACCAGGTCATGGGATGGAGTCGGTCTTGGTTGCCCTCACGGATGACCTCCGAAGACACCTGGATCGAGGCGGTACGGCAGCACTGGTGTTGTTAGATCTGTCGGCGGCTTTTGATGTGGTTGACCACCAGTTGCTGATCCACCGCCTCGCCGATGCGGGGATACGGGGGCTTGCTTTACAATGGCTCGCCTCCTTTCTCCAAGATCGGGGACAGAGGGTTGCGCTCGGGGAACAGACCTCCCAGAGGCACCCACTGGTGTGTGGTGTGCCTCAAGGGGCGGTCCTGTCCCCGATGTTGTTTAACATCTATATGCGCTCCCTCGCCCAGATTGTCAGGAGGCATGGGCTGGGCTGTCACCAATATGCGGATGAAACCCAGCTCTATCTGTTGTTGGGCGGCCAGTCTGGCTCTACCCCAGATAACCTGGAGCGGGCGCTCCAGGAGGTTGCGGGCTGGCTTCAACTGAGTTGACTGAAATTGAATCCTCTGAAGACGGAGGTCCTGTGCCTGAGTCGGACCGGATCGGGATTGGGGCACCCACTTCCATCCTTCGGTGGGGCACCATTGGTGCCAGCTCCGAGGGTCAGGAGTTTGGGTGTGCTCCTGGACTCTGCCTTAACGATGGAGGCCCAGGTAGCAGCCACTGCAAAAGCAGCCTTTTTCCACCTACGGTTGATTAGGCAGTTGGCCCCCTTCCTCGAACGCGAAGACCTAGCCACAGTGATCCATGCTATGGTCACCTCTCGTCTTGACCACTGTAACGCTCTCTACTTAGGACTGCCCTTGTCTCAGATCCGGAGGCTGCAGCTAGTGCAGAATGCTGCGGCCAGGCTGCTGACGGGTCTCTCGTTGAGGGACCATGTCCGGCCTGTGCTGCGGACACTGCACTGGCTGCCTATAGCATACCAGATCAGGTTCAAGGTGCTGGTTTTGACCTTTAAAGCTCTTTATGGTCAGGGGCCTGCCTACTTGAGGGACCGCCTTTCCCCATATCAGCCCCAGAGGTTACTGAGGTCAGGCATACAGAATCGCCTGACTTGCCCCGGTCCAAAAGAAGCCCGTTTGACTTGCGCCAGGGCTTTCTCGGTGGCGGCTCCTTACTGGTGGAATGAGCTCCCGGATGACATCAGGGCCCTGCGGGATTTACTGCAATTCCGCAGGACCTGTAAGACGGAGCTCTTCCGCCAGGCTTTCAAATAGGAGCCGCCATCGGATGGAGAACTGGTTTTTAACATCGCCCTGGTCCTGGGGGGAGTACCCCTGCCGCCTTCGCTTACCGGGAAACTCGGATGTCGCCATCTTTGGAAATTTTATGGGAATTTTATTGTATTTTAATGTTTTATATTGTAAACCTATATGGTACTGGAATTTGTTAGCCGCCTTGAGCTGGTCCTCCTGGCTAGGCGGGATATAAGTGGAACAAAATAAATAAATAAATAAATAAATAAATATTTGTCTGTAACACCATCCTACAGTTCTCCTTCTTGATAAAGAACTCCCAGAGACAGTACTTGCAAGAGAGAGAAAAAAATCAAAGGAGGAGGAGGAGAATAGAATTGGAAGGGACTTCCAGGGTCATCTAGTCCAACCTTCTGCACAATGCAGGAAATTCACAAAGAAGGAGGAAGAAGAGCCTCATTTGCATTTTTTTAATAAAGCAAATATTGTACGAGACAGCATGAGTCTGGAGTGCTCCTTCCTCCAAAAGAAACTAAACTCGAGCAATACTACCCCTGAACTTTTCACTAATCACTATACTGAAGAACGTGTTGTCACCTGAAACACATTTTGCCCTGCATAAGGAGACGCCGTCAGTACTTCTGATTGTTATCAGGAGTGACAACGTGTCAATATGAAAGGCACTTTGCATTGGAGCCAATGAGCTGCCTTGTCCTCAACAGGAACGTTGGTCAGCTCTACATTACTTGCTTCTATTAGCTCAATTCAAGTCCAGTAGAACTTTAGCGGCCAACAAGATTTTGGGGGTATGAGCCTTTGAGAGTCAACGCTCCCTTTGGTATCTGATGAAGGAAGCTTTGACTCTGGAAAGTTCATACCCCCAAAATCTTGTTGGCATCTAAGGTACAACTGGACTCGAATCTAGCTGTTCTACTGCAGACCAGCAAGGCTAACCTATGGAAAACTTATCCTAGTGCAGGCCCATAGCTACAGTGGGGCCTCGTGCCCCCCCCCCCACTCCCAAGGCCCCCTGACTTCCCACCTAGCCCAGGCCTCCTGACACAGCACACTGGGTCCAAGCTTTTCTGGTCCGAGTTGGGAAAAGACTGCTGGCTTTCCCCCTCAAGAGGCGGGTTGTTTGGGTATATGTGTGGGGGTGCCCCCGACTTATTTAAAAGCCCCCCAAAATTAAAAAAAAAATCCTGGCTAGGGGCCTGTCTTAGTGTAATACCTTCTTACCATCATAATGATTTCTTCCAAGGAATCTAGGGAATGAAGGTTAGCAAGTATTTTGAGGATTTTTACAGCACAGCCATGGCTGCCCTGTGCCACATTTTCCCAATTCACAAACCCCTTTTCATAAGATGTATTAAGTTTTATTGCCATCCCCTGGATAGCCCAGGCTAGACTGATCTAATCAGAACTTGAAAGCTAAGCAGGGTTGGCCCTGGCTAACATTTGGATGGGAGACCTCCAAAGAATACCAGGAGTGTGACGCAGAGGCAGGCAGTGGCAAACCACCTCTGAATGTGTTTTTGCGTTGAAAATCCTATGGGTTCGCCATAAGGCAGCTACTGGACATTGGATCATTAGGGAAAAGTGAGAAAGGGAGAGAGCTAGAATTTGATCACAAGGGAGAAGGGGGAGATACCAGCATTGCTTCAGCTTCCCTGGGGGATGAGGGGAGTCATGTAAGCTTTGAATATTTACATAGCGTTAAGAGGCCAGTTGTTTCTGGAGCTGGAATGATTCTGGTGCAAAACAGATGAAACATGCCGGAAAAACGCATGAACAATGTTTTTTTTTCACCTCCCCCTTCTGTAAAATTAGAAGTAAAACAAGCACGCCTTTCGAAAGGTTAGCCCACTCTCTTTCACTTTCTGCTGCACGCACATCCACCTCTTCCCCTGAAATCCACACTTGACACTTTCGACCTTGGCTGTCCCGGCTTTCATTGTATAACTGATGGAGTGTGTTGAACGTCAGTGTCAGGAAAACAGGTTGGACAAAAATAACTGCTGGAAATAACTGGAAACATCGCTTCTTTTCTCCCATTTCTTGCAATTTTTTTATTCCTCTGAGCAGAGGAAGCATTTCTCTTTCTTTGGTTAACGTCAGGTCAAATGAGAATAAGGCAGCCATTCCTGGTTTTGTAATAGAGGAGTTTCTGGGTCAGCAAGATAGCTCAGTGTGATGGAATGTGTGGTCAGGGTTTTTTTTTTAACCCTTTGTATTGACTGGCTGAGACCCACTCCATCTTTCCATCGCTGCCTTAAGAATGCCATGAACACCTTTGAGGCTGGAACTAACAGCCTATACAAATGGTCCTCCTTCTCAATTTTCACATCAGTCTTGAAGAAATTACTGGTACAGAATCCTAAGTGACCTGTAAGAACTAGCAAGGTGCCCGTCATTCCAGGTGGTGGGGTCTCTGTGTGGTGAAAGGTTAAATATTGCAACAGCCCCTAGGGACGTAGCACAGTTCCATATGCACAGAGACACCCGCGCTGCCCCTGGAAAAACGCAAGCCATCTCCAATCAGCACTGAAAAAGAGTTTTTGCTCTCATTGCAGCTGCGCAACAGCATCTCCAAGGCCAGCACTTTAGCTTTCTTCATAACAGCAAATGAATACTTAATGGTGTTTGCTAAAGCAGGTGTACTCCAGACCAGTGGTCTTCAGTCCAGGGACTGGGAAGCTCAGGTGGGCTACCATAGAGCCACCATTTATTTCACTGCTGTTTGGCTGGACTCACTGCTAGTGCACACGTGCAGACAACAAGAATGCCATGCACATAGAGGAAAGCAGCAAGGTGGTGAAAAAAGGTTGCTTACCATCATTTGGTACAGGCAGATTCACCCCCACCCCCACCCCCCAGCTGTAAAAGCCTTCCATGTCTTCTCTCTGTTTTACCCTTCTGGGCTTAGTCCACTGAATTCCCATTTCCACATTGGCCTTTCAATGCACTGTACACCTGCTTGTGTCACCAAAGTTTTTCTTCCCATAAAATGGGGGTCCTTCTCAGGGATCTCTGCACTACAAGCACGGGGAAGGTGCATTGAGGAACTGGTGGAGGTAAGGAATGCTTCTCCTGGCCACGGAAACTGAGAGAGAAAAGATGAGGAAGTGCACTGGGGGAGGGGGGATATCTGAACTTCCCTGTGGTTTCTCTCTACAGTTTGCCAGTTTGGTGTAGTGGTTAAGCGCGCAGACTCTAATCTGGGAGAACCGGGTTTGATTCCCCACTCCTCCACTTGCACCTGGCTGGATGACCTTGGGCAAGCCATAGCTCTGTACCAGCTGTTCTCTCAAGGACAGTTGTCTCAGAGCTCTCTCAGCCCCACCTACCTCACAGGGTGTCTGTTGTGGGGAGGGGAAGGGAAAAGAGTTTGGAAGCCGCTCTGAGACTCCCTTGGGTAGTGAAGGCGGGTATAAATCCAATATTTTCTTCTTCTTTTTCACTACAGTTCGCGTTTCTGCAGTTGGGAAACACACTTCCTGGCGTTTCCCATCACTGGCTGTCTTGAATTGCAGCCTTTAGTCTTGCCCTCGATGTTAGTGAGGATATAATTCTGGCCCCCTCCTCTTCCTGTCACATGACTCTGATATTCTGTGACTCTGGACTTCTCTCACATAGCTCTGAATTGATACCACTTGATTACCTTAACATAACTGTAATGACTTCCTGTCATGTGCTTGAAGCTCATTGGGTCCCATGATGTCTGTGGGTGGGTGCTAAAGGTGGGTCCTGGATCTGGGGAAGATGAAGAGCCATCTGAAGGCAAACAGAATGACACGTAGTGCTGTGCCAAATAGCTGATGGAATTAGTTTGGTCTTCTTAAGACTTTCTCACCACTGAGGGTCAGACCTTCCCTGTCCAGTTTGCAGGTGAGAGACTTTATGTCATAATCCTGCCGTACAATGCATTGGTCAGGCCGCATCTGGAGTAAAGTGTGCCATTTTGGAGGCCTCACTTCAAAAAGAACGTGGACAGGATGGAGTGGGTGTTCATTCTGCAGAAGAGATTGAGAGGAGACACGATTGCTCTCTCTAATTATTTGAAAGGCTTTCACTTAGAAGAGGGCAGGGAGCTGTTCCTGTTGGCAGCAGAGGACAGGATTCGCAATAATGAGTTTAAATTACAGATGGAAAGGTACCGGCTGGATATTTGGGGGGGGGGGGCGGTGGGGAATTACAGTAGGAGTAGTTCAGCAGTTGTATTGGCTGCCTAGGGAGGTGGTGAGCTCCCCCTCACAGGCAGTCTTCAAACAGCAGCCGGACAAACACTTGTCAGGGATGCTCTAGGGCAGCTGATCCTACATTGAGCAGGGGGTTGGACTAGATGGCCTGTGTGGTCCCTTCCAACTCTGGGATTCTGGGATTCTTTGATGTTGCAACCGGGGAGATTTTTCCTTAAGTTACCCCTTATCCCTTTTAAACACTTTCCTGTGCTCACAGTCCTAACTAAAAAGGTGGTTGGTGGTGTTTATTTGTTGTTTTTAACCAGAATTTTTCCTAGTCTTCACAGGACTTCCATCCTTCCAATGGAACTTGTTCTGTCACTGATTTAAAGCTTGGGAGGAGGCAAAACAGCCCTTTGGGTGGGGTGGTGCACCCACAGGCTCCATCCTGACCACAGTCCTGTGACTTTCTGTTATAATCAAGCTATACTGGGGTACATATTAGAGTTTTCCTATATGTTAATATAAATGCAATACAAATAAATAAGGAAGGATAATTCAGAACAACAAACCGGGCCAGCTCATTTGTGGTTTTTAGTCATAGGTGATGACAAGGCATGTTTCTTTAAAACAAATCTGTAATATCGGTCAGTTTGATGTAGTGGTTAGGAGCACAGGCTCTAATCTGGGAGAACCAGGTTTAATTCCCCACTTCTCCATGTTCAGCTGCTGGTGTGACCTTTGGTCAGCCACAAGTTCTTTCAGAGCTGTTCGCTCAAGAGCAGTTTTCTCAAAGCTCTCTCAGCCCCACCTACCTAACAGGGTGTCTGTTGTGGTGAGGGGAGGGGAAAGGAGATTGCAAGCCGCTCTGAGACTCCGAGTGAAAGGCAGAGTAAAAAATCCAATCTCTTCTTCTTCTTCTATATCTTTTTTCTCTATTACAACTGACACTGTCTTGCCTAAGGATGCTGAGCATATTCTTGGCGAAGACAGACCTTGAACCAGGGACTTCTTTCTTTGTGGTTCAGTGTCAGGATGCTATACTAGGATGTGAGACAAATAGAGTTAGAGTGCTGTACTGTTGACCGTGCGGGTCTAGGATCTGAAAGACCCAGTTCTGAATCCCCACTCTGTCATGAGGGTCACTGGGTGACCTTCACCCAGTCACTCTCTCTCAGTTTAATCTACTTCACAGGATTGTTGGTTGAGAGGATAAAATGGAGGAGGGGAGAGGAATGTTGGAATCTGCTTTGGTTCCCTTACTGAGGAGAAAATTTCAATATAGAAATAAACAGGTGGCCAGTCCAATTTAAAACACAGAACTGAACAGCCAATTATTGAGAGGGTTGCCACAAAATAGAGACTCTCCAATCACAGTCCCTCTAACATTTAGCTTAAGAAGATCCTATTTCATTTGGGGAGGTAAAGGCCACTTTATCCATAACATAATTGTCTTGGCTGTTCAATACAACTGACTAATTGTACAGCATGTCTTCTAGAAATCTCCTAGGTAGGAGGTTAGGACAATAGGTAATGAGATAGGTGTTTTTAATTCCTGCATTTCTGCTTGTATGAAAAGTTGGTATATCTGCCTGCAATGACTGGATTCGAGCAAGACTTTGAACAGAATTCTTGTGAATGCTTTCCACAGTTTACAGTTTATCAGATCATAAAAGGAGCTTTCCTGCCCATGTCTCAGTTTGAGGAAGTGGGGAGAAAGAAACAGCTGAGTGGAAAATAAAGATGACTGATGTACCACTATTTATGGCCGCCTAACAATTTAGAATTCAGAGTTGCATTGCATGAGGGACTCTTCTTGTCCTAACCCCACCACTTTGGCCAAAGTCCTGGAGGCAAATTGGGCCGCCGCCCAAAAATGCCGTCTGGGACAAATGGACCTGCCTGGGACTCTCTCCGGGAACCCCAGTGAGAGTTTAGAGTAAAAGTTGGCTCCAAACCCTCAGAAAGGACTTAGGAATTCAGCAGTTGAATGTGGAGTGAGCTCGGCTCCTCCCACTGCCACTGCGACCGGAACCGGAGCTCTTCAGGAAATTTAGAATTCACAGTTGCATTGTATGAGGGACAACCATTGTGAATTAAACACCGCACTGCATTTATAGAGCGAAACAGCAAATTGTGGTGTAGCGGTTAACGTGCAAATTTTGAGGACTGAGGAGATCCAGGGTCTAGTCTTCACATGAAGCTCTCTGGATGCCCTTGGCCAGTTGTGGTCTTTTTGACCACAAGGTATCTCACGGGATTGATTTGAGGATAAAATACAGACAGGGTGATGAATGGCATACTGAGGTATTTGGAGGAAGGGTAAGGAAAATAATTTGATTGTTTTGCAGGGCCTCAGAATGAATTCAGTTTCTTCAGCTGCGAAGAAGAAGGGGGGGGAGTTGGATTTATAACCCACCTTGCACTTGGAGTCTCAGAGCAGCTTACAATTTCCTTCTTTTCCCCTCCCCACAACAGACACAACAGTCAGGTAGGTGGGGCTGAGAGAGCTCTTTCCAGAACTATTCTTGAGAGAACAGCTCTAAGAGACCTGGGACTCACCTTAGGTCACCCGGCATGGGGAATCTAACCTGGTTCTCCAGATTAGAGTCTGCTGCTCTTAACCACTACAAGTTTCTAGTGCTTATGACTATGAAGGCATGCTTTAAAGCAGGGGTGTCAACCTCATTTGTTATGAGGGCTGGATCTGATGTAAATGAGACCTTGTTGGGCCGGGCCATGTGTGTCATAAAATGTAATGCCAGGTAGCAGAGACTTTATAAAAGATACAGACACAATTAAAGATTTTTTAAACTTTAAATAAAACATGCTTAAAATACTAACACTTGCAATATTTTGTCTAACAGTCTCTGATAACTGACACCTCTTGCTCTGAATTATTGCATCAAAATGTCTGTGCTGTAGCAATCTTGAGCATGCTGTTCACGTGTGTATCTGTAAGCCGCAAACCTACTTTTGATTTACTGACATTTGTTAAAGAAATCGCATGGTCAGTGTTCTGAGCCTAGGACCCAGGGGACTGAGAGAGACTGGTAAAGCAAGCTGTGATGCGGCAGCAGTAGCAGAATTGGAAAAGGAAGCAGGAAACAGCCAGGGCCTTGCAGGCTGGAATGGGGCCTTCCGAGGGCCTGATGTGGCCCCCTGGACCGCATGTTTGACACCCCTGCTTTGAAGTGTATGGATAAAAAATATACTTCAGAAGTTAAGGTGGGGCCTCAGTTTCAGACTGATTTCCCACAAGGCGCTGCCCCGGCGTCGTTCTTCCCTTTTCCCCAATTGCATGCTTGAATTTCCCACTATTTGCCACAGGGCACATTTTGACCCGCGGCTCTGCCCGATTTTCCCCATGGCTTCAGTGATCCTCAAAAAACAGGATTACTGAAGTCGCGGGGAAAATCGCGCGAAGCTGAGGGTCAAAATGCACCCCGCGGCAAATAGTGTGAAATTGAAGCATGCAATTGGGGGAAACGGAAGAATGACGCCGGGGCAGTGCCTTGTGGGAAATCTCAATGTTCTTCCCATGACTAGTAAAATCAGAATAATTTATGAAAACTCACAACAAAATCATGCAGAACAGGACAAATTATGCATGATAGGTACAGGTGAAAAAAAATCAAATTTGTTTTGGTACAGAATTTGGATTGCCTGGACAAAGAATTTTAATTTTTTTTTAAGCGCCTTGTACATTCCATCTTAATTTAACCTTCATTGGATATATATTTCTGGGTGAAGGAAAGAAAGCATCATGACAGCTGCAGGAAAATCAGAGAGAAAAATGAATAAATAATGCCATAACATTTCCACAGACCACAAGTGTGTACGTCTAGCATACTTTTCTTCACATGGCTAATTAAAACAGGCAGAGCCACAAGCTGGTTGCGTTTCACAGCAAAACCTCCTTGTAAGCTTTGCGCTGAGTCCTGTAGGGCATTATTTACCCAAATCTGGTCAAATACATTTGGCTATTAAAACAAAATTAACCTAGCCTTGTGTTTTATGCTGTGGTGGTTGTATGTCATTAAGATCGTGAATCCAGTTTTCCCAGTGGTGTGTAAGATTGCCTTTCATTGTTAACATATGACACAGTTTTGGCTTGGGGTCATTAATATCAGGTCTAAATTAATGAGAAGCAGGAACAAGGAAGTGGCTGTAAGGGGAAGAGAAAAATCCAAGACTACGGAGGACTCTATTACCCCAAAGCAGGAAACCTTCGTTGTATGTAAAAATAGGTTCCAACAGATCTTTTAAAGCAGCTGTACTTTTTTTTTAGTTTACTGGGCAGCATGGATTTTCCTCCCAGAGAACTCCTAAGGCAGGGGTGGGCAAATTGCGACCTGGGGGCCACATGCGGCCCACCACAGAGTTTTTTGTGGCCCGCCAAGAAGATTTCAGGACTTCAAGAAAATTGAGCCTAAATTCAATTTGCTCTCTTATCCCATCACTGCTGATATTGATACAGCGCCTGAGGAGCTGCCAGCTTGAACTTATTGACATGCAGTCAGATCACACTGTGAAAGAAATGTTTAATGCTGTGACATTAGTTGACTTTTACAAATCTTTGTCTGCTGAAAAAATTTCCATGTATGAAGAAATTTGCTGGGAAAATGTTCTCTATATTTGGGTCTACATATATTTGTGAGCAAAGTTTTTCTTGCATGAAGATCAACAAGAGTAAATAGAGATGCTCTTTAACAGACATTAACTTGCAGGCTGTGATGAGAATCTCAACAAGCAATCTCACTCCTGATTTCAAAAAAATTGTAGAAAAGTGTGATAGGGTACATTTGTCTCATTAAACTGATTCTAAAATTAAATGTGCTTGCAGCTACAGGTGATATGAAATTAGCACAATAAATAAATTGAATAAAACTACCACTATTTAATTTATATTTATTGATTTTTATGATACAATTTATACCTTTTTCTGAAATGCAAAGTTAACTAATGAATGCAATCATTTTAAAAGGTGCGGCCCTCCGCTAACTTCCGCTCCCACAAAGTGGCCCCCGAGCCAAAACAATTGCCCACCCTTGTCCTAAGGGAATAGTCTAATCTACTCCAATACGAACTTGGAAGCTAGCTATAGCCATCATATTTGGTTGGTTGATTTCTACCTTGCTTCACTCTAAGGCTCTGCACATTGACAAAAAATTCAAACTGAATGCTGAAGAAAAAGCTCACAAAGAAATGGGATTTTCCTACATATTCCATGAATGTCTCCAAAACAGGTATTGCTCGGTGAACCATGGTAGCAGTTACACACGTTATTCTTGCTGGCCAGAATTCATGAAACTGCCTTATACTGAATCAGACCCATTGGTTTATGAAAGTCAGCATGGTCTATTCAGACTGGCAGTCGCTTTTCGGGGACTCAGAGAGAAGCAAGTCACGTTACCTGATCCTCTTGAGTGAAAACACTGGGGACTGAACCTGGGTCCGTCTGTATTCAAAGTAGATGCTCTGTCATGGAGCCATAGTCCCTTTGTTTATGGGAAAGGTGCTGTGAAAAGCCCTTTCTTGAAACTGAGGGGACCCCCATTGCCTCTCTGATGAATTCAGGGAAATTGGTTGAGTTTTGTGATATATGCCTTCCACTCAGTTACGAGATGTTCTTAGGGCAACAACTGTAAGGGCTTTGGGTCACAGCTGTGAGGGAAGCTTTGTGTCAAGCCTGAAGATTAGAGACATCACTGAAACAGGAGGTTTAATAAAACAGCAAAGAAGATTTATTTATATACAGATCGTATGGCGAGTTCCCTTTAAAGCTGGCAGTTACCAGGTCTGCTCATCACCAGAGGGAGGCCTCACAACTCTGTCCTCTCCCAGAGGTAGAGTTAAGCCAGAATTAACACATGGTATCACAGATAATAGAAACTAAAACCAATAGATATCCTTAAACCTCTGACAGTATAATCTTATGCAGTGTTATTCCAATTTAAACCTCCTCATCTCAGTAGGCTTGGATTGGAATAACTCTGTGCAGGATTGAACACATGAAGCTGCTTTATCAGAACATCAGTCTATCAAGGTCAATATTGTGCACTCATATTGACTGTATATTGTGCACTCATATTGACTGCAGCTCTTCAGGATTTCAGGCTGAGGTCTCTCACATCACCCATTACTTGATCCTTGCTGGGGATTGAACTTGGGAGTTGGGGACCTTTTGCATGCCAAGCAGATGCTCTGCTCCTGAGCCACAGCCCCATTGCACTGTTAGGCATGTAAGCAAGTCTTCCAGTGTAGCCACAACAGCTGAGAGTGTAAAAAGGTCCTTCTAAATTGCTGTGCCTTACAGTGGTGTCAGACCATTAGCAATGTGGGGGCCCTTCCTGACACCCCCTGAAAGGCCATTCCATATTGTTAGCACCACCACAGGTTCAAAAAAACCCCTCTAGCTTTAGCAGACCATGTTCCTATCTGCTTGCACAATTATGATTGAACTGGGTCTTGATTCAAAGAACAGACTTGCTGCAAAAGAATGTATGGAGAGAGGTGGTCTTGAAGAGTTGAGAGCCTCGGGCTATGAAACACTTTGAACTGAGCCCAGAAGCAAATAAGCCACCTGTTGGAACTGGCAGATGTACATTCCATTCAGTTCCTACTAGCAGACATGCTATAGCATTCTGTACCGGCTAAAGTTTCCAGGAAGCCTTCAAGGACAACCCTGAGAGCATGTTACAGTAGTCTAGCCTTGAGGTTACTATGGCATGGATAAGGTACCAGTTAGGCACTTTTTATCACCAGTTTAAAGGTAAAGACACGCAAGAAGCTGAAGATACCGGCTAAAGTTTCCAGGAAGCCTTCAAGGACAACCCCAAGAGCATGTTACAGTAGTCTAGCCTTGAGGTTACTAAGGCATGGATAAGGTACCAGTTAGGCATTTTTTATCACCAGTTTAAAGGTAAAGACACGCAAGAAGCTGGAGATTCACAAAACTCCGGAGTATTAGTCTGGCCCTTGGTCAAGCACTTTAATCTTCATAAGGTATAGAATGTCTTTAAGATGCCATCAGCCTCTGAATTAGACTCTCACAAAACCATATTCTGGGCTGCACAGCTCCATAGTATTTATAAAGCTTACGATTCTCCCCTTTCTTCTCACAAAGAGGATAAAATGCCTTAATACAAAGCACTTCCAACATCAACAGAGATGTATCAAGAACTTCAGTATGTAAAATTTAGGGAAACATTTCCCACACAAAGCATTAGTCTAAATCAGGGCAAATATCTTGGAAATATACCAATGCTACAAAATGACCGCTGAGAGTATAACTGTAGTGGAATTCTAAGGGGAGGAGGGAAAGAGTAGACACAAATTAACAGAAATAATTGGTCAGTTTACTTTTCCTTTAAAAAAAAAAAAAAAAAAGCCTTTATTTATCTCCGTCATTATCCAACCCGTGGAGGAAAATATGCTGTTTTAGAAAAGGTTTTGTGATTGTTGGCATAAGAGGAAAAGCCATCCTCTTTTAAAAGTGCACTTCAGTTACAAGAATATTTTTCACAATTCAATTATTTGTGGGTATAGGGAGTAGTAAAACACCGACCGCTTATTAGCTCTAGACCCAGCAGCGATAGAGCACTCAGACCCTCTCATTTAGCACAAATCACATGCCTGTAGACCAAAGCTCTAATTAATACAGTTATTTGTTTCTTCTAAGTGACTTCAGACCAGCTGGATCATGCAAGTCACGGCCCTGGGAACAGAAGAATTTGGTTACCGCCAGTCCGCAGTTGCTGGAACAACAGCCAGTAAAAACCAGCAGCACTCAGGAGTCGAATGTTTAAGCTCCCCACCAGTATCTACAAGAGGGCAGCCCAAAGTTCCCATCATTCAAATTCTTACTGCAGACGTTTTCTTAATGTCGTAGAAAGTTGCTCAGTGCACAAACACATATAGGAGGTAGCAGTGAAAGGATTTCAATTGGTTCCTCAGTTGGTTGCGTCCGAGGGATTGGAAGACAGCTAGCCTCTGTTGTTGCCCTGACCTACATAGTTCCTCCTGCCCAGAAGCAAATTAAAATACTTAAATCTAACAACTAGGCCAGTGGAAGTGAAACACTGCATTACAATTGGGGGGGGGGGGGGCAGAATCCTGAAACAAGAGCCATATGGTTATTTTTTATTAGACTCAACCACTGACGATCCAGTTGAGTTTCTATGGGCAGCAGAATTTCCATATAGAGTGCAGCTTTTGTGATTCCCCCTTCCTGTTGCAGCCTCTAGTACCACTCCCAAATGTTGTACCTGGTGGACCCCAAAGAACATTTCAGCTGGGAATTTGGGGCTGCAGTGTGGAAAGGTGAAGTTGCACTCCACTCAAGCCACAATGAGTTCTCTAGACTGCTTAACCAGGATGGACTAACAAGAAAGGGAGATGTTCTAGGCCATGTTCCTCTAGGGCGATCCCGAAAGGGAGTATCCTAACTGCCTAAATGCTCCAGAAGAATGATAATCAAGATCCCTTTGCTTAGCCTTCCAGAGCCCCTGACATCTACAGCTATAAGCAATGACTCAGGTCTGCAGGACAGTGACCTAAGATCCCAGAGGTGCCTTGCCAGTACCACCTTTCAGAGTAGTCCAATGACAGGACCAGGGGGGGGGCCATCAAGCCACTGCCCAGCGTCCATCAAATAAATAATAAATAAATCTGCCACTCAGGTAATTCATTAATTGCACCTAGATCTTCCTGCTATCCTATCACCTCCCTTGGCATGAGCATATTTGGACTTCCACTTCCCCTTCCCCTGGGTATACACCATACTTCACTTCTCAAAAATTCAAATTCCCCCCAATACAAAGCTAGATGCTGCACCCTTGAACCAATACCACTGCAGATTCCATCTCTGCAAGGAAGTTCACCAGTAGTACATAGAAAAGGCATCTCAAGACCTCCATACATATAGCGTGTTCGCATCCAGAGCCAGCACCTATGACTGTGAACTCATCAGACCCTTCCCATCCGGACAGGCAAGAGTATGATACCTCTCCCATTCAGCTCGGCTTAATCTAACCCTCCACATCTTTCTACCTGCTTCCCTTCCTCTGGGCTGGTTTGCTCTGGATTAACCATGTGAGAGGAACAGTAACTTTAATTGAGCATTTAGGTTAAAGGTAACAAGTAGGATTGTGCAAATATGAATAGTTTTTATTGGATTGCTATACGTAAACTGCTATGGTACTATTGAAATTGCTTGCTGTCTTTTACTTTTGCCTTGAGTTCACCCCTACCTTACCTGTATCCTGGATTGGGTAATACAGTTGTCTGCTGGATAAGGGCTTGCCTCCCTTCCATCATTTCTTCTCAAATTTATTGTGCCAGATTTGAACCCTTCTATATAACAGATTCAGATCCTTTCTTGCAGCTGGACTCATGTTTTAGGGTTTCCAGTATAGGAGGCACTATCCACATGACGGATCTGACAAAGGGGGACTGATTTGGGTAACACAGCTGCATGCAAAAATATGTAATCTGATGCCACATAAGTTTCCATCTGCATTCTACAAGGAAGAAAATCAAGTGCCAGAAGAATACTATGAGACGACTTGGAATTCTGTTAGCTTTATTTTTTTTTAATAATTCTCTCAAGTTTCATAATATAAACACAGTTTCTAAAGTTAACAATGGTACTTCTGGTCCACTTACAAACCACTTGATATCTCCAGACTAAAAAGGAAGAGAGCCATTTAAAAACCAGTTGGATTCTGCAGCCTTCAGCATTCCAAGGCTAACTTAATTGGCGTTCCTCTTCTCAGTCACATTTTAACAGTCGGGTTGCACAGAAATGTATGGTATCCATGCAACCAAATTCAGGTCCCAAGCAGGTCCCACTGAAATTTAGCTGCCCAAAGTCTTATATTAGAATACTGTGGCTCAAAGGTTCGTTATGCAGCAGCATAACCTGTTAGGTGCTTCCTGCTGAGCAGTGAGATTTCTGAACGCATGTATGTATCCAACCGCACAGCTCCTCCAATGGAAAAGCATTTCTGTTTGTGGAAGAGGAGTCGGATTCCCCCTCTTTGGCCCCTATGCTGCTCCCGAGGGTCTGCTGATAGCCCCCCCCACCCTAGAACGAAATTTCAGGGGGCTCAGTGAGCTGCAGGAGGAGGGGGAAGCTCGGAAGTCCTGCCCCACAAAGTTCACAGATGATTGGATACATGCTGCTGAGCATAGTCCATCAGGGCACTGCTTCTGCGCAAGTCCCCGTGAAATGAATAGGAGCTGAGAAAGCACATATTCCCATTGGTTCGGTGGATTTGGAAGCTTATTGCTGGATTTAGTCCACCGCCACTTCTGGATTTTGAATGTATGGGATCCTTGCCATACGAAAAACAGGAGGTAGCTAAAAGGACAGATCTCATCTACTATTAAATAAGAAGGTCCCTGATAAAGATCAGGATTTAACAGTCAAGTTGGGATTAAAATGTTGGGCTTAAATTTTAATCATGTCATAGTAGTCTGTCTTTCCCAGATGGTAAAGCTTTCTAACACAAGCACAGCTATTTATTTTGCCTGTGTCACCCCAAACGGTTGCTACATCATTAGGCAAAACATGGCAAGTTCATTTTATTAGTCAAACATTTGAATTCCACTTGAGTGTACTAAACATAATGAAGGCTGCCCTGGAAGCTGCAGAACAAACCAATTTACCACTGAACCATAGAATTTCAATATGTATATTCAACAGATTAAAAAGGAAGACCAATAATCAATCAATCTCTTTCTCTCTTCTTAAAGTGTACTGGGTTTCTATTTTGTCCACATGATTTGTTTGCAAAAGTGTTCTGGATTAACTCTCGAATTGCATCCCTTTTTTCCAGCATCTGAAGTATGTTTGACAATAAGTGCCCATTTCCAGCATCGAAGCACACTGATAATGAAATGTATAAAAACTCATTTCAAAAGCACCCCCCCCCCAAAATTTTTAAAAGGTCACAAGTACAGTCGAAATTTAAATATCCAGCCAGGGGTCCAAGATCTGACCATCAAAAAACCAGCCCAAAATCAGCCAAATTAGATTCTATGTTTACTTGAAACCAACAGTGAGAAGAGAAGCCAGAGAACTCTTAAGAATGAAACTTTTTTTTTGAGGTCTCACATCACGCTAAATGGACAGATTCCCCTCCCCCAATCCAAATTCCTGAGTATCCTTTTATTACACATGTGGCTACCAAGGAAGAATTCCTCTGGAATGCACTGCATTCAAAAACAGAATCATCCCAGGTTGCAGCTTCTTAAGAGAGTGACCTTCCATTTTGTTGCTTAATTTCTTACTCTCTTACATACATTTTCCACTTTGTTTCTGGACCCTTGTTTCTCTCTGAACTTTCATTTCACTATCTTATAAACCTTGACGTATAACAACACTTGGGAGAGTTTTTGTTCGTCCTGGCCAAAGGACAGGGTTTTCTTTAAAACAGAAGGCATTCAGTTCTGCAAGGTCTCTCTCACTTTGGCCTGCAGGGCATCACAGGTCTTCTTAGCGTCCCCTAGGAGCATGGCAGTATTGGGCTTGTAAAAGATTGGATTATCCACAGCTGCATAGCCAACACCCAGAGATCTCTTCATAACAATAACCTGCAGAGAGAAAAGTTAAGACTATAAGTAAAGTCCTCCTGCGTCGGACCAGCAGTCCAACATCCTGTTTCATGCCCCGTGGCCAGCTTGTTGCTGTAGAAGGCCAACAAACAGGGCATAGAGGCTAAGCCCCCCCCCTCCCGAATGTTGCCTCCCAGCACTGGCAATCAGAGGTTTTCTGCCTCCAGATGTGGAGGTTCCCTTTAGTCACCATGGCTAGTAGCCATGTTAGCTAATGCACAGACAGAAGTATTCAACAATAAGCAAATAATACAATAATGTATGAAACCTCTGATCAACAGGTTCTATATCTCTGTATTTGGATGGCAAAGCTAACCTGATCTTGGAGGCGAAGCAGGGTCAGCACTGGGGAGAGGGGAGGGAGGGGAGGAGAGAGAATGAGAACGAACCGAGAAGTCACCACCAACTTACGGTGAGACCCTGTAGGGTTTTCAAGACAAGAGCTGAAGAGAGGTGGCTTGCCATTGCCTGCCTCTATGTAACAATTCTGGACTTCCTTGGTGGTCTCTTATCCAAGCACTAACCAGGGCAGATCTTGCTTAGCTTCTGAGATGTGATGTTCGTTAATGGACACCAATTACCATATACAGTCTGAAAGGAACAAGAAGACTGTGCCTGCTGGGCAATTTTATAGATTCACGTGGGGACCCTCATTCCACAAAATGGGAGGCTGAGAGAGGCAGGTCAGGTTTCATCACTTTCAACAGGGGTCCATAGACAGCAAGCAAGGAGACGGACAAAAGACACCGCCAGATTTATTTTTAAACAGGCTCACATGTTAGGAGTAGATGACAGAAGCTTTGTTAATATTGATGTTAAAGCTTTATCAGTAAACATTTTGGGAAGCCAAAGAAAGTATTGTTTCTTTATCATTAACTCCAGAACAACTCCCCACCCCTGCTAGTGGTCAAATTTCCTCCTCACTTTCTTCAAAAGTTACATTTGCAACGCTGGGTCAGTAAAATGTCCAGAACAGGACACGAACCATCATTTGATATTTGACATTTTCCAGCAATTCTCCATGATAAACCACCCGCCTTTGGCCAATAACCAAAGCTCATCCATATTTCTATCACTCATTTTACAAGAGTGTAATTTTAAGGTTGAGAACATTGCATGTAACTGAAGTTTACCTTCATTCAAATGTATACATTCACTCTTTAGGAACCCCACCCCCATTAGTTTAGATATGTACAACTGTACCAAAGTTATCAACTATTTACAAATGCACAATACCAGAAATACATGCTATGATGCAGGATACTGAACATTGGGCAGGTGCCATGTTTGAGAAAAGTGCTGAGAAGCACCAAACGTGGCATGTCAAAAAGCCACATGTGACTCCTGAGCCACTGAGTCACCACTGTTCTACAGATCTAGAAATTCCTGCCTTCTGTCTTCTATCTGGACCTTCTTCCCCCTAGCAAAGCAATTCAGGAGGAGAAGATGGGCAAAGGTGGACTCAGAGACATATGGGGATATTATGCTCAAAGGTTTTAACACAAATAGAGAAGACACAGAATTCCTACCATACAAATGTAACCCACCTGCTTTGCCTTCCAGACTTCTAGAACAGGCATTCCTGCAATGATAGAATTTGGATCTTCCTGGGCAGCTGAATTAACCGTGTCATTGGCTCCAATAACAAGGACCAGGTCTGTTTCTGCAGTTATGAAAATAAATGGTAAACAGAAGCATGTTAAAAAAATTGGTAGCTGCAGAACTAAAATTCCAATTATTAGCAGCAACTTATGTTGTGACAATATCAAGAAACCCTAATCAATTTATTTTAGGGGCTATACATTTGCAAGGATAGCCCTTACTAAAACTAATTCTTAAAAGCCGTTTAGCTGTTTTTCTGGATAGCTTAGAAACCAACTGCATAAAAACTAACAAACATTGGCATGGAAAACTCCAACACTGGCATTTAGCTAAGCAACAGACAGGATGACAGAGCTAGAGAAGCCCGGTGTCATTATATTATGGTCAAATATATACTATGCTAATCTGCTTCCGCAGTTCCTTGCTTATAATATTAAAAAAGACAAAATTCACAAATATTTTAGGAAAGCTTAAGGAGGGGTTGTGGCTCAGTGGTACAGTATCTACTTGGTATGCAGAAGGTTCAGTTCCTGGAGTCTCCAGTTAAAGGTACTGGGTAGTAGGCGAAGTGAAAGATCTCAAACTAAGACCCTGGACAGCTGCTGCCATTCTGAGTAGATGATACTGATAATGAGGGTCTGATTCAGTATAAGGCAGCATCAAGTGTTCAACATAAGGCAAATGAACTGTGACACGAAACAGAGCAGTCTATCCAGCTCTCTTACCTGGAAAGTCATGGTTGATCTCATCCATTTCTAGAACAATGTCATAGGGGACTCCAGCTTCTGCAAGGAGCACGTTTAGTTGCCCAGGCATACGACCAGCCACAGGATGAATGCCAAATCTAAGGGTGCAGGAGGAAAGGGCAATGAGTTTGCATACACAGAACACAGCATTCAAAGTGCTTTAGAATATCCTCTTTAACAAAGCTATTGATAGTACTTTAGAGACTGAAATCCAAGACAGAATTATCTGTTTGCCCAACTCCATAGTTCAGTGACACTCACTCAGTGGCTCAAGAACCACCTGTGGCTCTCTGAGCATCCTTCCCCAGTGAGGCACCTGCCCCCCATTTCAGGAAAGTGGACAAGGCCCTTGCCTGGCAGGGCTTGTGGTTGGTCGCTGGTTCCCACCTTGAAACGGTCACCACTGTAGGAATGGCTATTAGGAAGTGGCACATGTGAGGTCTCAAATACATGCACGGGAGCATGATGCACGGTTGTTCTAGTACACCAGCATAAATCTGTGCATGGCACTTGGATTGCTGGCAACTGTTCACCTCTATCATTTCCCTTTCTGTAAAACATCTCTAAAAAACTCTTTAGTCCCATAAACATTTTTGCCTGCCATTTCTTTTACATAATGGTTGTTCTAGCATCCTACCTACTCATTTAAAGATTTTTTTAAAATAAAGCTACATTTGGTTCTGGAGCCACCAACTGCAAATCAGGCATGGCCATATCTTCACAAATCACAAGAACAGTCACCAACACACTCCAGCCATCACAACTTGCTAGCCCCAGGAATCTATACCCAGATTATCCATACTGTAAAATCATCTTTTAATGTTCCTGTGGCTCAGGACATCTGATTATGCAAATATGTTAACCCAGGCATTGAAGGTTCTTTAGAGCAAATATTGGGGGGGGGGGGGGGGGGGAGATAGGCCCAGCACAAAGAGTAGCTGTCCTGATAGAACATGCCCCTGGCAGCACACTTTTTCCTCTCCTCTTTTTGGAGCCAACCAAGGTGCAGTGTTAAATTTCCACTGGTACTAAGACCAACTAAAGTGGCTTCAAAACGAGGTGCACATACTACCTTCTAACCCTGGTTGCAAATTCTGATTTGCAGCTAACTATGGTTAGCATTAATGTCCACGCAGAAGCAATACTGCTCAACAGTCACCTTCAAAGAGAGAAAAAATGCCCCAAAGAGGAGAGTTTATGGTAAGTCAGAGGGAATCTTGCACGAACTCTCTGGGCTTAACACATAAAGGCATCCAAGTAACTTCCTGCTAGACTGAAACCCAATATAAATATTAAGCTCTCTGTTTGCAAAACGTATCTAGAAACGATTAACAGTTCCAAGAATACTCAAGAGGGGATCTCACTGCAATCCTAACAAAGGCCAGTTGTAGAATACCAATGCAGAATAGCAAAACAAATAGGTAACAATATAACAAAGCTTGAGATTTCAAAAGTCAGCCAGCAACTCAGTAACTTAAGCCTCGTGAACATGTACTGTTCTTTCCAGAAGCCCTGCTGAAATGCCATCTGTGTTTAGAAGATATTAGACCTCTTCTGTGCTGCAGCCCATGTTAAAGTATGGGTAAGGAACAAAGTTTGTCTTTATTTCTAACATAAATAACATTTAAACAGTTCTAATTACAATGCCAATTTGGACTTCACATTCTCCCCAACTATACTCAAAATTTAAAAAAACGCACATGTACATAAATATTATTCAATGTCTGGATTTTACCCAAAAGAGAAGTTGAGAATAGGATTTCACTTCTAATATTGTTACTGCTTACAACAGAGTAGGAAGAAGAGATGACAATTGAGAGTATTCTCTTATGAGCACCTCTGTGATTAATTCAGGCATCCATTCATGTACTCATTAGGGGTCTCTCTGCCCTAGTTTCTTAGTTCACTGAGCACAACCTCTCTGTGGTTGACTATTCACAGGTTACTGGTGGTGTGGCATTCCTGAAACTAGGGATCTGCTCTGGAAGTAAGGATTCAGCCTGCATACTACCACCCCATTCCAGCCAACCAAGGGAACTGCAGACAGTCTAGCAGCCTAGCAAGGAAGCCCCTTAAATAATAGGTCACAGTAGATTACTCAATATCCTGACCTGGATAGCCTAGCTTAGCCTGACCTTGTCAGATCTTGGAAGCTAAGCAGGGTCAGCCCTGGTTGGTATTTGGATGGGAGACCACCAAGAAGTCCAAGATCACTATGCAGAGGTAGGCAATAGCAAACCAGCTATGATTGTCTCTTGCCTTTGAAAACCCTACAGGGTCACCATAAGTTTGCCTTTGAAAACCCATACACACACAAAGGTTATGCAATACCACCAATCCCCTGATAAAAACTTCCAAGTGAGGTTTTGCTCACTGGTCTGAGCAGCAAAGGGACTCTGATTGCTCACTTTCCCTGCAACAGGATATCTTCATGCAACTTCATGCAACTGGACAGGACAACTTTCCCACAACAGCTTCCTGTATTTACCGCATGTTCTCCTGAGCTCTGTTTTTCACATATTTCAAAGACAAGCACCAATACCAAGTGTGTTCATGTACTCTCATTGATATCGTGATTCTGGTGAAGAAGAAAAGTACTTCTAGGAAGCCTGCCAACTGAGTGTATACCAGGCCCAGAGCAAGACTGTGCATGCTACAATAATCAGAGGCGGAACAGCCAGTGGAGCAAGGTAAGCAGCAAATTTATAACTCCCAACAATGCTCAGAAGTGTCACTGAGAACGCTGAGAGAGCCATCACGCAGAAACAACTCAGCAGAACCACTTAGGGCCCAGCACAAGCTACAGGATTTGCATTTACACACGGATCCCTAATTAAATCCTAGCAAACAAATTCTGAGAGTAGGAGCTTCGACCACAATAGTGCAATAAGGGCATATTCCTTCCAGAATGCCCATTGTATGGTCAATTACAGTTGACTTTCCTGTGTTCTAAACACAATGGATTCAACTGAACTCTGTGCAAGGCTGTATGATTAGCAAAATCACATTGATACAAATGTGGCTGGACTTCAGGGCAGGGTTACATGCTTCAATGATCTTGATGTAGAAGACACAAAAGCCAAGAGTCTGCTTATGATTGGTTACTTGCATCACTGTATCAGTTCAAGGAAAATAAAAAATAGGGGCCAAGGTGGGCAGTATGAAAGCTGTGTGTTAATACAAATTATCAATGGACTACTTTTTTGTTTGTTTTGGAGAGGGGAGACTCCCATCTCTGGTTGTGGAACCAATGCACCCAAGCAAGAGAACCTGTGCAGATATGTCCCAAGGTTCCTTAAAATCACAGCCAAGAGGATCTGCTTATTTGCTAGCACAGAAATGGCATTGAACACACTCTTGGGGAACCAGGATATCAGCTTTAAATCCAGCCACGAAACATCTAGCCCTTCCAGGTGACAAAAAGTTTGAAAGCTTGGCAATGCTGGGTGAAACCTTAAGAACCCAGAGTGGCAGAAGCTCAGGGAGACTTCTAGCCATTGAAGGAATGGCCTCAGTGCAGTCTCCTATTCCAGCAAAGGTGAGAACCTGAGAAGTACAGAGGAATGTCTGGACACATGGCAAGGAGTCCAACAACAGGTATGCAGGTAACTGATTGACTCAGGCAGAGTAGGACCTGGGACAGCTCCCAGTGGAAGCTCCCAGAAATAACTCAGATTCCTTCAGAGTGGGTCTGAGCTCCAAAGAGCCACTAGCAAAGCAGTTTTCCTAACTGCCAAAGTCTCACCTGTAGCTGCAAGTAAGCATTAAACAGAAGGCGCAGAGTGGGCCCCCAACAGCACACAGCCTGTTCTGTTGGGAACCCAGAAGAGTGAGGGTCCTTGCAATTGTGATGGAGCTGGGGATTCCGGTTCCTCATTTTAAGGCATCCAAGGACTGGCTCATACATGCCAAAGAATGCAGTGGTAGAATAGAATGCACTACTTTGGACAGCAGGCGATGGATTCCAATTCTGTTCCACAAAACTCCAACTGAGAACTCTTTTTCCGTTTCTCTGTTCTTGCCTGTGGCAATTTCCTATTTTCAGGGAGTTGAATGGCTATGTTAAAGCTTTCCAAAATGTGAACCTCCAGGCTTCTCTAACCTGCCACATGAAGAGGTAAAACTGCGATGGAGGGTCTCTAGTATTGCCCTCCAGACATCCAGCCAATCCCTGCCTACAGGGGGAGTAGGGCAAATACTAAACAACCTCAGCGAATGAGAAGCTGTAGACCCTCTTGGAGTGGGAGGAGGAGAGTTAAGTGGAAGGAAAGTCTGTCATTGCTTCAGAAAGGGCTTGGGGAAGCAACCGAGAAAACAGGGGAAACTACCGAGCCTAGAAGAAAATTTGAGTCCTGTGGCACTAAGAGCAAAGTTTAATTCTGGGTATAAGCTTTCCTTTGCATGCACACTACTTCAGATACATTGAAACAGACTGAGGAAACCTGTCTCAATGTCTCTGAAGAAGTGTGCATGCACATGAAAGCTTATACCCAGGATTAAACTTTGCTAGTTTTAAAGGTGCAACTGAACTCAAACTTTGTTCTATTGTTTTATAGAATAGGTACACAGGGCTCAGGAGCTGACAAAGAGGCAGGGACAGAGCAGGAATCTTGTGTTACTTTAGGGAAATAGTAGGTTAAGGGCTTGTGAGGAGAAAGTATCCCAAGAAACCCTGTTTCAATAGGCTGAGATTCTTGGGTTTAAGGAGGAGTTCCAAAAGAAATAATCCTCTCTCTCTCCTTCTGGCAGAACTAGCCTGTCAGCTGTGGGTGTGTGAAACTGTAACTGTTTTAAAGCAGAACTCTGCTGCTGTCCCTTGCCGTAAACAACCAATAACTTGTTACATTCCTTGTCTTATCCACCAAAACAATAAGCACTGAGCCTTTCTAAAGAAAAGACAATAAAGTTGTTGTGTGTGTGTTGTGAAAGGAAGGTGTTGGTGTGAATCACTGAGGGAGAAGGGGAATGGGAAGTAGTAGAAAATTACCTCAGATCCCTGTTTTATCTCCCCAGGCTTCCTCTATCATAGCATGTCATCCTGCACCGTTAATCATTAAGAACTGCCTTACTGAGCGCTCACACTCCATGCTGTAACGGAAACCAACTTGGTCACTGCTACCTGAAGATGTGACAGGGCAGGCAGGGAGCTGAGAGAGCACCTGGCTGCCACAAAAATCTATTCTACCACCTCAGCACTCCGCTACCTTATTGCCATCTGAAGCTCCTGGATGTGGGAATCAGGACATGGGAATCAGGTGTAAATCTCTGGCCTCTGAGAAATAACAACATATCAAATCCCATTTCTCCAAGTGGCTTCAAGAATGGTCCTCCTTAGACTAGCAACTTGGGAGTCTGTTTTCTCTGAGGAGGAATCCTGTGGTTCCACCTTCATAGTGGTCTCCTCTGAATTAGAGTAACTGATGAAGGCATTTGGAGTCTTGGATGTGACCATATGCAGAGCTTTTGATCCCCCCCCCCCCCAGCACTAAGCGAAACACAACAAAATTCTGCTAAACAAGCAAATCCATCCATGCTTACTTTCTGCCTTTTCTTTCTTCCTTTTCTTTTTTACAAAATGTGCACAGGTTGAAAGGTCCAGCTTGTCTTGCTATAGAACTTTAGAACATAAAACCCTTGTAATTGCCTTCCTCTAACCCAAACAACAGAACTTTGCAACATCTTGGATACAACATGTAGACAGGGAAAGAGGAAAATTGGAAAAGGATTTACAGTTCCTTCCAGCTCTCTGTGATGGTCCTAGAAGTTGACTTTTGCAATGCATTACAGCATCCAAAAAGAGATACATATTTTTAGGGTGCAGGGCCTTAGCAATAAAGGGAGTGGTACAAACAGTTGTTAATTATGTTGTGTTCTGGGGCTGCAAGCCATTAAACCTTTGACTTGCAAGGTTTGAGATGTTTACTTTACGCCTTTGTTGAGCGGGGCCTATTTTTTAAAATGTTTACATTCTACAGTTAAGCACTCAAGGGAAAATATTGAGGACACTTGACCCTGTAATATCACAACTGCTACATGAATTCTAAATTTAAGTGGCATTTCTAAGTTTGCATTACTGGAACATCTCTCCATTTCAAACAAGCCATATAACATTTTGTGCAGGACATTAAAATGAGCATGAGTAGTTTACACAGAGTTCTCAAAACAAACACACACAACCCACTCAGGATTAGATCCATCTCAGAAGGAAACCAAAAACTTAAGAAAGCTGGCAGTGATCTAGGTCTATTAAGGCTCCACAACCAATTCAAGGTCCATTTAATAGAGCATCTTGGACCCAGATTCACACTTATGAACTCAAAGCGATGGCTGTGGAGGATGTTACTGTTGCTCAGCTTAGCTCCCAATCGGAGAGAAAGAGAAGAGCAGAGCAGCCACAAAGAAAATGAAACAAAGAACTGCTACCCATGTAGGGCTCAGGCTCAGAGTCCATTTTAAAGAGGAAAGACTTTTTCCCTCTCTTTCTATTTTTCTCTCCCTTTCTTTCTTTCCCCCCCTTTCTTTCTCTTTCTTTCCCCCATTTTTCTTTCCTTTTCCTTTCCATTTCTTTTTCTCCCTTTCTTTCCATTTCTTTCTCTCCCTCTCTTCCCTTTTCAAACTGATTTTTTAAAAAAATTTTTAAAAAATTAGGCTTGCTCACAACTTTTATGCTTGTAAATTTGTGGCTCACAAAGTAGAAATTTTGCTCATGACAGTTGACCGCTTAGATGGAACATTGGCTGGGTCCAACTGTGAACTTCCAGGTAAGTTCAGTAAATCAACTCTCCCTTAGCACTTAGTCCACTAGGGGAGGGGCCATGGCTTTCTGGTAGGGAATCTGCTTTGCAGGCACAAGTTCCCAGTTCCAATCCACAGCACACCTCCAGTTCTAAAAAGAATCAAGCAAGCAGTTAATAGGAAAGACACCCACCTAAGATCCAGGACAATACCAAACCTTTACAGACTAATGATCAGACCCTGTATAAAGCAGCTCCATGTAGCCACCCACAGCATTAAGACCAAAGCAGACTGTAGACCATATATAATATTTGAGAGAAAACATTAACTTCCTAGGATCCAATTCATTTTCTGGCTACAGAGGAAGTAACAGGTAGTCCACCTTAGCAGATTCATAGAGTGAACCTTTGCTGGGATGGATACACTCATCTTTGACCTCTTCCAGTCCTTGTTTTAGTGTAAATTTCAATTCTGGTTCATTTTGTGATGGGATACCAGGGGTGAATCAGTCCTACAAAAGGGTTTGGTATTTCAGGAATGAGCCACATCCAGTTTTGTTGACTGAAATTCTACATATCCACATCAGCACGCATACATGGACACACACACACAACCAGTAAGAAGGCAATATAACAGGTATTTTCTTTGCAGCAGGTTGCATCTTCAACGTATTGACAAAATTCTGCGAAGATTTTCTTTATGTCAGCTTTGATACAGGGTATTCTGTTCTTAGGCAGACTGGGTTTGCCAAGGCTCTCCCACATTCAAATGTCTTCACCAGAGGCATTAATCGGACACATTACATCATCTGTGACCTCTTCAGGTCTGTTATGGCCAGAGGGAAGATTCACCAGAACAAACAGAGCCTCAGAACCAGACATCAGGCAAGCTGTCGGGATGACAGTACAAAACATGCCATTTTTTTTGGCCCACAGCACAGGTACAATAAACTGATGACCATCACATCAGGATTGGCATTTATCCACTGCAGATGTGCAAGTGTGTCACATCTGGATGCAGAGTATGGCACTGGTGCCTTGATGCTCCATGAGCCAACAGGAAGCTGAGAGCCAGCAGTTGCATTTAATGAGCATCAGAGGCATGCTATAAAACGATGAAAGAACAAACTCGATGCAAATGGTAAATACAGAATTATTTCATTAAAGCTCATCTAGGTAGCCACTGTGGCAAAGTCCTGCTGTAAGTTCTCCACCCCCAAATGCCCCACCATGGCTACAAGCCTGAGTACTGGGGGGCCCAGCCTAGATACGCAATTTAAGCACAAAATGCAGCTGCTAGAACAGGGGACAACTGGGGCCAAAACAAAGGGGATGGGGGGGTGTAACCTGGCTTTCATGCTGTTGTCCTCAATCACAAACACTTTCTCACTGCCTTTTTAGCCCCAGTACTGGGGGGGGGGGGGGGGGGAAGAGACAGGCATAATACAGGTCTCTCCCCCTGCCCCATATCCAGGCTACAAGCAGCCTGGGAGAGCCATTTCTGACAGGGTACACAACACCAGCAGAGCAGAAGACACGTTAACCCTTCCCCCAGTGCTATAGCTTCTGCTGAGATCTCAACCCACCGACATGAGCAGAAAGCTGAAGCAGCTCTGAAACAAGCTGAGTGGGCCCTGCATCCCTAAAAGCCAACAATCCCCAGGACTGTGCTGCTCAGTGGTGCCAACAGGGGGCACTGGCCCACCCGCTGCTCCTCTCACAAAGAGGGAGCAGTGCGGGAGGGGATAATTGATGAAATGGCACCAATCTCCGTTACTAAAGGGCTTGAGCCAAGCACTGAGGCACTGACAGAGTTGCTGGCTGTATACAAGCAGCCTCCCAGGACAGTGGCCCATCAGGAAATTCCCCTGTTAAGTTAGATGGCCAGTCCACCCTGTCCTAGTATCATGCACGTACACCTGCAGCTGCCTTTGGCAGTTAAATTACACACTTGGGAATCTGATCACGGATCACATGTAGTGTAGCACTAGGAGTCCAATGCAGCAGTCATCCCTGGATTATCCCACAATACTAGCACTCATACCTCTCCAGTAGCAGTTAAGCCCAGCGGGAGTTGCGAGGAGTTGAAGTGGACAGCGCAAACCATTCTGGCACTTGAAACAACCGTTTGTGTTCATGTGGACGGGAGCAGGAAGCCATGAACTGCAACCCCCCCTCCCAGCCCCCCAGCCCCATTGCAAGCAGAATACAGAACATGTTGTTCCAGCACTGAAGGCCAGGAGAGGAAAGCCAAGCACAAAGAGGAAGCAGCTAGATGATGCAGACAAAAGGCAAAGTAACCAGCACAATGCTAGTAATTACCGGAGAGCCAAGCAAGCCCATAATCATGTTTTAATGCCTTTTGATCAGGAAAGCCACTTCAAGGACAGCCAAGATCTGCTCCAACAGTGTTATACTCTCAGAACAAAACAATCCTATATGGTAGCAGCATCAAACTGCGTGGTCCCATGACAGAGATTATGGCCGGCAGGATGCAATTGTGAACTTGGCACATTTCTCTTTTCAATAAGAGTGAGGCCCAACGGACTGAGAAAGACCTGGGGACAGGGAGGATACCACAAAAGGCCGAGTGAGCATTAAGGTCACACATATAAAAGGTCCTAAGTGAGGGGGGCACACACTTTTGTTTTTGTCTTTGCATGTGCAAAATCCCAAGTTCAATGCCTGATGTGTCCTGCTCTCCAACACGAGAATTCTGATTGTGGTATTATGTTTGGCTTCGCTGTACCTACACAGATCTGCCCTCCCCCCTCCCTGTTCTCTGCATCAGTCTTTGCCCTCCCCATAATAAGACGGTTGCGATATTACTTGGCATAACACAAAGAAGACTGCCACAACAATGCCTCCCCCCCATGGAACAAAAGAGCAGGCGCCCCAAACCGCTTTGGAGTCTGTCAGCACCACTGGAATTCTGACACAGGGTGGTGGGCGCAACCATAAAACAGTTGCCATAGGGGGCAGAGCCAACTACACCCACAAGCCTACGTGCAGGGCAGGAGAGGGGTAGCTTCAAAAACACACTGGGAAAGAGGAGTGAGAAAGAATAAAATCAACACTCTGAGCAGCTGAAGCCTTATTTTAATCTGCACAGCCAATCAGATTTCCAAAGCCTCACCCACTTTCTAAAAACACTTGGTGGGCACCAGGAATGGTGTCAGCAGTTGCCATGGTGCCCACAGACACCTGATATAGGGGACAGGATTCACATTTTGTGTGGAGAGAAGACACGGTCCAGTGGCAGAGGGCACAGGTTGCAGCTGGAAAGAGCCAGATTCAAATCCAGACACTTCCCATTTGAGCCAGGAAATACCTTTGGAGATTTGCTGGAAACAGAGCCAACAGCACAGGGCTACATGGACCGGGGTCAATCATGCATAAGGTAACTCGTTTATTTTTAAACATATGCCTTGTTCCACACAGCAGAGAACATTATGGATTTATTTTTAAACCATTGGAAACAACAGAAATTGAGAACAGGAGTCGCCTGCTTAAAACCTTTAAAATGGCTCCTTATTCTTAAAAGTTGGTATCCAAGCTATGTTGTTGTTATACTGGCATATATAACCTTACCCGTTTTCGTAGAAGGTCAATACAGCAGGTAGCCACAATTAAAAACCTGGCAGAAGACAACAGCTTTCTAAAAACTCCCAACAGGCTTGGCATACCTACCTCTGAAGGAAATTCCACAAAAACTACTGCTAATGTATGTATTGGCATAATTACATTTTTAGTATGTTTCCTTACATGCATCCCACCATGCCAGGTCAAAGATACCGACAGAACTATCTCCAGTATGCACAGCAAGCAGTCCCAGTCAAGCCGTTTCCTGGCATATCATTTCCCTCCCACCTTCCGTGCTCACCTCACATGCTTGCCTTTTTCGGTCAGCATTTTTACCAAGTCGGCAATCGGGTACTGTGCTTTTGCAGCACACAGACCATAACCTGTGGAGGAAAACAAAAGCTGACATGTGCAGTGAGCTTGGACAACGTCTCTCCCGTTCCCAGTTTGAAGGATCTGGGATACTGGGAAGTTGGTGGAGGGGAGCAACAAGATCAATTTTTAGGATACACCAGGGGTAAAAAAAGGCTACCTAACACCAACCCAGGTTCTACATAAGTACACTCCAGTGCACATGCATAAAATCCAGATTTTGTTCTTAAGTGTGCACTAAAAAAGGATAAGGGGAAAAATACATCTACTCTTTTAAAAATCTCAACTGTGAGTGCAACAAGCAATGGTGCAAGGAGATTTGCTAATACTGTTAGTCACTTGGAATGCGCATATTAACAATTCAGCATTTGTGTACCACTTCCAGTGTTTGAAGCACTTGACATATTAACTGTAGTAATCCCTCCTGCAGTACCCAAATGCACCCTCACTGTCTTTTCTCTTGCAAAATGCAACCTGTGACCAAGCCTGCATAAATTATGCCCATCATGAAAAGTCAAGCAAGCTGGGGCAGAAGCCAGTAAAATGCATAACCCTCTCATGCTTTCGGAGAAAAGCTTCAGCAACTGTTGCCAGCTCCTGTGGGTTCTGCAAACCTAAAGCACAGCACAGACAATCCCTTTCAGAAATGAGAAGGACAGGGTGAGACTGCAGAGGACTTCCAGTGCTTGTGGCCAAACAGTTTCCCTTGTCTTCCCACCCCATCCCCAAGTACTAGCAACTTGATCTTTCACTAGAACCACTAGTAGTGGTTAGGAGCATGGATTCTAATCTGGGAGAACTGGGTTTGATTCCCCACGCCTCCACATGCAGCTGCTGGATGACCTTGGATCAGTTACAAGTTCTGTCAGAACTGTTCTCTCAAGAGCAGTTGTCTCAGAGCTCTCTCAGCCTCAACTACCTCACAGGGTGTCTGTTGTGGGGAGGGGAAGGGAAAGGAGATTGTAAGCCGCTCTGAGACTTCTTCAGGTAGTGAAGGGTGGGGCATAAATCCAACCTCTTTTTCTTCTTCACTAACCTGTTAATCACAGGCTTCCCCTTATATCTATGCAATGGAAGGGGCTAAATAACAAATGCTGGAAATGTAGAGGCACTATAAGATGCAGATCATTATGTTATAATACTATAATGGCATTGCTGACTTTTTAAAGTCTATGAAAAGATCTCCAGGAGGGAGGTGATAGCCATCGAGACCAAGGCAAGGAAACTGCGGGGAAGTCTGCCATGTGAATGCTCCACTGACATTACAAGCGACTCTGTATGCAGGAGCGACATGAAGTCGGTGTAAAAACAAAAGACAAGTAATAAATACACTTATTTAGGGTGAATCCAAATTAAAGGCAAAACACTAGTTTGCAAAGCCTTAAGGAGAAAATATACAGCTGGATCCCACCTAAGGTTTCCAGGAGTGCAAGGCAGAATTACTTTCACTGATGTCCCTTTTCTCACTGCAGATCTCCAACACCCCTTCAGGCTATTCTTGGTGGGAGAACATCCCCCAGGAGCAGCAGTTTGGGTTGCGGTGGCAGGCACGGGAGATGAGAAAGTCTTGCTATACTGATGGAAATCTTTTCCTCAACAGTAATTTTTGGTGGCATCCAAGCCACTGGGAATGGGACGCTGCATCAGGGAATAAGGGCAGGAGCTGGCTAGCCACACATTCTACAGAAATCTACGCAGGCCATTGTTTTCCTTCCTATGTTCACCTCTGCATTTGCAACGTAATACCACTCTACCTTACAGGGTTAGCAGTTCTTAGTTTACAAATACTAAGTGTAGCACAGAATGCAGCTCTTTCAGCACAGAGGGCACCAGCAATGTTTTAATTGCTGCTTTTATGTCTTTGTCTTTTAACTCTGTTTTTCATTTGTTTTAATGCTGTGTATCAGGGGGTTGATTGTAATGGTTGTAAAAACGTGATTTTTAGCATGTACTTTTTAAATGGTCAGCACCTGGGTGGCCCTCGTGAAGGCAGAAAGGCAGGATGTAAGTTTGACAGATAAATAAACAAAGCAGCCCCGGTGGCGCCCACTGCACCCATTGTACCTGGGGTGATGATGATGTTACTGGCTTCCTTGATCATGTCAACTGCATTGTCCAGATTCACTTCCGTGTGCGTGCCAGAGATTTCCATTGGCTTCCCGCCAGCTGTGGAAGTCGTGCCATATCCACCCAGGATCACATTAGCAAGGGAACGATTCATTGCCTGAGGAATCACACACAAAACAATAAACTGGATTTTTAAAATGTGTCCCCGAGAGCCTTGCATTCCATGGGTCACCATCTGCTGGTTATCCCCGGCCCGAGGACGGTTCACTTAGCTTCAACCAGGGCCAGGGCTTTTTCTCCCTGGCCCCAGCCTGGCGGAACATGCTCTCGACTGAGTTCAGGGCCCTGCAGGACCTAGTACAGTTTTGCAGGGCCTGCAAAATGGAGCTTTTCTGCCAGGCCTTTGGGTGAGGCAGTCAGGCACCCATTGATTGGCTTCCCCACTACAGTTACTGCAGTTTCTGCTATTGACAGACTGCTATGGATATGATCTCCATAGCTCAGATGCAGTCCAATTATTCCCAGTCTAGAAGAAGAAGGGGAGGAGGAGGAGATTGGATTTATACCCCGCCCTTCACTCACTTGGAGTCTCAGAGCAGCTTACAAACTCCTTTCCCTTCCCCTCCCCACAACAGGCACCCTGGGAGGTAGGTGGGGCTGAGAGAGCTTTTTCCCAAGCTGTCCTTGAGGGAACAGCTGGTACAGAGCTACGGCTTGCCCAAGGTCATCCAGCCAGGTGCAAGTGGAGGAGTGGGGAATCAAACCCGGCTCTCCCAGATTAGAGTCCGCGCACTTAACCACTACACCAAACTGGCTAGGACTACTGAATATGTAAATTGCTGCTATGCCCATCTTTAAACTGTTTTAACTGTTTTTATTGCTTAATATGTATTTAATTGCTTATTGGTGTAACCTGTCCTGAGCCCATTCATGGGAAGGGCAGTGTGTGTGTGTGTGTGTGTGTATAAAAATAAGTTAATTAAAACAATAACCTAACAGAATGGGTACAGGTCCACAAAAGGAAGATGTTGCCTATGTTTTAAGCATTTTCTCATGGGGTCCCCCTCCAGTTCACTCCCAGTTTGGGTTCTGCTATAGTGTTTCAGCTTTAAGAGGACACGATTATGCAATACACAGACATGGTTTTGCTGAAAGGTGATGGAATACAAGTATCACTGGAACATATGAGAAGAGAGAACGTTGCATAAAGGCTGGGGGGGGAAAGAGAGAAGGATGAACTGGAAAGGACACCATGCCAATTGCTAATGTTTGGTGCTTATTCTTTATTCCCTTCCCCTTCCATCTCTTTTAAAAACATAAGTAAGGACTGCTGCATAGAAAGTCAATACAACAATCCTTACAAGGAGTCCCAGTGGGTTTTTCATAACCGCTTATTTGTGCACATTTGCTGCCACCCAGCGGCCATCCAAAAATTACACCCTGAATCAAAGATACAGGTGGGTAGTCGTGTTGGCCTGAAGCAATAGAACGAGTCCAGAATGAGTCCAGCAATAGAACGAGTCCAGCAATAGAAATAGTCCAGGGGCACCTTTGAGACCAACAAAGTTTCATCCTGGGTATAAGCTTTCATAAGTATCTGAAGAAGTGGGCATGTACACAAAAGCTCATACCTTGAATAAAACTTTGTTGGTCTTAAAGGTGCCCCTGGACTCAAACTTTGTTTCAATCCATCTCATGCTGGGTCTTCCTCTTTTCCTGCTGCCTTTGACTTTCCTTGTGATTCTTGTCTTCTCAAGTGACCAATACACAATAGCCTCTGTCCAGCTATTTCAGTTTCGAGGGAGAACCCAGGCCTGACCCGATCCAGAACCCACCCACTTGTCCCCTTGGCAGTCTATGGCATCTACTGCATACACTTAGAATAGCGATTCTCAAATACCTTGAAACAGGGACCCCAACTTTTAAGTTTAACTCTGCTTTTTGAGACCCACTTGCAAAGTAATTTTGTGCTACTTTCTTCCTCCCCAACACCAAATGTAAGAATCTTGTCACAACACAGAATAAGAGTATATCTAATTTTCCCCATTTTGTATCATATAGCATTACACAGCAACAGGCTTATTTGTGGCCACTTCACATACTATGCACAGGGTAAACCTAGATTTACCATTGAGCATCCTAGCCCAGCTCATCTGGCCTCGGAGCTCAGCTGAGAGAGAACCACAACACACTGTGGCCACTTCCGCACTGTCATTTTTGTCACTCATTTGTCCCTATTGCTTTGGGTTCTGCCCCAGGCAGGAACCCTGAAGCAATAGGGACAAACAGGTGACAAAAATGACAGTGCAGACGTGGCATCCCCATCTTCAGCCTGAGAACCACCAATTTAAAAGGTTCATTCTTGGTATCGCCAACATTTTCATTTCCCCTCTTCCTCCATTTTACTGGCAGATGCTCACACACTCTATTCCACTGTACTCTGCATTACATTCACCAGAGGAAGGCAATGGAGTGGAAAGGTGCCAAGAGAACCGGCGGGCTGTTACTAAAGACAGCTGCTCAAGAGGTAAAGGGACAGAACGCATGACTTCAATAAAAAGTTTTCTAAAAACTATGTGTATCCTACCTTTTGGCCAAAGTGGTTCACAACCAAAACAGACAACTCCACATTAAAATTTAAAGCCCACGAGCAGAGATTTGCCGGAAGAAACGGACTTTTTAAAGTAAAAGACAAAACAAAAACAAACACACAAAACCCTTCTACCACACATGAATGACCAGAAAAACCAAACATGTAAAAGAGGAGGAAGGGCAAACTTGGATGGTCTTCTTACCACACACATGATGTAGGAGAGGATAGCACCAGAGGAACCAATCAGAGCACCCACGATCGTCAGCAGGTTGTTGTTCAGCAGGAACCCCTCGGCACACAGTGCCCATCCAGAATAGCTGTTCAGCACAGTAATGACAACTGGCATGTCGGCCCCTCCTATGGCTGCTGTCAGAGTTACGCCCTAAAGAATGGAAAGGAGGGGGACACTGGAAGGTTGAGCTCTCTGCTAGGCAACAGGGCCTTTGCATTTTATTTTTAAAGGATATTACATTTGGAAATCAAATTCTGCATCCAGGCAAATCTATATTCTGCAACCTGTGCATATATTATGCACACAGTTCCTTAAAGGGGGGAGGGGTGCAACTAGCGACACAACTGCACAACTGGCTATATAACTGCACACCCTGCACACTATCAAGTGGGACTGACTGTACCATTGCCGCTTCTGATATTTCCCCAAACACTTCGAAGGAGATCTTCGCTCCAAACTCAGATTAGAAACTTTATAGACCCTTTGCAATCCAAAAATTGACCTAATAAAAAAGTCGCCACCCTACTTCCTTTGTACTTTTTGTTCTCTGGAAGTATGAGCACATAGGCACCATTGACGCTGCAGTCCTGTGGTCCTGGAGGAAAACTTTTGGTTACTAGGCAGGAAGTTAAAGGTAGCATTGTCAGAAGCATGACAAGTTCCATGCACAGGGCCAGCTAGACAGGCACAGATTAAAGGTCTCAATGTATGGATGAGAAAGTGGTGCCGGGAGGAAGGGTTTAGATTCATTAGGCACCGGCAAACTTTCTGAGATATGCCGAAGCTGTACAATACAGATGGGCTTCAGTTGTCAAAAGAACCACAAAAAGGTTGGCCACTGTGTGAACCAGAAGGATGGGCCAGACGGACCACTGATCTGATCCAGCAATGCTATTCTTATGCTCCTACATACCCTAGAATTCTCCATATGAAAACAGAAGGATAGAATGATTTTGTCTTGCTTTGGGTATCCAGCATGCCAAACATCCATATGTAGCTACCTGTACCCATAATTACAGTTCACCATGTTTTGCTATTGTTGCACACACACGTACTTACCATGACAGCAGACAGAGCTGACACAGACCCTAAGCAAGTCAGCCCCGTCGTGTAACTTGGATCGATCATGTAGGGAACTATTCCGCCTACGCTTGCTGCTAACAAACCAGCATTCATTAAGTGTCTACCTGGCAAGAGGAGGGGGGCGGAGTTCAGGATACCTGCAAATGTAAAAGACATACTGTTCAAGCTCTAGAAACAGCCCACTAAAGAGAAATTAAGTCGGGGGGGGGGGGAGGAAATTAGGCCTCTTCTCCATCTCAGTCTTGTCCCTTGCTCACCTTCCTGATTTGGCTCTAACCTGACTGCTGCTCCAACCATCACTTCATTCTTTATGGGATGTGTTAATAGGGAACACAGGCAATGCCTTGGTTAGCGCAATGTGGTTTCCCTGAGTTACCTCAGAGATACCTCCCCAGGGCTGAAGCAAAGTACCTCCTTCCCACCAGGGCATTATTTCATCAGTTCTTAACTGCCTGAAGTTTTACAGAGAGGATGTTTCCCCTCACAACACAGGGCCCACAAATCGACTCTTGTTAAAATGAAAGCTGGGTTTTACACAGAAGGTATTTTTCTTTATGGGTGTGTATGTAAAGTGCTGTCAAATTGTTTCCAACTTATGGCAACCCTATGAATTAATGACCTCCTAAACATCCCATCATTAACAGCCTTGCTCAGGTCTTGAAAATTGAGGGCCCTGGCTTCCTTTATAGAGTCAATCCATCTTATGTTGGTTCTTCCTCTTTTCCTGCTTCCCCCAACTTTTTCCTGACATTATTGTCTTTTCCAGTGAGTCTTGTCTTCCCATAATGCGACCAAAGTATGATAGTCTTAATTTAATCATTCTGCATTAGGATCTGAATTCTGCCAAGGCTATCATAGCCCTACAATTGATTCAAATGAGAGAGGTTTTTGTTTGGCTCAAACACAAACACAGTACAAAGAGGTCCTTCAGTAAGGGGCCGGGGATCAGCCTCATGCAAAAAGTCCCAAGCTTGATCCCAGGTATAAAAATACCTTAATAAAATACAATCCCTGGCCTACCCAGGGGGAAAAGATCTCAGGTAGCAGGTGTTGGGAAAGATACCTGTCTAAGACTCTGAAAAACTGCTGTCAAGGGGGGGGGGGTTGTTTTATACCCTGCTCTTCACTACCGAAGGCGTCTTGGAGCAGCTTGCCATCGCCTTCCCTTCCTCTCCCCACAATAGACACCTTGTGAGGCAGATGGGGCTGAGAGCTCCGAGAGAACTGTGACTGACCCAAGGTCACCCAGCTGGCTTCATGCAGAGGCATGGGGAATCAAACCGGGTTCTCCAGATTAGAGTCCGCTGCTCTTAACCATCACATTTGTCAATACCAAGAAGAAGAAGAAGAAGAAGAAGAGATTGGATTTATATCCCGCCCTTCACTCACTTAAGAGTCTCAGAGCGGCTTACAAACTCCTTTCCCCTCCCCTCCCCACCACAGACACCCTATGAGGTAGGTGGGGCTGAGAGAACTCTTTCCCAAGCTGTCCTTGAGAGAAAAGCTGGTACAGAGCTATGGCTTGCCCAAGGTCATCCAGCCAGGTGCAAGTGGAGGAGTGGGGAATCAAACCCGGTTCTCCCAGATTAGAGTCCGCACACTTAACAACTACACCAAACTGGCTCTCCACACCAAACTGGCTCTCCACACCAAACTGGCAAAATTGTCTAGCCAGTCAAATAGCTTCATATGTCCTCAGCTTAGTTCCCACTGAAGTGGTTAACCTGTGTCAGGGCTACACCAATGCTGAATGGTTTCATGAATAAACTTTTCCCCACAAAAGATACCCCATGCTTAGAAAACTAGAAGCCAGAGAGAAGAACTCTAGCTTAGCTTGCTCCCCAACTCACTAGTTTTGTTGGTCCAGAAGAATGTGCACAAACATATATTGAAGCATGTGTTCATCCATTTCTGCAGTACTACAGCCCAGACACAAGTTTAGCACCCCAGTGAGAGCTAGAGAAATGGAAACAAAAATGTTGTGGGTGCACGCACACATATACAAATGGGAAAAGGCTGACAGAGATGATCAAGAGCATGCGTTAGCCTTCCACTCCTACTCCAAGGTGAGAAAATATATATTACCCTGTAGCTTTCCATAAGCAACAAGAGAGCCGCTGAAGGTTACGCCTCCGATATACGTGCCAAGATAAGCAATGATCTTGGTGAGGTTTGCTGCTTCGTTGGTAGCAAAGTGGGGATATTCAATCATGTACTCCGCCACGCACGTGAGGACTGCAGCCAGGCCCACCAAGCTATGAAAAGCAGCCACTAACTGAGGTAAGTCTGAAATCTGGATACGTTTAGCGATCGTCAGACCTGGGAAGACAAAATGGAGCAAAATGTTACATGCAGTTTAGTGTAAATGTGACATTCTCTCCTTCCTCTGAAGAGAGAGGTGGTGTGAGATTGTGCCAATAGATGTAGTCCACAACTGGTCTCCTTAAACAGAAAGTCCTTTATTTGCAGAAACGATCTTGTTGGTCAAATACACTTCTTCTGTTAGTAATGCCCAAGCATAGGAATACAACTACAATTATACTTGATAGGAAATAAGCCCCCTTCAACATCCACCAATCAATTGGGAGGATTATTGGCACTCAAATATACTGGCCCACTGTTCCCAAGGAAAGCGTGGTAAATTAGGTTCCTAGGCAAAGACACTGTTAGGATTTGTGGGGCGGATGTTACCAAGGAAAAATCAAGCAAAGGAGCACATAGCACCTGTGAATAATATAACACATAGCAGGAGGCTTTCAGCTCAAGGCCGTGAGCTAGGGAAAAGTGAAAGACAGATAAGAGTGAAGAAAAGCTAATGAGTAACAAGCATGCGCTAAGCGAGCAAGACTCGCACTCCTGCGGTGGGAGTCACTCCGCCGATGCTATCTCCCGTCCGGGACCTAGAGGAGTCGGTATGGAACTCAAAACAAAGGCAAGGTTAACTGACCATCAGTATAGGCGATAGAAACCTTAGGCATTGGTACAGGATACGAATGCAACAGAATTATTGATAATAACAGTCAACAGGAACCTATGGCCTATGGAACCTATTGGTACATGATACGAATGCAACAGAATTATTGATAATAATAGTCAACAGGAACCTATGACAGTGCTAAGGCAGTGCCAGGTGGGCATTGTGTAGGTATCCCTAGATCCTGAACAACACAAGGTTGGTCTTCACATTAGACTCTTAATGACTAGAGGAAAGGGGGAAAAATATTAAAGTTACAGACACAATGTCACATAAGCAAACTGCTTACTATAATCTGATTTCTTTTAGCAAACTATACCTGCCAGGGAACTCTGAAACAGATCAGGAAAGAGAGGGAAGTACACCTTTTACCCATTTCACTTCCATTTCCTCAGATCTCTTCTGCTTCTAGCTGGATTTGTTAACAAGTGTAGTTAGGATCACAGAAACAGCAGCACATCAGGGGAAAAAAGATCAGGCTTCTGACTGGAAGACCAAGTGGGGGAACAGGAATGACTCATGCACATTAAGGGCAAAGTGGATGAAGAAGAATGAGGATGAATTGTCAGGTTTTGAAGGAATGCACATGGGATAATTTTTAAAGGTATGAAGGCTTCCTGAGAGACATTCAAGACAAGGTGGGAAGCTAAACGATTCCTACAGCACAGCCATGATATAATGAACCTCCATGATGCACTCAACGTCTGTGAGACAGCGCACGAACCAGATATTTTAGCACTTTCTGCACATGAGAAATGGTTAACAATGGGCAAGACCAAAATGTTGACTTTAACCACATGAGTAGTAAACCCAGTGGTTCAAAGTCAATGCAGAGTCGGTGTACCTTAAGGAATTGGTAAAAGCTTATCAACTGAAGGAACCAAACTGGCCCTCAAGTTTCTTCTACACCAGGATATGTCTGCACTTTAGTCACTGCGTACTCACCTATGGTGCCACCAACAGCCATTGCACCTGACATCTGAGCCAGCAATTCAGGAGATGGTTTCAGGCCTCCTAGGGTAGCAGCCAGACCTCCAGCCACGCCCATCATGCCCAAAGCATTGCCAAGTCGAGCCGTTCCTTGAGTGGACAGCCCAGCCAGGGCACCGACACAGCACAAGCCTGAACCCAGGTACACCATCTGGTTGAAAAGATGGAAGAGAAAAGGTGTATATACATATTGCAAACAGCACTATGTACACAAAATCTTGCATTTTATGCCATGAAGCACATTTTGTACATAGACATAGGGAAGGGACTGTGACTCAGTGGCAGAGCATCTGCTTTGCACGCAGAAGGACCCAGGGCCAATCCCATGCACACTCAGCTGAAATAAGGCAGCCGGCAATATGAAAGTCCTCTCCCTGAGACTCTGCTGCCAGTCAGAGTAGGCAATACTACTTTCTCAATGGACCACCAACTAGGTACAAGGCAGCTTCATGCATTCAAAGAATTACATTAGGTAAGAACGTGTCTTATTGCAACTGCACAGGCTTTTGCAGAATTTAGAATGTTTTGGCAGATCTGGGGATGAGAGCTCTGCTCAGCTTGGCTTCTGGTCCTTCAAAGCTGAGGCAGTTCATAACATAAGGATTTGTTTTTTAAAAAAAAATGACAGGCAAATCATTCAGCGCCGCCAGCTGAACATGAAGCAACACCTAAGCTGCTAGGACTTCTTAAAGAGCCTCTACACCATGTGCAGCCCAAGCAAACGCTACAGCACATCAAGACAGGCAGCTGTGTTAGTCTGTCTGTAACAGTAGAAGACCTCTTTCCTACTACTACAGCATACTATGTATTTTTATCCTATCCTCCCTCTATCAGGCCAATGTACATGTTCCCCCCCACCCCACCCTCCATTTTAGCCTCTCAGCAATATTTTGAGGTACCTTAAGCTGAGCAGAACCCCTAGTGAGCTCCATGGCCAAGAATCCAGGTCCAACATTTTAAGAACAATGCCAAATATTAGCTATTTGTCTGGCAGATTTTTAAAAAAAATGCTAAATCCTTTCTTATATGTGAAAAGTAACGCAAACAAAAATGTGTCCACCACCACTGTACATTTTCTAATTATAAATGGCATTGCCGTCACAGTTCAGGACAGTACAGTCAAAGCTAATGCAATGGAACAAAGGTATGACCTGGTAGATGGCGTTTCATCCAGAGTCACTGCAGGCACAAACGCTAGCCATGGTTAACAAACTAAGAGCCAGGTGTAAGCGTCCTTGCCGCCAGTTGTGGATGAACACCAGCCATCCCACATCCCATCCTCACTGCCGTTCCGTAAGCAGCATGGCAGCACCAATACTGGAGTTAAAAGTTCACCAAAACTCCTTTTTAATCAAGATCAAACCCCCCAAAATGGGTTTCAGATCATAGGTGGTGGCATAACCATAGCTAATTCTGCTACCACATTTTAAATGCTGTTATTATTGGATAATCTTTTGTGCTTTTCTCCACTGGGGCTCTAAAAATCAAACACAGCACAGTGTTTAAAGTGTCGGACTATGATCTGCAAGACCAGCATTCAAATCCCTGTTCTGCCATGGCAGCTAACCTACCTCAAAGGTAGACAAGGATAAGAAAACCATGTCAGCTGCTTCCACCAACTTGGAGGAAGGGTGAGATAAAAATGTTCCAGGAAATCCAGTTCCAGTAGTAACCACTCTCCCAAACCTCTGCAAATTCAAAACTACTGAGATAGGAGATGATTTTCATGGTGACAGTCATGAGAACCAACTTCCTTAAAGTCTTTTGGCACATAGAAAGAATGTGTGGAAGGGAAGGGGTCAGTTTCTTCACTTTGCTCCAGGCTTCGGAGAAATAAGAAGCTGGCTGAGTCAAATTTGTTTCTTCTGCCTACGTCTAAAGCCCAGACAGAGCTTTCCCCCCCCCTTCCCTTAAATTTTATGTGCCATATCAAAGGACTTGGAGGTGGGGCGCTATGAAGAGGAGTCAGTGAAGACCAAAAATTAATATCTGGTACCAAGCCAAAATTTGTGGACACCTGCTCTGAATTAATGGCTAAGATTTAAGAACTGCTGTTTTTCCAGCATAAGCAGCATACTTGCAACACAATGTACCAATCCTAGATAATCCAACACTGAACAGCCTAATCTATGCAAGTGATCGTCAACTGACAGGTTAGGACACTCAGATGGTTTTAACAGACCCCTCTGCTGGGTCACAAGTACCTTCCGAGCTTCCTTTTTTGTTTGGAAGACCTGCTGCTGGTGTGCGTACACAGAGAGGAAGGGTACCCTGCATCCTGCCTCTTTCAATACACACAGAGAAGCAGCAGGATGGCAAAACAATGGCATTCAGTCGTGCAGAAGATTCCCTTTTAGAACAAGCAGGTTTAGGGACAAGGACTTCCTGTCACGTGCTATACGGGTCATATGCTACCACCTGGGGCTCAAGTTGGGTCCAAGGTCTAGTTATACTTGGGACTCTCTTGCTTAAGGATTCTGTAAGTTTGTGTACTTTTACACACGGTAGGGAAACAGGACGATAGAATCTTGGGGAATCTTTTTTTACCTGTTCAATATTATATCCGCTTTGGAGAGCTGCTCCGTACCCTCCTACAAATGCACCAGCAGGCAACAGATATAAATAATTGTACTCCGGAGGGTCGGTGGGGCGCTTGAACATATCCAGCATTCTCTGTGTGACCAGGAAGCCACCTTTCCAACAGGGAAGAAAAACAAAATTATTGTAGCTTGAAATCCAGCTGGTGGCATTATCAATGTCACTGGAGCATATTCTACACAGAAAAGGTGGCTTACAACGAAGGTGAGTAAGGAAACTCCCTTCTTCAGTGTCTTCATGCCACTGAATGACTATAGATGTGGGGGGGGGGGCAGAGACAAAAAAAGACTAAATACGAGAAGGCATGAAGCACATGTCTTGTCATGCTGACAGTACATACCGAAAAGGTGTGGCAGAGGTCTCAAAAGGCCCTTGAGGTACTTCAAGATTCCCCAACATTGTGTGTGTTGTTGCTATGAAGCCTGCCAGTACTGGTGCCTGCTGAGCTTTCCGGAAAGTGGGCGGGGCTTCTTATGGGCTGCCTTCATTCAAATGAAAGGGTTTTCCACTGGAGGATCCAGAGGACTGGTAAGCACCTGGGCTTTCCTTAGTCATTGTGTGGCTCCATTCCCCACTTCAGGCTACCAGTCATTCCAGGAAGCGTGAGAGAGAGGTAATCTGTTCGGGTCTGCATCCTGTGGGAGCCATTTTCAGGCAGCACGCACCACTACTACCTCTCAAAATTTCAAATGTTTCTGCAAGCTCCAAAAATGGTTGGGGACCCCTGCTATACTTTATACCTCAGACACTAGCCTGGGTAACACTATGAGGGCAAGCCGGGGCTAGAACAGACAAACTCTCCAACACCAGCAAAAGATTCCCCACTATAATGGCAATCCACAGTGTGATCTCAATATGCATTGAATCCTGCAATGATTGCCCAAACAGGGGCGGGGGCAGGGGGGACAGACTGACCACACTACTCTTCTGGAGGAAGGCATCTCTCTCTCTCACATGCACACACTTTTTAAAATTTGAATCTGCCATTACAGATTGCCACACCCATGCTTTGGTTCCTCTCGATGAAGAGAAGCTCAACAAGAAAGCCAGGCAGTACCTGCAATGTTGATGGAAGACACGAAAGCAGCAAGAGCAGCAAGGCTTTGAGGCGTATTTTCAGGGAGGTATTTTCCCCCCATCAGTGCCAATCCACCAACAGCAGTCAACCCTGTTTATTGAAATGAAAAAGATAGCAGCACTGAAGTAAGAGAGCACAGCGTTGCTGGCTGTGGCATACAAAGCTGATTCAAAGACTGTCACACAGCTCACCATAACTGTCACTAGAGTCAGGCCCCCAAACATTAACTAGTCTACCTATTTTTATATATTCCTGTTACTTTTTCCACAAAAAACTCTCTCAAAGCAATTTACAGAATTGTAAGCAAACATTACTGATTTTTAGAATTTTGGGAGTCGGCTGCCTAGAGAAGTGGTGAGCTCCCCCTCACTGGCAGTGTTTAAGCAGCGGCGAGACAAACACTTGTCAGGGATGCTCTAGGCTGATTCTGCATTGAGAAGGGGGTTGGACTAGGTGGCCTGTATGGCCCCTTCCAACTCTGTGATTCTATGAATGGCTGTCTAAACAAGCAATGGATACCTTGCCCTCTTGGCTCCCCAGGAACAACTCACAGTGTCATTTTTAGTAATCACAGTTATAAGCTTGCACTTCAGGTCTTTCCTCCAACCCTGGAAGCAAACCCAGCTTTACTGCTCGAGAGGGAGCTGTAAGCCTGCCCTGGCTCTCTGCTGAACAGCATATGCTACACCTGTTTCCAAATACTGGGTCTCTTTCTGGTGTTAGGTTTTTAAAACTTAGGTGCATTTGCTGAAAACACCATAATGTGTGAATTCGACCAGAATGACAACTTCAGGCAGAAAACATCAATGTCCAAAAACACAAGCAGGCGTCGCCTTACCTGAGATGGCATTGGTCACAGACATGAGGGGAGAGTGGAGCGCAGGGGTCACGCCCCAGACAGTGTGGTACCCAACGATCCCAGCCAAGCCAAACGTGGTCACCATCTGAGTGAAAGCAGAATTGGGAGCCGCAATGCCCAACCCAAGCACGCTGCCGAGACCTGCAAGGCAACACCGCCGTTAAAGCCTTGGAGAACGCATGACCAGCCCAGGGCTCACTTTGTAGCAGGAGCTCCTTTGCATATTAGGCCACACACCCCTAATGTAGCCAATCCCCCAAGAGCTTACAGAGCTCTTCTTACAGGGGCTACTGTAAGCTCTTGGAGGATTGGCTACATCAGGAGTGTGTGGCCTGATATGCAAAGGAGCTCCTGCTATGAAATGAGCCCTGATGACCACAGACTGAGACAGAGAGACCCACAATTTAACTTCCTGTGTATCCCACCTTTCTTCCACCATGGCATTCACAGTGGATTTCCCCAGGAGGTCTCCCCATCCAAGCACTGACCCCAGGCCTGTTCAGCTTCAGCCAGGCCGCTGTATGATATGCCCTCCCAAACATGCCCTGACGAGTTTAAACCCTGATAACTTCCACTGAAGTCTCCCTCTCTACAATCCCTGTACTCAAATGCAAGTTATTCAAAACATACATTGGGGGAAAAAAATAATCATTTTTTTTCTTACTTTTGAAACATGGCTATACCAGCACAACGTTCAGTAGGTCTTGTGTTACCCTACTCCAGGGGTGGCCAAACTGGCTTAATGTAAGAGCCACATAGAATAACTGTCAGATGTTTGAGAACCGCAAGACATGAACAAACATTACACACACGTTTTTATTGAACATGCAAATTTGCTCTTTATTAACATTAAATGAGACTACCAAAAATAAAAACAAAAGGGGTAAAACAGATATTGATAATTTATTTATTCAATGATATTTGTAGGCTTGAGGGTGGGTTTGAGAACATATTTAAAGTTGCTTTCTTTCTCTGCCCCCCCCCCCCCTCAAGCCTACCCAGGGAGGGGAACACTGGCTGGGGAAGGGAAGACTGATCAGGGAGGTATGCCTCCCTTTCACTTCCCCAGCCACGCTGTTGGAAGCCACGTATGAAAGAGCCACATGTGGCTCCTGAGCCTCAGTTTGGCCACCCCTGCCCTACTCCATCTCTTCCCCCAACCCTTTCCATCCACGTGTAGATGACGAGCAGTTGTCCCCCGTCCCCCGAGCACCCACATCAAGTTTTCATTGTGACCTTTCAAGGCTTAAAGAAGTTATGGCACCATACTACTCTCACTTGAAATCACATACAAGGACTGAGCTTTGATCTGGAAGTGAAATGTGCACACTGACTTCCAATCCCATCTCCCAGTTTTCTAAACACATATTATGTTTTACAGTTTTCCTGGATTCCTTTAAAAATGGGTGTGGGACCTGAGGTGCAGTTTAATGTAGAACAGAGTCTTTGAACATGTGCACCAGATTTCATTCCAGCATAAATAAGAATCTGCATCATAACTGGCATTTTAGATCTTTTGCAGCACCCTTGAAAGTGGAGTTAGAAAATAGATGGAGTCACTCTCCATCTTTATTTGGGCCTCCTTTTAAAATAAATTTGGGGACTATACAGTGGTGGAAAGTGTTGTCAAGTGGCTTCCAATTTATGGTGGCCCTGTAGGGTATACGAGGCAAGAGATGTTCAGAAGCAGTTTGCCACTGCTTGCCTCTGCTTGCCCCAGACTTCCTTGATGGTCTCCCATCCAAATGCTAACCGACGCTGACTCTGCTTAGCTTTCCAAGATCTGATAAGATTGGACTAGCCTGGGCCTTTCAGGTCAGATGGGAACTACATGCTCAGCACAAATAATCTTTCAATAGCCTAACAAAACTAAACACCACAACTGGATGTGTCACCAACAAAATACAGAAAATAACAAAAAATCTTGTATAATTTCCAATTTTTCTGCTTTGGATTTGGCTCAGATGCTGAACACAGACCTATATTTCATCTCAGCAACACTCACTAGACCCTTTTCTATGTATGCAATAACAACATGAAGAGTAATATTCTTCAAACTGGCAATAGGTATCACTGGAACAGCTTCATGCTTTCTCTGTTGTGGACCCACCTTGTGAAATGCCACACCTGAGGAGGTTAAAAGGTCTTCCACGCACTTGTCAGCCCTCAAATTGTGCAAATGGAGCTGTTCATGAAAGTTTTTTTATAAAGGTAATAGGGCTATACTATAACAGAATAGTTCAGGACGCCGCTTCATAAAGGGAAAGGGACTGGGGATTACACCACTATGGATAGGACAGATTATCAGTTTGCTACAGGTATGTTTTCGTTTCATTATCTTCTACTGATATAATACCATTTTTCTTCTTTGTAGTCACATCCTGCATTATGTCTAACATGCTATGCTCATTCAGATTTTGGTAGTCCTAGTACACTGCTCATTCAATGCCAGTGGTAGCCACAGGCATAGACAGCTTTAAAAGGGAATTAACAGATTAACTGAGGACAGGTCTATTAGTGGCAATTAGCCATAGCGACTAAAGGGAATTTCCATATTCAAAGGCAGTAAACCTCTGAATACTAGTGACAGGAGGCAATATCAGGGGAAGGCCCCAGCCTCTATACCCTGTTGCTGCTGAACCTCTAGAGGAACTGGCTGGCCACTGTATGAGACAGGATGCTGGAACAGATGGACCACTGGTCTGATCCAGCAGGGCTCTTCTTATATTCCTGTTATGTCTCTTCACACTGAATGAACTCGCCTACACTATACTCACTAAGTATCTCTTTGTCCGGATTACCATCAATTTGCACAAGTGTAATGCTCCTTATGCCTCAGTGAGGAAGGCAGACTAAATACATTAAATGTTAATAATTTCACTTGGATAGCAATTGAGCCAATTGCCCCTTTTTCCATCCTCTGGTACACAGATCTGAGCACACAATCATTTATTTACTTCGTTTATACCCCACCTTTCTCTGGAATGGGGACCCAAAGCAGCTTACATCATTCTCCTCTCCTCCATTCTATTTGGTTACTCTAACCATTACACCACATTGACTCTATGCCACATAACAAAAATACCCTACCTTGTATGTAAAGCATAGGCCCATATGCATGTATATATTTACTAAAATAAATGAGATGCAATCAGAAAACTTCCCCGGCCCTTACAGTTCACAATATAAGAACTTGTGGGCACTCAATGAAATTGCTGAGCAGTTGGGTTAGAACGGATAAAAGGAAGTACTTCTTCACCCAAAGAGTGATTAACACATGGAATTCACTGCCACAGGAGGTGGTGGCAACTATAAGCATGGACTGCTTCAAGAGGGAAATAAATAAACATATGGAGCTGAGAACCATCAGTGGCTATTAGCCACAAGGTATAGATAAGAACTCTCAGTCTGGGGCCAAGTGATGCTCTGTATTCTTGGTGCTTGAGGGGGGGGCAACAGTGGGAGGGCTTCTAGTGTCCTGGCCCCACTGATGGACCTCCTGAGGGCACCTGGTGTTTTTGGCCACTGTGTGACAGTGTTGGACTGGATGGGCCACTGGCCTGATCCAGCATTGGCTTCTCTTATGATATGTTAGTTTGTGTAATGTATTGTAGAACAGGACTTTTCTGCTTGACTGGCTTGCCATCATGAGAGACCTGGAGTGTTTGAGGCACAGGGTCTATAGAAGGCCGAGAACTTTTCACCTGGCTTCTTACCTGCTGTGTACATGGATGCAGAAGTCAAGGTTTTCCGGAAAGGTGTAATGGTAGCTGCTTTTTCTGCTTCCAGCTCTGCCACTGTCTTTCGCTTCACAGGCGCTGCCTCAGGAATCTTCTTTGGAGGTGGTGCTGGGAAAATTGCCTTTCCATCCTGCAAAGAAGCAGTTATGGGGTCACCCTAGATTGCTTATAGCAGGGATCAGCAACAGATGCCCTGTGGGCCAAATCAGGATCCTCCCAGGAATATCAAGCCCAGGAAACGTGCTATTAAAAATGACCCAGCAAACCCCAAGGAGGGGGATAACTAACTCTCAAATTTTTGTTTTAGTTGAAGATACTTTCTGTTTTTCCCTTCTTCTCCCCTGCCTTGTGTTTTGGTTTGGAACACTGCTAATGTCTGATTTACTTTTAAGAGGGGGGGAGGATAAACTCAAAGTGGAAATGATAATTTTGAGCTTGAATTTTATGTCAAGGCAGAGGTAGGCAAGGGGTGTGTGATCACATGCCTTTCAAGGGCTAGAGGGGGATGGAGCAGAGGAAGAGATCAGAAACCATTAACTCAGTCCGCTCGCCTTGCTGCCAGGAGGAATGGAAAAAGAACACCTTGTGGGGGATGAGGAGAGAGATCAGAATATGTCAAAGATAATTTCTGCACCATCAGTGCCTGGAAAGAATCAGTCCTTCCTATCACATCAAGTAGAACTTATCTCAGAGCAGACCTGACTACAGTCTGACTGCTGTGCTTAATTGAATGATTACAGGACCAGAACAGAGACAGAGCCATATAAATAAGGAACCACCATTATAATCCCACTTGAAAGAGACACTCCTCAGGATTCCCAAATTGCTAACTAGGGTTTTACACTAGGGGGAGCTGTTCACAAAGCTGTTATGACAAGGACCAATATGAAAGGAACATTCATGGCAATTCTCTTTTCACAATAAAGTGACAATTATTTTTTCCCTCTCAACTGGGTACGTCTTGCAAGATGGTCAAAGGTATGGTTAACAGATGCAATATTATTTCCTCCCAATTCTTGTAAAAACTATGAAGGACCTGGAGAAGGGAGATATACGGATTCCAGGATAGCGGTATACACAAGGGTAGTAGAAACAAAGGTTTTCTCTTAGCTTAGTGCTAAGAAACACTGGAGTAATGCTACATTGTCTCTAACATTTTGTATGCCCTTCAACTAAACTGGCTGGGTTCTTCTGAAGTCAACAGGACAAGACTGATGCAACTACTCCAGATTAAAGGAAACATTGCAAGCATAATAAAGTTAACGCTAGCAGCATGCAACAACAAAAATAAGGCTACCAACCTTGCAAATGTACTTCAGAATACCATGGCTTGGACCCTGAGTCTCATTTCCACTTGCAGACATGCAGAGGGAGTGCTCTGATTCCACCAGCACTGGGCACCCCTCCACTCATGCAAGACCAGCGTCTTTCAATGAGCTGAAAAGTGCCAGGGGCTAGAGGAATGCGGTCAGCAGTACAAGCCAGCCGCTGTAACAGCCTTCAAGCCTATGCAGGCTCTCCATCAGGGGGGAATCTCTTAACAGAGGCCAGGTGCAAGTCAGAATTTATACGAAGGCAGCTGTCCCATTATGGTCACTCACCTTCATTACCACTGTGCCTCTAACAACATGGTCCAAAGTACCATAATCAAATTCATCTTTCAGGTCAAAGTAGAACTTCTCTTTGTCTGGACTGATGGCCTTCAGCAGCTTGGTGATGTTGTTGGAATAGAGCGAGCTGGCTTGGGTAGCCATTCTGCTGGGCAGGTCCGTATAACCTATGTGGGTAATTCCCTGCAGAAAACCAAGGTTAGGGATTTATCAGAAAGGAAGCAGAGACGTGATCTCTGAAAACAGAAAAAAGCACATCACTGGAAAGCAACATCATCTGTTTAGGGCATCAAACCGGCAGTGGAGGTATGAGAAAAGGCACACACACACACACACACACACACACACACACACACACACACACACCCTGTAGCCCCACAGGCTGCCGATGCACTGCCTCCAGAGCCCACCAACCACACCCTATTGTATCTGTGCTACTGCCACCAAAATCCAGCGCCCATCCCTGTTAACACTTGAGCAATGGTTTGGATCTAACTGGGAGTTTCCATGGCAAGCAGCATTTCTACATACATAGCATGACTTTCTTTGTCTTTCTCTCTCACTGGAGTCCAAAATGGTCTCTTGAAACACTGCTACTTGGGTCACCGGTGCTCCAGGAGCAGCATTGGGGGGGGGGCGCTTTTGGACTGCAGGGGGAGGGAGAAATGCCACAATGGATCTGAACCATTTTAATAAGCACTGATATAACAAAAGGAATTCTGATAGCCATTTTTTTGGTAATTTTTGTGTAAGTTCTGAAGCTTTTTTATTATACTTCCACTTTAGAAATCTAAGACCTACAAGGGCAATTACACAACCTTAGCCATTTGGGAACAGTTAACTCAAATACTTTAGAGAGAAATATAAACTAGATTTCCCACTGTCATATAAAACAGACATTTCCAGGGCTTATAATTCTTTGATGAAGGCACTTGATATTTTTACTACATAATCCTGCCAATTAAAAAAAAAAAGTGATACTAACATCTTATTGCCATGACCTGGATGGCCCAGGCTAGCCCGATCTCATCAGATCTCAGAAGCTAAGCAGGGTCAGCCCTGCTCAGTATCTGGATGGGAGACAACTAAGGAACTTCAGGGGCACTACGCAGAGGCAGGCAATGGCAAACCACCTCTGAACGTCTCTTGCCTTTGAAAATCCAACACGGTCATCATAAACTTGGCTGTGACTTGATGGCACTTTACACACACACACACACACACACACACCATCCTATAAATTGTTATTAATATTTTACACTGGGGTAGAAGCAGAACACTTCATATCAAGCCAAGGAGGCTAAAATAATTCAGCCACGCGCTTGTTGTCAAGCCTGGATCAGGGAGGCATTGATTGGAATCCCTGCTCAGTCATGAATCTTACTGAATGTCCGTAGGCAACTTAAAACCTTTCAGCCTAGCCTATCCTCAGGGGGCTTGTGCAAAGATACAAAATAGCCCCATGCATGGCATCCACAGCTGTTTGCAGAAGCAGACACACATTATGCAAGAATAACACGGAATACAGATAGATGAGGTTCATAATTACATTTATATGCTATTTATCTGCAAGTGCCACTATAACTAGATGTAGCCATTGAGAAGGCCCATACCTTGTGAACGTAGAGCTCTCCTGGCTTGGTAGTTTGAATATTTCCCCCTGCTTCAGCAGCTAGATCTACAACAACTGATCCTTCCTTCATCAACTCAATCATATCTGTTCTAAACAGAATAGGAGCTTTTTTACCTGGAAAAGAAGGAAACTATTACAGTGCCATAACGAAGCAGTAACACCTTGGAGACATGGCCAGTGATCACACTAACTAAAGAAATATTTGGTCTTTTTCTGTACAAAGTAATATAGACATTTAGGCAATACATGTGTTTTGCTTAAGGACTGCATTTGATTACATAAGTCCTGAATTGTATGTATTTTTATGTATTGTGCTTTATGTATTTTATTCACATTGTAAGCCACCTTGAGCTTCATTAGGAAGAAAGGTGGCTAGTAATTGTTTTAATTATAAATACTTTAAAAGTCTCTCAATGTCAGCCTTGTCTATTCTGACTGATCTCTAGAGTCAGAATCGATCTCCAGAGTCTCAGGCCAAGGACTCTCATGTCACCAATTATTTTTTAACCGGAGATGCCAGGGACTGGACCTGGAACACGTGGCATGGATGAAGAATTGAGTCATCCAAACCGCAGATCAGAAAACAGTCCTTTTAATTGGCTCCAAGTCTGCTGATCAGGGCCTTCACAGGATAAATGAATTTATTTTGTGCAAAGGATGCAGCCACGGCAAACACGTCAAAAAAGTTTGAGGCCCCACAGACAGCATGCGAATTCACATACACTCAAAGCCAGCAACAGCTCCCTGAGAAATGTGTATTTGTATTTATTGATTTCTATCCCACCCACTCCAGCCTAAGCTGGCTCATTTTAAAATTACATATAAAGAAATTACATTTTTTTTAAAAAAAGGCATCTACCCCCAATAAAATGGGAAGATTCTCTAGTGACCCCGATCCGTGTTGGTTCAAGCCCACAGTTCAGAAGACTGGCCAAGAGATGCTTGGCCCCATTTTTTTTAAAAGCAATTTAGTTCAAAATTCTTTTCAAATCTGGCCAAGTCAACACATTCTATTTCACTTGAGGAAAAAGCAAGTCTGTTCCCCCAGAGACTTACCAGGTATGAGTGCTGTTGTGATAATAATGTCTACATCCTGGCACTGTTTAGCAAATAGTTTCATTTCAGCCTCAATGAACTCTTTGGACATCTCTTTAGCATAACCTCCCTGTCCTTCACCAGATTCTTTCATGTCCACCTCCAAAGGTTCAGCACCAAGCGATTTGAATTGCTCCAGCGCTTCAGCTCTGTAACGTAGAATACAGCGTAAGGAACCAATAAGAGGAAAACAGCAGAAAGCAAAGTCGGGACAGGATAACTACGATCACTGGGCAGCCATCTATTGGCTATCCCTCCACTCAGGGTGGCCCATCTGGCACTGATTAGAGCCCAGGCCTTTTCCATAGTGGCTCTGGCTCTGTGGAATAGGCTCCCCGAAGAGGTGAGGAAGGGCCTCCTCATTGGAGATCTTCAGGAGGTGCTCCAAGGCCTGCCTGTTTACCAGGGTTTTTGAAGGGGTTTGAATGACAGGCATCTTTTAACAAGGAAAAGGGGCAGGGATTTGGGGATTGCTATTTTATTTTTTGTTTTAGCTGGGGATGTTTTAACTATTATTGTAAGCCACCATGAACCAAGAGGAAAGGTGGGATATAAATGTTTTAACTAATAAAAGGAGACAGAAAATATGTTGCATTATGAGTTCAGATCAGAATATTAAAATCACACCGTCCTCTAAAAATAAGCTCTACAAAATGTTAAAGTCTCCAGCAGTGTGTTCCAGATGCACCCAGTGACAAATTAATCACGTGTAAACTTCCTTCAAAGTGGGAGACCGTCCTTGCACTCATTTAGGAAGGCTACTACCAAAGTAGGTAGCATGCAATGGAATTTCCAGGCAGCCAGGACTGCGTGCAAAAGCTACAGAAGTCACCACAGATGGGCTTCAGCTTTCCCATTGTCCCAAGCCCAGCAAAGGTTTACATGGATGCTTGCATTACAGTCAGCCCCAGGACACCCTTGTTGCATGTTAGTCATGCAAATATATTCATGCAGTGCTATCGTAAACAGAATTATACCCTTCTAAGGCTGCTGACTTAAGTGGACCTAGAAGGATGTAACTCTGCTTAGGTGGGTACTGTTAGGATTCCTCTGGGCGCTGCTACTGAAAAGAAGCCAATGTGGAGTCAATTATAAACCGAGCAAAATGGCAACTGGGCCTACCACAAAGTACACTGAACAAATTGCTAAAGAGTACTCGAAACCTTTTTGAAGTACTTGGGCATAATCCAGAGAAATTCAAAGTAGCATTACTTCCTCTGGCAGATGCTTCACAAAGAGCAGAGAACCAACGCAGAGTCGCGTCTTCATCTACAGACCTCACTAACAGCCTAACCTCACTAACAGCCAAAAGAGAGTCAGGAGGATAAAATGGAGAAACCCCTATGTACACAGTCTGAGGAAGGGCAGGATACAAGTCAAAAGAATTTAGCAAATGATGATTTAAAATGTGATGCCCTTACCTGGTATCAAACCCACGAACTACAGCTCCCATCGACTTGGCTGCTCCTGCCGATGCTAACCCAGCAACTCCACCTCCAATGATCAGAACCTAAAGGCCACACTAGGTATTATAACTGAGCCATACATCAAAACACATCTGTTTAATTAATACAAAATACCTGCTGGTTTCACTGGCCAACATATTTTGACACTTGCTAGCTTAGGAGAAGATTCTAACTGTGACACAGGAAACAAAGGGTTTTGTGAGATGTAAAGCTTGAACCCTTGGTGCAGGAAGCTGATAGGAGGGCCAAAAGGAATGGATCGGATTCCAGATATCCACAATGATAAAAGGAAGTACTTCTTCACTCAAAGAGTGATTAACACATGGAATTCACTGCCACAGGAGGTGGTGGTGGCTACAAGCATGGATGGCTTCAAGAGGGAATTGGATAAACATATGGAGCAGAGGTCCCTCAGTGGCTATTAGCCACAAGGTATAGATAGGATCTCTCGGTCTGGAGCAAGTGATGCTCTGTATTCTTGGTGCTTGGGCAGGGGGCAACAGTGGGAGGGCTTCTAGTGTCCTGGCCCCACTGGTGGACCTCCTGAGGGCACCTGGTGTTTTTGGCCACTGTGTGACAGAGTGTTGGACTGGATGGGCCACTGGCCTGATCCAATACTGGCTTCTCTTATGTTCTTACCAGCCCTTCAGTTCTCTGGGCCCATGCATACAATCAATATCATAATCAACACACAAGTCACCCCACAACATCATGCCCTGGGAGGACAAAAAATATCCCCAACACACCAGGTTGCTTACCTGGTGTAAATGGGGCTATAATCAGCACTGGCTTTGACCAAACACTCTCCATTAGAAACTGGCAATCTTTACTATCCATTTGCTAGCTTATCTAAATCTGTTCTATACAGAAGTGCTTTCCTGGAAAAAAAATTAAAACACACTTTCTAGAAAGATATAGGCACTGACAGAAGAGGCAGGAAAATGGGCTAGACACAAACACACACACCCTTCATCCATGCAAGTAAAGCAGAAATGGAAACCTGCACTCCATCTCTTCCATTAGTAATCAATGGGACAAAGCCCTATTTTTCCTCATTTTTGACCTCCCTGAGATCTCTCCTAAAGGTTTCCTTGCTCGAAAGCCAGTATAATCTGACTCTAGGGGGTGGTGCACATCTCCGTGTCCAAGCCAAAGAGCCAGCGCTGTGGTCATGTGGCCAGCAGGACCACACACCAAGGCACACGGAACGCCGTTACCTTCCCACCAAAGCGGTACCTATTTATCTACTTGCAATTTCTTGCTTTCGAATTGCTAGGATGGCAAGAGCTGGGGCCAGAGATGGGAGCTCACTCCAACATGCGGCACTAAGGTCTTGAACTGCAGAACTACAGACCTTCTGATCTGCAGCTCAATATCTTAACCTTTGAGTAACCGTGGCCCTGAGATCTCTCCTCCAAGGACTCTAAAGTAAGCCGTAATACATGACAACATTCATTAAGGAACTCCCAAGGCATTAACAACTCATCATTACTGAAAAATGCAGGCCTGACTAAACTGATATGGGAGAGGAACAAAGCATTTAAGGGAATTAAAATACTCCAATTTAACACTGACATGATATTCTACTTGTTACTGGCTGGTGCTGCTTAATCCTAGTTAGCCTGTTCCATTCACAGACCAAGCAGAAAGCTGTTTTATCAAGCTGAGTTTGCTGCATCAGGTTTTGCTACTTGGACAAACGGGAAAGGAAGCTTCCGCTCCCCAGGGACCCTACCTAATATTTTTAATCTTTGCTGTCTCACCATGGGACCCTGCTCTTGCGCTCTAGAGAAACACCACAGGCCTGTAACAGTGCCATTTCTCTCTGACCTGTGCGTTGCTGTGGAATGAAATTCCAGGACTGTTTTGTTCTGCGTCTGGTTACATTCCACTCCCTTGAACTTTCAGTCAGCTCTCTGTGTTATTGGTATAGCCAATAGTAAACTAGACCTAGCATGGATAACACAAGCTGAACAAACAAGGTAAAGGGGTCCCTGAGTGTGTGGGAGACTCCCCAGCTATGCAGAAAAATACCTGAGAGAAAAATCTTTCCCAAAGAAAGTGGCCTTAAGGTGCTCAGGGATCAGATGGTGACCGCAGCTGAGATCCAAAACCACACAATTCCCTTACTGAGATACACAGGCAGAACTAGGCAGGTCCCTGCCTCAAAAGAGCTTATAGTCCTTAGCAGAGAATGGGGAAACCACAGAGGAAACAGACACAAGGGGAAAGAGACAAGTGCCTTTGGGATGTGGAGACACTAAGGGCCAAAATACATAGTACTTTTTAAATAGGCTGACTTGTTTTTCCTGCGGACACAAGGCAGCCACACTGAGCCTGCATCGGCGGGGAGGGCGGGGTATAAATTGGAAGCATAAATAAAAAGTCATTTTTAAAGGCTGTGGGAACCCAGTTCAGCTTGGAACCGCAGGGTGGGGAGAGGAAAGTCTCCTGCCACCCCACCATTTTCCAGAGACAAAACAGCTCATGTGGGAAGTTATCTGCATAGCTTTGGAGCTACATGTGCTGGGAATACTCCACGTCAGGGGTAATTTGGGGCCGGAGTGAGGCGGAGCAGTGCTCCGCCAGCCCAGGAGTGGGCACTAGGGCAGCCACAGGCCGAATCAGATTCTCTGATCTGATTCGGCCCGCCGCCGAAATTCTGCAGTGGCTTAAAAAGCAGCTGGAGGAGAGGGGGTTTGAGGGAGAGGCTCCAAACTTAAAGGGTAGCTGCTGGGGCCTCTACCCCAAATACCCACCAAGTTTCAAGGTTTCAAGACTGGACCAGGGGGTCCAATTCTACGGGCCCCCAAACAGGTTGCCATATTCCCTCCACTGTTCTCTAAGGTGGGGGAAAAAGTAACGTTTATCCCACCACAGAGAACAATGGAGGGGATGGGGCAACCTGTTTGGGGGTCCATAGAATTGGACCCCGTGGTCCCCTCTTCTTGAAACTTGGTGGGTATTTCAGGGACAGGCTCCAGCAGCTACCCTTTAAGTTTGGAGCCTCTCACTCAAATCCCCTCTCCTCCAGCCCCTCACATACCCTATGAGTTTTTGACATTGATTTCAATGCCCTATAGGGTATAATGGGGCTGAAACTGACATTGGGCCGGCCCAATGACTCCCCAATCTGCTTGCATTGCTGAAACTGACATGCGGGGGTCATTTGGCAGCCAGAACAGATGCAGTCTGATTTGGCCGGATCTGAATCGGGCCAAAAAAAAATTATTTGCACATCCCTAGTGGGCACAAACGGCAGAGGTGGCAAGCCCCTCCACCAGCTCCCAGTGGGCCTGTGGAGGAAGCGAAATGAGAAGGGGTTGCCTTAGTAATTGGCAAAAGCTAATCAGAGCTGCCAGAAATAATAGAAATCTGAGTGAATTTTGGAAGCTGGTTAGCTCTATTTTATATCCTAGGAGTCTAATTTCATCTTATACATCCTCACATACCTGGAAGGAACACTTTGCTAATAACTTTGATAGTCCTTATAGTATGATTATCAGATAGAGTTTGGTGGGTGTTGGTCTGTGTTTGTCTGAAGCCACAGAACATAGTTTGAGTCCAGTGGCACCTTTAAAACCAACAAAGTTTAATTCTGGGTACAAGCTTCTGTGTGCATGCACTATTAAACCATGATTATCAGAGTAATTGGAATCTAGCTGAACTACTTAAGCGGCCCCTGTTTGACCAGCTGAAATTAGTTTTCTAATTTCTCAAATGAAGAAGGGAAGGCCCCCGGTCCAAATTTTATTCCCCCAGAACTCTTCAAAGTCAATATTTCATGGCAGAAGGATATATTGGCAACTGTGCTCACTCAGATAAATACAACAGGAGTTATGCCACTGGCTTGGAGGCATGCTATCATCAGAAGGGAGACAGTCAACCCATTCAACTACAGGCCAATTAGCCTTTTATCAGTAGCTGAGAAGCTTTATACCCTGTCCTTATATTAGCGAGTTGTGGACTTGTTGGAGACTAAGAAATCCTGGGAAAGGAGCAGGCTGACTTTAGGCGAGGGGCTGGTACAGATGGTCATCTGACACTCCTGTTTTTAATCAATAAATATACAACCAAGAGTCAGGGGATCCTTGCTGCTGCCTTCATGGATTTGAAGGGGGCTTTTGAAACCATACCCTACGCCTGATTGTGGCAGATTAACATCTGTTGACAAGAGACCGTTGGCTTTGACTGAGATTCTGTATTCTAATCCCACTGCACGTCCTCTCTGGGTTATAGATGGACAACCTTCCCACGTAATTGCCCTACAGCAGGGAGCATGCCAGGGGTGTGTGCCAGCCAGTCACCCTTTATTGTTTAATTTATATATCAATTATATGATTTCTGCCATCTCTGCCCAGGACTGTTATTCTCCATCCACTGCTGACGTTAAAATTTCTATCCTGCTTTTTACTGATGATGCAGTTCTCTTATCAAGAACAACATCAGCACTCTGTGATAGGGGCTTTTGTCTCACACTGTCAGGAAGAACCTCCGATAATTAACAATCAAAAATCCAAGATTATTGGTTTTTGGGGAAAATATCAAGTACACCACAAGTGAAAGATTCATGGAAACGATATTGAGGAGGTCCTCTATTTTAAATAGTTAGGGGGGTTGGTTTGTCCAGAGATTAACTTGGTCAGTGCAAGCTGCTCATGTTAATAGACTGGCTACAGTGGCATCAAATATTATCTGTCATTTCTTTTATTCATCTGGGGCTCAGTCATTCCCAGCCATCATCAAACTGTTTAATACTAAGTTGGCCCCGCAAGAAGAAGAGGAGATTGGATTTATATCCCGCCCTTCACTCACTTGGAGTCTCAGAGCGGCTTACAAAATCCTTTCCCTTCCCCTTCCCACAACAGACACCTGTGAGGTAGGTGGGGCTAAGAGAGCTTTCCCAAGCTGTCCTTGAGAGAACAGCTGGTACAGAGCTATGGCTTGCCCAAGGTCATCCAGGAGGTGCAAGTGGAGGAGTGGGGAATCAAACCCGGTTCTCCCACATTAGAGTCCGCGCACTCAACCACTACACCAAACCGGCAAAGTTTATATGGAGCTGGTATCTGGATTGATAAATAGGGGACTCCTTAGATTCAATTATTCTTAAATTCCTACGTTCCATCTGCAGAATTCCAAATTGTGTAGAGGGACTGGCCCTCCAAGATGAACTGGGACAACCATCTCTTGAAGATTGGGCTTGGTTGAAGGCTTTCCCCTTAAAGCTAAAATTACACGCTCCAACACCCAAGAGAACTACCTCAGCTTAGTCAGAGTGGATTCTTATGTTTCCCATTGGGATAAACTTGCGGAACAATGACTACAGCTCCTCAGTCTTTCCTTGGACTCCCCTTATCAAGTTACCAGACAGGAAGCCATGAGAAAGATTAAGAAACATCTATTTTAGTATGATTATAACAATACAATCTGTAGAGCACAACGTGTTTGTTCTACTCAATTCACTGGAATTCTTCCACCTGGAGAGCTTCCCAATTAGAAGAAGAGATTGGATTTTTACCCCGCCCTCCACTACCTGAAGGAGTCTCAGAGCGGCTTACAATCTCCTTTCCCTTCCCCTCACCACAACAGACACCCTGTGAGGTAGGTGGGGCTGAGAGAGCTCTCCCGAGAACTGCTCTTGAGAGAACAGCTCTGAAAGAACTTATGACTGACCCAAGGTCACACCAGCAGCTGCATGTGGAGAAGTGGAGAATCAAACTTGGTTCTTCCAGATTAGAGTCCACGCACTTAACCACTATACCAAACTGCTCATATTTGACTGTTCCTCTCTGTAGGCATGCCTTTATGTTGGCGTGCCTTACAGTGCAATCCTAAACAGAGTTACTCTATTCTAATCCCACTGAAATGAATGGGTGAAGATACCTGAAGAAGTGAGCAGTGACTCACAAAAGCTCAAACCCTACCACAAATTTTGTTAGTCTTTAAGGTGCTACTGAACTCTTACTCTTTTCTCCTTAGCATTGCACTATTAATGCCCTACCATCTAGAGTTCTACAAGGGAGATATTTTACCATACTCTGACAGAGTACACGAGGGTGCTGCAGGTAGTGCAGACACCCTGTATAATGTGACCTTTGAATGTACCGTATTTTTTGCTCCATAAGACTCACTTTTTCTCCCAAAAAAAGTGGGGGGGGGGAGTGTGTGAGTCTTAAACCCCCCTCACCTTTCCCAAGCCACGGCACCGAGCGGAGCTCGGTGCGTCTTATGGTCAGGTGCGTCTTATGGAGCGAAAAATACGGTAATTACTTTTCTGAGCCTAGAAATCTTTTAATTGTTCCTTTGCTCCAAAATATAGATCATATAGAGATATTACCGTTTTTTTAGAAGATAACAGCAGACCTATCATTCTTTTAGGGGCAAAATTTTATGCATCTGAGATAGATTTTCACAACTATTCAAACAGGGTCTATTTTTATATATTGTAATAATCTGCTCAGAACTAATAAGTTAAGAAGCAGTATAAGTCAGAGAGAGGAAACGTATGCAGAAGGCTGCATTTCTAGTTCTTCCAGGAGCAATGAGCCAAATTTTGTATTAAAGTCTGCAAGTTTACAACCTAAAGGTTCATTTTGTTAGATGTTAATGAGGTACTTGGCATAGCTTGTCCTCTTGAGGATGCCATTAGAGGAAGCTATATTTGGCTAGCTGACAGCCCCTAACTTTGCAAACCAGAAACCCAGTCAAACCACTACTGCAATTAAAAATTACGAAGCCACAAAGAACACTCAGACACATTTTGTTAGCTGGCAACAGCACCTGCCAATTTACTGGCACCATCACACGTTCGTCCCCCTTACCTTAGCTGGAGGGACTTTGCCAGCTGCTGTGATCTGGCCAGTGAAAAAACGGCCAAAATGATTGGCTGCTAACACAACCGCCTTGTAGCTGAGAAGGGAAAGAAAGGAAGAACAGAAGTGTCAGGACCAATCCCTAAAAGTGAGATTATACACCCAGCAGTGATGCTTGCTTGGCACTCCTGTTGCCTACATGCAGTCCACAACACTTGCTCTTGCTACAATCCTACTCTTCCTAACCTAGCCACTGATCCCTAACGGAACAGCACAGTGCCAATTTAATCGAGCCTGCATACTGGACTGATCAAAAACACAGGCATATGTGGCACATTCAGAGTAGCATATGTCTCTCCACCATTTTATCCAAAAAACCCCTATGAGATAGGTCAGAGTGACAATATGTGAGTGGCCCACCATCACCCCATGAGCTCTCACAGCACAGTGGAGATCTGAACCCAGGCCTTTCAGGTCCTTGTGCCCGATGCACTGGACCACCAACATCACACTGGCTCTCTACCAAGAACCACCATGGCCACGATACAGGTTGGGATGGGGAGAAGAAATGGAAGTACATCACCCTTCCTGTTCCTGCACATTTCTACCTTTTTCGCCCCCAAAGACGTTTCCCACTCACTCCACTTAAAAACTGCCCTGAGCCAAAAGGAACCACGGTTTATACATGTTTATGCTTCCAATGAGGCAGTCTATTTCAGTCTCCAACTATTAAAATTCCACAGCGGTGGGACACAAAAACTGTACAGTGGAATAAAGATATGTTCATTTTTACAGTGCCAGAAGATCTTATTTGATTTCAAGTATGAAAAATTCAAGTTAAACCTGTAGAAGCTCATAAGTTCCTTACGATATGCAAAATACCACTTCAGTCCCACTGCAGCTTCCCTGACTTCTGAATTTCACTGTAACTACAAGGCACCCTGATTCTTTTGAGCGCTCAAGTTCCCTTTGCCCTACTAGAAAGGGCCAACTGGGCATTAGACACCCAAGACCATCATTTGACAGGCATGGCTTCTCATGAACTTCCCTGATTAGACTGCCTGTCAATTGTTACCAGCTTTGACCCCACAGTTTAGTACCAGTCTGGGAGACCCAGGTTCAAATTCCCATTCTGCCATGGAATCTCGTTGGATGAACGTGGGCCAGTCACTTTGGCTCAGCCTAACCTACCTCACAGGATTGCTGTGAGCATAAAACAGAGGGGGGGGGGAAGACTGATATACTTACCCTGCTTAGAGGAACAGCAAGATGAAAGGGCGCTACAGAGATATCACACCAGAGCAGAGCAAGATCACAACCTTTTTGGCTCAAGGAAACAGACACAAATGCACACTTGGGGGGGGGGGGGGAGTTTACAAATTCTGCTTGCTACCAAGCTGCTCATTTTAGCATTAAGCAAGAGCAGTAAAATACTTGCTTTAATCAGAAAAAAACTTGTGGTTTCATACCCAGCAATGTTGGCCATGGAGCTGAGAGCATCATATCCCTGAGCGATGGTCACCCGCGGAACCTGATCCATGGCCAGGACCGTCGTCTTTCTTTCTGCCAGCTTATTCAGAAGGTCTGGGTTTTGAGCTGGGTAGATGAAACTGATCAGGGTAGCAGACGGCTTGAAGAGGTCTGCTTCGTGCACGCCAAGGGCAGCATTAAACATAGGAGCCCTCACCTGAAAACAAAGCATAAAATCAGACACCCCAAAACAATGAATAAGCTCTACTATGTCACAAGAGGCCTTTTCAAGATGTTGTAGTTAGAGGCTGTAATTGTTAAATATGGTAGATGGGGGAAACACAGTTTTATATGTACTTACTGTAAACTGCCCTGAGCTCTGGGATGGGCAGAACAGAAATCTTTCAGTATATAACCAAATAACCCAAAACCAACTGAGTTGAAGGCAGGGACAAGATCTGAACTGGGTCACATATCAGACTACTAGCTGCCATAGTTCTTGATATATATCCTCTCTGCATTCTTTACAATAACCCTGTGTACCCGACGGGCTCTCCCATCAAACAATTGCCCTTATAAGGTCTCATATTTTTCCCTCCACCCTCCCTATGAATTTCCAGTTCCCCATCTGATAACTGGGTAGCCTTTACGTAGCGTGTCTCTCTTCTTATGTGGTAAATATTTGTTGTTATTATGTTTTATTGTGTAAGCCGCCCTGAGCCTGCTTTGGCGGGGAGAGTGGGGTACAAATTTGAATAAAATAATTTTTTATTATAATGCTGCTGTCCCACCTTATTACTGTTTGATACTTTTGTTGGCTTACCCCCAGATAAGAAACTGTGACTGAGGAGGGTCTGTACTGCTATAAATTCTTCCACAGAAATAGGCACCTAGGCACACTAAAAGTTGTAACAGAAACCAAATTTATTGGAATAAACAGGCAGGGGGTGAAAAATTATATTTACAGGTAAACTTTGGGTAGATTTGGTAAGGAGGTTCAAAAATATATCCAAAACTGCTTTTATACAACACTAGAGATGTTTTGTGAGTTATTTTCCCTGGTTTATTTCAGCTGGATGCTGTTAGAGATGTTTCACTGCTTCTACTGTGATACAGAGTTTACTAGAATCCCTTATACCTTCTTTTGAACTTGTTTCTGGATGGTCACACAGACTTGAGATTTTATTCTGCTGTAACCCTATGTTTCTAGGCGAGGGGTTTTCCAATCTGCCTCCCTCTTCCTCTGGCCAGATTGTTGTTCTCTTCTCCTGAAGAGCAATAACCTCTTTTGACTTGCTTGAGGGACCTCTGTACCTCCTCAAACCTTTTGGTCTATCTTCCAGAAGAACAGTCTCTGTAAACTGGTTAATCAGCTTCCATACTGAAAATGTCTAATTCTCCACTCAAGTCGTGTTTCTGTGTTTCACGCAAGGAGATTTCTCTCCACTCCTTGAATAGGTGAGGTACTGACACTTCTTTGCCAGACTCACTGTCTCTACCCTGCCTGTTATTTGCAGAGGCCAAAGCACACTTGCTCTGCTCCAGAGAGGGCTTATCAGATCCTTTTCCTCTTCAAAGTCTATCACAAGGAATTTTCTGTTAACTCCCTCTCTAGCTCCATTCCAACTGATTCAGTCCAACTGATTCACCCCAATTGGCTCCCTAACTCCTTCCCCCTTGAATTTTTTAAACAGCTCAGTGTTCCATTCCACAGTAAGCTGGCTTCACACCCAATCAGAAGGAACTCCGTGAGCTGTCAATCTTTTTTTTTTTTAGCTCACCCTTTCTCAAACAGCATTGCTTAAAAGCCTGCAGTTGCTTACAGTCCGTCACACCATGTAAACTGGTCATATCCCTCATATTATGAATTGGGAGGGGGAAGCAGATAGCCCTCTACTTGAAACTGCTGGCAAATACCAGGAAGAAGCAATATTTGACCTGGGTCTTCCCTGCTTACGCTATTAACCATTTCACAATTTTCATACAAGACTGCAGCGGTCACCAAGTTTATCATATGCTCATGCCCAAGTCACTGAAGATTCAAGCTTAAGCAGGTAAAGCCTTAGCACACAGTTCTCCTTCAAGTGAACGGACTTTGCTCGGTGGGTAATACACCTCAAGATTAATGCATTTGTGCTACAGCAGCTGAAGTCTGCTTTCTGTCCAAGGACTTGCTTAGTACATTTACCACTGTGAAACAGCTTGAGCATTTGCTGGTTTAGAACGAGGACAGGATTGGACCGGAGAGAAGGACTTTGGCCCAGCGGTTTTGCTTCTGCCTTCTTCCCAGGCTCTTGCACTGGAACCAGAATCATATTGCCATGTGTAATAGCAGCAACGGAGTCAAAGAAACCCTGCTGTCTCTCTCTAGTATTTGAACAATATTATTTTCTGTCCCAAGTTTATTTCAGTTAATACAAAAGGTAGCTAGCAAAACTGACTCAAACTTGGTTAAGAGGGAACACAGTGGCTCACGTTCAATACACTTCATCATATTCACAGAGCACCTAACCACAGACCAAAACGGAACAAATAGTATTTGACAGAAACAGACACACACCTCTTGGGAAAAGTATACAGAGACTTAGGGTAGGTCTATAGGGGTTGCAATAGTCACAGACACAGGAATGGCTACACAATTAGGACCTAGGTGCAGAGAAATCCTCCAAAGGATGCTGGTAAGCAACATGAAAAGTCATGCTATATAATGCAGCTCCTGGAATATAAAGCAGCCACGATGTAGGGACTAAAGAGTTTACCTTAGGCCAGGGGTGGGCAAACTTGCTCAGGGTAAGAGCCACCTAGAACAGGGGTGGCCAAACTTGCTTAACGTAAGAGCCGCATAGAATAAACATCAGATGTTTGAGAGTCACAAGACATGAACAAATATTACCTGCTTTTATTGGAAAATAAGCAAATTTGCTTTTTATTAACATTAAATGAGACTGCCAAAATAATAACTAAAGGGGTAAAAACAGATATTGATGATATTAATTTGTCCAATGATATTTGTTTGCTAATTATATTTAGCTTCCCCAGCCGCCCTGCCGGGAGCCACATAATATATGTGAAAGAGCCGCATGCGGCTCCCGAGCCACAGTTTGCCCACCCCTGCCTTAGGCCAACCTGGCAGTGACAGGTTACAGTGGTAAGTAGGGAAAACTACTGGCTTACAAAGAAGCTGCCTGGCATTCTATGCAGGATGCAAATAAGACGCCTTAAGGCCACAACCTGAGACATCTGCTCTCTCTATCACCACTTTTTTTAAAGGCATCCAGCCTGCTGAAGAGTTCTGGGGAACAACAAAGTTTGGACTCTGTTGTACATTACTTCTGGTTAGTGCTAATAAAATTTCTTATATGAATTTTGTTTTCTTGGATCTTGCTTTGGATCAACACGGCTAATTTAAAATCTTTCTGTATCCCTGCCTACAAAATGAGTTGATTTGCTAGTTTTAACATCACCATGATTTAATCCTCCTTGAGGAGAACAAGTCTTTCTTTGTACTACCTACACCGAGAACCCAGTTGCCTTCTAGAAAATGACCACTTCTTTTTGAAGAGTTAAGTAAATGTTCTCCTGGTGATACTTAAAAACTGATATTGTATTGCAAACACTACTCCCCCGTTTTCTTTGCTCTAGGTCCATAAATGAAAGCCAAAAGAAAACACTGATCAGGTTACAAAGCATTCTGAATTTGTACAGAAAAGAAGGGTATGGGAAGCTGCCCTGCACTGAATAGGATGACTGGTCCACTGAAGGCAGTACTGTCTACTCAGGCTGGCAGCAGACCTCCATGGTCTCAAGTACAGGTCTTTGACGTCACCTATTGCCAGATTCACATTCGATTGAACCTGTGGCCTTCTGTATGCAAACCAGATGCTCTACCAACTGAACCGTGGCCCCTTGGATAAAGCTTACCATTATTACGTGAGAAAAAGAGTGCACCACAAAATATTTCTATTGAAAGGCTATGTTCACACAACACGGTTAAATATTAGTGGGATGAAAGGAATAATAATTACTTTGAGAACTAAATCAGAAGCCAACACTTGCTTGGTTCCTTGGATCTGAGCCCCTGCATCTCTGTAATGGTCATCGGAGAATTTGGACTCTTCGCCTGCACTTGATTCCACGACCACGTTAAAGCCTTGCTTAACCAATGCCTGAACTCCTGCAGGTGACAAGGCAACTCTCTTCTCATTCTGGAAGATCTCCTTGGGAACTCCCACTGTCAGCTGCTTGTATGGGATACCTGTAAACAGAGAGAAGCAGGTGGCATTTATTTTGCCAACAGTTTTTCTTCTAATGTTCCACTGAAAGCAATTACCTCCTATGGAATGGATTCTTTCTGGAAATGTTAAAAGGGGCTGTGGAGAGTATACATTTGTGTGTGTGAATGCATATTAATAGCTTGCTTCTCAGCTATCAACAGGTGACAGAGGTAATTTTTTAAAAACAATGTAAAAAATAAAGTGTCTTCCAAAGTGTCCAACCTACCCACCTTTACTTGAGTGTAAGCACCGCTGAATTACTTCCTGAGCAACCATGCACAGGACTGGACTGGAACTCTGCATAAATTAGTATAACCTTGAGCACATTGGTAAGCATAGTAGCTTATGAACTTTACCCTAGAAACTTGTATTCAAAAGCATACAGCTACCTTCCCAGGAGGCAGGTTTCCAGGGCAGGACTTAGTTTCATGCACAACCTTTTATTTAAAAGATGCCTTGCCATTATTACCAAAGAATATTCTGCACACAACTTTCAAAGCAAAGTCCTCTTTATAACCCTTCATTTTTACAATTCCACAACTTACTCAAAGCCAATTAGCAAGTATGGCTGAACTGGACTTGCATTAGAATACGGATCGCAGAATTCATCAAGCCACGTAGGTTTTTATTCTAAAATAATGTATATAATTTTGTGGTTATTCTGAAGCACTGTAAGACAGCAGTCCTTCCACGCTGCGATACTACATACTAATGGCTATGTAGCATTCCCCTTTCTCTGCCTGCAAAAGGTATTAGGGAAGATGGCACAGGTAAAGGTCTAACAGCTTTCTTCTACAGAACTAGCATCAGCAGCTGCCAGAAGATGAGAGACTTCTAATTATAATATTGACAGCAGCAAGAATAATTAGAGCCAAATATTGGAAAGCTGACGTAATACCCGATAAAGAGGAAGTGATTGATAAACTATTAGCATTAGCAGAGCTGGAAAAGTTGAGTTACATGTTAAATGCGGAGAAAAGTAAAGATCCTGAACATATATGGTCCAAATTTTATGTATGGTTAAAGATGTACAAAGGCTCGAAATGAGTATATATTGGAAATCGTTTTTGTTGTTCAGTTTTAGTTTACTTGTTGAAAACATAATAAAATTTGCACCCAAATCACATCACTCTGAAAAGCTCCCATCTCCCACCCAGGTTAGCAGTACAGTAAATTTATGGTTGTGGCCAAACTTTCTCACCTTTTGACTCTGCTGACCAAACATTCCCATCTGCACTATTCCTTCATTGCTGGAGGCAAAGGCAACGTATCCACCCCAGATCAAACAATGCCACAAGGCAGGCAATTCACTTCATTGAGAATGTGAATACAACATTCCCCGAGTGCTTTCACCATTCCCACCCAGCAGGTGAATCCCTGAATGAACTCTGGGAGCAGGCAAGAACAAGCTCAAAGGGAAAGACAGTGGCAGTCTGGGGGAATGGCACGTGAGCAAGTGAGCACACTGGCTCAAGCATTACTAGGCACAATAACCCGCCATGCTTTCTCTTCAGAGCAGGTCAGTCATCTATCCAATGTTTACAGCATTAAATCACATCCTCCAGCATGCACACACTATGAAAAGTCTTCACCTATTAACATGTGGAGGAATTCACCACTGCAGGGAAGCAAAGGAGTTGTGTGTGGCATACATGGTTTCTCCCCCACCCCAAACAACCACCACTGTGTGAGGTAGATAGGGCTGACAGCTAGTGACTGGCCCAATGCCCCCCTCAGTGAGTTTCATGACACATAAACAAAGCTGCCTTTTACTAGGGGTCATTTCATAGAAAAAGAGGTGCAGGAGCTCATTAGTACAACTCATTAGCATATGCCACGCCCCTTGACATCACGGGCTGAATGTCAGTTTCAGCCCCATTATACCCTATGGGCCACTGAAATCAATGGCAAAAACTCATAGGGTATATGAGGGGCTGGAGGAAAGGGGGTTTGAGGGAGAGACTTCAAAATTGCAGGGGTAGCTGCTGGGGCCTCTCCCAGAAATACCCACCAAGTTTCAAGAAGTTTGGACCACGGGTTCCAATTCTACGGGCCCCTAACAGGTTTCCCCATCCCCTCCATTGTTCTCTATGGTGGGAAAAAACCTTACTTTTTTCCCACCATAGAGAACAATGGAGGGAATGGGGGCAACCTGTTTGGGGGCCTGTAAAATTGGACCCCCTGGTCCAATCTTCTTGAAACTTGGTGGGTATTTCCGGGAGAGGCTCCAGCAGCTACCCTGCAATTTTGGAGCCTCTCCCTCAAACCCCCTCCACTCCAGCTGCTTATTAAACTGCCGCCGAATTTCGGCGGCAATTCAGCAGGAGGCCGAATCAGATCAGAGAATCTGATTCGGCCTGTGGCTGCCCTAGTACCCACTCCTGGGCTGGCGGAGCCCTGCTCCGCCTAGCTCTGGCCCCAAATGACCCCTGCCTTTTACTGAAGCAGACCCTTGGTCCATCATGGTCAGTACTGTCTACTCAGACTGGCAGCAAGGTCTCACGCTGAGGACTTTCACATCAACTGCTACCTCATCCTTTTAACTGGAGAAGCAGGGGGTTGAACCTAGGACCTTCTGCATGCAAAGCAGAGGCTCTCCCACTGAGCCACAGCCCCTCCTGGGGGGGCTTCAGTCTGCTGGTTCTAGTCCAATACTTTAGCTACGTCCCCACAAAGTGAAGAAAGATAAATTTCTCTCCAAGTTCTTCCATTTCAGTTCAGTTCTCATGCTGCAATCAAATACACCAAGCCCAACTGAACTCAGGGGGATTTTGTTCTACACAGATCACACACAGGATAGAAGATTTACAGTTGGATAAAATTTTATCCACTGCCTTGCAGCCATTTCCCCAAAAGCATGCATAAGCCTTATAGGCTGATGAAGCACAAGAGCATACCCAATAGGTTACAGGTGTCTGAATAACATCATTAGTCAACAAGATTTATATCAACATTTATACTACGGCCTTGCAAATGTGCCAACATATTCAACCTCTACTTAGGCCCTATAACAAAACTTAAAATCAGGATCGAAATAAACGTGATTGTGACACACACATTTTCCCCCACATGCTAAGGAGAGCAGAGTATTCCAGCTCACTTCCAGAATCAAAGATGGGAAGGGAGAACCCTGCCTGGAGCCACCAACTTCAGAGATCTTAATGCAGAAAAGGTTTCAGGTCTTGCCTCTTGTGTCTTTTTACTGGTACGTTTAGAAGAAAAAGAAGAGTGGGTTTTTGTATCCCACTTATCTCTACCCTAAAGAGTCTCAAAGCAGCTTACAATCGCCTTCCCTTCCTCTCCCCACAACAGACACCCTGTGAGGTAGATAGGGCTGAGAGAGTTCTGAGGGAGCTGTGATTGGCCCAAGATCGCCCAGCAGGCTCCATGAGGAGGAGTGAGGAATTGAACCCGGTTCTCCAAGTTAGAGTCTGCCACTCTTAACCACTACACCATGGTGGCTCTTTACCCCAACATATCCATGAACAAAACAGATGCAGGAATAAGGGCCCCCTGTTTTATTCACTTATAATATTTCTATCCTGCCTTATTTCCTCAGACTCAGGGCAGCCAACGCATCTAATTCTGCCCTCACTAGTGGAGCAACTGAACTTAGCAAAAACACTCTCATACACACTAGAATGAGATGTGTTACTATTTGGCTAACATATGATTTGGGTCTTCTGCCCTACCCGTGAACCAAAGAGAAACAGGGTGTGCCGGGCCTTCTTTCAATAACAGCAGTCAGAAAAGACAACAATCCCCCCCCTTCAAAAAAATACATGCTCCATAACTTCATATTCATGCCCCCCCAATACAAAAACACAAGAACACTGCAGCCACTACCTCAGGCTAAATTGGCTTTCTGTCACTCATTTTTGTGCTCCACACCCAGAAACAGGCAGATCCACATGTAAGGAAAACACAGAAGGGACTGTATTCAAATTAAAATACATTTGGATATACTTCACAGTGATCATATTAAATGGCCCCGGTGGCACAAGCAGCAATACATTGGGACATGACGATAATTAATCCTGTAGGCTACTAAACCGAACAAAAATTCCTCATAAAATATTTTTTCTACATCTCATAAGAGATTAGTGTTGGCTGCATCACTCAAACCAGATTAGCAATCCAGGATAGTTTTCCAAAACCTGGTCCTGGGAGAATTGTATAAGATATAAATATAAAAGAAACAACACTGTCTATTTACCATCAGCCAAAGATACAAAAGGCATTGCTGGTACTTTAGAGCATTTTGTACCAAGATAAACTCCATGCTGGTTGGAGACCTCACAGCATGATCCTAAACAGAGCTACATCCATCTACGCCTATGAACTTCAATATACTTAGAAAGGTGCAATGCTGCTTATGATTGCCCTCCAAGTCTCAAAACTTTTAGTAAGAACATAAGAAGAGCCCGGCTGCATCAAACCCGTAGTCCATCTAGTCCAGGACCCTGTTTCAAACAGCAGCCAACCAGTTGCAATGGAGGACCAACAACAGAGGCCGCAGAGGCCAAAGCCTTCCCCAGTGCTGCCTCCTACACCAAAATCCTGTAGGCAAATATTATTTTTATTTATTTATTAAACTTATATACCACCCTACGCCACAAAGTGGGCTCAGAGCAGCTTACAACATATAGGAAAAAAACAATAAAAATCAGTATAAAAACAATTAACCAATTACCAGATCAGAACAAACAGGACAATTTAAAAGCAGGTGGCTTTTAAGATTTATTTATTTGCTGTGCATTAATGTGCTTAATAAACCAATATTCTTATTGTCATAAGTCTGCAAATAAATAAATCTACAGAACAGATTTTATCTCCGTTTAACCTCCTTGAGGATGTAGGTTTTAAATTTGCTAGGCTTTCCATAGATACAGCAGAAAACAATTATAGCTCTTAGAGCTTAGAGAAAGTGATCCATGGCCAAACAGGACCTTGAACTGTTGTTTCCCCTGGTCTAGGTAGGCCACTCTGCCCACCATACAACCCTAAGCAACTGCAAGTGGAGAGCAGAGGAAAATGTGCAGGGGGGCAGAGTGAGAAGGATGAAATAAGGATTAAAATAAACATGCAAAACAATGGACTGTTTAAAAAGAAGAACATAAGTTCTCCCTTTCTTTTTCAAGTGGCTTGCTTAAATTTAAGACTTAATTCAACGTGCTACCACCAGCTAAAACTCCGTCAATAACCTTCTAAACACTGAACTAAAGCTGGCTTTTCTAGCCATGGATAAAATACATTTACACGCCCAGCAAGGTAACTACGGCACAACAGCCATAGATTGTATTATTGTACGGTTTATTGTCAGCTTGATCTTTGCTGGCCACAGATAAACAAGTCACCACTACTAGCACTGGGATATGGTTCCTTGCCCCAAGAGAAATGCAACACACATGAAGCTGTCTTACACTGGCAGGGCCTCTCAGGTGCAGGTGTTTCACATCACCTACCACCCGGCAGTTTCAACTGGAAATGCCAGGAATTGAACCTAGAACCTTCTGCGTGCAAAGCAGAGGCTCTTCCACTGAGCCAGGGCCCCTCCCCCTACAAGACAGCATCATCAAGAGCAGAGTCTACTATGCCCTCCCATCTTGTATTATCCTATTTTTGTACTTGGTAGTTTACTGGAGAAACAAAGACTATTTCCCTTCCGTCTTACACAAATAAACTGCTCTGCCCTGTAGCTTCCCAGCCCTTCCTTTTAGACAGTTCTGGCCTCTGCAGTGTCGTTAAACAAAGATGCATATACAAACACACAAGGACTGCACTAAGCAGATATTTTGGATAGTCAGCTTCTTTGTGTTGCCAGCATAGAGGGGAAATTGGGCTAAGGCTGGGAGATTATGCAATACAGGACAAGGAGCAGAGAAAAAAATGAAACAGAAACAATTCTAGAATTAAGGCCGGAAGGGCAAGTTTATTCTGGATGCAGCTCTATTTCCATACTTCACTACAAAGGAAAAAATCAGACTGCCAATTGCAAGAAACAGCCTATGATACGAAGTATACACCACTTAAGTAAATCACTTACACTATTCTGTTCTAAGTAAAACATGTTTTAGTGGCTAGATTAGCCAAATATCGTGTCACTGGTGAGAAAATATGAAGTATCCTCCAGAAACTTGATTTAATTTTTTTTTAAATGAAGCTTTTCTTGGGGATTCAACAGCAACCTTGATTTGAAATCAATCCACACTGCCACCAATTTTTGCCTACAATTTATTTCGCCCAGACTTTTCACTGAGCTAAATCTTAGTCATGCCGAGCCACCCTTCTGCCGCTTGCCTGTGTGCCAGGCTACACAGAAAACTGTCTGCAAACATATCCAGCACAAGTATAAACATGCCTTGCCGTGATTCAACACAGAAAAATCTTGCCCATGTTGCTCAGGCTGTCGAACTTCAGGGCTCTTTAAGGAAAAAACAGAATTTCCTGTACAGAGCAGAGGTCCTCCCACAACACAAACTATTACTATAGCTACAAAAACTTCACTCTATTGCAAAATGTAGACCACGCATGAATACAAACTTGAGGTGGCAGAATGCTCTGCAACATTTCACATTGCAGAAAAGATACTATTTTGTTCAATTCTCCTCCCCATGGTTTTAAAAAACCGCTTCCCAAAAGAAAACTAACTTAGTGGGGGGAAATGAGCCTCATCAGCCTATCCCCCCCCCCCCATTGCGCTATTTATCTATTGGCAGAGATCTGACTTTGGCAAGCAAGGAAATAGTGGGGGAAAGCCAATCATCATGACAAAAAATTGAGCGGGCAGCACAAAACGAGATGTGGCATCACTATAACCAGAGAAAACATCAAGCCATTGATTAGAGCAAGCCAATTAAAAGGCATTTAAAACCCAGAAAGCTTATTTTTGGAATGCTTTGTATTTAAAACATCAAAAATTAGCTTTGGTACAGCAAGTGTCACAGCATAATTTCGGATGAAGTCATTTCCTTTGCTTACTTTACTTTAAGCTACACAAAACTAGAACAAACTGAGGGAAAACAGTGGGAATAATTGAGGAGAGTTATCATCCCCTTGTCAGAGATGTTTGCCCTTCATGTTTATATTGAGTTATAATCTTGTACTTTCACAGAAAAAGCAAACAGTCGGCTGGTATAGCTATATCAACAAAAAGGCTTCCCCAGTTTTGGAACACTGTTTTCCAGCTGAGGTCTGGCGAACTCGTGCAGGATAAAGCTGCATTTCCTGTGGAGCTCCTAGGATAGCCTACCAATAAAATATATAATTGGAAGTGCTCTGGGCCTGAACAGATATAATCTCAGAGGCCTTCAGGCTGTACCTTGTCAATTACAAGCAAGCAGAAAGCTTGTATAGCCAGTGGCTGAACACTGTATTGAAGAGTACTGTATTGAAAAGAGCCAGTTTGGTGTAGTGCTTAGGAGCGCAGACTTTAACCTGGGAGAACCAGGTTTGATTCCCCACTCCTCCACATGCAGCTGCTGGTGTGACCTTGGTCAGTTACAAGTTCTTTCAGAACTGCTCTGTCACAAGCTGTCCTCCAGAGAGCTCTCTCAGCCTCACCTACCTCACAGGGTGTCTCTTGTGGGGAGGGGAAGGGAAAGGCAATTACAAGCCTCTCTGAGACTCCTTCGGGTAGTGAAGGGTGGGGTATAAATCCAATCTCTTCTTCTTCCTCTACCATAGCAAAGCTCCCAAGACTTACTCCAATTCAAGAGTCCTCTGGTTAGAAGAAAACACACAGAAAGGTCTCGTGGCACCTTAGAGATTAACAGATATGTTGATGCATGAGTCTTTGTAGAGCAGCAGCAGAAGAAGAGTTGGTTTTTATGTCCCATTTTTTCCTACCTTAAGGAGTCTCAAAGCAGCTTACCATCTTCTTCCCTTCCTCTCCCCACAACAGGCACCTTCTGAGGTAGGTGGGGCCAAGAGAGCTCTGAGAGAACTATGACTGGCCAAAGCTCACACAGCAGGCTTCATCTGGAGGAGGAGCAGGAAATAGGGATGTACATGGACCAGGAAAATGCAGTTTGTGGCCCCGCAAACCCAGTTGAAAGGGACCACAGTCCCTTTAAACAGGGTTTCCAGAAAACCCGAAATAGAGCTGAGAGACAGGGAGCAGCCTGTTCCCTGCCATTCAATCTTATGCAGTCTCTTTAAACGGCACAAATCCCTTTAATCTGCACAAATTTTAAACTGCAAAAGCCACAAAAACAGCTGAGCAGCGGTAAGGCACTCCCCACCAATCAGCTGTTCTGCCTTGTCTTGTGCAGTCCCTTTAAACTTTATAAACAGTTGAGTGGTGGGGAGTTGTTTCAGACCGTTCCAGCAAGAAATTTAGTTGTTCCATGCTGTCTTCTGCAGTCCCTCTAAAGTTTAAAGGGACTGCACAAGACAACCCAGAACAGCTGAGTGGCAGGAAGTGCCTCCCCGCTGCTCAGCAGTTTTTGCAGCTTTCACAGGGAACAGAAAGCATGGGTTTAACGGGACCTGGAGTCCCTTTAAACCCTTGCTTTCTGCTTTATCCATGAACCGCCACGAACAACCATAAACTGCTTTAAAAGTTTGCGGAATTTAGTGATGGCAGACACATTATGAGCTTCTGTTTGCGAACCATGGACAGGGCAAAATTTCTGATGAATTTTGTTTTGTGGTTTAGTTCATGCCCATCTCTCGGTGGGGAATCAAACCTGGTTCTCTAGATTAGAGTCCACTTCTCTAAACCACTACACCATGCTGTCAGATTTATTTATTCGATTTGTATCCTGCTCTGCCCACTGTTTGTCAGATAGATGAAATGAAACCTCAAGTAAGCATAAATATACATTCAGCAGAGGGAAAGATACACTCAGAAGAATATATGGTACATTTATCTTGCGTGCTTTTGCACAGAACTGTTGGAAGGTATACCTCCTGCGTTTCACAGCTGCTGGATTCACTCATCACAAATTCTCCCCTCTGCTGTGTATATATTTCTGTTGCCTAGGATTTCATTTCATGCAACTCATGTAGTGGGCTCTACTCCATGAAAGCTTACATTTCAATAAAACTTAAGTCTTCAAGGCATCACAAGATGCCTTTATTTTTTTCTGCAAGACTAACATGAGTCTCCCTTTTGAAACAGTCAGTAAAATATCAGCGTCAGCCCTGTAATTACACACACATGCACTCAAATTAGGAGAATTTTCTCTGCTATACCTTGAACAGGCTAGCATTTGTGCATGCCTTTTGACTAGATTACACTATAATACACTGAACATTATGAGCTGCATAAGCCAAAGAAGTGATACTAGTTGCCTGCCCAGAGGACTTTGTACCTTATAGACAATCAAACCTGAAAGCAGGGGAAAAGTCAGATTGACAAAGAGTAGCAGAGATGCACAGGGGGAGGTAACGAGTAGTTGCATTCCCCTTACAGACTGGTCTGCATCTGATATTAGCTACAGCATGCGGTCCAACACAAAGGTATATAGTAGTGTTCTTTGCAATGGGAGCTACAGAGAAAATCAGACAGGAGTACAGAATATGACAGATGAATTGTACAGGTGATCCCTTCGAGAGCTGGCGTGGTCTTCAATTAGTTGAGACCTTCAGGGAGGGGTCACAAAGCCTCTACCTGTTTTGTTTCGGGAGGGTTGCTGCTTTTTGGAAGGATACGCTTTTGCTGCTTTTTGGTTGCTGCTTTTTGGAAGGATACATGCAGAACAAGGGCACTCAGTAGGATGGCAAGACAAGATGACTCAACAGTGGATTCTTCTTTTTAGCACAGGCAGAGTCAAAGACTCCCTCCCCACAGAAGCTTTCCCTTGCCTTCTCCCTCTCAGCTGAGCCCAGCCTCTCTCTATCAGAAAATGCTCTGCACATGCCCACCCAGTAAGTGATGTCATAACTATGGCTCCTCTACTTCCTGTCAAGAGCCAGTTTGGTGTAGTGGTTTGCTGTGCGGACTCTAACCTGGGAGAACCGGGTTTGATTCCCCACTCCTCCACTTGCACCTGCTGGATGACCTTGGACAAGCCATAGCTCTGTACCAGCTGATATCTCAAGGACTGTTGTCTCAGAGCTCTCTCAGCCCCACCTACCTCACAGGGTGTCTGTTGTGGGGAGGGAAAGGGACAGGAGTTTGTAAGCTGCTCTGGGACTCCCTTGGGTAGTGAAGGGCAGGGTATAAATCCAATCTCCTCTTCTTCCTGTCAAGTGCTTGCAGCTCAGTGGGCTCCACTCATTTGCCTGAGCACGTGGGTCCTAGGTCAGGAAAGGCTGAAAATGACTGGTCTGGTATGCATTTGTGAAAACTGCACAGAGGCAGCAGCGGAGGCTGAAAGAGGCCCAACCCACTGGGAAAGAGGCAGGATAGGGCGGGGCACTTCACGAGAGGAGAGTAGCAGCCTAATGGGCCCAGCAGGGGTAAGGGGAACTCCACCTGCGGGCAGTCTCCCTCCCGCCAGGCAACAGCTGAGTATAGCAGCAGAGGCAGGAGGTCTGCTGGCCCAGACCATTCGCTGGGGATGGGGGGGGGGACAGCAAGGGCCACAGGCTCGCCCTATGCAAAGTCAGCTGGGACTGAGTAAGGCAAGGAAGGAGTTAAGAGAGAAACAAGGCTCAGAGAAAGGAGGGGCAGTGCTGGGCTTGGCCAGCATGGGTGGGACCCCAGGGATAAAAATTGAGATGTTAGGAGAGACAGAGGAGGAGAGGAAAGCAAGCTGGTTGGGAAAGGCTGAGGAGGTGCAAAGGAGGGAAGGAAGAGGAACCTAAAGTAGGGGCCTGGGACAAGATAAGGCTACCAGACCTGGGCACAGCTCAGCCCACTGCAGTTTTGAAGGGACAGAAGGGGGCAGTGGAAGGGAACAGGACTTGTGAGGAAGCCTGTGTGGACTTCACTGATTCCAATAAAGAGGAGTACCACTGTTTCTGGTGAATCTGTGCTGCCCGGGGAAGTTATTTATGTTGTCCCGCTGCCCCGAACAGGGGGTGGGGGGAGTATGTTCCTGTGAAATGTCGGTTTGTAATGGTGGATGGGTAAGTTAGCTATTTCCATCCTCCCGCCTCCCCCAATCCAAACTGTGCAGACCAGTAAAAAATAAAGAAGTCACATAGAGCACGCTTCATGAGATTGAGCCTTTACAGAGTTAACCTCAGCTATAAGCTGAACACGAAGTGCACAACCCCACTGATCTATCTGGATCAGCTCCTCTGCCCAAAGTATTTGCTAGCCAGCTTAATATTTTGCCAACTTTCCCTTCTCCAAATAGACACAGATGAGCCGGAGCAACAGGTTCAGCAAGCTGCTCAGCAGGGAAGTCTTGTCCCTTTCCCTGGGCAGATGGTTACCTGAAAGGGCAGATAACTAATCAGGGCTTTCCCTAGCGACAAGTGTGTGCCTTCAAACATGACTCTATAAATCACCACTCAAATGCCTGTGGTTATAACAAGCAGAGTGCAATAGAGAAAAGTTACTGTATGTCACAAGGACCCTAAGTGTGCTGCAGTTCAACCCCTGCCTGGATCCCTGCCGCTGACTGTCTAGCATCAGAGTACCGGACAGAACTCCCTCTCAGGCCAACTGCATCTCAACAAGCAAGTCTTTACTCTTCCCCATGAGAAAGAACGGAAGACCAACATTTTTGTGCAGAAAGATACACTCTAAACCACAGATCCTCAACGTGGTGCCCATGTTTTTAGAAAGTGGGTGGAGCTGGTCTGAATGGCTGTGCATATTTTTGAACACATTTCAGTAGTAGCTGCCACCACAGTGTGGGTTTTATTCCCCCTTTTACTCCTCTTTTCAGGGTTTTTTTTTTAATTACCTTTCTCCCTTGTACATTTGTTTTCTGGCTCAGATCCCCAAGGCAGCTATTTTGTGGTTGTGCCCACAACCCCGTGACATAGTTCCAAAGATGCCCAAGGGCTAGAAGAGGTTGAGGACCCCTGAACTAGATGCTGCCATCAGAATGGAGAATAAGGATGCCGTCATTTTCACAGTCACAAAGAAGTAAATCCCACTGTATTTAATGTTATTTATTGATGAGCATACTGGCTTAGGACTGCACTGCGAGCTTCCTGCTCTCTTCTGATAACTTCAAGACAAACCTGTTCTTGTCTGCATGCCCCTAATCTGGATTTTGTTCCTTCCTGGGACTGCTGAAACTTGATTTCAGATGGGCAGACCCCAATCCTGTTAGTCTGGACTGATGCATTTCTATTGCAGCTGCGTACCTGGTTTGACAGGGGCTTGGCACCAGAGGATCTGGTGGGTGCGGAACGTTCGTAAGCACGGGGTCTTGACCGTCTTCACCTTGTGACACATCACGTTGTTGAAGAGAGGGCTGGAGCAGCTGGTGACAACAGTGCGCAAGAGGCCCGCCATGTTGCTTGGAGGTCCAGGTCACCCCCTCAGAAAACTGAGTCCTGCTGTGTAACAAAGAGACCAGAAGCCTGTTTAGCAAATTAGAGACAGAGTAAATCTAACTTAGAAAAACAGAAAAAACAAGAATCAAGGAGAGAAAATCACAGGCAGGCCCAAGCTAAAGAAACATGAGGAGGGCATGACAGAGCTCTTAAAAAATAGTTAAGATGTTGGCAAGCACTGCTTCTGTTCAGGCCACTGTGTTGTAAAGCTTGGGAAGGATGCCACCCCAAGGCCAGCACATTTAATGAGAGCCAGTTTGGTGCAGTGGTTAAGAGTGCGGACTCTGCTTTGGGAGAACAGGGTTTGATTCCCCACTCCTCCACATGCAGCTACTAGTGTGGCCTTGGGTCAGTCATAAGTTCTTTCAGAGCTGTTGTCTCAAGGACAGCTCTCGGGAGAGCTCTCTCAGCCCCACCAACCTCACAGGGTGTCTGTTGTGGGGAGGGGAAGGGAAAGGAGATTGTAAGCCGCTCTGAGACTTCTTCAGGTAGTGAAGGGCGGGGTATAAATCCAACCTCCTCCTCCTCGTGGGATGGTAGTAACTGGAGGGGACAAATCTTGCCTAAACTGCATCAACATTTACAGGCCAGGCATAATGCTGTCTGTCTGAAACGTTGCTTTATCTTTGTCTCATGTAACACGCTTCAGAATACCACTTACAATTTGTAAGTAGTCCCCCCCCACACACACAATGTCAGTGAGAAGAAAATGTTTACATCAGTGTGACATAATGGACAGAGTGTTAGACTAGGATCCTGGGAGATCCAGGTTTGAATCCTCCACTTTGATCACAGAAGGTCGCTGGGTGACCTTGGACCTGTCACATAATCTCAGCCTGACCTACCTCATAGTGTTGTTGTTCTGAGAAAATGGAGGAGGGAAAGACAATGTTCTAAGCTACTCTGGATCCCAACTGAGGAGAGAAGAGGGATATTAAAAGATTTAATGTATTTAACACTAATCGTTGTAATTATTACTTTGTCAGAGGAGCCCACTTTCATTGAAATAAATTCTCTCTTTCCATGCCTGGGTTTTTTAAAGAGCTGGTAAATATAATGGAGAAAAACCTCCAATAAGAACAATAAATACTTTGGTATTTTGTGAATACATTTTCACACTATCCACACTACAGAACTGGGAGAAGACTGTGGTCAGATTTCAAAAACAGTTTGACAAACTCCAGGAACTTTCCTCTGTAAACAAGAAACAGTGGGCCATATTTTTAGACTTCCAGCATTTTCAAAATACTTGTAGGATGACTATTTTTAGGTAACAGATAATAACTAGATTTAATTTACTCTATATGGATGACAAAACTTCATAACGTTTTCTAGTCTAATCCTTGACAAATTTACTTGGGTCATCTCTTATTTCAGTGAAACTTTCAGGAGGCGAGAATCTCAGCACCCTGCGTTTAAACTACTTTCAGCTTCCTTTGAACACCAAAGACAAAAATAAATGAACAACTGTAACTTATACAGAACCGTCATATTAACAAACACCCACATATTCAAGAATGCCACTACGATCACCCAATAACAATATTTCAAAACATTTTGATGTACTGCTTTGCCAGGGTATTCTGCCAATGTTGTCAATGGGATCTGGTTGTCCTTGTTACTGACCATCAGGTGAAATCCAGCTGCACAATTTACAAAGTCACATGAAAACAAAGATGATAAGATTACTAAGTACACTGCAGCCTTCAACTGTGAAGGACAAACAAGCAGGCAATAAGAAAATAACACAAATTGTATACAGCCATTTACATTGTTCTGCTCTCCTCCATTTTATCCTTACAACAACCCTGTGAAACAGTTTAATGCTGAGAGTGTGTGACTAGCCAAAGTCACCCAGGAAGCTTCCATGGCAGCATGGAGATTCAAACCTGGCTTTCCCAAGATCCTAGTCTGACACTCTATCTACTACACCAGGGGGTATCAAACATATGGCCCGGAAGCCGGAAATGGCCCCTGCAGGGCCCCTATCTGGCCTGCGAGTGACTGGCTCTTGCCTGCTTCCTGCACTACAGCTCACTTTTGCCCAGCTCTCCTCTCCTGCTTCCTGCTTTGGAGAGGAGAGAAAGAAAGCCAAGCCTCCCTTTTCTTGATTGGCTGAGTGCTCCTCCCCTTCTTTGAGAGAGAGATCTCCCTTTCAAGTTCTAACAGATTTGGGGGGGATGACCTAAATGCACAGCTTGCAATCTTTATTAGTGGAAGGAAGCAAGAGTCCAGGAGGGAGGGAGAGGGAGTGGGGGAGTCCCATGGCATCTTTAACACCAACAAAGTTTTATACCAGCTATAAGCTTTTGTGTATACACATACTTCTTCAGAGAGAGGGAGGGAGGGGGAGTGAAAAGGCCAGAGAGAGAGAGATCGATCCCCTTTCCAGTTCAAACAGATTGGGGGAAGGGGGAGAAAGTGCAAAGTGATGACATTGGAGCCAAAAATCCTAACTATAAATACACGTTGATGGGGTCTGAATTGGCAGAGACTGATCAAGAGAGAGATCTTGTAGTAGATAACTCACTGAAAATGTTGAGACAGTGTGCGACTGCTATGAAAAAGACCAATGCTATGCTGGGGGTTATTAGGAAGGGAACTGAAAACAAATCAGCCAGTATCATAATGCCCCTGTATAAATCGATGGTGTGACCTCATTCGGAGTACTGTGTACAGTTCTGGTTGCCACACCTCAAAAAAGATATTATAGCACTGGAAAAAGTGCAGAAAAGGGCAACTAGAATAATAAATGGATTGGAACACTTTCCCTATGAAGAAAGGTTAAAGAGCTTGGGGCTGAGGGGTGACATGATCGAGGAGAAATGACGGCTGAGGGGTGACATGATCGAGGTTTATGCATGGGATAGAGCAGGTAGAGAAAGAGGTACTATTCTCCCTTTCTCACAGTACAAGAACTCATGGGCACTCCATGAAATTGATGAGCAGTCAGGTTAGAACAGATAAAAGGAAGTACTTCTTCACCCAAAGAGTGATTAACACATGGAATTCACTGCCACAGGAAGTGGTAGCGGCTACAAGCATGGACGGCTTCAAGAGGGAATTGGATAAACATATGGAGCAGAGGTCCATCAGTGGCTGTTAGCCACAAGGTATAGATAGGGACTCTCGGACTGGGGCAAGTGATGCACTATATTCTTGGTGGTTGAGGGTGAGGCAACAGTGGGAGGGCTTCTAGTGTTCTGGCCCCACTGCTGGACCTCCTGATGGCACCTGGTGTTTTTGGCCACTGTGTGACAGAGTGTTGGACTGGATGGGCCACTGGCCTGATCCAAAATTGGCTTTTCTTATGTTCCTATGTTAAACCTAAAAGCACAGGTTGCAATCTTTATTAGTGGAAGGGAGCAAGAGTCCAATAGCACCTTAACAACTAACAAAATTTGTGGCACAGTATGAGATTTGGTGAGTCACTGCTTACTTCCTCAGAAACTGCTAGAATGTGAGTCCATCTGTTCTTAGATCTTGGAGAGTGAAGCGATTTCAGATACCAAATGAAAATAGCAGGCACTGATAATGAGAGAAGAAACCTAGGGCTCAGTTCAGTCCAGGAGGATGCATTGTCTTGAGCTCCATGATCAGTTGCAATTCAGCAGTCTCTCTTTCTAATCTGCCTTTGAAATACCTTTGTAAAAGAACTGCTACTCTTAGGTCAGCAACTGAATGTCCTGGAAGATTAAAATGTTCCTCCACTGGTTTTTGAATGTTGTGGTTTTTAACAGAAGTAGAAAGAGTCCAGTAGCAACTTAAAGACTAACAAAATTAGTGGTAGGGTATGAACTTTCGTGAGTCACTGCTCACTTTTTTACACTTACTGCCATTTATTCTTTGCATCCTCCTGGATTGAGCTCTCCTGAACCAAATCAAGACCTAGATTTCCAGTCTCATTACCAATGCTGATACCTCCATGCCTACTACCCCTTCTGCATATGACACCCAATCAAGCCGGCTATTGCCATTTGGTATCTGAAATCATCTTTATAAAGTTTGCTAGGAGCAAGGCCCATTGTGGGAAGAAATACAACAGGCACTCGAAGGAAGCTCCAGGTGAATGTCCCAGCTGTGGCGGGTGGGGTGGCAGAGGGAAGGGGAAAATAGAGGGAGGCAAGCCATGTTAATTTCCTTCTGCTTAGCTATAAGGCAGGGCTGTCTCAAGTCATCTTGCTGCCCTAGTGGGTAGTATGGGAGGACAGCCTCATGGTAACAGGTATGGTTCCCTCCACCCCTGACTTATGTTGAATTGGGGCTATGCAGTGGCAGCTAAGGTAGAAAAGCACCTCCTCCTATGCTATGTCTTCTGGGTTCCAAGGGTTCTGGAACGCGGTTCCATAGCCAGTTACAGGGTTGCAAATTCTGGGTTGGGAAATACCTGTAGATTTGAGGGGTAGACACTGGAGAGGGCAGGGTTTGGAGGGACTTCAGCAGGGTATAATGCCATAGAGTCCACTGCCCAAAACAGCCATTGTCTCCAGGAGAACTGATCTTGGTCATCTGGAGATCAGTTGTAATAGCTGGGAAATTTACTGTAGGGAAAATGATGTACTGTGGCTGCGGAACACGGTGATTGGCAACTCCAGTGACCATTGATGGGAAGATTGGGAGATGTATTTTACCTCATAACACATTCAATGACTCCCCAAAGCAAACTGTTTAGAATGTTAGAGGCAAAGGCCAATCAGGCCACATATGCAAACGACCTCTGTGTTCCAAGCGGCTATGGGGGGGGGGGGGGGAGGAAAAGCAAACTGTTTAGAATGTTGGAGGCGGGACTCAGGCAATGCAGCCAGTGGATAGGGACAGCTTGAGTGACACATCATGGAGCCAACTGATTTAGGAGAATGTGGAATGTTCAGGAGAGTCCATGACCAAAACACAATTATTACACAGCAAGATATCTCCCATATCTCATGTTACATTTTATGGCGCACACATGACCCAGCCTGACAAAGTGACATTTATGTCAGATCCGGCCCTCATAATAGATGAGTTTTACACTTCTACACTACTCCATGCTGGCTCTGATACATCTAAAAGAAGAATAAAACGTATTCACATGGGGAATTATAAGGACAAATTAATTCATTACACAATAAGCTTTCCTGAGTCAGAGTCCATTTCTTCCCACATCTAATGAAGCAAGCTCTGGCTCACAAAGACCTATGCCACAGTAAGTTTGTTGTCTCCAAGGGGCCACAAGACTATTTTGTTGGCTGCCGCAGACTAGCACTAGCACATAAATGACTACAGACTGTGGTCTATATTGCTGTGTTTAGCTTATTGTAAGTAGGATCCTATTTATGTAGTTTTTGCACCTCTTAACGTGTTACGTGAATACATATGCTATGCTTCAGTTCTTCCTGGTGGTTCCAGACTTCTAAAATCCTAATGAGATCTGAGTTCACTGAACTGAAATCTCTTCAGAAGCAAGCAGCTGAACCGCTAACAAATGCAGAGAGCAAGATCTCAGACCTAGAAGACTCTTCTGTTTCTACGTCTGGCTCCATCCAACAACTTCAATCCGAGGTAACAGCTTTGAAATCCAAACTCTTAGACCTAGAAAGTAGAAATCTCCATAATAATCTTCACCTAGTGGGGGTCAGAGAACGCCTAGAGGAGGCAGACATGGTGGCTGATCTATTTTAAGAGACAGCTTGTCCCTACCAGAAGATTATGATCTTGTTATAGAGAGGGCTCACAAGTCCTTGGGTCACATCCGGGATACAGCAACCCATCCAAGGGCCATAATCTTTCATCTATTAAACTTTGTCACCAAGGAAGACCTTTTAAGACAAACTGAAATGGGGCCTGGGTCACATTAAGATTTCCTTCTTCAATTATTTTCTTAAGAAATCGTTGACCTTCGTAAAGGGTTTATATGCTCAAAGGCTCTGGCCCAGAGAAAAGCTGTTGAAGGCTTTATGAAATACCCAGCAGTATTCTGTGGAAGATATAACAGCAGGATCAAAAAGTTTCAAGCCCCAGCTGAAGCAGAGGCCTTTTTGAATTCCTTATAATTTAACATATTTTGTTTTATTTTTCTTGATCCTGCGTGATTTACTGCAGAAATGAATATTTAATACAATGGTTTGCAAATGCTGTATCTGCTCTGCTTTATGGTTTGATGGAATTTGACGGAATGACTCTAGAAATGTCCTGCACCATGTATAAACCTGAACATCAACAATGATAAGCAAGTGGAAGAGAGGCCCCCCCCACAAGAAACCATTGCATCTGCTGGCATAATTTACTGACCATCTTTTCTATCAACACTTGAACTAAAGACTCAAACGTCTACTGCGATCTAGTATCAGTTGGGCCTGCTGAGAAACTGGAACCTCAGGCAAGACAGAGTGGACTCACCAACACTCTCACAATGTTTTCAACCATTTTTTCCACATCAACCTGTTTCTTTCTTGCAACTTTCTTTGCTGTTTTTTCTTTCTTGTGTCCCCCACCCCACCCCCTTCCCAAACTTCAGTGGCAACAGACTGGTCCTAGATTATTTCTAAATCGGACTAATGCTGAGTTTGTTTACTTTGTGGTATTTATAAATTATACTATCATAACACATTTAATACTAAACCATGTCTAAACTGACAATCATAACCTGGAACGTTAAAGGTCTTGGGAGCCCCAATAAGCGTAAATAACTATTACACAGTTTTTAAAAATAATGTGCTAGTATCACGATGCTTCAAGAAAATGCTAACATAATGAAGTACTGAGTATACTGGAAAGCAAATTAAAACATGCTACAACTGCTCATAATACCGACCCCACCTCTGAAAATTAAAGCACTATGGGGAAATTCTGAAAATGAAACTGAAGCTCAAATACTTTGGCCACCAAATGAGAAGGGAGCACTCACTGGAGAAGAACCTGATACTGGGAAAGATTGAAGGTCAAAGAAGAAGGGGACGGGAAAGGATGAGATGGTTAGACAGTGTTAGCGATGTGACGAACATGAAATTAAGCAAACTCCGGAGCACGACGGAAGACAGGAGGGCCTGGCGTGATGTGGTCCATGGGGTCACGAAGAGTTGGACTCAACTGTGCGACTGAACAATAACAACAACAAATGGTGAAATTCAGATATGAAATTAACAAATTGCTCTCATTACAAACTGAATTTACACTGGCCTGTATTGGGCAAAATTATTGGGAATCAGAAGAAAAAGCTGGCAAATTGCTGGCATTTAAATTCAACCAATTTCGTTCTCACAATTATACTGTGGCAATTAAAGACAAACAAAGACAACTTTATATCACCCCAAAAGCAATTAATGGGCAATTTAAGAAGTTTTATTCAGATCTTTACCTTATAGACCATGCCTCCCCTACAGAAGCTACTTTAAAGTTTTGGGGTGAACTACAACTACCAGCTTTGAGTAAGCAACAACAAGAATTTTTGCCAGAGACTGAATCAGCACTCAAGAATATGAAAAATGGTAAGGCCCCAGGGCCTGATGGGTACCCTGTGGATTGGTATAAAGCCTTCAGTAATGAACTGATACCGCTTCTGATTCAGGATGCAGATGCTAAAAAAACTCTGGCATCTTGCCAAAATCAACGTATGAAGCATCCATCACAGTGATCCTCAAACCAGGGAGAGACCCACTTCTTTGCTCTAGCTATAGGCCAATAGCCTTAATAAATGGTGATGAAAAAATCTTTACAACAGCTCTTGCAATTCACCTCATATCTGTAGTGCATAGACTGCTTCACAAATCACAATTTGGAAAAAAACTAGAATTAGGATAGGGAATGAAGGTGTTTTGACGAGACAATGAATCTCCTGTGGTTTAGTGCTCTTATCTCAGCTAACTGGACCAGGGGATAACTTTAAACCATTTCATGTTTTGTCCACATAATATAATCTCCCGTCCATGGCCAGTTGGCAATATATGAAACTCAAACATTGTCTAGCTTTTGTTCTAAGACCAGAAGGTTTTGCAGCCTCAGAACCCCCCCCCCCCACTGTTTTGCTTATTTCCATAATTAGAAACCCTTCCTAGACAACCCAACCTTATATATAACTTTCTAAGACACCAAACCAAACTTAATTTGGATTATATCTGCTCCCAGTGGAACTTAGAACTGAGTACCCCAATTCAACCGACCCAATGGCAAACTGTACTGAAAAGCCATAAAATCCGCCTCTGTAGACTTATGACTACGGTTTATCAATCAAAAAACTCTCTTGCGGGTGTATTTTACTACTAAATTTTATCATATTGGCCTCGCTGAGAATTATTCCTGTTGGCACTGCAAGAAGCCCGAAGCTAACCTCAGTCACGTGTTTTGGAATTACCCTAAAATCACACATTTCTGGCAGGAGGTTATATCCAGGATCAGTCTCACATTAGCTGCTAATTTAGACTTCATGGCCAATAATCTAACCCAAGGATATATACGAACTCTAGGGGCACTCAGGAAATACTGAATATTTTGGACCCAAAGGGCAGCTCTAGTTACTCAAGACATCATTTTACAATACTGGAAATCTCATGTATCTCCTTCTATAGATCTCTGGGTCAATGATATGCTAGACCAGGGGTGGGCAAACTTGCTCAGCGTAAGAGCCACCTAGAACAGGGGTGGCCAAACTTGCTTAATGTAAGAGCTGCATAGAATAAACATCAGATGTTTGAGAGCCACAAGACATGAACAAATATTACCTGCTTTTATTGGAAAATAAGCAAATTTGCTTTTTATTAACATTAAATGAGACTGCCAAAAATAATAACAAAAGGGGTGAAAGCAGATATTGATAATGATACTAATTTGTCCAATGATATTTGTTTGCTAATGATATTTAGCTTTCCCAGCCGCCCTGCCGGAAGCCACATAATATATGTGAAAGAGCCGCATGCGGCTCCTGAGCCACAGTTTGCCCACCCCAGTTCTAGACCTTTGTATAAAAGAGAGAACAGCATACAACAGGTGAGAAGCTCCCAGAACCTTCACCTTCACTTGGCATGAATTCTTGCATCTATTTGAGCAATGATATCTTCTCACCTTTATTCTTTGTTTAATTGAAACCACAATGTTGCACCTCACTTTCCTAACATACATGATTGTTATGCTAAAACAAGGAAAAGAGATAATTTCCTGGGTGATATATTTACAGGGTGGCATCAGCATTAAGACACAGCCTTCCGTATCAATCACTTTTATTTATTTATTTACATTATGTATAGTCCGCCTTTCTCACAGGGATTCAAGGCTGATTACACATAGGGAACAAGTACAGTCGACAAAATGAGACATTCAGTAACCAACGCGTTAGGATTTTTTTTTTAATTAAGATTTTTATTGTTTTTCACACAAAAAGTTAACTTAGCAAACAAGCCCCATATAGTCCACCCCCTCCCTCTTCCCTAATGTGTCCTATTAGCAGAGAAGGAAAGAGAGAGAGAGAGAGAAAAGTAGGGCAGGAATAACATCAAAAAGACTGGAAAACCAGCCTGACAATGGGAGTACATGTAACTTTAATGCTTGCCAGCCCAATCCTCAACTTATTTACTCAGTTCTACAAACTTCAGCAGGGCTTATTCCTGAATAAGTGTGTTTGGGGACTGTAGTTTGCAAGATCTCACTGCAACTAAGATGATGATAATCATAGTGAGAATAGCACCAACATGGTGTTGTGGTTTAGAGCGTCAGACTAGGGAGACTCCAGATTTGAACCCCCACTCTACCAGGAAAGCTTGGTCCAGGTACCTCCTTTCAGACTAATCTACCTCACAGGGTTGTTGGGAGAATAAAATGGAGGAGAGGAGGAGGATGTAAGTAGCTTTGGATTCCCCATTAGGGAGAAAGGTGGAGTATAAATTAACTTAAGTGATCCGTCTAGCAAGAGATCCCTATTTGATATATTTATGGGAACTGATTCAGCAGCTATGGTACCTGCAGCACACAAAAAGAGCTCTCTAATTTGCTACCTATAATTGTTTCATCTTCAACAACTGAAACACTCACTTGAACAATGAAGGGGGAACCAGCAAAAAAACCCAAACCATTCTGTATTTGCACTGAGTTACAAGCAACATTTTAGATAATTTTTTACAATTGTATCTAACATTTTAGCTAGCACATTAAAAAAAATTACAATGAATCACCACTATAAGCGCAACAGAAATGCAGCTCTAGCATTTTAAAACTCCTTTCCCAACCTGACGTACAAGTTCACAGTTTCCAATAGGCAGAGTTTCTATGGCAAGTGCTGCCGTATATAGAAACAGGGACACACAGGCAGGCTCTTGCCACGTACTCAGCTGCTCAGAACATGCAAGACCACTCCCTCCAAAAGAAAGAGAATCAGAATCATTTATTCCCCCCCCCCCAAACACACTTCACCAAGGCTGTCATTAGATGAAAGTATTCCCTGAAAAAAACCAATCACATTACCGGCCCCCTCCTGACACTCCCAGGCATTACCACGTCTGCAGGAAACCCAAGTCACTGGAATCCCCATTCATTAGCAAGTTCTGATTGGCTGCTTGCTGAGAGCAACGCGATGCATAATTTGCACCAGACGCACATGATTGGAGGGCAAGTCCTTATCAGTCTCCATCTGGAGTCAAGTTCATTCATTGAAACAGCTTCCACAATTCCTTTCTGCAGACTCGCAAACATTTAATTAACACAGCATGCGGTCACCACCCAGTCACCTATTAAGGGATCTGCCCGCAAGCAACTGCCTATGTTAACTGCTGGAGCTTGAAGCTGGAGGTCAAAACTGCAGTGTTTTTATTTCTAGCCTCACGGGTGACTTCCGTTTTGCCCTTGACTATGTCACACCTTTGGAGAACTGTGTTTCCACTTAAAAACCTAAAGTCTTTATCTGGTGCTCTAACACATTTATATCAATCTGCCGAGTATTTCTTTAATGGAAGTTGCAGCACTCATATGAATCAAGGCTAAGAAACATACAATTTCTGTTCCAAGCAACAGCAAACATCCACTTTAAACTTCCCTAAGCTGAGCAAATATTTATTAATATCCAATAAGAATGTTGGAAGAACACAGAAAAGTTTATGGGAAGGACTAACAATGGGGCGGGGGGGGGGGGGGGGGAAGCAGAGACGGAAAGTGTTTGCTTTGCATAGCAACGGTCCCATGTTTAATTCCCAGCATCTCCAGTTAAAAGGATTTAGAGGTAGGTGCTGTGAAAGACCTCTACCTGAGACCCTGGAGAACTGCTGCAAGTCAGAGGAGGCAATACTATCCCAGACAGCCCTGACTCAGTATCTGGCAACTTCATGCATTCACAGATTTTTATTTGTCTCACAAATACACGTGGTGCTGACATTTGGAAGTTATTCCGGCTTTGATTTTAGACACATGAAGCTGCCATACTGAATCAGACCACTGGAACATCAAGGCTGGTATCGTCTACTCAGATATGCAGCGGTGTCAGATGGAGGTCTGTCACATCACCTCCTCCTTGGTCCTTTTGACTGGAGATGCTAGGGATGGAACCTGGGACCCTCTGAATGCCAAGCAGATGCTCTGCCACTGAGTCACAGCCCCTCCCCATGCCATCCTGACAGCAGGGTTCCCAAATGACCCACAAACAGACACATCTGTAAAATGCTCATTGCTGTTACAGTGAACGTAAAACACTACAATCCCTCCTTTCACCCATCAACCTTGAACCCTGCTCAAAATACAGTCTTGTAACATTTCCATAAAAACATTCAGACTTTTTAGATCTCGGCTCCTTGGAAGCCTTTCTCCAGTTGCAAAACAGTTGCTGGGGGTATACTCTGCCTCAGACTGCTGTTGCACAAGCTGGCATCTTCAAGCAAACTAGTCTGAAGGTCACAATGGGAGATAAGGAAGAAGACAGCTTTTCAGGATCAATTGATACTGCTCAATACTGATAAAATGTAACGGGAAGACAAGCAACACCAAAACACTGGTGACAGCTGGTGAGCATACAACAGGGAACTGTAGATGGACTGAAACGTCCTGGCCTAGATCAGACACACAGATTACATTTCACACTTCCCAGGCCTTTTGAACTTGCAGGTGTCACTACAAACGGGGCCCCTTAGTTACAGTAAGTCCAGAACATTAAGGCTGACTTATAGGTGAAAAGAACAGCCTCTTGAATTGTGCCTAGGGAACTACAGCAAGCTGCCACAGACTGTATTGCTTCCCTGACTATACCACCAATAAGAGGCCTTTTCCACTAACAGCCTTCCAAGGAGACTCCAAGGAGAGTCTGAAGCCACACCTAGGCAGTAACACTGGAGTCAAAAGGTAGCAACTTTCACACAGAGAACAAGCACTAAATCCGGGCACAGCTTCTTTGAGGAGAAGTCTCTGCTTGCAAAGGGTGCTGCATCTATCACCCTGCAGCCCTTAAACACAAACACACACACCCCTCTTAAGATAAGAACCTGACTCCTCCGAATAGATTCAGGGCTTTTGAAGCAACCCTAATTGCTTAGATCTTTCCTCTCAAAGACTCCCCCCCCCCCCCCCGCTCCTCCTTTACCCTCTCCTCTGTCCTTCTGTGCTTAAAGGCCTCATTAAACCAGGAATGGTAGGAGTCTAAAAACAAGGTCATCTACTTAGTTCCTTCCCCCTGCACATTTGACCTCCACGTGGACAGACGGACAGCTCTTGTTGACATTGGCAACTGTTGGAGGAGAGAAGCCACAGTGTTGTCAAAGGAGCCATCTCTGGCTTGCTGGGGGGGGGGGGGGGAGCGCTGAGGGCATTAACGCTCCCCCTGCTCAGTGACCACATGCCACCAGATGTTCTGCGTTTAGCTTTTGAACAGGCACCTCATTTTTATACTCCACTCCCTTCTAAGGCCGAGTCCTCCTTCAATGACGCCGTAGCTGAGGCTTTCCAGGCACAAGGGCAAAGGAGGCCACACGCCTCGGTCAGCGAATCCCACCAATTCCACTCGGGGGAACCTCAGGAGAGAAGATGCTGCCCGGCTCCAAACGCAACCCAGCACCTCCTACGGCGGCCAGTGCAATCCTACGCAGAGTGAGCTTCGGCCGGGCTGCGAGAGACCGCGGCCACCCCGCCAGCAGCCGATCTCAGCCTCGCGCGGTTCCATCTGCCGCCCTCAGAACAATGAGGGCCGGCTAAGGAGACAGCTGTTTCGCCTCCCTCTTCACCCGCCCCCGTCCTTCCAGCAAGCCCGGAATAGCAATTGTGCTTCTCAGCTCCCCGCTTGCCGAAGTGCCCGCTGCGGCTTATGCGCGGCGGAAAATCGGGCTAGCGGCTGGTTTTTAACCCTTTTGCGTCCAACCCAGTTCCCGTGGAAGAGGAAGGGCGCGAGGCGGCTTTTCTCAGGCTCAAGAGTCCGTCCCCGCCACCCTCCTCCAGTTTCCTTGGAGACTTCCCTCCAAACTGTGATGGAGAGAGAAAACGCTCTCAGCCCGTACCGCACTGTTGCAACAGACAGAAAGAGACCGGGGGAAAGAAAAATACAACTGCTTTTAATCCCTGGAGCAACGGAAGCGAGCAAAGGGAGCATTAACCACCCACCTCCCAAACCTTGCAAGGAAAAAAGAGAAAGGGGGGAACAGCGGCAACCCACTTACCGCCCTTTGCGCCCTTCCCGCCGCAATCACCGTTGACCTTCCCCAGGCTCGCCGGAGCCGGCGCGAGACGGGAAGGCAAGCGAGCGAGAGCGCGCGCCAGGCCCCAGCCGACTGGGCGGGGCGGGACACCGGCGCGCGCCGCTTTGGCAACCTAGAATTGGAGGGAGACAGAGCCGGCAGAGACAGGAGCGGAGGCGGTCACGTGAGGAGGCGCCGCTGCTGTCGGCTCTGCAAAGGGCGGGGGCGGCGGAGGGGTCCTCTCCCCCGAGGAGCGCGTGATGACGCCGTTGCGGGGAGCTGACGCGGGAGGGTCGGGGCCCTTGGCTGTGTTGTGTTTTTTTTTGTGCGTCTGCGTTTCCCTTCTGCAGGAACGGAGCTAGAAAAGCGCCCAAGACGAGAGGTAGAAACGCTAAAGAGGAAGAAAGCCTCCAGATCATGGGGAACGAGCGGCGTTTGCTTTCCTTCCTTTTCGCGCTTGTGTAGCGTGCTGTGTTTTTGTCAAGTATGCAGGGTCTTAAACACCGCCTGGTAACACCAGCTCGTGTGTACGGATTGTGGGAGAGGTCATTTTTCTGGGCCAAAAAGTAGAAACTCCTGTCCAGTTGTTAAATCTGAGAAGGATGCGTTTGCTTCTTTCTTTTTGTTTGATTTTCCAGGGTGTGTGTGGGTTAGAGCTGTTTTCTGACTTGCGGGAACTAAGACATACTAAAAGTGGCAGACTAGACGATACCATGACAGTCCTCTGCATTTTTTATCTATCACATTTTTAATCTCACCATTCCTGCAAGGAGCTCGTGTGGGAGATGAGGTTTCCTCCTGTTTTGTCCTAACAACAACACTGCAAGGTAGGCTTGGGTGCAAGGTGGGATCCCTGAAGACACCGATCCCTGAAGAAGCTGGCAGCAGTTATTTTCACAGCAGATCTCAGCCATCAAACTAGGAAAAGAAAGCAGCAATTCTGTGCAGTATCAACCCATATGAGGGATTCCCTCGTTGTAACAAAAGCATCTGTGAGAGGGGTTGCATAGGTGGCTCATGTTCAGTAAGAAGAAAAAGACGAAACGGTGGACACATAGAAAAAAATGACATAAAGAAGGGCAAGGGAAGGATGACCCCCAAGGGGAGGCACCTCAAATATGGGCCAGCTTTTTATTAGCCTTCCAGTCTTCTTGTTTGTACTTAATGACTGCTTATGTGGAGCCTGCAGGGCTGAGAGAAAAAACAAGCCAAGAGTACTCCGGCCATTGCCTAGGTTCTTGGACCTACTCTGATTTTGTGCAATATGAATGCACATTGAAACCATTCACAAGTCTAAGATGAGATATATTCGAGTTCGTTAGGAGGCTTATTGATATCTACCTTCAGGTGAGTGAAGAAACTCCTTGTAAGGTTAGGAATGGTCTGATTTAATAATGGAGGGTCATAGTTGGGTGCAAATTAATACAACCACTTCTGTGGGTGGGGGAGTTCAGTGCATTATCAAGCTAGAGTGAATGTGTGCATAGAAAATTAGTTGCAAGAGGCAACTAATTGCCTGATTTACCATGCCATTGCAAACTCTGGAGTGCCAAAAATGAAGCTTGCTTCCATATCCTTAGATCTGGATGTACCACCATCTCCAAGGGATCCAAGGATATGTGTTGTTGTGGGTCAGCCAGGGTTCAGCGATAGCAAGGACTCCTCAGGGGAAGTGGTCTCAGGAGGAGGCTTGTGTAGCCAGCTCTGAATCAGCAGAAGCCAGAAAACAGGAACATTACTTGCAGGCTTGGCAGGGTTCACAGTCAATAGCTGGAACAGAGCCACCACCCTCCAGCCCCAATTCAACAGGTGAAACTCCAGTATCACCCACACCTTTAGAACACTGCAGACGGAGGTTAAGAATAGAGCTACAGGAGAGACCACAGAATGCACGCCTCCTGGCTTAATGCCAGCTGCTTGCTGATAACAAAGATAAGTAGCTGCAGGATTACTCCTGAGCAGCTGGCTGCAAGCATGACCCTTCAGCATATGGCTTAAAAACACCCAGCTAAGGGAGGCTGTTAGGTGTGGAAGCAACAAGTTGAAATTCCTCTGACACTGTGACCACTGCATTGGATCCTGCCTTGTTCCCTGTGACTCTTTGGACGGTTCCCTGACTCTGCCTTAGTCTCGCCTTTAAGCCTGCCCATGGATAACACTTGGACTGTCTCTTGGACCAGACTACTGACACTTCCTGACTCTGTGCTTTGACTTTGGACTGGACCTTAACTGCGCTTCTTGAGTTGGTGCCTTTGCCTTGCTTGTTCCAGGCTCTGATCGTGTGGCCTGTGCTCCTGACAATATGGCTTCCAGGCAAGCTTGTGCTTTGGCAAGAGGACCACATGTCAACTTGATCCTATGTAGGCAGTCACCCTAGTACTATCTTATCAATAGGCATTCTAAGCTCATTCTAAGCTGTGGCAGAACAGGCCTGCTCTGGCCTGCAGGCCCTATTCCACCCTGCTCTTCAAGGTTTTATCAACACCTGGAGAGGCTTTTCTCTCCCAGGTAACTTGCCACCACCACCTGACCTTTGTGGGGATTGCCTGTTGGGAGGGTCAGGACTCCCAGTTTCCCTTCCAAGTTCTGAGGCCTTGCCTCTGTGTCTCCCACTGCTCATCGACTGGTCACCACGGGGACTATTTACTGCCTTGTGTGCCCCTGGAGGAATAGCCACTTGCCAACTGACCACCTCCTGACTGGTGTTCCTTTTAAAAAAAAATGTGTCCAAGATGGTGGAGGTCTATGTGGTACAGAGAACCACTACCAGCATCAAAAGTTTTAAAGTATTTATTAAAGAGAAAATGTTCACACGCATGCCTTTAGCACAGCACCAGATTGAGTAAGGGATTCAAAAGAAATTGGTAAAATGCCATTCTTCTTTTCTAGGCTCCTTAGCTTAGGAAGTTACAGATCTCTACTGAGTTTCTATTACCTTGAAGAATTCTTCAGCTGTCTAGGCAACTTTGTGGTTAATGGCCACCACCTCAGTCTTTGGACTGTTCCCTGACTCTGTCTGCTCTCTTGGACTTTGCACAAAAGAGACCTCATTATCTTCTCCCTTTCCCCTCCCACTGACCCAGTCAGGCCAGGTTAGAGAAGCTTTTCCTGAAGTTTCCAGAAATTTCCTTCCTGAAGTCTCACTAGTATTTAATTCCTTGAAATCTCTGTTCCCTGCTTGGGGAAGGGGGAGAGCTGGACCCATCCATTATCTATCCTGCTAGGTCTATTAGCATTTGTATGAAGGTGGGCTGAGGTATGTCTGGAGAGCAATTGAACTGACCTCCCCCCTTCCTGCCTCTCTCTGCCCAGAGAGAAGAAAAAACTCAGAGTGAAGTTTTTGCTCATTTCAAACTGCCAAAGAAAAAATGCATTTCTTCTCAAAAGCAGTAACATAGGCACACCTAATTCTACATAGGGTTGGGCAGTTCAACTACTCAGTGGTAAGGACGTGTACTTGGTATGTAATTGGAAGCATTATCTATTGAATTCTTGCATGTAACATTTAAAAGAGTTTGAATCTTTCTCATGTTTTTTGTGAGTATATATGTATGGATGGTCTGGAATATAGAAAACTTAACACAGGCTACAATCTTAAAAACACTTTCTAAGGAGTAAGCTTAACTGAATTAAATGGGACTTGCTTGCACAAAATGCAAGATATGCACAAACTACATTAGCACCATGTATGAAAATTAGGGATGTGATATTTAATCTTTGTATCAATTAAATACCCCTTGGTCTGGACAGCCCAGTCTATCCTGATCTCATCAGATCTCAGAAGCTAAGCAGGGTCAGCCCTGGCTAGAATTGGATAGGAGACCTCCAAGGAATACCAGGGTCATAATGCAGAGGCAGACAATAGCAAAAAACTTTGAATGGCTCTTGCCTTGAATACCCACAAGGTCGCTATAAATCAGTTGTGACTTGATGGAACTTTCCACCATCGCTAGCCATTCGATGGACTAAAAGAGGGCTTGTAATCAACCAGGCTGCAGATAAGGCATTCAATTTGTGTTGGGAAAAGTGGGACGGTTCCTCTTCTAAGGTCATATTTGCCACAATACACTTGCATATCTGAAAATAGAAAATATGCCTTACAAAAAAAAAACCCTGTATGGAATGTATGCTGGTTTAACTGATTCTATTAAAGCAAATAACAATGAGTCAACTAACACTTCTCTAATTGGGTGACTGCCCTGGCTTATGACACAGTGCAATCCTAAACATAGTTCTCCCCTTCTAAATCCATTGAAGTCAGTGAGCTTAGAAGAATATAGCTCTGCTTAGGATGGCACTGTTAGAACTGAACAGATTTATTATGGCACAGACTCATAGAATGTAATTTAGTTCATCAGATGATAAAGTGCAAGCATCTGATCAAGTGTGATGTAGTACACAAAAGCTTGTGTCATAAATCTGTTCAGTACACAAATGTCCCTCGTTTTTTGTTTTTGCTGTTAACAGACCAGCAATGTTACACCATCCCAAGCAGAGTTGTTATTATCTTTATTTTCATTTATAGTCTGCCTTTCAGGCAATGCTCCCTCTAAGCTGTGGAGTCTTGTGAGCAACAATTCTACTTTGTGAGCTATTGGCATTAAAGTTGTGAGCGAGCGATTGGGCTACTGCATAAATTAGTTTGCTCTGGAGCCATCCTCCCTGAGCTTAGACAAAAATGTGTGAGCCGGAGGCTAAAAAATTGTGAGCTAGCTCACACTAACTCAGAGGGAACACTGGACTCAAGGCATATTACAAGTATGATTAAAAAAAACTTTTCAGTCAATTATTAAATGGATTATTACAGGCTTAGAAGATTGATTCAGGTGGGTAGCCCTGTTGGTCTGAAGAGGCAGAACAAAGTTTGAGTCCAGTGGCACCTTTTGAGATCAAGAAGGTTTTATTTAAGGTATAAGCTCTGTGTGCATGCACACTTCTTCAGGGGAGCATAACTGTGCTTAGGATGGCACTTTAACAGTGCAGTCCTATGAAGAGTTACTCCAGTCTATAGAAATCAATGGGTTTCAACTGCAGAACCTTAGCACAGAACTGAAGCATAACAGGCACATGTGATGGCGAGAAACCGTACTGAAAAGCATCTTGAGTGAACTCCACACAGAGGTCATGTGAAAAACAGCAGCCGTATTTCTCACAGAACTTCACCTATTCGTACAGGTCTCAGGCTAGTTGCTGTTTCCCTCAGGACGGAGAAGTCGAAGGACCCACAACAAACCAACTTTCTCCTTTCGGGTCCCTCCTGGCCCTGCACAAGTTTAGGTGTTATTACCACTGGTGACAATAAAGTCTGAGTCCAGCGGCACCTCTGAGACCAACAAAGTTCTACTCAGAGTCTGAGCAAGCACACAAAAGCTGACTCACTGCACGAGCTTGTGCGCGCGAGCACAAGTGTGCTTGCACACAAAAGCTTACGCCGCCCGGACTCCAAACTTTGTCCCGCTGCTCCAGACCACCCCACCTGAGTCTGTCTCCGCTGGGTTACTATGGGGATGCGGGGCAGGGGACAGACCTCCGGAGCGCGGTGGGGCGCTGTGAGGAGAGTCAATGAGCGCAACAAGAGTCCCGCGTCTGAGCGCCCTCCATCCTTCTTGCCGGGGGAGAGATAGGAAGAACTGAAACTAAGGCGGGTTCGGTCCGAGGGAAGACGGTGCTGCTGGCGCGGCCCGGACCGGCGGCCTGGAGGGGCTCGGCTTGGCTCATGAGGGACAGGAAGGGCTGAGGAGGCGAGGGAGGCCGACATGTCCGACAACGGCTTTGACCGGGCTCCCGGTGCGGGTCGAGGCCGAGGCGTCCCACTGGCTCCCGAGAGCGGGGCCAGCTTGGGGCTGAGCGGAGGCGGAGGAGGCGGGAGCTTCGGCGGCCCAGAGCAGCTCCTCCGGCAAGGCTTCCCGCGCCACCACCAGGAGCCACTGCGGCCGCCCAAGACGGCCCCGCCGGGAAGCAGCGGCGGCGGCGGCGGCGCCTCAGGTACCTCGTTCTCGCCTTAGCGCCTGCCTCGCCCCCCTCCCTTCGCTAGGAATCCAGGGGCCGAATCCCGGCTTCTCTCGCGGCCGGCTGACCCGTCGGGAGCCTTTCCCCGGGTCCTGTAGCCACCGCAGAGCCGGCGGAGAGGATATCCCCACCCCCCGCCTTTCCTTTTCGCCCCTTGCTTTCCGGGGATCACCTCTTCGAGAGTGGGCGTCACCACCGCCACCACCCGCATCCGTATGTCGCTGTCGCTTAGGCGTATTTATATTTTCTGGCCAACTTCCCGCTTCTACGTACCACTGTTGCAACCAGCTAAAGCGGGCCTTGGCACGAACTGTAGGGCTCTTTGCTTTATTTCTGGATTTTATTTTATTTTTTTTAAAAAGGCCCGTGTGATTTGCGTGGGGTGTGTGTGTGTGTGTGATATGTTTATAGTTCAGAAGAGCGAGGGCATCGGGGACTGCTACATGAGTACCCCCACCCACACGCATAATTTTGCGGTTTCATTGTGAGTGTGTGGAAGAATGGCCTTGCTGAGAATCTTCCCATGTTGAAATCGATTTTGCCAGTGAAAAGACGGGGGGGTGGGGGTGGGGGTGGGGGGTGGGGGGGGTAGAATTTGAGTCATGATTTAACCGGTCCAAAAATTATGTGTTTATACGACTTCCTCTGACCCTGTTTCTCCCTTTTTAAAAAATGGCATGGAAGAATCACACAGATTTTTGGATCTGACCATTGCTTAATCCACATATTGGTGGATAGTGCACTATCATTGCACTGTAGCAGTCATTTGCCTGTTGGTTGTGTTGTCCATGCAAGAAAATCCAGTTGGAGACAATTGCTGTATTGTAACAATGCGTGTATGCAGCCTGTGGTGTTGGTCTGTATTTGGTAAAAACCTTGATATCCCAGAGTGGCATTTGTAGAAATGATCCCCTGGATTTATATATTTTTGAGACTCTATAATGTCTAACTAGAACTGTAAAGTCCCTAGTTTGTTATTCCTTCTCTTGCCATGTAACGTGACGGTTACTCGACACATAGGGTGCTGTTACACATGCTAAATAATGCAGTTTCAGTCCACTTCAGCGACCGTTTGCAAGTGGATTTTGCCATTTCGCACAGTAAAATCCACTTGCAAAGTGCACTGAAAGTAGATTGAAAGTGTGTTACTTAGTATGTGTGAAAGTGCCCGTATAGATGAAGATGGGTAGCCATATCTGAAGAAGTGAGCAGAGACTCACGAAAGCTCATACCCTACCACAAATTTTGTTAGTCATTAAGGTTCTACTAGGCTCTTACTCTTTTCAACATGTATAGAGAATAATCAAGTGTATGCCGTGCACTGATTGTATGTGTGCTCACTGTAACTTGTGAATGGGATTATTGTTACAATAAAATGGAGCGGGTGGAGCTATATACAAGTTCTAAACTCTTAGGGATATGAAGACAGTGCTGTGGATCCAGTTTTTTTAATTTGTTTTTATTTGTTTTTCATGTGATGCTTAGGATGGAATCCTCAGCTTACTTACAGTGGGAGTAATTTCCACTGAATTAATGAGAGTTATTTCCATGGGAGTCTTAAGGATGGCAAATAAGAAAATAACTGGCAGATCTAAAGCATGATTACTCAGAATAAGTCCCGCTGTGTTTGGTGATGGTTTCTTCTCTTAGCTTATTTAATTAAAATCTTCGCTGTCTTTGTGGTAAGGCTCAAGGCAGTCAACAATAACAGTTGAATTGGTGTGCATAGAAATGTCACCAAAGTTTCACTGAATTTAGTGGTTCAGCATGTAGCAGTGAACATGCCATTTTGTGTCATTTATGCACATACCAAAGAGAGCAGTTTTTATACTGAGGTTGGATTTTAGTGTTAGGACATAACCATGAAACCATGTGGGATCAGGCCAGTGGCTCATTCAGTCCAATACTCTGTGTCACACAGTAGCCAAAACACAGATGCCATCAGGAGGTCCACCAGCGGGGACAGAAACTGTCTATGCTTGTATCCGCCACCACTTCCTGCAGCAGTGAATTTGATTTGTTAATTACTCTTTGGGTGAAGAAGTACTTCCTTTGATTGGTTCTAACCCTAGTGCTCAACAATTTGTTTCTTGTGTGAAAAGACTGGCATATCTTGTACTGGGAAACAGAACAATGCTACAAAGGTCTGTCTTTTATGCTTGTCACTGAAGAGAAATCGTTGCTCCATGAACAAGCAGTCAAACTATGTTATCTGTTTAAACGAATGTTTAGCCTGCCTTATTCCAGGGTCAGATAATAATCTTTAGATTGTAAGTACATCAGGCTATTTTGCTTACGTAAGTCTGAAAAGTGTCATGTACATTGACAATACCATGTAAATAATGACGGTAGAAAAATGCCTCATTGAATGGTGTTAAAACAACCTAGATATGCACAGTCTCCCAGAAAACAATCTTACATGCATACAATACAGTTGATCCACCCTATTGTTCACATGCTTTGATCATTTAAGTGGCTAGTTGTTTATATCTTCCCAGAGTTTAGAAGCGGTACAGAAGTATTTGAATAATTAAATAAATATTGTGATATAGAATTTTTAGTGCCTTGTGCTCTTCTGTGTAAAGTGAAGGAGGAGAGGAGGAGATTGGATTTATATCCCGCCTTTCACTCACTTAGAGTCTCAGAGCGGCTTACAAACTCCTTTCTCTTCCCCTCCCCACAACAGACACCCTGTGAGGTAGGTGGGGCTGAGAGAGCTCTGAGACAACTGTCTTTGGGAAAACAGCTGGTACAGAGCTATGGCTTGCCCAAGGTCATCCACCAGGTGCAATTGGAGGTGTGGGGAATCAAACCCGGTTCTCCCAGATTAGTCCGCACACTTAACCACTACACCAAACTGGCTCTCTGAAGCAGATTTGAAGAAGTAATGTTTTGTAACAGATACGTCCGTATGACTTTTCTTGAAATAGTATTTATTACATTTTTATTATCGTGCCCTTTCTCCAAGGATCTCAGGCTGGTGTACATGATTTCCCCCCCCCCCCCAACTTAATCTTCTCCGTAATCCTGTGAGGTAGGTTGGGTGAGAGAGAATGATTGGCCAACAGTCGTCAAACGGAGATTTAAACCTGGGTTTCCCTAGACCTAATCTAATGCTGTAAACCACACTGGTTCTGACTGGTAAATTGCAAGCAAGAAAGAGCCAGTTGTGGTATCTGAAATACTCAACAGTGCTTTAGAAATAAAAAATCATATATTTTTTTTTACTAAAACACACAGGACAGCTTTCTAATAAATACATTCAGAATATTTTTCTATCAGTTTTTAATGAGTCTTATTGTAGATGGCTGCAAATACATTTATGTCATTTTGCCTTATTCTTTGTAATCTTATATACATAAGTGTTATCGTGTACTCATTGTTGGAGGTAGAAGAGAAACTTCTGCAATGAGGTTCATGAGTGTGATTCTTTTGGTTCCCTGGGGAATGTTGCGGGACCTTTAGAAGCAGGACTGTAGTTTAGTGGTAGAATACATTATTTAGTTCCAAGATCTGTTTAAAGGCCTGGGAAAGAAAGACCTCTGTTTGGAAGTCTAATGCTAGTCTGTTCATAAATCAGTAATTATAAATAACATACACTCCACAATTGCGTAATACTTTTCTACAGGGGTCATTTTGAGCAGGAGCTCGGGGGGAGCTCAGCTCCGGGAGTCGGTGCCAGTCCCCCCCCCCCCCCAACAGGGGAATGCCTGCTTGTGTCATGGCTGCAGCAAAATGACCCCGTTCCCTGGAAAGGTCCTTGTTTCTCTGACCAGCCTTCTGAAGGTTTCAGCTACCACTGCAGCTATCCTCCCAGAATAGTGGTATTTCTGAGGCTTGGATTAGTAGCTGGCCCCTCTCTGCCTGCGCTCTCTCTCTCTCTCTCTCTCTCTTTCTTTCTTTCTTTCTTTCTTTCTTTCTCCATTTCTCCCTTTCTTTCTTTCTTTCTCCCTTTCTTTCTCCCTTCCTTTCTCCCTTCCTTTCTTTCTTCCTTCCTTCCTTTCTTTCTTCCTTCCTTCCTTTCTTTCGTTCTTTCTGACATACTTCCGGTGATGTCAGGTGGTGTAGCATATGCAAATAAGTTATGCTAATGAGTTATGCTAATGAACTCCTGCACCTCTTTTTCCAGGAAATGACCCCTGCTTTTCTATAAATGAGAATTTCAGTTCTAAGTTGGTATAAATGGACATCAGAAGGATTTGACTCCAAATAGCATCCATGTGGCTAGAGTATTCAAAAGTTGCAGTCCTACTCTCTCTGTGACCTGAAATAGCCATGGCAGATAGTTGGTTACACTCCAGTCCAAACAACTGTAGTGGATATTTGTACCATAGCAAACTGGTCTAAGAAGAGGCTGACTTCAGTTTGATGCCAGCCTTATCATGGACAGTGCATCAATAACAGTACAAATGTACTTTTGCACTCATATTCATAGAGTTAATTCCTCTATTCATAAATTTCTTACAGGCCTTTAAGATATTTTTGAGTTTTGCCAGTGTTTATCTAGACTTGTGGGTTCTTTTCTGAGGTCAGACTGTCCTTGAGTTCACTTTGTTTCCAATTTTTTTGTGGATTTCCCAGTATAATGGAGCTTTTCCTTAACAACAGCATGTGCCTTGGTGCTTATTAGTAACAAATACCTTCAGGCAACCACGTGTCTTTATTAAAGAAAGAATAAAGCTATGCTCATTGATGTCATAGCTTTGCCTTGTGTGGTGGGAATGGCAGCGAAGGTGGAGAAAGAGGAGGTGTGGTGTTTTTTTCCTCCCACCTCCTCTGGCCTCAGTGAGGATTGGCGAAGCTACTACATGTGAGGAGGCGAAACTGAATGGCCGGCACCGCCACACCAACCGGCTTCACATTTTTTCAAACAGTGACCAGGAGGGGGGTTAGTGAGAGCAAGGGCACAGAGCAGCAGTTTACCAATGAAGGGAGAGGGTCAGTGGGGGGGGGGGGGCAGCATGTGGATTGGGAGGCAACATGGCTGTCTTGTTCGTGCTGCTCTGAGGTGAAAGATGTCCCAGCATTGGAAATTAGGGAAAGAGTGAAGGGGAAAAGGGACACCACTCTCGCCACCACCTGTATGAACAGTTGCGGAGCCAGGAGGCAGAATGGATGTTGGCTTGGATGGGGGGTAGCAACCTCCCTTCCCCCCCCCCTTCTCAGCCCATGAGGGAAAAGGGGTCACAGGAGGACAAAAAGTTTCTCCTGGAGGTTTCAGAAACAGCCTCTCCACTGGGTCTTGCCCTCAGCTCTGCCTCTTCTGTGGGAAATGCAGGAGGGATGAGAGCTGGAGGTGGGCAGATCTGAGAGAGCCAGGTTCAGACCCCCCTCCTCCTGAGCTGGGATTCTGTTTTCTGGGTCACCTGGGGCTGGTCGCTCAGCCTGGCCCACCTCACAGGGTTGTTGTTGGTGGTCGTGGGGATGGGGCAGTAGAGGGCAGAGTTCGGTATGCCTCCTTAAGATCCTCAGAGGTAGGATAGAGGAAGAGAGGAAACAAAGAGCAAGAGGATTGTAGCTGTGCTCAGCTGCTGATTGTGGGCATATGGAGTATGTGTGTGTGTGCGTGCGCGTGCGGGTGCGGAAAAACTACCTTATTTACTTTCAAGGAAGATGATTCATCTCCTGAAAATGCCATATATACAGAAACGTAACTAATTTGTATGGAAATATAAGATATCCCCCTCTTTATAGTATCCCTTGGGGGGGGAAAACCTAGTCTTGCATATGATTAAATACATTTATTGGGGCTTTTCTGGGTTCCCCAGTAAATCAATAACTTTCACTGCTAGGAATCAATTGCTTGCTTTTGTTTATATTTTAAGTAAAAATTATATAGTTGATTGGGTTTGCCTGTGTCCTTAATAAAGTTCATATCTCTGGTACCTGGCACTACATTTTATGGCACACATGGCCCAGCCCAACAAAGTGACATTTATGTCAGATCTGGCCCTCATAACAAATGGGTTCAAAACTTCTAGCACTAACCTGAGTGCAGTGAGATGGGCTGTGATGGCTGCGCATCAGGGCTCTATTTCCCACTTTTATCTACTGGCTCTGAGGCTGAAAGCCTGATGGGCCTTGCCTGCAGTTTCCTAATGCTATGACTTGTCTAAAGGAACATGGTGTAGCCAGCTCATTCCCTTCTCCAGTTTAAGGCCCTGTAACTCTAAGGAGAAAAACACCATCACACACAGCCTGTATAATGCTGTCCCATTTAAAACAGGGTTGTGCTGTGGAGATTTCATTTACAGCTGCGTCCCATTGGTGTTCCTGTCCTGAACAGGCACATGAAATACTTCTGCTGTGTCAGGAAAAGAGGAATGGTAACTATAGTGGCATACCTTTGGGGGTGGAAAAGGGCCATGTGTTTTGCAAGGCAGTCATAAGATAGCATTCAATTTTATATTATCTTACTGGTAAAGGACTGGAAAAGGTGAGGATTATCACTGTCCCATTTCCAGATGTAACATAATGAACTTTAATAAATGACAATTAGTCAAAGTTGCAGAATTAGCAAGAGGGGGGAAGGGTGTTGTCGCAGAGAGGATGGCGAAGATACACAGAATGTCCTCAACACCGTGGTGAAGTAGAGTATATACAAAGGTTTATTTACAGCTATATACACAGTCCTCAAGGCACTCGCCAGACTGTCAGTCAAAGTGCTTCGCAAGGCAAGGGGATACCAAGACTGGCACACACAGGCATAAGCAGAGTTCAATATATACATTTCTACAGCCAATCAGCAAGAAGTGCTGAATCATCTTGCACCTCCTCTGGCTGATGCAATCTGCCTGTCAGATGACCTCCCTAGCTGTCACCTAGATCCTCATGATCTAACCAGCTGACTCATCTGTCATCTTGCCTGCATATTTGGTTTCCATATGCCGACAAAGGGTGCTGTGCCGAGATGCCTGTACCCAAAGAAAGAACTTCAATAAAACAAAATATTTTTTGAAGCTGCAAAAGAAAAAATCCCACCTTGTATTGTATTGTAATGCTGGGTATAAAGCACACACTTATTGAAGAGTAAAGTGTTGTATTGTAATGTTGTATACAAAACATACTTACTGAAGAGTAACACTTTATTTTATGCATGTTCCTACAGTGAACCTGAAAAGCTGCTAAAATGTTTCTCAAGAAAAATTAGGATTCTTGACACAATTCTACTTAGAGGTTATATTTGTAATTTTAAAAATTTTCCAGTTAACAGCTTCTTTTGTCAAAAGTGCAGTGGATGATGAGCAGTTATGATTCAGATGAGGGTTTTAAGTAAAATGATACATTCTACTTATTTATTAAAACTGGTTTAACTGTACTTATTATTTATACTTGGGTTTTATATTTTCAGATTTCTTGTGAGTGGCTCTGGATGTTTTTACATGCAACTACATATTAGTTACAGCACCACAGTAGGTGTACACAGTGATCCATGCAATGGTCACCCCGAGACTGCACTACTGTAATGCCCTCTACATGGGGCTGCCCTTGTCGCAAATTTGGAAGCTGCAGCTGGTGCAAAATGCTGCAGCCAGGTGGTTGATGGGACTCCCTATTCAGGACCACATCCAGCCTGTGCTAAAGATATTGCACTGGCTGCCTATAGCATACTGGGTTCACTTCAAGGTGCTGGTTCCTACCTTTAAAGCCCTTTATGGCCAGGGACCTACATACCTGAGGGACTGCCTTTCCCCATATGTACCCCAGAGGGCACTGTGATTAGGGATCTAGAATCAGCTGGCTCTCCCGAACATCAAGGAGGGCAGACTGGTGACAACTAGGGCCAGGGCCTTTTCAGTGGCAGCTCCACTCTAGTTGAATGAGCTCCCAGAAGAGACCAGGGCCCTGCAGGACCTTTCACAGTTCTGCAGGGCCTGTAAAACGGAGCTCTTCTGCCAGGCTTTTGGAGCCGCCACCACTCCATTACCACTACCAGCAACTGACATCTTACGTTGGTAGAGCCCTGATCCGCTGAGTCCCTTAATTATACCCTAGACAGCTGAAGAAGACCAAGGAGCTGACTGTAAAATGAGGAATTAACTTGCTAGCACTTTATTATGTCTGGTTTTGATGTCGTATTATATTAACGTATTATATATGTTGTGATTTTATGTGTATTGTTGGAATTTTATTCTGTTTTGTAAGCCGCCCTGAGCTGGCCTTGGCCAGGAGGGTGGGATAAAAATCTAATTAATAACAACAACAATAACAACAACAATAATAATAATGCATATTTGGATGCTGTGTAGTATGCATTGTAATGGACTGTGTAGTATGCATTGTAATGGGTTAAATTAATATGGATATATTACACTGGACATCTTATAGGGGAAAATGGGGTATTAATAAAATTAAATATCTGGGTGGTAATTTTGAAATGCCAGAGTAAATTGTCATAATTGTATACCCTCTGTCAAGATGGGCTTAAAACATAAGGGGAAAGATGAATGGGTTTTAACTGTTGTATAGTTGAAGCATATTGCATTACAATATTCTTTTTTAACCTAATTCGTGTTTATAATAACATTTCAGAGCACCCAAGAGCTGCAGCTTTACCAGAAAAGAATTGCTCTGTATCTGCAGTTTCTAAACCTCAGGTGGTTGTGGCACCAGTAGTAATGTCAAAGCTGTCAGTGGATGCGCCTGAATTTTACCCTTCGGGATATTCCCCTAATTTGCCTGTAAGTATTTAGCACTATCACTGTTCATTTTCCAAGCCAAGAGAGGCACCTGTTTGTCTTCTTGCAGGATTCTCACTCTTTCTGTGGATCAAATGGCTTTTATCCTGGAAGCTACATCTCAAAAGTTTTCCTAGGTGTTGAAGGAACTGCACATCCGTGGAGGTCCTAAAACACTAAAGTATTTAAAAGAAGAACCCTCCTTCCTTCAGTTAGTCCAGTACTGCCACACTTCTGAAACTTTCTTTTTGTAAATCTTGTGCTAGTTCAGGTGGGCAGCCTGTAATAAGCAGTTTTATTATGCTGGGCTATTGCATGCGCTAAAAACATGTTTTGGGGATAGCTTGAAAATCTTAATTGGCGAATGGCATGGCTTCCTTCTGTTTACAGTGATCATTGCAAGCTATGTTCCCTCTAAGCTGAGTTAGTGTGAGCTAGCTCACAGTTCTTTAACCTCCGGCTCACACATTTTTGTCTTAGCTCAGGAAGGATGGCTCCAGAGCAAACTAATTTATGCTGTAGCCAAATTGCTTGCTCACAACTTTAATGCCAGTAGCTCACAAAGTAGAATTTTAGCTCACAAGATTTCACAGCTTAGAGGGAGCATTGATTGCAAGTTAGAAGCTCGTCTGGGACGGCTAGAATTGCCAGTTGGCCTGGACAAAAAAAATTCCTGTCCCCTTAATAGAGGATTAGTGTGTAGAAATGGGCCATTGAAGCAAATTACATCACCTGGCAAATAACATCCCATTAATTCTCTATTAAAGGGACAGGATTGGTTTTTATTCTGTAGGAACTTTGCAACCCGTACCCCCATGTCTACCTAGGAGTGGGAGAGCGTGTAGTTTTGCTGTCACATATCAATTGCCAGTGCTTCTACCACTGGTGAAGAAAATGGAATAGCTTCAGACTAATTCAGCTGCTCTAGTTGCAGCAATATTGTTGATAGTTATATGCAGGGCTTTTTTTCTGGGGGAACACACAGGAATGGAGTTCTGGAACCTCTTCGACAAAATTCTTTTTAAAATGTTTAAAAGTTCATGAGTTTTCAGAATATGGATTGAAAACTTCATTTCCCTCTTGAGAGTTCTGGCACCTCTTTTTTCATAAAAAAAAATCCCTGGTTATATGGCAGCTGTATAGTTATCCACCCCCAGGTACCTTGGGAGATTTTAAGGGGGGGTGTTGTAAAGTAAAACTTTATGCTTGTGAACACTTCAATATTGTATACATCTGTGAAACATCCTTTACATTTTCTTTTTACATTGCAGTGTCAGAAACAAAAAAGATTTTGTTGAGGTCATTTTAATAAGTAAGAGTCATTATGTCTATAATTACTTTCAGGAATCTTCTTTAGATGACGGATGCGATGGATATGCATCTTTAACAGAATATGTGCAGGATTTTCTAAATCACCTTGCAGAACAGCCAGCCTGTTTTGAAAATGAAATAGCACATTTTTCAGAAACTTTAAACGGCTGTGTCACTACAGATGAAGCATTACAGGAACTTGTTGAACTTATTTACCAACAGGTAGGTTGAGCATCTGTGATATAACATGCAAGTTGCACACTGTATCAAGCCATATTTGCATAGACTGCCAGTATCACAATAGCCAGTAAAACAAATAAGGAATTTCTGAAACTATTTTATTTGAAGTGTTAAAGGCTTGTGTCCAATGCTCCCCCTAAGCTGTAGAGTCTTCTGAGCAAAAATTTTACTTTGTGAGCTACTGGCATTAAAGGTGTGAGCGTGCAATTTGGCTCCTGCATAAATTAGTTTGCCCTGGAGCCTTCCTTCCTGAGCTGAGACAAAAATGTGTGAGCCGGAGGCTAAAAAACTGTGAGCTAGCTCACACTAACTCAGCTTAGAGGGAACACTGCAAGTTGTGTCAGAATTTTCTGAGAATCTGGGGAGTCATTGTTTACACTGAGAATGAAGCTTTGCTATGTGGCTTGAAAACAGTAATAGACAAGAATATGTCTTTCAGTACCAGGCAGCCAAGTGGTTATGTTCTTAGTTCTGACTACCAGTTTTAAGTTTCCTTTTCAAGCTTGATATGAAAGATCTTGTGTTGGATAGAATGAGAACCTTTGTTCTGTGGTGTCCTGCTAGGTTTGATTAAAAAAAAATATTAGGTTTGCTGAATTTTTACCAGAAAAAACTTGGGCACAGAAACCAAACGAGGAGTAAAGACTGCAGTTGCACTGGTCCAAAGCAAAAGTGATAAAATCTCTTTTGATATTTCATATGTAGAAAAGGTTGGATCCAGTGTCTCTTTACAACTGTGACTCCTCACTGAGCAGAAGGGAGTCTTGGCTGTAACTCAGTATCTTTTTATTATTTCTGGCTGGTTAATTTTTTCTTTCTAAAAAGGACTATTGATAGTAATATAAATAATGGTAAGGTAGTAGAAAGCTTTAGGAAAAATAGAAATGTTTTAATTCAGAAACAGTCTTGTTTTGGGGAGATTTCTAAAATATTAAATTACAAAGTACAGATAAAATCTTGGTTCCAAGTGTATGCAATACTCCAATTGTTACATTTTACTGGAAGTGTATGTGAATTTATGAGGAAATGCAGATGCTATATTCTCTATACAAAGTCCTGTTTGTACATGGAGAATTTCAGATTTTAGTACAAATATTTCAGAAACTTAAAACGTGTAGGAAACAAAGATAAAAAATGTTGTGTGGTGTCAGTAATCCATTTTTACTGCCAGTAAGTACTATATAGGGCTGGATCATAAGATCTGCAAACTCTGTAAATGGGGATTTCTCACCTCCTACTGCCTCTTGCAGCTCCCCCCCCCCCCCAATGCCACCTGAAAAGCTGTTCTTGACGGTCAGAAGTTGATAGTTATACTGAGTTCAGTGAGTCTGTTGTCAAGTATTCATAGATTTTAGCCTCAATCAATTTTTGTCCTTTTGGCGATGAAATAAGAGACACTGAAACATAGGGTCTGAAACTGCATCAAAAACTTAATAATGGAAAACTCAAACCACAGAAATCCCTTACATTGTGCTTTTTTATCCATCTGATCAAAGCAGAAGGCTGCAGTTTTTAAAATGAAAGGTGAACTTTAAAATAAATCATTTTCTTACATTACACTGCATCAGGTAGCTGTCTTTATACTTATCCCCTTTCCTTGCGTTGGTGTTACAAAAGTGCAACTAGATAATATTTTCTATAGAGGATTGTAAAAAGACACCTCTTTCTACTGGAAGTTTTAAATCTTGGAAGCTTTAAAAATGAGGACAGAGACCTTCATTTGAACTCTTGTCAATTAGGGGAACTGGAGACAGCAGAACAACCAGAGTTCCCAATGTAATAGCCTTTTGAGAGTTACGTTAATTGTTTTTAGTTCTCTTTCAGTGCAGGTTTTAATTGCTGCTTGTTAAAGGAAACTGAAAATAACTAGTATAGCTTTTCAGATTCCTTTTAAAAATCTGTGTTTCTTCCTTGGGCCAGACAGCTGTTTGCATCTTTGGCTGAAGGACCGAGGTTGCTAAAGCTTAGATGAATCATGTGTAAATCACTTGATTTTGGAAACTTTTCATATGTTCCATAGGTATATTTTAAACTGATTTCTGAACATTTTACTTATATTTCATGGATACATTTTCAGACATGTTCCTTTGCTTCATTTCTAACTTCCTATTTACAAAAGCAAAGGGGTGAGAAATAGAGAGTTCAAAGTGTCACCTTCTCTAAACCCCAAATTTTTTCCAAAAGAACTTGAATACAAGAAAATTATGAAAATTATGAAATACATTATGAAATTGAATTATGTGCTAATATAAAGAAATTATGGCTTTTCTTCTGGGGAAACTACAGGCCATTTTTGTGAGCTTCTGAAGGCCTAATTACTTTAGTGTTCGTGGGTAAGGTCCTGTGATGCAGTATGCAATGGTTACACACAGATGTCTGGAAATAGTTTATTCCTTTGAAACCAAACTAGAAGGGTGATATGAGTTCTCTGAGAAACAGAGTAGTCTACTAGTGACCTTAGATGACTTGGCAGATTGTTCTAGTGAAATTACTGAAACGGATTGAGAGAGCCTTTCAAACAAGTACCAAAAAAAATCACTACACAAGAAACTTTGTATTTTCTAATTCTGGCTGTTTTCTTGTTTGTTTGGAAGGCTACATCTGTCCCAAATTTTTCCTATATGGGGGCAAGACTGTGCAATTATCTTTCTCATCATCTCACCATTAATCCACAAAGTGGCAACTTTAGACAGTTACTGCTTCACAGGTCAGTACCTAACCCTTTTTGGGGGGTGGGGAGGAGAAACTATCCTGCTTGAAATTGGTTGTTTTCTTATTCAGTGCTTATCATCTGCTAAATATTTTAATTAACTTTTTTGCTTATTTTAGTGCTATAAAATAGTGGTTTTTGATACATTAGATACATTAATGTGAACCCCTGTTGCCCCTCAATATAGCAGGTAGTGTAAGTGTGCTATTTACTTGGGGAAATTCTTGCTAGCTTTTACTTAGGACTAGGGACATTGAAGGCAGGAAGTGGTGCCAGATACAAGGAGACAGTGTCAAGAGGGGATTGGATTAACATATGTAGCAGAGGTCCGTGAGTAGGTATGGCTTCTCTTATGTTCTCAAATTCTTATTTATTCATTCACATCTGGAGAATTCAGGGCAGTATAGATCAGAGGCGCTGAACTCATTTGTTATGAGGGCTGGATCTGACATAAATGTGACTGTTGGGCTGGGCCATGTGTGCCATAAAATGTAACATGAGGTACCGGAGATATAAACTTTATAAAGGTTATTTCTGATACCAGATGGCAATAGCAGGCTTGATTGGATTAGGTGTGATACGCAGAGTAGTGGTAGGCGTGGAAATATCAGCATTGATAATGACACAGGAAACCTAGATCTTGATTTGGTACAGGAGGGTTCTGTCCAGGAGGATGCAAAGAATAAATGCAAATAATTCTGAAGACGTGAGCAGCAGCTCACAAATGCACATACCCCACCACAAATTTTGTTAGTCTTTAAGGTGCTGCTGAACTCTTAATCTGTCTACTGCTATTAGAAACCGCAACGTTCAAAAACCAGTGGGGGAACATTTTAACCTTCCAGGACATTCAGTTACTGATTTAAGAGTACCAGTTCTCTTACAAAGGAATTTCAAAGGGAGATTAGAAAGAGAGACTGCTGGATTGCAACTGATAATGAAGCTCAAGACAATGTGTTTTCCTGTACTGAACTGAGCCCTAGGTTTCTTCTGTCATTACCAGTGCCTGCTATTGTCAGTTGGCATCTGAAATCACTTCACTCTCCAAGATATAAGGACAGGTGGACTCACGTTCCACTGTATCTGAAGAAGTGAGCAGTGACTCACAAAAGTTCATACCCTGCTACAAATCTTATTCGTTAAGGTGCTCTTGCTCCCTTCCACTAATAAAGATTGCAAGCTGTGGTGTTAGGTTTCTTCCCCACCCCATGTGTTAGAACTGGAAAGGGGGATATCTCCAAGTGCAATGGGACTCCGTCTCTCTCTCTCTCTCTTTCTCTCTCTCTCTCTTTTGTTTGTTCCCTCCCTCCCTCTCTCTCTGAAGAAGTGCGCAGGCACACAAAAGCTTATACCTGGAATAAAATGTTGGTCTTTTTAAAAGTGCCACGGGACTCCATCTCTGTCTTTCTCTGGCTCTTTTCCCCTCCCTTCCCAAAGGAGGAGGGGAAGGAGCCCCCAGCTAATCAAGGGAAGGGAGGCTTAGCTTTCTTTCTCTCCTCTGTGAAGCAGGAAATAGGAGAGGCTGGGCAAAGGAGCTGTGATGCAGGGAACAGGAAGCAGGAACAGGAAGCAGAAACAGTAGAGAGCCTCCCTTCCCAGTTGCTCATTGGCTGGATAACAGCCCTGCAGGGGTCAGATCCGGCCTGTGGGCCCTATGTTTGACACCACGGTACAGAATTTTCCGTCATAGTCATTTAGATGTAGAGTAGTGTAGGAAATGGTGACAACCCAAAAGTAAGCTTCACAGCGGAGAAGGGAGTTGAATTCAGTTCTCTCTAAGTAAAACCCTGCATTCCATTGTGAATTGTGATGCTTTCACTGGCACTCATGATAATAGGGAAACCCTTGCATATGCACTGGACTGTTTCAGCAGCCATGCTGGTTAGTTGGGTACATAATTGTTTCCTTTATATACCATCCCATTTTAATACACAGTTTGCCTGCATCCCATTTTAATACACAGTTTGCCTGTAACCTCATAATATCACATTGTAACACACTATTGCCTTGTGTAAAGCTAGAATTAATCAACGTTGCAAAAGGAATGGTTGATTCAAGTGAGTCTTTTTTTTTTTTAGGTGTCGAAAAGAGTATGAAAATAGAGATGAAGCCGCTAAAGGCGATGAAACTGTACGGAAAAGATTTCATGCATTTGTGCTATTTTTAGCTGAACTCTATCTAAACCTAGAGGTAAAATAAGTTGTTCCTCATATTATTCCCAATATGGTGTTGGTGTGGCAGTTGCAGGGTGGAAGCAAGAACTTTAGTTGAGTGGGAGGCACTAAGCATTCACTGTAATTTAATGTAAAATAATCAGCATTTTTCTAAGTTATATCTAATGTATAGTGTTTGTTTATTACATAATTTTATATATTAATATCTAATTTTAATAAAAAATACTTGTCATATACAAATTGATGTGATGGCCCAGAAAAAAGGGAGGGGGTGCCCTTTTTTTCCATTGGAAAAACTGAGAAATCTGGGGAAACACTGAAAAAATGGTTATGGAAAGCTTTGTGTAGAAAAATTCCCAGACTGCACAGGTAGGCAGCCTTTCAAAGTGGACACCAAAACAGAAAAGGATTATTACATGCTCTGGTTCTGGAAGCGTTTTAACCATTAGTACTAAATATTAATATTTTTGAAATTTTTGACAGCAGTCCATCTTGCCATATATATCAGTTGAGAGGCGTTTGTAATAGCATATATAGGCAGTGTGCAGTGTTGTAGAATGGACTGGACTTACCAGATCAAATGTAGGCTTGTTTGGTATGCATATTCCTATAGATAGGTGACTGGAATACTTTTTGTACCCCTCCCCCACAAAGAAGTTTTCCTGTTGATGGAACCAATTTATTTGATGTAATGTTTTGCTGCTTTTTGAGACCACCTTATATGTAACACCTGTAATGACACCTCTCAGTAGTGTTCTGAGATAGAGGGCGCAATCATACACACCCATTTGCGACATGAGAGGGACAATTCCCCACTGGCTTAAAGTGGCGCAATCACACCAGCACATCTGGGAAGCATCCCACAAGTGTCATCAAACTGTCACAAGCCGCTTTGAGCGGGCGGGAATCGGCGTAAAAAGCTACCAGTGAAAAGGCAGTAGCAAATGGTTTGCAACGGCCCAGAGACAGACTTTCCCTGTGTGATCGCGCCAGCGCAAACGTGTGGCGTCGGGAATCAGGCTTTTTCTCCCCCCCCCCCCCATATTCGCATCATCGGACGACCCCCAAGGTGGAGAGGCAATTCATCAATTCCTTGTTTAAGCAAATAAGCAAATTTGAAAACGGCTGGAAAAAAAAACAACCAACTCGCCCGCAGTTGCGTGTGATCATGCAGCGGTGGTTTGCCCTCACAGGTCCATGGACCTGTGTGATCATGCAAATGCGGCGCAAATTTGCGCCAGTGCAAATTTGTGTTGATTCCCGTCCGGATTATCTCGCTTGTGTGGCTGCGACCTATGTGTGTTATGCTGCCTCCTTTCCTTCCTTGGCATTTCATACTTAATTTTCACTGCCACCAAAGGTTCTCGCCTTAGAATTCTTAGTTGGCCCCAAAGAACAAGATGGCTTCATTATAATTGGGAGAATGACAGAATGGTCAATGTGTGGGGCAATGTTCCCTCTAAGCTGTGGAGTCCTGTGAGCAAAAACTCTACTTTGTGAGCTACTGGCATTAAAATTGTGAGCGAGTGATTTGGCTACTGCATAAATTAGTTTGCTCTGGAACTATCCTTCCTGAGCTAAGGTGAAAATGTGTGAGCCAGAGGCTTAAAAACTGTGGGCTAGCTCACATTAACTCAGCTTAGAGGGAACACTGGTGTGGGGGTGGCTCTGAGGTAAAAGGAGATCCTCTACTGGAAATAAAATGGTTGTTTTCTCTTAAAGGTCAAAAGAGATTATTTAGAAGTATAACAGTGTACCAGTTTCTGTATGATATATAAGGATAATGGTTAAAAATAGGTACAGTTCTCCTTTCTTAAACAATTAGACACAAGGGCTTATTTTCCTCACAGATTTCTCTCTACAGCGCTTCATTCAATCTTAATTCAGCTCTCTTCTTCCCTCTCTCATACACACTAAACCAACTCAGTCAACTCCACCCCATAAACTACCATCCAATCACAACACCTTTCAATCACCCATCTAGCCCCCACTTTTAATTGTAGCAACACGGAGAGAGAGAGAAATATAAATAAAACATGCCAAAAATATTCACCTAGCAAAACACCACATTTGGGGTTGAGCCTTTAACTGCCATTCAGATGACAGCACAAAGCTTGCTTGCTCTGGATTGCATATCTTTGAAGAAGTTTATTTATGTATGTATTTATTTTAATTAATCTAATGCTGACAATGGGAAGTTCTCTCCAATAATAAGGAATCATCAGGAATTGCATTCCAGGGAGATCCCTGAATGGTCTTGGGCTCTAACAAATGCTGTGACCTTGTCTGAGTGCAGTATCTCCCTAGATCAGGGGTGGGCAAATTGCGGCCCGGGGGCCACATGCAGCCCGCCACAGAGTTTTTTGCGGCCCGCCAAGACAGTCGGCCACATGGTGTGATAGGGTACATCTGTCTCATTAAACTGATTCTAAAATTAAATGTGCTTGCACCTATAGATGATATGAAATTAGCACAATAAATAAATTGAATAAAACTACCACTATTTTATCTATATATCTAATTCCGAAGGGGGGCCCCCCCTGTGCGGATATCTAAATCCAAGCTAGGGGGCCCTTGGGGGGGGGGAGAGGTTTTCCCACACACAGGGGGCACTCCCACCATGTGCAGAAAAATCCGAAAAGTTAAAAAAAACCCTTCAGGGACCATAGAATCCCCCAAAATACCTTTTGAAATGGCCTCAGCTCCAGGCGTCAACTGTGAGGAGATTAGAATGTTCGGGGGAGCGGGGGGGGGGGTTTCCAACTGTTTCTGTCAGTCAAAGGCAGGGATTTTACTGGCAGCAGTCTAGGGTTGCCAAGTATCTCCCCAGCCACCAGCAGCGGATCCAGATCCAGGCTGGAAAACTCCTGGAGATTTGGGGGTGGAGCCTGGGGAGGACAGGGACTTCAGTGAGGTACAATGCCATAAACTCCCCCCTCCAAAGCATCCATTTTCTCCATGGAAAGTTATCTCTGTAGTCTGGAGATGAGCAGTAACTCCAGGGGATCCCCAGGTCCCATCTGGAGGCTGGCATCCCTAGGCAGCACCCTCTGTGTGACTTGATACCACCTGATTTGCATGACTTAATTAGGCCCAGCTGCTTTGCTACTGTTCATCAGCAGCCACCGTATGAAAGCCATTGTGGTGCAACAGTTCGAGCTTCAGACTGGGATCTGCGAGACCCAGGTTCAGATCCCCATCTTGCAGTAGAAGCTGACTGGGAGATTTTGGACCAGTCACATACTTTCAGCCTAACCAACCTCACAGGGTTGTTGTGCAGATAACAAAGAGGAAATAATAATGTAAGCTGCTTTAGTCCCCATTGTGGAGAAAGACTGTAATTTTCCTAGATAGAGGCTGCAGGGGAGGGGGGTGGAGATAGAAAGCTGAAGACAGATAAAGGTAGGTTGGTAGTTGGGTGGGAAGGAAATAGGGTTGCCAACTCCAGGTTGGGAAATTCCCAGACATTTGAGAGGTGGAGCCTGGGGAGGGTGGGATTTGAGGTGGGAGGCAGAAAGAGAGAGAAAGAGTGATGAGGTGGGGAGGCAGAAAAACAAAGGGAATGATGACAGGTCAGAAAGAGAGAGGAAGTAACATACATGGAGGAGAGCGAGAGAGTAAGAAAGGGGGGCAGAAGGGAGAAAGAGTGTGAGAGAGGTAGGGGGAGAAGGGAGGAAGCAAAGGTGTGAGGAATGGAATAACTATCCTGCAAGTTTCTTGCAGGTCTCCACTTGTTTAATTTATATTTATTGATTTTTATGATACAATTTATACCTTTTCTGAAATGCAAAGTTAACTAATGAATGCAATCATTTTAAAAGGTGCGGCCCTCCGCTAACCTCCGCTACCACAAAGAGGCCCCCGAGCCAAAACAATTGCCCACCCCTGCCCTAGATTATACAACCTCACTCTTTCAATGGATAGGTTAAATGGTCAAGACTATACACTGAATAAATATGGTAACAGCACACTTCATTTTTTAATTTTATTTTCTTACTGCTGTTCTCAAGGGAGGGATGACTTGTGTTGAGTAATCTCTAGATTCATGTTTTAGTAACCTGCAGTATTTTTAAACATTTTCTAAAATCAAGGTGACCTAATCCAGCGCTTCCAAATTTACAAGAATAGTCTACAGAAATGGAGGAGCTTGCTTAATTACTTTTAAATATTTGGATTTAATATATGTATATCTTTACAGATTAAAGGAACTAAAGGTCAGCTAACAAGAGCAGAAATTCTTCAGACTGGACTTCATGAATTGTTAAACACACTTTTTAATAATCCTATGGACAACAATTTGATCTGTGCAGTAAAGCTACTGAAAGTACGATGTTTTCACTGTTTATTCAGTCTTTTTCTCCTTTTTAAGAACTCTTTTTAAAGATCATTTTATTTCAGAAAAAAAGGTACAATACACTGTTGAGTCACATTTTTTTCATTTTGAAACCACACACCCTCAATCAACTGCAAAAAAAAGAATCATTACAATATTACAGCTGCATATTTAAAGCTCATTAATATAGCAATTAATACTCATTTCCAGTATCCTTTTATATATAATGCATAATGCATATATACGTGTGTGTGTGTGTGTATCCTGTTTAAAAGTGAGGCACAATTGTACATTAATTGTGCTGTTTATGTGAGATCTCTTATTTTAAAAGTCTACCATTGTTCTTATAAACATTCAGGTTTTATATCTGTGGCCACAGCGGATAAGAGTAATGGACTTGGACTTGTTGGGGGTGAGGGTGTTCAAATTTTTGCTCCTTGCTTTAAGCTCTGTGTCTACACTAGGGATGGGCACAAACTGGAAAAATGTGGATCAAACCACAAACCAAACTGGGAGGTTCATTCGCAAACTGAACCAGTTCGTGGCCCTGCTAATCCTGTTGAAAGGGACTCCAGTCCCTTTAAATGAGGTTTGCAGAAAGCCTGGAAAAAAAGCTAAGTGGCAGGGAGCAACTTGTCCTTTATAGGGACTGCACAAAAAAAGCCCAAAAAACAGCTGAGTGGCAGGGAGGTGATCCCTGCTACTCAGCTGCTTTTGTAGCTTTTGTGGGGAACAGAAAGCAGGGGTTTAAAGGGACTCAGAGTTGCTTTAAACCCCTGCTTTCTGCTCTGTCCACAAACCGCCGCAAACTGCTTTAAAGGTTCATAAAAGTTTGTGACGGTAGCATCCAACATGTACTTCAGTAGCGTGCCACGAATGGGAAATTTCATGATGGATTTTGTTTCATGGTTTGTTTAATGGCTATCTCTAGTCTACACTGTGTCATGCTCTCTGACTAATCTGCTTTTGAATGGAATTGTGAGGATAAAATGGGATGATCCCACGTATGCTGTCTTGAGCTTCTTATAGGAAGGATGGTAAATGATGAACTATTCCTGTGGTTCATTACACTGTATTGAACCAGTTTAATCTGTTGAACAGGATCACTTAATCTTGCAAGGCTGGGAGGTGATTATATCTACCACTAATTAAAATAAATTATTTTGTGGTGGAGGGTTGTTTACTTTAACACAAATTATTTACATGTGTAAAAAGAAATAAACTTCAGTTACGGAGACTGGGCCATGATTTAGTAACAGAGCATCTGCCTTACATGCAGAAGGTCCCAGGTTCAATTCCTAGTCTCTCCATTTAAAAGGACTTTATCCTACAGCAACTGATGACAGAAATGTTATTGATTCTAAAGTCATTTTGGAAATGTCTTATTAATAGCATACATTCAATAGTTGACAGGGTCGGTGCTGGAAGACGCATGGAAAGAAAAAGGAAAGACTTACATGGATGACATAATACAGAAAATTGAAAATGTTGTCTTGGATGCAAATTGCAGCAGGTAGTAAGAAAACTGTTTCTTAGCTTTCAAGTATTCAGGCATGATGATAGTTTCTTGCCATTTCTTAAAGTGGCAACAGTGGGAGGGCTTCTAGTATCCTGGCCCCACTGCTGGAGCTCCTGATGGCTCCTGGTATTTTTGGCCACTGTGTGACAAGAGTGTTGGACTGGATGGGCCACTGGCCTGATCCAGCACTGGCTTCTCTTATGTTCTTATAAGTTACGTAGTCAAACAAAGCAAGGCTTTGAGGATTGTCATCTTAGATTGGTATCATATTAGGCCAAAATAGCCTGTGTTTTTTAAGTAATATGGCTCTCAACCACTTAAAGTACTTTGGATTATTAGCTTCCTGGCTTGTAAGTTGCTTAATAAAACAGAAGTCCAGTGGCACCATAAATGTACACACTGCAAAACCCTAATGCAAGTGCTTGTTGAGAGTCCTGTAGGATGTATATAGAAGGGTTGTAGCTCAGACATCGAATATCTACTTGGCATGCAGAAGGCCCCACGTTCAATCCTCAACAGTTCCAGTTAAAAGGATTGAGTGGTAGGTGATGTTGAAGAAGGACCTCTCTCTTCGGTCCTTGGGAGAGTTGCTGCTAGTCTGAATAGGCAATATTGATTTGATGCATCAGTGCTCTAATTTAGTGTAAGGCAGCATCATGTGTAGATGGGATCCCCACTCCCTTCCCTCTCCCCCTGAAATTTTGTAAGAATTTTTCAGGACAATTCAGTTAATATATTTAAATGTCTATACTGCCTTATAGATGTAATACTTGAAATTGTGTAGAAGAAATATACAAGAATAGTGAAAACGCTAAATTAGTAAAATGTGATGTGATGGGTTTACACTTGATGCATGTAGGTCGCTGGTAGCAAACTGTCTTCATTCCCTATAGTCTTCTGACAAAATTCAGGGCTGGGAATTGGGCCTTCACGGGGATAGATGATAGTGGTAAGCCCAGGGGTTTTTACCTCACATTGAGTGAAGGTTTATCATCAGTGTATATTAATATAAATTTGAAAAAGGGCAGAATAGCTGTTCCTAACTAGCCCTGAAACCTCAGATCTTCAGAGCTATGTGTTGTTGTCCTTCTTTTCAACAGTCTTTATGGATGACCAGTACAAAGCTGTATCGGTTGATTTAGGATTTTTACAGTGCAATTCTATGAACTGTTATTCCAGTCTAAGCTCATTGACGGAGGAACTCTGCATAGGATGGCAGAGTTCCATTTGAACTAGTAGAGCTTCCAAATTGATTTAATAAATCAAGGCATATAAAATAGAGTTTCAGATTAAATTCTTAAGCAGCCTTCAGTGACTTACCAGAGATTATAAGGAGTGTTTTACTGATTGAAAGCAATATAAGAAAACTTGCTTCTGGTATTGGGGATGTAGTGATTTTTATTTGGTGTATCTGTTACAGAGATGTAAAGCATATGCTTCTGAAACTTGTCGAACTGCGGTCAAGCAATTGGGGAAGGGTGCATATAGCTTCAACATATAGGGAAGCAACTCCAGAAAATGACCCTAACTACTTCATGGTAATACATCTTGCAGTTTCCTTTCAGATAGATTTATGCACTATGTGCTATAATTGGTGAAAGTACTAATTACATTTATCAGTAATACTTGTATTTTAATTTTAGAATGAACCCACATTTTACACATCTGAAGGTGTGCCTTTCACTGCAGCAGATCCAGGTACATCAACAGTTTCAATTTTGGGGGTGGGGGCAGATTTTTGCTGTAAGTTTGAGTAGCTAATCAAGTTTTAGGTTAACAAAGGTAAATTTGGTAACAGTGTTACCTGCAAGTTGAATAATTGGGTTTTTTTCACAGCTTGCTAGCGTATCTTTAGCAATAATTAAAGATTTAGTTGAGAGAACCTGGAAGTACATTTGGGGAAATCAAGTCCCTACAGGAGATGTGGGTGTTTAAAGGAATAATAAAGGCTTTGGTAACCTGCATGCCATAGATGAGAATTCAGAAAAGACAAACAGTGTGAAAGGATTCTAGCCTGATTTAAATAGCAAAAGTTACTTAAATCATCAGTTTCACTGCTGGAAATTTTTGCATTGGAAAAATGGGGGGGGGAGGCCTTTGGGGGGAAATGGGGGGGACATTTCCTCCCTGAATCTTTCCAGTTTGTTTCTGGGCCTTCACATCTTTGGAGATGATAGGGGCAAGCTAAAGTCGGTGGAAAGTGGAGAAGCTGCAGGAGCTGCGTGGGGGAAGGCAGGCACACGTAGCCCGGGGAGAAGGACTTGCCAAGGATATGAGCTCCCACTTGTTTATATATAATCTCCACGTATGAAGGTCAGCAATGATGATGGAATACTAGTTTGTTTGTTCTTGCTAAGCTGAGGATACCAGAATATAGATATCAATATGTCTAACACTTGGCTCTATCTGTGGATTCTTAAATCCGGAGACTGGAACCATGGGCATCTTGCTACAAACCAGAGGAAAGCCCAGGGTTTACAGAAAAACATGAAATTAAAAAACAAAAACACTATGGGGGGGTTACACCCCCCAAATAATAGAAGTAGCACCTGTACCTTTAAGAACCTAGTGCCCTGTACAGTGGCTGTTGTTGGGGTTGCTAGGCAATGACAGTATTACCAGCCTTTAAAGCTTAGTGTCTGTCAGTAAAAGGCAGGGGAGGGGGCCGCGCCCTTCCCAGGCCTTGTAAGTCCCCTGCTAGTATACCCTAACAGCAAAGTAGCCACAGAGAAATTCAATGACCTCAGATGACAATGCAGCTCTCCCCAGTAATGTATAGTAATCTTCCATGTCTGCATCTTCCGCACTGGAGTGAGTTTCTGGTATAGATTGAGTTGGTGATGAGGAATAAATATGAAAAAGAAGCTTCTGTTATACGAGCTGTAATTTTAAATCCTTCACAGATTTGCATTACAATTCTACTTCTGTCTTTGACATAATGTACCTGATATATTGGGTAAGTGGCTTGTATTAGTGCATATTCAGCATTATTTTAGGAGAAAGGAACTGGGGGAAAACAAAGTATATTGTAAGTTCAGAAAAATGTCAGTTTTGAAATGGAATGCCGCAAAGGGATATGGCTAAAGAGACTTTCTGAGTGGCACCAGCATATTTCAAAATTTGCATTGATTGTTCTTCTCAGTTATTGAAATGCCACATTTGGATATTGCTTATTAAAGAGTATTTTTGTTATGGCTGCAACAACTAAGCTTGTGAATCTGCAGTTTAATTTTGAAAGAATAACTGATTAACTTTACTGTAGATTATCAAGAGAAATATCAAGAGCTACTGGACAGACAAGATCTATTTCAGGAGTATGCAGAAAATGGAGCTGATTTATCAGGAGCTGGAGATCCGTAAGTTATTGGTTTAAACAGACGTCTGGGTGCGCACATCATTACTTCAATTTAATGAAATCAAAAAACAGTCTTCTGACATGTTGAAGGGTGCTTTTTATGCTTCCTGAAAGGGACTAACTTGGCTGCTCCTCTTTGTTGTACTATTTAGACGTTCCTGTGATAGAAAGGGCCTATTTTACCCATAAGTTTAGTCAACTTAGCTCAACCACATCCATTCTTCTCTGAGGCCGCAAAGACGCTCTTCATCCCATATTCAAGCAAACTGTTCAACTGTATATGAATGTGTGTGCTCAATTTCTTGTAGACTCCTGTTTCACACAGATAATCAGATGTAAATTTAGGACTAGGTGGCAAAATTAGGTCATTTCTCCCTATATTTGCATCCAGGTTTTAAAAAATCTAATGCTCTTATTTTACTGTGGTTGACTAGTTTTTAAAACCTTTGCTGTGTTGGCCAAAAGCTTATTCCGCCAGTCCAGTCTAGGCAGACTTGCCGTCCTGCAACATGAATAAGGATCTCTGAGCAGATCCTGAATGATTTCTCTTTTGTCTGGCAAGCACCCAGTTGGAACAGGTTCTGAACATGATTGCTTCTGGCTTTTACGTCCTTATTCGGTCTGGTACTATATGTATTTGGGAGACATGTCAGCCAGCCATTTGTTCCCCAAATACTGATAATGCCTGAAAATAGCTTTACAACCAAGAACACTCTTGAAACTTCGCAAGTATTATCCTGTCTGGGCAAAACATCCTGTATTCTTATTTTTAGAAGTTCTCTGCTGTTTGTTATTTAAGGCACTTACTCCCCATCTTTCCTCTATGCAATAATATCGAGGGTGTTGCACAGGTAGACATTTTCATATATATTGTAATGATCGCTATTCTTCAGTCTGTGTTCAGGAAAGCATATGGAATTTTCTTGCATTAGTCTGCTTTGCTACACTTCCCTCTGTCCCTCAGAATGATCATCCCAAGTATTTCAGGATTCATGTGGAGAAATATCCATGAAGATCAGTGGGCTGAAACATAAGAAGAGCTCTGCTGGATCAGACTAGTGGTCCAGCTAGTCCAAGATCCTGTCTCACTCAGTGGCCAGGCCAGCAAACAGAGCAGAGGGACCAAGGCCTTCCCTTGATGTTGTCTCCTAGTCCTGGGTTTCAGAGGTTTACTGCCTCTGAATATGGGGGTTCCCTTTTACTGACCATTTTATTTGTTTACTTTGTTTATATCCCTCCTTGCACCCCAATGGGGAACCAAAGTGGCTTACATCATTCTCCTCTGATCTTTTTTATCCTCACAACAACCATGTGAGGTAGCTTAGGCTGAGTGTGTGAGATTGGCCCAGGATCACCCAGAAAGCTTCCATGGCATGAGTGGGGATTTGAACCTGGATTTCCCAGATCCTAGTCTGATGTGTTTGGTGTAGTGGTTAAGTGTGTGGACTCTAATCTGGGAGAACCAGGTTTGATTCCCCACTCCTCCACTTACACCTGCTGGATGACCTTGGGCAAGCCATAGCTCTGGCACAGCTGTTCTTGAAAAAAAGAGCAGTTTCTGTCAGAGCTCTCTCAGTCCCGCCTACCTCACAGGGTGTCTGTTGTGGGGAGGGGAAGGAAAAGGAGTTTGTAAGCCGCTCTGAGACTCCTTCGGGTAGTGAAGGGCGGGGTATAAATCCAATCTCTTCTCTTCTCCTTTAACCACTACACCAGCCTGGTTCTCAATTGGTAGACTTATCCTCCATGACTCTGACCTCCTTTTAAATCCATCTGTACTTGTGGCCATCACTAATTCCACTGGCAATGAATCCCACAATTTAATTACTTATTGAATAAAGAAGTATTTCCTTTTGTCTGTCCTGTAGCTGTTGCCCATCAACTTCCTTGGGTACCCTCAAACTCTAGTATTATGGAAGAAGGATAAAAAGCTCCGTCTATCCATTTTATTAAATTATTTTAATACCTTGAATTATTTTTCTACCTTGCAGAACTCAAGGCACCTTAAAATGTTACTAAAACAACAATCCTAAAAACGTATAAAAGATCACAATTTAAAATGCTGATTAGGGCTTTCTCCACCCCATGCATAATTTTATAACCTGTTTATAACCCCCTCCCCTCACCAGATCTATGCTTGTAGAGGAAGAAAGAATAATTTCAGCTCCTTGTTCTTCCTTGTTACAGCGCCCCCCCCCCCTGTTTTGCTCCTCTTTCTTCATCTGAGTCCTGCAACACTGGGACTGAGCTTTTCTGGGGTTAGAATAAGTTGCAGCAAAGTAGAGGAAAGTGGGGAAGTGACACCTTTTGAACATGGGCTTGGATCCAAACTGAGGTTTTCTAGTCTTCCCTTCTGTCTCCTACAGCAGTTGAAAATGCCCCTCCAGTCCTATTCCTGGGGATCCCTTCTTCCCCAGAAACAGAGTTTTGGGCGGGGGGGGGGTCAGATATGATTGAATAAAATCAAAATGTCAAAAGGCTGAAAGCTGCAACGACAGAGTGCGCCCTTCTGGGACAAACCATGGCACAGCCTGGGTGCAGTGAACTGGCAGAGTGGCATTCTGCATGCCTTCAGTCTTATCTCTGTCAAGAGTTAGCATTACAGAGCAAGGCCTGAGAGCCCAAGGGGAGTCATAGGGCCATGTCAATTCATATTTCCCGAAATAAATGCAGCTGTATTTAATTGCCATACTATTCCTTGGGGGCTGCAGCTGGCTCACCGCCCATGTCAGTGCTAGGTCCAAGTAACCAGGTAGTATTTGGGAGGCTCCTTCTTTTTATTAGACGATCAACCAGCCATCTGTGGAGACATGAATATCCAGCGTTGTCAGAGATTTTGACCTTTTTGGGATTAGGGACGGATTTGGAGTACAGGTTACACTCACTCTGCACATGCCCTCAACTGTAGTTATGTAATTTGGAAATGAATTTAAAACACCCAGGTTTGCATGCTTTCCTCAAAATGTCTCCATTGTAAACTTCCCTTGGTAATTAAAAAAGTACTCTTCATGTTTTGCAACTCCCTTCTTAGGAGAGGAGAACAGTGTAAGCCACAAAACCAGGGGTGTAAATAAAGTTTTTTTAAAAAACACTGCAGCCACTGCAACACACTGAACTGAAAAATCAGTGCACAGGATCCTTCTGAGCATTTATGTGGGGCATCTGGTGGTAACATTTTACCTGGACAGACGTTATTTAGTAGTACAGAATGCTGTTGTTCCAAACCTGCATTCTGTACTACTTTCTGGTCATTTTGAAGGCTACATCCATGCATTGGACTGTGATATTCTGTCAGAGTGTGATGGCCTTATATCTACCAAAACGTACAAATGCCTATAACAACTGGACTTCTTTCATAGGTATTTCGATGATGATGACGACGACGATGAGATGGACCCAGAAATCGAAGAAGCCTATGAAAAATTTTGTTTAGAATCAGAGCGCAAAAGAAAACAATGAGACCACGCATACCGATTGTTTTAAGCAACCAGCATAGGTATGAATAGCGAGTAGCAAGGATGGAAAAGTCTTGTCATATCCATACCAAACAAAAGGAAATTAAGTTTCTCTAAGTACGCAACTTATGCAATATTAATTTTGTTAAACTGAATCTGCCAAAAAAGTGTAAACTTAAAACCCTGTAACTTAAAACAATATGTATATATCATAGTTTATTTTATGTACAGTTAAATAAACAGTGTTTTGCCTGGAACAAATTTTATTTGAAACGTCATATTAATATACGCATATGAGGGTTGTTTTATTAAACAACCACAATTCTTTTTTTTGAGATTAAAATCCCTTGAATCATAAAGTACATTTTGACTTGCTTTTTGGTATGTATTTGTACTGCCTCTCCTTTGTACAGATCATAGCTTTCATCCCATACTTTTAGGCTCCTAGAACAGTTAGCCAACCTTTTTTTAAATGAGCATTGTAAGCAGTTCCCCCTGTTCCTCCCAGAAAAATTTTGAAAATGTGCAAGCAAACAAGGACTATTTTCAAATGGGCAAGGTATTTGAGCAATCTGAACATTTTTGCTCAGTTTATGGCATTTTAAAATCAGATGTATGTTAGAACTTCCCAAGAAGTAGAAAAAAATCTATGTAAAGATAACACAAGTTGTAAATATGCATGTAAATAGTGCTGTTTAATATTGCAATGTTATAACGTAGTACAATTTGTGTCGGTGCAGTTAGCGTCATCTACATCTTCTGGCTGTTCATTTGTTTAGCTTATCAACATCAGATTTTTGAAAATAAACTACTTTGTTTTGTTGAGTATACTTTCATCTATCTTTTGTACGTCCTTTATTTTTGTATCCTCTAACTCTACTAGATTTCCCTTGTTCTATGCACAAGCAAAGCATATATATACTTGCTGTCAAATGCACATACTCATCGGCTTTGAGCTAGTATAAGATAGCAAGGTGATACTGTAGTGAATATGCAACAGTATAAAATGTTCCACTTGAAATTAAAATATGTGAAAGGAATATGATAGATATGATGGCCTGATAACAGGCATCACAATCAAACTAACATCATGAACAGGCTTTGTGCACTTACACATGCTCTTTTTCCCTTCCATACTCCAATTCCTTCTTTGTTTTCTGCTTGACAGTCCAGTACCTCATTACAGTATTGTTACTGCAAACTATTATCAATATATCTAATTCTCAACATGGATACCTAAACCTAGAGATTATGGCCATGGGCAGACAAGACAGATCTTTCTGCAAACATGAGAAAAACCCGAGGTTTGCAGAAAAATCTGAAATCTAAAAAAAAAATTGGGCCAGTTACACATTCTCAGCCTAACAATACCTCACGGGGTTGTTCTGAGGACAGAATGGAGGCAAGAAGAATGAAAGGTGGGAGAATGAATGAAGTAATTAATATAGCTGAAGGTGAGAGAGAGGGCAAATAAAAACTAGGTAGGTGGGAAGGAAAGAAGGAAAAGAATGGAGTGAGGATATGGGGGTTGCTAGGAAGACATCGTGTGGGGAGAGGGATGAGATGTTTCCTGCATGTCCTTAGTTTCCCCACTGTGCAGCTGGGTCCAGCTGTGCTCACATGGCATAACTGGGCCAGATTTTTCCCAGATGGCAGCTGTCAGGGAGGGAAGGAGCTGAAGCTGAAGATGGGGGGGAAGGAAAGAAGGAAGCAGGAAAATGGTAGAGGCTTTCAGGGATTGGAAAGAGGAAACAGTGGGGAAGAGAAAAATAAGATGCCCTACAAGTCCTTGTCGGTGCCCTGCTTGTCATATTTCATTCCAAACTGGGCCTTAGAGTGTAGATCAACAGAACATAAAACAGTGCAGATGGGACTCCTCTACAAACTTGAAGGAAGTTCCATTTTCTCAGAAAAATGTGAAAAGGGGGGCCTTTTTGGAGGTTGCTATGCAACCACAATAATACTGCTGAGCCTTCTAAGCCTTGGAGGGGAGTCCTTTGAGGCCAAAACATCACTGGAGATGGTCCCATTCTAAGAAATTTAGGTAACTCTGCAGACTTACTCCAGCCTAATCTCATTGGAGTTAACTGTAAGCTTACTAAATATTTTTTTTCTTTTGAATAACAGTTAATATAGATCTGCAGTAGTTAATATAGATCTGCAGTATAAAATCACAACGTTTCTAAGGGAAGTAACATCAAATTAATCACCTGCCAGAAGAGGTCAATAAACCTTCAGTTTATAACCTGTGCCTCAGGAGAATGTCTGCTGGAAATAAATGTTCCTATAAATGTTGGCGCTTTCCAGATTGTCTCAGCCAATACATTTCATAATACAGGGGCAGCAAGCAATGCTCCCTCTAAGCTGTGGAGTCTTGTGAGCTACTGGCATTAAAGCTGTGAGTGAGCGATTTCGCTACTGCATAAATGAATTTGCTCTGGAGCCATCGTTCCTGAGCGAAGACTAAAATGTGTGAGTCAGAGGCTAAAAAATGGTGAGCTAGCTCACACTAACTCAGCTTTGAGGGAACGCTGGCAGCAAGTGAAAAAAAGCCTCCAAATTTTTTGTTGGGGGGGCTAGACGGAAAGCTGAATCCTACTGGCAGTTGAATTCTGCACTACACTGATCGGAGAATCTGGGTTGTCTTCGAGGGCAGCACTGTGAAAAGCATGTTGCAATAATACAGTCTTCTAGTCACAAAATCATGGATAAATCATTGGGTCAGTAGTGGGGGGGGAGCAGATTCCAAACTAGGTGTCGATGCAAAAGAAGTGATCCTAGCAACACCTACAGCCGGCTTTCACATGGGTAAGGTTAAATCCAAGAACATTCCCAAATGCTTTATTAGCTGATCTGCGATGGATAACCTCACACCACCAAAATCAGAAAATCAATCACTTCCACAACGTCTGATCGTCCGATCCAAGTAACTTGTGTCTTATCTGGCTTCAGCTTAACCCCATTCGTTTACTTGACCGCAGCTTTGACCTAAGGGTTTTAAAAATAAAGGGTTTTAAATGCTTGCTGCCAAATCCTTGCTTGTGTCTGTGACCAGCGACTGATTTTTTTTGGTGACTCTGCCCTGATGCCCAAGCCTAGATCCAAAGCTATCTGAACTACTCCAGGCAAGCATTTTTTTAAAGGTAATGCTCATGGAATTTTTAAAAACCCAACAACATGAAAATCTAGGAAGAACCATCTCCCTGTTTCTGTTTCCGCCAGTTATGCGAAGAATCGCTAAGAAAAGGTACATTCCAAGAGTATATTAACCAACCGCTCTCAGGATAGTCATATGTATGTACCTTTGTTTAAAATTAAACTCCGATTAAAATTTCAAATGGTTTGCTCCCAGGACGAGAACAGCAAGAGCTAACGTCCTTTTTAAAATGTGGATTAAGCACTCAGTCGTACGTAGCCCTGTTCTTCTGGTTTCCCCCGCATTAACTGGGCAGCCACTGTATAACTCAGGCTCTTGGACTTCACGGGACACCGCCGGTCTGAGCCGCCCCAGCCCACGTTAGTAGCAAGCACCAGTTCGCAAGACGTCCGCAAGCAGCCTGCAGAACCCCGCCCTCTTCCCTCTTGGCTCCGCCCCTTTGCCAGTCGTCCCGCGCTTCCTGGTTGGCTTCCCGGCTTCTTTTGAATGCCGGCGGCAAAGCAGTTCGTCGGTCGGGCAGGGTGAGTCGCGTGTCGCCTCCGTGGCGAGTATTTGTGTGTGTGTTGGGGTAGACTGTGGAGGACTGTGGGCGGAAAGGGGTGCAGTTTGTTATTGAGGAAACAGGCTTGTTTGTTGCACAGGTCGCCCCAAAACGCTGGCCTCTTCTTCTTCCCGAAACAGATTCACAGCGCGCAGTTCTTTACCTGTTTACGCAGATAGAAGTCCCGCTCTAGTCAGTGGAGCTTTGCCCAATAAAGCGTGCGTAGGGCTGCAGCGCCGTTCACTTCCAGTGCTGATTCCTCAGCAAAAACCTCTCATGTAGCTTTTATAAAAAAGCTTTTAAAACGCTGTTACTTAAAGTGTTCAATAAGACTAAACTGAACCAGCACTAAAAGGCAACAGATTGTAACAACTAGAGCAATACAAGGTCTCCAAGCCAAACTCCCCGACTCCCGGGGAAAGACAGCCTCTGCAGTCCCTCCCCAAATCCAGCCGTAATAATTTGTTTTTGTTCTGTCTGTCCACCCCAGACATGGCCTTAGGCACTCCTGTACTCTTGGGGTCAAATCTCTGCCTGTCTTTGTATGCAGCTGCTATTTGTAAATAGCCGGCTGTGCTGGCTAGGCGGGGTATAAATTGAAGCAAATAAATAAATAAAACAGTGGACAACAAGCTACCTATTTTGTTAGTATTTGGCTATGGCTGCCACAGCTTTTTAAAATTAAGTAACAATAAAATATAAGGATTACCCCAGAGCCTTCAGTTAAACACGAGGGCCTTCCCTTTTTCACAGAACTACAGTTCCCAGAATCCTTCACTGCAGCGGCATGAGAGCAAAAGATGTTCTGCGTTTCTAGTGAGCTGTTGGCTAGCGCCTGCTTGAAGTGTAGGTAACTATCCTCACTCCATGCATTTGTTACTAGTTGGCACAGATTAGTGTTTTCAAGAAAGGATTTGGGGTTACGGAGTGGCTCTTTCAAAGTCATCAAGGTACTCTAATATACTTTACTGAGAAAACCAACGTAAAGGTTTTCAGGATGTCTGCTCACAGCCTGCCCTGACCTGGGTAGTCCCGGCTAGCCTGATTTCATCAGCTCCTGGAAGTTAAGCAGGGCTGGCCCTGGTTAGTATTTGGATGGGGGTCCACGAAGGAATACCAGGGTCACAATGCAAACCACCTCTGGATGTCTCTTGCCTTGAAAACCCTACAGGATTGCCATAAGTTGGCTGCAAGGATGGCAAAAAATAAAACCTCACAGCCTCCAGCACAGTTCTTTAAAACGATTAAACAGTCAGGCTCCCCCCTCCCCCCAAGCTCAGAACAGCAACTGGAAACAATATAGAACCAACCTTAATGCTCAGATTTACCCCACTGTTACAGGCTGTTTATATAACCATCATAGTACCTTTGAGTTTGTCAGAAGTGGTTAGGGATCCCCAGCCTTGTATCGGGGACACATTTGGAAATGAGAAAGTAATGAATACAACAACAAAATGGTATTGGGGTGACAGAAAGGCCAGTCTGTCACTGGAGCAGCATCACTAGTGGCTGCAATATGTGGCTACAATAAGAGATGCCAGTCCCAGGGACAGGAAATCAGTGCCCATGGCCAAGTTAAAGGTGGATGGCTGTGACACGCCAGTTCAGGCTATGCTCAGCACTTTACTAGTCTTTTGGTTTTATTTGTGTGTTTGTTTCCTGCTTTTTGGCTATTCCATTCAAGGCCTTTTGGATTCTCCCCCAAGACTCAAAGAGCAAGTGGATGCCAGGAAATATACTGGTAGACACTATGGCACTTACAAGCACCACTCTGAGAATCACTGGGATAACCCCTGTGACTGCAAAGGAGTAGCTGTGGAAGTCTGTTGTAGCAGGATAAAACACAAATCTAGTGTCACCTTAAAGATGAACGACATTCATTTCAATACAAGCTTTTGTGGGCGACAGCCCACTTTGTCAGATAGATGGATGGTAGAAAATAACAAGAGGCGGGACCCACGATACTCCCGGGGGGGGGGGGGAGAGAAGGAGCTCCAATGTGGAGGAGAAAGAGGAAGCAGCCACAGGTAAGCCTTCCCCACCCCCCCAGGCAATGACAGTGAGGCCCAGGCCGCCAATCCTTCTCCTTCCCCCCACACCAATGACGAGGCCCACGCGGCTCTGAGCCTCCAGGCCCACCAATTCCCCCCCCCCCCCCGTTCTGACAGCAAGGCCTGGGCCCACCGATTCCTCCAGCACCGTTGGCGAGGCCTGAGTGGCTCTCAGCCACTGGGCCCCCCGATCCCCCTCCCTCTATGAGCACCAGCAGCAAGACCTGAGTGGTTCTCAGCCGCCAGGCCCACCAATCTCCCCCCTGGCACCAGCGGCGAGGCCTCAGCGGCTCCCAGCCACTGGCCCGCCTCAGTTCCCAGGGCGTTCTCTGCACATGCGTAGGGAACGTTCTTTTACTTTTGGGGGGATTTAAATATCCCCCGTCTAGTTTTTTACACTTGTAGGATTTTTCTGCACACCTGGGAAGTCCCCCAAGTGTGCAGGGAAATCTCTCTGCCCCCCAAGTGCCCCCGATGTGCGGATTTAGATATCCACACGCACGGGGCACTTGGCTATTAGATATACTGGGGGATTTTTATGGAGCCATTGTGGGGAAGGAGTCAAGGATTTCAAGTGTAAATCTCAGTGTAAAGGGAGCAGTTGATGTAGAAAGGGTAGGTATGAATCCCATAGTAAGCAACAGAGTTAGCAGTTACACATACTGGATGGCGAGGGAGGTCACCAATTCCAACAGATAAGCAAATAGTTAACTGATATGAGTACATGGTTATAGTCTGACCTTGTAGTCCCTGAGCTTTGGGCTCTTTGGTGGAAGGATAGGATATAAGGAAAGTTAATGTGATGGTGTTATGCCAGGACTGGGAAGAACTGGATTCATATTTTCCTCTTAGCCATGAAGATCACTGGGTGACCTTCTATAACCTTTCTCTTTGTGCATTCTATGGGGCAATCAGGAGCAGAACTTGCAAGACAGTGCAAGTTAAGCAATATTTCTTTATGTCCAAACCTTCCAGCATTACACGATAGTACAACCAGATTTATATAAATAAACCCATAGGTGTCACAGAAATCAGAAACCTGCAACCAGTGTTCCCTCTAAGCTGAGTTAGTGTGAGCAAGTTCACAGTTTCTTAGCCTCCAGCTCACACATTTTTGTCTCAGCTCAGGAAAGATGGCTCCAGAGCAAACTAATTTAATGCAGTAGCCAAATCGCTCACTGACAGCTTTAATGCCAGTAGCTCACAAAGTAGAATTTTTGCTCACAGGACTCCACAGCTTAGAGGGAGCATTGCCTACAACCCCATAAATAAACCCACAAGTCTATGATGTGACCTGTGTACAGTTCTGGTCACTGCATCTCAAAAAAGATATTATAGCATTGGAAAAAGTGCAGAATAGGGCAACTGAAATGATTAAGGGGGGGAACACCTTCCCTAGGAAGGAAGGTTAAAGAGGTTTGGGCTCTTTGGTGTAGTGGTTAAGTGCGCAGACTCTAGTCTGGGAGAACCGGGTTTGATTCCCCACTCCTCCACTTGCACCTGGCTGGATGACCTTGGGCAAGCCGTAGCTCTGTACCAGCTGTTCCCTCAAGGACAGCTTGGGAAAGAGTTCTCTCAGCCCCGCCTACCTCACAGGGTGTCTGTTGTGGGGAGGGGAAGGGAAAGGAGTTTGTAAGCCGCTCTGAGACTCCAAGTGAGTGAAGGGCGGGATATAAATCCAATCTCTTCTTCTTCTTCTTCTCTTTAACTTGGAGAAATGATGATTGAGGGGAGACATGATAGAGGTTTACAGAATTATGCACGGGGTAGAGAAAGTACTTTTCTCCCTTTCTCACGATACAAGAATTCATGAACACACAATGAAATTAATGTGCAATAGGCTTAGAACAGATAAATGGAAGTACTTCTTCACCTAAAGAGTAATTATGTAATTAATACGTGGAATTCACTGCTGCAGGAAGTGGTGGCAGCTACAGGCATAGGCAGCTTCAAGAGGGGACTGGATAAACATAAAGCAGAGGTCCATGAGTGGCTACTAGCCATAAGGAATCGATGTAACACTATGTCTGCGGCAGTGATGCTCTGTACTCTTGGTGTTTGAGGGGAAACAATGGGAGGACTTCTGGAGTTCTGGCCCCACTGGTTTAGCCACTGTGTGACACAGAGTGTTGGACTGGATGGGCCATTGGCCTATCCAACATGGCTTCTATTATGTTCTTACGCCTACAAGTACAGTTAAGCAAACTTGTTCATGCTCACAACAATATGCAATATTGCAGTAACAATATGTTTCCAATAATAAGACCAGTCATATTCAATTTACTTCACCACCACCACCCCGAGCAATTAATACATAATTTTCAGTGACCTCCTACAAGGTGATTGCCCAGTTCCCCAGCAAGCAGACTGGGTTCTGCTGCTACCCTGGACTCACTGCCACAGGAGGTGGTGGCGGCTACAAACATGGACAGCTTCAAGAGGGAATTAGATAAACATATGGAGCAGAGGTCCATCATTGGTATAGATAGGAACTCTCAGTCTGGGGCCAGTGATGCTCCATATTTTTGGTGCTTGAGCAGGGAACAGTGGGAGGGCTTCTAGTGTCCTGGACTCACTGGTGAACCTCCTGATGGCACCTGGTACTTTTGGCCACTGTATGACAGAATGTTGGACTGGATGGGCCATTGGCCTGATCCAACATTGGCTTCTCTTATGTTCTTATGTCCTTCCTGAACAAAACCAAGTAACTCCTGGAGATTACACTTGACTAAGCAGACTGCAACTTGCAGGACTGCTGTGAGAATGATATGAGGGAAAGGAATACCATGTATGATGTCTTGTGCCCCTTGGAGGAACAATAATTATATTGTTTATTTATGGTTACTCTACCTAGCTTGCTTGGTATAGTGATTAATTTAAGAGTATCCGGAGGCTGCAAACCAGATGACACTGCACCCCCAGTCTTCCATGCCAGGCTAAGTTCATCTTTACTCAGGTCTTGTGTGGGTTTGACTTCAATTAATTCACCTGCCTTTGGTCTCCAGCCACAGGGAGACATGTCCTAAGTACTGAGACTGCAAGACCTTGCTTCAAAGAGAGGAACAGTTCTTTTCAGCTGGTCACACTGTCCTGTGCAATTGAACAAAGTTAGAGCCCAATGGCACCGACCACAGTTTCATGGAGAGGCATGCAAGGGAGTGAAAATAGCTGTAGGACCCAAGAGCTCTCTAGATCTGAGTAAAGTGATGACAGGCATAGTTCTCTTTGCTCAGCTCTCCATCTGGAAGGAGACCACATACATAGGGCATAACCACTGGGGCGAAGCAACATGGGGTTACCTCCTGCCATTACTTGGGGTTCTACTGAGTCAAGGCTTGTGCTGGTGGAGAAAAGGCCGCAGTTATCAAGCCACATATACAAAATTTCTCATAATGAAGAAGAGGTTGGATTTATACCCCACCCTTCACTACCCTAGGGAGTCTCAGAGTTGCTTACAATCTCCTTCCCCTTCCCCTCCCCACAACAGACACCCTGTGAGGTAGGTGGGGTTGAGAGAGCTCTGACAGAAACTGCTCTTTTTTGAGGACAGCTGTGCCAGAACTATGGCTTGCCCAAGGTCATCCAGCAGGTCAAGTGGATGAATGGGGAATCAAACCCGGTTCTCCCAGATTAGAGCCCACACACTTAACCACTACACCAAACTATCTCTCAATGAGTAAATGTACTGGCCTGTGGGCTCCAAGTGTCAGGGAAGGCAGGGTCATTCAGTCAGGGTTTCAGAAGTCAGGCAAGATCAAGCTATTTAGTCCAAAGTCAGCGTTCCAGAAGTCAGGCAAGGCAGAGTTGTTCGGTCCAAGTCAGGTTCCAGGAATCAGGCAAGGCAGAGTCTGTGGCTTAGCATCTAACGTACACATTGCATCCACACCTTTCTTGGCTGGTTTTATAGCCACCCACCTAAGGGTCAGGCTTGCAGCTAGCTGCTCAGAAGCAATCATGCAGCTACTCATCTTTGTAGTCAGCAAGCAGCTGGCATTGGGCCAGGAGACAGGCACTTTGCCATCTTATCTGTAGCTCTATTCCCAGCCTTTGTCTGCAGTTCTCTAAAGGTGTAGGTGATACTGGTGGGCCGGGAATGGCCAACTGAGGTTCACCTGTTGAACCAGGACTAGAGGGTGTCCTGGCTCTGCACCAGCTGTTAGCTGTGAATCCTGACAAGCTTGCAGCTCAGTTTCCTGCTGGTCGGCTTCTGCTGACTCAAGGTTGGTTACACAGGGCTCCTCTTCTCCCAAGGAGCCCTCACTGTCACTGAGCCCCAGCTGACTCACGACAGTAAACAAATGAGATGTTGAATTGAGTTCTTGGGTGGTTATTCTAGCAGAATTGATCCGTTAACTGGGAGAGGTCAGAACTTAGTGGCACAGAACACATGTGTTATTGGTTTACTTCACTTATACCCTGCCTTTCTCTCAAACCAGCTTAAATCACTCTCCTCTCTTCCATTTTATATGCACAGCAACCCTATAACATTGGTTAGGCTGAGAGTATGTGAGTGGCCCAAGATCATCCAGCAAGTTTCTATGACAGAGTGGGGGTTCAGGCCTGGGTCTCCCAGATCCTGCTTCAGCTCTCCGATCACTAAACCACATTGGCTCTCACACTGGCTTTGTATGCAGGTTCCATCCCTGGCATCTCCAGCTGATCTTGCCATTCAGAGCATACAAAATGAAGTACTTCTTCTTGCAAAGAATAATTCACATGTGGAATTCACTGACCTGTGATGTAGTGATGGATCTAGGCTTGAGTTGACTTTAAACAGGGGATTAGATAAATCCATCAACCCAACCAATTTAGTCAGGAAGCAAATTCTCTCCAGGTCAGTTTGGCCAGGGAGCCTGAAGGGTTTGTGGGGGCGTTTTGCCATCTTCTGAGCTTGGAACAGGGGTCACTGGGGGTTGGGGGGGGGAGGTATTTTTGAATATTCTGCATTATGCAAGGGGTTGGACTAGTTGACCCTGGAGGTCCCTTCCAGCTCTATGATACTAATGGCTGTTAGCCATGATGACTAAATGGAACATCCATTGTTCAGTGGTAGTAATCCTCTGAATACCAGTGCTTTCAGAAACAAGAAGGAAACTTTGGCCTCTGGGCCTTGCTTGTAGGCCTTCTGGGAGCATCTGGATCGCTGCTGTGTGAACCAGGATGCTGGACTAGATGGACTATTGGTCTGATCCCAGCATGCTTGCTTTTATGTTCTTGTCTCCGATAGCTGATGTTCAGACCTTTCTCTCCCTGGGCCCCATAGAACCGCTGCCAATCAGAGTAGACAATACTGAGCTAAATGAGCCAATGGTCTAACATGGCATAAGGCATCTTCCTATGTTTACATAATCAGGCTCTATCAAGCAGTCTTTTAAATCTTCCCTCAAAACTTATTCCTTCTGCAAGCCTGTGCACATCTCCTCTATTGGGTGTTTCCTGCTCCTTGTACGTTCCGTTCATTTGTTGTATTCTCTTACCATGTTTCATGCTTCACACATCCCTTTGCTACGCAAACTTTTGTGATGCAGTCGTTTGAGTACTGGTTTTGTATTGGGAGGGGGACAACTTTTAAGCCCTGTCTGGCTGTGATGGTTGCTTGTTGACCTTGGGCCAGTGTCATTCCATTTCAGCTAAATCTTCCTCATGGAGTTGTGAGGCTGAGCGCTTTGGAGAAAGGCTGGGTTGCAATGATGCTGATCCTACTAAGAAAAAAACCAACACCTTGGTTATTTCTTTGTCCTGCAGAGTGGGTCACACAGCTGGGAGCGCTAAATAAATGTGTGATGCTAGTTCTGGCGCGGGCAGCTTGTTACTTTGTCCGGGAAAACAAACACATTCTTTGCTTGTGGTTCTGTTCCTAGGATCTCTTTGGATAGCGATGGAGACGGAAGGCCTGATGATCCTTTATGAGGACAATTCTGTAGAAGTGCACTATATGGACGGATCCGGATTGCTCCTTTCTCCTTGTGGTTCTGAGTTTTTATTTGAGAAGGCCATCCCTCCTTCTGCCCACCCAGTGCAGCCACCTGAGAGGGTTCACCAGAGGACACAGTTTGCTATTAGTCTCTACCGGGTACATGAGAACATCCTTTTTAGTAAACAAAAAATTAGAGACCACGTGAGAGAGAAAAGGGGGCATGGGGGAGGGGTAAAGAGGTGATTAACTTTCACCAGCACTGCAAGAAATTTCCGTACAAGTTTCTTTCGAGAGGTAACCTCACATACTGAATAAAATGATCTGAGCTAGCCATTCTCAAGAACTCTGCTTGGGTCATTTGGAGCAATGTATTTGGCGGGCGCTGATAGAGCTGGGGAACCTGTTCTCTGATTATGGCTTTCTGTTCTTGGTTTTGCGGCTCCTAGGTAGAAATGTACTAGGTGCGTGACCCTGTCTTGTGACAGCAGGACTTGACCAGCCCAGGGGATCACAGAGTTTCTTCCTTCTGTAACCTGGTTATTTCAAAGCCCCCAGAGTACAGTTGTGGCAGCTTAAAACCAAAATAGTTTACCTTACCTTAAATATGATAATTATAGATCAAGATGAGTAGCTGTGTTAGTCTGACTGTAGCAGTAGAAAAGAGTAAGAATCCAGGTATGAAGAAGTGAGGAGTGACTCACAAAATCTCATACCCTACCATAGATTTTGTTAGTCTTTAAGGTGCTACTTAACTTTTACTCTTTTCTGTGATAAGTAACGGAATTCGTGGTGGAGTTTTAATTGCTATTCTTGTAGGAAGAGGTGGGAGAGTATTGAAATGCATATGTGAATCTGCACTTAATTTGGTTTTTTTCCCCTCTTTAGAAACAGCTTCTACAAGCAGTAGATTTCAGGAATCAATATTCTGATCGCCCTTACGTACCTTCAAATCTTATACCTCCTGCAAGGAAAAATGTGAGCTTCTTGCAAAGAAAATGGAATTCTGACTAAAGTTCTAATTAATGATAGCGTTTTGCCTTGACTATCAAATGAAAACATATACATTGAATTGGATCTGATTAAAGATTAAACTCTGTAGTATAGAGTTTGTGCATCTGGACAGAAACGGAAATGTACTTTTAGTTTACCTAACGAGGGATATAAATTTTTGTTGGGATACTTCAACACAGAACAAATTGAAATATGATAATCATATAGTAGTTCAACACTTAATGTCCTTAATTCAGGACATGTGAAAACTCATGATGTTATGCCTCTTAATAGCAAGCCAAGTTCTGATGGATGTTCAAGTTTCAACGCCTTAGACTTGAAAGAAGCAAGGCTATCTGGTGGCAGCCAGGAATGTATCTATTCTTGCAAAATTGCAGTCTGTATTTACTATTAATTCTATACTGGTAAACTTAAACTGAACATATGAAGCAGCCTGAATCAGACTATCAGTACGTCAGGGTCAGTATAACTCAGACTGGCAGTAGCTCTCCAGGGTCTCAGGCAGAGGTTGTTCCCATCACCTACTGCCAGATCCTTTATCTGGAAATGCTGGGACCTTGCATGCCAGGTAGATGCTGTACCACTGAACTAAAGCCCCTATCAAAGCAGAGTGCAATGAGGATCATATTGTGCTAGAGATCGACTCTCTGTACTTCTGCTTTTTACAGATGGTTTTCACAGACGTCTCTGAAGCCAAGTGGCCTCGACCCGATGCTTCTAGTGGGCTGATATGTAGACATAATGGTGGAGTGAAAGTTTCTTCTTCCGACGGTCACGCTTGTCTCTCCTTGTCAGAGCTCCAGCAAGAATTTTCAGTGGAGTTCCTATGCAGAGTTAGCCAGCAGCTGTCAACACCATTGCCTCTTTTGGAGAGCAGCTGTAAAAAATCAATGAAGGACTGGTGTGCAGGATCCAACCCAAATTCTGTCTCCCAGCCGTTGCATACGGAAGAGAAGTCCCATGAACGCTGCAGGAATGCTGAGAATCAGACCCAAGTGAACAAATCTGAGAGTTGCTCGAGTGCCCCTCATGAAAAAGATGAGTTCTATGGGCCTTTCCGGCACTGCTCTTATGAATATTGTAGGGTTACCCAACGCTTGTCTGTGTCCTCCTGCCCAAAAGAATGGAAATACCCTTTGTCATTGGCCTTTATGTTTTATCATGCATGTGGTAGTAATGAGTCTGATGAAGGAAGCAGAGACTATAGAGTTGGAGGGCCTGAAATTTCCCTGGAATGTGAAGACTCTAGGACCGTCACTTGCCTGCCTTTGGCATTGCCACTGAGCTGTGAAGCACCGTATTTTCACAGGTAATAGAAGAAGTTGAATGCTATAAGGGCATCTACAATATAGGAGTTTCCCAGATATGACTGTTGGCTCAGTGAGCAGCTTAGCATAAAAGCACATCTGTATTTTGCCGGATGAAGGGCCTTAGTGGATAGTATTTCCCCTAAGGGATTCTACCTGGTGTACGATTCCCATGGTGATAGAGAGCCTGCTTTCCCACATGGAGGTACTGAGTAGGGAACAGGTGCCGGGCATCCATTTCGCTTTGGTCAGCTGCCTGCTGTGTGTGCCTCCTTTCTGGAGACGGTCCCCCCGGCCCCCCAAGGCTGTACAGTTTCCCACTCAGCTGTTCTGTGACGGAGCTCTTTCTGAAGTTTTCTCTGTTCCACAGTGGCTGCAGTGCCCTTGCTGAGCTCCTTTGCAAGCAGTGTGGGACCACAAAGTTTTCATAGCTAGTATTCCTTTATTTCACAGGAAATAGTTTGCATATTCCATACCTTCTCCCCTGTTACTTCCCAACCTCGGAGGATTGACACTATTGAGTATAACGAATATATACACATTTCAAAATGCAAGGCCCTCTAGAGGAGGGTTTTTGATAGCTCCCCTGTAACTCTGGGACTTCCTTTCCCCTAGAAAATGGTCAAAGCTCAGCACTGAGAACATCCCAGTAGGTTTCTCAGACCAGTTTCCCATGAGGCGCTGCTCCAGCGTTGTTCTTCCTTTTGCCCTGATTGCATGCTTGAATTTCCCACTATTTGCCCTGCGCTGCATTTTGACCCGTGGCTTCAGTGATCCTGTTTTTTGAGGATCACTGAAGCCACGGGGGAATTCGGGTGAAACTGTGGGTCAGAATGAGGGGAAAGGACAGAGATTGTAAGTCGCTCTGAGATTCCTTCAAGCAGTCTCTTCTGCTTCTTCTGCTGTTGTATCCTTCTAAGCCTATTGACTTTGGTGGAATTAGAAGGGTGTAACTCTGCTTAAGATTGCACTGAAAGGCTGCACATCCTACCTGGAAGTCAGTCTAGTTGACCACAGTGGGACTTGTTTTTGAAAAGATATGTATAACACCAGGCTGCTGTGTGTTTAAGAGCAGTATTTGCATGCAGTGTGGTTCCTGGGTCTTCGTACAGTAAAGATTCCAGTTAGATATTGACTAGTGAATTTTTCCTGTTGTTTTCTCCCAACAGCTGGACTTTCAGTCACTTATTCTCTCGGAGAAAGGAGGATATTGGATGTTATTCGCATTCCCAACCAATCAAAGTTGTTTGGAGCAAGGGTGTCCTTTACAAGTAAATATGCATGTGTTGTTCTGCTGAAAATTAATATTTCTTGGAAAGCGTGCATTAAATTTTAGTTCTGGGGCTATGTTAGCAGGGAGAGCAATGGAAAATGTGATCATGCCATTATACTTAAATTAACAAGAACATAGGAATCAGTAGGTTCATAGAAACAAATTTAGTTTTTTATCAAGGATTTATGCATGTATAACATTTGCTGTATATATGTGTAAAAATATATCAAAAGCAGTACTCACAGTTGTGGAGCAAACCGCATGCGCATAAATCACATTGAGCGTAATGGATCTGAAGCAGGTGGAACTGTGTACTGGATTACAGCCAGTGGATTAAATCTTAAAACTCACATCTCGACTCACAAAACAGATCTTACTGGCTCACCATTTTCCATAGCATCCCTTTGCCCCAGGCTACCCAGGAATCTGCTCTGTAGGGTTAGGAGCTTGAAAACTGTTTTGGATGCAGCATAGGGTTTACATCTCAGCTGGGAAATCTGTGGAAATCACAGTGCTCCCATCCCCCCAGTGGAGTGTGCTCAGTCAGCTCCTGTGAGGGCACCTTTGGATCCATCTCAGTGTACTTCCATCACCGGTATTTTATCTGTAATGATTTCATAATATCTCTATATCTAATTCCCAAGTGCCCCCTCCCGCGTGCGGATACCTAAATCCGCGTGGGAGGGCACTTGGAGGGTGGGGAGGGGGTTCTGCAGATGGGGGGTGATCCCCCCGTTTGCAGAAAAATCAAAAAAGTTAAAAAAAGTTTTCGGGGGATACTGAAATCCCCCGAAAAGTAAAAAAGCGTTCCCTGTGCATGTGCAGGGAACGAACTTACCTGTCATGTGGTTGTTGCTGGCGGCGTAGCGGCAGTTCCCTGAGCATGCGGACTTGCGGGAGTGCTGGCAGCGCTGGCGGCGGATGAGCGCGGCCGGGGGGGCGGGAAGGGATGGTGCCGGGGGGGAGGAGGGAGGGAGGGGATGGTGCCGGGGGAGGAGGGAAACGCTGGGCCTGAGTGGTATTAAGCCACTCAAGCCGCGGCAAAGGAGAACGGGCGGGAGGGGAACGCGAGGGGGAGGGAAGGAATGGTGAGGCTCCTCTGGCACAAAGCCGCGGGCCTCGCTGGGCCAAGCCGGGGCGGGAGGTGGAGAAGAGATGGCGAGGCCCACAGCTCTGCGCCGGAGGGGCCTCGCCTCGGGCAGGCTGGAACGCGGGGGGTGAGGGGGGGTGGAGGAAGGAGGAGCAGCTGTCAGCTTCTCCCCCCCCCCCCCGCGAATATCGTGGCCCCCCCCTTGTCTTACCTAAGTTTGCAAAACACTAAGTGAACCTGATGACAGCTTTTTTCTCTTAGGTTTCTCCTTGATTTTAAAAGTATAGAAATTTACCCTGGGGATGGATCAGTTTTCAAATCTGAAGGTTCGTTTTTTGGAAAATACTTCATTCGTTGTTCTGTTCAGGAAGGAACGAAACGAGTAAGTGACATGCAGTGTCAGCCTAAGAACATTCTCCTGGGAGTAAACCCCATTGAATCGGCCTGACTAGAACCATAGGCAGCTATTTTATATAATTACATTTCACCAGCATTTCATAACCCTTTAACCCTGCTGTTCTTTCTTTTTTTTTAAACTCTCCTATATAAAATGAATGCAAAGTGAGGATTCATTTTTAGTATTTGAAGAAGTGGGCTCTAGTCCGCAAAACCTTTGCTGGAATCAAATTTTGTTAGGCTTAGAGTTATTGGGGGGAAACCTGGAAAAATGGAGGGGGGGTTCTGGGGCCTTTTTTAATTTTTAAACTAGAAAAATTGTGAAAGTACTGGGGAAAAAACCCTTCCTGAGATATATTTTCTACTTCTTCTTAAGGCAAGGTTTATCATACTTGAAATGGGGAGGAAAAAAATCTGAGGCCTGTTTCAATTTTTCCAATGGAAAAATTAGGACATTTGGGGAAGCACTGGAAAAAAGATTCCTATTAAATATTTTCTCTTTTTGAGTAAGAAAAACCATGTCTTAAAAAAACATTTCACTCCAAGTGAAAAGGATGTTTAGTGGAGCACTAAAATTACCTCATACTGTAAACCCAGTGCTCCCACTAAGCTGTGGGGTCTTGTGAGCAAAAATTCTACTTTTTGAGCTACTGGCATTAACGTTGTGAGCAAGCAATTTGGCTACTGCATAAATTAGTTTGTTCTGGAGCCATCCTTCCTAAACTAAGACAAAACTGAGCTGGAGGCCAAAAAACTATGACCTAGCTCACACTAGCTCAGCTTAGAGGGAGCACTGCTGTAAACATATACTGTATTTTAAAGTTTTTTGTTTAAATTTAAATAATTTTGGCAACAATTAATGTGCTATAACATGTTTAATTATAATACATTATTAAAGAGTTCAGTTTTCAGTGCTATAAAGTTTAGCTTAACATACTAACATACTGGCTGTCCTACCTGTTGAGGCTGGGAGTGTCCAAACACTATGGTTTTGTTTAGTACAGAATCTGTATCCTACCTTCCAACTTTTATTTTTTCCTACCTTTCAGATGGCAAAAATTAAAGATGTTGTGGTAGCATAGTTTGCAACTCTTTTTCAAGTATTTGCAATTTTTTATAGAAAATTTATTTATACTTTTATATTCCATAAATATGCCAAATAGTACAATATTTATATACTAATTAAGTTAAAAATGAAGCATTTTTATATTGATCTATCAGAAACATAAGTTTAGGTTTGATAGAAAAGTCAGTATTATATACCGTATTTTTTGGACCATAAGACGCGGGGGGAGGCTCGCGCCTTCCACGCTGGTCAGCGGCGGCGGCGGCCTTGCGCGAGCCGGCAACAGGAACAGGAGCCGGCGGCCTCGTGCGAGCCGGCAACAGGAACAGGAGCCGGCGGTGGCCTCGCGGCAGCAACAGGAGCCAGCCTCACAGCCAGCAGCAACAGCAGGAGCCGGCCTCGCGGCAGCAACAAGAGCCAGCAGCAACAGCAGTGGCCTCGCGGCAGGAGCCAGCAGCAACAGCAGTAGGAGCGCGGCGGCAGCAACAGGAGCCGGCAGCAACAGCAGCGGCCTCGCGGCAGCTACAGGAACCAGCCTCGTGGCAGCAACATGCAATCTTCGCTCCATAAGACGCACACACTTTCCCCCCCACTTTTTGGGGGAGAAAAAGTGCGTCTTATGGTCCGAAAAATACAGTATATTCCATTTTTTTCCAAAATTTCCATGGATGGGTTTTCCCCCGCTGTGACTTCAAAATGTCTGGAAGTTCTACATCTCTAGTTATTCTTCATTGTGCCACAAAACTTGTGTACATTTTCACTAGAGTACAATTGTTCCTCCAAACAGATTTCTATGTGCATTATTCAGATCCATTGTGTTGTTCTCATTCACCAGCTGGGGAAGTTATTAAATGCAACGGATATTCTCTACCACCGAGTGATGTCTTTCCCCAAATGTCCCTTATATTCATTTTGGGATTCCCACAGCTTCCAATGCACCAGCTTTCATGAAGTGCTTTTCGGAACGGGTGTTTGTGTGAGAATCCCAGGTCTGCAACAGGGTTTCCTCCCTTTGCAAATCAAGACAATGAAGGAAGTTATCTCTTAATCAACAGTTTGCTTAAATAAGCTCTTGCAGTTTGGAAGTGGCATCTCCCTGTCTCTACCCCGCCTTCCTTTTGAGAGTAAACTTAACTGTGACAACAGTGTCACACAGCTCCAGAAATTTATATGCAACTGCTTAATAATGTACTCAATTGGGACTTTTCATTGAGCAATCCTGGAAACAGATTTTTTTTTCTTGTGTGTTTAAGAGAGAAGAAAGGATGTATCCTGTAAGCAATCTGCCACCCGACGTGCCAGGGAGTCTCTACTCTGTGTGTGGAATTATTACTCAAGCAATAAGGTGAATTATTTGGGGGGGGGGTTCTCTATGATTTTATTTAGCTGTGCTTTGCAGAAAGTATGTGCTATGCATTACAGGGCACACATGAGGTGGGAGCAGGAGTGGGAGGAAAAGAGAGGTCTGTAGATTCTTGAACATCTGCACACAACCTAGGTGCGTACATCAGTATGAATACAGTGCTTTCTACCTTTGATCAGGAACCTTTTCCAGTGAGGACTGATCACCTGTTGTATGCTCATCAGCTTCATGCCAGCATTCCATTAAATGTGTAATGGTGTTCATGCCTTCTGGACGGGGTTTGTCTGCATGTGGCTTTGGTCTGTCCAGAAACTTTGTGCCCTTTGGTACCTTAATCACATGAAGCTGCCTTATAGTGAACTAGACCCTCGGTCCATCAAAGTCATGCATTGTCTACTCAGACTGGCAGCAGCTCACTAGAGTTTCAGGCAGTGGTCTTTCTCATCACCTCCTACCTGGTTGTTTTAACTGGAGATGCCGGGAATTGAACCTGGGACCTTCTACATACAAAACAGATGCTTCACCACTGAGCCGCAGCCCCTCCCCAGTCCTAAACCCCAGCTTAAACCAGTATGTCTTACAGCAGGAGGAAATTCCATAAGTGAAAGGAAGCTACCTTGTCCCCTTGTTGACGCAGCATGATGCTCAGTTGATTGGTATACTTAGAGTGATTATGTTAAGTCACAACCACAGCATGTATTGGAGCTAAGCTTTTACGCACCTTGAAGTGTGCCCAGACAAAGACTGAGATAATAGTGTTGACTATAGAGTACTGGTATAATATGTAATGTAGTGTTGCTTGCTTTACAATCATCATCAATCATCACAGCAACCCATCATCATATGTATGTTGGGAAACAGGGGCTTGCCTAAAGGCACCCAGCATATTTCACTCCTGAGCAGGAGGTGGAACACGGATCTGAGCATTCTGTCCAGCTGACCCTCCCTGGTTGCAGAAGGAAAGATCACTCCGATCCTGACCTCTGGGAAAGTGGCTTTGGTTCCAGCAAATATTGCGCAGAGATCAAGCAGCAAAATTGCTTTGCGCTTCTTGTTGCTTCAAACTGTTCCCACATGGGAGATGCTCAGACTATTCCTGTATCAGAAGTTTGCATAATTCCCAGCCAAGGTGACATACACATTTTATTTCAAGTGAGATTTTAAATTATCCTGTTGCTGTAATTCCCATTTTATGTACTGTGACAGATCTCTTGGTGTACTGTGAGAAATTATTCACCGAAGCCTCCTTTGAGCCAAAATTAGCCGCACATCAAGGAGGCTGCTTGCTGTGTCTCTGCATAATTTACTACTATTGCTGGTGTGGTGTAGTGGTTAAGAGTGGCAGAATCTGACCTGGAGAACCAGGTTGGATTCCCTACTTGTCCACATGAAGCCCATGGGTGACCTTGGGTGGCTCATAGCTCACTTAGAACTCTCTCAGCCCCGCCTTCCTCACAAGATACCTGTGGTGGGGAGAGGAAGGGAAGGCGATTGTAAGCCACTTTAAAACTCCTTAAGGCAGAGAAAAGCGGGGTATAAAAACCAACTTCTTCTTCTTTCCAGTAAGCTTCTCTGAAAAATTCTGTCCCATCTCAGCATTAGATATGCTTGGAGTATCCATTTACTTCTCATTTTTTTAAAAAAATTAGCAGAATTACTTGTGCTGGAGGAGGTTGCCTGATGCATTTCTGTGTGAGTCACTTCTCTGAGTTTGCTCACTTTGATTCAGGGGGCATGTGAAGAACTCACGCAGAAGCACAGAGGGTGTGCCCCTTTGATGGTAGCTAATGCTTACTCTCCTGGTATAAAAGTAAACCTGTGGGAGCTAAGTAAACACGCTGCTTCCAGTTTTAATTCATTCAGTAGTCTGTCTTGGCTGTCAGAATTTTAAGGGCTGGATCTGAGTCCCCTAGCACCTTAAAGGCCAACCAGATTTTCCAGGCATAAGCTTTTGAGAGTCAAAGCTTCCTTCCTCAGATCTGTACCTGGCAAAGCAAGCTTTGACTTTTGAGGGCTTATACCTTGAAAACCTTGTTGGTCTCTAAGGTCCTAATGGACTCAAATCTAGCTCAAGTTTAAGGAGCACAGTCTTATTTCTTATTAATATCAGCACTGCAGTCCCTGCCCTGGGTGTTCTAGATCTTCAGGTATGGTGGACTATTTCAGCAATTGGGTTGCCTTCACTATGAATGCCCTCCTTGTTCAACTTCCACCCTCCTAAATTTCTTTTAGATATTGGGTGAAAACTGTTCTTACTTACCCCAAGACTTTGGTGGCTTATAATTTATGGATGCTTTTAGTTTGATAAGGGGCAATGATGGGTTTTGGTTTGTTTGTTTTTTAGTACTATTGCAGTTTTTGCTTAAAGTTATGTTTTATACTGAGTTTTAAATGATATATGCCACCTTGGATATTTAATAGAAAGGGGGAAATAGAACTCTTTTTAAAAAACTAAACCAACTATGCCCAAGGTTCTACAAATATTTATGAAATGTTGGTTTTCTTTTTCTGCATAGAGTTCTTCAGCATAATCTTGAGGCCCTGCTTTCTTTAACCCCCAGTGACAGCTTCTGCTGTTGGAAGGTGGTACGTAAATGTCAATGTGTACTGAAAGTCTTAACAAGTGTAAAATATTGTGCAAGTTTGCTTGCTGGTGTGGATACCCTTCATTTTCCATAAAGTAAGAAACCAGCATGTTTATTTGTGTAAACCTGGAGATTTTGGGCAGATAATAATATTTTTAAGATAGAGGCCTGTGGAAATTAGATAAAACCTCAGCGTTGTTTGATTTGCATAAAGGATGCATAAGTGGTAGACTGGTCTAAAAAGGGTATAATTCTGCTTACGATTGCAAGTTTGTTCCAGCTCTTAATAGCTACCAATTCTGGAGTATGCACTCCTGTTTATAAATTTTTGAAACATATACCACTAGACTCTAGTATAAACTGAACAAAAATATAATCGATGCACAGGACTAAAATTTGCACACTTTGGGCATTTAGATTCTTTGTTTGTGACGTCTGAAGGGTTTTTTGGCCTGAATCTCCTCAAGAAAGGCAAACTATAATTCCATGGCAGTGGGAAAGACCAGTACAGTCTGATGGGGAAGCGATGGACTAGAACGTATAAACGCTAAAAATATAGGCTTGAATCTGAAGAAAGGGCTGAGCAAATTATGGGAGCAAACCATGTCCTTAACAGGCGCTTACCTAGTTGTTTTTGCACAACATTTCTCATCACTTGACATGGCAGGCCGGCTCTGAACTCAGCAACAGCAGCATCCCTTCGGCAGTAACTGCTGCAGGGAAGAGAAACCAGCAAAGAGGATTTCTGGTTGTATGTGCTGTTCTCGCCTACGTGCATAAGTCTCTTTGTTTCCCTGATGAGGTCCAGAAATTAGCTTTTACACAATGAGGCTTATTGTGCCTTGCACAATAAGAATTTTGTGCAAGGCAAATTGCCTTTTATGTTTAGAAGACGCTTTTCCGGAATCTTTTGCACAATCCAGGCTGTAGTTTTCCCAAGAGCCTGATAATGGGGAGGAAGGAAATTCCTTATAATTCTCCAGGTACTAGTCTGAAGATGTATAGCTTAACTAAATTTAATTTTGTCCCACTCTGTTTTCTTTGTAACAGTCGCTTGAGGCAGGTGGAAGAGAAATGCTACCAGTCCTTCTGGCTGAAAACTTTATTCCTAATGTTGGAAGATTCTTTGCATATTCAGATAATAAAGTACATGCTGTTTTTTACGATGGAGTAGTCCTGAACACAGTGTGGGATTTCAGTTCTTACTGTGGAAACTCCCAGGTGAGCACGAAGTCATTTGTTTCTAAGTCTTGTGTTGGGGAAAACAGCTTCCTCATGTCTCATTCATCAAAATGCTACATCCTAACTACTGCCCGTTTTGCTTCAGTTTCCCCATTCAGGGATGGGTTTACACGACCACTTTGTCGCATGACAACTGAAGAGAAAACTCCCTTTGCGGCAACTCTTCCCTCTTTATTTGTGACTAATGTCACACAACCATTTTGATGCTGTTAGGCTCTGACAAGTATAGATAACTCGTAACGCAAAAGTAACAGAGATGCAACAAAGTGAAGATTTGGAATCTTTGTTATTGTCTTTGTAAAAATTGCTCAAAACAAGAAAAGTTGTTATTGTCTTTATAAAAATGGCTCAGAACAACAAAAGTTGAATCATCCAGTTGGCTCAAAAAGTCTTCTCCCCCCCCCCCTCCAAGTTTTGGGCAACATGAAGTGTAACTACAGGGTCTCAGTTAATTACTCTTAGCATTTCACAATTAAGAAGGATACATTTACACATCAGTCTCCAAATTTGACATTTATTTGCTTCACTGTGTCATTCCTCCCCCCTCCCGCCCGAATTAAATCCAAACAAATGGTGACCATATAACCTTAGCTTGTTATTCTTGTTTGGTCCTTGCATCTGTTAAAACATCTTCATTATGTTGTTTGCTGATTTGCTGTTCACCCTCTACCCATATGTATTCCATTCCAATGTATCTGAGGAAGTGTGTGTGCAAATGAAAGCTCACATCTTGAATAAAACTTTGTTGGTCTTAAAGGTGCCACTGGGCTCAAACTTTGTTCTGCTGCTTCAGACCAACACGGCTACCCACATGAATAGTTGACATAGTTATGGAATTTAAAAGTTATAAATTATATATTATATTAACTTTATTATGTTATATTGTATTATATTAACTGTAATTTGATTAGCCAGTGCCTCCTAAGGAATTTAAATACTCCCCTGACTTAAAAATTCCTGGCTACGAGGCTGACTTCTAGGTGCAGAAATGCCTCATGAATTTAAGAGCTGAATATGGCTCAGTGGTTAAGACGCTAAACTGCAGACCGGAAGGTCGGTAGCTTGGCAGTTCGAGACCCGAGTGCTGCATGACGGAGTGAGCTCCCATCTCTGGCCCCAGCTCCTGCCAACCTAGCAGTTTGAAAGCAAGAAGTTGCAATTAGATAAATAGGTACCGCTTCAGTTGGAAGGAAACAGCATTCCGTTCGGCTTGGAAACGTATGAGCACCGCCCCCCTAGAGTTGGATTCAACTGGCTTTCTAGCAAGGGTACCTTTACTAAATGTCTACAACATGCCCATGTTGTCTTTTAAAGTATTTCACTAATTCTAGAAGAGAAAATATTTTATAAGAGGGTTTTTTTTTTTTTTCAGAAAAATTCAGAGGAAAATTCAGAGAAAAATCAGAAAAATTGGAGGAGAGGATACCTTGGAAAAGCCCCGGGGAGAGTCCCGCCCCCAATTTTTTGATTTCCCCCCCCCCCAGGCCTTTATATCTCTGCTTCTAAATAGAAGGAGGAAACTAGAAGACTAATCCCTAGCTGAATCCCATTATAATGAGAAGGCAGATATTCATTAGTGGAGTGATAAGGAAGGGCACTTTTCTTGATTTTTCCCCCCACACCCTTTTTAATGTCTTCTAAGGGACGTGAGAATGTTAACTCAGGGTGGTTTAAAGTGACCTCTCCCGAGGGAGCACAGCAGCTTCTCCAGATAGCTCATCCTGGCCTCTGCGAAAGGTAAATCATTTTGTACATTGAGAAGATTCTGTATGTATGTAATGCATGTGCTTCAGATAATTAAAAATAAGGATGATTTCATTGATGTAAATCATTTTCTAGCATTGCGAACCTCTGTAAAGCCAACAGTTGATTCTCTGCCTTCTGAGAGGTGATACAATAACCATCTTCAAGTACTTGAAGGGCTGTCATATAGAGGGTGGTGCAGAGTTGTTTTCTGTTGCCCCAGAAGGTCGGACCAGAACTAACGGGTTGAAATTAAATCAGAAGCGTTTTCGAGTAAACTTTAGGATGAACTTCCTGACAGAACGGTTCCTTGGTGGAACAGGCTTCCTTGGGAGGTGGCGGACTCTCCTTCTCTGGAGGTTTTCAAACAGAGGCTCGATGGCCATCTGACAGCAATGCTGATTTTGTGAACTTAGGCAAATCATGAAAGGGAGGGCAGGAAGGGTTGCATCCATGTTAGTTCATGTGGCCCTTTCTTACCCACCCAGAGAAATGCTGATCACCACTTTGGAGTCAAGCAGTAATTTTTCTCCAGGCCAGTTTGGCCAGGGATCCTGGAGGTTTTTTGTCATCTTCTGGGCATGGAGCAGGGGTCACTGGGTGTGTGTGGGGGGGGGGGAGGTATTTGTGGATTTCCTGCATGGTGCAGGGGGTTGGTCTAGATGACCCTGGAGGTCCCTTCCAACTCTATGATTCTAACATTCTTAGCCCAGATATGCATGGTTTGTCAGTCCACAAAGGCACCGTTGTTGTTGGGAATGAGCAAGCCAGCACAGCTGACTTGCTTGGCTACCACGTAGTTAGGGAATCCTTCAGTTAATGCTGGTTGGCTTTCCCCATACTCCAGATTGCATGCTGTGCTGCCCAAATGGATACAGTAGGATCTGTCCTCTGGATCTACCACAACAACCATCTGCTAGAGATGACTATATATTTTTCTTTTGCCAGAGATGGGGTGCTGACGCTGCTATGAGTCCTGTGAGGGTGCCAACCACTCACACCACAAGTGACAAAACCTTTCCGTCTCTTTCACAGGTACATCAGAACAGTGGTAGAATGGTGCACAAGCTTGAACAAAGACAGGGCAGTCCGTACTGCTACTCCACAGCCTCTTCCTGAAGAACACTGGTATTCCTCATAATTTGCTAGCTCTAATGGCATTTTGAAAGAGCCAGACCAGACCTTCAGGGTCTTTCCATGGCCATAGATTTTTATAAAAGACATGGGATGCTTTGCCATCAAGTGACAGAAGCCATGTCAGTTTCCTTAGATCTTCATTTATTGGTGTCATACATCATACAGTTATAGCGGTAGGATGTTAAGCCCTGTAGTACTTCAAATACATCATTCTGTTGTAGGTTTACATTGCAGAGAGAACTGGCGTATGCTAAAGTATGCAGGTGCCAACCTGTGATATATTAAGGCTCTCAGAAGTAAAGGGGGCCTGGGATTAATGTGTCATGTCAAATTAGAAATTTTCTGTTTTGCTTGTAGTTTGCCTCCTTAAAGGCCATAGGCGTTTCAGCAACAAAACGGCTTGCATTAAAACGGCAGAAAAACTCAACAGTTTTGTGAATGACCTTCGCAGGGAGTCACCCCTTCTGGTTAGACATTCAAATAATCTTTGGATTCTGCTGCAGTTTGTTTCAGAGCGGGGAATCAAACTGAACCAGACAGAACATGAGCCGAAAAGTGTAGCATACATTCTCACTTTGCCAAAACAGGACAGCTCAAACTAGTTTGACTCACTGGACCTTAGCTTTTGAAAGGCTTGTGATTGCTTTGGTGGCTTCTGAACCCTTCAACTGAACATAAAGCACCAAAGCCTGAATCCTACCAGCTACGTAGAGGAGGCACACACAGTCGTGGAATGCTGATTGTGATCCTCGACTGCTGTCAATATGATGCCCTTTCTGAAATCTTTTCATTTCTTTCTCCGGGTGAATTGATAACATTAATTTTTTTATCTGGAATACCTCTTGAGGCCCTCAAGAATGTGGTGGGTTTGCTGTGGGTGGGCATCATTATACAGCTTTGGTCCATACAGGGGCTGACTGGTGTTAGATGTAGCGATGAGCGAATGATTTTTCTGCCCTTTCATAAGGTTCATTTTAACTTTCGTTTAAAATTGTGGTATTGTATGAAATGGTGTGGTTGGAGAAACATGTTTTCTTTGCTGAATAACTAGAACAGTGCCTTACACAGTGACTGAGAAACATGACCTTTTGTTTTTAATACAGGTCAGTTGCTGCTGAGCTTGAAAAAATAAAAAGATTCAACTGTATCCTTTTTTTTATTATTTGGCAGTGTTCTGAGTCATATGAAACCATTTAGAATTTAGATTATACTCTCCTGAAGGCCCAAGAAGACAACCAGTAATAAGCCTTCTTATTGAATGTGGTACAGTTTGTCTTTTAACACAACAAAAAATATCTCTGTACATTACAATATTAGTTACAATCGTTGGTGTGTGATAGTTAGAGCCAGTTTGGTGTAGTGGCTAAGTGTGTGGGCTGTAATCTGGGAAAACCAGGTTTGGTTCCCAGCTCCTCCACATGTCTCCACAAGCCATAGTTCTGACATAGCTGTTCTCTCAAGGACAGTTGTCTCAGAGCTCTCTCAGCCCCACCCACCTCACAGGGTGTCTGTTGTGGGGAGGGGAAGGGAAAGGAGATTGTAAGCCGCTCTGAGACTCCAAGTGAAGGGCGCGGTATAAATCCAATCTCTTCTCTTCTTCTTCTTAATTAATATACATATACTTGCTCTCTAGTATTGGTTTTAATTCCTTGGTGCTGTCTGACTACTGTATTTGTATATAGTTAGTGATATCTTGAAATAGCCGGTGGAAGTCTTCAACAGTGCAGTTCTATACAGTGTTACTCCAGTCTAAGCCCCCTTGAAATCTCTGGTCTTGATTCAGATGGGCTTCAGCTGGAATAAGTCTGCACAGGATGGTGCTGGCAATCTAGCTGCCCGTAAAACGAGCTCTAAAATATATCCTGTTGTGCAAAGAGATCTTGTTTCCTTAACAGTACCTACACCTATAGTTTTGGTGGAGAACAGCAACATTCCAAGTAAGGTTTCGACAGTGAAAAAAAGCCCATCCTCCAACACAGATAGGCAAAACCACCCAGAAGAAATCTTGTTACCTGAGAAGATCAATAAAAATAACATAGCTGAGACTTTGGAAAAAACTTCAAAAGTGATCAATGATATTGACTGTCTTCTAGCTTCCTCGGCCAAACGAAGCACGGCAAAGCATAAAAGTTTTTAATGTTGTCCTTCATTTACCATATAATTAATAAAGCGATAAAGCAAGTAGCCTCAGGTCACAGAGAGTTGATCTTCCGAGTCGCTGACTTTAAAGGCGGGATTCTCATGAACATAGCGAAACTCTGCCACTAATTCCCCAGAGCACAACATGAATCAGAGGCCTGTGCCACCCTAGACTGGCATGGTAACAGTGGCCACCAGGAGGATGAGAGAGTGGGGCAGGAAGAGAGAAAGACGGGGAAGATTTAAACTTCCCCTCCCTCCTTGAGTCCTAGTAAGTCCCCATCTTGTAGTTTATATACAAGTCAGATAATAGCAGATAGTTTGTTTCAGTGCTGCTTCGTTGAAAAGCCTCTGTACTGAATTAAAACGTGGGACTTAATCCTACTTTCCTATATGAATGAAAATGTCACTTCACTTGTGCTTGCTTCGGCAGCACATATACTGAAATTGGAACGATACAGAGAAGAAAATGTCACTTCCCTGATATTAGGTTTCCAGCTGTATTATTGGATATTTGCCATTTTGGCAAAGAAATATCAGTGAAACTGAAGCCTCATATGGCTATACACAATTCAAAGATTGTTTTTTAAAGGGGTCATATCTGCCTTTTTAGTAGGGTGAATCCATTAGTCAAGGTCCTAATTTTAATAGCTTGATTTAGTGGTTAAGAGCGGCGGACTGTAATCTGGAGAACTGGGTTTGATTCCCCACTCCACATGAAGCCAGCTGGGTGACCTTGGATCAGTCACAGCTCTCTCAAAGCTCTCTCAGCCACACCTACCTCACAGGGTGTCTTTTGTGGGGCGAGGAAGGGAAGGTGATTGTAAATCGCTCCGAGACTCCTTCAGGTAGTGAAGGGCGGGGGTGTAAAACCAACTATTCTGTTGTCTATTACAAACTTCCATTAATTTTTTGCTTGTTGCAAAAACAGCATAAAAATGTTGAATACTTTTTTTCATTTCCGTACAGTCTTAGAATAACTACTATAGAAGGAGTTAGATCTTTCCTTATTCCTCTGTCTGTAGCACCTTAAAAGACCAACAAAATTTGTGCTAGGGAATGAACTTACGTGAGTCACTGCTCACTTCTTCAGATAAGGTGTCACTGAGCTCTTTTCTACTGCTCCAGGCAGACTAACATGGCTACCCATCTTGATCTATCTCTGTCTGTAAAGTTTTCCTGGTAGAATGTTGGTAATAAAATCTTATAATTTTCCCTACCAAGGTGGCAATAGATGCTGCCTTAGTTTGTTGTGTCTCCCCTTGTAATTTATAATTAGTAATGCTGCCACCACCCCCCCCCCCCACACACACACACAGCATCTCCCACAGCAGTAGTCTTATGGTCGAGCTTGGACAGTGTTAGGGCCCATCTCCTTATGTCCATGCTTGCTTGAGTGCTCTGCAGTGCAAGCCAAGTTCTAGCAAAACAGCTGCACTTTGAGTCCTTGTTATGGACAATATCTCTCTACCCAAGGAGTCCACGACAAGGCAGTTGGCAACAAGCAAAGCTTTTATTCTGGATACATGTCTGCAGGCATGGAGAGAAAGCACCCAGGGTGCGGTCTCTGAGGGTCTGTGGCGCAGCACAGCTCAATTTAAGATTCCCGACGCGTCACTACATTCCTGCCCCTCTGACCAATTGCTGGTCACGGCGGAGGGCGCACAATTTACCTATCACCGACGCATTCAGGTTTCCCCGTATATGGTAAGCTTTAAAGATACATCTGAGCAGGCTTAGGAAAAAATACTTGTGGACAGGCTCGGAAGGCTGTCCTGCCTGGCACTACTACAGATAAGAACAGTTATATTTTTATAACTGCGCATGCGTAGATATTGGAACAGCTTGGCTTCTGCCCTCAGCCTGTTCCCCACATACATTCAGAAACATAATTTCTCATATCGTCCTCAGTGTTCATGATCTTGGAGACAAGGATAAGGAACACCTGGAGGAGGCAGCAGAAAGCTACTGCTACTTTGAGTAACCAACGTCCCACAGAGGAAGATTTTTTCTGTGCCCCAGGATATTTTGTGCTTGCTACTGCAGGGCTTTCCATTGTAGTGCTGCACCAACATCATTTCCAGTGACACAAGAAGTTAGGCAGATCACCGAGCTGTCTAACTGCCCGTGGTCTCAGACCAAGACCATTTACCTGGAGATACCAGAGAGTGAACCTGGGTCCTTTTGCCTGCAAAGCAAATGCTCTAGTCTACGGAGTCTCCTTATTTGGTACTGCACTAAGCAATGAACCGTCCTCTACAAGTGCTTGGTTTGGTCCAGTTTTCTTAAAAGGGAACAAAATCCCTCCATTCTTTTCCTATAATGGCGCATTAAGGTAATTCCCAGAAGTCCAGTAGCAGAAATTTTGATTCAGCATAAGTTTTTGTGAGACCTCCATCAGATGCATAGTGTGTATATCCATGTATTGAGCACTTTATCGCCTGTAGATCTACATATTGTGTATCTGATGAAGTGAGTTCTGGACTTGTTTGATTTTGCTGCAACAGATTAATAGTGCAGTTGCACCCTTCGTACTCCATTAACTTCACTATATTTAGAAGGGTGTAACTCAGTTCAAGGTTGTACTATAACGGAGATACCCATTTAGAATTAAGTTCAGGTGGGTAGCAGCATTAGTCTGTAGTAGAACAAATCTGAGGCCAGTAGTGCCTTAAAAGATCAAAATTTTCCAGGGCACAAGCCATCAGATACGAATAGGAATGAAGAAGGGCCTCCTGGAGTCTAACACTTTTCTCAACTTCTGGCCTGGCCATAAAGGCTGAATGGGTCTTCTTTATTCCTATTTCAAGTCCAGTTGCACCTTAAAAGACCAACAAGACTTCCAGGATATAGGTTTTCAAGTCAAAGTTACCTTCCTCAGATATGAATCTGAGAAAGGACGCTTTGACTCTCAAAAGTTTATACCCTGGAAATGTTGGTCTTTAAGGTGCAACTTGAGTTGGGACCTGGAAATCTCCCAGAATTATAACTCATCTCTAGATTACAGAAATTAGTTCTGGAGAAAATGGCCACTTTAGAGAGTAGACTCTGGCATTATACCCTGTTGAGACCCCCTCCCCTCCTGAGCCTCCACCCCCCCAAAAAATCTCCAGGAATTTCCCAACCTGGTGTAAAGAGGTTAAGTAAAGGTAAAGGTTTCCCTTGCTCGAAAGCCAGTTGAATATGACTAGGGATGTGGTACTCGTCTCAGTTTCCAAGCCGAAGAGCCAGTGCTGTCCAAAGATGTTTCTGTGGTCATGTGGCCGGCATAACTAGAAGCCGAGGCGCGCAGAACGCTGTTACCTTCCCACCAAAAGTGGTACCTATTTATCTACTTACAATTTCTTGCTTTCAAACTGCTAGGTTGGCAGGAGCTGGGGCAAAAGACAAGAGCTTACTCCATCATGCAGCACTCAGGTCTCGAACTGCTGAACTACCAACCTTCTAGTCTGCAGTTCAGCACTGACTTTAAAAAAAGCCCATACCCTGGAAAATTTTGCTGGTTCTTATGGAGCTACTGTGCTCAAATTCTGTTCCATCAATATTATTTATTAAATCAAATTTCTAAACCGCCCTTCCCTGTGGAACACGGCTCAGGGCGGTGTATGACAGTAAAATACCATCACACATTAATTCACAATTAAAACCATAAAACACAGTAATTGGCCTAATCTGATGATGCAAAACTTCTAGTTGTATCACTGTCTTGCTGGGGAGGGGGGAGGCAAGGAAATAGGAGTGCCGGAGATGGAAACTGTTGCTGTCGTCAACCAAACACCTGGCGGAATATCTGCCTTATACGCCTGGTGGAACTGCATTTAAGTCCCACAGCGTAGGGATGTTATTTGGCAGTTTCATAGGGTTGTCAGCTCTAGGTTGGGAAATACCTAGAGAGTTTGGGGGTGGAGTCTAAGAAGGGGGGTTTGGGGAAGAGGTTCAATGAGGTATAATGCAAGACACTCTAACTTCCAAAGTGGACGTCTTCTCCAGGTGAACTGCTGTCCCCAGGAGATCAGTTGTAATCCCAGGAAATCTCCAGCCACCACCTGGAGGTTCCAGTAATAGCAGAAAACACGGTAATAAGATGCTAAATAAATCTGAAATTTAAAAAAAATGGGGGGTTATTTTTATATCTGTTGTGTAAGAGTTATACAATCTAAAGACATATAACGCTACAATTCTACTAAAGACTATATAGTCAATTACAAAGGTAAGTACAGTTTATCAAGGGGTAATTACAAGATGAATCAACAATATCACAGAATGGAGTATTGAAAGAAGAATCATCAAGTCATTGAAAGAATACCAGGATCCCGGGTATAGATTCACTTACCAGTATCAATGTTACAAAATAGTGTCTTCAAACTACATGTAAATGCCAGTAAAATGACAATCATTCCACTAGTAGTTTACAAAATCTTATTTGTGGGACACCAGTTAAGAAATTAACAAAATTTAACTGGAAATTAACCAAAGCCTTCTAATGCTGGTATAAAGGTAAAGGTTTCCCTTGTTCCAAAGCCAGTTGAATACAACTCTAGGGGGCGGTGCTCATCTGTTTCCAAGCCGAAGAGCCAGCGCTGTCCGAAGACTTCAGTGGTCATGTGGCCGGCATGACTAGACGCCGAGGCGCACGAACGCTGTTGCCTTCCCACCGAAGTGGTACCTATTTATCTACCTGCAATTTCTTGCTTTTGAACTGCTGGTTGGCAGGAGCTGGAGCTCACTCCATCATGCGGCACTCGGGTCTCGAACTGCCAAACCATTAGGGTTGCCAGGTCTGGGTTGCGAAATACCTGGAGACTTTGAGGGTGGATCCAGGAGAGGGTGGGGTCTCAGCATGGTACAGTGCCAGAGAGTCCAGCCATTTTCTCCAGGGGAGCTGATCTGTCAGCTGGGGATCAGTTGTAAAAGCGGGAGATCTCCAGGCCCCCCTGGAGGCTGGCAACCCTACAAAGTACCCGCCTTCCGGATGAAGAGCATTCCACCAACCCCCTCTTCAAAATTAGTTTCGAAAGCCCTTTTGTGGAGGTTTGGAGCCCCTTCATATATGGAGAAGTTACATGGGGAGGGTGGTGTGATTTTTATTTTTAAGAACGGGTGTCCTGCCTCGCATCTCACTGTTGTAAATCACACATGCAGGTGACAAAGGTCGTTTGTGTTTACAAACGAGGCAGCCGCACTTTCTGCTGCAGGAAGCCCGGTCGCCACCAGGGAGCTGAGGCGAGCGCCCCGCGCGAGAGGCGGAGGGTCGAACCCGCCTTTAGAAACGAAAAAAAAAAAAAAACCCAAACCAGAATGCTTTGCGCGCGCCGGTGGGTGGGGGCTGTAGCGCGAGCGGCTTCTCAGCCTCGGGCGGCGTTCCAGAGGTGAGAGGGGCCGTTGGGGAGGGCCGGGAGGGGAGGATGCTGCGGCCAGACCCGAATGGGCGTGGGTGGAGGGAGGGAGGGAGGGAGGGAGGGAGCTAGCTGTGGCGCGAGGGGGGGGGGGACTCTGAGGAGATTTGGGTCGGGGAGTCTTGGGCAGGGGCGAAGTGCGGCTCTGGCTGTGGGGACGGGGTGGGGTGGGAGGAGCAGCGGGAGAGAGGCTCGGTACGGCAGCGGGAGTCGGATGCGGGCGGCGAGGTGAAGGGGGAAGGTGCGAGAGGTCAGTCGTTGGCTGCCCGGTTCTTTTCCGCCGCCTTCGGCCGCCTATGGAGACCATGGCTCCCTCTAAGCTGTGGAGTCCTGTGAGCAAAAAAATCAGCTTTGTGAGCTGCTGGCATTAAAGCTGTGAGCGAGCCATTTGGCTACTGCATAAACTAGTTTGCTCGGGAGCCATCCCTCCTGAGCGAAGACAAAAACGTGTGAGCAGGAGGCTGAAGAACTGTGAGCTAGCTCACACTCACTCCGCTTAGAGGGAACACTGATGGAGACCATTCTCCGCCTCCTGCGGAACTCCTGTGTTTTTAAGCAGAAACCTGATAGGCAGGAATTCAGCAGGGGAAGCTTTCTCCCCCATCCTTTATTAGCAGAAGAGATACGTCGTCGTTTAAGCCGTGGAAATAATGCCAGTAGAGTAGCCTGTTGCAGCAAACATAAACAGCAGTCTGGTGGAACCGCGAAGACCCACCGAGTTTTAAGACTCAGCATAAGCTTTAGTGGACTCGGAACATCAGCTTGCATTTATAAGATTTGAAAAAACTGAGAGCTTTAAAGCCTCTCAAGACTCCTGCTTTTCTTTTCACCCCCTGGATGCTTGGCAGCAGGCCTGGTTGCTGCAGTGTGAAAATCTTCCCTAAGCAACTTGGTAAAATCTCATCCTGCTGGGATCAAGGAAGCAGTCGAAAACTTTCCAGCATCTAGAAACCACTATTTTGGGTGGTGCCGTAATGTGCAAGATGGATGGTATTGAGACCCCAACTCATAAAAGCAGGCAAAATGTGGGATTCGCTGCCAGAGGATGTAGTGATGGCCACATGCAGAAACAGCTTTAAAAGGGGGAGATTAGATAGATTGATGGAGGGTAAGTTTATCAGTGGCTACTAGCCATGGTGGCTGAGGAGAACTCCACATTCAGAAGCACTAATCCTCTGAATCCCAGAGCCAGGAGGCAACATCAAGCTTCTATACCCTGTTGTTGGCCCTCCAGAGGAACTGGTTGGTCACTGTGTGAGACAGGATGCTGGACTAGATGGACTATTGGTTTGATCCAGCAGGGCTCTTCCTATGCTCTTGTCATGGTGGGGTGGGAGGGACTTCAGCAGAACTGATCTGTAGATCAGTTTGTAATCCCAGATCTCCAGGCCCAACTGGAGGCTGGCAAACCCTATTCTCTGGGTTTTACTGTTTTACATTGGCAAAAATCTAACATACCCCTTCAGCTTGTCACCTGTAGTCATGCATCGCTGCATAGTCCTGAAATGTCTTTCTTATTGCTTCTGGTAGCAAGGTTTATGAAACAGCAAAGCTATAACTCCTTCTCCTTCAACCTTCAGTCTCTAGACCAGGGGTGGCCAACCTGTGGCTCGGGAGCCACATGCGGCTCTTTCACACATATTGTGCGGCTCCTGGCAGGGCGGCTGGGGAAGCAAAGGGGAGGCATGCTTTTTCTCTCTTTCTCCCTTCCTTCCTTCCTTCCCTCCTCCCTCCCATCTATTTGCTTTCCTAGTTTCTCTCTCTCTCTTTCCACTTCTTTAATTCTTTCTTTCCATCTCTCTCTTTTTTTCTCTCTCTCTCAATATCATTAGCAAACAAGTAATATCATTATCAATAACCGGTTTTCCTCATTTGTTTTTATTTTTGGCAGTCCCATTTAACGTTAATAAAAAGCAAATTTGCATATTTTAAAAAATAAAAACGTGTGTGTGATATTTGTTCCTGTCTTGCGGCTCTCAGACATCTGACGTTTATTCTATGTGGCTCTTACGTTAAGCAAGGTTGGCCACCCCTGCTCTAGACAGCATAACCCCAAATTTGTATACCAGTGCCCCTGCCCCCAGCAGCTCCATTTCTCCCCTTGCTGCTTCCTTTATTCTGACTTCAGCCTTTTGTCTGCTGAGAGTACAGTGTTTTAGCTGCCCCCATATTCTCCAGTTCACTTTTTTTTTTAAACTGCCACTACCAATAGCATTCAAGTTCAGCTGAGATGATATGAAGGCCCTTTGGGCCAAAAGTTTCTTCACTCCAGAGCTTTGATAATTAAATTTATCCACATCGCCAACCAGTGTTCAAATACTATCAAGTATCCATGTTTCAGATGCAGTGTTTTGGACTGCACTGTAGCTCTGAATAGTTTTTGAAGGTTTCCCTCTGTTTTGTTTGGTACAATGTGGCTGCTGAAGAAAAATAAACTGGTTCAGAGGTTACTTGCTAATTAACAACCAAGACTGAATGTGCTCACTTTTTAATTATCTTGACGCAGAATGTTGTTCTCTGCCGGTAATATTGCAAAACCAGATTGTTTTGGTAGCTTCATGTGCTGATCTTATTGTCCTTGGAACAGCAAGAGCTACAGTGTGATGTTTCTCTTTATAGATGTGCAGATTTTGCTTTTTTACAGAGTGCTCTTATTTATTAAGACAAAAAAAAAAGAATGTTATCACTTTGCTCTTTTAAAGAGGGATTGTCTATGCTGATAAACCCTGTCATTACGTTTTCTCTATGCTAATTACAGAATGACTGAAGATTTAACAGACGATGGGCCATATGTACCCTGATGGCATTTTGTGTATAGAGACATGTTGCTTGCTATGGCATCTGAAACTGAAAAGGCCCATGCTCTTCTCCAGTCATTCAGCACGGCTTCTGTTGTTTCAAGCCTAGGATTGGGGATTTTCTGCTTTGCAGCAGACAGATTGCTACAGTTTTCTTTCATTCAGCAAAATGACTGGTTGCGGGCAATCTCTGATAACACTGTGCATGGTGTTGTGGGTTTGTGGTCTTGGGCAATAGTGATTGGACTCAAGAAGAAAAGCGACTTTTTGGAAGTAATTTTTGCTGGTTTCCTCTCTTCTGTGATTGACATGGATCACTTTATCCTAGCTGGCTCATTTTCATTAAAGGTAAGCAGAACCACGACTTCGTAGTCTATATAGCATGGAATATTTGTGCATCATTGTTCACTCTAAAGACTAGTAGAAATATTGATTTTTAATGTTGCACAGAGGTTTTTTGGGTTAAGTCTATGGACAGTTTATTTTACACCCAAAGTTAGGACTGTGAGCTTCACGTGGGTTAATATATTAAGAGACCAGCCCTAAACGTATCTACTCAGATTCCAACTCATGTCTGTTTAGTGGGGCTTACTCCCTGGAAAGTGTTCTTAGGATTGCACTGTAAGGCTGCAATTCTAAGTGCACTTACTAGGGAATAAGTACCATTGACCTCAGTGGAATTTACTTTTGAGTATACTTGATTAGATTGCATTGTAAACTTCTTTTGCACTGTGGTTATTTGGTGGGCCTGAGGCTTTATTTTTGTTTCTTTTTAAAAAACATTTTATGCCACCTTTCTAACTGAAGTAGGTTGAAGGGCAGAACTCCATGCAGGCCATGTGCTGTTTTCCTCCTACCTGTGCATGGTTTGATGAAAAAGAAGCTGATGACCTAATTTCACTTACTATTCAAACTGAAGGGTATTTTGCATTTAATTTTATGATGAAACAGCTATGGCTCTCCAGATAGAAATAAGAACAAACAACTGATCCTGATAGGGCACAGTTGAAAATCAAGTAGTATGTCTTTTAAGTCTGGGCTGCGCACAGTATAGATGACCTTAAACATGTTTATTTTTTATGCAATGCTGCTCACGTTATGACTGTAATAGCATATTTTATATGGAAAGAAGTAACTTAACTATTTACAATTGAAGGTTGTGTCCAATTAGCCATAGAGGCTGGTTGTCCTGAGAAGCCAGTTCCTCTGTCCCCCTTCCTTTACCCATAGTCCTTTAAAGTCTGAAGGAGAAAGCCTGTCCACAGGTTCAAAGATTCTGAGGTGTGGGAAAGAGGGCCAGAAATCGCCTGGCTCAACCTGCTGTTCACCAAGATAACTTCTTCAATAATCCTAGATTGGATCCCAGACTAGGGAGGCCTCCTGGAACTCCTGCAGGGGTCTTCCCACCTCAGGTACAGGGGTCATGGTGGCAGTTGGCCTCGGGGACCTAAAGAAAGTATGTGCACAGTCTTGTTCCCCTGTGCCTTCAGAAAAAAGGAAGTCCCTGCTTTGTGTTTGAGAACAGTTGCAGCAAGCTCAAGATGTTCATGTCCTTTCCATTGGGAGTGGGTGTTAGTTGTGTTTCTCCTGTTCTGAATCCACTGTAGAGCCTGAACCTGAGATATGCTGAAGGCAGCAGGAATGTGAAGATGAACCGGTTCACTTCTATTTCTTGCCCCACCCACCACTGTTAAGTTCCAGGCCAAAGAAAAGCTCTCCTCAGACCTAATAACTGAGGGTTTTCATGTGGATACTGCTGTTTTCTGCCAGTGTTCAGTGGTAGCGTGAGGGCAACATGCATACCTAGCCCTTTGGAGCTGGGGAGGGGGGGTGGGGTTTCATGCCAGAATGCAAGATTGTCTTGATTTATTTGAGATTCACCAACTCCGATAGGGGCCATTCCTGTCCTCATCCACTTTGCACACAAAGCATGTTCACTTTATTAATTGGGTTGTGATAGCTTTTCCATGAAACACTGAACTTTCATTTGTCTACATTTAAAAACAACATAAGAACGTAAGAAGCTGTGATGGATCAGGCCAGTGGGTCCATCCAGTCCAACAGTCTGTGTCACACAGTGGCCAAAACCCAGGTGTCATCAGGAGGTCCACTAGTGGGGCCAGAACTCCAGAAGCCCCCCTACTGTGGCCTCCAGGCACCAAGAATACAGAGCATCACTTGCCCCAGACTGAGAGTTCCTATCTATACCTTATGGCTAATAACCACGGATGGACCTCTGCTCCATATGTTTATCCAATCCCCTCTTGAAGCTGTCTATGCTTGTAGCTGCCACCACTTCCTCTGGCAGTGAATTCCATGTGTTAATCACTCTTTGGGTGAAGAAGTACTTCCTTTTATCTGTTCTAAACTTACTGCTCATCAATTTCATTGAGTGCCCACAAGTTCTTGTATTGCGAGAAAGGGAGAAAAGTATTTTTCTCTACCTGCTCTATCCAATGCATAATTTTGTGAACTTCTATCATGTCACCCCTCAGTCATCATTTCTCCAAGCTAAAGAGCCCTAACCTTTTTAACCTTTCTTCATAGGGAAAGTGTTCCACCCCCTTAATCATTCCAGTTGCCCTTTTTTGCATCTTTTCCAGTGCTATAATATCTTTTTTGAGGTGCAGTGACCAGAACTGTACACAGTATTCCAAATGAGGTGGCACCATAGATTTCTACAAGAGCATTATTAGACTGGTTGATTTGTTTTCAATCCTCCTCCTAATAATCCCCAGCATAGCATTTGCCTTTTTTATTGTAGTCGCACACTGAATCCACATCGACTCCAGGATCTCTCTCCTGGTCAGTTACCACCAGTTTGGATCCCATCAACATGTATTTATAGTTGAGATTTTTGGCTCCAGTGTGCATTACTTTACACTTCCCCACATTGAACCTCATTTGCCACATAGATACCCACTCGTCCAGCCTCAACAAATGCCTCTGGAGTGCCTCACAGTCCTCCCTGGTTTTCACCACCCTGAACAACTTAGTGTTAATTTAGCCACTTCACTGCTTACTCCCAATTCCAAATCTGTAATGAACAAGTTAAAAAGCACCAAACCTAGTACTGAGCCCTGCATTGCCCTATTGTTCGCGGGGCGGGATATAAATGTGAAATAATAAATAAAATAAAATAAAATAAATAAATTTACCACCTTCCACTGTGAAAACTACCCATTTATACACACTCTCTGTTTCCTGTTAATCAGTTTTTAATCCATAAGAGGACTTGTCCTCTTATCTCATGACTGTTTAATTTACTTAGGAGCCTTTGGTGAGGAACTTTATCAAAAGCTTTCTGGAATTCTAGGTAAACAACATTTATTGGGTCACCCTTGTCCACATGCTTGTTCACCCCCTCAAAGAACTCTAAAAGGTTAGTGAGACAAGATCTTCCCATACGGAAGGACTTACTGGCGGCACCTCATTTTCCCCTCCCCCAGTGTTTCCCCTTTCATTTTCCTGAAAACTCCATAGGCTTTCCCCTTTTCTTGCTTCCTATCTACCAGCAAACCCATCTTTGTCTGTCGTCCTGTCTTCAGCTATCCTTCATCCCAGCAGCCTCTCCCTGGGAAAACTGCATGGTTCCAGCTGCTGGGCTAGGCTAGACAAGAGGAAAATAGCACAAGAGGACAAGGACAAAAGAATTTTCTTTCCTTCCTGTTATCTTCCCCACCCCCAATTCTCTGTGGACTTCTCTGTTTTTTTGGCTTTGTTACTCATAAAATAGCTGGGGTTCCTTCCCCTACATTTTGTCCTGACAACAAACATGGGTTACGCTGCAACATGGGAAAGAAGTCTGTGAGCACCAAGTGAGCATTTTGGATGAGTGGGAGATTGACCCTAGATCTTTCCACTTGAATCTGCTATACTTTGTCCAACTTCACTACTTATGCATGTAATCACATTGTAAGTTATTTGCAAGGTTGTTTTAAAGGTGTTGTGGAGAACACACACCCATTGATGGGATTTTGTGTCATATGTGAGTTATTAGAATACTAAGAAACACTTATTTTAATCCTTACTAAAGTTTTAGTTGGAACTTGTTCACAGAAACAGCGTATCAGCTAAGAAACTAGAAAATGGAAGCTGTTATCATGCCCATACTATTATAAGAATATGGTTCAGTTCTTCACACATTTGAAGTAATGTCACATAAATGCCACCTGCAGTGGGTAATATTAACTGAGGGCTTTTAGTTGCTATAATGTAGTTGGGATCCTATGTGTGCTGTTTTCTCTGACACCCCACCCCACTTAGGAAGAATTATTGAGATCAGAATACAAGCCTCCTCCCCCCCTCCACAGAGAACCACCACACAGCTATAGGAACGTACAGAAAAAAGGATAAATTATAGGTCCTCTGTACTCTCTGGAGGCCCTAGCCTATGACATGCTCCCTTTTTTTATCTCCTCACCACCCCACCTAACCCATTTAAAGGACCCAGGATTCCTTGGCATATAGACCAGTGCTCAAGGGATTCTACATGGAGCTAGAGCTCAGTGAACCAGCACAACTCTCATTTTTTGAGAAATCCTGAGTTTTCCTTCACTGTGATCTTTCAGGAGAAACACAGAGAAGTGCCATGCATTTGCCTAAGAGCATAGTTGTTATAGCCAATCGGTGACTGATATATAAACAATTAACTTGAGACCCTAAGATGCTATTAATTTTGGCTGCTTCACCCTGTCTAGTCACGCTTCCTCCCCCCCCCCCCCATGGCCAATAGCCATGAAGTGGGGGCAGTGAGAAGTCATTCAGCTGTTTCATCCCTTATGCACCAGTGGCAAGTCTATAGACATAGTCATGCTAGTACTATTGTCACCCCCACCCCCTCTCTGTCCCATCATGAAGGCACCTCAAAGGAGAGCTCTGTCTGCTGATTACTGTCATACACAGATGCACTGTTCTCTCTTACTACAGTCTCATCAGTTTGCAAGACCTCAGCAAGGCTGTTAATGATAGGACCTTTTGGAGGTCATTAATACATAGGGTCACCATAAGTCAAAAGTACATAACATGCACAAACTCTTCTAAGTTATGGAGTGGACTGTGAGAGCCCTCAAATAGAAATTGGGTTGTCAACCCTGTAGGGCATCTGTGCTTTGGAAAGGTTCAAGAAAGCCTTGTAGGTACAGCTAAATCCATCTCTGCACCTTTGTGCTAGATATTGCATTTCTGTTGTGTTTCTGTCTTTCCTGAGACACAGAAATGTGGGACGAAAAACGATCCAGTCCTCACAAAGGAACTGACTGTTTCCACTAGTCGCTGATGCTATTATATGCCTTGTCTTGTGACGCTGTGTGGAGGACATCCTTGGCTCCTGTGATGGTAGTCTGCCTGCCCATAAAGAGTCAGGAGAAACACAGAGATGGTGATGAGTAATAAGCATCAGGTTAACTGAAAGAATTGTGATCGGATATAATTAACAGAGGGAGTCATCACCCTACTTATTCCAATGTTCTTGCTAGACGTAGAATTAATAAACCGGCAGAACTGTGTGTTCTGACAGCATAAGGTGGATTTAGTTGCACTGCTATTCTTGACCAGCCAGAATGCAATTAGACTGAGACAGTCGAGTAGAATTGTTTCAAAACAGTTGGTTTAAGGATCACATAGCTTGAATATGCTAGATCAGTATTGAGGAGGCCCATGGATATGGAATTTAGATGAGGCTTATTGTTATGAAACCATAGTTCATCCTCAGTGTTTGATTATGATGGATTTAGAATGGATAAAAATGCAATTGGATAAAATGATAAAAATGAAATTTACTTTTTGAATTTCATTGTATTTTTTAAAACAATTTTTTATTTTCTTTTATTAAAAAAAACTTCCAGTAACATAAACAATCAATTTAACCTACATCAATAAACTCCAAAATATTTAACAAAATAACCATAACCAACAACAATAACAACAATGGCTCTCGTAGCAAACCATAGCAACTCATTACTCTTATACATTCCTTAATTATGCATAAAAGGCAAATTTTAAATATTTTTTTGTCACTTTATATAACGGATTTTGACATTTAGTTACATAACCAAAAAAGGAAAACCATCTTTCCAAAAAGGAGTTTTGTTTATTTGGGGAGTGGGATGCAGCTATCTGTGAAGAAAGTTTATCTGCCACAGCAACGGCCCAACATTTCTTTAGCCATTGTTTAACAGTCGGTACCTTATTTTGGTTCCAGATTTGTGCTAATAATGATTTAGCCGCATAAAGTAACAAAGTAATTCATTCTGAGGTTTGTCTTGAAATATGTAAATCAGGCCAAAAACTGATTCCGGAGAATTTGGAATGGTTTCCCCACATATATTAGCTATTTCTTTAATTATGCGATCCCAAATTTTAAAAACCCGATTACAACTCCACCAACAGTGGAGAAACATGCCAACTGAATTACAACCTTTCCAGCAGCTAGGATTAGATTTATGTTTACTGTGGAAAAGACGTTGTGGAGTAAGATACCATCTAAAATGAATCTTAAACGACTGTAATTTAACTACCAGATTATTAGTGGTAAAAGCATGAGAATTCCACATACTGTTCCATTGTTTATCCTCTAAGGATGACAAACAGTCTTTATTCCAGGCCTGATGTACACTAGATTGGCATTGCCGTATTTTGTCATTTAACAAATTGTAAATCGCTCCAGTCAATCCCTTAGAGTTAAATTCTTCTGAGAGTAGCCTCTTTTCAAAATAAGTAAGGGGTCTATCCAATTCTAGTGTTTGCTTTAGGCCCAGGAACATGTGTGATAATTGATGATATTGAAACCAGGTTAAAGGCGTTTCTATCTTACTTTCAGTTTGTTCCTTTGAGCCTAACTGTTTCTGCCAAAGGATATCATACACTCTAAAAAAATTTTTTTTTATCTGAACGCCATATATGTTGCAGGAGACCTTCCAGGACTAAACCAATTTTGTCCTAAAAAAGAAGCAGTTGGAGAAATGCCCGGAGCTGAAACATGTCTTTATTTGTCCCAAAGCTTTAAAGTAAAAGCCAAATATTTGTTTTGTTGAAGTAATTTATTCCGATTACCAGACTAATTCCAAATTGCTCCATGCAATATGTCAGGAGTCAAATATGAAGCTTCTAACAAGACCCAAGTTTTTTCACAGACCGGGTTAGCATAAAAATAAATCATTTTCAATTGTGCGGCTATAAAATAAACATCTAATGATGGCAATCCAAGTCCACCCTTGTCTACTGGTTTTTGTAAAAGAGAATACTTGACCCTAGCTTTTTTGTTATCCCAGAGAAATTTTAAAAGTAACGCCTTCCAAGTAGTACAATCTGCTTATAAATGTGGTAAAGGAATATTTTGGAAGTAAAATAAAAACTTAGGAAATAGAATAGATTTAAATAACTCAATTTTTTCTAATAAAGATAAGTTCAGCTTCTGCCACTCTTGTAAAGTAGATTTAAGCATCGTTGTAAGTGGTTTATAATTTTCTTGGTAAAGATTACTAAAATCTATGGGTATAGTAATTCCCAGATGTTTCCAATTTTTCTTAATCCATCTAAACGGAAATAAAGAAGAAATAGATTGTTTGTCACTATCAGTCAAGTTGATTGGATAAAGTTCTGATTTTCCAAAATTAATTAAAAATCCAGAGACCATACTAAAATTCGAAATAAGAGCCATCAAGTTTTTTAATGATTCCCTCAAATTAACCAAATAAAGAATTTCATTGTATTTTTGAAAGACCTTTTAATTATTTAGTGGTTAATTTTCCTGATTTTGTAAGGGTGATTGGTTTTTAAAAAGAGCGGAAGGTGTTTGTAAGAAAAATTATGCACACTGGCTCTCTAAAATTTAGATGTTTTTAAACCAAATGACATTGATACTGTTATGTTTCATCTATTGCCAGTAGATGGCACACTTCACAAGGAAGATAATTACATACGCTATTTGCCTAGAGTCCTTTATCTTAATACCTTCTCCCCCTCTTAATCCCAAATATGTATCTTGACTGATATGCTAAATTAACGTTTTGGATTTTTTATTTCAGTTTTTCTTGTGAAATGCGCATGTTTTCTGCTTATATAAATGGTGATCTGATGGAACAGGCCACAGGCTGTAGCTGAGGTTTCAGAGGGGCAGATGTATTAATTTGTTGCAGCAGAAATGAACAGAAGTCTTATCACACCTTAAAAATGAACAGAATCTTATTCCAGCCAAGATGGATAGAAGTCGGTTTTTAAAAATTAAAAATTGGATTTTTCTTTCCATTTAAATCAGGTTTTTAAAAATTTTAATCGGATTTTTAAAATAGAATATCTGTGACATATTCTAGATAGATTTTTCCTCAAAGATGCTTGGTTTTGCAGTTCTCAAAACTGAATTTGTGTCTGCAGAGATCCCATGCCTCTTCTTCACAGCAAAAGTGTTATAAAATAAACATACAGAGTTGAGAAAAAGACCTTAATTCCATTGTTCCTCTGCAAATCTGTGTACACAGAATCAACCCCTTACCTCTTAAGTTCAGTGAATAGAAGATTGTTTGGAGTGGAATAGATCTGCATAAGGAGCTAAATGTGAGGAGGGAGGGGACAAGTAGTAAAAGTGAAAGTGAAACCTTTTGAGCAGAATACTTTACAAGACTTGAGATCTTTGTGTGTATAGCCTGAGGTTTAAAGTGTTATCATGTATTTCCTTCATTATATGGGCCCTTGATCCTGCAAGTTGTTTGTTTTTTCACACCTATATAAAGAAGAAGAGAGGTTGGATTTATACCCCGCCCTTCACTCCCCAAGGGAGTCTCGGAGCGGCTTACAAACCCCTCTCCCTTCCCCTCCCCACAACAGACACCCTGTGAGGTAGGTGGGGCTGAGAGACCTCTGACAGAAACTGCTCTTTTTCAAGAACAGCTGTGCCAGAGCTATGGCTTGCCCAAGGTCACCCAGCAGGTGCAAGTGGAGGAATGGGGAATCAAACCCGGTTCTCCCAGAGTCTGGGTACTTAACCACTACACCATCTAACTGTATTTGACCCTCCAGAATGGCCCTGTATCTCTAGTGAAAGAACATGCATGCATGTGCACAATAGGGAAAATAGCTTCCTAGACCTTGAAGGGAACCCAGTGAGTTCCTTGTCTCTTCACAGCAACCATGCACACACACCCCTACTCCCAGCAGAGTGAACAGATCAGCAGCCTTAAGAGAAGGTAGCACAGCAAGTCTCTCCTAGCAAAGACCCAGTTTTCAAAAGCTGAGTCTGAGCGCACATAGGTAAGAACATGAGAAGAATCAGGGAAGGAAAACAAAGAAATGAGAACAAAAAAAGATTTCTTTAACAGTCATGCCTCTCTAGCAAAATCAAGCCAAACCCTGCCCCACACCCAACATGGAAAGTTGACCAAAGGTTTCCCGTCTTACAGATCCATGTTTCAGAGGTTTACCTTTGACTACTTGGAATTAGAGGGGCTTGCTAAATTCCCTTAAAAGTCCAGACCAGTGAACAGTTTCCCCAGGTTCATGTGGGGTTTTTGTACCCAGTATTTTGGAGTCTTGTACAAAGCTAAGCACAGGGTGTAAAGGCCTCTGGTCAGTGGCCACGGAGTTGTCAGATGGGGGGGATGCCCCATTGTCTCTAGCCTCCTCCAGTGATGGTTGACTTTTTATTTATTTTTTATTTAACTCCTTGACAGGAATCAAAAGCAGCTTGCAACATTGTCTTCCCCTCCTTTATTATATCTTCACAATAACCCATTGTCCAAGAGAGTGACAAGCCCAGGGTCACCCAGTGAGGTTCCATGGCAGAGTAGGGATGCTGAACCTGGGTCTCCCAGATCCCAGTCGGATACTTGGGAGATACCTGCACCACACTGGCTTTATGAATAAAGTTGCTTTCTTTCAGTTTCCCTAATCCAGGTAACCTAACTGAAATATTGTACAAACTGCTCGTTCATTATCAGTGGCGTACCAGGGGAGGGCAGTCAGCCCCGGGCACAGCTTAAGGAAGGCCTTTGAAGGGGCCCCTCAAAGCCAGTGTTGTCCTGCTCTGCCTCCAGCAGAATGAGTATTTTTAAAGTGTAATTCTGGCTGCAGCCACTAGGGGCACAGGAAAGTCTGAGCATAGCTGTTGGATCGGCTAAGGTTCCCTTTTCTCCAAGACTCAAGCAAACTTCCTTAACAGATTGTGCTGGTACCTGCTACAGCAATTGCCAGTGTCCAGGTCATTTTCTCCAGTAGTTTAGCATTTCTGTCTTCCTTTCCTTGCACCCAGCTCAGCCAGATCCTGCCAAGCAGTAGTCAGGATGTTGCAGCAAGATAAAACAACCTTTCCCTCTCTTAATTTCTCTCCCTCTTTTTCACACGTTTCTCATTCATTTCTGTCTCCACCTAATTTTTCTGTGTCCCTCCCCTTTATTTTCACTTTTTGGTCTCAAGACCTTCTCATCCGTATCCTGCTTGGTGACAGAATGTATTTAAGAGTAGTATAGTAGCAAACCTTTGTTAATATTATGCTGGGTACCCTGTACATTGCATTGGTTCTGTTGGGGTGCAAAAATACCCTCCCTTAAGTTTCTACTGCAGAGATTCTCTGGTTTGACTTTAGTCCTTTGGAAACAATGGAGGATGGGGGCACCTCCTTTTGGGAGTAGTGTGTTTCTTAACATCCAGTCTGGTCAAGCTTGAGATCACTATTTTGTAATGCTTTGGCTAGTGTTAGTTTGTAAAAGTTAGTACAAAGGCAGACTCCTAGCTTTCAAAAATGCCTTGGAGGTGTTTGGGATGGTCATCTCTTGAGCTTCAAAAGGGAGAACAGAAGCCCTCCCAAATGCCTGCTCAGAACATGAGTGGTGTGATGGAAGTCTTTTTTTTGGTCAGGTCACAGTGACCTTGTAGGTTTTTTAAGGCAAGGATAAAATAGTGAAGGGGGGAAAGAAGGCTGCCCTGAGCTCCTCCAAGGAAGGGGGGTGGTGGCAGTGTACCACATAAATGAACAAAATGAAGAAATGTGTAATATTAACATGTAGAGGCCACTGGGGCCCCAAAATGGCATTTAGAACTCTAGTTATGGACAAATGAGTCCTTTCCAGGCTGTCTATACAGAAATGCAGATTGATAATAAAGCAGTTGTAAAATGGCAAATAAACTGTTTTTCCTTGCAATGTGATTGCACAATGTGTTTTTCTGTCCCTCAGGCTGCTTTGACACTTCCACAAAGGCCATTTCTTCACTGTTCTACTGTGATTCCAGTTGTGTGTCTGATGCTGAAGTTTATTATGCATCTGTTCAAGCTGAAGGATTCGTGGTGTTTTCTACCCTGGATGCTGTTTATATCGTGGACTTCACACCACGTTCGAGATGGAATTCGTCACGGCTTGTGGATCTGTCCATTTGGAAAAACTGCACCCTTGCCGTACTGGCTTTACGTGGCAATCACAGCATCCTTACCTCATTTCTGTTCCTTTATTATGTATTTAACAGGAACAAGGGAACTGCTGTCTATAAAACATGGGATTCATATTGATGTCTAAGGATGTTGCAGGTGGTTGTGTTTGCATTGTTGAAATAATTCCCTCAGGTTTTCTCAGTTAGGTCTAACCTGAAACCACATTGCTTATTATAGCTGCCATTCCCTGAGGCCACTGCTGCACAAAATAATATGATGGTTAATGTTCCATTCAACATAGTCATTAGAATATTCTTCTGTAGACCATTTCTTTTGTTGATTCCCAAACAGGTTTGAGTATTTTGTGAGAAAAGAGTAATAACTGCTATTCCTAGGTTCGAGTCCAGTAGCACTCTATAGAGACCAGCAAGATTTTCAGGGCATAAGCTTTGTCAGACAGAGGGAGCTTTGACTCTCAAAAAGTTACACCCTGAAACTCTTGTTGTGTCTCTAAGGTGCTACTGGACTCGAATCTAACTTGCCTACTACAGACCAACATGACTAACCTCTGCAATGGCTATTTTTTACCAACATTCCTCTCTCTGCAGTCCATAGTGGCTGAATCAGCCCCAGGCTCTTCAGTTCTGGTTCCACAACAGGTAGATACTTTTGTTTGGTTCCCAAACTCTCTAGCCTTGGAGGTTATAGAACTGGGTTGGGGTGGTGGGCAGGTTCCTGGAAAGGAAAGGAAGTGGCCATCCTCTAACCCCAACAGAAATGTATCTTGTAAAGTCAAATACAAAGAGTGGAACAAATGGGAAGCATAATATACCCGTCTTCTGAACTGCTAACGATGCTAGATACATGTTAGTGGTTTCTAGAGTTGTTTCTGCTTCAGTATTCTCTGCAGTACAGATTTGACTCAGTCACTCTTCATTATATTTCTGCCTTCTAAATGTCTTCTCATATTGCAGATGTCTAGCACCATTTAGGTTCCAAGGACAATACAAATTCAACACTGCATATTGTTGAGAAATACCCAACCACGGGTTTCTTCCCATTTTAGATTGTGATTAGACGCTGCCAGTTCAGGGACCACTCCCTCAGGGGTGTCAAATGTCCCTTTATTAGATCATACAATAACAAAAGAGGAGGTAAAAACTTGCCTGTGGCAACAAAATACTGATGGGCCAAATGTTTTGTTTGTCTGTCCAATATAGAGTTGTTAACATTTTCAGTATTTAAAACTTCTAAAAAGATGTTTGATTTTTAAAATCAAGGGATTTCATCTTGCATACAGTGAAATAGATGGGAAAAATTGATTGCCTTATTTGTGGTTCAATAACAGCTTCTTTAAATGCTTTAATTGGAATTGTAACTAAACTATAATAATGCAGGAAAATTAACTACCAGTTCACTATATTTTCAAGTTACTTAACAGGGTTTTTTTTTTACTATAGCAATTTTTAGTTAATTTATGATTTCTTCTTGTTTATTGAAGAATATATGGATGTACAGTTTTATTTCTTGAAGAGGGATTATAGATGCTGTGAATTGCTTCACACATTTTAGTTGATAAAAAAGCAATGTATAAAGTACAAAATCAAAAATTGATAGAATAGAATTAACTGGAGACTTCTGAATTTTTTGTTGCTTTTAGAGTTCTCTCCCCCCAAAAAAGCATTTGAGTTAAAAGTAAACTTCTGGTAATTTGGTCTTTAAAAACAAATGCCAGTTAATTCCACTTGCAAGATTTAGTTGTTTGGAACAACTTCTGTAGAAGTGGCTGTCTTTGGAATAGCAATACGCAAAGACAAAAACAAAGAGAAGCCTTTGTACATTTTGTGCATGTTATGGCTGATTCCCAAAAATGTCTTGGCCTGAGCTAACCTTCCCCCCAAAGCTCATGTATGGTGGATGTTTGCTTATCGTTTTACGGAGTAGCTATTGCCATATTCCTATTCACTTAGAACAGAGGATCAGCTCTGTGAGATGCAGAATGGGCATCAGTTTCAGACAGGAATAGGTTATGGGGACCAGCAAGGATATATGGGAGTGGTGATGCAGAAGAGACCACAAAAAGTGGGTAAGCAAAAGGTCTGTATAATGATCAGAGCCTGTTCCCAGCTTAGATTCAGCTCAGAGGGCTTTCTTGCTTGATAACTGAAGTAGTCTGTGCAGGCGCTACATGACAGCAAATCCTCATTTTTGTGCCAAATGTATAGTTCACAGGAAATTAGTCTGAATCCTGACTCTCTCTGAGTATATCTTCTCGTTCATCTATTTCCAGATTTTTTTTCCTCTCTTCCTATGCTGCACTTTAAGTATGCACTTAATCTTAACTACATACATTTTTGGATGTGCACCTAAACATGTTATGAATGGATCAGACTCAAACAGATCCATGTGTAGAAGAGATGGACTTGTGTAAGAAAAAAATCTGGATTCCCTTCATCTGCCAGTATGTTCCTGCATTAGGGTTGCCAGCTCTGGGTTGGGAAATACCTGGAGGTTTTAGGGGTGGAGCCCAAGGAGGGTGGGATTTGGGAAGGGGAGGGATTTCACTGGAGTATAATACCATAGAGTCCACCCTCCAAAGCGGCTATTTTCTCCAGGTGAAGTGATCTCCATCACCTGGAGATCAGTTGTAATTTCAGATCTCCAGCCACCATGTGGAGGCTGGCAACCATATCCTGTATGCCTTAGTGTGAATTGCGTGCCACAGTCACTGGTGGGAGCACTATGGTTTTGCACAGCACATGGATCCTTTACACAGTTTTGATCAGAGAAAAGCCGTGCCATTAAAGAATTATCAGTATTTTATATCATGATGAAGCATTTGAAGAGTTCAGCTTTCTGGTTCTCAAGGGTTTTCTTTAGTAAGCTGTATTTGAAACCATGGAATGCCAAGGATTATTTATGATGCCATCTAGGTATACTCATCTTGGTGTTCTCAACTGTTCAGTTTCCTATCTCCGTCACTATTACAACCTTGTTCTTTGCTATGTGTTCCACTACAGGTGTTTAATCGTTGCCACATGCCTCATCTTCTGTAATATCCAGTCCCAGAGTAGAATCTGGAAACCTTGTAAGAGATGCTGTGATCAAATTTGGTGTCTGTAAATATACTCCCTACTGCTGCTTCTCTCTATAGTGTTGCTTAATATGCAATAGGAACTGGAAAAAAAACTAATTAGATTCACTTGACTGGATTGGTTAATGAAAGAAGAAACAAAGCTCAAAGCAGTGGTGGCCACTACCTACCCCACTAGCCCAAAGGGTTTGTGGCTGTTTCTGGCACGTGAGTAGCTAAAGCTTGAATCTCTAGTAATTAAGTTTTCCTTCTCCAGGTATTCCGAATCTTTTCACAAGCACTGCAGTAGGGAGTTGATAACGTACACGCTGCTATGGAACGTGTTCCTCTTATCTGTAGACTTTCCCCCCTGCTGGTCATCTTCCTGTTCCATTACCCTCATCTTGCCCAGCAAGCTCTGAAGCAGGGCACACTTATTTATTTATTGTCCACCTTTCTTGCTGAAAATCAAGGACCCTGTGTTGGGAGTGGGACCACAGCCATCTCTGCATCACTTGCACTGGGATCTGTATTAGTCTTAATCTACACTATGTAGACAATCAAACCTTGGCTGGAATTTTAAGTTCCTTGCCCTGGACAGCTAATGATGTTAATACTAATACAGCTACTACAAGCTGATATTCCATTTCAGTCAAAAGAGAGCTGTTACACTTTCAGCCATCTTTTCTGTGTTGAGCAGGAGTTTAATTTAAAGTTGTTTAGCAGCGTGCCAAAAAAAAAAATCCTTGTTCTATTTTTTTTAATGGAGACTCTATTTTCCTAAATAAAATATTTTGAGAGTGTGCTGTTTTATCCCGTCTGGCACATTATCATTGTGTTGAGCAGAATAGTGTTCAGTTTAATGACTGAAGCTATAGAGGGAAAATTGGCACAAAGCAATTAATTAAAACAGGAAAATAGTTTTACTTTTCAGATGGCCTTACACAAAACAGTGAACAGTTGGTCCCACACACAAATAATACAATGTATGTGTGCTGTTGTTATATTAGAGTTAATATGCTGAGAACCAATACAAAAAACTATGTGCTGATGCTTGGATGCCTTAAAGTTTTGTAATACATAAACACACAGCTTATTGATCATTACTTGGGTCAGAACTGTTCATTTACTTGGAGCAAAATTATTATATGAATTCTGCAAACATTGATTATTTTAGAGTGACACATCTCTGGATAAGTGCAGGAATGTAACTCTGTGGTAAATGTGTTTAATCAACATGGGTAGTTGTCCACCAGGGGTTGGTTGTCTGGGTTAATGGCTCCTAATGATTTAGTACCCATAAATGCACTGTCTTGCTGGACAGGAAAACATTGATTGTTCTGTAGCTGTGTAATATTATATTATTATACTATATTATGGTAACTCATGTAGAATATGTTTGTTTAGATACCCAACAATAAAAGCACAATTTGGCCACAGTTACCCATATCCTAATCCCATCCATGTTTGATCACTGTAATGCACTCTGCATGGGACTGTCTTTGAAAATAGTTCTGAAATCTCTTTCCAGCTGCAGCTGCAAAACAGATAGCTGTCGTGAGCTATAGAGTATAGTGTCATGAAAAAAATTAACTGGCCAGCATTTGGTTTCCTAGTACAATTCAAAATGCTGACCTATAGAGGCCTAAACAGTCTGGGGCCAGGATACTTGAAGGACCCCCAGCTGCCACATGTACATGCCCAACAATTGAGATCTTTTGCAAGGTCCTGTTCTGTGTACTTCAAGTTCCATTTTCAGAGGTAGGACAGATTGCTACCCAAGACAGGGCCTTTTCTGTCGTGGTGCCTCAACTTCAGAACTCCCTGCAGCGATTTGTCTGGCACCAAGCTTAGTGTGATTTTAATTCCAGGTGGGGGGGAAATCTTTCCCAGCCATTGTAGACTGGATTTTAACCACACCACCACCATCATTCTGGTACTCACTCCTGTTATCTCATTACCGAAATTACTGTCAGACTTACTGGTTTATTACTGTATCTGAAGAAGTGTGCATGCACACGAAAGCTTGTATCCAGAATAAAACTTTGTTGGTCGTAAAGGTACCACTCAAACTTTGTCCTGGTTTGTCACTGGACACCATTCTTTTATCATTTGTATGGGCTTTTGTGTGGTGCTGTAGTTAATATTTGGATGCTGCTGTGTGGTTGTTGATTCTTATTTCAGCTTTTTATTAATGCTTTGAAGCCACCTCAGGAACCTGTGTGCTGAGAGCACGCAGTAGAAATAATTCAAATACGTAAGGTTAATAGCTAATGAAGGAGCCAAGAATGGACAGGAGTATCTTATTGAACCATTTGATCTGCAATCATTGCGTTTTTTCCAAATGCCATAACTAGTAAGGCTAGCAGTCACAAGGTGATTCATGTAAACAAACTGTTATATGTTAGATTGATGTCTGATTTCTGAGCCAAGATGGGTACCAGCATGGCAGTCTCTTCCCGCTCCTGGCAAGAGAGTCAAGTTGGGTTACAATAATCTCACATAGTTGCAGGTATCACATGACAGCTTGGCTGCTGCGGGCGTTTCCAAGACAGATGGAAGTCAGATTGACCCAAGTAATTATAACTTGAAACGGCCCTGCCTTGGGTTCCTGGGCTTGCCAGCAGATCAGCTCTTAGAGGTAGAACAGCCGTATATGAATAAAGAACCAGTTGGTAGAAGAAAGTCACGAAGAAACTACACGTCTTGCAGTCAAGATGCTTGAATTTCCACAAAATAAGTACAGAGAATAGTGTCTAGTTCCCACTAACCTTCTTTTTGTGTAAATGTTGTATATCTAAAAAGCCAAGTTTGGAACTGCGGTGGGATTCAGTATCTTTAAACTGGATCATTGATTCATGCTCAGAACTTGCACTGAAACAAACAGAGGCTGTAAGAGACGGTGTCCTGAACTAAATTGAATTTGCTGTTTTTAATGTTACTGCACAAGGCTTTCCATCTTTTCTCTAGCTTCATGGCACCTACAGAATTACTACCAAGCTCTTTTTCAATGAGAAGGGAACCTAGAATTATAGGGTTTTTCCTTTTAATACAGTGGTACATGTTCTGTCTTCATATTTTCTGCTGTTTGTGAACAAAACTGTGAATACTGAACTGACTGTATTGTTTTCTCGGTAACACTGAAGTGGTATTAAAAATGTTCAACAACAAATAGTTTGCTTTGTATCTCTACCATAATATGGCTTATCCTTTTTACCTATTTGAGGCAGTGTGATTTAGTGGTTGGAGCAAGTTCTGAGAGATCCATGTTCAAATCCGCACTGCCTTAAAGCTTTCTAGGTGGCTTAGAGCCAGTCACTATATCTCAGCCTAACCTACCTCACAAGGTGGTTGTGAAGAGAGCTCTTTGGAGAAAGGGTGGGATACAATGTACCAAACAATATGACTAGGTCTATTATTTCTTCATTGATTTCATAAGGACATAAGAGAAGCCATGCTGGATCAGACCAGTGGCCCATCCAGTCTAACAATCCATGTCACACAGTGGCCAAACCCCAAGTGCCATCAGGAAGTCCTCCAGCAGGATTTCCATAAACATGTTCTCTTAAATGTGTTAACAAGTAAAGCTGGCAACATTAGTGTAATGGATAGAGTTCAGCTGGGATTGGGAGGCTATGAGTTCAGATTGTCCATCCATGAAGTTAACTTTCAACTTAACCTACCTCATAGGGTTGTTGCGAGGATAAAATGGAGGAGGAGAAAGCTATGGCACCACCCTCAAGTGTGTGAAAGAGCATCAAGTAAGTGATACTCCCTTATGAAGACAGCTGGTGTACTTTCGTAGTTCAGTTTGCCAGGTGCTTAGCAGCTTAGTAATTTAAACCATATTTTATCAGAAATTCCTGTGGCTGCAAGGCATGATTTTTGGCAAGATGAGCGTTGCTAGACTGCACAAAAAAGTCTATAGTCTAAATTGTCTCTAACAATGGCCAGCTGTGGAAACTTTCAGATAGCCAAGGGCCCTTCTGCCTGTACTGCTCGTGTATCCTCGCCTGCAGAGGTGAGGCAGGTGGGTGGTCAGACACTTGGTGTTCTCAGTGGTGGCACCTGGCCTGTGAGATACCCTTCCCCCTGGAGGTTCACCTGATGCCTGTTCTGCTCCCTTCTGGGCACCAAGCCAAAGACATTTCTTTTTACTCCGACCTTTGATCTTTGAAACGTTTTGTATGCTCTGCTTTTAGCTTGAGGACTGCTTTATGAGGCTCATTTAGTCTACTAAATGTTTTATCCTCTGGCTGGGTTTTTAATAGTTGGTTGATTTTAATTATTTTTGTGCTGTTCTGTGATCTTACCATGTTTTACTTGGTGACCTGCCTTAAGCAGATTCTCAAGGGGGAGGCAGCATATAAATTTAATAAACCATGATGGGAAAAATCATTTATTATTTTACTAGAGGGTTTTTGCAAATTAGCAAGCTGTTTCTAAATCGTATTTTGATACTTCAATTGAGCCCGCTTGCGGGGAGGGTGGGGTATAAATATGAAATAATAAATAAAATAAAAAGTACATGAGATAAATCAATCTTGGGGGGGGGAGTCTTAGCTAGTAAATAGCATCGGTCTTAGCTAGTAAATAACATCAGGACATTCGGTCAGACTTAATCAGTGGTTAAGACGCTGAACTGCAGACCAGAAGATCGGCAGTTTGAGACCTAAGTGCCGTGTGACTGAGTGAGCTCCGGTCTCTGGCCCCAGCTCCTGCCAATCTAGCAGTTCAAAAGCAAGAAATTGCAAGTAGATAGGCATCTAGTTACACCGGCCACATGACCATGGAAACATCTTTGGACAGTGCTGGCTCTTCAGCTTGGAAACGGAGATGAGCACCACCTCCTAGAGTCAGATTCAACTGGCTTTAGTCATTGCAGGCTTCAGAGATGTTTCCCATTGTGATTATTAATCACTGGCTACAGAATCAGGAAAAGGATGTATGAAGACATCTAAAGCAATTACTGTGTTTTTCTACCACTTTGAAGGACACTTTTAAATTGTTATCCCATCTGTGAAGAAAGACTTCTGCACATTTAGATGATGTCCATCAACTGAACTTTGACTCCTAATCTTTGGCACAGGTTTGTTAGTTAATTGTAGCAATAGAACACCCACTTGCTGCAGGTTAATAGATTTCTCAAATGGCTTTTGAAGCTAGAAAAAGTTATTTGCCTCCTGGTAACCCCCAGCCACAAAGCATTTGGAAGCTGAAAAGAATCTTGCACTACCTGTATTGTATTTAGACAGTACCTATCTGATTGCATATTGATTTTTGAAAACAAAGTGTTTCCCTTTGTGTACTTTGTACTCCTCTGTTGTGCGTCAAAAAGATTTATGCAATCATAAAATCCAAGAAATCTACTTGTAGGCGGTTTGCTAAATGCACAGTTGTAATAGGCGGTGAAATCTTGTAGAAATGTGCATCTTCTGACTCGCAATCTCTCCTTACTTTGCTGTGCAAACAAGCATGACCTGTATGTCTTGTAACAGGAGCCGTTTTCCAGGGCTGGTTATGGTAAAAGGGGAGGAAAGCCATCGCCACCCCACTGTGGCCAGCTTGCATTTTTCCTGAGTGGCGTCTGTGGTGGTCGAAGGCTCTCTTCTCTGTGGCCAGTTCACTGTCTTCCCAGCAGCTGCCCAGCTGCTAGGATGAGAGCACAGAGGCTGCAAAGAAATGTGGGGGTTGTTAGAGAAGGCAGGCTCTTTACTTCCATCTGTGGTGCAAGGCCCACAGTTAAGGGAGGCCCACAGCTGTTTCAAGGTAGGAACCACCTGGCAGCCACAAGCCCCAGTGAGCAATGGTCTTCCCCTCTATTCTGGAGCAGTAGAAAAGAGCAAGAGTCCAGTAGCACCTTAAAGACTACAAAATATGTGGCAGGATATGAACATCCGTGAGTCGGTGCTGCTTAATAGTTTCTGAGAAACTACTTTAAAAAAAAAAACCCACAGATAGATCATTATAACATGCCCACTGCTGATTTGTTTCTTAAAAGCCTAGAGGCAGCTGTTGGGAGTCTGAGGCAAGGAAAGTGCAGGGGAAATGCTGTGCTGAAGCTACCTGGAGAATTGCTGTCATGTGGAAACAGCCTTGCTGCATTTATACCCAGAGGTCTTGACATAAAGGGCGTGTCCCCAATGACTAATAATTATCGTGTAGCCAGAAGATTCTAAGATTGTCTGGCAGCTAGAGGTTCTAGCTCTTTTAGAGTTATGCACAACTAGGGGGTGAGGTAGACTTGTTTTTTAGGCAAGAAACATTTCAGAGGTGGTTTGCTGTTGCCTGCCTCTGTGTCCTGGCCCTGGTATTCCTTGGAGGTTGCCCTACCAAGTACTAGCCGGGGCTGACGCTGCTTAGCTTCTGAGATCTGACGAGATCAGGCTAGCCTGGGCTATCCAAGTCAGGGCATCCCATGGACACTGGACAGCCCCTGCTGCAGTACATGTTTCCACTGACACTGGCGCTTCCACTAAAGCAAGGGCTCATTTGATCTTAGAATCATAGAGTTGGCAGGGATCTCCAGGGTCATCTAGTCCAACCCCCTGCACAGTGCAGGAAATCCACAGATACTTCCCCCTCCACACCCCCAGGGACCCCTGCTCTATGCCCAGAAGAAGCAATCTTATACAAGCAGAAGTGATAGTAGTGGAGAAAGTACCCACTGCAGGGGAGGCTGTCCAGCATATGGAACACAGTCACAGGAGCCAAGCCAAGGGAAACGATATGTTCACTAAAAACCTCAGGCAGCTGGGAGCTGTGTATGAATGGAGAAACCCTATAAAATGGACTGTATTTAAAAAGTGTGAGTGGTAGTAAAGAAGGGGCTTAATTATTTGATGTCACACCTGAAACTTCGTCAAAGATTTAAAAAGTGAAGAGGATTGTTTGTTTATATACCACTTCTCCAATTTGAGTTCCATTGGGTTTATAAACCCAGTGTATAAAGCACACAAGGGCCACGGTGGATCAGAGGTTAAGACGCTGACTGGAAGGTCGGTAGCTCAGCAGTTCGAGACCCGAGTGCCGTGTGACGGAGTGAGCTCCCATCTCTGGTTCCAGCTCCTGCCAACCTAGCACTTCGAAAGCAAGAAATTGCAAGTAGATAAACAGGTACTGCTTCGGTGGGAAGGTGGCAGCATTCTGTACGCCTCGGCATTTAGTCATGCCAGCTACATGACCACAGAGAAGTCTTTGGACAGTGCTGGCTCTTCGGCTTGGAAAAGGAGATGAGCACTGCCCCCTAGAGTCAGACCTTTACTATAAAACACACAAACCATATTAGCAATCTAACTAATAGGTCAGCAGAAGCAATGTAAGATAAAAGACACTGTTTAAAAACCCCTTAAAATGGCAGAGTTAGAACTGAAGCCAATGGGGGGAAAGCTCACGTTAGACAGGTATAAGTCTGGAAACTGGGAGCTGGATCTAGTGGTGCTCTTCCCTTAGTGGAACAAGGCTTCTGTTGGTGGGAGACGATGGACAATGCTTTTCAAATTTCTCCTTCCAGCTGCAGATCCCCACTTGCCCTTGCTCTGCTTTTGGGGGGTGGGGTCCCATGACCCCCTTCCCCTGCCGAAGTTCAAGAAATGCCAAGTGTTGCAACTGGAGATGGGAGGCAGAAAAGTCTCATTCCACAGGAATCACTCTGGTCACAGTAGTTTGGATTCTCCCGTTGAGCTTTACAGCATACTGTTAGTAAGCAGAAGCAATCTATCAGTTTAACAAAGGTTATGGGGAAATAAGAAGTAGCTTCAGCCATTAGCTAGAGAAGTAATAGACTTGGAACCAGGGAGGGTGTCACGGCTTCTCTTTTCATTTCTGTGGTTAGATATGGTGTGTCTTTAACATTCTTGCTAAATCATTACAGAGGTGTGTAAGGACCCCTTCCCCCTCCTCCAACCAAGACCCCCTTGTTTAAATCATTACAGAGGGCATCTCACAAACTAACTCCTGGAACAGCTCCAGTCCTTGCCTCCATGGCTGCTCAACCTAACCTGCGAGGGCGAAGCGCCATGGAAGAGGCAGGCCTCAGGGGATTATCTCAGACCTCAGATGACCGCCTGTGGGAATAGAGGATCCTTTAGATGCCATTTCCCCAGTCAGTTTTGGGCTGTCAAGATAAAGGACACTTAGAAAAGAGAACCAGTCATGGATTTTATGGGTAACAGCAATAGCCAAAAAGACTAGTCCTGCAGGACTGGAAATCCAGTTCTATATTACATATAGAATTGGGATGTTGGACCTAGCTATAAAATAGCATTTGCCCAAAGAGACAGGTACAAGAAACATCAGGACGTTCGGTCAGACTTTTTGCAGCTATACGGCTTGGATTGATCAGCGTAATTTTTTTGCTGCTGGGGGCCCTCCCCTTTCTTTTAAAATTGTGAAGCGAGATATTCATTGGGAATTTAAGTTATTTACTTTCAATCAATTTTATTCTTTTTTTTAAGGTAAGGAAAAGAATGCAGACAAAAATCAGGATGACAAGCGTCAGAAAACACAGAAATAAAGAGGGGTTTTTTGGTTAGAATGAAGGAAAGGCAAACTTAACTCCGCCCCCCCCTCCTTCCCAACCACAGTAGTTCCTTTTTGCTATGTATGGGTGTGAAGGTTGGACAGTGAATAAAGCTGACAGGAAGAAAGTAGATCCCTTTGAAATGTGGTGTTGGAGGAGACTTTTACAGCTAACGTAGTAGACAACTGTGAGGACCCTTCCCCCTTCCCCAGCCAAGACCCCCTCAGTTAGCGGGGTCCCTCTCTTACTTTGAACTTCGTTCTTTTAATAGGCACCCCCTTTTACAGCATAAGTGCCATGGGGATCTGAAACTTGGGAAGTCTCATAAAGACACCTGGGTACAGCCATAACATTGGAAAATCCCAGGGAAGAAGAGGAAGGGTGCGATCTCCCCAGCTCAGGGTAATATTATTCTCAATAACAAAAGACTTCAACACTGGAATATCCTAGCATACCCCAGAGGTGTCTGCCCAGCCCAAGGAAGTTGCTATTTCATTAACCAACACCTGGTTCCTCTTTCTCCTTTTTTTAGTCAATCAAGAAGGGCACTCGCGTCATTAATTTACACTCTGTCCTGTTCCAGGAGCTAGCTTGACTCACCCAAGTTTTTGTGTCCATGCAAATTTGGCTCACAATAGCCTAATCCAAGTATTTCCCCCACTTTTTCCAGCCAAAATTTGACAGCAGTTAACTTTAAACCAGCCAGTGAGATTCAAACTTTTCATCTTGACCCAATCCAAAGCCAGGATGGTCCAAATCCTACCCTGGGGATCTTCAAAAAACAAGGACTCCATGCCAAAAGCAAATGGTTCCTCAGATCCCTGATCCAGATCTCTGCTGGTCAGAACTCTGGTTACCTGCTGAGAACCCCTGCTGCACTTGGCAGGCTTTTTCTTCTTGCTTAGCCGGCTCTGCGCTCTGCTCCTTGGATCTCAGCTGTGTTTGCCCTTGGACCTCTCCAGGGATCAAGCCCAGGACTAAAAATGACTAAACTGAGGCTATCGTACTGTGGTCACATTATGAGAAGACAAAAGTCACTGGAAAAGATAATGCTAGGAAAAAGGCAGCCGGAAAAGAGGGAGACCCAGCATGAGATGGATTGATTCAGTCAAGGAAGCCGCAAAGGGAGGGCCTCCCTTTGCAAGACCTGAGTGAGGCTGTTACTGATAGATGTTTTGGAGGAAGAGGCTTAACAGCACTCAGCACACACACACACACACACACACACACACACACACACAGCTCCCTCCCACCATATTATTAAAAAGTGCAGCAGAAAAGAATCTTCTCATTTTTGTGTTTATGTCATATACGGTAGTAATAAAAAAACAAATTTTAAATAATAGGCTGAAATCGGGCTGACCACTGAAGGGAGGTCATGTAATGCAGAATGGGGAAGAAACCTAGAATAAAAAGAAGGTTGAACTCAATTTTAGTACCGGGGGGGGGGGGGGGGGGGCCTGGAGGTTGAATTCGATTTTAGTGCAGAATTGCTTGGAGGAGACCGCAGTGAACATGGATTAAAAGGAGAGTGCAGAATGGGCCAAAATCAAGCTAGCCTGGGCTATCCAGGGCAGGGCAGAAGGCTATTACCAGGCTGTTCTACCCGAGATCTTGTGGAGAAAAAGATCTCTGCATTGCCCTTCCCTGCACATGGATGGGCTTGCCAGATGGCAGCCAAAGGACTGGCCTGACTTGGCTTGTGGGGCAGAGGACAGGAATGGCGGGGGGGGTGGGGGCACTCTGAACGACCTGGGCTTTCTAGAAAATTTAGTCCATTCTGTACGCCCTTGATATACTATGTCTGAAAGCTGGGAGAATGAACAGGGTAGCCATTTTGGAGGAGCAACTCATTAGTTATCCCTGGTAGGGAGGGGAAACTGCAATTGGAAAGGATGTCTGACAGAATCTGCAAAGGTTAAGCAGATGACTGCCAAGTGTGTGAATCTGGTCACCTGTGCGTCAACAAGGATGGCACTCGGGGCGTGTGCCACACCTCCCTGCACTCCCATCTTTATCTCCCGGTGGGACTCAAAACGTTTATTTGTTCTTCGGACTTCAGTGTCCCAGCTGTTGCTGCAATGCAATCTAGTCAACATTACACAATCTTTGTGCTCATACTATTGCCGTTGGGTCTCAAAGTATAACATTTCTACCATTTTACTGCAAAGTCTATGTAATTTAACTTGGATTTTGGTCAAGGTACACAGCAAACGAGCTTTTGCTGATTTTTTTTTTTAAACCCATTGCACAAGGACAATGTTGCTGAATAAACATAATCCGTTCTGACAATGAGAAACACTTTTGCCAGAGCTGTTTCCTGCTAGCTTTACCTTATCTCTTGCTTTTTATCTGTAAGCAGAAAAGCATGTGCTATGGAGGGTGATGGCTTACATTTGTATCTCACCTGGGTTAAGGGGGTCCCATACTGTTGTGCAAGAAGGATTTGAACCTTGTGTCTTTGAGGGAGGGGCTGTGGCTCAGTGGTACAGCATCTGCTTGGCATGCAGAAGGTCCCAAGTTCAATCCCCACCATCTCCAGTTAAAAGATCTGGCAGTAGGTGATGTGAAAGACCTCTGCCTGAGACCCTGGAGAGCCACTGTTGGTCTGAGTAGACAATACTATACTGACTTTGATGGACCAAAGGTCTGATTCAGTGTAAAGCAGCTTCATGAGTCTGGTTATTTCTTGGGCCAAGAAACAAATTATGCCTTTTATTTTTAAATGTCTGCTTTCTTTCGAATAAAACAAAGCCATTGTTCCAGACCTACAGGGTGATCTGTCAAATGTTAAAATGCCAGGTTAAAGTGCCAAAAAGGAAGCAAGTATGCTTATGACTTCAATGGTCCTCTGCAATACGCAATGTACAGACTGGCATGTGTAGTCACTGATCTCTTGTGCTCTCTGGAAAGAAGCATCTCTCTGCTCTTTATAAACCATCCGGGAGTGACAAAGATAAATATTGAGTGCGTTCAGAAGCTCAGTTTGATCCACTCCCCTTCCTCTTCCCTGGCGGATTTAAATGGCATGATCAGACAGCAACAGCTGTCTTTTGTGCCCGAGTCGTCTGTCTCCCATTTCCCCCCCCACTATTCTCCACGGCTTTTTGATACCTGAGATAGTCAAGGATAATCCGGTGTGTGGCCGGCTGGCAGTGAGGACAGAGCTGGCACTTGAGGGCTGCGCTAATTTTTTTCTGCCATTCCACGTTGTCAGTGGCGCACAAGGAAGTGGATTTGGCTGTATGGCTGCAACAATCCCTGCATAATCCCTTCTTATTAAAGGATAAGCCATTTCCTAGAGCAGTCGCCTTCCTGGGGAGTTTTGGTAGCTCTGCAGCACTTGGCATTTACGACTGATGTCTTTCTGACCCTTCTTTCCAAGGAGGTCACGGTTAATTGATGCCTCTCCCCATTCATAACTACCCTGTGGCAGAGCTTAGGTGGAGAGAGAGCTCAACGATCTTGGGCTTCTCGCTTCATGATGGAGCAGGATTTGAAGGTCAAACCCTGTTTTTTCCCCTCAACCATGCAACTTTCTACTACGCCACATTGGTCAGGCTGGCTCATTCCCCTCTGTCTCCACTTGGAAGGGATCTTGCGTTAGCACAGCAGGAAAGAAGTCTGAAATCTTGGGCCAGCTGTTGGCTGGTGAGCCAGTGGCCCCTTTTAGGAAGACAGTTAAGGCTTTCCCTTTTTTATCCCAGCAGGCACTTATAGGTCCAATCTGCACTGGTATTTCGCACCATTGTGCCAACGATCTCACATCGTCTCACAAATTTCTGTCTATATTTCATGCGGCATCCACTCTCCTATTGTTTCATCTCAGCATCGGCTGCCTGCATCATTTTATTGCCATTTAGTGGTGACTCCGAGATCACTACAGTGTCTGCCGTATCTGGATTTGGTTTTAAGGTGCAACAATTGCTCCTCCCCACCCTCTAGCCGCTGTGAGCAAAAAGCAGACAACTGGAGCCGAATTCTCCCTGCCCCCCCCCCCCCGGTCTTTTATACGGAGATACACAAATTATCACAAAGAAAACAAGTTGCTGAAAATCCAGTCGTCTGCATTTAAAAGCAGCCAGGGAACATTTTTCTGCAATTGTATTTGGGGGGGGGGGGAGTTGGAAGCATGCCCACCCCTGAGCCATTTGTTATTTCCTGAGGTTGCCCCTCCCCCCTCTCTCGTGCGCTCTCCCTAGACAACTTGTGTCCTGACAGAGGAGAGCTTTATACTGAGCCAAATGGGAAGCCGGCACCACAGCAACACAGAATATAGCAAATGCAGATTGGGCCATGCTGGCTGCTGGGACATGGTTCTAATCTGCTGGCATTCAGTTCTGCTGCTCCTCTTTTGAACATGCATGGAACTGTGTTCATCTTGTCTTAAGCAATATTTCAACTGGAATTTTTGTGGACTGTCTTGGAGGTTTCAAAGCTGAATGGCGGGCTTGTATGGGATCCAACAGAAAGGAAAGGACTGTTGCATAAGAGTAATCCATACAAGGGTGCATAAGTGTACTGCGTCTTTTTTGTTGTTGTTGTTGTTAAAACAAACAACAGATTTACGGCCAGGGGTCATTTCGAGCAGGAGCTGGGGGGCTGCCAGCCTGCCCCCCGGTGGGGGAATGCCTGCTTGTGTCATGGTTGCAGCAAAATGACCCAGTCTCCTGGAAAGGTCCTTGTTCCTCCGACCAGCCTTCTGAAGGCTAAAGCCACCACTGAAACTATCCTCCCAGAATAGAGGTATTTCTGAGGCTTGGATTAGTAACTGTCCCCTCTCTGCCAGCTCTCTCTCTCTCTCTCTTGCCTTCTGACATACTTCCAGTGATGTCCGGTGGTGTAGCATATGCAAATAAGTTATGTTAATGAGTTATGCTAATGAGCTCCTGCACCTCTTTTTCTACGAATTGACCCCTGTTTACGGCAAAAGCCTAACATGCTGCACCACAATAGCAATATTGCATTCCCCTTGCTCTGACGAAGGCATGCCATTAACAGCACATATACCAGAGGGCAAATCAGAGACAATCAGATGCAAGAGGAAGGCAGGCAGAGATAAGAAGAACATAAGAGATGAGAGACTGATGAAAGAGATGGGCAAAAGAGAACCGGTGTGCATCTGGAATGGAGGGAGGGGAATGAGTGACACCCACAATCTGCTGATTGGTTAGCTGGGTGGCAGAGGCCGACAGGATGGAATGCAGGCCTTTCTCGCAGGGCTGCTGAAGGGGGGGTGTGCGTGTGCAGTAGATCCAAGTCATACTCCTAGTTTTCTTGTGATGTTTGGGTTGGGTCTGGTGGTCATGAAAAATGCCCAGAGGGAATCTCAGGCAGCCCTACCTAGTCCACAACAATGAAGTAGTTCTATACCACAGTTGCATGTCTACAAAATAAAGCAGACATTGAATTCAACAAAAAATAAAAATAGCAATCATAAAACCTGCCAGGAAGCTGCATCTTGCCAATGTGAGGCAATAACCAAGCTCAGCAACTGGATGCAAAAGGGTACTGCTGCACAATGTAATAGCAAGAAGCCAAAATGCTTAGAGCAGTATTCGGCTTTTCGGCAGCAGGGGGAATATATATCCAAAGAAGCTATCTAAAGTTCCATTAAACAGTATTCCCATGTCTCTTCCATATTGATCTGTAATAAATAAAAGCAAAAGGACAACAATGCTTTTTAAGAGTCCAGACAATATTCTCTGGAGCAGCCAAGCCGTTCATTTTTTTAAAGATAGCTGTAACTGCACATCTCCATAGCAGAACATGATATTCAGTTATTCCCAATAAATGACTAGCCAAGTTCCTGCTGGCACAGCATAAAGCCCTTTTCTGTTTGTCCCTAGCATCAGGTATTCAGAAGTGTAATGCAGGGGTGTCAACCAGATGACCCGGGGGCCAGAATCGGCCTGTCCAGGGCTCTTATGTGGCTCACAAGCAACTAATGCAATGGAGGGAGTGCTGGAGGGAGTGGGTGGAGCCACTCCACTGTGGCTTCAGCTCAGCAGAACAGCCTTGTCTGCAGCAGTCAAGTATTGTGGGATCATCTGCCCAGTGCTGCACTGCTGCCTCTCCAATCCGCCTATGTGGATTTTCCTCTGCACTTTCCTCCCAGCCCATGGGGCCTTGCAGTGAGGATACACCAACTCAGAGCTTACCAACTGCTGTCCTTTAAACAGTCTCTATCTCCAGTACCTGGCATTACATTTTATGGCACACATGACCCAGCCCAACAAAGTGACACTTATGTCAGATCTGGCCCTTGTAACAAATGAGTTTGACACTTCTGGTATAATGCCTCTGAATGTGGAGTTTCTGTTCAGTTCTCATGGCTACTTCTGAATTCAGCTGGAAGCCCTTGAGCTGGGAATTATTCCAGCTGTCTATATAGGTGCAATGGACAACTCTGCAGAAGAGTCTTAACTGGCCGGCTGCCTTTCTGAATCTCCGTATGCCAGCATAGTAATTCTGCTCATATAGGTGAACTTCAGTGGGAAGCCCAAGGAAATCTAGCATCATATGTGAGCACCTTCAGGGAGCAGGAGTTAAAGAGGAAAACACAGGTAACTGTGGGATACTAGCAGGGGTCCTTTCGAGCAGGAGCTCGGGGGAGCGCAGCTCCGGGAGTTGGAGCCAGCCCCTCCCTGTGGGGGAATGCCTGCTTGTGTCATGGCTGCAGCAAAATGGCCCCATCCCCTGGAAAGGTCCTTGTTCCTCCGACCAGCCTTCTGAAGGCTTCAGCCACCACTGCAGCTATCCTCCCAGAATAGTGGTATTTCTGAGGCTTGGATTAGTAGCAGTCCCCCCCCCCCCTCTCTCTCTCTCTCTCTCTCTCTCTCTCTCTCTTTCTTTCCCTCCCTCCCTCCCTCCCTCCCTCCTGACATACTTCTGGTGATGTCAGGTGGTGTGGCATATGCAAATGAGTTATGCTAATGAGTTATGCTAACAAGCTCCTGCACCTCTTTTTCTACAAAATGACCCCTGGATACTAGTAATAATGGCAGGGAGTCTCCTGGATTCCCAGCACCAGGTAAAAACATTAGGTTACTTTCTACCCTGGTAGTCATCCTACACTTGGATTGCCAAACTCCAGGTGAGACCTGGAGATCTCCTGGAATCACAACTAGTCTCCATACCAAAGAGATCAGTTCACCTGGGGAAAAAATGGCTGCTTGTGGGGGAGGGGGTTCTATGGTGTTATATCTTGCTGAGGTCGACCCCTCCCCAAACCTGGCCCTCCCCAGGCTCCACACCCAAATCTCCAGGAATTTCCCACCCTGGAGGTGGCAACCAATGCTCCTTCTAAGCTGTGGAGTCTTGTGAACTTTTAGGAAGACAAATTCAACTTCATGAGCTACTGGCATCAATGTTGCGGGCAAGCAATTTGGCTACTGCATAAATTAGTTTGCTCTGGAGCCATCCTTCTGAGCTAAGACAAACGTGTGTGAGCCGAAGGCTAAAAAACGGTGAGCTAGCTCACACTAACTCAGCTTAGAGGGAACACCGGCGGCAACCCTGCTCATATGTGTCAGACCTACCTTCTTTTAAGTAAAAACCAAGCAAGAGCCATCTAGTGGCTTCAGCTTAGAAGTCTAAGCAGAGAGGGCAGAGAGGGGTCAGAGAGCATCACTTGGACGTAGATGCACCGATGGGTGTCACTTGAGGCAGCTTTGACTGGTGCAGTTGTTCTCCCTGCAGTTCCCTTCTTTAGCCTGAGCCAGATCATGGCCCAGAGGCTAATAATTCCCTGACAGCCGTTCAGTTCCCAGTTCGTGCTCTCTGTGCGCTGGGTCCTGTGTGTCTCCAGTTGCTAATTCAAGACCTGGGCCTCAGCCGCAGCTTTCTGAGCCCTCCACAACAGCACAGCTGTCTTGCGTCCTCTGTGCATGCATTTCAGCTGAAAGGAGACTGGATGCCCACACAGGTGTGTGCCACCTTATGCACTGCTCACAAGGGATGGGTTAAGGCCAGTACATATGGTTCTCCTTGCCTAACCCCTGGTCCGAGAGCTTGTTCCCATGCAAAGCTTCCTGTGTGCCCACAGGCATTGTCAGAAAATGTATAGATTTAAATTGACATTCCTTTAAGAGAAGTAAAGTATCCAAAGAACGGAGGATGTTTATTTCCTTTAGAAGAAGTGGCTGCAGAAAGAAAAGTAAAACAAACACAAAATCAATAATCAGCCTCTGCTTATATTTACACTTTGCCAGGGGAAGGGCTCTGAACTTCCTTTGTTCCTCTACCGAAGGAGGTAGTAATAGCCTTGGCAGCACATTCCTCTACCGAAGGAGGTAGTAATAGCCTTGGCAGCACATTCTCTGTCATCTAGTCCAAAGCCTCCGGCACCCAGGAGACATGAACTTGGGCATTGTCCTCTCCGCATTTGCAATCTTGATCCTTCACATATCTGAGGGTAAGTCACGTCCAGCTTGAAATACATAACTTGCTGCATTTATAGACGGGCACTTGTGTAGCGTTCAGAAAGGTAACCTTTTCCACGCTTCGAAAATTAGAAATGTTGATTCTGCTTTTGTTTTCTCTGCAGGGGAGATCTTTCAGTTAGTTCCTTTTAAAAATTATATACAAAGCAGTAGAAATCTGAAGTGCCATAGTGAGTAGTTTGCTTTGGTGTTGCATGGGAGAGAATAGTTTAAACCAGGAGACATGATCTGGAGGAGAAACAGTCAAGGCTGAGAATGCTGGAAGCAAGATATCTGGGATGGCCTGATCTAGTGAAGGAGAAGTTGGGACAATCCCCGTTCGTAAAGGTTCAGCCGCCAAACTGTGCTGGTTGTACTGACCCCACTCAGTTCTGGACCTCCTTCTCACTTCTGCCTCTGGGATTCTGAACAGAACAGGGCACAGCTTGTCATGTTGCAGCTTTGCAGGCACGGGAAAAGGTTATCCTTGTTAAAATTGTCTTCTGTGGAACTCATAAAAGTACACCTTGTGAGGCAGGTGGGGCTGAGAGGATTCTGAGAGAACTGTGCCTGGCCCAGAGTCACCCAGCTGGCTTCATGTGGAGGTGTGGGGGATCAAACCCAGTGTTCCAGATTAGAGTCCGCCACTCTTCACCACTATACCATGCTGGCAATAGTAATAAATCATGCAGAGACACAGCAAGCAGCCTCTCAGCTCTTTACCTCAGAAGCTGGATTGGGCCTCTGGGATTTGGTATCCTGTAACTGGGGGCAGGGGGTGAACGGATGCACAACTTAACATCTTGTTTGCAGTGTCTGGTGAAATATAAACCATAGAGAGCTCATCAAGGATTTCAGTAGTCCGATTCTGAGCCCTGCAAGAATCCTAGTATAAACTACTATTCCTTGGCCTCACAGTCACAGCCCACCTAGCCTGGTGCTCCTCCATGGCCAAGCTCGCTCTGTCTTGTGCTATGCATTTCCGTTTGCAGAATTCCTGTGTTTTCAATGAGCCAAAGCAGCAGATGATAGGCTTTGTAGCACCCAGAGAGGAGCAAAGCCACAGGGTCCCATCCATAGTTTTTACCAAAAAGAACAAGAGTCCTCTTCTTTTAAGCTCTAGCAAGCAGATTATATTATGTCAATTAAGCAGAGATGTACAAAGTTGCTTGACTTACACTTTTTTTTCCATGTTGATATGCTTTGGCCATAAGCCTTCAAAGAATTAGGCATACAGGACTGCCGTATAGGGATGCTGCCAGGCTCCAGGTGGGACGTGAGGATCCCCTGGAATTACAGCTCCTCTCCAGACTACAGAGATCAGTTCCCCTGGAGAAAAAGGATGCCTTGGAGGGTGGCCTCTACGGCATTGTACCCCACTGAGGCCCCTGTCCTCCCCAGGCTCCATCCCCATCCCCAGACTTGATCTGGCAACCCTATCCCCCGCAGGTGGCCAGGGGGGACCTGGCAACCCTACTGCCTCATGATAACAACATAAGGAGAGCCATGGAATTCACTGCCACAAGAGGTGGTGGTAGCTACATGCATGGACAACTTCAAGAGGGAATTACGTAGATAAACATATGGAGGAGAGGTCCATCAGTGGCTATTAGCCACAAGGTTTAGATAGGAAGTCTCGATCTGGGGCAAGTGATGCTCTGTATTCTTGGTGCTTGGGGGGGGGGGCAACAGTGGGAGGACTTCTAGTGTCCTGCCCCCACTGCTGGACCATCTGATGGCACCTGGTATTTTTGGCCACTGTGTAACAGAGGGTTGGACTGGATGGGCCATTGGCCTGAGCCAACATTGGCTTCTCTTATGTTCTTATGTTCATGCTGGATCAGACCCAAGGCTCATCTAGTCCAGTATTCTATTCAAACAGTGGCCAACCAGCTACCTCTAGAAGGAGAAGAGCTGGATGTATGCCCCGCCCTTTGCTCGGAGTGTCAGAGCAGCTCACAGTCTCCTTCCTTTCCCTTCCTCTCCCCACAACCAACACCCTGCGAGGTAGGTGGGGCTGAGAGCTCTTTGAGAACTGCTCTTGAGAGAACAGCTCTGAGAGAACTGTGGCTTGCCCAAGGTCACCCAGCAGCTGCATGTGGAGGAGTGGGGAATCAAACCTGGTTCTCCTAGATTAGAGTTTGCACTCCTAACTGCTACACCAAACTGGCTCTCAGTCTACAAAGAATTAGGCATACAAAATTGCCAGCCCCCATGTGAAACCCCGGGATCCCCTGGAATTACAGCTCCTCTCCAGATGGGAAGCCCACAGACAGGTAGACTGCAACAGTATCATCCTGCCTGTGCTCCCCTGCAACTGATTTAAAGAAGATACTACCTCTGGTACCGAAGGGAGTCGATACCCATCATGATTAGTAGCCACTGACCGCCCGCCCATTCCTCCATGAATTCTCCATTCCCCTTCTAAAGCCTTCCAAATTGGTGGCCTCCTCCTCCTCCTGTGGCAGCAAATCCCACAAATGAACAAACTTGATTTTAGATAAGTGGGCACGATGTGCCAAATGTCTGGAATAAAGATTTCTGCTGCAGCTCACTGCCTCTTAATGTCCACTGGTGACCCGTCAATGAACAGTCCATACCAAGCATAAAAGGGTGCCACGTTGCACAGCGGGACAGCATGGCTTGCAAAACAGTTTCCTGGGCTAAATCCGCATTTGAATGAAGCAGGATCGGATTAGGCACTGAACTTTTTCCTCCTTATGAACACTGCCCAGCCGGTGCCGTTTGTATTTACTTACTGGATTCTCTCACTGATCTCAGCAGTACCTAATTTCAAGCAAAAGTAGGGTGGCAGGCCTCCTTTAAGGAAATACGGCTATAGGTGCCTAACGTTCTCTGTGCCTGTAGCATGTTTTGGAGATGAACAATGTGTCTGTTGTTAAGAATTTCCCACGACAATTGACTTTGATGTGCTCTTACTGCAATGGGACCAGGAAGTGATTGTTTTTATGCAAATACTGCGGTTTCTTTTCCCGGTATCCCTCCATTTATTTTAGCACGCTCTCGGCCAAATATACCAGAGCCTCCTGGTGGTCAAAAGACCTGTTTTGTTCTCTCATAAAATTGTATAATCCCATCATATTGATTTCACCATCCAGCCCTCTGGTCATTTTACTCTGGAACAAGGTGTTGTATTTTTTAAAGCACAAATTAAAGCTCAGAGATCTGACATATAACACTAGTTGGTGGGACTTTGGCCCCCCTTCTTAAACTGGCATACTGCCTTGTCAGATGACTACTGTCACCGTGCCAAGATACCATTATGGTTTGTGGCATCTTGCCCAACCAGCAATCAATAAAGCCCTGACATATATGTGGGTCTAGATTTTGTTCCCAACACCTTAGGTACAACTTGTCAAAGACAGTTTTGGAATGCCAAAATTAAAATAAAAGCAATTTACTGGTCTTATGCATTTATTTACTGGCATAGCCAGGGGTCGTTTCGAGCAGGAGCTCGGGGGAGCTAGGCTCCAAGAGTTGGTGCCAGCCCCCCCCCCCCACCACGGGGGAATGCCTGCGTGTGTCATGGCTGCAGCAAAATGACCCCATCCCCTGGAAAGGTCCTTGTTCCTCCGACCAGCCTTCTGAAGGCTTCAGCCACCACTGAAGCTATCCCCCCAGAATAGTGGTATTTCTGAGGCTTGGATTAGTAGCTGTCCCCTCTCTGCCAGCTTTCTTTCTTTCTTTCTTTCTTTCTCTCTCTCTCTCTCTCTCTCTCTCTCTCTTTCTCTCTCTCTCTCTCCTTTCTTCCTTGCCTTCTGACATACTTCCGGTAATGTCAGGTGGTGTAGCACATGCAAATAAGTTATGCTAATGAGTTACGCTAATGAGCTCCTGCACCTCTTTTTCTACGAATTGACCCGTTTACGGCAGGCTCAAAAAGCCTAACATGCTGCACCACAATAGCAATATTGCATTCCCCTTGCTCTGACGAAGGCATGCCATTAACAGCACGTATACCAGAGGGCAAATCAGAGACAATTGGAAGCAAGAGGAAGGCAGGCAGAGATAAGATGAGCATAAGAAATGAGAGGGTGATGAAAGAGATGGGCAAGAGAGACCCAGTGTGCATCTGGAATGGAGGGAGGGGAATGAGTGACACCCACCATCTGCTGATTGGTTAGCTGGGTGGCAGAGGCCGACAGGAAGGAATGCAGGCCTTTCTGGGCATAGGGAATGTTCAAATTGGGCTGTAAGGTGGGGGGGAACCCCTCAAGTTCTAATATTTTGGGAGAGGGGGAAAAAGTTCCTTTCCTGTACTCCATACATAATTTTATAAACGTCTTCAAATCATCAACTTCCTAGAGAGAGAGAGACATTTAAAGTGTCTCATTCACTGTGAATGCGCCTCCGTTTTTATCTTATTCATTTCTTTATTTCATTGGGCTTCTAGCAAGCAGGCTCAGGGCGGGTTTCAACAGATAATAAATACACAATCCAACTTCTAAAACTACTAACCAAGCCATAAACAACAGTAAAACATCAATAGATAACAACAATAACAATTATAACAATTGACGGCATCAGTCAATTGTTCCATATCTAACTGCTCCTTGTATTAAGACACACCTATGAACTCCTTTAACACTGACTCAATTGTAAAAGTATGATAATACCAACAATTAATTCTACTTGGTTATAAAATTTTGCACGGCGGTTATAAAATACAGAGAACAATTACATGAGCCTATTAAATGTCTTGCCCCAAAGTAAGCGGAATCACCAAGGAAGACGCTTGGGCTAAGAGGACGCCGACAGCCAACTCCCATATTTATAGGCTTTCCAAATCATCTTGAACAGCTGATTCATAGGGCTCATATTCTTGGCTAATTATCTTATATCTTCAACCGTATAATGTTATCCGTACACATACACCCTCCAAGATTTAAATGCTGTGATAAAACTTTCTTGCTTGAGAGTCATTTTGCGGTAGTGGTTAGGGGTGTGGACTCTAATCTGGGAGAATCGGGTTTGATTCTCCACTCCTCCACATGCAGCTCTGGTGTGACCTTGGATCAGTCACAAATTCTTTCAGAGCTGTCCTCTCAAGACCAGTTCTCAAAGGAGCTCTCTCAGCCCCACCTACCTCACACAGGGTGTCTGTTGTGGGGAGGGGAACGGAATGGAGATTGTAAACCACTCTGAGACTCCTTTGGGTAGGGACCGGCGGAGTATAAATCCAACCTCCTCCTCCTCCTCTTCTTCTTTTGATCATGATGATGAATATCAGAAATGATATCTGAAAATTTCTCACATATATGATTTTCTGTTGGCTCTTAAATCAGTATACTGCCTCTTTGAACTATACTTTTACTTTTGTCCTTGGCTGGCCATTCTCACCATCTCTCAGATACTTCTCTCACCCAGGCCCCAGTTGGAGCACCTTCACTATGAGGAAAGGCTGAAGAGTCTGGGACTTTTCAGCTTAGAAAAGAGATGACTAAGGGGGGACACGGTAGAGGTTTATAAAATTATGCATCGGGTGGAGAGAGTTGACAAAAATAACTTTTTCTCCCCCCTCCCAAAACACTAGAACTCGAGGGCATCCAAAGAAGTTGATTGACAGTAGGTTCAGGACAGACAAAATGAAATACTGCTTTACACAGAGAGTGATTAAAATGTGAAATCCGCTGCTAGAGGATGGCCAAGGAATAAACAGCTTTAAAAGGGGATTAGATAGATTAATGGAGGATAAGTCTATCAATGGCTACTTGCCATGGTGACTGAGGGGAACCTCCACATTCAGAGGCACTAATCCTCTGAATCCCAGAGCCAGGAGGCAACATCAGGGGAAGGCCTCGGCTTCTGTGCCCTGTTGTTGGCCCTCCAGAGAAATTGCTTGGCCACTGTGAGAGACAGGATGCTGGTCTAGATGGACCATTGGTCTGATCTAGCAGGTCTCTTCTTATGGTTTCTACATCACTTAAGACTGTATTATTTTGTAGTGTCTTTGTTCTTTGTCCCACTCTAAGGCTTCTGTATTCACGGTTCCTTTGTTCACTACAGTGCCAGCCCTGATTCTGGCCTGCAGAAGCCCTCTTTTCAGCTGAGACCAGCAACTCCTCCCCTATACTCTGTATGAGATCCATGGCAACTTGCTGATTCCTTCATGCTGCTAAATACACAGGCCCCCTTCACTGGCCAGTCAGTAACCCTAGTTTCTTGTTCTCCTGAGCATGAGGATTTTTCCTGGGAATGACCCTTGTGGTCATGGACGCATCCCACCAAGGGTTTCTTTCAAAAGCCACACATGTGCTCCCAAATGCACAAACTATCCTCTAATAAATATCAAAATTTAACCAGCCCTCCCTTCCACCATGAACCTACCAAAATCTTTGTTTTACAAGATGACCCCATCAGTGCTTGCACACAGTTGAGCCTCACACTAGAAGAGAGGGTTGATGGCTCTGGAACTGGGGTGGGTGGGGGAGAAACCATTCTAATTTTTTTTTGTTCTGAATTTCCAGCTTGCTTTTGCAAATGCATAGTGTTGTCTTATTGGATCTCCAACAAAGAAAGATATAGTAGAAATTAGAGGTGTCATTGAACTACAAGGGTTGGTTTGTTTTTTCCACAAAAGATCTTTTCCCTCAGGCAAGGAAAGAGTAGCTCTGCCATAATACAACAACTGATCCCTGAAGGGATTGGGGGGGGGGGGGGGCCTGCCAAGGAGAAAGTATTCACTTCTTCAGAAACGGTTCAGGGTTCACAGATAAGAAGGGGTCTTTGAGTCCCCATCCCTCCCCTTTGGCTTCCTTAGGGGTTTCACAGAGTCTGGCTGCTACTGGTCCCCAAGAAAGACATTTTGCTTACCATCCAGCCCACCCTTTGGCACCCTTCTTAACACACTTGCCTAATGGTGAAAGTTTAGCTTCTCCTTTATTTGTAAAGCCAGGCAGCTCTAGGCTAACCAGCTTTTGCACTGGGCCCTGCAGATGTCTTCTTAACAGACGTTTGATTTGCAGCATCCGGCAGGCGGTGAAATAGCTCCATGCCATAAAAATCACCCTGTACTAAAACCACACAACAAGACCAACTTGTTACAGGAGCAGGCCGGTTGGTAGCCCTGGCCTCCCTTATGTGCAACCTTACCTATAAGCCTGCAGCAGAAAATGAATAGGAGCACCCCCATCACGCTCTTGAACTATTCCTGATCCATAGGGCTTGATCACGGAATTGTCTCCATGGGTTAAAATTCACACACACACCATCTGCTGCCCCAGATCTGTCTCTGCCCAGCCTTATGACACAGCCCCCTTGACTTTCAGGGCAAAGGCAATTCTCTTGCTAGAATCCCGGAAGTGCTTGGCACAGACCCTGTTCAGAACATCTGCCTCCAAGGCATATTGGCTTAAAATGAAATGGAACATATGGCCTTCTGAGAGTGGGACTTCTAGTCCGAGGCAAAAAGGACAGTTTGAAACTTCTTTAGTGGAGAAAAGGCCTTGTAGGAAACAAAACTTCAAAACTGCTGAATTTTTTTTAAAAAAATTGTCCTTCCAGAACAAACAACACACAAACTATGTTCTGGGGGGGAAAGTCAAAGATGAGAAACACACACACACAACGGCCAGCCAGGTTGAATAAGCTGGTAAAGATGCATTCAAAACAAACAAAATGACTGCCCACTCCATCCACAGGAAGGGCAGGACAGGCGCCTCCAAGTAGAAGGAACACTAAGTAGTAAGTCTAATATTCCATCCTCACTTGGAGAAAAAGAACATCCCGAGGCATGTAAAAAGCAGTCTCTCCCTTGGGAGGGTAGGATTACCAACCTTCAGGTGGTGGCTGGAGATCTCCTGATATTGAAACTAGTCTCCAGGTGACAGAGATCAATGGCCACTTTGGAAGGTGGAGTCTATGGCATCATCATCATATCCCACCCTTCCTGCCAAGGCGGGCTCAGGATGGCTTACAAACAATTCAAAAATACAATTAAATACAGCAAAATACAATAAAACCTATCATAAGTTTATAAATTACCTAAAATAACAATCAAACAAAATAACTCCCAGCCCTCCTCCGGCTCTGGCCCCCAAATCTCCAGGTATGTCCCAACCTGGAGCCGGCAACTGGTATGTGTGTGTCAAGTGAGCTATGCAGGCTTAAAACACCTGGCACAGAACACTGAAACTAAAAGCCACATCCAGTGGTGAAGGAACCTTATCGGTTCTCCCAATCTGAGCCATACTCATTCCAACCCCCATCCTCTTAATTCTTCCCTTTGTTATTACAAGTAAATAATTGTTTTAACTTGCAGTAAGTGTTGCTTTGTTTCCCCTTTGCACTCTGTACATGCCCTGTTAGCACTAAGTAGTTTACCAGAGACAAGTCAGGAAGGAGTTAATGTGTCACCCGTTTGTTTCTCTGCTCCTGGGTGAACTGCTGCCAAAGACCTGCAGATGCATACAGATGCCTGTGGGCATATGTCTGGTTGAAGTAAAGGGAAAAGCCCAATTCTCCTTCCTTTTGTGACTTCTGCTCTGGCTGACGGAAGCATAACACTCCATTTCCTCCACTTTGGCGGGTGGGGGGGAATGTTCTTTCTCAGCTCTGTTGACCCTTTGCTCCAACCCGAGTAATAAACTACTACTCCAGGTCACCAACAACTTGAGCTGGTCTTTGAAACCTTTTTCTCCTGAACTGAACAGTACAAGGCAATGAACACAGAGTCTGACCTCCTGGTGCCTGAAGTTCTATGACTGTAGATCCTCAACGTAGAATGGACTTCCACATGTACCAGTGCTGTCCTTGTGGACAGAAAAAGGGCAAACACCTCTGAGACCAATTACCTTCAGCAGAAAGAAAAAATCTTTACTCAAAATGCCTTTGTCTTCGTGGGAATAGAAAAGACCTAATAAAGAGAGCTCCCAGCTCAGAGACCTGACTGGTCAAGGCTGCCATGAGGAAAAGCACATTAAGAATCAAGTACTTGAAAGAAAGTTCTCTTACTGGGTTGTTTTATACCCCCACTTTTCTCCCCAATGGGAACTCAGTACATAGGGTTGCCAGCCTCCAGGTGGGGCCTGGAGCTCTCCCGCTTTTACAACTGATCTCCAGCTGACAGAGATCAGCTCCCCTGGAGAAAATGGCTGCTCTGAAGGGTGGACTCTATGGCATTGTACTGTGCTGAGGCCCCTCCCCTCCCCAAACCCAGCCCTCTCCTGGATTCACCCCCAAAGTCCCCAGGTATTTTCCAATCCAGGGGACCCTATCAATGCACCTAACTTCCTTCAGGCAACCCTATCAATGCACCTAACTTCCTTCTCCACTTCTCCATTTTATCCTCACAACAACCTTAGGGGTTGTGATGTTAGAGTGTGGGACTAGATTTGGGGAGAATCATGTTTAACTCCCTGCTCTTCCTGCAGCTCTCTGAGGGCCAAACTAAGTATAATGGGGGGAGGGCATTTCAGCACTTTAAAAGGTGGTGGGCACAAGAGTGCCTCATCCCATCACACTGTTCGGGCCCTCATGGCATTTTTAAAGCACCCACATTATGCTTTAAAATGGCAGCAGCATCCTGTGTCATAGTCCACTGTCCAGGAAACACTGTCACATCTAGTTTGTGACCTCAGTGTGACCTTGGACGAATCATTCCCTCTCAGCCAAATATATTTCATACGGCTGTTGTGAAAATTAAATGGAAGAGGAGAGTACAAATGCACGATGGAGATATAAAATGAGGAGATTTTGGCTTTCAGGGCCACATCAGAGTGCAACTTTGCTACCACCTCAGCCAGTGTGGCTGAAGCATTAAAGGTAAAAGAAAGATTTTTTTTAAAAAAATAGAGGGGCTCTTGCAGCCTAAAGAAAGATGAGATAAGCTAAGAAGCAGATAGAAAGTTACCCAAAAAAAGGAAAACCACAATGATGGCATCTCAAAAATGTTGCACTCCTTTCCCAGCCGGGTAAAGTACTGAAAAAGCAATGCCACTCGAGGTACCAATTGTGGGTTGGGAAATTCTTGAAGATTTGGGGGTAGGGCCTAGGGTCAACAGAGTTGGGGGGGGGGAGTTAAGCAGTGTGTCATAGTCCACACTCCAAAGCTTCCGTTTCCTCCAGGGAAACAGATCTCTGGAATCAGGAAATCAGTTGTAATTCCAGGAGAAGGTGGAAACCCTATATGCCCTCCCCACAAGAAGCGGAGAAGAAGCTGAAGCTTAGCTCTGCTTCCTGATCCAACGGGAGGAATCACCTAAGGTTGCCAACCCCCAGGTGGGGCCTGGAAAACTCCCAGAATTACAACTGATCTCTGGAATATAGAGAACAGGTCTCCTGGAGAAAACGGCTGCTTTGGAGGGTGAACTCTATGCATTATACCCTGCTGAGGTCCCCACCCCCCCGCCCCAAACCTCATCATCCCAAATAGGGGTCATTTCGTAGAAAAAGAGGTGCAGAAGCTTATTAGCATAACTCATTAGCATAACTTATTTGCATATGCTACACCACCTGACATCACCGGAAGAATGTCAGAAGGCGAGAGAGAGAGAGAGAGAGAGAGAGAGAGAGAGAGAGAGAACAGCTACTAATCCAAGCCTCAGAAATACCACTATTCTGGGAGGATAGCTTCAGTGGTGGCTGAAGCCTTCAGAAGGCTGGTCGGAGGAACAAGGACCTTTCCAGGGGATGGTGTCATTTTGCTGCAGCCATGACAAAAGCAGGCATTCTCCCACCCGGGGGGGGGGGGGCTGGCACCAACTCCCGGAGCTGCACTCCCCCGAGCTCCTGCTCGAAATGACCCCTAATCCCAAATATCCAGGAATTTCCCAACCTGGAGCTGGCAACACCAAGGAATGTCCTCCAAGTGAGACAGGTCACATTACTGGGTATGTATCTAATACAAATTATACCAGATCAGAGATAAATTTGTTATATAGCGATGTAAGCTAGAACTGTGTCTCAACCTTCCACTGTTATTACTATCACAAATCTATATAGCTACTAAAATGTTTTGTAGGTACCAAACACGACACTCTTTTCCAAACTCTCCTCTCTTCATCAAAATACTTTTTAATGGTCAGATCTCGGAAGCTAAGCAGGGCCGACTCTGGCAAGTATTAAGAAGAGCAACCTCCAAGGAATACTAGAGGCGGGATGCAGAGGCCACCTCTTCGAAAAATGTCCAAGCCCCCAGTAAGGGTCACCAGTAGTCAACCATGACTTCCAGGTAAACACACACACACACACACACACACACAAATATATATATATACATATATATATACATATATACACACACACATATATATATATATATAGAGAGAGAGAGAGAGAGAGAGAGAGAGAGAGAGAGTTTTTAATGAGGAGGATTGGGAAAGAGTGTTTCCATTGACATGAGCCCCTTTTCATCCTGCAGTCTACCAGACAGATTATAACATTATCATGATGAGAAACACAGTGAACAACTGCACCATGCTTTGGAGGTCTTGACATTTAATGAACTGTTTTCTCATTCTTCCAGCCATATTTCCTGTAATTGTTGACTGTTGCACTGAAGTAGCCCATCACATTCCCAGAAGACGGCTAAGAACAGTGGTGAAGTTTAAGATCCAGAAGGAGGAAGTATGCAAGATACCAGCAGTAATGTAAGCGTCGCTTAAAAGTTATATATTTGGCAAGATGGGCAATTCCACAAACGTGCAGCTGAGAACGTAGTGTTCTATATTTCTCCGTAACATTAAGATTTAACAGTGTCATTTCATCCAGTGTTTGGAAATAAGGTTTAAGGAGGCAGACAGCTGAACATCTAGAGCAGAGGTGTCAAACACCTTTGTTACAATGGCTGGAACTGACCCAAATGTCACTTTGTTGGGCCGGGCCATGTGTGCCATAAAATGTAATGCCAGGTATTGGAGATATAAAGTTACAGTGAAATGGAGCACAGTTTTAGAGATGTAAACCAGGTACAAGAATGAAGCCGTGCGATGATGCGCTGCCAGTGCTTTTTATGTATTATAAAGGAAACTTATGCCAAACGTCTACAGTATTGTTTTTACAAAATAAAGTAAATATATAACCACAAAATTGCAGTCCAGTCGTTTTTGTAGTTGTTTCTGTACAAGTATTCATAAGCTGAGTAGATAGTTGATGAGACGAGATTCTCCAGAATAATTCCCGTTTCGAATCTATTGATCTTCTTCCACGCCACTGTTTCTGCTTTTATATAAAAAATATACAATAAAACTAGAGAATCATACCCAGGTAATACATTCTCATTGATGGTTAACAATATATACTCTCAGAACATTCATAAAATACATTACCAGAACAAGAGATGGAAACTCTACATCAGGCGTCTATATATGTTTTGGGTTGCCTTCAAAAATTATGCCTAAGAATACAAAAATATACATTTATAGATTTTAATAACAACTCATGGAAAGTCCATTGCAAAGACTTAAGAAAGGGGGCCAGAAAAACTGTGTGTGGGGTAAGTTTTTCTGGCTCCTTTCTTGGGTCTTTGCAACTGGATTGCAATTTTGTGGTTATATATTTACTTTATTTTGTAAAAACAATACTGTAGACGTTTGGCATAAGTTTCCTTTATAATACATAAAAAGCATTCACAGGTATTGGAGATATAAACTTTATAAAGGACATAGGTTAACCCAATTAATATTATTCTTTACTCATAATACAAACAAAAGCAATTGATTCCTAGCAGTGAAAGCAACTTTATAAAGGACATAGGATAAAGGTAAAGGCTTCCTTTGCTCGAAAGCCAATTGAATGTGTCTGTAGCGTTGTGGTGCTCATCTCCAAAGCTGAAGAGCCAGCGCTGTCTGAAAATGTTTCCATGGTCGTGTGGCTGGCATGACTGGATGCCAAGGTGCATGGAACGCTGTTACCTTCCCACCAAAGCAGTACCTATTTATCTACTTGCAATTTCTTGCTTTCGAACTGCTAGGTTGGCAGGAGCTGGGACCAGAGATGGGAGCTCACTTTATCATGTAGCATTCAGGTCTCAAACTGCCCAGCTACCGGCCTTCCAATCCACAGTTCAGTGTCTTAACCGCTGAGCCACTATGGCCCCAAGATAAATAAAGGACATAGGTTAACCCAATTAATGATATTACTTTTTACTCATAATACAAACAAAAGCAATTGATTTAGGGTTGCCAGGTCTGGGTTGGAAAATATCTGGAGACTTTGGGGGTGGATCCAGAAGAGGGTGGGGTTTGGGGAGGGGAGGGGCCTCGGCATAGTACAATGCCATAGAGCCCACCCTTCAAAGCATCCATTTCCTTCAGGGGAGCTGATCTCTGTCAGCTGGAGATCGGCTGTAAAAGCAGGAGATCTCCAGGCCCCACCTGGCGGCTGACAACCCTAACTTGATTCCTAGCAGTGAAAGCGATTGATTTACTGGGGAACCCACAAAAGCCCCAATAAATGTGTTTAATCATATACAAGACTATGTTTTCTCCAAGGGTTACCATAAAAAGGGGAGTACCTTATATTTCCATACATACCAATTGCTTGTGGACAGGGTAAGAGCCCTGGACAGGCCAATTCTGGCCCCCGGGCCTTATGTTTAACACCCTTGATCTAGGGAGTGATCCATTAGTATGTATAGGAAGTACACAGTAGGTAGGGTTGCCAAGTCCAACTCCGGAAATATCTGAGGACTTTGGGGGTGGAGCCAGGAGACTTTCGTGATGTCACTTCCTGTGATGTCACTTTCTGTGGTGTCACTCCCAGGTCAAGTGGCAAGTGATGTCACTTCCCCTTTAGATTATGTCACTTCCAGTACACTCTTCAAAATACACAACAGAAAGGTCTAAGATCCTAAGGCTGAACACTGCCAAAAACCAGAACTACACCTTCATGCAGCAGAGTCACAACTGTCTTTTTAAAAAATCATGACTAGGATCCAGAGAGCTAAGTTATATTTGAATACATGTATTGTGCATAATCACATCTGCCCAGGGGCTGCTTCTAGATGAGGAAAGGACAATTCCCAGGGCTTTTTTTCTTCGACAAATTTCTTTTTAAAATGTTATAAAGTTCATGATTTTTCAGTATACGTATTGAAAACTTCCATTTCCATCTTGAGAGTTGTGGCACCTCCCCCCCCCCCCCCACCAAACCCTGAAAATTCCAAATAGCTGTATTGGCTTAGCTGGACAGTGTTCCCTCTAAGCTGAGTTAGTGTGAGCTAGCTCACAGATTTTTAGCCTCCGGCTCACACATTTTTCTTAGCTCAAAAAGGATGGCTCCAGAGCAAACTAATTTATGCAGCAGCCAAATTGCTCGCTCATAACTTTAATGCCAGCAGCTCACAAAGTAGAATTTTTGCTCACAAGACTCCACAGCATAGAGGGAACATTGGCGCTGGAGCTGGAGGGAGGAAAATCAAAACTCATAAGAACATAAGAGAAGCCAGGGCTGGATCAGGCCAGTGGCCCATCCAGTCCAACACTTTGTGTCACACAGTGGCCAAAAATACCAGGTGCCCTCAGAAGGTCCAGGACCCTAGAAGCCCTCCCACTATTGCCCCCCAAGCACCAAGAATACAGAGCATCACTGCCCCAGACAAAGGGTTCCATCTAGACCTTGTGGCTATTAATAGCCACTGATAGACCTCTGCTGGATGGGGACAGAGAGAGAGAGAGAGAGAAAGACAGACAGACAGACAGACAGAAAGAAAGAAAGAAAGAAAGAAAGAAAGAAAGGGGGAGGGGGAGAGAGAGAAGGAAAAGTGCTGGGGCAGGCAACTTACCAGATCAGGGAGGGCAACGCAGCCTCGCAAGCCAAAGCCAGGCCTCTCAGTACAAAGGGCCTAGCCTGGGCGGGGCTTTCTCTTGCTGGCTCTGCTGTTAAAGGGGAAGCATCCTACAAGGCTTTTTCCTGCAGGCTCTCTGCAGGAACTTCCCCTTTAAATGGTTCAGGCCTGGCTGAGAAGGGGCGCGGCAGGCTCGGAGGCCAGCTGGAACGGCGTTCTGAACGGCGTTCTGAAAAAGAGCCCTGCTTACCAGCGCACACTAGAAAGAGACTGGAGGACTGAGCAGCCATTTTGTCCCCCGCCGGACAATCTTGAAAAGGCGGGGGTGAGGAGTTAAAATCGGGGTTTCCCCCGCCCTCCCGGAGGGCTTGGTAAGCCTAACAGTAGGGCAGCCAACTGATTGTAGAATTTGTAGTTCATTAATCTTTTAACTAAAAAAATATATGTGCATAATAACCTCTGCTGCAATGTAGGGTACACCCAAACATGCAAGCACACATAACAAGAGGTTGAGTCTCTTGTGAGAGCAGACTCATAGCAATTGCAACACAAAATAGTATCTTCTCCTTTGGACCAAGCATAGGAGAACACTGTTGCTCAATGGTGATTGGCTGGTTGCACATCAGACACGAAGCCACCTCCACTTCTCCCCAAGAGCAAGTTTCAGCACAGCCAAACTTTGGAAAGAAAAGCTCCAAAGGCAAGGTGGAAAACTCACCTGAAGCAATGGGAGTGGGCTGAGGGAGAGGAGACAGCTTTCCACTTGGAGGCTCTATGTGCCACAAAACTGGGGAAGGGAAGCTTGCTCCAAAAATTAGAAAAAAATCTTGCTTCTGTTTCCAGGTACACCTGTATGCAGCCACGAGCGCCCTTTTGAGATACTGAAGGAAGTCTTAGAATGTACAGTTTACTCAACAAAAATTGCCACTGTTGTTAGGAAGAAATGCCATTTTTAATATTTTCTTTTTCACTCTGTTATAGTAATGCACTGGGTCTACAAGAAGCTAAAAAGTAAACAAGTCTGCCCTTTGGTTACAACTGCATTTATTACAAATGGCCCTTACAGAACAGCTAACTAAAGCACTGATTCATTTACTAATTAAACCAATTACAGTTTGTCATTCTGCTGCTCACTGTCACCGGTTTGTGTTCACGAGAGGCTTTCTGCAAATTTCACTACAGTATAAAAAGCCCAGAACTACTTGTAGGCATATGAGGAGGCAGGTTCTGAGCACAGAGCAAAACTATCTCAGCAGATTCCGGGACCCTGGAAGGGGGGGAGCTCCATAAACTCACCGGAGCTTACTTTTAGAGTCAACTGCTTGGTCCTAGAGAACGTGGTGCGCTTCCTTCTCTTCCTTATTGATCACCTTTTTTTTATTTCTTATTAATCACCTTTGACTACCACAGCAGGCTTCTTTGCCTGGGCACTGGGGAAGCAGTCAGCCTCCCAGCTCAGTCTTACGGGAGCAGGACTTACAACACATTCCGCCCCAGTGTTTCTGGGGTCTGAGTAGAGCAGATAGTTGCAATAGTTGGGGTCATTTCGTAGAAAAAGAGGTGCAGGAGCTCATTAGCATAACTCATTACCACAACTAATTTGCATATGCCAAACACCCCTGGCATCACCGGAAGTGTGTCAGAAGGCAACACCCACCGCTCAGGCCCCCAAAAATCTCCAGGTATTTCCCAACTCAGAGCTGGCGAGCCAGTTTTACACTTTGACTAAATACACTTTAGGTTTCCTTTGCTCTTGCAGGGAAGCTACCCTACAACAAGCATGAAAATACAAATCAAGTTAGTATGCTTTTGCTTTTTTTCCCACAGCGCATCACCATATGTGCCCACTCCTGGGCTTGTTCCTCCTGGAACAGCGTTCCTGCGCGTTCCTGCTCAAAATGACCCCTGGTTGATCCTAGGAGATACAAGAGCATGAATGTGTGTCGTGAGACCCTTCCTCTCTGGGAAAAGGAACAGCCTCCATATCTAATGAAGCTGACTGACCATTGGATGTAGAGGCTGTCATTTGACCACAGAGATCACTCTTGTCACCTCTCCTTCCGGTGGCAAAGTGCAGCCCAAGAATGGCCACTAGGTGAAACTTTTTCCAACAGGGCCACTGGTGTCCCACTGATCACACGCAAATCCTTAGGCACTAAGCACACGGGAGCCGCTGCTGCACTAGGGCTGCCAAGTCCCCCGGTAGGGCGGGGGAAACACCGATTTTTAATACTTACCCCCGCTTTTTCAAAATTGGCCACCGGGGGACAAAATGGCTGTCCTGCCCTGCCTTAAAAGGGAAATGTCTGCAGAGAGCCTGCCCTGCAGTAAAAAGCCTCACCAGACATTTTCCCTTTAAGAATAGAGTCAGCAAGAGAGCTCCGCCCAGAGATTAAGGAGGGACTGAAGGGGCTGCTTTTGCATGTGGCTGGGGTAAGGTTGCAAGGTTGCTGTGGTAAGTTTCTCTTACAGCTCTTTTCCTTCTCTCTCTCTCCCTCTTTCTTTCTTTTTTCTGTCTGTCTGTCTCTCTCTCTCTCTCTGTCCCCATCCAGCAGAGGTCTATCAGTGGCTATTATTAGCCACAAGGTCTAAATGGAAGTAAGTCCCTCTGCCATTTTTTCCTTCTCTCTCTCTCCCTCTTTCTTTCTTTTTTCTGTCTGTCTGTCTGTCTGTCTGTCTGTCTCTCTCTCTCTGTCCCCATCCAGCAGAGGTCTATCAGTGGCTATTATTAGCCACAAGGTCTAAATGGAAGTAAGTGCCTCTGCCAGTTTTTTTCCTTCTCTCTCTCTCCTTCTTTCTTTTTTCTGTCTGTCTGTCTGTCTGTCTGTCTCTCTCTCTCTCTCTGTCCCCATCCAGCAGAGGTCTATCAGTGGCTATTATTAGCCACAAGGTCTAAATGGAACCCTTTGTCTGGGGCAATGATGCTCTGCATTCTTGGTGCTTGGGGGGCAACAGTGGGAGGGCTTCTGGAGTTCTGGCCCCGCTGCTGGACCTCCTGAGGGCACCTGGTATTTTTGGCCACTGTTGTGACACAGAGTGTTGTACTGGATGGGCTGTACTGGATGGGCCGATCCACTGTGGCTTCTCTCTTTTTAGCACTTGTGTAGCACTTAGTGCTTCATATTCTGCCGAGATGAGGAAGGATTCAGTAGGGCCGTTGCTCAGTGATAGAGCATCTGCTTGACATGCAGGAGGTATCAGCCTCTTCAGCTAAAAAAGGATCAGGTAATAGGTGACATTAAAGATCTCAGCCTGAGACCCTGGAGAGCCACTATCAGTCTGAGTAGTCAATACTGACCTTGATGGACCAATGGCCTGATTCAGTATTAGGAAACTTCATGAGTTCATGTGTCAGCATGTGGAAGCAACATCACAGGATGTGACATCACAAAATGATGTCACTTCCTTTCTCCTGGCTCCACCCCCAAAGTCCCCAGATATTTCCCAAGTTGGACTTGGCAGCCCTAACTAAGGTGGACCTTAGCCACCACCAGCTGCCTTGGGGAAGCCAGTGACCACTGTTCCCTCCAACCTGAGTGAGTGTGAGCTAGCTCACAGTTTTTTAGCCTCCGGCTCACACATTCTTGTCTTTGCTTAGAAAGGATGGCTCCAGAGCAAACTAACTCATGCAGTAGTCAAGCTGCTCGCTCACAACTTTAATGCCAGTAGCTCACAAAGTAGAATTTTTGCTCACAGAACTCCACAACTTAGAGGGAGCATTGCCAGCAACCCCTGCCTGTGTGGGAGATGCCATGAACTGGCAGCCCCAGCCCCACACAGGGTGTATGGATACAAGCTGGGTAGAAACCGCTGCAAACCTGCTTATCTCCCCCCACCCCATTCAGAGATGGCCCTGGGAGCTGGCCATCTTTTTCTTCCCCTCCTCCCTGTTGGGGAGGCAATGCTGGGGCCCTCTTCCAGGGCCGTTTTTGCATCTTGATCTGCCCTGATGATTGCTTTGGGTCAACTGCAGAACATTATGGGTGCTTACAGTCCCCATCCCAAAGTCCCCAGCCATGTCTATCCAGGCGGCTTGTTAGGGGAAACGGGGGCCAGTCCCCTCTCCAAGAAACACTTATTCTGTCTTTTAGTAGCCACTGCCCAAAAAGTAGGCTAAAAAAGTATAATCTAAATAAATCAATAATAGCTGCTTGGAGATGGCCCCTCCTTGCACCCAGCATCACCACTCCCACTGCCTTAAGCGAAGCGTGGTTCTGCGTTGCTCATAATATAGCACCATGTCCCCATTAAAACCCCACAGTGCTCCATCCACATACACCAGTCAACTCCACCCTGACCTGTAACCCTTTTCCTTACCCTGCAGTCCCATCATTTGTTCCTTTTTAGGGGGAATTTTAAAAAATTGATCTGTCCCTATCGCTGTTACACAATGTAATACTCCTAGAACAGCCAGACAGAAACAAAATAATCTCTAGACGAAGAAAAAAAAATCCATCTAGACCCTCCAGGGCAGGGGTGGGCAAACTGTGGCTCAGGAGCCGCATGCGGCTCTTTCACATATATTATGTGGCTCCCAGCAGGGCGGCTGGGGAAGCTAAATATCATTAGCAAACAAATATCATTGGACAAATTAGTATCATTATCAATATCTGCTTTTACCCCTTTTGTTATTATTTTTGGCAGTCTCATTTAATGTTAATAAAAAGCAAATTTGCTTATTTTCCAATAAAAGCAGGTAATATTTGTTCATGTCTTGTGGCTCTCAAACATCTGATGTTTATTCTATGCGGCTCTTACATTAAGCACGTTTGGCCACCCCTCTTCTAGGTGGCTCTTATGCTGAGCAAGTTTGCCCACCCCTGCTCCAGGGGAACTGATCTCGGTAGCTTGGAGATGAGATGCAATGCCAGGGGATCCCCAGGTCCCACCTGGAGGCTGGCATCCCCATTAGGCTCTACCCCCAAATCTCTAGGAATCTCCCATCCCAGAGTTTGCAACTGTGCTCTGACTGTTGGTAGATGGACAAAGTAGGATTAACATAAGATCTTGCCTAGGAAAGTACAGGGTGAAACATGATAAGAAGCAGATCCAATTAGATTGGACTCCTGTTTTAGAAAGAAAACTTTAAACAGGAAGTGGCTGTACCTTGGGGACATTGTTTACAAATGTGCAGATAAATGTCTTAAAAGGAAGACATATACAGTATATACATTCTGGAGCACCCATGAATTAGGGTTGCCATGTTCCCCCAGCCCAGCCAGATATGGAGGGTAGTAGAGTTGACAGATCCAGGTTGGGGAACTCCTAGAGATTTGGGGGTGGAGCCTGGGGAGGACAGGGACCTCAGTGTGGTACAATGCCATAGAGTCCACCCTCCAAAGCATCCATTCTCTCCAGGGGAGCTGACCTCTGTAGTCTGGAGATGAGCTGCAATTCCAGGGGATCCCCAGGTCCCATCTAGAGGCTGGCATCCCTACTATAAATTCTCTTCTTATGTATTGTGCTGCCAAGAAGTGCATCTGGGGAGGAACTTACCAGATGGTAATGATAAATGGTAGTGCATACTTAGTATTCACATGGGCTGGATCACACTCTTTGCTCGTACATATTCATTGTTTTAAAAACTTAGGGGGGGTTATTACATTTTGAATGATATTTTATTTGCTTATTCCTACAGTCTCTACACAAAGCACAAAAAGCTATGTGTAAGTCCTCAGAACAAACTTGTTAAGAGATGGATAAAACAGAAAAGAAAAGGTCATCGAAGAACCGGTCATCATTTTAGAAAGAGGAGGAAAACCCCAAAAGGAAGGAAAGTGGAAAGGAAACAGTAGCACGCCGATTGCCGAAACAGCCACAGAGATCCTGTAACCAGTACCGTGTAATAAATCAGCAAAGATCTTGTAATGAGTTGCCATATGTACACATTCAGAAACAATCCGCTGTAGTTTCAACCAGTGTTTTTTAATACTTTGAAACACCTTTTCTTTTAAATGTACTCCAGCATCTGGAACAAGCACCTTTCCCCCAGCAATTGACCATCTGTTTCCCAATATAGGCAGAAATCTCTGTGTGTACCAGCCTGTATTCTGCTCCTGCACATGCCAACCCATGGATCAGAGGGAAAAAATATTATAGAGCCCTGAAAAAACACCAGCGGAGGAGCACGTTTTGAACTAAAAGAGCAGCATCACAGTGAGAGGAGGAAGGGGTGGGGTTATTTTACCCTTACCCTTTCGCTATTTTCCTGCAAAGTGGAATTTGCGTTTGGAGGGAGCTCAGCAGGGTATAACGCCATTGGTTTCACCCTCCAAAAGCTGCCATTTCCTCTAGGGGGAGTGATTTCTGAGGTCTGGAAATCAGTTATAATTCTAGGAGATATCCAGGCCCCACCTGGAGGATGGCAACCCTAGTTTCTGTGTATGCTTGGCCCTGGATCTGACCCCTCAGGGACTTTTTAGTCTTCTTCCCCCATGAACCACTTTCTCAGCTCAGACTATGTCACATACGGGAAAGGCTGAGAAGGGGCAGTTAGTTGCCATCATAAATCTTCCTGAAACTTGCTTACAAGCAGTCATGTATATTGAGATTCTTTACCTGCCAGAACACCCTGTGCCTTATTGCCTAGCTGTCTTCTCATTCAAGTCTTACAACCTGTTGTTTATTTGTGTGTGTGATTATGATTGTCCTTTAATCATTAGCATCCACCTGGCTTGCAGCTATTCCAATCCTCTGGTACTGCTGAAACAACGATTTCCTGCATGTTACCTTGGTACCAATGCTCCCTCTAAGCTGTGGAGTCTTGTGAGCTACTGGCATTAAAGTTGTGAGCGAGCGATTTGGCTACTGCATAAATTAGTTTGCTCTGGAGCCATCCTTCTGAGTGAAGACAAAAATGAGTGAGGCAGAGGCTAAAAAACTGTGAGCTGACTCACACTAACTCAGCTTAGAGGGAACACTGCTTGGTACTACGTTTAGCAGTGTGAATGTGACCCCACTCTTCATATTGAGCCCGGATCCACACTAAATGAGTGCAAGGCAGCTATTTTCCTTCCACTGCCTCTCACTATATGCCAAGGCAGCTGGAGGCTGAAGTGCTACACCCAGCTTTAGAAAACTTGTGGCCCGCATATCAGTAAAAAAGATCTTTGTGACTAACTGAGGAAGTGCCACAGCCAACTGGGAGTGGGGGAGTATGGAGATTATATTAGAGAGAAATCAGTAGAAAGATTTTTGGTGATTATACAAACATACTGCAGCTGGAGAATTAACAAAACACAAAAGCAACTGAGGAAGGCAGACTATATTTATTGTTTGTTTACTTCATTTATACCCCACCTTTTCCCGCAATGGGTACCCAAAGCAGTTACATTTCTCTCTTCTGGTCCATCTTATCATCCCAGCAACCCTGTAGGTCAGGCTGAGAGTGTGTATCTGGCCCAAGGTCATGTAGCAAGTTTACATGGCAGAGTGGGGATTTGAACCTAGGTCTTCCAGATCCTGCTGGAGCACTAACCAGTAAACCACACTGCTTCAAATGGCTTTAAGACTATAGTTACCGATCCTTGGTTTGGGAGTGGGCTTGCCAGTTGCCTGCTAATAACAGGCAAACTCCCAGCTGTGCTCCTCATCCCCCTGAGCATGCTCAGTGGAGCAGTGGGGTGAAAAGAGTGGGAATGATATCACTGAACTGAGCATCTGTCTAGTAATTTCCCCAATCTCTATTGCCATACCGGGGGGGGGGGGGGTTTCTACAGTGTTGCTCAATGTTGTCACATCCTGGTCTTCACCCTCCCCATGCCCTGCCACCCAAAGCTCCAAGGAAGGGGTCCAAGCAGGTGTTCAAGTATTCAGATGAGAGCAAAACCCTCTCCAAAAACTACACCTTCACTTCCAGCTCCCAAACTAGATCCTAATATGGACTTCCCTACCATGTTATCTACAGCACTGCGCCCTCTGCTGGACCAGATGACCAACTTGAACCAAAACTTTGATGCACTCCAAAAACAGATTAAAGAAACTAATATCAAAGCAGAGGAAACAGCCAAATCAGTTAAAATGGTTGAAACCAAGACAAAAGTAATAGATCAGAGACTAAAAGTGGTGAAGAAGGAAAGAGCAACTGACAAAGACCAACTTTTAAGACTACAAATGGAAAAATCAGCATATGTTCTATGATTTCAAGATGTCCCTGAACAGAAAATGAGAATCTGAAGGAAATTTTAAGTGAAGCCATAGCTCCAATAGCAGGTTTGCAAGTGGATTTCCTACAAAGTGAGATGGATATGTGCTATAGGACATATCCTGAATTTATAAAGAAGAAAAACCTGCCAGGAGAGATTGTGGTGAGATTCTCTGGGAGATTTATTGGAGATGTGGTGCTCAAGGCCACAAACGGGACAACCCTAAAAATCAAAGACGTTGAAATCAAAGTCTTGAAAGATATCCCATTCGAAATTAGGAAAAGAAGGAAGCAATATAAAAGCCTAACAATTTTTTTGCAGAAAAATTCTACCCCTTATAGATGGATTTTTCCTGAAGGACTTGTATAGTTGAATACAACTATAGTTGTATAGTTCTATAGTTGAATACAACTATAAAGACAAAAAGGAAAAGATTACCTCTCCTAAAAATGCAAAAACTTTTTTAGAATTGCAACAAAGACCAGCAAAAGATAAGAAGACAGCAGAGGAAGAAGAAGAAGAGGAAGGCATCATATATGACGTGGAAAGTTCTGAGAGTACGAGTAGCTCTTTCTGAATCCGAAAAAGGGGCGGCCGTCCCGAAGCACCTGGAAGTCAAATGGGACTCTGACAAACCAAAATGAAGAGAGAAGAAAGGGAAATAAGTTTTTAGTGTTGTAGTATATGTAGAACAGTAATAAAAAAATTTCAAGCAAGCAAGGAAGGAAGGAAGGAAGGAAACGAAAGAGAGGCTTCTGTAAGTACTTGGGTCTTTTCTTTAGGAAATGGAAATGTGAACAGCAACAGGCTCTGCTAGTGGTTAGTTGTGATTAATTGTGGAGGGCCCTTATTTAATAGCCTGAATGCCAGGCACTGGATGAGTTGAGGCTTCTTCTAGGACACTTCCTGGAACATCTAGTCTACTCCATTTAGCATGATTGAATTAAGAGCGTTCCACCTCCCTCTGTAGGCCGGCTGTTCTTTGTTTCTGTGGTGGCCAGGGACCTGTTTACTTCTCTGAACACAAAACACAGAAGAAAACTGATATGCAAAGCAGGAGCTTGAAGAAAACGGAGACAGCTTTACAACATCCTCATCACTGAATCTAGTTTTTCTGTAAAGTTTTCTGTAAACCATATTTTTGCCTCACTCCACTGTCTAATACCCCTCCACACACACACACAAACACACACTACAAAATTCTGCAACAATCAGTGGTAGCTATTTTTAAGTAACGTATAAGGTCCTCAGCCAGTAAAATGTATTGATATAATAGAATCATAGAGTTGGAAGGGACTTCCAGGGTCTTCTAGACCAACCCCCTGCACAATGTAGGAAATTCACAAATGCCTCCCACCCACATGCCCTCAGTGACCACTGTTCCACACCCAGAAGAATGCAAAAAACCTCCAGAATCTCCAGCCAAACTGGCCTGGAGAAAAATTGCTTCCTGATCCCAAAGTGGGAATCAGCATTTTCCTGGGATTGTAAGAAAGGGCCACAAGAACTTAGCACTGGTGCAAGAGAGCCAGTTTGGTGTAGTGGTTAAGTGCGTTGACTCTAATCTGGGAGAACTGGGTTTGATTCCCCACTCCTCCACTTGCACCTGCTGGATGACCTTGGGCAAGCCATAGCTCTGTACCAGCTGTTCTCTCAAGGACTGTTGTCTCAGAGCTCTCTTAGCCCCACCTACCTCACAGGGTGTCTGTTGTGGGGAGGTGAAGGGAAAGGAGTTTGTAAGCCACTCTGAGACTACAAGTGAAGGGTGGGGTATAAATCCAATCTCTTCTTCCTCCTCCTCCTGTCCTCCCTCTCATGATCTGCCTAAACTGACACAATCAGCATTGCTGTCAGATGGCCATCTAGCCTCTGTTTGAAAACCTCCAAAGAAGAAGAGCCCACCACCTCTCAAGAAAGCCTGTTCCACTGAGGAACCACTCTAACTGTCAGGAAGTTCTTCCTAATGTTTAGCCGAAAACTCTTCTGATTTAATTTCAACCCGTTGGTTCTGGTCCAACCTTCTGGGGCAACAGAAAAAACTCTGCACCGTCCTCTATATGACAGCCCTTGAAGTACTTGAAGATGGTCATCATATCACCTCTCAGTCGTCTCCTCTCCAGGCTAAACATACCCAGCTCCTTCAACCTTTCCTCATAGGACTTGGTTGAGACCCCTCACCATCTTTGTTGCCCTCCTCTGGACACGTTCCAGCTTGTCTATATCCTTCTTAAATTGTGGTGCCCAAAACTGAACACAATATTCTAGGCAAGGTCTAACCAGAGCAGAGGAAAGTGATACCATCACTTTGCAAGATTTGGACTTCTGTTGATAAAGCCCTAAATCACATTTGCTTTTAGCTACCACATCACATTGCTGACTCATGTTCAGTGTATGGTCTACTAAGATCCCTAGATCCTTTTTGCACATACTACTGCCAAGACAAGTCTCCCCCAGCCTATACTTATGCATTTCATTTTTCGTACCCAAATTTATCCCCATTGAAATTCATTTTACTTGTTTTAGCTCAGTTTTCCAGCCTGTCAAGAGCCTCCTTTATCCTGACTCTGTCTTCTACCATATTTGCTACCCCTCCCAATTTAGTATCATCTGCAAATTTAATAAGCATTCCCTCTATTCCTTCATCCAAATCATTGATAAAGATGTTGAACAAAACAGGTCCCAGGACAGATCCTTGATGCACTCCACTTGTCACTCCTCTCCAAGAGGATGAGGAACCATTCACAAGCACTCTTTGGGTGTGATCTGTCAACCAGTTACAGATCCACCTGACAGTCATAGGATCCAAACCACATTTTACCAAACTGTCAACAAGAATATTATGTGGAACCTTATCAAAAGCCTTACTGAAATGTGTGCAAAGAATCTTGTTATAGCTGAAATGCATATCCTCCTTTATGCACAACTAGGTTTCTTTTATTGCATCATGGGTATGAGTGCGTGGGGAATTCAAGAGACTCCTTTTGCATTTCAACACCTGTTTCTTGTGAATAATAATAAACTACAAATGTATACAAGAATGTAGGCTGGCAACGCTAAAGTTTCACCTTGCCAGTTTTAAGGTGCCCTTGTTGGAATCTTCTCCCTTGATACCGGTATCAGGTAAACTTAAATGCACCTGGTTGGCTTGCTAAAAGCCCGAAGCTCATGTTTCCCTTAAGGGATCAGAGGGCCTAATGAAGCTACCTTATACTGAGCCATACTCCTAGTCTATTTCAAGGTCAGTATTGTCTACTTGGACTACCAGTAGCTCTACCAGGTCTCAGGTGGAGGTCTTTCTCATTACCTACTTCCTGGTCCTTTTTTCAACTGCAGATGCTGGGGACTGAACCTGCAACCGTTTGCACCTAAAGCAGGTGCTCTTTTAATGAGCCACAGTGGAAGAGCATCTGCTCCCCAAATCTTTACCTTTGCACTATTAATTGGTCACATGTGCGCCACCTGAAACTGCTGTTAATCCTAAAGAGAAAAACAATAAAGCTAAACATTAGGAGGAACTTCCAGACATTTAGAGCGGTTCCCCAGTGGAACAGGATTCTCAGGAGGTGGTGGGCTCTCCTTCTTTGGAGGCTTTTAAGCAGAGGCTATATGGCCATCTGACAGCAATGCTGATTCTGTGAACTTGGGCAGGAAGGATTGCCTCAGTGCTTAGTTCTTGTGGCCCTTTCTTACACGCCCAGGGAAATGCTGACCGCTACTTTGGGGTCAGGAAGCAATTATTGTCTAGGCTAGGCACTTTACCAAGCCCCACCCCCTGCTCCCAGCATCCCTGTTGGGCGACAAGGAGGCTCAACAAGCAATCTCACTCCTGATTTCAAAAAAATTGTAGAAAACTGTGATAGGGTACATTTGTCTCATTAAACTGATTTTAAAATGAAATGTTCTTGCAGCTATAGATGATATGAAATTAACACAATAAATAGATTGAATAAAACTACCATTATTTAATTTAATTTATATTTATTGATTTTTATGATACAATTTATACCTTTTCTGAAATGCAAAGTTAACTAATGAATGCAATCATTTTAAAAGGTGCGGCCCTACGCTAACCTCCGCTCCCACAAAGTGGCCCCCGAGCCACAACAATTGCCTACCCCTGGTTTAGGCCTTTCTGCGGAGTTTACTCCTAATATGACACAAGTTTAGCTTCTACTGCAAATAGCATGGGGGTGAGTGGGATAAACTGTGCCAAGTTATTCTGATTCCTTTCATTTTTGGCCCTGGAACTCCCACAATCATCCTGAAGTTGGTGGCCAATTTGGAGGTTTCTAGTTTTTATTTCCTGATGAGTCTTGCATGCCACAAATGGGCAGACAGATGGACATGTTATTATAGTTGCATGGTAACAGCCATCAAGGTATTTGTTTTGTTATGATGTTTGGTTTGGAAGGGGGAACAGATGGAATCTTTGTCTGGGGGCCCATGGCAGCTCTTGGCAGCCCTGATTCAAGGTGATCAAGAAAAGGGGGCATCCACAACCAGAGATGATGCAAAAGCAAGAGTGTTTCTGTTATGTATTGTGCTATATGGATAGCCTGAATTATAGAATGAGCCTGAGCTTCAGTCACAAGCTCCTTCTTTGCGAAGAGCCTTCTTTGCAGCTTCTTGTCTCACAAACCGCAGACTAGCCTGTCAAGTCTGGAAAGTTGCATCTACAAGTGGCCCTTCGGAGTGCCGTGACATAATCAGTGATGGATTCACTGGTGCGCTTGTAGAACACGTGTCCGCAAGCAATCTGTGAAAGCTGCGGCGAGTAGTGCTCTTGTAGCTTAGTTTTGATCATGGTGAGTGTTGCTACGTTGAGCTGGTCTGGTGCCACAAGTGTTCGGGCCACATCAAAAGTGGCCTTTCCGCACACGCTGAGGAGAGTTGCCTTCTGAGTCTGTGATGTTGTTGGCCTTCAGGAAGAACTCAAATCGTGAGATGTTTGAATCCCAGTCCTCAGTGGCCCCATCAGTTTGGTGTAGTGGTTAAGTGTGCAGACTCTAATCTGGGAGGACCGGGTTTGATTCCCCACTCCTCCACTTGCACCTGGCTGGATGACCTTGGGCAAGCCATATTTCTGGCACAGCTGTTCTTGAAAAAGGGCAGTTTCTGTCAGAGCTCTCTCAGCCCCCCCTACCTCACAGGGTGTCTGTTGTGGGGATGGGGAGGGAAAGGAGTTTGTAAGCTGCTCTGAGACTCCCTTGGGTAGTGAAGGGTGGGGTATAAATCCAATCTCTTCTTCTTCTATCAAAGGGTTCAAACTTGCCCATGGCAGCCATCTTATACTGTTACACTGGGGCAGCGGGGTGTCTGTGTTCTTCTTCATCGGCGATGCTTCCTTGGTGGTCGTGATCAGCTCTCATTCAGCAGGGCTGCCTACCCACTCAGAATGCTACGCTCGTCACCAGTGTTGTAACTGGAGATCAGGCAGCTTTCTTCAACCAGTTATTTCAGTTTATTAGAACAGAACACAACAACACAAAGAACACAGAGAACAACCCCAATTTATACACAGTTTGGAACTGGCTAAACCACACCCCTGGAACAGTAAGGTCCAATCATAATTGAGCGCTTAGGACAAATAGGGTTTGTTCTGTCTGAAAGTCACAGTCTTCCCTGATTGGCCCATTGCACAACAACAGCCAATCAGGCTGTTGATCGTAGAATACTGAGAGTCTATGGAGCTTGTGACAGAAGCTCAGGCTCATTCTATAATTCAGGCTGTCCATATGGTATAATACATAACAGTTTTCAAGTGTTCCATCTCTCCTGGTGATATCCTGCTTTATTCTCGAGCAAAGGTCTTGCAGCTTTGGAAATGAAGGGTGGAAGGAAGGGAGGTGTATGCTAGATGACCAGGTATAATAAAGGATAGGGCTCCTTTACCTTGCATCAAAGGGAGTTTGCTTAACTCGTTCTAAAGCACTATGAGCTCATTTAGCTACTCCTACACAAATCTTCTCCTGTATTAAATCTGGTCACCTGTACACACTACAGAAGTATATAATACAGCCCAAAGCAGTATAGGTGTGTCTGCATCTACTAAAGTTTCCCCAAAGCTGGGTCAGGCTTCAGAAGTCTAATTAAAAAGTTACATATTTCCCTCATACCTGTCTAATGGTACCAAAAACATTGTCGAAAGGATTTGCAATTAATGACCTGTGTGTTTGAAACCAAGGGAACCAGAAACAATCTAGTTATTTAGAATTAGTGTTTCATTATCAAACATTTACAATTTGGCATTTCCCCCCCTAAAATGTAGACTTTTTAAAATACTACACTCAAGAGTGCTTGCTCCCTGGGACTATACCCTCAATGTCTGACTCTGAGACCAGGTTGTTTATTATTATTTCTGGGTATCCATTACCACTACCCTTCCTATCTTGGTAACCAGGTGAAATGGAATAAAAACTCAGGAAGACCTTTGAATGTTCACAGATCCCTTAAGATTTTAGAATATTTTGTTAGATCTTCAAGAAAATGCACATGGGGTTCAGCCAGTAATTATGAAGAAAATTTGGTATTTTTTTTAAATTAAAGGCATCACATTCATCTGGGGAGCTGCAGGCAGCTTGGCGGGTCACAAATATTGTAGGCTTGCGGCAGAACATTCAATTCCCATGGCTGGTCCTTCTTCTGTAATACCTCCTGGAACAGATACCATTCTTACAAACACCCAGATGACTCCTGTCTTGTACGAAAATCCAGATCTTTCCCAAAGTATCAGTACTGATCAATCACATAAGAAAATCTGATCCAGATGTTTCCTTAAAGTTTCAGTACTGATAAATCATGTAAGAAAGTCTGATGTCTCTCATTTCAAGGCATTTTGTGTTCTTGTGGGTTGCCTTAAAATAAATGAAGCTTCTTCCTTACAAAGTAGACTCGGGAAAGCAGCCAAAGTTGATCCAGATTAAAGTTGTTATTCATTATTCAAAGTATCTTATGGCTCTTCCTTTTGGAACTTTAAAACTCTTGCTTAAAATAGGATTTGGTCATAGTATATGCAAATACAGCTGCATGCAACTTCTGACGTAAACACTATTTCCTAGAAAAACACGGCGATGAATGGAGCATGGGTAACCTTGGGCAGAGCAGCCTTGTTAAACCCACATTTATCAGCTTTCCAGAGCAAACACTGCACTGTGCTCCCCCCCATATGTTGCCTGCATTGCGCAAGGAACACTACAGCATTAAATCAGTGTTCCACTTTTTCTGCAAGTGCCCACTTTGAATCAATGAAGTCTTGTCACTGTAATGGAAATAAAGTATGCAAAGGGGAGGGTACAAGACTCATGGGGGGGGGGTGATCCCATCTTTCCTCATGACCGAGTTCAGCATGGATCCAGGCCCCAACATCTACCTGTGAGGTCTGGAATGGCTCCCAGCATCCACTGCACCCAAAGAGACTCCTGATGTTTCAGAGCAGCTCCCTGTGTATTTTTTTAGGGTTGCCAGCTCTGGATTGGGAAATACCTGGAGATTGGGGGGGGGGGGGTGGATCGTGGGAAGGATGAGGTTTGGGGAGGGGAGGGACCTCAATGTGGTATAATGTCATAGAGGTAACCTTCCTAAGCGGCCATTTTCTCCAGGTGAACTGATTTCTGTCTCCTGGAGATCAGTTGTAATAGCAGGAGATTGCCAGCCACCACATGGAGGTTGGCAGGCATAGTATTTTTAAAAAAATTCAGATTTTTCTGCAAACTTGGCAGGTCTCTCAAGGTTGCAAGAAAATCTGTCTAGTGTTGGTGTGGCTCCAGTCTGTAGATTTAGATATCCACAGATGGAGGTCACTAATACATACACAGATGGTATGAAATTAACAGAGTTTTAGCTCGTGAACATTAAATCTAAAGCAAGCCCCAACACGTTATCTCAGTCTCATGGGATAGCTTTGTTACAAATTTGATTTTACAAATTAATTGCTATGGCGTCTCCCAAACTATCATGGGAGTTATAGATTTTCAGGGAACTATTCGTTTAAGAGATTCTCAACCACTCCCAACAAACAGAATTTTAGTTCCCAGGAGAATATTAAAACAGTTTTATGTTTGTAGCATACATGTTTAAACACCTTCATGTTTTCAGGCACATAGCTGTAGTTTGCCTTTTGGGGAGATCTTGAAGATGCTTAATTCCTTTTTTTTAAAAAAAACTGCATCTTGTTACTGCACAATCACATACGCTGGAATTTTTCACATCTCAGGCAAAGGCCAAAGGCCAGAAAAAGTCCACCAACCAAACTGCAAAGACCATCTCTGCTCTGGCTCTGGCTGGGCTTTTGCAAACACAGCACAAAATGAGAAGGACTCGTCCCTTCTCCTCACAGGTAAATGGTCCCCATTGATTGGTTGTTGTGTACTAAGACCGCGGTCGCCTGGCCTCTCGCAATGGCGACCGCCACGTGGTCAGCGCACAAGGTCAGAATCTACCTGAGCTTTGGCCAGGTAGAACAATAGCCAGTTGGATCCTGAGCGACCACCAATTACGTGCCTAGGTCTCCCACTGGGGGACCTATGAACTGCAACCATGGACTTAAGGTCCTATCAGGACCTGGGGGCGAGGTCGGGGCTTTGTCTCCGGCCAGCATAAAAGAAGGCTCTGAGCCCGGGGTTTTCCATGTTCCATCTGACCCTCAATAAACTACTTGCTGTGAAATCACTACCACTCGCCTCCCGACTCCAATACTTTCCATTGGTCTTGAACAAGGTCCCTCAAAAGCCTTAGCAGACAATTTCAGCTTCCTCCCGCAGTTTCTGAAAGCATCTGGGTGAGTCAGATGCATTTTGACTTCAGTACATTCAAACGTATATTGCCTCTGCGTTTGCAGGTTCCATTTAAATATCATGGCTTGTTGCCATTGATAGTTGTCTCTTCCTCAAATCTAACAGTTTTTAAAAGCCTTCTGTCTAGTGGCCAGCATGATCAATTAGAAACATCACTGCGTCTTATAACCCCAGCAGGGTGCAACATTACATATCGGCTTCGGATCCTGTCTGAGCAGCAAAAAATGGAGCAGATCATTGCTTCATGCCAGCAGTGAGCACCCAGAACAGTACTATTTTGTGTCCTGTATGGACATGACTTGGAAACAGCATCTTTATGAAACAGCACCTTTACTCACCAAGTATATAAATCCTATACATGATGACCTATAATTACGTATCACCCACATTATGCCATTGGCTCAATCTATAAATTGTCTAGGCAGATTTCAGAGAGTCAAGTCGCAGCATGGTAGTGGTAGCGGATTATTATCATCACAATTTATATAGCAATGTCTATCTATATGAAAATCTGATCCATGGATATTTCCTCTCCTCCGTGATCTGCAAGAGGAAAGCAGAGGATGATAGGACTGCACACTTCCCGTCCTCAACCCTGTGTTTCGTAGGCTGGATTGGGGTCCCCACCACACTTGAGAGCCAGGTTGCGGGAAATGGGGGATTTTGCGCCGCCAGCAGTGCATGCCCACATGTAGTTCACTAGTTTTGGACTGGGGGCGCTAAATATATGATGCTAACTTCGACTGGGGCAGTGAGTTGCCCAACTAACTCAATATTATCTGCACTGGATGTCTGGGGTTCTCCAAGTTCTTGCGATTCTTTCTGGGAATCTTCATCCTGACATCCCTAAAACAGAAAGTTAGGTTTTATTGTATCTTATTGTATTTGGTTTCTTATATTATGAACTGCCTTGAACATATCTTGGAAATCCAGGATTTAAAAAAAATCTAAACAAACACTCATTGTTTTGAACAAGTTACGTCTACACATATTCCATAACTCTCTAAGCAATTAACAGACTACTTAAAAGCACTATTAGACTAATACTGTAGAACAAGCCTATCATTAACCAAATTGGACATTTCATTATTAAAGTCTGCCTGAAGATGCCTTGCTCCGCCAGGATTTAATAATAAATTTTATGAGCTTGCTTGGAAGAACTAGGTAGACTAATGTATACTGATCATATCTGGGAGTAACGAAAGACCCAAGGAGGGCTTATGGAGGATCTTTCTTCTGGTAAACAACAGGGATTGTGTAGACAGACAAAGTCCTGGGATTTGGGGCATTAGCTGGATCTTAGCAGCTGACAGCCCCTTGAGCTCTGCTGAATTTGTTGTGTGGTCCAAATGGCCTGGGCGCCACAAAACCCATACCACACCCTCCAGGTCAAGGCTAGAAGAGGGCTATTGTTTGGGATAGCTACGACTACCTTCTGGGCAGCTCAGTCCTAAGACCTCAACATCAGGGCACTGCCAATGCTGATGTGGTAGCAGTACTACTGGTTGGTATCCTATGGCTGCTCTATAGAGCGAGAATATGTAGCAGAAACACCATCCAAAATGTGCAAAGAGCACTGCAATTACACTGGAGTTCATAGCAACCCTGCCACAAGCCAGCAATCACAGAGTAGCATGCCATACACAAAATGATCTACTTTACTTCTCAACTGGATTTTACCGTGCGAACTGGCAAAATCCAGCTGGAAAGTGCATTGAAAGTTGATTGAAAGTGGATTATTTAGTGTGTGTGAGTGCAGCCATTAATACCTTTGGGACCGACAAACGGAGACAGCTAACTGCTGCATATTGATATGGCCAACACTGCCCCGACATCAGGACATTGTGGACTCTAATCTGATTGAACCGGGTTTGATTCCCCACTCCTCCACTTGCAGCTGCTGGATGACCTTGGACAAGCCATTGTTCTTTCAGAGCTGTTCCCTCATGAGTAGTCCTCTCAGACCCACCTACCTCACAAGGTTTCTGTTGTGGGAAGGGAAAGAAGTTTGTAAGCCACTCTGAGATTCCTTCGAGTAGTGAAGGGGGGGGGGTATAAATCCAATCTCTTCTTTTTCTTCTTCATACACAGTAGGGAGAGAACATGGGAGACACAGTATCCACCACTACAAGGAGCACTATGATGTGACTGGGAAGACCTCTGGAGTGAATCTACTCCAGGAAGCAGTGCAAATGCAGATTCAAGCCCCTTCCTGCAACCAAGTTCCCTTTGGCCAACTGCATACACGGGCAAAGAAACATGGCCACTCCGGGCATAGTATTCACACACTCAGCAGAAGCAGTGCTGTCACAGAGCGCTCAAGACCCCTTCTCAAGACCTCACTGAAGACAAGGGCTCAGATCTTTGGGAACACCAGTGCTGTGCCAGGCACCGGGGCAGCTATTAAGGAAACTCTTTGACACATTCACAGTTGGAAGTCCTGTCAACTTCCCAATAGCTCACTCAAGAAAAGTGCCCATGTGTCAGTCAGGGTCCTTGGGTTCAGACCCTGATAAGAGGGGTGTGGATGAGGATTCAAAGCTCACCTTTTGGCCAACAACAGGCCGAGTAGCAACAAAACAGAACAAGAAGGCCAAGTAGGATTGCTAACCTCCAGATGGTGGCTGGAGATCACAACTGATGGCCAGACGATAAGAGATCAGTTCATCTGGAGAAAATAAGTGCTTGGGCATTATATCCCACTGAATTCCATCCCCCACTCCAAAACCCCTCCTCAGGCTCCACCCCCAAAATCTCCAGATATTTCCCAGCCAAGAGCTGGCAACCCGAAGGCCAAGATAGAGTCTACCGCAAACAAAACTCCTCTGACTGCACAACCCAGCCATGCATACAAGAACAAGACATTACATAGAATATTAGGATCCCACCTGCTGCTGTGCTGGTGTCGATACCAGCCAGTTTGGTTCAGTGTTTAGGAGCGCAGACTCTAATCTGGGAGAACCGGGTTTGATTCTCCACTCCTCTACGTGCAGCTGCTGGTGTGACCTTGGGCCAGTTACAAGTTGTTTCAGAGCTGTTCTCTCAAGAGCAGTCTCAAAAGAGCTCTCTCAGCCCCACCTCCCTCACAGGGTGTCTGTTGTGGGGAGGGGAAGGGAAAGGGATTGTAAACTGCTCTAGGACTCCTTCGGATAGTGAAGGGCGGGGTATAAATCCAGTCTCCTCCTCTTCTTCTTCCTCTTCTTCTTCCATATATACCAAGGCCAGAAGGAAAGTAGAGAAAGGCATAGCCCAGCAGGGAGGCTGCACTATGTCTTTCTGCTGCAAACAGAGCATGCGGCTTGGAGTCCCACAGGAGAAGAACAAGAAAGCGATAAATCAGTATACTATATAGTCACATCAAAGCACTGAAATTGACACAGATAATTAACTACTAAATAACACAAATTTGTGCAAATTTAAACAATAAACCAACGTAGAGCATAGGCAATAAAGCCATACATAATATACAATCAGTTATTCACACTCAGGTAATTAGCATATCATCTGAATATGTAGATGAAGGCTCTAGATTCTGCTCTTTGTTCCGTGTCCTTCTTCAGACAACAACTAAAAGGGGAATATTAAGGTAAGTTACAGGTAAATCATAAATGTCTATATTTGAACTGTGGCAGTATTCATTTATTTATCCTTTTACAGGATTTGTATTAAGAAAAGAACGCCCCAGAAATCGGGGAGGACTGAAAAATCAAACTGCATTATTCGTATGAGATTTCTTTAGTATAGGTACTAGTTAGGTTACTTCTTTTCTGTTTTCCGCTTTCCTCTTTATTTGTTGTATAAACTGTAGACATCCCTTCCCAGTTAGTTTCGTGGGGGGAAATGGAGGCAAGGAGAACAATGCAAGACCCTTTGGGTCTCCAGTCAGGGAGAAAGGCAGGGTATAAATGAAGCAAATTAATCAATAAAGCATGCTAGTAACTGTTTAAGGAGGAGGGTTGGCGGAACAGTGTACAAAATAAGGTTCCACGGTGTGCAAGTGAACAGTTGTAGTTGTCACAACTTGGTGCACAGCTCCACTTCCTTGATTATCTTTGTGGGGTGCACTGCCCATATATCCCCCACTGGAAGTGCGGAGGTTCCCACTGGGTGTTCGTGCCCTGAGACAGAGTACCTGTGAAAATTCAGAGCAGGGAAGTGTTAGACATGTGGTATGAGTTGTTATTCCCTATTGGCTGTTTATACTCAGTATTTCCTTTTTGCGCAAAGTACCCTTCTCTGGGGTTCCCCTCCCAAATATCCACCTGTGTGTGTTTTAAGAATTCTTGCCATGAAACTAGAGATGTACAGCCGCATGCCATACACCGTTTTATCTGGGCTGAGTGTCCTGGATGGGGTTTATACAGTACCTTGAAAGGCTGTGATTGGCTGCAGAATTAGTTGGTATCCTAAAGTGCTCCAGGCCTGGGGGTTGTGGTAGGAGGGGCACATATTTTCCTTCTATGGGGCATTTTAAAGATACACCAGGGTTTTCAGTGGTGTAACATTGCACTGGTGTGGATACAATTGCCAACCTTTAGGTGGGGCCTGGAGATCTTCCAGAATTACCACTGACCTCCAGACAACAGAGACCAGTTCCCTGGGATAACATGGCTGCTTGGAATGGTGGATTCTATGCCATCATAGCCCACTGAGGTCCCCCCGCCCCAAACCCTGTCTTTCCCTGGCTCTACCCCCAAATCCCCAGGAATTCTGCAACCTGGAATTGGCATCCCAAGGTGTGGAAGGTGTGACTGGGGCTGGAGAGGCTTAGGAGTCTTCTCCACCCATGACAACATGCCCATGATGCCACGCAATCTGATGCCAGGATTTAAATAGGCCTGACCCCTAGTACAGTGCTGGCAGAACTTGGTTCCAGCATATTTATGTGTCAGAGTAGGGTTTAGTCAGGGGTCATTTCGTAGAAAAAGAGGTGCAGGAGCTCATTAGCATAACTCATTAGCATAACTTGTTTGCATATGCTACACCACCTGACATCACCAGAAGTATGTCAGAAGGCAAGAAAGAAAAGAGATAGAGAGGGGGAAGGAAGGAAGGAAGGAATAAATAAATAAATAGCTGGCAGAGAGGGGACCGCTATTAATTCAGGCCTCAGAAATACCACTATTCTGGGAGGATAGCTTCAATGGTGGCTGAAGCCTTCAGAAAGCTGGTCGGAGGAACAAGGACCTTTCCAGGGGACGGGGGTCATTTTGCTGCAGCCATGACACAAGCAGGCATTCTCCCCGCGGGGGGAGAGGGGGGGAAACTGGCATCAACTCCCGGAGCTGCGCTCTCCCGAGCTCCTGCTTGAAATGACCCCTGGGTTTAGTTATCATCCTAAACCATTTGTAGCAGGGTTTAGCATTGAGTGCAGGTCAGCCAGGAACTGTCTAGTTGATGCTGAGGAATTACATTCACACTTGGCTGCTAGTGGAAACCCTTTTATGCAGGGCTTTTTTTGTAGAAAAAGCCCAGCAGGAACTCATTAGCCTAATAGGACACACCCAACAGCAGAAACTCATTAGCATATTAGCCACACCCCTGACAGCGCAGCTCCCTCCTAGGATTGGCTTCCCCAGGTGCCCCGCGGCTTGCGGGGTGCATGGGGAACCCGAGGGAAGGAAGGCAGTTTCTGTATCAGCTTCCCCAGGAAACCTGAGGTGGGGAGGCAGTTTAAACTGCCTTCCCTTCCCTACCTGGAGCAACTTGGCTTCCCCAGGTGCCCCGCAGCTTGTGAGGCACCTGGGGAACCTGGGGTGGGGGGAGGCTGTAGGCGTGGCCAACTCAGAAGACAGCCGGAATGCCGTTCCTGTGCATTCCTGCCCAAAAATAGCCCTGCTTTTATGTATACATCAGCAAGGCTGAGCCCGTTACAACTGAGAAGTGTGATGATGGTCACACACTAAACATGGGAATCAGAGAAGAAAAAACAATCAAAGACAAAGCCAAGACAGGGTTAGAGAAGTTCAGTAAATATATGGTTAACTTTTGACCTCATTTTTATCAAATTTTCACTCAGGTATTCTTGCTCATAAGTGCCATAAAATGTTTATTTAGCAATTGATAATTTCTGCACAAAGTTAAAAGTAAAGTGGAACTCTGTATAGGAGTTCTCCTTCTCCACAAATTAAATAAGACAAGTGGTAAGCTTCAAAAGATCTGAGCAGCCAGATCAAACCAAAAGCCAGGTCCTTTGACAGTTCAGATCAGCAAGATAAGGTTCGCAAGGTGTCAGCTTCAAGTCATGTATTTATTTTTTCCCTCAAGGCACAATAAAATACAAGGATTCTGTAGGTTTGACACAATGTACAGAAACTTCAATAATTTACAACCGCTCAGGTAAGTTACAAAACCCGCCATTTCACAACAGCCTGCACCACCTCGCCTCAGCCTTTATTGTACAAATTTTAAAAGTAGGGGAAGGGGGAGGTTGGGGCACTAGGCAGAAGAGTTATGTACAAGGCCTCCTCAGGGCTTCGTCTAAAACATTCCTTTGGAAGGCGGAGAGCATACCGCCTGCCCAACCAGACCCTGATACACATGAAGGAAGGGAGGGAGCTCCGCAATCCACAAGAGGCATCCCCACGATTTTCTTTAGGATGGGAATATGTGATACAGAGAGAGGAGAGGAGCTGTCGCGGGGTCACCAGCTGCATTAAGTGGCCAGCTGGACACCAGGGGGACAGACGTCTGTCTGCGGGGACACCTCTGGAGGCTGAGAAGAAGCGGCAGCATCCAAGGACTTCAAGTCATTTATGATTAGAACTTGGAAAAATAGCAGTGTTGTTGTTTTTAAAAATCAAAAATACATCAAACATACAGTTCAGGATAACTACAACCTTGCTAACTGCATAGACATGACTAGGCCATTAAATTTTTTATAATTCTATTTATTTATTTATATTTTGGGCTTACCTTTCTATTGCAAAGGACTGAATTCAATGATAGCTCAAAATCAAATACAAACTCACAACCATTTAGACAAAAAATAAAATACCAGTCACTGCCGGAAAATATCTAATAATTCTACTGACCAAGCATCCTCTGAAACAGTTCTTCCTTATACTGTTTCCTAGCACTTATAAAACTTGTGCCTTCTGGACACACTCAGGAAGGCTACCTCACAACATGGAAGCTACTAATAAGAAACTCTGAGATCCAATAGTGGCAGGTTTAATGAGTTTGGGAGGGGGTGCAATCAGAAGACCCTGACTGGAGGGCTGGAGCACCTGTATAGGTTTCATGCTGAAAGCAGTGGGCTTATGTGGGTACCATGCTGTGAAGAACTTTAAAAGCAAGAACCAGTATTTTGAATTGAACTTGGAAACAAACAACCTGTGTAATGTACTCTGGATATGTGTAATATGTGTTAAACAAAATTAGAGTCCAAAAGCACCTTAAAGACCAACAACATTTCCCAGAGTATAATCTTCTGGGAGTCAAAGCCCACCAGCAAATATAAACAGTACAAAGGTCCATCAACCCTTATATCCAGGTCAGAAAGTTGGAGAGGTGTTGCAAAAAAGGGCCAGATGGAGTCAGAAGGCAGAGCAGGGAGCTTCCTTCTAGAGCCCGTTGTATTTCTTCCCACAACAGGCCTTACTCCTAGTCAATAGATAAAACAGTATACATGGGGTATAAATTGAATCAATAAAATAAACAAATAAATGTACAAGTATAAGATGGCGGAAAAAGTCTCCTCCACAGCCCCACTGGGGGGGAGGGGTTTTGAGGGATAGGAAAATAGTTGAGAGTGCCCCATTGCTGTCCTCAACCAAAGGCCTGGCAGAACATCTCTGTTTTGCATGTCCTGTGGAAAGGTAATAATTCCCAGAGTGGTGCCCACAATAAGCCTGGGCGGCGGGGTGTCCATTCCATGGTGGGTCCCCCACAGTAAGTAGGCAGAACCTGTGTAGCCAGTTAAGTTTTCATTGGCACGTCATGCTGCTTACAGGTATATGCTCCCCCTGAGAGAGTTATGGTGCTTCCCCTGCTCCAGTCTCCACATGCCTCATTGCATCCACCTGGTTGCCCCCAGCTCTGCTCAGTCATGGCCTTAAGAACACTCCATAACAGCAGGACCCTTTGTTCCAGCTCCAGCCTCTGAACCCATCTCCACTGCAAGCCCAACAGCACCCCTCCTCCTCCAACAGCAGCTAAGGCGGCCAAACAGCCCCAAGCATCCCACAGGGTGATCAGCTTCCTTGGGTTGCCCTCCTCTAGATGGCCAGGCTCCCCTTTTAGACAACAGCCCCATCCTGCTTGGAGGGCAGCTGTCTTGGAACTCTCCTGCCACAACATCCAGATATATTTGTTTAGCTTACATAAGAACATAAGAGAAGCCAATGTTGGATCAGGCCAATGGCCCATCCAGTCCAACACTCTGTCACACAGTGGCCAAAAACACCAGGTGCCCTCAGAAGGTCCAGCAGTGGGGCCAGGACACTGGCTTTAACAAGTGCCAACCCAGAATCAACCACCTCTGAACAAATTTTGAGCAGTTACTAAAAATATGAGGTCTTTTGTTGCTGTTGTTATTGCAGATAAGACCAGTGCTCTTGCCTTGCAACAAATCTTAGAGAAAGCTGTGCCTTTAGTATTAGGTATTAGACACCAACATCAGCTGGTTTCCACCAGTGCCGCAGATCAAAACCATCACAGGTCATATACGGTCTTTTCTTCAGAATCTGCTGTTTTAGAAAGAAGATTATATTAACTGTAATCTGTTTTCAGATATTACATAATCCTCCAATCCATGAGGATATTTAGGCAAATAGCTCCTAGTAGTCATCTTGACTGAAACTATATGCCTGTAAGTCTTTCTGACAAAAAGAATCAATCATCTTTCATTTACAAGCACTTCCTTACTTGGTTGCTTGCTGGCAATAGATAAAATGAATCAATCATCTTCCATTTACAACACTTCCTTACTTGGTTGCTTGGTAGCAATTCTTAGCATATAGCGATTGCAAATTGATAGCTTTGAATATGACAACAGCAATACTGGCCTGCCCTGACCTAAGTGATGCAAGTGAGCCCTATTTTGTCACATCTCAGAAGCTGAGCAGGATCGGGAGACCACCAAGGAAGACCAAGGTTGCTATGCAGAGGCAGGGAATGGCAAAGCATACATACTAAGCTTATTATTCTTTCAGTCTGTTAAAAGCACCTTCATTATTCTGTATGCTAATTCACTGCCCACCCTCTACGACTGTTATTTCTATTGCCATGTCATTGTGTCTGAAGAAGTGTGCATTTACATGAAAGCTCACACTTTGCATAAAACTTTGTTGGTCTTAAAGGTGCCACTGGACTCTAATATTGTTCTACTGCTTCAGACCAACACAGCTACCCACCTGGGTCTATTTATTTATATATAGCTTTCTCCCAATAGGGACATAAAGCAGCTTAGAACATTCTTATCCCCTCCTCCATTTTATCCTCAAAACAACCATTCCCTTAGGTACATAGCTAGGCTGAAAGAGTGCCCGGCTCAAGGTCACCCTGCGAGCTTCCAGGGCAGAGTGGGGCCATCCTGTTCCAAGACGCTAACCACTAATTAGTGCTGGTTCTTCTTTCTCCAAAAGCTAAATTTCAAAATTTTCAGTTTTGACAAGCATGCTTATGCAAGCATGCAGGTGTGTCTGTTTCCTCCCCACTTTAGGGCATCTACACAAGAGCCTGAATTCCTTTCCCGGCAGTTCCCTCATAGCACTGCCACTCCCTCCTGTGCTGACAGCCAGCCCGTCTTCTTTCTTCCTCTCTGCCTGCATTTTCCAAACTCTTAAAAACTCCCCTCCCTTGATCAAGTAACTTGACGCCCTCGAGATGCGCGCCTTCCTCCCGTTGCTAGGCGACCGTCTCCTCTTTCTCACCAGAGGACCTGCCGCCGAACGGCTCTCACCAACTCCCTCGGCAGCGGGCCTCCTATTGGCCGGCGGTGGGCTACGTCACACGCCCATTCGCCGGCCGGTGCCTTAGCTGCACACCTATTGGGCGCCCTTCCTCTGACCACGCGTCGTCATTTTCTCACACCATTCCCTCTCCTTTTCGTTTCACGACTCTCATTGGGTGGTAAGGAGAGAAGGGGCGGGCTTCGGCACGCCGGCCTCTGATTGGGCGAGGGGAGCAGCCGCTCACCGGTTTCAAGCGGGGCTAGTTTAAAGGTGCCTTTCCAGCCGCTGCTACGTTCTAGTCACAGGGAGGAGGCGAGAGAGCGCAGGACCCGAGCTTGGAAAGCATCTTCGCTGCACACAGGTGGGTGGGGGTGCATGATTCCTTCTACACCAGGTGGACCTTTCCTAATGCAATTTGAGGGGTGCTGGTGCATGGCTTTCTCTAGGCAATGTGCTGATTCCATGCGGGTAGTGATGTTAGCATGCCAAATAAAACAGGAGTCCAGTGGCACCTCAGAGATTTCAACGATATCCATTCCAGTGTAAATCTTTGTGTGTCAGAGCTCTCTTCATCAGATGCACTGAAGTGTACATCTGTTAGGTTTATGAGATTAATTGATCTGAGCACTAACCTAATGCTAATTGTACATACGAACATATGGTGGATAAATTTGTGTTAGCCATCAAGGTGCCATTGGACTTCTGTTGCCTCTTCCAGAGAAGGTGGGTTCATTGTCCTTTTGTAAAATTATTTGGAGATTCTGGTACATGGTTTCCTACAGAAAAGGTGGCCATTTCCTAAAATGTCACTCTGGATTAATGTAGAAAAAGCAGGTGTGTTATATAGTCTTCCTTGGAGGCGGGGCACTGATAAAACTTGAGAGGGCTCAGGATGTTTAGGGTCCAATGCAATTCTGTATTTTTCTTTCTTAGCAACAGAGAGAGAGAGAGAGAGAGACCCACCCAAAGTAGATTTAGAATAATCCTGATCTCAGTTCTAGTCTGGGCAGCCCCAGTGCAAACCCAAATTATTCTGCCACATGAAAAAACATAGCAGCAAAGAATCATGTCATTGAGTTCCCTAGCTTTCTTTCCAGGAGCTAAACCACAGGAAGGCAGAACTTAAAAGTTGTAAGTAAGAAGGCAGAACTGAAGGTTTTATTTGAAAATTACCTTACATTAGTGGATCCTAATAAACTGTATGTGTACAGGAAGCTCCATCTTTGGCAATTACCCTTAAGAAAATCTTGTTGGATACATTTTTATCTCTCAGCAACAGCATCCTTGGCAAGAAGCATGATTTTGTAGAGTTGGCAAGCTTGGGAATATGGATGCATCCCTCCCTCCGAAAAATAATCCCCAAAGCCTTTTGTCATCTCTGCAAGAATTCTTAGAGGCTTGGGTCCCTACCTCACCCTGCACATTGAATCTGCTCATGTGGCCAATATGATTTCTGCTTTCCTTGCCTTAAAAACTCAAGCCAGCTGCAGCTTCCCTCACTGTTTCATCATCTGTCATAATGTAAGAATCCCACTTCTGGGATTCCTTGCTTTGCCTAAAAATAACACCTGCTTAACCTCACTGATGCACCAAGGAAACCAGAGTCACATTAGGCTGGGTATACAAATAGACTTAATTGGTTCTTGAATTGCAATTGAAAACAGCAGCCTGAACTGTGATATCAGGTGGGAATCAACCTGTGTTCTAAAATAATGAAGTCCAACCCTTGGATTATTCTGTCTGTCTGATTTAACTGTACATCTCATTAAGAAATTACTGCTTCCATGAAGTTAGGAGGTGTTCCTTGTTACCAAACATTCCGTTCTGTGGTATTCAAGCTGCCACACCTCTGGGGTGGCCATTGTTATAATCCACTTTGGCAGCACTGTGATTAGATTCCAGTAGTTCCACAGGGACTATCCTGATTTCTGGCAGAAATGCTGTTCAACACCACTGCTTTTATGAACTCAATAGTGCTGTTTATTTTCCCTCAAAGCACAAACAATTACATATGTATGGTGATTCTTCTGTGGGCAGACTACAAGGGTGGGTAGTGGTGGGAAATGACTGAAGAGCCACTGTCCAGGTGTGTGTTGGGGATATGGCTGTCAGAATGAATTTGTTGTCAAGATCTGCCTGCAGTTATCTTTCCTAAGAAACCAGTGTGAAACTGCATATTTGAACTGTAAAGAAGCCACTAAGCATAACTGATTCTTGAACCAGTCAAAGCAACTCCTCCTCTGAATTAGCAATGTGTTTTTTACCCCAGATCATTCTTACAAAAGTTATTCATGACAGAGTGTAGTTTTTGAAACAGCAAAGAAAGCTACAGTTCTTTATATGCATGCTTTGAAGTAAGACCCATGGAATGCAGTGGGTTTTCATTATGAGTAAGCATAAACAGAAGAGGCATGGGCGTCTTAATAAAAGTAACAGAATTGGTCATAGCAACTTTTCTCCATTGTGTGTTCAGTGGGACTTTGTCACAGTTAAATTTTGGTGAGGCTCTGCTTCCTGTCTCCAGAGAAAGTCATAGAGATTCTTGCATAACGTCCATTGACAGACTCAAAAGTGGCCAAAAATTAGGGTTACTGTGTTTTTTCATCTTAAGACATGGTTTTTAACGCCTGGGTTTCTGATAAACTTGCCTTTCCAAGTTTGCATTTCAGGTTGTGTTCATTAACTGAGACAGTGGCAGGATGTATGTGTAATTCAGCCCTGTCTCTCCTAAAATTTTGTTTTTCCTGCTCTATTGTGGTCAAAAGAGCACTGCGTGAAAGAGAGAACACTTGAAAGGATCATCTAGTTCCCACAGGGACCTTCATGGCCTCTGGCAGAGGTGCTGAACTAGATGTTCCCAAACCTTTGCATTTGTGATTCAAAGAAGGAAGGGACTCTACAGTTGGCATATTTATACCCTGTCATTGAGGTTAGTCTGGGACAAAATTATGCTTCTCTGCTGCCGCTCTTTTCTCCTGGTTAACATTCCAAGTCCCTAAGTTACAGCAAGATACTTGGTTTGCCTTTATTTTGTGCAAGAGCTGAGTGGTAAAGAATTAAATATATTGGAGTGTATGTGTGTGGTTAATTAACATAATTCACATTGCACGCCTATAGTTTCTTACTAAGCATTACAGCGTGCTGAGCAAATGGGGCTTCTCAATAATGCTGCACATCTCTTATCCAGCACACTGCATGTGTAGTTACGACTCTGCATCACTAACATGGCTAGCTTACTTGAACCTGAAAAGCTGTACTGTCAAAAAAAGTGTTTGCAGCTGTAAAAGCGAAACCTGCTGGGGTAAGGCTACATCCACTGGCGGGGGAGAGATACCACTTAGGTAAAGTTAGCAGCTTCTTGTGTAGAAATGGTTGCATCATAAGTGTCTGGAATTGGGTATCTTTCTGTAGTTCCTGCTTCCCTGCCAACATCTGGATAATTGCATAATAGCATACCAAGTACTAATGTATCTCCTGTTCAGAAGGTTCAAAACAATATTCTCTTTGAGCCATTTAATTATTTAATATTCCAAATTGTTGCTGGTAATGCTTGCTGCTGTTGTAATTGTTGCTGTTGCTGCAGAAAAGCCATAGAGAAGACTAATACCTGGAGAGAAAAGGGAGGGCAATCTAGCTACAATTAAGGATGTCTAAAAACCCTAAGCATGAATTTAAATCCCCCCAGAAACTAGCAAGAATTAGAAGGTTGTACATCTGTGGAAAGTAAACAGGAATCCACAGGCACCCTGAAGAGTTTCATGAGTTAGAGCTCACTTCATCAGCTGCAAGAAGTGTTCAACTATGAGGCAGATGTGGTGGTGGTAGAAGGTGCTGTCAAGTTGCAGCTGACTTATGGTGGGTGACCCTGTAGTGTTTTCAAGGCAAGAGACATTCAGAGTTGGTTTACCATTGCCTGCCTCTGCATAGCAAAACTGGGCTTCTTTGGTGGTCTCCCATTTAAATACGAACAAGGGCCAACCCTGCTTAGCTTCTGAGAGCTGATGTATTTATACTCAAAGCTGCAGATGACAGAAGGTGTGTGTGGAGGCCAAAAACAGCTTAATAAGAGGTTACAAAAAAAGGGAGAGCGATTTTAAAACAATAGCCAATCAAAATAATATTCAGTGCATTTGGTGTTGATGTGAACAACTTCCAACCGTTGCTAGATAAACTAGGTAGGATGAACATCAAGGTCTAGTGCAGGTTAGAACACAATAAGAAAATCTAATGGAACTGTATAGAGTTACAGCCAAATTAATTACCATCTGTAAGGGCTGGTAAGAAATGCTAGGTCCAGTGAGTGAGAAATGCTGGGTTCTTCTGGAGGCGTAAAGGGAAGGGAGATTATATTGGACACTGATACTTGCTAAGCAGCCAAGGAGTTAAATGAATAATGAAGATGATGTCATTGCCTCCTCTGCAATAGGCTCACTCTCTTCCCAGTGCTGTTTCATCTCCTTGAGTCTCAGTCTCGCAGCTGGCTGTATGTCGTGTTTGTGTATGTGTGCGGGGTGTGGCTTTGGGTGAGGCTGTTCTCGCATCGCCCTCACTACTCCAAATTATATGGAGATGGCAGAAGAACATTTCGTGTTCCTTGCAACACCCGTATCTTTTATCCTGCACAGTAGTTCTTCTTACTCTTGCCTGTTGCTCTCCGTGAAAATTCTGTCTGCTGTGACCATAACCTATGGAGAGTTTTTCCCCCAAGTTCCCTGTTAATGTTCATGTGTCTTTTCTCCCGAAAGCACACAGATGAAACTGCGTCGGGTTGCACATACTTTTTCCATCCTGGCTGAAAGCTGCTCTGCTGTTGCTTAAAAACTGTGAGTCACAAGAAACTAGCCTCTCTCCTCCCCATGTATTTGTTGGAGAAGGGAGCCAGCCACCTCTTTACCGCTTCTCCATAGGGTAAGATTTATGAAGGCGAATGGACAGGGAACACAGTTTCTATTGATACAATGGAAGAAAATAGTTTTTCTCCTCGACTCCTGAATTGATCCAAGGTGAAACTCTGTGTAAATTAGACAGTGACTACATGCAGGTGCAAGGTTAGGGGACCTGACACAATGCAGGAAGAAGGGTTACCAACTCCCGTGCAGGGCCCTGTGCAGGGCCCTGGCAAACAGGTGAGTGTGCAAGGAAAAAACTGGGAGATGGTGACATCTTGTGGCTTTTCCAGGGCTTGACTTGGCTGTATGCATGTCTGACTTCCCGATGTTCAGCTTGAATCCTGCTTTGGCACTTTTCTGCTTTAATCTTCGCCAGCAGTTGTTTTATGTGTTCACTATTTTCTTCCAGTCATGTACGTAAGTGAAACTGTTGGATGCTCAGTATTCAAGCACACAGTGGCATTCACAGTAATAATACCTTGGCTGACTGATCAAAATAAATGTTGAGTAAGAACAACTGGCCATGTATTATAACTGAATAAATTTAATGGTTGCATTTTTGCCAAGTCAGAGTAAGCAAAAGAGCTTGCTTCTTGGAGATCAAACAAGGCTGTGATGTCCCAGTCCATTTTCTGGATGTATTGCTGTCTGACTCAAAGACCACACAACCATGATTTTCAGCAGCCATCTGCCTAGCTTGCCCATCTTGGCTGTCACCTTGCAGCAAGCAGCCAGTATGTTCTGCTGTTATGTGTGCAGGCGTTTGGCAAGCTGCCACGACTCTGTATTTAGTTTCTGTGTTTCAGCTTTAATTAGCCACATCCTGTGCCATTAACAGACCTAGGTGAGTAGTCAGTTTTAGCATTTGTGGAGCTGATATGCAAAGTGCACGATTGGGGGAATGTGGGATGGCAAATTACCTAGTTGTTGCATTTTTATCTTGTCCCATCTTCCCAGGAGCTCAGAGTGATAGGGTTTCCACATATCCAAAGGTTCTGTGACCTGGGTCTCTGGAAAGCAAGCTGTGACCTGTGGGCTCTCTGAATTGCTGAGGGATTCCCCTTAATAGATATGTCAAGGAAGTAAGCTTGAAGATAAACAAATGCACCCAGCTGTTGTGGGCGAAGAGGGATCAAGATAGTTGCAAGAAGCCAGACAATGTCCGGGGAAGCAAGAGATGTTCAGAGGTGGTTTGACATTGCCTGCCTGCTTGGTTTCCCTTGCAAATACTAACTAGGGCTGACCCTACTTAGCTTCTGAGATGTGATGAGATTGGGCTAGTCTGGGCCATCCAGGTCAGGGTAATTTTTCTGTCTGGGTCCTAATACCCTTTTTAAAAAAAGGTTGAGCAGGGAAATACCATTTATTCGCTATTCTGTCATGAACTCCTTAATGGCTGTGTATCCCCAGCCTGCATTGCTACTCCCCAATTACAGACTGACGGGTGTTAACCTAGATTGTGAGACTGAAGGCCCAGTTCAGATAGTGAATTGGCCAGTGAGAATCTCTTCACTGTAGACAGAACAGATCCACCGTCCTTTTCACGCAGATAGTATCAAAGGTCATTTTCACCCCCCTGTGCAACTTGCTTGTTTCGATTCTGTTTAAAAGGTTGCCTGTGAACTTGTGCTGGTTGCGTTGGTCTCTGATTAGGTGCCTGTAATAAACTCAGGCCCGTAGCCAGGGTTTTTTTCGTTGGGGGTCATTTAAATTTCTTAGGGGGCACTTAAGTTAATAAAAGCTAAGTAATGACAATAAATATTTTAAATGCTTTCTGGCATGGCTTTTGGGGGGCTTTTAATTAAGGGGGCATAGCCCCCCCCACTGTAGCTATCGGCCCGGATAAACTGCTGTTGTGCCCTGTATAAAGGTGGGAAGGAGAATGCACCCATTCTTCTGCCATGGAAAGATGCTTATGACCAAGCCTTGGAAGCAGGCCCAGTCTTCAAGAAGTAAGTGTTTGGTGTATGTGGGAAAAAAGAAATGCTTTTATTGCTCAGTGATACAGTTGCCGCAGATGTAAATCTGTATAAGAAAGGGTTACTGCTTATCTCTGATATGTCATGCATTTGATGGTGCTCCACAAATACATGTAATTAAAATCGGACTTAAAACTAAAATTGTCGTTTTGCCAGATAGGCAAAAGGTTGAACCAACGCTGCAGGTTATGTTCCTGTGTATCTTGTTACATAACAAATCCCTATAGAGTAAGAACTGTGCTGTTAGGACATGTTTTGAGGCATCACATGTCTACCTCGAGGTTGTGTTTGTCCTGATCCATTGCCTCCTCTTCACCTTGCCTGCAAGTATGCAAGAGAGCATGGGACTCGGGGTGTGTGAGCAAGGGCTTGAACCAACTGACACCCCCCCCCCCTTCCTACTGATCTGGAAGAATTTTGCTGCTGTTCCAAGTTATCAGCCCTTCCCCTCCTATCAGTGGTTTGTATCACTGACAGGGTGGCCACCTGTGTATGCATATGAGGCTACTCCCCCCCCCTTTACTTGCCTGCTAACTACCTAGCCTGGTCAGGCAGTTTGATCTATGTGTGGATAAATGGCCAGGTGCTCAGGTAAGAATTTTGGTCAGAGTCTGATATCTTTAAAAAGGAAAAAAAGATCTTTATACACCTCTGGTAGCACAGAAGCACAGGAAAACGGTATATGAACAGCAGCACAAGATGTTACAGAAAGCATGAAAGAACTCTTAGATATTCCATTAGAATAGACACAAGAAAAGTTGGACCTCTAAAACAGAAGATAGTCAATATAGACCACTCTGTTCTTCTCCACACCTTTGTTCTTGGCTTGTCCTGTCTCAGGCTAAATGTTTTTACTTTTTCCTAGCCAGCTGGCAGGTGTTTCATTTTTACCTATTCTGTAAGGGAGCTGAGTCTCCGCGTTTTGGCCATTCACCTTCACCCGATCATAACAAAGTGCATGCCCTGACTCAGGATACCAAAAGTGATCCATCCTGCCTTTTCTTGGCAAATAGTTATCTACCCACTCACCTCCATAAACAGGGAATATCTCCTTTCTGCAGGTATCAAAAGATCTTATGTTCTCAGGGTGTCAGTCAAGGCACCCTGACCTTTTCTGTAACAACAGTGTCAATCTGAAAGTTGCACCAGGCCTGCTTGATTAAACCCTGGGTGCTGCACATGCTTACTGTAAGACTTTGGGATCACTTAGCCACCAACAGGTTTAACATGGTTGTACAAATGGAGACAAGTTGGGTCCGGTGTGTTTTGTGAAAACTCATTGCTCAAACAGGATAGCTTCATTAAGTTTTCCGCCATGAAACTGTCCACATCAGCAATGGAGAAATGGCAACTTCCAACGCAATGCTCCCTCTAAGCTGTGGAGTCTTGTGAGCAAAACTTCTACTTTGTGAGCTAGTGGCATTAAAGTTGTGAGCGAGCGGCTTGGCAACTGCATAAATTAGTCTGCTCTGGAGCCATCCTTCCTGAGCGAAGACAAAAATGTGTGAGCCGGAAGCTAAAAAACTGTGAGATAGCTCACACTAACTCAGCTTAGAGGGAACACTGTGTTCCAAGGAAACTTGTTCTCTGAAGGAGAAGCAATCAGAACACTGCTTTTAAAACAAATTGGTACCGCACACTTTTCCTGCCAGGAAGTTCTCTATGTCAGTGGGCCCCAACATTGTACCCACTGGCGCCATGGTGCCCACCAGGTGTTTTTGGAAAGTGGGTGGGACCAAGTGGGGCACCAGATTGTCCATAACGTTTGGTGGCAGCTGCCACTGCAGTGTTGGTTTTATTCTATCTCCCTCTTTTTCCCCAATGTATTTTTTTAAAGTACTCCTCATGTTCCCTAAATTTAGGCTGCCTTTCTCTCTGTGTCTGGCTCTTATCTCCTATGGCGGCCATTCTGTGGTTGAGCTCACCACCCTGTGTCAAAATTCTGAAGGTGCCCACAGGCTCAAAAGGTTTGGGGACCCCCAATCCATGTCAATTCAAAAGCATCACCTGATGACAAAAGAAATCCAGTCTGAATACAAAGTGATTGGATTTAGATAAATGCTGGAAGGAGGGTCCACTTGGCTGTAGCATGGCAGAACACTCAGTCTCTCAAACCACCACAAACCGAAGTAACTTCCCCTGTGATCATCTTAATCTTTCTATCTGCATTCACTTCATCAGTTTCCCCCCTCAGAGCCAGTTTGGTGTAGTGGTTAAGTGCACTGACTCTAATCTGGGAGAACCGGGTTTGATTTCCCATGCCTCCACTTGCAGCTGCTGGATGATCTTAGGCAAACCATTGTTCTCTCAGAGCTGTCCTGGAAAGAGCAGTTCGTGAAAGAGCTCCCAGCCCAACCTATCTCACAGGCAGTGTTCCCTTTAAGCTGAGTTAGTGTGAGCTAGCTCACAGTTTTTTAGCCTCTGGCTCACACATTTTTGTCTCGACTCAGGAAGGAGGGCTCCAGAGCAAACTAATTTACACAGTAGCCAAATTGCTTGCTCACAGCTTTAATGCCAGTAGCTCAGAGTAGAATTTCTGCTCGCAAGACTCCACAGCTTAGAGGGAGCATTGCTCACAGGCAGTGTTCCCTCTAAGCTTAGTGTGAGCTAGCTCAGTTTTTTTAGCCTCCAGCTCACAGGTTTTTGTCTTCGCTCAGGAAGGATGGCTCCAGAGCAAACTAATTTATGCAGCAGCTAAATTGCTTGCTCACAACTTTAATGCCAGTAGCTCACAAAGTAGAATTGTTGCTCACAGTACTCCACAGTTTAGAGGGAACACTGCTCATAGGGTGTCTGTTGTGGGGAGGGGAAAGGAGTTTGTAAGCCACTCTGAGACTCCTCTTCCCTTGCACTCGCCATCAAAAGCTTTTCTGTTGTTTTATGGAGCGATCCTAAGCAGGTCGTCTCAAAAGTAAATAATATTTTAGTAGGCCTACTGTCAGGAAACCATTCATGGGTTTGCAGCCTTGTTCTCTAACTTTGAGGGGGAGCACACTTTTGAAGCTCAATAAGAAAACTTGTGTTTCCTGAGGCACCAGCAGATTGAAACATTGGCCTCATTTAATAGTACTCTCAAACAAAGCCGCCTTATTCGGTGGGCTTTGGTTTTCCTTGAAATGCCTCAAAGGATGTACTCGTTGTGCTGGCAAGCAACGGAAGGTTCAGCTGCGTGGTGCACGGTTTTGCTGAAACAGTGGGGAAATGCATGTATTTGCCCAACCCCATAATTTTTAATCCCATAGTGGATACTGTAAGAGTTTGGCTAAAAAAAAAGAAAAACACCCTTTACAAGGAGTAAAATGAAGCTTACTTCCAAGTAGATCTGCATATGATCTACCCCCCCCCCCCGCTCGCTGTGTGAAGAAGGCTCCTCGGAGCGTTCCTTCTCGGTTCCTAGGTGTAAAGAGTGCTCTACGGCATACAGCTAAGGAATCCAAAACAAAAGTGCTCTCCTACGCCCGTTTCTGAAGAATGTTGATCGAATGAAACTTTGCTGGTATCTTAACGAATTACATTTCCCCCAGAAAAAGCCCCGTTGATTTCGTAATATGCCACGATGCTTCCAACCGGAACTCTGCAACTAGAATCGGATTCAATGCAATGCCTTATTGCCTGCTTCTGCAAGTGACCATTTTATTTATAGGAGCACGGACGGTTTTCGCTGATTTTAAACCGTCACGGGGAGAGAAGTCACTGGTTACATTTCAGACGTACACAGCCACTTACGGCACGCCCCTAAATGCAAAGCGTGAATGAGACCGAGCACGCCGGTCAAGAAGCTAGGTTTGCCTGGCTCGACAGCAAGCTCAGCGTTGCCGGGTTTAACGTCTGAAAAAGGCCTCTTCTGTCTAAGGCAGAGAGACGTGCTGCAGGCCACAGACCTTGAGACACCCTTCACGGTAGTTTCATAACTGCTTCTGGGACGGTCGTGCTGCGGTGAAGAAAATGCGTAGCTCCGAGCGATGCGCCTCGCTGGCTTTGCTTTTTGGATCTTTCTTGCCCGGGCAGGCAGTTTTCCTCTTCCCGGAGGGGGTGGTGGTGGAGGAGAGTCCGCGCGTGCGCCTAGGGACTCTCCTCACCTGGGGATGGGCGGGCTGGAGCCCTCGCGTGCCATTCGCCCTGGAGCCGGGCAGATGGTCCAATGGCCCGGGGGGGCGTGGCCTGAGCGTGCGAGCCAGTGGTCGGGAGGCACGTCGAAGCTGGCAGGGTCAGTGCGCATGCTCGGTGGTGCTTTCCCCCCCCCCCGCTCCTTGAAGGTGACAGCGGCAAAGCGGCCGAGGGAGTGATATGCGCATGCTCTCTGTGTCGTCCCGGTGCCTGACGGAGACTCCGGACCCAGGGATGGGATTCCGACCTGCGTGAGTGGCGAGAGGGGGGGGGAGGAAAGAGGCCTCGGCCAGGGCTTTCTATGCTGGCTGGGAATAGGGGGGGTTTCCTGGGGTTGGGGGGCTGTTGAGGGAGAGGGTCCCTCTTTGGGTCAGTCGCCTAGTTCAGACTGGAGTTGGAGGAGGTGGAGCCAGTGTTCCCTCTAAGCTGAGTGAGTGTGATCTAGCTCACCGGTTTTTAGCTTCCAGCTCTCACACTTTTGTCTTCGCTCAGGGAGGATGGCTCCAGAGCAAACTAACGTATGCAGTAGTCAAATCGCTCGCTCACAACTTTAATGCCAGTAGCTCACAAAGTAGGATTTTTGCTCACAAGACTACAGCTTAGAGGGAGCATTGATTGGAGCTGTTGACCTGCTTTTCCTTTCCCGCTTTCCCAGTCTTGGGGGGGCTTTTGCTTCTGGGTGGGTGGTGGAAGATAAGGACACCTTGGGGGGGGTATTATTGTCACCTGATATGTTTGGCTAGTTCACACTTTTTGGGCTGGGGTGGCAGGGACATGCAATGTAAAGGAGAGCGTTTTAAGTCCTGTGAGGGAGGTGTTAGTCTGCTCCAGCAGAAACAGCAGCAATCTTAAGAGTTAGTACTGGAACAGGAGCAGTCTTAAGAGGGAATACGTTATTTTAGAAAAACTATAATACAGCCTTTTGTGGGCTTAAGTTCAGATTATCAGAATTCGGTTCCCTCCTGCTGCTGCCCCGCACAAAAAAGAGGCAAAAAGGCTCAGTGTCTCCTTCCACTTTCCATATTTCTCTAGCTAGACTGTTGTACCCTTTCAATAATAGCAACATGACAGGCAGGTATCTAACTGGAGAAGCCTACTGAAACAGTAGTGCACAAAGGCTGGGGGGGGGGGGTTGGCTGGTTTTTGTGGTGGACTATGGGGCTGTTTAAAAAGTCACCAGGGCTAGTGGCCACCACCCTGCCAGAAGTACAGGGGATGTACTTTGTCTGGCTCTTGCATTGCAGAGTGTTCTATGCTCTTTCCTCCAAAGTTGTGGGGCTCTTGAGTTGCTATGTATTTCTGTTTTGGCTACACACCCAGTTTCTGGTGCTAAGGGCTGGGTTTTGACGGGTGGAATATGTTAGCACTTAATCCAGTTATTAATTGGATAAACATATGGAGCAGAGGTACACCAGTGGTTATTAGCCACAAGGTATAGATAGAACATGATGTCTAGGGCAGTGATCTGCTGTATTCTGGTGCTTAAGAGGCAGCAGAGGGAGGGCTTCTGGAGTTCTGGCCCCTCTGGTGGACCTCCTGATCGCACCTGGGTTTTGGCCACTGTGTGACACAGTGTTGGACTAGATGGGCCATTGGCCTGATCCAACATGGCTTCTATTATGTTCTTATAATTGGCCATCTGTGCCTGTGATTATTCTTTTTACTGTTACCTGCTATGAATCTTAGAGCCAACGTAGGTGTGGTAGATACAGCAGTACCTTTGCCTTCTTTGGAAGACTGTAATATAAGAACTATGGAGGAGGGGGGAAATCCACAGATGGATTGGGAAAAGTTGTACAACTTGTATATCCGTATGTATTATGTTGCAATGGTGAGAAGTCAGGCAGTGTTGTATATTGGTTAGGATATCATATCTAGATACATATCTCCATTCAGCCTTGGTGGTCTTGGGCCCTCACTCTCAGCCTAATCTACTTCATAGGATTGTTGTGAAGCTAAAATAGAAGAACAGAAGAAGCAAGGTTCCTTGCCCTGAGTTCTGGGGAAAGGTCAGGATTTCTAAAAGTGACAGCTGCTGTTATATTGTGGAGTTTAAAATCCAAACATTCTGATGTTGTGGAGTTTAAAATCCAAACATTCTGATGCTCAGGAACATGTTCCATGAACTTTTGCATTGTGGTCACTTCAGGGGTGTTGCATATTGCTACATCTCATCACTGAGGCAATGGCCTTTCATGCAATGTTCTGGATTGTCCTTTCCCCTCTTTAGTTAGTACACTACTGTACAAGGCATCCCAGTGTAACTGTGGCAAAAGCAAATTGTGTGGCCACTTTCAGTCATGATGTGCTTTGAAGAGAAGCAGCTAGAAAGGAAGGGGCAGTTGGAAACATGTAGAACTAGGAAGAGCCAAACCCAGTAAAAACAAAGTGGGGTGGTGGTCTACATTGGGCATACTGGAGGCTGTCTCTTGATGAGGAATTTGGGGAGGAGCTTAATGTTTCTAGGGAAATCTGCCTTGTGCTTTGAGTGCCATTGCTACAGGCCTTTCTGAATATCTTCTCAGAGGTGGGTGCTCAGTGGAGAGCTGTAGCCCTGGACAGATCCTGGCTTGTTTTGTTTACTGCAGATCACAGGTGAGCAACTGAGTGGTTGTGGTTTCTGTTTCATGTTTTTGTTCTGCCAACTATCAGGCATTATTAATTAAATTACATAACTTAAGCCTGCTGGTAAAGAATGTACGCCTCACTGCAACCCTGTCTGCTGCTGTTGTTAGATGAAGAAAGAAGCTAGGTATTTAATTTCATCAACTTTTAGAGGTAATATTAATTTTTAGAGGTAATATTTTGTATATATAAAATTGTGTGCTGTTTCATGAAAAACATGTGTTTATTACTGAATGGCATGGTCTGGCAAGCTACTGGCTCATAAGAACCTATACCCTAGCCAAACTGGAAAACATTATGCTGGGTTTTACTGGGAAGGAACTTATGTTTCTAAGAAAATATTTCTCGTGACCGGTGTTCCCTCTAAGCTGAGTTAGTGTGAGCTACCTCAGTTTTTTAGCCTCCGCCTCATGTATTTTTGACTCAGCTCAGGAAGGATGGCTCCAGAGCAAACTGCAGTAGCCAAATTGGCTGCTCACAACTTTAATGCCAGTAGCTCACAAAGTAGAATTTTTGCTCACAAGACTCCACAGCTTAGAGGGAACATTGCTTATGACCTTGTCTTGTTTAAGCGGGTGTATACAATTATGCATGGAGTGTAGAAAGTGGCCAGGGAGAGCTTTTTCTCTCCCTCCCATAATACTGGAACTTGGGGGCATCCAGTAAAGTTGATGGACCGTAGGTTCAGGACAGTTAAGAGGAAATATTTCTTTATTCAGTGGGTAATTAACTCTGCAAACCTAATGACACTTTCCTGAGAGTAAGCCCCATTTGTGCAGACCAGTAGGATTCTGCGTAGATATTCTTTGGATCGCTCTGTAGATGGTAGATTTCACTGCCAGTGGATGTAGTGATGTCCACAAGCACAGGTGACTTTAAAGGGGGGGGGGGTTAAGACCATGGAGGAAAAGTCCATTAATGGCTAGTAACCATGTTGAGTAGCCAGAACCTCCATATACAGAGGCAACAAACCTCTGAATACCAGCAGTAGGAGGCAACATCTGGGGGTTGGCTTTGGCCTCTATGGCTTGTTTGTTGACCCTTTATGGCAACTGCTTGGCCCTTGAAACAGGATGCTGGGTTAGATGGACCACTGGTCTGATCCAGCAGAGCTTCTTATGAAACTACCATTCTCAATAAAGGCTGTGTTTACACTGGCTTTTCCTTCTTGCTGCTTTGCTAATATAATCCTGCCTTAGCTGCTTCACTTGAATTGTGCTTGCACTCCGTTCAGTTAAGGCTCAGTTAGTCTTTCTTTTGGATTGATCCCATTGCATTTCATGCAGTTAAAAGGTTGCTATTTATACTCCTGCTTTTAGTTCCACCTTCCTGTTTGTAGTGAGGTGAGACAATTCTGCATTTGAAATGGATAGGTCTTGTTACCCTTTTTTCCTGAAGGGCAAAATTTTGTGGTCAGTGTTCCCTCTAAGCTGAGTTAGTGTGAGCTAGCTCACAGTTTCTTAGCCTCCGGCTCACATATTTTTGTCTCAGCTCAGGAAGGCTGGCTCCAGAGCAAACTAATTTATGCAGTAGCCAAATCGCTCGCTCACAGCTTTAATGCCAGCAGCTCACAAAGTAGTATTTTTGCTCACAAGACTCCACAGTTGAGAGGGAGCATTGTTTGTGGTTCTTCTAATCTCAAGTTTCTGATGTCTTGGAACTGCTGCTGGAACTTACATTGCTAATGTCATCAGGTCACGACTACTCTGTTTTAATTGAGTGGCTAGATATGGTGTGTCTTTAACTTTCTTGTTATTTCTCTCTCTCTCTGGGTGTGTAACGCTGCCCACCAGGAATTTAATTCCAATCCGATTAATTAACTTTCCCCATAGTATTGTGTCCAAGCTCTAAGGCTCCTCTGTTGGACTATGTGGTTCTGAGGATGAGACGCTAGTGTTTAAATAGCATAGGACTCCGGTTAACAATAAACAAAATCAAACTTTATTTGTACAAGAAGCTATTGGTTTCAAGATGTTTCATAATTTATCTCTTCAGTGAACAGAAACAGTCTATGTTAATAACTTCTGACTGAGGTTTCACTCTCTTTCACTTCTCAAACACTCCTCACTCTCAGAATCCTCCTTTCTCTTCAGAATGTACTTTGACCAGTCTTTATTTTATTTTGCTCAGTTTAATCTTTCCCTTTAACTCAGATTTTTTCAGCTTCTGACTCTCACACCCTTATAATACGTTGACAATATTAGGATTTGACTCTTGCTAGTCACTAATATGCCCTCGATAAGTATTCTGCTTTCCTTCCCAAGAATCCTAATGCTTTTCACAGCACTACATGGGATTCTAATCAGAAGACTGCTTTTTCAGACTCTGTAGACTGTTGACTGATCACAACTGACTGTTAACTGATGACGACTCAACATCTACAGGCACTTCTTAGCTCCACCCATACACTTTCAGTCACCAATCACCGCACTCACTCATCCCCCTCTTTCACCCCCCCTTGTTCTTCTGCAGCTTACCAAAAATTTAAAGAAACACACACTTAAAACTTTGAATCATTATACTTCAGGTTATTAATAAAACTTAGACTCTTTACCGTCAGGAACAATGACTCTGAAGTTCCCTTTAGCTATTATGATTAACAGCTGTTGCTAAACCTACCCTGCATGGATTTGTCTGATCCCCTTTAACATCTTCCCTGACCATCACCGCATCTTGGAATATATGAATCACTTATGCGTTGTGTGAAGCAATGTTTCCTTTGGTGTCTCCTGAATTTAGCTACTAGAGACACAGTTACAGAACTATTTGAGTATTTCCTCAACTTCATGTGTATTTCTGCTTCCTGCCTGTGACCCTGTCCCCCCTAAAGGTATCTCTCTTGCCTCCTCTATTCTTGGAAAGTCTTTGAAGTGTGTTTTGCCTGTAGGAGGTTTACTGCTTATAGGCAAAAGGTATGTCTGAATTTACCACTCGAATAGTCAAGCAGGAGTAGTCTGTTCAGCTTTTTGAACATCTCTTGCCATCTAACATCTAGTGTTGAGCATGCAGAGAATCTCAGGATGAATTCATGACATCTCTGGTTAAGAAACCCAATCCTACAATGGAAGTAAGATCCTGAGGAGCTTCTCTCTATTAAAATAAACAGTATTGGGCTACATGGAACAATGGACTGACACTGTAGATGTTTATATGGAAAACTATTAACACGTTTTCTTGCTGTGCAGCTTCAGGAAAGGTGAAATACCTGCTCATGCAAATACAGGGAGGCCTTCATTTACTTCAGCCTAAAAGGCTGATTCATGTTAGTTTGTGACAAAGGAAGGGCTTTCTTCTGTTTTGCTTTTTTGGCTCCCCTTTTTCCTCCTGAACCTGACTGCTAGTAGATGACAAAGCAAGATTAACCCAGTTTTAAAATGCTCTGTCTCCTAAGTGTCGGTCGTTCAATGTAACAGCATTAGTTTAGTGCAGGGGTGACCAAACCTGCTTAATGTAAGAGCCGCATAGAATAAATGCCAGATGTTTGGGAGCCGCAAGACATGAACCAATATTACATGGTTTTACTGGGAAATATGCAGATTTGCTTTTTGTTAACATTAAATGAGACTGCCAAAAATAATAACAAAAGCGGTAAAAGCAGATATTGATAATTATATTTATTTGGCCAATGATACTTGTTTGCTAATTATATTTACCGTATTTTTCGGACCATAAGACGCACCTGACCATAAGATGCACCTAGTTTTAGAGGAGGAAAACGGGGGAAAAAATATTCTGGACCAAATAGTAGGTAGTTGGGGGGGGGGGGGAGAGAGAAGAAAGAAAGAAAGAAGGTAGGTAGGGGGGAGAGAGAGAGAAGGAAGAGAAAGGAAGGAAGGAAGGAACAGGGAGGGAGGGAGGAAGGAGAGAGAGAAAAGGAAGGAAGGAAGGAAGACAGAAAGAAAGGGTGTTTCCCTCCCCCCCTTGCTTGGGCCCCAGTGGCTTAACGCCACTCAGGCCCAGCTCTTCCCTCCCCCCCTGCAGCCCGGGAAAGGTGAGCAGGGGAGGGAAGGGGGTAGGTAGGGGTGAGAGAGAGAGAAGGAAGGAAGGAAGACAGAAAGGAAGGAAGGAAGAAACAGGAAGGTAGGGAGGGAGGAAGAGAGAGAGAGAAGGAAGGAAGACAGAAAGACAGACAGAAAGAAAGGAACAGAAAGGTAGGTAGGTAGGGGGGAGAGAGAGAGAGAAGGAAGGAAGGTAGGTAGATAGGTGGGGGGGAGAGAGAGACAGAAGGGAGGAAGGATGGAAGGAAGGTGGGGAGGGAGAGAGAAGGAAGGTAGGTAGGTGGGGGGAAAGAGAAGGAAGGAAGACAGAAAGAAAGACAGACAGACAGAAAGGAAGGAAGAAACAGGAAGGTAGGGAGGAGAGAGAGAAGGAAGGAAGACAGACAGACAGAAAGAGAAAGAGAGACAGAAAGTCAAAGTGTTTCCCTACCCCCCCTTGCTTGGGCCCAAGTGGCTTAACGCCACTCAGGCCCAGCTCTTCCCTCCCTACCTCTCCCCCCCCCGCAGCCCAAGAATGGTGAGGGGGGGAGGAATGGGGCGGGAAAGGTGAGCAGGGGAGGGAGGGGGCTACTTCTCGGGCTTGCCGCAGCCCCGGGAGGGGGGAGGGGTGAACAGGGGGGAGGGAGGGGGCTTCCTCCCGGGGGGGGCTTGTGCAGGGGTGGGTGGGAGGGGGGCCTGTGCAGGGGGTGGGTGGGTGGGAGGGGGGCCTGTGAAGGGGGTGGGTGGGTGGGAGGGGGGCCTGTGCAGGGGGTGGGGGGGTGGGAGGGGGGCCTGTGCGGCGGGTGGGAGGGGGGCCTGTCCGGCGGGTGGGAGGGGGGCCTGTGCGGGGGGTGGGGGGGTGGCAGGGGGGCCTGTGCGGGGAGTGGGTGGGAGGGGGGCCTGTGCAGGGGGTGGGTGGCAGGGGGGCCTGTGCAGGGGGTGGGTGGGTGGGAGGGGGGCTTGTGCTGGGGGCGGGTGGGAGGAGGTCCTCCTCCCAGGTCCGCGGCGCTTGAGGGTTGGGTTTATTTGAACAGCTCGTTTTCTATCAAAAGGCCTGCTTACAGTACAGTTGTGTCAATTACTGGTCTAGGCAAAAAACAGGCTTTGCTATCCTCACAGAGTGGGAGTAGGATACCTTGATGGCACTTGCTTCTGCATAAACATACACAGAGTTGTGCTTCACAGCTGTCCCATAGTTCTGTTCATATTAAATACTGGGTCATTTTCTTTCAGCCACACCACCATGCCTGGCTCTCTTCCTGTGAACGCTGAAGCTTGTTGGCCGAAGGATGTGGGAATAGTGGCTTTGGAGATCTATTTTCCTTCCCAGTATGTCGACCAGGCAGAGCTGGAGAAATTTGATGGCGTGGATGCCGGGAAGTACACCATTGGCCTGGGCCAGTCTAAGATGGGCTTCTGCTCTGACAGAGAAGACATCAACTCACTCTGCCTCACTGTGGTGCAGAAACTTATGGAGAAGAACAATCTTTCCTACGACTGCATTGGGAGACTTGAAGTTGGAACAGAAACGATCATTGACAAATCCAAGTCTGTAAAGACTGTCCTGATGCAGCTGTTTGAAGAATCTGGCAACACGGATGTCGAAGGCATAGACACAACCAACGCCTGCTACGGAGGCACCGCTGCGCTCTTCAATGCTGTTAACTGGGTGGAATCTAGTTCTTGGGATGGTAAGTTTGGTAACTGCACAACCAAGCTGCATCTTTGAGCTTGCAAATGCACATAGCAAGATTTATCAGTCACCTCAAGCACATTTCTAGGGATAGGCACCCAGTGGCCATAGGGGGTCCCAAGGGCCCTGTGTTTTGGATCTCAGCCCAGACACAGGCAGAGGGTTTCTACAGAGCCAGTGCCTTCTGGTGTTAACACCCGTGGAGCCTCCGCCTGCCCTCCTCCGCCAATGGTGAGGCGAGGGAGGAGCGGGGTGGCAGGCAAATATTCACCTCTAGGGTTACCCTATTTCGGAAAGCAAAAAAGAGAATGCAATCCTCACATGACGCCCCTAGGCAATCACCTAACCCGCCTTATGGATGCTCTGGCCCCGGGTGTTAATTAGCAATGGAGGCTTTGTCACAGTTCTTCCCGAATGTGTCATGACGGTTGAGGTCCAACTTACTTTGGGAGTAATGCCCCCTGGACTCAGTGGGATTGGCTTCACACGTAGGATTGGGCTCTAAAAAAACCCTGTGGACTTCAGTGAGGCGTAGTAGCAATTTAAATTTCCCGCCATTGCATACAATGGGCAGACTTCACAAAGGAAGCTTTCTTGGTTAGTAGGAGTACAGAAGCAAGAATGCCATGTACTTTGCACCTGACCGCTTCATTATGGCATGAGCTTTCTTTTATCGGCAGTGACCTTACCTTATCAAGCTCTGGTATGGGATTTTTGTAGGCGTGCCACACTGGGAAGAAGTGGACTGTTGCCTTGGAAAAAAAGCTCATTGTAATAATTGTATCAATTTCTGTACGAAACAAGCACAGCTTTCACTTGTAATTCTGGGCTGTAGCAATGGGAAATTTGATCTAGTGAAGAAGAGATTGGATCCCCCCCCCCCCATGGTCACTACCCGAAGGAGTCTCAGAGCAGTTTATAATCTCCTTTCCCTTCCCCTCCCCACAGCAGACACCCTGTGAGGTAGGCGGGGCTGAGAGAGCTCTTGAGAGAACTGCCCTTGAGAGAACAGCTCTGAGAGAGCCGTGACTGACCCACGGTCGCACCAGCAGCTGCATGTGGAGGAGTGGGGACTCAAACCCGGTTCTCCCAGATTAGAGTCTGCACTTCTAACCACTACATCAAACTGTCGTTGCTGGAGAAAAGCATTGGCCAGGGGTTAGTCCTCTACTGCATTAGGAATTCATTGAACAGCCTTAGAAAGTTGCCCTCTCAGGTTTCTTCTATATGGAGATTTGTATGGCTTGGGGAAACGTGTAAGGCGTGTGGGGACTGCTGATCTTTATATTGGCTACTGCAGAACCAGCAAGTTAGTGGGGTCAGAGAAGGTTGCAAAATTTGCATTGGTGACTCAGCATTAAACCCCTGGGCTGGTTAGTACTTTTTTTCTTCCGGGGACCCCACCTCCAGCAGCACCTTCTTGACAGCTGCAGTAGGCGCCCAGGAAAGCTGCTTTCCAGAAACATCCCCGGTCTTGTTCATTGCCTTTAAAATAGTCTGCATAACGGGGTATTGATAAAGACAAAGGAGACCCCAAAAAGTGTTCTGTATGGTCAATATTGCAAGTATTAGCATGATTGTCTTGCTGTCATTTTTGACTGCAAAGAGTAAACATGCTGGCCAGTTCTGTTTGTGTTCACTCAGAAGTGACCCTTGTTGAATCCTGTGGGCCTTAATTTCAAGGAAAGATACTTGATGTTCTACCCCCAAATGGCCACAGATTGCTAATGCTGAAAATTTCAGAAGCATTACGCAGATTTTTTCATTGTCTTCGCTTGTGTTTTGCAGGACGTTACGCGCTTGTCGTTGCTGGAGATATAGCCGTGTATGCAACTGGAAATGCGAGGCCAACTGGAGGAGCTGGTGCTGTTGCAATGCTTGTGGGTCCAAATGCCCCTCTGATTTTTGAAAGAGGTTAGTTTCCTAACTACTCTAGCTGAAGCATTACTACAACTCATAGAGCTGACTCCGACAGTATTCCAGCCCATCTTGCGTGTGCAAATAACTGTTCCAGCCTGAAAGAGAACAATGTGAACGTTCTAACATCAGAAGAGGAAACTAGTGCTAAATTTCTCCCCAACCGTCAGGAGGCCAAAGCACAAGCAGTTTGACTGTTCAGTTATTTTTTCCCCCACAGCTCATGCAGATAGATTTTGTAAATATTAATATGTTCAAGTGATGTGGCTACTTGTAATATTAAAAATAGCTTTCTGTCCTGTTAAGCATCCATTCAAGGGACTCTGGCTTATGTTCAAGGGTTTAAATGCTGTCCGCCACTACCAGTGTCACCTCTATTACTCCCGGTTCCATAGGCAGCATGTTTAGGTATTTTCTTGACTTCTTTCTCCAGGACTGCGTGGAACACACATGCAACATGCCTATGACTTCTATAAGCCTGATATGGTGTCTGAGTATCCTGTGGTTGATGGGAAACTGTCCATACAGTGCTACCTCAGTGCATTGGATCGCTGCTATGCTGTCTATCGTAAGAAGATCCGTGCTCAGTGGCAAAAAGGTATGTGACGTCAAGAAATACTGTTGCAGAATCCAGGCCTCTGCTGTCTTTCTTTTAAAGCCTGACTCTTTCCACAGCATCCAGAAAACTGACAGATTTAAAGCATTTTCTAGCCATGATTGATCCATCAGGGTTCTCCTGTTGATTTAGGACCATAGTTATTTTGCATCTACATGCTGTTCACAAGCATATGCCATCGCTGTAGGAATAAAGCTGACAAATACCAGAAATTTAATCACTAATCTATCTCTGTTCATGCACAGTCTGTCTCCAACATGGGGGTGGGGGTATAATGTCTGCACTTTTAAGGCAGGGGTGTCAGCCTTGGGGATTTCATCGGGCCTTTTAGAGGCCTTCTCCTGCCGCAGCTTTTCCAACACTTCTGTTAAACTTTAAGGGCTATGAAATAAATGCCTTTGGGGTAAGAGGATGACTTGTTTGGGATTCTGTAGCAACCACTGGCAGTTGATCTCCTTCCACTGCCTTAAGGTAGTTTGTTTATGTTGCAGAAAATACAGCACAGTACAGTGCATCGTAACAGAGATACGTTCAAGTAGTATGGACATTTTTCATTGGGAGGAGGGAACGTGTGTGACAAATGACATTTGCTGTATGTTGGTTTTGTGATACAGGTACCAATTCGAGCTTTATATTGCTGCTCTTCTTTGTGGACTCCGTGCTGTTATAATGCAGGAGTTCTGCCTGTGCAGCTTAGGCTCCAGAACATTCCAACATTTCAGCTCAGGAGCTGGCTGGCATCTTCTCCCCCACCACCAATGACCTGCCCATGCAGTCCTATGACCTGTCCACGAACTAAACATGATCTGGAATGCAGAGATATGAGCACGTGTCAGGACTTTGCAGTAGGCTTTTCAAAAAGCTGGTAGGATTTAAAGAACTAAGAATGGGGTAGAAGAAAATGTCTAATTACCAAACATCTTTTTTTTTTTTGCTTCCTTTTCCAGAGGGAATTGACAAAGAGTTCAACTTGAATGATTTTGGCTTCATAGTCTTTCACTCTCCATACTGCAAGCTTGTGCAGAAATCAGTAGCTCGTCTGTTGCTGAATGACTTCCTTGGTGATCAGACACTGATGAAAGAAAATGGGATCTACAGTGGTCTGGAAGCTTTTAGGTAAATTGCTCCGGCTGCTTGACTTAATAATTCTGGAACTGGTATCTGGCAGTAGTGCTGCACTCTCTTTGTACAGTAGTATAAAAGTTGATGTTTTGCTGATGTGTGTAGCAGAGACACGAAGCTGCCTGATAATGAATCAGACCAGAGCTATTTTTGGGCAGGAACGCACAGGAATGGAATTCCAGCTGGCTTCTGAGTTGGCCACACCTACATCCTCCCCCCACCCCGGTTCCCCAGGCACCTCGCAAGCCATGGGGCACCTGGGGCAGCCAAACCGATCCAGGGAGGGAAGGCAGTTTAAACTGCCTTCTCTCCTGGGGAAGCCGATCCAGAAACTGCCTTCCTTCCTTTGGGTTCCCCAGGTGCCTCGCAAGCCGCAGGGCACCTGGGGAAGCCGATCCTGGGAGGGAACTGTGCTGTCAGGGTGTGGCCTAATATGCTAATGAGTTCCTGCTGGGTTTTTCCTACAAAAAAAGCCTTGAATCAGACCACTGGTCCATCAAATTCAGTATTGTCTACTCAGACTGGCAGCAGCTCTCCAGGGACTCAGGCCCAGGTCTTTCACATCATATACTCCCTGATCCTTTTTTTTGTTTGCTTTTTGTATTCTTCGTGTGTGTGCACCTGGAAGTCATGGTGACCTCTGTAGACTGACCCCTACTGGGGGGCCTGGAGGATATTCAGAGAGCTGGCTGAATCCTGCCCCTGCCTCCTGGTATTTCAAGGAGGTCTCCCATCCAAGTACTTGCCACAGTTGACCCTGCTTAGCTTCCAAGATCTGACCAGATTGGGCTTGCCTGGGCTGTCCAGGTCAGGACAATTACCTGATCCTTTTAACTGGAGATGCCAGGGTCTCTGAACCTGGGACCTTGTACATGCCAGTATATGCTTTCCCACTGAGCCACAGCCCCTCCCCCACTAATATTTATACTTGCGGATTATAGATATTTTGTTAATTTATTAAAAGATGTTTGATTTGTTTATACTGGTTTAAAAAAATGCATTTGATTTTTCCTTTTATCTCTGTTTGTCAGCCTTTTCTGGTTTAGTTTGATTTCTCCGTTGGTTGCCGTTTTCTTTCCCCTTTTTTCTCCATACTGGCTTGTGTGTCATCTAGTTGTATATAGTTGTTCAGTTTTCAAAAAATTATACTAACTCTGTGATGGCATGTGATGCTGTTTGAGGTGGTTCCCCTTATACAAGAAGATTCTCAAGAGCTGAAGTGGAAGAAATACAAAGTTGTTTAAGGGGCATTCTTCATCTCTCCCCCCCCCCCCACAAGTACAGATTTCACTAGGCTATTTAACTATGTGAAAGGACTAGCAAATACATTGGAAGGAGAGAGCTTAGTCGGTATATAAAGCTTTCCTGGGGAAAATGCAAGAAAGATTGTCCAGAGGCTTCATTGTAGCTACAGGTAAAATTAGGAATTTAGGGAAGAGCTGAGTTAGAAAGCTGAGTTAATATTGACTCGTAAAAGTTAATTCTTGTAACTGAAGGTTAATTAATGGGGGGGGGTTTCTTGCAATGTATGACTTTTCAAATTCAAGCTGCGCATTCTTTTTTAGCAAACAGTGTTCTAATCATTAATGAATGAGCTTGATTAAAGGGAAAAGCTAACATGTCACACTGGGTTGCTCCAAAAGAACCAGTAGAAATATCTCATAGTTCTGATATCTAATAGTGTAGAGGCTAGCTTTCAAAAGCTAGGTTTTCTTTAGTTTCCATAACCTCCCTCTCATCTAGAATTTTCTCAGGTTGTCTTACCACAGAACGCTTCTGAAATGTTCATGCTTCTCCTCAGGGATGTAAAACTGGAAGACACTTACTTTGACCGGGATGTGGAGAAAGCTTTCATGAAGGCCAGTGCTGAGATGTTCAACCAGAAAACCAAAGCTTCCTTGCTTGTATCCAATCAGAACGGGAATATGTACACACCTTCAGTCTATGGCTGCCTTGCTTCTCTCTTAGCTCAGTAAGTATGAACTTAGGCTGTTACGGTGGCTGTGACTGGCTTCAGCTACTAGACTCTTAAAGGCTGGACTTAGAGCCAAAGCCACACAACCCATTTGTATAAGAGTAGTAAGTGAAGGGAGTTTAAGCATGTACAGAGTGCTTTCTCCTTGCCACTGAATAGCTAATACTTACATTCACATATCAGAGAGAAGGAGTTCCTGGAGAGGGGAAATCGTTCCCAGACTGTCTTGAGATCCCACACTTCTCACCTAATGTATTTATTTAATAAGAAAAGAAAATAAGCAACTTCTAAAGATTGCACACAGCACCATAGAAAGTGTATGAACGCGTGTTCTAAGCTGTAATGTAGGCGAGTTACAAAATGATAACATGAAGGTGAGTTCATGGCATGGATACCTCTTAACAGTAGAGATGCTGGCTGCTTACACTGAATAGATGAAGGGTAGTCTGCTACGGATTGCACCATCCAGAATTTTATGTCCTTGCAATGGGGCATCCAGAACGTGTGGGCTGCTCATAAGTGTTGTTGTAGCTTTGTCAGCTTCAAAGGAACTGAGCCTAGCAGGCTGCTTTTTAGCAGTGCCTCTGTATAAGGCGTAAACTGCCACCTATTCTCTTGTGACTGCCTTCAGCAGTCATTTTTGTGTAACTCCCCTGCGCTCATTTAGATGGTGGTTTGGTGAAACTGAAAGAATCTTGTCACTAGCAACTGCAACCTGAACCAGCCCCTAGCTAAAATCTTGAAGACAATGACATTGTCCTTTTATGACTCTGTATTCTGCAACCGTAAGAGAGTACAGGATGTTCCCTGAAGAGCCTGCAGGCATGTGGGATAGGAAAGCTCATTATCAAGAACAGCTGGCATTAAGGATGCACAAACGAGGAAAGGGGGAGTGTGGCTCTGATGTTGGACTCTGACTTGAGTGAGCTAACTAAACTTTACATACCCAATATCCAGGAAACGAGGTCATGGAGTTTAGGATTTCCCTAATCTGCTGGGTGTCGTTTGTCCTCTGTGTAGGTACTCTCCTCAGCAACTGGCAGGGCAGAGGATTGGCATCTTCTCTTATGGCTCTGGGTTTGCTGCCACCCTGTATTCTATCAAAGTTACCCAAGACGCAACCCCTGGTGAGTTATGAAGTCTTCGAATGTACATCCGATGCATGAATGTACATCTGACAATTGCATCACTGATATTGTGCAGCCAGTGCTGACTCCTGTTGGGAATGCATGCAGGCTGAAGAAGCAAAGATTCTCTTAGCAGTAGTTTTGACCTGCTCCATTTGTATACTCTGAGAATCTGGCAGTGTGAGAATGTCTGCTTTCATCGTAAAAGCGAAATGGCTAGACCTTAGAGCTGCAGAGATGGACTAAGATTGTACGTATGATGAACTTGGAAGATGGGGAGTAGCTGAAGAAAATTTCCAGTTGACAGAAAGTAGGGCTCTTAAGGCCTTCCAGCTCCTTACCCCTCCGGATGATAAAATCAGAATGAATTACTCAAAAGAAATCTGTAAAGTTTGAATTTTTCCTTTCTGGTAAAGACTACTATAGCACTTCAGAGAGGGCTTCAGTCACAGATGCTCAAACACTAATATAAAGGAACAAGTGGGGAACCTGGAAAGACTTGGGGAGGGGCACCTCATTTCCCCCTCCCCCACTATTTCCTTTTTCCCTTCCATGAATGCCCCCATAGCCTCTATCCTTTTCCTGCTGCCTTCTCCTTCTGAGCCACCAGCCCAATCTTACTTCATCTTCCACCCTCAGTCTTCACTTTCCCCTCCTTCCTTACTTCTGGCAAAGTCTGGTAAAGTTGCACACTACCAGCTGCTGGGCCAGGCCTAGTTGCATGGTGGGGAACCCTCCAGAACTGGGGTGGGCACCTCACTTTCCCCTGTATCCCCCTCCCCAAATTATCCTCACCTTTCCCTGCTTCCTTCTCTCTTCTCACCCAACAACAAACCCATTTTATCTGCCCCCCATCTTGAGTGATATGTTTTATTTATTTACTATATATATTTTGCAAAGTCACATTCTGCCCTTTTACACAATAAAAGGAAGTACTTCTTCACCCAAAGAGTGATTAACACATGGAATTCACTGCCATAGGAGATGATGGCAGCTACAAGCATGGACGGCTTCAAGAGGGAATTAGATAAACATATGGAGCAGAGGTCCATCAGTGGCTATTAGCCACAAGGTATAGATAGGAACTCTCAGTCTGGGGCAAGTGATGTTCTGTATTCTTGGTACTGGGGGGGGGGGGCAACAGTGGAAAGGCTTCTAGTGTCCTGGCCCCACTGCTGGACCTCCTGAGGGCACCTGGTTTTTTTGGCCACTGTGTGACACAGAGTGTTGGACTGGATGGCCCACTGGCCTGAACCAACATTGGCTTCTCTTATGTTCTTACAATGTGGTGCTTACATCATTCTCTTCTGTTTGATCTTCACAACAATCCTGTTTAGGTAGTCGGTTGGGCTGAGCTGTGTGACTGACTCAAGGTCACCCAATGATATTCCATGGCAGAGTGGGGATTTGAACCTGGATCTCCCAGGCTGAAGTTTGAAACTGTAATTACTGCATCATACTGGCTTTCGTGTGCTGGCTGCTGTTAAACAGTGCCAAGCAGCCAGGCCTGGATGAGTTATGCACGTCAGGTGGCAGCAAGTTGCCTGGTAATTGCTGTCAGGCCTGGCCCCAGTGAGTTATCCCTCAAAAGCCAGAACAGCCCTGCAAAGGGCCTTGGTCCCTCCACCTGCCTGCTGACAGAAACCAAAGCTTCAACTGTCAATACTGTTGTGGTTGCCTAGCAATGGCCACAGAGAGCATTTGTTTCTTAAAGCTACAGGCACTGCTTCTATTATTTTGGCAGTTTTAACTCCCCAGTTGGGTTTTTGAGAGAGAGTTCATATTTTTTGAGAAAATCTATTGAATGGTTTGTAGAATGGCCTGTCTTATCTGTTCATGGCTCCAGTCTCCAGATTTGTATGCACAGATGTGGCCATGTTGAGAATAAGATATATTGATGATACCACTACCACACACAATTCCACACAGCGGTGTCAGCTACTGATACTAACAACTGTAGGTAAAGAAAGGACTCCTTTCATCACTAGAAATCTTGAATTGTCTGGATGGGTACTTATTAGGACACATTCCTCATCCTTAAGTACACACTAGGCAAAATTTTAACAGTATTTTAGAGGCAGCTTCCTCTATGCTCTATGAAGCATGTAGGAAGACTTTCTACACACACATCTGAAAAGTGTGGGGAGGGGCCATGGCTCAAGTGGTAGAGCATCTGTTCAGTCCTTGTCATCTCCAGTTAAAAGGAATCAGGTAGGAGGTGACGTGAAAGACCTCTGAGATGCTAGAGAGCAGCTGCCAGTCTGAGTAGACAATACTGCCTTTTATGGACCAAGGGTCTGATTTGGTATCGGGCAGTTTAATGTATTCAGTGTTGCCTGTGACATTGGTGTTGCATCTCATTGCATCATTGGCATAGTATCCTTTCATTTATCCTTCATCTTATATATCCATCCCTCTTCCTCCTAGGAGCTCACAGTGGGTTAACCCATTTTTCCCAACAGACCTGTGTGATAGTTGGGGCTGAGAAAGAGTAACTGGCCCAAGATCACCCAGTGGCCCTCATCATCCATTGCAGGCATTTGAACACACCTCTCCACAGTCCTGGTCTGACACTCTTAACCCTGTAGCCACACTTGGGCAGTGTTCCCTCTTAAGCTGAGTTAGTGTGAGCTAGCTCACAGTTTTTTAGCCTCCGGCTCACACCTTTTTGTCTCAGCTCAGGAAGGATGGCTCCAGAGCAGACTAATTTATGCAGCAGCCAAATCACTCGCTCACAGCTTTAATGCCAGAAGCTCACAAAGTAGAATTTTTGCTCACAAGACTCCACAGCTTAGCGGGAGTACTGCACTTGGGTCTCTTACCACGTTGCTATTAGGTATTGTTATGCTGGCATAGTTGTTTGTAGGCCTTAGCAACTGAACCAAACTCTTGTTTCTGTACAATGCCTAAAGTAATCCTTGTAGAATACTTGGGATACGGCCTGCTGTGACCTGGTTCAACAAATCTGTAGCTTTTATTACTTGGATTTCTAGGTTAACTGCATTGCAACAGGGTCAATGGAGGCAGAGAAGTAACAGTAGACCATAAGTTTCCAAAACTATTTTTCAATGTCCAGCTGCAACGCTTATTCTTTACAAAATACTGAGCAACCTTTCTAGAAAGCGTAATAATTTCTACTTTGTATCTCAGGTTCTTCTTTGGATAAAATAACTGCAAGCCTGTCTGATTTGAAAGCAAGGCTCGACTCGAGGAAGTGTATCTCACCGGAAGTGTTTGCGGAAAACATGATGCTCCGGCAGGAGACTCATCACTTAGGTGAGAGAGGAAGGTGGGGGAGGAGTCTGTGTTGTGGGGTTAAGTTCAGCAAACACGTAGCACAAGTTCAGAGACAACGCTAAGCACGAGTCAGGGATAAAGGGGGTCCTGACATTTCCCTTATTTTCCTCAGCCACCCTGAGCCTGCTTGCAGGGAGGGCGGGGTACAAACTGAATAAATAAATAAATATTTTAAAAATGAGGCCAGCTAGCTTACGAGTTCTACCTTCTCAGGAAAGATGAACTGCCTGTCTAGCACTGGGAGAACTCGAGTCTGGATCCAGCAGGAAGAGCAACCATGCCAGATAAGACTGGTGTAAGACAGATTTGGGGGGGGGGGGGGGTATTACAGTCTTCTTAATTTTTGATGTCTACAGCAGAGTGATTTTGCATAGTGCTGAAGCTTCTGTGAACATGTGCCAGTGCTGAAAGGGGAAGCACGAGTGCATTGTGTTTCCTGTATCCATGCTCCCAGTATAATATGCCAAGGGAGAGGTATCATCTTCATAGATAGGGTTGCATCAGGTACCCATGGGGCAGATCGTGAAACCATTCGTGCTTCTCTTCCAGAGTAAGAATGACTTCCTGTTTTTGCTCCCATGTGACATGTGAAACTGGTCTCTCTCTGCCACCTTTAAGAGCAAGCAGAAAGGAGCCAGAAGCTTTTAAGTAATTCTGACTCTGGCCAGACGGACTGCAGGCAAGGTCTACAGTCGTGCCGACACCAGGGATAAACTGCTTCAGGGTTTTCGTGTGTCTTGTTTTTAATAGCCAACTATACTCCGCAATGTTCTGTGGATGATCTCAGTGAGGGAACATGGTACTTGGTGCAAGTGGATGAAAAACACAGAAGGACGTACGCTCGCCGCCCCTCTCTGGGTGATGGGCCCTTGGAAGCAGGAGTTGAAGTTGTTCACCTGGGCCTTGCTCATGAGGTAAGTCTAATCCTCTTTTTTTTGAATTCCATGATCAGGTGCCTGTCTAACAGAGCTGATAGTAAACCTGCTCCTGATTTCTCCACTATCTTCCCCTCCCTCCCGTAACTACAGTTAATGACTGTCATGACTGACTGCGTCTAACTAAGTGTTTCTTGGAGAGGGGACTGGCCCCCGTTTCCCCTAACAAGCCGCCTGGATAGACATGGCTGGGGACTTTGGGATGGGGACTGTAAGCACCCATAATGTTCTGCAGTTGACCCAAAGCAATCATCAGGGCAGATCAAGATGCAAAAACGGCCCTGGAAGAGGGCCCCAGCACTGCCTCCCCAACAGGGAGGAGGGGAAGAAAAAGATGGCCAGCTCCCAGGGCCATCTCTGAATGGGGTGGGGGGAGATAAGCAGGTTTGCAGCGGTTTCTGCCCAGCTTGTATCCATACACCCTGTGTGGGGCTGGGGCTGCCAGTTCATGGCATCTCCCACACAGGCAGGGGTTGCTGGCAATGCTCCCTCTAAGTTGTGGAGTTCTGTGAGCAAAAATTCTACTTTGTGAGCTACTGGCATTAAAGTTGTGAGCGAGCAGCTTGACTACTGCATGAGTTAGTTTGCTCTGGAGCCATCCTTTCTAAGCAAAGACAAGAATGTGTGAGCCGGAGGCTAAAAAACTGTGAGCTAGCTCACACTCACTCAGGTTGGAGGGAACAGTGGTCACTGGCTTCCCCAAGGCAGCTGGTGGTGGCTAAGGTCCACCTTAGTTAGGGCTGCCAAGTCCAACTTGGGAAATATCTGGGGACTTTGGGGGTGGAGCCAGGAGACTTTGGGGGTGGAGCCAGGAGAAAGGAAGTGACATCATTTTGTGATGTCACATCCTGTGATGTTGCTTCCACATGCTGACACATGAACTCATGAAGTTTCCTAATACTGAATCAGGCCATTGGTCCATCAAGGTCAGTATTGACTACTCAGACTGGTAGTGGCTCTCCAGGGTCTCAGGCTGAGATCTTTAATGTCACCTATTACCTGATCCTTTTTTAGCTGAAGAGGCTGATACCTCCTGCATGTCAAGCAGATGCTCTATCACTGAGCAACAGCCCTACTGAATCCTTCCTCATCTCGGCAGAATATGAAGCACTAAGTGCTACACAAGTGCTTAATATGATTTTCATATCATAAGAACAGGAGAGAAGCCACAGTGGATCGGCCCATCCAGTACAGCCCATCCAGTACAACACTCTGTGTCACAACAGTGGCCAAAAATACCAGGTGCCCTCAGGAGGTCCAGCAGTGGGGCCAGAACTCCAGAAGCCCTCCCACTGTTGCCCCCCAAGCACCAAGAATTCAGAGCATCACTGCCCCAGACAAAGGGTTCCATATAGACCTTGTGGCTAATAATAGCCACTGATAGACCTCTGCTGGATGGGGACAGAGAGAGAGAGCGATAGACAGACAGACAGACAGAAAAAAGAAAGAAAGAGGGAGAGAGAGAAGGAAAAGAGCTGGAAGAGAAACTTACCTTGCAAGCCACATGCAAAAGCAGCCCCTTCAGTCCCTCCTTAATCTCTGGGCGGACCTCTCTTGCTGTGGAAGCTCTCTTGCTGACTTCTTAAAGGGGAAATGTCTGGTGAGGCTTTTTACTGCAGGGCAGGCTCTCTGCAGACATTTCCCTTTAAAGGCAGGGCAGGGCAGACTCCGACGTTCCCCTGCGTTCCTGCTGGCAGCCATTTTGTCCCCCGGGGGCCAATTTTGAAAAAGCGGGGGTAAGCAGTAAAAACCGGTGTTTCCCCCGCCCTACCGGGGGACTTGGCAGCCCTAGTCTAACTGGTTTGAAAATATTAAAAGGGAGGATTTCTGTAGCCAGATATGTAGCTGAGCTAGCGTGGCTTAGTTTGGTAAAAGCTTTGTTTGCCACTGGATTATCCAGAATACCCAGAAGACAAGCTCCTCCCCTTCAGCCACCATACCTGTGTTTGGCGTATGCTTCCTGCCTCTCTAGCCACACAGCTTGTTGTCTCTGGACTTCGGACAGCCAGTTCTGCTGTCTGATATCCTCCTCCAATGTCACTTTCCTTCTTAACCTGTCTTGAGTGATTGGGAGTCAGCTTTGCTGGATAACTTCTGGGCAGCCTGCTGCCTAAGATGACTTTTGGGGCTCTGGGGAAAGGGTCTTGCCGGGTGTGGGACTATTCCCATTGCATTCCCAAAGGAGAGCGGGGTTCGGTCACTGTGGCTTCCTTGGGGTAGGGCAAAGTAGTAAGCTTAATTATCTGGCACGTTTAATAAACTGGTAACCCTCATTCCCCGTGAATACCAGACAACAAAATTTAGACAGGGCCTAAGAAGGCCAGGGTTCACATCCTCACTCTTGGGCCTGTTTGCCTGATCTAAATCTTGGGGTTGTAGTGAGCATGAAGTGGAAGGTCTGCATGTATGCTGCCCGTCTCATGAGACCATGCGGCTAATCTCAACCAGATCCACACGTCTATATAATCTGTGTCCAACACTGAACGTTGTCTGGATTTTTCCTTGTTGCCTACTTGTGTAAGAAGACCCTAAGTAAAGTAACTGGCAATTCTGCTTGAAATCCTGTGTTGTAATCCGTGGCTTCTTTTTAATTCTTCCCTTAGCATATCCCAAGCCCTGCCAAGAAGGTGCCAAGGATTCCTGGAAAAACAGACTCTGAAGTAGTTGCCGTTTCCCTTTCCAACGGGGAGCATTAAGATACCTCTGTGAGGTGGGAGTTGGAGAAAAAAGATTAAGGAGGGGTGGGGCACATACAAGGGATTAACTGTTGTTACTCATATTCTGCTGTACAGAACTGCTTAGTTGGAGCATGAAAACAATTTATCTTGAGGCCCTCTCCTTGATGACGCGGTTTGCTGACGCATATTGTTTCATAACACTAAAAAATTAGCAAGGCTTTGAGAAAAGAAAGGACCAAAGGCTGTTTCTGAGGATGATTTGGTTTTAAAAATATGGGTCAGGAATAGGTAACTTTTAATTTAGGCTCAGGAAGAAAAAAACACACACCACCAGTTGTGCTTCTCTTGCCTCTTGTTTTTAATAAATCTCTGCAAATTTTGTAAAACACGCCTCCAGGGAGGAACCAAGACCTTTAAAAAGCCATTGTTGAGAAAAATTAATATGACCTAAAGCCATTTGTGAGACTTTTTACAAAATCTTAAATGTTAGGGGCATGTGTGCCTTAGCCGTGTTAGCACCCAGTCTCTTAAATGCAAGAGTTGTTTCGCTCTCTCAAATAGCCCATGGTTTTGAAGAGCAGAAGGCGCAATTGGCTTGTTTTTCAAGGTGCTGTTAATTGGAGAAACCTTTCCCAATTGCCATTATTGGTACAACCCTTATCGGAAAGCTGGAGGGTCTGAGACTTAACTGGTTTTTATTTGGTTTCCAATTGTGTGCCCTCATCCTAGAAACTCCCTTTTCTTCTGCCCCGTATTTATTTGCTGTGCTGGCAAAGCTAAGGAATACACACACACACACACACACACACACTTGGGGGCAAGCAGTTCATTTTCCCCTTGAACTGCTCATTGCAGGCTGTTGAACCAGTGACGCTCTCTTGCCTCTTAAGAGGAACTGGCAAGCTAGCGAACTCTGACCCTCACATGTAATCTTTTATAAAGGTTACTCGAGAGCTTGCTTTCTAAACTTGGGCTTTCAAAGAATACAAAGAGTTTTGTCGAAACTCGCATCCCAAGAACAGTTTTTGTTCATCTTGGAACTTCTTGCTCCTCCAGCTTGTCCCTTTGTATGTGGTTGGATCCTCTTACTATAGCTGTAATTCTGAACTCCTGTACATAGCTTCAAGCTCCCTGTTTAAAACGTCATAGGTCTCTGCAGGAATACGGGGAGAACGCTTATTGCAGAGCAGGTCTCTACCACCTGTGACCCTCTGAACCAAACTGCAGCCCACCAGCTATGTATGGTGGCCAGCCAGGGACTTGATAAACCTCAGTCAGCTACCTGCAGTGCAAAAAGAGCTCTTTGTAGAGCCCTTGCTTTGGCTGCATTTGGCAGTTGCGATCTCATGAGATGGTCAGACGTTGTGTAGAACCTTGCTCTAGAATGATTTTCTTGTCTGACTCTGAAGTCTGTCAGTGGAAGTGCTTTGGTCACTGCAATTAGAACATCGTTCGAAAAACGGGTGTGGTATACAGAAGCGCCATGGGAGTGATAAATTGGGGTCAGTTTCGATGAACACTGGAATTAAAAGGGGGAAGCGCCTGGCTTGTAAAATGCATTGCATTTACATTTACGCTTATTCGGTTTTGTCTTTCAGTCTTTATTTTGCTGTGAAATTCATCCACAAGAGCTTTGTCTAAAAAGAAAAAAAAAAGGCTTACACAGTTAGTGCATCTTGTGCTCAGTTACGAGTTGCAGGGTTTGGGTGTAATGTAGTGTCTTGGGTTTTTTTTTTTTTAAAAAGGCTGTCACCGACTAAAATGAAATAATGGACATCTGTACAGCGTGTTTAGATGAAATGTTTTGACCTAACATTGACTTGACGAAAGTGGTCTGAAGTGCTGTGGCTGAAGCATGGCAAGGGTACAAGCTGCAGGGGAGGGGGGGGGGTAGTTCTCACACTGCTGGATGTGTATCAAGTCCATTGCAGGCAATGGACAAGGCCAAGCACCGCAGCACAAAATTAACCTTTATAAACCTCACAAAACTATGAGGCAGATGCCTTGTAAAATAAACGTTGAGCTATTTGAATGACCCGTGTGGCAGCCCACGTTTTTGTTTCTGGATCCTATATGACTTTGAGTCAAGTTGCATCTTGTACTTCGTTTTCATGTTCATTACATAATGCATGGCTTTTTAAAAAAAAAATTGAGAAACTAGCGATCCTCTGCATCTGCAAAGGAAAACTGGGCGGGGGGGGGGGGGGGGATTTAACACTTTCCTCTCCTGTTGTTTTCTCTTGCAAAAGCCACGCTTCAACCATGCCTTCTTTTCGGCAGCTGGTTCAAATGACAACGGTGGGGAAAGAGTTAAAGCTCCTATCTCCCCATCCTCTTCTCCTCTGCAGCTGCAGCTTCTGGGGCAGACTTTTTGGATCAAACATGTTGAAAGAAATCATTCTGGCCCCAGGCAGCAGGTGTACCAGCTGTGTGATACAGTTAATCAGAGGAATCATCACAAAGTTGCTGCTCTGGCTCCCTCGTTCTCTCCGCTGCTGGCTGTATTACCCCAGCTGCCCTGCCCCTGCAACAGAATGGGCCTCTGAGAGTCAAAAGGTCTGGAAGCCTTTGAATGCGGCTGGACTTAAGAGAGCCTTGAGTTTCTCACTTACCGCTGCTCCCTCTCCTGCCAGACTCACTGTTGGTTAGCATTAATTCCAATAGTTTAAACTCCACAGATGTAACGGCAGAAGGAAGGTGGAAATGTGTTGATTTTTTAATATTTTGTTTTAAACATCTGCCCTAATTCCATCAAGCGGCACAGCCAGTTCATAATGATGACTGCTTCCCCACTTTCCTGTTAAGAACAGCTGGATTTTGGTATCGAGCAGTTTCTCGTCAGTTGTTGCCCAGTATTGCCTCCTTGGAGTGACAGGAGCTCTCCAGGGTCTCCGTGCAAGAATGATCTTCCCTGCAGCTTGGGCACTAAACTGTGTACCTTCTGCATGCAAAGCAGCAGCCCCAGTAGATTAATGGCACAATCAATGGATAGTAAAACATTTGTTAACAGCTGGGTAGGATTTTTTTCTTCTGCCAAAAGCCGTTTGAAGATCTTCGTCTCTTCCATGAACTTCATCCTTAAAACTCGATCTGAACTACTGTACGCAGGGGCAGATTTATTATGAGTTATGGACTTGATTCAGCGGTTCCCAGCCTTTCGGAAGTGGGACCAGCTTTTAAACCCACACACAACTTTACTCCTCCCACACATAAGACCCAGGAGCCTCCCATTAGTTATCAAGCTGAACAAGTATATATTCTGTTTTTCCATGTGTATTTATAGTATTACTGAGGAACAAGCTATAGGTTATGGTCATTTTGTGTATTATGCAGAGTCAAACTCAAATTGGCCACATCTCCCAGTTCCCCCTTTCCCTTTTTCTGCATCCAGGCTTCGCAACCCATGTGGAAGAGAACAGTGGTGCACGTTTGGGTCCCAACCTGACAACCACTGCTTTAATCAGATAGGTGCCTGCAATATCCACATGTCTGTTCCCGTAGCAAACATGACACCACTAGGAATTAGTTTTGTCTTTTTTTTTCCAGGTACAGTCTGAAGCACTGAAGAAAACTGTAGAATTCTAACCAAGCTGTGATAGACCATTGAAAGTGAACTTATGTATCATGACAGACAGCTGCTCTGCAATACCACACTTAAAGGCTGTTGTCTGTAAGTCAGACACTTCCTCCAATGACTCTGGCAATCCCCTGCTTCACTTGGGCATAATGGGGGGAGGTACCTAGGGGAAAACCTTAAAAAAACCTAGAACAAACCAAATCTAAAAACACCTAACCCAGACAGTCTAAGCTCTCTGAAATGCACAACTGTTTCCAATTGGCCTGCATCCTAACTGAGTCGGCTTTCCCAGAACTTAAAAGGCACACGGAGTTTACTGGGATTTGTTCCCTAAATACTGGTGTTCAAGGTTGTAGCTGTCGCCTTTCCCCAGAACTCAAGGGACCTAATTTAGGGGTGGCACGTAACTCATAAGGCATCTTTTTTTAATTCATTTCAAAATTACAAAAAAAAAAAAAAAGCTAAGAAGTACCAAAGAAAAGACTCCAGAAAGTGTGCTGAATGCCAAGCTGGCTCTGGGATTTATAAAATTGAACAGAGTTTTGATGAATGTCTGAGGCCCCGACAGGTAGCAGGACCTTTCCTTATCTCTGAGTCTTTGGGCTCTGGTACCACGATAATAGGGACGGTCTCCATGGCCCTTTTCTTCTGTACTCTGTGCAAAACAATCCTGTAGATCCCTGTGATTGCACTGTGAGAATCTCTCCCGTGGTTATTTTGAATGTGCTCCTCCGTGATTCCCAGCTTGTTCAGGATGTTTTTCACCTCTGCCTCTTCCTCTCGGAGCGCTCCACTCTCTGATAAGTGCCTTGGATTTAGTTTAAAGGGCTCCAAGGGCTTTGGATGCTGTACACCCCTCATCCATTCACTGTTCATAATATGCTCGACGGAATAGCGTTCTGATGGGACAGGCTGAAGAACCCCCCGGATCAGCTTCTGGCAAAGTTCCGACAGGTACGGCGGAAAGACGTACGTCCCCTCGAGAATGCACTTTTTCAGTTTGGCCACAGTGTCTGCTCGGAAGGGCATCATGCCAGTTGTCATAAAATACAGAAGGATTCCTAGAGCCCAGATGTCCACATAAACACCCACATAGCTTTCGTCCCTGAAGAGCTCTGGGGCAGCGTAAGGAGGAGAGCCGCAGAAAGTGTCCAGCATTTCCCCCTTTTTACTCACAGTGCTGAATCCAAAGTCTCCCACTTTCACGCAAGTGTTACTGGTGTAAAACACGTTTTCGGCTTTGAGGTCTCGGTGGATGATGTTGCTTTCATGCTGCAGAGGAAAAAACTAAGGTCATTGGTACTGGAACAGAAAGCAATGTGTTTTTTTTTCTTTCTCCATCCATGGAGTACATACTCTTTAAGCCTTTACACAGGAGACAGAACCAACTATGATAGAGTTGGAAGGTACTTCCAGGGTCATCTATTCCAGCCCCCTACACAATGCAGGAAATTCGCACACCCAGTGACCACGGTTCCACACCCAGAAGATGACAAAAAACCTCCAGGATCCCCAGCCAAAGTGGCCTGGAGAAAAACTGCTTCCTGACCCGAGCTTTCCGTCTACCTATCCCCACTCTGCTTCCACTCATGCTAGAGCCAAGCTGAACACACATGAAACTATCTCATATTGACTTACCATTAGTCTATGAAGGTCAGTATGTACTCTGACCAGCAGTGGCTCTCTGGGATCCAAAAGAGGCCTTTCACATCACCTACAACCTGATAACTGGCAATGCCAGAGACTGAACCAGAGACCTTCTGCAGGCAAAGCAGATGCTGTACCACTGAGCCATCTCCCTAACTGTACATCTGGAATACCACCACCCCTATATATATCTATACACACACACACACACACACACACAACCAGACTAATAATGCATTCCAGCTAATGGTTGCATGACCATTGCTTTACATTTGCAATATTTTAAGGCAATTAAGATTTGGTAACCTCCCCTGCCCCTGAATGGCCTTCAGCATTTCATGTTGCTAAAAGTCCAGTTGTAGGGATAATATTTATTTATTTTTAGACTTGTGCCTGATTTTTCCCTTGCACCACTTAAGACCCCTTTGCTACACAGGAGTGACTTTTCTGTGGCGCAATCCCACATGGCCCAAGTGCGAACAAAAGAAACAATTCCTCTGTCTGCAGACTGAGTCTCCCGGGTGTTGAGGGTCCAAACACATGTAATAAGAGATGACAGTTCTCTATTAAACTGCAAAGAGGTTACACTGCAGGTGTACATGGAGCAGATCAGGGCTACACAGGAAAGAGACAGGATGTTTAATTTTTCAACTCCTGGATGGCTTTGCTGGGGCTCCTCAGTGTATGAAAGATACTTACCTCTCCTCTTTTGAAGTACTAACAGCAACATTGAGGGAGCAGTTTTGATTAGCAAAACAAGGCAGGAGGTGAAGAGGTAAACCCCTTCCCACAAGACAAGGCCTCAATTTCTGGCCCCACGAGTAGACCTCCTGATGGCACCTGGGTTTTGGCCACTGTGTAGCACGGAGTGTTGGACTAGATGAGCCAATGGCCTGACCCAACATGGCATCTCTTACGTTCTTATGGCATGCCTGACTGCAATTTGCTTTTTACAGCTGAATGGAGATCTGTGATCCTTTGTCATGTCTGTTTGACTGCCATGGCTATCGGTCGTGTACAGGAGAAGCAATGATAGGCCAGAGAAGACACCAGAAAACTCCAAAGCTTTACTCTTGCAGTAATATGCTAGCAGCAGCAGCATTCCACACACAGATCCTGTTCCATTTCACAAAGAATCATCTAAGAGCTGCCGTTTGGGATCAGACCAATGGCCCATCTTGTTCCACATCCAGTTAGACACGGTGGCCAACTGAGGCTCCTAAAAGGCCACAAGCAAAGCACAGAGGCCAAAAGTGCCTCACTGTTGTTGCTCCCCCCCCCCCCACAGGCACAGGTATTTAAAGGGTTATTTCCTCTGAACATGAAGGTTCCACTCAGTCATTGCAGCTAAAAGCCCCTGAAGGACCGATGTTCTACAGACTATCTCAGTCTACGAATTCATCTCAGTCTTTTTAAAAGCCAACTTAAAACCAGCTGTGAAAACCGGTCATGCTGTTTCCAGCGCAGCTTGCTGCCCTCTGTGGGCAGTTTTTTAAAAGAAAAATTTTAAAAACGCAATTGTGCTGCAAAAGTAGTCCATTGTTGTCCTCACACCACTAGGGATTTGGGCTTATAACAACCCTGTAACAGGGTCCTGTGTTACCCCCCATTTAGAGAGTGGAGGGAACGGGGTAAGGTAGGAAGTGGTTTGCAGAAGCAAGTGGCCTTCAGGCACTCGCTTTTGGGTCCAAAGGCTGGTGAGCCCCGGCTTAAATTACTAAAAGTCGACCCCAGCATTGATCGCAGCGGGAAGCCGGACTATTGCTGCCCTTCCACACATACAGCTGGACTCTAGAAGGAAAGCTACACATATGAATCAGCCTTGCATTCCCTTATTTAGAATCCAAGAGAAAACACAAGGAAATTGGGGGGGGGGGGGCGGATTCATTGGACTCTGGAACAAACTTACCATGTGTTTAACAGCAGATATGATCTGGGAGAAAATGAGCTTGCTGTCTAATTCAGGCAGCTTCCCTTCTGTTGTGATCTTAGCAAAGAGTTCTCCGCCGCTGGCGTATTCCATCACCAGGTGTAGTTTGGAAAAAGTCTCCATCACCTCATAAAGCCGGATGACATTTGGGTGGTGCAGCTTCTCCATGCTTGAAATCTCACGGGACAGCAATCGCTGAGTCTTCGGGTCTAGTTTTGCCTTATCCAAAATTTTGATAGCTACCTTTTCTGGAAAGTTAACAAGTGTTATTTTTCTTTGTTATTATAAAGTACAACAGAGTTCATATTTTAAAAAATGCCACACCTCAAACTTACAAAGGTGCCGTATACATTGCTCCGTCAAGTCCGGCACTGCCTGTTCAGAGTGTAGGGCTGCCAACCTCGAGGTGGGGCCTGGGGATCTCCCGCTTTTACCACTGATCCCCAGCTGACAGAGATCCAGCTCCCCTGGAGAAAATGGCTGCTTTGAAGGGTCAACCCTATGGCATTGTACCATGCTGAGGCCCCTCCCCTCCCCAAACCCTGCCCTCTCCTGGCTCCACCCCCAAAGTCTCCAGGTATTTCCCAACCCAGACCTGGCAACCCTATCAGAGTGGTAGCACCTGAAATGCTCTTAGCTGGAGGATGCTGGGGCCTAAACCTGGGACCCTGGGCAGGCAAAACACGCACTCTACCACTGAGCGACAGGTTTCCCCATCTCCTTTTTCACTGTCAGCGTTTAGAGAAAGAACAGAAAGGGAAGTATTGAATTTAAGACCTGTTCAAGTGACAAAAGGGCTGATCTTTACCCCAAAGTGGTGTAGAATTGTCACACTTTGTTCTTTTAGCGTACAACCAATATACCACTTCTCAGCTGATGGGGAAGTTGGGCGTGTGCCCAGAGCTGCATATATTCCAAGATGTTGCAGTAGCCATTAGCTCGTATGGGTCTGAGAGGGAAATAGACAAATAATATGGTTGACAGAATCACCGAGCCAAGATGGCTAAAAGGGGCCTCCGTAGAGGTACTATATATGTAAATTCTAGGGCAAAACTGGATAAGACTTTGGCCTTCATGTCCAGGTTACTGAGCTTCTGAGGGGGCATCAGGTTGACCACCAAGGGAAACAGGATGCTGGACCTGCTCCTATAACATGGCTCCAAAGGTGACAGAAGGAACTCTACTTCGAGTGGACGACTTTTCCTCTGACTACTACCCAACTCTGGACCCAACCCACCAGTCACTTGCCGAAACGTCAGAATTTCTCAACACTTTGCAATCTGAGCATATTTTTATTATTTTAGTGTCTATTTTATATAAATGTAGTAAACTGTGCCAAAGAAGCAAACTTGCTTTTGCTGGTGTGTCTTCTATTTCTTGGTGGCATGAATCAGCTATGGACTATCTCCATAAGGCCAAAGATCCCCTGATCCAACAAGTCCAAGACTATGGCCGAGGACAGACTGGCAATCTAAAGCGGGGCAGGCACGCTGCGGAGACGGAAGAAAGGAGCACGTTCAGACATGCGCATCTGTCCGTCGGCTCCGTTTTGTACTTACCCGTCTCCCAGTCGCTTTCCTTCCGCTTTAGCAGGACACCGGGTAAAACCGGTGTTCAGGGGCCGTCCTCCGCATGCCTCCCGCTTCCAAACAGTGTGAACTAGAGGAAGCGGGAGGCATCCGGAGGCGGCAGTGTGAACGCGCCGCATAAAGTTATGCGCATATGCGCATGTGCGCACATGCGAAACACATCAAAGGAAAACAAAAAAAAGCACAGCGGCGCGTGCGAGCCGCGCGTGCTGGCTCCGTGGCAGTCTGAACGCTCCGTTTCGCCGCTGATCCACATTGCTCTGGCCAGTGTGAACGGCCAGCTCCGTGGGGTTTTTCCCCCACACCAGTTTCCTCCGCTTTGCCTCCGCTTTAGATTGCCAGTCTGTCCTCGGCCTATGTATTTCATACATTTCATAGATACAGCACCTTTTTATAAATACATCGAGGAGGAGGAGATTGAATGTATACCCTGCCCTTTACTACTTGAAGGAGTCTCAGAGCGGCTTACTATCTCCTTCCCCTCCTCTCCCCACAACAGACACCCTGTGAGGTAGGTGGGGCTGAGAGAGCTCTCCCAAGAACTGTCCTTGAGAGAACAGCTCTGAAAGAGCTTGTAACTGACCCAAGGTCACACCAGCAGCTGCATGTGGAAGAATGAGGAATCAAACCTGGTTCTCCCAGGTCAGAGTCCGGCGCTCCTAACCAGTATGCCACTACACAAGACTGGCATGCCAGTTGCTGTGATTTACTGAAGCCTGAGCTAACAGTGGAACTTATTTGCTAACTAACTGGTTTAAGTGGCAGAGAATGCTCTTCTTATTCTCTTATTTTGGAACATTATACATTTGGCAAGAACTGAATGTCAGAGACCTGAAAAGTGCCAGTGTTGCTGGGATCAAACCATGCTGTCCTGTTACACAAAGCCCCCTTTAAGCTTTGGTATCATTTAGTAATTCATAGGAACAATGCTGAGAGTCAAAAACCAAACACTGCTGTGTTCGAACCAATTTAGAAAAGTGGTCCTCATATCATGTGTTGAGACTCGCAGGTGGGTCGCAGAAGCCCTCCTGCTCAGTTGCAAGACTTTATTCAGCTGCCATTGTTTCTATAATGCCCTTTGGAAATGCCTCCTACTAGAGCAGGGTTGCCAACCCTGGAAATTTCAGACGTGGAGCCTGAGGTGAGAGGGGTTTGAGGAGGGTTGAGGACCTCAGTAAGGTATAATGCCATAGAGTCCACCCTCCAGAGCAGCAATTTTTTCTGGGTGAACTGATCTCTGTCACCTGGAGATCAGATCTAATCCTGGGAGATCTCCAGTCTTTGCATGCATGCATGCGGAGAAGAACAGCAAGATAGTGAGAAGAGCAGCAGAGAGGATTTCTTCATGGCTCTGGCCCCTGGCTTGGTCCTCACTGTGATACATCTCTCAGTGTGGGCTTGTATTTCCAGTTCCCAGCTCTTTTGATCCCTGGTCCTGGCATAAACAACCGGTGAGGTCATAACACTGGCTCCCCCTCTTCCTGTCGCATGGCACTGTTATGGAACTTCCTGCTACACACTTGCAATGTAAAAGTCCCCATGCTCAGTGGATCCTAGGTCTGGAAAGGCTGAAGACCATTGATCTAGAAAGTACTTTGGGAGCAGGTGGCTTTTAAAATCCCCCTTAGCTACATGAACACAGATCCCATGCAGGCAAGGGAACATCTTTGTTATTTAAAATAAAAAAGCAAAGTGAAGTTACAAGACAAGCTAAATAATTAACTCATTGTAAAACTATATATTTATAATGGGACAAATGTCATTTCTCCTTATTTCCCTGCACAGTTGATAATGACAAGTTATTCTACTTCTGTTTCACTGAATGAATTCTTTATGTCTTGTGTTTACAAAGGAAAATGTGGGGCATACCACTGCCAGAGCTGCTCTTTTTGGGAAGTGTGTCTGAAGAATCAAGTCATATTGAGGTGAGGAGAGTTGAAGTTCTAGGACTACTGGACAAATTCATGGAAGACAGGCCCATCAATGGCTACTGACCTTGACAACTAAAGGGAACCTCCATATTTAGAGGCAGAAAACCTTTGAATACCAGAGCCAGGAAGCAACATCAGGAGACGGCCTTGGCCTCTGTGCCCTGTTTGTTGACACTCCAGAGGAACTGGTTGGCCACAGTGTGATACAGGATGCTGGACTAGATGGACCACAACTCTGATTCGGCAGAGCTCTTGTTATTTCTGTTGCTAGGATTTAAACACAAAATCGACAGAAATGATCAAAATGTTAAAATTGCAAGGTTGAGAGATTTTAATGTTTCAGTAAGTAAAATGTGAGTTGGAGCTATTGTTACCTGTCTACTCAAGAAAAGCCTTTTACTCAAAGAAGGGATCCTTCCATTAATGGGAAGATACCTTTGGATCCCTCTCAAAAGAAGAGCCCTGATTAGCCCAAAGGTCTATCTGGTCCAGCATACTGTTTCCCTTGTTGGCCATTCTGATGCCCCCTGGAATGCTGGCAAGATGGACATAGATTCAAAACTATAGTATTCAGAGGTATTCTATCTCTGAACATAGGGGCCTCATTAATTCATCTGGACTAGCAGCTGCTGATGGTCCCATCTGTATATATAAAAGAAAGTCCCCTCATTGTAAAATCAATGCCCAGGCCAAACCCCTGGACCTAGAAGCACAAAATGCGGGGAGAGCACTCCTACCATGATGTAGATGCTCACTAAGAAGGGATTTTTAGAAATCTGACCCCCTAAAGGGCTCAAAAGGGGTAAAATGTGCTCCTCCAATTGTTTTCCATGTGTCTGGCAGTCTGCTGCCTCCCCTCCCCCTCCAAACTGGTCAACTGTGTAGCTCAGAGGTAAAACCTGCCTGCTTGCACCCTACCTCCCTCTGATTGCTCAGCTGTGCATCTCAATGTTCTGAGGTAAAAACAGTTAAAAGAGACTGCAGACATTTGAGGACAGTTACCGAAATCAGCAATTCAGGACTCCTGAATAGACATTTCTCATAACAGCCAGCACGGCAACTTGAGTTTATGAATGTTCATGGGGAGATGGTAAAGGACCTTTCTAGGAGCCATTTTGATGCATGCCTCCCTCATGAACCTGAGGGAAATGTCCACCACATCACCGCTCCCTCAGACCAACTCCCCCTCTTACCTCTCACTGCCCCCAAGAAAGCTCCTGGCAAATGTTGAGCCAGCTACACCAACACTACAAGGAGGAGGCAATTTAGGAATACAGCAAAGTTCAAGAGGCTGCAGTTCCCCCTCAAGGTCTGCTTTGCTATGACCATCAACAAGTCCCAAGGCCAGACATTGAAGGTGGCAGGAATTGACTTAACAGAGGACTGCTTCTCACATGGACAGTTCTATGTGGCCTGCTCCAGAGGGAGCTCACCAAGCAGCCTGGTGATCCCAGCACCTGCGGGCAGAGCCACCAGTGTGGTCCACAGAGAGGTCCTTCAGTGGAGAAAAAAAACCCAGTACGTATGTCTCACTTTGTTTTTTACACTACAATCTTCTCCATTAGAATTCCTACAACAAATGTTACATTTCAAACTTTACACCATCAGTATTATAACTGGATTTACAGAACTTAAATACTGTAGTGAAGCACGGGTTATCAGGCTAGACCTCCATAAATTTGATTAATCCTCTTCTTAAAGCCACCTCCATGAATGGCTATCATGACATCATCTGGCAGTTAATTCTATAAGGTAATTAGGCCACTCACACACACACACACACACACACACACACACACACCCAGAGGATTCTCACAGGAAGAACTTTCCCCCCTTCTTGCTTTCTGAAGGCAAGAGACAAACAGAGGTGGTTTGCCATTGCCTACCTCTTTGTATCAACTCTGGACTTCCTTGGTGGTCTCCCATCCAAGTCCTAACGAGGGCTGACCCTGTTTAAGCTCCGAGCTTTAATGAGATCAGGCTAGCCTGGGCCATCCAGGGCAGGACAAGGTGGTTATACAAAAGGCGGGGGGGAGGGGGACACACATAAATCACTTTACGGCCAGATAAAACAAATCAAGTAACAAATCTATGGCAGATTTAAGTCCTAAAACTCTCTCCCCCTTTCTTCTTATTTTCAAGTCTACAGTTAGAAGGAAAGGACAGATCAGTCTGGAAAAGCTCAGCCCAGAGGGTGGCTCTAACCTTGCCTGTGATGTCGGGCAAACACTCTAATCGTTGCTGCTGATGCAACGGGTGGTTTAGAACTGGCACACTAAGTTGGTATCACATGAAAGAGGAACCAGTTTTAAGGGCGTACTTCATACTTCACTGCGTGTACACGAACACACAGAGACAGGGCAGCAAAAGAAAATGCAGGTATGCACTCTGCACACTGGCCAAATGACTGGTCAAATATTGTCTGCTTACCACCTATTATTTGACCTCAGTCCAAACAATGTCATATTTCAGGAAATCTAAATGAAGAAGAAGAAGAAGAAGAGATTGGATTTATATCCCACCCTTCACTCACTTGGAGTCTCAGAGCGGCTTACAAACTCCTTTTCCCTTCCCCTCCCCACAACAGACACCCTGTGAGGTAGGTGGGGCTGAGAGAACACTTTCCCAAGCTGTCCTTGAGGGAACAGCTGGTACAGAGCTATGGCTTGCCCAAGGTCATCCAGCCAGGAGCAAGTGGAGGAGTGGGGAATCAAACCCGGTTCTCCCAGATTAGAGTCCACGCACTTAACCACTACACCAAACTGGCTCTCCTGCCACTGTGCGACAGCTTGTCTTTTTTTATGGCACTGTGGAGTTATTTCCTAGCCGGCCTTGGCCAGGAGGGCGGGATAAAAGTCTAAATAAATAAATAACAAGTGCACTTAAAACAGATTTATTTTTATTTTTTTAAAGATGGGTAGCTGCATTTGTCTGTAACAGTAGGAAAGAGCAAGAGTCCAGTAGCACTTTAAAGACTAACAAAATTGGTGGCAGGGTATGAGCTTTCGTGAGTCACTGCTTCTTCAGATACATCTAGAGGATGAGTCCATCTGTCCTATATATTGGAAAGTGATTTCAGATGCCGGTAAATTAGCAGGCAAATGATAACAGCCGGTGAATGACAATAGCAGGCATGATTGGATTAGGTGTGCTATGCGAAGGGGTAGTATGCGTTTTCAGCATTGGTAACAAGACAGGAAACCTAAGTCTCAATTCAGTCCAGGGGGATGCATTGTCTTGAGCTTCATTTATCAGTTGCAGTTCAGCGCCTGATAATGAAGTTACTGTTAATTCAGCAACTGTTAATGCAGCTACTGTTACCCTTTATTTCATTTCTGTTTCTTGAAACTGTAGGCTGCCCCTGGGGTACTAGAATCAAGGCCAAAAAGGACAATCGTTTTCACACTGCAATATCACCTAACATTCTTGTGGGAAAGCCTTTTAGGACTCTGGTGGCCAAAACAATTTCTGCAGAAAGTGGCAGGTTCAATCCCCAGCATCTACAGGTGAAAAGACCTCTGCCTGAAACCCTGTAGAGGCACTGCCAGCCCCAGTGGACAAGACTGACCTAGACAGACCAAGAACCTGACTCAGTATAAAACAGCGACATATTATGTCCAGTTTGAGAGATAATGATAGGGACGCCAGCCTCCAGTTGGGGACTGAGGACCCCCCAGAATTACAGCTTTCATCTCCTGACTACAGAGATCAATTCCCCTGGAGAAAATGGATGCTTTGGAGGGAGGACTCTATGGCATTGTACCCCACTGAGGTCCCTGCCCTCCCCAGGCTCCACCCCCAAATCTCCAGGAGTTTCCCAACCTGGATCTGGCAACCCTACCTCTCCATCTGAGAGGGAGGGGCACCTAGCAATCCTAGATAACTGAAATGGAATAAACTTAAGAGCTGGTACATTTGACACCAGCGTAGCTCTGGGAGAAGCTGTAGGTGTTAAAAGGAGCTCTGTTTTTACCAGCTCTAACTAAGGATTCTTGCTCAGAAGTTAGAGCAAGACAGGTAGCTGTGTTACTCTATAGCAGCAGAAAAGAGCAAGTGCGGTGACTCACAAAAGCTCATCATGCCCTGCCACAAATTTTGTTAGTCTTTAAGGTGCTACTGGACTCTTGCTCTTTTGTATTGCTCAGAAGTGAATCTGAAAACACGTTCAGTGGGCTTGCAGGTCTAGTTACAGATGGTGACAGGACAGACAAAGAGAGAAGGTCAGTAATGGATACAGGATTCCCTTTGCTAAATTATGCAGGCAAGAGAATGGGTTATGTGAAACTCCCCGAGAAACCAGATCAGAATGACAAGCTCAGCCCTGGCGAGATTATTAACCGTATTACATTAGGGCTGCCTCAAGACTTGAAGTCTCAGATCATCAAATGGTTTTTATTCTTTTCAGCAACTGGGACCTATAAAGTTCGGCCTTCTTTTACTTATACCCATTTTCACAGTATAACCTACCACCCTTTCCCTTAATGCCGCCATAGGAATAACAATAAAGGTTGCCAACCTCCAGGTGGTACCTGGAGATCTCTTGGAATTACATCTGATCTCCAGGCTACAGGGATCAGTTGCCCTGGAGAAAATGGCAGCTTTGGAGGGTGGATTCTATGGCATTGTTTCTTGTTGAGGTTCCTCTTCTCCCCAAACCCTGCCCTCTCTAGGCTCCATTCCCCAAAATCTGCAGGTATTTCCCAACCCAGAGCTGGCAAGCCTAATAATAATTATTTAATAACTAGAAACCCTTACCGAACCAGAGGAGTAGCCATGTTAGCCTATCACAACAAAAACTGACAAGAGTCTTGAGGCCCCTTAAATACTAACACAATTTTCTTCAAGTGCAAGCTTTTTTGGACTAGAGCCCACTTCTGGATTTGCATCTGAAGGATTCTAGTTCTAGTATGGTAATCTTACCATAGAATTTCTGGAAATGGCTAGAACTACCCTCGTCACTTCTGGGTAGCTCTAGAAATTGCCAGGAATTCTATGGCCAGAACTTCCTGTAAACAGAGAAGGCCTTGTTTTTTCTTTTTTAATTTTTTCCCTGGGACACTGGCCCCACCAACTCAGCCACCAGTGCTTGGCAACCCTACTCGGTAGGCTCAGCTATAAACTTTGCTGCCTTTCATACCACGGAGGAAAACGGAGAGTGAACACAAGAAAAAAGGTTTATTTACTGGATGAGAAGTAAACTGGGGACATTCAGGACCAACTTTATACCACTGAACTGTAGAGTGGTGAGTTAGTAAGAACTGCCAAGCTTCTAGAGGCTTCTTAAAATACTGACCTCAGCCTGCCCCAATAACTTTTTGGTCACCTAGAAAGGCTGCATATGAGATCCATCAACCAGTGTGTGCAACACCAGGCCACCACACTACTTCCACCTCAGAAGAATAAAGACAGAGCAAGATCCATCACCTGCCTAAGGAGCCACACAATCCTCTGACTCAAACCACCATTAAACTTCAAACTTCCTCTTTTTTCCCTCTGGTTCCTCCCTGTCCCTCTAAGTGTTTCAAGAACCTGACTGGTTTTCTAGCTTTCTCTCCAGACCACCAGGGTACAGAGGGGATTGGTAGATACTGGAAAGGAACATGGACTTGGCTCTGTCCGTCACACCCTTAACATGTCAGATTTTGGCCTATGACAAGTGCAACCCATAAGGAATTATGAGAAGGAAGACTATGTCTATAACTGTTTCACCTCACCCCATAACCAATAAATCAGGGTGGGAGGAATTAGACTCATAGGATGGTTGACGGATTGGTTGTGCAGGAGAAGAGACATTTTCCCAGAGCTTTTCTTTCTCTCTTTTTTGTGGTGGTACTCACTGGTCCTGAGTACCGGCACCTGGGCGAGGGGAGCTATCCCAAATCCTGAGGGGGAAATTGGTAGAAATCAGTGCAACTTTACATGAGTACCGGCACCTTTTATAAAAAAGACAGAAAAAGCGCTGCATTTCCCATTGGTGACCCAGATGGCCTAGGCTAGCCTGATCTCAGCAGATCTTAGAAGCTAAGCAGAGTCAGACCTGGTTAGCAGTTGAATGGCAGAATACCAAGGAAGTCCAAGGCAGCAACGCAGAGGCAGGCAATGGCAAACCACCTCTGAGCATCTCTTGCCTTGAAAATCCTGTGGGGGTCGCCGTAAGTCAGCTGTGACTGGACAGCACTTTCTACTACCATCAAGTAAAGATGGCAACAGGAGAAACTGTGTGGGTTGTATCTTTTACAGTCATCCTGACCTGTGTGGGGAAGGGAGCAGCATCCATGTGGGTAAAGTACACGTAAAGGGTGGCTCAGGGTGGTTTATGCAATGGGCAAGATATACAAACTGCAGAACAACAAAGCACAGGACCTGGCATGGGATAAAGGCCAATTGATCTAGGAGGGATGTAGTGTTCCCTTTTCATGTTGATCAGGATTAGGAAACTTGCTCAGGTTTCTCCTCTCAGGTTCATACAGCAGAGATGGATGTACTCAAAACAACACTCATTTATTAACAAGAAGATATGATTCTAACTAACAGAACTGACTAAGCAGGGACTAAATCAACTCACATAAATATTGGGAGGGAGTAGACCATGTAGGATTGCCAGGTGACCCTTGGCCACTGGTGGGAGTGGGGAGAGGTAGGATTGCCAGCTCCAGGTTGGGAAATTCCTGGAGATTTGAGGATGGAGCCTGGGGAGGACAGGGACCTCAGTCAGGTACAGTGCCATAGAGTCCACCCTCCAAAGCATCCATGTTCTCCATGGGAACTGAACTCTTTGGTCTGGAGATGGGAGCTGTAATTTTGGGGGATCCCCGGGTCCCACCTGAGGCTGGCATCCATAAGACTATCCCACTGTACTGTATGCATTAATAAAGCACACACCGATTAGGAAGATAAAACAGGAGTTCCATGCCGCCACCTTAAAGACTCCAAATTGTCAAAGATGATTAGAATGGGCATCAATGTTCCCTCTAAGCTGTGGAGTTTTAGAGCAAACATTCTACTCTGTGAGCTACTGGGCATTAAAGTTGTGAGTGAGCGATTTGGCTACTGCATAAATTAGTTTGCTCTGGAGCCATCCTTCCTGAGCTAAGACAAAAATGTGTGAGCTGGAGGCTGAAAAAACTGTGTGCTGGCTCACACTGACTCAGCTTAGAGGAAACACTGATGGGCATCTTCATCTGAAATAAAGATGCACTGCAAAACTCGGGGAAGAGGGAAGAGATCTACCTCACCTCTGCCTAGCTACCCTTATAGGTCAGTCAAAGTGTACAAAAAGATAACTAACCCACTTTAAGGCTCCATGCTGAGATAATCCAGCTCTGGGCATGGTCTCCAGTTCTTACGCAACACTTACGCAGCACTTACGCAGGAGTCAGAATATTAGAGGATGATTTGCACAATGCTTTCTAGTTCCGGCAGTCACCAGCCAACAACATCTCCGTGGCCTTGGTGCACAGCCCCCTGCCCCCAAACACATGTGCCATAACCTGGTGCAGCCTACCTTTGGTGAGAGAATGGATCCCAAGCTTCACCTGAGAGAAATTCCCAGTCCCTATTTGTCCTCTGATGCGGTAAAATCCAATCCTCTTCCCTAGAGTTAATTCTTTCACCACCTTCTGATGCTGGGACATATCCCGAGTAAGTTTCTCAAAAGGGGTCAGCCGGCGTGGCTGGCCCTGGCCATCATCGGCATAGACCTCGGTCTTCGTATAGTCCTCTCCACTGTCGTCCCGGTGCCATCTAACATATTTCTGGTTCCCTGAACCTCCTGTGGTCATAGTCCAGGGGCAATCACATATCCACAGGCTTTAACAAGCTCTTCTGGGGTGGGGGGGGGGGGGATTTGCTAAGAAATGTTGACCTGGAGAGAACAGAATCCAGGGCAGCCCAAGGAGAAGCTGCTGTGTGTCCAAAACACCCAAGTTTAGCATTCAGTCGCCACCAGATAAAAGTTTGAGACAAGCCACAAGTTTGAGACATCCACCTTCAGCTAGCCATTTTGAGCTCACAAGGGTCATGGCCTAAAGCATTAAGGCATGCTTTGTAAATGCAACATCACAAAAACAGGGAGCACACACCTCGGTGAAGCACAAACACAGATGCTCATCTTTCATTTTCAGGCTTCCAGAAGCTGCTTCAAATCCCCAGACTGATATTGCACACACATGGATGAACGCTCAACTTGCAACTGCTTTGAAGGACATCCAGGATTCTCAGGGTCCTTTGGAACAGCTGGCCACATCAGGCAAGAATGGATACAGCCCTCTCCCCTTGAATCAGGTCCCAGTCCAAGAGCCAAAAACTGCAATCTCTGTTCTTACATTCTTTAACAGTAGAGGGCTTTTAACTCCCATTTGGAAATGCTCGAACGTGCCTCCGAAGCCCAGTCATACAGAACTTGCCAGAGCTCCTTTTCATTGCCATTGTTAGAACGATGTAAAGAGCTGGCATTGGCAGGATGCTAGGAGGAATGTAAGCCCCACGCTGGCTGAAAGGAAAAAAAAAATCTGATCTTCGGTATCACGCCAGTCACATGGAACGGCAGCGAAGGATTAAGTTACTGCAATGCCACCTTAAACCCTCATCAGTTTAGATGAGGTTTCTTTAAAGCCTTGAGCCTTCTATAAATTTTGCTGACCGCAGTGCTCACCTGAGGAGAAGAAGAAGGTGCAGAAAAACTGGTTAGAGCCTTTGAATCTTTTGGAAAGCGCAGCAACTGCAACTTGGTTCATTTAGTTACAGGCAATCGCTGAAGTTGGTAACAGCCTAACCTCTCCTCCTCTGAGCCAGGCATCAAAAGAGATTTGCAAAACTGTGAACTGACAATATCCCCAACTCGTATCCCAGCTAGCGTCTGCTGCAAAAACAGCTCCCGAAGGAGAACAGCTCTCTTCTCTTTATGCTGTTACCAAGGACACAGCTGTAACCTTCGGTAACCAATTCAATTGTCGTTTTGTTAGCCTGAAGGGTCTCTTTGATGCCTGCAGATACATCGAAGCTTTCCTCAACAGCCCAGGAGTCCAGATTCTGAAACGAGCCTATCAAGTGCTTTCTGTGGTCAGGTCCCACGGCACCTGCCCTTATTTCCCCAACGTATTTGGGAACTCTCGGAGCTCCAGCTGCTTTCTTCAAATTACTCCATTTATTCCAAACATTTCTACCCCTCCACAAACTCTCAACCAAAACTGGTATTTGAGCAAAGTAAGCAAGCAAAGTAAGATATGGTGGTAATCTAATCTATACAAACACTGATTGGTGGTAGAAAGTACCATCAAGTCACAGTGAATTTATGGCAAATCAGTAAGGTTTTCCAGGCAAGAGACAGACAGAGGTAGTTTGCCATTGTTTGACTTTGCATAGCATAAGCTGCTGGATCAGACCAGTGGTCCATCTAGTTGAGCAGGCTTTCTCACACAGTCTCACCAACCAGTACCTCTGGACAGCCAACCACAGAGCATAGAGTCATAGAATCACAGAGCTGGAGGGGGCCATACAAGCCATCTAGTCCAACCCCCTGCTTCATGCAGGTTCAGCCTAGAGCATTCCTGACAAGTGTTTGTCCAGCCGCTGCTTGAATACTGCCAGTGAGGGGGAAGCTCACCACCTCCCAAGGTAACTGATTCCACTGTTGCACAACTCTTACTGTCAAAAAGTTTTTCCTAAGATCCAGCCAGTACCTTCCCACCCTTAATTGAAACCCATGATTGTGAGTCCTCTCCTCTGCTGCCAAGGGGAACAGCTCCCTGCCCTCCTCCGAGTGACAGCCCTTCAAATACTTCAAGAGAGCAATCACGTCCCCCCTCAGCCTCCTCTTCTCCAGACTAAACATTCCCAAGTCCCTCAGCCTTTCCTCAGAGAGCTTGGTCTCCAGGCCCCTGATCATCCTCATCGCTCTCCTCTGCACCCACTCCATTCTGTCCACATTCTTTTCGAAGTGAGGCCTCCAGAACTGCCTCCAGAACTGCCCACAATACTCCAGGTGCAGCCTGACTAAGGACAGAAGCTGAGGCAACCCTCCAGTGCAGCAATTCTGGACTTCCTTGGTGGTCTCCCATCCAAATACTTACGGAGAAATCCTTATGCCTTTAAGAAAGGGGGCAGAGCCCCCAAAAGCCCTACTGTAGCTACAGGCCTGAATGCCAGGAAGTTTTGAGGGTGGTGCCTGGGGAGGGTAGAATTTGGGGAAGGTGTGATGGGAATTGAGAATTTTCCCTCATCTCTATGGTGAAGGACATAGGAAAATTCCTAGAGCATGTGGAGGCCACTTTCCAGCCATTTTATCCTCCAAGAGAGGGGTTTTATCCACCATAGGCAGGCAAATGCCAATCCTACCTGAACCCCATTGCCTATGTGAATATATAGTGGGTTTTCTGGGTCAGTCCTCAAAGTCCTGCTGTTGCTTTGGTTCCCAAAACTGTGCCTATCCCTGAGGAATGAAAGGCACTGTGGCTCTGCGGGGTATATTGCAACAGCAGCAGTATGGTGTAGTGGTTAGACTGTCATACTAGAATCTGGGTTCAAACCCCCAGTCTGCCATAGAAGCTTGCTGGGTGACTTTGGGACAGTCACATACTCCCAGCCTCACCTACCTCACAGGGGGTTTTGTGAGTCTAAAACGGAGGGGAGGAGAATGATGTAAGCTGCTTTGTGTCCCCACTGGGGTGAAAAGTGGGGACAAATGAAGAAAACACATATTTTATATCCTCTGATCCAGGTAGAAAAGCTGTAATAGTGGAACTGTTGTTGAATTGAGAGCACTCAGCAATATTCCACTGTTACTGCTTTTCAATTTATAACATGCTGCATCACTGATAAAGCCATTAAAATACTAAAGCATCCTCAGACTTCTGACGAAGCAAAAAAAGATACTTAGTGCAGGCTTTCTATATGTGTGGCCAAGAGGATATAAACAGCAAAGCAGTTTAAGGGCAGCGCAGCTTAGGACAATTAGCAGCAGATGGATATAGCAAAGAAAGAGGCAACCCGCCCCCCCCCCCCTGAAATGACATTCATTATTCAGAATCTGTGTTTGCATTTCTGCTTCAACTGCTGATGCTAATCCCCTTGCACATGCCGTATTCAATTGTAATAAATGAACATCATGAGCACTGGAGCATCCATTCCCCCCAGTTACATAATCAAAACACATGTTTTCATTTCTGGCCAAGGATCCTGCCCCAGCCCTTTGACAACAGCAGTTATATAAAGTGATGAGCCAATGATATTTCAGACAGAGGTACTTGACGAAGGCTTTGCTTTCGGCTTTGGTGAAGATCTGGTAAAGACTTGGAAATAAGCCCTAAATGGGGAGCACTGTAGCCTTCATCTTCCTCTCTCGCTTTTGTTTCCCCATTTCTACTTTGCCTAGCTACCTAACAATCTCATCAATAATATTTCAATACCTCTTTTGTTGACCTCTGCACAATAAAACCTAAAAGTGCAGCCTTAACATGTTGCTCTGAATAAACATAATGGTCAAGAGACTATTAGGTAGGGTTGCCAGCTCTAGGTTGCAAAATTCCTGGGGATTTAAGGAGCAGAGCCTGGGAAGGGTGGGGTTTGAGAAGGAGAGAGACCTCAGCAAAGTATGATGCCATAAAGTCTACCCTCCAAAGCAGCCATTTTCTCCAGAGGAACTGATTTCGATAGTCTAGAGATCAGTTGTAATTCTGGGATATCTCCAGGCCCCAGCTGGAGATTGGCAACCCTATGTGTTTGGCAGTGACATGAGGCCGCCTACAGAAAAGGCTGGGGCTGTGTCTGACCGAGGTGCCATGCCCCCTCTAAGCTGTGGAGTCTTGTGAGCAAGAATTCTACTTTGTGAGCTCCTGGCATTAAAGTTGTGAGCAAGCGATTTGGCTGCTGCATAAATTAATCTGCTCTGGAGCCATCCTTCCTGAGCTAAGACAAAAACCGTGTGAGCATGTGTGAACCAGAAGCTAAAAAACTGAGCTAGCTCACACTAACTCAGCTTAGAGGGAACACTGCCAGGTGATGAAGAAAAGTAGTGGTTTGTAAATTTAAAGTAGGAGTGAGTGACAACATGGACTGAGCAGACTCTAGGAGGCACAGAAAACCAAGTGCAGTTGCCATCAGTTAATGGGAGAGGGGGGGAACAAGGGGGAGGATGGGGAAATTAGTCTGCTCGAGCCTGTAAAAGCTTACAGTATCCTGGAAGTGGAGAAAGGGGTAGTCTTAGTGATTTTGAGACTGTGGGCAAAAGTCCACAAGCCCCCATACAAGGCAAGCATGAGCCACTGCTGAGACTGGGTGACCCAAGCCGCAAATGGGACACTCACCACCAGCGTGGCAAGTGGGTGAAGCGCTCAGTGGTGTGGTGAGATGCTTGCCACCAGCACAGTGAGCAGGTGGGGCAGGGTGCTTGCTGCCTGCATGGCAGGCGAATGGATAGGCAGGGTGCTTACTGCCAACACGGCAGGCAGGGCACTGCATCACTCTAAGGTGCTGCCCTGAGCTGGATAGGCCAGGCTAGCCCAACTTCATTAGGTCTCAGAAGCTAAGTAGGGTCAGCCCTCATTAGTACTTAGATGGGAGAGAGACAAACAATGGCAACTCACCTCTGTCTGTCAGCATGAGCTGGCTGCAACTTGACACCACTTCCCAGCACCAAGGTGCTACAAGAGTCAGCTTAAGTTCTTCTGCTTTAGACCAACACGGCTACCCTCCCAAAACTACCAAAATCCAAAGGCAGTCAACTTCAGAATGGTAGGAGGCGACCTCAAAGGTTTTGGCCTCTATGCCAGAGGTGTTGTTACTCATTTGTTACGAGGGCAGGATCTGATATAAATGGAACTTTGCTGGGCCAGGCCATGTGTGCCATAAAAACCCAGGCACCACATATATAAACTTTATAAAGGACACAGGCAAACCCAATGAACAATATTATTTTTTACTCAAAACACAAACATGCTTAAAACATTGACATTCTTGCAGTATTTCCTCATAGTATTGCCCTTCTCTCCTTTCTGCTTCTACCACCCATTATGCATTAGCACTGGGACAGTAAACAGGGACATAATGTACAGCCTCCATCATCTGGCAGTAATGACCAGTTGCTCGTGAGCCGGATAAAGGCCCTGGATGGGCCGGTTCTGGCCTGAGGGCCATATGTTTAACACCCCTGCTCTATGCCATGTTTGTTGGCCTTCTAGGTATCCTCTTATGGAAACACACACCTTTACAGAGCTGTTCCATAACTGAACTTTTATCTTATTCATTCTGAAACCAGCTATGAAAATATGACTAAAGACTGAGGGGGAGGAACCCAACCACCATTTGCTATGAGCAACTTGCTTGATGTGACCTCATGCACCAATTACCAATCCTCTAGTGATCTCTCTCCCTCTCACAGGCTTTAATCTCTGGACACAGTTGGAAAGACAGGCATTTACATAGCCTGCAGCAGTAATCCCAGCTTTCACTGTCTTCAACTCAAGGAGATGAGCAGGGTACACTTAACAATTGAGTGCAGTGTCAATTATCAGGAGCATTTGCTTCCTCTTGAGGAGGTGTGACTTCCCAGCAGCCCTTAGAGCAGGAGTGGCCAAATTTGCTTAATGTTAAGAGCAGGGATCATTTAATAGAAAAAGAGGTGCAGGAGCTAGGGTTGCCAGCCTCCAGGTGGGACCTGGGGATCTTCCGCTTTCACAACTGATCCCCAGCTGACAGAGATCAGCTCCCCTGGAGAAAATGGCTGCCTTGAAGGGTGGACTCTATGGCCTTGTACCATGCTGAGGCCCCTCCCCTCCCCAAACCCCGCCCTCTCCTGGCTCCACCCCCAAAGTCTCCAGGTATTTCCCAACCCAAACTTGGCAACCCTAGCAGGAACTCATTAGCATAACTCATTAGCGTAACTTATTTGCATATGCTACACCACCTGACATTACTGGAAGTATGTCAGAAGGCAAGAAAGAAAGGAGAGAGAGAGAGAGAGAGAGAGAGAGAGAGAGAGAAAGAAAGAAAGAAAGAAAGAAAGAAAGAAAGAAAGAAAGAAAGAAAGAAAGAAAGAAAGAAAGAAAGAAAGAAAGAAAGAGCTGGCAGAGAGGGGACATCTACTAATCCAAGCCTCATAAATGCCACTATTCTGGGAGGATAGCTTCAGTGGTGGCTGAAGCCTTCAGAAGGCTGGTCGGAGGAACAAGGACCTTTCCAGGGGGCGGGGTCATTTTGCTGCAGCCATGACACAAGCAGGCATTCCCCCCTGGTGGTGGTGGGGCTGGCACCAACTCCCGGAGCTGAGCTCCCCCAAACTCCTGCTCGAAATGACCCCTGGTTAAGAGCCACATAAAATAAATGTCAGATGTTTGAGAGCTGCAAGACATGAACAAATCTAACACACATGGTTTTATTGGAAAATATGCAAATTTTCTTTTTATTAACATTAAATGAGATTGCCAAAAATAAAAACATGGTTGAAGCAGCTGTAGGGGGGAGCTCTCATGAATTAGTGTTGTCAAAGGAGATTTAATTTTATCTTAAAATCTTCATAGAATACTGAGGTAAAAACCATCTGGTCCTGGAGTGTTTAAGGTGCCACAAGACCTGGCAGGTTTTGCTGTACTTCACACATACCCGGGAATGAGGAGGTAGAGATCCTGCCCCGTTGCAGATGGTGGATTCCTTTTCTGAATGGACTCTCATAGTTCTTTTTTAAAAAGCTCCCTGCATATAAAAGAGTTTGCATAGCAGAGAGCTTGCCACGCTGGCTTTCTATTTGCAAGCTGAGCATTCTTGAATGTGACCCTCCACGCACAGTCCAAAGGGGGAAAGTCCATTCTACCAGGGCAGACCTCTCGCCACCTCACTGATCTCCAATTACATATTGGGAAAGGAAGTCTGCTATCATCAGGCAAATAGCCTTTCAGGGAAATGTGTCTGCCATTAATAAACTTCTCATAGAGAAACCCCCAAGTTTCCTTGAATGTGACTCTCTCTGCTTCCATAATTTAGGAAGCACAATCACTGCGGTGTTCTTAGAGATTGTTTGGTGACAAGGAACAGGAGGACAGATTTATCAGATTAGTGGACTTATTAGTTCAGTTACCCAGAGTTTGTTCAGCAGACAATTCATCCACTTCTAAGATGGGGGAAAGCTGACGGCCGATTAGCAGCCGTTTTTTGCTAATCCCCATGTCCTTGACGTGAAGGCCAGAGACTCTCTGAACATTATGGGACTTCTATGGCTGTCACTGCCCTGACCTGGATAGGACAGGTTAGCCTGATCTCTTCAGGTCTCAGGAACTAAGCAGGGTCAGCACCGGTTAGTACTTGGATGGGAGATCGCCAAAGAAAGGCAGGCAATGGCAAATCACCTTTGAACGTCTCTTGCCTTGAAAACCCTACAGGGTCGCCATAAGTCAACTGTGACAGCAAAAAAAGAAGGCTGTCACTAGTACTGTGGACCTCCTTTCACGTCTCTCAGATGTGATAATGCTCAGCTGAACATGACACAACATCACTGTGTCCAGTGCTTTCCAGGCACTTAACTGGTTTGCATTTGCAGGGTCAGAGAAACAATGCAAATGATGCCATGCCACTCATATATTTAATTAAACATTGCAGGGGAAACATGGCTTATTGCCAGCCCTCCACCCCCCACCCCCACCCCGTAATATGTAGTTAAAGCGCTCTGAGAATGAATGCAGTGGCTTTCCTTTGCAGGGTTCATGTAACATCATCATGGAAGGAAACCTGGAAAATCAACCGGGTTGATATTCAGGGATCTTTTTATGCCCGACTCCCACCCACCCCCGGACATCTAAAGTGTCTTACAATGTGATTTTCCCTCCTCCACTTTACCTTCTTAGCAGCTTTCTGAGGTAAGTTAGGCCAAGCGAGTGATTGGCTCAAGGTCACCCATCAAGCTTTCATGGTAAAGTGGGGACTCTAACAACTGCTCCACCATGCTGGGCTGGGTGTGGTATAGTCCACACTCAAAACCACTGGAGGAAATGGATAGTAAACTGGATGGCTAAAATGGTAAAGCAGCTTTTAAAAATAGAGACAATTTTATTCCGTTTCCCCCCAAAACCCCGCACCTTCACAAGACAGAAATGTAGACAAGTTTTTGGCCTCTTTTTAAATGTCACAGAGCTACTTTACATGAGAAAGGAGGTCAGGTGCGACCCAGTTAGCGTTTGAGCCCCTCACAGACTTTACCACATCACCTTTCTGGCTTTAGTTTTATGAAATCGATGGAGGTTTCTCTTTGAAAGAGAGAGTACGCAAACACCCACATCAACGCAGGCATCAGGAAAATGAAAAACATTTTAATTGCCTCTCTCCTAGATCTCTTTTCATTACCTTTTCCAGCAGCCCCACAACGTACCATAAATTATACTTTAAGGGGATAAATATTACGCCACTCAGCTTTACTGAGTATGTTTCCTTGGATACAAAGAACAGGAGATTTTGCCTTTAAGCAGTAATTTAAAAATGTATGAATTGAAGGCAACATTGTGAGATGCAGGAACAAGCACTCAGACCAGCAGTGTAGGGTTGCAAGACACCCCCCCCCCGGGGAAGATGGGGGTCCCCCACTGCCAAGACCCACCTCCCCGCTGCTGATTAGCTGGCTGGCGGGGCGGAACTTATCCCCCAAAAGAGGGAGATCCATCCAACTTGCAGTGACGTGTCTATGTCACTACCCACATGCCCTGGAAGTGATGTCATCACATCCAGGATGTCAGGGGACACTCTGGTATTTGGGCAAACACTCTATGGCAGAAATTTACCACAGAGTTTTTGTCCAAATACCAGAGTATTGCCCTGACATCCTGGATGTGATGACCTCACTTCTGGGTCACATAGGCAGTGATGGGAACATGTCACTGTACATCAGATGGGCCTCCCTGCTAGTCTCCCCAGGGCCCCATCCCCTGCCAGTTGCCAGAAGGGATCTGGCAACCCTACAGCACTGCTAGGCTGCAGACAGATGTCATACTTTGACTATTAATCCTACTGTTGATCCTCAGTCACACCTTTCTGCTGATCTACAAACTTCCAAAGCTGATTCACCTTGGGAGGCACTAGTGTTTGGTATATAACATCCCATTTAGCCTCTATAAGCCTGGCCCAGGCAAGCTAGCATGATTCTTGTCAAATCTTGGAAACTAAACAGGGTCAGCCGTGGCTAGTATTTGGAAGGGAGACACCAAGGAAGTTCAGAGTTGCTGCACAGAAGCAGGCATTGGCAAACCACCTCTGAAGTCTCTCCCCTTCAAAATACCATGGGACTGACATTAGTCAGCTGTGACTTGACAGCATTTAGGAACATAAGAAGAGCTGGATCAGACCAATGGTCCGTTTAGTCCAGCATCCAACTGTCTCACACAGTGGCCAACCAGTTCCTCTGGACAGCCAACAACGGGGTATAGAGGCTGAGGCCTTCCCTTGATGTGGCTTCCTGGCTCTGGGATTCAGAGGATTACTGCCTCTGAATGTGGAGATTCCCCTCAGTCACCATGGCTAGTAGCCATTGATAGACCTATCCACCATGAATCTATCTAACCCCCTTTTAAAACTGTTTATTCCTGTGGCCCTCACTACATCCTCTGGCAGCAAATTCCACATTTTAATCACTCTCTGTGTAAAGTAGTATTTCCTTTTGCCCATCCTGAACCTACTGCCCATGAGTTCTAGTATTTTGGGAGAGGGAGAAAAAAAATTCTTCACCAGTTCTCTCCATACAACGCATCATTTTATAAACCTCTCATGTTCCCCCTTATCTCTTTTCTAAACTGAAAAGTCCCAGACTCTTCAGCCTTTTGTCATAGGAAAGGGGCTCCAGCCCCCTAATCATCTTGTTTGCCCTCCTCTGTAGTTTTTCCAGCTCTGCAATGTCCTTTTTGAGATACAGTGACCAGAACTGTCCACAGAATTCCAAATGAGGCCATATCATTGATCTACACAGGGGCATTACAGTATCATCTATTTTATTCTCAATCCCTTTCCTAATAATCTCTTACATAAAGTTTGCTTTTTTCACTGCTGCGGCACACTGGGTTGACATTTTCATTGAACTATCCACTACGACCCCAAGATCTTTCGCCCTCTCAGTCTCAGCAAGTTCAAACCCCATTAGCCTATACTTGAAGTTGGGATTTTTTGTCCCAGTGTGCATCACCTTACACTTTCCAGCACTGATCTTCATTTGCCACATTGTCACCCACTCTCCCAGTTTGTGGAAGTCCTCTTGGAGCTCTTTACCTTACCCCTAGGGTGAAGACTTTTATTTCTGACTTCCATCCTCCCATAGAAAGAAACGATCAAAAATCAAACATATGAACTGGCAAGCCATTTATGGAAACAGAAAACCATTGGGATGACCCCACAATGCCTGCTTTTTTGGCTGATTAATCCCCCCCCCCCCAAAACCCACATCAGCTTTCTTTATGGTTGCCAAGTTATTATCTTGACTGCAATTATGTAATTAAGGGAGAAAAACCCACAAAAGTCAAATTACACCAGCAAAATTAAACTAGGCAATCCAAAGAGGATAAGTTTATGTCAGTTATTTAAAGCATGGGACATTTTCCCTGTCCCCCCCCCCCCCCCGTCATTAATTTTTCATCTTCACAGCAGAAATGGGCTGAAACGCTGCTTGGTCCGCATTTATTTTAACTCGTACTCTAATGCCTGCATACCCCCTCCTAGTTAGCTTGCTTACCTGACCAAGTTAGCAATCTTTCATCCTGACTGCAACACTCCCTGTTTTTTCACTCCCCAAATGATCCAATATTCCAAAAAAAAAAAAAAGTTTGTACAGAAGCCTTTACAAATGACAAGCCAAATCCTTTGCCTATGGGAAAGATGTACCTTGCGCACACACAAGACTGGACTGGAAGTAATAAGAATGACACACAGTCTTTCAAGCATGTGTGTGTGTGAGAGAGAAAGAGGGCAAGTCAGTACCGGGCAACTGGAGTTCTGAAATAGTCAAGGCTATTTTTACTTCCACGTTAATACAAAACTTCTGCCATTTCATTCGCTGACTAATCCATCCTGGATTTGCTTAAAATGGTGCTTCATATTGGCCTGTCACTGAGACAAGATAACCACAGCTGTTATGATTGCACAAAATATTACAGAGAGGTAGGAGACTGGCCATATTTATCCACAGGTGGACTACTAGCACACAGGGCTTTAAATCTGATGGAGCAGGGACTGGGAAGATGCAGATTCAGATCTTTACTCAGCCTTGAACCTCACTCAGTGACCTTGGGACAGTCACTCCCTTGAGTCCCAACCTACTTCACAGGGTTGTTGTAAGAACATAAGAGAAGCCAATGTAGGGTTGCCAGCCTCCAGGTGGGGCCTGGGGATTTCCTGTTTTTACAACTGATCTCCAGCTGACAGAGATCAGCTCCCCTGGAGAAAATGGCTGCTTTGCAGGGTGGAGTCTATGGCATTGTACCATGCTGAGGCCCCTCCCCTCCCCAAACCCCACCTTCTCCTGGCTCCACTCTCAAAGTCCCCAGGTATTTTCCAACCCGGACTTGGCAATCCTAAACCAATGTTGGATCAAGCCAATGGGCCCATCCAATCCAACACTCTGTGTCACACAGTGGCAAAAACACAGGTGCCATCAGGAGGTCCACCAGTGGGGCCAGAATTCCAGAAGCCCTCCCCCTGTAGCCCCTCCAAGCACCAAGAATACAGAGCATCACTGCCCAAACATCTACACCTTGTGGCTAATATAGCCATTGATGGACCTCTGCTCCATACGTTTATCCAATTCCCTCTTGAAGCTGTCTATGCCTGTAGGTGCCACCACTTCCTGCGGCACTGAATTCCACATGTTAACTACATCTGTTCAAAGCCTACTGTTCATGAATCTCACTGAGTGCCCATGAGTTCTTATATTGTGAGAAAGGGAGAAAAGTACTTCTTTCTCTCTCTTCTCTATTCTATGCACAATTTTGTAAATCTCTATCATGTCACCCTTCATTCATTGTTTCTCTAAGCTAAAGGATTAAAAAGGGATAAAGGATCAAAGCGGATAGGAGAAGGGGAACCAGGTATGACTTCTGAATGCCCTTCCCTTTGAAGCATGCCTGGCAACCGAGCGTGCTTTCCTTTAGGCACCAGGCCAAATTTATCTCTCCCCAGGCTTTTCACCAGGGGCTTCTTCTCAGTTGTTTTCTGGTCTGCTCCAACCCAGAGGACTGTTTTATTAATGCCATTTTAGACAGATCTGTTTTATGTGCTTTCATGTCTTGGCTTTTAAAGAACTGATCTGTCCTTATTTATTATTTATTCTGCTGGATTGTGGTTTTTTAATGGACTTGTTTTATTGCGTGACCTGTTTTATTAACTTGCTTTGTTGTCTAGATTGCTTTTGTTGTATAGCCCAGACTAGCCCGAACTTGTCAGATCTTGAAAGTTAAGTAGGGTCAACCCTGGTTAGTACACCAAGGAATACCAGAGTCTCTGCGCAGAGGCAACAATGGCAAACCACCTCTGTCTGTTCATCTCTTGCCTTGAAAGCCCCACGAGGGGTCATTACAAGTTCACCTTGACTTGATGGCACTTTATTATTATTATTATTTTTAGTTGCGAGCTACCTCAAAAAAAGACTGGAGAGTCAGAAAACAAATTCCCCCCATCAGTCAATTAATCAATCCCCATTGAAGGAAGCATGAAATTAAAAAGTAAGATTAAAAAAATGTAGTACAGGAGAAACGTTTGCTGGTGAATATGGGTTTGTTTGCTTGGGGTGTTTTTTTAACCATTTTCAAACAAAGGCATCATTATACCATCAGTTCAAATTTTTTTAAAAACTTCAGTAAAATATTATAACATGGCACAAATAATTATATCAGGTTTTCTGGATTCCCAGCTTTCATTTAAAAAGAAGAAGAAAAAGGTAAGTTTCTAGTCCCTTTTATTGCAGAGATGTGCCTTTCCCTTTATATCTTTGCAATAAAAGGGGCCAGAGACTTAAGTAAGTCAAATTTTAGAAAGATAAATTGTCCCCTGGCTTTATACCTAATTAAAATGAAGGCTTGCAAATTTAAAAATAATTGGATGTTGCAACCTCACCAAAGCTAGTCATCTAATTAGGATGCAATGTGGGGAGACATCTATACCGCCCCCTAAGGGATTCTCAGATAAACAGGAAGCACTGAGTCATCAAAATAAAACTGAACTTTCATTTCTGGTTATGTATTTTCCCTTCAGCTGCTTATAAAACCAAGAACTCTTTTCCTTTTCACCTGAAATTTGGCATAGATGATCGCTTGGACAAAGAATGGCACAGCAGGAAAGTGCTGTCAAGTTGCAACTGAGTTATGGCGACCCCGTAGGGTTTTCAAGGCAAGAGATGTTCAAAGGTGATTTGCCTTCACTTGCCTCTGCATAGCGACCCTGGACTTCATTTGTCATCTCCCATCCAAGTACTGAACACAGGGGACCCTGCTTAGCATCTGAGATCTGATAAGACTGGGCTAGCCGGGTGCATCCGCGTCAAGGCTGGACAAAGAATACAAACCCCAAAAGTGGTCATCTGTACTGGCAGGAAGGAAAGACATCGCAGGCTGATAATGCATGCTTGACACAGAAACCAACAGATATTAAAACAAACAATGAAAACCAATAAGACAAACAGCAAATGAAACCAAAACAAATTACATTTTTTTGCACACCCTGAAGAGGCAGCTGTTTAAATGGTCATTGGGAGCAGGGAAGTTGTGGCTCAGTGGTAAAGCATCTGCTTGGCACACAGAAGGTCCCAGGTTCAGTCCCCAGCATCTCCAGTTAAAAGGATCCTGTGGCCAGTGATGTGAAAGGCCTGAGACCTTGGAGAGCCAGTGCCAGGTAGAAAAGACAATATTGACCTTCATATATTGGTGGTCTGACTCTGCATAAGAACCCAGCCCAAGTTCCCTGAAGGCAATCTGCCTGGTATCCCCTTGCATACTTTCCTAAGCTCCTAAGGAAGAACAAGACAAAAATCATAGAGAATGATTTTTAAAAAAAGTTTGCATGCAGTTACTGAATCTGTGCTTAATTTGGAGCAAAGGCAGGCAACAGCAAATCGTCTCTGATTGAATGTCTCTTGCCTTGAAAACCCCAAAAGAATGAAAGGAAGCAGGCTCTCACAGATTTTGGCCTCTGGAACCGGAGCATATAAGCAAGCGGCGAGAGGGTGGAAATGGAAGCAACAAGGAGAATTCTGCAGAATGGCAACCTGTGCATTCAGAATGCAAATTAACTCCCCCTCCAGTTACAAGGTTTGGACCGCCCTGTGATTCTAGCACAGGCCCCTAGCTATCAAAGAGCTGCTGAAAGCTTCCCATAACCCTTGGAGAATTCCCACAACCTTTTGCACATGTGCAAACAGCAGCAAAGGGCAAACTGGAAGGCACAGTCACAAGAGCAATTACTTAACGCTCCAGAGATTCGCTAGTGAGCCGCCCGCCTCATCCGGAGCCCCCATTATTCAGGAGGGAACAAAAGGAATTAACCAAGCAGTATTCATCAACTGGCCTTACACTGCAAACAAACATCATAAGCCCTGATATAATGCTTCATTGGGGGGGGGGGGGGGCGGATTAAAAATCTGCCAAAACAGAGATCTTGGAAGCTGCTGCAGCCACCAAAAACAGGAGCTGGTACACCCTGCATTAAGCAGGGGATTGGACTAGGTGGCCTGTATGCCCCCTTCCAACTCTGTGATTGCAAATAAATCTGTATCTAGAGTTGCCAACACTGGGTTGGGAAATTCCTGGAGATTCGGGGGGTGGAGCCTGGGAAGGGTGGGGTTTGGAGAGGGAATGGATCTCAGTGTGGTATAATGACACACACTCCAAAGCAGACATCTTCTCCAGGGGAACGGCTCTCTGTCATGTGGAGATCCGTTGTAATCCCAGGAGATCTCCAGGTGGAGGACCTGGGGACTGGCGACCCTGTGACTGTCCAGCATTCTGAAGCTGGACTAGAGCTATCCGAAACTGACCATGCAGGGCAGGCAACCCCCCCCCCCCAAAAAAAATCTGGCTTTTCCTCAAACACTGAGAAGGTTCAGTGTCAACCCTCATACAACTGTTTTTCTTATGCATTTATGTAGGTCATTTTATGCCACATCTCCAGACCTGATTGAAGCAGCTCAAAACTCAAGCGAGAAAAACAAAAGAAGTCAATAAAACAGCCAAGCCTGTAGAATAAGTGAATAAAAATGGATCAATAAAAACAAGCCAAGCGAGGGCAGAAAAGCACATTAAAATAATATTACTAAAACAGGTCTCAGGCTAGAGACAATACAGCGCAGTGGTTACAACAGGTTCAAATCCCTATTCTGCTATGGAAGCTCGCTGGCAGACCTCAGGACCAGTCACACTCTCTCAGCCTAGTCTACTTCACAGGGCCTGTTGTACAGATAAAATGCTGGAGGGGAAATGATGCAAGCTGTGGGAGGAAAGGTAGAGTACAAAAGAAGCAAATGCAGAAAACTAAAAAGAACTCCCCTCCTTTGTTAAAAGCTTGAACAAAGGCTTTCTTCTTTGAGAGAGAGAGAATTGGAGATATTTTTACAAGGATTTGCTTATTAACAAATGTTATGGTTAGATGGAGCAGGAGCAAACAGACAGGCCGCTGTCCTAGCAGTAACATCAGTCATGAAGTGCCTCATACTGAGTCAGACCACTGGTAAATTTAGTCCAGTATTATCTACTCAGAGAAGAACTAATTCTTGAGAGTCTTAAAGTCATACCCAGGGCTATTTTTGGGCAGGAACGCACAGGAACGGAGTTCCGGCATGCTTCCAAGTTGGCCACACCTACAGCTTCCACCCACCCCCTCGGGTTCCCCAGGCGCCTCACAAGCTGTGGGGTGCCCGAGGAAGCTGATCCAGAAACTCCCATCCTTCCCTTGGGTTCCCCATGCACCCCGCAAGCCACGGGGCACCTGGGGAAGCTGATCCTGGGAGGGAACTGCGCGGTCGGGTGTGGCCTAATATGCTAATACGTTTCTGCTGTTGGGTGTGGCCTATTATGCTAATGAGTTCCTGCTGGGCTTTTTCTACAAAAAAAAGCCCTGGTCATACCATTCCCTTCTTAACCTTTTCTACCCGACACCCTGCAACTGGAGATGCCAGGGACTGAACCTGTGAACTTCTCCACTCAAGGCATGCGCTCTGCCACTGATCCAAACCAAGTCCTCACCTTCCAAATCCACAGCAGAAACTCTCCTGTTCTAGTTTTCAGTTCAATCTACTGAGAACCCAAACTGTGTGGGTGGCTTCCCTGCAGTTTGTGCTTATGCAAAGCGACACCAACGCAGTTTGCACCAGTTTTAACAACAAGGAAGCATTCCATTCCAAATGAGGGCAACTTCCCTGCTAGAGATAAGAATCAGGCCACCTTGATGCGTAACCTTGTGGAAGAGCTCATATGCAACTGGGCTGTCAACAGCATCTCTGCTGCCCAGTGTAGGTCTTTCATTAGTCGGAATATTGACCAGTTGATCGATGAGCATCTGCATCAGAATAGGCCCACACAAAACAACATCACACTGCCACACCCCAGCACTGCCATGGACCAGTTTGGTGTAGAGGTTAGGAGTGCGGACTCTGATCTGGGAGAACCGGGTTTGATTCCCCACTCCTCCATATGCAGCTGCTGGTGCGGCCTTCGGTCAGTCATAAGTTCTTTCAGAGCTCTTCTCTCAAGGGCAGTTCTCAAGAGAGCTCCCTCAGCCCCCCCCCCCCCCACAGGCAGTGTTCCCTCTAAGCTGAGTTAGTGTGAGCTAGCTCACAGTTTTTTAGGCTCTGGCTCACACCTTTTTGTCTTAGCTCAGAAAGGATGGCTCCAGAGCAAACTAATTTATGCAGCAGCCAAATCACTCGCTCACAACTTTAATTGCCAGTAGCTCACAAAGTAGAATTTTGGCTCACAAGACTCCACAGCTTAGAGGGAACATTGCTCACAGGGTGTCTGTTGTGGGGAAGGGAAGGGAAAGGAGATTGTCAGCTGCTCTGAGACGCCTTCGGCTAGTGAAGGGCAGGGTATAAATCCAATCTGTTCTTCTCTCTTCTTCAAGCAGCAAGTTGAACCAGCTTGTCATGACTACTCTTTTAAATTGTGTGGTTAGGTATGATATGTCTGTAACTTTCTTAATATTTCCCCCTCTGTCTGGGTGTGTAACACTGCCCCCAGGAATTTAATTCCCATCTTATTAATTATTATTTACGTATTAATTCAATTTATACCCTGCTCTCCCCACCAAGGCAGGCTCAGGATGGCTTACATAAAATTCCACATAAATACAATTAAAACCAGTCATAAAACAGCCATAAACAACACAAATTATTAATTATCATAAAGTGCTGGAACAATGATCCAATAAAGTGCTAGAACAATAGAACAGTAGATTTCCAAGTAACAGTGCTGATTAGGTGACAGTACAGTCATGTTGGTATTTTCAATTAACCTTTCCCATAGTATTGTGCCCAAGCTCTAGGGCTCCTCCGTTGGACTATGTGGTCCTGAGGATGAGACTCTAGTATTTAAACAGCATAGAACTCCAGTTAACAATAAACAAAATAGAACTTTATTTGTACGGGAAGCGTACTGGATTCAAGGTGTTTTGTAATTTATCTCTTCAGTGAATAAAGCAGTGTAACTTCTGACTCAGGTATCACTCTCTTTCACTTCACAAATGCTCCTCACTCTCAAAATCCTCCTTTCTCTTCTGAATGTACTTTGACCAGTCTTTATTTTATTTTGCTCCGTTTAAGCTTTCCACAGGTTTCTGTCAGCTTCCGTCTCTCACACCCATATAATACTTGGACAGTTTTAGGATTTGACTATTTCTAGCCGCTAATATGTCCTCTAAAGTACTCGACTTCCTTTTTAGAATCTTAAATGCTTTTCACAGCAGTATATGGGATTCAAATCGGAAGACTGCTTTTTCCAGACTCTGTAGACTGTGATTGACCACAACTGACTGTTAACTGCTTACTTAAACCTTTAAATCATTACACAGCTCTTTGGTGAAACCTCTGAGGATTGCAGCTATTCCGGAGGGAGGTGCAGGAGAAACTGCAATCAGGTGAAGGGGAGATGGCAATCAGGTCCTTGCAGTGAGACACCAGCATGCCTGCCCACCCTCTCATCCCTACAGATGGGTGGGAGAGGGTACCTCAGTGGGGAGAGGGAAAGAAAAACATCAGGCTAAAGAGTCCAGAACTGTACTTCTTCACACTGTACCTCTAGGATGATCCCAAGCTAGGAATCTGGTCCTGGAAGTCTGGCAGCTTGTTCATATGTGTTCATTTACTTATACTCCACTTTTCTCCCCAACGGGATCCAAAGCAGTTTACAACGCCATTATCTCCACCTCCATTTTATGTTCCCAACAACCCTGTGAGGTAGATTAGGTAGAGAGTAGGGATTCAAACCTGGGACTCCCAGACCCTAGTTCAATATACTCAAACTACTTTGACACATTGGTTCATACATATGGCAAAGATGTAAGAGTCATAACCACCCAGGAATGTCATCCAGTGGCTATTAAAAGATCACTAAGATTAACAGAGAGATGGAATTTATCGCTAGCAATCCTGCCCTTCTGGAATCTCACCCTCCCCAAACTTTGTGTAATTTATTTAATTTTTTAAACCAGATGGCATATCAAGAGATGTTTAGTTTGTTCCAAAGTCGCTTTCAGCTATTTAAAGACTGTGTACAGTACAAAACATCAAAAAAAGATTCCATTAAACAGTTTTTGGAAAACCTAAAGAATGCAACATGATGTTTGACGTGTAGGGAGTGGGGGCACAGTTGGTGTCCCATGACACACCAGATGGCTGACAGGCACGTATCTCCCAAAATAGCCCCGTTCCCCCCTCCAATATCTTCCATGACATGTCAGAACCATGCCTAGGCATTCAGCCAGTTGCCACTTCAGTCATTTTTACACAAAGACTGAACTCCCTTATTTAGTGTTACCATATTTTGAAAAACAAAAAAAAGAGGACATATTTCCCAACTGGCTACTTCAAACAAGTGATCACTATGACAAATCTCATTTTAAATTAAGCAAACTCCGGAGCACGACGGAAGACAGGAGGACCTGGCGTGATGTGGTCCATGGGGTCGCGAAGAGTCGGACTCGACTGTGCGACTGAACAACAATACTATTTAAACTGTGATAACTGCTGCTAACTAGGAATATTACCAATCCTCCAACCCCAAAAGAGGACATTTCCATTCATTTTTTTTAATAAAGAGCCCAAAAGAGGACACCAAAAAAAGAGGACATGTCCTCCAGAGTTCCCGCTAAGCTGAGTTAGTGTGAGCTAGCTCACAGTTTTTTAGCCTCCGACTCACACATTGTTGTCTTTACTCAGGAAGGAGGGCTCCAGAGCAGACTAATTTATACAGTAGCTAAATCGCTCACTCACAACATTAATGCCAGTACCTCATAAAGTAGAATTTTTGCTCACAAGACTCCACAGCTTAGAGGGAGCATTGTATATCCTCTAAAAAGAGGACATTTGGTAACCCTGCCTAATTGCATGTTGTTTGTTTAGAACTAGATCCAAAGTGGGAGAATGTAGCTCCTCCCGCCTTTCCCCTCATTCTAAAAAGAGGACATTTGATAACCCTACCTTACTGCATGCTGCCTAACTGGCTTCATGAGAATTTAATCTCATACTCTTGGGAGAAACTGACATATCAGACCAGTTGTCTCCATCAGGCTCACTAGTAAAAGGTAAAGGTTTCCCTTGCTCAAAAGCCAGTCGAATCCGACTCTAGAGATGCGGTGCTCATCTCCATTTACAAGCCGAAGAGCCAGCGCTGTCCAAAGATGTTTCTGCAGTCATGTGGCCAGCATGACTAGACACCAAGGTGCACGGAACGCTGTTACCTTCCCACCAAAGCGGTACCTATTTATCCACTTGCAATTTCTTGCTTTCGAACTGCTAGGTTGGCAGGAGCTGGGACCAGAGACGGGAGCTCACTCCGTCATGCAGCACTCAGGTCTCAAACTGCTGAATTACCAATCTTCCGGTTTGTTCAGCGTCTAATCACTTGAGCCACCGCAGCCCCCAGGCTCACTAGCCTGTTGCATTTCTGCTTACAGTGGTATCCACTGACAGATATCAAAATTGCAAGATTACTCTTATGCACTCTGGGAGTTGTGAAACTGCAGGATGTCCAGACAGATGCAGATTCCCCTAGCATAGCCTGATTTCATTACTGATTTCCTCTCCAGGCTTCCACACACACCCCTCAACTGGGACCATTACTTTGGAAAACACTATACTCAAAAGCAGCTCCTGGAGCTTAGCTTTCTACACTTTGTAATGCTCCCGGTTCCCAAGTTCTGTGAGAGGAGAGCAGGGAAAGGATCAGTGATCCAGAGCTCATAAACTATCAGGAAAATAACCAACCTTCTCCCATGAAACGTTCATCTTTGCAATCTGTGAACCTGATTGTCTGAAAGGCCCCAAGAGAGAGTCTGAATCATAGGTGTAGAGTAGGGGGGGGAGGCTCGAGCCACCCCGAAATTTCCCGGGTGGGGCTCAGCCACCCCTGGCAAAATGGAGCGCCTGCCGCCAGGCCTCCCCGGGTCCTTCTGAGGCCCGGCTGCTACTGCTGGAGGGGGGGGGGGGGAGGCACCGGCAGCATCGGCTGCCGAGCCTCGGAAGGGCCCGGGAAGGTGCGGTGGTTTTGGGGGGGAGAACATCGCCCCAGCGAGCTAGCTTCGCATGCGCGCTAAGGAGACCCCCCCCCCCCGAATTTCCAAAAGTCTACGCCCCTGGTCTGAATTGGGACGAGGTGTACAAATCTAGCTCGTCCCAGGAAATGGTGGCTACAGCAGTCATTGCCCTGACCTGGGGGGCCCAGGCTAGCCCGATCTCATCAGATCTCAGAAGCTAAGCAGGGCCAACCCTGGTTAGTATTCGGATGGGAGACTGCCAAAGAAGTCCAAGCTTGCTATGCAGAGCCAGGCAATGGCAAACCACCTCTGGATATCTCTTGCCTTGAAAACTTTACGGGGCCGCCACAATTCAGCTGGGACTTGACAGCCCTTCCCTCCATCACCAAGAAGGTCACTAATCTTTTGTGAGCAGTCAGTTCACACAGAGCATCTGCCAGGCTCTTTGGGTAGGCACTGTGGAAGAAGCTCAGCTATGGCGATACACTCCGTGCCCTTCTACCTTCTGGTGGGTGGCAAACAGAGACAGGGACTTTTCCATGGAGGTGCCTTAGCTGTAGAATGCCACCCCGACAGCAGTTCACCAGGTACCTCTCCTTTTAAGGTGTAGCTCCAGGGTGAAAAACCTTCCTTTGCCCAGACAGTTTTATTCATTCTGTAGCATTACTTGTGCTCTGGCTTTTGATGTTTTACTGAGTTCACGGATTGCTCTGCCAGGTTGTTTTCTTTCTATGCTGATTTTTTGCAACTTTTATACCTGCATTTGTTGGTTTTAGTGTTTTACAAGTATACTGCAGAGAGGCTTTCCCCCACTCTTATTGTAAAGCTATGGGACAGTACCTCTCTCTTATCTTGTGTGGTTAGGTGTGATGGGTAGTTTTACATTTCTTGTTGTTTCTTTCTCTCACTTAAAGTATTTATCGCTGCCAGCAGGAATTTAATTCCAGTCTTTAATTAACCTTTCCTACAGTATTGTGCCCAAGCTCTAAGGCTCCTTCGTTGGTCTATGTGATTCTGAGGATAAGACTCTGGGTTAACAATAAACAAGATAAAACTTTTTTGGTAAAAGAAACATAATGGTTACAAGATGTTTCATTAAGTTGCTCAGTAAAACCTTTCACTTTTTAACTCAGGTCTCTGTCAGCTTTTTCTCTCACACTCTTAAAATACTCTGACTGTATTAGATTTTTCCTAATATGCCCCCTTAAATATATTTTCTTCCCCCTTTAGAATCTTAATGCCTTTCACAGCACCTCTATATGATTCTGTTTGGAAGACTGCCTCTCAGACTCTGTTTAGAGTGACCACAACTGACAGCTGCTGACTTCAAACTTCAGACCAAACTTCTCTCTCCACACACACCTCTCCTAGTTCCGCCCACACTCAGTCACCAATCACCTCACGCACTCATTTCCCTCTTTCACCCCCTTGTTCTTCTGACACTTACCTACCATTTTAAAGAAACACACACTTGTAACTTGAAATCATTACAAGCTACTTCAAGCATTTCTTTGGAGAGCATGGCTAACAGGTAGTTGGCATCACTGAATCTGCTGTTGCCGATCTTCTCAATGAGAGACCCTGGCAAGATTGCTACAGGATTCCTAGAACAGAGTTAGAAAACCATTGGTTTAAAGCATCAGTTCTTTCCTCGATGACACAGCATCATGGCTACACAAGCCTGGGTTTTATAAAATATCATTAATCTGTTGACATCAGTCCCAGACTCCCCCCCCCCCCGCCTGATACCAATGAGCTAATCTTGAAATTAGATTAACCTGTGTGGATTAACAAACTGCGGCACTGAGTCACAGTTGTCAGGACAACGAACAGAAAATGTATCCTATTAATCCTCCCGAACAGATCAGCTTTCAAGCAGCACTACCTGGGAGATGCAACAACTATGCAGGTTATTTTCTTAGTTGAATTTCAAGCACCTGAAATTGAAATACAAAATGCCAGAGTTCATTACGGTATGAATTACTCGTTACAAGACTGCTGCCATAAGCAAATTAATGGGAAAAATCTTTTCAGCTCTGACAAACTCCATAAGAAAAGGGACGTTAGAATGACATCCGAACACATTTTCCTGTCTCCAAAAACTGGATGACACATATCGATGTTTAGGATAAAAATATATAAGTTAGTTTGCAGCCCCAGGAAATTGCACTGTCACCTGGGGAAGAAGGCATTTAACCTTTTCCTAACAGGTCTCTTTCACAATTTAAATAGCCCCTCTGAAGTTGCAACTAGCTTTCTGTCTGGAAAAGACAGACCCAAGTCAGGGAGTTAAATGCAGCTTCAGAGGGCCTGTTTAATTATCGGAGAGGGATGGGCGGAGTTAAGCACCCCCAGCTAACCTACCTGAATCTGGCAACCAGCCATGGAGCACTGCTAATCAGCTTTAAACAAACCATGCACAGAGACGATGCTAAGTCAGAGATCTGACGTATTTCATCTATATACGTATGTGCTGTTGACTTATGGTGACCCAGCAAAGGGCTTTCAAGGCAAGGGAGAAGCAGAGGTGGTTTGCCATTGCCTTCCTCTGCAGAGCCTTCCTTGGCTTTCCAAGTACTGACCCTGCTGAGCTTCTGAGATCTGACCGTACCATGCCGCCTTCCCTCCCAAGCATTTCACCTGGTTAAGCCTTTATTAGGAACTCTTTTCCATGCTATGCGTAAAGCACAGCTTGCAAAGATCTTCTTTGATTCCTGTTTCCTGGAGCTTCAGCCCTTCCAGAGCAAGGGTTCTGTATCTGGTCAAAAGCCTGTATATCATACCATGGACTACAGCTAGTACAGTTATTAAGGCACTCTGGAGATGACGTAACATGTATGGAAATAAGCATGCCTAGGGAGGGAGTGGGCAGGAGTTGGCTGGCTCCTTCCTTCCCCTAGGCACGACTGCTTGCTTGTGGTCACAGAGTCTGCGTGTTCCCAAAGTGTGCATACAGAGACTGCACCATTCTACAGGAATGGTGCCTTTTTTAACATTCTCATGACAGGGATGCAGGTTATGTGTGCACAGACTAGGCCTCCCATTTACTTGCCTGGGGCAGGGAATTTACCCACCTGCAAGCACAATTTTCTGCCCCTGAGGAATTGTGGAACAGGAGGGGGAAAATGGCCTCCACACAGTGCCACTCTAGGAATTTCCCCTCATTTCTATAACAAAGGTTATAGAGTCTAGGAAATATGGTTGCCAGCTCTTGAGTGGGAAATACCTGGAGGTTTGGGGAGGTGAAGCCTGAGGAGGGTGGGGTTTGTGGAGGGGAGGGACTTTAATGGGGTACAGTACCATAGAGTCTACCTTCTAAGGGAGCCATTTTCTCCAGGTGAACTGATCTCTGTTACCTGGAGATAAGCTGTCATAGTGGTGGATCTCCAGCCACCAACTGGAGGTTGGCATCCCTACCAGTGTTCCCTCTATGCTGAGTTAGTGTGAGCTACCTCCAGTTTTTTAGCCTCCAGCTCACACATTTTTTGTCTTAGCTCAGGGAGGGTGGCTCCAGAGCAAACGAATTTATGCAGTAGCCAAATTGCTCACTCACAACTTTAATGCCAGTAGCTCACAAAGTAGAATTTTGTCTCACAAGACTCCACAGCTTAGAGGGAGCATTGATCCCTAATAGGGAAGGCAGCCTAGATTGTTACCCGGAAGTGACTGTCTATCCTCCACAAACTCTGGCCTCCCCATACACCACTCCCCAAATCTCTTGACATTTGCCGAGACAATCGCATGTGTGGGAGGGGGGACTCTCTCAGCCTTGCCCCCTAATCTGCAATAGGGGTTAATAATACTGGCATTCCACACCCCCACTTTTTGCCATCAAGTCAAGCTGACTTATGGAGACCCCAAGGGGTTTTCAAGGCAAGAGAATAACAGAGACGGTTTGCCATTGGCTAGAGAGCCAGTTTGGTGTAGTGGTTAAGTGCACGGACTCTAATCTGGGAGAACCGGGTTTGATTCCCCACTCCTCCACTTGCACCTGGCTGGATGACCTTGGGCAAGCCATAGCTCTGTACCAGCTGTTCCCTCAAGGACAGCTTGGGAAAGAGCTCTCTCAGCCCCACCTACCTCACAGGGTGTCTGTTGTGGGGAAGGGAAGGGAAAAGGAGTTTGTAAGCCGCTCTGAGACTCCCTTGGGGAGTGGAGGGCGGGGTATAAATCCAATCTCTTCTTCTTCTTCTTCTTCCTCTGCACAGTGACCCTGAACTTCCTTGGAGGTCTCCTGTCCAAATACTAGCCAGGGCTGACCCTGCTTAGCTTCTGAGATCTGGAGAGCTGACAAGATCAGGCTAGCCTGGGCTATCCAGGGCTATTCCTTCCATACAGGAAGAGGAATCCAAGGAGCTACTTTAGACCCCAGGCCATACCTCACACTACTTTTGAAAGCTCCTCTGGTTGGGCAGTCATTCCAGCAGCACCAGGCCTCTTAGGCACATAGAACTAGTTACATGGTTCTTTGGACCCCAGCTTTTGATTTACTGCGAATATCAAAGAAAGCTCTTGGAACAAAAGTATATTGATCTGCCAAAAACAACATTTGGTGTACTAATCATACTGCGCCTGACCACCCCCCCCCCGCCATTTTTTTCAGAAAAAGGGAATTAATGGTATTTGCAATGGTCCCTCCCCCCAATGGATCTCAGGGCAAAGAAATTAAACTTATTTGCTCTCCAATGCCATTTTTACAACTTTCAGATGAAAGTCACACACATCACTGTAAAGTACAGGAAGGAGGCAATCTTTCCTGCCTGGCCACCCCTGGTACAACATACATCCCTGTTTAAGACTGCCACTTTTTCACACTCCAGGAACCAGATACGTGGAACAATCTGTTTTTCACAGCACGCACATTGACAAACACAAACATAGAGCTGGAAGGGACCCCATGGGTCATCTAGTCCAACCCTGGCACAATGCAGGAAATTCACAGCTACCTCCCGCCCATTCTCCAGTGACTCTTGCTCTATGCCCAGAGGAAGGCAAAAAACCTTCAGGATCCCTGAGCCAATCTGGCCCGGAGGAAAATTTCCTCCTGATCCCAGACTGGCAAGCAGCATTGCCCCGGGCACATAAGAAAGGCTGCAAGAGCTGAGCACTGATTCATCCCTTCCTGCCCTCCCTCTCACCCCTCTGCCTAAACTCATAGTGAGCAATGAAAGTGGGCTGAAAAGCATTAAGTGGCACACAGGAATTCAGACTCAGAGATCTTTTCAGTACAGTCATCTTGGCCTTTACGTTTCCAAAGTCATTCCTTCTGTTCCACACATCCATAGTTAAAAAAAACCCAATTCAGTGACTATTTAATGTGCCTGTTATATGCTCTTGACAGCTGATAAGAGGATACACCAGGTGGGTGGGACGCATCTCAAATGTTCACCTGATCTAGCTTCTGTGCCTGTTTTCACAGGTGATGCCCCCCTCCAGACACCTGCCCAGACATATTTATTCACTTGGAAAGCTGAGTTATAAATCTATGAAACAAATAAAATTGGAGTCTAGAACAGGAAACTGTCCTGCCATGCAGAACAGCTACCTATTCCAGACTCTGGCTTTATTTATTTCATAGAATTGTATTTCAGCTTTCCAAGCAAACTCCCCAAGGCTGCTCACAATACCCCCCCCCCAAATACCAATTCCATACAAATGCTAAAATATTTTTAAAACCCCCATAAAATTAAATCTTATTTACACTATGAACATTAATAAAAACCCATAGAAAACTGTAGCAGATTTTAAAAAATCAGTTATGGAAGGCACAGGAAAGCTAAAATATTTTAAACCAGGTACTTAAGAATGCTCCAGAAATACCTTTTAGAGAGGTTATTCCAAGGCTGGGGAACTACAGCTGAGAAAATGGCTATTCCTATTCTTCAACGCTCTCTTGCTTTTTTCAGCTCCAGAAAAGCACAGGACTGAAGCAATCAGTAAAAATAATGTCAAGGATGAGCAAATTCATGACAGCGAATGTCTGAAATTTCTTGACTTGTCAACCTTCCCACACAAACCTTGATCGCCTAAGAGAAATTCTGTTCTGAAAATCTTCTACAAGATTTAATGGTTAAACCATCTCACGATCATCACCACAGACCAATTTAACAAAAACACAGTATAAGAATATGGTAAACAAAATAATACCTTCCAGCCCCATTCAAGGGTATGCACGCACAGCAATAGGTTAAGCATGCAAAGCAGACAGTCAGCATGGCCAGTTCTGACAGTACTTATTACCTGTTGTAGGGGGGGAAGTGTCTGTTCAGAAGCACAGTACAGTGCAATAACATCACAGACCTCTTCCCCGATTTCCTGAGCTGGAGGCGTTTTCCTTCCTACACTGTGCAGATCACATCAGCTTTTATAGAACCCAGTGTAGGAGGTGCGCAGAATCCATTTTCATCTTACTGGCTTGGATATTCATGGAATACTATATACACCTACAAGGTAGAGGGAAAAGTCCTAAAACAGATGCTTTTGAAAGGGAGAATCTCTGTCTACTAGGTATAAAATGCAGATCCTAATATAGGAAAATCCTCCATGGGATCAGACGGGGTCCAATATCCCCATATTTAGTTGTATACAGAACTTTAAAAACAATCACCCGCAAGTGATGGCAAACCAGCGTTTGAGAATACGTGTATAACCGCAACACACTCTTCAGGAAGTGTCCTCTCCTTTTCATGCAGCCACCAGTGCATCCTGAAACAGGCACAGCAGATGGCCAGGTAAATACATGCTTTAAAACACCATTGCACACGCACACACACACAAAACCTGGGTCTGCTGTTGCATAAGGTGTAAAGATGACAGGACCTCTGTGGATGCACACGCCACTAGGTCGCTCCACCCCAACCCCCCACGCAGCTCTCAGAGCAGGACTCAAACCTTCTTTCCCACCCAGGTTCCCTCGCACAGCACGGCACCCACGGACTCTCGGAAGTCGACGGGGCTCCCCTGCGCGCAAACCCTGCAGAAAGGCTGGAGACGCGCAGCCCCATCGTTCCCACGCCTGCTCCTTACCCGCGAGTCGCAGCCCGCGCTGCAGCCAATGAGGCTCTGTGACTTGCTAAAGGGGAGGGGGGTCCCTGAGGGAATCGCCCAGAGGACCAATGGGCCCGCGGCAGGGGCGTGGCCTGGGAAGCAGCCGGCCAACTGGACAGAGGCCGGCTCGTTTCTATAACAGCCGGCAAGGCGGAGGGGGCGTGGCGTGGCTGGGAGGGGAGGAGCTGCCCCGAGGGGGTGGGGCCTGACCTCTGCCGTGGCAAATTGCCGGCTAGCCAGCTTGAGAGCAGTGGCTCTTGTCTGCTTCTGGGCAATTCTACCCGGCAGCTTTCTCACAAGGATGCGATGCAGACGGCTATACTGTGTTAGCCCCCAGCAGCAAAAGAAAGGGGGAGTCCCAGTGGCACCTGGAAGGCTAACAATGGGTGTTCCGGAGCAAAGTTGGAGTCCAGTGGCACCTTTAAGACCAACAAAATTTTATTCACGATATAAAATTTCATGTGCAAGCACACTTCCTTGCACACGGTATGTGCAAGCACAGTGAGGTCTGTGGACTCAGAGAAGGGTGGTATATAAATTGAAATTATAAACAAACAAATATTTGTTGGTCTTAAAGGTGCCACTGGTCTCACACTTTGCTCTGCTGCTTCAGAAAAACATGGCTACCCATGTTGGTGTAGCAGTTAGGAGTGTGGACTCTAACCTGGGAGAACTGGGTTTGATTACCCACTCTTCCATATGCAGCTGCTGGTGCAAGTCAGTGCCTCTGATAAAGTGAACCTTGGATCGGGAAAACTTGTGCTGGAATAAATTTTGTTACTTTGTCAAGGGGATGCCTGTTTCATTTCACCATAAAGTTCAATGGGATATACTTTTATGCAGCCTTAGATTGCATTGGACTGAGCCAATCTAGGGTCCCAATCAAATCATAGTTGATTCTGCCTGATTTGCCCAAATACTGCAGCCCAAATACACAGGCGCATGGACCAAAAAGAAAGAAAGAAAAAGGATGTTCAACACACTTGCAGTTCTCTCTACCTTCAGAACACGTAGTTTGAAGCCTTTCTGGAAGTTACATCTTTCAAACCCAGAACCCTCTTTTCCATGTCTACGGGACTGGGCAACGCTACACATTAGTTTACTGAGCGCTTCTGTGTGTAAAGTGTTGTAAAGTCACAGCTGACTTTTGACGACCCTGTAGGGTTTTCAAGGCAACAGACATTCAGGGCTGATTTGCCATCTTCTGCCTCTGCATAGCAACCCTGAAATTCCTTAGTGGTTTCCCATGCAAACATTAGTCAGGGTCAACCCTGCTTCGCTTTCAAGATCTGACAAGATCAGGCTAGCCTCCCAAGACTGATATGGCAACCTTGACCACATGAAGCTGCCTTATACTGAATCAGATGCTTGGTCCATTGAGATCAGTAATTTCTGCTCCTCTTGACAGCAGCTCTCCAGAGTCTCAGGTAGTGGCCTTTCACCATCACCTACCATCTGGGCTTTTAAACTGGAGATGCCGGGGACTGAACCTGGGACCTTCTGCATGCCAAGCAGAGAATCTGCCACTGTGTCACAGTCCCTCCCTTCTCTCTTCCCCAGACACATACTTGCACAAATGCTAGATTCAAGTTCAGCAGCACCATAGAGACCAACAAGATTTGAGGGCCCTTGCATCTGATGAAGTGAGATCTTTGTCTCTCCAAAGCTTCTAACCCCCCCCCCCCCAAAAAAAAACTTGTTGGTTTCTAAGGTGCTGCTGGACTTGAATCTAGCTCTTCTACTGCAGATCAGCACAGCTGCCCTCCTGAAACTATCTTGCACAAGCAGGCAAGCACATGAAGCAGTACAATGTTTGTGATTTGCCAAAAGACGAATAGGGACTGGAACCTGGGCTTCCTACATCCAAATTCACCATTGTATTTGCATATATATGCTTTTTAAGTGCATATACCTTTTGCCCAGAAGTAGCACAGACTAAATGCGAGGCAGTCATGGTTTCAATGCTCTTAAAGGCTATTCATACTGTTCAGGAGTCACTACTCCTCTAAAAAAACCATGGACAGCTCCACTCTGGATATTCTTCGTTTGAAACAGAAACTACACATGTAGCTCAGGGAAACACGTAGAGTCCCAGAACCAACATCGTATCACTTAAAGGCTGGGAACAGACCACAGTATTTTAGGAGGTTCAAAGTGTCTCATGAGAGGGCCCATCGATCATGAGAGGTGTATATTCTTTACTCTGTTGCCTCTGGTAATTGGATTTTGGATCGCTTCAAAAACTTTTTTGACATTTCCAAGAAACTGCTTGTTAATTGAAACTAGTGAAGTGGTAGGAATTGAAATGGCTCAACAGAGAGATACAAACACTGCCAAGAGATTAGGGAAAACTAGAGACATCCTGGCTTCATTTATAACACCGGGGGGGGGGGGGGTAAAAGATACAGTGTTAAAGGTCAAGGTGGGGTGGAAAGAAATTTATGACAGATGGTCAGGAAATCAAGCCTTAATGATCTTCTAAACTCTGACACATAGATGTAAGGGCATCAGTTTGGTTTTTTTACTCAGAAACTAATATCCAAAACATCATACACAATTGTTAATATTGAACATAAAGTTTAAAAAAGGAAAACAGACAACATTGACAATGACTTCAGGTTTAGCTAGTTTTAATTTTGGGTATAATCTTTCATGTGCATGCACTGCACACATCTTCAAATGCATGCACACAAAAACTTACACCCAGAATTGAACTTTGTTGGTCTTAAAGGGGCTACTGGACTCAGACTTTGTTCTGTTTCTTCAGACCAACATGGCTACCCACCTGAATCTATCTTCAGGCTAAGCTGTTTTCTTTGCAAGTTCAGCGTGGACAAGAAATGCCACTTTGAAACTGACATTGAACAGGTGTTGTATACAAATGTTTGATCCATTTTATCTCATTTTATTTATTTGCTGTCAAGTCACAATCATCTTATGCCAACCCCATCGAGATTTCAAGGCAAGAGACTTTCAGAGGCGGTTGACCATTGCCTGCCTCTGCGTAGCAACCCTAGGTGGGTCTCCCAATCACATACTAACTAGGGCTGATCCTGCTTAGCTTCTAAGATCTAACCACAGCAGGCTAGCCTAGGCTATCCAGGTCAGGACATCTGGTGCACAGTGTTGTGAAAACAGTTATTCGTTTTATTTTTATTTATTTGATTTTTTAATCACCCTATCCCAGCTCTGGGCGATGTACCAGGAGATAATGCCATAAAACAAAGATATAAATTTTAAAATTTCCATATACAGTTGGATAAGAACTAACACCAGATTAAAAAGATCCAATGTGGCGACTCACAAATTCCTAATGCAATTCTGGACTGCCCGGCCATTTAATGGGAAGAGGGGGGGAGAGAACTTAAAATGAAATCTACAGGGCAGGAGAGGAGAGGGTGCCAGCCAATGCAAACAACCATTGCTGCCCTCAACCAAAAGCCTGGTGGAACATCTGTGCCTTACAGGCCCTGTGGAATTGCACTAGGTCCCGCAGGGCCTTGGTGTCCTTTGGTAGAGAATTCCACCAGGTTGAGGCCAGGACCGAAAAGGCCCTGGCAGAGGACAGCCAGACATTCCTAGGGCCAGGGATCACCAGCATGTTATCAGTGGAGCGCAAAGCTCTCCCAGAGACATAGTGGAGGAGGCGGTCCTGCAGATACATTGGTCCCAGACCACTCAAGGCCTTAAAGGTCAGTACCAAGACCTTGAACCTGACTCGATACTCCATGGAAGCCAGTGTAGCTGGTGCAGCATCAGCTGAATATGTGCCATCCATGACGTTCCCACCAGGATTCACACTGCCACATTCTGGATCAGCTGGAGTTTCTGGGTCAGTCTCAAGGGATGGATGGAGAAGCTGAAAGGTTCTTGGAAAGAAAGCACCACTGTGGCTCCCTGTGTATCCACCTGATCCAGTGGGTGGGACACTCGGCGCCAGGGGAGGGGCTGTAGCTTAGTACTAGGGTACCTGCTTCGTCTGCAGAAGATCCCCAGTGCAATCCCTGATACCTCTACTTAAAAGGACTTACATAATAGGGGATGTCAAAGGCCTCCAACAGAAACTCTGGAAAGTCAGTGCTTGTCAATGGCCTGACATAGTAAGGCAAATCCAAGTCAGTTTTGTTTTACAATTCTTCATACCGTCTGGAACAAGGTTTACACTCCCCTCTCTTAAATTCAGCTATGATGACAGGAAAACATCCACTCCTAACATCAGCCACGACCAATGTTCCCTTTAAGCTGTGGAGTCTTGTGAGCAAAAATTCTGCTTTGTGAGCTACTGGCATTAAAGTTGTGAGCAAGCGATTTGGCTACTCCATAAACTAGTTTGCTCTGGAGCCATCCTTCCTGAGCTAAGACAAAAAGGTGTGAGCCAGAGGCTAAAAAACTGTAAGCTAGCTCACACTAACTCAACTTAGAGGAAACACTGGTCACAGCAGAATTCAGACTACCACTTTAAACGATATCTTACATACAGTGCAATCCTATGTAAAATTAGCGTAGCCTGACAATGGAAACCAACACTTTTGTAACCTAATAACCCCAATTGGAATTAGGACACTTATCCTGTGGCAAGCCAACAAGATACTATTTCATAAGAACATAAGAGAAGTCAATGTTGGATTAGGCCAATGGCACATCCAGTCCAACACTCTGTCACACAGTGGCCAAAAATACCAGGTGCCATCAGGAGGTCCACCAGTGGGGCCAGGACACTAGAAGCTCTCCCATTGATGCCCCCCCTCCCCCAAGCACCAAGAATACAGAGCATTTCAAAACCTCTTTTGAACTTCAGGCAGTCTTGAAGACTAACTGCAGTGGAACAGCCAAGCTAGCCTGTGGTAGCAAAAATAGACATTAACCTGCGGCACTTTAAAGACTAACAGATTTTCAATCTATCAGAAACTTTAGCAGACTATAGTTTATTTCAGCAGTTACATGTTGTGGTTCCTCAGTCTCTGTGCCAAAGAATAAATGGACACAAGTCTGACATTGAAATGCTCCCAACACTACCATTTTTAGTCTCCCAGGATCCTGTTGCTGAGCTAAAATTTACCACTCTCCAGCAAAAGAATTTCAAAGGGAAATTTCAGCTTGAAACGGCGGAGTTAGAATTTAAGAAGTCTGATATAATCTCCTACAGACTTGAGACAGACTTGGGATTTTCCCCATGTACACAGGGCTGAGCTTGGTTTGTCTTGGGGGTTACTGCTGGACCCTAGCCTCATTCTCACATCTGTTTGTTAACTCCTGCATTTATGTGCTAATAATTTGCTGCCATCCATTGATCCTACTGGCCAACCCGATCCAATTTCAGCTCTGCATCAGGGCTCCGAGTGGACCCTCCTAACGACTGCCCTCCACCCTCTTTTTTCCCTGTAAATAACCCTTGAGGAGAGTTTGTTCCATTTGTCCGAAGAAGTGTGCATGCACACGAAAGCTCATACCTTGAATAAACCTTTGTTGGTCTTAAAAGGCGCCACTGGACCCAAACATTGTTCTGCTGCTTCAGACCATCACTGCTACCCACCTGAACACCTCTATTATGTATGATAAAATGGAGAGGACAAAGATGTAAGCAGCCCTAAGCTCCTTGGGATAAACAGGTACTAAAGAAGCAAGTTTCCACTCCTTCTGACGCTCCTCTATGCAATTTTCTGTGCTGTTCCCATGGCACTGGACCTGCCCTGTGGTGCAAGATTTGCTGCTATTTGGCTTTGGTGAGAAAGGACATGGACACAGACTTCAGCAAAAGGCCTGGTTCTCAATCGAGCATGAACAGTAACCTGCACAAAGAAACAGGACAGGGCAAAGGGCTTCTCTCCACCTCAAGACAGTGTAGAACCACAAACTAGGGCAATGTGTGGGCTTCTGTCTCCGTATGTTTGGTTCTGGAAGCAAACCTTCAGAAAACAGCATGGGATTTCCAGAAACAGCATGAGCACACCTCTGACCCCATCCCAACACTAGCTGTTGACAGTCTTGGTTAACCCAGAAGGCAGAGTATCTGACCCCATCAGAGTCCTCAGTTCCACCATATGTAGAAGAGTATAATGGGGGCAGCTACATTAATTTCAAACAGCACACCACAAGGAGATTCAAGCCATACTTCCTTATCTATATTGTGCCCTTGTAAGCTGCCCTGAGCCTGTTCGCAGGGAGGGCGGGGTATAAAAATCAAATAAATAAATAAATATATACTAATAGCCCAGATGTCCCCTCTGTGCGGATATAAAAATATGCACATCGGGGGCACTTGGGGGGCAAAGAGATTTTCCTGCACAGTTGGGGAACTCCCCAGGTGTGCAGAAAAATCCAAAGAGTTTTAAAAACTATATGGGGGATACTTAAATCCCCCCAAAAGTAAAAGAGCGTTCCCTGCACATGCGCAGAGAATACTCTGGGAACTCTGCGGCAGGCCTGGCAGCTGGGAGCCATTCAGGCCTCGTCACTGGTGCCTGGGGGGGGGGGGATTGGTGGGCCAAGCAGCTGGGAGCCACTCAGCCCTTGCCACTGGAGCCTGGGGGGGGGGGGGGGCGGGGAGATCAGCAGGCTCTGCAGCTGGGAGCCACTCAGGCCAGGAGCCTTTAGGAATATCCCCCCCGCGTGGGTATCGCAGGTTCCACTTCTTATATGAACCTATTTCCAGGGTTTCTTTACAACTTTAGGATAACACTTAAGTTTGCAGAGTGCACCTAAAAAATGGAACTGCTTCAGATGAGATGTGCTTCGGCTCAAGATAGCTTACGCTTCCCTCAATTTGTTATGTCTTTAAGGTATCTCAAGTGAAACAAACTAACATGGCGCCCCTTTGGAAATAGAAAATGCAATGTGTTAATGTGACGGGCAACTTGTTGAAGGGCCCGAATGGGCTTGCAACTCTTCTATACAGCACCCGCTCAGCAAGAAATCCATTTGTTTGTTTTGCGGCACAGTATGAGCCGTTCTAAGAATTCATATTCCTGATGAAGCAAATACCACTGCATTCATTGATAACAGGTGGTTGGTACTGCTTTATTGTTCAATAATACTGATTAAAATATTTACACTCCTACGTATAAATCCACAGTTTAAAACCATTCATACCTATGGCTTTTAAGTTGATTTCCCACTCCCCCCCCCCATCTTTCAGACACAAGATCTTCCTGTAAAGGGCCAAAAAAAGTTTAAATAATAAAACCAGTAGCCTGATGCATTGTGTAGACACAGTGTATTTTTTTTAAATGCATTTCTTTTAAATATAAAACGTACCTTTTCCCTCCCTAAAAAATAAAAATCTGGAGATAAGATGACAGTGCAACCTTTCGGCCAACTCATAACTTACAACAGATTCAGCTGAATTTCTCCTGCTCTGAATGGCCCTTCCCCACCCACAAAGAAAAACTGCCAGTGATAAATCCATTTCTTCTCCCCCATCTACATTTATTTCAATGTAAAAAAAACCCTGTTAGCTGACAACTGCGAGCAAGATTACAAAGCACTGTACAGCAATATCTACATTGTCTTTGTAATTACCTTCAAAGCTTTGTGGAAATTTAATTTCTTAGCTGTGAAAAGGCACAAGGGGTTTTTGTGTGTGTGTGTTTTGCTTTGCTTTTCTGAGCCCCAAACATTCGTACGCTCCAAATTCCAGGCTTCCAAGACAGCGGCTACATTTAAGAATATGTCAAAGAGTGCGTCAACTGCAAAATATTAATGGGGGAAAGAGAAAACAATAGCCACCATTTCTAACCAGATCGCTCAACTCTCTTTAGTTAATCCATATGAACGCCGAAACCTCACAACGTTACCGCTAAACTCGTATTCTGCAAGGAGGAACAGAACTTGCTTCGAAAACCTGACAGAGACAACAGCAAAACCTAATGGTACAGTCTAACAAAACTCTACAATTAAACTTCACACAAAGCTGTCCGTGTCTAGAATAGACTTTGTTCCATGGTATTTTTTTTTATGAAAGAGGGATTTTTTTTTAATTAAAAAAAATGAAATTACAAGAAGAGCAATTTAGCTAAATATCTTAACTTTGGTCCATCTGTCTGGTCCCCAAAGAGCATCAATGTGGGACAGCCATTCCCCACTGGTGGTGCAAAAGTCAAACAAGAAAAATAACAAAACAAAACAAAATAATAATGATTTGGTGTGACATGTTTCAGACCACAAGTAACACAGTCAATGCTGTCCTAGGTTTCCACCTTTTCCTCCTGTATGTCCACTATTGGCTGAGTTTTTAAATCATCGGATTCTCCATGATCAGCTGCCGGTGCCCCCATCTCGTCCACCTGAACAGGTGAGCTCCCTTCCAGTCCTCCTGGATCCACATGTTCCGATTCTACTGGCCCGAGATCCGCTTCCTCTATGAGCTGTGCCTGGACCTCCTCCATTTGCAACTGATTTACGTGCTCAACGTCCAGCTCCTCCATGTGCACTTCTGTCCCTGGCTCAGTCTGAATGTGCTCCACCTCCAGGTAGCTTATCTCCACCTGTTCTTGCAGCTCAGCTATTTGTTCGCCTTTCACTTGATTGTTCTGTATCAAGTCCGGGTGCACCTGCTCAACCGTCACTTGCGCCGGATCCACCTGGACCTGAATGAGAGGCAAAACGTGGACTTGTTCCACCTGCTCAATGATGGTCATCGAGGCCACTGGGTCACTGTCCACCGGGAGGATGTCCTCAGTCACTATCCGTTCCGAAATGTGGTGGATTTCCTGCAGGTGCCTCCTCAGTTCGCTGCCTTGCATGAACCAGACGTCGCATAGGGTACAGTGGTTGGGCTTGTCGCCTGTGTGTATTACCAGGTGATCTTTAAATTGGTCCCAGCTGTTAAAGACACTGTTGCAGACCTGAAAAGGATAACACAAGGCTGCATTTAGGAACGTTAACCAAAGTTCAGTTTTTGTTCCCTGAAAGATCTAGATGGGTAGCCGTGTTGCCTGTAGCAGCAGAGAAGCGCAAGAGTCTGGTAGCACCTTAGATTCCGCAGGGCCTGCAAGATGGAGCTCTTCCGCCAAGCATTCGAGCAAATGGGTTAATATCAACCAAGTAAGCTGGGCCCTTAAATTCACGCTGGCTGCAAGTTCTAATATCCCCGCTTATACGGGGGAATGATGTGCACAGGAGCCAAATACCAGCTGTACAACTAGCGCTGACTCTACAGCGGTTGGTTAGCACAGTTCCTGCCATCCTATCATACATAGCACCTTATAATTTTGATACTACTGTGTTTTTATGATTACTGTTTTAATGTTTTATTGCTAAATGGCCTCGTAAGCCGCCCTGAGCCTGCTCTGGTGGGGAGGGCCAGGGTATAAATCAAATAAACAAATAAACTAAAAGCTAACAAAATTTGTGGCAGGAGATGAGCTTTCATGAGTCACTCAAGAAGTGTGCAGTGACTTACGGATGCTCATACCCTGCCACACATTTTGTTAGTCTTTAAGGTACTACTGGACTCTTGCTCTTTTCTGCCTTTCCTGACAGTTATCTTCAGATCCATTCATTTGTTTAAATGCAGGTCACCAAAAAAACACAAAGTCCACACGTAGCCTTAATTCTCAGGGTATCAGTCTCCGCACCATTAGCAATAAGAGGGGCACACAAAGAAGTTCACTGTCGTAAAAAAGTTAAAGAGTACAGCCTCTCTCGTATCGGATGAGCCCCACAGCAAGGTACAACAATCAACTGCACAAACTTGCACCCACTTTTCTGCGCAGCTACTCTCCATGTAACTTTTACGCTGATCAGACTGCAGATACTGGTGCAGGACCGTAGGATATTTCAACGAGATTTTGGCACAGCAGCCTGTACAGGAATAGACAGGTGGGACAGTGCATGGACATATTGCTTCCCTAATAGCATCTGCTGTAAGCAGAACATTGGAAAAGATTACTGGGGAATGCACAGAAGGCCAAGTCTAGAGAGCCCCCTCATCACTTCCTTTTCCTACTAAATATCTCTTCTGATGGAGGACACTGAAGGGGAAAACGGCTCGGATCTCATCTAAAATGTCCATGTGGGGGACAATCCCCTCCTGCTCTTCCAGGGTGTGTGTGTGTGTGTCCCATCTCCCAGGAACAGCAGTCAGGAGGGGGGATGGGGCTGTGCCTCAGGACAGGGGAACCAGTGAATATCACTCCCCCCCCCCCCCCCCCGAGGCCTGAAGACATTCCACACAGGATCCAAGCCACTGCTTAGAAGCCGCAGTGGGAAATGTGGGACTCCAGACTGCACCCAAGATGTAAAACAAAACAAAAAGTTCTTCCTCCTGTTCACAGTCTTTCCCTTCCAGCAGACAGAGAAGCAAAATGATCAGTACTGGTGTATTTTGAAACAGAACCGTTTCATTTTTATTCAAACAAGAGCCATAATACTACACTTGAAGTTGTAAGAAACCAAGTAAATATGCTGGGTTTTGCATCTTGAAAAACAGTTTTCTGAAATAACTAAAGAAAACAAGCAAACAAAACAGGGGTCCAGTGACTAGGCAACCAGGAGCATAAATTTTCCAGAACAGAATGTGAACAATACCGGGGAAGGGGGGGGGGGGGAGGGGGGCATATTGCTAACAGCTGATCATCTAGTGGTTTAGAATTCTCATATCAAGACAGTTAAGTAACCGAGATGAATTTTTGAAGGACTGGGAAGAAGCAATAACATTTTAAGTAGGCCAGTTCTAATACCAGCACAGTTATATCAAGAACACCTTTGCTACGATCTCCAAAGATCGCGGCGGGGGTGGGTGGGTTGTCAGGTGGAAGAACCCCAGAGGACAGCTTTTATGTTATGGAGTTACGATAGCACGTTGCTGTGGCAACTCTTTCCTAAAGCATTTGGCAGCCATCACATGCAAGCAGACTGCCCTCTTAGATGTCCCAGCACTGTTTGCACAAGGCCACATTTCTTTCAATCAGATACAATACAGTTACAATGGGAAAAGCACTCGTAGGAACAAAACAAGAGCTGAAATGATTCAGCTTCTATGCAGGGATATCAATGTCCCCCACGCGCTCATGGGAATCACCATGTTCTCCTCCCTTCCTACCACCTCATCAGTGGTCCTGAATTCCATCCTCAGACCCTCTCTTTCAAGTAAAAGATGCCAGACCCGCCGGGGCTGGTATCTTGATTACATACCTGACATTCATAAAGCTTTTTCCGCCCCTTTTTAGCACCAGCGCCCGACTGGCATGCCGTTAAGTGACACTTGAGTGTGCTGTTCCGAGCAAAACGTTCGTGGCAGTTTGGGCACTCAAATGGCTTTTCACCTATCGAGGCAAACACAGGCAAATTTTAGAAAAGCAAATAATTTCCCCCCATTTCTGGCTTGAGAAACTTGTCTCATTGCCCCCCTCCCCCACTATTTAAAAGGTGTAATGCAGTTTCTTAATTTCTGAACTTCAGTTTACCAAATGTGGCAGAATTACAAGAATCCAAGTTTAAACCCTAAGGGCTACCGTGGAAGGTTGGACCAGCGGTCTCTCCGACTCTGCATTCTGCCTTGCAAACTTCACAAGCCGGGCAATATCCCCAATCAGTAATCCATGACTGAAAAGTAAAAGTTCCACTTTTGACTATCATGGTTGGTAATCAGTGGCCCAGCGAAGACAGGACTTATCTCATTTGTTTAACAGCTCTATCTCACGCATGTCTACACTGGAACCACAGACTAAGTCCCATTATGTCCAACAGAGCCTACTCCCAGGTAAGACTTTACCGGATTATAACCTTAGCGTGGAACTGTACTCACTACAGCAAATCCATATTCTTGGACCTTTAGACAGCTTTAAAAGGATGCTTGGAGGATAGGTCCATCAATGGCTACCAGCTGTGCGGTGACCAAAAAGCCTCCACAATTAGAGGTGGCAAATCTTTTGAGTATCAGTGATAGGAGGCAACATCAGGGGCAGGCCTCGGCCTCTGTGCCCTATTAGTTGGCCCTCCAGGGCTACTGGTTGGTCATGGTGTCAGCAAAAAACCAAGAGGGGGCTTATATCCGGCTGCTCACTGAGTACGGACTTTCCTTGCAGTAAACTTTTATTCAGAGTATATTCTTGTAATCTTGTAAGTTTGATAAAAAATAATATTGATAAAAAATAATATATGAATATTGATAAAAATGATATAAATATTTATGTCACAGTGGTTTGTGGTCATGGTGTCAAATAGGATGCTTGGACTAGATGGACCACTGGTCTGATTCAGGAGAGCTCTTGTGATCTTCAACCACATTTACTGAGGTAGCTAGAGGGAGGGGGAACTTAAACTCTTACGCATTTGCTGCCACACCCCCACACCCCCCCAGGTCCATACTCTGAGCTGTTCCCAGTTCATCCAGGCCTACTTGCCATTTTCAAGCTCAGACATAGAGGGGAAAAAAATTAAACACACCTGGGGGTTGGGGGCAGGAAAAGACACAGCTGCTGGGGGCATTGGCAGAAGAAAATGGTCTGTTTTCCCTGCCGATTCTCCCCTGCAGATGTCATGCCCCATATCTGCCTTACAAAGAAAACACAGGGTTGGTAACACATATTATTTTAAGGCAGAAGGTATACATAGATTATGCTTTACTTTAATTATTCCTTTTATATGTCTGTCGCCAATTGAAGCCATTGGGTGGTGCTGATATGTTGCATCTGGTATGTTGTATTTTTCCCCCCTCTATTGATCCTATGTGCCTTGTAGCCCCCATGAAACCACTAAGTCACCTTACACAATGTGTTTTATATGGTCGTAAGCCGCCCAGAGCCGGCTTTGCTGGAAGGGCGGGGTAAAAGTTTAACTAATAAATAAATGTGGGGAGGGACTCCTGTTCATCCACTGCCTGTTTCCCAAATCCTCCAGCAGAACTGCTGAAATGACTCTCAGTTGTGCACTTTGTGTATTCTTTAGATATAAAATAGAATTTAAAATAGGCTAGCAATGTATCTAGCGCAAAATGTATATGCCTGAAAGTAAATCGGTATTCAAAAGCACAAATACATCCAACATACTTGTGTGTTTTTCTTAGAAGTTACACACTGATATGTTGAAGTACTTCTTCACCCAAAGAGTGATTAATGCACTGCCACAGGACGTGGTGGCGGCTACAAGCATGGAGGCTTCAAGAGGCAATTGGATAAACATATGGAGCAGAGGTCCATCAGTGGCTATTAGCCACAAGGTATAGATAGGAACTCTCAGTCTGGGGCAAGTGATGCTCTATATTCTTGGTGCTTTGGGGGCAACAGTGGGAAGGCTTCTAGTGTCCTGGCCCCACTGGTGGACCTCCTAATGGCACCTGCTATTTTTGGCCACTGTGTGACAGAGTGTTGGACTGGAGAGGCCACTGGCCTGGTCCCACATTGGCTTCTCTTGTATTCTTATGATGGTAATGAATGTCAGAATGCTTGAGCAGACTGACTTTTGGTTGATCCAGCAAGGCAGATCTTATGTCCTTATGTCTCCATTTTCAACGACACAGCCTGTTAACCTTCCTACCTTACAGGATGAAGAAGAGTTGGTTTTTATACCCCACTTTTCTCTACCTTAAGGAGTTTCAAAGCAGCTTACAAATTGCCTTCCCTTCCTCTCCCCACGGCAGGCACCCTGTGAGATAGGTGGGGCTGAGATAGTTCTGAGAGAACTGTGACTGGCCCAAGGTCACCCAACAGGCTTTATGGGAAGGAGGAATGGGAATCAAACCTGGTTCTCCGTATTAGAGTCCACTGGTCTTAACCACTACACTACACTGGCTCTCATGGATGGTATGACATTAGCGTATGCCGTAAGTCTTCCTGGCCCATGCCTACTTGTAAGGTTTTTCCAGAGCACCCCAATCATTTTAATACAAGAAAGCAGTCACAAGACCAGTCAATACTCACACAGCTTCAGAGTTCCATTTCTGAGTCAGCTCCCAGACAAACTGAAAACTCCCTAACGTTATTTATTTATTTTATTTGGAAAGCGTATATGCCACCTCTCTGCAGTTCTGCATAAGGCAGCTTACAACTAAAACAAAACCATTAAAAACTACAGCCATTAAAAACAAAAGAAAGCCAAAGCCACTAAAAACAACCTGAAGCCACAAGTTCCTTGATTGATTAAGGGCCAGTGACTGCCGCAGCTCTGGCTTCACTTCATTAAAATGAGCATGTGCCAGTTCTGGCTCTTGAGACGGTGCCATCGAAAAGCCACCTGTAACAGTCCGGTCCCACAGAAGCCAACGAGTGTTACATACAAGACCTTAAACCACACTGGCAAAACTTGTGATCCACCAAGCTGAACAGAGCCCGCCAATCAGGTGTCCTATATGGCCAAGCAAGTGTTTTGACGGCAGGGCATGCAACAAAACCAAGAAGTTTACTGAGCCCATGAAAGATCGCCACACAAATAGTGCAGGCCCGCCTTCGGTAGCTTCTGGATGACTTCCTGTGTAAATAGGTTTTTAACACTAAGATTTCCAACTTCCAATATTTCTACCATTCTTCTCTTTGAGGGTGGGTTTAGGGCTCTCACAAAATGTTACCAAAATGTCAGTGGGGGAAAGGGATAGAACCAGGAAGAGAGATCGCTGGTCCATCACCAACCAGGCAAATAAAGAACACTGTAGTTACCTGTGTGTTTCCGCAGATGCTCTTTAAAATGGCCAAAGTGGTCAAATTGTTTATCACAGTACTGGCAGACGTGTATTTTTTTGCCCGGCCTCTGTTTCTTGTTGGCGCCACCTTCGTCCAGGTGGTAACAGGTAAGGTGCTGCTTCAATGCACTTTCTCGGAGGTACCTTTTGTTGCATAGGTCGCACTTGTAGCTCTCGGTGGAGTGTGTTTTCATGTGCTCCTTAAAGTGGTAGAACAACTTAAATGAACGGTTGCACTTTTCACAGTGGAAGAGGTTGTTGACGTGAGACAGCTGCAGCTCCATGATCTCGATGCCTTCCACCTGTTTGCCCGTCGGGTCGGACATGCTGTCGCATTCCTCCTGGATCTGGCTTTTCCTCTCCCCGTGGCGGAACTTGCTGGTGATATCCGCCAGAAGGGCCAGTGCTGACTCATCGGAAGTCCCTGTGGTCTGTATGTACTTGATAGATTGTTCGGCAGACGCAACCTCCTCAAGTGCTTCAATGTTGTTTTCTTCCACGCTGATAGCCCCTTCTGCAATCTCCACCTCGATTTCGACCGGCTCGGACTCTGCACAGGGCAGTGTTTCTGTGATAACGTTGGAAGTCTCTGCTATCTTCCTCTTTTTAGTTTTACTGATATCTTGTGCCTGATTTGATTCAAGTGGCAATGAATTTTCCTTGTTCCTAGAAAATTGTGCATAACACAGATTAAAAATAGGAAAACAAAGCAGCAGTGCGACAACGGTCTTCAGATTGTGGGCTGAATCCAGCCACCTTTCACGCTGGTGAAAAAGGGAAGAGGCGCTGCCGAAAAAGGTTATGCTGGGGATCTTGATGTCTGCACGGACATAAGCTATGTGGGACAGGGGCTCTGGAAAGATGGAGAACTGGGCAAGACTGCACAAAAAAGGTGCCTGGGTCTAACCCATTGTGTTAATGGAGAAGCCTGGTTAAATCTAACTGTAGTTATTAGAGACAAACATAACCATAAGTAAAGCTGCGGGGGGACAGGAATTTATGGTCCAGAAGGGAGAGTGTGAGGGAAAGGACCATATAACTCTGCAGCCTGTCCCCGATTGGGAATGTCTGGGGTACATCCAACTGTCTACGGACTCAATAGACTACAGCAGGATGGGGATATGGGAAAGCCCTTCTTGTTGTAGTCTGAGTTCCTTGAAATATTATGGGGGGGGGGGGAATCGATAGACCCTCAGGAACAGCACTGGGGGCAAAGTGGGGGTCTGCAGTAGGAGGGGGACAAATTGGCAGAAGTCATTGCCCCCCTCTTCTGAAAACTTACACACCATTCAGTCCTCAAGCCTATATGGTTACATGCATGTCTATATGTGTTTGGCAACCCATAGCCTGTAAAACATGGAATTTCTACTAACAACTTGATTCTAGGTAGATTTCCTTGAAATTTGGCTTCAGCGACATTATTTTTACACTTCAGTCTCAGGTAGCAGTTAGAGGGAGCAATCCTAAGCAGGTCTACCCATAAATGAGTCGCATTCATTCAATGGGGCTGAAGCTCAATGACACATTTCTTAGAACTGTAACTGAAATCACCTGTTTCTGACCTAGATGTTGGCACAGGTCTGCAATAGGGGTGTACATTCAGCAGAAACCGAACCGAAACAATACCCAAAACACCTTATCAGTATTTTTCAGGTATTATTTAACCTGAATTACAGATCAGAGATCAATGGAGGATGGGAGCACCTTCTTTGGGGGTCCATAGAATTGGACCCCTTGGTCCAGTCTTTTTGAGACTTGAGGAGGGTTTGAAGAGAGGCACCAGCAGCTACATCTCCTGGCACTAACTATAACCATAGAGTTCTCTTTCGTGCAGTGCAGATCACATTTGTAGGCAACTGGCAGAAGGGCATCCCAAATGCCAATACTGAAGAGGCCAAAAAGTAAACCTCATTTTGATAAGACTGTTGTTCATGCAATCAGCTGATATAATCCTTTATCTCTGTATTCGTGCCTAGTGAGCTCTCTGCACTAGCTTCCCATCACTTCCTGCATCAATCTCAGTCTTGCAAATCATGTTATTTAAGGTTCTTTTCCTCTGATCATCTTCCTGTTCTAGTTAGTTTGGCTCTCTACGTCTGAGCATTTCTCCACCTTTTTGCTTTATTCTCTGCAACTTCCTTCTGCCCCTTTCTTATTGAACAGGCCACCTTCTTCCTCTTGAAATTCCCCCACAAATATGACATTACCTCTTTTGAACTTACTTCAACCAGGTAGTCTTATTCTACTAATCCTTTACCAATCCCAGATGTTTCGTTAAGTATCTCCTTGCTTAGACTGCAAGTTCTGTATTCAAAGCCCAAGTCCTAGACCTAAAAACTAACTGGAACCATTCAAACAAAAAATCCCAAGACAAGCTGTCTACTTTGTAAGCACCCAAAATCCTGTTTTAATCCCTCTAAGGAGTCTTCTAGCTTGTTCCATTTTCATTTACACATAAAACACATGAAGTTGCCTGGTCCATCACAGTCAGTATTGTCTACTGAGACTAGCAGCGGCTCTCCGGAGTCTCAGGTAGTGGTCTTTCACATCACCTCCTACCTCATCCTTTAAACTGGAGATGCAGGGATTGAACCTGGGACCTTCTGCATGCCAAGCAGATGCTCTACCACTGAGCCATGGTCCCTCCCTTAATAATGAACCTGCCTTATACTAAATCTGCCCATTGGTCCATCAAGGTCAGTATTGTCTACTTATACTGGCAGTCACTCTCCCAGGTCTCAGGCAGAGGTCTGGAGATGGTGAGGATTGAACCTGGGACCTTCAGCATGCCAAGCTGATACTCTACCACTGAGCTACAGGCCCTCTGTTTAGGACAGAATCACACACTGCTTTGTTTTTCCTGCGATATTATATCAGGGTTTTTTTTAAAGCATTCACTTGAAAATTGGACAAACTTACATTTTCAGAACATGTATGCATACAGCAGACACACTTGATGATGAGCAAGCACTGACTTGGGCATACTTCAATGACAAACTCCTACTTTGAGCCATATATGAACACAGATTTAGACTAGGACACAGTTATCTTGCTGAAATAGTTTAAATAGCTCAGTTGGTATGTTATCATAGCAGTCCACTAAACAAATGTACCAGCCACATAAACTGGAGGAAGGCTCCTTAGATGAGAGTAACTTCTTCCAGCCTAAGTTTGGAAACACGCCATTGTCTTCACAACACTGTGAAGTCAGCTCGCACTCTAGGAGAGAATCATTCAAGTGGACCTCCACAGATTGTCATGGATGGCTCCTAAATCACCTCCTAGGAAACAGCATTCAAAAGAACCTCCTCACTCACCTGATTTCGAGGGCTTTAATGGCTTCTAACATCTGAAGGTATTCAGCTGCCTTCCAGACATCATTGGCTTCTTCTTCCCCTTGGACCATTAGCTTGGCAGTATAGGTGAACTCAATTAAGTGGCGAAAAGCCATGTTGCTGACACCTGGTTGAAAGCAAAAGCCTACATGAAATCTACAAGGCACAGAATCTGTCTCTTTTAAGTTTTGCCCAGACAACCAGAACATTTTGCTGGCAAATATTTTAGATATTTCTTTAATAAATATTTCCTCGCTGGAACCACTTGAAGATGCCTGCTGACGGCACGCGTTATCTCCCCTGTCCACCTGGATGAAGTGAGGCAGTGGAAGTCCTGGGCTGGCAGATGGAGCCAGGGGCTCAATGGAAGTCAGTAAACTGATGCTCAGTCCAGATTTGGCTTTGGCTGTTTTTCCAGCTGCGGCCCTTCTTGGAGGAACAGGATTTAGTCTAGTAACCCATGTGCTGACCATCTCCAGATTAGGTTACTGCAATGGGCACTGCTGGCAAGGAGGGGACTTCAAAGTGGTTCAGAAGCTGCATCTGGGTCAGAAAATGGCTAGGACCAGTTAGAGTTAGCACATCATCCCAATTTCTAAAACATCTTGGTCGACTTCTCCCAGAGACAATTCAAAGTGCTGGTTTTGACCTGTACCCTATATGGTCCAAAACCAGAGACTTAAAGGCAGCCTCCACCAATGCTCCCTCTAAGCGGTGGAGTCTTGTGAGCAAAAATTCTACTTTGTGAGCTACTGACATTAAAGTTGTGAGCAAGCAATTCGGCTACTGCATAAATTCGTTTGCTCTGGAGCCATCCTTCTGGATCCTTTGTCTGGAGCCAAGACAAAAATGTGTGAGCCAGAGGCTAAAAAACTATGAGCTAGCTCACACTAACTCAGCTTAGAGGGAACATCCCCCGTACTGACTTGCGCGTCAGTTTATTTTACTTAAGATATATCATGCTTTCCCCCACCAGGGAACTCTAGGCTGCAAAGGCAGGATTCCAAGGAGATCTTCCATCTCGGTACCAATGAGATGTAAGACCTGCTTCCAGTAAAGTTGCTGTATCATGCGGAGGAAGAGGAGGAAACGAAGGAGAGTTGGTTATATACACTGCTCTTCACTACCCGAAGGAGTCTCGGAGCGGTTTGCAATCTCCTTCCCTTCCTCTCCCCGCAACAGACACCCTGTGTAGTAGGTGGGGCTGAGAGAACTCTGAGAGACTTGTGAATGACACAAGGTCACCCAGCTGGCTTCATGTGGAAGAGGTATGGGGAATCAAATCACATTAAATGTGCATTCCAGCCATCCTCATATACAGTTTATTAACCCTCATCCAGCCATTAACAATTCCAGACAACTGTTCAGCACTTCCACTACTTCGGGGGAGATGGAGTTGCATGTTATCAGCTTAATGAGAGCCCTTCACTTCAAGGCTCCAAAGAACCCAATCCACTGCCTTCATGCGGATCTTAAACAGTACAGAGGACAAATCAGATCACTGAAGAACACAAAGGGGCAAGCATCACTGAGTCAAGTAGTAGTTCCTTCTAGAAACTGCCTTCCAGATAGGAACAGAATTGCTGAAGCATGATGTCAAAGGCTACAAGCAGTTTAAATGAACGAGATGAATCTAGGGGACTGAACTCCCCAAGATTTCCCCCCAGGGTGTGTATCAGAGCAACTGATGCACTTTCAGTTCCAAACCCAAGTCAGACACTGGATCTAAACAACAAACCTCCCTCTTCCCTCAACGCTGCAGCTTACTGGAATGATATTACCATCACTTCCCCTCCAGTATAACCTCTGGAACATATGGCTGCTGCTATCTGAATGGATTTCTGGAGGTAAAGGCTTATCATAAGTCCCCACATCTATCATAATGGACACCACTGTCAATAGAGATGAAGGGAGAAGAAGAGATTGGATTTATACCCTGCCCTTCACCACCTGAAGGAGTCTCAGAGTGGCTTATGATCTCCTTCCCCTCCCCTTCCCCTGTGAGGTAGGTGGGGCTGAGAGAGCTCTTTTGAGAACTGCCCTTGAGAGAACAGCTCTGAAAGAACTTATGACTGACCCAAGGTCACACCAGCAGCTGCATGTGGAGGAGTGGGGAATCAAACCCGGTTCTCCCAGATCAGGAGTCCATGCTCCTAACCACTACCCCAAACTGACTCTCCGCAGTGTCTTTGTTAATTTGCAAGCAGATGCTAAGGGTCACCCCATCATCCAATGCCTAGACCACCCCAAGCCCACCCTTCCTCTTCAGGGCCAGGGACCACCTGCTCCTGTTCCCTGGCTCTCTGCAACATCCTCCTCTCACTAGGGCGTCAGGCTGCCTGGAACTGGAGGACTCTCCTCTTCTGTGTGTTCATCTCCTTCGTCCTCAGGCCTTTCCCTCCCTGTTAGGCTCAGCCACTCCCTTTCCACTCTGCTTCCGAGTTCTCTCTTTTTTACTCCTCCCATCTTCCTTTGATTTTGTACTCCTCCACTGGGGCCACTCCCCAGGCCAACCAGTCCCGCCCTCCAGCCTCACCCTGCCTCTGCCCTTTCCTAGTGAACGAGGCAGGATGCCACATTTCCCCTGCACATACTTTGCCCTCTACCTAGGCTGAGGGTGCTGAGACACAGTTCTAGCCAAAGATTCGACAGACCCCTGGGCTTGGCAATGACATTCTCCTGTGGAAACTGAAACCTAGTGGGTTTTTTTGCTGTAGCTACGGATGAGATCTACACGTGGGAGCAGACAGAGACATGGGACAAACGGGAGCTTTCCTGTAAGAAGGCATTAGCAACGCTCAGCCTTGCTGTATCAGTCGCAATCAATCCATCAATTACCTTCTATCTCTACTAGAGGCTCCTGAGTGAAGTCTTGGAAGAATTTGTAGAAAAACTGGCTACAGGCAGCAAGAACAGCTTTATGAGCTTTAAAATGATGACCTGGAGAGGAGGGGAAAAAAAGAATGGGATATAAAACCTCCCACCTTTTCATTATAATACACATTACAATCAGAAGAAAATAATTTTAATCTGCACCCTTATTTACTGACAAGATGGTCCATAGTGCATGCCTATTGTCCACCATAACAACACCACGATGATTTCATATATGTAAGAAACAGCAGATATATGATGAGTCACCACACAAGCCAGAGAGGCTAGGGAGATGAAATGTGGCCAGTTCACACTTTATTTCAAGTTAGTAAATGAACCATTCACATACCTACCTCCAGTAATTTTTTTAATATATAAAACAATAGCTATTCTTCGATTGTCTCCCCCTTCCCCCCATTACCCATGGGGAGACATTCCACCACAGCTGACTATGGATCTGGATCTGACAGAATATCTCAAGACTTCCCCAAAATTGGGGCCCCATGCCACACCGAAAGAAGCTGCTTTTGAAAATATTAGCAATACCACTGAACAAAAATGTACAAGAAATATTTCCATTTCATCAAGGTTGGGCTACCCTTCTCCTCTAACACTTTCTGACCCTAAAGGAACAGCTCATATTTTCTCAGCAGTAACTGAAAGGCATTGTGTGGTGATCCTGCCAAAAAGATCAGTTCATTTTGTATCTACGATACAATAACAAAGAATCTTCTGGCTTCACACATGCGTACACACACACACACACATATATATTGTGGTGTAAGTTCTTGTAAAAGTATACAAAGTGATAAATAATACAGAAGTAAATGTGTTATAGCCAGTGGGCATGGCAAGGAGGGGAAGGGTGTTCTCCCCCCCAGACCTCTGGTAGCAGGAAGGAGAGATTTTCTCCTGCTGAAGAGGTCTCCTCTTCCGCTCCCAGTACCAGAGGCAACCCTGTCCAGCTTTCTTTGTTAGGTACAAAAGTAGATAGAATAATAATAAGATTGAGTGAATAGAAGTTAGAAAAATGAGTAATAATTCATCGAAGATCTAAAGGATGTATTAAAGATTGGATCAGAGGGAGATGTATGGTGGTTTCGTAAGTGGGTGGGACAAGGGAATAAGAAAAAGATACAAACTGGATTGGGATTGGGTGTGATTTGTCGATTGTGCAGGTGGAATGTAGCCTCAATTAATTTTTATTTTTTTGTTTAAAATATGAAAGAGAGTATAATATATAAGGATATGAATTTTATTTTATGAAATATGAATCATATACTCAAAAAAATATATATTTAAAAAAACCTTGAGCACACTTCATGAGATGCAAGCATCTGCATGCATTTGATAAAGCAGACTTTGGGTCATGAAAGAGTATGCCACTTTAGGTTATACAGGTTGGATCCAAGGCAGATGAGGGGGTGGAGGTTTCTATTAGTTTCCCCCTCCCACTGCACATCCCCACTTTGTCACTCCTCCCATACTCTTGACCCCTGGGAGCAGAATTCCCGGCAGCTTAGAGAGCTGCAGAAGGAATCGAGAGACAGGAAAATCAGCTGGAACTAGCTCTAAGTCCACAATTCTCTTTATTGCTTCTGTTGCAGCAGACTATCATTGTTAACCCTACATCATTTATTTTGGATAATAAAACCCAATCCACACAGGAGTATTCTCTCCCGACGTCACTTGCTGCACTCAAGCTTTCAAGATGGCAATCCAAAAACCACACATGGCCAAACAGTATGCGTACATGGGGGTCCAAATATTGGGTTGGATCCAGCAAAAAAGAGAGAGGGGAGGAGGGGAGCCCTTGGACCACCCAAAATGGCTATGTTGGGAATCAATGGACCGGCATGGACGAAAGCCACGTGTGTTGCAGTGACGAAGAGAACTGGAGGCTGAGCAAAAACTCTCACTGGATCCAACTTGCCCATGACACAAAATTCCAAGAGCCTCCGTCTCTCTAGCCCACTATCTGAGAGCCAGCTAACATACCCACTTCCTCTGGTGACTGTTGTGCCAAGATACACCCCTACACAAAGGCAGTGGCTGAGAAGAGGTAACTCAATTATGCCAACACCCTTCAAAAGAACAACAGAAGTGTTTTTATGAGAAAGGGCACCACCCAGTTTAAGAGATGCTTTTCCAAGTCTCCCATTATTTCAGTCCTAGATATTTAAATACACGTGGAACTCTGAAATCAACAGAACTTAAAAGTGCTTCACCCTGGCTGGATTGTGAAGGTGAACAGAACTAAGAATGTGAAGAAGTTCATACTGTGAATCGTCTTCCACATTTGGCAAACAGAACAATACCTGACAGGACCATAGACAACGAAATACCTCCGCTATTTCACAGAACGCATTTTCAAGTGTATCAGTATTTGAAGCTTCCATAATTCTTTACTGATCATCTTCATGCACAGGAGAATTATAAAATATGGATCAAGTAAGTGTTGGATGTCAGAGCTTGGTTTACTGTAACGGAGTGACAACTGGGCTGTTAAGAAGCCAACCAAGTTCAGTGGCCACTGTAAGGACTGTTCAGCTGAGAGCCACCTAGTGGCAACACAGAAGTAGGCTTTGCCAGCTGCTGCTTCTGCTGGCTACTAGTTCTTCCAAGCCAAAAGATGGCTCCAAGCTCTGCCTACTCCTTGCAAGGTCAAAGGCCAATCCACCCCTGCAACATAAGGTCTCCTCTTCCCTTAAATGCAAACACTGCCATTCATAACTGTACAAACTGCACAGCAGCGACTGATATTGATTCCTTGTTACATCACACAGCCCTTTGAATGAGCTGTTCTCCAGCAGCGGTATTTTCCCTCTTTAATTTTAACTCTGAAGCAGAGCTTATCACAGCCTGGAATTTGGGGAGCCAGGAAGTTCTTAAAAGTTCAATTTCCCTTAGGAGCAATGGTTTTACTAATTCCTCTTCAGATAAATAGCAGATGCTATTACATAGTCAATACACCAAGGGAGGGGGGGAAAGATATTGATTTCTAAAGGTATTTTTATGGCCTCATCAACAAAGGTTTCATTTGTACTTAAAGAACATGGAATAATTATGAGAAATTGCCACTGATAACTATTTCGTGAATCCCAAGTGGGAAAAACAGTTGCATTCATGAGCTTTGCTATTATTTTCCTCTGTATAACAGAACTGATCAATTGTATTCAGTAGTTTAGTGAAGAACTCAGCATTTCAGCTGTAGTTTTTACATTTTGCTGCAGAGACAGAATATATTCTATAATACAAAAAATTACGTACAATTTGGAGCTTAATTTTCAACGAGCTTAATGATATGTCTCACAAACCAAGGAGGGGAAAAAATCTCATCTCTAACAACATTTGCAACAGGTTCCTGAGGCCAGAATCCCACACATTTTATCTGAAAGAAAGCCCTGTTCAATGGGACTTGACTCCTGAGTCAGAGACAGTAGCTGGCCCAAGAGCTGCAACCACCCAATTAGATGAGTCACGAACGCCTTAGACCTTTTGCTGTGATGACGTCTGCCAGGATTAAAACTTATGAGTTTTGGGGCTTTATTCTTCCACGCATCAAGCAGTAAACAGAATACTCATTAACCTTGTATGTGTGTTTTACAATCTGCCTTACTACGTACCATCAACAATCAGAGTGATGTCTGTGAACTGATCCTGCTCTCTCTGTTCGTTCAGTCTGTCCAAAATCACTTTATAATGCTCTGGAAATTCTTGAATGCATTCCATCGTCTCTTCAGCTTCCATGGCTAATGGAGTTATCTAGGAAAAACCACCACAGAATGAGACCTCCATAATCCATAACCATGCAGTGATACCTAAACATGACTTGGTTAGCATAAATATTTGTTATTTTATTTATTAGTTTTGATTTATATCCCACCTTGCCTTCACAGGCAGGCTTATGTAATTCCTCAACTGAAAACCATTATTTCCTTCCCCAAAAATGAAACACATTTTTTTCCATTCTAGAAATGGGCCATCCAGAGTCAACAACAATATCCATGACTAAAGTTCTTCTTAATCACTGTTTTCATGACAAAATTCATAGCAACATGAACAATGTTAAGAGACCACACAAATGTTACATCTACCATCTCTGAAGGAAGCTGGTTTTCTTTTTCAGACAACTGTGAAACCCAGGCTTCAAATGTGGCTCAAAGACCATTCAAGGGAACAAGAAGCTTGTGGTGTGCATATGAAGTGGAGGGAAAGGGGAAGAAACCCCAGATGCATAAGGATCAAAGAATCCCAGAAGCAAAAAACACTAGAAGTTAGGACAAAAAAAGAAAGAGCAAGAACAGCAAACTGATGAGGCACTCGGTTGGGAGAATCAGTGGCAGATGTAGGGACAGGGAAATGGGGATCCACAAATTCTGGCTGGCCTTAGTTGCTGTGTGTGTAACTGCTCCTGATGCTACAGCCCCTGAATAGGAGGATTCTTTACTTTTGTTGTTCCTTCAGTTAAAATGCCAAGATATTCTCTTCTGCTGACAACACCTCGGCATAGACAGGTGTTTATGTTACCACAGGTGGATGAGTTCATCTGCAGTTTTAATGGGATAACAAGATAGAACACTTTCTGGTAGATTATGTAACTGCAGTCCAGATCAAATAGATTCTATTGACTACATAGTTTTAGATTGTCCTGTATTTTCAGATTTAAGTTCAAAGCTGATTCTACCATTAATTGGAGTTGGCTCCGATTTTCCAGATGAGAAAACTTCTTGGTTACTAAGAGATGCAGAAAACGGAGTTACTGTACAGGTGGCCAAATGTTTGGTGGCAGTTACCGCGCAGCACATTTAAAAAGCCACCTGCCTGGTTTGTTTTACTTGATTGGGTGCTCCCGTCCATGACAATGGTGGAAGGAACAGTAACTGGGTTGGACTGATGTTGTTCCCTGCTTCAGAGGTGCTCCTGGCATCTGCAGTCCTCCTGCCCTCCTCCCCTCCACTAACCTGAAGAAGAGGGCAGGCTCAATAGTGGAGCGGCTCAGTGCAAGGTCTGGAAATCCATACCTTTCTCCGACTGGAAGGAGGGGGAATAAAAGGAAGGATGGGCCAGAACATGAAATGCACTCACCCATGGCAAGCTTAGTCACAGACCTGAGTCTTATGGTGTTGCACCACGGCAAGATTTTAGTGTTAGAAACTGGAAACATTTCAGTCCCACGGACTGCATTTCATTGCTTTCCAGGTTCTTTGACACACCACAGAGTAGCCCCAAGTCTTCATCTCCTTCCCCATTTGGAATAACTTGTCGTGAATGCTAAAACTCACCTGTTATCTACCTGGAACTTGGGGAAGCAAACATGTTTATTGCCTGTGCTACAAAAACACGGGTGTGCCAGTATGAGACAGTGGGCAAATGATGCATTTAGCCATATTAACTGAGAAAGCAGCTGAGCTAGCATGAAGGCATCCCCCCCAAAAAGTGGCTGTTGGGAAGTATGTTAAGGTTGGCTCTGGCCTCCTTCACACCCACACCAGGCGCAGGAACACGGCTACACACTGCTAGACAATGTACATAAGTATCCCAACCATGAGGGAAAGACTACTAGTTCAGATCTGCAGTCACCAGCCTCAATTTTTTGTTAGAATCAGTATCAGATTTTTGAAGCCACCCCTACATGACTTTTTCAGGGTCAGCAATAAAACTGCTCTGGCAATCACATGCCATACATGAAATCGTCACACCTGAACCCAGGTTTAAACAATCCAGAATGACTATGTTTTCTAGTTCCAATGGTAACATAGATTAAACTTGATTCTAAATACCTACATATGTCCTGAAAGCTCAAGGCCACTTTTGAATTAAGGTAGTAATCCTACACACTGCTATCGCGAAGCAAACCCCATAGCACTTACTGTAAACATGCATTGGTCCAGGGGCCACTGGGAGGTGGTACATCCTCCCTTCCAGGAAGGATATCTCAAAGAGAACACTAGCCTGGTTCCATCCTTTGGCCAGAGATGGAGCACCTTGCTCCCTCCATCTCAGGGAAATTCCCTCTGCTCAAATGCACAGGGCACAGATTTTGATCTCTGCCACCAGCCAGATGTCCAGCTGAGCAGGGGTTTTTTTTGGGGGGGGGGGCAGCGGAGATATATTTAGTTTGTTTGTAACCCACCTTGAACAGCATTACTTCGAAAGGCAAGTATTTACTCCAAAGACAGACTAGGGTTTTTTCCCAGGTATGCCACCAAAAATAAGAAGGGGTCATCATACATTCATATACAAGGTATAGCTGTGTCCAGCAGACATTTCTGAGGGGGATGTATAGCTGGGGGGAGTCATCTGACATCCAAAGCTGCCTTCTTTTCAAGTAAATATGATATTTAAAATAAATAAAAACAGATATATAGGCTCAAATAGCACTACAAGTTAAGCAGACCTGAATGAACCCCCCAAATCAATACAAATATCAAGCTGGGAAATCAAACTGTTTATAGTATAGCTCTGTAAGCATTCCCCATAGAGGGACTGATGGATCCATAGGATTACTAAACTGAAAGGAGATCAAATTCACACATCTTCAGGCAGTCCTACAGGTTCCCTTACATGTGGAGGAAAGCTGCAGCTGCTTCCCTCTGCAATACAACTGTTAGAGATACAAAATCTCTGCACTCCCTTGGATCACTTTTCCGATCCACACCACTCCTAAATTAGCTCTGAAGTATCACTTTCTCACTTAAACACAGGGTTGGGGTTTTTTTTAGCAGAAATGGCATACACAGTAGTCAGTACCTCTTGAGCTTCTGGCTTTCTGGTCCCACTGTTTACAGTGTTCTCTGCATGTAAACGGAGGGTAACATGACTGACAAGTAAGGCTCCAGCAAAATAATAATAAAGCCTCAATACAGCTGCAAGTATTTCAGGTACTACAGCGGTTTACACTCTGAGAATGCTAGGAACAACCTGCTGCTAAAGTTCCCAAGAGGTAGCCGTGTTTGTTGCAGCAAAACCAAACAGGAGCCCACTTGCACCTTAAAAAGGATAACAAACAGTGCCATCCTACTGACATTTTCCTTGGAACAAGTTGCACTAAATAAACTTCATTAGGATTTTGAGAAGCCTTTTGTATTGCCAATCTTTTTTGCATTTGTTTCTAATTATCTCAGTCCAATTGCGTTGTTTGTTGGATGCCTCATGCTATTCAGCTGCCTTTTACTCTGAGTCTGAGAGAGAGAGAGAAACGATGATGGAATGAAGTGTGTATATGTTGGCGGAGGGTCAACAGCCTATTCCCCCCTCAGTCCCACGTGCTTGATCGAAGACACAGGACTATTTCCCACTACGGATTCAGGCACTTCTTGACCCCATTGGGAGGGCAACTGTCAATCATCTTAACACCAGCCAATCTCAGCAGAGTAAGGTAATGAGGGGGCCAATAAGCGCTCCCAGCGAAATAACCGGAAGGCCTAACCGCTGAGGGGCACCGAGCAGCGATAAGGACGCCTAAAGGGGGAAAGGGCTGGAGCGCGGAGGTTCCCGCACGGACCGGCGCGGGAGGAAAGACGCCACGGAGGCCGGCGCATGGACCACCGCGGTTCCAGCGGCGGCTCAGGCTCCAGAGCCGTTATTACGTCATCAAATCGCGCATTAAATCGATGCCTTTTCAATGCCCGCCTCGGCCGGAGGCGCGCGCTGACCCCGAGAGAACCCGGTGCTTTCATAAACCACTCACCTAGCCCGGCTTGCCGTCCGCCTCGGCCGTGGCTATCACTACCTACCTGCCTAGCTCGCCGAAAAACGAGGCAGGCACCGGCCGACAACGCTACTCGCATTCCCGTCCTGCACCGCGCGCCGGAAACGGCGAACTCATTGACCTCCTTTACCTGACAAGCGGCTCTCGGGAAACTGGTGGACTCCCAGTGCATGCTGGGAGGAGTGAGGGGGCTTTGCGTTGTCCCCTCCCTCTTGTGTCTCTTGAGGCATGCCGGGAATGGTAGTTCCTTCGGCCCGGAATAGTACTGTTTACCGAAACAACCTGTTACCAGCTGGGGAGAGCCGATGCAATTTTGGTTCTGGAGTGTCTGTTAAGTCACGCTAAAGTAGGCGGACTGAGAGAGGAAAGTTCCTGAAGCTGGGAAGGATTTTAGGGTTTGGAAAGCGGTTGTGTAGCCAATTATCTGCTCTGGGCGGCTAGCCTCGGGTTGCCAGCTCTTGTGTTGGGAAATTCCTGGAGATTTTGGTGATGGAGCCCAAGGAGGTAGGATTTGGGGAGGACAGGGGATAATGCCACAGAGTCCACCTTAAAGCAGTTATTTTCTCCAGGGAAACTGATTTCTGTAACCTGTGATTCTGGGAGATCTCCAGGCACCGCCTGGAGCCTGGCAACCTATTTTGCCAGATATGGGACACTAAGCAGGGTTGGCTGTGGATCAAGGTTGCCAACCACCAGATGATACCTGGAGATCTCCCACTGGGGCTTTTTTTCTGGGAGAATGCGCCAGAACAGAATTCTGGAACCTACTTTTGATTTATTGACATTCACCACAGAAATCTCATGCTCAAGAGTTCTGAGTCTAGGACCGAGGGGAAAACATGGAATGGCTGAGCAATTGAGAGAGTTTGGTAAAGCAAGCTATGATGCAGCAGCAGCAGCAACAGAACTGGAAACAGGAGATTGCCAGTTCCAGTGCAGGTGATAAAAGCCCTCCAGGGGCCTGATCCGGCCCCTGGCTGCATGTTTGACACCCCTGCACTAATCTTCTTGTTAAGGCACGTAGAGGCAGAAGTAGTTATCAGGGAATGTGTGCTGAACTGGTTCAAATCATTCCTCGCTGATTGGACTCAAAGGGTTGCTATTGTGTGGGACCTATTCTGTGGAGTTCCACAGCGTGGATGTTCTATCCCCATGCTTTTCATTTGTAGCTTTGGGGTTGGTTTTCATCAGTATGCAGCTCTATATATCCTTATCCAAATTTCCTGGTGATACAGGAGAGGTCCTGAATTAACTGTGTGGCTGCTGTGGTCAATTGGTTAAGAGTGAACAAATTGAAACTGCACCCTGAAAAGACAGAAGTAATGCTGGTTGGGATGGCAAAATACAGGGGTGGCCAACCTGTGGCTCGGGAGCCACACGTGGCTCTTTCACACATATTGTGCGGCTCCTGGCAGGGCGGCTGGGGAAGCAAAGGGGAGGCATGCTTTTTCTCTCTTTCTCCCTTCCTTCCTTCCTTCCTTCCTTCCCTCCTCCCTCCCATCTATTTGCTTTCCTAGTTTCTCTCTCTCTCTTTCTTTCCACTTCTTTAATTCTTTCTTTCCATCTCTCTCTTTTTTTCTCTCTCTCTCAATATCATTAGCAAACAAATAATATCATTATCAATAACTGGTTTTCCTTGTTTGTTTTTATTTTTGGCAGTCCCATTTAACGTTAATAAAAAGCAAATTTGCATATTTTTAAAAATAAAAACGTGTGTGTGATATTTGTTCCTGTCTTGCGGCTCTCAGACATCTGACGTTTATTCTATGTGGCTCTTACGTTAAGCAAGGTTGGCCACCCCTGGCAAAATACATTGTGCTCTCCACTTCTGATGGACTTCAGGTGACTCTCTTCAGAGTCTCGGGGTTATTGTAGACCCAGCCTTATTTCTGGAGAAGCAAGGTGATGCAGCTGCAAAAAAGGCTTTCTTCCAACTCATCCTAGCCTTGATATGGCTTGATCTGGCCACCTGGATTCATGCCACAGTAACATCGAGACTAGACTAATGTAAAGCACCATACATTGGTCTCTACTCAAAATGAGTTTGAAATCTCCAATGGGTGCAGAATGCCGTGGCTTGGCTCTTATCGGGAGCTAGATGGAGCACACATATTACTCTGTTCTGCAGCCGCTCCACTGGCTGCCCATCAGCTACTGGGCTCAAATTAAGCTATTGGTTATCCTTTTTGGGCCTTGCACTGTTGTATCTGTGAGACCACGTCTTCCCCTATGCTCTGCCAGGACAGCTTTTCTCATCTGAGCAAGGTCTTTGGCAGGTGCCAACCTACAAATGGGCAAAATCAACAACTGCCCAAACATGTGCCTTCTCCGTTGTGGCCCCCACCTTATAGAATGGCCTGTCTGAGAAGGTCAGGGAGGCTCCCACCCTCCTAGCTTTCTGCAAACCACGCAAAACTGAATGATTCAAGAGGGTTTTTCTGCACAGGTGACAGGGTTGCACTGGACAAAATAATCCACAGAATTACTTGGATAAATTATCAAGGACTATGATCTATACTACTATGTATAGCTTGCTGTAAGTGGGATCCTGCTTTTTAATTTCTGCATTATTTAATGTGTCATGCCAATACCTGGGTTTTGCTTCTGTTCTCTTTTTAGATTTCTGGTTGGTTCTACAACCTGAATCCTATTGCATTGTTTATTGAATGTCCCACCCTCTTGATTAGATTAACTCACTCTGTGCAATTCACTTTGAGTCCAAGTGAGAAAAGTGGACAATTAATTAAAATGGGAGAAAACCAAGGAAGTCTGGGGTCGCTACACAGCAGTGGCAAACCACCTCTGTTTGTGTCATGCCTTGAAAACCCTACAGGGTCTCCATAAGTCAGCTGTGACTCAGTGGCTGTCCTCCACCACCAGTGCGGAAAGACCTCTTACAACTCCTGGGAAGGACACATCAGTTGGTCTGTTGTGTGAATTGGGCAGTTCTACATGACCAAGTATGACCAAGTGCTTGGTCAGTGATGTGAAAGACCTCTACCTGAGACCCTGCAGAGCCACTGTTTATGTAGTGTAGTGGTTAAGTGCGCGGACTCTAATCTGGGAGAACCGGGTTTGATTCCCCACTCCTCCACTTGCACCTGGCTGGATGACCTTGGGCAAGCCATAGCTCTGTACCAGCTGTTCTCTCAAGGACAGTTGTCTCAGAGCTCTCTCAGCCCCACCTACCTCACAGGGTGTCTGTTGTGGGGAGGGGAAGGGACAGGAGTTTGTAAGCCGCTCTGAGACTCCAAGTGAGTGAAGGGTGGGATATAAATCCAATCTTTTCTCCTCTTCTTCTTCTTCTAGATGGCAAACCAAAGAAGGCAGCAGCAGGAGAAGAAGAGCTGGATTTGTACCATGCCCTTCACTCAGAGTAGCTTACAATTGCCTTCCCTTCCTCTCCCCACAACAGATACCCTGTGAGATAGGTGGGGCTGAGAGAGTTCTGAGAGAGAACTGTGACTTGCTCAAGGTCACCCAGCTGGCTTCATGTGGAGGAGGAGTGGGGAATCAAACTCGGCTCTCCAGATTAGAGTCCGCTGCTCTTAATCAGTACGCCAAACTGGCTTTAGGTGATCATGTGCATAATCCTTCAGGTTGGGGCTGTGGCTCAGTGGGAGAGCATCTGCTTTGCATGCCAAAGGACCTGCATTCAGTTCTGGGTACCTCTGGTTAAAAGGATCAGGTAGTAGGCAAGATCTCTGCCTGAGACCCTGGAGAGCCATTGCCAGCTGGAGTAGAGAATACTGATGTTTGATAGGCCGGTTATGAGATTTGGTACAGGGCAGCTTCATGTGTTCCATTCTATAATGGTGTTTTGTGGATTCTTTCTTTTTTTTGTGAATCTGTAAATGTTGCAGTTGCATGTGAATCTGTAAATGGTGCAGTTGGCTGTCTTTAAATCATCTGGAGTTTTGTTATGGCTTATGGTTGAGACAAATGGACTTGACTTAGTTTTTTTAACACAAGGACCGGCAAAGCAGAGCCCCCACTGCTATTAAAGGGGTGCCAGAACGTTGGAATTTCAGTTATTAAATTGTAAAAGAATTTCCCCTTTTAGCACATGTGCCTGCACAAATTGGCACTCCCAAAGTCATTATGTGTCTGTTGGGGTGGGAAAATGTCTTTTTTCTAAATATAGTCAGATCTTCAAGAGCTTTTCCTCCAGCTCAGTTTGTCAGCTGAGGAACGATGCCAAGAAACCCCAAGACTGCACAACCGTTGACAGGAGCACACTTTTCTCAAGGCTGGAAAGTGCTTTGTGTCTTCAAAATTTGTTGCTTGTTGTGTGCAAAATGTGCGCATCCCCAAACCTGCTCTCATCCTCCATTTCAACCTTTGAGTATCCCCCATTGGAACCAAAGTCCCGTGGCAATCAGCAACTTTAAAAGCAAGAAAGGAACACCGTGTGACTTTTTCCTGTCGATTTCAAGAAACCTAAACATCAGCAAAATGAGTTCCTGAAATATTTGCTATGGTTCAGAGGTTCTGCCCCTGTAATAAGCTTTAGTATGCACTTCTCTGGAGGAGCCACTCTCTCATGACTACAAGGATCACTTGATCGCTTGACGTTCTGGATTTTGATGGCTTTAGATCATTTACAAAAATAGGTAAAGAGGATTTCATTTATCGGATATGAACTGTGGGGAGCGCATCAGGACTCACACCTGAAATGCATGTTTCTGAACTCAGGATCTCTGGAGGCTGTTTGAAATACATGCTAGGAGCTACCCACTAGCTTGAGGCCTCTGCTTTGTTCACCACTCAAGAGCAGAGTGCTTGGCCAATCCAGAGGCATTTTACTGCTTGCCAGTCACAGGAGCTGGTCTTACACCATGCCTGTAGAGCCAGTTTGGTGTGGTGGTTAAGAGTGGCGGACTCTAATCTGGAGAACTGAGTTTGATTCCCCACTCCTCCACGTGAAGCCAGCTGGGTGACCTTGGGTCAGTCACAGTTCTCTCAGAGTTCTCTCAGCCCCACCTACCTCACAGGTTGCCTGTTGTGGGGAGAGGAAGGGAAGGTGATTGTAAGCCACTCTGAGAGGCCTTCGGGTAGTGAAAAGCGGGGTATAAAACCTCCTCCTCCTTCACTGCCTGTGGCTCTCTCTAAAGCTACTTTTGTTGACATCTGATTATTGATCAAAAGCAGGAAGGGGAAGTGAAAAAGAGGCATTTGTAATATGACTGAGCATTTTGGTCACTGTACATCTTACATTTGTATCACTAAGCGGTCTTGAGCACTTGAGCCTCGAGATAACTTGCTGGGAGAATGTCACAGAATTGCCCCATGAGACCTTGAGTTGAGTGCAGTTCTGTCGGTTTGCTGTCCCTAGACCAGGTGTACGATCTCAGATTCAGTGGCATTTCACACTCATGGGAAGAGATATTCCTAACCCACAGGCTGTGATAAAAAGTCTGTGGTCGGTAGTGGTTGTTAGACTAGTGGACTAGGATCTTGGAGACTTGGGTTCAAATTCCCCACTCTGCCGTGGAAGCTCACTGAGTTACCTAGGGCCTGTCAAATCTGGTCAGCCCAACCTACCTTGCAGGGTTGTTTTGAGGATAAAATGGAGAAGTGGAGAACAGTGCAAGCTGCTTTGAGGCCCCACTGGAGAGAAAGGCAGGGCATAAACAAGTAAAAGTCTGGTACTATTGTAAGACTAACATTAAATTTTTTTTGTGAAATATGCTGGCAACAGGATCCTCAGAATACCTTCTTGCTGAATGCTCTAAGGGGCAATGTTTTTAAAATGAGCACCCTGTAAAAAGGAGAGGTGCTTCTCTATTTAAACTATTCACTGAGGAAGGCCCTTGTCCATCAGGACTCCTGCCTGGGTAGTCTCCCCACAAGCAAGAAGGCACCTCCTTCACAGAAAAGGGACTTTGCAGATGACTAAGAGTGCTGCACCCTGTAAAGTACTGACTTCGGAGATGAGTTGAGTGATTAAAGCTCACAATTTATTTAGAGGCTGGAACAAGGCTACTGAGCCAGACTCAGGTCCGCTTATATTCCCGTTCTTGGCTGAACCCATGCACACAACCAACACCCGTGATTGGCTGTTTACAACGCCCTTATCAGCTTTAGGACTACCTACGAATGTGGGCCTCCCCATTGGTCCCCAACTAGGGTCCTCCGGGTCTATTGTCCTGGGAGCAAAGCTCGACGGCTTCGTCTGGCCACGTGTATGGCCAACCACGTGTGCGGCTTAATGGTTGGGACACAACACGCCCTTTGGGCTTTTATGAAATTGCCTCTCCCCTGAGCAAAGGGTCTCTGTGTGTGTTGAGAGGTACTCATTTCAAACTTCCAGAGCTTTTTTAAAACAAAAGTTGTTGGCCCTGACTTAGAACCAAGTCGATATGGCCTCATTTTTATCTGCTCTGTTCGAAAATGGTCACTTTCTTCAGAATTTTGGCTTTGTAGCAATGCCCAAGAGATAATAAAAATGGAATCCCTAAGTAAGACTCCTACCACGTTTCAGTGAAACCTGATCTGGAAACCTTTTAAAGTCATTAAATTCCTCTTGTTGACTCTTTTGCTGCAGCAGATTTCCTGATACAGGCACCTTTGTTTTCTCCTGGTTATAATAACTCATGTAGCCTCCAGTTATCATGGAGACCAGTGTTCCCTCTAAGCTGAGTTAGTGTGAGTTAGCTCACGGTCTTTTAGCCTCTGGCTCACACATTTTTGTCTTAGCTCAGGAAGGATGGCTCCAGAGCAAACTAATTTATGCAGTGGCCAAATTTCTCACTTACAGCTTTAATGCCGGTAGCTCACAAAGTAGAGGTTTTGCTCACAAGACTCCTCGTTTGACTATTGCGACTTCATGGAAAGCACCTACCCCACCAAGCATAACAGACTGGAAAAATAAATGCTGGGATCATTTTATCATGGATAAAATAGCAGACATAGTTGAAGGGCAATCGCCTATATCTACAAAAAGGCACTCATCTTTTGTTAGCAAGTGGTTCTCCTTTGTTATATATATGGCAGAACATAATGATATACCATCTAATCCTAACTATATCAAGTGGCTTCACTTCAAAATACTTTCAATTACATTTAAACACTGGAAAATATTCTTAAATACTCTTGAACTCTCTAAATACTTACCTTAATCAAATTCCTTGGTTTAATGGCATTAATATTCTTGCAGATCACCACTAGGCAAAAAGCAAGGGTTAAACATACAAATAATATACTTGAACAATGTTAACAGGCTTACCAACTGTTATATATATTTAGTATTTCTTATTGTTGAAACTGCGTTATGTATTGAAAAGGAAAAATATTATGTATTTTGTTGAAAATAATTTTATCTTTCAATTAAAAATTTTTACCTAAAAAGAAAGAGCATTGATGGAGACCATAGGAAACTTTTTTTAAATCTTGTAATATCTAGCTGGATGAAGAGTTCTGGTGAACTTGAAAGCTTGCCCACTGTTAGGGGATGGACCATGGCTCAGGGGTTAGAGCAAGGTTCCAGGTTCAATCCCCAGCATCTCCAGTTAAAAGGATCAGGTAGTAGGTGATGGGAAAGACCTCTGCTTAAGACCCTGGAGAGATGCGGCCAGTCTGAGTAGACAATCCTAACTTTGTTGGACCAAGGAATAAGGCGGCTTCATGTGTTCATGTGGGTTCATGTGCATTCCAGTGCTGTGTACCACTGGTTGGCCCTAATCAAAAGTAGCTCTGACCTGGATAGCCCAGGCTAGCTTGATCTTGGAAGCTAAGCAGGGCCGGGCCTGGCTGGTGTTTGGAAGGGAATTCAGTGTTCCCTCTAAGCTGAGTTAGTGTGAGCTAGCTCACAGTTTTCTAGCCCCTGGCTCACACATTTTTGTCTTAGCTCAGGCAGGATGGCTCCAGAGCAAACTAATTTATGCAGTAGCCAAATTGCTCGCTCACAACTTTTAATGCCAGTAGCTCACAAAGTAGAATTTTGGCTCACAAGACTCCACAGCTTAGAGGGAGCATTGGATAGGATTCCTCTAAGGACTACCAGGGTCATGATGCAGAGGCAGGCAATGGCAAACCACCTCCAAATATCTCTTGGAAACTTTTAAGTATTGAGCGGGAGGCGATGAATCAAACAAACAGGTTTTTATTCAAACCATTGCTTCAGCTCAAAGACAGCTCTATGAGAGCGGCACCTTAATTTATACTGTTTCCAACTCATAACTTCAAACAATGTAACTATGTACAAACAATCCTATTGGACCTAAGCGAGGCTCAGCAATTGGTTACCTAGAGTGGCTTAAGGACCAATGAGAGTCTTTATTTGTTAGCCAATCAGAAAGGGCCTTTTGCATCCCAAAGTCTCTGCAAGCTGTGGCTGTAAAATAATAAGAATACAACAAAAACCCCACGGGATCGCCATAAATCACCTGTGACATGATAGTACTTTCCACCCCCACCAATCAAGGGTATTGCATAGGCTGTGTTCTTGGCTTTTTTTTTTTTTGCTTTTGGACCATGACAGCTATAAATAACATATCTTTAAGGAACACTGGCCACATAGCATTGAAAAACCGTGTAGGATGAGCAGCTGAATGCAGTCCACAGCGTCTCAGAAAGCAGTCCTTTCTCTGGGATTAGGAATGTTGTAAACCTGTCCGTAGTTTTAATCTGACTTCTTAGAGAATACGCAATAAGTGCTCGTCTCATTCTGCATATAAACACAGCTGCGCCCCACGGGCTCTTTGAGAAATAAGCATCCCACTGATTCACAAACAGAAGTCGACCCAACTAACATCCTTGATCTTACCCTTCTGAACTTTGCTTGTTTTCTGATGATGCATACTGATGGCATTTCTTTATGAATGGATCTGATTCTGCCCAGGCCACCTCTAGCACAGTCGTACCTGACCACATATTGTTATTTTAACCATTTTTCTTAGTTTAACAGGGTTAAGGGCTGCTGCCGCCACCACATTTTTCATCATCTTGGGATCTCTTGATGTTCTTTCCTGCTACTGTAGGGTACAGTCAGCCTGAAAAATACTGGAGTCGGGAGGCCGTTGGAGTGATTTCAGGCATAGCTCTTTTATTTAGTGGTTCAGCTCAAGCATGCCTATGGGGCTTCAGGCCCCTGCTTTTATGCTGGCTGGAGCCACACCTCCGGCCACACCCAATTGACCTGATAGGGCCCTACATTTACATGAATTGTCATAGGTTCCCCAGGGAGAACCTAGGCTCCTTATTGGTGGCCACTTAGGATCTAGGTGTCTATTGTTCACCTAGACCAAAGCTCAGGTCGTTGCCTGACCATGTGCTTTGGCCACATCGTGGTCGCCATTACAGGAGCACATGGCAGCGATACTGTACAATAAAACCCAGGACATTACACAGCCAGAACAAGAGTACTTCCATTGGAGGACAGATGTACCTCCTTCTTGTAAAGCGAAGCAGATCCCAGTCTGACCAGTTGAGAGGCTTTGTGATCAGATGAGAGAATCCTGTGCAACTAATTAGAATACTACAATCCCAGTTAATGTAAAGCTCCATGTGTGCATGTGACTTTTAAACTCGCGTGCCTTTAAAAAACATTAGTGCCCAAATTTGCTGTCTCCGAATTTGTGCCCAGGTCTTGCAGCAGGGTGTATGTTTCTTCAGTGAATCATTAGCTGCTTCAGCTTTCCAAATCTTTTGAAGCATAAACTTAATCTTTATATGAAGAAAAGTTCGTTATGTTTGAAAAGGTGTGGTATGTTGGGAGGGATGTTGATTTTGATGTACAAAGAAAGATCATGGGTCAAATGCTTCTGATGCAAAACCTACTGAATATTTTAGAAGTCCTCAGGGGGTCCGAACAGTTGAACAATGTGCATAAAGAGAGATGTGTTCTGTTTACTTGCATTTTTAGTGTACCTTCTCCTAAGGCTTCAGGCGGTTAATTTACCACAAAAAAGTGACACATGGTTGTATACCACAGATATGTGTGTGGTCAACACCTGCTTAACTGAGCTGTTAAAAGGCCCAAATAAGAAAGCACTATTGGAAGAAATGCTGGCTTGTACTTCCAACAAACCCCTAGGAAAAGGGAGTTTAGAGTTGTGCTGCTGAGTGCTGAATTATGGTGATTTTACCATTTTTTGTTGTTGGGTTGTACAGTCGAATCCAACTTTTCACGACCCCATGGACCACATCACACAGGCTCTCCTGTCCTCCACCATCCTCCAGAGTTTGCTTAATTTCATGTTTGTTGCATCGATAACACTGTCTCACCATCTCATCTTTCGCCGTCCCTTTCTTCTTTGACCTTCCATCTTTCCCAGCATCAGGGGCTTCTCCAGTGGGTGCTCCCTTCTCATTTGGTGGTCAAGGTATTTGAGCTTCAGCTTCAGTATCTGGCCTTCCAGGGAACAGTCAGCGTTGATTTCCTTCCGGATTGACTGATTTGATCGCCTTGCAGTTCAAGGGACTCTCAAGAGTCTTCTCCAGCAAAACTACCTGTACTATATTTTATGGTGTACTTTGCCTCTATTTTCAGTAGGTAGACCACCCTTTTTGTAACCCCTTTCACCATAGGCACAGCCTTTGAGGAATTACATGTGTAACCATTGCTACATAGAACAAAGTTTGAGTTCAGTGGCGCCTTTAAGACCAACGTTTTATTCAAGGTATGAGGTTTCATGTGCATGCGTGTTTCCTCAGATAACACTGAAATGGAAGTTAACCATTCATAAGTATAGACAGAGGTTGAAGAGCAGATTAGCACGCAATATAATGAAAATGTTTTAACAGATACAAAGACCTAAGAAGAAAAACAAGCTAAATTTCTATGGTCACCATTTGGATTTAATTACGGGGGATAAGCTTTTGTGTGCAAGGGTGAAATGCTTTTGATGCAAAGATCGTAAATGAATTTGTAAACGACATTTTTATTATTTTCTCTTAAAAGGGTGGGATACAGAAGGAAAAGGGGTAGGGGAGAAATATAGATTCATCAAATTTTGTAAAGTAATGTGAATTCTTACGTGCAACAAGTAAAATCAGATGTATTACCAAACGTATTACCTATTTCAAATATAAGAGCAAACAATAAAACTTGAATATAACAGAATTACAGAATTTGGGATAGATTCTCTCCTTAAAGAATAGACAAGAATTTTCCTAAGGTTAACAATAATATTAAGGATAGTGGAAATTATATCTTTAACACTTGAACAGACCTCTATACTAAAATTAAATTATGGTAAAAATCTTGATATTGCTGATGCAAAGATCAAGGGCCAAGTGCTTCTGATGCGTGCACACAAAAGCTTATGCCCAGAATTAAACTTTGTTGGTCTTACAGGTGCCACTGGACTCGGACTTTGTGATCCAGTGATAGGCAGAGGCTACAGAATTCTGGATAATACCACTTCAAAATGCAGATGGGGGTGATAAGTGTTTTTTAAATTCACCCTAACTTACTTCACAAGTTTGTAGTGGGGATAAAATGAGAAGCCATGAATGCTCTCCTGAGTTGTTTGAAGGAAAGGCAGGATAAAAATGTGAGTCAAAAAGATAGTTAAACATTAAATGTAGCTGCTGGTGACCTTTTCTGGCGCCAAGCATGTTCCTGTTTCTGAGAAAAACTGTATCTGACAGATATACTTTGCTTTCCTTCTGCATGTTCTCACAGGAAGTTTTGGCACAGATCGTGAACTGCAGAGTCAGCAGAAATTGCGTCCTGTTTCCCCTCGTGCTTTGAACTGGCAAAAGTTCAGCGAGGTGCGGCTTCAAGCGAGAGCCAACCCTGCACTATGTTGCTTCTCAAAACCACCAACAAGCATCGAACGAGCAAGAACAGCATTCCTGAAAGATAAGGGATTATCACAGCTGTCCACCCTTTTCAAAGTCTGAGATGTGGGCTGTGCTCTGGAACAGGAACAACCAGACAAAAGCTGGGTGTTGTGTTGTTTTGTTCTCACGGAGTGAGAAACACGGAATAGGTTACAAAGAAGGACTGCAGTCCCAAGGAACACTTGTCTTCTGCACAAGGTGAACTGAAACGGACATGGGGCAACACAGCACTTTTCTTGAGTGCTCAGAGTGCTCCACAAAATTGTACTGCTTACACACCCTGTAAGATAGGCCAATGTTCTGTCATGACAGCAGCTTCAAAGGCTCTCTCAGCCCCACAACAGATACCCTGTGAGGTAGGTGGGGCTGAGAGAGCTCTGAGAGAACTGCTCTTTCAAGAACAGCTCTGACAGAACTATGGCTTGCCCAAGGTCATCCAGCAGCTGCAAGTGGAGGAGTGGAGAATCAAACCCGGTTCTCCCAGATAGAGTCCGCACACTTAACCACTACACCAGACTGGCACTCTACACCAAAACCGGGATCCTCAACTGTTTATTTTCTTCCTGACACTATTGCAGCATCAGAGAGACTTTTTTTTTTTGCTACCAGTCACAGCTGATTTATCCCAACCCCACAGGGTTTTCAAGGCAAGAGATGTTCAGAGGTGGTTTGCCATTGCCTGCCTTCACGTCATGACCTTGGTATTCTCTGAGAGCCAGTTTGGTGTAGTGGTTAGGAGTGCAGACTCCGATGGGGGCAGGGGTTTTTGGGGCCCCAGATTTGGCCAGCAGGAGAAACCCCACCCCTAAAGTGCCTTGTCCGCGGGAATGTGCCCTGCACAACGACATCACCTGGCTTGATTCCCCACTCCTCCACATGCAGCTGCTGGTGTGATCTTGGGTCAGTCATAAGTTCTTTCAGAGCTGTTCTCTCATGGGCAGTTCTCGACAGAGCTCTCTCAGCCCCACCTGTCTTACAGGGTATCTGTTGTGGGGAGGGCAAGGGAAGGGGATTGTAAGCCACTCTGAGACTCCTTCAGGTGGTGAAGGGCAGGGTATAAATCCAATCTCTTCTTCTATGGTGGTCTCCCATCCAAATACTAGCCAGGGCTGGCCCTACTTAGCTTCTGAGATCTGACGAGATTGGACTGGCCTGGGCTCTCCAGGTCAGAGAGAGAGAGGTGTTGGCAGGGAAGCATTGGCATGTAGGGGGGAAGTGCTCAACCATTCTCCTGCCTTCTAATTCTGTCCTGCATTTCCCTCCCTAGGTGGTTTTTAAAAATTCTCCTCCGGCCAGGCTCCCAAACCAGAAGAGAACCTGGCCTAGGTGTAAAAATGCCTTTAGTGGGGCATTTGAATGCTAGAATTTGGCAAGTAAGTTCACCTCTCCCCAGCAATTGCGCCCCTACCTCTGCATTTCTGTTACCTTGGTCAGTGCATGGATGGGGATAATGTCTGGATAATAATGTGGGTAACATTTAGTTCTGTGCACAGAGACGCTTTGGAAATGGTCCAGATAAACTTCTGTAAAGTCAGCTAAATGGCTAAGCTCAATTAAGAACCGGGGATTTTCGGTTCCTGTTGCTAAATTCCCCTAGCCTTTCTCTTGCACTGCCTTCTTTAAATAATGCAGGAGAATTCACCTGTGGATTTTTTTTTAGTAGGGTCATTAAAAAATACATGTTTACATTTCTGAAGATTCTTGAATGTGAATGGAATGAGCTTCAAAAACACTGCCCGCTGCCAAGCAATCTCTTGCAATCTCTGTGATTTTTTTTCTTTATTATTTACTTTGATCTGAACTTTTAATGCCTCAGTCATACAATAGTCTTAAGAGCTGGGAGCCACCCTAGCTGATTAATTTTCCAGACCAAGCTCTGTCCCAGAGGTAGGACATCCTAAAGCATAACTTAAGTACCAACCTTTTCTTCAAAAAAAATCTTCAGGATTCCACACGCTGTCTCTTAGCAGCTTGTCACATTGGTGAACTGTTCTCACAGTGGTTGTGTTCAGACTACCAGTTTGGCCCGATATAGGCGCATTTTACAAACGGATTAAATGGGCCTGGTCACACAGCCACATCTGTCAGGTGTTCCCTGGGCAAACTCACCCCGTCAGAGGGTGACTTGGAGCCGGGTTTAAAAGCCACCACCTCTGAAGTGGTGTTTTTGTTTTCCCGCGCATCCACGGGGGAGCATGCACAGAATGGATTTGGCAGTCTGAACCTGCAGATCCGTTCTACCACTGGGGATGCAGTTTTTTTTTTTAATTGCCTGCATGTGCATGCATGCACACTATGCACATGCATGAATTTTGAAAAGCTTTTCTCCGTGGCTGAGGTGCTGCAATAATGTGGATGCTTTACCATGGAATGTCTCCATGGGTAACCCGGAGCAGGGTGTGCTCTGTGGCTGATATGCCCCGTAACACTTTCAACCGGTTCAATTAGAGGCGGCACCATATCGTGCCAAGCCGCCAGTGTGACCATAGCCTATAATGGGGCAATACTGGGCAGAGTTACACCTTCCCAAGTCCATTGACTTCAGTGGTTTTAGAAGGGGGTTCATTCTGATAAAGATTACAGAGTTTCTCACTATTAGCATATATCTACCTACTTGTAGTAATCATACAGTTTTTAAGACCAGCGGCTTCATATCCCATGTTCAATGGATCAATTGTTTTCTTTCTTGTTTTCTGACGCCTTATTGTTTTAAAGATGGTAAAACTGGCTATTTTTAAGTAGCTTCACTGCTCCGATAAAAGATATGCCTGTTCTGTGTCTCCCACCAGAATGAGGGAATAAACTGGTGTTGGCCAGCAAGGCACTGCAAAGTACTTTTATGGATTGTAAGATTCATAAGCTTGAACCTGAGTTGCCATGCTGTAAGGGCTATAGGCATTCTCCATTGCTGGGAGAAGCTCCAGTCCAGTCCTGGGGGCTGGCAACCTCTATAGTTCACCAAGACAGAGACAAAGACTCCTTCTGCCATGAGGTTTCCTTCTGTCACATCACGCTGGTCAACCCCTGCCCCCTCCAACATACCTGCACGGATTATGCTAAACGAGGTTACCTGGCAACTAATGGTTGGGCCATCAGCCAGCCGGCTAGGGCCATCAACGGACAATAGAGGCGATCCAGTGACTCATCGCAGGAGTGCCCAGGTGTCAAGTTCCTGTTCAGTTCTAGTTTCACAATATTGACCACTCCCCGGCCTCTCCTCCTTTGTCACCTTTAACCTATGGTAGGTGTCAGAAGGGACGGACCGCCTAGTAGGTGTGTTAGTGGGATGTGGTTTGCGCAGCCTGCCCCTCAAGACCACCTAATAAAAGACCTTGCACAGAGGCAATCGGTCTCTTGAGCCATCGTCCCCTATCTGCTTTACCACCCCTTATGTCCAGCTTTCTATCCAAATACCCTTGCCTCCATCTTTAAATCTCTGGATTCGCGACCAGAGAGACCACGTGGTCTTGCCGGTTCAAGCCACGTGCCCCTTTTTTCTACTTTTCTCTCCCCATCCAATTCTTCCTTCGAGTGGACAACTCCTCTTCAGGACAGGTATAGTATTACCCAAACAACGTCCCCTGCTAATACAACACTGCTATTTTCTATCTTTATTTCCTTAGGCCTCTGTGTTTGTGTGTGTGAATCTGTTTTTGTGTGCTTGAACAACATCATTCAGTAAACGGCATTGAACTTGCTATCTGCCTCACGTGCCTTTTTCCTGGAGAACTCCCGGGAGGGGTGGGACCCTGGTATAGCTGGCAAGAACCCGGTATTTTGCCAATTGCTAACTTTAAATTAAAGCAATTCAGCTAACCCTGGGAAACACACTCACGTTGCCACTGTAAGAAGTCGAGAAGCTCTGACGTGAAGTGATGCCCCCCCCCCAAATCATTTTGCAAAGGAAAGAACCCAGTCTCTGGGAGCTAATTCCAAAGGGGTAGCTGGGACAGTCTGTTGCAGCAATAGTGGAAATAACACCATTCTGGGCTTCTGCCAACAAGAGTCCATTTCTGCCTTGCATTAGAAGAAAGCCTCCCCCCCCCCCCATACAGCAGAAAAGAGACAGACACCAAATTGGGTTCAAACAAGGGCCACTTTATTAACTATTTTATACAATCAAACGGGCGAGTGGTTGTGAGTCATACTAAGGAATGTGACAGGTGTCAATCCCAGGACCACCTTCATTTCCTGTTGGGCGATGCACCCGCCCTGATCTCAAGCCTTTCACAAAGCTCTTGACCAGCAGCTTGGCAGCTATACTAGAACTCCTGGGCCCGCACCCCAGAGCCTCGAGGCCTGCTAAGATAGACGGGCCAGGTCGCTCCCATGCAGAACCTCCTTTCCCAGCGCTGACAGAATGGCTGAGCAGAGGGCAGGAGCCAGCCTGGAAGGGGCTGCCCCCCCCCCCCCCCGCATGCAGGGCATTGTCTCCTTCCTGCCTCCCGGAGGCAAATCAGTTCCCCCTCACCATCACAGGCTCAGTGAGGGTTGGGGCTTGCATTCTAGTTATCTGTGGCCACACCCACATGAACATTTTTCTCCGCCTTGGTTTCCAGGGGTTTTTTTTTTGTACCATCCACACAGTGTTGTCCTCTTAACTGTAAGTTTTTTTTATACCATCCACACAGTGTTGTCCTCTTAACTGTCCACTTTTCTAGGTTTTCCCAATCCTTGGTTCATTCTTTTTAAACTTGGTCCAGTACAGTCTGTCCAAGAAGAATGCAGTCCACATGCATCAGCAAGCCGCCTGGATGAGAAGGTGCACCTCTTAGAAGGTCCCACCAACACTGGTACCATTATCTTTGCCTTAGCATCCCACAGCTACCATTTTCTCCTCCATGCTACCAGTAATTGCTATAATTGCACTATAGTGCACTAACATGCTAACTATCTATTGCCGCACTCTACTAGTTCCTCCGAATCCCCGACTTTCACAAACTAGTAGATTGCAGCAGTTGAGCCTCTTGGATTGTTGACCTCTCTTTCTGCATTCTACTGTCATAATAGACTTTGGTCCCTTGCACTGGTACCTGGAACAAGCCACCACGAGCAGTAACAGCCATGGCCACGTCATGCCTCCATCCATGCACAACTGCTGTGTGGTGGGCATTTGAGAGGCCAGTCGAAGACTATAAGAACTACTGGGGGCTTGTGATGCCAAACCAAGAGGGCGTGCCAATGCAAACAAGTTCATATGGGGACTGAGGGGCTTGTAGAAGCACATGGAGCCAAGATGGGCAGCCTGCCTTTTCTAGGATGCTGCTTCAGCTTTTACAGCTAAATTGTCACCTGAGACTGGGCTTCCCTTCCTCTTGCTTTCAACAGGATTGAAGTTCTTTTCAGCTGCAAGTTGTCTATTGGGAGTGGATCCCAAACAACTCACTGGACGTCACCAGACCATGTACTCACCATCTCACTCTACACATATGAATTGTGCAAACGTACCCAAAGAGCAAGGCTATTCATGTCATCAGCTGAACAAATATTGAACGGGTCAATACAACATGCTATTTATCTCACTGACTGAAGTGATATCTGTTCTGTTAAAAAGACTCATGTTGCCGTGTGGCTAGCTGGGAACGCCCCTCTCACTCTTTAGCCACCACTGTGTTTTGCCAGCCATATTATTTGTAAGTGCAAAGACAAGGAGAGAAAAAACCCCATTCCCACACTAGTTCAGCCCGTGCTTGTGTTAACATTCTTTGCTAGCAGATCACAGAATGGTCTTAAACTTTGGAATATAAATCATTAACTTGTTCATGGGCTGTTTCTGGGAAATGTCTTTTAAGGTCACCTTAACTGACCTTCAGGAATAGCTGACTAATCTGCCACAACTGAATTGCCTGGTACTTGAATATATTTTCCCCATATCTGTGGAATCTTTTTCTAGATCAGACTGGCTGGAGACCTTGGAGTTATTCCCCCTCCCCTTGGATTTCCTTCTCCCTTCTCACTGAGTGCACTACTCAGCATACTTAAGTTTCTTGGAACTCTTGGTTCTGTAGGCCCCAAGCATGTATGCTTGCCCTGTAGCACTCTGGATTGTGTAGGATGAGCTTTTCAGAGTCTGATCCTGCATTCAGAGTCGGCCATGAACTTCTGATCCTTGAGTTATCCTGTATAGGGGACAACCGGATGCGTCAATTCCCAGACATGAAGACTAAGGACAAAACTGCATACTACTTGAAAGACCAGTGTCAGACTCAGTGGTTTTGCTTTAACACTAAAAAGTAATCCTGAAGGGTGGGGGTTCCAGTGGCTGTTCATGCTGGAAGAGAGGGGTTTAACCACTCAGTCCACTCAATATCCAGCACAAACACAGTATGAGAAGTGTGTCTGCACACGAAAGCTTATACTTTGAATGAAACTTTTTTGGTCTTAAAGGGTGCCACTGGACTCAAACTTTGTTATAGTATGAGAATCAATCACATCACTCACTGGCCTCCAAAGTGACCAGGATTCCTGGAGTGTTATTCCAATTAACATACAGAGTATACAAGTTGGGTTTGGGGTCCCCACCATTTGTAACAGTCAGATGGGAATTATTGGGTGTCCTCAGTTCCTGCATGTGGGGTCCCCAATTTGGATCAGGATTGCATTGTGTATGGAGAAAGGAAGGGAAAATCGCACAACTATGACTGACTTATTTCGGCTGTGGCATGCAGAAGAACCACTAGAAAAGGCAATTGTGCTTGGATTGATTAGCGGCAAAAGGAAACGGGGCCACCAGAGAACACGGTGGCTAGACACCAAAAAAGTCAACACCAGCCTGAGCATGGATCAACTCAAAGAAACAGTACAAGATCATAAGACATAGAGAGAGCTGGCCCATAGAACCACGAAGAGTCAGGCACGACTGAATGGCTAACAACAACAACATGGAGAAGGGGGTTCAGTCTCCTTCCCCCATTTTCCTGAATTGAAACAGTACAAAGCACCATTTGGCCCACTGGGGCAATCCATATGTTCCATGTAAGGTTGCCAAATTTCCATACTCAGTGGGCCCTTCTCACTGCTGCACAGCTGGGCTGCAGGAGAAAAATTAGAGGGAAATGGAGGGGGGGTGTCTAGTGTCCGGACTTCCTGATGTCACTTTTGGCACAACTGGAAGTGACATCGGGACATCACCACTCTAACTTTCAGCCAACACTCTATGGTCAAACCATAGAATGCGAGACCATCCTTGGCAATGTACTGACATTACTTCCAGTTGTGCCAGAAGTGACATCAGCACATTTCTAGTGGTGAGTCTCCCACCCATTGTGAGCCTCATGCTGGCAGCCCAAATTCCCTGAGGTGCCTGTGGATACGTTAGTTACTTCTTACCAACTCAACAGTAGCCACTGCATTCCTGAATGGATCCTTAATCAGATCCTTTGCTTGGGGTGGGGGCTTAATTACTGTTTTTCCCTTTGTAGCTTAGTGATTGTTTGTCATTTTTTCCAGTTTTATGATCATAATTTTGTAATAGCAAAAATAAATAAAAAGAACAGAAAATTGATGACCGGTTGCTTTTGTTGTAAAAAGAAAAGAGTAATTAATGTGGCTCTTCCAGGATTGAGTAAACAAGAAGTAATTAATAAAGCTGAGATGCTGAAGCTTTTAAAAAAATAACAGAGGGGAGGGAGATATTTAAAGGGATACTAGTATTATTGCTACAATTGGATTTTAAGTAAAATCAAAATCAAGTAAAAAAGAAGAAAGTAACCAAAACAATACCAAAGAGCACTGGGTTGTAAAAGTTGTTGCGTGGATACTTGGTAAAAATCGAGCGAATGAATGATATTTAATCCAAAGTAATATAGAGGCAAAAGGACAGAAATCCAATTATGGATCCAGTTTCAAATCTCACAGATAACATGAAGTTCACACAATCGTGTGTACATTTAAGTCACACAAGGATCAATGTTATAGCAATGTGTCTTATCTCAACAGTTATATTGCAATATGAAGTTGACCTGTTGCCAACATGACCTTAGTTAGGCATAACTGAAGCTGGCTTCAGGCCAGGAAAAGAAAAACAGCTGCTTGATAGGCATCTTGGACTCTCGGAGCTGGGAATTGGACTGGCTAGGTCTGAACATATCAGCAAGATTGCCTCCGGTAAACAGGTGCTGTACTTTTGTGTGTCCAACGGATCACAACACAGGTGCTTTCACATTTTATGACCTATTAAGTGGAGCATTGTGTAACATGAAAAACTGCCACGTGGTTTTGTAATATCATTTTATATTAAATGGCTGATTTTTAACTTAATTTCCTCTTTTCTGGAAGAAATCCTCTGTGTAAAGATAACCAGGTTACATTTACATGTGTTTTTTTTAAAAAAATTAGACCACCTTTCCCCACACCGACTATATATAAACTCAGTACAAACTGATATTCACACCTTCAGATTAATAGAGAACAAGTCTATCAATGGCTACTAGCCATGGTAACTGAGGGGAACCTCCACATTCAGAGGCACTAAATCTCTGAAGCCTTGGCCTCTATGCCCGGTTGTTGGCCCTCCAGTGGAATTGGTTGGCCACTGTGTGAGAGAGGAGGCTGGACTAGATGGACCATTGGTCTGATCCAGCAAGGCTCTTCTTATGTTCTTATGAAGGCCTCGGCCTCTATGCCCTGTTTGTTGGCCCTCCAGATGAACTGGTTGGCCACTGTGTGAGACAGGATGCTGGACTACATGGACCATTGGTCTGATCCAGCAGGGCTCTTCTTATGTTCTTAATAAGGAAGAGAAGAAGCGATTGGATTTATACCCCGCCTTTCACTTGTAGTCTCAGAGTGGCTTACAAACTCCTTTCCCTTCCCCTCCCCACAACAGACACCCTGTGAGGTAGGTGGGGCTGAGAGAGCTCTGAGATAACTGTCCTTGAGAGAACAGCTGGTACAGAGCTATGGCTTGCCCAATGTCATCCAGCCAGATGCAAGTGGAGGAGTCAGGAATCAAAGCCGGTTCTCCCAGATTAGAGTCCACGCACTTAACCACTACACCAAACTGGCTCTCTGAAAGAACAGCTTAAAAACCAGGAACATCATAGACCCAATATAACTCCAAATGAACAGCTTTGGGTCACTATTAGGGAGGGAAAAAAGCAGGGTATAAATATCAAAAAAGACAGACAAATAAATTTTGGGCTGTAAGCACCTTGGGAAACTTTTCATTTATGTTGAGATAGTGAGCTATCTAGCAGCCTGAAGAGCCCGAACTAACCCGATCTTGCCAGAACTTGGAAGCTGGTTAGTATTTGGATGGGAGACCAAGGAAGGCCAGGATTGTTATGCGGAAAGGCAATGGCAAAACACCTCTGCTCATCATTTGCCTTGAAAACTCCACGATCTGATCCTGAGTTGGTTGCTATGAGTTGGTTGCAACTTGATGTGAGGCTTCTGTATTGGCAGCAAAAGATCAGACCTTTGTTTAATAAAACAGAGTTCTTTATTTCTAATACTGCATGACAGGTTCTCGAATGTTTGTTAGAGATACCACACAAAGAACAGTCAGAGTTAATATACCCTCCAATACAGTTTGAACCCCGACATTTGACCAATCACAGAAGGGGAAGAAAAGCGCGGTTAAAAGTTCTTAGCCGTTTTACTTCCCACAGGAAAGGTGAAGTGTGAAAGTTATAAAAATTCCCTTCTTGAACTAGGCGCCCCAGATGTGTGAAGCATATACATAACAAAGTGGTTGCTGCAGCCTTTCAAGGTCTTCACATAGCGATAAGACAGTTCTGTGTCTCCGGAGTTGGAGGAGGGAGACTGCATGGGAGGAAAAGCCATTTGTTCTTAGGTGACGTGTGAGTATGCGAGGTCGCCACTCTCCCGGATGAAATGGTTACATAGACCAGACCTTCAAAGAGCAACACAATTCAGAGCAATAAACGTGGGGGGGGGGGGGGGGGGGAGAACAGGAGACAGCTTGAGAGAGATAGCAATGGTTACACTTCTAACTGAGCGATAGCAGGTTACACAAAGCACAATGAAAACCCTGTTAGGATCCTATGATCCTGACACTTGACAGCACACAATAAGTGAGTCACAGCTGACTTCTGGCAACCCCCTGGGCTTTTCAAGGCAAGAGGTATTCTGAGGTAGTCTGCCATTGCCTGCCTCTGCGTAGAGACCCTGAGCTTCCTTGGTGGTTTCCCATCCAAGTACTAACCAGGGCAGACCCTGCTTAACTTCGAAGATCTGACGATTTTGGGCTATCCTGGGCTATCCAGGTCAGGGCAAATTAGTGAGTTAGGAAGCTAGAGAGACAGCTATCCCTTTGGGCAATTTTACTGGTCATATTTCCCTCACCTGCAAACAATTATTTGTATAATACTGTGTTAGAAATTGTACGGAATCTAAAAGCAGCACCGCCACCCATACCCTGTAAGATTCCATGCATCAGTCAGGCCAGAGGAATTAACACATTAATAATAAGGGTTTTAGCAAGGGGCTGTTTGGCAGAGCAGAAGTAGGGAAGGTGATGTCAGCTAACGCTGCCATGGTTCCCGGGAGGGAGTTACCATCTCTCCCCTGCCTATGTCGCTCAGGCGGGATGTTGAGTTTTGTTTCTATTGCAGCTGCCTTATCACTCGCTGCCTAGCCCTGACCTTGGTGTCTGGTGCTGCTTCCTCCCTTGGGAACACAGAACCATTATTTTAGGCAGTTTGCTAGTATTTTGTGATCAGGGCTCTTTGGTGGGTTTTTGCCTTGAATTCTGTATAACTGTCCATCTCTAAGAGGCCCTCGCCCTTACTGACACGGAGCATGTGCAGATGACCCTACTATTATCTCAATAAACTACTTCTGGTTAAGTAACATAAGAACATAAGACAAGCCAATGTTGGATCAGGCCAATGGCCCATCCAGTCCAACACTCTGTGTCACACAGTGGCCAAAACCACCAGGTGCCCTCAGAAGGTCCAGCAGTGGGGGCAGGAAGCCCTCCCACTGCTGCCCCCCCCCCAAACACCAAGATAACAGAGCATCACTTGCCCCAGACTGAGAGTTCCAATCTATACTTTTGTGGCTAATAGCCACTGATGGACTTCTGCTCCATAAGTTAACGTTGTTGAGACTGATTCTGTGGGACTCTGACAGGTGAGATAGGTGGGACTGGGGAGGAGAGATAAAGAAGAGGAAAGAAAGGCCGTGAGAAACAGAAAAGTCTGTTCTTGATGCAAGGGGTGGCATTGGCATCAGCAGAAGTTTTCAGGGGAGAGAAGCGCACAGCAAGAGGTTGCCCTTTAGTGCTTTCTCATGCAAGACCCAGGATGATGTGATAACCAGAGACAGAGTTCTGAGAACCTTGAGTCAGCTGGTGGCTTCAGATACGGACTTGAAACTGTTCCTGCAAACATGGCTTGCACAATTTATGGTACATCTGAGCTATAAGCAACCCCAGCATCCGCAGGTTGTGTTTTGCTTCTGTTTCAGAAGAAGTTAGAAAATGTAGGATTATTGTGCCCCAGCAGGCCTCAAAACACGACTGGCAGGTCAATCAACTTGGTGGCTCAATTGTTTATGGGGTGGCTGAAAACTTGGTATTAGAAAAACAAGTAACCATGTAGCTATTTATTGCAAAGCTATCAACATGATAAGAATTTGAGATTAGCATTTGTCCTGGTGAGTTGTCTGAACATTGGCTTATTTTCTGTTCAGAAAAGTGCAAGTGGTCATATAAAGATAATATGGCTTCCTTTATCTTATCTATGTCAGTATGGCATAAAACTTCATCTCATTATCTTGCCATATCTAGATTTTGCCATTTTCAAATGTGCCAGACAGTGTACTTTTTCTGAACTCTGAGTTTTTCTCTGAAACTTTTTATACTAAAAAGCACACCTGAATCTCTCTCACACTATTAGATCCAGTTGTGAATGTGGTTATTGTGCAGTAGAATGTTGGTTGTGCAGATTATTGTTCACATCCTATTCTTAAAGTGATTTAAAGTGACATGAATCCCTTCTAGGCCAGCCATCCTATAACAATCCTATTGATACAAATGGGACTCACAAGTGTTTCATTTCAAGAGCCAGTTTGGTGTAGTGGTTAAGTGCGCGGACTCTAATCTGGGAGAACCAGGTTTGATTCCCCACTTGCACCTGGCTGGATGACCTTGGGCAAGCCATAGCTCTGTACCAGCTGTTCCCTCAAGGACAGCTTGGAAAAGAGCTCTCTCAGCCCCACCTACCTCACAGGGTGTCTGTTGTGGGGAGGGGAAGGGACAGGAGTTTGTAAGCCGCTCTGAGACTCCTTTGGGTAGTGAAGGGCGGGGTATAAATCCAATCGCTTCTTCTTCTTCTTCATTTGAGCTGGAACACAACCTTGCTTTCAACTGGTCACAAAATACAAGAAGCTATGAGAGTGCTTGATGCATGTTCTATGAATAGAGATTGGCTGCAGTCCTACGAACACTTTACTGGGAGTAAGCCCTTTTAAATAAAACCGGGGTTGCCATTTGCCCACCCCCTGCTGGCATTCAATAGGGTGGGGAATGGGGGTGAGAAATGGCAGTCTTCCAGCGTCACAACATCACTTCCAGCTATGTAACTGGAAGTGACATTACCACATTGTGGGTTGCTCTAGGATTCACCCAAAACACAGTGGTTTTTACCTCAGAGTTTCAGGTGAATCCTAGAACATTCTGTGATAAGGTGATGTCACTTCTCCCAGGGGGCTCCCAGCACTAAATAAAACATGACTTACTTCTGAGTAGACCTGCTTAGGATTTCTCCCACAGTCCTTTGCACATTATAGTTGTTGCCATTATTCTGGACTCACCATTTATTTAGCTCTTTTTCACATGCTCAAAGCTCTTCAGATACACATTATCTCTGTAATCCTAATGGTTGTCCTATAATATCAACATAATGTCAGTGTCAAGGATTTGGGGGGTGGGGGTGGGGGTAGAGTTTGAGGCTGAGAGAAAATAGTTTGCCCGAGACCAAATCCATACCTGATACTTTCCCACTGCTTGTTGGTGTGCATGTGTGAAGAGCATAAAGATAGTTTTTAACACACATTTATTACATGTGTGAAAAATAGAAGGCAGGTCTCAAGGTGCTTGTGTCGGGTTTCTGCATGGAGACAGATGCCCAAGCGGGACAACTGACTTACCACACAAGTGGGTATCAATGCTTTACAATGCACCAGTGATTTCAATCTAGGAAGGTTGATTTATTTTTGAATTTTACTCTTCCTGTGCTTCACATTAGGAGTTTGGCCTGTGCCTACCCAGCATATTCCTGACTGGGATGACATTTAAAATGGGGGTTTCACAGCTCAGTTTCTCTTAACCACTGCACCACACTATTCAGAGACAATAAGCTCAACTTGAGCATTTCTAAAGCAGGCCCAGCAGTCTTCTTCTTTCTTCCTTAAAAAAATAAATCTCCACATGACACTCTACAGTCAGAAACACTCGATGGCACCCTTGTTAGGACACAATTTTTCCCCAGCAAACAAAGAACCTCTTTCATGATTATTTTCCTCATCTTCTGATACACTTCAAAAGATTTATTTGGGATGCACATTTCTCAAGGTTGTTGCTAACAACCCTATTCGTCCAAAGGTTTCCTCTTCATGAACAACAACTCTAAAAATCCTTGAACCTCAGAGGTTGGTTAGATAAGCAAAGAAAATGAATCCAGTTTGCCCTGCGTTTGTGTGAAACATGCCAAGTTGCAATTTTCTTCCTTGTGAAAGACTAAATTTGGTTTAACCCGCAGCAACAAGATTTCATTCCTTGAGCGTGACTTTGCTTCCAAAAACTACTGGGCCAGTTATTGTTTTATTTCATTCAGAGATTCCAGCTGAAGCCAGATGAGATGTTAAAATATCCATGAATAGGTTTGGCAGAACCTTTCTTTGCTGACTGAAGAAGCAGGTCTGGTGCCCTTTGATTCGGACTGGAGGCATTGCACAGGAGGAGGAAGGTTTCCCTCTTTCTCGCCTGCCCCATTTCCCCAGCCTCTATAGCTGCCATTCACCTATGAGGAACTTAGAGGCAAATCACAGACCTTTCAGCATTTTATCTGGTGTGATCCTCTAACGGAGATTAAAACAAAGAGAATAAATCACCGTTCTATCCATCACTTTGTTTCCAAAGTGTTACTCAGCTTGTTGGAGCTGCCATTCATTGCCATCCTCCACGCCAAGCCCCCCAGCAAAGAGGGTCAAACATGGTTATTGCCAGGGATTCAATGTCTTCTGGGGCCACACCCCCTTGGCGACTGCCCTGCTGGGAAAGCTTGAAGTCACCCATCCCTCCGACCATGGCAAAACAAGTACATTTCCTGTCTAATTAGTGGAGAGGGCAGCTTCCACAGTTAGATTACCCAGTCTGTCGAAGACACAATTTTGTTTATTTATCTGAGTATTTATTCCATTTATACCTCACCTTTCTCCTCAAAGTAGCTTACGTCATTCCTCACTTCTCCAGGTTATCCACACAACAACCCTGTGAGGTAGGTGAGGCAGCACATATGTGACCGGCCCAAGATCACTCAGCAAGCTTCCATGACCGAGCAGAGATTCAGACCTGAATTTCCTGAATCCTTATCCAGCACTCTGATTTTAAAAGATCTTCTGATTTTAAAAGAAATTAAAACGTTTCTGCAGGCCCCTAAAAGTATCGTGGCCCCACGCTGTACCTACTGTGCCTAATGGATAAGCCAGCCCTGTTGATAACTCTGAACAGTAGACTGATGAAAACAGGTTACATCTGCGCAAAACCTTATGCATTGCCAAAGCCCCCTTCTTCCGATGTTACTAATTGCCAAAAGCTCCCTTTTGTCTGTTTTATGCCCTGCCACACCCTGTCTGGTGCCAATTATATTAAGAGAGCCGTAATTTTACAGCAATGTGTTATCAAGAGTTCAAACCATAACTCAGCCAACTGCAGCGTATGAGATGATATGCCTGCCTTTTTCTTCAGTCGCAACCCCCTTAGTGTTCATGATGAGCACAAGACACAAGATGCAATTTTCCCTACTCAGAGATGTAGCTGCTAGGCATCAGGGGTGGGCGACTGGGTTGGGGAAGGAGCTGAACCCTGTTATTTTAGCAAATCACATTAGCAGAATCAGATGTTCCCCCCAACTGCAGATCTAGAGACTGTGATCTGCCAGGGACAGGCACCAGAGAAACAAGACTGCCCTGGCTAAATAGGGAGGGTAGATGTTCCAGATTTAGAATGGGGGCAGAACGACATGTAAGTGTAGTAAGCACCTTGCAACTTGTTCAGTTCCTCTATTGGTGTAAAAAAAATACTTCAAAGTCTTTGGACCTAATGCCAAACTTTTTTTTTTTTGGCTTCATCCATCTGCTTCTTTTCCTTCTCCCTAACCGGGCGCCAGGATGGCTGGTTGCTTTGGATGAGGGAGGGAAGGACTATTAAAACAGTACTGGGACAGGTGGGAGAGCGCACAAATCCCACACCCATCTAGGTTTGCCAGCTCCAGGTTGGGAAATTTCTGGAGATTTTGGGGGCGGAGTCTGGGGAAGGTAGCGTTTGGGGAGGGGAGGGCCATAATGCCACAGAGTCCACCTTCCAAGCAGCCGTTTTCTCCAGGGGAACTGACCTCTGTTGCCTGGAGATCAGTTGTAATTCCAGGAGGTCTCCACCCATTCCCTGGAGCTTGACAACCCTACGCCAATCTGGGGTGGATATTGCTAGTGTGTTCTTGCAGTCGCAACTGTAGGGGCTTGTATATTTTCAAGTTACCTACTCTTGCGTTTTCATGGCCCTGGACTGTGGAGCATGCTATAAATGTTTGATGGCATCTTACCAATCCGGTTATCTTCAAGATCAGCAAATTTGCTAGAGCGACCTTTGTCAAAAGCACTCAAGAGGTGAAACCTAAATGGCAAATAATTAGAGATTTCAAAGGGAGTTCCTTTGTCAAACAAGAGCTCGCAGTCCAAGCCTCTGGTCAGATGAGAACACAGCCAGTGACTCATAAATCATTTTGTCTGGGAAAGTAACATGAGAACCCAGTCAGCCCGCAGCATGGCTTCCTAGTTAGAGAAGCATTCCAAGCTATTAGCAAGCTGTGTAACTGGTCCAGTGGGCCAAAGACGGGCTGGGGTTACTTTTCCTCCAGCAGCAGTCTCCCGTGTCACTTGGCAAGCCCTCTTTGAAATGTGGGCATCTGTTATTCAAAACAGCAAAAGCAAAAAAACCCGAATAACAAAAATCCTGTTGGGCACTTACAACCAATTGCACTGACCGAAAGTAGTTCTCTGGCTCCCAGCCATCCTGTCAAGGCAGAATAATCTTTCAGAATTGACAGGAAACCCCTCCCCCCCAACACACAAATTGGTTGGAACAGGTTTTGGTAATTTCCTAATGTACTAACTCAGATAAGGCTTTGTTCCCAAAACAGACAGCTGTTAAAAAGTGCAGTTATTGCCATTTGAACATCAACCTAGTTTTTGTCTCCCCAGGGCAGTCAAAGTATTCTGCTAAACACACTACAGAGCCAGGCCTCAGCCCATGCTATTCTGACTTTTCAGTAACCCTTTATGCTGCTTGGGGGAACAAAGGATATCCTTTGCTAAATAAATATCAGAGGCTGGAGATTGTTTACTCGTTCCTAGATCATTTACGAAGGCTGTTAGGAAGCGGAAGTATATAATAGGATGGTCATCAGATTTACTTTCCGACAGCCAATCACTTGTGTAGGGAGTGTGGTGGTCACTCTCCTCTGGAACATGTCTGTGTGACTAGAGGATAGAAAACAAAATTATGGACAGGGATGTAAAGAGAGAAGAGGGTGGTTCATTGGAGCCCTTTTTATCTTGGCAAATTCACCATGAGCGTACTTCTCCCTCTGTTTTGGCCCAGCAAAGTGGTCCCCTCACATGATGAGCACAAAGTTTTTTATATCTCAGAATCCTTTTGAAGAGCAGGTTGCCTCAGGGCATGGCGCGATATGATCTCACCATGTACCGGAACATTCCGAGGACGCTGCTGCTAAAGCTGTGGAGGAGAGGCCAACTCATGGGAAAAAGACAGCCTCAGCAATTTTCTGTGAGCTCATTTCTCACAGACATCGGTGTGGCATAGTGCCGAGGGACATTGGTGAGGGCTGGTCTGGTCTGGTGGTTAGAGCAGGGGTCCCCAACCTTTTTGAGCCTGTGGGCACTTTGGGAATTCTGACACAGACTGATGGCTGCTGCAGGATGCAGAGTGCAGGATGCAGAGTCATATACACAGAGGAAGCTATCCTGTGAGATAGCGGCGTTACTGGCTTTTCTTGCACCATCTCCAGCTATCTTTCTCTGTTACTGGTTTTAACTTGTTTTTAATTGATGTTTTATGACTGTGTTGTACACCGTTCTGAGACCGGCCTGCCAAGGGAGGGCAGTTGAAAAAATTCAGTAAAATAAAATAAATAAAGTAATGCCACCCCTGTGGTGGAGGGAGCAAACTGAAGTGCAAGCAAGGAGGAGAAACTGCTTTCAATGTCATGTTTGGCACTGTTTATTATTTTTATGCTTATTTTTTATTTATAACCTACTTTCTCCCTTGGTCAGAGACCTCAAGTGGCTTTTGGCATCATCCCCCACCTCAGTTCCCACAACAACAACCTTGTGGAGGTAGGTCAAGTTGAGAGACTGTGACGGTCCCAAGGTCACCTGGCAGGCTTCCAGGGGTGAACAAGGGATTCAAACCTGATCACTCCATGTTCTAGTCTGACACTAACCCACAGGTCCCCAACAGGGTGCCCATGGGTGCCAAGGCTCCTGCTGGCACCTTTTCTGGTGCCCAAGTGTTTTTAGAAAGTGAGCGGGGCTGGGTGGGGCTCTTGCCCAGCGGGCTTCTGACTGGCCCCCGGAAATCTGATTGGTTGTTTCAGCTGCAATTGCCAACATATTGTTTGTTTGACTCTCTCTCTCTCAGTTTGGTGAGCCAGTTTGATGTAGTGGATAAGAGCGGCAAGACTCTAATCTGGAGAACTGGGCTTGATTCCCCACTCTTCCATATGAAACCCGCTGGGTGACCTGGGCCCAGTCACAGTTCTCTCAGAGCTCTCTCAGCCCCACCTGCCGCACAGGGTGTCTGTTGTGGGGAGAGGAAGGGAGGGCGATTGTAAGCTGCGCTGAGACTCCGTAAGGTAGTGAAAAGCAGGGTATAAAAACCAACTCTTCTTCCTCTTCCTCAGTGTATTTTTAATTACCCCAGTTCTCCCCTGCACTTGGGCTTCCTCTAAGGTTGCCAGCTCTGGGTTGGGAAGTACCTGGAGATTTTGAGGGTGGAGCCTGAGGAGGGTGGGGCTGGGGAAGGGGAGGGACTTCAACGGGGTATAATGCCATAGAGTCTGCCTTCCGAAGTGGCTGTTTTCTCCAGGTGACCTGATATCTGTCGCCTGGAGATCAGTTGTAATTCCAGGAGCTGGAATTACAGGATGGAATCGTCGCTGTCCTCAACTGAATGCCTGGTGAAACATTTCCGCCTTACAAGCCCTGCGGAACTGTAACAAGTTTTGCAGGGCACAGATGTTATTTGGAAGAGAGTTCCACCAAGTTGGAGCCAGGGCAGAAAAGGCCCTGGCTCTGGTTGAGGACAGCCGGATGTCTCTCGGGCTGGGGACCACCAGGCAGTGTTCCCTCTAAGCTGAGTGTGAGCTAGCTCACAGTTTTTTAGCCTCCAGCTCACACATTTTTGTCTTAACTCAGGAAGGAAAGCTCCAGAGCAAACTGATTTATGCAGGTGCCAAATTGCTGGCTCACCGCTTTAATGCCAGTAGCTCACAAAGCAGAATTTTTGCTCACAAGACTCCACAGCTTAGCGGGAGCATTGCCACCAGGGCTGTTTTGATGACACAGGCTGCATTTACACATTCTTGGATATGGCACTGGAGCAGTCATATTTGCAGATGGAATGTCTCGTCCACCCGGGACAATCCAGTTGCAAGTGACTGGCGATGGGCAACAATAGCCCAGTATCTAACCATGTGTCAATGCAGCCTATATAAATCTGTCTTGATGCTTGTTCTCTGATGTGTGTAAACAACCATGGATGTGGAGATCAGAAAATAATAACACCCCCCCTCCCCCCAGGTCGGTTTGTTCTGAAAATCTGACTCGGACTAGCACGGTAGGTTTCACTGATCTCAAACACTGGACTCTAATTCAGGGACAGAGAGTGTAAGTCAGAGTTAAAAGTCCATTAAAGGGGATGCAACCAGCCACTTACAGAACTGTAGCGTTCAAAGGAGATGGCTGTTTAATGGAGTGAGATCTCAGTGCTAAATCTCCACTCAACTGCCCTGGGCTTGCTTCTTTTTATCCTGCCCCCAAATTGTCTTGAGGACTAGGGAAAGCAACTGTGGTAAGCTTTTGTGGTAAGTCACCACTGTAGCCTCTGTTAACTTCCATGCATACTTCCAGGCAATGTTAATCAGATGTGAGCAGATTTAGGGATATTTGGGAAGAATCAGAACTATTCATAAGGGGGACAATTTTTAGGATCGAGTCAAGGACATTTCTGAAAATCAGAGAACCTTGCAAGATAAGTTGTTTTAACCCCCCCCCCCCCAGCAAATCCCTGTATTTTTTTGGGGGGGGGGAGACAAAAAATTTGTTTCAGTTGTTCATTTGTTCTAGTGATACTTGGGTGCAAGATGTTGCTTGGAACACATGTGAAAGACTATACAACTGCAAATCTAGTACCGCTCCTGCACTCTGCTCGCAAATTCAGAAAGCTGAGCCCCAAAATCAGGTTTTAACACTGGCTCAAGTGTTACCCAAACAGGCAGTCTCCAATTAAGTTGGGGAAATTAGCTAAAGGAGACAGAGTGGCGGGCGGGTCACTGGGATTGACACCAACGTATACCAGGATTTCTCCCTTTAAGAGAGCTCTCAAATAAACCAGGCAGGTGTTCAACCAGAAAGGGTTTTTTTTAATTAAAAAGAAAATAGAAACGGACAAAATACGTACACACACACAACACATGCAAGAGCTAACTAATGAAAAACAGGGAGGAAATGGGAAAGCTTTTTAGGGAAGGGTGATATTTACCAATTTTGAAGGGGTCCATGGAAGCAGCAGCAGTAGTAGAGAGAAAAACAGACAGCATTTTGTTTTGTGAAGGAGAGAAAAAGAAACTCACAAAGTGGGCGTGTACGTGTTTGCACAACAACACGAGACGGATTCGATCAATGTGGTCTTCTACAATGACTGCTTGGGCCCCCCTCCCACCTAAAACTTTTGATCTGTGCCACTTCACACAGGAGGTTTGTGCCAACCCAAGTTCTCAAACAGCAGCAAGGTTTTTCAGAGCATCCACACAATGCTCTCCCCTCCAGTCGCTCTCCAGCCATATCTTTCTGTGCTGACTTTTCACAAACAGCACCAGGTTCCGTTTTTCCTGCTTATCCCCTGTGCCTGCCCCCCTCCCAGCAGCAATGAGTGCATATCAGAGACTCACCCCTATGTGAAAGCAGCCCTAGTGCTCACAAACAGACTTGTTTCAGAGTTTGCTTTATTACATCAGCCTGCAAGTGGGGCTTAGGTCATGGAACACTCCTCCACACAAACAAAACCCTGCACAGAGAAATCTAGCACATCAGGAAAGTGAGTCCATGACCTGTTGGATTTCTACGTGAAAGGTGTTTTTGTATGGAGACGCTTTCGATCATGTCAGCCCCCCACCTGGAGTGCAAAGCAGTGCAAGCTAGAAGCAAAGTGCCAAATGACCCACCACTGCTTCAGAAATGGAAAACTTTTAAGCAGGGCTATTTTGGGGCAGGAACGCAGAATGGAGTTCCGGCTGGCTTCCGAGTTGGCCATGCCTACAGCCTCCCCCGCCTTGGGTTCCCCAGGCACCTCCCAAGCCAGGGTCCACCTGGGGAAGCCAATCCAATCCAGGGAGGGAAGGCAGTTTAAATTGCCTCCCCACTTTGGGTTCCCCACATACGCAGCTACAGGGCGCCTGGGGAAGCCAATCCAGAAACTTCCTTCCTTCTCTTGGATTCCCCATGCGCCTGCAAGCTACAGGGCACCTGGGGAAGCCAATCCTGGGAGGGAGCTGTGCGGCCAGGGGTGTGGCCTATTATGCTAATGAGTTCCTGCTGGGCTTTTTCTACAGAAAAGCCCTGCTTTTAAGTACTTTTTGGCTGTGGTCTCACACACTAGACAATCCACTTTCAGTCCACTTTCCAACTGGATTTTGCCAGTTCTCACAGTAAAAATCCAGTTGGAAAGTGCACTGAAAGTGGATTGAAACTGGATTAAGGAGGGTGTCTGACCACAGCCTTTGATGCAGTCTTCCAATCAATTCCCAAGCGCGCTGATGTCACTGAAAAAAAATCAGCTGCTGGGTAGCGAAACAACAGCAGGAGGGAAGCCCAAGGCAAGAGATAAGAAACAGCGCCACCCCAACCACTCGCACAGTGGCTGCTTCTCCTCCTCTTCTGTGGAAAGAAAACAGCGTTCTGCTGAATTGCGGCCCTCCCCGTTCCCCCCTCCTCTTCTGGCTGTACCACTGGCCAGGAGGGGCGGGGGAGGAGCTGGCAAAGCGCCTCCTCCCAAGCCGGAGGGTTCTTGCAAAAGACCCCTTTCGCCGTCGCCCCTCCCAGTGAGCTAATGAAAACAAAAAGGTCGGGTTGGTTTAGCTCCGAAGCTTGTGATTCGCTTGCCAGGACATTGCCAAAGTCCCTTGAACTTTGCACTCGCAGATGACTGCGGCAATAAACAAGCGAGGTATAAATACCAGAGCTCTGGAACCGGCCGTCGCTGTTTCCTTTTTCTCCCTCTGCCGTTCTGCGCGAGCCAAGTTGCTGAGCAGCCAAGCAAAGGAAGGGGTGGGGGCGCGCGGGTAAGTAAGTCTCTGGTATCCTTGCGAAGTTCGGCGTGCGGAGTTTTGTGCCAAAGGCGGCTCAGAGGTTAAGAGGCGAGCCTAGGATTTTGGAAGGAAAGTTTGCAGACAGACGGGGGCGTGCAAAGAAGTTGGCTTCAACTTTTTGCATGACCCCCCCCCCCCCCCCCCCGCGTGTCGGATCTCCACTACCCCTTCACACGCCAGCGCCCTGCTGATTGCCATGAGCTGCTTCGTGGACTAATCGGGAAATTACTGGAAATGACAGGTTTTTATGTGTGCGCAAAGAACGCGCCCATAGGAGCGAGAGGATCGCTAGTGTGATATTCTCGGGTTAGCTTCCCCAAGCTAGAGAAGGGCGATGCGGCTGGCGGCTGAAAGTTGGATTCCAGTAGTTTTTATGCATATGCGTGGCAAGTCGTGTTCCCTCTTTAATGTGTCTTGAACGGTGCCTTTTGGCTGCGGCGGGGGGAGGCGGGACCTAACGCATTAATTTTTATAATAAATAAACGTGCATGTTCTGTTCATGTGATCAAGCTGTTTGGCAGATGCTGGGGGACAGGCAGTGGTCGTGGGTTCTGGAGAGGCAAGAAAATAGGACGGATTCGGCCAGTTTTCCCCACTGGGCGTTGCCGAGGGGGTATGTGCTAACCCGTTGCCTAGCTCTCCGTCTCCGTACTGCAGCGTCCCAGTCTCTTTTGTCCGTACAGGTCCCGTGACCCCCCAGCATTGTTTTCGGTCGAAGGGACGCCACCGTCCCGTTTTCGCCTGTCGAAAAGCTGTCTGGATTTAGCCCCGTCGCTTGACGTCTCCAGCTTGTCTCTCCCCGCCGCCCCCCAAGTTGGGACTTAAAGGCTAGTTGCCAGAAAGAGGTGGAGAGGGAACGGCAAAGAAAAAAAGAGAGAGAAAAGAGGCGCTTCGTTTAATAATAGGAAGGGATTTTAAAATCTGTGGGCGTATTTGGGAACTTCTCTTTGCTTTCCAGTTATTACAAGAGTTGTAGGCAGGGGCTCAGTCAGCAGGAACAAAGACTGCAATCCTATGCCTGTTTACTCGGGCAGAAGCCCTCTTTAACACCGCGGGGATTTATTTTCAAGCCCACATGCTTTGTCTTGTGGTGTGCACTTTGGCCGCAAGTGCTGGGTAACTGGTGGTGTCACTCTGTTGACTTGAATGACCAAAGCTGCTGAAATCTGTTCCCAAAGTGGTTGCATGTGTGGGGGGTGGGGGGTTGTATGTTTGAAAGAACTATATTTACAAACGGAGAACGCTTAAACATGCTGCATTCTTAATGCTTAGTTTTATTGAATGCAAAATAATTAGCTTTTGGTTTATTGCTTAACAAAGAGTTGGGGGGGGGGGGGATGTCCTGAAAACCCATCTTGGAACAAAGTTCTTTGGAGACTTCACTGCCCTGGCTGTTCTAGGAATGCTTGCCCATGAGCAAAGAGCGTGATAGCCCGTGCGGTTCCAGATTTCTAGGCTGTTACCCTAACTTTGTTTTTCTTTGTTTTGCAGCCAAAGCCCAGCCATGTGGGTTGGGCTGGGGCTTGCCCTGGCTCTCTGTTTCCTCCCAGGAGGAGGGACGGAGAGCCAGGGCTCCAGCCCCCGTTGTAAAGAACCTCCAGAATGGCGCATCCGAGAGGAAAACCCTATGCTGGACTCCAGAGGTTTTGTAACAGTCGTGGCTCTTCTCCAAGCTAGCTGATATATGTGCCTGCTCCAGGCTTCCAGGTGAAAATGGCTTGTTGCATTTTCAGATTGCATTTTGAGGCAGGAGAACAGAGGAAGTTTTACTTAAGGGTGTAGACATGGCTCAGTGGTCAACCGTCTGCTTTAGGCGCAGGTCTCAGGTTCCCACCTGTGCGTCTCTGGTTAAAAAGACTGGGAAAGTAGGTAACGTGCAAGACCTGAGGCCCTAGAGGACTGCTGCCAGTCAGAGTCGACTTTCGTTGATGAAAGGCCAGACTCTGTAAGGCAGCTTCACGTGTTTTGGAAAATAAGGCATTTGACCAGAGTTGGTTGAATCAAAAATATTCCAGGGGCCTGGATCTTTTGCCAGATTTCATGGGGCCGTAACTTGTCTGGTGCTCTTAGACTGGGTTCATATTACAGTTGTAAAGTAGTTTTTGGCTCAGAAAGTGACATTGCTGGTTTCATAGCTTGGATTCTATAGCACTGCCTGTAGCCACAAAGCTCTTCCTCAAATAAGCTTCATTTTCTAGTTTTATCCTAAGTTTGATTCTGACAAAAAACATACTGATAAAGAGCCCATAGTATAATTTCCCATGTTTTCTTAGGGATTATTTACAAATGTGGTATTGCTGTTGTAAGTTTTTCTCTTTGATTACAATGCTGTTTTGTAGGGTTTCCATGACAGGCCAGTTCCCTGGTGCTATGTACTGTGTCAGGGAAAATCAAGGGCAGATAACGAGCTACAATGAGAGTGTGCAAGACCATGTGCCATATCAGTTGGGGAGAATGACCTGTAAACCTTCTTCACAGAGTGACTTGCCCTTTTGTCATTCTTGGTGGCTGTGGGTGTAGGAGGGGTGGGAAGAGGCATGTTGCAGCCCAAGCCGCCTAGAGCCGCTTTGTGCTGGCTAGGCGGAATATAAACCTAAATAAATAAGCAAGCCTGATTTTTGGAAGCAGGGAAGAGCCGGTTATTGCCAGGTTTTCTTCTGCTTTAGCTGTCTCACCAGCTGCAGGTGTACACAGCTTGTTCCTCAAAAGTTGCAGATGGAGGAGAAAACGGCAGGTATTTCCCCCCTCTTCGGCACTACACTAATGCTTGCAAATTTGTGTATGCCAGAGCCTTGTTAGAATAACATGCAGAAAAGTCTTTAGAATGACACATAATTTTAACTTCAGTTCCACAAACGGAGTAATTCAACTCAACAGTTTTTGAAGAAATCTCTTATAGCTGTTCAGCAAAGACAGACTGTGTTGGCCTGATGCAACACCGAAATCTTATTGACCAGCAGTGTTAATTATAACATCTGGCTAAAGATTCGGTTTCCTAATCAAAGCAGAAAATGAAACTTGACACCACTTCTAAAGATGCAGGTTTTGGTATATAAGCTGCTTGGAACCACACAGACAAGCCTGTGGAAGACAATCCACCATGAATATATAGCCAATTGTTGGGCAGATGAGAAGCCATTATGTGTTTCATCCAGCGTAGTGCAGTAGTTAGATTGCTGGAATAGCAACTGGGAGACACAGGTTCACATGGAAGCCTGCTGGGTATTGTATTCGGATCTGCAAAATATTCAGGAATCCCGAATATATTCGGGTCCATTATGCCCTATGGGGCCATTATAGTCAATGGCAAATCTCCTAGGGTATATTCAGTGATGGGGTGGGGGAGGTGTTGAGGTAGAGGCACCAAATATGCAGTGTAGCTGCTGGAGTCTCTCCCCCAAAGACCCCCCCCCCAGTTTCAAAAAGATTGGACTAGGGGGTCCAATTCTATGGGCACCCAAAGAGGGTGCCCCCATTCTCCATTGTTTCCAATGGGGGAAAATAGCTAGGCTTTTATTCAGGATTCTCTAATTGGTTATCTGAATCAGACTGGAGAATCTGATTTAGCTTAATACCTAAATAATACTGATAAGGCATTTATTCGGCTCGGTACATACCAAATGCACTCCCCCAGTATGAAGTGTTCACTTTCCTTCATTATCTTCCATTAGGCTGGAAGACCTGCGACTGAAGCTGGAAAATGATGGATTTACCAATGTCTCCTTTGTGGTAGTCAACCACCAAGGGCCCAGTTCCCAGAAAAAGTATCCCCACCTGAGAGAGAAGGTTTCAGAGAACATTCCTGTGTACCAGCAGGGGGAGACCCAGCCTGATGTTTGGACTACTTTAAATGGAAAGAAGGATGACTTCCTGATCTATGACAGGTCTGACTATAAAGGGGAAAACGAGGAAATCTTGATTTTAACAGAGCACCATTTCCTACTGTATTGAGGGATTTGAAGCATGTGGCCTTACAAGAGAGAGTGGTCCCCATTTTGGGCTAGATATCAACCTCTTGTTGTTGGTAACCCTTTGTTTCATTGATGGCTTTGTCATAGTTTTCCCTAAGGTGATATGTCTTTACCCCACCAGACCAGGTAGAGCCTCAAATGCTCAAAGTCTGCTATATGTTAAAAAAACCACACCTGGACACACTAAATTAGATATAAGGGAGAAAAGCTGTAGCCTATCCTTTCCCTGACATGCTATATTTCTGTGTATGAGTTCCCTGTTTGTGTAGGGATACTCAGTCGTGTAAACCTTCATTTTCAGCCTGATGTGGTACAGCTCAGACAAATCACTGACATAATCATAGTGAGAACTAGGACTATGCCTTATTTATTTGTATTTGTGTTATTTATAGTCCGCCTTTCTCATTGGGACTCAAGGTGGATTATGCAGAGTGAGTCAATATAATCCACAGGATGGGACATTCGATAAAGAGTTCCCTGAATTGTAGCAGGCACAGAAAAAGAAAGGGTGCCCCTGTTTTAGCAGCAGTGTAACAATCAGAAAGAGTTTTCTCTCCTTCTCCCTAACACCAGAACTTGGGGGCACCCATTGAAGAGATGAGCAATAGGTACAGGACAGACTAAAGGAAGCATTTCTTTATTCAAGTTAGTAATTAAATTGTGGAATTCACTGCCAGTGGAGGCTATGAGCATAGATGGCTTTAAAAGGAGGTTAGATATTGATGGAGGGGGAGGTCCATCGATGGCTACTAGTCATGGAGACTAAAGGGGACCTCTGTATTCTGTAAACCAGGGGTGGGCAAATAGCAGCCCGAGGGCCACATGCGGCCCATCACAGAGTTTTTTGCGGTCCGCCAAGGCAGACATTAACTTGCAGGCTGTGATGAGAATCTCAACAAGCAATCTCATTCCTGATTGGTCTGATGCAGCAGGGCTTAAGGAGGAAGTGGCCAGAGTTGCTATTGTGAACAGGCTACTACAAACGTCTTTGCAGGAGCTCCTGGGAGTCATAACAGGGCATAGGTCATCCAGAGAACATACTTATTTTTCAGTTCAATAAAACTGTGCATAAAGACTGCATTGATAACAAGACTTGGTTCTCTTTCTTAGGTGTGGCCGTCTTGTGTATCATCTTGGTTTGCCTTACTCCTTTCTGACTTTCCCGTATGTGGAAGAAGCCATTCAGGTTACATACTGTGAATCAACATGTGGAAACTGTCCTTACCTGGTATGAGTTGATTTTATAGCAGTGGTTCTTATCCTGTGGGTTGGGACCTAAGAATGGGTTGCAGCTATCTTGGAGTTGGGTCATGAGGCCAAGGGGGAGAAGGAGCTGGGAGATGAAACTTCTGGGAGGCTCTGTTGGATGTTTGGTTTTGTTTCTGCACAATACGTGAAATGGCTATGAGATAAAGCCTCTTGCGTCACCAGATATCTATAGTTCATTGTTAACTAATGGAAGAAAGTAGCATCGAGTGACTTTACAAGTCGATCTGAAAGCTACGGCAAGTTTAGAAGGAGTCTTGCTTCCAAATGCTTGAGAACTGTTGTTTTATATTGTATTCTGGACACATTTTGAAAAAATCTACAAGAGAGAAATCTGGTAAAAACGGTTACAAAAAATCTTCGATGTAGAAAATCTTTTATTCTAATTGCAACTGTGCATTGAATGGCTGCTTTGGTATCAGACTTCTTTTGCATATAGCTCCATGATCCTTTTTAACTTACTTTTTAGTTGTACAATACAACCACTGGCTTTAATTTTGAGGGGGAGAGGGGGTTATATTCTTTCTTGTCACACTTTCCCATTTTAAAAAAAGTTCTCCTGAGCAACGTTCCCTCTAAGCTGTGGAGTCTTGTGAGCAAAAATTATACTTTGTGAGCTACTGGCATTAAAGTTGTGAGCGAGCGATTTGACTACTGCATAAATTAGTCTGCTCTGGAGCCATCCTTCCTGAGCTAAGACAAAAATGTGTGAGCTGGAGGCTAAAAAATGGTGAGCTAGCTCACACTAACTCAGCTTAGAGGGAACACTGCTCCTGAGTGATTTTGGCCCTGCTGCAGAAAAATCGCAGATACATATAATGTGTAATTCTAGACACTAGAGGCGGGCTGCACTTGGTAAGCTTGTTTGTAACTCCCCCCCCCCCCCCCCGGGGTTGGTTTTAATGGAATATAAGATCATTCCAAGTTATATAGATAACCGACATCAAAATTCTTTGTCCAGACTACCCTAGTGCCTGGAATCTTCTCAATCCCATATTTTTTGTGATGCTAAGATAGTAAAGGTAAAGGTTTCCCTTGTTCGAAAGCCAGTTGAATATGACTCTAGGATGTGGTAGTCATCTCTGTTTCCAAGCTGAAGAGCCAGCGCTGTCCAAAGACGTTTCCGTGGTCATGTGGCCAGCATGACTAGACGCCGAGGCACATGGAACGCTGTTACCTTCCCACTGAAGTGGTACCTATTTATCTACTCGCAATTTCTTGCTTTCAAACTGCTAGGTTGGCAGGAGCTGGGACCAGAGACGGGAGCTCACTCCGTCATGCAGCACTCAGGTCTCGAACTGCTGAAGTACCGACCTTCCGGTCTGTAGTTCAGTGTCTTAACCACTTGAGCCACTGCAGCCGCTGATGCTAAGATACCTCTCTGCAGACATCAACCTGATTTGGTGCCAAATTTGTCGTTGCATCTTGGGAGATGCCTGCTTGTTTGATGTGGCTGCTTTCTGCTATAACGTGGCAAAACTTCTATGTGATCTGGAATCCACTATGTAATTCTGTTTCCCAGGCTAAATAAGTTTGGGGCCAGCCAGTGTTGTGAATTGGAGACCGCATGGAAGCCACTTGAGTTCCTTAGCCTAATAGCTGAATACACGTGTGAAAAATAAAATTGATTTTCCTATGCATTTATAGACTGCTTTCTAACCATAATTTCCATAACAGCTTGCAATTGAAAATGAAAACAAACCTTCCTGAGAAAAGATCTATATTGATTTCACCATAGAGTAATTTCAGGAATTACTGGGGTTGGGGAACATAGAAGAAAATGATGCTATACTTTGGCACCATTCAAAAAGATTGCCTAGATTTGCCACTTCGGTAACTTTTGTCTTAGAAAAAAGTTAAGTATCTCACAATTGCAATATTTATTTTAAATTAGATTTGTTTGATTTTTTTGACAACGGAACATAGAAATTGACTGAGATTTTGATTATTAGCCGGAAACAAATCTAGAGCTATCTGCTGAAACTAATGTTGCCTGAACTCCTTCCTTCTAGACCCCAGAGATTGAAGAAAGATGCAGCAACCTAACGAAAGTACATACGGCAGCTCCTCCCCCAAGACATCATGGGCACCACCACAGACACGGGGACCTGCTTTCTGAAAATCAGAACCAGCATGGCACTGGTCATGCCCACAAACGTCAGTCCCATCAGGTCCGACAGCACAGGGTTATCACAGGTCAGGCAGGTAGCTTGGAGGTAGCTGCAGCTGCCCCCCAGCAAGCTGTTGCCCCACAGTTGATACGTCTCTGACGAAAAGGAAATGCCATCTGCAACCGGCAGTTGAGCTGATCCTGGCCACAGGAGACAGGGCCTGCTTCAGGTAGCTGATGCTGACACTGCCGACACCTGTTGTTTGAGGATCTGGCTAGCACAGCCTCCTGATACTGTCGTGGAGAGCTCCCATCTTCCTGCAGGTGACAGGGTCAGCTGTTGGCAGAGACTGTCCTCGAGTCTTGACAGTGACGACTGCCTACAGCTGCTTGACAGTCACAAGCAGAGAGCGAGCCTGTCCTGTCTGATGTCTGACTTTGAGATGAAAGGGCAGGAAGCTGAGCCTGACGAGCAATCTAAACATCTTTAGCACTAGGGAAGATCACACCCTTTTACGGAATGCATTCCATAACGATGCATATGTCAGTACCACCAGATATGCATTTTGTCAAGACAGCGCAACAGGGTGTCTTATTGGAACGGGGATCTTCCTGTGAAGGTACCATTATGTGACTGTTCAAAAGAGAGAGTCAGCTGTGCAACTCCGTCCCACAAATCAGTCAAGTCGGCATGCTTGGATTTCAGCCGTATACTTCTGGTGGAAGTTGAGGTCTGCCACTTCGCTGATTTGTACCAAGTCTGCAAAATCAGCTGGTGTTGCTTTTGGAAAACAACACCCTCATAATGGTACACTTTCCCCCCCAGTGCTGGCTCAGTAGTTAGCAGTGTTTTGGTGGCTTGTCTTTCCTGTTTCCTTTTCTACCATTCTATTTGTATTCATGAAGACGGAAGCAGAAACTATAACCTAGGGGCTTCTGTTGGATATATTACAACCAAGAACAGAAGAGGACAAGGAAAGATACGTTGACCACTTTTTGAAAACCATATGTAGTATATTGTCTTTTTTTTCTTACAAGAAAGATTAAGAAAATACATACGAATTGGGCTTCCCCCTCTAAAAAAAAGAGCCACAATGTTAAAAAAATATGCATAAGTGGTATCCCAAAGAATATATTATCAACCTAAGAGGGATTCTGCTGGAATCCGTAGCTCCAAGAAAATAGATTTTGTACATATGTGTAAGGATAGACTGTCCCATCCTAAGCAGAGTGACACCCTCCTAAATCCACTGAAGTCACTGAGCTTAGAATAATGTAACTCTGTTTAGACTGCACTGAACGTCTTGTAGTATGTTAACTAGCCCAGTTCCCTGCCTGTGTGCAGAAACGTTTTTAAAGTAACTGAGTTTCTAAAACTCCTTACTCACAAGCAGCCCCACTGAAGCGAAGGATCCCAGCCATTCGGAATTGGGAGTGAGTGGGGAGTGGGATCATATGGAGCAGGGGCAAGCAGATCTCACTAAAAGGGTGAGGGCTTAAAACATTTCTGTTGATCAGACGTAAGAACCAGTATAGCCATCCACCATTTCTGTTGATCTGCGGTTTGTCACACTAGAGCCCTATGTGAACTCCTTTTATAACTGATTATTAACACTTAGGTAACATCTCTCTATCTCTGTAGCTAAATACTATGTTTTGTTATAACACTTTATTTTTGAAATGAACTGTATTTTGTGTTGATCTGAAGGATTTAGAGATGAAAGAAAACGTTCGACAAAAGAGGGAACTTGCTTAGAATGCGCTTGCTGTAGTTATTGATGGTTTAATAGGGAAATCAGCTCCTACAAAACTTGAGTTATTTTATGGCAAGTGCTTTGTAAGCATGAGGGAAGCTTGAAACATAAGTGGACTTTATGCTTGTGGTGCAACTGATAAGGGAATTTTTAATAAATGGAATAGCTGGCAATCGTCTGTGGCCTCGTTACTTAACACTGCCCACTGCTTGTCTGATACTGTTTTCAAGTTGTTCTCAATCTACCATCGTTTTGGGCAGACATCTTGACCCTTGCTGAGCCGCTGTTCTAAGTCTCTGATGGCGCTGCGGAGAACTTCAATTTCCTTGTTTTTCTCTTCCTGAAAGTGCTGAAGCTTCTATAGAAATTCAAGCAGATAAGGTTGTGGCCCATTAAAAACCCCAAACTGAGATAAAGTAAGTGCCTCTGCCATTGAAAAATACTAGAACTTATTTGAAAATACCATATTTTATGAATAAAGTTGCTGCTGTAGCCTCTCACGGAGACAGAGGGGTCCTAGAGTGGTCCAACATGAATATTTGTTTAAAATGATATGTACCTGCCAGGCTAAACTGTGACATGGAACTGGTCCAAATGAGGGTGAGACCCCTGTTATTACACCTGGCAGTTTTTAGCAGCCACTATCATCCCATCTTGACTTAAGCTGTAGCTTGTATAGTTTCATAGTATGTCCAAAGGCCATTCCAAAAACTTGGCTAAACAGTAGTTCATACACAGTGCCATCCTAAGCAGAGTAGTATTCTTTGTAGTTCATCGAAGTCAGTTGGCATAGAAGGGTGTGTGACTGATTAGAATAATACTGACAGTCTTCCAAGTAATCTTTACAGAGACATACACAACACTTTTTGGCTTTTTCTGATGATGTAAGAGCAATAAACAGAAAGCACTTATGAGAACTGTATATGCGTGGAAATTGCAGACCCCCATTGTCCTCATTGGGAGATCCCTGTGTGCCCACAATCCCCCCTTCATTGCAGTGTAAAACATTTGGATAGGTTCCCTCTTTTGAAATAGAAACTCTTTGCCACCCTCCCCTCCAAGGAGTACACTGCTATTCTGTACCAAAATGAATAAATCACTGGATCCGGGTGATTAGTTCTCCTTCATGGAGCAGAGGCTTAGTTTGAGTTATTGGTACATATTAAGTGTGGTACACCACACCAGTAATAGCCAAAGCATAATGGCGCTTCTGTACATTGTCTGATGATACATACGTAACAGACAAATGTTTGGCAAGCATAGAAAGTGCATGCACACACACAATATAAACACACACACATATCAATAAAATGCTGAAAAGCACATACCCGTCTGTAGATGTTCTGAGGTAGTGCCCTGGGATCAGGCTGCGATTTGGGTGTTCTGCTCTGAAACTGTGTCAGTTTAGCATCAAACTGAAATAAAAATGTAAGTGTATTGATAAACCCTGTGAGGAAACATCCCTACCTACTGGGATGGAAAATCGGGGTGGGGGGGGTTCCAGATCATGTCTGAAGAAATTATGAGCTCTACAAAACATAGGGTATGATGTTGAAGCGCTCAAGAATGTATGAATAAAAACATTTCCATTAGGCAAGGCAGAAGAAAGCAAAATGCTTCAATACAAATATTTTACTTTCTTTGTAAGCAATTATTAAAGAATCAAGTCCCATGAATGACAGTAGATGTAAACAAGCCCCAATACAAGGTTATTTCAGCTTTATTGGTAAAATGTATACTCTGTTGCAAAGTTACTTTCAACCTGTAATCCATAAAACACAATGAAAGCTCATTAAAACGGCATCAAAAGCACAGAAATGATCTGTACCTAAGTAGCCAATTTTGCCTCAAGATTCAAAACAAAGATCAAAGTAGTCAGAACTCCACCGGAGAAACCTTGCTGAAATGAAACAGTGGGGCAGAGTTCACAGAACTTCACCAGAGAAGGTTGCTCTACACTTCTGTTGGCATGCCAAGAACCTCCTAAATCAGGGGTGGGCAATTGTTTTGGCTCGGGGGCCACTTTGTGGGAGCGGAGGTTAGCGGAGGGCCGCACCTTTTAAAATGATTGCATTCATTAGTTAACTTTGCATTTCAGAAAAGGTATAAATTGTATCATAAAAATCAATAAATATAAATTAAATAAAATAGTGGTAGTTTTATTCAATGTATTTATTGTGCTAATTTCATATCTATAGCTGCAAACACATTTAATTTTAGAATCAGTTTAATGAGAGAAATGTACCCTATCACACTTTTCTACAATTTTTTTGAAATCAGGAGTGAGATTGCTTGTTGAGATTCTCATCACAGCTTGCAAGTTAATGTCTGTTAAAGAGAATCTATATTTACTCTTGTTGATCTTCATGCAAGAAAAACTTTGCTCACAAATATATGTAGACCCAAATATAGAGAACATTTTCCCAGCAAATGTCTTCATACATGGAAATTTTTTCAGCAGACAAAGATTTGTAAAAGTCAACTAATGTCACAGCATTAAACATTTCTTTCACAGTGTGATCTGACTGCATGTCAATAAGTTCAAGCTGCAGCTCCTCAGGCGCTGTATCAATATCAGCAGTGATGGGATAAGAGAGCAAATTGAATTTAGGCTCAATTTTCTTGAAGTCCTGAAATCTTCTTGGCGGGCCGCAAAAAACTCTGTGGCGGGCCGCATGTGGCCCCGGGCCGCAATTTGCCCACCCCTGTCCTAAATGAACCTAGTGAATGAAGGTGAGGACTTTCAGAAGCAGCTGTTAGGCTCGCTGCAGTTGGTGGGTGAGTCTATAGAAGGAGAATTGGCCCTTCTTCGGAACACTGGGCCAGACATACCTTTTCTAAGTATTTTGGAAGTCTGCAGTGGCTGTTTTTGCATGCTCATTCCAAGACCAAACCTGAGAATCTTTTTGACAAATAGTCTCTTGAGCCTTCAAATAAAATAGTTTCAAAGGGTAGCCATGCTGGTCTGCAGGAGAACAGCTAGATTAGAGTCCAGTAGCACCTTTGAGATCAACAAGATTCTTGGGGTATACGCTCTTCAGAGTCAATGTTCAGGGAGTGTTGACTCTCAAGAGCTTACACCCCCAAGATCTTGTTCTCTAAGCTTCTACAGGACTCAGATCTAACAAATCAAATAGCTAATACTTTGTTCCATGGCCAAACCATCAGCTTGCAACCTGATTCTGAAAAAAAATCTCTTGTACGCACGTTTTGGAATATCAGTACTGCCCAAGCGGATATATAGGAAGATAATGCAGAAAGCGCCTGAGCCTGTTTCCACAAGAGCTTCAGAGTGCAAGAAGGTCTGTGTGTCTGAAGAAATTACTACAAACCAGAGCCTCTTTTGTCAGTTTCAGCTCTCTCTAGAGGTTCAGGATCAGGTGTATTCCAGCCTCCCAGACCAAGCCTCTGTTCCCCCTCTCCTGAAGAGTGATAGGTTGTCCAAGACATAACCAGAACACACTCAAGAGCAGGGGTCCGTTGGAGCGGGAGCGCACAGGAGCGCAGCTCCGGGAGTGAGGAGCCCAAGGGGTGGGCACATGACCAAGCCCCGCCCCCTCCTCGGCTTCCCCGAGCAGTGCAGAGGCGCAGCACCCCGGGGAAAGCCCTGCGAGGGTCTTTCTTGTTTTTAATGTTTTGTTTTAATATTGATAATTTTATCATTGTCCCTTTTATGACTGTGTGCTGCTTTTCCAGAGACTTGCTCAAGGTGGCATATAAATTTTCTAAGTACACCATTTTTTATCTGGGCACATGGCACATAAGTACTTCAGAAATTTCACCAACCCTTCAGCAGCTTCCACCCCATCAGTTTGGTGTAGTGGTCAGGAGTTGGACTCTAATCTGGGAGAACCTGGTTTGATTCCCCACTCCTCCACATGCAGCTGCTGGTGTGACCTTGGGCCAGTCACAAGTTATCTCAGAGCTGTTCTCTCGTGAGCAGTTCTCAAAAGACCTCTCTCAGCCCCACCTACCTCACAGGGTGTCTTGTTGTGGGGAGGGGAAGGGAAAGGGAGGGGTGGTGCACATGTCCTGGGTATCTCAAGTCTACTTGAAACCTGGTGGTTTCAAGGGAGCAGGAAGAGAATGAGGGTGTGTCCTTTACGCTTATTTTTATTGCACAAAGTATTGGATGGGGAAGGGAACGGAGGAAGAGCAGGTCAGTTTCACTCACCTGTGGAGTGGAGCCTGAGGGGTGGGTGTTGCCTTCTGACACACTTCTGGCATGTTAGGGGGTGTGGCATATGCAAAATGAGTTATGCAAATGAGTTATGCTAATGAGCTCCTGCACCTCTTTTTCTTCGAAATGACCCCTGCTCAAGAGTAAACTGGCAGCTGCATGGGATCTCTTTTAAAGAAGTTGCAGATTGCTCAAGGAACATGGCACAGCGGAATTACCTGGCGTGTGTTTGCTGCTGCGGAAATAAAGTTCACACCGAGCCTTTCTAGCTTACCAAGCTAATATGAACCTTTTATTGTAGGAACTTTATTATAGGTAGGACAGAATAGAGAGAAGATTCTAATCTAGTCGTAACTAACTAGGATGGATGGAGCTGCAGGGAACAGCTCTCATGGAAGCAAGATGGAGAAGAGAGAAGGTGTCAGGCGGGAAAGAAGGAAAATTCCCTGAGAGAAGCAATCTATTCATCAAATGGATAGCAGTAGAAAGGAAGGATCCACAAGGTCTTGACCTATCTATCTCTCTGGCTCTCTATCGTCCCTCTATGAAGTCTGAGGCTAAGACACAGTGCAAAGTCCTTCACTTCCATCATTACTGGAGGAATCCTGTGCATGTCAGTGAATTTCAGGGTACTATAGATGATATACAACAACAGAAGGCTTCTGCCAAGTGAGCATTGGTTTCTCCCTCTATTTTTCATTTAGCAAGAACACTATAGGTTTCTAGCATGTACCTCTATTTGCAGTTTGATGATCTCGTTCTGTTTTTCATTTTCTTGAGCTCTCAGTTGCCTGGTTAATTCCAAAATCTCCAGATCTTTCTTTTCTGTTAGTTGTTTGTGTTCTTCTTCTTTTGTTTCAACTGATGAAAATAATGAACAAAGCACAGCACTTAACTGTAGCAGCATTCATTGGATAACCCAAGTAGATCCTAATGGGATAAATAGCTGTGAATGTGATCCATTCATTTTCTTTTAACAAAGAGACTATTATCATTTTTAAGATGAAAAAAATCCTCTTGAATTTTGCTTTTGCAGATATTCTGCAGAACTGGACCAATGCATTGCTTAAACATATTATGCATTAGGTATGTTTATTTTTTGGTCCAAAACAAGTTGGAATTTTTCTGTAGCTACTGTGATTAAAATATGAATTTCACTGTGATTGAAATAATCTAATCTGGATTTTAGCCCTGACCTGTATGGCCTAGGCTAGCCCAATCCTGGAAGCAAAGCATGGTCAGCCCTCATTAGTACCTGGATGGGAGACCACCGAAGAAACCCAGGGTTGTTACGCAAGAGGCATGCAATGGCAAACCACTTCTATTGTGCCTTGAAAACCCAATGGGGTCATCATAAATTGGGTGCAACTTGACAGCACTTTCCCACCACCAATTCCAATTTATGTGGAAGGGGAAACCAATGTGGGGGGACATGACCTATCTCTATTTCAAGGCCCACGGGTTTATGTATTCAAGCTTCACCATCCCGCTTTAGTACCTGAAGGGTTTTTTTTCTTGAGTCAGTTCGTAGACCCAAAATGAGCTTGGCTGGGGGTGGGGAAATGCCTGGGACACGGAACATGGGAAAGGAAGGGAAAGCACCGACTCATGCTTCCTTTACACACACTCCTTTTTTGTTATTAAAAATGAGACCTCTTGCATCCTTCTTTATACATTAGTGGGGCAGACATATGAACAAACAAGGCTCCTTCTGTCACGTTTAGACTGGTTCCCAGCAGCTTTTGCATAAGGAAAAAACCTACAAAACCAGGGCTGTAGCCAGGATTTAGTAATTCGGGGGGGTTAAATAAGTCAGGGGGCACTGACATCACAACATAAAAAAAATAAAAAATAAAGTTTAAATTTTGAAAACTCATTTTTGTGGCGTTTGCACTCTGTTAGCCTATGCGGGGAAGCAAGCTGCGTTTGGGGAAGGGGTGGTGATGGGAAATCCTCCAGGTGGCCCAGAGAGTTGGGAGTCCTCTGGGCGGCCCAGAGAGCCAGGGGGCCTGGGGGCTTCATGGAAGTTGGGGGGCCTTGGCAGGAAGTCAGTTGGCCAGGCCCCGGAATGCCCTACTGTAGCTCCGGGCCCGCACAAAACTTTTTGGAAGAACAGTGCCAGGCCAGAGTTTCCTCATGCCTGCACATGGGTCAAGAGGAAAACAGGCTGCCCATCTCGCTGAAGCCAAATCAAGCAAATATAATCAGGACTCTTTTTCTAGCAGGAGCTCCTTTGCATATTAGGCAACACCCCCCCTAATGTAGCCAATCTCCAAGAGCTCACAGAGCTCTTCTTACAGGGGCTACTGTAAACTCTTGGAGGACTGGCCACATTAGGGGTGTGTCGCCTAATATGCAAAGGAGTTCCTGCTAGAAAAAGAGCCCTGAATATAATTAAATCAGTTTGCAAGTTACAGATGGACCAAGGTGGGCAGCTGTGCTGGTCTGAAGCAACAGAACAAAGTTAGAGTCCAGTGGCACCTTTAAGACCAACAAAATTTTATTCATGGTGTGAGCTTTCGTGTGCACGCCCACTTTGTCAGACAATGAAATGGAATTAGAAATAGCAGTTGGACGTATAGAGGTTGGGCAGTAAATTAGTATGAAAAATAGTGAAGATGTTTTTAACAGATTAAAAGAATAACAAGCTTGGTTTATGGATCCAGATGGTCAGCTGTGTTGGTCTGAAGCAGTAGAACAAATTTAGAATCCAGTGGCACCTTTAAGACCAACAAAGGTTCATTCAAGGTATGAGCTTTCGTGTGCAAAGCATTTGATAAAGTGTGCCTTGTACACGAAAGCTCATACCTTGAATAGACCTTTGTTGGTCTTAAAGGTGCCACTGGATTCTAAGCTTGGTTTATGGTTATCATCTGTTTGGGTTCAACTGTGTGTGGGGGGGGGGGGAGAATAACATGGGTAATAAATGTGTTAGATTGATGCACTCTTAATGGTGAGGGTCTGTCATTAGGTTCCATCCATCTCCTATCCATCATGGAAGTGAACTTTACAGCATCTTTTTCTTTGAAGTGTGGCACTGGCTGTGTATTTTTCATGTCCCCAGGATAGAAAATTACATTTAAATCTACCATTTCAAATTACATTACGTACTCAATTATGTTCTCAATTGTTAGCTTGTAATTGTGCTCTTTATAAGCTGGAAAAGAATATTTAACATGGGTTTTAAAGAGGTCTGTCTTGTGAAACCTGGCCTGGATGGACCGGGCTAGTTAGATCTTATCAAATCCAGAAACTCAGCAGGGATGGTTCTGGTTAGTACTTGGATGGGAGATCGCCAAGAAAGTCCAGGAACGTGATGCAGAGGCAGGCAATGGCAAACCTCTTCTGATTGTCTCATGCCTTGATAATCCTACAGGCTCACCAAAAAGTCTAGTGTGACTCAATGTGACTTTCTACCACCGAGCAGCTGGAGCCTGTTTGGCAGGTTCTGTCATGGCCCAGGCCAGCCTGATCTCTTTAGATCTTGGAAGCTAAGCAGGGTCAGCCTGGTTAAAACTTGTTCGGGAGACCACCATGAAAGGCCAAGGTTGCTGTGCAGGTGCAGGCAGTGGCAAAATTGCCTCTGTTCCATCTTTTTGCCACGAAAACCTTATGGGGTCTCACCATTAGTTGGCGGTGACTTGACAGCACAGTACACATGCACACCGTGTGAAATGTACCCTTAAAGCAATGGTCTTTAAAAGAATTCAGTGGTAAGAATGAAGCTTTTGCTTCGGATGTGACAAATTTCTGTGTTATCTCAAATGCAGTGGATGTGCATTGTGCTTGCTTACGTCTTTTGTTCATTTCGCAGTGAGTCTTCTTTTGTTCAAGCCTGTGCTCCTCTTCCTTGCTTTCGAATTCTTTCACGAGTCTGTCAATCTGACTTTTATATTCCTGAGAATTTGTTCAAACAATTGTTTGGAATGGTAGGCTTTGCCACGTATCTGATCAGAGACTGCAGTCACAGAATTTCCCTAAATATCGTTATTACGAAAACTTTAAGAAAACACCATTAGACATTTCAAAATTAACTATGAAAGTAGGGTTGCCAGGTGTCCCCTGGCCACCAGTGGGGGGAGGGGGTGGTCGAGTAAGGTTGCCTGGGGAGGACAGGGACCTCAGTGGGGGAACAACGCCGTAGAGTCCACCCTCCATAGTATCCATTTTCCCCAGGGGAACTGATCTCTGTTATCTGGAGATGAGCTGTAATTCCAGAGGATCCCCAGGTCCCACCTGGAGGCTGGCATCTCTGTAAGCCACGAATCCTCTGGAGGCCTTGGGCAAGACCAAGTCTCAAGTCTTCATTTATAAAAGAGGAATTGTATAGCCCTTATCCCCAAAACAGCTTAGCCAGAAGAATTGGACTACTTTAAGCTAACTTAGGGCCAGTTTATACTCCTGATTTTTCTTGTTGAGTATATGAGTAGGCCTCTGGAGAGGTTTGTTTACCAGCACGCAGCTCATAGCATTGAAAAAGTACTATTTCTGCTTCTTGGCAGCTTTGAAAGAACATTAAAAAAAATGTGTTGGCGCTATCAGCTCGACATGAAGCTGAGTGATGAAAAAACACCGTAATGGAATAAGGGCTGCACAGTTCCACTTAGGGTTTCCAACCTCCAGGTAAAACCTGGAGATCTCCTTGAATTACAACATCTCCAGATGGCAAAGACTGGTCCTCCCGGGGGGCGGGGGAAGGCTGCTTTAAAGGGTAAAATCTGTGGCACTGTACCCCGCTTATGTGCTTCCTCTCCATCAAACTCCATCCCTGAATATCCAGGAATTCCCCCAGCCAGCTGGCAACCCTAGTCCCTGAGCCTGCCTTGGTAGGGAGGGTGGGGTATAAATCAAATGAAATAAAATAAATACAGCCATTTTCCACTGCACAGTTCCACTACAGCCATGCCTCAGTCCAATTGTCAATGGGAGTAAAGGCCAAACAATGTCTGATTAGGTCCCTTGCTGTTTTTTAAAGTTAATAGTAGCCAAGGGGAAGCACCTTAATTGAAATGGGACTACAGTGCTGGGGCGGGGGGATTTAACCCTTTCCTATCCACGGTTTTCCTGATTGAAATCACACCCTCTCCCGAACTGTTATTTGGCCTGTAGAAGAAAATTTGCAGTTATCTGTATGTTTTCCTCTGAAAGATTAACCCCACCACCACCACTGTAGCCCCAATCCATTTTGCTTTCCCTGAGACTATTAGCTTAAAAAAAAAACACCTGCGGAAGATTCAGTAATAGATCTCTTGGCATTACATGATGCGCTGTATTACAGTGATGCATTACAGTGATGCTCTGTATTCTTGGTGCTTGGGGGGGGGGGCAACAGTAGAAAGGCTTCTAGTGTCCTGGCCCCACTGGTGGACCTCCTGATGGCACTTGCTTTTTTTGGCCACTGTGTTGGACTGGATGGGCCACTGGCCTGATCCAACACTGGCTTTTCTTATGTTCTTACATCTAATTATACCCTCAAACACTTTGGCTGAACCTGTTTGCAACTTGCAATGAACTCCATCAAAGTGTAACTGCAAAGGACAATAAAAACAAGGTTAGAAGACATAAAGCTACTTTACACAAGCCCCCTCACTGACTCTTTTCCAAGAGTTGAGGCCAACCCTTTTCACTATGAGTGAACCTGAATTTCCTGCATGCAGTATTTGTGATCTATTTCTGAGTATGACCTTCCCCCTCAAAACTTATGATTTATTCTTACTGTGCAGGTAAGTACAATGTGCCCAACAGGTTGTGACAGCACCTCTACTAGTACCATGTCACAATACACATTGTATGGGTATAACTATGGTCTTCTTGGTAGATGATGGACACAAACAAGTGCTTTGGATAGGTGTGGAGATAGATGTTGAGCTTCAACCAAGACTGAGAACTTTAACTTTGAACAGAATCAAATCTGCTTATATTCAAGTCGCTCGCGATGATTTCTAATGACAATGACGGCAATAATGAGAATGCTACCAATAACAACCTTTTCATGGAGATAATATTGCACAGTTGATTTCCTACAAAAAGAAGCCCAATACAAAGACAGTGAACGTTCCTACCTGTTCGCAGGACTTTACTTTCTCTTCTAACTTGCGGGCTGTGTTCTTCAGTCTCTCATTTTCACCTGTGTAAAGAAAATAATCTTAAAAATCAGATCTGCAACATGCAGCTCCAAATGATTTTATATTTTTTAAAAATGTATGAACTGAATAATTGAACTTGACTTTTTGAATTACTACATCGATGGAAGAAATTAAATGCTAAGGCTCATCAGGCCATACTGAAGGATATTTTCCAGCTGGTGGGTTTTGGGGGTCAGGGGAAATATGGGGAGGGACATGGGGAGGGGCTGTGGCTTAGTGGTAGAGCATCTGCTTGGTATGCAGGTCCCAGATTCAATTCCCAGCACCTCCTGTAAGGATCAGATTGTAGAGGATGTGAAATACCTCATCCTAAAATCCTGGATTGCTGCTGCCAGTCTGAGTAGACAATACTTAACTTGATGGAACAAAGGTCTGATTCAGTATGAGGCAGCTTCCTTACTGACCCATTGGTGCCTAATACAGGTACCATAGAGGGACAAGAAGTACAGATCGAGTCCTAGTGTCATGCAGTACCTGTGGACCAGCAGGAGAAGGAGGGAATGAGTTCTGGCAAAGTTCAGGTACCAAGTAGGGTGCCAAAAGGTAATAAAAAACATAAGAACATAAGAGAAGCCAATGTTGGATCAGGCCAGTGGCCCAAAGCACCAGGTGCCCTCAGGAGGTCCAGCAGTGGGGCCAGGACACTAGAAGCCCTCCCACTGTTGTCCCTTCCTCAAGCACCAAGAATACAGAGCATCACTTGCCCCAGACTGAGAGATCCTATCTATACCTTGAGATTAATAGCCACAGATGGACCTCTGCTCCATATGTCTATCCAATTCCCTCTTGAAGCCACCCATGCTTGTAGCTGCCACCACCTCCTGTGGCAGTGAATTCCACGTGTTAATCACTCATTGGGTGAAGAAGTACTTCCTTTTATCTGGAGCTGGGCAGCCTGCTAGGCAATAAGCAGAGACATTCCTTGCCCCTAAGAGTAAGCTTTGAGTGATAGCACTTTAACAGCCTGGTGGGAAGGGTCTAGCCCTAGAGATAAGATTAGCAGACTGAGCTGGTGCTGCCACTTGGAAGGCACCCTCGAGCTGATTGACTGGGCATATAGGCAAAACTGTATTGCTGGCACACACACAACGTAATCCACGGTCAGTCCACTTTCCAACTGGATTTACTGAAAGTGGGTTGAAAGTGGATTATTTAGTGCAGGGGTGGCCAACCTGTGGCTCGGGAGCCACATGCGGCTCTTTCACACATATTGTGCGGCTCCTGGCAGGGCGGCTGGGGAAGCAAAGGGGAGGCATGCTTTTTCTCTCTTCCTTCCTTCCTTCCTTCCTTCCTTCCTTCCTTCCTTCCTTCCTTCCTTCCTTCCTTCCTTCCTTCCTTCCCTCCTCCCTCCCATCTATTTGCTTTCCTAGTTTCTCTCTCTTTCTTTCTTTCCACTTCTTTAATTCTTTCTTTCCATCTCTCTCTTTTTCTCTCTCTCTCTCAATATCATTAGCAAACAAGTAATATCATTATCAATAACCGGTTTTCCTCATTCGTTTTTATTTTTGACAGTCCCATTTAATGTTAATAAAAAGCAAATTTGCATATTTTTAAAAATAAAAACGTGTGTGTGATATTTGTTCCTGTCTTGCGGCTCTCAGACATCTGACGTTTATTCTATGTGGCTCTTACGTTAAGCAAGGTTGGCCACCCCTGATTTAGTGGGTGTGATTGCAGCCTGAAACACAGCCTGAAACACAGATCTCTCAAGGCTCTCACAAGCTACTGGTTACTAGTGGTGCTGATGGTAAAGCTCTGGAGCCTGGCTTAGTATACCATACTTAGTATGTACCAATAACTCAAACTAAGCCTCTGCTCTATGAAGGAGAACAAATCTCCCTGATCTAGTGATTTATTCATGTGATTATGTGATGCTGGATTCTGTGACAAACCCCTCCACCCCCATTCAAAATTGGATCTTCCTTCTCCAAATGACTTTGCAAGCAAGCAATACTAACATGGCCGCAAGGGAAAGAGTCCTGATGCTCCATGCCTAGGGTTGCTAGGCCCACCCTGGCCACTGGCTGGGAATGGGGGGGGGGGGGAGGGTTGTAGGATCCAGGCTAGGAAACTCCTTGAGATTTGGGGATAGAGCATGGGGAGGACAGGGACATCAGTGGGATGCAATGCCATACAATCGACCTCCAAAGCATCCATTTTTTCCAGGGGAACTGATCTATTTAGTCTGGAGATGAGCTGTAATTCTGGGGGATCCCCAGGTCCCACCTAGAGGCTGGCACCCCTATGCCCCTAAACAGCAAGGAGGAGGAGATTGGATTTATACCCCACCCTTCACTATTTGAAGGAGTTTCAGAGCAGTTTACAATCCCTTTCCTTTTCCCTCCCCACAACAGACGCCCTGTGAGGTAGGTGAGGTTGAGAGAGCTCTCTTGAGAACTGCCCTTGAGAGAGCAGCTCTGAAAGAACTTATGACTGACCCAAGGTCACATCAGTAGCTGCATGTGGAGGAGTGGGGGATCAAACCCAGTTCTCCCAGATTAGAGTCTGCGCCCCTTCCTTAATCAAGGGAAATTGCACACCTTCTGTGGCCAAGCTGGTATGATCTAGGGAGCCCAATGTTTCTCTCCAAACAAGTTCTTAAAAATGTTCACTGAAAAGCCATGTTGGAAAGTGGCAAAGTTGATGAGAATAATGGCAAGCCAGAAGGACTTGTGTGCAATCCCCCCCACCCCAATGTGTATGTGGCTGAGAGTGCAGCTTGGGGCAATGGCTGGGAAAATGGTTCATGGGAAAAGACTTAGCATCCCTTTCCTTACACTGCTGCTCCAATGGCTATGGAAGAAAGGAAGGAGAATCAGGATTCTAATGACAGGTCTCCCACAACACTTCTAGACTGACCTCTGGAATGCCATGCCAGCTCAGCCCATCCCTTTCCTCCCCCAACCTGTGACAGATTTATTCTGGAAGACCTGTTCCAAATCCTTTGTAACACGCCATAGGGGCAGCCCCTCAATAAATTAATAATAATAGTAGCACAGTCACCTACCAAAAATACAGCTGGCTAAACACACGGCTGTTTTATTACCTCTCAAATGATGCTGGTTTTCAATAGCTTGTTGGAGGCCTTTAATCACGTTCTGGAGTGCAGCACATTCTTTTAAAAAGCCAGATAGAAATATGATTTTTATTTTTTTTAAACACCCTGCTATAATTATTTTTTATACAGATCTGTCAAAGCATTTTAAATTATCGTGTTTGAGAACTGGGCATTCTTTTGAGTAATTTTTAAAAATGTTATTCTTTTTTTTTTTTGGTACTTTTATTTGTAAATTTTTATAACTTCATAATCACATCAGCTTAAATAAGTATACTTGTTGAGTAGCACCCATCAGGGCATATTGTGGAGTCGGCAAAAACAAACGAACAGTCAAACAGGCAGAGAAAGCAATCAAACAAAAAAAAAAAACAAAGAAAAAAAAGAAACAAGAAAAACAAAACAAAACAAAACAGTACTGTATAGTCTTTGGAAAATCAAACAAACAATTGTTAATAATATAGTTCATTTACTGATATTCCTCATCCAGTTATAGAGCTTATTCTAAGTTAGCTCAAAGTCGATTTCTTTTTTCCCTTTAATCAGAGAAGTGAGCTTGTCCATTTCAGCTACCTCGAGTATTTTTTTAAGGAAAGCCTCTCTATTTGGGATTTTCTCTAGTTTCCAATATCTGGCGTAAACCAGTCTTGCTGCAGTCACACAGTGTAAAATTAACAAACTATCATTTTTGGAAATGGTTTCCGGAATCATATTTAATAGGAAAATTTGTGGATTAAAAGGTATCTCGGAGTTAATAATTTCCTGAATAATCCTATGGATCTTCGACCAAAATCTATTGGCTTTTTGGCACGTCCACCAAAGATGATAGAAGGAGCCAGTATTTTTTTTTACATTTCCAACAGGATTTAGACACAAGTGGGGAAAATTTCGAAAGTTTTTCGGGCGATAAATGCCATTGGTAAAACAGCTTATAAAAATTTTCTTTATAAGCGGAAGCTCTGGTAATTTTTATGTTGTTTTTCCAAACTTTAAGCCAGCTGTCTAGCTCTATGGTATGCCCCAAACTTTTTGCCCAGGAGATCATTGCCGGTTTGATCAATTCTCCCTGCATTTTGTCGTCCAAAAAGTAACTATAAAGTTTTTTTATCAATTTCAAGTCAGTTCTCAACCAAAGTTTGTCAAAATCATTAGGTTCTATGCTGAAGCCAGTTGTTTCGTCTTTCTTGAATCTGGAGAGTAGCTGATTTTTTTCCCACCATGTAAATCTAATGTTTGCTTTTTCCAGAAGTTCAAAGGATTTCAGCTTTCGATTTGAGTCTAATAATTGTGCGTAACTAATTTTCTTGTCTATACTAAAAAGCGAAGGTTTTATAAAAGCTTCAAGGGGGGAAACCCAGCAGGGAATTTTCTGATAGAGTACGTGTCGAGTTTCTTCCCAAACCTTAAACAAAGCCGCTCTTATCAAATGCTGCTTAAAGTGTCTCCCTTTTAGGCGATACCATAAAAAGGCATGCCAGCCCGATTGCAGATCGTACCCCTCTAATTTTAAAAGTCTTGAATTTTCAAGAATAGCCCAGTCTTTGAGCCAAACCATAGCAGCAGCCCTATAGTATAGTTGCCAGTCTGGAAGACCCAAACCTCCTCTTTCTGGTCTATCCTGTAGATCTATTCGCCTAATTCTAGCCTTTTTGGATAGCCAAACAAAGTCTGCTATTAATTTATCTAGGTCCTTAAAGAAGGACTTATTTTTCAATATGGGGATGGTTTGAAAAATAAATAAAACACGTGGCAGAATACTCATCTTTATAGCCGCAATCCTTCCTAGTAATGAGAGTTGAAGTTTTCTCCAGTTTGTGCAGTCTTGTTTAATTTTTGACAATAGTTCTTTATAGTTGTTCTGAAACAAAGAACTGCACCTATTGGTTAGAGTAATTCCTAGATACTTTACTTTACTACATATTTCAAATCCTGTTTTTTTACTTAATTGGTCTTTCACCTCTTTAGTGCAGTTTTTTATAAGCATTTGAGATTTTTTCATGTTAATTTTAAATCCCATCACCTGACTGAATTCCAGTAGTTCACACAGCAGAACGTCTATAGACTCCAGTGGGTCTTCTAAAATAAACACAAGGTCGTCAGCATATGCCTGTACCTTAAATTGTTCGCCTTTGGTGTTCAAACCTTTGATCCGAGGGTTGTCTCTCACATTTGTTATTAAAGTTTCTAAAACAAAAATAAATAATAAGGGTGAAAGAGGACAGCCCTGCCGAGTTCCTTTTTGAATGTGGAAACTATTAGTAGAATCTCCATTAAATGACACTTTGGCCTCCTGATTGTCATATATAGTTTTAACCATAGATAAAAATTTGGGACCACATTCTGAATATTTTAGCAAGGCCAGTAGAAACTTCCAGCTTACATTATCAAAAGCTTTTTCAGCGTCAATAAATAGGAGGGACATCTGCTTGGCCGGATTGTTTTCGTAAAATTCTAGTGCATCTAGGATAGTTCGGACATTGTGCCGTAATTGTCTGCCTGGAAGAAACCCTGTTTGATCTTTTTGTATTACTTGTGATAAAACTTTTTTGAATCTGGACGCCAAAATGTTTGCATAAATTTTGTAATCCACATTCAAGAGGGAAATAGGTCTGTAGTTCTTTATTTCTGAGGGACTCGAGTCTTTCTTCGGGATGAATGTAATCAAGGCTTCTTCCCACGATTTGGGTATTTTTTCTTTCTCATAAATATTTTGTATTACCGACAACATAAATGGGGCTATCTCCTCTTCAAATATATGATAAAACTCTGCCGGGATGCCATCTGGTCCTGGCGACTTTTTCCCGTTTTGCTTCTTAATGGCGCTTTTAAGTTCACCTATCATTACAGGTTCATTTAAAATTTCCTTCTGTTCCTCAGTGAACTTAGTCTTCACAGATTTCTCTAAGAATTTTTCAATCCCATGGTTCTCTTGGTATTCTTGTTTATAAAGTTTTTTATAAAAGCTCTCTATAATTTCTTTTATTCCAGTGTTGGAGTACGAATCTTGATTATTTGCATCTTTTAGATTTTTAATGTATCTATCGGATTTGTCCTTCTTAAGTCTGTACGCCAGCCACCTAGACATCTTGTTTGCGTTCTCAAAAAATTGTTGTTTCGTATACAAAATTTTCCTAGCAAGATCCTTAGATAAAAGGCAGCTAAGAACATGTTGTGATTCTCTCAAACTGTTAATATATTCTTCCCGAGTGGGTTCTTTTTTTAATTTAAGCTCAGCTTTCCGAATTCTCTCTTCTGTCTTCTGATATTCTGCCCTCTCTTGTTTCCGCACCCAGATTTCTTGGCTGATAATCTTCCCTCTAACGAAGGCCTTAAAGGCGTCCCAGACCACTTCTATTCTAGTTTCAGGTACCAAGTTACGGACAAAGAATTCTACAAATTCTCCCTTACAATCGTTAATAAATTTCTCGTTTTTTAATATCCAAGTTTTCATTGTCCATCTAGTCTTTTTGGTAACTTCTTGTAGGGTTATTAAAAGAGGGTTATGGTCTGCAAAGGTTGCAGGGAGAGTTTCGGCTTCCAGAATTCCATTTAGCATTGTTGACGTGATCCAGGCCATGTCTAGCCTGGACCATGATTTATATTTTTTGGAAAAAAAGGTAAAATCTTTTTTAATTGGGTTTCTAATTCGCCAGACATCAATAAGTCTGAACTCCTCTATTAAGCTTAGAAAGGAGTGAGGCAACTCATTGCCACTTTTCAATTTCATGGAGGGGCTCTTCCTATCATACTGGTGATCAGCAACACCGTTGAAGTCCCCAATAACGCATATTTCTTCATTTGGAATATTGGCAAGTATTTCATGTAATTTTTCAAAAAATGTTTGTTGATCCTGGTTTGGTGCGTATATGTTGGCTACAAGAATTGCTTTGGTTTGCATAAATATTTTAACAATCACAATTCTGCCATCATGCGAGTTGTAAACTAACTCAGGATGTAAAAATGGCTTGACATATGTCACCACCCCTCTCTTCTTTTTAGATTTGTCCGCACCAACAAAGGCTACCCCTAGTTTTTTACAGTCCAACAATTTTTTTTCTTGATATTTAATATGGGTCTCCTGTAAACATACAACATCAAGATTAAGCTTTTGTAGTTGCAAAAATTTTTTCCTCCTTTTCTGAGGGATATTTAACCCATTCACATTTACCGAGATTAATTTAATTTTCCCCCTGTCCATTTTGTCCATTTCTGTGTCCCTCCTTTCTAACTTGAAGCCTAGTGGTTACTGCCAAGGGTACTTGTGATCTGGATTTCTTATTTTTCCCTCCTTTTGGGGCCTCAGATGTCTCCCCCTTATCTTGTGACTCGCCTTCTGATTCGGTTTCTAAATTTTTTTGATAATTCAGTTCCCGACCAAACTTTTCCAAAAAATTGTCTACTTTGTGTATTGAGGTTAGATTTAATCTTTTGCCTTTGAAAACAAAAGATAACCTCTCTGGGAGGAGCCATCTATATTGTATTTCGTTTTCTCTTAATATGGCTGCCAGGGTTTGGTAATCCCGTCTTTTTTCACGCACTCTCCATGGGATATCTCTCAAGATAGAGATTTCCGCCTCCTGAATTGTAAAGTTTTTAGTTTTAGCTATTTCTAAAAAATTTTCCTTTAATGTTTTCCTCAGAAATTTGATGTGAACTTCTCGCGGAGTTTTATTTCTTTTAGCAAAGGCCGAATTTCTTCTATATATGCTATCAATCTCCTTGTCAATTTCAGAGGGCGAGGAGGCCCCAACAAAATCTGCCAAGCTTTCTAACATGAGTTCTCTAATGTTTTCCTCTTTGTTTTCCGGAATATTCTGGAACCTTAAGAGATTGGCAGCCTTATCCATTTCCAATGAACAGAGGGAATTCTCTAACGTTTCAATTTTTGCTTTAGCATCTTGCAATTGTGTGTCTAACTCATCCACCCTATCCCCTAACTGGGAATATGTTTTGTCTAATCTGGAAATTTCCTGTTTGTTTTCCATTATTAGCTTCTTAAACTCCTCCATTTGTAAAGCTGTTTGGTGAGTAAAAGTATCCATTTTCTTCTGGATTGGCTCCCTAGCATTACCAATTAAGTTGGGTAATGAGTTTGAAACTACCTGCTTCATTGCATCTGCTATGTTCTCATGGATTTGTATTGATAGTCCCTTGGCACTCATTTGTGATAGTGTAGGTGTTGAACCCGTAGAGAGGCCTGGTAGGGATGATTTCCTAGAGCCACTAGCCATTTTAAAAGGATTGACAAGTAATTGGCAGTGCTCAATATGCCTGTTATTACCACTTCACTAATAATTCACTATTTTAACTTGTTTTTCCCTTATCTTCTTCTAACCTGTTATCTTAGCTTATCGTAACTTAACTTATTCTACCTTAAGTGTTCTATCCTATCCTATCCTAATCTATAATCTAAGTCTATCCTAATCTATAATCCTATCCTATCCTAATCCTATCCTATCACTATCTTATAAAGTTCTATTTATCCTAAAGACTTCTTTGGTTTCCCAACCTTAAGTGTTCTTTGGTCACCCCCTCAACTTAACCTATCTATTGAGTTCCTATTAATCCTATGTTTTTGTATTAATTTTTATTAATATCTATTTATAGCTATTTATAACTATATTTTTAACCTTAATTTATCCTAAATTATAAATCCCTTTTATACCTAAGCTGGACCTAATAGCCACAATAAACCGACTTAACACCAAATATAAAACAACTAGTACTATGCACTTAGTTACAGCCAAACTATTAAGAGCATTGAAGTCTTATCTAATGATCAAGATCTTTCTCGTCAGAGCCGCTCCCTTAGTACTTTGCCGTCAATCCTCCCTTCTGTTCTCGCACCACCACGGGCTTATAGCGACGGTGCTTCCAAACTGATGTATAAAAGCGGCTTCCCAGTTCTCCAACAACTATCACAATCACCCAGAGTAACAGCAGGGGGAAGGTGAGATCAGGGTAGGGTCAGATTCCGCGCCTAAACGGCACGGGTCGGCACCGCCCACGACGAGCCTCCAAACCTCCACAGGGAGAAAAGTCTTCCTGGTTCTCTGTACTCTGCCGTCTTCTCCACCTCGCACGGAAGCAGCTTCCCCGATCTCCGTTATTATTATCACCAACCGCTGCCGGCAGTCGCCCGACGTGACAACAGGAAAAGAGAAGGGTTTAGACTCCGCACTCCAAACAACGAAAGTCAGCCAGGGCCGCTCACAGCACGCCTCCAGACCTCCACAATCGATCTCTGATCGTCGCGTTGGCTCCACAGGCTTTCAGGACGATAGGCTAATCACGGAAACCTATTAACCATCATACAGACCTCATATATATGGCCTCAAACAAAAAACACAAAACTAATAAAAAACAAAAACAAGCCTTCTCATGTCTCCCAGTTTAGACGAATTAGGCAAGCCTGCCCAAGTTTAGCAGCTGCTATGCAGGCACTTAATTCAGCGCCTCAACACTCGGCGTTCGGCTTGACGAGTCTTGAATTAGCAACGGTCGTTTCCCGCACCGAAACAGAGCTCAGAACAAAACGAAACTCAAGACAAAACAAAGTCCAGTAACATGCCTGCGCTCCACAAGTTGAGCAAAATTAAGCAAAAGAGTTTGGGTGGATGTTACTCTCCAAATCCGTGTCGTTGCTAAGACTCAGGAGTAATTTCCGAGCCGTCTTGTCTTCATTCGCCGCTTCAGCCACACTCCTGGGGTCGTCGCCACAAGCCGCCGCTCGAGGCCGACCTCACAGTCTGCTGGCTATGCCCGTAATCCCCTCCGAGGGTTACGGCAAGGTCCCGAAAAAAAGGGGACCACGTAGAGAGAGAAGAATTCAGACACAGAGGTGCTCCGCAAACCAAGAACACCTCCTGCTGCCGCCGCGACCAGAACCGGAACCAAAAATGTTATTCTGGTTGCTGGGCCTCTACCTGCTGCCCCTTCAAAGCTTTTAAAGCATTGTTTTTGCATTTTTTAAAAAAGCATGGCTGCTATTTAACAACCAGTATAAAAACTGTATTTTTAAAAGGGTTAAAAAAAAATCTAGTTGCATTTAAAAGTGCTTGCAATTTCGCAGAATGAACACAAGATGGACCTCTGGTATTCTCATATTTGCCAGGTAGCTTTGAAACAAAACCATCCTTTTAACTCCCTAAAATATCAAAATGCAAAACACCGCTTTAGATAGGGTTGAAGCAAACCCACCACATGACCTATCAGAGCTACATGTACCACAAGACATAATAAAGGCCTATTTTCCCTCCTCATCGCTTCCATCCCCAGTTGTATGAGAACGCGACCAGAAATTTCCATGAATGGAACAGCTGTCTGGGTCTCCCGTGAAAAGAACCATTGACTTCGTTTCTTCCTTTGGTCCCCACTATGCAGGCTTTTTATGCTGGGATCGAGAGCAGGCTGTTTATTTGCATTTGATATAGTTTCCAAAGCATTTGCAAGGCTAGCACCAGATTGGAATACACTGGTCATGGAAATTATCAAAGCATTGTGGTTAATAACTTCTTTTTTATATACTCAGGAATCAAAGAAAATTTCATAGAATCATAGAGTTGGAAGCTAAAGGGTCATCTAGTTCAACATCCTGCACAAGGCAGGAAATTCACAAATACCTCCCCCCCTCCACACCCACAGTGACTTCTGTTCCACGCCCAGAAGATTGCCAACCCCGCCCCCCAGGATCCCTGGCCAAACTGGCCTGGAGAAAAATTGCTTCCGGACCCCAGCATTTCCCTGGTTGTGTAAGAAAGGGTCACAAGAACTAAGCACTGAGGCAACCCTTCCTGCCTTCCCTCTCATCATCTGCCTAAGTTCACAGAATCTGCATTGCTGTCAGATGGCCATCTAGCCTCTGTTTGAAAACCTCCAAAGAAGGAGTGCCCACCACCTCCCGAGGAAGCCTGTTCCCCTGAGGAACCACTCTAACTGTCAGGAAATTCTTCCTAATGTTTAGCCGAAAACTCTTCTGATTTCATTTCAACCTTTTGGTTCGGGTCCGACCTTCTGGGGCAACAGAAAACAACTTTGTACCATCCTCTATATGACAGCCCTTCAAGTATTTCAGTGTTACAAATCTGCTGGCTGTGGTAAAATTTTCTATTAAAGCACCAAGATCATAATGAATTAATAAGATTTGAAAAATGAGTTTAACAAATCAACATATGTCATATATGCACAAAGAATGTCAGATTTGGGGGTGAACAAACTCTTATGAATGACATACATTAATGTGTATTCTTTGGTGTGCTATAATTAATGATATATAATTAATATGTAAAATGGATCTGGCTAGAAGAGCTTATTGTTAGCTATTTAATACATATTTTACATATAGAACACTTCTGTGCTTAAAATGTGCTCCAAAGAAAATGAATACTGACATTCAGACTTTCCCCTACACTGCTAAGAAGAAGAAGAGATTGGATTTATATCCCGCCCTCCACTCACTTGGAGTCTCAGAGCGGCTTACAAACTCCTTTCCCTTCCCCTCCCCACAACAGACACCCTGTGAGGTAGGTGGGGCTGAGAGAGCTCCTTCCCAAGCTGTCCTTGAGAGACCGGTTGGTTCAGAGCTATGGCTTGCCCAAGGTCATCCAGCCAGGTGCAAGTGGAGGAGTGGAGAATCAAACCCGGTTCTCCCAGATTAGAGTCCGCGCACTTAACCACTACACCAAACTGCTAATAAACATGGCCTATTCATTCTGTATACTGCCCATCCCGAAGGAAGTCTGCAAAGTGATAGTGCACCGTAAATTCTGTTAAACTAATACATCTGTGCTTTTATACCATCCTTCTTCTTTACAGGTAAAGTCTTTGAATTACTGCAGAGACAGCCTAACAAATAATGCTCCATTTCTACTAAACGATCTATGATTTATAAGCCGCTCTGCTCTGTCATTTGAAGAATGTTTCAAGGCATGAAAGTTATAATTTCTTTTCCACCTGCAATATATAGCCAGCCAATCTTCAAACCTGCAAATCACTATGATCAGTGTTTAGTTTACAAAGCTATAATCTGGGCATCGACCTCCAACGAAAGATAATAGCTGTGATTAATTTTGAGGGCTCACCTTTAAGTTCTTCACATTGTTTGTAGTGATTGCCTTTGGTACCTGCCCAAAGCCTCCTAGACACTGTTGATTATCTATGGAGCACTATATTTTAGGTACCTCCCACCACTGGATTAAAAACTGTTAGAAATCAGGCCATCTACCATCGCCTGTTAAAATGTCACAGGAGACATTGTATTACCCGTGTTTAATGCCATCTTGTTTCAATCGTTTAATCGTTTAACTGTTTCTATATCTTGGTTTTTATTGTTTTTATTATGTTGTGAGCCGCCCTGAGCCCATTCGTGGGTTAGGGCGGGATATAAGTTAAATAAATAAATAAATAAAAATAAGACAGGGATGCTTGCAGTTTAAGGCTATCTTACATGCGCTCCAGCTGCCCTGGTTTCCTGGTAGTTTACCATTCCATTTTATTCCTGTTTTTGCCTTTTTGGGATCCCTTGCTAAAATTTCATTAGTGCCAAAGTTGTAACTCTTTAGAGAATCTATAACTTTTAAATCTTTAAGGAGTGGTTCATGAGCCAGAGTCTTGGACTTCAGAGGGAGAGACCTGGATTCAAATTCTCACTCTGTCATGAAGTTCACTAGGTAACATGTGGCCAGTCACTCTCTCAGCCAAATTTACCCCACAGGGTTGCTGAGAGAATAAAATGGGAAGAAGACCATATATGCTGGCTCCCTGAGCTCCATGTAGCATGGATAAAGATCAAATAGATAAATTATACATATTTACACTAAGGCTTTATACAGTACGTACCTTGCTGTTTCACACATTGCAAATGCAGAAGTATATTTTGAACTTTGGGTTAACATTTTGCAGGACAGTTAAGTTTTTTATGATAAATCTTCGAGCAAAAAACCCATCATCCTGTTCTTTTAAATAATGCTCTGAATGCACCGAATATTACCTTAAAAATGTGGGGGGGCATACACTCCTGCAGTGACCCTTCATACATTCCTGCAGTGACCCTTCATACATGTTCCTGTTTTTATCTGTGAAATTTTTCAGGATATATGCTCTTGGAATTCATCAATCTAGAGCTGCAATACTGGGCACACTTCCTTGGTTGTAAATTCATCCAAAAATAGTGGGGGTGGGGATGCCTACTCCAGCTTCGAAAGTACCTGGAGAGTTGGAGAGTGGAGCCTGAGAAGCAGGGGTCATTTCGAGCAGGAGCTCGGGGGAGCTCAGCTCCAGGAGTTGGTGCCACCCCCCCCCCCCCCCCGCAGGTGGGAATGCCTGCTTGTGTCATGGCTGCAGCAAAATGACCCTGCCCCCTGGAAGGGTCCTTGTTCTCCGACCAGCCTTCTGAAGGCTTCAGCCACCACTGAAGCTATCCTCCCAGAATAGTGGTATTTCTGAGGCTTGGATTAGTAGCTGTCCCCTTTCTGCCAGCTCTTTCTCTCTCTCTCTCTCTTTCTCTTTCTCTCTCTCTTTCTTTCTTGCCTTCTGACATACTTCCAGTGGCGTAGCATATGCAAATAACTTATGCTAATGAGTTATGATAATGAGCTCCTGCACCTCTTTTTCTACGAAATGACCCCTGCTGAGAAGGGTGGGGTTTGGGGAGGGGTGGGACATCAGTGGAGTATAATGCCATAGAGTCCATCTTCCAAAGCAGCCATTTTGTCCAAGTGAACTGATCTCCAGCACATGGAGATCAGTTGTAATCCCAGAAGATCTCCAACCAACACCTGGAGGTTGGGAACTCTAAGTGGGGGCTGACTTTGGAAGTCTGCATGGGATGAATGTTAAACTGAATGTTAAGACTGAATGTTAAAAAAGTAAAACAACTTATAGGTACTGACTTAACAAAACTATCAAAGTTGTAGGTAGCTGTAAAGTACATTCAACCATATCTAATTCTCTCTACTGAGGAAACAATTGCCTATTCCTAGTAAATTATTCTGTATTAAGGAAGAAGAAGAAGAGATTGGATTTATACCCCGCCCTTCACTTGGAGTCTCAGAGCGGCTTACAAACTCCTTTCCCTTCCCCTCCCCACAACAGGCAACCTGTGAGGTAGGTGGGGCTGAGAGAGTGGCAGCTGTCCTTGAGAGAACAGCTGGTACAGAGCTATGGCTTGCCCAAGGTCATCCAGCAGGTGCAAGTGGAGGAGTGGAGAATCAAACGCAGTTCTCCCAGATTAGAGTCCGCACGCTTAACCACTACATCAAACTGGCTCTTAATTACAGTGGACATCACAGAGGTGAAATATTAGACACCATCATCAATTGTAGCAAATCTGGACCCGATGAGATACATATCATGACAAGCCTGAGAGGAAAAATGACTTTATAAAGTATCAAGATCTGATCAATAAATACGGGAAAATCAAATCTTAGCAAGTTATTAATGAAGAAGGGGAAAAGATATGGTGTTTAACATATCTTCAGCATTCATTGAGGCTTAAAGACAATATGCATCGAGAAGAAGTTACACTAAGGAATTTGACCCAATATGAAAAGATAATATTGAATAAAAATATCTTCTAGGTAGGACATATCTACAAACTGCTTCTACAGTATGGTACAGAAACAGAACAAGTCAAGCCATATATGATGAAATGGTCACAAAACTTCAGGAAGGAGATTTTATTCCAGCAATAGGAAAGGGTATGGATGAAACAGCGAGTCAAGCACTTAGAGAAAACTGGTATAAAATGTCCTACTGCTGGTACGTTACCGCAAAAGACATTGAGAAGATGGATAAAAAAACGATTGTGTTGAAAGTGTAAAGAGATAGACAGTACCTTTTACAATATGTGGTGGTCTTGCAAAATAACTAGCAACTATTGGACAAAAATACTGATTTTTTTTAATTGAATATTAAATTTGCTATGTCACCAGAGACAATGCTACTAGGACTTCTACCAGTGAATGCAGAAAGAACAATGCATGGATTGTTCAGATAACATGTTAACTGCAGCAAGAGTAGTATTCGCAGCTAAGTGGAAAATCGAGGGTTGCCCAACTCTTGAGAATTGGATAGACAAGATGCAAGAATATGCAATTATGGCAAAACTGACAAACTACATTAACCAAAGACCAAAAGATGGATTTGAAAATTAATAGCGAGTTTTCTACGATTATTATAACCAATCTCTACAGTTATACATTTAAATAGTTTAATATTATAAGATAATACTATATAATAGTTTTAATATGAAATATTAAGGGCATTATTTTTATATGATTGTTATTATGAGGTAATGGTAGAATATGTCAAATAGGTTGTTATACTGATTTTTTAAAAGCTATTACGCCATGTACATCTTTAATCTAGTATGCCATATATATTTCTAAGTCATTACACCATATATATCATGCCATCTGTTCTTTAAGCTGTTATGCTATATACTCTTTTATATATGCATGTATTTTAATCAGGGAATGTCCTTAATATCTGTAAAATTGCCCTTTATATTGCATTTTTGTAATTATATTTTAATGCGTTTTCCCCATTCCCTTTTTTTCATTCTGTATTCCCTTAAAAATTCAAAATAAAATTAAAACACAACAACCTAAACTTGGCTCCTCTTTAGTATGCTGAGTAGGAAAAGCTACACACTAGGATCAGATAGTATTAAGTATTCTCCTTTCATCCAAGCAGCAATTGCATACAAATTCCACAATCAGACAAAGGTTTTTTTTGTGACAGGCTCAATCCTGGCTTATTTCCATCTTCCCTTCCACTGCCTCCCTGCTCAGAATCCTGGTTTGCGGGGAAGAAAATGCCAGGCATTCATATTTGGATGGCATGGGAAACTAGCATTTGACGGGAGGTTTCTGAAACAAGGAAAGTTCCGATCAGCTCTGCATATGAAGGGGAGAAGGTGGTGGGTGGGAGGAACAGAGTGGGGATGAATGCAGCAGCCAGCGTGTGGTCCAAAGTTTGGTCTGATGTTGAATGCACTGCAGCATTGAGACTCATTATATCTGTGATAAGCTGTAATTTATGTTTTTCAAACGCAGTCAGATAAAATATTGTACATAGCAATTGTTTGAGCAGCACCTATGGCACATTGTAAACATGTATACTAAGGATGACAGCCTCCAGGTGGGATCTGGGGATCCCCTGGAATTAAAACTCATCTCCAGGCTACAGGGATCAGTTCCCCTGGACAGAACGGTGGCTTTGGAGGATGGACTCTATGGCACTGTACCCCACTGAAGTCCCAGTCCTCCCCAGGCTCCATCCCCAAATCTCCAGGAGTTTCCCAGCCTGTGTTTGGCAACCCTACCCCCACATCCCCTGTTGGTGGCCAGGGGGAACTGGGCAACCCTAACGTCGTGAACTCTGCATCAGCTTCATAGAGAGCAGATGTTGTAAATCCTGCTCAACTGCTTCTCATTTTTCTACAGTACTGTTGCTAAATTCTTATCTTCTTCTGTTCAAACCAGCCCCCCACCCCATCCTTTCCTACCCCCTTTTGTGCAGAGCACTGGTTTCAGACCCCATCCTTTGCAGGTAGATTGTTCAGGCAGTCATTAAAGGAACATTACAGTTCTTTTGTTAAAACCATTAGCACTAACCAGTCGCAGGTTTGCAAGTTAACTGTCACTATATTCTAGCAAGCGCCAAACCCAGGAATTTAATTTCCCATGTCTGGGAGTGCATGGGAAGGGATTAAGAAAAATGAATTTTGTAGAACAGTAGCCATCTACTTTTGAATTCTAATGCTTCATCTATTCACAGATGCTAACAGATCAAGATGGGTAGACTACTGTGTTAGTCTGCAGCAGCGGAAAAGAAGAAGAGTCCAGTGGCACCTTAAAGACTAAAAATGTGTGGCAAGGTTTATCGAAAGCTCATACCCTACCACAAATTTTGTTAGTCCTTAAGGTTCTACTGGATTCTTGCTCTTTTCTGCTTCTACAGATGCTAATGTTTTACCTACTTAAAGGATGGATTTTATATTTAGTGTATATGGAATTGTTCTATTTCATTGTTACTTAATCCAGAACCACTGGGCTGCTTTTAATCTACTGTCATATTTAATAATTTTCTACTATATGAGTACCATAGTAGAATACAGGCACAATTACAAAAAAACCCCATGACAATTGCATCCACTTCTCCTAAGAGGAGGAGGAGGAGGAAGAGATTGGATTTATACCCCGCCCTTCACTACTCAAAGGAGTCTCAGAGTGGTTTACAATCCCTTTCCCTTCCCCTCCCCACAACAGACACTCTGTGAGGTAGGTGGGGCTGAGAGAGCTCTGACAGAAGCTGCTCTTTTTCAAGAACAGCTGTGCCAGAACTATGCCTTGCCCAAGGTCATCCAGCAGGTGCAAGTGGAGGAGTGGGGAATCAAACCCGGTTCTCCCAGATCAGAGTCCGCGCTCTTAACCACTACACCAAACTGGCTCTCAATGCAAACTTTCTAAATTTTCGTCAAGCAGATTAGACAGGTAACTAAACCAAGTGACAGCCAGGGATTCAGGATGCAGTCCTAAGAATGTTTACTTCGGAAGTAAGCCCCATTGAATAAACTGAGGCTTTCTTATGAGTAAAGATGCACAGGCTTGCGCTGTTAGTAGCTGAACATTTTCAAATCACTATCCTTGAATACTAATGAAAAGCTTCAGAGGCTGAATTTCTGCTTGTAGCTATAAAGACCTTTCCAGAAAAAAAAGAGGTTGCCCAATTAACAGTCTTGTGATAGGAACAAAGAAGCGTTTAGTACTAGGTGTACCAAACGTGACCTTGTGGCGGGTTTTGCAGGTTGATAAGTAGGTGAGCACAGTCTCGGATGCAAGCACTCCAGCATAAGTAGTTTGTTGACTGTAGTTATATAAATCACTGCTGTGAACCTTTTTGGGGTCATTTTAAAACTGAAAACAGGCATTGTTTTGATGTAACTTTATTAAGTGCTCTAACACTTCAGAATAAGGTCTATATTAATGCACAACATTAATTATTTAGCACACCATGAGCAGAACCCAGTTTAGAAGATAATCATCAGCTTTTTCAGTGTCTGTGGATACAGTGGCTGTAACTGTGTAAGTGGCAAGTGGAGAAAGAGATCAGCTCAGAGATGGGATATAGATCAAGCCAGCCTATTCTCCTCTCCCTGCCTGTCTTTTTTATAGCTCAGCAACGTGAGCCAGATGGTCTGCCAAGTACGGCTGTCACACAGCTGTCTGTTGGCTATCCCACCACTTGGGGTGTCCCATCTGGCACTGACCAGAGCTTAGGAGTTTTCCGTCGTGATTCTGCGGAATGGGCTCCGTGAAGAGGGTGAGCCCTCCCTCCCTCCTTGGAGACCTTCAGGAGATGCTGTTTGCCAGGGCTTTTGAGTGGGGCTGAAAGGCAGGCACCTATTTTTTTTGGGGGGGGGGGAGGGTCTAAGGTTTGCTATTTTATTTTTTAGTTTTAACTGAAAATGTTTTAATCTACTATTGTAAGCCACCTTGAACCACAAGGAAAGGTGGGATTATATAAACGTTCTATTAAATAAATAAGGTGTGTGTTCCCCAATTTATGGATGCTTTTTACAAATGACCAGAATTCTACAGCATGGACCAGAGTTGCTTAGCAATGTGTCTTGAGTCGGCCCAGTGAGGCGTCTGCCAATGACCAAGTTCTGGATGCTACTAACTTGGCTTATACATGTCCACCAGGAATGGGAGATTGGCTCAGCGACTCCTGAGGCTGCAGTGCCCTTGCCAGGCAATCTCCTATTCCATGCCGGAAAGGGTGAGAGGCACCCAGAGAAAATGGAGCACATTCCTATCTCACGCCTCTTGTCAATGCTAACGGGGGTTAAAGGAACATTAAAGCACTGCAGTCCTTTTCCATGTGTATTTGCGCTTGCATGGTGGGACCGCATAATTAGTTGGGGTCCACTGCAGGGCATCTTGCAAAAGACCCTACAGCCTGTGTGTTTGCCTGGTACTTAAGCAGTAGGGTTGCCAACTCTGGGTTCAGAAATACCTGGAGATTTGAGGGTGGAGCCTGGGAAGGGTGGGCTTTAGGGAGGGGAGGGACCTCAGTAGGTTATAGTGCCATACAGTCCACCCAAAAGCAGGCCTTTTCTCCAGAAGTGGAATAAATATTTTGAATCAATTAATCAATAAATAATAAGCTATCTAGCCTGGAGATTAATTGTACATCTGGGGGAGCTCCAGCTCCCACCTGGAGGTTAGCAACCCTACTTAGCAATGAATTCAGCAGGGCGGGCAAGGCGGGATATAACTTGAAACTAATAAATAATGTGTCCATTATCCTGTGAGTGAAAAAGGATGGGAGGATCTAGGCAAAAACACCAGCAAGGGAGTATTAGCTCGGCCCCAAAGGATGCAAATGCCAGTTAACACTCAACTTGTGATTTTGAAATTGTTAGGTTAGTCATCCTTCTCTGCTCCCACCTCCACTGCTCTTGTCTTGAACATGTATAAGTTTGAGAGGAGGGTCTGTAACCTATTTTCAATTATATCAACTTGAGCTTTGTGCCGTTGTATATGTAAGTGCTCAGATAAACAAACAAACATAATGCTTTGGGAAGTCTTTTCACACTTATCCTTTGTTTCTTCAGAAAAGGCAGTATTTTATTTATATTTATTTATATTGGCTATGGCATAGTGTGTTGCATGCCAGATTCATTTATGAATGATACAAAATACTAAATGTATTAAATATAGGAATTCAGGAAAACACTTCTAAGTGACTGACCTTCTTTGGCCGATTCTTCATGTGATTGGGTGATGGTTAGTAATTTGTTTGCTTTCTCCAGCTGAAGAGTCAGACGGTTATTTTCTCCATGAAGTTCCGATATTTTCTGTCAGAATTTGTTTAGATTACAAATTAAAACTTTTGTGCTCCCATTTTTTAAAGAATTGCTTTTATTGTGAACCACAGTTGTCCATGATCAGATTAGTTCTGTTCAGGCATTACAGTTATGCATACTGGGAGCATACCGACTGCACAGAACAGGAGAGCACAATCTTCCTTATACAATTAGTTACTATATTGTATGAGCAAGAACAATGGTCATATTTACCATGTTCATACAGCCTTTGCCCTCAAAAAATCCTGTGTTTTTGAAAGTAAAGCTTTCATAGGGTTGCCAGTTAACTGGAGGAGGAACATGTTTGGTCCATTTGACAGAGGCTGAATGGGGTATTATTTACTGAGTTATTTACCACTGTGCCATCAAAAGCTTCAGCTGACTATGTACTCACATTATACCTCTATTAAACGTATGATGTACATTTTCCCCTCCAGGTCTGTTGGCAACCTGAGGTGGACATGCATGCTAAATATATGTGCTACTCTATTCGTGATGACTGTGCATATTGGGTGGATTGTGGGTTGCACACATTTCCATTGCACACAGTTAGTAGGCTCCTGGTATGCATGACTGAAAAGCTCTATAGAGAAAGACTGAAAGAAATTTTTCAGTAAATAAAAATAATCACATTAGCATGGCAATGACACAGCAAACTAAATGGCTGGTATTACTTTCATACAACAGTACCTTTTCAATATGTGAGAAATCATCTAACAGTTTATCCAGATTTACAACACTCATTTTCTTCATGCTCAGTTATGTGCAAGTTCACTTAAGTGCTTTCTGTAGAAAAGAAACATGAATTTAAGAATTAGAACCAGATTAGCACTATTCTTTCCTCATTAATGCTGGATCAAGGAACTTCCATTGCTGCCACATAGTCTCTATGCTGGTATAATTTGCGATCCCAATGACAAAACTGAATGTATTCCTCACCCAACAACAACAGAGACATCTCTCTGTGCTTATTAAATTATCTTCCCCAACCCCTCCTGTGAAGAAAACTAGGGCTGCTATTTTTCTTAACATCAAACAAAATTTGATACATCTTTGATTGGGAATGTTGTTGTCATAATCTTTGTTAGTGCTTGTAAATGTCCTTCTGTCCCTTATTTTTTTTCTTTTTTTTTAAATCTAGTTTGGAAATATTCAGACAACAGTATTCTAAACATAGTTTCTTGAAGCTGATTATCTATTGGAGCTTTATTCCCCTCAGTTCAATTGACATACTTAGTCACATAAACAGTAAAAAAGAGCAAGAGTCCAGTTTTTCCTTAAAGACTAACAAAAACTTGTGATGTTATTTATCTCCATGCTTTAGCTGCCCATTTCCATACATTTAAGCCTCTGTTAAAGGGATAGAACACTTTCCCTCAGGCTGCTGGCGAGATTACTGACAGGCTGAGGATAAAAAAGAGGAGAAGAACAAGGTGGTCAGCCACTTTAGGCCCTCACTGGGGAGAAAAGCAGGGCATAAATAACTAGAACAAACAAATAGATACAAGACATGCTATTTAGGCTTCTGCCACAACTAAACATTCCCCTTCCCCTTCAAGAGAAACATAACTCAGCATGTGGTGAGCCACAACAAGGTTTCTGTGTATTTTGGTGTATGAGAGAAAGGAAGCACCATAATTGGGGCGGCCAGTTTTTGAACCCGGCTACCCTACCACTGTCCCTTTGGTCCACCGAAATTAGCAGGTGATTGGTGTTAGGAGGACCATGCGGTGAAATGATTCATTTCACACGGATCTCTCTCCATCAAACTACTCTTAAAGAGTAGGCCAGACCTTTATTTCCTGTTTAGTTGGGTAAGGCAGACTTCACACAGAGTACACTCTGGAGCTATGGAAGCAGATGAAACCTGGGCTGCACAAGCTCATTTGACACATATTATGGTGCTTCCTTTCTCTCATACCAGAGCTCATGTTGATAGAGGAACAGATAATGCAGCACTCAGAAGTGGCAAAAACAGGCCGCTACCTATATTTGTAACGTTTTGGAGCCATTTTCTATTTTTTAAACACCGATTCTATAAAAAATTTCCCTCAGAGTGAAAGGTTTTTGCTTTAAACGGTAGGTTTTTCTCCTATGTTGCTAGGCCTGCTCAAGAAAAGTGAATCAAGCACCATTCAGATGGCGCATACCATTACTGACACACACGGTAGGAAGTGCTCCCCGGCACTGGTCTGATAATAGGTTCACCCACATGCTGACAGAGAGAATTTGGGGCTCTGGGATCTCTGTGGTGCCTGAAGCTTTTCTAAAATACAAACTCTTATATTTAATTTTCCATAACTTTCTTCAGTACAGGTTCACAGAATATGGTTACATCCTCTTAGTCGCTCAATGTAAGATCCAAAACTTCAAACTTAGTAACAGAATGCATTAAAGGAGGTGATACAGCTATGTAATCTATTACGCTGGTCCTGCATGCCACCATATACATAAAAGTCCCACCAGAAGTGTCAAGAGCAGTGCCACGCAACATATATAGGTTGGACACGGCAAGTAATTCAAGTAATCTTAGACCAAACTACTTAGCTACTGGGTCCCTCGAAGTACGCTCTAAAGAGCGAGAATGTGTAGCCCACTGGCCATTCATACTACTTCTTACCTCTAAGTTGCCTGGCCCTGTTCTGGCATTGAAGTCCCCGCATAATATAACATATACATATGGGAACTGGGTAATTAACAGTTCCAACGTATTGGCTAAAAGGTCCCAAATGCACCCCCTATCCTGCTGCTGCAAGCCCCTCGGTGGTATATAGACAGTGACACATAAAAGGGATCTAAAGTGCGCTCCTTTAAGTAACAGTGTCTGAAAATTATTGGGACAATTATTTTCTAAAACCTGTACATCGACATTTAGATCCACTGATTTCATGCCCCTGCTTTCCCGTCCCTTTGAGTGCATTTTAATTGCAGGTACAGAGTAAACCTGATACCCTTGGATGGCTGGAAAGTCAAGACTCTGAAACCAGGTTTCCTGTAGACAGAGTATATCATGGGCTTCTGATTGGCTGTGCAGATTTTAAAAAAATGCTTTGGTAGCAGCTGCCGCCATAGTTTAAGGATCTTCACTGTGTGACTGAAGGTAAACAGTATGTGTGCAAGAAAATATTTTTAAACAATATGTTCATTTTAAAAGACGTCCTGTAAAACAAAGCCTCTGCCTGAAATGTTGAAGAGTTACTGTTAGAGTTAGTCATGACCTCACTCCCTGACATTTTGTGCTTGGCTCCGCCTCCTATGGCAGCCATTTTGTGGTTGTGCCCACAACCCTGGGTCAGAATTCCAAGGGTGCCCACAGGTTCAAAAATATTGCGTGTAGGCAATACTGACCTTTTTAGAGAAATGGTTTGACTTAGAATAAATATCTCTGTGTGTGTGTTGACTTCGTGGTGTCCCATAAGCTGAATGGCAAGGTGTCAGTTTGGACAGAAAAGTAATCTGGTATGTTGTGCCGCAAGCCAAACATCGGAGCAGTGTAGTCAATCACTCAGTGATTCATCAAAACAGTACATAGGCTGCAATCAGACAAGCTGTTTAATCTGATGTCATTGCTCTCCCCTCCAGATCGACATCTATATTCGTTCCCCAGTCACTGGTGCCTTATTCTCACCCCTGACTTTCCTGATACCAGATCAAACTAGTCTCACTGCACATTTCCTGATGTCTGGACTCTCTCTTGCGAAATCAAGCCGTTTTGAAAGTCAGATTGTGAACTTCCATCTGCGTGCCATTAAAAAAATTCAGTTAGCGATGTGTGCTTAAGCAGATCTTCACCCCTGAGTTTTGAATCACCGCTAGTACGTTTCTCCACCCACACATTCTGTCAGGATTGGGAGCCCACAGGTGAGTTGTTTTTGAGCGAAAAGTCCCCCCACCCCCCATCTCCTGTTTCTTGAGGTTGGAAAGTCATGGAAATTGTCCCTGGTTAGGCTCCCATATCATCAGGGAGCCTGGGGAGGCTAACATGCCTAATTCAGGGAGACTTGGGTAAAGGTGGAAAAAATTAAAATCCAGGCCGCCTTGCTTCTGAGTACAATTGGGCTGAATATCTGTCCCCAAAGTCTGTTCAGGGCTTTCTGAGCATGGACCTTGGCTAAAGTTAACCAGACTACAGAGAGAAAATGAATGCTTTGGAAGGTAGACTCTCCATCCCACTTTCCCCCATGCAAACTGTATTAGCAGAAAAAGGGTTTTCGGCTTCAGAATTGCTGTTTGAGAGCAGCCCATGATTGACATAGGAGTAAATGTACTGAAGTCAATGGGGCTACTCTCATGTAAATCTGCATGTAAAGGTGCTTTGAATGAGCACTTCTGCGCATGTGTGGAAGACAATTTTTAAAAGGATGCTGTCTGCCTGCCCACTCTGTGGTTACCCTGCAGCAGTGATCTGAATAGTCAACCATGGAGTGAGCGCACGGTGAGGTGGGTTAAGGGTAGCATGTCTGGACATCTCTGGAACAAATAACATTGGATAAAATAGAGCGTGGGGTAGGAATGAGGACTGCAAGTGTATTTAAAAAGATTGTTGTTGTTTTCCCACTGAGTCAAAATAAAATAGATGCTTGTTTATAACAAGCAGGGTCTTGCAACCTTGCTTTCTTTCTAAATGCAAGGACTGCCAGTTGTCCAAGTCACAATACTTGCTCATGAGCCAAAGCCAAAAATTTCATTTTTTAATGTTTAAGTACCTTTAAAAGATACAAAAAAAGAAAGCTAGCTGTGTGTTGGATTATTTGTTAGAATGATGGGGGGGGGGGTGTGCACCTGATTAATGGTTGCCAGCCAGAGAGTTGAATGGCAAATTGTGAACAAGATGGTTATTCTGTCTTTTTCTTTGTTTGGCTGGTTGTTCTGTTTTAATCAAGCCCTATGTGAAATATCATGGAAAGGAGAGTAATAAAGAGTACTCTGAGATTTGAATGGCAAATTGTGAACAAGATGGTTATTCTGACTGTCTTCTTCTTTGTTTGGCTGGTTGTTCTGTTTTAATCAAGCCCTATGTGAAATAACGGGGAAAGGAGAGTAATAAAGAATCCAAATTGCTACTTAACAGAGTTGTGTTCCATAGCAATTACCAAATTGTGTGCTATATGGGGAGCACTCATGTGCTATCAGAAATAGGGATGGGCATGAACAGGGAAAATGTGGTTTGTTTTGGTTCATGGTTTGAGGCATACCAGGTTTGTGAGCCATGGACCATCTCAAACTTTTAGGTGCTAAATGAACCAGCGCCCCCCAAAGAAGGTGCCCCCTGGACAGTGCTAGCTGGGGAAATGACAGGCATAGGTTCAGGAGGTTCAGGAGAGCATAGAACAGACCCTGTTTAAGCTAAAGACATCAAACTCACAGGGGACTTCCATCTGATGCTCCCCTACATGCCCTATATCAGTGCTGCCACTGATAAGAAGTTTTGGCAATTACTGCTGTTTCGGAAACCTAGGATTGACCACCCATCCTTAACTGGATGAATCTTTGAAGCTTATATTTCACAATTTCCCACAAAGAAGCTAGTGAAACAGGCATTATAGCTGGCCTGTTGGAGTCATGTTTGTGAGCTTTGTAGAAGCACAGAACAGAAGATGTCAGCTGACAACCTCCATCGCTTCCAGTTTTCAACAAAGTCAAATTATAATAAGGACACTTGATGGTTGGAATATATGGAGTTCCCCTGTTGAATGAACGAATGAATGTGACTGTATCAGCAGTTCATAAGGGACACTAAAAGATTGTTAAATCTTTGGTATATAGAAATTGAGATATTAATTGCATTACACAAATTGTTTATATAATTTGAGAATTTTTGTCATTTTTCATGTTGCGTATACTTTGACAACCTGTCCTGTGATCTCTCTACTTTTGTAGCTCCAGTGGGCTGGCAGGATGGGCTTGGTGCCTGGGGACAGGGGCCTGTGGTATGCAGGGGGTAGGGGACTTCTTCCTTTCATTACAAGGACCCTTTGCACCCACTTTCATCCTCATGGTGCACAGGGGTGTTCACAATCAGGAGGGGTGGGAGGGTGTAAATGTGGTTCCTCAGCCAAGGCATGAGCAAAGAGACAGGGTGGCTCAGAGCTCTGAGTCCACTTAACATCCAGCTCCCCACCCCAGGTGTTCACAATAAAGAAAGGTAGGAAGGTATAAAATGTGGGTCCTCAGCTGAGGAGACAAGGTGGCTCAGAGCCCTGAGTCCTCCTAAAACCCAAACCCCATCAGGGGAGAGGTGTTCACAATCAAGAATAAATGAATGCACTCTGCTTTTAACAAGTTCCCTGCCTTTCTGTCTAACTGCCAACACCCAACAGATGAAAGGATGTGGAGCTGAGCTGAAGGTATATATAGCATTCTGATCCCATAGAGCAGAATGGGAACTCTGTTATTGGCAGCCAGCAGAGCCTGCTAAGCTTTGGAGGGGCGATATTGGTTTTTCCAAGGCTAAAGAATTCGCCCCCCCCATTGCTTTGAAGTTTGGTGGACATTTTGAGTGCATGGAGACAGTCTGTCTGGAAATGTATCCATTCATGAACCATCATAAACCGCCACAAACTGCTTGAAAGTTCGTGGAAAATTTGTGCTGGTTGACCTGCCACAAATTTCAGTTTGTGAACCATGAACTAGCCAAAAGTCATCATGAACTTTAGTTTGTGAGTCAGTTCATGCCCATCCCTAATCAGAAATAAACATAATTTACAAGTTTTTTGATTCTCAATTCCCAATCCATTGAGGAGAAAGCTGCCTGGTGTGCCTCTGGAAGAAGACCAGGGCAGAATAGTGAATTCTGAAGTCAGCCTCCACAATCAGAGAATAACTTTTATGTATCTTTATTTTTGGTCATTACACCATTCAGTTTCTGCTGATGCCAGAATTACTCAAAAGAGTTCTCCATTTGTGTCTCTGCATGAGTGCTTTGAATTGGGAGGCCCACAGAGGATGGGCTCTTTTGAAAGTAGGTGATTCTTATTCTCTTACAATAAAAACAAGCCTTTTTGACTGTGAGATACTCTTCCAATTTTAATTTTTTAAAATGTTCTTTACTGTTTTTGCAACCAGATTCATAAACAGCAAACCCTCATCCAATAATAAACCTCATTCCATAGGCAAACATGGAAGAATTTAAAGGTTGCTACTGCAAAAGTTGTCATGTGATTTGACAACAGCTGCATCCATAATTCTGTTATTTTGCTCGAGAGCAGGCATTTAAGCTGCTCGACAGAATTCACAGCAGACAGTCACTTAGTACAATAAGAAGAGCCCTGGTAGATAAGATCAATGACCCATCTAGACAATGACTCACCTTCTTGTTTCCAGTGGTGGCACCCAGATACCATTGGGAGAACATAAACGGAGCATGAAGACAACAACCACATTCAGTTGCTTATTTTCATCATGGTATTCAGAAATACATTCAAGTGGGTGGCCATCTTGGTCATGGTGCCAAAATTTTGGAACTCCCTCTCAGGGATATTCATCCCTTTCTATCACACTATTCATCAACGTGTGAAGACATTTTTGTTTCATCTGGCATTCCCTCAATGATCCCTCCCTCCTTCCTGCCTTGTGTTATTGCTCTGTTGTTGTTTTTTGTTGCTCTCTGTATTTTAACTTGTTTTAATTGCTTTTATGATGTATTTTAGTTGTACATAATGATGTGTTTTATTGCATTGCTTTCATTGTTAGCTGCTTTTGTGGCCCCGATTGGGTGGAAAGGGGAATATAAATGGTGTAAATAAATAAATAAATCACAGGGTACAGTACTCTTCCCCATCTTTCTTAGTTGAATTTGCTTGGAACTCAATTTAGTATTTGTGAACATGCAAAATCCAATATGTTTATACGCAACAATTACGCATATACACAATAATTAGTTTCAGGACTAATCAATAGCACTATAAACACTTCTACAGAGGATTCTATATGATACCACTTCAGGATGGGGTAAAAATACAGTATCCTATGTTGTAAACTTTATCTAGGCTCAGGTCAGTACAACCTTTATCCCACCAAGTCAAAAACAGCTATGACCCATGGTCTTCTGAGGGCTTCACTACTCTTTATTTTAGAAGGCCTGAGCAAATATTGTAGGTTTATCAAGTCTTGGGCGAGCTGTTGTGGGAGACACAGATAACTGTTGTAGCTCATAGGATGTGCAGGCTTGTTTTAGATGCTCAGTATCAAATATAGTTCTTTTAGTTATACAGTATGAACTTACAATTCAATGAACTAGAACAGCCATACTAGATCAGAGTAATGATGATCCATTTGGTCTAGAACCCTGTTTCACAGTACCTTACCAGATTCTTCTGGAAACGCTATACGCAGAACATGGAGGCCAAACCATCTCACTGTCATTGCCCCTCAGCACTAACATTCAAAAGGTTCCTGCCTCCAAACATGTTGATGGACTGGTATTCCATGTATTTGCCTTTGAAAGCCACCTAAAGTTGTTCCCTTGTACAAGACCCAATCTTGTTTTTCAAAAACAAAAACAAAACCTCCAGTGTTTCATTACTGCTTTGAACACCTTAAATATATGGCATTAATTAAATATATATGGTTTCCTATTTTTTGCCACCTGAATCCTAAACACAAATAGCTTTGAGAAAATTATAGTAAATCATGCAATGTATTGGGATCAGTCCATGTAACTGGATTCATCACACAGACAAGGAAGAAAGGACACACAATTTCAGTGTTTTGTCGTTTCACTTCAGAGCAGAACAATGGATTATGTTCTTTTCTGCACAGAATATCCACCATTAATCATTCCTTTGGCCCTATGAAAGATTATCTAATTTCCCCAGCACAGCTCCAGCCACAGAAGAAATGAAATATGTCTAGATAAATTTAACAGTTTCTGTTGATACTAGATATAAGATATGGATGGTGGTGGTGATATGCATTCTCTTTCCTAATTGAGGTTTGTGCTTTATTGGTATATCAATAATTTAAAAAATGTTCCTGAGAGAAAAAGCATAACTCGTGTAATTTACACCAAGCTAACAGTAAGGGAACTATTATCTGGATAACAAAGGACCATTCTGAGATTGTTCCTATAAATTGCAGATCCCATTCCTTGAACTAAGATGGTTCAGAATTGTTGCTGCCATTTTTTAAAACTTTAGGGCTTGGGATAGGAGAAGCACTTTAAGCTCATGCAGGGAGCTCGTGTTAGCCAGTAGAAGTTTTGACTTCATCAGCTCATTTCTTTGTGATGTGGATCCTCCAGGCCTTATATATCACAATCTGCTTTTTGATGCTTCACTCAGTTCCAAATGAAAATGGCTGAGTGTCATGCAGTGAGGACTCTTTTTTTTTGGAGGGGGAGAGGAGGGAAAATGGTCTAAGTGAAACTAGCATTATTTGTATCTTCTTCTTTTTTTAAAGATTTTATTGATTTTCCAAATTACACTATCACCTACAAAAAAAACAAACTACATAACTAAAATCTAAACTACGCATATAATGACAGGTTTCCAGATAATTATGAGTCTATGCTTAACAAAACTTTCTAAAAAAGAATAGTTATAGAATTCAGGCTATATCGTATTCTTTTCTAAATTCTATTCAGGTTATATATAAAAAAACCTTTGAGATTCAGTGTGTACAAACAAGACAGTCAAACTCTAGAGAGATAAACATAACCGCTTATTTAAAACTATTTCTTCGTTGGTTTTTCTTTCTTCTGCGTCTTCTTCTTCCCCTTTCCCGGGATCTTGGGACCTGCAGCACCCAGTTCAGACTCCGAATCACCTTCTTCAAGTCCCAAATTTTCTGAGGATGAACTTTCTAGTCCACAAATACTTTCTTGCTGATCCAGTGAGTCCTCTGATGGAGATTCTTTTCCTTTCTTTTCTTCTTTCTTCTTGCAGTAAACCAGGAAAGCATCTGCCTTGGCAACAGTGTCTATCTTCTTCTTCTTCTTGCCTTTAAAGCTGAATGTTAGGCCCTCTGGATCATTATTTGTATCTTCTGTTTCTTTTTTATCCTAGGGTTTCTGTGCCCTTCCCCCATCTGTCAGTGTCAAAGTAGTGATGTTGACAATCACATATCCCATTATGGCTAGCATGCACAATTAACTTCAAGTTTGTTATAGGTTTGATAATCACAGCCTGCATCTCTATTGCCTCATATTGGTGGTGGTGGTGGAAATCTGTCCTCTTTTAATACAGTGGTAAAAGGCTTAACATTTTCAGTCTGCGTGTGCTTTTATATGGCTGGGTTTTTGTGTGCTTTATGCTTTTGAGTTTGATTGGCTGTTTTTAGACGGTTGTTGTTCTAAGTCTGGTGTAGTGGTTAAAAGTGGCAAACTCTAATCTGGAGGACTGGGTTTGATTCTCCACTCCTCCACATGCAGCCAGCTGGGTGACCTTGGGTGTCTGTTGTGGGGAGAGGAAGGGAAGGAGATTGTAACCTTGCTTGACCTATAAGGGTAAGAATCAGTATTTTGAATTGTGCTCAGAAACACACTGGTAACCAGTGAGAATCCTTAGGCTCTAGTCAACTGTAGAGAAGAGCAAGAGTCAGTAGCACCTTAAAGGCTAAGAAAATATGTGGCAGGCTGTGAGCTTTCATGAGTCACTGCTCACTTCTTCAGATACAGCTAGAATGTGACTGCCTTTACCTGGAGGGCCCAGGCTAGCCTGATCTCATCAGATTTTGGAAGCTAAGTAGGGTCAGCCATGATTAGTACCTGGATGGGAGACCACCAAGGAATATCAGGGTCAGCTACACTGAGCCAGGCAATGGCATGCCAGCTCTGAACGTTCCTTGCCTTGAGATACCCACCAGGGGTGGCCGTAATTTGGCTGTGACTACAGCAGTTTAAAGGTAAAGGTTTCCCTTGCTCAAAAGCCAGTCAGATCCGACTCTAGGGGGTGGTGCTCATCTCCGTTTCCAAGCCGAAGAGCTAGTTCAGTCCGAAGATGTTTCCGTGGTCATGTGGCCGGCATGACTAGATGCCAAGGCACACGGAACGCTGTTATCTTCCCACCGAAGTGGTACCTATTTATCTACTTGCAATTTCTTGCTTTCAAAGTGCTAGGTTGGCAGGAGCTGGGACCAGAGATGGGAGCTCACTCCATCACGCAGCACTCGGGTCTCGAACTGCCAGGCTACCAGTCTTTTGGTCTGGAGTTCAGCGTTTTAACCACTAAGCCACCGTGGCCCCTTGACAGCACTTTATGCATATACAAAATGTGACTAGATCTACAGGATTTTTATATTATTTTATAGTTTTATTATATTTTCTTTTGTAAGCCACTTTAAGCAGGCCCTCTGGCAAAGTGGCACAGACATTTTCTAAATGAATCAATATTTTTTTGAAGCAACTGCAGTTTCTCAGAGTTGTTCAAAGACCTCTCTGTATGCCAACAGCACTGCAGTGATTTGGAAAAATGTGTTGTGCAAACGTGCTGGCTGATGGTCAAACAGTGAAAGAGTTTCTCGAGTTTAAACGCATTTTCAATCCTTCACAAAACGCTTGCAGGAAAGTATACAAATGATACCAGGATGGATCAACGAAAATAAATTTATTAAACTTGGAGAAGAAATAACAACACTGACATGAGGCAAGTTAAATATAAACAGAAAGACAACAATTCTTCATATTAGAGTTATAATGGCTTGTGTAACCAGCAAAGTACCAAAGTGACATTCTGAGACTGATTGAGGTATTTAACTAGTTTTTGGTGATTGAAATGCTCCATCAATACAGAAACATAGTATAAGGCTCCCTTGCCCCCAACAAAGACTTAAATAGCTTTAACGGCATTAGTGCTGAGAATTAAAGGCGGCGGCTGTCAGGAAAATAAGCTGTAACACTTCAGCAGAGCATCTAATACAATTTGCCTTAAAAGTATAAGCCAAACACAGAATTTCCTAGTTCCACCCACTGAGAAGGCAACAGCCTTGCTTACATTTGCCGTTTAGAAAAATAGCTTTTGTTAAAATAGCAAGTATGTCAGAAACATCGATTTCTGAGCTATATTCTTCAGAAGTGCTTAAGCGTAATAGCGCCTCCAGCTGCGATCTGGTTTGATTCTCAAGGCATGTTTACGTGATTCAGGATGCTGGGATCTGTTTAAATCCACAGCTGTTGTCTTGAATTGGGAACCTTGGTTCAGGGTTGGTCATGCCCAGAGGTGTAACCCCTTTGTCACAACTTCAGGTCTCAGTTAAAAGTGGCTGCGACCTGCTTACGTAGAACTCTACATGAGAGATAGGTGGTGAGTTTTGACAGAGTCCTTAGAATCTGGCTACACATTACACGGAATAAAAAGAAGCCAGGTTCTGACTTTCAGGGAGAATAAGAGGCCGATGGCTTTTCCCTCTGGTCTCTCAGCTTTTTTCCCTTGGCAATTGGAAGGGACAAGATGAGGGAAGATTAGTTGAGCAAGACAACAAAAAAAGGGATGCCCAATCACTACATCTTTAGTATAACCCCTGCATCTTCACTGATTGCAGGAAGAAACCTGACACATTCTTCCCAGTCAGAACCTGGCTGTTTTCCATGTGACAAGAGTAGCATGTAGGCAGGCTAATCGTCTAACGGTGGCTGCGATCACACACACTAAATAATCCACTTTCAGGCTGTGGTCACACTAAATAATCCACTCTCAGTGCAATTTCTAACTGGATTTTTACTGTGTGAACTGGCAAAATCCAGTACGAAAGTGCATTGAAAGTGGATTGAAAGTGGATTATTTAGTGTGTTGCAGCCAGGGCTCATTTCGTAGTAAGGAGCTCCTCTGCATATTAGGCCACACACCCCTGATGTTGCCAGTCCTCCAAGAGCTTACAGTAGCCCCTGTAAGAAGAGCTCTGAAAGCTCTTGGAGGATTGGCTACATTAGGGGTGTGTGGCCTAATATGCAAAGGAGCTCCTGCTACGAAATGAGCCCTGAGCATATTTATTTAGAGCCAAGTCCCTTCAAGTTCAGTGAATCATGAGAACTGTCAATTAAGGCAAGCAATGGCAACTGACTGGGTCCAGATTTTGGACTTCACCTCCTTCTGTTCTTAACAGACTACTCACCCAACTCCAATGCAAACATTGGTCCAGACAACGCCTACATTTTAAAATAGACCAACAATGACTGTTCTTGGCTTTCCGGATTGTTCCCAAGTTTGATGGTCTGCTCCTGTCCAAAAAACAAAATCAGTTGGGAGAGGTAGCCTCTACAGTCTACGGGGTCTTTTTCTTAGATTCAAACTCTCTTCTAATTTCTGGCCAGTTCATGTAAGCAAGCCCCACAGGGTACGTTTTAGTGTGAATGCGTTAATACAGCCTGTAGCCATGGAGGTGGATCCCACCTAACACTTCCACTCATGTAAAAGAGGCTCTTGTGGAGGCAGAAATGTAAGAAAGTAATTTCAAGTAGACCCTTAAGCTACGTCAGGGAGGCCCAATGGGGTTCCTGTGGGGGCCCTATGGTGCTTGCCAAATGTTTTTAGCATGTGGGCAGGGCCAGGTGGGACTTTTGCCTAGTAAGACTTGTGATTGGCCACTGGAGATCTGAGTGGCTGCACAGATTTGTTAAAAAGGATGCTTGGGCAGCAGCTGCCCCGCAGCACAAGGATCTTGACTGTATGTGACTGAAGGTAAGCTGTGGCAGCTATTTTGGGGTAGTGGTTAAGTGTGCGGACTCTAATTCGGGAGATTTGATTCCCCACTCCTCCATTTGCAGCTGCTGGATAACCTTGGGAAAGCCATAGTTCTGTCAGAGCTGTCCTTGAAAGAGCTCTCTCAACCCTACCTACCTCACAGGATGTCTGTTGTGGGGAGGGGAAGGGAGAGGTGTTTGTAAGCAGTATAAATCCAATCTTCTCCTCCTCCTCCTGCGGCAGACTTTTGTGGTTACACCTACAATGCTGCATTATAATTCCAAAGGCTGGGGACCCCTGCACTGAGTCAACATGAATGCACCCTGCATTGTATTTTTTTGACTTGCACAAGACACAGCACATAGTATATTTCAGCAAGCTGCCCCCTGATAATCACCTTCCTAGATCAAATCATAATCCATCTCCAAATCGGTCTATTTGGAGGTGACTCAAATAGCCATATTGATTTTTATACACAGCAATATTGACTGGGGGGGGGGATCAGTGATTGGTCATATGGTAGCTCTTGCGCAAAGTCTTATGCAAATGGAAATGCATTCAGTAAAACCTCTCTTCCACGATTGCTTGGCAGGATCCTACCCATGTTCATGACTCTAAATGCACTATTTCCAGCCGTGTGGTCAAGGGAACTTATGTTGTTGTTTCTATGCATCTTTTGGAATACACTGTACATCAATGTGCTCTACAACTTTAAGTAGGGAACCTCAAAGTTTGGAGCAAATCTAGAGTAAGATAAAGCTGCCTACAGGTCTAGTCCCGGCCGTAATACTTGCCTAGATGACCACTGAAAAAACTAAGCATGGCATGCATGCCAGAAACAGACCTTTGGATTGAACTGGATTTATTTACGTTATTATTTAACCCTTACTTATGTAAACAGAATTTGAGACTGAAAACTGTTAAGGCGTACCTTGAGAAAACAGATCAGTGTAAATAAGGCTTAAGCCACACTACTTAAAAGCCTCTCTACATATGCAGAATATGCAAAAAGAAAAGAAAAAAAAGAAATGTGCATGGTTAACAATATTATACTGATTTCCATAACTTCATTTGATTCAGCGAGTGAGCTTTAAACACATTCTGGAGCCCTGACTCGGCTTTAACTCAGAGTAGTTTCCTGAGCCAGGAACCTCAGAATCTGATGTGAAGGACAGTTGTTGTTAAGTCACCCGTGCTGCTTCTTGTGTGCTTCAAAACTTCCCATAAAAGTGTAGTTGTGGTCCTGAAGATGTCCAAAGAAGTTCTTGCTGCTATACAAATTGTGTAATGACAGTGCTAGGGCAAAAAACTCTGGTGACAGAAAGGTCTCTGTTTTGTACTTACTGCATTTTGCTATGAAGCACAGAAGCATGGATAGTACTTTAAGAATCAAATAGGTTCCGATAAAGTATTGTAGCAACTTTACACTGAGAATGCTCTGTAGATTTTGTGGAGGTATAAAAACATTTTGTAAAAAATATTTCTTTACCTTATGTTCTTCTTGAAAGCAGCAATGACTGCAAGCACGTACATTCTAGAGATGGATCATTATAATTAAACTACAGTGTGCAGTGTGCATATAAAATATCCATGCCTGCTTGTCTAAAGTATTAAAATAGGCATATCTATATAAATCAAAATAAATGTATTTATCCAAACTATTTTTGCTCTCCTAACATATTTTCTTCAGTTCCCAGTATAAACATCTTGGCGTGTGATGCGATTTCACATCAAATGTTCAAACTTCAAAAAACCACCTGCTTTTAGCTTTTCGAACAAAGACGATAACAAAGTCATCCAGTTTCTAGAGAATGACCCCAAACCAACACCAACAATAACAAAAGACAGCCACTGCTACTGAAACCAGCCTCTGCAACATTTCAAAAGACGATATTTACAAAATACGGCAGCAATACTGTGACTGATTCAACATCTCAGAACAAAAAGGAGGGGGCTGCGTCCTCCCTCTCCCTTTGAAAATATTGAACACATTTCTTTTGGTTTAAGCATACAAGCCCAAGTCAACTCTATGCCATTTAAATATATGGATATATTTATATATCTATGTCCCAATTCAAAGGCTCCAGTGTGCATGCAGGGGCTCCAACACACACACAAGGAACTCCCCATAAACATGATTATTCATTTCAGTGTTAAGGAATGCTTTGCAATTATGGAAAGTATTCCGAGGCAATGAAATGAATCAGGGAGCCCCTTTTTCCCGAAGAGCTCCACATGTGCATCAGAACCCCATGGAGGCATTTGGGAGGTGGGGGGCGTCACACCATTTTTCATATGAAAAGCTATGGCAGGATTTTGTTCAGCTGGTCTGTGCTCACGTAGCCACATGATAAGAAGAATTCTTTGTCTGGCACAGGGAGAGCTGTAGCATTGAGCACAAGGCCTTGTGGAGATTGTACCACGTTAATGGAGGTATAGTCCGCCACAGGCATGTCGGAATTTTCAGCGTCTTCTTCTGCGGCTGCTGTGGTGGTGTTCACAGCATTAGTGGTAAGGCTCTCTGTGGCAAAGTAAGCACCCTCAGGAAAGCTCTGCTCTGGAGCTTCTGGCTCAGCCTCTTCTTGAGGCGTCACAGTGACACATTTTTTCACATCCAACTCACAGAAATAGGCATTGTCCATGGCAAAATTTGGCTGGCAGTGTGCAGTAGGTTGTTTCTGAACCTCACTCGGGGGTTTCCCCATCTTCATTTTTTGCCCTGGAGAAAGTACAACACTTCCTCCTGGCGTAATGTCACTGACTTGCGTGTAAAAGTCAATGTTTGTGACTGAACTCTGGTTGCTTAGCTGGGTTTGGACAGGAGGGCTGGTTACCTCAGTGCTGTTATAAACCGGGGTTTTTGGTTGCTGGTTTTCTGGTGAATTATCAGATGGTGGCTGGGTATTCGAGTTGACCAGACCATCTGACATTGGCTTCTCGTTGTCTTTTTGATCAAGGCGCAAGAGATCCTCTTCCTTTTCGTTGGCCTTTTTGGACTGACCAATGTCTGAGGTACCATCGCATGTATCACTCGCGCTGAAATCAGTCTCTGGGATATCTGGCTCACAGCAGCTTGCCCGCCCAGAATCATCGTCCCTCACTCCAAGACAGCTATGAGACTTCAGGTGGTCATCACCCAGAAGCCTGTCGGTATCTGACCCTCCCGTTCTCTCTTCAGCATCGTCTATATCCAGCTCAATGAATTCAACCCAAGAGTCATTTCCATACAGCGGTGGTATGTAACTACCATGACAGGCGAGGATGGAATTGACTTCATCAAGTTTTCCTTTCTATGAAACAAAATTTAAAAAACACTGTTATGAAAGGAATGATTGTTTATTTCTATATTTATTTAAGGGGTTGGATCCCATCTCAAACCTCCAGTAATGGAAGGGACCTCTGTCAGTGGCAAAGGACTCCAGACTCTTTCTGCTGCTCAAAATACCCCCAGAAGAGCAGTGACTGCCCTTGGAACAGGCACAGGCGTTTGCCAGCCCCCCCCTTCTTGAATGAAGCATGTGGGTGAGACAAACCAATCTTGGTTCAGCACGGGAGCACTGGCCAATCAAGGGTGAGCTGGCCGGCCAGGTCTGGCAGCAGCCCCCCTGTCCACACGCAGATCAGCCCAGCGTGAGCTCCCCACCCGCCCGCCTTCTTTTTCGGACTATGGGGGATTAACTGGTCACTGTTTCCGGGGCCGAGCAGGAATTTTTTGGGCCTCACTCAGATTGGCTGAGAGGGGGGCCTTTTTTTGCCTGCTTCATGTGGTCAAAGGGGGCGTGGTTACGTAGGCCTGGCAAAGCTGGTTAGGCCCTAACTGGGAAGGCGGGAAAACCACGGGTTGAGGGGAAGTTAAATTGGCAAGCACCCTGAGATATAAGCAAAGGGGGGGTCCTCATACTGGGTGCCTATGGGCTTGGCAGTCAAGGTGACTCGGTTGGGGGCCTCTTTGGGGTGGGAGGAGCATATGACAAGACTTAAGGCTTCATAGCCATGGGCTGGAATGTGCCCTTCCTTCCTCTCTATGTAGTGGTGTGCAGGCCATGACGAGTAAGGTCTGGAAGGATGCCGGACCTGGCTCTGAGCCGGGGTGGGTTTACCCTGCTAGGGGGCTTGCGTGGCAAGCCTAATGCAACCCGTGCTTTAATGTGTTGGTGCAGATCAGCTGACGGATAAATAAAACTCCCAGTTTAACACATAACTTGTGTTGTGTTTCATTCAAGGGGTGGGTGAGCAAAGGCATGTTCCCCCAGAAAGGGGGAACATGGACGCCCAAGGAACAGCATGAGAGAGAGAGCTGGAACTGCTCTGGGAGGGGAATAACAGATAAACATTGTGCCCCACCCCGTCCATCAGTGATAATTTCTACTGGATCCAACCCAAGGCACTGATATCCCCCCTGAGGGGGGGGGGAACTCACCCAAGATGTTGAACATTTTTTTTCAAATCACAAAAATATCATAATAAAGTCAACTAAAAGCAAATCTATGTAAAATTCAACAAACTGCTTCACAAAATAAAGACTCAAAATACAGCAACTTAGTAAAAGCAATCTGTAAACACAGCAGGCAATAGCGGCATCCAAAAATGTACAGTTTACCCATCGTCAAACATTCATAGACTGGAAGATGGGGAGTAAGGGGGATGATAAGTGAAAAAATCCAGTCCAATCGCTCAGGCAAAGAAGGGCATCTGCTGAAGATCTCTCAGGCTATCTACATTCAGAAGAGAAGTGGTGGCACTTCAGATACTCTGGTCCTCAACCTTTTAAGGCCACTCTATGTTCTCCATGGGAAATCCAACCATTTCGGTGTTTAATCAAGCAGTGTAACCAGAACAATTTGGAGAGCATGTACAGTTACCATGAGAGATTATCCATGGCCCACTGTGTAAACTTTTAGCAACTGAACATTACATGAGAAAGTAACACCTGGCTCTAAAGAAAATATTTTTTCATATATTTATTTCTGGATGTGTGTTGTCTTACAATAGTAATACTGGCCACTGAGGAAGCCCCTAAGGGGCCGAAATGCGTATGGTCTACTGGTCATAAGATATACCCATGAACTGTATATGTAAAACTATCAGCTCTGTGTATCAAAAGGTTTAAGAGTCTGATATTTGGACCATTTCTTTCAACCTATTTTATCTTTTATTAATGTGTACACCATAATAAATATTGGTATTTTTATAACAACTTATTTTGTTAGCTTGACCCTCTTATATCATAATCAAGCAGTGCCCCATCAATCCATCTTTTTTGCCTGCTCCAGTCAAAATACATACACCATTATAGGTGATTTAAACATATAAGACCTTTAAAAAACCTAATAAAAATGGATTTAAAAAAAACCCATATAAGACCAATGGAAGATTTGATTCCACAAACCTATAGGGGATGTAGTTGGACAACCCTTGTTTATTTATTTAAAACATTTTTATGCCGCCTTTCTGCCCAAATAAAGCCCCCAAGGAGGAGAACATGAAAACATCTGAACATTAAAATACCATTTAAAATAATTCAATAAAAACATACAAACACACAGGGCTATTTTTGGGCAGGAATGCATAGGAATGGAGTTCCGGCTGGCTTCCAAGTTGGCCATGCCTAAAGCCTCCCCCCACCCTCAGGTTCCCCAGGCGCCTTGCAAACCACATGATGCCTGGGGAAGCCAAGACAGTCCAGGAAGGGAAGGCAGTTTAAACTGCCTCCTCTCCTCAGGTTCCCCATGTGCCCCACAAGCCGCGGGGTTCCTGGGGAAGCCGATCCTGGGAAGGAGCTGTGATGTCAGTGGTGTGGCCTAATATGCTAATAAGTTTATGCTGTTGGGTGTGGCCTATTATGCTAATGAGTTCCTGCTGGGCTTCTTCTACAAAAAACCCCCTGCAAACACATAACACCGAAAGGGGGAAGGTTCTTAGTTGTGAGCTAGTGCATCATTTCGGAATGTTTATTTTGCATGCTACTGTAATAGTGATCACTCTGCCAAATGGCTTTGTATAACATCTCCATGTTACCTTTAAGAGATCTGGATCAATCCCTTTAATTTTGGGGACTGGAACAGGAGGAAGGATCAGTATCTTTAACCTTGAAAAGAAACATTCACGTTTAATTTAAGAACTCTGAAATAGTACATCATGAATGACTGTGCAGAAAATTTTAAATGTTTATCTATCACAAACTTGACTGATGCCACACTGAAAGAGGTGGGGGGCATTACATTTTCGACTGCTCCCCCATGTTACCTCCCAAATTCTCTGAAAGCTGATGTACTAGTTTATTATCGGGCATTAATTTTTCTGCTCATAGCCCACCAACTCCTGAGAAACATTCCCACTGCAAACAGGTCAGGCAACCCCAGAGTATACTCCAGTTTTTTGGCTAATGTCCTCACTTGCTCTTGCAGTTATCAAAATAGAAAGAAACTAACAAGAAAGATGCAAAGAACCCATCAAGAAAAAGTTATGAAACAGAGCAGCTGAAAATGAGTTTGGTGAGGAAGGTGTAAACTATCTTGGCTCTAGTCATCTTGCCCTTTCCTCATACCCCATTCCTTCCCAGGAAATTTGGACAAAACTGCTTGCACATTTCTCCTTGTATCTTGTCATCAAAAAGGGTTAAAGATTTCTTTTTCCCAGTGAAAGCAGGGAATTCTGGAATGGGGCAGGGCAAATTTCTGAGGGGGCATTGCCCTCCTGAAGCACTGCTCTCTTATACCCCCTGTAGCCCCAAACTTGATCTGAAGTGGTACAATCTGGAATTCTACTTCCCTCCTCCTGCATAATTTGGCTCTGCAGTAGATTCCTGAGCTGACACAATGGTTCTATCACTTGTAATCCATTACATTCTTTATTATATTCTAGTGTAGCTATTGGAGCCTTGGTATGCAGTCAGGATGAGGTTACTCAACATGTATAGTGCTGAATAATCCTAGTCTCCAAACATCTTGGGGAAAGCCTAGCGAACAGTCAAAAGGCAAGAGGATGAGAAATAAACGGGAGGGCAACCAGGCTTACAAATTTAGCAACGGAAAAGTTTAATTCTAATGAGTGACACTTAGCCTGCACTGAAAGCAGGACAAAAGTGCAATGTACAGTTAATATGGAACGTAAATGTATACCGTTTCTAGACTTTGTAAACGGTGCAAAGGCATCACAATCCATCTTTAATGCTTTTTAATAAAACAGTTAGAGTTTAAGTATCAGGATGTGCATGTTTGTTCTTTGTTCTGGCCTGAATACCTATTGAAGATGGATAATAAAGGCTTCACTGTCAGGTTCAATAAAACTGCCCTCACTCTAGTACTCATTCACTTAGTGACTTATATGTGTGTCACACTGCTTTTATCATCTGACAGAATTGAGTCTCTTGGAAAGTCTGTCCATCCCACCTTTGTTTTTGTCTACCAGCAGCAGCAGGATTAATTTGTGTTTACTGAATAATGGTAGGAAATGTATTAATCGATGGGGTAAACAAAAAAAGATGACACTCTAAAAACTATGAGACACATGTGAGGAGACACAGCCAATATGTTCCGTTTCAGGAACTCTTCAGTAACGGTTTCTGTCAGGCATCTCACACAGAACTGTATTAGTACCGGTTCCCTAACGGAACATATTGGCCCTTTCACACAGAAATGTGCCTCTCCCATTGAGGAAGTGTTCCTGAGCCGGTTTACCTGGAAACCTCCTCCCAAGTGTTCTTCAGTTCTTGTACCGGTCCTGAAGCGCTAAGGGGTGCTGTGTGAAATGCCCCTCCGAAGTGCTTCCTCCGATGACAAGTGTTTTCATGCCTCTTTTTGCCTGCATGGGCGATCTCCGTCATTTTTTTTAAAAGAGCTGATTTAGAGTGCTATAATGCTATAGCGCTATAGTGACCCCACTGGAATGCCTGGGCTCCACTGAGAGCCAACTGGAGCCCAGGCATTCCAATGGGGTCACTATAACACTATAGCGCTCTAAATCGGCTCTTTAAAAAAATGATGGAGATCGCCCGGGCGGGAGAAAAGAGGCGCAAAAAGAAAGCGGCAGTCTGAAATGGCAAATGCTTCGAAGACGGCTCCAAAACGGTAGGGGAAGGGCTGTCTGAAACGGCCGTCACTATACCAGTTTATTCCAAGCCAGTTCAGTAATGTTTTTAAAGGTGTAATGTGAAATTCCCCTCTATCTGTTGGGGATAGCAAACTCACTTCTGCTGTTTAGAAAAGAGGATGAGTGATAGCATCACCATGATGCCAAGGGTTCCAAAGGCTATCACTAAAGACCAAGGGACTTGAAATTCTGAAAAACAAAACAAACAGAGTTGTGTCATTTCCTAAATTCATTTATATTTATTGTGAAAGATTCTTGCGTGTTCATGCTGGAACAGAATTCGACCACTTTCCTCATCCAGCCAAGGTTTTGATAAAATAGTCAGGTCTATTTTCTCTTCTGTAATCTGTCACTTTTTAAAGTGGGCAGGAGAAATGCCCTGTGAACTACCTCAGGACCTCAAGAGTTCCCTGGATTCTCAATAAACAAACAACCCCCCCCCCCAAAAAAAAGAACAGCCTTTAGGGGCTTTTGCGTCTTTCCTTCTAGTGTCTAGGACTTCATTTAAAAACAGAGGATGTTCTGATTGGACATCTGAAAGCACACCATAAAACAAAAATCCTTTCGGACAGTACTAACTACAGCACGACCTGTTCTAGCTCCGCTCCACTTTAAAAAGAAGACCACCATGTTTGATGCAGGTATACCTGCCATGCTGCAGTGCAAACCATATTAGTATCCAGCCTCCTCTAAGGTTTGACTGAAACCCTCAGAGCATTTGTTCACACGAGACCTTTTTCGTCCCCCTGCCCTTACTCAGCCCGTGTGCCATACAGTAAATTGGAAAGGGGGGGGGCACAACAAGCAGTGTGCATTGTGCCCTGAAAACATCAGAGGCGCTGAATGAGCCACACAGCCAGGCTCTTTACTAGGGGAATCTGAGTCCACAACAAAGATGTCAATTGGAAGAAGGCAATTTTTTAGCTGAGTAAAAGTTAGATTTGCGTCTAGTAGCAGAGCTCAGAATACCCTTTTCTCACTTACCCTCATCGCACGGCACCAGGCCCATTGCGCCAAAAGATACATAAAGTATTTCACTGAACTCTCCATAGGTTTCGGGTGGTCTTCTTGCTCGGATTCGTATCTCATAATCACGGCAAGTCTTCAGAGAATACACGGGGAGTTTTGTTTTTGACACCAGTGTCTCCAGCTGTAATGATAAATTAATTGTTGACAGGCAGCATGGTTTAATAGTTAAGAGTGTTGGACCAGGATCTGGGAGACCCAGGTTTGAATCCTCACTCTGCTGTGGATTCCTGACACACTCACACTCGGCCTAACCTACCTCATAGGGTGATAAAATGGAGAAAGGAAGAATGGCGTCAGCCCTTTTGGGTCACCGCTGGGGAGAAAAGTGGGATGTCAATGAAGTAAATGCATGTAGGAAAAGAACCAAAGAAGAAGAGTTTGGTGTAGTGGTTAAGTGCACAGACTCTAATCTGGGAGGCCCGGGTTTGATTTCCCACTCCTCCACTTGCAGCTGCTGGATGACCTTGGGCAAGCCATAGTTCTGTCAGAGCTGTTCTTGAAAGAGAAGTTCTCTCAGAGCTCTCTCAGGCCCACCTACCTCACAGGGTGTCCGTTGTGGGAAAGGGAAGAGAAAGGAGTTTGTAAGCCACTCTGAGACCCCAAGTGAAGAGGAGGAGGAGATTGGATTTATACCCCACCCTTCGCTTGGAATCTCAGAGCAGCTTACACACTCCTTTCCCTCCCCCCCCCCCACAACAGACACCCTGTGAGGTAGGTGGGGCTGAGAGAGCTCTTTCAAGAACTGCTCTTTCAAGAACAGCTTTGACAAAACTAGGGCTTGCCCAAGGTCATCTAGCAGCTGCGAGAGGAGGAGTGGGGAATCAAACCCGGTTCTCCCAGATGAGAGTCCACGCACTTAACTACAGCACCAAATTGGCTCTCTTTCGTGAAATCTTAATCCCTGAAAATCTTGTTGGTCTCTAAGGTACTACTGGACTGGAATCTACATCCTATACATTTCTACTAAAACTCATCACACTAGGACCTCAAGACTCTGATTGCTTCAGTTTATTGCAAGGCCAGTCTAAAATACCATCGGAGTATGTGGGCTTTGTGGTTTATTCTCTGAAATGCAGCATACTTTTGTTATGAGAGAAATCACGTATGCCAGTAATGGCTGTTATTACAGACTGGGGCGCCATTGCTATCCCACAGCGTACAATTTAAATGCGATTTGATGAATACAAGACAATCAACCATAATTGTCAGTTAATACTGTGCAATTAAAGGAAACCTTGTTTTGAAATAAAATTACTTCTCTAATGATGCAAAATGGGGAATTAATAATTTTAAAGTTCTAGGGTCATTTGAACACTATATTTGAAATTCATTAAACCCCACTGAGATTAAAGCGGCTGTAATTAAGGCTGCTTGTAAAATCTTAAAAGCCAGGATAAAAGGAGGGTAAGGTGATCGTTAAAAGAGCTGGAGAAAAATGTTAATGGCAATAATTTAAATGAATTTTAAAAAGCAAAAACACAATATTGTTTGTGTTGGGATGAAGCAATGAATTGATGCTTCACTGTTTTCACTGAAAATTCAGTGTGGACGAGAAATGTCAAGATTTTAGTGGCTACCTCCCCTTGACAACTGGTTTTATTGCAAACGTTTTATGCATACTGTCATAGAAATGGTTGTTTATCTGCAGGCCAGGTCTGGATCTAGTCCTGAACTACTCTGCTGTTGTAACACCAGAAACCAATATGCAGTTCAGAATATTTAGAAGTGGAATTATATGTTTCATTCAAGTGTGCCTGTCCACTGGCATTGGACTAACCAGATGTTTCTGCTGGTGGACGGAATGAGCACTAAGGAGGTCTGCTAAGAAGTCTCATTTTATACAATAGGACTTGCTCCCAGGAAAGTGCTTTTAGGTTTGCGGCCTGAGTCTACCATATAAGCAAGCCTAGGTCCATTCTGCAGTCTTCCAATCAATCTAGAGCTTCACTCTGACCTTCGAGTCAAGAATCTGGATGTCTGACAGCTGCCAGAATAATTGCAATGAAATGGAAGATAGAAGACTGCCCTACAATAGAGATCTGGGAAGAAAAACTAGCTGAGTATGCAACATTGGCAAAGTTAACCAATTACGTAAACAAAATGAATGAATTTCGGCAGAAATGGCAAGGTTATTACTCATATTATGGGAATAATTAACTTTTTTCTTTCTTAGTTCTGGAATTATTTGAATATCACATTAAAGCATGGTGCCATAGAGTTTCGGGGTGATTGCTAGAGCATCGCCCCAGCAATGTGCACGGCATGATGATGTCCCTTCTGGGTGACATCATCACGCTGGGGCCCCAGTAGGGAGGGAGGGAGCCAGTGGGTTCAGGGGAGGGGAGCCAGCCGGCCGGTTGGGCAGGCAGGCTGAGGGGAAGGCTCTTGTGGTGGTGGTGGCAGCAGCATGGACATCGTCTGCCGAACAAGGGAGGCAGGGAGGTGCACCGGCGGGCCGGCAGGCGGGCACCCCATTTTGCTGTGGGGCTCAGTCCCCCCTGGGAAACTTCAGGGGGGTTTGAGCCCCCGAGCCCCCCCCATAGTTGATGCCTATGCCCTATGAGGTAGGTGGGGCTGAGAGAGCTCTGACAGAAACTGCTCTTTTCAAGAACAGCTCTGACAGAACTATGGCTTGCCCAAGGTCATCTAGCAGCTACAAGTGGAGGAGTGGGGAATCAAACCCGGTTATGTCAAATTAGAGTCTGTACACTTCACCACTACACCAAACTGTTAATATTTAACAAACTTGTTGAATCTATATTTTCTCCCTCCCCTTCTTTCCTTCTGTATCCACCTTCTTTGTTTTCCTTGAGAAATTAGTAAAAAATAATTTATATTTAAAAAAAGAATCTGGAAGTCCTCATCATGAGAATGGAGCTTTAGGGGGTCTCTGGCTCCTCTCTTCCCGTACCTACCTCATTCCATTCTGTCCCATTGATGTCTTTGTACTGCAGCTGATACTGCAGAGTGACCCATCCTTTTTTAACATCTGCAGAAGGCGGGGGTTTCCAAGTGACTTCAATATCTGTGTAGACACCAGTTGGGCTTGTGTTTAGTATGCTCCAGTTGAGTCCAATGGGAGGGTCAGGGATTACTGTGAATTAAAACACAAATGTTTTCCAATGAGTACAGAAAATATTTTTTCCAATATAAACTTCCTCCCTGGATATCTCTCCCACAAGAAACTGGGAGACTTCCCCAGAAGGCTCTGTGACACCATAGAGGATTCTGAGGCAATCTCTCATGTAGAAGAAGAAGATGAGATTGGATTTATACCCCGCCCTTCATTTGGAGTCTCAGAGTGGTTTACAAACTCATTTCCCTTCCCCTCTCCACAACAGAAACCCTGTGAGGTAGTTGGGGCTGAGAGAGCTCTTGCCAGAACTGTCCTTGAGAGAACAGATCTCACAGAGCTATGGCTTGCCCAAGGTCATTCAGCAGCTGCAAGTGGAGGAGTGGGGAATCAAACCCGGTTCTCACAGATTAGAGTCGGCGCACTTAACCACTACACTAAACTGTTAGTATTAGTTAAGGGAGTAAAAAATGGCCTTCTGGTACTCTTTACCCCTGCCTCATTCTCCCCAAACTGGGTATGAAGGCAGAATGTGCATGTGTGACCACACATGTGTGAAGATGGAGAGGTTGGGGATGAGGTATAATAATGTGCTTTGCAAGAGAGGCACCACGGAATTTTGCCAGGGCTCACCAAAACCAGGAGCTGGCTCTGGGCACGTTGGAACCAGGGGTGAGATGAAGGGGCAGAACGGATGTAGTCGTGGGGAGTGGAACTGTGCACTGAAATGGCCCAGGTTGTGTATATGTGTGTGTGTGTATGTGTAGGAACTGGGGATTTGGAAGAAGTAGGGCAAGATACTGAAAAATTGATGGATAATTCCTGTATGAGCACTTGGTTTGGGGATAATTTAGGATGTGCAGAAGAGGAAGGCACGATTTCATAAAATGTGGTGAAAAACTTTGTTAAGAACATATGTCCCTTCCCCTTTTCTGACATTCGAACGTTTGTAGGGAGAATGAACATCTGTCTAAATGTGTAACTACTTCTAGTTTTCCAAATTAATAGGCACCAAGAAACTTTGTGTATAGCAGTATTTTTTAAAAAGCAGGACATAGTACAGAGTAAAAGATTACCTATTTCGTCAACATGTAAACATTTTTCATCGTATGTTTGATTTCCACTTATTAGCTTGATACAATAACGGACCCAAACAGAGGTGTACGTTGTGTTGAAGTAACAGCTGTTTTCACCGGCAGTTACATAATCAGGGCATTCTTTCCATTCGTTTGGCCTAGAATGATAGCATAATTACAATGAAAAATGCACGTATCATGAACGTTCTAAGAAAAAAAAATTACATAGGGTTTGAGAAAACAAAAGCATTATTTTAACTCCACCCCCATCAAATAAGCCAATTTGAATATTATGTTTATATTACCTCAAGCAAGTAGCCATGACATTTTGTCCTGTTTTCCTAGAGTAAATTCTCTAATGTGTTGTTAAGGGATATGGCAATAATCATTTATATATCTGTTTTTCAACTGTGGGTTGGTGAGGGTGAGATGGACAGCGACAGTAGGCACTGGGAGAGGGAGACGAAGAAAAGTGACAGAGACGGGTGGAGGAGAAAGAAAAGGAGAGGTGATTGACAGGAAGGGTTGGGGAAATAAAGAGAGAGGGGTGCATAAGTGACAGAGAAGGGATGGGGGGGAGGGGAAATAGCAAAGGCAGGGGGAGCTGGATTCCCTTTCCCTACAAGATCCTTGTGAGTCTTCGCTTGTATATTCTAATTGCAAAGTCAGCCAAATCTGAGGATACTTAAATCTAGTGATTGGAGCTGCAAACACACAAGACAGATCTTTCTACAAACCTGAAAATGCCCCAAGTTTGCAGAAAAATCTGAAATCTTTAAAAAAAATACATTTTTAACACCCCCCCATGACAAAAGAAACACCTGTAGCTTCAAGAAGAGCCTCTGCTTTGCGTGCAAAATGTCTCAGGTCCACTCCCTGCTATCTCCAGTTAAAAGGAACAGGTAGTAGGCGATGTGAAAGACCACCTGCAGCAACCACCAGGCTATGAGCTACTATGTAATTTTCATGACTCACCTAGGCCTGGCTGCTTGCTACTATTTTAAGCAGCCACCATATGAAAGCCGGTGCAGTATAGCGGTTACAGCTTCATGCTAGGGGCTGTAAGATCGAGGTTCAAATAATCAGTGTCATGGAAGCTCACTAGGTGATATAGGGCCAGTCACTTCCATTTTGTCTAACCCACCTCACAGGGTTGTTGTGAGAATAAAAAGGAGAAGAGAAGAAGTGCCTTGCTCTTCACTATGGAGAGAGGCAGGGTATAAAATGAAGAAGATATATAATGCCAGGCACTGGAGATATAAACTTTATAAAGGACACAGGCAAACCCAATTAACAATAATATTTTCTGCTCAAAATACAAATGAAAGCAATTGATTCACTGGGGAACCCACAAAGCCCCAATAAATGTATTTAATCATATGCAAGACTAGTTTTTCCCCAAGGGATGCCATAAAAGGGGGAGTACCTGACATTTCCATACATACCAGTTGCTTTCCAGGAGGCGAGAAAAAGGAAATAGTGTGGGGAAAAGGGTACAGGAGAAAGTGATTTCCCCACCCACAAGGGGGCTTGGCCTAGTGACTGGCACCACGCAACTGTGCCATAATTTTCCTAGGTAGGGGCTGTGAGTGGAAGCAGATAAAGATGGAGGAAGCAGATAAAGGTAGCTTGGGTGGAAACGAGAGAAGGAAGAAGGGAAAGGAGAAAAGCTGTAGAGCAGGGGTGGCCAACCTTGCTTAACGTAAGAGCCACATAGAATAAACGTAAGAGCCACATAGAGATGTCTGAGAGCCGCAAGACAGGAACAAATATCACACACACGTTTTTATTTTTAAAAATATGCAAATTTGCTTTTTATTAACGTTAAATGGGACTGCCAAAAATAAAAACAAATGAGGAAAACCGGTTATTGATAATATTACTTGTTTGCTAATGATATTGAGAGAGAGAGAGAAAAAGAGAGAGATGGAAAGAAAGAGAGAGAGAGAAACTAGGAAAGCAAATAGATGGGAGGGAGGAGGGAAGGAAGGAAGGAAGGAAGGAAGGAAGGAAGGAAGGAAGGAAGGGAGAGAGAGAAAGCATGCTTCCCCAGCCGCCCTGCCAGGAGCCGCACAATATGTGTGAAAGAGCCGCATGTGGCTCCCGAGCCACAGGTTGGCCACCCCTGCTGTAGAGGGTGCCAGAGAAAGGAAAGAGGAAATAGTGGAGGAGGAGGAAATGAGATGCTCTCCCCACAAGTCCTTGGGGTTTCCTACTTTTAGGGCACTTAAACACCTCTTTGGATCCTGGACTTAATGAAAAAGTTCTTACGCAAACAGTTGTGAACTGAACCAGCAAGGACACCATGGCTAATTTAATGATGTCTAGAAGCAATAAACTTGGGGCAAGATATTGAGTGGAAGCTGTACAGATGCCTAAAGACCAATAAACACGGGAGCCAAAGTGAGGGAGGGTGTTCTAGAAGTACCCGGTGGCAGGGGCGTAGAGTTTTGTAAATTCCGGGGGGGGGGGCTCTTTAGCGCATGCGCGAAGCACGCACGCTCGCTGGGGCGATGTCCCTGCCCCCCAGGAAACCTCTGCGCCTCCCCGGGCCCTTCCGATGCCTGCCAGCCGCTGCTGCCGGGGCCTCTATCCCCCCCCACTCCTTCCCTCTCCCTTCGCCGGGAAAAGAGAGAGCGAGAGGGAAGGATGGAAGAGTGGCCAGGCCGGGGGGGGGGGGAGAGGCACCAGCAGCAGCTGCCGGCCTCGGAAGGGCCCCGGGAGGTGCGGCGGCAGGCGCTATGTTTTCCCGGGGGGGGGCTCAGTCCCCCCTGGGAAATTTCGGGGGAGGCTCGAGCCTTCGAGCCCCCCCATAGTCTACGCCTATGCCCAGTGGCTACTGTATGAAACAGGATGCTGGTCTAGATGGACTTCTGGTCTGATCAAGGAATGACCTTATATTCTTTGTTTCTTCACGCCCTGATTATTTTTGTATACTCTATGGTGTAAACTGGACGGAACTTAAACTTCTGAAAGGTTCCAAAAGCATTTGGATCTCCTGGCTACAAAGTAAATGACAACTGAGATCTTTTAGGGCTGGCACTCATCTAGGGCCAGGGAACCAGGCATTTCTCAGATTCTGTCACCCCCCCCTCCCCCCCAAAAAATCTGGTGGGACAAAGCAGGATTATTCTGGAACTGACCAATCATCCCATACTACCCAGTCACCACACTGCCCCTTGTTTACTAATTTAATCTGTTAACTATAAACGGTCCTAAAGAGTCTCTGTAAGTATAATCCCAAACAGGATCACGCTACGTTTTGTGCAGAATCATGTCTTCTGTGAGTGATAAAACTAGTTTCATGACTTTCATCTAGGTATTTCTGGTACCATAACATGAAACGGATTTTTATCTTAGACAGCAGTTTCAAGCGTGTGACTGACTTGTCTTTACCTTTTTATGTACATCAGTTGAATATTTTCGGGGGCCGTCAAATTGTGAAGATCACCATTGTTCCAATAACAAGAAAATGTTTCCATTTCAGGTGATCTGCACTTAACGATATGTGGTCTTTCTGAAAGGAAAGAGAAAGAAAATATTAACTGTACTTCCAAAGAAAAAAATAATAATACATAAACTGACTAAAAGAAAAGAATTCAAAATAATGCACGTTCATACTATCTGGTCCAAGCTAAGTGGTGCTATAAATTGCTCCTGTCACCAATTTGCCAATTTTGTATATTACATTTGTTGCCATATTGACCAGGGGTCATTTCGAGCAGGAGCTCGGGGGAGCGCAGCTCCGGGAGTTGGTGCCAGCCCCGCCCCCCCGGCAGGGGAATGCCTACTTGTGTCATGGCTGCAGCAAAATGACCCCGTCCCCTGGAAAGGTCCTTGTTCCTCCGACCAGCCTTCTGAAGGCTTCAGCCACCACTGAAGCTATCCTCCCAGAATAGTGGTATTTCTGAGGCTTGGATTAGTAGCTGTCCCCTCTCTGCCAGCTCTTCCTTCCTTCGTTCCTTCCTTCCTTCCTCTCTCTCTCTCTTCTTTCTTTCTTGCCTTCTGACATACTTCCGGTGATGTCAGGTGGTGTAGCATATGCAAAAAAGTTATGCTAATGAGTTATGCTAATGAGCTCCTGCACCTTTTTTTTCTACGAAATGACTCCTGATATTGACTATAAAGCTATAGATACGGTCAAAAAATGGTCAGGTCTATACTGCTCATTTGTTTCACATTTATATTGCTTTCTCTCACTCATGCACTCTTTTCAGATACTTCCTGAGAGGTGCCACTAGGTAATTTTGCTAACGGTATTTACAAAGTACGATTACGAAAAAGGAGTCTGACCTCACTTCCTTGAGAGCCAGGGCATTAAAAGGGTGGTGGTGGTGATACGGCTTGGTCTCTTGGAAGGGAGAGAATATGGTTGGCATTTTTGGAAATATCTGTGTCATTACACACATTCAAGAAGAACACATTCAAGCATGAAGCACAACGGCGCGCCTTGTGTCACATTCCCAAAGCTAGCAGCATCCCAAGAATGCTTCAGTTTAGCTAAAAATTTCCATTTCAGAGCTGCTTTTTTGTTTGTTTGCTTGTTTGCTATTGGTTTCACTCCTGGCTGTTCACTCTTCATCACACTAAAGACCAGTTCTCCCATCAGCCTGCTATTGATGTAGGGATGCTTAAAATCCATCACATTTTATCCTGTCCGTCTTCCTAGGGGCTTAAGGTGCCATGAATGGATTCCTCCTCACAACTTTTGATATATGATATAGAATAACACTGATGTTGGAAATTTCACGTGCTCATAATCTATGCAGGTGCATTAGACACAAATGATCAGCTAACTGATCATTTCCACTCTGTATTTCATTGATGCTTCACAGCGGGCCTTTGTTATTTCAAACGGCTCCCTCAGCGGTTGAGCCACTCTCTGGGGAAATCCTTTATTTCTCACACACCAAAGAAATATCACGACTTTAAAGGACGCCACATGCATTCAGTCTCATGTATACATTGTAAAATGTACTAAAACGTGCAGCCGAACCATTTGCGCATAAAGGCAGTGGCATTAGACCAAAAGCTAAAGGACATAGTTATTGATCTCAAAAGTTCACAGTGCAAAATTTGGACTGCTGGAAATACAGTCTGTGCTTTCCTTTTTGATCACGTAAAAGGATAGATCTACAAATGGATGCCGCACTCCTAAGACTTTGCATAAGGACTTGTGTTTGCCCAGTGGGACCTGACACGCTCCACTTCTAGGAACCCCAGATGATTAAAACCATCCGGTGAATGGGACAAGTGGTGGGAAGGAAGTGGGAAAGGAGAAGAGGTAGAATGTGGGAGAAGTGGTGGGGAAAGGGTTGCCAGCCCCTAGGTCCAAGTGGGGGATCCCATGGTTTCGGGGGCTTCTCCCCACTGTAGACAAGTTGGCTGGTGGGGGGAATGCAGCCCCTAAACAGGGATGTCACGCAGGGGGCACTCTGGTTTTGGGGCAAAGCTCTATGGTTTGAGGGCGAATTTACCATAGAGTTTCACCCAAAAACCAGAGCATCATCCACGGTGTTGCTGATGACACCACTTCCCAGTGATGTTATCATGTCATGCAACATCATGCAATGGCCCCGCCCACCCTTGAACCCCCCCCCCCCAATCCCCCTGCTGGATTGACGAGGGGACCTGGCAACCCTAGGTGGAAGGGACACTTAAGCACACTTGCCTGTCTACAGAGCCATGGTTCAAGCATCCTAAGCACCTCAGTGGTGTTCAACAGGGGGTGTGCTACATGAGGCTGGCCCACCCACCACTCCCATCCCCACCCAAAAGCTAACATGTCTTCCCTCCTCATTCCCTGTGTGACTTGAAACACAACACAGCAAGCCATGTATGCCCAATCAGGCTGACCAAATTCTTGAGTCTTGTGGGACTGGGACAGTGGTGGCAGGGGCCCCCACATGTCCAATGTCTGGGGCTACTGCCACACCTCACCACATTATAAGGCTGGCTCTGTATGGCTTCTCTCTTCCAAAGCACCTCTTTCTGCACCACTTTTTAGATGCTTGAGCACACAGATCTGGGTTCACAAACTTGGGTCTTCTGTGAAATGTCTAGCTGAGTCCTAAAATGAATCCTGTTTCAGCTGGGTTTAAGAGACTGGATTAAGTTTGTTTTGGGTAGCAGCTTTTAGGATAGTATTTTCTTGCATAAATTTGACATAGACCATGTCTAGTTATAGTTCTGAAGCACGGAGTCACATGGTTTCTGTGGTACCACTTCCCATCCTCTCTGCATGGGAAAAGTTTAGTTCAGTCCAATAGTTTGAATTCGTATGGGACATTGTATTTACTGGTTTTTATCTGATTGCTATTTTAACAACAAGTTTTGATGTGGAGTGGCTTAAAAATATACCCAAGAATATTTATGAGAAACAAACCAATAGAATCCACATCTAATTTCGTTGGAACCGCCTTTGACAAGCTGCCAGGTACAGACTGAAGTCGCTTTAAAGCATCCTCGAGGAGTGGCAGAAAATCCAGCCATTACAACCCCAAGGACAAACGCCAACCCAAAACCCGCGACGCCTGTTTTTTGTTTTGTTATCATCATGGATTTTAGCTACGGTCTCAACTCTGGGCAAGCTGGAAGGCAGCTGATGCCAATTCAGTAGCACAGAATAAATATACTAGTGAGCCTACACAATTCGGAAGGCAAGTATGTCACCTTTCCTTCTGAGGTTATCTTGGGATCATCACAGTGTTCCTTCCCGCTCATTTACTGTTGTGGCATGGTCGGTCTAACAGAATAACATGAAACTCGAGCACTGCAGCCTATAGAGCAGTCCATGAACCAGGCCTGCACAACTCATGGCCGTCAACCCCGAAACGAAACACCAGCCATGCATCTCAACTTGCCATAAACTCCCAGGATCATCTTCCTAACTGTGAATAAAGGGGGGAGGGGATTTGTTTGCCAAGAACTCCATAGTTTATACTGGGTTAGGGTTGGCAGCTCTGGGTTGGAAAACACCTGAAGATTTTGGGGGTGGAGCCTGAAGAGGGTGGGATTTGGGGAGGGGAGAGACAATGTCATAGAGTCCACTTTCCCAAGTGGCCATTTTCTCATTGTCACCTGGAGATCAGTTGTAATAGCGGGAGATCTCCAGCCCCCACCTGGAGGTTGGCAGGCCTAGTCAGGTTGGATGTTAATGTGACACCACGATTAACTGATGTTCCAAACCTTTACTACCACAGTCTCTACAGTCTGTTTGGGAACCTCAAGCCTGGATCTGAAGCCAGGACATAAAACCTACTAGCTTCTTGTTGTTTTTATTATTATTATTGTTATTATTAGTTCTATATGAACACAGTATTATACCTAATTGTGAACTGAGTTAGTTGTTGTAGATTTTCCAGGCTGTATGGTCGTGGTCTTGGCATTGTAGTACCTGATGTTTCGCCAGCAGTTGTGACTGGCATCCTCAGAGGTATGACACAGAAAGATGGAGTACTCTCTGTGTCAATGTGAGAAGAAAAATGGTAGGCAGGTAATTTATATCTACTCAGGAAGGTGGGGTAGGGCTGAGTCATTATCTTGTAGGAGTTTCCCAGGCTGTGACATGCTAATGGAGGAGCTTTCCTGAGGAGGTTCTTTTGCATATGGATTGGCTGTTGAAATTCTAATCTTATCTGTAGTGCTGTTGTCAGATGTAGAGCATTTTGTGTTTTTCAGGACTGAGGCCATCCTTCCTGAGCCAAGACAAAAATGTGTGAGCCAGAGGCTAATAAACTGTGAGCTAGTTCACACTCACTCAGCTTAGAGGGAACACTGCTCGGTACCTCAGTACTTCCCATGGAAAAATCTACCCCCCCTTTCATATTTACTTTAGTATTCGTAGCATTTACTGTTTGGGGCTACTGAGATTCTTGGCCAGAGTGACTCAAAAGCTCTCTTATCTTTCACCAGTTATTACAACCAGTGAACCCAGCATTAGTAGAAGCAAACCAGGATTTTTACGATCACACTCAAGCTGAATCCTTGTTTCAGAGACTACTGTTAAATCATGAATTTTGTTATGTCTGAACTAACACAAGTTCTCATGTATTTCGGCAGAACTTGCAAAGACCATCTCAAATGGACTTGGTGCCTACTGATTTTAAAGCACCCACCCATATCGTTTTCCATTTCCACACCAGAAATCTATCGATGAGTAACACACCAACTGCATGCGTGGGTGGGGAACAGAATATTATTGAAATACTGTACTGAACAGAACTTTCTGCCAGAAGTGACTGTGTGCAGGTCAAGACAAAGTGACGCTGCTTCTGAAAAACAGCCCATTTACTTTCCAAGGTTTGTCAGATAGAAAAGGATGGATCGATGACGTGAATCAAATGCCGTCTGCCATAAAAAACAAGATGAATCACAACTGTTACATGAAAATAGCCAAGCACAGATATGTGGTCTGGAAGGTAAAGGAATCTTTTGTGCCAAGAGAAAATAACGGTTTCAATACCTGGGGCAGCAGCCTCCCTCCCTGAAATGCTATTCCACATTGCCGCCTCTGTTCATTTGCCGAAAAATAGCTCGCTCGGAAATGATTTAGGAGTAGACTGGTTGTTTGTTCTTTTACTTAAAGAGATAATAGCAAAAAGTAATTATCCTATATATGTTCAAAATGTGCTTCATCACCAATGGTACGCAGAATGGCAGGCTGCGTTCTACACAATGCACAATGGTTCATGCCCATGTATTTATTCAGCAATTAAAATATTCTGGCTTGTTTTTCAGGACAAAACACTTACAGAATGGCAGTAAAAAGCCTTGAAAGGTAATTGATTTTTTAAAACGAAGAATGCCATCAAACAGACTCAACAGAAGAAAAGAAGGTGAAAGAAACGGATGAACAAAATCCAGCTGGAATCTCCTCCACTAAATGAACAAAACCAGGATGAGTCACCAGAGCACAACCCAAAATAAAGAGAGCCCCACATCAGCAATGAACCTAACTTTGACATAACTTACCACAAACTGGAGCCTGGAGACCCCCTGGAATCACAGCTGATCTCCATACTGCAGAGATTATTTAACTTGGAGAAAATGGCAGTTTGGAGGGTGGGCTGTATGATTGAACTTGTGACTGACCCAAGGTTACCCAGCTGGCTGCATGTGGAGCAATACATGGACAGAAGCCTGTTTCCATGAGCAGGTTTGCTTGGCTGCCTCAAGCTGAAGATAATTTTCCTTGAAGCTCTCATTGTTGCTGCTGGCAACACAGCATTCTAAACAGATGTTTTCCTCATACTTTCTTTGTCTCAGCCTTCTGGGGGCTGCCACCCCACGCCACCAGAGGGCTTTTTCAGGCCTTTTTTAAAAATTGGCAATTGTCAGATCATTATACTATAAAGACCTATTGCAACAGTGTCATAATTCCCAGCTTTCGGTTAGTCACTGGCCCTTTTCATTGCAGAGTTATAAGGAGAAATATGCAGTTAGTACCTTTCCTCTTATTACTTTGCAGTGAGAAGGGCCAGGGATTTACTATTTTAAAAATGAATGCTGGGGATTAGTGCCTTGTTGTAAGAGAGCATTAGAACTTTGTAACACTATAATGATTTTTTGAAAGTCTTCCAGTTGTGGGGGTGGTGGCCATAGGGACTGAGGTAAGGAAAATGGCACTAATGAGGGCAGGACCTGCAAAAATGTGAACCTTCCTTTTCACACAACATCCAAAGGTGATATGATTGTGATCACGCTTTGCTTCTTTTCTTACCCCTCTGCAAAGTATTTTTTCTTTGTGGGTTACACATATTGGCTTGGACCTGCTAAAAATCCCAGCCAACAGAACACTTTCCATCACTTCCTTGCCTCTGCCCTCCTGCGCAAGGACAAAATGCCCCTTGAAATGCTGCTCTTGGGGGACTCCCCCGGAACACAGGCAGGCATCCGCTGTGGGTGAGAGGAGTCTGCAAAAATCTGGGGAAGAACTGTGGCTCAGTGCCAGAGCATCTGTGTGGCATGCAGAAGATCCCAGGTTCAATCCCTGGCGTCTTCAGTTCAGGCAGTAGGTGATGTGAAGGACTGACGTCTGAGACCCCAGTCTGACAATACTGACCTCGATGGTCTGATTCCATATAAGGCAGCTCCTTTTGGGGAATATTTAGGCCAACCTAAATAATTCACTTCGCATGTTCTGCAGAAACTAAACAAGCCCGGCAGGGTGCATTCCACAGGGCAGGGGCCAAAACTGAGAAGGCCCTCCCCCTGGTGACAGCTAACCGAGCCATCCTGGGACCAGGCACCTGCAAGAGGCCCCTACATGATGACTGAAGGGAGCATGAGGGGTTGCAATAGGAGAGGCGGCCCCACAGGTATGGGAGTCCCAGACCGTTGAGGGCTCCCTAACACATAATGGGTTCCCTTATGCACCAGGGATGCAACCTTTAACATTAAAATATAATTTAGAAAGGGGGGGGGGGAGGATGATGCAACAAAAAGGCAGGAACAAAACTTTTTTGCATGTCTACAGTTGCCTGTATCCCATCCCTCCCCTTGCCCCCGGAAGTTCTGTATTTGGGATCAGAATAATGGAAGTTTCCCAGGCTAGCTGAAGGTCTCCATGACTTGCAGGGGACCTAAACCTGCGTGGGGCTGGGAATACCTCTGGGACCAAACTGGCCTCAAAGGGCACCTCTCTATACCCTACAAATTACACAATCATTTGTCTCAGCCAGACTCTCCTTAATTCTGCAATGGATCTCAGCTCTGCATGACTGGAGGACCTTGTTTACTACAAAATGGTTACAGATGCTATGGAACAGGGAGAGGCGAGGTTTTAATACCTGAAGGTAGCTGTACCTGTCCAGTGTCCCATTTAATTTTTTTAATTACAACTTTAATCTTTCTGCTTGAAGAGAAACTATATTACCTCTGTGAGTCGCACTTCCAGTTTTTGCTTACACAGTGACAGGGACTGAATATTCATTCACTCATAATATAATTTCCTGGAATCAGCAGCTTGCTAGGGACCATGATTTTGGGTTGAAGATTAACTGTCCTGAACGCTAATGATTTTAAGCTGCCCATTAAGGTTCTGAGCTATTATCTGATGTCAAAACCTGACTGCAAAGAGCCTGAATATTATGACTAAAAAGCCCTGTGCTGTCATTCATCAGGGACAGAAAATAACACAAGGCTATCGAAAAAGGTACAGAAAGTTTAGCAACCCTGTTACAGGAGCAAGATTAATCTGGGACAGGTAGGGAAAGCAGCTGGCTGTTCTGGGTAGGTAAGGGCACATACAGAATTTCTGTTATTAATTACTTATTAAATGCCTAAAATTGCTAAGAGCTGCAGAAGAAAGAAAATCAAAGAGATAGGTTCTGCGTACACTTTTATAGCATAAGTGAAACATATTAACTTTAATTAATTGACTTTTTCAGGGGTGTGGTATAGTGGTTAGAGCATCTGACTAGGACCTGGGACAACTGGATTTGAATCACTTCCTCAACTATGGGAGCTCACCAGGAGACCTTGAGCATGTCAGAATCTCTGAGCCTAACCTCTCGCAAGGATGCTGTGACCATTAAGCCGGGGGGGAGGGAGTGGGACAATGTAAAAAGCTATTTTGGGTCCCTATCAGAAAGAAAAGCAGGATACAAATAAAAATAAGTATAATCTGCCCTTCCAAAAAGGGCTTGGAACAACTGATGATGTGAATGAAAAGCGCAAGGAAACTTTCGAAAACAAAACTCACAGTAATATGAAAAATACTAAAAGAACACCTCAACTATATGGCAAGTTCACCTTCTTGGCCCACCGCCAACAGTGTCAATTATCCAAGAGGATTTGAAATTCATAATTCATCATCCAAAACTAATCTCCGCAGAATGCTTTCTGCAAAAGCTCAGTCTTATAGGGCCTTCTAAGGGAAGAGGTCTGATTCACAGCCTCAGGAAGGGGGAAGTGTTGCATTGTTTGGTGTAGTGGTTTGGTGTAGTGGTTAAGTGCGTGGACTCTAATCTGGGAGAACTGGGTTTGATTCCCCACTCCTCCACTTGCACCTGCTGGATGACCTTGGGAAAGCCATAGCTCTTTACCAGCTGTTCTCTCAAGGACAGTTGTCTCAGAGCTCTCTCAGCCCCACCTACCTCACAGGGTGTCTGTTGAGGGGAGGGGAAGGGAAAGGAGTTTGTAAGTCGCTCTGAGACTACAAGTGAAGGATGGGGTATAAATCCAATCTCTTCTTCTTCTTCTACATCAAAGAAGGTATAGGATCAAACAAGTTAGAAAATACCAGGGGAATTAACTCCCCAACAGAAGCAATATGGATGGAAATACTGGGCCCTAAAGTTTACTTAAAAGTGGGAGTGTGCTACCTCCCGCCTGATCAAACCCTTGAGGTTGAGATGGAGAAGGAAATAAGGGAGTTAAGTAAAGCAGATAATGCTATTATACTGGGAGACTTCAACTTCCCTCACATTGACTGGGTAAATGTGTGCTCGAGTCATGCTACAGAAATGAGATTCCTAGACATCATAAGTGACTGTGCACTGGAACAGTTTGTCATGGAGCTAACAAGGGGGGTATTGAACTTGGTTCTGAGCAGGTCTCAAGACCTGATAAGAGACATAGAGGTTGTTGCACCAACTGGGAACAGTGACCAGAAATTTCAGTATTCAGGTCAATGGAAAGTTACCCCTACAGTCCAAAACTGTAACATTTGATTTCAAAAGAGGGAACTTTACAAAAATATGGGGAATAGTAAAAAGGAAGCTGAAGGGGAAATATAAAGGGAGTCAAATCCCTAGAGGATGCTTGAAAGCTATTTAAAACCACAACTGAAGCCCAAATAGAATGCATTCCACAGGTTAGGAAAGACACTGCACAGTCTAAAAGAAGGCACGCATGGATAACAACACAAGTCAAGAAAGCTATAAAAAGTAAAGAGGTTTCTTTTTAAAAGTTGAAGGTCAGCCCCAACGAATTGAGCAGGAGGGACCATAGTCTCTGGCAAAAGAAATGTAAATCAATAATTAGGCATGCAAAAAAAAAAGGTTCTGTGGATTTTTAACCTATCACTAAATTCAGCTGCTGTACCAAAAGGCTGGAGAGTACCAAATGTGAAACCAATTTTTAAAAAGCGATCCAGAGGGGAACCAGGAAATTACAGGCCAGTCACTCTGATGTCTGTCCCAGGCAAATTAATACAAACTGCAATCAAAGATAGAATTGTTAGGCCCATAGAGGGACAAAGCCTGCTGAGAGAAAATCAGCATAGCTTCTGCAAAGGGCAGTCCTGACTCACCAAACTTCTGGAGTTCTTTGAGAAAGTGAACAAGCATGTAGACAATGATGGCCCAGTAGACATTATATACCCGGACTTTTAAAAGGCTTTTGAAAAAGTCACCAAAGGTTCTTGAGTAAATTTAGCAGTCATGGGATAAGAGGACGGGTTTTCTTATGAATTAAAAGCTGGTTAAATGACAGGAAGCAAAGAGGAGGAATCAGTCGACAGTTCTCATAATGGAGGGAAGTAAGCAGTGAAGTCCCACAAGGATTGATATTGGAGCAGTACTGTTTAATTTATTCATAAATGATTTGAAACTAGGCGCGGATAGTGTAGTGGCCAAGTCTGCAGATAATAAAAATTTACTCAGGATACTAAAACCAAGGCTGACTGTGAAGAGCTCCAAAAGGGACCACAAACAGGGAAACGGGCAACAATCTGGCAAATGAAGTTCAGTGTTGTTAAGTGTAAGGTGATGCACATTGGGACCAAAAATCCCAGCTTCAGGTATAGGCTAATGGGGGTCTGAACTTGCTGAGACTGAGAGGGGAAAAGATTTTGGGGTCATAGTGAATAGCTCAATGAACGTGTCAATTCAGTGTGCTGCAGTGCTGAAGAAGGCAAACTCTATGTTAGGGATTATTAGAAAAGGGACTGAGAATAAAACTGTCAGTAATGTAATGCCCTTGTATAGCTCTATGGTGTGGCCTTGTTTGGAGTACTGTGGACAGTTCTGGTCAGTGTATCTCAAAAAAGGACATTGCAGAGCTGGAAAAAGTACAGAGGAGGGCAAACAAGATGATGAGGGTTTTAGAGTACCTTCCCTATGAGGAAAGGCTGAAGAGTCTGGGACTTTTCAGTTTGGAGAAAAGACAACTTCTAAAAGTGATGCTGAACAACCTTAGGATTGGAAGGGCGTGGAGACAGGGCCAACTCAGGCAACAGAGGCAAACCAGCGGTACCAAAAGTCCTATAGTACCTACCACAGCTATGTAACTGTCCTGGGGAGGAGTTTCTGCTTGCATTTCAGGAGCTGGCACCCAAAGTCAGTTTATCAGCCCGTCAGAGCTGCATTACAGAGGAATGTGATCCAAAGGCTTTGGAACTCCATTTGACACTTGGGTAGAGTTGTAAACTCCAGGTTGGGAAATTCCCAGAGTTTGGGGGTAGAGCCTGGGGAAAGCAAGGTTTGAGGAAGCCCAGCAAGGACGTGATGCCATACACCCTCTAAAGCAGCCATTTTATCAGGGGAAACTGAGTTCTGTAGTTTAGAGATCAGTTGTAATTCTGGGAGATCTCCAGGCCCCAGCTGGAGGATGGCAACCTAACACATGGGGCATAGAAAACTGCTGCAATGAAAAAGTGAAGAAAAAGGCATTGACAGACTTAGGGATGCCAGCCTCCAGGTGGGACCAGGGAATCCCCTGGAATTACAGTTCGTCTCCAGACTATCGAGATCAGTTCCCCTGGAGAAAATGCAGACTTTGGAGGGTAGAATCTATGGCACTGTAACCCACTGAGGTCCCTGTCCTCCCCAGGATCTATTCCCAAGACTTCAGGAGTTTTCTAATCTTATCTGGCAACCCTACCCCCCTGGTAACCCTAGGCAGACCATGTGGGTCCCCGCCAAGGCGGGAAGGGCGGGATATAAATTTATTAATAAATAAATAAATAAATAATAGAAAAATAAATGTTTAGTATACTGTTCAACATTTGTTTAATGTGCTATTAGGGTTGCCAAGTCCGGGTTGGAAAATACCTGGGGACTTTGGGGGGGGAGCCAGGAGAAGGCGGGGTTTGGGGAGGGGAAGGGCCTCAGGATGGTACAATGCCATAGAGTCCACCCTTCAAAACAGCCATTTTCTCCAGGGGAGCTGATCTCTGTCAGCTGGGGATCAGTTGTAAAAGCGGGGGATCCCCAGGCCCCACCTGGAGGCTGGCAGCCCTATGTGCTATTGTCATTGTCATGGAAGGACACCCAAAATGTTGATTCATCCACGATTACCAGCCCCAGTTAGAGAATACCATTGTAATGTAGTATGCTCTGTGTAGCAACCAGCCTGCCATGTGCTCCCAGGTAATGGCGCCCGCCGCATGGCCAGAGCACATGGTCAGGCAGAGAGGGGAGCTTGAATCTGGAGGAACAATAGACATCCTGATTGAAAGCCTCCACCAATGTGGGACCTAGGTTCTCCCTGGAGAGCCAATGCAATCAAAGGCTCCTCCAGGGAACCTATGACAAACATGCGCATATGTTAAGCCCCTATCAGGTCTTTTGGGTGCGGCCGGAGGTGTGGCTCCGGCCAGCATATAATGAGGGCCCTGGAGCCCTGGAAGCATGCTTGTTCTGACCATCTACTGGGCATGCTGAATCACTCAATAAAGGCTTCATGATTTCATCGTTCCTGGTCTCCCGAGTCCAATACTCTTCAACCATCATGGATGGAAGTTAAAACCTAAAGACTGTGAAAAGTACTGGGGTCAGAGACGCATCTCAGTAAATCAGCACATGAAGTTTATTAGGTGGTAGGAGATGACATGTTTGAGCTGGGCTCAGGGGTCTGCTTATATGCACACCCAAACCGCGCCCCCACACTCGCCCACACACTCTGATAGGATTACAATTAATACAATTAAGTCTCCCCAGGTCATTTGCCCCATTTGCATCCTGGTTGACCGAGAGGTCTTAATTACAATCCGGCCAGTCTACTCTGTTCTGGAGCGAAGCTCTGACTAGGCCTGGCCATGTGCTCGCCCCGGACCGCATGGCCTGACCACATGGCTGTCGCCATTAGAACACAACAGACTGTGCCCAAGATTGTGGGTGGGGAATGACTGGCAAAAGATGGATACACAAGAGTAATTACGTAACAAGGCCAAATAGCAGCACATTATTTCCAGCCACTGGCATATTAGCAAGGGGTTTCATGCACAGGAAACTGGAACCAATTACTTTATCATACTGTACAGGTATAGTTCCTTTACTAAACAACAGGCTCTCCTGTGTTGAAACTTACTGCTACCTGTGTTTGGCAGCTCCTGTAAAGACAGATATACTGGTGGAGAGGAAAAGCTCGATCCCTTAAAATGTCTTTTCATGTCTTAGAAAACTGTGTCAAAAGCTGCCATCTAGTAGAAGGAATTCCAAAAGCATCCACATCATGAATTCAGTTGCTTCTTCCCATCTCTGCAGCAGCCCCAGACCTTTAGGACAGCTTTCCAGAGGTGGGACACAGTGTACGTTCTCTAGCAAGAGTCAGGAAATTACGCAAGGCCACCCTGCCCCAGTGACCCCTCGAAAGCAAACCCATTGTTTGCTGACTTTACAGCCTGAATTTCTGGACTTACAGCTTTTTCCATTAGGTTTATGAGTTGATTTATTGGGTTTTGCAGCATTTGATTGATTTTGGAGGCTACATGCTCTTTATGTGGGAGCACTGGTTTTGGATGGGGACAATATTATTTTATTGGGCTGTGATTATTTTATGAAATGTGGATTTTTAGAAACCTTTTTGAAAGCTTTTCGTGCTTTCGAAGAAGCGGGAAAGAAATGTTATTGCAAACAAACAACGAAACAAGAGGAAACAAGGCTAAATGGGACACAAGACACACACTTTGCAATGCCCCCCCCCCCCCCGGGCCCATAGTGGCAGGAAAAATGTCCAAGATGGTACTAGGCATGACATTCCAACCTGAATTCTTTAATCAGCTGCTAAACCAGAGCACTGCCAATTTGCCCAAGCATATTTTAGGCCAAATTTGCTATCCCCATTTGACATGCCAAATTCATTGCCTGGGGAAGGCCTTTGCCCTGCATTGCTTCCCATCTGTAAGTACAGGGCATTCAGTTCTATGATGTTCTGGCTACCTTGCTCTTGAAAGATCTGTTCCATCCACAAAACCTAGTCCAGGGAGAAAAGGTATCTGCTTTCAGTCTCCTGTTTTTCTTTTGAGAGCAAAAGGGCAACAGCACTTCGAAATGCACACATGGACTGGAAGCATCAGGCAAAAAGAAAAGGAAAAAAGTTTGATCTGAAGCAAATATTTGTTCTTGCAACAGTTCCTAACTTGGTTATCTAAAAATACTATAGGCAGGGGAGGGGGGAGGGGGAGCCAAGCAACTGCTAAGAACAAAGTGTCACGTCGCCTGGACCTTTGAAATATGAGCAATCTAAACAGTGAAAAAAAACCGAATGTTGGTCAGTAGGGGACCTCAAGAAGCCCAGCCATCTAAAATACAAGCCGTTTGCAACAAATTCAGGAGCAGGTTTATTTAAATTTATATTTCTATCCTGCCCTCCCCGCCATTCGGCTGGCTCAGGGCAGCTAACAACGTATACAGTATACATTAAAATATCCATTAAAACCATCAAATCAGCATAAAGCCATACAATACATCATAAAAGATGGCGATCTTCTGTCAGCTAAGTGGGACCTTTAGGCTTCCGCCTAGTGTTAGTCCTCGGTTGGTGATACTGTTGGCACTGTTGGTAATCGGACCAGGGCCAGACACTGCGGAGGCAACCTACTTGAAAGCCTGGCGGAAGAGCTCCGTTTTACAGGCCCTGTGGAACTGTAAAAGGTCCCGCAGGGCTCTGATGTCCTCCGGGAGCTCATTCCACCAGTGCAGGGCAGTAGGGCTGCCAAGTCAGCCCGGGGGGCGGGGGATCCCCCGCTACAGGGGTTCCTGATCCGCCGGCCAGCATTCGGCCGGCGGGGGAAACCCCGCCCCCGAAGTCGTCCAGCCTGGACGACTTCCCTCACGTAATGACGTCACCCGGAAGTGACGTCAGCACGTTGGGGGCGTTGCCAGGGCGACGCTCTGGCAATTGCCCCAAAACTCTATGATACCAATGAAGCTCCCGGCCAGCAGAGGACTCCCCCCCGCCGGTAAGCTCGAGGGACTTGGCAACCCTACAGGGCAGCCACAGAAAAGGCCCTGACTCTCATTGTAGCCACCTGGCCTCCTTAAGGCCCGGAAGAACCAGGCGGTTTTGGGAACCTGATCTTAGTGCCCTCTGGGATACATATGGGGAAAGGTGGTCAGGTAAGCAGGTCCCTGGCCATATAGGGTTAGAAACTCTAGTTACAAAAAGCTTTCAATATCTGCTAAAACTGTATCTGAACTTCAGTATATATAAAAGCCAATTACCACAGTTCCACTGTGCTCTAGTGTGCCTGAGAAACGGGAACACAATGGTGGGCTATGAAGAAGAGGCAGTGTTATGCCTATGCTCTGCTGAAGAAGGGTCCCTTCAGCAGTGTTCCCTCTAAGCTCAGTTAGTGCGAGCTAGCTCACAGGTTTTTTTTAGCTTCCAGCTCACACATTTTTGTCTTAGCTCAGGAAGGATGGCTCCAGAGCAAACGAATTTATGCAGCAACCAAACTGCTCGCTCACAACTTGAATGCCAGCAGCTCACAGAGTAGAATTTTTGCTCACAAGACTCCACCGCTTAGAGGGAGCATTGCTTGGTGGGACACTTGCTGTACCACAGCTCTTACCTACACAAGACCCTGTTATCATCCATGACAGCTTCTAGGCAAGAAGTCTCCCAGCTCCATCCCTGGCACCTCCAATTAAAAAGGTCTAAGAGATCTGGATTGGGAAAGATCTCTACCTGAGACCCTGGAGAGCTTCACCTACTATATGAAAGGAAGGCACTATACAGTGCAATGGAGGGGAAGGAAAGCCCCGTGTACAAAATTCTTGATCAGATTTGTCCGCATCTCACCCCTATGGAGGTTTCCAGAAAGCATAGAAAGCTTGGCATAGATCCTTTGCATAGTTTCTTTGTCCCATAACACTACGTGAAGAGGAAGACTGAAAACTAAAGATAAGTGTGTGTGTGTGTGGGGGGGTGTTTACACAGGAAGTGCTTTAGATTAACATCTAATAAAGTCACTTGAAAACAGCCTATATATGGGATAAACTGTTCATGTTATGATCCTACTGGAACAATCATTAGACAGATATCCAACACTTCAAACAACAGGGCTTTTAACACATCAGAAGCAAGACTGGAAGTTTGGAACCAAAGAACTGGCTGGCCATTGCAATCAAGTCCACTGGGACATTGGCCAATTCTGCATTGGCTTTTCCCTCCCTTGTTTAAGAAAACCCACACTGGAGCAGAAATTTCCCTCTTCATTGCACGCCGCTTTCACTTCCTTTGACCATTGGGGTTTATGGTAGTTTTGCACAGGTTGAGAAAAAGGACAGTTCCGTGCCTAGCGATTGCTAGGAAAACAAAATGTTCATGGCATAATATTGAGTTAGTTAACCATAGTTAAGAGCACCTTTCAATGGGTATGTTGTGCTGGGTCTGGCCTCTTTTACACAAGACAGTTACATAACTAATCCTCTGGAGCAATGGGCACCATAAAGACTTTCACCAGCAATAATTTGCAACATGAACAAGCTGCAGTTAAGACACTGTAGTCCTAAACAGAGTTATACCCTTCTAAGCCCATTTACTTCCATAGATTTAGAAAGGGAGTACATCTGGGTGGGATTGCACTGGTAGGCTATCACATTAGTCTCTTGCGGGGCATTTCTCTTTTGCCTCTCTCTCTGCGCTTTACTCTTAAGGACCTTTTCTAGTCTATGTGCCTCCAATAAATCCTCAGCGCATATAGCCTCTGATTGATTGTTGGGATAGGATGGAAAGAAAGCTTTGTAAAGAAACTGGGCACTAATAATGCATGAGACCTTCCCGTCTTGAGGGCACCATCGGCAGAGAAGCAGTGTCCCTGTTAACACAGAAGGTTTAAGATCACCATGTTTTCCAATTAAACAGAGCATCAAATTAACCAGTGATTTAATTAACTTGGAGGAACATCACGTACAATGCAGGATAACGAACGCTGTGAGCCTAAGCCCTTTGTCCTAATTTGTAAACTAATGAATAAACAAAGCCATTTCCGGCTTTTTTTCCTCCTACATCCGATGGTACCCTAGACTAAGGAACGTTAGTGTATCATTAGGAAGGATTACAGACTTTGGGAAAGGTAGGGGGAGAGCCCTACTGTATTAAATCAATTTTCTTTTATTAACTGAGTGCAAATTCAGAAACTGTCCAGTGAGAATCCAACCAGAAGCTTATGGCCTCTGTTTTCTTTTCTTTCTTTTTTAGTACATGGTCTTCCAGGAAGCCGAGTAGGAATGTACAGCTGCCTGTCAACCTTGTGATGTCCACTGGTTGCGTTTTTCCACAGCTCTCCATGTTGAGGTAACTTCCCTGGCATCGTGAAGTGGTATACATTCAAGCCTCTTGGAAATGTCCTCTGACAAGCGGGAATCCTTTTCACTGGAGATAAACCCAGTGAATACAAGCTGCAGATACAGAATACAAGCTGCTGAATCAGACACAAGCTGTGAAACCTGCACCTGCTAGCATTGTACATTACTAGAAGAGCCAGTGTGATATAGCAGTTAAAGAGCCAGAATGGACAGCCTGGCAAGGTCTAGCAGCAGAGCATTTGCTTGGCATGCCCAAGATCTTGGTTCAGTCCTCGGCACCTCCGGTGAAAGGGATCGGGTAGGAGGTGATGTGGAAGACCTTTACCTGAGACCCTGGAGAGTGGCTGCACGATACTGGCTTTGATGGACCAGCAGTCTGGTTCAAGATAAGGCAGCTTCAGGTGTTCAAAGGGAATAAGAAGTGGAATCTATACTGTACACATAAGTTTGAATCAATCACTAGAAAGAGGCTGTGGAATGGGGGAGGCAGGAAAATCGCACTTCATGGGAGGAAGGCCTTGCACTCGCAGAAACACCAGTGTGGATCCATAAACTGGTTCGAATCCAACTTTTGAAATTAATAACAGTAAAAAAAAACAGTAAAAGAAGCTGAGAGGAAGAAAGTTGATTCATCTGAAACGTGGTGTTGGAAGACAGTTTTACGGATACTGCAGACTGCCAAAGAAACAAATAAGTGGGTTCTAGATCAAATCAAGCCTGACTTCTCCCTAGAAGCTAAAATGACTAAAATGAGGCTATCGTACTGTGATCACATTATGAGAAGACAAGAGTCACCGGAAAAGACAATAATACTAGGAAAAGTTGAAGGCAGCAGGGAAAGAGCAAGACCCAACGTGAGGTGGATTGACTCAGTCAAGGAAGCCAGGGCCCTCAGTTTGCAAGACCCGAGGAAGGCTGCTAATGACAGGACATTATGGAGGTGATTAACTCATAGGGTCGTCATAAGTTGGAAGCAACCTGATGGCACTTAACACACACACAAATTTCGATGACTTCGAGGCAGCATCTTCTGTTCCCCTTTCTATAATGGAATGGCTTTATTGCATTTTAAAAATGGCAGAAATGACAAATGCAACAGAACATGTGCGTACTAGAGAGAGAAGAAAAGGATGGATTCAGTTATGAGGCTTGGGGATATTCTTGGCCCCAGCCTGGCGGACGGAGAAGCAGGTCAATGTCATTGCCCGGAATGCTTTCCTTCAATTACGCCTAGCTCAAAAACTGTGCTCCCTTTGGGAGATGGCTGATCTAGTCGCGCTATATTTGATCCGCTTTTCCCCAATTGGTTCGTAACTCCTAATTTCCTAATAATCATTATCATAGAAAGCTTTGTAATAAAAAGATTAGTAGTAGGGATGCCAGCCTCCAGGTGGGACCTGGAGATCTCCCCAAATTACAGTTTATCTCCAAACTATAGAGATCAATTCCCCTGGAGAAAATGGATGCTTTGGAGGGTGGACTCTATGGCATTGTTCCTCACTGAGGTCCCTGTCCTATCCAGGCTCCAACCTCAAATCTCCAGGAGTTTCCCAACCTGGAGCTGTCCACCTGCACCCCCATCCCCCGCTGGCGGCCAGGAGGGACGCAGCAACCCTAATTAGTAGTCTGCCAGGGCAAGATCCCAGGTGAGGCCCACAGTGCCTGATATCTGTGAACTCCCTATGAAATTCCCATATCTGTTCAGAAGATTGTTCAGAAACTTCAGTTCAGAATGCAGCAGCGGCCCCACATAAGAACATCTACCATTGCTTCTGAAGCACTTGGAGCCACACTGGCTGCCGAGCTTACTTATTTCCAAGCACAAAAGCACCAGGGCTTACTTTTGGAGCCTAATAGTGCACTCCAAAGGAGAGTTACAGCCTTTCAAGGCCACTGAAGTCACTGGAGAGCGTAACTGTTCCTTTGCTTAGTACTGCACTGTAAACAGCCTAGGACCTGGGTACCTTCAGGAGGACGGCCTTTTCCCATATTAACATTCCTGAATATTACGATGAGCATCTCAATATGTTCTGTGGCAGATGCCCTGTTTATAGTAGGAAGGTAGGTGGCCACAAGGGACAACCAATGTGTAGCAAGCTGTGAATCTGCAAATGACACAGGGGTAAGCCTTACTGGTACTTTGCAACAAAACTATACTACAAAATTGGTTTTAAATTTATCCAAAAAAAGTGATATTACTTTTGGTAGGCTTACCAACTGTCTTTGTTGTAAAGCTGAGGCTTTAGAGTTTATATACTACAGATTGCTTTGAGTTATGTTGTTTTCAGGGGTCCTTTCGTAGAAAAAGAGGTGCTGGCGCTTATTAGCATAACTCATTAGCATAACTTATTTGCATGTGCTACACCACCTGACATCACCGGAAGTATGTCAGAAGGCAAGAAAGAAAGAAGAGAGAGGGAGAGAGAGAAAGAGAGAGAGAGAGAGAGAGAGAGAGAGAGAGAGAGAAAGAAAGAAAGAAAGAAAGAAAGAAAGAAAGAAAGAAAGAAAGAAAGCTGGCAGAGAGGGGACAGCTACCAATCCAAGCCTCAGAAATACCACTGTTCTGGGAGGATACTTCAGTGGTGGCTGAAGCCTTCAGAAGGCTGGTCGGAGGAACAAGGACCTTTCCAGGGGACGGGGTCATTTTGCTGCAGCCATGACACAAGCAGGCATTCCCCCGCGGGGGGGGGGGGGGGCTGGCACCAACTCCCGGAGCTGTGCTCCCCCTGAGCTCCTGCTCGAAAGAACCCCTGGTTGTTTTAATGACACAAAACTGTAGACATTTTATTTTTCCATTTATATTCACTGGGAACAACAAGAATCAGAATTAGTTTGTTCTACTAATCCTATTTATGTGTCTAGAGGATGTGGGGGCAAACTTTTCCATACCTTACTAAATAAATTTGTGTCTTCAAAAAACCAACCAACCAACCCTGTCACTTTTTTCTTTACTGCATTAGAGGTAAAAGGAAGTAAGGTTTTCTGGCGCTTAATCAATATGCAATTATTTGGCAAAACAATCTATCTTTTTACAAGAATATAGTCAAGCTTAACTACGCCACTTCTTTGAATTTGAATAAAAGCACTTTAAAGATTATTCAGCAATGAAATTATTTCTAGCATAAAAGTTAAGGCAGAACATTTTAAAAAAAGAAACGCATATAGTGGCTGATATGCCCGAAAACTGATTTAAGAAATAAAAAGTTCACTCTGAAATATACATTTAATCACTCGACTCTCTGAGAAAAATCAGTTTGTGTTAATTGCTCTTACCTAATGATGTTTATGAGCCTGGGCCACACCCACACAGCTAGAAAAGGCCATGCTATTCACACTGTTTTAGGGCTCTTCCGCATTTTCATTTTTGTCGCTGGTGTTTCCTTATTGCTTCAGGGTTTTTTCCTCCTCCCCGTGTGTCTTGTTCCTGCTAGTGGTCAATTTGATATTACATGCCTGTATGTCTGGCATAAAAATCTGCACTGTAAATCTGTGGGCAGATATGCTGGACATACAGTGATGTAGTGTCGAATCAACCACTAGTAGAAGCAAAACACATGTGTAAAAGCAATAGGGATACAAAAGCGACAAAAATAAGAATGTGGAGGAGCAGTTAATTAGACTCCAAGCAGGAATTGGCAATGTAGAATGTGGATCTGGATTCATATGATCCACCTTTCCCACATTTGTCTGGTGTCTGAAATTAAACCATAGAGTTCTGGATAAATCCTAGAGAGTCATGATAACAGCCTCCAACAACTTCATCCGGTTAGTCAGCTGCAGCCTTTCCTGGGCAGAAAAGATCTGACCACTGTGATGCATGCTCCGGTTACTTCTAGACTAAATTACTGCAATGCGCTCTGTGTGAGGCTGCCCATGAGAAGTGTTCAGAAACTTCAATTGGTGCAGAATGCTGCATCCAAGATGTTGACTGAGGTGGATTGTAGGGACTGTATCACTCCAGACTTGGTCCATCACTGGCTCCCCATCAGTTTCCAGGCACAATTCAAGGTGCTGGTGTTAACCTTTAAAGCTCTATATGGTTTGGGATCAACATACAGGAAGGACTGCCTACTCCCTTATGAATGTACCCAAGCACTACAGTCGTCTGACGTCCTGCTTTGAGTGCTCCTGCCTTTTGAGAAAAGGCAAGTAGCAACCTGGGCGTGGGGCTTCTCAGTCATGGCACCAGAACTCTGGAACTTTCACCACACATAGATTCGTCTGCCCCTTTCTCTTTCCATCTTCCATGAGCAAGTAAGAAACTTCTTTGTTTTGTTTGGCATTCCCTCAGCGATTCCTCCTTCCTGCATAATGTTTTACTAAATGTATTTATGTGTTTGTATGTATTTGAGCTCTAGTTTTGTTTTATGTGTTTTTGTTGGTTTTAATGGTTTTTAAGTTGTGTTTTTCTTGCCTTGATGGGCCTGATGAGGGCAGAATGGTGGGTATAAATTCTGAAAATGAAAAGTACTGGAGTCAGTAGGCTGGTAGCAGTGAAAACAGCATGGTAGTTTATTGCGGGTCAAGATGGAACATGAGAAACCCCGGGCTCAGAGCCCTCTTTTATGCTGGTCGGAGATAATCCCCTGACCTCGCCCAAATGTCCTGATAAGACCTTAAGATAGTGTTACAGTTCATAGGTTCCCGGGGGGAGGGAACCTAGGCTCATGATTGGCGGTCGTTTAGGATCTGACCGGCTATTGTTCTACCTGGCCGAAGATCGGGTAGATTTAGGCCATGTGCGAATGTCCATGTGGCGGTCACCATTACGTGAGCACATGGTGACTGCGATATTGATACACAACAGAAAATAAATGAATAAATGTTATCTTCACAACAGCCCTGAAGGGGTGTACTATGTACACTAGGCTGAGAAAGAGTGGCTACCCAAATGTCCTAGGCTGACTCCTGATCCAATACTCACCATTACGCTGTACTGGTTTTCACAAAATGGTTCATAAAAGCTTACCTCCCAATAAATCTGTTTGTCTTTAAGGAAGCAAAATACTCTTTGTTGTTCTTGCTACCCCTCTAGCATACGTTCTTAAGTTAGTATGAAAAACAATGTTTTTGTCAATTTACGAATATGCATACAGAGAAGAGCTTGCTCAGTACTTTCATGAATGATTCAAATTCTGCTCTCGGAAGTGAGGTGTGATCTACTTTTGAACCAGACTGAATCTGGATTGGAACCTGGTTACATGGAAATTGTCAGGTGTTAAGTGCAGATTTTACAATGTAAAAGGATATATGATCTTTCTAACTTTAACCCACTTGGTATTACGTTCACGTACGTCAATAGACTACAGTTCAAAATCCAAAGCTATACCAAAGCCCTTCCCTTTACGAGCCTTGACCCCCCTCAAGAGGCTTGTCGGAGGGCTTCCTTCAGCAGATGTCATGGAGCCATTCCCAACAGGTAGCACTTCCTACAGAAGTTGTCACTATCTTGTTTTTATTCCACGTATTTACATGGAGGGGGTGGAGGGGAATCTCTCCTTGTGACACTTATTCTATTATTATAACTACTTATATAACGCAGCTCCAGGTCACGGAAGGTCCTGGCTTGCTGGCATGGCCCCACGTTTCGTTATATGAGCGCGGAAACCAAACCTGCAAGCAACTCTGGCTAGTGTCCTGCAGCATGGACAGAAGGGCACATGTTGTAACATTCTTGGAACAGCAGTAAAATGCTGACAGATTAATCTTCACCTGGCTGCCAAAAGCATCCAGAAGGTCCATATGCCTGTTTTCAAGGGGATCATCTTCTTTTAGATATTGCTGAGTACATGTATTAGCATACACTCCATGCATAAAATAGTGTTCATCACAAAAACCCTCTAGTGTCAGAAAGGTGCTGCGGATCACCTCCCCGAGGCTGAAATTTGACCCGGTGGCAGCAGTTCTGGTGTTCAAACATGGAAACGTCCAAAGAGTGGAGACAAAGGCCGAGGACAGATTGGCAGTCTCGGCCGCTCTGCCTCCGCTTCAGAAGCGGAGGCAGAGCGGCCGTTCAGACGGCCGCATCTGCTCCCAGGAGGCGGCCCGGACGCATCGCGTCCGGTGCCGTGCTCCTCCTGCACCAGCTGAGCACCACTTCAAAGTGGTGCTCGGCTGCTGCGGCGCGCCGCGCGTTCCACCCGCTGGAGCGGGTGTGAACGCGCGCGGGCAGGGGCAGCCGCGCGGCGTCCGCCGGCCGCTGCAGGAAACCGCCCGCAGTTTGAACGCTATGGGCGGCTTATCTTCCGGCGGCGTGCGAATGCTGCGCCACGGGGGAAATTCCCCCCGCCCCAGTCTGCCGCGCCGCGGAGGCACAGCAGACTGGCAGTCTGTCTTCAGCCAAAGAGAGTCTAATTTTTAAAAGCAAAGGGAAGTGTGGGCTGAGGACTCTTCTTTCCCTCTCCTGTCTACAGATTACTTCCTCAGCATCTTGCTGATTTTGCATCTAGCAGTTGCTCCACATTTTCTTAACTGGGAGGAAAAAGTGCAGCTCAAAACCACATTCAAATACCTCGGGGCAACGCTGTACTGACTGCAAAGTCACCCCTGAACGGCCATAAAAGTCTGTGCAGAAGGTTCAGTAAAAACAGCCATAAATCTATGCAGAAGGTTCAATAAAATCTGATGATCAAAGAACTCGAAAGTGGCATGGAGCGTGGAAGCTACCGTAAAACCTGATAATCAAAAGAAGTGAAAGCAGCATACAATTCAGGGGGGAATTTCTGTTCCAACGCGGAGGGAAAAGCCAACGAAGAACCAGCCTCTATCTCTCCAGGCATGGGGCTCTGACACTGGAAATATACCCTCCAAAAGTCAATGGGTGAAAATGAGGACATGCTCCGAACACGCCTGTTTACATAGCACAGATCACTGACCGAGTACCTTCACTTATTATTTTGCACTGTTGAAGGCTCTGCTGTATGATGCATGCTGTATTCATATACCCGCCAAAAGACTTCAGGACTTTTCTCTTTTTTCACATCCTCTGAGGTGGCAGCTGATGCTGAGTGGAGCCGGAAGGGTACAAAGCAGGGCAGAAAATGGAGAACAGAGCAGGAGCAAATGGTGGGAGGAAAAGAGCAAACTAACACTGATTTTGTTTCCAACCTTGCCACTTGCAGTACTATGAACACTCAAACACAGTACTATATCAGACAGCGGCACTGGATTGGCATTCTGGCGTAACCTGACTTCCCAGGCCAGGTGGATTCAGGGTTCTCATGCAACTTGTTCTGGCTGGGATTGCCTGCAGTTTTGTTCTCCAACCAGCAGGGTTCCTATTTGAGTCCCAAGGTATATGCTCTACTTCCAGTACTTATTTTAATAATTATATGCAGTTGTTTTACATTGTGCCAAAGTACAGCCTCTCAGGCTTGTGTACTAATAGGGTAGTGGCCTTAGCAACTTCCTTCCATAGTAGGGTTGCAAGTCTCCAGGTGGGGCCTGGAGACCTCCCGCTATTATAATTGATCTCCTGATAAGTTCCCCTGAAGAAAATGGCTGCTTTGAAGGGTGGACTCTATAGCATTGTACCCTACTAAAGTCCCTCCCTTCTGTAAATACTGTCCTCTCCAGGTTCCATCCCCAAAATCTCCAGGTGTTTCCCCACCCAGAGCTGGCAACCCTATTCCATAGGGCTCTGTGGCTGTCAAACCCTGTTTATTTATTTAAATTCCCCCCCAATGGGGACCCTAAGCAGCTCACATCATTCTCCCCCCTACTTTTTATCCTCACAACAACCCTGTGAGGTAGGTTAGGTTGAGAGTGTATGACTGGCCCATGGTCACTCAATGAGCTTCCATGGCACAAGTTGGGATTCGAACCTGGGTTTCCCAGATACTAGTCTGAGAGCTTTAACCACTACACCACACCTAATTTGTGTACCACATGCATTAGACATATTTTTTACATATATAAATCTGTATGTGTCCAAGATAAACGTGCAAAATGCTACCAATTTTTAGGGGTTAGGATCTGATAACACTTGCCAGAGAAAATGGAAAATATAGGTCTAAGGAAGTAGTTTTCAACAATGGCAACCTCTTCAAAATGGCGTATCTTACGTAACTTAAGGGAAGTTTTGCTGAGTGACTATAAAATGCAGGAAGGGTGTAGTGTACCAGGAACTGAGATCCAAACAGAAAACAATTCCGTCCTAGAAATGTATGTTGGACTTCCTTCAATTTTAACTGTCATGGATTCCCCCAAATTTAGTGAGGGCAAAGTGGGCTCTCTGCTTAAGGATGTGCAAAGGTAACCAATGCAAGAATAGCAGGGGTCAGGGTGAATGTCAATGCCACAAATCTCATCTTTCGCAACCACTTCATTCCTTCCATGGCTTCCAAGTAATTCCAGCTGTTATATGATATCTTTTTGGAAGAATACAGTAAGGCATCAGAGATGACATTTTAAAACAAGGCGGTAGAGCAAATATTGAACAGACAAATGTACTTGTATAACAGATGTGGATAAGCCTAAACAGACTTTTAATGTTTGTTTTATATATAGCCCACCAGACATCACTCTGAGGATTCCCCCCTCCTGATAGACAGTTCTGTTTAGGAAGTTTGGAATACAGCCTAAAGGCACCAGAATGCTATGATATGTCTATTCCATAAATAAATAAGCTACACATCTGGAAGAAGCAAAACTGTCAGGATTTAGGGAAGACATTTCTTTGCAGCTGGTCTGTTTTGGTCTGTTTCCTCTCTGGATTTCATGCCAATTTCCAGGCCTCTAGCTTTCAGCTAATAAAATCACAACTGGCAAGATCCCACTTAGGGAAAGGAAGAGAACAAAAAGCGTCTTACATTTGCTGCCTGCAAGGTCTGTGTCTGAGTGTGGCTATTTAGAACACCATCGAAGCTGATTGCGGTACTTGGAAGACTGCCTGTAGGGGCTCATCTATAATTGCAATGTGGGGTTCAGAGAGAGTCGAAGTAACATCCATTTAAATAACTCTGCCCCCTTTAAAACACCACTAAATCATCACCAACACGTTTCCATAGTCAAGGAAAACCTGCTTAAACTGAAGAAAGTATCTTCTGGAAAATGCCAGTCTAATATGAAGAAGGCCTTCTGCCAAGTTTCTGTGAACACAGGTTAAGAGGAATACAGCCAAAGCTTGTAGTTTGAACCACTTTCAAAATGCCAGACCTTAATTTTCCCTTCCCTGAGAAAGAATCAAGCAAAATCAGTAGCCAACAAGACCTTCATATCTGAAAGGATGGTACAGTAGTTAGAGTATCAGACTAGTATCTGGAAAACCCAGGTCCAAATCCCTACTTTGCCAAGCAAGCTTGCTGCATCACCTAGGGCCAGCTATACATTTTCAGCCTAATCTACCTCACAGTGCTGTTGTGAGGATAACATGAAGTAGAAGAGAACTATGTCTGCCACTTTCAGTCCCTGCTGTGGAGAAAGGGGGGTTTAAATAAAGTAAATTTAATATGCGGATGACACCCAGCTCTATCTACTGATGAACGGCCACCCCTGAACATCTGGACAGGGCGTTACAAGCTGTGGCTGGATGGTACAACAGAGCAGACTGAAATTGAATCCATTGAAGGCAGAGGTCTTGCACCTGGGTTGTGGGGGACTGGGTTTGGGTATTCGGCTCTCAGACTATGATGGGGCCCTGTTGGTGCCAACACCGAAGGTAAAGAGCCTGGGGGTGTTCCTGGATGCCTCATGGACTGTGGAGGCCCAGGTCACCACCACTGTCAGGTCTGCCTTTTTTCATTTGAGACAGATCAAGCAGTTGGCCCCATACTGCACTGCAATCTGGCTGTGGTGTCCCATGCAACGGTCAGTTCCAGACTAGATTACTGTAATTCTCCCTATGCTGGGCTTCCCTTGACTCTGCTACGGAAGTTGCAGCTACTGCAGAACACAGCAGCATGAGTGTTGATGTCACTGCTTGTGCAGGCACATATCTGCCTGGTGCTGCGTGACTTGCAGTGGCTGCCTACTGAATACTGGAGTTATTCAAGGTGTTGTGCTTGCCTTTAAAGCCCTATCCGGCCAGGGGCCTGCATATCTTTGAGACCTCCTCTGCCCATATGAGCCCCGTAGAACATTGCATTCGGCGAACCAGCACCTCCTGGTAGTCCCTGGCCCTAGGGATGTCTGACTTGCCTCAACAGGGCTGAAAAGGCCTTGGCCCCTGCCTGGAGGAATGAGCTTCCTTATGAGATCAGGGCTCTGAGGGACCTGTTACACTTCTGCAGGCCTGCAAGACGGAGCTCTTCCGCCAGGCCTTTAGTTGGCAGCAGACATCCACTTTGATTTGGCCTCCCCTCCAGTGACTGCAGATCCTAGAAACCGGATTGGACTATAGGGTTCCCAAGTCCTCCCCGGGGGCGGGGAACCTCCACTTAAGCAGCCCGCTCCCTGCCAGCCCGGATTGGGCCACCGGGGGAGCCTCGCCCCCAAATTGCTGGGCTGTGGCGACATGCCCAGTGCGATGACATCACCTGGAGGTGATGTCATCGAGTCGGGCACGTTTTTTGCGGGGAGGAAAGCTCTATAATTTGAGGGAAAACTCTATCGTTTCCCTCGAATTAGAGAGGTCCTGCCCAAATGTGCCCGACGCGATGATGTCACTTTGCGCGTGCACCAGAAGCCTCCCAGCTGTGAAAGGGCTCCCCCCTGCTGCAGAAAAGTAAGGACTTGGCAACTCTATTGGACTACGATATTACTGTTGAGGCACATTGCTGTTTTAGTGTGTTAGTGATTTTATTGATTTTAAGTGGATTGTAATAATATGTTTTAATTGTAAATCTGCACTAATTGCAGATCTATATGTTGGTACCTGCTTTGAGCCTACAATGGGGAAAGGGCAGGATAAAAGTCTAATAAAATAAAATGAAATAAAAATGAATAACTAAATAAACAGTGGGTTGGGCCCACTGGTAAAAAAGGGAGGAGTGGAGTGGGCCCTTTTTGACCACTTAAAATGTTATGTGGAGATCATGGAACCTGCATGGGACAAAAACCATGTGAGGCTGTGGTTGTACTAAGGAAGGGAATTGGGTGAAAATGAGTGAAAAATCTACCTGGATCCAACCCATTTTCTCTTTGCGCCCAGAACAATGGGTAAGCTTTCTTCCTTCAGCGTCTTGAAAACCCACCTAAGGTTTTGAGCGCTATAAAGTAAGGGATGCATGCAATCTGGTGTTTTAATTTTTTAATGCATACTTCAGCCTTTCTTGTGGTATAAGTGAGTCACTGTGCGCAGTTTGGAAACTGATGTTCTGCAGAAATAAATGAGGTAGATTAAAGCACAGAGCACACGGATTTTCCAGAACATTAATGGGCTTCCTAAATTACCCCTCCTCCAACTGATGAACTTGATAAAGGGGGAAAAAATCCCACCTTAAGGTAAAAATAGGCAATTATAGGAATTAGCCGTGGGAGAGCTGGCTTCGGCAGTTTAAAAAGCATGTCCAGCACAGTAGGCTTAGGAAGTGATGAGGATGGATATTCTTGGCAGTATGGCGGCTGAGGAGAGAAAGGAGTACGCAGAACTGTCAACATGCTGGTCAACTGATATGCTGTGGGTGAGAAAGCTGTGTGTGCGCCAGAGTGGAATGTGAATGAGATGTGTAAGTATGAGCACTCTGTGAATACGTTAAGAGATTACGCCTGTCCCTTTACACGGTCAAAGACGCCATGTGCTGCTGCTGGGCCTCCTGTCTTGTTGTTCCACTAGTGTCTTTCCTCCATAGCAAGCAGCAGTCTCATTTTTGCCCACAGCAATAAATTGTGTGTGCTTCTGCTTGTGTAGGAGTGCATCAGTGGATGAGCCACCCCCACCCCCCCCCCGGCCACCCTGGCTTTTCAGCCCTTGCTCAGTTCAAAAATATCACTCCTCTTCCAGGTTAATTTGGAAAGCCATACTGACTTTTAATTTATTTACAATGCAGTCCTAAGAACATAAGAAGAGCCCTGCTGGATCAGAACAATGGTTCATCTAATCCAGCATCCTGTCGCACACAGTGGCCAACCAGTTCCTCTGGAGGGCCAACAACAGGGCACAGAGGCCGAGGCCTTCCCCTGATAAGAACTTAGGAGGAGCCCTGCTGGATCAGACCAATAGTCCATCTAGTCCAGCATCCTGTTGCACGCAGGCCAACCAGTTCTTCTGGACGGCCAACAACAGGGCATAGAGGCTGAGGCCTTCCCTTGATGTTGCCTCCTGGCTCTGAGATCACAGGATTAGTGTCTCTGAATGTGGAGGTTCCCCATAGTCACCGAGGCTAGCAGCACTGATAGACTTATCCTCCATGAATATATCTAATCCCCCTTTAAACCTGTTTATTCCTGAGGCCATCACTACATCCTCTGGTAGCGAATCTCTCTGTGTAAAGTAGTATTTCCTTTTGTCCATCCTGGATCTATTGCACATCAGCTTCATTGGATGCCCTTGAATTTTAGTATTTTGGAAGGAGGACAAAAATTCCTCGTTGTCAACTCTCTCCACCCCATGCATAATTTTATAAACCTCTATCATGTCCCCCCTTGGTTGCCTCTTTTCTAAACTGAAAAGTCCTAAACAGAGTTACACCCTTCAAAGTCCCTTAAACTCAATGGGTTTAGCAGAGTGCAAATCTATTTAGGATTGTGCTCTTAAAGATCGAGTCTTCCTTCCTTCCTTCCTTCCTTCCTTCCTTCCTTCCTTCCTTCCTTCCAAACTTTTGCAGGTTAAAAACTAAACCTGCTTTTTCAGATGCAACAGTGGGAAAGCTTTGTCATCAGGCTTACAAGTCGATTGGCAGAATTTTTAAAATTAGTCTGAAAACCAGTATGCTGCTTGCAATGTACTTTAAATAGCAATTTAACGGCATTCAGAACAGGTTGTTGTGCTCGATTTAAGCATGATTCCACCCTGAATGCAGCATTTGTCATTTCTTCTTCTTGGCAATTTGTTATGTAGATTACAGACATATTCACCGCTAGCAAAAGAGCCCTGTCTGGGCAGAGCAGCTGGCGTATCCTACTGCCCAATCAATGTAGTTCAAGAAAAAAACACCCCACACAATCTCTCAGATTATAAATGAAATCTAATTTTTCCTCTTCCTCTGTGGAGATGTGATAAATGATCTTGCCATTCATTTACACTTCTGAAGTGATTGTACTTCTAGCAAAAGGAAAACATCTTGTGCAGATTTTTTTAAAAGACAGGATTAATTTTGAAATCTTTTATGTACAGAGGTTTATCAGTCTATCACTTTTTATCTGCTACCGGAAAATATGCACCGGAGTACAAAGTTGGAGCTTTATGATCACGGAACCAAAATAAGAAATCAATTTCTTTACTACTCCTCTTCCAACTGTCACTGTTAGCATGGTATTTGTGCATAATAGCTTTACTCCACCAGTCACCTTTCAGTTCATGATAAACAGGACCATTTTGCATCTAGTATCCACTCTGTTGCTTTACCAAACGCTGGAACAGAAAAAGATGCAGCTCAAAACCACATTCAAATACCCTGCCATACGGATTGCAGAGTCACCCCTGAACGGCCATAAAATAGCCATAAATCTATGCAGACAGTACCATAAAACTGAGAGATCAAATGAAATGAAAGCAACACACAGTTCAGACACTGCCATAAAATCCTACAATCAATCAAGGTGAAAGTGGCACGCAATGTAGAGGGGAATTTCTCTCCCAGCGTGGGTTTGGTAAAACAATGGGGCAAATGCTAGATGCAGAATGGGCCACAGACCCAGGATCCAATTATCATCTTTTCCTAGTTTCATTTGCTGCTGATCTTAGGGAATGGTGGTTTTACTTTGCATTCTCCTATAGAATTTACTTGTTTGTTTAAACCCTGCCAGCTACTAAGTCGCCAAACTACATGCAATCCACCAGCCACACATGGAGGCCTGCTTGACTTTTCCCCAGATTCAAGCAGGTGTAGGGTTGCCAGCCTACAGGTGGGGCCTGGAGATATCTCAGAATCGCACCCAGGGCTTTTTTTTTGTAGAAAAAGCCCAGCAGGAACTCATTAGCATAACAGACCACACCCAACAGCATAAATCATTAGCTTATTAGGCCACACCCCTGACAGCGCAGCTAATTAGCATATTAGGTGGAGGGGGCTGGAAAAGCACAGGGCAAGCATGGAAGCTTGCCTCTCCCCCCCCCCCCCGAGCTTCTCCACCCCACTTCAGCATCGCCTTTCTAGTCTAAACCCCCCCCCCAAACCAGATGGCTGGGGAAAGGCGCTGCTGAAGTGCCTGGGATCTGCCTTTCTAGTCTCCTACTCCCCCTCCAAAAGACTGGGAAGGGAAGCAGGCATGTTTGCCTGGCTATCTTTGGTCTCCCCAGCCAGCCCACCAAGGCGCGCAGGCTGGGGAGACTGAGGGCAGCCAGGCAAACATGCCCCAGCCAGGCAAACATCGGGTACGGAAAGAAAGGCATTTTCAAGGTGCCTGGGTTCCCTGCCTGCCCTTTTCCAGCTGTGACATGACAGCTAGAGAAGGGAAGGCAGAGAGAGGCTTTTCCTTGTCAATTTCACTCTCAGCTGACTGGCTGGGAGTGAAATTGACAAGGAAATCCCAACCCAGAGGGAAAGAGGGCATTTTAACATGCCGCCTTTCCCTCTTGTGTGTAACTTGGGGAGGGCAGCATGCTCTGTAGCCACGCATGCCAGAGGTTTTGGTTGTAAGTGTGGCCAACTCAAGAGCCAGCCGGAACTCCGTTTCTGTGCGTTCCTGCCCCAAAATAGCCCTGATTGCACCTAATATCCAGACTACAGGGATCAGTTCCTTCGGAAGAAATGGCTGTTTTGGAGGGTGGACTCTATGGCATTCTACCCTGCTGAAGTCCCTCCCCAGGTTCCATGCCCCAAATCTGCAGGTGTTTCCCAACCCAAAGTTGGCTAACCTAATCAGGCGGTTTATTAAGCTCCATTTGCCATAAACGGCAATTGCCTTGGTGGACTGCAAACTGTCCAGGCCTGATTTATTTGCTCAGAAGGGGGTTCATTTAAGTGGCTGAGATTATGGACTGATCTCTAAGCTTTGTTGTCAGTTTCTAACTGGTTGTTCAGAGATACTCTGAGACTAGGGTTGCCAGGTCTGCGTTGGGAAATGTCTGGAGACTTTGGGGGTGGATCTGGGAGAGGGTGTGGTTTGGGGAGGGGAGGGGCCTCAGCATGGTACAATGCCATACAGTCCACCCTTCAAAGCAGCCATTTCCTCTAGGGGAGCTGATCTCTGTCAGTTGGAAATCAGTTGTAAAAGCGGGAGATCTCCAGGCCCCACCTGGAAGCTGGCAACCCTATCTGAGACTCTTCATTGCATATCGGGAGATATTCATGATGTTTCAGAATTCAAGACTTGGGAGAAGAACGAAGAAGAGCGTCCTACACAGAAACTTCTGCTGGCATGTTAATTGACCACCTAGATGCAGAGCCATTTCCTACTGGAGCAATGAAGGCAGAAAACACAGGTAGAGTTGCCAGCTCAGGGTTGGGAAATATCTCGAGATTTTGGGGGTGAAGCCTGACACGGATAGGGATTAAGGAAGGGCAGGACTTTAACGGGGTAAAATGCCATAGAGTCCACCTTCCAAAGAGGCCATTTTCTTAGGGTTGCCAGCCTCCAGGTGGGGCCTGGAGATCTCCTGCTGAATCTCTTCTGCTGATTCAGGTGGGAAAAACTGGTAGTCATCCAGCAAACATCCACCTCTGCTTTGCAACTGTCTCTGGCACTACCCTGTTTTCAGTTGGGGCTTTTTGCAACTTTTCAGACCAGTTGCCTCATCTCCCAGACAGGAATGGAACGCACCTAGCAGAGACTTTATTTTAAAACGTATACCCTGCCAACATGACAGGCTAATAGTATTTTGCAAACAACAACAAAACAAGACAAATAATATGAAACAACATACCAAGCCCCGGTCTGGAAAGCCCAGGCAAGCCCAATCTCGTCAGATCTTGGAAGCTAAGCTAGCCCAACCCTGGCAAGTATTTGGATGGGAGACCTCCAAGGAATACCAGAGCTGGGAGACAGAAGCAGGCTATTAAGCTACTTCTCTGAACGTCCTCCAAGCCCCAGTAGGAGTCGCTAGAGGTCACCATGACTTCCAGGCACAGGGCACACATGCACAAACATAAAATGCAAAAATACCAAGAAAGAGAGGAACGACATATCAAGCAGAGTACACATTAGCAGCAATAGAACAAACTTTAAAAAACGCTAACAAATTAAAAAAATAAACCTAGATATATCCCAGCTCTACTCCATAAAGCTTTTCCAATTCTCGAAGGCTGATGAAACAAATCTTTTGAAAACAGAGAGCAAGCCTGGCGGGCCTCTTTGGGGAAGAGTGTCCTAAGAGGAGGATGCTTCCACAGCAAAGACCCTATTCCTTGGCACTGTCCCAACAGGCTGCAGTTGAGGTGGCCATACCACTTCAGCCTGCACATCTGCAAGTTTAACTCTGGTTGCAGTCACACGCTCCAGAAAAAACAGGGCGGCGGGGGGAAGTGAGGCCATTTCCTCCAGAGGAATTCGACCCGCAGTTGCAGGATCACACCTCCCTTTGAAGCTGTGGGTGCAGTCTGTCAGTGTGTGATCAGACACAACTGTGGGTGAGTTGGGTTTTTTTGTGCCGCTTTCCCGCTGTGCGCTTAAATGAGGGATCAATGAATTGCACCTCTGCACCGAGGGCTCCCTATGGAGAGTGCGATTATGCACATACTGTGAAGGGGGGGAAACACAACAGCACAGAGTCAGGATGGCCTAATCAGACCATCCCGACGCCATGAGAGCACGCTGGAGCGATCAGACATGGGAAAGTCCATCTGTGGCCTGTTGCAACCCATTTACTACCGGATTTTCCCCGGTGTCTTTTAACTCTGCTTCTGCGGTGGAGCACAACAGGTTGCTGATGGCTGCGGGGTGCTTCCCAGATGTTGTTGTCTGATCGCACCCTTTAAATCTGCCCAGCATTTGCACCTATGTCGGGTCTAACTGTGCATATGATCGCAGCCGCTCAGATACAAAACACTACAGGACATTTGCTAACAAATGCTGTCAAATACTGAACACCATTGCATGTCAGTTATCCAGTGCCACTGCATGTCAGATAGCAATATCACATCTTGAGTAAACAGTCAGGTATCTCCTCCAAGAAACTCAGAGTATTTTATTTTTATTTATTTACGTTATTTATAGTCCGCCGTTCTCACATAGACTCAAACTATGGGCATTAAAATGTGTTAAAATGAGAACTGCAAGTTTTTTAGCAGCAGATTCTTCAGAATCTTTGTGCCATAATAACATACAAAGGCCTTGCAGATTAATATATACTGAGGAGAAGGTCAGGTACACAAACCCTAAAGAACAAAACAGCTTTTTGTGGCTGAGTATCAGTTTTTTGGGGTTTTAAAAAAAAAAAAAATCAACGTCATCTGCTTTTGTTCTCCTAGCAAGAGAAATGGAAGTCATCCCCAAATATGCTGATGTTCTGGCCAGGAACGGCATAGTTTGACGGGCTGACTTCTTTTTTTAAAAAATTTTTTAATTGATTTTACCACCTATTTCTACAACAACAACGCTAATTTCTAAGCTAAATTACCTTATACAGAGAATGCTGTGTAAAATATTCAACTTTAACAAATTAATAAACTTGAAAAACAAAAATTCTCTTGGTTTAACTAATTACTTATGATGCTGCTTCTATAAATTACAGAACTGATTGGCTGGTACACATAGCATTGAAGAAAGCTTATTACTTCCATTTACATTCTCATATAGTGCGCACACATTTGACAAAATATAAAATTTATTTCTTCTTCGGTCCTCTTCTTGTCTTTTTAGTCTCTTTGCTGGATTTGGGGGCGGCAGCTCCCTTTTCCGAATCCGACACTTCTTCTTCGCTTTCTGAGCCATCAAAGTCGTACATACTTTCCTGCGATGCTAGTGAATCGTCTGAATCTCCCTCCTTTTTCTTTTTCTTGCTTTTTTCCAGAAATGTTTTCGCTTGTTCAACAGAGTCAATATTATAGTTCTTGTCTTTATAGCTGAAAAACAGTCCCTCTGGAGAATTCCAACGGTATACAATTGACTCAGACTGAAGCCAGGTAGTCAAACTTCTATAGGCTTTTCTTCTTTTTCTTATTTCAAATGGGATATCCTTTAAGACCTTAATCTCCTGCTCCTGGATCTTCAGTGTTGTTCTGTTTGTGGCTTTTAGAACCACATCCCTTCTTGATCTTTTGGAGAATCTTATCATGATTTCACCAGGCAGGTTTTTCTTTTTAACAAATTCTGGATAGGTCCTATAGACCAGATCCATGTCGCTTAATATTTCTTCCGCTTTCAGACCTGCCACCGGTGCTAAAGCCTCACTCACCAGCTTTTTAAGATCCTCCCCTTTTTTCTCAGGAACATTCTGAAGTCTCAGGAAATAGTTTGAGCGTTCCATCTGAAGTTTCAAGACATTATCACATTGGAAAGCCTTTTCTTTCTCGATTTTTTGTAGTCTTGAGTCATGCTTACTTGTAGTCGCTTTAATTTCCAAGAGGTCCTGTTGCAGCTTTTCTGTTCGTTTGCCAGACTCTTTCATTTCTTTCTGCACTGAGTCCATTTTGGCGTTGAGAGTAGTCATCTGATCCACCAGGGGTCGCAGCAGCGCTGAAAGCATTGAACTCATCTCAGTGGTATCGCCCTTTGAACTCAGAACTCCGCTTCCTGGTTTAGGGGAGGGTCTTTGTCTCCCCATCATTGTTGCTGTTTCGCTTTTGTTTACAGTTAGATAAGACGGACTGTAGAGAAAGCTATCTTTGTCGCACTAATGTCGTTTAAAAGATTTTTTCTTCGTGCATGCGATCCAGCCCTCCAGCCTTTCCAGAACGCTTCCGGTACTGCGGTAACGCCGTGGGAAAGTCTCGTAATGTATGCTTCGTTAAGGGGGGGGGGAACGTGATACACCCATTCCGTCCCAGCCGCTTTATTACTTCTTATAATTTATTTATTTTTTTTAAAAAGGAGAGATGAATAAAAATGCTTTTTTCAAAGTGCACGTTAACTTTTATCAGCTGAAGTCCAGCATTTTCTTTTTTAAAAAAAGTGAGCATCAGGAATCCTCTCATCAGATCTTGGAAGCTATGCAGGGTTGGCCCTGGCTAATATTTGGATGGGAGGGTTGTAATGCCGAGCTGAGCAATGGCAAACCACCTCTGAACACCTCTTGCCTTGAATGCCTCTTGCCCCAGGAGGTCACCATAAGTCAGCTGCAACCTGATGGCACTTTCCACCACTACTAAGATCTTGCCACTGTGGAGCATGCCCCGGTAATGTCTAGATTAGATTACCTCAATACGGTCTGCATGGGGCTGCCCTTGAAGACTGTCTGGAAGCTACATTGGTACAGAATGCTGAGGCCAGAATGTTTATGGAGTGGGTCATCGGGACCATATCACTCCAGTTTTGTTCCATCTTCAGCAGCTTCCAATTTGTTTCCAGGCTTAAGGCCCTACACAGCTTGGTGCCAGTATACCTGGTCATCTTTTGAGGTCCCGCTTTGGGAGACCCTGCCATCTGAGGCTAGGCAGGTGGTAATCCAAGAAAGGGCCTTCTCAGTTGTGGTGCCAAAATTTTGGAACTTCATCACCAGGGAGATTTGTCAGTCTCCCCTCTCTTGTCTTCCGCTAACAGGTAAAGTCTTTTCTGTACTGTTTGGCACACCCTCAATAACTGTTATTCAGTCTTCTCTTGGGTTTTGGTGTTATATGTGTTTATACGTTCTTTTTGAATTATTTTACATATACTTCATTTTAATTGTTGTTTTAATGTTTTGGTGTGTACCACCTTGGTTACCCTACTTGGGTAGAAAGGCAGCAAAGCAATGTTTTAAATAAATTAATAAGGGTATGCCATGAATTTGTGCACAAACTGTGACTTGAACCAAGTCCTTCCAGTTCCCTGTATGGGCCTGAAGTATATTCCAGAATCCCCTGATATAATCCATACAGGAGGAGGAGGAGGAGGAGATTGGATTTATACCCTGCCCTTCATTACCCGAAGGAGTCTCAGAGTGGCTTACAAACTCCTTTCCCTTCCCCTCCCCACAACAGATACCCTTGTGAGGTAGGTGGGGCTGAGAGAAGTCTTTTGAGAACTACTCATGACAGAACAGTTCTGAGAAAACTTGTAATTGACCCAACGTCACACCAGCAGCTGCATGTGGCGGAGTGGGGAATCAAACCCGGTTCTCCCAGATTAGAGTCCGTGCTCCTAACCACTAGACCAAACTGGCTCCCAACTGGCTCTAGTGCTGGCAGAGCTGAATACATCCTTTTCACCAAAGCTGACCTGGTGGTGATGCTCAGCCCTGTTCTCTCCCTCCTCCATTTTATCTTCACAACAACCTTGTGAGGCACGATATTCTGAAAGTTACTGTCCAAGTTTATTCAGTGAGTTTGACGGCTGAGTGAGCCTCTTCCTTTTTATTCTCCCATGCTTTATTTTTCTTTCATTAGGACCTTCCCCCATAACAATACATAAAAAGTGAGATGATGATGCAGTTACAGTCTACCTTTGACCTGCATACTAGGGATAAGGGCACTGAATGCAATACTGTGTGGCTTCAAAGCCAGGGGTGGCACAATGCAAGCTATCCAGTATTTTGTAAAACGAGAACTCCTTTTTAGGCATTTCTGCTTTAAAATGTTGCTCCTCAATGATTTGTACTGGTGCCTTCCTAGCCAAAATTTCAAGCTCTCCTTCTTTCATGCTCTTTATTTAGTAGGTGTTTGTAAGATTATTCATAGTTGGGGCCCTGGCAGTCTGCATTATATATATATATATATTCCCCTCCATTCATAACTAGCGTTCTTTGAGCTGGTAAGAAAGTTGTTGCTCTGGTAACGGAATAATAATCCATTGTTGTTCTTTGACCGTGCCCACCTGCTTCGTTTATGTTTAGTTTAATTACAATCTGTTCAGTGCCATTTTGTGGAGATGCCGCATGAGTGAATTTTCTGGGTCTGTTATTCTAGCCGTAACAAGGAAAAACCCAGCACATGTAAGTGGGGGGGGGGGGGGAATAAAAGCGATTTTCTGGGCATGCAAGAATACATATTGAATACGGACATCACAAAGCAGAGCCTTCCACCAAACCCAGAAGTCCTACTTTTAAATTTGGAGGAAGGAATAGATCCGGAGATAGAAATATCCAAATTGACATCCACACTACTAGCAACAGCAAGAATTACAATAGCGACAGCATGGAAATCAGATAACCTCCCAAGCATCCAAGCATGGAGAAATAAAAGTTGGGAACATTACATAATGGACAAAATAGCGGACAACATAGAAGGGAGGGCAACAAACTCCTTAAAATCACACATATCCTTCAGAAACAAATGGGCCACCTTCATAGAATATATGTCAGAACACAACAACCTACCTTCTAACACAAACTACTTAAAATGGCTTCAGTACTAAAAAATAAAAAAATACTTATGGTATTACATGTGCACACTTAGATTCACAATTAGAAACGGAAAATGAAAAGATCACATAGCAGCAAACTCACCACTAGATAAAATTACTAAAAGGCAACCTGATAAAATTGACCTGTATAAATGTATGATTTCTCACCCTGTAACAAATGTACAAAGACTTGTTATGGATAAAATATCAAATGTAAGAAATATTTAAAAATATGTATTTTTTTACTTGAATACGGACATGGTATTTTTCTACCTGCTACTGAAGATGTACCTTTTAAAACAAAATGAACACACTCTCCCCATGACTCTACTGCTGAACTTCACCCCTTGCCTTTCAGTAATATGTATGAGATCATATGACATCTCTCACATTGTGGGTATACCTTCTTTTCTTCTATGGTCTGTCAGTGAACTATCAGCACACGGAATAAGGGGCACCGTATTACGTAGGTTGAGCTCTATCTGGGGGAGGTCAGTCTTAGAAGACAGTGTTGGGGGATTCCTTCTATGCCTCACGGCCATTGACCTATGGGGTGCTGCAGGGTTCCATCTTATCCCCCATGCATATGAAGCCACTGGGAGAGGTCATCAGGAAGTATAGGCTGCGGTGCCACCAATATGTGGAAGATACCCAGATCTACCTTTCTTTCCAACCTAATTTTGAGGATGCAATTGATGTTGTGAACCAGTGCTTAAAGTCAATAATGGGCTGGATGAGGATGAACCAGCTGAAACTTAATCCTGACAAGACAGAGATTCTCTGAGTTAATAAAAAGGCAGTTAAAAAAACCCCTGTTTTGGATGGGGTTATAAAGGTAAACAGGGGCGTAGAGTTTTTAACTTCCGGGGGGGTGGGGGCTCTTGCGCACGCGCTGGGACGATGTCCCCACTGCTGCTGCCGCCGCAAGAGCCTCCCCCTGGCCCACCCTCCTGGCCCGCCCGGCTGACTGGCCGGCTCCCCTGAACCTACTCGCTCTCTCCCTCCCTCCCGGGGCCATCTGGGGACTGCCCAGCGTGATGATGTCACTTCTGGGTGACATCATCATGCTGGGCGGATCCCCAGATGGCCCTGGGAGGGAGTGGGTTCAGGGGAGGGGAACTGGCTGGGTGGCCGGCTGGGCGGCTCTTGCGGCGGTGGGTGGGTGGGCCTAGCAAGGGAGGCAGGGAGGTGTGGTGGCGGGCGGGTGCCCCGTTTCACTGGGGGGGGCTCAGTCCCCCCTAGGAAACTTCAGGGGTAGCCTGAGCCCCCGAGCCACCCTGTAGTTGACGCCAATGAAGGTAAAGGTTTCTCTTGCTCAAAAAAAGCCAGTCAAATCTGACTCTGGGGGCGGTGCTCATCTCCATTTCCAAGCTGAAGAGCCAGCGCTATCCGAAGACTTTTTCTATGGTCATGTGGCTGGCATGGTTAAATGCAAAGGCGCACGGAACACTGTTACCTTCCCACTGAAGTGGTACCTATTTATCTACTTGCAATATCTTGCTTTCGAAATGCTAGGTTGGCGGGAGCTGGGGCCAGAGACGGGAGCTCACTCTGTCACGCAGCACTAGGGTCTTGAACTGCCGAGCTCCCGACCCTCCGGTCTGCAGCTCAGTGTCTGAACCTCTGACCACTGAGGCCCCTAGAATGGGGTTATATTCCACCTGAAAAGTCAGGTTTGCAGCTTGGAAATGCTGCTTGACCATCAACCTAGAAAGCCAGGTAGCTAGTGTGAATCTGGGTGTGTTTGCCAAGCTCTGGCTGGTGTGTCAGTTGCATCCGTGCCTGGCTCAGTCAGATTTAGCCACTGTGATCCATGTCTTAGTTACATCTAGCCTGGACTACTGCAATGCACTTTACTTGTGGTTACCCTTAAAGAGTGTTCGGAAGCTGCAGCTAGTGCAGAATGCTGTGGCTAGACTGCTGCTTGGCGCCATTATCAGGAGCATATGTCCCCAGTACTACAGCAATTATATTGGCTATTAATCCACTCTTGATGCCTGGTTTTGTCCTTTAAAGCCCTACATGGCTTGGGACTGGGGTACCTGAAGCACTGACCCCTCCCATACCTTCCTGCCCGGGAATTAAGATCGCAGAGAGGGGCCCTCCTGAGTGTTCCACCAATGAAAGATGCTCGTTTGGTGGGTACAAAAGAGAGATCTTTTTCTGGGGCAGCCTCACAGTTATGGAACAACCTCTTCAGGGAGGTGTGACCGGCCCCCTCAGAGTAAATGTTCAGGAGGCAGTTGAAGACAGTTTTATTTAGGACTGTGTTATGATTTAGTTTTTAAACAGTGACTTTTATGGGTTTTATAAGTGTTTTTATTGTACTGTAAGCTGCCTTGAGTTCCTCAAGGGAAAAGGGTAGCTAATAAATAAATAGCAATAGCAGATTTATCTATTTTATTTACAGAATGCATACCCCATCTTTCTGGCCTGATCATGGCCACCGAGATGGTTAATAGATTAAAAACACATCTTTAAAAAAATCATTAAAACCAAACAAATCATTAAAACCAAACAAAAATACATCATGGAAACAAACACAAATTAAAAGATGCATACAGGACAATAAAAGATACATAAAAATAACAATTAAAAACAGGACAGGAAGGAGGAATCACTGAGGGAATGTCAAACAAAAGAAAATAATCTTTACCCACTGGTGGAACATGGCAACAGAAGGAGACAGATGGATCTCCCCGGGGGGAGAGTTCCAGAGTTTTGGTGCCACCACTGTGAAGGCCACCTTCTGGGTTGCCATTTGCCTAATCTCAGAACATAAGAACATAAAAGGAGCCAATGTTGGATCAGGCCAATGGCCAATCCAGTCCAACAATCTGTCACACGGTGGCCAAAAATACCAGGTGCCATCAGGAGGTCCAGCAGTGGGGCCAAGACACTAGAAGCTCTCCCACTGCTGTCCTCCCAAGTGTCAAGAATACAGAGCATACAGAAGGTGGGGGCACCCAAAATAGGGCCTCAGAAAATGACTGTAGTGTGTGGTTAGTTCATAAGGGAGTATGCAGTCTTTCAGGTATGCTGGTCCCAAGCCATGTACTACTTTAATAGTCAACACTAGCATCTTGAATTATGTCCCAAAGACTGAAGTGCATAAATGAAGAACCAGTGTGGTATAGTGCTTAGAAAAATTAACTAGGATTTAAAAATTGTTTTTTAAAGACACAGGTTCAAATCCGCCCTCTGCCATGAAGCTCGCTGGGTGACTGTGGGCCAGTGACTCTCTCTTAGCCTAACCTACCTTAGAGGGTGGTTGTTGTGAGGATAAAGTGGAGGAGAAGACTACTGTAAGCTGCTCTGAATCCCCTTTGAGGTAGGGTTGCCAGTCCCCAGGTCCTGGGAGGGGTTCCCCTGGTTTTCAGGGCTTCTGATCACCGCCAGTCAGATGGGGAAACCCCTCCGCCAAACACTGACGTCACTGTGTGATGTCCCCAATGCAATGACATCACCTGGAAGTGACATCATCACATTGAGTATTGCATAGCGACACTCTGGTTTGAGGGCAAAACTCTATGGTTTGAAGCCAGTTTTACCATAGAGTTTTGCCCAAAATCCAGAGCATTCCCACGCAACGTCGTCAATGTGATGATGTCACTTCCTAGGGTTGCCAAGTCTCGGTTGGGAAATACCTGGAGACTTTGGGGGTGGAGGCAAGAGAGGGCGGGATTTGGGGAGGGGAGGGGCCTCAGCATGGTACAATGCCATAGAGTTGACCCTTCAAAGCAGCCATTTTCTCCAGGGGAGCTGATCTCTGTCAGCTAGAGATCAGTTGCAAAAGCGGGAGATCCCCAGACCCCACCTGGAGGCTGGCAATCCTATCACTTCCGGGTGACATCATTGCATCTGGGACGTCCCGAAACATCCCCCAACCCCTTCCCCCCATTGGCATGACAAGGAGATCTGGCAACCCTACTGTGAGGAGAAAGGACGGGTATAAACACCGAAATACATAAATAGCACCACACTGCCACACAGAATACTCTATAAAGCAATTTGTGAGCTGTTTGCAAAACAGTAACCCCAGAGTAACGATGTCAGCGTTATCATCAGACAATGCATACAATCCATCCCTAACCCCTGCAATGAATATTTTGAAGATGCTGACGGGGAAGAAAACGGATGTAAACAATTTGTACAGCTGCTTGCCACAGGATATAAGTGTATATTCTTTAAATAATAGCAGAAGGATTTGGCCAGTATGGAATATTTCCTTGGTCCAAGCTCCTTGCTTGCATGTTTGCCAAGACTTTTAAAATTAATCTTGCGCTGTTTGTTAATGGCCTTCTCAATTCTTCTGTACCCGGTTGCTGACAATTTGATAAGTGTGTGTAGTATGGGGACAAGCTATAGAATCTTTGTCTATATTAGGCATCGAGAGATGGGTGCTTCAATATGTCCCCAGCCTGTGCTTTCTCTGGCAAAAGACAGAGTTTTGAAAAGAACATATGTGTCAAGCACTTTCTGCCAAGACCATGTTTTGGCAGCTGTTCCTAGCCAAAGAGTCAAGACTTTTCCTTTCAGCTGAAGGGTTTCAAATATAGGGCAGGTGACTCGAATTCTCCCAGCGCCTCCATTTTGTCTAAATTGCCCCCTTCCCGCTGAATCGACAGTTTCCTCTACTCAACTAGTTAACCACTGACAGGGCAGTGTTAATCCTGATCTTCCTTCTCCCTCTCGTCCCAGTTGCTTCGAAGACTAATGAGCTTTCGAGTCGGATTTCTGCCCACAAGGCTTGAAGATCTTCGGAAAAAGTGATTTCTGTTCTTGCAGAGCAGTTGTGCTAGCAATCTCTCTCCCCCTACCCAATGCCAATCTTTTTTTCCAAGTGAAGTTAGCAACAGATAAATAAACTTCCCTTGACTTAAACAAGAGCAGCATTTGAGAGTATAGCTATTCTGAAAGCATTTTTTTCCCCTGCTGATTTTAATAAGCGCTCATTTCCTGGCACACTGTGTCCTTTCCTCCAGGATTCAGAAGCTCCGTTTTGTTGAGCTTTAGGGACATCCCTCTGAAGTCAAGAACAAGCTGTTCACACTCTTTACCTTGGTTCAGCAAGAACCAAGTTGACAGCGGGTGGCGGATGTCAAAATGTGACAGCCTAGAGCGGGTCCAGAACGAAGGAATGCCAGTCATCTGGTGTGCCCTCAACTTGGCTACAGCCAAAGGAGATAATTACAGAGAGAACAGCCAGAAATGTCTCTTAACCACAATTGGCCAGAGCAGGTCAGGTGACACTCTCAGACAGGCCACTTACAAAAACTTGCTCAATGCTGTAAGCCGCTAGGAGATTCAGGAGGGGTTGCCAACTCCTGATTCGGGAACACCTGGAGATTTGAGGGCAGAGCCTGGGAGGGTGGGGTATAGGGAGCGGAAGGACCTTGGTTAAGTATAATGCCATATAGTCCGTCTTCCAAAGCAATTGTTAATATATACAGTGCAAACAGGACGGTGCAATTTGTGAAAACAGTCCCTATACACAGTGCATGACATAGCGAAATATGAACATTAAGGTATAAAAATTCAGGGTATTATACAGTGAATTGTGACAATCTGTATAGTATAACAATTGACAGTCAGTTGACTAATTAAGATACCCTTTTGCTATCACCCTCTAATTGATCCTTTTGATGGGAGATGCCAAGGACGTAACCGGGGACCTTCACCTGGAGCTCTGCACTAGGGTTACCAGATCTGGGTTGGAAAGTACCTGGAGACTTTGGGGGTGAATCCAAGAGAGGGCAGGGTTTGGGGAGGGGAAGGGCCTCACCATAGTACAGTGCCATAGAGTTCACCCTTCAAGGCAGCCATTTTCTCCAGGGGAGCTGATTTCTATCAGCTGCGGATCAGATGTAAAAGCGGGAGATCCCCAGGTCCCACCTGGAGGCTGGCAACCCTACTCTGCACTAAGTGACAGTCTCTGTAAATGGTTACAGACTGTTTTTGCTTTGCTTACCTCTCCAACTGCCAGTTGGACTGGCTTCCCCTTTTTCTCCTGCTTTGACATACTCCCTATCAGGGAGCCACGACAGCCAACGAAGTGGCAAACCAGGATGTCCACCGGAGGAGCTGCAAGGTTTAGAGCTAGGCAGCTGAAGCGTCTCGCTGCTGTTCTGGTACAAGATTCTGTACCCCAGAAGTGTGAATTGGCTGTTCAGCTTTAAACACCTCCTCAAACTTTGCATTCGGAAGCACTCTAAGAGGGATTATCGACACATTATAAAATCCTCATGTTTATTGGAGAACAACACGATTTTGTATCACACGTGCGATAGGAATTCTGTGCCTCTCAGATGGACATCAGCTCAAGCACATATTTGGACATTTGGTGGTGCAAAGTGACACATCAAGTCACAGCTGGTTACTGGCGACCTGTAGGATTTTCAAGGCATGAGATGTTCAGAGGTGGTTTGCCATTGCCTGCCTCTGCCTAGTGACCCTGGTATTCCTTAGGAGGAGAGGAGAGGAGGAGGAGGAGATTGGATTTATACCCCTCCCTTCACTACCTGAAGGAGTCTCAGAGTGGTTTACAATCTCCTCTCCCTTCTCCTCCCCACAACAGACACCCTGTGAAGTAGGTGGGGCTGAGAAAGCTCTGAGAGAACTGCCCTTGAGAGAACAGCTCTGAAAGAACTTATGACTGACCCAAGGTCACACCAGCAGCTGAATGTGGAGGAGTAGGAAATCAAACCCGGTTCTCCCAGATTAGAGTCCGCACTCTTAAACACTACACCAAATTGGTCTCCTATCCAAAAACTAGCCAGGGCTGACCCTGCTTAGCTTCTGAGTAAGGGTAGGATAAAAACCACAACAGAAAGATTTTTTGTTTCTTGGTTTATCTTTTAGAGATGAAGCAAAATGATTTCTCAGTGGTGTCTAACAATGTGTTGCAATACAACACTTTCAGTGGTATTCTGGCAGTCTCAAAGTTATCTGTCTCACCAAAAACGCTGGGAAGAAGATTTACAACTACCTTTACAAGACACACACTGGAATATAATATGGTTATCACCAGCAAATACACCCTCAATATATAATATCTGTATACAATTTTTTAAACTCACATCTCGCTGGTACCTCACTTCACACCAATTATATAAAATGAATTCAAACAACAACCCAACCTGTTGGAAGAAATGTGGCCAAATTGGCACATACCTTCATTGTTGGTGGGACTGCCCAGTGATTCAGAAATTTTGGAAAGAAGTGACAGAACAAATTAACATGATCACTTCACAAACTCTTTCATACAAACCCAAAATTATGCTCTTAAATTTATGGGATGAAACAATAAAAACAATGACAAAGAATTAACTGCGATACTTTTAGCAATGGCCAGATTGACAATAGCGGCAGCATGGAAGTTCTCCTTCCCTAGGGTTGCCAAGTCTTGTTTGGAAAATACTTGGGGACTTTGGGGGTGGAGCCAGGAGAGGGCGGGGTTTGGGGAGGGGAGGGGCCTCAGCATGGTACAATGCCATAGAGTTGACCCTTCAAAGCAGCCATTTTCTCCAGAGAAGCTGATCTCTGTCAGCTGGGGATCAGTTGTAAAAGCAGGAGATCCCCAGGCCCCTCCTGGAAGCTGGCAACCCTATCTTTCCCACCCACTTTATCTGCTTGGTATGAAAAACTATGGGACCAATTTGTCCTGGCAAAGATTACAGACTCAATCCAAAGATCACAAACAACTTCCACTCCTACTTATTCGAAATTTGAGCATATACGGGCACCAGTACTGAGCTTCATGTCAGCAAAAGAGTTACTCCCCTCGAAATTAATCTACCACAAATGGCTTCACCTGTAAAGCACACCAAAAACTGACAAATCATTGAGTTTTTAACCTACAAACCAGTACTTCTTTAATACAGGAACATCATCTTACCGAGTTTTGAGGGATTTCTAGTCAAGGTTGACTGAAAGTAATAGGAAACTATCTATGAATTTATTTATGGTTTTGTTCTACTTTTGTATTTTATTCAATGTGTATTCTAATGTAATTTTTTTTTAAATTTATCTGTCTAAGAAGCAACCCTTCCTATAGATATATTCAGGAACTCAACTAGGGTCAGTGTAACAAGCAAGAATTATTACAATAGAAGTTTGGTGTGGAATCTAATCTAATCTCTGTTGCTGGGATGAGGACAGAAATATAGATCAGCCCATACACAGAAGAATTAACAAATCTCATCTGCAATCTGTCTCCTAATTCAACTACTTCCTCCATCTTTAGTAAAAAAAAATGTATACGATGTATGCGCAGAAAATGTCTACTCTCAGCTCTCTGATTAGGTCAAGTAATCCCATTCCATTTCTGCTGACCTTGAACACTGTGCCTTGTACCTGGGTCCAGAAAGCAATTTATTTGAAATGAAGCCCTTTGCAATATAGTTATTTTTGGAGACACTTATGGGCTGGGATGATCCATACTTTAATTTGTGCATATGAGTTTAGATATAGATTTTTCCCACCACGACATCTGTACTTTATTTTATGCTACAGCTTTCATCGAAGCACATGCAAGGCAGCTGAAAAAGACATGGACATAGAAACAGTTCTCATCCATATCCTTCTGTGCCTTAGAGAAAGATCTGATCATAGGCACTCCTATATTTTTATTTTTCATTACAGTTGCTGACATTTTACAGACACAAGTTCCTCCCAGGGGGGAACCATTCTTTATATATTAAAACAAATCAACACAACCTGCTCGCTAACTGGGAAAAACAAAGCTTCCAAAAATTATGGCCTCTTGGCTTTCTACTGGCCTCTTCAGACAGTGGAAACCAGAGTGCATTTGTGAGAGAAGGGACAGAACATTCTGGTTTGACCTAGTTCTCCCAGAAGTGGCGATCCTGCGTCTGGGCAGTACGGCATCAACTTCAGTTTAGGACTCCTGTGGTTGAATTTCAGTGGGCTTAGACAGGGGTATCTCTGCATAGAGTTGCAGTGTCAGTGTCAGGGAGAAGGCTTGACTTGCAATCTTCTCCTGACATCTTTGCATATAGAAAACTAGCCTTTTTGTACATGCATGCAGCTGCATGAGCTCTCTTTCAGGCTGAAGTGCTCAGACACAGTATTACCACTGCAATAAGAACCAGAGCTAACAGTGCTAAACTAAGCAGAGTTATCCTTTGGCTCCTATTGTCTTCAGTGGACGCAGAAGCTTGAAAAACTCTGGTTATGATCACACTGTAGCCCTGTTAAAAAGTTGCAGTGAATGAATGTACAATCTGGGTACAGTGTACACTCTGCCTTTGGTGGGGAGGGCAGGGTATAAAATAAATAAAATAAAATAAAAATTTTAAAAGTGTGTGTTGAATAATTCTCATGGTACATTTGATACGTGTACAGCTGAATGTGTGAAACAAAAACCCCATATTCATCCAGGTGGTCCCTGGTTTCCACTGCAAAATGAATATGTGTTGGCTGTTTCTTATCAATAGATGTGTGCATGTACATGCAGCATGTATCTGCGTTCACTGTAACATGTGAACAAGGCTCATCAGTCACACCATACATGGGCTCATCCTTGCAACTCATACCTCCCGTCTTCCTTTTCCTAGTTTAAAATGAACTCTGATTAATTCAGACCCACAATGTACGAATGTTGGCATGCCACTTCAATTTTTGCTGTCAAGTCACAGCTGACATTGCAATCCCTGATGGGGTTTTCAAGGCAAGAGAAGTTCAGAGGTGATCCGAGAGCCAGTTTGGTGTAGTGGTTAAGAGCGGGGACTCTAATCTGGGAGAACCAGATTCGATTCCCCACTCCTCCACATGCAGCCAGCTGGGTGACCTTGGACTGCTCTTGAGAGAACAGCTCTCAAAAAGCTCTCTCAGCCCCACCTACCTCCCAGGGTGTCTGCTGTGGGGAGGGAAAGGAGATTATGAGCTGCTCTGAGACTCCAAATGAAGGGTGGGATATAAAACCAATATTTTCTCTTCTTGCCTTTGCCTGCCTCTGTATAGTAACTCTGGGCTTCCTTGGTGATCTCCCATTCAAGTACTAACCAAGGCTGCTTAGCTTCCAAGATCGGGCTAGCCAGGGATATCCAAGTTAGAGTTTAACTGGTGTCCCCCCCAACACCCCCCCCCCCCCCAGGGTCTATACCATGGCTTAATCCAAGCTTAGACTCTTGGCTTGCAGGGGAAAGGGGTGGTGGAACTAACACTGGTTAACCTCCATATTTGTATTTAGATACTGTGATAACCAGAGGTTGTTTCTCACCAAACTTTTGTTTGCATTCCATGTGAGAAGGGGTAAGAAGCGAGGCATATATGCAGGGCCAGCAACTAGGTAGGTTTGTACAAATTCAGGGTTTTCAGCTTGATAATGTGTCTGAATGGAACCTTAAGTAGGGTTGCCAAGTCCTATCTTTAAAATACTGGGGAAATTCTTCTCTGTGTCAGGGGTCCCTGCTCTGGTAATCGCCCTAAAACTCTATGGTACCATAGAGTTTTCAGGGCGATTGCTAGAGCATCGCCCCGGCAACGTGCCCAGCATGATGAAATCACTTCACGCTGGGGCAGTCGGCCTGATTGGGCCACTTCGGGGGTGGGGTTCCCCCTGCCGGCCGAATCTGGACCAGCGAATTGGGGACCCCTTTAGTGGGGGGTTCCCTGCCCCCCAGGGGGACTTGGCAGGCCTAAATCTAAAGCTAGAGATGAAACAATGGTCCAGGCTAGCTGCAGCCTCTTTTCAGAAGTGCAACAGAGCCAGCTGCAGTCTCATTCTCTATAAGCCACCTTCTCTTCCACAACATGATCTTCTGTTGAGGAGGAATTAAACATATTCTCTTCATCTGAATAGAAGAGTAAAGGCGAAAACCTAGGGGGTGTTTTCTTGGGAGTAAGCCCCATTGAATAAAATGAGACTTACTTCTGAGTAGAACTGCATAGGCTTGCTCTCTAAACCCCATGTCGCAAACCAAGAAAAAAATAGTGAGGCTGCGATCACATGCACTGAATAATCCACTTTCAATGCACTTTACAAGTGGATTTTACTTGGGTAAACTGGCAAAATCCAGTTGGAAAGTGCACTGAAAGTGGATTGAAAGTGGATTATTTAGTGTGTATGACTGCCTGAGAAGAGGCAGGCAGGAAACAACCCATTTCAAACAGAAGAAGCCCAGTTTAAAAGCAGTGGCATTATAAAAGAGAAAGAACCTATTCCACGATCTCCACAATTTATTTATTTACTTCATGTACAACCCTTGTTTCTCTTCACTGGGGAGCCAAAAATGGCTTACATAATTTTCTTCTCCTCCATTTTTTCCTCTCAACAACCCAGTGAGGTAGGTTATGCTGAGGGTATGTGACCAGCCCAAGGTCACCCAGATAGCTTCCATGGCAGAACGGGCATTTGAACCTGGGCCTCCCAGATCCTAGTGCACCCCTCTAACAACTGCAGCCGTACTGGCTCTCACGCAGCTGTAAATGTCTCCTAACCAACGGAACATTTTGCAGGCAGAAATGGAGGCCTTTCCAGTCTCAAGACCCACTTAGATGTAATACGGCAAACTCTGTCATTACATCTTTCAAGAGGCAGCAATTTATCTTGCTTGTGATAAGACACTGCTTGGGGGCAGCCTTGGAATTCAGGATGATATTATTCTGGCTTCAAGAAAAATGTCACTGTGTTCTCCATTTCCATAGCAACATCTCATGTGGCTCATCCCCTTGGCTCGCATTAAAGAAATCCTTGGGAAGCAATCAGATGCTCCAGCAGGCTAGACTGACCATTGTTTTCACAAGCTTCAAGTACACACTTCCCTCTTACTTCTCACACTCTTCAAATCACCCATTAAAATTTGCTGGGATTTGCTCTGGTCTTTTACTTTAAAAAAAACAAAACCCTGAAGTTAATAGTGAACTATTTTTGTACACAGGGGGACAAATAATTAGCGAGTTTCCGTGCAGAGAAGAATGTGTGTGTTTTCCCCATCTTTGCACTCATGAAGGAGCCTTATACTGAAAAGCATAATATAGATAGGCATATGTAAGGCAGATAACCCTTGACTTAGATGGTCCAGACTAGCCCAATCTCTCCAGATTTTGGAAGCTAAGCAGGGTTGAACTTGGTTACTGCTTGGATGGGAGACCACCACAGACGCCCAGGGTCATGACGTTACACTGCCTCTGGATATCTCTTGCCTTGAAAACCCCATAGTTTGGTGTGAAAGCCAGTTTGTTGTAGTGGTTAGGAGCATGGACTCTGATCTGGGAGAACCAGGTTCGATTCCCCGCTCCTACACATGCAGCTGCTGGTGTGACCTTGGGTCAGTCATAAGTTCTTTCAGAGCTGTTCTCTCAAGGGCAGTTCTCGAGAGAGCTCCCTCAGCCCTGCCTACCTCACAGGGTGTCTGTTGTGGGGAGGGGAAGGGAAAGGGATTGTAAGCCACTTTTGAGGCCGCAGTCACATGGCCCTTTAATGCGGGAGGAAGCGTTGTTTCCTCCCACATTTAAAGGGACCGTTCAGAATGGGCGGGACAACTCCCGTGCCGAAGCTGGCTCAAATGCGAGTTCCTTACGGGAGTTGCGCAAGGAGCCCGCACTTGAGCCATCTGGACAGCACTCTCTCACAATCATTGTGAGAGCAGGGCTGTCCAGATGGTCCTGTCCACCATTCCCCCCCCCCCTTTACACTTGGGCACTTGGCCACTCAAGCGCCCAAGTGTAAAAGGGGAAACCCTCCCCCCAAACTTACCAGGTGGCTGGTGGGGCTTGGGGAAGGGTGCCTCCCCTGGCCACCACCGCCGCTGAAAAAAGCCACCGCCACCAAACGCCTCAACACTGGGCCGCCTGCTGCTTCTTCTGCCTCCGCTGCCAAACACCCGAGAACGCCGCCGCTGCTTCTTCCACCGCCGCCTCCTTCGCTGTCTCCTCCGTCCGCCGCCCGCTTCCTCCTCCTCCGCAGGGTTGGGATGTGTAAAAAATGCGAGGTAAAAAAATGTGGCCCCTTTAATCCGGGAGGGCTCCCGGATTTAAAGGGGCTGTGTGACCACAGCCTGAGACTCCTTCAGGTAGTGAAGGGCGGGGTATAAATCCACTCTCTTCTTCACAGTGTCACCATAAGTCAGTTGTGACTTGATGACACTTTCCACTACCAAGGGACATGAAGCTGCCTTGTACATTCTTCCACGATAGAACTCAAGGTGTGTGCTGAGGGTCTCCCACCCAAAGACCAACTAGACCTAGTCGGCAAGGTTGTACAAAGTCAATTTGTTCCACATGCTCACCACTCAATTTGGGGCTTTTACCTTTTGGGCATAGGGCTGAGTATCTAACTTGTTTAACGATCCCGGGGCAATGCAGAGCATATATGTTAGCAAGGTTTAATGTGCTGCCATCAGCAGTATTACATGGGAGATTCCAAAAAATCCCATTGACAGTAGATTGTGTTCCTGCACTAAGCGGGAGATAGAAACTCTTGAACACGGGTTTCTTAAATGTACTTTTTACTCAGACTTGCGCCTTACATTTGTTGAGCCATGGTTGAGAAAGTATTCAGGGAAACTTGATAAATGTAAGATTTACTTCTTGTTGACAACCCAGAATTGTGTAATAATTGAAACTGTTGCAAAATTTCTGTATGAAACTTCAAGAAGGCGTTCAGTATTCTTTGCAAATTGAGCCGTATGTTCTGTATGTTATGCCAATAAAGGTTGATTGATTGATTGATCGATCAATTGATTTGTTCCACATTCACAAATGTGCCTGGTTCATCCTCTTCCCCCTTCCTTTCTCTCTCAGACCATGGTGAAGAAATGGTGGTTTAACACTAACTCCAGTTCTTTCTTTCTTTCTTTCTTTCTTTCTTTCTTTCTTTCTTTCTTTCTTTCTTTCTTTCTTTCTTTCTTTCTTTCTTCACATTTTTACCCTGCCCTCCTGCAAGCGGGCTCAGGGTGGCTGTTATTAAACACATGCAGGCTCATGGCTGAACCTAAACCTTGCTTAAGGAACCTAGCAAACCTGCATTCATACATTGTAAGCAACCTGGAGTTAAGTCTTAAACCACCTTTCCTTCATTCGACTCCGTGCAAGAGGGAAAGGGGGAGATGATAAAACAGGCGCATGCTTGAGCAAGGCACAAGCTGTGTATGTGCTCTTTTAAAATTTACGAAAAGTTAAACTGGATGTCTGAATGGAACCCCATTCAAGCGCCTTTGAATTTACTCCTTTGATGCAATGTGACCATACAGGATTTTTCAGCCTAGATACATGGATTTGGTTTGATTATTTTTTTTTGCTCTGGCAATGCGCTGATATAGCATTAATGTGATTTACTTCATCATGTATCCAGACTCCACCGATGCTGAACTGTGTCAATCAGGTCCCCAGTTACACTGCCACATTACAGTTCCGGACAGAATTTATCTCTCTGTCCAGAGCTAAGGAACAGCTTAAGGATTTTCCTGGTGCCTCTTCTTGGGGACTTGGTGCTGAGGTCCTAACCAGCAACAATCCTAGACCTCCCTGCCAACGGCTACGTTATCAGTTCATTGCATCATTTCCTTTTACATCCCGAGTATTTATTTTAATGAATTTCAGTGCTGCTATCAATACTGTTGTAGCTCAAGAGAGAGGGGAAATAATTATATGCATTCAGAATGGACCAATGATACCCTCTAAACAAATTAAGCTGTCTAGACATGATATGCTTGGTGTTTTTGTCTCTTGGACACAAATAGAGATATTAAGTGTGTGGTGTCTGGCTGGGGCAGCAATCAAAATGCCACTCCACATCCCTTCCCCCCTGCTTAATTACGGGTGGAAAAGGTACGAGCCAAAGGATGGATAAATTCAGCAGTGGGTCTGGGCACTAATTATCCTCCTTGCACCCAGTAATAATCTCATCTTTCATTTTATCTACTAACACTGTCATCCTAAGAACGCTTCCCTGGCAGTAAGCCCCACTGAGGAGACTTGAGTAGGAGGATTCTGTGTAGACCTGCTTTGGACTCTAGGACTGTTAAGCGTGTCATCAGCAAATGAAGCAAAGCAATATTAGAAAAAACAGGTATTCTTCAAGAAATCATTGCATTCAAAACACTTCTGAACAGAAAGTACAAAGATCAGCCTAAAATATTCCTATTTCCCTATTAATTCACGGGCCTCCACGACAGAGGAAAAATGCTACTAAACATTAGTATAGCGTTTCTGACCACTCAAAATACTTCGCCAGCTTTTCTTGTAATCTTTACAACGACCCTATCAAGTCTAGAGTTGCCAACTCTGGGTTGGGAAATACCTGGAGATTTTGGGGTGGCGCTTTGGGGTGGGGAAGAGTGGAGTTTGGGGATGGGAGGGACTTTAATGCCATAGAATCCACTTTCCAAAGCAGCTATTTTCTCCACGTGAACTGTTATCTGTCAATTGTAATAGTGGGAGATTTCCAGCCACCACTTGGAGTTGGCAACCCCTAGTCAGGTGAGTATTATGATCCTCATATTGTAGATTGGTAACTGAAGCAGTGAGTCATTGGCCTGCCTAAGACCATCTGATCAATTCACATCAGAAGTCAAATCTAGACTGGAAGCTTCCTGATTCTTAACCTCCTTGCTGAGCCACCATTTTGTTTTACTTAAAACATTTATAAATCCACCTCTCTCCCACAAAACTGCAATCCAGGACAATAAATCTGAGCCATAAAAACCCCACTGAAACAACCAGCAATAACAAGTCCAAGCAGTTGCCAGAGTGTTAAAAACGGTCCTCTTGCAAGCCAAAAGCACTTTGTAAAACATTCAATCCTACTTCCCCACCCTCCGTAACTGCAGTAGGGATGTGGATCTTCTTGTCCTTCAAAAACCAGTTCCATAAAATTGAAGGAGCTACTCAAAAAGGACCACAAATGGGTAGTCATTGTTCATATCCTCACAGGGGCTGGAACCACCGGATTGCTGTTTCAAGTAAAGCTGCCGCATGGACTCATCGTACCATGAAAGAAATACCTTGAGCTATGTATCATGTATTAGCTCTTTAAGTGCCTTGATACAACAATGTCTGCATCCTGAACTTATTCCTATCTTTGAGTAGCTTATTTAATTTATTTAACTTAAATATTTATATTCCACTCCCCCCCTTAAAGGGACACAGTGGGATCTAGAATTATAAAGGATTGTTGAAGCATGACAAGGAAAGAGTTAAAAGATATCATGGGGGGGGGGGGAAATCTGTTTTTCTCCACTGATGTGTCTTTTGGACTACAATACTGAAGAACTACCTAAGAATTTATGGTACTTAGCTTCACATTTACTGGTGGCGGCTAGAAAGTTAATTGCCAGGAATTGGAAACAGCATCGACTGCTGAATTTAGAGCTACAGCTATGAAAAACCTGGTTTGTAATGGTAATGGATAAAATTGCTACATTAAAGCAAAATACTAGGAGGAAGTGTACAAAGTCTTTGTTTAGCGATGGATGCTGTTCATTGATTTTTGGAACACGAAGGATCCTATGGAATATGTAGAACTGGAAATATTGAACTTGGTGTAGTGCTTGCATTTAAAAATTCGGAATTTGGGACAACTGATAATTGATTTAATAGTGGAAGGAATGATTATTTTTTAAAAGGAAAACTGCTATTTTTAGCATTCTTGGACCAATTTAAGTACTGTGTTGAATACAAATGTGTAAATTTATAATAATAAGAAAATCCTGTGAATGAGGATTTGATTGCCCTGAAAACTGAGTTCAAGCAAAGCCACAATGAGTTTCAGGGTGAACGAGCTCATGTTACAGGGAACATGTTATCAGCGTCATTAGCATGTATGTAAAACTGATAATGTGTTGGGTTTGGCCAACTTTTCTGTCGTTGAACTGTTGAACAAATTTAGAGTCCAGTGGCACCTTTAAGACCAACGAAGTTTTATTCAAGGTAAGAGCTTTCGTGTGCATGCACGCTTTTTCAAATACATTGGAATGGTAGGGAAGGTTCAAACTTATAGACAGGGGCTGAACAGGAAATGAACATGTCACATGATGAAGATGTGCAAAGACAAACTAAATAACAAGCTAAGGTTATAAGATTCCATCCCCAAATATCCAGGAGTTTCCCAACCTGGATCTAGCAACTCTACCCCCCATCTCCCATCAGTGGCCAGGGGAGACCTAGCAACCTTAGCTCACTTTGGAAGCCGCCTTTTCGCACTCCGCTGCCAGTTTTCAGAAGGAATCAATGGGGGAGCTAATGCCCATGGACGGTGTTCCTGAGCTCAGTAATCCATGCAGTGCTAGCTTGTGGGGCCACACAGCTTGGCTTTTTCCAGGGCTATTTTCAGTCTACTCCAATCCTTCTCTTCTGCTTCCCTTCACCCTCCTTCCTACTTGCAGTAGGATTGCTTGCAGTATAATTCCTCTTGCACCTGGCCCATTCCCACTCTTCTATTTTATCGAAACATACAGCAATAGCCTGTGAAAGTCCTTCTGCAGCTAAGAAGTAGCTGTTGTTTCGTTTGTGCACGATCACAATGCCTCTTACAAATGAAAGCTTGCTTCAAAAGTCACAACTACTTGCAAAGCACAGACAGGATTCCAACTTCCAGCTACGGCTCGACTCTGTCCCCTCCTGCAAGACTGGAACCTGACCATTTGAAAGGGTGTCATGAGCGTGCCGTTGCTTAGTGACAGTTGAGTATCTTTTGGGCAGATTCTTCTTGAATCAGAGCAGCTTTGAGGGCTCTGAGTCGAGTTTTTAGAACCATTGTTCTTTTTCATTGCAATACCCAAGATTTAGTTGTTGTTTTTATTTCAAGGCTCTTCTTTTGTGAGGCAAAGGACCCCCGACCTCCCCTCAAGGGTTAATGTGAACTGTAACGGGCTTGTTCCATTCTGTAGGTGTTACTAATTGGTCTCTCTGCCTACATAAACATTATCATCTTCAAGTCCAGAGCTGGAATTGTGGTAATTAGCTCCTCATGAGAACCTGTGGCCCAAAGGATGGGAGGGGGAGGAATCAGGAGTGATGAGGTAATTTTCTAGAGAGTTCCAGCAAGAGTGTGTCCTGATTGGGTGTCATCCTCACCTGACACTGCTTGGCCAAAAAACTATAACTGAATGAAGACCCTGAAGTTTGGATTCTGATGGACTAAAGGCCTGGACGATGATATGCTTGTATTTCAAATGCTAGCAATGTAAAGAATGCCAGAGCTATGGCCTTTGACTCTTGGATTTAAGGTATGTGCCATCTAGGGTTGCCAAGTCCTACCTGCCTTGTTGCTGGGGAAAGTCCTTCCTGGTCTGGGAGTCTTCTTATTGACATCACACGGAAGTGACGTCATCATGTCAGGCACGTTGAGGCGGGACTTCTGTAATTCAAGGGAAAACCATAGAGTTTTCCCTCGAATTACAGAGCAGCCCCCCCCAAACGTGCCCGACGCGATGACGTCACCTCTGGGTGACATCATCGCACCGGGCATGTCGCTGCAGCTCGACAATTTGGGGGCAGGGTTCCCCCTGGCAGCCCAATCCGGGCTGCCGGGAAAAGGACCAATCCAGTGGGGGTTTCCCTGCCCGCCGGGGGGACTTGGCAAGCCTAGTGCCATCTAATGCAAGTCCTGAAAAGTGTTAGATAGTTCAGCTTGTTTTCTTGTTTTTCTGCTGCATGATTTTAGAGTAATGTGTTGCCTGTAGAATAAATCTCTATTTTGACAGAAATTAAATAAAACTGCTGATATTATAATGCCCTGAATAGATCTATGCTGCTGTCTCATTTGGAATACTGTGTACATTTCTGGTCACCATATCTCAGAAAGGACATCAAAGAGCTGGAAAAAGTACAGAAGAGGGCAACCAAGATGACTAGGGAGTTAGAACACGGTCCCTATAAGGAAAGGCTGAAGAGTTTTTAGTTTAGAAAAGAGACAACTAAGGGGGGACATGACAGAGGTTTATAAAATTACACATGGAGAGAGTCGACAAAGAGAAGTTTTTGTCCCTCTCCCAAAATACTAGAACTCGAGGGCATCTAATGAAGCTGATGGGTAGTAGATCCAGGACAGATAAAAAGAAATATTTGCTTACACGGAAAGTGATTAAAATGTGGAATTTACTGCCAGAGGATGTAGTGATGGCCAGAGGTATAAACAGCTTTAAAAGGGGGTTAGATTCATGGAGGGTAAGTTGCGGCTACTAGCCATGGTGACTGAGTGGAACCTCCACATTCAAAGGCACTAATCCTCTGCATCCCAGAGCCAGGAGGCAACATCAGGGGAAGGTCTCAGCCTCTATGTCCTGTGGTTGGCCCTCCAGTGAAACTGGTTGGCCACTGTGTAAGACAGGATGCTGGACTAGATTGGTCTGATCCAGCAGGGCTCTTCTTACATTCTTACATTCTTAATAACTGCTTTGGGGCAAAAAAGAGCCCTTGGGTTCTTGGAGGTAAACTTAATTTCTCAAACCTGCTATTTCAACCTAAAAATCTCCATTTCGGTTTAGCTTCCTTATTTTATTTAAAACATTTATAAACCACTGTCTCTTGTTTAGCTCACATGGACCATCTTTATTTTTTTTTGTATACATCATATAAACGACACACATCGTATATTTGTACCTGACAAAGGGAATTCTGCTTATAGCCTGGAAACCTTGTTGGTCTTTAAGGTGCTACTGAACTTGAATATTGCTCTCAGACACTGTATCTATAATTTACAAGCTAAAGATAAAAACAATATGGTGTGCATACATGGCACAAGCAAATCTATGAGGGCTGTAAAACTGAAACCACTGGCAAAAGTATAAATGAATATTTAAATAATATAAAAACAGGGAAAATAGGTAATATCTCCTCATCACAATCTGCAGACAGAAGCAAGAGGTAAGTGTGGGGACTTGGTACAGCTGACAATGTGACTCCTCGGGGGCTCACTGGTCTACGGTTGTCAGCCTCGAGTTGGGAAATACCTGGAGATTTGGGGGATGGAGCCTGTGGAGGGCAGGGTGTGGGGAGAGGAGGGACTTCAGTGGGGTAAAATCATCAAGGCTCATTTCGTAGCAGGAGCTCCTTTGCATACTGGGCCACACACCCCTAATATAGCCAATCCTCCAAGAGCTTACTGAGCTCTTCTTACAGGGGCTACTGTAAGCTCTTGGAGGATTGGCTACATCAGGGGTGTGTGGCCTAATATGCAAAGGAGCTCCTGCTACGAAATGAGCCCTGATAATCATAGAATCATAGAGTTGGAAAGGGCCATACAGACCATCTAGTCCAACCCCCTGCCCAATGCAGGACCAGCCTAGAACATCTCTGACAAATATTCGTCCAGTCTCTTCTTGAAAGCTGCCAGTGAAGGGGAGCTGACCACCTCCCTAGGCAGCTGATTCCATCTTTGAACCACTCTGACTGTGAAAAAGTTTTTCCTATCCAGCCAATACCTTTTCGCATGTAATTTAAACCTGTTGCTTGAGGTCCTATCCTCCGCTGCCAACTGGAACAGCAAGAGTATAGACAATATGAGAAGAACAGCAGCTATTTGGAAAATGATGAACAAACAAGAATAGCTGCAACACGCTGATGGTAATGCAAAGACAATATCTAATTTAATATACAGTACACAAAATATATATATGGGTCCAATAATGTTTCAATTTGACGAACATCCGGTAATTATTTCCGTTTCAAAAAGATTCTTCATCAGAAGAGGACCATCGAAACAAGCTGTGAATCTACATGGCATAAAATATTTTCCTAATGGATCAGGCCATTCCAATAAATTCACAATTTAGGTGCGCTGATTCGCAGTTGTGTACAGCTGCTCCATCTACCTCTCTTTTCTCAGCCAGTAGCCTTTCTTCGTAGGTCTCAGTCTCCAGACCCCTGATCATCCTTACTGCTCTCCTCTGCACCCTCTCGATTTTGTCCACATCCTTTTTGAAGTGAGGCCTCCAGAACTGCCCACAGTACACAAGCTGCGGCCTGACTAAGGCAGTATACACAAGGGCTATGACCTCCTGCGATTTCGATGCTATGGCCCTTTTAATACAATCCAAGACTGAATTTGCCTTTTTTGCCACAGCATCACACTGACTGCTCATATTTAGTTTACAGTCCACTCTCACCCCAAGATCTCTTTCGCATACACTACTCCCCAGAAACATATCCCCCATCCAGTATTTGTGCTTGACATTTTTGTGGCCCAGATGTAATACTGTGCATTTATCTTTGTTGAATTGCATCCTGTTTGTAACTGCCCACTTCTCCAGAGTATTCAGGTCTTGTTGAATTTTATCTTCTTGGGTGTTTGCTACTCCTCCCAATTTGGTATCATCAGCAAATTTAATGAGTAGCCCTTCTACCCCTTTATCCAGATAATTGATAAAAATATTGAAAAGTACTGGGCCCAAAACTGAGCCCTGGGGCACCTCACTGGACACCTCCCTCCAATCTGATGAAATGCCATTGATCAGGGCCACTGACCAGAGTCCAGGGCCTCTAAGAGGGGGGGGCAGCAGGGCCATTTGGCCTGGGCCTCACATTCTCGGGGGCCCTTCAAATTAACAATTTTGACGTTGTCACATGTTAAATGAAAATGGGAACTTTAGTTGTTTTAGATTTTCTGGGCTGTATGGCCATGGCCTTGGCATTGTAGCACCTGACGTTTTGCCAGCAGCTGTGACTGGCATCCTCAGAGGTATACCTCCGTGTTATACCTCTAAGGATGCCAGTCACAGCTGCTGGCGAAACGTCAGGTACTACAATGCCAAGACCACGGCCATACAGTCTGGAAAATCTACAACAACAAATGAACTCCGGCCTTGAAAGCCTTCGACAACATACAAATGGGAACATTTATTACAAAGTCTTCACAGTATTCTTTTTCTTACTGTATTAAATGTAAACATTTAACATATAATACTACTAATCTTGACCTCTGTGAGGGCCTGAAAGAGTCCACTTTCCAAAGTGGCTATTTTCTCCAGGTAAAATGATCTCTGTCACCTGGAGATCAGTTGTAATAGCAGAAGACCTCCAGCTACTATCTGGAGGTTGGCAACCCTACACCAGTCTGTTCATTCAACTGGCCTTAGCCCTTGATACATGAGTTTCTCATGTGCTCATTCCCAGATGAGCTGCAAGTCCTCTGGGCATTCTTTTGGTCATCTACTAGGTCAAGGTCACAATGAAGAGTTGGCAATGTGATTGTACCTTCCGTTGGGTCAATACTTGGGTTCACATGCAGCAGCCTTTGCTTTGGTTGCCCAACCTCCCTTCCTGTCCTGTTCACTCCACTGCACTTCTCCCTTTCCCTCATGACTCAAGGCAACTTACAATAGGTATTTAAGAACATCACACAACAATAAAACCAAAATTCCACACTCCCCCCCTCCCTTAACCGAACACAATGTCTGCAACTTGCAATCTATTATAGCTTCTGGTAAATAAAATAGCCTTACAGTGCCTCTGAAAAGCTTCCAAGGATGCCAGATCCCTCTCCACCTTGAGGAGCCTGATCCATAAAGAGGGGGAAAACACAGAGAAAGCGGTTGGGCTAGCAATGCGGAGTTTATTTTTCCATCCTTTGCAAAATAAGTTGGTTTGTTGGCTTGACAAGTCAAGGGAAGGCTATATTAATTTATGCCTTACCTTGCACTGAATCACAGTATGTCTTGTCCACTTCTGTTCTCTCCTTGTGGTCTAGTATAACAGAGTCTTTTTACTTAGTTTTTACTGAGGGCTGCCACTTATTTCCTCATCTATGTACCTGTATTGTTCTTTGCATGCTCACAGAGCACCCAGGGTGAGAATGGGACAAGAATAAATAAGGGGTGTTGGGCGAACAGCACAGTTAAGAGTAAATAGCAGGCCAAAGTAAACCTTCTTGCTCCTTAAAATAACAGGCAGAGGTGCCTCCTAAGAACATAAAAGCTTGGGAATCAGACCAAGGATCTACCTAGTTCAGTGACCCACTGATGACACTATGAAACCCATAAGCAAGACATGAAAGCAACAGCCCTTCAAATGCTGCTCATATTCAGAGGCATAAAGTTCCACTTACCTATCGTGGCTAATAGTTTTTTGCAGGGCTTTTTTTGTAGAAAAAGCCCAGCAGGAACTCATTAGCATAATAGGCCACACCCAACAGCAGAAATTCATTCGCATATTAGGCCACACCACTGACAACACAGCTTATTAGCATATTAGGCCACACACCCCATGTCGCCAGAAGAGTGGTCATCCAGCCACACCCACCTTTTGCTTTTTATTCTGTTTACCTTGTTTGTTGTCAAAACCCAGGGCTTTTTTTGTAGCAGGAATTAATTTGCATGTTAGGCCACATACCCCTAATGTAGCCAATCCTAATGAGTTTCTGCTGTTGGGTGTGACCTGTTATGCTAATGAGTTCCTGCAGGGTGTGGCCAACTCAGGAGCCAGCCAGAACTCCGTTCCTGTGCGTTCCTGCCCAAAAATTGCCATGGTTTTTTGATAGGTCTACCTTCCAACTGTCTTGCTGATCTAATTTAGAAAAGGGACTGTGGTTCAGTAATAGAGCATCTGCTTGGCATGCAGAAGGTCTCAGATTCAATCCCTGGCATCTCCAGCTAAAAGAATCAGTTAAGAGATGGATGTGAGAGTCCTCTGCCTGAGACACTGGAGAGCCAATGTCAGCCGGAGAAGACAATACTGGTCTGAGTCAATAAAAGGCAGCTTTATGTGTTCATACACTTGTTCTAAAGCCATCTTAGCTGACGACCACTGCTACATCTGGCAGCAAGAAATGAGCAATGAGTTTCATATTGAAAAAGTTCCTTTTCTCTGTTCTGAATGTACAGCCAGCTAGAAGAGCCTGACTGTGTTGATGAATCAACTGCACAAGTTCTTGACCATGTCACAATTTTTACATGCTTTGCTAATTAGAGGACTTGTTGATTTAATTTAGCATGGAAGAACACAAATAAAAGCTTGTATCTCTACCATGCCACAAAAGAAACATGTGAAAACTAGCATCTAAGGACTTTTCTCAAAATTGCACGCAGTGATCAGTTATTAACCCCATGAAAGAATTTAATGAAAAAAGGCATTTCCCCCCCAAATACAGATAGCCTCCTTAGATACAGGTAGAACATTGATTTTTTTTCATGGAAACATTTCCTTTTAAAAACTACTCTGCAAATAGTTTTTTTTAAAGGTTTTTTTTTTTAAATGCAATACCTTTCCTTTGGCAAGCTCTTGATTGATAAAAGAGACTGCCTGATTCCATTTGCTGTAAGAAAAGCCGGCTGGTGTAGAATGATAGCACTGAAAGCTCTCCGTTGCTCAGCTGGGGAGGGCATTGGTGTTGCACCAATGCCATGTTGTCACATCCACTGCAACCCAGAAGTGACGCCACCACGTCAGGTGATGCTCAAGCACCTCAAACTCTATGGTTAAAGCACAGAGTTTTGGGCAGATGCTAGAGCATCAGTCCAGCACAATGATGTCACTTCTGGGTCACACCAGAAATGACATTATGGTGTTGGCTTGATGCTGAAAAGGTAAGTCCCTGCCTCCCCCAACAATATTCCATCAGCTGCCAGCTGGCAACCCTTATTCTACAAAGGAAGTGACATTGAAGGGCAGGAGGGACTTTGATACCTCAATCATGCTTACCTTATCCTCTTGGGACAGCAACTGGTCTGGCTCAAGGGCGATTTTGTAAAACAGGACCAGGGCCTGATGCAACAGCCACTCTCTGAAGGCTAGAAGGCAACTTCCATGGCACACAGTGCTGCCATCCACAGTCTTCTTTTACTATTTTGTTGGCAGCTCACAGGGCCAGATTTTGCACAGAGGCTGCTAGCTGCTGACTCCACTTTTTCATCAGTAACACAGGCAGAGGCAAGATGCTGCTGAAAAAGATGGGTCTTGCAGTTTACAAAATGTTTACTGTGCATCTCCGTCCATCCAGTTGCTGGGTGGTCTGCATGTGCTACAAACACTTGGCATTCCTAAGATCAGGTATAGGGAAGAATAATGTAAAAGAATCTCAAGGGAAAGGAAGGATGCATGGTACAAACAATAGCCCGCTCCAGTAACTAACAGTGCCATCCTAAGCGGAATCACACCTTTTTAAGTCCATTTAAGTCAATGGGCTTAGAAGGGCATATCTCTACTTAGAACTGCACTGTAAGAGAGCAATCCTAAGCAGGTCTACCCAGAAGTAAGCACCATGTTGTTCAATGGGGCTTATTCCCAGGAAAGTGTGACTCCCTTACCTACGTTCTCAACAGGTACACCCTGTTCTACCATCTCAAGGTTCTATCACCTCATTCTGCTGTCTGTGTAGACTGGGTATGAAGCCTAAGAATGTATAAACTGAAACGGGGGCATATTGTCTCCCTGTGTATTCTGCCTCTAACTCCCTCCTGTCTCGATTTTCAAAGGGAAGCACTTCAAGGACATCTTAAAGTACCGTGCCCTCTGATTTTACCAACAGTACTGGCTCTCAACTCACTCTTGTCCTTGTATTTCTGATCCATAGTGTAGAGTAATATTTTCTCAGTCTAGATCAGGGATCATACAGTTTTTAACTTATTTTTTAAAATATAAGCACAGGTGTGTTTTTTAAAAAAAAAAATCCAATGGAACTTTCCCATGATAAATGCTAAAGGGATTTTTAAAGGATTTTTTTTAACAATCATCAGTACAGCCAAGTCTTCAGCCAGCTCAATAAACAGAACTAGATTACACAATGTTTTGCGCCACGTTGGAGTGTTATTCAAGGCTGAAACATAGGGGTAAAATAAAATCTAGTCTGAGAAGTCATACAGTGTTCTTTATCATTTTATTCCTGTCCACCAAAAGTAAATTGTACATCCAGTATTTCAATGCATGGTTATTAGGATAGACAGTCCAAATGTGTGCGTGATGAGAATCACAAACTAGTCAGGCCAATTTTTTTTCTTCCCCCAAACAAGTATCTTCTCATTTCATTTCTTTCTTAATAAAGCCATAAAGGCAGATTATGTGATGATGCACAAATCACTGGATACATTTCTTGGTATGTATACTGTCAGCTGCAAATTGTTCAAACATCGTGTTTTGTTACAAAGTGTTCTCAGTGCATCCACTAAAACAAATAAGTTATGCAGTGAGCCTCTTTCACAGTTTAGCTACTTAAGTAGAAGAGGGAAAAACACACCACATTTGAGGAAATACTACACACCCACAACAATTTGCCTGGAAGTTTTGGCATAGGTGTGGGTTTTTTTAATACAATCCCAGATGTTAGGGAATTTTCTTCTCAGAGCTCAGCTTAAAGCACAAAGGAACATTTTGCTCTTTTTCATGTGGAGAGCTTTCCTTGATTGCCAAACAATTAGAAGCTGAACTTCTAGTGCCCTTGATAAAAGCAAAGGTTGTCATTTACAACCTTGTGCCGGAAAGCATCATGTCTTTAATAGGACTGCTCTAATGTTACTAAAATGTTGTTTGCACCCTTATCATTACTGGGTTTTTCGCTTGGATTGACAAACTGGAGCTTCAAGAACTAACCCAGACGGCCGACAGAAGACCAAAGTTAGAATTTCCACTTCTGAAATGCCAACTGAACTCACTATTTAACTTACTGAACGAAGCCATGCTTCCCCAAAAGAACACCAACGGGAACAGCACGTCTCCTTGCAAACAGAGAGGAAAAAAGGAATGCCTTTACCACAGTTTCCTCAATGGAGATATGACGCTCAGCCACAATGATCACAGATTGTGGTTTGCCAGCCAACTTCAAACTAAATGTTCACCAATATGATTCAGGTGCCTGGATGCAATAATGGCTAAAGAAAGCAAACCACCACAAAGCCAGATGTGGCTCCCATGCTGTAATTTGTCCACCTCTGCCATAAATGGTCTTATCCTGGGGTACTTCAGAACAGTCTTTTGCCAACCTCCAGGTGCTGGAGACCTTCTGCTATTTTGATTGATCTCCAGGCAACATAGATCAGTTCGCCTGGAGAAAATGGCCGCTTGGGAAGGTGGATATGACATTATACCTCATGGAAGTCCCTCCCTTCCCCAAACCCCACCCTCCTCAGGCTCCACCTCCAAAATCTCCAGGTATTTCCCAACTTGGAGCTGGTAATCCTACCCCCAAAGTACAGAGGCAGGCAAACTGTCCTGGGGCAACACAAATCAGGGCCACCAACAACACACTAGTTCATATTGCCTAACACATGGAACCCACTGCTGCAGGAAGTGGTGGTGGCTACAAGCATAGACAGCTTCAAGAAGGGATTGGATAAACATATGGAGCAGAGGTCCATCAGTGGCTATTAGCCATAAGGTATAGATAGGAACTCTCAGTCTGGGGCAAGTGATGCTCTGTATTCTTGGTGCTTGGGGGGCAACAGTGGGAGGGTTTCTGGAGTTCTGGCCCCATTGGTGAACCTCCTGACAGCACCTGGGTTTTGGCCACTGTGAGACACAGAATGTTGGACTGGATGGGCCATTGGCCTGATCCAACATGGCTTCTCTTATGTTTTGATGACCGCAGACAATAAAGGTTGTGCCTATATAAGTCTGGACTTCAGGGCAGTGGCTTACCCATTTGCCGATCTTGTGCATCAACATTTGTTATTATTAATGCATATATCAACTTTAAACACCAGATACTAAATTATAGCAAACATTTATTATGTTGATATTCTTTGTACTTAAATATGCTGTTATCTCCTGACGGCTTGGCGAGATGCAAGAGAGATGCAAGACTCTGTATGGCCCTGGGTTCCCTATCTACAGTCCTGCTTCACCCAATGGCAGTGAGGCCCTGCTTAGGGTACCACAATTTCCATATGTAAGATCCACCAAGATCAGGCTCTTTTCAGTTGTTGCCCCATTGCTGGGGAATGCCATGCCCAGGAGGTTCATTTAACCCCAACTCGTGATTTTTCTCAAGTAAAAACATTCAGTTGAGACTATGTTTTTGAGTTCTAGACTAGGGCTGCCAACCTCCAGGTGAGGCCTGGAGATCTCTCAGAACTACAACTGATTTTCAGATGACAAAGATCAGTTTCCTTGGAGAAAATGGCTGCTTTGGAGGGTGGACTCCCTTCCCCAAACCCTGCTGTTTCCAGGCTCCACCCCCAAATCTCCAGGAATTACCCAACCCAGAGTTGGCAGCTCTACCTGCTGTTGTGCATCCTTTCTGTTAAAACTCATTCTTAAAATTAATGTCGTGTTTTCACTGCGTCAGGCTCTCGTTTCCAGAGTGATTGTGTAAATTGCTTTCAAAACACAGTGAGTCTGAAAGCAGAATAGAAATGTAACAAACAAATGGGCGAACAGTATCCACACAAGCTCAGTGTGTTAGTACTTTGTGCCACAGTCACAATCCAATTTTCAGAACTGCAAAAGCACTCTGATGTTTCCTGTGAATCAGTGGTACTGACAGCTGCACCTTCTTAACTCCCTATTATGAAACTGCATAATAGTTTAGGGGTTGCCATGGGTGGCAAAGTAGTTGGCTCCTGTGTTGTGAAGTGCCTGGCATATGATCAACACAGCCGCTTGTTAACCAGATGCATTTGTATATAATGGCTCCATCTTTGCAGAATGGATGCTATCCTAAATGGGCTTCAGCTGCCTTTTAACTTCATTACTCCAGCCATTTTCATTGCGTGCCAGGCAATTTGAAAGGACAAATTGTTAGCAGAAGTTCATCTGAAAAATAAAAAAGAAAGGGGGGGGAAATCCCTAACCTTTTTTTATATTATGACACCAGAGAAAAATGGCAATGGCATACTTAGCTGAAAGACCCCTTGCTCAAAGCTATAAAAAGCCCCCATTACAACCGAGTGCTTGGAGTGAAAGCCTGTAGGTTAGGGATCCTGCTCGTCAAACTCAATCCAGATCTGGGCACATTATGCATTATATATATATATAGCAGCAGTAGCAGAGAATGTCACAGCGATTGTAATAAATTAGGGTTCTCAACCCACTTAGGAACTCATTGTCTTTCTTTTTAATTGAGTCAGTGATGAAATCTGCATGCTATATTAAGGTAAGGGACACAGACCAGCAGCTGTGCAAGCGTGAGCTGCAACATTCAACCTCTGATACCTCCAGATAAAGGATATCAGCTAGCAAGTGCTGAGAAAGACTTCCTTGGCTTGAGAGACCCTGGAGACCCACTGCCGGATAGAGTAAATGCACTCATCTATATGAGCCAATGACCAGCATGCATCAACACGGTGTAGTGGTTAGGGTATCAGACTAGGATCCAGAAGACTTAGGTTCAAATCCCCACTCTGTCATGGAAATTTGTTGGGCCAGTTGGAGGGAAAGCAGCACGGTATGACCCAATCTCATCAGATTTCAGAAGCTAAACAGGGCTGGTACTTGGAAGAGAAGCCACCAAGGAAGACCTGAAGAGGAAGGCCATGACAAACCACCTCTGCTTCTCACTCGCCTTGAAAGCCCCTTGCTGGGGTCACCAGGAATCAGCTGTGACACACACGCATGGGCCACGTAGCCTCTTTTACCCTAACCTACCTCACAGGGATTTGGAACACATGAAGCTGCCTTATACTGAACCAGACCACTGTGACACCATGGTCAGTACTACTACTGTCTACTCAGACTACTCAGTGGCTCTGTAGGGTTTTGGACACAGGTCTTTCATATCACCTACTACCTGGTCCTTTCAACTGAGACCTTCTGCATGAGAAGTCGATGCTCTACCACTGAGCCATGGACCCTCTTTGTTGTGAAGATAAAATGGAGGAAAGGAGAACAATGTTGTAAAGTGCTTTGGGCCCCCACTTGGGGGGAAAGTGGGCTATAGATATACTAGAACTTTATTGTAACAAGTCTTTGATTCAATTTGTTGTGATCCACCCTGAGCCCGTTTGGGGAGGGCGGAATAAAAATTTTGGGGGGCTACAATAAAATCACATTAAAATAATAAAAAACAATAAACAATAAAACTGGTAGCAGCAATATAAATCCACTGGGGCCACAAGGTGGAATCAGATGGGCCCTTTCAGCAGGTTGGGAACTAAATGCTGAATGTGAAATGTTTGTGAAGCCAGCAGATGCATAATCTGCACTTGAAAATTCAGCCCTAAGTAGGATGTAATGCTCAGGTGTTAAATACAACACTAATTAATGTTTGGTACAGTTTATGTTACTGTTCCAGCCTGTTGCACAACAAACAGAAGGAGCATTTTGCATGTTAACCAAGCTGTCTTTGTTCTGAGAATTATGTTAGAACAATTCCTTTCTTTTGCACTTGAGGTAAGACTAGAGTTCCCATTTGACTGCTTATGGCAGGAGAAGTTCTGACCACAGAGTTCCTGGTAATTCCTAGAGCTACTGGGAAGTGACAAGAGTACTTCTAGCAATTGCCAGAAATTCTATGGCAGTTTCTGACAATTGCTAGAGCTACTCTTGTCACCAAGAACTCTATAGTCAGAAATTCCAGTAAGTGTGGAAAGCTAGCAATTATGCCTCTTTCATATGGCCTTGTCAGAGATTTAAATGAAGAATCCTGTGATCTGGAACTGAATCTAGTGAGCTACTAGGATCTGTAGTGGGATGCTGCTGAATGTTACACTTTTGGCTCAAAAAATCCTTGCTTAGAGTTGCCAGGTCTGGGTTGGAAAATACTTGGAGACTTTGGGGGTGGAGCCAGGAGAGAGCGGGGTTTGGGGAGGAAAGGGGCCTCAGCATGGTACAATGCCATAGAGCCCACCTTTCAAAGTAGCCATTTTCTCCAAGGGAGCTGATCTCTGTCAGCTGGAGATCAGTTGTAAGAATGGGAGATCTCCAGGCCCCACCTGGAGGCTGGCAACCCTATCCTGACTTCACTTCTCCCATGTGTAAACTGAACCTGCAAGTCTTGATTTTCATACATTTTCTGTTTGGTCTTGCTTCCCTCCACCTCAAATTTATGCAATTTTAACATTCTTTTCTGTTATTGAGTATGAGTAGTGTATAAAGAGAGCCAGTTTGGTGTAGTGGTTAGGAGCGTGGACTCTAATCTGGGAGAACTGGGTTCGATTCCCCACTCCTCCACATGCAGCTGCTGGTGTGACCTTGGGTCAGTCATAAGTTCTTTCAGAGCTGTTCTCTCAACGGCAGTTCTCAAAAGAGCTCTCTCAGCCTCCCCACATCACAGGGTATCTGTTGTGGGGAGGGGGAAGGGAAAGGAGATGGTAAACTGCTCTGAGACTCCTTCAGGTAGTGACGGGCGGGGTATAAATTCAATCTCTTTTTCTAAAGGGGCATTAAACTGCTATAAAATAAACCAACTGGAAATACAACAACAAAAATGAGTAAAATTGAAGGCTCACAATGACAACATACAAAACAACCGCCTCAAGAAGGGCATGGTTGCACATCCCTACTGCTTAGGCATCTTAGTAACAAGGAAGCAATAAGGCTATTCAATAGGGTTGCCAACTTTTCCATTGGCTTCACTGACTCCCCCCCCCAAACAGTAGCCAAATGAGGTGTTTTTTTTAATATAATGGAGGAAACAGGAAAATTTTTTTAATCGTTTAGTACTTTTTATTTTTGCTGTGCTGCATCTCTGCAAAACCTTTGCAGCACTAGGCTTGCAGCCAATTTTAGCTTTCATTTTCAGCACAGGCTTTTTCATGTCTCAAAAGCAGGTTTTGTAGACAATGCAGCTTGCCTTTTCTGCTTCCCCAACCCTTCTGATATCACCCCTGCAATCATCCAACTAATGGTAAAAGATCCACTAGTCCTCAAGATCCTTGCAGGGGAAACAGTTATAAATGACTAGAAAGAGCTTCTTTGTCATCTTTCTTCCTACACCAGCAATATCTATCAGTCTTGCAATAAAACCCACATAAAAATGCTGGAAATTATCCAATAAAACTATTAATCTAAAATGGGACTGCCAATAAAACAGATAATATGAAATGCCTGTCTACATTAAAACATTTCATCGATATCCAGGGGTAACGTAAGAAACCAGCTACGACAGATTGTGATGGATAACTGATTCTAAAGAATCAATTATCCATAGAGGCAAAGGCTGTATTCCAAGGCCCCACCAAACACATCTCAGGGAAGGGACTCTAAATAAATATATGGAATTGATTGTGGAAAAGAAAGAAGTGGTGAAGGAAAACTGAAATTTTCTCTGGGTTCATGAACTGTCCCCTTTCTTCATCTCAGCTAACTGGGCATGTTGATCTACACTTGAGTAAACTAGAGGACTGACTACTGTAACAAGCTTTGTGTGGGGCTGCCCTTGAAGACAACTATGATGTCCCTGTCCACTGCCCTCCCTCTCAGAGGCAAGATTTTCCTCCATTTTTCTTTCCCTGTCTGACTGAGCTGGCCTAGTAATGTGTTTTCTTTTTTCCTGAAGAACTCTGTCAAAGTATAATATTTGGCTGTTTGCTCAGTCCTTGAACCTGAGGAAGGAATTGGGAGTGCCCTTTAACTTTAATGGCATTCAAGATGTTTTTATATTCCAAATTAACAAAATATTTTTATTTAATATAGGGGGGAAAGGTCAAGTGAAATCAGGGGTTAAAAATTTCAGTATAGATAACTCTGAGGTAAAATCGGTACATGCACAGACTTTAGTTCTTACATTTCTGGCTAATGAGAGTTTCTTAAGCTATTCACTGTTACTTAAATCTTTATGTTGAGAAGCTTTTGTTCCAGTGTTTTCCCAAACACTCTAGTACACTTTCTTTGAGTATTCTCTGACTGTTTTGGTTTCCAGAAGGCTAGTACACACTTTCCAGTACTCAAACCCCTTCTCTTGAAACACCAGTACTTGTCTTGAGTTTTTAACTGACTCTTAAGGTCTCCAAAGGCAGTTTCTAACCACACCAGACCAGGGATCTCTTCACTCTTCAGCGCTAACTCCCTGTTTGACTGGATAGGGAAATTCTCCTCTCACTAGAATATCTACCCCCTTTCTTTGGCCCAAATGAGATTCTTCACCTACTTCCCAAATTTCTTTGGTGACCTTCCTTCAGTTCTCCTGTCTGTTAAACTGCTCTCAGCTAAGGCTGAATTCCAAAACTGTCAGTACTCGACCCTTCTCAGCTAGGGCTGAAATCAGACTCAACTCAGTCAAGACAGAAATCTGACTGACTCTCCTCAGCATGCAGCTCTCAAGTCTTTCTCTTCTCAGCTAATGCTAACCATTCAGATGGCTTGGATCAGCCTGTCACTCAAGGCTCTGTTTCTGTGAAGAATTAACCTTTCACAGTCCTTCAGCTGTTTGTACAGCACTTTTAAGCTTTTAAAAAATTCAGTCTGTCACAATAACCCAGAAGCTTCCATTATTTCAGAATGTGTGAACACATAAAACAGATATTGTAGTCGCTGCATTGGATGGCCATTTGTTTCTGCATTCCATGCAAGATGTTGGTGCTTTATGCTTAAAGCCCTTTCCAGCCTGGTTTTGTATTTGAATCTGTTGTTTTCCACCTTGGGTCCTTATATTTAAAGAATAAATTTGGGGCAGCCAGCATGTAATGCAATGGTATCAAATCTTTGTAATGTGAATCATAAGAGATCAACACTTTCTTCAGCAAATTCAAACTTGCAGCATAAGAAAACAGCTGCTTTTCACAGCGAAGATTTATAGCACCCAAATCAATGTTTATGAGCACACATTGTCCAAACACTGTTTTGTTTTTCTTGATCATATGCTCTTTATACACTTTTTCTTATGAGGTACTGAATTATTCCTATGATAAACTGTACAACAGAAGTCGAAAGTGGATCAAAGTTTATTCCAGAATCAAAACAAAACAGGATGTGTCCAGCCTTTTCCACAGGGGAAAGATCATGTTTTGTAAATGCCTAAATTTACTCATGATGTGTTGTTCCATGAGCCAGGGCACATTCCTAAGCTTCTGTTCTACTGCCCTTTGCTTGACATGTACTGGTTTATTCTACAAACTGGACATTATTTCAGCAGAATTAAAATCACATTCTTTGTTCTTGATGTAATCACCATTAGGATACTGTGATTTTGGAATTCTGCATACAGATGTTAGTATACAGCCATTAGTATATTTTGTATACAGATGTTAGTATATTTAACTTAGTATATGGTATACGGTACAAGTTTCTGAACTGCAAATATATATATATATATATGGGTGGTGGTGGTGTCCTGTTTAAATAAAAGATTCCCCTAGTTGCATTTGGAGGTAGTAAAACCCATAAGAGCCATCTTTTCAATCTTCTCCACATAACGTAATATGTTATCAGACAAAGCAGTTTATATCCAAACTGAATCTGGGAAAGATGGAAATGATGTTGGCAGGGAAGGCTGATTGTATGGGATTGCAACCAATACAAATTGATGGCATGACTACGGCCCACTTCTCTGACTCGGTGAAAAACCTGGGAGTGACATTGGATCTAATGTTGGTCTTAGAAAGCAAGTCAGGGATGTGGCTAGGAGCACTTTTTAGTGTTTACACTGAGTGTGCCAACTGGCCCCCTATCTTGGTCGTGTTAACCTTGCCATGCTGATCTATGCCACTGTAATGTGGAGGCTAGAGTACTGTAATGTGGTGGGTGCAGCCACAAAATGACTGCCAAAAGAGGTAGAGCCACAAAATCTCAGGAAGTGAGGTCATACATAATTCTAATAGTAACTCTTCAGCATTTCAGGCAGAACTTCTGTATAACAGGATGCCCTCTTAAAATAAACACGTTGTTTAAAAATATGTTCTTGCATACACACAGCTTATTTTCAGTTGTACAGTGAAGCTCCTTGTGCTATGGTAGCAGCGGCAGCTGTTCCCAAAGCTGTTCATAAAAAGCTGCACAGCCAATCAGAACTCCAGTGGTCGATCAGAAATCCTACTGGATAAAAGCATTACCTGGCCATGTCTACTTTCTGAAAACATGTGGAAGGTGCCAGGAAAATTGTTCACAGGTGCCGTTGTGCCCACAGGCAGGGGTCATTTAATAGAAAAAGAGGTGCAGGAGCTCATTAGCATAACTTATTTGCATATGCCACACACCCTGACATCACCCACCGCTCAGGCTCCACTCCCAAAATCTCCAGGTATTTCCCAACTCAGAGCCAGTGAGCCAGCTTTACACTTTGACTAAAGACACTTCAAGTTTCCTTTGCTCTTGCAAATAAGCTAGCCTACAACAAGCAGGAAAATATAGATCAAGTTAGTATACTTTTGCTTTTTTCCACAGCGCATCACCATATGTGCCCGCTCCTGGGCTTGTTACTCCCGGAACAGTGTTCCTGTGCATTCCTGCTCGAAATGACCCCTTCCCACAGGGAACCTTGGAACACGCAGTGCCCGTACATTGCCAATACAACATGTGTATGAATCACAGAGGAAAACTTCTAGCCTTGTTGCTTGATGGGGCCCAAGTCACAGTGAACGGCCTTTTCCATCTCACAAGTGAATGTGCGCAATCAGATCTTGAACATTATGTAAAATGATGCAAAGAGAGTATTGGGCAGCTGTTGCAGCAAGTCTGCTGTGAATCATGTGACTGTTTTAGCACTAGGTTACTACATAAGTTTATTTTTATAGTGGTTATAGTTACCTAATGTACAACCTATATTGAGTGTTTAAATACTGCAAAATTCTCACCACAAGCTATATTACTTTCTAGAGTTATATTATGCTTATGTATTGTTGGATATATAAACAATAAAATAAAGTATTATTTAAAAAAATATTGTATTAGTGCCACTCTTGTACATAAAAAGGCCACTGCTTATTTTCTAGAACAAGGCACGTCTTCTTGCAACATCTGCAACATGTGGTTTAAACGCTGACAGAACTGGGTCTTGCATCTGATTTATTACATTATTTATCCTGCACATCCGCGGAACTTAGCTTCTAAAGTGACTCAGAGGAGTCAAAAACTTATATAAACAACAATTAAAGTTAAAGGCATATGTTTGCTGGGATACTGCTGGATCCAGGCATGATGGAAGGGAGGACTGGTAGGGTTGCCAACTCTGGCTTGGGAAATTCCTGGAGATTTTTTTTTTTGGGGGGGGGGTGCCCCAGAAGGGGAGGGAGCTCTGTGGAGATGTGAAATCATACCGTCCACTGGCAGGCAGAGGGTGGAGGGCTCTCAGTTGCAGCTGGACCACCAAGGCATGCCGGGAAGATGCCAGACAGCTTGCAGATGGCAACTGAAAGGTCAGCCCAGAATGTGTGTTCTCTTTTTTTTGGGGGGGGGGGGGATGTAGCATGTAGTGATCCTAACAGGTTTCTCTGTGGCCATGTTTTACTGTGCTTGGAGGGCTACACAAATCCCATGAGAATGACAGATGCTGGATAAAAGTTCAAGTAACAGGCAAGAGTCTAAGAGAGTATACATGGCTAAAGGCATGGGGGCAGGGAGAGCAATTGTCTTCTCATACGGGGCTGCAGAACTAAAGCCTCTTAAAGCTGAGAGTGTTTGAGAGGTGAATTAACTTGCTAGCATCCGAACAGAAGGAAACGGAGCATATTCCATAACACAGCAGTGTACTTGTGCCTGTCTGGTCCATAAGGAAGAACAGTGACTTTGGTGTGTCCCCGCCCGGGCCTGTAAGGCTGGACTTTTCCGTCAGGCCTTTCCCGTTTGAGCTTATTTCTGGGGCTTAAGGATGGACCTGCTGCTATCTGTTGTAAGTTGTTTGCTTTTTTATACTTTGCAATTTTATCCTGCTTAACTATATTTATTATGTTTGTTTTATATTGTTGTAAACCATTCCAAGCCCCACTTTGTAGCAAACAGGGTTGCCAGGTCCTTACCCCTATCCAGTTGGGGGGAAGGAAATAGCCTTCGGGGAGGGGGGAGGGGCTCTGCCCCAAACAGCAATGTCGTTGATGCAATGCAGTCACAAAGAAGTGATGTCATCACGTCAGGGATTCATGGGGGATGCCCTGTTTTGAGGGTAAAACTCTATGGTAAAATTGCTCTCAAACCAGAGCATCCCTGCGCAACGTCCCCAGTGTGATGACATCACTTCCATGTGATGTTGTCATGTCAGCGATGTCACATAGGGACATCACTGTTTGGAGGTGGGATTTTCCCGCTGGCCAGCAGCTGGGAGAAGCCCCCCCCCCAAAGTGGGGGATCCCCTGCTTGAACCTGGGGGCTGGCAACCCTAGTGGGGGAGGGGGGCTATATACATTGAAATAATAAATAAAAATAGATACTGGGGCAGTCTTACTGATTCTGGGGCCTTGGGGTCTCAGAAGGAGTCCCAGAATCACTGCCAGTCCCCTGCCGCCACCCCACTGGGGACAAGCAAGGAGTGGCCCTCACTCTGTACGAGATGGGTGGGAACGACTGCTGCCACCAGGAGCCAGCTGTACAAAACCCAGATGGGGCAGGTGCGAGCAGCATCAGGAGCCTGTTCTTCTTTCCCCCAAAATCGAGTACATGCAGCTGTGTACAGTCAACCCTTCCAAACATGGGGCCTGGGGCAGAGGGCCCTGTTGCCCATTGGCTGAGATCATCCCTGAATAGATATACAAAATGTTCATAAATAATAAAGCAATTGCATGTGTAGTCTTAAATGACCAAACGGGGGTTGAGAGAACAGTCTTCTTCAAGTGGTCTCTAACCACATAAAAGCTCTTCTGTTTCATATGTATGCATGTGCACAGAATCAATACAAAGGAAAATATCAAAAAATGTTAATACCAAATCAACATTCCATCAAACTGTGCCCTTTCCATCATTCTTTACAGGCCTTTTTGGAAACCATAATATACAATTTCAACTAAGGATCGATAAGAAAAATACATTTATGAGCCCCTTAAAATGCTCATAGTGCTTGGTTCCAGACTTATTTGGTTTTGTCTGGCATTCCCTCACTAACTCTTCTTAGCCCTTTTCCCTGTTTGTGTGTCTGTGTGTCTATGTTTAATTTTGGTTGTGGTCATAGGCGTGAGATGGGGGGGGGGGGGAAGAGAGGCTCTTTCCTTCGGCGAAAGTTGATCCACAGTTGCGCGATCACACAGTGTTTTGAAGCTGTGGGCACAGCCTGCCACTGTGTGATCAGACGCAACCGCGGGTGAGGTGGTTCTTTTTTTCCCCTGCTGTTTGTTTCCAATGTGCTTACATGAGGAATCGATGAAACACACCTTTGCACTGAGGTCTCTCTATGGAGTGTGTGGGAGTGTGTGCTGATGCGCATACTGCGAAGGGAGAAAAAACAACGGCATGGAGCCAGGATGGCCTGCTCAGACCATCCCGATGCCATGCGAGCACGCTGGAGCAATCAGACAGTCCATCTGTGGCCCATAGTAACTCGTTTGCTACCAGACTTTCCGAGGTGTCTTTTAACTCCGCCTCTGCGGTAGAGCAAAATGGGTTGCTGATAGCTGCGGGGCACTTCCCAGATGTTGTTGTCTGATTGTGCTCCTTTAATCCACCCTGCATTCGCACCTATGACGGGGCTAATTGTAAGTGTGATCGCAGCCTTTGTTTCATTGTTTAAACGGTTGAAATGTCTGCTGTGTTGGGGACCCCGAGTTTGGTGGGAAAATAAGTATTTTAAATGAATAAAGGATTAATAACTGTTAAGGATGCACCACTGCCACCGCCAGAAAGTCTGACAAGAACTTCCTGTGTGGCCTCTAGGAAACCATTCTCATACAATCCAGTCCGGTATCTGCTATATAGGCATAACAACAACAATAAACAACAACTATCATACAGGATGACAAAAATATAATAACGTGAATACATTTGCATTGTAAGCATTAAGCCTCAAACTGTACTATGAGATGAACGGTGTGTCCCTTCCCAGCCACGGTAACTGAGGAAAGCTCTTCCAAAATAGTGGATCTGCAGAGCAAACTGAATACTACATTCCAATACATAGAACAAAATGCACAAGTTTAAAAGAAAGAGCAGCTTTGGAAGTGAGTGTATGTGTGTGTGTGTGTGTGGGGGGGAATCTTAACTTTCCCTTTATGCACTCACCCTTTAACCTTTCATGTACCCACCACTTTTTGACACGTATCTCCCCACCACTATTTTTTCCACCAAAAGGTCCGAAATTAGTTTTTGCACTCATACATATGCGTCTGGGACTCCATGGAATAAAAACGAGCTGTGAGAGTGGGGGAACTGCTGAGGTAGGGTTGCCAGCCTCCAGGTGGGGGAATCCAATCAAAACATCCATGACAGAAATGATGATTTAATTTATCTAATTTTATGTCCATGTTCACGTGTTTATGCGGGAAAAACCAAGCGTCCTGTTAAAGTTCGAGTGCTAGAGCGCATTTCCCGCATTAGGAACAACAATTTAGATGCTGCTTTAACTGAGCATTTTGTTCAAAATAATCCTGCTTGTGATGACTTTCGTTATTCAGTTTTATTTGTTGCCAATACTACTGTTAATGTACGGAAAAAATTGCTGCAAGAAGAGGCTAAATGGATTTACCAGTTGAACTCACTGCTACCTCATGGGTTAAATTCTGAATTTGATCTTAGTTGTTTTCTGTAATCTTAGTTGTTTTCTGTAATTATAATTGTACCATGTTAATTGTAAGATAGAACTTTTGCACAGATTGTAAACTATCTCATGTCTGGTATTGTTCCGCTAGCATTGGTTTTCAACACTGCACTCTGTCATTTTTAATAATGTCTACAGTCCGGCCACATGACCACAGAAATGTCCTCAGACAGCGCTGGCTCTTCAGCTTGGAAATGGAGATGAGCACCGCATTCGACTGGCTTTTGAGCAAGGGAAGCCTTTACTATAGTATCTAGCCGTGGCTGCTAAGGTCTGACACTGAATATTGTTTTTTTGTATATGAGAAGGCTAATAATGAAGGTGTATTTTATAGCTGGGGTTTTGTTAGTAAAGTTTTGTAAAAAACACACACATGGATATACTAGCACTTTAAATACTGTTTACAAAGGCAGACCGTGGCTGGTAACAATTAGTAGTGGAGGCTTTATGTTTGGCTTCTAGAAATCAACTAATTCATTGTGAAGATCTTGGGTTCTGATATGAGAGAGTCAACATGGGATGTTTATTTCAAGAGTTGATAAGTGGAAATGCAAGTGATATATTTTTGAGTGTAATGGTTCATTCATGAATTTCTTTAGCCGCAATTTTAACTGAATGTGTATTTTCTTTTTTACATTGATAAGAATTATAACTGCTACATGCTCAAATAAAGCAATCTATGTGAAACAGGTAACAGTTATTGCACAAAATCCGTTGTGTGTGAGCTATAAAAGAAGAGTTTTCTAGAGAATCGCTATTATTATAGTAAACATTTTTGTGTACATATATCTTTATAGACTCTTCATCATTTTCGTCACGGATGTTTTGATTGGATTTCCATCCCCTCTCACTTTTGGCTTCTAGCCTCCAGGTCTTACTGGGATCTTCCGCTTTTACGACTGATCTCCAGCTGACAGAGATCAGCTCACCTGGAGAAAATGGCTGCTTTGAAGGGTGGACTCTATGGCATTGTACTAGGGCTGCCAAGTCCAACTTGGGAAATATCTGAGGACTCTGGGGGTGGAGCCAGGAGACTTTGGGGGTGGAGCCAGGAGAAAGGAAGTGACATCATTTTGTGATGTCACATCCTGTGATGTTGCTTCCACATGCTGACACATGAACTCATGAAGTTTCCTAATACTGAATCAGGCCATTGGTCCATCAAGGTCAGTATTGACTACTCAGACTGGTAGTGGCTCTCCAGGGTCTCAGGCTGAGATCTTTAATGTCACCTATTACCAGATCCTTTTTTAGCTGAAGAGGCTGATACCTCCTGCATGTCAAGCAGATGCTCTATCACTGAGCAACGGCCCTACTGAATCCTTCCTCATCTCGGCAGAATATGAAGCACTAAGTGCTACACAAGTGCTAAATATGATTTTCATATCATAAGAACAGGAGAGAAGCCACAGTGGATCAGGCCAACAGCCCATCCAGTACAACACTCTGTGGCCAAAAATACCAGGTGCCCCCAGGAGGTCCAGCAGCGGGGCCAGAACTCCAGAAGCCCTCCCACTGTTGCCCCCCAAGCACCAAGAATGCAGAGCGTCACTGCCCCAGACAAAGGGTTCCATTTAGACCTTGTGGCTAATAATAGCCACTGATAGACCTCTGCTGGATGGGGACAGAGAGAGAGAGACAGACAGACAGACAGAAAAAAGAAAGAAAGAAAGGGGGAGGGGGAGAGAGAGAAAGAAGGAAAAGAGCTGGCAGAGGCACTTACCCCAGCAACCTTGCAAGCCACATGCAAAAGCAGGCCCTTCAGTACAAAGAGCCTAGTCCCTCCTTAATCTCTGGGCGGGACTTTCTCTTGCTGCCTCTGCTCTTAAAGGGGAAATGTCTGGTGAGGCTTTTTACTGCAGGGCAGGCTCTCTGCAGACATTTCCCTTTTAAGAGTTCAGGCCTGGCAGGGAGAGGGCAGGGCAGGCTCCGACGTTCCCCTGCGTTCCTGCTGGCAGCCATTGCCTCCCCCGGTGGCCAATTTTGAAAAAGCGGGGGTAAGCATTAAAAATCGGTGTTTCCCCCGCCCTCCCGGGGGGCTTGGCAGCCCTACATTGTACCATGCTGAGGCCTCTCCTCTCCTCTCCCCTCACCCCACCCTCTCCCGGATCCACCCCCAAAGTCTCCAGGTGTTTTCCAAGCCAGACGGGGGTTAGGGGAGTAGGGTTGCCAGATCTAAGTTGGGAAACTCCTGCAGATTTGGGGATGGAGACTGGGAAGCACAAGAACTTCAGTGGAGTATAATGTCATAACATCCACGTTCCAAAGCATCCATTTTCTCCTGGGGAACTGATTTCTGTAGTCTCCCTCGAAGCGGAGATTATCTGTAATTTCAGGGGATCCCCAGGTCCCACCTGGAAGTTAGCATCCCTGTGTTGAGATGTTATCTTCAGACATCTACCACTTCTCCCCCTAATTTCCTGCTTTATATTGCCTCCCCTCCCAAGGCTCCTTTTCATTTTTAAAAAGTGGCCAGATCCAAGTTTACCTGCACACATGTAACATTTTGTTAATGTTGTATTCTTATTATTTTACAGCCACAGCTTGCAGAGACTTTGGGATGCAAAAGGCCCTTTCTGATTGGCTACAAATAAAGACTCTCATTGGTCCTTAAGCCACTCTAGGTAACCAATTGCTGAACCTCGCTTAGGTCCAATAGGATTGTTTGTACATAGTTACATTGTTTGAAGTTATGAGTTGGAAACAGTATAAATTAAGGTGCCGCTCTCATAGAGCTGTCTTTTGAGCTGAAGCAATGTGTTTGAATAAAAGCGTGTTTGTTTGATTCATCGCCTCCCGCTCAATACTTAAAAGTTAACCTACAGCTTTTTATGCTCCTCTTAGTGGCATCTAGCATCTTAAACATCTTCACATTCTTTGTTGCAACGTGTTTGAAATACCAGCACCAAAGTTATCCATAGTCAAATATCGTGCTATTGGAAGAGTTGTTGATTTTTCTACTGCTAGCAGGCTTGAGTCAGGCAGAATAAAGCAACATATTACAACCAGAACAAGAGCGGCTAAATTAGCAACCCAAACCAGAATAAACTAAACAATGACTGAATTCTAAATAAAACAAAATAAAAACAGATCTCAACAACAACGAAATGAAAAACTTTCTGCCTAACAAGAAATATATTACCAGGAGAATTAACCACTGCATATATGAGAGCAGGAAGGTATATTTGGTTGACATTTACCAGCTTGCGGATGAAATCCTGCAAATACTCCCGCATTAAAAAAACCTCTACAGAAACACATTTCTACATACAGAAAACTAACAGTGAAAAGGCTGAGCTAGAATCTGTCCCTGGTGTCTCGTTTCTTCACATACCACCAATGTGGGTGGGACATTTAAAAATGTGTTCCTTCAGTGTACGTGGTGCTTCGACTGATCTTTCCCAAACTGGCTTTGGGAAAAGATCGCAGAAAAGCAGTGGGGAATGGTGGAAGCATGACAAACAAGAGGATTACATGATATAGATGGTTCCCAAAGTAGCTCTCTTGTAAGGAAGCCAAGGCTGAGCAAAGAACAGCTCAAGGAAATAATTGCATCATTTGAAGGAAGTCAGTTCACTGTCATGGAGCTACTACTGAAAAGGCTCTGCTCTTTGCTACAGATACCTACAACACCTGCAGCAAGGAAACACAAACTCGACCGCTTGATTAAGATCGCAACAGGTTATGTAGGGACAGGTCTTTAGAGTCTGATTTAATGCTAAATTGCTGAACCAAGCTTGTAAGAAACCACATTTATCTAGGGCAGCTTTTGATAGGTACCATAAACAGCCATAGCATACACACTGCAGTGACTCACACTACAATCCTGTTTAGAGTTACTCCAGTTTAAACCCTTTTATTTCAATGGGCTTGGACTGGAGTAACTGTGCATAGGATTACAGTGTAAATCTCTCATGCTAAGTAGATCAAATGGAGCTTAGTATCAATGTCCAGAAGGCATTTCCTCGCAATACTCACCCACACTTGTGGAAAGAGATTTGTTTGCAGACACCAGTGCCAAAGTAAACAGCAATGGCCAAAGATCCATACTTCTGGACTCCACAACTGTAAAAAGAGACAACTGCATTAGGCTCTTTAAAGTAGTCTTTTAAACTTGTACATGTTGATTCACCTGTCTGCTAGTTTATTGGATTTCTGGATGGAATTTGGCCAAAGTTTATGAAGGAAGCAGATTATAATAAATGTTATTGCCTTGTAAATGTCTACGATATATTAACAGTGTAAGAGGCAGGAAATCCTAGGCCTAGACCTGGAGACTGAAGATTTTTCAGGGCATATATGAGGTGGGATCCTGCTAGGGCTGCCAAGTCTTGAAAACTCACCGGCGGGGGAAGTCCTCCTCCCGCCGGGAGTTTCTTCTGACGCGCACGCTTCACGCGCGCGCCCATCGACGTCACCGGAAGTGACGCAGCACGTTGGGGGCATTGCCAGGGCGACGCTCTGGCAATCGCCCCAAAACTCTATGGTATCATAGAGTTTTGCGGTGATTGCCAGAGCGTCGCCCTGGCAACGCCCCCAACGTGCTGCGTCACTTCTGGTGATGTCATTACGTTGTCCTTGCTGGACGACGTCGGGGGTGGAGTTCCCCCGCCCCCTGGGCTGACTTGGCAGCCCTAGATCCTGCCAAATTTTCCACAGTCTCTTCCAGTTCACGCTCCAACATGCCTTTTGTCCACGAAGACCCCGTGATCTCCAGCAAGGATTGCTAGCACTGCCTCAGAAAATGATGGGAAATGTTGAGGGGTTCCCCGGGGAGGGTGCAGTTTGGGGAGGTTGAGATGGCACTTCTAGCAAGGTCTCCCAGGGTTCCTTGAGGAAATGAAATGACATTTATTCAGCTACCCAGCATAGATATGTACACAGTCCCCACCCTACATCAGAGACTCAGAATTCATCAATTTAACGAAAACTGAGTACTTGTAAAAATCCCATTTATTTCAGTGCTTAAATCTCTCCCTTTGACATCAACAGACTATAAAAGAGTTTAAATCTGACTGGATTGTCACCAGCCTGTTTTCTTAACTCAGTCATTTCACTGTAAAATGAAAGAATAAACAGAAATATATTGCAGCTCTCTGGTTCCTCAGTGGAAAGAAAAAACACCTCCCCTTGCCTCCCCCCACCCCCCCCGCTCCAGTTTGTCCTTCAATTCACTGACAGGCTGTGTAGTGCAGTAGTTAGAGTGCTGGAGATGGTTGGGGAGGCCTGATTTTAAATCTTCTCAACATGTGGCATTGGGACAAGTTGTTCTCCCTCAGCCGAAGCTTTCTCACAGCAGTTCTGCGAGGATAAAGCAGGAAACCTAATGTTGCCAGGCGCGATTGTCATGCCAGCGGGGGGATTGGTGGAGCAGTCTAGGTGTTGGTGGCGACATCCCTGACACAATGACATCACGTGGAAGTGACACCATCATGTTGATGACATTGGGGGTGATGATCTGCCTTTAGGGCAAACTCTATGGTTAATACTGGGCTCAAACCATAGAGTTTTGCCTAAGAAGCAGAGTGTCACTGCATGACTTTGGGGGATACCCTGCTAGGACTGGAGGTCTGGGAACCCTAAGGAAACTTCCCAGCCAGCTATACCGCTCTGAGCTCCAGGATGAGAGCTCAGAGAAATAATCAATAATGAGAGAAATAACCATCTTAGCACCACTTATGAGGCAAAAAGGTGATACAATAATTGTACTTATTTTTAAGTTTTATGTATCTTTCTGTACCAAGGCCTACCCTCCCACTCCTCAAATTAAGCCTTTAAACTAACCTGTTTGGCATTTGTTGGAGCCACCTTATGTTTTCCTTTTCACCATCTGGATGGTAAGGATGGACCAGATTGAGAAGTACCACATCAGCTTTGTATGCAGGAGGCCTAGGGATCATTCACAACGTCTCCAGCTATCTCAGGTTAGCATCAAGCCACAAATGGACCACAGTGACTAACCAAAGGTTACACCCCACCAATGATCACTGTGCAAAAATGATTCTAGTCCAATTACAGTCCACAAATATACTTCTTATTTTTGTTTATTTATTTTACATAATGCAGATGCCTGAGAAAACACAAGATTAATTCTGAGTAGGAGACGTAGAGCATTGGCTCCAAGTATAAAGTGACCTGACGAAGCTGAGAGGGAAACAGATTGTTAACCCAGGAAATCTGTAGTTACATGACGATTGTTTAGAAGCAGCAGCAGCAGCACTGCATGACATAAAATAAAGAAACAAAAAAGAAGAAGTATATTCATGGGCTGTAACTGGACTAGAATCATTTTTGCACAGTGATCATTGGTGGGGTGCAACCTCAGGTAGCATGGCTGGGAAAGACCTCTACCCAAATCTGGCCAAATCTCAGTTAGGCAACTTCTGGTGATTAAAGGGGGGCCTCGGAGATACCTTTGTAGGGTATAATGCCATAAAGTCCACCCTCCAAAGCAGCTATTTCTCCAGAGGAACTGATCTGTGTAGTATGAAGACCAATTGTAATTCTAGGAGACTGCCAGGCCCTGCCTGGAGGTTGGCAACTGTATCTATTCAAGATCCCATTGTGCACCTACCAATCAGATTAGGCAGCACTAGACAAGACAAACCAGTGCTCTGACTCAGTTAGGGTTGCCAGCCTCCAGGTGGGGCCTGGAGATCTCCCATTCTTACAACTGATCTCCAGCTGACAGAGATCAGCTCCCTTGGAGAAAATGGCTACTTTGAAGGGTGGGCTCTATGGCATTGTACCATGCTAAGGCCCCTCCCCTCCCCAAACCCCGCTCTCTCCTGGCTCCATCCCCAAAGTCTCCAGGTATTTTCCAACCCAGACCTGGCAACCCTAGACTCAGTATTGGGCAGCTTGGTACAAACTAAAATTCCAAATGTCCAAAATATGAGTTTGTTCAGCCATAATGTTGAACTGGAATTACCCGTGTACTGTGGGCCTCTTATACACTCCCACCTAAGACAACAATTCCACAAACTATTAAGGGAGCTGGCGTAGTCTGAAGAGTGAAGCATAATCTCCCCCCTAATGTTACTACAGTGAAGATAGCCAGAGGGAAAACTACAGAAAACCTCATCCATAAAAACAAATGGACAAATATTCCCATAGGTGAATGAATAGATGGCATCACGGTAGCAGAACACAAAGTACCTGTCTGTATGTTTTGGGTTTTTTGCCATCAAGTAATAGCTGACTTACGGCGACCCCATGGGGTTTTCAAGTCGGGAGATGTTCAGAGGTGGTTCACAATTGCCTGCCTCTGGGTCACAACCCTGGACTTCCTTGATGGTCTCCCATCCAATGACCAACCAGGGTTGACCTTGCTTAGCTTCTGAGATCTGAGCCCACTCGCGGGGAAGGCGGGGTAAAAATGTGAATTAATAAATAAATAAACAAGATCAGGTTTAGTACACCTGGATGTGGAGGTTCCCTCTGTCGATCAAGTCTGGAGCCAAAGCTGTTCTTGAAAAAGTTCTGGCACAGCTGTTCTTGAAAAAGGGCAGTTTCTGTCAGAGCTCTCTCAGCCCCACCTACCTCACGGGGTGTCTGTTGTGGGGAGGGGAAGGGAAAGGAGTTTGTAAGCTGCTCTGAGACTCCCTTGGGTAGTGAAGGGCGGGGTATATATTCAATCTCCTCTTCTTCTTCTTCTTCTTCTTCTTCAGCCCAAGCATGGGAAGGGGGGAACTGGCTGAGAATGCAAGCCCATTTTTATCATATGGCCTATTTATGTCATGATTTCAGTCTAGATTCTTAAATCTTCACAGCAAATAACTGAAAGCACTGTGATGTCATTATGTCGAAATAAGACCCCATGTCCTTCTCCCAGCCATTTGTTCAGCTGCTCAAGCGTTACAGAATGTTTATGACACTCGTATGGCTATTCAGTTAAATCTTTAATTAGCAGCTGCAAGAGCGAGATAGGACAGTTGGCCGATAAAGAGAAGAACGGCACTGTTGCAGCTGTAGTCAACTGTTAAATCGTATGCATACTTGGTGTAAATGAGTGACACTACGTAAGGAGGTGCATTATACATGAGCAGGGATGCTAAGAGCTTCATAGTAAACATGTTTGACAGGCGAACATATATTTTCTGCCAGCTGCAATTACTTATAGGTCAAGCTTTGGACCAGCTTGTCTTGCCTTTCATGTTCAGCACCCAGTTTGACAACCATGCGGAGCAGCTTTGAGGCTGTGCATTAACGGAGGTGGTGAAATTTCATTTCCTTCGGCTTTGCGACTGCATTGAGACTATAGCTGATTCTGCATTGGTTTTTCCCTCTGTTGCTGCATGCTGCTTTCACTTCCTTTGTGAAGTGAAATCCTTTGTGAAGTAAATCCTTTCACTGGATTTAATTGTAGCCCCACACTCCATGCCGCTTTTGCTTTCTTTGATCATTGGGTTTTATGGTACCTTCTGCATAGATTTATGGCTGTTCAGGGGTGACTTTGCAGTCAGTACGGCATTGCCCCGATGTGTTTGAATGTGGTTTGAGCTGCACTTTTCCCTCCCAGTTGAGAAAATGTGGAGCGAATGCTAGAGGCAGAATCGCCCTATAGTGGAACTGATTCTCTGCCAGGGTCATGGATTGCTGGATCAGGCAGTTAAGTGATACAAGATGGCAGTGGTGGAAAATCACAACACCCATGAGGCTGTGTAAAATGTTAGGGTTGCCAACTTACAGATGGGAGCTGGAGATTTCCTGGAATTACAACTGATCTCCAGATGACAGAGATCGGTTCCCCTGGAAGAAGTGGCCATCTTGGAGGATGGACTCTTGGTTTCACATCCCTGCTGAGCTCCCCCTCCTCCCCAAATCCCACCCTTTCTAGATGCCATCCCCAAATCCCAGAGGTTGGTAACCACGAAGTGCTGCAAATCCAGTCAAAATCAGCAGCTATTGCTGTTGATCAGACCAACGCACACAAACCACCAAATGGTAAGATTGCACAGTGCTTATTTCTCGATGACTGAGTGTTGTTGTTTATTCTTTGCTAAAACAGTGAATGCATTAACCTGCCTTGTACAGAGTAAGCGTCTGGTCTCTCAAGTATTGTAGATCTACACATGAAGCTTCATGAGAAGCAGCCTTATACCGAATCAGAGCATCGGTCCATCAAAGTCAGTATTTTCTTCCTTGACTGGCAACAGCTTTCTATGGCCACAGGGAGAAGTCTTTCATATCACCTCCCGCCCTAAGCCTGCTTGCAGGGAGGGTGGAATAGAAACCAATCAATCATTCTCATTTGATTTTCATTTGAAAACCCTCCTGTTCTGAATTTGCTCCTCCCTTGTGCAAATCAAGCCTGCAAGTCTATATTTCCCAACCATTCTTCTGTTTCTTTCCCCTGCACCCTTTTTTTCCTGTTAACCTTACGTAATTTTTAATGTCATTTTGACTTTGATTACAGCTAAAGGAGAAAGGGCTCAAAACGCCATCAAAGTGGTATAAAACAGCAGCAAAGACGGTCAAAGTGTAAAAAGTTTACAGTGTCAACATGCCAAAGGAAAAAAAAGGAAGCAGCAAAACATATCTTTGTACGTTCCTAAATCAGAGCTTCTTTGACAAAAAGACTGAGTAGAGGGTTAACTGCTGTTCCATTTGTACTGTTCTGCCAGGGAAAAGCCTTTTCTGCTACCCTTGCAAATATATTTATGCATTCCTCTCAAACGACCTCATGGCAAGACTTGAAATAGCCAAGAAAAAAAAAAAAGGAAAGGAAAGAAAAGAAAAGAAAAAGCGAGAGGGTGGGGGTGGGGGGCAAGTTTGAGTTCTGTCCTTCCATAATGAAAAGCACACAGACTTCCGCACAACAGAGCCGGCTTTGAAGCCTTCCCTTCCATCACCCAATGGCAGAGAGACAGAGTGCTGGCCAGCTGGAACAAATTAAATCCCTCCGCAAACCACCACCGTTGGAAAAGGACTCTGGCCCCACAGCCATTCCTTTCTCACAGCTGACAGCTGAGGCCAACTTGTCTAACCGATGGCAAAGGGCACAATGCCATCTATGAAAGAACGCTCCTAATTATCCCGAACGCTGCTGCACTTAGGCCAGATACGCAACACGGTATTCAGAACCAAAGCCACCAGGACCTCACACACCATAGCATAACTCTTGGTCACTCTCTCTGAAAGTTATTACAGTCACATAACGCACAGTTTCTGAAACGAGAGATACCAAGGCGACAAGGTACAGTCAGGCCTGCTCTGCTGATGACCAGAAAGTTTCGAGTCAAGGCAGAGAAAAACACTGAAGCAGTCATTATCCTGCCAAAGGCTGAAATTGTGGTGCCGTTCAGTAGAACGAGTCCCATTAGCTCCAAGAGAGCTATACTGCAACCAAAGAGACCAAACACTTTAAGCCTCAAGAAGTATATTCTGTTATTGTGTGGGGCTTTATTTATCACTTTGGCACCCACTGCCTCAAAAGATGTGAAATTTTTCTCTTTTATGCTCAGAGAAAAAGCCAGAGTTGTTTAGCATGCCTTCAAGCCAGAGCTACCAAAAGACGAGCAGGAAAATGTTCTGTTCCTTTAATGGGGTTTTATTTATCACCATGACATAAAATATTCCCAACTGCCCCTTTCCACATATTATGCTTCTATTAAAGGGACAGGACATTTTTCTCCAGGGCTGAGTTCAACTGTTAGAAAATGGGGACATGCTTATTAACACCATAAAGCTCACACCAAGAATCTATATATCTAATTCCCAAGTGGCTCCCCCCCCCGTGCGGATACCTAAATCCGCGTGGGGGGGCACTTGGGGGGCAGGGGGGGGGGTTCTGCAGATGGGGGGCGATCCCCCCATCTGCAGAAAAATCCTAAATCTTTTTTAAAAAACTTACATCTCCCCAAAAGTTAACAAAAATACCTGTGCATGCACGGGACTTACCTGCCCGGTGGCGGCGGACGAGCTGCTGGCGGCCGGGTGGCTGCAGCCCAGCCGCCTGCTGAAGGACGGGGGGAGGGGGCTGGGGGCTGGGGGAGGCGGCATGGCGGGCCTCGGCTCTAATCGCACCACCGGCTAAGGAATGCCTCGGTAGGCCTCGGCCCTAATTGCGCTGCCGGGAAGAAACGAGGCAGGGATGGGGGGGCCGTGGCAGCGAGGCCCAGCCCAGCCAGGCCTTGCCAGGAAGAAATGGGGGAGGGACGCGGGGGTGGCGGCGGCAAGGCCCGGCCCAGCCCAGCTAGGCCTTGCCGGGAAGAAGCGGAGCAGGGATGGGGGGGGTGGCGGTGGCGAGGCCCGGCCCAGCCAGGTCTCGCCAGGAAGAAACGGGGGAGGGACGGGGGGCAGCGAGGCCCGGCCCAGCCAGGCCTCACCGGGAAGAAGCAGGGCAGGGACGGGGGCGCAAGGTGGGGGGGGGTGGATTGCCACCTTCTCTCCCCCGCGGATTCCGCAGGTCCCATCTCTTGTTAATGTCTAAACCCCTCCCTACTAGAAAAGGTTCAACTTTTCCTGCCTCCATTTACTAGCTTGTAATGCACTGTCTTAAAAAGCTAAAAAAACACTTAGGGTGTGTTCAGATGCACCGTTTGATCCGGCTTCAACACTCTTCAAAAACAGATCAAATGTGTGTGTTCAGACAGCATCAGCTGCCTCCTGTCCCCAGCCGTCGCTTTCTGGAGCAAACCATAGTATTTTGTCACCAGGTCCCAAGTGGTGTTTTCTCAGCTCTCCTGGTTGAAAGCACAGTTTCCCCTGTGTGACTGCTCCACCGTCATCGAGCCACTTCCGAGAGTTTAAAGCCCCCTCCCTGCGCAGAAGCCGGAGGCTTCCGCTTTTTGCCCAACATTTTTTTTGTGCATCGGTGATGTGTGCATAAGTGGAACTCCACTCCCGTGTTTATAAAACCAATATTTGAACGGTCAATCTTTTTAGCATTTAGATGAATCATGCGGAGGCTGTTTTCGGGTTAAAAGTTTAAAGGAAAGTGTTATGTTAGAGGGGCTGGCTTGTGATTCACCCTAGTGGTTCTGCGTATGCGCGAAGGTAAAGTTTTTTTAAATTCTACATCTGAGCAGTTACGCGTATGTGCAAACAGAGAAATTTTTTTTAAAAACCCGACACACACTCCCACACGTCGGTAGTGTAGATGCCGGGGAGTGGTGTGACTGTGTGTTGATGCGGGATAAAGTGGGCTAAGTCTGATCGCTATTCTCTGGATTAAAAAAAAAATGCAATGGAGTGGGGCGATTTAAACCACCTCCAGCACGCCATCTGAATGCACACAATCTATATGTAGCAGGTGCTCAAAATGCAATTCTTCAGGATGTCCACAGTTTTATTCCACTGTTCCCCCGAGGAGGTACAGGCAGCATATATGTCTCTCCATTTCCCTATTTTATCCTCACAACAATCTTGTGAAGTAGGTTAGCATGAGAAAAAGTAACTGGCCCGAAATCACACAGCAAACATTATGGTCGAGTGGGGATGTGAACCCAAATTTGGTGATCTGAACTCAGAACTCTCCCGTCTTAGTCTAACACTTTATCCACTAACACAATCCTGATGCTCACAGAATGCTGTTTACTGTGTGTGTGTGTTTGTGTGTGTGTGTGTTAGCAAATAAGATGTATTTGAGTTCTAGACTCTGGAGACCCAAGACAGAGAGAGATGGACCCTGAAGAATTACAACTCTTTAGCAGATCACATTAAATGAAATTTGTAAGGAGTCATCCATAGGGCTTTTCTCAAGGTCAAAAAGAAGAACATGTCATGAAGTGGTAACTGACTTGTGGCAATCCCAGCCCCAGGGCATTCCAGGGAAGAGAAGAGCCGAGGTGGTCTGCCATTGCCTTCTTCTGGTCTCCCATCCAAGTACTGACCACGGCTAACACTGCTTAGCCCCCCTTAGCTTCCAAGCTCAAACCAGCTCAGGCTAAGCTGGGCTATCCATTCGGTTCTCAAGGTCAAACAAGAGATGAAAAGAGGACAACAATTTACCAAGGACTGTTACTGGAAAATTCAGGAGAGGTGAAGTATATGGATTATGTTGTGAGTGTCCCATCACGGCACTGAATGCAGGTCAGTTGAGTCCAAGAACAATTGGCTATATACTGTACCACGCTCATTCTCAAGAAGCATAAACAGTCCTCTAAACACCTATAATATAATGCCATGCCAAAAACAAAATATCCACTGTTTAAACATTTTTTTTTTTAAATCATTTTGGTAGAATTTTATCAAAGGAGGTCATTTTTACATAGCTCTTATACATGCATATTTGTGGGTAACGTCAACTTGCTACAAAAGTTGTACCTAGGAGCAAAATGATTTAGGGCTATACTATTTATTCATTACATTGGTATCCTGCCCTTCCCACACGCGGGCTCAGAGCGGGTAACACCAAAATTTCATTTACAACATAAACAATTGTCAGATTAAAATTAAAAAAAAAACAGATTAAAAGTTTAAAATGGTGACATAGCTTTCTGTGTTGGCTCCAGCACCTGGATAGGTAGTAACCGTCGGCAATTTCAGTAAGGCCACTATGTAGGAGAGGCCATGTAATTGGACGTCCATCACCTCAAGTAGGGCTGCCAAGTCTTATGGACTCACCGGTGGGGGGGAGTCCTCCTGTGGCTGGGAGTTTCTTCTTCTGGCGCGCTTTGCGTGCGCACCCGGCGGCGTCACCGGAAGTGACGTTGGCACGTTGGGGGCATTGCCAGGGCAAAGCTCTGGCAATCGCCCCCAAACTCTATGGTATCATAGCTCTGGCAATCGCCCCCAAACTCTATGGTATCAAAGCTCTGGCAATCGCCCCCAAACTCTATGGTATCATAGAGTTTTGGGGCGATTGCCAGAGCGTCGCCCTGGCAACGCCCCCAACGTGCCGACGTCACTTCCGGTGACGTCATTACGTCATCCTCGCTGGACGACTTCGGGGGTGGGGTTCCCCCCGCCGGCCGAATGCTGGCCAGCGGATCGGGAACCCCTTTAGCGGGGGATTCCCCACCCCCCAGGCTGACTTGGCAGCCCTAACCTCAACCGAAGGCCTGGTGGAACAGCTTCATTTTGCAGGCCCTGCAGAACTGTAGTAAGTCCCACAGGGCCCTGATCTCAAGTGGAAGCTTGTTCCACCAGGACTGAAAAAGCCCTGGCCCTGGTTGTTACACGGATGTTAATGTATGCCCTGTTTGCTTGTCCCTCCAGGGCAACTGGTTGGCCGTTGCATGAAACAATAAACTGGACTAGACGGACCACTAGTCTCGTTCAACAGGCTCTACTGTCAGCTATGCTGCCATAGAGAGTGGGGGGGGGGGGAGAATTGTGAAGCCTCTGATATTTTAACTTTCATTTCAGAAGAAATGAAAGTTAAAATATCAGAGGCTTCACAAACACTTTATCTCCCATACAGACAAGGCTTGACCTTGGAGAGACGCTTGCTGCTTTTCCCCACTGGGAACTGAAAGCTGTTAGTTTAGGCATGCATGTAACCTGTGGCTTATTGGCTTGCATCCATCAGACTATCCTTGTTTGAACCTAGTATATCTAACCCTTCCTCTCTTGTACTGGCAGCCTTAACACAAGAAGTGTTTGGAGCACTACCTACTATTCTGTAATCAATAAACTTGATCCTACTTAAGGAACGTTGTTGGTTTCTGATAACTGAGGAACTCTAACCTCTACTTATGTTCTTAAAACAGGTGCTGATAGTTACCAGGGGACTAATGCAATTGCTTATTGGTACATCAACTGGCGGTGGCTGGACGGCTTCAAGCATTCCTCGATTAAGTAGATTATTTGGATACTCTCCAGTTTGGTGCAGGCCTGGTTATTGGATCAGGAGGGTAGGTATAAACAGTACAAAAGGATGATTGGATTACGCTCTGTGTATTTTTCTAACCAAATGTACCACTAGGGTTGCCAGCCTCCAGGTGGGGCCTGGGGATCTCCTGCTTTTACAACTGATCTCCAGCTGACAGAGATCAGCTCCCCTGGAGAAAATGGCTGCTTTGAAGGGTACAGTCTATGGCATTATACTATGCTGAGGTGCCTACCCTCCCCAAATCCACCTTCTCCTGGCTCCACCCCCAAAGTCCCCAGGTATTTTCCAGCCCAGACTTGGCAACCCTATGAACCACACTAAAAACATGTAAAACAAACTAGCTGGTATAGGCAAGTATGGAATCTGTATACATACCTGCTACTGAAACACAGAAAAAAAACTGTGATGGTACAATATGTTCCTTGGGGCAACAACAAGCATGAATGGGGTCGTACAGGAAGGAGGGCACTGCTGTGCCACATCTATTCTGCTTGCTGTCAATCACCACCAATCCAGGAGGAGGTAATGGGAACACCCTGTGTTGGTGACAAAATCCCTCAAAATGATGTCACATAGAAACTACTCATAACAGCTTGTGAATCATTTGATAGATTCTGCTAACCTAATCTCCTACTAAAACAGAAATGTGTTTAAGATATCGTTAATCTGGTGCAACCACTGCGAGGCAAATTTCTGAGGGCCAATGCCCAAAGGGAGTGCGTTCAAGACTGCCAGAATGGCAAAGATCAGGGCGTTAGCAAACCTACCACACTGTTATTTTTAGATGCTCAAATGATAATCTGTGAGATGTCTCTTGCTGATACTGTTACTCAGAACAGTGGCACCAACCTTCCTGCATTATAAATAGACTGCCCCCCCTTTTTTTAGCAGACTGAAAGACGGCCAGCCAGATGCTTAGTTCACCTAATGTCATGATCCCCATCTGCAGAAAAGTTCACAGCCCTTGCCGTCTTGTCTGTTTTACTGACAGGTGTTGTACCAGGGAGCAAATTGATTTAGGGCCGAATTACAGGTTACATGCATTTGCATGTTACCTTCCTCAGACAATTTGTTGGGGTTGCAGGGGGGGGGGCAGGGTTGCAATGGAGAGCGAAAGACTGACATAGGAGAAAGGAGCTGTTTGGCTTTCTTACCCTTTGCCCATTCCAAATTGTGTTCCACCAGCTACACACACTCTGGTTGGCAGAAAAAGCAGGAGAAGGGGAAAGCGACAGGAATAGTATTGCCAACTCCATGTTGGGAAACTCCTGGAGATTTGGGGGCAAAGTCTGGAGAGGACGAGGATTGGGGAGAGGAGGAACCTCAACCGGGTATAGAGTCCACACTCCAAAGCAGCCATTATCTCCTCGGGAGGTGATCTCTGTTGCTTGGAGATCCGTTAATTCTGAGGGATCTCCAAACCTCACCTGAAGGTTGGTAGCCCTAGCCTCATATTTACGTTGTCTGAACACACATGCATTTAAGAATACATAATTGCCCTCAGCATTTGCAGTTCTGCCCCCAGACTCACTAATAGAGGTGACAAGTGGAGACCCGCAAGAAACTTGCAGGATGGTTATTCCTCACACCTTTGCAATCCAGAATAGAAATGTGCCAAAAGTCAGAAAATTCAACATAGCCTCCACACAGAGAAGATAAAGAAAGTGAGCCAAGCCACGGGAGTCAACTCAAGCCAGATTTAAGCAAGATACGGTCAAGGAATTAAGCACAAACACTGAAACACTCCCTCTGGAATGAAGCACGAAGGAAACCCAAACACTTCTCACATATTTTCCCAAAGAGATCCAGACCTTCATTAACTGGTACTCATGGGGCAGCTGTCTGTGGGTTAGGTGTGTCAGTGTTCCTCTTAACGGCTAGGTGAATGGGGCCTCTTTCCCTGTTAATTTTCTTCATTTATACCCCATTTTTCTCTTCAACAGGGACCCAAAGCAGTTTACAACGTTCTCCCCTTCACCATTTTATCCTCACAGCAACCCTATGAGGTAATTTAGGCTGAGAGTGTGGGACTGGCCCAAGGCCACTATGGATGCTAGGTAGGCAGGCCAATAGGCAGGCGGAGGGGGGCACAAGATGGGGGTAGGCTCAAGTTGTTCCAGGCAGGGCTGGCAGTTGACTTCCCAGTATTGTGGGAGCTCCTGTCTCCTCACTGTTTTGCCCTCTTCTCTTTTCCCTCTCCCGAAATATGATGACTTTGCCACAGGTTGTATTTCATGGGAGATGTAGGAAAGAATTACTACCCCAACAGCCAGGCTGCCCTGCCAAAATCCTCCTAGCTTCTGATACTGTTCAAAACAGGGAGGACGAGCGCTTCAAGAGCTCTCTGCTTGTGCCTCAGTGTGGAAGAAAGAAGTTGACCTGCACAATACACATGGTTGTGTATTTTCAGAATCATGCTAATGGCTGAAAAGGAATTTCTACAGCCAGACTGGGCCTCTGAAGGTCTCCAGTTACTTGTTTCTAGTTTGGGTTGATTCATGGGAACTGATGGTTGACTGACTGCCTCTGGACAGAGTTTTGGGCAAGATCCCACCTTCCTCCAAGAGGCACTTCAGATCTGTGAGGTAAATTAAGTTGACACAGACTGACTGAGTTTCATAGCATGCAGCAACATTAACCACGGGTCTCCCCAATCCTAATCCAACCCTTCAACTACTATACTGCTTTAGCTCTTGTAGTTCTAGAGGAGGCTCGTGTGTTATATTGTTTTATCACCCTATTTATAGATTCTATTCATAGATGTCGTGAGCTCGCCAAGCCCTGTCTGCCTAGTGTTGATGCTGAAATATCTGACAACTTTGCTTCCCTTGACATGATTCGTAATCCTCAAACCAATTTGTCTTGATAATGAAGCTGTTGTCCCTCTTTCTTCTTCATGAGGAACTGAGTATTTTCAAGCACAATCGATAGCCTAGCAAACCCGGTGGGTTTTAAGCAATGCTAGAAGACTGGACAAAAGACTTAAAATGTCAATTGCTGCAAGTAAAAAGAAGGCACAAAGAAAGATCAAATTAATCATAACACTGGGATCAGTGAGCTGGTTGTCGGTGGCTCCTGGTAAACGTTGCAGAATGAACACTAAAATTTTGTCTCTGAAAAGCCCTATGCTACAAAAGAAACGGTCACAATTTGATAAATCCTAAAAGGGATAACCAGAATATCCCCTCTCTCGTAGAAAAGATAAATAATATTCATGAAATGTTATAGCAGTTGGAAAGGAAGGCTTGGCTCCAGTTTCAAAGCTGGATAGATACATCAGCACAAGCCTGATACAGTAAGGGAGCAAACAGCCATCAAAGAAATAAGAAAAACATAAAAAGGTTCATGAAATGGCAGGATCCCGAAGAGAGAGAGGGACATTTTGCTGTTTTTTACCAGTTCTTTTTGAAACCGAAAACAGTGTTGGATAAGTGGGTGTTCCAGTAAAAGTATCCACAGAAGGGAAAACATCAGTCAATTAAAAACAGGAGGATATAAACTGGTGCAGATGTTAGGAGGGAGGAGTTGTCCAATAGACACCTGCAATTTCCACACACCCATGTTTCACAGGAAAAATGGCAGCAGCAGTGGAGATACTTGTCTAAGTAGCAACATCTGTCTCTTGGTTTTAAGTCTAGACCTGACCATTTCTCTGTCAATCCCCCCTCCACACACCCATGTTTCACAGGAAAAATGGCAGCAGCAGTGGAGATACTTGTCTAAGTAGCAACATCTGTCTCTTGGTTTTAAGTCTAGACCTGACCATTTCTCTGTCAATCCCACTCCCCACCGCAATTTTTCAACTTTTTAAAATATTTCTGCTGCAGCCCAGGAGGTTAATCTAACATACATCTTAGCCCCAAGTGATTACTTTATAGAATGCAAATCCAAACATCTAACTAAAGATGTTTGTGGACCGCTTGCAACTGCTGACGAACGGGAGAGGTCAGATACAGTGTATAAAAACTTCCTTACAGAAGGGGCAGTTCATTCCTTTAGCAAGTGACCTACTTGCCAGTCCTTATTAAGTCCAGAATGTCAAATCTGCACATCCAATTCTTCTAGCATCTGATGGCGTGCTCTTTGGATCCTGAAAATTTATGCCGCAATACTTTTACTAGCCTTAAAGGTCCCCCAAGATACTGTGTCGTTTGACACCCCTCCCCAACTTATTTGGATTTCGTAGTCAATGCTTTCCTTTAGACTGCTGGAAAATTCATAATTTACCTGTGTGCCAGACAGGCTGTCCTCCCCCCACTCCGCCAAAACCTTTTATTATTAGCAATTTAAGCTATCAATAGACTCTTCCACGGAGGGGTTGTTGATGCCTTTATGAAGGTCTAAACAGCATTCTGAAAACTCATCATCTCCAGATCAGCCACGCTCCTAATGGGCTATAAACATTGATCCCAGGCATTATGCCCACATTATTATGACACATCAAAGAGAAAGTTTGCAAGGCTGTTACAGTTCAGTGACTAACCTAACTAAAAGCTGTGGACAATTCTAATGTTGCAGAATTCCCCAGTATCTGAGTAAAAATGGTTTTCTGACTGAAATGCAAGGTGTTGGGGGGTAGTTTCAGTTTAGTCGGAAGTCACACTTCTTTCTACAGGAGCTCCATCTCCCCCTTTCCTCTGTGAGTAAAGGATAAAACACTCAGAACTTGTTGCTTTACGATGGAACCTGACAACTGGGGCAGCGATCACGCACACTAAATAATCTACTTGCAACGCACTTTCCAACTGAGGCCCATTCTGCATCTAGCATTTGCTCTGTTGTTTTACCAAACCCATACTAAAACAGAACAAGATGCAGCTCAAAACCAGATTCAAATACCCCGAGCCAACGCCATACTGATTGCAGAGTCACCCCTGAACCGCCGTAAATCTATGCGGACAGTATCATAAAACTGAGAGATCAAAGGAAGTGAAACCGCATGCAGTGTGGAGGCTTCCATAAAACCAACAATCAAAGAAAGTGAAAGTGGCATGCCATGTAGAGGGGAATTTCTGTTCCAACGTGGGTTTGGTAAAACAGCGGGGCCAACGCTTGATACAGAATGGGCCTGAATTTTGCCAGTTCATACAATAAAATCCATTTGGAAAGTGCAATGAAAGTTGATCGGAAGTAGATTATTTAGTGTGTGTGACCACAGCCTAAGACAGAACATGATAGCCATTTACGGAATTTAGGCCAGCATAGAAAGATAAATCTTTCCCCCTTCCTCTCCTATAGGGATCCCCCTCCCCCCGACGAAGCAAGGAATTACACAGTGAAGCACCATGATTCAAGACTGATTTAAGCAGTTCTTCATACAGCCACAAATAATTTATGGAATTCACTGTTACAAGATGTACTCTTTAAAAAACCCAAAAAACTCTGCTGGTCTACAGACTGCCAGCTTTTATGGTGAGTTTTGCCCTGACCTGGAAGGCCCAGGCTAACCCGATCGCTTCAGATCTCAGAAACTACTTACAGGAAGCTCACACCATAGACCTGGCGATTCCTAAAGCTGCCCAGAAGTGACAAAGGTACCTCTGGCAATTGTCAGAAACTCTATGGTAAGATTACCTTTGGCCCCAGTTTCCACCTGTCGATCAGCTGAGCACTGGCAGGCAAGGGACACAATTGCCTGGAGGTGTCCCTCCATTAAGCGGGCAAATGGGAACCCTACCTGCCACTGGCCTGTGATTTTTTTGCTTCTAGCAGCAGAATCCTGGAAGTGATGGCCACAACCATCTATTTCGGGTATGGTTTTTGTTGTCTGCCTTCCCAGTGCTTTGCATTGCCACCACCTCCAAAAGCTGCACCTTGGCTGCAATTGAGGCATTCTCCCCACCCCAGGCTTTGGCTCAGTAGTAGACTTCCAGTGATGGTGCAGTATTTTTTTCCTAAAATTGACTGACAGCTTTTTTGCAATTGCTGAAGCAAGCTTCTGAGGACTGAGTGATATCACTGGGTGTCTTCACTGGATATCACTGAGTGATGTCGAGAAGGGACTCTGGGTGTCAGTTTGAGTTGTGCAACAGCAGGTGCACGGGAGGGCTTCAGATTTACTGTGGATTTATCTACTTTCACAGACATTTTTATGTCTTTCAAAAGATTGTTTCTTTTGATGCTATGGTGTTAGCATGCTGTTTTAATTCTTCTTTGACTCTCTCTGCTGCTCTCAGAAGTCCTATAGGGAACAGCAGGTCACCAGCAAAGGAAATAAAAGACCTTAAAAAACCTTTAAGATCTTTAAGCAAGAGCCATCAAGGGCCTATTATGCACTGGTGTTTCTCCTTGCTTTCCCTGTGCATGTCTGTGAGGTTTTCCTTATCTTTCTGCATTGATTTTCCTCCCTTCAGTGCTCAGTTTGCTTTCTGGTTACTGTTTCCTTGGGTTTTCTGAGAGTGCTTTTTTGCCAATTTCCCCCTTGTTTTGCTTCCAAGCCAAAGGTAATTCAAAAGTGTACCAATTCCCTAAGATTTCCCCCCACCCTTCTGTTACCCCTCAGAGGTCCCTTCCTGCCCCCATCGAGGTCATTTCGCCCACTGCACCTTCCACCAACCTCCCCCCTTCATTGGTGTACAAGATCTATTTCCCCCTCTTTTTAAATTTTAATTTTTTTTACAAGCATCATGAGTCCAGCAATATGAGACTATTGCTAGTCTTGGATCGCTAAATTAAAAAAAAATTAAAATGGGGGGAAGTTTAAAAGGAGTTGCATGAGGTTTAGTTCCCTGCTAGTATTGACTTGAAAGGGGGACTGGAGAGGAGGCAAATGGCAGCGTGCCCAGTGCCTCCCCAAAAGGATTTCAGTGCTGCATGCAAACAAAATGGGGGAGGGTCAGCACAGAATGAAATTGACATGAGATGTAAAGAGAGAGAGAGAGACTGGGATAGGAAGCCTAAAGCTTTGAAAACATTTTTCCATTTCATACTTTAGTGAACAAAGGGGTTTTTTTGGGCAGGGGGGATTTTGGTAGTCTCTGGAAGCCTAACATTAAAATGGCGGCTGGGTCACTTGGACCTTTGGTGAACCACCTAACTTAAGAATCACTAAGGATTGATCCATCTGGAGGGAGAGTGCAATCCATACAGGACAGGCTTTAAAAATGCTGAGATCATGACCAGTGTGCAGGATCAAATTAGAGAATCACAACAAGAGAATCACAACAAGGAAACCACACACATTTGCAGGAGAGGGCAGGAAATTAGTGTTACTTTGCAGCTGTGCTAGGGCACCATCAAAAACACCCCCCATTTTTTTCCAGTTTAGTGGCATAAGACTAAAAAAGCTCTCCAGAGCTTCTGCCAGAGGACTCCTCCCCCATACAAACTGCAGCCCTGTCCAACCCGTGGTGGAGTTACAGCTGACTTTGCACAGGCATGCACATGCACACAAACGTTGCCAACGATCGCAACTTACAATGGCAGTGTCACTGGGTTCTACCATGCATTCTGAACACACGACATGTTTCCCCATATTATGAGATCGTGTGACTCTTTCCCATTTTTCACAGTGGCCAGTAACACATCAGAGAAATCCCCTAGTGCTCAGCAATATGGAAAACGGGGCTTTGCAGCTGCTTGTCAGATCAGAAAAAGCCTGGTCAGTTCCAACAGTGGCAGAGGCAGGCAATAATAGGCCCCCTCTCTGAAACATCCAAGCCCCACTAGGGGTCAACAGAAGTCACCATGACTTCCAGACACACACATATACACACTTACCAAAAAAGAAAAGAAAAGAAAGAGCAACTGTTAGAGGAACAGATCTATGGGTACAGCTGCCAACCTCCAGGTGGGGCTCAGAGATCTCCCAGTCTACAATGAATCTCCAGAAATCAGCTTCCCTGGAGAAAATGGCTGCTTTGAACGGTAGACTCCATGGCATTGTACCATGCTGAGGCCCCTCCCTTCCCTGGACCCTGCCCTCTGCAGGCTCCACCCCCAAAATTTCCAGGTATTTCCCAACCTATCTATGGGATCTAGCCCTGTGTGATTCTACTGATTGTGATCGCTCAGCCCCAAAGAGAGAAGTTCCTCCCACCATCTGCAGCAGAGAAGCCTACACTGCTTTACAATATTCTCTTTCAAGAGCTTCTCTTTTCTCCTTGGCTGCATAGTACACGTCTTAACCTTTTCTCCTTGGCTTCGGTACACGTCTTAACCTTTGCACAAGGGCATCATCTTTCAGAAACCTTAAGTTAAATGTAATGACCCCCTTGATTTCTGTGTAAACGGGAAAGAGACACTGTGCTCAGTGCAGAGTAAACAGGACATACCTTTGTTGTCCAATTAACTGCCCATGTGGATGAACAGCCCCTGGAATGCCCGTAAACTTGAAGACAGCCTGGTGAATGGATTGCTTTGCACAAAATCTTGGCTTTGTCCTTAACAACCTCTCTGCTGATCACATCAAAAAAAGACTCCTCGCCTGTGAAATGTCAGTCTTGGCCTCATTCGCCACAAACAGCTGTACACACAGCCTACTTGCCAGAAATTGCCAGGAGTTGTCATGGGCTGAAGAAGGGCGAAGGGAGAAAGAGAAGCGGCCTAACATGGTAGGAAAATACAAACAAAACGGCCACAGGGCACCTGCACATCACTAGATCTGTTATAACGGCAGAGGGCAGAGGTTAAAACCTGGGATCTTCTGCATGCAAAGCAGACGCTTTACAGCAGAGCCATAGCCCCTCATCCTAAAGTGGAAGACAGTGTCTGGCAACCGGCAGGAGGGCTGTGGATTGGGAGATTGGGGGGGGGGGAGGGGCTGCAACCAATGCTCCCTCTAAGCTGTGGAGTCCTGTGAGCGATAATTCTACTTTGTGAGCTACTGGCATTAAAGTTCTGAGTGAGCGATTTGGCTACTGCATAAATTAGGTTGCTCTGGAGCCATCATCCTTCCTGAGCTAAGATGAAAATCTGTGAGCTAGCTCACACTAACTCAGCTTAGAGGGAACACTGCCTGCAACACCGTGGTAAAACCACAGAGTTTACAGTGATTCCTAGAGCTACCCTATGTCACTTCCAGGTTGTTGTTTTTTTTAACCAGAAATGACATGACACCACAGCTGGAACTGTGGCTTTAATTTTTCTTTTTGTGCAACGGGAGTGGGGGGAGGTGATCTCTTGCCCTGCCTAGGGCTTGGCAGCCGTAGGAGATTATGATAATAGCTCACAACATCTATTTAAGGCTCCTTGCTGTTGGCAGGCCCATAGCTGCCTGGTAAAACACACAATTTGTATACAGGTTCAAACCCAGCCATACCTAGTTAAGGCTGTCAATGATTTCTGCTTGAGACCTTTGAGAGTGATCGGCTTATATAAAAGGAAAAGCCCTTGGGGAGGGAAGAGAGGGGGAATGTCTTGGCCTACAAAGCGCCTTTGGTCACACACACAACAATCCAGTTTAAGAACCCATGTTCGGAGCCAGTGACAAAAGAGGGACTTTAAAACTGTCAAATTACCTTTACAGGAAAGGAATTGCATCTGATCCGTTGCCAATCGGGTCAATCTACTCCATGGCTCAAGGGTTATGGTTTCATATTGTCTCAGGAGAATCTTATTTATAGCCAGAATCCCTTGAATGATCACAGCTTGTTTACACTTAAAACTTAAGGGCCATTTATACCGCAGAGAACCGAAAATTATGTTTGGCAAAGCGACAGTATTTATTTGGGCTGATTTTGCAGATATTGAATTTACTTCCTGCAGCGGAAGCTTTATTCAATTGACTCTGCTTTCCTACCCCGGTTTTACATGACTGCTCCGAGCGACTTCTGGAAGCACAGGAACACCAGGTTTCACAGCATCAGCTTAGATAATCTTTTATCTCCGTGCCTATTAGGGCTTTTAACAACTGCACGACAGGTAGGAAATCAACAGGTAAAACTTTCCCCTCTATCCCTGCTGGGAAAAACTTCACCTGTTGAGATAGGGCTGTGGAATCGTTCTGAAAGAGTCAGAAATCTTGGAAGGAGACCAAAAGGCCAAGGACCCAGCATGATGTCCTGGTTAGAGGTCTGGACTAGGATCTCTTAATTTATGGTTACAGCACACATATGCACACTGTGGGAGCAGGAACTGCTGTCTTCAGTATGATTGTATTATATTATATTGTTTCTTATCTATACCACCCGTAGCCAAAGGTCTCTGAGCAGTTTACAACAAGAATAGAACCAGAAAATACAACAGATAAAACATTAAGAGTCAAACATTAATTCAAGATAACATAAAAACATCGAGAGCAATAGGCCTGACCCAAAAAGACCTGACCCAAAGTGAAAGAGAAGATAAGCACCTGGCTAATCATATCGGGCCCCTGCATGACCAGGGAGGTCTTTAAAAGGCCTCTGCAAAGAGGGCTGTCTTAACCTGTCATCAAAAAGAAGGCAGACTCCTTCACATAGTGTGTATGCGGTATTAAACCGGGACCACTGAAGAAGGACGTGTCCGGTCCAATTTTATCGGTTTACTGGTTCCAATCAGTGCTACTATTCTGCATTGTATGTAATCTGTACTGCAAAGTGTGCTAGTAAGAGTATTCTGCACCATATTTTATGTGCGTTATGTGAAGGGCCCTGAGGGATTTCCACTTCTACTTTCACCTGAGCCACAAGGAGCTCCTTCCCCTCCCCCTCCCCACAACAGATACCCTGTGAGTTAGGTGGGGCTGAGAGAGCTCTTTCGAGGACTGCTTGTGATAGAACAGGTCTGAAAGAATTTTGTAACTGACCCAAGGTCACACCAGCAGCTGCATGTGGAGGAGCGGGGAATCAAACCCGGTTCTCCCAGATTAGAGTCTGCGCTCCTAACCACTACACCAAGCTGGCTCTCAAATCAATTAATATGTCTGCCACAGACTCACAAAGAGCACGTTCAGTGCCTGGGTGATGTGATATAGCCAATGAGCATTGCAAGAGCCAGGCCATCGGTGCATAGGCTATGGGTGGACTGGCTATTAGGGCCCCCAGGAAGTCCTGGTGGGCCGACAGACTAAGGAGCCAACCCCCACTGGGATCACCCCAGCCCCAAGTAAGGGGCGGCCCTTGCCCTGTGCCAGATGAGGAAGCAGGTGTGTGGCCCTGCCGAACCTTGTGCCAGGCATGGAAGGCGTTGCATGGTGTGCGGAAGCGGGTGCCCAGCAGAGCCCCACACGGGAGATGCCTGGCAAAACAACTTGTGGGGCGGGGCAGGCAGGGCAGGCTCTTCCCCCCTCCTATGAAGGGAGGTGGAACTAGGGCTCTTTCCCCTGGCTGAAGCTCACAGATATGCAAACTTAAGCACACAATCTCCCTTGGAGTTGCCAACCTCCAGGTGGTGGCTGGAGATTTACAACTGTTCTCTAGGCAACAGAGATCAGTTCACTTGGATAAAATGGCCACTTTGGAAGGTGGTCTCCATGACATAATACCCCACTGAAGTCCCTCCCCTTCCCAAGCCCCGCCCTCCCCAGGCTCCATCCCCAAAACCTCCAGGTATTTCCCAACTCAGAGCTGGCCACCCTAATCTCCCTCCACTATTAACAAGGGAAACATGCAGAGACTGGGCCCACAGAATACAGCACTATAGTATCTTATGCATAAGAACACATGGTACCTTTAACGGGGAGAAGGGCCACACATATTTGACGCCATGGGCGTCAACTACGGGGGGGCTCGAGGGCTCGAGCCTCCCCCGAAATTTCCCGGGGGGGGCTCAGCCACCCCCGGCAAAATGCTCGCCCAGCCGGCCGTCGCCGCCTCTCCTTCACTCCCGGCCTGCCCTGCCTCCCTGAGGCGGGGGGGGGGAGAGAGGCGGCGGGGACATAGTCGCCCGCGCGCTTCGCGCGGGCGGCAGTCCCGGCCAGCTGGCTGCCGCCGCGGGTCTGCCTCCCTGGGCCGGGGGGGGAGGGAGCGGCAGAGACATGGTCCCGTGCGTCCCCCCGGGGATTTAGAAAGTCAACGCCCCTGTTTGACGCACCACAGAACATCGGCTGCTCCATTTTAGTCACACGGGGAAAGAAGTGAGCTGGCTTCACATCACATTTGTGAGGACAAATATCAATTCAAAATGAAACAATTTGCGGCACTACATGGGAACCGACCCTTGGCCGGCAGAAATCCCAGTGCGGTCTCATTAACCTCAGCAAAGCTACTTGGAGGCACAGCCTTTTCTTTCTGAACGGATCTGCTGGAGCTTGCTTCAATTGCTGTAAACATCTCCACCTATTTCAAGCCAATGTCAACAGCCGTGGAGAAATGCAACTTTTTTTTTTACGTTGGCATGTAAAACAGACAGGGCTTTTGAGAGGGGTTTAAAATTTGTTTTCCCCCCAGTGTCAACGGAGCCCCAGTATTTCTTAAACGTATATTTTCTTTGCAGCCTAAAAGGTACATGGAAAAGTAGCATTCATTCCAAGGCTGTGACCAATTGACAGCTTGCACGCCATTATTTCCATTCCAATTTAGTCTTATTTGCTCTTCTTCATTAACTAAACACTGTAAATGACACCATGGTCAAGTTCTGACGATTCTCCCTTGTCTTTGGACTCAGCAGAAACTTGAAATGTGCCCCTTGTCATATCACATTGAAAAAAATGTTTTATTTCAAACATGGCACACTACCGTAAGTAGACTCTCAGTGCATTTCCAAACAGAGGTACGTCCCTCTGCACCCATTGGGTGTGAGGCTTCTGTATTAACAGCAAAAGATCAGACCTTTGTTGATGAAGCAAAGTTCTTTATTAGTCTTAATACTGCTTAACAGGTTCTCGGATGTTTGTTAGAGATGCCAGATAGGAAACAGTCAGAGTTAATATACCCTCCCTTTCGTTTGAACCCCCACATGAAACCAATCAGATTTAGAATAGAAAATGCGGGAGAAGGGATCGGGCCGTTTGGATTCCCACAGGAAGGTTAGGTGCGAAAGTTATAAAAATTCCCTTCTTGATCTGGGTGACCCAGATGTGTGAAGTCTCTGCATAACAACCGGCTCTGGTGGCAATAACAGACCTTCAAGGTTTTCACAATAAGATAAGACATTCTCTGGCCCGGGAATAGGGAGGAGGGATGCATGGGAGGAAAGGCCATTTGTTTCTTGGTGACGTGCAAGAATGCAGGGTCGCCATTCTCCCTACGAAAATGGTTACATTGTCCAGGACTCATACAAGCAATACATCTCAAGGTGAGGGGGGAGTAGAGGGAGACAAGCAACAAATTACATGGTCATAGAAAATGAAAGCAGATTACAATGAAGGCTTTGTCAGGCCACCTGACATTGGGTTGCGTCCAGCCAACTTTTTTCATTCATTTCCCCCCAATTCCCCTCCCTCCTACAGTTCCCATCCCATGCGGCTGTTGTACTCGCAGATCCCATGGGCCTCAGCATGGCAGTGATGTGATGCCATAGAGTCCACCTTCCAAAGTTGTTGTGTCCTCCGGAAGAACTGATCTCTACCCTTTGAAGGTCAGTTGAAATTCCAGGAGAACACCAGGCCCCATCTGGAGGTTGGCAACTCTTGAGTCCAGCATCCTGTTTTGAACAATAGCTGACCAGTTGCCTTGGAGAACCAACAATATGAGATGGGCTGCCCTGACCTGGATAGCTCAGGGAAGCCCAATCTTGTCAGATCTCGGAAGCTAAGCTGGGTTGACCATGGCAAGTAACTGGATGGGAGACCTTCTTGGAATACCAGCAGTCAGGAGGCAGGGGCAGGCTTTATTCAGCCACATTTCTGAATATCCTCCAGGCCTCCAGTAGGGGTCAGTCACCAAAGGTCACCATGACTTCCAGGTACACACACACACACACACACACACACACACACACACACACACACAATTAAAAACCCACATGAGAGGGGCTGACTCAATAAAAGAAGCCATGGCCTTCAAGTTTGTAAGACATGAGCAAGGCTGTTAATGACAGAAGGAGAAGAAGGAGAAGAAGAGGAGGAGATTGGATTTATATCCTGCCCTTCACTCAGAGCAGCTTATAAACTCCTTCCCTTCCTCTCCCCACAACAGACACCCTGTGAGGTAGGTGGGGCTGAGAGAGAGCTGAGAGAACTGCTCTTGAGAGAACAGCTCCGAGAGAACTTGTGACTGAACCAAGGTCACCCAGCAGCTGCATGTGGAGGAGTGGGAAATCAAACTTGGTTCTCCCAGAATAGACTCCACGCTCCTAATCACTTCACCAAACTAGCTGTTTTAGAGGTCATTAATTCAAGGGGTTGCTACAAGTCAGAGATGACTTGATGGCACTTAACACACACAGTGAAATTGTGGAATTCACTGCCAGCAACACAGTGAGGGTCACAAACATGGATAGCTCTAAAAGGGATTAGACAGATTCATGGAGGATTCATTGTTACTAGCCATATCCAGAGGCCAGTACACTCCTGAATGCCAATGCTGGGAGGCAACATCAGGCGAAGCGCTTGGCCTCTTTGCTTAACTGGTTGGCCAGTGTTTGAAACAGAATGCTGGACTAGGTGGACCACTGGGCTGACCCAGCAAGGCACCTTTTACGTTATGTTCATTTGGAAGCTGCCTTGAAGATGTTTTGACACAGAGAGAAAGAGATACAACATGCTTTAAATATATAAATAAATGCCACAGCCAGGACATTTGCAGCACATTCCAAAGCACAGTTACACCCTTCTGAGCCCACTGATTTAAATGGGCTTGAAGGGTGTAACTCCACTTGAGACCGCATGCACTGTTAAGCTTCAAGTCAGCAATCTTGCTCTTGGTATTCTTGCATTTGTATAGAGAGCTAAATGGAAACCATTTGTAAGCAGAAGTAATTGGGCAGTTCCTGTGTACTATGGGACTAAAGGTTTTAGATTATGCTCCTCAGGTTGTCTAAATGGTCTGCTTTGCTCCACACATGTCCATTTTAATTGTCATGGCAACCAATTAGACGTGTATGTGGATTTCAAAATAGAAGGTTGAGCGGTGGGGGTGGGGTGGGGTAGTTCTGAACTTGCAGGGTGAGGAAGAGTTCTACAGAACTCAAAAGCTAGCAAACTATTTTGGCAGGTCCTAATAATAATAATTATTACGATTAAAAAGTCTTACATTCTGAAAATGGAAAAAATGTCATTTAAAGAATCCTTCTTGTTCCCAAGGTTGGTGCAAAAGGCACTGAGGAGAACACTCTGTTTGGATCTTTATGCTGTAATCTGAGCTAACAAAATATCAGCAACACGTAAAACCCCCTCTTCCTTGCCAGAAGTAAACACTGGCTCTGCAAGATGAATATTTACTCAATCTATTTAGCGTGTAAGAGTTCCAAGGTGTGTCATCAAGCAATCTTTAGAGAAGATGCCACACAAGATAATCATCAACAATTTTGTCTTAAAATGTGTCCATTAAAAAAAAATCCATACTGATCAAGGACAAACAAATACTCTTCCAAAAGGCAAAGCTAGAATTTATCATAGGCACTCCCCCAGAGCTGCATAAAATCTCTATAATACTATGTGGTCGCACTCGCTATGAAACAAATCACTTAAGCCTTGCAGTTTCCAAAATGCAGCTTCAAGTCTTAACTACAATTCTCACAATCACCACCACAGCCAGGGAAAGTGGCTTCATACACTTTACCCCCTTTTTAAACTCTTTCTTCCCCATGCTATGCCCTTGGTCTGCAATAACTCTTTACTTTTAAACAACACAAGATCAGCTCATGGATCTCCATGGCATCTTGTCGAACTGGGCTGTATGACTCCTTATGAATGCTTGTTTGGATTGCCAGAACTGAGGGGGGATGGATTGTCAAGCGACTGCAGACCTTGATGTGTGCCTGCTAAAACCGTGTTTGGCTTGGCGGGTCACACAGTCGTGTGTGCTCACTTTGACTTGAGAGCTGCAGGTTTGCCAAAGCACTTAGAAAGTAGGCATTGCCAGCTAGATGAAAGAATATTTAAGGAGTGAGCTTAAGTAGGTCTACTCAGAAGTAAGCCCCCTGTTATTCAGAGGTGCTTACTTAGAGGAAAGTGTCTTTATCAGGGCTTTTTTTTTGGGGGGGGGGGGGAGGCGCCAGAATTCTCAGGAGGGAAATGAAGTTTTCAATCTGTATACTGAAAACTCATGAACTTTAAAACATTTTAAAGATAATTTTATCAAAGAGGTTCCAGAACTCCATTCTGGTGCGTTTCCGCAGAAAAAAAAAGCCCTGGTTATGATAGATTTGCCAACCTCCAGGTGGCACCTGGAAATTTTCCAGAATCATAACTGATATCAGATCATAACTGATCCCCAGATAGTGTTGCCATCGCCATGTTGAGAAATACCTGGATTTTTTGGGGGGGGGGGGGACAGCTTGGGGAGGGGAGGGGTGGGACTTCAACGGGGTAAGATGCCATACAGTCCACCTTCCAAAGAGGACATTTTCTCCAAGTGAACTGATCTCTGGAGATCAGTTGTAATCCCAGGAAATCTCCAGCCACCACCTGCAAGTTGGCAAGCTTATTTCCAGATGACATAGACCAGTTCCCTTGGAGAAAATGGCTGCTTCAGAGGGTGGACGCTGTGCCATCCCATCCTGCTGAGCACCCCCCCCCCCCAACTCTGCCCTTCCCAGACTCTTTACCCAAATCTCCAGGAATTTTCCAGTCTGGACCAGGCAACCCTAATTACACTGTCAGTAGACTAATCATCTGCCTTGTTTCTAATTAACTGATCAATTCAATTGAAACAAATGTAGATGCTACCCTAACCTCATTCTAAATGACTTTACAGTTATTGAAGGAAGTGTAAAGGCAATTTACCATTCAATAAATGAAAATATTGTGCCCTGTCAGAGGCAAACGAAGTCTTTAGTACCTTCTTTTTCATTTGCCAGTACAGTAACGGAACCAAAACAGCTTTTAAAAACTTGTCAAATATTCCTACACCCATTTAAATTAGCCCAGGCAGATTAACAGGGCAGTGCTATGTAGAGTTACTCCTGCAGAAGCCTACTGAAGTTAGTGGGCTAGACTGTCCTAATTCTGCATAGGACTGCAGTCATTGCTTAGCTGGTTTTATCTAATGACTAGAGCAATTCAGTTTGCAGCCTTATGTTTCAGCCACTCAGAGGGATAGAGTCAAAAGCTTCAATACAACATGCACAACATAACATGTCTACTCAGAGGCAAAAAAAAAATCAGTTACACACAAATAACCAGGTAACCATGCACTTTGAACTCTGCAGTAGGAAAAGCAGCTGGGACGGGCAATTTTGAGCAGAAAATATGGCTGATGGGCTCCCCCTGCTCTTTTGCTCAAAATCACAGCCTCCAAAGACTGCTTCGGAGGGTGGACTCTATAGCATCATAATTTACTAAGTTCCCCAAATGCCCACCCTCCTCAGGATCTGCCCCAAATCTCCAGGAATTTCCCAACCCAGAGTTGGCATTCATAGGGTTGCCAGCTCTGGATTGGAAAATACCTGGAAATCTCCCGGCCCCACCTGGAGGTTGTCAATCCTAATTGCAACTCTACTTCAGGAGACTTTTTAAAAAGTCAGCATGTTTTACTGCAATTTCTAGCAGTACGCTTTATGGCACCTTTACAGCAGTTTTGAAGCACTGACAGTCAGCAAGATGCACACTGCTTTCAGGACTAGTCAGTTGCTGTTTTTTCATCTAAAGGAGACAGGTAGAGCAAGGCACCAAAGACAGCAAGAATAAGACTAGTCCATGTTTTGTTCGCTGTTGATTGTACCACTGTAAGTTCTGCCCTGGATCCTCCAGCTAGCTATTGTAAAGAACCCTTGCCTGAACCGTTCCTCTGAGCTGCCTGACTAGCTTAGGGTTGCCAGCTCTGCGTTGGGAAATACCTGGAGATTTGAGAGGTGGGGCATGAGGAGGGCTTGGGGAAGGGAGGGACTTCCATGCGGTACAATGCCATGCAGTGCACCTTCCAAAGCAGCCATTGCCTCCGGGAGAACTGATCTGTCACCAGGAGATCAATTGTAATCCCAGGAGATCTTTAGCTGCCAACTGGAAGTTGGCAACCCTAGCACTAGCCACAGGGTGCATCTATTCTTTCTTGGTGGCAGATCTGGCACTACCAAATACCCTCCCCGAGGAGACGTGGCAGGTGCCCACACTGTGCTGTCTTCTGCTTCCCACAGGAATAATAAGGCCGTTTTTCCCAAGTAGGCACTTGGCAGCTACTTGGTGATGCCTTGGAAGGCAAAATGGTGTAGCTGTGTTTCTCCCCCATTGTTTGTTTTTGAAAAAATTCTTTGCTGCATGTGGGCTAGCTTTTTGTAAACTACTTTGAGTTGCCACAGCCAATGGGAAAAGCACCCTGCAGCTATTTCAGCAAGTAAATAAACACAATCGGATGAAGCACGGAGGTGTCAGAGACTGGGGCTGTTCTCACAACCCAACAGAGGCTTTTTTAAAAACATGTGTCTGATTTCAAAAGCAACATTCACTTTCTCCCTTGAAAGTATCGGTCATCTAAGATATCTGAAATTTTCCTGCCATCTTGGAATGGATTACTTTATTTGTTGTCATACGTATTATGTATTTTATTGCCGGTTTTAACTTAATTATTTTATTTACCTTGCTGTAAAAGCCACCCTGAGCCCTGCTTGCAGGGAAGGGAGGTGGTAGGTAGGTAGGTAGGTAGGTAGGTAGGTAGGTAGGTAGGAAGGAAGGAAGGAAGGAAGGAAGGAAGGAAGGAAGGAAAAACAATTATAACTATTCTTGTAATCAAAGGTAGAATTCTTAGGCACATAGAGGGTCAAAGCCTGCTAAGGGAAAATTAGCATGGCTACTGCAAAGGGAAGTCCTACCTCACTGTTGTGTCCTAATGGCGACTGTACACACGGTCAGGGAAATGCACGTGGCCGGGCTGGCTACTGGAGCTTCGCTTTGGGAGACAATAGCCTGGGCGGATTGTAAATTAGACCAATCGGCCACCCAAGATCCGCCAGGGGACCTATGGTATAGGGTCACCCGTAATTAACCCTATCAGGGAGACTGGGCGAGGCTTGGGGTGCGGTTTAGACAGACATTTAGGCAGACCCCCAAGCCCCGTTCAACAGTTGTGTTGTGTACCATCAATAAACTTATGAGCTGATTTCACTTCAACGTGTCTCTGGACCCAGTACTTTATACTCATCAACTTTTTGGAGTCGTTTGAGAAAGTGAACAAGCATGTAGACAATGGTGATCCAGTAGACATTATATATCCGGACTTTCAAAAGGCTTTTGACAGGGTACCTCACCAAACTCCTGAGTCATGGGATAAGAGGATGGGTTCTCTTATGGATTAAAAAATGGTTAAATAACAGCAAGCAAAGAGAAGGAATCAGTGGACAGTTCTCACAATGGAGGGAAAGTTAGCAGTGGGGTCCCACAAGAATTGGTACTGGGGCTGGTACTCTTTAATTTATTCATCAATGATCTGGAACTAGGGATGAGTAGTGTAGTAGTAGATGACACAAAATGATTCAGGATGGTGAAAACCAAGGATGACTGTGAAGTGCTCCAAAAGGACCTCCACACACTGGGTGAGTGGGTGACAATGTGGCAAATGAAGTTCAGTGCTGGTAAGTGTAAGGTGATGCACACTGGGACAAAAAAATCCCAGCTTCAAGTATAGGCTAATGGGGTCTGAATTTGCTGAGACTGAGAGGGGAAAAGATCTTGGGGTTGAAGTGGATAGTTCAATGAAAGTGTCAACCCAGTGTGCTGCAGCTGTGAAAAAGGCAATTAGAGATTATTAGGAAAGGGATTGAAAATAAAAAAGCCCCTATATAGATCTAGGGTGCCGGGCCTCATTTGGAATTCTGTGTACAGTTCTGGTTACCGTATCTCAAAAAGGACACTGCAGAGCTAGAAAACATACAGAGGAGGGCAACCAAGATGATTAGTGGGTTGGAACACCAGTTTGATGCAGTGGTTAGGAGAATGGGCTCTAATCTGGGAGAACTGGGTTTGATTCCCCACTCCTCCATATGCAGCTGCTGGTGTGACCTTGGGTCAGTTAAAAGTTCTTTCCGAACTATTCTCTCAGGGGCAGCTCTCTGAGAGTTCTCTCAGCTCCACCTACCTCACAGTGTGTCTGTTGTGGGGAGGGGAAGGGAAGGGAGATTGTAAACTGCTCTGAGACTCCTTAGGGTAGTGAAGGGTGGGGTAAATCCAGTCTCCTTCTCCTTCCCCTCTATGAGGAAAGGCTGAAGAGTCTGGGACTTTTCAGTTTAAAAAAGAGACAACTAAGGGGGAACATGGCAGAGTTTATAAAACGATACCTGGGGTGGAGAGAGTTGACAAAGAGAAATTTTTCTCCCTCTCTCAAAGTACTAGAACCCAAGGGCGTCCAATGAAGTTAATGGGCAGCAGATTTAGGATGGACAAACGGAAATATTTGTTTACACAGAGTAATTAAACTGTAATTCACAGCCAGAGGATGTAGTGATGGCCACAGGGATGAACAGCTTTAAATGGGGATTAGATAGATTCATGGAGGATATGTCTATCAATGGCTACTAGCCATGGTGACTAAGGGGAACCTCCACATACTCTGAATCCCAGAGCCAGGAGGCAACATCGGGGAAGGCCTTGGTGTCTGCGCCCTGTTGCTGGCCATCCAGAGAAACTGGTTGGTCACTGTATAAGACAGGCCACTGTGTGAGACAGGATGCTGGACTAGATGGACTGTTGATAGGGCTGCCAAGTCAGCCCGGGGGGCGGGGGATCCCCCGCTACAGGGGTTCCCGATCCGCCGGCCAGCATTCGGCTGGCGGGGGAAACCCCACCCCCCTTCCCCAACGTAATGACATCACCCGGAAGTGACATCATCACGTTGGGGGCATTGCCAGAGTGTCGCCCTGGCAACGCCCCCAACGTGCTGACGTCACTTCTGGGCGACGTCGCTGGGCGCACGCGCGACACCCCCCCCCCCCCCCGGTAAGTAAGGAAGACTTGGCAACCCTAACTGTTGATCTGATCCAGCAGGCCTCTTATGTTCACCAAGGGGAAACTGCTTATGCAGTGTGCTCCTCAAGTGTGCTTTATGGCACCTTTACAGCAGTTTTGCAACAGTGAGTTGGCCAGATACACATTACTTTCAAGACTAGTCCAAAACCACCTGCAGCAAATCTTTCCCCAATTGCTCCCATCTCACTTATGAGAACAAACAGAATGGGGAGCCACTGTTTGGGGGGCAAACTATGTGGAAGCGGGGGGGGGGGGGATAATTGGATGGGGAACATCTTGTATTTCTAGCCAAACCTTTAAAAGGTCTCTGCTGTTGTTGTTTTTAAAGCACCATTTTAGCTGTCTGAAACAGAAGCAAACTAAATTGTTGTTTTTCGTGTAGGAATAATAAACCAGGCAGTGCCAGGAAAAACAAAGCAGAACAAAGTAATCTCAGGAGAGGGCAGAGCCAAGTCAGATTTCCAAATGCGCAAACATGCTTTGGGCAAAGGCTGCAGTGAAATCACAGAGGAGGAAATGCAGGGCTTTTAACATTTGACATCCTAACCCAAACATCCACATTGCTCCTGAGCATCTGTTTGGAAAGTGATGGGCAACAGGTCACTGGGCACAAAAGGTTTTCACCGAGAGCTTAGATGATGCTCCTGGTACATTTAGCAGAACCGCATTTAGCATGTCTGTTGTGGCTTGGAGTGCTGTACGACAGTGGTCGCCCATGCAGGAATTAATCTGTGGACTTCTGTCAACATCTGCTGGTGAACCCCACTGAACAGAGGACCTGGCGCCCCTTTCTAGAGGATAGCAGCAGGAGGAGGGACTGGTCCCTCACACTGTTGCAGGCATATGGCTGACGAGTGGATAGCAAGGACTGGTACAGGCCAGCGATGTCATGACCTACACTGGGTGCTGCTATCGCTTCAGGAGCTGTTTGCCTGCATGGTGCTAAAGAAGCGGCCCACGGGATTCCCCTTCCCTCTTCAGCACTGCTCAGCAACAGAAACGGATAGGAACCACTGCGTGAACCATAGCTGATCAAAGCATTTCTTATTTGCCACCTCGGTAATCCTTACAACAGCCCTATAAGGTAGGCCAGGATTGTTATCCCCATATTCCAAAGAGCCTTCGAAAAGGTTTAAGGGGAAATCTGCGGGCTGGCCTGTGTTTCCCCAAAGCACTTATAATGCAGATTTCTGATGCTTAATTTTAGGTCTGTACTTCCAACAGTCTTCAGGACTTGAGTCCTTGCTATTGGGAATGATGTCTGGGGGCCACTCGGTATAGTTGCACCAAAAAGTGTGTTTTTGATTCTTTCTTCTCCATAACATAATTTCTTGATTGATCTGCTGTCTCCTAGTGAGCAAACTCCTTGTGATTCGTCCAAATGCAGCCAAGTACTTGACAGTCTTCCTTTCTTATCACTGGTCTCAGAAGGAAACCAACAAGGTTAGTGAACCCCTGGTGGGCCTGCATACGCAGCAGTGCTGAGTTTGACTGCCTGGGCCAGAGGTTGCTGAAGCCGGCTTCTGTAGGATGCCTCTCTGTTACTATCCACAGTATCAGCATGCAGCTTCTATTAAAGGTTGCCACAAGAAATATACACCCGTTGTTCTTAGGGGAAATGTTAGGAGCAGAATCGACTTCCTTGGGCATTCTAAGGCTGCAGACATATCCAGAGCTCATTTCGTAGCAGGAGCTCCTTTGCATATTAGGCCACACACCCCTAATGTAGCCAATCCTCCAAGAGCTTACAGAGCTCTTCTTACAGGGGCTACTGTAAGCTCTTGGAGGACTGGCTACATCAGGGGTGTGTGGCCTAATATGCAGAGGAGCTTCTGCTATGAAATGAGCCCTGGACATATCTCACGAGAACGTTCCAGGAGTAAGGCAGTGGTTTGGAAACTGAACTGCTGGAATTGATTCGTTTAGTTTAGCTTATTTCTTATCTTGCTTTTCTTCCCAGTGGGGACCCAAAGCCCCTTAACAGCAAAAATAACAGCATGATATAAATAAATTCAGAGGTCCCTCAGTGGGAAGATCAGTAATGGGGGACACAAAGGCTAGCTTCTCCATCATTGCCGATCATCTCGTGCAATAGGTAGCCAGAGGAGAGGGCAGGATGTGTTTCAGAGTGTACTTCTGTTTCTGTAGGACAAGATTCATGTCTGCTAGACTTGGACAGTTGTCGGAGTTTGCAAGATCATCCTTCTGTCGTGAAAGAGTTAACTTGTTTGTCTATGCATGCTAATGCTAGCTATTTCGTTTAGGGACCAATTAGCTTTACACACACAGTTCCCACCAGAGAGAAAGTGTCAGTATTCTTTTTTTTAATAATTATTTTTATTATTTTTCTTAACAGGTACATTATAATGAAAAGGAACAATATGAAGTAGACTGTAGGATGTCTATTAGCTGGTTATTATACTATGTGTTATATTATGTGTATTTGGGCACATCCGCAGGAAGTAGGAAACTTTATGGTCCTTTGTTCTCCACATACACGAGGTTTACGTGGACCTTATTAATTAATTAATTAAATTAGAATTAGTTAGATAGGATGTTTGATATTTTACTTCCAAATCTACCGTTTTTCTCCTTTACATTGTAAACTTCTTTTTCTTAACGTAATAAACATACCTGGCTCTCTTATTACGCTGCTGAGTATTCCAGCAATAGTGCTGGGCAAGAGTAAAATGACAATTCATCTTAGACCAGTGGTCATCAGCCTTACCAGATCTGGGACCCCATGTACATACTGAGCTGCGGGCAGGTGACAGGAAGTCACATGACATCCTAGTCACATACCACCAGAGGAGCGTGATACGAACAGCAAGAGTTCCAGCCTCCAGTGGAGGAAAAGGGACTTTGCACACGAAAAAGACCAACTTGCGGGAATGGGAGGTAGCCAGCCGTCTGTACTGAGTGGTGGAGGAAAGAAGCCGGGGGGGGGGGGGGGGGAAGAGACCTCTGGACCTGCCTGTTCTAATGGAATTCCTCTCCTGTCAGGAGTTGCCTTGGCCCAGCCTCAGTGTGGGAAGACCACTCCACCAGGGAAGAGAACCCAGTAACTGGTTGGCCACTATGTGAGACAGAATACTTGGCTAGATGGACCACTGGTCTGATCCAGCAGGGCCCTTCTTACGTTCTTAAGAGGAGCTCTCTATAGTTCCCACTACACAGGAGACCCTGTGCACACTAAAGACCTCCTGCCCTGACCCATCTACACCTGCAGGCTCCCATTCAAGCTCCTGTGGGACAGGCATATCAGGAACACCCTGAGTTGACCCACCTGCTTCCAGCACCCTCAGAGCCTTTCCCTGGGCCCCAGGGACAAAGAAGATGAAGGGCTACCATGAAAGCCTGGGGCAGGCAAAAGAGTGTATACCTGGCAACCCAAAGCTCCCTACAGTCCAGTTCCACTCTAGAGCTTGGCAGGATAGGATCAGATATCCTATTCAGGCTACAGGAAGAGGTGGGGCAATCCTTCCGCAATATAACCCCTCATCTGGGCTCTAACTTTTGCTGGTTCAACATCTCCTACAAACCAACTTGAGTGTCAGCCTGGACAACTCCCCATGGAGGGCTTCAGCTCTGCAGGCCCTGCTCAAATCCTTGGTCTCAAACAGGTAGACAGCTCCATCTTGGCTGCCTGTCTGAGACCTGCATCCCTGGCTGTCCATATGCAGAATGGGCCATTCTGGTGCAGTGGTTAGGAGCGCGGACTCTAATATGGGAGAACCAGATTTGATTCCCCACTCCTCCACATGCAGCTGCTGGTGTGGCCTTGGGCCAGTCACAGTTCTCTCAGAGCTCTCTCAGCCCCACCTACCTCACAGGGTGTCTGTTGTGGGGAGGAGAAGGGAAGGAGACTGAAAGCCATTTTGAGACTCCGAGTGAAGGGCAGGGTATAAATCCAATATCTTCTTCTTCATCTTTACTACCGAGTGACCTTGCCTTGTCACCCTTCCGGTACTCTCGGCAGGTACGCTAAGAGAGGTAGGAAATGTGCAACATGCACACTAACAGCTGGTCCTTCCAAAAAGCAGCAAAAATTGGTAGGGGCTTGTGACCTAGCAAGTGGGACTCTGTAACCCATTTGTAGGTCCCAATCCATGAGTTACCTGGACCATGCCCTGGCATTTTTTTTAAAAACAACTCCACTGGCTTCCACAGACATACAGGAATTCTGCAGCAAGACAATGTAGTAAGGACTTCTTGAAGGTAGAAAAGTGTAATTATAGCGCAGCTGAAACAGACTGGGCTTTCCCAAGCACTTTATGACAGCTAACTTTCAAACGAAACTCTCCCCACCTGATGACATCAGCCAGTTCGACACTTAGGAGCTTCACTAAGACCGATTTCACACCAGGCACTGCTTCTCTGTCACTCTTCCCTTTGCCCCGATTGCGTGCTTCAATTTCTCACTATTTGCCGCAGGGCGCATTTTGACCCACGGATTTACCCGATTTCCTCCGCAGCTTCAGTGATCCTCAAAAAACAGGATAACTGAAGCCACGGGGGAAATTGTGCGAAGCTGCGGGTCAAAATGCGCCCCACGGCAAATAGTGAGAAATTGAAGCACGCAATCGGGGCAAAGGGAAGAGCGACGGTGAACCAGCACCTGGTGAGAAATCTGTCTCCCTCTGTTACAGAAAATTCAGGGAGAAATGACCACCAGCGCAAGTGCTCAGCACAAGTGGTTGAGCCTGGGAGAAACCTTCATGTTCTAATATTCCACAGGCCAAATAATTCAGAAGGCAGCACAGCACCACTGGCTGCAAGACTACCAAAGAAGGATGTCTCATCAGAAGTCTAAAGATTCAAAGATAGGGCTGGTTAGAAATGACTCAGTCGAAACAATCGCAAAAGCCCAGTGAGATGAGTTGCAGAGAGACCTGCAAGCGGAGATGCTGCACTGACCTTTTAAAAACTAAGTCTTAAATGAATGAAAGCAACATTTTCTCTTGCAGCAAAAGAAGAAGAAACAATGCACGTCTCATTTATTTTCTATTCTATAGCTGACAATCTTATTAACTCCCACAGTCAAGGGCTTGAAAACACATTACGAAGCCCGCAAGGCAGAGCGAAAAAACCACTGACTGAGGGGGAGGTGTAGGAGTCGGGGGAAGAAAAATGACATTAATGGTCCCTATCAAAGATCAGACGCCTAGAGTGGAGGCAGTGTAATTTAGGAAGATGGATGTACAACAGAGCTATGTGTTGGCCCACCTAGCGAATGAGGCCTCGGAACGTTGCCACAATACGAGAAAGGCAGTGAAGCCTCTAACTACATGAGAGTTAACGGCTGAGAGGGCCTTCGGGGAGCAGCTTGTCATGGGCGTTGGCAATGGGGAGCTGACGGCGGCAGCAGAATCCATACCTGGCCCTACTGAAGCATCTGAAATGGACAGTCTGCCATCCCCACCCACTTCAGCAACGGCTGAGGAGGAACAGCTGTCAGCAGACAGCCCTCCTGACTCGCCTCCAAGGGTTGTGCAATTAAGGGACCGCCTCCGCCAGGATTTGGCATCCTGGTGGTGTGAAGCACATTTGAGGAGCAGGCGGTAATTCAGCCCTGAGTTTTAGCGGAGACAAGGGCGTGTGCACCAATAGCTAATTGGAAGCAACAGCAGAGGGATATTTAGCTCCCGATTCTAGGCTGGCTTCTTGTGGAAGCAACTAGTCGAACTTCCGATGCCCTTGCCCCCACTCCGTCCCTGTCTCCGCACAACTTCGTTCTGGTTCTGAACTCTCGGCTCTCTGACCTTGGCTTTGATGACTCCACTCCTGCTCTGACTCCCCAGCTGACTGACTCCAGCTCTGGACAACTTCTCTCTGGCTTTAAACTCTCGGCTCTCTGACCCCAGCTACGAACGACTCCACTTCTGATCCGAACTCCCGGCTCTCCGACCTAGGTTGTGAACGACCTGCCCCAGCATTTGACACAGCTGGACCTCATTCACATCCTGAACATTAGGCTTGTCATGATGGACGATCTTCATGTGAAGATAGTTCCAGGTGGGTTGTTAGCCAGCAGTAGAAAAAGAATCTTCAAGTCCCGGAGCACCTTAAAGACTAACAAGATTTCCAGGGCAAAAACTTCCGAAAGTCAAAGCTCCCTTCACTAGATACCAGTAGGAATCTTCAGGTAAAATGACACATTATGTGGGACATTCAAGATCAGATCTCCCAAAGGTATCCTTTATTGCTAAAAGGAGCAGCCAGAAGAGAGAAGAAAAGAGACTGGATTCATACCCTGCTCTTCACAACCCGATAGGGTTGCCAGCCTCCAGGTGGGGCCTGGGGATCTCCTGCTTTTACAACTGATCTCCAGCTGACAGAGATCAGCTCCCCTGGAGAAAATGGCTGCTTTGAAGAGTGGACTCTACGGCATTGTACCATGCTGAGGCCCCTCCCCTCCCCAAACCCCGCCTTCTCCTGGCCCCACCCCCAAGTCCCCAGGTATTTTCCAACCTGGACATGGCAACCCTACTACCCAAAGAAGTCTCAGAGCAACTTACAATCTCCTTTCCCTTCTTCTCTCCACAACAGACACCCTGTGGGGCTGAGAGAGCTCTCTCAAGAACTGCCCTTGAGAGAACACCTCTGAAAGAACTTGTGACTGACCCAAGGTCACACCAGCAGCTGCGTGTAGAGAAGGGACCCTACTTGGATCAGGACTAGAATGCCTTCCTTCTGTACTTTCCCTGATAGAAATCCTCCCTCTGAAGCTGCTAATAGACTTAAAAAAGAGGGACTTTCTTTTTTTGGCACCAAGTTGCAGCTGACTTATGGCAACCCGGTAGGGTTTTTGAAGCAAGAGAGGTTCAGAGGTGGTTTGCCATTGCCTGTCTCTGCACAGTGACCACGGCATTCCTGGGGGGCCTCCCATCCAAATACTGAACAGGACTGACCCTGCTCAGCTTCCAAGATCTGATGAGACCGGGGTACCCTGGGCTATCCAGGGCAGGGCGGAAGAGAGGAATACTAGTCATCTTTTTCTTCCTCTGCGGATTAAGAGCAGCCCAACCCCAGCCTGATCCAAATAGCTTCTCCTCCCGTGGTTGTTTTCGAACATCTACTATCTAAAGTCTGATAAGTTCAATCATGAATCTCCTACGAAATATAAAGAGGCCTTAATCAAAATTGCTAAAACAGATGCTCACTGGGATCTCCCGGAGACAGCCAGCCATTCACACCTCATTAATAAAGTATAAACAATCCCTCCTCCATTGAGACCCGGGTAAGGACTTTCCCATTTCCAGTCTTCTTGAATCACAGAGATACTGTTAGACTATCTGCATGCGCAAATGGTCTCCATGAAGAAACAGACTGAATGTACAGGTGTCAGGCAGAATATTCTGGCCCGGAAGATGCAAGCTGGCTTAGACGGAAGGGCAGGGGGCTAGAATCAGAACAGCTTCATATTATTGTTTTACCTTCACCATAAGTTAAATGGAGAGGCTGAAATGCATTGCTGTTTGGGTTTTAAAAGAGCCTGCCCTGCTATGTTAGGCCATGGAATCAGCTGCTCCCTTTGCCATTTTGGAGAGCCAGTTTGGTGTAGTGGTTAAGTGCGCGGACTCTAATCTGGGAGAACCGGGTTTGATTCCCCACTCCTCCACTTGCACCTGGCTGGATGACCTTGGACAAGCCATAGCTCTGTACCAGCTGTTCTCTCAAGGACAGCTTGGGAAAGAGCTCTCTCAGCCCCATGTACCTCACAGGGTGTCTGTTGTGGGAGGGGAAGGGAAAAAGCCACTCTGAGACTCCCTTGGGGAGTGGAGGGCGGGGTATAAATCCAATCTCTTCTTCTTCTTCTCTTCTGCCATTTTGATTTCAGCAACAACCAGCCAGCTAGATGTCTGCAGGAAGTTAAGCCAGGTATGACCATGATCACTATTCTTTTATTGTATTTCCCCCCACAACTGGTACACAAGAATGTATACTTCTGAGTACAAAAACCTCGTAAGGCTGAGACAGGTAAGTTTTGAGTCTGTGTATTAGAAAAAAAATCTAAAATTATAGTAGAATATGGACACAGTTAATGAATACAACATTGGCGCTAATGCTGGAACACACCTGACATCCATGCTTTAATTCCTGTGTCTTCATAGACACATGTTCCCAGGAGATATCACTCCATTTCCTAATCTTACTAAACCCTTGAATGAAAGTGAAATATCCCCCAAATTCAAATAAGAAAGAGAGAGAAGGAAAGAGCATAGCAGAACACCACCTCATACAGCATGCCTTCATAAGCCACAATAGTGTGACCCACAACTATGTATGTCTACAGAATTGCAGTGCCAGTCAGTCTTAATTTGGCACTGACTGGATGCCAGTTGACTAGCAAAGTGACAAAGGCCCTCTTTGCTTTGCGTATCCATGCAGGTTCCTGAACAGCAGGAAGACCAACACTAAATTCAATAGCTTTGTGCTCTTGGGACATTCTCAACCACCTCTCTCACGGATCCAGAGTTATAGGATGTTGGAGGTGTTTAGCTGATGATAGCCCAAGAGGGCCATTAATCTGATCTTAGAAGGAAACTGGCAGGAGGAACCTTTTCCTTTGAGAAGCAGAACAATAAGTCATCATAATTAAATTGCTATTTAAGCCCCTCTTCCTTCCCGAGAGCCCTTTGGATTCTAATTACCGTCATTTTATGCTTGGATATCTGTCGCTACAAGCCTTGCTCTCTCAAGCAGTGCGGATCAATTAAGACAAATGGTCACTTGGAAACACAACAGATATTTCTTCTCCCCCTCACCCATTTCCTAGCCTCTCTTAGTTCTCTCTTAATAAGACCTGACAGCAATATCAATATTAATTTGTTAGTGGTAGGGGGTCTGTTGGTGGTACACTTGTCGGAGCTCAGAGGTGCTGACTAGGGCACAGGTAGGTAAACAAAAGCCCTTACCTGTGTAAAGTGTAATTTTTCATGTAAATGTTGCATGAGAATTCCTCAGAATTTAGCACACACGCACCCCAATATAATTTGATAACTTTTTTGGGGGGGATATCTACCATTCCAATGTATTTGAAAAACTGTGCAAGCACACAAAAGCTCATACCTTGAATAAAGGTCTTAAAGGTGCCACTGGACTCTAGATTTGTTCTTCTGTTTCTTTGGGCAGAGGGGCAGCAGGGGTATATCCCGCTGGCCACATTTCCAGATGACAGCTACATTTGAAAACTGCTAGATTGGAAACATCCTAAACAGACATATTTTTGCACAACAATCGGCCTAGTCAGTCTGAAGAATCTGCTGGTATGGACCCAACTCCAAAGAAGCAATAATGCATATGGAACAAATGTTTGATTTTTTTTAAAAAAAATTACAGTGCCAGTTAATCTCTCTCTCCTCTGTTGTTTAAAGTTGCTTTAAATCAAGCAAGGGGTGGGGGAAAGAGAAGATATGGCATATTTATTTTTTCTTTAGTGGAGCCACAAGCAACCAGAGAAGGTGCATTTTCAGCAGAAAGAAATGTCCTCCCGCCCTGCATCCCCCTCCAGACTGGCCTTCAGTGGCTCCCTTTTAACCCAATTTACACATCAGGAGTTCCAGTAATCCCAGAACTGCCATCTAAGGTGTAGCCCGGTCTTGGCACAGGGTTGCTGGAGCAGAGGGAGGGGAAAACAAAAAGCTAAACTGGTTGGATTTCTGTCCATCTTGCAGCTGTTCAAGGCAGTGGAGAAAAGGTAGAAAGCCACTGGCCTTAGGTTTCATGATCCCCAGGTCCCCAAGATGTGAAAACTTTATATAAGATCAGCTTCTTGTGTTTAAAAAGGAGTGGAGTCTGTCAGTAGTTTCTCAGTAGTGGCTTCTTAACAGAGTTGCAAGTAGGGCAGGAAAACACAGGCGCTGTGAGGAGCTCCCACAGTGGTGGCCCCCCCAGGTCCCTTCTTCTCAGCCAGCCATCGCCAATAAGTGACAAATCAGTGGGTTCTTGATCAAATCAAGCCTGAACTCTCCCTAGAAGCTAAAATGACTACAGTGAGGCTCTCGTACTTTGGCCACATTTATGAGAAGATGAGAGTCACTGGAATAGACAACAATGATAGGAAAAGTTGAAGGTAGCAGGAAAAGAGGAAGACCCACCACGAGATGGAGTGATGGATGGACTGGATTTATGGATGGATTGAAGTGATTCATTCATAAGGTCAGCATAAGTCAGAAGTGACTTGAGGGGACTTATGCACGTGCACTCCCCCTCCAAATCAGGTGTGTTTCTTAGCCACTTTCAAACTGTCTTTGCTTTTTGCTTCCGTTCAAAGGTCAGTCCTGTGTCATCTCCCAGTAGGGTTGCTAGCCTCCAGGTGGGGCCTGGTGATCTCCCCCTTTTACAACTGATCTCCAGCTAACAGAGATCATTTCGCCTGGGGAAAATGGCTGCTCTGAAGGGTGGACTTTATGGCACTGTGCCGTGCTGAGGCCCCTCCCTTCCCTAAACCCCACCCTCTCCTGGCTCCACCCCCAAAGTCCCCAGGTATTTTCCAACCCAGACCTGGCAACCCTAGCTCCCAGCCAGGCAGAGTGGTGAGTGGGATAGCCCCTAGATGGCCGACATTAGTCGTCATTTTCCCAGAGAATAGTCTGCGGGTAGAGACGCAGTCATTTTGCTCTGTCTGAGCAGACTCAGCTCTATAAGCTACCTGGATAGAGGACTGCTCGAGATCCCTGAGGTAAGTCACTTCGATTGTTTTTTGAACGACAGGGATAAGAAGAACCAGGGTGAGGCCGAGGTTAGTGTCAGACTAGGACTGGGAGAACCATGACTGAATCCCTGTCTCTGTCACTGGACTATCACTGGGTTTCTGGGTTTGTCATTTTCTCTCAACCTGACCTGCCTCACACAGTTTTTGTTGCGAGGCTACAACGGAGAAGGGGAGGATGACAGTGTGAGCTGCTTTGTGCCCTCACTGGGGAGAAAAGCGGGGCATAAATACCTAAATAAGTGTATGGATGAATAAAATTTTAAGGCCGAAGCTAAGATGAGGGCTTGAATAGCAGGACGGAATGTCTCCGAGGAACCTTCTGTGAGAGGCAGACGCAGGACTGTTGACTCACTGAGGGAATCTCCCGACAAAAATACAGACCTTCTGTTGTATTCTTATTATTTTACAGGCACAGCTTGCAGAGACTTTGGGATGCAAAAGGCCCTTTCTGATTGGCTAACAAATAAAGACTCTCATTGGTCCTTCAGCCACTCTAGGTAACCAATTGCTGAGCCTCGCTTAGGTCCAATAGGATTGTTTGTACATAGTTACATTGTTTGATGTTATGAGTTGGAAACAGTATAAATTAAGGTGCTGCTCTCATAGAGCTGTCTTTGAGCTGAAGCAATGGTTTGAATAAAAGCCTGTTTGTTTGATTCATCACCTCCCACTCAATACTTAAAACCTTCTCTCCTCATTTATTCACTCTCCTTATATCCCCACCGCACACACTCATCCACCGACAACTGCATTTCCCCAGACTGATATTTCTTGTTTGTTCACCCTTATTGCTGTGATCTCAGCACAACGTCTCCTATTGAGATAAGAGGTATGGCATAAAACACAATAATCAGGGGCTTTGAAGAATAATTAACACACGGTTGAAAGCATTTGTACAGCAACAAGGAGACCGTGGCAAAAAGAAAAAGGACCAGGGGGAAGAAAAGAAGGACAGGTATAATCAAGAGATGACAAAGGAGCACACGCTGGGTAGAGAAAACAGAACAGCTCCAAAGCACGGAGCTGCAAAAGGCAACGGGGACAGGAAAGAGGAGGGGAAGAATAGGTGAAAGCAAATTCTGAAAACGGACAATATTACTGCAACGGGGTTGCCAACAAAAGCTTGACCTGCAGAAATGCAGCAGATGAAGCTATCCCTGGCATGGAGATAATAGTGATGAGAGAAAAAAATCCATTTGCTTGATTTTCATGTCTTGGGGTCAAAACACACACAATGAAGTTCATACATCTCTGATGGTATTTTACAGGTAAATTACAGGTGCATCCAGCCCTAATTCAGATCACACCTGTATGTGCACAAGAGGAGGGGTATAACCTTTCAACACCCTAATTTTTTTTGTTTATTGAAGCTACCACCACCTCACCTGTTGTTTGCACTTTAACCGGGAAAAGACAGGATCTCTGCAACCGTCTTTTCCCCCTTTCAATGCACTTTCCAACCGGATTTTGCCAGTTCACACAGTAAAAATCCAGTTGGAAAGTGCACTGAAAGTGGATTATTTAGTGTGTGTGTCCACACCCTAAGAATAGCTCTCTTGGTTAAAAAATTATATTTAATGGATAATCTGTTTTTACAGGAATGGAATGCTATACAGCCATAACATTTGGGACCAAAAGAGCCTGTACACTACTCTATTATTATATTTATATCCCACCCTTCTTCCAAGGATCTCAGGACAGCGTACGGGTTTTTTCTCCTTTTTTGTTTTGTCCTCATAACAACTATCCTGGGCTGAAACAGAAGTCCAATGTTGTCCACTGAGCTTCATGGCTCAGTGGAGATTTGAACCTGTGGTCCTAGTCCAATGCTTTAATCACTATACTACACTGGCTTTAAACCCAACTGATATTTTCCAGCTTCCAACAGATGACTGTCTTAATTAAGGGTTATTAACAGCCTTGTCCTCAACAAGTCTGTCCAGATGCAGTGTAGGAGGCAACGTAAGCAGGCTAGAAAATCAGTGCCTGCTGTATGAATGCCCATAACAGGAAGTTATTAGCAATTTATTTTACCCTGCAGCTGATGTGAAAGAAACCAGCCATCGGCAGCCATCCATCATTATGGTTTCCTCACCTTCGGCCTTCTGCCAGGCTGTTGTACCAGCACACTGGAGCACAGGACAGAGTTTCAAATTACTAAATATTAATTGGCCGATGAGTCTGCGGTTCCCATATTGTCACAGGATCCTCAGTCTGACAGACTATTAGAAGTGGGTGTTCAGAACAAGAGAGAACAGACTTCAGCTTCTAAAGTGCGCTTTGACAGATTATTATGGAAAGATAATTATTTTAAAGCTGTGACTGTATAGCTTGAGAACCACTTCAGAAGTTACTTTTTAAAGCTCACTCAGATACCTCAAGATCTGTTTCAGTCTCACGTTTAAATAATTAAGTACATACCACTCACATGAATCTCCGCTCAGGGGCAAGCCGGCATCTAGAGATTGTTCTGGGTTGCAGAGTGAAACTGACACGAAACTTGTTAACTTTTTTTTTGGCATTCCCACGTGCGTTTGGCATGAAAATTAAAACTGCATGCTCAATATGACTGCAAATTTACAATGATTAATTCTCAGAAGTACAGGGAGAAACCAGCCCATAATTCCTACCTTGTATTGACCTAATTAAAAAATTAGTAAATACCGCTATTTACATCAAAAGAAAATGCATACACAGACTAAAATAAGCTATGATACAGTTAGATAACCAATGTCACTGTACCAGACAGAAAAAGTTGGCTTTTAGGAGACCTTAGCTTGCATTCAAATGTCATAACAAACGTGGTTATCACATGGTTTGTGCTTCAGGGTCTAGCTCGGCTACCAGGTGTAAGTAACAAATTCTGGTTTGTCTGCTTCTTGCTTCCTCTCCACCTGTTAGCCAGGAGGATATCATTTCTGTGCTGCCAGGTCTGTGACCAAGTGGCTACAGGGAGAGGTGATAGTCAACGAACTGCGATTGGTGCATTCTGACATCAAGACAAATGCAATTAATACCAACAGTGGACAACAAACTAGTTACAAACTCTAGTGTGCTATTTCGGGTTTACACTAACAAAAAACCCCCAGGTTTGCTAGAAAATGTGCATTCGGACATCACGGACAACTGGGGGTCAGGGAATGGATTTCCATCAGCAGAGAGCAATCTTCTTGCCTCCCTCCTTCTATTGCAGCCCAACGTGATCCCCGACATGCTGTTCCTGGGAGACTGAGGACCTCCAGGAACAACATTAGGAAAGTCTGCAGGAGGGGAGAATCAGCAAAACTGTCCCCCCCCCCCCCATTAATGGAAATTTTCTGTGCGCTCCAATCCCTTGTTTAGAGTTCCAGTTATCTCCTAAACCACTTACATCTTTCTTTCAAGCATTTTCTATTTATCATCCCCTTTTCACCCATATTTACCATGTTAATTTAATGTAGTCCATATGTGAACAAACCATTTTCTCATATGAATTGTAGCAAGCAGCTAATGTGGAAAACTGTTCCTGGAGTGTACCACTTCACACTACAGGTAAGGGACTGCATTATCTGAATGCCTGGCGGGGGGGAGAACACAGGTCTAAAGTACACGTGATGCTGGAGTTCTGTGACTGGAACTCCAGAAGTATTATTTGGCCCTAAGAAACAACTACAGGAAGCGGTAGAAAGAAAATGTGAATCAGGCCTGGGAAAGTGTGCTTAACTCTCCTCCCTTGACCACTGATGGAGAATGATCCCCTTGAGTTGCTTTAAATACAGATCAGGAAAAAAAGATAAGCACCCATATTATACCTGTACAAGAAGCGAGGATCCACGATACTCGTGGGGGGAGAGGCATAGGCGTCAACTGTGGGGGGGTGGCGGGGGCTCAGGCCACCCCTGAGATTTCCTGGGGGGACTGAGCCCCCCCGGCAAAACAGGGCGCCTGCCTGCCTGCCCACTGCCGTGGTGCTTCCCTGCCTAGGCCCGCTCCTCCCTGGCTCCCCTGAACCTACCTGCTCGCTTGCTCACTCCCTCCTTCCTTCCCAGGGCCATCTGGGCGACTGCCAGGGCAACACTCTAGCAATCGCCCTGAAACTCTATGGCACCATAGAGTTTTGGGGTGATTGCCAGAGCGTCACTCTGGCAATGTGCCCAGCATGATGACGTCACTTCTGGGTGACGTCATCACACTGGGTAGTTGCCCCAAATGGCCCAGGGAGGGAGTGAGCGAGTGGGTTCTCAGAAGCTGGGAGCCAGCTGGGCAGGCGGGTGGGGGGGAGGAGGCTCTGGAGGCAGCAGTGTGCACACGCAAGAGCCCCCCCCCCCGAAAATCACAAACTCTATGCCCCTGGGGAGAGGTGAGCCCAGCAACCTGGCCTGCCAAGCCTTCTCCCCCCACCCAAGCACTGGTGGTGAGGCCTGTGTGGCTTCCAGCTGCTGGGCCAGCCAAGTTTTCTCCCCCCCGCCACGGCAATGAGGCACAGTTCCCAGTGCATTCTCTGCACATTTTTTCAACATTTCAGATTTTTCTGTACACCTGGGGAGTGCCTCAAGTACGTAGGAAAATCTCTTTGCCCCCTGTGTGTCCCCAATGTGCGGATTTAGATATCTGCACAGAGGGGCATCCTGGCTATTAGATATATAGATATATATACCCCAATACTGGGATATATAACAGCTTGGGGAAGGAGAACATTTTTTAATAAGCAAAGTGACAGCAGGGGAGAGTTCCCCCTTTCCAGTACCACAAACCACAATCCATATTTTCCTTGCCTCCCTCCCCACAGTTGTGTTTTAGGGATAAATAACATATTTGGAATTACAGTTCTAGAACTCCAACATGACATGTAGTTCAGTCCATAGAAAATTAGCGCACCAAGAAGACCAGGCTTGAATTCTTCTCACTGACATCCATTCTACCACATACAGGTTGCAGTCGCACATGCGAGATAAAGCGGGGGTGGTGGTGGAAGAGAGGCTATTTCCTCTGGTGGAAGTTGACCCGCAGTTGCGTGATCACAGTCTTTTGAAGCTGTAGGCAAACCCTGGCACTTTGTGATCAGATGCAACTGGTTTCTTTTCTTTTTTTTGCCGTTGTTCCCGATGCACTTAAATGAGGGATCGATGATTCGCACCTCAGCCCTGAGGACTCCCTATGGTGTGTGCGATGATGCACATACTGAGAAGGGGGGAAAACAATGGCATGGAGTCAGGAGTCAGGCCTTGCTGGCTAGGCGGGGTATAAATCCAAATAAAATAAATAAATAAAAGGATGGCCTGATCAGACCATCCTGACACCATGAGAGTGCGCTGGAGCAATCAGACAGGGGAAAGTCTGCCCTTGGCCCATTACAACCCGTTTGCTACCGGACTTTCCCTGGTGCCTGTTTACTCTGCTTTTGCGGTGGAGGAACATGGGTTGCTGCCGGCTGCGGGACACTTCCCAGATATTCGTGTCTGATCATGCACGTTAAATCCACCCGGCATTCGCGTCTACGTCGGGGCTAATTGTGCGTGTGATCGCAGCCACAGGGAGTTACATATGAAAAGCAGAGTATGGTATCAACTATATGTGGTCTAAAGGAGCACAATCCAATACTAATTATACACACAAGTGATCCAGATATGATGTCTAAAGGGCTTGAAAGTTCCCCTGCATCAAAGTTCCACATCAGATTGCAAACTTCCCTCCTTTAACATACGCTTTAGCGTACAGAAGTATCACACTGGCTAGAAGGGATATAAATCTTAATAAATAAATAAATAAATAATACCGAGCCTGATGATAGCTGAGTTGGTACAGGCTGTAACCATGACGTCCTGCTCTGTGTTCAAATCTATTTTATGAAACATCCATTCATAAACATCCCAGCATCCATGCTCCCCTTGGTAGTAAATTGCCTGGCATTTATATCGTGTTTCTCAAGACCACCAGTCTTGCAATAGAAAACATGTCCTGGTGTTACACGGACAGAAGACTTTGATTGTAAATATTTACGCCCCCAACGGAGCTAAAGAAATCTTTTTTAAAGAACTACAAATGGAACTGAACAGTGTAAACTATGAACAAATCATAATGTTGGGAGACTTTAATGGGACTGTGAATAATAAAATAGATAGGTGCTCAAAGAGAAAAGACAACACACTAGGGAAACTTCCAAAAAATTTTTTTGAACTGATAAAACAGGAAAAGCTGGAGGATATTTGGAGGAAGGTTAACCCACAAGGGAAAGACTATACTTTTTACTCTAACAGACATGATTCACATTCAAGAATTGATATGATCTGGATGTCTATTAATCTAACATTCAAGACAAAAAAAGTTGAAATTCTACCTAGAATAATCTCAGACCACAATCCTTGTCTATGGACTTCTGGGCAAATAAAAAGGCAAGGGAGATGGAGAATAAATGAGGACTTATTAGACAACCAAGAAATGGTTAAAAAATTACATGAAGAGACAAATTTATATTTTCAAGCGAACATACAAAAAGAAGTAAAAATTCAAACTGTGTGGGATGCGTACAAAGCAGTTATGAGAGGATTATTGATATCATTGAACGCTAAAGACAATAAAAAGAAAAGAGAACAATATGAAAACATTGTACAAGCCATTAAAATAAAAGAAAAGGAACTGAAGAACAGACCAGGAAAAAAGAAACTGCAAAAGGAAATTTGGATGTTACAAGACCAAGCAAAAGCTATTTTGAATCAAGAGACTTACTGGAACCTGAAAAAATTGCAACAAAAAGCATTTGAAGGTGCAAATAAACCTGGAAAGTACTTAGCATGGCAATTAAAGAAAAAACGTGAAAATAAATTTATTACTAAAGTGATACGGGACAATATTGAGATAATAGACAATAAGGGAATAAAAAGAGAATTTTTTAAATATTATGCAAAGCTTTTTAAGAAGGAAAATAAAGACAGAAGAAGGATTAAAGAATACCTACAGTCATTAAAATTACCAAAACCAACGGAGAAAATCAAAGAACTACTTAACTGCCCAATGTCACTACAAGAGATTAAAAATGCAATAAATGATTCAAAATTAGGGAAAGCACCTGGATCAGATGGATTTACAGCTGTTTTATAAATCACTACAGGATTCGATCTCACCAGTGTTATTGCTATTAATGAATGACATAGGAGTGACAGGTGAGGTCCCGGAGACTTGGAAAGAAGCAACCATTTCACTCATTCCGAAAGAAGGTCAAGATTTAACCAATGTTAAAAATTATAGACCAATTTCTTTGTTAAACAATGACTATAAGATTTTTGCCAAGATTATAGCTGATAGGCTTAAGGAACATCTTAAAGAGACTATACAGACAGAACAAGCAGGATTTTTACCTAATCGCCAAATAAGAGACAATATAAGAGTAGTAGTGGATGCTATAGAGTACTATGATAAACATCCGGAGAAGGAAGTGGGCTTTCTTTTTTTAGACGCGGAAAAAGCGTTTGACAATTTAAATTGGGATTTTATGTTTGAAGTGTTGGAACATCTTGAAATTGGAGACTATATGCTTAATCTTATTAAGTCAATATACAGAGAACAGAAATCCTCTTTAATAAATAATACTGAAAAAACGGATTACTTTAAAGTGGAAAAAGGAACACGACAAGGATGCCCACTCTCGCCGTTGCTATTTATTTGGATTTTGGAAGTCTTGTTACTAAATTTGAAAGAAGATAAAGAAATTAAAGGCTTAACAATAAAAGGTTTCTCTTTTAAATATAGAGCCTTTGCAGACGACGTGATGTTTATAGCTGAAGACCCTATGACTACACTACCATATTTGTTGCAGAAAGTAAGAGAGTTTGGTGATTTGGCTGGGTTTTATGTAAATAAGAACAAATCGAAAGTGATGTGTAAAAATATGCCAAATAATAAGCAAATTGAATTACAAAATCTTATAGAATGTGAAGTGGTGAAAAAGACAAAATATCTAGGTGTAAACCTAACAATGAAAAACATTGATTTGTATAAGAATAATTATGAGAAATTATGGCAGCAAGTTATGCAAGATATTAAAAGGTGGAATGTATTAAATTTGTCACTGCTGGGTAGAATTGCAGTGGTTAAAATGAATGTGTTACCAAGAATAATGTTTCTGTTTCAAACTATTCCAATTGTGAAAGATGTAAAAACATTCAAATGCTGGCAGAAGGAATTGACTAAGTTTGTGTGGGGAGGGAAAAAACCAAGGATTAAGATGAAAATAATGTGTGATGCTAAAGAGAGAGGTGGGTTTCAGTTACCAAACTTAAGGCTATATCATGATGCAGTATGTTTGACTTGGATAGGGACATGGACTATGTTACAAGACAGAAAGTTATTGTCCCTGGAAGGTCATGACTGTAGGTTTGGGTGGCACGCATATCTGTATTATGGTAAAACAAAAATGGACAATATGTTTAAGCATTATTATTTGAGAAGAACATTAATCGATACGTGGACAAGATATAAAAACTTTTTTCCAGAAGAAATACCTATGTGGATTGTACCTGCAGAAGTTTTAAATCTATCATCTCACTACAAAGGACAAGACTGGTTGAAATATAGAGACCTGTTAACAAGACATGGTAAAGACTTTAAATTGAAGGAGCAGCAGCAGATGGACTTTGATTATGGCTGGTTAAGGTACAGACAAATATATGATATGTACAGAAGTGATAAAAAATCTGGTTTTAGAGAAAAAAACAATGAAATAGAACAAATTTGGGAGGAAGATGGGAAAAAAATGATTTCTAAAATGTATAAAGTATTGTTAAAATGGTTTAATGCCGATGAAATGGTAAAGGAACAAATGATAAAATGGGCGATAAACCTAAACAAAGACATTGAAATGGAATCTTGGGAATTTTTATGGAAAAATGCAATGAGTATTTCTACATGTTATAATCTAAAAGAGAACTGTTTTAAAATGATGTACAGATGGTATATGACACCAAAAAAAATTGCAAATATTAATCAAAATATGTCTAACAAATGTTGGAAATGTAAAAAGAAAGAAGGTTCTTTTTATCATATGTGGTGGACTTGTGATAAAGCGAAGACTTATTGGTCTATAATACATGCAGAAATTGAAAATTTTTTGAAATGTACATTTAAGAAGTTGCCTGAAATGTTACTGCTTGGACTTAAACTAGAAGAGATAAATGTAAAGAAAAGGACAATAATATGGTATATGATTACAACAGCAAGAATGGTGTATGCACAAAGTTGGAAAAATGAAAAAATACCAGAAGTGTGGGAATGGTTGAAAAAATTGTTATATATGGCTGAAATGGATAAATGGACTAGAAAGTTGAATAATCTGTACTCAGAGACTTTTTTAGAAGATTGGGAGGATTTGAAAGAATATGTTGAAAAATATTGGGACATGAAAAACTACATTTATACATGGTTATAATAGCATAAAGGAATAGAAATTGAGTATATGAATGTACTAAGGATAATTAGATAATGAACTTGTTTTTTAGAATTATATAAGAATATAGAAAATAAGAATTGGTATATAAGTATTTTAAAGATATATAACCGTTACCAGAAATGTAAACATAGAGATAAATATTACTATTTTGGATAAAGTGGAAAATGTGTTATGCTTCAGATGTGGTGGGAAACCACCAATACAAGATAAAAGCAAGACTATACAAATAGAACAAAATGTTATATAATATGGAAAAAAGGATTTGTATAAAACAAATGTATTAATTTTAATGTTTTGAAAAATAAAAACTTTCTTACAAAAAAAAAAAAAAGAAAACATGTCCTGGTACTTAACAGTGTTTGCTCTTGTGTTTGCGTGGAGATCTGAGCCACGTGTCTTTCCACAGTGCTGAAGGTGGGGCCCATGAGATTGGGCAAGGGGCAGAGAGGAACATTCCATACTGAAATAGCAAGGTTGTTGATGCTCTGCAAGTAATGGCCCGTCTACACTATAAATATAAGACTACCAGGGAATCCAGTTACACGCACTGCCTGAAAACTAGTCACAATACACACACCTAATTGATACACAAGAGGAAAGATGCACTGTAACATAAAGCTCTGGGTACAAGGAGGCTTGCGATGAACAATAAAAACAGGAACTACCCAGTACTAACACTTGCCCAGCTGCTGTCAATGGAGGCCATTCATGACAGTCCACAAAGCCCTTCATGAACAGGTTCTCTGGAACAGCCCTGCCTTCCATGATATTTCTGGAGTCCATTCCACTAGATGGGTGATGCATGAAGAGAAGGCATCAGAAGGGGCAGAAGCCTTTCGAGCAGGAGCTCGGGGGAGCGCAGCTCCGGGAGTTGGTGCCAGCCCCCCCCTCCCACGGGGGAATGCCTGCTTGTGTCATGGCTGCAGCAAAATGACCCCCATCCCCTGGAAAGGTCCTTGTTTCTCCGACCAGCTTTCTGAAGGCTTCAGCCACCACTGAAGCTATCCTCCCAGAATAGTGGTATTTCTGAGGCTTGGATTAGTAGCTGTCCCCTCTCTGCCAGCTCTTTCTTTCTCTCTTTCTCTCTCTCTCCTTTCTTTCTTGCCTTCAGACATACTTCTGGTAATGTCAGGTGGTGTAGCATATGCAAATAAGTTATGCTAATGAGTTATGCTAATGAGCTCCTGCACCTCTTTTTCTACGAAATAACCCCTGGGCAGAAGAAATGCTGTACGGAAAGCAGCAGGCACATAGGTTCATGCAGAGCAAGGTGGTCCTTCAGAGCCCCCAGGAACTCCTGAACATACTCCATACAGTCTTCTTCATTCTACTCAAACACAACCTCATCATATGACAGCCGACGGCACGATTTGTCCAGTTCCACAGGCCTCCAATGTATACTGTAATAAAATGATTCAGAAATAAGCGTGGGATAAAGAATTAGGGACTGTAGACTACCACTGTACATAGTTTGCATTATCTGTTGCCGTAGGTGGGTTCCTACTACACAGGGGTCATTTCGAGCAGGAATGCGCAGGAACGCCGTTCCGGGAGTAACAAGCCCAGGAGTGGGCACACATGGTGATGTGCTGTGGAAAAAAGCAAAAGCATACTAACTTGATCTGTATTTTCATGCTTATTGTAGGGTAGCTTCCTTCAAGAGCAAGGGAAACCTAAAGTGTCTTTAGTCAAAGTGTAAAGCTGGCTCGCCAGCTCTGAGTTGGAGATTTTTGGGGTGGAGCCTGAGCGGTGGGTGTTGCCTTCTGACACACTTCCGATGATGTCAGGGTGTGTGGCATACGCAAACAAGTTATGATAATCAGCTCCTGCTCCTTTTTTTTTTTTTTTACCAAATGACTCCTGCCTATGCAGTTCTTGCATTGTTTAATGTATCATGCTAAGATTTATCTTTTCTGCCCCACTGTTTCTGATCTCTTGTTGGCTCCAGATTTTTACCAGTCAAATTCTATTGCACTGTCTACTGGATGTCCCATTCAATGCTCCGTCTAAGCTGTGAAGTCTTCTGAGCAAACATTCTACTTTGTGAGCTACTTTGAGAGCCAGTTTGGTGTAGTGGTTAAGTGCGCAGACCCTAATCTGGGAGAACCGGGTTTGATTCCCCACTCCTCCACTTGTACCTGGCTGGATGACCTTGGGCAAGCCATAGCTCTGTACCAGCTGTTCTTTCAAGGACAGCTTGGGAAAGAGCTTTCTCAGCCCCACCTACCTCACAGGCAGTGTTCCCTCTAAGCTGAGTCAGTGTGAGCTAGCTCACAGTTTTTTAGCCTCCGGCTCAGACATTTTTGTCGTAGCTCAGGAAAGGTGGCTCCAGAGCAAACTCATTTATGCAGTAGCCAAATCATCCACTCACAACTTTAATGCCAGTAGCTCACAAAGTAGAATTTTTGCTCACAAGACTCCACCGCTTAGAGGGAGCACTGCTCACAGGGTGTTTGTTGTGGGGAGGGGAAGGGAAAGGAGTTTGTAAGCTGCTCTGAGACTCCAAGTGAGTGAAGGGTGGGGTATAAATCCTATCTCTTCTCTTCTTCTTCTTCTTACTGGCATTAAAGTTGTGAGCAGGTGATTTGGCTGCTGCATAAATCAGTTTGCTCTGGAGCCATCCTTCCTGAGCTAAGACAAAAATGTGTGAGCCGGAGGCTAAAAAACTGTGAGCTAGCTCACACTAACCCAGCTTAGAGGGAACACTGGTCCCATCATGTTGATTGCATTGACTCATTCTGTGTAATCCGCCTTGAGCCCCAGCAAGAAAGATGGACTATAAATAATGTGAATAAATCAATGCATGAAGCGCTTTAAAGGAGACCACACCAGCACCTTGATTTGAGTCTGGGAGCAGACAGGTAGCCAGTGAAGCTGTACTGATGGAGTTCTTTTTCTACTGCCTAGTCCCAGTCAACAGAAGGGCAGCTGCTTTTGCCAGGCCGATTCCGCACTAGTTGTTGCCCCGGAGTCACTCCCCGATAAAATTCGGGCCAGAACAACAGTTCCCCACTTGTTGCTCCAGGTCTGCAGTTGGCCCGAATGTAATCGTTTCCCTTGGATCTTCCATTTCCGGGATTTTCAGGGGGTTTTTTGCCACGGGAGTGAGGTCGGGGCATTCAAGTAGGGAACTCCAAAATCGGAGTTTCTTGCTCTACCCCTTTAATGCCCCTCTGCTTCTTTCTCTCCCCTTTCCCTCCCCTTTCCCACCCTGGCATGAGCGGGGGTTTTTTTGTTCCCCACTTTGTTGTGTTACAGCAACACAACACGACATTGATCCACCGTTGATTGGCATTTAAATGTCTTTTTAAAAATGTACTTTTGTTGTTGATGTCTGCACATTTCTTTGTTGCATTTTTTGCACAAAAGTCGTGCCTGAGTCATGCCACTATAAAAATATGTATTGATGGCTTTGAGGCGCAGCGTGAGCTGTTCCCCCCCCCCCCCAGCTGCATTACAACAACACGACACAACATTGATTTATCGTTGTGTGGTTAACATTTTTTGCGGGGCCAATGTATTGCGGGTGGCGTGGTGGTGTGGACACAATGTTCCCCCTCCATTTCCCATCCCTTTCCCACCCTCCCTTTCCCCTCCAACTCTGGCGCAAGCTTTTTTTTTCTTACAGGGATGATTTTCGCAGGCTTGGAAGCTCAGATGGCCAATCACAGCTTTGTTGCGTCACGACGTCATAACGCAACTCCACCTACATTAAAAAAGGGGGGGAGACGGGCGGGGGCTCAAGATTCGGGGCAAGGACAGATGCGGAAATGAAGAACCGGCATCAACCCGGGGCAGATTCATGTAATGCGGAAACGCGCACACTGATTTGGACCAATTAAACCTGGGAGGAAAGGGAAGCAAAGCACTTGTGTGGAATCAGCCCCAGTGAGCCTCTGAGGCTGAGGACAGACTGAGGATCTGTCCCAGAACAGCCACGGGGCCGAAAGCCATGTGGGAAAAGCAGCCCTGGGCCAGTTCACACTGGCTGCAAACAAACCGGGGAGGAGGTGTGCGGCTGCCGGCTGTCTCGGCGAGGTGCGGCTATGTACATAGCCACAGCAGCTGGAACAGCCCGGCCACACTTCCGGCGCCGCGTGCCCTGCGCCGTTGGCACATCCATACCCACAGGAAGCGGCAGGGAAGCACACCCAGACGCTGGAGACCAGTTCCCTGGGGTCTCCGCCTGAAGCACAAGGACCACGCTTCAGGCACGGGTGAGTGCGCGCGGGCGGCGGGGGACAGCTGCGACTGCATGGAAGGCCTCTCTGCCTTCACTTCTAAAGCGGAGGCACAGTGGGCCACATCGCCAGTCTGTCCTCAGCTTGAGTTAATGTCAAAGGTACTGCCTGTTTCAAACAAATGTCTTTTCCAGTGCACTATCTGAAATGGTTTAACTAGTGATGGCAAGCACTGAACCTTGTCCAAGTTAAAACATCTCTCCCTTATGAATGACAGAAGAATCTCTAAAAAACCTAATTCTAAAACTTGGCATTAAAAAAATGCCACCGTGCAAGTTACTTCTAGGTGCCTCAACCTTAATGCCGACCAAGGATCGTATGGGAGAGCAAGGAGTAGCAATCCCGTTGCACACTAACATGCTGCCTACCCTATGCCTTCATTTGAACGTGTTCCCACGACGCTGCCTTATACTGAGCCCAGGCCTATCAAGGTCAGTATTGCCTGCTCTGACAGGCAGCAGCTCTCCAACACTTCGAGCCTTTCACTTCGAGCCTGGCCACTTAAAGTGGACGTGCTATAGTTTGAACTGGGGCCTCCCATATGCAAAGCAGATGCTCTGCCACTAAGCCACAAGGTTATAGCTTCAGTTGTTAAAATTCAAGTTCTAAAATTCCGAAAGTCTGTGTCTTATTAAAGACTGACATACTACTGCCCCCCAGTTTCAGTGTTGCAGAGGAAAAGGATTTGGGCTGAAAGAGCAAGAGAAAATGTGGGGGTGCTTGGAAGCTAAATTGAAAGACAGCACCATCTGCAAGTCTCTGCAATGTGTATACTGATTCCTTACAAATCTACCCAACCACTATGGTCAACTTCTGAGGCCCTCCTTTGGGCCCCCCTGGACTTTTGAGATCAGAGAGCTGGAAGCCCAGGAGAGGGCCTTCTTGGTCGTGGCACCAAAATTCTGAAACTTCCTCCCCAGGGAGATTTGTCTGCCCCATTCAGTTGCCATCTTCCTCCAGCAGGTGATTTGTCTAGTTTTCTCTCAGTGATTCCCTCCAGGCCCTGCCTTATGTTTTGACATCGACTAGGACCAGGGCGTTTTCCTTAGCAGCTCCGGCTTACTGCAAAGAGCTCCCAGGTGAGATCAGGGCCCTGCGGGACCTCTCACAGTTCTGCAGGGCCGTGAAAACGGCGCTTTTCCAGCAGGCTTCCCGATAGCCTCTGGGCTGACCTAGAGTTAGAAGCCATCTAGAGCAATAGTACTGCTGACCACATGTGAATGCACTTTATTCAGAGAACCGGCATCGATATTAATGGTTTTAAATTGTTATTAAGTAGTGTTATTTCGATGTATTTTTGTTCTGAAATATTTATTGGTTTTATTGGTTTTATGTGAACCGCCCTGAGCCAGCTTCAGTGGGAGGGTGGAATAACAACAACAACAACAACAACAGTTATTTTTATGTTTTAGTATGTATATTTTAGCTTTGGTTTTAATTGTTTTAATGATGTGGTTTTGTTTGGTTTTTAGGATGACTTTTTCTTATGTATGTTTTTAATCCATTAGCTGCCTTGGTGGCCCTGACAATGGCAGAAAGGCAGGGTATAAATAGTTTTGCAAACAAATAAAACATGAGACCAGATTTAATAAAGAATGGCTTCACCTAACATACATGTGTATTTTGGTTCATGAATAAATACGCAAGCATCTTAATTCTTTTCTTAAACCAAGTGGTTTTTTTAAAAAAGATCTTTGTAGGGATTTATATATATGCTTTGTGAGTTTCTGAGTGGATACTGACCAATTCTGTTTTACCTAGGTATGTATGCACCACCTTTCTCTCCAATGGAGAGATCTAGAGTGGCTCACTACATCAATTCTCCCTTCTTTCATTTTATCCTTACAACAACCCTGTATGGTAGTTTAGGCTGATCGTTTAGGCTGATAGCAAATGGCTCTTCCAAGGTTACCCAGCGAGCTTCATGGCGGAGTGCGGATTTCAACCTGGGTTTCCCAGATCCTAGTCCAACACTAAAGATTACACCATGCTGGTGTCTGCCTGGAGTCAGGGGTGTCACTTAGGACAGAGAAGAGATTGGATTTATACCCCACCCTTCACTCAGAGTATCAGAGCAGTTTACAATCTCCTTTTCCTTCCCCTCCCCACAACAGACACCTTGCGAGGTAGGTGGGGCTGAGAGAGCTCTGTCAAGGACTGCTCCTGAGAGAACAGCTCTGAAAGAACTCGTGACTCACCCAAGGTCATACTCATGCCAGCAGCTGCATGCAGAGGAATGGGGAATCAAACCCAGTTCTCCCAGATTAGAGTCCACACTCCTAACCACTACAGCAAACTGGTGCCACTCTCACAGTGTCAAAGCATCAAATGTGAATTGCTCAGGGATGACCTGATGTGATGGTGGTGAAATGCACAAGCTGTCATGGCGAAGTGTCCAAAGGCCCTTTCTGCAGTTTGTGCTGCAGGAGCATGAAGGATGTGTTTGCACAGTACACTTCATGCTCATTGGTGTTGCCTCGGCTGTTACCAAATCCTTTCTTTGCACAAGGAAATAGGTAAGATTAAACAAGTATGAGTGGCTGGAATGTCTGTGATAAGTTCTGTAATTATTCTCCCTACAACCACAATGGGAAAAATTCCCACCAGAAGTATCTACAGTTGCCCAGCACCCAAATAATGCTAGTTTGCTTTTAGCTGGCAACAGCTAAAAGAGCTGTCATAAGTAAACCAGTTAGTAACCCTGACTCTTCTCGTCAGAATGGCCTTCATTATTCGTCTACGTGGACCTGTTGTTGGCTATTGAGAGTTTGAATTTCACAGCTTTCAAGACAGACAGTTAACAAGCAAGCACCGAATACAGCAACCGTTTTTAGCCTGTTTCAGTGAGAACAACCAAGGGACCTGTGCCACCTTTACTGTGATCTTAAGCCTTTACAGAGAAAAGTCTGCTTCATCAGATGCATGGTGAACAATGGAGGCATTGGATATTATGTGCACAGACCCAGTTATGCAGGGCTGGTGGGGGGAGAAAACACGTCTGCTGTCAAGGCTGAGATTCAACAGAGAACATCCCTGTCCTTGAACAAGCCACTTCCAGCTCTCAACATGAAGAACAGCAGCAGCACTCTGCTCTGTAGCTGGCCATTGCCTCGACATTCAAAGCGAGAATCACGCATAGTTTCTAAGCCCTGGATTTAAACCTGGAGCTGCCTATACAGGATTATAACAATAGGAAATCATTCTCTGTCTTTCACTAATCCATTTTCTATTGGACTCCTGTGGAAACAGAATATGAAATACAATATGAAATAATTTCTTTGAACAAAAAAAGACTGAAATGATACATCACCATTTTTAAAAAATCATAGAATCATACAATTGGAAGGGACCTTCAGGGTCATCTATTTAATTTATTTATTAATTTATTGGCTCAATTTATACCCCACCTGCCCTGCAAGCAGGCTCAGGGTGGCTTACAAAATCAGTACACAGGTACTATTAAGATACCTTAAAAGCAAGGTGCTAGTACTATTTCCATAAGATGGCGTGATATTGCTTTCAGAGTGCTTACAGACATTTCACCATCTCAATGGCCTCCTGAGTCCCGATGGAGTAGACCCACGGTTGGAACTGTGGGCCGGGCTTGTTGATGGTACTAGTGAGGGCGGCTCCTTAGTTGAAAGCCTGGTGGAAGAGCTCTGTCTTGCAGGCTCTGCAAATTGTAAAAGGTGTAAATCTAGTCTAACCCCCTGCACAAGGCAGGAAATACACAAATATCTCCGCCTCACACCCCCAGTGACCGCTGTTCCATGCCCAGAAGATGACAAAAAATCTCCAGGACCTCCAGCCAAACTGGCCTGGAGAAAAATTGCTTCCTGACTCCAAAGTGATCAGCATTTCCCTGGGCATTTAAGAAAGGGCCACAAGAACTAAGCATGGATGCAACCCTTCCTGCCCTCTCTTCTCACAATCTGCCTAAGTTCGCAGAATCAGCATTGCTGTCAGACAGCCATCTCGCCTCTGTTTAAAAACCTCCAAAGGAGGAGAGCCCACCACCTCCAGAGGAAGCCTGTTCCTCTGAGGAACCACTGTGTCAGGAAGTTCTTCCTAATGTTTAGCCGAAAACTCTTCTGATTTAATTTCAACCCCTTGGCTCTCATCCGAACTTCTGGGGCAACAGAAAATAACTCTGCCCCATCCTCTATATGACAGCCCTTCACGTACTTGATGTTGGTTATTATCATGTCACCTCTCAGTCGTCTCCTCTCCAGGCTAAACATACCCAGCTCCTTCAACCTTTCCTCAGAGGACTTGGTCTCCAGATCATCTTCGTTGCCCTCCTCTGGACACATGCAACTTGTCTATATCCTTAAACTGTGGCGCCCCAAACTGAACACAGTACTCTAGGTGAGGTCTAACCAGAGCAGGGTAAAGGGATACTATCACTTCGCATGATCTGGACACTTTACTTCTGTTGATACAGCCCAAAGTTGCATTTGCCTTTTTTGCTACAGCATCACATTGCTGACTCATATTCAGTGTATGGTCTACTATGACCCCTAGATCCTTTTCACACACACTACTGCCAAGTCTCCCCCATCCTATAATGATCCATCCTTGATGGGCTACCAGGATGTTTTGCTTCCCGGTATATTATGCTGAAAGCTATTTCATTTGAAAGACTGTGCTAGTTAAAACTCCAGTAAAAGCTTTCCTGTTACTTTAATGATAACTGTCTTCCCTTTGGGTTATTTTTGTAAAAATATATTTTAAGAGGATGCAAATGGGACTATAGCACTTTCCCTCTCTTAAATATGTATTTATTTCCCTCCAGCGATGGCTAAAACATCTAATGGACTCTCAGTCATGACTTAGCATAGGGCAATTTAAGGAATTTCTATTTTAAGGCATTTTTCTTCTACTTTTCTCCCACACTTGGGACACTGAGCCACTCGATGGTGGTGATCGGTGGGACACTGAGCCACTCGGTGGTGATATCAAGTTTCCGCTGACTTATGGAGAGCCTGTAGGATTTTTAAGTCAAGAGATGGACAGAGGTGGTTTGCCGTTGCCTGCCTCTGCGTAGCAACCCTGGATTTCCTTGGTGGCCTCCCAATCAAGTAGTAATCAGGTAGGGTTGCCAGGTCTGGGTTGGAAAATACCTGGAGACTTTGGGGGTGGATCTGGGAGAGGGCGGGGTTTGGGGAGGGGAGGGGGCCTCAGCATAGTACAATGCCATAGAGTCCACCCCTCAGAGCAGCCATTTTCTCCAGGGAAGCTGATCTCTGTCTAGGGCTGCCAAGTCCCCGGTAGGGTGGGGAAACACCGATTTTTAGTGCTTTCCCCCGCCTTTTCCAAGTTGGCCACCGGGGGGACAAAATGACTACCTTAAAAGGGAAATGTCTGCAGAGAGCCTGCCCTGCAGTTAAAAGCCTCACCAGACATTTCCCCTTTAAGAAGTCAGCAAGAGAGCTTCCACAGCAAGAGAGGTCCGCCCAGAGATTAAGGAGGGACTGAAGAAGCTGCTTTTGCATGTGGCTGGCAAAGTAAGTTTCTCTTCCAGCTCCTTTCCTTCTCTCTCCCTCTTTCTTTTTTCTGTCTGTCTGTCTCTCTCTCTCTCTGTCCCCATCCAGCAGAGGTCTATCAGTGGCTATTATTAGCCACAAGCTCTAAATGGAACACTTTGTCTGGGGCAGTGATGCTCTGAATTCTTGGTGCTTGGGGGGCAACAGTGGGAGGGCTTCTGGAGTTCTGGCCCCGCTGCTGGACCTCCTGAGGGCACCTGGTATTTTTGGCCACTGTTGTGACACAGAGTGTTGTACTGGATGGGCTGTACTGGATGGGCCGATCCACTGTGGCTTCTCTCCTGTTCTTATGATATGAAAATCATATTAAGCACTTGTGTAGCACTTAGTGCTTCATATTCTGCCGAGATGAGGAAGGATTCAGTAGGGCCGTTGCTCAGTGATAGAGCATCTGCTTGACATGCAGGAGGTATCAGCTTCTTCAGCTAAAAAAGGATCAGGTAATAGGTGACATTAAAGATCTCAGCCTGAGACCCTGGAGAGCCACTACCAGTCTGAGTAGTCAATACTGACCTTGATGGACCAATGGCCTGATTCAGTATTAGGAAACTTCATGAGTTCATGTGTCAGCATGTGGAAGCAACATCACAGGATGTGACATCACAAAATGATGTCACTTCCTTTCTCCTGGCTCCACCCCCAAAGTCTCCTGGCTCCACCCCCAAAGTCCCCAGATATTTCCCAAGTTGGACTTGGCAGCCCTATCTCTGTCAGCTGGAGATCAGTTGTAAAATTGGGAGATCTCCAGGCCCCACCAGGAGGCTGGAAACCTTATAACCAGGACTAAACCCCTGCTGAGCTTCTGAGACATGAGAAGATTGAGCTAGCCTGGGTCATCCACGTCAGGGCCCAAGCAGCTTACAAAGTAAAAAAATAGTATCAATAGTACATATTTAAATAAGATGACAGGACCCCAAAGTCACCCAGTTCAAGCTTAAAACAGGTGATGATTCATGAAGATATCCTGGGCTGATGCTGGTTCTGCTGGCATGGCTCTACGGCTGCCAAGTCTCCCCAGGGGGCAGGGATTTCCCCGCTAAATAGGTCCCGAATCCGCCGGTCCAGATCTGGCTGGTGGGGGGAACCCTACCTCTGAAGTGGCCTGATCAGGCCAATGTGCCTGGTGTGATGACGTCACCTGGAAGTGATGTCATCATGCTGGGCATGTTGCAGGGTGACGCTCTAGCAATCGCCCAGAAAACTCTATGGTACTATAGAGTTTTAGGGTGATTACCAGAGCAACACCCCGGCAACGTGCCCAGTGTGATGACATCACTTCCGGGTGCGCATCGCGTGTGCGCAGGACTCCCGGAGAGGGACCAGGACTCCCCTGCTTTTTTTTAGGTAAGACTTGGCAACCCTATGTGGCTCATGCATGGACACCGGCTGCCAGCTACAGGCAAAGAACTGCCCTTCGGGGCACACTTCTAGCCCAGCCCCGGCTTTAAGTCACCTGGTCTTATTCAGTGGGCTCAGATATTCACAATTTCCTCCCCGTTCTCTTTGTCCCATCCGCAACAGTCCCTTCAAGTGGCCAATTATCTGAAGTATACAAAAGCTCAGGGTCATAAAGGCTAGTAATGAAACCCTAGAAAATGTGATAAGGTGGCTAAGAATGGACTCTCCTCAACCCCCTTTATATCTGGCAGGTTAGGAAACAAAAGTCAAGAAATATAGAATGTGTCCTGACCTGGATAGCCCAGGCAAGCCTCATCTGGACAGATCTCGGAAGCTAAGCAGGGCCAACCCTGGCAAGTATTTGGATCATGGGAGACCTCCAAAGAATACCAGGGGCAGGAGGCCAGAGGCAGGCTATCAAGCCACTTCTCTGAATGTCCTCCATGCCCCAGCAGGAGTCACCAGAGGTTGCCATGACTTCCAGGTCCACATGCACACACACAATAAACGCAAAAAAGAAAGAATCACAGACCGTCAGAAGCAGACCGGAACAGTGGATGTGTTGTGGTCAAGCAAAACAATTCCAGGGCATTCAGAACAGACTCTTCCTCAGAGGAAATAGAGAAGCATCCTTTGATTTTTAATCCAGGTTTCACCAAGAAGATCAACCAGTTCCATAACAGAAAAAGTACAACAATGAAATTTGGGACAGCTTTACTGTTCAGGCACAAAAAAGATGCTCCTGCTAACCAATTCTCCTTTCTTTTGTATTTTGGAAGCAGAAACGGGCCCAAGTCTCTATCCACTACTGCACCATATTAATGGACACTAAACTGTTCTCATCTTAAAGGTTTTCACAGCACGGTCCTAGCAAAAAGGCTCACTGAATGGTCAGGGCTGCCAGCTCTAGGATGGGAAATACCTGGAGATTCGGGGGCAGAGCCTGGGGAGGGTGAGGTTTGGGAAGAAGAAAAAGAGCTGGTCTTTATACCCTGCTTTTCTCTACCCTAAGGGGCTGTGGTGGCTCAGAGGTTAAGATGCTGACCGGAAGATTGATAGCTCAGCAGTTCGAGACCCGAGTGCTGTGTGACGGAGTGAGCTCCCATCTCTGGCCCCGTCTCCTGGCAACCTAGCCGTTCAAAAGCAAGAAACTGCAAGTAAATAAATAGGTACCACTTCAGTGGGAAGGTAACAGTGTTCAGTGCACCTCGGCGTTTAGTCATGCCGGCCACATGACCATGGAGAAGTCTTCAGACAGCAGTGGCTCTTTGGCTTGGAAATGGAGATGAGCACTGGCTTTCGAGCAAGGGAAACCTTCACCTTTTCTCTCCCCTAAGGAAAGTGGCTTTCAATCGCCTTCCCTTCCTCTTCCCACAACAGGCACCTTGTGAGGCTAAGAGAGTTCTGAGAGAACTGTGACTGGCCCAAGGTCACCCAGCAGGCTTCATGTGGAGGAGTAGGGAATCAAGGCCATTTTTCCAGATTGGAGTCTGCTGCTCTTAACCACTACACCACACTGGGAAGGAGAGGACCCTCAGCAGGGTATAATGCCACGGAGTCCACCCTCCACAGCCGTCATTTTCTCCAGGGGAACCAAACTGTGTCGCCTGGAGATCAGTTCTAATTCAGGGAGATCTCCAGGCCCTACCTGGTGACAGGGAACCCTACTTGATGTTGCGGGTTTGCAGAAGTAACACAAGAGTTGTGCTTCCTGGCAACACGGAAAAGAGCTGTGTGTATAGCTCTCCAGCTAAGAGAGATACAAGCACCAAGTGTATGTGGAACTGACGCATTGTGCCACGCGATAAATTAGCAGTCCTCCATTACACATTATGCAAAAGTGTGAGTCATTCACTTTCAGGCAAATGTTAGGACTGCAGCTTACGATATGGGAGTGGTTTGGAGAGCACTCTCGCTATAGTTTAAGTGTGGGAAGGACACCGCCACTCAGTGTCAAAGCCAGTACTTACCCCTATTCAGCCAATTCACTCTTGAAGGCCACACTTCAAGGTTTTGCAGAGACAACACACTCCAGCATAGCAAATCATAAACCTTTGTCTTGCACTGCCCAAAAAAGACTGGAAATACAGATCCAACCACTCATTCCCAAGACGTTAAAGTAACAAATTTATTTATTTACTTCATTTATACCCCACCCTTCTCCCCAATGGGGATGCAGGGAGGCTTACATAACTCTCCTCTCTTCCATTTTATCTTCACAACAACAGCCCTGCGAGGCAGGTTAGGCTGCGAGAGTGTGACTGGCCCAAGGTCACCCAGCAAGTTTCCATGGCCTAGAGTGGAGATTCGAACCTGAGTCTCCCAGATCCTAGTCCAACACTCTGACCACTACGCCATACCAACTCTTGCTTATGGGATGGCCGTTTCCATTGATTCTCCCTTCACACTGCAGATCTCCATTTTACCTCCTCTACCATTCTGGAATGCCAAGAATGAAATTTCAGTGGGTCGGAAGCCTTAGTGGGTTGCGAGGGAAAGGCAGAATAGACAGAAATTCCTATCTTAAGAAAATGCAGTACTTTAGAACTGTGTGGTTGGATAAGAATCAGCATTGTTGCCTATGAAGTAGGCTTCCCAACCTCCAGGTGGCACCTGGAGATCTCCTGCTATTACAATTGCTCTCCAGATGACCAAGATCAGTTCCCCTGGAGAAAACAGCTGTCTTGGAAAGTGGACTCTATGGCATTATACCCTGCTGAGGTCCCTCCCCTCCTCAAACACCACCCTCCCCAGATTCCATCCCTCCAAATCTCCAAGTACTTCCCAACCCAGGGATGGCAAACTCTCTACGAACACAATTCAGAATCCCCATTCCACACACAACTTGCACAGAAAGGGCAGGAAAGACCCAGTCGGTAACCATTCTGAATGGGAATTCATGACACTTTCAAGCATTTTTAGTTTTCCCCACTATCAAACACTAAGAAGAAGCACAAATTCTGAAGGGGCAATGCTGTCTTCCAGCTGTGAGCCCCCCACCCCACCCCCTTGAAGTGGAAGACCACACCCCCTTGAGCAAAAGCGCCACCTTCAGAAATAAGAACATAAGAGAAGCCAATGTTGGATCAGGCCAATGGTCCATCCAGTCCAACAGTCCGTCACACAGTGGCCAAAAATACCAGGTGTCATCAGGAGGTCCACCAGTGGGGCCAGGACACTAGAAGCCCTCCCACTGTTCCCCCCCCCCCCAGCACCAAGAATACAGAGCATCACTTGCCCCATAGTTTTTATCTATACCTTGTGGCTAATACCTCAGCTCCATATGTTTATCCAATTCCCTCTTGAAGCCATCCATGCCTGTAGCCACTGCCACCTCCTGTGGCAGTGAATTCCACGTGTTAATCAGTCTTTGGGCGAAGAAGTACTTCCTTTTATCTGTTCTAACCCGATTGCTCAGCAATTTCATTGAGTGTCCACGAGTTCTTGTATTGTAAGAAAGGGAGAAAAGTACCTCTTTCTCTACCTGCTCTATCCCATGCATAATTTTGTAAACCTTGATCATGTCACCTCTCAGCCGCCATTTCTCCAAGCTAAAGAGCTCCAAGCGCTTTAACCTTTCTTCATAGGGAAAGTGTTCCAACCCTTTTATCATTCTAGTTGCCCTTTTCTGCACTTTTTTCCAATGCTATAACATCCTTTTTGAGGTGTGGTGACCGGAACTGTACACAGTACTCCAAATGACGTCGCACCATTGAATTATACAGGGGCATTATGATACTGGCTGATCTGTTTTCAATGTCCTTCCTAATAATCTCCAGCATAGAGTTAGCCTTTTTTATTGCCGTCGCGCACTGTCTCGACATTTTCAGTGAGTTATCCACTGAATGAGGATAGCTCCCTCACAAAAGCGTTGAGAAGCATGGAAGGCACCGGAAAAACAAATGTTTACTATCTAATACATATTTTATTACTGTGTAAATTTCATTATTGGTTGTTGGGTTGTTATTTTTAACTCCTCTGGTAACCATTTAATAGTTTCAAGGATACATTAGGAGGGTTCTTTTCCCCCCTCCAAGGTTACATTTGAAAAATAAAACTACAAACCATTTTATTCTGTTAGGAATATCCAAATGAGGATGCCAATAAAAGAGAAAACAAGGGGGAAAATATAAAACAGCAAAAACTAACAAATTAGAATAACAGGACAGAATCAGATGAAGCAGGGAGCCTTCTGGGAGGGAAAACTGAAACCGATTCCATCTGTTCAGTTTAGAAGAGGGAAGGGATGCATGTTTTGCATATATCAAGGACCACCAGCGTAATTTTGCAGAGAAGAGTTCTTATAGCCACTAATGTGATCATGATCACTAGGTTCCTGGTACCCATCTACCAAAAGTCTGAAAAGGGCTTTCATGTTGTCTAAATGTTAGCTGTGGGGGGTGGCTACTTTCGACTGAGAACATAGCCCTGAGCAAAGGGGGAGGTTAACACTTCCCCAATATTCTTCCCCTCATATACATTGGTCCCCAGAGGTACACTTGTTATACCATAAGTGAAAACATTTTGGGGTAATAATGCCACCAAGGGAAAGTTTACATTGGGAATGACACCCCCCATCTTGCCACATTGGTGGTGGTGGAAAGTGCCATCAAGTCACAGCTGACCCCCATGGAGTTTTCGAGGCAAGGGATGTTCAAAGGTGGTTTGCCATTGCCTGCCTCGACATCACATGCCTGGTATTCCTTGGAGGTCACCCATCCAAATACTAGCTAGGGCCGACCCTGCTTAGCTTCCAAGATCTGACAAGAGCAGGCTAGTCTGGGCTATCCAGGTCAGGGCTGGCCAGCAGCTTAATCCTGATCAGATTCAGGGCCTCCAGGGCTACCATTAACAGAATCTGAAAGAGTCGTGAGATCGAATCGTAGACCTCAGACATCTCATCAAGTTTGATCTTGGCCAGCCATGCTGCCAACTCAGTGGCTTGTGAGCAAAACACTGTCTCTCAGCCTTAGTCTGGTCCACCTCGCAGGGCTGTTGTGCAAACCACATGAGAAACCATATACATGGAATTCACTGCCACAGGAGGTGGTGACAGCTACAAGCATGGACGGCTTCAAGAGGGAATTAGATAAACATAAGGAGCAAAGGTCCATCAGTGGCTATTAGCCACAAGATATAGATAGGAACTCTCAGTCTGGGGCAGGTGATGCTCTGTATTGTTGGTGCTTGATGGGGGGGGGGGCAACAGTGGGAGGGCTTCTAGTGTCCTGCCCCCACTGCTGGACCTCCTGAGGGCACCTGGTGTTTTTGGCCACTGTGTGACAGAGTGTTGGACTGGATAGGCCATTGGCCTGATCCAGCATCGGCTTCTCTTATGTTCTTATATATAGGCCTTCTCCTATGAGGGATTTCAGTACCAACCACTGTCACACAGTCACAAGACCCAGAAGAAAAAGAAGGAAGCTCCTGAGAAGCAGAGGCCCCATCCATCAACAGAGCTGATGACATCATAAATTCACTGACATTCTGACTTCTGAATGTTTATCGACAACAAGAGGGATGGAGGGAGAACTCACACGCTCCGCTCAGAGAGCAGCAGAGCGATTAGGTAATCATTCACTAGCTATCTGATGGTTGTACAAAACACAGGACTTTTAAATTTTTTAAAAGAGCTGTGCTTCAGTTCAAGTTTGGAAATGCTTTTCCCTCAGGCACCCGTTATTGATCATGCCACAGTCAGGCGTCCAGACCTGCAAATCAACCCTACTCTTGGAGGAAAGGTTGCAGAAAGCCATATTGGTTCAAAGCCAAATTCGGGAGAATGTGTGTGATATTTTATTTATTTATATTGTTTATAGTCTGCCTTTCTCACAGGAACTCAGGACGGATGACACCAAGGGAGTCGATGCAGTCAACAAGATGGGACATTGAATAAACAAGGAAACAGGATTTGGACTGCAGATCCAACCAGAAGTCTAAAAAATGGAATTGAAGCATCAAAACAAGTGTTAACATGACACATCACATGATGCAATATTACACAACGGGAGCCAAACAGCGCACTATACACACAGACCGCAGTCCCCAATAATATATCCAAGTAACTTTGCGAATCATTTAGTACAGTGCAAGACTATTGCCAGTGTAGAACAGCCCTCTTGAATAATTCAGTTTTGTATCGTTTGCAAAAAGTCAGGAGAGAGGGCGCCCCCGTGGCCTCCTCAGGCAGGCCGTCCCACATTCCAGCTCATTTATTAGGACCAACCCAAATTACACAAAACAGTGTACAAGTTTTTGAGTCCTCCAGAATTCTTGATCAGGCTGGATGTTTAAATGAAGAGGGGAGGGGGGGAAGAGCTACCAAAGAATCACATTGGAAGGGACCTCCAGGGTCATCTAGTCCAACCCCCTGCACAATGCAGGGAATTCACACATACCTCCTTCCCCCCCATATACACACATCCAGTGATGCCTGTTCCATGCCCAGAAGATGGTGAAAAAACCTCCAGGATCCCCTGGCAAACTGGCCTGGAGAAAAACTACTTCCTGACCCCAAAGTGGCGATCAGCATTTCCCTGGGCATGTAAGAAAGGGCCACAAAAACTAAGCACTGATGCAACCCTTCCTGCCCTCCTTCTCATGATCTGCCTAAGTTCACAGAATCAGTATTGCTGTCAGATGGTCATTTAAGCCTCCAAAGAAGGAGAGCCCACCACCTCCGGAGGAAGGCTGTTCCACTAAGGAACCGCTCTGTCAGGAAGTTCCTCCTAATGTTTAGCCGAAAACTCTTCTGATTTAATTTCAACCCATTGGTTCTGGTCCAACCAACAACAGAAAACAACTCCACACCATCCACACCATGTCTCACTTGCCCCCTTTACTTTACGATCCAGACAGATGAAGAGTTCTGGAGAACTCTAAAACTTGCATACTGTTGTAGGTCCTTCGGAAGACCAAGAAACTGACATCAACAGAAAAAACTCCTCAATAAGTACCCTCCATGGATTAAATTCCAATAAATGTTCTCCAAAGCTGTGATCAGATGGGCAGTTTGATCTGCTGCCATTGCAGTTCCCTTACAGATTTAAAATGTACTATGAGACAGCAACATCTCTCTGTTATGCCCCAGTCATCTGTGTCCTATCCCCCCACCCTTACTGCGTGTTTCTTTGATACCTGTGAAAGTTCGGTCCTGTTGGTCTGAGCTGGTTCCAAAACTGGTTTCCTGCTGTCTGATCACTTTGTTGCGCACTCAAGCCATCAGGCAAGTCTGACTGGTCTCTTGTTTTCTGACTGTCTTTTTTTTTAACAAGTTAGTGATGTGCGCATAACTGCATATTCGCACCCAACTCTCTCCCTCACCCACAGGGGCTGCTCAAAACTTTGTTTTCTTTATAAAAACTTTCAAAGGAAGATGTCTCTGTACTTCAGCTTTTTTCTGTGCTTTGAGGGAAGGGATTAATTGAAAAGTTTAAAGAGGGAGGATGGCAGTGAACTACATATCCCAGCAGGCTCATCAGCACTTGTGCACATGCTCAGCGGACAAACTTTTTAAAAAAATGGCCGATGGCCCCAGCAGGCTCATCAGCGCTTGTGAGCATGCTCAAAAGACAAACAAACAAAAAAGATGGCTGACAGCTTCACTCGCTGGCTGCTGGTCTGATCACTCAAGTATGGGGTAAAAGTGCTTTGAATAGTGCTAAAAGGGGTGAGTCTGATCATGATTCTCTGTTACAAAATAATCTGGATCAATTCGAGGCGGGGCAACAGTGGATCACACAACCCAAAAAAAAGATTTAAATCTGGGGGGTGGAGAACTCTATGATAGAATTTGCTTCAAATCACCCCAAAACGAGAGCATCTCCCCCCAACATCTCTGACATGCCTAAGTCACTTCCAGTTTTTGTAGGCACATCACAATGATTTCTAGGTTCCTGCCAGTAAGAGGGGGTGATGGGGAGGAGAAGAGTACTGAAACCAGGAGACCCTCACCCACACCAGGGAGTCTGGCAACCCTAGGTCCAGTCCAGGCACTGCATTTATTTAGTGTTGCCAGCCTACAGGTGGGGGCTGGAGACCTGCTATTACAACAGATCTCCAGGCGACAGAGATCAGTTCACCAGGAGAAAAGGGCCACTTTGGAAGGTAGACTCTATGGCATTATACTCCACTGAAGCCCCACCTCTCCCCAAACCACATTGGGGAGACCACAAGCTCTCCTCGGGCTCCACCCTCAAAATCTCTAGGTATTTCCCAACCTGGAGCTGGCAACCCTACATTCATTGCCTTTCGTCATTGGGATTTGTTGGAATCTGCATGGCCTTACAGCCACGTAATTGCTCCTTTGGTTTCCCATGGCTTTTCCTTGGACTTGGATCTCCACAGAGCCTGGCCTTGGCATTGTTTGTACAGGAAGTTGTCATATGGACATTCCCTAAGCCTGCAAACACTATGGCTCACTGCTAATCGGGTATACAAATAACAAAGAAGTGAAAAAGGGTGGCACAGTTCGAGTTTGGAGCTGAATATCGATTGCTTTACTGGAAGGCAATTTTAATTTACCCGGTAAGGATCAATGGATTTTAATCAGATTGTAGGTTTGGGCAAATGATGCATCTCAAACTGATTTACAGTGCAGTCCTAAACAGAGTCATTCCCCTTTTAAGTCCACTGACTTCAGTGGATTTAGATGGGTGTAACTCTGCTTAGGATGGCTTTGCAAGTCTTTTTTCTGTGTACTAACATAAAACAGAGATCTCCATTCAAGTCAACAGGCAGACCATGGTTGGCTTCAGTTAGGATTTCCCCCAAAACTCTTCTGAATATAAACTGTAAACCTCATTCACCCTTCAATCATCGTTTCTCCAAGCTAAAGAGCCTCTTTAACCTTTCTTTAGAGGGAAGAGGTTCCATCCCCTTTAATTAATTTTCATTGACCCTTTTTACACCTTCTCCAATGCCATAATATCTTCTTTGAGTCATGGTGACCAGAACTGTACACAGTATTCCAAACGAGACGGCACTCTTGATTTATACAGGGGCATTTTCAATTCCCTTCCTAATAATCCCCAGCATAGCATTTGCCTTTTTTATTGCAGTAGCACACTGAGTTGACATTTTCAGTGAGTTATCTACCATGACTCCAAGATTTCTCTCCTGGTCGGTCTCCACCAGTTTGGACCCCTTCAGCGTGTGTTTAGGCTGCAGTCTGGCACACATAAATACACCCGCATTGTGGAGCAGCTCTGTTTTAACCCTCCTTTTTGGTGCTGCCTTTAGGAACTTGCTCTTTTCCAAACTCTCCAGACTGCAGGCTATTCTCGAAGTGGGGGGGGGGGGGGGACAAAACAGGATTTGATCCACTCTGCTCCCTGCTCTCCATGACTGCAGGATGTAGCACTGTGGCCACTTGTCCATTTCATGGCTTTGGACCTCCACATTCCATGTCCACAGCTGATGATGCTCTGCCCTCTGTATTCCATTACCCCATTTATGTATGTTCTCCATCCCAGCATGAAACCCTACCTTCTTATGCATACAGGTGATGGTCTTACAGTGTGATCCCAGGCAGAGTTACACCCTTCTCATTCCATTGGGCTTGGTAGTGGAAAGTGCCACCAAGATGTAGCCAACTAATGGTGACCCCTGTAGGGTTTTCAAGGCAAGAGGCTTCAGAGGTGGTTTGCCATTGCCTGCCTCCACATCACAACCCTGGTATTCCTTGGAGGTCTCCCGTACAAATAGTAGCCTGGTATTCTTTGGAGGTCTCCCGTACAAATACTAGCCAGGGCTGACCCTGCTTAGCTTCCAAGATCAGACGAGACTGGGCTTGCCTGGGCCATCCAGGTCAGCATGTCTTGTGGGCTTAGAATGATGTAACTCTGCTTACAATTACATGGCTAATTTTATTTATTTATTTGATTTCTAGCCCTCCCTCCCTCCCCTGCACTACAAGGCTCAGGGCAGGTTACAGCGACATAATTAAAACATAAATATAACAATCACTAAAATCCAGATAACATCAATCTGCTTGTGGAGTGGGGTGGGATGCAAGACTCAAAAGTAAAATAAAAACAATCAGATAGCATTCAGTGGCACCAGTTAATACATCTGCTCCCGGCCAGATTCTACACATGTGCGCAGTAGGTGGTAACTGATGCTGAGAGAAAAGAGCAGGCAAGAAGGTGGAACCAAGATGGAACCACGTAGGGGAGGCCCATTCTTGCTAGGAATCTGCCACCTCAGCCATAGGAGTGGCGGACCATCTCCGTTTTACAGACCCTGCGAAACTGCATTAAGTCTTGCAGGCCCCAGATCTCTCTTGGGAGAGTGCTCCACCAGGCCAGTGCCAGAGCTGGAAATAGGGTTGCCAGCCTCCAGGTGGGGCCTGGGGATCTCCCACTGATATCCAGCTGACAGAGATCAGCTCCTTTGGAGAAAATGGCTGCTTTGAAGGGTGGACTTTATGGCATTGTGCCATGCTGAGGCCCCTCCCCTCCCCAAACCACACCTTCTCCTGGATCCACCCCCAAAGTCTCCAGGTATTTTCCAACCCGGACATGACAAGCTCCGGCTCTTGTTGAGGCTAAGCGGACCTCTAAGTGGACCTAAGCGGGGCTCTTTAGCTTGGAGAAATGACGGCTGAGGGGTGACATGATTGAGGTTTATAAGATTATGCATGGGATAGAGCAGGTAGAGAAAGAGGTACTTTTCTCCCTTTCTCACAATACAAGAACTCGTGGGCACTCGGTGAAATCGCTGAGCAGTCAGGTTAGAACACATAAAAGGAAGTACTTCTTCCCCCAAAGAGTGATTAACACATGGAATTCACTGCCACAGGAGGTGGCAGTGGCTACAGGCATGGATGGCTTCAAGAGGGAATTAGATAAACATATGGAGCAGAAGTCCACCAGTGGCTATTAGCCACAAAGTATAGATAGGAACTCTCAGTCTGGGGCAAGTGATGCTCTGTATTCTTGGTGCTTGGGGGGGGGGCAACAGTGGGAGGGCTTCCTGCCCCCACTGCTGGACTTTCTGAGGGCACCTGGTGTTTTTGGCCACTGTGTGACAGAGTGTTGGACTGGATGGGCCACTGGCCTGATCCAGCATTGGCTTCTCTTATGTTCTCCTTTGGGCCGGGGCTTGCCAGCAAGTGTTGATCCATGGAGTGTAAGGCTCTTTGATGGACATATCGGAGGAGATGGTCCTGAAGGTATGCTGGTCCCAGACTGCATATGGCTTTAAAGGTTAAAACTGAAACCTTGAACTTGACCTGGTATTCAGCTGGCAGCCAGTGCAGCTGGCAGAGCACTGATTGTATACGGTTCTCTTGGTGATGTTCCTGTAAGAACACATGCTGCTGCATTCTGGACCAGTTGGAGTTCCTGGGTCAGTCTCAAGGGTAGCCCTGCATAGAGGGTGTTACAGTAGTCCAGCCTGGAGGTCACCATCACGTGGATCACTGTGGCTAAGTCACCGGGGAGGGGGGGGAGGTAGGGAACCAGTTGCCTAACTTGACAAAGATGGAAAATGCTGATCTGGCAACATTTGTGATTTGGGCCTCCACTGGATTTTTTGGATATTTCCTGATCTGGATTAAAAGCTTTGGGTTTTCCGCCATCAAGTCACAGCTGACTCATGTCGACCTCACAGGGTTTTCAAGGCCAGAGAATAACAGAGGTGGTTTTGCCATCGCCTGTTTTTCAGAAGCTTGCATTTAGTGCTGTGTGCTTCAGATCAGGGGGCCCTTATCAACGACACCCCCCCTTCCCCAGTACCGGCAAATTACTTCGGCCAGAACGTCACAGAAACTCACACACAAACCAGCTGACACAACCTTGCAAGGGGGTACTAGGCTGCCTTTGATAAGTTGGAATGCAGAGTAGTAATACGGCCTTTTTATAAATGTACCCAAAGGCTGTTTGCTCCTGGCATGCATCGTAAAATATAAACATAGTATTCACTTTCATCATACTACTTGCTTACTGTACAAGTAAAATGAAGGGAGGGGGGGAGACTTCATTTAGCATGCATTCCTTGAACACACAGGAGCTGGTGTTGCAAATACTTTCCCCCCTCATTCTTTGAACAGCAGACCTCCCTCGAATTTGCTGTGGAGTGACTGAGAAACACGCACTGGCTTTTATGGACGCTTAATTTTACCTTTTGCCTTTACCTAATTGTGTAATTACACTTGCTTGTAGTTGCATACTGTGAAGTGCTCTGAGTGTTGGGTTATAGAGAACAAAAGAGACAAACAAATAAATAAAAGGATTCTGCTATTGGTAGGAGGAGGGAAGGCGGCATGGTGCAGCCCGATCTCATCAGCTCTTGGAAGTTAAGCTGGGTCGATACTTAGAGGGGAGACCTCCAAGGAAGACTCTGCAGAGGAAGGCAATGGCAAACCACCTCTGCTTCTCACTTGCCTTGAAAGACCCTTGCTGGGTTGCCATAAGTCAGCTGCGACTTGGCAGCACTTCACACACACACTTGGCAGAAGAATATTTAATTCCAATAAAATTATGAAAGGCAGGCATGAAAGGTCACATTGGCTTAAGAGAGCCCATCACCTGTTTCCCAAAATACTAGAACTTGAGGGCATCTAATGAAGCCGATGGGCAGTAGATTCAGGATGGACAAAAGGAAATACTTCTTTACACGGAGAATGATTAAAATGTGAAATTTGCTGCCAGAGGATGCCATGATGGCCACAGGCATAGACGGCTTTAAAAGGGGATTACAGATTCAAGATGTTAATTCTGTCTCTCAGTCGCTGGTCCCCTTAAGAGATATTTGGATAGTCTACAGTATAATGGCTCTCAGATATTTCTCCAACCAGACTCCAACTGGGTCTGTTCATGTTCAAAGCCCATATTTTAATTCTCAGCACTGATCTTGCAACAGTACTTACATGGTAAAGGAAGACCCCCCCACACACACACAAAGCATGCTGGTATTAAGGACATGTAGGAGCTCAATTTGTTGTCCATTATCATGGCAAGAAGTCCTGCTGGAGACCTGTTTTGGTTAGGAAAGCCCACGAGTTGGGCTGCTCACAAAATTCTCCCTCTCCAGTTGTATCTTGCAGTTTCAGATTATCCGCTCTTGTTCACTGAACATATCAACACTTTCATCCAATAAATTCATCCATTTTTGGACTTGGTTCAGCCAGTTGGGCACACAGAGTCTGCAGCAGATTTCAGCATTTATCTTTTTCTCCTTAGTGGGAATCAACACACATGAGCACCGATTAAAACCATGCAAAAAGGAGTCTTGGGCAGCGGTCACACACACTAAATAATCCACTTTCAACTGGATTTTGCAGTTCACACAGTAAAATCCAGTTGGAAAGTGCACTGAAAGTGGATTATTTAGTGTGTGTGACCGCAGCCTTGATGTGTTTACATAACTGCATCAAGATCTCTTATTTGTACTGAAGAAGAAGAAGAAGAAGAAGAGATTGGATTTATACCCCGCCCTCCACTCCCCAAGGGAGTCTCAGAGCGGTTTACAAACTCCTTTCCCTCCCCCTCCCCACAACAGACACCCTGTGAGGTAGGTGGGGCTGAGAGAGCTCTTTCCCAAGCTGTCCTTGAGGGAACAGCTGGTACAGAGCTATGGCTTGCCCAAGGTCATCCAGCCAGGTGCAAGTGGAGGAGTGGGGAATCAAACCCGGTTCTCCCAGATTAGAGTCCGCGCACTTAACCACTACACCAAACTGCTTTAATGAATGCACACATGTTGTGTATCATCATCGTCATCATGTATATGTTGTCCAATCAGCCTCCATATGCATTTCTGTACATCACTAACTTGTGATGCAATGAACATGAAGTTGAGCGGACTCCGGAGGGGGGCGGAGGACAGGAGGGCCTGGTGTGGTATGGTCTGTGGGGTCGCGAAGAGTCAGACTCGACTGTGCGACTGAGCAACAACTAAACTTGAACAGAAGGAGACAAAGACACTGAACGAAAACTGCAGCACGCCGACCATACGCCAACTCAAAAATTAGCGTCAGAGATTCTCCAAATTAAACTGGAGGACTGGTGAGTTGGGAGGGGTGCAGAGCAAGCGATCATGAAAAGGAATGAGAAACCCGTGCTCGTTCCTAATGGCATGAAGCTTGTATAAATGATGGCAAAAAGAGAGAGAAGAAGCCAAGCGGAGGGACAGTAAAACCAGAATGTGCAAAACGCAGGAAGACACGGGAGGCTGGACTCTCCAAGACCAAGAAGATTTATCAATAAAGCACTGCCCTGAGGCAGAGTCTACATAAGGACTTATTCAAAGAATGAATGAGTGTGTGGGTTGTGACTTAGGGGTAAAGTTCACACTTTGTACACAGCTAGTCCAAGGTCAATCCATGGTGCCGCCGCTCCAGTTAAAGGATCTCAGGTAACAAGTGCTGGGAAAGATCTTTTTCTAGCAGACAATTGTTGCCAGTCAGTGGACCCAATACCATCCTACATGGGCTAACAAAACAACTTGTTCAAGGCTGCTGTACCCACCAGAAGTTCGATCCTGACAACACATACCTTCCTGTTGGAGCAGTCTGAAAACCCAGCAAAGGAGGAGACAAAATACTGGGCAGCACAACTCATGAAAATGTGCAAGTGAAGTATAACTTCTGCTCTTTACTGACTACTATTTTCTCCTCCCAGCAACCAGCTGACTCTAGAGAGCCGGTCCTTGACCTAGGCTACAATCCTATGGGACTCTCAGAGGGGACTTCCACATGGAAGGTTTGCTCTGGTTTTGTGACTAAACTACAAATATTTTTGGGAGCAGCCACATGACATCACCCCCCCCCCCATTACTGCTTTCCATGTCCCTCCCCTCCCCCACTTTGCTTCAATCCTTCTTCTGTGAAACAAGCATCTTTGCATACTGTGTGCAACGATGGAATCAGCTGCCCAGGGAGAAGAAGAGAAGAAGAGGAGGAGACCGGATTTATATCCCGCCCTTTGCTCACTTGGAGTCTCAGAGCGGCTTACAAACTCCTTTCCCTTCCCCTCCCCACAACAGACACCCTGTGAGGTAGATGGGGCTGAGAGAGCTTTTTCCCAAGCTGTCCTTGAGAGAACAGCTGGTACAGAGCTATGGCTTGCCCAAGGTCATCCAGCCAGGTGCAAGTGGAGGAGTGGGGAATCAAACCCAGATTAGAGTCCACGCACTTAATGACCACACCAGACTGGCTCTTCCCCACACTGACAGTCTTTCAGCAGTGGCTGGACCAACACTGTCAGGGATGCTCTAGGCTGATCCTGCATTGAGCAGGGAGTTGGACTAGATGGACTGTATGGCCCCTTCCAACTCTGTGATTCTTTGAATGCCCACCCACATCCCCCCTCTGCACCACCGGAGGGCTTTTTCAGGCTTTTCTTTTTAAAAAAATAATAATCCGGCAACTGACATAGTTCTATAGCTTAAAAACAATAATTAACACATCACTGCAACTTAACATCATAGCAATATGTCAGTTATCGATTTTTTTAAAAAGCTGGAAAGCCCTCTGGTGGCATAGTGGTAGGGTTGCCAAGTCTGGGCTGGAAAATACCTGGGGACTTTGGGGGTGGAGCCAGGAGAAGGTGGGATTTGGGGAGGGTAGGCACCTCAGCATAGTACAATGCCATAGACTGTACCCTTCAAAGCAGCCATTTTCTCCAGGGGAGCTGATCTCTGTCAGCTGGAGATCAGTTGTAAAAGCAGGAGATCCCCAGGCCCCACCTGGAGGCTGGCAACCCTACATAGTGGTGCAGGGTTCATGGAGGCCCAAAAGGACAGAGGCAAAGAAAGAATAGGAAAAAACTACCTCGTGGCTGCAGTCAAACAATGAACCAGGAACCTCCATGCCCGAGGTTGAGTCTTCACCCAGTGCATGTCTTGTGTATATCAACATAAATAGACAACAAAACTTCGTTTACATTGAGTTTATTTCCGATTTATTACTAGATCCTTTCAGACTATTATCACAGAAGTATTTTCTCAGCCTGACTACATGGTTTTCGGTGTACATTTGGTTCCCATGTGGAGACTGGCAACCCTATCAACCACTTTATGTCCACAACAACAATCTTGTGAGGAAGGCTAGGGAGGGCTGTAACGCAATCAAGGCCAACCAGCCCATTTCCATGGCAGCATGGGGATTTGAGCCCAGTTGTCTCTGGCCCTAGTCCACCACTTCTCCAAGATGGTTTTCTTCCAGCAGTGAAGGGAATATGACATAGCACTTGACGTAAGGCCACCAAGGTGGAAGTGTCAATCCCCTGAATAGACCTGGCCTCCTTTAGATACCAGAAGCCTTCTGCGCTTACTTGGTTCGCAAAGAAGGCCATTTTGCCTGCTGTCCTTGAGACTCAGGCCCATTCTGCATCAAGCATTGGCTCTGCAGTTTTACCAAACCCACGTTGGAACAGAAATCCCCCTCTACATGGCATGCCACTTTCACTTTCTTTGATTGGTGGATTTAATGGAAGCCTCCACACTGCATGCCGGTTTCACTTCCTTTGATCTCTCGGTTTTATGGTACCATCTGCATAGATTTATGGCCGTTCAGGGGTGACTCTGCAGTCAGTACGGCATTGGGCCGGGGTATTCGAATGTGGTTTTGAGCTGCATCTTTTTCTGTTCCAGTGTGGGTTTGGTAAAACAACGGAGCGAATGCTAGATGCAGAACAGGCCTCTGGCTCCAGCAACCGATATGAGGGACTGTGGTTTGCACAGCCATGTTTGGATAGGGGGGCGTGGACACTACCCACTGACCTTGGTGACGACTTTCTAGGAATAATCCCTTGCCGTGCTCTTATACCCCTAACCTTTCTACGCCGTCTCGCCTCCTTCCAGCAAGAGAGTCTGGACACCCTTGCACCACTTAAACTGAAACCTGTCACCACCGACTTTCCAGGGGAACAAAATAGACAGCTCCTCCAGCAGAAAGGCGAACAAATGGTGAATCTTAGGAGTGAAGTGCATAGACAGCTGGAGGCTTTGCAGCACGATTGCGCCTAACAAGAACAATGACCCTGCGTACCCGAAAGTCAATAACATTTTCCAAGTATTTCAGAAACTGAACCCATTATTGCTTGGAATGGCAGGGCTTATGCATCTGACTCGACGCCAGAGACCAAGAGGGAACATTCCCATTTTGCAACCGAGCTCTGGGAGTATTCTTGCAGTTGCCCAATCAGAGCTCTAAACCAGATCGTGTTTATCTTTGCTAAGTCTTATAAACAAGGACTAGGACTGAAGGGGAAAAGTCTCCGCTGAGTGGCTCAGCTCGAACCCCCGCAGTTATTACCCTAATCCTCAGGAAAGAACTGTAGGCCTTTTTTATTGACCCTGGGCCAAGGGAGCATCAATCTAAATGCTTCATCTGAATCAGTAAGCGTGCTGCAGGCAAAGACTCAGTATTACTCCTGTCCTGTTGCTGGGATTTGTCCAGGATTCTCTAAAATATTCAGGATGTCACCACTCTGCTTGGAGATATAGACAGATCTCTTTCTCTTCTGCTTAAGTGCATTTTCCAGAGCACATTTGCTTAACAGTCTATCAAAAATATACAGAAAAAGCAAATCTCTCTCTTTTTTTGACGGGAAGGCAGAAGTTATTTTACTCTGCAGCTGATTCCTAAAATCCACTTTAATGCAATCACTCAAAGCCTTTTCCGACATTACACCCATGCATACCAGAAGCCATAGGCGTCAACTTCAGGGGGGCTGGGGAGCTGGAGCCCTCCCGAACTTTTCCAGGACATGCTGAGCCTCCCCTGGAGACAATGGCCTGTAATGTCTCTGGCCCAGCCCCAGCCCCCCTTCCCCGGGAAATTGGAAAGTCTACGTCCTTGCCAGAAGCCCACCAACTGCATGTCACCCTTCTTGATGCTGGGGGAACACATGCATTTTCCATGTGTGTACAGTTTGGTACGTGTAAACGGATCACTGGGTTTATCAAGAATCTTGTGTATTGTGGACTGAAGCTGTCCATGCTTCATAAATCCACACGTCCTCTTTGCATGAAATGTGGAGGACGCATACTGGGAGTTTCGCAGGTAGTACATGCTTCCATTAGCAGTGTCTGAAAGGGTCTCAGATCATAGGCTCAACTGAAACCTGTCAGTACTCCTCCAGCTGCATCTTCAGCTCTGACACTGGTAACGCCACCTCAACACACCTGTGCAATCCCAGCACGGCAGTATTGATTTACATTCATTTGCAGCATTTATAGTTCACCCTTCTCAAAAACAACAGAAGTTGGCGCTTTCACACGTGCTAAATAATGCAGTTTCAACCCACTTCAGCAGCCGCTTGCACGTGGATTTTGCCATTTGACACAGCAAAACCCAGTTGTAAAGTGCATTGAAAGTGGATTGAAAGTGCCTTATTTAGTGTGTGTGAAAGCACTTACAGTGTACAATATCATGCTGATGACACTGCGCTGGCAAAGCAGGCAACCTTCCCCAAGCTAAGATTTTTCTCTGCTGAACCAGTGCCACCATTGTTTGTTTCAACAAGAGGATTGCCCCCACTACACAGACCTTATAAGATGCCTCACTGGAGGCTTTCTATCAAAGCGAATCAATAATTTACAACGCTATCCTTCCTACAAGGAGCTAAGGATTTCCCCTCCCCACAACAACCCTGTAAGGTAGGCTGGCTGAGCAGCAGCCACTGTTCCAAAGATACAAAGTGGGTTTCACAGCAGGATCTGAACTCTCCCTAATCTCAGCCAGACACTATAACCACTACACTACACGCTACCATGCATATGCTGAGAAACCAGAGCCAGCTCTTACATCCTTAATTTTGCAGTCCTAAACACATTTACTTGGATGTAAATCTCATTGAAATCAACAAGATTTAGCAATGTTTTAACACTGCAATCCTAAGGAGTGCTACACCTTTCATGGACGTCAATGGGCTTAGAAGGGTGTAACTCTCATGGAATCATAGTTGGAGGGGACCTCCAGGGTCATCTAGTCCAACCCCTGCACAATGCAGGAAATCCACAGTCTCCTTTGGACAGCACTGTAAATGCAATCACAGTGGCCCTTACAAGCCCAAAAGGTGCGATATAAATCTTTTAAACACTTTCCCACCTAAAAGATGCTTATAAGCCTGGGTAAACAGTTTGGATGAGGCTACAAGGCTACAAATCTAAACACGTTCACTGGCTGCTAAATCCAGTTAATCTCAGGAATTGCAGATGAGGAGCAGTTGACCCTGTTGAGGCTTTGGGAATAGGCTGGGGCATTGTAGGACTGAAAGCTCCACCATACAGAAAGGATCCCAGCCCAGCCTTCCTCTGGCATAACTTATACCCACACGCAGGAGTATTTTCCTCCCTTTTCATGTGGTCGTGTAAACCCCCTACCTGTGGTCTGAAGGGCTACAGTGGTAATAAATACAAGTTTACCATTTTATCAGCTGTTCAGAAGTGGGCTGTAAAGTCACTGGAAGAGCGTGTGTTTTGCATGCAGAAGGTCCCAGGTGCGGTACCTGGCATCTCCATTTAAAAGAATCAGATAAGAAGCTATCTCTACCTGGGACCCTGGAGAGCGACTGTCAGTCAGAGGAGACAATGCTAACCTTGAGAGGCACTGGTCCAAAGACAGTTTCATGTGCTGCAAGAATTAGGCCTCTGTCTCTGCTGTTCTGTTTTCCTCTACCAGATTAAAGGGGACCAAGCACACCTCCACTTCCCCAAGCCATTGCACTAAAAAAAAAAAATACTTGGAATGCATTTATTTAAAATATTTCTAGCCAGCTTTATTCCCAAATCATGGGACTCAACCGCAGCAGGGGTACCTATTTTTACTGGCCCTTGCTCCTTTGCTTTTAATGCGCCTGATCTGCAGGGGAGGTGGTTAATTTTCATGCTGTGAAAAGCTCTGCCATCAGATTCTTCATGATCAAGCTCAAGTTACACTCAATAAGAATGTCTGGCTGGCATTTTTCTGGTCAGTTGGCAACCTTGCCAAAATCTCAATTTGCCTTAAAATGAGTGTTGCCTGGAGAAACACAAAATCCTGTTCCTTTAACAGGAGTTTAATGAGATGTAATTTACCAGGTAATGTTAGTCATTTCTGCACCATGAAAAGCTTCATCCAAACATTTCTACATATTAAGCCTTTGTTAAAAGGACAGGACCGTTTTTTCTTACAGGCCTGTGGGCAACCCTGCTTAACAGTGTAGCATGTTTATCATTCATACCCAGGGGTCCTTTCATAGAAAAAGAGGTGCAGGAGCTCATTAGCATAACTCATTAGCATATGCCACGTTCACTGACATCACTGGAAGTGTGTCAGAAAGGGAATGTCAGTTTCAGCCCCATTATACCCTATGGGCCATTGAAATCAATAGCAAAAACTCATAGGGTATATGAGGGGCTGGAGAAAACGGGGTTTGAGGGAGAGGCTCCAAACTTGCAGGGTAGCTGCTGGGGCCTCTCCTGGAAATACCCACCAAGTTTCAAGAAGATTGGACCATGGGGTCCAATTCTATGGGCCCCCAAACAGGTTGTCCCATCCCCTCCATTGTTCTCTATGGTGGGAAAAAAAATTACTTTTCCCTCCACCACAGAGAACAATGGAGGGAATGGGGGCAACCTGTTTGGGGGCCCGTAGAATTGGACCCCTGGTCCAATTTTCTTGAAACTTGGTGGGTATTTCGAGGAGAGGCCCCAGCAGCTACCCTGCAAGTTTGGAGCCTCTCCCTCAAACCCCCTCCTCTCCAGTCGCTTTTAAAGTTGCAGCTGAATTTCGGCGGCAATTCGACAGCGGGCCGAATCAGATCAGAGAATCTGATTCGGCCTGTGGCTGCCCTAGTGGCCACTCCTGAGCCGGCGGAGCTTTGCTCCGCCTCACTCCTGCCCCAAAGGACCCCTGTTCATACCTCCCCATACCTCCTGGTGATTCCTGGCCTGAAGGATATCCAGCTGTCCTCAATCACAGCCATGATCTTTTCAGCCCTGGCGCCGGCCTGATGGAACTCTCTGCTGAATGACATCCGTGCCCTGCGGGACTTAAAACAGTTCCGCAGAGCCTATAAGACAGACACGTCCCGCCAGCCCTATGGTTGTTTGTCATCAAGCCTGGCCTCCCTTGTCCTTCCTCCCTGTCTTTCCCCCCCCCCCCCAAGGGGAAAGGATATTGATTGTTTAGACGCCATCTGAATAGTTGAATTAGTTGATTATTACTGTTTCACTGTTGTACATTTTTATTGGCATATTGTAATCCGTTTATTAAATGTCGTTTAACCGCCCTGGACTCATGTGGGAGAGGGTGGCCTACAAATCTAATGAAATAAATAAATACTGTTGCACGATTGGTGCAAAGGTGGATCCTAAAGACACAAAGGGGCAATAAAAGATCAAGCCCATCCTGTCCCTGGGGTAGAAAGACAGGCAGATCTCTGCAGCTTCCCCTGAAGATCTGGGTTTGTAAGACTTGGGGGGGGGGGAATAAACTTGAAAAGGGAAAGAATGAGGAAAGACAGACCAAGAAGGATTAAGACGAAACCTCCACGTGAAGTACCACGTTCAGCCTCTCACTGTGCAAAGCGGACTCTCCACCACCCAAGACAGCAGCGTGATGCAATCCCCAGCTGGAAAGCAGTCTGCCTACATATTTTGGATTCTGTTTGATTAGTGGGGGAAAATACTTTTCTGACATACTCTGCACTCAGTTTTTTTTAATCAAATAGAACTTTGGCACTGGAGTACTTCTTTCACTGGCATCCAAACACTTTCATGCTGTTCATAATATATTTTGGGGTGCTCCTGATTATTCGATCCTTAAATACACATCCTATTGTTTTGCTGAATTTTTTTTTTAGTCCCTTCGGCTCCTCCTTGGTTCCTCCTTCCTTCCGTTTTCCAATCATCTGGCTCCCATCTGGAGGGAGGGGACAGAACAGAATATTGTTGGCATTTAAAGCCCCTCTGTTCTTTTTTCTAGAAGGTCCGCCTCATGCATTTGGCAGCATTTTTCCGGCTCTCTTCTGTTACAAATCTGCAGTTGCAACCCCTAAGAGCAGGACTACGCATTCTGCATTGTTCCACTCCGTCGTGATTTCTTCCCTATCTGTACAGAATGTAGCTGCAGGGGCTGAGATATATTCAGGGGCAAACTGGCACAGGAGAATGGGGTCTGTTTTCCTGAACCCTCTCCCCCTTTTTTGGCAGGAAAACGGACATTTCCCCCACTGGAGAAAAGGTACACACTTCCTCAAGCCACTGGTACAGGCACAGCTAGAGAGTGAAGTTTAAAAACTGGGCAGTTTGAGGCTCTAACTTTGTAAAGTTTGCCCTGCAGTGGCCAGTTGGCTAGCTGCTGCTGTGCCTGTCCTTGACAGAGCAAGAGGCTGAGTTCTTAGCTGCAGCCAGGGCTTGTAAAGGAGCTCCTTTGAAGGGTGAGAGAGGCACACCAAGTCCTAACTGGAAGGCTCCCAGGCTATGACACCACTGCACGGCCCCAGTCTGGCTGGCGGTGTATACCGTCCTTTACTGACTATAACGGCTAATTCAACACTAGCATTTAGCTGCGGGCTGGAGAGAGACTTACACACCCTCCGCAGTTCTGGCAGGGAAGCTGAGCTTCACAAGGCATCGAAAGAGATCTGGATAACCCTTGCGATGCTAGATCTGGATGTCTGGAACCAGCTGTGGACTTCTTGAAGCCGGAGTTGTACAAAATTTCAGCAAAATAAAAAAAAATCCTTATTCTCTTACACCTGACTTGAGTAAGTCTGGTGGTGGTGGAAAGTGTCAAGTTGCAGCTGACTTATGGCAACCCCAGAGGGTTTTCAAGGCAAGAGACGTTCAGAGGTGGCTTGCCATTGCCTGCCTCTGCATAGCAGCCCTGGACTTCCTTGGCGGGCTTCCATCCAAGTACCAACCAGGGCAGACCCTGCTTAGTCTCTAAGAACTGATGAGATCAGGTTAGACTGGGCCATCCAGGTCAGGGCCAGTAAGTATGGGTCGGCTGTCGTTCTGTTTGGCAGGGTAGGGATGGCGGCTCGGTAGCAGTGTAATGGTTAGAGTGTTGACCTAGGACCCATTTTCAAATCCCTGCTCATCTCTGAAGCTTTCTGGGTAAACTTAGGACACTCGGTCTCTCTTAGCCTAAAAAGGAGCGTCAAATGGAGTCGGGTGGACAGGCGTATACTGCTCTGAGCTCCTTGGAGGAAGGACCAGATTAAAAACATGCTACTTACATACAATATTAGTGGAATGGTGCGAGATTAGAGCATAGCAGGGCTGCCAACTTTTTGAACTGGGCTCTGTAGCTGGGCCTTTAACAGCAAATTGACTGCAGACTTTTAGGGTTTTTTTTTAAAAATTACCTTTTAATGGGTTGCCAGGTCTGGGTTGGAAAACATCTGAAGACTTTTTTGGGGGGTGGGGGTCCAGGAGAGGGCAGGGTTTGGGGAGGGGAAGGGCCTCAGCAGGGTACAATGCCACAGAGTCCACCCTTCAGAGCAGCTGTTTTCTCCAGGGGAGCTGATCTGTCAGCTGGAGATCAGTTGTAAAAGCGGGAGATCCCCAGGCCCCACCTGGAGGCTGGCAACCCTACCTTCTAGCACACTGGATTGCTTTTAAAGGTATAAAAGGTCTTCTGATTATCTGGCAACCCTGGAATGCAGAGGAGGGTTCCATGAGTTGCTCCCACAAATGAATCATGTGTTTAGTTTTAGGTCCGCCCAGGGTTTATAAAGGTAAAGGTAAAGGTTTCCCTTGCTCGAAAGCCAGTCGAATTCAACTGTAGGGGGTGGTGCTCATCTCCATTTCCAAGCCGAAGAGCCAGTGCTGTGCGAAGACGTTTCCGTGGTCATGTGGCTAGCATGACTAGATACCAAGGCACACGGAACACTGTTACCTTCCCACCGAAGTGGTACCTGTTTATCTACTTGCAATTTCATGCTTTCGAACTGCTAGGTTGGCAGGAGCTGGGACCAGAGACAGGCGCTTACTCCATCACGCGGCACTCGGGTCTTGAACTGCTGAGCTACCAATCTTCTGGTCTGCAGTTCAGTGTCTTAATGTCTGAGCCACTGCGGCCCCAGGGTTTATAAGCTGCCCATTTATGCAGCTTCTAATTTATTAGGTTCTATAAACTCCAAGTTTATGTAGAACTTCTTGGCACATGCAGGGCAGAGAGGGAAACAGAAACGGAATGTGGACACGGTAATATGGTTCTTTGCACAGATCCTAACTTAGCCCATTACTTAGAGCTGCCACTTTGCTTTCCCAGCTAGGCCTTATCCTTTTCCTTATTTAAAACAGTTGTACCCTACTTTCTCCATAAAATATTTCTCAAAGTGGCTTTCGTGCCCTGAACTGCAGCAGCAGTACTGTCAGGAATTCAACGGCTTCTCCCAAGCCTGGAGCCATCTAACCATCAGAGGGCTAACAAAATTCCTGGAGTTCTTCCAGGGAAGAATTACAGTCTTGGCCGATATTGCTGGAAGTTAGCACTAAAATGTTGTGTGGTATTTTAATACATTTTAGGGGCTTTCTCTTTTGTATTCTGTTATTTTCTTTTCATGCTGCCAGAAGTTGCCTGGAGTAAGATTCCTTGCAGAAAGGGGACCAGTAAAGTTAAGTAATAGTTAAATTGTAAATGCTTCAGAGGAAAACAAAAATCATCTGTGAATGCTATCTGGGCTCCTGACAGCTGGCTCAGAAGACTGCTTCCATCATATCCACCTTTAATCTGATATGACGAATAACTGCCCTGGAGGGAAATTAGGCCCCCTACAGGGGGCATCTGAACCTTATATAGGCAGAAATTTTACGCATTTTCTTCTGAATACATGAAACTGCCTTATACTCAACTCAGCCCACTGGTCCATCCTGCTCAAAGCTGTCTACTCTGTCAGACAGATATCACGCAAGATCCTTGACACTGAACCTCAGACCCTCTGCAGACAATGCATTATGCTAGGATTGCCGGCCCCCAGGTCCCAGTGGGGATTCCCTCACTTCTGAGGGCTCTGATCCGCCACTGGCCATCTGGCCAGCAGGGGAACCCCATCCCCAAACAGAGACACCATCACACAATGCCCCCAGCATGATGATGTCACACGGAAGTGCTGTCATCGTGTCTGCGATGCCCTGTGGTGACGCTCTGGTTTTCGGGCAAATCCTATGGTTTTGAAGCCAAAAAACCCAGAGAGTTTTTGCCCCAAACCCAGAGAGTCGCATGCAACATTGCCAACACAATGAGGTCGCTTCCAGGTGATGTCATCGCATCATGGACGTTGCATGCAATGTCCCGCCCACCCCTGGAATGCCCCTCAAATACCCCCACTGTGATGGCAAGGAGACCTGGCAACCCTACATTATGCTCTATTTTCTCCCCACTGGGGCACACATTGTTCTCCATCCTCCTACACTACTCTCTATAGGCTCTCTGTCACACCACAATCAGAGCTGATTCATGTGATATGGCCTTATAAAACGAGGATGTTGCTTCTCTCTGGGAGGCACTGAAGTTCATCTGAAGTACGGTTTCCAACTGTCAGGTGGGGCCTGGAAATCTCCTTGAATCACTACTGACCTCCAGATGACAGAGTTCAGCTGCCCTAGAGAAAATGGCTGCTTGGGATGGTGAGATTCCTCTCTTCCCCAAATCCCACGCTCCCAGGTTCCACCCCAAAATCTCCAGTATTTTCCCAACCTTAATCTGAAGAGGGATTCCATCATTCACCTGATCTCATCTGTGTCGTTCCTGTTTCTAGATGTTGCCACAGCGGGGCATGGGCCCAGACTACACAACGTCAGCTCTAATGTTGCCCGCATAACATACTAATCAAGGTTAGAAGAAAGTACACAAAAATATTATTATTTAAAACATTTCTATGCTGCCTTTCCACCCAATTCAGGGTCCCCAAGTCAGTAAACACCTTGAGTTTCTAGAACTCAAGCACACAAACACAAAACAACATAAAGGTTGCGGTCACACACATGAGAAAAGAATGGGGGGGGGGAGCGAGGCTAATTCCTCTGGAAGAATTTGACCCACAGTTGCATGATCACACCTCCCTCTGAAGGTGCGGGCGCAGTCTGTCAGTGTGCGATCACAAGCAACTGCAGGTGAGTCGAGGGGAGGGGTTGTGCCCTTTTTTGCCATCCCTCAACGAGGGATTGATGAATTGCACCTCCGCACCGAGGGCTACCTATGGAGTCTGCGATGATGTGCATACTGCGAGGAAGGGGGGGGGGGGACAATGGCACAGAGTCGAGACCATACCAGCCAGATCATCCCAATGCCATGAGAGTGTGCTGGAGCGATTAGACACGGGAAAGTCCGCCTGTGGCCCATCGCGACACATTTACTATCGGATTCCCCCCAGTGTCTTTTAGCTCAGCTTCTGCAGCAGAACAAAACAGGTTGCCGATGGCTGCAGGGCGCTTCTGAGATGTTTGTGTCTGATCGCGCCCTTCAAATCTGCTTGGCATTCGCACCTATGTCAGGTCTAATTGTGTGTATGATTGCAGCCTAAAATGTTTCAGTCATTAAAAGCCCTTAAAATACAAATATATATATAAATGTTTAAACCAAATAAAACATAATATAAACATATTTTAAAAACACAGACAGGGAGAAGGGCTAATGAGAGGGAATGAGGGAACACCAAATTAAAAAAAAAGTCTTCACTCTCTCACAGAGGACAATGATGGAGGGAGACAAAAGAATCTCCCTGGGGAGGAAGTTCCAAAGTTTTGGCGCCATGACCGAGGAGGCCCTGTCTTGGGTTGCTACTTGTCTAGCCTCAGGTCACAGGGGCACCCAAAGCAGGGCCTCCAAAGAAGACTGAGGTGGTAGGGAAGCTTAATATAGGAGTTATTACCAGGCTAACCCAGTACTAACTGCCATTTGGCATGCATGGTGCTTTTCTTCTCGGCTCAATGCTAAGATGAAAATGCTACACAACACATAAACTGAGCATATGCAGTCACGCGAAACTGGACTGAAATGCAAAGCCCTGCGTGTTTACATGTTGGTATATAACTTACACTGCATAATTTAGTCTGGCTTCTGTTACTGCTTAGCATCAGTAAATATATATTTTAAAAGCTTGGAGAGCGATAAAAAGATTAATACCCGGGGCCCAAATCTTTGCTCCCTGTGTGTTATTATTCAGATACTTATACCCCACTTTTCTCCCCAATGGGGACCCAAAGTGGCTTACAAGATCCTTCTCCTCTCCTCCCATCATCAGGCAATTGAGAACAGCCTGTGCCACAGTACTGCCTTCCAGAAGACTCTGTTCCAACAGATTTTCAGCTTCTTATTCACAATAGATAATGCTTGGATACAGCAATAAGTTTGGGTCAGAGCTGAGTACAGGTAAGTGCTATTGACTTAGTGTGAGAATGAAGCACATGTGCTCGCATATGTCCCACTGAAACCAAGGAGATAAACATGTGTTTAATTTTGGCTGGTTTGTGCCTCCAAACACCTAGATAACTATTTCTCATGTCTTGCCCACTTAGCTGAATGTGAACAGATAAGCACTAATGGTTTTCTCCAGCAGTGTGGCATGACCAGAGAGCAGGCAAGGGATGAAGTCTGCAATTTGAACTTGGAGGTAAATTCCACGGAAATGAGACAGACGTCTGGAGTAAAAGAGGGATGGCCTGTGGAGTCGGGAGGGGAGGCTGCTATGCAGGGAGAAAAAAAGGACCTCAGTCTGACCTTTTGAGCTAGAAAGACAGGGAGAGAGCGAAAGAGCTAAAAAGCCACAATCCCCTGGAAAAGTCTACTGTACGAGCCCAATTATGCACTGCTTAATTATTTTACTGTTTCTTAACTAAGGGTGATTCTGCATCTGGCATTCGCTCCACATTTTCTCAACACTGAGGAAAAGGTGCAGCTCAAAACCGCATTCAAATACCCCAGAGCAACGTACTGACTGCAAAGTCACCCCTGAACAGCCATAAATCTGTGCAGAAGGTACCATAAAGCCTGATGATCAAAGAAAGTGAAAGCGGCATGCAGCGTAGAGGGTACCATAAAATCCGATGATCAAAGAAAGTGAAAACAGAATGCAATGCAGAGGGGAACTTCTGTTCCAAGGTGGGTTTGGTAAAACAGCGGAGGGAATAGACAATGCAGAATTGCCCTAAGGCTTAAGTAGACATGCTGCTTACAGAAGCTGCCACTCACTTTAATAGGGCCAGCACAAGAGAGCTTCAGAACACGAGAAGAGCCCGGCTAGATCAGGCCAAAGGTCCATCGAGTCCTGCATCCTGTTTCCTACACTGGCCAACCAGATAATTACTTAACAACATCAAAAAGTCCTACTGCATCTTTTGGCCAAATGCCACCCCTCTCCCAAGCGGCAAACAATAAAAGGAAACACTTAAGAACAAACACATAAAAGTGCAGAACAAAAAAAGAAATCCATACCAAAAGAAAACCCTAATCAGATCAGTACAATAATCACCATTTAAAAACACAGGAAAACTTGGGCAAAGATCCAAAGCAGAGTCAGAGGCTAAAAAACAAACATTGCCTGTAGTTCGATTCTGCCAATGATGGTCTAGAAGCCCACAGTGGTAGGGACAGGAAGACCTGGGACCAAAGCTAGAGTTGCCATGGAGAATACGCACACAAAAACCTGCCTGCCATTGGTCTATCTAGGTCTGTCTTTTCTACCTTGCCTGACAGAAGCTCAAATTCACAAATTACAGTGAATGCATGTATAATCCATGCACAATGTATTGTTCTCTTTACGTGTGTTGAGTAATGCTCATGTACAGCTGAATGTGTGGTAGAAACCCCAGACGTATCCAGGTACTGGTCCCCAGTGTCGTTTATAAAGTTAAGGCATGTTAGCTCCTTCTTACAAACAGATGTATGCATCTACAGGCAGGATGTATGTGTGTTCACTAGTTGCTCTTCAGGGTCTTAGATAGCAGTCTTTCACATTATCTGGGAATGAGACATGTCAAACATGCCTACACTTGTACTGTTATTCCTGAAGGGAGTTTTGCAGGACCATCTAATCAACTGCTTGGGGCAGTACAACAGAGGAATCTGCCATCATATCCCATGGATTAGGTTTGGGATGTGGGAAATGATGGCCTGCCTGGTGCTTTCACACCAGGTGAATAATGCACTTTCAGTCCACTTCCAGTGCATTTCAGTGATGATTTGCAAATGGATTTTGCCATTTCACACGGTAAAACCCAGTTGCAAAGTGTGTTGGAAGTGTACCGAAAGTGCATTATTCAGCATGGATGAAAGTATTCATTTCATCAGCAGAACACCTTGAATTAGCCCTAAGCTTAAATTAATTGTAACCAACTTCCGTTCCATTACTTTCAACTGGGAGTCTGTTGCACTTAACTCTGATTGGGCTGCTTTCAAGGAATACAAAGACAAGCGTGACTTTCCCCCCCTTTCAGTGGCTCCATAGCATCACAGTAATCGCATCAAACAGCATCATGCGCAACTATTTCTCTGAGGGGCAAACCAGAGGTTTTTATGTAAATCTGCCTAGTCTGGAAAGAATTGGCCAAAGCACATGTGGTTTTCACATTTTCTCAGCCCTGCCCCCCCAATGAGAATCTGAGACAGGTTATTCTGATAACAGGGAATGTATTTCTGCTCCAAGGTGGAGGTGAATTTCTTCTTTGCCTTCTATAAATCCATGAAGATATTCATCAATTTCCTCTCTCTGCAGGCGTTGTACTTCCCCATTTATTTAGAAAATTTATATGCCACTCTCCAGAGATCTGCTCCAGGCACCTTAATAGCTACGATAATACAGAACCAATAAAGCATACCCATTAAAAACAACCGTAAAGAAAAGGCCAACACTATAAAACACAGCCATTAAAGTACAGGCCAGTGTATTAAAACAGGCAGGGGATAACAGAAGCAATAAAATATACACTGAACAGGCTAAAATGATGTCGATAAAATGATCCTCAGTCCAGGAGCAGACCATAAAACATTTAAAAGATAAAACACCTTAGTTTAAAAAATGAATGTTTTAGCCGGGCACCAATAGGAAGTAAGGTAGGTGCCAGGAGAGCCTCATGGGAGAGGGCACTCCAAAGGTAAGGCCTCACCACCAAAAATGCCCTGTCTATGGTCATCACCTAATGCACCTCTGGAGATGGGGGGGCACAGGTATTCCGAAGAGAATACTTCTTTACTTCTGTGCACAGCTGACACAGTATTCTGCACAGTATTCTGTTTAATACCTATCCTTTGAGCCTCCTGATGTTGGCATTACACTTATTTTTGGTTTGAGCTCCCAGCAATGCTCTTCTATTTCGTCCCAGATTGAAGCTTAACTTTGCTTCTCTTGTTCTCTGTTTTCTGCACTTCATTTGTTCCTGCCCAGACCCAACCAGCCTGAGGCCAGAGAGGCATCACAACAAAAGCAGAGTCATAACCCCTCGCTGTACATCCCTTGCTCTGGTTATGAGAGAGGGAGAGAGAGACTGGTACGTAATCAGAGAACCACACGAAATTCCTCCCTCCTGATGAAAAACCATGGACAATGCGGCGTGACCCTGAGGAAGGAACAGTGGTGATTTCTACTTCCCTGGAAATAATTGTATGGCCAAGTTTAATACATTATTAAGGATATAAAAATTCTGCAGCAATGATGATGACAGCCAGGGCTCATTTGGGGCCAGAGCAAGGTGGGGCAACACTCCACCAGCCCAGGAGTGGGCACTAGGGCAGCCACGAGCCAAATCAGATTATCTGATCTGATTCGGCACATTGCCGCCGAAATTTGGTGGTGGTTTAAAAAGCAGCTGGGAGGAGGGGGTTTGAGGGAGAGGCTCCAAACTTACAGGGTGGCTGCTGGAGCCTCTCTCCCAAATACCCACCAAGTTTGAAGAAGTTTGGACCGGGGTGGCCAATTCTACGGGCCCCCAAACAGGTTGCCCCCATTCTCTCCATTGTTCTTTACAGTGGAAAAAATGTAACGTTTTTTCTATTTCTACAAAATTACCCCTGGTGACAGCTGATGCTCTATGACATTTTACCAGAGAGTTCTACTGTGTGTGTACGCTAGAAGTTTGTAGATAAGCAAATGGGAGTTTTGCCTTTCGGATTCCAGAAGCCCCAATGCTCACATGGGCACATTTGCTCTTACCAAGCAACTCCAATGCATGAATTTTACTCCCTTCCAGGGGTCATTTCATTGAAAAAGAGGTGCAGGAGCTCATTAGCATAAATCATTAGCATGTGCCACACCCCCTGGCATCACCTGAAGTGTGTCAGAAGGCAACACCCACCGTTCAGGCTCCACCCCAAAAATCTCCAGGTAGTTCCCAATTCAGAGCTGGCGAGCCAGCTTTACACTTTGACTAAAGACACTTTAGGTTTCCTTTGCTCTTGCAGACAATACAGATCAAGTTAGTATGCTTTTTTCCACATATGTGCCTGTTCCTGGGCTTGTTACTCCCAGAATGGCGTTCCTGCGCATTCCTGTTCGAAATGACCCCTGCCCTTACCCATTTATTTCAACAGAGAAGGACAATCCATGTGCACATCACTTTATGCATGCAGGTCAGCTCCTTGCACTGAAATTATCAGGGAATTTCTCATGCTCCGGGAGCTCTCTTGGCATGTCAGGAAGTACACAGAACTGAGGAACACTATTGAGGTGGACTGGCCATGCAAATTACTGGAAAATTTCCTGGTTGGCCGCTACCCTAGAAAGCTGCTGGTGGCCCAGCGCAAGTACAGCCGGGTCCCAGCAGCTCTGCCCAGTGCAGCTCAGCTTGGGCCCTTCAGCAGCAATGATAATTGGCGTCAGTTCATTAATCAGCTTCTTCCTGCACTGCTGTCTCTTCACAAAAGCAAGCTAGGAGCAAGCTAATGGCCACTGAACTGAGTGGCCCTTGTGGTGCTGGCTTTTGGGGCTGCAGGACTCGCTCAGCTTGGCTTGTTCCAGGGCTGTGGCTCAGTGGAAGAGCATCTGTTTTATATGCAGAAAGTCCCAGGTTCAATCCCCGGCCACTTCAGTTTGAACAGATCTGGCAGTAGGGGATGTGAAAGACCTCCACAAGCCACTGTCAATCCGAGTGGACAATTCTGACCTTGAGGGACCAGTGATCCGATTCAGTACACGGCAGCTTCACTACGACTGTTTTACTCCTTCCCTGGAATTTAAAATGTCACTTCTGGTTTGAGCAAAATGAAATTTTTATAGGCCGCATGCAGGTAGAAAGGGCGTCGTTATTTTTCTTGATTTCCGACGGCAGAATATTTCACAGAGACCTGGCCTCTCCAAGTTCAGCAAAGCTCCAAATGGCACATACCACATTTTTGTTACCTCTTGGCTGACTTTTAAATCATAAGCACCGACGGAAAATATCTTTCCCCTCCTCCCCCTCGTGTCCTAACTTAGCTGAGGAGGATGATCCCTACACCTGATCAGCGGGGCCAGCAGGCTATACATAAATATATTAAGATGGTCTTACATATAAATGAACCTCACTGAAAGGCAAGCAGATTGTAATGTATAAAGAGAGGCGTAGGTACTTTTTGGCTTGCGGCAGCTCCACAGAGTGACCAGACTGCGCAGACTGCAGTTTGACCAGCCACATAGATGAACACATGACGCTGCCTTATACAGAACTAGACCATTGGCCTATCAAGGTCATTACTGTCAATTTGGTGTAGTGGTTAAGTGCACAGACTCTAATCTGGGAGAACCAGGTTTGATTCCCCACTCCTCCACATGAAGCCAGCTGGGTGGCCTTGGGCAAGCCACAGTTCTGTCAGAGCTGTTCTTGAGAAAGAGAAGTTTCTGCCACAGCTCTCTCAGCCCCACCCACCTCACAGGGTGTCTGTTATGGGGAGGGGAAGGGAAAGGAGTTTGTAAACCGCTCTGAGACTCCGAGTGAAGGGCAGGGTATAAATCCAATCTCTTCTTCTTCTACTACTCAGACTGGCAGAGGCTCTCCAGAATCTCAGGCAGAGGTCTTCTGCATCACTTCCAACTTGATCCTTATGACTGGAGATGCTGGAGATTGAACCTTGGACCTTCTGTATGTAAAGCAGAAGTTATTCTATTGAGCCACGGCCCCTCCCCTATATATATGGTGCAGGAGGGCAAAGGACCCCTGTGCCACACTGCATACATTAGTTTCCTTCACTGAGATTAATCGCTGTGCAGAAACCAGTAACGTATCAGGAAGCAACCCTGTCTGCATCACGTAGATGTCAGCCCTCATTTCATAACCCATGCTAAAGATAGCACTATGGGCCTGGCTGAAAGAAGAAGGATGTCACTGCTCAGCTGTACTTCACAGGAGCAAAGGCCAATGACAGAGGCTCTCCGGTTGACTTGACTAGTTTTGCTTGCAAAAGGGTAGGTTCCCACAAATGCATTCAACACCCATGCTGTCCAACATGGGGCAGATTTAAAAGTCACGGTGGAAAGTACGGTCAAGTCACAGTAGACCATGGGGTATTCAAGGCAAGAGAGCAACAGCAGTGATTTGCCATTGCCTTCCTTTGCATAGCAATCCTGGACCTCCTTGGTAGGCTCCCATCCGACTAACCAGGGCTGGCTCAGCTCACTTCCAAGACCTGGTGAGATCCGGCTAGCCTGGGCCATCCGGGTCAGGGCAGTTTAAATGCAGGCACACAACATTTCTATTTACACGAATGAGGGAATTGACAATATGGGAGGAAACCCACTAACCAAGCAGATCTCTTCCACAGTCGCACCTCCAAATGAACCACTGCATTACTAACTTCAGAAGATTTCTTTCCCTGCAACCCTACCCAAGCCTATCATCTAGCGCAGGGGTGGGCAATTGTTTTGGCTCGGTGGCCACTTTGTGGGAGTGGAGGTTAGTGGAGGGCCGCACCTTTTAAAATGATTGCATTCATTAGTTAACTTTGCATTTCAGAAAAGGTATAAATTGTATCATAAAAATCAATAAATATAAATTAAACATAGGGAGAGAGAGAGGAAGACACACATAGAGACGGACAGAGAGAGAGAGACAGTCAGAGACAGAGAGAGACACACGGGGAACATAGGGAGAGAGAGAGAGAGAGGAAGACACACACAGAGGGACAGAGAGAGACAGACAGACAAACAGAGACAGACTCAGAGGAACAGAGAGAGACACACAGGGGAACATAGGAACACAGAGAGAGAGAGAGAGAGAGAGAGGGACACAGAGACACACACACATGCAGAGGGACACAGAGAGAATCAGAGGGGGGGGACAGAGAGATCGCCGAAAGTAGCTGCCTGCCTGCTGCGCCTCCATGCAACTCAAGGAAGGCGAGGGTGGGGGCGGGCAGGGCTTCCCCGGAGCCAGGGGTCATTTTGTAGAAAAAGAGGTGCAGGAGCTCATTAGCATAACTAATTTGCATAACTAATTTGCATATGACACACACCTTAGCATACCGGAAGTGTGTCAGAAGGCAAAACCCATCCCTCAGGCTCCACTCCAAAGGTGAGTGAAACTGACCTGCTCTTCCTCCATTCCCTTCCCCATCCAATACTTTGTGCAATAAAAATAAGCATAAAGAACACACCCTCATTCTCTTCCTGCTCCCTTGAAACCACCAGGTTTCAAGTAGACTTGAGATACCCAGGACATGTGCACCACCCATCCCTGCCCCTGCCCCTCCCCACAACAAGACACCCTGTGAGGTAGGTGGGGCTAAGAGAGGTCTTTTGAGAACTGCTCATGAGAGAACAGCTCTGAGAAAACTTGTGACTGGCCCAAGGTCACACCAGCAGCTGCATGTGGAGGAGTGGGGAATCAAACCCGGTTCTCCCAGATTAGAGTCCAACTCCTGACCACTACACCAAACTGATGGGGTGGAAGCTGCTGAAGGGTTGGTGAAATTTCTCCAGTACTTATGTGCCATGTGCCCAGATAAAAAATGGTATACTTAGAAAATTTATATGCCACCTTGAGCAAGTCTCTGGAAAAAGCAGCACACAGTCATAAAAGGAACAATGATAAAATTATCAATATTAAAACAAAACATTAAAAACAATAAAGACCCTAGCAGGGCTTTCCCTGGGGCACTGCGCCTCTGCACTGCTCAGGGAAGCCGAGGAGGGGGCGGGGCTTGGTCATGTGCCCACCCCCTGGGCTCCTCACTCCCGGAGCTGCGCTCCTGTGCGCTCCTGCTCCATCGGACCCCTGCCCGGAGCGCTGCAGCCCCAGGAAGAGGAGGATGAGGGAGGGAAGGTAACTTACCTTCCTTCTTCTGCCTCCTTGTCGCCCAACAGGGCTGCTGGGAGCAGGGGGTGGGGCTTGATAATGTGCCCGCCCCCTGGACACTTCGCTCCTGGAGCGCCGGTTCTCTGCGCTCCGGGCCCAACGGAGGCCTGACTGAAACCACGTGGCTGCCTTGGTGGGCCGCAAAAAACTCTGTGACAGGCCGCATGTGGCCCGCAGGCCACAATTTGCCCACCCCTGATCTAGCATGACCAGGAGCAAAGGAAAAATAGGGCTTGTGTACCTCATAGCTGAGAAGAAGAAGAAGTGGAGGAGGAGGAGGAGGAGATTGGATTTATACCCCACCCTTCTCTACCCAAAGGAGTCTCAGAACGGCTTACAATCTCCTTTCCCTTCCCCTCCCCACAACAGACACCCTGTGAGGTATGTGGAGCTGAGACAGCTCTGACAGAAACCGCTCTTTTTCAAGAGCAGCTGTGCCAGAGCTATGATTTGCCCAAGGTCATCCAGCAGGTGCAAGTGAAGGACTGGGGTATCAAACCCCGTTCTCCAGAAGGAAAGAGAGAACTCTAGATGGAAGGAAAGAGAGAACTCCAGAAGGTACAGGTTTTAATGTGTGTCTACCCCCATCGTCAGCCTGCTTGCATGAGTTTAGACCAGGCCTCTCCCATCTCAAAAGAAGTCGTCTCATGAAATAAATCTTCCAATGATCAGCTTTCTTCTAGCATCACATCTAGTGGCCCGAAATAATGGCAGGCCATATAAAATAGTTAATAGTTCCAGAAACCACAACTTTATCTCAAAGTGGTAAAAAGTGGACGAACACTTTCCTCCAAATATGATAACAGCTGTTGATGGAAGAGGAGCAAATTTCTCAAGAGGGTGGAAATCCTACTCTCTCAGTGTATAATGGTAAGGTGTTAATGGAATTTTGAATTCATCTGCCATTTCTGAAAGTAGTTTGAGAGCTGTGAACAGATTCAAAATCCCTCTCTATCCAATGTCCAGTGGTAGATGTTTCTAGATATCAGCTGGCTTCTTTGTGGGAAAACTTTCTTAGTCTAACAATAATCTGTGTTTGTAGAGGAGGGAAAGCTGCATGGAATAGCCCAGCCTCATCAGATCTTGTAAGCTAAGCAGGGTCGGTATTTGGATGGGAAACCACCAAGGAAGACTCTACAGAGGAAGGCAATAGTAAATCACCTCTGAATGTCTCTTGCCCTGAAAACCCCTTGCTGGGGTTGCCATATATTGGTTGTGACTTGACAGTGCTTACATATATAAGTTGTGTTTGTATAGATACGATTGCCATTTTCTTTCACCTCACGTCATAGATAATGTGTTAACAGCCCTCTGAGTTGCAGCCCTCCCCCCCAAAATTTTCTCTTCTGCACAGGTTTCAAGTTCGCTAAAGGGTCGACATCATCGCTTTCACCTTGTTCCCCACAGCATCTTCACATTTAGTGTGACAGAAATTATCACACAGCTACCCAATACAATCTTCGGAATGGCAACATTCAGCATGCACTAGGAGAACTGAAAAGTCCACGGTTCTGATAAGACAGATAGCCCCACGTCAGCTAAATTTGTAGCTTAAACTCTAGAGTCAGTTGCCAATTTCATACAAGGAAGGGACCTGCCTAGCAACAAGCAAGTACTGGACTTTACTGACATGAACAGCTGTTACGTGATGGTTGCACTTATTGCCAGGGGTCATTTTGCAGAAAAAGAGGTGCAGGAGCTCATTAACATAACTCATTAGCATAACTTATTTGCATATGCTAAATCACCTGACATCCCCAGAAGTATGTCAGAAGGCGAGAGAGAGAGAGAGAGAGAGGGAGAAAGAAAGAAAGAAAGAAAGAAAGAAAGAAAGAAAGAAAGAAAGAAAGAAAGAAAGAAAGAAAGAAAGAAAGAAAGAAAGAAAGAAAGAAAGAAAGAAAGAGCTGGCAGAGAGGGGACAGCTACTAATCCAAGCCTCAGAAATACCACTATTTTGGGAGGATAGCTTCAGTGCCATGACACAAGCAGGCATTCCCCCGCCGGGGGGGGGGGGGCTGGCACCAACTCCCGGAGCTGAGCTCCCCTGAGCTCCTGCTCGAAATGACCCCTGCTTATTGCACCCTGGTAATTTGAAAAATCCACCATGTATCAGGAAAAGACCTCAATGGAAAAGGAAACTCTATCTAGGTGCTGGATCCTGGCACCTACGCGCTTCCCTGCTCCAAAGGCCTTTGCTCTTTTTATAGGGGAGACCTGAGAACAGATGTTTGCATTTACTCATTCTCACCAAGCTGGTGCAATACCCTCAGATCAAGGGATCTGCAGATGATTTTTGCAATAATATCATCAGCATTCAGTATCCTTCTCACAGAAAACTACATTCAGTTTTTTAAAAAATCATATTTGAGATCTCCTCGCCCCAGGTGCTGAGCAGACTTCAGCACTGGGGAGTTCCCAACTTAGAACTCAGCCTCACCGTAAAAGAGGATGGAGTACCCACTTTAGTTATGGCTTTCTCTGGAATCACTTATTTGTCCCTGCACTGAACCTTCATCTTTAAGGATCAATAAATGAAGGAAGATAGTATTTCAGTGTTTTGCATGAGGTACAGACACTTCAAAGGGCAGCACTGAAATCAGCAGTGTTAATGAAATAACCTGAGTTTGAGACTGATCTAAGAGAGGAGCGGAAGTGCTAGAGGGGGAACCACGCAGTTCAGGGCTATAAATCAAGAACAGCACCTTGACCTGGAAAGCCACAGTATAGCAAAGGAGTTGAGGAGGCCGAAGAGTGAATGTTATGCTGCAGCAGGGCCAGGACAATAGGAAATTCTCTTATATTCTTGATTAGCCAGCCATGTTTCCATGTGAACACCATGCAATGAACTTAGCCTGGATGTACTTGTGGCACATGAATGCAATTGTTTGGAGACTGGCCAACCGGGCGCCCAACATTGATCCATGCTGAGTTCAGCACCTTTCTTCTGTATTCACATAATAGGCTCAGGCAGTTGCAAGGATCAGTACGGGTAGATGAAACCTGGCAAAGCATCCTGGAAAACCCCCGAAGTCCTCCACTGTCAACCAATCCCTATACGCACATCTGGGCCGCACATCTCTTCCCCACCTTCCTTTGCATCAGCAGTGAATGACGCTACAGTAAGCAGAAAAAGTGAGAGCAAGAGGAAAGTGAGAGCAAGAAAACACGAGGAGTTGTTACACTTTGTATTGGGTCAGGGGTTGGCATGGAGCTTGGAGATTTTGACATAGCAAAATTTATGTAATTGTCATCTTCACAAAATCATCACAGGATCTAAATCGAATGAACCAAAATAGGGAGGTCTAAAGCAAATTGAGACATCCCCCCCATACCTGAAGCTGAAGGCCTGAAACCTTGGCAAAGCCCAGGTCTAAGCATAGGGCTGCCAAGTCAGCCCGGGGGGTGGGGGATCCCCTGCTATAGGGGTTCCCGATCCGCCGGCCGGCATTCGGCCGGTGGGGGGAACCCCGCCCCCAAAGTCATCCAGCCTGGACGACTTCCCCAGCGTAATGACGTCACCCGGAAGTGACATCACCACGTTGGAGGCGTTGCCAGGGCGACGCTCTGGCAATCACCCCATTTGGCCCTGGCAATGCCCCCAGCGTGGTGACGTCACTTCCGGGTGACATCACCGGGCGCACGCGCAAAGCGCGCGCGCCAGGGAGGCTCCCAGGCGGCTCCCGGGCGAAGAAGGACTCCCCCCCGCCAGTTGGTGAGTACGACTTGGCAGCCCTATCTAAACACAGGACTTTCAAAAGTAATTTTGCCTCATTTAATGTGTCATGTTAACACTTATGCTTTGCTTCAGTTCTGTTTTTTTAGACTTCTGGTTGGACCTATCACTTAAATCCTATTTCATTGCTTTCTGGATGTTCCACCCTGTTGATTGTACCCCTTCTGTGTAATCCACCTTGAGTCCCAGTGAGAAAAGACTATAAATAAGGTAAATAATTAAATAAAAATAAAGAAATCCAAATGCAGAGGTGAAGCTCAGTGGTAGCACATCTGCTTTGCACACAGAAGTTTCCAAGTTCCGTCCCTGATACCTCCAGTTAAAAAGATCAGGCAGTAGGTGACATGAAAGACCTCTGCCTGGGATCCTGGAAAACTGCAGCCCGTCCGAGTAGACAATGCTACCCCTGACAGAGCAATTGTCTCATTCAGTCCAAGACAGCTTCATGCATACGTGTAAATAGACTGTTTAGTGGGCAAGTGCAGGATGGAAAAGGGCACAGCAGAGTATAAATCAAGGCTACTGGGAGCTTTGGTGATGAATGTCTTATCCATCCTAAGTCCTTGCAATGAATCAGGCCATGTCAAATGACATACAGAAACAGTAAAATAGTAAAAAGTCCAGTAGCACCTTTAAGACTAACAAACTTTATAGTTGCATAAGCTTTCGAGAAACACAGCTCTCTTCGTCAGATGCATCTCAGGAAGAGAGCTGTGTTTCTCGAACGCTTATACTACAATAAAGTTTGTTAGTCTACTACTGGGCTACTGGGCTTTTTACTATTTTGCAGCAACAGACTAAGATGGCTAACTCCTCTGGATACAGAAACAGCAGGAGTTCATGAACAGAAATAAAAACATTTCTGCGAGAACTCTCCCCCCCCCCCCCCACTTCTTTTGCTAAGTATCTTCATGGAGAACTCTGCACCATCTCCTCACAATTAATATTTGCTGCTTCATTCCCCCCCCCCCCCAACTGCTAGATCAGACAGCCAATGACTATACGACACAGTTTGACACACTCATTAGAAAAGAGCAGGAGTCCAGTAGCACCTTAAAGATTAATAAAATAAGCGGCAGGGTACGAGCTTTCGTGAATGGCCCCACTGGTGGACATTTATTTATTTTTTGCATTTATACCCCGCCTTGCCAGACAAGCCGGCTCAACACCTCCTGAGGGCACCTGGTATTTTTGGCCACTGTGTGACTGAGTGTTGGACTGGATGGGCCATTGGCCCGATCCAACATTGGCTTCTCTTATGTTCTTATGAGTCACTGCTCACTTCTTCATGAGCAGTGCACACACTCATGAGTGACACTCTACTCTGCAATACTGACAGAGGTACTCATCCTTGTTTCTCTATAACAGCATACAGGACTCACCAGTTTAATTAGAAGCCTATACTGAAAGTCAGGAAAAAGACCCACCTTTTCATCACTTTAAGCAATGGGCACGATTCTGCCAACGTCAAGTCTCGGTTGTGCCAAGCAAAGAGTTAAACAGATCAACTGGCTTCGCACATAATAATCCAGTATGGTGTTGTGGTTAGGATGTCAGACTACAATCTGGGAGAGCCAGATTCAAATCCTCTCTGCCTTAAAGCTTGCTGGGGGACTCTGGGCCAGACACTCTTCTGTGGCTTATCCTACCTTCCCAGGTTGTTGCTGTGAGGGCACAACACAGAAGTGCAGAAAAATGTACATTGCTTTGATTTAAGTGTACTACATAAATATTCTGCGTGAGTTCAGCAATCCACTATTGAAATCTATGGGACTAACAGCCCAGTGCTATGCATGCTTGCTAAGAAGTAAATTTCACTGAGCAGCAGGTTAAGAAGGGTTCATCTTAAACTGGATCTACTGATTTTCTGTGATCAGATACAGGGAAGAAGAGACAGTTGATGGGGGAACACTGAAACAAAATCTGAAGAGCACATCAATTCAACCAATACACACATCACCAAAACTGCTTTATCTGAGCATACTTGATTTAACTCCACTGCATAAAGGAGAAAGACTGATGGTTCCGCAAAGATACTTTTCTTTAAACTCAGGGAATATATTTAACCTTTTAAAATAAATATGGAGGACTTGAAACTATCCTGACAACTGTGTGAGCAAAAGGGTGGCTAAACAGGAACAACATTGACGCTGTAGTGCTATATAGCAATAAATGCCCCTGGATGGAAGTAAACATGGGTCCTTCCTAGTAAGCATGGAATGAGTCTGGGCTTTTGTGAGCTCAGTCCACAGCGGGACAAGGATAGGGTTCCTGTTCCGCCTTCTGTTGCGCCGTTCCATTGGATAAGAGAGGGGTGTATATATTAAATGCAGGGTTCAGGGGAGAAGTGATTGACTGGAAAGTTTAGGAAGTGCCTCGAGGGACGCCCCTTAATACTACATGCAGTGACATCCCACCATTCAGGAACAACAAACGAAGAGAGACAGTTCGTTAAAATTTGCAAAAAGAAAAGAACTGAACACAGCGCGGGGGGGGGGGGGGGGGTGAAGGGGGGAGACATGTTTAGCTCGCGGACCAAGAGGCGCGGGATTTGTCTCCGCTCCAGAATTTGTCTCCCGGCCTACAGCAATCGAACACCAAGCCCCTCTGAAGCCAACAAAGGGCACCCCAAAAGCCACTCCTCTCCGTTCAAGAAGCACCCACCACCTGCAATCAGTCAAAAACCAGTGCCTCACTCGCCCGTCTGTCAGGAAGGGGGGCAGGGATCCAGCGACGCGAACGAGCCCCCCCGCCTACGGATTCCAGACAGGCTGCTGCCTTTTGGGAAGTCTGGAACGGCCAAAAGAAGGGAAAAAATCCGTCCGAGTCTTGCGGCCCCTTCGACCGCCTCCTGTCTCCAGATTACGGCTCCTCTCCCGGCCTCCCCCCGACTTCCCATTGCCGGAGGAAGCGAATCCTCGCCGCCGCACACTCGCCTCTCCAAAACTTCCTCGAAGTTTGCGCGCAACAGGCGGCTGCCGCCAGGCTTTCCCCTGCCGCCGCGGCCACAACCACACGCAGCCGCGCACAGCCTGTCTCTCCCCTTCCCTCCCCAAGCAAGATTCGTCCCAACATGGAAAGAAGAAGTCCCCATCACGAAGAAACCGGTTGCCAAGAGGCTGTGGGAGCAGATCCCGGCGCTCCAGAAGCCGATTCGGTTGCGATCACGACTTGGCTCCGGGGCGGGAGGTCCCCTGCAGGGAGAAAAAAAGCACCCTGGGGGGGTAGGAGTGGAGGCCAGCGTGCGCCCTACCTGCCTTTCCGGCGAGGAGCAGAACGACGGGTCTGGCTCCCTCTGCCTCGGCGCGGCGCTTCGGCCAGCGTGCCTGAAGGTCTGGGACAACAGCTACGCCCCTGGCTGCGGCCCCCCAGCCGAAGCTTGGCTCGGTCCGGGCGCTGGGAGCTCACTTGTCGCCGCCGCCTCTCCTCCTCTCCATGGCGGCTGCAGCAGCTGCTACTGCCGCTGCGCCCCACTGGATAGCTCGAAAGCGCCCGGCTCCTGGACAGACCTGGCGCGGGCGGCAGCAGCAGGCGCGGTTGGCAGGCGGGCGAGAAGGCTTCTTTTAAAGCGAGGGTCACGTCTGCACGCTCCGAGCCCGGGGGGGGGGGGGGGCCTCTGGCGGGGTGAGCAGTGGGTGAGCTGGGAGGGGGTAAGGCGATTTAAGCCATTCCTGGGCGCTCTGATTGTCGCCCAGCCTATGAGGAGTTGGGGATTACTGCGTGTCAATTTATTGCCCGGATTTTTTCTTTTTTTTCCCCTTACATTTTTTTGAACGTGAAAGTTGTTCTTTCTTTTTTTGGTGGGGGGGGGGGGGCTCCACCTAGAGAGAGAACGTCGGGGCGGGGCTGGCTCAGAGGTGGGCATGCCAGTTTGTTTAGGTGACAGCTAAAATAACGGTTGGCAGACCAAAAAGAAAAAGAAAAAAGAAGGCTTGGATGCATATTGTCTCGGCGGCTATATGATAATCCGCTGAGCCAGCAAATTGGATCGCCGCCGGCTGCATATTGTCGGGGGCGGAGGAAGGGTGGAGATGACCTTAAACCGAATAAACAAATGGTCCCGGGTGGATTGCTGGAGAGGGCGTTGGGGAAGAGCGCCTCCTTGTGTTCCGAGCAAAGAGGGCAACGCATCCTGACATCTGGCCTGCTGTGAGAGGAGTTTTGGCACCTTCCAGGGAATTCTGTTTCCAGCCATTCTATTCTCCCCCCCCCCCCCCCCGGGAATTGAGAGAAATAGCTGTTTCCAGAGAAATCTTTACATACTGTGTTGGACCCTTTTCTGGATCTTTCTGTGCTCAGGAAGAGCCTCAATCGGAACACTCCTATGTCCAGTCTAACCAAGGTGTATTGTGATTTCAATAAAAAAAGGGGCCGACTATGCTTCAGAAGTTTGTTACTGGTTCTACATTCCAAGTTGTTATAAATCAGATACTCCCTGACAGATGCCATGCCCATGGGGGCCCACGCCTCTTTCCTGTATGCTGGTGGAGTGGGGAGGCATGGACTGTGTGGCATAACCTTTCTTCTCACATCTCATTTTCTATACACAGGGAGAGTCCCCACTCCCCGCTGGGAGAGAATTCAGTCACACAATTTCTACAGTTTGAAGGGGACCCGATTTTTATTGGGCCTATCTGCTGTGGGTTAATCCCTTTGGTAAAACTCTGAGGAACCATTAATCCTCCACAGGCATTACTCAGGATACACTAAAATTCTTAATGCTTGAGAGGAACTTCTGCAAGGAAGACAAGAAGTGGCTAATGAGGCAAAGCTTTTCCTGGACCCGCCTTGTTTCCCCGTGTATCTAATTAGAATTTCAAAGCATGATGTGGCCTAATAAAGTCCCAATAAAGGAGAACAAACTGATATTTACCTTATTAGACTTTTTAAAAAGTACTTATAGAAGAGAAGAAGAAGAAATTGGATTTATACCCTGCCCTGTGGTTTACAAACTCCTTTCCCTCCCCATCCCCACAACAGACACCCTGTGAGGTAGGTGGGGCTGAGAGCGCTCTGACAGAAACTGCTCTTTTTCAAGAACAACTTTGCCAGAACTACGGCTTGCCCAAGGTCATCTAGCAGGTGCAAATGGAGGAGTGGGGAATCAAACCTGGTTCTCCCAGATTAGAGTCCGCGCTCTTAACCACTTCACCAAACTTATAAGAACCACTGCCTGGAATTTCTACTACAGGCACCAAGAAAAAGAAGAGAAGAGGAGATTAGATTTATACCCTGCCCTTCACTACCTGAGGAAGTCACAGATAAGAACAAGAAGAAGAGATTAGATTTATACCCTGCCCTTCACTCACTTGGAGTCTCAGAGAACTGCTGGTGAGAGAACAGCTCTGAAAGAACTTGTAACTGACCCAAGGTCACACTAGCAGCTGCATGTGGAGGAGTGGAGATAGCGTGGCCAGTTTCTGCTGAAAACGCAGAAAGAATCACTAATAACGTGTAGTTTTGTTAACTTTGACAAGATTTAGATGGAAGGGCTACAGTCCTGACTCAGTAGCAACAGCTATTTGAATGAAAATAGATCTCCTATGCCTGTCTTTTAAAAATTCATTGTTGCATTTAAAAAATTGTATTTCCCAATATTGTACTTTGATGTAAACATTTGGATCTTGCAGTGTTTTGCAAAGTCAAACATGACTGACCTCCCTCCAAGGTCAACAGCAAAGATTACCATGGATTATAATACAATTTATATCACACCCATTCTGTATAGGAGTGAACTTCAGGAGCTTATGTACACCGCTAAGAACTGGAGGTGCAGATAATGTGAAGCAATACAAAAGGCTGGACTTTGACAGGCTGGCCTTTATGATCACAAATGAACTGAGCCTGTGTGTGTTAACGAATGTGCCTTTCTAGAAAGCAGGTTTTGTTTCATGCCAGCATGTGAAGTTCTCCAGGAATGGAAAGGGGAACTATGTGATGTTGAAAACTACAGCAAAATGTCCCTCTAAAGTTTTTGTTTTATTTTTACTTACTTCATTTACATCCTGCCTTTCTCCCCAGTAGGGACCCAAAATGGCTTACATCATTCTCTTTGCCTCCATTTCGTCCTCACAATATGACTCTGTGAGAATGGTTAGGCCAAGAGTGCTGTTGACTCAAGGTCACTCAGCGAGGTTCCTTGGCACAGTGGGAATCCGAAGCTGGGCCTCCCAGATCCTAGTTCTGCATGGTGAAATTTTTAAATGTTTAAAAATGTACCAGACAGATATTTATTAATTCACATGTAAAGCAGGAGGGCTATTTTTTTAAAAAAAAATAATAGAAAATGTAGTATCTGGTTGACAGCAGCTTAATCCCTTCCCTTGCTCCCCTACACCTTTGCTGTGGCCTGTTGCTTACAGAAATCTTTCTCTTCTAGTCCAGATCACCTCCAGACCACAGGGGAGTATGTCAAGGAGGGCACAGGCTTTAGCTGTCCTCACACCTGTGACAACCATTTTCAGGACAGAAAGAAAGAAAGAAAGAAAGAAAGAAAGAGAGAGAAAGAAAGGAAGGAAGGAAGGAAGAAAGAAAGAAAGAAAGAAAGAGAGAGAAAGAAAGAAAGAAAGAAAGAAAGAAAGAAAGAAAGAAAGAAAGAAAGAAAGACTATATCCAAAATTGCCAGGTTGAGAGCCAGTTTGGTGTAGTGGTTAAGAGTGGGGAGTCTAATCTGGGAGAACCCACTCCTCCACACGCAGCTGCTGGTGTGACCTTGGGTCAGTCATAAGTTCTTTCAGAGCTGTTCTCTCAGGAGCAGTTTCTGTCAGAGCTCTTTCAGCCCCACCTACTTCATAGGGTGCCTGTTGTGGGGAGGGGGAGGGAAAGGAGATTGTAAGCCGCTCTGAGACTCTTTCGGGTAGTGAAGGGCAGGGTATAAATTCAATCTCTTCCTCCTCTTCTTCTTCTTGTCAGCAACCCTCTCTTCCCACCACTGTTCCTTCTGGTGGCAGGGGAAAGATTTTTTAAAAAATGTTCAGCATGACCATAGAGTTTCTGGTGATTTCCTAGAGTGACATGACGTTGCTTCCAATTAATGACGTCATGCTGTGTGCAACACATGCTGCGTGCAACACATGCTGCGTGAGCCTACTGCGTAGGGAGAGCGGCCTAAAAATCGAATTAAATAAATAAATAAATAAACAAACACCAGTGGCACCCCCATGTTCCAGCCACTGGCTGGCAATCTAACTATATTCTATCACTCTGCCCAGCAAAGTTTGAGGTCTTCCTGCAGCCTAAGGCGATTTCCTCAGTGGGATTGGTTCTTCCAACAGTGTTTACTTTTTGTAATATTCTTCTTGGGAGGTTTATTTGCTGCAATCAGTATCACGCTTCTATGACTGGGCAAACTCTGCTATATTAACCAAATAACCTAATATTTCCCTGGAGGGCCAGCATGCAGGGCACAGAGGCCTCCCCCCTGATGTTGTCCCCCAGCACTGGGGTTTCTGAGGTTCACTGCTTCTGATCCCCTTTACTCACTATGGCTAGTAACCATTAAAGGATCTATCCTCAGTGAATCTGTCTAATCCCCTCTTTAAAGCCATCTATATTCTTGGCCAACACTGCATCCACAAGCAGTGATTTCCACAATTTCATTACTATTGAGTAAACAAGTATGTCCTTTTGTCTTTTCCAAACCTACTTCTGAAGAATTTCATTGGGTCTCCCTGAGTTCTAGTATTATGGAAGAGGAAGAAAAAGTTATCTCCGTCCACTCTCTCTCTACCCCATGCGTAATTTTATAAACCTCTATCACAGGGGGTGTCAAACTCATTTGTTATGAGGGCCGGATCTGACATAAACAAGACCTCGCAGGGTCGGACCATGTGTGTCATAAAATGTAATGCCATGTAGCGGAGATATAAATGTTATAAAGGACACAAACACAAAGATTTTTTTTAATTAAAATAAAATCATGCTTGAAACATTAGCACCCTTGCAATATTTTGTTTATTTAACAGTATCTGATAACTGACATATCTTGCTCTGAATTATTGCATTAAAATGTCTGTGCTGTTGCAATCTTGAGTATGCTGTTCAAGTGTGTATCTGTAAGCTGCAAACCTACTTTTGATTTATTGACATTCACCAAAGAAATCTCATGCTCAGAGTTCTGAGTCTAGGACTCAGAGGAAAAACATAAAATGGCTGAGCGACTGCGAGAGTCTGGCGAAGCAAGCTATGATGCAGCAGCAGCAACAGAACTGGAAACAGGAGATGGCCAGTTCCAGTTGCAGGCCTGATAGAAGTCCTCTGGGGGCCTAATGCAGCCCCTGCTCTATCATGCCTGCCCCTTAGTCATCTCTGTTCTAGACTGCAAAGTCTCAGGCTCCTCAGCCTTTCCTCCAACCCCCTAATCATCTTAGTTCCCCTCTTTTGCACTTTCCCCAGCTCTGCGATACCCTTTTGGGGATGTGGCGACTAGGATTTCCAGCCCCCAGATTTGTAAACCAAAAGAACTGTGTACCAACACTGTATATAAAATTGAAATATTCTTATTATTCAGGCAAATTGATGCACACTGTAATACTGTATGCACAGTATGTATCATATGTACCATGTATGTACCATACAGATAAATACACAAAATATCTTCTTCAAAGGATGTACAGAAGTGTGAGTATAGTAGTTACAAATCACACTATTAGGAACAACTCCTTAAAGTGTTCAGTTGAGTCCACAATTTGGACCCTTTTTGCGAGCCAAATATGTGGACTGCAACCACCCCTTTCCAGGGCTCATTTCGTAGCAGGAGCTCCTCTGCATATTAGGCCACACACCCCGATGTAGCCAATCCTCCAAGAGCTTACAGTAGCCCCTGTAAGAAGAGATCTGTAAGCTCTTGGAGGATTGGCTACATCAGGGGTGTGTGGCCTAATATGCAAAGGAGCTCCTGCTACGAAATGAGCCCTGCCCCTCTCCCTTCTCTCCTGCTAAATTTAAAGGGCCCCACAGCTGGTTGGCCGACTGCATGGTCCCCACCGATCAGCTGAAGCCCTTTAAATCAGACAGGAGGGGAGGGAGAAGAAGAAGAAGAGATTGGATTTATACCCCACCCTTCACTTGTAGTCTCAGAGTGGCTTACAAACTCCTTTCCCTTCCCCTCCCCATCACAGACACCCTGTGAGGTAGGTGGGGCTGAGAGAGCTCTGAGACAACTGTCCTTGAGAGAACAGCTGGTACAGAGCTATGGCTTGCCCAAGGTCATCCAGCCAGGTGCCAGTGGAGGAGTCAAACCTAGTTCTCCCAGATTAGAGTCCACGCACTTAACCACTACACCAAACTGGCTCTCCAGGGTGGCCAGGTGGGTAGTCGCAGAATGCCCCCCAAATTCCCCCCTGCCAGAGCAATGAGGGGACCTGGCAACTCTAGTGGCGAGTTCAGAGCTGTCCACAGTATTCCAAATGAAGCCTCCTCATGGCAGCCTTCCAGGCTCTAGCTACAAACCTTCCCAACCGGCACAGCAAAACCGTTTTGGCAAAGATTAGAGAAAAGCCAGGAGAACCTGGAAAGTACACCAGAGAACAAAAGCACGCTAGGGAAGCGGGGGTGGGGGAACCCTGCTTCCCAACAATATCAGATCCCGGGCAAATAACCTGCATAGGAAAGGTCAAGGACTCCGCTGGCTGTTAATTTCTCTTGCGCCATCCAGTATTCAGGCTGCAGAGCAAACATACAGGTTCCTGATCCAAAAAGTTTACAGTTTAAATTTTTCACAGGCGAAGAAATGTTCTCTCACTAAGTTTGCATTGTACTCAGGAGATGTGATCACCAACCAAGGACGTTTCAAATAATTTCTAATGTACCCTTTGAAATTCTTTGAACAATAGATACATGAAATTCAGGACAGATGTAAAACTGAGCAAAATCAGAAGAAAGTAAGCGGTAGCGATACAATTGGTATGTAATCAACCTGCAGGAGAACTATTGTACCACCGAATGATAAACATTAGTAATTATAAATAAAGCAATAATCAACTGCAGCAGATGGGTTGAAACACTGAAAGAAAGAAATGCTTATATGCATAAAATAGCTTGCTATAGATCCTACGAAGCTTCTGCAAAAGGGGAATCTATCCAGTCATCAGTAGGGTGAAATCCTACTCCCCCGTACCTGGGAATAAACCATATTGTACTTCTGAGGGAAAGTGGCATGGAAAAGACTAGGATTGCCCAGGTCCCTCCTGTCAAATGGCAGGGGATGGGGGGACTTACCAGGAGAAAGGAGAAGGCCTAGGCCTTGGGGGTGGCATCGCACAGGAAGTGATGTCATCACACTAGTGACGTCCGGGTAACACTCTGGTATTTGGGCAAAGACTCTATGGTAAAACCAGCTGCTACCATTGAGTTTTTTCCCAAATACCAGAGTGTCACCCAGACATCACTTCCAGTCCTTGGATGGGAGTCCACCAAGAAAGACTCTACAGAAGAAGGCAATCGCAGACCACCTCTGCTTCTCAGTTGCTTTGAAAGCCCCTTGCTAGGTGTTATGTTCTGAGTTCTTTCTACGTGTTTTGGGTTTGGCCCTAGTATCGTAATTCCCTCGTCTGATTGGCCGCACAATAAAGACTGGCTATTGGTCCTGAAGCCACCCTAGGGAACCAATCATACAGCCCTGCTTAGGTCCAATAGGACCTCTTGTACAGTTACATTGTTATCGTTCTCTGTTGAAAACGTATAAGTTGAGTGCCGTTCTTGCTAGAGCAGATCAGAGCTGAGTAATGTTAGAATAAAAGCCTTGTTATGATTCATCGTCTCTTGACTCTCAATACTTAAAACTAGGGTTCTGCAACTTGATGACACTTTTGTATGTAAAACTGATCCTTTTGCACTTAGGCGTTTGCTGACGCTGTAGTGAGATAGGCCCATCTGTAAAGAGTCACAGTGACATTGACTTCAACGGACTCAGAAGGGTGTGACTTGGGATTGCACTGTGAGTGTCTGGAAAATAGTAAAGAGACAGACAAGTTACGCAGTTATACAACAGGGTGAGGAAGCCAGGGCACCAGATAACTTCACAGTTCCAAATGAACACCTTAGCTTAAGTATACGGGTAATAAAAATCCTAAAGCACTACTGAGTACAGAAAGCCAGGAGGCTGCACAGAAGGTCACATACTGGGCCGCAGCTGTGGGTGTTAGGTTGGTGCACTGAGCTTTGGGTTCTCGGAGGTGGAATTTCCCCCCTGAGCCCAAGATTGTTGACCTGGAGAAGCAGAGAGAGGCTGAGAAATCCATAGATGAGACTTTCAGGGACCAGCTAGAGATGTCCTGCCCCCACGGTGACATCTCCACTGTCTTGGAATGGGAGAAATGGTCCCTCAGAAAAGGCCTTTTCTTTGGATGGGTGACTGATAGCTTCGAATGTCGAGGACACCCTTCTTGAAAAGGGGCAATGGCTAAATGGAACTTCCATGTTCAGAGATAAGAAACCTCTGAGTACCAGGGCTGGAGTGTGGGCTACCACAGGGGAAGATTTCGACCTCTGCTTAGTCCTCCTGAGGGCATCTGCTTGGCCACTTTATGAAGGAGGGTGCTGCTGGATTAGATAGGCCATCTCTGATCTCATCCAGCTGTCCTCCTCTTGATGTTCTTATGCAGAGTTGCTGAGAGGGTTAAAAATAGAACTTACCTGAAAGCGCACAAAGCAAAGAAGCCAAGGACTCTTTCCCAGTTTCATTCCTTTGTTAAAATTCCCATGTTTGGCTTCTTGCTTATCAATTTCCTCATCTACCAAGGTCTTGTTTGTTCTGGCTAGATGTAGGCTTAAACATGTACCAAAGGTCAAACACCCTGCTAGGCTGAGCAGTGCCACAGAGGAAAAACTTGTTCCATTAAACAGAGAGAACTGGCATGTAGGTCTCCAGCCAAAAATCACCAGCACACTTCATTGGGAAGGCTGAAAATGTATTTTTGGTAAAGAGGGCCTTTTCAGGGGTAAGGCCTATATTCTTGAACTCTTTTCCCCAGAGGAGTTCACTGAATCCATTTTGTTGTTGTGTAAAGTTCTGTCAAGTCACAGCTGATTTACAGTGGTCTCACAGGGTAGGGATCCCCAACCTTTTTGAGCCTGCAGGCACCTTCGGAATTCTGACAAACAGCGGAAGGCACAGTCACAAAATGGCTGACACAGGAAGTGGCACCAACCACAACATTTCAGGGAGTGAGGTTATATACAGCTCTTAATAGTAACTCTTCAACAGCGGAGAAGCGAACCCGGCTCTCCCAGATTAGAGTCCGCACACTTAACCACTACACCAAACTGGCACAAGATGCTTGAACAGAACAGGTGTGTTGCTATTACGCCTTGCCTAGCTCCCTGGCCTTCTGGGCAACATGTCCCCCTGAAGAATTGCATACCCCTTGTCTTCCCTCTTCAGTGATCACACATTTATGGAAGCAGGAGTGTGGTAAATTTCTCTTTACCACTTGGCAGGACAATACAAATAGCCAATATGCCAAGTGGTGACACATGCTATGTGGTAGATGATCGCTTCCCTCCTGGTGGAACATGAAGGGGGGAGGACTGTTTAATGACAAGTGGAGCAAAGAGATCCATCTCAGAGCACTGATAGCCCTTTTCTGTCAAAGATGGCAGGTAGCTATGCTGTTGCTTTAGAAAAACAAATCCCAAACAAACAGCATTTTCCTACCATTTAGTAAGACTATTCGAAATCTCACAAAACTTTTCAGGAAGCCCTTGGTACAGACCCTTAGCCCTTACTGTAGTAAAGCTAAGCCAAAGTGCACGTTATTGAAATAAACACATTATTGTGCAGAAATGAATCCTTGCTCAGCTTCTTACCATTTCTGTCCTTTCTATTTGCACATATTTACCCCCTGTTTATCCACCTCCCTCCCCTCCCTTTGTTATCTTCCTCCTTGTTTTAAATTTTGGATTGTAAACTACCTGGGGCCAGTACCTCTTTTCCTGTACTCCGTAAAGTGCCAGTTATACCAATAGTGCTGTATTGGTATGGTTAATAATAATATATACTTTGGCACACACCTATACAGGAGAGGAAGAAGAAGAAGAGATTGGATTTATATCCTGCCCTTCACTCAGTCTCAGAGTGGCTTACAATCTCCTTCCCTTCTTCTCCCCACAACAGACACCCTGTGAGGTAGGTGGGGGCTGAGAGAGCTCTGAGAGAACTGCTCATGAGAGAATAGCTCTGAAAGAAGTTGTGACTGACCCAAGGTCATCCAGCAGCTGCAAGTGGAAGAGTGGGGAAGCAAACCCAGTTCTCCCAGATTAGAGCCCACACACTTAATCACTACACCAAATTGGCTCTCGAGGAGTCAGGGACCCATTTGCTGGTTAAAGCTGGTTTTGCATAGCAAAAAGTAAAGGATGGCCTTTGATCCGGCCACTTGGAGCTTTAGGAATAAAGTTCTTACAAGCCTGGTTGCTTTAGGAAAGAGACGGATGTTATAGTTAAAGAAATCTGCACTGTGGCAGGAAAGCCTAAGTGAGCCCTCTTATCTTTCCAACTAGATGATGGCAAGAGAGGCTGAGAGAGCACATTTTGCCCTAATGGAAGTCAGGCAAAGAAAACACAAAGATGGCAGCAGCCAGAAGGAAGTAAGTCCCTGAAAACAGCCATCTGGGCAGGCAAGGAGAGAGCAGCTGAACAGACAAGAGGAAGGGGGATACCAAGGAATCTGACCTGTCCATCTCTACTGCCCTGTCTGGAGAAACGGGGGGTGGGGGGGAGAGGGAGAAAAGAAGGGAGCGAGGGAGGAGTTCTTCACTTCCAGCACTTTGAAATATACAGGTGTAGAGATGGTAAAGATCTTTTCAAAAACAGAACCAGTGGCTGAAGCTGGTTCCCAGGGCTGATGCAATTTAATGGGCTGTGCTAGTACTTTTAAAGGAATCCTGTCTGTCAAGGAGAGGGGCTGCGGTGGCTCAAGTTAAGATGCTGAGTTGCAGAACAGAAGGTCGGTAGCTCAGCAGTTCGAGACCTGAGTGCCGTGTAATGGAGTGAGCTCCTGTCTCTGGCCCCAGCTCCTGCCAACCTTGCAGTTCGAAAGCAAGAAATTGCAAGTAGATAAGTAGGTACTGCTTCGGTGGGAAGGTAACAGCATTCCATGTGCCTCAGCATTAGTCATGCCGGCCACATGACCACAGAGAAGTCTTTGGACAGCGCTGGCTCTTTGGCTTGGAAATGGAGATGAGCACCGCCCCCTAGAGTCAGATTCGACTGGCTTTCAAGCAAGGGAAACCTTTACCTTTTTTTTTTAATCTATCAAGGACATTTTAATCCAACCCTTCCTCCAAAAAGCTCAGGTGTAGTGGTCCATGGTACTCCCTCCCTCTTTTTATCTTCCCAATCCCATGAAATGGGTTATGGGCCCAAAGGTCATGGCAAAATGGGGGATTTGAATCCAGATCTAGATTCTTGTTCAGCAGTGCAACCACCACACCACACATCACACTGGCTCTCTTCTCCTGTGATTCATTACCTCCATTCATAAGACTTGTATGAAAGCTCATAATACAAATCCCACAATTTTACAGTTTAAGGCTCTGCTGCCTAAAGCTAACCAGTTGTAATTTGAGCAGTGGCCTTGGATAAGAATGTTCTGGGAGAAAACTGCCAGAACTATGCTTCCTATTTATTTTACAAAATTGTGTTTGACAGGCTGTTTGTTTTTAATAGAGAAGACACCTTAGTGGAGAATGTATGACAACTTTTAAGACGCGCTCTTTTAAAGAACCCACTGTGAAGCTCCCAAAGAGTTAAGTTTCCTCTCTCATTTAACCTTTACTTCTTATCCTGTTATGCAATGGTGAAAATGTAAAACAATAACATCTCTTTAACTCAGCCCTGAGACACATTGATTAGCAACTTTTAAAACCCTTAGAATTATCTTGTTTTGGCACACTCTAGATTTGTATATAAAATGCCTGTCCTGACCACATTTTGACTGCAGGACGTGCAGGGGACGTGCTGAAGATGTACAGCCTGCAAAGTAAACAAAAGAGAAGGAAAGGAAGGAAGAAAAACATTAGGGTGGCTCTGGAAATGTACAGAGACTGCAAAGGTCATGGGATGCCTAGACTGCTTCTTTCAAAACTTTCAGACAAGATATAAATGTTTTGAGAACTGAGGGGGGAGGGGGAATTTTCAGGATGCAAAACACTTTTTGTCACTGTAATGAAAAGAAAATGAATACCGAGCTCCTTGTTCTTTGACATTACGGATTAGCGAAATCATGTTGCCTTACATTTAGATCACTAAGAGCCTGATCCAGCGCATGTGTACTCTGAAACATTTCTCACCGAATCCAGAGGGTTTTACTTCTAAGGACATGAACATAGAACTGCAACCATAAATGATGGTTGGAGTATTCCAATTCCCAGTGATTGGAACTGGCAGGCATCTTTTAAGGGGGGGGGGGGGGGGTTGGGGGCTTACAATTTTATCTTTGGCTTTAGCTGAGGATGTTTTAACTATTATCGTAAGCTGCCTTGAACCAAGAGGAAAGGCAGCAGTGAACACATGAGCCCATGAAGCTGCCTTATATGGAATCAGACCATCGGTCCATCAGATGGGCAGTGGCTCTCCAGGGTCTCAGGTGGAGGTCTTTCATCTCACCTGTTGCCTGATCCTTTTAACTGGAGATGCCGGGGATCCAACCTGGGACTTTCTGCATAGAAAGCAGAGGCTCTTCCACTGAGCCAAAGTCCCTCCCCATAAAGGCAGGATATACATGTTTAGATAGATAGATAGATAGATAGTGATGGCCATGCCACATGGCAACTGGCACAAGTAATTCTCAAATTCTCCACCATTTGGAGCAGCAGACTCTAATCTGGAGAACTGGGTTTGATTTCCCAGTCCTCCTCCATGTGTAGCCAGCTGGGAGACCTCGGGCCAATCACAGTTCTCTCAGAATTCTCTCAGTCCCATCTGCCTCACAAGATGTCTGTTGTGGGGAGAGGAAGGGAAAGCAACTTGTAAGCTGCTTTCAGACTCCTTAAGGTCAAGAAAAGCAGAGTATAAAAACCAGTTCTTCTTCTTCTTGTCATTTTACCTGGTCATTATCTATATTATAACAATACTAGCTGCCCCAGTTTCTGTAATAAATCATGTTATGGTTCATAAGCATTCCAAATGCATAGGAGACATATCTGTCGGAATGTTTGCTGCCTGTTTTCTTTGTGGGAAAGAGAAATCATGAGTTTGGCTGGGATTAAATACACAGACCCTAGGGACTATAGAGCAGGCTTGGAGTGGGAAGAGATATTGGGAACCTGAGAAGCTGGCAGCCCAGGAAGGCAAGACCATTGAAGGAAGGGTGCACAGTTTTTAAAATGTGATTTTTCGAGTGTGCAGGAGTCTGATTATGAGGAAGCATAGGCGTTAACTACAGGGGGACTCGAGGGCTTGAGCCACCCCTGAAATTTCCCGGGGGGGACTGAGCCCCCCCTGGGAAAATGGTGCGCCCTCCGCCGCGCCTCCCCGGGCCCTTCCTAGGGCCGCCGCCGTCTCTCTCTCTCCCCCCCGCGCCTGGCCACTCCATCCCTCCTTCCATCCGTCCAGGGGCCAGCTAAGCAAATGCCCAGCTGGCCCCTGGACAGACGGAGGGAGGAACAGAAGCAGGAGAGGTCAGGCGGGGGGGGGGGAGGCGGCAGCGGGAACATGGTCCCGGCAGGCGCGAGTGCTTTGCACATGCGCACAGAAGAGCTCCCGCCCCCCCCCCCCCGCCCCCCCCCAAGATTTTGAAAACTTGATGCCCCTGTGAGGAAGGAACCATGCCCATGCACTGGTTCACCAATCTGAAGTAGCCCCAGGGAGATAGAGTTTGTCTATTGTTGCAAGCATACCCATATCCAGCACTTTTATTCCCAGTTGTAGGGTTGCCAGGTCCCCCTGGCCACTGGCAGGGGACAGGGTGGTAAGATTATCAGCTCCAGGCTAGGAAACTACTGGAGTTATGGGGCTGGAGCCTGGGGAGGACAAGGGCCTCAGTTGGGTACAATGCCATAGAGTCCACCTTCCAAAGCAGCCATTTTCTGCAGGGGAAGTGTTCTCTGTAGTGTGGAGATGAGTTGTAATTCTGGGAGGTCCCCAAGCCCCACCTGGAGACTGGCATCCCTGGTTCATATAATTGAACCTCATGGATCCCTGTGATTCATATGTCTGAAATGCTCAGAAAAAGATCAGTGGAGAATGAAAAGCTACCCTGCCTTCTCACAGTAAATGTTAGGGCAGGATGGCACCCTGTTTTCCTTGGGCACTTCAGTTCCTGGACAGGGTTGCTGCTTGGCAGACCGTCAATAGCTGCCTGACAGACAGAAATCCTATTGGGGTAGCCCCTTCAAGTCCAGTGTTGGAGGCCTGTATCCATCAGGGGAGATAGTTCTATTAACTAGATGGTGAAGAGCAACATACAATTTTTTCTTGCTTACCACTGGCTTCCATGCAGGAAATGTGCAGGCTTTGAAGTAGCTCAGTTAACATTATTAGTCTGCTACTCGGAGGCAGGAGTACACACTTTAATGCAACATGTTTATCAGGGGTTCTTCTCTTGCTCTTTTCTAAATGATTTATGGGACAGTTTCTGAAGAAGCTATTTCTAGGCTCATACCATGTTTCAGGTTTCATGTCTGCTCGGCAAAATGTACTATCCTCTTTCTTGGAGCTCCAAAGTCAACTGAACACCAGCTAGTCAGACAGCAGCGGCATACGCTCTGACACTCTTGTGCTTCTGTGTGAATTTTGTTACATCACAAGAGTTCTAAAATGGCCCCGTAGCTCTTTTACTTCCATTGTGGGGCAGGGTGAGAGCCAGCGTGGTATAGTGAATAAGAGTGGCGCATTCTAATGTGGAGAACTGGGTTCAATTCCCCCCCTCCTCCACATGAAGCCCACTGGCCGACCTTGGGTTAGTCACAGCTCTCTCAGCCCAAAAAACAAGTCTAGCTCGCCACCTAGTGTTGCATCATGCTAAATAGCAAGTACTGTAGCAGCCAGATAATCTTAGGATCTCCTGCATAGGCGTAGACTACAAGGGGGCTTGAGCCTCCCCCGAAATTTCCTGGGGGGGGGACTGAGCCCCCCTGGGAAAACGTAGCGCCTGCCGCTGCGCCTCCCAGGGCCCTTCCGAGGCCGGCAGCTGCTGCTGCCGGTGCCTCTCCCCCCCCCCCCCCACCACCTGGCCACTCTTCCATCCTTCCCTCCCGTTTTTCCGGCGAAGGGAGAGGGAAAGAGTGGGGGGGGGGAGGCTCCGGCAGCAGCAGCTGGCGGGCTTCGGAAGGGCCTGGGGAGGTGCGGAGGTTTCCCGGCAGGGGGGGACATCGCCCCAGCGAGCGCGCGCGCTAAAGACCCCCCCCCCCCCCGGAATTTACAAAACTCTACGCCCCTGATCTCCTGGATATACTACACACAGTGCCATAAGATAGTTATTAATTTTTATGGGGCAGGGATGGCAAAAGATTTACTGTCAGGGCTTATATCTTGAACATTTGCACTAAGAAGACTGACAGATCGGGGGTAAGTGAGTAAACTACGAGCTGGCTTTGTATAGTAGTTAGAGTGCTGGACTAAAATCTGGGGAGATTTGGGTTAATCCCCACTCATCCATAAAGTTCACTAGATGACCTTCAACAATCACTCACTCAGCCCCAGGGCCTCTCAAAGTCTGAGAAAGGCCTTCTTCAGACCCTCCCCCCCCCCCCAAAAAAAAAGTCTGAGAAAGGCCCAGGCCACTTCTGCTGCAAACAGAAGATATTAATTCATAGTGTGCACAACAGGCGGTGCAGACCAGTAGAAGAAGAGATTGGATTCATACCCTGCCCTTCACTCAGAGCGGTTTACAATCTCCTTCCCTTCCTCTCCTCACAACAGATACCCTGTGAGGTGTCTGTGGAGGTGGAGCTGGGAGAATTCTTGAGAGAACAGCTCTGAGAGAACTGTGGTTGACCTAAGATCACCCAGTTGGCTGCCTGTGGAGGAGTGGGAAATCAAACCCGGTTCTCCCATATTAGAGTCTGCACACAGCTCCAGGTGGGAAAATACCTGGAGATTTTGTAGGTGGAACCTGAGTACGGCAGGGTTTGGGGAGGTGAGGTATAATGCTATAGAGTGGGCAAAGTGGGCCACTTCCAAAGTGGCCATTTTCTCCAGGTGAACCAATCTTTGTTGCCTGGAGATCAGTTACAATCTCAGGAAATCTCCTGGAGGTTGGCAACTTTACTCTCTGCTCACACTGCCTGTCATCAGAGCAATGGTGTGGGGAAATTAAAAAAAAACTGGCTACAGCATCATGTAACTTTTAGTTTAAAAAATGGAAGTGGCTTAAGATGCCTCTGGGAGTTCCTGGAAACTTTATAGTTTTACCATAGAGTTTCTGGTGATTCCTAGAGATACCTATATAACTTCAAATTAGTCAAATTAGGATGGAAATAATATAAAGGCCTGTTCACACAATGAGAACAACACTTGAAAAGCTTGTAACTAGCTGGCTCCTGGTCCTTTGCTAGCTATTCCTATGGAAGATTGTGTGAATAAAGTAAGATTTCTTAGGAGACCATCTCTTTTCATGAAGCACACACAGTTCAAGTTCTTTCCCAGGGTCCTTTCTGTAAATAATGGTAGCTTGCTTCCTGTTTTGCAAACCTGTTTAGCCGATCATTTCTGGCAATTAAGGCCCAGACTGTTCTCCAGCCCTGGAAGAAGTCTTGTTCTCTAGTAAAGGTTTAGGTAAAGGTTTCCCTTGCTTGAAAGCCAGTCGACTACAGCTATAGGGATGCGGTGCTCATCTCTGTTTCCAAGCCGACGAGCCAGCGCTGTCCAAAGACTCTTCTGTGGTCATGTGGCCAGCATGACTGGACGCCGAGGCACACGGAATGCTGTTACCTTTCCACCAAAGTGGTACCTATTTATCTACTTGCAATGTCTTGCTTTCGAACTGCTAGGTTGGCAGGAGCTGGGGCCAGAGACGCCAGCTCACTCCATCACGCAGCACTCAGGTCTTGAACTGCTGAACTACCAACCTTCCGGTCTGCAGCTCTGCACTGAGAGGGAACAAATAGAATCTAGCAGTTTGTTCTGTGATCTGCCCTCTAGAACCTTTCTGTTCAGTCACTTTCCTTTCATCCTGGAGTAAGAAGCTTGTGGGGTGAGTAAACAAGTGTGTGTGGGGGGGTGGACTGCGGAAGAAGGACAGCAAGTAGAGTCACCACCTTTTTCAATGCACAACCCTCTTTTACTTTAAATTGCAGCAGTGTTGCTAATAGTTGGGAAAAGGTTAATCCTCCAGGTCTTTTTGAGCAGTTGAAATGTGTCTGGAATGCAGGTTTAATGACTAAATTAATTCTTGTTCATAGGGATCAAAGGAGCAGATCTGTCTCTAGAGAGAGTTTTGCGGAGAGAAGGTCTCAGTTTATGGCTTTATGGAGTCTAAAAAGAAATGCTGGTATATTTCTGCACACATATTTTCAATTATTTTAAATTGTCTTTTAGAAATATATGTACTGTTGTAGTTGCTGCTGTATTGTTGACTAGTTCATATTCTGTTTTCTTATTTTTATGTATATAATTTTTTAAAAAACACAGTCCCATATTACGTGATTGGAGCAGACGCTTGAAGATGTAGATCTGAAGTTTGCCCCCAAGAGGCCAGGGTTCTCATAAGGCTACAATTCCCAGGAGTCTCGCTTGCCATCTTCTGGTTTGGAAATATCTGGAACTTTGAGGGTGGAACCTGGAAGGTGTGCTTTAAAGAGGCGAGGGACCTCAGTGAGTCTAGTGCCATACAGTCCACCTTCCAAAACAGCCGTTTTCTCCAGGAGAAGGGGAATAAATCTTTTAACTAAATAAATAAGTAATATATAAGCTACCTATACTGTCAGGAGATCAGTTGTAACTCCGGGGGGAATCTCCAGCCCCTACCTGGAGGTCAGCAACTCTATGGCATTGTACCTCACTGAGGTCCCTGTCCTCCCCAGGCTCCACCCCCAAATCTCCAGGAGTTTCCCAACCTGGATCTGGCAACCCTCCCCCTTCCCCCACTGGCAGCCAGGCAGGACCTGGCAACCCTATTCAGCAATATTGTTCACCAGGAGCCAGCGTACAATCTCACGGCTTCTCACAAAAGCTTCCTATTGAAGAATGAGGCATTGTTATCGGTACATTCTATCACACCCACGCCCAAACTTTGCTTCTTTTTTCTGTCAAGTACTCTCCAAAGGCAATCTGAAATTCTGATACTGAGAAAGATTCTTGCGGCCCCTCAAGAAGTGACGAGGGTATGGTGGCAGGGAAGCTTTTGTGAGCTAGCGGGCTCTTTGGCAGATGCACGAAGGGCTGCGCTCAAACGGTGCATCAGAACAAAGTTTGAGTCCAGTGGCACCTTTAAGGCCAGCGGAGTTTTATTCAAAGTGTCAGCACACTTCTTCGGACAAACTGGAAAAAGATCTCCTCAGGGGCTACTTACGTGGAAAACAGGGGGGGGGGGCAGTTGTTAGGAGGAGCCACTCAGAGCCAAGATGCAGATGCAGAGCTGAAATTGGATCGGGTGGCCGGTAAGATCAGTGGATGGCAGCAAATTAGCACGTCAATGCAAGAGTTAACAAAAAGATATGAGGATGAAGCTAGAGTCCAGTGGTTCATGTAAACCTTAAAACTAACCGCCCCTATTGAATCCAAGGTTGCTTCTGAACAGGGATTTATTTATTTATTTATTTATTTTTGAGATTTATATCCCGTTCTCCCCACCATACGGCGGCTCAGGGCGGCTCACAACAAATGCAAAAAACAGGTAATATCATAACACATTAAAACATTTAAAACAATTAACACGGTACAGATGGCGTATCTTCAGCTCAATATATCATAGCAGTATCCAGATGTAAACCTTATGGACGGTCACAGTGGCTGGCGGATAAGGTCGACTGATCGAATCAAATGATCGGGCCAGGGCCAAGATGGAAGTGTGGGGCAGCCATTACTTAAACGCCTGGTGGAAGAGCTCCGTTTTACAGGCCCTGCAGAATTGTAAAAGATCCCGCAGGGCCCTGATGTTATTCGGGAGCTCATTCCACCAGTGCGGGGCCACCACAGAAAAGGCCCTGGCCCTTGTCACCGCCAACTGAACCTCTTTTGGCCCTGGAAGGACCAGACGGTTGTGGGATCCAGACCGAAGTGCTCGCTGAGGAACATATGGGGAGAGGCGGTCCTTCAAGTAGCTAGGTCCCAGGCCATAAAGGGCTTTATAGGTAAGTACCAGCATCTTGAACTTTACCTGGTATGCTATAGGCAGCCAGTGCAGTAGTTTTAGGGCGGGTTGGATATGCTCCCACACAGGAAGACCCATCAACAACCGTGCCGTTGCATTCTGCACCAGCTGCAGCTTCCAGATTTGGCACAAGGGCAGCCCCAAGTAGAGAGTGTTGCAGTAGTCCAATCTTGAGGTGACCAAAGCATGGATCACTGTAGCCAGTTCGTTATGTTCAAAGAAGGGAACCAACTGCTTGATCAGCCGAAAGTGGTAAAAGGCTGATCTCGCAGTGGCTGCTACCTGGGCCTCCATCGTTAACGAGGGGTCCAGGAGCACTCCCAAACTCCTAACCTCCAGCGCTGGCACCAATGGCACCCCCTCGAAGGTCGGGAGAGGGATCCCCACCCCTGATCCGCTCCGACTCAAGCATAGGATCTCCGTCTTCGTTGAATTCAATTTCAGTCGGCTCTGCCTGAGCCAACCAGCCACAGCCTGCAACGCCAGGTCCAGATCACCTGGACCGGAGTCCGACTGGCTGCCCAATAACAGATAGAGCTGGGTGTCGTCCTTATACTGATGACACCCCAGCCCATACCTCTGGGCAATCTGGGCAAGGGGGTGCATATAGATGTTAAACAGCATAGGGGAAAGCACTGCTCCCTGTGGGACACCGCAAGTCAGTGAGTGTTTCTGGGAGAGCTGTTCCCCTACCACCACTCTCTGTCCCCGATCTTGGAGAAACAAGGAAAGCCATTGTAAAGCTAACCCCTGGATCCCAATATCGGCGCGACGGCGAGACAGTAGCTGATGGTCAACCATGTTGAATGCCGCCGACAGGTCCAACAACTTCAGCACCACCGTACCGCCTTGATCCAGATGCCTCTGGAGGTCATCCGTCAGGGCGACCAACACCGCCTCCGTCCCATGACCCGACCGAAAGCCGGACTGGAAGGGATCTAAAGCAGAGGTGTCATCCAAAAAGTCCTGCAACTGGTCCGCCACCACCTTCTCGATTAACTTGCCCAAATAGGGCAAATTAGATACTGGCCGGTAGTTTCCCAATTTGGCCGGATCCAATGAAGGTTTTTTAAGGAGGGGGCATACCACAGCCTCCTTTAGGGCACTAGGGAATACCCCTTGTGCAAGGGATGTGTTGATAATTTCCCTAAGTGCCCCTCGTACCCTCTCATGACTAGCTCTAATTAGCCATGATGGGCATGGATCGAGACTGCAGGTGGTTGGACGGACCAGAGAGAGCAATTTGTCGACCTCTTCCAGACAGATTGGACTGAAATAATCCAAAATATGACCAGAAGACGTGCTTGGAGCCTCAAGTTCTGCTACTGTATCAATTGTGGCAGGGAGGTCCCGGCGGAGCGACAGGATTTTATCTGCGAAAAAGTTCCCAAAAGCCTCACAGCCAATTTCCAATTCTCTATCATTTGGTCTGCTCGCCGGCAGAGTCGTCAGTGACCGAATTGTCCTAAATAATTGGGCTGGGCAGGAACTCGCTGACGCTATCTCAGCCGCACTTTCTTTGCGGCCTTGACAGCCATCTCATAGGCTTTCATAAACGTCCTTTAGGATGATCTTGCTGCTTTGTCGGGAGTGTGACGCCACCGTCTCTCTAGCTGTCTGAGTTCCTGTTTCATATCTCTCAACTCGCCAGTATACCAAGGGGCCAGTTGAGAGTGGGGGTGCAGAGGACACCAGGGAGCGATCTTGTCAATGGCCGCTGAAAGACGATGTTGCCAGTCTTTGACCTGCTCATCCAATGAGTCACCAGGGGGCATTGGATCCCATAGAGCTTCCTGGAATCTCACAGGATCCATTTGGCTCCGTGGGCGAGCTAAAAACTGCTCACCACCCAAACGCGGTTGGGGCGGCAGATTCACCCGGGCCTTCAGAGTCTGGTGGTCCGACCATGGTATGGCCATAGCCATAATCCGGTCCACCGTAACCCCCGCTGCAAAAATCAAGTCAAGCATGTGGCCAGCTCTGTGCGTGGGAGTCATAACAAACTGGGAAAGTCCCAGTCCCGCCATGGACGATACCAGATCCATTGCCTGCATGGAGGTCGCGTCCTCGGCGTGGACGTTGAAATCACCCAAGACTAACAGCCGAGGGTGTTCAAGCGCCCAGCCTGATACGGCCTCCAGCAGGGATGGCAGGCTGCCTGTCAGTGCGTTGGGTGGTCGGTACACCAACCAGACAGCCAAACTTTCCCCGACATCCCAGACAAAGCCAACACACTCTATGCCCGCAAGATTCCACGGTGGTAGCGCTCTGAAGGAGTAACCCTCCCGGATGAACAATGCCACTCCCCCCCCCCGAGTCTGGGATTGGTGAAGGACCGAAAACCCAGGTGGCACCATTTGGGAGAGGGAGACAGTCTCTCCCTCCCGCACCCAGGTCTCGGTCACGCACGCCAGGTCCACCTCCTGTTCCAACAGAAAGTCATAAAGGACTCTGGTCTTATTATTGATGGACCTGGTGTTGCTCATCACCAATGTCGGAGCGGGGTTCTGCTTCCTAGCCCCACAACCTACTACTTTTGGGATGAGACACAGATTGGAAGGAGACTGAGCTTGTCTATGTCTCCGTCTCTTTCCCTCCCTCCATCTTGTCCCACCGCCATACCTCCCCCTCCCCAGGAGCACAGGGATCCCTTGATTGCTCATATGACTGTCAGTGGCCTTTTCCTACTCGTCTCGGCCACCGTCAGGCCCTTTCGCGGTATCGTTAACAAACACCGCCTGGCCCTCCCACCTACTACCCGTCTGATAATGGACACTGCCAAATCCCCACATAGAAAGCAGGAAGAGCCCTGCAGTAAAGGGGAGCATCCATACAACGTCATGCCTTAACTGCTCAGGACTCATCTGGATCTCCCCCCCCCCCCCACTTTGGTGGTTGTGGTGTTGTTGGTGTAGGAAAGTGTCATCAAGTCACAGCTGATTTATGGCGACTCCATAGAGCTTTCAAGACTAGGGATGTTCAGAGGTGGCCTGCCATTGCCTGCCTCTGTGTAGCAGCCCTGGACTTCCTTGGTGGGCTCCCTTCTAAGCGCCAACCATTAGCTTCCAAAAGCTGTTGAGATCCAACTAGCCTGGGCCATCTAGGTCAGTCCCCCCTTTTACTCCTCCATTTGCACCTGGCTGGATGACCTTGGGCAAGCCATAGCTCTGTACCAGCTGTTCCCTCAAGGACAGCTTGGGAAAGAGTTCTCTCAGCCCCACCTACCTCACAGGGTGTCTGTTGTGGGGAGGGGAGGGGAAAGGAGTTTGTAAGCTGCTCTGAAACTCCCTTGGGGAGTGGAGGGCGGGGTATAAATCCAATCTCTTCTTCTTCGTCTTCTTCTCTTCTACTCTGGAGAAAATATAAACCTTTTCCTGAAGCATGGGAAACTGTGGGGTGCCTGCAGGCAGAGTGCGTGCCATAGCCACTATGGGGAGAGGGGGGCAGAGGTAAGCTCCTTCTTCCAAATGGTGCTAAGATCAGCATCCCACCCAGCCCCATACCCAGAACATTTTTGTTAGGGGGCCCCCTAGGGGGCAGTTTAGTACAATGGAGCTGACTACATCACTGGGTGGTGGTTGTTAGGGAACTATAGAGGAGGAGAGACGTGGCTGGGAAAGAACAGACAGGTACACCAGTCTGGTGTAGTGGTTAAGTGAGCGGACTCTAATCTGGGAGAACCAGGTTTGATTCCCCACTCCAGGTGAAAAAAAGGGGAAGGGAACTATCTGACTGTTTCACTTGATGGAAGTGACACACATCCTGATGAATGGGACATTTGATACCAGGTCTGTTGCCTATTTAAATATCTTTTGAGGAAATATTTCTAGGCTGAATTAATTCTATATCATAGTAACTTTCAACTCTAATAATTATGACTATTTCATTTTTATCTAGATTAATTTGGAGAATTCGCGCAACTACCACAGGCTTATTTTACTAGTTGTAGCAAATATATAGCATTCAAGGTAATCCCAACGTAAATTTATTTCTATTTCTCATAAAATCTATTATTACATATATTTATTGTCTACACAAAAGTAATCTGGCTTTTTTCCCCTCCCCCCCTTCTCCCCCTACAATTTCAGACAGCAACACCTGGTCTTATTAATAAATGTATATACAAAATTCTGAATACATGTATTTTTGGATGTGTGACACTTTATAATAAGGAATATTGACCACTGAGGAAGGCCCATAGGGGCCGAAACGCGTATGGTCCTTAAGTCATAAGTTTTATCCATCAGTTTGACATGCACTGCAATTAGTTCTTAATGAACCTAGTTTTAAATGTCTGATACTTGGATGGTCTCTTTTAATTTAATTTTGTTTTATTTATGTGTACACCCTAATAAATTTCTATATTTTTCATTATAATTCTTTTGTTAGCTTGACCCTCTCGGTTCACATTGATTCCCCACTCCTCCACTTGCAGCTGCTGAATGACCTTGAACAAGCTATAGCTCTGTCAGAGCTGTTCTTGAAAAAGAGCAGTTTCTGTCAGAGCTCTCTCAGCCCCACCTACCTCACAGGGTGTCTGTTGTGGGGAGGGGAAGGGAAAGGAGATTGTAAACCGCTCTGAGACTCCTTTGGGTAGTGAAGGGCGGGGTATAAATCCAATCTCTTCTCTTCTTTTCTCTTCTTCTTCTAAAAAGGGGGCGGTGGAATAGGGACAGCACCTGGGGCAGTTTGGAAATAATAAAGAGAGGTCGGGATTTATGTCTGGGAGTTATATTCTCTCTGAAGTGCTGTGCATTGGTCTGGAATCAAAGCCTACCCCCAGAAGATCCAAGATGTCTGGCAAGTGTTGCTGAAGGTTTTACAGACACCACCCGGTTCTGTTGGCTAGCGAGCAGCAGCAGGAGGACAATAACCCCCTGAGCAGCCCCTTATCCCCTGGTGCCAACGGGCTATTCTCCTCGCATCCGCTTCCTACACACAGGCACAGACACACACACGACTTTGCAGGCAATCCGAGCAGAGAGCAAAGACAGGAATTTCATCTTGCACCTCCCGAAACAGCTCAGGTATTACAATCGCATCACCAGCCAGCTGAATGCGGGCTGAGACCTGCTTCCCCTCCCCCAGCAAGCTAGGCGGGCACTTCGCAGAGAGGGGGAAGAGGGGAGGCACAGCTGTCTGGGGAGGGGGCTGGGCTGTTCAGAGAGAGTGCCGGGCACTCATAGGCACCCCCATACGTATGGGCCTGATCCCACCTTTCTAGCTCTTTAAAGGGCTGTCCTCCTTTCTCTGCTGTGTTGCACTATAGTGTTACAGCAGAGATCAGAAGGGAAAGCGCAGGAGAGGGTAAGGCCATGGTGGTTCAGGCCACAGGCGTGCCTGTGCTTTTGCGCAGTTGTGAGGGTGAGGGAAGAGGAAGGGAGGATGGAGGGAGCAATGAGCAGACTGGGAACAGGGGGTGTTGTGTACACCAATGCTCCCTCTAAGCTGTGGAGTCTTCTGAGCAAAAATTCTACTTTGTGAGTTACTGGCATTAAAGGTGTGAGCGAGCAATTTGGCTACTGCATATATTAATTTGCTCTGGAGCTTTCCTTCCTGAGCTGAGACAAAAATGTGTGAGCCGGAGGCTAAAAAACTGTGAGCTAGCTCACGCTAACTCAGCTTAGAGGGAACATTGGTGTACACCCTTCCGACCTGTTCCCATGCCACTTGCCACCGCTGCTGTTGCGGGGGGACATTTTCACTCCCCTGTCCAGGTGCAGCCCAACTCACCAGCATCTCAGTGGAATCTCCCGTCGCAACCGCCAAGAATGAGTACACTTAATCTGTTTCGAGGTCGTATAAAAAGAGTACTCGAATAGTTATTTTTTTAGAGCAGTGGGCATAGAATATGATTGACAGTAATGCTTTGGAGAAAGATCACAGCCTGTGACTCACCATCCTTCATGAAAAAAACAAACCATTTTAAATGAAGGGACCTTTGTGAAGCAGGAGTTGGACACTGCAGAGCTTGCTTTAAAGACTATCTGAAGCCTGTCGCTGAAGGACGGCACAGATATTTCGAGATTCGTATTACGACTCTGCTATTGTGAGGGCAATGGGGAAGACACATCCCACCCTGAGTTCCTGGGTGGAAGGACAAGATAAAAATGTGATTATTGTGTCCTTGATGCTCAAAAGTAGCTCATTCCTTTAGGGCAAACGGTGTCTCCCCTAGAAATTTTATAGAACTAGTTCCAGACGGCTCAGTGTTTGTTTTATGCCACTTTCATGCCCTGGCTTGTCCATTATTGATAATTCTTATATTGTTGTTTTTATTATTTTATTGTGTTGTGTTTAATTGTCAGCTCCCTCTGGCGGATCATTAGAGAGGCAGCATATAAATCTTCTAATGTATGCTCCCTCTGGCGGATCATTAGAGAGGCAGCATATAAATCTTCTAATGTATGCATATAAATCTTCTAATGTATGCATTTACTCACATACCTACTGCATTTGTACCCAAGCTTTCTCCTCAATGGAGAACTAAAGCAGGTTAAATCATTCCCTTCTCCTCCATTAAATCCTCACAGCAACCCTTTGAGATGGCCTAGGCTGAGGGAGTGTATAACTGGTCCTAGACCACCCAGCAAATTTCCATGGCAGAGTGGGGATTCGAACCTGGGTCTCTCATGTCCTAGTCCAACACTTTAACCACTACAAACAGTGACAGTGAAGAGCCCCTTCTCTATGCCCCTTTGTAATACCTTTTAGTAGCAGGTTGCTAATGGATTTTTGTGTCAATTCAGATACAACCATTTTAGCAAGCAGCTGCTAACAAATTTTATTTACCTCTTAATACAAAGCCCTGCTTGTATCCCATTGGCAAAGTGGGGTTGAGCCGTTTTTGAGGGAAACTGCTTTCTTCCGTTTTCACCTCTTCCTTGTCTTTCTGAATTGCTGTGATGTGCTGTTTAAAATGCCTGTAGTGCTACCTACAATGCCACTTTCCTCCTGCCCTTTTTGGCCATGTAATCTTCCTCACACCCTTTTTAATGTTCTAAGTTGAGCGCTATAGCACTAAACCAATATAGCACTTCAGTGTTACAGCGGCACCATTGAGATGCCTTGACTCCGTTGAGAGACTGCATTGCTTTAGCATTATAGTGCTCAAATTAGAATGTTCAAAGGAAAAAGGGGCGAGGAGGATTGTGTGGTGAAAACAGGCAAGGGGCGAAACACCAGTGCAGTTTGAAATAGCCAGATAGCTTCAGAGATGGCTCATTAACGGGATGAAGTTTGCTGTATGAAACCTCCATCTCTGTATCGCTTTACTCGGAACTGGACCAACAACGGATAACATCCAGTTTAGAACAGTAATGTGTGAAAGGGGCTGTAAGAAAGTACAACTAGAATTTTCATTTCCTTGCAATTTAAGGTTGCCAACTCTGTCTTTGGAAATTCCTGGAGATTTGGGAGTGGTGTGTGGGGAGAGCAGTGGGCGGGGTGGGGAGGCAGGTCAGCAAGTGTGTGATTCCATGGAAACTGCCATTTCCTCCAGAGGAGCTGATTTCTGTAGTCTGGAGATCAGTCGTAATTCTAGGAGAACTCCAAGCCCCACTTGGAGGATGGCAACCTTTCCCCAACAAAGAGCTACGGTATACCATCATCACACTATGGTTTCCAAAGCATCAGTGGTCTGTTTAAACCACCACTTACTCCCATATGAACCTTGCAATAAAATTCTTCAGAGGCCCTGCTCCATGTATCCCCCCCACACATACCTTCTGATGTACAGGGGGATGGCTACCAGATACACGGCCTTCTTTGTGTTGGCACAGCAATGCAGGAATTCCCTCCAGTCTGCTCAGTTTTAAAGGTTTTTTCCTCCCCTGCCTGTGGTTTTGAATCTTTTGTGGCTTTCGATGACTCATGACGGCTTTTAAAGAAATAGTTTAAATGTTGGTTTTCAGGACTGCTCTGTGGATTTATTGGTTCTTATAGGTATTCTTATTCTTAAATATTTTACTGTTTATTGGGTTTTTTGGTGTTTTTTATATACTTATTGGGAAACCTTTTGGTGTCCAGATTGTAGCATAGAAATGTTTTCAGTAAATGCACATCTGGAGAGTCCGGAATCTTGTGGAACCGTCTCAGGGCTTCTTCGATGAGGGGAAATAGATCTGACCCACTGCTGCGGATCTTCCTGTACCTTGGGCGGTATGTGGAGGCCTGCCTGCTTGGTTGTGAGCTTTTGTTGTTGTTGTTGGTGATCCCTTTTGCAAGATATGGTTGCTGGTGTACATAGAAAGACATAAATGGAATTGTCCTTGCTGCCTCATTTTGTACACATGTGTGACAGGCCTTTTCTACCAGCTGATAGGATCCACTCAGCCTCTTATGATCTTTGGAGAACCAGGTTTGTTTAAAACTATAAACCTTCCCTCAGTTACCAGGAGTTCTTAAGGTAGCAGGTATATAGGCTTTGGGTTCGCTGTCATGAGGTAAGTTTTGTGGTAAGCAAGTAGAATACGGTGATCACTGAGGCATGGATTGTATACAAACAACACATTTATTTATTTACAGGTTGGATTCAAAGAACAGATAAGCACCACAAGGTTTCCAGATAGTCAGAGGAGAATTCTGGCTGAGGCACATAAATTTAAACTAGTTTTGGCTTCAGAGACTAGTTTGAATATTCTTTAATGGTTTCAGGCATAAGCAGGCTTTTACTAAGCCACTAGGTTCGCTTCTCTCACACACAGGATTCCACCCACACCAGACTGCCCTTTCCCAGGAATCAGGCTAAATGATACAAGGTCTGCTCATTACCAGAGACAGGCCTAACAGTCAAGCACTCTATTGTCTCCCAGAGGTAGAGCTAAACCCCTTTGCCACGCGGCCAAGCAGAGCTACCCTTCCCTTTGTCTGTTCTTTTGCTGAGCCAGACCTGAACTCTCTCTGTTTCCTCCCTGGGGTAGACCTGAACTAGGGTTGCCAAACCCCTTGGCCAGGGGTCCCCCCAATTTTGTAGGCTTCAATCTGCCACCAGACAGCTGGCCAGTGGGGGAAGCCCCACCCCCAAACAGGGATGTCGCCATATGACATCCCTGTCACAATGATGTCACCCAGAAGTGATGTCATCGCATTGCTGACGTCAGGGGTGCTGATCTAGCTTTTGGGCAAACTCTATGGTTTTGAGGGCTAACCTGGGCCAACTAGGTAACGGCTACCTTGACATGGGTTAGATCATAACTCTGTCCCACCTCCTTCTGTCACCTGACTTTGATGGCACATGATTTCCTATCACATACTTGCAGCTCAGTTGGTCCTGGTTTTGGAAAAAATGAAGACCACTCTTCTAGGGTAGACTTCCAGTTTTGGAGAACAAATTAATCTCTGCTCTAGAAATACTAAAGATGGTCCTTCCTCCTAACAAAGAATGCCTCTTTTTATGTGTTAAATCCAACACTTTCAAACATACATCAGTGGTTTTACCAGTGCTGCGGTTTTGCTAATATGTAAATGTCCTTTGACTGACTGATCAATAAAGTAATTTAGTACAAAGCAGACAATTAACTAGCTATAAATCTTCCCTTGTTTCATGTCCCTAATTATAATCCTTGTCAGTGAACTATTTAAAAGTATTTAACCAATCAAATTTTAAAAGAGTGTCTGGATAAAGTGGTTTTGGAGTATAATTATTTAAAATGAAGATCCTCCTTTACCCTACCAACTCATTTAATTACCATTCCAGTTTATCTTACATAATGCAGACATTGTCTGAAATATCATTGATGAGACTATCTGCCTTGACATGGCAATGGTTCTCCATTTTCCTTTCGCTTCCATTCTGAATGCCAGTGGAATACCCCCCCAGGTTGTTTTCCCCAAACTTTCCTTGCTCCAGCACACCCCTCCCCTTCCACCAGAGGGCTTTAAAAATGAAAACTTTTAGATTATAGCGATATGTCAATTAGAATGTAGTGGTTAAGTGTGCGGACTCTAATCTGGGAGAACCGGGTTTGATTCCCCACTCCTCCACTTGCACCTGCTGGATGACCTTGGGCAAGCTGTAGTTCTGGCACAGCTGTTCTTGAAAAAGAGCAGTTTCAGTCAGAGCTCTCTCAGCCCCACCCACCTCACAGGGTGTCTGTTGTGGGGAGGGGAAGGGAGAGGAGTTTGTAAGCCGCTCTGAGACTCCTTTGGGTAGTGAAGGGCAGGGTATAAATCCAATCTCTTCTCTTCTTCTTCTTCAGACCAAGAGTTCATAAGATTGAAAACTTGGCGAGCCAATGAATCATGAAAAAGTTGAGAAACCCACCCAGTTATCCCTTTAATCAGCTTCAACACCATTGTGACTGCATCAGAGATTGCCCTTTGAAGGTATGAGGCGTTGGAGAAATGCCTGGGAAAAATTCTGATCCTCTGATTGCCACATACGTACATTATTTTTAATCTAAAACCCTGCAACTGTCCTGCAGCCATTGTGACACATGTGTTATTGCCCATAAAACCTCTCTTGGGAGGGATTCTGGAAGCTGCTTCCCCCACCCCCACCCCCAATAAGAAGTATTGATTTGTTCTCCAGACGCAGATACTGTCAGGAGGATGGCGTTATATTACATTTCTTTTGGAACATCATTGCCTGGAGGCCGTTTTATCAGTGGATTAAAACTACAGGTGCAGATAGAAAGACATAACAATTGAGTGAGGCTGAAAACATTTTAGAAGGCAATTCAAATTCAAATAAATCTTGCACATCCAAAGCTCATATTCATTCTGTTTTGTTTTGGGTACTAAGGAAATATAAATACCATTAAACATAGGGTTGAGTCCTATCAACTTTTCCATTTGATCTTGCCCAATGCCTCTCCTCACCGCAGCTCCCCTCCCTCCTGGCTTTGGCCCAAAGGGGCCCAAGAGCCCAGGGAGATCCTTTCCCCTCTCTCACCAGGGAAGAAAAAACTAGTAGGATACCACCCATAAGGTTTATTGTTAGGTCCATAGGTGGGTTTGCCAGGTCTGGGTTGGGAATACCTGGAGATTTGGAGGGTGGAGCCTGAGAAGACAGGGTTTGGAGAAGGAAGGGACCTTATTAGGGTATAATGCCATAGAGTCCAGCCTCTAAAGCAGCCATTGTTCTCCAGGGGAATTGATCTTGGTCATCTGGAGGCCAATTGTAATAGCGGGAGATCTCCAGGTGGCAACCCTAATTATTTGAAAGAACCAAATATAAAAGACAAGAAGGAAACTGATTCAGAATATATTTGTGCCTCCTGGTTTTTATGTTATGTTTTTAACACAGGAAACAGGTAGTGTTCTCTGCATTTTATCCCAAAATAAATCCTTGATTGGGACATTTTCTTCCACCCCTGCCCCCGAAGTATCTTATTAGAGTGCTATTTATCCTTCCCTTAGAGCTGTTCCACTAAATTTATCAAACTCTTTCAGCTTAGATCAAAATTCCAACATGTTTCCTCTGTCCAGGATTTTATAATTTTGTCTCCAACTGCACATTAGGGGGAAAAATTATTTGGTCTCTCCAAGTATTTATGAGTTTATGTATTGATATGTTTTCATGTAACTGAGCCTATGGCCTACCACCCTGAACACACCCAATCTTGTCCTTCCTTCCATATAATTGTTTAAAGTATTTTATATATATTTGTACTTTAAGTGCTGTTTTTAATGTTTGGAATGTTTTAACGTTTGATGTGTTTTAATGTTCGCCACCTTGAACTGGTTCAAAAGGCAGCACAGAAATGTTTTAAATAAGTAAATTATTATTAGCCAAGAAACAAAACGGCTGACTTGTCAGCAACATCTAGCTGTTTTAAGTGATTATTTCATCAGCAGCCAGTAGCTGTGAATTAATCTGTCATTACCACCATTCTGTTATTTCTGCCGTATAAGGGGATGATCAAACGACAGGAGGCATGGAACTGATTAGATGCCCTAGGAATTGCTGTTTCTTTTCTCTAAAACCAAAGTGTGTCGATGAGTCATCCATGATTCATTTTCATTTAATAAAATATGTACTGTTGGATATATGGCCTTAGAAAGTTCATTCCAGGTGACCCCAAGAAATGCTTCCTATAGCCAAGAAGGATTAACTGTACTTGTGGCATTTTCCAGTCTTCCGGACTGTTTGCAAGATCAACTATGCTAAGCAAGCACATCTGATCCTCAAAAAGGCCCATGTGGCTGCATTGGTGGAAACTGCCATCAAATCACAGTTGACATATGGCAATCCCATAGGGTTTTCAAGGCAAGAGACGTTCAGAGGTGGTTTGCCATTGCCTGCCTCAGTGTAGCAACCTTGGACTTCCTTGGTCTCCCATCCACCTACTAACCAGGACCAGCTTCTAAGATCAAATGAGAACCCTGCTTAGCTTCTAATGAGCCTGATACCCCAATCTTCTAGGCAGTTTGCATATTTTTCCAATTCCTTGCCAATTATGCAGCCCAAGTGCTTGAAATCTGACTTCTTTGCTTCTAAAATATACTGTACTTGTTGGGAAAGGATCTGTGGAAATAGAGCGGTTGGCTCATGCCCGGAAGGAATGGTTTCTGCTATCTGTTGTGCCTGCACTTTTTTTTCTTCCCTGAGTAGAGATGAAATTGGAAAGACCGTGAAAGACTTTCCCATGGGTTTTTAAACAAATAAATAGCAGCTCCGAAGTCCCCAGCTCAGATCAGGCCCATGATGGGGTGTGTGTGTGTGGAGTGGTTTCGGCTTGCCTCATACACCATTTGCCTGACCCCAGTCAGCCTCCAGGAGCTATTAGTTGCTCCATGAGGAGAAAAATATACAGCCCCCCACCCCGGCACATAGTAAAGAATTATGATAGCTGTCCCAGAATAATGCATTATGTTTCATTTGATGCTGAGAGTACATCAAACCATATTGGGGAGAAATGTGACAGGCCGGTGTGATCTCTTCTCTCTCTGCTGCTCCTGCAGTATATGTTATCTACCTCTGCTCTTTAATTAAGTGAAAACAGAAATTCCAAGTATGGCGAGGAATTCCCTGGCCCATTCTACATCCAGCATTCATTCCGTTGTTTTACCAAACCCACACTGGAGCAGAAAAAGATGCGGCTCAAAAGCACATTCAAATACTCTGGGCCAACGCAGTACTGACTGCAAAGTCACCCCTGAACGGCCATAAAACAGCCATAAATCTATGCAGATGCCGTGCTCTTTTTCTAGCAAGAACTCCTTTGCATATTAGGCGACACACCCCTAATGTAGCCAGTCCTCCAAGAGCTTACAGTAGCCCCTGTAAGAAGAGCTCTGTAAGCTCTTGGAGGATTGGCTACATTAGGGGTGTGTGGCCTAATATGCAAAGGAGTTCCTGCTAGAAAAAGAGCCCGGGCCCAGACGGCAACCATAAAATGGAGAGAGCAAACAAAGTGAAAGCGGCATGCAGTTGGGACACTGTCATAAAATCCAGCAATCAATCAGAGTGAAAGTAGTATGGAATGTAGGTCAAATCTACATCTGACTTTCTCATTGGAATCATTCTAGTTTCAACCCCCCCCCCCCGTCTATACCTGTTTCTAGTTTCAAACCATACTTGTTCTAGTTTAAAAATCACTGTCTACATCAGTTAATTGCCGTCTTGTGGTCAAGCTAGCATTACACCGCTTTAAACAGATCCTGTTGCTTACTGCTCTTCAGACCCAGGGAGTGAAATTTGAAACCAGTGTGAAAAGAGTGTAGGAAAAAACAGCAGTCAAACTACTTCAGAGGGGAGGTGTAAATTTGGCCATAGAGGGGAATTTCTGTTCCATTGTGGATTTGGTAAAACAGAGGAGCGAATGCTAGATGCAGAATGGGCCCCCGTTTCTCCTCACAAATTTCACACCTATTGATAACTGTGCCCTAAAAACAAAGTTCTCTCCTTTAGCTTACCAAGTTCAGCTCCGTGAGAAGGAATTGTGTGGCCTCATAAGGTGGTGAAATAATATTTAGGCTGCAGGTAGGCACACACCAACTTCAGAGAAAGTAGTATTTGGTTTCAAAGAAGTTTCCAAATGTTTGTACTTCTTTTCTTCCTTCCACCTTCGACAAGTGGGTATACCCTGATCTGCCACCTCTATTACTTGCCATTCGGAACAACGTTACCTGACACCATAATTTCTGACAATGTAACCCAGCAGATTGTTTCCATGCTGCTGCTGATGAAAGCAGCCCCTCTCATCACTTAACGAAGTAAGGTTGAGACTTGTCCCATTAAAAGCTATGCTGGATTTCTGCTCAGTGTTGAAGTGAGCCTGACTTTACTTGTTGAATTTGACTTTGAACCTAATTCCAATCTGGACCCTTTCTGTCTCCTTGACCAGTTGCAACTATTTGCTGTCCATAGTTGTGCCAAATGACCAAGAGGGTGAAAGATTAGCTTGGCAATGCCATAGAAAACCGGTCAATTCAATGACAAATGAAATGGCTAATTTAGCAAAAACACAAGGGTTTAAGTTCCACTCGGGCAAAAACTGACCTTGAAGGACTTTTCCCATCTCCGGCCTATGAAACACCCGAAAAGTGTGGACATTTTTTGTAACCCACTTGCTGACTGACTGAACAGTTTCACTGTTGGATTCCAGTATTGTTATTGTTGAAATGTTATTATACTTTGTAATTGACTTAGTGGTCGACTGAACAGTCGTATTGTACTTGTAGTGTGCTATGAGTCCTAGTGAGAAAGGTGAACTGTAAATGAAAACGGATAAATTAAATACATCAGTTGGGAGTCCATTTCATTACTTTCTTACCTTGCCGTTCCTATAGGGTTGCCTAATACAGCTTGGAAAATTTCTAGAGATCCGGAGGTGTTGCTGGGGGAGGGACCTCAATGGGGATTTGAGGGCATAGAGTTTGCCCCCTCCCCAATGCTGCCATTTCCTTCAGGGGATCCCTTTGGTCAAGGAAACATGGCAAGTGATAAACAATATGAAAATTTCCCTCACGTACATGCATGAAGCCTCCTCTTCTCGAACCCTGTGAGCTGCCTAAGGTTTTCCACACCTCCTTCTGGTTTTCCCCTCCCTTCCACTGACTCTCACTGTGCTCAGCATTCTGTACCTCCGAGAGTATGCTCAGTCCTAATATAGCTGCACTGGCGGGGAGGTCTCTTTTCTCTTCTTTCCTTAATTTATGAAGTCACATTTTCCTGCATATCTGGACGGGGGATCCCTGAGATATGTAGAAACCTGCCTCATCTATGAATGGCTAAAGTTCCACCTAGAAGGGGAGAGGAAGAAAGAACTTTCTCTGACTCTGGGTGTCTCCTTGTCAGTGGAGGCCCAGATCATGAATGTGGTCAGGTAGGTGTTCTTGTATTTAGGCCAGGTTTGGCAGCTGGCCCCCTTCCTATCTTGTCTGGACCTAGCCACTGTGACCCACGCAATGGTCACCTCCAGACTGGATTACTGCAACTCGTTCTACCTTGTGCCACCCTTGAGACTGATCCAGAAACTTCAAGTGGTCCAGAATGCAGCAGTATGGGTCCTAACTGGAACCCCTGTCAGAGCACATATCCAGCTGGTGCTCCGTCGGGTGCGCTGGCTCCAGACTGAATTCCGTATCAAGTTCAAGGTGTTGGTTTTAACCTTTAAAACCCTTCGTAGTTTGGGACCAGCATATCTTTAGGATCACTTCTCCTGGCATACCTCCCAAGAGTGTTACGCTCCTTATGCAACAAAACACTGACAGTCCCAAAGCCTTTCCCCCCTCCCCTCTCCCTGGGACAGTGGAGCAGTAGGATAGCTATGATGCCGCCATTTTGTGCTGAATGTTGTTATAATTTTAAATGAATCTATTTTATCCTATGTTTTAACTTATAATAGAGTGATTTTATGTTGTCAGCCGCCTAGAGCCGGTCCGCTGGCTAGGCGGGATATAAATTGAAACAAACAAACAAACAAATAAATAAATAATAGCTTTTTTATGCCATCTGGTATTTTTGGCCACTGTGGGACAGAGTGTTGGACTGGATGGGCTTTTGGCCTGATCCAACATCGGCTTCTCTTATGTTCTTATCTGGTTAATTGATCTTGATGTGCATGTCTAGTTATAATTGATAAATTGTTTGTTTTTCTGTTTATGGTGTAATCCACTCTGAGCCCCACGATCAAACAAACAAACAAACTTCAAGAGACTTAGAAAAGAATCCAGAGTCCAGTAGCACCTTAAAGACTAACAAAATTTGTGGCAGGGTAGGAACTGTCATGAGTCAATGCTCACTTCTTCAGATACTGAAGTGAGCAGTGATTGCAGTGAGCATCTGAAGAAGTGAACAGTGATTCACGAAACCTTACCAGCCCAAGTGTCATCAGGGTGGGAAGTACCCGGGGGGCACTGGCAGGTATGCTGGAGCAGTGGGTAGCTGGTGGCAGAAGGGTTGGCAGTTACCTCTAACAACACTGGGCAGGGCACTTCTGCTTGGGGTGGACTGCTTCGGCAGCTTTGCCCACCTTTCTCTTGCAAATGGCCAATGTGAAAGTGCTTTCAGTTGTCTGTGACTGCATCAAGATTCCATCAGTCCAGTCAGTGATCAATTATAGGGTTTGGTCATGTCAGCTCCCCTCCTCTGGCAAAAGCATGGCATCACTAACTAGAGGACATTCAGTTTTCCTGCCCCACCAGCCTTGGTGCTGTTGGAAGAGTAATTAACACAGCAAAGGTGCACGAACTGATTAAAGTGTAGATAAAGGTTTATTTAGGAGTTAACATACTTGATAGGAAAGAGGAGAGGCAGAGATAGGTTCTTAACTACATCTCTAGCTGAGAGAGAGGGCAAGACTGAGTGTGGCACTTCTGAGAAGAAAGAAGATATTGCCCTAAGAGTAGCAATCTGGAAACAGACACTTAACAGGGGAGAAGGTGCTGACCTCACTATCCGATCTCCTCTTCTTCATTGTACACCAGACATTTTCAATTCCAACAGGTGTCAGGTTGTCTGGGAAATCATTTTCATTCTCCAGACAGCCCAGCCAGGGAGCCAATGGGATTCCGAATATCTGGAATTATAAAATTCACATTTGGAAATATTCTGAATATTCTGCACATGAATTCTGAATATTTCCAAACCAGAACTCCACATCCCCGATCCTTATAACTGAAGACATTAAAAAGGAAGAAAGCACAGAGCCCAAGTCATACCAAACAAAACTGCAACCATGATGAGAATAAGATTTCTGTTAAATTAAGTTGCTTGAAGTTTTGTAAGACATCTTCTGACATTTGGGACTTTATTTGCTTAGAGAATTTATATGCCATGGAAGCCACAGCCTTCTCTTTGCAAGACCTGAAAAAGGCTGTTAATGATTGGATGTTTTGGAGGTCATTTACTTCATAGGGTCACCATAACTCTAAAGTGACCTGACGGCATATAACACTTGCATCTATGCTACCTCTCTAAAGCCCTGCTCAAGGTGGCTCACAAGTAAGGGCAATGCAATAAAAATGCAACAACAATAAATTATCAATGGAGGCATAAAAACAGCATAAAACAAACACTGAAGAATGCTTCAAAAATACCATAAAACACTCCTCAGACAAGAAACAGGTTTTGAAACAGGCTCCTTCCATTTAAAGCCTAGGTAAAAATAAATGTTTTGGCCTAGCACCCAGAAGATACTCCATATGTGCCCTGGGGAGCATTTAATAGAGGAAGTGTTCCTTCAAGTACCCCAGCCTCATTCAAAAATCAAACTGTGTATGTCTTAGAAACGAGCCACATCTTTTGCAAATATTTAACCGAGTTTCAATAGCCTGCAGTGCTAGTGATTTTGATACAGAGATCACATACATAACTGTACTAAATATTTAATTTATTAATTTAATTAAATATTTAGTAATAGGCCTCGGCTTCTATGCCCTGGTGTTGGCCCTTCAGGAGAACTGGCCGGCCATGGTGTGAGACAGGATGCTGAACCAGATGGACCATTGGTCTGATCCAGCAGGGCTCTTCTTAGGTTCTTATGAAGGCCTCGGCCTCTATGCCCTCCTGTTTGTTGGCCATCCAGGGGAACTGGCTGGCCACGGTGTGAGACAGGATGCTGGACCAAATGGACCATTGGTCTGATCCAGCAGGGCTCTTCTTAGGTTCACTCATGTTCACTTAAGCAGAGGTACAGAATAGTGGTGAAGAGATTGAGCTGCTATTGGCAGGGGGGGGGGGGTTTCCCTCAGTTCAAATCATGTTTTTACCATTAACTTACACAAGCCACTTCCTCTCATCCTCAGCACCCCATCTGCAATATGGACATGATACAATTCACCCACCTTACAGGGTGTAAGGATTTCAACAATAGAATTAGTGCTTTGACCACTTAATGTTGATAGATGCTAAGGTTATTAATAATATTTATAAGCAGTCCCTTTTTGTATCTCTGCATCGCTCTGGATCTTTTTTATATAAAAGACACAATAATTTATAATTCTGAATTAATCATTGTTTGGACTGCAGCATTCCTAGCCTTTCATACAAACTCTATGAAAAGCCTGGCATCCCCCCCCCCCCCCCCTGTTCCCGCATTGTCCTTGGTGTGTTGAAAACTGAATAATTCATTGAATATTTAACTATGAGACAGAAAGCTCACAGCTGCTTCAGTACCTAATGAATCAAAATTATTGCTTGCCACAACTTATGTTTTGGGGGCATTCTAGTTGCCCTTAATTTACAGATCAAGGAATGCCTCCCGGGTTTTAGCAGCTAAATGAGACCCAAGGATAGAAATCCCAGTTGAGCAACAGAAGGAAAAGTCTGGAGCAGAAATAAACAAATGAGGAGGACAATATTTATTTTATGATAAAAGATAATGGGTTGTACTTTTAAAGAAACAAACTAAGCATTATTGGGCGCCAGGTATCGACAACATCTGCAAACAAAGTATATTTTTAAACACAGCGATTTAATGGCTAGATTCGAGTCCAGTGGCACCTTAGAGAACAAGATTTTGGGGGTTTAGGCCTGACCTGGATAGTCCAGGCAAACCCAATCTCATCAGGACTCAGAAGCTAAGCAGCACCGGCCACCAAAGAATACCAGGGCCGGGAGGCAGAGGCAGGCTATCAAGCCACTTCTCTGAACATCCTCCATGCAGCAGTAGGAGTTGCCAGAGGGTGCCATGACTTCCAGGCATGGGCACACACACATGCACACAATGCAAAAATACCCCCCCCCCCAAAAAAAGAGTTTGGGGTTTTTTAAAAGCTTTTAAGAGTCAAAGCTCCCTTCATCAGAGCTTTGACTACTGAAAGCTTTAACTCTGAAGGTCTTGTTGGTCTCTAAGGTGCTGCTGGACTTGGATCCAGCGGTGGTGCTGCAGACCAATATGGCTGCCCTCTGAAACGGTGATATAATGGAAATTCCTCAGCACAGGACTTGTTTTGCTCCTTTCCTGAAGCCAAGATGTGGGTCAAGGAAGGATTAACTGGCAAGAGATGTTCAGAGATGGTCTGCCATTGCCTGCCTCTGCACAGCAACCCTGGACTTCCTTGGTGGTCTCCCATTCAAGTACTAATCAGGTCTCACACACGACTTAGCTTCTGAAATCTGATGAGATCAGGCTAGCCTGGGACAGCCAGGGCAGGACTCAGGTGCATGCGGAAGCACACACACACGGCAGAAAAGAAAAAAGCCCTGTCGGCTTAACAGAGGCTTCTGTGTGGAAATGAGTCATCAGTGCTTTTAATGGCAAGGTGGTAAAGAAGATCCTAATAAAATTCTATTAAAGGGACAAGCTGTTTTTCTCCAGGCAGTTGGCAGCCCTAACCAGGATCTACTGAGGCCTAGTCTGGCACACTAAGCACTACTGTACCACAGTTTCCCCTCCCTCCATTTAATACCTACAAATACATCCAGTCAAGAAGCTATGGGGCTGGCAGAAAGCAGTGAGATTTCTGAAGCCGGATCTTTCCTTCTGTCACTCCAGATCTGAGAGAGGTATTTTTATGCCATTGCCCCCACCCTGGCAGCCCCCATGGAGCTGCTTGAGGAGAAGGAGACAAGACATCTCCCAGCAAACTCCTCCCCCTTTCCCGAAAGCAAGCAATTAATAAAGGCATTGCCAGTACACCTAGGTATGTCAGCTCCGGCTTGGGGGTGGAGCCTGAGGAAGGTGGGGTTTGAGGAGGGGAGGGACTTCAATGGGGTACAATGCCAGAGGGTCTACCTTCCAAACGTGGCCATTTTCTCCAGGGGAACTGATCTCTGGAGATCAATTGTAATAGTGGGGGAACTCCAGCCACCACCTGGAGATTAGCAATCCTAAATGCACCTCACCCAAACTAGACACTAGCATGCTCACTCTTGGATGTGTTCTAAGCATAACTGAGAAACAGAATATGCTGAGAACTGGTGGCTAAGAAAAGTAAATAATTTCCTTTTGGGGGGGGGGGGCGGTGTCAAAAATCATTTACATGAGCTATGAACTAAATTTCAAGCACAGCCTTCCAACATTTGCGGGTGCTAATCACAATCAGTTGCAACAGTATTTAGAAGCAGAAAAGACCATGGTGGAGGAAAACCTTACAGTTTGAAAGAAGAAAACAAGGTTCGGTCATGTGATTGATCATGGAAATGATGGGCTCTAACCAATGATCCCTCTAAGCTGTGGAGTCTGGTGAGCAAAAATTCTACTGTGTGAGCTCCTGGCATTAAAGTTGTGAGTGAGCGATTTGGCTGCTGCATAAATTAGTTTGCTCTGGAGCCATCCTTCCTGCATAAATTAGTTTGCTCTGGGGGGTTTCCGGTCGGAGGAATGGAGGTCTGACACGCTTTGCAAATGCGCAGGGCGGACAGCGGCTCTTCTTGACAGCTTGGGTGGATAAATCCACCTGCCGCAACCTCACACAGGTAGTGTGAGGCCCAGCAAGCAATATAATCCAGGTTTGAGCAAGCTCGGTGAAGGAAAAGCCTCAGAGGAGACTTTTACAACACCTTGAGCACTGCAGCCGAAGAAGATTTTTGCAAGTATCTCTAAGGAGCCGAGCTGGGCTGATTAATCAGCATAAAATCTCCAATTCCCCTGATTCCTTAACAAAGAAGACAAAGTTTAAACGTTGGGACCACATCTGAAGAGAAGTAACAACATAAGGTAACGGGAAAAAACTTTTTGCCTTACCATTACCGTGTTTTGAAAGACGAAAAGCAGATCTGGGGAAGCAATAGACTGTTGCAGATTGGATGAGTGCAGTTTTGAAACGTTAAAAAGCTGAATTTGAACTTAAAAAGACAAAAAAACAAGTTGTTTAACATTCCTGCGGTTAAGAAGAGTCGGGAGGGGGAGCCAAGCATCGCGAGACAAAGAGGGGAGGAGGGAACCAAGCATCGCGAGACCAAGCTGTGAGGACTGAGACAGGAAGTGACGGCTTGAGGAGCAGACAAGAAGGGAAGCGGAGAAGAACCGGAAGAGAGCAAAGGGGACTGTAAAAACTGCCAGACCAAAAGGACTACAACAGGAAGTGACGTGCGGAGAGCAGACAAGTAAGCAAGAGGAAGGGACAAAAGGAAACTACGGCAAGCCAGAAGCAAGGTAAAAAGACTATAACCTTTGACACAAACCATAGAGAAGTTGCGCCCGCCATTTTGGATTTATAAAATTTTTAAACAGTAATATCTCATAAACTATATAACTTAGAAGGCTGAAACCAACGAAATTTGACTTGGCAAGACTAGCTTGTGTGATTACACTAAACGGTGTTTGATTTGGAAAATAAAATAAAATCGATCTTTTTTAAAGAGACAAGACGGATTGCGGGCTAAGATCGAGAGCAGCTACATGGTCCTCTCCTACAATGGCAGCAAAAAAGAAAAAGAATTACTAGCTGTTATGGAAGCAATGGAAAAAAGAATGTTAGACGCTATAGGAGAGGTAAATGTTAAAATGAATGGTTAAAATGAATGTTAAAATGAATGCACAAGCAGACAAAAATTTTATAGATTTAAAAGCTGAATTACAAAAGTTAACCACTAGAACACAAGACATAGAAATTAAAGTAAAAGAACTGGAAGAAAATACTCAAAAAACAATGAAGGAAAATGACAGAATGGAAAAGATGATGCACTATAGAGACATGCAAAACCATCTGAGATTTAGAGGTATAGAGGAAAAATTAGGTGAAGACATTTTTACAAGAGTGCAAGAAGCATTAGCAGTTTTTTTACAAGAGGAAGAGGAAGTTGTTAAAGAACATATGGATCTTGTTTACAGAGTCAATTCTACATACGCGAGAGACAAAAATATACCAAGGGATGTGGTAGTTCAATTTACAATGAAGAGAACAAAAGAACAAATCTACAAGAAATGTTTTACAGACTCTTTTGAAATAGGTGGAAAAAAAGTTATCGTAATGAAAGAATTGCCCAGAGCAATTTTGCAAGACAGGAAAAAATGCAAGCGTCTGACAGACAAACTGAAAGAGAAAAAAATAAGATTTCGTTGGGAAATACCACAAGGACTGAGTTTTTATTATGGTAACAACAGAATGGTGATTAAAAATTCAGCAGAAATGTACGCCTTTGTTGGTGAGAACAAGGAAGAATTTGGTGATATTTAAGACTACAACAAGATGGATTACAAAGTACTCTCATGGAATGTAAATGGACTTAATTCACCCCAAAAACGTAGAATGGTAGGACACTGGCTGGAGAAACAAAAATGTAGTATAGTTTGTATACAAGAGGCCCATCTTAAGAAACAAGACTACAAATATTTAATAAGAAAAAAGTTGGGAGAAGAATTTTTTTCATTGGCAAGTAATAAAAAGAATGGAGTGGTAACATATGCCAAAAAAGACTTGGAACCTAAACTAATATTTAAAGATAAAGAAGGAAGATACTTAGCTATTGAAATTCTGTTACACGGACAGAAGACTTTGATTGTAAATATTTACGCCCCCAACGGAGCTAAAGAAATCTTTTTTAAAGAACTACAAATGGAACTGGACAGTGTAAACTATGAACAAATCATAATGTTGGGAGACTTTAATGGGACTGTGAATAATAAAATAGATAGGCGCTCAAAGAGAAAAGACGACACACTAGGGAAACTTCCAAAAAAATTTTTTGAACTGATAAAACAGGAAAAGCTGGAGGATATTTGGAGGAAGGTTAACCCACAAGGGAAAGACTATACTTTTTACTCTAACAGACATGATTCACATTCAAGAATTGATATGATCTGGATGTCTATTAATCTAACATTTAAGACAAAAAAAGTTGAAATTCTACCTAGAATAATCTCAGACCACAATCCTTGTCTATGGACTTCTGGGCAAATAAAAAGGCAAGGGAGATGGAGAATAAATGAGGATTTATTAGACAACCAAGAAATAGTTAAAAAATTACATGAAGAGACAGATTTATATTTTCAAGCGAACATACAAAAAGAAGTAAAAATTCAAACTGTGTGGGATGCGTACAAAGCAGTTATGAGAGGATTATTGATATCATTGAACGCTAAAGACAATAAAAAGAAAAGAGAACAATATGAAAACATTGTACAAGCCATTAAAATAAAAGAAAAGGAACTGAAGAACAGACCAGGAAAAAAGAAACTGCAAAAGGAAATTTGGATGTTACAAGACCAAGCAAAAGCTATTTTGAATCAAGAGACTTACTGGAACCTGAAAAAATTGCAACAAAAAGCATTTGAAGGTGCAAATAAACCTGGAAAGTACTTAGCATGGCAATTAAAGAAAAAACGTGAAAATAAATTTATTACTAAAGTGATACGGGACAATATTGAGATAATAGACAATAAGGGAATAAAAAGAGAATTTTTAAAATATTATGCAAAGCTTTTTAAGAAGGAAAATAAAGACAGAAGAAGGATTAAAGAATACCTACAGTCATTAAAATTACCAAAACCAACGGAGAAAATCAAAGAACTACTTAACTGCCCAATGTCACTACAAGAGATTAAAAATGCAATAAATGATTCAAAATTAGGGAAAGCACCTGGATCAGATGGATTTACAGCTAAGTTTTATAAATCACTACAGGATTCGATCTCACCAGTGTTATTGCTATTAATGAATAACATAGGAGTGACAGGTGAGGTCCCGGAGACTTGGAAAGAAGCAACCATTTCACTCATTCCGAAAGAAGGTCAAGATTTAACCAATGTTAAAAATTATAGACCAATTTCTTTGTTAAACAATGACTATAAGATTTTTGCCAAGATTATAGCTGATAGGCTTAAGGAACATCTTAAAGAGACTATACAGACAGAACAAGCAGGATTTTTACCTAATCGCCAAATAAGAGACAATATAAGAGTAGCAGTGGATGCTATAGAGTACTATGATAAACATCCGGAGAAGGAAGTGGGCTTTCTTTTTTTAGACGCGGAAAAAGCGTTTGACAATTTAAATTGGGATTTTATGTTTGAAGTGTTGGAACATCTTGAAATTGGAGACTATATGCTTAATCTTATTAAGTCAATATATAGAGAACAGAAATCCTCTTTAATAATTAATACTGAAAAAACGGATTACTTTAAAGTGGAAAAAGGAACACGACAAGGATGCCCACTCTCGCCGTTGCTATTTATTTGGATTTTGGAAGTCTTGTTACTAAATTTGAAAGAAGATAAAGAAATTAAAGGCTTAACAATAAAAGGTTTCTCTTTTAAATATAGAGCCTTTGCAGACGACGTGATGTTTATAGCTGAAGACCCTATGACTACACTACCATATTTGTTGCAGAAAGTAAGAGAGTTTGGTGATTTGGCTGGGTTTTATGTAAATAAGAACAAATCGAAAGTGATGTGTAAAAATATGCCAAATAATAAGCAAATTGAATTACAAAATCTTATAGAATGTGAAGTGGTGAAAAAGACAAAATATCTAGGTGTAAACCTAACAATGAAAAACATTGATTTGTATAAGAATAATTATGAGAAATTATGGCAGCAAGTTATGCAAGATATTAAAAGGTGGAATGTATTAAATTTGTCACTGCTGGGTAGAATTGCAGTGGTTAAAATGAATGTGTTACCAAGAATAATGTTTCTGTTTCAAACTATTCCGATTGTGAAAGATGTAAAAACATTCAAATGCTGGCAGAAGAAATTGACTAAGTTTGTGTGGGGAGGGAAAAAACCAAGAATTAAGATGAAAATAATGTGTGATGCTAAAGAGAGAGGTGGGTTTCAGTTACCAAACTTAAGGCTATATCATGATGCAGTATGTTTGACTTGGATAGGGACATGGACTATGTTACAAGACAGAAAGTTATTGTCCCTGGAAGGTCATGACTGTAGGTTTGGGTGGCACGCATATCTGTATTATGGTAAAACAAAAATGGACAATATGTTTAAGCATCATTATTTGAGAAGAACATTAATCGATACGTGGACAAGATATAAAAACTTTTTTCCAGAAGAAATACCTATGTGGATTGTACCTGCAGAAGTTTTAAATCCATCATCTCACTACAAAGGACAAGACTGGTTGAAATATAGAGACCTGTTAACAAGACATGGTAAAGACTTTAAATTGAAGGAGCAGCAGCAGATGGACTTTGATTATGGCTGGTTAAGGTACAGACAAATATATGATATGTACAGAAGTGATAAAAAATCTGGTTTTAGAGAAAAAAGCAATGAAATAGAACAAATTTGGGAGGAAGATGGGAAAAAATGATTTCTAAAATGTATAAAGTATTGTTAAAATGGTTTAATGCTGATGAAATGGTAAAGGAACAAATGATAAAATGGGCGATAAACCTAAACAAAGACATTGAAATGGAATCTTGGGAATTTTTATGGAAAAATGCAATGAGTATTTCTACATGTTATAATCTAAAAGAGAACTGTTTTAAAATGATGTACAGATGGTATATGACACCAAAAAAAATTGCAAATATTACTCAAAATATGTCTAACAAATGTTGGAAATGTAAAAAGAAAGAAGGTTCTTTCTATCATATGTGGTGGACTTGTGATAAAGCGAAGACTTATTGGTCTATAATACATGCAGAAATGGAAAAATTTTTGAAATGTACATTTAAGAAGTTGCCTGAAATGTTACTGCTTGGACTTAAACTAGAAGAGATAAATGTAAAGAAAAGGACAATAATATGGTATATGATTACAACAGCAAGAATGGTGTATGCACAAAATTGGAAAAATGAAAAAATACCAGAAGTGTGGGAATGGTTGAAAAAATTGTTATATATGGCTGAAATGGATAAATGGACTAGAAAGTTGAATAATCTGTACTCAGAGACTTTTTTAGAAGATTGGGAGGATTTGAAAGAATATGTTGAAAAATATTGGGACATGAAAAACTACATTTATACATGGTTATAATAGCATAAAGGAATAGAAATTGAGTATATGAATGTACTAAGGATAATTAGATAATGAACTTGTTTTTTAGAATTATATAAGAATATAGAAAATAAGAATTGGTATATAAGTATTTTAAAGATATATAACCGTTACCAGAAATGTAAACATAGAGATAAATATTACTATTTTGGATAAAGTGGAAAATGTGTTATGCTTCAGATGTGGTGGGAAACCACCAATACAAGATAAAAGCAAGACTATACAAATAGAACAAAATGTTATATAATATGGAAAAAAGGATTTGTATAAAACAAATGTATTAATTTTAATGTTTTGAAAAATAAAAACTTTCTTACAAAAAAAATTAGTTTGCTCTGGAGCCATTTGGCTGCTGCATAAATTAGTTTGCTCTGGAGCCATCCTAAGACAAAAATCTGTGAGCCAGAGGCTAAAAAACTGTGAGCTAGCTCACACTAACTTGGCTTAGATGGAACACTGGCCCTAACCTTGGCAGTGTATTTTCATATGGGGGGAGCAATGTCCAAAGCCTTTTCACATCAGATTTTAGGGCTGAAACACACTGTGAAGTTATGTTTCGACAGCATCTGTAATACAGACAGCCTGATGGCGGGACTGTCAGAAGAACAAGTGTACCACTGGACAGCCCCCCAGCCCCTGCTGTTCTAAAAGCCCTATATGGCCCGGGACCTACTTACTTGAAGGACCACCTCTCACCATATATTCCCCAGAGAGCACTTCGGTCTGGATCCCAAAACCGCTTGATCACCCGAAGGAGGCCCGCCTGGCAGTTACAAGGGCCAGGGCGTTCTCTGTGGTGGCCCCTTACTGGTGGAATGAGCTCCCAGATAACATCAAGGCCCTGCGGGATCTACTACAATTCCGCAGGGCCTGTAAGACGGAGCTCTTCCGCCAGGCTTTCAAATAGGGGCGGCCTAATATTTACATCCTGGCCCTGGCCCGATTTCTATCTACCAGTGTCTGATCAGATACGATGGGTACATCTTGAAGCTGCTTTGATACTCTGAACTGAAGATACGCCATCTATGTGTTTGATAGGTTTTAATGTTTGCTTAAATATGTTTTAACTATTTCAAGGAATGTTATTGTTGCTATAATGGCCTATTGTTAGCCGCCCTGAGCCCGCCGTATCGGCGAGGAGAGCGGGATATAAATTTCAATAAATAAATAAATAAACAAATCTCTAGTCTAAATAGCCCCAAATTCTAAAACCTGGCAGGACAAACCCAGCTATTTATTGCCAGTTTTCACAAAGGCAAAACTAAACTAAACTTCAATACTGAAATAGCCTTACGGCTTGAGGGGGGGGGGGGATTTCTTAGATTGCTGTGGGTATAGGAACTGTTCATGCCCACATTTGGTGGCAAGGATAAAAGGGTGCTGAGAAAGGGTGTGACGGAATTCTAAGGAGATGGAGCCAACTAGCCAACTAGTTAGCAGCAAATACTCACTGGGTTCAGGCATAAGCACAGAAGGGAAAGAGAAGTTTGTAGGGTACACAAGAAGGTCTGTGGGAAGATAACTTCAGTACTCCTGAAGGATTTGTACTCCCAAGTTGTGGCTGTTCCGCGGCTGTTGCTTCACGCTGTTCAGGCTTGCCAAGCTGAAACAGCATGAAGCAGCCACAGCACTGGCTGAGTAATGGCCACAGTAGCAGCCCTGAAAGCACCAAACGTTTTAAACATTTTAAATGCACCAAATAATTTAAATGTTTGGTATTTGCTCTCCTTTTTTCCTGAACAGCTAGTGAAAATACTGGACTGTCCGGGTCAATACCAGACACATGATAACCCTAGTAAGTGTCTGTGGGTTCCAAGGTGCACACTAATACCTTTCCTGGCATCTGCCAAGTGTGTTTAGAAAGTGGGTGGGGCCTGGTGGACCTTTTGCCCCCCAGGGCTTCTGATTGGCCATTGGGGAATCTGATGGGCTGTGCAGGTTTTTTTTAAAAATTGCTTTTAGTCATACAGTAGCTGCCACTACTGCAGGACAGACGGTAAACCGTGTGCAAGCAAGGAAATATTTTTCAGCAATATGTTCTTTTATGTTCTCCCCCTATAAGCCCTGAAGGGCTCTACGATCTGCTAATCAGTATCTTCTGGCGATCCCTGGCCCCAGGGACATCTGTCTTGCCTTGGTGGAATGAGTTCCCATATGAGATCAGGCCATGTGGGACCTTTTACAGTTCCTCAGGACCTGCAAGACGGAGCTCTTCTGCCAGGCTTTCAGTTGAGACAGCGAGCATCCCCTCTCTACTGGACCTCCACTTCAGTGGGTCAGATCTGTGTTACCATCTGGGAACCCCAATCTGAAATTGCTTTCATCTGTTGAGGCACGGACTAGAAACATAGGAATATTATTATCATCATCATCATCATTATTGTATTTTATCTGATGTATTTTAATTGTTTTTAATTGTATTTTGTATCTGATGGAACCTGCCCTGAGCTTGCTGTGCGGGGAGGGCGGGATACAAATCTAACAAAATAAATAAATTAAAATAAATAAATTTTTCAAAGTCCTCTTGTTAAGCAGAGGTTCTGCCTGAAATGTTGAAGAGTTACTATTATGCATAGACAATTGTAACTTAGGCTGTTTTTACATCTGACTTTCCCGCTGGAATCATTCTAGTTTCAAAAAAACCTGCCCACACTTCTGTGCGGTGTGAAACCGTGCTGCTACTGAAATGTCCACATCTACTAATTGCCCTCCTGTGGTCAAGCTAGTATTCAACCAGCTTGATTCTGCTTTAAACAATTGCTGTTGATTAGTGCACTTAGACCCCCCTGGAGTGAAATTTCACACCACTGTGAAATCAGCACAGGAAAAGACAGCAGTCAAACTACTTTAGAGGGGAGGTGTAAAATGACCCTTACTCTGTTGCCTTCTCACCTGTTTTTCTCCCTCACTCTCCTGCACGGGGGATCCAGATTTCGGACATAGTCTATACAGGCAGCAGAATGAGGTGGGGAGACAACCAGCAGGAGGGTTGGGGGGCTGGGGACGTGGGGAGCGTTTGATGTAAGCAACATCACTGACATAACTTCGTCACTTCTGGATACAACCCAGAAGTGACAATGGATGGCTTAAGGAATTGCCAGGAACAATTTTACCATAAAAGCACTGGGCAATTCCTAGAGCTACCCATCATCACTTCTGGGTACGGCATGCTGGCACAGAAGCTGGTAGCATATGTTTTTTTATTTTTCTCCTGCTGCCACTTGGAGCAGGCAGAGGGCAGCAGTAGCTTGCAGCAATGGCGGAAGCCCTGGTAACCCTACCAAGGAAGAGTCATAGGCCCCGAATCTGCCTGGGAGCTTAATGGGATTGCTGGACAGTTCCTCACTTCAGGGCAGATGGCCAGAAGGTGGCACTGCAGTTAAAGTTCACATCACAAAGGGAGATAACAGGGGGCACATCTGACCCTGTAAAGCTGATGACACTGGTCAACTTCCTCAATCTGTTGCTTGGGCACCGGAAGAGCTGCTTAAAGACCATGTGCTGATACCTAGGTCATCTGTCTTGCAAAAAAAAAAAAATTCAAATATCTGCAAGTGTACCAAGCTTGTACCCTGGTCATGCTAATGCAATCTTTCACACTGAGCTTCCTTTCCCTGCTTTTTGGCGACCACTTCTGTCCCCTTTAGGAAGGGGCCTGGGGATCTCCCACTTTTACAACTGATCTCCAGTTGACAGAGATCAGCTCCCATGGAGAAAATGGCTGCTCTGAAGGGTGGATTTATGGCATTGTACCATGCTGAGGCCTCTCCCCTTCCTCAGCCCTGCCCTCTCCTGGCTCCACCCCCAAAGTCTCCAGGTGTTTTCCAACCCAGACCTGGCAACCCTAGTCCCCTTGCTCAGTGCTCTCCTCCATCACACATTCAGTTGCACATATTATGACATGAGGCTTGCTTTGTTGGAAGTGAAGGACTTTGCGCTGTCTCTTAGCCTCAGACTTCAGAGGAGAACTATAAGAAAGTCAGAAAGCTAGATAGGCCAGGGCCCTGATCACCCTTCCCTTCTACTGCTCTGATACTATCCCTTTGATGTGTAGACTGCTACTCTCAGGGAATCTTCCTTCCTTCCAGCCTGACACCTTCTCTCCACACTATGGTTCTCTTCTTAATCTTGACACCACAAGGGCAGGACATGCTTCCTGCATCTCTATCCATCCTAACTAGTTAGACTAGCATAGAGTCCTATCTCTACTCTATCCTGTCCAGGGCTTTTTTTGTAGAAAAAGCCCAGCAGGAACTCATTAGCATATTAGGCCACACCCCTGACAGCACAGCTCCCTCCCAGGATCGGCTTCCCCAGGTGGGGCACATGGGGAACCTGAGGGAAGAAAGGCAGTTTTTGGATTGGCTTCCCCAGGCACCCCGCAGCTGCAGGGCGCCTGGGGAACCTGAGGAGGGGAGGCAGTTTAAACTGCCTTCCCTCCCTGGATCGGCATACTTCCCCAGGCACCCTGCGGCTTGCGAGGGGCTGGGGGAACCCAAGGGGGGCTCGGCTGTAGGTGTGGCCAACTCAGAAGCCAGCCGGAACGCCGTTCCTGCCCCAAAAAAGCCCTGATCCTGTCTAGAATGGAGTTCCTTACAATAAAGGACTCGTATTAGTTTTACAAAGATAAAGAGGCTCCCTATGTAACTTTTGTTTCTTGTCAGCACACACAAACCAGATAGACTCTGCTGTGTTATGTGCCTCGAGCATTCTGCTAACCCAAATAATCCTTCAAGCTTCACACACATACAGAGAACAATCAAGTGTACACTGTATCTGGAAGTAATAGTAGGATTTGGGGACTGGTGTGCCAGCAAATCATGTCACTTCCACCAAACGCCCCCCCCCCCCCAGAAATGATATCATGACATGGGAGGTTATGATCTAGGATGGGTGTCCCCAGTCCCTTTTTAGTCTGGGGGTGCCTCTGGAATTTGTACACAGGGTGGTGGGCACCATGATGTAATGGCTGCCAACCACCATATGACAGTTGCACGAGGCAGTGCTATCCACAAAAATGCCGTAGGAGGATGTTATGCATAATTCTCATAGTAACTCTTTTTAACATGTAAGGCAGAAGCTCTGTTTAACAGGAGAACTTTTAGAATGAACTTCTTGTTTAAAAATATTTTATTCTGTTTTTTTTCATTGGAACTGACAGTCTGTAGTGGCTCAGTGTCAGTATACCCCCCCCCATTTCCCTTCATTCCCGCCCCACCAGCCTTTGAAGCACCAGCATGGAAGGGGGAAATTGCCAGGAGATCTCCCACGTGGCCCCCTGTAACTTGTGATCACTGTAACTTGTGAACAGGGCTAGAGAGAAACAGAGGTGTTTTTTTTTCCTGGAATGACTTTGGCCCTCTCAGTAGCACAATGTTCATTCCAAGTATGTTTCTGAGTTAAACATCTGGCACAGCTCTAATAGGGGAAAAAAGAAAGGGAGAAAAAGAAAGAGAATATTTAAACAACAGAACTATATAATTAAAAAAATGAAAGATGCACGTTGAGAGTTAAAAGTATGCACAGGGCTTTTTTTCTGGGGGAACACACCGTAACAGAGTTCCGAAACCTCTTCGACAATGTTTTAAAATGTTTAAAAGTTCATGAGTTTTCAGTACACCGATTGAAAACTTCATTTCCCTCTTGAGAGTTCCGGCACCTCCCCCACTCCCCAAAAAGCCCTGGTTATGCATCTAATATGACTGGGGGTTGTTACACGTTTTCCCTTTCTAACTCCGAGCAGTGAGGAAACTCAAGAGGCAGTTAGTGCCCTTTGTTGGGGCTTTTTGTTGGTGCCCTTTGGAGGAGAGAGGATGCTGAAGACAGAATGTAAGGCTGTGGTCACATGGTAAAATTTTCGCAACTTGTTCCCGCTATAGATTTGATCGGGAATATTTTTTTCTGGGTTGGGATGATCACACATCCCTCCCCGAACTGCAACAAGGCTCTGGGCGCTGTCTAGATAGCTGCGCTGCTGTTTGGGTGGCGCGGTGTGAGTTTTTTTTTTTTTTTTTAAATCTGCTTTGCGCATGCACACAGCCGAATCACTGCCCCCACCTGGACTCACCATATTCCCTTGTTTTTACAGGTCCATCCCCCCCAAACAGCAAACAAAATGAACTGGCGACGTACTACCAAGCGCTGGAGTCTAAATGTGCACTTGAATCTTTAAACACTGAATTTATTCAGCGCAGGATTGCTCATGCGCACAAAGGCGGAAGCTAGAGGGGAAAAAACCTCATCATGCAAAGGACAGTCCGATGACTTAATCGCAATCATTGTGAGAGACGGCTGTCCAGATTGGCGAAATCGTGGATATAAAGCGCAAATACCCAGAAAGTACTTGATTTTCCTGGTGTCGGAAAACTCGCTAGGGAACCGGGAGGATTGCGTGAGTGAGCCCGCGTCGGTGCAGGAGGCAGATGTGGCCGTCTGATCAGCAATTTCAAATGCAAGAGAGAACAGCAGTGAAAATTGATCAAAATGGCCGTGTGACCACACACGAATAGTTGCTGTATTTACAATTGTACAAGTAGAACACAGATGAACTCTGTTAGAAGAGGCCGCTCTCTCCTAGCTCTGTTGGGAACTTGAACAAGAATCTGAGGGGGGGGGGGGCGCGATGGACTATTTCCTAACGATCAGCCTGCATTGTGGACGTTCCACAGTCCCATTCACAGCAGCTGCCTGTGCGGCTTCCCTCCTGAGCACTGCAAAAGGCGCTGCCTGAAGCACTTAGAGAATGTTGTTTTGGAATGGTAAGAGCTAGTGCTCTGGAGGAAAACCATGAAGCTGCTGATAAGGACAGGCAGCTCAGTAATAACTTGAAGAACCAGGCAAGCATTGAACAAGATACAGTGCCAAGTGGAATGCAACTGGTTCCCTGTGCCCTCTGACTGCTGCTGGGCTGATAGCTGCAGTACCACTTTCTGACCATCTGTAGCAGGGGCAGCAGAGAGTATGTGCACAGCTCCCTCCTTAGGCAAGCAAAGATGGTAGCCATGTGGAGAGTGAACAGGAACTTAGATGGAGCAGTGAGCCAACCCATCTCTCAGAATGTGGATTGTGCTGGTAGTTTCAAGTGGGTAGCCATGTTGGTCTGCATTACAAAAGCAAGATTCAAGTCCATCAGCACCTTAAAGACCAACGAGATTTCCCAGGGCATAAGCTTCTGTCAGATATGAAGGGAGCTGTGACTCTCAAAGGCTTGTGCCCTGGAAACTCTTGTTGGTCTTTAAGTTGCTGCTGGACTCAGATCTTGGATTGTGCTGAATTCCTCTAAACATGAGGATAATTCAAAGGGTAGCATGGACAGGGGGGGGGGTATTGAACCTCTCTCCCATCTATTTTTTTTAACCCAGACCTTGTGTCTCTTTTGCCATTGCTCCCATGGAAGGAGTTACTTTTGGACTCAGATTCGACACCCAGGTCTGGCAGAGATCCATCTGGATTGGTCCTCTGCAATTTAATCCACACTGCTTGATCTGAGAGTGTAGCTCTACAGTGGGGGGGGGGGGACTCCCCCCTAGAATAATGACAATTATAAATGCCTCTCTATAGTCTTGATTAGACAAGCATGAGTTGTGGAGTGGATTTTCCCCCTGTTTCAAATTATACGAGACTGTTCAGAAAGCAGAAGCAATTCCACCCTGAATTGCTGTATTGAATATCAAACAACCCCACCCCCCAATGATTTGGTCAGTCCCATTGTGGCAGCTGTGAATGGCAGCAGTTGCTAGGGCTGAATGAATCTCAGCAGGCCAATTACAATACTGCAGCATTTGCCAGTCTTTTGTTCATTGTTATCTTCCATTTTGTTTCAAATGACAGCAATTACTCCACAAAAGATTTTAATCCCGGCATCCTATATTTCAGCTAGTGTGCTTGATACCTTGGTGACAGAATGAACCAATGGCTGGTATTTTATGCCTGTTCCATACAATACTCCCTTATTGTTCCTTCCCTGCCTCCAGCTACCAAAAGATTTCATTCACTCACAATGAAGAGAGAGAAAAAATTCATGCTTCCAGGCTGTTGGAACTGAATTTTTTTTTTAAACTAAATCACAGAACATCTGGGCTGACTTTTCGGATCAGACCAAAGTCTATCTGCTCCAGTGATCTGTTTCCAACAGTGAGCAACCAGGTTGCCCTTTAGGGCTGCTGGCTACAGATTGGGAAGTATCTGGAAATTTTGGGGGTGGAGCCTGGGGAGGGTGGGGTTTGGTGAGGGGAGGGACCTCAGCAGGGTATAATGCCATGGAGTCCATCCTCCAGTTGGAGTCACTTTCCCCAGGGGAACTGATGTTGGTCATCTGGAGATCAATTGTAATAGTGGGAGATCTCCAGGTGCAAGCCTATTGCCATTGAATGCTCAAAAGCACAGCATGAAAAGGACAATGGAAATGTTTCCCCCCCAGCATTAAGAACGTAAAACGGGTCGTGCTGAATCAGACCAATGGCCATCTGGTCAAGCAGCCTGTTTCAGGCAGGGTCCAACTAGTTGCTCTAGAGAGCCAACAAACAGGGCACAGAGGCCAAGGCCTTCCTCTGACCCTGCCTCTGAGCACCGATATTTAGCTACCAGGAGAGCCAGTTTGGTGTAGTGGTTAAGTGCATGGACTCTAATCTGGGAGAACCAGGTTTGATTCCCCACTCCTCCACTTGTACCTGCTGGATGACCTTGGGCAAGCCGTAGCTCTGTACCAGCTGTTCCCTCAAGGACAGCTTGGGAAAGAGCTCTCTCAGCCCCACCTACCTCACAGGGTGTCTGTTGTGGGGAGGGGAAAGGGAAAGGAGTTTGTAAGCCGCTCTGATACTCCAAGTGAGTGAAGGGCGGGATATAAATCCAATCTCTTCTCTTCTTCTTCTCTATATGGAGATTCCCCCAACTCACTTAGCTCACCATGGTTAGTAGCCATTGATGGCACTAATTATGTCCACTGGTGGTGAATCCTACAATTTAATTACTCTTTGAGTAAAGAAACACTTCCTTTTGTCTGTCCTGTCCTGTCCCTATTACCCACCAACTTTGTTGGATGCCCCCAAATTCTACTACTATGGGAGAGGGAGAAAAAACATGCAGGGAGATCACATATGTATGTCTGATCTATTGCATTGTTGTTTTTCTTACTGACCTTCACTATTTTTATCTGGTACAATCCAAGGATGTGGGGATGACCTTGCCCACTGGCAAAACGCTTTGTTTTGTCGTCTTCTGCTGTAGAATGTATAAACTATCTCAGAATAACTTTCCATTGCTATAGCAAGGCAAGATAGCTCCAGCAGAAACTTCTTTAGAGGTTTTTAAAAAACGATTCAACAAATCTCACATTGGAAAGGTCTGTCAGCAGCAAAGCTGTGACAGATAAACAGAGTCTCCTAGCTCAAAGGCAGCGAACAGCTAACTTCTCAACATGAGAGGCAGATCAATGAATACATTGCTTGTGAATCCGCAAAACTGCATCTCCTGATATACTCCCACGCAGGGGTCCTTTCGTAAAAAAAGAGGTGCAGGAGCTCATTAGCATAACTTATTTGCATATGCCACACCCCCTGACGTCATCGGAAGTGATGACGTCATCGGGAGTGTGTCAGAAGGCAAGAAGGGAGGGAGGGGGAAGGAAGGAAAGGAACAGGAAGGAAAGGAACAGGAAGGTAGGTAGGTGGGGGGGAGAGAGTGAGAGAAGAAAGAAAGGAAGGAGGGAGGAAGGGGGGAAGGAAGAAAGAAAGGAACAGTAAGGTAGGTAGGTGGGGGGAGAGAGAGAAGGAAGGAAGGAAGGGGGGAGAGAGGAAGGAAGGAAGGAAGGGAGAGGGGAAGGACGGGGAAAGGAAGGAACAGGAAGGTAGGTAGTTAGGTGGGGGAGAGAGAGAGAAGAAAGGAAGGGAGAGGGGAAGGAACAGGTAGGTGGGGAGAGAGAGAGAAGAAAGGAAGGGAGAGGGGAAGGAACAGGTAGATAGGTAGGTGGGGGAGAGAGAAGAAAGGAAGGAAGGGAGAGGGGAAGGAACAGGTAGGTAGGTAGGTGGGGAGAGAAAGTGAGAAGAAAGGAAGGAAGGAAGGAAGGAAGGGGGAAAGGAAGGAAGAGGAAGGTAAGTTGGTAGGTGGGGGGAGAGAGAGAAGGAAGGAAGGGAGGAAGTATTGAGGGGGGGAGGAAAAGGGCTTCTCGGGGCCAGCGGCGCTCTGCCGCGGCCCCAAGGGGAGGGGGGAGGAAGGGGCTTCCTTTGCCCGGGCCGGCGGAGCGCCGCCGGCCCGGGAACACTGACGGGGGGGGGGCGAGGGAAGGGACTTCTCGGGGCCAGCGGCGCTCTGCCGCGGCCCCAAGGGGAGGGGGGAGGAAGGGGCTTCCTTTGCCCGGGCCGGCGGAGCGCCGCCGGCCCGGGAACACTGACGGGGGGGGGCGAGGGAAGGGACTTCTCGGGGCCAGCGGCGCTCTGCCGCGGCCCCAAGGGGAGGGGGGAGGAAGGGGCTTCCTTTGCCCGGGCCGGCGGAGCGCCGCCGGCCCGGGAACACTGACGGGGGGGGGCGAGGGAAGGGACTTCTCGGGGCCAGCGGCGCTCTGCCGCGGCCCCAAGGGGAGGGGGGAGGAAGGGGCTTCCTTTGCCCGGGCCGGCGGAGCGCCGCCGGCCCGGGAACACTGACGGGGGGGGGCGAGGGAAGGGACTTCTCGGGGCCAGCGGCGCTCTGCCGCGGCCCCAAGGGGAGGGGGGAGGAAGGGGCTTCCTTTGCCCGGGCCGGCGGAGCGCCGCCGGCCCGGGAACACTGACGGGGGGGGGGCGAGGGAAGGGACTTCTCGGGGCCAGCGGCGCTCTGCCGCGGCCCCAAGGGGAGGGGGGAGGAAGGGGCCTCTCCTGCCTGGGGCCGGCGGAGTGCCGCCGGTCCCGGGAACACTGACTGGGGGGGGCGAGGGAAGGGGCCGGCGGCGGCAGAGCAGCCTGCCGCAGCCTGGGAAGAGCGAGCGGGGGGGGGCGGGGCTTTCTTAAGTGCCCGCCCCCCCCGCCTCCTCTCTCCCGGAGCGGCGCTCCTGTGCGCCCCGGCCCCAACGGAGCCCTGCTCCCACGTATCAGCTGCATTGTTCAGATAGCCTTCTCCTAGTAGCACCCTCTCTTAGTATTGTCTTTATGGTAAGCAGGGGTCAGTTCGATCAGGAACGTGCAGGAACGCCGTTCCGGGAGTAACAAGCCCAGGAGCGGCCACATATGGTGATGTGCTGTGGAAAAAAGCATCACTTCTGGTGATGTCAGGGGGTGTGGCATATGCAAATGAGTTATGCTAATGAGCTCCTGCACTTCTTTTTCTATGAAACGACCCCTGATGGCAAGAATAAGGTTTTCGGCTTTTTTAGAAAAAAAATAATGGAAGGGCTTTGTAGAATGGGTGTGCACTGACTGCATTTTAAAAAGTATGTAAGATGGTTTTATTTCAGAGGGTATTTGGGGAGGGTAAACTGGGCAGATTCAGCAGAGTCTTTGATCTCTGTGTTTTCAAGTTGTGCTCAGAGATGTAAAATTTCTGGAAATTTTGAAGCTCGGGAAAAAATTCTGTTTTTTTTTCTGAAAACCCCCCCGAATTTTTTGGAAAAATTAAAAAAAATGCTATATTAGCCCTTCTTTTTTCTTTTCCAGACTGAAAGACATTCTGTACTTTATGGACATAAAATATGACTATGGACAATTTTACTTGGCATGAAATTATCACAACTAGCATATTAAAAATATAGTGTATCCAAACAATTATTACAAACAGAATTTACTTTTTAAATAATATTTATTTGTAATTGTAACAAATGGAGCAACAATCTCCTGAACTGTTTACTAGTTTATGTGGAACAGACAAAAAACCCTCCACAAAACAATTATTAAAAATCTAGAAATAACAATTATTCATATTTCCTCTCCACAGTATTAAATAAAAATAAAAAACCCATTCTCATAAAAAGAATTGAAGGGGGGAAGTGTATAAAAGGGAGTGTGGGACTAAGTTTCAATGAATGGGCATGAAATTTAATCAGAATCATTTTCTGAGCTGTAATTATCAGTTTCAGTCTCTGCTTCTGCAGCTACTCTGTTGTGTTTGTCATTATCACAGTTATTATGGACCTCTAAAAACCGAAAGTTTGCCTGGATTGAAACAGAAATTAGATTAATCTGATACCATACATATTTTTTAAAAATGATTTGGAAAATATTTGAACACCTTGTCTTAAAATATTTTATTCATCATGTTAAAATAAAACGTTCCATAATCAATTTCTTTTCTTTTTTCAATTTTTCCAATTTTTCAGGGAAAAACAAAAAAGCCTTCAGGGAAAAAATGGAAAAAAACCTGTTTTTTCCCCCGAGCCTTCACATTTCTAATTGTACTGCTATTTTTATCTTGTTAATAGACTGTAGTTTGGTTTTTGTGTCTTTGTGAGTTGTTATTGCCTTGTTAGCCACCCTGAGTCTATTGAGATAAGCCAGAATATAAATATTTTAAACAAATAAGTCTCCACTGTATGTGAGTAAGGGCAGTATATCACATGCAAGCTAGCTGGGTAATGCATGAACAATCTGCATTCAGCTCCAGTATACAAACACACAAAATGCCCAAGCTGTTGCTATGAGCTTTTTGTTTCCATTGTAACTAGTTCATAACCTGGCCCCTGACTTCCGGAAGACTTGCGAGCAATGGCGGACGCTTCCCACCGCACCAGCGGGGGAAGCGATCCGTGCCCGACGGGAAGAAGGGGCTCTGGACAGGTGCCGAGCCCCCAGAGACCCCAGTGAGGGGGCTCTGCCTGGGGTGGCACGAGTGGGGATCTCTCCCGGCGGTGGCGACTGCGGGATCGAGATCCCCCCCATCATCCCCATAGGTTCCCCCGTCGTGGGAGCCGTAATGGCAGCAGCACAAACCATGAAGCAGCAGAGAATATGAAGTAGAGAAGCATAAGATTCCTGATACGCACAGTGAAAATGTGAGTCTCGAAGTAAAACTAAGCAAAACTTAGCGGGAACGCGGCGAGCAGAATGAAATCCCCCCCCCTTATCGGCGTACTTACGAGGCTCTGTTCACGGCATTACTGAGAAAATAAAAGCTTCTACGAACTGCTAGCAGGCAGTATCGCGTACTGGAAGGCATAATCTTGAAAATGATATAAGTGCAGATAAGAAAATCGCTTCTTTTACCCATCTTATCTAACTGTAAACAATAGCGCAGTCTCAACAATGGCGGGGAAACCGAAACCTTTCCCCAAACTAAGAAGTACAGCTCCGAGTTCAAAGATCGATACCACAGAGATGACCGCTGTGTTCTCCTCGTTATTGCGACCTCTAGTGGACCAAATGACGTCTCTCAACACTAAGATGGATAAAATGCAGACGGAACTGAAGGAGTCAAATAAGATTACAGAGAAGCTGCAGCTGGACCTTATGGAGGTTAAAACTCAAGACTACAAAAAGCGGAAAAAGAAAAGGCTCTTCAACAAGATTCGATTTTAAAATTGCAGATGGAACGATCAAATTTCTTCCTAAGACTTCAGAATGTACCAGAGAAAAAAGGAGAAGACCTTAAAAATTTGCTAAGTGAAGCATTGGAGCCAGTAACAGGCTTAAAAGCAGCGGACTTAAACAAGCGATATGGATATGGTTTATAGGACCTATCCTGAGTATATTAAAAAGAAAAGCCTGCCTGGTGAAATAATGATAAGGTTCTCCAAAAAATCTACAAGGGATGTGGTGTAAAGAACCACGAATAAAGCAGTTCTGAAGATCCAAGAAGAAGAGGTGAAAGTTTTGAAGGACATACCGTTTGAAATACGGAAAAGAAGAAAAGCCTACAGAAAGTTAACAACGTGGCTTCAGTCTGAGTCTATTGTTTATCGTTGGAATATTCCAGAGGGACTAAGCTTCAGCATTAAAGACAAGAAATATAAGATTGACTCTGTTGAACAAGCGAGAAAATTTCTGGAAAATGGCAAAGAAAAGAAAAAAGACAGAGACTCAGATGATTCACTGGCTTCGCAAGAAAGCATGTACGGCTTCGATGGTTCTAAAAGCGATGAAGATATTTCAGACTCGGAAAAAGGGGCGGCAGCTCCAAAAGTACAAGTTGAGACCTGAAAGACAAGAAGAGGACAAAGGAAGAAATTATTGTTAAATCGTTATATTAAGCATATGCACTAATATGATGTATATAAGATGTGTTATTATGTGCTTTCTTTAAAGTATGCATACTTGCCAAATAGCTCTTTTAGTAGAAACAGTAACAATGTAATTTGTAGTTAACCACGGTTTTATTAATGCTTCAGATTTTTTTTTACATAACCGGATATAATTAAGCATTTTTTAAAGTATTCTCTGTATAAGGTACATGTAGCATAGTGAATAGCGTGTAGAAGTAGATATAGATAAAATCAATAAAATCTTAAAAAAAATAATAATAACCTGGCCCCTTATTTCTACTCTGCTGATCCAGCTATGCTGATCTCTGCTGCCATAACCGCCAGACTGGACTACTATCATGCGCCCTGTGCGGGGTTGCCTGTGACAATATATCAGAAGCTTCAGTTGATATCAAATGCATCAGCAAGCCACCCGTCTGTAGTCAGCCACTTGGAACACATAACTCCAGTGTGGTTACCTCTTTGCTTCTGGACCAGGTTCAGAGTTCTGGCATAAAGCTCATCATGGCATGAAAACACTCTGGTATTCTTCCATGTACTGACTATATTATTCAGACAGGCTTCTTTCTTATGGTGCCCTCACTTAGGACTGCACATATGGCAACACCCATGTCATCAGGGGTGTAGCCAGAAAAGTTTGAGTGGTGGGGCATTGGGGAATCTGGGGGAGGGGGGCGCAGGGGAGCAGGAGAGAGAGAGATCCTGTTGGCAGGCTTGTGAAGAAGAGAAGGGTCTTCCCTTACCTGCCAGCACAACTTTTACAGCAGGAGCTGTGGGGCATGGGCCATGAGAGAGGGGGCACTGCCCCTAAATGCCCCACTGTGACTATGGGCCTGCATGTCATGGATTTTTCTCGTGGTGTGTCTACCTTACCAGAGTGAGTGTGTGGACGACAGCACATTTAGGAAGGCCTGTAAAACAAGTTTGGTGCAGAGAGCATTTGGTGGAGGGTAAACTGGTTTTGGCAGATTTGGCTGCATTCTTTTTAATCCTCCATGTTCTCAATTTTGTGTAATTTTATGTGCTTTTAAATCCTTTGTGCTTTTAAATCCTTTGTGCTTTTAAGTCTGTGCTTTTTAACAGAGTGTGTTTTTAATCTGTGCATTTTTTTAAAAAAAATCCTATTAATTGGATTGTTATGCTTTTGTGTCCTTGCAACCTGCTGTTAGCTGCCTTGAGTTTAAGGCTTTAGCTGCCTTGAGGCTAAGGAGATAAGGAGGGAGGGGTATAAATGTTTTACACCAATAAACAACAAATCTCACTTTGCTCAGCCAGTCAAAGGGGCTCTGCTTTTTTTCTTCCCTTCCCCAGATTTCTCTCTTTCCTTAAAGGGATAGTAACAGTAGACCTTTTCAGATGTTACATCCAACCACACATAACCCGCCAACTGCACATGGAACTTCCCAAGACCTGCAGTACCCATGTTGCCTGATATAGGGTTGCCAAATCTGGGTTGGAAATTCCTGGAGATTGGGGGAGGGGAGCCTGGGGAGAGCAGGGCTTGGGGAGGGGAGGGAGCTCAGCAGGGTGTAATTGCTGGAGTAAACGATGTCTGCTGTACAAAAAGAAGAGAAGAAAAACCCTGCAGAGGGCAGCAAGAGGAAAGACCAGTTAGATAGAAAAGTGAGGTTAGCAGCTCCTTTCCTGATAAGTGTAATTCCTGGGCCCATTCTGTATCTGGTATTTGTGCCACCTTTTCTCAGCACTCGACCTGGTTCCCTCTTACCTCGGAATATCTGTTTTCATTGCATTGCCTCAGATCCTGGTTTCCGCATTGGCTAGTGTCAGCTTGCCATCTATTTTGTTTTCAGTGATAGCTCCTGCATTGGTATACAGATTTTCCTGTGTCGGTACTTGCCTCAGCGGTCATTAGCCGCCTGATCCAAGTCATTCATGGTGAGGTGATAAATACAGAGGGGGGAATAGGGGCAGGGGAACTGATGGAGATCAACGAAGCCGTGTCAAGTTGTCTGCTTATTGTTCCCTTCCAATCAGAAGCAGAGGAAAGGGCAATGCTGTACTGACTGTGGTCACCCCTGAATGGCCATAAATTTATGGAGAAGGAAAAATAAAATCTGCTGAACAAAGAAAGTGAAAGCAGCATGCAGATTAACCTCCTGACTTGGCTGTGGAAAAACTGTGAGGAAACAGTGAGGAAACAAAGGCCAAACCTTTTGCTGCCTTTTTCTCACCAGGAGAACGCAGATTGCTGCCAGTATTGTATGTGTGCTGTTTTAACATTGTAGTTTGTTTTTATGATTTTAATCTTGTAAACCACTTTGATGGTACTGTATGTTGTGAGCCGCCTTGAGCCAGTTCACTGGAAAGGCGGGATAGAAGTGCGAACAAATAAATAAATAAAATAAACAGATGGGTGCAGAATCAGCCCTTGTCTGACTCTTAGAGCAATATCCTGCTTCTTCTTGGAAGTTCCACAACTCACAGCTCTCCCTGACTCAACTAGTGATGTAGCTAGAAACCTGTATCTATCACTGCTCCTCAAGTATGTTCAATCCATAACTTTTTTATGGATTGAACTAAGTTATGATTAGTTGGATGAATGACTTTGGACATACGATCGATATAGAAGAATGGGAAAAGATGTGGAAAACGTTAAAATTTATGACAGCAGTTTCCTATAAAGAAAATCTATATAAAATGTTCCACAGGTGGCACTGGACACCAGACAAGTTGTCCAAATGGTATGAAAATGTCCCAAATACCTGTTGGAAATGTGACAGAAATGTGGGGACGTTTTACCATATGTGGTGGCGGTGTGAAAAAGCTCAAATGCATTGGAGTAAGGTTAAAAAATTTATACTGGAAATGCTAAATATAAATCTGCCTGATAAGCCGGAGTTGTTTCTCTTGAACATGTTACCAGAAGGACTTAAAAAAGATGAACAAAAGTTAATAGTGTATGTCCTTACGGCCGCAAGAATATGCTGGGCAAGGATCTGGAAAGAAAAGATGATACCAACCCCAGAACAAATCATAGAAAAGCTTATGGAACTAGCTGAAATGGACAGATTGAGCAACCAAATACATGGAAAGAATGAAGATAAATTCTTAAGAATCTGGTCAAAATTTTATGAATGGTTAGAAATCAATGTATGACTCCGAAAGCTATAAGATGTAAAGCACTGTATATTATAACCTGTTGAAAAATTAATAAAAAAAATTAAAAAAAAAAAGTATGTTCAATCCAGAATAAAGCTTTCTCTACACTTTAAGCAATTTGTGATGCTCTGTTGCACAATCACTCAGTCAACAATAGTGTCATAGAGTCCACCATCCAAAGCAGCCACTTTAACCAATGGAACTGATCTCTGTTGTCTAGAGATAAATTGTAATTCAGGGAGATCTCCAGGCTCCACCTGGAGACTGGCAACCCTGTGTCTGTACAAAGGTAACACACACATTTTTTCAAGTATGTGCAGCTTTGGTATAGCCTTCAGGTTTTTCAGGATTCTGGTTTGCATATACTGAAGATGTCCATAAATGCAAAATACTCACGTTCCCCTATTCAGACAAAATGGCAGTCCCATGTACTGGGAAGAAGAAGAAAAGAGAGGGAAGAAGAGATTGGATTTATACTCTGCCCTTCACTTGGAGTCTCAGAGTGGCTTACAAACTCCTTTCCCTTCCCCTCCCTACAACAGACACCCTGTGAGGTAGGTGGAGCTGAGAGAGCTCTTTCAAGAGCTGTCCTTTTAAGAACAGCTCTGACAGAACTATGGCTTGCCTAAGGTCATCCAGCAGCTGCAGGTGGAGGAGTGGGTAATCAAACTCAGTTCTCCCAGATTAGAGTCCGCACACTTAACCACTACACCAAACTGGCTCTCTGGAGCATCTGGGTATCACACAAGCAGATGCCAGGTTCCTGGTATGTTCAGGTGTAACATCTGGAATGGCTTCCCATCAATACAAATGCCTGTTCAAAACAAAGTCAAAATCCTAAATAGGTTTAACACCTACAAACTTTCAGTTCTGTCCCTGCAGTCATGAGTGCTAGAAGCTTGTTTCTCAAATTAAATCTAAAATTTCAAGCTGCTGAATTTTGTGTGGAATTACAGAACAACCAGTTAGTTACCCCTCATGTTTGTCCTGCCATATTCTCTCAGCACCATAGCTACAAAATGTTCCTACATGTGTACCAGGAAGTGGGGAGAAGGAATGATCCTTCAGTGGCTTTCTGACCTCAACATGTTGCTTTATGATATGATAAACCTTTTGGGCTGTACCTGTGCTGCTGCTGCTGCTGCCGAGGAACAACCTGTTCCTGAAACTTTTGGCATAATCGTGTGTGGCATTTTCTCGACAGCTTGGCAAACATGGAGAATGGATGAATGATCCCAGGGTCAGTGAGAGATTGGAGAGCAAGGCTAGACTCTGGCCTTTCCAAGGGAAGCCAAATATTGCTTCATTTGGGATCAGGTTACGCAAACAGACACTGACAGCTTCTTGTGGGAACAGAGGGCCCAAGGGTTACTCTTCCTCTAATCTCCTAATATACAAGCAAAACCCAACACGCTCCCATCTTCCAACTCCTTCACCTGAAGGATGGATTCGTGAGTGTGATCTGACATTTAAGTCTTCTAATTCAAGAAAAATCTAAGCATAAGAGGGAGAGGAATTCAGCAGCCTCTGTCTCCTGACTGTTCCTTTTTTCACAGTTAAAATCTCCTGCAGACATTATAGGAGGAGGCTAAAGTTGGTTCCCAATTCCTTATTTGCATTTCCTAGTTCCTTGTTTGTGAATCCAACCACAAATGTTGAGGATACATTAAAACCTTTGCACCCCCAAATAAGGTTTGGACCACCACTTATCATACCCCCCCCACATGCAGGAGACTCTGTCCCCCCCAAGTGGACTTATGCTGTGTCCTGGTCCGCTCTCAGCCTAGCTGCTCCAAAGTGGGGTGCCCCCAGGACAAATGCACATGCAGAAACTGGGGGGGGGGAACTGCACCCCAAGTTCTGTCCATGTGTTATGGGAGCCAGAGTTCTGGTTTGTCTGAATCCACATGGAAAATTCATCCTCAGTTCACACATCATGGGATCACACATATTGGGCGTATTCTGGAGACCCATGTGCTCCTGATATTTGCAACTGAGGGGCTCTCACAAGGCACAAATGAAACACCACCACGCGCAGGCACACACACACACACACAAAAGCATGTACTATATCTAGCTTGACTCAGCAAGGTCCAGGAAGTTCTCAATTTAGAAAAGAGATGGGGGGATGGGACACACATGATAGAGGTTTATGAAATTAGGCATGGAGTGGAGAGAGCTGACAAGGAGAAATTTTCCTCCCTCTGACAGTGGATTATGAAGGAGGGTTATGTAGAAACTGGGGGGGGGGGGGTGATCCCTATCAAGAAGGGATACTGGAATTTGCATGAATGTTCCTGCCTTCACTAATTTAAGTATCTTTGAGACAAAGAAGCTTATGCTTGTTTATTTAAGCAGAAACCACCAAGAAATCTCTCTCCCCAGTTTTAAAGGCCTGTCTGTATAACAAAACAGCTACTTGTTTCTGACAATCACTTATATTTTTTCAAAGTTACTTCATTCCTGTTGCCTGTTCACCTTCTGATACTTACCTGACCATTTCCCCTCAGAAGTGAAATAAAGCCGTTTTGAATTACCATCAGCATCTCGTGTGCCATTATCAGGCAAAGACAAAAGAAGGATCTTAGTGGGTCCCTCAGTTCCCAAGGCTGGCTCAGCATCTATCTATACACACTTAAACAGAGAAACAGAGAAGAAAGAAAAGGGGTAGCACATCTAAGGAAAAGATAAAGGGAACCAAAAAGGGAATCGTTATAGCAGAGAACAAAGTACAGGCCAGGCTATAGGCATTTCGGCATGACTGTGCTATAATCTTATATCAGTTTAACTATCATGTCATCTGGAGAGCAGTTATAACAAGTGGGGACTCACGAGAAACTTGTGGGAGTGGCCCATCTACCCCCACCTTTGCTTCCTACCCTCTCCCTCTGCTTCTCTGTCTCTCACTTTCTTCCTTCTGCCACCTGTTCTTTTACTCCTTCTCCTCCATGTCTGTCACTTCCTCTCTCTTTCTGCCCCCACCCCATCACTCTTTCTCTCTCTTGCTGCTCCCCCATCACTCTCCCAGGTGCCTACCTGCTTCCTCCCCCACCCACAGCAGCAGTGACGGCAGCTCTCCAAAAATCACAATGTCTCTCCCAGCTGCTGAGATTAGTTCCCCTTGTGGTTGCCACCTCCAGGTTTGGAAATTCTCAGAGATTTGGGGGTGGAGCCTTAGAAGGGTGAAGTTTGGGGAGGGAAGCAACCTCAGCAGGGTACAATTTTTTTTTATTTATTAAAATTCTACCCCACCCTTCCCGCCATAGCAGGCTCAGGGCAGCTTACACAAACACTACCCAACTAATGCTATAGGCTCCAACTTCCAAAGCAGCCATTTTCTCCAGGGGAACTGATCTCTGTCATCTGGAGATCAGTTGTAATGCTGGGTGATCTTCAGGCCTCACCTGTAGGTTGGCAACACTAATTCCCCTGGAGAAAATGGCTGCTTTGGAGGGTGAAGTCTGTAGCATTGTGCCTGTCTGAGGTCTCTCCCCTCTTCAAAACTCACCTTCCCCAGACTCCATCTCACATATCTCCCGGAATTTCCCAGCCTAGAGTTGGCAACCCTGTTTCCTTCCCACCCAACAGCCAACCTACCTTTATCTGCCCCTCTGGTCTTCAGCTTTCAGTTGCCTCCCTCTCTGAAACCTCTACTTAAGAAAACTACAGTCTGTCTCCACAGTGGGGACCAAAGCAGCTTATATTAGTCTCTCCTTTTTATCTGCACAACAACTCTGTGAGGCAGCTTAGGCTGAAAGTATGTGTGACTGCTCCAAAATTACCGAGTCGATTTCCACAGCAAGGTGGGGATCTGAACATGGGTCTTGCAGATCCTACTCTGAAACTCTAACACACCAAACTGGCCTTCATAGGGTGGGTGGCTGCTGTTGAAGAGTAGCAAGCAGCCAGGTCTAGTTGAGCAACGCAAGTCAGGTGGTATCAAGTTTGCCAGGCCTCGGGTCGCTAGTCTCCAGGCTGGACCTGAAGATCCCCCAGAATTACAACTGAACTCCAGACAACAGTGATCTGTCCCCCTGGAGAAAATTCTTACTTTGTAGGATGGACTCAGTGGCATTACACCATGCTGAGGCCTCTCCCCTCCCCAAACCCTGCATTCCTCAGACTTCACCACAAAATCTCCAGGAATTTCCCAGCCTGGAGCTGGAAACCCTAGTCAGGCCTGGCCCTCATGAATTCTTCTTCAAATAGGCCTGGAAAGGGCCCTCTCCCCTGCCTTTTTACTCACAAAACCCCAGCCAGGAATACTGTAATTGCCTAGCAACAGCTAAGGGAATCCATTTTCTAAAAGCTACTGGTGCTTCTTTTTCATTTTTCGGTATTTTTAAACTCCCCAGTGTATTTTTTAAAAAGATTTTACATTTGGCTGCAAACTTGGTGCCCCTTTTAGGTTTGTCAAAAGACCTATTTTGCTCATCCACAGCTCCAGTCACCAGATTTAAGCATCCAAAGATTTGGCCGACTTTGTTATCAGAATATAAAATGCCAGGAGATCTCCAGGGCCTACCTGGAGACTGGCAACCTTAAAGTGGAACTGGCATATGTAGAGTGACAGAGTTCAGTTGCGTAAGTGTGGGTACGCCATTATTTCTTTTGTATTCCATTATTTGTTTCAGCTGGGAGGGAGCAACTGGAACGTCTCGTCATATTTTCATCCAGATTGGAACGTCTGCAGCTGGTTCCATTCTCAGAATCCACATGACTTCTCTTTTAACAGCGAGCGCTGGCATTTCTACTCATGGACACATTTAAAGCTGAAGTAGAAACAATGCGAAGAAAATCTTCTCAGGGAAACAAGATCAAGAGAAGAGGCTGGATGCATTTGAGTGTTCCTCTACTCTCTATATGAAGAGTGTTTTCTACTCTCTATATGAAGAGGCAATAGAAAAGCAAAGCCTGGTGATGACATGGACTCCACGTCAGTGCATTGAAATCCTGCTTTTACATTGTTAAAAGATACAGCATTCCATTCCAGCATTGAGAAACAGGTCTCAGAAATGTCTGAAAATGTTCCAGCAAAACTTAAGCATTTTCCCCTCCCATCTCTATCGAGAGGAGAGTCTAACTTGTGCTATGAAGTGCAATTTATGGGATTGCTTTGTTTACTGGGAAGTAATTGAGTGGGAAGTAAATGAGATCAGTGGAACTCGCTCCCAAGCAAGTGTGCATAGGTTTGAAGTGTACATTTCTCCCACTAAACCAACAGAACTTTATGGCTATAAACTTACGCACACTTACTTGACAGTCATTGAATTGATTTATACAAATATTTATATCCCATAGTCTTCCCTAAAGGGGACCATAAGCAGCTTATAACATTTTTCCCGCCACTACTGCAGCCTCACAACAAGAGCTCTGTGAGTTAGGTTAGGTGGAGAGAGCAAGAGAGAGCGGATGACTGGCCCAAGGTCACCCAGAGAGCGTCTGTGGCAGAGCGAGGATTTCAACCTGGGTCTCCGAAATCTATCCACTGTGCCACTCTGGCTCAATTAATTCAGTGGGACTGATTTCTGAGCACATATGCATCCCGTCTGTAGCCGGACGATGCTCTTAAATTCCCCTGCTTGCCTTTCTAGAATCCGTTCTCTTGGACCTGAAGTTGCCCATTAATCATTACCATTCTGTCGAGATGCTGTCATTCTTGGGTTACATTTTTCCACATTTTAAGAAAAGAATATTTGAGTTTTGTTCCAGGCTCTTGTGCAAGGCGTGTTCCATGAATCTATATCTGGAGCTCCAGCAAGGACGTGCATGGATGCCATGTTTCCATTTTCTCTCATGAATACACAGTTGACCCAAGAAACTCCTCTAATCAATGTGGATGTAGCTAGTAATGGGGGAGGCATGTTTGGCTGCCAACACATTCCGCTGAAATGAACGAAGGATGCTGGCCTCCAGGTGGGACCTGGGGATTACAGCTCATCTCCAGACTACAGACATCAGTTCCCCTGGACAAAATTGATGTTTTGGAGGGGGAGTCTATGACAGTCTACCTCCACTGAGGTTCCTGTCCTCCCCAGGCTCCATCCCCACCTGGATGTGGCAACTCTACCCCCTCACCACCTGCTGGTGACCAAGGGGGTTCTGGCAAACCCATAAGGAACTATGACCGACCACATGAACAAAAACCATATTCTGATGTATTGATATCTTTTCTAAAAATTACTTTTACTAATTTTAACTGTGAGCTCCCTCTGGTAGCTCTGGAGGGGTGGCTCACAGATCTTCTAAAGAGATATTTACTCTCCACTTCCCTGATTAGAAAGACGTTCTAAGAGCAACTTTGCCTAGCTTGGTTCCCTTTAGAAGAATCTTGCCTTGGAAATATACAAGAGGAGCACAAATATATACAGAGAACACACAGGGTATGTTTACACTTGCAGATTTGAGCCGGCTGCAGCCGGCTCCAATCTGCACGTTTATACTGTAACAGCTGGCTCCCATCCCCAGCCGTCGCCTACCATCTCATAAAGCGTTGGAAAGCGTTTGAAATCTGAGACCAGCTCCCTTGCTGGTCTCAGCCGTGCTCTTCTGGCTCCTGCCACCTTTCTTCCAGTGAAAACGGGGAGCCGTCTCAAAGCAACTTCCGAGTAAACTCCCCCCCTCCCCCGCAGAAGCCTCTGGCTTCCGCTTTTCGTCTGCCATTTTTAAAAATTTTTTTGCCGAGATTCGCATGAGCGCCCATACAAACCTATGTTTAAAGGGCAGATGTGCAAATGGAGGGTAGTTCTACTGTGTACATGAGCTTGTGGTCACAATGTGGCTATTTTCTGGTTGAAATATCAAAGCGATTTCTACTGTTAAAAGGAAGTAGTAATTTGGCTGGATTGGGCTGCGCATGCTCGAAAAAATTTTTTTTTCATCCATGTGTATGAGCGCTTGTGCGCATGCGCAAGCGGCAATTTTTTTTAAAAAAAACCCCCACGAAATCCCCCCACCCCGTCGTTAGTGTGAATGTGGGGGAGCCGCTTGAAGGCGACACGAGGAGAGGTTAGTGTGATTGTGATTTTACGGAACCAGACATTTGCAGCCGGCTCCAGCAGGCCCCAGCACTCCAGTGTGAACACACCCAATGATTGCTGAGGGTTTTTTTTAGGGGGGGTGAAGCCTGGGGAGGGGAGGGTCTAAGGAGGAAAGCAAGGTATAATACTGTAGAGTCCTCGTCCAAAACAGCCATTTTCTCCAGGGGAACTGATCTCTGTCAGCTGGAGATTGATTGGAGATTCCAGGAGCTCACCAGGGTTTTTCCTGGAGGATGAACACCCTGCAGGATGGTTACTCCTTTCCTCCAAACAGAGATGTTGCACCCACTTTGCAGCCATATCATAGTTCTTGCTCTGGCTCTTTCCACACCAGTTCCCCCCTCCCCGCCCCACCTTGCAATGGGACAGCAGCATGCCCTCACACTTTGGGGGGGGGGAGTTTCCACATCATTATGAGTATGTCTCCCACAACTTTCCCCTGTGGGTTAACCACATCCTGCTCAAAAGAGGATATGGTGGGTAGCTGCATGTTTGAGGGTCTGTGGGTACTTTCCAACCATAGCCAAGTGGAGCAAAGTTCCAAGTTCAAAATGAGAAATCTGAATTCCGCATTCCCTTTAATGGGCTCCCCCCCATTTTCATAGCTGACCTACAGTGTCACATTAGATCACAACTCAGCTGTGAAGGGCAAAGGAAAGGGAGTGGCTGGGCCACGGGTGGTCTGGTGCAGCTGTCAGCTTGTGGGGGTTTCAGTACTGCTGAAGGCAGGGAAAAGTGAAGAGGCAGGGAAGGCACTGCCATGTTGCTATCCTCATCTACCCCACTGATGTGTTGCCACGGCAGGGGTGCTGCTATGTCCTAGACGCAATTCCAGAGACAACCAGGCTGCGATTCTCTGTGTGTACACTTGTATGATTCTTTGATGTGACCAAACATGTTATGGTGCTGGCCATGCAGTCTGACCGCATGGCCTGGAAAAGGTACAAGCCTGAGGTAAAAGAACAATAGCACCCAGGCTCCTAGAGATCCACCTATCAGGGGCTTAGCATATTCAAATGAACCAATGTAATCTCTGGTGGGAAGATTAACCTATCCCGCAGTGTGGGTGTGGACGGGGGCGAGGCTTTTCTGTGCATATAAGCTGACCCCTGGGCTACCTCAGGTATGCTTGTTCCTGACCTACAATAAACTTGATCATGCTGAAACTCACTTCACTGGCCTCCAGACTCCAGTACTTTTTAGGCGCCATTTCCACACCCCCATGTATAAGTAGCCTCTTTCTGGCTGCCCTCAAAGAGCTGCTTCTGCATACACACACTTCCCCTGTGCCCTCAGCAGGAAGAAGTCATCTTCTCCAAGCTCAAATGGCCAAGGCTGTCCCATGAGCGGGCTAAATCGAGGCAACTGCCCTGGGCTCTCCCTTTGAGAAGCGATACATTTCTCCAAAAGATTTCACTGATCACCTGCGTGGTCCAATCTCTGTGTGGCCCAATATCCCACCTAGTGGTGGGTTAGGCCTGAAAGAACATGTGTTTTCAAACCCAAGCCACTGCCAATCAGCCTAGGATGCGGGATCCGTGCAGGCTGCCACCTGGGTGATTGATGGGGGAAGTCTTGAAAGACCCAGATGTTCCCTGAGGCTGGGAGAAGTTGGAGGAGCTGAGGTTTGGCCTGGATGAGACTTATGGTTGCCACCTTGAGGTTGGGAAATACCTGAAGATTTTGTGGATGGAGCCTGAGGATGATGGGATTTGGAGAGAGGAGGGATTTCAGTGGGATATAATGCCATAAGAGCCCACCTTCTGAAGTGTCCATTTTCTCCAGGGGGACTGATCTGCGTTGCCTCAAGATCACTTGGAACCAGTGTTCCCTCTAAGCTGAGTTAGTGTGAGCTAGCTCACAGCTTTTTCGCCTCCAGCTCACCCACTTTTGTCTTCGCTCAGGAAGGAGGGCTCCAGAGCAAACTAATTTATGCAGTAGCCAAATCACTCACTCAACAACGTTAACGCCAGTAGCTCACAAAGTAGAAGTTTTGCTCATAAGACTCCACAGCTCAGAGGGAGCATGGGCTGTAGCCCCAAGAGATCTCCAGCTAACACCTGGAGACTGGCAACCCGAAATCACATCTCCGCTGAACTTTCCCTTCACAGCCTCTGCCCTCCCTGGGTACTGCCTTTGAATCTCCAAGAATTTCATAAACTGGCCCTGGCAATCATATTGCTAATGCTGACCTACTTTATACAGCAGTTTTAAGAATTAAGAATTACAGGGTTAAGAATTACTTGCATGCTTCACTTGGAACGATGAAAGATGTTAAATATTATTAGAAGTCGTGTAGCGGTTAGGAAGAAAAATCAGTGGCTTTTGTGTTGTCAGTATCTCCATCTTTGGGGTTAAATTTATGATTTAGGGCAAAGGGATATTTGTATTTCTTCTTGCTCTCTGTCGTTCCATCCACAAATTTACTTGCTTAGTTTTATTTACTTTTGCAATCAGTAATTTGTCTGTGTGGGGTTTTTTTAATGACCTTTGCGGACTTGTGGCTTGTTAGCATTACAGTATTTGCTTCACGTAATCCATGCCACCAGGGAATTAAGGGGAGGGGAAGAAACCCGCTTTGGATAGACCAGTGCCAAGAGGAGCTTGATTTCTAAGAATCTGCTGGCAGTAAATAGAGGGAAGAGGGAAGGAGAGGGTCTCAAGGGGCATTTGAGAAGGACATTTGAGAAGGCTTTCATCGCCAGTTCCTTCTGCTCTTTGAGGGTGGAATCTTGGGAGAAAAGCAGCTGGTTAGAAAGAGTTTGTTCTTAGAGAACACATCTGTTAATGTAGAGCCTTGGCTGATAAGGTAGTTTTTTCACCCAGGTAAATGGGAAGACCCTGTTTTACCAAAGCGTCATGCTATTATTTGTGGTTTCCACCCTTCCAAAATGATCCAGAAGGACACACGGCTGATATTACTGAAAATCCCAATAGAATCCTTAAAGCCACATTCTCTACAGGCATAATCTGGGACAAAGGGCTGTGGATCAGTGGTAGCAGAGCCTCTCTTTGGCATGCAGAAGGTCCCAGGTTCAATCCCTGGCATCTCCAGTTAAAAGGACCAAGCCGTAGGTGATGTGAAAGACCTCTCCCCAGAAAGCCACTGCCATTCGGAGTAAACAATACTGTTCTCAGTGGACCACTGGTCTGATTCAGTTTATGGCAGCTTCATGTGTTCATGGATAGGACTGGAGGGCCATTACATACTCTCTCTCTCTCTCTTTCCAAAACACGGCATGCCTGGTTTAATCAATATAACATGAGGAAGTAGTCAAAGTGAAGGCTCTGAGAAACTGCTCAGAAAGACCTTTAGGAATCCAACAGGAAAACTTTAAGAACTGGGGTTCAGGGCTGGCCCACCCACTAGGCACACCTTGGCAGTCGCCTAAGGAGCCAGAGGTGAGGGGCACCAGCTAGCCCTGTAGCTGTCCCACTGGCCTGCGGTGTTTGGTGCAGCTGACTATTGCTCTCCTTCCCTTCTCACAGTGGGAAGGAAGAAAGGAAGGAAGGAAGGAAGGAAGGAAGGAAGGAAGGAAGGAAGGAAGGAAGGAAGGAAGGAAGGAAGGAAGGAAGGAAGGAAGGAAGGAGAGGAGAGGAGAGGAGAGGAGACGAGGAGGATTGGATTTATACCTCACCCTTCACTCGAAGTCTCAGAGTGGCTTACAGACTCCTTCCTCTCTCTCCCCACAACAGACACCCTGTGAGGTAGGGGGGCTGAGAGAGCTCTGAGGGAACTACTCTCGAGAGAACAGTTCTATGAGAGCTATGGCTTGCCTGAGGTCATCCAGCAGCTGCTTGGAGAGGAGGGTGGGTGACATCACCTCCCCACAGCATGGAGAGGGGGCAAGGCAGGCAGGCAGCAGCTTCCCCTCCATAGCCTTGGGCACCCAAAACCCTCAGTCTGGCCCTACTGAGGTATCATGCTGGCTAAAAGTGAGAGTGTGAACTGCAGGTTTTCTGGTTCAAATCTTATCTCAGCTTTTGAACTGGCTAGATAGCTTTGGACAAGATAATTTTCTTGGCCTATTTCTTCATAAACAATACAGAGTTAATTCTGGCCTCCTTTACAGGGATAACAGTGGTTGGATTAGAATCTGGGTGATCTGGATTTAGATCCCTGCTGTGCTATGGAAGCTGACTGGGTGACCTTGGGCCAGTAGTCACTCTCTGGGGGTGCATTCAGACAATCGTGATCACACAGGACTGTATGTCAGGTTGTTGGGTTTTTTTACTAAGTTTGTGCATGCGCATAGCCACTCATCTGGAGATCTGAAAAACTACACCCTTGCACATGCACAAAAGCGGTAGAGCAAATCCTGTCACAATTCCACAAGCACCGTGATTTCACCGCCGTGACAGAACATGGCCCTTCAAACTTTTCGCCTGAAACTGGCTTCCTTGGGATCCCGAACTCAAAACTAGTGGCCATTTAAACTTTTTTTATAGATGCGGGAGCGGAGCAGCGCTTATGCACATATTGCCGACGCAAAAATAAAAATGATGGGCGAAAAGCAGAAGTCTCTGGCTTCTGTGTGGCGGTTTTTTTTTTTAAAGGACTTGGAAGTGGCTTGACACTGGAGGAGTGATCAGACAGAGGAAACTGCGGCTTTAACTGGGAGAGCTGAGAAAACACCACTTGGGACCTGGTAACAAAATACTCAGGTTTAAAGGGGGGGTTGAGCCAGAAACCAATGGCTAGGAATGGGAGGCAGCTGTTGCTGTCTGAACACGCGCATAAAATCTGTTATTGAAGAGTGATGAAACCGGATCAAACAGCGCGTCTGAACGCACCCTGAGTGTGTTCAGATGGCTCTTTTGAGCTGTACCAGGCACGAATGCCTGGTGGATTAAAAATGCACGTCCAGACCTCAACATCTGGGAATCGTGCTGCTTTTGTTAGTAGCCCGTCGATCCTCGTCAGGGATCCATACTTAAAAGATAGTGGTTAAAGTCTGGGCTAAAGCTGTCCGATGGGCCAATGCCAGACTTTCCACCATCAGGTCATTCCACCAGCACACAATCAGGCGATAGGGATGGTCTCCAGACCATCCCAAACAGCCGCCATTTAAAAAAACCTCTTAGCGATGCGCGCATAACTGCTTAAACATGTGATGTCCGCAGACAGTGAGGCACATATGCACATAAGCAGATATACACATATGCAGATAAGCACATATGCAGTCAGCCTGTAGGGATGGTCCCCAAACGGCTGCCATGTGTGACCTCCACAGATGGTGAGGCACATATGCACATATGCAGATATGCACATGCACAAACAGGATTTTTTTTTAAAAAAAGCCAACTGCATGGCTCCTTAAGGTGGATGCCATCTAGACAATCCACCATGGAGTCATGCGTGGTAAAGCAATTCACAGAGGAGCTGTCTGGTCATGCAGTGCTGGATTAAAGAGATCTAGCTCAAATTACAGCTAGGCCAGTGGCAGGATTAGCTGCCTGCCTGAACACACCCTCTGTCAGCCTAAACTGTTTAACAGTGTTATTGTTGTGAAGATAAAATGGAGGAGGTGAGAATGATATTGTAAGCAGTTTTGGGGAGAAAAGCCGGGTATAAATAAGGAAAAGTCTTATACAGATGCTAAATACTTATTATTAATTATGGAACCCATGGATGAGAACTTCTTCTCAGTTACTCAAATTGTCTGGGAAATCTGCTTTCCAGCTGGGGCTCTGCAATCCCGAACACTTCTCTCTCTGGCATATTATACACCAAAGGTATTTCTCTTCCTATCAGATATTGTGCGCTACACGATTTACTTGAGAGCACCTGAGGAACAAACAAAATCTAGCACAAAGTAAAATCTTCTTGTAAATTGCTGCCAGGCGTGTTTAAAGTAGATTGGCAAAACACATATAAAAATAAGAAAATATTCAAAAAGAAAATGCAAACCTATAATAAATCTGTCAGTGGGGAATGCTTCCTGGAGGAACTCCCAAATACTTTATGATGGGTTTATTGCACAGTTATCTGTGTTCATTCAGTTTTGGAGAACTGTGACTGAGATAAGGAGGAAGGGGCTGTGGTTCGTGGGTAGATCATAGGATTGCCAACCTCCAGGTGGGGCCTGGAGAATTATAACTGATCTCCAGACAACAGAAATCAGTTCCCCTGAAGAAAATGGCTGCTCTGGAGGGTGGAATCTATGGCACTATACCATGCTAAGGTACCTTGTCCCCCAAAGCCCTACCCTCCTCAGGCTCCACCCCCTGAAGTATCCAGGAATTTTCCAACCCAGATTTGGCAGCCCTATCTAGAGCATCTGGTGTCACACTGACCTCCCCAATCAGAAAAAGCACCACATCAGTGATGCAATCAAATAGCATTAACAACAATGTGCAGAAGTGACTGAATTTATACAAAAAAAGTGCATATAGACAATAACATATAACACAAAATGTACAATAAAGCCGGCACAAGGAACAAGGACGAAGACTCCGGATTTCAATTTTCATTTCGTTGATACTTCTCCAATAGCACCGTGCAGCTTTATATAGTGCTCACTGTTACAGAAGTCTTCATCTTATGCAGGACAAAATATCCACCATTCTCATCAAATTAGTTTGGGCAGAGCAACTGACCACCAATAGAAATAAAATCTTACATTGTCAGTCAGCCTGAACGGTGAATAAATTCACTCACTTCTGCACATTGTTGTTAGTGCTATTTGATTGCGTCATTGATGCAGTGCTTTTTCTGATTTGTGTATTATATACTGTGATATCGCTTTTGTTATTACATTGACCTCTCCCCCATTTCCATTTCCGAGGGGAGTAGATGATCCAGAATATATCTGCCTAAGACCTGGTGAACTGCTGCCACTCAGAGTTATAATTTCTGACCTAGATAGACCATCATCCACCTTAGTGTACCACAGCTTCATGTGTTTGTGACAGGACAGTAATGGGAGTTCCTGTGTGATCCTAAACAATGAGTTTAGGATGAGCAGGGCTCATTTCGTAGCAGGAGCTCATTTGCATATTAGGCCACACACCCCTAATATAGCCAATCCTCCAAGAGCTTACAGGGGCTATTCTTACAGGGGCTACTGTAAACTCTTGGAGGATTGGCTATATCAGGGGGTGTGTGGCCTGAAATGCAAAGGAGCTCCTGCTACGAAATGAGCCCTGAGGATGAGCCCAATATGTAACAATGTGAGTGGCCTGTAAACTGCATTTGGAGCTGGGATTAGCGGTGTTGAACCTGAAGAAACAAGAACTGTGGGCTTTTCTGAATTCTAAATTTCCTCCCTTTTGTGTTCCTGCTGCTTGGGGGTATTGTTCCATACATGTTTTGCTCCCCCTAGTGGTTAATTCAATATTACATCGCTTTACGTCTGGCATATGTGTGGAACGGACTCCTGCAGCACCAGGAACACACAACCGAGGAAAATGAGAATGTGGGAAAGTCCATACATAGAAAGTTGGAGTGCTTCAGTTTATGTGGCATATTTATATGAAAGGTGGGTGGACCAAGACTCAATGGTAGAACATTTGCATTAGGTGCAGAAGGTTTCAAGTTTAATTCCTGGCAACTCTAGTTTAATGGATCAGGGAGGAGGTGATGTCAGGGAGCAGGTGACCCTGGAGAGTCACTTCCAGTCAGAGTAGACAATACTGACCTCAATGGTCTGACACAGTATAAGGCAGCTTCATGTGTATATGTGCTGGGCAAAAATGCTCATTTGTCTGCAAAAAAGCTATCAGAATCAGTCATCTGATTCTTTACATGGGCACTGCCAACTCTTTTTTGGCAAGTGATTGTGATTGCAGAAAGGAACGGAGGCATTGCCAAGTGTGAAGTTACAGATGAACTAGCTGCTGCTATTTAAATACACTTACAAGCCAAAACCTGACAAGGCAAGTATGCTCAAGGCATTCACAAAACCTGGACCTTCAACAGTGATTGGAAACAAGAACAAAAAAGACGATCCATTTCATCAGCTTCATGGAACGGGCCGGCGAAGTTGATATGGAGCCTCGACCATGGTTTGCAGGTGGATTCCCAGGCCTGGGTTGGTGCACTTGGTGGTTTCGGGCAAATGGCTTGACACGCTGGGCAGTTCTTCACCCATGCCTCAGTTTCCACGTCGATCCCTGGCCACCATGCATAGCTCCTGGCCAGGGACCCTGTTGTCTCCCAGGTTCTGGGCTGGGTGGTGAGGGGGTGGCCTGCTGCCTTCGCGGGCCCTGAGTTCACGGCCTTCACGGACCACAGGAACAAGTAGTCTGCCCACAAGGGGTGTTTACTATGGGGAGACAGAGTCGTCATCCCTGGTGCCCTGCCTCACTGAGTCCTCAAGGCACTGCATGAGGCCCACTGGGCCAGCTATATACAGCCACCCAAGACATACCCATAGTCCTATTGGAGGGTTTGAATCTCCTGCCAAAGTCCCTATTTGTGAACTCAGTAGTCTGGGATCCTTGGCCCCTATTGTTTCCAGGAGCCAAGCTCGGACTGCCTGTTGCTGGCGCCTAGTGGCGGTCAGTGGACATAACACAATACAAGATGGATTGACTCAGTAAAGGAAGCCCTGGCCCTCAATTTGCAAGATCTGAGCAAGGTTGCTAATGGTAGGACATTATGGTGGTCATTAATTCATAGGGTTGCAGGTTGGAAGTGACTTGATGCCATTTAACACGCACACAATGGATTTAAAAGACATATATCTGTTTCGGGTTGCACTGTAAGAGTGAAAATCTTCTGTTATGTGTGGTGCAAGCTTGCAGTGCTGAGTATCAAGGATAAGCCTGTTACCATGGGATTCAAGATAAGATTCTAGAATGAATGTTGTATATGAAGCGAAGGTCTCAGCAGCACTCAGAGGAAGTGTGAACTAGGACAGACTTCTGTAATAGAAATGGTATTGATTCCACTCATTCTACAAGAGGATGGGAAGAAAAAGAATCAGGGAAGCATCAGGTGCAAAAACTTCCACCTACAGAAAGAGAAGACTGCTTCCCACAACTAAGAGAACTTCCGGGTAGTTTTAAGCCACACTCACCTGCTGCAAAAGTGTGGAGTTAGAACACTGAGCATTAAAAGCTTCTTCCTATTGTGTCTGACATGGTACCTGCTTTTGATAAAATGCTTCAGAAGTAGGGCTCATTTCGTAGCAGGAGCTCCTTTTCATATTAGGCCACACACCCCTAATGTAGCCAATCCTCCAAGAGCTTACAGAATTCTTCTTACAGGGGCTACTGTAAGCTCCTGGAGGATTGGCTACATCAGGGGTGTGTGGCCTAATATGCAAAGGAGCTCCTGCTACGAAATGAGCCCTGGTGGTATATAACGGGTGAGGGATGAGCCCTAGATGGATTGTAAATCAGGTAGGTCCAAACAACTAGGATTGCCAATGGTCCTGCAGAAAAATGTTTTGTTCCCTTGGATAGTGGTTTTATGCGTGGAAATAGGCAGTTGTTTATGTTTTAGTCTAGATAAATACTGTTGCCTCAGGATAAACAAAAGCACAGGGAAGCATGCTAAAAAAACACTTTCACTGGAGTAAGCTAAAATGCCTACTAATACAGGACTTCCTTCGTGGCAAGCCTGCTGGGAATTGTCTCCATATTGTCCTAGATGTAAAGACATTTGTGTTCGCAGTCCTCTGGCATCTGGCTAAATTCAGATGTCTCTTTTATTCAGTATTAAGCTGGGATATCCAAACATTTGGCATCTTAACAGGCTCACACAGATTTCACTCCTCTTTCCTTCATCTCTCCTTCCCTTGCACAGAGAAATCTAATTAGAAACTACCATGACATAGGAAGCCAAATTTACCATAGAGTTTTTGCCCAAATACTAGAACATTGCCTGATGTCACTGCGTGCCGACATCACTTCCAGGTTATGTTGGAAGTGATCTAGACATGACACTGCAGAGTCAGCTGGGCTTCCCTCCTGCTCCTAGTAAGTGCTCCCATTCCTCACTAGTTGCCAGGAGTGACCTGGCAACCCTACTAGGAGGCGGGTGTGTGGGTGCACAGAATAAACCCTGTTGCAGGTTTTTTTAAACAGGCAGGTCCAAAAAAATTTTCAGACATTTGACAAATAAGCAAAATGATCAGATAAGGCTGATACGAGTGACTATAACATCATACATTTGAGAAGATCAAATGTACCCAAAGCAGTAACAACAAACAGCTCTTTCCTGAATGAGCTTTATGTGGAATATGGAAAATAAGGCTTGTTAGCAGTATTAGTCTAATGTGGTACATACATGTTAGTGCACGAGCATCAGGAATGAAAACAAAAGAAAAAATCACAGTGGGGAAATAAGTTGGCATGTTATTGCTTACAGGCATGGAAAGAAACTTGGCAAGCGCTAAAATAATAATTGATTGATTGATATGCCAGGAACCTCTGGGTGCTCTGGAAGGATACGCAGCTGAAAATGAAAAGCAGGTCTATAATTTGGGACTGCTGTAGAAACCGGTGAGGTAGCCATAACTTCCCCCCCACAGGTATAAGAAAGCATGGGACAGCAACTGTAATCACAATAAAGACACACAGAGAAAGGTATCTGTTTATTTAAAACATCTTTAGATTAACACTCTTCTCTCATCCACTGTCTCCCTGTGAATGCTCCCCCCCAGTTTGATTTTTTAACCCTTTGTGAAATGTGTATTCATTTAGGAAATTTTTATCCGACCCTTCCCACCAAGTTGCTCAGGGTGATGTAGGTCGTTCTCCGCTCCTCCATTTGATCTTCACAACCTTGTGCAGTAGGTTAGACTGTGAAAGAGTGACTGGCCAAGTTAGTAAGTTCAAGGTTGCCAGGTCTGGTTTGGAAAATACCTGGAGACTTTGGGGGTGGAGCCAGGAGAGGGCAGAGTTTGGGGAGGGGAAGGGCCTCAGCATGGTTCAATGCCACAGAGTTAGGGCTGCCAAGTCAGCCCGGGGGGCGGGGGATCCCCCGCTATAGGGGTTCCCGATCCGCCGGCCGGCATTTGGCCGGCGGGGGGAACCCCGCCCCAGAAGTCGTCCAGTGAGGACGACTTCCCCCGTGTACTGACGTCACCTCTGGGTGACGTCAGTACGTCGCCGTGGCGCACGCGCTTTGCAGCCCTACATAGAGTCCACCCTTCAAAGCAGCCATTTTCTCCACGGGAGCTGATCTCTGTCAGCTGGAGATCAGCAGGAAAAGCAGATCTCCAGGCCCCACCTGGAGCCTGGCAACCCTAGGCAAGTCCCATGGCAGCATAGGGCTTGGGACCCGGTTCTCCTGGATCTCAGTCTGGCACTCTGACTACTATATCAAGCTGTTTAAGCTGGCTGGCTGCAAGAGGGAGTGAATAATTGAATTGATCCAATGCCTGATAACTGAATACATGAATGTATATGGATTATTGTTTGTTTAAAATATTTATACTCTGCCTTTTGGCAGTTTGCATATGGATCACTTTTATAAAAAATACACACTGTAAACAAAAAATGATGAATCAGTTGCTAAACCCACCATCAAATCTCTAAAATTATAGTGCCAGTAGTCATGTATAAAGAAAGACCAGAAATTGCACATAGCAATAGCAATGATATAATAATACCAGTGAAAATTGTTATGACCAGTTTTAAGTATTGAGAGTCAGGACATGATGAGTCAAAGCAAGGCTTTTATTCAAAACATCATTCAACTCTGAACAGCTCTAGCAAGAGCGGCACCGAAACTTATACCATTTCAGCAGTGAACTAACTATATACAATCTAACTATATACAAGAGGTCCTATTGGACCCAAGCCGGGCTCCATGATTGGTTCCCTAGGGTGGCGTCAGGACCAATGGCTGGTCTTTATTGTGCAGCCAATCCGAACAAAGGAATTACAATACCCGAGCCAAAACCAAACAACAGACACTGAACTATCAGTGAGTAGAAATTCCTGGGCCTAACAAGCACATAGACATCCAGATAGAGGCAAGGCAAGAGAACAGGGGACAAGAAGACATCAAGGATCAGAATAAATACTATAAATTCGGGGTCCCAATGCTCCCTCTAAGCTGTGGAGTCTTGTGAGCAAAAATTCTACTTTGTGAGCTACTGGCATTAAAGTTGTGAGTGTGTGATTTGGCTACTGAATAAATCAGTTTTCTCTGGAGCCATCCTTCCTGAGCCACAACAAAAAATGCGTGAGTCGGAGGCTAAAAAAACTGTGAGCTAGCTCACACTAACTAAACTTAGAGTGAACACTGGTCCCCAACCTTTTTGAGCCTGTAAGCACCTCTGGAATTCTCACACATGGGTGTGTGTGTGTGTGTGTGTGTGTGTGTGTGTGTGTGCGCAACCTAGGGTTGCCAACCTCCAGGTGGGGCCTGGAGATCTCCTGCTTTTACAACTGATCCCCAGCTGATAGAGATCAGCTCCCCTGGAGAAAATGGCTGCTTTGAAGGGTGGACTCTATGGCACTGTACCAGACTGAGGCCCCTCCCCAAACCACACCCTCTCCTGGCTCCACCCCCAAAGTCCCCAGGTATTTTCCAAGCAAGACTTGGCAACCCTAGGACAACCATTAAATGGCTGCCACAGGAGGTGGAGCCATACACAGAGGAAGCAGGGATAATTTTAAAAATACACTGGGAAAGAGGTGGTGGTGGAGGAAAGTGTCATCAAGTCACCTGTAGGGTTTTCAAGGCAAGAGACATTCAGTGGTGGTTTGCCATTGTCTGCCTCTGTGTCATGACCCTGGCATTCCTTGGAGGTCTCTCATCCAAACACCAGCCAGGGCCGACCCTAGATCTGATGAGATCGGGCTATCCTGGGCTATCCAGCTCAGGTGGGAAAGAGGAGTGAGAGAAAATAAAACCAACACTGTGGTGGTGGCAGCCACTGAAACAATATTATTTTAAGTTGCCCAGCCAATCGGATCTCAAGTGGCCAGTCAGCTACCTGGCCCCGCCCACTTTCTGAAACACTCCGTGGTCACCAGGAAAGGTTGGAGACCCTGACTGTAAATCAAACCAATAAACCAAAAGCGGGGGTGGGGGTGGGGGGTGGTTAATACTAAAGTATAGGGACTGCAACTGGGATTACCAACAGACTTGGAGGGAAACGTCTTCTCCCTTTAATAAAGGCTCAATGTCCGAGAATGGGCAGCTGGAGCTTTTGCATAGTATGGTGGTAAATCATCTGGTAAATAACATTCCATTAAGCCTCTATTAAAAGAACAGGACATTTTTCTCCAGGAAGGTTGGCAAACTGTTGAAACAGGTTTTTGCTCTGCTTTTCTAGTGAGTGGGGGGCTCTATCAGAATTTTTCACTTTTTTTTTTAATTAAACTTTTTATTTTAATTTTGATAATAACTTGAACAAAAAACAAACAATGGACATCAAACAATAATCTCTGGACGATACAATGGAGCTCTAGTAGATTACAATAACATTAGCTGAAATATTAAAACAAATTAAAGTGGACAGAAATCTCCAACCTAGTTACGTTTTCAAGGGTTATTTCAAAGCCCAAAGCCCAGAACTCCAGAAGAACTGGTTTGTGTATTTCATGTGAGCTCCTTGCTAGGCATTTGATTTCTGCAAGAAAACAGTGCATACTGTCCAGTTCAAACACTAATGTCCTTTTCAAAATCCTGCAGCCAGCCAAGCAAGCAAATGGCATTTTGTATAAATTGATTTTTAAGGCAGACTTATTTGTCTTAGCATCTCTTGGGCTTCTGCCTCAATTTTAGCTAAGCCATTTGAACCCTGGGGGGTTAGAATACTTACCAGTGTTTTTATGGTCTGCCTCAGGCATTAGCGGTGCAATCCCATACAGAGTTGTCAGGAATCTAGGGCCACGATCCTAACAACATTTCTCTGGGAGTAAGCCCCATCAAATGGGACTTATTTCTGTGTAGATCTTCTGATTGCTCCCTAAGCCCATTGAATTCAATGGGCTTAGACTGGCATCATTTTGTAGAGGATTGCACTGCAGAGTTTCTCCTTTCTAAAGTTGGCATGCAGGTAGCAGGATAGAAAGATACAAGAGGGGACCCGCAACAAAATGTTGCTGGAGCCCGTGCCCTGTCTGGCATGGTTGATGCGGGGGAGGGGGAGCTAGTGGCTGGCTGGCTTTGGTCACTCCTCCTCTCGCGTGCTGCTCCTCCTGCTGCTGCTTTCTCCTCTCCCTCACGAGGTGCAGGAGCTCATTAGCATAACTCATTTGCATAACTCATTTGCATATGTCACACCCCCTAACATACCGGAAGTATGTCAGAAGGCAACACCCACCCCTCAGGCTCCACTCCACAGGTGAGTGAAACTGACCTGCTCTTCCTCCATTCCCTTCCCCATCCAATACTTTGTGCAATAAAAATAAGTGTAAAGAACACACCCTCATTCTCTTCCTGCTCCATTGAAACTACCAGGTTTCAAGTAGACTTGAGATACCCAGGACATGTGCACCACCCATCCCTTTCCCTTCCCCTCCCCACAACAAGACACCCTGTGAGGTAGGTGGGGCTGAGAGAGGTCTTTTGAGAACTGTTCATGAGAGAACAGCTCTGAGAGAACTTGTGATTGGCCCAAGGTCACACCAGCAGCTGCATGTGGAGGAGTGGGGAATCAAACCCGGTTCTCCCAGATTAGAGTCCAACCCCTAACCACTACACCAAACTGATGGGGTGGAAGCTGCTGAAGGGTTGATGAAATTTCTCCAGTACTTATATGCCATGTGTCCAGATAGAAAATGGTATACTTAGAAAATTTATATGCCACCTTGAGCAAGTCTTTGTAAAAGCAGCACACAGTCATAAAAGGAAAAATGATAAAATTATCAATATTAAAACAAAACATTAAAAACAATAAAGACCCTAGCAGGGCTTTCCCCGGGGTGCTGCGCCTCTGCACTGCTCGGGAAAGCTGAGGAGGGGGCGGGGCTTGATCATGTGCCCGCCCCCTGGGCTCCTCACTCCCGGAGCTGCGCTCCTGTGCGCTCCCACTCCAACGGACCCCTGAGTATTGCCACCGTGAGTTACCTTTTCCTGGAGGTCCTAGCGGCAGCGTAGGCAGCAATGGACAGTTGCTTTTCCTGCGGCTCAGTAAACACGCATGAGCACAGACTGCAGTTTTACTTTTGGGGGGGATTTAAGTATCCCCCGTACACTTTTTAAAACATTTTTGATTTTTCTGCACCCCTGGGGATTGCCCCAAATGTGCAGAAAAACCTCTTTACCCTCCATGTGCCCCAGATCTGCAGAAATAAGTATCCGCACACACAGGGGACCCTTCGCTATTAGATATATGGATGATTTTTGCAATTCTTGTGTGAGAAATGCTACTGCTGGTCAGAGATACCAAATAACATCTGCTTCCTTTGGGGATCAGTCTTGTGGTTTTGCTGCCTACATGAGGAAACCACTTGCTTCCAGTACGATTTGCTTGCAGGTGTGTAAATAAATGAATAGTACGGAGATATATAGGAATGTCACTCACCTGCTTCTAGCAGAAGGGGGTGGGGGGTGGGGTAAAATTTTCCCCAGGCCCAGTAGGAGCCCAAGAACCTAGATAGTCTACCTGCTGCGCTTTGTTCCTATCCCCCATGTTATCTGTAATCATGAGGCTTCAGCAACAGCGAAAGACCTGTCTAGGAATCCATAATTTCTCCATTTAACCTTTTGTTTGGTTTGCAATCATAGCAAGCGCTCTCTTGCAACAAGAGAGTGCTCGCTATATTTTCTAGTTAAACAAAGGGTTAAAATGAGTGATTCCAGATTCCTAGAGAGACCTTTCCCTCATATCATAGAGTTGCCAGTAGGCAGGGGAAAGGTGGAATATTATTTTCCTCCATTTCATGAAAAGCTTCATTCCTATTAAAGGGACAGGATTTTTCCCCCCTCCAGGACTGTTGGCAACCCTGTTCATCTGTATTCTGCTAAATTCCATTATTCCCTTTCACGTATGTGGTCTTTTTTAAATGTCTGAGGTGGGGGCTTCAGAGGGAATCCTTTTATAGAGACCCCTGGTGCCAACTCTGAAGACAAACATACCACCTTCAGAACGGCCTGCCTCTTGGAACAGCGTCCCCCCTCCCAAGGCTGGTGTCAGCATACCCTGAAGTTTGGCAGCTGCCAGGGCCTGCTTTTGCTGATACCCTACTCATGCATTTGCTCTGATGCCTGCAGTCACACTCTTCTAGTGTTTGCTTGTGAATTCTTGGTTACTTGTGCTCCCAGCTGCATATGCTGCCGAGTGCTGCTAGAGAAGGGCATTATGACTGTATCTCCCCAACTATCTGGCAGATTTTCCCTGCCAAAACTTCAGTTCTCTTCAGTGACTGAATTGCCCTACAGTAGCATGTATATCTTCTCTAGTGATATAAACTTGAAACTTTCCCACCCTTTGTTTAGATATTGGTTTAGGCTTTAGATCCAGTACAACAACTTGAGGGAAAGACAGGAGTTGTCCTGTTTTATAAACCCTTATGAAATGGCACTTGAGGCGGATTAACTTTCAAAAACAGAATAAAGATGTTATTAAACAGGCAGGAAATACAGGCACATTAGGAATAGTCAAGGTTTTGAGATTGTGGAGGTAAAAACTTTCTAATACATACAGAATTGAATTCTTAGAACAGCCAAGAGAACATATTTGTATTTTTGTTTCAAGGTTTTCTAGTTCTTTCTTTGAGAGGTTCTTTGTTTAGTATATTTCAGCACTAACACAGTTCTTATTAATGTTTCTTCTGGGGGACAGCATTTGCTTAAAGTTTCTAGCTTTCTCCCTTCACAGATCTAGGTTTTTCCTCTAGATATTACAGCTTTTCACTAACTCCTCAGGTGTCTGAGCTTCTCCCCTTTATCATGGACCAGGGTTCTCTTCCCAACGCCTTTCATTGGCAGGAGTTATTCTCCTTGTCCCGAAGAAGCAATAACTCCTTTTACTACTTGGCTTGAATGGGAGTTCTCTCTCTCAGACTTTCTGCCAAATTCTTCTCCAGTATCCTTTGTCTGTATAAGTCTCTTCAGTAGCTTTCCTGACTGAGAATCTAAGTTCTCCCTCAGAGCAGTTTTAATATATTTAAGACACTGGGGTTTCTCTACTTCTCTCTGTAGAAGTACTTTTCTATTGCCTGTCAGAAAACTCTGACTCCCAAATGTCTCTTCCCTCAGAAGCCAAACACTCTGGCTACTGACTCAGCAGTTAGAAAGACCAAATTGAAAAAGAACACTTTCCCCTCCAGATCAGCTGTTTTTTTTCTCTCTCAGCTGATGTTGGCCAGTCATAGGGTGCATTCAGATGCACCATTTAATCAGGTTTTGTGACTGATCAACAACGGATTTTATGTGCGTGTTCACAGGACAACATCTTCTTCCCGTCCCAATCCATTGGTTTCCTGTTAAAAAACCCCTTCAGCCAGAGTATTTTGTTACCGGATCCCAAGTGGTGAACAGAGCATCAGGGTTCCTAGTGGCCATGGCAGTGACTCCTCTAGCTGCATCCACTACCCAGCACCACTGGGGAAAGGGCATACAGGCACTATGGGCAGCTATTACTGCTGCTGGTGGGAGACATTGTAAGAGGGCAGAATGCTGTGCAAGCAAGGGTGGCGTATTGGTTGGTGGGCAAGAAGGGGGCCCTGGTAGTAGGCATTGGGGGGGGGGTCCTGGGCCCTGTCTGCCCAGGCCCCTCCAAAACCTGGAACTGGCCCTGCCCCCTCATCTTTTTGTAATAATACTCATTGTATCTGGTGAAGGAAGCTCAGTATTCTGTACAAGTAGTGTTCTTTTAATCTCAACAGGAGATTTTATGTCTGATATGTGAGCATATAATTATGCATTCATACCTTTTTAAGCGTTCCTTATTATTGCTGTAGGCTCCAATATTCTGTAATATCTTGTTCAGCCAAACCTGCAACAAATTAGCGAATCCCAGTTGTTGGGTTGTTGGGAGCCCCTGAGTCATAAGAGGTGTATGCTGCCCAGCAGGGTCAGTGCTGAACAGACGCAAGCTTTGATGAGACATAACGTTACACTAGACTGAGACAAAGTAGTAGGCAATTATTACAGTCCCTGGTAAAGGCTGACCATACTATCAGCACTGTGAAGCAGTCCCCTTGAGCAGCTATTTTCCTGTATCTCTTTGGACCGTTCAAAAATAAGTTTCAGTCCATGGGGTGGATCATTTTTCAAATGAGGCATGAAAATGCCTTAGTTCAGTGCAGGCACTGCCTACAAAGATACAATTGCACCCACCATCAATGAAGGACAAAAATAAACATCGGGGGCAGTCTGTACAGGCTATTTGCCTGAACTATTTGCATCAATGTTTAGCAAGTTGGGGCTTTACACACAGATGAATATAATACTATAAACTTGGTAATGATCATACAGTCCAAACATTTGGTGTGCAAGCCCCCCTTATGTTTAAAATGGGCTGAATCAAACATTGATTGTGTAGATCACAGATAGCTAGCAACTTTATTCTCACAGTATGCTTAATTCTCCAGACAGTAAATCAAGGAGCCGGGTTTGTCTGTTTGTTTGCCACACAAATTGGCTTCTCCTGTGTGGTCACGCTTCATAACAGAATTAGTGCAATCTAGCAGGAAGGATTTTATGTGATTATGGAGTGCTTATCCTCAAACATAGCTAGGGAATGGCGTACATCAAAGTGAGAGCATATCTCTGTTTCTTATAATTTGGAAAACATTTTTTTTTTACTACAAGCGAAGTTGCAAGCAAACCTTTTACTGCATCTTGATTAGAATTTGATGGTGCCATACAGAACACATAAGATTCATTATCAAAAAGGTCATATAGAGCACATAGAATTCATTATTAAAATTCCAGACCCAGCTATTACTGAAGGAGGCAAATATGCTGGAGAGTATCAGAAGACTTTTGATAATTATAGTCATATCTAAAATATCTTTCCCCCCGACTAAGTTATCAACCATTATATATAATGTTTATAAATCTGCTGGGGAGCTTTTGGGGGGCAGGGCAGGGGTAAAGTCATGTCCACTTACATTCCTGGAAAGGGCATCACAGTAGCGATGCTCTAGGAATTTACCAAATCTCTATGGAATTTATCGAATTCTGCACTATAGTGGGAGAAACGCCCACCTGATTATAAATGCATGCTTCGTCTAACAAATTCAGACGGTACCACCCTAAGCAGGTCTGTTCGGAAACCTACTCAGGTCTATTCAAGAAGAAGAGGAGAAAAAGAAGAGATTGGCTTTATACCCTGCCCTTCACTACCTGAAGGAGTCTCAGAGCAGCTTACAATCTCCTTTCCCTTCCCCTCCCCACAACAGACACCCTGTGAGGTAGGTGGGGCTGAGAACGCTCTTTCAAGAACTGCTCGTGAGAGAACTTGTAACTGGCCAAAGATCACACCAGCAGCTGCATGTGGAGGAGCGGACAATCAAACCAGGTTCTCCCAGATTAGAGTCCGCGCTCGTAACCGCTACACTAAACTGGCTCTCAATGGGACTTACTCCCAGAAAAGTGTTTTTAGGATCACAGCCTTGTTTAGCTGTACACATGAAGTATAATTTGACCAGGCTGAATTACCTAAATTTATCAGAGTAATTTAAATTCAGTATATAATCTGTCAAAAGGCCACATATTGACCTTCTGGTGAAAATCCTCTCTTACTAAATGGTGAATAACACTGAACTATAAAGTTATTCCCTGTGGAGTCATTCTCTTCTCCATATCTTGTTTCTGAGCAGCACTGACATTCCTTAAATGTCAGCCATCAGAGGTGGAGGCAAAAGGGTTGGTGTAATTTGATATCAGGGTTTCCCCTTTTCTGCTCAGCTGTGGAAACACACGGATGCTCTGAATGTGAATTGTGTACTGTATAATGTTATAACAATATTGTATAAGCTAGAAGTGTTTCACATAAATGGGCTTGTATTCAACAAGAACCATGAGTGTGGCTGGCAGAAGAGGCCTTTGTATCCTCCTGTAGGCCCTATGTATTCTCCCCAAACTCTGCCCTTGTGGTCATGTTACCCTTTGAAACAGTGTTGGGTGCCCTATGGGGGTTAGCAGTGGACAAACTAAATTGGCAGAAATCCTGCCCTTTGATGGCAAAGAACAACTGTTGGCACACGATGGCAAAAACCAGACTTTATTACAGTGAACCATGCAACAATTGTGTAAGGTGGATGAGCATGGTTGTAATCCTTCTGTGAGGAAAGGACTGACGCACTAGAGCTTTGCCTAAGGTTTCCTAGTAAGTTTGTGAGTGAGGCAAGGATTGAATGAAGGACTTCCCAGATGACAACTTGCTCTTTCCCCCCTGGCTGTCCATGGCAAATTCAAGCCAATATCAAGGAAGTTCTTCAGGGAACATTTGATCTGTTTTCTTGTCGCCTGCCCCAAAGTCTACCAATAATTACCGTATTTTTCGCTCCATAAGACGCACCTGATCATAAGACGCACCTTGTTTTTAGAGGAGGAAAACAGGAAAAAATGAAACAGAAAGAAAGAGAGAGAGAGAGATAAAGGAAGGAAGGAGGAGGAGAGAGAGAAAGAAAGAGAAAGGAAGAAAGAAAGGTGGGGACAGAGAGAGACAGACAGACAGACAGACAGAAAAAAGGAAAGGAAAGGAAAGGAAAGGAAAGGAAGGAAGGAAGGAAGGAAGGAAGGAAGGAAGGAAGATAGAGAAAGGAAAGAAGAGAGACGTCGGCATGCCATGCAAAGCCAGGCCTTTCTGTGCAAAGTAGCCACGGAGCTTAATCTGTGGGCGGGGCTTTCTGCTTCTGTCTGTCTTAAAGGGGAAAAGCACTTAAAGGGAAAGAGTACTTAGCCTGGTGGGGTTTTTCCTGTCGTTTCCCTTTTAAGTCTTAACAGCTCAGGCCCAGCAGGGAGGGGCGGGGAAGGCTGGGATGCCAGCCTGAATGGCGTTCCCCTGCGTTCCTGCTGAAGAAAGAGCCCTGTTACAGGTAAGAAAAGCTCCATATTCGCTCCATAAGACGCACACACTTCCCCCCCACACTTTTTTGGGGAGGAAAAGTGCGTCTTATGGAGCGAAAAATACGGTATAAATAATTATACCCTAGAGCAGGGGTGGGCAAACTTGCTCAGTGTAAGAGCCACCTAGAACAGGGGTGGCCAAACTTGCTTAATGTAAGAGCCGCATAGAATAAACATCAGATGTTGAGAACCACAAGACATGAACAAATATTACCTGCTTTTATTGGAAACTAAGCAAATTTACTTTTTATTAACATTAAATGAGACTGCCAAAAATAATAACAAAAGGGGTAAAAGCAGATATTGATAATGATATTAATTTGTCCAATGATATTTGTTTGGTAATTATATTTAGCTTCCCCAGCCGCCCTGCCGGGAGCCACATAATATATGCAAAAGAGCCGCATGTGGCTCCCGAGCCACAGTTTGCCCACTCCTGCCCTAGAGCCAAAGGAGAGTATATTTTTCTCTGCACTTCAGGATATTAGAACAAAGTTAGAGTCCAGTGGCACCTTTAAGACCAACAAAGGTCCTTTCCACACTTGGATCTCATCCCTGGTTTTATCAGAGTTCAACCCGGGACACAATACCTTGCATTTATCCCTGGTTATAACAGCATCTGTTTATCCTGAGACAAGTGTGGGGTGAAACCGGGGTGACCTTAATATAATGTGGAAACAAAAAATACCCTGAGATAATTACAGAGGTGAACTCGCGTGTAGTATAGAATGTAAGTTCGGGGACAGGGTTGAACCAGGATTTAAGGCCTAGTGCGGAATCACCCAAAGTTTTATTCAAGGTATGAGCTTTTGTGTGCGTGCACACTTCTTCAGATACAATAAAATGGAAATTACCACTCCATACATTTAGGTAGAGGGTGAGCAGTAAATTAGTATACAGCATAATGAAGATGTTTAACAGATTCAAGGACCAAACAGGAATAACAAGCTTAATTCTTATTGTCACCATTTGTTTGGGCTTGATTCCGGGGGTGGGGAGGACGTAGTGAAGGAAATAAATAGGTCAAAATTGGAGTTGATTGACAGATGTATCCTTAATTATGGAATGCTGAGAGTAATTAACTGAGAGCCTGCCATTACGTTCCATCAGTCTCTTCTCAAGCATGGAGGCGACCTTACAGCATCTTCTTCAATGAAGTGGGGTGATTGGCTGTGCAGAGTTATTTCCTCTGTCCCCAGACCAGAGAAATACATTCCAATCTACCATTCCAAATTACATTACATTCTGCTATTCATTATATTACATTGCAATCGACTATGCTAGTCTATTATTCCAAATAAGAAATAAAATAAAATAAAGAGGATATATGGCTCTTCTGGAAGACTGGTGAGAATACAGATGTAAGGACTGAATGAGGTTAGCATATGTAGTGAGATAAGAAACCATTGCTATGAACCATTAATTTCCATTTCATTGTATCTGAGGAAGTGTGTGTGCATTGGTCTTAAAGGTGCCACTCGACTTAAACGTTGTTCTTCTCCTTCAGACCAACACAGCCACCCCACAGCCAAATCTATCTTCAGGATATTAGTTAGCTCATCTACTTCAGCTTCGATTGCCATGGTAACTAAGCCAGTTACAGACACAATAATAAATATTTACTCTCCTCCTTGCATAAGAAGATCAAATCTTGGTTTCCAGCAAAGCTGCTGGCTGTACATTTGTCCTCTCCTTCAATTTTTTCATAGCGTTTGGTTGAAGAGCTGAGCCAGGGAAAGGCTAAAGGAGCTGGGGCTTTTCCATTTAGAAAAGTAAGACTTAATGGATACATGATAGATGTTTATAAGTAGACAGAGAAAACTTCTCTTTCCTATAATACTAGAACTTGGGGAACATCCGATGAAATTGATTGGTTCGAATCCCCACCCCCTTGTCATGAAACTCATTTTGGTGACTTTAAGCTATTCACTCTCTCATAGCCTAATGTACTTCGGAAGTAGAGTTGCTAGATCTCTCCGCAAAAAACAGGATCATCGAAGCCGCGGAGGAAATTGCGCGAAGCCCCAGGTCAAAATGCGCCCCGCGGCAAATAGTGGAAAATTCAAGCAGGCAATCGGGGCAAACGGAGGACCCAGCACCAGGGCAGCGCTAGTGGGAAATCGGTCACAGAGAGACAGAAAATGATCTAAACAGAATATACAAAACTGCAGACTGTAATTGTGTCTGTGAAGTGCCATCAAGTCACAGGTGACTCATGGTATCCCCAGCAAGGGGCTTTCAAGGCGAGCGGGAAGCAGAGGTGGTTTGCAATCACCTTCCTCTTCCGAGTCTTCCTTGGCAGTCTCCCTTCCAAGTACTGACCCTGCTTAGCTTGAAAGATCTGACAAGATCAGGCTGTACCATGCCACTTTCCCTCCCGCTGAATTTAATTAGCATTTATTAATGCAGCATGTTAGCAGTCACAGGGACCCACTTGGAACAAAACACACACAACTGTGACAACATGTATATCTAACTAGTCCCCAAAAGATAGTCCATGTATATTTAGGAGAGGGGTAGAACACCTGCTTAGCCTGCAGAGGGTCCCAGGTCCAATCTCCAGCATCTCCAGGTAAAAGGAACATGGAACATGTGATGCAAAAGGCCTCTGCCCGAGACCGTGGATGGCATCTGTCCATCAGAGTAGACAATACTGACCTTAATAGAGTGGTGACTCAGTATAAGGTAATGTTATGTGTTCGTCAGTCCAAAAGAAGAAGAAGAAGAAGAAGAAGAGATTGGGTTTATACCCCACCCCTCACTACCCAAAGGAGTCTCAGGTCAAATCTACATCTGATTTTCCCACTGGAATCATTCTAGTTTCAAAAAAAACCCGTCTATACCTGTTTCTAGTTTCAAACCAGACTTGTTCTAGTTTAAAAATTACTCTTTACATTCATTAATTGCCCTCCTGTGGTCAAGCTAGCATTTTACTGCTTTAAACAGATCCTGTTGCTTTGTACTCTTCAGACCCAGGGAGTGAAATTTGAAACCAGCATGAAATGAGTGCAGGAAAAGACAGCAGTCAAACTACTTCAGAGGGGAGGTGTAAATTGGGCCTCAGAGCGGCTTACAATATCCTTCCCCTCCCTCTCCCCACAACAGACACCCTGTGAAGTAGGTGGGGCTGAGAGAGCTCTCCCGAGAACTGCCTTTGAGAGAACAACTTTGAAAGAACTTATGACTGACCCAAAGTCACACCAGCAGCTGCATGTTGAGGAGTGGGGAATCCAACCCGGTTCTCCCAGATTACAGTCCGCGCTCCTAACCACTACCCCAAACTGGCCTTTTGTACCAGAATGTACCCACAAGCCCTGGTGAACAAGGTTTGAGCACTTTTGAAACACAGAATGGAGCTCTCATACTTAGAACAATACAGGCTCAGAAGGCAATACAGAGATGCTTAACACTAAAAATACACTTTTCCAGTCCTTCCTGACACTACTAGGCTTGACCTGTGTGCTTCCGAAAAACTCACAGGATGGGGTAAGGATGCTGAGGTTGTAAGGTCAGCTTTGACAACAGGGGGAGAACATCACCTTTAGCAGGCTGCGACAGGTTCTGCTGTTCCAACCCAATTGTTGATTTGACCCAGGAAGCTGTTCTGGTTATACAAATAACTAGTTATACAAACATACATTTGGTCATACCCATTTGGACATAGCCCTGATGTGGATGGCCCAGGCTAGCCTGATGTCATAAGATCTTGGAGGCTAAGCAGGGTCAGCCCTGGTTAGTATTTGGATGGGAGACCACCAAGGAAGACCAGGGTCGTGACTTGGAGGCAGGCAATGGCAAACCACTTCTGGACATCTCTTGCCTTGAAAACCCTATGGGATCACCATAAGACAGCAGCAATTTGACAACACTTTCCACCACCACATTTGGACATAGCCTGGCAGTGTTTGCAAGCATGGCTGCCTCTCCAGCGTCATCCCCTTCAACTGCAATTCAGAAAAGGGTGGGTATTGTCAGGGGTCCTTTCGTAAAAAAAAGAGGTGCAGGAGCTCATTAGCATAACTTATTTGCATATGTCACACCCCCTGACGTCACCGGAAGTGTCAAAAGGCCACACATCCCTGACATCATGGGCAGTGTGTCAGAAGGCAAGAAGGGAGGGAGTGAGGGAGGGGGAAGGAAGGAAGGAAAGGAACAGGAAGGAAGGTCAGTAGGTAGGTGGGGGAGAGAGAGAGAAGAAAGAAAGGAAGGAAGGGAGGGAGGAGGGAAGGAAGAAAGGAAGGAAGGAGGGAGGAAGGAAGGGGGGAAGGAAGGAAGAAAGAAAGGAACAGTAAGGTAGGTAGGTAGTTGGGGGGAGAGAGAGAGAAGAAAGGAAGGAAGGAAGGGGGGAGAGAGGGAGGAAGGGGGGAAGGAAGGAACAGGAAGGTAGGTAGGTAGGTGGGGGGAGAGAGAGAGAAGAAAGGAAGGAAGGAAGGAAGGAAAGAAGGAAGGAAGGGAGGAAGGGAGAGGGGAAGGAAGGGGGAAAGGAAGGAACAGGAAGGTAGATAGGTAGGTGGGGGAGAGAGAGAAGGAAGGAAGGAAGGGGCGCTTCTCCCCCCACTGGGGCTGGCATTTCCCTCCCTCCCCCCCTTGCTTGGGCCTGAGTGGCGTTAAGCCCTCCCTTGCATCCCGGGAACAGGTGAGTGGGGGAGAGAGGGGGCTTCTTCCCGAGGCTGGCGGCCAGCCGCGGCCCTGGGAACTGGTGAGTGGGGGAGGGAAGGGCTTTTCCCCAGGCCGGCGGTGCTTGCCGCCACCTGGGAAAGGTGAGCGGGGGGGGGAGGGCTTCTCCCCGGGCCAGCCGCGGCCAGCCGCAGCCTGGGAAGGGTGAGGGGGGAAAGCTTTCTTCCAGAGTGGGGGGCGGGGGGCGGGGCTTTGTAATGTGCCCGCCCCCCGGGCCCTTCTCTCCCGGAGTGGCGCCCCGGCGTGCCCCGGCCCCAACGGAGCCCTGGGTATTGTCTTTGGAATAAATCATGCACTGCTTGTACGCACTGCCACACAGCTTGGTGGGATCATGCCTATAAAATGCAAAGTTTAGCCCTTCTAGGTCTTACTGATTTCAATGGGAAAGGCTTAAAGATGTGTGTCGTGCATTCTCTGAGATTCAGCCAGACTTGAAATAGGGCAGCACCATGGCTCTTGGTTTTACCAGTTAAGGAATGAGCACATTTCAAGGCTGCAGGTAAATGAATCTAACAATATAAATTGGTGACTGCAATTCCCCCCCCCCCAAGATTAACATTTTTATTGGTTTTTAAGCAAAGAACCATATATACAATATATATGAAGGTGAATGATTACAAACAGTATAATACAAAACCTTAACAATACTATGCTGAAACAGATTCATTCAAAGTTTTATATAATAAATACGAGGCAGAGCCAGTATAAGACATCAAGGAAACAAAACAAAACAAAAACTTGTCTCTTTAAAGTATATCTAGACCCAAATCAACAACCAGTTTTGGAATTTCGCCTTGAGATGTGAGATATTCAAGTACTGGTAACCAGATAGTAGGGAATTTGGAGTGCTTAGAGGGCTGAGAAAAACATTCTAAATTGTCTGCAATTTTTGCCATGACATACAGATTCCATATCTTTTGATGCCATTGCATGAGTGTAGGAGAATTTGGAGATTTCCAGGTCCATGCTATGGTGTTCCAAGCAGCATATAACAGCGATGAAACCCGCTCTCTGATGGAATATGAGTTGACTGCACTCCCCCAAGTATTTAACAGGAGATCATCCGGTGTAAAACTTAGTTTGACATTATTGAATGATGAGATGCGTGAAATGACAGACTCCCTGAAGACAGCAACTTTAGGATGTGTTATCCAGCAATGGTGGCTGCAATCCTGATTCGTGAAACTGACGTGAAGATGAGAATTTTGAAAATCAACACGAAGAAAATTGGCCTTGTTGCGTACTAGGTTCGACGCATGGAAGATCCAGGCTATAGCATTTATGTATTAGGTACACAACAATGCATGCCATACCGGCCATGATGACCAACTATATACAACTCCTAGGACACACCCAAAAGTCCTATTGGTGGGTTTGAATTTCCCGCCAGAGTTCTTAATTGGAGGACTTGCGGTGGTCTAGGATCCTTGCCCCCTATTGTGTCTAGGAACCTAGCTTGGACTGTATGTTGCTGGCGTCTGGTGGTGGTCAGCAGACATAACAGGCCTAGCTCTTTGTGCACACGTGTGTGTGTGGCAGGCTACCCAAAAATGAACTCCCTGACCAAGGCCAGACAGGCCCTTGGACCCAGCAGAAAGACTTACCTGGATGTAAGGTACAGTTAGAATAGCCTCAGCAACAGGGCAGCTTTTGCAGTCTGGGCCAGGGAAGCCCAAAGAGTGTGGAGGCAGTGAGCAACCCTTGGTGGGAAAGCAAGATACCTGGGGGGCCCAGGTATCTTGAGGTAGGTCAGGGGACAGAGAAGAGGAGGACAGAGCTGAGCTCAAGGGCAAGGTGTCAAGCTGGGGCAATAAAAAGAAAGGGAGGGTGAAGAGTACTGGACTCAGGAGGCCAGGAATGGTGAAATCATGAAGCCTTTATTGAGTGATTCCGCATGCCCAGTAGATGGTCAGAACAAGCATGCTTCCAGGGCTCCAGGGCCCTCATTATATGCTGGCCGGAGCCACACCTCTGGCCGCACCCAAAAGACCTGATAGGGGCTTAACATATGCGCATGTTTGTCATAGGTTCCCTGGAGGAGCCTTTGATTGCATTGGCTCTCCAGGGAGAACCTAGGTCCCACATTGGTGGAGGCTTTCAATACGGATGTCTATTGTTCCTCCAGATTCAAGCTCCCCTCTCTGCCTGACCATGTGCTCTGGCCATGCAGCGGGCGCCATTACCTGGGAGCACATGGCAAGCTGATTGCTACACAGAACATACTACATTACAGAGGGGAAATGGGAGTAGACTGGCAGGAGGAGGAAGAAAACGGAGAAGTAGGAGGCAGGAGGCAGGTTGCAGCATCGTGGCTCTCCTCCTATGTAATGCAGTGTGGCCCTGAGGTGGGAGAAAAGGAAGCACACCTTCTGGTGCCTGGACTGGTACAAAAGGCAGCCTGCGTAAGGAAACAATGACTGGGCTTCAAGACCCCATGGACTCCAGGTATGATGTGCCTCTGCCCCCAGAGGGCACGACAGTGTTTTTTTTTTTCTTGTCAGGTTAGTTCCCAGAAAAGCAAAGAAGCAAAGTCAGTCCTCAGCCTTTCCCCCCTTCAGTTGCATATCTTAAGCAAATCAACTGGCTGCTGCCTCTCTGGATCTGAGGAAAACTGCCAACTCTACCCCTAGAGCAGATGAAATCTGCTAGGTTCCTTCCTCCAGTCATTCAGCTGGTAATCTGCCTCTTGGATCCACAGGGAACCAGTGAGCCTAACAGTAAAATGCTCCTTTGCGCTAAGATAATACGTGCTAAGACACATCTGTCCCCTTCCCTCTATCAAGTGCACCCCTGAACATTTTGCAAGCTGCTTATTTGTGATTGAGAAGATGTGGGGGAAATTGGGGGGAGCTGTGGGTCAAAGTGTGGCTGTGCAGCGAGTAGTGCGAAATTGACCAGCGCAACTGGGGCAAGCAGAAGAGCAACTGTGGCACAGCTGCTTGTGGGAAATCAGCCAAAGTTTTCAGTCTGTATACTAAAAACTCATGAACTTTAAACAGTTTAAAAATAATTTTGTTGAAGAGGTTCTGGAACTCCATTCTGGTGCATTCCCCCAGGAAAAAAAGCCGTGTTTTTTCCCCAGGAAGAAAAGCCCTGATTATATCACCTGGGCTGCGGTCACACGCACTGAATAATTCACTTTCAATCGACTTTCAGTGCACTTTCCAACTGGATTATGTCAGTTCACATAGTAAAAATCTAGTTGGGAAGTGGATTGAAAGTGGATTATCTAGCATGTATGACCACAGCCCCAAAGCACATTCGTCCAGTAAATGCAGGTGTCCGTTGGGACCGGAGCGAGGACTGGCCAGTAGGGCAGCCACGGGTTGAATCAGATTCTCTAATCTGATTCAGCTCGCCGCCGAATTGCTGCCGAAATTCGGCAGCAATTTTAAAAGCCACTGGAGGGGAGGGGGTTTGAGGGAGAGGCTCCAAACTTGCAGGGTAGCTGCTGGGGCCTCTCCTCGAAATGCCCACCAAGTTTCAAGAAGATTGGACCAGGGGGTCCAATTCTACAGGCCCCCAAACTGGTTGCCCCCATTCCCTCCATTGTTCTCTATGGTAGGAAAAAAGTTAACATTTTTTCCCTCCATAGAGAACAATGGAGGGGATGGGACAATCTGTTTGGGGGCCCATAGAACTGGACTCCGTGGTCCAATCTTCTTAAAACTTGGTGGGTATTTTGGGGAGAGGCCCCAGCAGCTACCCTGCAAGTTTGGAGCCTCTCTCTCAAACCCCCTTTCCTCCAGCCCCTCATATACCCTATGAGTTTTTGCCATTTATTTTAATGGCCCATAGGATATAATGGGGCTGAAACTGACATTCCCTTTCTGAAACACTTCTGGTGATGTCAGGGGGCGTGGCATATGCTAATGAGTTATGCTAATGAGTTATGCTAATGAGCTCCTGCACCTCTTTCTACGAAAGGACCCCTGAGTAAATGAATCTGAAGAAGTGTGCTTGCACTTGAAAGCTTATACCATGGATAAAACTTTGTTGGTCTTAAAGGTGCCACTGGACTCAAACGTTGTTCTGCTGCTGTAGACCCACATGGCTACCCCACCTGAATCTGCCTCACCAGGTTGTTCTTGTGAGAAAATGAATGGGGCTGTAAGCTGCTTTGAGTCCCAATTGGAGAGAAAAGTGGGGTATAAATAATTTCTTAATACATTTTCCTTCTAACTGAGAATATACAAAGAAAGCATATGCCTTTCTAGATCTTCTGCACAGACAGGATGTGCGCCATCTAAGCTCTGAGTAGAATAACACCCTTGTATGCTCATTGACTTCAGTGTATTTAGAAGGGTGTGACTTTGCGTAGGACTGCACTGAAAATAATCTAGCATACTAGAAAAATTTACAATTTAGACTCCAGTCAAAACCAGCTAGAAGCAATGGATTTAGACTGGAGTCACTTTGCACAGGATTGCACAGTTAGAAAGCAAATGCTGTGGCACGTGCAATAAACATTGCTGCAAAGATACAGATTTAACCTCTGTTACATTTAAGAAGCAGATGCTTATCACATTTTCTCTCTCCATTTAAGTTTGTTTTATTGCCGCATTTCTTCCATGTTTTTCATGCCCCTTTAAAAATAACAAAGTAGATAAAAACACTCCTAGAAATGTCGTGAAACAAATTACGGAGTCATTTCATTTGCAGAATGTTAATTGAAGGACCACAATGCTGCGCAGTGAAAAATGCTAAATTCTGCTCGGGGATTTTCAGCAGCCGATAATACGATTGTGCTTGGGGTAAGAATGAGACTATTAAAAGCACACGGCTGCTGTTCCTTGCACAAGATAATCAAGTTCGAAAGGAAATTTGATCAGTTAAACGATATTGCTTGGTGGTAATGAAAAAATACATTGCTTCCTGGTAGCTACAAAGCAGCTCAGACCTTGATGGCTGCAATTCCCCCCCCCCCCCCCACCGTGTATCTCATTGTGATTTGTTTTGTATTTAGGCAAGCAGGGCCAAATCTCTGCTGCTAAAATGATGGGAGGTAATGGTGGATAGAGGGTTTCTTTATCTAAGGCCAAATTCACATCTCATACTGTCCACATGAAGGACAGGTGTCTGACACGGGACTTAAAGTCACACGTATTAAGTGTGTTCCGGGTGGGTAGGCAAGTTGGTCTGCAGTGGAAGAGCAAGACTGAAGTCCGGTAACACCTTAAAGACCAGCAAGATTTCCAGTGGATAAGGTTTCAAGATTCAAAGCTCTCTTCAAGTCCTATGAGAAAAGGTTGAAGGAGCTGGGCCAGTTTAGTCTGGAGAGGAGACGACTGAGAGGTGGTATGATGACCATCTTCAAGTACTTGAAGGGCTGTCATATAGAGGACTAGCCTGATACCCGTGCCTTGCTACGGTATTTAAGTTCCATAAATCCAGTTATAATACTGATGATGTGAAGTTTGAAATGTAAGATTTGTTGTAGGAATTCTAATGGAGAAGACTGTAGTGTAAAAACTGAAGTAAGATATATGTACTTTCCCACCCCACCCCTCACTGAAGGACCTCTCTGTGGTTCTGTCCTCAGGTGCTAGGATCACCAGGCTGCTTGGTGAACTCACACTGGAGCAGGCAACACAGAACTGTCCATTTAAGAAGCAGTTGTCTGTTAAGTCAACTCCTGCCACCTTCCACAAAAGTGATGGCCTCTCTACTTGTGTTCCTGGATTGTTTTGCTGTAAGCATCCCACCTCCTCTCCTACACCTGACAGGCAGCTGCCTGTCCAGTGTAGGAGGGGGAGGGGGGAGGAGTATTAGAAGCCACTGTGGAGGTGGGGCTGGCAGGATCACTAAGGCGTTACTGCTAGGGCGGGCTCCCTCATGGCTTAAAGGCATCTGAGAGGTTGGGCCAGCAGCAGGGCTAAGGCAACCCTGATTTCCTCAACTGCCATTAGCTCTCTGCAGTCTCCTGTAACTGTTTTTTTTTTAACCTCAGAACGCTGAGCTCCGCAGTTGACCAATCAGAGAGTGGGGAGTGCAAGTAGGCAGCAGCCTGGCAGCCTCATAGAAATCAATGGGGGAACACATTTTCCTTCTTTTGACCCACTTAGGGGTCGGATTTCTAAAAATCCCTTCTTAGTGAGCACCTACGTCATGGTAGGAGCGCTCTCCCCGAATTTGGTGTTTCTAGGTCTAGTGGTTTGGCCTGGGTGTTGCTTTTATGGTGAGGGGACTTTCTTTTATATATACAGATGGCGTGGAGCTGTTTTCAGTTGGACCAGAATCAATGGGTTGAACTTAAATCAAAAGAGTTTCTGGGTAAACATTAGGAAGAACTTCCTGACAGTTAGGGTGGTTTCACAGTGGAATAGGCTTCCTCGGGAGGTGGTGGGCTTTCCTTCTTTGGAGGTTTCTAGATGGCCATCTGACAGCAATGCTGATTCTGTGAACTTAGGCAGATCATGAGAAGGAGGGCAGGGAGGGCTGCATCAGTATTTAGTTTTCATAGCCCTTTCTTACATGCCCAGGGAAATGCTGATTGCTACTTTGGGGTCGGGAAGCAATTTTTCTCCAGGCCAGTTTGTCATCTTCTGGGTGTGGAACAGGGGTCACTGGGTGTGTGTGGGGGAGTAGGTATTTGTGAATTTCCTGAATTGTGCAGGGAGTTGGACTCTGGAGATCCCTTCCAACCATATGATTCTATTATTCATATTTCATTTAATTCATTTGTAGCCCACCTTTATTCCTCGTAGGACCTCAAAGCAGCTTACATTGTTCTCCACTCCTCCATTTTATTCTCACAACAACCCTGTGAGTTAGGTTAGGCTAAGAGAGTGTGATTGGCCCAGGGTCATTCAGTGAGTTTCCATGGCAGGAGTGGGGATTTGAACCTGGGTTTCCCTGATACTAGTCCAGCACTCTTAACCACCATGCCACACTGGCTGATGAAGAGAGCCATGACTCATGCAAGCTTACACCCTGGGAATCCTGTTGGCTTTAAGATGCTACTGGAGTCTGGATTCGAATTTTACACAGTATGTTCCTGTAATATCTTTGGGTGCACACAACAAGCTGTGTAGTCCTTCAGAGGCCAGCCGGAGTTTGAAATCAACATTACAGCAATGAATACCCCGAGTGTCTTGCTGAAGGGTAAATGTCATGATGGGTATGAAGTAATGCACTGGACTGGATTCCCTCCAGATCCGCACCAGCGTGGCGTCCCCCATTCCCTGACCTCAAACAACTGACTACCATTTGTGGGCAAAACATGACCCTCCTCCCAACTGGCAATTTATCAAGGCAACTTGAACAACAACCAAAAAATGCTTTTGCATATGAACTCTGCCATCAGCTGCAGTAGGTTATGAGGCATCAGTTAAATTCATCATGAATAAATGAAACCTTTTGAACAAGCCTTCAACACTCAGATGCATAATAGTGACCGCCACTCATTGATCTTTCTGTTTCTGAATATTTAAGGACAATCTGTATTAACCTCAAAGCAAGGATTTATTCGACGAAACATATAAAGCAACTAAAGCAGCTGTGGCATTATTAGGGGCTATAAAAACTTCTGCGAAAAGCTTTTAGAGCAGGTTAAATCCTAAGCACGTGCCGATAGAACTGGGTTTACTTACGTCGATCGAATGATAGCATGTGTTAATTGCCAACTATTAGCAATTCATGCAGCAATCAACATTTATAAAATTCGGTGCATTATTTGAATTTGACACCGCTTCGTCTTTCACTGAATATTTTCACAAGCCATTATTATAATTTGTCCCACTTTATATGCTTTGAAAAACAATCATTGGATTATTTCCTTGTTAAAGAAGCAAAAGGTTGTGATTTTGATCCAACAGAGAATTTCCCTGCATGCAGACCTCCCTGGCAGACCTCCAGCTTCCTCCTATAACATAGCAGCATTCCAGGGGGCATTTTGGACTCCAGTGGGAGGGGAGAGGTGGTGGTGGCTACAAGCATGGACGGCTTCAAGAGGGAATTGGATAAACATATGGAGCAAAGGTCCATCAGTGGCTATTAGCCACAAGGTATAGATAGGAACTCTCAGTCTGGGGCAAGTGATGCTCTGTATTCTTGGTGTAGAGCCAGTTTGGTGTAGTGGTTAAGTGCGTGGACTCTAATCTGGGAGAACTGGGTTTGATTCCCCACTCCTCCACTTGCACCTGGCTGGATGACCTTGGGCAAGCCATAGCTCTGTACCAGCTGTTCTCTCAAGGACAGCTTGGGAAAAAGCTCTCTCAGCCCCACCTACCTCACAGGGTGTCTGTTGTGGGGAGGGGAGGGGAAGGGAAAGGAGTTTGTAAGCCGCTCTGAGACACCAAGTGAGTGAAGGGCGGGGTATAAATCCAATCTCTTCTTCTTCTTGGTGCTTGGGCAGGGGGCAACAGTGGGAGGGCTTCTAGTGTCCTGGCCCCACTGGTGGACCTCCTCATGGCATCTGGTATTTTTGGCCACTGTGTGAATGTATTGGACTGGATGGGCCATTGGCCTGATCCAACATTGGCTTCTCTTATGTTCTTAATTTCTGCTCCACAAACAGAAATCCCATGTATCAGTGAAAATCCCTTGCATCAGTGGAAACCTTCCGGTAGATCCAAACCAATGGCCCCAATCCCACTCTACTCACATGCAACTGGGCTCATTATCTTCATTAAAAGTAGGGATCACCAACTGGCTGGAGAAAACCTTCCTGCCCCTTTAATAGAGGCTTGATGTGTGAAAATGTGAAGTTGATGCTTTTCATGGCAAGGAGGTAAACAGCATCACCTGGTAAATAACATCCCACTGAGCCTCTTTTAATCAGACAGGACCTTTTGTCCAGGCCAGGTGGCAACCCTAAAAGCTACGTCTATTCTGCTCAGTGGGGCACTGTAATGGAGATGCTGATTGCTGGGGATATTTACTGCTATAAACTGATTGGCTGCAGATAAGCCTGTCCCTTGCTAGATTGGGGGCTGGGGTAATCATTACACAAACAGTTCAATCCAAAACAGAGTCACTCCCTTCTAAACCTATTGAGGAGTTCAGCGGATGAAGAGTGTAACTCTACCTCAAACAGCATTATCCATTCCTCACAGAATTAGGGGAAAGAACCATAGATTTTCCAGTTCAAAGCCGGATTTCCATTGTTTTTTTTTTTTAAATGACTGTAGTAATCAGTTTATTACACAGATTAATTATTCTTGAACATACGAGCTCCAAAGTTTGAAATGACTGAAGCATTAGGGGTTTTTTTAACAGGTGATTTTAGACTTTTGCAGTCATCTAAATATGCTTGGGGGGCAGAGAGTGGTACACTGAAAACCAAACAGCAAAGTGTGGGTTTGAAACAAAACAGTCCTTCTCTTTAGATCACAATGAATTCCAACACATTCAGTTGAAGGCTCTTAGTAAGAGTGTTGCTGACTTAGGGTGCTTCCCATAGCAAACCTTTGCATATTATTCTCCAAATGAACTGGTTAGGAGGAAAAAAACTTAGAACTGCCTTGAGAGACAAGGATCTCCATCTCCGCTGGGAAAGACAGTAGTATCCACAGCATTCTGCACTAAAAGCACAAACCACCATGGGCAATTTCCTGCAACAATTTTTTTTGTTAAAGATAATGGTAGCACATGACCAGGCATCATTCCCCCATCCCGGCAGCCCATAGATGACAATGTAGAGCAGAGGGATGTGAGCAATCTGTTTTGTGCCTGTGGTACTATCCTAGTATCAGGTCAGTTGAGTGAGATATCAAGATTAAAATAAATAAATATGATGGTAGATGTTTCAAGGAAGATCAGGGAGAGAGTCAACAGCTCCATATTTCTTGTGGCACCTAATTCTGTCCAGAATAACAGATTGAGAATATGATAGCTTTAAAAGGAAAAGAACAAGTTAATAGCAACAGACCAAGTCAGAATTCTGGCTCAAAGGCTTCTTGTAGAAGGACTGTCTCAATTTAAATGATTCTGGAAGAAATGCTAACACGATGGTTCTGGACAGAGCAGCGGCATTCTTGGCATTGGTGGACAGAAACTACTGGGGCAGAAAATGGGATTGCGAAACTTGCAGCATTCAATTTTCTTAAAGCAGATGGGTTTTTAAAAAGCAGGATAGACTGAGCTTTCATATTTATATTATCCAAATTATGCATCCTCTCTCAAAGCATTGCACACAGAAATTAGCCAGAAAAGGATCTCGATTTGTGTAGCTGAGAGAATTTCAAAACAGCCGCCAGTCAAGTTGACAACCAGGGGACCTCACAGAATGAGGTTTTGTTCTGAGCAAAGGAAAGAAAAATAATGTGCAATGATACAAATCAAATGATACGATCACCGAGATTACAAAAAACAAGTTTATAAGTGTCTAGAACTCTCCAAAGCTGGTATCGAATAATCCTTATAAAAGGAGACAAGGAAACTAAAATAATTATTTATCATTTCCTTTGCAGCGGCAACAAACAAAGCCCTCTTGTAGAGAGTCAGTCAATCTCCAACACTTATTTATTCATTCATTCATTCAATTTATATCCCGTCCTCCCCACAAGCAGGCTCAGGGTGGCTCATATAGTTGGTATAAATACCGTTAAAACACATATAATTCAACAGCCAAATACAATAAGCTCATAAAATCATAAGGTGCTAGTGGTGGCGATAATTCCTTGAGATGGCGCCACATTACTTGAGATGGTTTTCTGTAGAATGCTACCAGTCAAACACTTATCAGCTCAGTGGTCTTCCTGAGTCATATGACGGAATAGAGCTGCTGTTGAGATTGGGGGCCAGGCTTGTTGGTGGTAGTGGTAGGGCGGCTCCTATTTAAAAGCCTGGTGGAAGAGCTCCGTCTTGCAGGCCCTGCAGAACTGTAAAAGGTCCTGCAGGGCCCTGATCTCTTCCGGGAGCTCTTCTGGGAGCACTTGGACTTTATGAACATCTCTGAGTAGGGTTTCCAGCTTCCAGGTGGTAGCTGGAGGTCTCCAGAGATTACAGTGGATCCCCAGACAACAGAGGTCAGTTCACCTGGAGAAATTGGCCACTTTGTAAAGTGCACTCTATGGCGTTATACCCAGCCGAGGTCCCCAAACGCCACCTTCTCAAGGTTCCACCCTCAAAAATGTTCAGGTATTTTCTAACCTGAAGCTAGTAACCCTAAACACAAGTCGCGTGAATTTAATAAAATGTCTGGAAATTAAAAGTGCTGTAAAGGTAAAGGTTTCCCTTGTTCAAAAGCCAGTTGAATCCAACTCTAGGGAGTGGTGCTCATCTCCGTTTTCAAGCTGAAGACACTATCCAAAGACGTTTCCGTAGTCATAGGCTGGCATGACTAAATGCCGAGGCACACGGAATGCTGTTACCTTCCCACTGAAGTACGGGAGCTCACTCCATCATGCAGCCCTTGGGTCTCGAACTGCCAAACTACCTATCTCTCGGTCTGCAGTTCAGCATCCACTGAGCCACCGTGATCCTGCTAAAAGTGCTGTAGAGATCTCATATAATGGGCAGTAAAGAATGTTGCGGCTGATATCCTCAATCACATTTAGACAGTACATATATAAAACACTGAATAATCAGGAGTCCACAAAATCTGCCCTCACATTAAATGGTTTAGGGTAGATAAATGGCAGGGACACTGTTGCACCAGAGAACTTCCTTCAAGCGTCATTCCTACTCTGTGGTTTGGTACCCAGCACAGGGGGAAGCACATGTTACCATTTTACATCTTTGGAAAGTAGCCTTTATCTCTTATCACATGGTCTGTGCCTCTACAACAGTGAAGAAAATAAAACTGCACCAGTAAGTAATAGAAAAAAAGAGCAGGAACAAGGTGCAAGGGAGAGTAGTTTATTTGACCTTTTAGATCCCAACGCATTTCTTAATACATGTGTTAGTATAAATATTTTGTCATGCCAAGAATTATTTAAAATAAGCTTACAGGCTAATATTTTTTTTAATTTTTTAAAAAAAAATTAAATTACATTCTGAGCATCCTGTAGGGGACCTAACATATTCTCTTGTGTGATAAATATGAACAATTTATAACCTAGAATCTTTATAAATAGTGTATTTATAATTTTAAAAGGTCAATAAACAGCTCTCCCTTACACCTTGTTTCCCTTTCCCCTCCTCCCTCTGCTATAGTGACAAATTCATTGAAACGCTGTCTCACAGCTTAATCCTCTGCATATTTACTCAGAAGTAAATTTTACAGTAGGGATTGCTCCCAGGTGAATACATCTTAGGGGCCGCGGTGGCTCAGAGGTTGCTGAGTTGCAGATCAAAAGATCAGTAGCTCGGCAGATTGAGACCCTACTGCTGCATGACGGAGTGAACTTCCATCTACCTAGCAGTTTGAAAGCAAGAAATTGCAAGTAGATAAATAGGTAACGCTTCGATGGGAAGGTAACAGCATTCTGTACATCTCAGCATTTAGTCATGCCGGCCACACGACCATGGAAAAGTCTTTGGGCAGTGCTGTGTCTTTGTTGGTGGCATGGGCATCAACTACGGGGGGGCTCGAGGGCTCAAGCCCCCCCCCCGAAATTTCCCGGGGGGGCTCAGCCACCCTCGGCAAAATGGAGCGCCCGGTGGCCAGTCAGCCGGTTGTCGCCGCCTCTCCTTCCCCCCCCACCCCCGGCCTGCCCTCCTGCCTCCCTGGGGCGGGGGGGGGGAAGGAGAGGCGGCGACGGCCGGCTGACTGGCCACCGGGCGCTCCATCTGTGCCACCCCCGCACGCCCCGAGCGCGAGGCGGAGCGGGAGCCCGCAAGGCCGCCGGCGCCCGAGGTGAGCGGGGAGAGGGAGGGAGGGGGGCGGGGAGCGCAGCAGGCAGCGGGCGGGCACGGCCCGGGGGAAGGAAGCGGCGGCGGCGGCTCCCTGGGGCGGGGGGGAGAGAGCGGCGGGGACATGGTCCCGAGCGCGCACGCGCACAAGAGAGCCCCCGCCCCCCCCCCGGGGATTTTAAAAGTCTACGCCCCTGGTTGGTGGAGAGCCAGTTTGGTGTAGTGGTTAAGTGCGCGGACTCTAATCTGGGAGAACCGGGTTTGATTCCCCACTTGCACCTGGCTGGATGACCTTGGGCAAGCCATAGCTCTGTACCAGCTGTTCCCTCAAGGACAGCTTGGGAAAGCGCCCTCTCAGCCCCACCTACCTCACAGGGTGTCTGTTGTGGGGAGGGGAAGGGAAAAGGAGTTTGTAAGCCGCTCTGAGACTCCCTTGGGGAGTGGAGGGCGGGGTATAAATCCAATCTCTTCTTCTTCTTCTTCTTTGGCTTGGATATGCAAATGAGCACCACCCCCTAGAGTTGGATTTGACTGGATTTCAAGCAAGGGAAACCTTTAAATATATCTAGACTCGCACTCTTTAAAAACCAGGTCCTCTATAGCCTGGTCTATGCATGCCATAGAATGAGGTAGTAAGAGGCTGAGGTGATAGACTGGAATGTACTGCTTTTGGACTACAAGTGAGGCATTGGAACATTCTGCCCATGGTGACCGCCAATGTATTGCCTGACATCTTCTTGCTCCTTCACAAAAGCAACAACCCCATCCCTGCTTTCTTCCACCTCATTAAAAGTAGCATCTGCTCCAAAGAGCCTTGGGGGTTTCTCCTTTCTGTCTGTGGAGAACATCCGTTCAGCAATAGCTGCCTCCAGCATCATACCAGGACACTTGGCTTGGTACTTCTGAACAATTTGTGATTGACTGCAGCCCATCTAGCAGCCATTTTGGGGTGCTGTCCACTACCTGTTCTCAAAATTCCAAATGTGCTCACAGGCTCAACAGACTGAGAACTCTTGGGATACAGTGTTCAAACCTTCCTCAAATTAATAATTCCCAGTAACTTGGGGGGGGGGGGAATGGCCCATCACTTTTCTCACAGATGTGCTGTTTTTCATTGATGGGAAGTTTGTACATGGAGGAGCATCCCCCATCTCCACCCCCCCCCCCCCAAGTGATGTATTTCTTTTGCCACCTCAGAAATTACTACCTCATTTTGCTACATGAGTGGGGACCAGGTCTGAAGACCTGCTGATCAGGAGCTAGCTAACTAAAATATATACTGCTCTAGTCTGTAACTGTACACAATACTTTGGGGGGGGGGGATTGTCTGAGAAATTGTATTTAGACCTAAGTGTTCCCAAATAGTTGCCACTTTCAGAAAATATCTGAGCATTTTAAAAGCTGACGTTGTTAAGGAATAGCATAAGAAAGTACAGAAAACTGCCTGAAAAACAGGAATAATAATCATAGGGGGGATGATTGACTACGACTCCCATTTTCTTTTTCATAAATCATTTTAAAGGATATGAAAAAATGATAACCAAATCCATTTCAAAATCAGCAACCTCCAGACTTCCAGCAGGGACTTCAATTTAGTTGTCTCAAGTTAGAAAGGTGTTTTGTTTTTTTAAAAAATGTTCAAGATCAGGAGTCTTGGATCGTAATTAGGGATGGGGATGAACTGAGAAACAAACCATGGTTTGAGCATGAACCAGGCTGGTTTGTAGTTCATTTAGAATTAGTTCATTTGGTCACATTATTTTCTAACTGCTTTTTTTCCATGGAGGTTTGTTAGGTTTGTTAGAATGGTTCATTCTCCAAACAGCCTGGCACCGATTCAGTCAATTCCTAGGCAGCACTGGGGGTGGACTTGTGGAGAGCCATAGAAACATACATAGCAGTTGTCCATAGCTTGATAGCCAGCTCTGGAAGCCAACCACGGAGCTTCCATTCTGCTCTATGGGAGCAAATTGTGTATATACCACACCCTGACTTAGTTGTTTTCACTTTTCAGCAGGAAGAGAGAGGAGTTAGTCATCATGTGAGAGTGAGTGAGGAGGAATTGCTTGCTGTGTGGCTGATTTAAGGGGAGGCTGGAGCTGTGCTTTCCTGGGGGCACCTGCTTTGGGGGGCTAAGGGTCATTTTACACCTCCCCTCTAAAGTAGTTTGACTGCTGTCTTTTCCTGTGCTGATTTCACAGTGGTGTGAAATTTCACTCCAGGGGGTCTAAGTGCACTAATAACAGCAATTGTTTAAAGCAGAATGAAGCCGGTTGCATACTAGCTTGACCACAGGAGGGCAATTAGTAGATGTGGACATTTCAGTGGCAGCACGGTTTCACACCGCACAGAAGTATGGGCAGGGTTTTTTGGAACTAGAATGATTCCAGCGGGAAAGTCAGATGTAAAAACAGCCTAAGACATACCAAATCCAATCTTCACCAAACGTGGAGGGTGGGTGGAGGAGACCCTGCTGAAGACTCCCTGTGAGTTTGGCATCTCTAGTTGTGTGGGGCTGTTCTACCACTTCCCGAATTTACAAACTGAACAAACCACATACTGGTTTGGGAAACGGGAAAAATTCGTTGAAATTTGTGATTTGTTTAATAAAGTGAACACGAACCACCATTTCCCCAGTTCATGCCCATCCCTAGTTGTAATACTTGGGTGAAAGGTAGGCAAAGAAACATTTTAAATAAATACATACATATAGGGTTACTGTAATGTAGTGTGCCCTGTGTAGCAACCAGCCTGCCATGTGCTCCCAGGTAATGGCGCCCGCCGCATGGCCAGAGCACATGGTCAGGCAGAGAGGGGAGCTTGAATCTGGAGGAACAATAGACATCCGGATTGAAAGCCTCCACCAATGTGGGACCTAGGTTCTCCCTGGGGAGCCAATGTAATCAAAGGTTCCTCCAGGGAACCTATGACAAACATGCGCATATGTTAAGCCCCTATCAGGTCTTTTGGGTGCGGCCAGAGGTGTGGCTCTGGCCAGCATATAATGAGGGCCCTGGAGCCCTGGAAGCGTGCTTGTAAGCGGGAGATCCCCAGGCCCCACCTGGAGGCTGGCAACCCTACATACATAACATAAACACTGTAACCTTTGTATCTGACAGAGAAGCTGCTGTAATTGTCCTAGAAAATGCTAAAACCATCTTTTCTCTTTGTTACATGACTAGTTTCTGCTCCACTTGAGTGCATTTATGCTCTGCGCACACATAGTCGTGCTTAAGTACAAGAAGCTGTTGGACTGAAGCAAATAGATGCTTTTTCTCTTGAGTACATCTTTTCCCCCCTTGAACCAAATTTCCATTTGTATCTAGACTGGAGGCCAGTAGTTTATTCCTTTATTGTGATTACTTTACAGCTATACAAAATATATAATATGTTTTGCTTCGAAACATATGAGCGCTTAATGGAACAGAATGTAGGAGTTTTTTGTTGTGAAAATCAGGGGGAGGCAAAAAAAAATCTAGCAAACTGTGGCACAAATAAGAGGAAGATCAGTGAGTCATAAATTTAGGTCATAGTGTTTTAACCAGCTTTGGCTTGATTTTATAACTGCCACTGGAATTATGATCTGAGCTGCATCCTTTGCAAGATGAGCCAGCAAATTAATTTGCAGAAACTGAAATCTGTGCATTTTGCTAGTTGCTGTTTGAGAGCCACGTTCTATGCTCTGGTGCTAAGAGACAGTGTATGGAGCACAGGTCCCCAACCTTTTTGAGCCTGAGGACACCTTTGGAATTCTGGCACAGCATGGTGGGCACAGCCAGAAAATGGCTGCTACAAAATGGCTGCCACAGGAAATGGAGCCAACCATAAAATGGCTGCTGCGGCTTACCTTGAGTCATGCAGCTGAGATCCTTGTGTTGTGGTGGCAGCTGCTGCCAAAGCAGTGTTTTTAAAAATCTGCACAGTCGATCAAATTTCTAATGGCCAGTCAGAAGTCTTGCTGTGCAAAAGCTCCACCCATTTTCTAAAAACTCTTGGTGGGTGCTAGGAAAGGTGTTAGCGGGTGCTATGGCACCCATAGACACCACATTGGGTACTCCTCATATGGAAGCTGGGGCTTTGTGTTTCTCAGTGCCTCCTGAAGGGAGCACAACACCTTGTTCAAGAGCTGGAAGCCAGCTCTGACTCATACTGGAGTACTCTGCAATTGGCTTGTTGGTGCTGCAATTTCCCAGTGTTCCCTGGGGTTGGCCAGCTTTCCCTGGAACAGCATATACATTTATGATGTCTTTGTAATATTTTGTGGTGTGTTCACAAATGTAGAAGTTGAGCAGGTATTACAGGAATGCAGGAAAATGTAGGCTCTGGCAGACGTAGTGTCCATGCTCTAGCCTTACACAATCCAAAACCATCTTCCATGCCAAAACCACAAGGCTTTCCCCGGCCCATATGTGCTTTTAGACAGGAACGTGTGTAATGTCACTTCTGGTGGAAACTGAAAGCGATGTCATGATATTGGTTGGGGGCCAACCAGAATTGACCCAAAGATTGATGGCAACACGATAAAGTTTTAGGTGATTTCTAGAGTGTCATTCCTGAACACACTTTGAGTTTTCACCAGAAGTGATGTTGTGCACTGAGGGCATGCCCCTCCCATCCTGTCCCAAAGCATCAGTGGGGAAGAGGGAGAATCGCCGCCTGACCTACCTCCTGGTTTGGAGCTATCTTGTTCTCTTTAGTGTACCTGCTGCAAACCATTAGCTACCGTGTTATACAAACATTTAAAAAGAGAGCACCTCTTCACTTTGCATCAAGAGAGCAGTGCTGTTCCTAGTAAATATCATTCAGAACTGACAAATGAATCCCTCAGATGCTAGATAAAATGATCCTTATTTCCAGAAACCCATTACTGCCTTTGTTAAGAATGGCAGTAGAAGCAAAGGGACATGATTAGTTTGTAACAAGTGTTAGGAATTTTAATTTTAAAAGGTTAACTTTCTGGTTCCCGGTTTAATTATTTTTGGTTTTGTTGGAAATGACATGCTCTTTGAAAATACAAATTAGTGCATTTTAATTGGCCTAATATTTTAGTCATGCTGGTTGCGACAGTCTCTCTTGTTTTGTTTTGTTTTGTTTTTTTGGTTAGTGGATGGAAATTAAAGGAAGCTGTGGAATGATCTTTTGGGGAAATATTTTTGGAAGCCTCAGTTGTTTTTCCACCCATGTGTTGTAAGTAATAAATTGCCATGAGAATGAATAATGTAACACATGCTTACTTCTCTGGCACACTATAGCCAAATAGAGGGGGGAGAGTCAAACGGATTTTGGGTTCTAACTGTTTTCATCAGATTTATGAAGGAAAATGCAACAGATTTAGTAAATGAGAAGGGATATATGAGACATGAGAACCAGGCCCTGACCTGGATAGCCCAGGCCAGGGGTGGGCAAACTGTGGCTCAGGAGCCGCATGCGGCTCTTTCACATATGTTATGTGGCTCCTGGCAGGACGGCTGAGGAAGCTAAATATCATTAGCAAACAAATATCATTGGACAAATTAATATCATTATCAATATCTGCTTTTACCTCTTTTGTTATTATTTTTGGCAGTCTCATTTAATGTTAATAAAAAGCAAATCTGCTTATTTCCCAATAAAAGCAGGTAATATTTGTTCATGTCTTGTGGCTCTCAAACATCTGATGTTTATTCTATGTGGCTCTTACGTTAAGCAAGTTTGGTCACCCCTGTTCTAGGTGGCTCTTATGCTGAGCACCCCTGGCCCAGGCTAATCAGACCTTGGAAGCTAAGCAGGGTCAGCCCTGGTTAGTGTTTGGATGGGCAACCATGAAAGAATACCAGCATTGCTATGCAAAGGCAGGCATTGGCAAACCGCCTTTGAAGGGCTGTTGCCTTGAAAACCCTGTGGGGTCACTGGCTGCCATGTGACTGCACTCTCCACCACCTCAGAACCCAGAAGAAGGAGAACAGTGAAAATATAATTTTCTAGTTCCTTCTCCCCAGCCTGGAGGAAGGTTTATGCATCGTCAAAGAAAGATTTCTTTTTAAAAAGGTAATCCCTATAGGGCTGCCAAGTCAGCCCGGGGGGCGGGGGATCCCCCGCTAAAGGGGTTCCCGATCCGCCAGCCAGCATTTGGCCGGCGGGGGGAACCCCACCCCTGATGTCGTCCAGCGAGGACAACGTAATGACGTCACCGGAAGTGACGCAGCACATTGGGGGCGTTGCCAGGGCGACACTGTGGCAACGCCCCCAACGTGCTGCATCACTTCCGGTGATGTTGATGGGCGTGCACGCAAAGCGCGCGCGCCAGAAGAAACTCCCAGCGAGAGGAGGACTTCCCCCTGCCGGTGAGTTTTCAAGACTTGGCAACCCTAGATCCCTAAGAAAAGTAATCACCACAGAAAAGGCCCTCATAACATTCACTGCTGCTGTTTTATTTAACCTGTTACTCCAGTCTCAGTTGGCACATATGAGGAGGGAGCATATTGGGGAAAGTCCCACTAACAAGCAGACTGTCTGCACAGCTCTGAGCTATTTCTTCCAGCCCAACAAGGGGTACTGGGCACAGTGCTGATTATTAATCCACACACTGAATATGTGATAAGGTTTTCCTTATTCACCATCTAAGGAGCAATGGCTAATCTGATTTGCAAATCAGGGTGCCCACGCAATCTCATGCAGATTATTTTGAACAAGAAGTGTGAGGCTGTGGAGCCTGTTGGAGAAATCGGACTCTTTGGTTCTAAAGGCTGGGTTGCTTGTTGTTCTACTCACCACATTCAGTTGCAGCAGCGGCAGACCTTCCCCACAAGGAAGCTGCTACCACTGTGGGCCCCAGACAAAGATTCCCTTTGCTCCCCTCTGAGATTTAAGAACACACACACAATGCTGAGTTAGGACAAGTTGGCCTTTGTTCAGAGTACAGGATAGGCTTGGCTTAAATTCATCATGCCCTCTGCTTGTTGTGCAACAAGTGGGGTATGGGCCCCCCTCTCATTTTTCCCTGGTGACTTCTAGCACAGGCCTCCTAGGGCAGTCTGTCACTTAGCTGAGGAGGAAATCTAAGCTCAAGGTCTAAAACACAAGCCAATATTTATTAAATTCAAATGGTTTTTGGAGAAAGTCAGAGAGCTGGCAGTGATATAAGTGCTATTATCCAATCCCCTAACAATACCACTGGGATTGTTGGTTGATTTAGCTCCTTCCTAAACTGCAGTCCTTGTGCTAAAGAATGGGAATATTCATATATGGAAATATTTGCATAACAAGAAATGGGAATGTGCATTTATATATATTTTAAAAGTTGATAAATGTTGCTAAGACTTCAATGGGATTTAATGTTTAGGGTGAGAGAGGCTTTCTGATTGATGCACGGAGCAGCCAATCAGTGCTGGGAATTATATTTTCAATTGCAAAGTGGAAGAATTGAACTCAGACCCAAAAACATAATAAACTTTCATCTGTAGTGCCCTCACTACAAAAGCAATATATGTCTACATGCACCTATATGCACCTATATGCACCTGTGGGCACCTTTCTTCTACATGTGTAGAAGAAAGTAGCTCAGCGGGCACAATATAATTTCCCTTGCAGACCTATTATATGATGATACACACCTGATGCAGTTCCATCACTTGCGTAACTATGTCTGCAGTCACTCTGGAGGCTTGACGTGATCTGGCAGCACCTCTGTTTATGGCGGTTTAAATCCAGTGACCAGACAGCACACTCTGAAGTGTCTCCCCCATTCTCTGGTTCCACGCTGAAGTATCCACATTACCGGTGCCTCAGCCACGGAGCAGGGCCCTCTCTGGCAATGGGGACAGCTCATGCTCATATGTGCACATCCCTACCGGGAGGGAACCCCCCCCCCCCCCCATGACTGAGATGGAAGTGACTGTTCACACTTCCCATTTGGCATCTATTCACAACAGGGGGGGTGTTCAGACATTGGGAAAAGTGCAGTGGAAGTTCTGGCATATGTAAAGACTGGAATTTCCCTGGTGTCAGCAAACTCCGCTTTCAGGGCAGGCCAGACCCAGGTGCCGATGACTGGGGCACAGAAGACAGATGTTATTGTCTGATTGTGCTCTTTAAATCCACAAAGATAACACAACTATATCAGCGCGAGTGTGACCTCAGCCTATTGAAGAAACAGAAATCCTATCCTTCAGATTGGATCTGGCCACCCTATCAATATGAATTCAAAGATGAGGACAAAAAAAAAAAGATTCTCCCATACAGTTCCTTTCTTTCCCCCCAAACCCTAGCAACATTGTCCAGTGCCGTGGGAGATGTTCATGCTGCTGTTCTTAATCATGCCCAGTATATTTCATATATAATAACTCATAACTTTGCTCTTGTTTGGACTTCAAAGTGTGTGGAGAACAATTGTTTTTTAATTGAACAAACTCCACTGTTTCTCTGTAAAATGCAAATGACTTGTGTGTAACATTGAGACTGGCAATCATTTGGAGAAAAGACTATGTTCTCAAATGTGCCATGAACTTTTGTTTCTCACCTCCAGGTGGGCTGTTAAGTATGACAGGAATATTGTCCCAGAGTGACATCATTACTTGCAATCCAGAGTCATTTAACTCTGAGGTGATTCCACCCCCCGTAGCATCAGAGATACAGAGCACAGTGATGTTTAAGAAAATCGGGGGCTTTCAGAGAAATGATAAAATAAAATTAGAACCAATTAAATTTCACTTTGTTTCAGTTTGCTGCCAGTGGAAAGTTCTTTTTGATTTAATTACCACAGGACTCTTTTTTCTCCTCCCTATTTTGTGTGATAAAGCTTACATACAGAAACGTAATCTTTGTGCTCATAGTCAACAAGAGGCTAAGGTAGTTAGAGTAACACAATTGTATTGAAAAAATATTTAGGGTCAGAAGTGACTTCTTGATTGATGTGCTTTGGAACAAATCAATATTTATTATTTTATTTATAGAAAAGCTTTTTGGGCCACTCTTAAATAAACCGAAGACTTTGACAACTGGTAGTTAGTTATTCATGGAAGAATGAGTCTAGTTTCTCAGCAGGGATTTATAAACATTTCTCACATAAATGTCAAGTGGGATGAATCCCTAACAAGAGAAAATGAATGGATGTCGAATCTATACCATGGATACTTATGAAAATAAAGTGAAGATCGTGAAAGCTGGTGGACTGGAACTTAATTTCTTGGCACTAGGAAGCCTCATATTACACAAAGACTCTATTTTAGTTGAGTCTCTGAAATTAACATACATGTAACCAGGGTTGCCAGTCCAGGAGAGCCAGTTTGGTGTAGCGGTTAGGAGCATGGACTCTAATCTGAGAGAACTGGGTCTAATTCCCCACTGCTCCACATGTAGCTGGTTTTGTGACCTTGGGTCAGTTACAAGTTCTCTCAAAGCTGTTCTCTCACAAGCAGTTCTCAAAAGAGCTCTCTCAGCCCCAACTACCTCACAGGCAATGTTCCCTCTAAGCTGAGTTAGTGTGAGCTAGTTTTTTAGCCTCCAGCTCATACATCTTTGTCTTAGCTCAGGAAGGATGACTCCAGAGCAACTTTAATGCCAGTAGCTCACAAAGCAGAATTTTTGCTCACAGGACTCCACAGCTTAGAGAGAGCATTGCTCACAGGGTGTCGGTTGTGGGGAGGGGAGGGGAAAGGAAATTGTAAAATGCTCTGAGACTCCTTTGGGTAGTGAAGGGCGGGATATAAATCCAATCTCTTCTCTTCTTCTCCCCTGGTAGGGATGGGAGGGGGAAAAGGCCATCAAGCCAACCATGTAATGTCACTTCCTGGGAAAACCCATGGGAGGGGCTATACATGCAAGCCAATTGAAGTCAGTGGACTTAGAAGGGTGTGACTCTGCTTAGAATTTTGCTGCCGGTCAGCCCAAACAACTGGTTTAAAAAAAAAAAATCACAGCCATGCTATTACAATCATAAATAAAAAAAGGTTATAACTGTGATTTTTTTAAAAAAAAAATTATGCAAAGTGAAACAGCTGTTTTTAAGCCACTCCACCCAAATGAAAAAGAAGCTGATGATATCTCATTTCTTCATGAGGGAACAAACCAGTGTGATCAGCCATGCAAGACTGAAAACAAGAATGAGGCTGAAAACATTTTTTTAAAAAATGCTAGGGAAACTGGGCCTTTAGCTGAAAAATTGTTACTTCCAAGTAGGTACACAGTAGAATCTTGTCTACAGAGATAGGTTTTTATGGGAAGATACAGTTCTATATTCATTTCAGAGGGTAGCCGTGTTGGTTGGCAGTAGAACAGATTTGATTTGAGTCCAGCAGCAGCTTAGAGACCTACAAGAGTTTCAGGGTACTGAGCTTTTGAGAGTCAAAGAGGAGCTCTCAAAAACCTGTATCTTGAAAATCTTGTTGGCCTCTAAGGTGCAACTGGACTTGAATTTAACAGTTCTATATGAAGTGCTTTGTGAACCACCCGTTTCATTCCTGCTTGCGGATACAAGCAGAGACGAGATTCTCCAGCCATGCAAAGAGCTTGATGTCACAGGCTGGGGTGCCAGTCAAAGGTAGTCCAGAACAGGCCGAGGTCAGGAGCCAAGAAGACAGTGCAAAGTCCAAAGCCAAGCTGGGATCAGGAGCCAGAAACACAGAGTCAAGTCCAAAATCACTAACCAGAAACATAGTCCAAAGACAAGCCAGGCTCAGGAGCCAGGAACACAAAGCCAAGTCCAAAGCCAGGGGGTCTAAAGGTCTAGGTGCAAGAGCTGAGCCGAAGTGGATGCAAAGAAGCATGAAGCTAACTATTTGCTTCCACGAAGATTACTGTCCAGAGTGTGGAGTTAAATGCTGCTGTCAGTTAGCCAGCTGCACGATCACCCAGGCTCCTGTTAGAACTCTGAGCTAGCCGAGCGTCTTCCCTGTAGCCTGGCCGAGTTACATGTGGGAGTGAGTCAGGAGGACATTCAGCTTGCAATTCTTCCCCCTTATCTGAGCCAGGCGTGAGGAATGCTGATACAGGCAACTGCCAGCTATCCTCCTCTACTGCTTCAGAGGGGCTAGCTGCGGTTTCTGCAAGCTCTGTCAGCTCTCCCTCATCCATGCCCATGACACTTGATCTTAGCCACTAGCAGGGAAGCCAACTGTCCTATCCCTTTAATGGTAGCTTAATAAGATATTTACCAACCCTCTATAGGGTTGCCAGCTCTGGGTTGAGAAGCACACAGAGATTTTGAGTGGTGAAGCCTGAGGAGAGCAGGGTTTGGAGAGGGGAAGGACTTCAATGGGTTATAATGCCATAGAGTTCACCTTCCAAAGTGGCCATTTTTTCCAGGTCAACTGGTATCTGTCACCTGGAGATCAGTCATAATAGTGGAAGATCTCCAGCCATCACTTTGGCAACCCTAGTCTTTTAGCTCCAGCTTAATTTAACAGCTAGTTGGGTTCGGTTGCCTATTTCCTCACATGAAGCCTTTGTTAAAGGGTCAGTGCATTGTTCTCCAGGCTGGCTGGCAACCTTAGTCACCACTGGTCACAGGCTGTTGTTTCCTCACAAACCTGAACTTTTAGATAGATGATAGACAGATAGACAGACACACAGATGGATGATACTTAAATTGAGAAAGGGGATAATAATGTGGACTTTTGGTTAAGAACATAAGAGAAGCCAATGTTGGATCAGGCCAATGCTCTGTCACATCCAGTCCAACGCTCTGTCACACAGTGGCCAAAAATACCAGGTGCCATCAGGAGGTCCACCAGTGGGGCAAGGACACTAGAAACCCTCCCACTGTTGCCTCCACTGCCAGCACCAAGAATACAGTGCATCACTTGCCCCAGACTGAGAGTTCCTATCTATACCTTGTGGCTAATAGCCACTGATGGACCTCTGCTCCATATGTTTAGGGTTAAGTTACACTGATAAACATAAAACCATTTTATTCATTTATTTAAAACATTTTCATGCTGCCTTTCTACTCGATCGGGGTCCCCAAGGTGGCACACATAAATACATTAAAATATCTGAACAATTAAGAACAACATTTAAAATTATTTAAAAATTGAATAAAGACACATAATAAGCAATGCCAGAGGAGGGCCAATGATGGTTATTGAGGGTATGCTAAATGAAACAAAAAAGTCTTTACATGCTGGCTATGATACACCATGATGCCCATGAATAGCTCTGTAGTCATTCACCTCCACAGGTTATGTATACAAGGTAGACTACAGAAGAAATCAAATATTCCTCACAGGGTCATTCTTTCATTTAATGTCTGTCTCATTTAAGTTTGTGGATGGAATATGTACATACCATCAAGTTGCAACTGACTTATGGCTGCCCCAGGCAAGAGAGAAGCAGAGGTGGTTTGCCATTGCTTGCCTTTGTAGAGCTGTCCTTGGTGGTCACTCACCCAAGAACCCTGCTTAGCATCCGAAGATCTGACAAGATCTGGCTACATCATACTGCCATCCTTCCCATGGATGGAGTGCTGCAAAGGAAAAGTGACAGAATTCCTGCCTGGGCCACCCATCTGGATCATCCATAGTGAGAGGTTTGCACAATCTAGACTTTGCTGGCTTACTGGTTTGACTCTTATGAAAGACCGAGATTAATTCACCCAGATGGGTTTGTGATTAGAAACAGCAGCCTTGCTATATTTACCAGAAAGGCACCTGCAGTTCATTTGCTGCTCTATAGTCCATCAGAAAGTAATTGTCAGCAACGGCAGAGAGCAAATATTTGCTCATCTTTTGAAATGGGACATAATTCAGTGTGCATAAATAGTTTAAAAAGCAAAGCTCTGCCTGGCAAACCCTGCATTTTGTATGTTGAATCCTGCTTTTCATTTTTGTCAGTATTTTAAAATCAGCTAAGGAGAAGTTAAGAAGGGACTTTGAGGTGGGGCCTGGGCCCGGAGATCTCCAGACTAGGGATGTGCAAGAAAAACACACACACACAGTATTTTTTGGATTGGGTTTTTTTTTTACCCTTAAAAATTCAGTATTGCCTTAAAAACCCGAATTCCAGTATTGGTATTGTATTGGGATTTGGGTGAAATTCAGGAATCCCGAATTTTTCGGCTCCATTATACCCTGTGGGGCCATTAAAGTCAATGGCAAATCTCCAAGGGTATATTCAGTAGGCTGGGGGAGAGGGAATTTGAGGTAGAGGCTCCAAATTTGCTGTACAGCTACTGGAACCTCTCCCCAAAAGTATCCCCAAGTTTCAAAAAGATTGGACTGGGGAGTCCAATTCTATGGGCACCCAAAGAGGATGTAAACATGCCCCCTCCTCTCACTTTGCTTTCTGCTGCAGAGATTCTCTGGGAGAATCTGCTGGGCTTGTTATATCCCTGCCTTGCTATTTCCCACCACTGGAAACAATGGAGGATGGGGGCATTATATTCATAGGGTATAATGGAGCCAAAAATTCAGGGTTCCTGAATTAATTCAGGATTCTTTTATTGGTTGGCCAAATCAGATCAGAGGATCTAATGACTGAATCATGACGAAAAGACATGGTTCACGTATTAATTCGGCTCGGAAATGCTGAATGCACATCCCTACTCCAGACTAGAGAGGTCAGTTCCTTTGAAGAAAATGCCTGCTTTGAAGGATGGACTCTGCGGCATTATATCCCACTGAGGTTCCTCTCTTCCACCCTCCCCAGACTCCACCTCCCCAGTCTCCAGGAATGTCCCAACTAGAAGTTAGCAACCATGCTTCAGAATACCTTCCCTGGACATGCTCATCAATTTCTATTTAACAGAGGACAACAGGCCTATAGTGACTTCTGATTATTGCTTTTAGGGTTCTTTCTATCAGCTGTGAATTTTTGGTTTTTCACTTTGCTTTTATTACAACCGATTGTTATGGATTACTTTTTTTTTTTAATTTGATTGCAAACCTCCCAGATTAGATGAAAAGGCATGGTATAAATATTGGAACAAGTAAATTAAATAATTTGAAATAGAAAATATCTGAAGATCAGATTTCCTAGTAATAGGATATCACAAATATTAGCTGATAGATGCTCTCTATAGGTAGATCGTTCAGAGTTCAGCCTGCTAGAAACCTGCACACCAAAAATATATATTTGCCACACAGCCAAAGTACATTTGGCCTCTGACAGGCTTGTACAGTGTGGGTCATAACAATTGCCCACACACAGAATTTTGTACTGACCCAACAGTCATCACGTTAGCATACTAACTTCTCTGGAATTGATTTATTACTGAACTGCTGTTGCTTTGCTTGTAGGAAACCTCTCTTTAGGTGTTTATGGCCCCTTTCAATATTTTTCAAGGCTAACTAGGACACAGCAACAGCATGGCGATTTTTTCTGCCCACTTAACACCCAGACATGATTTCTGCAATGGGCTGTTTGTGAGGCTCCCCATGAAGACTACACTAAAACTTAGTTTGGAGCACCCTGGTTTCTTTTTATTTTATTGGGGTTTCTATTGTTTTACTTGTATAGTGCGTTTTTATCCCACCCTTGCCCCAGGGATCCCAGGGCAGTGTCGGTGTTTCTTCCCTTCGTGACACCCTGTGGGGTAAGTTAAGGCTGAGAGAGAATGACTGGCTCAAAGTCACAAGATGAGCTTCATAGCCCAAGACTTTCTAGCCCTAGACCAGCAATCTAACAACTCCGCTTCTGCTGTTTTGTGTTTTAATGGTTAGTTCTTAACTTTGCTGTTAGCACCAGCAGCCTTGAAAGCCAATGTTGAAAGGTAGCATAATAGTTTAAAAAAAAATAATCAGTCAATGTACTCCTCGCCATGTATTTCACTTTAAGACCCACTTCAGAGTTTTAGATGCACTTTGGAACAAGAACATAGACTTTCCAATTTCCCGGGGGGGGGGGGGAGGCTGGGGCTGGGCCAGAGACATTACAGGCCATTGTCTCTGGGGGATGCTCAGTATGTCCTGGAAAAGTTCGGGGGGGGGGGGGGGGCTCCAGCTCCCCAGCCCCCCTGAAGTTGACGCCTATGCTTTGGAACACCTTCAACACCTGCCTGTGTGGATAGGCCCAGGAGGGCTGCCATTCCGTTTTTGATGTGCTAATATGGAATTCTGGAATTAGTCTTGCTAAAGGGGAAGAATAAATGCTATTTATAATGCAAGCAAAGCGAGGGTCCATTTATTTCCCTGTTGCCTGTGAGCCTGTGATTTGCTTAATCACATTCTTGAAATGGGGCCTGACGACTTTCATTACACCTTTCCATAAAAATAAAATTATGTACCTTTTCCCAGTTGCAGGAAAATATCCAGCTATCTGCCTCTTGTTCAGGAAAGCAGAATACCAATTATTATTATTTTTTTAAAAATAATAATTGCTTTATGGTATTTGTGGAAATTGGATTTTCTTCATGTGAACACAGAGAGCGGTGCCTGTGTTTGCTGTTTATTTGTAGTGTGTCCATTTTAAGCCTCTGATAGTGGAATCCTAAACCGAGTTACACCCTTATAAGTACACCGAAGTCAGTGGTGTTAGGAGGGCATAATGCTGAAGAGGATTGCAGTTAGTTCGTAAGTCAGTGGTTATCCAGAAGTAACCGTATAAATAATTTCTGTCAAAGTTTCATTTAGCAGTGCTCTGATTGCAAGATGCTGCATAGTGTTGCAAAGTTTGTTCTTACGGGAAAACTCATCATTTCGCAAATTACCGTGTGGGATGACAACCTCTGGATTTTGAATGTGCACCCCTCTTTCCATAGTCAGGACAGCATGCACGGCATTTGTCATGGATGGCCACCTTGCAGTTATGACCCAGCCGGCATTATGTGGACACCACATATATGGGCAGACACCTGTAGTGTTGTCAGGGGAGGCAGAGGGGAAGGGGCTGCTACCTACTCAGCAGCAGCTGAATAAGAGCCAGATGAGTTTGTTTCTCCTCTGCTCACAGGTATGTAAGGCCTGGGCATGCCCAGAGCTGTGAGCTGAAGGGTGGAAGCCAAAGGGCTCTTCTCCTTCATCTCTTAGTCTGAATATAAACTTCAGAGTAAGTAGAAGATCTGGTGGGGAGGAGAAGACCTGCTCTTCACTCAGAAGCCTTCCACCCACCCACTTTTCTCTGTGTATTATGCCAGACTAACCCGATCTCGTCAGATCTCGGAAGCTAAGTAAGGTCTGCCCTGATTAGTATTTGGATGGAAGACCACAGAGCAATACCAGGATTTCTATACAGAGGCAGGCAATGACAAACATGCTCTGAACATCTCTTGCCTTGAATATCCTATGGGGTTGTCATGTTGGCTGTGATTTGACAGCATTTTCCATCACTGCCAAGCCACCTGGATCCATAACAGCAGGATGTAAATAAAATAAGTGAATAAATCTGGCACATCTTTTTTGAGCTCCTGCTCCATTTGTGAGGACTGAACCAGCAAGGTTTTCACCCCATATGGTAGGGTGCTGATCCATACAGTTGGCTCTTCCACACAGTCTAAGAACACAAAAAGAATCCAGTTGGACCCCACTAGGCGGCCTCCCCTCGAGTGTCCATCCATACACAGTCATGCAGTCGTTGCCTCCGGTTGAATCACAAACCCACTATCAACTCCACATACTTCCAGTAGTTACCACAAAGGAATCACCTTCTGTATGGACTGGCCATAGTTTGAAATCCAGAATCTTCCAGTCAACAAAATACAGGATTTTGTCTGGACTTGCAGTCATGGAATTGTTTGGGCCTTGGTCTATTTCTTTCAGTGTAATAATGTATTCCTCCCCTATTTCAGGTATTTAAGCCTGGACATGGCCAAAGGCTCTTCTACCAGGGACAGGAGGCTGGGAACATATCTGCTGTTTATATGAGATCTGGACAGTTAAAATTAAAAGATTTTTTTAAAAAAAGAACTGGGCAGAACTTTTGTTTCCCCTGTGTTGGAGATATGTTGCCGGGGGACAACCAGAGTCTAGGCATGAGCATTTGCGGCCAGTCAAAGAAGTCTTGGCTGCCACAAGCCACCATGGGCCCCCAGGCAAAGATTCCACCTGCTTCCCCTGACCCTGATCCAAACCAAATATCTTAACAAAACAAATCTCTTGGATTGTGGTTACCATGAATCTGCAGTAATAAAAGAATCAGCCTGTCTGTCTGTTTATTTATTTACTTTATTTATATCCTAACTTTCTCCCCGGTGGGGGTAGGGTTGCCAACTCTGGGTTGGGAAATACCTGGAGATTTTGGGCATTTAGCTGGGGAGGGGGAGATTTGGGGAAGGGAGGAACCTCAGCAGGGTATAATGCCATACAGTGCACCCTCCAAAGCAGCCATTTTCTCCAGGGGAAATGATTTTGGTCACCCAGAGATTAATTGTAATAGCAGGATATCTCCTGGTGCCACCTGGAGGTTGGCAACTCTAAATGGGAGGTACGAAGCAGCTTACTTCATTTTATGTTCACAACAACCCTGTGACGTAGGTCTGGCTGTCAGTGTGTCACCCTGTAACCTTTTGTGTATTAGAGACACATGACGGGTTTCTTAAAAGCTCTCTTATTGCATGTTGCCTATCATGAAGATAATCTGGTACAAGGTGTTCCAGTTCCCTTCATTTCTGGCAGTGCAGCTTCCATGATCATTCTGGCGGGCAGTTTTCAAACATGTAGCATTATTTTCTGAGTTATGCCTGCCATAGAGACCCTTAGCTTCCCTGTGAGTTGGACAATCAGGGCAAAGGTTCAGTTTGCTTTTTTTTTCACCGAGTGATACATTAAACTGATTAGATCAGACAACAACAAAGCAAACTGTCTGGGGAAAGGGGGATGACATGGCCAAAGGTTAATGCAACCAGACAGCAATCCCTCTTTTACAATGAGTCATCATACATACGAACAGTTGACCGAAGATCGTAAAGCCGAAACGAAGAAGTATAGCAAGGATCATAACATAAGAAGAGCCCTGCTGGATCAGACCAGTGGTCCATCTAGTCCAGCATCCTGTCTCATATAGTGGCCAACCAGTTCCTCTGGAGAGCCAACAACAGGGTATAGAGGCCGAAGCCTTCCCTTGATGTTGACTCCTGGCACTGAGATTTGGGTGATCAGAATGTGTAGGTTCCCTTAAGTCACTCTTCAACCTTTCCTCACAGGGAAGGTGCTGTAACTTTCCATTGTAGGCTCCCTCTTTCTTCTGAAAATGTTGGTAACTTGTAAGGTTAAGTTCCATTTCACGGGAGGAACGCATCTCACAGATGCTCAGACTTGACATTCGTGGTAAAGGTAGTTGCTGCTGGAAATGGCAGCTGTATGCCTAGTTCCCTCCTTTCACTGGAAGGAGAGTTGTTTTTTATACCCTGCTTTTCTCTACCCTAAGAAGTCTCAAAGTAGCTTACAATTGCCTTCCCTTCCTTTCCTCTCAACAGGCACCTTGGGAGGTAGGTGGGGCTGAGAGAGTCCTGAGAGAACTGTGACTGGCCCAAGATAACCCAGCAGGCTTCATGTGGAGGAGGAGTGGGGAATCAAACCCAGTTCTCCAGGTTAGAGTCCACTGCTCTGAATCACTACACCATGCATTGTGTACTGGGTCCGATGCATGGAGGAGCGGGATGCGGTAGGGATAAACAGCTCAGTTGATTAGGTACACAACAAGACAAAGTTACCAGCCGAGGCAGCCAACTATATACAGCCCCCTGAGTCACACCCACAGTCCTATTGGAGGGTTTGAATCTCCCACCAAAGACCCTATTGGTGTATTCCTGGAGGTTCAGGATCCTTGCCCCCTATTGTTTCCCGGAGCCAGGCTCAGGCTGCATGTTGCTGGCGCCTGGTGGCGGGCAGTGGACATAACACCATGCATACATGAAGTCAATAATATGGATTAGGAGAGTGGAAAGATAGGGTCATGTCACTGCTGGTTTCCCTAACTAGGCATTACACCATGTGGAAGCAAAAGAACATAAGAACATAAGACAAGCCAATGCCAGATCAGGCCAATGGCCCATCCAGTCCAACACTCTGTCACACAGTGGCCAAAAATACCAGATGCCACCAGGAGGTCAACCAGTGGGGCCAGGACACTAGAAGCCCTCCCACTGTTGCCCCCACCCCCAAGCACCAAGAATATAGAGCATCACTTGCCCCAGACTGAGAGGTCCTACCTATACCTTGTGGCTAATAGCCACTGATGGACCTCTACACACAACTATCATCTTGAGGGACAAACATGTTTAAATTTTCACTATATTTTCCTTTTGCAACTTTAGCTGTCAGAACTGCTTTGGTGTAGTGATTAGGAGTGCAGACTCTAATCTGGGAGAACTGGGTTTGATTCCCCACTCCTTCCCATGTAGCTGCTGGTGTGACCTTGGGTCAGTCATAAGTTCTTTCAGAGCTGTTCTCTCAAGGACAGTTCTTGAGAGAGCTCTCTCAGCCCCACCTACCTCACAGGGTGTCTTAAACTCTTTCTTCCTCTGATGTTTTCTTGCTGGGATAAGTCCTAACCTTTTATATTAGCTGATAGGTGCAGGGAAGAGTACCTGTATGTTTTCTCCAGTGGGGGGTAAAAGCAGCTCGAGAGTGGCTTCCCCCCCCCCCCAAAAAAAAAAGGCAGGGGAGAAAGGGGTTAAATCCCACCTGGGCTGTTGCCCTCCTTCATAAAGCAATCTTGGCAGCTAAATTTTACCCAGACTGATAAATGCCAATGGTATTTATTGTATTTAACAACAGAAATCAGTCTGCGTCACAATAGATCGGTATACCACCACTTGTTCTTCAAATACACAGGTGCCTAAAATTATGTCTTCTGATGTCTGTTTGTATTCTATACACTCATTCAGTAATCAGGGACAGTTCTCGGACTTCCATAATTTGATTTAAAAAAACCCGCTTCTGTTGAAAGAAGAACAACAGCTAGCTCGAGGGGAAGGTGTGTAGCTACCAGAGATGTCAGTGAAATTAGGGTTTCCCTACCAAAATGTAATCTTGGAAGCGCAGCCTAACTACAGTGCTGGATCTTTAGATTTCATATCAGAAAGCATCCGAGGTGATGCTCTCTCATGATTAAATGACGCACAGTTTCATTCCAGCCAGAAAACCATAATGCATTTCAGAGGCAGAGCATAACATGCTGAAATGGCCAGTTGGAACTGCAGTAGTCATCAACAAGGGTGCAAGGGAGTGGGGAGGAATGCTGTACAGCATGCTGATTATCGGAGGTGGTGGGGCTGGAACACCTGAAGCTGCTTTCTACTGAGTCAGACTACTGGTCTATCAAGGTCAATGTTGTCTAGTCTGACTGGCAGCAGCTTTCCAGGGTCTCAGGCAGAGGTCTTGCACATCACTTACCACCTGATCGTGTTAACTGGAGATGCCAGGGATTGAGTCTGGAACCTTCTGCATGCAAAGCAGATGCTGTACCAGTAAGTCATAGCCCCTTCCCCTAAACTGGTCTGTTGCTGAGACCTAGCCCAAGGAGCTACCATGGGCAGCACGTGGTCAGATTTCAGAGAGAGCTAAAGAAAACTGGGATGTACCACATCAGTCGCTGTGATCGGCAGGAAGTAGGTCAACTCAGGATTGGCCAGTCCTCTCTACTTGCATCTTGGTGTCATGTCTTTAGGTAGAACCGTTTGCTGCAATTCTGGCCTCAACTTGAGCCAATAACCTTGCAGACCCTGAACACAGAACATGTCTTTTTGGCCCATATTTGCTTATTGGACAGATGGAAACCATCAAACATACCTGAGAACAGACAATTAGAGGCAATGGCATGTGGATGCTTCCCAAAATGTGATACCTGTTTGGCAGCAAAGGAGGAGGAAAGAAGTCAGGTGAACTTACTCATTGCCCATACCCTTCCCTAATTCCCCTCTTTCATGAATTACAACTTTAATGTTCTCAGACTTTGAACCGATCTGCATATAGTAAGTCTGGAATAAGAATTTTGTCTTTATATGCACAGTTTATTACTGAATGTACAATTTAATTTTTTTCTCTTCAAGTAAAAAATTGTTTCCATTTCTCTGGGGCTGCCCCCAGGATGGAGAATGAATTCTTAACAGGCTTCAACTTCAAATGTAAGATTAGTCTAATCAAACAATTCTAGCAATCATTCGTGTCCACTGGATCAAGAATGTGTTTTAAGGTGTTATCCTCAGCTGGTCCAGGAGACTTGAAGATGTTAATTATCTTGACAATTGAGACAGATTACATTTGTTCATGTTCACTGCATGTGAACCACTCCTACGCTTTTGACTTGCTTAGCACCCTGTATTCAGGCACTTGAAAATCACTTCTGAAACACTTCATTATGTGGAAATTGTCAACACACCACAAAGGTTTTTGAGGATGGTGACTGATGATGCTTGTCTACTTATTTCACTGATAAGTCCTTTTCAGGCATTATGTTGATACCAGTCCTGTCTTCTATACCAGGAGAACGTGCCATGAGTGATCCCCTCAGTACACACAAGCGCCATTTTGTGTAATATGGGCAATGTGTGTATTTTCCATCTTCAGGACATGCAAACCCATACCCTTATAAATCTGGGTTTCAGGTAGCATGTATCATGGCTGGAAAACAGAAGAAGAGAGAGAAGAGAGAGATTGAATTTATATCCTGCCCTTCACTCGGAGTCTCAGGGCAACTTACAATCTCCTTTCCCTTCTCCTTTCCACACCAGACACTCTGTGAGGTAGGTGAGGCTGAGAGAGCTCTTTTGAGAACAGTTCTTGAGAGACTAGCTCTGAGAGAACTGTGACTGACCCAAGGTCACTCCAACAGCTGCATGTAGAGGAGTGGGGAATCAAACCCGATTCTCCCAGATTAGAGCCCACCACTCTTAGTCACTTCACCGCACTAGTGTAGTGTAGTGTTGACTGTTTCACATGAAATATTAATCGCACCATGATCTCCTGGTACGTGAAATAGGCACATTTGAAGTGTAATACTGAGCTTTAGTGTGCCTTACTTTGGGTAATTCATTTTACCTCAAACACAGTAGTTTTCAGTTGATGTCTTCCACATGTTCAACTGTACATATAAAAAACCCATGCCAAGCTATCACTAGAGATCATTGTGCCTCACTATTAGAAAGACAGAGGCCACCATCTTGATTGTCTCTTCGCACAATGACCTGGTGAGCTCAAATAAACACATACTTTCACTGCCCTATGTGGGCCTAGGGATGCCAACCTCCAGGTGGGACCTGGGGATCCCCCAGAATTACAGCTGATCTTTACACTGCAGATACCAGTTCCCCTGAGAGAAAATGGCTGCTTTGAGGGTGGACTGTATGGCATTGTACCCTTCTGAGGTCCTTGTCCTCCCAAGCTCAATCCCCAAATCTCCAGGAGTTTCCCAACCTGGATCTGGCAGCCCTACCACCCATCCCCCGCCAGTGGCCAGGGAGGACCTGCCAACTCTACGTGGGGCCTATACCAACAGAGTGTGAACCCCACAGACCTGTGTGATAGTAAGGTTTATGCCTGTGTGGAATCCATTGGAAAAATTCATTGCAAAACAAATTAATTCAAACTGACTTTCTTGAGTTCAAAGCCCTCTACCCTATTAAAATACACCACATTGTTTCATACAACCAAACATGTGAACAGAACACACAAAGCCCAGTCTCTCAAAGTTCAGTTTGAAAAAAATGTTCCTTGTCTGTAAAGCTGAGCCCAGTTTCTCCTCACATCCACCAAGGGGCTGGGTTCTTCTAATATGCCCCTCTTTCAAAGGGAATGTGGTTCCAGCATATTGGGCAGCACAGTCACCAGACTGCAACTTGAAAGACACAGCGCATAAGCAAGGTGATCAGAGCCCAGAAAACTCTTACCAAACTCCACAGCAAAACAGACTCTCCCTTAGAGGCTAAACTCCATTCACTATCTCTGCTTGGATAAAGCAGCACTCAGTTCTTGGGGGCACGACAGACCCTGGAGCTGTTCTTCTGTTTGTGTGCCCCACTCCTGCTCTGTTCCATCACAAGCTATACCCCGGTTTCCTCACATCCTCAGGTATCCAATCTGTCCAAGGTCTTCCCAAAAGGTGGAGTCAAAACAGCAAGCTGATCTCCAGTTTGCATGTGAAGTACAGGCAGACTACACTACCCTTGATTTGCATTCATGTGTGTACTCCCCTACTCAAATGTTGTTGCTTTTGTTTTTATTAAAGGGTGCCACATCCAAATCCTCCTGTGTTTCTGCTGTCACTGAAATGATTAATGAAACTGTTTTCTACTAAAAATCACACTCTTTCTCCCTGCGGGCATTTCCTTCTGAGAGTAATGAAATGTGATGAGATTTTCTTGTCAGCTAATTCTAATAATGATAAACCCATCAAGCGAGAGCCTGAAATAAAAGAAAAGACATTTCTTGGGTTAGCTGTTGGCTTGTAACTGCAAGACCTTATTAGAAGAAGCCTGGACTGCAAAAACCTCAAAATGAGGCGGTAGAGTCTTTAGACGATACTGTAAAATGGCAACACAGTCCTAAATAGAATGACGCTCGTCTAAACCCACTGACTTCTGTTTAGGATTGGACTGTGAATTGCTATAAGCAGAAAACAGGGGTGCCATTTTTGAATAGTCGCCGAAAGTTAAACAGCAACAACAACAAAATCCTACTAGGAACAACTGCTCTAACCAGCCTGCTCCTTTTAGGGTCTAACTCCATGTTCTGTTTTCCATGTAGGGTTGCCAAGTCCAGGTTGGAAAATACCTGGGGACTTTGGGGGTGGAGCCAGGAGAAGGTGGGGTTTGGGGAGGGGAGGGGCCTCAGCACAGTACAACACCATAGAGTCCACCCTTAAAATCAGCCATTTTCTCCAGGGGAGCTGATCTCTGTCAGCAGGAGATCAGTTGTAAAAGCGGGAAATCCCCTGGCCCCACCTGGAGGCTGGCAACCCTATTTCCATGTGTCCTTTTTAGATCTCCCTTGGAAACTTTCACTCAGGCATCACCTGCAAGTACCTCACGAAGGAACTCAATTTCCAAGCCAGCAGGGGCCCAATTGGGATTGGGACCATAGCATGTCCAGAGAAGGGGTTTAAGTGGTGCATGGGCAGAGGGGGCTGCACATACACTGATGGGGTACATAAAGGTTTCTCCAACAGAGCACATAGCGCCCACTGCAACTGTTTCAGATTAGAAAAACGGCATGGGGGTGGGGGGAAGGCTGAAAACTTTTCTTCCCACCAGCCATTGTCGTGGTCTGTGTCAGAGCCCTGAACCATGCTGCAACACATGTCGGACTAAAAATCAGACTGACCAACCCATGTCAACACATGTGAGAAAAGTAACATGCAGTTCGGCCCTGTAATTTTTCTGCAGGCAGGGAACATCGTAAAAAGGGCCCTTTCCACTTGCTGTCCGAAGCAGTACAGTCTCTTCTACTACATTCCAGCACTGCTATTTTAATTGGGTTTTTTTCTTGACAGTTTGTAATTAGCAATAGCCTTAGATTTGCCAACCAACTTTTAATAAAGGGATTCCAAACCAAGTAGATCACCACCTTCTAGTTGATTCCAGCTAACAATAATTTTTACCCAAGCTGTATTCCATTTCCTGGACTCTCAAAATAACTAGCGGACATCATAAATCATACTCAGCGTTTCATTAGCATTTTTAAGTGTAGTGAATTCTTACAACAGCCCTTTAAGGAGATGCCAGGGATTGAACCTGTGACCTGCTGCCTGCCAAGCCACAGTCCCTCCTCCTGTTGCATAAGTACAGCTGTGTTGCACATGAGGCCACCTTGCATGCAGGGGACTCCTGTACTTGCTCAACCCCTCCCCCCCCAAGATCCCATTATTTGATTGCCAGAGGTTGGATAACTGTCCACTGTAGTATCAGCATAGGGGCTCCTAAACGAGCAGAAATTTCCAGGTACACACTCACACAGGAGTAACTGCTAGTATGCTCCAGAGAGCAAATTGGTTAAAGGCAGGGGTCCGTTGGAGCAGGAGCGCACAGGAGCGCAGCTCCGGGAGTGAGGAGCCCAGGGGCGGGCACATGACCAAGCCCCACCCCCTCCTTGGCTTCCCCGAGCAGTGCAGAGGTGCAGCGCCCTGGGGAAAGCCCTGCTAGGGTCTTTATTGTTTTTAATGTTTTGTTTTAATATTGATAAGTTTATCATTGTTCCTTTTATGACTGTGTGCTGCTTTTCCAGAGACTTGCTCAAGGTGGCATATAAATTTTCTAAGTATACCATTTTTTATCTGGGCACATGGCACATAAGTACTGGAGAAATTTCACCAACCCTTCAGCAGCTTTCACCTTATCAGTTTGGTGTAGTGGTCAGGAGTTGGACTCTAATCTGGGAGAACTGGGTTTGATTCCCCACTCCTCCCCATGCAGCTGCTGGTGTGACCTTGGGCCAGTCACAAGTTCTCTCAGAGCTGTTCTCTCATGAGCAGTTCTCAAAAGACCTCTCTCAGCCCCACCTACCTCACAGGGTGTCTTGTTGTGGGGAGGGGAAGGGGAAGGGATGGGTGGTGCACATGTCCTGGGTATCTCAAGTCTACTTGAAACCTGGTGGTTTCAAGGGAGCAGGAAGAGAATGAGAGTGTGTTTTTTACGCTTATTTTTATTGCACAAAGTATTGGATGGGGAAGGGAATGGAAGAAGAGCAGGTCAGTTTCACTCACCTGTGGAGTGGAGCCTGAGGGGTGGGTGTTGCCTTCTGACACACTTCCGGTATGCTAAGGGGTGTGGCATATGCAAATGAGTTATACAAATGAGTTATGGTAATGAGCTCCTGCACCTCTTTTTCTATTAAATGACCCCTGGTTAAAGGTCTTTTGTCTCAAGCCTTCGCAGCTCCATTGCACCCATGGCCATGAGTAACTGATTCCATTCTGCTGGACATTGGTCCTTTCCACACTAGACCTTAAATCCTGATTCACCCCTGTCCCCGAATTTACATTCTACACTACACGCGAGTTCACCCCTGTAATTATCTCAGGGTATTTTTTGTTTCCACCTGACATTGATGTCACCCTGGTTTCACCCCACTCTTGTCCCGGGATAAACAGATGCCGTTATAACCAGGGATAAATGCAAAGTATTATGTCGGGAGTTGAACTCTGATAAAAACCAAGGATGAGATCCAAGTGCGGAAAGGACCAATAACCCACGACCACAGAGTCCTCTCAGCAATACTGCTTGCACCAGTACCTCAGTCCCAATCCAGGGAATGTCATCAAGCTTCTGCTCAGCCTTTGTTGGACCAGTCCAAGCTGGCCCACTGCTCAGGTAACTCAAGCATCTCACCAAAGCTACTTCCCCCCTAATTGCCCATCTGTCTGCAACAACCCACAATTCAGACTCACCAATAAGAAACAAGAACCAGGCTCCTTGATACAACCCCTCTGAGGATCCTAAATTGGGCTAATACAAGATGTTTAGCCACTTGGAAACACAGATATTGGGTTTCCCAGCCCCCTCCAACATCATAGTTGGTTCTATACACAATCCTTCTCCCTCAACTTTGCATTCTTGCTGAATCACCAAACGTCTTCCCTCTGCTTTTGGTCTTCTGTCCTTCACTTGGATACCCACCTCCATAGTTGATTTTGGTTCTGGACCTTTCTTCTGCTCCAGAAGTTTCCATCTTGGGCCACGTTCTCCCTTGTCCTGCCTTGGACTTCAACACATCAGACTCTCCTCTTTAGGACAGGAAACGTATAATTTTCCTTTCCCCTTTTAATTGCCCCTTAGAACCAAACTACAAGTGATGGAGGGTACAGATTGATCCCATTCCCACTGATGTCATTTTGAAGCATTTGTAGTTCTTTAAAAATTTGCTGTGAGGCCCTGATCTGGATTGGGTGCATGGTGCAGCAGCCCCAGGAGCTCTTGCTGTGCCCCTGCTCCGCTGTGTCTTTTCAACTACAAAAACAGCCCACTATGGCTGCTCCAGCACTTGAAAAGGTGTGTGTGGAAGGTGGGCGACAAGAGCTCCTGGTAGGGTTGCCAAGTCTTAGGGACTCACCGGCGGGGGGGAGTCCTCCTCCGGCTGGGAGTTTCTTCTGGTGTGCGTGCTTTGCACGCGCGCCCAGCGACATCACCAGAAGTGATGTCAGCACGTTGCAAGTATCATAGAGTTTTGGGGTGATTGCCAGAGCGTCGCCCTGGCAACGCCCCCAACGTGCTGATGTCACTTCCGGTGATGTCATTACGTCGTCCTCGCTGGACGACTTCGGGGGTGGGGTTCCCCCCGCCGGCCAAATGCTGGCCGGCGGATTGGGAACCCCTTTAGCGGGGGATCCCCCGCCCCCCGGGCTGACTTGGCAGCCCTAGCTCCTGGGGTCCCTATGCCATACACCTGATCAGAATCAGGACCTCACGGAAATTTTAAGGGACTACAAATACTTTCAAAATGGTGCTGACAGGCACATGATGCCCAATGTCACTTGTAGTTTGGTCCTTAGAGTCCCAGTTTAAGCAACCGAGGGTACTGCAGCATAGGTCTATATTTTTGCTTTCCACGGCACTTCACTTTTCTAGTCTTGTATCTTGTTAGGGGACTTAGGATTTTCTTACTAGAGATTCTCTCTGTCTCATCTTTCCAAGGGTATTGGACTAGAAAGGGATCCGTGTATGCAACAGACTGCAGTGGTCCCAAATTATTACCCCAGAACATGTTTGTGGTGCTGTGCATGTAGTGAATGCTCTATGCATTAGCAGGCCTAACACAGGGTCCGATTTGGGTAATGAAGATGGGGGGAGGCTCAAACGAGATGCTGCATTTTGGCACGCGTCAGGCCTGGGCTCCTTTGATCCACCTTTGATCAACTCATAGTCAGATGTGATCTGCAAGATATAAAGTTCCCAAGTGTGCCAGGGCATGATTTGGACTGGGGTGGAGAGAGATGCTTCAGACTGTCCGTTTCCTGACCCAAAACAGCCCCAGGGGGAGCTATTATTTAGCTGCATAAATATATCCCATTCTCATATCTAATGCAAATATATTCAATTTAATATAGATCTGTAAATTCAACGTGAATGAAATATGGAAATAAAAAAAAAAATGGTTTGGATCCAACAGAAAAACTCACATAGGGACTTGATGGAGGGGATCTTTCCCTGCCTTCCCAAAGCAGACTGAAAATCCTTTTGGAGAGTCTAGAGAACTTTGTAAACAAAATGTGTGTGTGCGTGCACGCGCGCAGTGATGATGGGTGAAATTGCCTCCTCTTTCCTCTGCATTGTAGTTCCAATCTGGCCTATGGTGCATTTGTACATGTATTTTATTTTTTCCTCAAGGGAAGTGATTCTTGCAGGCTTCTATGCAATTAAATCAATTCTGGTTTTATTTGCCCCTCAGAATTCTCTTTTGCTTAGTGGCCAAACAAACAAACCTCTTCAGGTTATTTTGCTTTTCTGGTTTAATGAAAATGTGTTTACTTCCACAGAGCTGAGTTTAAGTAATTTGTGACTCAGGAACACTTCATTCTTACCAAGCTGGTGTCAACAAAACCCGAACTGAATAGGTTGTTGTTGTTTTTTAAACTAAATAAAACATTTATATATATGGAATAGTGGATGGCTAGCATTTTGTTTTTTCAGCTCATTCACTTTATCTGAGACAGAACATGTACATTTCCTTAAATGTCAGGGCAAAGAATTTCATTTCAGATTGATTTCCCTCAGGGCAGAAAGTTGTGATTTCCAAAAGAATCCAACGGAGTCAAGCTATCAGCTTTAATTTGTAATCAGTATTAATAGAAACACCGCTATTCCATATAGGCATGCACGCGCACACACACCCAGAGACACACACACAATTTAAAAAGGAAGAAAACTGCCACAATGAAAAACAAAATATAAAAACTTGATTAAAAGGAGCTCTTTTCAGATGTTACAACCACATGTCCTGGGAGCCCACTAGCAGGAGCATGTGGCATCTGTGATGGTTCCAGTACACATGGTGGCCATTTTGTATGAATACGGTTACCAACCTCAAAGCAAGGGATTCCTGCCTTCACCGGGTATGTGTGTATGTTTGTGTCTGGCATCCCTTCTGGGGAGGGTGGGTTTGGGGAGGAGTGGGACCTCAGCAGGGTGTAATGCCATAGTCCACCTTCCAAAGCAACCATTTTCTCCAGGTGAATTGTTCTGTGTCACCTGGAGATCAGTTGTAATAGCAGGAGATCTCCAGCCACCACCTACCTAACTCCCCTTCCTTCCCCCAGACTCTGCCCTGACCCAGGCATAACCTCCTCAACTGATCTCCAGGATTTTTCCAATCTGGAGTGGGCAACCCTGTGTGTGAAGACGGCAGTGTGCTGATTATAGAAAACTCATGGTTATAATGTCTGAAAACAGATAAATTATCTGCAAGGATTTTAGAACCAAATTCTTTTATATCCTGTCCTTCGTCATAGTAGCTGAGAGCTGTGTGTCTGATATTCTCCTCCTCCATTTTATCCTCATAAGAAGTAGGATCCGTGTCAACGTACATGGAATTGAGTGGGTTAGGAAAGTAGACAGGAACAGAGGGGAAGACAGAGTGTGAGGGAACAGCTGCAGGAAGTGGTTCAGCAAAGAGAGAGAGACAGATCAGGATATACAAGCAGAGTTGTTTAATAAAGACTTTCCCTTATTATTCCAGCGGGGCACTCAATTAACTACTACCCTGCATGAAACAAGATAGGCTGTAGCTCTCCATTCCTCTACCCTTGCTCAAGGTAGCAACTGACGAAAAATGTGTGTGTGTGTGTGTGTGTGTGACATTACCACATCAAACAAACACCCCACCAGGACTTAACAGGGATATTGGTTTCTTTTTTACAATAAATTTTATTGAGATTTTCTGTTAAAACATTACGAACCTTGAAACATACAATTAAAACTTGAAACCATAAGCAATAATAACAGTGATACAGTAGTAGACAATACAATACAAGTGTAGCTAAGAATACTAAGTAATAAAAATATTTGACAATTACGTTAGTAACCATTATAATCTGCCATTAATTGGTGTTTTTGATGTGAAGAAACATAATGATATCCATCCCCATTTCAAATATTTATAAAGAACTAACCCGACCAACAACGTTTTACCATAACCAAGGATTGTTTGTAATTGGTGATGTATCTGATTGTAAGGAGAGATATTGCATTACTGAGAACCATGTAAGTTTCTTATGCTATTACATATGCTAACTCATTCAATCCTCACATACATGTTCTCACCAAGAAGGGCTATACATCCCCTATATTTTGATGTTTGATGTTTTTCTTTTTCTAAGTAGTATATTATAATAGTGATTGTAATGCAATGCAAGATCTTGTTGATCTCTGACATAACACTGTGCATGTAATTTGGAATGGTAGATTTAAATGCAGTTCTCTGTTTTGGGGACAAGAAAAATACTCTTCACAGCCAAGATGCTGTAAAGTTTGCCTCCATGCTTCAAAGGAGATGGATGGGGTCTAAGGATGGGATTCTCACAATTTAGGGCACAGTTCTGACATTTATTACCTATGTTGTTTTTTCCTCCAGTTGAACCCAAACAGATAATAACCAGAAACCGAGCTTGTCATTCTTTTGATCTGTTAAAAATACCTTCACTATTTTGCATGCTAATGGGGATAACTCGTAATTCTGGGAGTTCCCCAGGCCCCACCTGGAAGGTGGCATCCCTACCCTAATATGGGTCTTACATCCCCAGGAGGACTAATCTTCCCAGGAGTCAGAAAGAGCTGCAGCAATGCAGAAGAATGCAGAAAAACTACATCTTCTGCAGCTGAGGTGGCAGGATACTGCCCACTATGTTTAAGCATAAGGGGACTGTGAGAGATTCCCCCCCCCCAATGGCCATCTAGCCTCTGCTTAAAAACTTCCAAAGAAGGAGAGCCCACCACCTCCCAAGGAAGCCTGTTCCACTGAGGAACCGCTCTGTCAGGAAGTTCTTCCTAATGTTTAGCCGAAAACTCTTTTGATTTAATTTCAACCCATTGGTTCTGGTCTGACCTTCTTGGGCAACATAAAACAATTCCGTACCATCCTCTATATGACAGCCCTTCAAGTACTTGAAGATGGTTATCATGTCTCCTCTCCAGGCTAAACATACCCAGCTCCTTCAACCTTTCCTCATAGGACTTGGTCTCCAGACCCCTCACCGTCTTTGTTGCCCTCTTTTGGACATGTTCCAGCTTGTCTGTATTCTTCTTAAACTGGGGTGCCCAAAACTGAAGACAATACGCTAGGTGAGGTCTAACCAGAGCAAGGTAAAGCAATACCATCACTTCACATGATCTGGACACTATACTTCTGTTGATACAGCCCAAAATTGCCTTTTTAGCTACCGCATCACACTGCTGACTCGTGTTCAGTTAAAACATTAACACAGTATTTCCCTACAGTATCTCCCTGATGCCTGCCCTCCCACTTTCACTGCCCATTACACATAAGCACTGGGACAGTATACAGGGACACAATGCACAGCCTCTGTCAACTGGCAGTAAAGGTAACGACCAGTTGCTTGCCTTCCTGATAACAAATGCAAGCCATTTACTCCAAAGTAAATACAGCGCTGTCTGGAAAACTGGTTGGGATAACGGGAAATTGCCGGCTGCCATTTGAGTGACACTATTTTCTATAGATTCAGACTAAGATCAATAAGATCAGAAACAGTAAAATACTTTCTGTGGTAGGCATCAGCCCTGGAGTAGATCTTGAAATGTTTTATCTTGCCACGAACATCCCCTTTTCTTTATGCCATCAAAAGGAGGCTCCAAACACGAGATGGCTTTTTGAGGTTGGCACAAAACTCAGGTGAGTCATGATTTCCAACGAGAATGGAAAAGAAGTTTTAAGGAGAAAAAATGATCAGGAGCAAGCAAGATTGTTTATCCTTGCTTATCTTACATTTGGTACGCAAGCTGTAGTTTCAGGTATATTTCTTTCTGATTTTTTCCATTGTTCTTTCTGGTGAACAAAATGTCATTTAACTTTAATGACAATTAGTCATGAGAGCTGTATGAAAACATCCTTCTTTGGAGTGAATATAATTCTGCTTATCTGCTGCTGAGGGCATGTCATGGCCACCACCATTATGCCAGGTTTCTAATATTTAGAGGCATCTGGCCTTTGGAAACAAAACCTGTGAGATTAATCAGGAGACCAGTGTGGTATAGTAGTTATAGTGTTGGGTAAGGATCTGGGAGATGGAATTTAGGTCACCAGCTGGTCTGTAGAAAAATGTCCTGACCCTTTCATGTTGTAAGCTTTGGTTACAATTTTGTAGAGAGGCTGGATATCTCTCTATATAATAAATGTGTTTTCGGGTGGCACTTTGCTGAACATTACATATGCTTCCAAATCAGTTGGCTCCCTGATCTGTCACTCAGAAGGTGTTCCTATGCACTGGCTGCATTGCCTCCCACCCACAGAAGCAGCACATGCTGAAATTCACCTCAGAAGAGAAATTCACCTCAGAAGAGAAGACGGAGACTCTGGCCCTGTCGCTTCCCACTGACTCTGGCCCTGCCACTTCATGCTGCTGCTGCTCCCACCCCGGCCTCAGTCTGCACTGAAGCTGGTGCCTATGGCCACTCCATGCCGCTGCCTATCCCAGCCCCTCCCAGAGCCCCGATGATTCCCCAAGGTAAGTAGGCAGCCTTCCTCCCCGTGCCTCCCCTGGCCCGCTCACCAAAGCGAGCCTCCCCATGCCTTCCCTGCCCCGCTCACTGAAGCAGGTGAGCCAGGGAGAGCCCTCCCCCATCTTCCTACTAGAGCCCATTGTATTGCTTTTACAATGGGCTTTACTGCTAGTAAATAAATAAGTTTTATTTGTGGAGGGAATTCTGTGTATGGAGAAGCACTAAATATTATAAACCCCTATGGCAGCTAACAACCTGGAGGAAAATGTTCTGCCCCTTTAATAGAGATGTACTCTTTGTTTATATGTTTACATCAGGGGTCTCCAACATGGTCATGTGGGTGCTATGGAGTCTGCTGATACTTTCCCTGGTGTCCACCAAATGTTTTTAGAAAGTGGGTGGGGCCAGGTGGAGTTTTTGCCCAGCATGGCTACTGACCGGTCATTGGAGATTTGATGTGGCCAACCCTGCTTAGCTTCTAAGCTCTGGAGAGATCAGGCTCATTTGGGCTATTCAAGCTGCTGATCGTGGGGACTAAAAATGGATTATTAAATGCACAGATTTTTTAAAAATAGAAATGAACTGTGATGCAAATGTAACCTGTACACATAGCTCTGTACATTCTGTTTTTATTGTTTGTTTGTTTGTTTATTATTGCCCTCCCCAGTGGGACCGGGCTCAGGGTGGTGTACACTCAATCAAATAAAAGAGCATACAGTTTAATGTCCGGCTAAAATAGATCAGGCTAAAACAGTAGAGCTAATTAACTTTAGATGGCACTAAGATCCTAACAGCGCCGCTGTCTCAGGAGGGAAGGGGCAAGGGAGAGGAAGATGGGAATGCCAAGATGGGACCTTAGCTGTCCTCAACCAAACGCCTGGTGGAACATCTCTGCCTTGCATGCCTTGTGGAATTGTAGTATATCCCACAGGGCATGGATGTTGCCTGGCAGAGAGTTCTGCCAGGTTGGAGCCAGGGCAGAGAAAGCCCTAGCTTTGGTCAAGGACAGCCAGACATCTCTTGGGCCGGGGACCACCAATAAGTTTTGACCTCCCAAGCATAGCACTCTTCTGGGGGTTCCGAAGGTACATAGGACCCTGGCCATTAAGGGCCTTAAAGGTTAACACCACAACCTTGAATCTGTTTCAGTACTCCACCAAAACCCAATGCAGCCCAGGTTAAGAACCACTGATTTAGATGCTAGAGTGAAGATCTCCAGGCCCCACCTAGAGGTTAGCAGCCCCAGACCCCCTTTTCACCTTTCTACCTTTCTGATGGGGTTACCAATCTCCAGGTGATAAATACAACAAACACTATGACATGAATAACTAGGACATTTAGTAAACATCATATTATATTATAAATCAAACTTTACAAGGTTACAAGGAAAAGTTTATTGTGCTCTCAATAAAAATATAAAGACTGGCTTGCTCCCAATACAAACACTTGAAATGGAACCAGAAGTAAGTTCTAAAAAATTAAATAATTAAATTAAGAATTTAAAAGAAATCATTTAAAAAATAATAAGAATATTCCATTCAGCTCCATGTTGCTTTTCATTTAAAATATCGTGGATTTTTTTCCAGGATAAAGTGCAGAAAATAAAGAAGTTAAGCACTGGTTTGCTCCTAATGAACATTGAACTGTATCAAGAGGCTGACACCTTTCGATACAATAGGATTACTCCTGAGGAAGATTGGGATGAAATGAGTTTATATCCGGGTGCTCATTGAGTATGATGGACTTTCCTGGTAATTTTGTAAACTTTTATTGAGAGTATAATGAACTTTTCCTTGTAATCTTGTAAAGTTTGATTTACAATATAATATGATCTTTACTAAATGTAGTCATTCATGTCACCATGTTTGTTTGTTTGTTTGTTGTATTTTCTACATGGATACCTGAGACTTCCTCTTGGTTTTTTTCAACTTCCAGGTGGTGACTGGAGATCTTCTGGAATTACAACCGATCTCCAGACTACAGAGATTAGTTCACCTGGAGAAAATGGCTGCTTTGGAAGGTGGACTCTATGGCATTATACCCCACTGAAGTCCCTCCCCTCCCCAAACCCTGCCTTCCCCAGGCTCCACCTCCCAAATCTCCAGATATTTCCCAGCCTGGAGTTGGCAGCCCTACTTGTTGAGCTCCATTGTTGCCAATACTCTTCTGGAAAAAAACAATGCTCCAGGCATCGGAGTTTGGCAGTGTGTGTGTGTGGGGGGGAGGCACACATCATTTTTGTTGAAAGATTTATACAATCTGAAGAGAAACCAGAGAGATGTGAGAATCTGCAGGGCAAGTTCTTTCCACATGATCCAGATCATCTGATGTTACCTTTGTGTCTCGAAAAGGTGCCAGGCTGCAGCAGTTCCAGTTTCACAGGAATAATGGGTCAAAGGGCTCAAAAGCTTATCTGGGGGCTAAATTTTCATGGTAGCTATTAAAACTGATATATTAGAATACCAGTATGAATCCATCTCAGGACCGCATTTTAGCGATTCAGATTTTGATGAGAAAGTCCTTAAGTGGTGATGAAGTGACACACTGGCTGAATGAACCTGGAGGGAGGGCGTTTTTGAAGCCATGTCTGAGAAAACTGCTGGGTAATTGTGTTCATGGAAAATTGTTACCACAGTGCATAAAGATAATAAGCAGGTGAATGTGCTTGAGATGGTTCCAAACGTAAATGGCAAATTGCTTTGATGGAAAATTAGCTAGTTCCCGCAATTACTTTTGATGGCTGATTTGACTCACTTTTCATTCCAGTTAACTGTTGCTGTCCAGGGAAAACCAGTATATATAAGCCACCTGCCAGTATATATAAGCCACCTTCTCCAGCACCATTATTCAAAAGAGTCTATTTTTAGGCTGAGCACCGAAAAATAAATGCTTTTGAATTATGGTGCTGGAGAAGACCCTTGAGAGTCCCTTGGACTGCAAGGAGATCAAATCAGTCAATCCCCAAAAAAAATCAACCCTGACTGTTCCCTGGAAGGCCAGATACTGAAGCTGAAGCTCAAATATTTTGGCCACTAAATGAGAAGGCAGCACTCACTGGAGAAGATCCGAAGCTGGGAAAGATCGAAGGTCAAAGAAGAAGGGGACGGCAAAGGATGATATGATTAGACAGTGTTAGCGATGCAACAAACATGAAATTAAGCAAACTCCGGAGCACGACGGAAGACAGGAGGGCCTGGTGGGATGTGGTCCATGGGGTCGCGAAGAGTCGGACTCGACTGTGCGACTGAACAACAACAAAGAAGGTGGAGACCGAACTGAAGTAATCAGGTTGAGAGTTTTCTCTTGTCAAATGCATCTTATCTGCACAAGACTTGGAATGAATTACATTTACACCTCCTTTTACAGATATGCATAGCTATGATTGCGAACACTGTGGGGTGGATCCTAATATTTTGCTGAGCAAAGTTTATTTATGTATGCATTTTTTAAAATATTTATGCCCCACCTTTCCCTTTTGGAATGTAGAAGAGAAAAATACTGTGTGATATGCCATTGCCACTTTCACTATGCAAAGAACTAATAAATCAGTAATTTACAAAAAAAGACTTGTGTTATGTATTCTTGAAAACGTACAGTTATAGAGTTGACATAAACAAGGTCATCCAGCTGGCTGTATGTGAAGGAGCTGGGAATCAAACCCAGTTTCCCAGATTAGAGGCTGCTGCTCTTAACTGCTACACCAAACTGGCGCTTTACAGGAAACTTGATTACATGCCCACTATCAGTTCAACTTTTCAGGAAACTTCATTGCATGACAGTGCAATCCACTGACAAGAAGCCTAGGTCTACTCTTGTTTGTGGCAATTCTTTGTCAGAGTATGTCACCTTCTGCATCACATCTGAACACTATTCTCAAAACTAGAACTAACATCAAAACTGAGGCTCCAGTCAAGTGCAGCCAGTGAAGACCATCGGGTGTAGTGATGGCCAGGCAGGGAATTCCAGTGCTCCTGGGGAGGGGAAAGTACAGCGGTGGGACCAGGTAGAGTTGGAAGGGAAGGGGGCTGAGAAATAGAGAATCTTGGCCACCTTCCAGCCTGCGCCCCATCCCAAAGGTAGCAGGTTGTGGGGCAAGGATTAAAAACCCCACTCCGACATTGGTGTTGTGCAATGCCAGGTCTATAAACAATAAGACCTCAGTCCTTCACGACTTCTTGCAGGAGCAGGATGTGGGCTGGGGTGTGTGACCGAGACCTGGGTGCAAGAAGGGGAGACAGTTGCTCTCTCCCAGATGGCTCCTCCCAGGTTCTCGGTCCTCCACCAATCTTGGACTATGGGGTGGGGGGGAGGAGTGGCGCTGTTCATTTGGGAGGCTTACTCCTTCAGGGCGCTCCTGGAGGCGAGGCTCACAGGCATTGAGTGTACTGGTTTCGTGTGGGAAGCTGGGGAGAGTTTGGCTGTCTGGTTGGTGTACTGACCACCTAACGCACTGGCTGATAGCCTGTCATCCCTGGTGGAGGCCGTGTCGGGCAGGCCATTGGAGCACCCTAGGCTGATAGTCTTGAGAGACTTCAATGTCCATGCTGACAATGCGGCTTCTTTGCCGGCAGTGGACCTGGTGTCATCCATGGCAGTGCTGGTACTCTCCCAATATGTAACGGTTCCCACTCACCGAGCCAGGCACACACTTGATTTGATCTTTGCAGCGGAGGTTACAGTGGACCGGATTACTGCAATGTCAGCTCAAATCAAACCCGGTTCTCCAGATTAGAGTCTGCTGCTCTTAACCACTACACTAAACTGATCAGTTCCCCTGGAAGAAATGGCAGCTCCAGAGGGTAGACATTATGGAAGTATATCCTTGCTGAGTTCCCTCTTCTTCTAAAGCTCCATCCGCTCCATTCCCAAATCTCCAGAAATTTTCCAGGCCTGAGCTTGTTGTACTCGTTGTACTTCCAGGATTTGGTAGAGGCATTATTTTGGTTTTTCCTAGAATTCTACCCCTATATAGACGGTTAGAGAGACGGTGGCAGCGAGCTCGCGACGGAGCATCAAGATAAAGTCTTGCTACTCCGCCGTGATCTCCCGGCCACAGTTGAGACAGTGCGCGAACTCGAGGCTCCATGCACATCTTCTGGTTCTACTCTGGATCATCTCAGTCCTCTTAGTCTGGAGGAGGTTGACAGATTGCTCTCAACTGTATGTCCAACCACATGCAGCCTTGACCCGTGCCCCTCGTGGCTCATAAAAGCGAGTCGCGAGGGGTTACGTGGTGCACTTCGGGAGATTATCAACAAGTCCTTCATGCAAGGGCTGTTCCCGGGGGCACTCAAGGATGCGATGGTCCGCCCCCTCTTGAAAAAACCATCTCTGGACCCGGCCGTATTGGCCAACTACCGACCGGTGTCCAACTTGCCTTACTTGGGTAAGGTATTGGAGAGGGCGGTGGCGATTCAGTTGCAGAGCTTTATGGATGACACCTCCATGCTGGATATGTTTCAGTCCGGCTTCTGGCCGGGTCATGGGACGGAGACGGCACTGGTCACCTTCATGGATGACCTCCGGAGGCATCTGGATCGAAGCGGCACTGGTGCTGTTAGATCTGTCGGCTGCATTTGACAAGGTCGACCACCAGTTGCTGATCCACCGCCTCGCCGACTCGGGGATACAGGGGCTTGCTTTACAGTGCCTTGCCTCTTTTCTCCAGGATCAGGGACAGAGGGTTGTGCTCGGGGAACAGACCTCTCGGAGGCACCCACTAGTGTGTGGAGTTCCTCAAGGAGCAGTGCTGTCCCCGATGTTATTTAACATCTATATGTGCTCCCTTGCCCAGATTGCCCGGAGGTATGGGCTCGGGTGTCATCAATAAGCAGATGACACCCAGCTATATCTGTTGTTGGGTGGCCAGTCCGACTCCACCCCAGATGACTTGGAGCGGGCGCTTCAGGACGTTGCAGACTGGCTCAGACTGAGTTGACTGAAATTGAATCCAACGAAGACGGAGGTCCTGTGCTTGAGTCAGAGTGGATTGGGGTTGGGGTTTCCACTTCCAGTCTTTGGTGGGGCGCCATTGGTGCCAGCGCCGAGGGTCAGGAGTTTGGGAGTGCTCCTGGATGCTTCCTTAACAATGGAGGCCCAGGTAGCAGCCACTGCCGCAGCAGCCTTTTACCATCTACGGCTGATCAGGCAGCTGGTTCCCTTCCTCGAACGTGATGACCTAGCTACAGTGATCCATGCTATGGTCACCTCGAGACTTGACCACTGTAACGCTCTCTACATGGGGCTGCCCTTGTCTCAGATCCGGAGGCTGCAGCTAGTGCAGAATGCCGTGGCCAGGCTGTTGATGGGTCTCTCTATGCGGGATCATATCCAGCCTGTGTTGCGGTTGCTGCACTGGCTGCCTATAGCATACCGGATCCGGTTCAAGGTGCTGGTGCTGACCTTTAAAGCCCTATATGGTCAGGGACCTGCCTACTTGAGGGACCGCCTTTCCCCATATGTGCCCCAGAGAGTACTGAGGTCAGGCACTCAACATCGCCTGACTCTCCCCGGTCCAAAAGACGTTCGGCTGCCTGTACCAGGGCCAGGTGGTGGCTCCACACTGGTGGAATGAGCTCCCGGATGACATCAGGGCCCCGCGGGACTTATTGCAGTTCTGCAGGGCCTGTAAGACGGAGCTCTTCCGCCAGGCTTTTCCTTAGGAGCTGCCATTGGGGCGGTGTAGGATACTATTGCCCAATCTGCTGAGCTTTTTGCCATCGCCTTTCACCATGAGAACCCTGTTGCTGCCAGTATTGATTGTTGCTTATATTGTTTTATTGTTGATGTTGTTATTTAAGCTTGTAAGCCATTTTATGGTTGGTAGCCGCCTTGAGCCAGCTTGCTGGATAGGCGGGATAAAAATGTAATAAATAAATAAATAAATAAATCCCATATAAGGGTATTCTAATCTTGTTTGTTTGTGGCCCAAGTATTGTACAGATAGGTATTATCGCTCCCATCATGTCAGGCCACTGACATACACGTCTTCACTTTTATTTACTACTTTGAGAAAGGACCCCAGCTTTTGGGGAAAAAATAATACATTGGCTCTGGCCACACGAGCGAGATAATTCAGAGGGGAAGCGAGGCTATTTTGCCCTGGAGCAATTTGACCCACAGTTGCGTGATCACACAGGTCTGTGAAGCTGCCGGCGCAACTTGCCTCTCCGTGATCAGACACAACCGTTGGCGAGTTCGGGTTTTTTGTTGTTGTTCATTTCCGATTCGCTTATTCGCTTAAACCGGGGGTTGATGAATCGCCTCTCCAACCTGGGGTCTTCCGCTAGCAGTATGCGATGATACGTATACTAAGAAGGGGAAAAAAACAACAGGCATGGCATCGGGATAGCCTGATCAGACTATCCCCGATGCCACAAGTTTGTGCTGGCGCGAGCACACAGGGAAAGTCCGACTGTGGCCCACAGCAACCCGTTTGCTACTGGAGTTTAACTAGTGGTTTTTTACTCCACTTCTCCAGAGGAGCAAAATGGCTTGCCCACAGTTGTGGGATGCTTCATAGATGTGCTGGTGTAATCACACTGCTTTGATCCACCGGTGAATCGTCCCTCTTGCTTGGCTAATGGGTGTGTATGATTGCGCCCATTATACCTCACTCTACATACTGTTGCTTTGTTTTCTGATGCCAATATTGTTGTGACAGACATTGGAAGCAAGAAACCAGTCCTCTTCCACAATTCATTCCATCCCTCCCTCCCTCCCTCCCTCCCTCCCTATCTATCTATCTATCTATCTATCTATCTATCTATCTATCTATCTATCTATCTATCTACCTACCTACCTACCTACCTACCTACCTACCTACCTACCTACCTATCTTCTTCTTCTTCTTCTTCATCATCATCATTATCATCATCATCATCTATCTGTCTACCTCATCCTGCTACTTAACTTACTAGTTTTAAGAAATTACTAAAATACAGAAAAAGCTAGACCCCATTTGAACAGCTGTGAAAATGGCTCCCTTCAGGTCTTCCCACATTCAGCCTTCTGGGAGCTCCCTTATAACTATGAGAATCTTCCATGCTGATCAGACTGGGTAGGTGTTCGTTTTGCACCAGTAATTATCCTATAATTCTTGTGTGACATTAGAGCCCATTTCACAGATGTGGAGCAAATGCATGTGCAGCCAGTCACTGATCCTGTATAGTATACTTGCCAGGGGTCCTTTCGAGCAGGAGCTCGGGGGAGCACAGCTCCGGGAGTTGGCGCCAGCCCCCCCCCCCCGCGGGGGAATGCCTGCTTGTGTCATGGCTGCAGCAAAATGACCCCACCCCCTGGAAAGGTCCTTGTTCCTCCGACCAGCCTTCTGAAGGCTTCAGCCACCACTGAAGCTATCCTCCCAGAATAGTGGTATTTCTGAGGCTTGGATTAGTAGCTGTCCCCTCTCTGCCAGCTTCTTTCTTTCTTTCTTTCTTTCTTTCTTTCTTTCTTTCTTTCTTTCTTTCTTTCTTTCTTTCTTTCTTTCTTTCTTTCTTTCTTTCTTTTTTTCTTTCTTTCTTTCTTTCTTTCTCTCTCTCTCTCTCTCTCTCTCTCTCTTTCTCTTTCTTTCTTTCTTCTCTCTCTCTCTCTCTTTCTCTCTCTCTGTCTCTCTTCTTTCTTTCTTGCCTTCTGACATACTTCTGGTGATGTCAGGGAGTGTGGCATATGCAAATAAGTTATGCTAATGAGTTATGCTAATGAGCTCCTGCACCTCTTTTTTTATGAAATGACCCCTGATATTTGCTATCTTAATTCTTTACACTTTAACTGTGTGTATGTTACATCTGATCACTGGGGAGAAAAAAGAATGCAATGGATGAAGCGGTTGTAGCACAGCTTTGATTTGGTCATGGATAGGGTTGCCAGCTCCAGGTTGGGAAATACCTGGAGATTTTGGGGGTGAAGCCTGAGGAGGGTGGAGTTTGGGAAGGGAAGGGACTTCAATGGGGTATAATATTATAGAACCGACCTTCCAAGGCGGCCGTTTTATCCAGGTGAACTGATCTCTGTCGCTTGGAGATCCATTGTAATAGCAGGAGATCTCCAGCCACCATTTGGAAGTTGGCAACCCCAGTTACAGGACTCCCATAGGGCAGTCTTAAAGCTACACCCTTCTGTGTCCGTTGAAGTCAATGGGCTTAGAAGGGCTTAACTCTGCACTGCCAGTTAGTTAATGCCCTGGATCCCTGAGACTGCTTGCCCCCTTCGTTTTCTTCCAGCAGATTATTTTATATTTTGCTTTACTCTGCTGTCATCCTGTTAGAAAAGCCATCATCTGATTTGTTTTCCCAGTTTCAGTTTTACCTGCAGTTGGCTCTCGTTTAATGGAATAAACTTTAGTTTGCACAACCCCCAAAGCCAAGAGGCCCTTGTTTTAGTGCAGTTCCCTCCTAGACTAGTTCAGATCACTGTAAAACGCCTGTTGGGTGCTTTGCAGACTCCTTAATGGCACGGATTGCTCCAGTTACTGCTGCTTTTGCCAGAGATGTGCGTCCTCTGGGAAAACCAGCTGCAAACAGAAGAAATCTGCCGCTAGCAAAACAGCACATTGGAACCACTTTTGTTTTCAAATTGCAGCCTCCTCTGGAAGGTTTACTCTGTAATGGGAATAAATGATTGACATCTCAAACCAAAGTAGACAGCCAATAAAATAAACTATCTGGCTACTGTTCGGCTGGGATTCAGACAACGAGCCTTAGATCAAGTGACACAATCCAGAGGAGACCTGGGGTGGGTATGGAGATGGAACTTTTGGTGGAATGCGGCCAGAGCTCAGCACAAAATGGTGCCTGGTTTTATCAAACCAGTCCATGGTTCTTCTGACTCAAAAGTCTTGCACAGATCAAAATCCAACTCTCTTACAGGAAATCACTGCCGCTAAATATTTAGTGACTCCTAAGGTAGTTTTCTGATCTTTATCTACAAGGAAAAACTGGACCTTTTTTTCAGATGATACATGGCCTATTAAGAGGGAGGGCAAATGCATTTCTCTCAAATAAGATGAGATTTCACACTTCAATAAAATGTGTTCTAAGGATTCAAGCTGACCAGATCCACATTTACAAACTCTGTCCAAATACTCTCTGCCTGTGAACTGGCCTTCTTGTATGGCTGAGGGAAAAGAATTTAACCAATTTATGCAGAGGTGTTTCCCCTCACTTTAACTGTGCATGTCCGTAGGGGTTTTCTCTGTCATTCTGCATTGATTTTCCTCCCTTCAGTGCTCAGTTCGCTTTCTGGTTGCTATTTCCCTGGGTTTTCTGAGAATGCTTTTGTGCTGATTTGTCCCTTGTTTCACTTCCAAGCCAAAGGTAATTCAAAAGTGTACAGATTTCCTTGGATTCCCCCCCTTTTGCTACCTCTCAAAGGTCACTCTCCTGCCCACACCGAGGCCATTCTGTCCACTCAGCACCTTCTGCCATCCTCCCCTCTTCATTGATGTACAAGCTCCATTTTAAAATATATATATATTTTTTGACAAGTGGTTTGAGTCTAATAATATTAGACTATCACTAGTCTTGGATCACTGAATTTTTTTAAAAAATTAAATGATGGGGGGGAGCTTAAAAGAAGCTGTGTGATGTTTAGTTCCCTGCTGGGATTGGAGAGGAAGGCAAACAATAGTGTCCCCAGTGCAAAAAAAAAAAAAAAGATTTCAGTGCTGCATGCAAACAAAATAAGGGGGGGAGTGGCACAGAATGAAATTGACATGAGAGGTAAAGGCAGAGAGACACTGGGAAGGAAAGCCTAAAGCTTTGAAAACATTTTCCCTTTAATGTTTTAGTGAATAAAGCTGGGGGAACCATTTCGGCAGCCTCCATAAGCCTAACATTAAAATGGCACCTGAGCAAACCACCAAACTTAAGAATTGCTTGGGATCAATTCACTTGGAGGACACAGTGCAACCAGCACAGGACAGGCTTTAAATGACTGCCAAGATTACAAGCCATGTGCAGGATCAAATTAGAGAATCACAAAGAGAAAACCACACAAATTTGCAAGGTAGGGCAGGAAATTAGCTTGACTATGCAGCTGCACTAGGGCATCGGCAAAAATAACCCATTTTTTTAATGTAGAGGCACAAGACTAAAAAAAAAACTCTCCAAAGCTTCTGCCAGAAGACTCCTTCCCCATACAAATTGCAGTCCTGTGAAAAGTGTGGTGGTATTGCAGCAGAGTTTGCACAGGTGCCTGCACACACACACATGTTGCCAGTGATCATAGCTTGCAGTACCATTGACACTGGGCTCTACCATGTATTCTGTACACTCATCATGTTTCCCCATTTTATGAGATCGTGTGACTCTCTCCCATTTTTCACAGTGGCTGATAACACAGCAAAGAATCCCCTAGTGCTCGGCAATATGGGGAAAGACTTGGCAGCTGCTTGTCAGTTTGAAAAAAGATCTGGTTAGTTTCAACAGTGGGTTTCCCCCTTTGCCTGCTTTCCTTTCTATTCCCTTTCATTCAACAAACTAATTCTAAAATGCCTGCGTAAAACCTGAACTACGAGGATTTAAATGGAAGGCACTTGCTACACACTAATGTGCAGCTGCAATAGTGCAACTGCATAAATTAAAAAAAAAAACTTTGGACGCCACCCCCCACACGTCACAAGTGACATTCCACCCTGATTTAGAAAAGTGGGTTTTTAAAACTGTAGTTGCAGAATAAATACATTGAATAAAAAGGAATGGTGCATAAGGCGGGCACAGAATCCAAAGTCAAGATTAAAGGCTTTCTGCTCTGAAAATTTGCAGCAAGATGTACATGTGTAATAGGCCCAGGTGAGTATAAATGCTCTTGTACAATGAGGGATTGTTGGGTCTTTTAAGGAGCTCAGAATAGCATAAGAGAAGGGCATTCCAAAGAACTCTGGTGAGCATACAGATTGTGCCTTCAATAAAGTACTTGTTCTATCCACATTCAGTACTGATAGCTTTATTTGTATATGTGTACATCTTTATCACTGAACCCTAGTCATTGGAGCCTGTTCTTAATTATCACCTTCCAAGGCCCCATATAAAGTTCTTTCTCAGATTCAAAATTCTTTTCCTCGCACTGGAGATTTTTTGCTTTATTTAAATGCCAAGATCTACGCACACGCTTCCAATGAATTCTGAGCCAATTCAGCTCTAAGAGGAATACCTGAAAGACAGCTTGGTACACAGCAGATCTTGTGAATTAAGTGTCATAGAGGTCCATGGTAACAGTGGATGAGCATGACCCTTCTCTCTCTCCCCCCCCCAGCAACAGTCAGGGTTCCCACGCTCCCATTGGCTGGCAATCCTAGACCAGGAGCTCAGTCTGCATATCAAGCTAGCTTCCTGTCCGAAAGATGTAAACCTTATCATACACCTCAACTGCTTTTTTCCTGTGCGAGGAAAGAAACAGCCAAAAGACTCTTTGAAGAAGATGACTGCTGGGTTTCAAAAAGCCCTGTTTCTCAAGAACTATTATGTGTGTGTTCTTTCATTCTCTTCCTTGGGGTGCAAGACAACATTGGATGCACTTGAATCAGACACTCAATGGCTCAGTGGTCAGAAACAGGTCAGGATGTTCCAGCTGGGGCATTATCCTGCCAGCACAGGCATAGGAAATTATAACAACTGGGTTTCAAAGACTGGTATGTCACAAATGCCAGTATCTACACTATTTTGCCCTGTAGTTTGCAGAAGTTGAGGCTCTGGTTAGAAATATAGGGTTTATTATCTGTATTTTTATTTGATGCCTTGTAATTGGTTTTGGGTTTTGTATATAATGTATGATGGAACCCATCCTGAGCTTACTATGCAGGGAGGGCGGGATACAAATCTAATAAAATAAATAAGCAAATAAGTAGGAGTTTGATTAGTTCACAGTAGGTGCTGATGGGAGCAGGTCTTTGCCTCTTCCTCCCCCTGACTCTTTTCTGAAGATCAGGAGAGTCTTGCAAGCAAAATATGCCATAGGGGGTGGGGGTGGGGCTGCGGCAATGATGGGGTGGAGATACCAGGGATTGAAACTGGGACATTCTGCATGCTGAGCATCTAGTCATGTTAACAGTTACACATTGCTTCAGTTCTTTTTCAGAGTGCCATTGGGATGTAGTAGGTAAGAGTGTCGGACTAGGATCTGGGAGACCTGGGTTCAAATCCCTACTCATGTCATAGAAGCTCACTGGGTGGCCTTGGGCAAGTCACACCCTCTAACCTACCTCACAGGGTTGTTGTGACGATAAAAGGGAGGAGAGGAGAACGGTGATAGAATCCGCTTTGTGTCCCCATGGGGAGAAAGGCAGGGTGCAAATGAATGAATTAAATAAATAATAAATAAATGTCTGGCTTGTTCCAGGTTTTTACAATCCAAATTCTACTGCACTGTTTATTGGATGTCCCATCCTGTTGATTGCATTGACTTACTTTGCCTGCCTGTGGTACCAGTGAGAAAGGCAGACTATAAGTAGCATAAATCAAAATCAAAATCCTGGACATCCCTTGATGATCGCTTAGAAGCCTTCCTGAAACTTTTAGGTGGTTCGTCTCTTAAACAAAGAGCCATTTAATCTGAAGGAAGGCTTCCTAAGCTAGAGAAAGGTTCCAGACCTTGCGTAAGCAAATAGCAGGAGACAAGCCGAAGGTTAACACCACACAATATATGATCTTTAGTCGGATGGGATCACCTTTGTGACTAGTCCTGGGAAATTGTCTCAGGAAAACAACTGCTGCACTCAAGCAGCAGCCATGAAAGTGAAAGACAGAAGACAAATATTTAATAAACTGGGGAGACGGGATTTTCAGGACCCCCTTTCCCAGCACTTCTGGCCACCAAAACAAAAGGAATGAACAGTAGGGGTGTGTGCGTAAAGTGCCTTTAAATTGCAGCTGACTGTATTGTTTTCAAGGCAAGAGATGTTCCAAGCTAGTTTGCTATTGCCTGCCTCTGCGAAGGGACCCTGGACTTCCTCGGTGGTCTCCCATCCAAACCAGGGTCAGCCTTGCTTTGCTTCCAGGGTCTGACGAGATCAAGCTTGCCTGGGCCATCCAGGTCAGAGTAAACATTAGATACAGTTCTGAAATTCAACTTGGCTGCTCCAGGAATGGTTATTCACCATGAATTTGTTTAAATATCTCCGTTGTGGCTTTTTATTTGTTAAGGAAAACAGAATTCGCTACTAGAAAGCCTGCGGCTTCTTTAACTGTTGCTTTGTGGTGTGTATTTCCACCTCAGCAAGGGTTCCCCCAGCGGTCTCTCACCACCAGATTGTTCTATTATCACTCTGCATGCCGTACAAAGCAATTGCATTAGCAGCAATCTGCCACTGATCAGGGAGAACCTGTCCACAGCAGAAAGAGGAATAGCTCTCATAAGTAAAAAGCTAGAGCTGCAGGACCTTCGCAAAGTATATAGCCCAGTGTCCAGCCTGCGGCAAGGGCTTATATTGAGTCAGCCCATGGGCCATCAAGGTCAGGATTCTTTACTTGGGCTGGCGGTGGCTCTCCAGGGTTTCAGATACAGGTCTTTCACATCACCTACTGCATGGTTGTTTTAGCTGGAAATACCAGGGATTGAATTTGAGACCATCTCCCTGCAAAGTGGATGCTGCGCTATTGAGTCATGGCCCTTCCCTCTAATTTAACTTCGAGAGTGCCTTCTTGTTCATGTGCTTACCGATATCGTTGCTGATTCATGCCTGATTTTGCACTGAAGTCACATCGGCTGACTGTTAAAATCTGACGTAAACAACACATTGCCATGTATCCAGCTATACAATTCCAAAGATTTAATGGCAATTAAGGCTTCAGAAGAGAGGGCACTGATATCTGCCAATTCTCCCCTCCCACTGTATATGCCCACTTTATCCCTGATGCTCTTAAGAGGACATAAGGACATAAGAGAAGCCAATGTTGGATCAGGCCAGTGGCCCATTCAGTCCAACACTCTGTCACACAGTGGCCAAAAACACCAGGTGCCCTCAGAAGGTCCAGCAGTGGGGGCAGGAAGCCATCCCTCTGTTGCCCCCCCCCCAAAAAAAACCCACCAAGATTACAGAGCATCACCTGCCCCAGACTGAGAGTTCCTATCTATACATTGTGGCTAATAGCCACTGGTGGACTTCTGCTCCATATGTTTATCTAATTCCCTCTTGAAGCCGTCCATGCTTGTAGCCACCACCACCTCCTGTGGCAGTGAATTCCATGTGTTAATCACTCTTTGGGTGAAGAAGTACTTCCTTTTATCTGTTCTAACCCGACTGCTCAGCAATTTCATGGAGTGCCCACGAGTTCTTGTATTGTGAGAAAGGGAGAAAAGGACTTTTTTCTCTACCTGCTCTATCCCATGCATAATCTTATAAACCTCAATCATGTCACCCCTCAGCCGTCGTTTCTCCAAGCTAAAGAGTCCCAAGCGCTTCAGCCTTTCTTCATAGGAAAAGTGTTTCAACCCTTTTATCATTTTAGTTGCCCTTTTCTGCACTTCTTCCAATGCTATATCTTTTCTGAGGTGTGGCGACCAGAACTGTACACAGTACTCCAAATGAGATCGCACCATCGATTTATACAGGGGCATTATGATACTGGTGATTTATTTTCAATTCCCTTCCTAATAACTCCCAGCATAGCATTGGCCTTTTTCGTTGCAGTCGCACACTGTCTCGACATTTTCATTGAGTTATCTACTACGACTCCAAGATCTCTCTCCACCAGTCTCCACCAGTCTCCACCAGTTCGGACCCCATCAACATGTATTTATAGTTAGGATTTTTGGCTCCAATGTGCATCACTTTGCACTTGGACACATTAAACCCATTTGCCACGTTGATGCCCACTCACCCATCCTTGACAGATCCCTTTGGAGTGCCTCACAATCCTCCCTGGTTCTCACCACCCTGAACAACTTCGTGTCATCTGCAAATTTAGCCATTGCTTACTCCCAACTCCAAATCATTAATAAACAAGTTAAAAAGTATTGGACCAAGTACTGATCCCTGCAGTACCCTACTGCTTACCTCCCTCCACTGAGAAAATTGCCCATTAATACTCACTCTCTGTTTCCTATTAATTAGCCAGTTTTTGATCCACAAAAGGACTTGTCCTTTTATCCCTTGACCATTGAGCTTTCTTAGGAGCCTTTGATGAGGAACTTTATCTAAAGCTTTCTGGAAGTCAAGGTAAACAACATCTATTGGGTCCCCCTTGTCCACATGTTTGTTTACTCCCTCAAAGAACACTAACAGGTTAGTGAGACAAGATCTTCCCTTACAGAACCCATGCTGAGTCTTCCTCAAGAGATTTTGTTCATCAATGTGCCTACTAATTTTTTCCTTAATAACAGTTTCCACCAACTTACCCGATATCAGCGTCAGACTGACTGGCCTGTAATTTCTCGGATCTCCTCTGGAACACTTTTTAAAGATAGGAGTAACATTCACTACCTTCCAGTCCTCAGGAATGGAGGCAGATTTTAAGGAAAGATTACATATTTTTGTCAGGAGATCCACAAGTTCACGTTTGAGTTCTTTCAGAACTCTCGGATGTATGCCATCCGGGACCGGTGATTTATTTGTTTTTAAGTTGTCTATCAGACGGAGGACCTCCTCTCTTGTCACCTCAATCTGACTCAGGTCTTTCAACGCCCCCTCCCGAAATCAGTGGTTCTGGTGTGGGCAGGCACTTCTCATCTTCCACAGTGAAGACAGAGGCAAAAAATGCACTTAGCTTCTCAGCCATTTCCCTATCATCCTTCACTACACCTTTTACCCCATGGTCATCCAAGGGCCCCACTGCTTCCCTGGCTGGTTTCCTACTTCTAATGTATTTGAAGAAAGTTTTATTGTTGGTCTTTATGTTTTTTGCGATATGCTCCTCATATTCCCTTTTTGCCTGCCTGATTACAGACTTGCATTTTATTTGCCACAGCCTGTGTTGCCTTTTATCAGCCTCACTGAGCCTAGCTTTCCACCGCTTAAAGGAATCTTTCTTACCTTTTACAGCTTCCATTACTTTGTTTGTTAACCATGCAGGCTTTTTTCTATACCTATTTGTGCCTTTCCTAACCTGCGGTATATATTTTCTCTGAGCCTGTAGGATTGTTATTTTAAATAGTCTCCAAGCTTCCCCAATGGTTTTGACCCTTTCTACTTTTCCTTTCAGTTTTCTCCTCACATATCCCCTCGTATCAGAGAAGTTACCCCTTTTAAAGTTAAAAATGGTTGTCTCAGTCTTTTTGGGCAACTCCCTATTTATACAAATGTTGAATTCAATAACATTATGGTCACTGTTCCCAAGCGGTGCAATCACTTTAACATCTCTCACCAGGTCTTGGGCGTTATTTAGGATTAAATCCAGGATCACCTCTCCCCTGGTCGGTTCTGTAACCATCTGCTCCATAGCACAGTCATTGAGAGGGTCTAGAAACTCAATCTCTTTTTCCCGACCTGAACACATATTGACCCAATCAATGTATGGGTAGTTAAAGTCACCTATTACAACACAGTTATTTCGTCTAGCCGCAATCTTTAATTCATTCATCATTTTATAATCCTCCTCTATCTTTTGATTTGGTGGGCGATAACAAACTCCCAATCTTGAGGAGGGGTTCACACCACATGGTGCACGGCACCCACCAACACCTTCCCTGCTTTTAGAAAGTGGGTGCAGCTCCTGCGCAGCAGCGCTTCTGATTGGCTGCTGGAGCTATAATTGGCTGTGCAAATTAAAATAACTGTTGCTTGAAGTGGCAGCTAACACCTCTGTGTTGGTTTTATTCTCTCTTGCGCCTCTTGGCCAGCGTATTTTTTTAAAATTACTCCTTTCATCTCCTGTGCTTTGGCTTCCTTTGTGTGTGGCACCACATCCCATGATGGCCAGTTTGTGGCTGTGCCCAACCACTTTGTGTTAGAATGCTAAAGGTGCCTGCAGGATCAGAAAAGTTGGGGACTCCAGCTCTTGAGTGTCTGCTCACCGCCCCCCCCCCAAACATTTTATTAGGCTGAAAAGACAGCAACAGGAAGGGGAAATGGACAAGTCCTGTCCTGCAAAATCCACAGGTGGGTAGATACCCACAATGATCTTCTTGAGCCAACTCTTATAACCATAAAAGGGCCACCGGTATGTTGTGAGCATTTTTGTGAGTCATCAGGTTTGCAATATAATACTCTACTAAATTCAGTCAGCAAGGGCAGTAAATGTGCAGCAGATTGGTCCTAATTTTAGTATTTGAGCATGTGTATTTGATTACAAAATATGTGTGTACCAGATCAAGTGTGGACGCCTAGCGCATGTATAATGAATGTAGAATGAGCAGCCCCACTGGTGGTGGCACCTTGTATTTTTGGCCACAGTGTGACAGAGTATTGGATTGGATGGGCCATTGGCCTGATCCAACATTGGCTTCTCTATGTTCTCTTATGTTCACCTCTTCAGTGAATGTTTTGGAGTTCCTAAAAGCTGTGTGTCTAATTTTACTACTACGACGATTTATATCCTGCTCTCCCTGACAAGGCGGGCTCAGGGCAGCTTACAAACAATTCAAAAATACAATTAAATACAGTATAATACAATAAAAACTATCATAAGCTTATAAATTACTTAAAATAATGATCAGTTAAAACAGATACGTAAAACGCTGGAACACACTCAAGCAACAAGTGGAGCAGTTCTTATAACATAGTTTAGGTGACTGTTGGATGTCCGTATTTCACACCAGTACAGTTCTCACATTATTATGTGGTGAGCACAGGTTAGGAACTTCGATGGTAGGAACCAGGTTACAGGCTGGAAAGCCAGGGCACAGGGACATTCCTGGTGTGTACTGTGGCTCCTTAGCCAAATGCCTGGTGGAAGAGCACCTTCTTGCAGGCCCTGCAGAACAGTAAGAGGTCCTGGGAGCTCTACCGGGAGCTCATTCCAACAGGAAGGAGCCGCCACCGAGAAAGCCCTGGTTCTGGTTGCTGCCAGTCTGACATCCCTGGGACCTGGGAGGGCTAACTGATTTTGTGCCCCTGAATGCAGTGTTTTACAAACAATTCACATACATACTTGACAGTGCACTTATGTACTTCATGTTTGAGTACGCTGACCAGGTTGCAAGGATAAAATCAGAATCAGTACAGATGTAAACAGGCTTGAAACTTCACCCGTACTTGTATCCTTTTCTTTAAATGCAAATGAACAAAGTTTTTGGCGGAAACAGTGACTCTACTTAGAGGTTTCTCCGGCAGTATGAGAACACAACTTTTATCTCATTGAACACAGTTTTTCTTTGCATTCAAGAACTATCTGTTTTACATTCAGTGTGTGGAACACACACGTATTGTCCTTGAAACATCTTGATAATAACGAAGTACAGCTTATTTAAAACAAAGCAAAGGGTTTTGCAGAAATCTTGGAAACAAACTGTTTTATAATGACAGCAGCTTTTATGGACTGTGCGCGCATTTGACGAGATGGATTGTTGTCCACATAAACATACGCTATAATAAATGTGCCAGTCTCTAAGCTATCACAAGATATTTTAGTTTTGGCCTTTTTCTTTTTTGCTCCAACAGATGAAGAAGGTTACCCCTCCTGCAGTTAGCTTTAAATCATTTAATTAGAATGCTTACTCCACGACTTCAGTGTAGCCAAAGTGACACCTAGTGGTTGGTTGACTCTCCTGCGCGCAACTCTCTCAGTCATGCTACTGCAATCCAACCCTGTCCTTAACATCTGTACTACTTAAAAGCTCATAGCTTGACAGTATATTCTTAAAGCATTTCTGTTTAAATGCAAATTTAATTAATAGGAATCGGATCCTATGAACTGTGAGTGCCAGGTGATCGTGGGGGTGGATATTTTTAGCTTCTCCCAGCATCCTCTAAAAGCCAGTCTTGGAAATCTGGAGGTCACTGTGGACAGAATGTTTCAATGCTCGGGGCAGGAGATGTTTTATTTAAGTAAGGAGAAACCTGGGCAACCCCCCCCCCTCCTCATTTCCTTCCTTCTACCAGCAAAGGTGGCGCAGCAGAGCCAGTCCTGGGCAGGTGCAATGGGACGAGAGGCGACTTTTCTCCTGGCTGCCACCCATTGTGTCTGGTGACGTTTTGCCACTGAACCTCCATTGACCCCCAAGGTTTGCCTTTTGGAAATCTTAAGAGGGCTGTTGGGGGAAGGAGGAGGCAGGGAGATGCCTGCCCTTGCAAGCACCTCCCACTCAGGGTTCATAGGATCCATTCCCATGTCAGCTCAGCCAGGGGCGTAGACTTTTTAAAGCCCCGGGGGGGGGGCTCTCTCGTGCGCACGCGCAAAGCGCGCACGCGCACTCAGGACCATGTCCCCACCGCTCTCCCCCCCCGCCCCAGGGAGCCGCCGCCGCCGCTTCCCTCCCCCGGGCCGTGCCCGCCTGCCCGCCCGCCGCGCTCCCCGCCCCCCTCCCTCCCTCTCCCCGCTCACCTCGGGCGCCGGTGTAGGATTACTGCTGCTGCTGCAGCCTGCAGCCGGGGGCCGGCGCATCGCCCTTGTGGGTCCCCGGCTCCCGCTCCGCCTCGCGCTCGGGGCGTGTGGGGATGGCGCAGATGGAGCGCCTGGTGGCCAGTCAGCCGGCCATCGCCACCTCTCCTTCCCCCCTCCCGCCCCAGGGAGGCAGGAGGGCAGGCCGGGGGGGGGGGGGGGAGGAGAGGCGGCGACGGCCGGCTGACTGGCCACCGGGCGCTCCATTTTGCCGGGGGGGGCTCGAGCCCTCGAGCCCCCCCGTAGTTGACACCCATGTGCCCAGCCACTGAGATGAGAGATTTTTTTTTTAAACTATCCCATTAACAAAACATATTGTCAAGCCCTGGCGTCCCTGGGTCTAGCTTCAGGGGGTTGGTTCCTCCAGGGCTTGATTTCTAGCCGGTGAGCAGGTTATCAGATGCTGCAGGAGGAGGCTGGTTCCACTACTACTTCTGTCCCCTCTTTCCTGCTCACAGGCTCTCCCTTTTATTGATTCCCCCACCCCACGTGCAGCTCAGGGAGAGCCATGCGCTCTTCTTCCCTGGCCTGCCTGAACTGGCTCCCTTAAATCATCCCCCGGAAACCTCATCTCTCCTGAATCCTCCAATCCTTGTGCTCTTACAAAAGGCAGTGGGTGGGAGCTCATGCAGTGGCCAACCTGTCCTGGAGGCTTTCCAGCCAGCCTCGCCTACCACCTATACCACTATATTAGAATACCACAAATTCAACTGTAAATAATTCACAGGAAGTATTACAGTGTATTTGATGTCAGATCACATTATTGCTTCATTAGAGGTTCCTTGAATGTGTTCTCTTACTTCTATTTGCATATGTATCAATTTTTCTTAATAAATAAAAAAAACAAAGCAGCGTACAACACCAAAGGTCTCCTATGATGGCCTCGTCCAGTTCCCTCCCTCAGAAGCAAGATTTTTCCTCCGTTTTTCTTTCCATTTATTGACTGAGCTACCCTAGTAATGTGTTTTCTTTTTTGCTGAAGAACTCTGGCTGTCCCACCCTGTCACCATATTTTGGCTGTTGGCTCAGCCCAGGAACCCGAGGGAAGGATCAGGAGCCCGCTTTAACTTAAACAACTAAAATGGCACTTGAGACATTTTGAAATTTAAAAATTACAAAATATTTTATTTAACATAGAGGGGAAAGGTCAGATAAAATCAGGGGTTGAAATTTCTGAGGTAAAACCAGTAAATGCACAGACTTTAGTTCTTATGTTTCAGGCTAATGAGAGTTTCTTAAGCTTTTCACAGTGACTTAAATTTTTATGTTGAGAGGCTTTTGTTCCAGTGTTTTCCCCAAACACTCCAGTATACTTTCTATGATGAGTATTCTCTCTTTTGGTTTCCAGAAGGCTGGTGTACTCTTTCCAGTACCCAAACCCTTTCTCTTGAAACACCAGTACCCATCTTGAGTTTTTAACTGACTTTTAAGGTTTCTTACAGGCATTTTCTAATTGCACCAGACCAGGGATCTCTATACTCTTCAGAGTTCACCCTACTTGACTGGGTAGGGAATTTTGTTCTCTCTCTAGAAGATCCCTTTCCTTGGCCCAAATGGGAGTCTGAGCCTACTTCCCAAACTTCCTTGCAAACGTCCCCTCAGTTCTCCTGCCTGTGTTAAACTGCTCTCTGTTAAGGCCGAATTCCAAAACTGCCAGTACTTGACTCTTTTCAGCTAGGGCTGAATTCAGTCAAGGCAGAATTTGACTGAATCCTCCTCAGCATCCAATTCAGAAGTCTTTCTCTGCTCAGCCAATGTTAACCAACCAGATCTCTTGGAACAGCCTGTCACTCAAGGCTCTCTGGCTCTGTGAAGAATTAACCCTTCACAGCCCTTTATCTGTTCACCCAGCTTTTAAGCTTTTAAAAGTGCAGTCTGTCACAGCCCCAATAATCTAAAAACTCAAAATCTTTTTGACAAAAATCCAGGGAGAGGGATCAAAAGCCAAATGAATAGGGGGAACTTAAAGAAAGGAAAGAGGAACATTCCACACCTCCACAATCTTGGGGCTACAGCTAGAAAGACCCTGCACTTCTAGTATCAACCATTCATGTGATGGTCTCGGAAACAGACAGATGGAGTTAACCAGGGGAGTTTGTACAAGGAAAGACAGTCTCTGGGGTATGTGAGTTCCAGGCAGCAGAAGGTTTCACTGAAGCTCTACTCCAGAAAGAGGCTTGTGAACCACCCATGAGGGCACCCGGTGAACTTATGGTTGAGTGCCCACTGGCAGCAGCTTGCCTTAGCCACCTACAGAAAGGCATCCGGAGTAACACAGGCATCATAATGCTGCCAGAATCCCATCCCAGCTCCTGCACTTTCAGATCCGTGTTTTAAATTGCACTAATTAGGTCAAACTGGTCTTCATGTGTCACAATCATTTTATATCAAATAAGGAGAAAAGTGTTTGTTCACATCGATCACTGCTTATAAACGAGGCATTAAGAAGCTTACAGTCTTTTGGCACTCTAGCCATATCTGATCATTGGGCACTGGGATCATACCCAGCCTCTCCCAAGAGCCATTCAATTCCATCTAACAGTCCATCTAGTGTTGCAGCTTCGATATCCTGAACCTGTTTTAAAAAAAGACACAAATGTTGGCTATTTATTCGAAATTAGAACCCTCCTTCCCACAATAGGATGAAAATTTATCTGGGGGTGTTACAGCAATTGTGTACATACGCATATTTTTTTTTAAAGACTCTTTAGTAGAGGAGGAATGGTAGGACTATGGACAGAACACGTCCATACATTTAAATAACACGCAATGTGTTGCATCCAACCAGCCTTTCCACTGGTGCAAAAAAAAAAAAAGAGGAAAGAATCCTCTTTGACCACCAAAAATGTCTGTGGAGAAGATCATGGGACCCGAATGGACCAAAACCATGTCATGCAGGGGCAGTAATAAGAAGGAGAACTGGGCGAGATGGAGCAGGCAAGCTGACTGGATCCAACCCACTGTGTGGGTTAGTGCCTCAATAGTCAGGTACTAACTTCCAAATGAAAAACAATCCAGAACTAGAGAGCCAGTTTGGTGTAGTGGCAGAGCCGGGTTTGATTTCCCCACTCCTCCACACGCAGCTGCTGGTGTGACCTTGGGTCAGTCATAAGTTCTTTCAGAGCTGTTCTCTCAAGGGCAGTTCTCCAGAGAGCTCTCTCAGCCCCACCTAGCTCACATGGTGTCTGTTGTGGGGAAGGGAAGGGGAAGGAGATTGTGAGCCGCTCTGAGACTCCTTCGGGTAGTGAAGGGCAGGGTATAAACCCAATCTCTTCTTCTTCTAGAGCACTAATCAGGGGCAGGACTTGTGATGAGATCTGACATTGCGCTAATGAGATTTCAGAAACCATTTATGCTACAGTAAGGAATATACCACATGAAGGCATACCTTTGCAGGGGGGGAAATAACTTGCTAGGGAAGCTTAGTAATTAAAATGCAGGTATGCTCAGAAAGAGAAGTGTCACAAAGGAAATGCAATAGTTGCTTTGCTGGATCAGATCACATTCCACTGAATCCAACATTTTGTTTCCAACCTCAGTCCTTCTGAAGTACAAACATTGCATGGAAGGGATATTAGCATGTGATATTCAGAGATTTGTGGCCTCTCTATGTTAAAGTGACTGTTCTTTAAGGACTAACAGATATTGATGAACCAGTCCAGTGTTCCCTCTAAGATGAGTTAGTATGAGCTAGCTCACAGTTTTGTAGCATCCGGCTCACAAATTTTTGTCTTCGCTCAGGATGATGGCTCCAGAGCAAACTAATTCGCTCGCTCACAACTTTAATGCCAGTAGCTCACAAAGTAGAACTTTTGCTCACAAAACTCCACAGCTTAGAGGGAGCATTGCACCAGTCCCTCCTTGAGTTTATCCAAACAAAAGCCACCAGGGCTGGTGGCCATCACTACAACGTGTCAGAGTGCAGTGAGCAACATAATAATACATCATGTGAAGAAGTATTCCTTTGTTGTCCTTTTGGAACTTACTACCAATCAGTTTCACTGTCCCAGTGTTGCATAAAAGAAGAACAAACAAAGCATAGGTACCATCCATGGTTGGCAAAGCAAGTTGAGTTGTAGTTGATGTGCCATGTAAATACAAGGAATCCTCTTGAGCTCAGCACTCGAAATGCAGGACAAGATGAGCACAGGTCTCCCTGGAGGCCCAAGGGCCGGGTTAAGCATTGCTGCCATCCAAGCAACTTCAATCTGCCGGCTGAGTCCTGCAAGAGAGACGGTTGTTTCATGTGAAGCTGCCTTAGACTGAATCAGACCAACGGTCCATCAAAGTCAGTATTGTCTACTCAGACTGGCAGCGGCTTTCCAGGATCTCAAGACAGAGGTCTTTCACATCGTCTACTGCCTGGTATTTTCAACTCGAGAACCCGGGGATTGAACCTGGGACCTTCTGCATGCAAAGCAGAGGCTCTTCCACTGAGCCACAGCCCCTCCCCTGTTTCATCAGCCCTTACCAGATACCACCCTTACCAGATACCATCAGCAACATTCAGAGTTCCTTACTCTTGTGGGCTTCAGCGTCTGCAACGTAGATAAACCCGTCAACCAACTGGCACAGGTTTTTAACGTGTTCAATTGGATTGTACTGCATTGTCCCATCCAAGCTGTTTATTTCGTGGAACATCTTGTTGATGGGATTGGCAGACTCTTCTTTGCCTGTGCGTCTTTCCTTGCTGGAAAGAGAAGCACGAACCGTTTAGAAGGAAAGTAGGATTGAGAGAATTCTCAGAGTTTAGAGGAAGCAGATGAGTGGGGCCTTAGGCAAGAGGTGGCACAAATAAACGAACAACATTTTTGAAAAATCCCAAATTTGGATTCCCCCACTGTACTGCTCAATTTCCCACTATTTGCTGCGTGGCGGAATTTTGACCAGCATCCCCCCCCCCCCCCCCCCGATTTTCCTCGCATCTTCTTGAACTTTATTTTTGAGAAATCTGACTTTAAATCTGTGCTTAATTGATTCTGAGCTGGCTTTTGTTTCACTCTGGCACACATGTCCATTCTGCATCACAACAAACTATTCTTCAAACTCCCTTTGGTTCTTAAGGAGTCTCCTATCTGCCTTGAAGAACTGTCATGGAAACACAAGCCAAAATTTCCACTGCATGAACAGAATGACTCCTGCACTTCTCTGGAGTTAGATCAAAAGTTTCTTTGAAACACTCTTGAGGGTTTCCTGGCTCACCATATGAGCTTGGCCTTACACTGAATGAGACCCTTGGTCTACCTAGGTCAGTATGGTCTGTCAGTGGCTCTCCTGGGTCCCTTTTGGAGGCCTTTCATATAACCTACTACCTGATCCTTTCAGCCAGGCATGCTGGCAATTGACCCAGGAACCTTCTGCATGCAAAGCTGATGCTCGCCCACTGAGCTACCTCTCACCAAATAAACCTTACCTTGTCTTGGAATATAGCGTCAAAATATTGAATCTCTGGTGGTTCTTATAACGAAATGTGAGTCCTGATCCTATTCCTGTTTGGGACAAAAACAAGCAAACAGAAAGACTTTTAAGATCTGTTCAAAGCTGACAACCTACTGGAGGAGCGATGCTTGAATTCAGCCTAGAAGTTCTTCTTTCTGATCCCAGGTACAAGAGGATTGGTTGCTGTTACTCCAGTGGGGTTGGGGAGACAGGGAGAGGTGGCATAAAGTATTGTTTAACAACATAAACTTGTAGGGCCCCAGTTCAAAATCTTGGCTTTTCATTTATTAATAGAACCCCAAAGCCTGAGCAACAGGCTGGTGAGAAGCATTGACTCTAGAAGTCCCAAGTTCATTTCCTGAAATCTCTAGTGAAAGGATGAACATGCAAAACTGCCTTATAGTGAATCAGACTATTGGTCCATCTACTCAGACTGGCAGCCAGGGTCTCAGGCAGAAGTCTTTTGCATTACCTACTATCTGATCCTTTTAATTAAAGATGCCAAGGATTGATCCTGGGAGCTTCTGCATGCAAAGCAAATACTCTACCACTGAGCTGCAACCCCCCCCCCCCCCCCACACACACACACACTCTCAGGCAGCAGAGTTAGGAAAAGGACTCAGCCTCTGCTCTAGTGAACTGCTGCTGTTGAAGAAGCATCACTGAATGACATGGATAAATGAATCCACAGAAAGTGGCTTCATCTATTCAATATTGTGCCCTCTTCCCCTTAACAAAACAACAACAACCAAAGTGGTATTACCATGAATTTGTCTGTGAGGTATACCAGCGAGTGGCAAAACCTCTGGACTCGTCATCATTTTATGCACCAAAGATTCATCCAAGTCTTCCAGTCCCGGCCCAAACATAGCAAAGCGGGGCTCTGTCTGTTTGACCAGCGAATGTAAAAGGGAAGTCATCGCTCTATAAGTGGATTGACCGGATTTCAGGGGTCTTTTCCACCCAGAAGAACACTTCTTATAGCTGTGGGTAAAAAAATGACAGTGATAAAAACAGACGATGGCAGCTTAAAAGGAGCAGAGTGGATGTTTTTCAGCACGATCTGTGATTCTGTTGAGGACTCTGCAAAGTTAGGGGAGAGTATTTATTTTATTTTATTCGATTTTTAGACCGCCCTCCTTGCAAATGGGCTCAGGGCAGTGAACACATAAATAAATAAACAAACAAACAAACAATAACTATTATTATTATTATTATTATTATTTGCCATACCCCTATTTATGCTGGGCTCTGGGCGATGTACAGAAAAGGCAAATTGCCATAAAACAAGACAAAATTTAAAATTCAAATACAGTTAACAAGAAATAAAATCAGAATAAAATCCCAGATGGTGATTTGTGGTTTCCTGCTCTCATTCTGGACTACTACCCATTCTGGCTATTTGTCGGGAGGGGAGAAGGAGACTTAAACAATATATAAGAGGCATAGGCGTAGAGTACAGGGGGGCTCAAGCCACCCCTGAAATTTCCGGGGGGGGGGGCTCAGCCACCCCCTGGCAAAACAGAGCGCCTGCTGCCGCACCTCCCCGGGTCCTTCTGAGGCCTGACCACTGCTGCTGGAGAGGGAGAGGGAAGGGGTGGCCGGGGGGGGGGGGGAGAGGCACTGGCAGTAGCGGCTGGCGGGCCTCGGAAGGGCCCGGGGAGGCGCGGCGGTTTCCCGGGGGGGGAGAGCATCGTCCCAGCGAGCCCCCCCCCTGGAATTTCCAAAAGGCTACGCCCCTGATAAGAGGGAGAGGGGAAGCGTGCCAGCCAGTGTAACCAACTGTTGCTGTCCTCCACCCCCCAAATCTCCAGGTATTTCCCAACTGGAGCTGGCAAACCTACTTTACAAGAACCCTGTGGAGTAGGTTAAGACTGGCCCAAGTTCACCCAGTGTGGGAAAACACAGGAGGGCTGAAAAGCCCAATAAACTTAACATTAATATAGCCAACTAAGAGAATGTGCACAATCACCAGTCTGAAGTGCAACTCCATTGAAAGAAGGCTGAAGAGTCTTAGAGGCTACTTACATTGTCATGTAGTCAGCTGGGGTACCTTCCTGCAGTGCAGAAAAAGGTCTGTTAAGTAGATCTGCATCCGGGAGAGACTTCCAGTCAATAGACTGCCAAGAAGGGAGATCTTGAACAAGGAGGTATCTCCAGAGCAAGGGATCCCGTACTGTTAGCTGCCAATAGTGACTTGTACATCCCAGATGACACAAATCTTTGGGTGTGAGAAAGGTGAGAATGTATAATTTCACCTCAATCTGAAAGTAAAAAGCAGGAGGGGAGGCTTTAAAAACAATTTCAGAGGGTAGAAGAGATTGGATCTATACCCTGCCCTTCACTACCTGAAGGAGTTTCAGAGACGCTTACAATCTCCTTTCCCTCCCCACAACAGACACCCTGTGAGGCATGTGGAGCTGAGAGAGCTCTCTGGAGAACTACGCTTGAGAGAACAGCTCTGAAAGAACTTGGAACTGACCCAAGGTCACGCCAGCAGCTGCATGTGGAGAAATGGGGAATCAAACCCAGTTCTCCCAGGTTAGAGTCCACGCTCCTAACCACTACACCAAACTGGTATAGCTGTGTTGGTCTGCAGTAGAACAATTAGGTTCAAGTCCAGGAGCACCTTAGAGACCAAGAAGAGTTTCAGGATATTTTCAGCTTTTGAGAGTCCAATCTCCCTTCATCAGGCCCAAGTTAATGCTTTTGTTACATTAACATCCCACCTTTCTGGCATCATGACAATTTGAAACCAATACACCAACTAGAGCCTCATTATGCTTTCTTGAACACAGTGTTTATTAAATAACTGTTTTAGGTTTGAATGTTTTTTGACTATAAGGGACTTTAAAAAAAAAAATTATTGCTCAGAACAGATTTTTATTTTGTGGGGTGATGTGGGGTGAGCGTATATGGTGAGACTTTGCTTGTTAGGGATAAGGTAGTACATTGCTATTGCTGTATAGTATTGTGTTTTATGACTGGAAAAATAAGTAGAAAGGTAAGAGTGGTTTATTTTTATTTACTTTATTTATACCCCATTTGCCACCTCAATGGGGACACAAAGGAGCTTACATCATTCCGTGTGTGACTGACCCAGGGGCACAGAGCAAGCTTCCATGGCTGAGCGGAGATTTGAACCCAAGTCTCCCAGATCCTAATTCTGCACTATATCATACTGCTCCCACAAGAATAATAATAATAATTGTATGGCATCGTGTGTAGAATAGCCAGGAGATCCTAAGATTGTCTGGCAGGCACCAGTTCTAGCTCTTTGAGTGTTATGCACCACTAGGTGGTGAACTAGACATTCTTTTTTAAGGCAAGACATTTCAGAGGTGGTTTGCCACTGCCTGCTTCTGGGTCACACCCCTGGTATTCCTTTGAGATCACCTATCCAAATACTAGCCAGGGCTGACCCTGCTTAGCTTCCAAGATCTGATCAGACTGGGCTTCTCCCATAAGAGAGAGAACTTGCATTTAAATGCCAATGTTTTCATTTATGTATGGTTGGATATGTGTTGTGCAACTTTAGTTGTTAACTCAGGTAGTAAAGGCATGGGTCAATAAGGCAGCTTCATTGCACACAATTATTATTTTTCAGGTGGGTGGCCCTCTTGGTCTGAAGCAGCAAAGCAGCAAAACAAAGTTTGAGTTTAGTGGCACCTTTAAGACCAACAAAGTTTTATTCTGGGGTATAAACTTTCGTGACCATGCAACACTTCTTCAGATTAAATTAAATTATGCTGGTCTTAAAAGGTGCCACTGGACTCAAACTTTGTTTCATTATTTTTTTCAGTTTAGGAGAGAAATCTCTCTGGCTTCCAGCCTCTTATCAGTTAGCAGAATAGCAGGAATCGCCGTCCTGCCACTGCCTCCCTCCTTCCTCCCTCCTTCAAAAAAAGGAACCACCCTTCGTCTCAGCAGGCATCGGCAGCACACCGACTTGCCGCCCGCCCGCCCCTTCGCTCGGGATGAAGACACTCCCAGCGTGTCAACAGGACGCGACCAATGAGAAGCGAGAGAAGGTGGTGCTCACGGCTGCCGCCTGCGTATCGTGGGAACGCAACACCCCCGGAAGCGCGGCGTCGATGGTGAGCGTGACGCGCTGGAACTCGCCAAGTTGGCCGGGGCCACGGAGGACGCGCTTACCGGCAAGGCCTGCAGGGCGCTGGGCTGCGGCTCCCGCTCCCGCTCCCCAGTCTCCACGCGGCCGTCCCTGCCGGGGAGTCCTCCTCCCCGCTGCCTCAGGCTGTCCCGCAGGAGGCGGAGGCTGCTGCGAAGCGCGGACTCGAAGCGGTGCCAGTCGCCGCTGTTGCCGGCTGCCATCGCGGCGAGTCCGGCTGGGCGGTGTCGGAGTTGCGCTGCGCTGCGCTTCCCTGCAGAACGAAGCGGAGAGAAGCGAAAGGAGCGCGGGTCTCTCACGGGCGAGGCGTAGCGCTTGGGGAGGCTGCGGTGCCGCTCCCTCTCCGCCCCCAGGCAGGCAGGCAGGCAGGCCGGCCGGCCGGCCCCGTCGGACTCCGCTTGCTCCACCTACCCGCCGCCGAGGCTGGAGGCGGGCTGCCCTGGTCCTTTGCGCCGGCTGAGCGAAGCCGACGGGCTTTTTAAAGCCTCAAGTTCCCTAAATGTATAGATCTGCATTTGGGGAGTCGAGTCGGAGGGAGTTCTGCGGTTTAATCTCTCCAAATCGGGGGCGGGGGGCGCAACTTCACGCAAAGCTGTTTATTCTGCACCTCTGAAAGGAAGGCGTGAAGGGGAGCGGAAGCAGCACTGCAAATTGCTGGGTCGTTATGTTTAAACTACATACGAAGTCAAGAGAACTCTTCATTTTCTTCTGGCCCGTTCGCAGCCTTCGATAGGGAAAAATGAAAATATATCATGTGGAAATGGTAGAATAGTCTATATAGGTGACAGTGATTTATTATGACTTCATGTTTTATATTTTCATATTAATGTAGTTAATGTTTGTTAAAAAAAATTCCTCCTTTTCTCTCTATTCTTTTAACGCTTTTTAAGTTCTGTATCTCTGTAAAATATTAAAAATAAAATTCCAAAAAAGGGAGCAAAAGTAGTAAATGGTAGTTTTAAAATCACAACACGGTTTCGATTTGCTGGCTTCTCACCTACCTAGGGATGAGAATTGCTTGTATTCTTATTATACAGCTAGGGAAGTGAGGCTGACAGAAAAAGCCCGTTTCCACACCCCACACCTGTGGGATGTAAGAACAGAAGAGCCGTACAGGACCAGACCCAAGGCCCATCTGGTCGAGCATTCTGTTCATGGACTGGCCCACCAGGTTTAATCCCTGGCATCTCCCGTTAAGGACCAAGCAGTTCTGCGTGAGACACGGAGAACCACTGCCAGTCTGAGTAGACCGTACTGGCCTTGATGGACCAATGGTCTGATTTAGTTTAAGACACCTTCATTTGTAGGCTTTCAAATCCACAGCTGGGTAACATGGTGAAATTGTTTTAAATGCTGGATATAGTTTCAATTTTTAATTTGTAAAGTATAATAGAAATAATATAAGCATATGCAATTGGACATTACTTGATAGTTCCTTTTAATTTGTTGTACATGATTCTATTTGTTTTGTAACCATTTGTGCTATTAAAATTTTAAAAAAATTAAAAATCCACAGCTGGCAACCCTCGTTTGAAAGTTCGTGTGTATAGATTCAAAACCAGCTGCCTCTAGGAAGCCCACAAGCCCAACAGTATCCCCCTGCCCGTACTCCCCAGGACATAAACGTTTTAAATAAATACATACTCTCTTTGTTAGCACTGGGTTTTCTTCCTTTTCACTGAGCGGGTGGTACCACCTTTATATTTTGGTTCTATTTATATCCTACTTTTCTCAAATTGGGACCCAAAGCAGCTTATCGTAGTGTTCTCTCCACCTTGTGAGGTAGGTTAGGTGCTGAGAGATTGTGATGGGCCCAGGAACACCCTGCAGGCTTCTGTGGCAAAGTGGGGATTTGGGCCTCATTGCCCCAGGGTCCGGTCTGGCAATCTAACCACTTTGCTTGGTCAGCTTTCACCTTTGTATCCGCAGGGAGCACCCATTTGGGAATAGCTACCCTCCGTCTTAGGGTGCTGCTTTGCAACAGATCCCTGCACCCGCGTTGGTCATTTTGTGATGGCTGCCTGTTCTCAGAATTCCAAGTGCACCCAGAGGCTCAACAAGGTTGGGGCACCTGTGCTATATACAATCAGTCTGATCTTATGCTTGTTAACTCTCTGTAGCAAACACAGGTCGTGTCCAGTGTTCCCTCTAAGCTGAGTTAGTGTGAGCTAGCTCAGTTTTTTAGCCTCCATCTCACAGATTTTTGTCTTCGCTCAGGAAGGATGGCAGTAGCCAAATTGCTCACTCACAGCTTTACTGCCAAGAGTTCACAAAGTAGAATTTTTGCTCACAAGACACAGCTTGGAGGGAGTACTGGTCGTGTCCCCAGCTCTGTACAGAAAATCGCATTTTATTTTTAATTGCTCTAGTACAATCACTGTGTTTTCTTCCCTGGACCTTTAGTTATCTTTGGGGAAGGGCTGTGCTATGAACTTCGCATATGGCAAATACCAGTAGAAAAGAGCAAGAGTCCAGTTAGCACCTTAAAAGAGTAGCAAAATGTGTGGCAGGGTACGAGCTTCCGTGAGTCACTGCTCACTTCTTCAGGGCCAAAAGACTCTTTGAACAAGGTGATTGCTGGGTTTCAGTAAGCCCGGTTTCTCAGGAACTATTAAGAAGTGAGCAGTGACTCTGGGAAGCTCTGACCCTGCCACATATTTTGTTAGGCTTTAAGGTGCTACTGGACTCTTGCACTTTTTTGCTGCTAGACAGACTAACATGGCTTCCCATCTTGAGCAACTGCCATGTTTAAGGATCTCGATCCAAGACCCTGGAAGGCTGCTGCTAGTAATAAATAGGCTACAAGTCTGACTCCATACAAAGCAGCTTGATCTCTTCTGGGCAGTTTCTCCCAAGGTAGCAGCTTCCTGGCAAACAGCAAGAGGGCCTGTGGTGTATGTTTCTGTTAGCCCATGGACTGGTTAAAGTTAGCCTAACGGTTGTGTGAGCTCAGAGGAATCCACACAACCCTTGCTTTATTTCCTCTCAACCCTGCACAGCTCTGCTTCCTCCAACCATTTAAAAATCATGAACTAATGTCTTGTTAAACCAAGCCAAACATGCTCTAGCAAAGAGTTTGCAATCAAAGCCAGTGGGGCTTGAGCTACCTCATCAGCATCAGAAACATTATGCTAGAGAAAACTGCTGCTGCTGATAACAATGTTTGCCCTTCATTTACAGAGGTGCACTAAAACGGACGTTTTTAAAAAGGCATAAGAAATGTGTTTTTTAGGAATCTTGAGGCTTAAAAGGGTTGTTTTTTTTTGCCAGTTTAATGTTTCTTCATAGGAGCAGACAGACACCTGCATGAGTAAATTAGCTTGACAGCTGTTTAAAATAGTCCAAAATAAGCCTTGCGTTTCTGGTATTCCACTCGTGTGCTCTTAAAGGTCCTTCACACACAGCAACGTATTTTTGCAACATTTTCTCTCCTGTATCTCGAAAGTCCAGAGCTTCAGTGTGTGCGCTACAGTGCTGTTCGCTATTAGATCCAGAATGTGTGCTTTGCAGTTGTGGTTTTCCTTTTCCGAAGTAACTCAGTCCCCAATAACACATTTCTCCGCTGTACATCATAGCCAGCAGATGGGTGTCACTAAAAATACCTGCCGGTGGAAGGGGAGAGAAAAAATGGTTAGAACTGATCAAGTTACAGATACTGATTATTCTTATAAAGTGAGACATAGGGGGGGGGGGGGTTGTAGCTTAAAAGCCAGGCAAAGTTATCCATTTGAATCAGACGTATTTGCCTATATTAACGAAGATTTCATACTGCATTTGTATTGCAGGAATATTTTTACACAAAAATTTTGAACTTCTGTGCATATCTCAGACAGGAAGGAAAGTGCTGGTCTCAGAAAAGAAGAGGGAAAAGAGATTGGATTTATAACCTACCCTTCACTACCAAAAGAAGTCTCAGAGCAGCTTACAATCCCCTTTCCCTTCCCACAGTAGACACCCTGTGGGGTAGGTGGGGCTGAGAGAGCTCTCCTGAGAACCGCCCTTGAGAGAACAGCTCTGAAAGAACTTATGACTGACCCAAGGTCACACCAGCAGCTGCATGTGGAGGAGTGGGGAATCAAACACGGCTCTCCCGGGTTAGAGTCCGTTCTCCTAACCACTATAACCAAACTGGTGAAGGCACCAGTAAGATATAGTGAAATGGCGGGAGGAAGGAATCATGAATGGTGGACTAGGACAGTGAGTCTGTCTGTTCTAAGATGGCGTTGCAGTCAAAAGCTTTCTCCCTGACCACAAGTATTCCTGCAAGGTCTGTCTCTTCCTCGCTCATGTGTGTAAAGCACATGAATTTAATTTAATGAGTGAATAAAGAGACACATGAATGAATAAGTAGCTGATTGTAATACAGATTCATCTCTTGCACTCACAGCTTGCAATATATTTACTGCAAGCTTCTTCACTTAAATGCTGTTGCCAGCAGCATAGCTTGGATCTGCAGGAGTCTCTCCACAGACAGAACTATTTTAGCCCATGGAGGCCAACTTTCACACACACGCACCCCACACCCCACAGAAGGGCTTATAAGCAGGAAAGCAAGCAAGTCATACTTTGCAGGCAGAAATTCTTTCCACAGAAACACTCAACTGGACCCAAACAATGGTGCAAAACTCTCTCATCCACATGCTGCACTGAGCCCTTCTCCAGCAAGTGACACAGGGAAAAATGACAGAAAATTTTATCCGAGTCATTTTTCCCCAGTGTGTGGCACTGTTTTTTACTATGTATTTAATACAGTGCTTTCCCCAAGTTTTCAAAGGACTTCGCAATGCATTTTCGCTGTACACTAACCACCACTTGATAAAGGAGGTCAAAACTAGACCCATTGTACAGATCTAGGAGTGGCCTAGAGGACAGTGTTTTTCAACCTTTTTCGAGCTAAGGCACATTTCTTTCATTGAAAAAAATCCCGCGGCACACCTGACAATATCTCACGGCACAGTGGTTGAAAAACACTGAAATACAAGATAAATGGGTCATTAGTTGCCTCAGCTCAAGTATTAACTATGACAGTATTACAAATACACGTAATAGCCACTCAACTTGAAATCATAAGTTACAGATCCAAAGTGAGCCTCAACGGCGGCTCCCTCCTACCTCAGGCTGGCCACAGAGCGTGCGAGCGGAATCAGCGAGAGCGCGCCACTGTTCTTTCTCGCATGCGCAAACGCGTCCCGGAAGGTCAGCCCGGAAGGCACATTTCTTTCATTGAAAAAATCCTGCGGCACACCTGACAATATCTCGCGGCACAGTGGTTGAAAAACACTGGCCTAGAGGACAGTGTAAGTTCACACTCAAGCAGAGACTTGACTTGGCTGCTATTCAGCAACAATTCTCATGATGGGGCTGTAAAGCAGAGATGGTCATGCCAAAGACTCTAAGAGTCTTATTGTTTCCATCAGGGATAAAAAGGTTATTACTTCGGCCATTTGCCAGATATCTGCAACTTAAAAGCTGCTGTATTAGCAAGAAATTTTTCTACTTGATAACTTGTTGTTCTATTGAATCATTCAGCTCAAAAGATGACAGGACACCTAACTGTGTCACGGCCTTAATTTTCCACCCGCTAATTTTCTAATGCAGCACTTCCTTTTCCCCATATGGTTCATGTTTCTTTTAAAAGTCCTATTGAAGAAAAGACAGGAAAGGAAAACAGTATGCCTAATATTTACCTTCATGGAGCAGTCGAGACGTGTCCGCATCCTGATACGCGAATTCCTCATTGGGGTTAACGGAACATCTAAAGCCAAGCATTTTCACCAAGTAATCAACTCCTTCACTAAGAAACTAAAGCAGAACAGAGACAGTTCAGGAGTACATTTGATGCAAGACTCCAGAGCAATCTTTTAAATGACCTTAGTGGTTGTTTTACTGCCTTCAAAGAAAGTTTGAGAAGAAGAGTTGGTTTTTATACCCCGCTTTACACTACCTGAAGGAGTCTCAGAGCAGCTTACAATCTCCTTTCCCTTCCTCTCCCCACAACAGACACCCTGTGAGGTAGCTGGGGCTGAGAGAGCTCTGAGAGAACTGCTCTTGAGAGAACAGCTCTGAGAGAACTGTGACTGACCCAAGGTCATCCAGCTGGCTTCGTGTGGAGGAGTGGGGAATCAAACCCAGTTCTCCAGACTAGAGTTCACCGCTTAAGTTACGTATCAGTTATTTATGGATATGGCAAGTAATGTTATTCCTGGTATAAGACAGCAGGAGAGCTTGTGGCTGAAAATGTATTCCTCAGAGGGAGTTTGCAGCCAATGTATTGCAACCCCTTGGGCTTTTAAGGTAAGAGACATTAAGAGGTGGTCTGCCATCGCCTGCCTCTGTAGAGTGACCCTGATATTCCACATACTGACCAACCCTGCTTAGCTTCCAAGACCTGATGAGATTGGGCTAACTAGATCAGGGTATTCCTCAGCATGCAGCTAACATTTCTAAATATTACATAAGGATCAGCCCAGCTCTGATCTAAATTGAGCCAAAAATATTGATTAACAAGGCGTGGTAAAAAACTACAAATGCAAATTTTAAGATTTAAGGTACGCTGGAAGAGTGAAGTTAAGGCAATGGCACTGGTTTTCAGCCAGTCTCTTAATTTGTATGCCTGTCCCTTCCTGGATTTATGGTTGTTACCATCTGGGAGTTGTACCTATGAAAGGACATGGTTATCCTGCTAGCCTGAGTTATTTGTAGCTAAAGGGTATGAGGAGCTCTGGAGCTTCCAAGAAGGCTTACTGGTATTTTCCCCGGGCATTCAAGAAATCAGGCTGCTCCCTGCTAGGAGTGCCTTATGCAGTTCCTTCCCTGATCAAGTTTTAATATCATGGTGATGGTGGAAAGTGCCATCAAGTCGCACATGACTCACAGAAACCCCTGCAAGATTTTGAAGGCCAGAGGGCATTCAGACATGGTTTGCCACTGCCTGCCTCTGCACAACGACCCTGGGATTCCTTGGCGGTCTCCCATCCAAGTACTAACCAGGGCCGACCCTGCTTAGCTTCTGAGATCTGACAAGGTCAGGCTAGCCTGGGCCATCCAGGTCAGGACTTCAATATCATACTAGATGCTTTCTCCCCTCAGCTGAGCTGAAAAGTTTTTGGGGTGTATTTTTCCTGAACCTCTGGCATCAGAAGGCCAGAAGATCTTGAGGTATTTCCATTGGGGGTCGCAGACCACATAAAGGCACCGTCACTTTTTTCTTGGCATTTCCCCACCCCCTGCCCCTGATCCTCATGCATAGATCCTGCCAGGCCTACATATTGAGGATGCCCCAGCATTCCTCCAAATTCCATGGTACTGCTTACAAACATTAAATGAACAAAAGAGTCATCCATAGTGAGGGCTTCATAAGAGGCGTCAGAGCTACAATACAGGCCAGTAATTGAATTTACCACCAAGGTATCCCTGGATGTACACTACGAAGGGACAAAATGACCTTGGAGTGGAATGGGGCTGTGGCTCAGTGGTAGAGCATCTGTTTCGCACGCAGAAGGTCCCAGGTTCAATCCCAGGCACCACCAGTTAAAAAGGTGGAGAGGGCAGGCAGGAGGTGATGTGAAAGACCTCGCTGCCCTGGAGAACCGCTGCCAGTTTCAGCGGACAATACCGAATATGGTGCATCAACGGTCTGGTTCAACATAAGGTAGCTTCATATACGAAATGCTACTCACAGCTTATGCTGCTATGAAGACTCTGAAAGACTAACATTATGCTTACAGAAGCAGGCAATTCTATTACAGCTGCTTCTGAGTTGAAGGGGTGTTTACCTTCTTAAAGGTCTCCATCTTGTCCATTAACCATTCTTTCCTTCCTTTAACTGTGTGGCAAAACATGTAGAGCAAGGCTCCTCTTCTCCAGTACAGGCATTCCAGCAATTCTACACCAAGCACAGCAAGGGGCTGAAACAAGACCCACATCAATTAAGTCCTGGGGAAATCCAATGAAAAAATGCAAATGCAAGCACCATTTTGCATTCAGAGACACTTCCTGATAGCATAGCGAACGGCTGGCACAGTTGATTGACAGATGCAAGGATTATATCTGATTTCGATATATTTATTTCCTTCACTATGTTTCCCGCCCAGAATTAAACCCGAACAAATGATGGCCATACAGACTAAGCTTGTTATTCCAGTTTGGATATGTGTCTGTCAAACAACTTTATTATGCTGTGTGCTAATTTACTGCTCACTCCTCTACCTGTACGTATGAACTACCAACGTACATTTCAGTGTATCTGAAGAAGTGTTCATGCACACAAAATGGTATGCTTTGAATTAAACTTTGTTGGTCTTAAAGGTGCCACTGGACTTGAACTTTGTTCTGTTACCTCGTAGTGTTATACCCAGGCCCCTTTATCCTTTTGATCCCTAAAATGAGCTTTGCCAATTTGAAGTCTCCATTTCAAAAACAGCCCAAGACTTCTGTTAAAAAAATGTTATTTTTGCAAGATAATAACAGATGCCATTTTCCAGGTTCTCACAAATAACTAGCATCAACCTGGAAAACTGCACAGAAGCCTTTAAGTTCTTTTCAATTACGGTTTGGAGGTGGGTAAAGAAGACACTTAGGGGCTGCAATGGCTCAAGCGGTTAAGATGCTGAACTGCAGACAAGAAGGTTGGTAGTTCAGCAGTTCGAGACTCAAGTGCTGCATGACGGAGTGAGCTCCCATCTCTGGCCCCAGCTCCTGCCAACCTAGCCGTTCAAAAGCAAGACATTTCAGGTAGATAAATAGGTACTGCTTCAGTGGGACGGTAACAACGTTCCGTACGCCTCGGCATCTAGTCATGCTGGCCACATGACCACGGGAACGTCTTCGGACAGCACTGGCTCTTCAGCTTGGAAACTGAGATGACCACTGCATCCTTAGAATCGTATTCGACTGGCTTTCGAGCAAGGGAAACCTTTACCTAAAGAAGACACTTGCAGAGCATTTCTAAGCGGATCTAGTCAGAACCCTATTCTACTCAGTGGAACCCTAGGAAAGTACCCTAAGGATTGCACTGTTAATTTATTTACTTCTGTGCTGTACTGACTTCCATGCACAGAATCACATAAGCCCAGCAGACAACAGCCACACACTTTCACTAAACATGGGGCGGGAGAGCAGGCTTGAGAATGCTGGTCCTGTATCTCCCCAGTCACCTGCAGGGTTGACCACGCAGAGGAAACAGACGTGTGAACTCTCCCATCCTGTGACCAGCAAAGTCTGGAGAACTGCACCGCTGATCACCGGGGGGCGGGGGGGCACACCCACACACCCACCTTCTCCATGCAGTTGCATCCTGCACACAAGCAGGCGGCTGCACAGAGACAGGGCCCCTGCTCTCCCACTCATTCTTTTCTCCCTGAGCATTCGCTGTGGGGCTGTTGTCTATCCCAGGCTACAGAACTACACCATCAGACCCCACACATCAAATGGCATGTTACGGCAAGCACTGCAGCGTAATGACAATACCAACCTTGAATAACATTTTGTGGATCAACACAATCAAGCGGATTCCAAATGATCATGAATTGATCCTAGACAAAGTAACACCACCTGGAGTTGAGATGTTGCGTATTTCAAAAAGGGAATGAAAAAAAAAATTCGAGAGAAATCCCTGGTAAGAAGAGTTGGGTTGTTGTATGTGAACAGAGAGAAACTGTGACCAAGTTCTTGACAATCATTTCAGAGGTGTTCGTCTGCAGTAGAACAGTTAGACTGGAGTTCAGCAGCACCTAAGGGACCAACAAGAGTTTCAAGGTATATGCTTTCAAGAATCAAAGCTCTGTTCGTCAGAGACCAGGTGCTCGCAGGGCTCATTTTGTAGTAGGAGCTCCTCTGCATATTAGGCCACACACCCCTGATGTAGCCAATCCTCCAAGAGCTTACAGTAGCCCCTGTAAGAAGAGCTCTGTAAGCTCTTGGAGGATTGGCTACATTAGGGGTGTGTGGCCTAAAATGCAAAGATGCCCCTGCAACAAAATGAGCCCGGGGTACTCGTGTCTGACGAAGGGAGCGTTGACTCTCAAAAGCGTAAACCCTGAAAATCTTGTTGGTCTTTTAAGGTGCTCCTGGACTCAACTCTAACTGAGCAATTGTGGCTCAGGACTCACGTCATTCTCGCCGCTTTCTTTGATCAAGGTTTCCGGCTCCGAGAGTACATGGATCAGTTGTTCAACCTTCTGTAAAGACGAGACTTCTAGAAAATCTTCATCGACCAGCTGGTTTTCCTCAAAGTAGGTGACATCCAGAACTGCCTACAAAAATACAAGTTTAGTAACCTGCAAACCTGCTCGGCCCTTCCTGAGTGACACTTCAACTCGGTCAAGTTAACTTCTGAGCCGTATCAAGTAAACCTCTGATGTGTCCTGCAGAAACCTCCCAGTCTGCACTAGTCCTCAAGGATTCCTACATCGGCCATTTTAAAGACGACTGGTGCAGAGGCGGGACTACCGAAGAATCAACTGTGTGCAGTGCTTAATTTGTACAACACCACGACAGCATGGAGTAGTGCTTAAAGCATCAGACTAGGATCTAGGAGACCTGGGTTCAAATTCCCACTCTGCTATGGAATCTTGCTGGGTGACCTTGGGCCAGTCAAACACTCGCAGCCTAACCTGCCTCACAGGGTGGTTGTTGTGAGGATAAAATGGAGGAGAGGAGACTTGGGTCCCCATTGGAAAGGAGCCCCAGCATAGGCATGAGGGTTAAATCACCATCAAGGAGGATGGAGAGAGAACGAGGCCAGTCCCTTGGACTTGGAACATGCATACACCCGTCCCCATCACCCCAGTGGCTCTGCCATTACTCTGCAGACAATACCAAATTATTCAGGATGGTGAAAGCCAAGACGTCACCCACTTGGGTGAGTGGATAACAACTTGGCCAATGAAATTTATTTAGGCAAGTGTAATGTGATGTACACAGCAAACAAAATCCTGATTTTAGATATATTTTGAAGGGGTCTGAACTGGCTGAGCCCGAGAGAGACAGATCTTGGGGCACTAGTGGCTCGCTCAGTATAAACGTCAACTCAGTGTGCTGGAAGTAGTATAAAGGGGGAACTCCATGTTTGGGATTATTTGGAAAAGGACTGACAATAAAGAAGAAGAAGATGAGGAGACTGGATTTATAACCTGCCCTTCACTCACTTCTAGTCTCAGAGCAGCTTACAAACTCCTTTCCCTTCCCCTCCCCACAACAGGCACCCTGTGAGGTAGGTGGGGCTGAGAGAGCTCTGAGCCAATACTGTAATGCCTCCATGTTGATCTGTAGTACGGCCTCATTTGGAATACTGTGTACAGGCTATCTCAAAAAGGACACTGCAGTGCTATAAGTAGTACAAGAGACGGCAACCAAGATGATTAAGGGGTTGTAAGCCTTTCCTATGAGGAAAGGGTCAAGAGTCTGGGAGTCCTCAGTCTAGAAATAAAAAGATCGGGGGACATGAAAGAGGTTTGTAAAATTATGCATGGGGTAGAGAAAGGGATGCCTAACTTTTTCTCTCTCCCACAGTACTAAAATTCAGGGATATCCAATAAAGGTAATAGGCAACAGACTTGGGATGGACAAAAGGAAATACTTCTTTACTCAATGAGTAATTAAATTGTGGGAGTCAATATAATAAAATAATAGTAATAATAATAATGTACACATCGCCCAACCCCACAAATGGGCTCTGGGCATTTCACAACATTAACAAGTAAAACAGATAAAATATAATTAAAATTATCACAATATATTAATAAAACAACCAGCTCAGATGGCTATCAACTCCTTTTGCCGGCTGCAGTGTGCTATGCAGAGCAGGGCGAAGAAGAGGATGTGGAGGCCCTAAGAGGAAAGGGAGGGTGCCAGTCATAACAGCTGCTGCCCTCAACTAAAAACCTGGTGGAACATCTCTGCCTTACAGGCCCTGTGGAATTGTATAAGAGCCTGAAAAACCCCAGTGTTGTTCAGCAGAGAGTTCCGCCAGGTCGGGGCCAGGACCGCAGAGGCCCTGGCCCTAGTCAAGGACAGCCAGACCTCCCTAGGGCCAGGGATCACCAGTAAGTTGTTATCCGCTGATCTCAGCGTTTTCCTGGGGACATATTGGAGGAGGCGGTCCCGAAGGTACGTGGGTCCCTGACTGCTCAGCGCCTTAAAGGTCAACACTAATACCTTGAGCCTGACCCGGTATTCCACCGGTAACCAGTGTAGCTGAAGCAGCGCAGGTTGTATATGTGCTGTCCGTGGCATTCCCGCCAGGACTCGTGCCAGCACATTCTGGACAAGTTGGAGCTTCCGGATCAGTCTCAAGGGCAGGCCAGTGTAGAGTGAGTTACAGTAGTCCAGTCTGGAGGCGACCGTGGCATGGATTACCATGGCCAGGGAGGGGGAGGGGGGGGGCAATGGGAAAGGGATCAGCAGCCGTGCCTGGCGTAGATGGGAAATTGCCAGTCTGGCAGTAGTGGTGACCTGTGCCTCCATAGACAAAGGAAGCATCCAAGGTCACACCCAAGCTCTTGACAGAGTGCACTGGTGTTAATGGCACCCCGTCAAAGGCTGGAAGCTGAAACCCCAATCCCGAAGCTGCCCTCCCCCACAGCCACAGAACACAGTGATAGCCATGGACTGCTTCATGGAGGACAGGTCCACAAGCCATGGAGACTAAAGGGCAGTAAACCTCTGAATACTAATGCTGGAAGGCAACATCAGGGGATGGTCTCTGCCTTTATGCCCAGTTTGTTGGCCCTCCAGGGTAAATGCTTGGCCCCTGTGTGCAACGGGACCACAATGGGCTAGATCGACTGCTAGTCTGATTCTGCGGGCCTCTCCTTACATTCTTCTGACCATCCACTCTGTTCAGACATGCAAATATAAAATTTTGTTGCTAGTGCTGTCAATTCAAACTCCTTTCCAATTCAAAACAACTGACAGCCCAACCCAGCAGTCCTTCTGAATCGGGCCATTTCCATTTACAGAGACCCAGTCCGTGGGCATCCTTAGCATGGCTTGGGTCTTGCCTAAAATCTCCGCTGCAGGAAGGATTTCTGCCCCCCCCCCCCGGCCCCTGCTGCAGCCAGAAAGGATCCTCCCCAAAATGCTGCTCCTGGGAGACAAAGATATGAAAGGGGAGTCAGAGGTATGCTGGGATGGGTAAAACCAGCCAATCACCTCCCCTATTGCCTGTGGGAATCACTGGTGGGCTCCAACCCTTGCTACAAATTGTGTCAGACCGCTTTTGAACAGCCATCTAAAAAAGCTGACCTTTCATTATAGCCTAATACCTTCCCTACGTCACCGGGCTACGTCACCATGAATAATACCTGAGCATAAAGCTGCACGAGTTTGGAAAAGGTGCTGTTCTCTCTGCCATCTTCAGAAAGCTGCTTTAAGTTTTCCAGAGTAGCAGAAGCTTGGGTTAAGAAAGGGTCTGTGGAGGAACAAAGACAGGAAGACTTCATTAAGCCAGCGTTGTGTAGGGATTAGAGTGCTGGACTAGGATCTGGGAGACCCACTCAGCATGGAAACTCGCTGGGGGACCTTGGGCCAGTCACACTCTCAGCTTGAGCTACCTCACTGAGTTGCTGTGCTGAGGCTAAAATGCAAGAGGGGTGAATGGCGTTGTAAACGGCTTTGGATTCCCATTGGGGAGAAAAGAAGAAGCATAAATAAGTATCTATATAAACAGAACTATATGAACATAACTGAGCAATAAGCATTCTTTCAGCTTAGCGCCATGAGATTTCAATAGCTATAGCCTGCCCTGCCCTGCCCTGGATAGCCCAGGCTAGCCTGCTCCTGTCAGATCTCGGAAGCTAAGCGGGCCGGCCCTAGCTAGTGTTTGGATGGGTGACCTCCAAGGAATACCAGGCATGTGATGTCGAGGCAGGCAATGGCAAACCACCTCTGTAAAGTCTCTTGCCTTTAAAACAAGACTAGCTCACCACCTAGTGGTGCATAACGCAGCCAGACAATCTTAGGATCTCCTGGCTATTCTACACAATGCCATATGATAATTAATTCATTAGCTGTGGCCTGAATAATATAAATAAAACATGAAGCTGCCTTTTACTAAATCAGACCATTGGTCCATCAAGGTTTATTGTTGTCTACTGAGACTGACTCTCAAAGTTTTCAGGCAGATGTTTTCACAACACCTATGACCTGAGCCTTAACTAGAGATGCTGGGGACTGAACCTAGGACTTTCTACATGCCAAGCAGGTGCTCTACCCTCTGAGCCACAAGCCCCTCCAAATCTAGCTTTAGATGAAACGCTCCCCTTCAAGTGTTTTATTCATAGCAGACATCATTATATTTATACAATCCCCCTTCCCAGGAAGCTTACCAATGTTATCTCCCAGTTACAACAGATAAATAACACATGCGTAACCCTTTTCTTAGCAGATGATAAAGTGAAGGGGGGGGGGGGGGTAAGGGTTTGAAAGAGACAGAAGATTTTGAGGGAGGCAGTTCAGACAAGCAAGGCAGAGCAACATCCTAATGAGATTTGGGGCATTATCAACCATTCCAACAGGAAAGGCTGTGGCGACAGTCAACTTGGAGCATAAAGGTACAGAGTGTTTTGAGAGAAACTAGTGAGAAGGACTGCTGGAGTCAGAGCTGTATTATTAACAGGGACATGAACTCCATCACAGGAAGTCACCTTAACAGAGAAATAAATGTGTTGGTGCATTACACAGAAATCTCAATCCTTCATCACTTACTTTTCTCCCTTATAACACAGGATTATAACCCACATTAGAAAGAACTGCAAAACACGTTACAACATAAACTAGAATTGTACATAACCAACTTGCAACAGAACCCTACTGAATATAGGTCTTGAATAGGCATGCATTGGATCATCACCCCGCAAGGTTATTAATTAAGTGAAAAACCCAGAGGAAATTCTTGCACAGTGGGAGGGGAAATAAAGAGGATGAAACCAAAGCTTTGCCAAGTATTGGGGGGGCGGGGAGAGGAAAGGAGAATGTAGGCAGTTTCCAAGAGTTAGGCTAGCCCGGAATTTACACCTGCTAACCAGGGCCAAGGTCCTGGAGGGTTTACTATTCCCAGTGGAACAGGGAAGGAATGGCCTGTAGTTACCTGCCTGGGCATCCTTCTGTTTCATGCCTTCCAAGCCTAATCTCTGAAACAAATTAGGGGCTGAAGATCTAAATCATGTTAGATCCGTAGCACTGTACACATGTCATAATAAACACACATATGTCACATGGAAGGAAGATCCAATAGGTAACCACCTTATAAATAAAGCCATGGACCAGCACCTGACTAAATGCAGCGCACAAATCCAGTGTTCCCTCAAAGCTGAGCTAGTGTGAGCTAGCTCACAGTTTTTTAGCCTCGGGCTCACACCTTTTTGTCCTAGCTCAGGAAGGATGGCTCCAGAACAAACTAATTTATGCAGTAGCCAAATCACCTGCTCACAACTTTAATGCTAGTAGCTTACAAAGGAGAAATTTTTGCTCACAAGACTCCACACCTTAGAGGGAGCATTGCGCGCATCATGCATTCGGCCCAATACCCGTTGAATGAAATGTAAGAACTACTCAAACGCATACAAAGAAAAGTCACGGGTACACACGTGCAATGTAACGCGTGTGTATAGGGGCTCACCGAGAACAGGATGGATACCGCGAAAGGGTATATAGCGTGGTGGAACCATTAAGGCGGAACAGGAAAACGCATAGAAACAAAGGAGATCCCGAGACCTCGCCTCTCCGCCTTACCGTCAGGGTCCCCACCGTTGCGCAAACGGCGCATTCTCTCCTCCAGCTCCACAAGCCGCTGCTGCAAAACGCCGGCACCTGCCATGGAGCACCCACTCCGCCCCAGCTGGCGCCCAAGCCCACGTGACTACCGCAGCCAGCCTTCTCACGTGATGGTGCTGACAGCGCACTTACGCCCTCCCCTTTCCATCACGCGATGTCTTTATCACGGAGGAGGCCGCATCCTTGGATGGCGACGGGGGTGGGGTTATGCTAAACAAGCCTGGTTGCAAACGAACGTTTTGCTAAAGGCCAGGAGTTTGGAAACATCTTGATTGCAAATGGTTCCACTGCCAAATCGTCATTACGCGACTATGGAGAGCAGGCACCGGTGTACGAGGAGTTAAGGGGGCATTCGGCCGCCGGGGGGGGGGGGGGTGGACTCAAGGTTGCCAGCTGACCGGCATAGAACAGAATCGGCGTGCGCCTGGGCCTTTAAGAGAAATTTTGATGGACGGCTCTCAGCCTGCCAAATGGGTCACGGGAACATGACGCTTAGAAAGAAAGAAAGCGAGAGTCCCGCGTCACTTTTTAGAGGCATAGGCGCAGGTTACGAATGGACTTAGAAGGGTATAAGATTTATTCACCTCTTGATTTGTTTCGAGCAGAAAGCAAGAACGAGATTGGCGGGGAGAAAAGAGATCGGAAGGGAAGGCATTCTAGATAATAAACTGGGAAAGAATAATCTTTTCTGTCATTGTAGTACCGTTGCTGTCTACCTCTTACTACCCGAACCTCCCTATTTTAGCTCTTGAGAAAATACCACTATGATCAATGGGGATGATCCCTAAGTAGTATATTTGGGAGTGAGTCCGATGACCTCCGTCGGGCTTGTTTTTGAGGCAACTTGCATTGAATCACTAGGCATGCGTCGATCATTGGCATCGTAAGTCGCAGCAGAATCTAATACGGAAGACAAGTGATTAGCTTAGCACAGCGCAAACCTTGAAGGTTCACTGAAATCCTTGGGCTGAAAAAAGTATAACTGTTTAATTGCAATGCAATAGAGGAAGAGGAGGAGGAGGAGATTGGACTTATACTCCCCCCCCCCTTCACTACCCGAAGTGTAGTGTCTCAGAGTGATTCACAATCTCCTTTCCCTTCCCCACATCAGACACCCGGTGACGTAGGTGGGGCTGAGAGAGCTCTTTGGAGGACGGCTCTTGAGAGAACAGCTCTGAAAGAACTTGTAACTGACCCAAGGTCACACCAGCAGCTGCATGTGAAGGAGTGGGGGATCAAACCTATTATCCCATGTGTGTCTAATTGGAACTATGCTGCACTGTGTTTAAAGGGGTTTACTTCTGGATTAAGGGTTGTAGGATTGCACTTGGAGCAGTAAGGCCATTTTGAAATTGAGGTCTGAAACAGTTCTGTGACTGGAAGGGTTTTTGAACAAAGTTTGAGTCCAGTTAGTTTGGTGTCGTGGTTAAGACTGGCGGATTCTAATCTGGAGGTTTGATTCCCCACTCCTCCACATGAAGCCAGCTGGGTGACCTTGGGCCAGTCACAGTTCTCTCAGAGCTCTCTCAGACCCACCCCATGTACCTCACAGAGTGTCTGTTGCAGGGAGAGGAAGGGAAGGTGATCCTAAGCCACTCAGACTCCTTCGGGTAGTGAGGAGTGCGGTATAAAAATCAGCTCTTCTTCTTTGAGACCAACAAAGTTTTATTCAAAGTGTGTGTGAGCTTTTGTGTGCAAATCTCAAAAGCTAGTTACAGGGAAAAAGAGGGTGGGGTGGGGGTAAGCCATTAGGAGAGACCACTCAGAGTCCAGATGCAGAGCTGAAATTGGAACGGGTGGCAGCCAATTAGCACGTAAATGCAAGAGCTAACAAAGAGATGTGATAATGTAATTGGAGTCCAGCAGCACTCCCTAGAAAGAAGTTTGTGTTTGGTAGTGCTGTACCACCAAGCGCCCACAAGGTAGCATCAATGCCTGCTGGAAAGCCAGTGTTTTATTCATGGTTTCTTGGAGGACAGCTGCAGGCGTACAGAAGCACAGGCTGAGGAAAAGATTACTTGGCATGATATCTCAACGTTACACTCTCCCCCCCCCCCCCCAGCACTGTTATTAAAGCAGGAAACTGATCTCACCCTATCCCTTGAATTTCTTTCTTTCGATTGCTTTGGGACAAACCTTGCTGTCCTCTTTAGTCAATTAGCATGCACCCTGCTTACACAAACAGACTAAAAGTACTCTGGATAAGAGTTTAGAATCCAGAAAATCCTGTTCTTAAGGCATGACTGTACACGTGCTTGTTGTTCGCTGGGGCAGTCCCACGCTTCTGTCGCTCCACAAACTATGTACAACAGATTGTTCAGGAGAGCATTTTTCATAAAGGTAATAGGGCTGAACAAGCAGGGGACCCACAAGGACTTGGGGGCATTTCATTTCCCACTTCCCCACCATTTCCACTTTCCTTTCCCTGAAAGCTGACAGAGGAAAAAAAATAATTGTGGCTGGGTTCAAAGAAGGGGTCCAATCACTTCTAAACAACTGGAGTAGAAACTCTTTATTGATTGATGATGATTAAGGAAAGCATCTATTCCTAAGTAAGTTCAAGATGCTGACAACTTTACAGACAAACGCATAAGCATATATAGGCCCAGGGCTTTTTTTTGTAGAAAAAGCCCAGCAGGAACTCACTAGCATAACAGGCCACACCCAACAGCAGAAACTCATTAGCATATTAGGCCACACCCCTGACAGTGCAGCTCATTCGTATATTCGGTGGAAAGGTGCTGCTGAAGTGCCTGGGATCTTTCAGCATCGCCTTTCTAGTCTCCTAGTCTAGTTGTGGGGGCAGGGGGGGGCATGGTTAAATGCCTTTCTCTCCCTTCCCAAGATTGGGGAGGGAAAGAAAGGCATTTTCAATGTGCCCAGGTTCCCTGCCTGCCCTTTTCCAGCTGTGACATGTCAGCTGGAGAAGGGAAGGCAGAGAGAGGCTTTTCCTGGTCAATTTCACTCTCAGCTGATTGGCAGGGAGTGAAATTGACAAGGAAATTCCAAAGGGCTCCCCAGAGGGAAAAAGAGCATTTTAACATGCCGCCTTTCCCTCTTGTGTGTAACCTGGGGAGGGCAGCATGCTCTGTTTTGGTTGTAGGCGTGGCCAACTCAGGAGCCAGCCAGAACTCCGTTCCTGTGCGTTCCTGCCCCAAAATAGCCCTGTACAGGCCAGCTGACATCAAGATCTTGGAGAACTTGTAGACCAATAACACAGTGACAACTCAGTACTGTCCCAAATTTCAGCCTGTCAGCACACTTTACTTCAACTTACGTATCCTTATTGTACTGTGCTTTCGGGACGGACGCCAAATTGTTTGCCTTTTTACACATTCTTACTAACTCATGGATGCTTTAGGGGATGTTCTGTTCTTTTGGAACATTTCATACCACCTATGGGCTTAACAGCTGTAAGCTGTCTGATCTGATAAGAGACTGCTGTTAACTAATACATTCCCATCACCCTTAACCCAATTCCATTCTCTTTCAAAACCCCAGCCTTTCCCCCTTTTCCTGTTTCCTTCTCCCCATCCACTAGCCACCTTATCTTTATCTCCTGCCTGTCTTCAGGTTTCCCTCCTCTCCCCTGGCAGCCTCTGCTTGAGAAACCTATGGCACAGTGGCCTGGCGGAGAACCTGCAAAGACTTGCAGGGAGCTCCTCACTTTCCCCTGTATCCCCCTCCCCGCACAATTTCCTCTTTTTTCTTTCCCTCCTCCTGGCAGTCCCCATAGCCTCTCCTTTTCTTGCTTCCTTCTCTTCTTCTCACACTCCCACCAATCTACCTTTTATTTGCCCCCTCACATGACTCTTTCCAACCAGCTCAGTGACTTCGACTCAAGAGTCCTCAGGGGAAGAGTCTGAGGAGCCACGATCAATATCTATATATCTAAAAGCCACTGTGTGATTTCTGTGCGGATACTTATTTCCACCAACAGAGGGCTCACTCTCCCCAACAGCTTTTCCTACATAATCAGGGGCCTTTCTAGGTTTGCAGAAAAATCCAAAAAGTAAAAAAAAAATCCTTTCAGGGATGGTTGTATCCCCCCCCAATACCTTTTGAAATGGCCTCTGCAAAAATGTACTTCAGGCATCAATGGTGAGAGATTAGAATGTTCGGGGGGGGGGGGAAGCTTCTAACTGGCTCTGTTAGTAAAAGGAAGGGGGAAGGGCTCTTTCCAGGCCTCTTTTGGCCTTTGAGGGAGGGAGCCTTGGGGCCAGGCCTGACAAGGGTTGCCAGTGCCAGGCTGGGGAATTCCTAGAGATTTTGTAGTGAACTCTAAGGAAAGCTGGTTTTGGGGAAGGGAGAGGCCTCAGATGGGTATAATGCCACAGAGTCTACCCTCCAAAGCAGCCATTTTCTCCTGGGAGACAGACCTCTGCTGTCTAGATTCCAGGTGTGATTCTGAGGAGGGTCTCCAGGCCCCACTTGGAGGTTGGCGACCCTAGGCCTGGCAGGAGTCTAGGGTTGCCAGGTCCCCGCTTGAAGGACTTGCACACGAGACAAGTGAGTTGGAAGGAGAACAACCCAAGTCTGCCCAACATGAGCAGTGGTGGTTTATTTCAAGCCTGCTGACATTCTTGCAACACAGTTACAGACAGCTACGTCAGCATTCAATACACAGTACAGTAAGAGAATCATTATAAGGATTTTAACATGAGGAGATAGTCTGTTATTTGCCAAAGGGATTTGCCAGTAGCCAAAGGGATTTGCCATTGTTCATTGTGTAGCAGGAAGGGGGGAGAAGCATGGACTTTGACCGCCTAGCATTCCAGCCTCAGATCTTCCCTACACCCCTGACTTGCATGACTCAACTAGGCCCAGCTGCTTGCTACTGTTCATCAGCAGCCACCCTATGAAAGCCAGTGAGGTACAGCAATTAGAGCTTCAAAGTAGGGTCTACGAGACCCAGGTTCAGATCCGCATCTTGCGGTGGAAGCTGACTGGGTGATTTTGGACCAGTCACATACTTTTAGGGTGCTAAGTACCTATCGTTTCTTTAGTGGGGGGGAGTCCATGCCAGTCCAGGAACGTCCTGGCACGCATGCAAAGCATGCGCACCGCGATGACATCACCTGGAAGTGACATCATTGTGTTGGTCACTTTGGGGGCAGGACCTCAGTAATTCGAGGGAAAGTCATAGAGTTTTCCCTCGAATTACAGAGCATCCCCCCAAAAACATGCCCAATGCGATGACGTCACCTCCAGGTGATGTCATTGTGCCGGGCACGTCTCCTCACCTCGGCAATTTGGGGGTGGGGTTCCCCTGGCGGCCTAATCCCAGCCGGTGGGCAACTGGCCACTGGAGCGGGGGTTTCCTCGTCCCCCCAGGAGACTTGGCAACCCTACATACTTTCAGCCTAACCAACCTCACAGGGTAGTTGTGCAGATAAAAAGGAGGAGAAAATAATGTCAGCTGCTTTGAACTCCACTATGGAGAAAGACTGTAATTTTCCTAGATAGAGGCTGTGGGGGAGGGGGGTGGAGATGGAAAGCTGAAGACAGAGAGGCAGATAAAGGTAGGTTGGCTGTTGGGTGGGAAGGAAATAGGGTTGTCAACTCCAGGTTGGGAAATTCCTGGGCATTTGAGGGGTGGAGCCTAGAGAGGGTGAGATTTGAGTAGGGGAGAAACTTCAGACCAGTGTAATGCCATAGACTCTACCCTCCAAACCAGGCATTTCCTCCATGAGAACTATCATTGCCAGCCTCCAGAATTACAACTGTTGTCCAGGTGACAGAGATTAGTTTCCCTGGATAAAATGACTGCTTCGGAGGGTTGAGTCTATGCCTGACATTATACCCTGCTGAGGCTGCTTGCCTCCCCAGTCCTCACTGTCTCAAGGCTCCACCCCCAAATCTCCAGGAATTTACCAGCCTGGAGCTGAGAGCCCTAAGGTGAATTGATCTCTGTAGCTGGGAGATCTGTTGTGAGTCCCAGACCACTGCTGCAGGGGGGTGGGGGTGGGGAGGAGGTGGGTGGCTGGGAGTACCGCCACCACTACTGCAGCTGTTGCTGCTGTGAGAGGTGGGGGAGGAATCAGGCAGGAGGCTGGGAGAGTGATGGGGGCAGAAAGAGAGTGATGGGAAGGGGCAGAAAGAGAGAAAGAATGATGAGGTTGGGAGTCCGAAAAACAAATAGACATGACAGGTCAGAAAGAGAAAGGAAGTCACATGCATTGAGGAGAAATAGAGAGGAAGAAAAGGGGGGCAGAGGGGAGAAATAGCGTAAGAGAGATAGGGGGAGAGAGGAGGAAGTAAAGGTGTGAGGAATGGGACAACCATCCCGCAAGTTTCTTGCGGGGTTCCACTGGTAATACACTATTGCAGAGGTCAATGTTATCAGTGTGAAAGTTAACTCAGTATCCAAATCTGATTTTAGTCTTTAATACTGTGGATTTACGGAGGCTGTTTCTAAATCCAGATAATAAACTGTCTCTCTGGATGACTTTTTATATTTCTGTAACCAAGTTAGCCATGTCACAGAAATTGTGGTTAAGTTTTAAATCTATTATATGGCTAGGGCGTATAATGATTAACTTGCAGCTGAACTAATGTGGTTCCTCTCTCCTCATTCACTGTGGCAAATTAACTCTGTTTAGTGTTAGAAGTTCAACATTCCAGCTCCCGTTTCTAATTTTTTAAAAAACAAAATGGGTATTATTTCTTGCTGGCCGTTATGGCAAGCGTACTTACAAGAAAAGAAATGTCCAATTTAGGGAGAAAGGGACTCTGTGTGTGTACTATGTGAAGTGTACTGTGAATTTAATTCCTATAGTTTGATCGATCAAAATATGGCAAAATTTACTCATGATTAGTATTTAGGTCTTTGTTTACTTCAAACTTAATTTCTAAGTCCACTAGTTACATCTGAGTAAGATGCAAAGATGGGACCAGCATGGGCACCTTATCTAATATTTTTTTAAAAAAATACAGTGTCTTTGTCCACCAAAGATATCTGGCTGTCCTTGACCAGAGCCAGGGCTTTTTCGGCCCTGGCTCTGACCTGGTGGAACTCTCTGCCAACTTCCACCAGGGCCCCGCAGGATTTAATGCAATTCCGCAGGGTCTGTAAGGCAGAGATGTTCTGCGAAGCTTTTGGTTGAGGACAGGCACAGGCTCTGTCGTGGCTGGCACCTCCTCTTTTACACCATCTTTCTTCGGCCTCCTGCCTACCTAACCCTAATGATTTTTATACAGTATTTTATTTATTGTTGTACATCGCCCAGAGAGCCCTGTGAACTCAGTGATTCATAAATTTATTTATAAATAAAGAAATAAATATAAATAATCCTGTCTAAAGAGAACTTGTTTTTTGAATAGAGAATCCTGTCCAGAGCCCACTGCTGCCCCTCTGTTCTACGCTCCACATTCCCAACTCTGTTCATCTAAGGCAGGGGTGTCAGACATGCGGACCAGGGGCTGGAACCAGCCTGTCCAGGGCTTGTATCTGGCTCACAAGTAACAGTCTGAGAAAGGGAAGGCAGGAGGCTGCTGGGGGGGGGGGGGAGCGGGCATGTGGGCAAACACAGTAAGAAGTGTGTGGCCAAAGCTGTCAAGAAATGAAAGGAAATGGCTAGGGGGTGGGTATGGTATCCCTCGAAAAGAACCCAATCTTGCATAAGATTAAATAAATTTATTGGGGCTTTTCTGGATTCCCCAGTAAATCAACTGTGTTCACTCCTAGGAATCGATTGCTTTTGTTTGTATTTTGAGTAAAAAAATAATGTCATTAATTGGGTTTGCCTTTGTCCTTTATAAAGGACACTCTTTGGTACCTGGCATTTCATTTTATGGCCGACACGGGCTGGCTCGATGAAGTAACTTGCATGTCAGATCTGGCCGTCGTAACAAACACGTTTGACATCTCTGAAAGGTTTCCCCTGGTTCATGATGGCTTTTGAAGAAGGTCTGTTGCTTATGGTCCTGAACAAATCCCTCTTTAGCAACTGTGATTGTAAGCTTGGCAGGGTGTTCCAAAGGGGAAACAGTAATGGGTAATATAAGGAAAAAATGTTTAGAAGAGGGGAACCTGCAAGGACTTGTGGGAGGAATCTTATTTTCCCTTTCCCCCCCTCCCCTGGCAGCCCTGTAGCGTCTCCTCTTTTTCCTGAAACTTTTTTCTTTCCCAGTCACCAGCCAACCCACCTTTGTCTGCCTGTCTTCAGCTTTCCCTCCTCTCCCGCCAGCAGCCTGTCCCTGGAAGTGGGGTTCAGTTGCATGGTGGCCAATGTCAATGGGCCCAGCCAGGACATGTCAGTGTTGAGGCTCCAGCAGTTGCCGCAGAGTCTGTCCCTGGCATGTCCTCCTCCATCAGGGTACAGGATAATGGAGGGGGAACAGGAACTTTGCCACAGCTGTTTTGGTTCCAGTTTGGAGTAGTGGTTAAGATCGGCAGACTCTAATCTGGAGAACTGGGTTTTATTCCCCACTTCTCCACATGCCGCCAGCTGGGTGACCTTGGGTCAGTCACAGTTCTCTGAGCTGTTCTCTCAAAGCTCTTGCAGCCCCACCTACCTCACAGGGTGTGGGGAGAGGAAGGGAAGAAGACTGTAAGCCACTCTGAGACTTTGAGTGAAGGGCGGGGTCCAGGGCTTTCTCAGTGGTGGCTCCGTACTGGTGGAACGAGCTCCTGGAAGAGATCAGAGCCATGTGGGACCTCTTGCATTTCTGCAGGGCCTGCAAGATGGAGCTCTTCTACCAGGCCTTCAACTAGGAGCTGTCCCCACTGCTACCAGTGAGCCCAGCCCGTAGCCCTAACGTCTGGCTTCTACCTCTGTGCCCAGGAAGATCATTGAATAGCAAACTGTTTGGTGGTAGGGTAATTCCACCATGCCATCATATGTAATTTATTTTATCAGCACTAGCACTTTGATGTTTTTATTGTATCTGATGTTTTAAACTAATTTTATGTGTATTTAACAGTCATTATAAACCAATTATGTAAGCTGCCCTGAGCTCACTTGCGGGAAAGCGGGGTATAAGTTAAATAAATAAATAAATAAATCCAACTCTTTGTCTTCTTCCAAGTTCCCCCATGGTTTCACTTTACAGAAGCCAAGGCTTGCCAATGTTGTTGTGGTTGCCTAGCAACTCCTAAAATGTCTTGGAAACCTCAGAATGGAGTCTTCAGTGGACACTGTTTTCTCCCCCATTGTAATGTTTTGTATAGATTTCAGATTTTTCTGCAAGCCTGGGAATTCCTTTAAGTTTGTGGCGAAAGCTCTTCTTTCAGTTTATGATTTCAGGAGAGTCTCCATTTGTAAGAACTTCTGAACTTAATCAGCCTATACATTTCTGATATTAACAATTCATAGACTTGAAAAATCCACATAGCTAACTGGGCTGGGTTACAAAAGTTATGGTTGGTTAGGAGGAAACCTGCTGATTTTCTATGAATTTCTTAGAAGCCTCACTTTGCAAGGCAAGCTGGTTATAGCTGTAGTATGGGTCACAGGCACCACTAAAACTCCAAAAGCAATGCAATAGGACTTAGTTATAACTAACATCCTATTGGTTGTAATATGTGTTAGTCATACTGTTGCCAACTTCCAGGTGAGGCCTGAAGATCTCCCAGTATTACAATTGATTTCCGTACTACAGAGATCAGTTCTACTGGAGAAAATGGCTACTTTGGAGGGTGGATTCTATGGCATTGTACCCTGCTGAAGTCCATCCCTTCCCCAAACCCCATACTCCCCAGGCTCCACCCCCAAAATCTCCAGGTATTTCCCAACCTAGAGCTGGCAACCCTAGTTCACGATGGGTTTTTGTTAGATTTGGCCCAAAAGCTATTGAGTTGCTAGTTCTGAACTGCTTGCACAAACATTTCTGGATACAGTCTGGATGATGGGAAAGACTAGGCACAGATTGATAGGATACTCAAGATTTCTCCAAAATTGCCATTTTTGGCTCCTCTTGGAGCAATTTGTTAATTTCTGAGAAAGGAAGGACAGTACTCCACAAAGGAGATTAAAGGCTGAATATTGAAGGTATTCTTTATCATTTAGGAAGGAAAACATACATTTCATGAACTTATTTTATTTTACTTACAAGAGTTATACCCCACCTTTCTGCCCTCGTCTGGGTCACCAAAGATTAAAAATACACATGATGAAGACAATTACAAGTGAAATAAAAGCACATCACTAAAACAGTTAAAACCAAATAAAAGCACATCATTAAAACAAATCCAAAACTAAAATATGCATACACAAGCAGCAATTAAAATGTATGGCAAGAAGGAGGGATCACTGAAAGAACGCCAGACAAAAAAAAGTATTGACTCGCTGGCAGAAATATTGCAATAAAGGATAAAACGGAAAAGAGGAGAATGATTTAAGCCATTTTGGGGTCTCCCCTGGAGAGAAAGTCAGGGTATAAATGAAGTAAACAGGGCTCATTTCGTAGCAGGAGCTCCTTTGCATATTAGGCCACACACCCCTAATATAACCAATCCTCCAAGAGCTTACAGAGCTCTTCTTACAGGGGCTACTGTAAGCTCTTGGAGGATTGGCTACATCAGGGGGGTGTGGCCTAATACGCAAAGGAGCTCCTGCTACGAAATTATCCCTGGAAGTAAATAAATAAATAAACTAGGCAGACTATTTGAAGGAGGAGTACAGGGAACACTAAACTGAAAACCAGTTGGCTGTAAAACTATGGCCTGTCTGTGTCTGAGAAGCAAAAACATTTGTGTCAGTGCACTGGTGTGAGTTGGGGGGCTCATATGATTTGCAGGTGTTTTATCCTCATCTGTTAAAAAAAAATTACAAGTGTGTACTAATATATCTGCTTATGACTGGGCATAACATGTTAGCTGAACATTGCCGTGACATCGTTAAGAACCGTCCTAATTCCGTTGTAGTAACTCTTACCTTCCCTAAATGTATTTTTTGCTTCTTAACTGAAAAATGACACCCCTAGTACATGACCAAAGTATTAGATGTTGGTGTCAAACGGTAACTGCCCAGACATGTGCCAGCTACAAGCTAAATGCTCACTTTCCATATTTTCAGGGACTGTCCAAAGCTGTTTATCAGGACAACTGGATCACTGTGCTTTTAACACGGTTGAGGGTAAATGGTGTAACTTGAGGGTACTTTCCACGCACAAGTGGTAAGTGAAGGTTTGCAAGGCATTGAGGCCAACATCACCTAGTAATTGCTGTCAATCAAGCTGCAGTTAAAGGGAATAGCTACAGGGGCCAATCAAAAGCAGCCAATCCTGAATACAATCCATCAGATTTCTATCCTTCCCATGGGGAGGGATTTCTGTATTAAGGAATTCCTCCTAAAACCCTCACCAAGCTCATTCCAAGATAAATAAGCCCAGTTGATCTTAGTAAACTGGTTGCCCATCAGTTAAGAGGCTCAATTCAAGGCATTGGCTTTCACATACAAAGTCTTGGTCCCTCAAACCTATGCTCTGCCATGGCAGCTTCATTCATCTGTAAAAAGTTTCCCTTGCTCGAAAGCCAGTCGAATCCGACTGTAGGGGGCGGTGCTCTCCTCCATTTCCAAGCCAAAGGGCCAGCGTTGTCGGAAGACTTCTTCCGCGGTCATGTGACTGGCATGACTAAATGCCGAGGTGCACGGAACTGTAACCTTCCCACCGAAATGTTACCTATTTATCCACTTGCAATTTCTTGCTTTCGAACTGCTAGGTTGGCAGGAGCTGGGACCAGAGACGGGAGCTCACTCCATCACGCGGCACTCGGGTCTCGAACTGCCGAGCTACCAACCTTCCAGTCTGCAGCTCAGCGTCTTAACCTCTGAGCCACTGTGGCCCTTCTTTATTCATCTGAGTAGGCGCCAAACTGCAAATGGTCAAAATCAACAATGCCTATGCATGCGCTTTCTCTCTCCGTTGCGGCCTCCATGGTATGGAATGGCCTGCCCGATGAGGTCAGGAAGGGCTCCCTGGCTTTCTGCAAAGTGTGCAAACCTGACTTCTAACAGAGCAAAAGGCTTCAGGAAAAAAAACGGGGAAAAAACTCCCCCACCCTCCGGATTGTTTCTGTTTTTTCCCCCGGGCCTTCACATCTCTAGCTAAACTCGGAGGCCAGTCCAGAATGCAGAGACCCTTCTTCTCCCATCTCAGGATCCTCCTCTTAGGCCGAAGAAGTCACGTTCTTCCTGCATCTCCCTCCGTTGCCGCCGCAACTCCACCCCCCGCCCCCGTCTCGCAAGAGTTAAAGCCGACGTCAGTGGGTGTGGGGCCGAGCCCCCAACCTTCCCCCTGGTCTCGGAGACGGCAGCGCCTCCCATTTGCCAGCCGGCCCCGGGGTTTTTCCAGCGGCATCGCGCGGAGGGGGCAGGGCATCAGCCTTCACCAGCGCCGCCGCCGCCGCCTGCTCCAGTCCCTGCCTGGCTTTGCACGCTGCAAAAAGCTCGAAGATGGCGGCCCAGAGTCTCCTCTCCCGGCTCAGCCGGTGCCTGCCCGTCGCTTCCAGCTGGGGCTCCCGCCACGGGACCGTGCAGCTCTTGCTCAGGGCCCAGGCGAAGGTAAGGAGCGGCGCGCAAAGCTCCAGGCCTCGCGTCGGCTTCGAGGGCTCCGTGGAGCGCGATGCGTTTCCATTCATCCTTTGCCTTACAATGGGGTTTTCCTACCCCGGCTGAGCTACAGCCTTGAATACAGACGTGTGCCGTGACCCCATTTCCGACGTTCCCCTGACCTTCTCTTTGCTCCAGACTCTCGGTCCACCTGCAGCTCTTGGCCTGCTGTGGGCCGCTGTTGGGCGGCCAAGGCACAAAAGCTCCCACGATCCGTTGCAACACGCGTGGTGCTCCTCCGCGCCCGGCCAGCGGGTTACCTGCAGCGAGTCCTTCAGCGCTTGCAGGCAAAGACACGCCTGTCCTGGTCAGGCTGACCTTGGGGAGGAAGCCCGGCTTTGCGCGGCCTGCAGTCGGGTCTGTCTGATTCCACAGCCCTGCGTCGGAGATGGAAGCGAGGCAGACCCGTTTAAGAGGCTCCTTAGAGGTTGAAAAGGGCATGATCGGATTCTTGTGATGGTTCTTTGAAGCCCCTGGGGAACTTCTGTCTGCCCACCGACGTTAATGGGCCTCGCTCCAAAGGTGGCCCGGCTCCTGATTGCATTCTTGAGCCCAGGCCCTCCTCTGCCGAAATAGTTGGACTTTTGGGGTTCTGTTAGGTGTAGAAACTTTTGGCCAAATTAACCTTCGGTTCTAAAATTCTGGTTTCGCCACAGTAAGCTTTTTGCTGTAGAAATGAGGGATGTTGGATTTCAGAAGCTCACAGCCACATACTGATTTCACTGGCCCTTCATTGAGATAGTTATACTGCTTCTTTTCTTTTCTTGTTTAACCAGAGTGACTTACAGCATCATTCACCTGTCCTCTGTTTTATTCTCACAATAGCCTTGGGAGGTAGGTTAGGCTGAGATATTTATTTAATTTAATTTATACCCTACTTGGCTCACCAGAGGGGATCGAAAGGGGCTCATAGTGTTCTCTCTTCCATTTTATCCTCACAACAGTCCTGTGGAGTAAGTTAAGGCTGAGAGTAGGTGACTGGCCCAAGGTCACCCAGCAGGTTTATGTGGCAGAGTGGGGGATTCAAATGTGGGTCTCCCAGTTCCTAATCTGACACTGTAGCTGCTGCATCACACTGGTTCTCTTACTTGGAAGTCTGTGTGCTTCAGGACTGACACCCCCCCTCCCCCCCCCCGGGCCCCTTTGAGCTCTTTAACACTGATCAAGTAATATCACTTTAACTGGGACCTCAAAGTCCTTTCACTAAAGCCACCTGTTAGGTGGGTAGGGTGGATTGTATTATGCTGAATGACATACACCAGCACATGTTTAGATCTTTAAGACAGGTTCAGAAATACTGAAGTTTCACATATATTCTAAGGGCTATGCTTACTCCCGAAAACCCATTCTGGGGTGAAGAAGCTTCCCTTCATCCTTTTAGTTATTCCTTTCTTAACTTTCTAGTAGGTCCCTTCTTGTCAGCTGCCGAATGCAAATTGCAAGGCTTTTGTGTGGAGACCAAAGTGTTTGTTATGTACAGCATCTTGCACAGCTTATTAAAACGTTTTAGTGGTAGGTAAAGGTTTCCCTTGCTCGAAAGCCAGTCGAATACGACTCTAGGGGACGGTGATCATCTTCGTTTCCAAGCCGAAGAGCCAGCACTGTCTGAATACATTTCTGTGGTCATGTGGCCAGTGTGACTAGATGTTGAGGTGCATGGAACTCTGTTACCTTCTCACCGAAGCGGTACCTATTTATCTACTTTCAGTTTCTTGCTTTCAAACTGCGAGGTTGGCAGGAGCTAGGGCTCACTCCTTCACGCGGCACTTGGGTCTCGAAGTGCTGAACTATTGGCCTTCTGGTCTGCAGCTCCGCATTTTAACCTCTGAGCCACCGCTCAGTAGTAGTGATAGTAAATAATGAAAAAAAAATATTCTGACTTTTCTCTATGGTTTTCCCTTCCTCTATTTTTGTCCACAACAACAACCTTGCAAGGTAGTTTAGGCTAAGAGTGAGTGACAGGCCCAAGGTTACCCAGTTAAACTTCATGGCAGAATGGGGATTTGAACCTGGGTCTCCGATATCCTGGCCTGACACTCTTAACCGTTATACTACAGAAGAGAAGAAGAAAAAGAGATTGGATTTATACCCACCCTTCACTACCCAAAGGAGTCTCAGAGCAGCTTGCAATCTCTTTTCCCTTCCCCTCCACTCCACACTCCACCCCACAACCCCTGTGAGGTAGGTGGGGTTGAGCGAGCTCTTTGGAGAACTGCTTGTGAGAGAACAGCTCTGAGAGAACTTGTGGCTGACCCAAGGTCACACCAACAGCTGCATGTGGAGGGGTGGGGAATCAAACCCAGTTCTCCCAGATTAGAGTCCCACGCTCCTAACCACTACATCAAACTGGCTTCTCATATTAGATAATCACCTTACTTACCTATGCCACACTGAACTTCTTGGAGGAAAGGTGGGCTAAAAATTAGTTAAAGCAAAGTACCATGTGCAGACTGAGGGCATAGAAAAAAATATTGCTTTATTTTTGTATACCCTGCCCTAGTCCAGTATTTCTGTGCCATTCTAGGAGGGGCTACAATAATATCTGTACCCTGGGTGATTACTTCTTTTAGTCTTCAGTGCAGAATGGAATGGAGGCTGCGGCATGGCCCTGATTTCTGTGCCATAGCCTGGTTTGTGGTTCCTTCTTGCTCAGGTGTAAATTGTGGCATCTGTGCTTAAAGATTGTCTGTATACACCATATGAAGAGGCCAGCAATCATGTGCTGGTACTTGGCAACTTCATTTGTGCTGCTGCTTCAGGTCTTCACAGGATATCCCTAAATACTTGTATTGCCTTGAGGCCGGCACTCCCCCCTCCCGGTGTCCATGTTAAAGCAACTTCACAAAACCTTCTTGGCCACAGTTCTCTTAATTTGTAGATATGCTTTCTGAAGTTTCAACTTGCAGGAACTTGGACTGTCTGTCCTGCAGAAAGAGTTGGAAGTAGAGGAGGAAAAATGTCCTCTAATGGAGGCTTAATGGAATGTTATTTATCTCCACGCCATGAAAAGCTTTAGCTGGCCTGGCCATTTCCTTACATTAAGCCTCTGTTAAAGGAACAGGACATTTTTCTCCAGGGCTGTCGGCAGTGGTGGCTGGAGGTGGTTTGTGGTTCTGTGTTAACGCTGTGAAGGACGCTGGCCACCTTAGCAGTGTGTGAAGGCTGGGAGGTGTGTCTGCTTGAGGAGAGACCGGCCGCTGGATTGGGTCTTCTGTTGTGCCACCGCTGATCAAATGAAACATGTGGCTTTCCAAGCTAGGGCTGCGAAGTCCCCCGGTAGGGCGGGGGAAACACCGATTTTTAGTGCTTACCTCTCGCTTTTCCAAAGATGGCCACCGGGGGGACAAAATGGCTGCCTTAAAAGGGAAATGTCTGCAGAGAGCCTGCCCTGCAGTAAAAAGCCTCACCAGACATTTCCCCTTTAAGAAGTCAGCAAGAGAGCTTCCACAGCAAGAGAGCCCCGCCCAGAGATTAAGGAGGGACTGAAGGAGCTGCTTTTGCATGTGGCTGGCAAGGTGAGTGTCTCTTCCAGCTCTTTTCATTCTCTCTCCCTTTCTTTTTTCTGTCTGTCTGTCTGTCTGTCTCTCTCTCTGTCCCCATCCAGCAGAGGTCTATCAGTGGCTATTATAGCCACAAGGTCTAAATGGAAGTAAGTGCCTCTGCCAGTTTTTTCCCCTTCTCTCTCTCTCCCTCTTTCTTTCTTTTTTCTGTCTGTCTGTCTGTCTCTCTCTCTCTCTCTCTGTCCCCATCCAGCAGAGGTCTATCAGTGGCTATTATAGCCACAAGGTCTAAATGGAAGTAAGTGCCTCTGCCAGTTTTTTCCCCTTCTCTCTCTCTCCCTCTTTCTTTCTTTTTTCTGTCTGTCTGTCTGTCTCTCTCTCTCTCTCTCTCTGTCCCCATCCAGCAGAGGTCTATCAGTGGCTATTATAGCTACAAGGTCTAAATGGAAGTAAGTGCCTCTGCCAGTTTTTTCCCCTTCTCTCTCTCTCCCTCTTTCTTTCTTTTTTCTGTCTGTCTGTCTGTCTCTCTCTCTCTCTCTCTGTCCCCATCCAGCAGAGGTCTATCAGTGGCTATTATAGCCACAAGGTCTAAATGGAACCCTTTGTCTGGGGCAGTGATGCTCTGCATTCTTGGTGCTTGGGGGGCAACAGTGGGAGGGCTTCTGGAGTTCTGGACCCGCTGCTGGACCTCCTGAGGGCACCTGGTATTTTTGGCCACTGTTGTGACACAGAGTGTTGTACTGGATGGGCTGTACTGGATGGGCCGATCCACTGTGGCTTCTCTCCTGTTCTTATGATATGAAAATCATATTTAGCACTTGTGTAGCACTTAGGGCTTCATATTCTGCCGAGATGAGGAAGGATTCAGTAGGGCCGTTGCTCAGTGATAGAGCATCTGCTTGACATGCAGGAGGTATCAGCCTCTTCAGCTAAAAAAGGATCAGGTAATAGGTGACATTAAAGATCTCAGCCTGAGACCCTGGAGAGCCACTACCAGTCTGAGTAGTCAACACTGACCTTGATGGACCAATGGCCTGATTCAGTATTAGGAAACTTCATGAGTTCATGTGTCAGCATGTGGAAGCAACATCACAGGATGTGACATCACAAAATGATGTCACTTCCTTTCTCCTGGCTCCACCCCCAAAGTCTCCTGGCTCCACCCCCAAAGACCCCAGATATTTCCCAAGTTGGACTTGGCAGCCCTATTCCAAGCAGAGGAAACAAACTGTCGGCTGGCTCTTTCTGTTGTAGTATCGCATGTTGCCAGGAACTGCTTGCAAAGTGACACAGCGCCAGATATTTCTTACTGTTTCTGTTCCTCCTGGAGATAGTAATAGCTACAAGGCCTAGCTTTTCATGTTTCTGTTTGATAGTCCACTCCTAAATCCAGTGCATTCTCATTTATTTTTGGTCAGGGGACCTTTTTAGGACCAGGAAGAGGCAGGTTCAAATCCCTGGATGTTCTGGATGAGCATCTTTTTCTGCCTTAACCTACCTCACAGGGTTGTTGTGGCTATAAAATGGAGGAGGGTTGAACCATGTGTGCCAGCTCTGAAATCCTTTGAGGAAGGAAAGGGTAAAAACGCAGTACATTTGTAAACTGGATTTAAAAAAAAAAGCCTATGCCTACATTGAAGGGCTGCAGTTTTCTTTGGCTCATTTGTTCCCACTTCATTTCTCAGTAAGTCCCATTGAACCAGGTGACTGACGTTTCAGAGTAAATCTGTTTTGTACCACAGGGTGAGGAGTCTCCCTGATTAAGAATCTCTGAGAACCGATCCCTTCGTTGGCCACGTAGCAAAATATTAGCAAGTGGCTGCCTGATTTTGGTTTCTCTTTTGCAGCTGATGCAGATCTTATGGCGCACTTTGCATAGCACGGTTTGTAAATGTTAAAACTGTCTAATGGCAGCAGTGTAGATATGGTTGCCAGTTCCCAGCAGAGGATTGCCTGGCCTGCTCTTCGGCCTCTTAACAACTTGTGTGTGTGTGTAAAGTGCCATCGAGTTGCAGACGACTTATGGTAACGCTGTGGAGTTCTGAAAGCAAGAGGGCGGCCTTGGCTGGGCGGGTTGGGTGGAAATTCAATAAATAAATGAAATAAATAAAGAGGTGAGCCGAGGTGGTTTGCCATTGCCTGCCTCTGCATAGTGACCCTGGTATTCCGTGCAAAATACTAACCAGGGCCAACCTCACTTAGCCTCTGTGACATGATGAGATCGGGCTAGCGTATGCGATGAAGGAATCTACAAATGAAACCTTATACACAGTGTGGCGATAAGAAAAACCACTTGCTAATGTCTGCACATCAGACTACTGTTAACAGCTCTGAACACAAGCTGGGTAAGGAATATTAACAACCCTAAGTTTGCATGATGAGAACTAGGGATTCAACTGAATATAACTGGAGTTGGGGCTTGGGTCCCTTGCTTGGATCTGCTGCTACGTTATACTAATTAGTGCTTTCAGTTCAGGGAGCTGCTTTAAATACATTAGAAGTGGGTGCATCTGTTTAAACATGTTTAATGACATTGGAATTATCAACAGCCGGATCTTTCTTAACTGCCAACACTTGCCCAAGGGTAGTTTAGTTGGCATTGTCTTCCCAGATAGCATCCCAGCAATCTGGTGAGCTAGGAGAGGGGGTGTGGCTCCATGGTAGAACATTTTATTTCTTTATTTACAAAATTTGTACCCCACCTTTCTGCCCTAACAGGGCTGCCGAGACAGCTAACAGTTTAAAACATAGGCAATAAAATAACTTTTTCTAAGTGGATTGTGAGTCAGCTTTAGTACACATGCGTAGTGCTTCATTTTTTTTTACTGCCCGGTGACTGTCACCCATGCCCACTTTTCACCTCCCCCCAGAATCCATGCCCCCTCCTCTCGCACCTTTTCTCTCTGCCCCACGCTAATTTTTTATTTATTTTTTAAATTTGTTGCACTAGCAATACATTGTAAATGAAAATCGTGGATGAATTAATTTTTTTTTACTGGACTAGTGATAGAACGCTAACTTGAAAGTGTTCAACATCATACCTATTTTTTACAGATTTTTAGAACTAGAACCATACCACGATTCCTTTCCACCCTGCCCCCCCCCCCTCCTTACCCCTTCCCTTTGCCCCAGGCTACCTTTCTCTTTTCTTTATTTCTGACTTCTTCACACTAGGGGTAGGACACTGACAGAAATGCAGTCAGCCGGGTACCTGTTTTCTCCAACTTTTAAAAAGCATTTCAAACCACAGTTAATTTCCTTGTCCCCCTTGCCTTCTCCCTCTAATCCTTCCTCTCCCCTTCACTCTATGCTCTAAAAAGAGTCTCTGCCTGGGATGCAGAAGGTCCAGGATTCAGTCCCTGGCGTCTCTAGTTAAATGGATCAGGTAGTAGGTAATGTGCCAGTGAGAGCAGACAATACTGAATTTAATACACTAGTGGGGTATGTCTGTGTGTGTCTGTAACACACACACACACACACTCTCACTCTCTCTCTGTGTACTTAAACCAGGGTGGTCAAGCCCTGATCTTATTGAATGTTTTTTTTGCAAACCACGTCATAAGAGCAGGTCACAAGACACTTGTCTTCGCAGTTAAAAGTTTTAGCCTGCTCTGCAAACTGGTTAAGCACGGTTTAAGCGTAGCTCAAGCTCAGTTAGGGTGATCAACTGGCCGAGAAATAGTTCCTGGCCCTTTTCTGAGAGAGAGCTGGATACGCCGGTATCTACTTTTTTATGGCCATAAGGTAGACATGATCCGTGCTGCCAATCAGGGACAGCTGCAGAACCTGCGCCAAAAGCTGGGAATCCTAAAACTGGTAAAACTTTACTTCTCCGAATGGCTACTCTCCCTTTCCACTGGCAGGCTCATGGCATTTGCACAAGTCACACTGTGCACAGCAGTGACACCGAAGCAACACAAATGGATTGTAATAAAATAGAGAATCTCATTTACTTTCCCTCCCATTCCCTTTCCTCTGTTTTAGCCTCACAACAACCCTGTGAGATAGGACAGCTAGATTCAAGTTCAGTAGCACCTCAGAGACCAACGAGATTTTGGGGTTATGAACTTTCAAGGGTCAAAACTCCCATCGTCAGATACCTGTGAGGTCAATGAGGCTGGGAATATGTGACTGACCCAAGGTCACCCAGCAGCTTTTATTGCAGAGTGGAGATTCAAACCCAGTTCTCCCAGATGCTACTCTAGTACAGTAACCAGTACACAATACTGCCTTTTTTGCTCTTGGCTCTTATGGTACCCAGGATAATAACTGGATTTTTTTTAAAGGCCTGGCTCTATTACTAGTTACAGCTGATGTTGTCCATTAGAATCCGAAGCATCATTGTTTGGATTGAGAAATTCCACTGATTTGAAATAAGCTTGCTTCCTAGTACGTCAATGCGAAGGATTGCATCCTGACTTTAAAGAGAATGGAACTGAGATCACTGGGCTCTGCTTCAAAGTGAATCTTTCTTTTAGGGCTGGTATGTCACTGTCTTAAACACAAGGATTGTGACTTATGAATTGTAGGCCCTGTGTCTAACTTGAAATATTGTATTTATTAAAATGCTTACGCCTTGCCATTCCTTTTGGCTCAGGGTGTCTTACAGTAAGGATTAAAACATTACAATTTAAAACCAAAAGAAAAAGTCCCCAATATCTCCCCTCCCCCAAGATGGCTGCTGTTCATGATTCTGTTCACACTTCACCTTGTTGTGTCACATGAACATATGAAGTGGCCTTATACTGAATCAGACCCATGGTCCATCTAAGTCAGTATTGTCTACTCAGACCAGCAGCAGCTCTCCAGGGTCTCATGTGGACTGGTCTTTCTCATCACCTTTTTCATCTCATCTCTCACTTACCGCCTGATCCTTTAACTAGAGATGGCTGGGACTGAACCTGGGACCTTCTGCATGCCAAGCAGATGCTCTACCACAGAGCCACAGCCCCTCCCTTGTCAACTGAAAATAAACTTCTGAGGAGTTGCTTAATGTAGTAGAAATGTGATTGGGCACCAATAGCAGAAGTCACAGCTGTAGCGGGAAGAAAATCCAGACTTAACAGCAGAGTTGATATTGTGTAAGAATATTTGTATTTGTAATACTTTTCATTTCCACCTATTCAGTAACCTTATTCTTAAGCATAAGAGGAGTTACAAACAAAACTTTTGGTTATTCTCCATATACATATTTTCTTCTTTTTAAAAAATTTCATACCCTATCAAATGAAGCTTATTAACCGTACATTTTCTTAAACATCTCTTGGACATGTCTTTTCAGTAGACGTGCTTCATGTTTTCCGGAATTAAAGTGGGTCAGTTAATTCTACCATTGCTGCTGAATGATAGAATTTAAATATTACTGCATCCTCAGTACAGGGGTACCCTTTAACAGACTGAAGGAATTGTGATAAACGTGGTATGTTGGACAAAAGCTGATGGCTGCAGGCTGGTCAGTCTCAGCCTAACTAATCTCACAGGTGGTCATAAGAGCGAACAATGGAGGGGAGGAGAACGGATGCATATTCCTTGGAGAAAGAACAGGATAAAAATGCAGTGGGAGGATAGATAATGACACACACAGAAGGAGCAGGGTTGACAGTGCAAAATGGAAAACGGGAAAATTAAGAAGAAGAAGAGGAGATTGAATTTATACCCCACCCTTCACTCAGCGTCTCAGAGCGGTTTGCAAACTCCTTTCTCTTCCCCTCCCCACAACAGACACCCTGTGAGGTAGGTGGGGCTGAGAGAGCTCTTTCCCAAGCTGTCCTTGAGAGAACAGCTCTGACAGAGCTATGGCTTGCCCAAGGTCATCCAGCAGGTGCAAGTGGAGGCGTGTGGAATCAAACCCGGTTCTCCCAGATTAGAGTCCGCGCACTTAACCACTTAACAGAGATGCGTGACATTTCCTGTTTCTTCTGTTTCTTGCTCCTTGTTTTGCATTAAATTCCGAAAGGAAAAGATTTGACGCAACACGCTCTGCATTCCCCTGCAGGACAGATATTTCTAAATAATTGGAGGCTAAAGTGCAAGCAGGCACACTGTAGACTAATGAGTCATGCATTCTGACATCCTTCTGCAACATATTCTGTTCAGCAAATTCACTTGCTGTTGTCCTGGTCGTCAGTTTAGCCCTGGGCCTTCCAATAGATTCTGGGTTCTCCAAGTTTATGGGCAGCCACTAAAATTAGGGTTGGTGTTGTGGGTGTGATTAGAGATGGTCTGGTTTTCTGAGCTGTGTTCTTGTTCTCTTGAGTTCATTTCCCCATTAAACAAATTAAAGTGTCACCCACTCTTTTGCTAAGCTTTCGGGCTTGTGTCTGGTTAGTGCCTACTTGCAAGCATTGTGAATGCTGAGTTTTCACTAGAGTATCCCTTTTGGTGTCTTGCCCAGTAGCAGTAATGAGGAAGGAACGTGTCCAGAATTGCTCCCTGAAAGTCACATTGTTCTCTCATTGCACGGCCTGCTGTGTCACCTCTCTCTGCTATTTCTGGACTTTCCACTACCAGTTTCTCTTCCACTTCCCTGTCGTCACTCTTCCTTTATTACACCAGCCCTCTAGCTACTGCTTCACCTGTGCCGTGTCCATCTAATATCAGGATCCCTTGTAGAGGCAGCTCTGTGTTCTTCTGTGTGGCAGCTGGTGCCACAGGGTGAGCTCTTCTTGTGGCCAAGAGTGTGCCTACTCAAAGCCAAAATATTGTCCTAAGGGGAAAAGAAACCTCTTTCTGCATTCTGCAAATCATACAGATTAAATAAATTCACATTTTTTTTCTTATGCGTAATTTACTCAACTTCTCTTGGTCCTTAGGGCGAGGTAGGGAAGGGGTTAAGCTCCGCACTGCAGTTTTGTGTCTGACCACGGTGCTTTTAACTTGGGAATTTCACCAGTGTTGTCCTAACACTTTCAAGCATATCACCACACCCATAAGGGCTAGTAACTTACTTAAAAAAAAAAAAAAAAGTAGAGACTCTCATGGAATTGCAGCATGTGCTCAGCTCCGACTGTAATTATTCATTCCTCTGAACTAGTGGTTTTATCTATGTGCCCCTTGTATCCCTACATCAAAACAAGCCCTTGTGTGGGGGTGGAGACATGAACGCATGAAGCTGCCTTGTACTGAAACAGACCCTTGGTCCATCAGAGTTAGTACTCAGATTGGCAACGGCTCTCCAGGGTCTCAGGCAGGGGACTTTCACGTCACTGCCTGCCTGGTCTTTTGAACTGGAGATGCCAGGAATCGAACCTGGGACCTTCTGCATGCCAAGCAGATTCTCTACCACCGTTCCACAGCCCCTCCCATTAGAATAGCAAATACTAAAAAGTATGCCTGTGCAAACAGAGTTTGACCAAACTGTAGCGTGGTGCAGTGGCTATTGGACTAGGATTTGGGAGACCCAGGTTTCAGCTCCCAGTCTGCCCAGGAAGCTCGCTGGATGAATTTGGGCCTGTTCTGCCTCACAGGAGAATATGGAGGAAGGGAGAACAGTCCAGAAGCTGCTTTGGGCCCACAGGGAGAAAAGTTTATATATCTAAATATAGAAATACATGGAACCATCTTTTTTTAAGTGGATTTCTAAAACCCTCCGCACCAGAAAACATAAGCTGTAAGGGCTTCACAAAAATACTATAAAGATATACAGATCTTCATACAAATTATAGAAATTATAGGTCAAGATCTGAAGAAGTGAGCAGTGACTCATGAAGGCTCATACGTTGTTGCCACACATTTTGTTAGTCTTTAGGGTGCTATTGGACTCTCGCTCTTTTCTAAAACAAGTTAAAGGAATCTGGTAGTCTTTTGAGGTAGAACCTCTCCCTCAGAAATTCGCCTTGAAGCCATATGTGATGTCTTTGGAATTATAACTGCTGCTTGTTGTCCGTTTTGTCTTTCTATCGCAGCAAACAAGCAATTCTTGATCACGGTGGCTCAGTAATATTTGACCCACTTCCCCCCCCCCCCTTTTCTCTTCCAGACCTGTGGCTGCAGTTTCTCCACCAGTAGCTGTCACAACACCAAATTTTATACTGATCCCGTGGAAGCAGTAAAAGACATTCACAATGGGTCAACTCTCCTTGTTGGTGGTAAGTAATGCCTGAATCCCTTGTTCTAGGGCCACCAACCTTCAGGTGGGACCTGGAGATCTCCTGCTTTTTCAGCTGATCTCCAGCTGACAGAGATCCGCTCCCCTGGAGAAAATGGCTGCTTTGAAGGGTGGACTCTATGGCATTTGTACCATGCTGAGGCCCCTCCACTCTCCAAACCCCACCTTCTCTTGGATCCACCCTCAAAGTCTCCAGGTATTTTCCAACCCAGACCTGGCAACCCTACCTTGTTCTTAGACTTGTTCAGATGGGGAGTATTTTTCTCCCTGACATTTTCCTCCCTGACAATAAGTGTGAAGTATCCTGTTCTGGGTGGGGTTGTACTCTCTTTAGAGGAGCAGGCTCATAGCTTGGGGATGCTGCTGGACTCGGGGCTCCTGTTGGATAAACAGGCAGTAGTAGTGTCCAGGGTACCTTTCACCAGCTTAGGCCCTTCCTGGGAAGGAAAGATCTTGCTACTGAATCTAAATGAAATGGCAGCATGCTCTGATTAGGGCTGCCCTTGAAGCGTGTCCAGAAGCTACTTTTGGTGCAGAATTCTGTGGCCGAAATCCTTGCTGGAATGGGTCGTAGGGGGCATATCACTCCAGTTTTTTCCCACCTGCACTGGTTCCACCTACATGGGCTCCCAGTTCGCTTATGGGCCCAATTCAAGGTGCTGATATAAAGCCATATACAACTTAGGCATACCTTAAGGACTGCCTGTTCCATATGAACCATCTTAGGCTACAAGGGAGACAACCCAGAGAAGAGCTTTCTTGATTGTGGCACCAAAGTTATGGATTCCTGTCCTCAGGGAGGTTCATCTGTCATTATCCTCCTCCAGTGGGTAAAAGCTTACTCCTTCTAATTGACCCCCCTTCCCTTCATGTACTTTTTCGTTTGTGCTCTGTTTTAAATTTTTCTTTTATGTATTTATATATTTGTTTAGTTATAATTTGGATTTATGGATCATCCAGTCCCTGAGTTCACAGGGCTCTGGGCGATAAGAACACAGGAGAAGCCAATGTTGGATCAGGCCAATGGCCCATCCAGTCCAACACTCTGTCATACAGTGGCCAAAAACACCAGGTGCCCTCAGAAAGTCCACCAGTGGGGCCAGGACACTAGAAGCCCTCCCACTGTCCGTCCCCCTCCTGCATCAAGAATACAGAGCATCACTTGCCCTGGACTGAGAGTTCCTATCTATACCTTGTGGCTAATAGCCATTGATGGACAACAATAAAATAAAATAAAATACATAATAAACAATTGACAAAAATATGTTACATTCATTACATTCTTAAAAACAATCCCCAACTGGCATTTAAATAAACTGTCAACCAATTCCAGGCTATGATGCCACCTCCTGAGCAGGCTAAGTAGTAGGCAGAGAGAAAAAGGAGAGAGGAGAAAGCCAGTCATGATATTACCTGTTGCTGTCCTCAGCCGAAATATGTGTTTTTAATCATGTTTTAATGTTGTTTGCTACTTTGGAGACCCTGAATTGGGTGGAAAGGTGGCTTTAAAGTGTTCTAAATCCATTTGTGTAAATAAATAAGCCTGTGCTTACAAGGCTGGATAACTCTGGCACTAATCCATCTCTTTGTAACCTTGCAATGTAAAGGCGTAGGTGCAATTTAGGTAAAAAATCAAGCATAGAACTCACTCCAGAATAGGCTTGTAAATTTTCTAGGTCAAGACGGAGCTTCAGAAAGTAGGTGACCTGGGTGGAGTTCTTGGCATATTAAAAAAGAACAAATTTGTATGAAAACTAGGCAAAAGGTGAGAGTTGTTAAGACATGCCAGATAACTTAGGGAAGTGTATGTGTTTTTGTGACTTGCTGATTCCAGGCTTGTACCTCCATTGCTAAGGGAATTGCTCTGGAAGATCAACATCTGAGGATGACCAAAATGTTCTGAGAGGAAATATTGGCTGTATAGTTCTGTTGCTGAAAAGGAGATGTTAGAAGCCAGTATTTCCAAAACGGGGAAACCGTTGGAGGCCACCATTCTACAGATAAGGAATCCATGATGAATAGGAGTGGGGTTTACATGTGACCCATTGGGGAGGGGGGGAAATTGTAAGATGGTTTTTGTCTGTTAATAGGAGAGGCATAGTTAAATATCTGGTCAGCCCATTTTTCAAGAATTTATATTTAAGATTTTGAATTTCTTCTGTAGCGGATGACAAGGGTTAAAAAACTCTGGTTTATGGGGTGCTAGTTTGAGCTGTTCCCTCTCTTGACAGGCCAAACATTTGAACCTTGCATTTGCCATTTTAATATGGGCATAGGAGTTCTGGATTGGCTTATTAGCTGTGATTTGTGGCCATTATTGGGCACGCCAGATGACTTGGGGAGGGGTATGTGCCTTTTATATAGCAATGGAGCAGGAAGGCACTTGCTCAAAAATCCAGTGTTATGAAATATTTCTTTTCCTGAGCCAGGGTTGTTGGGGCGGGGTGGGGTTCTTCATCTTGAGCTGGGGCCTTTGTCTCTGACAAGTGGATTTGTGGTATTTTGCATTTTAGAATGTAGTGGGTCTCTAACTGGATAATTTCTTTTTATTGTGCAGGTTTTGGGCTCTGTGGAATTCCTGAGAACCTCATAGGAGCTTTATTGAAGACCGGTGTAAAAGGGATAACCGCTGTCAGTAACAATGCTGGGTACGTGTGCAGTTGTTCTGAGAATACTGTTAATGCAAGATTTAATTGGGAATGACTTTAAATGATCGATTTAATAGATATGTAGTCATTTTTTTTTTAAAAAAAGTTCTTTTCACAAAACCCCCAAAACAGAAAAAAAGAACAAGGGGGAGGGACTTGAAACCCAGGAACTAATTTTTTTAAAAAAGGATCCCTGCCACAGTTCCCTGTAAGCTGCACAACATTTCAAAGGCCAGCTCAAAGAATTTCTGCTTCAGCTCACAAACAATGGGGGATAGGGGCACCAGCTTCTGGGGCCATAGAATTGGACCCCCAGTCCAATCTTTTTGAAACTTGGGGTTTTTTTTGAGGAGAGGTACCAACAGCTATGTTGCAAATTTGGTGCCTTTACCTCAAAAAACAGCCCCCCCCGAGCCCCAGATACCCCTAGATCAGTTCTCCATTATAGCCTATGGACCCCATTGACTATAATGGTTCCCATAGGCCATAATTGAGCCAAAAAAGGAGATTTTCTTGCATACCCCTATTATTCTTTTCAGCAAGATCTGTAAGCTGCCTTGAGTCATAGGGAAAAGTGGGATATAAATATTTGAATAAATAAATAATTTGGGCAGATTTATCACATTTAAGCAATTTCCTGTTTGTTACATTAGGCAGGGTTCAGACAGTGATTGTTCCACCTCTGTTGTACTTGACCTGTAATGCTGGTGCTCATATTTCACTTAAAAAACACCAAAGTAGACTGCAAGAGTGTGTCCCCCCCCACCTCAAATGCTGATATGTTTTGCACAGGGCGCTGGTCCAAGGCCAGGTCTGCAGATATTGTGGACTAGGGTGGGTGGATCTGTTCTCCAGAGGCTAGGTCTACCAACATAGTGGTTTGGCGTAGGTAGATATGTTCTCTGGAGGCCATATCTACCCATATAGTGGAAAGGGGCTGGTAGACCTGTTCTCTGGAGGCCTGGTCTACCCCTGCAGAGGACAACAATTCTGTGTACTGAAATTTGACTTGATTCTGTTTTCTCGTATTATACTTAACTGTAGGTGATTCCTTGGGGTTTGAGTTTAGAGTAAGGAGGTTTTAGAACACGGAGAACAATAACTGGAAATACTTTTGTACATGTCCTTGCAATTTGTATGTGGTGCCTAGATAATTTTTTGGAGTTTGGAATGGGAAGATACAGTCACTAACATTCAACCCACAGCTGTCCCAGAGACTCACCTAGGACATGGGATTTCTGATCCTCAAAGCCTAATTTAGGAATTTGACACGGTTTGCATGTTTCTTCTCTCACCATGTGCAGGCTCCACCTCCCTTCTATGTATTGCTATGCCATAGCTTGCCATGATGTCTAAATTTGGAATCATTATAGTTGAAGGGTAACCAAGGAAAATGGTGGTTTTTAGCCTATTCTAATGAACTCTTTAGATGCAGATGCCACAATAAATTCTAGTTAAAGAAAACCACAAAAGGTCTGTAAGAATTTGTGTATGATAGACTTTTGCAGCTGCTTTGCATTTACATGGCATTTTCTGCATCCCCCTCCCCTCATACCACCTATATATCTCTGGCCAGTTTCTTCATATCCTCCACACATCTGACGAAGAAAGCTGTGCTTCTCGAAAGCTTACACTACAATAAACTTTGTTAGTCTTAAAGGTGCTACTGGGCTTTTTACTATTTGTGTGATAGAAGAGAGAGAGGCTTGGAGCACTTTTCTTGATCTCCAAACCATGGTATGGAGATAGAAAAGAGCAAGAGTCCAGTAGCACCTTAAAGACTAACACAATTTGTGGCAGGGTATGAGCTTTCACGAGTTACAGCTCACTTCTTCAGATACAGCTAGAATGTGAGTCCCATCTATCCTTATATCTTGAAGAGTGGAGTGATTTCAGAAGTCAAATGACAATAGCAGGCAAATGGCAATGGCAGGTAGCTGACAATAGAAGGTGGGATTCGATTAGGTGTGATATGCAGAGGGGTGGTAGGCATGGGGTGGAAAGTGGGGGAAGTGGTGTATGAAAAAATATTTATGTCTGAGCATAGATCGTGACAATCCGCAGGTTGGAGCCCACCTAAAATTTCTACAGATGAAAAGATGGAGTGATTTTTGCTAATTCTCTCCCAGCCCATGGCAGACCTCCCCTCCTCCAACCTGTGTCTGGGGGTCCCCCATCCCCAGGAGTAGTATTCTGGAGAGCAGTGTGGGCTACAGCAGCACTGGGAGGCAGGGAAGTAATGTTTTGTGGAAGGAAATCCTCTCCACAGAAATTTTTGATGAAATCCAAATCCATGTGATGGGTGTGCTGATTCCACACCAATGGCTGATAGTTCAGTGTGGAACAGTTATCATCCTACCTATTCTGCATCACCGTTACACTGTAGAACATCTGGTATCAAATTAGCAACTACCCCAGTCAAAATAGCAGAGGGATTTGGGTGCTTGCTTTGTAGTGTGAAAGGGCAAATGAAGCTATCAGTCCCATTTTCTTTGAGTGTTAACCATCTGTGGGTTAAACTTTAATCAAGCTTTCCCCTCGTTTATCAGTATCTCTATTGACAGTGTAACCTGTGTGATAAGATAAATCTGTTTCTTCCACCATTGAAACACTTTCAGCCTGCTTTCATTATCCAATTTGAGCATTGTTGCTGGAAACTTCACAGCTTATTGTTTCGTAATAGTAAGGGTATTTTCAGCTAGAGAATTCTGATATTTCGGAAGTATTACGGTTCATGAGTGAAATCCCATTACTGTAATGCTTGCAAAATACTGAGATTCTCTAGTTAACTTCTGACTTTTTTCAGTTGTGGTCTAATGAAATATTTAGGAGCCACTGTAAAATTGAGTAATTCTGTACAGATTTCAGTGTTGCTTTTCTCTTTCATAACACACCGGTTTATAATATCAGTTTCAAAAGTGTTTGCTATGGAACCCTGCTGAGTGTATGTGTAGTTTTATCATAAAGAGCCACATGGGTACAGATTTATTGGGTTTTTTTAACAGTGGTGGAAGATTGGGATTTTCATTAATTAGAGACTTGATCAGTGGCGTATTTTTAAAGCATTAACTTTATCAGAACAAAAAAAAGTAGCTTTATTCTGCAGGTGTGATATCGGTACAAATTATGAAAACAAATGAATTAGGAAATAGAAGAGGCGATTTGGTTGGCTGAGGGGCAACAAAGTGAAGCTCCATCAAGATAAGATCAAAGTACTATTGGTTGATATATAAGACCAGAAGGGGATTGAATAACTTACTGCTTCTGAATGGGGTAACACTTTTTAAAGAGCAGGTGTGCAGTTGTTGGTGGAGATGGCGGCTCAGGTCTCTTCTGTGTTGTGTTGTGTCTTTGACTAGCTCTGACTGTCTCACCAACTGCAGCCTTACCTTAAGCAATAGGATTTGGCCACAGTTGTCCATGCTCCAGTTACTTCTTAGATGGACTGTTGTGATGTACTGTATGTGGAGCTGCTTTGGAAGCTTTAACTGGCTCAGTATGGGGCTGCTAGACTGGTTGCAGGTGTGACGTCCTATAAGAAGTATGTCAGGCCAGTTTCCCAGGCCTGATGCTAGCTGCACTTTTTTGCTTCAGAACCAATCAAAATGCTGGTGTTGATCTTTTAATGACCTATATGGTCTGAGTTTTCACTTTTTATTTGTACATTTTTCTCCCGCACTGCCTCTGAGGAGCTACAAGGGCGAACATCTTTCTGCCCTCCTCCTTTTTATCCTCAGAACCACCTGTGAAGTGAGTTAGGATGAGAGATTGACTGGCCCAGGGTCACCCAGTGAACTTGAAGGCAGAGTGGGACAACTGAACCTTGGTCTCCTATGCGGGCTGTTGTGTTTTGCTGCAACAGGCTAACCTGACTACTTCAGTAGAATGGTCAGAAAAGACAGAATGCCATATTTAAGAACACAACATAAAAATAGCCTTGCTGAATCTGAGCAGTAGTCCATCTAATCCAGTGTCTGGGGTCACACAGTGGCCAACCAGTTACCCTGGAGGACTAGCAAACAGGGCATAGAGGACAAGGCCTTCCCATAATGTTTCCTCCTAGCACTGGTATTCAGAGGTTTGCTGCCTCTGAATATGGAGGTTCCCTTTAGTCATCATGGCTAGTAGCTATAGGTAGACCTGTCTTCCATGAATCTGTCTAATCAGCTTTTAGTGATGGCTGCATTTACTGGCAGTGAATTCCACAATTTTATTACTAACAAAATACTTCCTGCTGCCCATCCTGAGTCTATTGCTTATCAACTTCATTGAGAGCCAGTGTGGTGTAGTGGTTAAGAGCAGTAGACTCTAATCTGGAGAACTGGGTTTGATTCCCCACTCCTCCAATTGAAGCCTGCTGGGTGACCTTGGGCTAGTCACAGTTCTCTCAGACATCTCTCAGCGCCATCTCCCTCACAAGGTTCCTGTTGTGGGGAGAGGAAGGGAAGGAAATTGTGAGCTGCTTTGGGACTCCTTAAGGTAGAAAAAAGTGGGGTATAAAAACCTACTCCTCTTCTTTTGTGGGTGCCCTCAACTAGTAGTATTATGGGAGAGGGAAAACAGGTTCTCCTTGTGCGTTTCCTCTATTCCATGCATAATTTCTCTTATAGGGTCCATTGGAGTGAATAGTGCTGATATAGGATAAGGAAATACAGATTCAGGCCCACCCTTTGGACACACATGTCCATTTCCTGAGGTGTCAAGAAAGCTGCCTTATTATTCCATTTAAGGTTTTATTAAAATGCTATTGCACTCCATGGTTATTACCCGAGTGAATCTGTGGTTGGTGTTCTGTAATTTTTAAAAGTTTTGCCGTTGTATTCTTGAGCTTTCTGTTTGAGTTAGAAAACTAGAAACCTAAACCTGTGGATTTTTGGATTTTAATGACACACCATAGTTTGCGCAATGTTCAAAAGTTAAGGGTAAGTACATGCTATTTCTGGGCTGCCCATTTTTGCTGTGAAGCAGTTATTGCCTTGAGTATAAACCCCTCTTCCCTTTAACCTATCTACTCTCTTCCTAATGGCACAGTTTTCCCAAGCTAACAGTGACCTGGTATTCAGTATCAAAAGGCCGTTGGGCTTATTTTGCTCTGTACTGATGCTTATGAAACTGCTTATGATGAAGTTTTATTGAAGGCTGGTTGGTATCCTTTCTCTCTGATTTCCCGCCCACCCCTAATCCCTTGAGATGATTTTCTAAAATGAGATCTGGTAACAGTCTGTGGGATTACTACAGAGCCAGTCTTGGCTGTTCAGAGGCTTGTTCACCTCTGTCTGACCTCATCCATGGAAAGAACAGCCTTAATGAGTTCTTTGGATTTTTAAAATTTGGAATTTGTTTTGGCGCACATGGCCCTGTTTCATACATTTTGCCTGTTTGTGCCGCAAGATGCAAATGTTGTACCCCAAGAACTTTTCATTCGGCAAGAGCTTGGGTAACCTTGCTATTGAAAAGTTTGTGTGTAAGACCAATAAGAACAGAAAATAGCCTAGTTCTATCTCAAGCCTAGTTCCCCCCCCCCTTTTCTGATTTCTTTGCCACGAGTTTGTTTGCTATATGGCCACAGTGACTGGGCAAAAAGGGACAGACAGTTCATCAGGTCATCCTGGCTGCATTGCCAGTTTTCTGTGTAAGCTATTTTTTATTTTGTACCAGTTGGTGCTGGCACTAGTCTAAGGATTCTCAAGAGCCTGGATCAAACTGTTCCTGTGTTGCTTCTGATGCCCATGAGAAGTTCACGTGGGGTCATTTTAAAACCTGAACAAAGAGGACCATAATAACATCAGCAAGTGCGACAAGAACTCATAAAACCAGGAGAACTGGAGATGTTTCTCCGTATTCTGTTTCTTATAACTGTAGAGCATGAATGGGAGAAAGTGCCAGAGGATGTAGTTCTTTATATAGTACCTCATTAACCTTTGGAATTACTTTTCACTGCTTTTAAAATGAAGTATCCTCCATGAATAGGTTTATTAGCCATGATGGATGAGAGTAGAACCTCTATTTTCAGGAAACCTTTCTTTTTGTCAGATGTTGGAGATAAGGGGAGGGGTTAAATACGTCGTAACCTACTTGTGAGCTTTCTAGGAGCACCTGGCTGATCCAGGACTGTCTAAAAATCTTTCTTTTGAAGAGTTTGCCTGTAGAGATCAAGTGGTTAATAGTGATTTCAGTTGTTCTTCCATAGAGAGAGCCTTCTGCATGTTAATTCTGTCTGCTAATCCAAATGGGGTTGCTGCAGCTAGAGATTGCATTTCACAAAAGATTAGCATTTTGCCCGTTTTCTCTGCTAAAAGACAGAAAGGTTGATATTCAGTCACAGATTGCTTTGAGTGCTACAAAATGTATGCTGGCTGATTAAATTTACATTTTTGCAAGAGAAAAGATAGGTTTCCTTGTTTGGAGAGAGAGAGAGAGAGAGGAATTATAGTATACTGAAACTTTTTGAATCAAAAAAGTAGTTTTGTTAACTTTTGCAAGCATCTGCTGTGTGGCATTTCAGTGGAATGGTTCACACTCATTTCTTCTCTTCACTACAACAAAACGGTATAGTCTGAGACTGCTAAATAACATAAGTGAAGCTAGGGAATATACACACGTGTATTTATGTCGTCTCTCACACAGAGAGCACAACTTTGTTAAATCAGTTTTTAAACAATCTTATAAATTTTTAACTTCTTGAATTGACATAAATCTGTACTTTGGTGTAGTGGTTAAGAATGACAGGACTCTAATCTGGAGAACTGTGTTTGATTTTCCACTCCTCCCCATGAAGCCAGCTGGGTGAATGTGGGTCAGTCACAGTTCTCTCAGGGCTCTCTCAGCCCCAGCTACCTAGCAGGGTGTTTGTTGTGGGGAGAGGAATAATAGAATCATAGAGTTGGAAGTGACCTCCAGGGTCATCTAGTCCAACCCCCTACACAGTGCAGGAAATACACAAATACACCTCTCAACACCTCCAGTGACCACTGTTCCACACCCAGAAGATGACCAAAAAACCCTCCAGGTTCTCCAACCAAACTGGCCTGGAGAAAAATTGCTTCCTGACCCCAAAGTGGCATTCCACTGAGGAACCGCTCTAAGTGTCAGGAAGTTCTTCCTAATGTTTAGCTGAAAACTCTTCTGATTTAATTTCAACCCATTGGTTCTGGTCTGGCCTTCTGGGACAACAGAAAACAACTCCATACCATCCTCTATATGACAGTCCTTCAAGTACTTGAAGATGGTTATCATATCACCTCCCAGTCGTCTCCTCTCCAGGCTAAACATACCCAGCTTCTTCAACCTTTCCTTATAGGACTTGGTCTCCAGACCCCTCACCATCTTCGTTGCCCCCCTCTGGACATGTTCCAGCTTGTCTATATCCTTCTTAAATTGTGGTGCCCAAAACTGAACACAGTACTCTAGGTGAGGTCTAACCAGAGCAGAGTAAATTGATACCATCACATCACCTGATCTGGACACTATACTTCTGGACTTTTGGCTATTGTGACTGACAGCATTGTATGTAACATGTGCGACCGAGCATATGAATTTAAAAAATGCTAAGCCTGGCCAAGAAACAGGAACCATCCTAAGTAGAGTTTTCAGGAATGTGTTGCTTAGAGCGTCCTGTTATACATTTTGTCTGAATAAAACCTTGCCTTAGAAAGCCTTTCACGTGTTCTGAAAGAAATCGCAATCATAGGACTTCTGTCCCAGCACCCCCAAATTTCCAGTGACAGCTGGGAGAAAAATCCTTGTCAGACAAGAAAGGATTTATTTATTTATTTATTCATTTGTTTTTCGTAGAATCATAGAATGTTAGAGTTGGAAGGGACCTTGCAGGTCATCTAGTCCAACCCCTTGCACTCTGCAGGAGCATAGCCGAAAGATAGCCCTACAACATACCTGAAGTTGTATTTTCCCACATTGTATGTACCCGCATTTATCTCCCGCCCCAAGCTGTCATACCTCCAGTTATTGCTAGTTTGGTTATAAAGACATCTGTCATGGGGAAATGAAATTTTATCCAAGGCAAAAATATGGTGAAATGATTTGAAATGGTGTCATTTTCCTCTGTATACTTAAGTTTAGTCATATTGAAATATCTGCTTCTTAAACCTCTAGCATACAGTGCAAGTTGTTTCCTCTTGCTGTCTGCCTACCAATTGTGTGGGTTAATATACAGAGCAGTGATACCCATTCAGTGGCTGGGAAGCCACAGTTGGCTCTTTGACATGTTACCTGTGGTTTGTCCCCAATGTGGCACCCACCCGATGTTCCAGGAAAATGACCAAGGTCTCTCTAACAATCAGATTTTATGTGGGCCTGAGGATATTTGCTTCAGATGGCTATAAAGCAGATCATAAAGCAATGATGATTTTGTGTGGTGAGTGAAGTAAAGTGACTGTATAAAAAGCAGGTGCTTAAGGCAGTTGTAGGACTTGGTATTGTGATATTTGCACTACTGAGTGGCGGTTGAACGGCTTCTTTCCTTAAAACAATTTAATTTAATTATTTCGAAGAAAAATTCTGAAGAAAAATTGCCTCAGAAACAATCAAACACTTCACTGGTGCGGCTGACACAGAAAAGTGTTAACAGAGTCCCAGCAAATATCTTACTCTAGTCTTGCCAGTGACCTTCACAGCTACAGGCTTTTGTCTGGTTTACATTTCTGTCAATTTGTAGTTGGTAGCCTGTAACTCTTACAGGAGCCAGAAGCATGTGAAATCTCATTTTGAGTTCTGATTCTACTTCTGGTCAGGCTTGGTATTGCTGATGCAGGATTAGAGAAGGCCTCGATAATCTGAGGCAGAAATCTCTAATTGTTATTAGATCTGTCTCTGACCTCTCAGTAATTACAGCTTCCCAGTGAGCTCCTTCTGTGTTACCAATGCAGGCAGAAAAGGCACATGAATCTTTCCTTTACAGTTCTGTGGACTGTTAGCTCAATTAAGTGACTGATCTTCAGTTAACCTAACTTCTCTTCCCTCGATGCATTTATCCTACTGTATTTCTGGTTGACATGACGTTGGAAAATAAATCATGAAAATTGTTTTGAGGCACATGATATATAGTATTTTGGGGGTTGAGGGTGGAAGTATGTTAACTCTCTTTGACTGATTCCCCACGAGGCGCTGCTCCACTGTCACACTTCCTTTCCCCCCGAATGCGTGTGTCAATCTCCCACTATTTGCCCCGCGCCACATTTTGACCCGCGGCTTTGCCCGATTTCCCCCGCAGCTTCAAAAAACAGGATCACGAAGCCCTGGGGGGAATGGGGTGAAGCCGTGAGTCAAAATGCAGCGTGGGGCAAATAGTGGGAAATTGACACATGCAATCGGGGGAAAGGGAAGAGCAACGGCAGAGCAGCGCCTCATGGGAAATCGGTCCTAGTGTATTCAGTGTATCAGGGGAACTGTAATCTATCTTGGGACTCAGTGAAAAAGATGGGCTATAAATAGGGATGCCAGGGTCCCTGCTTTGATAGCAGCAAGAAAAAACCCCTGGCATCGCAGATATTGTGACGCCAGTTCTGAGGAAAACTTGGATGTGATGTCAAATTATTCTAGGAATCACTGGGAACTCTGTGGTTTTACCAAGCCTGGCAACTCCAGCAATAAATGAAGTAAATAAAATAAATACGTTCCATAAACCAGTTTAAAAATGTATTTGATTTGATTTATATCCTGTTCTCCCCTGGGATGCAGGGCTCAGGGCAGTTACAACACTGAATAAAGCAGTCAACTTATAAAACTTAATAACATAAAAATTCCTCAGTGATAACCGATAATCACAACTTTCCAAGATGAAAATTCGAGCTTTCACAGCTAGGAGTCCTCATTTCTTCAGTGTGTGGGCCCAGAAGATTAGCTGCACTCCTGACAGATGGACTACCTCATAAGTGGTCAGGCAACATCTTTGCTTCACAGTTATAGGGAATAGCTTTGAGGCATAGTCATGCCATTATATGAAAAACCCATACTGTGGAATACCTATTTTTCTTGCAATTTGAACATGTACCCTCTTTATACGTAAACCTCTGGACAAACTTTCTACTGAATGTTGGAGAATACTTGGCAAGGCTACTGGGAGGCCAGATAAAATTACTTTGGAGGCTGTATGTGAGCCTACTGTTTAGTCACCCTTGCACAACACTAGATATTCTACATCATGAGCGCATAAGGTTGCCAGCTGTGGGCTGGAAAATTCCTGGAGATTTGGAGGTGGAGCCTGAGGATGGTGAGATTTGAGAAGGGACCGTGGTATAGTGCCATAGAGTCCACCCTCCAAAGCAGCCATTTTCTCCAGGGGATCTGATTGCTGTACTCTGGAGATCAGTTGTGATTCTAGAGGATGCCAATTTGTATACATTTTCCCCTCACTGTTATGATATGTCATATCTCTTTTTGAGAATTGCCTCAAAGACAGGTGGTGCTTGTTTTAAATTAATAAGCCATAACTGACTTTACAGCCAGAAATAAGAAGCCAGTGTGGGACCAGTCCAACTTTCTAATACTTGGAAGACAGGAGGGCTGTATCCCCCCCCCCATATTTCCATGACATTTTGTGGCTCTTCTCTTCCAGTGACTGCTATCTAATTACTTTTTCCTATGCAGGGTAGACAATTTTGGGCTCGGGCTTTTACTTCAAACCAATCAAATCAAGCGCATGATATCATCCTATGTTGGAGAGAATGCAGAATTTGAGCGGCAGTATTTATCTGGAGAACTGGAAGTTGAGCTTACACCGCAGGTAAAATGCTATCCTTAAGGGGTGAATAAGTGGGGGTAGGGGTTGTCTCTTATAACAAATAGCTGTACCTTTGGCTTCATCCTTAGATATGGTTCCAAGGTTCACTTCGGCAGAAGTACAGTGCAGTACAGGATCTTAGAATAACACTGGAAGAATCTTTCAAATTGCATGGGTACAAATGTCAGCTTGCTTAAAGCATTATTCCATTTGAGGGTTTTTTGAAATATTAATATATTTTATGGTGGTTGGCTTTGAAATTTTTTTTAAGGTTGTTTACGTATGCCTTTCTTGTGAATTCAAAGCCCATTCATATGCAGAACTTTCTATTTAGTGGGTCATTTCTGCAAATTGTAGTGGTACCTGGCTGTCCCTAGAAATACAGCTTGTAAATGTGAAATCAGTTTGAGTGCTGTAGGTCCTCATAGTCTGTGGAAGCAATGCAGTCCCAAATAAAACAGTCTTCAGCAGTCTTCTAAGGATTTAAAGTGAGGGGGCCAGGCACAACTTCCTGGGGAAGTTGTTCCATAAACTTCCTGGGGAAGTTGTTCCATAAATTGTGGGGCTGCCACTGAAAAGGCCCTTTCTCTTGTGTACTCACCAAATCAGTATTTTTGATGGAACAGTCAGGAGGCCCTCTCCTTATGATCTTAATTCCTGGGCAGGAACATGTGGGAGAAGACAGATACCCTGGTCCCAAGCCATGTAGGCAACGTCATGGTATACGGAAGTTCTGCCTTGCCGTTTGAGTTCCTGGTCTTTCTTTGAATACTGAAAAGAGAGGGTTATCAGCTGATGATCATGGGTTGAGGAACTTTGGAAGGTGATGGGGGGATAACATAGGATTGGAAGGTGGGCTGACCTGGAAGAAAGGCATAATATGTGTTGAGAAGTGAGCTAACTGACCAACCTCTCAAAGTAATTTCTTTGCCAGGGGGTGGGTGGGTCATGTTACTCCCTACCTATATAAAAGTAGTTGCCATTTGAGTGCTTCGCACATTGCCTTGGGTATTAGTTCAGTTTTAATTAGTAGAACTACACACTTGGAAACACAGTTCAGATTTGTGTTGCTTTACAGCTCGGGTCAACTGGTTGCACTCCAAACTATCCCATGACTTTGTTGGGAAGGAAGACTTAAGAGATCCTGAGTATGGGTAGAATTTGATTCCCCCCCCCCCCCATTTGAGTGGGATCTAAGCTGTCCTCAGTCTGGTAATGCTAGTTGTCTGGAAAGGGAAGTTACTGACTAATAGATGTGGAGAGTTAAATGCCAAAAACTGTGTGAAGAGCTGTACTAGTGAAAGACGTGGAGGGAGATAGATGAGAATCCCTGAGCTTTTTTTCCCATGCTAGGGAGCTCTGCACTGACCTGGACAGCCCAGGCTAGCCCGATCTCATCAGATCTTGGAAGTTAAGCAGGGTTGGTCTTGGCAGTGGCAAACCACCTCTGTTAATCTGTTCCCTTGAAAACCTTAAGTCTGCTGCGACGGCACTTTCCACCATCAGGGAGCTGTAGAATAAATAGAATTGCTGCTATCTTGTGAGTAAAACCAGCTTAGCCATTGAACACGAGTGTTTTCTATTTGCACTTTTTCTCTGTGAGGAGAAGTTCAGGCTTTATTAGGTCGGATATTTTCTGTAGTTATCTCAGGTTGGTGGCAAATCAAGGATTTTAGCACTGAATTTTCCCTGGCTGACAAAGCCCCTGTTTCCTGTATTCACTGGCCAACAAGAAACTTCACATAGCTAGGGCTGCCAAGTCCCTCGGTAGGGCGGGGGAAACACCGATTTTTAAAGCTTACCCCCGCTTTTTCAAAACTGGCCACCGGGGGAGGCAATGGCTGCCAGCAGGGGAACGTCGGATCCTGCCCTGGCCTCTCCCTGCCAGGCCTGAACTTCTTAAAAGGGAAATGTCTGCAGAGAGCCTGCCCTGCACTAAAAAGCCTCAACAGACATTTCCCCTTTAAGAGAGAGCGAGCAAGAGAGCCCCGCCCAGAGATTAAGGAGGGACTAGGCTCTTTCTACTGAAGGGCCTGCTTTTGCATGTGGCGTGCAAGGTTGCTGTTGGGGTAAGCTGCTGGGGTCTGCCAGCTCTTTTCCTTCTCTCTCTCTCCCCCTCCCCCTTTCTTTCTTTTTTCTGTCTTTCTGTCTCTCTCTCTCTCTCTCTCTCTGTCCCCATCCAGCAGAGGTCTATCAGTGGCTATTATTAGCCACAAGGTCTAAATGGAACCCTTTGTCTGGGGCAGTGATGCTCTGCATTCTTGGTGCTTGGGGGGCAACAGTGGGAGGGCTTGTGGAGTTCTGGCCCCGCTGCTGGACCTCCTGAGGGCACCTGGTATTTTTGGCCACTGTGTGACACAGAGTGTTGTACTGGATGGGCTGTTGGCCCGATCCACTGTGGCTTCTCTCCTGTTCTTATGATATGAAAATCATATTTAGCACTTGTGTAGCACTTAGTGCTTCATATTCTGCCGAGATGAGGAAGGATTCAGTAGAGCCGTTGCTCAGTGATAGAGCATCTGCTTGACATGCAGGAGGTATCGGCCTCTTCAGCTAGAAAAGGATCAGGTAATAGGTGACATTAAAGATCTCAGCCTGAGACCCTGGAGAGCCACTACCAGTCTGAGTAATCAATACTGACCTTGATGGACCAATGGCCTGATTCAGTATTAGGAAACTTCATGAGTTCATGTGGAAGCATGTGGAAGCAACATCACAGGATGTGACATCACAAAATGATGTCACTTCCTTTCTCCTGGCTCCACCCCCAAAGTCTGCTGGCTCCACCCCCAAAGTCCTCAGATATTTCCCAAGTTGGACTTGGCAGCCCTACACATAGCGGAGGGACAGCTGTGTCCTCTACTGACTGCTGTGCAGAGAATGCCCATGCTCCAAACAGATGTTTGTTTCATGGTTTTTCTCCTTCTCAGAGGGGGTTAGTGCATAATCACCTTGTAGGTGGCTGGATAGTATCCCCCGTCGTATGTGTGCGAAAGTTGGACAGTGAAGAAAGCTGCCAGGGAAAAAGTTGCTTTGTTTGAAATGGGGTGCTGGAGGAGAGTTTTACAGAAACCGTGGCCCACCAAAAAGACAAATAAGAGGGTTCTAGATCAAATCAAGCCTGACTTCTCCCTAGAAGCTAAAATGACTAAACTGAGGCTATCGTACGTGATCTCGTTATGAGAAGACAAAGAGTCACTGGAAAAGACAATAATGCTAGGAAAAGTTGAAGGCATCAGGAAGAGAGCAAGACCCAACATGAAGTGGACAGACACAGTCAAGGAAGCCTTGGCCCTCAGTTTGCAAGACTTGAGGAAGGCTGTTAATGACAGGATGTTTGGAGGATGTTAATTCATAGGGTCACCATAAGTCAGATGTGACTTGATGGCACCTAATACACGCATACACACACACACACACACACACACACACACACAGGTGGCTAGATAGATCATGTCATGTCACAATAAGAAAATAAGAGAAGCCAATGTTGGATCAGGCCAATGGCCCATCCAGTCCAACACTCTGTCACACAGTGGCCAAAAACACCAGATGCCCTCGGGAGGTCCAGTAGTGGGGGCAGGACACCAGAAGCCCTCTCACTGTTGCCCCCCCCCCCAAGCACCAAGAATACAGAGCATCACTTGCCCCAGACTGAGAGCTCCTATCTATATCTTGTGGCTAATAGCCACTGATGTTTATCTAATTCCCTCTTGAAGCCGTCCATGCTTGTAGCTGCCACCACCTCCTGTGGCAGTGAATTCCACGTGTTAATCACTCTTTGGGTGAAGAAGTACTTCCTTTTATCTGTTCCAACCCGACTGCTCCGCAATGAGGTTATCTGTGTGGTGGGAAGAATAAGGGTGCACCCATTTTTCCAGTAGTGAATATGTGAACTTCACTTCCAGTAAAAACATGGGAGTGCACTCATGCCTCTGTAGGAATTCCTGGAAATTCTTTGGTTAAACCCTAGAGAGGTGGACACTACTTCAGTGTTTATACTGGAAGTGACATCAGGCCATCTGCCCAATGACCATTTAATTCCCCCCACCCCCACTGCTGCTCCAAGCAGTGTCAGAAAACAAGGATTCCCCATCCCTGCCGGGGGACTGGCGATCTTGCAAGGGGGAGGAGAAGCCAAGATACAGAAGTTTCATATGAATTCTACCATGAATACTCCAAGTGTGAATTCTCAATGTGAGAGGGAAAGGTTAGGTCAGGTGTGAATCTGACACACAGCCAGTGTTCCTGGGCCCTGGTTTGACTTGATACAAAGCAGCTTCGTGTGTCTGAAGTAGGTCACAAAACCATTCTACTTTGCAAAGGATCAGGGAAGGTTCAGTATGGGATTTATAACTGGCTGAAGAGCCTGTCAGCAGGCTGTTTGTGCGTGTGTGTATATTTCCATGAAATCTTCTTTGACTTCTGGCTGTTCTGCTTGTCATGATTTCTTTGGCTCATCTGCATTTACTTATTTATGCAAAGAGCCTTTGTGACACCAGAGCAGTTCAGCCAGTGGCATTAAGGGATTTGAATTCTAGAGTCCCCCCCCCCCCCGCACATCTTTGGGGGAATTAACCTTCATAATAATTGCTTACATGTACTTTGAATGACAGCTTTGTGCCTGTGAGTTTTGAGTTTTTTCATGAGGACCAGCAGATGGCACTAGCTGCTTGCTTCGGCTGGCCAGTACTAGAACCAGGGCTTTCTCAGTGGCGGCCCCATACTGGTGGAATGAGCTCCCGGACGACATCAGGGCCCTGCAGGACCCAGGGGTCCGTTGGTGCCGGAGCGAGGCGGAGCAAAGCTCCGCCATCTCAGGACTGGCCAGTAGGGCAGCCACGGGCTGAATCAGATTCTCTAATCTGATTCAGTTTGCCACCGAATTGCCGCCGAAATTCGGCAGCAATTTTAAAAGCCACTGGAAGAGAGGGGGTTTGAGAGAGAGGCTCCAAACTTGCAGGGTAGCTGCTGGGGCCTCTCCTCGAAATACCCACCAAGTTTCAAGAAGATTGGACCAGGGGGTCCAATTCTACAGGCCCCCAAACAGGTTGCCCCCATTCCCTCGATTGTTCTCTATGGTAGGAAAAAAGTTAACATTTTTTCCCACCATAGAGAACAATGGAGGGGATGGGACAATCTATTTGGGGGCCCATAGAATTGGACCCCGTGGTCCAATCTTCTTGAAACTTAGTGGGTATTTCGAGGAGAGGCCCCAGCAGCTACCCTGCAAGTTTGGAGCCTCTCCCTCAAACCCCCTTTCCTCCAGCCCCTCATATACCCTATGAGTTTTTGCCATTGATTTCAATGGCCCATAGGATATAATGGGGCTGAAACTGACATTCCCTTTCTGACACACTTCTGGTGATGTCAGGGGATGTGGCATATGCTAATGAGTTATGCTAATGAGCTCCTGCACCTCTTTTTCTACGAAAGGACCCCTGGCGGGACCTATTACAGTTCTGCAGGGTCTGCAAGATGGAGCTCTTCTGCCAGGCTTTCGATTAGGAGCCGCCACCAGGGGGATTAAGGATGACTTCGCCCCTGGAACTTGCTGGCTGAGCCCCTGCCGGAGATGGCTTGTTTGGACACCACCTTTTTTCCACTATGTGACTCTGTTTGCTGCCATTATCTGTTGTTTTTATGTGTAAATTATGTTATGCCTTTTAAATTTGTAAACCATTGTTTTTATGGTATTTTAACTGTTAGCAGCTGCCTTAAGCCAGCTTGCCTGGAAAGGCTGGGTAGAAATGCAAATAATAAATAAATAAATAAATATTATGCAGAAGGATATTTTTGCAGACACCTGAGAAGAAAAGTAGTTTTATGTTGTGGGTTGGTGGGGGGGGGGGCAGAGTTGGTCCTGAGGATGTTCTTTTCAGTCAACAAAAGCTGCTACTTTCCCCATAATTTCTCTCCTGCTAGGGAACACTCGCTGAACGGATTCGAGCAGGGGGGGCAGGCATTCCAGCTTTTTACACCAGCACTGGCTACGGAACCTTGGTCCAAGAAGGAGGGGCCCCGATCAAATACAACAAGGATGGTACCGTCTGCATTGCCAGTGAACCAAGAGAGGTACAGCATCCTTTGAGGTGTGAATGTGTGTTGGGAGTTGACACTGCTGGGGGGGCGGGGGGTCAGCTCTTTAGTTTTTGGCTCAGGCTTTTGTCCTACAACAGGTCATCAGATCAGCCCTTAAGGAATGGGTATTGGGTTGAAACCAACCAGCTTTCCCACTGATTAGAAAGGGAAGGGGGGCCCACCAAAAAAAGATTGTGCTGTGGACAGTGGGACATACATGGACAAAAGCCATGTGGGATGGTGTCTATAAGAAGTGGGGGGCTTAGGCAAGATCTGGCTAGATCCAGCCCCTTGAAAGACAGAGCGATTGGTTCCATGTATACAATGTAGAAATGTCATTATTAGCTTTGCTGCTTCTGATTTCAGGCGTGTCCTAGGAGGATGGGAGTTTTCCTACTTCTTTTCTCCCCCCCCCCCCCCCCCCCCCATGAGAGTTACAGTCCAGAGCAAGAAATTGTCGTTTAAAATTTTTAACAAGACGATCATGGGCATTCTGAATGAGTCCCACTGACTTCTCTCCTCCCAGACTTTTTCTAGAATGCGAGACTTGAACTTGAGCATGTTTATGAAAACTGCCTTTCTCCTCTCTTATCTTCCCTAGTTTTTTTTTTTTTTTTAATTAAAGTTGACTGGGAATGCCCTGTTCATAGAGTCCTTGGTGGCCTGGTTCAGATGATACTCTTCCCTGCACATGGTTGTAAGATCACAGCAGTCTCCCTTGCGCACCAATACCACCTGCATAACAATTGAATAGGGAAGAGTCTGAAGCAGTGAGCAGTGGCTCACGAAAGCGTCTACTCCACCATGGATTTTGTTAGTTTTTTAAGGTGCTGCTAGACTCTTAGTCTTTTCTACTACTACAGACACACCAACACGGCTACCTATCTTGATCTAGTTGAATAGGGAAGCACTGTTGTTGTGTGATTAGAGGATTGGACTGTGGTCAAATACCCATTCAGTCCATGAAAGTCACTGGGTCACCTCAGGCCACGATAATCTTTCATTCTAATCTGCTTCACAAAGGAGAACTGGCGGAAGAGTTGGAGATGTATGCCCTCTACAGCTCTCTAGAGGAATGGTAGGATATGCATACGAGGAATGAATGACTAGAGCATATGCATGAAAACTCCAAAATGTGCAGGTCTGAACATCACAATCAGTTCTCCTGTAAAATCTGAAATGTGGCTGCATGATCTGGGTTTGTGTGCATTTTGTGTGTGTGTGTGCATGTGGATTCATCCTAATGGAAGGTAATGCCCATGTAAGAAGACCAGGCTAGCCCAATCTTGTCAGATCTCGGAAGCTAAGCTGGGTTGGCCCTGGCTAGTATTTGGATAGTAGAGCACCAAGGAAGTTCAGGGTTGCTAAGAACAAAAGTGAAGAATGTCTGGTGGTGTTGGAGAAAGGGTTGCCCCACTATATTTAGAAAATATATTTAGAAAATGTTGCAATTTCGTCACCCTGCCATTATATCTGCAAAAAAAAAAAAAGAGAAAATAGCCTATGGCTACAGTCCAGAGAATTGCCTCCTTCTCCAATTGAATTACCTGCTCTGTCTCTCTTTTCTTGTCCCCTTCTCCACTAAAGCACCTTATCAGCCTCATTTTAAGGGGGAAAAGCTTTGACCTTTTTTTTGGGGGGGGGGGGGGTTGTTTACTTTAGGTAAGGGAGTTTGACGGCCGCCACTTCATCATGGAAAAGTCGATCACGGGAGATTTTGCACTAATCAAGGCATGGAAGTCTGATCGTGCTGGAAACATCATTTTCAGGTATGTTCTGTTCAGAGCAGAGCTCATTTTCCCAAGTGGTTGTCGGAGGGTCTTCTGGGGTGCCTCTGAGGCTTATTAGAACATCCTTGTTTAGAAGGTCAGTAATGGCGGATAAGCCCTGACGTGGGTGGCCCAGGCTAGCCCGATCTCGATATCGGAAGCTAAGCAGGTTCAGCCCTGGTTAATATTGGATGGGAGACGACCACAGAAGTCCAGGGTTGCTGCGCAGAGGCGGACAGTGGCAAACCACCTCCGAGCTTATCTTGCCTTGAAAACCCCACAGGGTCTCCACTACTCGGGGGTGACTTGACGCCACTTTCCACTACCATCAGCAATGGTGGATGAAGGTCTTTCCTTCCTGCTAGCTATGAATCTTTCTGTTCAATGTGTAGTCATGGAAGACTTTTGTTCTAGGATACACGTCCATTTTATGTGAGAGAAACCCATTTAACCCAACCAGTGTTCTTGTTTAACCCTTAGAGCATGTCCTAGAATCCCCCACAGTGAAACAAGAGTTGCATTCAATTGGACACTGGCTTCCTTGAAGGCAGAAAGACTGGAAAGCTCTGCTCTCAACAGTTTTGAAATGGGACAGAATTCTTTATTTGTGCCATGAAAATGGAGCCTATTCCTGGAAATCAGGGGTAGAACCAGGGTCCTTGCACATATTTTCTGGGAGTGTAGCTGGCAGAAGATACTGCTCTCTTGATTAGGCAAGGCCACGTTACCAAGCCTAGACAATCCATAGCTGTGTGCCAATCATATGGACTTATATAGGGCATTCCTGTTGCATATGAAGAGGAGTTTGAGACCTGAGCTAGCGTCCAACCTCTGACCCTGATTTATCCTCCATCCGTGTTTCTATGCTAGGGAACACTGCAGAGTGTCCCCCTGTCACCCCCACAAATTTGTTTTCTGAACGTAATGGAATGGAACAAATAGGAATTGTTCAAGAACCAATTTTCAGGGCTGAGAAGGGTGATGCTGCTATTTAGAAAACAAAGAAGGTCTCTCAGGGTTTTGCAAAATGTGGGCCATGCCGTCTTCTAGAGGAGGGTTCAAAATGTAATGGTCTGCGAACTCCCACAGTGATGACAGCCAGTGGAATAATGCATTTCAAAATCTTTGGTGAGATGCCGTCCCTTGTGATTCCATACAAATGTTGTTACATCTGGCAGCAATTAATTTATAAGGGGAAAGAAATCTGTGTTTCACTGGGGATTTGGTGTAACAGCTTGTATCTTTCTTCGCTTCCTCTGTATAAGTGAAATGTTGAATTTGTTGGCGGGTGGGAGAAAAGCAAAAAATAACCAGTCGGGGGCAGTGAGAGCCCAGAATTGTATACTGTAGGAGCCACTGAAGGTAAAGAGAAAAATCTAAAATAACATTCATTCGTCTTATATTCTGCCTTCTCCATAGAGAGGCTTAAAGTATCTTCCAATATTATTAAGAAATGTGCTTGTGAAAATCCATAGGAAGATATTAAAACAGATTTTTAACGAAATTATAATTACATTTCAGAGGTAATATTTCAGGTAAGGCAAGTCTCAGACTCTGAGAAACAGCTGCTAAAGAACAAGTATTTTGTGGTTGGCTCTGCCAGTGAAACCTTATGCTTTGTAAATGATGTAGGCCTGTAGTTAAAACAGATTCTGTGAAGACTGGGAACTGAGTTCAGGTCCTCTTGCAGTTGGGATGCAAGGCCAGAGAGCAGGGGAGACAGGGAGAGGAGGCTTGATGCGGAATTTGGGCCTGTGTGAAATGGCCAAGAAATACGGCCTGTTGCTCAGTAATGCTGTATAAATACTAAACTTGTCCCGTGTGACCTGACATAAAAGTCTGGCATTTGACGCTAGGTAAGGGGGAAAGCTGCATGGAGTTAATTTGCAAGCAAGTCCTGAAAACCACAGTGATTTTAAAAGTGAGTCCCACTTCAAAACAACATTTGAAGACCATTGTTTTAAACCTTTTACAAAACAAACTGCTCTTTCCTGATTCTGTTACGCTGCTGGAATGCTTCCCCCCGCCCTCCTGCTGCCGCCGCCACAAAAGGAACACAGCTGGAATGCAAAGTCTTTACTATTTTAAGTCACCTTATGTTTCCACACTGGTTCTGTTTCCCACACAGGAAAACTGCAAGGAATTTTAACCAGCCTATGTGCAAAGCTGCCAGAACAACTATCGTAGAGGTAAGCTAGAACAGGTCTCTTTGTTTCTCCCCCAGAAGCATGCATAGCAAAGCTAGGCTGACAAATCCTTCCAGTCATCCAATACATTTTTAGACCAAAAGGTTAATACAATGTTTCATGCTCAAGTTGTGAGAATGACGCTGTTGGGCAGCTCTCTCTCTGTGTCTTCTCTTATCTACCTGGCCACTGGAGAAAAACAAACACCTTCCTATTTACAATTGGGGTTTTGGGTTAAATCAGTCTAATTGAAATTAGATAAAGATGTTTGTCTTGCTGTATGGGCTTGTGTGCCTTGTGAAGGCTCCTGCAGGTGTTTGCAAAGAATTCAAAGAGACTTGATGTGTAATGCTTGCACACAATTGAAGACTGATGTGGGCAGAGTTTATGGGCAAGAATGCATATTATTTTCACCCACACTAGAGATGGAATGCGGCCCCCATTCAGCAAAGCTCACATTGAACACGCATGAACACATGAAGCTTCCTTATGCTGAATCAGGCTATTGGTCCATCAAGGCCAGTATTATCTACTCAGTATTGGCTACTCAGCAGCTCTCCAGAGTCTCAGGTAGTTTCTCTTTCACACACCCGGCTATTTGATCCTTTTAACTGGAGATGCCGGGGATTGAATCTGGGACCTTCTGCATGCCAGGCAGATGCTCTGCCATTGAGCCATAACCCCTCCCCACTGATGGAAGTGATAACAATGCTTTTTTGTTAAAAGGGGAAAAAAAGATAGAGGGGAAAATCTCCTAGACATAGAAAGCTAATATATTGGGAGAAAGCATTCTAGTCTAGACTTTTCCAGGACATGCTACTTGTCTTTTTGTATAGATACAGGCTCTTGTGCTAATTCTCAGGCTGCATTCAGATGTCACAATAAACTGTTGTTTTATGTAACCAACTCAGGTTAGTCTACCAGCTTTAAGTAACAGATCCAGGCTTGTGTGCCTAAGCCCCAGTTTGTCTGCTGCTTACCGCCCAAGCAAGGAGGAGGAAATTTCCCTTCTGTTGCTGTCTGTGTCCAGGCAGCTGCAAGGGGGTGGTGCTGTTCAACAAACTTTGGTTTGTGAATTCAGGCATTGCAGCAAACCACAGTTAGTGTGAATGTTGGTTAACAATCCCAGACTCCATTCAGACATCACGACAAGCTGAGGTTGGGTGTGAATCTTTGTTGTGCTAGTTTGCTGTTCTTAGGCACAGAATGCAGGAAACGACTTTGGGAAGCCTTGAATAAAGCGTTAATCCATCATGATGTCTGATGAATTGGAATTTTTGTCTCTTCCCCCCACCCCTGGGATTCTAAACCTTTGTTTATGCACAGTTATGCCCAGAAACAAAGTCAGAGTCTCCCAGGGGCTTTGTGTTAAGATGGCTGTTAAGTAAGCAAGAGAGAGAAAGAGACCTGGGTGATCTTATGCAAAAAAAAAAAGAGAGTCCTATTTCACGCTACTAATTAAATAAACATAATTTAAAAAACCCTTCATTGTGGTCTTCAGTTGCTTAGCAACAGCGCTCCTGTTCTGTTATCATTCCTCTATCACAGGTACAATGGACTTCATCGTACTGTGGGACAGAAATGAACGGCTTCCATTAGTCATTTGAAATTGTGGCATTTTTTTATTGTTAGCAGTGAGCTGCCGAGAAATGGTGCTGCTTCTAAACACATGTGTAATAGCAAATGCTGCCTTAGTTCTTGCATCCCAGTAGTTTTTCTTCATTAAGAAAAAAAATAAGTTTTCATAGTAAGTTTCTGCAGGATGCAGTTCTTGGGAGTGCTCATGTTTTCTTTCCCCCTGCCCCCCCAATGAGCTTTAGAAAGACATTTCCAAAAACCAGAATCGAACTGTTAGCATCTTAGCTGTAGCAGATGTGACCCTCCAAGATCTTGTCCCTGCAGTGTAGATCTCTTTCCAAGCCATCACAAGCTAAGAAATGGGCTGAAGCTTTCTCACCGTAGCAAGTTCTTCTGTTGGGAGTGCTCCTGAATGCCTCGCTGCAGCTATAATCTGATTATTTTGAGGTGTTTGCTTAAAATAAAAGCAGGTTTGACAATAACGCTTCAATGCTAGGAAGACCCCTCAACATTTTACTAACCTGCCTACTCTGATGTACTTACGCTGTTAACACTAATTTGCATGGTGCCATGAGCTATTTTTAAAAAAAAAATTTTTTTTTTATTTTTTACTATTTCTACAGCTACATTGCTAATAACTACACTATATTACTCTGTACAGAGAATACTGTTTGCAATAATCAAGTTAACTAACTTTTAAAACTGAAAAGCAATATACTTTCTTGGTTAATCAATTTAAGCTCATGTTTCTGCTTCTACACATAACGAAGCTGATTGACTGGCACATACAGCGACGAAGAAAATGCCTACTATTCCGTTTACATTTAGACATAGCGTACCATCATTACATATAGTTTATAACATTATTTCTTCTTCGTTCCTCTTCTTGTCTTTTTAGTCTCTTTGCTGGGCTTGGGAGCGGCAGCTCCCTTTTCCGAGTCCGATGCTTCTTCTCCACTTTCTGAGCCATCAAAGCCATACATACTTTCCTGTGACTCCAGTGAGTCGTCTGACTCTCTCTCCGCTTTCTTTTTCTTGCATTTTTCCAAAAATGTTTTGGCTTGTTCTACAGAGTCAATCTTGTAATTCTTGCTTTTATAGCTGAAAGACAGTCCCTCTGGAAGATTCCAATGATACGTGATTGACTCAGACTGTAACCATGTAGTTATGTTCCTGTAGGCTTTTCTTCTTTTTCGAATTTCAGATGGAATGTCTTTTAGAACCTTGATTTCCTCTTCTTGAATCTTCAGCGTTGCTCTGTTTGTGGCTTTTAACACCACATCCCTTGTTGATCTTTTGGAGAACCTTATCATAATCTCACCTGGCAGGTTTTTCTTTTTCACAAAATCTGGATAGGTCCTGTACACCAAATCCATGTCGCTTTGTAGTTGCTCCGCTTCAATGCCTGCCAGCGGTGCTAATGCATCACTCAACAATTTTTTAAGATCTTCCCCTTTTTTCTCAGGAACATTCTGCAGTCTCAGGAAAAAATTTGAACGTTCCATCTGAAGTTTTAAGACATTGTCACTTTGAAAAGCCTTTTCTTTCTCGATTTTTTGTAGTCTTGAGTCATGCTTACTTGTAGTTGCTTTTACTTCCAAGAGTTCCTGTTGCAGCTTCTCAGTTCTTTTTCCCGACTCTTTCATTTCCTTCTGCATTGTGTCCATCTTAGCATTGAGAGCTGTCATCTGATCCACTAGAGGTCGCAGCATTGATGAGAGCATTGTGCTCATCTCTGTAGTATCGCCCTTTGCACCCGGCACTCCGCTTCCTGGCTTAGGGGAGGGTCTTTGTCTCCCCGTCGTTGCAGTTTCGTTTTGTTTATAGTTAGATAAGAAGATCTGAAGAAGAAAGTCTCTTTTTCACACTAATGCCATTTAAAAGCTCATTTCTTCGTGCATGCGATCCAGCCCTCCAGCATTTCAGGGCTGCTTTCAATACTGCAGAAACGCCGTGGGAAAGTCTCGGTAAGCTCCGTTCGGAGGGGGGGGGGGGAAGCACTCCACCCAACCCTTCCCAGCCGCTTTATTATGCAAACTCTGCTTGAGACTCACAATTCACCATTGCGTATCAAGAAGTTTCATTGCTTCTCCGATCGGTATTCTCTGCTGCTTCACGGTTACGCTTGAGTAGCCCGGAGGCTTCTGCGGTGGGGGGAACCTACGGGGGTGAAGGAAGGTGCCTCGATCCCGCGGTCACCACCGCAAGGAGAGACGTCCCTCAAGCCACCCCAGGCAGAGCCCCTTCACTAGGGTCTCTGGGGGTTCGGCACCTGTCCGAAACCCCTTCTACCCTGCCGAGCGCGGATCGCCTCTCCTGCAGAGGTGGTGAGAGGCGTCCGCCATTGAGTGTGTCTCTTCCGGAAGTCCCATGAGCTATTGATTCAGTTCAGTTTCCATTCTCGGATAGTTCAAGATGCATTGTAAGTTATGTCTCTTTCTAGTTAAAGTTTTCACCAAAGCCTGAGATACTTTCTGTGCAATATTGGGAAAAAATGATATTTTTCTTGCTTGTTCTGTTAGTGCTTTTTTTTAAACCATCTGAATTAAGATCACAAGCCATCTGGCTTTCTGAGCATTCAGGTGTAGAGGTTTTATTTTAAGCTGCGTATTTAAATGGCAGCTGGTCCTCTAAGGAAAAAAGGAATCTTTGAAGATATCTGCTAATGCCTTAAGCTGACATGGGTTTCTCTGGAGGAAGGAAATGTGCAAAGGTTAGGATCAAGGCAGATCACATGCTGGCAGATCTGTAAACGGATAGCCAGTGTTTCTTTTCCTTGGTAAAGAGCTGTAAGTTCATCCCACCCCGCCCTCTGTTCACATTAGAGTTGCCTGATCAGGAGAAGAAAATGAGGGTTAACTTGTGACCTCAGATGCCCCCTGGGGACTTGTTTGCATCTTGAGTGGAGTCCTATGAGTTTGGAACAACAGGAGGAAGAAGAAGAAGAAGAAGAGGAGATTGGATTTATACCCCGCCCTCCACTCCCCAAGGGAGTCTCAGAGCGGTTTACAAACTCCTTTCCCTTCCCCTCCCCACAACAGACACCCTGCGAGGTAGGTGGGGCTGAGAGAGCTCTTTCCCAAGCTGTCCTTGAGAGAACAGCTGGTACAGAGCTATGGCTTGCCCAAGGTCATCCAGCCAGGTGCAAGTGGAGGAGTGGGGAATCAAACCCGGTTCTCCCAGATTAGAGTCCGCGCACTTAGCCACTACACCAAACTGGCTCTCAAGGAAGGAATTAAACTCCCCATCTCCACCCCATGAGACTTATGCAAGCCCCCTCTCCCAAGCCTTTTCTTCTTTTTTTAACCAAGAAAAAGATGTTCTGGAGCTATCGTGGCATTTCCGAATTCTCAGCCTGCCTAACCCTTATACTTAAAGTATCTGATGAGTATAAGATGGGCTGCATCTTCGAAAGATCTTTGTATACAGGGTGAATATTGCTGATCGCTTTTCATTGCTGCTCTTTTAGTAACTGCTGGCTTAAGTCCATAGTGAATATTAATTACTCGGAGTGTAGCAAATGGGGTGACAAGTCTGGATGTGCTGGGCCACAGTTCAAGCCCCTGTTGAACCGTGAAGTTAGGCCAGTTTATACTTTATGTAGGCACGTATTTATATGTACCAGTGTTGGTGTGTGTTTATATGTACCAGTGTGGGCAGCTGTAAATACCTCAAAATGTGGTGTGTTTGTAAAACATCCACGGTTATTACATGCCAGAGAGTCCCATTGGGCTGTAGGTCCCCAGTGTGTTTGTGTGTCTAGGAATACACTTCTTGGCTTCACGTTTTATGGGTTTACTGCTGAAAAATGCCGCATGCAGGATTAATGTATGAATTTGCATTTATTAAAGTTAAGTAAGAGTTAATCATATAACGCAAGTAAGAAAGAGTGGATTTTCCCACGCCATCCTGCCTAGAGCAGGGATTTGAATCAAGGCTAGTCAGACTGCAGAGGTTCATGTAACCACTTGGTGGTTACACAGTTTGGTGTAGTGGTTAAGTGCGTGGACTCTAATCTGGGAGAACCGGGTTTGATTCCCCACTCCTCCACTTGCACCTGCTGGGTGACCTTGGGCAAGCCATAGTTCTGGCACAGCTGTTCTTGAAAAAGAGCAGTTTCTGTCAGAGCTCTCTCAGCCCCACCTACCTCACAGGGTGTCTGTTGTGGGGAGGGGAAGGGAGAGGAGTTTGTAAGCCACTCTGAGACTCCTTTGGGTAGTGAAGGGTGGGGTATAAATCCAATCTCTTCTTCTTCTTCTTGGTCGTGGTACCATATTGTTCTTCCAGCACTGGTTATGAGAATCTGTCTTCTTACTGTTTCCGAGCACTAGTTGCCTTTCCTTTTTCCAGAATGCAAGGCTTGTTATGGGAGAGGGGAATTATGGTTTCTGGAGATGGAAAATTCAGAAGAGAAGCATCTTGACTTCTTACTGTTGGTGGTACTGTGGCTTTGGGCTGTGCTCCTACTGCCATTCTTTAAACTTGAGACAGGATGAAAAGAGGCGTGGCCTTTTGCATCTGTCAGAAATGGAAATGTGTAGATTCTTGGTGGGTTTATTTATTTATTCATTTTGCTGTGCTTCTTGAAACTGTTTTGCCTTTTCCCTGTGGGGAAACAAGTATATTTCAAGTATTATTTAGATGAGTTTTCATCATAGATTGATGTGGACCGCCTCTTTTTTTAAAGATGTATTTGTATAATGGCTAGGTGATGGGTGTTATTCTGTATCAGGGATTCCCAGCCTTTTTGAGCATGTGGGTGCTTTTGGGATTCCGATACACTGGTGGGTACAGCCACAAAATAGTTGCTTCTGGAGGCAGAGCCAGCCATAGAATGGCTGCTGTAGCTTACCTTCAGTCACACAGGGAAGATCCTTGTTAAAAATCTGCATAGCCAATGAAATCTCCACTGGTCAGAAACCTTGCTTGGGCAAAAGCCCCACCCACATTCTAAAAAAATGCTCAGCGGTCTCCATGGTGCCTGTGAGACCAGGCTGGGGAACCTTGTTCTATAGTCTATGTAAACGTTTATATGCTTTGTAAAGTAAAATTTACTTTGCAAAAGAAAAGCAAAAGATAAGTGTTGGAAACAGAAGACGGGAATGTCTCAAGTAAATATATGAATGACTGGGAAAGGGTAATGTAGTTCCAGTTCATAAATTTGCCTCTTAGGGGGGAACAATCTCACAGTGGTTGTCGTGACTTGCTGGTCGGGAGAGCAGCTTGAGATTTCCCTTTTGGCCATCTCCTGGCGTGTTGCTTCACACAACATTTATTCATTTCTTCTTTCTTGCTAGAACAAGGGAGGTAAGTCAGGCTAGCAAGTAAGTTCCTTGTTCTTCTCTAATAGAAAGGAAGAGGCATTGCATTAAGTACAAGGTGAAGGATACGTGGTTGGAAGGCTGAGATTGGTTTGTGGCTACCTGAAGCTACTTTGGGGACCAGCTACCAATACATGTGGTCTGCGACTTCTTCCCCTGTAATGTCTGGATATGCGGCAGATCTATGAACTGATATATAGAGTAGAAAACCATGTGTGAGTGGGCTTCGAAGTCTCTCTCCCAGGCTGCTGGAAGGCTTTAGTACCATCTTTTGATTTCTGGGGGTCTGCCTTAGATGTTTTGTTTGTGTGCATCTTAAAATCAATATCTTAAGATCTGTGTTGGAATTGTTAGGTATCGTTGCGCTTTGTTTGGTGTCCTTTTATGCTGATGCATAATATTTGTAGGCTGTCCTGGGCCCCTTTTGGTGGAGAGAGGGAAGACCGGATGTAAGTGTTTAAATGGGAAGTACCCCTTTTTGTACCTGTTTCATTGGGGCACATTCTGATTAAAAGCAACAAGAGAAATAATCCTGGAGGTATCTAGTCATGAATGTGTATGGCTCACAATATCTCATGGCCCAATCCATGGTCGTGTTCTTGCGCAGTTCTTATTTATTTTGGAGGGCTTCTCCATGAAAACTTCCTGGCAGATTCCGCTCTTGGAGAGGATTAAAGCAGAATGAGTGAGAAGCTTCTGAATTGTTGTCGTCTGTGCTTGTTGATCTCTAGAACCAGTTCCGGAAATGACAACTTGTCCAAAATGGTTTAAAGAATAAACAAATGCAACATCTTTCATCCCTCAGGCTGTCTTTGTACTTTCTGGGAATGGTCTGAATTGATTCATAGCATTAAGAAGAAAAAGCATATGTTTAATCTAGCCAACATTTTATACTGTCTTTAGTAATATTTATTCCCCCCCCCCGCAAGTATAAAAATATTCCCCCTTTGTTCTCTGCAGTATATGATGAAGACTGTTTGGTTTCTTAAATTCCTTTTTGTTTTAAAAACATGCCATGTTGATGCTGTTAGACACTGGGACATAGAATAGGCTTTTGGATCTACTATAGTGTGGTGTTTGTCTTCTGAGTTCATGTAGGACCCAGTACTTTGGATGGATGGTATTTTACTCCCACCCAATTGTCCCTTACTTCAAGTGGGGTCTAGCAGACCCCAGCGCCCTCTGAAAGAATCATTCTCAAATAAAACAAACTGAAAAGATAGGGCAGCTAAACAGCCAGAAACAATGGGCTTCCTTGTAGGAGGCTAACAAACAGTGTAAGTTATAGGGTTGTCAGCTCCAGGTTGGAGAAAGCTTGGAGATTTGGAGGGGAGGTGGAGCCTGAAGAGGGTGGAGTTTGGGGAGGGGAGGGACTTCAGTGGGGCATAATGCTGTAGAGTCCACCTTCCAAAGTGGCCATTTTCTCCTGGTGAACTGATCTCTGTCACCTGGATATCAGTTGTAATAGCAGATCTCCAGCCACCACCTGGAGGTTGGCAGTCCTAGGGAGTTAGGATGAAAAATGTACATGTCTTTCCACCATTGGGGGAGAGGGCATCAGCTGTGACTCCAGGCGTATGGGAAGGTAATAGGAAAAGAAAGACTGGATTTCATTTATCCTTATGTAAGGTTATCATTATGATATTTTATGCATTTGTAAATTACTTCAAGTCCACAGTCTTGTTGAGGAAGGTAGTCTAAAAGTCCCGTAATATAAACAAATTGTCAGTAATTTTGTTCAATCTGTTTCAAGAACGTTTAAAGTATTTTCATCTGTTAATTTGAAAAATGAGTTTAGAAGGCTGCTCACGTCTTGCAGTTAAAAAAATTGCCACCTCTTTTCCCACCTCCATACTACATCACAGAAGGAGGAACTGTTTCCAATTATTTCCTAATCTTTGCAGAGGGGTTCAAGGAATAATTTGAAATAATTGGGAAACAGTGAGTGCCATCATTTCAAGATGATCTTATATTAAAGTAGTAAATGTGTCTCAGACCCGTAAAATAAATATTTAAACAATGTCTGGTATAAACAAGTTTCTGGTAATTGGAGATTAGGTGGTAGGTTTTCCTCTGGCATTTTGAATAATACGATGTTGTGTACCTCAAGGATTTAAAATTCTGCTTCATTATCCTTCAACCAGCGACTCCCACAGTCAAGCGAATTTTGTGGTTATAGCTGGCCTTGAGAACTAGACGGCAGTTTTGCTGCAGACTGGCTGTTTCTTAGAATTCTCTGCCTCTGTTGTCTCTGGAGTAAAAGCCTCCAAAATCTCTATAATTTAGCAGAGAGAAATATATACTGCATGCATTCTAGAGCTGTGGCTCAGTGGTGTAGAACTTTGTTTGGCATGCCAAAGGTCCCAGGTTCAATCTCTGGCATCTCCAGTTAAAAGAACCAGGCGGTAAATAACGTGAAAGTCTGAAACCCTGGAGAGCTGCTGCCAGTCTGCGTAGATAATACTAACCTTGATGGACCAGTGATCTGATTCTGTATAAGGCAACTTCATGTGTTCATGTGTATCGTAGAAATTATGGCGTCAGCTGGTGTTGGGGTGTGTGCAGGGGGACACAGTTGGAGCCACATCCTCATGAAGCTAGCAGAAGATCTTCAGTAGAAAAATTACCTGTTTCTTTGTTTGTTTGACTGGAAGATTACTTTATGTTTGTGCTCAAAAAGATTTAAGATGTTGTTGATCCTGGACCCAGAAAGTAAAACATTCCATTTGCCTATTATCTGAACGGGGGCAAGGGAGATGTATAGGTAACAGTAGAGCTGACAGGAGGGAACTACAAAACAAGGGATATCAAAAGAAGGGAATGTTGTGTTTATTTTTTAATGCTAATCTGGTGCACTGAATTTATTATCCCAAACCTGTTGATGTCAAGGGAGAGACATAACAAAAACAGTCTGCTGGTTGCTCTGTTTCATGAGGAAATCTCATTTAAAAATCTGCTAAGCAGCCAATAGTCCATTAGGTGATTAGCACTAGAAGGTTTGACCAAATTTCACAAAATCTCATGTTACTATTTTGAAGTATCCTTCGTTAGAAGTTAGACCTCTAAACCAATAAATCTACCTATAAGAGAGCATGTACAGGATTTCCTACCAAAAGAGGTTATTTCCTAGACTGGGTAAATGGAGGGGGAGAGGTGAGAAGGATTCAGCTCTAGACATGGCTTAGAGTTCAGGTAAAGGTTTCCCTTGCTCGAAAGCCAGTCGAATTTGACTCAAGGGGGCGGTGCTCATCTCCATTTCCAAGCCAAAGAGCCGGCACTGTCCAGAGACTTTTCCGTGGTCGTGTGGCCAGCATGACTAAACGCCGAAGCACACGGAATGGTGTTACCTTCCTACCGAAGCTGTACCTAGTTATCTACTTGCCATTTCTTGCTTTCAAACTGCTAGTTTGGCAGGAGCTGGGGCCAGAGACGGGCGCTCACTCTGTCATGCGGCACTTGGGTCTCGAACTGCCAAGTTAACAACCTTTTGGTCTGCCGCTCAGTGTCTTAACCTCTGAGCCACCACGGCCCTGGAGTTGAGGTTCTCTTTGCCAGCCCATAATAGCATTACATGCTCATCTCCTCAAAAGCAGCAGAAGGAGCTGGGGGTATTGCCACCTTCTAATCTTGTATAACTGTCAGAGATAACGCTCAATGATTCTGTGGTTGTCCCCCCCCCCCCCCCCGCACTAGGTGGAAGAAATTGTTGATGTAGGATCATTTGCTGCAGAAGATATTCACGTCCCCAAGATCTACGTTCATCGCCTCATCCAAGGGGAAAAGTATGAAAAAAGAATTGAGGTAAGGTTTGGCACTTCGGCTGTCTTGATTTTTGACTTCATAGTGTCGCCGTATAAATTTTCAGGATTCTGTAGCAATCAGCAACAATGTTGGGAAAAGTTAATACCCAGTTGAGATTTTGCTGTGAACTCTGGCCTGGACTTCAGTAGTGGATAGGGTTTGATACCACTTTCCCTTTGAGGATTTCTGGGCAGTGAACAGTGTCCTGTCCCCCCCCCGCCCCGGAAATTTATCTTAACAACCTTGTGAGGTAGATCAGGCTGAGAGATGGAGATTAGCTAGGGTTGCCAAGTCCTACCTGTGAAATCCTGGGGGAGTTCTCCTCGTTGTTGGGTGTTCCAAGCGCGCGCGTGCGCTGAAATGACGTCACCGGAAATGACGTCATCGTGCTGGGCACGTTGCTGGGGCGACGCTCGAGTAATCCCCTAAAACTCTATGGTACCATAAAGTTTTCAGGGTGATTGCTAGAGCGTCGCCCCGGCAACGGGCCCGGCGTGATGACGTCACTTCCGGGTGACGTCATCACGCTGGGGCAGTTGGCCTGGTCGGGCCACTTTGGAGGTGGGGTTCCCCCTGCCAGCCAAATTTGGACTGGCGGATTGCGGACCCCTTTAGCGGGGGATTCCCCGCCCCCTGGGGGGACTTGGCAGCCCTAAGAATTAGCCAAGGTCACCCAGGAGATTCAGGGCACTGTGAGTTTGCCTTGACCCTAGTCAAACACTCTTAACAATTACAGTATATGAACTTCAGTCTGGGTAGATAGGTGTGATCTTAGTCACTACCTGCTCCTTCTTTCCCCAAGGGGCCCCCTCTTGGTTGCATCAGGGGCCTCAGTTCTAGTTCTATGCTCTGTCCCCTTTATAAGAAGTCTTCCTGTTTCTCCATCTTTCCCTTCTCCTAGGCTACCTGTTCTAAAGAGTGATTAAACAGAGTGTTGAAGAAAGCTTATTCAAGGACCATCTTTGTTATAAGTGGGCAAAGTGTTTTTTTGGACTATAATATTTACTTTTTGCGCCACTTATAGATTTTTGACCACTTGTAGACCCTGGCCTCTGTCACACCATTTGTGTACAGGCCGCTGGCTACTCCCTGGTCCTCTTTGTTCTGACATCCTCTTCAGAACTTCAGGAGGTTAATTCCTGGGGTTGCAGGACCCAAACAGAGGAATAACTACGCTGCACTGGGGTGCTACAGGGACAGAGAAGAAAGGGATTGAAATATCTCCTTCTGTGATTTTCCGCAAGCGCAGCTCTGCTGAAAGAAGAGTGAGGAGGGAATAATTTCACCTCTTCCGTACAGTGCCATACCCACATGGATCCCACAGCCCCAGGAAAGAGCTTTCTAGGGATCAGAAGAGACTGTCAGAAAGAAGCAGATCTCAGGAGAACTTGGTATACCTTTCATGTTCACATTAGATACAGGCCCCTTAAATGCACACAGAAACTTGGACTTTGTGAAAGGGCTATATGAGTTTTTGTTGGCTATGAGGAAATTGCTGATTGCCCCACTGAATCCTTTGAAGCCTCACCTGGAAATACGGCAGCCCCACCTGATGAGGAAGACCAGCCATTGTGCTGTCAGGAAAGTATGAGGTGTGTTCCAGAGCACACTTTTAGCTTGGGGATGGTGGGAGGAAAGCCTGGCTAGGAAAGCTTACATCAACTTGAGTATGCGCCCTAAAACATGGCCCAGAATTCTCTGTCGAGTGCAAAGTTCCATGGTCAGGCATGCCGAGCGGCTAGAAGACTGACATGGAAGGAGTCCTCTGATGGGAGAAGGCGTGAAGATGACTGCCTTGTGATGAAGAAGAAGAGAAGAAGAAGAGATTGGATTTATATCCCGCCCTTCACTCACTTAAGAGTCTCAGAGCGGCTTACAAACTCCTTTTCCCTTCCCCTCCCCACAACAGTCACCCTGTGAGGTAGGTGGGGCTGAGAGAGCTCTTTCCCAAGCTGTCCTTGAGAGAACAGCTGGTACAGAGCTATGGCTTGCCCAAGGTCATCCAGCCAGGTGCAAGTGGAGGAGTGGGGAATCAAACCCGGTTCTCCCAGATTAGAGTCCGCGCACTTAACCACTACACCAAACTGGTGATAAACTTCAGCCCATTTGACAACTTTTTTTCAGTTCTGCTAGAAGAGCTTTACAATTCTTATCTGAGGCCTAGGTTTCAGCTGTCACTCCCATTGCTTCCTTTGGATCAGGAGGGTTGATCTTGGTCCTCGGGAACTCATCTTCATCATATATGGCTCTGCATTTTCTCTTTCCTCCTGCCCTGCTTCTCTGTGTGCTCATGTCGGTGTTTTGCAGTCTCATTTTTTTATGTTTTTTTTTTTATGTAGTCTAGACCACAGTTACAGCAGGGATTAATCTGGTCTGCTGAGTTCTGTAATCCTGCTGGGGATCAGTCCTGTCAGATAGTGAATAGCAAAGGAAAACTGCAGCCCTTCTCTATTTACTGTTACGGAGAGAAGCCTATAAAGGCGCCATCTGCCCCGGAGGCTTTGACTGCATTTTCAGGCATAAATTGTATCGGATCTAATGCAGTTTTCCAGCAGGCTGTTGTGGGTGTGGATTCCAGTATAAAGTCGATTCACCTAGTGCTTGGAAAAAGAAGGTACATTGCTTTTATCTCATTAGAAGAGCGGTAAATTGCAGTCCTGTACATGGCTTGGCCTAAAAAGGGAACAAAGAGGCTGCTGAGAAACCTTAATTTCTGTCTGATTTCTGAAGTTACTTAATAAAAATTAAATAAAGCGAGAAGGACAGGAGCTCAGATCCGGCTGCAAGTCACAGCACCACCCGTGGATCTTAATGTGTTCTAATAAGGAATGCTTTGGCTTCTTCTATCTTTCTTGTGTGTCTGGAGAGGGGTGGGAAGAGGCTTCGTTTCCCTCTCCAAGCTCTGTTGGAAGCCTGCCTTGCCAAATAGAAGCCGAGATTCTTGGGTTCAAACACAGCATTGTAATATTCAACCATTATCGGAGAAAATAATCCAGTGGGTTTTTAAAAGCACTTGACATCCATGTAACTGTTTACTTAGAATCCCGTGTTTCTGTGTTGGCTGTAATCAAAGTACTTTGCATTGCTGGCCAGATCAGTTTGCCAACCTGATACTTTCCCAAGGCAAGTCCTTGAGAGCTGCAGGGTGTTGGCAGCTTACGTTCCCCCTTCCTTCAAATCCGTGCAGGTGTTTTTCCAGCAGAGGAGCGATCTCCTGAAGAGCAAATCCAGCAGTTGGTACTGAATTTTAAAAAAATGAATAGGATTAATTCCCCCTCCCTTCAGTGTCACCACAAACCTTGAAGAGTTCTTACCTTTCTGGTACTATTGCCATTCGTTGTTTCGCTTCTAGGACTGAATTCAGGAAGGTTTCCTGGGCAACTGCTTGCAGACAATGAGGTATTCAGAGGCTGCACAAAACCTGACCAGCAGGTGGCAACCTGGAGGAACACTTGGTCACTTTCTGTCTGCAGTCTGTGATTGTTCTTCTGTTTAAGAATACCTGAATGGGGCAATGGAAGATTCCATTAGAGCATCATAAAAGACCCCTTGGCCATCCCCTGATGTTGCCTCTTAGCACTGGTACTCAGAGAATATGGAGGCTCCTTTCAGTCACCGTGGTTAGCAGCTTCTGATGAGCCTGTCCTCCTTGAAACTTTCTAACCCCCTTGAAAACCCATCTGATGTAGTTTTGGCTGTTTCATTACAAAAGATTGCCCACCCATGTGCTAAGTGGCCTTATGCAAACCACTGTTATCTCAGCCTGAAGGGACACCCCCCAGCTACTTTTATGAGGTGATTTTTAAGGGTTACAAGGTTATTTTTTTAAGGATTACCACAAGATAATGCATATGGATTGTGTTCAATGCCCAAATGATGTTATAAATCCTTTTAACATTTCTTATTGTTGAGATATTTCTTAATTGTTCTAAAATGCCTGAGGGGCCCTGCCTTGTCTGTAATGTCTGTTCACATAAGAGCTGTGAAAGACGCCTGTCCGTAAAACCTCCATTTTTGACATTTAGCGACTGTCCCTTCGAAAAACCGACGAATCCCAAAGCAAGCAAAAGAAAGCTGGAGATGACATCAGAGAGAGGATCATCCGGCGAGCAGCTCTGGAATTTGAGGATGGCATGTACGGTATCCTTTCTCTGTGGCTGAATTATTTGAACGGTTGGGTTTGTTTGGTTTTTTGGAAGGCGTAAACAGGGAGTATTTTTGAGGCGCTTTGATCAAGTTGCACCTTGACGAATTCGTCTCCAGCTAACCTGGGCATCGGAATCCCGCTGCTTGCCAGCAACTTCATCAGTCCCGACATAACAGTTCACCTGCAGAGTGAAAATGGAGTGCTTGGTTTGGTAAGAATGAACATGGAAGCTGTGACAGATTCCCGTGGGGGGCGGGGGAGGGAAGAAGAGGGCACTTACGAGAGCTGCTGTCAAAATATTTGATGGGAGAGTTGCTACAAGACTGTGTATCTTGTTTGTTTTAAAACTAGGGGCCTTATCCGCTACAATCTGAAGTTGATCCTGATCTTATCAATGCAGGTACACCTCGCTGTCTGTCAGTTTCATTTATATCCTGTACAGTCTCTAAAAAACTTACATATTTTCCCATGGTCTCCTTATAATAACCAGAGGTGGGTTAGACTGAGGGAAGATCGGTCTCCAAGGACTCCCAGTGAACTTTATTTACTTCAAAGTTTGAGTCCAGTGGCACCTTTAAGACTTAACAGAGTTTTTCTCAAGGTGTGAGCGTCCCATTCCATGAATCGCCCCTCCATGGTGACACATTTATAACCACAGCATAGGGGTTATAGACCACTGAGAGGGAAATCTTTCATATTGTCCTCCAGATCTTTGGTTGTTTTGGCCGACTTTGCTGTCACGGGTGGGGACTCTATTGTCTGGGATGCTGCTTGACTTATTAGGAGAAAGGGTGCCAGTTTGTTCTTGAAGCAGTGCCATAGAACATGTCCCCCTGTTGCAAATGGTATAGTGTCCTTCTGCTTTCAGCAATCTTTATGGTAGATTTCTGAGAATTTCTCATCCAGAGAGATATTGTCAGTGTAGGGCTGGGGTTCCTAGATTTTCACCTCATGTTCTTTTGTAGCTTTTATGCTGAGTTGAGGAACTCCATAATTAGCTCACTCTTATGCAAATTTCAGACCAGTGGTTGGTTTTATACATTTTATCTGACTGGAATCCTTACACTACCAATCAAATTGCTATGTGTATACTAACCACTATGAGGATCTGTGGGGTGGCTGTGAATGATCATGAATGATTTTATCTCTCTCATATTTCAGGTATGACCATTTATCAGTGTGTTTTCTGATGTGTATATTTGTGCTAACTGGCTATGCTGTGTTTTAGATTGCTTAGTGTTTGTAACAAGTGCCTAATAAAGGTTCTGTGTGAGCTTCATGTGCATGTACGCATTTCAGTGTGTCTGAGGAAGGGTGTGCATGCACACAAAAGCTCACACCTTGAATAAAACTTTTTTAGGTCTTAAAGGTGCCGCTGGGTTCAAATTTTGTTCTTCTGCTTCAGACCAACACAGCTACCCACCTGAATTTATTTACTTCAGTTATGCCCCGCCTTTCTGTCCAGCGGGGACCGAAAGTGGCTTACGTCCTTGTCCTCTCCTCCGTTTTATCCTTGGAACAGTCACGTGAGGTAGGCCAGGCTAGGAGAGAGCGGTGGGCCCGAGGTCACCCAGCATGTTTCCATGGCAGAGTGGGGATTCGAACCTGGGTCCTTCCAGAACCCCGGTCCAGCGCTGCCCCACACTGGCTCTCATGTCTAAGTATGAATTTGTATTCAGACCTCCGTTGCTGAAGTCCATGTGAGAGCCAGTGTTAAGAATGTCAGGCTAGAATCTGGGAGAACCAGTTTCAAATCCCCACTTGTGGCATGGGAGCTCTCTGGGTGACCATTGGCCGGTCACATGCTCTTAGCTTCACCTACCTCACAGGGCTGTGAGGATAAAATGGAGGAGAGGAGAATGCTGAAAGCTGCCGTGGGCCCCAGTCTGGTGTAGTGGTTAGGAGGGCAGACTCTAATCTGGGAGAACTGGGTTGGATTCCCTGATCCTCCACATGCAGCTGCTGGTGTGACCTTGGGTCAGTCACAAGTTCTCTTGGAGCTGTTCTCTCAGGGGCAGTCCTCAAACGAACTCTCTCAGCCCCACCTACCTCATAGGGTATCTGTTGTGGGGAGGGGAAAGTTGATTTTAAGCCTCTCTGAGACTCCAAGTGAAGGGTGGGGTATAAATCCAATCTCGTCCTCCTGCTTCTTCTCCTTCTCCTCCCTCCCCCCCAAATTTGGAAGAAAGGCGGGGGTACAAATGAAGTGATAAATAAAGTGAAGTTCAAGATGCTATCCAGACTGAGTCACTGTCAAGAGGGCCTGTTGTCTCAGACTTTTGCTCTGGTATAATTCGCTTAAAAGTTGACTGGACTGTATTTGCAAGGGAAACTTTGGTCTATTAGTATTGTCTCTTCTGCAAAGAGTTCTACGAAGGGGTTCTACAAATCTTTCAAGTAAGCTAAAAGAAGAAATGAAAGGGTTTTTTCCCCTCACTTGGCCATCGCAAACGTAGCATCCTGTTTCTTCTACAGGAAAAGAGACAGTCACCGCGCTCCCTGGAGCTTCCTACTTCTCTAGCGATGAATCTTTTGCGATGATTAGAGGGTACGTAACAGGTGACTTAATTTTGCTCAGTGTTAGGAGTAGAGGCCCACTGTCGAATGTCAGCTCATTGGCTCTAAAGTCATTGTTTTCTGCAGTCCTTGGCTTTATATGAATGGGGCAGATGACTGAAGGTCAAACTTTGTCACATGGAACAGCTCCCTGCCATTTTGTACCAAAATGCTTTGTTTGATGCAGCTACAGGAAGAGGAGGAGGAGTTGAATTAGATTTCTTCCATTGGACTCCTCTCCTCCAATACTAGCTGATCCAAGCTAATACTAGCTTTGGCAGGAGGGGGACATGTGGCCCCTGCCCCCTGCAGCTTGGGGCTGGGAATGCCTGATGGGAAATAACATAAGAACATAAGAGAAGCCAATGTTGGATCAGGCCAATGGCCCATCCAGTCCAACACTCTGTGTCACACAGTGGCCAAAAATACCAGGTGCCCTCAGGAGATCCACCAGTGGGGCCAGAACCCCAGAAGCCCCCCCACTATTGCCCCTCCCCAAGCACCAAGAATACAGAGCATCACTGCCCCAGACATAGGGACATAAGAGAAGCCTGGCTGGATTAGGCCAATAGCCCATCCAGTCTCACACTCTGTCACACAGTGGCCAAAGCCCAGGTGCCATCAGGAGGTCCACCAGCAGAACCAGGGTTAACAGTAACCCCCTCCTATAACAGCAGAGCCCTCACATTGGACAGGGAGTTACCCAATGCACGAAAGACTCTCTTCTTTTGCCATCACGTCACAGCCAACTTATGGCAACCCCGTAGGGTTTTCAAGGCAAGAGACATTCAGGGGTGGTTGGCTGGCCATTGCCTGCCTCCACATCGTGACCCTGGACTTCCTCGGTGGTCTCCCATCCAAATCCTAACCAGGGCTGACCCTGCTTAGCTTCTGAGATTTTACGAGACCAGGCTAGCCTGAGCTATCCAAGTCAGGGCAAGAAACATGTAACTCATATGAAATGCCCTCGCTCCCACTGAGCTGTAGGAATCTTGATGGTGTTGCAAGCCCTTCGCCTCCACTACCACTCGAAGGAATAAGAGCTTGCTTCGACAGTATGGTGCCAGGGACAGCTTTGCATGTGCCTCACCGTTGCAGGCTAATGACCTGGCATGTATCAGGAAGCCCCTGATTGTGCTGGAGCTCCAGGTTTATGCTTGGAGCCCTGTGCAACGTTGAATCGAGCTGTCAGTCTGGGGGAGGGGAGCAGTATGTGACAGACGGCTGAATGTTGCTGGTTGAATCCTATTAACGCAGCAGAGCCAAGCTTGTCTGTGTGAAAATACCCCCCCCCCCCGGGAATAAAACAGGATCAAACTTAAGACACTGCAAGTCATGGAGGTGCTACTAGTTTGCATTATCTTTTGTCTCTCATTTCTAATATGTGGTCTTATTATCATGATTTGCATTCTGCTGCCTGAGGTTAGTGGCAGTCAGGGCAGATGCACAGCAGATGGGGGTATGCATTGGGCATTTCAAGGAAGAGTGAAATGATAACAGAGGAAGCTGGAGCTCTGTGCCTCTTAGAGTGTCTGATTTGGTCCTTGGATAACCAACCCAAACAAGGGGGACCTATCACCAAGTTAGTGTGCGGTGGGATTGCAGATCTCTCAGTACAAACAGAAGCACCTGTATTTGGAAGTTACCCCTATTTTTGTCGGTAGGCCTTCCTTCTTAATAAATGCTCTTGGGAGTGCAGCTCTGTAGTGCCATCCTAAGCAACGTTACCCCCTTCTAAGCCTGTTGACTTCGATGGGACTTTGAAAGGTAGAACTCTGTTTAGGATGGTATTGCAGGTCACCTATGTATCCAGTCGCATTTGACATCCATGCTCTTCGCCATTTGGAGGGCTTGTAGAGATAAGCAAATAAAAAGTGTGCCAGAATTCCTCATGCTGGTTACAAATATATGCTAATTTCATTTTTTTTTTTTTTGATTAACAGAGGACATGTCGATCTGACTATGCTCGGAGCGATGCAGGTCTCCAAATACGGCGATCTGGCCAACTGGATGATTCCTGTAAGTGGAAGGAAAGCATTTTCTCTGTTATCTCTGCGTTTAATTTAAGGAAGTATAAATATACTTGCAAAAGGCACTTTACTGAAATCTTCGCCCCCCCACCAATACCTTTGAGAAAGGAGGCTTGAACTGAGAAGGCAGGAAAGGCTGGTAACCGGGAAGTATCCAAATTACCTTCTGAAGGCTGTTTGGTGCGGAGTTGGGCTGTTGATCCCGGTAGATAGCTGGAGGAAGAAATGGTGTTCTTTCAGGGGAAGTGACCCACTTAGATTTGTGCGGTTGCTGGGAACCTTTCCAATTAAGAAATTCAGATAGGGAATAGAGCCCAGTAACCTGGATTATGAGAAATGTGACAAGAGCCGGTCTTAGGGAGAAGACGAGAAATGGCATTGTTAGAGCAGTCGGTGCTGCCCTAAGAGTATCTTCGAGGCATTACACGCGAGGCTGTCTTTCCTTTCCAGGCTGAGTTCAGGGGGCGGGGGTGCCAGCAGGGGCCAGCAAAACATGCCGCTGATTGGCTGATTGTCCTATGATGTTGTAAAAAGCCTTCCTACTCTGCATAGCACTTCTGTACTTCTCAAAAAACCCTCCTTTTTCAAAGGTGACTGTCAACAGATGAATTGCTTTAAAAATGCATATGGGAAACAGCTCACCTCTGAAACATGGCAGAAGGAGATCAGCTTTAGAAGCACCATTTGATCAGCTGGTATACCCGACTGTCATCTTTGTTGTAAAGCCGGGGGGGGGGGGGGGGGGAGCAACGTTTGCCCTGTGACACTAAGAACCATTTTTCAAGCACTCTTCTGTTACTTCTCTGTTTCCCTTAGTCTTTTTTTGCAAAATTGCTTGGCAGATTCAAGTCCAAGAATACCAAGGGAAGGAAGGTAGAATTTGGGACTAACAACTCATGGAGGACAGATCAAGGCCAGGAATTAGGGGATGGAAATGAGGAAGTAAATGTGGTCCCCTGAGGCCCAAGGAAGAAGGGAAGGGTCTTGTGCTTCCTGTTGACTTTCTCAAATGTTGATGAGAAGCTGCAGTTAGTGAGGGCGGGGGGTGGGGTTGCCAGCTCCAGGTTGGGGAAACACCTGGAGATTTTGGGGGTGGAGCCTGAGAAGGACAGGGTTTGGGGAGGGGAGGGATTTCAGTGGAGTATAATGCCACAGAATCCACCTTCCAAAGCAGCCATTTTTTTCCAGGTTACTCCATCCCTGTCACCTAGAGATCAGTTGTAATCCTAGGAGATCTCCAGCTACCCCCTGGAGTTTGGCAATTCTAGCAGAGGGGGTACAAAGTAGTCCTAACCAATGTTCCCTCTAAGCTGTGGAGTCTTGTGAGCAAACATTCTACTCTGTGAGCTACTGGGCATTAAAGTTGTGAGTGGGTGATTTGGCTGCTGCATGAATCAGTTTGCTCTGGAGCCATCCTTCCTGAGCTAAGACAAAAATGGGTGGGCTAAAAAACTGTGGGCTAGCTCACACTAACTCAGCTTAGAGGGATCACTGGTCCTAACAGTGTCTGCATTCCAAGGCAATTAAGGGAAGATTTAGGAGACTGACTTTGTTGTGCCAGGTGTACTATTAAGTGTCTGTGAAATGCTCCAGTTTGTCCAGGTGGGATCTTGGAAAAGATGACATCCCAGTAATTGTCCTGTGATTTTCAGCTGCGTCCTTTGGAGGCTAATCTTGTTTGTAACCCACCTATACTGATAGTTCTTTCAGGATTCTGAGTGCCTCAACCCTAATCCATTTTATCCACTCCCCCCACAACCCCGGCTTTCTTTTACATCCTGATAACACGATTGCTCATTGGCTTGAGGTAGCTAAACAGAAGTAAAAATACAAGATAGTAGAAGGGCTCTAATAATATAAACCAAGTAATTTTAGTAATAAAACAATCTGGAGAAACAAAACAAATGTTTAATAAAACGTGCAGCTGTACCAGCATTCCTAAACCAGATTTTAAAAAAAACAATTGTACTTTCACAGCTTGCTTAAAAGTGCACAAAAATGTTTCAGGGTGTACTTTTATGCACGTTGGGTGGAATTTCAGAGCCTTGGGACCCCAGGAGAGCAAGCGTTTGCAGCTGTCATGCTGGTGGACCTTATGGAAGTTTATTCAGATGTAAATCTCCCTGAGCCCGAATGGTTCCAGGTGTTCTCTGGGATGCTTGCTCACTTTTGGCCCTCCACAGTACTCCGAAGATGGGGGAATGGTAGAATATGTGCTTTGCATGCAGGAGGTGCCTGGAACCTCTGAGAATCTTGGGTAGCAGCTCTTGAGAAAGGCCTTCCTCTGGCTTGAGACTCTGGAAAACTACTCAGATCACCATACAGGCTTTTAGCATGGCTCCTTTGGAATGCACACGTATTTCATTGGCATGAGCCAGTTGCACAGGCTGCCCCACGATTATCTTGCTATTCTGTATTTGTATGTCATTTCAGAGGGTAGCTGTTGTTGGCCTGCAGTAGAACAGCCAGATTTGAGTCCAGAAGCACCTTGGAGACCAACAAGGTTTTCGGGGCATAAACTGTTGAGAATTAAAGCTCCCTACTTGTATCTGACGAAGGGAGCTTTGACACTCAAAAAGCTCCTACCACCCCCAAAATCTTGTTGGTGTCTAAGGTGCTTCTGGACTCGAATCAGGCTGTATGTTTGTATTGTAATTCATCTTTTAAAAAACTGAAAAATCCAGCTTCATCCTATGCATTTTATCTGAGCAAAGTGACCCACGTCTGCAAATAAGTCCTCTAAGTAATCAGAGCTGCCATTCTAAAAGCCGTGCCACAGATAACCCAATGCAAAACAGAGTCGAGGGCAGTGTTCTATCGGTTCTGAACTTGGAATAAACATTATTACTGCTAGCTGCTGAACTTCCGCTGTTTACTTTGCAGCTGGTACCTTTCCAGTGTGCTTAAAGATTTCTCACCTTCCTCTCCCCCCAATTTCGGAGAGTTCTCTGTCGTATGGAGTTTTTAACTACTTTCTCATTTGGGGTACAGAAATCTTTTGCTCGAAGTCAGTGCTTTCTTCGCTTCGTATTCAAGTTGTTTCCAGGCATTGTAGATTTCAGTGAGGAATCCTGCTGTTCGTAGCCAAATTGCTGAAACTCTAAAAAAATATAAGTGATAGAAGAAATTTAATAAACTTCCTAAGGCAACCTCATTTATAATAACGAGCGTTTCAAAGCCTACCCGGTAGTTTTCCTTTTGTAAAAATTCCCTTTTTATTGTTGTGTGCCTCTGGAGTGCAGAGTCGATTCATTTCCTGCTGTGAGCCTGCGACTTGTGATATTTCGATGCCAGCAGTTCACACATCTTTGCACCTGACACCAATTTAGGGTTCCTGGAAAACAGCCTGTCTCATTCTCAAGGCTTTATCAACGGGAAGTTGAAGATACCTAGTAGTTACAGTGCCTTTTGCTTTTCTTGTGAGATTTGATGCTTTGAGCAAGCCTGAATGTGATCAATGGAGCATGGGTTTCTTTCCGCTTATAGACAAAAATCTGCTGTGAAATGAAGAGAGAAAAAATTGTGAATTTAGGGGAGGAATCTGTGTGTGGTTATAGGGAAATATATACTTTGGATGAGCTGGATTCATTTTTCATCCTTCAGGGATCCAACCCATTTCCCCCTTGGTATACACAGTTTAAAACCTGAAACCTCACTTCTGTTTTTAATAGTTACCTTGGTTGTGTGTGTGTGTGTTTTGTTAATAAACTTAAGAACATAGGAAAAGCCAATGTTGGATCAGGCCAATGGCCCATCCAGTCCAACACTCTGTCATACAGTGGCCAAAAACACCAGGTGCCCTCAGGAGGTCCAGCAGTGGGGCCAGGACCAAGAATACAGTGCATCACTTGCCCCAGACTGAGAGATCCTATCTATACCTTGTGGCTAATAGCCACTGATGGACCTCTGCTCCATATGTTTATCTAATTCCCTCTTGAAGCCATCCAGGCTTGTAGCCGCCACAACCTCCTGTGGCAGTGAGTTCCACATGTTAATCACTCTTTGGGTGAAGAAGTACTTCCTTTTATCTGTTCTAACCTGACCGCTCAGCAATTTAGTCTTGTTCATTTAACTGAGTCCCTACTATGGAAAAGAATAGGGCATAAATATTTAAATAAATAAAAAGCATATCCTCTTGTCAGGTTTACCTCATAATTCATAGCAGCCACAAGGTTGTTTTTTTTTGGGGGGGGGGAGTATACCCAAGCCTAGATTCGGAGAGCCAGGGTGGTATAGTGTCGCACCAGGATCTGGGCTACCCAGGTTTGGATTTCCATTCTGTCATATAAGCTTGTCGTATAATGGAGAAGTAGGATGTTGTAAGCCACTTTAGGTCCCCATTGGGGAGAAAAGCAGGATATAAAGAAGTAAAATAAATTACTGTTTCCTCAAATGTTTTTTCCTACTGTTTGGTGAGCCAGTTTGGTGTAGTGGTTAAGAGCCAGTTTGGTGTAGTGGTTAAGTGCGCAGACTCTAATCTGGGAGAACTGGGTTTGATTCTCCACTCCTCCACTTGCACCTGGCTGGATGACCTTGGGCAAGCCATAGCTCTGAACCAGCTGTTCCCTCAAGGACAGCTTGGGAAAGAGCTCTCTCAGCCCCACCTACCTCACAGGGTGCCTGTTGTGGGGAGGGGAAGGGAAAGGAGTTTGTAAGCCGCTCTGAGACTCCAAGTGAGTGGAGGGCGGGGTATAAATCCAAACTCTTCTTCTTCTTCTACTGGACTTCCCCAGGAGAATGAGGAAGGTGGGAGAAAATCCTATGGGGTGATGTCTAACCCCAGGTGTCTTGTGTCAACTTGGTAGGTGCTAATAAAAGTTATTACACAGGTTTTGTTCTTGTTTTTGGACTTTGGCTGTTCACGACATTTCCCCTGGTTTTGTATCATTTATCCTGTTGCATACCTTTTGAAAAGCTGACATGGACTGGTATTTGAATGGTATTTGAAGCTCTAATTAGTGTGGCTATCCTTTGGTTTTTGTCTGGAGTGTGCGAGAGATCATCACTTTTAGGAACAGCACTGCCACGGTTCTTTTGCAGCTGGGTTTCATTGCCCAGAATCGGTGCGTCATGATGTTTTGCAGAGAATTTTGTTGCCTTTCGTGGGGGTGGAGAAGGGGAAGGAGCCTTAAATGTTGTATTATGCATGAATGTAGTTTCTTTGACTAATGATGCTTTTTATATTGTTAAAATAGCGTTGAGCTGTTGAATATCACCCTTTAAGAGCGGAGGGCTAATAGCAGAGGACTGCCTAAAAGTGATGGATGAGTTCTCCCACAGATTTATGAATATTAGTGCCATAAATACCGATCTTGCTAATACAGGGCACAAGATCAAATAAAGCATTGAACCAGTGACAGAGACGCCTTGGGGGATGACAGTTGATGAATCCTGAAGAATAAATTTGGGGGGAAAGTTCTGCAGTTAGCATATGAACTTAGTGCTAACTTTTTTTTTCTCTCCCTTTAAAAATGGCTTGTGTTAGATGTTTGGGTCTAGAAGCTATTTATCCTGGACTGAATTCATTTTTATGATGCTTTTCAAAGTTCCCTTGTTGTTCGCCTGATTTATTTGACTTTTGTACTTTTCTGAAGGAAAAAAAAAAAGCTGTGACTTTTATTGCTGGCTGGTTTTCGTGCGCGTAGCATCACTCTTTATAGAAGCATAGCTCTGGAAGGGACCCCAAGGGTCATCTAGTCTAACCCCCTGCACAGTGCAGGAAAGTCATAGCTTCCCCCCCCCCCCCCCCCAGTGACCTCTGCCCTATGCCCAGAGGAAGTAAAAAAATCTCCAGGATCCCTTGGAGGAAGATCCCTTCCTGACCCCAAAGACCTGACATGTTACAAGCTGCCTTGTGAGTCTTTGTGCTAAAATATTTTCAGGGTTTTAACATCAGAGGAGTGGTTATTGATATCTTAATGTGCAGCATGCGGCTTACTAAATTACATTTGAGAGAGGCTGTTGTGACTAGCAATGCCCACAGTTGATTGCCCTTGGGTTTGCTTTTGGGTTACGTCAACTGACCTTCACTTAATTTGTTTTGCACTGAAGCCACAAGAAAAGCTAAGCCAGATATTAATAACACTTCTGTTTGTTTCTCTGTCTGTAGAGGTCAGTGTTAGCCAAGACATTAGTACTGGGACTGAAGCGTTAATTAATTTCACAACTTGAGGCACAAGTAGCTTGAGGGAGGCACAATTGTGATAAAATGAGTCCTTTAAAGGTTTTAAAGGGGCCGCGGTGGCTCAGTGGTTAAGATGCTGAACTGCAGACATTGTTGTATCCTGCTTTGATTTGCTATAATAATAAAAATTATATTATAAAAAAAAAAAGATGCTGAACTGCAGACTGGAAGATTGGTAGCTCAGCAGTTCAAGACCCGAGTGCCGTGTGATGGAGTGAGCTCCCGTCTCTGGTCCCAATTTCTGCCAGTCTAGCAGTTTGAAAGCAAGAAATTGCAAGTAAATAAATAGGTACCACTTCAGTGGGAAGGTAACAGTGTTCTGTGCACCTCAGCATCTAGTCATGCCGGCCACATGACCACAGAAACATCTTCAGACAGTGCTGGCTCTTCAGCTTGGAAACGGAGATGAGCACCACCCCCTAGAGTTGGATTCAACTGGCTTTCGAGCAAGGGAAACCTTTACCTTTATAGTAGTTTATCTTTCCACTTTTGATCGTATAGAACTACCCATACAGTTTTTCTGGATTGTAGTTGCTGGCCACAGGTAGACAGCACACCCTGTCAATCATTTCTTCATCCTTCCCTTCCTCAAAGGAGTTTAAGGGAGTTATGTGGGGATGAAAGTCTTATCTCCTTTTTTGCTTATGGTATGCACTGCTATGTGGAAGAGGGGGAGTATGATTTTCACCTCCCCCCCTCCTCTCACACTGCTGGCTTCCGCTTCAATCCGCTACAAATATACCTGGGAGTTGAGTACCCCTCAGGGGCAAAATTTCAGGGCATATAGTAGTGGGGGGGAGCAGTGGGAAAGTCATAATTAATGCAGAACTGTTCCATTCATGCTGCATAGAATCCAAGCCATGGTCCTCTCCAACCCCCCCCCCCCCCATTTTTCCTCACATCTGTCCTGTGAAGTAGATGCCACTGTGAGAGAAACTGACCAGCTCAAGGTTACTGTGGGAGAGAAACTGACCAACTCAAGGTTACTCAGGGAGCTTCGTTTCAGAGGCGTATTTGAATCAGAATTTCCCTGCTCTTACTCTGCCCAGATATTATAGGATCATTGAGGTCGTCAGCACAGATCTAGCAGATGCCACTTAAACTGGGTGTGTTCAGCAGTTTACCTTCTTTCCAAATCCTGGGAAGCCCTTTATTGTTACCTGAAGAGACAAATTCTCTCTTCTGCTCCCATTTCCCCCATCCCCAAGACCCACAGGACTGGGTTATTTACAGGGAGATCATACCTACTCAATTTTGCTTTAAAATAAACATTAAATTGGCAAGGGTAAGTTGCCATGACCAAAGGCCCGGAGATGTCGCACTGAGGACGTAGGAACAGATTCTCCCTCTTATTAATGTTCATACCTGGCGTGTAAACGCGTTGGCATGTATCGATCAGTGTGCGTCATGTGGTAAGGTTCTTTAACCAGCTGCCATTATACAGCCACTTTTAGCAATTCTTCTGTAGAGAAAATAGCATTTTAGCAATTTCCTAGCATTCCTTTGGTGTTTCTTTTCCTCCTCCTCTTCTCTTTACCCCTTTGGTAAACCTAATCGAGCTGTCGGAACTGGCATAGGAGATGACGGTAATTTTGTAACTGCCCCATTTTTGAGGCTGGCAATCAATGAGAGATAAAATGACAGAACAAATATATTTTCAGACCAATTCATTTTAGTCCAGCAAACGCACTCTTTTCCCCATTGGGGAAAAATGGAAATGGAAAACGCGGTAGTGGCTGGTTTTTGTTTTTTTATTTTGTTTTATTTATTTTGTTTTTTTGTTTTTTTAATGAACTTGCTGTAATGTGCCGTTCTGGGCAATGGATATTAATAATATTCCTTACTTAATTTTACAGTGAAGGTGTATTTGAAACGTAGTCTCACAGGGAGGAAGAGAAAATCATCCAGGGTTTCCTTGCTGTTTGTCGCTGAGTCTTTTCTCTTTTTTTGTGCAGGTTTAGAAATAATTGAAGTTAACATATTGCTGAACACAGGTTTTCATGCCGTTATTTTTAATCCTTGTGAGCTCTTTCGATGGAAGGAGAGTATTAATAGAATCTCATTTAGCACCTTTGGGTACTTGTACATGTTGCAGAGCTAATTCTGGTTAACTCCTAGCGTCATTTCTAAATGCTTTTACTTGTGTGCCCCTTCCTTGAGGAGGGGCTGTGGTTCGGTGGAAGAGCCTCTGCTTTGCATACAGAAGGTCCCAGGTTCAGTCCCTGGCATCTCCTGAGACCCTGGAGAGCTGTTGCCAGTCTGAGTAGACAGTACTGACCTTGATGGATCAATGGTCTGATTCAGTATATGGCAGCTTCAAGCTATGTTGTGATGATTCCTGGTGTGGTGGTGCTACATGGCAAACTTCAGAGCAGATGCCAGCCTTTTGGGAGTCATAGAATCATAGAGCTGAAAGGGACCTCCAGGGTCATCTAGTCCAACCCCCTGCACAATGCAGGAAATTCACAAATACCTCCCCCTTCATACCCAAGTGATGGCTGTTCCACGCCCAGAAGATGACCAGAAACCTCCAGGATCTCCAGCCAGACTGGCCTGGAGAAAAATTGCTTCCTGACCCCAAAGTGGTGATTGCCATTTCCTTGGGCATGTAAGAAAGGGCCACAAGAACTAAGCACTGAGGCAACCCTTCCTGCCCTCCCTCTCATGATCTGCCTGTTCACACAAACAGCATTGCTGTCAGATGGCCATCTCGCCTCTGTTTGAAAACCTCCAAAGAGGGAGAGCCCACCACCTCCCGAGGAAGCCTGTTCCATCGAGGAACCACTCTAACTGTCAGGAGTCTTTGAGTAACTTGGTGTAGGAAGGACTTTGTCAAGAAGAACAAAGCTAGTGAGGATGGAGGGGAGGGGAGACTGAATTGAGAGAAGATCCCAGAATCCCCTGTGATGAAGCACTCTCGCTTGGTCAGGTTGCAGCAGAGCTTGCTGTCTGTAGCCTGGCTAGATTTCTCACCAAGAAAGAGAGAAAATGGTGGTGCTGGTTCTCATTTAATAGGCATGGGTCTGAACCTCCGCATCTGCTCACCCTACTTATCTCTGGTAGCAGCCATGGAGACCTTCCTCACCATAGGACCAATCCGTATGACGAGTCGCTTACATTGAGAGAGCAGTGTGCATGGTATGGCAAAAGTTACCCTGCTCATGTAAAATTAAGCTTGATTTTAGTGGAATACATGGGAGGCAAACTCTGTGTTAGGGACTATTAGAAAAGGGATTAAAAATAAAAAGGCCATTATTATAATATCCTTGTATAGATCTATGATGTGGCTTCATTTGGAGTACTGTGTGTAACTTTGGTCACCATATCTCAAAAAGGGCATTGCAGAGCTGGGGAAAGTACAGAAGATGGCAAGCAAGATGATTTGAGGCTGCTGTACCTTCCCTGTGTGGAAAGGCTGAACAGTCTGGAACTTTTCAGTTTAGAAAAGAGACAACTAAAAGGAGACATGATAGAGGTTTATAGACTTATGCACGGTGTGGAGGGAGCTGACAGAGAACTTTTTCTCCTTCTTCCAAAGTACTAGGATTCGAGGCTGTCCAGTGAAGCTAAGAGGCAGTAGCTTAAGGAGGATCACAGCAAGTGATTCAAATGTGGAATTTGTTTTCGCAAGATGTGATGGCTGCAGACACAGACAGCTTTAAAAGGGGATTGGATTCATGGAGAATAGGGCTATCACTGGCTGCTAGCCATGGTGACTAAAAAGAATCTCCTGGTTTGTTTGTTTGTTTGTTTATAATTTAGATTTGTGAATCGCTCAATCCCTGAGTACTCAGGGCTCTGAGCACTGAGCAACAAACAACAACAACAATATATATATCACATCATAATAAAACATCTTCCAACAATTTAAAATTAATTAAAATTAAGGTTCAAAGGCAGTAAACCTCTGAATCCCAGAGCCAGGAGGCAAACTCAGGGGAAGGCCTCGGCCTCTACACCCTGTTGTTGGCCCTCCAGAGGAACTGGTTGGCCACTGTGTGAGACAGGATGCTGGAGTAGATGGACCACTGGTCTGATCCATCAGGGCTGCTCTTATGAGTTTATTTCTGGGTAAATGTGCTTGAAATTGCCACCTACAAGTCTAACACCTAATTCCTCCTCCTGAATTGTTACTACTGACTGGGACAACAGGATGGGTTAATATATGTATATGCATACACATGCACACAAACGGGCCTTTTTTGTGGAGGTACTCTCCCATACTGAGTACTGGCACCTGAGGGGGTTCTCTCCTAAGTCCTGAGGGGGGGGGGGGGAATGGGTGCAACCCAAGTCTTTGTTGGTTGCTTGATTCCATAAGCCCTGCTTTTTACTTTTAAGGCCCTTCCCAACCTGTGTGTGTAAAGTGCTGTCAAATCACAGCCGACTTATGGTGACCCCGTACGATTTTTAAGGCAAGAGATGAACTGAGGTAGTTTGTCTTTGCCTGCCTTGGTGTAGCAATCCTGGACTTCCTTGATGGTCTCCCATCCAAGGGCTAACCAGGGCCAACTCTGCTTAGCTTCTGACATCTGATGAGACTGTACTAGCTTCACAACCTTGGACCCATATATTTGATGGGCTGCCTCTCTCTGTATGAATTTGTGTACCAGTTTTGCACCTCTGGCCACATTCTTCTCACAGTGCTTCTCTTCCGTCTGCTCTAGGCCTGTCTTGGCTGTTGTACGATTCTAGGGTTGCCAGGACCCCCCTGGCCACCAGTGGGGAATTGGGGGGTAGGGCTGCCAGATCCAGGTTGGGAAACTCTTGGAGGTTTGAGAATGGGGCCTGGGGCAGGCATGGTCCAGAAGGGGGGTACAATGCCATAGAATCCACCCTCCCAAGCATCCATTTTCTCCAGGGGAACTGAATTCTGTAGTCTGGAGATGAGCTGTAATTCAAGGGGATCTCCAGGCCCCACTTGGAGGCTGGCATCTCTAACTGATTCTATGGAATAGCTTTCTAGAGGGGGCTGAAATGGTGTTCTCACTTGCTGTGTTAGGAGAGCTTGAACATTTGTTTCATTTCAGATGGCCATTACGTGCATCGGCAAATGATGTGGCTCTGCTAAATTGTTCAGGGGAGCCGAAGCAGATGTATTATGGTAGATCTTTGCAAAAGTGGCTTGTATTTTAGGGGTGCCATTTAGTCTCTGTTTTGCGGTAATCTCTGCCATTGGCTAGCCACCTTGAATGTCTGGAGAAACAGAGGGGTGTAAATATTTTAATAATTTTAATTGGCACTTGGACTGCACTTACTGGATGCCTGGTTTATGTCTGTTGCAAATGTCATAGAATGTTCCATTAAAATCTCTAACCTTGTGGAAAATATCCAAACTCTTGGGATCTGAATATATAAACTTAGAAACCAGTGTGATGGCCTAGTAATCTATTCCTGTCCTCCTGCTGCTCGATATTTTTAGATCAGCAGCATAGGCCAGTTGTTCAGTACTGAATCTTTATAGGGGAGAGCTGGATTCAGATTATGGTTGCCAACCTCCAGGTAGAGGTTGGAGTTTCCCTGGAATTACAGCTTAATCACCAGACTGCGAAGATCAGTTCTCCAGGAGGAAGTGGCAGCTTTGGAGGGCAGAACTTTGTGGCATCACATCCCTGCTGAGCTCCCACCTCTCCCCAAACTCTGCCCTCCCCAAGTACCACCCGTTGACTCTCCAGGAATTTCCCAACTTGGAACTGACAACCCTAATTCAAAAACCCTGATGAAATATGAATATGTGAATGGATTTTGTTTTTTACTATTTAGAGCAGTAATTAGACAAGTTTCCTCTCCCTTACATTAGGACAGCTGCTGGGCAGGGGAACTTCCTACACAATATGTCATGCATTTTTCATGCTAAATGTTACCCGGGGCAGGACCATGACTGGCTCTTGTTAGCTATAGTATTCATTTCTGCTCTGTTGCCTCCCATATGTGAAATGGGACGTTGAGTTATTGCTGTAAAGGTGACTGAGACATGATGGTGAAGAAGAAAAGGAGGAGGGGGATGGGGAGGAGATTGGATTTATACCCTGCCCTTCATTACCCGAAGGAGTCTCAGAGTGACCTACAATCTCCTTTCCCTTCTCCTCCCCACAACAGACACCCTGAGATAGGTGGGGCTGAGAGAGCTCTTTTGAGGACTGCTCCTGAGAGAACAGCTCTGAGAGAACTTGTGACTGACCCAAGGTCACCCAGCTGGCTACATGTGGAGAAGTGGGGAATCAAACCCAGTTCTCCTAGATTAGAGTCCGCGTTCCTAACCACTATGCCAAACTGGTGTACTGCACTTCTGATATATAAAGAGTTGGATAAATTAATAATGATAATAATACGGGTAAAGCCGATTTGGTGTACATTTGCTTAATTCTATATGTATTTTTTTGTACAGATTTTCAGGTATGTTGGCAGACTTTGAAAGCCAAGAGCTTCAGATCATTCTTAACATTTTTGTTTGTTTGTTTATAGATTTTTGTTTTGTTTAAAACCTCTTTATTTGAAAAAAAATGTGTTTTTAGGGCAAGATGGTGAAAGGCATGGGTGGTGCCATGGATCTGGTGTCCAGTGCACGGACCAAGGTGGTGGTCACTATGGAGCACTCAGCAAAGGTAAAATTTGGCCTCTCTGTCCTAATTTCTTGAGACTGAAAATATTGCTACAGCCGAAGCTTGTCTCTGTTTGCTTCCTTTGGCTTTTTCCTCCTCCACGTGTCTCTTCCTTTTGTCACGCTCTGTGGAACAAGCCGTCTTTTTCTCTCTTTGTTGAGCCTCCTCCAAATCTCTTGTCTTCAACAAAGCTCTTCCGGAACCTTCCCCGTGCCTTCTGCTTGCTTACCATCCTGCAGTTTGTCGCCTTGTTATTATCATTGCCTTGTTGATTTACTGTATGTTGCAAAATCCTCAGAGGAAGGTGAGGTCACTTCTGCATTCTGTAGAGAGCTCCTAGCACACTTTTGAGCACAGCATAAAAGTTCTAACGCTAGCTGCAGAGTCCACAGAAAAAGTGTGCTCTAGTGTCAGCTCTTAGAATTGACAGTATTGTTATCAGTAAATGAAATTGCGCAGTATTTCCTGGTTCCTCTTCTCAGGGATTCTTTTACGTGATCGTTTTCCTTTGAATACAAAAAGCACTCCAGTTTAGTGTTGCTGGAATATTGAATACACAAATGCATGAGCTGAGAAAGCGTCAAGCAGGCAAAGAAGTAAGCAAGCAGAGCCAACCTCGGACAAGTATCCGTGCTCTGGAAGCTATTAAACAACTGCCAGCTCTCTCAGGGCAGATAAATGTCTTTTTAACTCTTGCCCTTCATCATAGCCTTGGAAGTAATAACGTCCTTTGTAGCCAGTTGTCCATGTTAGTCTGCTATCAGTGACAAAGTCACTGTGTGTGGTTGGTCTTTCGAGGCTGCCAGCTGCATATGCTTGCTAGGGACATGGAGAGAAATCTTGCTGGCCTGCTTTGGAGGTTTCTCTGTATGGCAAGCCGACTCACAAATGGCTTTTTTTACAGAATGACCATCCTGAGCAATGCTCCCTCTGTGGAGTCTTGTGAACAAATGTTCTACTTTGTGAGCTACTGACATTAAAATTGTGAGCGAGCAATTTGGCTATTGCATAAATTAGTTTGCTCTGGAGCCATCCTTAGCAAAGACAAAAATGTGTGAGCTGGAGGCTAAAAAACTGTGAGCTAGCTCACACGAAATCAGCTTAGCGGGAACACTGACCCTGAGGCAGTTCTGAGTAGCCTTCGTGTTGTCGACCGTATTATGAATTAGTGGCCCTTCAAGATGTCAGGAGAACCACTGACTTGAGTTCCAGATCTTTCCTAGGTTACGCCAGCACCCATGAGAGTAGCTCAGTTCTGTTGTGCAGTTCTGTTGTAGTAGGTGCCCGTATTCTGGGAGGACAGAGACTTCTATATTTGTTATATGGGCTTTTATTGGCATGTTTTGATTGATTTGGTCTTAAATTATTTTATTGTTTTGTATTTTTCAAATTAACCAGTCTTGTTCTATCGATTTTTTTTTAATTGACTTGGATTTGTTGCCCTTTTTGTTTTGTTTGTTTCAATAATTGTCCCTCTGTGCGTGTTCTGGTATGTGAATATTTACTGTGGCCGCATAGGATACTTCAATGGCAGGGCTCCGGAGAGGGAGAGGGATTCGGGGGACTGAATTCCAAGGGCGGCTGGTCAGCCCTGGGAGCCCACAGAGTAGGGTGGTCACATGATTTACTTTTGTACAGTGTTTGAGTTGGGCCTTGTTGGTGTGAGGGAGGGCCTTTGTGTGAGGGCCCGTGGGGACTCTGATCAGTGAGAAGCAGATCTCGACTGCTGAGGTAACCTAAGGATATGATCTTTGTCCCTCGCTGCTGGCCCAGACACAGCCCAGGAATTACCGATATCCCCCAGGCCCTCAAAAATATCAGTGCGTACAGATTATACAGGGAAGCAAACAGACCAGTGGGGGTAGGCTGCTTTGAGAGCACTGTGGACTAGGAATGCACAATGTACATTTTAGAAACAATTAAAAAAATAAGACTTTGGCCCTCAGCCCAGATAAGGCACTCACAGATGTTGGACTGGCATGGAGGTTAAAGACAAGGGGTAAGAACAAAACCATTTCCGCTTCTGTTGGGAGATTGCCCCTACCGTTGGTGAAGTCCTGATGTCTGCTGATGCTGCCATTCCCATTTTGATGATTTTACTGGCTACATTTAGGTTTTAACCACTGCTGTAATCATGGATGGCAGTGAGATAATCTTTAACTGTGACATTCTGTAATAGATCAGTTCCTGGGGTTATGGCAGCTGTCTGAAAAGCCATCTTTCTTTTCCGCTTGCCCGTGTGTTTCAATCTCTGCAGGATGCTCAGAGGAGATATTACATGACCTTAAAGGTATACCTGATGGGCTGATGAACACTTTTCTTAAAAATAGCGCAGATAAATTGTCACTGCACCTGGGAATGAAACGTGGAAGGTCTTTGAATGTAAAAAAAAATACAGCAATATTGTCATTGGTGTTCCAGCCATTTCGTCTTAAGATCTGTCATATTCCTTGAGCAATCGAGCTGCCTTGAATTACAGACATAGTTCTTAACTGATACAAATTAAAACGAAACAATTGTCTACAGCACAAAACCACCCCCACGCAAGGAGTGTTTGAGAAATCATTCCTTAAAGAATGAAAGAGTACACACACCAAATGAGAGAATGTACACACTGATCCCCCAGTGATGAACAAGAGTTTAAAAAGAACCACCTCCACTGTAAAATTACATAACAGTCTTCTCAGCTCATTTTTGAAATGTACAAAAGCAATCAAAAACTCGGAAATCACAAGGGCAAAAAGTTGTTAACAAAACTGTTCATGATGTTAAGAGGAAGAGATTGGATTTATACCCAACCCTTCACTCAGAGTCTCAGAGCGGCTTACAAACTCCTTTCCCTTCCCCTCCCCACAACAGATACCCTATGAGGTAGGTGAGGCTGAGAGAGCTCATTTGAGAACTGCTCTTTCATAAGAACATAAGAGAAGCCAATGTTGGATCAGGCCAGTGGCCCATCCAGTCCAACACTCTGTCACACAGTGGCCAAAAACACCAGGTGCCCTCAGGAGGTCCAGCAGTGGGGCCAGGACACTAGAAGCCCTCCCACTGTTACCCCCCTGTCAAGCACCAAGAATACAGAGCATCACTTGCCCCAGACAGAGAGTTCCTATCTATACTTTGTGGCTAATAGCCACTGATGGACCTCTGCTCCATATATTTATCTAATTCCCTCTTGAAGCCGTCCATACTTGTAGCTGCCACAGAACTATGGCTTGCCCAAGATCATCCAGCATCTGCATGTGGAGGAGTTGGGAATCAAACCTGGTTCTCCCAGATTAGAGTCCACACACTTAACCACTACACCAAACGGGTGTTATAAACAGGTGTCAATGTTGTATGTTGGCTCACAGATCTTTTCATCCAGATTCAGACCTTCAGATGTCATGACAAACTGTGATGGTCTGTAAGCAAACACTTTCGGTGCATGAAGCATGTGACTACAGCAGCAAATCTGTGTTTGTGCCCGAGCAAAGCTGAACTTCAGTTGGTCGGGTCATATGAATTACCTTTTTACCTTTTCAACCTTGCCCAATGTGATCTCGAAATTAATGCTGATCAGGCTTAGATCCATATGTAATTTTTCTCTCAGTAAAATGCAATGTACGGGATAAATTCATCTCAGCTCCACCTATGTAGCATTTTCAAATCTGAAAGTTGTTTTGTGGATCTTGCATGTGAATCTGAAAGTCAGCTCCCCTAACGTCCGTGTAAAACCTTCATGAGCTCAGCTAGAGATTAGATCCCCCCCCCCACTTTCTGTATTAAATCACTCATACTAGACATACAAAATGTGAGAGATGCCTCCCAATGCAACTGCCAAAATATTTTTATCAATTGACAGCCCAAAACTAAGAAGATCTTTTACTTTGGCAAGAATGAACATTCTTCCCTTGGTGGTTTTGAAAGGCAGATACAATAGAGTATCATACTCTAATAGAACATGCAGATGCTCATATGATAAAATCGAAACCACCGAACATATGATTATGGAGTGCCCTATATTCAACAAGTTGAGGGTTAATTTAGTCACCCCTTTACTTAAAGATACGAAATTGCTAAATGTGCTAGCCCAGGTGTCATATCAGATACAAATGATTGTGTCATCCTCTCAGTGGCAAAATTCATAGGTGCAATAATCAAATGTAAAAAGAAATAATACTGAGTAAGGGGAGTGGTGGCTCAGTGGTTAAGACGCTGTGTTGCAGACTGGAAGGTCGGTAGCTGGGCAGTTTGAGACCCTAGTGCCGCGTGACGGAGTGTCTCTGGCCCCAGCTCCTGCCAACCTAGCAGTTCGAAAGCAAGAAATTGCAAGTAGTTAAATATGTACTGCTTTGGTGGGAAGGTAACAGCATTCCGTGTGCCTCAGCGTCTAGACATGCTGGCCACATGACCGTGGAAAAAGTCTTCGGACAGCGCTGGCTCTTCGGCTTGGAGATGAGCATCGCCCCCTAGAGTCGGATTCAACTGGCTTTTGAGCAAGAGAAACCTTTACCTAAGGTCTTTTTTAAAAATAAAATTGGTTCTAATTTCTGCTTAAGGTGATAGCCGTATGAGTAGTTGACAGATGGATGGATGGATGAGATAGATGTGAGAGATGCATTGATGCAGTGTCACATATGAAAACATCCTTAGTTAGGTCATTGACTAGTTCAGTTTTTTTTCTGGAGTGGTCAAGAGAGCTAAATCTGAAATGGATAAAAATACAGAATTTGGTCATCCAGTGAAGACGTCATCCTCCTCCTCCCTTCTTCAGTAAAAGCAGCCTTCGAGCAGGATTAGCTCATCAAAGAAGCTCCTGTTTGTAGTAATATTCTTTTGAGCAGAACAGAACAGTAGGGCATAAATGATTTTACGATCAACGTCTTGTATCAGTTACTTTTGCCCTGAAGCCCTGAGGCTCCATTTTTCTGGGAAAACCGGTCGCAATGCAGAAAGGAAGGAGAGCAGTTTGGAACTGAAGCCACAGGCCTAGGAGACAGAAGACCACTCCTTACCCACCACCATTTCCCTGAAACATTTACCCCCCCCCCATTGCTATTTACCCTACGCACAGGCTTGTTACCCTACACACATGGAAAAGTAGCAGCTCTAGGGGCAACTTAAATTGGAACAATGGCACAGGAGGAAAGTTAAGCCTACCTTCTTCGGGGCCATGACCCCGATACGATGTGGGTTCTCCCATAGTGCTGTTAATGTTTAAAGAACAAAATGCCTCCCTTGTTCTCTCTGCAGCCATCTCTTACTGTACATCGTTCCTCTTTCCTCCCTTTAGAACAACCATTCTGCTCTCCTCCTCCATCAGCCCTTAGTCCTTCTTCATCTCCCATGAGCTTTCCATTCACATCCACTGTTGTCTGACCATGCTTCCTTTACACACTTCATGCCCCACATCCTTTCCTGTCATCCCAATCCCACGCAGTGCCCCTTCCTTCCCCTCTTTATCCTAGTTTCTCATCCTTTCTCTCTCCCCTTCCATCCGTTTCCACCTCCTTTCATCAGCCTTCTCCCTAGCCCCGCATCGCCCATCTCAAGTATGCCCATGTCCCCACTTCCCCACACCTTTCATGTTCCCCTGCACCGTTACCCTTCCCTTTCCGATCCCAACCCAAGAATGCTTTAGAGCGGGGGTGTCAAACATAAGGCCTGGGGGCCACAACCGGCCCGTCCAGGGCTCTTATGTGGCTCTCAGACTTCTCGGGGAGGGCCACCCCGATTGTGGCATCAGTGTGGCAGAACAACCTCAACTGTAGCAGTCAAGCAGCATGGGGGTGTCTGCCCAGTGCTCACCACTGGCTGTCCAGTCCGCCCATGTTGGTTTTCCTCTACACCCCCTCCCAGCCCATGGGGCCTTGCAGTAAGGATACACTAACTTGGAGCTTACGAGCTGCTGTCCTTTGTATACAGGGTATATCTCTAGTACCTGGCATGACGTTTTATGACACACATGGCCCTGCCCGACAAAGGGACACGTCAGATCCAGCCCTTGTAACAAATGAGTTCGACACCTCTGCTTTAGAGGAAGAAGCGGCAATGCCAAGGCTGTCTCTCGCCACGTGGCTCTGCCAACCAGTTCTTGGCTGTAGCCTTCGTCCCAGGACTGCCCACTTCTTCCTTCCTTCCTCCCAGGATTGCCCACTTCGTAATGCTATTTGCAGCTGGCCTTAACTCATTCCTGGTCTGCTGGCTGTTGCTGCCATAGCTGCTGAATCCCTGGGAGCATCTGTCGTTCTTAAGATTCTGTTTGGCCAGAGGGCCACCCAAAAGGGGGGCTCATGGGGGGGGGGAAGTGAAATTTCTTGCATACCTGGGGAGATGGGGGGGGGACCTTCTTTGTGCCAGAACCTCTTGCACTTATTTAATTGTCCGCACTCAGCTACGGCTTTGCAGTTAGTTATAGTGATGATCTGGGACTTGTTGCTCATCTAAGTGATATTTATTTATTTATTTATTTATTTTCCGATTTATACCCCGCCCTCCCCGCGAACGGGCTCAGGGCGGCTTACATGGGCTCATAGGCCAAGAAATAATACATTAAAATCGCTAAAACAGTTAAAACAATTTAAACATTTAAAATACATTCCTAAGACTAACAGGCTTACAAACAGCTTCCTATAACATGTTGTCAAATTATCAAAGCGGCGGCTCAGTGGTAGAACTCCCTATCCCCCCTGCCACCCGCCAGGTTGATTCAGGCCAGATTACATCAAAGTTGATATAGCTGATGGATGGAATCATCGGTGGCGGCTCCTATTCGAAAGCCTGGAGGAAGAGCTCCGTCTTGCAGGCCTTGCGGAACTGCACAATAATATTGGGAAATCTAACTCCCCCCCCAAATCTAATACATACAAAATAAGCTTAACTTCCATAACTATTAATAAACCAGAGTAACTGAAAGATCAGATTGCCGTTTTGGGAACTACCTTTGGGTGGTCCATTCCTACAGTGCAGATGGAATCACCAGGCAAGTGCTTTTTTGGAAGGAACTACACTGCTATTGCTGTTTCCCATGGAGCAGCATCACTGGTATTGGAAGAAACCATGTAATTTTATCCCCCTCATTTGGTTACTCTGTACAGTTAACACTAATGCTGGGGTGAGATCAGACCCAGGTGGAAGTTAGGAAAAACCGGGGAAGGAATGAGGGAGATCAGACAGATGAGACCTGATCTAGTTGCTTCTGAAACATGGCACAGCCATTTTACAGAAGCCTTAACTGTTGAATATGGTTTGGGAAATCATTGAGTACTTGTCCATATTGTGTGGGAGTCTAAAATAGTTGAATGGTGAATGCGGAAATCATAAAGGGTTCAACCACAGCTGAGTGATGGAAGTGGCAAATATTTGTGGAGGCTGATGTTTCTACCATGGGCCTTGTGGATTCCAAGGTAAACCTCCTTTCTTGACATTTGAAACATTCAACTGGTACTTGTTTCTGGTTTTGCTCTAGGGTAATGCTCACAAAATCCTGAAAAGCTGCACTTTGCCAATTACTGGAAAGCAGTGTGTGAATCGCATCATAACAGAAAAGGTAAGCCATTCTTACTATTGTTTCACCGTAGGTACTAGGGAGGGAGGCTATTTCTTAGCTTCACAATATCTTCGTAAGGTTTGGATCCAGCGTGGCCGGATGTGGCTCTTTCCAGTATTCCCCTCTCACAAACAGTTCTTCATGACCCCCTGGAAAGATTATTCGGGGGGGGGGGGGGACATGCTGCAAGAAACAGGAAGCAAATTAAATTCTCCCTTCTCAGCTTGCCATCAGCAGTGCAGTATTTGCAAGCAATGGGTGGGGGGGTACAGTTTTCCCCGACTTGCTGTTGTTCCCTACCCTGTTTGGCTGTAGTCCTTCTGAGCCTCCTATAGCTCCAGGCATAACTCCTTCTGCAGTTGAAAGGGACTGCTAGGGGTGGGGGAGTGCAGGGAGAATCCGTATGCTTTCCTTTGATGGTTGACTGAATTCAAGTTGAGGGTCCAAGCGGAGCCAGCGTCAGCATACCCTGAGGTGGGGCAGCTGCTAGGATCTGGGGCTTCTGGCAAGAGCCACTATTCTCATTCTCTCACTCTCTCTCACTCACACACACACACACACACACACACACACACCACCTCCCTTGCTTCCACTCCAGCCCCTGTGCTCCCAGGTGCTTGCATCTCTAGTGCCACCAGGGAAGGGGCTGCAGGCAGTGTAGGCAGCCGTGAACATTGGCCGTGGGAGGGCTTGCAAGTGGGCAGGGGAAGGGCATGACGCCAAGTGGGAGGCATGGGGATAGGTGGGAATGGAGACTGTGCAAGGAGGGCCAAGAGGGGAGGGGGACTCTGGGAACTTTGTCCTGTTCCCCTCCCCCACCCCCCAAAACCAGGAACCAACCCTGGGCTCTCAGTTTGCTCACTTCTGCACCCTCAGAGGACTGTGAGCAGGGTGCTCATAGCATTATCCACGTGTGTGGAAGCCCCGTTTGTAATATCAGGGTGAGTTGGAGAGAAGCAAAAGATTGGTCAAATGAGATCACCGTAACCCAGTGTCACCTGTTGGCGTAAACTGAAAGGGGAGGGATACCCACCCACCCGTTTCTCTGCCATACAGTAGCTTTCACTGACTGGAGTGTTAATGGCAATAGTGTGAACGCACAATAAACTGCCTTACACTGAATCAGACCATTGGTCCATTGAGGTCAGTGTTGTTTACTCAGACTGGCAACCGAGTCTCAGGCAGAGGTTTTTCACATCACTTTACTACCTGATCCCTTTTCTAACTGAGGTGTCAGGGATCGAACCTGGAACTTCTGCATGCCAAGCAGATACTCCGCCAGTGAGCCCCAGACACACATGTGGAGAAAGGGGGAGTCAGGATGCATCAGGAATGGGTATTTACCAGTTCAAACATTGTCCACAGCCTTCTGCTTCAATTGGTATGGTTTTCCCTCTCTGTTCTTTTAATTCAAAAGTGTTAACCAGCAATCTAATTCTCATAGGCTGTTTTTGACGTGGATAAGAAGAAGGGGCTGAGTCTGATCGAAATCTGGGAAGGTCTGTCCGTGGACGATATCAAGAAAAGCACTGGCTGTGAATTTGTTGTAAGTTATGGTTTGTTTGATTAACTACCACTTGTTTAGGTCTCAGGAAGTAGGTTGGTAAAGAAGCAGGTGACATTTCCCCATCAGGCAAAGGGAAGCAGGTTTCTACCTGTGATGTGCCTGTTCTGAACATACGAAGGGCTGGTGGAGGGTCTTCTGGAGGAAATTTCTGGTGAATTTGGAAACAAAAGCATGAAAAGGCATTTGTTTACAAAAACAGGCGTTTCCATGTGACTGGAAGCATTTGATTTCCTTGCTTCCAAGTGGCACAAAGAAAGGAAAAGGAATTTCAGCTGCGAGGCTATGTAATTAGCTGCTTAAAATGTTCCTTGTATTACAATTAGGCCCTTTCCATTAATGTTTATTTTACAGAATTTTACAAGCAGCTGTCCTTAGTCAGCAAATTCTTTCCTCGATTGAACTTGCTAAGGAATTGTTTCCAGTGTTTTTTTTTTTTAAAAAAGTTTGAAATAGTGCAGCTTCTGCATACTGTGATAATACTGAGGCTTATTTTCTTCTAAATGTCAGATTTTATTGCGTAGCCAAAGCCACTGCAATGCTACAAACACAATCGGTCAAAATAATGTATCCGCAAAACAATAATGCAAATGGTCTAGACGGCTTCAAATAAAACCAATTTGTCAGCCTTGCCCTTTAGCAAGCTCAAATCTACAAACTCTTTCCTAACTTTTAGCGGCTTGTACAATGAATTGTGCAACCTGACAATGTAATGTCTGTCCCATAAAATGGCTAATCTTCTAGGAATTCATATAGGCAGTGGAATGTAACGTTGTAGGTCTTCAATTGACTCTCCAGTCTTTCAGAAAATGGGGCGTGAAGAGTACTGGACTCAGGAGGCCAGGAACGGTGAAATCATGAAGCCTTTATTGAGTGATTCCGCATGCCCAGTAGATGGTCAGAACAAGCATGCTTCCAGGGCTCCAGGGCCCTCATTATATGCTGGCCGGAGCCACACCTCCGGCCGCACCCAAAAGACCGGATAGGGGCTTAACATATGCGCATGTTTGTCATAGGTTCCCTGGAGGAGCCTTTGATTGCATTGGCTCCCCAGGGAGAACCTAGGTCCCACATTGGTGGAGGCTTTCAATCCAGATGTCTGTTGTTCCTCCAGATTCAAGCTCCCCTCTCTGCCTGACCATGTGCTCTGGCCATGCGGCGGGCGCCATTACCTGGGAGCACATGGCAGGCTGATTGCTACACAGAGCATACTACATTACAGGGCATCGGTGAAGCGTTCCCACTCTTAATTAAGAGCAGAATGAAGAGAATCCTTACTTTAAGCAGTCAGCAGGTGGTTGGCTTGCTTCAAAGGAGAGGGAAAATAAACAGGGAAGAGTTCTGGAAATGTCATTTTCTGAGGTTCTAGAGGATCTAGCAGGGCCTGAAAACCAGGGCGGACTCTATAAATGTAGCAACTTGGTGATTTTGCCACAGGCAGTAGGTATATGTTGAGGGGTGGCAACTTCCACAGCCAGCTGTCCCCTGGCCCAACTGCCACCCCTGCCTCCAGGTGTCCACCTCCTCATTCCCTAAGGCCTCTTTAAAAGCATGCAGCCCACTCCCCAAACTCTTGCCTGTTGCCAGGGCAACCAAAATGGTGGCCGAACTTTGGTATTCATTGTGTCTTGAATCTGTTCTTGGGGTTTTTTTTCATAGCCTGCCCTTCCTCCAGTGAGCTCAGGGCTGTATATGTGGTTTGTGAGGTAGATTAGTCTGAGAGAGAGAATGACAGGCCCAAGGGATCAATAACTGTCAACCTCAGATTCTAAGGATTACCAGTCGTCCCCCACAGCCAGCAACCTGTAGGCAAGAGAGATGAATGGAAATTGTGGTATCTGTGATGAGGCACCTTGCCAACTAGAGGATGGACACAGGGAGTGGTGCCTTGGTCTGTCATCCACTGGAGCTATAGGCAGCTAAATACATAGAGGGAAATTGGCATTCATGGCGATTCTTTTTTAGCATGCTACAAGCAAGGTTTTCAGCTGATGTTAACTAGAAAAACTAGGGAAAGCATTTTTTTTTTTTTAAAAAGGGGTATGAGCTGTTTCATGACAAAGCCTAAGCTTCTATTGAAACTGCTTGGCTTCTCATTTGTGGTGTCAAACTGGATTAATCTGGATAACTAGAAAAAATAATGGTGTCAACAGGCTAACGTCTCCCCCCCCCCCCCCCCCCGATATGTTGGCAGTGTTATTTAAAACATCATTACTGCTAGCTATCCTGATTCTGTAGTAAAAACTGTTGAAAATCACAGTATGTGTCATATCCAATTTGGTGTAGTGGTTAAGAGCGCGGACTCTAATCTGAGAGAACAGGGTTTAATTCCCCACTCCTCCACATGCAGCTGCTGGTGTGACCTTGGGTCAGTCACAAATTCTCTTAGAGCAGTTCTCTCAAGAGCTCTCAGCCCCACCTACCTCACAGGGTGTCTGCTATGGGAAGGGGAAGGGAAAGGAGATTGTAAGCCGCTCTGAGACTCCTTCGGGTAGTGAAGGCCGGGGTATAAATTCAATCTCTTCTTCTTCTTCCCCCTTCTAGGTATCGCCAAATCTCCAACCGATGAAGCAGATTTCAACTTGAGGAATAGATGATGGGGCTTAACTTCCATGCTTCCAGCAAAGGGGAATCAAATGTCTGTTTTTGCAATGATGCATTTTAAAAAAGAGGTTTTTGTAAGTAGTTTCCGGTAGTTAGCATCAGGCTGACTGTGTCACTATAACTATGTAAATGTCCATTTGCACATGACATTACAGTACAGTTTCCAGAAGATAAAACCCCATTTGGTATCTTGCTCATTTATAATCATCATCACCCTGTTAATAAGCGTTAGCAAGAGACGATGCCTTGTAGGTATGACCTTAACGCCACAACCTTGTGCAAAGGCAGAGGTCACTTTTCCACGCACAGATCATTCAGAACTGCAAGTGCCTGTACATCGGCTGCAATTGCGCACACAGAAAGGGGGCAGAGTCACAGGGCAATGTGGCGGTGATCCAAAACACGTGTGTAATTTGGTATTTGTCTAAACGGGACCCTTATTTACAGAAGGTCACAGATGAAAAGCTGTACACATACAAGGTTGTCTGTATTCTATGATCACAGTATACAAGAGCAGAACTTGATGATTTCAAAAATCAAGCAAATTTCTAGTCTTTATGGCTGGAAAGATATGCTATGTCTGGGAATGCCAGGTGAAAACTGAGAAACCAGGAGAAGGAAATCTTAATTTTCGAGAGGAGGGGCTTTCAGTGCACTGCATAGCTCCTTGAATCCTTCCTCCAGAAATGGCTAATAAAAGCAGAACAAAATCTAAAAAGTAGTGATGCAAATACAGATCAGAGAATCCAGCTGTCCTTGTGCAGAATTTGGGTTACCTTGGTGTGGGATTTTGATTTGTGCAGAATATGCACAGCTATGGCTATATATATTAGATTTCGGTTCTATTAGAATGGAAGCTGCTGTAATGGTCGTGATTTTCTTTTTACTGACCTTTTAATAAATATATGCAGAATTGTGTAGTTTATTTAAAGCCTGGATTCTGCCTTTCCATTTCGAGCAGTGGATCATTTATACAAACGTCTAGAGAAGTCAGTAAAGTGGAGTTTTGCTGTTCCAGTTGTTGAGTCAAGTACTGGCTGTGAAGCTTTTAATATGTACAATCCAGAACTGGAACCCTTCTTCGCTACTTGAAAGTCAGTGCAGACCTTTTTCTGGGCTTCAGAAATCCCCTCCAGATAATTTCAGAAAGCTTTTACACCAGCCTTCCCACACTCCAGAGTTTCTTTAAATGAGCAGTTGAAGTCAAGATGTGTAGCACTTAAGTAAGAAAGGTTTAGAACAAATGGAATGTGTGCAGGATAACTTAGGTGCAGTGGGATGATTTATTTTGAGAACCAAGTAAATTTGTTGGTTTGGCTCTAGAAGATCCTTAAATTCCGTGACGAGACACTAATCTCATTGGTCAGTAAGGAGTCATAGAGTGTCTACAATCCTGTGAGGTAGATTAGGCTGAGACTAATTTAAGCATCTTGGACATATGTCAGTGGGACTCCCTGAGTTGCTCTGTCTCCGACAGCTGTACTTTTGTTGCATGCAGTCATCAAATTTGTTCAGGGGGGCTCTATCTACCCACCCCTGGTCCCATCTTCTGCCAAAATATGGCTTTCTGGTAGTGATGGGGAAGCAAGAAAATGCAAGGGAGGATCCCTTTGTCCATTATCCAATATGTTACTTCAGGTGTACTGATTTCTGCAGCTCTTAATATGAAGTTGAACTTCAGTACTTTGATAGAGTCTGTTCCTTTCCCCCATCTCTGGCTACGGTTACCTGACCCTGTCAGAATCAGGGCAGTAGCAGGGGCTTGCAACATTACACAACTGGGTTTCCAATGTATTAGTTCAGGCAGGGCTCATTTCGTAGCAGGAGCTCCTTTGCATATTAGGCCACACATCCCTGATGTAGCCAATCCTCCAAGAGCTTACAGAGCTCTTCTTACAGGGGCTACTGTAAGCTCTTGGAGGATTGGCTACATCAGGGGTGTGTGGCCTAATACGCAAAGGAGCTCCTGCTACGAAATGAGCCCTGAGTTCAGGGAAGATGCCTTATTACCATATGGCTGCTCAGGAACTTTGTACCTAAAAAAGAGTAGTGGCATTCTTTCACTAATGTTGAACTGGGGGCAAGCATGTTGTGATACGGTAGATCCTGATGTACTATCATTTGTGTGATTGTCGACACTACAAATGAACCTACTGACTTCTCCACTGCACTTAGGGAAACATCCCCCCCCCCCCTTTTCCCCTCAAAAGTGTTAACAGAGTCTGGTTTCATCTTGCAGTGTTCTAATTCAATAGGAGGAGTCCTTAAAGGACTTTGGGAAGTTAAGAAATACCGGTTCTCTTCTCTCTTTCATGATCTGTGAAAGACTGGATGCCTGCAACAAGGTCTAGTGGGTTATTGATGACGCTGCTACCTTGGGTGGCGAGGCATTTCTCAGCAGGAGGAGGCAGAAAGCACTTAGTAACTGTCAGGCTACACATAATATTAAAAATATATATAAAACTAAATAATGACGACAGTGAAACTGAACCAATCCTCTTGGATTTCAAAAGCCCCCTCCACTTCACACATTGTTTTTCCTTCATACTTCTGTGTACCGTTATACTTGGTTCTGTCCTTTTGTAAGACAAAAGTGAACCTTTGGCCTGTCTTAACAAATGTACTGTCAGCTGTGCATCTGCGTCCTTTTATATGTACTTGTGTGCAGTCAATAAAACAAATCACACAAAAACTGAAGCATTAGAGTTGTTTTAAGAAAGTCTTGCTGCAGGCAGACTTTCTTGAAAAGGGCATGTCCCAGTGATTTATTGCAACATCTAAACATCCTGTTCCTCAGATAAATAAGTTGCTCAAACAGGTGTTGGGCACTGGGTTTGTGTGTGTGTGTGTGTGTGTGTGTGTGTGTGGTGGGGAGACAGTGGTTGGATCCAAAAGATGTTCTGCTGGTGGAAGCAGATGTTTTCCCCCCTTCACTCAGCAGCCTCCTGTGACTTGCAGACATAACCAAGGTACTGCCAAAAAGCTATACGGGTCTGGGGCTGTAGTGAGGAAGAGGGATTTGGCCGGATCTTTTGCTCCAAGGCCTGCTGAGTGTAGAAACGGAAAGTGTGAGAGATAAACTCGTAACACAGCAAAGCTGTAGGAGCCTTGTGCTTCTTGACGCACAAAAGTTAATGATTAGATTCAATGGCTTCCTGGTACTGAATGTGTTTCACGCAGAGTTACCAACCCTACAAAGTCATTCTGGCTACAAACTGGCATATAATAGGAAATCATGGAGAGAAGCGTGCTTCTGTAAATACACAGAGGACAAATGTAAAGGCGGCCTTTCTCAGCAGCAGGGAAGGCCTCTGAATTGCCTCTTGGTAAATAACAAAGGTTGCTGCAAACAAGTATTTGACTAGTTGCAACAAGCGCTGATGGGTTTGGCATGGGGGGGGGACCCTCATGTTCAGTCATTTCAGCTGGATAGATGGCAGCAGAATTGACCAGAACAATTTCTTTGTAATTTAATTTGCTGGGTAACCCGAATGAGATTTGTGACCGTGAGTATCTATAAATGGTTTGTCTGTTTGAAAAGACGATTTATGCAAACTGTGATTAATCCAGCTGAATCGAGTGATATGTAAAAAAAATAATGCAGCATTTGATCTGAAAATGTGTTTATTACCTTAAATATTTCTCGGCTGCCCGTTCGGAAGCTCCAGGGTGCTTCCAATTAAAACTGCAGTACAAAGCATGAGGTATTATAAAACACACAAGCCATTAAACATCATCAGCATAAAAACTATCCATAAAACAGAGCAGACCATTAAACTCTTAATTAAAAGCCTGGGTTAAAAAAAAAGAAGATGTGTTTTAGCCTGGCACTTAAACAAAGGTAAAGTAGGAGGCAGGTGAGCCTCAGGGAGGGAGGATGTTCCAAAGGTGAGGTGCCACCACAGAAAATGCCCTGTCTCTAGTTGTCCCACCTCACCTGTGAGGGCACAGAGTACAGGGTTAGAGAGGAGGATCTTAAATAGCAGGCTGGACTTATTCCTTTGCTTATTCCAAAGGAATCTTTGGGCAGGACTGTTGACTTCCAAAAGAGCTACTTTATAAAAAAGACTCAGGCGACTCAATGCAAAAAGAGCTATGAAGCACTTTTACCTTTAGCCAAGGGTGTAGGGGCTTTTGGTGGGAAATGCAACGTTTTGCTGACTTATTTACTGCATGTATTTGCAGTAACTGGTTTCTAAAAAGTGTTACTGGTGGCCCATCAATAGAAATATAATTGTTACTGCAAATCTCTTTGAATACCCTGGAAGGGCAGTTCCTTCTATATTAGTCGTCTGAAGCTACACATTTTTCTGGAAACTTATGCTTTTGAAATATTTATAATAGTTCCTTCTACATTAGTGTCTGAAGCTATACAGTTTCCTAGTAACATATGCCTTGAAATAGTTATAATAGTAATTTTCTTGAAGAAGATTATCGAAACAAAGTCTTCAGTATCCAGGTTCTTTGTTGGGAAGAACTATTTTGGAAAGAGAATTTTTTGGGAATATTTCCTTGTGTATCAGAAGATTCATATTTGGAATTATTGTGCAATGATTATATTCATGTACTGCGCACACTGTATCTGTCCAATATATTAACATCGTTACCAGTTCTAGTGTGTCCTGCTTCACAGTTCTTTCCCATTGTTGTTACTACTATACTGCTGTGTGATCTCCTTTTTTGTTTAATTCTACTCATTCCATCAGAGGTGTAGCTCACACTCAGCCCCCCCACCCCGAAACAGGATCTGGAGATGGTTTTCAAGCCATGCAGTCAGCATCACTGAAGCACTGGTTCTGAGGAGAACAACCACAGTTTCCCTTGAAATAACTTCTAACAGCTTTGTTTGGTCATTCTAATCTTTAGATTACAGCTGAAGGGCAATTCCATTGAATCAAATCTTTGTATCGCAAGTTTAAACGTTTGCAATTCAGCCTGAGCCTGTTCAGTAATCTGAAGTGATTTCAGCTTTTTTATATTCTTTAACTGCCAGTTTTTGTTTTCCAGGCAAGGCTTCTGTGCCTTGAAAAGCTGTATCGATGGACAGAACTTTAGTAGGTGCTTTGTCCCCCATCACTTTGTGCTTGTGCTGTCAAATGCCACCCTTGTTGAATTTCTACTGGCTCTGCGACTGATAAAGGAACAATAAATGGTAGCTGTCAACACTTTCCGCAGGCCTCAGCTTCCCCTAAGACAATGATATCCATATAGATAAAAAACAAAGCACATCATAAATATGGCAATGCAGGACTTGCTTCTCATAATCCCAGTGCATTTTGGATATCTTGGTCGAAGGTGATCTACCATTTTTGGATGAGATAAACCTGTCACTGGACAGATAAAGGATGTGGCGAGCCCTTGAACTCAGTCTTTCTAACAGAAAAGTAAGTTGGTTCTTTTACTAAGAGCACCTTTGCTCAGCTGCATCTTGCTCATAAGTTGCTTCCCTTTTTGGACTACCCCAGCCTAGCTACTGATCCACATACGGCAACCTCATGTTTGGACTACTGTAAAAAGCTATACGTGGGACTGCTCTCAGAGGCTATCTGGAAGTTTCCATTAGAACAAAGTTTGTCAGGTTGAACACAACCCTTGTAACATTTTCACAGGTTGCCTGTCTATAAGAACACAAGAAGAGCCCTGCTGGATCAGACCAGTGGTCTGTCTAGTCCTGCGTACTGTGTCACACAGTGGCCAGCCAGTTCCTCTGGACAGCCAGCAACTGGGCACAGAGATTGAGGTGACAACCCATGATGTTGTCTGCTGGCACTGGGATTCAGAGGCTGACTGAATGTGGAGGTTCCCTTTAGTCACCATGAATAGTAGCCACTGATAAACCTATTCTCCATGAATCCTTCTAAACCCTTTTAAAGCTGTCTATTCCTGTGGCCATCGCTACATCCTCTGGCAGCAAATTCCACATTTTAATCTGCTTTTCGGTTCAATTTAGGGTGTTGATTCTTACCTTGAAAGCTCATCAAGATTTGGAACCTCCTTATCTAAAGTACCACTATCTCCTCTTACGAATTTATCTGTCACTTCTGCTCTTCTAGTCATCATCTCCTTGCTGCATCTCCCCCCCCCCCCCAAAATTATTTGTTCTTCCTTGGCCGATTCTAGAGTGTTTTGAATCGTTGAACTTTGCCTTGTTTGCCTTTTTTAGGAAGCCCTGCAAATCATTTCTATTCCAGCCGGCTTTCACTTGAATTCAAATGAGATATGTGGGAGGGGAGTGTTGGATAATTTTATTGTTCATTGTAGGTGGCTGGTTTTTATTGTTGTTGTTTTTATTGATTTTGTTACAATCTGTGCCTGTTGGCACCTTGGATCGTTAGAGAAACCCACAATACACATACTTTAAGGCGTCTGTACCAGAATGGCGGTAATATATACCAGCCACTTTGGCCCCCAGTGGTTGGTTCCCTGGCGTTTTTCCCCTCATAGTTCTTCATTTAAGCAATGATGGTCACAAAACCTCCTGTTGTTGGTTGTTCATTATTCCACAGGACTCTCAAGTTGCTCCTCTTCTCCCTTTGTGCCCTCTTGCTGAGGAAACTCCTGATGAAATATGTCCAAGCTTTCTAACTCAGAGGGAGCCATTTGGACTGAAATGAAAATTAAAGGGCTGTTATGAGAAATAGCTCTGTCAAGCAATAAAGCTGAAGGAGGAGTTGGTTTCCCTCCAGGTTTATCATGGTGTTAGCATTTAATCAATGGTTTGTCTGAATGAAGGAAAATGATAAACAATTGGCTTTTTCATCATCCTGTTTTGAGACCATTTCACACTGCGGTTCCATTTTTCTCTACATTTCAGTGCACATTGACTTCCACTTGACTTTTTTTGGTTTTGTTTTGTCTTTCTGATAGCTTTTTCCAGTTTTGAGGAAATCTAATTCCCTAACACATGTGTACTTCTAAATATTGAAGAGGCTGTGGGCACTTTGGGGGATTTTGAGAAATGAGAGTAGGCACCGCCACAAAATGTTTGCCGCCAGACTGGAGCCTATCACAGAATGATGAAAGATTTCAAGCCAACCCTTCGAAGATGGAGGCTACTGTTTCTGAGTGGGTGTTTCAGTGCAGACAGAAAGATAGTGTCTCCTGGGCTCCTGCTCCAATGAGAGGAAAGGAAGCCAGCTCCTTTGCTTTGGGGAAGAAGGGAATGGACATTGAGCATTTATTCTAAGAGGGGGAAACACTTTTCGTTCCTTCTGCTTCCACAGGGAAATGTTTAAGAAGTAGCTGGTCCTGCCCTAACCTGGATAGCCCAGGTAAGCCCAGTCTCATCAGATCTTGGAAGCTAAGCAGGGTCAACTCAGGCAAGTACTTGGATGGGAGACCACCTTGGAATAGCAGCAGTCGGGACGTGGGGACAGGCTATATTCAGCCACCTCTCTGAGTATCCTGCAGGCCCCCAGGAGAGGTCAGTCACCAGAGGTTGCCATGATTTCCAGGTGCACACACACATATGTGCACACACACATATTAAAAATACAAAAAATACCAAAAAAAAGAGAAAAGTGTCTAGTCCATATTCTAGAATTATAGAAGCAGAAGAGCCTCCAGAGCCGCTGGACCAGTGCCTACAGTGAAGTGGGATTTTCCGCAGCAATGTCTTATATGGGTGAATCCAAGTTAAACCATAAGATATGTATCATCGATGAGCACCTTGGGCTGATGAATAAGTAGAGAATGGCTAAAGGTGAATTCAAATGCTCATTAGTTGATAGGGTTGTCAACCTCCAGATGGAGTCTGGAGATATCCTGGAATTGCAACTGATCTCCAGACTGCAGAGATTACTTTCTTTGGGAGAAAACGGCTGCTTTGGAGGACAGAGTCTACGGCATTATACCCCGCTGAGGTTCTTCCCCTCCCCAAACCCTCCCCTCCTCAGGCTCTACTCCTCAAATCTCCAGGAATTTCCCAATCTGGACCTGGCAACCCTATTGGCTGAGATATTCTACTCTTCTTGTCTCTCATGGTTTTTCCCTTCTGGTATTAAACCTTGAAAAACATACCAGGCTTACAGAGCTCTGTCCAGTTTTCCTGCACAGCCTGCTAACAACCTTCCTGAGTTGTGATCCCTCCTATAAAGCCAAATGCAGCCCATCCACCAGCCGGGGGCTTCATAAAACCTGTTTTGATTGCTGGCCTGCAGTTGGTGAATACGATGAACCTGTGGGCAGAGTTTGCTAGGCTAGTTAAAAGTTATGCTTTATTATCTAACAAGTAAGAAGGGTGGCTACCCATCTACTCTTAGGATTCCACTGTTGCATGAATTGTGGCACATCCAAGTTACTTCCGTGCTTTTAGCAAGCCGTCACCAGCCATGTGTCCTTCGCCATATGTCTTGATTAGCATTCAGCGCCATTTGCAACTTCTTCTTGGCGCTCACAGTTTCAGCAGCACTCCAGCAGTTCAAACGCACTTGTATTAACATAATAGCTGAAACAACCTGGAAATACGTTGCAAGTTTAGATTCCCAACTACTCACTGCTGTTAAAAGTGGACGTGAATGCCAGCTGACTTTCATTAAAAAGATATGGAGGAGAATAATTCTAAGCAGGTCTACTCAAAATCCTATTCAGTTCAGTTTGATGGGGCTTACTCACAAGAAAGGTTTATTAGGATGGTGCTTTAACCAAAGGTGAGAAGTGACACAAAGTAAATGGGTAGCTAGGCTTGCCAACCCCCAGGTGAGGCCTAGAGATCTCCTGATATTACAACTGTTCTCCATATTGCTGAGATCAGTTCCCCTGGAGAAAATGGTTGCTCGGGGGGGAGGGGGGGAGCTCTATGACATTATCTAGGGATGCCAGCCTCCAGATGGGACCTGGGGATACTTTGGAATTACAGTTGATGTCCAGGCTACAGAAATCAGTTCCCTTGGAGAAAAGGGAAGCTTTGGAGGGTGGGCTCCATGTCAATCTACCCCATTGATGTCTCTGTCCTCCCCAGGCTCCACCCCCAAATCCCCAGGAGTTTCCCAACCTGGATCTGGCAACCCTACCCCCCCCCCATCCCCCACTGGTGGCCAGGGGGGACCTGGCAACCCTACATTATACTCTGCTGAGGCCCTTCCCCAAACCCTAACCCTCCCCAGGCTCCATCCCCAAAATCTCCAGGCATTTCCCAACCCAGATTTGCCAGCCCTAGTTGCGGTTTATCCTGACTACTACAAATATTATCAATATTGGTTATGCCTATTGCTGCAGTTAAGATTAACACAGCGCCCAGACTCTGTATAATCAAGTGTTTGAAAAGGTCACTGGCTATTGTGACAAGTTTTAACTGACAGTTTGGTTAAGACCACTGACGTACTTTTAAAGCACTACGAGGTTACTTTAAAATATCCTTCCGACTTGAAAAGGCCAATATAGGCTCTGGGTCTAGGGCAGCAGTCTTCTTAGCTGGCAGATGATAAACAATGAGAGATCACGAGAGGGAAGGAGGAAGGGTTGCCTCAGTGCTTAGTTCTTGTGTTCTTAGTTCTTCTTACACGCCCAGGGAAATGGTGATCACCACTTTGGGATCAGGAAGCAACATTTCTCCGGGCTGATTTGTCCGGTGATCCTGGAGGTTTTTTTGTCATCTTCTGGGCATGGAGCAAGGGTTACTGGGTATGTTTGTTCAGGGAAGTATTTGTGAATTTCCTGCATTGTGCAGGGGGTTGGGCTAGATGACCCTGGAAGTCCCTTCCAATTCTATGATTCTTTGAGTCTTGCTTCTTTCTGGCCCTGCTGCTCTAGGCTCTCCACTCCTCTCCTATCCACAGCAAGGATCCAGCCATTCTCCAAGAAACTCAAGATGATGTTTCATTAATTTTCTTTCCTTCATTTTATTTTTGCAACAATCCTGTGCAGTAGATCAGACTGAGTTCCTTTTCACACTAGATCTTAAATCCTGGTCCAACCCTGTCCCCGAACTTACATTCAACACTATACGCAAGTTCACCCCTGTAATTATCTCGGGGTATTTTTTGTTTCCACATTCCATTGCGGTCACCCCGGTTTTGCCCCACACTTGTCCTGGGATAAACAGATGCTGTTATAACCAGGGATAAATGCAAGGTATTGTGTCGTGAGTTGAGCTCTGATAAAACCAGGGATGAGATCCAAGTGTGGAAAGGACCTGAGTCCCTGGCCCACAGTTACCCAGCGCTATCTAGATATGTCGAGGCTGGGTGAGTGGGTGTCAAATGAGGTTCAAATCATATCTATAAATATATGTTTGTGGCGTCCAAACTGGCAGTAACAGACCAGAAGAGAGATCTTGAAGTCATGGTAGAGAACTCACTGAAAATGTTGACTCAGTGTGTGACTACAATTAAAAAAGGCAAATGCTATGCTGGGGATTATTAGGAAGGGGATTGAAAATAAATCTGCCAGTATCATAATGCCCCTGTATAAATCTATGGAGATTTATAAGAAGAAAATATTATACTATTGGAAAGGGTGTATAAAACAGCAACTAAAATGATTAAGGGGATGAAACACCTTCCCTATGAAGGAAAGTTAAAGAAGTTAGGGCTCTTTAGCCTGAAGAAATGACTATGGGGGGGGGGGGGTGACATGTTTACAAAATTATGCATGGGATAGAGTAGGTAGAGAAAAAAGTACTTGTCTCTTTCACAGTACAGGAACTCATGGGCACTCAGTGAAATTAATGAACAGTAAGCTTGGAACAGATACAAGGAATTACTTCTTCACCCAAACAGTAATTAACACGTGGAATTCACTGCTTCAGCGGCAACCACAAGCAGGGGATAAACATATGGAGCAGAGGTCCATCAGTGGCTATTAGCCACAAAGTACAGATGGGACACGATGCCTGGGGTAGTGATGCTCTGTATTCTTGGTGCTTGGGGGGCTACAGTGGAGGACTTCTAGTGTCCTGACCCCACTGGTGGACCTCCTGATGGCACCTGGTATTTTTGGCCACTGTGTGACACAGAGTGTTGGACTGGATGGGCCATTGGCCTGATCGAAGATGGCTTCTCTTATGTTCTTAATGAGCTTCATGGCTAAACAGGGATTTGAACCTGAGTCTCCACTGAACACTAGCCACTACACCACACTGGCTCTGAAGCAAGAGAATGCAGTGGGGACCAGTGGAGCAGAGCACTTATAGAAAGAATTGGTGAAGAAACCCCCCCCCCTCAAATAATAGGGGGGGAAGTGCAACCAAACCTTGGATAATTTTAATAATTCTCCTTTGGAATAAAAATATTAACGACTGGCAGCACTGCCCCATCTGTACATTTAATGTCTAACACAGTAATATGAATGAGCAATGCTAAATAATTTGATTCACTGTGCATTATCTTACTGTGGTCAGTAGCATCACCTTAAGAAACCTACTTGGAAAAGGAAGCCAAGTTACTCTCTGGAGTTTCTCATTCTCGCCTAGCTCCTATTAATTTGAGCCTGAGATCTGCAGCAAACTTGGTTTCCTTACTTTCCAGCTCTCCAATTACCACCTCCAGCTGAATTCAAGTGGCAGGCTGAGAGAGATGGAGCTTTTACCATTTTGCTATACTGAAGACCTGGGCTTGAATCCAGATATCTAACTTAGCTCTCCCAGGCCAAGTAAGGTTTTTATATATATATATTTCTTTCAATAGCAGAGCCTTGGACTCCATTATAAATGGGCTTTGAACACCCCTCAGTTTCCAAAGCGGTTTGCATATGCTCCAATTGTCCTTGCTTACCAAGGATGTTTTTTGTTACCTATCCTTAGTAAAATGCTGTTTTCCCTTGGGAGCCCAGAAGAAGACCTTTGCTAGATCAGACAATGGTTAGGGCTGCCAACCTCCAGGTGGAACCTGGCAATCCCCCAGATGACACAGACCAGTTCCTCTGGAGAAAATGGCTGCTTTGGAGGGTGGACTCTGTGGCATTATACCCTGCTGAGGACATTCTCCACCCCAAACTCTGCTCTCCCAGTCTCCAGCCCCCCCCCCCAAATCTCCAGTCATTTCCCAACCCAGAGCTGACAACTGTACCAATAGTCCATCTTGTCCAGCATCCTTTAGCACATGGTTGCCAACCAGATTCTCTCACAAGGCCTATAAGTAGGAGGGCAGGGAGGTCAAAGCCTAACCTTGTTGGCACACTCCCTAGTGCTGTTCTACAGAGGGTTACCTCCTCTGAAAACAGCGGTTCCGTTTAATCACCCTGGTTAGCCGTAGATGGACCTGTGACTTTCACAAATGTACATCATCCTCTTTAAACGCCAGCTGAAGTCTTGACCCTCACTAGAATCTGTAGCAGTGGATTCCACAAGTTGCCCTTTGACTGAAGAAGTCCTTCCATTTGTCCGTACAGTTGGGGTTGCTCTCTTTAAATGTTGTTAGCAGGCACAGACATGCACTAGTAATCTTCTGGTTTCATTCCCTCTGTGGCATTCATAGACATTAAATATCTGGGCAGAGAACCAGGGTTGCAAACTCTGGATCAAAAAATTCCTGGAGATTTAAAGGTGAGACCTGAGAAAAGTGAAGTTTAGGGAGGGGAAGAGAGCTCAGCATGGATGTGGGACCATAGACAAGAGCCAGTCTGGTGGTGTGACCTTGCATCAGTCATACATTCTTTCAGAGCTGTTCTCTCATGAGCAGTTCTGGAAAGAGCTCTCTCAGCCCCACCTACCTCACAGGGTGTCTGTTGTGGGGAGGGGGAAGGAAAGGAGATTGTAAGTTGCCCTGAGATTCTGGGTGAAGGGCAGGATATAAATCCAATCTCTTCTTCTTTTTCCTCCCAAAGTTTTAAGTATTGAGAAGCAGGAGACAATCTTCAAATAACAAGGCTTCTATTCTGGACCTTACTCAGCTCTACTGAGGACTGCTAAGAGCGGCACCAAAATTTATACTGCTCCATAACTGAACTATATACAATGTAACTATTTACATGAGGTTTAATTGGACCTAAGCAGAGCTTCATGATAGGATACTCTGAATGGCTTTAGGACCAATAGAAGGTCTTTATTAGTCAGCCAATCACAACACAGGGAGCTAGGATACCTTTGCTAACTCAGCACAAACCATAACCAAACAACTAGAAACAACTCAGAACATAACACAAAGCATCCATTTTCTCCAGGGAATCTGATCTCTGTAGGCTGGAAATTTATTTATTTATTTATTCATTCATTTATATTTGGATTTCTATCCCACCCTCCCCACCATTCAGCAGGCTCAGAGTGGCTAACAGCATAATAAATATACAATAAAATTCCAATAAAACTATCAAACAATATAAAAAACATACTATGTAGACATAAAATGCAATAAAAGATGGCGATCTTCAACAAAATCCGTTGACATTCCAGGGAATCCAGGCCCTGCTTGGAGACTGGCATCCCTACAGAGAACATTTGCACCATTTGCTTAGGTCGCATGCATATGAATGCATGTACAGGGACAAAGAACAGCCGTGCGCTTCTTTCTTTCCATTCTCCCATAACCAGCTCTCCAGAGAGGAAATGTTTATTTAGTTACTTTCTATACCTTCTCTTTCACCCCAACGGGGACCCAAAGCGGCTTACACCCTCCCCCTCCCTTCCATTTTATTCTCACAACAACCCTGTGAGGTAGGTTAGGCTGAGAGTGTGCGACTTGCCCAAGATCACTCAGTGAGTTTCCTTAACTAAGTGAGAATTCGAACCTGGGTCTCCCAGGTACTAGTTTTTTTTTAAATGATTTTTTATTGATTTTATAACTACAACACCTAAAACCACTACCAAACCTAAAATACTAAACTACCCTAAGGTATACAGAAGTCATTAAAAAAAGCTATTAACATGTCTTGCTTCAATCTGTTCAAGAAAAACTTAAAATAAACAAGGCTTTAAAATGCTAACATTGCTAATTTAAAAGCTTACAAATACATGGGTTTCTGATATTCAAAATGGACTATATAAACAAATAAGACTTTCAACAATTACAAATTATTTTCCTTTACTAGTTCCCTTTTTCTTCTTTCCTCTCTGGGGTTTCGGTGCTGCTGCCCTCAAAGCTGAATCTGACTCTTCATCTCCTGAGTTTTTACTTCCCAATGTGTCCGAACCTTCCAGACCATAAATGCTCTCTTGTAAGTCCAAAGAATCCTCTGATGGTGCTTTATCTTTTCCTCCTTTGCAAAAGTCCAGAAAGTTTTTGGCCTTTGCCGCTGAATCAATTCTTTGCTTCTTATCTTTGTAAGTAAAACCCACACCTTCCGGAATAAGCCAGCGATACATGATGTTTTCCGTTTGAAGAAATGCAGTCAGATTTTTGTAGGATTTCCTCTTCTTCCTCACCTCAAATGGAATGTCCTTTAACACTTTGATATCTTCTTCTTGAATCTTCAGGGCATTTCTATTAGTGGCCTTGAGCACCACATCTCTGGTTGACCTTTTGGAGAACCTCACCATAACTTCTCCAGGCAGATTTTTTTTTCTTTACACATTCAGGATAGGTCCTGTAGACCATATCCAAATCGCTTTGTAATTCTTCCTCTTGCAAATCCATCATTGGAGCTATAGCATCCCTAAGGATCTTTTTGAGATTCTCACCCTTTCATTCCGGTATGCCCTGGAATCTCAAATAAAAGGAAGACCTCTCCATCTAAAGTTTCAATAAGTTATCTTTATCAGAAATCCTTTCTTTTTCCATCACGATCAGCTTTAAATCAGACTTTTCAACTTTGTTTTTAACTTCTGCCAGTCCTTTAGCAGCCTGATCAGACCTCTTATTTGCCTCTGATACCTGTTATTGCAGAGAATCCAGCTTAGTATTAACAGCATTCAGCTGGTCCATCAGAGGGTGTAGAGCTATTGCCAAAGCTGCAGTCAGGTCTGTACTGGACTCAGACTTTGTGCCCGGAAGTGTAGATGGAGCTTTAGGGGAAGGTTTTGGTTTCCCCGCTACCTTTTCTCCCCGTCCAGTCATTGCTTTTTGTTTACATTCACAGTAAAGTCTTACAAGTTAGTCAAAAGTCTTTCTTTTTCTTTTAAATTGCTTAAAGTTGTCTCATTCAGTCTTCAGACACTCTCCCAGCTCATAGATTCTCTGTAGCTCTGTAGCTTTAAGAGGAGTTGGGGGGGGGATTTAAACTTTAAACCCCCCCTTCGCTTTGAGCTGTTAAGCTCACATCAGAGAATCTTTCTGCAAAAAAAAAGGAGCCCCTTCACTCACATTTTGCCATGCGTCTTAGATAGATAAACTTTCCCTTGTTGCAGTCAGACTTCTGCAGCCGTCCAGTGTATGCTCGTACATGCCCGGAGGCTGCTGCAGCAGCTGAGCCTAGGGAGGCAGAGGGGGTGCCTCGATCTCGGGATCGCCATCCCAAAGAGAGGCCACCCCCAAGCACCTCAGGCAGGGTCCCCCTGCAGGGGTCCCTGGGGGTCCGAAACCAGTTTGGAACCCCCTCAAACCACTGAGTCCAGGTCGTGTCTCCTGGAGCTGTGAGAAGACATGCCCACCATTGAGTCGCCAAAAACCGAAAGTCCCCTAGGTACTAGTTTGACACTCTAACCACTGCACCATACTGGCTCTTGCCTTATACAAGTATTCCTTTCTCCAGCTGTGTAATATTACAGGGCAAGGATGTGGCAAGCAGCGGACATTTGAGTCATCCGGTCGTGCTCATTTTGCGATCTCTGTGGCATGCAGAACTGCCAGTGCAGTGCTTTGGATCTAGTCCTTAATATTTCTCCTGTCTTCAGTGGCTACTTTCTGATTTAAGGCGTCTCAACCCACAGGTAATTGGTTCTTTAATAATATCTTTCCAAGCAATTTTACAAAAGGCCGCTAAGTACGAGCAAATTGCCAACCTGTTCTCTTTTACCCATTTACTGTGCCAGCCAGGATTTTAAATAGATTAATCACAATGGCATTGTTCTTTCCCAGAGTGATTGTTAATGCTGCAATCCTGAATTCATTGGCATTCATTTGAAGAACTCAGGCCACTGAATCCATTACCCTAATGATAACACTACAGGTTTTTACCCAATGTTTAAATTAAACACCCTTGCAGCTTATGAAGCTGTTCTGTCATTAATCTGACAATGCTGTCCCCGTGATAGAACAGCACACTTGTGGCTTGGTTCAAGCATGATGTGCAACGGTGCTTGATTTTAATGATGACTGGTTGGTCAAAGCTGGATTTGTTTTTTAATTTTCACAGTAGGTCTAGAACTACATCTCTGATCACCTCAGTCTGGCACAGTTCTTCAGGCTCCCTTCCTGAAAATAGCTATGGGTATGTGCCCCACACTTTCCACAGTGAACACAGAAGCAAGAATTACTAAGCATTAAGGGTCAGACTGTCCGGGCTGTGCCACACTGGAAAATGGGCCTTTGTCTTTAAAACTTGAAAGGGCAATTTTTGTATTCTGTCTTCATAGCCAGGCACATTTTAAGCTTGTCTTTCTCAGTGGCTAAACTCCAATAGCTTGCTGTCAAATCCGCAGTGTTTTCCTTTGCAATGCAGAACAAGTTGACAGTACATCCCTGTCTGGCATGCTGTATTAAATCTAAAAATAAAATGCATTTGTATTCTCACACATATTCAGAGTTTTTGGAATGGAGTAGGGACATGGCTGTTTGAAAGTTTTAAAGACACCCCCTTCACACCCCTCCACACGCATTTCAGCACTACTCTGTACAGGCCTAAGATAAAGTTATGTTTCACACAGAACTTAGTTTTAACCTTTTCTTAAATTGGTATGCAGCAATAATAGCATCATAGTAAAGGTAAAGATTTCCCTTGCTCAAAAGCCAGACGAATCCGACTTTAGGGGGCGGTGCTGAATCTCCATTTCCAAGCCGAAGAGCCAGCACTGTCCGAAGACTTCTCTGTGATCATGTGGCCAGCATGACTAGATGCCGAGGTGCATGGAATGCTGTTACCTTCCCACTGAAGTGGTACCTATTTATCTACTTGCAATTTCTTGCTTTGAAACTGCTAGGATGGCAGGAATGCACACAACTAAATAACTTTGGTAGTATACTATCTCAGATATTTCTTATGTAAAAGACCTGATTCGCTATCTGGCCTCTGATTAATCTTGCTTTTGTGTATTAGATACAATTATAATTTCTCTGATTTACTCATGTGTGCCCAATGCATGTATGCTATGCGTATGTTTCCAAAAGGAATTACCATTGCCATATATTGACAGAGTGAAGGAAAAACTGTGATATATAAAAAACTGAGCTGAAACTACTTAATTGTTTCTCATGAACCTTACAGCAATTTTGTTACCAGTCCACAAAGAATATAAATCTGATGCCCTCTCTTGCCTTTGCTTAGGAAAGACATCACTTGCCTTCAGTGATGTCATCATAGCCACACTTGATTGGATACATGGTATTATGACATCTCGCAATTCACTACATGATCCCTGATTTGCTGGGATTGCCTATGTTACTATTCCTGGAAAGAGAAAGCAGCAGCAGCAGCAGCCGCCTGGGGAAAACAATGCAGAACAGGATTTTGAATGGGTGGGGTGGGGGGATGAATCCAAGGCTTAAATTAGGAGTAATGCCTACCCCATGGCCTCCGTGGGGCCTGGCAGTCATATTGCAGATGTAGGTTCCCTCTGGGAACTGAAACACCACAGAGAGCCAGCTCAGATCAGGACGGTGGCATGGGGAAAAGGAGGGGTTTCAGCATTTCTGTGCTGTTTTTCCAACCTGAAACGGTCCTGGAAGGTACTATTTACTGTTTGGGGACAATTTGAATACTGAATACTGTACATGCAGCTCTCTAGTGGGGTCAATAGCACTCCCAGGCCATTTTTAATTTTAATTTAATTTAATTTATATTATTTATATTCTTTATAGTTCACTTTTCTCACAAGGACACAAGGTAGACTACAGTGAGCCATTCCAATCCTAAAAGTGGGACATTCAGTAACAAATGCATTAGGATTTTAGAAGTCTGGAACCACCAGGAAGAATGGAAGCCTAGCAAGCGTATTCAAGTGACAATTAAGGGGTACAAAACTTACACGAATAGGATCCTACCTACAATAAACTACAATGCAGCAGTATAGTCCACAGTCCTTAATCATTTATCCAAGCAAGTTTCTAAAACCATTTTGTGCAGTGCAATTCTGTTATTACCTGCGCAGAAAAGCCCTCTCTGACAGCTCAGTTTTGCATCGTTTGCAGAGGGCCAGGAGAGCGGGAGCTTTCCTGACCTCTTCGGGGGGGGGGGGGCAGTCCACAAGGCGGGAGCCACAACCAAGAAAGCCCCGTGTACTCCCAGGTGTCGATCTTGCCCATTTGCAGGTTGGCACCTGCAGAAGACTCTGCTGACGTGAGCAGAGTTGCCGTGGCGGCATATAGGGAGAGAGGCAGTCCCGCAAATAAGAGGGGCCAAGGCCACAAAAGGCTTTGTATGTGACAGCCGATACCTTAAACTGCGTCCGGTAACAGATGGGCAGCCAGTGGAGTGTCAGGAAAAGGGAACCGGGGGGAGCCTGAAGGCGGAAGCCGGGGCAAATGTGCAGGGCTCAGTACTGGGTCCTGGGTCCGATGCTTTTCAGCTTGTTCACTAATGATTTGGAGTTGGGAGTAAGCAGTGAAGTGGCTAAATTTGCAGGTGACACTAAACAGTTCAGGGTGGTAAAAAGCAGGGAAGATTGTGAGGCACTCCAAAGGGATCTGTCGAGGATGGGCGAGTGGGCGTCAATGCGGCCAGTGGGGTTCAGTGTGGTTAAGTGCAAAGGGATGCACATTGGGGCCAAATATCGTCACTGTAAAAATGTGGCGGTGCTTCAGGATGGAGTTCCCTCCCGGAGCTCCCAGCTGCAGTGTGTGCGCCAGTCGCTGTGGCAGCTGCAGGGTAGAGGATGGGGCCTGGCGGGACAATTATAAGAGCGCGTCCCTGGGAGTTCTCCCATTGGATGGATCTCGGTAGGATTCTGAGTCGATCTGCTTAAGATTGCTCTCTTGGTGGTGTTCAGGAAATCCTTTTTTTTAATAACCCCCAAATATATTTTTTTACATGAAATCAAAACTGAAGAATTGTCAGCTTAGCTGTACGCATGTTTACAAAGCTTTAGGCGTGTAGCCAAAACTGAGGAGGAAAAGAGTACTTCTACTTCCTTCCCAGGACTATTCTTTGGTACTGTGTCTGCTCAGCCTTATGGTTCCCTTTCCTCCCCTGTGTATCCCACTGAACATTAGGTCTACCACTTTCTTCTTCTTCTGAATATGTCCAATATACATTTGAATGGCTTTGCCAGTTTGCCATTTAGATCACCTTATTTTTATCTGCTTTTTGGGGGGGGGGGGGGGTACCTGCTTTACATTGATGAATATTTACAGTGATGAATGTTGGTTTGGTTTGAATTAAATTTCCATGCATTCTTTGACAAATCTGTATTGCAAGTGATGCAGTACTCCATATCTGGTGTGCTGCTCGTCAGGTTGCCTCCTCGTATCACATTTCTGGAATACAGGAGTACAGTTTGAGCTATTATAATGGAAAGAGCACAGAAGGGTGCCAGGAATAGCAGCCGCTGGCCTTATCCGTCTTGCCTATTCTTGACTCAGCTAGCTTTGCCACATTTTTACCAAACAGCCTCCTCTTCCTAAGGAATGTTTTCTTGTGGTGTACTTCAGACAGAGTTTTTGGAGGATGAATAATGCTAGTTTTCCACAATGCAGTACAAAATATATCTGATACGACAGAGAAAAGAACTTCAATTGCATGTTTAAAGTAGATTCAACATACACTTTTTTTGCACAAAACAAAATAAAAACACTAGCCTTTATTAAAAATATAAGATGGAGATGGACCCACAGTACGAGCTTGGCTTTCTGAGATGTGTGCCCTAGGGACTGGGGGGAAGTGGGTTCACGGCATCACAGACATCAGCCAGTAGGCACCTCCCACCTGTTGCTCTTTCCATTTAAGCTCTGCTGTTCTGAAAACCTGTATAAAATATCTTTTTAAAGAGCTTGCTCAATGTGCCTCTATACAAAGCAGCAACACTGTGTCTGCCATTCCCACAGTGGTCCATTTGTACACACACCCCCACACACAAATATTAATTTAATGTCTTTTCATTTCAAGTGAGATGAGATTACAGTAAAAAAAAAAAGATGGCTGGAAGCAGGAAGGAGAATTGACAATCAGGGCAGGTGTGTGCGGGAAACAAGGGGCCGACATAGCAAAGCGATGGAGTGGGCACAGCAAACAGAGCTATATCCCACTGGAATGGAATCAGAGAGAAGCAAGAATGGTAAGGCGAGTGCAACCGTATGACAGTAGTTAAACTTCCATCATGTAAGCCTACTGTACTCCCTGTTTCATGCAGCTATCTTTCCTGAGCCAACCTGTCACTGTGAATTTGTGTGTGCTTTAAGTGCCATCAAGTTGGTTCTGACTTATGGTGACTGTATGAAATAATGGGCTCCAAAATGTCCAATCATTAACAGCCTTGTTCAGGTCTTGCAAACTGAGGGCCATGGCTTCCTTGATGGAGTCAAGCCATCTAATGTTGGGTCTTCCTCTTCTCCCACGGCTTTATACTTTTCCCAACATTATTGTCTTTTCCAGTGAGTCTGGACCTCTCATAATGTGACTGAAGTACAATAACCTCAGTTCAGTCATTTTAGCTTCTAGGAAGAGTTCAGACTTGACTTGATCTAGAACCCACTTATTTGTCTTTTTGGCTGTAGATGGGATCTGTAAAACTCTCCCCCAACAGCACAACATTTCAAATGAATCCACTTTCTTCCTGTCAGTTTTCTTCATTGTCCAGCTTTCACGCCGATACACAGTAATGGGAATACTAGGGTAGGAATTACCTTGGTCTTGGTGGCCAGCGACACATCCTTTTGTAGCTCCTTCATGGCTGCTATTAAGTACTGAGATCGAGGCAGCTTTGCAAACAAGTGATTTCTTTATTCAGCTCAGAACACAACAACTAACACACAGAACGCACCAACTATATACAGTTTGAACCAGGAAAGCCACACCTCCTGGAACAATAATGTCCAATCACAGATCAGTGCTTGGGACCAATGGGAATTGTTCCCACTGAAAGTCAGAGTCTCTCCGTACTGGTCTGTTTGCAACAACATCCAATCTGGTTGCATATTTTAGGATGCTGGCAGTCTATGGAGCTGTGACTGAAACTCATGCTTACAAGTTATGCGTTTAACCCAATACATAACAGCTGCCTTTCCCAATATCAGTCACCTTCTGATTTCTTGGTTGCAGTCTCCCTTTTGGTTGATTAAGTCAAGGAATAGCAAAACTGTAACAGTTCCAGTATGATTTTACCCTGAAGTCATAGGCGTCAACTTCAGGGGGCTGGGGAGCTGGAGCCCCCCCCAAAAAACTTTTCCAGGATATGCTGAGCCTCCCCCAGAGACAATGGCCTGTAATGTCTCTGGCCCAGCCCCAGCCCCCCCCCCCCGGGAAATTGGAAAATCTACACCCTTGCCTGAAGTATTATCTAATTATACAAAAGACTGTTAACCTTACATAGATACGTGGTTTCCCACTGCTCTCTCATCCAAGGGAAGCTAAACCCAGTAATTCTGCCCCCCTGGAACTTTTTGCAAGCAGGGAGTGCATAACAAAATTTGTGCAGGGAAAGAGCACCACGAAACTGAAGATGGCGCATGTTCAGAGTTAGACTTTAGCGAATGCAATTGATTCCAATGGGAAAGTCATACCCATTAGAATATGATTCACTCTGTTTAATGGAGTCAATATAATAAAACTGTGTTCATTTGATACCTTACAAAAACTGCGCTACAGTTAATAAAGCTGAAGGAGGACGCAGAAGGAAGTTCAGAATGTTAATGGGCAAACCATTAAGCTGGCTGCAATAATTGTGTATTGGTATGCGCTCCCCACTTCTGAACAGAGAGAAGGTCCAGGGGCAGCGCTATGGAGTTTACTTTCCTCTGGATGAGAGCACACTGGAGCCTTGTGCAGCCTTTGCAGTACTGGCTTTCTTTACAAATAGACAAGAGAGTGTGAGGGAAGCAAACAAGTGCTCCCATAGCCATTCCAGAAGGGCAGCTGTGCTAGTTTTTTGCCGCAAAAATAAACAGGGATACTGCAACACCGTAAAGACTCACGAGTTTCCATTCCAGCAGAAGATTTCATAAATCAGAGCCCACAAAAGCTCATGCTAGAATAAAAATGGGTGAGGTTTTTAAGGTACTGCAAGTTATACCGGGCAGACTGATACCCAGAGAGGAATTTGTGCAAACTGCTAGAAGCTCTCGCCAGAACCTCTTAACTTTCTAAATTCTAATATCAGTTTTCTTCTCTTCCATCTCCCCTTACTTGGAGGAATGGCACCTTCTCCAAACGGTGATGAAGAATCACAAAAACTACAAATTGCCAGAGGGGTTTTCCATGAAAGACTGTTTTTCTCTTTACTTTTCTCCCTTTTCATATACCAAGCATGCAGGCTAACAAACAGTACAGTCTTGTTAACCCTGTTGTCCATTTGTAAGATATCAAATGGAAACAATTTTATCATGTTGACTTTATTTAATTGTATGAATCGTATTCTAACTGGCTTGACTTTCCCACTGGTATCATGTCTCAATCCTTTGATTTCAGTGGGTATTGACTGGAGGAATTCAGATTGCCTGATATTTGAGTAGAGTGGCTGATTGCTTTGTAACAATTTTGTCAATCCTAATAAAACCCTCAGGCTCTTCCCTGGATGACCCAGGCTGGCCCAAGCTTGTCAGATCTTGAAAGCTAAGCAGGGTTGGCCCTGGTTAGTGCCTGGATGGGAAACCACCAAGGAATTCCAGGGTTGCTCTGCAAAGGCAGACAATGGCAAATTGCCTTTGAAAGCCTCTAGTCCTGAAAACTCCATGAGGGGTTGCCATAAGTCAGCAGTGACTTGACAGCACTTTCTACTACCAGAATAAAATACAACAAATACTATTCTTACTCCATTGAAAAGCCCCTGACAGTGCTGTCCTAAGATGGGTTAAACCTTTCTAATCCCACTGAAGTCAACAAATTGGTATAAAATCAGCTTTTAGAATGAAATATCTCCAGTGCCCTGTACCTTGACCGGGATGGCTCAGGCTAACCCAACCACATCATCTCTCAGAATCTAAGCAGGATCATACTTGGTTCGTACTTGGATGGGAAACCACCAAGGAAGTCTGGGGTTGCTCTGCAGAGGCAGGTGGCAGCAAACTACCTCTGTGGGTCTCTTGCCTTGAAAACCCTAAGAGGTCACCATAAATCAGTTGTGACTTGATGGCACTTTCCACCTTATTACACTATTTGGGGGAAATTTTCTAGTGGGTCCACGAGACTACCTACAATCCAAACCCTAACAAGTGGCTTGCACCCTACTTCTATGGATTTGGAAGCCTTTTCCCAGCCTAAGTAACTTGCCTTCAACTTAAGCAGTTTTTACTCATGGAAGAACCACTCAAGTTTGAGGAATGTTCCTCAGGAGGCAGGAAGACTTCAAATGTCACTGAACAGAGTTGGGATGGGCATGAACCACATTTTTGTAGTTTGGTTTGTGGCTGAACCACACACTGAATCATGAACCCACAGGAATGGGCAGGTGGGTTCACGAACCGACTTGGTTTGTATCAGTTCATGAGCTGTTTAAACCCCTGCTTTCTGCTCCCTGCTGCTTTTCACAGGGAGCGGGGGACCATTTAAACCACTGCTTTCTGCTCCCTGTGAAAAGCTGCTGGGAGCAGAAAGCAGGGGTTTAAATGGCTCCGAGACATTTCACCCCCTGCTTTCTGCTCACCCCACTCAGAGGGAAGTTCCCTGCTGCTCAGCTGGTTTTTGTGAAGAACAGAAAGCAATGGGTTTAAACCCCTACTTTCTGCTCTTCACAAACCACCATGAATTGCATCAAAATTTGTGAAAGTTCATAGTGGTTTTTCAGTTCACAAACATTGCTTCATGAACCACAAATTGGCCAAAATTCATGATGAACTTTAATTTGTCAGCTGGTTTGTAGCCATCCCTAGGTAGGATACTGGTCACTGTCTCTCTCCAAAGGTTCAGCAGCTGTGAATTGTTCTCATCCAGTCTGAATGGACTGATAACTCTTTGATTGGTTCTTGTTTTACATTGACCTCTCCTTGCGATTTGTTCCTACTCCCCCTTTGTTTCTTTCATGAACTCTTTAAGTACAGACTTAGCTGCTTTGGACTGATGCTCCATGAACCCAATGGAGCATGCTCTGACTCATGAAATGTTATGGTCAAAGAAATTCTGTTAGTCTTTAGGATGCTACTGACTTGAATGAATTCTTTTCAAGAAGAATGAAAATTTCTCCCCCAGCATACTCCTCATAATCTGTTCTAGAATACTGTCAAAACTTTTTATTCCAGAGAGCCTTTGGTGTTTCCTTTCTCTGACTTTATGTTTTAATATACACTGTTGTCATGGTTGCTAACCTCAAGGTGGCATCTGGAGATCTTCCATAATTCTAACTGATCTTCAGACAACAGAGATCAGTTCCCCTTGGAGGAAATGGCTGCTTTGGAAGGTGGACTGTATGGCATTATCGTCTGCTGAGGCCCCTTTCCTCCACAAACCACATCCTCTCCTGGCTCCACCCCCCAAATTTCCAGGTATTCCCTGACCCAGAGCTGGCAACCCTAAATGCTGGTTTTACTGATCATTGTTGTTTTCATTCTTGGCTGCTGCTTGTCTGCTTTTTTTTCTGGTTTAAATTTTTACTTGTAACTCTGCAGCTGGTTTGTTGCTCAAATTTCTTTACTTGTGAATTTAACAGTAGAAAGGTGTATTTTTGCGTTCCTGACACAAAGAGATACAGGCTGTAGAGACAGCTCTCGGAGACAGCCTACAAGCTCACTTGATTTCCACAGCAAATGGTTTCATTGCTCCGAGGTTTCTTTTGTTTTTAACATTCAGAAAGCATGGGAGAGCTTTACGATGGAATAATAATTGATTCAGTAGTCCACAGAAAAGCTTCGGCAGTAATGCTGGTGTTCTGTGTTTGACTCACATAGGCTTCTCCTGCCTTTTTGTGCTAATCTTCTCCCCCCGGCATTTCTGAGAAGTCTGGTATGCTTCGTATTTTGATAGAAGAGAGGCCATCATCCTGCAAGGAGGTTGAAGAATGGAATGTGACTGCCACAGACACTGGAGAGGTAGTGAAGGGTAGTAGTTAGAGTGTTGGACTGGGATACAGGAGTAAAGGTAAAGGTTTCCCTTGCTCAAAAGCCAGTCGAATATGACTCTAGGGATGTGGTGCTCATCTTCGTTTCCAAGCTGAAGAGCCAGCACTGTCCAAAGATGTTTCTGTGGTCATGTGGCCGGCATGACTAGACGCCGAGGCGCATGGAACGCTGTTACCTTCCCACCGAAGCAGTGCCTCTTTATCTACTAGCAATTTCTTGCTTTCAGACTGCTAGGTTGGCAGGAGCTAGGACCAGAGATGGGAGCTCACTCCATCACACGGCACTAGGGTCTCGAACTGCTGAACTACTGACCTTCCAGTCTGCAGCTCAGTGTCTTAATCACTTGAGCCACTGCAGCCCGGGATACAGGAGACCCAGCTTCAAATCCTTGCTGTGTCATGAAGCTTACTGAGTACCCTTGGGATAATTGCTCTTACTTAACCCCTAGCCTACCTCACAGGGTAGGTTGTGGTCAGGATAAAATGGAGGTGTGGAGAGCAATGTACCTCCATGGAGGAAGGGAAGGATAAACAATGTTATGAATAAGCCATTGGCTGTAGAAGCTGCTGCATTTTAGTTTTTTGGGATATTAAGGACCATGTGAGTGGACTTCTTGACCAGCCCTGCTGGTGGGCTCATCCCAACACCCAGGCTTTGCAGAGTTGTCATTTTGGACAACATTTCGGGTGCTTGGCTACAATGGCACATGTGGAATGTCACATTCCTCAGAGCCTTTATATCCTACCCCTTTTGGAGGGGAGAAGCTATTGCTCAGTAGTTTTTTGGCACGTGGAAGGTCCAAAGCTCAGTCCCGGACATCTCCAGTTAAAAAGATCAGGTAGTTGGTTATGTGAAAGAGCTGTGCCTGAGACCCTGGAGAGCTCTGCTACTCTGCATGGACAGTACTGACCTAGATAGACCAATGGTCTGATTCAGTAAAAGGCAGCTCCACAAATAACCATAAGATCTGACAGGCTGTCCAGCTGATATAACCTCAAGCTGATAGCAAACCAACCAGTCATCTTTTAAGGCCCTGATTTGGGTGCCCCACCTTCCAAGAAAAGTTGGGTAGTAACTAGGGTTGCCAGCTTCAGGTTGGGAAGTACCTGGAGATTTTGGAAGTGGAGTCTGAGGAGGGCAGGGTTTAGGGAGAGAAGGGACTTCAATGGGGAATAATGCCAGAGAATCCACCTCCAGAGCAGCCATTTTCTCCAGGTGAACTGAAAGTCTGTTGCCTGGAGATCAGTTGCAATAGTAGGAGATCTCCAGCCACTACCCGGAGGATGGCAACCTTAGTAGCAACCCAGGAGACAGACTTCTTGGTTTTGACACCAAAACTCTGGAACTCTCTCCCCAGACAGCCTCATCTGTTGCAATCGTCTACCAGCACGTAAAGTCAGTGTCTGGCGTTCCTTCAGTGTTCCCTCCTTCCTGCCTTATTGTTAAATGTTTTTTTCTTATGGATTTGCATGTATATTTTAGTTTCAGTTTTAATTGTTTTAAGGAGATTTCTTAGTTTGGTTTCAATGGTTTTTATGACGTGTTTTTTATTGTGTGTGTGTCTATCTATCTATCTATCTATCTATCTATCTATCTATCTATCTATCTATCTATCCCGTATCTATCCCGTATCTATCCCGTATCCATCCATCCCGTATCCATCCATCCCGAATCCATCCATCCCGTATCCATCCATCCCGAATCCATCCATCCCGAATCTATCCCGAATCTAATCTGCTAGCCACCTTGGTGGACCTGATGAGGGCAGAATGGTGGGAAATAAATGTTATAAACAGAGTCCTTGAGAAGAGAGGCTGGCACACATCCATCTTCAAAAATAAATTCTTGTATGTTGTAATAGAAACTTATCACATGCTGCCATCCATGGCTGGAAACATTATTTTGCAGGAGGACTGGATGTTATTCATGTCTGAAAGAAAGGAAGAGATCATACCTCTCAGAGATTGTTTAAGTGAGCTTGAACATTGCAATGTTTTCAAATCAAATCTGTCAACATCTAAACGTAAATCATCAATTCAGGTTTTAATTGCCAATCTATTATTTAAAAGGCATGTTCGTGCTTCTCCCTTCATGAAATCTGATCCTAAATAATATGAATCACTGGTTTTGCACGTGGAAGGAACTAGCTGTAATCCTTTCGAGCTGCGTGAATATAAATTGATTTTAGCCCAAAGGAAATGCATATTTCTTTCATTCCCCCTTATTTACTGGGCTTGTACCATGGTAGTGAAACATGGGCAAGTTTATTCACCTTGGAGTCTTATACTCTCATCAATCACAGCCTTCCCCCATGAAATTTAATCTGCAGACAAAAAATGTACCCAGTTGGAGTGGGGACAGGGATAAGATTCAGGCTAACCATCTCCCAAGCATTACCCAGAATGCAATAGCTTGACAGAACAGCAATCAGTCACTTGCTTGCACCTATCTAAGAGTGTACTACCAGTGCTTCCTCAAAGGAAGGTGTTCATTACCCAACAAGATCATCAATGTGCAGGGTCAGTGCCTAACCACATTACCCAATTCACTCTTTCTGCTTCTCTGTGAACTGAGTTCCCCAGTTAAGCTTTAAGAAAATCTGAAGAATCTGAGCAAGTTCTTAAGGGAGCAGACCGAGGTGATATTGACAGATCGGTGAAACCATCTGGGGAGCATTCTCACCTCATGCTTACATACCTGTCCAGCTGAGCTCTGTGGCAGAAAAGGTCAAATATAGATAGTGTTGATTGGGTGGATCTAAGCACAGTTTACAAACTCTCCTTCCATCCAGTCCCCTGAAGGGCATCATTCAGTGAAGCTTCTTTATCCCAGAAGATCAAGGGACAACTAGATACCTTCACTCAGCATCTGTTAATCTAACCAAATCCTGCACAAGATGCAAAGGAGAGATCCAAACACCGTGGCTGTCCTCAGGGGCAGGCTGACCATTTAACGGATATGGAAATTTCCTGGTGGGCCATTGTTGGCCAGGTGTTAGCAGAACCAAGCCTCAACAACTCTGCCAGCTCCTTAGGGGCCACTTGGCTCAGATCATCAACACCAATAATTGTGTCACCTCATCCATTGTCTCCTGTACTGCTGTCACTTTGAAAAAGGAAGCAATGGATCAGCTAATGACCACTGCTTAGGGTTGCCAACTCCAGCTTGGGAAATTCCTGGAGATTTGACGGTGGAGCCTAGGGAGGGTGTGATTTTGGAAGGGGAGGGGCCTCAGTAGGGTGTAATGCTAAGTTCACCTTCCAAACCAGCCATTTCCCCCAGGGAAATGTTCTCTGCAATCTGGAGATCAGTTGTAATTCCAGGAGTTCTCCAGGTTCCACCTGGAGGTTAGCATTGCCGAACTGCTGGGATTGGATAAAGCAGAGGTCCATCAGTGGCTATTAGCCACAAGTTATAGATAGGAGCTCTCAGTCTGGGGCAAGTGAAGCTCTGTATTCTTGGTGCTTGGGGTGGGGGCAAGAGTGGAAGGGCTTCTAGTGTCCTGGCCCCACTAGTGGACCTCCTGTTAGCCAAATTGCCTTGATTTCTTATCAACATTGGGGAATTATAACATTAATTAATTGGCAGTAGGCAAAAAGGGGTCACCACCAACATATACAGAGGTCCCACCTCTTCCAGAAGCACCAGAAATAAACAAGGAGGCTGGCTTCAGTAATAAAATAGTTTCTTTACTAAAAGGTTCTTACTCAGGCAAACAATACAGATTCACACATTCACTTATACAGAGCCAAAGAAATAAAGGTAGAGCAAAGACTGTTGCATTAGCAGGAATATCGTTGGTATCTGTCGAGGGCAATAATTACCTGTACAGAGAGATGTTGAGTTCCCCCTGGAAAAATGAGGGGAGGCTATGAGGGGATTAGGGGCACGTGTCCTGAACCTGCAGCAACACTTGTAGACTCTGGCTTCACAGCCAAGAGCCATGGAGGTAGGGTAGGGTAACCGGTAGTAGAAGCTATAGAGAGAATACGTTGCTGGGTGTCCTCTTTTATTAGGGGGCTCTGGGGGAGGGCTTGACTGGACACCTCCCTTGAGACCACCCCTTGATGGTCTGCCCCAAAAGTCCTGTCCACTAGAGGAGAGGGGCTTAAGGGGTTGGGCAATGTTACACTCTACCTGATTGTGGCAGAAATACCTGGAGGGCAGATATGACTCATTGGCTAGACCCCTTGTTTTGCTGATGGGCTTAATGTCTCTGAGCTGCAGAACCAGTTTCTGGTTAGCCAAGTCCATTGTCTATGTGAAGGCAGGAATAAGCCTTTTATTTCTCCGAAGCAAAGAATGTTTTTTTTGGGGGGGGGGTTGCCTGCGCGAGGAAGAAGAACAATGCTAATGGCGTCTGAAAGCACATGCTCAAACCACAATGGCAAGTGGCTGTTTCTGTGTAAGTATTTGTGTTAAGGGAAGTCTCTGGGAGCTGGCGACCTCGGGAACCACTGGCACATCATCTCAGGCGTCAGCTGGCATGTGTGTACAGCTGGCATCGCGATCTGGTCATATTGCATCTCAGTCCCTTTTACACATTCAACAACACAGTCTGTAGTTAACACTTATAGACTTTTATGTCTATAAGAGCGCATAAACGCCTTGCAGGGCAACACTCCTGATGGTACCTGGTATTTTTGGCCAGTGTGTGACAGAGTGTTGGACTGGATGGGCCATTGGCCTTATCCAACATTGGCTTCTCTTATGTTCTTAGGAGTGGCCCCTGTAGCCCTGGCTTCTAGTGCTGCAAGGGCTGCTCAGTTTGGCTTGTTCCCGAGCCATTTGAACTTTCATGTCTGCTCCTGCCTGGCCTTGAAGCATCATTTTAGGACCTGCAGAGGCAAGCAATGGCAGACCCCCTCCAAAATCCCAGGTGTGACTTGACAGGCCCTTTCCACTACTATCATAACATCTTTAACACTTAAAAGAAATACGACAATGCTAACAATTAATTCTACATAGATGGTTATGAAATGAAAAAATATTATATGCATTTCATAAAAGTCTTGTATGTGTGTGTAAAGTGCCATAAGTCACATCTGAGGGGCTTTCAAGGCAAGCGCGAAGCAGAAGCAGTTTACCATTGCCTTCAGGGCTATTTTTCAGCTGGAACGCACAGGAACGGCGTTCCGGCTGGCTCCTGCACCTGCCCTGCCCCTCCCCACCACCTGGCTTCTGCCGCCTCATCTACTCCTGCTTTTCCTGGGGCCAGTGGAGTACTCCTGCCATGCCTGCCTGGGTGCCAGCAGGCTGCAGCCCAGGCAGCAGAGGCACAGCAGTGGTGGCAGGAGCAGCAGAGTGTAGGCAGAGCTGGCCATCCCACCCGCTGCCAAGGGGAGCAGGAAGCTGCTCCAGAGGGGCCTCCCAAGGCTTCCTTCCCTTCCCTCCATCATCCAGGAAGAGAGGGAACAAACAGCCATGCCTCCAAGCATGCGTGCTGAAAACCTCGTGCTTTACAAGTGGAGTGGGTGGCCCTGCACTGCCTTCCAGCTTAAAGAAGCGCCCCCCACTCCTACCAGCGCTCATTAGACCCCTGATGAGTGAGCTGGTGGTGGGAGCTGACTGTAGAGGAGCTGTAGCCACCTAGGACACCACACCTCTGAATGCAGACTCTTACTCCGAGAACTCGTCAGGGTTGCTGTGCGCCATGGGGCTTTGGAGAAGGTAAGATCCCCAGAGTTGGCTGGCTGGCTGGGGGTGGCATTCTTGCCCCTATCTATGCCTCAGCCTTCGGAAGAGCTGTGGGAGGAGTGAAGGATGCAGTCACAGGCTCCTGTTTGCACTCCAGCCTTGCACAAAACTTTGTAGGTCTTAAGATGGCACTGGAGTTTCTAGGCTCCAGCTTTCTTGCCTTGTATACTAAGACTTGTTTGCTCCCAGGAGAAGCAAATGGCTTTGGGGGGGTTGATTCTTGCCCCTATCTATGCCTCAGCCTTCGGGGGAGCTGTGGAAGGAGGGAAGGATGCAGCCATGGGCTCCTGTTTGCACTCCAGCCTTGCACAAAACTTTGTTGGTCTTAAGTTGGCAGCAGGGTTGGGCGATCCACTCTGTGTTCTTGTCCTCCGTATGTGTGGGTCAGCCAAGGAACTAACATTTGAGGAAGTGTGCACTCCAGCCTCGAATACAACTTTGTTGGTCTTAAAAGGTGGCCCTGAAGTCTTGATTCCAATTTTGTTTGCTTTTTCTATGAATTAAATATGGAAATGGTCTTCAGGGGAAAGTTGGGAAGCAATCAATATGGCTGTATTAATTACAGCAATTCATAACCCAAATAAATGCAGGATCCTAGTGTAGGAAATATAAAGATGTTTACAAGAGACAAAGGCATTTGATCCTGCAATTTTAAGCTGCAGATAAAAATAAATAAAGTGTAGACTCTTCTGGAAATATCCTGAGCTGGGATCAGTTCCCACATGCAGACCATGAATTAGTGATGCAGAATATAATTTTCCTCTCTGTGTTTGAGTGCATTCCTTGATCATGTTTTATAGCCTGATAATAAATGGCTACAGGAAGGGTTTTTTTGATCCTCCCCCCTCCCCACCATACAAAGCCTGACTGCAAAGGGTCTGGGGAAGGGTAAGCTTGAACATTCTCCGTGATCAATTTCCTGTGCTCTCCCTTTAGAACTTGCTGTTCAGAGCTGTTGGGGAGTGTGCCACCTCATCCCTACCCCAGTCTTGTGATGTTACTGGCTGTTGTTATTTGAGTACCTCTTTACAATATCCAAAGATTGTTCAGGGCTCTATGTTTTGCTGTGGCATCTCCAGTTAAAAGGGCCAACCTGAGCCCCTGGAGAGTTGCTGCTAGTCTGAGTTAATGATACAGACTTTGAGAGACCAAGGGTTTGATTCTGTATAAGGCAGCTTCATATGTGTTCCACTTTCCTCAGCGCTCCCCCCCACTAAAAGTCTCCTGGCCATGGGCCTTCGCCGAGGCTTCTTCCCTCTCTTCCATCTCTCAGTGGCTCGTCTGGAAGTGCTAGGGGTGAGCTTGCCGAGGGGTCCTTCCTCCCCTTCACCTCGGACCGCAATCAGGCCCGGAGCAAAAGCTGGCATCCTCTGCCGCAAGGGCTGTGCGGGGGCAGCTGCCAGCAGGGCTTATGGAGCTGCACCACTGTTGTTTCCAAACTGAGGTGGCTCCCCTGTCCCGCTGCCAATTTTGAGGGGACAACAACAAGGTAAACAGAATAAGAAACAAAAGGTGAGTGTGGCTGGATGACCATACTTCTGGTAACATGGGGGCATGGCTTAATATGCTAATGAGCTGCGCTGTCAGGGGTGTGGCCTAATATGCTAATGAGTTTCTGCTGTTGGGTGTGGCCTATTATGCTAATGAGTTCCTGCTGGGCTTTTTCTACAAAAAGAGCCCTGGCCTTCCTCTGCACAATTTTCCTCCCAAGTCTCCCTACCCAGTTTGGTGTAGTGGTTAAGTGCGCGGACTCTAATCTGGGAGAACTGGGTTTGATTCCCCACTCCTCCACATGCAGCTGCTGGATGACCTTGGACAAGCCGTAGTTCTGTCAGAGCTGTTCTCTCAAGGACAGTCCTTGAGAGAGCTCTCTCAACCCCACCTACCTCACAGGGTGTCTGTTGTGGGGAGGGGAAGGGAAAGGAGTTTGTAAGCCGCTCTGAGACTCCAAGTGAGTGAAGGGCGGGATATAAATCCAATCTCTTCTCTTCTTCTTCTCTACCAAATACCAACTCTGCTTAGCTTCCAAGACCTGACAAGATCAGGACCTACCATGCTGCCTTCCCTCCCCATAAATGTCTAACCCCAAAATAAACAGGATTGCAGAAGTCTGAAGACTTCTGTCCCTATTTTTCCAGACGGATTTCACTGATTCATATAGAGGTAAATATCACCCTCGACGGATACCATCAAATCTCCTGCTCATGCAAACGTCTCTGTATTTCTACCTAGTTTCTTAGATCTGTATAATCGTATGAATGACAGCATAACATTGTTTATAAACCTTTTATTACATTTTTAGTAAACAAACTATCTTTCATACTTTTGACTTGAGTCTTGTGTCAGTTCTTGGGAAGTCTCGGTGAAGCACCGCCTCTGTATACATAGGCAAGACCCGCAAAGCGGGCTGCATATTGTTAAGAGCTAATATTTCCCCAAATATTAATAAAATAATAAAGCAGTCAGGCCAACAATCAGTTATCTCATAAACGTCAAACACCATACAAAGTTATCTATACATATATTGCAACTGAAATTATTTTTATGCTTTATACTAAGGATTCAAGCTGACCAGATCCATGTTTACAAACTCTGTCCAAATACTTATGCCTGCAAATTGGCCTTTCGGTATGGCGGAGGGAAAAGAATTTAACTGAGTAAGCACAAATGCTCTTCTATAATGAGGGATTGTCTGAGCAAAGAATAAAAGAACCCCAGTATAGATTAGTCTTGGAGGAGGAAAAATCCAGGGCGGACAGGGTATCAGGTTCTAAAGACAGCAGTGCAAAGAAAGAGATGGACATTTAGAAATGCAGAGTTCTCATCTCTAGTGACACAAGTTACTCCAACTGAAATTTGAGCTCTGAGGATGGGGGACAGAAGGGTGGTATGGCTTGTATTGCAACCTAGATGGGGCCTTGGAGGAATTCCGCTCAGGAAGCGAGGCTTTTGGTAGAAGTGGGGTGCAGGCGGTAAGCTGCCTGACCCCGGCTGTCTTACTGGGATTCCACCCTCAATTATGGAGGGCATAGGAAGGGGTCTGCCTTTCTACACCCTCTGAGAGTACCAACAGTCAAGTCCGGTTCACACAGTGAAGTGGTGGAACATGCGGCACTGCAGATGGAGGATTATGTCTTGCAATGCTCCCCTATGTTAACATATTCCCTGCAGGTAGAAAACCAGCACTGCAAACAAAAAAAACGTGGGCAGAAGGTTTCTTCTTTTCGTGCTAGTTTTTGCTTGCATGTAGGGTTTTTTTTTTAATGCAAAGGAACATTCAAACAGGTGGGATCCACCGCCTGTACTCTGTATCATTCCAGTCCATTTTACCAACTATTGGGCTCTAAACCTCATCCCCATCTAATTTTCCTGCACATGATGACCAGATTTCAGAGACCTCGTGTTCACTAGGTGGCACTTTTTTTTTAATATGAACTGTATTACCATAGGTAAAAATGCAAACAATCACATACACAAGCAAAGAACAATTCTTATACTATTTCTCTTCCATAGCTACTCCTGGACAGGTTTAGGTGTTTCTTGCCCATAGAAAATTCCCAGCATAGTGTACTGTCAGACTCAGAGACCTGGATTCAAATCCCCACTGAAGTGTGATGCTGACTGACTGTGTCTCAGCCTGAACACCTTCACAGGGTTGATGGTAGAGGGGCCAGGCCTCCCACTATGTCTGCCTCCTGTTCCCCAACCCCACTTAACGGGCTGGGGGTGGGGCGGATGAAGGAGGCTCCTTGACACTGCAGAAACATATGGCGTTCTGAAGTGACATCATTGCCACCAGGATGACAGTCTAGGATTTTCCCTCGGGTTGTTAGATCCCTCCTTGTCACTGGTGGGGAATGGGAATTGGGTTGCCAGATCTAAGCTGGGAAACTCCTGGAGATTTGAGAATGGAGCCTGGGGAGGAAAGAGACTTCAGTGGGGTACAATGCCACAGAGTCCACCTTTCAAAGCATCCATTTTCCCCAGGGGAATTGATCTCTATAGTCTGGAGAGAAGCTGTAATTCCAGGTGATCCCCAGGTCCCACCTGGAGGCTGGCATCCTTTACTTGCCCCAAGCCCCAAGAACATTATCCCTGCTCCCCCAAACACTGCTGGTGGGTTGCCAGCAAGAGCTGGCAACCCAAGTTGTTGCTAAGAATCACACGAGACCACCTCCATGGATGCTGAAATGGAGAAGTGAGATGGAAATGTAATGAGGTATTTCCACTGTTGAAACCACCCCTTCTGCACTTGCATGAATTGCCTCTCTTCTTCTCCCTGCTTCAAGTGTTATTACTGGAAGGGGCCCCATGGCTGCCCAGAACTCCCTGACTGGGTGCGCCATAGGTTAAATCCAAGAGATAAGAGCAGCCGATGTACCCTCTCCACAGAACTTCAATGCACCTGCTGCCTTTCTCCTCTACCTGTGCCCATTAGCCATCTGGTTGCATTCGTACCCACCCCAGTCATTTGAAGTACTGGAAAACACAGACATTTGTCTTGACGTATCGTTTCTCGAGAATGTCTTGCCATTTACATGCCACCCAGAGAGACATTAGCGTGTGCAGAAATTTCTCTCCCTTGGCATTCTCTGCCCTAATTAAACCTCCCCTCACCTCCCCCCACCCATGTGCAGATGTAACAGTGATGCCATCTAAATCTTTGATCCTGTTTAAACTCCAGTTCTTAAGCTGGCAAGAACTGTTCTGCCAGAACATGTTAGTATTCCTTAGGCTCTGTCGCCCATCTCAAACAATAAACAGTGGCAGATGTTTCTAAAAATGGCATGGAACTGAATGGTATTAATTAAAATATTTACAAGAGAATAGGAAAAGATGATATCCTTTAATGGCAGGGTTGCCACCTATTATCCTGTCATTTGTGACATTGTGCAGCAAATGAAGTAGGACAACATGGGGGCTTATATAGCTGCAATAAAATAAAATAGAGGTATTGAGGCCCAGTCCTAGGAGGCAAAGTGTTAATTCTGTGTCTGGGCTGTAACACTTTTGTAGTAGCTCACAGGTTGGTTTTAAGACAGGTTGGTTTTAAACAAAACGGGTGTGCCACAACATCTGATTGTTTTGATCACTGCTCCCTCTAAACTGTGGAGGCCTGTGAGCAAAAATTCTTCTTTGTGAGCTACTGGCACTAAAGTTGTGACTGAGCATTTTGGCTGCTTGCATAAATTAGTTTGCTCTGGAGCCATTCTTCCTGAGCAAAGACAAAAATGTGTGAGCTGGAGAGTAAAAAACTGTGAGCTAGCTCATACTAACTCAGCTTAGAGGGAACACTAGTTTTGATGTGCAACCTGTACTCTGGACCAGAGGCTACGGTTAAGATACAATATGGAGCCTGTATGGAGCTGTATGGAGCTTACAGGGCCTGTAAGACGGAGCTCTTCTGCCAGGCATTTGGATAGGGGCCGCCGCCCTCTTTTTTGTCCCCCCTTGTCACCCAGTGACTACCAATGTGCAACATAACTACTACCATCTAGTCACTGAGGACCCTGTATGCTCCCAATATCAGATTGTATGTAACATCACTTGGTACGCCATCAGATAGCATTGAGCACTTTAATATCTGTATTATGTAATAATGTTTATGTAATGTTGTAATGTTTTAACTGTTTTTAACTGTTTTATTGTGAACGAGGTTCACCTAATTATGTAAGCCGCTCTGAGCCTGCTATGCGGGGAGAGCGGCCTAGAAGCCGAATTAAATAAATAAATAAATAAATATGGAGAAACAGAATGGTTTCCAATTGGCAGCGGTGTCAGACAAGGATGTATTTAATTTCCTTATCTGTTCAATTTGTATGCAGAACTTTACCACTGTAGGTAAAAATGCAAATGTGGAAAGCTGGATTTGATTTAGATGGAGGCCGAGTGAAAACTGATGATCCATACGTGGAGCTGTAGAGGTCTGGGTCCCTGTTAACCCAAGTTCAAACCCACCTGGCCACCCTTAAACTCTGGTTTGCCACCACTTCCTCATTTCCCACCATTTCCCCCAACCCTTTTCTCTTAAGGAACAATGAAATGGAGAATGGCTTCATTGGTAAGACTCACACACAGTCCAGATCATGTTATCCACTTTCCCTTCATTCCTGAGGCCAGCTAATATGGACGATTCCTGATTTGTGGATTGGCTAATCAGAGCAACTCAGGAGGGGGCGTGGCTCAGTGGCAGTCCCTCTGCTTTGCTCAGTCCCTGGCATCTTCTCTTAAAGAGTTTCAAGCAGCAGATGCTGGGAAAGATCTCAAAAGGACTGCCTTCCACCATATTGTCTAGCCTGCGAGTTAAGATCAACCCCACAAGCCCTCTTCTTAGTGCTCCTTTTTGGTGTAGTGGTTAAGTGTGCAGACTCTAATCTAGGAGAACTGGGTTTGATTCCCCACTCCTTCACTTGCAGCTGTTGGATGACCCTGGGCAAACCATAGCTCTGTCCGAGCTGTTCTTGAAAGAGCAGTTTTTGAAAGAGCTCTCTCAGCCCCACCTACCTCACAGGCAATGCTACCCCTAAGCTGTGGAGTCTTATGAGCAAAAATTCTACGTTGTGAGCTACTGGCATTAAAGTTGCAAGCGAGCAATTTTGTTACTGCATAAATCAGTTTGCTTTGGAGCCATCCTTCCTGAGTGAAGACAAAAATATGTGAGCCAGAGGCTAAAAACGGTAAGCTAGCTCACACTAACTCAGCTTAGAGGGAACACTGTTCACAGGATGTCTGTTGTGGAGAGGGGAAGGGAAAGGAGTTTGTAAGCCACTCTGTGACTCCAAGTGAAGAGCAGGATATAAATCCAAAGTGGGATATAAAAACCAACTTTTCCTCCTCATCCTCCCAGAAGAAGAAGAAGAATGAGGCACAGATGCATAGTCAGGGGCTGGGTCGATAGACTGGCTGTTCATCCTACCAGGGGCTGATTGATGAGGCATGTACCACAAAAAAGCCACCTCTTCAGGCAGGGATTCACACAGTCCAGCATCTCATTTAAAGGGTTTATCACTTGCACGCTGACCCCTTTAGAGGTTATACTGTCCACTCACTGGTGCGGCTCTCTCACGCCACATATGAGAATTCTGCATGAAGGAGCTGGAGTGCGGGTTAATGAGATGCAGGGCCAGGTGGAACATGTGCATGTCATGGCAATGTCCTCTGAGGCATCAAACTTCCATGCTTCTTTTTTCAGTCTTCAAATCTAACTGAACAGACACCATCTTTTCTTTTCTTTTTAAACCATTCATAGAAAAGCCAGCTTTTCTTTGTTCCTGCTAGAAAGTTGGCACCATTCTGGATTTATGAGAAGGAGAGTGAAGGAATTTGGGGGGGGGGGGGAGGGGGGACTACCACTCTTGATAATTTTTGATTTTTTGTGGGGAAGGGCTGTCTCACAGGCTCAGTGACAAGAGCCTCTGCTTGGCATGCAGAAGGTCCTGGGTTCAATCCCCGGCATCTCCAGATCTACTTTTATCATATAGTAGGTGATGAACTCAACCTAAGACCCTGGAAAGCCACCTCCAGTCGGAGTAGACAGTACTGCCTTGGATAGACCAAGGGTCTGTTTCAGTAGAAGGCAGCTTCATGTGTATCAAGGGCGGCAGATAAAACCTGTCTGAGGAAGTGACATGTGGCCAATATTTTGAAGAAAATGTTGCTGTACATTATAAAGAATGGAACCTTATACTTTATTAAGTTTGATGTTAACACAGAGGAAACAAGAGTTGTTTAAATCAAGCCTAGGCTTTGTAATAGTCCTCTTCTTTAGCTGCATGAAATTTCCTAGGAAGATGTACCATTAATCTGCTCGGTCTTTTTCTCCTCATGGACTATATGCAGACTTGTAGTGACACCCTGCCTGCAACATCTAAGCTGCAGTGTAATTTGATTTACTTGAAAGTAAATCCCATTGAAATCTTTTTTCTTTCTGGTAAGACTGCAAGAGGTCACAGCAAACCTGGATTTGGAAGAGCTGCCGGGTGTGCCCTCTCCTCCCCCTTCTTTCCTTCCATTGCAAACCTGTTTCTCATCTCAACCAAACGAATGTTTATTTATTTAATCATTTTTTATCCCACGCTTTCTCCAAGGAGCTTAGAGTGGCATACATAATTTTCTACTGGGGGAGGCCCTTTATGGCAGAGTTTGAATTTGAACCTGAGTCTTCCAGGTATTAGTCTAGCGCTTTAACCACTACCCTGCACTGGCCCCTTCAAGCCTGCTTTCCTAAACTCTAGTTAATAATCCTGATATGGAAGCCTTATTTAGTAGGTAGACAACAAGTCATAGTTTGCGGTTAAGTTGTGATGGCAAACTGTCATTTGCTGTGGAAGTGTTCATATTTCTATCCAACCTTGATCTGGATAGCCCAGTCTTGTCAGATCTTGGAAGCTAAGCAGGGTTAGCCTTGGCTAGTATTTGGAAGGCCGACCTCCAAGGAACACCCGGGTTGTGACACAGAAGCAGGCTATGGCGAACCATCTCTGAAACATTTCTTGCCTTAAGAACAGGTCTAGTTTGCCACCTAGTGGTGCATAAAAGAGCTAAAACTTCAGGCTGCCAGACAATCTTAGGAACCCCGGCTATTCTACATACAATGCCATATGATAATTATTAATTATTATTATTTCAATCCATGTGTGAGAGGAGAATTCAAGCAAGTGGGCCTGAGCTTTCAACAGGCTTGTTCCTGTAACAACAAAGCATGGTTTCAGGGTGGGGCTGTGGTTCAGTGATAGAGCATCTGCTTTGCACACCGAAGGTCCCCTATTCGGTCCCTGGCACCTTCCTTTTTGAAAAGGATCAGGTAGTCGGAGCTGCTGCCCTGCCCTGGCTAGCCCCAGGCTAGCCCAATCTTATCAGATCTTGGAAGCTAAGCAGAGTTAGGCCTCCTTAGTATTGGAAGTCCACTAAGGAAGTTGAGGGTTGTTCTAATTCGGTATAATGTTCATGGTTCTTGCCTCTAAACCGTGCCAGATTTTGTGATGGAATTTCATTTCTTGGGAAACCCACCAAGATCAACAACTCATTTTGGAGAGATTTCCACAAGGGAAAACTAAACATGCCGATGAATTGCAACAAAATATAAAGAGAGATTGCAGAAACACCAAGTTGTTTGAAAACTTAAGAGTGTGTGTGTGTGTGTGTGGGGGGGGGAGAACAGACTTTCCCATTTTCTCTGTTTTTTAAAAAAACAAGACGATTGAAAATATAGCCAAGGGCGTCTGACATTATGTGTCAGTGCAAAATAAATTTAGTAATAACCTGTCAAATGATCTTCCCACTGCACCACAAGAGTTCTGACTCGATCGTAATAGCTAATGCACACAACACCTGGGGTTTTGATTGGCAGCAAGTTTAAGCGATCATCCAGGAGAGACACTGGCAAGAAGAGGAAATTCGTGCAGATCTGTTTAAGCGAAAGAATTACCAAAGCTCTTTCTGGATTTTCGAAAAGAAAGCAAAGAGCTCTGATAATTTCCTTTCCTATCTGGGTGGTTCGATTATGGTGTTCCTGGAGCTCAACATGAATGGTGTGTTGTTCGTAGCAGAAAAGAAGAAGAGGAAGAGACTGGATTTATATCCCGCCCTTCACTACCCAAAGGAGTCTCAGTGGTTTACCATCTCCTTCCCCTTCCCTTCCCCACAACAGAAATCCTGTGAGGTAGGTGGGGCTGAGAGAGCTCTTTCAAGGACTGCTCTTGAGAGAACAGCTCTGAGAGAACTTGTAACTGATCCAAGGTCACACCAGCAGCTGCATGTAGAGGAAAGTGGGGAATCAAATCTGGTTCTCCCAGATTAGAGTCCATGCTCCTAACTACTATATCAAACTGGCTCTCGTGGATCATATTAATGAGTTTGGTTCCTTCCTGCTTAAGCCAGCACCCTTAACGTCCATGAGACAGGGATACTGGTTCTGCAGGCTGATGGTCTTAAGGCAGCAGTGCCTCTGGTACATAGTCCTTAACAGTGAATCAAGACTCATGAGACCTGATCTGACCTCCAATCGCCATCCCCATTTGGAGCTTTGGATTCAGCCCTGGTTTCCATTCCACACTGGTAAACTATGTCATGGCATTGGTGGTAATGGGGAGAGGGTGGGAGATGGCCTAGTCGGAGCAGGAAGGAATGTCCATCTATACCCACTGCAAATCAGCCAGTGGGCTTCTTGATCCACCCAGTACAGGCAGAAGACTTAATATGCACAAAGCTGAAGTAGGATTAGCCCTGGGAAAGGCAAGAACTGGAGAGCAGAAATATGCTAGCGCCTTGGCCACACTAATTATATGATGCAAGACCTACCTTGCCCATAGCAGTCTTCCTAAATTTCCAAACAGCAGTTGTGTCCATTCCCAAAAAGCCTGTCAAGCAAGTGGCATGCCACCTGGTGGTGGAGGAAAGTTCTGTCAAGTCATAGATGACTTCACAGGGTTTTCAAGACGAGACATTCAGAGGTGGTTTGCCACTGCCTGCCTTTGGGTAGTAACCCTTGATTGCCTTGGTGGTCTCCCATTCGAGTACTACTTGGGGTCAACCCTGCTTAGCTTCTGAGGTCCTACAAGACTGGGCTAGCCTGGGCCGTCCAGGTCTGGGCAGGCCACGTGCCTTCCATTAAAAATATTCAAATAGAAATCCAGGTAGGAACTATCACACAGTCATAGTACTGAGCACTGTTTGTGCACCATTGTCTGGAGAATGGAGGTGGAGGACTTTATGCCTGGGATAGTCAGCTGATGAGCTCATGAGATGCATTAGCAATAAACGACTGATTGGCTGTAAGGACTGAGTACACCTTAGCCATTTTAGGAAGTCAGATGAGGTTTGTGGCTATGGAGGCACCTAAAGTGAAGTAAAAACCAGCTTTCTTCAGCCAGAGGGTGGGAGGAGGAGAAGCAGAAGAAGAAGAGTTGGATTTATACCCCACCCTTCACTTAGAATCATAGACTCATAGAGTTGGCAAGGACCTCCAGGGTCATCTAGTCCAACCCCTGGCACAATGCAGGAAGTTCACAAATACCTCCCCCCACCCCACCCCCAGCGACCCACTTGGAGTCTCAGAGCGGCTTCCAATCTCCTTCCTTTCCTCTCCCCACAACAGACACCCTGTGAGGTAGGTGGGGCTGGGAGAGTGAGAGAACAGCTCTGAGAGAACTATGACTGACCCAAGGTCACCCAGCTGTCTTCATGTGAAGGAGTGGGGAATCAAACCCGGTTCTCCAGATTAGAGTGCACCGCTCTTAACCACTACACTAAACTGGCTCTCAGAAAAGCACCCCTACTCCTAACAAACACAGTCTAGTAGAAAAGGTTCTCTAGTGCTGCTAAGACAAGGCAGGGAAATGTCCTGTTGCCAGTAATCAGCGGGGAAGCCTAACATCAAACGACTAAAGTTAGTGAACCTCCCAGGAGTTAAGGTTGCCTTCCAAGATCACAGGACATAACAGGTGGGTGAGTTATAATAAGTATCAAATGTACTTAACAGCCCCCTTTTACATTTAACGGTTGGAAAAGACTGATTTTTGTGTGCGTCTGATAAGGGAAGTGCCCCTTCAATATGAATCCATAAGAACATATCAAGAGCACCATGCTGAGCAGCTTTGTGGCTGCACAGCCGCTGTGGTGGTGGTCTTTTGTTTTTCCCCCTCCTGTCTCATGGCTGCTTTTGCAACAGGTTAAATCTTCATGGTCAGCTCAGGGAGTTGAATGATGCCAGGGGTCCATGTGTGTGACAGGCAAACTCCCATGGGGTTGTGTGATGGAGAACAGGCAAGGCAAATCATCAGCCGTTAATGTATCTAGAATGGCAGTAACCGTACAGAAACAGGAAAGGGAAGGGCAGGAACAAACAGCAGGTAGCACAAATGCTCTTTTTCATATTCGTCTCTGCTCATCTCTGTGATTCATTCTTGGCAGCTTGGGACGCTTAGATTTCACACCTTCGCTATTAAGCCATAAATCAGAGGCATCACACACAACTGATCTCGCTTGTAATTGACAGTGGGATTGCGCAGCTTGCCGAGGAACCTTTTGGAAATGCCAGCTCTGGCAGACTTAGCAGGGAGGGTGACCACAGGGCAACAACGATCTGAACCTCAGGGCGGCAGTGTGTGGGCAGTCCATTGTTCTATACTCTTCTGCATTATACCCTTTTCTAATATGGAGCACCTTCCCTATGAGGAAAGGCTGAATGGTCTGGGGCTTTTCAGTTTAGTAAAGAGATGACTAAGTGGGGATATTATGATTATACAGATTCATGGAGGATAAGTCTATCAATAGCTATTAGCCATGGTGACTAAAGAGAGCCCCCACATTCAGAGGCAGCAAGCCGCTGAATACCAGTGGCAAGAAGGGACATCAAGGGAAGGCCTCGACCTCTGTGCCCTGTTGTTGGACCTCCAGAGGAACTGGCAGGCCACTGTGTGAGACAGGATGCTGGACTAGATGAGCCACTGGTCTGATCCAGAAGGGCTCTTCTTGTGTTCTTATGAAGGCCTCAGCCTCAGTGCCCTGTTGTTAGCCCTCCAGAAGAACTGGTTGGCCACTGTGTCAGATAGGATGCTGGACTAGATGGACCACTGGTCTGATTCAGCAGGGCTCTTCTTATGTTCTTAATATAGGCCAAACATTGTTTGACATATTCATTCCAATTTTTCCTCCTGTTAAAAAACAACAACAGCTTTTCAGGGACCAGAGGGGTCTCTATTATAGTTGGGCTGAATTTAACAACTTCTCTAATATATATATATATATATATAAAAGACCCAGTGCAAGTAGCCAGGTAGGTCTGTAGCCACCTTCCAAAAACAACACTTGTGCAATCCCTTTTATTAGGACAAGCTGACATTTTGCAAAACAGTCTGCAAGCCTTTTAATTCTTCAGCTGGTTGGATGCAAGGACACACAAAAAGGGGGAAAGGGGGCTTGTCAGGTTGAGCTTCATTCGCTGAAAATGCCCAAGATGGAACTGAGGCCAGTGTACAAAGCTTGTGTTCTTCGACTGAGCTGCAAGAAGAAGTTTTTCCCTGAATCAAAACTTTCCATCCACAGAATGCAGAGCTTTCCTGTAGCTCCTCTGACCACCAGAAATATGACCCCCAGGGACACAGGACCCACACTAAGGAACAGCCGTGTGAGTTTTTTTTTGGGGGGGGGGGGGGAGAGCTGGACTGAGAAAGGACAAGGGGGTGCAAATCCCTTCCTTTTCCTCTTTCACAAGCGTGGGTTGACTAAGGAAACAATGATTTCATTTCCTTGTCCTTTCTCACCCCAGCCCACCAGGCTATGTAACTATTCTTCCCCAAGGATCTCATGACCCCAGGAATGGTCCCTTCCAACTCTATGATTCTATGAAACTGGCTGTGGCCAGAGGGAGGGGGCAGATGGGGGAAGGGAAGAGAATCTGCCATAGGCATCAACTTCAGGGAGGCTGGGGAGCTGGAGCCCCCCCAAACTTTTCCTGGAGGTGCTGAGCCTCCACCAGAGACAATGGACTGTGATGTCTCTGGCACAGCCCCAGCCCCCCCCCCCCCCCAAAACTGGAAAGTCTACGCCCTTGGCTTAGACCAAGTGTGTTATCGATCTTCCCTCACTCCAACTGTTGATCTTATGAAACTGGGATGAAATCAGAGAGAGCCTTCCTTCCTCAGTAGTCTGCCCCCAAGATCTGGGAGTCAGAGATATACTTCTTCTGAATATGGAGGTTCCATTAGCCAGTGTGGCCTTCACATCCCTATATCCATGGTGGAAAGTGCTGTCAAGTCACAGATGTCTTATGACAACCCCATAGGGTTTTCAAGGCGAGAGATAATCAGAAGTGATTTGCCATTGCCTAACTCTAAAGACCTTGGATGAGACCCTGGACTCTAAAGACCCAGGGATGCTCTAGGCTAATCCTGCATTGAGCAGGGGGTTGGACTTGATGGCCTGTATGGCCCCTTCTAACTCTGTGATTCTGTGATCTTTCCAAGGCTTAGAAGGGGCTACAGGAATAGAGAGGAATACCCGAAAAATCAGTATGTCTTCTATCCGCAGATTATCAGAAACAGCACTTTGGGTTCTTGAAATGTTCTTCTCAAAGCCATCTTGAAATATTCTCCATGTTAATGGAAATTCTTCTGGACTGTGCTGCTGTAAATACTATGGGCGTCTGCTGTTGTACAGTCACAACATATAGCTTCAGCCTTGAATCAGCTTATACAGAATAAACTGTCTGGGTAAAAGCGGCTATTAGTAAAGCGTTGAAGCTTGAAGGCACCCTCAGGGATGTACACAGATGATAAAAATAAACTTGGCATGATCCCAGTCCTCAAGGTTCTTAATGGATTGAAACTGAGGTTTCAGAGGGACTATGCTAGCTCCACACACTGTTCAAAAATAATCATGCACTTTAGAAGAAACTGGCTGCCGTATAGATTTTTAGAGTTTTTAGCTGTTGGGGATGTAGTGTTTCTCTCTGCAGAAACTCCATGATGAATCTCGTTCCTAGAAAAGATCTGTGTGGATGTTTTCCTTTTCTGGGAAAAAGAGCCATGAGACATGACATGGGTATTCAAAATCATTAAGGTTAGGCTCACAAGGGAGGCGGCACGATCTGTGTCGCTTTTTCCATGCTGATGATACTCATTCCCATGCAAATCCCTCCGTCGCAGCAGAAAGTACATGGCGTTGTGGAATCAGTTATTAAGACTGCAAAACACTGGGATGCAGAGGAGGAGGAGACAAATGAAATACTGTGACCAAAAAAATGGTATCTGGTAAAGAGAGAATTGTCTTCTGGGTAGTCTGTTGCTTGTTTACAGGCACTGATGGCCAGTTGATGTTTCTAGATGGAGCTAATGAGTCTTACGCAATGGATTTTGATGGCTACTAGTTTATTATTTCATGTGAATTGACTGTTGGTGGGCCGTGACATGGCCTACATGTTTGGGAAAGGGCTAGAGAGAATATCTGAGTCAGAATTAAGCTAGGAAGAGGGAAAGAAGTCTAATCAGGTTTGGATCAAGCTCTGTGTTATCCCATTTGTGAACCATGCAAGTTATTCATTCATCACACTTCAACACAAAGGTGGTATCCACATAGATTCAGGAGAGCAGCCATGTTGGTCTGAAGCCACAGAACAAGGTTTGAGTCCAGTGGCACCTTTAGAGCCAGTTTGGTGTAGTGGTTAAGTGCGTGGACTCTAATCTGGGAGAACCGGGTTTGATTCCCCACTCCTCCACTTGCACCTGCTGGATGACCTTGGGCAAGCCATAGTTCTGGCACAGCTGTTCTCTCAAGGACAGTTGTCTCGGAGCTCTCTCAGCCCCACCTACCTCACAGGGTGTCTGTTGTGGGGAGGGGAAGGGAAAGGAGTTTGTAAGCCGCTGTGAGACTCCTTCAGGTAGTGAAAGGTGGGGTATAAATCCAATCTCTTCTTCTTCTCTCTCTTTAAAACCAACAAAGTTTTATTCAAGGTAAAAGCTTCAGATACAGGTATCTGAAGAAGTGTGCATGGACACAAAAGCTTATACCTTGAATAAAACCTTTGTTGGTCTTAAAGGTGCCACTGGACTCAAACTGTGTTGTTGGCATCCACATGTATATATGACTGTCACCAGCTGGTGGCTAAAGGGAAAAGGTAGAAATGTGGTCCTAAGCAGAGCAGTGTACCCTTCTAAGCCTGTTGACTTCAATGGACTTTGAGGAGTGTAACTCTGCTTAAGATCCCACTATAGGTCACCAAAACAATCATGTTCTACCAGGGACCCCAACTGAAGAGGATTCCATTGCAAACCTGCTGCATACTGAAGCCAGGAGAAGTCAACACACTCTGGTGAGGTGTGTTCCTAGCAGACACACAGCTGCATTCCTACTTGGTTGCACTTCGACACCCCCAATACAGGACCCCCTAGGTTCACGCCAATGCTCAAGAAACAAGGACACCAACAAGGGAGAAGAGGAGCCGCTATTAGAAGGTGTGCTCTCATCTTGCAGAATGAAGAATCTTAAGGAAGGACCCTAACTGCGACTAGGATGTGTCCCACGAAGAAACAGTATGCATGAAGAGCTGGCTCTAAAACCCATCAATAGTTGCTTAGATGTGGTCGATGGAACATCTGTTTTGCTCAAGTGTTCGATTCCTAGTCCTGGCTTCTGCTTCTGCTGCCACCTTTTCTGTTGTGGAGGTGATATTTTGCTGCACAGCACATTGCTCTAGCACAAACAGCTTCAGCTCATGCAAGGGCTCTTTCTGCACTCTCCTTTCTATCCGTGTTCACCGTGATTTCCTCCAAGCAATTCTGCACTGAAATCGAATTTAATCTTCTTTTTAACCCAGGGTCCCCCCCCCCCGCACTAAAATCGAGTTCAACCTTCTTTTTATTCTGGGTTTTTCCCCCATTCTGCATTACATGACCTCCCTTCAGTGGTCCACCTGGTTTCAGCCTGCTGTTGCCCCGGGTTATTTGGATGCTGTTTTGCCGTGGACATAACCTCAACTTGAACATTGAGAAAATCCAGAGTGGCAGGAAAATGTGGAAAGGACCAAGACCAGCGTCTCTCAATGAGCCAGAACTCACCTCGTGCTAGAGGAAAAGATTGTGCAGCAAAGGACTGCCCTGCGAACTGGACAGAGAGGTGTGCAAGCAGAGGGCCTCCGAGCGCACGCTGGACAGCTCCTCCACCAGTTTGTCAATCTTGTCTTGGGATCAGCTTTCTGCCCTGCTGGACAGCTCCCCAGCCAAACCTGTAAAATCCAGACTATCAGAAGACAAGGCTGGGTGGGAAAGAGATGTCTGCGAATGCCCCATGTATACAACATGAAGAATGTTCTTTGCTGTTTAAAGAGCAACCAGACTCAGGGATTCCAGCCTCAGAGACTTCAACCCTTGGGAATGAGCATTTATCAATGGTGCTTTTCTTATAGTAACTGAGACAGGCTGTTTATCTGCCTTTGGCTTCATCTGATGAAGAAATCTATTGAAACAGGATGGATACTGGATTACTGTAGGGCATCTGAAAATAAATAAATAAATAGTGATAATGATGTGTACGTGAAAATAGACGCTGAAAATCATATATCTGAAAATATACACACCATTTGTAAAATGTGCATGTATATTGCTTGTAACTACATATCATGTCGTTTGTACCTTCCTTTTGATGGTATGAATTTATATATTTAGAATACTCACAAATTGTTTGCAGCATGGTACTACTCGTTAGCATTTCACATGCTCAAATATGCACCGGTAGACAAGCTGCAGTGATTCAGCTCTCAAGTAAGGAATCTCAAACTCTCTCTTTAAAAACCTCATTAAACAAACACATTCTTGGGGGATATTTATTTAGTACATTTTTATCTCTTCTTTCCTACAGCAAGCTCTGGGTAGCACACAACACCTCCCCCCCCCCATTTTATTATCACAATAACAGCCTTGTGAGATGGCCATGGATTTTGGTCTGTGAGAAATGCATACTAGTGGTGTTTGAGATTGCAAGAGGCTGCGGCACTTGTTTCAGGTTCTTCTTTTGATAAAGCATCAGCAATATGTGACACTTTCAAGCTGGCAAACGCATGAAGCATTATCGGAACCTGGTAGGAACTTATTTAAGCATTATTGGAGCCTGTTAGGAACTGTTTGGGCATTTGGAGGACTTTTCTACTCTTATCTACCATAATTCTTTGAAGTGACTTTTATAACTAGTAGTTTTGGTCAGAGTATATTTGTTTATTGTTACAATTCCAGTTTGCGTTCTTTTGTCACTTTGTACTTCTTGATCAATTTTTAATGAAACAAGCATTTGTATGTTGATTTGTACACTTCTTACACAGTTTTGGTTTTTTGGGCTGTGAGATAGGTTAGGCTGTGAAAGAGTGACTGGCCCAAGGTCACCCAGCAACCTTCCATGGCAGAATGGTGACTCAAACTTGGGTATTCTGTTATTCTCTCACTTCTCACTTAGACTGCTGCAGAGCAGTCTACATGGGGCTCCCCTTGGAAACTGTTCAGGTGAACCATTGGAAAATAGGATATGTTTTGTGCCTACATTTTTTTAAAAAATGAAGCACTTTTTCTCATTAATTGTAGGTACATGTTTCACAACATTTGTGCACATTTCTCTCCCCCCCAAGGATTTTTTTAAAAAGAATATTCAGATGCACATGTCAAAGTATTGAATGCAGCTTGCCCTGTGTATAGAAAAAATATTTGCAGGAACATCAGTCTGCATACATGGTTGTGCCCTCATAATTATATCAGTAGATGGATGGGAATGGACATCCACCTCTCTCTCATATATATGAATATCTGCATTGTTCTGATCAAACGTACACACAAGCTGATATAACCATGTGATTTAATGGATGTGTGCATCTGTGCATGAAGCCAGTTTGCTTGCTCACCAATAATACCCAGTGAAACCCATGGGTCAGGAAATTGAATCTTGTGACCTGCTCATTTTCTGTCCATAAGTATCAGCATCTAAATGTGCCTGTATGCACACAGGAGCAATGTTTGAAGCATGTCAAGCGCTCACCGTGTGAGCAGACTGATTGCTAAATCAGGGCAAGTATTCTGAATCAAGGTTACTATTTATAACCAGCAACTGGAATGAATTTAAAACTGAAATCTGCTGGTTTTGTCTGGTGATCTATTTTTGGAAAAACACTCCACAAATCAGTGCACAACTGGCCCACTTAGCTGATGACCTTATCTTTTGCTCCGTGCTCCTACTTTCCATAAGTGGCAGTATGCCAAGGCCAGTGGGCTTCAGTGAGAGAGAGAAAGAAAGTGCAATGCAATAGCATTGCAATTGCAAACAGCCATGCAGTGGTGAACAACACATGAGCAGTAGCAAACAAACTTTAGGGAGGTGCATCAGGAAGCCCATGGAGAATCATGAAATCACTATAATCTGATAATGTAGGATTCAAGCCCTTGTCATAGCTAACTTTGGTAGGATTTGAAGCTAAGGTTCCTTGGATTTCCCCTGGTAATAAACATTACTTTTTAACTATCAAGCTATGAGTGATGCCTAGTAAGAGCAATCTCTTTCTCAATTTGCAGAACAGAACAAGATGGTTTTATCACCATTATCTGCCATGTCTTGAGGACACAGACTTGATTGTCAGCCTATTCATTATGATGCAGCTACAGATACTGAAAATCCCTATGAGTGTCATCTAGTACAGTCCCTTCTTCACCGACGAATCCAACTTGGTATGTTTTGTTCTGAGTACAACCATTTATCACCCCTTGTGCTTCTCTTCATCACAGGAACTATCCTTGTCCTTTTTGTTTCAGGCATTGTTAATATCTGAAGAGCAATTTTGGGGCCAAAGGAAAGCTTTAACCCTCATCTCTGAGTGTTCAGTTCAGGGCCAATTCACTTGTGAGGGAAAGGGTCTGATGATCAGATCTCCCAACTTTTTTTAGAAACTGTAAAATAGGCCCAGGGAGCTCTGATTGGAACAGCACTATTTGGAGGAGAGGATGTGTTGATCCTTCTTGCTTGGACTATTTCCCCCAAATGAAAGCTTCCTTCCCCATAAGCATCCTTCCTCATAAGCATCCGACCCCATGAGCATGTGAAAGAACCGTCTACCAGTTTTTAGAATTGCTGCTAACTAGTGTTGATTTTGCCCTGACCTGGATATCGCAGGCTAGCTTGGTCTTATAAGATCTTGGAAGCTAATCAGAGTCAGCTTAGCTGGTTGGTACTTGGATGGGAGACCACCAAGTTCTGGGTTGCTATGAAGAGGCAGCCAATGCCAAACCACCTCTGAACATTTCTTGCCTTGAAAACTATAAAGGATCACTGTAAGTTGGCTGTGTCTTGATGGCAAAGTGAAGTGTTGATCAGGGCTGACACCATCTTAGGAATGCAAGGGATGCCGCTCTGAATCAGACCAAGGTCCGTGAAGTGCAGCATTCTGTTGCCTGTAGCAACCAAGTTGATACTGCTCTAGAAGGTCATCAAGGTAATGACCAGCCATTCTAGATAGCTTAAAAACAATTTGTGGCTGCAGGCAAACGATGTTATTTTTTTAAAGAGAGAGATAAAAGAGGGTTGAGAGTAGCTTTGGTGTGGCCACATGATGGTCAAAGAAGTTTGCAAGCTATTCAAAAGCCTGAAAAACCTGTGTGAAGGACTCCCGTTCTTGGAATCAAGCTCTGCATCAACTGTATTTTACCCAGTACTTGTTCCTCTGGATTGCCCTGCCTTGTACTGAGTAAAACCCTTGGTCTGTCAAGGTCTGCTCCAACTGGCAGAGGCTCTCTCAGGGTCTTATCAGCTACCACCTGATCCTTTAAACTGGAGATGCCAGGGACTGAGCCTGGGGCCTTGGGCGTGCCAAGCAAATCCTCCACCATTGAGCTATGGCCTTTCCCCTGTAGAATGTTCTTGTTTCTGCCTGTTCCTGGGCTTTTTAAACTGCCTTTCCTGCTTTACAGACCACAGGCAGTTAAGAAAGCACCAATGCTGGTGGCCTTTTAAGACTGCTGTTTTTCAGTGAGCTTTTCTCTATGGCACAGATTTTTACACTGGAAGTACATTAACTTATGCTGAAGGATGATTCCTTCGATATTGCTTTCTTTTAAAAGACTTGGTGATTTTATGAGGTAAACTTGTATTATTTTAACTGTGTCATTGTTCCTATGGTCAATTCTGTAGGCCATATAGTACTATAGATAGGAAGCAATTTACCACAGGCGACGGTGAGTTTTGAATATAGGGCTGCCCTAGGACTTTAGACTTCTGATAGGCTTCCCACTGTGAAGAAGAAGAAGAAGAAGAAGAAGAAGAAGAGGAGGAGGAGTTGGATTTATAGCCCACCTTTCACTTGGAGTCTCAGAGTGGCTTGCAATCTCCTTCCCTTCCTTTCCTGTAAAGTACTGGGTCCAGAGACGTGTTGTAGTGAAATCAGCTCATAAGTTTATTTAGAGGTCGGAACAAGACTGCTTAGCTGGACTTGCAGGTCCACTTATATCCCTGTCCTCAACCGTACCCATGCATACACCCAACACCCGTGATTCGCTATTTACAGTGCTTTTGCATCCTATTGGTCTACCTCAGATGCAGGCTTCCCCGCTGGTCCCTACTAGGATCCGTGAAGTCTATTGTCCTTGGGAGTGAAGCTCGATGGCTTTGCTTGGCCACGTGTTTGGCCAACCGTGTGCACAGCTCCCTGGCCAGAACATAACATCTCCCCACAACAGACAACCTCTGAGGTACGTGGGGCTGAGAGACCTCTGAGAAAACTGCTCTTGAGAGAACAACTCTGAGAGAATTGTGACTGACCCAAAGTCACCCAGCTGGCTGCATGTGGAGGAGTGGGGAATCAAACCCGGATCTTCAGATTACAATCTGTTGCTCTTAACCACTACACCAAACTAGTGTCCCAAATCATTTAGTTAATCCTAGTTAACCCACCCAGTATTTTTAGCCAAAAATCAGACCACCAGAGTTGAAACTGAACACAGCTATTTTAAATTTCAGAAGGTGTAGCCAATTTTGAAGTCTACCAAGTGTTAAAGAATGGTAGTTTCCTTCCTTAAAAAAAATGCTAGAACACATGAGAAATTACAGAGGCTGATCAGCTACAGAGACCATATATACAATGATCAGATGCAAACAAATAGGGGGACTACAAGGACTTATGAGAGTCATCTCATTGTCCCCTCCCCTTCTTTTCCCTCTTTCCTGTCCCTGAAAACCTTATAAGCTTCTTCCCTTTTCTTGATCCTTCTCTTCTTCCCACCCCCAGCCAACCTACCTTTATCTGCCCTCTGTCTTCAGCTTCACCTCCTTCCCTCCCCCTGGCAGCCTCTCCCTAGAAAAACTCTGTGTGGTCCCCACTGCTGGGACAGGCCCAGGCCCAGTTGCACGGCGCCAACTGAAAGACCCTCCCTCTAACTTCAGTGGCTCTTCCTCCAGTGGAAGAGCTTCTTAAATTGGAAGAAGTCTCTTAGGATGGGTTGTGGCAACAGTGAAATTATGTAGGAGTGGAATGCTTAAAACTACTTTCCCCTCCCTCCATGGGGCTATGATCCAAACCAGGGCCTCGTGTGGCGGAAATCCTGCTCTAAAAGAGAGCCAAGATGGCATAGTAGTATGACTCTTCACTGATACTTTGGACAGAAGTCAATTATCTAAAACGTGTCAATGCTGGACATTGAAATCTGGCTGTGATCCTCTGTTCTTTTTAACAGCAAAAAGAAAGCCAGAACAGAAGGAAATAACCAGTTAAGAAGTGGCATGTGTGAGGTAGCATATTACAATCAAATAGAAGGGACCCGTTCATCGGTGGTTGAGGTTAATAGGTTAATGTGTTTTAAATGGAGTTATTAAGTGCCATCAGGGGCATATCCTTTTTCTTTTCCAGAAGATAGCTCCAAGGAACTGTGAAGCTCTTCCTCTGCCAGTACAGAAGAAATCTATTAGTCACAGTGTCTATTCCATGTGTCAGACCACCTCCCAGATTAGAGAAGGGCTTATTACCTACTGCATCACTTATGTTTCTATTTTTTTTCCATTCACAGTAATAACAAAATTTGTATTTATAAATCTGAACCATATTTTCCTCTTCACTGCTCTTCAGGTTGAAAGGAAACTTGCGAGGAATGGAGGATGACGCCAGTCTCTCCAGAGACAGTTTTGGAGAGAGAAACAGAAAAGCCTGGAAACAGAACCAAAGGGTGGATGGATGTAAAGGGTACTTTTTTTTGCAGAATACCAGCTCTCAGTTCCTGCATCTTAATAACTATGGGGGAGCAGTGGGTTGTATTCAGCCCGTTTTTCTGCTGAGGAAGGTGGCCCTTTTGACTACCCAAATGGCTATGCTGGGAATCATAGGACCTGCATGGACAAAAGACATGTGGGACCGGGCAGATTCATGAAGGACAGGTCTATCAGTGGCTACTAGCCATGGTGACTAAAGGGAATATAGAATATATAGATATAGAATGGGAGGGACTTGGCTTGACAGCAGCACATGTGAAAGGGATCTGGGTGTTCTGGTTGATCACCAGCTAAACATGAGCCTACAGTGCGATGTGACTGCGAAGAAAGCCAGTGCAATCTTAGGATGCATTAACAGAAGCATTGTGCCCAGATCACAGGAGGTGGTAGTTCCGCTCTATTCTGCTATGGTCAGGCCTCACCTGGAGTACTGTGTCCAGTTTTGGGCTCCACATTTTAAGAAGAAGAAGAAGAGAAGAGATTGGATGTATACCCCATCTGTCACTTGTAGTCTCAGAGCGACTTACAAACTCCTTTCCCTTCCCCTCCCCACAACAGACACCCTGTGAGGTAGGTTTTAGGAAGGATGTTGACAAGCTTGAGTGTGTCCAGAAGAGGGCAACCAGGATGGTGAGAGCGTTGGAATCCAAGTCTTATGAGGAAAGGCTGAAATGTTTAGGTATGTTTAGCCTGGGAAAGAGAAGGCTTAGAGGGGACTTGATTGCAGTCTACAAATACTTGAAGGGCTGTCATATAGAAGATGGAGCAGATCTATTCTCTCTTGTTCTGGATTACAAGACTAGATCTAATGGGTGAAAATTACAAGGGAGTCAATACCGGCTAAATATCAGGAAAAACTTCCTAATTGTAAGAGTGGTTGAACAGTGGAACAGACTGCCTCGGGAGGTGGTGGATGCTCCTTCACTGGACGTTTTTAAGTGGAGGCTGGATGATCATCTTTTGGGTATGTTGTAGGGCTATCTTTTGGCTATGCTCCTGCAGAGTACAGGGGGTTGGACTAGATGACCTGCAAAGTCCCTTCCAACTCTAATCATTTTATGATTCTATAAATCTCTGTGTTCAGAGACAGTAAACCTGTGAATCCCAGTGCCAGGAGGCAACATCAGGGGAAGGCCTTGGCCTCTGTGCCCTGTTGTTGGTCCTCCAGAGAAACCGGCTGGCCACTGTATGAGACAGGATGCTGGACTAAATGGAAGACTGGTGTCAACTGGCAGGACTCATCTTATGTTATTATGATAGGAGGTGTAGCAAGGGGGGAAACTAGGGAAGACTGATAGAAATGCTGGCTAGATCCAACCTGATGTGTGAATGAGTAATGCAGGAAATTTGCTTCCCTTGGAACATTTCTTCCAAGTCAGTGGAGTTTCACTTCCAAGTATGCATTCCCAGGAGACGGGCTTTATAATTTGGGGGATCATTATGCTTACATTGCATCAGGTCATTTGACATGGTCAGTTGATATGTTCACTAAAGTTGTGTGGCAAAGCTTTTCATAGACTGTGATGTTTTAGGCTGGTGTGTATGAGTGTATAGTGTGTGTGTTATTTATCTATTCATATATTTCTATCCTGTCTTTCCCTAGTTCAATGCAATTTACAATCAATTCAGTAAATACTTCTCTGTGAAAGAAAAATCCTCACAGCATGTGAAGAGCCAGCGTGGCACAGTGGTTAAGAGCACCAGACTCTAATCTGGAGAGCCGGGTTTGATTCCCCACTCCTCCTCCTCATGAAGCCAGCTGGGTGATCTTGGGTCAGTCACAGTTCTCTCAGAACTCTCTCAGCCCCACCTGCCTCACAGGGTGCCTGTTGTGGGGAGGGGAAGGGAAGGCAATTGTAAGCTGCTTTAAGACTCCTTAAGGTAGAGAAAAGTGGATATAAAAACTTCTTCTTCTAGAAAAATACCACAATGAAGAGAAGGCTAAGTTGAAACCGCCTAATGTGATGTGCTAGCTTTGTATGTGCAGGGAACTTTTTAGATTGGGGGACATTCCAAAGCTTTCCTCCTTGATTCTGCTGTGGCTAGGAACTAGCTGTTCAAGGACCCTGGACCTGTGATAGGGAAGGAGCAGAAGATGTGGTCTTTTCCTGCATACATATCAGGCAACATATGGCAAGAACAGCATTTCTCTCCAAACATAGCTGTTGTTGTTATTTAGTATGCTCAGAAGCAGAATATTTCTGAATACCAGTTGCTAGGGGCAACAAGAGGGGAGTCTTGGGCCTCCAGGGCCCTCTGGCAAGCTTTGTAAGGGCACTGGGCTGGCCACTGCGGTAAACATGATGAAGAGTGGACTGGGAAGTAGAAATGGCCCTGGAACAAGCTAACCTGAGGCACTACCATGGCCAATGAAGGGTCTGAGCCAAACAGTGACAGAGTTGTTGGCTTTGCTTGCTTTAGCCACCAGTGGTCCTCAAAAAGAAAGGGTTTCCCCACCAGGAAACCTCCCTTTAAGTTAAATGGCCAGTCCACTTCTGACCTTGATTTTGGGCTAGACAGACCTCTGAGCTGATGCAGAGTCCTTCACATATACCTTCAAAGGACCGCCATGTCTTGCTTTGCGGCATTCACAGGCAAAACCAAAATGTTTGAGTTAGGAATGAAGCCAGTGCTTAGACCAGGGGTGGCCAAATTTGCCTCAGGAGCCACATGAGGCTCTTTCACACATATTGTGCAGCTCTCGGGAAGCTCCCCATCTGTTTGCTCTCTCTCTTTCTCTCTCTCTCGGTCTCTCTTCCTTCACCCCTCCCCTTCCCTCCCCATCTATTTGCTTTTTTTTTTTATTCTCTCTCTCTTTCTTGCCACCTCTCTGTCTTAGACACATAAATATCATTGGCAAACAAATAAATATCATTATCAATATCTGTTTTCCCCTTTTGTTTTTATTTTTGGCAGTCTCATTTAATGTTAATAAAAAGCAAATTTGCATATTTTTCAATAAAACGTGTGTGTAATATTTGTTCATGTCTTATGGCTCTCAAAAATCTGAGATTTATTCCATGTGACTCTTACCTTAAGCAAGTTTGGCCACACCTGGCCTAGACTGTTTCGCCCTTTTGAAAAGGGCTAGGACACTCAAGCCAATGAAGCGGTGTTTTGATTGAAGGAGAATGTCTCCCTATGGATTTGCTGGACAGCTGTTTTTTTAAAACAACAACATTTTAATGCCAGTGCTTACATTTGCAGCAGGTGCCATCTAACAATTATTCATCAGATTTACCTTGCTTTTTAAACATAAAGTCCTCAAAGTAGCTTGCATTTTCAAATTTGATTTGAATTTCAATATGAATTTCTTCCCATCACCTCTTCCCAACATATCAGCCCTCTCTGATGAGTTTGCAAAGGCAGTGGCTTAGGGGGCATATGTTCCAGAAAGAAGGGAAAATGCCTGTTCCAAAATGGCACCTGCCACTCTTGGGGTGGCATTCAGATGTTGCTTCTAAGTGACATTATACTGCAATGTGTGCAAGCTCAATTTGTTGCTGGGCTGATGTATGCCCTTCACTCCCCACCCCCCACTCCTTTCTTGCATCAACAGTCCTGATTAGAAACTAACTGAGATTCTCTGCACAAATAGGGAGGGGGAAGGAGGGAAGAGTAATGCATGTATGTGACCTCAGCAACAGGCCAGGTTCCTGCATGTCCAGGTGTAATAACAGTTAAAAGAGATGTATAAAAGCAGCCTTCGGTGCTTGTAAACACTTTGATTGGCAGAGTGCCACAGGGGGCGGTGCTATCACCGATGTTGTTTAACATCTACATGCGCCCTCTCGCCCAGATTGCCCGGAGGCATGGGCTGGGTTGTCACCAGTATGCTGATGACACCCAGCTCTATCTGTTGTTGGGCGGCCGGTCCAGGGCCACCCCAGAGGACCCGGAGCGGGCGCTTCAGGATGTGGCGGGGTGGCTGAGGCTGAGCTGACTGAAATTGAATCCAACGAAGACGGAGGTCCTGTGCCTGTGTCGGAGTGGGTCGGGGGTAGGGATCCCATTGCCGGCCTTTGGGGGGCGCTGTGGTGCCAGCGCTGAGGGTCCGGAGTTTGGGAGTGCTCCTGGATGCCTCCTTAACTATGGAGGCCCAGGTAGCAGCCACTGCCAAGGCAGCCTTTTACCATCTATGGCTGATTAGGCAGTTGGTTCCCTTCCTCGAACACAATGACCTAGCAACAGTGATCCATGCATTGGTCACCTCGAGGTTGAACTACTGTAATGCTGTCTACATGGGCTGCCCTTGTCCCAGCTCCGGAGGCTGCAGCTAGTGCAGAATGCCTCGGCCAAGCTGCTGGTGGATCTCTCGGCGCGAGACCACATCCAGCCTGTGCTGAGGACACTGCACTGGCTGCCTATAGCGTACAGGATCTGGTTCAAGGTGCTGGTTTTAACCTTTAAAGCCCTCTATGGTCAGGGGCCTGCCTACCTAAGGGACTGCCTTTCCCCATATTCACCCCAGAGAGCACTGCAGTCAGGCACCCAACACCACCTGACCTCCCTGGCCCTAGAGAGGCCAGGTTGACAACCACCAGGACCAGGGCCTTCTCAGTGGCGGCTCCTCATGGGTGGAACGAGCTCCCAGATGACATCAGGGCCCTGCGGGACCTTTTGCAGTTCCACAGGGCCTGCAAAGTGGAGCTCTTCCCCAGGCCTTTAATAAGGAGCTGCCACTGGGGGGGGGGGGAAGGGTCCCTGGAAAACTGGCTTAGTGAATTCTCTAGCCCGGGGCATCGACTGGTGGAAGCTTTCTGGCCGGAGTCTAGTCAGGTTGCGGCGCTCAGTGTTGAAAGTACTGTACTGCTGCCATCTTCTGTGATTTCTGCACCAATTTTATGGTGATGAATTTTAAACTAAATTATGTATGTCACTGTTTTAAACTGTTTTATATTACTGTGAGCCACCTCGAGCCAGCTGTGCTGGTCAGGTGGGATAAAAATCTAAATAAATAAATAAATAAATAAATAAATAAATTCATTCTCAATTATGTCTCATGCAGGAAGGAACACTTCTTCTCAGTGGGCATGCTGGGATCTTTGATACAAACACAGTCATCAGGTGAGCTCAACCTCACTTGAACTCTTCGATTACATACAAGGGGAGGTCCTGATTGGATTGCCTTAGGCTTCCCTAGGGAAGTTCCAGCTCAGGTGCAACACTGGGCTAAACGGCTTTGCATTTTTCAAAGCAGCCGCTTGAACAGATCAGATTCATTGGAATTTTCGCTCAGAGGCATCCAAACAACTTGCTGACGAATCGGCTCCCTGCTTGTGACTGGCGGGCAGGACTTGAGCCAGACTGATGGATGGTGGGTCACAACTGCTTCCAAGAGAATGCCTTCTGCTGCATGCAAATGCATTATCGGGGGGGGGGGGGGGGACAGAACTGATGCTCTCTCCAGAACTATAATTTTAAATTGTTGTTGTTTTTGTTGTTACTATTATTATTATTATTTCTGCAAATACAAACAATTGATGGATTAAAACTCAAATGCTTAAGTAGCTTTTCACTAATGGAATGACTGGTCTGCTCTCTGAATACGTATGAAATTTGGCACACACACACGTTCCATGCAAACTCTTGGTTTCACTCCAAGATGCATGTCTTGACTTGTAAAAGGAATTTATTTTGGGAAAGGTCAAGTGACAAACCTTTTATCTGAGGATCCTTTAAAAAAAAGAAGAAGCGAGAACCAGAAACTGTCATCCATCTCAGCAGAGTCCACTAAAAAGATACTTTTTAAAGCTATTTAAATCCCAGCTGAAGTCCCTCCCTTCCTAGGCTGCTGAAATAAAAAGGTCACTTGCCGCTAACAGTATTTTCTCCATGCAGCTCATGGTCCAGAAGGTATCCCCCCCTTGGGATTAGGTGTATATATCTTTCCAAAGCCCTAGTTGCTGCAGTTTCTACTGAAGCAAATCAACAAGGATGGAGGCTAGTTTAAAATGCAGGTTATTTGTGCCAAGTCTATAATTTACTGTGTGTGGAAAGTTGGCCTATTAACATATTGCTGACTAGGAGAGGGAAGGTGAGAGAGTCAGAACTGGGATGTGTGATTCTGGTATGCCTGCAGTCATTTATTTTAGGAAGGTACTATAAAGACAGCCTGGATGGAATGTATAAATAATTTAAAGAGGTGACACTGTGGGGTTGTCTATTAACAAGCCATCCCTGAAGCCAGGTATGTCAAATACTTGGACGTAAAGACTATTCAGTCCCTTCAATTAACAGAGAATGAAAATAACCCAACCCTGCATGTTACGTACAGTGCCAGCAGAGGAGGACTCAGTTTCATCCCATTTCCCCTTTCTCCTTCTCACTGCAGCCCCTTGTTTGTTTTGTTCACCAGGGTCTCTAAACCCTCAGGCTGCGGTCACACGGCCCTTAAATGCGGGAGGAAGGGCTATTTCCTCCCGCATTTAAAGGGGCCATCTACAACGGCCGCAGAAAGTCCCGCACCAAAGCGGGCTCAAATGCGGGTTCCTCCCGCATTTTCCAACCCCGGGAAAATTGACAGTTTTCCCGGGAGTTGCGGGAGGAACCCGCATTTGAGGTATCTGGACAGCCCTCTCTCACAATCATTGAGAGAGCGGGGCTGTCCAGATGCTCCCGTCGGCCATTTCCTTCCCCCTTTACACTTGGGCGCTTGGGCAGTCAAGCGCCCAAGTGTAAAAGGGGGAAAAAACCCCCCAAACTTACCAGGCAGTGGTCGGGTCCTTTGCCGCCGCTTCCGTGGCCGCCTCCTCCTCTTCCGCAGCCGCCACTTCTGCCACCACCGCCTCTTCTGCAGCCGCCACTGCTTCCACTGCTTCTGCCGCGGCCGCCTCTTCTGCACCCGCTGCTGCTTCTGCTGCCACGGCCGCTGCCTCTTCTGCAGCTGCCACCACTGCTTCTGCTGCGGCTGCCGCTTCTGCCGCTGCAGCAACCCGCGGTAGAAAAATGCGGCCCCTTTAAATCCGGGAGGGCTCCCGGATTTAAAGGGCCCGTGTGACCGCAGCCTCAGAGGTCCTTTCTGCACTTGGATCTCATCCCTGGTTTTATCAGAGTTCAGCTCATGACAAAACACCTTACATTTATCCCTGGTTTTAACAGCATTCTTTTATCCCAGGACAAGTGTGGGGCAAAACTGGGGTGATCTCAATGTAATGTGGAAACAAAAAATACCCTGAGATACTTACAGGGGTGAACTCGAGTGTAGTATAGAATGTAAAAACACCCTGAGATAACCACAGGAGTGAACTCGCGTGTAGTGTAGAATGTAAAAATACCCTGAGATACTTACAGGGGTGAACTCGCGTGTAGTGTAAGGTCCTTTCCGCACTTGGAACCCATCCCTGGTTTTATCAGAGTTCAACTAATGACACAATACCTTGCATTTATCCCTGGTTATAACACCATCCGTTTATCCCGGGACAAGTGTGGGGCAAAACTGGGGTGACCTCAGTAGAATGTGGAAACAAAAAATACCCCGAGATAATTACAGGGGTGAACTCTCCTGTAGTGTAGAATGTAAGTTCAGGGACAGGCTTGAACCAGGATTTAAGGTCTAGTGTGGAAAGGACCAGGGACCACTTTCAGAATTAATAGGGCCCTGTGGGAAATGGGAGGGTGAGCAAAGGTCTGCTCTATCAATTCATTCCCCAGCTTTCCAGTTGAAGCCACAACCCAGATAATTTAATAGCTCACAAATATATTTTACTTTGTGTGCACTGCTAACAAAAATGGGAAGACTCAAACCACCAAGAGGCTGGTAGAAATGGCATCAACAATTCACTTGCCATACTTTTCAGCTTCTCAGTCTTTTTCGTTCACACAGACATGGGAAACGTTTAACAGCCATACATGTGGCAGCTGCATATATGAATGTAAAAGCCATGAGCTGATTATTTATTTCCTAGATGCATGTCCTGTCCCACGGTTTGCAGCACTCCCCCCCCCCAATACAATCCCAAGAAATTACCCAATCAAGGTGCAGCTGGGAGGTGATGTTTTGTATAGATCTGCAACAGCCAGCTCACACATGTAAGTCATTACTTGACATTGGAGTCATCAAATTATGCAGGTGCATGTCAGAATCTGCCCTCAAGTAAGAAACAAGTTTTCCAAGGAAGAGAGATGCACCCATTGAAGAAGGCTGCACAATGAAGTGTTTCTGTGGGATTAAGAATTGTTGGTACATAGGGGTATTGTGCCCAGTGTCTTTCCAGAGTGTCCTTCCATTTCAGTGAGATGTGCTCGTCAGTGTAGTAGCATAACCTATGTTTGTACAGTTTGATTCTATTGTCTTGAAGTAGTGCACCATCAAAGTGCTTAATATGTTGTTGAAGGCTTTCATGGCCGGAGTTCATTAGTTGTTGTAGATTTTCCGGGTTGTATGATCATGGTCTTGGCATTGTAGTACCTGACATTTCGCCAGCAGCTGTGACTGGCATCCTCAGAGGTATAACACAGAAAGATGGAGAACTCTCTGTGTCAATGTGAGAAGAAAAATGGTAGGCAGGTAATTTATATCTACTCAGGAAGGTAGGTTAGGGCTGAGTCATTATCTTGTAGGAGTTTCCCAGGCTGTGACATGCTAATGGAGGAGCTTTCCTGAGGAGGTTCTTTTGCATATGGATTGGCCGTTGAAATTCTAATCTTATCTGTACTCCTAAAATGTAGAGCATTTTGTGTTTTTCAGGACTGGAAACCATGCCCTATTTATTTTTAAACTCTCTTCTTTCCTGTTGAAATTGTGTTTATGAATTTCAGTGGCTTCCCTGTGTAATCCAACATGGTAACTGGATGTGTTTTCCAGCATTTCAGTGTCTTAGAATAAGATACTGTGTCCTGTTTGAAGACACAGCTGTCAGCATTTGATCCTGGTAGAATTCTCATATCTTTTACCTGGTAGAATTCTAGGACTATGTTTGGTATTGGTAGGTGTAAGGTTTTGTTCTTTTCTGAGACCCCGTTATATGTAACACTTGTAATGACACCTCTCAGTAGTATTCTGAGATGATTTACGTTTTGCTGTCAAAAGGTGAAAAAAAAGGGGGGAGAACTCAACCCAACAAATAGCTGCAAACCGAGAGTGTCAAGCTAACAAAAGAATTATAATGAAAAATATCAACATTTATTAGGGTGTACATATAAATAAAACAAAATTAAATTAAAAGAGACAGTCCAAGTATCAGACATTTAAAACTAAGTTCATAAAGAACTAATTGCAGTGCATATCAAGATGATGGATAAAACCTTTGATCTAAGCACCATACGCATTTTGGCCCCTATGGGCCTTCCTCAGTGGTCAATATTCCTTACTATAAAGTGACACACATCCAAAAATATTTGCTACAACAAGTAAAATAAGCCTGTGTCCTATTTCACTTGATGGAAGTCACACACACATCACTGACGAATGGGACATTTGATACCAGACTAATTTGGAGAATTTGCGCAACTACCACAGGCTTATTTGACTTGTTGTAGCAAATATATAGCATTCAAGATAGCAACACCTTGTCTTATATATATTTACATGTATATACAAAATTCTGCATGCATTTTTGGATGTGTGTCACTTTATAGTAAGGAATATTGACCACTGAGGAAGGCCCATAGGGGCCGAAATGCGTATGGTCCTTAGGTCAAAGGTTTTATCCATCAGCTTAGTATGTTATGCTGCCTCCTTGCCTTCCTTTAGCATTTCCTACCTAATTTTCACTGCCACCAAAGGCTCTTGCCTCAAAATTCTTAGTTGAACCCAGAGATGGTGGCTTAGTTGAATCTGGTAGAATGACAGAATGGTCAGCATGTGCAGTGGAGCAAAATGGGTTGCCGGCAACTGCGGGGCACTTCCCAGATGTTGGCATCTGATCGCACTCCTTTAATCTGACTGGCATTCATGCCTATGTTGGGGGCAAACTGTGCATGTGATTGCAACCTCAGTGTCTGACACTATTGAAAGTTTCCTAACTATATTATTCCTAACTGAGTTGCAAGAATCCTTCACCATTATTTTCCATAAGAAAACTAGATTTAAATATCAAAACATGAGAGCTAGGAGTGCAGCTAGCTACACCAGCATGGTGTAATGGCTAAGAGCAGCAGACTCTGATCTGGAGAACCAGGTTTGATCCCCCACTCCTCCAAATGAAGCCTGCTGGGTGACCTTGGGCCAGTCACAGTTCTCTCAGGACTCTCTCAGCCCCACCTGCCTCACAAGGTGTCTCTTGGGAGGAGAGGAAGGGCGCAAGGTGCCTCTTGTGGGGAGAGGAAGGGAAGGTGATTGTAAGCTGCTTTGAGACTCGTCCAGATAGAGAAAAACAGGGTATAAAAACCAGCTCTTCTTTTTAAAAAATACCAGTTTTAATAAATTACAAATGCTGTTGTTGGGGAAGCAGCTACGGCCCCCATCCATTATCAGTTTCTCCTGTGCAAGTGCAGTCAAAACAACTGAGGGGCTTGCCACTCAAACTCTATGCAAAAACTGCCTTGTACTGGGAGAATCTCCTAGTGACTTGACCCTGTGTTAATAAGGCAATCCAAACACATTTAGCAGTGTCAGGAAGGTGTGACTCTTTAGCAAATCAAGGTAGGAAGGGAGCTGCTTTGCATGAATGACAACAGCCTTAAACCGTTCTTCATTCAAGACCTGTAAAAACGAATTTACTATTCTGTTGTTGTGAGCATTTGAATGACAGATGCAGAATTCAGATGAAAATAGGATAGCGGTTTTAGTCTCCCAAGAGGTCACAGTTCCTCCATTTGGGGCAAGTTTCATAGCTGAAATTTTACAACGTAAACCACTTTAGTCCCAAATCTTTGGAAATCAGCAGAGCCAGGGAAGAGAGAGAGAGAGACCTTTGCTCCAGATCATCAGTTACTTGAAATCGATTATCTTAGACTGGTTTAACTCTGGACTGCGTTGCAAATCTGGTAACTGGCCAGGCATCCGCAAGTCCAGAAGAGTTCCTATAAATCTTGCTAGGTTGACACCTTTTGGTCAATGATAAAGAATGAGGTTTACATTCGACTGCTTCCCTTTTCTTGCCCATCAGCTCCATCTGTAAAGAGGAACCATATTGGCTGGTTAAATGAATTATGTTGTTCCTTCCCAGTTCTAGTATTATCCTTCTCTGGGGACCAGTAATGCTGGTGTAAGCAGCTGGACTTAAAACATGCAAAGGTCAATGGGTATGACAATGAGAGAATGTGACTTGCCTTGCTGGAGCAGGCCAGAGACCCTTGATTCTGGAACTCTCCTTCCAGTGATGGCCAACCAATTACCTCTGGAGGCTACCAAATTCCATCGATGGCCACCTCCAGCTGTCTGTTGGCAGCAGCTAGTGCTCAGAGGTATGTTGCCCTGCAGGGCTCATTTCGTAGCAGGAGCTCCTTTGCATGTTAGGCCACACACCCTGATGTAGCCAATCCTCCAAGAGCTTACAGTAGCCCCTGTAAGAAGAGCTCTATAAGCTCTTGGAGGATTGGCTACATTAGGGGTATGTGGCCTAATATGCAAAGGAGCTCCTGCTACGAAATGAGCCCTGTAAATGGAAGTTCCATGTAGCTGCCATGGTTAATAGTCATGAGTAGAGTTGCCAGCTCCAGGTTGGGAAATACCTGATTTTGGAGGTGGAACCTAAGGAGGACAGAGTTTGAGGAACTTTAATGGGGTGTAAAGCCATTTTCAATGTTTTTATAAATGATCTGGATAAGTGTGTGGAGGGGCTACTCATTAAGTTTGCAGATGATACTAAACTGGGAGAAGCAGCAAACACACCAGAAGATAGGGATAGAATTCAGCAAGATCTGAACACGCTGGAAAAGTGGGCCAATGTGAACAAGATGCAATTTAACAAGGATAAGTGCTGAGTTCTATGTCTGGCTAACAAAAATGATGAACATGCATACTGGATGCGGGATACACTTCTGAGTAGCAGTGTGTGTGAACAAGATCTTGGGGTATGGGTGGGCTGAAACTTAAATATGAGCAGTCAGTGTGATGTAGCGACAAAAAAAGGTGAATGCAATCTTGGGGTGTAGCAACAGAGGCATAACTTCCATATCACAAGATGTCATCATCCTGCTGTACACTGCATTGGTCAGGCCATGCCTGGAGTATTGTGTGCAGTTCTGGAGGCCTTACTTCAAAAAGAATGTGGACAGAATGGAGCGCATGCAGAGGAGAGCGACGAGGATGATCGGGGGCCATCATGACACATTGTGGTAGGGAACCGCAAAGAGAAGGACAATAGGCAGGTTAGGGCTACTGCTATTTTTAGAATTTTTTTTCTTGTTGGTTGAAATTTTTAGAAGCTCTGTCTTCCTAAAAATATAATAGCTGTACGTGACAAGAGCACTGTACCCTCTCCCTTTGTTAATGGGAAACGCTCTCCTGCTCGGCTGTAACGTGTTCTAACACTATGGAGAAGTCTCTTGTTATTTATCACTGTCAACAGAATGTAGAGAACCGCTGGCATATTCTGAAGGTGCGCTGCAGAAGAATGGCAAGTGGTCTGATTTTTTTGTCTCTGAGCTTCTGCCCAGAGAACCTCTTTTAAAGAGCAGCCCCTTGAGGATTGTCTTTTGAAAATCAAACTCAAGAATTTGGCATGGGGCAGCGGGGACAAATTATTATAACAGCCATTAGTGGTGCTACTGAGAGGGGTAAAGGGCCTAAAGCGAAGTGATCCTGTGTTTGGTTCAGCCCCTGGTATCTCCAGGCAAAAAGATCCCAAAGAGTGAACCTCAAAGCAAGAAGCACCAGATCAGGTAGGCCAGTGGCTGGACCACAGCACCAGCAGCATAACAAGGACCATGCCCAACACAGATTTGAGTTGATGAAGGACTCATAGCACAATACGGAACTTTGGTATCTTATTAGTGGCATCGTTGCTGCTGTGTGCCAACCAGATATGTGCAAAGGTGTGTGGGTTTGTGTGGCCTCTATGCCGTGATCTTGGACTTCCTTGGTGGTCTCCCATGAAAGTACGAACGACGGCTAACCCTGTTTAGCTTCTGAGATCTGATAAGACTGGTCTGGCCTGGGCCATCCAGGTCAGAGAACAGGGCACTGGAAATATTTTATTTTAAAGCAGATTTAATATCTATTTGTTAACTGCAGCAGGATTAGAAGGGTGCAACCCTTCTTAGGAGAGCGCTGCCAAACTCTTCTCAATGGAGTAAGAACGGCATTCGTTATGTTTTATTCGACCCTAACATAATTCATGTACGTTTACTGTAATGTGTTTTGTACATTTTAAAAATGTAATTAAAAAAACCCTAATAACACTGGCCTAGCTTAGAAGCCTTTAGCAGGAATGAAAGCAAGATACTATGGCCTTTTTCAAACTGTCTTTGTATTCCGTTTTAGTAACTGGTTGATAATGGATTTTTCCCCTGTCATTTCAGACAGACCCGTTTTAGTAACCGGCTGCTAGAAGAATTTATTTACCTGTTCATACAAACTTGCTTGTGTCAGGTTAGCAAAACATGGTTGAGCCGCTTTTGAGGGAAATGGCTTTTTTCTGTTTTCAACCCCTTCGTTGCGCTTCTGAATCGCTGTGGTGTGCTGTTTAAAATGTCCATAGCAGTTCCTACAATGCCGCTTTCCCCTGCCCCTTTTCGCTGCATGATCTTCCTCAGACTTTTAAAAAAATGTTCTAATGTGAGCACTGTAGCACCACTGAGATGCGCTGACTCCATTGAGTCAACACATCTCAATGGTGCTGCTGTAGCAGTTTGCTGTTTATGACTCTGGTTGTGGAAACAGTAACTACTCAACCACTGAGCCATAGCTCTTCCTTTACACCAGCTTTTAGAAGTCAAATCTGTGTGTCTTTTAGTGCAGGGGAGACCAAACTTTCCAAAAGCTTTCATTTCTTAATAAAACGAAAGGTTCTTGGATTTCATTGTTCAAAAATAGGTTCTTGATATCCAGTTGCAGGACTTGTTTAAAAACTCCAAGGGATTCAAACTGTTCTTTTAAATTGCTCAGGTTATTCTTTGTTATTTTTATGTGGCTTGACAAGGCCTAATTTAGTCTACAGGTTGTAAAATGGCACTTTTAAGTGTGTTTTCCCATTCTCAAAAACCTCCACAGAATCACTTTGGTATAAATTCACTGGATTTGACAAAAGCAATGTAGATTTAGGCAGACCTGCTTGCAATTTCGTGGAGCTATTAAGCTTTTAGAGAAACACACATTTCAGCTGAATCTTGATTAGTATGGGGCGATTCTGCTTCTACCATTCACTCTGCATTTTCTCAATTTGGATGAAAAAGGTGCAGCTCAAAACCACATTCAAATACCCTGGGCCAACACTGTACTGACTGCAAAGTCGACCTTGAATAACCATAAAATGGTCATAAATCTATGCAGAAGGTACCATAAAATCAGATGATTAAAGGAAGCGAAAGCGGCATGGAAAGTGGAGGCGACCATAAAACCTGATGGTCAAAGGAAGTGAAAGCAGCATGCAATGCAGAGGGGAATTCCTGTTCCAACGTGGCTTCGCTAAAACAATGGAGGGGAAAGCCAATGCAGAATCAGTCACAGAATTCAATAGGAACTTTACTGCAAGGATTTCAGTAAAATGTCACAGTCAGTACACACCCTTAATATATAGTCTGAGATCCAGAGGAGGGAGATCTACATAAGGGCGAGAATAAAATGTCCTTTGCTTAAGCAGGTAAAGGGTAAGAGAGTCCATGTATTGAAGGTTGCCAGGACCAGATCCCTCCTGGCCACTGGTGTGTGTGGGGGTAGGGTTCCCAGCTCCAGGTTGCAAAATTCCTGGAGATTTGGGGGTGGAGCCTGTGGAGAACAGGGACCTCAGAGCGGTAGAATGCCATATATCCACCCTCCAACATCTATTTTTCTCCAGGGGAACTGATCTCTGGAGATGAGCTGTAATTCCAGGGGATCCCCAGGCCCCACCTGGAGGCTTACAGATTTTAAGCCCTCCAGGTCTCAATGTCTGGGGCAAGGGCAGGTTTTAGCCTCCTCCACCTCTTCTCACATGCACTTTATTGCAGACTACAGTCCATTTATGTCAATTTAGGTAGTTATACTTCCTTTTTCTCTCAAACGGGGACCCAACACAACTTTATCCTTTACCTATTTTTTTAAGTATTGAGCAGGAGGCGATGAATTCAAACAACAGGCTTTTATTCAGTGATATTGCTCAGCTCCAAAGACAGCTCTATGAGAACGGCACCTTAATTTATATTGTTCCAACACATAACTTTCAACAATGTAACTATATACAAGCAATACTATTGGACCCAAGCAGGACTCAGTGATAGGGTATCCAGATTGGCTTCAGGACCAATGGGAGTCTTTATTCATCAGCCAATAAGAAATGGAGCTTTAGGATACCAGAGTCCTCTCAAGCTATTGCTGCTTCAATAATCCAAAACACAAACACAACATATTTTATCCTCACAGCCGGAACCCTGTAACTTCCATTAGTCTGCGAGTGACTTGCCCATGGTCCCTCAGCAAGCTGCCATGAGGGGACTGCTGGCTGAGTCTCCCAGATCCTGTTCCAACACTTCAGCCACTACACCGTGTTATAGCATTCTGTGTAAATTGGGATCCATGAAAGAACTGACCTGTAATTTGCATAGGCCTTTCTCAGGACATGTGATAACAACAAATGTCCCATGGCCAAAGAGACATTCCCTTTTCCTCGTGTCTCCTCTCTTCAACAGTGGGAAACTGCCCACATAAAACACTGGGAGAGATCAACAATTTTTGATGCTTTTTGACGTTACCTTTCACACCAGTTCTGAAGCCAGAGAGGGATCAAAATAGCAGACTGGGGCTGAATTACAGTTTGCTTATAATGAGGCAGTCACCACTCCAAGCCTGTTAGTCAAAGAATCCATAAAATATGAAAAACAGCCTGCACACATCAATTGTAAAATAGCATTTAGGAAGGAACAAATAGGCCCTTTTCGCTGGCTCTTCCTTCTGGGATCAATTTCTCCCTTAATAAATCAAGATGTTTGATTATCCTGTGGGGTGTCATTAGGAACATCTCACGGGGAAAGCATCCAAATGCACCAATGACATTAATCAGTTACGGGCATCTATTGATTCGATTTGCTAAATGAGGACGCACAAACCTGGGGAAGTAAAATATTAGCCTGGAAAGAGATGGCATTTTTAAAAAAATGTATTGACTATGTGGGCTAAGGATAATATGAGGCAGCTGTGCTCAGCGTTGTACCGTTCGACAAGAGAATTGGATAGGAAATTATCTCTGTGTTAAAGCTCTGATAAAGAGGCCAGTCTACTGCGTTAACAATGTCTCTTAATCACTTTCATGGAACCAGAGGGCAAAGAGGAATTCATAACCCTTTAGCACTGTCTAGGGAAAAATTAAGTGGAACGTCTATGATCTTTTGTTGGCTAAAGCTCTTCTGGGGACCCTTGTTCTCATAAAACAGTTGCCAAGCTAGCTAACAATAAACAAGCAAGATCTCCATCCTTACTGATGATTTGGGGGAAACCACATCTGATGTTCCTTCAGTCCACCTCTTTTGCTACTAGAAGAGCTATTCATAACAGTGACAAAACCAGACATAGATCTGAGAATCAAGAAAGGCACTGGCAGACAGTCACTGGCAGACATTGCACTCTATCCAGGAAAGTTTTTCCAGCATGATTTATCATCTGCTAAATTCTGCCATTCTGCCATTTATCATCTGCTAAAGGCACCAGGGATGTTGGCAAGGCTAGATATAAGCAGAGAAGAACAATTAAGTCATCCACGACCAGTTCTAAGGAGCATTCTAAGGAAAGACAAATTGACATGATATTGAATTTTGGAACAACCATTATTTATTCATTTATTTACTGCCATTAAGTCACAGCCTACTTATGGTAACCCCATGGGTTTTCAAAGCAAGAGATGTTCAGAGGTGATTTGTCCTTGCCTGCCTCTGTGTACCAACCCTAGATTTCATTGGTGGTCTCCCATTCACATACCAACCAAGGCCAACCCTGCTTAGCTTCCAAGATATTATGAGACCAGGCTAGGCATATAAAGCTCTAAATGGCCTGGGACTTGGGTATTTAAAAGCCCCCCTCCCCCGTGCAAACCTGCCTGATATTAAGATATTCCTTCAAGGCCTTTTTAACAATAATGAGCGATTATGGTTATTTGTCTTGCAGGTTGGTTTTCTATTGCTGGTGTCCAGGTCTTCTTCTCGGATAATTCATCTCCTCTAGAAGCTTTTCAGTCTGGTTTCAGACTAGGCTATGGAATGGAGATGGCTTTAGTTCATGACCTCTATCTAAATGTAGACAAAGGTCAGGCCTCCTTGTTGCTCTTCCTGGATTTATCTGCTGCCTTTGATACAGTGGACCATGCCATCTTGTTGAGGCACCTGAGGTCAGAGGTATGCATCAGGGATTGTGCATTGGACTGGTTCAAGTCATTACTAACAGACCAGACTCAAAAAATTGCTATTGGAGACCAGTTATCTTTGGTGTGAGACCTATCCTGTGGGGTTCCACAGGGCATAATCCTATCACCCATGCTCTTCAATCTCAATGAGAAGCCCTTAGACCAAATCATTTGTAGTTTTGAGGTTGGCTGTCATCAATATGCAGATGGTACACAGCTATATATATCCTCATCCAAGTCTCCTGGTGATGCTGTAGAGGTCCTAAATCACTATCTGGTTGCTATGGTTTAACGACTAAGAGTGAACAAATTGAAACTAAAACCCTGGGAAGGCAGAAATAATGCTGGTTGGGAAGGTGGAGGTCTTGAAGAACATTATGCCTCTGCTTTCAGTGGGGTTCAGCTGACCCTTACTGACTCAGTTAAGAACCTCAGGGTTATACTGGACCCAGTGTTACTGCTGGAGCAGCAAGCTAATGCAGCTGCAAAAAAACGCCTTCTTCCAACTCAGTTTTATTTAATTTATACTCCATGGTTTTCCCATGGGCTCAAGATGGTGCACACTCTACCAGACACTTAGCTTCTGCAGTAGCGAAGCATCAGATGCCTTCAGGTCACATTGTGGGACCTTCTATTTCTTTAAAATCTTAAAACAGTTGAATAATGGAATTCCAAGCCTATCTACTCCTGAAATTGATAATATTCCAGTAACTAAAAGAGTGCTTGACTCAATAAAGGAAATCTTCAGCTTGCAAGACCCGAGCAAGGCTGTTAATGAAAGGACATTTTGGAGGTCATTAATCGTGGTCACCATAGGTCAGAAGCAACTTGGTGATACGTAAGACACACACACACAAGAGTACTATCTACTTAGTTTAAAAGATTTATTCAGTTAGGATGGTTTGTTATGATTTTTAAGAATTCTTTCTCTCATATTAAAATATTGCTTGATGTCACACCTGAGCCATATGTTTCCCTGGACCTTATTTTTTCCAAAGGAGCCACTTCACAGGAGGAAGGTCAAAGCTTTTGAAGTTTCTCTTTAATTTTAAATTCACTGCCTTTGAATTACAGGGAAGTTAAGAAGATCTGTTCCACAAATTAAAAAATGGTGCAGCGGCAGAGAAGATATACTGGATTAATTTTACGGTCGCTTTCATTGAGGTGTGATGCTTTCTTCATTATTAGGAAAGGCTGATAATATTTAAGGATTATAATGGTGTTTTCAGGAGAATACTCTTCCGAAAGGCACACTTCAGAGAGAATGTGAAGATAGCCTCTCATATAACAACCAGTTTACTTCCAACAAGCCTGGGCTGATTATGCGGTGAATTGAAAGCCTTGCCTCTGGGCCGAATCTGAGGAAGATTGGTGAATAACTCTTGTGGTTTTTTTGTTTTTGTTTTTTTTAAATATGGATAGAAGCCATGTCTCACCCCAGTTCAGATCACAGCTATGGTAGGGGCATTAAGCTTTTCCCCCTGCAGACAAAGAACAGTTCCAGAAGGGACAATAGTCAGTGTGTGTGGGGGGGAAGGTTACACCCCGCATGTCAGCAAATTAAGACTATTTACATTTTTTAAAAATTCATGGAATCCATTATTAAGTCTCCCAATGTTACATTTCACTGGGCTCTCAGGCAGCCAATCTGACAAGCAATTTAAGGATTTTGTCCTGTTGCTGAGGTTGTTTTTGTAGAGGAAACTCAGGGGTTCAAATGATAATCTATTGAATATTGCAGGTATTTCAGAGGTCTCTGGGATTTTCCAGGAAGAGTTGGCAAATTGTTAAACACTGAGCAGAATTGTAGAAATGGGTCTTTTAAATCTTATTTAATTTACAGCACTTACATCAACTTTTTAATTAGAATGGTACCATTCGGCAATAGTGACCTTTCATAGTGGAGATTTATGATCAAACTCTACTTCAAAGAGAACGAGGAATAATTGGTCAAGATGAGGCTAGAAAAGCCTAATCGGGGTGAACGAAAGGGTAAATGTACTGTGAGAGGAAAACCCCTCTTCTGACTCGCTGTGTGTTTTTAGAAATTAAAATACAACTTTAATATTTTGTTTAGAGTTGAAAATGAAAGTTAATGGTATAGAAAAAAGAAATAGCTAGCAAAGTATTTACTATGATGATATTCTTAGATAAAAAGCTTTGCTAAATACATAGCTACAAGCTATATAGAACTACCAAGCTTATTTTAACAAAGTAAATGTTGGAAAATGACCAAGAGCACTAGGTGTGCTGAGGGTCCAGCCAAAGAACAAAAGTCATTAATCACAAGAGTGCCTACCAATTAAAAGAACTAATTAAAAGTGCAAAACTTGTATTATACAAAGGGGACCCCTACTGGCCAAGGTAAAACAGCCTATTTTACAAAACTAGTTTTAATTTCGACAAAAAAAGTCTTTATAAAATTTAATTAAAATCTTCTGATGGGTCAAGATGAAGAATAATAGGTAAATTCAATGTATTTACAAAAGCTTTATGTTATAAGCGATTTGAAACATTAGAAAATGCATATACAGAGTTTAATTTTTAAAATAATGCTATAATTTTGTATTTTTCCATTTTAACGTATTCTTTATATATTTTTAGTAGAAATAACCCATAAAATGGTATTAGGAATGCTGTTACATGTATGTATCAGTATAAAGGAACCATTTTTGTAACAAAACTGATAGATTTGTACTAAGAATGAACTCAGCCTGAAAAGTTCATTAAAAGGTGAAGCAAGGGAGAATGGCCAAAAGATGCATTCATTAAAAGGTGAAGTCTGGGAGAATGGCCAAAAGATGCATTCATCATGTCTAATGAAGTAAACACCTGCATAGTAAGGCTGAAATGCAGCCAGGTAGCCTCTTGTTTGTCAAATGCTTGATAAATGACTGTTCAAACAAAGAGACTTAAATTGAGCAGGTGCAAATGATGTCAACAATTATGTAAACTTGGGAGGAGCAAGAAAAGCATATAAACAAGATCCCTGCTGTTACTCACTGGGCATCTGAATAGAATTTTTGGCTGTATAGTGTCCCTTATTTGAAAAAACTTTTTTCCTACCCTTTACTGCCTGGAATTGTCTATCTCACTGTGTGGTGTATTGGCTAGCTATATAAGTCAAAGAACCTTAGCACCCTCAGGGCATTGCCTTCATTTCCATTTTGCTTATTTCTCCTTAGCTAGGAGGTGAAGGAGGAGAAATAACATGATTCCACTTTTTTTTGGCACCAGAGGACTTGCCGTTTGACAACCTGTCCCAAAACAATTTGAACAATCCCTGTGACACATCACCTTTAAGAGATAAGAAGTATGGTTTTCTGGCTAGCCCTGTTTTCACATGCGTTAGCCGCCATCTTAATTTCATCTTGTACAGTCTGTGGCCTGGCAATATCTTTTTCAGGTTCCCATTAAATATCAACAATATGTGACTGTTTTGCCAAGAAAGTAAAGGCCAAGTAAACAGTTTTCTTTAATAGCTAAAAACTGTCTGTTTCACACATTTTGTCCCAGGTAAATCCTGTTTGGTGAAAGAGTTTCAATTATTTAAGGAGGAACTGGGGCTGGCTAAATAGTTGTGCTGATCAGCTTCATTGGGTGCCCAAATGTGAGTCCTGTAGCACCTCAGATGGGGCCGCGGTGGCTCAGAGATTAAGATGCTGAAGTTGCAGACTGGAAGGTCTGTAGCTCAGCTGTTCAAGACCCTAGTGCCATGTGATGGAGTGAGCTTCCATCTCTGGCTCCAGCTCCTGCCAACCTAGCAGTTCGAAAGTAAGAAATTGCAAGTAGATAAATAGGTACCGCTTCAGTGGGAAGGTAACAGCATTCCATGCACCTCAGCATTTAGTCATGCTGGCCACATGACCTCAGAAAAGTATTTGGACAGCGCTGGCTCTTCAGCTTGAAAACAGAGATGAGCACTGCCCCCTAGAGTCAGAGTCGACTAGCTTTTGAGCAAGGGAAACCTTTACCTTTAGCAGACACCAACAAAAAATTTGGGGGGGTATAAGCTTTCAAGAGTCAAAGCTCCCTTTGTCAGATGCCCTATGACACTCCCTCAATAAATATCCTTGGTAATAGACGCGGTGTGGGTGGCGGTGGGGAGGGAATAGACCCTGGGAACAAGTTGCCTAGAAAGTTACAGAGGAACTTCAGCATGAAGAGAATGAAGGCAAAATTCTTTTTATCTTTCATATTTTACTTTTCTTTTATGGAACTCATGTTGATCTACTTGGGATTTCCAGAAGTCTTCCAAGAACTGATCAGACACAGAATGGTTTAGCTATAGTTGTGTTGCTATATCATGTCCACCAAGTTCTCAATCTGAACACTTTTCTCTGTGCTAAGTGCAAGTCAGAAAAAAAGTTTAGGAGAATCAGCATCTGTTGCCTTTGGAAATGCTAGGTGTCCTGTGAACTGAATAATTTCTTTTCTCTGCGAGCTACTGTCCGCTCAAAGATTCAGTATTTTATGAAATCACATTGTTGATTTGGTCTACAAAGCAGGAGTTTATTGCAGGTGGCACACTGTGAAAATTACAAACTATTGGCTTTCAGACATGTCAGACTTTTTTTTTTTACTTGCTATTATGGAGAAAATTGTGGTCTAAACATTCTAAGAAAATGTCCAACTTGGACTTTTGAGAACTGCTTGTCACCTGGCAAAGTAAAACTTAACAGAAGTATCTTATATGCGTTTTTCATACTTGGAAATGAAATATGGGTCACAAGCCATGTGTTGTGATGTAGGAGATCTGTAACCCAATCTCCTGATGTTCTTATATTTTCTTCTTAAAAAGCAGTTACAAGGAGCTCCAAACTGGTGCAGTGAGAGGAGGCTGCATTTTTGCTCTTTTTACTGAGAGATGCCGGAGATTAAACCTTGGACCTTTTGCATACTGAGAAGCAGATACTCTGCTGAAAGCTTTCAGGTTTAGAGAGCTTGGACCAAACTCCTGTTAGTCATGCTGTCTGGTGGGGAGGAGTGTGGAAAGAAGGCGTAGTGATTAATTTTCCAAAAATGTTCAGTTGCTACTTCCTGGTTTGGAGCTTAGAAAGATATCCTCCTTTTCAGAGAGGTCTTCAGCTACTTCCACCTTTGTGTCCAGGTCTGTTGGGTGGAGTGGGTAAGACCTGAGCATGTGGTCCTTGGGTCAAGATGGAGGGATTAAGGAGCAGTAGGGTTGCCAAGTCCAGGTTGGAAAATACCTGAGGACTTTGGGGGTGGAGCCAGGAGAAGGGGGGGTGTTGTGTTTGTGTTCTTGATTATGCTGCCTTACAACTATGGTTTACCTATGGAAGGGCTCTGGTATCCTAATGCTCCAATTCTCATTGGCTGACTAAGAAAGACTCCCATTGGTCCTTAAGCCAATCTAGGTACCCTATTGCTGAGCCCTGCTTGGGTCCAATAACATTGCTTGTATATAGTTACATTGTTGAAAGTTAATTGTTGGAACAGTATAAATTAGAGTGCTGCTCTCTTAGAGTTTGTCTTTAGAGCTGAATGATGTTATGAATAAAAGCCTGTTTGCTGGATTCATTGCCTCCACCTCAATACTTAATAGGGCTGTTGGGGAGGGGAGGGACCTCAGCATGGTACAATGCCATAGAGTCCAGTCTTCAAAGCAGCCATTTTTTTGAGGGGAGCTGATCTCTGTCAGCTGGAGTTCAGTTGTAAAAGTGGGAGATCCCCAGGCCTCACCTGGAGGCTGGCAACCCTAAGGAGCAGTGTGACAGCATCCCCTCCTTGCTTCTTGGCTATGTCAGGTCTCAGGACATCCTGTAAAGCTAGGCCCCCACACTTTTTGAGTCTATGGGCACCTTTTGAATTCTGACACAGCTGCGGATGGCACAGCTACAAAATGGCTGCCATAGGAGGCAGAGTTGACCGCAAAATGGCTACCACAGCTTTCCTTCAGTCACACACTGAAGACCCTTGTGCTGTGGTGGCAGCTGCTGCCAAAGCAGCATTTTAAAATCTGCACGGCTACTCTCCCAAGGGCCAATAAAAAGTTTTGCTGGGCAAAAGCCCCATCAGGGCTTGCCCACCTTTTACAAACATGTGGTGGGCACCAGGAAAGTTGGTGGTGGGCACAGTGGTACCCATGAGCATCATGCTGGGGACCCCTGACTGAAAGCTTCAGGGATCACTCCCAAGACCTGCCCCCCGACTGGGGTCTGTAGCCAACAGACATGCATGTACCTGCACTTCCAAGGACTCCTGTGCACAAGGACTCCGTAACATCTATCACATCTTCTTCTCCCACCAGAACAATGAATACTGGCTATTCCTGACCAAGAAGACGGACTCAAAGATATTACTCTTTCCAGGAATTGGCCAGTGTTTAAAAGCAGAGAAATTTTATATCTGTTTTTCTTTTGGGCTCTAAATCATGCACAGTATCAATGGAGTGTGCTGAGAATGCTGGAAACACTGATTTATGGCGTTCCCATGTGGCTTTCATGCAGCTTAGGTGCAAATTGGCTTTAACAAATATTTTACTCTCTGCGAAAATCTTCCAAACTGTCACTCTCCTCTTCCAAAGCTCTGCACGTCTTAAGACGCTAATCCTTCAAACGCACACTTCGTCAGCATCTGTTTCACTTTCTGAAGCAGTTCCTTTTTTAAAAAAAAAAATGAAAACGAGAGAAAGTGTGTTGTATTATTTTCCATTTCTTCTGACAATTGGATTAACCCAGCAGTGCTTTTTAGGCATTCCAGAACGCATATGCCCTGTGAAAGACACCACTGAACTGGATCACTGGATTGAAACAAAATCAGTTTGTTCCAGAAATCCATCTGTCTTGATTTGAGAGCGGAATTACTTACAATTTAATCAGTACAATTGGCCAATCCACTGCGAAGTTGCTTTTGAGACAAAAGCCCATCATACATCTAGCATAAAAGAACTACTCATTCCTAGCACGCAGTGACTACTAGAGGTCAGTGCCAATAGCTTCAATAGCCACTAATGTGACTGCGCCACTATTCCCTCCTAAACACCATGCAGCACAGATGTAGTTCTTGGTCAAACGCTGTCCAAGTAGCTAGGTAGAAATTTCAGCAATTGAAAATGGCTGTGGCTCATTTACTATCTGGAGTAAGCCACAGCTCACACATTACGCCAGTGCTAAGGTCATTGCATTGGCTGCCTTCCCTTGCCACCTCCTGGACCAGCCTCTCTTTCCATACCTGGCATGCCTCCAAAGGATCAGGTTGACTCAGGCCATGTCCACAAAGGTATATGTTTCTCTGACAGGCCTTTTCTACCACCTGAGTGAACCCACACAACCTCTGATGATTTGGGGGAACCCCAATAACAGAATTTCAGGGGGCATTTGGGACTGCAGAGGCTTGGGAGATGCAAGAAAGTCATGCTCTGCAGGCAGAAATTCTCCAGTGCGTGGGAAACTCCTGTGTTTTCTACTGTTATAATTGCTAATGTTTCTAAATTGCAGTTATTTCCTGACCCACATATGATTCCTACTGTTAAGTACAAAATGTTTATTTGCAGCAAGATTGCATGGGGGTAATCATCCCTACTCTTTTTGCTGTAGCTTTTGCAAAAATTACTGCGAAATTGATTTGTGTCTGGTCACACATACAGGTTAAAAATAATCCACTGCCCCCCTTCAGAACCTGTGATACTGCCAGTTGTTAAATCGATACAAAGCAACTGATAAGCAACAAAAATAGATTATCTGTTTGTGGAAAGAATATCTTATTTCAGCATTGTGTGAAGGTAGCTCCCATTGAAAGCTACGTAAGGTTTTTAATTTGATTGACTCTGCAGGGGGAGAGAGAGAGCATCAAAATAGGTTTTTTCTCCTTTGATACACAAAAAGCATTCAGTAAGGTAGAGAGTAATTATTTACTAGCCTGTCTTAACCCTTCTAACTTTGGCAAGCTTTTATTGATTGGACTACAGGTATTTACTCTAGGACCGTTGCAAGGCTTTCTATGGTGGGCACGTTCCCTACACTGGGTTGCTAACCTCCAGGTGTAGCCTGGAGATCTCCTGGAATTCAACTGTATGCCAATATGTTCCACTGAGGTCCCTTCTCTCCCCAAACCATGTGTACCCCAGGCTCCACCACTAAATCTACAGGAATTTCCCAACTAGAGTCAGCTACCCAATTCCTACACCGTTTAACATGTCAACAGGTATTAGACAGGGCTGTATGCTGACTGTGCTGCTGTTCACCATAGTACTTGAACCATTGGTTGTTTTAATTAGGTGCATAGCTGCTATACAAGGAATTCAACTGGGTGAACGCCATCTTAAACTTAGTTTATATGCTCATGATATTGTAGTCTTCTGAACAGACCTGCAAAGATCTAGGGCCACCCTTAGTAATTGAATTCTATAGTCAAGTTTGCCTTCTTCCTTTAGATATGTAGCACTAGCTTTCCCCTAAAGACTATACAAAGGCAAATCTGAAGTAATGCTGATAAACCTAGATGTGAATGAAACTAATAGTGAGTGCTGGTATGTACAACTGAGATGTGAATTAATACTAGTTAAATGAGCCTGCTTTGGCCAGGAGGGTGGGGTATAAATTGAATAAATAAATACATTATTTTACATATGGAAGTGAAGATTGGTGGTGGGGTACTTTTGATCCTGATTTGGTTCCTGGTTCGATCATTTTATTGCTCATAGACCAATAGGTCATAAGCAAATATACAAAGTATAATATATACAATGGAGTATAGCATACATTGTAAGTTACCGTTTACAGTTTCACAGAGTTATACACAGATCTTAGAAGCTAAGCAGGGTCAGCCCTGGTCAGTATTTGGGTAGGAGACCACCAAACAAGTCCAAGGTTGCAAGCCATGGCAAACCACCTCTGAACATCTCTTGCCTTGAAAACTCTACAGGTTTACCATAAGTCCACTATGACTTGATGACACCCCCCCAACCGCCCCCCCCCCCCCCCCCGAGACTAAAGCTGAATTTAAACTAAATTAAAACCCAACAAGTTCGGCCCAGGCAGGCCAAACTAGATGTTAGCAGAAGAAATGCATAGCTATTACTAATAGCTGTGCTCACATCTTGATCCCGGTCAAATCAAGTTAGCAATATTTCAGTCAGATCTTATGCATAACAGATGTATTTGCAAATGCATGGAAACATCTGCACAGGTGGTAGAACCTGGAGAAGTACCTGTAAAGAGGCTGGTATATAACAGTGCGATCCATACCAGAGTTACCCTCTTCGAGGCCCATTGACTTGTCTATTTAGGATTGCACTTTAAAGGGCTTATTTCAACTGGCAGCAGTGCAGAGAACTCTGTATGCGAGTGATAGCTCCCTTCACATCTGGCTTGCTTCCAGAGAGTCAGCAGAGTTTTTAGGACACTGGTAGAATGTGCTGCTCCTGAGCCATCTCAGCCAGGAGGTAATCCTTCGGTTAGTAACAATGAAATCTATTTGTAGTTCATATGTTGCTGAACCAGAAGCTAAATCAGGAGTCACAACCATAGATGGTAAACATACTATGGTAAACTATCCTTGTATTAACGTGGTTGAGAGACCTCACTTACTCATTGTTCTCTTGAGAATGGGTGTGGTAATAGAGCATGGGTTTGAACACAAAGGGCTGGAACCCATCAAAAAGGACTTCCATTCCTTGAAGTACAACTTCCCCACTTCATCCCTCTTGTCCTCCAGTTCCCCCATTACGCTACTCTTGGGGGTCCCTCATCCCCCAAGAGCAGCGTCTCAGTTGGCATTGGCAAAAACAACAACAACACTTCAATGGGATCCAACTCCAAATGCATAACTGTGACCTCAACATGCACCTCAGGTTTCATGTTGATACCTTAGTCTTCAGAGCAGAAGGCATTGTTTCCATGGCTGCTGCCCAAGCTTGAGAACGGATGCTAGCAGGGCTGATATACAGTTTGTCCTTGAAATGCAGGAAGTTGTCCTGAACGTGCGCACCAACTTTCCTCTTCGAGGGAGAGAAATAGGGTTGCCAAGTCTGGGTTGGAAAATACCTGGGGACTTTGGGGGTGGAGCCAGGAGAAGGTGGGGTTTGGGGAGGGGAGGGGCCTCAGCGTGGTACAATGCCATAGAGTCCACCCTCCAAAGCAGCCATTTTCTCCAGGGGAGATGATCTCTGTCAGCTGGAGATCAGTTGTAATAGTGGGAGATCCCCAGGCCCCACCTGGAGGCTAGCAACCCTAGAGAGAAATGATGTCACGTTGTACTTTGCATCTTATGCCTCCCTGTGAAAATGAATGTGGAGGTCAAGGTAGACACCATGAATACATATAGCGAAGTTCTAATATCTCAAGGTTGCTACGAGGTTGCTACGGTGTCTCATCACCTTATCTGGATTTGGTTTTAAGGTGCTAGAATTGCCTCTCCCCACCCATGAGCCACTGTGAGCAAAAAGCAGACAACTGGAGCTGTATTCTCCCCCCCACCCCGGTCTTTTCTAAGGAAATACACAAATTGTCACAAAGAATACAAGTTAGCTGAAAACCCAGTCATCTTTGTTTAAAAGCAGCCAGGGAACATTTTTCTGTGATCATATTGTGGTGGTGGGGGAGGAGGGTTGGAAGGATGCCCCCCCCTCCCGTGCTCTCCCTAAACAACTTGCATCCTGATTCAGACGGAGGAGAGCTTTATACTGAGCCAAATGGGAAGCCGGTGCCACAGCAGCACGGAACGGCTTTACATAGCAAATGCAGGTTGGGCTTTTCTCTCTCTTCCCTTCCCCACTTTCTCTTTGCTTTTTCAACACCTGTTAAAGAACTCTGAAGAGCTTGAAAGCTTGCATATTGTGCTGGGGTATTAATAAAAGGTATTACATATAGGGTTGCCATTCCCCAGGTCTGGGCGGGGAATCCCCCACTTTTGGGGGCTGCTGTTCACCGCTGTCTGGGGGAAGCCCTGCCCACAAACAGTGACATCCCCACATGACACCTCCGACGTGCTGACATCACTCAGAAGTGACAATATTGCGTCGGGGACATTGTGTGGCAACGCTCTGGTTTTTGGGCAAAACTCTATGGTTTGACCCTGATTTTATGAAATGACATCATTTCTGGGTGACGTTAGCACATTGGAGATGTCCCCGCCCACTCCCAGAATGCCTCCCATAAATCCCCACACTGGCAAGATAAGGGAACCTGGCAACCCTAAATGCATAGTTTTGGCTTTTGAATTTTTAAAAAGTAACGGTATTTTAAAATTTTCTCAGGCACAAACTAAAATCGGGGCTCTTTTGTTTCTTGGGACAGAGGCCTGACTCACTTTTTCTGCTGATTTTTACTCTGCTACACCATATGCATTTTGGGCACAGTAGGCAAATTCAGTTGTCATCTCCATAAAAGATGGTGGGCTTCTTTAAACAAATATAAAAGCAGGCAAAGGGTACACAGAAATACACAATTTACAAAGATATTTTAGAGGAAGCATTTTTCTTTGGTTGGAATATTGCTGGAAGAAGCCCTTGGATCCTTACACTGTATTCCTATGCAGGATTGCTCCAATCCAAGTCCACTGACGTCAGTGCGCCTAGAGTAAAGTAATTGTGAGTATGATTGCAATGTCAGACAGAGTTCCTCCTGCTTTGGACTTTTTGACTTATCAAACCAGTCACATACTTAAGTACTTGGAAGTAAACTATGGCTACCCTGACCTGGATAGCCCAGGATAGCCCAGTCCTGTGTCAGATCTCAGAAGCTAAGCAGGGTATTTGGACCTCCACAGAACACCAGGGTTGTGATGCAGAGGCAGGCAATGGCAAACCACCTCTGAATGTCTTTTGCCTTGAAAACCACACGGGGTCACAATACGTCAGCTGTGACTTCATGGCACTTTCTACTGCCACCAAACAGAGTCCAGTGGGTTTTTGTTCTCAAATAGGTATGCACAGAATTGCATGCAGCTTTTTATTAAGAAATCTTATCACCCAGCCACCCACCCACCCACAGACACACACACACGCACAAAATTAAGTTCAAAATTGAGAAAGACTAACTGGGTGGTATTACTGAGTGGCTGGAGGGCTGGTTGCAGATTGAGGGGGTTGGAAGGGATGGCAGAGACCACACCATTTCCCTCTGGATAACACACAAGCCTATTGAACCAAGGTCAGGGGCTCTTCTTCAGTTCATTGACTTGTTATCTGTTAAGAAACTGATTTTTGTGCTTGCATGTTGTTAGTTTTTGCAAATGGTATAGGTAGAGACAAAATCAGGTTAATGTGTTCTGGCTCCACCCACCATTTGTTGTCCTTTGCCCTACTAGCCCCACTGGACACCAGCCACCACTGCAACCAAGCATTGCGAATTTTGTGTGGTATCTTGTATATTCATGGTTCTGTGCTGCCTGCTCCTATACTCTGCTGTTTTTGAAAATAGTGGGTGGTCTGCATTGGGCCATCAGAGAATGTTTGAAATAGCAGATTATTCAAGTCATTACTGCTAGGCAGCTCCTGTTAATATTCCTAGTTGTCTGGTGGTACGAAGACTTAAAAAATAAAAACATATTACTTTTGTTTAATGTTAATGTCACTGAAAACATGGAAAATGCAATTGTAAAAAATGGTCATAGCTGATGCAGTTTAATTTTGTATTTTTAAGTAGTTCATTGAATACTCATGCATTATTAGTTGGTTGTGTATGCAGATTTCATGACTAAAATAAATGTATTCTTCTTCTTGTTTCTTGATTTTTGTGTATTCACCTTTAACTACTATGAAAGTACAGGGACGCAGTTTTATATTCTTGCCTCAGGCGCAAAATTAGCTAGCTACAGCTCTAGCTCTGGATGTCTTACTATGTAGTTTGGAAATGAGGTAGTAAGAGAACAGCTCTTTGACAACAACATACTCTCCGGACTATTTAGAAGATCACATTGATGCAGCCCAATTTGTTGCAATATCTGTGGAGCAATATTAAAAATATCAAGTTCGTTTCATAACTGCATTTGTTATAACCGATGGAACTCTATAGGGTTAATTTCCCAAAGGGAATGTCTGTTTTCTTCATCCCAGGAATCCAAGGCTGAGATTTTTGGTTGATGAAAATCTGAGTTAAAATGCTGATAGAACTGCAGGCTGAGAATAAGCCAAGAAGAGTGGGACTGCTGTGAAGAGGGACTGAGGCAAATGCGCCCCCCCCCATCTGCAGCATCCCAGCAACTAACCAGCAAGAGACTGACAAACCAGGGGCCTACAGAAGCTTTCAGCCAAGGACCCTGCTGCCCTTCTCAGGGGCTATTCCCATCTGCTCTCAACTCACAGAATGGCTCTGTGCAGTAGCTACTTTAAGGGACTACAGTTATTAATTGCGTAGGCCTTCCTCTGTAGTGTCTAATGGCTCCATTCAGATGTCACGATAACTTTGAAGGTGCTGAAGGGGGGATTTAAATGGAAGCCACACAGCAAGAGGGAAGAGAGAGGGGTCTCCAAAAGGTTGTTTCAGAGTGCAGTTTATGAGATCTACTGAAGTGGAGGGACAGGAAAAGAGAAAAGGGGATCCTTAACCATATCCATAGCCAGAGACAGGAGAAGACACGAGGAAGAAGAGGAGTCTTGTCTTGTCTCACCCTGTTGTTTTAAAACAATGTCTTGTATTAATACTGTTTACAGAGAAGTGGGGGTAGGGGTGATTTTTGACCTCCTGCTACAGACTCTCTCTTGGTTCCCCACACTGTTCCTGGGGGGTCTGCAGAAGAATAACTCCAGAGGGCACAAAATGCTCCAGCGGAAGTGGGGAAGGGAAGCAAGAAGTCGCTTTCCTCACGTGTGACTCCAGTTTTGCTGCTCAGGATCCAAGCCATGGCTGTTGGCTTTGGAAAGTTCAGATAGACCTAAGTTCAAAAAAACCTAAGCTACTGGACCACTTTTGCTACTATGTTAATAGAAAACAGTTGTCCTTCTTTCTGTTGTATTTGACGCTAGGGTCATTAATGAATGCTGTCCAGTTAACTGCGACAACAGCAGGAGATCGATATCCAGCAGTAGAAGCTACATTTGGAATAGCCAGTATGGTGTGGTGGTCAGAGTGTCAGGCTAGGATCTGGGAGGTCCAGATTCAAATCCCATTCCCCACGCTGTCATGGAAGCTCACTGGGTGGTCTTGGGCCAATCACACACTTAACCTCACCTACCTCAAGAGATTGTTGTCATGAGGATAAAATGGAGGAGGGGAGAAGAATGTAGTATGCTATTTTGGGCTTCCAATGAGGAGAAAAGCAGGGCATAAATATCTAAATGAATACATAAATGGCAAGGTATCAACTGAAGATGAACTGGAAGAAGCAAAAAATGTTCAGTCCAAGAACTGATAGAATATACTTCGAAACTTTCAGTGAGGATGATAAAAAGCAGTGGAAGAAGTAGGCAGACTTGATTCGTATAAAATTATGGGAGCGGCTTCTGGATTCTACTCAGTCTGTACATCGCTTTTACTGATGATTGCCAAATAAAGCACCAATAACAGAGCAGGGTGCAGTTAAGTACTATTAGCTTTGCCATGGGGCTGCTGCATGGTCAGGACATTCCACACAATGGAATACCATTTGGTGTGAATGAGTGGAGATTTAACATCGATGTTTTTTCCCTAGCAAAAGTGGGTCGGCCCAATCTCGGTGCTACATTTCCTGGAATGAAAGAAGGAGCGATTCACTCTCTTGTTACTCCCAATCACAACAGTTGCGGTGGAGCATTCTTTTTGTTCATCGCTGAATAGAACATTGTGTTCTGGAAGAAATTGCCTTCTGCCTGATCAAATGAATGAATTAATGAGGGTATCAATTGAAGGATTAGAAGGGCCGGATGCAAGAGACATTACTGAAGATGAGAGCACTGCGTCTGAGAGATTCATTAACAGTGGTGCAGAATTACAAAGAGAAACTCCCCTCCCCGAATATATTTCTTTGAAGAATGCTTGACTAGGAAACTTTAATTTCTTAATGACATGCATGCAAAGATACACAAATATATGGTAAATCTAATTTAATGATCATAAAACACCATTAATGATACCCTGTACGCCATGCCCATTTCAGCTGTTGTGACTCGCGGGTCTCACTTCACAGTTCCCGCACTCTGAACGTTTGACCGCTCAGTCATCCTTAATTTCAGTTCCTGGGGAAAATAACCCTTGGGATGTCTAATCTTTTCACATGTCTCCAAGGTACCAAGCATTATAGGGTAGTCAAGCAAATAGAAGAAGAAGAGATCGGATTTATATCCCGCCCTTCACTCACTTGGAGTCTCAGAGCGGCTTACAAACTCCTTTCCCTTCCCCTCCCCACAACAGACACCCTGTGACTGTGAGGTAGGTGGGGCTGAGAGAGCTCTGAGACAACTGTCCTGGTACAGAGCTATGGCTTCCCAAAGTCATCCAGCAGGTGCAAGTGGAGAAATGGGGAATCAAACCCGGTTCTCCCAGAGTAGAGTCAGCACACTTAACCACTACACCAAACTGACTCTCCCGAATACCACCTGAAACATTTGCCTGTCTATCTGAGTCTTCCCTTCTACTTTTGTCTTCATCCCCCAATGCCTCAAGATGGTGGCAAAAATCGTTTCCGCCACCATCTATGGTCTCTCAGATCATGGCTATTGGATTTTTAATTCTGTAGCATTTGCATTTTATTTTCCCTTTCAGTTCTTTTGCATTCCAAATGAGATTCTTACCCTTGCAGTGAGAAAACAACTGATGCTTCCTAAGCCCACCTTCTTATTGAACCAACCTTTGCTAATGGTGGCAGGTTCACTTGCAAGACCCTGTGGCCAAAATTTAAAGCTTAAATTGGAAAAAAACACACCCCAAAACCAATAATGAGATTCCACCCCATGGGGAGATCACACTTTTATTAGCAATTCATCTCTTATTTTTCTCTAGCATTGTTATATTTTCCACACTTAATTATCTGTATAATCCCTAAACGATTCCTCATTTAATTAAAATATTTCAGCATATTGATTTAAGCAGTCTACATGTCACAACTGTTGGTGTTTTCTGAGATGCTTAGAAGAAAAAAGTTAAGGTTGAAATTTGCAGGGAAGTTATTTTTATAAAAAAGGGGGAGAAGGGGAAACAGGCAAATGTAATCTGCAGAAAAAATATATTGCCCCTTTTAAGGAAGTATAACTTTAAAATATAAGATCTATCTTGTCCGTTCATGGCTTCAGTCTCTGTGGTGTCCACAGATGGAGCCATATTGAGGACTGGACCTATTGATGATATACTTCATTGCTCTCTAAGCTGCTATTGCCTGCCATATCTATGTCTTGGTATGTAGGCTCAGGGCTTTTGTCCTGGGGGAATGCACCAGATCAGAGTTCCAGAACCATTTTGACAAAATTATTTTAAAAATACTTAAAAGTTCATGAGTTTTCAGTATACAGACTGAAAACTTCTTTTCTCTCTTGAGGGTTCCAGCACCTCTTCCCCCCCCCCCCGCCCCCCAAAAGAGCTCCACTAACAGTATGCTATAAATCATTCCATGGACTGGTCTTGTCTGTTATTGCTTTCTGTTCTCCATTCAACATGTCCATTAAATCACTTTGCTTCATGGGTGACAAACAGGGTTGGGTATCCCCTGCTCGGGGATTCCCCACTCGCAGCTCCCCTTTCTGATGCTGCTCTAAGCATCAATAGGATAATTTTTTTAAATGGTCATTGGGCTAACAGTGTGATGTCGTTTCTGGGAAAAACTAGAAACAACATCACCTCTCTCCAGGAATTGCCTGAAATTCCATGGGAAAACCATAGAGTTCTGGGCAATTCCTAGAGAGACACGAGACACTTCCTGTCTTCTTGGAAGTGACATCATGCCATGACTGCTGGCCCTCCTATGTCCTTGACCCCCCATTCTCTGCTTGCTGGCTCAGTCGTAGTGACAAAGGAAATGAAATGTGCTAAGAGAATAGGATGGCAACAGTTGTCTTTCATGAAAGAGCTCTTCCAGATGGCTTTAACTCTGGGAACTACTAGAAGCTCCTTTACCAGCAGTTACATTCCTCAGAGAGCAGACCTGCAGTGTTCCTCCAAATCCTGAAAAATTCATCTCCTGTTCACGAGACCTTTCCTCCTTGCCCTTGATGAAATCTGGTTGTGGCTATTCAGTAGCAAGAAAATGGCCTTTCGCACATTCATTGAGGTGATTCATTGACTGAAAATATCCCCTAGCCTTGGAAATAGTTTCCAGGGCTTTCTTTCTTTATTCATTTATTTATGTATTGATACTTGTCTCCCCAAAGTGGCTTACAACAGCTTTCTGCTTTCTAGTTTATCCTCACAACACCTTTGTGAGATAGGTTAGCTGAGAGAGTGGCAAGCCCAAGGTCACCCAGCCAGTGAGCTTCCGTGGAAGTGTTGGAAATGTACGAGTTGCAAGCTCTAAGATTCCAGTCATTTTAGGGTTAACTTGTTTACCTTCTGTGCTATTGTTTAGACTGACCTGGAAGGGAACTTGGCAGATAGCCACTGTTAGAATAGCCCATGAAAGTAAATGGTATTGATTGGTTAATGTATTCAGGTGATTTTCTTCTAGGGGTCAAAAAGAAGGAGAATTCTCCATTGTTGAGTGACCATGTGTTTGTAGCAGTAGCATGTAAAGATGCAGCTCTAGATACCGCTTGTTATTTTGTAGGTTTCCTGTGTACCCTATCCCTTAGAAATAAAGATTTTAAACAGAAAGAAATGTCTCCTATTCAGTGAAGCAAAGATCCATTGCAAACTCTGAGCATTTAAGTATTTTTTACTCTTTCCCTCAACAGGAAGAGGGTTGAAACTATTACACTGCATTGTTCACACTGTGACCAGAATTATGGCCTGCCTAGCAGACAATGGCCCTTTCTGCAGTGACAGCTTGCTCTGGAGAATCCAAGGAGTCAAGTCTTAAGGGTTGACTTTGCAATGGCACACATTCCCTCTGTACAGGTCCCCCCCCCCGGTTTATTTATTTGTGTATTCTGCATGCATTCTGCATCTACAAGCAAAACTTGCATTTTTTGAGCTAACTGGCTGCCAACCCCTCCCTCCTTCCCTGATCCTGCAAAAAGAAAGGGAAGGGAGGGGGGAAATCCAGACCCCCACATTTGGGAGCAGGGAATCCCCTAGTCCTTTATATTTACTGATTCCTTCTTAAGCTCTCTCTGGCTTTTTAAAAGTTTGCCTGAGCAGAAGGACATGTCCTCTTTTGTCTTGGAGAAGGAGGGAAAGAAAACAGAACAGGGAGGGAGCATCAACCTAGAGAAAGAGAGGCAGAAATGGAGGAGGGCAGTGGGCAGCACTTAAATACCCACAGAAACAGTTCTACTTTAGAAAGGATTAGTGATTTGAAGGCAGATGAGAACAAAGAATCGCTGCAAAAGGAGTTTTGGTAGCTGCGGAGCAACTACACTGAAAGCAGTCTGAACACAGGTTCCTGTGAAACAAACGTGAAAACAAGAAAAAGCCCTGAAACAAATTGAAAGTGACAGCGGGAGGGAATGCAGAATGGAAGAATAGGATGAACTCAGAGACCGAGGTAAAATATGGGTGCAGAAAGGGCCAGTAGCTATAATCCCATGCATACTTATTTGTTGGTGATAAACCCCATTCATCTTCCAATTACCTAGGCATCAGATCAGTCTGCACAGGTGCTACATAAATGCTAATCAGTAACCATAGTCAAACCACTACGTCATCTCCATAAAATGAAAGAAAGGGGATTCAAGGGAAGTGGATAGATTTACAGAAAACCACGGCCACACGGAAACAGCTTGATTAGTCTCGCCTGAACTTCGTTGCATTGAGAACAGCATCGTAACCCCCTCAAGCTGAGCTCTGGATCGAAGCCAGCATATTGATTTAAATAGGTTTCATGAAATCTCATTAGGCTCATTGGCAGCCTCCAACACCTTTGGGGAGTGCTTCATTACCATGCAAATAGAGATAGCTCCTTTGGGCATCCAAAATTAGGAAACAGTAGAGGCTCTTCAGCCATAAAGCAAAGCTGCAGAAAGCTATGAATAAGGCTGAATAGCATTTACTGAAGTACTCCATGTTTCGCTCATTGTTATGTAGCATCTGTATTGCACTTTGAACATTCCAAAAACTGCTTTACAATCTTTACATTGAAACAAATGGACCTGACAGATCACTATTGTGTTCTGTATGCTGGGGAACTTCTCTGTGTTATGTGTTATACGCCCATAGGAATAGAGGTCTGAATTAATAGGTAAAGGTAAAGGTTTCCCTTGCTTGAAAGCCAGTTGAATATGACTCTAGGTATGCGGTGCTCATCTCCATTTCCAAGCCAAAGAGCCAGCGCTGTCCGAAGACGTTTCTGTGCTCATGTGGCTGGCATGACTAGACACCGAAGTGCATGGAACGCTGTTACCTTCCCAGTGAAGTGGTACCTATTTCTCTATTTGCAATTTCTTGCTTTCGAACTGCTAGATTGGCAGGAACTGGGGCCAGAGATGGGAGCTCACTCTGTCATGCGGCACTCAAGTCTCAAACTGCTGAACTACCAACCTTCCAGTCTGCAGTTCAGCATCTTAACCACTTGAACCACTGCAGCCCAATTTAATAGGCAAGATATAACAGGGAGACCTCTCAGCTTCTGTCCACTCTACCTTCTGCTGTTTGGCGGGGGGGGGGGGGAATGGCTGGGAAAAATCAGTGACATCACTTCCAGCGAATACTTGGAAGTGATGTCATTAAACTGAGGCAATGCTCTAGGATTTGCCCAAACCTCTGTAATTTTGGGGTGAATCCTAGAGCGCTGTATTGGAAGATGTTCACCAGAAGTGATGATGTGCTCTTGATGTGACATCATTCCCCCCATCCTTGCCACCAGCTGGTTACCAACCAATGACAGGCAACCCTAGTATAAACTTATGGGGTGATCATATTAGGCCATATTATAGAGTGATCATATTAGGCCAGCGTTACATTATCTAAAATGGTTTCCAATCCATTTCTGGACTCAAAAGTGCTAGTCTTGATCTTGAATGGTTTATGTCCCAAATACCGGAAGGAATATCTCCATTTGCATCAACCAGGCCTAGACTTGAGACCAGCCCAAGCCACAGGGCCTGCCTCTCAGAGCCAGCCTTAGCAGATATTTGACTGTTGGGAACAGCCAGGAAAGCTATTTTGCTGCTACACTTTAGACTTCAAGAGAGTTGAGGACACGAGCCAAGCATCAGGAGCTGTACCACAGGGAAGAACAAGCCAAGGGTCAAAGCTGTGGAGGAATGCTCTGTGCCACTGAGCGTTCTCACCTTTCCAGGGTGCTGCCACTCTGAGTGGGCGGACAAACAGAAGCATGAAGCAGAATACCTGTGCTCTCTAATGAAGTCATTCTGAAATAAGGTAAAAAGGCAGCTCTTTCAGGGCTCTCTTACCCAGCGGGTAGGGTTTGGTAACCAATCTGATGGCCCTGACTCATGGGTTGAAGACAGGGTTACGATTCCCCAGATAGGGTTGGGGGAATCCCCTGCTTTTGTGGGCTCCTGCCCACTGGTGGCCAGCTGGCCGACTGGAGGAAATCCCCCCCCCCCAAAAAAAACAGTGATGTGTGTGATGTGCTGACTTCACCAAGAAGTGAAGTAGGCATGTTGGTGATGTTGGGGGTGGGGGTGATGCTCTGGTTTTTGGGCAAAACTCTATGGTTTGAGGGCAATTTTACCATAGAGATTTGCCCCAAAACCAGAGTGTCACCCTCAATGTCACTGGTGCGCCTATGTCGCTTCCAGGTGATGCATGTATGTTGCATGATGTCCCTGCCCACTCCCGGAAAGCTCCCCCCAATCCCCCCACCGGTGCGACAATTGGTCCTGGCAACCCTAGTTGAGGAACACTGGTCTTTATTGCACTGGTGTAAAAATGCTTCTCATTTCTAGAAAATGTTTGATGTTCATGAATATGTTTGTACTGTTCTGATGTTGCAGCTCTTCTCTCTGCCATTTTATTCCTTACTCTTCACTCTTGGTACCGCCTTTCCATTTACTGCACTTTAATTTGACTTACTGAGGTCACCAACTTGATTTTTATATGTTGTGCCATTTTTATTCAAAGATAGAATTGCCAAAGCAATGCTGGGAAATGCCTGGAGATTGCAGGGGGGGGGGGTCAAGTGCCTGTGGAGGGGGGAAATTGTGGAGGTATTTAATGTAGAAGTTATTCTATACTACAGAGTTTGCCCTCTGAAGCTGCCATTTCCTTCAGAGGAATTGTTATCTGTAGTTGGACATCAGTTGGAATTCTGGGAGAACTCCAGGCCCAACCTGGAGGTTCCAAAAATCAAAAACTACCGTGCTAAGGACCATTAACAAAATATCACAAAAATATTTTTTTAATTTTTAAATATATATATATATATATATTCTTTTTATAAATAATTTGCTCTTTTTAAATAATTCACTATCACATTAATTATCACACCCAAAAAGTATAAATCCCTAAATACCATCCAAAAATATAACATATAACAGCAGATATTGCACAACCCCTCTATAAGTTCCAGTCCTCCTAAATAGTACAAAGGTGTTTTTGAAGGAGGACTCCTTTAAGTCCAAAAATGTATTTGTTATTCTTCCTCCTCCAACCGAGGTCCAGATATCCTCCTGTTTCCAGGTCTTCTTCAGGGAGTTCTAAAAATTCTTTCAAGCTCAGGGTTGCTAAATACCCAAATATTTATTCCAATTTTTCATTACTGAACGCTGCAAAAAGTCTCTCATAGTGAGCTCAAGGCTTCATCCAAAGTAAAAAGCACGTTCACGTTGGATGGTATTTAGGGATTTATACTTTTTGGGTGTGATAATTAATGTGATAGTGAATTATTTAAAAAGAGTAAATTATTTATAAAAAGAAAAAAATATAATATTTAAAAATTAAAAAAAAAATGTGATATTTTGTTCATGGTCTTTAGCATGGTAGTTTTTGATTTTTGGTTTCTCTGTCCTACCGTGGGTCCTATTTTGGTTTTGCCAGCCTGGAGGTTGGCAACCCTATCCACAGATCCCCACTTGGTGCTGTCATTTTTATCCACAGACCCCACTTGGTGTCGTGATGCTGTCATGGGATCCTGATATAAACACAGCCACATGGCTTGGCATGAGTTACCACTGAGGACGACGGATGCTAGAGAGGGCAAAGGAAGGGAATGACATCAAGAAGTCGCATCCAGGTGAACAGAAGCCAGTGGGACAAGCCTAAAATTATATAAATATCCAGTGGGCTGCATATTTGTTTCAGTTTGTGCAGCTGCCACTGGATGGGGCTAATTTTGAAGCCAATATCAAAGATGGGAGAATATATGGCAAGGTCCAAAAATAAATATATAAATTCAGAAAGTCATTTCTGTTGACAGTGAAATCTTCTCGGCTTTTGTTGAACATATGCAGCTGTTTCTACGAGTGGGATGATATCTTATTTTTAGCCAAGAGTGGATCTTCACTACTCTAGAAAGAGGACAGAAGAATGAGGAAGGCTTTGGAGCCAGTTTGGTGTAGTGGTTAAGTGCACGGACTCTAATCTGGGAGAACTGGGTCTGATTCCCCACTCCTCCGCTTGCACCTGCTGAATGACCTTGGGTCAGTCATAAGTTCTTTCAGAGCTGTCCTTGAAAAAAAGAGCAGTTTCTGTCAGAGCTCTCTCAGCCCCACCTACGTCTGTCGTGGGGAGGGGAAGGGAAAGGAGATTGTAAGCCACTCTGAGACTCCCTTGGGTAGTGAAGGGCAGGGTATAAATCCAATCTCTTCTTTTCATTAATGGACTTTGATTCATACCTCAAAAGACCAAGAAGAAGCAATAATCCATTTTGTTATTCATTAAGCTGCCTTTTGGTCTCTGGTCACCATCAATAACTTTGGGTATGACCGTGCTGAATCCCTTGTCAAAAGTATTTTATTAGCTGAGTGAAAACTCCATCTGGCTAAGCGTCCCTTGTGTCTTTTACAACCATAGCAACACAACCCAGTGATCACTCTATCAATTTCTGGCCGTCTTTCCAATGATCCTATCATAAAGCAGTCAGAAATCACCGTGTTGGCATTCAGTCGTAATCAAGATTAAATGCAAAGTAAAACTGCAAACACCTTGGTAAACTCCACCAGAGTTCTAATTTACCAAAAGCACCTATTTCACAGGCTCAGAAAGTATTAGCTGCCAACTTTGGGTCTGGTAATTCTTGGAGATTTGTGGGTGGAGTCTGTGGACTGTGAAGTTTGGGGAGGGGCCTCACTGGAGTATAATACCACAGAGAATTATATTATGCCTCCGTAGCAGTTGTAGTTCTGGGATATTTCTAAGACCCACCTGCAGGCTGACCAGCTTACTCATAGGGTAATTGTGAGGATAGAACTACAGATGGGAAAGCAATGTGACAAGCCGTTTTGATGTACCATTAGGGAGAAAAGCAGTATACAAAGAAAAAGTAAGTAAACCAAATTTTATTTCAGCATAAGCTTTTGATAGGTAGAGCCCGTTTTATCAGATGCATGTAATTGTATCTTACTAGGCAAACTTTAAGATGCCACTAGTCTCCTGCTTATGTTTGCTGAGACTACACTGTGATGCTAATGGTTACACTGTGATGCTTATATGCAAATATAGTATTTACTTATTTTAAACATTTCTATATTTCCTTTCCAGTTTGGTGTAGTGGTTAAGAGTGGTGGATTCTAATCTGGACAATCAGGTTTGATTCCCAACTCTTCCACATGCAGCCAGCTGGGTGACCGTGGGTCAGTCACAATTCTCTCAGAGTTGTTCTCTCAAGAGCAGTTCTCTCAGAGCTCTCTCAGCCCCACCTACCTCACAGGGTATCTGTTGTGGGAAGAGGAAGGAGGAGATTGTAAGCCACTCTGAGTGAATGGTGGGTATTAATCCAATCTCCTCCTTAATCCAAAGACCCTATTGGGGGTGGGAGATGCCCTGCCCTGAGTTCCTATTGCCCACTGCCACTTGGAGCAGCAGCAGGGGAGAAATTAAATATTAAAATTAATCTCACTGGTCTTGCGACTATAATGATGTCCCTTCTGAGTACAACCTGGAAGGGAGTGGGGAAATGGGTAGATCTAGGAATTACTGGAAACTCTATGGTTTTACTACTGAGATTTTTTTACCACAGAGTTTCTGGTGATTCCTAGAGCTATCCATTGTCCCTTCTGGGTTGTGCCCAGAAGTGGCATTATTGGGCTCATGACAATGCCCCCACACCATGCCCCCACCTTCCTGCCCACCCTATTAGCTAATTAGGGCTGCCAAGTCCAACTTGGGAAATATCTGGGGACTTTGGGGGTGGAACCAGGAGACTTTGGGGGTGGAGCCAGGAGAAAGGAAGTGACATCATTTTGTGATGTCACATCCTGTGATGTTGCTTCCACATGCTGACACATGAACTCATGAAGTTTCCTAATACTGAATCAGGCCATTGGTCCATCAAGGTCAGTATTGACTACTCAGACTGGTAGTGGCTCTCCAGGGTCTCAGGCTGAGATCTTTAATGTCACCTATTACCTGATCCTTTTTTAGCTGAAGAGGCTGATACCTCCTGCATGTCAAGCAGATGCTCTATCACTGAGCAACAGCCCTACTGAATCCTTCCTCATCTCGGCAGAATATGAAGCACTAAGTGCTACACAAGTGCTAAATATGATTTTCATATCATAAGAACAGGAGAGAAGCCACAGTGGATCAGCCCATCCAGTACAGCCCATCCAGTACAACACTCTGTGTCACACAGTGGCCAAAAATACCAGGTGCCCTCAGGAGGTCCAGCAGCGGGGCCAGAACTCCAGAAGCCCTCCCACTGTTGCCCCCCAAGCACCAAGAATTCAGAGCCTCACTGCCCCAGACAAAGGGTTCCATTTAGACCTTGTGGCTAATAATAGCCACTGATAGACCTCTGCTGGATGGGGACAGAGAGAGACAGACAGACAGAAAAAAGAAAGAGAGAGAGAGAGAGAGAGAAGGGAAAAAAACTGGCAGAGGCACTTACTTCCATTTAGACCTTGTGGCTATAATAGCCGCTGATAGACCTCTGCTGGATGGGGACAGAGAGAGAGAGAGACAGACAGACAGACAGACAGACAGACAGAAAAAAGAAAGAGGGAGAGAGAATGAAAAGAGCTGGAAGAGAAACTCACCTTGCCAGCCACATGCAAAAGCAGCTCCTTCAGTCCCTCCTTAATCTCTGGGCGGACCTCTCTTGCTATGGAAGAAGCTCTCTTGCTGACTTCTTAAAGGGGAAATGTCTGGCGAGGCTTTTTACAGCAGGGCAGGCTCTCTGCAGACATTTCCCTTTTAAGGCAGCCATTTTGTCCCCCCGGTGGCCAACTTTGGAAAAGCGGGAGATAAGCACTAAAAATCAGTGTTTCCCCTGCCCTACCGGGGGACTTGGCAGCCCTATAGCTAATATGCAAATATATTTAACTTTAATTGATTAACTGAGTAACAGGCAGGTGGGGGCATTGTCATGTCATGTAAAATATTTTCATGTAACATATTGTCATGTAAAATATTGTCACGTAAAATATTGTCACGTAAAATATTTTAATTAGCACCAATACGCTTTCTGTGTGAAGCACCTGCCAGGCCACCATACTGAACACTCAACAAGTTTTTAAGACCTGGTGTAAACCCAGTCAATCGGCTTCTTTAGATGTATAGATTTGTCCTGTTTAGTGTCAGACTGAAAAAGAAACCCTAACCAGACTTTTGTCAGTTCTCCAGCTATATTGTTTACTGAATTACCTGAACTGTTGGTTTTTGTTCCCAGTAGGGGAGGGAGACATAACCTTTTAACAATTCCCAAATGTATCAGCTTGCAAAACAGAGAAAATGAATTGATTCATTCACAAAAATTCATTTGGTAGTGATTCAGATATGCGTCTTTCCCTTGAACTTTAAGACCTGTTCCAAATATTAAATAATGCAAAAATAAAGGCAAAACCCAGCCCAGGAGCAACGCTTTATACAAATATTGATCACATAATAGCTTTAGTGAAACCAGTTCCTTTGCTAGCATTTTGGGCACTCGAAAAACGGTTTCAGTTCAATCATATGCATCAGGAACTAGCGTCTTGCAGCCTAAATGGAGCAACAGGCCCGACTTCACCCCTTGCTGCTGTTGTACTGTCAGCCCAAACCAAGAGGCTTGCAGCTTAATAATGATAACAAATGTAATGGAAGAACGAAGAGGCAGTGAAATGCTGTTCTCATAACTGCAGCTGCTTTCCCTAAATCCCATGAAAGCATGAAATCGGCTAGGGCTGGGGTGAGTCTTCTGGCGTTGTCTATTTCAGTCCTACAGGAAACTTGAGAAGTTCTTGAATTGTGGGGTGTTTGCTGAGTTGGAAAGGTACTTTTGCATTTTTTATAGGATTCCAAGACCGCTTCTCCAATATAAAGTACCAAAACGGCACACGAGTGCATGGAGAGTTTGCTCCACAGAGGTGGTCCTGGAAGATAAAATGGTATATAATGCAATAATGACAATAAAAAAAAGTGTGTGTGTGTGTGTGTGAGAGAGAGAGAGAGAGAGAGAGAAAACCAGTGGCTATAATTTTATCTTCTAGCTTAAATTTGGGGTCCCCAACAACTGGGAGTTGAAATTTACAGTTGCTGACCTCTCAGAGGGCCTGGAGATCTTCTGGACTTACAGCTGATCTCCTGACTTTAACGATCAGTTCCCATGGAGAAAATGGCAGCTTTGGAGGGCAGACTGTATGACATAGTTTACCTGCTGAGCTCTCTCCCTTGTTAACTCTCCAAGAATTTCCCAAGCCTCAGTTGTCAACTCCAGCTGAAATCCCAGTACAAAGTTGTCCATCTGCAGGTACCAGACACATGGTCTGCTGCTGTGGACTTTGTACAAGGGAAGGCACTACAGCCAATCAATCAATTTTGCAGGCTGAATCTTTGGATTCAATTAGGGTTGCCAGCCTCCAAATGGGGCCTGGGGATCTTCCACTTTCATGACTCATCTCCCACTGACAGACATCAGTTCCCCTGGAGAAAATGGCTGTTCTGAAGGGTGGACTCTATGGCATTGTACCCTGCTGAGGCCTCTCCCCTCCTCAAACTCTGCCCTCTCCTAGATCCACCCCCAAAGTCTTCAGGTATTTTTCAAACCCTACATTCAGTGTACCAAGTGAGCATTTGCAGGACCTTAATATATGTTGTATGGCAAGAAAGGCTTCACACTACCCGTGGTTGCAATCCTAAGAACACTTTTTGGGGGAATAAAACCCCCTGAATAAAATGAGACTGACTTCTGAGTAGACCTGCTTAGGGTTGTTGCTCAGAAGCCCTATGTGCATTACTTGGAAGTAAGTCCCAATGAATTCAGAGAGGACATACATAAGAATTAAAAATGTTTACGATCCAGCTATTACTCTTACACAGGGCTAACGGCATTTGGAACAAAAGTGTTTTAGGGCCAAACTACCTGAGAAGTATTGGAGCACATGGCAACCGCTTGGTCAATACATAACACCACCCATTAGGAGTTCTGTGGCAACAAAATTGTTGTTAGTCTTTAAGACCTTTGATTTTTTTGCTGCTATCCTGTACCCACTGGGCAATCTATGACTTATTGCTTGACTTTATAATACTAATGCAGGAATTGGGGGGGGGGGGGGGAAGGGTGCCGCAGATGTGGTCAGGGACTTCTCAGCAAAAGGAGGAGGGGTTTAGGGTCAAACCATAGGAGATGCTGAAAGATCCATGATTAAATCCCTAGCATATTTTTTTCTTGATCAATACAAACCAAAGAGAGCTATGGTTTGGATCACTGCTGCAATGCATAGGGAATAGTGAGTGACTCTCTCTCCCCACTCTGTTTTTTCGATCTTACCCACTTCCCACACACACACAATGGAGTAAATGTGCAGGCTGCCTGAATTTGTCTGGATATTTGCCCTGACCTGGATAGCCCAGGCTAGGCTGATCTTGTCAGATTTTAAGAGCTCTTGAAAGCTAAGGGTCAACCCTTCTTAGCTTTCAAGTCTGGTAGCCTGGGGGAACTGAACTTACCCATGGCTATTTACAACCGGGGGGTGGGGGGGGGGGGGGAGAGGACGGACTGGAAATCAAAATGTGAATCTTCTAGTGCCTTGTCTAGTTTGACCCTTAGTGTGCATATGCTAAAGGGGAAGGCTAGATGCCCCCAGACCCATATTTCCCTGATGAGTTGTATGACTGACACTGCATTGAGTAAGGGGAAGCCTGTCTTCAGGCAGCCTGTCTTCATGGTTTCCTCTTGCTCTTTTTTGACCGAATAAGTATACACTATTTTTAAAAAAATCTGGGACAGGCCAAGTGATGTATTCCTGTTTAATCTCTTGGCATCAACATCAAGTTAAATGCACAACAGGCCAAAAACAGAAACCACACCCCCCTCTAGGATCCATCCCACACCTCCTTATGGTGACTGTGTAAATATGACACCTTCATGTTCAGCAGTACTCTTCCAAGGTTTTCTTGAGTCACTTGAGAGATAAAAATACTTCTCGGATCTTTTTAGATGTGCTGAAAAACAGCTAAGGGGGGGGGGGAGATTCAGCTCTCTGTTTAGTAACACCAAAACAAGAACAGACTTCCCCCAAATCAGTCGAAAGAATTGCAAAGCACTGCTGGCTTATACACTTGAAGGGCCCCTTAATGCTACAGTTGCCAGCTCAGGGTAGGAAAATGCCTGGAAATTTGGAAGTAGAACCTGGAGACGGCAGGGTTTTGGGGAAAGGATGAGCTGCAGCAGGGTATAATGCCACAGAGACCACCCTCCAAAGCAGCCATTTTCTCCAGGGGAACAGATCTCTGTAGCATGGGGATCTAGGTTCGCCATTGTGATGGACAGTAAATGGTTAATGCTTTAGCCTGGTCTGAGAACCCTGAGTGACAGGGAATTCAAATGAATTCTGCAGTTGAGAGTGTCAGTTAGGAGTGTCAGTTAAGAAGGATAGTTAAGAATTGACAGTGGAATGGGAAGGAAGGTTAAGAGAATGAGAGGATCAAAAAGGATCCTCATTCAAGTCTGAGGGAATTAGCTCCTAGTAAAGGGGTGTGTGTCATCCTTGTTCAATGGTTAAGAAGGAAAACTGGAACTTGTGTGAATGTGAGACAAAGAAGCTTATGCTTGTGTATTTCAGCAGAGACTGCCAAGAAATCTCTCTACTCATTGTTTGAAGACATGTCTGTACAACTGAACAGCTACTTGTTTGTGACAAACTATCTTTTGTTTATATGTATACAACATTAGCACATTCCTGTTGCCTGTTCGCCTTCTAAGCCTTAAACCTGATACCTACCTGACCATTTCCTCCCATAAGTACAATAAAGCAGTTTGTTAAGTTTGAACTTCCAGCAGCCTCTCATGCGCCATTATCAACCAAAGAAAAAAGCAGGATTTTAGTTGGTCCCTCAGATTCCTAGACTGGGTCAGCATAAACCTATATACATTTAAACAACTGGATGGGACAGACAGAAAAACAAAGAAATACAAAAAGGGATCTTGGTGGAATTGTCATAGCCATCTTCCAGGCAGCGTCTGATGATCTCCTAGAATCACAACTGATTTCTAGACCACAGAGATCAGTACCCCTGGAGTGAATGGCTGCTTTGGAGGGTAGACTCAAGAACATTGTATCCTACTCAGGTCCCTCCCCTAACCCTACCCTCTTCAGTCTCCACCCCTAAATCTCCAGGAATTTCCCAACCTGGAGTTGCCATCCCTGTAACATCCTAAATACTGCTGTCTACTTCTATAATTTTAAGACTGTAATGAAGATCCAGTCCTTTCCTATCCAGCACTATCACTTTTGCTGGTTTTTCCTCTACCTCCATGAATTACCATGATAATATAGTCTTTCTACTCAGGAATGATTCACTGTGTTTTCTACATTCTTTATGAAAACTGAAGACAATATTGTGAGAATACCAAAGCAGTGTGTAACCTGGATGTTGTCATCGTTCTGTTTCTCAAGATTAACAACTTGTATGTTCTCAGTTGTGGAAACATCATTTGCCTGTATTGCTTATTGCTTTGCATTGTTCACATTATTGGTGAATAGTGCCCCTTGCCGTGGTGGCTCAGTGGTTAAGATGCTGAGCTGCAGACCAGAAGGTTGGTAGTTCCGCAGTTCGAGACCCAAGTGCCGTGTGACAGAGTGAGCTCCCATCTCTGGCCCCAGCTCCTGCCAACCTAGCAGTTCGGAAGCAAGAAATTGCAAGTAGATAAATAGGTACCATTTTGGTGGGAAAGTAACAGTGTCTGTGCGCCTTGGCATTTAGTCATGCCAGCCACATGAACACGGAAAAGTCTTCGGTCCACGCTGGCTCTTCGGCTTGGAAACAGAGATGAGCACTGCCCCCTAGAGTTGGATTCGACGGGCTTTTGAGCAAGGAAACCTTAGTGCCCCTTGCATTTGCTAATGCTGTTAATTTTACTCCTGAATAATCCATTCATATTATTCCAAGGTGCTATGTTACCTTTAACTGTATGTTCCAGACATGGCTGGTCAATATTCTGCCTTTTATAAAGTCTTGGTTTTGAGGACTTTTTATTTTTGGTTTTGTAAAATGGGATTACACAGTTAAAGAATAATGAAAGAAAGACAGTAGTGCATTCAAAATAATGTAGTGTTTTTTAAAAAAACAAACAAACATATATTATCTAAAAATTTCACAGTCAATCAGTTGTTTATCCGCAGCCATTTAATCATGGCAGCCAGGCACTGGTTTAGGACTGCTACATTAGCATTAAGCAGTCCAGGCAAAGAAACGTAGAGCAAGATGGCATAGTCTGCTGCTAAACCCCATAACAACAGCAAGGAAGCATATCTTGACTTCCTTGATAATCAGCAAAAGCCACCAACGCCGTCTCTGTACCATAGCCAGATCGGAAACATGATTGAAAGAGATCTAGAGCAGCTGTGTCATTCAGGAAGACCGGGTGTTGCTCCATCAACACTCTTTGAATGATTTTTTCCCAGAATGGGCAGATTAGAGACTGGACAATACTGGCCACAACTTTCTTTTCCAGAGGTGGGTTATTTCAGAAGTCGTGGACAAACAACCGCCTCTGATAGTGGCTGAGGAAAAACACCCTGAGTCAGGGACTGATTTACAATAGACATCAGGTGCTCAGTCACTTGTTTCTTACAAGGTATCAGTAACCAGGATGGGCAGGGATTAAGAATACAAATGGTGGCTTTCACAGCTGCCAAGATCCAGTCGACATCCATCATGGTTAAGCAAGTTGCTGGCCACCTGTCTCCTCCCAATGCACCAAAAATTGCAGGGTGCCATCACTTGGCTACACATGGCCTCTGCTCTGGACTTCATTCCCATTCGCTTAGGTACAGATTTTTTTTTAAAGGAATCATTAATGGTATGTCAGGATGGGTTTCACGTCTGTAAGGTTTGGCTGCTCAGGGATTACCTGTTCTCTCAATTGTCCTTGGCTATTCTAGCTGGTCCCAGCCCCCACATTTCCTAATGACCCTTTTTTTCCAGTCACAACTGGGCTAACAATCCAGTGGAAACCATTATCTTTGTTAAGCGGAGCTACTTTTGTTAGAAATGTCACGGAGCAGCTGTAACTATGGAATCCCTCAATGCAGTTTCCACAGAGTCGTATTTCAGACCAGAAGTGAGCCGCTTGGCTGTTAGAATGGGAGATCTTTTTACTCCTCTCCCTCCCTCCCTCTCTTCTCTAACTCGACTAAAATAGGAGTTGTAGCCTCAGTTCAAGGACAGCTAAAAAGACAGCATCTTTTGACAACTTCAAACACCACATTTCCCTGTGAAGACGTTTCAAAGAAACTGCTTCTGCAGCAACTAACTTGAGAGATCTTTGTACAAAAGCTTAAATTAATTCATGTCCATCATATGCTGCAGTTTTTTTTGATGTGTGCTTGTTTTGTATACATTACCGATGTAACATTTTGTTTGTCAGAATGTCTGCTGTAAAAAAATCCATGCACAATATGGATCCAGGTAAGTGTCATTTAGGTTCCACCCCAACATCATGTTTGAAGTAGTTGTGATCATTTGTAACTCCAGCCTCTGGAAATCTGCGAAATGATCCTGTACTACCTTGGATTTTGGGTCTGATCTAGGATTGCCAAATGTCAGATTTCGGCAATCCAAATCCTAGTGCACTGTTTATTGGATATCCCATTCTGTTGATTACATAGACTTTCACTGTGTAATCTGCCTTGAATCTCAGCGAGAAAGGCGTTCTATAAGTAGTGTAAATAATAAAGAAATAGTAGAAAGAAAGGTGTGTTAGAAAGTTTAAAATAAAAGCAAGCAAACAGACAAATAAACGTAATGCTCATGGATGGCCCAGGCCAGCCCAGTCTCTTCAGATGTTGGAAGCTAAACAGGATTGGCCTTGGTTAGTACTTGTCAGAAGTTCCAGGTGCAATGTCCCTGTGCTTCAGACCTCCAGACTTCATGGCAAGCGAGTCTAGATAACTAGATAGGCACACTGGCCTTTGCTCCTGTGTTTACTCTTCTGCCACTGTCCCCTTTGAAATGCAGACTGTGTTCTCAGGGACCATTTCCCTTCCTTCCTTCCTTCCTCTCTCAGATGAAGATGAACTCTCTCTCCCTGCATGCACCAAGGGAGATGACATGCCGTGCTCTCTTGGAACCATGAAGCAGATGAGCCTCCTGCCATCTGCTTCCAACCTTAAGCCAGTAAATCGGTGCTCTATCCTGTCTCTGCTCTTTCCTATCCAAAGTGTACTTCTCAAACCAAGAGAGAAGTATTTCTCTTCTCGAGACCCTAGCGCTGCGTGACCAAGTGAGCTCCCGTCTCCGGCCCCAGCTCTTGCCAGCCAAGCAGTTCGAAAGCAAGAAATTGCAAGTAGATAAAAGGTACTGCCAGGCCTTTTTTTGGTAGAAAAAGTCCAGCAGGAACTCATTAGCATAATAGGCCACACCCAACAGCAGAAACTCATTCGCATATTAGGCCACACCCCTGACAGTGCAGCTCCCACCCAGGATTGGCTTCCCTGGATTCAGGGTGCACAGGGAACCCAAGAGAAGGAAGGCAGTTTCTGGATTGGTAGCTGCAGGGCGCCTGGGGAACACGAGGAGGGGAGGCAGTTTGAACTGCCTTCCCTCCCTGTATCGGCTTGGCTTCCCCAGGCGCCCTGTGGCTTGCGAGGCGCCTGGGGAACCTGGGGGGGGGGGAGGCTGTAGGCGTGGCCAACTCAGAAGCCAGCTGGAACTCCATTCCTGTGTGTTCCTGCCCCAAAATAGCCCTGGGTACTGCTTCGGTGGGAAGGTAACAGTGTTCCGTGCACCTCGGCGTTTAGTCATGTCAGCCACACAACCACAGAAAAGTCTTCGGACAGCACTGGCTCTTCGACTTGGAAACGGAGATGAGCTTGGAAACGGAGATGATTAACCATACCAGTTAACAACCCCCCCCCCCCCCAGTACTTGGATGGGCGACCACCAAGGAAGTCATGGCTTGCTACGTAGAGGCAGGCAATGGTGAACCACCTCCATTCAGCTCTCGCCTTGAAAGCCCTGTGGGGTTGCCACAAGTCAGCTACAGCTTGATGGCACTTCCCACCAGCGATAATGCTTATTATTGTGTAAGAAGATCTCTAATCGCCGTTAGAACTGCTTGTCTCCCAAGGGGGCAGGGTGCCCATGATGGAAGCTTTCAGTAGTTCTAGTCTTGGGTCCTGACCTGGATAGCTCAGGCTAGCCTGACCTCATCAGATCTCAGAAGCTAACATTAAATGAGACTGCCAAAAACAAAAGGGGTAAAAATAGATATTGATAATGATATTTATTTGTCCAATAATATTTGTACGCTTTGGGGGGGGGGGCTTTGAGAACTTATTTAAAGCTGACATTGCTTTCTTTCTCTGCTCCCCCCCCCCAAGCCTACCCAGGAAGGGGAACACTGGCTGGGGAAGGGAAGACCGATCGGGGAGGCATGCCTCCCCTTTGCTTCCGCAGCCGCCCTGCCAGGAGCCACACAATGTGTGTGAAAGAGCCACAGTTTGGCCACCCGATACTATAGAACCAGTTTGGTGTAGTAGTTAGGAGTGCAGACTCTAACCTGGGAGAACCAGGTTTGATTCCCCACTCCTTCACATGAAGCCAGCTGGGTGACCTTTTACCCCTTGGTCATCCAAGGGCCCCACTGCTTCCCTGGCTGGTTAACTACTTCTAATGTGTTTGAAGAAAGTTTAAGGTGGAAGGTGGTGCAGGGGTTCTTCCCAGGAGAGAGAGAGTCTGTGGTGGCTATGGGGTGAAAAGGTGTCAGTTCTTTGGAAGGGACTGGCAGGAGTGCACCCCCTCTGACAGAAGACAATTCCCTTCTTGGGGGTTATTAGGAAGGGAATTGAAAACAGATCAGCCAGTATCATAACGCCCTGTATAAACTGATGGTGCAACCTCATTTGGAGTACAGTTTTGGTCGCCACACCTCAAAAAGGATATTATAGCATTGGAAAAAGTGCAGAGAAGGGCAACTAGAATGATAGAAGGGTTGGAACACTTTCCCTGTAAAGAAAGGTTGAAGCGGGGGTTTCCGGTCGGAGGAATGGAGGTCTGACATGCTTTGCAAATGCGCAGGGCGGACAGCGGCTCTTCTTGACAGCTTGGGTGGATAAATCCACCTGACACAACCTCACACAGGTAGTGTGAGGACCAGCAAGCAATATAATCCAGGTTTGAGCAAGCTCGGTGAAGGAAAAGCCTCGGAGGAGACTTTTACAACACCTTGAGCACTGCAGCCGAAGAAGATTTTTGCAAGTATCTCTAAGGAGCCGAGCTGGGCTGATTAATCAGCATAAAATCTCCAATTCCCCTGATTCCTTAACAAAGAAGACAAAGTTTAAACGTTGGGACCACATCTGAAGAGAAGTAACAACATAAGGTAACGGAAAAAAACTTTTTGCCTTACCATTACCGTGTTTTGAAAGATGAAAAGCAGATCTGGTGAAGCAATAGACTGTTGCAGATTGGATGAGTGCAGTTTTGAAACCTTAAAAAAGCTGAATTTGAACTTAAAAAGCCAAAAAAACAAGTTGTTTAACATTCCTGCGGTTAAGAAGAGTCGGGAGGGGGAGCCAAGCACCGCGAGACAAAGAGGGGAGGAGGGAACCAAGCTGTGAGGACTGAGACAGGAAGTGACGGCTTGAGGAGCAGACAAGAAGGGAAGCGGAGAAGAACCGGAAGAGAGCAAAGGGGACTGTAAAAACTGCCGGACCAAAAGGACTACAACAGGAAGTGACGTGCGGAGAGCAGACAAGTAAGCAAGAGGAAGGGACAAAAGGAAACTACGGCAAGCTAGAAGCAAGGTAAAAAGACTATAACCTTTGACACAAACCATAGAGAAGTTGCGCCCGCCATTTTGGATTTATAAAATTTTTAAACAGTAATATCTCATAAACTATATAACTTAGAAGGCTGAAACCAACGAAATTTGACTTGGCAAGACTAGCTTGTGTGATTACACTAAACGGTGTTTGATTTGGAAAATAAAATAAAATCGATCTTTTTTAAAGAGACAAGACGGATCGCGGGCTAAGATCGAGAGCAGCTACATGGTCCTCTCCTACAATGGCAGCAAAAAAAGAAAAAGAATTACTAGCTGTTATGGAAGCAATGGAAAAAAAAATGTTAGATGCTATAGGAGAGGTAAATGTTAAAATGAATGGTATAGCTGCACAAGCAGACAAAAATTTTATAGATTTAAAAGCTGAATTACAAAAGTTAACCACTAGAACACAAGACATAGAAATTAAAGTAAAAGAACTGGAAGAAAATACTCAAAAAACAATGAAGGAAAATGACAGAATGGAAAAGATGATGCACTATAGAGACATGCAAAACCATCTGAGATTTAGAGGTATAGAGGAAAAATTAGGTGAAGACATTTTTACAAGAATGCAAGAAGCATTAGCAGATTTTTTACAAGAGGAAGAGGAAGTTGTTAAAGAACATATGGATCTTGTTTACAGAGTCAATTCTACATACGCGAGAGACAAAAATATACCAAGGGACGTGGTAGTTCAATTTACAATGAAGAGAACAAAAGAACAAATCTACAAGAAATGTTTTACAGACTCTTTTGAAATAGGTGGGGAAAAAGTTATCGTAATGAAAGAATTGCCCAGAGCAATTTTGCAAGACAGGAAAAAATTCAAGCGTCTGACAGACAAACTGAAAGAGAAAAAAATAAGATTTCGTTGGGAAATACCACAAGGACTGAGTTTTTATTATGGTAACAACAGAATGGTGATTAAAAATTCAGCAGAAATGTACGCCTTTGTTGGTGAGAACAAGGAAGAATTTGGTGATATTTAAGACTACAACAAGATGGATTACAAAGTACTCTCATGGAATGTAAATGGACTTAATTCACCCCAAAAACGTAGAATGGTAGGACACTGGCTGGAGAAACAAAAATGTAGTATAGTTTGTATACAAGAGGCCCATCTTAAGAAACAAGACTACAAATATTTAATAAGAAAAAAGTTGGGAGAAGAATTTTTTTCATTGGCAAGTAATAAAAAGAATGGAGTGGTAACATATGCCAAAAAAGACTTGGAACCTAAACTAATATTTAAAGATAAAGAAGGAAGATACTTAGCTATTGAAATTCTGTTACACGGACAGAAGACTTTGATTGTAAATATTTACGCCCCCAACAGAGCTAAAGAAATCTTTTTTAAAGAACTACAAATGGAACTGGACAGTGTAAACTATGAACAAATCATAATGTTGGGAGACTTTAATGGGACTGTGAATAATAAAATAGATAGGCGCTCAAAGAGAAAAGACGACACACTAGGGAAACTTCCAAAAAAATTTTTTGAACTGATAAAACAGGAAAAGCTGGAGGATATTTGGAGGAAGGTTAACCCACAAGGGAAAGACTATACTTTTTACTCTAACAGACATGATTCACATTCAAGAATTGATATGATCTGGATGTCTATTAATCTAACACTTAAGACAAAAAAAGTTGAAATTCTACCTAGAATAATCTCAGACCACAATCCTTGTCTATGGACTTCTGGGCAAATAAAAAGGCAAGGGAGATGGAGAATAAATGAGGACTTATTAGACAACCAAGAAATAGTTTAAAAATTACATGAAGAGACAGATTTATATTTTCAAGTGAACATACAAAAAGAAGTAAAAATTCAAACTGTGTGGGATGCGTACAAAGCAGTTATGAGAGGATTATTGATATCATTGAACGCTAAAGACAATAAAAAGAAAAGAGAACAATATGAAAACATTGTACAAGCCATTAAAATAAAAGAAAAGGAACTGAAGAACAGACCAGGAAAAAAGAAACTGCAAAAGGAAATTTGGATGTTACAAGACCAAGCAAAAGATATTTTGAATCAAGAGACTTACTGGAACCTGAAAAAATTGCAACAAAAAGCATTTGAAGGTGCAAATAAACCTGGAAAGTACTTTGCATGGCAATTAAAGAAAAAACGTGAAAATAAATTTATTACTAAAGTGATACGGGACAATATTGAGATAATAGACAATAAGGGAATAAAAAGAGAATTTTTTAAATATTATGCAAAGCTTTTTAAGAAGGAAAATAAAGACAGAAGAAGGATTAAAGAATACCTACAGTCATTAAAATTACCAAAACCAACGGAGAAAGTCAAAGAACTACTTAACTGCCCAATGTCACTACAAGAGATTAAAGATGCAATAAATGATTCAAAATTAGGGAAAGCACCTGGATCAGATGGATTTACAGCTAAGTTTTATAAATCACTACAGGATTCGATCTCACCAGTGTTATTGCTATTAATGAATGACATAGGAGTGACAGGTGAGGTCCCGGAGACTTGGAAAGAAGCAACCATTTCACTCATTCCGAAAGAAGGTCAAGATTTAACCAATGTTAAAAATTATAGACCAATTTCTTTGTTAAACAATGACTATAAGATTTTTGCCAAGATTATAGCTGATAGGCTTAAGGAACATCTTAAAGAGACTATACAGACAGAACAAGCAGGATTTTTACCTAATCGCCAAATAAGAGACAATATAAGAGTAGTAGTGGATGCTATAGAGTACTATGATAAACATCCGGAGAAGGAAGTGGGCTTTCTTTTTTTAGACGCGGAAAAAGTGTTTGACAATTTAAATTGGGATTTTATGTTTGAAGTGTTGGAACATCTTGAAATTGGAGACTATATGCTTAATCTTATTAAATCAATATATAGAGAACAGAAATCCTCTTTAATAATTAATACTGAAAAAACGGATTACTTTAAAGTGGAAAAAGGAACACGACAAGGATGCCCACTCTCGCCGTTGCTATTTATTTGGATTTTGGAAGTCTTGTTACTAAATTTGAAAGAAGATAAAGAAATTAAAGGCTTAACAATAAAAGGTTTCTCTTTTAAATATAGAGCCTTTGCAGACGACGTGATGTTTATAGCTGAAGACCCTATGACTACACTACCATATTTGTTGCAGAAAGTAAGAGAGTTTGGTGATTTGGCTGGGTTTTATGTAAATAAGAACAAATCGAAAGTGATGTGTAAAAATATGCCAAATAATAAGCAAATTGAATTACAAAATCTTATAGAATGTGAAGTGGTGAAAAAGACAAAATATCTAGGTGTAAACCTAACAATGAAAAACATTGATTTGTATAAGAATAATTATGAGAAATTATGGCAGCAAGTTATGCAAGATATTAAAAGGTGGAATGTATTAAATTTGTCACTGCTGGGTAGAATTGCAGTGGTTAAAATGAATGTGTTACCAAGAATAATGTTTCTGTTTCAAACTATTCCAATTGTGAAAGATGTAAAAACATTCAAATGCTGGCAGAAGGAATTGACTAAGTTTGTGTGGGGAGGGAAAAAACCAAGAATTAAGATGAAAATAATGTGTGATGCTAAAGAGAGAGGTGGTTTCAGTTACCAAACTTAAGGCTATATCATGATGCAGTATGTTTGACTTGGATAGGGACATGGACTATGTTACAAGACAGAAAGTTATTGTCCCTGGAAGGTCATGACTGTAGGTTTGGGTGGCACGCATATCTGTATTATGGTAAAACAAAAATGGACAATATGTTTAAGCATCATTATTTGAGAAGAACATTAATCGATACATGGACAAGATATAAAAACTTTTTTCCAGAAGAAATACCTATGTGGATTGTACCTGCAGAAGTTTTAAATCCATCATCTCACTACAAAGGACAAGACTGGTTGAAATATAGAGACCTGTTAACAAGACATGGTAAAGACTTTAAATTGAAGGAGCAGCAGCAGATGGACTTTGATTATGGCTGGTTAAGGTACAGACAAATATATGATATGTATAGAAGTGATAAAAAATCTGGTTTTAGAGAAAAAAGCAATGAAATAGAACAAATTTGGGAGGAAGATGGGAAAAAATGATTTCTAAAATGTATAAAGTATTGTTAAAATGGTTTAATGCTGATGAAATGGTAAAGGAACAAATGATAAAATGGGCGATAAACCTAAACAAAGACATTGAAATGGAATCTTGGGAATTTTTATGGAAAAATGCAATGAGTATTTCTACATGTTATAATCTAAAAGAGAACTGTTTTAAAATGATGTACAGATGGTATATGACACCAAAAAAAATTGCAAATATTAATCAAAATATGTCTAACAAATGTTGGAAATGTAAAAAGAAAGAAGGTTCTTTCTATCATATGTGGTGGACTTGTGATAAAGCGAAGACTTATTGGTCTATAATACATGCAGAAATGGAAAAAATTTTGAAATGTACATTTAAGAAGTTGCCTGAAATGTTACTGCTTGGACTTAAACTAGAAGAGATAAATGTAAACTAGAAGAGATAAATGTAAAGAAAAGGATGTAAAGAAAAGGATGGTATATGATTACAACAGCAAGAATGGTGTATGCACAAAATTGGAAAAATGAAAAAATACCAGAAGTGTGGGAATGGTTGAAAAAATTGTTATATATGGCTGAAATGGATAAATGGACTAGAAAGTTGAATAATCTGTACTCAGAGACTTTTTTAGAAGATTGGGAGGATTTGAAAAAATATGTTGAAAAATATTGGGACATGAAAAACTACATTTGTACATGGTTATAATAGCATAAAGGAATAGAAATTGAGTATATGAATGTACTAAGGATAATTAGATAATGAACTTGTTTTTTAGAATTATATAAGAATATAGAAAATAAGAATTGGTATATAAGTATTTTAAAGATATATAACCGTTACCAGAAATGTAAACATAGAGATAAATATTACTATTTTGGATAAAGTGGAAAATGTGTTATGCTTCAGATGTGGTGGGAAACCACCAATACAAGACAAAAGCAAGACTATACAAATAGAACAAAATCTTATATAATATGGAAAAAAGGATTTGTATAAAACAAATGTATTAATTTTAATGTTTTGAAAAATAAAAACTTTCTTACAAAAAAAAAAAAAGAAAGGTTGAAGCGCTTGGGGCTCTTTAGCTTGGAGAAACGACTGCTGAGGGGTGACATGATTGAGGTTTATAAGATTATGCATGGGATAGAGCAGGTCGAGAAAGAATTCCTTTTCTCCCTTTCTCACAATACAAGAACTCGTCGGCAGTCGATGGAATTGCTGAGCATTTGGGTTAGAACAGATAAAAGGAAGTACTTCTTCACCCAAAGAGTGATTAACACATGGAATTCACTGCCCCAGGAGGTGGCGGCAGCTACAAGCATGGACAGCTTCAAGAGGGAATTAGATAAACATATGGAGCAGAGGTCCATCAGTGGCTATTAGCCATAAGGTATAGATAGGAACTCTCGGTCTGGGGCAAGTGATGCACTATATTCTTGGTGCTTGGGAGGGCAACAGTGGGAGGGCTTCTAGTGTCCTGCCCCCACTGCTGGACCTCCAGATTGGATTGATACAGGTGTGGCTCGGCTCAGGACTGCACCTGGCTCAGAGGGCACCTGGTATTTTTGGCCACTGTGTGACAGTGTTGGACTGGATGGGCCACTGGCCTGATCCAACATTGGCTTCTCTTATGTTCTTAAGATGCTACAGGACAGCATTAACTCAGAGAAACTTTTGTTTGTGTGGATAGGTAATGTGTCTATTCTGTTGCTCTTTCCCTCTTGTTACATTACATGGTGGTTGATGTTAACCTGCCGTTTTATATGTTCTGTGCTCTTGAATTCCTTGGGTTTTTTTTTTTTGAAGGAAAAGTAGAACATGAATTTTGGAATTCTGCAATGGATCATTTCTATTCCCGGGAAGACATTCTATTCCTCTCCCACCCTGCCCCGCAAAAAAGAAGATCCATCCCCACAAAAACCTAAAATCATCTGGTCTTGTAACAGATGAAGAAGTTAAAAGCGTAAAAGCAGAGATTACACCTAGACTGACTGCTGTGGGAAATGACTGCAGAAATCTGGGGTGAATTAAGGACATTCCTGAACTTCGAAGGGATAGCACTGCTGAAATGTCAGCTTCTCCTTTATCAAATAATGTGCTGATGCAGTTCACAAATGCAAGAACACTGCTGGCGGCGGCGGCAGCGGCTGCCCAGCCAACACCAGCCAGCCAAATCAGCGTTTCCTATCAGCAGTATTTACAATGCAGTCCTGAGCCGAGCCACACCTGTATCAATCCATTGATGCCAATGGGGCCCAGGAGGGTGTAACTCTGTTTAGGATTGCACTGTCAGTGCCTGGTTGAAGGCAGAAAGCCATCGAGAAGCTGCAGCTCTTTCCCTGCCAGCCCTAAGTCTCCGAGGAAGCTGACTATTGGCATTTCATCTGAAAACACATTGCACCATTCCCAACTTAAATAAAGTTTATGCCTTGCTTCCCTCACTCCCCCCCCCCCCCCATGGCTTATCACATTGTTCTCCCTTCCTCCTCACGTTGACAACCTGGTGAGGCAGGTAAGCGTGACACAGAGAGAGTAACAGGCCCAAGGTCACCCAGTGAGCTTCCCTGGCAGATTGGGGATTGGAACCCAGATCTTCCACATAGGGGAGGGGCTGTGGTCCAGTGGAAGAGCATCTGGCCGGCATGTAGAAGGTCCCAGGCTCCATTCTATAAGAACATAAGAAGAGCCATGTGCTGGGGTTAGCTGGTAGGAGGGTAAACACACGAAGGAAAGGACAGTGTGACTTCCTAGCCATCTGTCTCTCTTGCCATGAAGTCTGGAGGCTGAGGCAGGAACCTTCACTTACAGCACCCTGCCGAATCAGGCCAGTGGTCCATCTAGTCCAGCATCCTGTCTCATAACAGTTGCCAGCCAGTTCCTCTGCCTCTGAATGTGGAGGTTCCCCTCTGTCACCATGGCTAGTAGCCACTGATAGACCTATCCTCCGAGACTCTGTCTACCAATCTCCTTTTAAAGCTGTCTGTTCCAGTGCTTCCTCAAAGCTGTGGTGTCTTGTGAGCAAAAATTCTACTTTGGGAGCTACTGGAATTAAAGTTGTGAGCCACCAATTTGGTCACTGCATCAATTAGTTTGCTCTGGAGCCATCCTTCCTGAGCTAAGACAAAAGTGTGTGAGCTGGAGGCTAAAAAACTGTGAGCTAGCTCACACTAACCCTGGGTAGAGGGAACACTGATCTGTTCCTATAGTTGTCACTACATACTGTGGCCGCGAATCCCACATTTGAATCACTCGTGTTAAGAAGCATTTCCTTCTGTCCATCTGGAATCTACCCATCACCTTCCTTGGATGCCCTTGAGGTCTAGTATTTTGGGAGAGGGAGAAGATGTTCTCTGTGTCCACGCCCTCCATCCTGTGCACTGTTTTATAAACCTCTATCGTGTGTCGTCCCCCCCCCCCCACATCCTCTCTTTTCTAAACTGAAAACTCCCCAGCATCTCCAGTTCATAGGCAATGGGTATCACGCCTGGGTATCAAGGATCAATGCTCAGAGGTCATGCCTGAGACCTTGGAGACCCGCTGCCAGTCCCAGTAGGCAGGTCTGACCTTGATGGCCCAAGGGGCTGATACTGACTCAGTATAAGGCAGCTTCAAGCGTTCCTGCGGGTCTTCTCATCTGCTTCTTGGGCCGATGTATCCCAAAGCAATCACCACCAGTGCTCCAGGCCCGTAGCCGTAGTGGGGCCTCTCGGACGGGCCCCCTGACTTCCAATTTTTATTTTTATTTATGGTGTTTGCTTGGGGTGTGTGTGTGTGTGTGGGGGGGGTATGTGCAGGGCCCCCCCAGACTTATTTAAAGCCCCCCCAATTAAATAATCCTGGCTAGGGGCCTGCAATGCTCCCTCTAAGCTGTGGAGTTTTGTGAGCAAAAATTTTACTTTGTGAGCTACTGGTGACATTAAAGTGGTGAGCGAGCGATTTGGCTCCTGCGTAAATCAGTTTGCTCTGGAGCCATCCTTCCTGAGGGAAGGCAAAAAGGTGTGAGCGGGAGACTAACTCAGCTTAGAGGCAACCCTGATTCACCACCTCCTCGAGTATTCCCACTCGGATATTTGTTCCACTGCGCTTTCCGCGCCACTGGCCAGGCGCCCCGAGCCGTCATTCCTGCTCGGGAGGTTCTGGAGCTGAGCTCGGGCACCGACAGCCGGTTCGTGGCTCCAGGCTCCCGCCTCGACCGCCCAGCCCTCCCGGCACGCCTGCCTGCCTCCCAGCCTGCGAGCCGAGGCCAGGCTGCCGTTTGCCGCCGCGGGGGAGGGGGGGGGGAGGCAAGCGCGGCGAGACGAACAAAAGGCGCCGCCTGCTCGGCGCGCCCGGCCGGCTCGATTCGACTTCGCCTGTGCCTGCGCCCTCCGCCGGTGGGTGTGGCGCCGCGCGGCGTGTAAACTCTCCACCGCCGGGGAGGGCGCAGGAGGCAGCGCTGGGATTTCAGGGCTGGAGCCAGGCTGCGGCGGCTAAAGCGAGAGAAAGAGAGCGAGCAGCGGTGGCGGCAGGAGCAGCAGCAGCAGCAGCGCCTCGCTCCCCGCCACAAGCGAGCATGGCTTCGTCGCAAGGCAAGGCTGAGCTGACATTCGCCGACTGGATGGCAAGTTTGCCGCCGAGCATCCACAGCTTGCCCCTGTCCAATCTGGCGATCCCAGGTAGGCGGAAGAGGGAAGAAGACCAGTTGGTGGTTTCTCTCTCTCTCTCTCTCTCTCTCTCTCTTTCTTGTTTTGGTGAAGGGTTGTGACCGTCCCTGGCAATGTGCACCTCTCAGCTCTGGAGGGGCAAAGCTCTCGCATTTCCCCGGGGGGCGTTCCTCCTCCCAAAGGTGACATTGAGAGAACCTTCTCTGGAGGTAGATCTAGATGGGGAGCCGTGTGAGTCTGTCCGTAGCAGGAGCAAAGAGCCAGAGAGTCCCGCAGCACCTTAGCGCGTGACAACATTTGTAGAGCTCTCCTGAGTCACTGCTCACTTCTTCAGAGACCTTCTCTGTTAGCCTCGCCTGCAAAGTGGTGCCTTTTTTGGGGGGGGGGGGGAGATTGGCTGATGCCTGCGGTGGAGGACTAGGCAGACTGGCAGGTGCCTCCCCCACATCTGTAGTAATTATTATGATTAACGATGGGCTTAAAATCCTAGACTTCACCTGCCTTTACCGACAGCAGATCCAGTGTTGGCTGGCTGTGGAGGGGGTCTTAGAAGATGACCACGCTGCCTGCAACGGCTGTTAATATTCCCCCCGTGGCGCTGAAGCCCTGGCTGAGATCAGGCAGAAGGAAAGGTCAAGGCCACGGAAGTGGCTTTCCCACTCTGGGTGGCTGGACCTATTGAGGTGAACCCCCAAAGGCTCTTTGCACATGTTCCATAGAATTATCTGCCCGATGTATCTCAGGCTTGTCTCACACAGGCAGGAGCGCAGGGCTCAGTAACTCCACACTTGGAGGCTGACAGCTCAGATCTATGCTCCGCACTCAGTACTCAGCAGACATGTGTTGTTAATAAAACTGACTCCCTCCCACCCTGTCCAGATGTTCTGAAGCAATGTGGTGTTTAAATGCACAAAGCTGTCTCTCTCTCTCTCTTGAATGCCAGGTCTGACCCTTTGAGGCCAGACTCTGTTGGGGGTGGAAAGTCCTCTCTGCAGCTCTCCCTCATTCACACGTTCACCTGAAGTTGCAGCCCTCAGGAAGGGGTGAACAGGCATGAGTGAGCCATTGCAGATACAAAGGTATGCAGGCATTTAAGGGAGAGACTGAGGCCATGAAAACCTAAGAGCTCCATTCTGGGTACCAGGATGCATGCTTGGAGCAGGTGAGGGAAAGCTTCGGCATCTGTTGTCCTGGCTGAAAGAAGGACCGCTGTGTATAGTTTTAACCTTCCTCTGTAAAGTGGAAGAAGCATTCCAAGTCTACCCATTAGCCATTGCCAGAGTGTAACTTTGCAAAATGACCTTCTCTGATCCCGTTTGCTTGTCTCAGAGCTAGTGGGATATAGTGGATCTATTGGACTTAGGTCAGCCATGGAGTTCATGGGCAAAGGGAAAGGGAGTCAGCTATTGTCTCTTAGCCTGGCTGCAGGATTGTGCATAACATTTCATAACCCTTTGAAGGAGCAGAGGTATATAAATATTACTATGTGCTTGTAATTCTCTCCTCCCCCCAATTCCAGCTTTACAAGCCGTCGCTTCCCCTTTGAAAAACAGAATCAGAGTCTTTAATAGGGATTATGAATCCTCATTGTCTAGCCTCGTTTTATTTGGCCACTCTCATTGTTCATTATCAAGAATGATTTCTTTTCGAGTTTTCGCACATGCGGCTGAAATTGCTTGCAGTCTCTCGTGTGTTATATCTGTGGGAAGTGGGAGAGAAGGCAAATGAACATACTAGGAGATGTAGATTTTGTATTTGCATTACAAATCGAACAGGAGCAAGAACTGTGTTTAGCTTTATGAGGGAAATACCCAGTGTGGGATTTGCATGATTGTGATATATAATTGTGTCTGTTGTACAGGAGGGTGGATGGGAGGGGGCCTGGGGGGTAGGCATCTGAAATAAGGGGTCACAATTATGTTCAGAGCAGCCGTGATAGCTTGGGATCGGACCTTAAAATCTGAATGCTTTGTGGAGTATACAATGCTTGATAATGGGTGTGTGTGTGTGGAATCACTCAGATATACAAAGGCATCCCCAAAGCCTGAGTTGTTCAGCCTTTGCCAGAACTAGAGAGGTGTGTGTGTTTATTGTGGAAGGTAATGGCAATGCTAATATTCTGTATTTTTCTGCCTCTGAAAAGCGCTAGTTAAATGTAGGGTGCCAGCAGAAGGCAGAACAAAGGTCAAATCGGGTGGATTTTTGGTTGTGGGGGGGACTGTGTTTTAGTCTGTCAGTGGTTCTTCTCTTTGACAAGAAGTTGCTTCCAATCACATTTTTTTTGGGGGGGGGGGAATCTTTGTACAGAGTCCCACAAAAGAACTGCTATTTTTAAGCTAATTGAAATCTAATCTATGCTAATTGAAATGTAATGCATGCAAATAGGTTAATTGCTCCGACACAGAGAGTAGAAAAGCTTGTTGATCTGAGAGGTGTTTATCTGGCTAGTTAAAATTTAAAAATAAAAACACCCAATTATTGGCTGTTTCCCCCCCCCCCTTCCCAAACAATCAAGCTGCATTTCAAGTACCTTAAGTCTTGCACTGGTCATGGGAAATGGGTTGCAAATGCCTGGGATTGGAGAAGTTTGTGTGTATGCTCAAGCACTTTTAAAGACAGAAGCTGGTCTCTTGGTGGAAAGCCAAGTTTTTGGAACAGCACGCAGTGCGTTTGCAGGGACCGTCTGCAGGGTGGATGGCATATAATCCTGCTCTTGTGCAGACGAAGAAGATGTTTCTACTTGGATGTATGACAAAGGCTTGACAGATCTTCTGAAACAAGTGCTTTGTAGCATGGTTGGGTTTGCCTGCAAGACAGATGGAATGGAATAAATAGATGAGCCTGCCATGGCGAGGAGGGCGGGATACAAATTTAATAAAATAAATAAATAAAACAGGACCACTCTTGGGCGCCTTTCGGTGTCGAGGGAGAGTGAGAACTGCCCTGCTTTGGACAGACCTTTTCCAACCGTACCAATCATGTCTCATTCCACACAGATGTGGGAGACACATAGGCAGGGCAGCCTCGGTGAGGAAGTGGTAGACTGTCCTAAGGGACAGTTTCCTCCCATTGCCTCTGGCCTTTTGGATGCCCGGGTATCTTTATATTTATCTGTACAGTCTGCCGTCATAGCTGAGACTCGCAGCAGACTACAAAATGAGAAAAAACACCACGCAGTAAAGAAAATCGGCTTGAGACATACCGTAAGCAGTACAACAGCTGGATTGCAAAAATTAGGGAATGAGGCAGTGCAAACAAGGTGATATATACAATAAAGTGCACTCCCATTCCCTATATGAAAGCACCCTCCCGACCAGTTCCATTCATTGCAACCTGTTCCATTTACTTACTTACTTCATTTATGCTCCAGTTTTCTGACCAGTGGAGACCCAGTGTGGCTTACGGCCTTCTCCGGTTCTCCCTTTCACTCTTACAATATATTACAGTGTTTCAGTCTTACAGTATTGTGTTCAGTTTTGGGCATCCCAATTTAAGAGGGACATAGACATGCTGGAGTGTGTCCAGAGGAGGGCAACAAAGATGGTGAGGGGTCTGAAGAATAAGTCCCATGAGGAAAGGCTGAAGGAGCTGGGTATGTTTCTCCTGGAGAGGAGACGACAGAGAGGTGATATGATAACTATCTTCAAGTACTTGAAGGGCTGTCATATAGAGGGTGGTATGGAGTTGTTTTCTGTTGCCCCAGAAGATCGGACCAGAACCAACGGGCTGAAATTAAATCAGAAGAGTTTTCGGCTAAACACTAGGAAGAACTTCCTCACAGTTAGAGGGGTTCCTCAGTGGAACAGGCTTCCTTGGGAGGTGGTTGGCTTTCCTTCTCTGGAGGTTTTCAAACAGAGCCTGGATGGCCATCTGACAGCAGTGCGGATTTTGTGAACTTAGGCAGATGGTGAGAGGGAGGGCAGGAAGGGTTGCCTCAGTGCTTAGTTCTTGGGGCCCTTTCTTATGCGCCCAGGGAAATGCTGATTCCCACTTCGGTGTCAGGAAGCAATTTTTCTCCAGGCCGGTTTGGCCAGGGATCCTGAAGGCTTTTTGCCATCTTCTGGGCATGGAACAGGGGTCACTGTGAATGAGGAGGGGGAAGTATTTGTGAATACCCTGCATTGTGCAGGGAGTCGGACTAGATGACCCCGGAGGTCCCTTCCAACTCTATGATTCTAATAACTGTGAGGTAGGTTGGGTCAAGAGTGTGGGAGTTGCCCAAGGTCACCCAGAGAGCTTCCATGGCAGAGGGGGATTTGAACTTGAGTCTCCTAGATCCTAATCCACTGCTGTAACCACAAGGCCCTCCTGAACAATTCCGTTGTGCGCATTAGGTGAAATGATGGGAACAATGCTGTGGGAACAATGCTGGTTGGAGGCAGCCAGTGCCAAGCCTTGCTCCTTTCTAGCGCCAGCCCTGCCACACAAAGCTCCTTTCTCCCCAAGTCCTTAGTTACTGCACATTCACAAAAGCCACTCTGAAAATGACCTTGGCAATATTGATTACACACTCCAATTCTCCTGTTTAGAAGGCGGCAAGAGAGGGCGTTCTTTTTAGAAATTATTAGTAGTTCTTTTTAATAAGGGGTTTTAGTATCTCCAAGAATTCCAGTTCTTAAAACCGCTGTGTTAGAACAAGAGGAGAAGGGAAAAGGAATTAAAAATGCATCAGGGCAAGTTAGGCTGAGTAGATCTCCGTGCCTTCTTCTCTTAAGCCAGGCCAAACACGCCAAAGACGTCATGCTGATATCACAGTTCAGCTTGATGTAAATCCTTTGAGTATGAACACGGCTCGAGAGAAAGAGAAAAATCCAGGGGATGTTTCGTTGACTAATCTCACAAATGATGAATCAATTCATGAGTGATTTGCTGTTCTGAAGCATTGATTGACTTGTGGTGGAAGTGGAAACCTCCTGTCTTCGTTAAACAACCCTCCCGCTACCCCCTTGCATTCAAAATCTCAGCGTTAGCAGGTGAATTGGTTAAAAGCGATCTAGGAGAGTTCTTACCACAGCATCTGTTTGTAAAGTCAGAGAAAGGGCCAACCCAGCGGGGCAAGCTTGAGAAACAGTAGCCCAAGGTGGCATTTTTGACAAGGGCCAGCAAAACCCATGTGTTGTTGCCCTCCGATATCCCTATAAAAGACGCTGGCGTACATACCAATATGCAATCTGAGAACTGAACTCAGCACCATCCATTTGCATTGCAGAAGATTCTGGGTTGTACCCACAGGGACGGTACATTACAACTGTATAGACTGGCAAAAAAAAGCATTCAGAAGGTTGCGGTGAGTTGGGTCAGAGTGTTCTATCACATACTCTGGCAAGATTTTCTTCCCCTTAAACTTCCCCTTAAAAGAGAGTACAGTGCCGGAATATGAGGAAGAGCTTAAAATAGATTAAAATCCAATTAAGGCTGCAGTTTCAATGCAGAGTGAAGCATGCTTCAGCTCACTGATATTGCTGGATTCAGGCATGGCTCTGGATGTGGTGGCCCAGAGGTTAAGACGCTGAACTGCGGACCGGAAGGTCGGTATCTCGGCAGTTCGAGACCCGAGTGTTGCGTGATGGAGTGAGCTCCTGTCTCTGGCCCCAGCTCCTGCCAACCTAGCAGTTTGAAAGCAAGACATTGCAAATAGATAAATAGGTACCGCTATGGTGGGAAGGTAACAGAATTCTGTGCACCTTGGCGTTAAGTCATGCCAGCCACATGACCACAGAGACATCTTTAGACAGCGCTGGCTCTTCAGTTTGGAAACGGAGATGAGCACTACCCCCTAGAGTTGGATTCACCTGGCTTTTGAGCAAGGGAAACCTTTACCTCTCTGCATAGGATCAGCCCATTTCTAGTTTGCAGTTAAGAGACAGGACAATCCTAAGTACACTGTCCTGGGAGTAAGCCCTATTGAATAGACCTGAGTAGGATTTTGAGTAGACCAGTTTAGGACTGCACTGCATATTGGCTTTTGTGGTATATGCAGGGATCATTTCGTAGAAAAAGAGGTGCAGGAGCTCATTAGCATAACTCATTGGCATAACTTATTTGCATATGCTACGCAATCTGACATCACTGGAAGTATGTCAGAAGGCAAGAAAGAAGAGAGAGAGAGAGAGAGAGAGAAAGGAAGGAAGGAAGGGCTGGCAGAGAGGGGACAGCTACTAATCCAAGCCTCAGAAATACCACTATTCTGGGAGGATAGCTTCAGTGGTGGCTGAAGCCTTCAGAAGGCTGGTCGGAGGAACAAGGACCTTTCCAGGGGGCGGGGTCATTTTGCTGCAGCCATGACACAAGCAGGCATTTCCCTGCCGGGGGGGGGGGGGAACCAGCACCAACTCCCGGAGCTGAGCACCCCCGAGCTCCTGCTTGAAATGACCCCTGGGTATATGGTAATCCCACTCAGTACCGATCTCCCTGTGTTTTGGGCCCTTAGCAATGGGTTCACCTGCTGTCCCCCTCTGGGGCTTCGATCCCATCTAGGTGAATAGTTCCATCTAGGTAAATAGCTTTCCAAGCTCCTCAAAATCATTTGTTAGAAATTGTTGGGAGATGTTGCCTTCAGTCCTTATACGCGAGCCTGATTTGGGAACCACATATTTCCTCCCCAGTAGATAAATTCTTTCAACCCTTGTATTTATTACCTTCATTGAAGTATTATTGGGTTTCTCCCCGCAACAGAATTTAAATTCGTTTCTCCAAAAAGAAAGACTTTTCAGCTCAAAGCTAATGCAGCAGAGAATTAAATTCAGAACTTGAACATTATCTGTATCTATTATTACAAGGTGGGGGGAAATGTATCCATGGGATATGTTATCTTCAGCTACCTAATGGATCTGTCTTGATGGATTTAATATTGAAGATGTCCTGGCATAATAGAATACTGTTGGTTTCCTGATAATTCACTGTGGTGTGTATATTGCTTCTTTGCTGTGCTTGAAATTAACAGGCTTGCGGCTCGTGTTAGAGAAGGGCTTTAGGCAACAGCTGCAATCCTAAGCACGCTTGGGAGCAAGGCTAACTGAACAGATTCAGTAGGATCAGATTCTTAGTGAGGGGGCCTTAGCTTATGGGCAGAGCATCTGCTTTGCATGCAGAAGGTCCCAGGTTCAATCCCTGGCATCTCCTGTTAAAAGCATCAGGTAGAAGGTGATGTGAAAGATCCTCGAGAGCTGCTAACAGTCATAGTAGACAGTACTGAGCTGGATAGATGGTTCATTCCCTGGGATTTCCAGTTAAAAGGACTGGGTAGCGTTATGAGAAAGACCCTGGAGAACTGCCACTAATCAGAGTAGGCAAAGTTGACTTGGATAGACTGATGCATCAGAAGGCAGTTGCAAATGATATGCACAGGCAGCAGATCGTTAATTATTTGTGGATTCCTGTGTATATAAAATACTAGCAGTATCAGGGACTGTGACATTGTTAGAAAGAGCTGCTAGTGCTGTTCTAGGTTCAGCCTAAGGGATTGTGGAAGTTCTTGCAAAAGCTGTGCAACGAGGGTGGGTTTTTTTTGTTTAAAAACCTTCCAAATTACATCAAATGTTACAAAAATGCATTTCCTTCTAGCTTTATGGCCTTAGAGTGAATATCCCAATCAGAAATAAATGGAATCTATTTCTTTTTAATCGCCTGAGACCACATCTCCATTTCTCCTGCACACTTTTATCTGTAAAATTATCTGTTTGTGCAATGTCCAGGGCCCTAATCAGCCACTCCATTAATGCCGATTTCCAGGGCTGAGCAATAATAGCCTTGGCAGCTACTTAGAGATTTTGCAATAATGATTTGATTGGCCAGTGATAATCTTCTTCCAGAAGGCTCAGTATTAAAGTTAATAAATTAAACTTCTGTCTGACATCCATCACTTGCAAAATCACTCCTGTCACCTGTATCCAATAAGACTGAAGACATTGACACCCTCCCCAAAGGTTAATGCAAAGCAAGGGATGTTCACTTGCCAGGTTCAGAGCTGAGCTGTCCATCTGTCAGTGCTGCAAACTGGTTGTAGGCAACTGACAGGTGGGAAGGCGGGCCAGCAAGGAGGCAGACGCTGATAAAGAGAAGCTGAAGTTGATACAGCTGAGAACAGAGGCAAGCCAGACAATTTAGACAAGGCCATTGCTACCTGTTAGCCAGGCAGACTCAGCCTTGACCTGAGAGCGGGGCGGTTCCTACCTCCATTAGGGGGTGTGCATTTGATATATACCGAGCAAAATAAATGCCTGAAAAATACCTTATTGGTATTTTGGGGGTATTTATTCAGCCGAATACAAATCAGAGATCTGTATTTGGCTACCAAAATAGCCCGTGCCTGAATAAAAGCTGATATTATTCAGCTTTTATTTTGACCTGGCTAGAAGACATTTAAAAAGACCGCAGTCTCTTTAAATGCCTTCTGAGTTTACTCGCCGAGTCATGCCACTGCGGCAGTATGACTCAATGAGTCAACTCAGCAAGCATTTAAAGTTTAAATCCCTGCTCCATTACATCTTATGGGGACGGTCCCCATAGGGTATAATGGAGCTGAATAAATTCAGGTTTCCCAAATACTTACCCAAACCCCAGTCCAAAACTGATATTGGTATTTGGAAATATTTGGAATAACAGTATTTTTGGGGGTCCAATAGACCCAAATTGGGGAAAAAAATTTGCACACCCTAATCTCTATTCTACCACTCCAGTGAGCAGAATGTGTGCATTTATTTTTAATATACATATACTCTACCTTTTGTTTTGTCTCAGGTTTGAAGCCTTCCTCTTTCCAAGGAGGTGTCCTCCCAATTATGTGGCTCTTCCATTGGAGGAAGAGCTGCTTAAGTGGGAGGGAGCTTCCTTAGACTGGAGAAAGGCTATTCGGAAGATGACCTGATCTACTTCAGTATCTGTAGCCAATATTTTAACTGGATTGGTGGGGGGTCAGGGACAGAGGTATTTGTTCTGGGTGCAAAATAGGCATCAAAGAGTAGATCATCTATTCACAATGATTAAAAATGATCTTACATTGTTTTAGTTTCAGTGTGAGATAATTAAGCTAGTTATCAAGAGGATAGATCCAAAATGAAAAGCCACAGATCAGCTTGTGCAGAGGCTTAGTGTGGGCAGCAGGCTCATCTGAAAGGTACCACTGAAAGTTCTTACTGATCCTCTGCTGGTAGCACACTCAGCCATGAAAACTGGCTGTCAGGGGAGGAAAAGAGCTGGAGGCATGATAACAGGCAGTAATGGCCAGCAACATTTTACTGTTCTTTAAACCTGACTTCTGAGTAGGGAGAACTTTTAAGTTTCAAATGCTGAGTCTTTAAAGGTCCACAGCCATCCTGAATTTACCGTGGTTTCAGGCAAAGGAGTGTAGATTTGGGAATGTTCTTTGAAACTGTTGTGAGTAGTTATGTCATAGTTTATGGCCAGGCCAGGGAGAACTAAAGAACTAAAGTAGCTGGCACTTGCGGTAGAGAATAGTGCTTCTTTTCATTCTGTAACCACACCATTCAAAGTGCTGGTGGGTATACCGCAGGCCTCCCTCTTCCAAAGTTGTTATGGAAATAATGGTCTTCTTTTCCCAGCTGGAAAAGTGTGTCTTTATTATTACGAACCAGTGCTGTAAAAAACAAACAAAACCTTCTCTTCAAGTCTTGATAACAGAAGTAATCCCATTTGGAAAAACACAATGGATTGGGTCCAAAATACTGTGACTGAAGCAGCCAGAATAGGCTTTTCCTGTCTCTCCTATCTTGCTATAGTATGGTAAGACCCTGTAACCCCTTGAAATTCTACTCAGGATACCATAGTGAAAAGTCTGAGGAGGTAAAATGGCGTCTGCCATGGGAAGTGGAATCAGCCCAAACTGTCTTCCTCCTACCACCAAAACTGTACTAGTGGGAGAGGGCACCTTTGAAGCCATTCCAATGTTTAAACTCCTCTCTTGCCCATTTTATAGCGTTCAGCTACTAATCTAATACAGGGGTCCCTACCCCTTTTGAGGCTACAGGCACCTTTGGAATTTTGAGAGGCAGTGGTGAGCATTGCCCCAAAATGGCCACCAGAGGAGATGGGGCCAAATCTAAAATGGCTGCCTGCAGAGGTGAAGCCAAATGGACTGTTTCCCTCCTCATACCTCCTGGGAAAAAGGAAATCCTGAAGGAGGAATCAAGCCATACACTAAGAAAAACCCAGTTGCTTACCAGTCCTTTTCATCCTCCAGCAGGAAACCCTATCATTTGAATGAGGGCAGTAAATAACAAGCCCTGCCTTACAGTGACGGCCCCACTTTGTGAAAAGCTCAGCGAGTGCCAAGGGAAGTACTGGCAGATGCCCAGTGCCCACAGGTACCATGTTGGGGAATCCTGATCTAATACATCAGTCTTCCAAATACTAATTATATTTTATTCTGCACATTTCTATAGCAGGCATTGGGATGGTTTTGTTCTGTCTAGCGACGGAAAGTGAAAACAGTTTGCTATGACAGCCCCATTCAGTTTGTATTTCCAGTACATCTCAGGTTTCATCAGTTTGTGTTTCTTAGCAAGCCTGAGACCATTTCTTGAATTTTCAGTATTGTTGCTTCAAGGGATTGGATCATCGCCATCTTCAGTTCCTCTAATCCGGGCAATCTGATTTGCATATGATACATAGGGTTTGCTAATTCAAGCACACTTAATGTTTTGTTGTTTATCAGTTCCTTTATGTCTACTGGGGAAGGATCTTTTTACCTGGCCTTTTGTTCGTGCCATTTTTTTTTCTACTTTATTATCAGAGAGCTGATTGATGTGTTAATAGGGCTGCCAAGTCAGCCTGGGGGGCGGGGGATCCCCCGCTACAGGGGTTCCTGAAACCCCACCCCCTCACGTAATGACGTCACCCGGAAGTGACACCATCACATTGGGGGCGTTGCCAGGGTGACGCTCTGGCAATCGCCCCAAAACTCTATGATACCATAGAGTTTTGGGGCGATTGCCAGAGCATCGCCCTGGCAACGCCCCCAACGTGCTTTGTGCGCACGCCGGGGAAGCTCCTGGCCAGCAGAGCTCCCCCCCCCCCCGGTAAATTTCATACACTTGGCAACCCTATGTGTTAAAGAAGTCCATGTGATGGACATGTGGACTGTCAGCAGATGTGTGCTCAGAATTCTACTCTGGGAACTCAGATCTGGGTATCTGGAATCCCGATTTGGGATTTTGGTGTGCAGGGGTGGGGGAAGAAGGGGTTTAACCTTTACCTCCCAACACCAGTTTCCTGGTCTGAAATGGCTTCAGGGGCTGCCCTTTGCCCCTGTGGGGAAATCTACATGTACTCATCAGTATATGTAAGCAAACAGTGGCTCCCCAGGACCATTTTGAGTCAGGAAAATGGTGTTTTGGGGGGAAGGGTTAAGCCCCATCTCCCTGGGTGCCATGGTCCCAATCTGAACTTCACTTCACTTCCACATGTCTGGAAGAAATGCAGTTCCCAGTGGGGAATTCCAGGTGCCTGTCTGAACCAAAGTCATGGTGGTGGGGTTTTTTTTGGTACTTTGTGAAACATGCCTCAGACAACAGCATAGCTCATCAGGAAGATCAGTGTCAGTGACTTCCTGCCCTAGCTAGAATAATGGTGGGAGGAGTGGGTGTGTACTGGACTAAAAGGCTGGGCATGGTACTGCTTCCAGATTTTGCTTTGTATAACTTATAGCTGACAAGATCTGGCAGCTTAATGAAAGCTGGGGATTTGGTCCAGCCAGTGGTCCACATGGACTTTAGCAGGCATGCCTGGTATCCGTACAAGTGGGCCAGATGGCAATCCTGTGTGGGATCCTATCCCGTGATGCAACAGCGTGCTCTTTAGCATACTGTAGGCAAGACCTCTTGGTCACTGTCTTGTCTTTTAAGGGCCTGTACTTCTGTTACTGGTGCAGTTGCTCTTTCCTCATGTCTTCCTCGCCTGCTGCTTCAGTAACATGTGCAGATGAAGTTATATATGATGGGCTGATGGCGTGAGCACTTGCTAGCTCTGTCTGCCCATAGGGGATATCACAGTGTGGAGAGAAATCACATCACTTGCTTATTATAACCGATTTTCTGCCATAGATGTTAATGAGAGTTGTCTGGCGTACTGCTTGGTAACACAAGGAGGAGGAGGATTTATACCCCACCCTTCACTCAGAGTCCTGTTGCTGTTTACAATCACCTTCCCTTCCTCTCCCCACAACAGACACCCAGTGAGGTAGGTGGGGCTGAGAGAGCTCTGAGAGAGAACTGTGACTGACCCAAGGTCGCCCAGCTGGCTGCATGTGGAGGAGTGGGGAATCAAACCTGGTTCTCCCGATAAGAGTCCGCTGCTCTTAACCACTACACCACACTGGTCCTATCAAGAAAGGGAGTGCTAGGAGCACATTCCTGTTTTCCTGAATGACCATAAGACTACCATCTTTTCCCTAACATAATCTCATAACTGCATGCTCAACTTTAATGGAAAACTTACAAGGAAACTTACACAACACTATGAGGACTTTCAGTACCCCACTTTTAACTCAAGACAGAGTGGAGTGAAATTGAAGTTGTCATTGTGGAATAATTGCAACAGACTAGAGACTCATGAGATTTGGTGGCAAGATCTATTGGTCTTGTAAGGATTCCTTTTAAGATACTTGGGTCTTATTTTAAGAAAAAGTTATGGTGAAAAGCATAATGCATGAAGACTCCTTCAGACACACCCAAGATACATAGGAAGTTTTAGTGTGAGGTCCAATCCAAACCAAGGTCATATTATTTAATATAAGGAATTGACCTCCCTGTGTAGCTTGTTGTCTTTTTGATATAGTGAGGTTATGCCAAGGGCAATGTGTATTTTTAGTTGAAAAACTAATTGAAGTGTCTATTATTCCTTGGTGATGGAAAGTGCTATCAAGTCACAGCAGGTTTACTGTGACCCCATAGTGTTTCCAAGGCAAGAGACATTCAGACTTGGTTTCCCATTGCCTGCCTTCACGTCATGACCCTGATATTCCTTGGAGATCTCTCATCCAAATAGTAGTAGAAGAAGAAGATGAGATTGGATTTATACCCTGCTCTTCACTTGGAATCTCAGAGCAGCTTACAGTCACCTTTAACTTCCTCTCCCCACAACAGACACTGTGAGGTAGGTAGGGCTGAGAGAGCTCTGAGACAACTGCTCTTGAGAGAATAACTCTAAGAGATAAGATAAGTTTATTGCAGTCAAAGACCATAATACAACCAATACAATTAATATAACAGCTATCAAAGGATTAATAAAATAATATGTCTTGAATGACACTATAAATTATAAACATTAAAATATTAAAAAGATTTACAAATTCCAATACAGATCAAGAAAAAATTAAATTTAACCCATTAATTATGGTCCCACCGCTCTCTCCTGATACAGTAAGCTAACCAGCCAGATTTAGCCACCATATGCCAGTTTGGTGTAGTGGTTAAGTGCGCAGAACTGGGAGAACTGGGTTTGTTTCCCCACTCCTCCACTTGCACCTGCTGGATGACCTTGGGCAAGGCATAGTTCTGGCACAGCTGTTCTTGAAAAAGAGCAGTTTCTGTCAGAGCTCTCTCAGCCCCACCTACCTCACAGGGTGTCTGTTGTGGAGAGGGGAAGGGAAAGGAGTTTGTAAGCCGCTCTGAGACTCCTTCGGGTAGTGAAGGGCGGGGTATAAATCCAATCTCTTCTCTTCTAATATTCAGATTTTTATCTGCCAACACAATTGAAAGGAGAGTCCCCCTGCTATGCCCTGGAGGTGATTTTATGGTGGGATTTATAAATATCTCTCTGTTGCGTTGATATAATCTACAGTCAAAGAAGACATGTTCCAAAGTTTCTTCTCCCCTTTCTCAAACACATTCCCTTCTCGTGGTCTTATTATATCTGGCTTCTAAAATGGCAGAGGGCAAAGCATTGTATCTTAGGAGTGTAAACATTCTTCTGTGTTTGGCGTTATCTAGAGTTTTTACATATGTTCCTAAAGTTATCTTATTACATGTGGATAGATCAAATATGGGATTCTTAATTTCACTCATTTGGATCTGCAGTTCCATATCTAAGACTCTTTGCCTTATTACTGATTTGGCTTGTAAATATCCCAAGGAACATATAAATTGCTCTGTGAGGCCATAACAGGTCAGTTTATCTTCTGGTTTTTGCTCCATAAAGGTAAACACTTATCCTGTATCACAAGCTTGTGACTGACCCAATGTCACACCAGCAGCTGCATATAGAGAAACGAGGAATCAAACCCAGTTCCCCCGGATTAGAGTCAATGCTCTCAACTACTACACAAAACTGCCTCTGATCCTGCTTAGCTTCCGAGAGCTGACGATACTGGGCTGGCCTGGGCTATCGAGGTCAGGGCCCATTATTTCTTACTACCGACAAAACTAACTGCCCAGTGAGAGAGATTTCGGGCATGCAAAGTATATTTGGAAGTAGCTGCAAATTATCTATGCCTTTGAATCATATGACGTTTCCTTTTAGGATTTTTTTCTTGATGTCCGTTGCTGGCTGTAGAACCATAATTATGTTTCAGAAAGACTTCGTTGTTGAAACCGGCTTCCCTTAAATGCTGGGAGGTGACGGGTACAATATCAAGAGCTGCCACTCACCCCTAACCGAAATGCTGCCAATGTGGATCTTGTGTTGCGGAGCCCCCAGGGCCCCCCTCACCGACAATCTTTTTTGACAGTTCCATTAGCCACAGTTTTTAGAAGGTTACTGAAGGGGGGAGGTACAATGTTTAACTTCTCTAGCTTTAATTGGGGTTGGGTCAGAGGCTGGGGTTTGGGCTCTCATTAAGGGACCCCTTACTGCCTCTCCCCATCATTCAAACAGTGAGTTTAAGCATGACTAGTTGCATTTATTCACATTTATCTCATGTTTTCCCTCCCCCTACTGTATAAATATAGATTGTAAACCCTTTAGGGCAGAGGGTTTTTTTTGGTTAGGTTACTTCGTAAAACACTGTGTACCGCAGCGGTGTAACATCAACGACATTAGAGTAAGCGGTATAGTGGGAGATCAGTACTGCCAATGTGAGTGATAACTGATGGTTCAGATTATTCACCCGCTTGGAGTGAAAGCAGTTCTGACCCAGGAAGCCCTCAGTCTCAGTTTAAATGTGCAACATCAGATTTGATTGGCTACGTGTCATCGTGATGTCATCGCATGTGATAGGTCATCCTTGCTTGGCTCTGATAACTTTTCCCAGGAAGAGTTTCAGAGGGCTGCTGTGTTGGTCTGCAGTAGAACAGTTAGACTCGAGTCCAGTAGCCCCTTAGAAAAGAGTTTTAGGGTACTGAGCTGTCGAGAGTCAAAGCTCCCTTCATCAGACATGAGTAGGAATGAAGATAGGGATACCATTCCTCAGGTGGGGGTGGGGGTGGGGTTGCTCCATTTTTGTGGGCTCTGGCCTGCAAACCATTGGGACACTATTCCCCCACCCTGATGCCCTGCACCATGTGCTGATATCACCTGGATATGATGTCAGTGCGTCGGTGACTTGGGGGGCGATGCTCTGCTTTTTGGGCAAACCTCTGTGGTTTGAATCCATTTTACCGTAGTGATTTGCTGAAAAAGAAGAGTGTCATCCCTGACCCTGCTGACGCACATACGTCACTTCCAGCATCACACAATGTCCCTGCCCACCCTTAGAAGGCCCTCCCCCCCAAAAAATCCCCCTGCCAGCATTAGGAAGAGACCTGGCAGCCCTAAACGGAGATCTAAGTCTTTTTATCCCAGTCAGAAGGTAGGAGTGGTGAAAGAGAGAGATCCAAGATAATACCAAAGCAACAGGAGAACAGAGTAACCTGGGCAACAAACAAACATTGAATGAGCAGAGAGCAAGAGTGGCAGTGAAAGGCTTAGGGGGAAATGAAGAGCTTTATTGATGTAATACCTGTAGATGGTGGCGTACAGGTGTGCTTGTTGAGAACATCAGAGAACATAAGAATGTAAGAGAAGCCAGTGTTGGATCAGGCCAGTGGCCCATCCAGTCCAACACTCTGTGTCACACAATACCAGGTGCCCTCAGGAGGTCCACCAGTGGGGTCAGGACACTAGAAGCCCTCCCACTGTTGCCCCCCTCCCAAGCACCAAGAATCCAGAGAATCACTTGTCCCAGACCGAGAGTTCCTATCTATACCTTGTTGGTCCACCATATAGAAAGGCCTGGAATGCTGAGATTCAACAGCGCTTAAATACAATCAGTAGCCAGGCACGATTATTACTAGCAGTTTAAGCACTAGGAATTGATTGATTTTAAGCATATTTATATCCTTCCTTTCTTTTACTATAGACCTCAAACAGGCATATGTGCACCATTATTTGACTAAATTGTGCTTATATCCTTTTTTCTTTTATTCAGAGAGTTCAAAGAGGCACACGTGAGCTATGAACTGATTGATCTAATTGTATTTATATCCCCATTTCTTCTAGTATTGAGCACAAAGTGACATCCATAGGATTACCAGGTCTTCCATCCAGCCATTGGCCAGGCACAAAGCTGTATAACTTCACCAAGGCTACAGTACTGTGCACCCTATCAATCATACCTTGGGGCCAATTGCCCATGCTCTTTATTCCTTCCATTGCTACTGGTCAGCTTTTTGTTCTGTCTATTAACAGAACAATAGACTCCCCCCCCCCCCTCCCCGGGGAATCTCAGCATCATGGCAAAAATGGGGTGTTTTTAAATGACATTTTAATTGTATCTCTCCTTTTTGCATTTCAAACTGCTGGTGGATAGTACCTCTTCGGCTGACGTTTCCTATAGCTTATATTTGTCCAAGATCAAAATTTTCTTGGAAAGTTTTAAGAACATCTGTTTAGCCATGTGGGGGTTAGTGAAGCATGTAGAAATTATACTGTTCAGCTGTTTAAATATTGCTGAAACGCTTCTTCCAATTTCAGTTTGGGCTGAAAAAGACTCTATAAAACTGTGAATTTCAGAGCTGGCTTGCATGTGGGTTTTCCTCTGGGTCTTTTTCTCGCTGGTTGTGTTCTACTAGATTGTAACTACAGTTCTGCCAGTGAGAATATTTAGAGTTACTGGAGCGTAAGAGAGAGATCTTATGAGGAGGATCTAGGTTCAAATTCCTGCTCAGATACAAAATTTACCATTCTCTGTCTGTCTCACGCTAACCTTTGCAGGAGTGCTGTGAGGGGCTGTGGCTCAGTTGTAGAGCATCAGTTTAGTAGCAGAAGATCCCAAGTTCCCAGAATCTCCAGTTTAAAGGATTGTAGCCTAGCAAGACACATCATGTGCTCTTATGGATTTTAATGTTCATAAGTTTTGAACTTTGGGATGTTATGCTCTGAAGGACTAAATGCACTCTTTATTGCTGTAAGAGGCTCCAGTCCATTCCAGGAGAAAACACCCACCATAGTTCACACAAAAACAGAGACAAGGAATCCATTTCAAAGGGTTCTTCTGTCACCTCCGCTAAGGCTACCCCCAGCCCCCTCCAACATTCCTGCAAAGATTATGCTAAGTGAAGTTACCTGGCAACTAATCGCTCGACCATCAACTGGCCAGGCCAAGGCCATTAAGAGACAATGGAATGGCGCCATGACTCATCGCAGGTGTCAGTTCCTGCTTAGCACCTAGTTTTGCAATACTGACCACTCCTTCACATTCCCTCCTCTTTTTACACTGACCAATGGTAAGGTACATGGGGACGGACTACCTGGTAAGTGTGTTAATGGGATGTTGTTTGTGCAGCCCGCCCTAATACCACCTTATAAAAGATCTTGCACAACATGCAATTGCTCTTAAGCCTCTACGACCCCTATCTGCTTTCACTCCCCTTACGTCCAGCTTGCTATCCCACTAGCCTGCCTCCATCTTTAATCCCTGGTTTGCGCAGCCAGAGAGAAACGTGTTTCTGCTGGTTCAGATCATGTTCCCCATTTTTCCTTTCTACCCCTCAATCTTCTTTTGGAAAAGGATCATCCATCTCCAGGAAAGGTAAATTATCGCCCAACCAACAAATCCCCTGCTCATGCAAAAGTGCTATTATCTATCTAAATTTCTTAGGACTTGTGTGTTTGCATGTATGATTCTGTTTTTGTATGCTTGAGAACATGTTGCAAGTAAACATCATTTAAATGGACCACTCCACCTCAGTGCCTATTTTCTGGGAACTCCTGGAAGGGACCTTGGTATAGTTGGCAAGAACCCGGTTATTTGCCAATTGCTAAACTAAATTAAAGCAATTTGGCTAACAAGGATGAGATAGTAGGTAATGAGAAGGACCTCTACGTGAGGCCCTGGAGAGCTGCTGCCAGTCTGAGTAGACAATATTGACCAATAGTCTGATTCAGTGTAAGGCAGCTTCATGTGTTCATGCGATAAAATCAAACATCCCTGTGTCTGCTGTTTTAAGAAGAGGTCGGAAACAAACGTAAGAACTGGTTGCCTACAAATATGGGCCCCATTCCACAGTACTTTTTTTCAGACCACATGTTGAGAAACATGAAGTGAGGTGTGAAAAGGCATCTCGTAAATCTGCCAACATGAATTTATTTACAGTCTTTGATGCCCCTTGCCTGTCAGACGGCTGTGGGGAGTTTGCTGAAAGGGTGTCTGGGCAGCTGTGTGTCAGCTGCTTCACAAGTTTATTAAATTTATTTATTTAAAAAAAAACACACACGCTCAGGCAGTCTCCTGACAGGCAATATAAGAGAGATGCTGAGAGAAGTAAACTTAATGGCATATCCACAACATAGAACTCAACAGTCTTGCTCAGGGAACTCAGCGAATTGCCTCTGAGGGGAACTAGTAATCTCTGACAGAATTTTCAGAACTTCGCCAAACTACCATTCATTGGATCATAGAGTTGGAAGGGGTCTAGGGTTGCTAGTTTTCAAGTGGAGCTTAGAGATCTCCTGGAATAACAACAGATCTTTATACAACAGAGATCAGCTCTCCTGGAGAAAATGACTGCTTTGGAGACTGATCTCTTTGGCCTTATACCTCATTGTGGTCCCCTCTCTCCCCAGGCTCCACCCCCAAAGGTCCAGGAATTTCCCAAACTAGAGTTGGCAGACCTAGCCTGCACAAAACCCCATGTTTAGTGCAAGAAATCCAAATTAGAGCATTTCTGACAGACAGCTGTCCACCTTTGGCTTGGAAACTTCCACTGAATGAGAAAACACCTCCCAGGTAATTGGTTCCATTGTTAAACTGTCCTTACCACTCAGAAGTTCCTCCTAATGTTCTCATTAAATTCTCCATAAGTGGCAACACTTCTTGGAAGCTTTTTATGCTGCGTTTAATTCTGTGATGTATGAAAAGCAGGTTATACAAAAGTGAGTAAATACAAATTTATTCTGCTGGGATTCCTGAGGTTCGGGATGTGGGACCTGGATGTTCAAGGTTGATGATTGGTACGTTGGGTGGGGGTGGTGTAAGGGGTCCTAATAGGGTAGGAGGCAGAGTTGGTCAATAGCAAATCTAGGATGAAGTTTTGTAGAAAAAGAGGAGGGAGCTGTAGTAAATTGGGTGAGGCTGTGGTTCAGTGTAAGAGCCTTTCTGCTTTGCATACCAACAGTCCCAGGTTCAGTCCCTGGGTCCTCCAGTTGAAAGGATCATGGAGTAGGCGATGTGAAAGACCTCTAGTTGAGACCCTGGAGCACCACTGACAGTCAGAATAGACAGTAGTGACCTTGATAGCGCAGTGGGCTGACTTGGTATAAGGCAGCTTCATGGGTGTTCAAAATGTCATGTCAAATAAATACCATCCGTGCATGATTTTGTAGGGAAAAAGAGTAGAATGTGCTTTGATGCAGACTTTAGATGATTCTTTGAAATGGTTTGGAAGCTTGACTGTTGCTTCTGGACACTCAACTTTTTGAGATTTTATGGCTTTGCTAGAGGACCCTGAGAACAATACTGGGCCAGACCCTGAGAAAAATGTTATGTAGGACTTCCCTTCAGTAGTGGGCCCAACCAGTCTTAGGTGGCAGTGCTCTAAACCAGGGTGGGCAGGTTTTCACAGCAGAAGGATCAACTGTTTTGTTTGCCAGAACTAGTGTCCCCAACACACAACTTTCTCATAACCTCTAATGTCACCTGTTTTCTCCAGTCTGTAATTCGAATCGGGGGAGCTATTCACTGATCTATTTCATTTTGGTTAACCTTACAATTGTTTTGTTACCTGATGTATTTTTTAAAAAAATTAAAAATGTATTTCTATCTTTGACATGCCAATACTGTCTGTCTAGTGTCCCCAAAAACCTAGAAGAAAAAAATGTCCCGTCTCCTTAACAGAGGCACAGCAGGGTGTAATTTATAGGGTGATGCCCTTTACCTCAGTGGCACGAAAAGCTTCAGCTTGCCATTTCTCCACATGAAGCCTCTGTTAAAGGAATAGAACACTTTTCTCCAATCATACCCAGAACTTCAAAATCCACCAGCTGGAGCCAGTTACAAAATGGCTTTCCTTATGGGGTAGAACCAGTCTCCATTACCCGCTGAACTATATGAGACATCCATAGGGAATCTTCCCTTACGAAGCAGTCACTGAATATACCATCTTTCAAATGATGAACACTGAGAGGGGAAGGGATCTTTTCTCATTGCCAATTTTTAGCCAGCCATTTATGGCAGCTTTCTTATGTCTACCCTCAGGGTTTTTTTGTAGAAAAAACCCAGCAGGAACTCATTAGCATAATAGGCCACACCCAACAGCAGAAACCTATTAGCATATTAGGCCACACCCCTGACAGCACAGCTCCCCCCCGGGATCAGCTTCCCCGGGTGCCCGAGTGAAGGAAGGCAGTTTCTGGATCAACTTCCCCAGGCATCCTGCAGCCTGGGGAACCCAAGGGGGGGGGCAGTTTAAACTGCCTTCCCTCACAGGATCGGCTTGGCTTCCTGTTGTGTTTGTTTAGAATATGAAGCAGTAATAGCTTGAAAAGGGCTCTGGTATCCTAAAGCTCCAATTCCTACTGGCTGATTAATAAAGACTCCCATTGGTCCTGAAGCCAATCTAGATACCCAATCACTGAGCCCTGCTTGGGTCCAATAATATTGCTTGTATATAGTTACGTTGTTGAAAGTTATGTGTTGGAACAGTATAAATGAAAGTGCTGCTCTCATAGAGCTATCTTTGGAGCTGAACAATGTCACTGAATAAAAGCCTGTTTGTTTGAATTCATCGCCTCCCGCTCAATACTTAAAACTTTCCCAGGCACCCCATGGCTTGCGAGGTGCCTGGGGAGCCCGGGGGGGGGGGGAGGCTGTAGGTGTGGCCAACTCGGAAGGCAGCCAGAACTCTGTTCCTGTGCGTTCCTGCCCCAAACTAGCCCTGTGTACCCTCAAGTAGAGAGGAATGGCTAGAGCATGACCAGGGAGAAAGGGAGATGATTAGGCCAGTTGCCATAGCAACTGACCCAGTCTTTGCCAGAGGGAGACCATCCTGTAAAACAGGATGTGGGGAGAAGGCCTAGGAGTGTCCAGAGAACTACATTTTAGCCAAGGAGCACTGGACGAAGAGGACTCCCTATGGGTCCTAAATCAGGCACTTTCATTGATCTATCACCCAGCCCAGAATCCCCCACTGGGCCCTGGTCTACCTCCTGCTCACTCCTGCTGTACATGGGAGTTACCGGTATGCTGCACAATGGGCCTCATTTCGAAGGGCTAAACTAGACTTTACATTTTATGTGTGTTCGCCACAGGGACTAACAACCATGCTGCAGCCATGAGTTTCTCGGGGCAACTCCATTTAGAAGCATCTCAGGGTGTCCTAGGGTTGCCAGCCTCCAGGTGGGGCCTGGGGATCTCCCGCTTTTACAAGAGAACTCCAGCTGACAGAGATAAGCTCCCCTGGAGAAAATGGCTGATTTGAAGGGTAGACTCTAGGGCGTTGTACTATACTGAGGCCCCTCCCCTCCCCAAGCCCCGCCCTCTCCTGGCTCTACCCCCAAAGTCTCCTGGTATTTCCCAACCCAGACTTGGCAACCCTAGGGTGTCCTGTTTGGATCAGGACCATGGCTCAGGCGGAGGAGGTCTCCTGCCTTTCCCCTGTACCATTTTCCCAAGCTAAAAAGGCCCCAGGGGGGCATCATTTGCCCCATCAAGGGGTTGCATGTATCCTGAATCCAGCACCTCATGGTGCTAGATATTCAGCTCAGGAAAACAGAGTGGGAGAAAAGCTGAGGCGCTTCTTCCCCTGCACTGTGGTCCTGAGCCAAATGGGACCCCGGAAATCTAAACTTCTAAATGGAGTTGCCGTTGGGTGCTTGCAGCTGCAGCATGGGTACAAGTCCCCGTGGTGAATTCGCATAAAATGTGAATCCTAGTTTGGCTCCAAGAAAACATGAGCGCTTGCCTGTGGTTTTCCACATAGCTTCTTTCGCATCAACAAACTTGCTGCCTCAAAAAGTTCATGCCTTTTGTTCCAGCACAATACTCCTCTCTTATTCCCGGTCCACATTGCCTTGCGGTTTGTTCGAAAAGTAATCAAACAATGAGGCAAGGCTGAGGAGCTGGAGATGCTAATGAAAGAATCCCTCACGGAGGAGAAATGGGCAGCCATAAAACTCTGCTTTCTCACAAGCAAGCCATAGATGCTCATTAATATGGGAATTGCATTCGAAGTAGGGTAGAGTCAGACATCAGTTCCTTGCTGAGTGTTTCTCTCCTAGCCATTCAAGAGAGGAGGATTCAGCAGTTTCTCCACCTCCCAATACCGTAAGGTGACTTAATTGCCTCTCAGGGGACAGCCTCATGTAACAAGAATGTGAGAAGAATTCAGCTTGTGCTAGGATGGTACACAAACAAGAATACAGAAGGATTCAGGTAGGTAGCCATGTTGGTCTGAAACAGCAGTACAAGCTTTGAGTCCAGTGGTACCCTTAAGACCATCAAAGTTTAATGCTGGGTAGAAGCTTTTGTGTGCAAAGCACGCTTCTTCAGATACAAGGAAATGGAAGTTACCCGTCCATATGCATAGGTAGGGAGTGAGCAGTAAATTAGCATACAGCATAATAAAGACGTTTAACAGATTCAAGGATCAAACAGGTTAGTTTGTATGGTTACCATTTGTTTGGGTTTAAATTCAGGGGGAAACATAGCAAAGGAAATAAATATATCAGAATTGGAGATTGATGGGCAGATGTATCCTTAGTTGTGGAATGCTGAGAGTAATTACCCGAGACACATTACGCTCCATCCGTCTCCTCTCAAGCCTGCATGCTTAGTTTGGGTGGTGACAAACAAATGATAACCATATGAACGAAGCTTGTTATTCCTGTTCGGCCCTTGAATCCGTTAAACATCTTCATTATACTGTATGCTAATTTACTGCTCACCCTCTACTAATATGTATGGACTGGTAACTTCCACTTCACTGCACACAAAAGTATATACCTTGAAGAATTCAGAAAGTCTCTGAGATGTGTGCAGCTTGTTCCTGCTGCCCTGCTCTGAATAGGTCTCTGTACCAAGAGATGCTTTCAAAGTGTCATCATGTAAAGGGGGAAATGGATCTGCCTTTAGTCTTTGGGGTGGGGCTGTGGCTCAATGGTAAAGCATCTACTCGGCATGCAGAAGGTCCCAGGTTCCATCCCTGGCATCTCCAGTTAAAGGCATCAGGCAGTCAGTGATGTAAAAGACACTCATGGAGTTGCCTTATCCTGAATCAGACCCTTGGTCCATCAAGGTCAGTACTGTCTACGCAGACTGGCAGCCGCTCTCCAAGGCCCCAGGTAGAGGTCTTTCACCACACCTGCTACTTGGTCCTTTTAACTGGAGGTGCTGGAAACTGAACCTGGGACCTTCTGCATGGAAAGCAGAGGGTGTTCCATTGAGACCTATACCTCAGACTCTGGAGAGCTGCTGCCAGTGAGTGGACAATACTGACCTTGATGGACCTTGAATCAGTATAAGACAGCTTTCTGTGTTCACTTTGGTTAGAGATAGCCAAAGGTGGTTTTCAGAGAACTGGTGGTATGAAAGGCTCCACTCGCCAGTATCTTTGGTAGACTGTTCTTCGGGGTTCAAAGACCTGTCACACCAGAGAAGAGAGTAAGCAAAGGAAATGTACAGGTGCTGCAATGTGGGAAACTGTTTACCTCCATCATACCTCTTTCAGTCTCTGAAAAGCTGGTTCTCTGTCTCCAGTCTCAGCCACAGTTCCCGTCTATTTTCAGGGAAGCTCTCCTTTGACTGAAATGGCACTTTCCATCATTGTAACCTTGATGGTTTAACCTCTTGATGTTTAATTACACTTCTCACATTTACTGATCAACCTGTCAACACCTCTGCCTGGCCGCTATTTTCCTTCCTTCCTGTGTCACAGTCTGGTCCAGTCTAATGAGGATGCAGTAAATCTCAGGCATTTTCTTAGAATAAAGACTTCAAACTGGAGGCAGTTTACTCTGTTCCCATTCCTCAGCTTCTGTGACCCCCGTGAATCATCCTACAAAAGGTTGAGGGTCAGCAGTCAGTGTTCCCTCTAAGCTGAGTGAGAGTGAGCTAGCTCACAGTTCTTTAGCCTCCGGCTCACACATTTTTGTCCTAGCTCAGGAAGGATGGCTCCAGAGCAAACTAATTTATGCAGTAGCCAAATCATTGGCTCAGAACTTTAATGCCAGTGGCTCACAAAGTAGAATTTTTGCTCACAAGACCCCACAGCTTAGAGGGAGCATTGGCGGCACTTTGTGCTAATTCGACGTTATCTGTGTTTCTGGTTTTAGAAGAATCAGCTCATCTATCTCATAATGTATGGCTGCTTTGGTTTACTGTTTGATCTTTTCCTTTGGAAAGGCTTATTTGTTAACTTCACATGTTCTGTATATTTGCCGTAGTATTTGACCTGCTTCCATGACTGTGTGTTGTCTAAAACCCCTCCCCCCATAATTCTGCAACACGATAACCCAACATTTGTATGTGTGATGTGCTGTCATGTTGCCTCTGTATTACGGCAATCCTATCAATTAATGACCTCCAAAAGTCATATCATTAACAGTCTTGCTCAGGTCTTGCAAACTGAGGGCTATGGCTTACTTTATTGAGTCAGTCCATCTTGTTTTGGGTCTCCCTCTCGTCTACTGTCTTTAGAATTTTCCTGGCATTATTGTCTTTTTCAGGGAGCCTTGTCTTGAGAGCCAGTTTGGTGTACTGGTTAGGAGCACGGACTCTTAATCTGGGAGAACTAGGTTTGATTCCCCACTCCTCCACATGCAGCTGCTGGCATGACCGTGGGTCAGTCACAAATTCTCTCAGAGCTGTTCTCTCAAGGGCAGTTCTCGAGAGAGCTCTCTCAGCCCCACCTACCTCACAGGGTGTCTGTTGTGGGGAGGGGAAGGGAAAAGGAGATTGTAAACCACTCTGAGACTCCTTCAGGTAGTGAAGGGTGGGGTATAAATCCAGTCTCCTCCTCCTCCTCCCTTCCCTCTCCCCCCCTTTCCCTCCTCCTCCTCCTCATAATGTGACCAAAGTACAATTGTCTCATTTTAGTCATTTCAGCTTCTAGGAAGAATTAAGGCTTATTGTGATCAAGAACCCACTTATTTGTGTTTTTGGTGATCCATGGTATCCACAAAACTCCTCCACACCAGATTTCAAATGAATCAACTTTTTTTCTGAAAGCTTTCTTCGCTGGTATGAATTTGCTTGGTCTTGATGTCGGTGTGGAATTGAGTTCACAGATGGCTTAAGCAAGAGTGTGCTCTTTTTTGACATGAAGATTTGTGATAGAATATAAGGAAGGTCGCCTGGAGATCAGTTGTAATAGTGGGAGCTCCAACTACCAGCTGGAGGTTGGCAACCCTAGACCAATAGTCCATCTAGTCCTGGATCCTGTCTTGCACTTAGGGCTGCCAATCTCCAGGTGGGTCCTGGAGTCCTCTGGAGTTACAACCAATCTCTAAACTCTAGAGATCAGTTTCCCCTGGGGTAAATGGCTGCTTTGGAGGCTGGACTTTATGGCATTATACCCTGTTTAGGTTCATCCCCTCCCCATATTCCACCCTTTCTAGGCTTTTCTACTTTTGCCACATGATAAACAAATACTTGTGCAGCAAATGGTCCAGTGAGATAGTTTGCCTTATTACTGGGCTAGCCTTGTCCTGTTATTCCTCCTAAAACCCAAATTACAACCAATCAATAATCTAGACTGAACCCGGTTACCAATAGCTTGTCCTTTAGCATGTGTATGTAGGCAGTTGAGTCTTTCTTCCCCTTAACCTTCACTTCTGCTTGCCTTGGATGCTCTGGCTGGAGCAACTGCTTCCTACTGTGTCAATTCCAGACTGCGCTGGGCTCAATATGTGGCACTTGAAAGGTGCACTGCAGATTAACCGAGATGCATGACACAGGCTGCTGTTGCTAGGGAGTCAGAAGCCTATTCGGGAGGTTTATTGGATCACAAAATTTGCTCTTAAAAAATGAGATTGGGAGAAAGTGGAGCTATTCTACCCTCTACAATGATTCCTGTGATATGATTTTTGGAAACAAGACGCTGCTAGAATAAGAAATGGATTTTGCGGCTCAGAATCACTGGAGCTCTATTATCGGAACTGAGCCTTTGTGTGGAAGCCATGGTCTTGTTTTGTGCTTAGGACAGTATATAAAGCTACCCTGACTGTTTATATGAACAGGAGACTTTCCCAAGTTGAGGGCCATCTTCATGAGCAGGTAGAGGACCAAAGACATGCAAAATGTAACTTAGGGAGTAATCCAAAGCTGTTCTGCTGGGAAGTAAGTCCCATTTCATTCAGTGGGGCTTCTAGGAAAGTAGTGTCAGGATTGCAGACATTGGGAAATGAGCACATTATATGTGGAGTACCTCATAGAGAACCCTGACCCGGATGGCCCAGGCTAGCCCAATCTTGTCAGTAGGGTTGCCAGGTCCTACTTGGCAGCCGATGGGGGGCTCCCAGGTCCTTTCTGGGATTTTCTGCCATACATGCAATGATGTCACCTGGAAGTGACATCATCACATCACTGATGTCAGGGGATGACGCTTTAGTTTTTGGGCAAAACTCTATGGGTTTTTTTGCCTTCAAGACCATAGTGTTTGCCCAAAAACTAGAGTGTCATCACCCCCCCCCCCCGAAGGCAACACGATGATGTCACTTCTGGGTGACATCATCGCATCAGGGATGTCACACAGCCCTCAAAAGTGAGGGAACCTCTGTTGGGATCTGGGGGATGGGAACCCTACTTGTCATTTCTCAGAAGCTAAGCAGGGTTGGCCCCAGTCAGTATTTGGATGAGAAACCACCAAGGAAGTCCAGGGTCACTATGCAGAGGTGGGCAATGGCTAACCACCTCTGAGTGTCTCTTTCCCTGAAAACCCTTTGGGGTCGCCATAAGTTCGGTGTAACTTGACGGCACTTTCCACCACTACCTCCTGGAGATAGGACACGCGCATGAAGCTGCCTTGTAGTGAATTGTGCTATCAGAGTCGGTATTGTGTACTCTGACTGGCAACAGCTCTCCAGGGCTTCAGATACGTGTCTTTTGGCTGAGACCATCTGTATGCAAAGCAGATGCTCTACCACTGAGCCCTGGCCTCACCTCAGGCAAATTGTGTCATGGCTGGGATCCTGCAAGCTGCTCTGTAATTCATTTTTTTTAAAAAAAAAGAAATACAGAATATCAACATAAGACTATGAGAACATAAACATTAGGACAGTTTGTATATCATTGTCTAGTCAACCTAGAATTTTAAAAAGCCCAAAATATGGCTGCTGCCCAAATGATTAATCTGACATTTATTAGTGTTATTTCATTCAAAGACAAGTAGAGAGACAGTCGATTATTGGAAGAGAAATAGATTCCCTGTAACGGAGAACATTCCGAAATGGGCGGATGGGTCATACGTAAATAAAGATTTCTCTTTTCCCTGTGTTTATTAAAAGTTTTCTTTTTCAGACGCTGCTTAAATGCTCTGAAGCTACCAACATGTCTAAAGCACAATTGTATTTCCAGAGGAATGGTCGAAATCTTTTGTAATGAGACATCTTCCGCAGAGCCAGGCGTAATAGAATTCAGGGTCAAGGTAGACATGAGGGGGGAATGCATATATTTAGCCATGTTTTTGCCTAGGTATGTGCAAAGTGGCAAGAGGAAGATTCTGTGGAAGTGGCTGCAGGGGATTAGATCCTGTGGCTCCCTTTACCCATTGCATCCAGGGAGTCTCTTCCATTAAGTCTTCTCTATCAGGTTGGTGGACTGCAGTGAGAAAAGAGACAGGAGCAAAATTGCCCTCCTGTTTCATCTATCATGCTGCAATTTCACCTCTTTATTAGGGTTGTCAGTGCCAGGTTGGGAGATACCTGGAGATTTGGGGAGGGGGCAGGGGAAGGTGAAGTTTGGAGAGGGGAGGGAAGTCAGCAAAAAGAGGTTTGGGAAATTCCTAGAGATTCACAACGCTCCAGTTTCTGGAGTTGGTCTTCCCAAGTACCTGGGGACCCTAGGGTCCCATAACCCCTGGAAATAACTTTCCTGGGATTGAACACCTGAGGGCAGGTGTGTGTATGATAAGGGAAGATCTGCAATTCCGGCACAAGAGATCACTAGATCCAGCCCTATATGTCTGGTCATACTTGGGCCCACACAAGATATGGTCATAGGAAATGCACACATTATGGATGTAATAGCTGTTAGAATGGCACTAAAAATAAAGCAGAGAGGTGAAATCTGGTTACGCTTTGAGGCATGCCAGACACCTGTTATTTTAGATGCAACCGTTAACATAGCTACTACCCCTCTGGCAGCTGAAGTCGGTGCTGAAGAAGCGTTTAGGAGGAATACAAAGGATTTCTCATCGGAATTATTTATTTATTGTTTCATTATATACCGCACCCTTCCCATGAACGGGCTCAGGGCGGCTTACAGCAATAAACATAGTATAATTGTAAAATAATGTAATCAAATAAATACAATAAAACCAGTTTAGAACCATTTCGAATGGGCAGTGCAATACATTCGATTCCAGTTCCTACAGCCGGGAAATAAATAAATGGGCCAAATGCCGAGCCATAATGATCACATGCAGCAGCAATAGGGAGGCCGGCTGGTAGATGCTTGCTGCCTCAACCAAAGGCCTGGCAGAACAGCTCGATTTTACAGGCCCTGCTAAACTGTAACAGAAGAAGAAGAAGAAGAGATTAGATTTATACCCCGCCTTTCACTCACTTGGAGTCTCAGAGCGGCTTACAAACTCCTTTCCCTTCCCCTCCCAACAACAGACACCCTGTGAGGTAGGTGGGGCTGAGAGAGCTCTTTCCCAAGCTGTCCTTGAGAGAACAGCTGGTACAGAGCTATGGCTTGCCCAAGGTCATCCAGCCAGGTGCAAGTGGAGGAGTGGGGAATCAAACCCGGTTTTCCCAGATTAGAGTCCGCGCACTTAACCACTACACCAAACTGGCTCGCAGGGTCTCGCAGGACCTGATCTCACGCGGGAGCACGTTCCACCCGGCTGGGGCCAGGACCAAAAAACCCCTGGCCCTGGTTGAGGCTAGACGGGCATCTTTCAGGCCAAGGATAACCAGCAGATGGCTATCCACAGAGTGCAAGGTTCTCCGGGGCACATATGGGGAGGGCTGGTAGCGTAGACATGTTGGTCCCAGGCTGCATAAAATGTCAGGATTGGGTATTCATCCATAGTGTCTGTAAGCATAGGCATCCAGAATGGATCAGGGTTGGGCAGTTGGCCCCCTGGAATCCTAAATGTATTGCTTTTTATATACGCCAATTTTAAGTATTGAAGTCGGGAGACGATGAATCAAAATACAAGCTTTATTTCAAACATCATTCAGCTCTGTGACAGCTCTGGCAAGAGCGGCACTCAATTTATAGGGTTTCAACAGTTAACTATAAACATGGTAACTATTTACATGCAGTCTCATTGGACCAAAGCAGGGCTCTATGATTGGTTCCCAAGGTTGGCTTTAGGACCAATGCGGGGGTCTTTATTAGGCAGCCAATAGGAATGAGGGAGTTAGGATACCAGAGCCCAGATAATACGCAGCAACATAACAAACAAGACAGAACATCCAACACATGCATACTTCCAACTAGTCAGCAAGAGATCTAGCGTGATCTCTGAGTCACTCCCCCACTTCTCAGTTATTTCCCCAGACGCCCTTGACTGTAAGTATCAATGGGAAAAGTCAGTGTAAGAGCAAGACAACCATTCTGTAAGAGACATTACTAGCACCCACGAGAACTCAGTTGGTTGTACAAAATGCATAAAACCAGAAACGAAAAAAATCCATTGTCAGGCACAGCACAACCCACACAATGCCTTTTATTAGAGCCAACCAAAAGGACAAACAGCAACAACGCAACCAGTGTACAAGCTTGGTGAACTTGAAAGTGTACGTGGTGTTTTGTGTGATTATGGTTGGTTCTTGCTGTTGTTGTTGCCGCTGAGTCACAGCTGAGCTGCCTTACGGTGACCCTGTAGGGTTTTCAAGGTGAGAGGTGGTTTGCCATTGCCTGCCTCTATGTCATGACCCTGGTATTCCTTAATGGTCTCCCATCCAAATACTCGTCCGGGCCGACCCTAATTAAGCTTCCAAAATCTGTCAAGATTGGGCTAGCCTGGGCTATCCAAGTCAGGGCTTGATTGGTTCTAATGAAAAGTGTTACATAGATTGTGCTTTTTTGGGGATTTTGATTTTGGACCAGCACGGCTGCAAACAACTTTTGTTGTTAGACAGCCTTTTAGCTTTGGCTTTAATTCATGCATAAATGCTGATGAGTCTGATAATTCTGGATGGCAATCTTGATGTGTGCTTAAAATAATTGTCCAGGATACTTTCATATAAGCCCAAACAATGGGGAAGCCATATAATGCAAGCTTTGCGGCGGCTTGCACAAAAGCTCAGGCAGACTAAAAAAATTACTCGTCCATTCCATTAAAAAAGAAATGTAAAAATTACAGGATTTGCTCAGAATCCAAATGCAATTAAAGGACCTTGTAATTATTGTTTTACAACCTTGTTAAAGACATAAGCCTCATTATCAATAAAGCAATACACTCAAGCAAAAAATTTTTTAAAGAAACCCCAGGTTTATACCTTGGCAGGGGTGGTGGTGGGAAATGGTCGTGAATTTGATAGTAGTTTTAAGAATGGAGCTAGCTGGTAAATCAAAATTGGTGTGCGCTCCCACAGTACATGACTGGACTTTTAAGATCAGCAGAAGTTTTGGAAAGAATCTGATTAACAAAAGGTATTAAGGGCATGAGCAAGCGGGTGCAGATGTAATGATTTGCAAATGGCCAACTTTTCGATTATTTTGGAATCAGTGGGTTGAACCTGGGGTTGAACCATAATCAATGGGTTGAACCTGGGGCTTTGCCATCAATACTGTGAACTTTTAGGAGATGTGGGTTTTTTTGTCCAAGTATTGATGTGATGAGTAATTGTGCATGTTTTTTTTCTTAAAGTGATGGATTATGCCCTAGGTTGTTTTCTTGGTAGCACTTTGTGTAAATACATTAAGTAGAAGCGAGAGTATGCGTTGTACAACATGGAGCAGCTACTTGCAATCCATCCTGTTATTTGTTAGAAGAAGCGTCTTCCTCTCCTGTCCTCCCACTCTCGCCAAGCACGTTGTGTGCTAGACATTTTTAGGATTACTGCCAAACTCTGTGTCACCTTGATGGTTATTCTTTGAAAGCTGAGAAATGTACACTACAGAAAAGCCATAAGAACTGAATCAAAATGTTGGGCTTGCTTACACTGGGCTTACAACGGCTCAGATGTACTGGAGGAGCATGGTTAAGAAGGCAGTGGCTCGGTCACCATTCAAAAGTGCAACAGCTACTCACTATGGACCTCTCTCTCGGGCTTTGGGGCCCTCACTGCCCAAGGAAGCCTTGGTGGTGGAAAGTGCCATCAAGTTGCAGCTGACTTGTAGTGACCCCGTGGTTTGCCATTGCCTGACTTTGTGTAGTGACCTTGGACTTCCTTGGCGGTCTCTCACTCCCATCCAAGTACTAAACCAGGCCAACTTTCCTTAGCTTCCAAGATCTAATGAGATCTGGCTAGCCTGGGCTATCCAAGTCCGTGCAAGGAAGCCTTCTCAAGACTGACTACTTTACTTGATTACAGAGTTTCCTAGTCCCTCATGGCAACTGGCAGGGGAGGAGGGATTTACTGGGAGTAGCTGGGAGGCCCATCCAAAATACCGCTACATATCTATGTTACTGCTGACATGACCCAAAAGTGACATCACCACGTCCAGGATGTTGGGGCAATGCTCTGGTATTTGGGCAAAAACTCTATAGTAAATTTGGCTTCTACCATAGAAGTTGTGCCCAAATACCAGAGCATTGCCCCAAAGTCTCGAATGCAATGACATCACTTCTGGGTTACATGGGCAGTGATGTAAACACATTGTGGCACCTCAGATGGAGCTTCCCTCTTTTTCGGGGTAAGTTCCCCCCCACTGGCCAGCTGATCAACTGCAGGCAGATGGGGGGTCTGTCAGCAGGGGACTCCTGCCTCCACTGGGTGGCCTGGGGGGTCTACCTGATTAAATATGATGTGATTGCATAGATGGACAGACAGAAAATCTGCCTGGAATCCCAAAGGATTCTAGTTTATAGGTAAAACTGAAGAAGGTAAAGTGTCTCAAGAGATCCAGCTTAACCATGGAGGGCTGCAAGGAAATGGTGTGAATGAACCATTCCATCAGAATAATCTTACACTTAAGCACCTGTTTGACTCTTTCCAGTGTTAACGTGAACCTTTTTCAGATGTTACCATCATGTGCATAGTGAACCTACCAACTGTGCATCATTCTTTCTGATACATACGGTTGCCATGTTATACTCATATTCAGGGGTCCATTGGGGCCGGAGTGAGGCGGAGCAAAGCTCTGCCAGCTCAGGACTGGCCAATAGGGCAGCTACGGGCTGAATCAGATTCTCTAATCTGATTCAGCTCGCCGCCGAATTGCCGCCAAAATTCAGTGGCAACTTTAAAAGCCACTGGAGGGGAGGGGGTTTGAGGGAGAGGCTCCAAACTTGCAGGGAAGCTGCTGGGGCCTCTCCTCGAAATGCCCACCAAGTTTCAAGAAGATTGGACCAGGGGGTCCAATTCTACAGGCCCCCAAACAGGTTGCCCCCATTCCCTCCATTGTTCTCTATGGTAGGAAAAAAGTTAACATTTTTTCCCTCCATAGAGAACAATGGAGGAGATGGGACAATCTGTTTGGGGGCCCATAGAATTGGACCCCATGGTCCAATCTTCTTGAAACTTGGTGGGTATTTCGAGGAGAGGCCCCAGCAGCTACCCTGCAAGTTTGGAGCCTCTCCCTCAAACCCCCTTTCCTCCAGCCCCTCATATACCCTATGAGTTTTTGCCATTGATTTCAATGGCCCATAGGATATAATGGGGCTGAAACTGACATTCCCTTTCTGGCACGCTTCTGGTGATGTCAGGGAACGTGGCATATGCTAATGAGTTATGCTAATGAGTTATGCTAATGAGCTCCTGCACCTCTTTTTCTATGAAAGGACCCCTGCTCATATTAACAGGAGAAATACATCTATTTGACATACATGTACAGTTGTGGCCGTGGTATCTCAGTGGTTAAGATGCTGAACTGCGGACCGGAAGGTCTGTAGATTGGCAGTTCAAGACCTGAGTGCCGCGAGATGGAGTGAGCTCCCATCTCTGGTCTCAGCTCCTGCCAGCCTAGCAGTTCAAAAGCAAGAAATTGCAAGTAGATAAATAGGTACTGCTTTGGTGGGAAGTTGATGGCATTCCGTGTGCCTCGGTGTTTAGTCATGCTGGCCGCATGACCATGGAGAAGTCTTCGGACAACGCTGGCTCTTTGGCTTGGAAATGGAGATGATCACCGCCCACTAGAGTCAGATTTGACTAGCTTTCAAGCAAGGGAAACCTTTACTTTTTTACAGTTGTGGTATATGCAGACAGATGGCTCGATTTTTTTGTAAAGAGTTTGCACTCAAGCACAGTGAGGCTGTATGTGCGTGCTAAATATATGTGTTACCCCTGTTCACACAACATGGAGACTGTGTGTATTAGGTGGATCCTGGATTCTGCACATTCTGGATACTCAAAATTGGTATGCACAGTCGTGACATCTGAAAAGGGCTATGACATTGCTTTTGAACATTCCAAGAATCCTAGGAGAGCATGTCATAGAGAGATCTGGTGACTGGTCTGAAAGAAAGGAGTCGATACCTTTTAGCTTGCAAAACACAAGTGTTAAGATTAAATAGCTGCAATCTTAGCAACAGTTTCCTGGAATTAAGCTGCCTTGACTAAAATGGGGCTTACTTCTGAGTAGAGCTATTTAGGATTGCTCCCGAAGTCTGGAACCTTGGGAAAATGTCTGGGAGGTTTATTTAGCAAAATTACTGTTTAGTCCTGAAAGAACTACGAGATTGGCTGCATTCATGAGAACAAAAAAGTTTTCTTTCTCATTTTTGTTTACAATTTTTCTTTTGAAGTAAGAGGCTGTTGTTTAACTCTTGGTAACAGTACTAATTTTTAATACCATACTATCAGAAACAAAGGTTCATGCTGAGGCCTTGCAATTGTTTAAATGCCTGTTAATGTCAAAAAAGGAGACTTGGCTGTGGAAACATTCTTTTTAATTTACACTGATTCTTGAAAGTGCGTGTTGATATAAGGCTGCTTAGTGGGAAGCCATTGCTGCATGACATCACGTTACCTCCCCCCCCACACCTTTCAGTGGCTTTGTGTGGTAATTTTAGTAGCTTTTGTGGGAAATGAAAAGGGGAGAGCCCCACCCTCACCATTACCGCTCTCCTTGCGTTTCTGTTCTTGCTTTCATGCTGCCTACGCAGACATGACGTCTCTGATACACTCCCCATGCCTTCCAGATCTTAACACGCACTACACATTTCAATGAGGATTTGACATTTGTATATACGGGCGGAGGCATTCTTTATAAGATCTCTCTGTTTCCTGTTATTCGGCGCCCCGTGACTGCAATAATCTAGCTGTGTAAGGAAAGCATGTCGCAGCATCATGCGGCAAAGTGTAAATTGGTTTGTTAATGCAACAATAAAAATTACCAACGATGGAGCTAAATTTCTGCATGGGAAGAAATGTTTTGAAAGCCGGGTGGGTTGAGCCGGTGATGCTGAAAGGACTGCTTTGGCGTCCTCTAAAAAAAGAGAAAGGAACAAGAACCATATGTACTTGCTTATTTTTATTTATTGGTTCAGTAATGTGATAGAGCAAAGGATTTGGTGGTGGTGGAACTTTTGATAGTGATTGGTTGAGCAGTTCTGAGGTCACAGAGTAGCCTGGCTGCCATGGGTCAAACTGCATAGAATCTTAGAGCAGGACTAGAGAGGCGTGTAAGGGAAAGGGCTAGGGAAGAATTAGGGTTGCCAGCTCCAGGTTGGGAAATATCTGGAGATTTGGGGGTGGAGCCTGAGTAGGGTGGGGTTTGGGAGACCTCATCTGGGTATAATACCATAGAGTTCATCTTCCAAAGCAGTCATTTTCTCCAGAGTATCTGATCTCTTGTTCGGAGATCAACCTCAGTTCTGGGAGATCTCCAGGCCCCACCTGGAGGCTGATAACCTTAGAAAGAAGTAGGCGGATGCCTGAGTTCTGGGGAAGTGGCAGTGGACAGAGAATGGGGAGAGATAGTCTTGGAACAGGATATTATTGTATGCCACCTTGAACCACGAGAAGAGAAGAAAAATAAAAGTTAGATTTTATACCTTGCTTTTCAGTACCCGAAGGAAGTCTCAGAGTGGCTTATAATCTCCTTTCCCTTCCGCCCTCCACAACAGACACCCTGCGAGTAGGTGGTGCTGAGAGAGCTCTGAGAGAACTGCTCTTGAGAGAACAGCTCTGAAAATAACTTGTAACTGACCCCAGGTCACCCAGCTGGCTTCATGTGGAGGAGGAGTGGGGAATCAAACCCAGTTCTCCGGATTAGAGTCTGCTGCTCTTAACCGCTACACCACAGCTGGCTCTGGAAAGGTGGGATACAAATGTTTTAATAAATAATTTTAAAAAATTAAATATGGTCTGGAGGAATGAGAGCAGGGGGAGAAAATGGAAGGAGCATCCTGAGATAACAAACTGCACAGAAAAAAAAGTGGTGTGCTGTGACCAGGTGTTGTAGAGACAAAGGGGAATTTCACACTACACCTTTAAAAACGTTACTGAACCGGCTTGGAATAAACCGGTACAGTGACGGCCGTTTCAGACAGCCCTTCCCCTACTGTTTTGGAGCCGTCTTCGAAGCAGTTTGCCATTTCAGATTGCCGCTTTCTTTTTGCGCCTCTTTTCGCCTGCACAGAAAATTGGAATGCCTGGGCTCCAGTTGGCTCTCAGTGGAGCCCAGGCATTCCAATGGGGTCGTTATAATGCTATAGTGTTATAGCGTTCTAAATTGGCTCTTTTTAAAAAAAATGATGGAGATTGCCTGTGCGGACGAAAAGAGGCGTGAAAACACTCGTCATCAGAGGAAGCACTCTGGGGATATTTCACACAGCACCCCGTAGCGCTTCAGGACCGGTACAAGAACTGAAGACCGCTTGGGAGGAGGTTTGCAGGTAAACCAGCTCAGGAACGCTTCCCCAACGGGAGAGGCACGTTTCTGTGTGAAAGGGCCAATATGTTCCGCTAGGGAACCAGTACTAATACGGTTCTGTGTGAAATGCCTGACAGAAACCGTTAATGAAGAGTTCCTGAAACGGAACATATTGGCTGTGTGAAATTCCTCAAAGAAGATGGAGTTTCAGATGTCAGAGGAAAGCTCTAGGTAGGATGCTGATAAGCAAGCCTGGGCAGGATTTAGTGATCTGCACACAGAAGGTGGAGCCCTGCCCCTTGTTTGATGCATGACTAAGGCAAATCTGGGTTTGAACAGTGGCCGACACATCAAATCTGGCCCATACTAGGCATCCTCAAATGCAATCCTGTTAGGCAGTCAAATCAAGAGCTCACCAAGCCGCAGGTATCAGAGATTGGGGAAGGGAGAATCACGTAAGAGTTTCCACTTCACAAAACTGAGCCAACCTCGACTTGCTGGAAGAGGAATTTGTGGTGACAACCAGCGGAGGGAGTTGTTCTTACACAGAATGGAGGGTTGATGGAGTTTCTCCTTCACATACTAACAGTCTTTGGCTGGGATGCTGTAACGGCAGTCAGAAATATATCTGTGCTTGTAGAAGCTGAGCTATTTGTCTTTGCATGTGTGCATACATATCTAAACTGTGCTAATTAAGGAAATGAACAATTCATCTACTTTGTGTTAATCACACTAAAGCGGATGTGTATGCAAACACTTTTAATATCCTGTTTGCTGTTCATACTAATGACAAGACATGCTCAGAAAGAAAATTAGCATCTCTGAAACCGTCTATATACATTCCTCAAGCTGCAAGGTACTGTCTTCATCAAGTTTTATTCTCTGTTTTATTTTCAATATCCAGTGGGCTGTCTGTTTAGTCCACTTACATCCACCTTGGATTTTTATACATGAAAGACACACAGATGGAAGACTTAAGGTATAGATAAACTTGGCATGTTTATTCAGAGAACTCCTCTTGATGAAGGGCGGTGAGTGGGTAGTAACTATTTCTTTCCGACTTAAAATATCACATAGAATTAGCTTTTCAAGCAATGCACCTTGTTGTGTCCCTAACAAAAACGTCTGTATAATCTGATTACCCAAAAGGAATTTGCACCAATTCCTGAGTTTTAGTTTCATACTTACCGAGTGAGGTGCATTGTGCTATAATGTTAAGAGTGTCCAGCCAGGATTAGGAAATCCAGGTTCAAACTGAATCCCCACTCTGCTGTGGAAACTTGCTACATGACCTTGACACAGTTACACAGATATAGCCTCGCCTATATCACAAGTAGGGATGGGCATGAACTGGGAAAATGCAATTCTGTTCGTGGTTTGTGGCCAAGCCAAGAACCAAACCAGGAGGCCTGTTTGCAAACTGAACTGGTTTGTGGTTCGTGGCCCCACAAACCCAGTTGAAAGGGACCACAGTCCATTTAAATGGGATTTGCAGAAAGCCCAAAAAACAGCTGAATGATGGGGAGCAGCTTGCTTTCTGCCTCTCAGCTGTTTCAAGCTGTCTTCTGCAATCTCTTTAAACTTTAAAAGGACTACAGAAGACACCCTGAAAAACAACTGAGCTGGCAAGGAGCAGTCCCCCCACTGGTTAGCTGTTTTGGGCTCTCTAGTGCAGTTGCTTTATATAGGTTCATTTAAAGGGGTTGCACAAGGGAGCCAATACAGTTGAACCTGCAGAGAGAAGTCTCCCCACTGGCCTAGCTTTGGGTTTTGTGTAGCCCCATTTAAAGGGACTGTGCAAGGGAGCCCAAAACAGCTGACCAGCGGGCAGACTGCTCTCTGCTGGCTCAGCTGTTTTCCAAGCTGTCTTCTGCAGTCCTTTTAAAGTTTAAAGGGACTGCACAAGACTGCCTGAAATCACTGAGCACCCAGAAGCGCCTCCCCACTGCACAGCTGCTTTTCAGGCTGTCTTCTGCAGTCCCTTTAAAGTTTAAAGAGACTGCACAAGACAGCCTGAAACAGCTGTGTGTTGAAAATGTCTCCCCACCACTCAGCTGTTTTTGTGGCTTTGGCAGGGAACAGAAAACAGGAATTTAAAGGGACTCAGAGTCTCTTTAAACTCCTACTTTCTGCTCCATTCGTGAACCACCACAAGCCATCATGAACTGCTTTAAAAGTTTATGAAAGTTCCTGATGGTAGACCGGTCATAAACCTCAGTTTGCGAACCACCAACAGGGTAAAACTCATGATGAATTTTGCTTTGTGGTTTGGTTCGTTCCCACCTCTAATCACAAGGTTGTAGTGAAGATAAAATGGAGAAGAGCAGAATGACGTAATTAAGCTGGTTTTCACTGTTCTGATTTCAACAGCAGATTTTCTCAGACTTGGATAGTCAGCTTTATTTATTTAAATATTTGTACCTTGATTTTCTCCCCAGAGGGAACCCAAATCAGCTAACACCACTGTCCTTCCCTTTCCAATTTTTGTCTTGCAGCAACAACCCTGTGAGGTAGGTTAAGCTGAAAGTGAGTTGGTGGCCCAAGGCCACCCAGCTAGCTTTCAGGCGGGGTGCCAATTTGAACCTGTGTCTCCCAGATCCTAGTTTGATCCTCTAACCATTATTCCATGCTGGTTTTACATTTTAACATTTAGGATGTGCTAATCTTCAGTTCAAACCCCTAAGCAATGAACTCTTTTTCTAACAACAAAATGATCCCTTGGCATTTTGTATTGTGTGCTGGCACACTCCTTTTTTTGTTTGCACTTAGAATAATCAGGCTGGATATCTATGTTGTCTTGTCAGGGATTTTATTCTGTGTGACTCTGCCCTGCAAAACACATTTCAAAATGGTCCAGCTGTGGTGTGGTGGTTAAGAGCATCAGACTCTAATCTGGGAGAACCGGGTTCAATTCCCCACTCCTCCACTTGCACCTGCTGGATGACCTTGGGCAAGGCATAGTTCTGTCAGAGCTGTTCTTGAAAAAGAGCCGTTTCTGTCAGAGCTCTCTCAACCCCACCTACCTCACAGGGTGTCTGTTGTGGGGAGGGGAAGGGAAAGGAGTTTGTAAGCCGCTCTGAGACTCCAAGTGAGTGAAGGGCGGGATATAAATCCAATCTCTTCTTCTTCAGTCACAAGTTCTTTCAAAGCTGTTTTCTGGAAAGCTGTTCTCTCAGAGCTCTCTCAGCCCCATTTACTCACAGGGTGTCTGTTGTGGGGAGCAGAAGGGAAGGAGATTGTAAGCCACTCTGAGACTCCAAGCGATTTTGCATCTAGCATTCGCTCCACATTTTCTCAACTGGGAGGAAAAAGTCTAGCTCAAAACCACATTCAAGTACCTCTTGGCAAGGCCGCACTGACTGCAAAGTCACCCCTGAACGGCCATAAAACAGCCATAAATCTGTGCAGAAGGCACAATAAAATCCAATGATCAAAGAAAGCAAAGTGGCATGGAGTGTGGAAACTACCATGAAACCTGATGATCAAAGGAAGTGAAAGCGGCCTGCAATACTGTGGGGAATTTCTGTTTCAGTGTGGATTTCATAAAACATAGGAGGGAAAAGCCAATGCAGAATCAGCCTCCTTCGGGTAGTGAGGTATAAAATTAACATTTCTTCTACTTCTTCTAACTCTGTGCAGATGGAAGCCTGTGGAGCATTATTATTGATTGTTCTTAGGGAGGCCCTTATCTAGCGGCTTTTGACAAATGCCTCTCTTGTTAAAACTCATGGGAGATGCCTGAACAAGCCTAATGCATCGAAATGGGAAAAGTTGCACAGACTTTGTATCCATCACATCCTTTCCAGTTATTTATTTTTAGGTCACAGGCTTTATGTGAGCCTTTTCTTGTACAATGTGTTATCTTGCATGTACAGCCAGTGATGTCACACTGTTGGCACATCCTCATCCACATAATGATGAGACAGTGTGACATATGCCTGTCCCCTATGCATAGTTCCCGATGAATGGTAGTGTGTGACACTGTATATATAGGTCACTATCCTTAATAGAGGTACCAACTGAAAAAAAAAAGAAACTGATCAATCACCTGCCTTTCGTATGTCTAATTGGTTAAATTGGTTTATTTAGATATTTATTTATTCAGGTATTTAATTATGTTTGTTTAGGTATTCTCCAGTTTTCTCCCCAACAGGACTTCAAACAACCTTCAGCTTCTGTAGGGCTGTCACGCCTGGCAACTGGTGTGAGGTCTGGGGGCAGGGACATGGGGAGGCACAAATAGGGATGCCAACTTCCAGGTGGTGGCTGAAGATCTCCCACTATTACAACTGATCTCCAGGAGACAGTGATCAGTTCACCTGGAGAAAATGGCTGCTTTGGAAGGTGAACTCTATGGCATTATATTCCACTGAAGTCCCTCCCATCCCCAAACCATGCCCTCCTCAGCCTTTGCTCTCAAAATCTCCAGGTATTTCCCAACCCAGAGCTTGCAACCCTAAGCATGAAGTCTTGTGCACTGCTATGTCACTTTTGTGGAATACCCAGAAGTGAAGTGGGATGGTTCTAAGAATCGGAGAGAGTGGTACAGCTACTTTGCCAGACATCCTGACCAGATGTGTCAACTTGGGTTCCCCATGTGGCACTGTTACAAATAAACAGCCACTGATTATGTGTTCCTTCTGTGAGAGTGGTCTGTCACCGAGACTTCTCCTACTGCAGTGTACTGTGGCCCGCAGAAGGGCTCACACTGACCAGAAGGGCTCACACATTACAGAATGGCCTTCCTGAGTATGACGAAGGCCCCCCTCACCCATTCAAGTCTTATGAAATTATACAATGCTAAAAATTTTGGATGGACATTTGACTAATATTTTCGGATATGGATTTTAATGGAGTCCCTTCAGGAGAAAGGCAGGTGAGAAATACTTTCAATAAATACATTTTTATTGAATTGGCTTTAGTTTGCAGGGTTTTTCTGTTTTAAAACACTGGATGTTTTAGAAGTTGATGACAATCACATTGAGTTCCTTTTAGGAGGAAGGTGGCTGCTAAATGCTGTAAATAAAATATAAAACCTCACTATATGTGTCTTTTAGTGGTATTGAAGAAAACGTGTAATCATTTGCTCTGTGATAAACAAAAGCTAATACAGTGTTAAGCTTAAAGGCCAACTTTAATATTTTCTTTTTCAGTTCTCATTACAGCAATACAGCAGAACTGAAAGAGCTACAAAAATTAGTGTGTCCTTTCCCCCCCCAGCTGATTAAAAATAGACTCAAACCAATGTTCTAATTGATTAATCTACTAATTAAAAAACATGTAGTGCTTATCACAACCAGTTGAGACAGACAAGTTCAAATGCACAAAAATGTATGAATTTGGTAAACATATGCCTCAGCAGGACAAGGTCTGTTATCTGTTTTTATGTCTAAATATCCATATCTATCTAGATACATGTCTGCGTGCCCGTGCATGTGCAGATCTATTTAAAATTAAGACTTGATTCTCAGTATGAGCAATATCAATTGATAGGATGATATCTGTGAAGTGCTTTGAACACTGGAAGAACTGTATAATTAATAAATATTAATAATAACAACAGTATTTAGTTTAATTGCAGATGACTAATCCGCTATTTTTATTACATGAATTCTGCCCTCATACAAATGTACAGCAATTTAACCACTGCAATATAGTTATTTGGATTTTCATTTCATTTCATTTCATTTATTAATTGGCTGTGCCACATAGAAGGCTCACAGTGTGCAGTAACACAGCCAGAAAAATATATATAAAATATCCAATTAAAATTAAAACATATGTTAAAGTATCCACCCCTCTGTCATTTTAATCCTAGGCCCTCAAATGATGTAAAAATATCCAGACCATATAAAAATATCCAAAATACCCCCCCATAGATGGTTAAGTTACGAAAGTCCTTTTAAAATGGAGTTTTGTTGATAAGGATCATCTGCCAAGAGCTGCTCCCTCCAGAGCTTGCCTGTCCTTACTTGACTCCTTGTGGTACCTTCTTTCCAGGACTTATGGAAGCATCCTTTACTTATGAAACTGTGTTCTATCAGAAACGGTTAGCTTTTTTCCCTTTTCTCTCTGACATCCAAAGAAAGACATTTGGAACAATTGTGTTCAAGAAAAGACAGCAAGCAGCTTTTAGGTCAAGCCAGCCTCGTTTCCTGCTGTGGGAAATTAAAAGACTGACGGGTGAAAAGAACTTTAGAGTCCTTGTCGTGCACTGTTCTTTTACCCCTAGCCCTAGAACACAGTAGTCCCACTGTGGGAGAACCACCGTATTTTAAACTCCGCTGAAAACATTAAAGCTTATTTCAAGATCATTCTTCTCTAGGGCTTCAAACAACCTGGAGGAAGAACGAGTCCTGCTCCTTGAAGAGAGGCTTAATGGCACATTAAAGGGGCACACCGGAGCAGCCCCAAAAGCCCAGCTTTGCCCGAGCTTGCAAGGCATGGAAGCTAAGCAGGGTTGGCCATAGTTAGTCCTTGGAAGGGAGACCTCAAAGGAAGAGGAAGGTTGTTATATAGAAGAAGACAACGGCAAAGCGCCTCTGCTTGTCTCCTGCCTGCAGCACTCTGGGGGAGGGGTTGCTTTGAGATGGTTGCGACTCAACAGCATCTTTGTTGTCTTCATTACCAGTGTGTTTTTATTTATTTCATTTATTTAGTCCACCTTTCTCATAGGGACTGAAAGTGGATTGCACATAGCAGGCCCGTATAATCAACCAAATGGGGACATTCAATAGCCAATGCATTGGGATTTTAGAAGTCTGGAACCACCAAAAAGAACTGAAGCCTAGTATAAGTATTAAACAACAGATAAACGATACAATCCTAAGCAGGTCTACTCAGAATCCTACTGAAGTCTGCTTAATAGGGCTAACTAAGAAAGTGGTTTTAGGATTGTACTGTAAGTGGCACAGAAATTACGTAACAGGATCCTACTTAACAAAAAGGTTTACACAGTAGTATAGACCACATTCTCAACCATTTATCTGAGTGGGTTTGCGAACCGTTTTGTACAATGCAACCTATTACCTGTGCAGAAAAGCCCTCTTGAATTGTTCCGAGGATGTTATTTACTGCCATGTCATGAAAAGCTTCAACAGCCTATTTCCACACACGAAACCTCCACTGAAAGGGGCAAGATATTTCTTTTGTTTTCCAAATTGTTGGCCACCTTACCGTTCTCTTATCCCTATAGCATGATACCCTAAAAGAGTTGTAGCGCCTCACAGGGACACGTCAACAGACCTGGAAGAGCTTGGAAGTGCTAAGGGGGATTCCACCTCAGGCAAAATTCTCTTGGTGGGTTTTGAGCGGCTGTTCCTTCGAGGGTGCACTCTCTGTCCCCTTTCTCTTGAGAACAGAGACCGAGTGCCCCAGGAGCTGAGCTGGGGGGATCCCAGGCATAACTTAATAGGTGTGGTTTACTAGTACTGGGTAAGTAAAAAATGTTTTTATACATGCAGGAGAATTTAACATTTTCTCCAGGGTGGAGCAACAACAGCTTGTGATGGGTTACAGAGAAGATTCCATCTCTCGCCACTGAAGGGGCAGAGAGGGGCTGTGACACCCTTATTGGAAGTGACGGTGGACATCCTGCACCTGCACCACCGTGTGGGCATGCAGTTATGGGGTGGTTTTCAGGATGCCACATGGGTTCAGGTCATGATAACATTGGGTGAAGTTGGGTTATCCATTTGGTAGTTGCACAGCATGCTGTTTTATCACCTTCTCCTGATGCCATCACATCTCCTTCCCCCTTCAGGGCTGGGTGGTGGAATCCCCCCCCCCCCCAGCCAACCCCGGGAGCTGCTGGTGTGCACCACAGTGATGCTTTGCTTGTACAGCAAAAGGTTTCTGTGTTGCTTCCTAGGGAATTCTGGCTCACTGGAAGAGCCTCTGTTTTGCATGCAGAAGGTCCCAGGTGCAATCTCTGGCAACTCTAGTTAAAACGATCAAGCAAAAGGTGATGTGAAAGACCTCTGCCTGAGACCCTGGAGAGCCTCGCCTGAAAAACACACACCCAAGTTTCAAAAATATTGGACCAAGGGGATCCAATTCTACGAGCCCCCAAAGAAGGTGCCCCCATCCTCCATTATTTCCAATGGAGGGAAAGCATTTAAAGGGAATGCAGTCCCTTTAAATGTGGTGGCCAGAACTCCCTTTGGAGTCCCATTCTTGCTCCTGGCTTCACCCTCAACGTCTCCAGGCTTCACCCCAAAGCACCCACATAGTTCCTGAGTTGGACCTGGCAACCCTAGGGGAGCTCCTCCCTGTCATCAGGAAAGTAGTTGTAATTCCAGGAGCTCGCCAGACCCCACCTGGAGTTTGGCAGCCCTGCCAGGCTCTTTTTGGTTTTTTGTGTGGTTGGCTGTTGACTCCAATGGCAGCCCCTCAGGGGTTTGATATACCTCCGGCTTTAGCTCTGTGCCTGCAAAAAAACACAAGGGCTTCGTCAAGCACCTGACAGACTGTTGGGTGGAGTTGCCAACAGATGGTTGTTCCAGTATGTACACTAAAGCCAAAGGAGAGGGAGAAGCATATGCCCTTGGGCGTTGCTGCAGATGGAGCTGCCAATTCCCCACCAATTGCAAATGGTAAAACAAGATTAGCTGTAGTGTGTACACAGTGCTGAAGAGAGATTCAGGACTTGTGATCTTCAGACTAACAGTGAGTCAGACGCTTTGATCAGCCAAAAAACCCCTCCAAACGCTGCGTCCTCACGGAGACAAGTGAGCTTGTTGTGACATATGCATGTGTGAACCAGCCCCTAGTCAGCTTCTGATGCAGCAGATGGTTGCCAAGGGTAGCATATGTATTATTGTAGCATTCAGTGATGGCTTGCATGCATAAATGAGTCATCACAGAATGATCACCCCAGAGAGGACTTGTGGGTCACCCACCGTCAAGTCAAGCAGTGTACTTTCCATCAGTCATAGTTCACGCAATTGGATATGCACCAACAACTGATCAAATGAGGGATGTGAGCCAGAGATGGAGAGGCTGAACAGTTAAGGCCAAACACAGCATATGTGTTGGAGACACATGTCGAAGAGTGAGAAATTCTAGACTGCGGAGGAATTGGAAACGGCTTGCAAATCCAGCATAGATTTAAAGCAGCACGACAATAGATAGGCATGCTCCCAGCACCCTGCTCTAGATGGCCCGAGCTAGATAGGTCTCATCAGATATCAGAAGCTAAGCAGCATTGGCCCTGGTTAGTAGGGATGGGCACAAACCAGCTGACGAACTAAAGTTTGTCACAAATTTTGGTTGGTTTGTGGTTTACAAAGCCATGTCCGTGAACTGAAGAAGCACCATGAATTTCCATGAATTTTGGTGCAGTTTGTGGTGGTTCATGAAGAGCAGAAAGTGCTCTTCATGAAAAACAGCTGCTTGGGGCCATTTAAACCACTGCTTTCTGCTCCCTGTAAAAAGCCACGGGGAGCAGAAAGCAGGGGTTTAAACATTAAATTGCTCATGAATTGATACAAACCAATTTGGTTTGTGAACTGGTGCATGGTTTATGGCTTACTAAAATGCAATTTGTACCTATCCCTACTGGTTAGGACTTGGATGGGAGAGCACCAATGATGAAGAAGAAGATGGAGGAGGAAGAGGAGGAGGCGATTGGATTTATATCCCACCCTTCACTACCCAAAGGAGTCTCAGAGTGGCTTACAATCTCCTTTCCCTTCCCCTCAACAGACACCCTGTGAGGTAGGTGGGGCTGAGAGATCTCTTTCGAGGACTGCTCTTGAGAGAACAACTCTGAAAAAACTTATGACTGACCCAAGGTCAAACCAGCAGCTGCATGTGGAGGAGTGGGGAATCAAACCTGGTTCTCCCAGATTAGAGTCTGCACTCCTAACCACTACACCAAACTGGCTCCAGGGTCCCTATGCAAAAGCAGTCAATGGCAAACCACCTCTGTTTATGTCTTGCCTGGAACACCCTATGGAGTTGCCATAAGTTGGCTGTGACTTGATGATACTTACCACCCCCACCTCCATGCTCACAGCTTCCTTTCCAAACAGCAGGCATTTACTCCAGCACCAAATGACTCCTGTGCTGCTTATACACCAGCAGTCAGGATGCTCCTGAGTTTTTGCATTTAGCCTATTCACATCACAGCAGGGAAGGAGCCTGATGGCTGCTAGCTAATGTTTTTTCCCTCCTCTTTAATGAGGTAACAGTTTCTCTCCCCCCCCCCCCCCCCAGTCCCAAGGTTCTTGCTCTCTCGTATTTCTCAGTCAAATTGAAGCCGGAACCACAAGATGCTGCAGGTGTCTGCTGAAAAAACATTCCATTTGTTTATCTATTTTGTAAATGTGTTTTTTGTCTGGAGCCCAATAAGTGAAGCAATTAACCAGTCCTTTCCTATCTCTCCCCTCCCTCATTTTCACACAACGTGCATTTTTTTCCACATAAGAGGATGCCCCGTTCAATGTATTGGCTCCTAATTATCACTTCTATGAGGTTATTCTCTTCACACATCCTCTCTCCCCTGCCCCATTTTATTCAATTAGGTTTTAAGCCTGGTAGTTCCTTCTCCCTTAAAATGTGTCAAAGCTTGGGAGTGTGTCAGAGCTCCGGGGATTCGTGTACTAATTTAGAACAGACAACTCGCATGATTATATCAGTTTACTCTCTGTGTCAAGTATTCCTCATACCTAGCACTACAAAGCCCATGATGCTGTGCAATTCAGAATCAGTAACAAATGGGCATCTGTGATAAGGAGTTGGAAGAATTCTGATCTGGGACTGAAAATTCTAGTCTGAATGACCATAACTGACAATGGAGCGGATGTGGGAAAGAGGTCTATTCAAACCGCTTCATATAACCTCTGTTCCACAGATGAGGGCATGCACTTTTTAAAAGCAATAGTTTAAGAAGTGCTCAACATATTTCAAGATCAGTGGTGTGTTAAGTGCTGTCAAGTCACTTCTGACTTATGGTGGCCCTATGAATTAATGACCTCCAAAACGTCCTATCATTAACAGCCTTGCTTGGGTCTTGCAAACTGAAGGCTAGTGGCTTCCTTCATTAAGTCAATCCATCTCATGTTAGGTCTTCCAGCCTTCCATGCTGCCTTCAATTTTCCCTAGGACTGCTGTCTTTTCCAGTGAGTCTTGTCTTCTTGCAGTGTGGGTTCTTATTGAGAATCCAGGCAACCCCCACATAAAGGGGAAGCATCCAGCTGACGTTGTGCCTGATCAGTGAACAAGTGGTCTCCCCCCATTTCCCCCTTTATTCAGGAGAAAATAAAATGTAATTTATAGGGGTGGCTGTCAATGCTCCCTCTAAGCTGTGGAATCTTGTGAGCAAAAATTCTATTTTTGAGCTTCTGGCATTAAAGTTGTGAGTGAGCGATTTGGCTACTGCATAGATTAGTTTGCTCTGGAGCCATCCTTCCTGAGCTAAGGCAAAAATGTGTGAGCCAGAGGCTAAAAAACTGTGAGCTAGCTCACACTAACTCGGTTTAGTTTGGTGTAGTGGTTAAGTCTGCGGACTCTAATCTGGGAGAACCGGGTTTGATTCCCCATTCCTCTACTTGTAGCTGCTGGATGACCTTGAGCAAGCCATAGCTCTACCAGCTGTTCTCTCAAGGACAGCTTGGGAAAGAGCTCTCTCAGCCCCACCCACCTCACAGGGTGTCTGTTGTGGGGAGGGGAAGGGAAAAGAGATTGTAAGCCGCTCTGAGACTCCAAGTGAGTGAAGGGTGGGGTATAAATCCAATCTCTTCTTCTTCTTCTTTTTAGAGGAAACACTGGTGGCTGTGTGTGTGTGGGAGGGGGGAGGAGTATCTATCTGGACCTTCCCATGTTCCCGCCAGAGAAAAGCAGCCATCCTAAGAATACTTCCCAGAGAGTGCACCCCATATATATAGCTTTGAGTATATCAATGAAGTAATAGAGTCCCCCCACAACAAAAGCAAAAAGGCCAAGCAAAAAAAAAATGCAGGGGGATGGGAAAAGGTGTCCCATTTGACCAAAGGCTATGCTGGGAATTATGTAGAAATGTTAAGTGGGACAGTGGGTATAATAAGGGGGTGGGAATTATCTGAAATGAATAAAATGGGGGAGAGGAGAACGGTGTCAGCCACCTTGGGCCCCCAACGGGGAGAAAGAAAAGATATAAATGAAGTAAATAGTTCTGTTAAAGAAACTGGTTTGGATCTAACAGTTCTCCTCTGATGAAATAATACGTATAAAGCTATATATATCATTTAGTGTAAGGGAAGCCATTTTGAAAATACAGCATGCTACAAAAGAAAGACAGTTTTATAGGCATGGAGGCTTTCTGTTCCAGCTTTGTCAATTAAACAGAATAACTTACTGCTTTCTGAAAGCACTTTAGCAAGCTAGCACACTAAAAGCAAGGAAGGTTCATGCTTATTTATTTACTTCATTCACATGCCACCTTTCTCCACAAAGAGGCTTACATTGTACTTAGGGCTGCCAGATCCCCCTGGCCGCTGGCGGGATGTGGGGGGTAGGGTTGCTAGCTGCAGGTTGGGAAACTTCTGGAGATTCAGGGATGGAGCCTGGGGAGGACAAGGACCTCAGTGGGGTACAATGCCATAAAGTCCACCCTCCAAAACATCAATTTTCTCCTGGGCAACTGATCTCTGTAGTCTGGAGATGAGCTGTAATTCTGGGGGATCCCCAGGTCCCGCCTCGAGGCTAAGAGTTCTCCACTATTCCATTTTAGCCTCACAGTCCTGTGAGGCAGGTTAGGCTGAGAATGTCTGACTGGCCCAAGGTCACTGAGCAAGCTCCCATGACAGAGTAGGGAGTTGAACCTAAGTCTCTTGGGAGCAGGGCCTAGTTTGATACTCTAACCCCCTACACAACAACAGCTCCTTGCAAACCATGTTCAAACACAGAGCTCCACATATGGGTTATATCCTGGTTTGATTTGTCCTATTCTTACCGTTTGCTGCCTGAGCAGACACCAAACTGAGCAGCTATTGTAGATAAGTTTCATTTCCCAGGTCTTGGGCCTGCACAGAAATCTTCCCCCAGGGTCATAGTTGTGTCAGGAGGCAGTGATCACGGGAAATCTTATCCATGATTGGGATACTTGTTTTATTTATTATCCCACCCTCCTGGCCAAGGACAGCTCAGGGCAGCTTACAGTTGATAAAATTCAACACGTATATAACATAACACAGTCAATATAAATACAATATTAAAATTCAATATTAAAACCACAGGTAAAATAATTAAGTGCTAGTTGGCTCCGTTCAGCTTCAGATGACATAGGGAGGTGCTTCATGTCCTAAGTCATTCGACTTCAGATGTCATAAGTTGCTTCAGATGTCCTCGAGGGGAATCAACTTGGGCGGTGATTAGGGTTCCAGCAGATCAGGGCTCTTTCAACGTGAGATGTCAACTGCTATCATTGCTAGCAATGGTACTATTACTAGCAATGATAGTCCTGGTGGTGGTGGTGGCAGTGGCAGTGGCAGCGGCGGCTCCTAAAGGCTGGCGGAAGAGCTCCTAAGGCTGCTTCCCAGAGAGTGCACCCCGTTGAATAAAGTGGCATTTACTTCCAAGTCATTCTGCTTAGGATTGCTCTCTTAAGGTGCTTTTACTTTAGTTGTCAGCATGGGCTCTGTGGAAGGCATCTTTTTGTTATTTTTAAGGCTAAAAAAGTGTTGAAGGCCATTTTTTAAAATGATGTCGGGGTGGGATAAACCACAGCCCCTTTGGCTATGCAAGAATGCCCATGTGCGAACCGCCCTAAGATCTGAACAGTTTGACAGCAGTTAGCATTTCCTTGGTCAGATTCAGAACTAGAGAGCCAACCAGTAATTACAAAAAATGCCCCCCCCCCCCCCCGAAATAATTTATTTTGAATACGCCTCAAATATATATATATTTGAAAAAAGATTGTGGCATTTTGTGGTAGCCAGGAGAATGACTGTATTTCTATGTAGCTGGATCCAGGTGGGCAACAGAGTCTTTCTGAAGTAGTAGAACAAATGTTGAGTCCCATAGCACCTTTAAGACCAACAAAGCTCATACCTTGAATCAACCTTTGTTGGTCTTAAAGGTGCTACGGGACTCAAAATTTGTATTTCTGTGCCTCTGCAGATGTGGGAATTTTCAGCGAGAGAGATTCGAGCTGTTTGCACCTTAGCTGAACGGCCTGTCAAATGTTCGGCTCTCCTGATCAAGCTGTCGCAATGTGAGCCTAATTAGCAGAGACCAAAACATACCTCCTTTACATGTGTGGTGGGTTCTCTCTCATGGATTCACGGATTCTCTTTTCGACTGGTTGTTACAGGAGGGTTGTAGGCACATTAACATGGCAATTCCTTTTTTTTTTTTTAATGAATATTTCCGACAACTTGTCAGAAAATTTCTGAACGTGAGCTGTATCCTTCAGGGAGAGTTTTGTGCCCTATTTCTTTCCTTTTCTGTGTTTCAGCAGATTCTTTTTTCCCAGATTGGAAACTTTTGTGCTGATATTTGGTGTCTTTTTCAAAGAAGTCAAGTTCTGTTTGAAGAGACTCAGCTATGATAATATTATAATGTTTTTTTCCAAAACAAAAACAAAAAAGACATGGAAAACTGGCATACATTTTAATGCAGAATTGTGCTCCAGAGTATTTATCTGGCATTACTGAAGAAAGATGCTTGGATATTTTTTGACAGGGGTAGTGTACAATGAGGTATTTCCTTAAGAAAGACAAGCATTAACTGATGTTATTTTATAGTTCTACAGAATCTGTACACAGAAGAGTTAATCATGGGACTTGTGCATCAACAGAATGCATACGAAATGTCTGTTGATGTTGTGCTTTGTCATGACCACAAGGGTATATGGGTGAGGACAACATGAACTCCAAGTGTCCCTGCTTTCTGGCTTCTGTCCGTGCTAAACTGCTGCCCCTATCATATTGCTGCTCGAGGGATGCTTTTAAAAAATGTTATTGCTGTAAACACAAATGAATTCACTTCGGTTCCACGCCCCGTCCCATAACTGCCTTTCCAAGAAGTAGATATTGCTGCACATGTTTACAAATTGCAGTGATCCTAGAATAACCAGATTAAACTTTCAAATTTTCAGAGGGGAAAAAAAACCCCTTGAAGCCCTTCTGAACAAAAAGTGGGGACATAAATCTAAATAAATGTTATGGATAATTTACTGGCATGCCTCCTTCATCCATTTAGTGTGGGGCAGGCTGCTTGTGTTCTTGAGTACATGAAGCTGCCTCATAGTGTGTCAGGCCTTTGGTCCATCAAGATCACTACTGTGGATTCAGACTGGTTGGTGCTCTGCTTCCCAGGGTCTTAGGCAAAGAAATTTATTTCCCAGCAACTGACACCTAAGGTCTTTTAACTGAAGATGCCCGGGATTGAACTAGGCACCATCTGCATTCAAAGTGTGCATTGTGCTATTGGCACACAGTCCATTACGGGAGGGGCTTCAGCGGTAGAGCCTCTGCTTGCTATACTGAAGTTTGATGTAGTGGTTAGGAGTGCAGACGTTAATCTGGGAGAACCGGGTTTGATTCCCTGCTCCTCCACATGCAGCTGCTGGACTGACCTTGAGTCAGTCACAGTTCTTGCAAAGCTGTTATCTCGAAGAGCTCTTTCAGCCCCACCTACTTCGCAGGGTGTCTGTTGTGGGGAGAGGAAGGGAAAGGAGATTGTAAGGCACTTTGGGATATAAATCCCATCTCCTCCTCCTCCTCCTCTTCCTCTTCTCCTCCTCCTCCTCCTGCCTGGCAATAGGTGATGTGAAAGACCTCTGCCTGAGACCCTGGAGTAGGGTTACCAGCTCTGGGTTGGGAAATACCTGGAAATTTTGGGGATGGAGCCTGAGGAGGATACGGTTTTTTGGGGGGAGGGATATCAATGGGGTGTAATGCCATAGAGTTCAGCTTCCAAAGCAGCCATTTTCTCCAGGTGAACTGATCTCTGTCACTTGGGGATCAGTTGTAATCCCAAGAGATCTCCAGCTAGCACCTGGCATATTTACCTTGGAGAGCCACTACCAGTCTGCGTAGACAATACTGGCTGATTGCATATAAGGCAGCTTCATGTATGTTCGTCGGTTTAGCACCCCGTGGCTGCTTCCAAACAGGACTGCAAAAATATGTCCCCAGCATGATGGTGGTAGCAGCACCCAGCCAGCAGCATCTGAATGGGTGTGTGTGGGGGGGAGAATCCATAATCACCCCCCCCCCCATTCTCATGCCATTTGCCAGTGCTCCTGTATTATCACCCCCTCCTCTTGCTCTTCTGATTTTTCTGCCCGCCCCAAACCAGAAACCCCTCGATTTTCCTTTCCCTCCTGAGTCAGGCTGTAACCCTGCGGCTAAAAAGGGTGGGAATCATGTGCAGGAATGAGCCACCCAACCCCATTTTAAAGGTAGTGCTTAGCTCTGCCCCCCTGGCTGAGGTGGCTATGGGTGGAATGTTGAGTCAGATATGCCTTATAGTGCACCCAAATGGAGGAAAACAGGAAATTGTTAAAGTTTGTATTTTGAAGCTGCTTTATACTGAATCAGACCATCAGTCCATCAACATCAGTACTGTCTACTCAGACCAGAGCCTGTTCTCCAGGGACTCCGGCACAGGTTTTTCACATTACCTACTGCCTTGTCCTTAGAGATAGATCAAGGTGGGTCTACTGTCTGTAGCAGTAGAAAGCAGCAAGAGTCCAGTAGCACCTTAAAGACCAAATTTGTGGCCGGGGATGAGCTTTTGTGAGTCACTGCTCTGAAGAAGTGAGCAGTGACTCATGAAAGCGCATACCCTGCCACAAATTTGGTTAGTCTTTAAAGTGCTACTGGAGTCTTGCTCTTTTCTACTGCCTAGTCTTTTTAACTGGAGGTGCTGGGGATTGAACCTGGGACCTTGTGCATGCAAAGCAGAGGCTCTTCCGCTGATGAAAAGGGGAACTCTGCGGAATACTATAAGTCGTGCTTAGAATAAGCACAATGTCACGTGGACATTCCTCTTTAATCCTGGAGATTCTTCCTTTCCATATGGAGGGAAAATCCCCAAGCGTAAGTGACATATGCAGGGTAAATTTAATACAGTGTACAACAAACAGAGAAGCACATTTACTCATGAGGGCAGTGACCTTTGGTACTTGGGGAGCATGCAAGTACACAAGAATGTCCTACTTTATATTTGTGCAGTGTTGCCATGTACAGGACAAAGAGCTGTTAGGATGGAGCACCATTTACGGCATACTTCATCAGAAAATAAATTGGACTGGGCATGTTTTCAACAGTGACATCCTAAAAACCACTTTCCTGTGGGTAAGTTCCACTGAGTTGACCCCAGCATTAGAAATAGTGAAGTCCAAAATGATTGAAAGCCCCCTCCACACTGACCTCTGTGCCTGATTATTTTTGTAGGTAGATAATGTTCTCTTTCGGTGTTGACAGTGCTGACAAGTACAGGCATATGAAATGTTAGAAAGAGCTCTTGGTGGCATCACCAGTGTTAATGGTGAAGTGAAAGAGAAGGCATTGGAATAAATTAGAGGTGGGCAAAAAAAATTGGTATTTTTTGGGTTCGGGTATATTGAACACAAAAAATATTGCTATTTTATGATGCTCCTAAATCCCAATACTGGCATGGTATTGAAATTCAGGATTTTTTCAAAATCCGGATTTTTTCCAGCTCCATTATGCCCCATGGGGACTGTTAAATCAATGGTCCCCATAGGGTATAATGGAAAATTGATTCAGAGGTATCCAGGGCTCTGGAGGCTGTTTTTTGAGGGTTTTGTTGTTGTTCAGTCGCACAGTCAAGTCCAACTCTTCATGACCCCATGGACCCCATCACGCCAGGCCCTTCTGTCTTCCGTCATGCTCCAGAGTTTGCTCAATTTCGTTTGCTGCATTGATAACACTGTTTAACCATCTCATCCTTTGCCATTCCCTTCTTCTTTTACTTTCAGTCTTTCCAAGCACCATGGTATTCTCCAGTGAGTGCTCCCTTCTCATTAGGACTGCCAAGTCCCCCCAGCGAGCAGGGATTCCCCCACTCAAAGGGCCCCCAATCTGCCGATCTGGATCCGGCTTGCGGGGGGAATCCCACTCCTGAAGTGGCCAGATTGGGCCGATGTGCCTGGCATGATGATGTCACTTCTGGGTGATGCTCTAGCAACCGGTCTGAAAACTCTATGGTACCATAGAGTTTTTCAGGCTGGTTGCTAGAGTGTCGCCTGGCGTGATGACGTCACTTCTGGGTGACGTCACTGCAGTGTGCACGCTTTGTGCCTGCGCAAATGTCCCAGGACAGAACCAACTCTCTCTCGCTGATTTCGGTGAGTCACTTGGCAACCCTACTTCTCATTTGGTGGCCAAAGTATCTGAGCTTCAGCATCTGGCCTTCCAGGCAACAGTCAGGGTTGGTTTCTTTTAGGATTGACTGATTTGATCTCCTTGCAGTCCAAGGGACTCTCTAGAGTCTTCTCCAGCACCATAATTCAAAAGCATCTATTCTTTGGTGCTTGGCCTTCCTTATAGTCCAACTCTTGCAGCCATACATTACTATTGGAAATACCATTGCTTGGACCATCCGGACTTTTGTTGGCAGGGTGATGTCTCTACTTTTTATTATGCTGTCTAGGTTTGTCATAGCTTTCCTTCCAAAGAGCAGGTGCCTTTTAATTTCAGAAAAGACTAAAAGATATGATGCCGGAAGATGAGTCCCTCAGGTCAGAAGGTGTCCAATATGCTACTGGGGAAGAGCAGAGGGCAAATACAAGTTTTTTGAGATAGAGTTGCAGCAGAGCTGCTGGTGCCTCTCCTCAAAAAACCCCCCAAGTTTCAAAAAAGATTGAACCAGGGGGTCCAATTCTATGCACTGCCAAAGAAGGGGCCCTCATCCTACATTGCTTTCAATAGAGAAAAAAGGCATTTAAAGGGATCACAGTCTTTTCAAATGCCTTCTCCAAGCCATAGGTGAACTCTGAAGGCATTTAAAGGGCTTGCAGTCTTCCAGGTGAATTTGCCACTTTGAGAAGGCATTTAAAGGGACTGTGGGCTCTTTAAATGCCTTCAGAGTTCGCTTGCGGACTCCCGGGACATTTGCTGGCTGAGCCTGGGGATTGCAGGGTCTGGGGAAGGGAGTGACCTCATCAGAATGTAATGCCACAGAATTCACCTTCCAAAGTAGCCATTTTCTCCTGGGCAACTGATTCCTGTTTTCTGGAGATCAGCTGTAATCCTGGGAGATCTCCTGGCTCCACCTAGAGGTTGGGAACCCTATATTTAGCAGAGGACAGAGCCAGAAAAGCAGATTGACAGTAAACATAATTCACCAGGAAGTTCTCCTGCACCGACTGGATGAGGACAGTGCCCAAAGTGTTTTGGGATGTACTGCTTATCATAATTCCTGACTTCAAGCCAAGAGGCACACATTTATATACAGTTGCTAAGCCATTTTAATGAGGGAGACTTTGGGAATTGATATAAATAAATCTCTGAATTTGAAAATGGGTTCTGTCACTAGGAATTATTCTCTGCCGTGCAAAAACATTGCAATGCAGAGAAAGAGGGAAAGGATCAGTTGGCTAAAGGCCTGAATTATATAACCTTTTTTTGGGGTATTTCTTTTAACTTCAAACTTAGAACTAAAGTAGTTTTTGACAGCGTAAGCAGAGATGGATAGCTGTATTCGGGGGGGGGGGATGGGGTTATCTATCTGTACTAGAGTCTTAAGCAAGGTCAGTGGTTGCTGCTTTTCTCAAGGGACCCTTAGGAATTGTATTTTGCAGAGTGGGGAGACCGAGTTGTTGGCGATCTCGAACACAGAATTTTCAGCTCTCTCACTAGGATCATCTTGGGGAAGCAATGAAAATTAAGTAGATTAAAAATAATATAAGTAATGTCTGTGTGTGTTAGGGCTTGCAAGTCAGCCCGGGGGGTGGGGGATTCCCCCGCTACAGGGGTTCCCGATCCACCGGCCAGCATTCGGCCGGCGGGGGAAACCCCACCCCTGAAGTCGTCCAGCCAGGACGACTTCCCCCACGTAATGACATCACCCGGAAGTGACGTCATGATGTTGGGGGCGTTTCCAGGGTGACGCTCTGGCAATCGCCCCAAAACTCTATGGTACCATAGAGTTTTGGGGTGATTGCCAGAGCATTGCCCTGACAACGCCCCCAACTTGATAACGTCACTTCTGGGTGACGTCACCGGGTGTGCGCACTTTGCGCACGCGCGAGGGGAGCTCCCAGGCAAAGGAGGACTCCCCCCCGCCAGTGAGTACATTCAACTTGGCAACCCTAGTGTGTGTGAAGTGCAATCAAATCACTTCCAGTTTATGATGACCCTACAAATTAATAGCCTCCAAAACACCCTGTCATTAACAGCCTCACTCAGGTCTTGCAAACAGAGAGCCGTGGCTTCCTTGATGGAGCCAATCCATCTCATGTTGAATCTTCCTTTTTTCTTGCTGCCTTCGACTGTTTATAGCATAGTAATAGGGAATATATGGCATCGATTAACTTGCTCTTGGTCACCAGCGACACATCCTTACCAATGCCCTCTCTGAGCTGTAGAGTCTTGTGAGCAAAGATTCTGCTTTGTGAGCTACTGGCATTAGCTGTGTGTGAGTATTTGGCTACTGCATAAATTAGTTTGCTCTGGAGCCATCCTTCCTGAGCTAAGACAAAAATGTGTGAGCCAGAGGCTAAAAAATGGTGAGCTAGCTCACACTAACTCAGTTTAGAGGGAATACTGATCCTTACCCTTAAGGATCTTTTCTAGCTCCTTCATGGCAGCCCTTCCCAGTCTCAATCTCCTTCTGATTTCTTAGTTGCCGACAGTTTCCCTTTTGGTTCATGGTGGAGCCAAGGGATAGAAAATCTTGACCAATTTCAGTTTATTCATTGTCACCCTTAAAGTTGTGTAAATTTTGGGGAGCCAGCTTGGTGAAGTGGGTAAGGGCTGTGGCCTCTAATCTGGAGAACCAGGTTTGATTCCCCACTTCTCCACATGAAGCCAGCTGGGTGAACCTGGGTTGGTTATGTTTCTCTCAGAGCTCTCTCAGCCCCACCTACCTCACAGGGTGCCTGTTGTGGGGAGAGGAAGGGAAGGTGATTGTAAGCTATTTTGAGACTCTTTCTGGCAGAGAAGAGTGGGGTATAAAGACCAACTCTTCTTCTTCATTACTTTTGTCTTCTTAATGTTCAGTTGTAATTCTGCTTTGGTGCCTTCTGTTTTAACTTTAATGCAAAAAACACACAAACAAATAAACCTTCATCAGGAGTCTTTTCATTGGCTTTAAGCCTTGATATCTAGCATCGTGGTGTCAAAGCACACTCAAAGATCCCAGACATGGTGAAAGGCTACCAAGGAAGGCTTTGCAGAGGAAGGCAATGGCAAGCCACCTCTGCTTCGCACATACCTTGAAAGCCCCTTGCTGGAGTCACCATAAGTTAATTGTGACTTGATGGCGCATGTGTACTTATGTGGACATTTCCCCCCTGCAATGTAGAGTGTCTGTAAAAAGATACACATAATTTTAGCATAGTCATTGCATGAATATATTATAATGTACATAGTGCCCTTGTGTCAGTCACAAGGCCCCTCCCTCCCTCCGGTTTACAGAACACTTTTAAATCATTAACACAGTATTGGACTTCTTAAAAAGAAATGTCAAACAAATGTTTGATTAGATGAGCCCAAACAGACTGCTCCCTCTTCCAAAAAAACCCCCAAACAAATCTAAAAATCAACATTTGGTTTTATTTGAGAGCTGCCCATTTGTTGTTTAAGGAGTAAAGGCAGAGATTACTCCATTAGCAGAGAAATCTGCACCCTTCACATGGGCATCTGTACATAGTAAGGTTGCCAATCCCCAGTTGAGGGCAGGTGATCCCCCAGTTTGGAGCCTGTCCCCTCGCTTCAGGGCTATCAGAAAGCATGAGGGGTGGGGGGAGAGCTGCTGGGCACTCCATTATACCCAATGGAGACTGGTCCCCATAGGGTATAATGGAGAATCGATCTGTGAGTATCTGGGGCGTGGGGGCTGTTTTTTGAGTTTAGAAGCACCAGATTTTCAGCATAGCTGCTGGTGCCTCTCTTCAGCCACCCACCCAAGTTCCAAAAAGATTCGACCAGGGTGTCCAATTCTATAAACCTGCCCCCCCCCCAAGGTGCTTCCATCCTCCATTATTTACAATGTAGGGAAAGCATCTAAAAGGAATGCAGTCCCTTTAAATGTGATGGCAGCTCACCCAGAACTCACTTCAGAGTTCCCTCTTCCAGAGCCTCCCTCCCTTCTCCCAGAGGTGCCTGGTAATCCCAGGGCATAGCCATGATCGAATTCAGAAAGCCAGTATTCTGTAACTGGAATATCACAGAGGTGGGGCTCTGTGGGAGAGCTTTTGCTTTGCATGCACAAGTTCCAGGTTCAATCTCCGCCATCTCCAGTTAAAAAGATCAGGTGGTGGGTGATGTGGAAAATCTCTACTTGAGGCCCTGGAGAGCTGCTGCCCGTCAGAGTAGACAATACAGACCCAGATAGACCCATGGTCTGACTCAGCCTAATGCAGCCTCACGTGTCCAAGGGAGAGAAGGCTCTGCTTCAGTTGGTGCATTTTTGTGGTTTCAAAGTTCAAGCATTTCATTATCATTGTATTATCATTTCAGAGAATGAAGTATGGGAGGTGAGGGAGAGTCCAAGGCATGGGGGGTCACTGAACGATATTATATCTGTTGTGCCACGGGAGAAACGTCGAGATCCTTCACTTGACCATTAAGCCACAGATATCCAAGCTGGTGCTGGCATCTGGCAGAACCAGGCAGTTCTCCAAGGCCCATAATAGTTTGGTGTAGTGGTTAAGTGCGCGGACTCTACTCTGGGAGAACCGGGTTTGATTCCCCACTCCTCCACTTGCACCTGCTGGATGACCTTGGGCAAGCCATAGCTCTGTACCAGCTGTTCTCTCAAGGGCAGTTGTCTCAGAGCTCTCTCAGCCCCACCTATCTCACAGGGTGCCTGTTGTGGGGAGGGGAAGGGAAAGGAGTTTGTAAGTTGCTCTGAGACTCCCTTGGGTAGTGAAGGGTGGGGTATAAATCCAATCTCCTCCTCCTCCTTCTCTTCTTCTTCATCATCATCTTCATAGTTCCCCTTTGAGGCGAGTGCTAGCAGAGAAGGAAAAGCACCATTCAAACCAATGTGTTCCTTTCTCCAGCCAAGTCTGGCTGTCTCCTATTGATGGCTGCAGAAGCACACAGGAAAATTCTTGCTGGATCAGACCAGATGTCCTTCTAGTGTAATATTATGTTTACAGTAGTGTCTGCTAGATACCTTGGGGAGGTTTATAAGCAGGGCATGAAGGCAGCAGCCCTTCCCTGCTGCTGCCGCCACCCACAATATCTGGTGTACCTGGTTTGTGGAGTTATACTGCCTCCAGACATGGGAAATTTCATTTAGCTATCATTGCAAGTGATGGGTGAATTTCCCTACGGCAAAAATCGTAATTGGGTCATCAGTTATGAGCAGCATCTGTGAATGCTTAAAAAAAGGTAGCTTTTATCAAGGATCCTAAATCGGCTCACATTTTGTGCGTGTGCGTGTTCCTGCATGTGCTGTAGAGCTGCCGAACTCCAGGTGGTTAACAACCACAAGGGAGACTTGTACTTTCAAGGACTACCAGGTCATTATTCAACTGGTGTAGATGTCATTTGTGCATGGTGGCAGAACCATTTGTTGTGTGTATTGTTGATAGTTGTAAGTAGAACTGTGTTAAGAAGGCAGAAATCTCGAGTGTGATTTGTTCAGCGTGACAGATTATTCTGGTTATTTGTTTGCGGAACTCCAGGTGGTGGCTGAGATCTCCTGCTATTAAAGCCGATCTCCGGGCAGCAGAAATCAGTTCACCTGGAGAAAATGGCCACTCTGGAAGCCGGACTCTGTGGCATTATGCCCCAAACCCTGTCCTCCTCAGGACCCACCCCCCAAATCTCCATATTTCCCAGCATGGAGCTGGCAACCCTAATACATACCCTTGCAGTGCAGCTTATATAGGATGGAATTACCATGTGGGTGTGGTGGAAACCAGCGCATTGCCTAGGCAACAGTGCACTGCTTCCTTGCTGTCTGAATACATTGAGTGCCACCAATCCTTTTCCCTGTGCTTCACATTTACCACCATGGATCCTCTTGTGGAGGTGGCAGCATCTCCATTGGCATTTGCCATTACATTTATCAAAACAGTGGTTACTCCAGTTATGTTGATATCACATAAGGTGCTGAAGTGTTCAGCTTCTGAACATGGGTTCATAGCACCTAGAGGCTTCAGCTACCTAATCTGAATGGATTCTGACCACGCTGACGTACAAGCGGTACATAAGGTCAATATATTTTCCCCCAGTTCTGAATGGAGGATGGCAAAAGGGATGGACTCATGACATAATCCAGTTCTAAACCAGTATCTGAGCATCATAACCTGTTGGGTGAGGGCCAATAAAATTACACTCCGTCCAGGTAAGACTGAGGTACTTCTCATTGGGGCTGGTGCTAATTGAGGAATGGAGAGACTGCCTACTCTGGGTAGGTTTGTGTTCCCTCTAGAAGGATCAGCTTTCGGCAAGGGGGTATTTTTGGATCCAGATTGACAGGTTGATGCTTCAGTTTCATCTGTAGCCTCATGCCTTCAACAGCTGCAGTGATTATGGTTGCCTGGTGCATGCTTGGAACCCTTGGTAGTCTTTGAGGGCAGGATCTGGGGCAAAAGGGGTTGTCAGTAATGTCATTTGCTTCACTCAGTTTTCTCCCAGTACTCATTTGAGCAGCAACAGGGGGCAGGGAGCAGGAGGCAGCAGGGGATGATCTCCCACCATAGCGAGTAAGTTGGCTACCATAGCTGTGGTCCTTCATTTAGAAATGTGATCTAATTACAGTGATCCATGCGTTTGTTGGATCCAAGTTAGACTAGTATAATGTTCTGTACTTGGGGTTCCCCCCGAAGATGGTTCAGAAGTTTCAGCTAGTCCAGAACATATCAGGAATGGACTATAGGCAACATGTGTTCTTTAAAATCTTCACTGCTTGCCTGTTTACACCTGGTGGAGGCAGAGAATCCCTTGCCCTCAAGTCCTGTTTTCCGCCGCCACTTGGGCTGATGGTAGGAGATTTTTTTTTTTAATGCAGCTTTGTATACTTACAGAAGATTCTTACTGGAAGTGACAAAGGGTAGCTCTAGGAATCACCAGAAACTCTGTGGTTTTATCATAGAGTTTCTGGTGATTCCTAGAGCTACCCTTTGTCACTTCCAGTAAGAATTGCAGGTAAATACATGAGGGTGTATTAAACAACAACAACAACAACTCCTGCAATGCTGCATCCCCTAAGCTTCCCACTGGTTGCCAGGAACTAGAAACCCTAGTCAGAGCTCACTTTGCCACATGCGTAGAGGGTACATCCCTATGAGCTATATATGCTGTAAATACTGTGATGCTGATCTAAAAGGCACGAAGATCATTGCATTTTAAAGAAATCATCAGAAACTGTTCGCTTAAGTGGTTGTGCACCTGATGTTACAGAATAATTGATAACTGCATTAGCATTCGGGAAATCTGTCTCCAGTAACTAATTTGGCCAGGATCCAAAGAGCCCAAGAGTGCTACTGCACTCATGCAAGGCTATTGCTTTTAGCTAGAACTTGTTGTTCTGTCTGTCAGCTGGGAGTAGGTAATGCACATGACATGGCATCATTACAGTCAGGATCTTTGGAAATTCCTAGCATGTTGTGATGTCATTTCATGTGCCAAAACTCAAAGTGACTTCCCAGCTGTCTCTACCCCACAGTGCTCATGGGGTTTGCCAGCCAGGCTAGCAATCATATTTGCCAGTAGTCATGTGGAGGAAACTGGGGCCCCGGCAATACGCCAAGGGATGCTGCCTGAGGCCCATGTTCTTGCCCACCCCAGCCAACTTGCCTTGCTGCTGCCAACTTTCCCTGTCCCTGCTCATCCCAGCCTGGCCCTTGACCTCAATTAATGTCCCTCCCTTCCCTGGTTCCCTATGAGCTTCCCAAGAGCATGTGGCTAGCCACACAAACTCTCACAGATCACAACAGTGTGAGTGGTATTGGGCACGTATGGTTTCCTGCCCTGTCTTTAAAGACTCCGAGGGAAACGGGACAGAAGGAAGCCTGTCTGCTTTGGCACTTGGGTGTGCACTTGTCAGGCAGCAAGCATTGTGGTTATGGTTGCCAGGTCCTTCGGAGCAGCTGGCAGAGGATGGGGGCACACTTAACAGGAGCGGGGAGGAACACTGGAAATTAACACGCTATGTCTATGTGACCCAGAAGTGACATAGTCGGGGGGGGGGGAGGGCTGACATTCTTGTTTTTGGGCAAAACTCTACCATAGCTTCTACCATAGAGTTTTGCCCCCAAACCAGAGCGTTGCATCCTGGTGTCCCTGACATGCCTGTGTCACTTCTGGGTCATGTGGGCACGTCAGATTAATTTCCAGCATTCCTCCCTTTTTTGGGTGGGTAATTCTCCCCCCGCTGGCCAGGTGGCAGGAGGTGGAGAGATGCGGCTGAAAGCAGGAGACCTCCACCCCCCACTGGGTGGTCTGGCACCCCTGATTGCGGTGGTTTGCAGAATGGGGACAGGAGTAGGCTGAAGCAGGGATGGTGGAGTTTGCTGACCTAAGACCATTGCCTCATCATGCTTCATTATAGAGCCAGCTGCAGACCTAGGGGCAGCAGCAGCAGCAGCAGCAGCAGCAGCCGCCACACACTGAAGGCACTGAGTACTTGCGCAGTGAAGAAGCTCGTTCCTCAGCAGATGTTCAGTAGTCATTCTGATAGCAAAGCTTCCTTAGAAACCTGTTTCATTACCGAGCTCTTGCTGAGCTGCAGACTGGAAGGTTGGTAGTTCAGCAGTTTGAGACCCGAGTGCCGCGTGATGGAGTGAGCGCCTGTCTCTGGCCCCAGCTCCTGCCAATCTAGCAGAAGAACAAGAGAAGAGATTGGATTTAGAGAGGCTTACAAACTCCTTTCCCTTCCCCTCCCCTCCCCACAACAGACACCCTGTGAGGTAGGTGGGGCTGAGAGAGCTCTGAGACAACTGTCTTTGAGAGAACAGCTGGTACAGAGCTATGGCTTGCCCAAGGTCATCCAGCCAGGTGCAAGTGGAGGAGTGGGGAATCAAAACCTAGCAGTTCAAAAGCAAGAAACTGCAAGTAGATAAATAGGTAACAGCATTCTGTGCACCTTGGCATTTAGTCATGCTGGGCACATGACCATGGAAAAAGTCTTCGGACAGCGCTGGCTCTTCGGCTTGGAAACGGAGATGAGCACTGCCCCCTAGAGTCAGATTTGACTGGCTTTTGAGCAAGGAAAACCTTTACCTTTACTTTTACCTTTGACCTGGCTGTAATTTTTGTTCCCAAGCAAGCCCAGTACATTAAAGTATAGCTCTCCTGTGCTTTCAGCCGATGGTAGTGATGTATTTGGGATAGCAGAGGGCCAGTCAGTGCTCGCCTGTCTCATCATCTCAGGAGTAGCTCCTCCTATTGCCTTCCACTACTGCAGTGTAGAAGGTACATGTGAGGTCCATCTAAACTGACCTTTCCCTCCTCTTCCTGCAGGCATTTAGCCTGGGGTGGGGTACTTACTAGTGTACATAACAATAAAATTATGTCCCTATCATTAAAAACTAATTCTTCATTAACACTAGTGCTATTACTGTTGCTTGAATGAAGCCCTTATCTTTTACTTTCATTCATTTATTTGGGCATTTTTAGATTGCTTTTCTCCCTGGAGGGACTGAAAAGAGGCTTAAAACATGAATGCATCAAAAAATTTTTTAAAAACATATAAACAAATAAGACCCCATCAATCTGGGCTGGTCAGTTCTGCCAAGCTGATTACCAGGGGCTCAAGCTGCAGGCTGAGATACAAAGGCCTGGAGCCTTCAGGCTGTTGCCCTGGGGTTTCTGGTTGAGGCTTGTGCTACTGACCCACTGGGCCAGGCTGAATACCTGCAGGAAGAGAAGAAGTCGATGGCATCCCAGCAGCCTCTAGCTTGCTCATATGTGAGAAGTGAGAACTGGTTGCTCATATGTAGTGCCCCTCCCCATATGTAAGAAATGGCAATACTGTGAACATGTCCCTGTTAAAACACTCTTATTATCACCTATAAAGCGGTTTTAAAAAACATCCCATTTCCACGAACTTGTCCCCAGCATTATAGGGGGCGTTACTGGGTATCCTTGTGTCTGAGGTGATGAAGCTTCCAATGTGTCATAGATAGTGAAGACTGGGTATGTATGTGGTCATTTCAGAACCTTCTGATCCTACAAAAGCATTCTTGGGTATTTAATCTTCTTGGGCTAAGAGAAAGCCAGTTTGGTGTAGTGGTTAAGTGCGTGGTCTCTAATCTGGGAGAACCGGGTTTGATTCCCCACTCCTCCACTTGCACCTGGCTGGATGACCTTGGGCAAGCCATAGCTCTGTACCAGCTGTTCTCTCAAGGACAGCTTGGGAAAAAGCTCTCTCAGCCCCACCTACCTCACAGGGTGTCTGTTGTGGGGAGGGGAAGGGAAAGGAGTTTGTAAGCCGCTCTGAGACTCCAAGTGAGTGAAGGGCGGGATATAAATCCAATCTCCTCCTCTTCTTCTTCTTCTTCTTCTTCTTCTTCTTCTTCAGTGCTGGAATATCCACCCACTCTGAAAGCTGTGGATTTCTGCCTGCCTAGATATCAGTCCAGTGTTTGCCGCACCAAGCCATATGAAAGCTCTTGTTCCTTTCGGTCCGGTTTCAAGCAGAGTACATCATTTAATCAAATCACATTTATTAGTACTTTGATTGGGCAGACGGAGATTGCTAAGTAAAGTTTATCGTTCTAGCTAACACATCAATCAACACGGCATGTTCTGTGAACGACCATGCAACCAAGCAGCATTTCAACGTACTTATTAGAGTAATTATTCTGAGCAATTTTAAAAATGACGGACCTTGTTGAGCCCCCTACGGCCAGTCTCTAAGTCCCCCCCCCCCCGGAATGCAAATAGTGTGGCAGGTAAAGCTGGCTACATTCTGCATTATAAGCACTGAAGAGTGTTTGCAACATATATCAATTCTGAGGACCCAAATTAAGACCAAACCAGGCAAATATTACCCCCCCCCCAATTGTGCAACCAACGTTAAGAACTAGTTATTGTAGATTTTCCTGGTTGTATGGCCGTGATCTTGGCAATGTAGTACCTGACGTTTCACCAGCAGCTCTGACTGGCATCCTCAGAGGTATAACACAGAAAGATGGAGTACTCTCTGTGTGAATGTGAGAAGAAAAATGGCAATTTATTTCTTAAACATTAAACCTCTCTCCTCCAATCATTAAAGAGCACACATCCCACACACCTCAGTACCCAGCTCATGTTTTAACAACAGCTCTCTATCTTGCCCTCCTGACTGGAAGAGCAAATGGCTATCTCTTAGCAGAAATGCATCTCCGCTCTTGCTGAGACTTTTGCGCATTTTATGGGTAAATGGGACTGCCGGCCTCTTCCAGCTATCATATTTTTATCCCGCCCCTCCTCTGAGGTGCACAGAAGAATACATATAGTTCTGCTAATTTCATCTTCATAATAAAAGCTTTGGACAACTGATAAATGTGGTAGGCTGGATTTAGTTTGGGGAGGTGGCACAGAAGAAGAACATGCTTACACCCATGTACACGTGCAACCCCACGGTGGGTCTGTGACAGTATCCATGATACAGTCATCTAATCTTTGTTTGAAGTTTTTCTGTCCCATTGCCATGTGCTCTCAATAAGGCCTCTTCCTCCAACTTAATTGCTTTTACTTGTGCCTTTGCTAATGGCACTAATGGGCATGGGGAATTGAACCATCTGTCTTGCTCTTTATTTTAGGGCCAGCTTATGCACTGAACAGACTCACGCATTCAAGCTGCTCGTGGGCTGTACTACTTTAGATTGTAGGGGTGCATATTGAAATGACTGTGGGGAAACCCCTCCTTGCCTTCAGAAAATCAGCATAGAGCAGGGGTAGAGCTGCCAACTCTAGACTGGGAAATTCCTGGAGGTTTGGTTATGGAGCGTGGGGAGATCAAGAGCAGGGGAGAAGTGGGACCTCATCAGGGTATAATGCCATACAGTCTACCCTGTAGACCAGCCAATTTATCCAGGGGAACTGATCTGTAGTCTGGTGATCAGTTGTAATACTGGGAGATCTTTGGGGGCCCCCGGAGGCTTGCACCCCTAAGCAGGGATGTGTGTAGGCTTTTCTGACATGGTCTATTCTTTGTGCAGAGAAAGTCAGGGGTTGAAACACAGACTCTCCTCAAGCTGTAACCTAAAGAGCTACAATCCAGTAAAAGGTATAATCACTCGATTCTTCTGGGTGTATGAACCGGCCATTAATTATATCAGCACAGGCTTCAGAAAGTGGAACGTGATGGTTTGAGATCCCCTGATCTTCTGGACGGGGTTGCAGTGAATTCGGCTTATATTACGAGATAAAGATTTTCATATGCATGTGGATAATTCCGTATTCAGCTCTAGGCAATACACATCAAACTTTGTGTATAGCAGAATCTTTGGACATGTTGAAAAGAAAATATCCAAACAATTCCACTGTGTGGTGTTGCTTTTCTTTAAAGCACCGAACCTGCGATCTTTTGTAAAGAATGACTGCAGAAGAATACAAAAAACAAAGTGGCTTTTCTTGCTGTTATGCTTGTGTGTGCGTGTTTTCCTGTTGTAGGAGCAACATAGTCACGAAGAATTAAAATGCACAGAAAGTCTTTCTCACTTCTGTCTTGGCGTTGCGCCATTCTGCACATTGTGTTACTGGCATGCTTTAATTAGCCCTAATTCAGACGTTATAATAATTGTCAGGAAGATATTTGATGCACTTGTTACTCGGACGATTTGCAGACCTTTTCAGGACACATTTGTTCCTTAATACCCAGATGTTGCTAATGCATGACATGGGTACATCAGATAAATAACTGACAGTGCAGAGGCTTCAGCCTATCTCCTGCTATGTAGCTCCAGATCCCAAGGTTACTCTCGAAATATTATGCACTACTTTTTTATCACAGGGGCATAGGACTTGGTAGCTGTCTCCTGTGCTGGGTAGTATAACAGTAGAAAATTTGGCAATGCCCAACTCTGAGAGCCAGTTTGGTGTAATGGTTGAGTGCAGACTCTCATCTGGGAGAACCGGGTTTGTTTCCCCACTCCTCCATATGCAGCCAGCTGGATGACCGTGGGCCAATCACAGTTCTCTCAGAGCTGTTCTCTCAAAAGCAGTTTTCTCAGAACTCTGTCACAGCTACCTCACAGGGTGTCTGTTGTGGGGAGGTGAAGGGAAAGGAGATTGCAAGGCGCTCTGAGACTCCTTCGGGTAGTGAAGGGCAGGCTATAAATTCAATCTCTCCTCTTCCTCCTTAATTCTCAATTTCGCCTGCTCTCTCCAAGAGCCAAAAAACCCCTTTGGCAACATCATGTGTTATTTATGAAGTTGTCTGATACTGAATCAGACCCTTGGTCCATCAAAGTCAGTATTGGCAGCAGCTTTGCAGGATCTCAGGCAGAGGTCTTTCACATCACCTACTGCCTGGATCTTTTAACTAAAGATATGGGGATTGAACCTGCAACTCTCTGCATGCCAAGCTGAGGCTCCACTGAGCCACACCCCTACCGCCCTAGGGAGGCCCAGTGTAGCAGCAGGAGAGGAAAAAATGGTGGGGAAACTGATGTTGCAGCATCACTGCAACAACCTTTCCAGTGAGAACCTGGAAGTGACATCAGCACACGGGCACAATGTCCTACTATTCCGCATCCTAGAGCATCATGCCAACATCCCGACATCACTTCTGGGTGCACCATGACATTAATTTGAAGGGCCACACCTCCTAAAACTCCTGCTGCTTGCTACCACTTGGCTGGCAACCCTATGTGGTATACATCATATAGTCCCTTGCCTCTACTGTTGGCTATAATACGTACTGACAGTCGTGTTGCCAGCTCTGGGTTGGGAAATGCTTGTAGATTTTGGGGGTGGAGCATGAGGAGGGTGGGGTTTGTGGAGGGGAGGGACTTCAGTGGGGTATAATGCCAGAGAGTTCATCTTCCAAAGTGGCCATTTTCTCCAGGTCAACTGAGCTCTGTCGCCTGAAGACCGGTTGTAATGGCAGGAGATCCCCAGCTACCACCTGGAGGCTGGCAACCCTAGCTGACAGTAAAGTTTGGCATAGTGGTTTCCCTTGAAATATTTTTCTTATCACGCTTCAGTCTATGATTTATTTCCATAATAAGAGGGAGATAACGAGAAGCTGCAAAAAAATTAAAAGCAAGGTGTCGAACCCTTCAATAACTACCACCACCACTCGCCCACCATTTCTTACTGGGATCATTGTAAACAATACAATGGTCATTGACTTGGGATACTTAGATGGCCCAGAGTTGCCAACTCTGGGTTGGGAAATACCTGAAGGTTTTGGGGGTGGAGCCTTGAGAGGGTGGGGTTTGGGGAGGGGAGGGGCCACAGCAGGGACACAGTGCCATAGAGTTCACTCTCCAGAGCAGCGGTTTTCTCCATGGGGGTTGATCTTGGTTGTCTGGAGATCAGTTATAAAAATGGGAGAGCTCCAGGCCCCACCTGTAGGTTGGCAACACCAGATGGCAGGGTTCACAGCTTGCTTCAAAGAGGGCCATTTAAAACACATATACTTTCCCCTTCATTCCTGTCAGCTGCTCTGTCCCTAATCCTATCTTCCTTTCCCTCCCAGTTTTTTTTAAAAAACCCAGATGTTACTGTGTATCCCAAATAAACAATGGTAAAGACTGTATGTAAATATGTCAGGTATGAATAATTCTGTTTAGACTTCCAAATCTGGAGTTTTTAGAAAGTAATAGAATACTAGATTTTTGTGACCATCGTCACATCCTGGAATTATTTACGGCCTCAGTAGAACCTGTTGTTTGCACAAGGAGAGAATGCAAGAAACACAGAAAGTCTTCAGGGAGTCTAAAAATATATATTGAAGTCTGCCTTGCTTTGGGGAAGCACTGCACAGATTGTACTGAAGGAAAACTGCAATGGAAAAATAAGCCAGAGATCCTTAAGGTCTCTTTTGACAATAAGCTCCAGTAACTGGCACAAAGGGAAATTTTTTGTTCCGCAATTTGGTAATCAGACAAACTGTACTTCAAAGGAAAAAAAATTCTTCCCAGTACAAAACTCTATCAAGTAATATTGCTCGAGATAACACAAATCAAGCACCTAGCAGCCCAAAGATCAGCGGAATTTCTTGATTCCACCTTCTCTTCTACTAGAAAATGAATGCATTTACTCAGTGAGTAAAGTCTGATAAATATGACCAAATATGAAGAAAACATGTGGACAGGAGTGGGATCATAGTCCACTTTTCTCTGCCTTAAGAAGTCTCAAAGTGGCTTTCAATCACATCCCTTCCATCTCCCCACAAGAGTTACCTGAGCTGAGAGTGTTCTGAGAGAGCTGTGACTGGCCCAAGGTCACCCAGCTGGCTTCCTGTGGAGGAATGGGGAAGCAAAGCCAGTTCTCCAGATTAGAGTCTGCCACTCTTAACCAACTACACCTTACTGGCTCTCATGCTTAGAAGCTTAGGTTTTCTCCATGCAGCCAGTACAGATCGATCATATGTACCACTTTGGTGGCGGTTGTGTATGTACCATCAAGTCATAGCCAACTTATGGTGATCCTGTAGGGTTTTTGAGGCAACAGACAAACAGAGGTGGTTTGCCTTTGTCACCAAGCATCCCCAGACATACTTGGTAATCTCCCATCCAAGTTTGGGCCCCCAGCTGTGATGGTTTTGCAAGGTTCTTTGCTGTCAAAATCTCTCTCATCTGTTCCAACTTGGAGGCCAAGTTGAGGGTAGGCCTGGAATCTGAGGTGTCAGAAGCACCTGCTTGTCATTGAGTCATAGAATCACAGAACCACAGAGTTGGAAGGGGCCATACAGGCCATCTAGTCCAACCCACAGCTCAGTGCAGGATCAGCCTAGAGCATCCCTGACAAGTGTCTGTCCAGCCACTGCTTACAGACTGCCAGTGAGGGGGGAGCTCACCACCTCCCCGGGCAGCTGATTCCACTGTTACACAACTTTTACTGTCAAAAAGTTTCTCCTAATATCCAGCTGGTACCTTCCCATCCTTAATTTAAACCCATTATTGTGAGTCCTGTCCCCTGCTGCCAACAGGAACAGCTCCCTGCCCTCCTCTGAGTGACAGCCCATCAAATACTTTAAGAGAGCAATCATGTCCCCCCTCAATTTCCTCTTCTCCAGACTTAACAGTCCCAAGTCCCTCAGCCTTTCCTCACTGGGCTTGGCCTCCAGGCCTCCAGTCATCCTTGTTGCTCTCCTCTGCACTTGTTCCATTCTACCCACAACCTTTTTGAAGTATCTGCTCTTGACCAGGGATGGACATGAACCCCAAAACGAACCCATGTCTTCCACCAACACAGTAATAATAATAACCCAGTGCATACATTGGGAGTTCTAACTTTGGTTGTAGGTATCAGTATAGTGCCTAACCCACACCTTATGCATGTCAATTCCTGAAGCAATTCCTGATGGATTTGCTTATCTTCCTCTGGGTTTTATGTTGATTCTCCTTTGCCTGTTTAACAACTGTTCACCCCACTCTAGTGGAATGATTACTCTTTTTACTGGATCTCATTTTAAAGCAGCCTTTTTTGGTAACATCTTCCCCCATGAAAGCATTGGCCTAATGAATATTATGTCTGATGAGGTGAGCTCTGACTCGTGAAAGCTTATGCAGGAATACATTTTGGAGGTCTTAAGGTGACAGTAGGCTGTTGCTTTATTTTGCTGCTACAGATTAACCTGGCTACCCATCTGGAATTGAATGCCTGTAATACCACCAACTCTCAGAAATTGAAATAGGAAATTTCTTGAGATCTGGGGGCAGAGTTTGTGGAGGGGAGGGAGCTCAGCAGTGATATCATACCGTGGGGTTCATCCTCCAAAAACTGCCATAGTTTCCAGGGGGATTCCCTGTGGTCTGGAGAGCTGTTGTAATTCTGGAAGATCTCCATTCCCTACCTGGAGGTCAGAAAGCCTAAACTGTAAGCACTGGGCAGAGGAACCAATCAACAGGCAGGGTGCAATCCCTTTCCTCTCCCCCTCCAATGTACTGCTTTTCCCTCCATTTAATTGTCTGGACCTTGGTGGGACGCAACAGCATTTCCATCACAGTTTGTTTTCCAGAAGATATTTTTGTTTCCAGTCTTTGGGAGTGCCTCTCCTGGTATACCCCCGAAGAGCATTGTGCTCAGTAAATCAGAACTTACTGGTGGTCCCTGGCCCAAAGGATGTCTGGCTATCCTCGACCAGGGCCAGGGCATTTTTAAAATAAGTAGGGTGCCATAAGATAAAAGGCCCTCTCTTCAGTCATCATCTGCCTAATTTCAGAGGCAGATCTTAAAAGAACGGGCATACTCGTCTGGAATATGATGGTCCATCTGGTACCTTAGTCCCTGAAAAGAGCTTATATTGAGAACAGGAGGCTTTTATCCGTCTAGTTGGCAGATTCATCAACCAACATTTTTTAGCTGATCAGTTAGCAGGGGTCAAATTTTAATTGGTGCAGGCAATTTTAATCAGTGGAGTGGTGAGTTATTGGCACATATTTATTTTTCAGGTCATTTTGGCTCTCCTGTGTAGTATGTAGGAAGCTATTTGCATGATTGGGATGATGGTTGAAATGTCACTGGAAACGGAAGCAAAATGAGTCCTTCCTAAGAGATCTGTGGAGGGGATGGAAATGAATGAGCAACAGGAGAGAGGCACAATTTATCCTGTGGTACAACTATACAGAGTTGCACCTCAGATCACAGGTCTGTCAAGGTCAGTATTGTCTACTCTGACAGGCAGCTGCTGTCCAGGATCTCAGCCAAAGGTCTTTCCCATTGCCTACTACCCAGTTGTATAAATTGGAGATAACGGGTTGAACCTGGAACCTTCTGCATGCTAAGCAGATGCTCTGCCATCGAATCACGCTCCCTACCCTATTCAGAAAGCTGACTAGGGTGATGGTTCAAATGTCTCTAGTAGGGTGTGCCCATGAGAAGATACCATTTTAATTCTCTATATGAAATCAGCAATGACATGAGTATCATTTTAATAATGTATTGGGAGTATTGTTATCATTCTGGAATGTCTTTATGGAAACTTTGGAACAATGCTGCCAGTAAAACTTTTTTTATGGTGAGAGTTGTTCAACAGTGGAATCAGCTACCTAAGGAGGTGGTGAGCTCCCCCTCACTGGCAGTGTTTAAGCAGCGGCTCGTCTAGGCTGATTCTGCACTGAGATGGCCTGTATGGCCCCTTCCAACTCTGTGGTTCTATGATTCTGTGGTTCTGTTTTACTAATCATGCCCTTTTCAACTTCCCCATGTAGAATTAAGACAGGGGAAAGAGAGAAAGGAAGGCCCTCCAGCTGACTGGTGGTGCATTGTCCCTGTATGCTTGAAAGCGCCATCATTTCATATGGAGCAGGCCTGGCCTCTGAATTGGGCCAGGTCTATGGCACAGGAAATAACGGCTATTTAAAATTTAAGAGGTCCATGTGACCATGCTCCCTTGTTGAGCACTAAAGAAACAGGGGCTAGACCTGGCTGCTGGTCTGCTGCCCTTTATTTCCTTTTTCCTTCAGCTGTCTTCAACCACTTGCCGATTTATCTGTCAGGGGCGAGTGGCCCAGCGCATTTGATCTTCAGGCTGTTAGTTGATGGCCCTGCCAGCCGCCCTGGGGCCATGTTCCTTTCCACTTTGACAGCCTGCCTGCGGAACAGTGAGAGGATGGAGGTGAGCGATGGCTGGGATGGACACTCCTCGGACTTCAGCAAGGCTCCACTGCCCATGGGAGCTTGGATTCCCATGAGGCAGCCAAGCCTTGTGGATTCTAAGCAGACTCCCAGGGGTAGCTGCAGCCTGCCCCCATTCTTCCACTGTTTTGTGGATGGTCTTATAAAAGAGAAGAAAGGAACATGGTCCTGGGGCCACCAGCAGAGCTGGCAGTGGCCTAAATATTGAACCTGGCATGGACTGTTGCCCAGGAGGTAAGTCTGTGGTTGGTTCTGTACTTTGTCCTATCATGAGAAGTAGACCTGGCCTCCACACTCTGGAGGCCAGGTCTACCACCCATTATTTAGAGAGGCCCCTTAACTGTTGGTGATGCACCTACCATTTAAACTCTTTAAAGGACCATTATTTTCAATAGGGGTAGACCTGGCTGCCTCATTGAAAATAATGGCCCTTTGAAGGGCAGATGTGCCACTGATCAGCTGGGGAGTGTTCCTCCTCCCCTAAGCTTTCCCACCTTCCCAAGATTCTGGAGTCTGATATTATCAGGAATACTAATATTAGAATTGGGAAGGCAGGAGTGGTATCTGATATTGCTGATCTGATAATTGAAATAGTAGGCATTTTATTGGTTTGGCTGTTTTTAAGCTGTACACCCCTAGCCTCCAGCCTTTACCTGCTTCCAAGGGATAGAAGAAATCCAGGCAAACCTTATTTAGACCAGATTCAAATGGGTAGTCGCGTTGGTCTGAAGCAACAGAGCAAAGTTTGAGTCCAGCTGCACCTTTAGGACCAAGTTTTATTCAAGGTATAAGCTTTCATGTGCAAGCACACTTCTTCAGATACATGCACAGATGCAGGCACACGAAAGCTTATACACAGAATTAAACTTTGTTGGTTTCTAAGGTGCCACTGGACTCAGACTTTGTTCTTCTATTTAGAACAGTTGAAATTTCTAGATCAGGGTACAGTTTAGCAGAGAACATCATTGGGTGGGTTCTGTCCAGGATGACCATGCTATTCTCATTCATTTTTTTGGGGGGGGGGGGGAGGTCTGAAGGAAGGTGCTTTTGAGTAGATTGTGGCCAAAAATACCATTGCCTTCTAATCTAACTTTGTTCTTGAGTCCTTATCTTTAACAAATATGTTCCATCGTGAAACACGCCTTTTGAAGTCTGCTTTTGTGCTAAAGATTGAGTAGCCAATTTGCAGTGTCCCCCCCCCCCCCCCCATTCTTAACATAGAAATCTCAGGTTAATTTATCTTGGAAGATGATCTGCTTTGCAAGATTAGAAATGCTGCCTTTCTTTACTTGAAGAATAAGTTTTAAAACTCACTGAGGTCTACACTGGCTGTTCTGAGCAGATTAACTGCTGGGCAATAGATCATTCTGCTTTCCCCTATGTGACTTGGGGAGAAATAATTAGCTTTTAACCACTGATTTATTGTTGTTTTGGAGATTCCGGGCAAACATTTTATGGCAGATAAACAGATTTATTTTAACAAATGCTTTCATTTTACTGATATCTTATTCCATAAAAATATGATTTACATCACCCAAAGGTCTCAACTGAAAAATGTATTCTACTAATCACTCAAAAGATCTGGGAAGCAAAAGAAGGGGAACATTAAGATGTGTGTAAAGAGTCTACCACCTAAAGCAGAGGCACTGGGGTTTTTTGTATTTTTTTTAAAAATTAGGTTACGATAATACAGACTGAGTAACTTTTTGTCTCACTTATCAGGAACTTCAGAACTTAAATCAAGGGCTAGGTAAGTCAGATGGATTCCCTGTTCTGTGTGCCACCAAAGTTACTGGCTGAAAGGGAGAAGTGTAGGCACTTCATGCTGAGATGTTAACTAGGGTTGCAAGGCTAGGGCTGGAAACTGGTAGTAGTTTGGGGGGTAGGTTCATGGAGGGCACCAGAGTCACATGCGGGGCCAGTGCTACCGTTAGGCGAATTAGGCGGCCGCCTAGGGCACAGACCTCAGAGGGGCGCAGAACAGATAAACAGCATTAGGGTGTGAAATCTGTCACATGTCTATCAGGTGTAAATTTTCTAGTAAAAAAGGAGGAACTTTGAGTAAACAGTGTGAATCCTGTCATAAATCTTCCAAGGGTGAATTCTCTGTGCAATTGGCTAGAACAGAATTAGCAGCTAGCAGGAATGAAATTATATTGGAGTAAAGTCAAGAGTGAGATTAAGGAATGAAGGTATTAGAAAGGTGTTGTAGCAGGCTAAGGAGAAAGTAAAGAAACAGACAAAGAGAAGAACAGGACAGTGTTTCACAGCAGTCCTGTAGAACGCTTATTGCTGGGGAAATTATTTTTGGCGGAAGAGGAGACACATATTAAGGAATTTAGGTCCAGAGGTAAGTGAGCACAAATCTTCTTTGGCTAATATATGCTAACCTACAAGAACCTTACAGAGGGGAGCCTTTGTGGTGTTTCGGGTTTGCTCTGAAGACTGATGGTTGCTGGGAGAAAATCCCACCTGCGGGCACCTCAGGGATCATGCCACTGTTGCTTGAGCCTATGTTTGTTCACTTGGAAAAGAACCCTGGGAGTATGTGGCAGCAAAGTTGGCATCTGGGTTGATTGTGAGCTCTGGTACAAGTGTTGATGTTCAAATTACATGTTATGTTATTGTGGGTGAGGAGTTGTTTGAGATTAGGGGGCTGGCTGTGTGCTAGAAAGTCCTTGTGAAAGGGAGTACTTGTGAAAGGGAGCTGTCATTATCCGGCAGAAGTTGTAAGTCACTGATGCTGCATTGAGCTGTTTTGAGCTGACAGCTGTATGTGACCATGAGTGGGGTTCTGTTATTGTCTCTTTGGGGCCTGTCTTGGAAGAAGGCTCTCACACTTCTTTGAAACTGCAAAATGTGTAAAACTGTTGCTTGGGAGGGCATTTTTATAAAGCTTATAGAGAACAGGACTGTGTGCTGTATGTTACAGTGTACACTATATATTATTGATTTGTTGTATGTTCAATCATGCCCTTACAACATTGTTTTCATTTTTTGTAATTCCATTTTCTGCATTGCTTGACGTAGCATGTTTGATACTCTTTTTTTGCATTTTTTGTAATGTCTGTAAGCCTAGTCCTATTGCATTGTCCATTAGATCTAATATGCTATTTGATTACACTATCCGATACCATGTAATCCACCTTGAGTCTCAAGTAGAAAACTGGTAAATAACTAATAAAGTGTAAATAAATAATAAAGTAAATAAATGATGGGCTTACCACCACTGTATTCATTTGCCCCTCCAGTAAATTTTTTCCGGCTACAGGCTGTGTCTGGAAAGAAATGGGCAGAAAGACAGCTTCATGTAGGGCTGCCAAGTCCCCCGGTAGAGCGGGGGAAACACCGATTTTTAAAGCTTTCCCCCGCTTTTTCAAAATTGGCCACCGGGGGGACAAAATGGCTGCCAGCAGGGGAACCTCGGAGCCTGCCCTGGCCAGCCTCTTGAACTTCTTAAAAGGGAAATTTCCCCTTTAAGAGCTGAGCCAGCAAGAGAGCCCTGCCCAGAGATTAAGGAGGGACTAAGCTCTTTCTACTGCGTGCAAGGTTGCTGCTGAGTAAACTGCTTGGGTAAGCTGCTGGGGTCTGCGAGCTCTTTTCCTTCTCTGTCTCTCCCCCTCCCCCTCTTTCTTTTTTCTGTCTGTCTGTCCACTGTGGTTTTGTCAAAGGAATAAACTGTCACTTCCAAAGAGGTAAACATCACAAGGAGAGGTTGCCTGTAGAAGGTCTGGGAGTGGGATTGTTTAAAATGTCTTGTCGTGGCTGTTTGGGTCCCCCCAATCCTCGTTTCCCTTCTGCAAATAAAAGTTGGGATTCCTCATTTTTATGCCAATTTTCTGTTTCTTTCAACCGTGTCCCCCCCCCCCCCCCGGGCAGTAAAAATCTGCATTTTTAAAAGCATTTGTACACCAAGTAACCGGTATTTTAAGTTAGGGATGGATCCAACTAGCTTTTCTGCTGGCGAAAAGGGGAGGACAAAGGTCCTCTTTAGCCACCAAAAAGCCTATGCTGGGGGGGGGGGGAGAAGTTATGGGACTTACATGGACAACAGCTGGGTGAAACAAGGGCCAGAAATAAAGCCTGGGAATTGGGCAAGAGTAAGTGAAAAAGCTGTCTGTCTGTCTGTCTGTCTGTCTGTCTCTCTCTCTGTCCCCATCCAGCAGAGGTCTATCAGTGGCTATTATTAGCCACAAGGTCTAAATGGAACCCTTTGTCTGGGGCAGTGATGCTCTGCATTCTTGGTGCTTGGGGGGCAACAGTGAGAGGGCTTCTGGAGTTCTGGCCCCGCTGCTGGACCTCCTGAGGGCACCTGGTATTTTTGGCCACTGTTGTGACACAGAGTGTTGTACTGGATGGGCCGATCCACTGTGGCTTCTCTCCTGTTCTTATGATATGAAAATCATATTTAGCACTTGTGTAGCACTTAGTGCTTCATATTCTGCCGAGATGAGGAAGGATTCAGTAGGGCCATTGCTCAGTGATAGAGCATCTGCTTGACATGCAGGAGGTATCAGCCTCTTCAGCTAAAAAAGGATCAGGTAATAGGTGACATTAAAGATCTCAGCCTGAGACCCTGGAGAGCCACTACCAGTCTGAGTAGTCAATACTGACCTTGATGGACCAATGGCCTGATTCAGTATTAGGAAACTTCATGAGTTCATGTGGAAGCATGTGGAAGCAACATCACAGGATGTGACATCACAAAATGATGTCACTTCCTTTCTCCTGGCTCCACCCCCAAAGTCTCCTGGCTCCACCCTCAAAGTCCCCAGATATTTCCCAAGTTGGACTTGGCAGCCCTAGCTTCATAGCTGCAAGAAAAAAAGGGGGGGAGGTAGGGAAATTCTGCTGTAGCTTGTTTTAATGTGCAGAGCATAATTGCTGCAGAGAAGGAAGCGCAGGGAAAAAATTCCTCTGCACTAAGAACTTTGTGACTGCTCCCACACCTTTTCCTAAAGCTTCCCCTAAAGCTATATGAATGCCCTACTTAGAAGAGGTAATCCCGATTTGCAAGAGATACGGAGCTGTGCCTAACTGGAATATTTTGATTGGGATCTCGCTTATTCATTGTATGTTAACGAAGACTTACCTGATTTACCTGATGAAGGGATAGATCTGAAACACTGATTATATTCTCCAGAACTGCATAGTTTCCACTTGAAATGGATCATATTTACTACAACCCACAATATACAGATGGTTGGACTTAAGTTCAGGGACTTGTGATATTTATATAGACATTTTTTTCTTTGTATGCTTGTTCTATTTATGAAGGAAGTCCAGGGGCGTAGAGTTTTGTAAATTCCGGGGAGGGAGGGGGCTCTTTAGCGTGCGCGCTTGCTGAGGAGATGTCCCCCCCGCCGAGAAACCTCTGCACCTCCCAGGGCCCTTCTGAGGCCCACCAGCCGCTGCTGCCAGGGCCTCTCTCTCCCCCCCCCCCACTCCTTCCCTCTCCCTTCGCCGGGAAAAGAGGGAGGGAGAGGGAAGGATGGAAGAGTGGCCAGGCGGGGGGGGGAGGGCCCTGGGAGGCGCAGTGGCAGGTGCTACGTTTTCCCAGGGGGGGGCTCAGTCCCCCCCGGGAAATTTTGGGGGAGGCTTGAGCCCTTGAGCCCCCCTGTAGTCTATACCTATGAGGAAGTCTGCTGCTTTTGAGATATGTTGTGATTTATTGTGGGTTTGGGTTTGTTACCAACCACTTTTGGATAATTGTTCTTTATTAGGTTTGTGATTCTACATTTTACATATATATATGAATTTGCTTTTTAGATAATTATTGTCGTGTTTATTTAGTGTGCTTCGACTACAGATTTATTTGTGATTTCATCGGGGGGGGGGGGTTCTGCAGCCTCCCTCCCTTCTTACTACTTACAGGTCAGGAATAACAGCCCCTGGGACTCAGCCACTCTGGCTAGCCATGGTTGATCTCAGCCATAGGTGGCTGATGGATGGCAAGCGGAATTAATAAATGTGCTGAAGCATCAGCACTTGACCTGAAGGAATTAGTGGCAGAATTTGCGAAGAAAGAGGCACGCAAAGTGAGATTTTGATGTGCCTGTAATGGGAACATTCAGGAGACTTAAATTTTAACATCACAGTTCACAGGATTAGGCAAAACGATGTCTGATTTGTGTGCTGAAACTGTTTTCTGTTGGAGAAAGAAAATCAAAGATTGTTGTTTTACTTATTCTCATTTTTTAAAAAAAAAATTAGCGATTTTCAAGTTTTGTGTTGTATTTATTGCTTTATATGTTATATCTGGTTTTATTGGCAACTGGTGCCACCGTTGTAAGCCGCCCTGAGTCCGCGTGTGGGGAGGGCGGGGTATAAATAAAATAAAATAAATAAATAAATTGGGGACATCACATGATGTCCCCCATCTCCCAGACTGTCCCCAAAGCCCTCTCCCCCACCAGCAGAGGCAAGGGACCTGGCAACCCTTCTCAAGCAAGGTAGGATGTCCCAAACTGTTCGCTGATTGTAGGGAGATGCTTGAATACCTGTGGGTGGTGCTTGGGGAGGACGGGGTTTGGAAAGAGGAGGGAGCTCAGCGGGGATGTGATGCCATAGAGTCTGCCCTATAAAGCTGCCACTTCCTTCAGCCTGGAGATCTCACACACAAACACAATCTCTGTGTGAGTGCCCGTTGATATTTATTTGGTTTGCTCTGTGTGGAGATCTGTAATATTTGAAAATGTGATCACATCTCAAGCCAACCTGTGCTGGATATGAAATAGAAGACATCTCTGTTTCCCGTCCGTGGTTGGATAAAGTTCACACGAAACGAATAGCCATTCCGGAGAATTTCGTTTACTACTATTGTACTCACTCATGGACTCTCTTTGTATTTTGTAATTGTACTATGTAATAATTACCATCATTTCACTTTATATTGTTTACAATAGATAGCGCTTTACATAGGGTTGCCAGCCTCCAGGTGGGGCCTGGGGATCTCCCGCTTTCACAACTGATCTCCAGCTGACAGAAATCAGCTCCCCTGGAGAAAATGGCTGCTTTGAAGGGTGGACTCTATGGCATTGTACTATGCTGAGGCCCCTCCCCTCCCCAAACTCCACCCTCTCCTGGCTCCACCCCCAAAGTCCCCAGGTATTTTCCAACCTGTACTTGGCAACCCTAGCTTTACAGCAGTTTCCCTTCGGGTCTTTTTTCTTGTTTTGTTTGTGGCTGTGACTTTCTTGTCACTCAGAACTTACTTTTGTGACAAGCCAAGGCTGGCTGCAGGTAAAGAACAATTTTCTAAGTAAAGGGCCAGCAATGAATGCTTCTTTCACCAGTGAGATGAATATTAAATGTATATATTCACTTCCTGATTACGTGATTTACATACAGTCATGAGTATTGTTGGAAGGAGGAACATAATGAATGGTTTAGATGTAGAAACTGGCTGGTTACTTGTTTTAATCCAGTCCAGGCCTTTCAAGTTGCTGCCCCTGAGTAAGACTCATTTACAGATTATGTAGTATTACATGCCAATTTGACCTGTGGCTTTTTCTGCAATAAACCTGTACGTTGTGAATGGGAGAGATACGGTTCCAAATGTACGATGCAGATGTAGCTAATTGGGCCTTACCAGCATGAATATATCATATTTCCTTGATTGTTTGTGATCTCCATGCTTCGGGGGAAGGCAGATGGCAGAAGGAGGAGGAAGAGCTGGTTTTTATACCCCACTTTTCTCTAACTTATGGCATCTCAAAATAGCTTACAATCACCATCCCTTCCTCTCCCCACAACAGGCACCTTGTCATAGGGTTACCAGCGGGGGGACTCCAGGGTCCATTATGGATATTCTGGTGCATGCTTGAAGTGTGCACACAGCGTTGAAATCACCCAGAAATGATGTCATCTCATCGCTGACATGGGGGGGATGTTCTAGTTTTTGGGCAAAACTGTATGGTTTGAGTTCAATCAATCAAGTTTTGCCCAAAAACCAGGGGTCCGTTGCGGCCGGAGCAAGGTGGAGCAAAGCTCCACCAGCTCAGGAATGGCCAGTAGGGCAGCCACAGGCTGAATCAGATTCTCTAATCTGCAAAGTTAACATTTTTTCCCTCCATAGAGAACAATGGAGGGGATGGGACAATCTGTTTGGGGGCCCATAGAATTGGACCCCATGGTCCAATCTTCTTGAAACTTGGTGGGCATTTCGAGGAGAGGCCCCAGCAGCTACCCTGCAAGTTTGGAGCCTCTCCCTCAAACCCCCTTTCCTCCAGCCCCTCATATACCCTATGAGTTTTTGCCATTGATTTCAATGGCCCATAGGATATAATGGGGCTGAAACTGACATTCCCTTTCTGAAGCACTTCTGGTGATGTCAGGGGATGTGGCATATGCTAATGAGGTATGCTAATGAGCTCCTGAACCTCTTTTTCTACGAAAGGACCCCTGCCAAAAACTATAGTGTCACCTCCTTGATGTTGGCAATGTGATGATGTCACTTCCAGGTGACATCATCATGTCATGTTCGGGGGCATTTGTGGGCAGAATTTCCCCCTGATGGCCAGCAGAAAGGGGCCCACAAAAACAGGGGAACCCCTGCCCAGGCCGGGGGCCTGGCAACCCTACCTTGTGAAGTAGGTAAGGCTGAGAGAGAACTGTGACTGGCCCAAGGTCACCCAGCAGGCTTCGTGTGGGAATCTGGCCCAGTTCTTCTGATAAGAGTTCACCACTCTTAACCACTACACCACTCTGGCTCTCAAGCAGATTCTCAAGCCCAACTGAAAACCTGGCCTCCTCCCAGTTTTGCAGCTGAAGTGACAGATGTGCGTGAAATCAAACCGAGCACTGGCTGAGTCTACAGGGTTGCCTCTTCTCTTCTTTGGAAGGGCTGTGTGCCTCTTTTACTTGTCGAACCATATATCAAAACTAGACAGGAATGGGTATGTTTCAAATGAATGGTGCGAGGGCTGCTCTAAGAAAGGTTTAATGTTTCTTCAGGACAAGAACATGAGAAGATCCCTGCTAAATCAGACCAGTGGCCCATCTAGTTTCAGCACACTCTGGCCAAACCAGCTGCCATGGAGGGCCAACTAACAAGGCGTAGAGCCGGAGTCTTCAGCCTATGGGTCTAGCACCAAATACAGCTCCGTAGGGGACCAAATATGGCTATTTCAAAAGAGAAAATGGAATCTAAAAGTTAAAGTGTATTGGAGGGGATGATAGGATGCAAGAATAACCAGCATGTGAAGAAATGGCAGGAAACTTTTTTTATGGGACTCAAGGATTTATGTGCAAATAAACATAGCATGATGTGGAACTCATTTGCTGTTATCACTGTCCCCTTTTCTGACTGACAGTCAAGGTTTCTAGAGGTTGATATTCTGGAAATCCATGAGGAAGCCTTTAAAAGCCCGTTTAACGATTCTACAGGCTATCAAATGTGTTCTGGAGTTCTTATTCCCTACTATACTGCTTTGGTTATGTTTTTTGGGGGGGAATATTTTGTCTGCTCCATAACCAGACATAAGTCAAGAAGCTGGCACAGTTATTTCCGCCCTTCTTGGAAGAGGTAAAAATATTGTTTAATATAGAGTCTTGATCCTACGTACAGCTGTGGCACATATAGGCTTGTCAACCTCCAGGTGAGACCTGGAGATCTCCTGCTATTGCAGTTGATCTCCAGACATCCAAGATCAGTTCCCCTGGAGAAAATGACTGCTGTTGGAGGGTGAAGTCTGTGGTGTTATATCCTGCTGAGGTATCTCCTCTCCCCAAACCCTGCCCTTCCCGGGCTCCTTCCCCAAAATCTCCAGGTAATTCTCAACCTAGAGCTGGCAACCCTAGGCACAGAGCTTATGCTGAGCACAGTCAGCAGGAAAATGATGCAATTAAATTTATATGTTTAGAGGAAGAGAGCAATTATCAATCGAGTTTATAGACTTTCATTGTAAACCTGGTTAGTTCTTATGGTACGCTTTTCAGGAGATAAACATTGCCCGGGTACATGGTTAGGACTCCTAGCAACCTCTTAACTAACCCCTAGGCTCACCTTTCTGTTTTTCCACAAACAAAGTGTGAGCCACTCCTTGCAAAGGTCATTAGCCTGCCTCCTCAGAAAGAGGGCTGCCAAACTCCAACTGGGACTTCTCTCCCAGAATTACAACTGATCTCCAGATAACAGAGATCAGTTCCATGTAAGAAACTGCATGTTTTGGGGGTTGGACTCTGTGGCATTATACCTTGCTTATGTCCCTCCCCTCTCCAAAACCTAGGCTGCATTCCCCAAATCTCCAGAAATTTCCCAACCCAGACTTGGCAACCATACTCCGAAATTAGACTCTTGAGACTTTGGATTTTCTAAACCGGCACCTCTGGTCTCTTGCTCTGAATTTTGATACTATTTGGCTCTTCAGTAATAAAAGGTTGCATAGAACCCAAGGCCTTCCTTCCCCAAATGTTGCTTCCTGGGACCAATACTCCCAGGTTTGCTGCCTCTGGACATTGGCCATTATAGGTTGTTGCCACTAAGTCATCTATTCTTCATGAATCTGTTTAGTCCTGTTTTAAAGCAATTTGTTGAAGCCAGTATTGGAGTCCCTGTACATCGCAAAAAAAAATGCACATAGAGATTTCCTCCAAAAGGGCGCTGAATTTCTCTGAAGGAGCAAGAGAGAAAGAAGATTGACAGAAGGCAATATTTTCACATGAATGAACAGGCCTGGGTTTGCTAAAATGAAAGTTAAAAAAATAAACCCAGAAACTAAGATCATCAGACAGTCGAGTGTGAGAATAATAAGCATAAACATGTCTAACCTGACAAGATTTAAAAGGTTACCATTGTAGCAAGATCAGAGATGTTAACTGGGAAAGCATAATATAGACAGGCATAGGTTTGGGTTTTTTTTATTTTTTAAAAAGCAGGAATTATTTCACTACTTGCTTAACTGCTGGTGAAACTTGTCAAAAAGACTGCGAGCTGGCTTGATTAGTCAGCAGACAGATGTGTGCTTGATTTGTCAGCATTTGATAATTCACAATAGCTCAGATAAAATAGACTGTATTTAAAATACGAGTGCATAGTTTAGTGATAGAGCATCTGCTTTGCATGGCCTGGCAGCCAGGGGGAGACTGGGGGGACATGGGGAGGCATGGTGTACCATCACTTTCAGAAAAAGGAAAACAGAAGTAGTGTCACACTGCTGTAGGAATTGCTGGGAACTCTGTGGCCAAGCATCTGCTTGGCATGCAGAAGGTCCCAAGTTCACCCCCTGGCATCTCCAGTTAGAAGGATCAGGTAGGAGGTGATGTGAAAGACCTGCGCTTGAGACCTTGGAGAACGGCTGCTAGCCTGAGTAGACAATACTGACCTTGGACTGATGGTCAGATTCAGTATAAAGCAGCTTCCTGTTTTTATATTCTGCGATTCCTAGAGAGGACTGACATTGATTCCAGGTATTTCCCAAAAGTTATGTCACACTGACAGCAATGGAATTTTGAAAAGTTAATTTTTTCTCCCACTGGCACCGACAACTGCAGCGGGAAATGGGAGCATGGGGCGGGGGATCCCCCATCCCCAGGGGGGCCTGGCAGCGCGAAGAAGGTTCTAGGCCCTTTAATGGGTACAAATATAATCTATCTCTTTGTATCCTCATTGGCTTGAAACATAGTTTGCACTAGTCCATGTCTTTCTTTCTCATCTCAAAGGGCCATAGACTCACATGATAGAACCAACTGTGATTTTATGGTTCTCATGTGGAAAAACCAAAATGGCAGCAATTCCTGTATCATCTCATGGTCTCCCTGGAATGCCATTCCAGCATCTGTCCATAGTGACAGATCACACTGTGTCAGGAATGTTGTGGTTTAGCAATTGGTGTCCTTGAGTCTGACTGTATATTTATTTCCACAAATATCAGGACTAAAATTTTCCCCATGTAATTTAAGTAGACATTGGTCCTATGTGACTTGGTTTGATACAAATTGGAATTATGTCTCAGTCCTGTGTGTTTCTTGTAAGGATAATGGCATTAAGTATGTTTCTTGTAGGAATAATTGCACAGTCCCGTGTGTTTCTTGTAAAAATGATGACTCAGTAGCTTCAGGGTCTTGCAAAAAGGGGAACTGAGTAGTTCTCAGTGCTTAGTCATATGCAGGGACACGACCCAACGTGGATTCAGAAACTGTTTAAGAAGAGTGAATTGTACCTGAGGTGTTCGCTCAGTGATGTTTCCCTGTATCCTACCTCCTGCAAACAATGTGCTTTGATATCCACTCAGCACAGTGCAAACAAAGCGCTGTCTCCTCAGTTGCTTAGCAGGGTGCAACTAATGCTAGTTCACATAATACAAGTCAAGCACCAGAAGTGCAAACCAGTCGAGGACAAGACGTATATGAGCATAAAGAAAATACCTTAAAGTAAACCTCTCATTGATTCTCAAGTCACAGGTAGCATTTAGTGAGTTCAGATGGGCTGCTAAAGACATGATTTGATTCTGAGTAGTGACTTGAGTCCATATTCTGATGAGATACTTGGGCAATCTTGATGTGTATTGTTGATCAGCTTTCTTGTTTGAATGTTGTGCTGATTTTTAAGTGTTGTTTTGTGTTATCTTTAGGCTCTCATGATTCGTTTAGCTTCTACATCGATGAAGCCTCTCCAGTTGGACCCGAGCAACCAGAAACTGTCCAGAACTTTGTCTCCGTATTTGGAACTGTGGCTAAAAAGCTGATGAGAAAATGGCTGGCAACACAAACGATGAATTTTACAAGCCAGCTGGCAGCAGGTATACGGTATTTTGATCTCAGAATCTCCACAAAGCCCAGAGACCCTGACAATGAACTCTACTTTGCTCATGGTCTGTTCAGTGCCAAAGTCAATGAAGGTCTTGAGGAGATCAGTGCCTTTCTTGTGGACCATCGTAAGGAAGTGGTCTTTTTGGACTTCAACCACTTCTATGGAATGCAGAAGTGTCACCATGAAAAACTGGTCCAAATGCTCAAAGACACTTTTGGGAATAAACTGTGCCCTGCTATATTTGCTCATGAAGTTTCTCTCCAGTACCTCTGGGAGAAGGATTACCAAGTGTTGGTATTTTATCACAGTCCAGTGGCTCTGGAGGTCTCATTTCTATGGCCAGGACAGATGATGCCAGCGCCATGGGCAAACACCACAGACCCAGATAAACTGATCCAGTTTCTCCAGGCGTCAATCACTGAGAAAAGAAAGAAGGGCTCTTTTTTTATATCTCAGGTGGTGCTGACCCCAAAGGCTAGCACAGTGGTCAAGGGGGTCACCAGTGGTCTCAGAGAAACCATCACAGAAAGGTGAGTGGTTACAAAGACCAAGATCATTCAGGTAAATGCCATTTTTCTGTGTTGTCAGCTCAGCCTGTTAGCAGAGGTTGACGAACATCCGTTTCTGATTTCCTATCCTTATCATATATGATGTTTTGTAGGCCAACTCAGAGGTAATGGAGAAAAACTAAAATAATAGATGGTTACTGGGGCAAGTGATGCTCTGTATTCCTGGTCCTTGGGTGGGGGGGTCAACGGTGGCAGAGCTTCTAGTGTCCTGGCCCCACTGGTGGACATCTTGATGGCACCTGCTATTTTTGGCCAGTGTGTGACAGAGTGTTGGACTGGATGGGCCATTGGCCTGATCCAACATTGGCTTCTCTTATGTTCTCTTATGTTCTTATGTACTTTACCTGGATGGCGCAGGCTAGCCTGAGCTTGTCAGATCTTGGAAGCTAAGCAAGGTTGGCCCTAGTTAGTACTTCAATGGGAGATCACCAAGGAAGTCCAGGATTCCTATGCAGAGCAAGACAATGGCAAACTACCTCTGACCATCTCTTTTCCTGAAAACCTTGCAGGGCAGCCATAAGTCTGCTGTGACTTTATGGCACTTTTCACCACAATCACTTTACCTTGAGGGTAAGGAGTTATTGGCATTAACCCAGCTGCTGAATGTTTTTGAGGACTATTTTTTGTTTTTTTTAATTTACTATTGTATTTTATTTAGTTTCAAAACATATATCCTGCCTTTCTGCCCACCCAAGGGCCAACAAGAGATCTGACGAAAGATACGTAATAAAATGACCATTAAAACAACTAAAAACAGAGCTAAAATATGAACAACCACGTAAGGACCGCCTTCTCCCATATGAACCTTCCCACCCACTCCTATCATCCTCAGAGACCCTGTTTCTATTGCCCCTGCCATCTGAGGCTAAACACATGATGACCCGAGAAAGGGCCTCCTCCATTGTGGCCTCAAAGCTTTGGAACTCCTTTCCCAGGAAGATCTGTCTGTCTCCCTCTGTTGGTGTCTTTTGCCAGCAGGTGAAGACTTTTTTGTTCCATCTGATATACCCCCAGTAACATTTTTTGGCCCTCCTGCTAGTCTTGTTTGTTTATGTATTTTTAATTGAATTTTATATTTTAACTGTATTTTAATTGTTTAAATGTTCTAATGTTTTTGTTTGCTGCCTTATGGACCCTGATTGAGTGGAAAGGTTGCAGTAAAATGTTTTAAATACAGAAATACTTCAAACCATCACTTAGGTCAGGGGTGGGCAAATTTGCTCAGCGTAAGAGCCACCTAGAACAGGGGTGGCCAAACTTGCTTAACGTAAGAGTCACATAGAATAAACATCAGATGTTTGAGAACCACAAGACATGAACAAATATTACCTGCTTTTGTTGGAAAATAAGCAGATTTGCTTTTTATTAACATTAAATGAGACTGCCAAAAATAATAACAAAAGGGGTAAAAGCAGATATTGATAATGATATTAATTTGTCCAATGATATTTGTTTGCTAATTATATTTAGCTTCCCCAGCCGCCCTGCCGGGAGTCACATAATATATGTGAAAGAGTCGCATGCGGCTCCCGAGCCACAGTTTGCCCACCCCTGACTTAAGTAGTATACAACCTATGTGTGTGTGTGTGTCAGCTGGGAAAAATGTTTTAAAATTCTTTTTTGATAAGGCAACACTTGCTGCAGGCATTGATTTTTTTCCCCTTTCCCTGATGAGATTTAAGTTTTGTTTCTTACCACATTATTGGGAGAAAATAGGACATGGTCAAAGTTCAAAAACTCAGTTGAGGCTGGAGTAAATCTATGCCAAAAGACTTTTTCCTTGTATTTTTTTTTTCTGTTTGGAATCTGCCCTTCTCACCAACGAACGTGTTTCAAATGCCAGTGAATAGTCATGCATGAATATCTGAAAGATTTGACGTGAAGCAGTAACTGATATTTCACATTTGAACCACACAAGCTGCAAAAAAAGCTCATTCTCAATCTCTATCAACTTTTCTTCTCTAAGTGGATGTCCACCTGATTTCCCAGCAACCCAGCTATTAATTTGATGTAATTGGTAGAACAGGCATATTCTTTTAAAGTCCTTAAAAGAAATTACCATATCCTCAAGGGTCAAACCTATAAATCGGACTATATGGCAACTATTAAGTGTCACGAAACAGAGACCATACAGAAGGATTACTGCCAACAGGTAACTTTATTTCAACCTCAAAGATAGATCAGGATGAAATTTGGAACGGAAGTGGTCACTAACAAGCGCTCAACTCAGCTGGAACTGGAAAACAGAACTGCTGTTGCTAAGAGGCTGAATTCCAGAACTCCCTACTATGAGAAGCCAGAAGGGCCAGTATACCACTGATATTCCCATTTTCTTTCTAAAATCTGTCACAAAGGCCACTTCCACACAGGTTGTTTTCTTTTGGTTTGATGCTGTTGGGAAGCAGGTTCTCTTCCTGCTTCCCCACAGCATCACAGTGGATTTGTGACTCTCCCAAGTGAAACTGGTGTAAGTAACCTACCTGTAAGGGAAGGATTCCTTTTAAAACAGACACAATGGAAACAAAGGGGCTGTTTGCCTGTTACAAAGCAACACACTAACCACTAGATCACAGGCCGAAATGGCTATTCTCTTCGATACCCGATCTCTAGCGATTAACAGGCAACTGACTATAGAAGAGTCAGAAGTTTATATATTCCAGGTGTCGTTAAAACTTTGTATCCAAGCCAAAGATCACTCAGGTAAATTTTTTTTTAAGATTTCTTAAATTTAAAATCAGTCTAATAATTCTTGAAATGAGTAAATCTGAAAGAATCACTTTGATACAAAAGAGATTTGCAGGTGTAAATGAAATCAGAAACAGAGATACATACATATCATACCTGATCCTAGGTGTCACCACCTGGATGGCCCAGGCTAGCTCAGTCTTGGAAGCTAAGCAGGGTCAGCCCTGGTTAGTATTTGGAAGGGAGACCACCAAGGAACTCCAGGGTTGCTATGAAGAAGAAGGCACTGGCAAACCACCACTGAATGTTGTCTTGCCTTTGAAAACTTTCTGGGTCACCATAAACTCTTGGGGGGGGGTCACCACTGCAGGGCAGCAGCACTGGGAAATGCCAGTGGGAAATCAGCCCCACACACTGGCCCTCACCCCACTCACAAAAAAGACCCTTTAAAGGGTCTTTTTGTGAGTGGAGCTGCGTCTGAAGACAGCCCCTCTCCCTCCCTGCTGAAAGATTTAAAGGGCCTTCCAGCTGATCAGCGGGCCACATGCTCCTCGTCGATCAGCTGAAGCCCCTTGAATCTCTGCAGGAGGGGAGGGAGAGGGATGGTTGTGGATAGCTGTGGCTTGGGGGCAGGGCTTGGGGCATCCCTGCCCACCCCTGGAATACCTCCCAATTCCCTCCCACCGGAGCAACAAGGGGACTTGGCAACCCTACTATAAGCTGGCTGTGACTTGATGGTACTTTACACATACATCCTAGTTATCTTAAGATAAAATACAATTTCTGAGATTCCCACCAAAGTGTGTTTAGAAAGATTAGATCGTCTTATGCAGCCCACATCTGACAGATTCAGGAGTATTTTGGGTGCAGCAATCTTATGTAGGCCACCTACATGAAACCCACATAATCATAACAAAGCCTTCCAATTTGTCACTACTGATAGCTTGAGGTGAGCACTTCTTTGAAATTAGAAGAAATATCCCATAGAATTATATGTATCACAACTGTGAACTATTAGATCAATTTGTTCAGAGGTCCATCTATTCAAACTTCTCTCTTCTCCAAGGATGGAACATAGAACGTAGCTGAGAAAGTAAAACTTGTGCATGTTTTGCAGTTTGGAAACTAAAGCACATTGTTAGGCTCGCTGTTTGTTCAGGTGATGCCTGTAACAGAGAAGGGTCTTTAACACAGGGGCTCCTTGGCTTTTCCCAAGTCTTTCCCAAACTGATTTTGTTTTGGGAAAGATTGCAGCAAAGCTTGGATGACTGCTGTGTGGACAGGGATGTTTGGATTTTCTCAGTCCTGCCTGCAGAACTACAGGCATCCCTATACATATTAATAAAATTACTTTCTCTCACAATATTGTCTTTCACAAGTCTTCCCTTAATCCACTTGGTCTCCTAAGGTACAGCTGTTTCATATTACAATGAAACCACAATTGTTACCTTGATTTTAAAATCCTGACTCAGTAACACTGTAGCTTGGGGGGCTGAGACTGTCACTGGTTGAATCCTCACTCTCTTGAATTAATACACTGTGTGTCATTTATCATAACATGTCATATTTCCATTGAAGTAGCTAGGTAAAGTGTAAGTACATCCTTGAAAGTTGAAATTCTTCCAATGGGATTTTTATTTCTTGACATTCCCTGTATAGCCTCTTCAGTTTATTCCTGTCTTATTACTTCCCGAAACTTCTTCACATTTATGATGTGGTGTTTTTCTAAAATTTCAGAATATTGCTTATTTGCTATGTTGCAAGTCTTAAAATATACATTTTTTGCAATATTCCTCAGTGATATTCATTCTTTTTCTGTGTTCACAAACTATTCCTTCAGAGGTCAGCACTGAAGGAACTATTAGGTTGCGGTCACACATGGCATAAAAAAAGGGGGGGAAGGAGGGTATTTCCTCCAGAGGAATTTGACCTGCAGCTGCACGATCACACCTCCCTTTGAAACTGCGGTGCAGTCCATCAGTGTGTGATCACACGCAACTGTGGGTGAGCGGGGGGGGGGTTGTCCCATTTTTTCCCAAGCACTTTAATGAGGGATCAATGAATTTCACCTCCACACCAAGGGCTCCCAATGGAGTTTGTGATGATGCACATACTAGCCTGATCAGACCAGCCTGATGCCATGAGAGCGCACTGGAGTGATCAGACATGGGAAAGTCCACCCGTGGCCCGTCACAACCCATTTACTACTGATTTTCCCCAGTGTCTTTTCACTCCGCTTTTGCGGCAGAGCGCAACGGGTTGCCGATGGCTGTGGGGCGTTTCCCAGATGTTGTTGTCTGATCGCGCCCTTTAAATCCGGCCAGCATTCGCATCTATGCTGGGTCTAATTGTGTATGTGATCACAGCCTTACAATGCAATCCTCGGAACACTTTCCTGGGAGTGAGCCACACTGAATAGCCCTGAGTAGGATTCTGAGTAGACATGCTTAAAATTGTGCTGATAATTGCTCTTTTTGCTGTTTTATTTCACAGGTTAACATCTCTCTTGTTTTATTTCCATAGTAAACCTGTCTTTGGTCGAGAAACATAAATGGCTTTTCTATTTCCCTTGCATCTACTAGTAGCATCTGCTCTTCACATACCTTCAGGTCACTTCATTTCTTGCTAAACCCTAATCTCCATTTTTTAAAATTTTCTAAACCTCATATGTTACTTTTCTTTTATCTCCACCTTTTTTATTTATGTATGGGTGGAGAATGATATAAAATACTATCTTATATGAGCTGCAAATTACTCCCACACTGTCTAAATATGAACTTGTGCTGATACATCCCCCAGGGGGGGAAAAGGCCTGATCTCGTTCCTGATTTGGACTACTAAATCCTTATCTGCTAAGAGAAACTGATTTAACCTCCACATTTTATTTATGTTATTAATTCCCAAGAGTGCTGAGGTTGTGGAAGCATGCGAGAGCTTATTTCTCTAGTGCGAGAGCTTATTTCTCTGACTGGTTGAAGAACATTTGGAGTAGTGACTGTAATATCAATTTTAAAGTGACTATTATGAACAGCAGAGAGAAGGTGTGATCTTTTGGCTCAGCTGCTGCAGACTTTAACTCTCCAAAACAAAACAAAACTACAACAAAAAGCATAGTGCTATTCTTTACAGAGCTACTCTTATCCTTAATATTCCCTTTAATTATTAACAGTGGCCAGTTTGGGGTAGTGGTTAAGTGTGCGGGCTCTAATCTGGGAGAACCGGGTTTGATTCCCCACTCCTCCACTTGCAGCTGCTGGATGACTTTGGGCAAGCCATAATTCTGTCAGAGCTGTTCTGGAAAGAACTCTCTCAGCCCCACCTACCTCACAGGATGTCTGTTGTGGGGAGGAGGAGGGAAAGGAGTTTGTAAGCTGCTCTGAGACTCCGAGGGAAGGGTGGGATATAAATCTAATCTCCTCCCCCTCCTCCTCCTCTTCTATTTATTTTTTTTTACAAAATGTATATCCTGCATTAACAAATTAGGATATACATAATAAAATCACATTTTAAAACCATTAAAACCAACCCCCATGTCATTAAAGCAATTAAAAAGAGAGCTAAAATACATGTGTGTGTTCATATGTTAAGTGCCGTCAAGTCGCTTCCGACTTATGGTGACCCTGTGAATTAGGTCCTGTTGTTAACAGCCTTGTTCAAGTCATGCAAACTGAGTGCTGTGATTTCCTTGATTGAGTCAATCCCTCTCATTTTGGGTCTTCCTCTTTTCCTGCTGTCTTCAACTTTTCCTAGCATTATTGTCTTTTCCAGTGACTCTTGTCTTGTAATATCACCAAAGTGCAATAGGCTCAGTTTAAACAGTTTAGCTTCAAGGGAGAGTTCAAGTTTGATTTGATCTAAAATTCATACAGACACAAACAGAAAAGCATAAGAGTCCAGTAGCATCTTAAAGACTAACAAAATTTGTGGTCGGGTATGGGCTTTCATGACCCTAGAATCTCACTTAGAGATTCTAGCTGTGTCTGAAGGAATGAGCAGTGACTCACGAAAGCTCATACAGTACCACAAATTTTGTTAGCCTTTAAGCTGGCTGGTAGCAGATTGAAACCCCGAAAATTGGTGGAACCCTTGGCCAAACTGGTGGTTTGGCTACCCTGCCCTTAACCAGGACCAGTTCCAGGTTTTGGTGGCCCTGGTCAGAGAGTGTCCAGGGGCCTCCTCCCATCCTACCGCCCCTCACACCTCCTTTCCTGCTTCTACCCATATGCCCCCGACACCTGCTCATGCCTGCTCCCATAGCCTCCTGCATGCCCCTTTCTCAGTATCACTGGGAGCTGTCTTCAGCTGGGAGTGCTGCTGCTGTGGCTGTCACTTTCTGCATACTCTGGCAGTTCTGGGCAGCCCAGGTAACTGGGAGTTCTTGCAAGCACAAATGGGTGGTGGAAAGGTGTGCAGGCAAGGGGCAGAGGAGGTGTTCGGTTGGGGTTTGGGGGCCATGGGCCCTGCCAGAAGAGAGATGTCCTGGGCTTTGACCGTTGACCCATTTTATGGTATGTTGGCGTGGTCCTGACTTTTCTTTCTCTGTGGACCTTAAAATTAATTCATCAAAATGTAAATTAACCTCAAAAGACCTGTTGATTTTAATACAGACTCTTCTATAGGTGGGGTTGCCAACCTCCCAGTGGGGCCTGGAGAGCCCCCAGAGTTATAACCACGCTCCAGATGACAGAGAAAATGGTTGCTTTGGAAGGTGGACTCTATGGCATGATGCCCTGCCAAGTTCCTTTCCCTCCCCAAACCACACACCCTAAATCTCCAGGAATATCACAACCTGTAGTAGGCAACCTTATTTATAGGCCACTGACTTTTGTCAGGAAGCAGTAATGGAAGCACAAGTATATTGCTGATCCTTATTGTCTGCCCTTTTTAGTCCGTGGATGGTCATGATTACACGGTAGCGACATTTGGTCAAATAGTTGGTTAAATTAATTGCTTGAAAACCTTTTGACTGACTAAAATGGAGGTTTGGATTTTTAAGACACATTTTAGTTTAAATGTTTATTCATAGCCTGCTTTTCTTCCTGGTGAGGACCCAAAGCAGCTTACATGCAGCCAGTTGCAAGGCCTCTGAAGATCATTCGGCATGCTGATACATTTTGACAGTGTGTGTTCACGACAAAACAGCCAGCACTGAGGCTGAGCGTTGACGCACAGGCATGGCCCCACCTGTCACAAAGCTGCCAGTTTGGTGTAGTGGTTAAAAGTGGCGAACTCTAATCTGGAGAACCAGGTTTGATCCCCCACTCCTCCTCCACATGAAGCCTGCTGGGTGACCTTGGGCCAGTCACAGTTCTCTCAGAACTCTCACAGACCCACCTACCTCACAAGGTGTCTGTTGTGGGGAGAGGAAGGGAAGGCAATTGTAAGCCACTCAGAGACCCTTTGGATAGTGAAGGGTGGAGTATAAAACCAACTCTTCTTCTTCTACAACATTGTTCTCCCCTCCTGATTTTTATTCTCACAACAGCAACAGTGAACAGTGAGGTGAGCTAGATTGAAAGAGAGTCCCTTGCCCAAGCTCACCCAAAGAGCTTCCATGGCAGATGGGGAATTCACATGAGTCTTCCAGGTCCTAGTATGATAACCACTATACCACACGGGGTCTCATGAAAACTGTAGATGGCAGCCACCATCTTAGAAGAGAGTGTTCACCTTTCTCTCACACTCAGGAGAGAACTAATATTTGGCATGTGTGTCAAAAAAATTTCAGTCATATAAAAGTCCATGCTGCTTTAAGCGAACAATTAATTAACTTTTGGAACCTGAGGCAATTAATTGAATCTGGTGACTTGAACCAGGTGATGCCTCTCATCAACACTGTCTCTAATTTGTCCTTTTAAAACATAAAAATAAAAGACACATCTGCCATACAGGCAGTTTTAGAACATAATTCCCCCCACACCACATTGTTCGTGGGGTAGATTATGCCTCACTGGAAAAGAGGAGATATGTATGCAGCCAGTCGCAAGGCCTCTGAAGATCATTTGACATGCTGATACGGTATGACAGTGTGTGTTCACGACAAAACAGCCAGCACTGACGCTGAGCGTTGACGCACAGGCATGGCCCCACCTGTCACAAAGCTCCTTCTTGAAGGCAGACGGGAATTACAAGAGCGTGGCTCATCTGTCCTCCTCGGAATGAAGAATGGCTCGTTCTTCCCTCCCTTGAGCAGTGCTGCAAATGTACAATACCATTGCAATCAAGATAAAAAAGAAAGGAGTCTCTAGGCCTCCCCTAAAATGCAGCTCAGCGGCCAAGACACCATGTCTGTTTTAGGCTGATAATGTTCGAGTAAGGGCTGTACTGTCGATACCGCAGTCCCTCTGGTCTTGTAACGTAATGTAGGGGAGGGGATGCTTAATGATATTGCCAGGGCACAAGCCGGGGAAGAAGATTTCCCAAAGCTCCTTCCTGGGTTCCCAAATGCAGTCTGGCTCAGAATGTTTATACAGCACAGGCTGGCAAATAGAAGGTCGTGAAGGAATCTGGTATGCGATTTCTTTTCTTTTTAGGTTTTGAGGAGAGACGTCGAGAACTCGCAGCGTTTTCAGGCTGAACATGACTCTGCCATGGGCGGTCTGCTTGCCGAGTGTTTGTCCTTTGATTAGCTGATAGTCCCTGCCAAATTCATCATAGTTCCTTTTTTCTTTTCCTCCCCCTCCCCTTTCGCCTTTGGAAACAAGCTGACAGGTAGGCAGGTGTCTTTACTAAAAAGTGTGCCTTTAAATGCCAGATGGTGGGGACCAACCACACTTCCTGTGGCTTGCTTGAAAGCTTACGGTTTATTTTATTTTATACCCCACCCCGCCAAAGATCAGCTGTAATAGTGGGAGATCTCCAGCCACCACCTGGAGGTTGGTGACACTAGACTGGTTTGTTAATTAGGTGCTTATTATTTTCTGCCTGTATTATATTGGGAGGTTATATCTGCTAGGGGTCCCTGGGCATTGTTTTGGACAGAAAAGTGGATTTGTGCATGTATAACATGCCATCAAGTCGCAGCTGACTTATGGCAACCCAGCAAGGGTCTTTCAAGGCAAGTGAGAAGCAGAGGTCATTTGTCATTGCCTTCCTCTACAGAGTCTTCCTTGGCCGTCTCCCTTCCAAGTTCTGGCCCTGCTTAGCTTCTGAGATCTGATAAGACTGGGCTCTACCATGCCACTTTCCCTCCTGAAAGGTGGGCTAAACATTAGTAAATAAAGAAAAATGGTGTAGTTTTTCCCAACAGGCTTGATAGCACCCCCATTGGATTGTTTCAGGCTGGGAAAAAGCATAAGGGGAAGGCCAAAACCTCTTCTCCTTGTGCACCTGGGAACTGAGGGGAAATGGCGTGTTTAATTATGTTACTGCCACAGGGTGGAAACTCCATACCCAACCTGTGTATTCCACAATATGCAAACACATTGATAATGATGGGGAAAAGGGAGACAGCACGTGGGCAGACTTTTCAAAGCCTTGTCCCTGCCTGCCTGTCCTATTCCCTTTCCCTCTCTCCACCCCTGCCATGACTTTTCTTCCCCCTCAGCCATACAGTAAATGGGTGATTGTGATGTTCATTTATATGTTTACAATATCAGTAAAAAGTACACATTAGGGTTGCCAAGTCCGGGTTGGAAAATACCTGGGGACTTTGGGGGTGGAGCCAGGAGAAGGTGGGGTTTGGGGAGGGGAGGGGCCTCAGCATGGTACAATGCCATAGAGTCCACCCTTCAAAGCAGCCATTTTCTCCAGGGGAGCTGATCTCTGTCAGCTGGGGATCAGTTGTAAAAGCGGGAGATCCCCAAGCCCCACCTGGAGGCTGGCAACCCTAGTACACATTGACTCCTATTACAAGCTAGAGATCCACAGAGCATGAAATATGTATTGTTTGCTGCTGTTCTCCAGCTCTTCCTGTTTGCTACCCTAATTAAAAATATTTATTTTTCTGGCCACATTTATACCTCTGTCTTTCCTCCATGCAATTCAGGGTGGCCATGGCCTCCTCTGATTTTATCTTGTTAGGTAGGCCACTATGGAGGATGGAGATTTGAACCAGTATTTCTCACAGCCAAGCCATCTAGGCACAGCACTGGCACTGGCTCCGTTAGAGACACTGTTCCTTATACTTTATCTCCAACTCTAAAAATATAACTCTTCCCTGTAGCAAGTTAAGAAAGAAAGATTTAAGAACCTTTGAAGATAAAGCCAAGGCGTATGAAAGTTAGAAAAACTAGGCCAGAGCAGATGCCTAAAGAAAGATCATCACTGCTAACTCTGGTATATTGAGGAGGCTCAAACTTGTTTTGGCTGCGTGTGGATCAACTTCCTGTGTCCTGAAGCTCGAAGTTTGGGCAGTTAGGAAGAGTTACTTTGGTCTTTCTAGGCGATCTCAGCAAAGTATCACGCGAGCAGGAGAAAGTTGGAAGCGTTGAGTCTTCTTTCCACTTGAACTTGTTGTTGGTCTCTTCAGTCAGTGAGTGGGGCAGGGATTTTCTGAGGCCTAGAGGCTTGGGTTGCCAGCCTCCAGTGGGTGGCTGAGATCTCCTGGGATTACAACTGATCTCCAGACAACAGATCAGTTCACCTGGAGAAAATGGCCATTTTGGAAGGTGATAGATCCAGAGGAGTCAGCCATGTTAGTCTTTTGCGGCAAAATAGTAAAAAGCCCAGTAGCACCTTTAAATAGGGTTGCCAAGTCCGGGTTGGAAAATACCTGGGGGCTTTGGGGGTGGAGCCAGGAAAGATTGGGGTTGGGGAGGGGAGGGGCCTCAGCTAGAGTTGCCAAGTCCTCAAAACTCACCGGCCGGGGGGAGTCCTCCTCTCGCTGGGAGTTTCATCTGGTGCGCGCGCTTTGCGCGCGCGCCCAGCAACGTCACCAGAAGTGACGTCAGCATGTTGGGGGCATTGCCAGGGCGACGCTCTGGCAATCACCCCAAAACTCTATGGTATCATAGAATTTTGGGGCGATTGCCAGAGCGTCGCCCTGGCAACACCCCCAACGTGCTGCGTCACTTCCGGTGATGTCATTACGACGTCCTCGCTGGACGACGTCAGGGGTGGGGTTCCCCCCGCCAGCCAAACGCTGGCCGGCGGATCGGGAACCCCTTTAGTGGGGGATCCCCCGCCCCCCGAGCTGACTTGGCAGCCCTAGCCTCAGCAGGGTACAATGCCATACAAACCACCCTTCAAAGTGGCCATTTTCTCCAGGGGAGTTGATCTCTGTCAGCTGGAGATCAGTTGTAAAAGCGGGAGATCCCCAGGCCCCACCTGAAGGCTGGCAACCCTACCTTTAAAACTAACAAACTTTATTATAGAAGAAGCTTTCGAGAAACACAGCTCTCTTTGTCAGATGCATCTGACAAAGAAAGCTGTGTTTCTTGAAAGCTTATGCTACAGTAAAGTTTGTTAGTCTTAAAAGTGCTACTGGGCTTTTTACCATTTTGGAAGGTGGACTCTATGGCATTATATCCCATTGGTCCCAAACCCCACCTCCTCAGGCTCCACTCCAAAAATCTCAAAATCCCCAAAAGACTTTGGGGTTGGACCCGGGAGAGGGTGGGGTTTGGGGAAGGGAAGGTCCAATGCCATAGAGTCCACCCTTCAAAGCAGCCATTTTCTCCAGGGGAGCTGATCTCTGTCAGCTGGAGATCAGTTATAAAAGCAGAAGATCTCCAGGCCCCACCTGGAGGCTGGCAACCATAGGCTGCCTACCACAGACCTGTTAAGGATTCTGTGTGGCTCAGTGGAATCAGCGCAAAAGAGCCTCTCCTCCTTGGTCTCAGGAGTTTTTTCATTTCTCTTTCTCCTCCTACTGACCAGGTCAGGCCAGGTCAAAAAAGCTTTTCCTGAAGTCTCCTGGAGTTTCTTCCTGAAGTCTTTCTAGTACTTAATTCTTCCAGACCTGTGTTCTGTGCTTGGAGGGGGGAGTTTGACCATCCCGTTGTCTTTTGCTAGACCTATTAGCATTTCTAAATGAGTGGCTGAGATGAGGCTGAGAAGCAATCGAATTAACTTCCCTTTTCCCCTGCCTGTTCTCTGCCAAGAGAGAGAAACTTTTTAAAATTCAAAGTGAAAAATGTATTTCTTCAGAAGCTTAATGCTTCATTCTTTGTGTGTATTGTGTACTGCCAAGTTAGGGTTGCCAAACTCCAGGTTGCTAGCTAGAGATCTCCTGGAATTACAATTGGTCTCTAGGTTATACAGATCAGTTCCCCTGCAGCTCTGGAAGGTGGACTCTATGGCATTATACCCCACTGAGTTCTCGTCCCTTCCCCTGACCCTGCCTTCCACAGGCTCCACCCCTAAAATCTCCAGGAATTTCCAAGCACAGACCTGGCAATCCTATGTCAAGTTGACTGCCTTAGGTTATTTCATGTGTACATAGGATTGCCAAGCTCCAGGTGGCACCTGGAGATCTCCTGCTATTACAATTGATCTCCAGGTGACCAAGATCCCATTCCCTTGGAGAAAATGGCTACTTTGGAGCATGACTCTATGGCATTATATCCTGCCAAGGTTACATCCTCCTTCCCCAGGCTCCACCCCCAAAATCTCCAGGTTATTTCCCATTCCAGAGGTGGCAACCCTACTTACCATTCCTATTTATAGTCCTATTATTCAACAGGGTATGCATTGCTTTCAGAAGTAACCAATTGCTGGGTTTTTTTTCAAATGGAAACCGGACAGGCTGTCCCAGGGTTGCCAGCTCCCCCCCTGCTCATTGTCTCCAGGATCTGCCACCACTCCAAGTGGCGGTGGGGAAAAAGACTTTAAAAAATACCACAGGGCTCTATGCCAGTATGTGGGTAGCTCTAGGAATTGCCAGAGACTCTGTGGTAGCCATTATCACTTCTGGGTTGTACCCAGACAACAGGTAGCTCTAGGAATTACTGGAGAATCTGTGGTAACCATTGCTACTTCTGGGTTGTAGTGTACCCAGAAGTGATATAATGCCATTGGTGATGCTGCTGACATCCCATGCCCCTCCATGACTGTACCCCATAACTTCCTGCTGACCTAGGCTCTTCCGGTAGCCAAGCCAGAGCAAAATGTTTTGTTGTTGACTGCACCAGTCTGTGTCTTGCCGTGAGTCTTCCAGATAGTTTTTTGTAAGTAATTAGTTCCTTGTTAAACATTGCAGTATCTCAGATTGTGTCTCTGATTCTCTCAGCCCCTGTGACTGGGCTACCTGGCCTTTGCAGCAGGTGTGCTGACGGAAGAAGGCGCTGTGTATGATGCGCACTGTTGAACCAGTGGAATGTGCAGACACACATCCTACCCTTCCTAATGACGGCCATTTTGCCAGCACGTCAGCAAAGAGCCTATAGTAATTAACTCAGAAAAGCTTTGATTCTGCCTTATCTTGCATGCATCACACCGACGGTGCTGCTGGTAGACTATCTTTGAGCTGACCTCACTTGTTTCCCTCTGAAAAGCAAAAGCTAACACTCAGTTCGCAGTGAGGCTAAACTCATTAACGTTTACAAAGTGCTTTACATAGGAAGTACAGAGGCAGGCTTTTGATTTCAAAGCGTAGCATAAAATACTGAGATTTCTCTGTTACGATGGCGCTTTTTTTGTTCTTGTAAGAGTCATTAATCTGATTTTATTTCACATTATATGCAGGGGGGGAGCATATTCAGTCTTGGGTCTTATTAATCCCCATTTCGGCGTGAAATGAAATCTTATACGCTAAGATATAAAAGGTGCATCGCAGGAGATAGTAGCGGAGGTACTTTTGCAACAGCGATCGCTGTGCACAGGTGAAAGTGTACTATACTCTGGCAATTACCAATTCAAGAGCTTGTTGCAGGGAAGCTTTCGCCAGCCTCCGCAATTTGATCGGATAAGAGAGCAGAGAAGAAAGATACAGAAGCAGATCGGTGGGTTTCAAGAGAGCGAAGGAACATTCTATGGGCTTCGACCTTTTGGCAAGTTTTTAAAAATTGTAGAGCCATTGAAATGAGGGTTCTGGTAGCTAAGCAACTGTCATCAAGAACACATTATGGCGTTATAAAGTGGCTTGAAGGAGTGAGGCCAGACTGATTGGTGATGAGCAGTTGGGAGTCTTGGAGATCGGCCAGGACCATCTTTGTTTACCAGGCCTCATCACAGAGGAGTGTTTTGGCTCCACAACCTTAAGACTAATACGGTAATGTACAGTGTGAAGCACTAAAAAAAACCACAACCCCAACCCTCCCCCTTCCCACAATCTGGGAAGCCTCAGAGTAGGATTCCAATCATGGGCTCCGTATTTTCAAAAGTCTCCTTTGCTTTCAAGGATTTTCTCATATTACTGAAAGTCACTGCTGGAGATTAATTGGTGGTGGTGGAGGAGGAACCATGTCATGAGGATTTAAGCCTCCCTAAAAATACAAGACACCTCTGGCCTGGAAACCTTGCCTTCAATGGAAGAATGCTGCAGATCTCACCACAAGTACATGTGGCTGTAGAACTTTCGGAGTTCAAAGGTGGAGATCTGATTTGAGCCGATCATGCTGGTGGACCTCCTATGATCCCACTGGTGGACCTCCTGATGGCACCTGGGTTTTGGATAATGTGGGACACAGAGTATTGGACTGGATGGGCCATTGGCCTGATCCAACCCGGCTTCTTTTATGTTCTTATGTGGTCTGTTCAGTGTGTGGCAAGCGGCTGCAGACACCTGTCAAACTGGTTTGCATTGCATGCTCCCCAAACTGCATGTTCCCCCTACAAAGATGCTGCCAGTTCAAACAGATCAGTAGCCATTAGCATCAGAGAGCCAGTTTTGTATAGTGGTTAGGAGTGCAGACTCTAATCTAGGCGAACTGGGTTTGATTCCCCATTCCTACACATGCATCTGCTGGTGTGACCTTGGGTCAGTTACAAGTTCTTTCAGAGCTGTTCTCTCAGGAGCAGTTCTCAAGAGAGCTCTCTGAACCCCACCTACCTCACAGGGTGTCTGTTGTGGGGAGGAGAAGGGGAAAGGATTGTAAGCCGCTCTGAGATTCATTCGGGTAGTGAAGGGCGGGGTATAAATCCAGTCTCCTCCTCCTCCTCCTCCTCCTAACTTAAATGAGCACTAAGGGTAGGATTTTAATGAAACAGCATTTATGATGACTGATTTATATGATTTGTGAATGTCTTATTGAAAACAATTGGCTGCTGAGTAGAATAGTTACTGTATTTACTCGAAATAAAGATGATCCCCTTAAAAGTGTTATACAAACACACACAAATGTATTACTGGATATAACTGTAATTGTATGTGAATATAAGACAACCTCTTCTTTTTTTTCATGGCATACCTGGTGGGAAAAACCTAGTCTCACATCTGAGTAAATGCTGTAAGCAAAACAGATGGGGGGGGGGGTAGTAGAACTCAATAGGGTTGTGTGAGAATGCACATGAAAGCCAATTGTGCTATACTGCACAGTTAGTAAGAAAGACACTGAAACAATCTGCCAAACACCTGTGAGCAGACTGCCAAAGTGATCGCTGAAAAATTAGGTCTCTGTTCACAGCTGGCGAACAGGACTTGAGCCAAACTAGCAGGCATTCAAGCTTCCCTACTGTGATCCCAGATGTTACAGCGGTGTTTTTTTTCACTCAGTGATGCGAGAAAGGCACAGGTTCAGAAGTACCTTTCCTTCATCATTCCCATGACTGAACTTACATATTGGCCATTGGTTCTGATGCTGAGCTGAATTTAAATCCTGTTGACAACTAAATGAAAGATCGTCATCTTCTCTGTATGCTACAGTACGGGCTTTTAGACTTGAGCAGCAAGGGTGTGCCTTTTTTGGTTTAAACATATCCAGAGACCCCAGGCCTTCCTTCTCTCTCACCAGCATCTGCCACACACCAGAAAGCCTCCTTTCAAAGTGTACAGAGAGCTGCTTATGCCTCAGGGATGACCTTGTCCTCTTGTGTTCTCAAAACAGTCCAATGAACACCATTAACTGCTATACTTTAAAAGCAAGGTTCAGGTGGGCGGCTGTGTTAGTCTGAAGCAATAGAACAAAGTTTGTGTCTAGTGGCATCTTTAAGACCAACAGAGTTTAATTCTGGGGATAAGCTTTTGTGTGCGTGCAGAATTCTTCAGCAAAAGAAGAAGAACCAAGTTTCAGCAAAATGCTTGTATTACCTGTTCATGGCATCAGGTCTTGGAGGGTAGCTGAAACTAGGGATACCATTCCCCAGGTGGGGATGGGGTATCCTTCACTTTTGCAGGCTTCTGCCCACCGCTGGCCAGCTGGCTGGCAGGAGGAAATTCTTCTCACCCCATCGCCATGCGTGACACCCAGGGATTACATCAGTGCAACAGTGACGTGGGGGGGGCGCTCTGCTTTTGGGGCAAAACTCTATGGTTTGAGGCCATGTTTTCCATAGAGTTTTGCCCCAAAAGCAGAGCATTGCTGCCTATGTGCTGATGTCATCTCCCCCCCTTGGAATCAGGGGCGTCAAGTTTTAAAATCCGGGGGGGGGGGCTCTTGCGTGCGCGCCGCCGCCTCCCTCCCCCCGCCTGGCCACTCCTGCCTCTGTCCCTCCCTCCGTCCAGCTGGGCAAATGCCCAGCATGGTGGCATCACCTGGAAGTGCCATAGAGTGGATGGTGCCATAGAGTTTCGAGGCAATTGCTAGAGCATTGCCCCAGCAACATGCCCAGCATGATGGCATCACTTCCGGGTGACGGCATCACTTCCGGGTGACGCCACCACACTGGGCATTTGCCCAGCTGGCCCCCGGACGGAGGGAGGGAGGGAAGGAGGCAGGAGTGGCCAGGCGGGGGGGAGAGGTGGTGGCAGTGAGCAGGCCTAGGAAGGGCCCAGGGAGGCATGGCGGCAAGGCACTCCGTTTTGCCGGGGGGCTCAGTCCTCGAGCCCCCCCGTAGTTGACGCCTATGCTTGGAATGCCCCCCCAAACCCCCTATCGATGTGATGAAAGGCAACCTTAGTTGAAGCATTCTTATGGGTTAGTGACTCTGAACAAGAGGCCAGATGAACAGGAGTGGAGAGGGGGTTGGGAAAACTTTCAGAGGTCCCAATAAGAATAGAAAAAGACCGGTATCACACCCAACCTGATCTTCCAGCATTCAGTTGAAAATTGTCAGTGGTTGGTGGTGGAAAGTGCCATCGAGTGTGATTGGCTTATGGCGACCCCATAGATTTTCAAGGCAAGAGATGTTCAGAGGTGGTCTGCCATTGCTTGCCTCTGCCTAGCAACCCTGGACTTCCTTGGAGGTCTCCCATCCAAACACTAACCAGGGCTGACTCTGCTTAGTTTCTGAGATCTGACAAGATCAGGCTAGCCTGGGCTATCCAGGTCAGGACTGTCAGTGGCTGCTGTTGATTATTGATGAATAATGGTCTCTCTCTCTCTCTCCCTTTGCCCCCCTCCAGGTGAAATCATTTTCATTAGTAGAGAGAGAGAAAATCAATTCAAATTTTATACCTGAAGTACCTATGGTGACGGCATTAAGACTCTACCTCCTTGACGCCAGCCAGCCAATTACGATTCCTAGGGCTGACTTATTGGCTACTATCAGCCAGTCAGCATGTTTTCTGGCTAGTGTCCGTGGTGGTTCTGGAAGCAGGGGGACTAAAGGCAAAAGAGTAGGCATCCAATTCTATCTCCTTTTCTTCAGGCAGAGAGCCCCTGCCAACATTCCTAGGCTCCCGTTTTGGATTGGGCATCTAAGGGGCTTACACTGTGTCTTTACAAAGAGCCCACAGACTCTGCTGGAGTGTCCTCAGGGGTCCCCCCCCCCCCAAGCAGGGTTCCCTGGACCCTAGTTTGAGAAGCTCCATATCTTATTCCTGCTTGTCATGATACCACTCAAAAGAAATCAAAGCTTCTTAACAGTTTTTCTCTGATTGCCCTCATCAGTGGCCTTAATTAGAGCTCTGTGTGTGCATCGGTTTGCAGGTGTGTGGAATACGGTCTTGTGTGCAGCAATTTGTTTTCCAAAGTCTAACCTTGAGGTTTTAGTACTATCAGTCCTACTTACCTGGGGCAGTCCTTGTTTTCTGTCCCTGTGAATCAGTGGTGCTTTGGGGGTTTCTAGGTAAAATTGTCATCGTTCAGGGTTCCCCTCCCTTCTAAAGGTCTCTGGAAGTTTAATTTTGGAGTGGTGAATGGACATGTCTCTTGTGTCATTGCAGGGCTATTTTTGGGCAGGAACGCACAGGAATGAAGTTCCGGCTGGCTTCTGAGTTGGCCACACCTACAGCTGAGCCCCTCTTGGGTTCCCCTGGCCCCTCGCAAGCTGCAGGGTGCCTGGGGAAGTATGCCGATCCAGGGAGGGAAGGCAGTTTAAACTGCCTCCCCTCCTCGGGTTCCCCAGGCGCCCTGCAGCTGCGGGGTGCCTGGGGAAGCCAATCCAAAAACTGCCTTTCTTCCCTCAGGTTCCCCATGTGCCCCACCTGGGGAAGCCGATCCTGGGAGGGAGCTGTGCTGTCAGGGGTGTGGCCTAATATGCTAATGAGTTCCTGCTGGGCTTTTTCTACAAAAAAAGCCCTGTGTCATTGAATGGCATTTATTTATTTATTTATTTATACCACACTTGTCTCCCCCGTGAGGACTCAAAGTGTTTTACAGTGAAGAAGAAGATGAGGAAGAAGAGTTGGTTTTGTACACCCCTCTTTTCCCAACCCCAAGGTGCTTCAAAGCAGCTTGCAATCACCTTTCCCTTCCTCTCCCCACAACAATCACTTTGTGGGGTAGGTGGGGCTGAGACAGTCCTGAGAGAACTGGGACGGGTCCAAGGTCACCCAGGAGGCTTCACGTGGAGGAGGAGTAGAGAATCAAACCCAGTTCTCCAGATTAGAGTTTGCCACTGTTAACCACTATACCATGCTAGCTCTTGTACACACGAATCATTCTCCTTTCCACCATTTTTTTCCTGTGAGGGAGGTTTTGCTGAATGTGTCTGGCCCAAAGTCACCACTGCAAGCCTCCATGGCAGAGTGGGGATTCAGCCTTGGGTCTCCCAGCTCCTGGTCCAACCCCTTAACCACTTAGGGCTGCCAAGTTCAACTTGGGAAATATCTGGGGACTTTGGGGGTGGAGCCAGGAGACTTTGGGGGTGGAGCCAGGAGAAAGGAAGTGACATCATTTTGTGATGTCACATCCTGTGATGTTGCTTCCACATGCTTCCACATGAACTCATGAAGTTTCCTAATACTGAATCAGGCCATTGGTCCATCAAGGTCAGTATTGACTACTCAGACTGGTAGTGGCTCTCCAGGGTCTCAGGCTGAGATCTTTAATGTCACCTATTACCTGATCCTTTTTTAGCTGAAGAGGCTGATACCTACTGCATGTCAAGCAGATGCTCTATCACTGAGCAACGGCCCTACTGAATCCTTCCTCATCTTGGCAGAATATGAAGCACTAAGTGCTGCACAAGTGCTAAATATGATTTTCATATCATAAGAACAGGAGAGAAGCCACAGTGGATCGACCCATCCAGTACAGCCCATCCAGTACAACACTCTGTGTCACAACAGTGGCCAAAAATACCAGGTGCCCTCAGGAGGTCCAGCAGCGGGACCAGAACTCCAGAAGCCCTCCCACTGTTGCCCCCCAAGCACCAAGAATGCAGAGCATCATTGCCCCAGACAAAGGGTTCCATTTAGACCTTGTGGCTAATAATAGCCACTGATAGACCTCTGCTGGATGGGGACAGAGAGAGAGAGAGAGACAGACAGACAGACAGACAGACAGAAAAAAGAAAGAAGGAGAGAGAGAGAAGGGAAAAAAATGGCAGAGGCACTTACTTCCATTTAGACCTTGTGGCTAATAATAGCCACTGATAGACCTCTGCTGGATGGGAACAGAGAGAGAGAGAGACAGACAGACAGACAGACAGAAAAAAGAAAGAAAGAGGGAGAGAGAGAGAAGGAAAAAAAATGGCAGAGGCACTTACTTCCATTTAGACCTTGTGGCTAATAATAGCCACTGATAGACCTCTGCTGGATGGGGACAGAGAGAGACAGACAGACAGACAGACAGACAGAAAAAAGAATGAAAGAGGGAGAGAGAGAGAAGGAAAAAAATGGCAGAGGCACTTACTTCCATTTAGACCTTGTGGCTAATAATAGCCACTGATAGACCTCTGCTGGATGGGGACAGAGAGAGAGAGACAGACAGACAGACAGACAGAAAAAAGAAAGAAAGAGGGAGAGAGAGAGAAGGAAAAGAGCTGTAAGAGAAACTTACCACAGCAACCTTGCAACCTTACCCCAGCCACATGCAAAAGCAGCCCCTTCAGTCCCTCCTTAATCTCTGGGCGGAGCTCTCTTGCTGACTCTATTCTTAAAGGGGAAATGTCTGGTGAGGCTTTTTACTGCAGGGCAGGCTCTCTGCAGACATTTCCCTTTTAAGGCAGGGCAGGGCAGCCATTTTGTCCCCCGGTGGCCAATTTTGAAAAAGCGGGGGTAAGTATTAAAAATCGGTGTTTCCCCCGCCCTACCGGGGGACTTGGCAGCCCTATAACCACTGCACCACATTGGAGGAGAAAACTGAAAACAGGCACACCCTCCATGTATATCTGAGGTCAAGAACTAAATCAATGACTGCTTCAATAACTAAACTAAATTCCAGTAATGATTATGGCCAGACACTCGATCCACAAAATCAAATCAAAGAGCAAGCCCAGGGGACGGAGCCAGGAGTCACTTAGGTGGTTGAGTGAAGAAGGGTGCTTTCACACACACTAAATAATGCACTTTCAACCCACTTTCAGTACACTTTGCAACTGGATTTTATTGTGTGAAATGGCAAAATCCACTTGCAAATGGTTGCTGAAGTAGATTGAAACTGCATTATTTAGCAGGTGTGCAAGCACCTGAGCACTCAAGCCCAGTGACCCCTGCTGAAGTCTTCCTCCAGTTATCTTCCAGCCACCAAGAAAATGTCGTGGTGAAGCACTCCGTTCATATTGTGCTATCTTTCACTCCCAGTGTTGACCGGTGAAGAGCATTACATCACTTCTGGGGAAATCCCAGATGTGACATCATTCTGCCCTAGGAATCCCCAGAAACTCTGTAGTTTTACCATAGAGTTTCAAGGGATTCCTAGAGTACAGTGACAAATTTTTTGAGCTTCCTGGAAGTGGCATGGCACTGTTGTGCCAATGGCGCCCCCCCATCTCCCCACACTCCCAGACAACCCCCCACTTGCCAGCAACCCTAACTCTCAGCATAATCTACCTCAGAGGATAAAGTTAAAGAGGGGAGGACAGTGTTGTAAGCCACTTTTGGTCCACGTTGAGAAGAAAAGCTTTATAAAAAATATATAAATAAATACGATTGGTTCTCTGGAAAACAAATGGAGGACAGCGAACAGAGGAAAAATGAGTAGAGAAGAGAGCTCAAACTCCAATCCATACGACTCTCCCTACAGTCCTTCCTTCCATGCCCATGGTTACAATGGCTACTTTGTTCGTTTGTAAGAAAGAGAATGCCCAAACATGGATGGCCCAGGCTAGCTCAATCTTTGAAGCTAAGCAAGGTTGGCCCTGGTTAGTATTTGGATGGGAGACCACCAAGGAATTCCAGGGTTGCTAGGTGGAGGCAGGCAATGGCCAACCTCCTCTGAACATCTCCTGCCTTGAAAACCCTGCAGGCTTGCTAGAATTCGGCTATGACTTGATAGCACTTTACACACACACACACACACACACATGAGAATAACATTGGGAATCTACAGGAAACTTCCCCCTCCGTAGTGATTTAACAAACAGCTATTTTCACCTCTGAGAGGTTTTAGGAAGGGACTTCTGGATCAGGGGGTGTGTCTTGATGACAGGTTTGAGATATTAAACACTGATTGCCTCTTAAATGATAAAAGTGCATCGTTGCTGGCTGCAGACATCAGCTGTTGTAATTTTGTGCTGCCGAAGCTGTCAGCAGGGTTCTTGTGTAATTTGGCAGCTTAGTCGGGGTGTCAGCATCTGGCGCCCCAGGCAAAGCCCAGAGCAGCTGTAATGATAGTGGGTGGCACAACCTAAATATGTCTAGCATAAGTAGTTAGGGACCCGCACTCTGCCCATTGCAGTAGTACACAATAAAGGAGAGTGAAAAGCGTGCTGAGTAATATGGGGGGACTAAAATCAATGTGACGGTTGCATCAGACAGGAGACCTACCCCGTCTGTTTGGCTGGGCATCTATTGCAATTTGCAGTTTTTGTTAGACATAAAGTCACAGCTTTGTATTTGGATGTGGTTACACAACATTTTTTTTTGCCATCAAGTCACAGCTGACTTATGGCGACCTCATAGGGTTTTAGGGCCAGAGGCATTCAGAGGCGGTTTGCCACTGCCTGCCTCTGCATCATGACCCTGGTATTCCTTGGAAGGTCTCACCATCCAAACAGTAACTGGGTCCGACCCTGCTTAGCTTCCAAAATCTGACGAGATTGGTCTAAATGCACACATTTCCCATAAAGATATAGGGTTGAATTTATGAATACCTGGATGGTAGGGTTGCCAGGTCCCTTCCCTTTGCCAGCGGGGTGCTTGAGGGGGACATTCCAGGAGGTGGGGGGACATTGTGTGATGTCCCCAATGCAATGATGTCATCCAGAAGTGACGTCATCATGCTAGAAACATCATGCAGGGACACTCTGGTATTTGGGCAAAACTCTATGGGTTTTTCGCCCTTAAAACTATAGAGTTTGCCCAAATGCCAGAGCATCCCCCATGTAACATTTCCAGCTCAATGATGTCACTCCCAGGCATCCCTGTAGCCAGAAAATGTGGCTTCAGAGGGCTGTGGAATTGGGGGGGGGGCGTGTTGTGAGCCCTAGGAAAAAACAGCTCAGAGGGCATTTAATTGCCTTCAGAAGGCATTTAAATGTTTTTTGAGTTCCCTTCCACAGGACAAGAAAGCTTAGAAGGACATGCAAGAGTGGTGCCTTCAATACATCACCAACAATCCTCCTTTCTGCTAGCCCAGAGCTGCTGTATATCACCATAACCTAGGCAGTATACAGCAGGACTGGGCTAGCAGAAAGGGGGATTGTTGGAGATGTATTGAAGGTCTTGTGTGTCCTTCTAAGCTTTTTGGCCCTGTGTAAGGGAACTCAAAAGGAGTGGAGTCCTGGGTGATGGAATTGTGTTGAGGCTGGTATTTCCAGTTTTACTGGAAGTGGCCCAAAAATGTCATTTGGGGGTGGGATTTTCCCCCACCGACCGACAGCAGGGAAGCCTGCTCCGAACTGAGGGACCCCCTTCCCAGACCGGGCAGCTGGGATCCCGACTGTATGGAAAGACAACTCACTTAATGCAGACCTGCCTATACAAGCAGTAGGTCTAGATATGCTGGAGTACCTGCCATTGCTTCCACAATGGCTTACAGTGCAATCCTACAGTGTACCTTTAAGTCAGTGGTCTTATGATGGTATAACAAATGTTCCCTCTGAGCTCCACAGTGTTGTGAGCAAAAATTCTACCTCATGAGCAAAAAAAGCCGGTAGCATTAAAGTTGTGAGCGAGTCTACATTTGACTATTGCATAAATTATTTTTAGAACTATGTCCATAACCTTGTAAAAATCTCAGAATTCTTTTAAACTATATTTAAACTGTATTTTAAGAAGAATTTAAACATTATAAGAGAAAACAGAATTAAGTCGAATTTCATTACACAAAATGACCTCTACAGCAGTAGACCAGGCCTCTGGAGAACGGGCCTCCCTGCCCCTTTCCACTATATTGGTAGACCTGGCCTCCGGAGAACAGGTCTACCCACCTCAGTCCACTGTATTGGTAGACCTGGCCTCTGGAGAAATATGACTACCAGCATTACAGGTCAAGCATAACGGAGGTGGAATAATCACTGTCAGAACCCTGCCTAACTTAACAAACAGGAAGTTGCTTAAATGTTATTAACCTGCCCAAACTACTTCTTTATTCAAATATTTATATTCCACTTTTCCCTGTAACTCAAGGCAGCTTACAAATCATATTGAAAAGCATAATAGGGGTGTGCAAAAAAAAATTGGTGCTTCTTGCTCAGTTATAGCCTATGGGGACCATTATAGTCAATGAGCCCCATAAGCTATAATAGAGAATTGCTCCAGTGGTATTTGGGGCTCTTGGGGGGGGGCTGTTTATGAGGCAGAGGCACCAAATTTGCAGCATAGCAAACCAGGGGGTCCAATTCTATGTGCCCCAGAAGGAGGTGCCCCCATCCTTCATTGTTTCCTATGGAAGGGAAAAATTGTTGTGAGTTGAAGCTAAAATGTTCTGAGCAGCTCTCTGAAATGTTGTGTGCCCATGCCCCCTAGCCCAGCTTAGAGGGAACTGTGGTTATAACTGGGTTTAAACTGCTCTGTTGGATAAACAATGGTCAGTATCCTTTTGGGCAGAAATTCCAGGTCGGGCTGCCAGGTCCCCCAGGAGGGCGGAGGTTCCCCCGCTAAAAGGGTCCCCAATCCTCCGGTCCGGATCTGGGAACATTTCTGGTCTTTTGACACAAATTAAGTCAGAAAAAGTTAGTGATAAAGGCATGTTTTGCTTCCTCAAAAGAGGCAACGCAAAGATGCAAGAAGACATTTTTAAAAATAACTTATGTAGTTCTGTGATTTTAAATTGGATTTTTGGGAACATTAGCCAGCATATACTGCTTACTAGGTAGATACTCTGAGCTAAATATCAGACCGTAGAGAAATCTTATACATTTTGTGATTAATACAATTCGCAGGTATTCTAGAAGAATGTGGTTTAACCAATATAAGTAAATTTACAGAGATACTCTTGCAGAATAATAATAATAATAATAATAATATCATCATCATTCATCATAATTCATGGTGACTTTCACTGCCATCCTAACAAATTTACACCCTTCTAAGTCCACTAGAGGCAATGGGGTTAGAAGGGTATAATTCTGCTTAGGATAACACTGCCACTTGATGTTACACCTGAGAGCCAGTCTGGTGTAGTGGTTAAGTGCGCGGCCTCTAATCTGGGAGAACCGGGTTTGATTCCCCACTCCTCCACTTGCACCTGGCTGGATGACCTTGGGCAAGCCGTAGCTCTGGACCAGATGTTCCCTCAAGGACAGCTTGGGAAAGAGTTCTCTCAACCCCACCTACCTCACAGGGTGTCTGTTGTGGGGAGGGGAGGGGAAAGGAGTTTGTAAACCGCTCTGAGACTCTTAAGTGAGTGAATCTCTTCTTCTCTTCTTCTTCTTATGGAGATGCAAGAGATAATTTTGCATCACAGTGAATGAATATGCTCATCTTGGGTTATCCAAGATAAAGACTGTTTTGCCTAAGGTCATGGGAGAAGGGAAACTCCACCCATCGTTTATGCTCACATGTTCTCATTCTCTTCAGCTGCAATGGAGTGTAACCATGAAGTCGACACAGCCATTTGTTATAAAGCAGCAGACATTTTCTCAAGGTCGGTTTGCTGAAATGACCTGTTTGCTTTCTTCCAAATTCTCAGGTGAAAATCTGCACTGGGTATGATAGTGGAAACCTGCATATAGAAAGCAGACAGTGCACATTCTTGTATACACTACATTTTCATTTACTCAATTTATTTTGCCATTAAGTCACAGCCCACTTATGGTGACCTTATGGGATTCTCAAGTCAAGAGGTGTTCAGAAGTTTGCCATTACTTGCTCTGCATTAGGCTTGCCAGGTCCCTAAGACAGGGGGGTGGGGAATGGGGGTGGGGGCTTACTGGGAGATGGAACAACAGAGCTGGAAGTAAACATGACATTCCCATGTCAACCAGCAGTGATGTAGGCATGTTGATGATGTCGGGAGGTGATGCTCTGGTTTTTGGGCAAAACTCTATGGTTTGAAGCTAAATTCTAGCATGAAGTTTTGCCCAAAAGCCAGAGCATTGACCCCCATGACACCAATGTGCCTGCATCACTTCCGGTTGACGTAGGCACATTACGTTTACTTCTAACTTCTTGCCTGTTTGGCGGGGGGGGGGGGGGTAACTTTGCTACCTTAGAAAGCAATGATCCTAACAGAGCAATTTCTGAGGAGTTGTCCTAACCTAAGCCCATTAACTTCAGTACTGGAGTAACTCCACATAGGAATGTACTGTAAATAACACATGTAAGTAAAGGCTTAGGAGCATCTAGGTGATGTGCCCATGTTCAGATGTCAGGGTACTTTTATTCAAAATCAGCCATGGTTGGTATGGAGTAATTTGGATTCCCTTCCCACCCAACACTGTTATTAGCTCAGGTAGGGAGAAAAAGTCAGTGGATTGGATCCTATGATTTCTGCTAAACTGTAACCTGTTATTCCACTCTGATAAGTCTTTCTTCAAAGAGAAGAACTTCCTCTGATGGAGAAAATCTTTCCTTTGTTGAAGGAACCTTTCTATTGGGAGAAGACTTGGGATGGAGTCATAGGATCCAGCTTAGTGGAAAGGCATCATAGTATCCAATCAGTGGCATATACCCTACTACTCCACTTAGCAAAGTTGGAAACCTTTCTCCAAATTAAGTGGGTCTCAGTACAATCCTAAACAAAATCACACCCTTCTCAATCCATTGACGTCAGTTTAGGATTGCACTGTAGTTCTCTACCAGAAGAAGAAGAAGAAGAAGAGATTGGATTTATACCCCGTCCTCCACTCCCCAAGGGAGTCTCAGAGCGGCTTACAAACTCCTTTTCCCTTCCCCTCCCCACAACAGACACCCTGTGAGGTAGGTGGGCCAGTTAAACTGGAGGAAGGTTCCTTAGGCTAGAAGAACTTCCTCCAGCCTGAGGTAAAATATACACCAGCATTTTGTTTAGAAGCTCCCAATTAATATCCACTTAATGAAGACAATGGGTGCCTATTTACTTAACTGTCCTAAGCAATCAGGATTGTGTAGGTCATCTAAAGATAATACATCTATGCAAAAAAACAAAAAAAAACAAAGAAAAACAAAATCCAAAACGGCTTTTAATAACTAATTTTGGAAGCTCCAAGCAAACACCTTATGCAATGAATCCTCTTGGGGCTTTTGCTGGGTATTTGTCATTGGATATAAATCTAGCTTATTTTCATTCTCCATCTGACTGTTCATTTCACTTGCCTTGTCATCCTGCATCCCATTTGTTCCCCGCTATTTTTTTAATGTCTCTCTTGATTGCTCAGTGACATATACACATTGGTCCCAGAGCTAGCTAGTTTCGGTTTCATGAATTCTCACATCAGTGCTCCATTCTGCATCCACATGGTTGAGCATGTCACTTTGGCTCGGGATTTCAGTTAGTCACTGAATATCCCATCAAGGAAAATTCATTACTAGCTCCCGGCATCAAGGAAACTTGATGAAGTTTTACTTAAGGACTTGCTGTAGGCAGGAAGACAGGTCAAGGCTGCTATAATTGCCTGGAGCTGAATTACCTGGAGTCCTGTTCTTGTCAGATACCATAAGAGAAGATGGGCAATTCAGTGGTGGGAACTGTCCAGCTGCCACAGGAATCAGTGCTGGGACTCCAGTGTCAGCAAAGGGCAATGATAAACAAATGTGAACTATGAGGGATCTCATGCCCTTTGGACACCTGCACAAGGCTGGCAAATGGGACACACTTGCTTTTGTATACAGGCTTCCTGAAAACAGAGGCCTGAGTTCACAATTTTAGTTTATTTATTTAATCTCAGAGTTGGAAGGAACCACCAGGGTCATCTAGTCCAACCGTCTGCCAACACGGGAATGACAAGTATGATATCCCTGACAAATAAGTATCTAGTTAATGCTTTAAAAAAACCAGTGATGAAGAATTCATCATCTCACAAGGGAGACTGTTCCAGTGTCAAACACACTGCAGCATCGGGAAATCATTCCTCACATTTTATTGAACCCTCTTTTGCTGCCATTTATATCCATTTGTCCAGGTCCTGTCATCCAGCATAACAGAGAAAATTTTGGGGAATGAGAGGGGCCTGCTCTTCTTACCCCTCCTCAGTCCCTCGGGTGCAGGGATGCCAGTCCCCAAGTTGGGGCAAGGGATCCCCCGATTTCATGGGGTCCTACTTGCCACCAGCTGGCTGGCCAGTGGGGGAAGCGCTGCCCCCAAAACCCACCCCAATAGCCAGCGGCGGCTACCCCTCTCCCTCCCCTCTTGCAAGATTTAAAGGGTCCTCCAGCTGATCAGCAGGAGCATATGGCCCACCGATCAGCTTGAGAGCCCTTGAAATCTTGCAGGAGGGGACGGAGAGGGGCGGCCGCCAGTTGCACGCCTAAACTCCAAGCAGCGAATTAAAGGGATGGTTTTCTTTAAATGGTTCTTGCAAGCCAGCACTGATGGCTCCTTCCATGGGGCTGTGTCCCTAATGTGATGTCACTTCCCCTTCAGAAATGGCCCCCAAAGTCTTTAGAAATATTGGAGACAAATTTGGAGATAACCCCGGAATTGTATTTATTGAATATAACTCCTGAAGGATATGGATATAATAATACCCTAATGTTGATTTATTTCTTGACATCTGCTAGGATAAGCTTAGCAAAATATTGGAAAATGGAATATATCCCCACTAGAGAAGAAATAAAAGAAAAACTTTTGGATTTAGCAGAAATGGATAAGCTGACTATAATACTACAAGGAAAAGATGATATGGTGTATAAGAACAGATGGTTGAAATTCTACAAATGGAAAGATCTGGATAGACTCAAACTAATTCTAATGTATTTATATGAATGTATGATAACCCTTTTTTGGTGTAAAAACCTATAGAAACGGCCCTCAAAATCCCCCGTTGGCAACAAGGCAGGACCTGGCAACCCTACTTGGGTAGGGTTTGTAATTGGCTTAGCCTGCTTCCTTGGGCCTCAGAATGGGAGGGGAGGTGGGCGCACATCACCCCATTCCTCCCTAATCCACCGGGGACCCGCTCTGGAATTCCTTTTTCTCTCTCTAGTAATCTCGTACTCCAGGGACAGTCGCCAGCCAATCCACCATGGCTTGGTTTAGATAACCCAGCTAGCCCCTTCCAAACTCCACAACCCTTGTTGCCTTCCTTGGCTGATTCCTTGCCTTGCAGGAGTCCCTCCTGTGATTTAGGCCAGGATTAAGAGCCCTCTGGTGCCACCTGCAGGGTCAAAGCTAACTTGTTCCTCATTGGCCCTCCTGAGCCACCATTCAGCCACTGGGGCGGGGCCTCAGCAGTCCAGTTACCAGTATCTCTGTGGTGCTGGGAGCTCCACTGTGGTTGTCGCAGACCCAGACTGCCTGTATCTTGCTAGCTGCTGGCGTCTCCACACTGCACCACAAGGTTTTGTGGCCCAGGTGAGCCATGCCGGTGGAAAGGATGGGGGACAGGCATGTTTCAGTCACTGAGCAAGTGCTGACTTCTGGACAAAAATATCCACCTCGTTTTCCACACAGCAACTCTGTAGGTATCGGAAGATGGCAATCATAAATTGCAAGCATCTCTTCTCCCATGTAGATTCCCAACTCCTTCAGCCTCTTCTCATAATGGGTTAGTGTAAGTATCTTATTAGAGTCATTAACAGTGCGATCTGGAACTTTGTGTTCAAGGAGACAGCTCCATAAACTAAAGTCTGGCTCACACTTTTATGTGTGCATACTTGATGTCTGCAGTGACATGTTCGGGCCATTTGATGTGCTATTATAAAGTTAGCGGCTATTTTGTATTATTGATTTGGCTCTTTAAAAGTAATGTTACCTGTGCCCGAGACAATGGGATGAGGGAAGTTGGAAAACCGAGAGATAAATGAGGCACAATATTCCTGTAAAAGGGGGTTCTCATAACTTTCTCCCATAAACCCTGCTTGAATACCTGCCCCTCTGATAGATACAATATTGCAGATTAAATAGGGATAACCCAAGCTTTTTCACTACCTAAGCTGAAAGCAGCTACCTCTGGTTGACCTTTCCCAACAAACACTCCTCCACCTCCCCCCAATCTTTGCCAAGCCCACCCCCATCTTGTTGACACTGTGGACAATGTTAAAATCTTGGGGACAGGAAATGGGCACCACCACAAAATGGCTGCCATGGAGGCAATTATAAAATGGCTGCCAATCACACACAAAAAGTTGAGAGGCTCCAAGCCAAGAATTCTCCTATGATGGAGGCAGCCATTCCTGAATGAGTGCTGCCAGCAGATACAAAATTTACACCTCCTGGGTTCTTCTGAAGTACCTCCTGCTCCAGTGAGTTCAAGGAAAACCGGAACTGGATGTTTGCTTTGGGGAAGAGATGCTTTGTTGAAGAAGCAAATGAGCACCAGGAAATCCTTTGATGGATAGGAGTCCACCAAGCAATACCTGGATCACCACACAGAGGCAGGCAATGGCAAATCACTGCTGAGCATCTCTTGCCTTGAAAACTTTACAGAGCCACCATAAGTTGGCTGCAACTTGATGGCAACAAACAAACAAACTGGTAGCTGTTAGGGGAGCATCCCTATATTTTCTCAATACATTCATTAGACAACCTTTTGAAGCAACTGCTTCCAGGTGGCGCCATCTTGAATGAGATGTTCCATTTATTTCAGTGGGGCTTGCACTAGAGAATGTCCTGGTAAATTATGTCCAAAATGATCTGAGACTTTAATGAAGTTATCTTCCTCAAAATATCCTTCTGAATTCTTAATTTTACATCTGATTATCTATCAAATTACATGGGAATTAAATACTTCTTTTAAAAAGTCTGGTTGGCAGCATAACTTGGTAACAATTCTCTGCATTGGCATCTGTGGCTCTGCTTTTTGTAGCTTGATATCAAGCCATACCTACGTCAAAGAGTCCAAGGCTGAACCCCGTGGGTCCTCAGGGCTGTTGTACACAAGTAACCAAACTCTTCTTATGATTTAAAATATTATATAAAGTTTAGTTTCTGTCTACAGGTTTTATCTACAGGCAACATAATAAAGTCACACAGCAAACCCCCCCAAGAAAACTAGCTTAATTCTGTAACATGTTTCCAGGACCTGTGTTAGATGGCGCAAACCTTAAGTCCAAGAGTCAAAGGCCATAGCTTGTGCATTCTCTACATTGCTGTCTGTTGCAATATGAGCATATCATAGTCTAGGCCTTCAGCCCATCAGAATCCAAGCTAGCCACCTTTCTCTGGCTCTTAGCTCAATGATAGTTTTTTTTAGCCAAGCAGCATCAGGTGATGATAGCACCCAATTAGGATTGCCAAGTCTGTACTTACGTTTAGCGGGGGGGGAGTCCTCGCCACTCTGGGAGGGTCCCTGCACACGCGCAAAGTGCGCGTGCTGCGATTACATTACCTGGAAGTGACATCATCGTGTCGGGCATGTCGGGAGCAGGACCTCAGAAATTTGAGGGAAAACCATAGAGTTTTCCCTCGAATTACAGAACATCCCCCCCGAAACATGCCTGATGTGATGATGTCACCTCTGGGTGATGTCACTGCGCCAGGCATGTCCCCTCAGCCTGGCAGTTTGGGGGTGGGGTTCCCCCCGGCGGCCCAATCCTGGCTGGTGGGCAATGGGCCACTGGAGCAGGGTTTCCCCCACCCCCTGGGGGGACTTAGCAACCCTGCACCCAATCAGGATACACTTTTGCTGGAACCCTCTAGAAAATTACCTCATCACTCCTGATTCCTCCCCTCCCCTCCCATGGGCCACAGGTTCTCATGAGAAGCTAATTACCACATTTCCAGCTCTGGTCTTGAAGATGATAAGGGCTATGTGGGCAGAGAAACCAATCAGTAACACCTGCAGGATGGAACAAGCCCATTACCATTAACCCTTGAGGGGGGTCAGGGGTGCTTTGCCTCACACCTACCTAATAAACCGGCAGAAATTACTCCTAATTGTTCTGTGTGGAATTTCAGAGCCAGCTGCCTCCTCTGGCTACAAGGAGGCTTTTGCTGTGGTATGACTGCAATAGCAGGAACCAGTTGGAGTGATCCAATTAAGACAGTGACTTAGACTCCAGCACAGTAGTGCAGATGAATTCCTCTGCTGGCAAATATAATTGCCAGAGGACGCCTGGTGGCAGGGCTATATCTGGAAAGGGAACGAACCTGCATGCAAATTCAGAACGCTTCCAGTGGCCGCCAGCATCTCTTCTCCGTTCCTGTGGGAGTTTGCTGCTGCTAGTAGATGGGAAGAGTCACCACAGAGTTGCCCATTGACCCTTCCTTGGTGTCCTGCAGGACTGGGTAACAGCAACAGAAGGTACGGATTTACAGCCAGCTGCCTAGAAAATGTACCAGACGATGGCGACTAGGCAGCTAGCCATTCTTCATTAAACCCATAGGCTATTTTAAAGCATATCAAAACTAAACGTTTCCCCACACTGATATATAATGAGATGTATTTCCAAAAAGGAACTGCTGACCTGGTCCCTTTGGGAATTTTTCTGGCCCATTCTCTGGCAGTTCAGCTTCCCATATTAAAAAGAAAGACAAAACGTTTAAAGCTCTGTGTTTACTTATGGAGAGGGAAGAGGAAACACACTGTACTCCACCAATTTGCTCAGTAAGGACTCGGAGTGAAGTTTCTCCTGACTTCAGGTATGCATGCTAATAAACTGCAGAGGTACTGTGTAGCCACTGGGGCCTTCTCAGTCCCCACCCAGGGAGGTGGAGGAAGGATGAGGTTGCACAGAAGGCTGGGAAGAAGAAGAGAAGGAGAAGAAGAGATTCGATTTATACTCCGCTCTTCACTCGGAGTCTCAGAGTGACTTATAAACTCCTTTTCCCTTCCCCTCCCCACAACAGACACCCTGTGAGGTAGGTGGGGCTGAGAGACCTCTTTTGAGAACTGCTCTTTGAAGAACAGCTCTGACAGAACTATGGCTTGCCCAAGGTCACATCAGTGGCTGCATGTGGAGGAGTGGGGAATCAAACCTGGTTCTCCCAGATTAGAGTCCGCACACTTAACCACTACACCAAACTGGCTCTCAGCCATCCATCCATGAGTCCCCTTCATTTGAGAGGCATACTGCATCTAGCCATGTCAGTCAGAAGCCATTAACCCTTAAGGTGTTTTAGAGAGAGAATCTCTACTCCGGGGTGTCAAACATATGGCCTGTGGGCTGGATCCATCCCCTGCAGGGCTCAGATCCGGCCCACGAGCTCTTCTTGAGATGGAGGTAGGTGGGTGGTGGGCTTCCTCTCTCTCGTTTCCATGCACGAAACCCCCAAAAAGCCAAGCAAAAGGCACCGTGTTCTTTGTCCCCTCCTCCCCAGTGCAGGATTCAACATTCCAAGCAAATGCAACACAAACAGTCGAGGTGCATCTTGATTGGCTGAGAAGCACCCTTGATGTAGCTATTTCAGCTCCCGAGAGCACTGATTGGTTGGAGCAGCTGGCCTGGGGGAAAGGGGGAGAAGAGAACATTTGATTTGCTTTTTGTTGTAGCTGTGCTGGGGGGATTTGGAGAAGGAAGCGGGGATCTGGGGTGTGGGGAGAGCAAAGGATCCCCTCTCCCCTTTTGGGTGCTGCAGCAAGGTAGGTGCTGTTTCCTTTCTTCCTGGCTGCTAGCATGCCGAAGCTTGCATGCCATCATCCTCCCCTCCCTCAGCTGTGCTGTGCGGGCTCTAGGACCCTGAGGTTCCAAGCACCAATGGCACAGATTCTGAGGCTTAGTTACGGAAGTAGCAGCAGCCATCTCTGCCACTGTCACCACCAGGCAAAAGGGAAGCTTGTCAGGAGCCGCAACCCAGCCGCTCCTGCCAGCGCTGGCCAGGACAGTTGGGCGATGGGGGCAAAGGAGAAAGAGGTGAGCAGAGCCAGATGAGCACCCTGTCTGGCTTTCACTAGGCGATGATGCTTCCCTTGCTGGCACATCTGAGCATACCCCCTGCACGTCCTGGGCAAGAGTGCCAGGAACCCCAGCCAGCAGGCCTTGGCTGGTGTGCTCCCCACAGCCCCCAGCTATTGGGCTCTGTTTGAAGAGCTCCTTGGAGCACCAGGCATGGAGAATTGAGGCAAGAGGGTGGAAGAAGTAGGAGGTCATCTGCAAGTTCCTCTTGGCTTGAGGACTGGCCGGGGGGGGGGGGGGGGGAGGATAGCCAAGAGGCCCCTTGGGGCCAAAGAAGGAATTGTCCCACTTTCTCTGCCCCCTCTCAGCTTCAGAAGTACAAACTGCAAAAGCTGGAGGCTGGGCATTACCCCGGATACTTGTTTCTCAAGGCTGGCTGGGGCTGCCAAAACTGGCGAGGCGGTGGTGCCTCTGAACATGGGCAGAAGGTCTTGCTTTCTTCCGCCTTCCCTGGCTGTCCAAATGTGCCGGAGTTCATTTCAGGCAGTGCCATAGACCACCTGGGGAAGGGCTTTCCCCTTGTGGCAGGGCTACTTCATGAGGACTGGCAGCCTGGAGAGACCCACTTTGGTCAGAGAAAATCTGACCAATCAGTCTGTGATTTGACAACTCTGGTGGTTCCTGCTTAGTTTGGAGTTCCAGGGCTTTGGGTGATGGGGTCGACATGAGCCACTTTTTTTGCCAAGTCATAGCTGCGTTATGTCAACCCCGTGGAGGTTTCAAGGTAAGAGATATTCACAGATGGCTTGCCATTGCCTGCCTCTGTGTAGCAAACCCCCGCCCCCAAGACCAGGGTTATTTTTTATTTTATTTTTTAAAAGAGGCGCTGGAACTTTCAAGAGGGAAATGAAGTTTTCAATCTGTATACTGAAAACTCATGGACTTTTAAACATTTTAAAAAGAATTTTATCAAAGAGGTTCCAGAACTCCATTCCGGTGCATTCCCCCAGAAAAAAAAGCCCTGCCCCAGACTACAAAGGTAAAAGGTAAAGGTTTCCCTTGCTCAAAAGCCAGTTGAATCTGACTCTAGGGGGTAGTGCTCATCTCCGTTTCCAAGCTGAAGCGCCAGCACTGTCCAATGACTTCTCTGTAGTCGTGGCCAGCATGACTAGACACCAAGGTGCACGGAATGTTGTTACCTTCCCACCAAAGCAGTACCTATTTATCTACTTGCAATTTCTTGCTTTCGAACTGCTAGGTTGACAGGAGCCGGAACCAGAGACGGGAGCTCCCTCCGTCATGCGGCACTAGGATCTCGAACTGCCAAACTACACACCTTCCAGTCTGTAGCTCAGCGTCTTAACCTCTGAGCCACCACACTACAAAATGAGCCTTAAATCAGACACGTCAAACATACAGCTCAGGGTCCAGAGCTGTTATTTGGCCTGCAAGCAGCTGGGAGGAAACCAGTCCAAATGTGGCCCCAAACTCTGCTGAGGAAAGGTGGTGAAATACGTTCCATGGCACAGGGCCCGCCTTAACAAAGTGACATTTATGTCAGATTTGGCCCTTGTAACAAATGAGTTTGACACCTCTGCTCTACACTCTATTGTGGTGGGCAAATCAAATGATGGATTCACTCTGTGGATCGTAAACCTGGCATTGGGGCAAGGAGGAGTTACACTTAAGGGCAGGAGGCAAGCGGGGACTGATGGCTTTTATTTTTAATGTTTTTATCCTGCCATCAGGCCTATGATTCTTAAGAAATAAACTGCAAGGTTTTTAATAATTCACCATACAAATATTGCTTCCAGGTTGGCGAATCTTTTTTTTTTTTTAAAGGAATGTATCTAAATGGCAAAGGATTTGCCGATGATGGTTGCAGGGAGCTTACAGAGCTGTGATCAATCATATTAAAATATTCATTCTGCCTCAAATTATTAAACTGTGCCATCTGATTGAATGTACTTCCAGACCTGATCTGGCAATTGGAGAGTGCTGAATTATAGATAAGCATTTCGGCCAAATGAATTCCACAGCCGTCGAACGATAATCCAGGAAGCTTGAATTTGGCAACGTGTTTATAAAATTGTAAAGAGTTATTTCTACTAATTTCCTTTGAGTCTGGCTTCCGTGAGGGTAAGGAATTAATTGCAACCAGTGACTTTAAGAATCGGGAAGATCTATGTGACCAGGAAACTAATCAGACCTCACCATCCCAACAGATATCCATAGACAGAAGGAACATGAAAAGAGATCTCCAAAAAATGGGGACAGCTACGACTTTTGACGGATGCGTTCTGTGTTCCCCTTCTATTCCCTTTCTGTGGCCATGCTGCTGTGTAAAGCTACACCACTGCTTGGAAGACAAACTTCAGGTTTAAATGGCCTCACTCTGGCTAGGTGCTCTGCCCTCCCTTCTGCTGTACTTGAAGGAAAATACAAGAATATTCCTTTCACAGATAGGCTTTGTTGTTGTGGTTCAGTCACACAGTCAAGTCCGACTCTTCGCGACCCCATGGACCACATCATGCCAGGCCCTCCTGTCTTCCGTCGTCCTCCAGAGTTTGCTTAACTTCATGTTCGTTGCATCGATAACACTGTCCAGCCATCTCATCCTTTGCCGTCCCTTTCTTCTTTGACCTTCAGTCTTTCCCAGCATCAGGGTCTTCTCCAGTGAGTGCTCCCTTCTCATTGGGTGGCCAAAGTACCTGAGCTTCAGCTTCAGTATCTGTCCTTCCAGGGAACAGTCAGGGTTGATTTCTTTTAGGATTGACTGATTAGATCTCCTTGCGGTCCAAGGGACTCTCAAGAGTCTTCTCCAGCACCATAATTCATACTGTGTACCTGTCCATTAAGGGAGGTTAAGACTACAGAGCACATGTTTTTTGTATGCCATATTATAAAGTGGCACGTAATAAGATCCTCTCTCCGTTGATTGAAAAAAAAAATCCAGGCCCTTCTGAAGAAGCTAGACTTGAGTTTCTTCTATCTGACAGAAATCCCAAAATCACCTACTAAGTAGCTAGTTTCTTTATGGCAGTACTCAGGTTACAGACATTTTATGGTAGTTAGGTAGTTATGGTAGTTAGATATTAGATTAAATTTTAATCTGCTTTTAATGTTTTATTGATGCATTTTAAAATTTTGGAATATTGTAAAGGTGTACTTCTTCTTTTTGTATGATTGGTCTAGGGACCGTAACAATAAACTGAACTTAACTGATTTAAATGGCCCAAAGAGGGAGGAAAAAAGAGTGTTGATTCTGCCATTTTGAAGGTGGAGGTTAGGTCTGTCCCCTCCTGGTATTGGCTGCAAGCAGAGCTTTCCAGTGAACACTCCCCCCGCAGCCACCCCAGAGTTGTTACTTGGGTCTAGTTCAAAGGCCAAAGTCTCAGGCAGTCCACCAGTCATGCTCAGAATGTGTACAGTGCTGTGTGGAAGTTCCCTTTAAATCTCCATTCCCCAAAAGAACCATGCATGAAAACCACCTGCCTAGCTCATGTTTATCTCACCCTTTTCTCCAAGGAGCTCAGGACAGAATGCATTGTTCCCTTTCCCCCTTTTTATCTTCTGCAAGCTAGGTTATCTCCTGATTCAGTAAAGAAGCAAATGGACCATAGTTAATAGTCTGGACTTCACAATAAAGTTCAGGTTAACATGAAAGTTGGAATCTTTAATTACTGAACTGGAAGGGGAGGAGGAAAGGGGAGATGTGAGTCCAAAAACCCATGCCCAGGTTTGTTGCTATGTCTGAAGCATGCCTCATTGTTCAGTTTGCAAATTTTGCTTACTGGTCCCATTCCTCTGCCTTTAACAGGAGGTAAATACACAGAAAACATAAATACATGAAGCTGCCATGCACGGAATCAGACCATTGGTCTATCACAATCAGGCTTGTCTACTCAGACTGCCAGTGGCTCTCCAGGTCTCAGGATAAGGTCTTCCACTTCAGTGACTAAATGATCCTCCCCTTAACAGGAGATGCTGGGCATTAGGGCTACCTCCTCATTGCCCACAACTGCTCAGAGCGGTAATGGGAGAAGAGTCTTCCCTCTAAGCTGAGTTAGTCTGAGCTAGCTCACCATTTTTTAGCCTCCAGCTGACACATTTTTGTCTTAACTCAGAAAGGATGGCTCCAGAGCAAACTAATTTATGCAGTAGGCAAATCACTTGCTCACAACTTTAATGCCAGTAGCTCACAAAATAGAATTTTTGCTCACAAGACTCCACAGCTTAGAGGGAACATTGGAGAAGACTAGTTCAAAAAATTGGCATTGCCATTTTTACCATAGAGTTTCCAGCTATTCCTAGAGAGACCCAGCCTCACTTCTGGGTTTTACCTGGAAGTGATGTTGTGGTACTAGGGTTGCTGGGTTGACTTACCTGGCCAATGGGGGTCTCCTGATGTCCTTCTGGGAAATTGGAAGTGATATTGGGCATGTTTGAGCCTACTTCCAGTTGGGGGTGACACTCTGGTTTGGGGGCAAAACTCTATGATAAATTCAGCTTCAAACCATAGTTTTGCTCAAAAACCAGAGCATCACCCACAACCAGAAGAAGTCCTGAAACTGGAAGGAGGCCCAAAATTGGAAGGAGGCCCGACAAGGGCTGGAAACCGTACATGGTATAGACATCTGCTCCCCATGTCCTCACCCCCAAAGCTCTTACCAGTTACCAGGCATGATCTGGCAACCCTTTATGGGAATTAAACCTGAGACCTTCTTCATACAAAGAAAATGTTCAGCTACTGAACCACAGCTCCTTCCCAGAAATTAAACAACTGACCTTTCTTGTCCCCCCCTGCTGCTTAATTTCCCATCTGACTCATTTATTCTCTTTTTACAAGCAGAGGGTTGGGGGGAATAAAAGATTTGGTGACCGTACTGGATCGCCAGACTATTCTTCAGTCTCTTGCATGGCCTGTTGCCAACTTACCAGTTTAGCTGCTTTCTCAGAGGAAAAGCACCATTTGGCTTTTAAGCAACGGTTTCCTCAGCCTAGAGAGCAAATGGTTATTTTTGCATTTTTGTTACTCTTCTCCCTCCTCCTCCCCCCCCCTCACTTGAATGCGTGGTTACAAATAACTGATGTTCCACCATGGGAGGCCCTGGCGTGCAAACGCTCGGCATCATTAACATTCTCTCGCATTGTCAGAACATTATGACTCAGACACAAAACTTTCAGCAGCCCGGGAGTGAATTTTCATCTCTCTACTAAAATGTTAATGTGATTAGCTTTGCCGTAACTTCTCTTTAAGAACTGACTGTGCTGAGTTCTCACCAGCCTCTTTCAACTGAAATAACTTGCATTTTATTATTTGGAAAATGAAAACCTGACTCTCTTTTAAGGGCATTGCCAGAGTCTGTCTGTGCAGCGAAAGGTTAAGCATTTAAGCAGGGCAACTAAATCTCTGCACTTCCTGATTTATTGTATGGACTTTTGACTCCTGGTTACCCAATGAATGCCCAAATGTTGGGCCAGAATTCTCTAGTGTGCTTTGGGGGCATGGCTGGCGCACCCTGAGAAATAAATGAAATAATGCCTGTTAGCAAAAATACTACCCCATCCAGAGAGGAGATTACCGGCTGGCCTCTGAATGCTGGGGCTTTTTGTTTACTCTCAGTCATCCTTCAGTGAGGACAGGTAATTCTGCCCTGCCCCCCTGCACTGGGGAGTTAGACTTTAAAGCAGAGGCACAGAAGAATTACTCATAGTAGAATTACAGGAAGCTGCCCATCACATCTCATGTAAAACTCATTGCTCTACGGTTTATCCATTGAGGAGGTATACCAACAATGGTGACTCATAGAGAGGCACAGAGGTATGGTTGCCAGCTCCTAGTTGGGAAATACATGGAGATTTGGGGGCTGGAGCCAGAGAAGGGCGTGGTATGGGGAGGGACTTCAGTGTCACAGTCCACCTTCCAAAGCGGCCATTTTCTCGGGGTGAACTGATCTTTGTCACCTGGGGAATCAGTTATAATCCTGGGAGCGCTCCAGCCTCCACCTGGAGGTTGGCAACCTGACACCGAGGGGTGCTCATTGAGCTAATTATTCTTGTTCTTATACGTTCTGTGGTAAACTTTTGGGGAAGCAAAAGTATAGCATGCCTCTAGTTTAAATTCGGGTGGGGGGAGTCTCAGCTCTCAGAAGTGTGATAATGTTTTGCACTACAATTATATTGACTGATCAAGGCAGCAGTCCCAAGGACACTTTCCTGGGAGTAAGGCTCAGTGAACAACATGAGACTTACATCTGCATAGACCTGCCTAGGACTGCTCCCTACATCCATTAGCCTTTGATGTTTTTTTAGCCCAGTGGGCACTGGAATATTCTTATGAACAATGAGTAGGGACGGGCATGAACTGATTTTTTTCTGGTTTGTGGTTTGTGAACTGAAGTTCACAAACTGAAGTTCACAAACTGAAGAACCACGACAAACTTCCACAAATGTTGGCGCAATTTGTGATGGGTCATGGTTCTTAACGAGAAACAGCTGAGTGGCTTGGAGCTCCCCACCACTCAGCTGCTTGGTTTGAATGGCTCGGAGCCATTTAAATCCTGCCTTTAAACTCTGGGAGCCATTTAAACCCTGCTTTTAGCTCCCTGCAGCTTTTCACAGGGAGCAGAAAGCAGGGTTTAAACGGCTCCCTGGCCAACAGAAAGGGAAGGGATTCCCTGAAAGACACTTTGCCTCTTCCTTTCTGCTGGCCAGGGAAAGCCACATCCAGAAGAAAGGAGGGGGTGAAATGCCCCCTGGGAAACACTTCACCCCCATATTTAACCCTCTGGTTTTGCACACACACCCCAGCTTTGAAGCGGTGGGGAGCAAAGCCAGAGGGTTAAATGCCACTACTTTTGTGGTGAGCAGAAAACAGGGGTTTAAACTTTAAATGGCTCGTGAACCTATACAAACTGGTTCGGTTCACGAATGGGCGTATCGATTTATGTAGGTTTGTGGTTCGGTTCACGGTTCAGCTATGGACCACAAACTGAACCACAGAAATGCAGGTCGTGCCCATGCCTCACAGGGAGCATAGGCCCAGACATGCCTCCTCTCAATAAACCATAAGTGTCAAGAGGTATCATGAGTAAATGAATTCCTTCTCAAAATGAAACAGTACGAATGAAAAAGGTCCACAAAAGTTAGAAAAAGGGACGCAAGATCATTTATCTGCAAATGATATGAAATCCAAATGCATCAGAGCGTAACACTAAATGATCATGTAGGGAGACTGCTGCTGTGCGGAGCTCTTGCTCTGATTCCCACCCCTTCCCCCCATTTAAGTGGATTTACATCTCGCTTCTGCACAGCATCCTTGTGCTTCCCCAGACCGCCCAGGTGGTGTTCCTTGGCTGGGCTGCAACTTCCCCCAAACCTGCTTCAATACAAACTTTCTGGGAAGGTCTTACCCAAAGTGAGTTTGAGAAAGTATGGAAGGGAGGGCGCAGATTTCCACACCTTGTCAGGGGGTGCGCGTGTTGAACTGGCGTGTTAGCACCAGAGCAGAGATTCACAGCAAACGTGCAAGTAAAGTGCAGAGCTTACGTCCCACAGAGTCCAATGTCCACACAGCCAAGTAGGGAAGGAATATATACAGGGTTTATTTACAAAGCCTGTTGTTAAAGCAGGTATACACTGTTCAGCACAAATCACCATACAGTCTGACACAGTGCTTCGCCCACATTCAAATATACAGAAGAGAAAGATACACTGTACATCATTCACTTATATACATTGCCCAGCCAATCACCACTGACTGCTGAGTCACTCTGACTGCTGTACAACTGTGCCAGTCAGAACCTGTTTGATCCAGCTAGAGCTGCTGCCTATGGAGCTCTCAGCTGTCACTTAGCTGTCACATAGATCAGCACCATCAGGAATCTGGATTCATATCTTTATGCCCTGTCACTCCCCCTAAGATACTGAGTTGAAGATTCCTAACTTTTGTTTCAGATAAGTAAACCTGTTAGGGTCTAAACACTTAGTGAACAAATCTGCTATGTTCTCCTCTGAAACACAGTGTTGTAATTTTACCAAACCTCTTAGTATGGCATCTCTCACATTCTGGTAACACATGTTGATGTGCCTGCTCTTCCTTGTTACATTGAGAGTGTTAGCTAGCTGCTCTGCTGCAATGTTAGCACACACACACAAAAAACCTCATTGGTAATTTTTACATCAAATCCAAAAACAGTTATTAGTTACAGTAATCATTCCATTTGTGTTACACAATCACTTAACGCTGTTTTAAAGTTTTCCACAGTATTAATGCACCATTTACAAATACAACATATCCAGTTGTTGATTTCCCATCATCGCGCTCTCCCCACGAAGAATCACTATAAGCTGTTATATGACTTTCTAAATGTGCATTTAGGACCAATTTATCCTTAATTGTGCCCTTCAAGTATCTAAGAATTCTTTTTGCAGCTACCCAATCTTTGTTGTATGGATTTTGGCACTTTTGACTCAGTAAGTGCACTGCTATGCTTATATCTGGTCTGGCCCAATTTGAAAGATACAACAAAGATCCTATTAAAGATTGATATGCATGTTTGTTTTCAAATAACACATCATTTGGTTCCTTTACATAGCCTGTACTCATAGGACTAGTCACCACATTTGCTGTTTGCATGTTATATTTTTCCAAAAGACTCGCAATTTTGTTTTCTTGGGACATTGTGAAAAAACCATTCTCATCTTTAGCAATATCAATTCCCAAGTAATGTTTGATTTCACCCAGATGCTTCATTTTAAACAAATTACTAGTGTTATTTATGAACCATTGCAACTGTTCATCTTCTTTAAACATAAAACACAAATCGTCTACAAAAATCATAAGATAACATGTTGTTGTACCAATACACTTGGCATACATACAAGGGTCAGCTATGGACTGTTTAAAACCCAAATGTGTTAAGGCATCACTTAAACACAGATTCCAATTCCGTGCACTTTGACGTAGACCATACAGTGATTTGTTAATCTTAAGTACTAGATCATTACTAGCCTCCTCAAAACCAGGTATTTGTGCCATGTACAAATCCTCTTCAACCTTTGCATTTAAGTAGGCTGTTATGAAGTCAAAATGGTGTACTCTGAGGTTCTCTTTTCCTGCTTTACATAAAGCTAACTTCAAGGTGTCTGCTTTCACTGTGGGAGCAAATATCTCATCATAGTCAGACCCATAAATCTGAGAAAAACCTCTGGCAACCAGCCTTGCCTTTGGTTGTATCCCACCATTTGGTAAAGTTTTTTTCTTATACACCCATCGACATCCAATGACTTGTTTGCCATCAGGCATAACAGTTGGTGTGAACACTTTGTTTTCAATTAGGGAATCATATTCTTGCTGCATAGCTTTAAACCACATTTGTTTTTCAGACTCAGGCAACTTTATTACTTCACTATATGTTTGTGGTTCTTTTACATACACCAGGTTAACATCAGTAAACCCATATCTGGCAGGTGGAATTCCTTTGGTGACACGAGTAGACACTCTAGGTAGCACTTGTTCCTCTTGCACCTCTTGCTCACCATTCCCCTGTTCCTGTTTCACATTATCAGAAAACTGCTGACTCACAGCACCACTTTGAGATTCTACACTCTGTGTTCTCTCTGTTACGGGCAAATGCACTTGTTCAGGCACCTCATTCGCATGTATTCTGTTCCAGTTACTATGTTCTGAAAAGTTTGCACTCCTGCTAAAACTTAGCCTATTGTTCTGGTCTGCAAACCTGTATGACTTTGCCCCTGCCTGGTATCCAAGAAAAAGAAGTTTCTTAGCTGTTGCTCCCCCTTTCCTCCTCTGTGGTAAAGGGATATTCACCCACGCCTTTGATCCAAAAACTCTTAGATAATCAAGGTTGGGTACTTTGTTATATAGAGCCCTGTAAGGGATATCATCAATGCTACTAGTCCATAATCTGTTTACAATGTAACAGGAAGCTTGCAAAGCCTCTGCCAAGTAAGACTTCCCTAGACCAGCATCAGTAAGCATACATTTCATCATTGTTTGTAGAACACCATTGCGTCTCTCAGCTACTCCATTTTCCTGTGGGGTTCCCACATTTGCTAATCTGTGGCTGATCCCCTGCTTGACCAACCAAGTTTTAAACTCATTTGACAAAAATTCACCACCACGGTCTGTTTGTATTGAGCACACTTCACCCAATTGTTTCTGCACCATCCTGTGCCAGTACTTGATAGTACTAAATGTTTCTGATTTGTTTTTCAAAATATAAAGCCAAGAAAAATGTGTGTAATCATCAGTCAGAACCAACGCATACCTGTTATGTGCAATGCTATTGCAAAAAGGACCCATCAAATCCGCATGTACTAAGACTAAAGGCTTTACTGAAACTCTGTTAGACCTTTTAGCCACGGGGAAAGCTTTACTCTTGCTGCTCTTGCAGATGTCACAATCTAGAAAAAGCTTACAAGGTTTGACTCCCTTGTCCCCTGTTATCTCTAATGTTTTGGCTATTGCTTTGAACCCGGCGTGTCCGAGACGCCTATGTAATAAGTGCTGGCATTGGTCATGTATTTTGGCATTCATTACAGATTTAGCGTGTTCACTGGCATTGTCTAGCACAAACACATTGTTACTCAAATGCCCCTCAGCATACACATTATCCCCTTTTGTTATTTTGCACACCTTATTCTCAAACAACACATGAAAACCTGCTTCATTTAAAGCTAGTATACTAAGCAAATTATTATCCAACGAAGGAACACAAAAGACATCTGTAAAGGTGTGTTTGAGAGTGGGAAAATAAACACTCCCTTGTGCAGTTACCTTAGCAGTTCGACCATCAGCTAAACTTACAGTAGGCACAGTAGGAGACCGACTGTCTTGTAGCAAAGACTCTGTTACAAAAGATTAAAGAGGCTCCACTGTCCAATAGCCATGGGTGTTTAGAACTGCCTTTAGCTGCCACAACCAACAAAACAGTCTGCTCCGCCGTCACTCCTTGAGCTGAAGCAAACTCCTTCCCTTGTTTACGCCGTCGTGAACAGTCTCGGAGAAGATGCTTTTCTGAGCCACACGAAAAACATCTCTTGGTAACTTTCAAAGCTGTTTGTTGAGCAAAACCTTGCTTCTTCTGGCTGGAAGCTGGAAAACTGCCGCTGCCGGCTTCAGGTAACTCCCTCGCTCTGGGTTGCTGCCAACTTGCAAAACAACACTGTTCATTCTGCCGTGCCTCGTGCTCAAGCAATCTTCCCTGGACATATTCCAAGGTTAAAGTAGCTGGGTCTGCTGATTCCAAGGCTGTTACGACCATGTTATAATCCTGTGTGAGCGAACTAAGCAGAAGAAAAACTTTATCTTCTTGGCTCACAACTTTTCCACGCTGTTCCAAGAGCTGGAAACATTCTGCCAGGTTGTCTAAATGCTGCCTCACTGTTTGCCCTGGGAACATTACAGTCCTGTACAAACGACGTGTGAGGGCAATTAAAGAACCAGCTGTTTTAGCCACATAAACGGCATTCAAAGAGTCCCAAGCTGCTTTGGCCTCGGTCTAAACGAGCTGACTATCAGACACAGACAGTATTATACTTGCCAAAGCTTTTTCATCCTGGACTGTTTAAGCAGCCGTCGGTGCTGCCGGGGGAGACTCCACATACCTCCACAGTCCTTCACGCTTCAGATAATGTTTCATCCGAACAGACCACACATTGTAGTTGGATGGGGTGAGTTTCTCCACAACCTGGGTTACTGGAACCTGCGCCATCCTGGTTTCCTCAGACTCACCAGACTCCTGGTCACTCTCACTGGAAAACTCTGTTTCGCTCTCCTCCTCTTCCTTCACCTCAGACTCGCTGGACAACATTCAAAGGACACTTCTAGGGTGCTCTGCCACTTACTCCACAGTAGAGCGCAGCCGCTAGTGGAGGACTGGGCCCATAACCCTGTCAGGGGGTGCGCGTGTTGAACTGGCGTGTTAGCACCAGAGCAGAGATTCACAGCAAACGTGCAAGTAAAGTGCAGAGCTTACGTCCCACAGAGTCCAATGTCCACACAGCCAAGTAGGGAAGGAATATATACAGGGTTTATTTACAAAGCCTGTTGTTAAAGCAGGTATACACTGTTCAGCACAAATCACCATACAGTCTGACACAGCGCTTCGCCCACATTCAAATATACAGAAGAGAAAGATACACTGTACATCATTCACTTATATACATTGCCCAGCCAATCACCACTGACTGCTGAGTCACTCTGACTGCTGTACAACTGTGCCAGTCAGAACCTGTTTGATCCAGCTAGAGCTGCTGCCTATGGAGCTCTCAGCTGTCACTTAGCTGTCACATAGATCAGCACCATCAGGAATCTGGACTCATATCTTTATGCCCTGTCACACCTCTCCGCCGGGCTTGTCAACTTCCTGATAGGGCCTGGAGAGCTCCTGGAATTACAACTGATATCCAGACTACAGAGATCAGTTCCCCTGGAGAAAATGGTTGCTTTGGAGGGTGGACTGTATGGCATTATACTGTGCTGAGTTTTCTCCCCTCCCCTGTCTCCATGCCCCAAATCTCAGAGTTGGCGACCCTACTCCCCAGCTATGCTAGGTGACATTTCCTTCCCTCCCACCATTTTTCCTGTTACCAACTGTGGGCGTCTTGTCTTAACACACTGTAGGGATATACAGAATACCACTGAGTTAAAAACATGCACACACAACTCAGCAGACTGAGAGCCAGTTTGGTGTAATGGTGAAGAGCGAGCGGCAGGCTATAATCTGGAGAACCGGGTTTGACTCCCCACTCCTCCACATGTAGCCTGCTGGGTGACTTTGGGTCAGTGACAGTTCTCTCAGAGCTGTTCTCTCGGAGACTCCGAGTGAAGGGCGGGGTAAAAAACCAACTCCTCCTCCTTCTCCTCCTCCTTCCCTGTCAATAGGGGAGGGCATGGCAGAGAGGAGAGGAAAGCACAGAGTAAATCTCCATTTAGGCTGTTTTTACATCTGACTTTCCCGCTGGAATCATTCTAGTTCCAAAAAAACCTGCCCACACCTCTGTGCGGTGTGAAACCGTGCTGCTACTGAAATGTCCACATCTACTAATTGCCCTCCTGTGGTCAAGCTAGTATTCAACCGGCTTGATTCTGCTTTAAACAATTGCTGTTGATTAGTGCACTTAGACCCCCTGGAGTGAAATTTCACACCACTGTGAAATCAGCGCAGGAAAAGACAGCAGTCAAACTACTTTAGAGGGGAGATGTAAAATGACCCTTAGAAGAAGGGTTGCCACTGAGTGTGTCTCTAGATTCTCTACAGCAGTCAGTGCATAATGTGGAATTGTCCCCATCCCTAAATTGGCCTTTAGAATTGGATAAAAGTAGGTGTAATTATCTATCTAGTACATTTTTATCCCCCCCCCCCCCTTCCTCCAAGGAGCTCTTTCATCTGTGTACATGATCGAATAAGCTTCAAACCCACTTGTTACTTTATTGAAAGTGTAAACCTAGCTAATTTCTCAGTCCCTGGCTGGATGGGATCTTAGGGAGGGTCGTTTCAGAGGGTAGTAGTGCGGGTCTCCCATAGAACCATTAGATTCAAGTCCCGTAGCTCCTTAGAGACCAGCAAGATTTTCGGGGTGTGAACTTTTGAGAGTCAACGCTCCCTTCATCAGACAGGAGCAGTGTAGGAATGGAGGTCTCTGAGTCCTTTTATCCCAGTCAGGAGGTGGGAGGGGTGTTGTAAAGTATGTATGTCAAGGATGCAGAGGTACAATACGCAGAGCAATTAGCCTGATTAGAGCAGAAGGGAAATGCTGGAGAGGGGGCAGAAAAGTAGCATCTGTAGTAGAGAGATAAGAATCCGTTGTGTCTCTCAGCCCTGGGTGGGGTCCATTGTTCTGAACTTGTGGAGGTAGACCCCTTTCTCAAGAAGGGATGTGTGTTTTAAATACATTTTAGTGGTGGGTGGTGGGTGGGAGAGTGAGATATCATTCCGTTACTGCAAGCAAGCCAAGCTGAATTTCAGTCTGCTGCAGTCAAGAATGTAATAAAGATCTAGCTGCAGTTGAATTTAAATCTGGTTAATCAGATAAAGCAATCCTAAATTTATCACTTCTCTCAGTTTTGTAAACTGTGTTTAAAAAAAAAAAAAGCATTTCCTTTAAACCCCTGCTCTACCAGGAATCTACAGTTTAGCTTAGAACAGCAGCAGCTCTCCAGGGTCTCAGGTAAAGGTTCTTTCACAGCAACTACCTCCTGGTCCTTTTACCTGGAGATGCTGGGGTTGAACCTGGGATCACCTTCACACCAAGCAGATGTTCTACCACTGAGCCACAGCCTCTCCCCAAAAGAGTCCTATGCTCTTTGCAAGTTTTATAGGGGAGGAGAGAAGCACATTTGCCCTGGCACATCGCAATTTTTTTTACAACCAGCCAGAATGTGTTTGCTAATCCTAGGGCTTAGACAGTAGCTGTTCTGGGTTTTCCGAGAGCATTCAACCATGTGGGTGGTTGCCACGCAGCATGGTCGACATTTTCCCTGACTGAAATGCTTAATGAGGCCAATTACGAGGACTGAAGTATGCAGAGACTGGAAATTATAAGGATGGGTAAACAAGTTTTGTATTGCTGCCCAAAAGCCCCCTGGGGAAACGACAACTCCGGCTTTCTTCCGGCACCACCGTCTGTACACTGGAGAATATTTTGCACTAAAACTGAAAAGGGTTGGGAGGTTGACGGAGGCCTGGCAGTTGTGTCAGTGTTTGTGGAGGTTTCTGAGAACTTCTCGTCTTGTACAGAGCTAAATGAAGAAAGAGCTAAATGAAAAAAGAGTTTTGGCAACCACGAGTCGCACGACCAGTCAGATTCTCTTCTGCAAGTTTCCCAGCAGTACATATTGTACTTATTTGGGGAGGAGATGCCTTGGACACTGCTTGGACAGAGACCTTGCCTCTATGTCTCCCTCTGCCCAGCACTTGGCACCCATGGGGCACCCCAGGAGGGCAACCCTGGGCACCCCGGGAGGAATAGCCACTTGCCAACCCCCTTTTAAGATAGCATGTCCAAAATGGTGGAAGTCTAGGTAGTACAGAGAACCACTACCAGCATTCAAAGTTATAAAGTATTTATTTTAAAAAAATGTCTATAAGCATACTTTTAGCACAGCATCAGATCTGAGCAAGGAAAACAAAAGAAATTGGTAACAGAGCAAATCCTCTGTCCCTCTCACTATACATGCCCTGCCAGGTGTTAAAATGGGCTCTTTGAGCTTAGGATGTTACAAATCTCTACAGAATGTCCATTACCCCAAAGCCTGTTCCAGCTCTGGGGGCGAGCACATGGTCAACGGGGACCTTGCTCCTGCTGGAGAGTTTTGCCTGCTCTCCCCAACTCAGCAGCCCAGGAAAAGAGGGCTACTTCCTATTCTATCACCTCTGTTTCCCCCTCCCACTTGACCTGGTCAGCCCAGGTCAGAGGAAGCTTTTCCTGTCTATTTAGCATTCTCATACCTCCAACAATCTGTTACCTGCTTGAAGAAGGGGGGAGTGCTTGACCCACCCATTATCTCTCTGGCTAGACCTATTAGCATTTGAATGAAGGTGTGGGGGGAGCCATTGTCCAGATTTCCCTGCCCAGAGAGGGGGGAAAGGAAACTTTTAACACACCAAGTGGAGGTTTGCTGCTAGCCAATTTCCAAGGAAATAACCACATTTCTTCACAGTAGTAATGAGTTTTGTGACAGTCTCATGCATGAAGTGCTTGGAATGCCTTACTGCCAGTGAAATTTGTAGCTAATATAGGACAATTTCACACATTACGCAGCAATGAACCTGGGTTGTTCAGGAAGGAGTCACAGCCAATCCTAGCTCTCTTAATGAGCGCCCCCTGGATGGTACCTATTAACTTTTTTAAAAAATGATAATGGCAGAGATGCCCAGAAATTTCCACTGATAGAATGGATTTCTATCAGAGGTACAGGACTTTCTTCCCTCCCCCACCTCATTGCAGCTCCTGAAGGATAAGGAACAGTATGAGGGGGTGAATTGGAAGGTGAAATCAGCAAAAATAATCCCTCTTTTCCTTTAGTAGAAATCTACTGCTGTATCCAAACCAAGCTTGCCAGCTGCTGCCTTGGATAACAGATGTCGGTGTTATGTGCCCTCAAGTAGCATCTAACTTTCGGTGACCCTATGAATGAATGATCTCCAGAACATCCGGTCATTAACAGCCTCATTCATGTGAAAAAGTGTGTGCGCACATGAAAGCATAAATAAGCCTTGAATAAAACTTGGTTGGTCTTAAAGGTGCCGCTGGAGTCGAACTTTGTTCCGCTGCTTCAGACCAGCACAGCTACCCACCTGAATCTAGACTTATTCATGTCTTGCAAACTGAAGGTTGTGGCATCCTTTATTGAATCAATCTGTCTCATGTTGCTTTTCCTACTGCTCTCAGCTTACCCCAGCGTTATTATGTTTTCCAGTGTGTTTTGACTTTTCGTGATGCAAGTCCAATGCTCCCTCTAAGCTGTGGAGTCTTGTGAGCAAAAATTCTACTTTGTGAGCTACTGTCATCAAAGTTGTGAGCAAGCGATTGGGCTGCTGCATAAACTAGTTTGCTCTGGATCCATCTTTCCTGAGTGAAGACAGAAATGTGTGAGCCGGAGGCTAAAGAACTGTGAGCTAGCTCACACTAACTCAGCTTAGAGGGAACACTGGCAGGTGACCAAAGCATGATAACTTCATTTCAGTCATTTTAGCTTCTAGGGAGAGTTCAGGCTTGATTTGATCTAGAACCCACTGATTTGTCATTTTGGCAGTCCATGGTATCCAAAAAACCCTCCTCCAGCACCACTTTTCAAATGAGGATAGCGGATGCTGCTCTTTACATCTCCAGTTAAAGCTCGAAACAAGGCAGCTTCAATAGCCCAGTTTGCCACACTCCTCCATTTTGGTGTAGTGGTTAAGATTTCCAGGTATGTATGCCCTGATCTGGATGGTCCAAGCTAGCCCGATCTTGTCTGATCTCAGAAGCTCAGCAAGGGTCAGCCCTAACTGGCAGACTACCTGGATCCAGGGAAGTCTTGGATTGTTATGTGGAGATAGCCAATGGCAAACTACCTCTGTTCTTCTCTTGCTCTGAAAACCCTATGGGTTGCCATAAATCAGCTGTGGCTTGATTAGAAATGCCAACCTCCAGGTTGTACCTGGAGCTCTCCTGCTATTACAATTGATCTCCAGATGAGCAAGACCAGTTCCCCTGGAGAAAAGGGCTGCTTTGGAGGGTGGACTCTATGGCATCATACCCTACTGAGGTCCCTGCCTCTCCAGGCTCCACCCCCCAAATCTCCAATCCAGAGCTGGCAAACCTAGGCTTGATGGTGCTTCCCACCACCATCAGGCTATCAGTGTTCCTTCTCTAAATAATTCTTTGTGTTCTTAGTTCAGAGTCAGTCCTGTTGGATTCAGTGGCAATTCTGGATTCTGAAGATGGAAAATAAAAATTGCAAATGTATGTGTGTGTGGGGGGGATCAGACTTGTTGATCAGGAGCTACTAATCATGGCTGTGGTCACACGCACTTTCAGTCCACTTTCAATGCACTTTCAAATTGGATTTTGCCAATTCATTGAAAGTGCATTGAAAGTGGATTATTTAGTGTGTGTGACCGCAGCCAATGAGTCTCGAGACTGAGGGCCCCTAACTGTCTGTGCTTTCACTGATAGACAACTCTTTTTCTTCCCTAGAGCTCTCCCTGCCATGATGCAGTGGGTCCGGACTCAGAGAGCGGGCGAAAGCGGTATCAACATCGTCACAGCGGACTTCGTAGAACTCGGCGACTTCATCAGCACAATCATAAAGCTGAACTACATCTTGGATGAAGGCGAACCCGATACGACTTGATAGTACCGTAATGTCACCCAATATGCTTTTCTGTGGAACTTTTCCCAGTTGTGTTAGGTTGTAATCTTATGTGACAGATTTCGCAAGCACATACCAAATTTTTCTTTTGAAGTGTTGAGAACTTGGAAAGAGTGTGTTAAAATGGGAGGCCTTTCCCCCCCATTTGTTTCAATCATTACTTGACATCGATTATCTTGTGTCTCGTGAAACCCAACCAGGTTTCAGTCACGCTTGTTTTCTGATTAGAGAAAGCCATTAATAAATATTCCATCCACAACCAAATGTGCTTTTGACAATGGTTTGCTGTGTTTAATTCATAAATGGCAGCCATATATTGACCTATGTGCAATAGTTTCTCCATTGTCATTAGGAATTTTGCTACGGAATGAAAACAAGTGTATTATCCTGCCAAGGTGCTCCATTAGCCAGCGTGCTCCATTTTATTAACATTGCACTATGTATAGCATTCATTGGTGGCATCAAGGTTTTTTGGACTTGGTGGTGGAAGGGGAAGAGGAAGGGAAGACATGTTCAAAACCATGCCCTCACCATCCAAGACAAGCAAAAAATAATAATAATAACAAGCAGTTGCATTTCCAGTTTCTAGCTGGCAGTTTTTCTGGACCAAACCCTTTTCACTTTGAATATGTGGCATGGTTACAGTTTTCTTCTTTTTTAATAATATCAAATCCTTTCATTGGTCCAGCTGTAGTCAGGATGGAACCAGTCAAGCTGAGTTGCCCCTGCAATGGCTGCTCAGTTTGGAGTTGTTCAGCAGTGACTAATGAGCTCCTCCCATGAGGCCCTTAGTGAGGTCTGAGAGTTTAGTGCCCCCGTGGCAATGCTGCCACCACTGGGGATCACCTCGGCTCATCCCTGGGTGCCAGTGGCCCTCCAGGGTAGAGGCCAAGTGGGGGCATTCCCAGTCAGCTAAAGAGCCAGTCCATCCCTGATCAGGCATGCCATTTGCCACCTGCCCCCATCCTGAATTCCCCACTCTCAATGATTTGAGGAGCGGGGTAGAAAACGAGGGGAATAGTGTTGATTATGATGCCCTAGGTATTTCCCTTAGTCTCTATGGTCTCTACCATAGATATTATGGGGAGGCAGTTCCTAGAGTGTCACTCAGAAGTGATATTACTTCCTCCTGAAACTGCACCTTCTCTGGGCACTCCCCCCCCCCCCCCCCAGTCTCCTGGCATTTGCTGATTGTTTATCTAACTTTGTCCCTATGCAAGTGGTGGGTGACCTGCCACTAGTTGCTGAGGGGGAGGGCAGAATTGCACTATAAAGTTTTGAAGAGTGATCTTCATTTAACTTTTGAAACTATAGCATTTTGCGAAGTGGGTGGAAACATCATCGTCTTCATTTGCACTATATTAAATACATTTTTGTGTCAGACACTTAAGGCAATAGACAGTGAATCACCAAATTCAACTAAACATTGAACGAAAAACAGAAACACAATAAAGCTATTACTTCTAAAAATGGAGAAAGGAGCAGCAAATGCCATGACCGTGCTTTGTAAAAATAATATTTAATAGCTATGCTTCAGAATGACTGATGTTATGCTTAAATATCCATATTTGTTTCTTTTAGAAATTTCTACTTCCCCAGTACAGACTTTTGGCAAAACAGGAAAAGCCCTTTTCAATTAAGACACCTGGAGCCACAAGTTAATAATATTGTTTTATCCTCACCATTTAATTTTTTTAATTCTATTGGATAGTGAAAAAAATATTGTTTACTAAAATTTGGGGTGAATTATTAAAGAGTAGACCAAACCAGTTTATGGTTAATAACATTCAGCTATAACCTTTCCTTGTCTAATGATCTGTGCCGTCAAGCTGTTCATATCACCTTCCTTGTCCGACGGCAACAAGGGCCGTCTTACATGATTCTTAATGGATCATCTAACCGATCTAGTTGGAAGGGGAAAGGAAATACCTGCGCCATCTTCCCCTCCATACACACAATTGGATTGTGTTCTAAAATGGGTGGTAGAATCAGAGGATGTGGGACCCTGGAATATGTAACCAAAATGCTGTCAAGTCATCTTAAAGGAAGATAAAGAAAAGGCCAGGGGAGAGGAATGGGATTTCTCTTTCACTCTCTCAGAAAGACTCAGGAAATGCAGCCTACCTGAACTGATTTGCAGGCTGTCATGTTGCCAGGAGCCCTCTCAGACCTTGGCCTTCAAGGGTTAATCCAGACCTTTTCACAACCAAGCCTCCATTTTACCTTACGGTCTCCTCACATCCTGGTACTTCTACTACTTCTCTCCCACCCATTTTCTGCTTTTAGCTCTTATGGATAATTTCCAGTCACCATCTCCCCTCTCCCCAGTCTCTCACAGGCTTGCCAGCTCCAGGTTGGGAAATTCTTGGAGATTTGGGGGTATAGCCTTGGGGAGGATGGGGTCTGCAGAAGGGAGAGGCTGCAAGAGGCCATTGAGTCCACCCTCCAAAGCAACCTTTTTCTCCAGGGGGATTGATCTCTGTAACCTGGAGATCAGTTGTCATTCTGGGAGATCTCCAGGCCCCATCTGGAGGTTGGCAAACCTAGTCTCTCACATGATTTCTGTTTCCAGGTACTACATCATGGGGTATAGCTAGCTCTCTTTCCTCCATTCTTCAGAGTTTCTGGACCTGCTTTGTCCTCTTCCATCCTCTGCTGCCTTGCTCCCACTCTTTGGTCTGGTTTGAAAGGACAAAGCCACTTTTGTAGTCAGCTGCCTTCTGCTCCCAAGTGGCTGCCGTTGATCTCAGGAGTGGGAGAGGCGATTATGAGGGAGCTGGTTTGCTCAAGTGAAACCTAGCATATATCCTTTGCCACTTCAGTGTCTTTATCAGAGAACTAACCATCGCGTGATACAACACACCCACTCAAAGAGGGCCTGAGGGGTAAAGGACATAATAGTTTCAACCTTGGCCTTACCATGGCACAGATCGTCTTAACAACCACTGCATAACAAACACTGATTTTCAGCACAGATAGCACAGGCGAGCTGCCTCTCACCACGGGGTGGTTGTGATTCTAGCATGCTTCCTTGGAGGATTGGCCCCCAAACTATTGACATGTGAAACCCGTACAAATTGCCTTTCCTCTTTTGAAAAGAGCAAGCATGCTGCACTGCCAATGTAATGAGGAAAATTACAGAATTACACAAATGCTTCTTGCTTGTTGCCCTTTCGTAGACTGAACATTCTGAGGGTCCCTTTTCATGGACTTTGAGCTGTGTTGTACCTTCTGAGAGAGAGAGAGAGAGAGAGAGAGAGAGAGAGAGAGAGAGAGAGAGATTTTTACACAGTACCTAAGTCCTTCAAATAAGGGTTTCCAGTTTTTTATTTTTTAATCTGTATTCAAAGATTAGGCTGCTTATTTTGCCCCTTTTCTCTCTTAACTCCCGGGGCCCCCACTTCTCCATCTCCCCACTCCCTTGGTCACTGTGTGAACAGAATGCTGGACTAGATGGACATTTGGTCTAACGCAGCATGGCTCTTCTTATGTTCTTATGTCCTCTAGTGCCTTGATGTAATGCCATCCCATTTGTTCTTAATTCTGAGTCTTCTCTGCTGAAAAAAGCCAGCATGAGACCTTCCTTTCCCACCAGATAGCTGCACTGGTTATCAACATTCCATGACTGATAATATTCCTTTCCCTCGGAAGTTAGAATGTTTACTAACATTCTGTGACATCATGGCAGTTCAATGAATAGCCCAAGGTAAAGCTAAGAAGCAAGTAACGGGCAACTGAGTTTTCTCCTGTTGATTGTAAGACATACTTTGAATGACAGCAGACATCATGAATCAGCAAAGCTGATAATTTTTAAGGCCTTAGTCCTCCGAACTATTGAGAGATATCAGCTGTTGTTATGTCAATATCACTGAGCTGTAAGTGAAATTAGAACTTTGCACCATGTTCCTGGTGACAAAGCTGCCCATTTTCTTGCTCTACTTGCAGGAGTGAAGGGGCTTTAATTAACCTGATCAGTTCAGCTCTTGCTAGACTCCAGCATCACTCAGTATTTTAAATGTTGCTAGGCTCAAAATGATATATCAGACTCAGTCGGAAGACTAGGGCCTCTGTGAATTGAACAGTGTACTAAGTGCTGAAGTCTTAGCTGGTTCGCTTAAGGAAGGGCTGCCCCGACTTGGATGACCCAACCTAGCCCAATCTCAACTGATCTTGGAAGCTAACTAGAATCATCCTTAATTAGTACTCGGATGGCAGACCACCAAGGAAATCCAAGGTTGCTACATGGAGGCAGGCAATGGGAAACCACCTGTTTGTCTCTTGCCTTGAAAACCCTGTGGGATCACCATTAAGTTGGCCGTGACTTGACAGAACCTTCCACCACCACGGAAAGTTCCCTTGGCAGAAACCATCTCTTTAACTATTGGGGGGGAAATTAAAATCCCATAACAAGATAAGAAAATAATAAGATAAAGAAAATGAGACCATCGTCCTGTGACGATGTCTTCAGGTCCTGCTTCCCAGATCCGACTGGCCATTGAGATAATGCAGGATTTATTATTGCCATGACCTTATGCATGCTTATTTGGCAGGGAGTCCCATTCTACGCTCTGAGACTTATTTCCAAGTAAATATGCTTGGGGCTGGCTGCATTTAAGACCATTCCCCCCCCCCCCCTTAATCAGCAATTGTGCTTCAGTGTTAAGGCCACAATCCCGCATGCACTCAGTTATGTGCACTAAGTTCTATGGAAAGTCGAGGGCCGGAGGTTTGCATAACACTTCTTGGAACTGCAGCTGAAAGCAACAATACCGATTTCCGACTGAGAATGAAGCACACAGACAATGCCACTAGAAGGGTTTCATTTATAAATATACAGTAATGGCTGGTGTTTTCATGTATTAAGGATATATATAAATATATGTAACTATATCGTGTCTTGAGCTTACCAGCATTGTCCAACTGTCTGCTTAGCATCAGTTGTCATCCGTTGACTGGGTGTTGTACAAAAAAAAAAATAATGCAAAAGGAATTAAGGCCTCTGCCGAGATAACGTCAAAGTAAAATATGTTATTTCATCAGAAACTTAATTTTCTTACTGGTACACAACTGCACAAAAAAAGAGAAGCTTTTTTGGGGGTGTATGTTTTCATGTAACTAATCATCTCTTTTCCAGTGGAGAAGCACAGTATATTATCAAAATGACCGTAGGGAGATGAATTTGCCTTAATTAAAAAAGCAGATTTTTTAAAAGTCTGATTGCATCCATGAACAGGTATAGTCAATGATGGACAGGTTGTATTAGCAGGTCTGGTAGCATCTTCAGATGCATACAGTTGGTGTAACAGTTGGACCCCGTGGGCCAAAGCTAGACAGTTTCAAAATGAGAAATTTGCACATTGTATGAATGTTGCTTTCCTTTAGCTCTGTACATCAAAAGCCATGCAGCAGGAGAACAATCATCCTTCGACAAGTCAAGTGGTTCCTTCCCAGTGTGCTGATAGCCAGCACTCATCACCCATCAGCAACCAGATCAGAGATTGGACAGAAAGGAATGCAGGAAAGGTGCTCCATATTCCAAGACAAAACATGTTGTGTAGTGTTGGATTTGGACTAAAGTGTTGGATTTGGACTAAAGAGAGAGGGTTCAAATCCTTGCTCAGCTATGAAGCTCATGGCTTAGGCAGTCATTGGGTTTAACCCTATGATTTCCTTCCACCATGTCTTCCTCCAAGACAGAAGGAATTCCTTCAACAAAGGAGGACTTGCTCCACCACAAAAAGTCATTCTCCAGGAGAGGAAGTCTTTCTCCCCTGAAGGAAGCAGAGAGTCAGAAATTCCAGCTTAGTGGAAGGGAGTCATAGCATCCAACCCAGCAACTTCCCATGTCATTACTGGGAAGATGGGGAGGGACGTCCCACATATATGTCAGCCCAAGCTCTGGGGAGGGAAGATGGGACTTGAGTATGATAGATATCTGGGCCAGTGTCATACTTTTCACGACAGAAGAGCAGTGAGGATGTTTCTCTGTTCTCTCAGAATGATCAGGTGACCAAGATTTTTAAACTAATTTCTCATTTCCCTTTAAAACAATTAAGATCCTCCCTTTATGTGCTGTCTGTGCAGGCAGAATCATTCCCTGCTGATTCCCTTCCTCATCGACCTCTCTCTCCCATGCATGATGACTTGCACACACGGTAAGGGACCACGAGGTCACATACTGGGCCACACTTCACATTCATTATCTTGAAATACATATCCATATTACCAAACTTTCAATGATAGTGCCTTTTTGAAATATTGCAGTAAGTGTGTGTGAGAGAGTGTGTGACAATTAGATAATGAAAAATGTGACACAGCATGCAGAATGACCCAGATTCAAATCCTAGCATCCCAAGTTAGAAGGTAATGGAACCTGTAGAGCCTCTGCCAATCAGCGTAGACAGTACTGCCCATGACAGACCAATGGTCTGACTTGGTACAAGGCAAGTGGCTCCATGTGCCCTTCACATGCCCGTGAGCCATGTGGGAGCCACCTATCTGTGAGCCCAGTGTCTTTCCCGTGGAATCAGAACCATCCAGTCCCAACACAGTGCTGATTCTGTGGGAAAGGTCCATGGGATCAAGCCCTACCTCCATTGCTGGGTCACTGAGACCCAGCCTGCCGTTATGTGGAATCTGGTTATTGGTAAGAAGCTTCCCTATGATAGGAAAAGACCAGCTAAAGATCATTAAAGTAAGTTGCAAAATTGTTTATTGGGTGGCTTCTTTTGGCTTCCCTTCACACCAGGCAAACTCATGGGAATAAAGAGGTGAGTCCTAGTCCCACAGTAGAGCTCACGCTTTCCATGCACAAGGTCCCAGGTTCAACCCATTGGACCTCTAGTTAAAAGGATCTCACATAGCAGAGCTCGCAAAGGCTGGCCCAAGGCTTGGAGACCCATTGTCAGATTCAGCAGATCAGTGATTTGACTCAGTACGAAGCAGCTGCCTGTATGTTCAGCAGTTGTGCTTCCAGGCTGTCCACCCCTGAAATCCGTGGTTTTCAAACTTTCTACGTTCTGGGTACACTTCCCACATTGACTTGTCTGCTGAGGACAGGAGTCTCTGCAAGTCTGCCAAGACCCCCTTGGACAGTGCCTGGGACAGCTGTCCGTTGCAGGAGATCCTAGTCTGCACATTTTCTTCACACGGAGGTCAGGCTTGTTGAACATCTGTGCTATGTTGCATTAATGACATGTGCCCCCTAGAACATGCCCAGCACTCTTTTGTGGTTGTGCGGTGCTTTGAAGATGGATGGTTTCAAGAGGGTATGGGATAAACATAGGGAGCTGAGGTCCATCAGTGGCTATTAGCCACAAGGTATAGATAGGAACTCTCAGTCTGGGGCAAGTGATGCTCTGTATTCTTGGTGCTTGGGGGGCAACAGTAGGAGGGGTTCTAGTGTCTTGGCCCCACTGCTGGACCTCCTGAAGGCACCTGGTATTTTTGGCCACTGTGTGACAGGATGGGCCATTGGCCTGATCCAGCATTGGCTTCTCTTATGTTCTTATGTTCTCTTATGTCCTTAGCAATTTATAAAGCTGGATATCAAACAGTGTTTGTGCACCCTTAGTAATCATCTCATTAAGGAATCCCCTGCTAAGCTTTTGAGTAGGGTTGCAAACTCTGGGTTGGGAGGGCAGGGTTGGGAGGGTAGGGACTTCAATGGGGTATAATATCATTGAATCCACCTTCCAAAGCAGCCATTTTCTCCAGGTGAATTGACCTCTTCTGCCTGGAGATCCATTGTAATAGTGGTAGATCTCCATCTATCACCTGTAGGTTGGCAACCCTACTTCTGAGGGTTGTCCATAGTCCCCCCAGAACAGAGTTTGAAAACCAGTGCCTTAAATAGCCTTTTACAGCCAGAGGAATGCCATGGGTGCAACGTGTAGGATTAAGACTCTTGGCTGTGGAAAAAAATTGCTATAACCAAGTGTCCTGTTTCTAATAGGGGTACAGGAATACTGATCTGTTTTTCTATCTACATTTCATGGGGGTGGAAAAGAGGGTCCCGCTGATTTTTTAACGTGAACAAACGTTCTGTGGGAAATAAACACAATCCAGCAAGAGAGCTGTTCCCGCATGAATGTGCATGTTTGATGCAAGTAGGTATCCAGATAGCCACCCCACACCTATGCCATGATGTTTATCCATGTCCCAATGCCTTTTTTTGAATTCATCTCATGTGCCCAGGAGGACTCAGGGTCACCAGCTGATACACATGACATGCTTAGAGAGGGCTATCTCTGTCTTTGGTCCTTTCTCCACTAGACCTTAAATCCCAGTTCAACCCTGTCCCCAAACTTACATTCTACATTACACACGAGTTCACCTCTGTAATTATCTCGGGGTATGTTTACATTCTGCACTACACTCGAGTTCACCCCTGTAATTATCTCGGGGTATTTTTTGTTTCCATGTTACATTGAGGTCACCCCGGTTTTGCTCCACACTTGTCCCAGGATAAACGGATGCTGTTATAACCAGGGATAAACGCAAGGTATTGTGTCATGAGTTGAACTCTGATAAAACCAGGGCTGAGATCCATGTGCGGAAAGGACCTTTCATTTTCACACCTGTTTTAATCCAGGGTAGGTTCACTCCTTCAGAAGGAGTGCCTGGATACTGCTTTGTGGGGAGTGTAGGAGAGTGCAAAACTGGTGCCCTGCTAAAGTAAAAGGATTCTGAAGATGAATGATCAGACTGCTTTGCAACATAGCTTCCGTGTGTTTTATTTCAAAGTATGGCACCTACTGAGAAAAAGCACAGTTGCCCAGTTGACATACCTGATGTGGCTCATAAGCACTCAGACACTGCTAATTCTTAGAAATCTAGTTTCTTCAACCAGTGAAGGAAAAGCTAATAGTGTAATTATCTGTGGTAGCTTCTGTGTGTATGACATAGTTCTGAATGGTACATGTTTACCTGATGACAACAGACAAAAAAAAATCTGTATACTATGTAAAATGTATTGATGATGGATTTGTTAGGATCCAGTGGTTTTGTTTCCTCATCTTTTTGAATTGTGACAGTGTTACTGTAAGTTCCATGTGTATACTTCTCGTGTGTGTGTGTGTGTGTGTGTGTGAAGGGATGTGGGGTGCGTATACTGTATAATACTTGAGAATTAGCAACCTAATCCTAAATGAAAGGGGTAGGTGTATTATCTTCCTTAATGCTGCATCTGCTTAATTTTGTGAAATCTTGAAGTCATGTGCAGTTGAGGATTATCAATGTATTTTGATTGTGATCCAAAGACCTCTGTCGAAGGAAGTCTGTGAAGCCCTAGTCGGTGTATGGAGTTCTTGACATGGTCCTCTGGGTTGTAGCCCCAGGGGTGGTTTGCTTTCCTTTGTTTACACAAGTTTTTAATCATAACAATGGTTGGTTGTTGTTGTTTTTTTTAAAAAAAATCAAGTCTGAATCTGTGACCACAAATCTAACAAGGGAATAATTTGCAATAATCCATTTATCTCTTTCAAAGCTACAAAATGAGATTTTGTTCCTCGGACTTGAATTTTATTCTCAGTTTCATTGCCAGGTTGGCAGAGATGAGGACAAGCTGTGTAACACACTGAAATCAAAGTCTTAACACCCCAAAATCTAGTTTTATAATTTCTGAATGCCAAATTTTGCTAGATTAGACATTGTTCTGGAGTGTTCAGAGTAAAATTCTATTATTATGAATATGGAGCAGTCATCAGATTTACAGTTCCAGCAAAAACTCATTTCAGAGAAAGGACAATCTGAAGATCTTCACTAAATAATTCAGATGACCCATTTGCCACAGACAGAGGGGGAAGTGGCTGGCCAGAAATAAATTCAGCCCTTATTCTGATTAAACACACACACACACAATCACCATTCCATTCTTTTTTAAATATATGTAGAGGCCTCTTTAGACAATTCTTATGCTTCATCTATGCTTCTGGTGGCAGGCAGAGTTTGGGTGGCTGATTGATTTGCTGGGTCATTGGAGAGCTCTGAAGTGCTCAGAAGATGCCTAACCAAGGCTGATACTTCTGTCCCGAGAAGAAAGATGGATTAAATTTTTTTGGACTCACTTTCTGTAGATAAGGCTACAGGAGTGAATACATTCTTGTGACCAGCATTCAACTGAAAGCAAGGACCCTGTTTAGATATTAAAGCTTCCTTGTGGAGCCCATTTTAAATGCCGTTCTGGGGCAGCTGTTCTGTCATGGTAAATTGACAGTGTGGAATTGTCCTCTGGGCAGCAAGAGGGAAATTTTCTGCTGAGCCAGCACAAACACCTTGGATGGAGAGAACAGAATCTGAACTGAGCTGAGCTGTGGGCGATAACTAAAGGGAGCAGGAGGGAGGCCCAGCTGATGTTACAGTGACATGTCTACATCACTTCCAATGGAACCCGGAAGTGACATTATCACGCAGCAATGCTGGGTGCTGCTCTGGTATTTGGGCAAAAGCTATGGTAAATTTGGCTTCTACCATAGTGTTTTTGCTCGAATACCAAAGTATTGCCTTGACATTACTGACATGACGATGTCACTTCTGAGTCATATCGAAAGTGACATAGACATGTCGCTGCAACATAGGCTGGGCCTTGCTCTTGGAGGGGGTAATTCCCCCTGCTGGCCAGCTGATTGGTGGCAGGGCAGTGGAGCCTGGTGAGGGGAGATGCCCACCTCCACCAGAAGTTTTAGCAACCCTAGTGATAACCCAGTTTCAAACCATGGCTTTAGATCCTGGCCTGACATACTCTAACTAACCATAAAGAAGTAGCTCATGACTAAATGGTCACACAAACCGCTGTTTCCTTAATTCAGCCATAGTTTCACTTGACACCTGAACCAAGCCACAGTGTTGCAGATTCCCCTTTTAGAGTGCCCACTGCAAGGTATACAATAGAGCCAGGACAGTTGTGTATGAACAGTTTTGCCCACGCTTTTGTGCCTGCTTGGTTGCAACTCTTCTCACAACAGCATTGCAGTGCAAGTGCCATAGCAGTGCAATCCTTTATCCTTGTAGGCCCATTGACTTCAGTGGACTTAGAAAGGTATAACTCTCTTCAGGATGGCACTGAAGCACAGCTAAATGCATCACTGCTTGCCTGTGGGATTGTTGACTCTGGTCAAATTACAAGTAATTTTCTGCTAAGGCCAGTGTTGCTTTTTAAAAACCCTTTCCTCTGGCGCATAATTTCCCCAAAATCCCTCCCCAAGCTGCTGTTAACTTGGGTGCGGTGGGAGATCTTAGTGCCCCATCCCCAATATTAAAGGCATCTAGGACTACCAGGTCTTCTACTGTAGTGGGAGACCTCCTGTCTGACAGCACCAGAACCCTGCTGCCACTTGGGAATGGGGGCGGGAATGCAGCAAAAATTGTTGTTGCTTTACCAGTGTGATGTGACTTTCAGCATGAACTCAGAAGTGACACCTGCATAAGGGGCAGCACTCTAGGATTCCATTGAAGCTCTATGGTCAGTGATGTCATGCTGTCTCAGTGATGGCATTTTACATGCCCCTACCTCCTTGGGTCCTCTGATGATTGCTGGCAACCCTAATAATCGCTCATGGATCTTCCACATCTGATCTAGTTGCACCAAGTTTAGTACCCTTGCTTTGGGAGTGAGGAAATCCACTGGGACTTCTAAGTGAGTATGGATAGGATCAGACCCTGTGCCTCAATGAAAGCAGTGGAACCAATCAGTTGAGAGCCTTACAGAATGTGGTTTTCACCAGTCCATAGTCACAACCGGTCAGAGATGGACAGGGGCCATAATCGTTAAGGAAACAACCAACAACAGGATCTGATTTCCCCTCTCTTTCACTACAGTGCTCATTTTGTTAATCCAAACTGTTTGGGTCAAAAATAAGACTAGATAAACTCAGGGTGATGTGATCTCAGTGTGATGAACCTTCCTCATCTCTGTCATAAAATGCACTAAAAGCTCACCCTAAGAACTCCCCATTTTTGCTAATATATCTGGGTGACTTTATTTCCGTGGGATGAGAATGGCAGGTATGTAAAGCTTGCTCCAATGGCAACATACACCAAAGGTTCACAGGGCTGTACCTTGTCTTGACAGGATCTGGATACTTTCCTAAATGTTGCATTCAAAAAACTCAACAAAAGCCTACAGTTCTGTATAGCAAATGTGAATTTTTATTACAAGGATGTGTATTTATTGTAAAAAAAACCAAACACGGTTTCTTTGTATTCAGTGAAATGTCTAATAAAGCCCCATTATCCAGACTCTTGTTTCAGTGATTCATCTCCAGTGCTTAAATACATAGGGTTGGGAAATACTTGGAGATTTTTAGGGGTGGAGCCTGGGGAAGGTGGAGTTTTGAGGGGGACGGACCTCAAAGCAGTATGATGTCACAGAATCCACCTATCAAAGCAGCAGGTTTTCCAGGGGAATTGACCTCTGTAATTTGGAGGCCAGTTATAATTCTGGGAATATCCAGCCACTTCCTGGAGACTAAGAAACACCGAGTGTATAGCCGTTACAAGAACTTAATTGCACTACATCCTGAATTATTATTTTGTGTAATATTTTTGGGTAATATTTATAAATTATATAATCAAATAAACAATAAAGTATCGAAGCCATTTCAGGTAATTATTATGGTCTCAGATTTAAAAATTCTTACAATCACAGAAGCTCATGGCAAAAGAAGCCACTTCATGTTACAGATTATTTAAGTCTTATGTTGAAATTTGTATAATTTTCAGGCATGAGTTTCTAGTTTGTATATTTATGCAACATTTGTTGTGGGAGCTGAACTGTTTTGGAACTGTTTCTTTAACTTGTACTGTAAAGGACTTGTTGCATGAAACGGTCTCTTTTAAACCATATTGCGTCTGCAAACTCCTTTAAGCGGTTGTGAATTGTATATTGTGAATAGCAGAAGTTATTGCCATGAGCTTCTGTGATTGTAAGAATTTTTAAACTTGAGACTATAACAATTACCCTGAAATTGCTTGGATACTTTATTGTTTATTTGATTATATAATTTATAAACATTGCACAAAAGAAAAGAAAAAATAATTCTGGGTGTATTGCAATTAAGTGCTTGTAATGGCTATACACTTGGTGTTTCTTTGCCCTTATCAACTGGTCTGCAACGGGAGTTCCAGGCTCTTGAAAAACTACCTAGAGACTGGCAACCCTATATATGCAGCATGGTTTCAAAATAAGAAGGTGTCCTCCATGGTACCCTGCTTCCTGAGCACACTCACCTGGGAGTAAGTCCTATTGAACTCAGGTTTTTCCAGAGTGGACCTGCTCTGGATTGTGCCTTTAACTTGCCTAAACAGCACAGCAGTCAGGCAGGCCAAAATGCCCATTTCCTCTCCTGCACCATGCCCACCTCATCTGATAGAGGGCCAGAAGAGGTGCCATCATGAGCCTCCTTGCTGGCTACATCGCACCTGGACTGGCACCATGCCCATAGCTACACTGGGGCATTTGGGGGCCTGGCCCCCGACTTCCTACTACGGCCCCATTTGTTTGTTTCAATTCGTATTCTGCCCTCCCTGCAAGCAGGCTCAGGGAGATCACAAAACAGATCAAGACATCGTAAAAAAATACAGTACATCATTAAACATGAGAACAATTAAAACAACATAAAGAAACATATATTAAAACAGGTTACACTATTCATATACAGATTTCAAGCTGGAGCCATTTTTTATCATCTTAATCTGGGACATATTGGATGCCCGCTGCCTTAACAAAAGGCCTGGTGGAACTGCTCTGTTTTACAAGCCCTGTGGAATGGTGGTATGTTTATGAAATCATCTTGGTTGCCTTCTTCTGTACATTTCCAGCTCTGCAAAGTCCTTTTTGAGATACGGTAACCTGAATTGTTCACAGTATTCCTGATGAGGTCACACCATAGATCTACACAGGGACATTGTAATATTGACCATTTTATTTTCAATCCCTTTCCTAATAGTCCCCAGCATAGAGTTTGCCTTTTTCACTGCTGCAGCACACTGGGTTGACACCACTATGACCCCAAGATCTTTTCCCCTCTGACTCTCAGCAAGTTCAGACCTTATTACGATACCTTGAAGCTGGGTGAGTGGGTGCTCCAAGGAACTGAACAGATCAGATAATCAATTCACATCTGACTGACACCTTTGAATGCAGTAAGGTCAAATGTCAAACATGTTCATGGTGAAATTCTCAGTGTCCTTAGTTGCTACACTTATGAGCAAGTACTTGTTATTGTGCTCTTGGGGAGACAGAATTTAGTTCATTGATAAAGCATGCACCAGGACATTAACCCAGAATTATATTCAAGTAACATATTAGAATCTAATTTCCAGATACCTGTGTGCATATAAATCTGCCATCTCCATCCATCCAACCAACCACTGGAGGTAGTGGTGGCTACAAGCCTGGACAGCTTCAAGAGGGAATTAGATAAACATATGGAGCAGAGGTCCGTCAGTGGCTATTAGCCACAAGGTACAGATAGGAACTCAGTCTGGGGTAAGTGATGCACTGTATTCTTGGTGCTTGGGGGGATGGCAACAGTGGGAGGGCTTCTAGTGTCCTTGCCCCACTGGTGGACCTCCTGATGGCACCTGGTATTTTTGGCCACTGTGTGACAGAGTGTTGGACTGGATGGGCCATTGGCCTGATCCAACACTGGCTTCTCTTATGTTCTTATATTCAACCAACCCACTTTTCTCCCCAATGGGTGGTACCCAAGCAGCTTACAATTTAAAAAAAACTAGAATAGAAATAAAGAAACTGGACAAGAGAGAAACAAAAAGGCTTCACAATCCAGATAGTAGACCTCTCATCTCCTGCCACAAGGATTTAAGTACCTGAAAGCAGTAAAGAACTAAACCCAACTACATCTTCCTCAGTTGCTCCCAGCCAAATAGCAGGGTCCTCCACATGTCTTTCCCCACCAGGGTCCATCAAGCAATTCTCAAGTGTCAAAAATAGAAGAGCAGCTTTGCATAGAAGCTAGTCTGTCTGAGAGCCACATAGCCCCAGGTGATAGACAAGAATCCACTGGCCTTCAGAATTTCCAAGGTACAAAGCTGGCTAAAGTGAGACCTTGTATGGCACTGACAAAGGTGGCGCCAGGCAATAGCACAAACAGTGCCAGGTAAGCAACAAGCGGTGCCCAGAACCATGCCTGACCTAGAAGCTTTTGTAAGGATCAAGTATTTGAAATTACCTTATACCATCAGACCATTGGTCTGTCTGGGTCAGTACTTTCTACTCTGACTGGCAGTGGCCTGCCAGGGTTTCTGTTCCAGCTTCTGAGATCCTTGGACTAGAGATGCAGGGGATAACCTGGGACCTTCTTCAAGCACTGCCAATACTCTACTGATGAGTTGTGGCCACTCCTATATTTAGGTTTACCAGGTCCCTGCTAATAGTGGGCAAACCCCTGGTAATTCTTTCCAGTGCCCACTGATGCTCATTTGGTTGGCGGGCAAAAGCAGGTTGGCAAAATGAGGGGGGCAATCTTTGTCATAGCGCAATGATGTCAGTTCTGGCATGACCCAAAGCCATAGAGCTTAGGGGCGAAGAGTGTCCAGGTTTCATCAGAAGTGATGTCATTGAGTGCCGACAAAGATTCCTGCCTCCTCCACAGTAAGTACCCACCTACCCCATCTCTCACCAGTTACTGGGCTGTGCCTGGCAACTCTACCTATATGGCCTTCCCACATTATTGCCTCGTGTAGGTCCAGCCCATAAGCAGTCCAGACTTAATGCCTACAGTAGCCCTGAGTGGGACTGCAGCTATGTTGCTGTTGTTGTTCAATCGCACAGTTGCGTCCCACTCTTCGCGACCCCATGGACCACATCACACCAGGCCCTCCTGTCTTCCGCTGTCCTTTGCTCAATTTCATGTTTGTTGCATCGCTAACACTGTCTAACTATCTCATCCTTTGCCGTCCCCTTCTTCGTTGACCTTCAGTCTTCCCTAGTATCAGGGTCTTCTCCAGTGAGTGCTCCCTTCTCATTTGGTGGCCAAAGTATTTGAGCTTCGACTTCAGGATCTGTCCTCCCAGGGAACAGTCAGGGTTGATTTCTTTTAGGATTGACTGATTCGATCTCCTTGCAATCTAAGGGACTCTCCAGAGTCTTCTCCAGCACCATAATTCTCCAGCAGCTCTACAGGACATAAAATCCACGCACCGTACTTTCCTTACTTATGGACTCTGTATTCCCCGGCTGTTCATTAGGAGCATGAAGAGGACTAGAAGCTTCGAGAAGACATTTAGGATGTTGACATAAATGCACCATGTTGCTTTCCATTGCTTTTTTAAAATTTTAGATTACACATTTAAAAAAAAAAAAGAAATGCAGAAGTGTTAATCTAACACCACAAAGCCAAATACTTGAGAGCAGGAGGGGAAAACACTCTAGCAAAAAATTAACAGTGCCGTCCTAAGTGGATCTATGCAGAGGTAAGTCCTATTTTCTTTCCCATTCTTAGGGTGGCAATCTCAGAGCACCTCCATATGGTCTGTCATCTTCCACCCTCTCCCTACACGGACTTTTATCGCTCACTGCACAAATGTAATTGAATTGTCTCCATCGCTTGCGTTTCTTGAAATGATGGGCCTCGCACTCACTTGTTTGTGCACCGGAGTTCACGGTTTCAGACTGCGCTTTAAAGATTGCTCCGTTATGAATTACGGGATGAGGCAAATTGCCAGTGGCATCGAGTCAAGCAATCTCAATGCAAATTAGCCCTGGTGGCGAAAGGTGACGGCAGACTAATAAACCGCTATCGTTACCCCCCCCTCCTTATCACATAAAGGCGGATGGTGCCGAATACCAATGAGGGCCCCCGGATGCCGATAACAGTGTTCCGCAGCAACTAAATTAATTAAAACCTAGTTTTATAGCTCTCACTGGGGGTTGGGGGGGGAATTGATCATTGTTCAAATTCATAAATTCCCAAGCAGCCAGCTCAATGAGGACCAAAATAATATTTAAGTATTTAATCTTCCAGCAGGAGCTCTTGGGCATTTGCACCACCCACGTGCCAGTTGGGAAAACAGCAGAATCAGACATTGAAACATGCCAACAGAGAAGGAGTGGCTAAGAACAAGAACTGAGAAGACCCTGGCTCAACTGCTGCTTGTGCTTCAGACTCACTGCATTCAGGTGTTATTTCAATCCACATCACAACATGAGTCTGTTTGACCCTCTCCTTGTTCTTCCCCATCCCTTCGTGTGCACAGAATCACATTTAAAAGCTGTCTTTGGTTACCTATGAGGTAGAAATGTATGTGTGGGGGTAAACTAGAACTATTCCCTCTGCCCCCCATGCCCTCCCCCAGAGGCACATCGAGTCTGGTGCAGTGGTTAAGAGCAGCAGACTCAAATCTGGTTTGATTCCCCCCCTTCTCCACACGCAACCAGCTCGGTGACCTTGAGTCAGTCACAGTTCTCTCTCAGAACTCTCTCAGCCCCACCCACCCCACAGGGTGTCTGTTGTGCAGAGGGGAAGAGGAGGAGATTGTAAGCCACTCCGAGTGAAGGACAGGGCATAAATCCTCCTCCTCCTCCTCCTCCTCTTCTTCTTCTGGTTCTGTTGAGGTTAGGACTGCCAGCTCCAAGTTGGGATATTCCTGGAGATTTGGGGATGGAGTGTGGGGAGGCCGAGTTTGGGGGGGCGAGGGACCTCAGTGTGGTGAAATGCCATGTGGTCCAGCTTCCAAAGCAGTCATTTTCTCCAGGGGAACTGATCTCTGCCATCTCGAAATCAGTTGTAATTCCAGGAGTTCTCCAGGCCCCACCTGGAGGTTGGCAATCCAAAGTGGAGGAGACAATTGGCATCTGCGGTTGTCTGCCTCGTTGCACAGTTCACCTGACCTTAATTTCACACACACCCCATTCCAGAATTCTATACAAACTGTTAGGGTCTCTGTCTATGTTGCTGTGTGTATGAGGGTTGCCAGACTCCAGGTGGTGGCTGGAGATCTCCTGGAATCACAACTAGTCTCCAGGTGACAGGACATTAGTTACCTTGGAGAAAATGGCTGCTCGAGAGGTAGACTCTATGGCATTATACCCCATTGAAGTCCCTCCTTTCCCCAAACCCCACCATCCCCAGACTCCACCCCCAAAATCTCCAGTTATTTCCCAACCCAGAGTTGGTAGCCAAAGTGCACATGGATGTCTGTGTCTAGGACTTCTGTTTTTCCTAGGCTCTGTGGTATGCCATGGAGCCCACCACCCAAAGATGCCAGTTCCTTCTGGGGAAACTGATCTCTAGCTGGAAATCACTTGTAATTCCAGAACTCCAGAAGCCCCACCTGGAGGCTGGTAACTTCCTGGAGTGAGGTTACTATGGAGTCATCTGTTGATTAATCTCTGGAGCAGTTACAGTATTCTGTACAAGGTTCCATTCAGTGATCGTGGTTGATATAGGGGCTTCCATCCACCGAGCAGAGTTGTGCTGGAGTATTCAAGAGAAGCTTTGAGAGGTAGAGGCAAAGAACAGGTGGGAGTGGCTTGGCAGGAGGGGTGAAGCTTATACCACACCCACATCCAGGAGGCACAAACTGCCCTTGGGCATTGGGAGAGACTCTGACACCACGCACAAGCAAGTGTTTCCAGGCAGAGGCGCTATCTTGTCTTCTATGAGCACAAAAGGGCTAATGCAGCAAGCTGACCAGGAGGGAGTTGATGATGACTGTCTCACAGGAGATCAGGGAAGCGGGTCTGTGAAACTTTCTGCAGCAGCTTCATCATTGTCTTTCACAGGCCCCGTTGCAAACTTGGCACTCTGCTGGATTCCAATCTTCTGGCAATAATAGTGTGAGACAAATCTGTTCTTTTCTGAACTTGCATTTACCAGCTCAGGGGCATAGACTTTTGGAAATTCCGGGGGGGGGGGGGGCACCATAGCTGGAGCGATGTTCTTCCCCCCCGCTGGAAACCGCCCCGCCTCCCAGGGCCCTTCCGAGGCCCGCCAGCCAGCCACTGAGAGCCAGTTTGGTGTAGTGGTTAAGTGCGCGGACTCTAATCTGGGAGAACCGGGTTTGATTCCCCACTCCTCCACTTGCACCTGGCTGGATGACCTTGGGCAAGCCACAGCTCTGTACCAGCTGTTCCCTCAAGGACAGCTTGGGAAAGAGCTCTCTCAGCCCCACCTGCCTCACAGGGTGTCTGTTGTGGGGAGGGGAGGGGAAAGGAGTTTGTAAGCCGCTCTGAGACTCTTAAGTGAGTGAAGGGCGGGATATAAATCCAATCTCTTCTTCTTCTCTCTCTCCCCCCGCCACCCCTTCCCTCTCCCTCTCCAGCAGCGGCGGCCGGGCCTCGGAAGGACCCAGGGAGGCGCGGTGGCAGGCGCTCCATTTTCCCAGGGGTGGCTGAGCCCCCCCCCAGGAAATTTCGGGGGGGGGGGCTCAAGCCCCCCCATACTTTACACCTATGCACCAGCTGCTTCCTGTAATAGACAACTGGTCAAGCCTGGCTGGCTAGTTGCAGCCGATGCCGTCTTTTTTAGAATGTTGCAAGGGCATATGCAGAAACAGTAGGGGGAGAACACTTAGAAATCACAATGAACACAAGCATTCTGGAAGTACAGAATTTCTCACATTTGGTACCTCCCTCCAAAGACCAGCAAACCCCTAAGCCTCTACTGTTATATGGAAAGCAATATACTACCTTTTTATTCAGGTTAGCTCTCTGAGCCCAGACTTGGATGGCCCGGGGCTGGCTTGATCTTGTTAGATCTCAGAAGCTAAGTAAAGTCAGCCCTGGTTAGTGCTTGGGTAGATCACTAATGAAGTCTAGGGTTGCTGCACAGAGGCAGTGACAATAGGTAGCTCTAGGAATCACTAGAAACCATAGAGTTTCCACCAATTCCTAGAACTACCTCTTCTGCTTTCTGGTTGAATCCAGAAGTGACATCATCATTCTTGCCACACCATTGATTATATTTTTTTAAAAAAATTAAATTTCTAATTTATCACCCAAGCCCTGCTCCAGGTAGCAGCAGGCAACAGGAACTCATGGCAGAGGAATCCCCACCCCAACTGGGGGCTTGGCAGTCCTAGTTGTATGGATGGGGTGACTCCCCTCATGGAAAACTTCCAGGTTGTACCAGAACTCATATGGTCTCCAGCTCCCATTCATATGGTTTCCACTTATCCCCTATGCCAGGGGTACCTAAACCTTTTAAGCCTGCAAAGCACCTTTGGAATTCTGACACCCATGGTGGGTGCAGCCACAAAATGGCTGCCACATGAGGGGGAGCTAGTCACAGAATGGCTGCCACAGCTTCCCTTCAGTCACACAATGACGATCCCTATGGCAGCTGCTACCAAAGCAACATATTTACAAATTTGCAGAGCCAATCAATTCTCCATTGCCCAGTCAAAAGCTTTGCTGGGCAAAAGGCCCACATGGCCCTGCCTGCTTTCTAAAAACATTTGGTGGGTGCCAGAAAAGGTGTCAGCGAGCACCATGGCACCCATGGGCACCATGCTGGATACATCTGCCCTATGCCATTCTCTTCTTTCCTGCCAAAAACAAGACATATACCCCTTCACAATGTATGGTTTCACTTTAGGCTAGTTTAATCCTAATTTATATGTTACCAGAGTGCCATGCTTCTAAACTCGGCATTTATATGAAGGGACCAGAGAGGTCAGATGAATAAGTGGTCCCTTTCCATATCAGGGCATGTAGGTCTATTATGCACAGGTGTTTCCCCTCACTTTCACTGTGCATGTCCATCGGGTTTTCTTAGTCATTCTGCATTGATTTTCCTCCCTTCAGCGCTCAGTTTGCTTTCTGGTCACTGTTTTCCCAGATTTCCAGAAAGTGCTTTTATGCCGATTTGTCCCTTGTATTGCTTCTAAGCTAAAGGTAATTCAAAATGGTACAGATTCCCTTAGATTTCTCCCACCCTTTTGCCACCCCTCAAAGGTTACTCCCTGCCCACTTTGAAGTCGTTCCACCCACTCTGCATCTGCTGACATCCTCCTCCCTTCATTGGTGCACAAGCTCTGTTTTCCCCTCATTTTAAAATGTTTTATTTTTTTTGACAAGCGGATAAATCTAGTGATATGAGGGGGGTGAGTTTAAAAGAAGCTGTGTGCGGTTTAGTTCCCTGCTGGTGTTGACTTGAAAGGGGGATCAGAGAAAAACGAATGGCAGTGTCCCCAATGCAGAAAGAGGCGATTCAGTGCTACATGCAAACAAAATAAAGGGGGGGGGAATCATCAGGGCAGAAAGCAACTGACAGGAGATGTAAAGAGAAAGAGACACAGGGTGGGAAGCCTAAAGCTTTGAAAAATTTTTTCCTTGTAATGCTTTAGTGAACAAGGTTTGGGAGAGGAGCACCATTTTGGCAGCCTCTGAAATACTAACATTAAAATGGACACTGAACCGCATGGGACTTCCGCAAACTGCCAAACTTAAGAATTGCTTGGGACTGATCCATTTAGAGGACAGAGTGCAACCAGCACAGGACAGGCTTTAAAAAACTGCCCAGATCATGATAGTGTGCAGGATCAAATTAGAAAATCACAAAGAGAAAACTGCACAAATTTGCAAGGAAGAGCAGGGAATTAGCGTTACTATGCAGCTGCAATAGGGCATCGGCAAAAATACCCCTCTTTTTTCAATTCAGTGGTACAAGACTAAAACAGCTCTCCAGAGCTTCTGCCAGAGGACTCCTCCCCCAAACAAATTGCAGCCCTGTGCAAAGTGTGGTGGAGTTGCAGTTGAGGTGCAGCGCAGTTTGCATAGGTGAGCACTCACAAACACACATGTCGCAAATTATAACAGCTTGCAATGCCAGTGTCAGAAGGTTCTACCATGCATATGTACACTCAACATGTTCCCCCATGTTATGAGATCATGTGACTCCCATTTTTCACAGCAGCTGATAACACAGCAGAGAACCCTCTAGTGCTTCTCAGTATGGTAAACAAGGCTTCACAGCTGCTTGTCAGTTTCAAAAAAAAAAGTCTTGTCAATTTCAACATTGCCCCTCCCCCCCGCCTTCCTTTTTCTTTCCTTTCATTCAATGAACTAATTCTAAAATGCATGCACAAAACCTGTACCAAGAGGATTTAAATGGAAGGCGCTTGCTGGACACTACTGTGCACAGCTGTGATAGGGCAATTGTGTTTGTGTAAAATAAAAAAATAACTTTGGACACCACCCCCACACGTCATCCCGATTTAGAAAAGTGTGTGTTTTTAAATTGTCGCTGCAGAATAAAAGGAAAAAGAATGGTGTGTAAGGCAGACACAGAATCTGAAGTCAAGGTTAAAGGTTTACTGGTCTGAAAATCTGCAGTAAGATGTGCAGGCGTGATGGGCTGTAGTCTCCAAGAAAGAACAAGGGAGGCGCCACTGCATAACCTAACCTCGGGGCCCAAACATCCTTTCTGCAGACCAGGTACAAACTTGCTATTCACCCCCCCCCCACACACACACACAGTTTTTATAGTGGTCCTCATGCTGTGAAATCACCTGTGTTTATCAACAGGTGTTGACCTTTAAAGCCCTAGATAGCTTTATCATACCTGAAGGACCACCTGCTCCCTTATGAACCTACTTGACCCTTATGGTCATTTTCCAATGCCCTTCTTTGGGCGACCCTGTCTTCTAAGATAAGGTGGGTGGCAAACTGGAACAGGGCCTTCTGGTTCATGGCACCAAAACTCTGGAACTTTCTCCCTGGAAAGAGTCATCTGCCCCTTCTGTTGCCATCTTCCATCAGCAGGTGAAGACTTCTTTGTTTTGTCTGGCATTCCCTCAATGATCTCTCCAGTTCCTGCCCTGTGTTTTAATTGCTGTTTTCATCTTTTTCTGTGTGCATCTTTTAGCTTTGGTTTTTAATTGTTTGAATGATGTGTTTTGGCTGGATTTTAATGGTTTTTTAAAAGGTGAAGGTTTCCCTTGCTCAAAAGCTAGTCAAATCTGACTCTAGGGGGCGGTGCTCATCTCCGTTTTCAAGCTGAAGAGCCAGTGTTGTCCGGAGACTTCTTCGTGGTCATGTGGCCGGCATGACTAAACACCAAGGCACACAGAACGCTGTTACCTTCCCACTGAAGTGGTACCTATTTATCTACTTGCAATTTCTTTCTTTCGAACTGTTAGGTTGGCAGGAGCTGGGGCCAGAGATGGGCGCTCACTCCGGTCTTGAACTGCTGACCTGCTGATCTTCCAATCTGCAACTAACTCAGCGTCTTAACCTCTGAGTCACCGCAGCCCCCTTCAATGGTTCTTAAGACACGTTTTATTATGCATGATTTTAATCTGCCGGCACAGTGGCCTTGATGAAGGTAGAAAGGTGGGCTATACATTTTGCAAATAAACAAATAAATACATTATTGAATTTTTCTTTTGTTGAGTGTTTTATGGATCTTGCAAATGACTTTAACCTTTGGGGGAAGCAGTTTGCGAAACTCTCAGTAAATGGGTCACCTACGAACAAGCTCATGGGTCATGCAAGACAAATCTCTCATTATTTCCAAGATTGCATGAGCAGACCCTACCATGGCAACAGGTTTGCCACCTGGGTACCCATTTCACACCCATGCTTGGGGCTTGGCTAAGCCATGTGGTTCCTTTTTTACAGATGTTGTTGGATTTAGTACAACACAGACTTGTGTTGCTTTGGGACTTGTAACACATGCTGCCCTTCTACCATTCTGCTGTTATTCTTCCCTGGCCTGTAAACATGTAAAGAACCTTCTTTTTAAAAAACAAACAAACAAGCAGTGCACTATAAGCTTCAGTACACTGCCTTCCCAAAGAAAAGCTTCAGCACACTTCCCTCCCAATGAAACATAGCCTGAAAAGTACTAATTAATCTATTTAGATTTAGATGCATTCAAAATGCTCGGGGCTGGTAACAAAAGCAAACCATTCGAGCAGAGTACAATTTCTTCCCTGGAATTTCACAGTTTAAACTGGTCCAGATGTCCTTTCAGCTTAGCTCGGAACCTTTTGCAGCTCAAAAAAGGATGCTCTGAAACCAAAGCATCCCCCCCCCCCAAAAAAAACAGCCTCATTTCAAAATGCTTGACTAGAAAGGGAGCCAAAATGGATGGGGGTCTTGTGAGCTTTTACCACCTGAAAAAAAGCAAGCCCCGTGTTGGCACTTGGAGGGGGAGTGAAGGGGCGTGAACATGATTAGAATTATTCACCCACAGGGCTTTTGTGACAGCCTGATCAGATTGGCTATGTGGTGTTGTAAGGTCCTCATTTACATATCGTGTCCCCAACTGGCTGAGATCACAGCCCCAGAAACAAGAAGGTGGCATTAAAAATAAACCAACCAGTGCTCCCTCTAAGCTGTGGAGTCTTGTGAGCAAAAATTCTACTCTGTGAGCTACTGGCATTAAAGTTGTGAGCGAGCGATTTGGCTGCTGCATAAATTAGTTAGCTCTGGAGCCATTCTTCTTGAGCTAAGACAAAAATGTGTGAGCTGGAGGCTAAAAAACTGTGAGCTAGCTTACATTAACTCAGCTTAGAGGGAACACTGACCCAACATGGCACCAGTGTAGCAGCCCCAAGGGATCTGCACACTGCAGGGGTATTAAAAAAAGAAATACAAGCATTTGGTTAGGGGCTGCCAACCCCTCCTTTTCCCCTTTGCATGAAAGTATTGGGGACACCTGCCCTACATTCTACAGAGCCAAACAGGGTACTGGGATATTTCCTAGTGGAACATTCAGGTTATTTGTCTTCTGTTCATCTCCATCTGTTCCCCCTTCCTGGTGCCGTTTAATTCTTAGCCCTCCTGGCTGTGGCCTCATTCACCCACACTGCATTAAATTTCATTGGCTGTAACAGACTCGGGTGACCTTATTCGCAAGCGTCCTCACACTAGAGGTAATATGACATCACCAGCAAAATCAGATCGATCCTTCCAGGCAGTAAGATTCGGTGGCAGCGTGAGTCAATAAAGCTAAAGACTCCGTGGGGAAAGATGGAGAAAGGACTGGCAGGACAGGCCCAAGGCAAGAGAATCTGCAACAATGTGGTTGGGTTACTAGCCTCCTGTTGGGCACTGGAGTTCTCCCAGAGTTACAGCTGATCTCCAGACTGTGGGGATCCGTTCCCCTGCAGAAAATGGCAGATCTGGAGGGCAGACTCTTTGGCATCACATCCAGGCTGAGAACCCCCCCCCTCCAAACATCACCCTCTCCAGGCTCCACCCCCAAATCTCCAGGAACTTCCCAACATGAGATTGGCAACCCTACTGAATAGTGCTCAAACGGAGTGGTGCTTTCCAACCCAGACAAAAAAAAGACAAGGTAGGAAGTCTCAGCTCTGCCTTTCAGCAAAGCCACCGTTTCCACCTGCGTGCAGCACGAAACGCTCGTGCCTGCCAAAAGCAATGTGGAGAAAACCCACTGTGATTTGTTTATACACCCTGGAGAGGAATTGCAAAGTTATTTTAATTATGCCATGCGTGTAAGCATTCCCAGCCACACACCTGCAGCTCCCTTCCTTGACCTGCAAATCATCTTGATCTGCTCCTCGAGTTATTTTCCAACAGCTCCGCATCTTGCTTGTGACTTGCAAATTCCTCTGTTGCATTTAGACCTGAAGGCCCTTCTCTCCGGTGCTGGGGGTGTAGGATCCTTGCAGGGCTGGAGCAGGGATCGCTTTGGAACACTGTGTACCAACCTGGAACTCGTCTATGCCTCGCTCCTCACAATAAACAGAAAATGTGCAGTATTCTGAGACGCAAGAACATCAGCTGTTCCCCCATCAAAATGAGGCAAAATGTCACGGGGGATAACAAAGCACAGAAGACAACCAACTCCTCTTCTCACTGTGGGACTAAAAGATCGAGGAGCTGAATAGTCAAGACAGCTCTGAAGCAGCCTGTCAGGGACAACCAACACAGACCCTTCCGCGGTGGGATCCTGACAAGAACCAGTCAATTTCCAGCAGTGAAGAGAGAGACAGGTAAGAAAATGCGAAGGGAAAGGTTTTTTAATAAACATGTAAATGGAAAGAAAAGCACTCAACATCCTGGGCCGTCCAAAGTGTGTTCTGGGCCAAATTCACACCTGTGTAACAACTTCAGGAAGTTCATTGATAGGGTTGCCATTTGCCAGGTAAGGGTGGGCAAACTCCCACCCCTACCCCAACCTGCGTGACCCCCATTGCTTGCTCTCCCTCTGGCGAGCAGCAGAGGAGAAATGCGGGGGGCAGAACGGGTATCCTACAATGTCATAACATCATCAGCCACCCTGAGCCCGCTTGCGGGGAGGGCGAGGTAAAAATGTGGAAAATAAATAAATAAATAATTTCCAGTTGCATAACTGGAAGTGATGTCACTGTATCACCAGCCGCTCTATCATTCACCCGAACCTTTGTAGTTTTACCATATGGTTTCACGTGAGTGCTGGAGCACCTGGGGACATGGTGTCATCACTTCCGGTTACACATCCAGAAATGATGCCATGTAGGGCTGCCAAGTCAGCCTGGGGGGCGGGGGATCCCCCGGAGGGGGGAAACCCCGCCCCCAAAGTCATCCAGCCTGGATGACTTCTCACACGTCATGACGTCACTCGGAAGTGATGTCAGACCGTTGGGGGCGTTGCCAGAGCGTCGCCCTGGCAATGCCCCCAATGTGCTGACGTCACTTCCAGTGAAGCTCCCGGCTGACAGAGGACTCCCCCCCACCGGTAAGTTCACCGGACTTGGCAACCCTAATGCCATGGCATTATAGGATGCTGTTACAGTAGGTCTCTGTCTCCCCAAAATCTCCTAGCCACTGATGTGCACTGGGGTGCAGCAGCAGAAGGTCCCATATAGTGGAACTTTTACCCAGCAAAAGTAGGTTACCAACCTCTTGGTGGGGTCTAGAATTCCCCTGGAATTACAGGCTACAGAGATCAGTTCCCCTGGAGAAAATGGCAGTCTCAGGTGATGGACTCTCTGGTATACACATTTTTATTCCATCCTTTCTCCAGAGAGCTCAGGACAGCTCACATAGTCCTCTCTTCCTCATTTTAGCTTCCTAACCACCCTGTGAAGAACAGTCACGTAGAGAGACCAGCCCAAGGTCACCTTGTGAGATTCAAGACAGAGTGCAGATTTGAACCCAGGTATTCAGGATCCTAGTCCAACACTGTAACCACTGCACTGTATTGTCTCCCTCTGTAGACCAAAAAATATTGCAGGGATTTTGACATGTTACAAAAGGCATTGATTGTTGACTGCCTTATGAGCGGCCATCCTAAAGGGGAGCGGGTCAGTTGTAGAGGAAGCTTTGAGCAAGCCACAGGGAAATAAAAACTAAGAGCCATCGTAGTCTGGTAGACTATGATCTGGCAGACCCAGGTTCAAATCCCCACTGGGCCATGGAAGCTTGCTGGGTGCCCCTTGGGCCAGTCATACGCTCTCCACCTGACCTGCCTTGTGAGGATGAAATGGAGGAAGGGGGAGTGTTAGAAGCTACTTTGGGTTCCCAGTGGAGAGAAAAGTAGAGGTATAAATAAATGCAGTACATGCAATTGAATAAAATGCTGCCATCATGCTATGGGGCAGGGTGGGATGCAAATTCAAATAGCTGATTATACCTAGCATGTCAGTTGTGAAACCCTCCCGGGGGTCTCCTGAATGAGAGCACTGATCAGGTCCCCTCCCTGTGGAGCTTCATTGATGCAGACCCGTTCACCGGGCCCAGGACATTAAGAGTACCGTGCTGGCATCTGCTTTCCTACAGGAGCATGCTTGTTGAAGTTGCTTTCTAAATTAACTCACTACTGTTTGATAGTGCCTATCTCCAAAGCAGCATGTGTGGGTCACTGGGTATAATTAAGTGCAATTAACATAATTACATAGGGCTGAGCCACTTGCGATGCTCCAGATGCTATCCTGGCTGGATGCTTCCTGAGACGGTTATGAGCATGCTGCGGTCCTTTTGCAAGTTTCAAGAGATGATCAAAGATGGGGAGCCAGCCCACCCCTACACACACACACACGCACACACACCAATTTGACTTGATATTCCTGCCAGACTCTGCAAAGAGGCAATATAGCACTTTGTCTTCTCCCCAGATAATGGATGTGCAGAGAAACTTAGAAGAGGGGGAAAGGTGTTGAACAATTTCTCCATGGTGAGGGAAGAGAAAATGGCTAGGCAAAAGCCTGGTGAGTTGAGAAGCAAGGTGAAATTTACAGTTACCAACAGGACTGGAGAAAAAATGCCCTGTTCCGTGGACAGAGGCTTAATGGGGTGTTATTTGCCAACTGATGTTATTAGCCTCCATTGCGTGAAAAACTGCTCCTACCCATTTTCACAGTTTGGTGTCATGGTTAAGAACAGCAGACTCTTACCTGGAGAACTGGGTTTGATTCCCCACGCTTCCTCATGCAGCCAGCTGGGTGACCTTGGGTCAGACACTGTTCTCTCAGAGCTCTCTCAGCTCCACCTACCTCACAGGGTGTCTGTTGTCGGGAGAGGAAAGGAAGGCAATTGTAAGCTGCTCTGAGACTCCAAGTGAAGAGTGGGATATAAATCCAACTCCTCCTCCTCCTCCTCCTCCTTCTTGACAGGATTTCCCCCCCCCCCTTGAGGCCAATTGACCAGCAAAGGGTGAAATTGACCAGTCCAGGCAAGATTAAGAAGAGGGGGCAGAGGAAATTTGCATGCCCAGCCCTGAACCAGATGAAGGCAGGGGCTTCAACGAACCTTTTTGAAATCTTTATAAAGTTACAAAATAAGACCGTAAACATAAGAGGAGCCCTGCTGGAGCAGACCAGTGGTCCATCTAGTCCACCATCCTGTCTCACACAGCAGCCAACCAGTTCCTCTGGAGGTCCAACATCAGGGCAGAGAGACTGACGTTGCCTCCTGGCTCTGGGATTCAGAGGATTAGTGCCTCTTGAGTGTGAAGGTTCCCCTCAGTCACCATGGCCAGTGGCCACTGATAGACTTCTCCTCGGTGAATCTGTCTAATCCCCCCCTTTCAAGCTGTTTATTCCTGTGGCCCTCACTACATCCTCTAGCAGTGAAGCCCACATTTTAATTCCTCTCTGCGTTAAAGTAATATTTCCTGTTGTCTATCCTGAACCTACTGTCCCATCGGCTTTAGTGAATGCCCTCAAGTTCTAGTATTTTGGGAGAGGGAGGAAAAGTTCTGTTTATCAGCACTGTCCACCCCCTGCATAGATCAAGATGGGTAGCCATGTTAGTCTGCCTGTAGCAGTAGAAAAGAGCAAGAGTCCAGGAGCACCTCAAAGACTAACAAAATTTGTAGCCGGGTATGAGCTTCTGTGAGTCACCGCAGGGTATGAGCTTCCATGAATATCTGAAGAAGTGAGCAGTGTCTCACAAAAGCCTGCCACAAAGTTTGTTAGTCTATAAGGTGCTACTGGACTCTTGCTTGTTTCTACTACCCCATGCATAATTTTATAAATTCCAATCATGTTGTCCCTTAGCCGTCCCTTTTCTAAACTGACAAGTCCCAGACTCTTCAGCCTGTCCTCATAGGGAAAGTGCTCCAACTCCTTTATCCTCTTGGTTGCCCTCCTCTGTGCTTTTTCTAGCAAGGTACTGATGTAGGAGGGGAGATAGTTTTCTGGGTTTGGCCCTTCTTAAAATCTTGGTTTGAAAGGGATGCATCAGACCTTCCATGCTCATGGGTGTACAATAGGAAAATGCTCTGGCTCTAGAGAACTTCTGGCAGGTTAAACCTGGAACAAGATTAGACAAGGACCTAGGCATGGGTGGGTGAGTTATAACTTTTTGCTGAGAACAACACAGGCACTGTCCAATAGGTGCCTGTGACGACTGTGGCACAAACCTGAGGGCTAAATGCAGTTTAGTAATTCCAAAACGCTTATGGTTTGTCTGTTCTGAAAACCCAACACCCCACAACAGAAGCGCCAGACTGAGGAGGGATAGTGACTGGCATTTGTATATTTATTACACACATACACACCAGGGAAGTTCCTGGTTCTCCAAACATCTCCTCCTCTTTGACATTTCCCCATTATGTTATCGGAATGCTGCCCGTTTTGTACCATTTTTCATGATGCAAGCCACTGTGGCTAGCTAACCCACATAGCTAAAAATGGGGTGCAAATCAGCTTGCCAACTATTTAACTGGCCTTTGCTCCTATTCCTTAGGGCAGGCTCACACAGACAGTTGGTTCAGAGGTTCAGTGATGGTCTGCAGCAGAAGAACTAGATTCAAGCCCAGTCGGACCTTACAGACTAACAAGATTTTCAGGGTATGCATTTTCAAGAGCTAAGCTCTCTTCTGACGAAGGCAGCTTTGACTCCCAAAAGCTTATACTCCAAAAACCTTGTTCATCTCTAACATGCTCCTGAACTCAAATCTAGCTCTACAGATGACTCCCAGAATCAGGAAGCAACATCAGGGGAAGGCCTTGGCCTCTATGCCCTGTTGTTGGCCCTCCAGAGGAACTGGTTGGCCACTGCATGAGACAGGATGGTGGACTAGATGGACCACTGGTCTGGCCCAGCAGGGCTCTTCCTACGTTCTTATGCTTTGATTCTCCACACCTCCACTTGCAGCTGCCGGATGACCTTGGGCAAGCTGTTCTTGAAAGAGCTGTTCTTGAAAGAGCTCTCTTAGCCTCACCTACCTCACAGGGTGTCTGTTGTGGGGAGGTGAAGGGAGAGGAGTCTGTAGGCCACTTGAGGACTCCTAGTGATGGGTGGAGTATAAATCCAATCTCCTCCTCCTCCTCCTCCTCTTCTTCCTTCTTGCTGTGAGAAGACAAACCTACTAATTTCATCAGACAGAGCTGCCTTTAGGCTGTTTTCTTACCTCCTCGTTTGTTGGCAGTTCTGTATGACAATATAGCAACCAATCTCTATATCTCAGAAACGTTCTAAACATCTGCTTCAGTTTCTGATAGGCAGAGCTGCCACATTATGCAAGGGATAGAGCAGGTAGAGAAAGAAGTCCTTTCCCCCCTTTCTCACAATAGAAGAACTTGTTGGCACTCCATGAAATTGCTGAGCAGTGGGGTTAGAGCAGATAAAAGGAAGTCCTTCTTCACCCAGAGTGATTAACACACAGAATTCACTGCCACAGGAGGTGGCGGCGGCTACAAGCATGGACGGCTTCAAGAGGGAATTAGATAAACATATGGAGCAGAAGTCCATCAGTGGCTATGAGCCACAAAGTATAGATAGGAACTCTCAGTCTGGGGCAAGTGATGCTCTGTATTCTTGGTGTTTGTAGGGGGGCAGCAGTGGGAGGGCTTCCTGCCCCCACTGCTGGACCTCCTGATGGCACCTGGTGTTTTTGGCCACTGTGACAGAATGTTGGCATGGATGGGCCATTGGCCTGACCCAACATTGGCTTCTCTTATGTTCTTATGTTCCTTCTGGCCCTGCTCTTGTCGTATCAAGAGCAAGCAGCCTGACCCCCAAAAATCTACTGGGTGATGTTTCCCCTCACCAAGCGACCCTTTATCTCAGTGCCAGGAAGAGGGTCACTTGCTCAGTTTCCATATGTCAGGCTACAGTTTAAAAAGTACAGGAAAAGAGCCATTACCAAAGGCAAGCGCCAACCCACCTTTACTCTCACCCCTCTGCCTGCCCACTAAAAATACTAATCTGCCTGCTGTTGTCTAGGACAGCATTAAAAAGAAAACACCCAAACAATATCACAAAATGCTTAGAGCTTTTGCAGTTAAAATATATGCAGGTACAGTAGTCTGCGCGGCATTCGTAAACTATAAATGTGACGGCTCCTGCTAATGATTTTCTATAATGGCAAAGAGATAAGAGTAGACCTTTGCAGAGAGGGTAAAGCTCGGAAGCGCTGGCATGGGCAGCGATGTTGCCAGCGCGTTTCTCCAACCCCCCCCCCCTTCCCCAGCTGCTTCCAAATAATTTGCAGTTCAGGAAAGGCTAATGGAAGCATAAACAAAGCACAGATGCTGCCACGGCTCTCTTTTTATGGTGTCGAGTTATAGAAATGATCCTGTGGATATTGCTGCTGCCAAGGCTCTTGTGGGGAGGAAGGCGGATGCCTGTCAGGAGTCATCGGGATAAATGAATGTATTCTTGTCCAGAGCCATTTAGTTTGCCAGGACTCATAGACACAGACGCTCTTGACAATCGTACTGCTGGTGGAATACTACCAGCCTTGTTAACCCCTGCTGGGAGTCCAGCCAGTGCAATAACTAGTTTTGTTTAGGCCCAGGCAAGCCATGGATTACTTTTGGGGATATTGCTGCTGAAATTCCAAGCATACTCTGCTCTGAGAGATTTTTTTTCTTAGCTTAAGCAGGTTTTTGTGTGTGCAGAAAAACCTGCAGTTCAGAGTCATGTCTCTGACTTTTCCCTTCCTCTGCCAACTCAAGACAATGGCTGAATATCTATCTATCTATCTATCTATCTGTCTGTCTGTCTGTCTGTCTGTCTGTCTGTCTATTTTATTATACAATGAAAAGGGTACAAAAAAGAAAAAAAGAGGGGGGTATCAAGAAATCAGGAAGCCATTAATCACTGGCAGTTTTTACATTTTACCTTTGTTGGATGCACTTCTGATTTTTAATACATAGAACAAGAGTAGGATACCTTCTCAACTAGATTACAATAATTTCTCAGGATACCAATGTACTTTTTCTTTTTAGACTTAAACCAAAGCATACCCAATGATGAACCATTTGGGATAATTATTTTAAAGTAACACCTATAACTCTTTTTCTTTAGGTATTCTCTATATACTGCTTACTTAATAATATTTTAATTTTTTTTGTTTGTGACATATATAAAAACTACAAAAATATTATACATTAATAATGTCTATATTTCTCCCTGTCTCTGTGGTTATTTCAGGAGATGCTAACTTTTTGTATGAGTTAATACAGACTTATCCTCAGTTATTCATCTTGACCATGATATGAGTAATATGCTTTCCATTTCTGCTGAAATTCTTCAATTGGTCTTTTGTTTACTAGGTTCATTAACTTTGCCATTACAGCATATTCAGCTAATTCGTCACCCCAGGCTTCTTTTGTTGATGAAATATGCTCTCTTGTTGTGGGTACAGGGCCAGTGGGAAGCTGCAGTCATGTCACTGTGCCTAGCATGCTGCCCTCGCTAAGCCTCTGAGAAAGCAGATACCTGGTTTTTCATCTATTGTGTTGGGAAGCATGCTTAATTATTCCATATTGAAAAGAAAACTTTCCATAAATGTAACATTATTTTAGTCACTCAAGTTTGTACCCTTACCCAGGTTGTGCCTGAAGCAAATCCCTATGTTCTCTTAATCCACGTGCATACACTATAGGCCACTACCAGTGTGTGTACTGTAGTAGTTATAGTATCAGAGTAGGATAATCTGGGAGAGCCAGGTTCAAATCCCCACTCACTGGGCGACCCTGGGCCTCTCACTCTCTCACAGCCTAACCTACATCCCAGAGCGGTTATTGTGAGGATAAAAAGAAGGATAGAAAGATGTTGGGAGCTGCCTTGGATTCCCATTTAGGAGAAGAGCAGAGTATAAGTATAAAAACCTAGCAACGCTTGTTTACTCACGAGAGCTTTAAACAAAATGTGTATAGCCGGTTACTTCGTACAGTTCTGGTTGCCGTACCTGCAGAGCTGGGGAAAGTATAGAGGAGAGCAACCAAAATGGCAGAAGAGGACAACAAAACTGGTTGGAGCAACTTTCCTGTGAGAAAAGCTGAAGATCCTGGGACTTTTCAGTCTAGAAAAGAGACCACTTGGAGTGGGGTGGGCGACATGATATAGGACTGTAAAAACTATACATGGGATGGAGAAGGTAAATGGAGGGAGCTTTTTCTCCCACTGTCATAATGCTAGAACTCTGGAGCCCTGCATGAAGTTGATGGGCAATAAGTACAGGACAGACAAAAGGAAATAGTTCTTTATTTAATGAGTAATCACATTGTGGAATTCACTGCCAATGGAAGTAGTGATGACCAAGGGTGTCGATGGCTTTAAGGGGAGATTAGGAAGATTCGTAGACAATATATTCATCAATGATTACTAGCCATGGACCATCACTATAGGAATATCAAGATATTTAGACTCCATCATGAGACCATATGTTACTGATACCCCCAGCTATGTCCATGATATCACAGACTTCCTGAGGAACTGCAGTCCATCGATCATCTCCCAGAAAACAGCATTCTAGCCACCATGGATGTTGAGTCTTTGTACACCAACATCTGCCATAAGGATGGACTATAAGCCATCAGAAACACCATCCCTGAAAACACCACAGCAGATCTTGCCACCGAACTCTGCCTGTTTGTTCTCACCCACAACTACTTCAGGTCTGGTGAGAACTTGTACCTTCAAATCAATGGCACAGTCATGGACACGCACATGGCTCCACAGTATGCCAACATTTCCATGGCGGATCTAGAAAAGCATTTTCTGAACTCCTACCCAGTGGCACTTCTCTTGTACTCGAGATTCATTGATGACATTTTTGTTTTCTGGACCCATGGCAAAGAAGCCATCCAGAGATTTCACCAGGCTTTCAAGAAATTTTACCCCACCATCAATCTAACTATGAATTACTCTACACAAGAAATAAACTTCCTGGACACCACAGTACAGATACATGAGGGACACATAAGTACCACAGTTTCCAGTATAATATGGTACTAACAGATCAGCAAACGTATTTACATGCCTCTGGCCACCACCCCAACCCCATCAAACAATCCATTGTCTATAGCCAGGCCCTACACTATAGTCGCATCTGCTCCAACTCCTCAGATAGAACATCTACAGCATGCATTTTTGCAACTGCAATATCCTCTTGATATGGTGAGGAAGATGATTGGAAAGGCCAGAATTATACCCAGGGACAGCTTGCCACAACACAAGCCCAAAGAAAATGACAACGGAACACCTCTGGTAGCTCACAACTCAAGCCAGTTCAATGTATTATTAACAACCTATAACCCATGCTAGATAGTGACGCTTTCCTCACACAGGCATGGGGGGGGGGGGACAGGGACACAACTTTTTCTCACTCATAGACAGCCTGCTAACCTAAAACAGCTTCTCACCCCTAATGATAAACTACTTAAGAGTAACATGGACTCTGGTACCAAGGCCTGCCAACAAACCAAGATGCCAACTTTGCTCTCATACAGATCCTAGCAGCACCATCAGTGGACCCAGCAACATCAGCCGTACCATCTCATACTCGGGCTCATCTTCTAAGTTGATTTATGCCAGCATGTGTCAGCAATGCCCTTCCACCCTCTACATTGGACAAAGAGGCCAGTCCCTATGACAAAGAATAAATGGACATAAGTCTGACATTAAAAACCACAATGTTCAAAAGCTAGTGATGAAACATTTTAAACTTCCAGGACATTCAGTTGCTGACCTAAGAGTACCAGTTCTCTTACAAAGGCATTGCAAAGGAAGATTAGAAAGAGAGATGGCTGAATTGCGACTGATAATGAAGTTCATGACAATGCATCCTCCTGGACTTAATTGAGACCTAGGTTTCCTGTCTCATTACCAATGTTGATTTCTACATGCCTACTACCCCTCTGCACATTGCATCTAATTCAATCACACCTGCTGTTATATTCACCTATTATTGTCATTTGTCTGCTAGTGCCATTCGGCATCTGAAATCACTCCATTCTCCAAGATATGAAGAAAGATAGAATCACATTCTAGCTGTCTCTGAAGAGTGAACAGTGATTCACAAAAGCTCCACAAATTTTGTTAGTCTTTGGTGCTACTGGACTCTTGCTCTTTTCTGCTGCTACAAACAGACTAACATGGCTACTCATCTTGATCTACTAGCCGTGCTGACAGACTAAAGGAAATCTTTGTCTGTAGAGCAGTAAACCTGTGAATACTAGCCCTAGGAGGCAGAATCAGGGGAAGGCCTTGATCTCTTTGCAATGATTGTTGGCTGTCCAGGGCAAATGTTTTGGCCACTGTGTGGAAACCCAGGTTTAATCCTTGCTCTGCCATGGAAGCTTGCTGGGTGACCCTGAGCCAGTCTCTCTCTCAGCAAACGATGGTGTAAGTCACTTTGGATTCCCATGGGGGTGATAGGATATATATCTCTAAATAATGTGTTATTGTGCGACCTTCAGGTAGCCACCCCATTTCCTGTAAGCAGTATCCCCACCACCACTGTTGGTACTTGTTTTTAGAAAGCGGGTGGAACCAAGTGGGGCTCTTGTCTATCAGGGCTTCTGACTGGCCACTGGCAATCGAATAGGCTGTGCAGATTAAAATAATATTATTTCAACAGCAGGGGCCACCACAGTGTTGGTTCCATTATCTCTCATTCCTCTATCCCAGTGTCTTTTTTTGTAATTACCATTTTTCCTCCTGAATTTGGGCTTCTTCTGTATGTGGCTTCCCGAGGTGGCCATTTTGTTGTTGGCTGCACACTGCCTGAGGCAGCCATTTTGTGGTTGTGCCCATCACCCTGCATCAGAGTTCCATAGTTCAAGTGACTGTAGGTTCAAAAGGGTTGGGGACCCTTGAATTGACAGTACTGACCTCGATAGGCTCATGGTCTGACTGACTCAGTATTAGGCAGTTCAAGTGAATTTACAGAGAGGGTGAAAGGGGAAAAGCTGCTGGTGTTCTTGGGGAAGGAAGGCAAAACTGGATGGATTTCGTTTCCTATTGGCCTTGAAGTCTCTCCAGTGTTTCAACTCCAAAGCAAAAAGCTAGCATTTAAGAGCATTTGATTGTGTGTGTATGTGTGTGTATTAGGGTTTAGGGTTGCCAGCCTCCAGGTGAGGCCTGGGGATCTCCTACTTTTACAACTGATCTCCAGCTGACAGAGATCAGCTCCCCTGGAGAAAATGGTTGCTTTGACGGTTGGACTTTATGGCACTGTAATATGCTGAGGCCCTTCCCTTCCCCAAACTCCACCCTCTCCTGGCTCCAACCCCAAAGTCTCCAGGTATTTTCCAACTCAGACCTGGCAACCCAAGGGTTGCCAAATCTGGGTTGGGAAATATCTGGAGATTTGGGGGGGGGGGTGGAGCCTGAGGAGGGAGGGGAGGGACTTCAACAGGGTACAGTGCCATAAAGTCGACATTCCAAAGTGGCCATTTTCTCCAGGTGAACTGATCTCTGTTGCCTGGCACTCAGTTGTAATAGTGGGAGATCTCCAGCCAACACCTGGAGGCTGGCAACGCATCATGGCCAAGTATGTCTCATGCCACACCTTCAGGTCTGGGGGGACAGTGACGTCACATCAGTTCTTGGTGACAGGACTGTTCTGCCACCAGGACAGAAGCTCCTTAAATCATTAGAGCTTACCCCTAAGATGGGGCCTGAGAACACAACAGTTTCACCATCTGAACAATCAGTACAAACTGGGGGGGAGGGGGGGAACAGTGCTGCAACCCTGTGAGTCCCTGCCTTCCTTTGCCTGTCATTGCTGTCAACTGCAACCTCCCCCCCCCCCCCCGACTTTCTGACAGAACTTTTCAGTTAAACCAGGAGGGCTACTCAGACATCGGGGGGGGGGGGGGAGGTTGAAGATGGTGAAGATGGAGGTGGTCCTCTCACACAACCTTCAAGTTGCATTTATGTTGGCCATATTTATAGCACTGGGTTTTGTTTCACCCCACGCTTTATAAGGGAACACTTTATAAGGAAACGCCTTCAGAAGAACTAGTGTGCTGGTGCTCCCTAGTGGTGAAGATTCCTTTAAAAAGGGGCTACAGGTTTTGCTCGCTTGTCCTGCCACCCAGTGATTATTAAGGGTCAATTCTTCTGCCTTTAGCTACTTGGGATGCAGCCATCGCATGACTTTATTCTTCTTTGCAGGATCGTTACCTTGCTGAATCGCAATGATAGGTAGCCGGCACTTCAGCCATGGAACCAGCAAAGGGCGTTCCCTCCTTCTCCTCAACCAGAAGTCTGATCAAACAGGGTTCTGGATGCGTTTGTTTTACTGCCCTTAATCTTTATCAGCTAAAGCTTATTTTCAGTGTGCTGTGTCACTATTAGGAGCGCAAGCAGGATTGCCAACCTCCAGGCAATAGCTGAAGATCTCCTGGTGTTACAACTGATTTCTTGGCAACAGAGATCAGTTCCCCTGGAGAAAATGGCCACTTTAGAAGGTATTCTCTATGGCATTATACCCCAGTGAAGCCCCTCCCCTCCCCAAACCCCACCTTCCTCCGGCTGCACCCACAAAATCTCCAGGTATTTCCCAACCCAGAGCTGCCCCCCCCCCTCGGCACACCAATAGGAGGAAGAGGAGGAGGAGGAAGAGGAGGAGGAGGAGGAGATTGGATTTATACCCCGCCCTTCACTTGAAGTCTCAGAGCTCCTTCCCTTCCTCTTCCCACAACAGACACCCTGTGAGGTAGGTGGGGCTCAGAGAACTCTCTCAAGGACTGATCTTGAGGGTAGGGTTGCCAAGTCTTACCTTCTTTTCAGCAGGGGAGTCCTGGGTGCTGCCATCACCCAGAAGTGACGTCATCATGCTGGCCACATTGGGGGCGGGACCACTACCATTCAAGGAAAAACCACAGAATTTTCCCTCGAATGATAGAGTATCCCCCTGCAACGTGCCGGGTGTGATGACATCACCTCCAGGGGACGTCACCACGTTGGGCACATTTTCGCGAGCCCAGCATTTGGGGGGTGGGGTTTCCCCCAGTGGCCTGATCCGGGCTGGTGGGGAACGGACCCATCGAGTGGGGGTTTCCCCGTCCCCTGGAGGGACCTGGCAACCCTACTTGAGAGCAGCTCTGAAAGAACTGTGGCTTGCCCAAGGTCACCCAGCAGCTGCATGTGAAGAAGTGGGGAATCAAACCCGGTTCCCCCAGATTAGAGTCCGTGCACTTAACCACTACACCAAACTGGCTCTTGTGGCTCTTGTGTTAAGCAACCTTGTGATAAATTGAAGATATTTTCGTGGTGCTTTTTTTTGTGTTTGTATTCATTGTATGTTTAATTCAACTCTCCACCAAAGAACTCAGAAGAATACAATCCTATGTGGAGTTACCCCAGTCTAAACCCATAGAGGTCAATGGACTTCAACTGAAGTAACTCTGCACAGGGCTGCTCTGTCATGCAGCAATCCTACGTACCCTTTCCTGGAAGGAAGACCCACTGAATAGACCAGAGTAGACCTGCTTCAAATTACTCCCTCAGAGTCCTATTTCTAATCCAGACCAATGTCTTAGATGCATAAGATTTTAGATGCAAAATAATCTGTTGCATTTACACCAGCAGTTTTTCAAATAGCCCTGTAAGGAAGGCATGCCCTTTATTTAAACAGATGGCGGCGGGGGGAGAGGGTCTGTGTATTACAGGAACCCCAGGCTTCAGTGTCTGGGGGCAATGGTAGGTTGTTGTCTCCACTGCCGCTTCTTACAAAAACTTTATTCTAGATTACCATCCATTTATTTTTATTTAGATGTTAATAACCCAGTTTCCTCCCCCCCCCCCAGTGGAGACCCAAAGCAGCAACTGAGAGCCAGTTTGGTGTAGTGGTTAAGAGCGGCAGACTCTAATCTGGAGAACCGGTTTGGATTCCCCACTCCTCCACATGAAGCCAGCTGGGTGACCTTGGATCAGTCACAGCTTTCTCAGGGCTCTCTCAGCCCCACCTACCTCACAGGGTGTCTGTTGTGGGGAGAGGAAGGGAAGGTGATTGTGAGTTGTTCTGAGGATCCTTCGGGTAGTGAAGGGTGGAGTATAAAACCAACTCCTCCTCCTCCTCCATTTTATCCTTATGACAACAAACCTGTGAGGTAGGTTAGCCTGAAAGAATAACCAGTTCAAGATCACCCAGCAAGATTCCATGTCAGAGTCAGAATTTGAACCTGGGTCTCCCAGATCCTAGTCTCTACCCAACACACCATGCTAACTGTCATCCAGAATCACTGTGGAACAGTGGATAGTTCAGACTTGGGCTAGGGAAGCCTGAATTCAGTTCCTTCCTCCATCATGGAGCCTTTTTGGATTTGATGTAGGGCCTGTCACACTTTCTCACTTCCTCTGACTGTAGTCCTGAGGAAGCCCAGACCAGCAGAAGGGAAGGCTCTGCAATAGGGGCACAGGAAAACTGTCTGGAGCCGCTCAGACCTTCTGAGCAGAAAAAGAGCCACTCTGTTTTGCATGCGCGTTCTGAAAAGGGTTGAGTCCAGGACTGGCATGCCTGTGCTATTTGTGTGTGTGTTAAGTGTTGCTTCTGACTTATGTCAACTGTCTGAATTAATGACCTCTGAAATGTCATATCCATAACAGCTTTGCTGAGGCCTTGCAAACTGAGATCCGTGGTTTCACTGATTGAGCCAATCCATCTCAAGTTAGGTCCTCTTCTTTTCCTGCTGTTTTCAACTTTTCCTAGCATTATTATCTTTCCCAGGGTGGGTCTTGTCTTCTCCTTATGTGACCCAAGTATGATAGCCTCAGTTTCATCATTTAGTCATGTACTATTTATTTAGTTTCAAAAATAAGGACAGCAGTTGAGGGCTAGCATCTTTCTCATCTCTTGGCCATGTTTTCCCCCACAGTCTCAGGGGTGGGGGTGGGGGAGCAGGGATGATCCAGGCTGATCATATATATATATATATGTATTGATATAGATACTGTTCACACCTTTTCACTCCTCGTGGGGCTATGGATGCTGGCACTTCTTTTTCCAGGGGAAAAAAAACCCCTGTAGGTCCCCAACCCTCAAAATTTCCCTAATCCCAGGGACCTTGTGGGTTCCTCCAGATAGTGTCCCCTGGAGCTGTTTCAGTTTGGAACAAGAAGATAAAGAGCCACACCAGTCACAGGAGATGAAAAATAAGGCCAAAGCCGATGGTGCAAAGTCAGGTAACAATATATTTTATTACTCAGTTATATTTCCAAAAATCCCCTACGTGTTTTGCGAACCGGCTTCATTGGGGGAATCTGTTCATCTTGCAGTAGTTCTTCAAAAAGAGTAAATGATCCAGGCTTTGTCAGAAGTGATGTCATGGCACATGTGACATCCCCCCCCCCCCCCCAATCCCCAAGCTCCCTCCAATTGCTTGGTTACCCTAGTTAGGCTCCCTCCAATTGCTTGGTTACCCTAGTTAGGCCCAACACAAGGTAGGGACCTCAGACCCAACTGGTTTAGTCCATAATATTATCATAACATAGTGTTTGCTGCTATGAAAGGCACAGGAGGAGGCCAGGCTGCTTTTCCTGGTCATTTGGCAACACAAGTCTGAGGTAAAATTTTGACCACAGACTTCCCGGCCAGTATCCTACTCCAGCCCTCCTCAGAACTGGCAATCATTATTATCTTTTAGTAACATTTCATCTGGGTTTTGGTACATTGCCTGAATAATTTTCAGTCTTGCAACAGATAAGTAACTTTTGAAAGGAAGCGTAGGGGCAACGCAAGGGCTAGAAGTGCTGCAGTTTGCCACATCTAAAAAAATGGGTGGGGGAGTGTTTCTGTTCTGGTGCTGCACAGCAGGGGGAGGAATTGAGCACAGAACAGAATGGGAGCGTAAGATGTTGTTGGGAGAGAGTCCAGCTTTACCAAGCAGTCTATTTGGGATGTGCAACTTAGTGAGAGGTGTGGGGAGTATAAACACTTTGGCAGATTGGTACTGCATGTACAAGTTGAGAAGAAAGCCCTCTTTTAGGATTAATTTCCTGTAATGCTCTATCCTCAAAGAATTTAGGTCCCTGTACTTCTTTTTTTTTTTTTTGACATTGACAAATTAGGTTTATTACAATAAAACTCTGCGCTTCTCCTAATCTGAAAGTCCCTTAGAAATGATAATTGATTATAGCTTCTCAAGCAAGGTGTGAGAAAGTTATAAACGTAACTCGTGGCGGGGTGTGTGTGTGTGAGGAGAAATAGCAAGAATAAAGGAAATCACAAAATGACCCCCATACAATTGCTTGGATTTGCGACGACCAACCTGAACGTGCACTCTGCCAGGTTGGACCCTATACCAAAAGCAGGACATCCCCCCTACGCCAACCACCCAATCAATATTCTCAGGCAGCCTGCCAAAGATTTAAGCCTGCCCCTATGACACCTGCAAACTAACGGTTACATTATCTAGCAGCTACTCGCGTTATAAGGTCATGCTGGATGCTGAGATCATACACTTCCCAGGGTCTCACAGGCTGCTACAAGCTGGCACTATGCAAGCTCAAGCAGACATTCACACACACATCCACTCCCCCCCAATCCTAGCAGAGAAGATAAATAGCAGTGAAATACATGTAAATAAAAACAGTGGACTAGGCATGTCTGAGAAAGTAGTTAACCCCTAATGCAACAGACCAAGAGTTTGGTTAGACAACATTCTATGGCAAGCAAGGCCTGAGCTTGACATTCTGTATACATTTAAATGTAATGACTCAGGTGTATTATATTCCTTGCTTATTTATTTATGTAGGCTGCTGATGCACAGCTAGAAGGACCCTGGCTAAACTGGAAGCAATAAAGAACTTACCCTCACACAGTGAAAAGCTCAGGCCAGTTTGTTAAGTGCGCAAACTCTAATCTGGGCGAACTGGGTTTGATTCCCCACTCCCTTCACATTAAGACAGCTGGGTGACCTTGGGCAAGCTATAATTCTGTCAAAGGTGTCCTTGAAAGAGCAGTTTTTGAAAGAGCTCTCTCAGCCCCACCTACCTCACAGGGTGTCTGTTGTGGGGAGGGAAAGGGAAAGGAGTTCATAAGACGCTCTGAGACTCCGAGTGAAGGGTGGGGTATAAATCCAATCCTCCTCCTCCTCCTCCTTCTTGGACTACAGGATCCATCAATACCTCTGTACTTCAACATCTGGACACCATAATTCCAGCAGCAGCGATTTCCCTGCCCCAGAGGGTAGAGTACATAGAGTATTTGGCAAATCTACAGCTGGCCACAAAAGGAGAAAAGTTGCAAACTTTTTCAAGTCCAGGCTAGTTCAGGGGTCCCCAACTTTTTTGAGCTTGCGCAGACACTTTTAAAGTTCTGACACAGTCACAAAATGGCTGTCACAAGAGGCGGAACCAGGCACTCTATGGCTTGGACAGCTTATCTACAGTCACGCAGTGGCTTACCTACAGTCATGTATCCTCCTGATGTGATGGCAGCTGCTGCCAAAGCAACATTTTTAAAATTTGCACAGCCAATCAAATCCCCAGTGGCCAATCAGAAGCCTTGCTGGGGGAAATCCCTACCTGGCCCCACCCCCTGTCTAAAAACAGTGGGTGGGTACCCGAAAATGTGGCTCCCTCAGGCACCATGTTGGGGGTCTCTGGGTTAGCTAGGCATTCTAAACAATTTCAGTCAGCTGTTGAGCTGCAAGGTTAGCACTGAAGTAACATTAGGGGAGGGGGGAGGGAAAGACAACTGTCAACAGTGTTGCTTGGGGAAAAGAAAAAAAACACAAATACACAAACTCATACCAGACTGAAGAAGCACAGTTGGGTAGGTTAACAAATTGAATTGAGTCACTGGGATGATGGCAGGGGCATGAAGTTACCAAGGCTGTTTGTTTTGTTTTTCTGATGCCCAATGGATGCTTTTCACTTGACCTGACATCTTTGGATCTGTACAGGATGATCCCTAGTTATGCTGACGCAGACAAAACTTATATGTGGGCTCAGGAATACAGCCATGCTCCCCCCCCCTTTCCTGTTCACATCGCTTAAATTGTTCTGTTCAGTTTGACTGCTCAAAGAAGACAGCCAGGGTAGTGTAGTGGTTGGTGTATTGGCTAGGGCCAGGGAGGCCTGGATTCGAATCCCTACTTGGCTATGATGCTTACTGGGTGACCACAGGCCAGTCACTCTCTCAGCTTAAGAACAAGTTTAGAGTCCAGTGGCACCTTTAAGAACAACAAAGGTTTTATTCAAGGTATTTGAAAAAGTGTGCCTTGCACATAAAAGCTCATACCATGAGTAAATCTTTGTTGGTCTTAAAGATACCACTGGACTCTAAATTTGTTCTACTGCTTCATATCGACACACCTGACTACCTGGATCTTTCAGCTTAACCTACGGTTGTCGTAAAGATAAAATAAAGGACTATATACACTTCCCTGACCTCCTTTGAGAAGGGGCAATATAAAAATATAAGACAGACAGGCAAAGAGATTGGAGTAATACCTAAACAGAAAAGAAAAGAACCTTCCCCCCCAGTAAAAATAAATAAATTATCATGTGGCATTGTGTGTAAATATAGCTAGAAGATCCCTAAGGATAGTCTGGTGGCCTGAAGCTGTAGCTCTTTTTTGGCACCACTAGGTGGCGAGCTATGCTTATTTTTTGGCTGAGAAAAAGCTGTGAGTTGCCCAAGGTCATTCAGCTGGCTTCAGTTGGAGGAGTGGGGAATTGAACCCGGTTCTCCAGATTAGAGTCCACTGCTATTAACCACTACACCAAGCTGGCTCTCTTCCTTCCAGTCTTCTATCATATTTAATCACCTCAGTGCTTATTGTACTTTCATGATTGTCAAGGTAGAATGCAAGACCTCATATCAATGCACACCTCTGACTTTATGTTTGATTTTCTCTGTTTATACCCTGCCTTTCTCTCCACTGGTGACCCAAGCAGCTTACATTATTCTCTTTGCCTCCATTTTATCTTCACAACAAAGCTGGGAGGTTGGTTAGGGTGAGATTGTGTGACTGGCCCAAGTTCACCCAGCAAGCTTCCATTGCAGAGTGGGGATTTAAACCTGGGTCTCCCAAATCCTAATCCAACATTCTAACTGCTTTTAAACAACTTAAACTTTGCTGGTGAGAATATACTTTGGGCATCTGAGAGTCTGATCTAATAAGGAGCTTATTGGATTAAGATATGAGACATCTAGTTCAAATCTCAGAACCACTGTGGTGTAGTGATTGAGAGTATTGGACTAGGATTTGGGAGACCTGGTTCGAATCCCCACTCATACCATGGAAGCTCACTTGGGCCAGTCACACTCTGTCTCTTGCAGCCTAACCTATCTTCACAGGGTTGTTGTGAAGATAAATTGGAGGAGAGGAGAATGATGTAAGCTAATTTAGGTCCCCTGGGGAGAAAGGCAGGGTACACATGATTGAAGTAAATAAATCTCTACCCTGCCATGAAGCTTAGTGACCTTGGGCTAGACCCGCTCTTGGCCTAACCTACCTCACAGGGGTTTTGTGAGATACAAAAAAGGAGGAGAGAATCATATGAACTACCGTGGAATCTTTGAACTCAAAGAGGAGTAAAAAAACAACTACAGAGATAGATCTGAGGGTTATTACTACAATGCTGCAGTCAGTACTGTGTGCATTTGGAAGGTTGGTAGGTTTTAAAATGTATGGATCTGAGACTTGTACTTCAAAGCCGAGTCTCGAATCATTTCCATTACCTCTATATCTAGCAGTGAACAGGCATGTGTCAGTCACAGGAACAGTAAAATTAAGCCACACAGATGACAGGTGGCTTTGCAAAACTATGACTTCGTAAATTAAATCTAAGGAAAAAAGAAAAATGTCAACTAACGGCTGAGGACTGAGAATATATGGTCCAGGAGATGCAGAATTCTGGGAGCCAGTGTTCCCTCTAAGATGAGTTAGTATGAGCTAGCTCACAGGTTTTTTTTACCCTCCGCCTCACACATTTTTGTCTTAGCTCAGGAAGGATAGCTCCAGAGTAAACTAATTTATGCAGTAGCCAAATCGCTCGCTTGCAACTTTAATGCCAGCAGCTCACAAAGTAGAATTTTTGCTCACAAGACTCCACAGCTTAGAGGGAGCATTGGTCTGGGAGCACTTGAGAGTTGCTTAGAGGGAAAAAGTAAAAACAGAGAGGAGTGGAAATTGGCCTTTAGATCATACAGCATCCTGGAGGGGGAGCGTGGGGTGTGAGGAAGGGGACAACATTTCCAAATCATTTACTGTCTCCTCTTTGACACCAGCAATAAACTGTGAATTAACTGATCCCCTATCTAAGTGGCTGAGCCTTTAAAGCATCAACTTATAGATAAGTTGTGGGTTGAAGAGGAGGAGATGAGGATTCTCCCCCCCCCCCACAGATCTAAACAGTTCTTAAACGTTAAACCGAGAAACAAAGCAAAACTGACTGTGAGAATCTGTAAACGAGATTGAAAGGTGTAAAATAGTCCAAAGCGTATTCAGATTGAAGAACTTTCATTTAAATCTCAAAAACTTTCTTATCGTGTAAACAATGACTGGTAGAGGGAGAAGAATTGTGTTGCAGAAGAAACCTCTTTCAGGAAATGCCCAACCATCGACTCCTACTCAGGCATCGGAAGCAGATATGGACTTTCCTAGCATGTTGGCCATGGCACTGCACCCTCTGCTGGAGCAGATGATTAACATCAATAGCAAATTGGATGGGGTCCAAAAGCAATTGACACAGATGGATAATAGAGCTGACAAAACTGAAAAATCCATTAAGAAAATCAAGATAAAAACAAAAGATATTAAACAAAAACTGGAAGAAGTGGAAAACGAGAGAATTTCAGATAAAGGTCAACTGTTGCAGCTCCAAATGGAAAGATCAAAGTATGTACTACACTTTCAAGGTATTCCAAAACAACAGAAAAAGAAAATTTAAAGGAACTATTAAGTGAAGCTTTGGCACCACTGACTGAACTTGAACAAGATGTACTGAAGAACAATATAGACCTGATCTATCAAACTTACTCAGATTTCATCAAGAAAAATAAGTTATTGGGTGAAATATTTGTCAAATACTCCAGGAGATCTACCAGAGATGCGGTTTTGAAGGCTACATCTGGGAAAACTTTGAAAATTAAAGATAAAGAAGTGAAAATTCTTAAGGACATTCCATTTGAGGTGCGAAAGCGTAGATGGCAATACAAAGAGCTAACTTCCTTCCTCCATAACAACTCAATCCCCTACAGAAGTACATTTCCAGAAGGCTCATATTCAATTACGAAGACAAGAAGATCAAGATCAACTCTGTCCAGAAAGCTAAAGTCTTTCTGGAACAGCAACATGACCCGAATAAAAACGAAAGAAAGAACCAGGACAACGTTCAAGATGATGATGAAAGAGACTTTGGATCAGAAGGTACTTCAAACAGCTCTGGCAGTACTTCAGAGGTTTCGGACTTGGAAAAAGGAGCAGCTGTTCCAAAGCTGCCTAAAGTTAAAATGAAACACAGGTAGAATAAGCCTGATAAATAAATTGGAAGTTCAACAGAACATAGTTGACTATTACTCACCTAAAGATTTGTATTAAAGTCTCATGTTAGCTTTATCTAGAAAATAACATTTTAACACAGTATTTTTTGTTCGTACTGTAGGAACGATATATAAGAATGTAACCTTTGAAAGATGATATTTGTCTTATGTAGGTTTTGGATCTCCCTGGTCCCCTTCCCAGAAACAAGAATTCTTCTTAGAAATCACGCAGCTGTGTAATGCGACAATGGATGCATCTGGGTCTTTAGAAGACCGTTTCAAATCAGAAATTCTTCCTCAAGGTCACCTTATAATGAGGAGCCAATGCTGTTATCAGTGTTTTACGTGCAGAAAGCTATTCACCAATTTCCTAGTCATGTAGGCTCTGGCATGTAAAAAGGCAGAAAAGGGGGGGAGGACTCAACCCAACAAGTAGCTGCAAACCAAGAGGGTCAAGCTAACAAAAGAATTATTATGAAAAATATAGACATTTATTAGGGTGTACACATAAATAAAACAAAATTAAATTAAAAGAGACAGTCCAAGTATCAGACATTTAAAACTAGGTTCATAAAGAACTAATTGCAGTGCATATCAAACTGATGGATAAAACCTTTGACCTAAGGACCATATGCATTTTGGCCCCTATGGGCCTTCCTTAGTGGTCAATATTCCTTATTATAAAGTGACACACATCCAAAAATGCATTCAGAATTTTGTATATACATATATGAATATATATAAGACCAGGTGTTGCTGTCTGAAATTGTAGGGAAGGGGGGGGGGAGCCAGATCACTTTTGTGTAAACAATAAATACATGTAATAATAGATTAGTAAAAAAAAATTACGCTGGTATTACCTTGAATGCTATATATTTGCCACAACTAGTAAAATAAGCCTGTGGTAGTTGTGCGAATTCTCCAGATTAGTCTAAATAAAAATGAAATAATCATAATTATTAAAGTTGAAAGTTAATATGATACAGAATTAATTTAGCCTAGAAGTATTTTCCCAAAAGATATTTAAGCAGGCAACAGACCTGGTATCAAATGTCCCATTCGTCAGTGAAGTGTGTCACTTCCATCAAGTGAAATAGTCAAGTCACAAACTGCTGAGATTACAATCCTATATAGGGACCCAGGGCCACCCAGAAAGAAGAAGGTGGTTTCCATACACCCATAGTTCACCCCAGATTGCAAAGTATTTATTTTAAATGGTGCTCTCCCCCAAAAAAGTAGGAAGATCATAGGACCATAAGAAGAGTCTGAAGGCAGAAGAGTCTTGGTGAGCCAGAAATCTGCTTCTAGTTTCTTTTCAGACTGAAGTGGGGAGGCAAATTTGGATGCACATCTTGTACCATGCATACCCTAACACCAATTTCCCCTCAAAGGGCAATTCTGCATCTAGTATTGTCTCCACATTTTCACAACTGGGAGGGAAAAGTACAGCTCAAAACCACATCCAAATAACTCGGGGCAACGCCGCACTGACTGCAAAGTCACCCCTGAACAGCCATAAAATGCCCATAAATCAATGCAGAGGGTTCAGTAAAATCCAACAATCAATGAACTTGAAAGTGGCATAGAGTGTGGAAGCTACCATTAAACCCTATAATCAAAGGGAGTGAAACTAGCATGCCATGCAGAGGGGAATTTCTGTTCCAGTGTAAGTTTCGTAAAACAATGAGAGGGAAAGGCCAATGCAGAATCAGCCAAAATCTTTCACTGAGAGTGGCAAGGGAATTAAACCACCCCATCCATACAGTAGCCCTGAGATGGATGGCCCAGGCTAGCCTGATCCAATCAAATCCCAGAAGCTAAGCAGGGTCAGCCCTGGCTAATATTTGAATGGGAGACTTCCAAGGAATATCAGGGTCATGACTCAGAGGCAGGCAATGGCAAACCACCGCTGAGCATCTCTTGCCTTGAAAACCCCATGAGGTCACTGTAAATCAGCTGCGACTTGATGGAAAATAATAATCCATACTGTACAGCAGAGCTTTAAGAATTGGAGTTTTCACCAACTTTTCAGCTGGACCAGCATGGCTTTGAAGACCAGCACACCCTTGAAACTTCTGGGTGTGAGCACAGGCCTCTATTATTCTGGATTATTTGTGCTCAGTCCTGTTAACTGGACATCAAGAAATAAGCCCAAGAAACAAAAATATGGTACTAGATCCCATAAACTGAATACTGCAGCAGTTCATCTTTAAACAAAGACTGGCTTCTTTTAGAGAGTGAAACCTTGGGCTCCCCCCCCCCCCCCCGTTGCTATAGCAATTTGCCATGGTAACAGCCACTACTGAAATCTTTTTAAACTATTTTATTTAAAGCAGGAGAAATGGAAGGGGAGCAGTTAAGCTTAAAGAGAGTCAGTTTGGTGTAGTGGTTAAGAACACAGACTGTAATCTCAGAAAACTGGGTTTGATTCCCCACTTCTTCACATGCAGCCAACTGGATGACCTTGGGTCAGTCATAAATTCTTTCAGAGCTGTTCTCTCAAGGTGAGTTCTCAAAAGAGCTCTCTCAGCCCCACCTACCTCACAGGATGTCTGTTGTGGGGAGGGAAAGGGAAAGCAGATTATAAACTGCTCTGAGACTCTGAGTGAAGGGTGGGGTATAAATCCAATCTCTTCTTCTGTTCTTCTTAAAATATGGAGATGTAACAATTTCCTGGGTTTGGAGTTGCTGGTACAACCCTAGTATTTCCTGTGTTTAGAGTGAGGCTGGAGATCTCCTAGGATTGTAACAGCTCTCCAGATGATAGAGACCAGTTCCCCTGGATCAAATGGCCTCTTTGGAAGGTAGACTCTATGGCATTATACCATGCTGAGGCCCCTCCTCTCCCCAAATCCCACCTTCTCCAGGCTCCACCCCCCAAATCTCCAGGTATTTCTCAACCCTACCTAGCTTTTTTCAGGCTGCCTGAGGAGGCTCACGGAGGTGGGCACCTCAGGTGGTGGACTTGGGGGGGGGGGCGGTCAACCTCCTATCCTACCTGTCTGTCACCTCTGCCACCCCCTACACTGCCTTTCCTCCTTCCCAGGAGTTAGCTCAGCTGATCCTCCTGAAGCCTACAACACTGTTCTCCCCTCCTCCACTTTATATTCACAGCAACAATCTAGTGAAGTACAGGGTAACCCGAATGGGGATTTGAATTTGGGACTCCCAATCCTGGTACTACAAATCCTATCACAGATTCAGGCTTAAGGTCATGCATCTGCCAACTAAAACTCCAAAGAATGGGCCCTTTTAAAACCATTATGAATTACAGGTGCTTATTCAGTTATGCTCACCTGCTGCATATACTGACAGTGAAATATATTGGTATGTGTACCGCCATTTACTAAGTGGTGAGAGGTCACAGAAGCTGGTTTGTTTTGGAGGAGAGAGCATCATAGACTTATGCCCAGAGCCATTTCCAGGATTTGGGGGTGCCTCTGGGCAAATCGTGACAGAGCCCCCCCATCTGCTCACCACCAGGGCCTCCTCATGCCCTACTTTGAACCCCCAGAATTTCATGCCTCCACCTGCCTGTGCATCCTTCTCCAACCCTCCCACCAGCCATACTCAGTTGCTGTCGGTCAGTCAGGAAAGATGGACTCTTCAGGAGAAGAGGAATCCTTAGGAAAAGAGGAGTCTTGCGTAGCCAACTCTGAATTAGCAGAAGCCGGCAAGCAAGAAAGTGAACTGCAGGCTTGTCAGAGTTCACGGCCCACAGCTAATGCAGAGCCACCAGCACCTTCCAGCCCTGTTCCAACAGATGAAACCCAGGTGATCATTACCAGCCCTCCAGTTTCATCAACACCCTTTGAGCGCTAGAGACAAAGGCTTAGAATGGAGCTCCAGGAGATAATACAAAGCACATTTCTTCTGGCCTGATGCCAGCTAATTGCTGATGATGAGTAGCTACAGGGTTACTCCCAAGCAGTTAGCTCCAAGTAAGACCTTCTAGTAGATTCTTATAAAAGCCAGTGAAGGGAGACTGCTCAATGTGGAAGCAAGATGTCAGCACCTGGTGAACTCTGCATGCACAACTGCTGACTCTGCTTTGCCCTGGTGACCTTTGGACCAACTTTGGACTTGGATCTTGGACCTGCTCACTCTTGTGTATGACTTTGGATGAATGACTCTGCCTTGCCTGACTTCTGGAACCATGACTTTAGACCAACATTGATGCTGATTCTGACTGCAACTGCACCCTGCTGTCGACAGTTGCCTGTACCACCTGCATCCCCCTTTCCTGACAGCAGTGGCCAGTGTATGCATCTGGGAATGCTGCTGGCATTGCTACCAAGAGTACTAGGAGTGGCAGGGGAGGCTATGTGGGCTGGAGCCAGTGGCAATTGGTTGGAGCCACCAGAAACCCTGGGCCTGAGTAGCTGCCCCACTCCAGGGTATACTAATACCAGCCCTATTTACACCCCATATTCACAAATATAGAGGTAGCACACAGGGAGGAAGCACAAAGGCATTCCTACAGGGTAGCAGAACCACTTTTTTGCCATCAAGTTCAGGGCTGCCCAACCTCCAGGTAGTGGCTGGAGATCTCCTAGGATTACAACTGATCTCCAGATGACAGGGATCAGTTTCCCTGGAGACAATGGCCACTTTGGAATGAGGAGTCTATGGCATTATACCCCACAGAAGTCCCTCCACTTCCCAAAACCCTCTGGCCTCAGGCTCCACCCCCAAAACAGGTATTTCCCAAACCAGAGCTGGCACCCCTGCATCAAGTTGCAGCCAACTTATGGTGACTCCTCATGGGGCTTTCAGGGCAAGAGATGTTCAGAGGGTAGCAACCCTGCGTAGCAACCCTGAACTTCCATGGTGGTCTCCCATCCAAATACTGACCAGAACCAACTCTGCTTAGCTTTCAAGATCGGTCTAGCCTGGGCTATCCAGGTCAAGGCAATAGAACCACTACACCCAGCTGCTTCAGCCAACTCCAGTAGAGTCTGTCTGCTCCTCTCTCTCTCTCTTTTCCAGCATCGCAACCTTCCACTTATGCCAACACACACACACACCCAGTCCTGCCATCAGCTGAGAGGGAGGGCCACCTTGTTCAAGCCCAGTTTGGTATAGTAGTTAAGATCAGCAGACTCTAATTTGGGAGAACCGGGTTTGATTCCCCACTCTTCCACATGCAGCCAGCTGTGTGACCTTTGATCAGTCACAGTTCTCTCAGAGCTGTTCTCTCAAGAGCAATTATCTCAAAGCTCTCTCAGCCCCACCAACCTTGTAGGGTGACTGTTGTGGACAGAGGAAGGGAAGGAGATTGTAAGCTGCTCTGAGACTCCAAGTGAAGGGGGGGGGGTATAAATCCACTACTATTACTACTACTACTACTACTACTACTTCTTTTTCTTCCTCTTCCTTCTCTCTTCCTCCTGGTCCAAATAATTCCCTGACACTTAAGGTCCATTGAGGAGATATCTACAATCATTAAGTGACATTACTGTTCATTTGTCACAGGCCATTTCAAAGACTTATACACACCCTTAATAGCCATTTCTTGCATTACAGTTTGTATTAATTTACCCAAACGTAAAGCATGGCACATCAGCTGTGTATGTGCATATAAACTGGCACATGTCCTTTTAAAGTATGCACAAACATTAAGAAAGACACCCCACTTCACCCCCCACGCCCACAAACACAACCCCTGCTCAGTAAGATCTGGATGAAAAGCAACAAGTCTTTTAGAAAACAAAATCTTAACGAAACCTGATGAAAACCGCTTTTTTATTAGAGTAAATGAATTATACATTATGGGGGGGGGGGGGGGGAAGGCTGCAGGTTTCAACAGCCCCACGGAAGCCAACAAGATTAAAAAATCTCACTCAGTAGTCACCCCGAATGTTTTGGTTTCCTACTGTTGAAATGCAATTATATCCATATTGAGAAAGTATATTCTTTTATTCAAGGCTGTAGATATGGGAATGCTACCAATCCTTTTAAAGCTGGCTGGCAACAAATGTTATTTGATGTTAATGATATTTAGTTGAGGATTTCTCGTAACAGCAAACAAAAGTGTGAAGCACGGCCTTTATGTAACATAACTGATATAATTAAAATCTTAATTTTCTGTTAATGCAGTCAAGAATACCTCCATAAGCTCATGGCCCCATCATGTCTCTGGGAGGTAGCAATCTCAGGAACAAATAAGGGTGTGGCTCTAAACAGCATATAATAAGCAATGAGGAGGAAAGAGCAGGGGAAATGGAAAAGGCAAGGAATTTTGCTTTGGTGGAAAGTTCCATCAAGTCACAGATGACTTATGGCGACCTGGTAGGGTTTTCAAGGCAAGAGAGCGACAGAGGTGGTTTGCTATTGCTTGCCCCCGTGTACCAAACCTGGACTTCCTTGTGTTGGCAGTTTAAACTTGCAGAGGAATGGAGCTCCAACTGTTTAAAGAAGAAATTAAAGAAGAAATAAACTCTGACAGAACAGAGGAGAGGCTTACCTAACTGACTACCTGCTGTGAGAGGCAGTAACAAAGGGGGAGGGCTCAGTTGGAGTAGGTAGAGCCAATCAGGCTACAGTGAGGACACAGTTCGAGATTGTGGGAGGTCCCTAGCTATGCTATCTAGCTATGCTGGGTAGTTATGCTAATTAGCAGTCCTTCAGCCGTCCCCCTGTAAGGTGATCTTCTGATTCTCTTCCCAACACCTCGATGGTCTCCCATCCAAGTACTAACCAAGGTTGACCCTGCATAGCTTCCAAGATCGGGCTAGCCTGGGCCAGCCAGGTCAAGCAGAGGTAAAGTGTGCCACTGAGTCACAACCAGGGCTTTATTTCCCTGGGGGAACGCACCAGAACTCTGTTCCAGAACCTCCTTGACAAAATTCTTTTTTTAAAAAAACAAATTTTATTATTTTCTATTTATTCAAAGTTTTACATAGTTACTTATAAAATATTATCATCATTAACCAATTTTCTAAATAACTATGTATTCCAGTTACAATTCAAAACTTTTAGGGCTTCCCGCCTCACTTATACCATTATGTATATAACAGCAATTATAAAGATTTAAAAGTATTAACTCTTACAGGTAACATATTTGGTTATAATACTAAAGAAAGAAGAAAAGAAAGAAAGAAAGAAAAAGAGAAATTTTAAACATTTAAGAGTATTATCTGAATATCTGTAATATGTAATCTAATTCCCTTTCTTGTCATTTCAAACATTCTGTATATTCCCTTAAAAAGAATTGTTTCTTCTTTTAATCATCTAAAATCAGTAATCAGACAATGTAAAAATATTATTTTTCATATCCCAATGTTGTTCTAAATATTCTTTCAAGTCTTTCCATTCTTCTAAAAACCTTTCTGAGTCTTGATTATTCAGTTTTTTTCCCATTTCTGCCATAAATAATTTTCTCAACCATTCCCATATGTCTGGGGTCTTTTCGCATTTCCAGTTCTGAGCATAGACCATTCTCACAGTAGTCACCATATACCATATTAGTGTCCTTTTAGTTACATTCACATCTTCTAACTTAAGACCAAGCAATAACATTTCAGGCAGCTTTTTAAAAGTACATTTCAAATTTTTTTCCATTTCAGCATGAATCATACACCAATAGACTTTAGCTTTATCACAAGTCCACCACATATGGTAGAAAGAACCTTCTTTTTGTTTACATTTCCAACACTTATTAGACAGCCTTTGATCAATGTTTGCTATTTTTTTCGGAGTCATATACCATCTATACAACATTTTAAAACAATTTTCTTTTAAATTATAACAGGTAGAAATACTCATAGCATTTTTCCACAAAAATTCCCAAGATGACATAGCTATTTCTTTGTTCATATTAATTGCCCATTTTATCATTTGTTCTTTTACAAGTTCATCTGCATTATGCCATTTCAACAAAATTTTATACATTTTTGAAATTAGTTTTTTCCCCTCCTTCCTCCCATACCTGTTCAATCTTATTACTTTTCTTTCTGAAACCACCACATTTTTTGTCTGTCTTAAAGAGATCATAAATCTGTCTATACCTCAGCCAACCATATTTAAAATCAATCTGATTCTCTTCGACAAAATTCTTTTTAAAATGTGTAAAAGTTCATGAGTTTCCAGTATATGATTAAAAACTTCATTTCCTTCTTGAGAGTTCCAGCACTCTTTTTTTAAAGAAAAAGAAAAAAAGCCCTGGTCACAACCACCTCGTGGCCACTTCATGAAGTTCCACCTTATGGGGTTTTCAAGGCAAGAGATGAGCAGAGTTGGTTTGCCATTGCCTTCCTCTAAGTAGCCACTCTGGACTTCCTTGGTGGGTCTCCCATTTAAGTCCCAACCCTGTTTGTCTTCCAAGCTTTGATTAGAGCAGGCTAGTCTGGGCTATTTGGGCTGCTACTCCTCAAACCAGCCAACAGGTAAAACGGAGACCACTTTTATACCAGTGGAGATTGATCTAAGAGAGCATTTTTTTAAAAAAGGGGTGATTTTAAATTTTTCATCCCAGCTCCCCCCACCCCTAAATCTCTGATTTGATTTCACTTTCTCCTAGTTTGAACTGGACTTGTTTGTTCTTTATTTCTGCTGTCCTTATGTTGAATTCTCTCCCCAAAGTGTGCACATTTTAATTCTCCTCCTGCGTCAATAAATTATCATTGCATGCTATACATACAGTCTCTGTGTAAACATTTTACATATAAAAATGAATTGCTTTAAAAGGGGGAAAAGAACACCCTCCCCGAAGGATTTCAAGGTTCTCCCCTTCTCCAGGGGTCCGTTGGAGCGGGAGTGCACAGGAGCGCAGCTCCGGGAGTGAGGAGCCCAGGGGGCAGGCACATGACCAAGCCCCACCCCCTCCTCGGCTTCCCCGAGCAGTGCAGAGGCGCAGCGCCCCGGGGAAAGCCCTAAGGTCTTTATTGTTTCACCAACCCTTCAGCAGCTTCCACCCCATCAGTTTGGTGTAGTGGTCAGGAGTTGGACTCTAATCTGGGAGAACTGGGTTTGATTCCCCACTCCTCCACATGCAGCTGCTGGTGTGACCTTGGGCCAGTCACAAGTTCTCTCAGAGCTGTTCTCTCATGAGCAGTTTTCAAAAGACCTCTCTCAGCCCCACCTACCTCACAGGGTGTCTTGTTGTGGGGAGGGGAAGGGGCAGGGATGGGTGGTGCACATGTCCTGGGTATCTCAAGTCTACTTGAAACCTGGTGGTTTCAAGGGAGCAGGAAGAGAATGAGGGTGTGTTCTTTACGCTTATTTTTATTGCACAAAGCATTGGATGGGGAAGGGAATGGAGGAAGAGCAGGTCAGTTTTACTCACCTGTGGAGTGGAGCCTGAGGGGTAGGTGTTGCCTTCTGACACACTTCCGGTATGTTAGGGGGTGTGGCATATGCAAATGAGTTATGCTAATGAGCTCCTGCACCTCTTTTTCTACGAAATGACCCCTGCCCTTCTCCATTTGGTAAATTAAGGAAATGTAGAGAGGCACAGCTCATGGGTAGGGCATGTATTTCCCATTAGAAGATAGTGGGTCTCATGCGTGGATTGGATCCTACCAGCTTTTCTGCTTAATTCCACCCAAAATTCCCCTCCACACCACAGCTCCCATCCCTCTGGGCTTTGGTCCAGGCGGCCCCACAATCCCTAGCAGAGCAGAGTGGGAGTGTGTGAGGAGGGGAAAGGTAGTTGTGAATTTCCTGCATTATGCCGGGGTTTGGACTAGATGATCCTGGAGATCCCTTCCAACTCTACGATTCTATGAAAATGGCAGTGGGAGGGCTTCTGGAGATCTGGCCCTGCTGGTGGATCTTCTGATGGCACCTGGGTTTTGGCCACTGTGTGACACAAAGTGTTGGACTGGATGGGCTGTTGGTCTGATACAAGATCATGCTAACCTGGACTATCCAGGTCAGGTCATAGTAACTTTTCCATTATAGGAAAAGGATCCATTCCACATAGCTAGTTCCTGAATAAAGCATCTCCCATAGAAATATATGTCTGAAAGCATATTAACACTTTAAGAGAAGGACATTCTCACAATGAAAGAAGAAGGACTGGTAGCATACAAGGTTAGGTGCATATGCAGCTTGTCAAATATCATTGTGCTAGTGTTTGAAATGACTAAAAGTGTCTGAACACGTATTTGCAATCAACCATGTACTTGGATTTTGCTTCTGTAGGATACGGGGATGGGCATTATTTAATGATTAATTAATTTATATATTTATTGGCAAATTAATGAAAGATAGATCCATGAATGGCTAGTAGCCATGATGACTAATTGGTTGAACATCCATGTTCAGAGGCAGTAGGTAGTTAGTGCAGGCTAAAAATAGCAAAGGTTGTTAGCTTTATGCACTACACGTGGACTTCCCAGAGGAATAAACTTTGCCTTTGTGGGAAGCAGTATGCTGCACCTTTGGGCTGATCCAGTAGGTCTCTTCTTCTTACACTCTTAAAAGAGTTTGGTGTTCCTACCTTACGTACCAGGACAGTGCTCTATGCACAGAGTTTTCAATGCATGTAGTCACTATTTTGTGTGAATAAAGCAGCATACATGTTTTCCAACTTCAGAACATGTGATTGGAAACCCAGACTTTTGCAGGCACAAGCTCGTGCACAGAGATACTGAAAAATAGATGCATTGCCCTATTCACCCAAAATGGCAAACGTGCGTGTCCAGAGGACACTGTGTAACATGCTTTCCTTAAGAGTGCCAAAATCCTATCGGCTGAGAAGGTCGATGTTCTTTCTTTGTCAACTGTAACCACTCTGTTTGTGTGTTCCATACTGTTGCCATGTAGGCAGTACATAACCCTGGCGCATGGCGGAGTCACAGTGTGACACCAACATGGATCAATGAATCTTGAAGCTGCTGGCAGGTTGCAAACAGAGTTTAATCAAGGACCTGGCAGGCTGCCTTAGCATTGTCAGAGAGCCACATACAGCTTTGGGGATGTGGGTTTGACAAGCACACTGTGAACAAAAATTACAGGAACGAAAACTAAAAATACCTCCACATATCATTATATAAATCCAGGTATGCCATTATATTAAATTAAAGGTATACCTTCTCTCTTTTCCACGTTGCTATGACAGATGGGCATACAACTGTTGTCAATTGACTTAAGCTGAAAAAAAATAATCCTTGAATTTTGGGGGGCTTTTCATATGAGATATGAGGCTAATCATAGAGTGGCAGACATGACAGTATATTAGGGGAAGATGTAAAACTTTACTAAAGGTAAAGGTTTCCCTTGCTTGAAAGCCAGTCGAATCCAACTCTAGGGGGTGGTGTTCATCTCCGTTTCCAAGCTGAAGAGCTTCTCTGTGGTCATGTGGCTGGCATGACTAGACAATGAGGCGCATGGAACGCTGTTACCTTCCCCACCGAAGCGGTACCTATTTATCTACTTGCAGTTTCTTGCTTTCAAACTGCTAGGTTGGCAGGAGCTGGGGCCAGAGACGGGAGCTTGCTCCGTCACGCGGCACTCGGGTCTCGAACTGCCAGGCTACCGACCTTCCAGTCTGCAGCTCAGCGTCTTAACCTCTGAGCCACTGCGGCCCTTTTAAAACATTACTAGGTGCTTGCATTTAGAAGGTTACAAGAGGTGGGGACCCGCGATACTTGTGTGTGGGGGAGAGTTCCTAAAGGCTGCAGCCCCAGGTAAATCCTCTCCCCCCCCCCGGCAATCCACCCCCCGATTCTTCCTCCGGAGATCAGTTCTACCCTCCCCATTCCACTCTATTGGTAGACTTGGCCTCCAGAGAACAGGTCACCTGCCCCAGTCCACTATATTGGTAGACCTGGCCTCCAGAGAACAGGTCTACCCAGCCCTTGCCACTATATTGTCCAAAGGCAAGGTCTACCAATATAGTGTACTGGGGTGGGTAGACCTGATCTCTGTAGGCCAGGTCTACCAATACAGTGGCAAGGGCTAGGTAGACCTGATCTCCGGAGGCCAGGTCTACCAATATAGTGGCAAGGGGTGGGTAGACCTGTTCTCCAGAGGTCAGGTCTACCCAGCCCTTGCCACTATATTATTAGACCTGGCCAGGACTCACAAAGGGGGAAGAGAAGGGGCCCGCCAATCCCCCTTGCCCCCGGTTGCCCCGGTGAGCTCTTCCCGCCAGCTCTTCCCCCTGCCAGCTCTTCCCCCCGCCCCCACCCACCCCCAGTGACAGCGAGGCCTGCATGGCTTCCAGCCGTGGGCCTCCAGCTCTTCCCCCCAGCTTCCCCCACCAGTTCTTCCCCCCACCCACCCCGGTGATGGCGAGGCCCGCACCTGTGGCTTACCTGTGGCTCCTGCTGACGGCGGGGGGTGGAGAAACCTTGCCGGGCCTCACTGTCACTGGGGGGATGGAGGGAAGAGCTGGCAGGGGAGAGAGCTCTTTTCCCTTCCCCCCCACCCCAGCGACGGCGAGGCCCAGTGAGGCCCGGCAAGTCTTCTCCACCCGCCACCACCAGCAGCAGGCACAGATCTGGAAGGTAAGTGGATCCCCTCCCCAGCTCAGCCCGAGCAGCTGTCAGCCGCCGGGCTGCCTCAGAGTTCCCAGAGCGTTCCCTGCGCATGCGCAGGGAATGCTCTTTAACTTTTGGGGGGATTTAAGTCCCCCTGAAAGTTTTTTAAAGTTTTCAGATTTTTCTGCACAATCTCCCTGCCCCCCAGGTGCCCCCCACAGATTTAGATATATGCAAGAAGGGGGTGCCTTCGCTATTAGTATACAGATGTGGGAGTTATTGATGCGCCACTCTCATAAGGATACTATAGAACTGGGAAAGATTCTCAGTATTGATTCCAAGGGGCTTTTTTCAGAAAGGCCAAGGATGCCAACCCTTTTTTTTTAAAATGTTACCACTTTAAGTCCTTTTGTGTGTTACAAGCAGTTCCCAGACATGCAGTGTTAGTGCACTATACTTGCTGCTTCCATGCTGCCAACTCCAGTTTGGGAAATTTCTGGAGATCTGGGGCAGTGCCTGGGGAGGCTGCAGTTTGTCCACTCCCTGAAGCTCCAGAGGAACAAAACTCCAAGAAGATATACCAAAAAAGAAAGCCAGCGAGATATCTGGCAGCTGTCACACATTATCTTGTTTCATTGCCTGGAGAAAACACACAGGAGGCAGCCAAACAAAGTTTACAGCTAAAACAGCCCGATAAATCAGCTGAGAATAAACAAGCTGCTCAAAAAGGCAGAAGAGGCAGGCTTCCAAACCCCACTTCTTATCTGTTTCTTATCACAGAGTCTAAAGTTAAAATTTAAAAGTTAAAAGGCAGTTTTATCAGAAGACGCAGCAGAGAGCGACTATGTTGCTGGTCCCATCTTGGATCCTCCCTCCAGAAGAACTTATCTCTGTGGCATGGAGAATGGCTGTAATTCCAGGAGGCTGTAACATCCCCACAATTAGACAGAAAGGCCACGGTCAGAGATGCCATTTGGTGTGGAAGGGAAGCAAGCCTATTTCCTCCAGTGGAAATTGGCATGGCATTGTGGGATCACACATCCTTTGTAGCTGCAGGCTCAGCCCGTCACTGCCCGATCAGATGGCACGTTCAGGCGAGTGGAGGGGGGGTTGCCTTTTCTGTCCCATGCACATAAACAAAGAATCGCACCTCCACACTGGAGTGGCTCCATTTCCACTGGAGCCATTGTCAGGGGCAGGATACAAGAATTGTTTCACCCCAGTGCTGAAAGATCTGCACCAGCTGCCTGTTTGTTTCTGGGCACAATTTAAAGTGCTGGTCCTAAGCCTTAAATGGCTTGGGCCAGGATACTTGAAGGACCACCTCCTTTCAAATTGTCCAGCCCACCAGTCAAGATCTGCCTTACAAGCCCTTCTCTCTATGTCCCCAACTTCAGAGGTGAGGAAGGTGAGAATCAGAGACGGGGCTTTTTCAGTAGTGACACCGTTGCTTATGGAATTCCCTTCTCTTTGAGGCTGTCCCGGTCAGGAACGACCGGGCCTTCTCCCCCACCCCCCCGGCTGAAGTGGCCCCACACTCACCCGGCCCAGTCCAAGACGCCCGGGAAGCTGGAGCCCCACGAGAACCGCCCCAGGAAGACCCACGGCTGCAACGGGCAACCAACTCCGCCGCCATGCCTCCCGGCCCGTATCGGGCCCAGGAACACCTATGGGCGCCACGCGGCGGCACCGCCAACGCCGAAAACAGGGCAAGCAAGGCACCCAGGAGTGCTGCAGCCGAGCCCCACAGGCCCTCGGTGGCACCAGGGAGGCCAGTGGCCAAGGAAAGTTGGCAGAGGCAGCAGAGCCTCCTCTGTGGGACTCCGGCGCGAAGCCCAGAAGACCCGGAAGTGGGGCGGAGCCCAGCCCAAATGCCGGGATGGCGTCTCTGCTTCTAAAGGGGGCGGGGCTCAGGAGGGAGGAGTTGGCTGGGACACCCGAGTGGCTCTGGGGGAGTGGGGAGGGGAATAAAAGGAGGCCGGGAAGGAAGGGCCAGGGAGGATGAGCCGGGAGGTGTTTATGGCAACAGGAGAGAGAGAAATGCCAGGAGCAGAACACCGACGGAGGCAGAGGGGTGAAGAGGGTGCTGTAAACCCCACCCCCTGCCAATCTGAGGCCCTTCCTCGCCCCTTTTCCTCCCCAACACCGCTCAGAGCCACCCGCCGCCGGGGGACGTCACGGCCACAGGAGGGGACCCCGGAGGGAAGAAGGCGGAGTGCAACAGAGGCTCACCTGGAACTTACTTTGTTTTCTTTTAGGTGTCAGGACAAAACACGTCTGTTCACCCAAGCTTTTAATTAAGGTTTTTAAGTCTGGGAACTACTTATGCTGTCGGTAGTCTATTTTTATGATCTAACGGGGTGTCAAATATAAGGCCCGGGGGCTGGAACTAGCCCATCCAGGGCTCTTATCTGGCTGGCAAGCAACGAGTGCGAGGGAGGGAACAGGAGGCTGTTCAGGAGGGGAGTGGGCTGATTGTGGCTTCAGCATGGCAGAACAACCTCATATCCAGCAGTCAAGCAGAACCCCTTTGCTTCAGCAGCAGCCTCACTGGTAGGGCTGCCAGCCTCTAAGTGGGGCCTGGGGATCTCTTCTTTCACAACTGCTCTCCAGCTGACAGAGATCAGCTCCCCTGGAGAAAATGGCTGCTCTGAAGGGTCAGCTCTATGGCATTGTACCATGCTGAGGCCCCTCCCCTCCCCAAACCCTGCCCTCTCCCAGATCCACCCCCAAAGTCTCCAGGTATTTCCCAACCCAGATCTGGCAGCCCTACTCACTGGTAAGTTGGGAGCCACTGCTGTCTCATTCATGCAGCTCAGGGTTCCAAGGTGAGGTTGTACACCTCTCCACTTGGCCTGCAGCTCCAGAGATGCTGTCCTGGATGGCCACGGGGATCAGCATTTGCACATAAGGGGGTGCACATGATTGTCTGCTGGGGCCTGCTGGCAGCTGGTGTTGCTGCCATATATGCACAACCCCCCCCCCCCCCAGCAACTGTGCTTTGGCCCATGGGGGCAGTCTTTGGCAGTATCTTCCACATATTGGGGGCTAATCCTGCCATTGGCGTCAACTATGGGGGGGCTTGAGCCACCCCTGAAATTTCCCGGGGGGGACTGAGCCCCCCTGGGAAAACGGTGCGCCCTCTGCTGCGCCTCCCCGGGCCCTTCCTAGGGCCGCCTCCGTCTCTCTCCCCCCCCTGGCCTGACCACTTCGTCCCTCCCTCCCTCCGTCCAGGGGCCAGCTAAGCAAATGCCCAGCTGGTCCCTGGACAGATGGAGGGAGGGATGGAAGCAGGAGAGGTCAGGCCGGGGGGGGGAGGCGGTAGAAACATGATCCCGGCGGGTGGGCACGCAAAGTGCTCGCGCATGGAAGAGCTCCCCCCCCCCCGGGATTTTGAAAACTTGACGCCCCTGAGTCCTGCCACCAACCACGCAACTCAACAGCTGGGCCTCCCTCCCCATGGACCACCCCCCCGGCCTTGTGAGCGTGGTGCCCACTCCCAAATCAGATGATCCAGTAGCCTTTGGCCTGGGGCGGTTGCCATTGCATGGGGATGGTGTAGCTTGCTGATAATCTCTGTCTTGAATCCCCAGCATTGCCCTGCCACTGGATTGCCTGGCAGCCTTGGCTGGAGGTGGCTGCTGATGCAGGGATGTCTCTGGCTTATTGGGCTTTGTTTGGCCTAGACCACACTGTGCACGTGGTCTTGACCTGGGTCACCTCCCCCCACGCTTCTGCAGGCCAGGGGGGAGGGTTAGTTCAATGTCTTCCCAGTCCCTTTCCATGGAGGCTTGGGGGCAGGGGGAACTCACAACACCCAGCCACTTCACCTTTTTACTCTGGGGCTCGGGCTTACAGCATTGGTGGCAGAAGTGGGCTGGGAAAGGGGTTTGCTCCCCTCCGGGCAGCGCAGGAGTGTCTGCCCACTAGCTCTCCAGTCCACCCAAGTGGGTTTTCCTCTGCACCCTGCCCCAGCCCATGGAGCCTTGCAGTGGGGACACACCAACTCAGAGCTTACAAGCTGCTGCCCTTTATAAAGTTTGTATCTCTGGTACCTGGCATTAAGTTTTATGGCACACATGGCCCAGCCCGACAGAGTCACATTTATGTCAGATCTGGCCCCTCGTAACAAACGAGTTCAACACCTCTGATCTATGTTTGTAGGTTGGGCTGGGGGTTTTTTATGCTGGATTTTAATTAATAGCTTTTTAATGTTTTGATTTTATTATTTTTATTTTGTAACTCTCCTTGGGCAGGTTCCTGGAAAGGCGGCATAAAACATTATAAATAAATAAATTTGTTCAGCTTTGACGAACAGTACTAAAGAGGCACAAAAATATAGTTTACTGGCTCAGATCAAAGGCCTTTAGTCCCACACTGTGGCTAGGGTTGCCAGGCTCCAGGTGGTAGCTGGAGATCTCCCAGAATTCTTACTCATCTCCAGGCTATAGAGATCGATTCCCTTGGAGAAAATGGCTGCTTTGGAAGATGGCATTTTATCCTGCTAATGTCCCTCCCCTCCCCAAACCTCAGCCTCCTCAGGCTCCACCCCCCCTCCCAACAATCTCCAGGAATTTCCCAACCCATCACTGGCAACCCAAACTGTGGCTCCCACAGGGGCCTGGTAGATCATAGTGATGGCCTTATGTTGTTTCCAGAAAGTGCTTAAAACACATCAGATAAATGTCCAGTGTAATGTGGAATCCTACAGCTGGACAGAAGTACCTAGGACTCTTCTATATGTGACTTGCAATGAAATTTGAATTAGCTAGAACTGTACATTGACTATGGAAAAGTGGGTGTTTTTTTTTTTTTTTAAAGACCTAATTCATATGCTGTATCTTATGATTTTTGTTAATGTTGCTTAACCCAGCCCTATATTCCAGCCCCACCCCCCTCCTGGAAAACAGGTTTCTAAATAATATATGATGGCACCTTTTCAAAAACTGACTGGTAATTTTTTCTGACATTTCCCCTCCACGGCAGTAATGAAATCGGGAGGAGACAGAATGCTGTCTCCTTCTGCGCAGTTCCTTGCAGGCCAAAAAAGGAGATGTTTTAAGAAACTGAAGTGAAAAAGAAACTGGGGAAAGAGACAGAGAATAATAATGAGCTCTCAAAATGTCTTTTCTGCTCCTGTAAATCTGTGAGTTGATTATTCAAGGGGGACAGCGGACTTCGGTTTCCAAGCAGTGATTGAGAAATATTTCAGGAATCCCATTGGATTTATGAGATCTGTATTCTGGGAACTGCTCTTGGACTCTTGCAGGTTGAGTAATCTAGAGTTTCTGTATTTTCAACCAAAGAGATTTTTAAAAATCTCCTAAGGGTGTGTCCAGATCACAACATCTGGGAGAAGCAGAGAGGGGAGTAGCTGTGTGGAAGCAACTTGTCTGTTAGCTGCTGGTGCTGCTGCTGCTGGATTGATTGCTTCATCTCTGACCTTAGCCTTTACCTTGTAAACCTTGTTCTTAGGCTCTCCATTGGACTTGACCTGGATAGCCCAGGCAAGCCTGATCTCGTCAGATCTTGGAAGCTAAGCAGGGTTGACTCTGCCGAGTTCTTGGATGGGAGACCTCCTTGGAATGCCAGCAGTTGGGAGGACAGGGGCAGGCTTTATCCAGCCACCTCTCTGAATATCCTCTAGGCAGTCTCCAGAATCTGCCATGTCTTCCAGGGGCACACACACTCAAACACACACACACACATGCACATATGAAAAATGCAAACAACAACAAAACAAAAGAGATGGCAGATGGCGGTGAAGGAGTTGGTGGCAAGACGCTTGGTGCATTCCATCTCCCACAGCTGGTGGAGGGCAGTGAGGCACTCCGGGGGGGACTGGGCTGCTGAAGGAGCAGCACCAAGACAGAGCCCCATGCATGCCCATGCCTCTTTCTCTCCTCCGCGGGTATTTCCATGGCATGCTGGACAGCTCCCACCTACTCTAGTCTCCCGCCTTTTCCTTCCTTCTTTCAGCCACACCCCTGAAGTGCTAGTTTCTGGACAGCTTCCCCCCCCCCCCCAAAAAAAAATTATTGTCACAGAGGGAGAGGGGAAGATGAGGATCTGAGAAGCTGGTGAGGAGAAATGAAAGAGAAGAATGGAGAGGGCAAGAGCAGCCATTAGGGAGGGCTCGCCTGCAACCTACTTTCTGAGGCTTCACGACCCACAGGTTGGGAAACACTGCCCTAGAGCATCATCTAGAAGAAGAAGAGGAAGAAGAAGGAGAGGAGGAGAAGGAGACTGGATTTATACCCTGCCTTTCTCTACCCAAAGGAGTCTCAGAGCGGCTTACAATCTCCCTCCCCCTCCCCACAGTGGACACCCTGTGAAGCAATGCTCCCTCTAAGCTGTGGAGTCTTGTGAGTGAAAATTCAACTTTGTGAGCTACTGGCATTAAAGCTGTGAGCGATCGATTTGGCTGCTGCATAAATTAGTTTGCTCTGGGGCCATCCTTCCTGAGCTAAGACAAAAATCTGTGAGCTGGAAGCTAAAAAACTGTGAGCTGGCTCACACTAACTCAGCTTAGAGGGAACACTGCTGTGAAGTAGGTGGGGCTGAGAGAGCTCTCTTGAGAACTGCTTGTGAGAGAACAGCTCTGAAAGAACTTGTGGCTGACTCAAGGTCACACCAGCAGCTGCATGAAGAGGAATGGGGAATCGAACACGGTTCTCCCAGATTAGAGTCCACACCCTTAACCACTACACCAAACTGGCTCTCCAGTTTGAAGTGGCAGCCTTAGAGAACCTGAAATAATTTCCTTGGTCTCCAGTGTCTCATCAAGTTTGGCCCTAACTCTGTTTTCACTCCTTTTCATGGCCAAACTTGATGGCCTCCATCCCTGGTAGTAGGACACTGAAGTGGTCGCTGACCCATAGGCAAGGCAAGGATTTCTGTATACTCACCTATGAGAGGAAGGAAGGAAGGAAGGAAGGAAGGAAGGAAGGGAGGGAGGGAGGGAGGGAGGGAAGGAAGGAAGGGAGGGAGGGGGGGAGGGGGGAAGGAAGGAAGGAAGGAAGGAAGGAAGGAAGGAAGGAAGGAAGGAAGGAAGGAAGGAAGAAAGAAAGAAAGAAAGAAAGAAAGAAAGAAAGAAAGAAAGAAAGAAAGAAAGAAAGAAAGAAAGAAAGAAAGAAAGAAACTGCACCAGCCAACTGGTCTGATGTGCATGCTTACTGCTCTCTAGAGCCGTGACATTTGGGGAGCAATTAAGGAACTGTTAAATAACTTCACAAGACAGCACATTCTGTATGCATCTCATGTTTATTGTTTCAGCAGTCTCCCCCCCCCCCCCCGCCAAGAAGCAGAGCAAAAACAAATTGCTTGCCAAATGTTACAGAGACCATTGCAAACATTACTTTATCGCACTTCCCATAGTACAGCTAGACATCAAAGTACCTACAGTCACGCCTCCGGATCTGTTGACATTTGGGAGATGCTGCTCATAATAGGGATCCTGCATACAAAAACCTTGCTGGGACATTTCTAGCCCAGCTGGAACCATTTCTTAAAGGGGAAATGACAGGACATTCTTCCAGGGCCCCAAAATAATACTCTCCGGCTCTGCTTCCTATTTCTATTTTACTGCTTTTGCACTTGGATTTAGAACTCCAGGCTTCCTTACCTCCAGTCTACATATTATGAACTGGATCCAGGGGACGACTTCAGAAAAGGAACTGGCAGAGCAGATCTTTCCCTTCTCTTTTCCCAAGCAGCCTGACATTTATTTAGAATTTCTGTGGGTCAGGAGAACATTGCAAGAAAAATACACCACAGAGGATGAATGGGGGAAACAAGAGGGAAATAGTTCCACCTCAGGGAAAGGGCAGTGAGACCTGGGCTAGGGTTGCCAGGTCCCCCTTGGCTACTGGCAAGGGGATGGGGGGGGGGGCGGGTAGGGTTCTCAGATCCAGGTTGGGCAACTTCTGGAGACTTGGGGGTGGAGCCTGGGGACGGCAGGGACCTCAGTGGGGTACAATCCCATTGGGTCCACCCTCCAAAGCATCCCTTTTCTCCAGTGCGACTGATCTCTGTAGTCTGGAGATGAGCTGTAATACTGGGAGATCCCCAGGTCCCACTTGGAGGCTGGAATCCCTAGAAGGCCCCAAGAAACAATCCCATGTCACCTTGCTGTTTCTTGACATAATACGAAGCTGCATACATATTGTTCAGTGAATGCATCTGGGTGCACAACTAAAACAAGAACTCCTAGCTACATAATCTAAACTCCCCCCCCCCCACACACACACACACGTGCAGAGTGTTCACACAGCCTTCTGACACTGACATCTCTTTGGATGCTGAGGAAGGTAATTAACAGTGTCCCCAAGTCTCATGGCAAACCCATCATCCCCTGTCGCCCTGGCTGACCTCTGGGGAAGTACACAGCTATAAATGTTCAAATGCCCTTGCTTCTTCTCCTTTTCTGCCATCATAAAAGAGAAGGAGAGAGCTTGAGTCAGAAATAAAGAAGGCACCATAGTGTGCCACCACAATTGATCTTTTCCCCCCCCCTGACTCCAGAGCAGCATAGAGCAGAGCATTCCTGGCAGCAGATGAGGCGGTCTAGCTGCCATGCAGCTTTATGACGCATGGTGGAGTACTGGCTCCCAGTACAAGGACACAAGAGCCCTGCTAGATCAGACCAGTGGCTCAGCTGTTCCAGCATCCTGTCTCACACAGTAGCCAGCTGGTTACTCTGGAGGTCCAGCAACAGGGCACAGGGGCCAAGGCCTTCCCCTGATGTTGCCTCCCCACACTGGGATTCAGAAGTTGGCTGCCTCTGAATGTGGAGGTTCCATTCAGTCACTATGGCTACTAGCAACAGAAAAGCACCTGGGGGCAACAGAACAGGTACAGCAGGTCAGCAAGAGGGGCACGTGAGGCTCACTGCACCTTATAAGTCAGTTATAAGGTTGCCAACTTCCAGGTGGGGTTGGGAGATTTCCCTGAACTAAAACTGAGCTCCAGATGACAGAGGCCACTTCTCCTGGAGAAAATGGCTGGTTTGAAGGGTGGACTGTTGGGCATTTTACCCTGCTAAGGTCTCCCCCCTCACCGAACTCTTCCCTGCCCATGCTCCACCGCTAAATTTCTAAGCATTTCCCAATCCAGAGTTGGCAACCCTAGCTATTGAATATAGATGGTCATCCAGAGGCACAGAAAATGGGAGCATCTGAATTTTCACAGGAAGCTCCAGGCTTGGCTGACAATATTGTAAACTGATGAACTGAGTGTTGTAAACTGAGTTCCCAAGCCTGGCTCGTCAGCAGTGGACACCTGAATGTGTATGGTCTTTGCCTGTTTCTTCTTGCTACATGCATGTGGGTTGTGTCTCCTGCAGAAGGTCAATATGAAGCATTAAAAACAAAATTCCTGCCCTGGTTCTCAAACATACAAGTGTAGAGAGCCAGTTTGGTGTAGTGGTTAAGTGCGTGGACTCTAATCTGGGAGAACCGGGTTTGATTCCTCACTCCTCCACTTGCAGCTGCTGGATGACCTTAGGCAAGCCGTAGTTCTGTCAGAGCTGTTCTTGAAAGAGCAGTCCTCAAACGAGCTCTCTCAGCCCCAGCTACCTCACAGGGTGTCTGTTGTGGGGAGGGGAAGGGAAAGGAGTTTGTAAGCCGCTCTGAGACTCCTTTGGGTAGTGAAGGGCGGGGTATCAATCCAATCTCCTCCTCCTCTTCTTCTTTTTCTTCTTGCAGCTGGGACTGGAGGGACCTGGATAAAGATGCTGCCCCCAGCCATGAAACTCACTTGGTGATCTGTGCCCAACACACTCCTTCTGTGCCTAGTCTGCCTCCCAGGACCTTTGGAAGGATCGCAGGGGAAAGGAGAGGGCTCTGTATTGGCTCAGTTTGTTGAAGGAACAGCAGGCTGAGAAGAAGAAGAAGAAGAGGAGGAGGAGGAGGAGGAGGAGGAGGAGATTGGATTTATACCCCGCCCTTCACTACCCAAGAGAGTCTCAGAGCGGCTTGCAATCTCCTTTCCCTTCCCTTCCCCACAACAGACACCCTGTGAGGTAGGCAGGGCTGAGAGAGCTCTGAAAGAAACTGCTCTTTTTCAAGAACAGCTCTTATCAGAACTATGGCTTGCCCAAGGTCATCCAGCAGGTGCAAGTGGAGGAGTGGGGAATCAAACCCAGTTCTCCCAGATTAGAGTCCATGCACTTAACCACTACACCACACTGGATTGTTAGCAACAGGAGATGTCTAGCTATATGTCTCCCAGGTATGACCTGGATGGCTCAAGCCAGCATAGTCTCATCAGATCTCAGAAGCTAAGCAAGGTTGATCCTGGTTAAGGATGCCAGCCTCCAGGTGGGACCTCAGGATACCGCCCCCCCATCCTTTGCTGGTGGCCAGAGGGACCTGGCAACCCTAAATCTGTCAAGTTTTCTGTCACTTTAGGAATGTGGAAAGTGCAAGCAATAATAATCTCTGATTTCCTGTTATAAAGCCAGACTTGCTGATGGGCCCAGAACCTCAAGGGAAAGACTTGAGACAGATGTGTATCTGTGGTGGTATGGAACGGTGGGAGATAAGAAAGTCCCGGTCCCATATAACCAATGCACCTCCCTTATTTGCAGGTTTAAAAACATCTTCCAGCGATGTTAATTTCTTAAGAGAGTCATTTTCTGCCCTGGTCAAATTATGCCAGATCTTATTATTGTTGTGCATTTTATCTATGTCTTCCAATACCAGTTCTTGGAAGGCTAAAATCCTAGGGTTTGGGGGAGGGTGGGTTAAAGGTGGATTTTGGTTTAAATTTTACATTTTGTCCTGTATCCTGATTTGAATAGTTTTTTTTAAAAAAAAAAAATCAGCTAATCTTATTTTTCTAAAAAGATGTTGCATTTCTACCATAAGTTTAAAATCATCTTGTTTAGGGGTGGGTACAAATGAGAATCCTTTGAGTCCAGTGAGATAAGAAAAACCAAGGTGATTTGGAAAGAGGTATCCTCAGAATTAGGGGCTGCAGTGGCTCAAGTGGTTAAGACGCTGAACTGCAGACCAGAAGGTCGGTAGTTCAGCAGTTCGAGACCTGAGTGCTGCATGAAGGAATGAGCTCCTGTCTCTAGCCCCAGCTCCTGCCAATCTAGCAGTTCGAGAGCAAGAAATTGCAAGTAGATAAATAGGTACCACTTCAGTGGGAAGGTAACAACGTTCCGTGCGCCTCGGCATCTAGTCATGCCAGCCACATGACCACGGAAATGTCTTTGGACAACGCTGGCTCTTCGGCTTGGAAACAGAGATGAGCACTGCATCCCTAGAGTCATATTCGACTGGCTGTCAAGCAAGGGAAACCTTTACCTTTATCCTCAGAATTACAGGTAGGTTCCCCCCCCCCCTACTTTGTTTATGCTGGGCTGGGACTGGCCCCTTTTCTGGCACGCATCGAGCATACTAAGAGAATGAAAACTGACTCTTCCTATATCCAACTGGGAAATGCAGCTTGGCAAAGTCCAGGTTTCCTTGGTTAATGAGACAGCTTGGTGGGAAGAGCCAGTGTCTGAAGGCAAGGAAGAAAAGACCCTGCAGGGTGACTGGAGAAGCTGCTGCTGAGAAGGGAGGTGACACAGCGCAGCAAAGGTCTGTTGCCTGGAGCCAGAACAAAGGTTTATGGTGCCTAATTGCTTTAAAAGATAAAAATAAAGTGGTTTTGCAATGAATGGCTTTGCATTAGGTAACTTCTGAAGCCTATTCACCATCAGTGAGTACAATGCAAAATGAAGTCTGTAGAATAGCAAGCTAGTGGAGGAAGGCTCAGTTAAATAAAACATGCTGGAGGACCCCCAGAGTGGACAGATTATAGCACTAGGATGTGAAATCAGTGGCTCCCTTGCAGCACAAACAGTCCTAAGCTCTCAGATCCCAATCTAAAATCAGATCCGAGTTGATAATTGTACTCGGTTCCACCTCAACCCCAGTTTCCTGTTTAGATAAATCTCAGGAGAATGTTTGAGTCCAGTGGCACCTTTAAGACCAACGAATTTGATTCTGGGTATAAGCTTTCAGAGTGCTTCTGTTCCTTCTGACCAACATGGCTACCCACCTGAATCTAAATAAATCTCACTTTTTTTTTGCCCTGCATGCAATTTGTTCCATCATGTTTGTGTGTAAAGTGGCAACAAGTCATAGCCATCTTATGGTGATCCTGTACGATTTTCAAAGTTTGTTTGAGATTGCCTGCCTCAGTATTGCAACTCTGGACTTCCTTGGAGGTCTCCCATCCAAATACCGACAAGGACTAGGGTTGCCAGGTCCCAATGGACACCAGCAGGGGATGGTGGGATAGGGTTGCGGGTCCAGGTTGGAAAACTCCTGGAGATTTGGCCTGGGCAGGACAGAGACCACAGTGGGGTTCAATGCCATAGAGTTCACCCTCCAAAGCATCCATTTTCTCCAGGGAAATTGATCTCTGTAGACTGGAGATGAGTTATAATTCTAGTGGATTTCCAGGTTCCACATACAGGTTGGCATCCCTATATCTTTGGAGTCATTCCACCTTATCCAAGACATAATGCAGTCACATTTCTGACAACTAAAGTCACATGGGCAGTGTTGCTGGTACTGATCACATAACAAGCAAAAACACTAGGAATTACAAGACACAAGCTTCTCTGCCTTTTCCCCAGTTGTTTATATCGTATCAAAGGGTTTCTTATTCACTTCCTTCTTCTGTTGCCTTTTTGTATAAGGGAGAGACTTTGAAATGGGTCTGGAGGAAGATTTTCAGGTACTTTAATTTGGCTATCATTAATCATCGGGATGGCATCTTGTCCTTTCCACTCATCCCTGTTCTCCCAAAGGCATCCCTTGATAAAGTAAAGACAGACATAGTATAGAGGGAAGAAAAATGTAATATTTTAAGTATGGTGGAAATGAATTTTCAACTACCATTCTTTTTTAAAAAACAAATGCCTCAGAATGTGACAGCTATGTTTTAAAACCACTTTCACCCCATTTACAGTGTTGCGACTTTTTCACCCTGAGGAGTATGATGAAAATAATTTTGTTTGCTCTCTTCTGAGATAGGGCCAGGGTTGCCAACCCCAGCATGGGAAATTCCTGGAGATTTGGGGTCAGTGCCCTGGGAAACAAGCTCTGCTGGGATTCGACGTCAGTCTGCCCTCAGAAGATGTCTTTTTCTCCATGGGAACTGGTCTCTGTAGTTTGAGCCTGTGGGCACCTTTTTGAGCCTATGGGCACCTTTAGAACCAGGTGGTGAGCACAACTGCAAAATGGCTGCCACCAGGGTTGCCAGAACCCTCGCTAGAGGCAGGGAGGATTTCCCACCACCAAACCCTGCCCACCAGCTGCCAATGGAGGATTTACCTGAAGAAAAAGAAAGTCCTAGGCTTTGTTGCCAGCATCACAAAGGAAGTGATGTCATCACACTGGCAATGTCCAGGCAAAGCTCTGATATTTGGGCAAAAACTATTGTAGAAGCTGGTTTTACCATAGAATTTTTGCCCAAATACCAGAGTGTCATCTGGACGTTGCTGGTGTGATGAAGTCACTTCCTATGCGATGCCAGCAACAAAGCCTGGGCCTTTCTATTTCTCCAGGTAAGGCCCCCCATCCCTGGCAACCCTAGCTGCCCCAGGGGATAGCACCAAACACAAAATGTCAGGGAGTGAGATCCTGTGTAACTAATAGTAACGCTTTAACATTTCAGGCAGAAGTTCTGCTTTAATAGGATGACTTTTAAAATCGACATCTTGTTTTCTAAAATATTTTCCTGCCTTCACACAGCTTACCTTCAGTCACACAACAGAAATCTTTGTGCTGTGGCAGCAGCTGCTGTTGAAGAAACTTTTAAAAAATCAGCACAGCCAATCAGAAGCCTTGCTGGGCAAAAGCCCCACTTGACCCTCCCACTTTCTAAACACATTTGGCAGGCACCAGGAAACATATCGGTGGGCACCATGTTGGGGACTGCTGTTTCCAGCACCCTTAGAATATCTGTCTGTCTTACATTTAGTGACCCTAAACAAAGCCAGAAAAGTAGCTTAGTTTCCAAGACTTACCAGAGGTCATTTCATAGAAAAAGAGGTGCAGAGGCTCATTAACATAACTCATTAGCATAACTTATTTGCATATGCCACACCCCCTGATGTCACTAAAAGTGTGTCAGAAGGTAAGACCCACCACTCAGGCTCCACCCCAAAAACCTCCAGGTATTTCCCAACTCAGAGCTGGCGAGCCTACCTGGAGAAAAACTGCTTCAAAAGCAGAAATAAAATAGGCACAGAGGGATGACGCAGATGACAGCAAGAACAAGCAGCAGATCCCCATGTGTCACCACAAGTGAGGGCTGCTGGGAGCAGGGTACCCTATGGCCGGGAGGCTACTAACGAGAAGGCGGGGCTGCTGCCCAAACCCGGCACTCACTCCTCAGACTCAGAGCTGGAGAGGTGGGTGCGCTGGAGCTGCGCCGGCAGCAGGGGAAATTATTGCCGTGTGCCAGCACGCACCATAGAGGGAACTGGGCTCTGAAGTGAACCTGTGACGCTCTAGCCCTGGGCTTGTTACTCCCGGATCACCGTTCCTGCTCGTTCCCCCTCAAAATGACCCCTGCTTAGAACTATTGATGAATACATGTTTTTCTCTGTCTAGTTATATCAGATGCTAAGAGTAATGTTTTCTTCAGTTTGTACTGGTTATTTGAGACATCACTGGTCTACTTATTGCTTATCCTCTCCCCCCACCCCCTTTCCTTCCTGCTATAAACTATGCAACCTATGGTTCCAGTATATGAGCGACTCTTATTAGGAAGATGAAGAGTTGGTTTTTCTACCTTAAGGAGTATCAAAGCAGCTTCCAATCTCCTTCCTCTCCCCATGACAGGCACCTCAGTCCTTGTGACTGAGGGAGGTGGGGCTGAGAGAATTCAGAGAGAACAGTGACTGACCCAAAGTCACCCAGCAGGCTTCATGTGGAGAAGTGGGGAATCAAACCCAGTTCTCCAGATAAGAGTCTGCCACTCTTAACCACTAGAACATGCAAATGCTAATCATGTTTGCTTGGTAATCAGAGAAGTGATTTCATTGATTCTTACTCTTGAGTAAGCATGTGTTGGATTGATACTTGGTTATATTTTAATGTAATGCAAACAAAGCCTTTGAGTTGCACCGGGGTTGTATGTTCCTTGTTCCAATGGACTGTTGTGAATGCTGCCCTTTAGATCATGGGATTCCACTAAAGAGCTTCTTTTCTCATACAGCTGCCTTGTGTGAATTTAGCTGGTCCACTTGCCCTCTTGGGAACACTACTAGGGTTGCAAACTGTGGGTTGGGAAATACCTGGAGATTTTGAGGGCACTGTCTGCGGAGGGCAGGGTTTGGGGAGGGGAGGGGAGGGACTTCAGTGAGGTATAATGCCATACATTCCACCTTCCAAAGTAGCCATTTTCTCCACAAGAACTGATCTCTGTTGCCTGGAGATCAGTTGTAATCCCAGGAGATCACCAGCCATCACCTGGAGGTTGGGAATCCTACTACTCTACACATATTACAAAGGTAAGTTCCCTCCCCCCCCCCCCTACTTCGGCACATACATCTTGACATATGGTTACACTGCATGGGCACAGTATGTCTTTAAAATCATGTAGAAACCCTGTTGCACCTTCAAGATTCTTGAAATTTATTCCAGCATAAATTTTCGTGAGTCAGAGTTGAGCTGTGCTCTGACTCACAGAAGTTTATGCTGGAATAAATTTCATTAGCCTTGAAGGTACCGCTGAATTTCAGACTTATTTTGCTGCAACAGACTTAACAGTGCAAGCCTATGTGTGTTTTCTCAGGAGTAAGTCCCACTATATTCAATGAGGCTCGTTGCTAGGTAAATATGCATAGGATCACACTGTGGCATGGCTCTCCGTCCAGAATTATACTATCTCTCTGGTGACTTTGGAACTATTTAGTGCAGTTCTTCTAAAGATGAAAGCACTACACTCAAAAATTAAGAGCTGCATGAAATAACGCTGATGTTAACCTTTTGGGAGTGTGTGTGTGTGTGTTATATGGTATTGTTGGTTTCAAGGCAGAAAAACAATTACCAGAAGGAGATGTGTTATAATTCTAGTTGTACTACACACACTTTTTCCTCATTTGGGGTAAAATATTCATCCTAACCTCTCTGTAACTTAGGATAGATTCACTGTTGTTTTGTTTCCCCAACTAGTCACAAAAAGCTGTTTGTGAGGTGATTTGCAACAATTTTTTAATGGGGAAATAAAGAGTTGAGTTAAAGTGAAAAAAGCTGGAATCCAAACCAACAATTTTAAAATGCAGGTTTTGGAAGAATTATTATTTATGGAACAATCAAGTGAAAATTGTCAGGTATCTCTTTACTCTTGACCTGTTCTGTGTTATTAGCAACCGTTGGATACACGGAAAGAAAGTAAGCTTGGCAAAGCTTTTTCCAGTATGGAACTACATGGTGTGGGATGGGAGATAATGTTACCAAGCTAATCGCTGCAGTGGTTTAAGTGTTGGATTTGGGAGTCAGATTCAAATAGACAGTGCAGCCCAGGCCTTACCTCAAAGGCTTGTTGTGAGGGGGAAATGGCCTATCCACGTCTGCCACCTGTGCTCCTTGGAGAAAAGATGGGATATAAAAGTGGAAAATGTGAGAAAGGAGTTTCTGTCTGTGTCAGACTATTGCTGAAAGCTCAGGACAAAGCTAACCCCCACCCCCCGGAAGAACTTTCAGTTACGGTCAAAATATTTGAAAAGTTGTAATCTGAGGTAATTTTTTTTTAATTATACTGTTAAGCTACATATATAAAGGTTGGTGAAGGACTGCTAATGTGTGTGTGTGTGTGATCTTGAAGCAAGCAGGTTAATAATAGAAATATGAATTGTCCAATCTGGATAACCTTTGGTAGCCATTGGTTCATACTTCCATGTCTCTCTCTCTCCTTTATTGTGGGCAGTAGCAGTTAGCATTTACAAGCACAATTCCTCCAGAACCTCTCAAGTAAAAACAGGGCCTGTGAATAGCGTTGTCAACTCCAGGTTGGGAAATTCCTAGAGATTTGGGGGTGGAGACTGGGGAGGACAAGCTTCAGGGAGAAGAAGGACTTCAACCAGGTCTAAGGCCACTGAGTCCACCTTTCAAAGCAGCCACTCCCTGCAGAAGTACTGATCTCTCGTCTGGAGATTACTTGTCATTCTGGGAGATCTCCCAGCCCCACCTGGAGGCTGACCACCCTGTCAAGGAGCACTGCTTGAAGAGTTGCCAACTCAGTCCTGGGCAATTCCTGAAGATTTTTGGGATGGGGCTTGCAGAGAGTGGAGTGGGAGGATGCTCAGCGGTGGGGTTGTGATTCCATAGAAACCTCCCTCTGAAGCTGCCCTTTCCTTCAGGAAAACTGATCTCTGTAATCTGGAGATCAGTCATAATTCTGTGAGAACTCTAGGCCATTCCCCCTGGTTGACAACCCTACACCCTCCATTACATGTAGTTGAAGGTCAAACTTGATCTACAGTACGTTAATTTATTCATTTTCTCTGCCATATCCTTTCCTACCCAAAACAGAGTGTTTATTCTTTTAGTTAAAGGCAGAAAACAATTGTCTTGCAATCAGTTTATCTATAGTCCACAAGAGATTGGGGGGATTCAAAGAGCAGCAGGGGTGGTGGTGATAAGTGATGTCACTTCTAGGTGATTACACGGCTACATCAGTAATTCTCCCTGCTGGAATATGCAAGGTCTATAGTGCAGCCTTATGAAGAAGATCTAAAGATCACCCTACAGGGGAACAGCCATAGGACTGGTGCAGGGGCGTCAAGTTTTCAAAATCCTGGGGGGGAGCGGGAGCTCTTCTGCGTGCATGCACGCCGGGACCATGTTCCCGCTGCCACCGCCTCCCCCCCACCTGACCTCTCCTGCTTCCGTCCCTCCCTCCATCTGTCCAGGGGCCAGCTGGGCATTTGCTTAACTGGCCCCTGGACAGACGGAGGGAGGGACGGAGTGGCCAGGTGGGGGGGAGAGAGAGACGGTAGTGGTGGCCCTAGGATGGGCCCGGGGAGGCGCGGCAGAGGGCGCACCGTTTTCCCAGGGGGGCTCAGCCCTCGAGCCCCCCCCCCATAGTTGACGCCTATGGACTGGTGGCTAGCACAGCAAGATTAGGGACTGCCCACAATTCCAAATTATGCCGTTCCTGTCTCCTGATAGGCTCTTCTGGAGACTTCCTTCTCCTATAGAGCTTCCTGTTGCTTATTGTTCCTCCTTCAGCAATTAGGTTAGACAGTTAAGGCTCTCTCACTTCTACGTTCAATAACAGTTTGTTCTTCTTTAATAAACCAACTTATTTTTCTTTTTTAAATTTTTTTTATTGATTTTCTACATCTACAAACACTAAAACAAACTACAATACCTAAAAAGCTAAAAACTACTCTACCCTGAAGTATACAGAGACCAGTTTCTATAACAGTTATAGCTCATTCTGATCATTCATTGCAAGAACAGTAAATGAAAATACTCAGGCATTTTATATTCAATAATCTTCCCTTGTCTTATGCAACTAACAATTTAACTGACTAGCAAAAAAATGCGACAAATTTTTTTTGCGACAAATACAACTTTTAATCATAAACAAGACTATTTTTCTTTTGGTCTTCTCTTCTTCTTGTCTCTCTTGGGCTTGGGTGCTGCAGCTCCAAATTCTCCATCTGATTTTTCATCTGACTCTCTCTCTCTGTCAGCGTCAGAGCTTTCCAGGCCATATATGCTTTCCTGTTCCTCCAAAGAGTCCTCTGTGGATTTTTTCTCTTTCTCTCTTTTGCAGTAAACCAGAAATTTTTCAGCTTTAGCAACAGAGTCAATTTTTTGTTTCTTGGCCTGGTAACTGAACAACAGTCCCTCAGGAATCAACCACTTATGCATAATGTTCTTCGTTTGTAAGAAAGTCGCCAAAGTCTTATAGGGCTTCCTCTTCTTCCTTATTTCAAATGGAATATCCTTTAAGACTTTAATTTCTTCTTCTTGGATCTTCAGCGTGGTTCCATTTGTGGCTTTCAATACCACATCCCTTGTAGATTGTTTGGAGAATCTCACCATAATTTTTCCAGGCAGGTTCTTTTTCTTTATAAATTCTGTATAAGTCCTGTAGACCACATCCATGTTGCTTTGTATTGAATCAGCTTGTAAAACTTGTCATTGGAGCAAGAGATTCACTCAATATCTGCTTCAGATTCTCTCCTTCAGCTTCAGGCACACCCTGGAATCTCAAAAAGAACATTGATCTTTCCATCTGAAGTCGTATAACATTACCCTTTTCAGAGGCCTTTTCTTTTTCTAACACTTCCATCCTTAAATCCAGTTTCTCAGACTTGGCTTTAACAGCTACCAACTCTTTTGCAAAGTTATCAGACTTCTTGTTTGCATCAGTCATCTGCACTTGTAGAGAGTCCATTTTAGAGTTAAGAGCACTCATTTGTTCCATCAGAGGGTGCAAAGCTGCAGCAAGTGTAGCAGATAGGTCTGTACTGGACTCTGTCGTAGCTGGCGGAAATGAAGTTGGAGCTTTTGGGGAAGCTTTAGATTTGGCCACCATTTTATCCCCTCTGCCCGTCATTGTTTATAACATACAGTTCTAAGAAGTTCTGAGAAAGGTATAACCACGCCAGTAAAAAGAATTCTTCTTTATGCTCTCGTATCCAGAATGTGCTTCTTTAAACTTCAGCCAGCCTGCTCAGTATCTCTGTCAGATTCTCTTATGTAAACATTTCAATCGCTTCTTTTAATAAGGGGGGGTTTAAACTTTAAATTCCCCTCTGCTTCAAGATCCAACCAGAGAATCTTCAACTTATTTTTCTCTAAGCAGTCAGTACTCCACTTCCTTGCATATTTAAACTCTGCCAACACTCCCCTCCCATTCTCTGCCCCCCAAAACATGTAATATCTGTAAATTAAGGTTCATGATACAATAGTAAAACATAGCGTGGCATACTATCTATGGTACATTGGCTCTGATCAGTAGTTGGCACTTGGACTTTCTGGACCAAAATTGGAAAGAAAAATCACTCAGCATGTATGCAATTGACTAAAGCACAAGACCAGACTCAAGGAGGCCTCACAAACATTCTTTTGCCTTGCGTAATCAATTCTTGATTGTTAAACTCCTTTCCTGGTCCTATATCAACTTGCATATTGCTTTTGTATATTGTTTTACTATTGTATCATGAGCCTTAATGTACAGACATTGTTTGACCATTGAAGAAGGCCAATTTGGAATGAACTGCATCAGGTTGCAATAGTTCCCTTTTAAATACATTGCATTTTTATGCTATTATGAGGTTACAGGTGCGCCCATAAATGTTTTTAACCATTTTAAAAAAATACATGTATTTTTGATAATATTTAGGTTATTTATAGAGTTTTCAGTAATTGGCCCTGTATTGGTTTATAACTAACCTTTTTGGTTCTCGATTCAGTTCTCTTGGGTTAAGTTTTTTTCCCCTCCGTTCTTTACTTTCATAAAGGCACAGGACCAGTCTTTTTCCCCTGCTGGAGCTCAAAGCAGTTGGGTAGGCTGTTTTGATCAGGGAAATGGTACCGGGGAAATTAACTATCTCTTCTTACTGTCACAGCCATACTCTATATACTCCCCTCTGCTGCAGCTCTTTAGGCTTAAATTTCACACTGGGGGAGCCAATCACGGGTTCCCAACATAATCAGCAGTATGGGCTTGGGGCGTCAAGATTTTGCACTGCGTTTTGAACACTCATCACAATGGAATCCAGCCTTCAGTTATTCACATCAGTGCGCTAGCTTGTCATATTGTAAAAACAGATATTAAGCTGTTGTAATTACTATAATTTTTGCTTCTTTGTAGATTTCTACTGGCTTCATACCTCCAGCTATGGACAAAAATGTTAATTTGCTTTTCCTTATCCTGCTGCACACCTCAGTTGAGAGCAGTGAGGGATGCTTTTGTGACCATTATCCATGGACTGCCTGGTCCAGCTGTTCAAAGACCTGCAATTCTGGGACTCAAAGCAGACACAGGTAAGAACACAGACACAAAACGGCCTTTGACTGAGTCAGATGTTTGGTCTCTCAAGGTCAATGTTTGTACTCTCCAGTGTCTCAGGTGGAGGTCTTTCACATCACTTACTGTCTGAGCCTTTTAACTGGAGATGCTGGGGACTGAACCTGGGGCCTCCTGCATGTAAAGCAGATGCTCCACTTGAAGTTCTCCTAGAATTACGACCAGTCTCCGGACTATAGAGATTAGTTGCCCTGGGGAAAATGGCTGCTTTGGAAGGGGGAGTCTATGGAATTACATTCCTGCTGAGGTCTCTCCTCTTCCCAAATTCTGCCCTCCCTGGGCTCTGCCCCCAAATCTCCAGGAATTTCCCAACCCAGTGTTGGCAGTGCTACCAAAGCTTCATCTCTTACTCAGGAACATCATATTGATGTTATTCAGGTAATAGTAAGAGTCCAGTAGCACTGTAGACTAACAAAAAATTGTGGTCGGGTATGAGCTTTTGTGAGCCACTGCTCACTTCAGAACCTCTGAAGAAGTGAGCAGTGACTCATGAAAGCTCATACTCTACCGCAAATTTTGTTAGTCTTTACAGTGCTACTAAACTCTTATTCTTTTCTACTGCTACAGACAGACTAACACAGCTGCCCATCGTGATCATTCAGATAACAGGGTTTTGTTTTTTTCCAGCTTATCTTCTAGGAATGTCTCTTTAGATGTGCTTCCCACCATTCTTAAAGAGACCCACCACTGAAGTTCTGTCTTTCTTTGGTACCCGTTTTGTTATTCCCAGTGTTGGACATGTTATCTTGGTTCACATTCCACGTGTCTGCTGTTCTCCCATTATTTGCTGCAGGAAGTCTCTACCAGCGTGATACAGAGAGCGCAGTGAGCTTCTCCTTGAATGCAAGGGAACTCAGCATTAAGAGCCAGTTTGGTGAAGTGGTTAAGAGTGTGGACTCTAATCTGGGAGAACCGGGTTTGATTCCCCACTCCTCCACATGCAGCTGCTGGTGTGACCTTGGGTCAGTCATAAGTTCTTTCAGAGCTGTTCTCTCAAGGGCAGCTCTTGGGAGAGCTCTCTCAGCCCCACCTACCTCACAGGGTGTCTGTTGTGGGGAGGGGAAGGGAAGGAGATTGTAAACTACTCTGAGACTCCTTCGGGTAGAGAAGGGTGGGTTATAAATCCAAACTTTTCTTCTTCTTCTCCTAAGTGGACTAATGGGGATTGGTGGCCTTGAGGGCGGACTCAGGGGAACTCAGGCTCTTTGGTGGCCTTGGAGAAGCCATTAATTCAAACTTAATCTTTGGCAGAAATTGTTGCAGAAATACATAATAGCGTATTAATGTGACGGTGAAGCCTAGTCTTCATCTTGGCAGACAGAGAGGTCTGTGTGTGCTGGACCTATGGAGATGTGCTGTGCTTATGCAATAAATGCATATTATCCATGCTGCCTTCTGCTATCCACTTATGGTGGTCTCTAGCACTGCCAGCTTAGCAGCTTCTCGACCAAACAGCAGCAGGGACCAATCCCTGTGTGACTGTCTCCCTGCAGAGCAAAGCAAACACGGGCAGCAATTTCCTGCAGCTGTTGCCATTTACATCTAATCTGGAGGGTCCCAGGCGAGCAGAGAAGGGAGTCATGGTTAGCTGGAATGGTAACCTGAAGACTGCATTCCGAGGAACAAGAAACACAAATGCACGTACTGGAGCCCCTGTGATCTTTTTAAATTATAAAATAAAAGCAGCATTGGGAGAGACTGTTTTTGAATAGGAGGGGGAAGAAGGATGCTCAAGTCTCTAATGATGATCATTTTACTGCTCCAGTTTGCCTCAGAATCTGCTTTACCCTCATAAGGGTAAGCATGTATCTGGAACCTCATGTGGAGAAAAAGTAACTGCCTCAAGCAGATCTCCGGAGAAGCATCGTTTACATGGGATTCCAAGGCTCTTGCTCTTGTTTCCTGCTGCCCCCGTGAGAGGTGGCGGGAGGAGAATAATGGCTATAGGGCCAATGGCATGACATCACTTCCAGGGGAAAACATGGAGGTGACATCAGTCCTTTCTAGGAATCGCCAGGAACTTTATGCTTTTGCCATAGAATTCCCAGCAATTCCTAAAGAAGTCTGACATCACTTCTGGGTTTCCCCCTGGAAATGATCATAGGATCATAGAATCACAGAGTTGGAAGGGGGCATACAGGCCTTCTAGTCCAACCCTCTGCTCAATACAGGATCAGCCTAGAGCATCCCTGACAAGGGTTTGTCCAGCCGTTGGTAAAAGACTGCCAGTGAGGGGGAGCTCACCACTTCCCTAGGCAGCTAATTCCACTGTTGTTTTTGTCCAATATTCAAGACAATTCAGAGTAATGGATCTTGCTTTTCTGGAAAGAAGAGATTGCTTCTTTTAGTCTAAAAGAAACTTTATTACTAAAGGAAAAAGGGAAACGGGATTAGCTACAAATAAACAAAACATGCTTACTAAGCAGCATTGTGCTGCGTCTGCACACTAAGACATCCTACTACAGAGTAAGGAGAGATTACAATGGAGGATCTCTCCTTCTTCTTGTCCCCTGAAAGGAAACACCTGATATCATTGACCAGTTAGCAAAACAGTACACCTTTAGGTTTCCTGGGTTTAGAGTTAATTGGCCAGCTGCCAGGCACTTCCAGGTTAAACTAAGAAACACAACAAGTTGCATAGGTTAACCCTATAATGACTGAAATCCCAGGTCTTGTCTTTCATACTCATTTCTCCAACATGTTGAACAACTCTTACTGTAAAAAAGATTTTCCTAATATCCAGCCGCTACCTTCCAGCCATTAATTTAAACCCAGTATTGTGAGTCCTGTCCTATGCTGCCAACAGGAACAGCTCTCTGCCCTCCTCTTAGTGGCAGCCCTTCAAATTTATTTATTATTTATTTATTTTATTTATTTATACCCCACCCTCCCTGCGAACAGGCTCAGGGCGGCTTACAAGAATCAGTAACCAGTACTGTAAAACCATATACAAAAGTTAAAACCTTCAACATTAAAACAATCACAAGAATTCTTTAAAGTACTACTAGTAGTAGTCATCTCCCAGGACTAAAGATGGCATGCTGTATGATATCCAACAAGTTCTGCCAGTTCATTGATCTTGCATAATGGTGTGGCTCAATCTCCAAGCCAGGGCCGACCCATAACCGCAGATGTCAATAGTGGTGGTGTTAATGGTGTGGCAGCTTAATCTTTGAAGGCCTGGTGGAAGAGCTCCGTCTTGCAGGCTCTGCGGAACTGTAAAAGGTCCCACAAGGCCCTAATCTCTTCCGGGAACTCATTCTACCAGTAAGGAGCCACCACCAAGAAGGCCCTGGCCCTAGTGGCTGCAAGCCTGGTGTCCCTAGGGCCTGGAATGGTCAAGTGGTGTTGCGACCCCAACAGTAGTACTCTCTGGGGTATATTTGGGGAAAGGCGGTCTCTCAGGTATGTCAGACCCTGGCTATATAGGGCTTTAAAGGTAAGTACCAGCATCTTGAAGCGGATTTGGTATGCTATTGGCAGCCAGTGCAGTGCCTTCAGTGCAGGCCAGATGTGCTCCCATTTAGGGAGACCAATCAGGGGCAGTTTATAGGCAGAAACACTTCTCCATACCTCACCCCAGTATCTTAGTGCAGAGCACTGCTTGGCCCAAAATGTAACTAAAATGGTTCCCAGCCAGGCATCAGCCTGTGAGAACAATTTCAAAATGTGAGTCAGAAGCGGCTGGCTGGCTACTACCCCCTCCTTGCCCTGGAGAGATACGTGACTTTAGAACAATGGGTTGCCCAGGACCTATTGATTCAGTCAGGAATAATCCCATCATTGCTAGTAGGCTCTCTGTTGGAAATCTCTTTTGTTCTCGTGATAAAGATCCAGGGTCATAATGGTTTTGTTTTTGTTTTGTGTTCTAGGCAAATTGTGATGGATGAACACTACTGGAAACATTTCTGTAACAGATTTTGTAAGATACAGGAATCTAAGGCTTGCAACCAGCAGTTGTGCCTTATCAACTGCGAGCTTGGAGACTTTGGTCCCTGGTCAGAATGTGACCCTTGTCTTGGAAAACAGGTAGGTGCAAAAATACACTGGGGAGGCAATATGTAGAAGGGTAAGGCAGGAATAACTAGGCCATTGCATAGGTTGAAGGCAATGTAAGCAAATGGAGGTTCTCGCATGTGTGGGAATCTTGGGGTAGATTCAACGAAAGCAGTAGGGTTACATGCATATGAGCACAAGTGCACAGGATTAGCTGCCCCGAGCAAGTTTGTACAGGAGGATGCATTTGATTCCAATATACATTAAAGTGCTGATGAATTATGCTACGCTTTCCCACTTTAGATTTTCCTGTATACATCAGTAGAGCCTTAACTTGCTAACTTCCAGGTGGGACGGAGAGATCTTGGAATTACAACTGCTCTCCGGATGACAGATGAAGACCTATAACACCTCCTAGAACTAACACCAAAAAAAGATGTCCTTATTGTCACAGGGGACTGGAATGCTAAAGTAGGAAATCAAAAGGTAACTGGAATAACAGACAAGTTGGGCCTTGGAGAACAAAATGAAGCAGGGCAAAGGCTAACAGAGTTTTGTCAAGAGAACACATTGGTCATAGCGAACACCCTCTTCCAACAACCTAAGAGGTGACTCAACACATGGATATCACCAGGCGGGCAACACCAAAATCAGACTGATCAGTCAAAGATGGAGAAGCTCTATATAGTCAGTAAAAACAAGACCTGGAGCTGACTGTGGCTCAGATCATGAGCTACTCATTGCAAAATTCAAGCTTAAACTGAAGAAAGTTGGGAAAACCAGTAGGCCATTCAGGTTTGACCTAGATCATATCCCTGGTGAATATACAGAGGAGGTGAAGAATAGGTTTAAGGGACTAGATTTGATGATGGCCAATGGCCAAGACAATAAACTTGACTTGACTAATGACTAGATTTGATAGACAGAGTGCCTGAAGAACTATGGATGGAAGTTTGTGATATTGTACAGAAGGCAGCAATCAGCACCATCCCAAAGAAAAAGAAATGCAAGAAAGCAAAGTGGCTGTCTGATAAGGTTTACAAATAGCAGAGGAAAGAAGGAAAGCGAAAGGCAAAGGTGAAAAGGAAAGATTTACCCAACTGAATGTAGATTTCCAGAGAACAGCAAGTAGAGATAAGGAGATTTTCCTAAATGAACAATGCAACGTAATAGAGGAAAACAAGAGAATGGGAAGGACTAGCGATCTCTTCAAGAAAATTGGAGAAATCAAGGGAATGTTCCGTGCAAAGCTGGCCATGATAAAGGACAAAAACGATAGGGACCTAACAGAAGCAGAAGAGATTAGGAAGAGATGGCAAGAATACACAGAAGAACTATACAAGAAGAACCTCCATGTCCTTGACAACCATGATGGTGTGATCACTGACCTCAAGCCAGACATCCTGGAGTGTGAAGTCAAATGGGCCTTAGAAAGCATTACTAACGACAAAGCTAGCGAAGGTGATAGTATTCCAGCTGTGCTATTCAAAGTCTTAAAAGAGGATGCTGTTAAAGTGCTGCACTCAATATGCCAGCAAATCTGGATAACGCAACTCTGGCCACAGGATTGGAAAAGGTCAGTTTACATTCCAATCCCAAAGAAGGGCAATGCCAAGGAATGTTCAAACTATCACACAATTGCACTCATTTCACATGCTAGCAAAGTCATGTTCAAGATCCTACAAGCTATGCTTCAGCAGTATGTGGATCGAGAACTGCCAGAAGTACAAGCTGGGTTTTAAAGAGGTAGAGTGACTAGAGATCAAATTGCCAACATTTGCTGGATTATGGAGAAAGCAAGGGAGTATCAGAAAAAACATCTACTTCTGCTTCATTGACTATGCTAAATCCTTTGATTGTGTGGATTACAACAAACTATGGCAAGTCCTTAAAGAGATGGGAGTACCAGACCACCTCACATGTCTCCTGAGAAACCTGTATAAGGGTCAAGAAGTGACAGAACCGAATATGGAACAACTGATTGGTTTAGCATAGGAAAAGTAGTGCAGCAAGGATGTATGTTGTCACCCTTATTATTTAATTTATATGCAGAATACATCATGCAAAATGACAGCCTGGATGAATCACAAACTGGAATTGAGATTGCCGGGAAGAACATCAACAACCTCAGATATGCAGGCGATACTACTCTAATGGCAGAAAGTGAAGAGGACCAAAAGAGCCTCTTGCTCAGAATGAAAGAGGAGAGTGTAAAAGTTGGCTTGAAACTCAGCATCAAAAAAACTAAGATCATGGCACCCAACCCCAACACTCCTTGGCAAATAGAAGGGGAAGTCATGGAAGCAGTGACAGACTTCACCTTCCTGGGATCCAAGATCACTGCAGACGGTGACTGCAGCCATGAAATTAAATGACACTTGCTCCTTGGGAGGAAAGCAATGGCAAACCTAGACAGCATAATAAAAAGTAGAGACAACACCCTGCCAACAAAAGTCCATATGGTCAAAGCAATGGTATTTCCAGTAGTAATGTATGGCTGCGAGAGTTGGACCAGAAGGAAGGTTGAGCATTGAAGAATAGATGCTTTTGAATTATGGTGCTGGAGAAGACTCTTGAGAGTCCCTTGGACTGGAAGGAGATAAGATCAGTCAATCCTAAAAGGAAATCAACCTTGGCTGTTCCTTGGAAGGCCAGATCATGAAGCTGAAGCTGAAATACTTTGGCCACCAAATGAGAAGGGAGCACTCACTGAAGAAGACCCTGATGGTGGGAAAGACTGAAGGTCAAAGAAGAAGGGGACGGCAAAGGGTGAGATGGTTAGACAGTGTTATCGATGCAATGAACATGAAGTTGAGCAAACTCCAGAGGACGACGGAGGAGAGGATGGCCTGGCGTGATGTGGTCCACGGAGTCGTGAAGAGTCAAACTTGACTGTGCAACTGAACAACAACAAAGTGGCAGACACCATTCTCAGTGTTTTTTCAACTGCCCAGAAGAAATTTTGTCCTCTGAACTGAATTAAGGCCTTGTTTTACTTTTCAGTTTCGTGTCAGGACCCTGACCCGGCCCTCTCAGTTTGGAGGAGAACCATGCAGTGAACAGCTGGTAGATGCCCGGGCATGCATTCCAACCAATGTTTGTTGCTTAGAAGAAATAAACTGTGAGAATAAATTCCGCTGTGAAAATGGTAAGTTCTTGTTTGCCTTGTTTTTCTTGGGCTAAGCGTAAAAATAATGTAATGCTGTTTGTTGAAAAAAATAGACACTCTTGTCCTGCTTGGTCATGAAGAGCAGGAGAAAATATAAAGTATTTCATGTGATTATGCTTAATGCAAGAGATATTTTTTCCTAATGCTTTTTCTTTCCAGTTCCTACTGGTAAGTATCTATTCTAACAGCCAAAGTCCTTTCTCCATGCAGATACTTACTTCTGCCAGCAGAGGGCTCACTCTCCCCCAGCAGCTTTTTCTACAGACTCAGGGGACTTCCTGGGTCTCTAGAAAAATCCAAAACGTTTTTTAAAAAAACATTGGAAGCTGCCGTCCCTATGCACCACCCTCTAGGTGACTTGATACCACCTGATTTGCGTGACTCAACAAGGCCTGGCTGCTTGCTACTCTTCAACAGCAGCCACCCTATGAAAGCCAATGTGGTACAGCAGTTAAGAGCTTCAAAGTAGGGTCTGCAAGACCCAGGTTCAGATCCCCATCTTGCAGTGGAAGCTGACAGGGTGATTTTGGACCAGTCACATACTTTTCACAGGGTTGTGGTGCAGATAAAAAGGAGAAAATAATCTAAGCTGCTTTGGTCCCCACTGTGGAGAAATACTGTAATTTTCCTAGGTAGAGGCTGGGGGGGGGGGGGGGAGAGAGATGGAAAACTGAAGATAGAGAGGCGGGTAAAGGTAGGTTGGTTATTGGGTGGGAAGGAAATAGGGTTGCCAACTCCAGGTTGGGAAATTCCTAAACATTTGAGGGATGGAGCCTGGGGAGGGTGGGGTTTGAGGAGGGGAGGAACTTCAGACTCGTATAATGCCATAGACTCCACCCTCCAAACCAGCCATTTCCTCCATGAGAACTGCCATTGCCAGCCTCCAAGTGAGGGCTGGAAATCACCCAGAATTATAATTGTTGTCCAGGTGACAGTGATCAGTTTCCCTGGATAAAACGGCTGCTTTGGAGGGTTGACTCTATGGCCTTATACCCTGCTGAGGCTGCTTCCCTCCCCAATCCTCACTGTCCCAAGCCTCCACCTCTAAATCTCCAGGAATTTCCCAACCTGGAGCTGGTAGCCCTAAGGTGAATTGATAGCTGGGAGATCTGTTGTGATTCCTGGAGAGCTGCCACTGCTGCTGTGGGGGGAGAGGAGGCAGGGGGGTGGCTGGGAGCACCACCACAACCACCAGTGCTGCTGCTGCTGCGTAGGGTGAGGGAGGAAGAGGGCAGAAGGCTGGGAGAGTGATGGGGCAGAAAGAGAAGAAGAAGAAGAAGAAGAAGAGAACAGAAGAGACTGGATTTATATCCCGCCCTTCACTCACTTAAGAGTCTCAGAGCGGCTTACAAACTCCTTTCCCTTCCCCTCCCCACAACAGACACCCTGTGAGGTAGGAGGGGCTGAGAGAGCTCTTTCCCAAGCTGTCCTTGAGGGAACAGCTGATACAGAGCTATGGCTTGCCCAAGGTCATCCAGCCAGGTGCAAGTGGAGGAGTGGGGAATCAAACCCAGTTCTCCCAGATTAGAGTCCGCGCAAAGCAAAAGAGAATGATGAGGGGGCAAAAAGAGAGAGGAAGTAACATGATGCATGGAGGAGAGATAGAGAGTAAGAAAAAAGGGGACAGAAGGGAGAAAGAGTGTGAGAGAGGTAGGAGGAGAAGGGAGGAAACAAAGGTGTGGGGAATGGGATAACCATTCCACAAATTTCTTGTGGGTCTCCACTTGTCAATAATTCTCAACATGGCTAAAACTGTGGATACTTAAATCCAGAGACTAGAGCAGAAAAGACAGATCTTTCTACAAATCTGACAAATGGGCAAAGTTTGCATAAAAATCTGTAAATCTGTAAAAATCTGTAAAGTTTGCATAAAAATCTGTATTGGGGGGGGTTTCCTTCTAGTCACAGCTGACTTATGGAGACCCTGTGGGGTTTTCAAGGCAAGAGACATTCATAAGTGGTTTGCCATTGTCAGCCCCCACATCATGACCCCGTAGTCCTTGGAGGTCTCCCTTCCAAATACTAGCCAGGGCCAACCCTACTTAACTTCTGAGATCTGATGATATCAGGCTTGCCTGGGCTACCCAGATCTAACCCCCTGCAAAATAACAGAAGGAGCACCTGTAGCTTTAAGAAATGAATGTTTCTAATGGCCCTTGCTAGGCAAGCACAACAGTATTGCTAACCCTCAAGCCTTGAATTCTGTTAATAAAAGGCAAGGGAGGGGCCAGGGCCTACCTCACAGGATTGTTGCTGAGATCAAATGGAGAAGAGGAGAATGATGTAAGCCGCTTTGAGTTTCCATTGTGGAGAAAGGCAGGTTATTAAATGAAGTAAATAAATATAGCTGGAGATGGGCAAATAAAAGATAGGTTGGCTGGCTGGTGGGTGGAAAGGAGTGAAGGAAGGTAGGAAAGGTGAATGTATGGGGTTGCCACAAAGAGGGAAAGAGGAAATAGTGTGGGTGTGAGAATGTGCCAATAGATATAGTCCACAACAGGTCTCCTAAAGTAGAAAGTCCTTTATTTGTAGAAAAGATCATGTTCGTCAAACACTTTTCCTGTTAGTAATGCCCAAGCATAGAAATACAACTACAATTATACTTGATATGAAATATGGCCGGGCCACATGTGGCATAGAACGTAATGCCAGGTACCAGAGATATAAATGGCAGGGTAAAAACATTCTGGATTGGTAAGATCGAGAAAAGTTTGAAAACTAATCAAAACTGTGGGCTGAAAGAAATTGGTTTAGTGGGGGACAAAAGCCACAATAAATGTATTTAAACATATGCAAGACTGGGTTTTTTTTCCAAGGGATACCATAAAAGGGTATCTTACATTTTCATACAGATTAGTTACTTTTTGTATATATAACACTTTTAGGAGATGAGTCTTCTTCTTTGCAAATAAATAAGGCAGCTTTTCAGCACCTGCCCCCCCCCCCCATATGCCCAGCCTCAGCAGCAGAGCATGGCTACGATCCATAGCTCACTCTTTGTTTCCTCTCTTCCCCTGTCCTACTGCTGAGGTTCTCAAGGAGGCACACTGGACTCCCCCCTCCACCCCCCATCACCACCACCAGCAACAACCCTGTGAGGTGGGCCACGCTGAGCGACTGGGCCCAGCTGACTCAGACAGGGTCCTGGCTTGGGGGGGGGGGTGATTGAACCTGTTGCTCCCAGATCCCCCCACCCCCTGTTCTAGGGTTGCCAAGTCTGTTGAACTTACCGGCGGGGGGGAGTCCTCTGCCGGCCAGGAGCTTCCGGTATCATAGAGTTTGGGGGCGATTGCCAGAGCCCCCAACGCCCCCAACGCCTGGCAATGCCCCCAACGTGATGGCGTCACTTCCGGGTGACATCATTACGTGGGGGAAGTCGACCAGGCTGGACGACTTCGGGAGTGGGGTTTCCCCCGCTGGCCGAATGCTGGCCGGTGGATCGGGAACCCCTGTAGCGGGGGATCCCCCGCCCCCCAGGCTGACTTGGCAGCCCTACCCTGTTCTCAGCCCTCCAGCATTTCTCACAGAAGGAGGGTGGCTGAGGGGGAGGCCTGATGAAGAGGCTGTTTCCAAAAACTCCAGGAGGCGCTTTTTGTCCTCCTATGACCCCTTTTCCCTCACCGTGATCTTCAACCTGCTGCTCCCAACATTTGTGGTGCACAGTCCATGGTCCTAGCCCTGGCACTGGTGAGACATAACTTTGGCCCACCAGCTTCCTGTCACTTGACTCTAACGTGATGGGCTTGCAGCTCAGGAGGTTCAGGGTCTCTTAAATGAATGTCAGTTCTGAAGGACTAGACATTAAGACTAATTCCCCCTTCTACAAAGTGATGCAGTGCTTGAGGAAAGAAAAACCTTCTTGTTAGGGTTTCGCAGGGTCTGTTAACTCCTGTGGCTGGGGAGAAAATAACCTTGCTGGTATGCTGGCATTCCTTGCAACAGGTCGCTGCATCACTCGAGGCTTGGAATGCAATGGAGAAAACGACTGCGAGGACAATTCTGATGAAAGGGACTGTGAGCGCATCCAGCCGGTGTGCAACACAACCCACGAGGCCATTCCTGGTGTACAGTTGGTGGGCCTTGGGTAATGCGTTCTTTCTTGCCTCTGTTTATGTGCAAGATATTTATGTCATTGACAGGCCCATCAAAAAGAAGGCAGCACAGCTTCAAGGGGGCAGAGGAGGGGGGAGGGGGCATTGGCAGCTGCCAGGGTTGCCAACCTCCAGGTGGCACCTGGAGAACCTTTACTATTACAACTGATCTCCAGATAATCAAGATCAGTCCCCCTGGAGAAAATGGCTGCTTTGGAGTGTGGACTCCATGGCATTATACCCTGCTGAGGTCCCTCCCCTCCCCAAATCCCGCCCTGCCCAGGCTTCACCCCCCAAATTTCCAGATATTTTCCAACCCAGAGCTGGCAACCCTAGCAGCTGCAGTAGGGATGCCAGACCCCCCTGCCAGTGTGTATGTAAGGGGGGAGCAGTGTTTTTTATGCACTGAGCTTCACACAGAATAGAAGACATTCATCATACCCATAAAGCCTAAAAGTCTGTTCTGACATAAGCCTGGGAAAAGACAGGAAGATGCATTCCAGTAAATAAGCTTCTTGTTCGTTCACTTATATTCTGATCAATGTTCTAAGTTACCTATTCAGAAGTCCCGTAGATTTTTCCCCCCCAAGAGGCACCCTTCTAGATAAATATGTTTAGGAACACTGCCTTTTGTATTTCTTTTTCTCCAAAAGCGTCTTATTATTCTAGCAAGGAGGAAACCTTGACCGGCTGCAAAGCTGGTGTTGTGTGTGACTGCTGGGCTTCCTGAAGTGTTTTTCTTTCTCTAGATTTCATCTCCTTGCAGGGGAGAGCCGAGGAGAAGTCCTTGGGAATGCATTCAACGGAGGCAAATGCAGACTGGTCAAAAGCAAAGATAAAAAGAAAAGGTTTCGTGTCCCTGCGAACCTGGAGGCTGTCAGCTTTCAGGTAATAGACAATAGGTATTACACTCCACATCCTGGATACAAAAGCATCAGTACCCATAAGGTTTTCAAGGCAAGAGATGCCCAGATGTGGTTTGCCATTGCCTGCCTCTGCGTTGCGACCCTGATATTCCTTGGTGGTCTCCCATCCAAATACTAACCAGGGCCGACCCAGCTTAGCATCTGAGATCTTTGCTGCACACAGCTTTTTTTCCTTCCACACAGTACCTTTCCAAGTGCTCAGGAACAGGTTAGTTATCTAGTTTTTGAAAAGTGTTTGGTTTCAGCTTCCTGACAGCTTTCAGATGCAAAGTTGGTACATGCAAGACATAAGCAAGACAGCAAAACTAGAGAGAATGTGCACTGAGATTGAAATAATATCCGAACGTGTGTGAGAAAGCATTGTTTGGGTTCCCAAAGCTTGAAATAATGTGATTTTGGAAAGTGAGGGGCTTAAATCTAGCAGAACTTTATAGCAATGTAAAAGAAATAAAATGGCGATCTTGCCTTGTAGGTTAAGGCAGGAAAAAAAATATGGAGTGTGCTTGACTGAGAATAGGTTGTGGTCACATGGTCATTTTGATCGGGTTTCACCACTGTTCCCTAACACATTTAAAAAGCCTGATCAGACGGCCGCATCTGTTTCCTGTATCGAATCGGACTCACCCCCGCAATCCTCCTGGTTTTCTAGAGATTTTTCTGTCACCGGGAAAATCAAGTACTTTCCGAATATTTGCGCTGTGAATCCACAATTTCGCCCATCTGGACAGCCATCTCTCACTATGAATATGATTAGGTCGTCTGAACGTCCATCTCACGCTGAATTTTTTTTTACAGCTTTCGCTGTTGTGCACATGAGCAATCCTGCGCTGAATATATTCAATGCATGAACATTCAAGCACACATATATAGACTCCAGCACTCGGTTGCAAGTCAGTGGTTCATTTTGTTCGGTGTTGGGGGAGGGAAACACTGCAAAAACAAGGGAGTACAGCGCGTCCAAGTGGGAGTAGTGATTTGGTCGTGTGAATATGCTTGGGCGGCATGGCTATCTGGACTGTGCCTGGAGCCTCGTCGTGTGATGCAAGTGGTTCAGGGAGGGATGTGTGATCATCCCAACCCACAAAAAATATCCCTGATCAAATATACAGCGGGAACAAATTGTGATAAGCTTGCCGTGTGACCACAGCCATATGTCTTCTCCTTAAGGTCTTCCCTTAATGAGATATATTTTGCCATTCAAAAGAGTTTTTGTATTTTGCCTCCTTATAGGTTGAGAATAAGGAAGATGAGGTAGAATCTGCTTTCTACAGTAATTTGATTGCTCTGCACTCCACTTCCTCGCAACAGAGTTTTTCCTCTACACCCGGCATAAGCTCTTCTAAAGTCTCGGTTCTGTTCTGGGAAAACAAAAAAGCAGAGTTCATATTTTCATCCTCCTTTAAGGAAGCCGTCAAAGCTTCCTACAAAACGGTAGACTTGCCTTTATTTTGTCTTTTAGTCTCCATCTGTAGGGTTGCCAGGTCTGGGTTGCGAAATACCTGGAGAATTGGGGGTGGAGCAGGCAATGACAAGCCACCTCTAAACACCTCTTGCCTTGAAAACCCTCTGGGGTTGCCCGTAAGCCAACTGCAACTTGTCGGTAACAACAACAAAATAAAGCATCTGTGGGTCATTACAAAGGACCCACCTAGTTTTTCAACAGGGGTTAGGTGTTGTCAGAGCTCTGCTGCTGGGAATTGTGAACATAGCAGTCATTTTTGCATATGATTCAAGAAGACCGAATGCATGAAGTGATAATCTGATCCTTGTGACTGGAGACACTGAGAACTGAACCTGGGACCTTCAGCATGCAAAGCAGGTGCTGTACTCCTGAGCCATGCCCCCTCCCCAGGACCTTCCTAAGAAAACCAAATTCTGGGCAGACATTGCTGATGGCAATCTTCCTGCCTCTCTTTCCGGTACATCTGGCACTGGTTACGCCATTAAGACAGATTTAGAAAAGCATGTTCTACATTATAGGGTGTTTTTTTTATCATAGCGCAGCATTATTGTTTTCCATTTAAGGTGCGTATCTAAATCCTAAATGAGTTCATAATAGCTTAAGATGTGGAAGGTTGGATATTGCAAACATTTTTTTTTTAAATGTAAAGTGTGTGATGGCATTCATTTTTTTTTTAAAGGCTGAATTCTTTTTCTCAAGTGAACAAATGTTAGCATAATTGTTCCTGGTGTGTGCATTGTAGAGATAAGCTTCTTTCTTGCACACAAAATGTATTTTCTAAGTCAAAGCGGGAACAATGGCCAAGAATTTTAAGTAGAAGATTTTAGTAAGAGACATTTGGGAGGTGAGGTTGTTGTTTACAGAAAGTAAATAAAATTTGTAATTCTGTCCAGAATAACTGCAATTTACAATTGAAAGGAACTATAGACCAGTAGAGAGGAAAAGCTCAAGCTTCAGATACAATTCATTACCACAGTAGGTGGCAAGCACTTTAATCTTCTTTAACTATTCCAGTAGCTTGGTTAGAAGCGGGGCTTTTCAGTGGCCACTCCCTTGTTATGGAATAGGCTTCCTGACGGCATACATGGGATCCCTTTCCTCCGAGCTTTGACTGTTCCCAAAGATTTTCCGCTGATCGTTATTGGGCTGATGAATTCTTCAATCTGTAATGCTGGAATATTGGTGGGTTGTTGTAATTTAGATCTGGGTTATGACGGGTGGGGTTTTTTTATGCTTCCTTTGTTTTTATTATTTAAATTTCTTGTTATATACCCCGAGCCAACCAGAATGGTGGATATGAATATTTTACATGAATAAAAATAGCTTATTTGGGGCTTTAAAATGGGATTTCAAAAATTCATGGTGGAAAGGTCTGTTAACTGATGTTAGCTAAATGAAGCTTCCAGGTTCGGTGGCAGTATACCTTTGAGTGACAGACACTGAGGATAAGCAGGATGTTGTGTTGCTGGTGGTCTTCCCAAACATCTGGCTGGCCATTGCTGAAAAACTGTGCATTAGAGGCGTTAGAAGTAGCTTTGGTCAGCTGTAGGAACAGAATTCTTTTGTTCTTACCATGCAGTGTTTGTCTGTGCTCAGACAGAACTTTCAAAGCCTCCTTTAAAGGAGCCAATTTATGCCTTTTCATATGCAAGTCAACAAATGGTATGTAATTAAGTGACCATGGGACATCTATGTGCTCGTGAACTTCCCTGTGGCACTGAGTTATACAAAACTCACCATCTTCTCACCAGTTGAGAGCACAGTCTTCAGAGCCAGTGTAGTGTAGGTGTTAAGAGTGTCTGGCTAGGATTTGGAAAACCTGAGTTCAAATCCCTATCCAGCCACAAAGGTGACCTTGGAGTCATACACACTCGGCCTAGCCTTTCTCAGAGTTATAAGAATAAAATGGGGCGGGGATATGAATGCCGACTTGAGCTCCATGGAAGAAGGGCGAGATAAAGGTGTATAAGAAAGATGGCCCTTCTTTTATTCCTCTCTTTCAGAACTCCAACTTTATTAGGATCCGCAAGAAAGTCGTGGTGTCGAACTTCACGGTGAAGCCATCAGACTTACAGGTCTCTGGCGTGTTCCTAAAGTCCCTCAACAGCCTGCCTCTGGAGTACAACTATGCCCTCTACAGCCGGATATTTGATGACTTTGGGACTCATTACATTACTTCTGGGTCAATGGGGGGCACATATGACCTCCTCTATCAATTCAGTGCTGAAGATCTGAAAAATTCAGGTACAGAGCCACCGCTGAGAGAAAAAAATCCTATGCAGTTATTTTACTACTAGCTAGTCTGCTAGTGGCTCCATAGAGGGGCGGGAATTCTGTCCACAGTTTTAGTATGTGTAGTGATAGTGATTTTTTAAAAACTTTCCAGAAAGCTTTTTAGTGAGATAATAAAACAGGATGGAACTAGGACTGATAACCTCTAGGTGGCACCTGGAGATCTCCCGCTATTACAATTGATCTCCAGGCGACCAAGAAAATGGCTGCTTTGGAGGGTGGCTTCTAATGCATTATACCCTGCCAAGGTCTCTCCCCTCCCCAAACCCTGCCCTCCCCAGGCTCCACCCCCAAAATCTCCAGGTATTTCCTAACCAGAGCTGGCAACCCTAACTGGTACAAAGGAAATGTTTCTGCAGATGTTTGAATAGATTTTTAAGGAAGAGAAGGTTGGATTTGTCATGGAAAAGGAGGGAGATGAGTAAAACAAGTTGGAGGGCCAAAACTGGACTTGTACAGGAAATTCCGTATTTGGAGCTCCCAGCAATTTTTCAAAATTCTCAAGTGTATAGGGCCTGGATTCGGACTGGAACTGTTGCATGCAAGAGAGTCAGTTTGATGTAGCGGTTTGGAGCATGGACTCTAATCTGGGAGAACTGGGTTTGATTCCCCACTCCTCTACTTGCAGCTGCTGGATTACCTTGGGCAAGCCATAGTTCTGTGACAGCTGTTCTCTCAAGGACAATTCTGGAAAGAGCTCTCTCAGCCCCACCTACCTCACAGGCAAAGCTCCCTCTAAGCTGTGAAGTCTTGTGAGCAAAAATTCTACTTTGTGAGCAACTGGCATTAAAGTTGTGAGTGAGCGATTTGGCTTCTGCAAAAAAAATAGTTTGCTCTGGAGCCCTCCTTCCTGAGCTAAAACAAAAATGTGTGAGCTGGAGGCTAAAAATCTGTGAGCTAGCTCACACTAACTCAGTTTAGAGGGAACACTGCTCACAGGGTATCTGTTGTGGGGAGGGGAAGGGTATAAATCCAATCTCCTCCTCCTCCTCCCCTCTGGACTTAAGCCCCTTCTACCTGCATGGTAGAACAAATTTAGAATCCAGTGGCACCTCTAACAGCAACAAAGGTTTATTCAGGGTATGAGCTTTCGTGTGCATACACACTTTTTCAAATACAATAGAATGGAAAGTAAGGTTCAAACTTATAGACGGGCTGAACAGCAAATTAACATATAACATGATGAAGAGGTTTAAAGATATGCAAAGACCAAACTAAATAACCAGCTAAGGTTGTATGGTCAACAGTTGTAAAGCAATAAATATGTCAAAATAAGACTGGTCACAGTATGAACTGAGATCCTGTGCCCCTGAGAATTAACCTTAAAAAAATCATTGAGTGCTCTGAACTGTCAGTGCACATCTGGTTTGACCCTGAACAACTGCAATGTTCACTGTGGAAAAGGAGACAGCATTTTAAAGGCTGTGATCCACATTTTTAATTAGTTTTATAACTGCTCTCTTTTCTCAGGGAACTCAAGGAACTGAGATTCTTTGCAGAAGGAAGCAGACAGTAAAAGAGGCTCCACACTATCCTTCAATTCCCATTGGCTGTTTATACAGTGTGGAAGTGTCATTTTAGAACACACCATGAAATTAAATGCCCTGCCATCCTTATTGAAATGGAATCTTGGATTTCCTTATGCACTATGAAGGAGAAGAACTGGTTTTTATGCCCTGTTTTCCTCTACCCTAAGGAGTATCAAAGCAGCTTACAGTTGCCTTCCCTTCCTCTCCCCACAACAGTCACCTTGTGAGGGAGGTGGGGCTGAGAGTTCTGAAAGAACTGGGACTGGCCCAAGGTCACCCAGCAGGCTTCATGTGGAGGAGAGGGAAATCAAACCCAGTTCTCCAGTTTAGAGTCTGTGGCTCTTAACCATGACACTATGATGGTTCTCAATACATTTAATTCAAGTATCCCCATCTGTGGATACTTAAATCCTGAGACTGGGGCCATGTGTTAGCCCAATTGCCTTAATAAGTTATTAATATTTGGGAATTATGAACTTTAAATAAACTGGCAATAGGCAAAAATGGATCATCACCTGTGTATACAGAGGCTGCGCTCTTTCCAGACAAACCAAACAGTAGACACAGAGACTGACTTAAATGATAAAACAGTGTTTCTTTACTAAGAAATTATATCTCATTCAAACAATACAGAATCACACACACACTTATACAGATTCTAGGAAATTAGAGAGATTGAGACATTTGCATGAGCAGGAGATTGTTGGTTTCCTGTTGAAGGCAATATTTACCTCTCCAGTAGCTGGTGTGGTCCTTCTGGAAAAATAAATGATAGGCTGGGAGAAAGATGGGAGGGGAGCACATGTGCTGAACCGGCAGTAGTGCATGTAGGCCCTTGGCTGCGCAGACCAAGAGTCTTGAACGTAAGGGAGGGCAGGAGATCATCGAAGCAAGAGAGCTAGCTGGCTGCTGGGAGCTTTCTTTTACTGGGGGGTGGTCTCTGGGGGCAGGCTTGGTCAGATGCCTGTCCTAAGACCACCCCTTAGAGGGTCCGCCCTAAAAGTCCTGTCCAGTAGGAGAAGAGGGGGTTGCGGCAAAATGACCCCATCCCCTGGAAAGGTCCTTGTTCCTCCGACCAGCCTTCTGAAGGCTTCAGCCACCACTGAAGCTATCCTTCCAGAATAGTGGTATTTCTGAGCAGGAGTCATTTCGTAGAAAAAGAGGTGCGGGAGCTCATTAGCATAACTTATTTGCATGTGCCACACCACCTGACATCATTGGAAGTATGTCAGAAGGCGAGAAAGAAAGGAGAGAGAGAGAGAAAGAAAGAAAGAAAGAGCTGGCAGAGAGGGGACAGCTACTAATTCAAGCCTCAGGGGAGGACAGGGACCTCAGTGGGGTAGAATGCCATAGACTCAACCCTCCAAAGCAGCAATTTTCTCCAGGGGAACTGATCTCTATAGTCTTATGAGCTGTCATTTCAGGGGATCCCTGGGTCCCACCTGAAGACTGGCATCCTTACACAAAGCAGAATTGCCTACTGTACTGATGTGACTGTTTCTTCTTGAGCCGATGTCTGCAGGACTCTTGTGCTGTGCCACAGCTGAACTGACCCTTGGCAAGCTTTGTTTGCCTGCTCACAGTTGCCTGTGCATAGTACAAGTGGTTAGAATTCAGTATGCCTAGGGATGATCCGGATTCAGGAACCAGATCTTAAGGTGTCCATCAGCAGCCCAGGAATTCTTTCCTTCTCTTTATCTGTGGCTGAACTCATGAGACTTGTCTAGGTGACAAGTTCTCCTTCAGCCTCTTTCTTTCGTCTGTAAAACTGACATGACTTAACGGACGGCATGGGCAGTTTGCAATGGGAGAAATCGAAACTATATATCACTTTGTGAATGTCCAAGTATATTAGAAATCGCTTTTGTTTTCCCTAGGTTTAACAGAGGAAGAAGCAAGTGACTGTGTTCTGACGGAAGCAAGAATACATTTCTTTTCCACAAAGAAAAAAAAAGTGCCTGCAAAATGCACCAACAGTAGCATGGCTAAGAAACATAAAGGTGACTATGAAAGGTGACTATGAAAGACTCTTTCCAGCTGGCATGTCTAAGGATGCGAGCACATGGCCCTTTAATGCGGGAGGAAGGGCTGCTTCCTCCCGCATTTAAAGGGGCCGACTACATGGGCCGCAGCGAGTCCCACGGCAAAGCGGGCTCAAATGCGGGTTGCTCCCACACTTTCCAACCCCGGGAAAATCAACAGTTTTCCCGGGTGTTGCGGGAGGAACCTGCATTTGAACCTGCATTTGAGCCATCTGGCCAGCCCTCTCTCTCAATCATTGTAAGAGCAAAGCTGTCCAGATGGCCCCCTCCCGCCATTTCCCCCCCCTTTTACACTTGGGTGCTTGGCCACTCAAGTGCCCAAGTGTAAAAGGGGGGGGGGAAACCCCAAACTTACCAGGCGGCCAGGGGGGCTCGGGGAAGAGTGCCTCCCCTGGCCACCGCTGCCGCCACCGCAGAAAAAGCCCAGCCGCTGGAGAAAAAGCCACCACTGCCACACGCTTCGAGGCTGGCCGACCGCTGCTTCTTCCGCCACCACTGAAGGTCAACCCTTCACCCTCCAAATGATTCCCCAGGTGCTCACCTAAGCTGTAGTGTGTACCGTTCAAGCAACTTGACCTGCACTGCTATGGCCATCATGGAATGCCAGTGTCTAAGCATTACTAAAACTGGTGGATGTCCTGTTGCCCCTTTCAGAGTGGAGTAGATGAAAAACCCCACCCAGGCTAGGGCTAATCTGCCATATTTTTTTGCTGTCAAGGCACAGCTGACTTATGGCAACCCCTCTTGGGGTTTTCAAGGCAAGAGACATTCAGAGGAGGTTTGCCATTGCCTGCCTCTGCAACTCAATCGTGGCATTCCTTTTTTCTTTCATTTAAAATTTTTATTAATTTCCATAAGAAAGGGTAAGGTAGGGATGGGACAAGGTATGGGTTATGACATCCAGGAAACAGTAGAGCACAGAGAATCATCTAACAATTTAAACCACTTAGACTGAGTTCTACAAGCAAACATACATCATTCCTTTGTTTAACATGGATTTATACATTCAAAATCTATCTCTCTAGTCTCTTGTTTGGACCCGACCTTGGCATTTCTTATTGGTCCCCCATCCAAATACTAACCAGGGCTGATCTTGCTTAGCTTCTGAGATATGAGAAGACTGAGCTAGCGTAGGCTATCCTGGTCAGGGGCCCATCTGCTATGGAGGGGAAACCCTACTTAGACTCAAATGGGTGACCAGCTTGCTCCCACTCTGAAATAAAAGGACGGAGAGTGAATGTTGCAAAAAAAGATGGGAGCAGCACATGCTGTCCCTTATACGGCCTTAGTTCCCCCACCCCAACAGCATCACAAAGATGGCAGCATTATGCTATCTGGCTCTCACCTCCACCTGCTGATGCAAATCAGCTCCTTCCAAATTCCTTCTTGCCCCGAGGGTTCAGGAGCTCTCACTTTTGGAGGAAGGAAAGAAATCTCTCACTCTCCCACACACACTCTTACCTGCACGAAGTGTAATCTGAAAAGTGTGTTCCATTTTCTCTTCTGACTAGGAATGGATGCTATAAGTTTTGTTGTGCATGCTGTTGCCAAACTAGTGGGGGGAAATTGTAATTCCAGGTGTTGTTACAGGTTCATTTCTACAGGCCTCTGAGAAGTCTTTTTCACTGGTCAAAGGTGGGAGGGTGCTATATGCTACAGCTCTTGCTCAGGAAAAAACGCGATCTTTCCCAGAACAGAGTGTATACACGGATTGGCTGGAATCGACCAAGGACAGTCCAATAGTCCTTGACTTTGAGGTAAAGAAACATCTTCCAAGAGGGGAGAGAGGGTGCAAAGATGGGAGAGAGACTGCCACTGGAAGAATGGTTGATTCAACACATGAAAGATGTTGTCGTTTCTTTTTGAAACATAGGTTGAACGTAAGAACTGATATGCTGGATCAGACCAGTGTTCCATCTAGTTCAGGATCCTGTTTTCACAAAGTGGTCAACCAGTTGTCATAAAGGGCAAATAAACAAGGCACAGAGGCCATGTCCTCCCCATGACATTGCCTCTTGGCTCTGGTATACAGAGGGTTAATAGTCTCTGAGCGTATCAGGCAGAACTTGAGAGATATGTTCTCCTTGATAGGTTATTATGTTTGCCACAAGGGTTCTGGTTGGACCCTAGAAAATATGCTGCTATGTTTTTTGTACTCACAAAGAGAATTTATTGTGCCTTATATCCTGTATGTACATAACAGTCCTTGAAAAAGATTGTATTCAATAGGGGTAGAAGTCCCATGGGACTAGTGATTGTGAAACTGACAAGGTGCTGTTTGAATATTTGAACATAGTGTAAACCTGCACTTTGATGTATTGTTTTGGTGAAACCTGTGCTTGGTAATACTTAATGTTCCTTCTAAGCTGTGGAGTATTATGAGCAAAAATTCAACTTTGTGAGCTGCTGGCATGTGAGCAAGCGATTTGGCTTTGCATAAATTAGTTTGCTCTGGAACCATCCTTCCTGAGCTAAGACAAAAATGTGTGAGTCGGAGGCTATAAAACTGTGAGCTAGCTCACACTAACTCACCTTAGAGGGAACACTGCAGTTGGCACCAATATTTATCTAACAGTACAGAAAAATTTTAAAAAGCACAAAATGGATATACCTTAAGCATACATCTGTTACACATATTGTCATATACTTTTCCATACCCCCACCTGGAGGTTGGCAACCCTTATGTGTACAAGCATATCCGGTATGTAGAACTGGTAAAGGTCTTAAGGCAGCTGGTCACGGTGACATCAGCACTCCTATCTAATTTAATAACAATAGCCTGTGGATTTTCCCAAGTGTCTTCATGACCATGATGGTGAATTACTTTTAAAATACAAGAACAAATCAGATTCTTGGAACAGTACATGGTGAGCTTCTCCCATGGTGAAACTATGGCCAGCCATGAAATATATATATGATCATACTATTCATTTCCTTGTGTGTGCTTGCTTTTTAGTTGGCCTCCATTTTGGATTTGGTGAAGAACTTCCCATGCCCAGAGACAAAGCGTCGTAACCTCAGGAGAGCTTATATTGAATACATGGAAAGATTTGATCCGTGTCAGTGCACTCCATGTCCTAATAATGGCAGGCCTCTGCTGTCTGGGACTGAATGCTTCTGCGTGTGCCAGGCGGGGACCTATGGTGATAACTGTGACATACGGGCATCTAATTACAAATCCGGTACATGCAGTAGTGATACAAGTATTGTCACTGTAGCGATATAAACTAGAGCATCCCACCAAACATTTTGAGGCTGTGAGCACCTTTGGAATTCTGACAGCTTGTGGTGAGCACAACCACAAAATGGCTGTCACAGGAGACGGAGCAAACCACAAAATGGCTGCTGCAGGAGATGGAGCCAGCCACAAAATGGCTGCCATACCACAGGAGGTGGAGCCAACCAGAAAATAGCCACTGAAAGAGGTGGAGCCAGCCAGAAAATGTCAGGGGTTGAGGTCATGCATACCTCTAATAGTAACTCGTCAACATTTCAGGCAGAAGCTCTGTTTAAAAGAACGCCATTTAAAATTAACATATTGTTTGAAAATATTTTCTTGCATATACACAGCTTACCTTCGGCCACAAAGGAAAGATCCCTGTGCTATGGTGGCAACTGCTAGCAAATCAACTTTAAAAAAAAAAATCTGCACAGCCAATTAGAATCCTGCTGGACAAAAGCCCCATCTGGCCCTGTCCACTTGAGAACCACTGAATTAGAGTATTTTGAGAAATGCTCTGATTTGTGAGGGATCACTGCACCCCCACCCATTCTAGTCAACCTGGCTGGAAGGAGTAGGGATTAGTGGTTGGTGGCAACTGTGACGGTCAGCCCTGTGGGGGAAAGCTATGACTGAAGAAAGTGAGGCAGTCACTGGAAGGAGATGGAAAAGCAAAGGCTGGTAGCTTTCTGAATATGTTAACCTCTCTCCTAGCCTTTGCTTTGGCTGCACCCAAGGTCCTGACATATGCTCCCTCTAAGCTGTAGAGTCTACTTTGTGAGCTACTGTCATTGAAATTATGACTGAGTGGTTTGCCTACTGCATAAATTTGCTCTGGAGCCATCCTTCCTGAGCTAAGACAAAAATGTGTGAGCCCGAGGCTAAAAAACTGTGAGCCAGCTCACACTAACTCAGCTTAGAGGGAACACTGCATAACTCTGTCCTCAGATACCTTGTCTGCGCTCCAAATCATAAGAAACAGAGAGAAGAGAGTCAGCATGGTTCTGTGACCTGGGAACTACATCTCCTGATACCTGCCTGTGCCCAAGCTATGTTCATCTGACTAGCGTGTTCACTGCATCCCTGTTCATAGAAAGGTTTGTGCCACCACCAATAGTGTGTGCACAGAAGTCTGGAGATATTTGTCATGGGAGAGGGACTGCTTTGGCATATTGTAAGTCACCATGAATCTTAGAAAAAAAGGCCGGATGTAAATTCTCTTTAATGTTTGGTGATGGTGGTACAAAGTGCGTCACCAAGTCATAGTCAACTTAAGGTGACCCTGTAGGGTTCTCATGGCAAGAGACATTAAGAGGTGGTTTGCCATTGCTTTTGTCTCTGTGGTCCTTGGTGGTCTCCCAACCAAATACTAAACATGGCTGACCCTGCTTAACTTCCAAGATCAGATGAGATCGAGCTATCCTGGGCTATCCAGGGCTATCCAGGTCAGAGCTTTTTAATATTTAAATAAAACAAATTTTAGCATTTACATAAAACAAATAAGGAATTATTTCAAGAAAATAATGTAGCGTCATGCAGATACAGCCTCCGCAGCCATGGTCTGCATCACGCTACATTGACTGGGCATTTGTTATGTTCTCTTCGGCAACGTGGTTAATTCAGACCTGTTCATGGATTGTTTTGATGTGTTTCAGTTGCCGTGGATGGTTACTGGAGCTGTTGGTCTGCATGGAGTCCCTGTGATGCTTCTCATAAGAGACACCGGAGCCGAGTATGCAACAATCCCACACCACTTAATGGAGGGAAACCATGTGAAGGCGAACAGCAGCAAGAAGAAAACTGTTTAGTATTTGCTGACAGGTAAGAGGGCATCTTGGGACCCTTTAAGCTATTGGGAGACTTCCCACTGAGCCATTTCCTGAAGACTTAGCTTTCATGGACTAGACCTTGCAATTTTTAGTATGCTAGGAAAACTGAAGGCCCAACATGAGTTGGATTGACTCAGACAAGGAAGCCATGGCCCTCCATTTGCAAGACCTGAGGAAGGCTGCTAATGACAGGACATTTTGGAGGACTTTAATTCATAGGGTCACCATAAGTCAGAAGTTGACTGCACATAACACACTTGATAAATGCCATCAAGTTGCTTCCAGTTTATGGTGACCCTATGAATTAACATCCTCCTAAACATCCTGTCATGAACATCCTTGCTCAGGTCTTGCTTCCTTGACTGAGAGTCAATCCACAGTATGATGGGTCTTCCTCTTTTTCCTGCTGCATTCAACTTTTCCTAGCATTATTGTTTCTTTCCAGTGTCTCTTGTGTTTTCACAATATGACCAAAGTACAATAGCCTCAGTTTAGCAAATACCACATTTCAGATTATTCAACTTTCTTCCTGACAGCACAACACACAGTGTCAGTCCACACAAAAGCTAATGCTGGAATGACCCCTTTAAAGTTAATGACTGGCATGACCCCTTTAAGGTGCCACCAGACCCCTGTTCATCTGACCCTTTTGCAAAGTCATTCCAGTCTAAGTCATTCATTACTCCTTAGACTGGAAGTAATTCTGCATTATCTTATACCACAAAATGCTTATAGAAGTAGACACCCGTGCTTGGCAACTGGGTTATAAAGTTTTAGTTATTTATGGGGCAAACCCTGATTATTTTGTTCATCTGGAATTGTGTGAACCCCTCCAAGTGAGGGAGACTGGCTCAGCCCACATTACTGCCCATGGATGTATATTCTTCTTTTGATCTACAGCTGCTGCTTCTGGTCAAAAAGGTGTCTGATGCACACACCCCACCCCCAAGCTGACTAGACAGAAAAAAATGGAACACTTTGTCTGTTTTAAATTGCCCTTAAATTCTCTGTCTCCAGATTTATTATTTTGCTTTGGAAACAATGCAATAACACCAATTTCTGAGGCATCTACATTTTAAAAAGTATTTTTTTCCACTTTATTTCCTAAATCTGGGGGGATTTCCTTTGTTATAACCAGTTTCATTTACCCTCCTGTTTTAACTGCATGGTTGTGTTTGTGAATGCTTGCCTTTGCAAGACGCTTTCTGCTACATTTTCCTGCTGTGGGGCATCATGCAGTCCCAGTTGTAAAGTGTAATCCATAAAGGATCGCTGATCGTGTCTGACAACAGGGGATTGAACAAGACAGCTGCCTAGTCCCCTTCCCTCTGATTGATTTCTTTTAGTGAAGACTGGTGTATAGTTGACAGTGAAGAAGCCGAAAGGAGGAGCAAAGTTTTCATTGGCCAGCCTGTATCAGGATGCCTCAGACCAGACCCAACAGAACACGGATTCATCAGGGTGCGTATTTTTGTGTATGCTGGATCCTGTTAACATGGGGGGCGGGGGAAAAGAAGCTTGCCTAAACTTGGATGTTGGACCAAACATCACTTTCCCAAATTGGTGGCTCTGGTCTTGTTAGTTCCTGCCTGCTGCTGCTCCAGACTGATGATTCTCAGTAGCTTTCAAAACTGTAAGACATTCTTGGAAACACAGAGCTGGAAGGGACCTCAAGGAGCATCTAGTCCAACACCCTGCACAATCCAGGAGATTCATGACACCCCCCTACCCCTACTCATGACACCCCCCTACTCCGTCAGTGACCCCTGCTCTGGGTCATGTAAGAAAGGGCCACAAGAGTCAAACACTGACTCATCCCTTCCCACCCTCCCTCCCTCTCACAATCAGCCTAATTCCACAGAATTAAGCATTGCTGTCAGATGGCCTTCTAGCCTCTGCTAGAGAGAGCCCAGCACCTCCCGAGGAAGGCTGTTCCCCCGAGGAACCACTCTTATCAGGAAGTTCTTCCTAATGTTTAGCTGAGAACTTTTTAAATTTAATTTCAACCCGTTGGTTCTGTTCTGACCTTCTGGGACAACAGGAAAGGTCATCTCTATAGCTCTTAGCTGTCACAGTGAAATGGAAAGTCCATATTCGGGTGTGTGTGTCAACAACACTTTTCTGTGTTTTTACATTGGACAATCAGGTCAGTATTTACACCAAAAGAATAAATGGACATATTACAAATATTCAGAAATGGGGGAGGGGGTGTTTCAGTCTCCAGGTGTTTTTCCTGGCCTCAAAAAAAAAATCAAAATTTTCCAGAAAAAAGAACATTAAAGGGAGACTCCAGCATAAAGCTGCTGAATTAGGCCTTATCAAGAAGTCTGATACCATCTGGCAAAGGCTTAACAAGAACTTGGGAGAGAGAGAGAGAGAGAGAAAGTGGGGGGGGGGGGGGCACCAACACCTACAAGCAAAAACAGGAATGAAATCTCAAAAGGTGCCCAGAAACCCAGGATGCATGAAAAATATTAATTTAGGGGTACCGTTCGAGGTTTCTGTCCCCTCTCACTTCTTTTGTCTTATTCATTGATGCCTCTCTTTTTTGATTTGTATACTTTTTGTATGAAGAATAAGCATCTACAACATTGTGACACAACATTTCAAAAAGCTTGCTTATTCTGAAATGTATTTAAAGCTTTTAAATCGTGTTCTTTTTTTAAAGTCTTTTTTATTAATTTCATCTGTTATGATACACTTAACAAAAGTGAGAGCTTAGTTACATATATATTAAAGAGATCACCATCCCATTTATACAAAAATTTTAAACCTTATTGCACATAATTGTATACAGCTCATTTAAAAAATTAGAATTAAATATTTAACATGTTTCCTTAGTATAGCTTTCAATCCATGAATATACTCTGAACCAATATTTCTCAGATATATTATCCTTTTCTCCTTGCAAACTATTTGTTAACTTATCCATTTCTGCTGTGTCTAATAGTTTGTAAATTAAGTCCTCCCTTGACAGTATTTCTTCCCGTTTCCAGTCTCTTGCATATAAAATTCTTGCAGTGGTTACTACATGCGTTAACAAGTATGAGTCTGCTTTATCAAATTGTTCTGATTGCTAACACTTTCTCACAGTTCATTAACTGTTCCCAAATATTTCATTTCAGAACTAAAAGAACCATTACACTGTTGGAGAAGATGCTGAAGTTGTGCATTTGAGCGGGTATAACCTGGTGGGGTATCCATCCTTTCGCTGCCTGCTGAACCAAACATGGGCTCAAGCAGCTTGTCAAATGCCAGTGTAAGAACCAGAAAAACAGTTGCAATTAAGCTGAGAATGCCAGTGGAAAGTGAATGATAACAGCAGCTGCATATATGTTTGTTGATATGGCTTTGTAATGATTTCAAGTTATAGGTGTGTGTTTCTTTAAATGGTTGGTAAGTTTCAGAAGAACGGGGTGGGGGGAAGAGGGAGATGAGGGAATGAGATGATTGGTGACTGTGTGGGTGGAACTAAGAAGTGTGTGTGTGGAGAGAGAGAAGGCAGAGTGTTCAATCAGTAGTCAGCAGCTGTCAGTTGTGGTCAGTCTACACTGAGTCTGAGAAGCAGTCTTCCAATTAGAATCATATATAAGTGCTGTGAAAGGCATTAAGATTTTAAAGGAGAAAGAAAAATACTTCAGGGGGCATCATAGCCAAAAATCTAATATTGTCAGAGTATTATAAGAGTGAGAGGGGAGAAAGCTGACAGAGGCCTGAGTTAAAAAGGGAAAGATTTTACTGAGCAACATATAATAAAGATTGGAGAAGGTATATTCACTGAAGAGACAAATAACAAAACATCTTGTAACCAATACACTTCTTGTGCAAATAAAGTTTTATCTTGCTTATTGTTAACCCAGAGTCATATGCTGTTTAAAAATATAAGAGTCTCATCCTCAGAACTACATAGTCCAACAAAGGTGCCTTTCAGCTTGGGCACAGTACTGTGGGAAAGGTTAATTAAAGACTGGAATTAAATTCCTAGTGGCAGCGTTAGATACTTTGAGTGAGAGAAAGAAACAACAAGAAATTTAAAACTGCGTCACACCTAACCCACAAAATAAAAGAGAGGTAGCGTGACAGGTTTGAATAGAAGAAACCTGAAATGTAAAGCCACCGTAGTCATGCTATGACTATGAATGATCACCTCCTCCTGTATTGTCCAGCCTGCCAGTTAAGATCTACCTCACAGGCCCTGGTCTCTGTGCCCTGCCTACAGAGGTGAGGCAGGTGGCGACTGGAGACAGGACTTTTTCAGTAGTGGCACCTTGCTTGTGGAATGCCTTTCCCCTTAAGGGCTCACCTGGCACCTAATTTGCTTAACCAGGCACAACATTTCTATTTAGCCAGGCTTTTAATTGAGGGGTTGATCCTTTAATACTGTTTTGGTCTAGAGACTGTTACTTTACTATGTCTGTGGTCTGTTTTTATGGTCTATGTTTTATGCTGAAGTGGGCTTTTAATGTGGATTATAACTGATTTTTTGATTTTATTATGTTTTCTTTTGTAAGCCACCTAAAGTGGGTTCCTGGAGAGGCAGCGCAATTCCCCCCCCCCCAAATAAATGAATAATACTAATCCCAATGGATTAGGATGCTAATTTTAAAAAAAATGTTGTTTAAAATATATATACTGTTTTGAAGATTTACTCACAAACAGAAAACATGTTATTGCACCTTTTATCCTGTCCTTTAAAGATTCTTCAATGTAAGAATGTGTCGCTGGCAACGAAGACCATGATAATTCGTACTGTAGTATTCAGCATTATTACCTACAGGTGTGAAAAGTAGGTGATGAAGAAAGATGACAGGAAGAAAGTGGATTCATTTGAAATATGGTCCTAACTGGCCATGCACAATACACTTGTGGGAAAGGCCTATCCTAGACACCTCCTGTTTTGAGACCCCTTACCTGTGAGAGAGATAACAAGAACCACAGTATGCCAAAATTTCATCCAGTGTGTACTTGTTTTAAACCCCTGCCTTATGAAACCTAGAGTTTTATTTATTGAGTAAAGCCAGTGCCAGAGTGGTATAGTGGTTAGAGTTTCAGACCAGGATCTGGGAGACCAAGGTTCAAATCCCCACTCTGCCATGGAAGCTTATTGGGTGACCTTGAGCCTGTCACTCTCTCTCATCTTAACCTATACCCTGACCTGGATAGCCAAGGCTAGCCCGATCCTGTCAGATCTTGGAAGCTACAAGCAGAATCAAAAAACAACTGTGAACATCAGACCCCAAAGTATCAACAGTCAGACAATTTATAAATGCAGTGAATAATGTCTACTTAAAGTGCATGCATATGTACAAAATACAGTGTCAATATAGCATAAAGAAAATACCATTCTTCTTTTATACAATGAATAATGTCTGAAGTGTACGAAATTAACAAATGTACATAATACAATTTCAATAAATAATAAGAAAAATCCTAGTCAACATCGTTTCTAGATTATTTTCAGTGTTTCAAATGGAATTCTTTCTCAGGATTTTTAAAATTACTGAAGTTTAAAAACAGAAGGCTATAAGACATCAAAGATTTACCAAAGTTCCAGTCATTATCTTACTCTATATAGTAACCTTCATGCTCTTAAGATTATGTCTATTTTCAGCAAGAGCAATCTGTGTATTAAAATTAAAAATGTAAATACCAACTCTGAACAATAACACAGATACAGGTTTTAAACAAGTATCACACTTACAACCAATCAGCCAGGCAAAGAATGCAAAATCTTCCTGAAGTGAATTTCACACAAACATCTGTCTGGATCCACAAAATGCCTCTAGTCTATGGCTTATCGTACTCATTATTAAAGTAGCCACATTAATTATTTACAGCTGTTAAGCAAACATTGATTTAAAGGGACAGAATACACAAAAATTATTTATAAAAAGCATATGTCCATAGATTGATACAAGCCTTTTGGGTAGAGAGTCCAGTTTACATATCCAAAACGTTTCACGCTGAAGTAAGCGATGTTGAAGGTCGATTATCTTCCCTTTTGTTGGTCGACTTTCAGAACAGTATACCTAAAGTTGTCATACCTATGATTGGCTTGTCTAAAATGTTGAATCAGAGGAATTTCCAAATTCTGATATTCAAGTCTTGATTTATGTTCTGCAGTTCTTGCTCTCACTGCCCTAGATGTAGAACCCACACAAACTTTTTCACATTCACAAATTAAAATATATATTACATTTTTAGTCGCACAGGTATTAAAAATTGTTACTTTCACTTTGTAATTTGCCACTATAAGTTGTTCTGTTTGCCACACTTGTTTGCAGCTATTGCAATGATGGTATTTGTGGGTGTCCTTAGAGTATTGTCTTCTCTTCTGCCCAAATTAATAAGTCTTTAAAATTTCTGGACCTTCTAAAACCTATATTTGGTCTATCTACACAGCCCAGGATATCTCTTAATATATACCAGTGTTAAAAGGACTATATTCTTAATTTGCATTGCTAAAGGGGTATAGTCCAATGCTCCCAAAATACCGCCTTTTCTTTTATTCTTCCTATTTTTATCCAATAGAGATTCCCTACTAACACTTTTCACTTGTAGATGCACTACAAATGTTTGTTTGTTTGTTTATTTATTTATTTATTTATTTTATAGACCGCTTTCCTTGCTTTTGCAGGCCCAGAGCAGCTTACAGGACTTGGAGCGGCTTAATTGACTCTGGATATCCCTATTTCTAGGTTGCCTACTCAGTTTCTCACACTCCTTAATATAATTGGTCTCTTTAGTTGAATTTCTTTTAATTGTCCAAAAGGCAAGTTATATTTAATATGAGGGACATGGTAAATAACAGTTCTTATCTGTGGCTTTACTATAGCCTCTAACTGCTAGAGTTTCCTCTGTCATCCTAAAGACAGTAGTGTCTAGAAAGTTAACCTCATGTTCATTGTAATTACCAATAAACTTTAAAGATATGCGGAGAGTATTAACCCACATAATGAATTGCTGTATTTCATTTTTGCTAGTAAATAAAATGAAAATATTATGTATAAATTGAAAACAAAGTACGATGCAGTCTTTAGAAGGGTTCACATTAGGGTCATAGATGAATGTATCTTCAAAAGAGCTCATAAAGAGATTCTCTGTAGATGGCGTAGCCATGCTGCCCATTGCCACTTCTATGGTCTGTAGCTAAAACTGCTCTTCACATTTAAAATTATTTTTTTCAAAAATTATATCTGTAATGTCCAGCAAAAAGTGGGTGGGTAGACTCTGTAAATCTTGTTCCAAAAGTTTCAATTATGGTCCTACCTTCTTCTAACGGGATATTAGTATATGAAGAAGAGACGTCCAGGGTTAATAGAACAGTCTCCTTAGTGACTGTCTGTCCCTCTAGTTTTGGTATAAAATCTTTTAAATAAGATCGGCGTTTTGAAAACAAAAGGTTGTGAGAATGAATCCATGTATTTTGACAATGGTTCTAATATGGAACCACAACTGGAGATTATTGGTCTTCCTTTAGGAGATCTGTCCAGTTTATGCATTTTGGGGAAAACATTAAAAAGTGGCATATGTGGTTTGTCATTAATCAAAAAATTATGTAATGAAGCATCTATATAGCCAAAAGAGAAAGCTTCTCTGACTGTAACCCTGATACATTGGATCATCTATGAGTTTACTACAATAGTGTTGATCTTCTAATTGCCTGTACACTTCCTTTTTGTAATCTCCATAGTCCATATAACTAGGGCCCCACCTTTATCAGCTTCTTTAATAACTATATTTGCATCACTAGTCAAGTTTTTTACAATCTGTAGTTCACTATATGTAAAATTATAATTAGGGATGTGCATTCAGTTCAGATGAACCGAAAAAACCCGAATAATGCTGATTAGCCATTATTGGGCCTGCGGAAGGCTGAATCAGATTCTCTAATCTGATTCAGCTGGCCGAACAGGGATTCCCTGAATGAATGTCATATATTCGGCATCCATTCAGGGAGTCCTTTTGCTGGGCAAGAAAGGGAAGGTGTTTAAACTTAAAACACTTTCCCTTGCTTCTGGGGCTCATATCGCCTCAGCGGAGTGACTTCCCAGCCAAGAGAAGGTATTTAAACTTTGGTGGGCAGTCTGGAGAAAGCATAGGGAGGCATTTAAAATGGGAAGGCAACACCCCTAGTTATAATTACAAAAATTCCTAGTTCTTTCTAGTTGTGTAATATTTTCATTAATTTTTCAAAAGTCATAATGGCAGGGTCCACAATGGATGGTACAAAAGTGGATTTTTTCCCCTAAAGACATTTCTGCCTGTTTGTGTATCATTGGTCCCCCAAAAAATTTTTTTTAATTTTTACATATCGATCAATTTTAAAATGTCAATCTTTGTCTGAAGTGGTCATACTGTGGGGTGGGTAGAAAACCCAATCCCAAATTCAGGAAGCATCTCCCTTCCTCACTGATCATTCTTGATGACAGATTCACCACTCATTCTTCTTCCTGATTTTTTTGTTGTCCCGGTATTTTAAATAATTCTTTAAAAGTCTAAGGTTATATGAGGTTCCCTCATCCCCTGATGTAACTGGTTTATCTTCTGTTGTATCAGCATCTGAGCTGTCTGCCCATGTTACTTTCTTGTTTCTTTTAAAGCCTTCCCTGTTGGACATCCACCTATATACTCTGTCATTTGAATAATCCTTAAAATCCCTTTCAAACTTCTTGATTTTAATTTCCCCAGTCTTTTTTTTTCAAAATGTAGTAATTCTTCTTCTAATTTCTTGATTTTAGAATCAAAAAGTTCACTGGTAACTGTCCCTTTAATTTTAGTTTCAACTTCTGTTATCTCTGTTTGCATTTTAGTAGTTTCAGTGTCAACTTGATCTATAATAAGGAGCATGAGATCATAAGAACATTTATTTAAAATTGTTGACCATTTGTTTCTAAAGTCCTCATTCTCCATAAATAAAGCCAGTCCTTTTTGTTTGTGTAAACCTCTGGGTATTTTATCAGCATAACAAAATTCTGTCAGGAATGCCGCATGTAACATTAGTTTAATCTTTCTTTTTTTTGTAAAAACAACAGCTGTGACCAATCTGTGCTCTCATTTGAGACATGGGACCCTTGGTAAGAATACGGTCCTGTTCCTCCTCTGAAAAAGCAAACCAGTCTTTATATAGGGTCATGATAAACTAATAATAATAATAATAAACACCGTCTGAAGTTTCAAACAGAATAAAAATCAACTGTGAACATCAGACCCCAAGTATCAACAATCAGAGGAAAGCACTGGCAAACCACCCCTGCTTCTCACTTGCCTTGAAAATCCCTAAGTCCGTTGCAAATTGATGGCACTTTATATAAGCCTTTTGTGAACTGGAGACCTTTGCCTCAGATGAAAGGAGTGGATCCCACTGTGCTACAGTTCTTTTGTTGGAAGGTCATGAGATCTGAACAGAGCGTCCTGGTAGACCGGAATGTTCTCTCACTGTTTTCTGAACAATGCATTTCTTAAACGTTTATTAAAATGGGCTTTTTAAATGTCTAGAGTCTAGGTTCTCACCCTGGCCTTCAGCTGTACCACACCAATTAATGGTTGAAATAACTGACCACTGTGTTAATTGGGTGCCCCAGCCAGAGTCTGTGAGGTGGCCCACTGCTGTTGATAAGATGCTGTTTTAAGTTAAAGGGCTGCTTGTAAGGAAGGAAAAGCCTGGCAACCAAGGCTGGTGTGAGAGAATTATTGTGATCCAGGGTGGGTTGCAGACTGGTGATGATGTATCAGTCTTATCTGAATTGGAACCATACAAATATATCAGTATGTAATTGTGCTTCACATTTACCTGTGAGAGTGTTCATATCAGGGGCGTAGGCTTTTGGAAATCCCAGGGGGGGCGGGGGCTCCTTAGCGTGCACGCAAAGTGCGCGCACTCGCTGGAGTGATGTTCTCCCCCCCGGAAACCACCCCGCCTCCCCGGGCCCTTCCGAGGCCCGCCAGCCGCTGCTGCCAGTGCCTCTCCCCCCCCCCCCCGCCACCCCTTCCCTCTCCTTCTCCAGCAGTGGTGCCCGGGCCTCGGAAGGACCCAGGGAGGCGCAGCGGCAGGCGCTCCATTTTCCCGGGGGTGGCTGAGCCCCCCCTGGGAAATTTCGGGGGTGGCTCAAGCCCTCAAGCCCCCCTGTACTCTACGCCTATGGTTCATATGCATGCATATATTTAGCCTAAAATTTGGGAAGAGAAGAAGAAGCATTCTGTTGTCTCCCAGGAAGAGAGGGAAGGCAGCATGGGATAGCCTAACTTTGTCAGATCTCATAAGCTAAGCAGGAATGGTACTTGGATGGGAGACTACCAAGGAAGGCTCTGCAGAGGAAGGCAATGGCAAACCACCTCTGCTTCTCACTTGCCTTGAAAGCCCCTTGCTGGGATCACCGTAAGTCAGCTGTGACTTTATGGCACATACATATGTATGTATCTCCCAAGAACAAGGTCCAGTATGTGTATGATCTTATCCACTACATTTACATTGTGCTCTTCCTCCAAGGAGCTCAAAATAACATATGTGTGCTCCTCTCCTCCATTTCATCCTCACAACCGCCCTATAAGGTAGGATAGGCTGAAAGGGAGGGGCTGGTCCAAGGTCACCCCGTCAGCTTCATACCATAGTGGGTGTTTGAACCAGATCCTGACCTGGCAGTCTAACCACTGATCACACTGTGCCTCTTATCTTCTTGATCATATTGTGAAGTAGGTAAATCCAAAGTACAGAGATGAACAAGAAATAGTATGAACTTACATGGCTAATAATGTGTTTCAGCTTGGGTCTCTCATGCTCTGTTCATTGCAGCATGCTAGTATTCAGTCTTCGTTACCCCTGAAAACAAGAGCATTGCTTATTCTTGCAGATGAGCGGACTAGGAGTCAATGCCATTGCAGACCAGGCCAAAAACTAGTTGGATCACAGTGTGTTTGTATGTCCCCAGTGGAGGGTTGTGGGTAAGGTGCATGTAGTGATGCTGTACTTTTTCATGTGTTTTGAAATGTTCCTAGCAGAAATATTAAAGTTTTTTGCAATGAAATTTCAGGACTATTGGTTATTTCCTAATAACAAAGGCTGGAAATTACAACTGTGAAGAGAGGCATTGCTGCCCTTGGTATACACACACTCTTCTTCTGTTCCACTGTCACCTCTGGCCCTTGTGGGCTTGTGAAAGGCTACAGAATCCTGCAAAACTACTTTAGCCGCAGCCAAAAAATGGCATCTGTGTGCATGCCACAATCTATATTTCTCCTCAAACCTCCTTCAGTTTTCTGAAAAATCCTCTCTGTGTATGCTTTCTAAGGATCTTTAAAAATTTGCTTGGCAAGCTTACGTTTTCAAAACTTCAGAAGGAGCCTTCTTTATATTTAATTAATTAATTAATTAATTCGATTTGTATCCCGCCCTTACTGCTGAGGCAGGCTTAGGGCGGCTTACATTAAAAGTTAAAATATATTAAAACACAGATGCATTGACACAATGCACATTATAAAAACACAAAAACATAAAAGATCACAAATACCAGTAAAGTGCTGATAACATCCCAATGGGCCGGGCTATTTTTGGGCAGGAACGCACAGGAACGGAGTTCCGGCTGGCTCCTGAGTTGGCCACACCCAGCAGGAACTCATTAGCATAATAGGCCACACCCAACAGCAGAAACTCATTAGGATTGGCTACATTAGAGGTATGTGGCCTAACATGCAAATTAATTCCTGCTACAAAAAAAGCCCTGGGTTTTGACAACAAACAAGGTAAACAGAATAAGAAGCAAAAGGTGGGTGTGGCTGGATGACCACTCTTCTGGTAACATGGGGGTGTGGCTTAATATGCTAATGAGTTCTGCTGATGGGTGTGGCCTATTATGCTAATGGGTTCTTGCTGGGCTTTTTCTACAAAACGCCCCCTGCCAATGGGCCATGTTCAGATGGTAACAAAAGTCCGGCCAAAATCTGCGTCCAGTATATCCCAAGCTATTGATGCTGATGTTGACATAAAGGGCCTTAACTATTCAGTAGTTATTAGCAGAGGCTCCCAATCAAAGGCCTGGTGGAAGAGCTCTGTTTTGCAGGCCCTCCCAAACTCTGTAAATAGGACCGGACAGTGTTCGATTCATTTACAGTCAGCTTATTAGGAAAATGCTTAGCCCTTTTTGCTTCTTCCTTCCGTGCATTTACATTGCAGAGGTGGACTCTTAGAAATGGGCTTGTGTGGAGTTCTTCTCCCTTCTACAACTGATTCGAAGGCCCTCCTCTTTCACTCCCAGGGGCCTTCCCTCAAGCTTTGCTTCTTGCCGCATCTTGGCTGGGAGGCAGCTCTCTGCCAGCACATTACTAAGGATGTCATAACTTATTCCCTCATTTCTCTCTCTTGATTCAGCGCTCTTCAGGTATGATTCAAGTGGGTGTGCTCAGAATGTGTACAGGCTCACTGCTTCACTAAATTAAACTAAGCGCTGGTTATTTGCACTTAGCTTGGGACTTTTCCACCTTCTATAGCCCAAGTGCTATGTTTTGTACCAGCTCAGGGGTGGGCAAACTTGCTCAGCGTAAGAGCCACCTAGAACAGGGGTGGCCAAACTTGCTTAACGTAAAAGTCGCATAGAATAAACATCAGATGTTTGAGAGCCACAAGACATGAACAAATATTACCTGCTTTTATTGGAAAATAAGCAAATTTGCTTTTTATTAACATTAAATGAGACTGCCAAAAATAATAACAAAAGGGGTAAAAGCAGATATTGATAATGATATTAATTTGTCCAGTGATATTTGTTTGCTAATGACATTTAGCTTCCCCAGCCGCCCTGCCGGGAGCCATATAATATATGTGAAAGAGCCGCATGCGGCTCCCGAGCCACAGTTTGCCCACCCCTGCACCAGCTGTTTGTTTCCAACTTACCTGTGGGCAGGGCTTTTTTTGTAGAAAAAACCCAGCAGGAACTCATTAGCATAATAGGTCACACCCAACAGCAGAAACTCATTACCATATTAGGCCACACCCCCTGGCAGCACAGCGCCCTCCCAGGATCAGCTTCCCCAGGTGCCCTGTGGCTTGGGGGCCCCAGGGGAACCCGAGGGAAGGAAGGCAGTTTCTGGATCGGTTTCACCAGGCACCCCGCAGCTGTGGGGCACCTGGGGAACCTGAGGAGGGGAGGCTGTTTAAACTGCCTTCCCTCCCTGGATCAGCTTGACTTCCCCAGGCACCCCACAGCTTGTGAGGTGCCTGGGGAACCTGGGGGGAGGGGAAGCTGTAGGAGTGGCCAACTCAGAAGCCAGCCTGAACTCTGTTCCAACGCGTTCCTGCCTAAAAATAGCCCTGCCTGTAGGGAGTGGGGTTAAATAGCCCTGAGGTAAATCTGCACAGCCTCAGCCAGTGTTTCAGCACCACTTCCATAGACAGTGTGAGAGATCTTTGCTGTTGCATATTTGATGATGGCTAGAACAGTCTTGGAATTCTTAGACAAGGGTTGCCAAAGGTCAAAACTAGAGATAGATTTCTAGTTCAGTGAAGGAAAAAACATCTGGTCAAGGGTGGGGGTGGATTTGGATTTGGATTTGGAGAAATGGAATAGGGGTTTGTTTGTTTTTAATCTCTTCCTCCCTCTTCCAGTGCTTCAGACCCCAAACTGGTGTCTTCCCATGGCTGCTATTTGGGGATCCATTCAAAAAGCTCCCATGTTATCTAACCCCCCCATTCAAAATAACAGTCCCACTCATAGGCCTCTGACAGAAGTTCAAGTATGGCTACCCAACTAAACAAGGCTGAAAGATGCTTCCTTGTGAATGTCTCTTCCCATTACTTCTGTTATCTGGCTAAACATGGCATTTGTTCCTTGGCAGGCACAACTCTAAAGCTCTGTATGTGCTGGATTCAGCTTCAGAACGAGCCCTTACAAAGTCCAGCTGTCAATACTTGGCAGAAAAGTGCTTGGGGGACCATTCATTCCATTTCCTGCATTCTTGCCCCTGCCCCGGTGACTCTAACTTGAACTGGGCTATAGAGAGGGCCAAAATCTCTATGCATAACATAGGATATTATACAAGTGGCTATGATACATGCTACCACTGGGGAAAATGCTCAGGTATGTATGGCTCCCAAATCCTGCTGTTTCTCTGATTGTGTGCTAATGCTTTGAACCATATCTTACTTGTAATCAATGAACTTAGTTGATTAATTAATTAATTGGTGTGAGTAAGCATTGTGGTACGGATTTTCAGAGTGCCCTGATTAACCCAATCTTTTTCTGCACACATGGCAGCCATCCAGGCTTTGCTGAGAACTTCACAGCAAAGCAGGCTTGGATTGGATGGCTGGGGCTGCAGCTGGGTCGTAGAGCATCCGCTCAGCATGCAGAAGGTCCCAGGGGTCAATCTCTGGCATCTCCAGTTAAAAGATCTGGCAGTAGGTGATATGGAAGACCTCTGAGTCCTTGGAGCTAGTCTGAGTAGACAATACTGACTTTAATGGATCAAGGTTCTGCTTCAGTATAAGGCAGTTTCATGATGTAGAAAAGCCAGAGAAACTCTGGGAGGTACAAAGAAGAAGAGTTGGTTTTATACCCCACCCTTCACTACTCGAAGGAGTCTCAGAGCAGTTTACAATTTCCTGCCACTCCTCTCCCCAAAACAGACACCCTGTGAGGCAGGTGGGGCTGAGAGAGCTCTGAGAGAATTGCTCTTGAGAGAACAGCTCTGAGAGAACTGTGCCTGGCCCAAGGTCCCCCAGTTGGATGCATGTGGAAGAGTGGGGGAATAAAACCCAGTTCTCCAGATTAGAATCTACCACTCTTAACCACTACACCAAACTGCACCACACTACACCAAATGCACCAGAATGCTGTGGGGAATTGGGGGGGGGGGGGGGGAAGACCCACTTCCCAACAGCATTGAACCCACAGCAAATAGCCCACGTGGAAATGGCCTAAATCAGGGCTCAGCCTCAGAAACCATTTCCAGTTGTATAAATCTGCCATGGAATGTGTGACAATGGGCTTATCCTTGGCATTGTGTGAAGCCTTCCCTCAGCATAAGAGGTCCCTCCTTAAACAAAAATGGCTCTTCCACCAATGGCAGAAGAGCCACTTGTATAGAAGGGAAGGCTACTTAAACTAGAGGAAGGCCTCACACTTTGCCAAGCGGCATGGCAGGATACTGACCGTAGACGGGGCACAATTTCTTTGCCACTGTGTGGTCACAAAGCAACACTTTGGGATGTCCTGGCCAGTCCCGGTCTGCTTCTCATTAGAGCTCTGATCTGTTCCTTTCCACACTCTTGTCAGAAACCCATATTATACAACTAGCCATGATGGAAAGTGTTTTGATGAAGAATTCATTGCCTCTGCGATGAAAAGTCTCCACATGGTTATTTGGACAACCATAATTGTGCAATGGGGGGAAAACATTCACGTTTCCTTCCAGTAAGGTTGCGAAATGTTTGGCTAGAAGATGCCAGGAAGCCTGCCAGGAAAGGGAAGGGAGGCTGTTTTGTGAGCAGAGGTCAGGAGGAGGAGGACAGCGGAGAGTGAAGGAAGCTTCTTCAGGAAAGGAAGTTCCTCCCTTCCCCCCCTTTCCTGCCACCAACATTTAGTGCTTTAGTTCCCAAGCTGAGGATGTCTGCTTTGGAACCGTCCTCAAAAGTGGTGTTTTATTTGTGACCCATCAACTCTGTGGCTCAGCCAGTGCTGGGAAACGGCAATAGCCTGTGTAGTATCTCATTGTTGATGTATTTACACACATAAGATTGAAGACCAGTAGCACTTTAGGGACCAGCAAGCTTTTCAGGGTATAAGCTTTTAATCAAGCTAAGTATCTGGCAAAGGGAGAATTGACTCTTGAAAGCCCCTTAGGTCGAGAGCCAGTTTGGTGTAGTGGCTAGGAGTGCGGACGGTAATCTAGAAGAACCAGGTGTGATTCCCCACTCTTCCACATGCAACTGCTGGTGTTAACCTTGGGCCAGTCATAAGTTCTTTCAGAGCTGTTCTCTCATGAGCAGTTCTCAAATAAGGCTGCCAGGTCCTCCCGGGGATTGGGGGTTTCCCTGCTGAAAGGGCCCCCAATCCACTGGTCTTGATCAGGCCAGTGGGGGGGGGGGGAACCCCACCCCCAAAGTGCCCAATTTTGGCTGATGTGCCCGGCGCAATGTGCCTGGCACTATGGTATAATAGAGTTTACAGACTGATTGCTAGAGCGTCAGCCGGCAACATGCCCAACAAGATGACATCACTTCCGGAATGGAACCAACTCTCCCCCGCTAAAAAAGGCAACCCTATTCTCAAAAGAGTTCTCTCAGCATCACCTTCCTCACAGGATGTCTGTTATCAGGAGGGGAAGGGAAAGGAGATTGTAAATCACTCCGAGACTCCTTCGAGTAGTGAAGGGCAGGATATAAATCCAATCTCCCTTCTCTCTCTTTTAACCAAGCTGAAGAAGGGAGCTTTGACTCTCGAAAGCTTTATGACCTGGAAATCTTGTGGGTCTCTCAGGTGTTCTTGGTCTTGAATCTACCTGTTCTACTGCAGACCAACACAGCTGTCCTCTGAAACACACGTGCATGAAAGCTTCAAACATACAGAACAAGAAAATAAAATTTGGAATCCCTCCCAAGTTAATGAATATAAAAAGGTATAAGGCAAAGGCAAAGTATGCATGATACAAGAAACTGGCAGAGCGATGAAAGAGACCCAAAGAACACCCATCTGACCCCACCAACACCCTCCTTGCAGTTCTAGATTTATTTACTGGTTTTATTTATAATCCACCTTTCTCCCCGGGAGTCAAGGTGGATTATAATATTTAACAATGTTACAGGAACAGTATAAGGCATATAATAAACACTGTAGTGAGATTGGATTAGTTTGAAAATATAAATATGGCTCCAGTTACTTCTGTGTCAAGTCAACAACTAGATGTATTGAGCAAAGGAATATGCTTGTATCTCTCTGGGATCTTACCCCTGTTCTTTCATAGATTCAGTATAGGGCAAAACAGCAAAGGAATTTTGTTTTCCCTGGCACTGAGCAGCTTGGAACTTACAAGTGTAACTTATGTGCATAGGGCTGCCAAGTCCCCCCGGGGGGCGGGGAATCCCCAGTTAAAGGGGTCCCCAATCCGCCGGCCTGGATTCGGCCGGCGGGGGGAACCCCACCCCTGAAGTCGCCCTATCAGGATGACTGTTCCAGCGTGATGACATCACCCGGAAGTGACATCATCATGCTGGGCACGTTGCCAGGGCAACGCTCTAGCAATCGCCCCGAAAACTCTATGGTGCCATAGAGTTTTTGGGTGCCCAGCGTGATGATGTCACTTCCAGGTGATGTCATTATGGTGCGCACGTGCTTTGCGCACGTGAGGAGCTCCAGGACGATGGACAGGACTCCCCTGCTTTCCCATAGGTAAGACTTGGCAACCCTATATGTGCAATCCATGTAGTATTGCTGTTTGGATGGAGTTAGGGTTGCTAACCTCCAGGCAATGGATGGAGATCTCCCACTGTTACAACTGATCTCCAGGCAACAGAGATCAGCTCCCCTGGAAGAAATGGATGTTTTGGAAGGTGGACTCTATGGCATTGTACCTCGCTGAGCTCCCTCCCCTCCACCAAACCCACCCTCCTCAGGCTCCACCTCCAAAAACTCATATTTCCCAACACAGAGCTGGCAAGCCTAGATGTTGTTCTGTACTGCCCCCATTTTGCCGCCCAGGCAGTCTTTGAAGGAAGCTAGGCTCCACCCCTAAATCTCTAGGAATTTCCCAACTTGGAGCTGGTAACCCTAGCCACAAGTTCCTGGTTTTTTTTTAAAGGATTAGCCAGTGAGAATCATGATGCCAATCAGAATTTCAATCTGCGTTTTCAAACAAGCCCCATTTTGTATCTGATGTTGACTGGAAAATGTTTCAAAGTTCTCTTTGGACTTCATATGATTGTATGTTTTTCTCCAAGGGAACAAACACAGTTGACTATTGTTCTGAGCAGTATGTGGTCTGCATCAATCCCTCCTGTAACCAGCGTCAGCTTGGCTGAAATTTCAGTTTCTGTTCTGTTAAATCTTAACTAATACAAATAAACCTCTGATCAGAAAGCCTAAATATATTTCTTCTTTTGATTTGCTGCTTAATAGGTTTGCTCTTTGTGCTGGGCTTGTTAAGAGCAGACAATGTGAACACAGGTACAAGAGAACTCATTTTTCTCCTCCGTATGTTCAAGAGAATCTGGTGTTTTGTGGTTTCTTAAAGGTGGCTTTTGATCCAGCAAGGTAAGTCTGGTTTGATTTATTTATTTATTTTTCAAAACTATATTCTACCCTCCTCGCAAATGGGTTCAGGGCGGATCACAACAAATAATTAGGCCTTTCGGCATCACAAAAGACAATAATAAGTAGTTCATTAGAACATTAAAACAAAGAATTTAAAAACAGATTGCACCAATTATTGCACAGTCTCCAGTACTGGTGCCACTGGATTCTAAATTTGTTTAGTCTGGGCCGCGGGGGGGGGGGGGGGGAACTATTTTTCTGGATGTAGATAATTGGTGGGATCCAGGCATACATAGGGTTGCCAACTTTCAGGTGGCACCTGGAGATCTCATGCTATTCTAGTTGGTCTCAGATGACCAAGATCAGTTCCTCTGGAGAAAATGGCTGCTTTGAAGGGTGGATTCTATGGTGCTATACCCTGCTGAGGTACTTCCCCTCCCCAAACCCCACCCCGGCTCCCCAGGCTCCATCTCCAAATCCTCTAGGTATTTTCCAACCCAGAGCTGGCAACCCTACTCATACATCTAATAATACACAAGACCAGGGCTGGATTAAGGCCAACTGATGCCCCAAGCACAGCCCAACAATGGTGCCCCTCAGCCCTTCCATTGCTGAACTGCCAAGAAATTAGGGTTGTTGTGGTCAGATGACAGGCTTGGCGCGCTCTGGCCTTGCCTCTAATTAATCCAAGTTTTTTGTAATGGAGAGTTTTGATCAGACATCCCACCCTGAACAATCCTCACCACCTGCTCACTCCATAGTTGACCGTTCAGATTATTGCTGCATGGTAGCCATGGAGTGGGCAGTTGGACGGCATCCTTTTAAAAAATTGTCTGTCAGGCATGCGCAAAAGCGCTCATTCGATGCATCACTCCATTTTGACAGCTCTTTATATTGGCCCTTTATCAGACTTCTTCCTTACCCTTGTGGTTCTTGATTCTGGTTTTTGGGTCAAGTTTGTTTCCCCCTCCCTGAGTCTTATGATCTCCAGCCACTACCTTGATTCTGGCAGCCCTTGGGCACACCCGAGTACAAATATTTATCAAGAACCCCTTCTGTGGAAATTCTCCAGAGATACCATAAAGTTAGGCATGAAAAGGATTTCCCTCCCCACTGTCTGAGCTGATATTCTCAAGTTTACCACCTTTTAGCATTTAGGTCCCATTTAGCTACCATCCATTTAGCAATGGATAGACTTAATCCTCCACATTGTCTAATCCCCCTTTAAAAGCCATTTAAATACAGCCTCAGAACATTTAGGCACAAAGGCTATTAGCCATCAGCAGACCTATTCCCCCACGTCTCCTGTCAAATCCTTTTCAAAGCAATTAATGCTAGTGGCCATCATTTAACACATTTTGTGGCAGAAAATTCATATGATGTGTGTGTGTGCATGCATGAATCACTTTCCCCCCCCCCCTTCAAGTTGCATCCAACTTATGGTAAGATCCCATAGGTTTTTCAAGGCAAGAGACATTCAGAGGTGGTTTGCCATTGCCTGCCTCTGCATAGCAAACCTGGACGTCTTAGGTGGTCTCCCATCCAAAAACTAACCAGGGCTGACCTGCATAGGTTCTGAGGCCTGATGAGACTGAGCTACCCTGAGACATTAAGGTTAGGGGACTTAGGCCATACACGTGCTGACCTTTCTAAGTACAGAAAAGCAGACCATTTCCCACTGGTAAGTGAGAACCATACCTCCTTCCATCCTTTCCCAGCTCGACACTTTGGAATCATGAGAAGAACCGTATTGGTGTTGCTTATCCTACTGAGCGTTGAAATTCAGGAAAGCATAGGGTGCTTCTGTGACCATTATCCATGGAGTTCCTGGTCCAGCTGCTCGAAGACTTGCAATTACGGAACTCAAAGCAGATCGAGGTTAGTAGGAGCCAGTTATCTCTCTCTGCAGACGGGGGGCATTTTGGCTTGCTTGCAGACAAATTCAAATGTACGTATTGGGTAAACTAGGAAAAGATCTGGGTATTTTTGTAATTTGTCAGCAGCCAAAGGGGAGGTTTGTGAGTGTGAGGATCATAAAGAAAGACTCTGCATTGGTTGCCACTGCCAAGGCTGATCTTCTGTTTAGCCTGGGCACAGGCTTTTCTAGCAGGGGAGGAAGAGCTGGCATGTTTGACTTCTAACCAGTTTGGTGTAGTGGTTAAGTGCACCGACTCTAATCTGGGAGAACCGGGTTTGATTCCCCACTCCTCCACTTGCAGCTGCTGGATGACCTCGGGCAAGCCATAGTTCTGGCAGAGCTGTCTGTAAAAGGGCAGTCCTCAAAAGAGCTCTCTCAGCCCCACCTACCTCACAGGGTGTCTGTTGTGGGGAGGGGAAGGGAAAGGAGTTTGTAAGCCGCTCTGAGACTCCGAGTGAAGGGTGGGGTATAAATCCAATCTCTTCTCTTCTCTTCTAACTGCGGTGGGGCCGCTGCATTCAGTTCTGTTTCCCCTCTACATGCATTGCCTTGTATTCTGACATCCCTTCTCTACAGGGCTACTACAGATCCATTTTAACTGTGGATGTTTTAACTGTCGTTGTAAGCTGCCTTGAACCAAGAGGAATGGCGGGATAACAAATGTTTTAATAAATAAATAAATATTCCACAGACAGAAGAATTTCCATCTGTGGAGCACAAACGTCTTCCCTTCCCTTCCCTTCCAGCGCTGCCCCATAATGCCTCCCTGAAAAACTGTTTCCAAGGACAGCATTTCAAGAGGCATTTTGAGATGTGCCTGGAGGAGGAGTTAAGAAAGTTGCACTCTGAGAACAGAAATGTGTCCACAGAAAATGCAACATTGGTACCACTCCTATGTTTTTCTTCCCTTGCCAGAGGAAGTTGGGGCAATGAAATGGAATGTTTTGACCTTTCTATCATTCTATCCGTCTTCACAGGAAAATACTTTTCAAAAAATACTAACATCAGGATCTTCACTTTGCAGAAGCAGAGACTTCAACGACTATTATTTCAAGCATTCTTGTGGCACTTTGTGTACATGGAGTGAATCTCGGGCATGCAACCAGCAGGCGTGCCCTATCAACTGCCAGCTCGGTGACTGGGAGCCCTGGTCAGAGTGTGATCCATGTGTCAAAAAACAAGTAAGCAAGGGGCATCACAGGGTATGTGTAAGGAGGACATCAGGGCCATCAGGTGACACAATATAACTTCTAAGAAGCCTGAGTAAAGAGATTAGTTAAACTGAGGATTGAGGACATAAAATGCCAAGCTGATATTGCTAGTCTACAAAATGTGTGTGTGTGGCCAAACTTTAAAATATTGTGAAGCTGGCAGCTTAGCTAACATCTTTAGAAATGAATGGATTCAGAAGGGCATTTACCCTGACAAGGTGTTTGGCCCTCTCTTCTGCAGTACTGGAAGGTAGATAGGACAAAACTCCCTCCCTGGAAAGGCTCTGCTCCTGTCCACGAAGAGAGGTTGAAACCATAGAGCACATGTTTTTTAGCTGCCCGTATTATAAGGAAGCACATGATGAGATAATTACTCCGTTGTCAGGTAAATCCTCTGGTCTCACTGAAAAAGTTAGACTCGATTGTCTTCTGTCTGATAAGAATGCCAAGATTATTCATCAAGTAGCTAGATTGTGTCTGGTGATATTTAGGTCTCGGAATCTGGTCCACTGTATGCCTGAATTTTTAAGTGTAAATGTTTTATATGATTGGTCAAGTGACCGTAATAAAGAACGCATGAACAAATTAAGATAACAGATTGGGTTTTCCTCAAAGGCAAATCAATTTTCTGTAGAGAAGTCAGTTCAGTTAATGTGCAACTATAAGTGTAACTCTGGGCAAGTATAACTTTGTATTATATAGTTTATGCTGCTGAATCACAAGAGAAAATAGAGAGAAGTGCCAAACTTTCCACAGTCATCCATGCAATGGTCACCTCCATGGCATGTAAGACAGAGTTACTCCACCAGGCATTCTTGTAATTTTGGTGGACTCTACCATCAACGCTGTTGATTTTTATGCCAAAAGCACTAGATGCTGTATGTTGATTTTTTATTTGGATTTTAGTGAAATTATGTTTTTATTATTGTTATTGTATTGTTATTAGGGTTGCCAAGTCTGTATTACTCACCGGCGGGGGGGAGTCCTCCGTCCGCCGGGAGCTTCCCCAGCATGTGCGCGCCCGGTGACGTCACCAGAAGTGACGTCAGCATGTTGGGGGCGTTGCCAGGGTGACGTCTTTACGTTGGAGAAGTCGTCCTGGTTGGACGACTTCGGGGGTGGGGTTCCCCCCACCGGCCGAATGCTGGCCGGCGGATCGGGAACCCCTGTAGCGGGGGATCCCCCACCCCCCGGGCTGACTTGGCAGCCCTAATTGTTATGTTGTTAGCTGTCTCGAGGCCCATTCTGGGGGAGGATAAAAATATAATGAAAATATAAATAACATTTTGGCTTGGGAAATTCCTGGTAGGATTGGCATTCCCCAGTTGGGTTGGCATTCCCCAGTTTTAGAGCGATATTACCATAGAGTTTTGCCCCAAAAAACAGAGCATTACCCCCAACGTGCCTATGTCACTTTTGAGTAATGCAGGCACGGCACGCTATGTCACTTCTGGTGACCTCGGCACATCGGGAGGCAATGCTTCTGGCTCCCGGAACATCCCCTCCACCCCCTGCAGGCATTTCTAATGGACCTGGCAACCATAATTCCTGGGTATTTGGGGGTAGAGCCACGGGAAGGTGGGGTTTAGAGAAGGGAAGGACCTCAGTGTGGGGATTGCCATAGAACCTGTCCTCTGAAGCTGCCATTTCAGAAGCTGAAGTTCTCTTGAAATTATGACTGATCTCCAGACTATAGAGATCAGTTCCCCTGGAAGAAATGGCAGCTTCAGGGGATGGATTCTATGGCATTAAAGCCCACTGAGGTCTCTCCCCTCCCCAAACCCCAACCTCCCCAGGCCCCATCCCCAAATCTCCAGGAATTTCCCAACCCAGATTTGGCAAGATAAGTGAGTGTCAAGAAAGCAGACAACTTTCTATAATGCCATAGAGTTTACCTTCTGGAACTGTCATTTTCCCCAAGGGAACTGATCTTTGTAATCTGGAAATCAGTGGTAATTTTGGGAGAGCTCCAGGTTCCACCTGGATTTTGGTAACCCTACAAGAAACCCATGACCAGGACCCAAAGACACTCATGTATTTTTACCTGTTCTCTGTTTCAGATTCGTGTCAGGTCTTTGCTGCGCCCATCTCAGTTTGGGGGACAAGCCTGTACCGAACAGATGCAAGATTTCCGGAAGTGCTTCCCTACAAAATTATGTAACATAGAGGAAATTAATTGTGAGAATAAATTCCAGTGTGAAAATGGTAATTTCTGCTTTATTATCTCTATAAGAAAGCAATTGCTTCTAATACATTTTGTAGCCTGCTGTGTGTGAGTTTATCTTCACTATCTCCTATCCCCCATACAGTTTTTAGCTTGTTGTAGGCACATGACAAATAACCAATAATGATGACAAAAAATTTTGTGTGTCTCTATAAAATTTGCCCAAACTGATGTATGTTTACTTAGAAGTCAGCAGGGTTGCCATCTCTGTGTAGGGAAATTCCTGGAGATTTGGGGGGTGGAGCCTGATTTGGGCATGGGGGGACATCAGCGGAGTACAATGCTATAGAGCCTACCCTCCAAAGTAGCCATTTTCTCCAGGGGAACTGAGCTCTGTCAGCTGGAGATCAGAAGTAATTCTGAGAGGTCTCCAGGCCCCATCTGCAGGCTGGCAATCTTAGAAGTCAGACTCACTGAATTCAGTGGGTCTTACTTCAAGGAAAGGCACATATACTTTAGCCCAGTTGTGAGTGCACCCACACATTCTTGGGTATTGCACAGTTGTTGTGCTGCAGAAATAATTCACAATGGGATTTTCCTGTTTGGACAGGACAATCCAGTTGCAAAATATTGCTATAGGGCAGTGATAGTACAATATCCAATAATACAATATTCAACTAAGTGTGGATGCATCCTATGCCAAAACTCACGGTGGGTAACAGCCTTTTTAAATGGCTCACAATATATGGCTTCCTTCCTTCCTTCCTTCCTGAAATTTGTATGCTGCCTCTCCTGACTTGCTTCAGGTGGCTCATAACAATATAATAAAACCAATCAATTCAATAAACAATTCACTACGACAAATCACATCATAAAATCAGCAAATAAAAGAGCCACCCCAGGAGAATAAATAAATAAAAACAGATCAATTAAACAAGCCCAGCCAGTTAAAAGAAACCAGGCATAAAAGCACATAAACAGATAGAACAGGCTAAAATGATATTTTAAAATGATACATCTGGCCTCCAGCTGCAGTAGACCATATAACAACCAAAAAGGACTCTTTAACCAGAAACCTGGGTAAAGAAAAATGTTTCGGCCTGGGGCCTAAAAAAAAAAAAAAGCCGGTGCCAGGTGAGCCTTGAAGTAGGGTTGCCAGACCTCTGCCAGGGGTGGGGGACCCCCTGCTTTTGGAAGGCGTTTCCCTGCCATGGGAGAAGTCCCGCCCCCAACTGGCCCAAAAGGTGATGTGATGACAACACCCAGAAGTGATATCATCATCTCGCCCATGTTGCATGGCAACACTCTAGTTCGGGGGGGAAATTCTATGGTAAAATCACCTACAAACCATAGAGTTTTGCCAAAAAACTAGAGCATCACCATCCGTGGCAACTATATGATGATGAACAAAGAAACACAAAGGTTGTGAAAAATGCTACTGTAATAATAATAAATAAATCAAAGTGATGTAATAAAAATCATTAGTCCATTTCTTTCCAAAGGGTTTTCACAAGATGTTTACAAGATGTTTTGACGAGGTTTTCTAGAATAATTCTCTCATTTCATCCATCATGGACTTCATCATGGACTTCATTAGGCTAATTCAGAATCTTTCATTGTAGCCTTCATTGAGAAATGGTTTGATCGTGACTGAGTATAGTACTATTCAACTGTGATTGTGATAAACTTGCTCTTTTGTCTGCTTCATGCAAAATACCAAATTCTTGTTCGGATGAAGTCCGTGACGGATGAAACGAGAGAATTATTCTAGAAAACCTCGTCAAAACATCTTGTAAACATCTTGTGAAAACCCTTTGGAAAGAAATGGACTATTGATTTTTATTACATCACTTTGATTTATTTATTATTATCACAGTAGCATTTTTCACAACCTTTGTGTTTCTGTGTTCATACGCTCTAAAGGGTTGTTGTTTCCTTGATTGTTAACTATCTGGTGATGTCACTTCCACATTAGAATCAGATTAAAAGTAGTAATATACCTTGGCGGATCAACCCTTCTCATCCTTAGCATATCCTGTCTCTAAAAACACAATAAAGTGTCCCATAAAAGGTCTTGACTTAGTAGAATGATTTTGTCTCTAAGGATTATTACTGAGGTTTCCATTACTGGCAAAAGAGGTCTTGGACTTGGTAGAGTCTGTTCCTCTGTCTCCAGGCAGCTATCCCAGCTGAATGATAAGGCAGGCACTGAAACTATCCAGAACCACTTTCAATCTTCATTGTGTTGTTTCTTCCTCCTTCATTGCCCTTTCATTTCAGAGTCCCCTTTTGCTGCTTTTACAGCCAAAACGTTTCCTGTGCCAGATTTTATGTAATACCCTTCCTTCCCCCTGCTGCATTCCTTCAGTTAGCCACAAATGTGTTTTGAATAATGCCATGGAGACTACGGATTCATACCATGTCTGAAACACTTCATGCTGCTTTCCTTCATCAAAACAGGACGCTGCATTGCCAGAAAACTAGAATGTAATGGAGAAAATGATTGTGGAGACAATTCCGATGAACAGGACTGCAGGAGGATAAAGCCCGTGTGTAACAGACAAGCTGAGAGCCTGCCCAGCATTCAGCTTGCAGGCCTTGGGTACTTTTATATTCAGTTTCCCTTGGAGGTCACAGGATTAGCAATGTAATGGTAGGGACACCCCCCCCCCCCCGGAAGGATAGTACATTGAAGTTTTCTTTAATAATTACTGAGGGTTGCTGGACACAGCCAGCTGGTGCCAGCTCAATACATTTTATTACCTTTGATATCACCTCTGGTATCACCTCTGTCTCACCCTCTCCCTCAGGAGCCTGAGCTGCTTGTCCTTCTTGTACAGTCCTCTTTAAAAACTATGCAGCCAGGGCCGGCTCTATCACTAGGCCAACTAGGCGGATTCAGTGTATACACAGCCTGGGGTAAATAACTGTGCCTAGGGGCACAGTTGGCAAACGTGGCACGGAGAGACTGAGGGAGACTCAAACCAGGAGATAGTGTGCTTTATGCAAACCATGATTTACCATTATGTCTGAATGCAGTTTTCCATTCAGGCTAAGAACCAAACTTAGCCTTGGGCCAATGCAGATAGACTTGCAGGTGGGGCAGGAGACAGGTGTTCCATCGGATGTAACAGGGAGCGCCACCCCCAGCAAATTCACCACTTGAGGTCTGCACTAGACAAGATGTTGTTCCAAGAGTCAGGATTCTCCATGAGTTTCTCCTGATTTGAGTTCCCCCATAGCCCCACACCAACTATAGGGGAATTTATTTCACTCAAGAGCCACAAAGTCCAATTCAGATCAGTACCATGGGTAGGGAAGAAGAGTCTTCACTCTTCAGCCTCTCCTTGAGCCAACCCAAAACTGCCTCTGGAAAGGCAATTTTTTTTAAAATTGTCCCCTCTGGGGGTCCTGCACTTGTATTCAGTGTATACACAGCCTGGGGTAAATAACTGCCCCCTTATTTATATGGGGAAAGAGTCAAAAATATCACCAAAATCAGGCACAGGCCAATAAAACCTACCTCCCGTTTCTATTTCTATTTTTTTAAAATTTCTATTTTACATTTATATCCCGCCCTCCCCGCCATTGCCAGGCTCAGGGCAGCTAACAACACGTATAAATATACATTAAAATTCCAATTAAAACAATCAATCAATAAAAATCTTACTATATAAACATAATTTATATTAAAAGATGGTGAATCTTTTTTGTTCTTTAACCGTAACCTGCCTTCTAGATATCACCTAATGGCCAGAGAAACCCGAGGGGAAGTGCTGGATTATTCCTTCAACGGAGGGACCTGTGTTGTGGCGAAGAGTGAAAAGAATAGATTTCGTGTCCCTGCAAACCTGGAGGCTGTCAGTTTTGAGGTAACTGAATAGGTCTGTAGCAACCACACCAGCCAGTGAGCCAGTCTGGGCCTGACTTGGAATCAGCAGGAAACAGGCCAGCAGTGTGGCCCCAGGTTCACTGCCCGCTGGTGGCACTTCCAGACTATCTTTCCCCCAATTAACTTGACAGTGGTTTGTTTTTCTTGACAGGTACTAAAATGTGCCCCCTCCCCCCCAAATCACTGTGTTTTCCATGCAGCTGTTTTGGATGGTTCACGAGGTACAACAGGGGGATTTGAGAAGGGTCACAATAGAAGGAAAACCCCACTCCTCTGCTAGTTGTCTTTCTCTGATCCAGCCTCTACTTCCCTCATCCCCCTCTCTTGGCTTCCCCTCACCCCTGCCCCCCACCTGTGGCTCGGCTTCCCTTCCCTACTTCTGTCTCCTCCTCCAAGCTCAAGCTCCAGTCCTCCTCCCACTTGTTTCCTCTGTGGCCATTTTTGCTCTGTATTCACTTGATTTCTCCTGTGGGCCTCTGCCTGAACCAGTAAACAACATGCCGTGCTCCCTAACGACTGATGTTTGCAGACAGGGCCTGGGCAGAAGAGCATCTTCCCCATTATTTAAATCCCCACTGATGAGGGTTATCACAAGACACTGAGGTACCTTTCCTGGACATGTACCTATTTAGTTTCTAACAAGTGTTTCCTGCTCTTCTCCCCTTCTAAGCTCAAAATCTCAAGTAAAAAGAATGTGGGAGCCTTAGGTATATATATATATTGCAGCACTCCCAAACTGTTTCAGGATTGTGGCTTGTATAATAATATGTATTTATCCTCTTGAATGTGGATACATTTGCATATTAGTGAAATACAGGAACATTTTATTTACTTCATTTACTTACTTACAAAATTTATACCCTGCCTTTCCCCTTATGGAGATCCAAACTGGATAACGGTTTTCTCCAGTTTGGTGTAGTGGTTAAGTGTGCGGACTCTAATCTGGGAGAACCAGTTCCCCAACTCCTCCACTTGCAGCTGCCATAGTTCTGTCAGAGCTGTCCTTGAAAGGGTAGTTTCTGTCAAAACTCTCTCAGTCCAGCCTACCTCACAGGGGCCGAGGACAGACTGGGAAAATGAAGCGCAAGGGAAGCGGGGCAAAAAGCCCCGGGCCAAGTTGTCCCGGGGCTGTCAGTTTGCATTGCAGAGATCGCTGCGGGACCATACCGGGGAGGAGGCGGAACAGAGCGTTCACACTGTGGGGTGGCCCCTGGCGGCCGCGCCACAGTGGTACGCAGCTTTGGTCCATTTTGCCTACCTGTGCAAATGTGCATCTGCTGGATCAGCGGGTTCACATTACCGGCGCCGCTTGATGCATGGCCGGTTTGCATCCACACTGCCAGGAGGCAGGATGAACGCACACCCAGACAGCTTGACACTGGTTTCCAGGGGTACCTGTTTGAAGCACCATGAAACCGCTTCAGAACCGGGTGAGTGTGGGAAGGCAATACCAGACAGCTGCAGCTGTCTGAACGGGCTCTCTTCATCTGCTTGAAAAGCAGCCCTATAGTGGGCCAAAATGCCCTCAGCCAGGGTGTCTGTTCCGGCGAAGGGAAGGAGTCTGTAAGCCGCTCTGTGACTCCGAGTGAAGGGCGGGGTAAAAATCCAATCTCCTCCTCCTCCTCCTCTTCTTCCATTTCATCCCTACAATGACCCTGTTAGGTATGTTAGGCTGAGAGTGGGTACTGGCCCAAGGCCCACTAGTGAGATTCTGTAGCAGAGTGGGGGATTCAGACTGGGACCTCCCAACGTTCTTACCACTGCACCACACTGACTGAAAGTGATGTGGGCTAATTAACCACTTAATCCATCAAAAACTGTCACTCATTGTCAGAAGGAAGGACAATGTTTTAATGTGTTCTCATTCCTTAATACATGTATTTCTAGATTTTATTTTGCTTCATATAGAGGCTGCTTTTCTTGGCTGAGCCATAAGAACAGTGTAATAATGATGATGTGCATTAACATTAATGCATTAAAATATCCGAACTGAAAGGGCTATCAAAATAAACATGTGTTCTTAATTCTCAGTTCCAGCAATTAAATGACCTCCCTAATTAAACCATTAAAGCTTTTTGTTGACTACTGTATGAATTAAACCAAACGAAAGCCTGCAGCCCTCCTCTTTTGTCAACATAGCAAGCAATCAACAGGAATTCAGCTTTTAACCTGGAGGCCCGAAAGCTCATCCCTTGAATAAAACTTTGTTGGTCTTAAAGGCGCCGCTGGACTCTAAACTTGTTCTGCTGCTTCAGTCCAACACGGCTGACCACCTGGATCTAATTTGAAGATGAGGTTGTACCAACCTCTAGGTGTGGCCTGGAGTTCTCCCGGTATCACAACTTATCTGCAGGCTACAGAGATGTGCCCCTGGAGAAAACAGCATCATTGGTGTACTACAGAGTCTGGGAGAAACTGAAATCCCTTCCCAGGCACCAAGCCCAGTTCTCTAGGAGTTTCATCAGCCAGAGCCAGCAGCCCTAGATGTACCTTCAGAAAGATTCCATAGGACTTTGCTTGTGGTTTCAGAATGCATATACAAACTGTAGGTTTGCATTTCTATGCAAAAATGCCCTGTCAGTGCAGAGAGAAGGATTTTGAGCCAAGCCTTCTCCCTGGCATAGTACTGTACATGTGTATGGATTTTTTTAAATGATCTGGATAGTCCAGGATAGCCTGATCTCATCAGATCTTGGAAACTAAGTAGGGTCGATGCTGGTTAGTATTTGGAAGGGAGACCACCAAAGAATACCAAGGTCGTGACGCAGGGGCAGGCAATGGCAAACCACCTCTGAACGTCTTTTGCCTTGAAAACCCTATAAAGTCAGCTATGACTATGACAGCTATGACTTGATGTCAAAAAAGGAGCATTCAGATGTACACACACACACCCACACCCTGGTCTCTAAAACAGGGTGGCCCTAAGAGAGCTATACATTTCTCTTTGACTTCATTTACTATCTCCCTTTCTCAATGACACTCAAGGTGGATCTTACAAAATTAAAAGACAATGTAGTAAAGGCTTGTATAACACATATCATAAACAATTTGATAAAACTGGATTTCACAATTAGAGAACAATGAAATAAAGACAGTATAATATCACCAGTGAGCAATGCGGAGGCGGGGGGGGGGGGGGGTTGCATGAAAACTATCAGAGACGATTAAAACTACAACCTTATTCTTTTTATAAAAAGTGCCTTTCTGCACAACTGTGTTTATATCGCATCCCCATTCCTGCTATAAAAATGTCCTCCAGGACATTTCTTAATATGCGATTGGCTGTAGGTATTCAGACTGTAGGAGTGCAGTTTCTTTTCTTTTTTTAAAATTTGTAATTTTTATTCAATAATTAAGAGAACAAATACAAACATTATCATATATATAGTTTTTGATCTACAGTTGGTTTGACTTAGAAGTTACAGGTTATAAATACGCAAAATAACTTTATATAATACTACAGTTGTAAAATATCTATAGGGTAGACATTTTTCAGCACTTTGTTGTTTGCTGTCATGTACTCTAATATTGGGTACCAAATTGCTGGAAATTGGGCTTTTTGTTTAGCATTATCATTTAGGACGTTTTTATACGCTATCTTTTCTATTACATAGAACTGCCAGATCCTGTCATACCAAAGTTTGATTGTTGGCGGAAGGTTGTTTTTCCATTTAATAACTATGCAAGCTCTGCCTGCTGCTAGTAGGTAGTCTATTAGTATTTTTCTCGTATTCGGTAGGTTGCAGTTTTCCCATAGTGTAGTAGTAGTAGTTCCGGTTTGTTTGGGATCAGGTGATTTGTTATTTTATTTATGTCTTCAATTACTTTGTCCCAAAACTGGGCTATGCTCGGACATGACCACCAGCAGTGGATGAAGTTGGCTGTTGATCCACATCCTTTTCAGCATAGGGGGCTTGTGGATGGATAAATGTAGTGCAAATTTTGTGGTGTTAAGTAACATCTTGTTAAGATCTTAAAAGATTGCATTTTGATGTTGATAGATTGTGATTGTAGGGTTGAGGACTTCCAGATGGACTGCCATTGTTGTGTTGAAGTGGTTCTATTTCAGTCTTGCTCCCAGCTATTCTGATATGCAAACGGTCTTTCGATGTTTGTCTGTCCCAAAATGTTATATATTATGGATAGTAATCCTTTCAAGGTTGCAGTTTCTGTTTTTATGATGATTTCAAACGGGGTGAAAGGCTTTGATCCAGTATTTTTGAGTTGAGTTGTGTTGAATAGATGTTGGAGTTGCATGTATTGGAACTGAGGTAGCTTTGTTCTTGCTTTTTGTTCTAAATCAGATTTGTTCATTAGTTTTCCCTTTTGGGTGATATCTAGTAATCTTGTTAATTTGGCCTCTTTCCATTTTGAATAAGTGGCTGGGTTTATTGCTGGAGGAAACCATCTCTGGCCAGTAAATGGGGAGAGCAAGAATATATTTGGGACTAGTTTAGAGCATTTTGTGTCCCATATTTTGAGTGATGGGAGTAAAAATTCTGCTTTTTTTACACTTGCGGGTTAGGAGCCCAATTTCTATGGGGAAAAGCTTTACAACATTAATTCTTTCACAAGGTACTAACCCTTGCTCTCATTTAAGGTTGTGCCCAAGAAGTGTCAAGAAGAGGTCAGGTTATGATGACTTTCTCATTAGGGAAGAGTTTTAATTTCTCACCACCGCTTTTTAGCCCCAAATCCCCATTTTTTGTTTCTCCTTTGTGCAAACTGAACCTATAATTCTTTATTTTTCTGCCACTTTGTGTTTGCTTGCGCTGTATTTTCCCCCCATTCAAAATTATGATTTTTTCCAACATTATTTGTGTGTCAATAAATCACCATTATACATACACTGCAAGTATAAGTGATGTTCATTATATGTATAAATTCTAGAGGAAAACTGTAGGTGTGTACACAACTCAAACAAATTTACAAGAAGCAATAAGTGAAAAACTGAATCAGTTGCCAAAAAAATGTATAAAATCAGTTGACAAAAATGTAGAAAAAGAAACATAAGAGGAAACATTTAGTCATCTGTGGTCCTTGAATCAACACCACATCAAAATAGTTCCATGAGCAAGCTCTCTTTTGGTCCAATATGAAGGCACTCCGAGACCTGACTGATTTGTGACAGGGGAAAAGATGAGCAGACAAATCAGAGGCAAGTGTTTAGAAACCTGAGTTCATTCATGAGTTCAACCGTAGCTTCTTAGCTTTGATTGAGGAGTAGATGTGATCTGCCCATATACAGTGAGAGGGATGGTTTGATTTTTAAAGAAGAAGAGACTGGATTTATACCCTGCCCTTCACTTGGAGTCTCGGAGCAGCTTACAAACTCCTTTCCCTTCCCACAGTAGATACCCTGTGAGGTAGGTGGGGCTGAGAGAGCTCTTTCAAGACCTATACTTTCAAGAACAGCTATGACTTGCCCAAAGTCATCCAGCAGCTGCAAATGAAGGAGTAGGGAATCAAACCCGGTTTTCCCAAATTAGAGTCCGCACACTTAACCATTACACCAAACTAGCTCTAAGGAACACAGGAGTGAGGGTGCTTTCTTTGAAATCAGTGCCCCCCCCCCCACACTTGTCTTTAAGTCAAGATCACTTCCTCAACTGGAACTTGACTAAGGGCCAACTACACATTGTGTTTTTTCTAACAGATCATGTCTGGGTTCTTGAACTTGCTGTGCAGCCACACAGCAGCTGTGGAGAACAGCATTTTAAAGGGTCATATGGGCCTGATTAAGTTTGGGACTGTGGTGTACGGGAAGGGGAGGGCTCCTGCCTTCCTTCAGTGTTGATTTCCTCAAGCAGAAACTCCCAGAGGGAGTTATTTGCTCCCATTTTGGAGGTGCATGTGGGGTAGGTGGTAAATTGTATTGCAACGGAAGGAAAAATTCTTGTGGTGGGGGTGGCTAGCCCCCAGGAAATTCATCAGAAGAGATAACAATTAATAGGTGGCACATCAAAGTTGAGGTCTTCAACCCATGGGTTGGAACGCTCAGGGTCATGAAGCTCTTCCTGCTGGGTTGCAGTACAGCTGCCGATTTTGCTGCCTTTTAAGAGGACATGCTGCTTAGAGAGCAAGAGGAACATGCCTTCTGCCTCTCATTGCATGCATTTTGAGAGGAGTGGCAGGATGGAGAGGTGAGATCACTCTGTGGTAGAGTGAATTCCTCCATGGCTCTAACCCCTTAGCTTGTCCCTCCTTGTTGTACATCTCTGGGTGCTTGGCTTGTGTTTCCTGCCTCCACCTCTTTTGGTCCCACTGCTCATGGTCCTGGTCTTGAAACCAGAGATGTAATAAGTCAGGTCCCTCCTCTGCCTGTTACGGCTTTCATGTGACTTCCTGTCATGTGGTTGCAGCTCAGTAGGTCCCTAGTTCAGAAGAATTAGCATTGCATTACAGCATATACCAAGGCCATTTTTTTCCTGACCAGCTTGTAAGCGCAAAATGTTAAGGATTCAAAGGAAGAACTAAAAAGGACTGAACTCCAGTGCCTTTAATTTTGACAATAAACCACGGTATAGTTTTTGAACTGTGTTCCAAGGAACCTTGAAGTTCCACAGACACTTGTCAAGGTCCTCAGTGTGGAAAAGGATACACGTCTACGATTACCCAACTCTGTCGCTCTATCACCAATATGTAGTTACAGTTAAGTGTGTGATCACAATGGCCATTCAAGCATGGCAACCATATGGTCAACAGTGTGCTAGGACATTGACCTATGTTCCCTAGAACACTGATCAGAATCCTCTACAACAACCTGAGATCTTTTTGACAAATGCACAAAGGATTCTTCAGCAAGTAGTTGATTTGAAGAAGGTCCTTTGAAGGTAGAAATTTTTGTAAACCACAGGATTCCGGTTGATATCTGTTAATGATTTCATAAGGACCCAAGGATATTTTCTTTGTTTAGAATGTTAAGAATAATAAGAGAACATAAGAGAAGCCATGTTGGATCAGGCCAATGGCCCATCCAACACAACATTCTCTGTCACACAGTGGCCAAAACCCAGGTGCCATCAGGAGGCCCACCAATGGGGCCAGAACTTCAGAAACCCTTGCACTGTGGATCCCAAGTGCAAATACAGAGCATCACTGCCTAGACATAGTGCTCCATCTATACCTTGTGGCTAATAGCCACTGATGGACCACTGCTCCAGATGTTTATCTAATCCCCTCTTGATGTTATTAGCTTGATGGGAACCAACCAGTACATAAATTAGCCAATGAAAAAACAGGATAACCATGGCAAATAGCAATGGACAAAATTGGAAAGGATTGTGGGGAACTTTCTGGACAAAAGCCGTGTGGGAAACAGACCACAATCAAGAATGGAATTGGCTGAGATGAAGTAGACAAAGTGGGTCTAACCCAAAATTTCCTTCTGAAATAAAAACGTTAATGATCTTGAGGTGATTTTTTTTTTGCACGTCATTTGCCTTGTTCAAATATATTCAAGAGTAGAACTGGCTTATCTTTTTCTCTGGGAGACAGACTTTTATTTTGTTTGAGAACAAAGTTTGAGTCCAGTGGTATCTTTAAGACCAAGTCCAGTGGTATCTTTAAGATCTTTAAGTCCAGTGGTATCTTTAAGATCTTTAATTTCCCATACATGATTATCATACTCTGTTTTGTTGCCAGGTAAAAAATGAAGAAGATGAGCTGAAAACACAATACTATGGAGACCTAAAATCCTTTGCAGATGGTCAGGCAGAAAGCAAGTCTTCTGAAAGGAATAACAGAAAGACTTCTGGAATACCATATTTTTGGGGATCAAAAGAAAACACAGTATCTACATCGTCTTCTGCCTTTCGTGAAGCAATCAAAGCATCCCGTAAAATGGTAAGGTTGCATAGCCCTCTGTGTAGAATATATCCTTTAAATATATTATTGGAAGGATCTAATTGGTGGGCAATGAAAATAAGTGTGATTGTGTTACGAACTGGCTTGGCTTGGAGGAATTCAGAGCTAAAAACTAGACAGAGCCATTATGTACAATAATGCTGGGGGCATGTTCCTGGACGCTGTGCTGTGTGAAACATCTCCATGTGAGGTATTCACAGCATTGCCATTTTTTATGCATATAATACATAACACAGAGATGAAGAAGAAGAAGAAGAAGAAGAAGAAGAAGAGATTGGATTTATACCCCGCCCTCCACTCCCCAAGGGAGTCTCAGAGCGGCTTACAAACTCCTTTTCCCTTCCCCTCCCCACAACAGACACCCTGTGAGGTAGGTGGGGCTGAGAGAGCTCTTTCCCAAGCTGTCCTTGAGGGAACAGCTGGTACAGAGCTATGGCTTGCCCAAGGTCATCCAGCCAGGTGCAAGTGGAGGAGTGGGGAATCAAACCCGGTTCTCCCAGATTAGAGTCCGCGCACTTAACCACTACACCAAACTGGCTCTCTAAAAGTGAGATACACAGAGAAATTGTAGCCAACAAAACAATGGCATACAATGCCATAGAGTCCACCTTTCAAAGTGGCCATTTTCTCCAAGGGAACTGATCTCGGTCACCTGGAGATCAGTTGTAATCCCGGGAGATCTCCAGCTACCACCTGGAGGTTGGCATCCCTGGTTGTGACTCAGCAGGCATTAGGAGAGCACTGATTCACCCTGTGTCAGACAGACTACACTGGTTTCATTGGTGCTGCTTTCATTGACAGTTGTGCTTCCCTGCACTGAACTGTTTTCTTCTTTTATAGTAAAAATGACGGTGCCATAATGAAACAGCTTTATAGGAGGCAGTCTCTATAGAAAGAATTATTGTATCATAAAGCAGACTCAAGGAGATTTTTAAACCAGCAGTCATCTTGGCTAAGAGTGTAAAAGACAGTAAAAATACAACAATTAAATTAACTAATTTAATACGCTAAAGAAAATGAAACAGTGTCGAGAGAGCCAATTGTTTTATTGGTTTTATAGCTTTTATTGTCTTATGAATCTTGTGTTGTAAGCCGCCCTGAGCCCACTAATGGGATAGGGTGGGTAGATGATGATGATGATGATGATGCAGCCAGTAAAACCAGCAGTATGAAATCAGCCTAAAAGTAGATACAAAAGGAAGCAGGGAAAAAAGTAGAGAGAAAACAGAGCAAGGAGACAGAATAGTGTTCAAGGACTTGGTAAACAAAATATTTTGGCCTGAGACCCCACAGCTAATAACGTAGGTGCCAGCTACAGTCCCAGGGGAAAGGCCTTCCATGGAAGGCCCCACCTCAGAGAAGGTCATGTCTTTAGTTGCTGCTTACCTGTGAGCAGGGGGACCTGGTGTAGTGCTTGAGAGAACTTTAATTGGTGAGCTAGGCAATATGGGAGGAGGGGAAATCAGAGGGCTTGGTGTGATGTGGTCCATGGGAGGGGAAATCATGTGGGGGGGGGGAGTGGAAACATCTTCCACCAGCACAATGGCCTCAGTCTAAATTCTCCCCTCCCTTCCCCAGGCAACTGCTGTTGACTTCAGAAGGGGGGAGGGGAGTCCAGTCATGGATACAGCATGGTCATGTCTAATTTAACCCGAAGTTATAATCAGTGGGAAGGCATAACTGGTGTTGAGAAGGTAAGGAAGCAGTTTAAGAGATCTGATCTGAGGAAGCTTGAGATGTACAAAAGAGGGAACCGTGGAAGCAGCAGTACACTAGGCATCTGAAACTCAGCATTTATATGGTGGGACAATTGTTAAGAGTTCCTGCAGCATTCCTCTCAGTCACACACTCAGTTATTGGGGTTGAGACAGAAGAACAGTAAGTTCCCCTGAACAAGGCCCACCTGACTTTCCTGGGTCATTGGTCCTAGGGCCCCGTCCACACTGTCACTTTTGTCGCTCATTTCTCCCTATTGCTTCAGGTTCCCCCACCCCCCATATGTTTTGTTCTCTCTAGTAGTCCCAGAGGGAGCAAAACACATGTGGAAAAGGGGGAGGAACCCAAAGCAGTAGGGAGAAATGAGTGACAAAAGTGACTGTGGACGGGGCCCTAGTCCAGTGATGGTGAACCTTTTAGAGACCGAGTGCCCAAACTACAACCAAAAACCCACTTATTTATCGCAAAGTGCCAACACGGCAATTTAACCTGAATACTGAGGTTTTCGTTTTAGAAAAAACAACTCATACATTAACATCTTTTGTCTTAAAAGAAAAACACAATAACAGAGCTTTCAATGATACAAACAACTTTTTACTGAAAGGTAAAAGTTTGCATTTGGCATGCTTTTGAACAATTAATGTGATTTCTGCTGTCCAATCTTGTGAACTCTGTACTGGGGCGATGCCGTGCGTGCCCACAGAGAGGGCTCTGAGTGCCACCTCTGGCACGCGTGCCATAGGTTTGCCACCACTGTCTAGTCCACCTTGCTGTTACACCACCACTCAGTTCTCTGTCGGATGGAACTGCACGTCCCTTTCTTGTTTGAGTGGTTCAATGGGCTTTGTCATACAGTCCCTTCTTATGCTTCATCTAGGGGAATGGGGAGAAGATAGGATTGCCAATCTCCAGGTAGGGCCTAGAGTTCTCCTGGAATTACAGCAGACTTCCAATCTGCAGACATCAGTTCCCCTAGAAAAGATGGCTACTTTGGAGGGTCAGTCCTATGGTATATAAGGTTGCCAGCTCCAGGTTGGGAAACACCTGGAGATTTGGGGGATGGAGCCTTAGGAGATTGGGGTTTAGGGAGGGGAGGAACTTCAATAGGGTATAATACCAGAGAGTCCACCTTCCATAGGGTTGCCAGGTCTGGGTTGGAATATACCTGGAGACTTTGGGGTTGGATCCAGGAGAGGGTGGGGTTTGGGGAGGGGAGGGGAGGGGCCTCAGCATGGTACAATGCCATAGAGCCCACCCTCCAAAACAGCCATTTTCTCCAGGAAAGCTGATCTCTGTCAGCTGGAGATCTGTTGTAAAAGCGGGAGATCCCCAGGCCCCACCTGGAGGCTGGCAACCCTAACATTTCAAAGCAGCCATTTTCTCCAGGTGAACCAATCTCTGTCACCTGGAGATCAGTTGTAATAGTGAGAGATCACCAGCCATCACCTAGAGGCTGACAACCCTAATGGTATACCCTTAGGGTTGCCAGGTCCCTTTGTCATGCTAGTGGGGGGTTTGGGGGGAATTTCTGGGTGTGGACAGGGACATCTCGCAATACGCTGACATCACCCAGAAGTGACGTCAGCACATTGGCACCACTGGGGGTGATGCTCTGATTTTTGGGCAAACTCTATGGTAAAAATGGCCTCAAATCATAGAGTTTTGCCTCCTGACATCACTGAGGTGCTAATACCACTTCCGGGTGATGTCAGCATGTTGCGTTGGCAGCAGGCAGGAGCCCGTGAAAGCAGAGAATCCCCTGCCCCCTCCTGGGGAATGGGAGCCCTATGTACCATAGATTCTAGATGAAATCCCTCCCCAAATTCCTTCCTCCAAAGGCACCCCCCAAATCTCCAGGAATTTCCCAGGCTGGAGTTGGCAAATGGCATCCCTAGGAAGGATGCAAGGAACAGACTTCTCCACCACCACCACCACCACCACCCCCAAGTTGTGGGGGAGCACTGTTTGCAGCTGCAGTTGTGGCATCCTTTTTTATCCCCCTCCAATCCTGATGCTCAGCAATAGAGTAGGCAGAGGATCGGGCAACAAGTTCATAGGCAGTCACCCAAGGAGCAATGAACCTAAGTTGTTCAATGAATAACAGGGATTGTCTGCTAGAGCTACTCAGCTGGATTTATGCCAAAATATCAATGACTATGACTTTTTTTTTTGGCCTTCTTTTTAAGAACTCCAACTTTATTAGGATCTACAAGGTGGTTGCAGTGTCAAACTTCACAGTGAAGGCATCAGACTTGCAGCTCTCTGGCGTGTTCTTAAAGGCCCTCAACAGCCTGCCTCTGGAATACAACTATGCCCTCTACAGCCGGATATTTGATGACTTTGGGACTCATTACTACACTTCTGGGTCATTGGGTGGGAAATATGATCTCCTTTATCAGTTTAATGAAGAGGAAACAAAAAGCTCAGGTTTGTCTATAACTACAGTATATGCCTGACAGCTTTCAGTGACAAGAACCCCAAAATTCTGAATATTTCTGTACCAGGAAGTTGTGTAAACAGCTTGTTAAAAAATCAGAGTTGAACAAACTGGTCAAAAATAGGGCTATCAATTTTGGTTGGCCATGGGCCTCCATATTTAGCTGCAGATACTCTTATTGCTAGAAACAGGGGGTTGTTATTTCCATCATACCTCATTTGGAAGCATCATATGAAATGCCGTCGTTGTCACATATGCACAAGGCTAGCCACGCCATCCTAAGCAGAGTTACGCTGTTCTAGGTACATTGACTTCAATGAATTTAGAAGGGTGTTAATCTGTTTAGGAATGCATAGTAAATGGACTGACCACAGGTCAGATCTAACCCATCAGGATCTTATGCACTTATTTGAAAACTTAAGAAAATTGGATTGGTTATACTTACCTTCCATTTCAGGACAAAACAGTGTTATTTATTTTTTTAAACACTGGGTTCTTCTCTTCCTTCAAGGAACTCAGAGCCATATAGATCCAATCAGCGTCTCACCCAGCGTTATCTGGCACCCAAACCTACTTAGCTTGTGACCACACTCAGTGTCATGATGAACAGTGATAAGCTTCAAAAGGAAACAGAAGGAGAAATTCTCAGAATTTCAGCTGGACAATGCAGAAGTGTCTTAGGTGGGAGAGCTGCTGAGAGGGTGAGACTAGGGTTACAAAATATTGGCCCAGGAAAACAAGTGAGTTGTCATGGGGGGTGGGGAATTGCAGGATACCTGTCCAACAGGGGAAAGGTGGTAGAAGGGGGCCCATGGTGGCTCTCAGTGGCTCTGTTGGGAGGGGTTGTGGCTCAGTAATAGGGTTGCCAACTTCCAGGAGACACTTGCAGATCTCCCACTATCAGAATTGATCTCCAGACTACCATGAACAGTTCCTCTGAAACAAATGGCTGCTTTAGAGGGCAGACTGTATGGCATTGTATTCGGCTGAGATCCCTCCCCTCCCCAAACCCCACCCACCCCCAGAATCTCCAGGTATTTTGCAATACAGAGCTGGCAACCATAGCATCTATCTGTGGATTGAAATTAATCTCCATCTAAAAGGATGAGGAAGTATATGATGTGAGAGACCTCCACCTGAGACCCTGGAGAGTTGCTGCCACTCAGAATAGACAATATTGACTAATGTTAATAGTACCATAAATTTGACCTATATATCTATAAATAACAAAAAGCCTTGAAGAATAAGCATCACAATTGAACTGAATAAAATGTTCCACTAGGTGTGCCTCCATGATTTTATTTCATATACGTGATGGATGTTTACATAAGTCTAAAAGAACTGTCTACATCATAAACTGTGCATGTAGACTGCTATATGTAGGAAGTACAATTAGGGATGTAAAATCTAGAGTTTTAGAGTATTGATCACATACATGAAATAAAATAATACCGTTAACATTAGTAATCATACCTCATTAGGGAGCATTGATGGTTTTTACGATTTAACATTTCTGCATAGAGTGTGTTAGTTATGTGGAATCATATCAGGATTATACACAGCGGTATTTTTTGTACATTTTTGACTGTGTATCTCACTTTTGCTGAAAGTGACATACTGACTGGCAACCATAGGTCTGACTGAGCATAGAGCAACTTCATGTGTATGTGTTCATTTGACATTTTGTACTAAAATAGGCTGTCTACTCAGGATCAGATGTTACACCTCTTGGCACGTTGAAAGATCAAGCTTTAGCTGATAAATTTTGTTTGTTTTTATGCTGTTTTATAATGTCTAGGACTAACAGAAAAACAAAGGTCAGAGTGCGTGTGGACAGAAACAAATAGTCATACGTTCTTCTTTCCTTCAAGAAAAGTGACGTATCACTGCTCTACTAATCAGATGACAGAGCGCTATGAAGGTAAGTGTTGCATTTCAGGGTTTCTCAGATTCTGCTTTCACCATTTCCAAATCCTGCTGTGCTTAGTATTGTTATAGGGAGAGAAATGTTCCCCCCCCCCCCCCAAAAAAAAAACGGTTTTAAAGAATTGATTTTTCTTTCATTTCTCTTCGGTGAGAAATCAGTGCACCCTCCTATAACTTAAGCCTTTGCAGTTGTTTTATGTTCCACACCATGGGGAGGGGGCGCTCTAGCAGGAGGACAGGAAGGTTTGAGAAGTCATGGCCTGCCTCTGAGCATCTACAGAGTGAAATTCTGAATTTTTGCGGAACCTCCCTCCCTTCCCCTACTCTCTTTAGATTTCTCTTTTATCAAAATGGAATTAAGAACTGATTCCAGAATCCTAAAAAGAGGAAGAGAAATGTCTGGTAGGATTTCAGAGAGAAACTGGGTGAAGAGGAACAAAGAGGATTTCTCTTAGCAGCGCTAGCTGGACTCATCCCACACTTCCAGATAGCATGGAACTCCCTTGCAAGGCAAGAAGTGGCAGGGAAGGTCTAGGCCTGTTGTGGAATGAGGTGGCAGAATGCTAGAATGGGAGAACAGACTGTAACATTCTAGACTATAGGTGAGAATACTGTTTTTGAATGTTCTTCCATATTGTAAAAAACTTATCCAAAGTTACAAACTAGTTTTCTATTTGCAAGGATTTTTTTTATACAGGAAAAATTAAAAATGGCACCCTCTACGTGCAAACTTAAATGGCTGAACCCATTGTACCAATTTTACGTTTCCTACTTAATTGCTTTGCATTGCATTTTTATTTTCTTTTATTTTTCCATTAAGTCATAGTGGACTTGTGGTGAATCACTAGGATTTTCAAGACAAAAGATGCTCAGAGGTGGTTTGCCATTGCCTGCCTCTGCATAGTGCCCCTGAAGTTCCTTGTCAGACTCCCATCCAAATACTAACTAGGTCAACCTTGCTTAGCTTCCAAGATCTGCCAAGATCTGCCTGGGCTATCCAAGTCAGGGCATTGCATGCATAGATGAAGTGTAAATCATCACTTCATCATTGACACAGTATAAATTGAGAGGTTTGTCTCCAGCATCCAATACATTCTCTAGCCCTTTTCAGATATTTGATTATGGAGCTGCAATCAGGTGTAACGGGAATGCGCACAAACTGAAACCCTCCCAATGCTCACAGTCACTCTTTTGTGTGAATGGGGCAATGTGCATCCCTCCCCCCAGGTCTGTTACATGCAAATGAAATACTGGATTCTTGAAGCTACGTGTCTGTGCATACATGACACAATACACCTGTTGCCCATTTTATACAAGACAAGAGGCGGGGACCCGTGTTACTCATGGGGGAGCTCCAGGTGGAGGGGGAGAAAGGCGCCACAGGTAAGCCTTCTCCCTTTCTCTCCACCCCCCGGCACCGACGATGAGGCCTGTGCGGCTCAGAGGCACCAGGCCCACCAATTCTCCTCTCCTCTCCCTCCTACCCCCCCATGATGGTGAGACCTGCATGGCTCAGAGCAGCTGGGCCCACCAATTCTCCTCTTCCTCCTGCCCCCCCACCGATGGCGGGGCCCACTTGGCTCAGAGCTGCTGGGCCTGCCAGTTCTCCTCTCCCTCCCACCCCCTCACCAATGGCAAGGTCTGCATGGCTCAGAGCCATCGCGCCCACCAGTTCTCCTTTCCCTCCTGCCCCCCCACCGACGGTGAGGCCTGCGTGGCTCAGAGCCGCCAAGCCCGCCAGTTCTCCTCTCCCTCTTCTCCCCCTCCACCGAGGCCCATGCAGCTCAGAGCCGCTGGCCTGCCAAGCCCTCTCCCTCCCCCCGCAGCAGAGGCAAGGCATAGTTTTAACTGCATTCCCTGCACATGCACCATACTGGCTCTCACACACCAAACTGGCTCTCAATTAAAAAAAATAAAACACAACGGGAACGTGCTAGAAGTGACAAGCAGCATATGTGCAAATTGCTCCAGAAGGCACATTTGTGTTGACGTATTTGTGGAATGACTTTCATTTCTCTTGCCTCTAAGGTTCCATTTTGAAGTCATCTGAACGATCCATTTCCCTGGTGAGAGGTGGACGGGTTCAGTATGCTGCGGCTTTAGCGTGGCAGAAGAAAGGTGCTTTCCCAGGGCAAACTGTCTTTTCTGATTGGTTGAACTCAGCCAAGGAAAACCCGGTGGTGGTGAAGTTTGAGGTAAGATACAGGAAGCAAAACGTTTGGAGTGAAGAGGGAGGGAAAGTGGTTTAGGGTGGAATGTGTAGCTGTGGTAATTTTCTCCTGAGGGTTTTTGGTTTTTTTTTTAAACCAGATTCCACTTACAAGGGCTGCCCGGAAAACCGACATTAAAAGAAATGGGCTATTTAGCAGTTTTCCTTCACAACCTCCCCGCTCTCCCCAGCTATTTTTCCTCCCAAATGGGAAAATTTACCAAGTACCTATAAGTTTTTAGTTTCTAGAGTGGGGTGTTTTTTTTGGGGGGGGGGGGTTGTTTTGTTTTTTTGAGGCAGAGATATAAGCAGTTTGAGTGTGGTGATTTTTGGTGAGGGAAAAGGTGTGAGGGAAAGTGTAAAATTGCCCCCTTCCCTCCCCTATGCCTGTCTGCCACACTAAGGCCGCAGTCACACGGCCCCTTTAAATCCGGGAGAGCTCCCGGATTTAAAGGGGCCGCATTTTTAAACAGCGGGTTGGGATGTCTATACATCCCAACCCCTGCGGCCACGGGATCGGCGGATCAGCGGCCGCGGCCGCTGAAGAAGCGGCCACGGCGGGAACAGCAGCCGCGGTGGCCGCGGTGGCGGCGGAAGCGGGGGCAGCCGCCCCAGCGGCGGAAGCGGCGGTGGTGGTGGCGGCAGCGGCGGCGGCCCACCGCTGAAGAGAGTACTACAGAGGCGACGGAGGCGGCGGAGGCGGGCCCAGCAGCACTTAAAGCGGCGGTGGCGGCCTCCGACCCGCCATCCGCCTGGGTAAGTCGGGGTTTGTTTGTTTTTTCACCCTTTTACACTTGGGCGCATGGATAGCCATGCGCCCAAGTGTAAAAGGGGGGAAAAAATGGCCGGCGGGGCTATGTGGACAGCCCTGCTCTCGCAATGCATGCGAGAGAGGGCTGTCCTCATACCTCCAATGCGGTTTCCTCCCGCAACACCCGGGAAAATACTTGATTTTCCCGGGGTCTGAAAATGCGGGAGGAACCCGCATCGGGGCCTGCTTCGGCACGGGACTTGGGGCCGGCCGTCTGGTCGGCCCCTTTAAATGCGGGAGGAAATAGCCCTTCCTCCCGCATTTAAAGCCCGTGTGGCCGCAGCCTAAATCACCACTTTTATTCACAGAATTTCATACAACATGCAGCTTTGCCCTTACTGTGATAGTCATTGAAAAGTACTGGAGTCGGGAGGCCGGTAACAATTAAAACAGCATAGTAATTTATTGTGGGTTCAGAAGGCACATGAAAACCCCGGGCTTCAAGCTCGCATTTATGCCGGTTGGAGATAATTCCCCAACCCTGCCCAAATGTCCAAATGTTCACGGTTGCAGATCCTAGGTCCCCTGGGGGAAACCTAGGCACAGGATTGGTGGCCGTTCAGGATCCGACCATCTATTGTCCTACCTGGCCGGACCACATGTGAAGATCCACGTGGCGGTCGCCATTGCGGGAGCACATGGCGACAGCTGCATCAATACAATCCCAGTAGGGGACTTGGAGGGGCGTTACTGGAGGGGGGCGGGGACTTCCCCAAGGCGATGCTGTCCCATAGAGGTGACATCATCATGTTGGGGACTGGCACCCCCCACTTCTTGCTAAAAGCATTTAAAAGGTCCTGAGAAGTATTGGAGTCGGGAGTCCATGGAACAGTGAAACAGCTAGATCTTTATTGCTGGTCCAGATGAAGCATACAACCCAGGGCTCCGAGCCCTCCTTTTATGCTGGTCAGGGATAATCCCCTGACCTCGCCCAACTGGCCTGATAGGCTATTATCAGTCTATTTACATCTCATAGGTTCCCTGGGAGAAACCTAGGTACATGATTGGTGGCCGGTTCGAATCCACCTGGCCTTTGTTCTACCTGGCTGAAGCTCAGGTAGTTTCTTGGCCATGTGCTCTGGCCACATGGTGGTCGCCATTACTGGAGCACATGGCGACCACATGGTCAGCACATAACAGGTCCTTTTAAATGTTTTTGGCAAGAAGTGGGGCACACACGCCTGTACTCCATGCTGCAGATTCGCGGCTTGGAGTACAGGTATGCAACCCCATGGAATGAGCTCCCATTCTGCATGCATGGAATGAGCTCCCAGAAAACATCAGGGCCCTGTGGGACCTTTTACAGTTCTGCAGGGCCTGCAAAACTGTAAAGCTCTTCCACCAGGCCTTTGATTAGGCGCCACTATTAACAACACTGAACTTGGATAAGGCCCTTTATGACAACTGCATCTGCCTGCGATGTCAATTGTAACATCTTTTGGCCATGCTTTTTGCTATCTCTGTAACATTATGGCCAATACCTACCACTTCTAGCACTTTAACTGTATTTACCCGTGAAAGGTATCTGTAATGTATATGAATTTTATGATGTGTCTTGAATTGAATGAACTTTTATTGTTTTTATTTTATTTTAACTCTTAATGTGAGCCCCCCTGAGCCTGCTTTTGCAGGAAAGGCAGGATGCAAATCGAAGAAATAAAATAAAAATAAAAAATAATTGCTTTGGGGGAGAAATGGGGGGAGGCCTTTACTCCCGGCTGCAAATTCACAGCTTGGGGTGCAGGCGCGTGGCCCCCACTTCTCTGCACTAGGGGTGGCCGCGGGTGACTGCTTTTGGGGACAGGTCTTCTCCCTGTCGGCCAGCTGGGGAATCAGGAAATCAGGTGAACCCCTGCTGGGACCAGGGATCTGGCAACCCTATCCATGGCCCACATAGGGACTTGAAACCAGGTGTCCCCAGTCAAAATCCAACCAGTATATCACACTAACTCAGGCAATTTGTTAAGTCTGATCTATATGCAACTCATTGCTTGACTTAGGGAGGCTTACCATGAGGGAAATGTTTTGAGAATCCTGGTGTGATTTCTTCCTAGGTGGCCTCCATTTTGGGTTTGGTAAAGGACATTCCATGTGCTGTAACGAAACGCAGACATCTCACAAGGGCTCTTTCAGAATATAGGGAGAGATATGACCCATGCCGATGTTCTCCTTGTCCCAACAATGGACGACCTGTTTTGTCTGGAACTGAATGCCTCTGCGTGTGTCAGGCTGGAACATATGGCGATAATTGTGAGATACGAGCACCAGATTACACATCAGGTATTTACAGTAAAATTCCAAGCATGTATTACACACCAGTCAGGGGGAAAGGCTGGATGTGTAGAAAATATTGTCTTTTTATTTCTTAGGAACAAACCAAACACGAGCTAAAACACTTTTAGGACCAAAATACAACTATTACTCCCTGTCACACATGCAGCATCTTATCTAGCCACATAGGACAGTCCAAAATTTGTCCCCCCTTAAGGATGTCCCTGCTGTGCTACAGTTCAGACATCTAATGAGGTATAAGGGTAGTGGCTAAGAGAGCCAGGAAATCCCCAGTTCAAATCTCACCTTGGCCACATTCTCCTCAGGCCATGATCTCTCATCCTCAGCCACCCACTCTGTAGCCCCACCAAAACACAGAGATAATACTGTTGGTCTACTTTACCAAACTAGTGTAAAAGTTCCTGAGTAAATTTATGTGAAGTAATTTGAAACATTAGTATGCACTATTAATTAGAGGAAGAATGTGCCATCAAGTTTCGACCAACTCATGAGCTAGTTTGGTGTGGTGGTTAGGAGTGCAGACTCTAGTCTGGTATAACCGGGTTTGATTCCCCATGCCTCCACATGCAGCTGCTGGTTTGACCTTGAGTCAGTCACAAGTTCTCTCAGAGCTGTTGTCTCAAGAGCAGCCCTCGAAAGAGCTCTCTCAGCCCCACCTACCTCACACAGGGTGTCTCTTGTGGGGAGGGAAAGTGATAGGAGATTGTAAACTGCTCTGAGACTCCTTCAGGTAGTGAAGGGCAGGGTATAAATCCAATCTCTTCCTCCTCCTCCTCCTCCTTTTCCTTCCCCCCCATGGGGCATTCCAGGCAAGAGATAGGCAGGGGTGGTTTGCCATTGCCTTCCTCTGCGTAGCAACCCCAGCCTTCCTTGGTAGTCTCCCATCCGTATATTGACCGCGGCCAACCCAGCTTCGTTCCCAAGCTCTGATGCGTTTGGGATAAACTGGGCTATTTGGGCTGCTGCTGTTGATTAACTGTGTACAGTGCACTTTTGAGATTGCTGAGTACAATGCACTTTTAAGGTGCATAAGAGATCAAACCTAAGCAGGTCCACTCAGAATCCTACTCAGATCTGTGCAGAAAACTGTTCTTACTTCAGATGGCACTGTAAGCACTTGTGTTAAGTCTGATCTACATGCAATGTCTACATTCGACCAGTATCTTTGAATACCCCTCCATCAATAAAGAAAACAAGTACGGGTTGTTGTTTTTTACAAAGCCTATGAGACAGGGTTACCAGCTCAAGACTGGGAAATTTCTGGTAATTTAGGGGAGGAATCTTGTGAAGGTGGAGTTCGGGGAGGAAAGGGATCTCAGCAGGGATGTGATGCCGTACAGTCCAACCTCCAAATCCGGGGGAACTTATCTCTGTAGTTTGTAGTTGGTTAGCAACCCAACTTTGAGAAGATGCATTTGTGGCAAGTGGTTAATCTAACTGGTTCACCATGGCCTTAGCTGGCCCAAGACATGGCCTGTCTCCTACAACTTAGGATGGAGAAAAACCTCACACTTTGCTAAGCAGAGTGGCAGGATACAAGCCATTCTTTTGCTGCTTGGCTGCATCGCTTCCTGGCTTACATTGAGGGGGGGGGGGTGGCTCTTGTGCACATATTGTGTAGCTCCCATCAGGGAGGCTAGGGAAGCGAAGGGGAGGCATACTTCCTGTTATGTATTGACCATGCGGTCGCCATGTGCTCCAGTAATGGCGACCACCGTGTGGCCAGAGCACATGGCCAAGAAACTACCTGAGCTTCAGCCCGGTAGAACAAAGGCCAGGTGGATTCGAACCGGCCACCAATCATGTACCTAGGTTTCTCCCAGGGAACCGATGAGATGTAAATAGACTGATAATAGCCTATCAGGCCAGTTGGGCGAGGTCAGGGGATTATCCCTGACCAGCATAAAAGGAGGGCTCGGAGCCCTGGGTTGTATGCTTCATCCGGACCAGCAATAAAGATCTAGCTGTTTCATTGTTCCATGGACTCCCGACTCCAATACTTCTCACTTCCCTAATTGATCTTTCCTTCCCCAGCCAGTGTTCCTCTCCCTTGGTAGGCTTGAGGTGTGTGTGTGTTGGGGGGGAGCAGAGAAAGAAAGCAACTTTAAATGCATTCTCAAACACACACACACCCCGCCTTGGAGAAGGCATTTGTCTCTTTAAATCCCTTCGCCAAGCTGGCCGTGGGGGAAAACTTGGAGGACGCATTTAAAGTTCAAGTTACTTTCCCTCCCCCCCTCCCCCCACCTATTTGCTTTCTTTGTTTTTCTCTCTCTCTTTCTCTCTCTCTTAGACAAATAAACATCATTAGCAAACAAATAAATATCATTTGACAAATAAATATAACTATCAATATGTTTACCCCTTTTGTTTTTATTTTTGGCAGTCTCATTTAATGTTAATAAAAAGCAAATTTACGTATTTTTGAATAAAAATGTGTAATGTTTGTTCATGTCTTGCGGCTCTCAAACATCTGACATTTATTCTATGTGGCTCTTACGATAAACAAGTTTGGCCACCCCTGATTAGAATATGCCAAGGGCAAGTTTGTTATTTGGGTGGTTCAACACAAGAAAAACTTCCCTTTTATATGAAACATTGAATGTGGGAACACCCCACCCACCCACCCACCCAGAATTCAATATTCCTTTTTGGCTCTTCCCTCCTCATAAGACTACGGTATTTGGCGACTTTTTCTAAACTAAACTAAATTAAAAAGCAACATGGTTGAGGATTTATATTATTAATCATACTTAGAGGAGTAGAAAGGTCCCCCCCCTTCCGCTTCCTTTCTTATAATAATAGAACTTGGGAGAAACTGATGGGCAACGGATTCGGAACAGACAAACAAAAGCAGTTTTTCACACAGTACACAGAGTTAATGAAAAATACTGGAGTCGGGAGGCTGGTAACAGTGAAATTAGCATGGTAGTTTATTGCAGGTCAGATGGAACATGAAAAACCCTGGGCTCAGAGCCCTCTTTTATTCCGGTCGGAGACACACCTCCGACCTCACCCAAATGTCCTGATAGGACCTTACGATCGTGGTTACATTGCATAGGTCCCCTGGAGGAACCCAGGTACATGATTGGTGGCCGTTCAGGATCCGGCCGACTATTGTTCTACTTGGCCGAAGCTCAGGTAGATTCTGGTCATGTGCGAATAGCCACATGGTGGTCGCCATTAAATGAGCACATGGCAACCGTGATAGTAATACACAACACCTAATGTGGAACTTACTGCCACAGGATATATTGATAGTTAGTGGCATAGTGTGGGCTGCCAGCGCCCGGGGCAAGGCAGGTATTGCACCCCCCCCTAACCTGTGGACTGTTAGCACTCTCTGAGACTCTTCCACCAGTCCAGAATTGAACCCCTTACCCCCGCCCAGCACATGTATTGCATTTTAAGAAAATACTGATATAATTAAAGCAAAATGAATTTAATGCTAGTATACTCAAATTTATTTAAAGAAGAAGAGAAGAGATTGGATTTATACCCCGCCCTTCACTACCCAAAGGAGTCTCAAGGTGGCTTATAAACTCTTTTCCCTTCTCCTCCCCACAACAGACACCCTGTGAGGTAAGTGGGGCTGAGAGATCTCTGACAGAAGCTGCTCTTTTTCAAGAACAGCTGTGCCAGAACTATGGCTTGCCCAAGGTCATCCAGCAGGTGCAAGTGGAGGAGTAGGGAATCAAACCCGGTTCTCCCAGATTACAGACCGCACACTTAACCACTACACCAAACTGGCTTTCTGCCTGGTTTTAATTTGTGCATTTTTTTTCAATAACAGTATTGAAATCTACATTGAAATATCTCTTTATTACTACTACTTTTTTTTCTTTTGAAATTTTGCACCCTTAAGAATTTTGTGCCCAGAGCGACCACCCCTGTTCCCCCCCTCCCCCGCTATGCACTGTTGATAGTCACCAGTCCAGAAAGTGGATTAAACAAATCCATGCAGTGTAGTACGCAAAAAAACCCTTAGAACCCTTCTGGTAATGTCAATGGTCTCTAAATGTAGTTTATAAATGAGTCTTGTTTGGATTCTAGATGCGATAGATGGCTACTGGAGCTGCTGGTCTGCCTGGAGTTCCTGTGATGCCTCTAGGAAAAAGCGAAGGACCCGGCTGTGTAACAACCCCTCGCCTCTGAATGGAGGGAAACCTTGTGAAGGTGAAGCAGAAGAGGAAGAAGACTGCTATGTCTCATTATTTGCAGATAGGTGAGTAGGACAGCGTTATTTATGGAGCATTATTGATGCAGCTTTTTACAGAATACCCTAGACCAAAAGTGACAGCCTTGAGTCACTGATTTTAGTTTTGATGTGGAAAATACACAAAAGGAGAAAAAAGTATGAATTAGCATTAGCATAACTTAGCATAATGTCTGGAAGGAAGGGCATGCATTTTTCTGCAAATGTCCTGTGCTGCCTACATCAGCACCATTTTCTTACCATTGTCTTCTTGCAGTCATCATTTTCCAAACATTTTTTCCCTTCTGAGCCACCAGAAGACTTAAAGAAAAATCAGGATTTGTTATAGTGCTGAAACAATCCACCTCCATATCTATTTCAAATACAGATAGAGCTGTTATAGTGCTATAGCACATGTGTAAATAAAAGGTCAAAAAGAGAGGTGGCTAGTCAATCACATCCCTGAGAGGTAATGCAGAATCACTGTGGGGGGGGGGGGGTGTAGATTGGAGAAATGGGAGGGAGAGATGGAGAAAGTATGCAGAAAACTCTCTGTCATTAACATGTTTTCCTCTGCATTTATGGTGGTGGTGAAAGCAACCCAGAATCCTTGCTATATGGAAGCAGCTCAAATTGTACTGGTTCTGCAACTTTGGAGTCCCTTAACTTGGAAAGGATGGGCTGTTGAAGCCAAGTACTTCTACTGTGCTGCCTCTCACCATTCTAGGTGCTTGAAGATTGTGAGGATGGCTGTGCCACTGGTGTTTTGGGCAGTTTGCTGGTCCCAGGTCCCCAGCAGCTGCTGACCTCACCCCCCTAGACAGCCAGTTCTGTGTAGTGTTTAGGAGGGCAGACTAATCTGGGAGAACCGGGTTTGATTCCCCCATTCTCTACATGCAGCTGCTGGTGTGTCCTCTGGTCAGTCACGAGTTCTCTCAGAGCTGTTCTCTCAAGACCTGTTCTCAAAGTAGCTATCTCAGCCCCACCTACCTCACAGGGTGTCTGTTGGGGGAGGGGAAGGGAAAGGAGATTATAAAGCGCTCTGAGACTCCTGGTGATGAAGGGCAGGATATAAATCCAATCTCTTCTTCTCTGGGTTCTGTCTCTGTGTAGCTCTTGTCTGAGGGTGTTTTTATTCATATTCCTAACTGGAAGATCACCTATTTCAGGGGGGCTCCATGTGTAAATGATGACGAAGGCCGAAGAGAAGTAGACATGTTTGAACCTGAATCTGAGTCTGGATGCCTGACACCAGTACCACCAGAAAATGGATTCATCCGGGTGAGAAGCACTTGTCAAAATACAGAAGGGTCTGAGACTGGCCTGGGTGTATCAAGTAGGGTTGCCAGATCCAGGTTGGGAAACTCTTGGAAATTTGGGGGTGGGGCCTGGGGAAGACAGGGACCACCCAGCAGGGTACAGTGCCTCAGAGTACAGCCTCCAAAGCATCCATTTTCTCCAGGGGAGCAGATCTCTGTCATTTGGAGATGAGCTGTAATTCCATGGGATCCCCAGGTCCCACCTGGAGGCTGGCTTCCCTAGTGTCAAGATCTTTAGACAGGGTTATGAGCTCCAGACTGGGAAATATCTGGAGATTTGGGGGTGGAGCCTGAGGAGGGTGTGGTTTGGGGAGGGGAAAGGCTTCAATGTGGTATGATCCCATAAAGTCCATCTTCCAAAGAGGCCATTTTATCCAGAGGAACTGATCTCTGTCACCTGGAGATCACTTGTAATCCCAGATCTCCAGCCAACCCCTGGAGGCTGGCAACCCTGTCCTTGGATGTTAGTCTTGACAGATAGCACCTATCTTTAAGTGCCATTTTGTAATCTTGAGATCATTATTATTTTTCAAAATAATCTTGTGAGAATGTACAGACGAATACTGTGCCACTTAGCCACACACCTATTCTTGAGAAAGGTTCGGTAGCATTACCCTCACATCTCTGTTCCAGCCAAGGGGTAATAATTTTGATTGTGCTTCCACATATATGCGCTCAGAGGAGGCTTACCTCCAAAAGACTGTCATAACAGTGGGACGGGTTAGAACTGTCATCAGGAGTTGACAGTTATGTGCCTCGGTAGGCAGGAAGCAGGATTAGATCTTTTAAGTATTGAGTGGGAGGCGATGAATCAAACAAACAGGCTTTTATTCAAACCATTGCTTCAGCTCAAAGACAGCTCTATGAGAGCGGCACCTTAATTTATACTGTTTCCAACTCATATCTTCAAACAATGTAAGTGTGTACAAACAATCCTATTGGACCTAAGCGAGGCTCAGCAATTGATTACCTAGAGTGGCTTAAGGACCAATGAGAGTCTTTATTTGTTAGCCAATCAGCAAGGGCCTTTTGCATCCCAAAGTCTCTGCAAGCTGTGGCTGTAAAATAATAAGAATACAACAAGATCTCTAAATTCCTCCCACTGCTTTAGAACCTGGGTGCACATGTGCATTTCTCTCACAATTGTGCTGTCCTCTGGGTTTCTTAGTTACATTGACTGCAGGATTCGTGAGGCGGCACACCTATAACTGAAACATATGAAGCTTGCTTCTTTTTTTTTTTTGCTGTGTGTGAGCATGTGTGTGTGTGTGCGCACGCATGCCCATGGCTGGAAGTCATGGCTACCTGTGGCAACTCCTACTGGGGCATGGAGGATGTTCAGAGAAGTGGCTTGATAGCCTGCCTTTGCCTCCTGGCCCTGGTATTCTTTGGACGTCTCCCATCCTAATACTTGCCAGGGTCAGCCCCACTTAGCTTCTGAGATCTGACAAGATCAGACTTGCCTGGGCTATCCAGGTCAGGGCGGGGCTTGCATATTTTTAAAGATAGAAAGAAATTGCAATTCAAGTAAATCAGGAAAACTGTCCACAGAAATACCTACTTCTGGAAATGGTACATACATTTGATGGCTTAATTCTTGGGGGTGTCTCCTATGTCTCTAAAGGATAAAACTGAAAGGTACAGGTTCAATCTTTAGCCCTTTCTGCACTCTTTATGCGGTGCCTTCCAAGTAATTCTGCACTAAAATCAAATTCAACCTTCTTTTTATTCCAGGGTTGTTGTTGTTTGTGTGTGTGTGTGTGTGTGTGTGTGTGTGTTCTGCATTATATTACTTCCCTTCAGCAGTCAGCCCAGTTTCAGTCTGCTGTTGCCCTGGGTTTTTTGGATGCTATTTTGCTGTGAATTTAAATCACCTCTATTCAAACACCGAAAAAACCCGGAGCGGCAGGCAAATGCAGAAAGGACCTCTGTGATGCTTAAGAAAGCCACTTGTGGGGAGCCATTACTTCAAGCCAACCACATGGAAACTGTCTCTTCGGCTGTCTTGAGGCCACACACTAATTATTCGCAGTGCTGTGCAGAGAATAACCGTTCCCGCTAATGATAACTGTTTAACAGGTCCCCAAGCTCCTGACCAAGCAGATCTATTCTAGGCACAAGGTGAAAACCTTATATTCTGGCCAGTAGGGCTGTGAGATCCAAGTTGGGAAACTCCTGGAGATTTGGGGGTGGAGCCTGGGAGGACAAAGTGGGATACACCACCATAAAGTCCATGCTCCAAAGCATCCATTTTCTCCAGGGAAACTGATCTCCATAGTCTGGAGATAAGCTGTAATTCCTGGGGATCCCCAGGCCCCACCTGGAGGCTGGCATCCCTACCAGCCAAAGATCACTCAGGTTTTTTAAAAAACTTTTATTTAAAACTAATCTAATTGTTCTTGAAATTATTTAAATATACAAGAATGACAAAAGTAGAGATAATGCTAGCATGTGTCAAAGAGATTAAAAGTAAATAGGCATCCATGTCATTTCATATTCTTACCGTGATTTTAACATTGCAACGTCTAAGATTCTTACCACAGCCTTTCTGAAAAAGATAAAACAGTCTCACTGAATTCCAGAACTGAGAAATTCATGCAACTACCTTATATGGCCACAATTACATGAGCCAACACATGACTTAATTAAACCTTCTGATTATTACCTTCTAAAGGCATGGTATATGAGGCTCCTCTGATACTTCTTCAACTGAATATTTGTAGCAAAACCTGTGCTGTCATCCCTAGGATTATTTTTGGGCACTGAATAAATTTCTTCATAGCACAATGTAACAGCAATTTCTAATAGTGGTCAGAAGATCAAGTTCTTGCTGCACTGTGAGTTGTCTCTCCCAGGCCAAAACTCTGAATCTCTGGAACAGTAAGGAAAAATGCATGCTTGAAATTTGGGACAGGAAACTAGTGCTAAGCATTTTAAGCAGCATATCCAGTTAAACTTAAAGTCTGCAATACCTTGATATTCCATATATTGAGGAAAGGTTTAATAATGAATGATCTCAGATACTAAGCCGAGTTGCAAATCCTTCCTAAAGCCAAACCAGTCGCCCGTTTATATCTGCACTGGTAATGAGGGCCCATACCTGTTTTCAGCAAATAAAAGTTTAGGGTTTTTTTTACTCAGGTCTAGCTATGGCTCACACAGAGGAAAGGCAGCATGGTATAGGCTGATGTCATCGGATCGCAGAAGCTAAGCAGGGTCGGTACTTGGATGGGAGATTTTAAATATTGAGCGGGAGGCGATGAATCAAACAAACAGGCTTTTATTCAAACACATTGCTTCAGCTCAAAGACAGCTCTATGAGAGCGGCACCTTAATTTATACTGTTTCCAACTCATAACTTCAAACAATGTAACTATGTACAAACAATCCTATTGGACCTAAGCGAGGCTCAGCAATTGGTTACCTAGAGTGGCTTAAGGACCAATGAGAGTCTTTATTTGTTAGCCAATCAGAAAGGGCTCTTTGCATCCCAAGGTCTCTGCAAACTGTGGTTGTAAAATAATAAGAATACAACAGGAGACCACCAAGGAAGAGTCTGCAGAGGAAGCCAATGGCAAACCACATCTGCTTCTTACTTGCCTTGGAAGCCCCTTGCTGTGGTCTTCATAAATCAGTTGCAAGTTGATTGCAGTTATGTACATTGCTATGGCTCATATTGCAGAATATCCATTTAATACATTATCCAATGCAATTTCAGAATGAGAGACCTTACTACTCAGTTGGAGAAGAGGCTGAAGTCGTCTGCCTGGACGGACATCATCTCAAAGGCTACCAGTTCCTTAGGTGCCTTCCAGATAAGACATGGAATCAACATGCTATTAAATGTGAACGTAAGAACCAGAACAATAGTGTTAATGTGAAGAACAGGAATGAAGTCCTTTAAATATAATCTGTAGCCCAGTTCCCATATAACTTGTTCATGATGCAGGGTGTTTCCGCACTTGGTTACTTTTCAGGCAAGCCATTAAAAGTGAAGTGTAACTTACTTAACTTCAATATTTTGACTTGATCTTTCTTCACTGCAGCATCGGCTTGCTCCAGGCCATTGGTATCTGAGGGCATCTTGATCTCCCCATTTAAATTTCAATACCAGATTGGGGAAACCATCCAGATGAATTGCCCAAATGGTTTAGTTCTCACTGGCAAAAAGAAATACACCTGTGGGAATGACCTATCCTGGACTCCTGCGGTTCTGGAATCTCTGTCTTGCAAGAAACGTATGTATATGCCTGTGCTAGTTGCTGAACTCATTACGTGGCTTGTCCTCTGTGCTATTTCATTTGTTTTGTACCTGGTGTGGAGAAATACCCTCCATCCAAGAATTCACCCTAGTATTTCAACAGCTTACTACACCCCACCAGTTTGGTGTAGTGGTTAAGTGCACGGACTCTAATCTGGGAGAACCGGGTTTGATTCCCCACTCCTCCACTTGCAGCTGCTGGGTGACTTTGGGCAAGCCATAGCTCTGCCACAACTGTTCTTGAAAAAAGAGCAGTTCTCTCAAGAGCTCTCTCAGTCCCACCTACCTCACAGGGTGTCTGTTGTGGGGAGGGGAAGGGAAAGGAGTTTGTAAGCTGCTCTGAGACTCCCTTGGCTAGTGAAGGGCGGGGTATAAATCCAATCTCCTCTTCTTCTGCTAGTAGGTCACACCTAGAGCCATAAAGCTGCGAAAACTAAAGCAATAGAAGTCTGCTCTTGAGAAATGAAAATCACCCCAGTGGGGAAGGTTGGGAAGACAGGTGATTTAAGTTTAGGGCACAAGGGAGAAGCTCTCTTGCATCTTGCTGTTGATTTAGAAGCACAAGCCATGGTAGACTAAGCTTGTACCTGGGGACTCCATGCAGCAAGGGAAAGGAAGAGAAGGCCCGGTCAGGAGATCTAAGGTAATGACTGCTGGAGTAAAGGCAGCTCAGCATGTTGTGCTTCCCTTTTCTGCAGAGACAGACTGTGTATATGTGCGATCTCTCTCTTTGTCCATGCTGGAAGCTTCTCTCTGATTTCCCCTTCTCTTTCTATGCCTTCGTTCTCTCTCCTTATAGTCTTGCAGGAGGCTTCTGTAGATCTCTCCTGTGCTAGCAAGGCAGGATCCTACCCCCAGTCTCACGCTTCCATACATGTATCGCCAGAGTAGCTAGGCACTTGCAACAGGGAACAGTATTCTTTACATTGGACTTATGTTTCTTCTACTGCTGCTAAATGCATGTGAGTGTGAATAAGCTGGAACAAAAGGAAGTTCTTTTTTCAGTTGCAGTATACAGGCTCGAAGAGTGTTTCAGAGAGTAGCCCTGTTGGTCTCCAGTAGAACAGTTAGATTCGAGTCCAGTAGCACCATAGAGTCCAACAAGATTTCCAGGATATGAATTTTCAAGAGCAGAAGCTCCCATTTTGTATTATTGTACATGTTCTACATCCAGGGCTCATTTTGTAGCAGGAGCTCCTTTGCATATTAGGCCACACACCCCTAACGTAGCCAATCCTCCAAGAGCTTACAGAGCTCTTCTTACAGGGACTACTGTAAGCTCTTGAAGGATTGACTACATCAGGGGTGTGTGGCCTAATATGCAAAGGAGCTCCTGCTATGAAATGAGCCCTGGATGCATCTTGATTCCTTTCTTTGCAACACCCCTCCAGACAGGGATGTAAGAACTCAGGGATCTCCATTCCTACTTGTATCCGAGGAAGGGAGCTATGACTCTTGAAAGCAAATACCCAGAAAATCTTGTTGGTCTCTAAGGTGCTACTGGACTCGAATTACCATGCTGTCCTAACTGCACAGTTCTGCTATATTAACCAATTACCAATATTTCCAATCACGATAAACTTTAAACTACTTCAAGTAATGCTAGCCTGTCCTATATAATAATTTAGGAAGCACCTGATATAGGAAAAGAGGGCTACATGTTTTCACCTTTTCTTTGCTTCCTTGCTCAGCCTGAAATGCTTAAACAGAACATGTGTAATGTTTTTATTCTTTTATTAAACTTTCTTATATTTTAGATGTTTTAATCTGATCTCTGGAAAAACACCACACCTGTTTAGTCTTGCTATCTGAAGTGTGATAATGGGGAGGAGCAGCAGGGAAGTTCACCATCCCTGGAACATGGTAGCTCTAAATTGCAACGTTGTGATGGGCAGCCACTGTGCTTGCTTGTGGGAGTGTAAGTGGGAGGTGTGACAACTAGGCAGAGCCTCTAAATATGAATGCAAGTGCAGAATGCTAGTCGTATGGTATAGTCTGGCAGGAGATTCAGAGTCATCGATGGCAGCAGGGGAGCAAGAGAAAGGGGTGGTAGCACCAGATAGAGACTTAGGACAGCCATGGAGGTTTTCTGACTTCCCAGAGGCCAACCAGGAACAGGACAGGGCTTATGAGTCACACCGCATAAGAAAAACCAGGTTGGATCAGGCCAATGGTCCAACCAGTCCAACACTCTGTGTCACACAGTGGCCAAAATCCAGGTGCCATCAGGAGGTCCACCAATGGGGCTAGATGTAAGGCTGAACAGGCTGGGTATCACTGTTATAAATCAAGAGTGCACACCTAATGATTCTCCAAGCTGAATGAAGATCACCAAGGACCCAGTGAGCCTCCTGACTTTGCTGCCTGCATAGGACCATAAAAACAAGGAATTTGTCAGTTCTGTGGCAGGCTGCAAATATGTGATCGGCAATTTGTGTTAAACTTGGTAGGTCACCGATTAAGCAGATCTGTTCTAAACCACATAAATCCATATATTTTTTTCTTAGCTATTCTGATCTACAACAGCATACAACTACATTTTACTCATCTTCCTGGCAAGCTAGGAAGATGAATGTTTACATATTTATAATTTGCTAGCCAGTGAGTCAAAGGGAAGTGCAGTTGCTGTTCCAGCTGGGGCCACCATCTCTCAGACCGGTATCAATAGCACAAGCAAAAATGTGTCCCTCTCTGCAGCCTTCTAAAATGGCTGAAAGCGAGGAGGCCTTCTACTTGCCCAGAGGCTAGGCAGTGATGTCCACAGCATATGGTTCAGTTTAGGCCAAGCCACCACAGTTTGATGACTGCCAGATTTTCTTTCAGATGTGCGGATCATTTCCAAAGGCAACTGCGGACCCGGACAGAAAGAGGTGGAGTCTCAGTGTGTGTGCATGTCTCCTGAGGAAGACTGTGTGTGAGTAAGAAGAATGAGCTAGATACTGCCTGCCTGTGGCCTGTCAGCTGTTTGATGGCCTCCCTGGTTTTGCAATCCCAGGCAGGCAGCAAACAGAAGGGATATCCAGCCCTCTGCGTTGGGTGGGGCTTGGAAGGTCACAAGTTTTGCCAAGCTGTAAAAGATGAACATAAGAGCATAAGAACATAAGAGAAGCCAATGTTGGATCAGGCCAGTGGCCCATCCAGTCCAACACTCTGTCACACAGTGGCCAAAAACACCAGGTGCCCTCAGAAGGTCCAGCAGTGGGGGCAGGAAGCCCTCCCACTGTTGCCCCCCCCCCCCAAACACCAAGAATACAGAGCAGCACTTGCCCCAGACTGAGAGTTCCTATCTACACTTTGTGGCTCATAGCCACTGATGGACTTCTGCTCCATATGTTTATCTAATTCCCTCTTGAAACAGTCCATGCTTGTAGCCGCCGCCACCTCCTGTGGCAGTGAATTCCATGTGTTCATCACTCTTTGGGTGAAGAAGTACTTCCTTTTATCTGTTCTAACCCGACTGCTCCGCAATTTCATGGAGTGCCCATGAGTTGTGGGCACTCCATGAAATTGCGGAGCAGTCGGGTTAGAACAGATAAAAGGAAGTACTGTGAGAAAGGGAGAAAAGGACTTCTTTCTCTACTTGCTCTATCCCATGCATAATCTTATAAATGCCACAGAGTGTTCTCTGTAGATGTCATTGCACATGAGGCACAGAGCAGTCACTGAATGGTGGAAGTAGAAAAGAGCAAGGGCGATTCTGCACCTAGCATTCGCTCCACGTTTTCTCAACTGGGAGGGAAAAGTGCAGCTCAAAACCACATTCAGATTCCCCCGGGGCAATGCCATGCTGACTGCAAAGTCACCCCTGAACGGCCCTAAATCTATGCAGAAGGTTCGATAATATCTGAAGATCAAAGAACTTGAAAGTGACATGGAGTGTGGAAGCTACCATAAAACCCAATAATCACAGGAAGTGAAGCCAGCATGCAACGTAGAGGGGGAATTTCTGTTCCAACATGGATTTCATAAAACAACGGAGGGAAAAGCCAATGCAGGATCAGCCCAAGGGTCCAGTAGCACCTTAAAGATTAACAAAATTTGTGGCGGGGTATGAGCTTTTGTGAGTCACTTCTCTGAAGAAGTGAGCAGCGACTCAGGAAAGCTCATCCCCTGCCACAAATTTTGTTAGTCCTTAAGTCACACTAATGCAACAGAGGAGGAATCAGGTGGTAAATATGTCACCTGGGCATGAAGACCGTGTAACAGAGCTATGTTCCCTGCCAACCTTTCCCTCTTGACAGTCTCAGCTCAGAAGACATCTGTGTACTGAATGTCACATCTGCTCAAGCCTTTACAAAACCCGGCTGTCGGTACCTGGCAGAGAAGTGCAGGGATGGCGAAGGGCTCCACTTCCTTCATTCTGGCCCCTGCAATGACAACACTGATTTGACCTGGGCCACTGAGAGGGCAAGCCTTTCAACAGACAGCACGAGGAAGGAGCCCTGCGGATACGCTGAGTGTTACGACTGGGAGACATGTGCAGGTAGGGGGGATTTGGCATCTAGCATTTGCTCCGCATTTTCTCAACACTGAGGAAAGGTGCAGCTCAAAACCACATTCAAATACATTGGGGCAACGCTGTACGGACTGCAGTGTCACCCCGAACGGCCATAAATCTACACAGAAGGTACCATAAAACCCAGTGATCAATTAAAGCCAAAGCGGTGTGCAGTGTAGAGGGTACCATAAAATCTGATGATCACATAAACTGAAGGCAGCATGCAATGCAGAGGGGGATTTCTGTTCCAACATGGGTTTCGTAAAACAGTGGAGGGCAAAGCCAATGCAGAATCACCCTCGGAGGTGCTGGGTAAGGGGTGACACAGAAGGTGAGCTCAATTCCCATTTCCCAAAGGTCCATAAGTAAGCACTGGGTCTTCTTGAGTGGAGAATTTTTCCAAATGGTGACATATCCCATTCATATTTCATTGTGTATTCCCATGACTGAAGGACTAAATGTCCTGGAGGACCCATCCCTGCACTCCCTAAGGGAAGCCGACCTTAAAAACTACAGGTCCTGTACCAGTTCCACAGTGGGGACCGGTGGCAGCCATGCAGATCAACAGGTTAAGCGCTGTCTATGAAATAACCTGCTTGCATGTACTGATTGCATGATCTGATTAATTTATGGGCCACTTTCACAAAGACTTATGCGCGCACACTCATGCACGTAGCAGCCTGAAGAGCCCAGCTTAGCATGAGCTCATCAGAACTTGAATGCTGAGCAGGGTCGGCCATGGTTAGGGCTTGGATGGGAGACCACGAAGGAAGACTTGGTTTGCAGTGCCAAGAAAAGCATTGGCAAACCAGCTGTGCTTGTCACTTGCCTGGAACATCCCATGGATGGGAGTCACCATGATCTTTATGTTTGCAAAAGGCCCCTCTGCCCAGTTCAATTACTTTTCACCTGGCGCTTACTAGTGGATGATAAAGTGCTCATTCATTGCCTTTGATGGTCAATAGGTTCTCCAAGATGACAAAATGTGTGCTGCATTTTTTTTGTTTGTTTTAAAATTTGGCAGTTTTTAATTTGGCTGGAGACAAAGAATCTGGAAGTAGGTTATCAAGAAAGAGCAAGGGCAGAGTTTTATTTTAAAGGGAACTCGTGTTTTTTCAAAAGTTGGCAAATAAACAGTGTTTGCTATTGGTCTCTGGTATTCTCTTTGTCTGTAGGTTGCCAGCCTCTAGGTGGGGCCTGGGGATCTCCCGCTTTTACAGCTGATCTCCAGCTGACAGAGATCAGCTCCCCTGGAGAAAATGGCCGCTTGGAAAGGTGGACTCTATGGCACTGTACCATGCTGAGGCCCCTCCCCTCCCCAGACCCTCCCCTCTCCCAGATCCACCCCCAAAGCCTCCAGATATTTCCCAACCCAGACCTGGCAACCCTATTTGTCTACCCCAAAATGGCCTCCTGCTTAGATTTGGGTAGCAGAAAGAAATAAGATACCGCAATGGAAGCCTAAAAGATCAAATTGTGAAGACTGGATATGTTGAAACAGCAATAAAGGCCACCTTCTTAGGACTTGCTGATTCCAAACTGGCCGCCCTCAGGGTTATAGTTGCGGCTGTCCCTTAATATCAGTTTGGATAGAAATTTGGAAGAAGGCAGAGAGATCTGTTCTTGCCCTGTCCCCTCCCAGCAGTCACTGTGGAGCCGTACTGCTGTTGTTTCATCCCACTGAGCTGCAGCCACCACATGGGTCTTTGCATTGACAGTTCTGATGGGATTTGTGTGTTCAACTCAGATCTAGGGCAGTCGTGTTGAAACTGGTCTCTGTGGGGACTGTAGAAGGGAAAGGTGGTGTGTGGATAGATGCCATTCCTCCCACTACTCGCAGCATCTCTCCCTGCCAGATTGGTCTCTCATATCGTGGAAGTGAGCAGGGTAGGGTTGCCAAGTCCAGGTTGGAAAATACCGGGGGACTTTGGGGGTGGAGCCAGGAGAAGGCAGGGTTTGGGAAGGGGAGGGGCCTCAGCATGATACAATTCCATAGAGTCCACCCTTCAAAGCAGCCATTTCCTCCAGGGGAGCTGATCTCTGTCAGCTGGAGATCTGTTGTAAAAGCAGGAGATCCCCAGGCCCCACCTGGAGGCTGGCAACCCTAGAGCAGGGGTGGGATAATGAAGGCCCTGGGCTGCAGGGAAGAAAGCTGTGAACAGGAGAAAAGCTGTGCATTTCCCACCTGGACATGCTTTGCACTTCAAAGAGGAACCTTTGGCTCTTGGCTTCCGCAGCAGGGAAAGGCCCAGCTCGGCCACTGCTGTATCGAATTTCATCCTAAAGCTAACTTAACTTTCTTTATTTGTTTACTTTTCCGTAAGAGCACAATGAAACCATAACTCCATGAAGTATTCTTTATAAAAGCTCTTTTGGGTTGTTGTCCTGTACTTCTTGGGAATAAGACCCCTTGAGACACAAAATGAATCAGTGTTTGAATCGAGGTGGGTTGGTGTACCTGGCTTAGACGAGTGCATGAAAAACAGCGAAAGGCCTGTCTCTGTTTGTGAGATCCATATTGATTTATGGTTTCAGTGAAGGAGAGAGGGAGAGAGAGACGCTTTTGGAGTGTTCAGTCTCCAAGAAAGCGAAAGTAGGCATCAGTGTCCCTTACGCAAGATTGCTTTTTTTAAAAAAAAAGCTGTAAGCTTGGCGATAACAAAATTGTGGGTTTTCTTGTAAATTGCCTTGGCTGAGAACACACACATTAAGTTTCTGTCAGGAAACCGGAGCTCTGCCTGGCTTTATTTTTCCTGTCCCTCCTTCTTGATGTGATCCTCCCTGTTTCAGCCAGAAGAGAACCTTTTCGCACCTGAAGCCAAAATGTAATCTCTCTCTCTCTCTGACACCTGTATAATGCACACGTGCACACAAACACCACCCACTCTGGACTAGAGTCCATTTTTTTAAAAAAAATGATTGATAGGCTGGGCCTAAAGAGAAGAAAACTGTAGGCAATGTGAAACCCACTGACCGAATCAACTGTCTCAAGATGAGGCCGAAGTGGGTAGAGGGGCTACAGCTGCCAACAAAATGTCCTCTCCCTTGACAGAGGCTTGATGGGATGTTGTGTGCCAGGTGATGTTATTTGCTGCATGCGATGAAAAGCTTCGCCTCCCCATTTCCACATATTAAACCTCTTTGAAAGAGAAAGGGCATTTTTCTTCTCCAGGCCTGTTGGTAACCCTAAGACTGACTTGACAGAGCCAGCTCCTAGTTGTGATAAAAGAAATTACTGCAGTGTCAAAAAAGACCCGGGGCATGCACGGGGAATGCAGTAGGGTTGCCAGCTTCCAGGTGGGGCCTGGAGATCTCCCACTATTACAATTGATCTCCAGGTGACAGAGGTCAGTTGCCCTGGAGTGAAAGGCTGCTTTGGAGGGGGACCTGTATGGCATTGTACCCTGCTGAGGTCCCTGCCCACCCCCAAAACCCCAGTCTCCGCAAGCTCCACCCCCCAAATCTCCTGGTGTTTTCCCCCCAGAACTGGCGACCCTAGAAATGCAGCCTAATAGCTGTTTTAGTAGCAGAATAATAATAGACTGGTATTATAATACTAACCTTGTTTGGTGAAAACGAAGCACAGATCATTCACAGCTGGCCCTAATTTTTTTGTTTTGTTCACAGAACGTCAATCAGCTTGTACCTGCATGCTTCCATACCAGTGCCCAAAAGATCAGGGCCCACACTACTGTATCCAGATTGGATCTGGGCGCCGGAAGAGGACATCCACCCTCTGCGCGTTGGGGGCAATGAAATGTGCCAGCACAAGGACGGAACTGTTGCATCCTGGGCAGTGTTTGCCTTAAAACGGGGCCGAAGGCATTCACCCTCACGGAAGAGACAAATCCCATTTCAGTAACATTCTCTTCAGAATAAATGTCAACGAATGTTAACACTTCGATATGTATTTATAACAATGATTGCAGTGCATAGTCTTTCTAAATCAGGCTTCCGACCTTCGATGGGGTGCCCTTGGAGCCTGGGTCTAGTCCTGGATGCCTCACTGACTATGGAGGTCCAGGCCACCGCCACTGCTAGGTCTGCCTTTTTCCACCTGAGGCGGACCAGGCAGCTGGCTCCATGTCTCAGCCCCTGTAACCTAGCTACAGTGATCCATGCAAGAGTCACTTCCAGGCTGGATTACTGTAATTCTCTCTACATGGGGCTGCCCTTGACCCTGCTTCGGAAACTGCATCTGGTGCAGAACGCAGCAGCAAGGGCATTGACTGTGTCGTCCATGCGGACACATAGCCACCTGGTGCTGCACTGGATCAGGTTCAAGGTGCTGGTACTTACCTTTAAAATCCTGTAGGGACAGGGGCCAGCATACCTTTGGGACCGCCTATCCCCCTATGAGCCCCACAGGAATTTATGATCTATTAAGCAACACCTCCTGGTGGTTCCTCAAGCTGTGTGTGTGTGGGGGCAGCTCTTTCTCCCACCGGACTCCCGCCACTTTGCCGTCGCTCATCCACCTACTCACCACTGTGCCTGCCCATCCCGTTCCCCTGCTCACCTGCAGAGCCACTGCCTCATAATGGAAGCAGTGGCTCCAAAAGAGGCACATTGTCTGTACGTATACAAATGCTTCTTAGGGATATTTACCCCTTTTTTGAAAACCTGGGGGTGGGAGATTCCTCTGGTTTTCTGGAGAAATCTCCCTGCTATTTATGGTGTCCTAATTCATGGATTTAAGTATCTGCAGATGAGGCCATGTTGACTGTTGTTAGATATATTGATGCTTCAGTAGTTCTCCTGATCACTTCTCTCAAGTTACAGTCTTCTCTTTTGCGGATGTTTCCTTTGCCAAAGTGAGGGAGGAACCCAGCTGAGAGAAATATTAGAAGAGAAAGGTTAAGAATCCTTGTGTGAAACCGCTGTCACATTTGAAATGCTGCCAAGGGAGCTGTCAGCTCAGCATCCATCACTTCAGATGCAAACCTTCAGATGGGTGGTCATTCGGCAATCCGTTGGAGGTTGTCAAGTGGCTATGGTGCCTCTAAGCAAACACACACACTGCACTGATTCAAGAGTGATGTTGAAAACCTGACAGCCAGTAACCCTGTAAGGAGACTGATGTTTTTTCAGAGGTAGAGATCACAGGGGTTGAGAAGAAGGTGTTTTGTCGCCCCAAACAAGTCTAGTTTGTTGTCTCCTACCATGGAAACAAGTCTATGGAACTGTTGCTAGTACCTCAGATGTGTTGCTAGTACCTCAGATGTGTTGCCACTGCCTCAGTAAGCAGAAGTGCAAGTCCAGGGAGCAACTGTGGTCATAGGCTACATTTTGCCTCCTTCTATACCACTGATTGCCAGGAGCAAGCCAAGATCCAGTGTGGTATATCGATCAAGTCCAGTGGACTCTAATCTGGAGAACCAGGTTTGATTCCCCATTCCCCCACATGCAGCCAGATGGGTGACCCTGGGTCAGTCACAGTTCTTTTAGAGCTGTTCTCTCAAGAGCAGTTCTCTCAGAGCTCTCTCAGCCCCACCTACCTCACAAGGTGCCTTTTGAGGGGAGAGGAAAGGAAAGGCAATTGTAAGCCGCTTTGAGACTCCTTAAAATAATGAAAAGCAGGGTATAAAAACGGCTCTTTTCTCCTCTTCCTCCTCCTCCTCCATCATCATCATCATCTAGTGGTGTGTCTGTGCCCCTCCTCCTTGTACCACCCCAAGCCGCAGACCTGAGTAACCCACTTTGCTCACTTGTTGGCTATATTTGCCTCTCCTCTTCTGCTTCCTGTCCCTCCCCCTAAGGTGGAGGAAGTACTATATGGTTGGTCTACCATAAAAAGAGGTTTTGACATTGATGGAAGATAGACCCATCAATGGCTACTAACCATGGTGACAGGGGCCATAGACCTCTGAATACCAGTGCAAGGAGCCACGTGTTCTCAATCTCAAAGAACAAGGCTTGAGAGGACGTGGAGGGAATTGCGGGGGGGGGGGGGGGAGCTGTGGGTCGAAATGTGGCCATGCAGCGAATAGTGTGAAATTGACCAATGCAACCGGGGCAAACAGAAGAGTGACACTGACACAGCTGCTTGTGGGAAGTTGGTCTATTTGTGAGTGTGTCCCTTTGACGAAGGGGAATAAACTGCTCCCTATGAAGATTTTTGGTTGCCCAAGACAGTATAAGCAGTGAAGTTATGGAGCCACCCAGGAGACGGACCTTCCGGGATTTGTGGTTTCCTTCCTTTGCCCCCAGTGCCCTTGAGAATAAACATTCTGCCCTTAGGATGGGCATTGTTCCCTTGATGATAGGGTTGCCAGCTTCCAGGTGGGGCCTGGGGATCTCCCGCTTTTACAACTGATCTCCCGCTGACAGAGATCAGCTGTCAGAATCTGCTGATTCAGACATGAACTTTTGCTATGCTTCCTAATGCTTTGTGCTGTGTGTAACCTGTGCTTGCACCTATTATGTATCCATGCTTATTGCTTTTAGTTGCCCCTATGCCCACCATGTAACCATATCCCTTGCCAGGAGGACTGTATGCTATGTGACCCCAGGTTTATGGCTTTGACCAGGCCTGGTCTGTGTAACTGCTTGCCCGGGAGAGTGACAACTTCAAAGCATGGGAACAATGGGCCTCTCACACTCCTGCCTCCGCATTCCATTCATCCCTGCTGGGAAGACAAGGGGAGGACAGAGACCAATTCTTATCAACGTGCAAAGGCCTTGAGGAAAAGCATTTGTTATGTGAATATGGTTACATCTAAGGGGTCTGGTTTGGGAAGGGAAATTTACAGCTTAACACCTAGCTTTCTTTCCTGTGGGAAGCAAACGGCCAAAGACCCCTTTTGCCCGCCGTTTTTCCCCTTTGGTGATTGGTTACCTATGGGCAATTCAAATTCTACTGAAGGGTATAATAGACCTGCTTCTATCATATGCATTATCTCTGACAATAATCCGAGAACCTGTACCAATGTAGAGATTGGAAATAAAGAACTGTGTTTCATCAACAAAGATCTGATCCTTGACTACTTTGAGCAGAAGTCTCGCATCAGCTCCCCTGGAGAAAATGGCTGCTTTGGAGGGTGGACTCTATGGCATTGGACCATGCTGAGGCCCACCCCCTCTCCAAACCCCACCTTCTCCTGGCTCCACCCCCAAAGCCCCCAGGTATTTTCCAAGCAAGACCTGCCAACCCTACTTGATGATGAGCCTACCAGATTAAGTCTGCAATTGTTTTCTTCATTTCCCAAAAGAAAGGCCATTTTTTTCCCCCTGAGTAAAGATGCAAAGGCCTTTCTGGAAACTCAGCTGTGTTTCCTCCAAGGCAGCATACGTGGCTATCCCCTCCTCCATTGTTTCCTCACAACAACCCTGCTGTATATGAGGCTGAGAGAGATAACTGGCTCAAGGACACTCAGTGATGGCAAAGGGAGGAGTTGGACTCATCTCCTGCTCTGACACTCTAAACATCACACTGACTCGCAATCTACATCTGTAGGAGGCTAGTGCAATAATTAAGTTGTGTTTGCCCTATGATCCAGTCAGACATGTAGCCAGGATTTTGTGGCTTATGGGGCAATTTTTTTTTCTGGTGGGGCTGAAGTTCTCAGTGCAGAAAGAAAAGCCATTTAGCCCAATGGAAAGCTCTCTAAATTGTAAGCTGTCAACCACTTTAGATGACAGTTCTCAACAGCTGCAAGTTAATCACTTCTGCCAGCCTAAGCAACAATTCTGATAACAAGCTGGCAGGTGGGGGTGATGACTTCTATAGTCAAGAAAACTTAACACTTAGCAGGGGTCATTTCGTAGAAAAAGAGGTGCAGGAGCTCATTACCATAACTCATTTGCATAACTCATTTGCATGTGCCACACCCCCTAACATACCGGAAGTGTGTCAGAAGGCAACACCCACCCCTCAGGCGCCACTCCACAGGTGAGTGAAACTGACCTGCTCTTCCTCCATTCCCTTCCCCATCCAATACTTTGTGCAATAAAAATAAGCGTAAAGAACACACCCTCATTCTCTTCCTGCTCCCTTGAAACCACCAGGTTTCAAGTAGACTTGAGATACCCAGAACATGTGCACCACCCATCCCTTTCCCTTCCCCTCCCCACAACAAGACACCCTGGGAGGTAGGTGGGGCTGAGAGAGGTCTTTTGAGAACTGCTCATGAGAGAACAGCTCTGAGAGAACTTGTGACTGGCCCATGGTCACACCAGCAGCTGCATGTGGAGGAGTGGGGAATCAAACCTGGTTCTCCCAGATTAGAGTCCAACTCCTGACCACTACACCAAACTGATGGGGTGGGAAGCTGCTGACGGGTTGGTGAAATTTCTCCAGTACTTATTTGCCATGTGCCCAGATGATAAATGGTATACTTAGAAAAATTATATGCCACCTTGAACAAGTCTCTGGAAAAGCAGCACACAGTCATAAAAGGAACAATGATAAAATTATCAATATTAAAACAAAACATTAAAATCAATAAAGACCCTAGCAGGGCTTTCCCCGGGGCGCTGTGCCTCTGCACTGCTCGGGGAAGCCAAGGAGGGGGTGGGGCTTGGTCATGTGCCCGCCCCCTGGGCTTCTCACTCCTGGAGCTGCGCTCCTGTGCGCTCCCACTCCAACGGACCCCTGACACTTAGGCAGAAAAGCTCTCTTAAAGGAGACCAGTTTCTTGACACAGAGTTCAAAGGGATCCTAGAGGTCACCTACTTCAACCCCCACCCTGTGCAGGAATTAGTCAACTACAGCACCGAACTGTGCTTAAAGGAGCACACACATTTTAAAAAATGTTTTAAAATGATTGAAAAAAGCATTTACAGGAGACATTCTTGTGGAGCTGTGCCTTTAAGAAAGGGGGCGGAGCCCCCAAAAGCCCCACTGTAGCTATGGATCTGGATCCAATATATCCCATGAGTGTTCCCTCTAAGCTGAGTTAGTGTGAGCTAGCACACAGTTTTTTAGCCTCCAGCTCACACATTTTTGCCTGAGCTCAGGAAGAATGGCTCCAGAGCAAACTAATTTATGCAGTAGCCAATCACTCACACATAACTTTAATGCCAGTAGCTCACAAAGTAGAATTTTTGCTCACAAGACTCCACAGCTTAGATGGAGCACTGACCCTGTGTATTGGAAGAGAATGGGGAAATCCTTGCTGATGTGAGGGAGGTGTGGGGTTTGCAGAAAACCCTTAAAGATGGCATGCTTCAGAGCTAGCAAGAGACTGACAAAATATATGTGAACTGGTAGGCATTTCATAATTGTGCAAGACAACAGGGAAAAACCGCTGGCATACCCTGGACCGATATTCTGGAGCCCCATCCAATAGTACATGTCCTAACACTGTTGCTGCCATCACATTTTGGCTGGGGTAATGGTTGCTGTTTCCTACCTACTGGAATGACTTCTCTGATTGCTCAGGAAATTATTTAGCAGAAACACTTTCCTAGGGGGACTTGTGGCTGGCTCCCTCCCTCAAAGCTGCAACACCCCCCCTTGTAAAAAACCACATTGTCTGAGAAAATCCTCACTATGACCGTTAGCAGGGCTATTTTGGGGCAGGATTGCACAGGAACGGAGTTCCGGCTGGCTTCTGAGTTGGCCGCACCTACAGCCTCCCCCCCCCCCCCCCCGGTTCCCCAGGTGCCTTGCAAGCCACAGGGCACCTGGGGAAGCCAAGCTGATCCAGAGAGGGAAGGCAGTTTAAACTGGCTCCCCTCCTCGGGTTCCCCAGGCAGCCCACAGCCGCAGGGCTCCTGGGGAAGCCGATCCTGGGAGGAAGCTGCTCTGTCAGGGGTGTGGCCTAATATGCTAATGAATTTCTGCTGTTGGGTGTGGCCTAATATGCTAATTCTACAAAATATGCAAATTCTGCAAAAAAAGCCCTGACCATTAGCATGAATGGTGCAGTGGTTAAGTGCATGGACTCTAATCTGGGAGAACCAGGTTTGATTCCCCACTCCTCCACCTGCAGCTGCTGGATGACCTTGGGCAAGCCATAGTTCTGTCAGAGCTGTACTCGAAAGAGCAGTTCTTGAAAGAGCTCTCTCAACCCTGCCTACCTCACAGGGTGCTCGTTGTGGGGAGGGGAAGGGAAAGGAGTTTGTAAGCCACTTGAAGACACCTTTGGGTACTGAAGGGCGGGGTATAAATCCAATCTGTTGTTTTTCTTTTCTTCTTCCTTACCCAGAGCCTTCCTTCCTCTTTTGGACTATTTTGTCCAACCTTTTAGGTTAGCAGAAGTTTCCCAAGAGAAAGCCTCTCCCTGCTTAGTAATGAACGCCCTAGAATCAAGTTTATTATTTTTGCCCTTGCACAACAATCAGACATCTTTTTTTATGCAGCAGGGCTTAGGGCTCTTGTAGGCTCCCCCCTCCCCCGAAATGTTCCATCTGATGAAATCCCAGGACATTTCCTTGCAGCATTAGTTCTGCATGGACAATGTTTTCTTCCCTCGGCAAAGTGCATAGTAAGTACCTTGGATTGATCATTTTACCCATTTCTCCTGTGCAGAGGAGTTTCCCAGGTGGCTGTCTTGAGAAAAAAGCTGTTGTAAAGTGAAGGGAAACTGGCAAATGCTTTAGTAAAAGCCCAGCCCAAGCTTTGAGTTGAAGAAAAACCTGAAAGGCAAGACTGACTCTTTGTGTTACCTTGTCAGAGAAATCCCAGGATGGCTTACCTGGGCGGAAGAGCAAAGACAGGTTCTTCAGCCCAAATACTCTTCTACTGCCCCTACAAAGACAGTTTCTTCTATTGCTGTTTTTGTGCTAGATTCGTGCTTCTGGGCAGGGGCATTTATCTTGTTTTGGTAGAAGACCATTCCTCCTGAGCGCTCTCTTTTGACTCTGCACACTACTTTTTTAAAAACGGTAGGAACTTACGGCTAGGCCATTTGGAGAAGACAAAATGGAAACTCTCTCACCATCACACAAACGCACACACGCTCAGCACCTTTCAGACCATATGGGGTTATTCCCCAGGAGTGTTTATATCTTTAGCCAGCCCACTTAATCTATTTTATTCACTAGCAATGGCTATAAACAAATCGCTGACTGAAGTCGAGGACACAAACCCCACTGCAAAACTGCAGCAGAAATCGGATGCCTGCTGGTCTGGGTTACTGCTTGTCTGCCATCTAATTTTGAGGATATATTCAACCTTGAAAGGGCTTCTGGAACTGTGTAGAAGAACTGTTTAGAACAGGCTGAAAATATTCAGTTTGTACCCACAGGATCTCAGTTGCAGGATAAGACCTCAGTTCAAAAGTTCCGTGCAAATGAAACATTGTTATTTATACTTTACTTTCCTCAGTGTTTTGTTCATATCATAAATAAAAGTTTTGTTGTTTTGGTTAACCCCATGGGGCTGTGTGTCCAAGGGAAAGAAACACACACACACAACTTAGTATCTCAGTCTATATATACGTATATTTTAGGATATGAATAAATGAGATTTGTCATAGTGATCACTTGTTTGAAGTAGTCATTCAGGAAATATGTCCTCTTTTTTGCTTTTCAAAATATGGTAACCTTATACAGAAGTCAATTCCAGTGGGACATGTATTAATGTTCGGCACTGGAGCATGGGTCTTACTGAACTAGTCTCAAGGAATCTCCCAACTTGAGCCTTTTTCTTAGGCAGCTGTTTTCTCAGAGAGCCAGTCTGGTGTAGTGGTTAGTGGACTCTAATCTGGGAGAACCGGGTTTGATTCCCCACTCCTCCACTTGCACCTGGCTGGATGACGTTGGGCAAGCCATAGCTCTGTACCAGCTGTTCCCTCAAGGACAGCTTGGGAAAGAGTTCTCTCAGCCCCACCTACCTCACAGGGTGTCTGTTGTGGGGAGGGGAGGGGAAAGGAGTTTGTAAGCCGCTCTGAGACTCTTAAGTGAGTGAAGGGCGGGATATAAATCCAATCTCTTCTTCTTCTTCTCTTCTTCTCAGAACGTTGATACAACTTTTTTACATCATGAAACAAACTTGTCTGATGTACCCTACTCTACATGCTGACCAAAATGGTATTTATGCTGAATTCTGTGTTTTAAAAACACATGATAATTGTGAAATATGTGAGAACATTCGTCTAATCAGGTTTATGCGCAGGAGTCATGCTGGAATTTTTTTTAAAGTTATTTATTGATACATGGTACATATTGCTTTGCTCTCTGAGTAGACTGAAAGGCACTTGACACAATACATTCCACCTGGTTATATTGCACGTAATTGCGGAGCTGGATGACTTCTGGCCCCGTTTCTCTCGTTTCCCATTACAGACCTATATGGGCGCCATATTGTCCATTCATTTGCATGCTTATGGCAGCTGTTAATTCCCACTTTGGAGGCAATTCACAAGCAGTAGAACCCATCCGCCAAAGTGAAGCCCCATTACATTTCAATGAGAGGCTTTTAAGCACATTTCTAGCTCTCTCACTCAAAACAATGTGACTTGAAAGTGCTTCACTTTGGTAAGATCACGTCCTGAGAGACAAAAAGGTTGCAGAGAGCCTTATAGCTGAAAAAGCCTGCCCGTAGTTGTGCAGAGAGCTGGGAACACAAAATGCAGTCAAAAATTTTTATAGACATACATGGTGGCCTGAAGACTAGCAAAATGGTAGCAAGCAGATTTCCTGATAGGACTAATTTGTGTGTCTGGAACTAAAGTGTCCCTATGGAGGTAGAAGGCTGAGGATACTCTCCTCCTACCTCCATCCCCCATGCTGTGAAACTTTTGAGTCTCACAAGACTTTGCCTTCTAAGCCACAACTGGCAGGCCCTAAGTGAGCAGCAACGGCTGGGACTAAAAGCACACGGCAATGCGTACGTTCCATCCCAAGACACTGCAGACCGCTTGGACAGCGGCCTACAGTTGGATAGGATCTGAAATCCCTTGAATGGCAGGCCGCAGAGTTCCCATCACCCCAGAGATTGGTAGATTTCTTGGGGAGGCACAGGTTTCCCCAAACTACGGGGCTCAGGTCAGTTGCCCAAAGGATGGCTTTTACTTGAATTAATGTGCCTATTAGAGCGACCAAAGGCAAAGGAAGGCAGGACTCCTGCAGCTGGCCAGAGGATGGTCTTCCATCTGGAACAGCTTGTTAGAAGGAACGTTGCATCCGCTGAAATGACGGCACAACTATCCAAAGAAAAACAGTCCAGATTTCCTTTGCCTTGTAGGTCTCCAGGCCAGTTCCCAACATCCTGTCATGTTCTAGTACAACCAGCATTGTAAATCCTACACAGAGTTATGCCCTTCTAAGACCATTGACTTCAGTGGACTTGGTATAGGCTACCTCTGCTTGGGTTCCATTGTAAGAAACAGAACTGAGCATATGGCCATGAGGTTAACAGCAGGCTTTGTACTCAGAGATCAGAAAGCAGATTTGATATTAATCTTCCTGCTGTTGCCAGTCACAGCATTTGATGCTTCCCCACAGAAATGAGCAGTGGCCACTGGCTCCTATGGTGAAAATAAGAGCACTGCACTCAGGGAATATGGGTAAAACCTCCCTCGCATCCTAGATGCTGGGTGGCCTGGCCCCCTCTGACAGCATTCGGGGGGTGAGGGGCTTCATTTGAACCTCTGGGGGCCTGACTGCCCTCCACACATAATTTGCATTTTGATGGGAATTTTGTTCAGTTTAATAATAATTCCCACCGACCCACCCACCCCTACTGGCCCTCTGCACTGCACAGAAGGCTGCAAATGTTGCCCGCTACTGATGCAGCTGGGTTATCTCTGGGCCATCCAAAAAACATCTGTTAGGACCTCTGAGCGGCACAGGGCCTGATGCTGACAATGGTGAAGTGACTCCCCTGGCAGCTGAGGAGGCCAGCCTCGCATTCGGTCATCGTCTGCTGGGCAGTACTGCCATCCAGTTGCACACAAATGCTTATTCCGTTGCCGCTGCAGGGCCCCTCTGGTCTGCACGTGCATTTGTTGGTGGAATCTAAATGGAAATCACAGGGGTCATTTCGTAGAAAAAGAGGTGCAGGAGCTCATTAGCGTAACTCATTTGCATAACTCATCTGCATATGCCACACCCCCTAGCATACCGGAAGTGTGTCAGAAGGCAACACCCACCCCTCAGGCTCCACTCCACAGGTGAGTGAAACTGACCTGCTCTTCCTCCATTCCCTTCCCCATCCAATACTTCGTGCAATAAAAATAAGCGTAAAGAACACACCCTCATTCTCTTCCTGCTCCCTTGAAACCACCAGGTTTCAAGTAGATTTGAGATACCCAGGACATGTGCACCACCCATCCCTTTCCCTTCCCCTTCCCCTCCCCACAACAAGACACCCTGTGAGGTAGGTGGGGCTGAGAGAGGTCTTTTGAGAACTGCTCATGAGAGAACAGCTCTGAGAGAACTTGTGACTGGCCCAAGGTCACACCAGCAGCTGCATGTGGAGGAGTGGGGAATCAAACCCGGTTCTCCCAGATTAGAGTCCAACTCCTGACCACTACACCAAACTGATGGGGTGGAAGCTGCTGATGGGGTTGGTGAAATTTCTCCAGTACTTATGTGCCATGTGCCCAGATAAAAAATGGTATACTTAGAAAATTTATATGCCACCTTGAGCAAGTCTCTGGAAAAGCAGCACACAGCCATAAAAAGAACAATGATAAAATTATCAATATTAAAACAAAACATTAAAAACAATAAAGACCCTAACAGCGCTTTCCCCGGGGCGCTGCGTCTCTGCGATGCTCGGGGAAGCCGAGGAGGGGGCAGGGCTTGGTCATGTGCCCGCCCCCTGGGCTCCTCACTCCCGGAGCTGCGCTCCTGTGCGCTCCCGCTCCAACGGACCCCTGGGAAGTCATAAACCAGCAAGTTAACCCATAGAGAGGAAAATCAGACCAGCAGTTGACTTAGCAGTGTGGGCTCAAAAAATGAAAAGGGAAAGCCTGAAAGAAGCAGAGGAGAAAGGACGAGGAGGAGAAGCAGCAGCAGCAGCATTGGATTTATACCCCGCCCTTCACTCAGAGTCCCAGAGCAGCTTATAGTCTCCCTTCCCTTCCTCTCCCCACCCTGTGAGGTAGGTGGGGCTGAGAGAGCTCTGAGAGAATTGTTTGTGAGAGAACAGCTCAGAAAGAACTGTGACGGATCAAAGTTTCCCAGCTGGCTGCATGTGGAGGAGTGAGGAATTAAACCTGGTTTTCCATATTACAGTCCACCGCTCTTAACTACTACACCAAACTGGGCATGTGAAGTGGCTTTTCAAATATGTAAAAGGGCGAAACGATAGTCTACCTGACCCATTCAGTACAAGACCAGAGGCAACTGGTTTAAAATAAACAGTGGAGCAAGAAGCTCCTAACCATAAGGGCAATTTGTCAGTACAACAAGATGCGTCGGGAGGGTGTGAAGTCTTGCTCCTTGAGGGTTTTCTTCCAGCTGTAAGAGCACAAACTCAGAAGGGACCCAACTGGCTTTGGCCTATTGGAGGGTTCATAGCCTGCCCCAAGGCAAATGGCAAGCATGGTGGGGTGGGGAGAGATAGTTCATGCCATGCATTTCCTAACCCAGGGGTCCCCAGCCTTTTTGAACACATGGGCAACTTCAGGATTCTGACACTGTGTGGTGACTGCAGCCACAAAATGGCTGCCACAGGAGGTAGAGCCAGCCACAAAATGGCTGCCACAGCTTCCCTTTAGTCATCCAGTGAAGATCCTTTGTGTTGTGGTGGCAGCTGACTGCCAAGGCTATAGTTTTAAAAATTCTGTGCAGCCAGTCAGAAGCTTTGCTGGGCAAAAGCCCCACCTGGATCCACGCACTTTCTAAAAACACTTGGTGGGCAATCTGTGATGTCCCCTGTCTCAGACCTCCAGACTTCATGGCAAGAGAGAGTAGACAGCTAGATAAGCACAATGGTCTTTCCTTCCTGTCTTTACTCTTCTGCCGCTGTCCCCTTTGATATGTAGACTGTGTTCTCCGGGACAATCTCCTTCCTGCTGTTCACTCTCTCAGACGAAGCTCCCCCTTCTCCCTGCACACACCAAAGAGGGATGAGACATGCTGTCCTCTCTTGGCGCCATGAGGCAGATGGCCCTCTCGCCATCTGCTTCCATCCTCAGCTAGTAAGGTCTGTCCTGTCCTTACCCTTTCCTATTCAAAAGTGTACTTCTCAAATAAAGAGAGAAGTATTTCTTTGTTAAACTTGCAACAGGGCTCTGTGTTTCTCTGTCAGCTGGGTAACCTGGTAAAGTGATGCTGCTGTGTTCGTAGCTTTATTTAAGTGCTCAGCTAACTAGTGGGAATTGGATTAACTACACTGGTTAACCCCAACAGAATGTTCCTCCTGGGTTATGCTTGGGCCAGACCGAGCACCAGTCCAAGCCCCTGCTAAAAGGCAGGACAACCAGTCTACCCAGTCAACAGCCACAGAGCGTCACAAGCTGAGAATAAGTGCACTAGGTCTCTTTGTGCTTACTGGTTTGAACGCATCATCGTGTGGGTACGGGTGCAGGCTGAAGTATCTACACTTTGAGCTCTTTGAATGAGGCTTGCACATGGTTGAGGGGAAGGGTTGGAGTCTCTTACCATCACACGTCTCCCACAAGTGGCACGAGCCACAAGGTCTCTCAGCCGCGTTGGGCGCTCTGCAGTTTTCCTTGCCAACCAAAGTATACTGTCTTCCCGCGCACTCCAGAGCATGCAGCTGACAAACGGTTAGCCATGTAGCTCTCTTGGTTCTGGTACTTGTTGCACAGATGTCCAGGGAAGGCCTGAAAAGAGAAGCAAGGCATTGTGCTCTCGACCTGGCCCTCCACTCTTTGTAAGATAAGCCGGCACAACTGGTGACCCACTAAGGCCTAAACTACATGTTGTGGCAGTGATGGATTTGAACCCTGTGGCCACCAACACCATTGCACAGAAGAACTGGAGCATTTTAAATGTGCCACATAGCATGGGGGGGACCAGGCAACTTAGTCCCCCCCCATACACTAAAACAGCCACCGGGGGGAGTAAGGCGTGGGGAGGGAAAAAATCACCAGGTTCCCTCACAGCATCATTTCAAATGATCTTATTCTTCTGTAAAACGGCAGCTGCCCACAGGTGGAACCCAAGGCCACCATAACGTCTAGTTTGGCTCTCAAAGGCAACCTCTCTGCCTGTATCTGCAGGGGCCATCCCTATTTCCATAGCTTCACACAGCTTGGTTCCAACGATCAAGAACATCATACCCAACCTTTGCTGTGTCATTCATTTGTTCACTCTGTTTCAGCCTGTGGTGTGCTCTTAAGACAATGCAGTCCTGAGCAGTGTTCCCTCCAAGCTGAGTGAGTGTGAGCAAGCTCACAGTTCTTTAGCCTCCAGTTCGCACATTTTTGTCTTAGCTCAGGAAGGCAGGCTCCAGAGCAAACTAATTTATGCAGCAGCCAAATCACTCGCTCACAACTTTTAAGGCCAGTAGCTCACAAAGTAGGATTTTTTGCTCACAAGACCCACAGCTTATAGGGAGCATTGGTTCTGAGCAGAGTTACATCCTTCTAAGCTCGCTGATTTCAATGGACTTAGAAAGGTACTGCATAGTACTGCGCTGTGAATAAACTTGGAAGAACAAAGGAAAGGCAGGCAAATATTGCTCGACCTGGGAAACCCATCACAAGCAGCTTGTCATTCTCCCCAGACAGATTCTCCAAAGTGCTGCACAAGAAGAACAACTGACTCGATGGAACCCCATTTACGGGGCATCCCATGCAAGAGACGAGCAGAGGTGGCTTGCAACAGTCTTCCTCTGGGCAGCAACCCCAGTCTTCCTCGGTGATCCCCCATCCAAAAACTAACGATGGCGAGATATGCTTTGCTTCCAAGTTCTGAGGAGCTCAGCCTAAGCTGGCCATTTTAGGCTGCACAAACAAGGTACCAAACTGTGAAGAAATGCATTTTTCTTTCTTTGGAGGTTCGAAATGAGCAAAATCTTCACTCTCAGTTTTAATTTTTTCTCTCTCTCTCCCTCTCTGGGCAGAAAGCAGGCAGGAAGGGAGGAAGTCAGTTCAATTGCTTTCCAGACTTATGTCAGTCCACCTTCACACAAGTGCTAATAGAGCATCTATAGAGAGGGACAGAGGAATTGCGTTTTACCCTTTTCTTTTGAATCCCTTGCTCAGTCTGGTGCTGTACTAAAAGAGGGGCTATTTTTGGGCAGCAATGCGCAGGAATGGAGTTCCGGCTGGCTTCCGAGTTGGCCACGCCTACAGCCTCCCCTCCCCCAGGTTCCCCAGGTGCCTCACAAGCCATGGGGTGCCTGGGGAAACCGAGCTGATCCCAGGAGGGAAGGCAGAAACTGCCTTCCTTCCCTCTGGTTCCTCATGCGCCCCACAAGCCGTGGGGCACCTGGGGAAGCTGATCCTGGGAGGGAGCCGCACTGCCAGGGGTGTGGCCTAATATGCTAATTAGTTTCTGCTGTTGGGTGTGGCCTGTTATGCTAATTAGTTCCTGCTGGGCTTTTTCTACAAAAAAGCCCTGGCTAAAAGTATGCCTGTGAACATGTTCTCATTAATAAATACTCTATAACTTTTTATGCTGGCAATGGTTCCCTGTACCACATGGACCTCCACTGCCTGGGGCACACTATTTTAAAAAGAGCACCAAGGGGAAGGCAGTCAGTTGGCAAGTGGCTATTCCTCCAGGGGCACACAAGGCAGTAAGCGGTCCCTGTGGTGATCAGGCGCTGGGCAGCAGGGGATACAGAGGCAAGACCTCAGAACTTGGAAGGGAAGCGAGGAATCCTGATCTTCCCAGTGGGTAATTCCTTACAAAGTTCAGGTGGTGGCAGTGGTTACCCAAGAGGGAAAGAAAAGCCTCTCCAGGTGTTGGGGAAAACCTTAGAGGGCAGGGTGGAGCAGGGACTTCAGGCCTGAGTTGGCCCATTTGGCCACGCAAACTATTGGTTCTGAGAAGCCCTCCCCTTTATTTCACAAGCTCCCTTACGTTTGAAGCCTTAAGATGTTGAGGGGAAGTCGCCGCCAGGCTTCTAAATCTCCAGAATACATTTTCTCTCTCTCCACATTCCACAGATCAAGCAAAGCTGAAGCTCTCCATTCAGCTTCCATCTCTACTAAGACCTATTGACAGCCAGGTGGAATGATGAACCCAAATCAGGGGGACTGAGTGAGCCATAATGTAAATGAAACTCAAAGATTCCTCCAAAGCGCTTTAATCTGTCCTGGGCTCAAGTCCTTGGAAATTTAATTTTGCCTTAGGTAAAAGATGAGCGAGTTATTGCGGACTGAAGAGATGACTCACCCGCACTCCCTGGGGAACTTGCACACGCAGCGCATCTGCTCAACCTTCTCCCATGGTTGGCATTCAGGATCTGTCGGTTCTTTGGTGCTTGGAGGGTTCACGCTGGGCACTGGAGTGAAAGGAAGAACACAAAATCTAGAACAGGGCGGAAACGCAAAGGCAGCATTCTGTCCGCCACGTCTGCCAGAATTGTCTTGTGGGGGCTGTTATTCGCAACATCACTCTTCACTAGCGTTTGTCACAGGCCAAAGTAGTATTTGATTTCTGAGCCACAGAAACTAAACTGGGCCTGGGGCTGAAACCAGTCTGGGAAGTAATGTGGAAGCCTGCGGCTGACATTTCTGAGGAGTCTTCTGTTGCTATTCAGGGGGTGACACAGAAAGCAACACGAAACTGATAAACCCTGGCATAAAAATGACAAACTGTACAGCCCACTTAACACTTCAGAAATGCATACTTTACAAAGTAGTCCTCCTACGTTTTTAGACTGCTCATTCCCTGGAAATAACATTCAACTTTTTTTAAAAAAAGAAGAAGCAATACCCGAAAGTCTAAGACTCTGCACTCTGAAGAATTAACAACACCCAGCTGGGGTGCATTGGTTAGAATGCTGGACTAGGATCTGGGAGGTCCAGGTTCAAATCTTCACTCTGCCATGGAAGCCTGCTGGGTGACCTTGGGCCAGTCACACACTCTCTGCTTAACCTACCTCACAGGGTTGTTGTGAGGATAAAATGGAGGAGAGGCAAATTATGTAGAGTTGTTTGGGTCCTCACTGAGGGGAAAAGCCAGGTGTACATGAATTAAATAATAATAAAATATACAAAATTTTGTGAAAGGATATTTTGCCCAACAGGTCCCAGGCCATAGTTTGAAGGCACATGATGTAGCAACTTTGCTGAAACAAAGCAAGTCATGGCCTGGTCAGTGCCTGGATTGAAGGCCCCCCTGGGCACCCTACACATATATTGCTCTATTCATTTAAACAGCTTTTTAAGAGGAGACTAGATACATTCATGGAGAATAGCAGTACAGTCTTAAACAGATTTAGCGCTGGTAGGAAAGAGCCAGAGTCCAGTAGCACCTTAAAGACTAACAAAATTTGTGGTAGGGGATGAGCTTCCATGAGTCACTGCAAAAGACATTCAGAGTCAAGGCAAAAGACATTCGGAGGTGGTTTGCCATTGCCTGCCTCTCTGTAGCAGACCCTGGACTTCCTTGGTGGTCTCCCATCCAAACAGTGACCACGGCAGACCCTACTTAGCTTCTGAGATCTGACTGAGAGCAGGCTAGCCTGGGCCATCCAAGTCAGGGTGAGACGGATTTACAACCTTCAAAATCCAGTGAAGCCAGCGGGGCTTGGAAGAGTGCAGCTCTGCTGACCTACTGCACTGTAGGACCATCAGCGGACTTTTAGCAGTGATGGCAAAAAGGAAACCTTGAGGCTCCAAGGCACAGCACCCCTGAAAGCAGCCATAAAGGGTAGGAGGCTTCTGCCTTTCTTCTGCGCTTGTGATTCTCCCAGAGGCATCAGCTGGCAACTGAGAGAAACAGACTGCTGCCCTGGATAGACCTCATCCGGCAGGACTTTTCTGGCATTCGTATGTAGGAGGAGGCACTGGATTTAGTGAATCTGTGTTCCTGTGACAGCCCTTAAATCACGTTCGTTAACTGGATTTGTGCTTTGGGAGGGTTTGAAAGTTCCCCTTTCCCCAGAACATCCCTTGTACACTTTGGGGGCAGGGGGGAAAAATCAAAATGTGGAAGATTGAGCAAAAACGAGATAAACGTGCAGCACGGCTTTTCTGACGCCTGACAGCCTCATCAAACTTTGATGCCTGACATTTTTAGTGCCTTTAAATCAACTCCTGGGCCTGAAGAGTCCCCCCTGAAACATGGGAGGCCTCTTGTTTTTGCTCAGAATTAATTTTCTACCTGTCTCTTTATACTCCCCTGGAAAAGGAAGGCAGTCTGCCTTCTAGTTTACAACGAGGCACCACAGAATCTATTGATCCCTTTCACGACTCCTGCTGGCGAGAGGCCAATTATGTTTACGCTTAGTTTGGAACCTCTCCGAAAAACCGTTAATCCAGCACATCCATTTTAAATCTATGTTTTTAAGACATACAGCTTTTCTGCGCATCTCACGTTTATCTCCTCTTCCCCACCGTATTGGGCCACAGGAACAGACAGCTTTAAAAGGGTATTAGACAGATTCATGAAGGATAGGACTATCAGCCGCTACTAGCTGTGGGGACAAAGGAAACTCCTATGTGCAGAGGCAGCAAATCTCTGAATACCAGTGACAAGAAGGGACATCAAGGGAAGGCCTCGGCCTCTATGCCCTGTTGTTGGAACTCCAGACAAACTGGTGGGCCACTGTGTGAGACAGGATGCTGGAGTAGATGGACCACTGGCCTGATCCGGCAGGGCTCTTCCTACGTTCTTAGCCAGGTGCCTTGATGACCTTCTCCCTCACGTGGAGCATAATGGTCAGCATCTGGGACCTTCAGCGGAATCCAACAACCAGCAGTACTAAAGGGGTGCAGGCCATGGCTCCGGGGCAGAGCATCTGTTTTCCATCTCTAGCATCTTCAGTTAAAAGGATCAGGGGGTAGATGGTGTGAAAGACCTCCACCTGAGATCCTAGGGAGCAGTCAAAGTAAGCAATTCTAAAACTTAATACGCCAATGGTTTGACTTGGTATAAGGCAGATTCATGTATTCAAGTGAGTAAACCCATCAGATGTTTGTAGGCCAGACTGTCGGCGTCCTTCTCTCTCATCCACAAACTGCTGCATTTGGAATCAGACCTCAGCCCTTCTAGAACCTATCCGTATCTTAAATGGATCTATCATGCCTTGATCCTTTCTGCAACAACAACAGGAACATAGTATATAAACCAGTATTATATAAACTAAGCATCGTGGGCAATACTGTGAATAACAAAAAAAATCTGCTATTTAAAATTCCATATGCTATTTTATTAATCTCTACTTTCTCTCCACAAAATTCCAGAAAATCGAAGAATGGAAGGCTTCACAATAATCTCACTGGAAAAAATTGTAAAGATCTTTGATCGGCATTCAGATATTGATTGAGGCAGGAATGCCACGAACCTGGTTCGGTCTGTATGAAAGGCGACGGGGTTCATGAGGTTTGTGATTCAGTTTGTGGCTTGCCCACAAACCACCAACCGACCAGCATTTTTGTGGCTTGTGCCCATCCCTTCCATTCTGCGGTTTTCTGGAATTTGGAATATATGCCCCCTGAGGAAGACTGGAAATCAACAAAATGAGTTTTGTCCACCTAGGGACTCATCAAGCAGGAAGGAAGGAAGGGAGGAAGGAAGGGAGGGAGGGAGGGAGGGAGGGAGGGAAGGAAGGAAGGAAGGAATTTCTGGAATTGTGAAAGAGAAATTGGCCAAACATTGACAAATTATTGGACTGAGTCTTTGTAAAAAATTATTTCTATTGAAACTTTATTAAGCTATAGGAGTATAAATACAGGCATTGACATTAAAAGAAGGCAACTTTTGCACCAAAACAATGAAAGGCTCTTTCCTCTTTCGAGAGTAGATTAGTAGTCCATTTATCTGAGCCTAGTAGGTCATCTAATGCACACCAAATGTTTTTAGAAAGTGGGTGTGGCCAGGTGGGGCTTCTACCCAGTAAGGCTTTTAATCAGCTACTGGAGATTTGATTGGCTGTGCAGATTTTTAAAAACATTGCTTTGGCAGCCGCTGCCATCACAGTACAAGGGTCTTCATTGAGTTAATGAAAGTAAGCAACCCCAGCCATTTGGTGGCTGGCTCCGACTCCTGCAGCAGCTGTTTCGTGACAGCCATTTTGTGTCTGAACCATGCCATGCCAGGATTCCAAAAGTGCCTGCAGGACCAAAAAGGCTGGGGACCCCTAGTTTAATGGTATACCTAAGGAAGCCTCAGCATAGTCTGGGCTTGGATGGGAAAGACTGCCCTGGATAGGAATGGGAACAAGCCACAAAAATGCTGGTCGGTTGGTGGTTTGTGGACAAACCACAAACTGAATCACAAACCTCATAAACCCAGTCGCCTTGCATACAGACCGAACCAGGTTCGTGGCATTCATGCCTCAAACAGCTGAGCCACAGGGGCAGCCTACTCCCGCGGCCCAGCTGTTTCTGATCTAAACAAGCCACGGGAGCAGTTTGCTCTGTGTGGCTCAGCTGTTTAGAGCCCCAGACAGCTGAGCCATGAGAGTATGCTGCCCTTGTGACTTAGCTGTTTCTGATCTAAACGGCTGAATGGCCAGGAGCAGTTTACTCCAGCTGCTCAGCTGTTTTGGTGGCTTTCGCAGGGAGGAGAAAGCATGGGTTTAATCCCCTGCTTATTGCTCCCCATGAACTGCCTTAAAAGTTTGTGGAGATTCATGGCTGGGGCTGCAGTTTGTGAACCACAACCCATCCAAAATTCGACATGAACAAAAGTTCGTGAGCCGGTTCATGCCCATCCCTAGCTCTGGAACCCCACAGAATCAGCTGTGAACTTCTCAAAGGAACAGCTGCGTAAAAACATAACGAATGAATAGCTAGTACTTGCAGGAAGATCAAAGAATCTTTATTTGCCTCAAAGAATCATAACAGAACCTACCTGTTCTCCTGCACTGGATGTTGTCAATGTCAGGAGACCACTTCAGGCTAGACTGGCACAAGAGAAGACTTTGCCCCTCCAGCTGCATGCCATCTGGGCACGACAGTCTCACTTTCTCACCGATTTCATACAAACGTTTCTCTGGGTCTCTTCTCATTCCTCCTTCCAATGCAGGTAATATACAAGCTGTTTCTAAAAAACAAAAAAGAGAAGCAAGTAAAAGAGTGAGTTCTTTATTAATAAATAAGTAGCTATTTTCTCTACCTTCTGGATGGTTTTAACTTTTCTGTGTCAAGGGCTGGGTTTGTCCTTCACCTGCCAAAGGCTATAGATGAATCATCCTAACTATCACTAGAGTAAATGGTACCAGTAGCCCTTGAGAGCTGGGATGGTAGAATCACACCCGCATTCCATAACAACCATCAGTTGTTTCTGCCTTTTTGTGACACAAGGGCTCCTGCACCTTTAATCATTGAGAACCAGTGTGGTGTAGTGGTTAAAGTGCTGGACTAGAATCTGGGAGACCTAGATATGAATCCCCACTATTTCACAGAAGCTTGCTGCATGGTGCCAATCATACATTCTTTGTGCCAATCATACACATCCTTGGTACCATTCATACACTCTTAGCCTAACCAACCTCATAGGGTTGTTTTGAGGTTAAAATGGTGGAGAGGAGAAAGCTGTAAGCTGCATTCGGTCCCCACTAGGAAGAAAGGCAAAATGAAGAAGATAAATAAATACATGGCAGACAGAAATTACAACAGGCGCATCTTCTCCTGATAAATGGTAGGTTGTACTCAACAGCCAGATCTATGAAAAACATACTCTGGCATTCCATAGGTCCAGTGATCCATTTGAGGGCTTCACCGCACGTAGCAACAGAATTTCCTACAACAGCATATCCGTCATTGCACGAGTAGATGATGCTTTTACCTACAGGATAAGATAAATCTGCATCCTAAACAAAAAGAGGGGGAAAAGAAAACTTGGGAATCAATGAATGGAAACAACCCCCCCCCCCCCAAAAAGGATAAATACTCATGCATACTACCCCAAAGTCTTTTCACTGGAGTTGCAAAGCAAATCAAGCGATTCTTTCTTCTTTCCTTAATTTGCAAGGTTATGTTACTGAACTCAAGAATCTTGATCTCCTGGGCACAGACTTTGTGTTATGCTTATCTTTCCTATATAATAAAGCCGTTTTCAAGTGGCAAGATTCCATGGGGCGCCAAAATCAGGTGGCTGGAAGGACTGCCACTCAAAAGGGGGTCCCTGGCCACTGGCTGCATTCTCTCCCTGCTTTGCCTCAGTCCCGCCCACAGAGCCACCGGCCAGCATCCTGGCCTCAGTCTGGAGGAAGCCAGGGAAGGGGAAGGACCGACTGGGTGCTAGGGCCACTCTTCTCCTCCGCCAACTGCCAGGTGGGTCTAACTGTCCCCTCAGTGGCCTGCTTCTGTCAGTGAAAAGACAATGGACTTTCAGCATAACCCCCTCCCCCACACACTGCCAGCGTGCCCAGAATAAACTGTCAGAATAAACTGTGAAACAGGGGGCCGTTTCACACAGCGCCCCGTAGTGCTTCAGGACCAGTACAAGAACTGAAGAACGCTTGGGAGGAGGTTTCGAGGTAAACCGGCTCAGGAATGCTTCCCCAATGGGAGAGGCACGTTTCTGTGTGAAAGGGCCAATATGTTCCGTTAGGGAACTGGTACTAACATGGTTCTGTGTGAAATGCCTGACAGAAACTGTTACTGAAGAGTTCCTGAAACGGAACATATTGGCTGTGTGAAATTCCTCAGGCTCTCTCTCCTGTTTAGCTCCACCATGGCTGGCTGGCTAATGAGGTGGGCCAGTGACCATCAAACCATTCTCTTCAACCCCCTGCTGTGCGGCTGACTTCCCCCTAGGGTTGCCATTCTCCAGGTGGGACCTGGAGATCTCCCATATGACACAGATCAGTTCCCCTGGAGAAAATGGCTGCTTTGGAGAGTAGACTCTATGGCATTTTACCCTGCTGATTCCTTCCATCCCCTTCTCAAAAAAATGCTGTCCTCTACAGGATCCACCCCACAAATCTTCAGGTATTTCCATCATAGGGTTGCCAGGTCTGGGTTGGAAAATCCCTGGAGACTTTGGGGGTGGATCCAGGAGAGGGTGGGGTTTGGGGAGGGGAGGGGCCTCAGCATGGTACAATGCCATAGAGTCCACCCTCCAAAGCAGCCATTTTCTCCCGGGGAGCTGATCTCTGTCAGCTGGAGATCAGTTGTAAAAGTGGGAGATCCCCAGGCCCCACCTGCAGGTTGGGAACCCTATTCCATCATCAGAACTGGCAACTTTCCCCTCAGTGACCATTGCTAGGCAATCAAGCTTGCTTCTCTGAAAGCCCCTTTCCACACCTACGTTGGGCTCTCGGAGAAAACTCATTGGGGCCAGCTGAACAGAATGCCATAGAGGCCACCCTCCAAAGCAGTCATTATCTCCGGGGGGGGGGGGGGATCTCTTGTCTGGAGTTCAGTTGTGATACCTGGCAATCTTCAGGCTCCACCTGGAGGTTGGGTACCCTAGGCGTAGCAGTAAGTGCTTCAGAGCAGGATCTGCTAGACCCAGGTTCTGGCTGAGTGGGTAATTTTGGGCCAGTCACAGAGTTTAAGCCTAACCTACCTCACAGGGTTGTTGTGCAAGTCAAAAGGGGGAGAGGAGAATGATGTCAGCTGCTTCAGTCCCCATTGCAGAGAAAGATTACTTTTCCACCAGGGGAAGTATGGTTGTCAATCTCCAAGCGAGAGCTGGAGATCACTCAGAATTATAAGTGCTCTCCAGATGGCAGAGATCAGTTTCCCTGGAGAAAACTGTGGACTCTATGTCCTTAAACCTTGCTGAGATGGACCCCTTATGACAGCCAATGTGACATAGCAGTCAGGGCTTCAGAGCACAGTGGAGGCTGTGCAGGGGGAGATGGAAAGTTGAAGAGTGAGGTTGATGTTGGCTGGAAAGGAGATAGTGTTGCCAACTCCAGGTGGAAAATTCCTGGAGATTTGAGGGATGGAGCCTGGAGACGGTGAGGTTTGAGGAGGGGTGGGACCTCAGACAGATACAATGCCATAGACTCAACCCTCCAAGCCAGCGAGTCCCTCATGGGGAATTATTGTTGCCAATCTCCAGGTGGGAACTGGAGATCACTCAGAATTACAACTGTTCTCTAGGGGGAGGGGGGAGGAGATAGAAAGCTGAAGCCAGGGGGCAGATAATGATACATTGATGGTTGGCTGGGAGGTAGGGTTGCCATCTCCAGGTTGGGAAATTCCTGGAGATTTGAAGGGGGGGACCCTGGAGAGGGTGAAGTTTCAGCAGGGGTGGGACCTCAGAGAAGTTCAATGCCATAGACTCCACCCTTCAAACCACCCATTCCCTCAGGGGGAACCATTGTTGCCGATCTCCAGGGGAGGGATGGGGATCACGCTGAATTACAACTGCTCTCCAGATGGTAGAGATCTTCCCCTGAAGAAAATGGTGGACTCTGTGTCATACCCTGCTGAGGTCACCACAGCAAATTGACACTGAGTTCCCAAGGCCGGGGCACTCTCCCAGAGCCTCTTTCTAGAGCCCGTTGTATTTATTTTCACAAGGAGCCTTATTCCTAGTATGTTATATAAAATCCAAGGTGGTTTTTTTAAAAAACAACATGATTTTTTAAATTTTGGTGATCATTTTTATTAGCAGCCTTGGGTTTGTATCTTTGGAGGAGAGGGGGTAGGGAAAGCAAGATGCAATCTGAATCACAAGGAAGAGTAAAAGATGAGTTTTTTTTCAAGGTAAGCCAAAGCCAATGTCATACAAAAACTGTACTACTAAGTAAATACTAGTAGTATACAGTTAGTATTCGTGGAGTACATATGGGAGAGACTATGGGGAACATCCCTTTCTGTTTCACCTACCTGAACATATCCATTTTCCAAGGGAGGAGGCGGTGGGCAGGATTCTGTACCAAACCCAGACATATCAAAGCAGTGGGGTTCTATTGAACTATACAGCAAAACATTTAAAAAGACCATGATTAATTTTTTTCTCCAGTGTTCAAGAGATTTATCACCATTCATTCCACAATGCCTCTCTTCTCAGGAAGTCTGTTCCCCAAGGCCATTAACTTTCTATCAGATGCTTTATGAAGAATTTAAAATTTTATAACAATTTTTATTTTACTTAAAGATTGTTCTTACATGGAAGTCCCAGGAGTCTCTGGGACAGGTTTATAACTAGGTCCAGAACCCACATATCTTCATAAATACTGCTGCATCTGATCCTCCCAGGCCTGTTACTGGAGGGGTCTTGGAAAAAGTGGATTTAATCTCACCACCTGCTCAGAAATGTTGCACTCAACCTTGAAGCAGCTTCAGAAGCTGATTCAGAAATAATAAATTTTTACAGAGAGAAAAGGGGGTAATTTTGGCTGACTTCTCCCTCCTGCAGCAGACCTTTGACGTGTGCCCCCCCCCCTGCTGTTCCGGGGGATCCTCTGACACCCTGAGGAGTAAGTGGAATTTGGGGCTGCAACAGGAGGGGGGGCAGAGTGGTCAGTGCTCCACTGATGGAAATCCTTCTATCAGCAGAAGGTTTTGGTGGCATCCAGACCAAAATTTATTTATAAAAGTGGAGAAACGAAACAAAACAAAAAAGCCTGAACCCATACAATGTAGTTTCATGGGGGGGGGGGGGAAGGGAGTGATAACTCCTGTGCCAGATCTACTCCATGAATGGTATAATCTAATCTAATCTAATCTGATCTAGACAAATCTAATCTTTCCTCAGTTGCTAACCCTAGAAACAATGGATTAGCAGAATCTATACAAACGGTAGCAGACAATTTTAGGAAGCGAGGTATGGACTCTTGCAATCTCATACCATTATCTAAGTGGCTCTCTGAACAAACAAATGATTTACTAGGAATATAATTTATTAGTTGATATATTACTTTTTTCTGGAAAAGGAAACAAGTACTGTGCTAAGTTTCTAAAATGAGAAGTCCTATATTGTCTGACTTGGACACTCTCCTCCTTCATCTTAGAGCTGCGATTTCTGCTGCGGTTCCTTTAACAATAAACAGAGATCCTCTTCACATTCGAAATCCTTTTTTAGCCAGAATTCAAAAGGCCCCTCCAGTCTGGTCAAATGCTTTCATCCATGCCCTGGAGATTTCCAGCTTCTGCTTTTCAAGTTTAGTTTCCTGTACTGCTTTGGCGACTTCAGGGCAGCTTTGGAGAAGAACCCTCAGTGTAAGCCTTTGGGATCACACCAGCCATTATCATATTTCAGGAGATTAATCTTGGTATCGATGGGCTCCTGCTGCCTTTATGGGTGCTCCATCACACTTCGCATATAAAGAGATGGAGGCAGGGTGGGACCATACCACTTATTATAACCTACCTCAGCAGACAGTAGGATCCCATGACCTTAGATCCAAACCCGGTGTGTCAGATACACAATCAATGCAGGCCAGCCCTTAAATGGTTTATAATCGCATCAGTATACTGACACAACACATGATTTTGCTTCAGATAATTTCCTATTTTCCCCCTCACTTCTCATTTAACTGGACTTTATAAATATTTTTGTATAATTATTGTCCATAATTTTATTTGTTGATTATCCTTATAAAAATCCTTATAAAGATAGCACAGAACAAAAATCAGACAGCCCCGCTTGTCCAATTGAACCATATGTTCTATATCATGCGGTGCCTTAACAATGCAGTCCTATTAAGAGTTATGCCCTTCTAAGGCCATTGACTTCAGGTGATTAAGAAGGGTGTAACTCTATTTAGGGATGCACTGTAAATTAACTAAACCAGCTTTGCAGTACAAACCTCAGAGAAAAAAGGGGCGTGTGAGAGAGATCCAAAATTTGGTTTGAAATGTATGTATGTGTGTGTGGGGGTGCTTGTGTTGCAATATTTTTATTCATAGCATTGTGAAATTTTCTCAGTGTTAATTAAATGAAATTACCATGCAAATTTAATACGCTGGTCTGGGAAGAATGTTAGTAAAATCCAGTTGGATATGATGTTGCCAAACAAATATTTAGTTCAGTGTCCATTTTGGTCTTTGAAACAATATCAAAGGCAAGCTGAGTTAAATGTTTTGGTTACAATTTAGTAACATTAAAACATGTAACCTGATGAATCCAGGACCTGTGAACACATGAAGCTCCCTTGTTCCATGGGTCCATCAAAGTCAGTACTGCCTGCTCAGACTGGCAGCAGTCTCAAGCAGAGGTCTTTCACCTTATCTGCTGCCTGGTCCTTTGAACTGGAGGAGCCAGGGACTGAACCTGTGACCTTCTGGATGCCAAGCAGATGCTCTACCACTGAGCCATAGCCCCTCCCCTATGATACTGTATTTTCTCTTGGCACAATCTCTTTACCGAAAATGCTGCAACTCATCATCCTCACACTGACGGTTTTCAGTTGCTTTTCCAATGCAAGACCTTCCGCCACCACTGGGATAGGGATTATTACAGCTTCTATCTCTCGATTTCCTCCCTCCTGCACAAGAGCTCCAAGAAGACCAACAGCTCCAACCACCATCAATGACACCTGCATAATGCCGGGGAAGGACAGGAATCATCTTACAATAGGTCATCAGGCAGCACACACAATGCAACCACTAGGTATTTATGTCCTGAGGTGGCTATGACAGCCTCTCCCAGTTGTGGGTAGGTCTTCAAGTATTTGGAAGCTACTGGGGCAGCTCAAATGCTGCCTTGCCCCTGAGCTTCAGAATGGTCCCAGCCACATTCTGTGACCCCCCTCTCAGCTAATCCATGAACAGAGCACTTTGGGAGAGTCAGCATGGAAGGGACCTCAGCTAACAGGAAGTATTTGAGGACAGTGGGGAAAACAGAAATAAAACCAACAATCTTCTGAAAACTGTAAAATTTATGAGTTTATCAGCTGTGGGGAAAGCGTTGAAAGCAAACATATTTAGACATCCCCAGACAAAGCTGAATGTGAAATGTGTAGGGGCTTTTAAAAAAAAGTTTCATTCCAATAAGTTTCCACTTCCGCCCTGCACTACTGGCATTAGGCATTGCTTTATTTGGTTTGCTTTGGGTTTTGGTCCAATGCTTCCTCCTGTCTCATACTGTTCTGAATAAAGGTTTCTCAAATGCACCTGTCAGGAATTTTGACTAAGGATCGGGGTGGAAAGAGCACGCAGGTGGAGAAAAGAGGAAGAAGAGAAGAAGAAGAGATTGGATTTATATTCCGCCCTTCACTCACTTAAGAGTCTCAGAGCAGCTTACAAACTCCTTTTCCCTTCCCCTCCCCACAACAGGCACCCTGTGAGGTAGGTGGGGCTGAGAGAACTCTTTCCCAAGCTGTCCTTGAGGGAACAGCTGGTACAGAGCTATGGCTTGCCCAAGGTCATCCAGCCAGGTGCAAGTGGAGGAGTGGGGAATCAAACCCGGTTCTCCCAGATTAGAGTCCACGCACTTAACCACAACACCAGACTGGCTCTCCAGAAAAAGAAGATAATGAGTAGTACAGGGCAGGGCATGTTGATTGGAACAACAGCTGGAGTGAAAAAGAGCAGGAGAACCAATGACGGGAAAGCACACATTTGCCCCTGACATTGGGACCAATAAGATTTGTGCAAGTAAGCATGTCCCTCCCCTCATTTCCCTCCCTAAAACATCAGTTGCTGGTATCAGAAGGGGACCAGGAGAACCATTAACTGATGGGACACACCTGCAGCTATACAGTGTGTTCAATAACCACCACTGCAGTCACAGCTAAACTTCAGCCTGTACTCTTGCCATTCTGAACACTTCAATAGACATTAAAAACGGCACTATTCTGAACCCAGGGGACAGAACATTTCAATCGACCAGGATACCCTGTTCTGACCTGGAGGCTCCATTCCTTCAACAAAAGAACTTCAAAGGTAGACTGGAGCATGAAATGGTTGAACCGGGATTCATTATGAGGTTTCAAGCTACTTCCTTTCACCAAGATTGAAGGAGGACTTGGGAGGTTTATCTCCCAGCAACTGTAACTATCTTAAGCAGATCTGTGGCTTCCCACGCATTACACCCTAGCATAACTGGTGAAGGGTCTCTGCATTTCTTCCTGATTAGATTGGAATTTTGGATGCCTAAATTTCACTCTGTACTTCCTGAATTTCATGGCCCCTTTTCAAGCCTCCTGCATGAAATTACTGCACAGTTAGGAAGCACCCGTAATATCTCAAGAAGAGACCTTTAGTCCATGAAAGCTTATGCTGGAATTAAAAGCTGTCACAACTTTTTATGGTGCCACAAAAATCCTGTTTACTTGCTTGAATGGGCTAACAGAGCTACCCCTCAGGAATTTTTAGTCTAGACAACAGTTGTCAAACTTTCTACCTTCAGAGACACATTGTTATGGGGAGCAGAATTTTTTCCCCCAAAATCCACTTTTTTCGATATAGCCATTAATTCATAATATCTCCATTTTCTCTTTCAGAAGAGGAATTTCTCTTTGATTTCTCTTTGTAGTTTTCTGTCACACCAAACGGTAATGCTCTGTGTTCCCTTTTGTAATTTCAGGTGGCTCTTGCAGGGCTTTTGATACCGCTGGCTGGCACTCTAGCAGGAGGATAGGAAGGTTTGGGAAGACACTGCCTGCTTCTGAGCATCTGCAGAATGAAATTCTGAAATTTTGCAGGGGAACAGATTTTTGGAGTCCAGAGATCAGTAGTAATACCGAGAGAACTCCAGACACCCCCCACCCCCGAGGCTGGTTAACTCTAGCAACATGTGACATAGATTCAGATGGGTAGCCGTGCTGGTCAGAAGCAGCAGAACAAAGTTTGAGTCCAGCAGCACCTTTAAAACTAACACAAATTTATTCAAGGTACAAGCTTTTGTGTGCAAGCACACTTCTTCAGATCTGAAAAAGTGTGCTTGCACACAAAAGCTTTTACCTTGAATAAAACTTTGTTGGTCTTAAAAGTGCCACTAGACTCAGACATGGGACACAGATAACTTCAGCAGGGCTCATTTCGTAGCAGGAGCTCCTTTGCATTTTAGGCCACAGACCCCTGATGTAGCCAATCCTCCAAGAGCTTACTGTAGCCCCTGTAAGAAGAGCTCTGTAAGCTCTTGGAGGATTGGCTACATCAGGGGTGTGTGGCCTAATATGCAAAGGAGCTCCCACTATGAAATGAGCTCTGAATTTCAGCCATTTTTGTCTCTGAGAGTGGGAATAACTGAACAAAGACCACCAAATAGACAGCTTGGTCGACACTGGCTGATTCTGCATTAAGTTTTCCCTCAGTTGTTTTACAAAACCCATGTTGGAACAGATATTCCCCTCCGCTATGTATGCAGCTTTCACTTTCTTTGATCATCGGATTTTATGGTACCTTCTGCATAGATTTATGGCCATTTTATGGCCGTTCAGGGGTGGCTTTGCGGTCAATACGACGTTGTCCTGAGGTATTTGAATGTGGTTTTGAGCTGCACTTTTCCCTCCCAGTTGAGAAAATGTAAGGCGAATGCTAGATGCAGAATTGCCCATTATCTGAAGTGTAACCAGTCTCTCTCTCTCTCTCTCTCTGACTAGTGCATAAATTGCTTTACTTCAACTACTTTACCGTATCAATATGTTGGAAAAGGAACTGGGCCTTTTGCAAACATACACATTTTTGCAGCTATTCAGGGCTGGGGAGTGAGAATAACACATTTCACTGTCTGTCTGTAAACCTCTAAAACCTTACCTGGCTGGTCTTGGACAAGAGTTCCCAGTTCGCAGGCTACTCCAAAAGTATCTGGCTTGCAGACACATAGGCACTGAGTCTCTACAATGACCGGCTGGCCGCCATTTTGACACGGACGGCATTTGCAGGGATCATTTTCAGACATGTACTCTTCAATGGCTTGTTTCAAGTAGTGTCTTTTGACTGAGGCACAAGGGACTTCCTTTACCAGCTCATATAATGGTTTGATCTGCATGCGATAAATACATTCTGCTTAAATACTTCAGGCTGGAACATTATTCACTTGTTAGCTTTAAAAGCTCAAAACTGCTTATGGGTTAAATCCTTTTAAAAGTTAAATCCTTTTAAAAAACCCTTGATTTCATATCTCTGGTGCCAAACCCCAGCTTGAAACACATTATAGTAAATTTGGTTTGAAAGATACTGACTGTGCCTGTACATCCATCTGTCAGCTAAACGAAAACCATGTTCTGAAGGATGCTGGTGTAAGGTGTGTGAGCAGACAGCTATTTATTTTTTTACTTCATTTATACCCCTTTTCTCCCCAGTGGCTTACAACGTTCTCTTCTTCTCTAGGCCTGTGAGGTAGATTCAGTTGGGTAGCCGTGTTGGACTGAAGTAACAGAGCAAAGTTTGAGTCCAGCAGCACCTTTAAGACCAACAAAGTTTAATGCACATGAAAGCTTATACCCAGAATTAAACTTTGTTGGTCTTAAAGGTGCCACTGGACTCAAACTTTGTTCCTGTGAAGCAGGTTAGGCTGAAAATCTATGACTGGCCCAGCAAGCTTCCATGGCTGAGTTGGGATTTGAACCTCGGTCTCCCAGATTCTAACTCAGTATTCTAACCACTGTCCCACAGTGGGTCTTAAAGCTTCATTAAAGCCACGTGGGCCACCAATTCAAATTGGAAGGCAGGCAGGATTTTCAAAATGGGGGTGGGATCTGTGCAGGGAATTATAATGTTATTCTGTGACGCTTTAACTTAACAGAATCTGCCGATGTGAGGTGCACAGTCTGAAGTCTTGAAATCTCCTCATGTACTGCCTCAGATCTGAGTTGCTTGTATTCTGTAGTGTTACCAGAACTCTGGGAGAACCATGTTTGATTCCCCACTCTATCCACATGCAGCTGCTGGTGTGACTTTGGGTCAGTCACAAGTTCTCTCAGAGCTGTTCTCTCAAGAGCAGAGCTCTCTCAGCCCCACCTACCTCATGGGGTGTCTGTTATGGAGAGAGGAAGGGAAAGGAGATTGTAAACCACTCTGAGACTCCGAGTGAAGGGGAGAGTATAAATCCAATCTCTCTCTCTTCAAGTTCCTTTTACCATCAATATAGAGACATGAGGCCAGTGGCCAGCATAGGCAGGAGCTTTAGGGGTGTGGCCTGGGGGAGGAAATGATGTTGCATATTGCATGATGTCACATCCAGAAAAACCCCCACAAGAACCATGGAGTTTTTTGGGACAGCCAAAGCATCCCCTGATACACTAATGTCACATCTGGGTTCTTCACCCTGATGTGACTCGCAGCTTGCATGACCCCATTTTTTATCCCTGGACCTTTCTCCTCCAGGTCTGGGAACCAAGGGCAGGCCCACTAGCAAGAGCCTTCCACCAGTAGTGGGCACCTGGAAACCCTACATCAACAGCATTTTTAGAGAATCCCAAAGTTGGCTAAACTAACTTGGGAAAGTAAACAAAATGAGATGGAACCAAATGGGCCTTTGGGATGGAGCTCAATCAGCCTCTGAATCAAGGGAGTCACTTAGTGACTGATCTGGGTGGCAAAGGCTGTGGGAGAAAGTAGTTGTAATGGTGTCAAGACATATACAGTGAAGATGAACTGAAGCACGCAGGCCCATTAAAGCCATCGCTCCCCCACGCCCCACCCCACTTGAAAGCTCTCCCACTTACCCTTAGAAAAGTGGGAGAGCTGGTGGCAAATTTTGCTGACTACCTGGTGGCAAATTTCGTTTTACGCCATAGATGAAGTGGCTCATTGGTTCAGCAATAGCCCCAATGAAAATGAATGGATTTGTTTAGTGAAACTGGAATGGGTAAATCATTAGGTGCAAATTAGTTAACGAAATAGCTGGATCTAAAGGAGGTATTTAGTATTAATAAAGGGATTGATTCTTATCTGGCTACAGAACCACCCTACTGGAATTGTTCTCAATTACTGTGTAATTGTTGGGTTTGATTATTAGTATTGACTAACTGCCAATTGATTAATAATTACCGCTTGCATGGATTGGTAGCTTCAGTTTTCTGCCGGCCTTTATTTATTTACTGGTTGGCTGCTTTGGAAATTAGTGGCAATTAAGGGTTGATAGTGGGATTGTAAATTGGGGTGGGGAAGTGAGGACCAAACAGCACTGGAAATTGCTGCTTTTACCAGGACTCTTAGTGCGAGAACACCTCATCAGTTGTATCGGCAGATCTGTGGCTAACGCAAAGATCACAAGGTGTGACGATGCTTGGGCAAAGGATTCCGGTGCTCCTGGGGAGGGGAAAGCACAGCAGTGGGACCAGGCAGGGAGTTGAGGGAAGGGAGTGGAGAAACAGAGAAGCTCAGCGTCCTTCCAACCTGTGTCCCATCCCAAAGGATGTTGGCAGAGGGGCTAGGATGGATAACCCCCCTCCGACATTGGTGTTGTGCAATGCCAGGTCTATAAATAATAAGACCACAGTCCTGTGGGACTTTCTGCTGGAGCAGAATGTAGACCTGGTGTGTATGACTGAGACCTGGGTGCAGGAAGGGGAGACAGTAGCTTTCTCCCAGCTCACCCCACCCAGGTTCCTGGTCCTTTACCAATCTCGGACTAGGGGGTAAGAGGGAAGAGTGGCTATCTTAATTCAGGAGGCCTACTCCTTCAGGGTGCTCCCGCCGTCAGAGATCGTGGGCACTGAGTATGCTGGCCTGGTGTGGGAGGCGGGGGAGAGTTTTGCGATCTGGCTGGTGTACCAACCACCTAACGCACCAGCTACTAGCTTGCTGTCCCTGATGGAGGCTGTATCAGGCTGGGTGTTGGAGCACCCTAAGCTAATAGTCTTGGGTGATTTCAATGTCCATGCTGATGACGCGACCTCCACTCAGGCAATGGACCTGGTGTCATCCATGGCGGTGCTCGGACTCTCCCAACTTGTAACAGCACCCACTCATCGGGCTGGACACATGCTCGATTTGATATTCGTGGCCGGGGTAACAGTGGACCGGATTACTGCTTCAGCAGCACCACGGTTGGACCACCATGCCCTGAGGGCCCATCTGAATGTTCCGCTCCAACCCTGTTTAGGCAGCAAGTGCATTTTAGCTCGCCCGCAGAGCCAAATGGACTCAGTGCAGCTTCAGATGGCTCTGTGGGATCCGATGCCCCCCTGGTGGCTAGCTAGATGAGCTTGCAGAGGACTGGCATGGCCAACTCTCTGTGGCCATTGATGAGATCGCTCCCCGGCACCCTCTGTGCCCTCACTCTAGGCTTGTTCCCTGGTTTACCCAGGAGTTGCGGCTTGTGAAGCGAGAGCTCATACGGTTAGAGAGATGGTGGTGCCGTGCTCAAGATGAAGCAACAAGAACATCTTACAGGACGTTTATGAGATCCTATGAGATGGCACTCAAAGCTGCTAAGAAGGAGTTCTATGCTGCTAAGATTGTGTCCACTAGCTCATGCCCAGCTCAATTATTTAGAATGATTCGGGCTATAACAGTTCTGCCACAGGGCAGACCAAACGCTAGGGAAATGGATATTGGCTGTGAAGCATTTGCAAGCTATTTTGCGGATAAAGTCTTGGCGCTTCGCTGCAACCTCTCCACCACAGTTGAGACAATGAGTGAACTTGAGGCCCCTTGCACATCTTCGATTCCGGCTTTGGATACTTTCAACCCACTCAGCCTGGAGAAAATCGATAGATTGCTCAGGACTGTCCGCCCAACCACACGCAACCTTGATCCATGCCCTTCCTGGATGATTAAAGCCGGCCATGAGGGGTTTCAAGGTGCCCTAAGGGAGATTATCAACAAGTCCCTCATGGAGGGACGGTTCCTGGGGGCACTCAAGGAAGCAATGGTCTGCCTTCTCCTAAAAAAGCCATCTTTGGATCCGGCCGAATTGGCCAACTACCGGATGGTTTTCATTTTGCCCTATCTGGGCAAATTAATTGAGAGGGCGGTGGCGATACAGTTGCAGACGCTTCTGTATTAGATCCCTTCCAGTCCAGCTTTCGCCTGGGACACAGGACGGAGACAGCGCTGGTCGCCCTTACTGATGATCACTGGAGGCATCTGGATCGGGGTGGTTTGGTGGTGCTGTTGCTGTTAGATCTGTCCGCTGTGTTTGACACAGTCGACCACCAGCTACTAGCCTGCCACCTCACCAATGAGGGGATATAGGGGCTTGCCTTGCAATGGCTTGTCTCCTTTCTCCAAGGTCAGGGACAAAGGGTGGCACTAGGGGAACAGCAATCCCGGAGGCACCTGCTTGAGTGCGGAGTGCCTCAAGGGGCGGTGCTTTCCCTGATGCTTTTTAACATCTATAAGCACCCCCTTGCCCAGATTGCCCAGAGGTTTGGGCTGGGGTGTCACCAGTACACTGATGACACCCAGCTCTATTTGATGTTGTGGGGCCAGTCGGGCTCCAGACCGGAAGATCTGGACCAGGCATTGCATGCTGTAGCTGGTTGGTTCAGGCTGAGTCAACTGAACCTAAATCCAGTGAAGATGGAGGTCCTGTGCCTGAGTTGGGGCGGTTTGGGGTTGGGGCTCCCGCTCCCGGCCTTTGATGGGGCGCCACTAGTGCCTGTGTTGTTGATTAGGAGTTTGGGAGTGCTCCTGGAATCCTCCTTGGTAATGGAGGCCCAGGTAATGGCCACTGCTAAGTCGGCCTTTTACCATCTTCAGTTGGTTCGGCAGTTGGCCCCCTTCCTCAATCGCAACAACCTGACTACAGTGATCCACACGATGGTCACCTCAGGGCTAGATTATTGTAACGCTCTCTACATGGGGCTGCCCTTGTTGCAAATCCGGAGGCTGCAGCTGGTGCAGGATGCCGCAGCTAGGCTACTAATGTGTCTCCCTAGACAGGAACACACCCAGCCGGTGCTGAAGGCACTGCACTGGCTACCAATAGCATACTGAATTCGCTTCAGGGTGCTGGTGCTTACCTTTAAAGCCCTATACAGCCAGGGTCCGACATACCTGAGGGACTGCCTTTCCCCAGAGAGCACTACGGTTGGGTTTGCAACACTGATTGACCATTCCAGGCCCAAAAGAGGCCGGGCTTTCTGTCACCAGGGCCAGGGCCTCTTCAGTGGCGGCTCCAGCCTGGTGGAATGAGCTCCCAGAGGAGACCAGGGCCCTGCGGGATCTCTTGCAGTTCCCCAGGGCCTGCAAGACGGAGCTCTTCCACCAGGCTTTTAACTAGGAGCCGCCTACCACTAGCACCAACATCTGTGGCCTGGCCCCAGCTGGAGATCAAGCAATATCATCGGGCGAAGCCGGAAGATCATTGATCTGGGAATTTTGCTGTACGCCATCCTACTAAATTAGCTAGCACTTTGATTATCTGACTGATTGTTTTAAAATGTTTTAAAATGTTCTAAAATGTTTTAAATGTTTTATGCTAATGTATGGCATTTTTACTGATTTATGGGAGCTGCCCTGAGCCCACTTGCGGGGAGGGCGGGATACAAATGTGAAATAAACAAACAAACAAATAAATAATTAGAACATCCAACTTCTCCTTCTACACTTCAAAGAAGCCAGTTTAATCAGAGAAATAACACACAGTCTTACTTTTTGCTTGATGACTGTGGGATAAGCGATAACCGATCTAGCCCACGAGGAATACCGTTCACTGTATCCAGCAGCATCCGCGAAGTCCAAGGAGTTGAGGGCCTGTATAGCTGCTGCACTTCCTCCCTCAACCACGAGATTCAGTTTCATCTTCCTGTTGCTGTCACCTTGGAAGAGCATGTGGAGGAAAGCACAGACAAATAAAGCATATTACATTTGTCCAGTGAAGATGACACAGCTTGTACAGATAGCTCAGCTGGGACAGGCGACACCCATCAAGGTTCTGGTTTTGACCCGGGCAGAGATTCAGTTAATGGTTCCTATACAAAAAGTATGGTAGCAACCCTCAAATGTCAGTGTCCTCCTCCAGACTATGAGTCATTTAAGTAGCATGGGGCTGTTTAGTTTCAAGAAGCTTCCAGGAGCGCAGAATGAAGCAGTCGGGTATAGGGGTGTGATTATCAGCACAACACCAACACCCAACTTCAGGTTGCAGAGAGAATAACAGTGCGAGGATAGCTTCATTTCACATTGCGTTGCTTTTCCAAGTATAACTTTATGTCTGTACTCATAAGAATATAAAAGAAGCCTTGCTGGATCAGGCCAATAGCACATCCAGTCCACATCCTGTTATTATACAGTGGCCAAAACCCAGGTGCTACCAGGATGTCCAACTATGGGGCCAGAGCTCCAGAAGCCCTCCCACTGTGGGCCCCCCAAGTACCAAGAATATCCCCCCAAGCATCACTGCCCCAGACATAGAGTTCCATCTGTACTTTGTGGATAATAGCCACTGAAGGACCTCAGCTCCATATGTTTATCCAATTCCTTCTTGAAGCCATCCATGCTTGTAGCCACCACCACCTCCTTCCATGTGTTAATCACTCTTTGGGTGAAGAAGTACTTCCTTTTATCTGTTCTAAGCCTACTGCTCATTGATTTCCTTGAGTATCCACGAGTCCTTGTCTTGTGAGAAAGGGAGGAAAGTACTTCTTTCCCTACCTACTCTATCCCATGCATATTTTTTTAAACCTCTATCATGTCACCCCTCAGTCGTCATTTCTCCAAGCTAAAGATCCCTAACTTCTTTAACCTTTTCTCACAGGTAAGGTGTTCCATCCCCTTAACCATTTTAGTTGACCTTTTCTGTACCTTTTCCAATGCTATAATATCTTCTTCTCCTTTTTTAGGTACAGTGACTCTAGGAATTAATGACATCCAAAATATCCTATAGTTAACAGCCTCCCTCAGGTCTTGCAGGCTGAGGGCCATGGCTTCCTTGATCGAGTCAATCCCTTTCATGTTGGGTCTTCCTCTTTTCCTGCTACCTTCAACTCTTCCTAGCATTATGGTCTTTTATGGTGGATCTTGCCTTCTCATTATGTGACCAATGTACAATAGTCTAAGTTTAGCCGTTTTAGCTTTTGAGAAGAATTCAGGTTTGAATTGACCTAGAACCCACTTATTTGTCTTTTTTCGGCAGTCTACAGTATTCCTAAAACTCTCCTCCAACTCCACAACATTTCAAATGACTCAAGTTTTCTATAAGTCAGCTTTCTTCACTGTCCAAGTTTCACATCCATACATAGTAATGGGGAATACTATGGTATGAATTTTCTTAATCTTGGCTTCTAGCAGCACTTCCTTACACTTAACAATCTTTTCTAGTTCCTTCATGGCTGCCCTTTCCAGTCTCAATCTCTTTTTGATTTCTTGGTTGCAGTCTCCCAACATTCAGTACAATATGGATTCTTGCCCTACTATAGTTAACAGAAGCTTCAGGTGGTGATTTCTATCAAGGAAATGGTACAAAGAGGATAGAGACAAACATGCCCCTCTGCTGCTGTCGTGGCCCAGGTTCAAATCCCACTCTTCTTCTGTGGGTCTTATGATTTAGTCCACAACAGGTCTCCTTAAACAGATAGTCCTTTATTTGCAGAAAAGATCAAGTTGGTCAGACACTTCTTCTGTTAGTAATGTTTAAGCTATGTCTTAGAATCATAATTATACTAGGTATGAAATATGGCTCAGTTGTTCTCTACCAATCAATACAGAGAATTCTTGGTGCTCAATTATACTGGACCAAGGTTCCCAAGAAAAGCGCGGCAAAAGTAATTCTCAGGGGAAAATACTGTTGAACATTTCAGAAAAGCAGTTCCCAGAGCACTTTAAGAAAGAATCCACAACAGGAGGCACTTCAAGGTCGTTGTTGGGGAGACTAGAGATAAAAGCAAATGATTAATGAGCATGTGCATAGCTAAGCAAGCAAAGTGGCCAAAGTGAGGCAGTGTGAGGGAGGCATCCCTGAGGGAAGGGTTCTGTCCCCGATGCTATCTCCCGGCCAGGACCTGATGGGACTGAATTGTTCGTTAAGCTTCACTCTATGCGCAATAGCAGAGGAAATATGGTCAGATGTAAAATGTCACAGTTCCCTTCCCCAGCCTTATGACAGTTCACTGACAGGCCTTCATTGATGCTGGCCAGGGCTCATTTCGTAGCAGGAGCTCCTCTGCATATTAGGCCACATACCCCTGATGTAGCCAATCTTCCAAGAGCTTACAGAAGCCCCTGTAAGAAGAGCTCTGTAAGCTCTTGGAGGATTGGCTACATTAGGGGTGTGTGGCCTAATATGCAAAGGAGCTCCTGTTACGAAATGAGCCCTGATGCTGGCTAACAACTTCCTTGTAATGTTGCTATCCTAGCTTTGCAGATTGGACTGGTGATGCTCAACTTGAGATATCCCACAAGAACTATGCTTTAGAGCAGTGGTTCTCAACCTTTCTAATGCCGCGACCCTTTAATACAGTTCCTCATGTTGTGGTGACCCCCAACCATAAAATTCTGCCAACACAAACAACAATGAAGCTACTTTTTCAGATGTTTTCTCTTGCATGGCAGTTAGCACTAAACAACTTTAATACAGACTTTAGACACACATATATTTGCAAACTATTCCCAACAAGACACAACAAAACTCAGGCTTCAGACTTACTTTTCTTCAACAGAAGATGCCATGAGAAAACGAAGGTAGGTGGGGGGGAGAGGCTGTTGCAGGTAGGGGGGAGAGAGAGAGAGAGAAAGAAAGTAAGGGGGAAGAGAGAGAGAGAAAGGGGGAAGAGAGAGAGGGGGAAGAGAGAGAGAGAAAGGGGGAAGAGAGAGAGAGAAAGGGGGAAGAGAGCGAGAGAGAGAGCGAGAGAGAAAGATGGGGGGGAGAGGGGGGAAGGAAGGTAGGTAGGTGGGGGAGTGGCTTTTGCCACTTTTCCTGGGCTCTGCACCTCGGTGCAGAGCCCAGGGAAGGCGACGGGGGGGGGGGGCTTTTGCTGCTTTTCCTGGGCTCTGTGCTTCAGCATGGAGCCCAGGGAAGGCGACGGTGGAGTGCCCTAAAGGCAGCAGCGGGGGGAGGAGGAAATGGCCATTGACTTACCTGCTGGCTTCTTCCTCCTTGTGGCCCCTGCTGGAAGGGCTGTTGGAAGCAGGAGGCAGGGCTCCGGTCCCAACCAACCCCTGCTCTTTGCCCTTAAAGGGAAAGCTCCCTTTGAGGGCAAAGAGCCGGGAGGTCATACCTTGCACTTGATAAAGTGTGGGGCCCTTTCCTGCCAGCGGGGAGGGGCGGGGTGGGCTTGGATGCCAGCTGGCGGCCCCTGTGAAATGGTCATTTGACCCCAAAAGGGGTCACCACCCACAGGTTGAGAACCGCTGCTTTAGAGGGTAGCCATGTTGGTCTGCAGTAAAACCGGTTTGAGTCCAGTAACACCTTAGAGTTTCTGGGTATAAGTTTTCAAGAGTCAAAGCTTCCTTCATCAGACACCAGATGTCTGACCAAGGAAGCCGGGGCTCTCAAAAGCTTATATACAAAAATTCTTATTGTTCTCTAAGGGGCTACTGGACTCAAATCTAACAGCCTGGCTCAGTTCTTGCAAACTGAGGGCCATGGCTTCCTTGCAAAATAGACTTCAAGATGGAAGAAAGGTGAATCAAGTTAAACTCGTTACTTTTGGTGGCCCCTCAAAATATCTCCCAAAGTCACTGTTCTCTTGAATGCACGTAGACACATTGTGCTGTTGCCACTCAGAGAACCCAATTATAACGGGAAACCAGGAGGGGGGGCATGTTACTCCTTTTCTTCTATATCTAGGATTGCAACTTATCCTGTAGTTCTGATAAACAGGGTTGCCAACCTCAAGGTGGTAGACGGAGATCTACAGGGATTGCAACTGATCTCCAGGGGGCAGAGATCAGTTCACCTGGAGAAAATGGCTGTTTTGGAAGGAGGACTCTATGGCATTATACCGTATTGGGGTCCCACCCCTCCCCAGAGCCCACCCTCTCCAGGCTCCACCCCAAAATATCCAGGCATTTCCCCACCCAGATCTCACAGTGAAAAAGGACAGGGAGATAAAAAGCAGCACTGTTGGAAGTACTGCAGACATTTTAAACAGCCCACGAAAAGCTATTCAGAAGCACAAAGAAGAGGAGAAAATGAAAGAAAGCCGTTTCTGTCAAGAACGGCTCAGCCATGCTTTGCTAACGGATGTGAGTGGCTTTGAATGAAAAGGTAAATAAAATCCGTTAGCAGCCGGTTGCTAAAATGGTTCTGCCTGAAATGGCATTAAAAAAAAACCCATTAGCAGCCAGCTACTAAAATGGATTACAAAGGCAGTTTGAAAGGGGCCTATGGCAGGGGTGGGCAATTGTTTTGGCTCGGGGGCCACTTTGTGGGAGTGGAGGTTAGCGGAGGGCCGCACCTTTTAAAATGATTGCATTCATTAGTTAACTTTGCATTTCAGAAAAGTTATGAATTGTATCATAAAAATCAATAAATATAAATTAAATAAAATAGTGGTAGTTTTATTCAATTTATTTATTGTGCTAATTTCATATCGTCTATAGCTGCAAGCACATTTAATTTTAGAATCAGTTTAATGAGACAAATGTACCCTATCACACTTTTCTACAATTTTTTTGAAATCAGGAGTGAGATTGCTTGTTGAGATTCTCATCACAGCCTGCAAGTTAGTATTTGTCAAAGAGCATCTATATTTACTCTTGTTAATCTTCATGTCTTGGCGGGCCGCAAAAAACTCTGTGGCGGGCCGCATGTGGCCCGCGGGCCGCCATTTGCCCACCCCTGACCTATGGCATTATACCCCATTGAAGTCCCCCCCATTCTCAAGTCCTGCTCCTCTCAGGCTCCAGCCCCAGAATCTCTAGGTATTTCCCAACATGGAGCTGACCCTGCTAGTAAATGACACAGTGCGCCTGCCAAACTTCCCTTTCCTGATCAGCGATTAAACAACAGGAGCCCAACTTTTGTAAGAGGATCTCATTACTTTAGTGCAATACCCATTTCATTGACATGCTTGATATAGCTACGATTACTTAGCAGAAATAAGGGGTCATTTACCTGACGATTGCCGTATCAGGGAATCCAGTTTCTGGCATTTGGTGGTTGTTTTCCTTATTATAAGAAAGAAACTGAAGGATGATGAAGTGCATTCATGAAAGTCCCTCATGCTCAGACCTAGTAAGAAAGAGATCCATTACTTTTGACGATGCGATGAAGGCTCAGTGCTCTGCTGCCAGGGTTCTCTGAGAACTTCCTGCTGAATGGGACCCCAAGTGTTTCCCGAGACAGCCTCCTGGATGCTGCTATTTCAGCAGGATGAGTGCATATACTGTAGAATGCCTGGACAGTCATATCACAGCAGGGCCACAGCATTTGCATTTGAAGTCATCTGGGTACAAAACAGACAATTCAACCTAAACAATTAAACTAGTTGTTAAATACTGGGTTCTGGACACATTGCAGTGATTCGCTCTAGTTTATTTAGTGATTTCAGGAACACTACAAGGACTGAATCCAGCATGCAAAGGCCACACCCTCACTCCCCCCACTCCCAGCAATAGGCTATTTACATAATGCTACATCTCTACTGGCCCACTCCTGAATCCGGGTAAGCTATTGTTCTGGGGTAACAAGCTCAACCCTGCTAGCTCAGGGATGACTCATGCTCAGTACACAACAGTAGTTTTAACCTAAAGTTTGTTGCTGCGTGTAGGAGAGCCACATCTAAATTAGGAACCCTGCTGTGGTTCAGGCTGACCCAACACACATTGGGACGGGGAGGACAGTCTAGCAGGAAATGCACAGTTCCCATTCATTCCATAGGGGCTTGCCCAGCAGAACTTACTCAAACTGTTAATCTCCCATACTGCTCTTGAGCTGGCTATCAATAAGCAGATATCAAAACCAATGATAATACAAATAACATACATTCAGGTGGTTAGTAGAGTTGCCACCCTCCAGGTGGTGCCTAGAGATCTCCCGCTTTTACAATTGACCTCCAGCTGACAGAGATCAGCTCTCCTGGAGAAAATGGCTGCTTTGAAAGGTGGGCTCTATGGCATTAGACCATGCTGAGGCCCCTCCCCTCCTCAAACCCCGCCCTCTCCCGGATCCACCCCCAAGGTCTCCAGGTATCTTCCAACCCAGGGCTGGCAACCCTAGTGGGTAGGCATGATGCTCTGAAGCAACAGAATAAAGTTTGAGTCCAGTGGCAGTGTTTAAGTCCAGTGTTTAAGACTAACAAAGTTTAATTCTGGGTGTTTAAGTCCATCTGGGCAGTGTTTAAGTCCAGCGTTTAAGACTAACAAAGTTTAATTCTGGGTATAAACTTTCGGGCCACTGGACTCAAACTCTGTACAGATAACTTATGAATCATAAAACAAGAAGACCAAGCGTAAACACCACCATAAAATGAAATGGCGCAAAGACATTTAGCAGCAGAAATATTTTATTTATTTATTTATATTTCTAGCCTGCCTTGAGAAGACAAGCAGTCAAGTGCACCACAGGGAGAAATAACAAAGGTTCTGGAAGCGTATGAGGGGGTTTTGCCCTGTGCTTAAAGTTAGTGGCAGGGCCTCAGAAGAAAATCTTAACATACAGGCAATCCTGAATGTAATTCTTCTCTTTTCATTTCTCTCCTGCCTTTCTCTACAACAGGGACCCAAAGCATCCTGCATTGCTCTCCTCTCCTCTGTTTTATCCTCACAACAGCCCTGTGAGGTAGATAGGGCTGCCAAGTCAGCCCGGGGGGCGGGGGATTCCCCGCTACAGGGGTTCCCAATCCGCCGGCCAGAATTCGGCCGGTGGGGGAAACCCCACCCCTGAAGTCGTCCAGCCAGGACGACTTCCCCAATGTAATGATGTCACCCGGAAGTGATGTCATCACGTTGGGGATGTTGCCAGGGCGACGCTCTGGCAATCGCCCCAAAACTCTATGGTACCTATGGTACTCTATGGTACCTACTCAAAACTCTATGGTACCATAGAGTTTTGGGGTGATTGCCAGAGCATCGCCCTGGCAATGCCCCAACGTGGTGACATCACTTCCGGGTGACGTCACTGGGCTCCCAGGCAAAGGAGGACTCCCCCCCGCTGGTGAGTAGAATCGACTTGGCAACCCTAGAGGTAGGTTAGGCTGAGAGTGTGTGACTAGGCCAAGGTCACCCAGCAAACTTTTGTGGCAGAGTGGACATTCGAACCTGTGCCTCCCAGATCCTGGTCTGATGCTCTCTCCACTACACCACGATGAGACTCTCACCACACTAGCTCTGGAAGAGGCTCTTCAAGTGTATTTCCATGGGATTGTACCCCTTGCACACCTGAATATGCTTTCCCCAGCCTTTCAAAAAGAATGGACTATTTTGGCTTCATTTTTAGACATAAAAATGGATGGCATCTTGATTGCTCATCAGATGTTTTACTATTTAGAATGATTACCCCAGCACATTACCTTTTGATTTCAAGTCATTTGCACCTATATGAAGCAGAACTTTATACAGTCCTCCCAAAGATCCAGAGTGGAAGAAATGCGTTCCAAAATGGTCAATTAATTTTCGGTAGGCATTGTACTCATAGAACGCAGGAAGATGGGCGAGCTCTTTCCAGAAGTCCTCAGCGAGAGTTAGAAATTCTGGCTGATTATTGATGAACTGGGCAACTTCCACGCTGTTCTCCACAACCATAAGGCGCTCACTCTAGGAAGGGGGAGAGAAAATAAACAAACCAAAACACAGTTTTCAGTAGTGGCAGAAAAGCTCCATAGCTGATATCTTCTGGAAGATGACTGCTTCGTTCTCAGTTGTCAAGCATACCATTTTGATTTGAGTCCAGAAGCACCTTAGAGATCAGCAAGATTTTCGGGATATGAGCTTTTGACAGTGAAAGCTCCCTGTCTGACAAAGGGACCTTTGACTCTTGAACACTCACACCCCCAAAAATCCTTTTGGCCTCTAAGATGCTACTGGACTCGAATCTGGCTGTTCTATTGCAGACCAACATGGGTACCCTTGGAAACGATACCATTTTTGTTGCTAATGGGGGAAAGAGTGGGGTTGTTCACCTGCTGCTCACCCCAGTCTACAAAAGCATGAGTGGAGAGAAGACATGCCTGTTGCTGCACTCCCAGGATTCCATTCCAAGCCTTTCTCATGAATGATCAGTGCTGTAAACCTGTGGCTCTGGAACTAGGGTTGCCAGGACCTCCTTGGTCAATGGTAGGGGATGGGGGTGTAGAGATTTGGGGATGGAGCCTGGGGAAGGCAGCGACCTCAGTGGGGTCCAGTGCCATAGAGTCCACCCTTCTAAGCATCCATTTTCTTCGGGGGAACTGATCTCTGCAAGTCTGGAGACACCTGGAGATTGGCAGCCCTACGCTGATTCCAACCATTGTGACAGCTTAGCACCTCGACAGCCACATGACTCTGGAATGCAAAGGGTAGAGGTGGCCCTCTCTACAGCCAAGGTCCAAACAACTATTTCAGGCTCTCTAAAAGATCTTCTTCCCATCAAATAAACTATTGTTTAACATCAAGCCTCCTCCGCCTATCGCAAACTGCTTCTGCGGCTTTATTTGGCTTTCATTCGCTGTGTAGCCTGGGGGGAGAGGGTTACTAGTTAAAACGCACACACATACATTCCACATACCCTAGCAGTGTGGAACAGATTATTGGATCTTGGCCTTGGTTGTGAAATCTGACGATAAACAATGTATGGTTGAATACAAGGTTAACTATTTTGTCATGAAGCCACATTGGTATGCCCTTTGGGGTGCATTAATCACTGGGGAACCTCCCCCCCCCCCCCGGTCTAGTCTTGCACAGTTGTTAAGAGTAACATGGGGATGCCAAGTCGGGGTTGGGAAATTCCTGGCGAGTTTTATTTTATTTTATTGGTCTTGTATCCCGCCCTACCCTTGCAAGCAGGGTGGAGTGGAGCCGGGGGCAGAGTCTGTGGAGAGTAGTGGGAGGGGCCTCAGCAGGCTGCAGGGCCATAGTATCCACCCTCTAAAGCAGCCATTTTCTCCAGGGGAACTGATCTCTGTAGTCTGGAGATACAGGGGTAATTCTTGAAGATATCCATGCCCCACCTGGAAGTTGGCAACCCTAGAGTAACAGGACAGGAGAGTGGGGAAAGTGGCATATTCAGATTTTGCAAAACTAGCCGGATGTTTCTGTAAATGCAGTACTGCTGCCGATGAGCTTGCTTCTGCACCCCACCATTAGCCCTTTGGGCGTGAAGAGATTGTTTCCAAGAACGGCCTGTCTCTGAACCTGGCTTTGATGCAGCAGTCCTGAACCTCTAACCATTTGGAGAAGACAGATTAAGGAGGGCGACCGTGTTGGTCTGAAGCAACAGAACAAAGTTTGAGTCCAGTGGCCCCTTTAAGACCAAAAAAGTTTAATTCTGGGTATAAGGTTTCATATGCATGCCCACTTCTTCAAATAGAAGTGGGCATGCACACAAAAGCTTACATCCAGAATTAAACTTTCATGGTCTTAAAGGGGCCGCTGGACTCAAACTTTGTTCACTTGTAAAAGGAAAGAGAATGCCAAAGTATTTACCTGTGACTTGCTTGCAGAATTTGTGTCGGTGCTGAAGTGCCAGCCTGAGCTTCCAACTCTCTGGTTCACTGTTTGCTTCATATAAGACCAGCTGCTGTCATAAAACTCAGTGTGGAAGTCGTTCTGAATTTGCACCTATAGAAAAAACAATTTTTAATAGATCATATTTCCCCCCCAGAGAGAAAATATCTACTAGCTTGGTTTGCAGTACTTCTCTGCCCAACTACAGAGACATGTTCAGAGAGTCCGACGTTCATGTGTGTGTGTGAAGTGCCATTAAGTTGCAGCCGACTTATGGTGCCCTGTAGGGTTTTCAGGGCAAGAGACATTCAGAGGTAGTTTGCCATTGCCTGCCTCTGTATGGAGACCCTGGACTTTCATGGTGGTCTCCCATCCAAATGCTAACCAGGGCTAACCCCACTTAGCTTTCAAGATCTGATGAGACTGGGCTAGCCTGGGCTAGCCAAGTCTTAAAGCGTATACCTGCATTAAAAACAAACTAACTAACCATATGATCTATGCAATCTCTGTAGTATAATCTAAGTGATGCTAATCCAACAGAAATGATTTGACATAACAATATCTACCATTTTATGTAGTGTATTCAGTATTCAGAGCACTTCTCCCCCAGAGGACTGAAAACCTTTTCACTCATCTCAGGGACCTATGCATGGCTAAACCTCATTCCATTGCTTTCAATCAGACATGCGGGCCCAGTTTATATAGTGAACAGATTCAAATGGGGGAAGCTTTTCCCAGTCTGTAATGGTTCAGGTTGCAAGCAGTGTTCCCTCTAAGCTGCATTAGTGTTTTTTACATCACAGTTCCTTAGCCTCTGGCTCACACTTTTTTGTCTCAGCTCAGGAACGATGGCCCCAGAGCAAACCAATTTATGCAGCAGCCAAATCGCTTGCTCACAACTGTAACGCCAGTAGCTCATAAAGTAGGATTTTTGCTCACAAGACCCCACAGCTTAGAGGGAACATTGGTTGCAAATGGACTATCATGTTTCATGCTTTCCCCATCTAGAAATATCTCTGCATGTCTGAGAAAAAGGGTTTAGGGTAGCCTTCTTCCTGATACACGATGGTCCTTTCTGCACTTGGATCTCACCCCTGGTTTTATCAGAGTTCAACTCGTGACACAATACCTTGCATTTATCTATGCTTATAACAGCATCCGTTTATCCCAGGACAAGTGTAAGGCGAAACCGGGGTGACCGCAGTGTAATGTGGAAACAAAAAATACCCTGAGATAATTACAGGGGTGAACTTGCGTGTAGTGTAGAATGCAATTTTGGCGACAGGGTTGAACCAGGATTTAAGGTCTAGTACAGAAAGGACCTGTGCTTCTTTGCTCAGGGGCAACTCTGTGATGGAAGGCACACGCAGAGGTAAGTTGGGTCGCTTCTGTGATGGAAGGCACACGCAGAGGTAAGTTGGGTTGCTTTTGAAATGCTCTCCAAAAGGAATTTTTCTCCAGAATATTGCCATTCTGATCAATGCTCCCTCTAAGCTGTGGAGTCTTGTGAACAAAAATTCTGCTTTCTGAGCTACCGGCATTAAAGTGGTGAGCAAGCGATTTGGCGACTGCATAAATGAGTTTCCTCTGGAGCCATCCTTCCTGAACGAAGACAAAAATGTGTGCGCTGGAGGCTAAGAAACTGTGAGCTAGCTCACACTAACTCAGCTTTGAGGGAACACTGATTCTGATCCTAGTTGTCCGTGCTGGAGAATAAAACTGCATGCATATCCCTTTTCGCCCATTTCCCACTGGTGCATTCCATATTTTGGGGGAGAGTATGCATTTGGATATGCACTAGCATTATGGGAATACTACGGAAGTGCAAATTGCAACACAAGTATGTATCCAAAGGTGCACCAGGTGTGAGCCCATACAAACTAAATTCACAGACATTCATTGGAAGGAGGTGAAATGGAACACTGGGGAGAAGGAGAAGAGACTGGATTTATGCCCCGCCCTTCTCTACCCAAAGGAGTCTCAGAGCGGCTTACAATCCCCTTTCCCTTCGCCTCCCCACAACAGACACCCTACGAGGAAGGTGGGGCGGAGAGAACTCTCTCGAGAACTGCCCTTGAGAGAACAGATTAGAGTCCGTGCTCCTAACCACAGCACCAAAATGGCTCTTTTGATGAAACAAAAGTAGGGAATGGAATCCAATTGAATGGAAGAATTGACATCCATCCAACTCTAGCTTCACCGCTTAGTCCTGTACACAGAACTTGTGAAGGGACAAGCCAACCTTTGTACAGGAGGAGAAGGAACGAGCATGCTAACTCTGGCCCTACTTGTGACCAAGGACACTGGCCCTATCTCCATTTAGCACATGTGTCATGAGAAAGTGCCCCCTCTGTATCGATCATTCTGACAGTTTAAGTGTCACCCATTGCTCTGTTGTAGAATCCCAGGGCGACAGTCCATGTCCCATGTATACTAACTAAGCAGGAAGAATAAGATTTGCTCAGGCCAAAAGGGACACCACCCGCATACCAACGTGAACACCTTAATTACTCTCAGTTGGGGGGGGGGATTTTACTGTTATTCCAGAAGCATTGGGGGATCATGTTAGGATTGGCTCAAGCTGGTCAAGGGGGCAGTTGTCCAGCTGCCTTATAAAATGACACCAGACAAAGGAAATGGGTAGAAGGTTTGCATGTGCATGCACTTCGGCGCACCTCAAGGAGTCCTTGTACCAGGATGGCCTGTTTGCACCATCGGGAAGGGGGGGGACACACAGGAATCTCACATTGCACCAACCTAACATTGCTGTAACCTACAAGTCTTGAAGTATGTGAGTGTATGTAGAAAGCTAGGTCTGTTATTATAGCATCAACGTACTTTTCTTGCTTTTAAGACTGAACTGTTTTCTAATCTCTTTTAGTAAAACTCGTTGCTTTTACTGGTGCATTCTACTGTGTATGCAAAAGGTCCAAAACCAGACTCTGTATGCTTGGTACTTGTACCATATTTCTGATCAGGGCTCTTTTTGTAGCAGAAACTCCTTTGCACATTAGGCCACACACCCCTGATGTAGCCAATCCTTTAAGAGCTCGCAGTAGCCCCTGTAGGAAGAGCTCTGTAAGCTCTTGGAGGATTGGCTACATTAGGGGGTGTGTGGCCTAATATGCAAAGGAGTTCCTGCTACAAAAAGAGCCCTGTTTCTGATAAATGTATACACTAACCATAAACAGCGAGCAGCTTTTGCTGGATTGTGGCCATGCTCTATAACCCATCTGAAACCCTTAGGATAAAGCTGTAACACAATTACATTAATTATTTTTTTAAAAGAATCCTGAAGGTAATTTTTGTACCCTTAAAAAGCCAAGACAATATGATAACAACAGCAAGAATGGTGTATGCACAAAATTGGAAAAATGAAAAAATACCAGAGGTATGGGAATGGTTGAAAAAACTGTTATATATGGCTGAAATGGATAAATGGACTAGAATGATCTGTACTCAGAGACGTTTTTAGAAGATTGGAAGGATTTGAAAGACTATGTTGAAAAATACTGGGACATGAAAAATTGCATTTATACATGGTTATAATAACATAAAGCAATAGAATTAGAGTATATGAATGCATTAAGGATAATTAGACAATGAAGTTGTTTTTTTATTTTAGAACTATATAAGAATATAGAAAGTAAGAATTAGTGTATAAGTATTTTTAAGATATATGACCGTTACCAGAAATGTAAACATAGATATAAGTATTACTATTTTGGATAGAGTGGAAAATGTGTTATGCTTCAGATGTGGTGGGAAACCGCTAATATAAGATAAAAATAAGATTATACAAACAGAACAAAATGTTATATAATATGGAAAAAAGGATTTGTATAAGAAAAATGTATTATTTTTAATGTTTTGAAAAATAAAAAAATTTTACAAAAAAAAAAAAAAAAAAGCCAAGACAAGCTTACCTGGAATGTGTAAGAAAGGACACTGTCACTCTGGCGATAATGTTCTCCCTGGTCAACATTAAACACCTTTCTGCACTGGCCACCAAAACTTTTCGTATGGATGACTCTTCCTTTGGTCTTACCTGTAAGGGCATCAAAGCTGCAAGAAAGGAAATGAGAAAAGACACCGCACAGGCTGTAAAGCTCAAGGGAGCTAGGAATACCAACTGCAATTGAATGTCAGTACAACTGTAGACTGTGGCTGATCGTTTTTCTAAGCTAAGGGTAGAGCCTTTTTCCAGTGCCACAAGACTTCCTCTGGGTGTCTAGCATCTTCCACTAGCGGAAAAAGTTCTACTGCAGAAGAAAGGCTCCTTCCAGCAGATGAAAGCTCTTCACCTAGCAGAACAGAGTGCCAGTATACGGGGTGTGCCAAAAATATCCCCCCCCCCCCATTTGGGTCTATTGGACCTGAAAAAATCAGTATTTCTGAATATTCCCAAATCCCAATATCAGCTTTCTATTGGGATTAGGGTAAATATTCAGGAAACCCGAACTTATTCGGCTTCATTATACCCTATGGGGATCGTCCCATAAGGTATAATGTCCAGAAGGCATTTAAACTTTTTCATGCCTTTGGTGTTCACTTGCTGAGTCGCAACACCGCAGTGGCACAACTCAGTGAGTTCAGAAGACATTTAAACTTGAAATGCCTTCTGAGTTCACTTGCTGAGTCGCACCACAGCAGCAGCACGACTCGGCGAGTTCAGATGGCATTTAAACTTTAAATGCCTTCTAGTCATGCCCAATTAAAAGTCAAATATCAGCTTTTATTCGGGTGCAGCTGTTTCGGTAGCTGGATCAGATTCTCTAATCTGATTTGGCTGAATAAATACCTAAAAAATACTGATAAGGTATTTTTCGGGTATTTATTTGGCTTGGTATATACCGAGCACACAGCCCTATTAAATGTGCAAAAAATTACACACAGAACAGAGTGTAGTTTCAGAAGGTAGCCATATTTGTCTGCAGAAGAACAGCTGGGTTGAGTCCAGTGGCGCCTTGGAGACCAGGAAGAGTTTCAGGGTATGAGCTATCAAATGTCAAAGCCCCCTTCATCAAATACCTGGCCCAAGACAGTGGACAAAGGGAGCTTTGACTCTCCAAAGATTACACTCTGAAAATCTTATTGATCTCTAAGGAGCTACCGGACTCGAATCTAGCAGAACAGAGTATAATTCTTTAATAATTACATTCTCGATTGGTAGACCCACAGTGCAGTTCCCCAATGCAACAAGCTACCTTAAAGAATAACAGAATCCTCCCCTAGATTGTATTGATAGCGGAGAGCAAGTACCTGCTAATTCTAATGTATTTTTATCTCTATGGAAACTACCCAAGCTAAGTTTCATTTTGACCTAAAATTAATGCAACATGAAGAACAATCATGGCCAATCTACACCAATTGGTTTTCTCTTTGTTCATTTCTGAACTGAGGTCAGCCACAAGGTAGATGAGATATTTTTTTCAAAAAACCCTGTAATTTGTTTGCTTTTAACTAATCATCTAGCCTTTGTACTGAAGCCTTTGTAAATGCACCAAGAGTGAATCCACCCTGCTACGGCACAATAGTAGTTCATGGCCAGCCCTATGAGCCAGTCTGCGGAGATACTGCACTCAAATCTAGCTGTTCTACCGCAAACCAGCACATCTGCCCTCTGAAACTGTCTGCTGAAATAGTTTCAGATCAGATATGGAGAGTCAAGCACTGTGAAAGAAACAACTTGCTCACGCACAAACGTAATATCACAACCTGCAAAAACCAGGGACTCCAACCTGGGGACTGAGACTTGAGACCTTGGAGAGCTGCTGCCAGTCTGAGTAGGCAATAACAGCCTTGATGGACCAATGGTCAGATTCAGTATAAGGCAGCTTCATATGTCCACATTACTGTAGCAATCAGAACCAGACCTTCTATCTACACCACCTTGGTGGCTTATTAGAAGAAAGGGGAGGTGACTTGCCTTGCAGGGCTGCAGGGAAGATGGAGATGCTGCAGTTATTACTTCCTACTTCTGCAGCCATCATTTGATATGGGGAGGAGTCTAGTGAAGCTACCTGGCCCTGTAAAACTTCCAACTTGAACCTTGTGCATTAGTTTGGCAACTTGCTGCTGCAAAACTCAAGACCGGGCCACTCCCATACTGTGCCTGCCTTTCTGTCTGCTCAGATCTTGCTTTTCCTCCAGACCAACGTGGAAATGTGCCTTTCCCCTTCAACTGCGTGGTACGAAAGATTGAAGGGTTTGGGCCAGGTTAGATGAAAAAAGAAGGGGATCCGATCCGCAAGGACTCACAGGGAGGGAAGATCCCGCCTCCATTGTCACACTTCCTGCCATTCCCCCTCATTCTTACTCCCCCATGGCGGCTTTTGCTTTGCTTCCCCCCTCCCTAGTTTCCAAGCTTCTTGCCCAATGGGAGATCGGGGTCAAAAGTTCTTTCCCCTCCAACTGCCTGCAGCAGTTATGAGGAGCTTGGGACTGAGAGCTCGCAGGATGGGTTTCTGTTCCAAATCCTTTGAGACTTGGAACAGATACTGAATGCATCCTGCAGGTTCTGTGTTCCAAGCTGCCACTATCACGGCTGAGTCAACCAACTGATAGACGTAGGTTGGCAGGGAAAGGACCTCCAACCCAGGCCCCCTCCATCAGCTGTCACATGGCAAGAGGCTTGGAGAGCCCCCCACTTTCCCTTCCTAGCCCTGGCAGCCACTCCAACACAGCCTCCTCCTCTCCTTCGCCTGACACCACAGTGTCTTCCTCCCCCCTACCCTTCTTGTTCTACTGCTCCCTCCTCTTTCTCCCCAGATGTTGCCACTGCATGCTTCGGCATTGGTTAGGGTTGCCCATTCTGCATTGGGAATTACCTGGAGATTTTTGGGGGTGGAGCCAGGGAAAGGTGGGGTTTGGGCAGGGGAGGGAACTTGGCAGGGAATGATGCCATAGGGCGATTCTGCATCTGGCATTCGCTCCGCATTTTCTCAACACTGAGGAAAAGATGCAGCTCAAAACCACATTAAAATACCCCGGAGCAACGCTGTACTGAGAAGTCACCCCTGAACGGCCATGAATCTACGCAGAAGGTACCATAAAACCTGGTGATCAAAGAAAGTGAAAGCAGCATGCACTGTAGAGGGTACCATAAAATCCGATGATCGAAGAAAGTGAAAGCAGCTTAAAATGCAGAGGGGGATTTCTGTTCCAAGGTGGGTTTGGTAAAAGAATGGAGGGAAAAGCCATAGAGTCCACCCTCCAAAGCAGCCATTTTGTCCAGGATTAGTGATCTTGGAAGTCTGGAGATCCACCATAACAGCAAGAGATCTCCAGGCGCCACTTGGATGTTGACAATAACAGGGCTTGTGAGGCTGCGCTCTCATGACACAACGTTGTGAAATCTATTTTGGTCTAGTTTGGCTCCCAGTTTCCTAGTAAAATGAGGGTATGGGAGTCTTATGGTTAGTGTGTACTGTGGGAACAGGCGAACACCCAGACAGACGTTGCAGATCAGTTCCGCAAAAGCAGTTCCAATGCACTTGGAACTTGGTGCTGGAGATGTTAAAGATGTCCTAGCCTGGGAGGCGGAGCTACAGAGTCCACCCTCCAAGCAACTGCCGTTTCACCACTGACTCCTTCCTGCTGGGCTTTCTAGACATCGAATGTGTGTCAAATGCTTTGAACACTTGGAATGCACTATGTAGATGTCAATAAGAATTACCAAGGACCTTACCCTGCACCTGTCAGTTCCATATTAGGAGGCATCTTATTGGTGTCACAAACCACCTTGACTGCCTCACATCGGTCTTCATCCGACCTGTCTTCCTCACAGTCATGATCTCCATTGCACACCAACGACCTGCTTATGCACAGCCCTGTGGGCATAAAGAAGACAGCTACAATGAAACAAAGCTGCCAAGAACCACCGCAGGCCCACAGAGAATGGGGTCACCACCCTCACACCTCCCATGCACAACGAAACACCACAGGAAAGCAAATCACAAGGTGTGCTCAGCTCCATGGTCCTTAGGTTGACCAGGGACTCTGGAAATTTGTCCCCCAAGTTGTCTGCCCTCCATCCATTGCAGAGGAAGTGATCTAAGCAAGTACTCCGTTCTTTTGGGTTAGAACCTGTGGGTGGAACCTGAGGAATTCTTGCTGATAGCCCTGGCCTCAGTTATATATAGTCACAGTTGGGATCAGGTCCTTACTGAATCTACTTGTCAGCTAGGTATTGCTCAAAAAGAAAGTGAAAATACCACTCTAGTGATATGTATACATTTATTTCCTCACCCTCATCGAAAATCTTTTATTCACTACAAGCATACTAATAGTGCTTAAGCATCAGTGCTTAGTTCTTGTGGCCCTTTCTACCATGCCCAGGGAAATGCGGATCGCCATGTTGGGGTCAGGAAGCAATTTTTCTCCAGGCCAGTTTGATCTCCCACTATTACAACTGATTACACTATTACAACTGATTTGGCACGCAAAGTGTGCACTCTATCCAATACACAATTTAGTAGAGAGATCTTAACAAGGGTTGCCAATCTCCAGGTGGTGGCTGGAGATCTCCCACTATTACAACTGATTTCCAGGCAACAGAGATCAGTTCTCCTGGAGAAAATGGCCGCTTTGAAAGTTGGACTCTATCGCATTATGCCCAAACCCCACCCTCCTCAGGCTCCACCTCCAAAATCTACAGGTATTTTTCAACCTGGAGCTGACAACGCTAATCCTAACTGAGGCTTGGGTTCCAATTCGCATTTCTGCTGGCTGAAGTACTTCTGCTCAGAGAATGCAATTTCCCTACCTTTCCCCTCCTGCATGAGCTCAAAATCCTTCCTGAACTCCTATTCCTGGGCGTCTCCTGTGCCCCAGCAACAGAATCTCAGGGGACAGTTTGGGCTTCTGCGGGAAAGGGAGGGGCCAGGAAAATCATGGTCCCTGAGAGGAAGTTCTTGAGTCAGTGCAAACATTAGTCATCCAATCCATTATAATGAAATAGGGTTTTAAGGTTAAATATGTTTCTGGGCAATTTGCTTCCAAACAAATGTCCATCTGATAGGGTGCCACTAGACATTAAAATGTAATACAGTCTTTTCAAATGACCAAAATTATGGTGACTGTAGTAGACCAAAATGTATTCCTTAAAAGAATTATTTGGCTTTTTTCATATCTGCAAACAGACCAGGCTTTCTATTTAGAACAGCTCTTTGATCATTCATAATACAGCTCCTCAGACAGCCAGGCTTCAGTTGGTCAAGTTTACCTAACCTGAGCAACTGCAGAAGCAGCTACATATAATAAAAATATAAACCCCCCCCAGGGATGCCAGCCTCCAGGTGGGACCTGGGGATCCCCCGGAATTACAGCTCATCTCCAGACTATAGAGATCAGTTCCCATGGAGAAAATGGATGCTTTGGAGGGTGGACTCTGTGGCATTGTACCCCACTGAGGTCCCTGTCCTCCCCAGGCTCCACCCCCAAATCTTCAGAAGTTTTCCAGCCTAGATCAGGAAACCCTTACCCCCCCCCCCACTGGCCAAGAGGGTCCTGGCATCCCTCCCCCTCCCCCCCAGTTAAACTTTATTAAATTATAGTGGCTGACATCCTTCACTATCACCAACACAGAGATTTTGTCTGTGGTCTATAAAAAGCCTTTTAATATGGTTTTAAAAACCCCAATCCTTATATGTTAATTTGCACTGTCTCATTTGCACTGTCTCATTTGCTAATTTTGAATTTCTGAAACCTTTTAATCCTCCCCTTTTCTCTTCAGCCTGCTTTGCATTTCAGGCTTTGGGATCTTGACCTGCAGTCACAGCTTTGCTTGCATCTCTCTTGATGAACACCTGTGATGAGATCTTCCCAGCATTTTTTTTGAAAGGTATGTTGCAGACACACAACGCACACAGCCCCAATCTGCGTCAGGGCCACTGGACAGGGAACAGAAAGTTGGAGCCTGTCTTATCTCTCCTCCGGGGCAAATAGCAGTGCAGACTGGGTGGTTTAAATCTGAAAAAGGAATGTTCCTTCCCACTGCAGCATGGCCTAAATGCAAGTGAGGTGGGGGAGAGCATGGCTGCAAGATACGTTCGGCAACACTGGCAGAAGTCATCTGCAGAGCTGTAATGTACCGCTCTGCCCAGCAAAATCTGAAGCCACTCTCCAGCCTACGGAGGTTTCTTCCAAACATACCTGAAGAACATCTGAAACGATCGCCACAGCCATCCTCTGTTGGGCAGCCTCTCGTAGGAATGCATGTACGGGATTCGAATGACTCCCCAGAACATGGATATCCCCCGAACTGCCCAAACGTTGCTATTGTTCGTCTGCGAATCTAAATAAAAAACAATCCTTTGAAAGCGCTCTGACTTTTGGCACTTGTATACTGAGCAATAAGTATAAGAAGTACGGAGAGGGGGAGCAAACCATCACTTCTGTTAGCAAGATCAAAGTGTAAAGAGGAGGTGAGGAGGAGATTGGATCTAGACCCCGCCCTTCCCCACCCGAAGGAGTCTCGGAGCAGCTTACAAGCTCCTTTCCCTTCCCTTCCCCACAACAGACATCCTGTGAGGCAGGTGGGGCTGAGAGAACTCTCTCGAGAACTGCCCTTGAGAGAACAGCTCTGAGAGAACTTGTGACTGACCCAAGGTCACACCAACAGCTGCATGTGGAAGAGTGGGGAATCAAACCTGGTTCTCCCAGATCAGAGTCCACGCTCCTGAACACTGAACCAAACTGTGATGTGTGCTGGCATTCTCCACCACCTGATAGACTGGACTGACTATTACATTTGCAAAATCAGTATGTGGATTAGGGCTGCCAGCTCTGGGTTGGGAAATACCTGGAGATTTTGGGGGTGGAGCCTGAGAAGGGCAGGATTAGGGGAGGGGGGAAATCAGTGGGGTATATTCTTCCAAAGCTGCCATTTTCTGCAGGTGAACTGATCTCTGTCACCTGGAGATCAGATGTAATCCCAGGAGATCTCCAGCTGCCACCTGGAGGTTGTCAACCCTAGCCCTAGTTGGTACACATATGGACAATGTTTATAGAATACCTGGGTCTTACTGCAGCCGTCACATTCTGACCAAGGACCGTATGGATTCCAGTTGCAATGGATTGCAGCAGGTCTGTGGAATTTTTTTTAAGGGGAAAGGGGGAAAAAACATGGTCAAGGATTGCAGTGCAAAGGTTGGAAGACCAGGGAAATAAATACAGGAACATTGAAATGCAGTGGGAGTTTTGATGCAGGCTTATAGTAGTATTGACTTACAGTCTGTTTTGAAAACTACATCACACCTCCCTGCTAGGCTTGCCAGTCTCCCGGTGGTGGCTGGAGATCTCCCCAAATTACAACTGGTCTGCAGGTTACAGAGATTAGTTCCCCTGGAGAAAAGGGTTCCTTTGGAAGATGGACTCTATGGCATACCCAACTGAGGCCCCTCACTTCCCCAGACCCCACCCTCGATCCCCGCCCCCAAATTTCCCAACCCAGAGTTGGCAACCCTATCTCTCTCCATTTTAGACTTGCCAATTCCAGGTTGGTAGATTTGAGGGTGGAGCCTGCAGAAGGCAGGTTTTGGGGAAGAGATGGAACCTCAGGTGGAGTACAATGCCATAGAGTCCATCTTCCACAGAAGCGTTTTTCTCCAGGGGAACTGATATCTGTAATGTGGAGATCAGTTGTGATTCCCGAAGGTCTCTCCAGGCTTTACCTGGAGGTTGGCAACCCTACCCCCTCTCAGCCTTGAGCAGTCCGGTACATGACTGATGAGGCAGAACAATTCAGTGACTCGACTCCTGATCAGGGTAGCCTATGCTAAACCAATTGTAACCTACAGTACTGTAATACTAACAATGTGTGCCATTCACTTGGGGGGGAAGTTCCATTGATTTGTCTGAGGCTTACTTCTGAGTAAACGCGGGTAGCTGCAAAGTTGGGTATTTCCTCCTCAACTGCAACAGTCAGCCTGCCAGTCTCTCTTTCCCGGCCAACTAGCCCTGGAAGCCGATCTTGAATAGCAGCTCAGCGACATTCAAAAATCAAAAAGCCGTGTAAAACCTTTCAATTTTGCCCAACAAAATGACTCTAAACAATGCGTAAGCTCTCCAGCTCTCCTGAAGAACCCTTCATCCGGCCGGATGCTCTGCTGAGGAGAAATAAATGCTGTTCAATAAAGAACTGCATTTCTTTGGAAGAACAAGTTGGAAAATACTGGTAGAAAAAAACGCTGCAGAAGTATTCCCCCCCCCCATCTCATGTCTGACTGGATTTCATCTCAAATGGATGATAAAATAGTGGAAGGAGAGTGTGTGTGTGTGTGTGTGTGAGAGAGAGAGAGAGATGTTTTCTGGCCATGATCTTGAGACCTTTTGCGTGTTTCTGTCTAGAATGTCCCTGGGGATTTAGGGATGAGGGTAGAGATTGCTACAGGTACCCTTGGTTGGCAACTTTCACCCTTGGTCCTCTGTGGAGAAGGTAGACTGGAGAACTTGGGAGTACTGATCCCTGCGGTTTCAGAGCAAGGGAGAAAAACTACAGCAGCTCTTCCCAGCCCTGGGAGTAGTGCAGCATAAGTCAGAAGCATGTTTGCTCAGAAATTTGTCCCGCTGGGTTGAATGGGCTTTGCTCTGTAGCAAGAGTGCTTTCCATGGCTTGAAAGCGTAGCAACGTGAGGGGACAACATGGCAGGTGGGAAGCCTAGCAAAAATGTATGAGGACATGCGCGGTGGGAAGAAAAGGCCAACAGATACTTTAACCATCTTAATATGAAGGAAGCCCAGCATGGACTACACACACAGTTAGCTTTTCTTCTGCCTTTGACAGCTGCCCAAGAGAGAGGGAGAAATTCAACTTGTGAAATTTCTCAGAGGGTTGCGTCTTTGTACCCAGTCTCAGTTTCACCTGTTGAATTTCTGTCGGGAACATAGGCTGTTAAAAGCACACAACCCTACCAGGAAAAAAAATGGTGGTAACAATATATACTCTCAAGCCATTTCAAATGAGTTTAAAGCACTAACCACCCTGCCCCTGAATAAGATAAAAGATGTAGGCAGAGCAATGCTCCTTCAGGCAGTATGGTGGATAGCCTGATCTCATCAGATCTCAGAAACTAAGCAGGGTCTGTACTTGGAAGGGAGACCGCCAAGGAAGACTCTGCAGAGGCAGGCAATGGGAAACCACCTCCGCTTCTCACTTGCCTTGAAAGCCCCTTGCTGGGGTTGCCATAGTTTGGTTGTGACCTCCTGGCACTTGCATACATAACGCAGCCTCTCCTCTCACAAGAACCACTTACCTCGAAAAAGCACGAAAGGAGCCCACAATTTCTGCCAGAATGAACATTTCAAGTGCCTGGGTTTAAAAAAAAAAAAGAGAGAGAGAGACAAGAAAAGCTGATTTATTTCTGCTTTATTATTTTTAATTAAAATGTGCATATGTTTGGATAACATTTGTTCTGATTTTCTGAGGGTGAATCAGACAGAAGCATACAGCGAGCAGTTGCCACTGCCAATACTGTTGATTTTAAATATATACCCATTCCATTTATAGCTCCCTGACATCATCAAACTTCCTTCTCTCTTTTCCCTTCCAGTTCTGCTACCATGCTGTGCATTTTTTGACCAAGAGCTCTCCTGAACAAATTAATCTTTCATGAGCCTTTGTTTCACTGTGGTAGAGACTGGCTCAGCGATTGTCTTACCTTCATGGCGAGAGATCTCTACCCAGCTATACAGCTACTAGCAGTGAAAGAAGCAATCCTCCTTTGGGAGATGAGGACAGAAGTAGCAGTCGTCAGTCTGTCTGTCTCAAAACTTCTGGAGACTGGCTCTGCCTTGCGGTCCTGCTTTTTCTTGAGAGGCTTTGAGCAATGCAGAGAGGAATGTGAGTACTAAACCGTCCCATCTCCTCGGGGGACGCAAACAAGGCTATTCTTGTAACTTCTCAGTATCTTAAAAAGATGAGAGACAGGATTCTAAAATCTTGGCTTCACATTCTGCAAAGGAGTGGAATTCAGCTATGAGGAAACACTTATCATAAGAATGAGAGCAAATTGATTTCTTCTTGCGCTGTCAGGGGTCAGGGCTACCACCGGTCAGGAGGCTGTCGACTCACTTGGGAGGCACCTTTGGGGGATACTGTTAAAAGGCCACGAAATGGCAGCTATTTACAGTGTAGTTTTGAATGTAGTTATTCCAGTCTAGGGGCCACGGCGGCTCAGAGGTTACAGTGCTGAACTGCAGACCAGAAGATCGGTAGCTCGGCAGTTTGAGACCCGAGTGCTGCATGATGGAGTGAGCTCCCGTCTCTGGCCCCAGCTCCTGCCAACCTAGCAGTTCAAAAGCAAAAAATTGCAAGTAGATAAATAGGTACCACTTTGGTGGGAAGGTAACAGTGTTCTGTGTGCCTTGGTGTCTAGCCATGCTGGCCACATGACCACGGAGACAACTTTGGACAGCACTGGCTCTTTGTCTTGGAAATGGAGATGAGCACCACCATCCTAGAGTCGCATTCAACTGGTTTTCAAGCAAGGGAAACCTTTACCTATTCAAGTCTAAGCCCATTTATATCACTGGGCTTAGACCAGAATAATTCTGCACAATACTGCGGTGTCAATATATTTTTTTAACTACTGGATGCCCTTCAGTTATTCACAGATGAATAAAGTGATTCACAGTTGAACTTGTAATGTAGGTATGGTTTCCAGGTCTGGGTTGGAAAATACCTGGAGACTTTGGGGGTGGATCCAGAAGAGGGCAGGGTCTGGGGAGGGGAGGCCCCTTGGCATGGGACAATGCCATAGAGTCCACCCTTCAAAGCAGCCATTTTCTCCAGGGGAACTGATCTCTGTTGGCTGGAGATCAGTTATAAAAGCGGGACATCTCCAGGCCCCACCTGGAGGCTGGCAACCCTAAATGTAGGGTTGCCAACCTCCGAGTGGCACCTGGAGATTTCCCACTATTACAATGGATGAACAAATGACCAAGACTGCTTCCTCTGGAGAAAATGGATGCTTTGAAGGATGGATGCTTCAAAGAGGTGCATGCAGCTTGGAGGCCTCCATTCTCTGGTGCCCTCAAAACAAGATGGAAGGAACCACAGAAGCTACCCTTTACAAGAAAGTTTCAGTAAAATGGTTGTACCAGCAGTGCTTTGCCCACAAGGCCAGGTCTCAGAGAATAGCTGGTTCTGCCAAGGCCACAATTCAAAAAAGCCCCTGACTGACCCATATTTAGATCTAACGATTATTTCTGTGGATGCACATGTGGATCAAAATCTGACTAAAAGGAACATGTATGTCCCTCGCTATGCAGCTAGGAGGCCTGAAAAGAAGACTCCTGATTGACACAAGAGAAGCCTGTATTTGCTCATTACAGTAACTAACTTAAAATGCGTTTTAGGAATACACAGTACTGTGAGCTAATACTTAGGATATTTATACTTGCATGTTTTTAGGCTGTTTCTTTCCGGTATCTGACAGTGGGATAAAAACAGACCTTACCACACTGGAGACCATTAAAGCTGCTTGCTCAAGTAATGTACAAGAGTCCGTTATATTTTCTTATTGGCTTTTGGTTCTTTTTGTAGGATGGGCTTTAAGGTTCCTCTTAGATTGCATACACCCATGGAATATAGCAACACCATGCCTATTTAAACTGATGTTAAGTCATGCATATTAAAATGTTTTCTGATCTTGATCTGAAAACTCCTGCTGATGGAGAACCTAACCCACCCCTTGGTATACATCACCCAACCATTAATGTACGATCATGCACTTTCTCTCATACTCCCTGATGCAGACTCTTTCCCCCTATTCTCCAGATGGCAAGAATCAAATTATACTTGGATAGAAGAAAGAATGCCCTGTTGTTACATTCTGAGCTAGTGAAATGGGCTTCTGGCGAGAGCTTCTGGACCGGTTTCTGTTAGCAAATGTCATCTGCCTTTTTCTAATTAGCTGAAATAAGTTCCAAAGCTCTTAAGGCATTTATCACATTTTAGGGACTAATACAAAGTGTCTGGGGAGGAACTGCTAGGAAATGTGTTGGCTGGCTCTGTTTGGCTACTATCTGCTTCACAAATGGTTCCTTCCCAAGAGGCTTCGTAGAGAGGAAGATTTTCATATGAGCACAGTATAATCTGCTCTCTGTTGTATCCAGGCCAAGCACAGAGTGGATTTGCACATCCATGTACCAGACCAGCACTGCACCACTATGCAAGTCTACTCAGAATCCGACTCATGTAGGGCTGTCTCCCAGGAAAGGGTTCTTAGCATTGTACTATAATACTACATTTTTTTTGACACATGCACTTTGTTTTGCATCATTCAAAAAAAGAGCAAATCAAAGTGATGTCCATAGCTAGAAAGCTCAGGAAAAGGAGGGCTCCGGGTACGTGTAATCGTCAGACACGTAGGCGGTATTTAACTCAGTAGATCGGTATGAAGGAAATCTGTTCTAAATTGATGGACTTTCAGGATGTAAGTTTAAAAGTTAAAACCCCCCAGCTGCTATGCGCAGTTGGCTGGACTGCTGAGACACTGTTCAAGTGCCAACTCTCATGGTGAACTACTTGATGAACTACTGAGGTAGATCTGAGTTGAACTGAGTTGACTCTCTTTATTTAAAGTTCTTCTCTAATTGTTGGTGGAGGAAAATGCCATCAAGTTGCAGCTGACGTAGGGTGAGCCCATAGGGCAGGGGTCCCCAAACTTTTTGAGCCTGTGATGAACTACTAAACTACTTGATGAACTACTGAGGTAGTTGACGAAATACTGAGGTATATCTTGATAACAACTGAGATAGTTATTGATGAACTACTGAGGTAGATCTCAATAACTTGATTAACTACTGAGGTAGATCTCAATAAACTGAAAGGGTGGTCCTTGAATTCCTATGAAATGTTACACATGATACAAAATTACCAGTAACACAGAACAGTAATTGTACCCTAAGAGGTGGATGGTTCAGGCCAGCCCAATCCCATCAGCTCTCAGAAACCAAGCAGGGCTGGCCCTGGTTAGTACTTGGATGTGAAACTGCCAAGGACCTCCAGGGTTGATCTGCAGAGGCAGGCAATGGCAATCCACCTTTGAACTTCTCTTGATTTGGAAATCCTATGGCAGGGGTCTCCAGTGTGCTACCCATGGGCCCTATAGTGCCTGCCAACACCTTTCCTGGCACCCGCCAAGTGTTTTTAGAAAGTGGATAGAGCCAGGTGGGGCTTTTGCCCAGCAAGTGAAGGAATAGAATTTAAAAAGCCATTAATATGAACCACTGTTCAGAACTGCCATTAGTTAGCCAGCTATGAAACTGCAAGGCCAAATGCACATGATTCTCTATTGTTACTTGAAATGCACGCGCAAGAGAAGAAGAAGAAGAAGAAGAGATTGGATTTATATCCCGCCCTTCACTCACTTAAGAGTCTCAGAGCGGCTTACAAACTCCTTTCCCCTCCCCTCCCCACCACAGACACCCTGTGAGGTAGGTGGGGCTGAGAGAACTCTTTCCCAAGCTGTCCTTGAGGGAACAGCTGGTACAAAGCTATGGCTTGCCCAAGGTCATCCAGCCAGGTGCAAGTGGAGGAGTGGGGAATCAAACCCGGTTCTCCCAGATTAGAGTCGGCGCACTTAACCACTACACCAGACTTAACCACCCACAAGTGCCCATCATTTTGCTTGCTGCTGTTTGAGATAGCTTAAAGCTTGGAGGCCGTGGGAACTCTAGCAGCTTGCTACTTTATTTGAGAAGCATATTCATGTTTGCTTACTGATGGAAAGCATGCGCAGAATTGTACCGGAAATGCTTTGCTTATGAGAAATGTGTAAAATGTGCAAAGATGACACTACCTCTCCTTCCTTCTGTAACTCCCGCCCCTTGGTATAAAAAGCCTAGCCCCAGTAGAATTGGGGCTCGGCATTTGATTCTTGGAATACTTTTTCTAAGGCCAAGTCTGGCGTCATTAAATCGGTTTCTCCTATTCCTGTTGTCCGAGTGTCTTCAGCCTTGGGTGGTCCTTTATTTTCTGGTTAAAGTGCTTCACAAGGCTTCTGATTGGACATTGGAAATTTGCTTAGTTTTGTAGCTCTTTGGCAGCAGCTGCCATCACATCACAAGTATCTTTATGGTGTGACTGAAAGTAAACTGTGGCAGCCATTTTGTGGCTTACTCAGCCTCCTGTTGCACCCATTTGGGACAGCCATTTTATGGCCATGCCCACCACACTATTACAGAATTTCAAAGGTGCCCACAGGTGCTAAAAGGTTGGGGACCCCTGCCCTATGGGGTCACCATACGTCAGTTGCAACTTGATGAGACTTTCCACCATCACCAATTAGAGAAGAATCTTAAATAAAGAGAGTCAACTCAGTTCAAATTCAGCCTAATGGTTTGGGGATCCTGCACCCAGTCTTAGTTTATTTGATCTGGCAAATATTCATCCATAGTTTCATTTATGTAAGGGGGGGAAAACAGGTCTAGCATAGAGATGGATCAAATTAAGAGAGTGACATGATTTTTCCCATTCTTCTTTGTGTGTTGTGTCTTTAGCTGTGTATTTAGGCCTCTATGAAACTAATATTGTAGGTCTTGTACATAGCTGCGGTTCCCAATTTTCCACCACTGTTCCTTCAGTAGGTAGGAAAAAATAATGTTCAAAAAAGCCATCTGTGATGGCATGATGGCACTCCTCATAAAAACCCAGAAGTGGTATCAATCGGCCCTAGGAATTGCTGGAAACAGTATAGTTTTACCATAGAGTTTCCAGTGATTCCCTGGAAGTCATGTCGCACCATTGCTGACAGCACCCTCCATGACGTCATTAAATCGGTTTCTCCTATTCCTGTTGTCCGAGTGTCCCCGCCCCCCCACCATTCTCATCAGTTGTCAGGCCATGCCTGGCTATACAATTGTAAATGAACAGTTTATTTAAGAAAAGAGAACATGGAAAAAGCTTCAGAACAGCAGACGGAACTAATTACCATTCTCTTGACAAGCTCCTTATGAATTTCAGATAGTATCCTATCAGACAAAAAAATAAATTGTTTCTGCAAAGCTTTTTTACCAGTATTTTTCATCCTAGTCTTCCAAACAAACTCAATCCTTCATTGAACAGCATTTGTTTTTCTCAGTATAATGTTAAATATGTCAGTGCACGAACATATATTTCTCAGAGGAAAATCAAGTCAGTTATTTACTGGAGTTTGGAAACCTCAACTTCATGGTTAAGAAATAAGAACAGAAAGCTTAATGAATGTAGAAAAAATATTTCCATAATATTTATTTCTTTCAAAACTTTTTATTATGCATATTACAAATACTTGGTAGATCAAGATGGGTAGCAGTGTTAGTCTGTGTGTAGCAGTACAAAAGAGCAAGAATTCAGTAGCACCTTAAAGACGAACAAAATTTGTAGCAGGGCGTGAGCTTTTGTAAGTCACTGCTCATTTCTTCAGATCTGAAGAAGTGCTGCCACAAATTTTGTTAGTCTCTAAGGTACTACTGAATTCTTGCTCTTTTCTAAAACTACTTGACTTGCAGCAATTGCTTTTGCTAATATTTAACTTAACTTGCAGCAATTGCTTTTGTTAATATTTCTAAGAAAATACCCAGGTGAGGTACCCTACTTCATCATTAATGTAACCCTGTTGTAATGTTAATGTTCCCCGCTGACCTTCAAAGCGCAGTAATTAGAAGCCTACATAATTTTAAAAAAATTATTGGGCAGGCACAAGCAGAACTCTGAAAAGACACTGACCTCTAGTGGTAATCTGTGATAGTAAATACTAAATTAGACCAGCATAGAACAAAGTTTTAAGAGTCCAGCGGCACCTTTAAGACCAACAAAACAAATTCCTGGTGATTTGCAGTGGAGCTCAGGGATGGCAGGACTTGGAGGAGGGAGGGACCTCAGTGAGGCATAATGGCATACAGTCTACTTTCCAAAGCAGCCATTTTCTCCAGTAGAACGGCTATCTGGAAACCAGTTGTAATTCCAGGAGATCTCCAGGCCCCACCTGGTGGCTGGCAACCCTACTACACCAATCCAGACTCAGTTCACCAGCCGTATAGTCTGTTCCTGGCCTCCAGTGTCTTGACAAATTCTTACTTTAGCATTTCCAAATAGGCAACAAAAACGGGAAGTTTAGCAAGCACGGTGGGCCATGTAGTAGTTTATTTCAGCTCATATGACCAATGGTCTCAAGCCCAACCACAACATACATATAAAATACCAAAGCAATAGTTTAAAACTACATTTCAAATCTGGTTAAAATGATAAGCAATATAAAATTTTAAATATAAAACAAAACTAAAATGCAGACCTTATTTTAGCAGCAATTATTCACGCTTCAATGCTATTATAATAGCTAGGTATTTTGCTACTGAAGCGGTAATTATCAGATCAATATCTGACAGCAGATAAGAGGTCACCCATGGCTCCAGTGGAAAGTGGTATTCGAACAGAATTGGATATATCCAATATGACCTAAGAGCTAACCAATGCGAACAAAACAAAAAAAGATGTGTCAGTGACTCGATCTCGCCGGAAGCGCAGGTACAATGCCTGTCTGAATATGGAGTTCATAAGAAACGTCCTATTAATTCTGCAGATGGTACAGTATTTAATCTTGCAAGAGTAAAAGCAGATCTATGAGAGGGGGTGGTAAGATGGCTTGGTCAACAAAGGAGGGATCCCCAGAGCTAGGGGAGAACATACATGCCCGGCACATGTGGTGGTACTGGCCGTATCCCAATTTCTTGCCTTCGATCTGATCTGTCTCCATGCTTCTTGCTGAGATATATTCTTGGTCGTTCATATCGGGAGGCTGAGGAGGTTCAATTTCTCATCTATTTGATTTGACCAGGTATTTCTATAATTATCCTCCTTCAGTCTATAAATCAAGCTCCCTGATGATGGACTAGAAAAGCAAACCTTCAGTCTCAGTCTCAAAGCAGCCAACCAAGCTCTAAGTTCTAGGGAGCTTTGTGCTAGCTCCCACCTAAGAACAGCTCCCACCACATGATTGGGAACTCCGAAAATTTGACGCAGGAATTGAGTTAGTAATTTGTCTAAGGATTCAGAGGCTGCACAGATCCAAATGGCTGTCCCATATAGGAATTGAGGTATTATTTTTGTGTTAAATGCTTTAACAGCCATAGGGATATATTGGCCCCCTATTGAGTACTAAAATCTCAAAAGTGCATTGACATTTGGTCTAACAGTATTTTGGACTAAATTACGATGATGTTTCCATGATAAATTCTTGGAGAAGACCACTTCCAAATATTTAAAATGTGTTGTCAGACTAAGTTAGAGGATTTTTTTTTGCCCCATTTAAACAGCAAAACAGATTTGAATGTTTGAGTGTAGATGAGAGTGAAGATCTATTTGACCTGGAAGAAACCGCACCTTCCAACAATGACAATGATAGAACAACAATTCATGATCTCCATCCTCCATCTCCCCAGCGTAATACGGGAAATACCATCGAATTGGATCTACTAGCAAACCAAACAAATCTAATCATGGAAACACTCCAAAAATATTTGAGAACCTGGAGATAGTAAGAGGTTTGCTATCAGGGAGTGGAAGGAGCTCACGCGGAGGGCAGGGTATAAATATAATAAATAATATCGACATCAAAAGAGCTGCGTCAACCAGAGACTAAGAACTGAAGATTTCAAAAGTACTGCAAGCTCTGGGAAACCAACTCAGAGACACCTAAGGAATTCTGGAACTGTGCCTAGTGGTCATAAAATGGATGACTTTTCTTTAGTTTATGATCCTAAATGTGTAGTGGTAAATGTCTTTCTATAAAGGACAATATATAAACTGGTCTACCAAATAGCAGGCCAGCCAGGAGCCATCTGGTTTTTCTCCTTAAAACAACTCATTCTAATATTGACCGTGTCAAGGTACAAAGATTGCTGGGCCCTTTACGTTATGAGCCCTTTTTACTTTTTTCTCCTCTCAAACCGAATACCAACTTATATGTATGCACATGCTTCTAGTTATGTCAAGTTTGGGATTAGGCTTCAAAGGCATTTTAAAAACTGTTTAATTCAGAACTTAGTTCCTCAAGCCCTTTCTAGGGATAAGTGTGACACAATTCCAACTCCAATGGAGGTAGCTGATCTTTCAAATCCCTCGTTTTTGCTCGACCAGCCAAATTTACTTACTCCCATGAAGGTGATTGATTCAAAGGCCCCCCTCTGCAGGGAACAACAAGTCCCTCCCAGTTTCCAACCTTTGCAGGGACTGGTTAATATCAATCTTGAGGGGTCGGGAAAAGAGATTTAAGCTAATGTCTTGTCTTTGTTTGGCTCCTTGCCACTGGTAGAGCAGGAGGAACTGTTAAACCGCCTACAGACTCTAGTAACCTCATTGAGGGCAATTAGTCAGACCTCCCCCTCCAAGGTTCTGCTTCAGGGCTGTGGCCTTGTCCCTGTTGACTCACCAATGATGGCTCTTGATGCACCCCTGACAGTCCTTGATCCTGAGGACAGTTTTCATCCCAAGCATAATCAACTTCCCTTAGAACTGATTGTTTTTAATAAACAAAGGACCTGGTAACCTCAATCCACCCCCCCCCCCTAAATCCTACCAACGTAGAAGTCAAATTAAATTAACTATCTCCAATTCACTTTATCAAAATTATATCCTAGAATATCTCAGGCTGGAGTTGTAGATTACAAGAACATGGTGTTAGTGCACATCTACAGAGTTTTCATATTATTTTGGTCCAAGAAACTTGGTCAAAAGGAACTACTGATTTTCCTGCATTTGTATCACCTGCATTCTCCAGTTCAGGGAAAGGATGTTATAAATCAGGCTTCGCATGTCTAGTATCGTTAGCAGTAGCTTCAGTTAAAGTGTCCTGGATGGTTAGGCATCAGTATATCATTGCACTGATATTTCAATTTTCAGTTTCTCCTCTTGTTATTATTTCAGTGTATTTCCCTCCTCAAATGCTGATGAGAGATTATTTGGAGTTATGGAAAGAACTTGAAAATCTGCTGGGACAGATCTTTGTACACTACCCTCAGGCTTCAGTGTTGCTTGCAGGTGATTTTAACGCTCACATTGATCAAAATGATGAAACATTATTAGCCAGGGAATTGGCTAAATTGCAGGAGGAGCTACCATATCCTCATGCATTTAGACAAAACTCTAAGGATTCTAAAGTAAACGCTGCTGGGGGAAGACTGTTTGATTGTGCAGATAACCTTGGGTTAGTGATTTTAAAGGGCCTTGGGAATTTAGATCCTCATGGTGATTTAACTTGTATGATGCACAAAGGCGCCAGTGACATTGATTATGTCTTGGTCTCACCTGGCCTTCTACTGCTAATGCACAAGTTTAAGGTGGATGAGTACTGAGGAGGGGACCATCTCCCACTAAAATTGGTGGGCCATGTTCAGTTTAGCTGGTCACACTATGTGTGAACCTTGAATATGTTGCTAAACATTAGGCAGGGAGGGGAAACCGTAATTCTTAGAATTCCAATCCAATCCAAAGTTTATTGCATATAGCCATTGGCCATCACAATATAAAATATAAGAACAGTACAAAGATTGGCAGTGCATAAAATTATAATATATAAACAAAGTAAGAATATAAGTTTTAAAATCAGGTTTCTTAAATAGTACATTCTAAAAGTACAGTCATTTCATAACCTTATCTCTAATTTTCCTTGCAGCATAAGCATAGAGTGCCATTCTATAGGAGACAGAGGGATTCACTTCCGAAAGCAAAAAGGTTACTATTTCAATGCCTGATGTGAATTGTAAAGTTGTTAGAATTGGGTTAATAAATTTGATTCTCGGACCAGTATACAGAGGGCATCCTAAGATGTAATGTGTTAGGTCTTCTACCAAAATCCCGCACAGACAGATACGTTGATCGTACGGAGTTTTGAGGTGTCATCCTTTTAACAGCTCAGATGCCATGGTCTGAAAACGAAGAGCTGTGAGTACCCTTCTTATGCTATATATTGAAATAAGAGCCAGATAGGGGGCTCTTACAAGTACTCTTGAATTTTATTGGTCAATCACATTTTACGATATGCAAAGTGAGTTCTCAACTGAGCTTTCTTCTTATAGTTGATTAATTGTAGGGATAGAATTCCAGAATATTACAGTGAGTTGGAAAGAAATCCATAATGGCATGTATACATTTCCATTTAGCAAAATCTGTTCTTGCAGGGATCATTGTTGACTACTGTAGATCACAGTGAATCAAGCCTCTCAGAGGTGTTCTCTCAAGAGCAGTTCTTAGTCAGAGCTCCCTGCTCCAGCTACCTCACAGGTTGTCTGTTGTGCAGAAAGAAAGGGAAGAAGATTGAAAACTGCTCTGAAACTCCAAGTGAAGGGTGGGGTATAAATCCAATTTCTTCTTCTTCTTCTTGCAGCAATCTGAAGTGCACTTTCGTTTCTGTTTGCCTTACTTTTAAACTCTTTTTAAAAACCCACAAATGTTCAGTTATGCATTTGCACAAATTAAAACGAGCCAGCCAGAAGCTCATTGTGCAATCCCAGACTCCCATTTTTTTTCTTTTTTAAATAATAGGGCATACTGAGTCTGAATACAAAATTAGGATTCAAAGAGTATAAGTAAGCAATAATTCTCAACAATTATTATTCCAAAAAGTGCAATTTAATACCATTAGCAAAGCATTAAAATTGTTTCTTTCTTAAGTGGCTGTGGATGCCCATCTGAGCTGATTCCTTGGGTTTTGTGCCTGTTTGCTTTTATCTCCTCAAAACTGTAAATTCTATTCGACTTCCGGAAGAGACGCGCTCAATGGCGGATGCCTCTCTCTGCATATGCGGGAGAAGCGATCCGTGCCCGGCAGGGTGAAGGGGTTCTGGACGGGTGCCGAACCCCCAGAGACCCTAGCGAAGGGGCTCTGCCTGGGGTGGCACGAGGGGAAGACTCTCCTGATGGTGGCAACCGCAGGATTGAGACCCCCCTCATCACCCCCGTAGGTTCCCCTGCCGAGGAAGCCTTCGGGCTGCGTAAGCGTGACCGAGAAGCAGCAGAAAATGCCCGGCGGAGAAGCAATTAACATACCTGAAACGCAATGGTGAAAACCGTGAGTTGCAAAATATAACGGCAAATAAAGCGACGGGGAGGGAAAGGGAGGATCGCGTCCCCCCCCCCTCTCCTTACCGAAGCGGCTGAGACTTTCCCACGGCGTTACTGCAACCATAAAAGCATTTTAAAAATGCTGGAGGGCTGGATCGCATACACGGAGAAAAGACCTTTTGAGAGACATTAGTGCGACTACAATTGTTTCTTCTACGGTTCTTCTTATCTAAGTGTAAATAAAAGCGAAACTGCAACAATGATGGGGCGGCCAAAACCCTCCCCTAAACTAGGAAGTGGTCCTCCGAGTTCAAAGGGCGATACCACAGAGATGAGCTCAATGTTTTCAGCGTTGCTGCGGCCGCTAGTGGATCAGATGACTACTCTCAACAGCAAAATGGACTTAATGCAAAATGAACTGAATGAATCAGGTAAACGAACAGAAAAGCTGCATCAGGATCTCTTGGAAGTAAAGGCGACAACTAGTAAGCATGATTCAAGACTACAAAAAATTGAAAAAGAAAAGGCTTTTCAATGTGATAATGTATTGAAATTGCAGATGGAACGCTCAAGTTACTTCCTTCGACTTCAGAATGTTCCTGAAAAAAAAGGGGAGGATCTTAAAAAGCTAGTGAGTGAAGCTTTGGCACCAGTGACAGGTTTAAAAGTGGAAGAAATAATAAGCGACATGGATTTGGTTTATCGGACCTATCCTGAACTAGTCAAAAAGAAAAACCTGCCAGGTGAAATTATGATAAGATTCTCCAAAAGATCTACAAGAGATGTGGTTTTAAAAGCCACCAACAGAACAATGCGGAAGATCCAGGAGGTAGACATCAAGGTATTAAAGGACATTCCATTTGAAATAAGAAAAAGAAGAAAAGCCTACAGAAGTTTAACTACCTGGCTTCAGTCGGAATCAATTACATACTGATGGAATATTCCAGAGGGACTGTGTTTCAGCTACCAAGAAAAGAATGTTCAAACGGACTCTGTTGAACAAGCGAAAGTTTTTTTGGAAAAATGCAAGAAAAAGAAAAAAGAGAGAGACTCAGACGATTCGCTAGCACAGCAGGAAAGTATATATGGCTTGGACAGCTCAGAAAGCGAAGAAGAAAACTCAGACTCGGAGAAGGGAGCTACGGCTCCCAAACCCATGGAAGAGACTAAAAAGAAAAGAGGACAAAAGAAGAAATAAACTTTGCATTGTTGTTAAATGTTGAGCACTAAGTATATGTTAATGGAAAATAAACGTGCTCCAAAGTTATGTGTACCAGCAAATCAGCTATGTGATTTTTAGAAGCAGTAACATATGTAACTAGTTAAACCAAGTTTTTTTTGTTTCTCAAACTGATTAATCTACTAAAAATGATTATTTTATTCAGCATTTTCTGTATAAGGTAATTTAGTATAGAATTTAGCGTATAGATGTAGAAATAGATGTAAAATCAATAAAATTTTATAAAAAACACAAAAAACTTTAAATTCTATTCTACTGGTCCCCTTTTGTTCAGTGAAGATTATCCGACAAAAATAATCTATTTTGGACATCCAAAGGTGCATTCATATGATGGGTTTAAACAGTGGTTACTTAAATTGTCTGGTGTGGTTGTAAAAGTAGAGTGTCCATTAGATTTTAAAATGGTTCTCCATATTCTGTTCCACATTAGTGATATTTCCAAATATTTCCAATTCAAAGGTGCTTTCCTGTTGCACGATTCTTCTTTCTTAATTCCGAACATGAGGATGACTCAGCTACAAAGAAAAAGGTCATAATTACTGGATCTAGCAGCACATTCAACTACCTTTGCCTACGTTTGCTTCCAAATAATCTCATTAATTTAAAGACGGTTGTGGTATTGACGTAGCCCTTAGCCAAGTACAGAACACTCTTTATTTGGGTAGCAGTTCTATGCATAAACCCACACAAAAGCAACAAAACAAACAACTATTTTATTTAAACTGTTCTGTATTGTTTTGTTTGGCTTAATTTAAAATATTTATACATCCTGTATTTTCCCTCAGACACGAACCAGTTTACATGAGCCAGAACAAACTGCAGTAGAATAAAACATTGTATTGCACTTTGTAAAACTTTAAATTCAGTGTAATTTTGATTAGCTGTATTGACTGTCGCTTGTATTAAAAATAAACAGGAGTTTTGAGTCACTTTATAAGGGCTAACAACATTGCATTCAATGCTCCCTCTAAGCTGTGGAGTCTTGTGTGTAAAAATTCTACTTTGTGAGCTACTAGGGTTGCCAAGTCTGGGTTGGAAAATACCTGGGGACTTTGGGGGTGGAGCCAGGAGAAGGTGGGGTTTGGGGAGGGGAGGGGCCTCAGCATGGTACAGTGCCATAGAGTCCACCCTTCAAAGCAGCCATTTTCTCCAGGGGAGCTGATCTCTCTCAGCTGGAGATCAGTTGTAAAAGCAGGAGATCCCCAGGCCCCACCTGGAGGCTGGCAACCCTACGAGCTACTGGCATTAATGTTGTGAGCCAGAGATTTGGTTGCTGCATAAATTAGTTCGCTCTGGAGCCATCCTTCCTGAATTAAGACAAAAATGTGTGAGCTGGAGGCTAAAAAAAAAGGTGAGCTAGCTTAGAGGGAACACTGATTATTCCAGTCTAGACTTTCCAACGTTAATGCTGAAATAATAAAGTAGTATATGGCTCCTGTTAAATTCAAGCTTTTATGCTTGTATTAATCTAAACGGCGCCTTAGAACTGCATTGGGTATCACAGAGCTGCTAGTTCCAGTGTGTCATGCCGCTACTATTATTTATTATTAATAAAGCAATAATGTCTATGACACACCCTGAACCCTCACTCGTACTCAGACAAGACTGCTTCATCAACAAGAGGCGGCGCCGTCTATTTTCCCTCAAATTTTGCGCGGGAAACGACCTCCCTCTTCTCCCCGCCCAGTGACTGTTCTAACTCGGTGACGTCACCCGCCGGACCAGGCCGGCCTCTTGTTACCATAGAAACAGGAAGCATTTGTCTTCTAGAAGCCGGGGTTTGTGTCACTCCTTTTTCCTTCCCGGTTGGACGCCGCCGGACCTCTTCAGCTGTCGCACTCCTTTTCGGGCGGAAACGTGGCGGGGATGATAGCGGAAGTGGGGGCGGAGTTTTTCTCTCTTTCTTCCTGGCGGCTGAAGGAAGATGGTGAGTGTGGGGAAGGGGCTGGAGTGGAATCTCGTTCCATCCGTGGCCGTCTGGCATTTTTGGATCGGGTGGGATTGAGAAAAAGTCTGTCTGGAGCCAGTTGGGATCGGATAGCCGTGTATTGCCTCCTTCTCTTCGATCCCAGAGGCGACGTGGCCGGTCAAGGACCGGCGTCTGAGTCCCATTTATCCGGGCCTGCAGCCCGCGAAACCCTTCGGCAGGGCCCCTTCTCTTCGGCCCGGGTCCGAAAACGAGGCGACTCTCTCCTAAAAGTTTTCTTGGCCTGCCAGCCTCGGTGGCTGAGGAGAGGGTCTCGGGCTGTGACCGGAGACTGAATGGGGCTGGACATTGTCTTAAAGGGCCCGTCGTTCAGAATCTTACCATGCTCCTCCACTTTTACGTTGCTTTCTCTTCCTTTTGTTTCAGAGCAAGCCTTAAAAGCACTGGGGTGTGATGTGGGTGGGGGAGCTGTAAGCCATGCAGTTCCGAGTATCTTGCAGTTTGTCGTGTCGCTGTTTCTAGTACCTTGTCTAAGCCTTAAGTGTGTAGTTGCAAACTTCGTATATCGGTTGACACAATAGTCTTACGGCATGTTAAAGAATTGACATTGATTTAGCAAGTGGCACCTGACAAATTTTTTACTCTGTAACGGGATCCAAGCTTTTGTCCTTTGGCTGCAGCAGGCTAACATAGCTAATAGGTTTTCTATGTCTTTAGTTTTCTAGCTTACACTGGAACAAAGTGCTTTTGCTGAAAAAAAATGATGGCCTAGGAGGCAGTGTTTATAAATAAGACTGTGGCAAAACCCTCTAGGAAGGTGGTGCCGGTAGTTCTTCTCAAATTGTTTTATGAATTAAGAAGTGCTGTGTTTTAATTTAAAATATTTCATGATTTCTCAAAGTGGGAGATTTGACTAATGCAGTACAGCTTGATCATACCTATGCTTGATCAGAAGTAAGCTCTACTGCTCTAATGTGACTTACTCCCAAATGATGGTGTGTTTGATCACTGATCTAACTTTTGAAAGTAATCTAATGTGTATAGAGAGAGCCAGTTTGGTGTAGTGGTTAAGTGCGTGGACTCTAATCTGGGAGAACCGGGTTTGATTCCCCACTCCTCCACTTGCACCTGCTGGATGACCCTGGGCAAGCCATAGCTCTGTACCAGCTGTTCCCTCAAGGGCAGCTTGGGAAAGAGCTCTCTCAGCCCCACCCACCTCACAGGGTGTCTGTTGTGGGGAGGGGAAGGGAAAAGGAGTTTGTAAGCCGCTCTGAGACTCCGAGTGAGTGAAGGGCGGGATATAAATCCAATCTCTTCTTCTTCTATATGATTTCAAAAGTTAAATCTAACTTTTAAAATAATCTGCAGTGGGAAGAATAAGGGAATGAAAGGAGATGATCCCTGCAAATGTGTCATAGGTTTATGGACTCAGTCATTTCATGGAAACAGTCTGTGGAAATGGAAGGCTTTGTCTTGGAAATTGCTCGCCAGTAAAATCTTGTGGTATTTTTGTGTAAAAGTAGCATGCTTTTGATATACTAAAGGTGTACAGAAAACTTCATGTTACATGCACCGTAAATTTGATCCAGACTCTCAGCAAATGGAGGCAGTTTGTCAGGGACTTTTGTCACCCCTCCCCCCACGGGGCTCCTGAAGGCTAGGGGACCTACAGGAATAGTGTAGGATGTGGGGCGGAGATCTGCAGTAAAAGGGTGAAACAGCAGAAATTGCCCTGTTCCTCTGCATAAGAGCAGGGAGCGATTATTTCCACTGATTCTTCATTGTTGTGGCTTTCCCTTCCCCACATTCTGCTTTGTTCATGAAGGTGTTTTGAAATATGAATTTAGTGGTGGATGGGGATGGTGACAAAGATCTGATGTGTAAATTTGCTCCATTTGTGGAAATGCTGGAAACAACCCCGTTTCAGGAGACCCATAAGGTGGGCCAGTGTTGTATCCCAGTTTGCAAATAATAAGACTTCGAGAATGAGGACTTTGCCTCTAGTAAATTCTCACTAGATATAAGGCATATCTTTAATACATGCTTCCTATAGATGCTTTTATCAAATATATAGCATTAAAAGCCATAGTAATACAACAGTAATTACAGCATTTATTTAAACTAATTTTCAAATTATTTCAGACTAAGGGAACATCCTCCTTCGGCAAGCGCCGTAATAAGACTCATACTTTGTGCCGCCGATGTGGGTCTAAGGCCTACCATCTTCAGAAGTCTACCTGTGGGAAATGTGGATATCCTGCTAAACGCAAGAGAAAGTGTAAGTGCCAGAGTTTTCAAGTGCATGAGTAGAATCTATTAGTAAATATTTTGTGTAAATGCAAATAGTTGTATATATGGAAGAGTGCTTAATAAATAATGTGGAAGCATTTTGTAGAGAGAGAGCATTCCGTTTCCCCCATAGCTTCTGAAATATACATGCTTGTTTACTTTTATCTTCAGTGTAATGAATAGTAGAATTTACTTTTTATCTTCTAGATAATTGGAGTGCTAAGGCCAAAAGGCGCAATACTACTGGAACTGGACGCATGAGGCATTTGAAAAAGGTCTACCGGAGATTCAGGTACGATAGTAAAGTTCCAGTATAGTAGTACGATATTCTTGTTGTTTGGTGTGTGATGTGGACCTTAAAACGTATTCCCATACCTACTGTGTGTTGCATTGATGGTGGGCTGTAAACAGACTGTAAACAGAATGAGGTCACTGAGTGGGTCTCTTTTTTTGTTTCCCCTGGGGAACAGCCCGGTACAAGGGGCTGCAGCTAGAGGGGGGGAATGGCAGAAATGAATTTACTTTTTAAACGACACCATCTGCCTACTCTCTGTAAACGTTTGCTTTTTGTGGGGCTGCGGATGAGAAGGGAAATTCTGTGAGCTCATTCCTTTCACAGTTCATTGGATTCATCCAAATATACATGAGAACCTAATCTTGCCCAGCAGCATCTATTGAAATTTAATGAAAATTTGAAAAGTGAGGCTGCACAGGCAATTGTATTCATGTTCTCAGATTTCACACCCAACGCATAACTCTGTTTTTGGTACCTATTAGACTAGATCATCTAAGCAATGTAGGGCTTTCCTCTAGCGTATTCTTATGTGTCTACTGCAGGTGTGTGAGTTTTTAGTGGGTTTTAGTCAGAGCCTCTATGAATAAGAAAATAGTTTGCTTCATTTCCTTAATCGTAGCCACAGCACTATTTTGTCATGTTACATTATTTGCAAATGTTTTTCTTGCAACTGATGATCATGTTTAAAAGACACCGCAATGCCCATTGGTGTAGCTCTACCATTACCACCCCACAGAGCTTTTATTTGACTTTTGTTTAACTTGGAAGTGGGGCTTTGAGGGTGAAAGCGTCTGTGGGGGGTTTTTTGTCTGTATCTTTTGGTGACTTGGCCCAAGTAAAGGTGGAGTTCAGCAGCTTGTCAGTGATGTTCCTTCAAAAAAAAATGTCTGAACTTATGAGTTTATAAGTGATTTCATCTTCTAACTGAGATAAGCTGATCAGAGGAATAAAATCATATGAAGAGGAAACATTACAAAAGTTTGCATAATACTGACTGTTATGTATTTTACATGCAGGAATGGATTCCGTGAAGGGACAGCGCCAAAGCCTAAGAGAGCTGCTGTTGCAGCATCCAGCTCATCTTAAGGACTCAAATGTCTGTTTAAAATAAATGATGTCATTTGTAGAGGAAAAAGTAGTCATCGCTATCTATTCCTCAGTCTCTGCTCTCCCGTATTATTCAGAAATATGTCCCTAAGTTTGATAGTTCAGATTCTTCCTGGTAAAAGACCACACTCTGAAATTTTGTGGGAACAAATATATAAAACTTGTTTAAAAAACACACACAACTAAATTGTAGTTAAAGGTTCATTTGGGTCAGCTAGTATGATTGAATATGCCCCAGTTAAGTGAAATCAAAACAAAGCTGTAGACATTATCATGATACAATTCGCTGAAGACCTTTCATTTTTCAGTGGAGTGTTCATAGGTGCTTTACGTTCATATAAACAATATAGGCACTTGGAGTCTGCTCATCAGTTGAAGCGTTCTGCATCCAGTATCAATGCATTCAATGAAACTGTTCTGGAAGCGCGCTGGAGTAACTGAAGATTTGCCTGAAACCAAATTCAGCTTGGCTTAATTCATGCCAATTCTAGAAGGAGGTATCCATGTATTTCTGTTGCAGCCATAAGAATCTTCTGTCGTGGTATAAGCCTTTAGTGAAGCAGAGCTTTGTTTATCAGATTTATAAAGTGTCACATACAGTTAGAGATACAAAGAGGTCAAAAGACTCAGCTTTTTGTATTGAATGACATTGCAGAACACAGTCAAGTGTAAATCCGATTCAAATTGTGTGTGGGCCACGGTTCAGTTCAGTGAGCCTGGTGTGGTGTGGTGAGAGTGTCAGACTAAGATCTGAGAGACCCAGCTCCGAATCCCCCATTGTGCCGTGGAAGCTAGCTGGGTGGCCTTGGACCAACCACACACTCAGCCTAGCCTACCTCACAGGGCTGTTGTGAAGATACAACAGAGGAGAGAAAGATAAAAGCCACTTCGGGTCTCCATTGGGGAGAAAGGCAGGGTATAAGTGAAGTAAAGGAACTGTCCAATTCACAAAGTGGGGTGGCTGACCAGTGCACATAATTACTTTTTGGTTTTTAGGAGCTGCTGAATTGGAAATAATGTGCAGATTTGATACTGTCCAACTTGGTCCGCACCTACTATGAATGCATTTATTCTTGAGCAAATCTTGTTTTCCTCTGTGCTCTGCAATGTTATGCGATGTATCTTGTTCCCCTTTTTTGTTTATAGTGGTTGGGGGCGTGTCTGTACATCTGCAAGTGAATGCATGTGCCTAACAAAGAAGGTTTTTGGTTCTTGACAGCCAAAAAAGTTTTATTTATTTATTTATTTATTATTAATTTAATTTGTACCCTGCCCTCCCCACAAGCAGGCTCAGGTTGTGTAGGGAAATTAATCATTTTTGAGCTCCAGATATTTACTGGGGGGGGGAGGGGCTCTCTTTTTTTTTGCTCTTAATATGAAGTCATGTTTTGAGAGAACTCATACCCAAATGTTAGATATGAGTATGTTCTGATTTAATAGTTCTGATGTTACGTCTTGAGCTCCTTGAAAATTAGTTCAGATGCTACCTGTAAAGAGAATTTTAAGAGTGTGAGGTATGTGCATTGGATAACCCATGGCAGGATCTAGAATGATGACCTGTGTCTACTGGGTTTGGAGGTTGGAGCACAGTACAACACATTGACTTATTTATATAATGGAGGTTCATAAATAATGCTGATGGTGCCCTGACCTGGGTAGCCCAGGCAAGCCTGATCTTGTGAGATCTTGGGAGCTAAGGAGGGCCGACCCTGGCAAGTGTTTGGATGGGAGACCTCCAAAGAACGCCAGGGCTGGGAGGCCAGAGGCAGGCTGTTAAGCCACTTCTCTGAATGTCCTCCGTGCCCTAGTAGGAGTTGCCAGAGGTCGCCATGACTTCTGGGCATGGACACATACATGGAATGCAAAAATCCCACCCCCCAATGCCTGTGGTTAAACCAGGAGCTCTAAAATTGACAGTGTACATCAGGAGGAATTTTAAATAGGTTCGTGGGTAGCTGTGTTAGTCTGAAGCAGCAGAATACAGTTTGTCCAGAGGCACCCGAGTTTTAAATAGGGAAATCTGAAACAGACCATTTGTGATGTTCATAGATATAAAAGGTTGCATAGTGGACATTGTGGTGTAGAACTGAGTTGTCAAGAGAAAGATGGATTCTCATACCATACAAAGCTGCCAAAAAGAGAGCTCTGCTACATGAACTGAAAAAATCAAGGATGCTGTTAAAGAGAAAAAGAGTAGATTTTTTTCTAATAGTGCTTGGCAAGTCCCCTGATGTGAATTATATTTGGCCATAGCATCAGCTAGGAAAAGACTGGGGCTTTTTTTTTTTAAGTCCTGTAACTCAAGATTGAAATGAAGTTTCAATCTATATACTGAAAACTCATGAACTTTTAAATGTTTTAAAAAGAATTTTGTTGAAGAGGTTCTGCAACTGTTCTGGTGTGTTCCCTGAGAAAAAAAGTCCCGGAAAAGACCAGTTCATTACTTGCTCAGATAAAATCAATAGCATTTGTAATTTAACATCAATGAATTTTGAAGATCTGACAATATTGGGCTAGCCTGGGCCAAGAAAGGAGTAGGGATCCAAACAAGGCAGCTCAGGTTTCAAGAAAAAATTATGACAAAAATTTAGTAAATCTAATGAGCCAATGTAGAGTGTGTTGGACCAGGATCTGGGAGACCCTCTGCTAGCAACTGAGGCCCAGGCATCCTCTGCAGGAGGTCCATTCCTTTGAAACAGCCTGCTGGAGTCGGTGTGCAAGATGCCTTCACTTGGGTTGCCACATTCAACAAAGGCATGTAACACTGTCCTATTCCAGAAGGCACTTGATGCAAGGTAAATTGTTTTTAAAAGGACATGTATTTAATCGCACTGGCTTTTAACTTGCTATTGTTTCTAGCCATGTGTGAATATTGGTCTTACTGGATGCTTACAATGTTCTGTCCTTGCAGCTTTTAATGGGTTGTTAGCCACCTTGAGATTGCAAACATAAGGCAGGGTATAAATACTTTAAAATATCTTTTTTTAAATCCCATACCAAAGGTCAGAGTGATAGTGTTCTGTAGGCCAGCATAACACATCATGATTAACGCTTGGCCTTTCGAGTACCCGTTATTTACTATTGTAAAAAAAGGTTTGCAAAGGTATATATTCTCGTTAAGTGTCCCCCCCCCCCCCCCTTCACCCTTCCAAGTACTTTAATGGCTGGCAGTATAAAACAGCACTTACTGTCCACAGGCAGAAACTGAATTAAAGTTCAGGGCATATCTTAATATTTTGTGTAACGGCTGAAATATTTAAATGCCTTGCTGTTGTACAGCACCTAAAAAGATAAACCCAGTTGCAACACATAATCACAAAAGGCCAAATATACCAGTAAACGCATAATTAAAATTTTAAACAAAGCCTCATCAAGATGTATACTTTTCCAGTTCCAGGTGTCTTATCCCCCACCCCCTTGCCTGTCTGAGGATGGTGAGCCAAGGCACATATCCTTTAAAAGACTGTGTAAAGATGTGATGCCTTTGACTTCATTTGATAAATACTGGATTGGCTTCCCCCTTTGAAAAGTCTGCAGTACTTCAGTGTATAACAGGTTTTAAAGCAGATTTTCAGACTGGTGCACTGAATGTTTATAGTGTCTTGGGTAAACTGTAACAGTATCTGAAGTGCAAAAACAGATTCTGCGACCTGTTAAATAACCTCTGGAAGGAAGGGTTTCACTCCCTGGAGTTAATGATCACTGCAAGAGTAAACTGAACTTTTCTGGCTTGATGAACAGATCTAGGGATTTGTACATTCAGCGGCTTTGAGTTAAGAGATTAAAACAATACTAATGAAGGTGGCAATGGCTTTATTACTGCTTTTCAGTAATAGGGGCTTTAGAGTTGCTTTTAAAATGAAGCCAAAACAGGCAACACACACAAAAAATAGACTTTGGGTTTCTAAATATGAATGCATGCTACACCTGATTTTGCCAAATTTAAGTTTCCTTCCTTCCACAGCATCAAGAAGTCTCTGCTCTCCTGATTTCAAGATTCACAGATTTGGCTGAGAATTAAGATACATTCTGTTTTGATTCAATATAAAACAGCACCCTCAATCCCAGACCTGATTTAAAAGACAAAAGAATTAACTTGTCCAACAACTTTGTTTGCACCGAGCATTGTGCATGTGCAGTTAAAATGCCACAAAGCCACAGACTTGGCATATGTGGAACTAGTGTGCTAACTTTGTCTAAGGGGCAGCCCAGTTTAGACCAGGCAGGTGACACATATAGTCACACTGTATTTACCCACAAAGAAGAATTAAAGGGTTGCCAACTCTGGGTTGAAAAGTTTCTGGAGATTTGGGGTTAAAGCCTGGAGATCTGGGGAGGGACCTGAGTGGCTGTAATATCATACAGCCGACTGTGCAAAGCACCAGTTTTCTCCAGGGGGACTGTTCTCGGTCGTCTGGGGAATAGTTGTAACCCTGGAAAAATCTCCAGATCCCACCTGGTGATTGGCAACCCTATGAGAAGCAGAAAAAGTTGGGGGCAATAACATTCAAGGGGATTAGGGTTGCCAGCCTCCAGGTGGGGCCTGGGGATCCCCTGCTTTTACAACTGATCTCCAGCTGACACAGGTCAGCTCCCCTGGAGAAAATGGCTGCTTTGGAGGGTGGACTCTATGGCACTGTACCATGTTGAGGCCCCTCCCCTCCCAAAACCCCGCCCTCTCCTGGCTCCACCCCCAAAGTCTCCAGGTATTCCCCAACCCAGACCTGGCAACCCTAGAGGGGATTGCTGCTATTACCATTTGATGAGATACTCTACGCATGCCCAGAAACACTCTTATTTTAAAATGACTTCCTATTTTTATTATCCCTTCACAGGCTTGAGGCATTCAGTGGATGAGCTTTGCCTCTCGGGAACCCAAACTCTGAACTTCCCACAGTGGCAGCTTGGGTAGAAATAAAATATATTTAACCTCTAAGGTGCCACAAGACTCCTATTCCTTATAAAGAAAAACACGATAAAAATACTAATTTCTCAGGGCTTCCTTCTCTCTTCCTCCCCCGTCCCGAATGGACCCTTCTTCCCATCCTCCTCTCCGGAGAATGGTTTCTCCCACAAACAGCGCTCACGCCGCCGCGGGGAAGCGGTGTGTGCAAAGCAGCCGAGCAAACTGCTCAGGTTCGCTTCCGGGGTTTTTGATGCGGGCGGGCGCTTGTGTGGTTGAGCCGCTCCTTTTCCCTTCCCGCTGGCCTTTCGACTGGTTCGCCCCGTGGGCGGGGAAGCGTCTCAGTCTTCGCTCGCTTATGCGCAGGCTCGGGTCTTGGCGCAAGATGGCGGCGGCGGCGGATAAACAGAAACATGAGCACGGGCGGGTGAAGATAGGGCACTACATCTTGGGGGACACGCTGGGCGTGGGCACCTTCGGCAAAGTCAAGGGTGAGCGCTGGGAAAGGGAGGCCCGGGCTGGCGTCCCCTCCTGGGGAGAACCTGAAGACTGTGTCCCCAAAGGTTGGGGGGTGGAGGAATTGGCGTTCTCCTGCTAAAGGGAATGGGGGATGCGGTAAAGAGGGGGGTTACTTATTACCCTGGGATTGCACCAAAGGTTGCTTTCCCCAAATTTTTTGGGGGGAAACCCCAAAATTTTGGGGAAGGGGGTGGGGGTTCCTACCTTTTACTTGTGAAAAGGGAGGAGGGGGTGACTTACTTCAGGAGGAACTGTATCCAAGAGGGCTTAATGGGAGATTGGATACACCTGTCTGGGAATTTTTTTGAAAAGCCTTGCTTCAAAGCGAGTTGCCTTATGGGTTTTTTTCTTCTTTAAAAGTGGACGTAGTGCTCTGTGTAACGCGTGCATATGTGCTTGCAAGCGAGTCTCTGTAAGTGCCCTGGGCCTTTCGCTTGCAAGGAAGTGTTGTAAGGCTGGGTTCTTGCAGTCTTGCCGCCCAGAGCCTATTGCAAGATTATCTAGAGGGAAGCCCCTGTGGCGTCCAGTAGTGCTTATGTCTAAGGAAGGACGTGTTGGGGTTCAGTTTGAGATCAAAACAGATCTGTTGGAAACACACAGACCTGTAAATTCCTGTCTGGACTCTCTATTGTTGTTACTTTATAGCATCCTCCTGCCCTCCAAACTGCTTCCCAGCCGGGGCTGGCTACTTGTTCTTGCCACATCCCGTTTCAGCCACTCCAGGGTGACGTGTTCATATTCCCCTCCAAGTGTACTGCAAGGAGTGTGTTAAGGTGGTGTGGTAGGAATGGCAAAAAACCTAGAAATCTTGGACTCTTGCGCTCTCAGATTGGGAAAACTTTGCAGCTGCGATCAACAGCTTGACTCCCCCCCCTTTGCAAAAGAACAGGCTGGCTATGAATGTTAACCCAAGGTGATTGATAGGTGTGTGCACAGTCTCAAGTGCGGAGTGTACTTAAAACCTTCCCCCCCCCCCCCCTTTTCCTGACTGAAAAGTGGAACTGAATAGCAAAAGCAGAATTTGCTTTGCTTGTGCTTCCTTGGGCCAGTCCTGCTAAAATCCATAGCTGGAACATGAACTAATGAAGATCTGGCTCGGTGTGGTAGTTCGGGTTGTGACAAAACAAGGCTTGGAGATTTGTAATGAAAATATACAGCGCTGATGTCAACCACCCAGGGATACTGTGGTTCAGCTGAATACTTATGTGTATTTTATTTATAATGTTTTTGCTGCCTCTCAGTATTGGTTCTCAAGACAACATGCAAACTGTCATCTGACACCATGAAATCATCAAGCTAGCTAAAATAATAAAAGGCCCTGTAGCTTTACCATCAAGAAACTGCTGAAATAATTAAGGCTTTTGTCTGCCTCCTAAGATGCAATAGGGGTGTGGTGTGGCAGGCTGTTCTTGGGAGCGTATGCTACAGTTGGGGTGCCACCAAGAGGCCTGTCTCTCCCCTGCTTTTGCTAAATCAGGGCATTCCCAGGCTGTATTGCGGTCTTTGGAGGGAAAGCTAGTTTTGCTGTGCTCTTGCTCCAAGGCACTTCTGTTGATTGCAACTCAAGCCCTCCCCTCCCCCCAGTCCCTAAATGCCTGCAGTTAGGAAAATAATGAGAGGTAGTGCATCCCGGTCTTCAGAAATTTTGCCTGAAGGTTCAGGAAAGAAATTGTGTCCTTTGCCCCCTCTTTGAAAGGCTTTTTAAAGAATAGCCTGTGAGGTTCGGATTCCCTGAGTAACTAGCTCCTGCTGCAGTGTGTTGGGTTTGGCTGGGCCTTATGCCTTTATTAAAATGCCTTTTGTATCATGCCTTTTTTTCTGTGGAACTCATGACAGGGTAAAGAGGGTTCCCAAGATGTTTTCCTTTCAGGCTGTGACCAGAACCAGACCTTGGTTGCAGCATCTTGTGCCTTTGAGGGCTGACCCTGCTTAGCTTCTGATATCCCACAAGATCAGGCTAGCCTGGGCTATCTGGGTTGGGGCTGGAGGAGCATGGCTTCCCTGTATAATTCCCAGATTACCTGGGAACAGGCCCATAGCCACGGGGGGGGGGGGAATATGGGGGCAGTGCCCCTCACGGACAAGCCCCTGCCCCACCCGAGAGGATGCCACACCCACCCATCCCTGGTGCACCATTCTCCTTACCCCTGTCCGCTGTGGCCTCACCGACTCTTCCTGCTGCGGTCCCAGAAGGGGGAGGAAGTCTGGGGCGGGTGGTGGGCTGCCCTTCTCCTCTGCTGCCCCCCACAGCAGCTGGTACTGGAGCAAGGCTGGGAGGGGAAGAAAGCCTCGGACAAGCGGTATGCTGCCATCTTTCCCCGCTGCCCTCACAGTGGCTGGAGCAGGGCCAGAGAGGAAGGAAGTTTCCTCTTTGTCAAAGAACTGGTGTCAAGGTGAGGGAGAGCTGCAGGTGGTGGTGGGGCGAGGAAAGAGAAGGGAGGGTGAGGAGGAGGGAGGAAGGGGGTGTCGAGTCTAGGTGTTCGGGGGGGAACGCAGGCACCCCTGCCCTGGTGAGCAGTGGGCCGTGTGCCTGGAGAAGAGCAAGAGGTTTGTGGGGCCCAGAGAGCAAAAACCATGACTGCTGATCCTTGCATGTCCTAATTGCTTTCAGCTCCAACTGCGGATAAAGAGTCTGCTTCAAGGGACGCTTCCCCAACTCCCGTAGTGCCTCCGTGCCTCCCTTTCCCACCGTATGGGAGTGTGCAAATGGACATTTGGGAAATGTGGAGTCTTTTTCTTTTTTCTTTTGGCAGCACCGACCCAGCCGTCTGCCAGCCTTTAGTAAAGGGCTGAGCAAAGCCAGCTTTCCTGTAATATAAAGCCAGCTCCTGCTGGCTCCCTTCCCTCCTCTCTCCCCTTCCCTTCCAGAAGTTACTGCCCCCCCCCCCCCCCGGGAAAATTTCTGGCTACAGACCTGCCTGGAAATCTGTATTGTAGGGAGGTGCTACCCTGGATATGCTGTGTGCTGGTCATTGAGGGCTTTAAAGTTGGTACTTTCAAGATGCTGGTTAACAGGAATCCAAGGCAGATGAATGGAAGGAAGAACAAGGTATATTTCGTGTCCCACATCAGTTAGGAGATTGTACATGATCTCCATAATACCCCTTATTGGTGGTGGTGGAAAGTACCATCAAGTCACAGCCAATTTTTGGCGACCCTGAGGCAAGAGATGTACAGAGGTGGTTTGGCAATGCCTGCCTCTGCACAGAGAGCCAGCGTGGGGTTCAGAGCGACAGACTCTAATCTGGAGAACTGGGTTTCATTCTGCACTCCTCCACTTGAAGCCAGCTGGGTGACCTTGGGTTAGTCACGGCTCTTTCAAAGCTCTCTCTGCCCCCAAAATAAGTCAGTATACTGGTGTATAATTCTAAAGAGTTAGAACTTCAGGCTGCTAGACAATTTTCGGATCTCCTGGCTATACTATATACAATGCCATACGATAATTATTAATGATTACCTCTGCAGAGCAACCCTGGGCATACTTGGTGGCCTCCATCCAAGTAACTAACGGAGTCATCCCTTCATATGAGGTCTGACAAGATCAGGCTAGTCTGGGTCTTTTACGGGGACACATAATAAAAGGTATTACAGTATTTACTCAAATGCAAGACTAGATTTTCCCCCCCAGGTGTGCCATAAAATGGTGGGTTGTCTTACATTCACATAAAAGTTAGTTATATGCGGTAATTTTTTTTTTTAAACGTGTAACAGAAGGTAGCCGTGTTGGTCTGAAGTGGAACAGTTAGGTTAGAATCTAATCACGCCTTAGAGACCAGCAAGAGTTTCAGGATATGGAGCTTTTGAGAGTCAAAGCTTCCTTCATCAGACAAGGAATAGGAATGGAGATCTGAGTCTTTTTAACCCAGTCAGAAAGTGGGAGGGGTATGGTAAAGAATGCTTGTAAAACATAAAAAAGTTTTTATGGTGGCCATTCTTCTTCTTGAGTAAATACAATATATTAGGTATTATGGAGATTGTGCCCTGAGTCTTTGGATCTTACATCGGGACAGACGTGCCTGCTAACAAGTTCAGTAGAATTTTGTACCAGTTTAAACCGAATAGCCTTCAGGCAGTATAAAGAATGCTGCGAATCAAGTATGAGCTTGAAAAGGAAGCATTGCAGATAGCTTTCCAGGTGGAATCTAGTGCATTCAGGCTTTGTCTGTGCATTAGCAAGCTGCCATAATCTATTTGTAGCTAATCTCTGACAAGAAGAGCTTTCACTCTCCTCACGTTCTGAGTGGCTATAGTGGTAATGGAAAAAATGTCCAGTCTGAGATTTTGCATTTGTGGTGAGAAGTGCGGTGGAAGATCCTCCTCTACTGTTGTTCTCAGTGTTCAATTAGAGATAAGATCCAAATAGCTGGACTCGCTGCTTGTTGGTCTACTCTGAGCAAAACTGTTCTCTTTCTTGCAGACATACAGCTTCTAGAGTAGCTTCTTGCTGTTAAATGCAACCCCGATATTCAAACATGTTACAGTGATGATTAAAGAGACTTTGTAACATGGTTTTATTGTGCGAAATTAACTTGGGGCCCTTGTACTAAGTTGGATCTTCTCTAACTACCAACAGGCTAGCATGTATATGTATGCGCGCATATAATGCATAATACACAGTGAACCACGAGTGGGTGTAAATGAATCGCTATTTCAGAGCAGCTCATGAGGCAAGTAGTGTTTTTATTAAAGGCGATGTGTTAGCTGATGATCAAAGATGAATGTAAAACAAAGCCCCGTGTTTCCCATTCAGCACTTGAGAATGCTTTGTACACATCAGGTTGCTGCGTGACTGTGATGTACTCAGGTTACTCTAGCCAACAAAATGGAAGTGTTTGTCTTGTAGCCTGGTTCTGTGCACACTTAACTGAGAAGTTCCACTGAGCCACTAATGGAGATTATGCCCCAGAAAGCATTTGGATGCTCTAGCTTGAGAACAGCAGTTAATTACCCATGTTGAGCCTTGTATAAAAATATCCATGATGCCCTGCTGCTAAAAAGTGGTTATACAGTTATATTTTTGATAGTTGCCAGTGATATTCCATGATAAGATTGCTTCATGACATTAGTAGTGAAGCACGTAATTAGCAGGCCTGTTATTTTTCCTTAAATGGAACAAAAACGGTATCTGCAGCAGAACTCCTTAGGTTTTTCTTTGTTTTAAATAAAGGGGAATGAAGCTGTTCATGCAAATCTTAATGAAGAAAACCACTGCCCCCCCCCCCCCCTTGTAAGTGCTCTGAGGGCAGTTTTAAGGAATATCTGTTAAGCATCTGCTGTTATGCTTGCTGCTGTCTTAGACAGGATTTTGAATGAGTTGAGTCACTGAATGTACAAATCAAAAGTGCCAGATTTCTAGCAGTCTCCTAGCATCTGTGACTAATACCGGCAAAGCTGAATTGGCATAAGGAAAGTCGAGTGTTGGCGTGATAATAACCAAGTTAGGGACAAATCATTGGTGCTGTTGGGGGGGGAGGCGGCTATGGCTCAGTGGTAGAACTCACGTTTTGAATGCAGGAAGTCCTGAGATCCGTCCTTATATGCAGCTGTATCTTAGTTGGTGGGTGTTTGGAAAGACCTCCTGCCTGAGTCCTAGTTGCCAGGCAAAGTAGTAGGTAAATAACTGAGCTAGGTGAGTTAGATCAGTGATCTGGTACGAGGCAGCTTTAGACTTATCCTTGCCTATGGAATTGACTGTAGGGATATCTGAGACATGGAAGCAGGGGCTTGAAATGGCATCATGCATGTGTGTAGAACATTAGTACGCCATCTAAGCCTTGAGCTAGCTCCTTGGAGAAAATTTTGGCTTTGGACAGTTGTTAGACAGAACTGTGGTGTGGGTATTAGAGCCCTGTTTGGGCAGAAGGGAGCAATGCTTTGTTCCTTCTTGTGTGTCTTCACAGGAAATTGCAGTTTAGTTGTCACTGGGTGAGGTTCATTTTTTTGTTGTTGCAGTGAGAAGGAACCATCAATTTGGAAAGAAAATTATTTCCCTTCTGAACCTGCTTAATTTAGTTCTTTTGGTGAACGTTTCACTGTGAAAATTCCATTGCGGACCCAACCTCTATTAAGACAACCCAGCAAATAATCCTGTGGTTTGCTTACTTAGAAGTCGTTCGCACCGTGTTCTACGGAGCTTGCTGCTTGCAGCCTTGGACAGAAATTCCAGGGCCTTGTTTTTCTGCCTTGAAACATTTCATCCCACGAAATGAGCTTAGAAACCATTAGAGCAGAAAACATAAATCTGATAATATTATTGGCCTGCTAATCTTCCAGCATTTTAATTTCTCTAGTAATCCAAATGTAGCTGCTGCATAAATGCTCTTTTATTTTACAAAACTCACTCTGCTGCATTCTCTTTGTCAGGTTCGTACCAAAAGGATGTGCAGCGGTGCCTTTTGTGCTACGATGCTGAGGCTTAGGGATGCCCATCCTGTGCTGGCTTACCTTGTGCCATCTTTATTGGTTTTAGGACAATGATATAAACCTCTGTGTCCTGGCTGGCCTTTGGAAATGTTGGGCACCTTTTCTCTGCTTTCTTTCAGAGTGTCGCTGTGCTAGTCTGCAGGAGAACCGCTAGATTCGAGTCCAGTAGTAGCACCTTAGAGACCAACAATCCTTAATAGACCATACCCTGAAGATCTTGTTGGTTTCTGAGGTGCTGCTGTACTGGATTCTAGCTTTTCTTCTCTGCTTGTTTGCAAGGGAACTGGTATCATGGCCCTAAGTCAGTGGTTGATTGAACTATTTGTGTGTGTTTTAGTCTGTGCATTTCTCTGGGCATAAGTGGCTTTTAAAAACCCCTGCCTAATGACGTTAGATGATGAACTGTAGCCTGGAGTAAATCCATCTGACTAATCCACCCGTGCCCTCCTCTCCCCGGTGGTATCTTGCTATCATAGTTGACAGCATGCTGGGTTAGAATGTTTGTTCCATAAAATTGCAAATCCTGGCCTTGGCGGGCCTAGTGCGTTGACCTGAGTCGACGGTACCACTGTGTACTGTGGGTCTTGAATCAGATCCAACTTGTCCTTTGTTGTTGGAAACAATACTCGTGTTCTAGCATTACTGTTTTCTTTTACAGTCGTTCTGTATAACTTTTAAACTTTTGTTGAAACAGAGTTGTGTTGTGCAGGCTCTGTGCCAGGCAAAACTTATCCTGGAAAGCTTCAAAAGTTATGTTTTCGGAGTGTGGTTTTTTGTGAGTGTGATAGCCGGGGGTTCTGGGAATGAAATGCAAGGACGTCACTTTGTCCTTTGAAATTTAAAACACACTGTACTGCGAGGACTGGCAGTATATAAGGATGTGAGAAGATACCTGCTGGATCAGACCAGCGGTCCATCTGGTCCAGCAGCCTGTCTCACACAGTGGCCAACCAGTTCCTCTGGAGGCCCAGCCACAGGGCATAGAGGCTGAGGCCTTCCCCATGTTCCCTCCTGGCACTGGCGTTCAGAGGCTGTCTGCCTCTAAACATGGAGGTTGTCTTTAGTCACCATGGCTAGGAACCACTGACAGACCCTCTGAACAATTAATTCCCCAAATCTGTATTCAGGCTTGTAAAATAGAGTCTCGCCCACTAGCCAGTAAGATGGAGGATATGCATTATGTCACTATCCAGTAAGATGTCTCCAAATGAGCAGTGAGCTAGGAAGATGAGGTAAACAGGCAATCATTTGTTTCTTTTTTCTTTCAAGCCATCCTCCAACGATTACCATAGAGATTTTGAGCGAGCAGGTGGGCCTGTTTAAAAAAAGGAAAACTCATAATTTCTGAAGGGTTGAACTTGACACTCCCTGGAAAGTAAGTTTTCATACATGATATGAATATGTTCTGACTAGTTTTGAAAAGCTTGCCTTTTTTCCCTGGCTCAACATGGGAAACCGCTTAACGGGAAGTGAGGGGAAGTGGCTCTTTTTCTACTTTCCCACAGAAACCTAGGCAATGGCATGAACCCCTCAAGCTTGCTTTGAACTCCACAATTGAGTTAGTGAGGTAAAGCGGCCAGAATTCTTTCATCCATGGATGCTGGCCAGAGTCAGGGGCTCATGATTTTTTTAAATTCTTTCTGGAGATGTTCGTAAATTTCGGATTAAAAGGCTGCGCCTTGTTATATTGGCTGGGTTGGCTGATTTGGATCTCTCCTAGAAAGAGAAAATAGTGTAGCCCTATTGTTCGGTTTGAACAAAATGTCAAAGAGTTCTCCATGCAAAGGTGAAGAGGAAATTTAGGTCACTGGTAACAAAACCAACTAGGTGCAGAGAGATGTGTTTTCCTTTGAAAGCCAGAGCTCTACGAAAACGAATGTTCCATTGCGAGTTCCTTGGGGAACAAATCTGCTTAGGAATTTCTAAGGGAAAATTCCATTATCTGAATATTTAGATGTGGCCTTGGCATTGCAGCTTTGTTGATAGTTTGATTGTTAACATTTCTAGCTTTACCCTTTAGCCAAGGAGCAGAGGGTGGGGTATGTAGTTGAGTTGTATTCGCTTAACAGCAAAGCTTTTCAGAAGCCGGGTGCACTTTTATCTGACAGTCATGAAGCGGATGTGTGAAGCAGGCCCAACTACATGCCCCTCCCACCCTTGCAGTTCTTTCCACCTACCTCTTTAACCATGATATAATGTGTATCCTCCGTTCGGCTTGTTGTAGTTGCTAGTGGTGGAGGAATTCCGTGTAAGTAACAGACAGCAGGTACCGCTCTAAAATTTGTGTAAAAAGACATGGCCTGAAGATGGGGACGGGGCTACAGAATTCCTTCAGAGGTTTGGCACATTGGCTCCAAATCTATTTGGTTAATCTTTGACCATCGTTGACAGAAATCTTTGACTGTGAACAGAAAGCTGCATTTGCATGCTTGACTTGCACGCCAGCATCCATTTGGCTTGTTGTTGGTCCTTTTTCTATTATTTACTTCATTTGGGAGAAGGGGTGTTTTGCTTTGTTTTGGAAGAAGCTCTATTGCCTTTTTATAGGCTCCTTGATCAAGCTGTTTTGTTCCATCGGCACATGTTTATGCCATGCTGGTATCCTTAAGACCATGTCCTTAAAAAAAACAATGACCATGAGTGGGGATTCAGGTAGTTAATTGTCAAAGGTCCGCAGCCTTTTTTGAGCTTATGGGCATCTTTGGAATTCTGAGACCAGGTAATGAGTGCAACCACAAAATGGTTGCTTCAGTTGGTGAGTGCAACCACAAATTGTCTGGAAGTGAGATCACGTATAACTCTTAACAGTAACTCTTCAACGAACAAAGCTTCATTTAACAGGATGCCTTCTAAAATGAACATATTGTTTAAAAATGTTTTCTTGCATATGCACAGCTTACTTTCAGTCACGCAGTGAAGATTCGTACACTGTGGAGGTGGCTGCTGCCAGAGCAACGTCTTGAAAATCTACTGAGCCAGTCAGATTGCCAGTGGCCAGTCAAAAGCCCTGATGAGCAATAACCCCACTTGGCCCTGCACACTGGTGGGCACCAGGAAAGCTGTCAGAGGGTGCCGGGCACCATGTTGGGGACCCCAATTTAGGTGATCCAAGGGCCTTACTCTGGCACTGAAAATGTCAGAGATCTGAACCCTCTGGGGAAGATCAGAGTTCAGATCTACCCAGTCATGATGATGCTCACTGAGTGACTTTTGGGCTAGTCACTCCTTCTCAGTTTAACTTAGCCTCACAAGGTTGTTGTGAAGGTAAAAATAGAGGAGGGGAATAGCTGCATGGTCCACCATGAACTACATGGAGAAGGTTTTCACCAGTAACACCGCCAACCCAGCAATATCTCACACAGCTTTTGAGACACTCTTCCGCTTCACAAGTAGTATGCCATGTCATGTGATGAAAATCTTTGGTTCTTTCACAGGACACGTTTTACACTTATTTAGTGCATTTTAAACTCTCCCTTCTTCCAGGGAGCTCAGGGTGGGGGATGGTCTTCTTCTTTCTTCTATTTCATCCTGACAACAACCCTGTGAGGGAGGTTAGGCTAAGAATGACTGGCCCAAGGTCACCCAGTGAGCTTTATGGCAGGAGACTGAGTGGGTCCCCCAGATCCTCTCTCTTAGATAAACCTCTGCTATAACGTGTGCGACTATGCAAGGCTTTGGAGACTTTTTAGTTTCCCGATCAGACAAAAACTGCAAACATGGCCTCCAGATAAATGAATACCTTCTGCATGTCTTCTCAAGGGAAAAAAAAAAGAGAATTAGTAATTCTAAGTTGATTGGAGAGTCAACGTTTCAACTTTAAAAAATAGCCACAATTTGAGAGCATGGCAGTATGGCATTGCCTAACACACCCTCTCCCCCCACCCCACTAGGCTATTTTAAGGAGAAAAGGCTGAGGGGAGAGAGCAGCAGCCAGGAGGAAGGGGGAAGAAGCAGAGACAGGAGGGTTGGACTGGAAAGAGAAAGCAGAGGCTGTAATAGGTTTGGTGGGGATGGACTGAGAAAGCAACAGTGATAGGAATGTAGGTTGGGGCTAAAGTGGTAACAGGGGAGGGTACATGAACCAGTGAAGAGGAAGAAGGGGTTGTTTTATATCCCAGGTGGTCTTTTAAAAATGTAAGTGGAAAGTGCTGTACTTCAGGGACATCGGCCCTTTCTGCACTCTCCTGTTAATCCTTGTTCAATGCAGTGTCCTCCAAGCAATTCTGCACTAAAATTGAATTCAACCTTGTTTTTAATCCAGGTTCCCCCACCCCCCCGCACTAAAATCGGGTTCAACCTTCTTTTTATTCCGAGTTTTCCCTCCGTTCTGCATTACATGACCTCCCTTCAGTGGAAAGCCCGGTTTCAGCTTGCTGTTGCCCTGGGTTGTTTGGGTGCTGTTTTGCTATGGACTTAAATTGCCTTGACTCAGGTCCCTTCTGCAGTTGCCTGCCACCCTGGATTTTCTCAGTGTTTGAGTTGAATGGGGGGGGGGGGGGGAAACGGAATAAAAAGAAGGTTGAACTTGATTTTAGTGCAGACGGGGGGCAGAACCTAGATTAAAAAGAAGGTTGAATTCAATTTTAGTACATAATTGCCTGAAGGACACCACGGTGAACATGGATTGAAAGGAGAGTGCAGAAAGGGCCTCAAACACCTAGAAAATCCAGAGTGACAGGCAAATGCAGAAAGGATCGTTGTTTACAAGTATGGATGTAACTCCTTTTTTTTACATGGACGAAGCTGTAGACTCACATCAGTATGCATTCTGGGGAGAGGAACTTCACCACACAATAGCCACAGCAGAGCCTGTCTGTTCTTTAAATTTCTCCAGGTGTGTTTAGAGATAGCCTTTTCATCTTGCTTTTAATATATAACTTTTTCATAGCGGAAGATTTTATATCAGAGTCATTGACTCAAAATATTTTACAATGTGGCATTGGTATCTGTTTACATAGGAGCCTTACTTAAAATATGACGTAAGGCCATAAAGAGAATAAAGTACCGTTGGTTAACAGTTGTAATAAAAATCTCAAAAGCTGCAAAATGGCATATCAACAACAAATAAAACATCCTTAGATTATTAAAATTCATCCTCTCACTTTAAATCCCTGCGAGAATATTTGGGGGGGAGGGAGATTTGTTTATCTGGATTTGTTTCTGTTTATCTAAAAATAAAAGCAGCTGGCCTGGATAATTTATTTAAGGTTTCTGATAATGAGGTTGCTGCTGCTGAAAAAGACCTTCTTTGGCACGGAAGTTAATTTATTTTACATTGGTGCTCCTACAGTATGTGGATATTTTAGGGGGGGTTTCCTTCTTCATTTCATTTGCATTTTTGTTTGGAAAATATGCATCAGTTCAGTTAGAAGTTGGTGTTTTAAGAGACCTCAGGACAAGATGACATGCACAGTGTTTTTGCAGGAAAGCAAAGTGTGCCAAAGGTGAACTGAAACCTGGTAAAACTTAACTGGGAAGGTGATGTGTCTTGCAGAAATAGTTAGCGCCTGCGTTGTCTAGCTTGTTTCCTTATGTGGAGATGAGCACACTGTAAATTATTAAAAGAGCCAGAGTTCTGGAAAGGTTGCAGCCTCATCTCTCCTTGTGCCAACTGTAGTGAAATGGCCCTTGATGTTTTTGAGTCTCACCAGACTCCTGATGAAGCAAAATAAGTGTTCAAAATATTCAACAAGACAGACTAGTGTTCTGTTTTTGTCATGGGCAGGGTATTGTTTTCTCTGGAGATCACTAAGACCACCTTACACTGATGCTCTTTAGTGTTAAAATTTCTTGTACATATTGGAATGGAAACACAACCTAGTGGCTTTTCTCCCAGGTAGGATAGATTCTGTATCTCATCCTTAATGTCTGATTCGTAATGTAGTTTTTCTCTAATGTCTCAATTTGACCCTTCCAAGTATAGCTTTTTTTTTTGCTTCTCTTTAATTAGTATTTGGATTTTTAAAAAATCAGTAAAAATGTAAGTGTGTTTGAATTTGTTAGACAGTTTTTCATTTCATGTGTTGTTGCTCCTTCCTCACCGCTGAATGAAATTTTCCTCTTGTATCACATTTTCAGTGATTTTGTAGTTGAATGCAGTGTCACCTCTCTGCTCTGTAACCACCTATTGTGGGCCTTATCTCATTTATTATGTCTAGAAACTTTAATTTGTCTTGCCATTTTGAAATTGAAGTCACCTCTGCTGCTGTCTCCTCTCTCTCTCCCCTCCCAATTCACTCCATAAACTTTTTCCCATCAGTATAATAGACTTTCTGGGTTCATAAATCCACATTTCCCCAAAGGCTGATAAAAGCATTCTTCTTCTCAGCTGTTTTCTACGACTGTTCCTGTTGAATGATAATTGCTCTAAGACAGGATGTTCCTTGAAAAACCAGGCTTTTGTGCTTAATACATAAAATGTACGCTGGCAGATTTTCAGGTGTAATTCTGTTTCTTTGTTCTATAAACCAGTAGTGGCAAGTAAACATTTTGAGTTTATGTGGCTTCAGATGTCCATGTGAAATCCAAAAAAGCACTCAAAGAAAACGCAGCTTGTGTGAAGCCTTTTTAATAGTTGATGCAATACAATAACTCTTGTGAGGCCTGAAGAAATTATGGGAGCGAGATGTCTGGAATGTCTGTGGGGGAATACAGGCTCTCCCTGTCAGTCTCTGCTTTCCAAATTGCCAGGCAATTTATATGTGATTGAGCTGGGCTGGCTATTGGGGTCTGGCAGTTCTTCTGCTGGTACCAAATGGCTGTACTGTTGGATCTGAAGCTTACACATGACATCAGTAAGATCATCCACCAATACGATAAAAAAATATTTATTTTACTTCACTCACACTCGGCTTTTCTGCCCAATGGGGACCCAAAGTGGCTTACATCACTCTCTTCTCCTCCATTTTATCCTCACAAGAATCCTGTGAGGTAAGGCAGGCCGAGTGTGTGTGAGACTGTCAAGGTCACCCAGCAGGTTCCCATGGCAGAGCAAGGATTTGAACCTGGGTCTCCCAGGTCCTAGTTTGACACTCTAAACACTTTACCAACACACTGTGCTTTTGTGATGATTTTTTGCCCTCCCACGTGTCCAGAGATGGGAGCAGAATGTTTTCCAGAAAAAATATAGGTCTGGATCCCACTGAGTACTTCGAATGGCTGTCAGTGAAGTGCAGTTTTGTTACCTCTCCCCTCCTATTAGAGTCTCAGTTGCACCCCTCATGCTGTTTCTGGGGGATAGGGGACCCCCACAGACAGCATGGGGGGGAGACAAAGGTGAGAGGGGAGAATTGGTGAAAATCGCCCTTCTGTCAGTAGAAGTCCCATGTAGGATCTGTAGAAATTTTTCTGAAAAATTCCCCCCCCATGTGGAAAATATTCCATGTATAAAAATGCATTGTTCCATAACATTACGTCATAACATAATTAAAAGATACAGTGCCAGGCAAATTTGGCAGGTTTTTTTGTAATTAACTTTTTTTTCAGGTGATCACCCTTTGTTAAAATATATATCCCCTACCTTTCCACTTAGCTCATGGCAACTTACCATAATAATTAAAGCATGAAAGATAAAAACCGAAATAAAATAAACTTTAAACTCTCTCTCACACACAGATACCATAAATACTCTTTATTTTCTCTTATCACACATTTCAGTTCGTCTGCTTCTCTTTTTTGATAAAACTCTTGAGATGTATGCAGTACATTACAAGTATTCCATGCTAGTTTAAAGTTTCATTTCTAAATGTAAGTAAAACATTCCAGGTAGGATCCCCACTTAGTATTTTCCCAGAGTGTTTACATCATTGAGGATTAACAGCCAAAAGTGTGGAAACCACCTCTTTGAGGATAAGCTGAACTGCTGAGAAATAATATTCTTGCCTACCTCATTTTGATGCATTATCACTAGTGTTGACTGCTGGCTGACTTGTGATTCGAGCATCTGGGTGGTACTGCTGCATGTCTACTTTAGTAATACTTTAGTACTTTAGTGTTCTGTTTCTATAGTAGTACCCAAAGTTGCTTGCTTTTATTTGTGAGAAGTTGCCTGGAGATAAATGTGTATAATATTATAATAACTTACAAATGAGAGAGGCCCACTGAACGACTTCCTGAGAGGTTCCCATCCCCTGTTTCAAAACAACAATTTTCCAATCCTTTTGTTGTAGTTGGCAAACATGAACTGACCGGCCACAAAGTTGCAGTGAAGATCTTGAACAGGCAGAAGATTCGCAGCCTCGACGTGGTAGGAAAAATCCGCAGAGAGATTCAGAATTTGAAGCTTTTTCGGCATCCACACATAATCAAGCTGTAAGTTCACGGAATGCTTCTGTCCCTCAGTAATTCCCCCACTGCATAAGTAACTGAGCTTTCCCATTCAAACACCAAAATTAGTTCTGGCGGGTTTGATTCTGTTTTTTCGATGTGCTATAAAGCCATAATGGAAAGTGGCCATCTATTACTCTCATGGAGCCAGTGTAATTGGGAAAGGCACTTTGCTGAAAGGTAGCTTGAGAGAGGGTCCTGTGCTTCTAAGAAGCCTCTGGAGGATGGGAAATAACTCTTGTGAGGCCTGCGGGGAAACCAGCAGAGATTTAAATAAGATTGGAGTCACAAAGAATGTCATCACCCCTTGGCAAGCAGCTGAATGGTCGTCAAATGCATCTGCGTTCAGTGCCTCCCACATAGTTGTTGACTGCCCACTCCTCTTAAAGAGAAGAAGAGGAAGTGAAGAGATTGGATTTATACCCCGCCCTTCACTCGGAGACTCAGAGCGGTTTACAATCTCCTTCCCTTCCCCTTGTAGCCGTTGCAGCTGTTAGGAGCCAGCCACCACAAGGCTGGCTTGTATGTATTTTTTCTGACTAGGGAAAATGCAATATAGTCCCGTTACAGCTACCACTGAGCCACAACTTTTCCCATTAACATATAATTACGTGAAATGTTTGATTTCGTTCCTGGCTAGTATAAGCTTAGCAAGTTTGTCTAATAAATGACAAATTCTCTGGTTTTGAAATCCAATAGCCAATCAAGTCCTGCTTTGAGCCAGTAGCATCATGCCTGCCTGCCCTGGCTTTATTTTGCTATGTTTTAACAGGTGGGAAAAAGAGAAATTTGTAGTGGGGATCCTCCCCATCTGTAATTGAAGGACAATATTGGCAAGACTTGTGTTCTTGTTAAAACATTAGATGGGGAGTACTGAAATAGGACCATTCTGAAGCTTTAACAGTGAATCATGGATTATTTTGAGTTAAGGTTTAGGGGACTTTATATGGCCAAATAGCCAATTTCTAATTTAGACAGCACTGGAACCCCCAGAACTCCCACATACACATTAAAATGAGCATGTTCCTTTGCATGAATATACCTGTCCATATGTCAGTGGTGGAATGCACCACCTTTGAAGATTCTCGTCCAGATTATCTTGATTTTAGGTATTTTCCCCTTCTCCCATGTGCTGTGGGCAGTTTAGGCCTAATTGGTTAGGATCATAAGGAAATTGATAAGAGACCGGATGTAGCTGCTGAGCTTAATCTTGAGCCCATAGACTGAGAATCCCATGTATATTTATGTGGAAATAAGTCCTAAATGAGACTTTGAAACATACATTGGTGTGGTTGGACTGCGTATCTGTGTACTGTCCTTAATTAAAAGTGCTGCCTAGTTTCATATGGTGTGCAAGCGTATACCTTGAGTTAAATAATGTATTGTCTTCCTCAGCTACCAGGTCATCAGCACACCATCTGACATTTTCATGGTGATGGAATATGTTTCGGGAGGTGAATTGTTTGACTACATCTGCAAAAATGGAAGGGTAAGACTCTCTAGCTTTTGAGAATACTGTTTTATAGTCTGTGATGAGCTTTTTGCACGTGGCTGTCAGTCTGTTACGATGAAACACGGAGGGCTGATTTGAACAAAAATGCTACCCGTAGGAGTGGAGTTGCAGGAGAGAAGCAAACTCTCCTAGCCTTACCCCCTTTCTCTTCCATGAAAAATTGTGGTTTGTAATTTTCTGCTTAAAGGAAAGGAGCAAGTGATATTGTATGAGTTGACTTCTCCCACATTATGCTGCTCACTCACATAAATAACTCATATTAGCAGTGTTTCGCACAATCCAGTTTTCAATGTCTTGTCAGACTTGTGTATGAGAAGTGCTGTTGTCTCTGGAGCACATAGATATACAAGCATTTCAGTTTTTACTAGTGCAGATTAGGAATATGATGCATCATGTGTTCCTGTAGCACCTTAGAATATTGCTGGGGGGGGGGGTTCTGGGAAGAGAATCCTTAGTCATTGTTTTTAATTATCAACAGTAAATTACTCAGTGTACTAATCTTTAGCATGACGTATCGGTCTGTATTTTTGCTTCTCTTACATTCCACTGGAAGCTGATGGAGAGATACAAAACAATGAGCAACAGGACAAAAATGTTGTGGCTGCTGTTCCCTGTACTACCAGTTGTATTTGATCAGACACAATTGTGCTATGAGTTTGTTTTTTTTTAACCCTTCAGTTTAAATTGTTTGGAGACTGGTTGCCTGTTCGTAAAAAGCCTGAATCCAAAGGCACTCAGGTTGTAATTCTAATTAGCTTGTCGCTTCAAGGTTTTGATTTGGTACGAAGCCTCATGTGTATGTCTGCTCCAGTGGATCTGTGGAGCGCCTGTAAGAGCAAGGGCTTCTCTGTTGATTTCACTGGTGGGGCATCCGCCAACACCCATCTCGTATTGTAAATACAGAAGTACACGCAGAAGACCAGGGTTATATGAGAGCTCAGGACATTATCTGAGGCACACATTAATTAAAGGCCTTATTTCAATATAATGAGCAGTGATGGGTTTTTATCGGACCAGAATTTGCACTCAGAGGTTCCTAGCTTTGTTTTGAAACTTGTAAATTGGGGGCGTTTAGCTAAAGCTTCCACGTGAGTCCTGCCTGGTGAAATATACTCTCTAAATAAAGTGAGCAGGCATTTAAGGCTGTTTGTTAATCGCGAGGCCTCACTTTGGACAGCTGTCTGCTGTTTAGAGCACTGATTTTATGAGCAGGGGGCATCTATTGCTTCAGAGCTTTCTGCACCAAATAAGCAGGCATGGACAAGGGTGTTTGTGATTTTCAACAATCCCCCCCCCCCCCCCCCATCACGCCTGGTACTGTTCCAGGGAGTCCCCTGAATCCAGGGTGCAACATTTCGGGCGGGTTGCTGTAGTCAGCAGTGGGAGGGGAGATAGGAGGAAAGTTCTATTTCACGAGCAGAACTCTGCTTATATTTGGCAAACACAAACCCAAGGTCAGTCTTTCTGCATTTCTGTTATAGTCAGTCATTCATATAACAATCAGAATGCCATCTTGCTGTACCCCCAAAATATTGGGAATACCCCTATGAGGGTGTGTATGTTTAACATCTGTTCTCGTCCTCTGTTGTTAGCTTGATGAAAAGGAAAGCAGACGCCTTTTCCAGCAAATCCTTTCCGGCGTGGATTATTGCCACAGGCACATGGTAGTTCATAGAGATTTGAAACCTGAAAATGTGCTGCTTGATGCTCATATGAATGCCAAGATCGCTGATTTTGGTAGGTTTCCTTGAAGCATGATTTTATTTACCTTGCAACTAAACAGAATCTCTCTCCTCCCCCCGCCCCCGTGGTATAAGAGGTTATCTTGCCAGAACTTAGAATTTTGTGTTGCTGTTGCATTATCATGATTACCGTTGTCTCTTGGCTTTCAGTGTGTGTCTCTTTATGCATTTGTCAGCTTTTTGTAGAGGGGAGCAGAGACATTGCTTCTGTGTTCGTACAATACTCACTTTCTTGTATAAACTTTTTAGTATAAAATGCTGTATTAAAGGGTAGAATAAAATACAGTGTTGAAACACATTCTATATCTTATTCTGCGGTACTGCCCAAACTAGATTTTCGCAGGATCCTGCTTCCCCTGTTCTGCTCTGTGTATATTGAGTGAAAATTAATACCACAGTATACTTTAATCAAGTTTGTTAGCAGCTTATAGCTTTAACCTAGGCATATTTCTTGGAAACTGTGTCCCAGTGGGACATGCTTCCAGGTAATGGTGCAAAAGATTAACCTTTAAGTCTTCATTGCTTCACTCTAGAAGAGGGTTGGATCCTTCACTATAGGGTGGGTTAGATCCAGCGATGTGTGGGCATAAGGATCACCGACTTTTTCCCTGTTGAACTTCCCTCAGCAGTGAAACTCAATTGTATGGATTGTCGATATAAATCCAGAAATACAGCTAGATAATCCTAATATTTCTTTTGTAGACATAGTGGATAGTACCTGTCCTTTTGAGGTCTCTGATGAAAGGTGTTTTATAAATGCTAAGTATTCAGTTGCTACAAAGTAGACTTGGGGGTTGGATACTGTAAAATATTCCTGCCCAAAATATTGCTTTATCTAAATGTTGCAACACTTCCGGCCAGCAGTTGACTTTGTGAAAAACAGAATGTAGTTTTAATGTTCCAATTTTAATGGTAGCTAGTGCATTATAAGCCTGTGAAACTGCTTTAAACAGAGCTGAACAGTCTCATTTCATTGGAGAGCGCTTGCCAAGGTCTTTCTGGAGAAATAAATGTTCCAGAAACTTTTAAAGCCATGGGGGAAAACAATTTTTTTCTAGAATCTTTGTTGGAAAAATGGAAATGTAGTGGAAGGGGGAATTAAAATACATGCAGTACTGTATCATCCAACACAAACTTACTTTACTGCTTTAAGGACATAAAATGCATCATTTATAACTTTGTTAGCAAGTAAAATTGTGTTATTTGGCATGTTTATGAAATTTAAATGTATAAATATGGGAGTCCTTAATTCAAACAAAACTGTGTATACACCATATATTGGATGGAGATGGAGGACTGCAAACTCCTGTACCCTGTGCTAGCAAAGCACATCCATCTTGGGTGTTGCCATCAGGGAAATAGGGGAAAAAACATTGTATCTAGTTGTCTAGTTGTGTAATTCCTCAGTAGCCTCTTTGTCATCTTGTTGTTCAGATGTAATCCTGCTTTGGCTTTTTCTGCTTTAATTTTGATCCATAGTCGGTTCAGATCTTCACTATTTTCTGCCAGTAATATGGTATCAGCATATCTCAATTTGCTAATGTACCTTCCACCAATTTTCACTTTTCCTTCATTTCAATCTAATCCAACTTTCATGATAGGGAGACAAAATACATCCATGTCCAACACCTTTTTAATTGAAATCCCTCCTGTTTCTCCATATTCTGTCCTTAATCTAAATTCTAATCCAGCTTTTCTTATGATAGGGAGACAATACATCCTTGTCCAACACCTTGGCTAATTGGAAATCGTTCTGTTTCTCCATATTCTGTTGGGATAGAAAGCCCCAGATCTCTCCCTGCTCCCGCCCCTTAAAAGATGCCTGCCATTCAAACCCCCTCAAAAGCCCTGGCACACAGGCTGACTTTATAGCACCTCCTGAAGATCTCTAAGGATGACCCCTCCTTGCTTCTTAGGGAGCACAGTCCACATAGCTGGGTCCACAGTGTAAAAGGCCCAGGCTTTGCTCAATGCCAGATGGGCCACCCCAAGTGGTGGGACAGCCAGTAGATGGCTGCCTGATGTCCATAGTTGGAGCACAGAGACGTACAGAAGGATACTGTTGCTTCATGCATCCCCAGCATGACTGTACTTTTTAATCTAATTCTACCTACAATATGCTGTGATTGAGTCAAAGAACTTCTCAATCCTTTCTTTTCACAGAGAAGTCAGTAATTTCATCATGCAGAAGAAACTCTAGAAAACCAGAACTGGGGGGGGAGGGGGGACAAATGCTGTCATAAGAACATGAGAAGACACCATATTGGATCAAGCCAATGGCCCATCCAGTCCAACTCTCTGTGTCACACAGTGGCCAAAACCCAGGAGGTCCACCAGTGGGGCCAAAACGCCACTGTGGCCCTCCAAGTACCAAGAATGCAGAGCATCACTGCCCCAGACATAGTGTTCCAACTATACCTGGTGGCTAATAGGCACTCATGGACCTCTGTTCCATCCAATCCCCTCTTGAAGCTGTCTATTCTTGTAGCTGCCACCACTTCCTGCAGCTGTGAATTCCACTTGTCACTTACAAGTAAGTGACGGCATTGCACTCGGTGGCATATACCTTGATAAGATATTTTTCAGTTAATCACACTTTTGGTCCTCCTTTCTAAAGATGTAAAGGCTGGGGGGGGGGGGGGGGAGATTAAGGAAGAAACTTTTTTTCTCCCCCCCCCCCCCAGGGACTTAAAAAAAAATCCAGTGGAAAAAATGGTGAATTTTGGGGAGTACTGAAAAAATTCCTATGACATTTTCTCTTGAGTAAGAAAAACCTTGTGTTAAGCATTTCACTCAGGCCTCCAACTTTTTTATACTATATGTTTGGATTTCTCAGTTTCTCCAAAGGATACATGTGCTATGGTAGCATACGGTGCTGCAGTTTGCAGCTCTTTCTCAAGTACTGGGTTATACTTGCAATTTTTTATACAGACATCAAAGACTCTTAAATTCCACAAATATGCTAAATTATAAATGATGCCATTCGTATTGCTAAATCAGTAAAAGTTGTTTAGGTTTCATATGAAAGTATTGCATGTACTCCAATATTTCCCCCAAACTTCTAATTTTCTTTTTTAAAAAAGGGCTCCCCCCCTTCAGAAATTCCATTTTTAAATCTCTGCTTTCCTGCTTTTGAAGGAGCCACGAGACAACACTTTCTCTATAGAAAATTTAAAAGTAGGATGTGGCATCTGTAATGTGAGCCTGCCACGAGCTACGTCGCTGAGGTGGTTAATGTGCAGCTTCTTAAACTGGATGCAAAGGAATATTCCTCAACCATCTACTGGCTTCATGCAGTAGGAGTAAAAACTGTTACAGGACTTTATCTTCTTGGATTGCCATATGTTGCGTTTGACTTGTGTCTGGGTGTGTGTTTTGGGAGGGACTCCCTTCTAGGGTGCTTAGAGCTTGCCCCATTCCTGTACTGGTCGATCCCTCAAACTAGTAAATTCCATATCATTTAATCTGATGTAAAACTTGGCCCTGGTGCTACTTCTCGAGGTGTGTTATTTTGGAGCATATTCGGATGGAGCCTTGCCATCCTTGCTGCCTTCCAGCATTCACTGTAAACAAGCAATCTACCATTCCTGTACAAAGACATCACTAACTTGTGTTGAATTGCGTTAACCATGCGGCGCCAGTCGTTTTCATCTGAACCTTTTGTGCATTTTCAGGCCTCTCAAATATGATGTCTGACGGTGAATTTTTAAGAACGAGCTGTGGGTCTCCTAACTATGCTGCTCCAGAAGTAATTTCAGGAAGGTAGTTTCTCTTATTGGATAAATGTATAATATGTATTCCCAAAAACAAAAGCCCTGCTCTTCAATGTTAAAGCTGCAAGATAGATTGCTAAACTTCCAGGTTTGTACTTGGAAATTTGAAATTCCTGGCTTTGATGGCTGCTTTGATTAGTCTCAGTGCTTTTTATGTGTGATTTGCTCAAATGGTTACAAAAAAAATCAATATTGTCAGCATTAATAAGTGATGTAAAGATGCGAGGTCTTGGCCTTTAAATAGATAAAAGCTCTTGGATTTGGCTAGAAAAACATTCTAACTGTTTAGTTAGCAGCATCAGATACTTGGGAATGAAAGCAGTCAGGATCCTTCCTTTCCCCCTTAATCCGGATTTCTGAGTTGAAGCTTCTCATAATGTGATGTTAGTTCTTACAGACGGTGCCCTTCTCTATAGGAAATGAATATTCTTAAGGGTTTCTTTGTCATCCGAACCTTGGGTTTTGTAGTTTGATGCCACGGTACTTGGAACACAAATGTAGTCATTTTCCTACCTTCCGTGAAATGTATGTTCCCAGACTATTAAACACATGAAGCTGACATATACAAATCTTGTGTCCATCAAGTGCAGTACTGCCTGCTCTGACAGGCAGCAGCTGTCCAGAGAGGTCTTTCACATAACCAATTATGTGATCCTTTTAAACTGGAGATTGAACCTGGGACCTTCTTAGTGCAAAGCATGTGCTCTACTTCTGAGCCTCGTTCCCCTCCAGTTTCCAGTACTTTTTGTGTAGTACAACTGTATGATGGTGGCTAATGCAATTGGACGTGCACTTCGGTTAACATGATTGGGTTGCACCCTTCCTGCAAAAAGCTCATCACTGGGTCCATGAGGATTATCTCATTTTTATCCTTGCAATATCCTCACAAATTTTATTGGCCACCAGCTGTTGTGTAGTGGTTAAGAGTGGCGGACTCTAATCTGGAGAACTGGGGTTGATTCCACACTCCTCCACATGAAGCCAGCTGGGTGGTCTTGGGTCAGTCACAGCTCTCTCAGCCCCACCTACCTCACAGGTTGTCTGTTGTAAGCTTGGAGATTGTAAGCAGCTTTGGGACTCCTTAAGGTAGAGAAATGCAGGATATAAAAAACAACTCTTCTTCTTCTTGAGGCTAGAGGAAAGGTACAGTGTAAGTATTTTAATAACTGAAAATAAATAGTCTTGAGAGAGAGCTTAGGATAAGAGAGAAGATCTTTGCAGATGTCTTGCCATCCACACTTTACCTATTGTTAAGGGGACTGGGACTGTCTGCTCTGTTCTCTCTCACATACAAATTTGTCCTGCTGTTCTTAGCCATGGCTGGTCATCATGTAATTTCCTTCCTTCCTTCCTTCCTTCCTTCCTTCCTTCCTTCCTTCCTTCCTATCCTGCCCTCCACAAAGCAAGCACAGGGCGGCTCACGTTCCACAAAGCATATTACACAATACATAAATAGCAATAAAATAACAATTAAAACCCAGTAAAATCATCCTAAAAATTCAGTTACAATATAAGTGCTGTCGATTATTCTCTAACTTTAGCCATGTTTGGTGTGACTAGAACTTGCTTCGACCAAGAGCTTGAAACTGGGGATTTGTTTAGGTCCGTTGGGACTGAACTAACCAAAATGGTATAGGACAGGAGGAATTTGTCTTTGGGTGTGTGTGTGACACTGGTACTGGTGCCTGATACATCAACCCATAGTGGATTGGCCTGAGCACCCCATGAGCATTCTTGCTGAAAGTCTGTTTACATCCTGGTCTCTCTGGTTTGAGTCCAGCATATGGATACGCAAAGGACTGTGGCTTGGATCTTGTACCTCTTGTTTGTGGTAGAATGCCTTCCCCTTGTGCTAGGCATTTGTAGGCTCCATAAGTAGAAGTGCCTAGTGCCAGAGGAGGACACTCCATACTAGAGGGCCACCTCCACAATGGATGAACCAGAGCTCAAGCAGAATGGAGGAATAGGATCCAAGCCTGAGAATGCAAGTACTTTGACTAGCCTTTCCAGTTAGCTGCTGAAAGACTGAGAAATCAGTTTAAGAAGTGCTTATTGTAGAATGCTTCTTCCTTGAACAAAACTTGACTGTAATGTTTTTTCCCCCTCAGGTTATATGCAGGCCCAGAAGTGGATATCTGGAGCAGTGGTGTTATTCTCTATGCTTTGTTATGTGGGACCCTTCCGTTTGATGACGATCATGTGCCAACACTTTTTAAGAAGATATGCGATGGTATATTTTATACTCCTCAGTACCTGAATCCGGCAGTAATTAGCCTTCTGAAACACATGCTCCAGGTGGATCCCATGAAGAGAGCTACGATCAGAGATATAAGGTAACCAGTGGCTCAGGTGCAGACATGACATAACTCCTGATGCTAAACAGTTACACTTGGCATCTTGCACTGTAACACCGGCCAGACATCCTATCCCACAATACAGTGATGTGATCATCTTGTAACTGATACATCACCTCTTTAACGTGTATTACTGGAACAGCAAATTGCAGGTTATTAAGTCTTTTAATGTAGTATTACTTGGTATGTGACGATAAAATTAATAATTTGTTCAGATATAACTGCAGCTTCTCTGGGGTTTGGATAACTTGCCTGCCAAAACTGTATTTTTCAGTTGCTTTCTGATATGTTTTTTTTAGCTGCTCCTAGTTTTTTTGGGTTTTTAAAGTTTCTGTTCAAGCTTAATATTAGATTGGATCCAAACGCTCCTTCCCTTTTGCAAGTAGGATGCACTTCTGCATGTGGGAGGTGCAGTGTGGTGTCTGTGAATCCCTGTGTGCCCCCCCCCCCCCATGTGCAGCCCTTCCATGCCTCATCTCTTGCTGTTCTAGGGGACCTCTGTTCCTTGGGAGTGACATTTCAGGGCAGTCATGGTTGCAGCCCTTCTGTGTGAGTGGATCTCTTGGTGTAGTGGTTAAGTGCGCAGACTCTAATCTGGGAGAAGCGGGTTTGATTCCCCACTCCTCCACTTGCACCTGCTGGATGACCTTGGGCAAGCCATAGTTCTGGCACAGGTGTTCTTGAAAAAGAGCAGTTTCTGTCAGAGCTCTCTCAGCCCCCACCCCCATCTCACAGGGTGTCTGTTGTGGGGAGGGGAAGGGAAAGGAGTTTGTAAGCTGCTCTGAGACTCCCTTGCGTAGTGAAGGGCGGGGTATAAATCCAATCTCCTCTTCTTCTTCTTCTTCTTCTTCTTCTTCTTCTCAGTTTGTTGGACCCACATACCAAGTATGATTGCATTGGATATTTTTACATTGTTTTTTATTGTCTTGAATACTTTTTGGCAGGAAAGTGATTAACACCAGTAATGGTGTAATTATATAAATGTTACAAATTGAAGAGACCCCATTCAGTCCAGGAAATCTACCCACTAATGCAGGAATATTCCTCCTTACACTGGAGTAAAGTGCTGCTATCAGTAGAACGGACATATTGAATGCTACCCAAAGAGTGTGGTCTTATTCCCAACCATACTTTTAGCCATTAGGAGGAATTTATATTGAAGGTAAAATGTCCTTAAGGTTCAGGAAAGTAAAATAATTTTTTGGAGCCAGGGAACAGTGCATTGTAAACTTGGGCCTGGGAGAGGTAGAAAAAAGGAGGTATATTTATCTCCTGGGGTGGTACCGTATTTTTCGCTCCATAAGACGCACCTGATCATAAGACGCACCTTGTTTTTAGAGGAGGAAAACAGGAAAAAATGAAACAGAAAGAAAGAAAGAGAGAGAGAGAGAGATAAAGGAAGGAAGGAGGAGGAGAGAGAGAGAGAGAAAGAGAAAGGAAGAAAGAAAGGTGGGGACAGAGAGAGACAGAAAGACAGACAGACAGAAAAAAGGAAAGGAAGGAAGGAAGGAAGATAGAGAAAGGAAAGAAGAGAGAGGTCGGCATGCCATGCAAAGCCAGGCCTTTCTGTGCAAAGTAGCCACGGAGCTTAATCTGTGGGCGGGGCTTTCTGCTGCTGGCTGTCTTAAAGGGGAAAAGCACTTAAAGGGAAAGAGTACTTAGCCTGGTGGGGTTTTTCCTGCCGTTTCCCTTTTAAGTCTTAACAGCTCAGGCCCAGCAGGGAGGGGCGGGGAAGGCTGGGATGCCAGCCTGAATGGCGTTCCCCTGCGTTCCTGCTGAAGAAAGAGCCCTGTTACAGGTAAGAAAAGCTCCATATTCGCTCCATAAGACGCACACACTTCCCCCCCACTTTTTTGGGGAGGAAAAGTGCGTCTTATGGAGTGAAAAATACAGTAATTGTGGTACAGCTATTACAGTGTTCATTTGTGAATCAAATTCCATTTATAAAGAGAGAACAAAGTTCCTAAGCTGCTGCGTTAAATCTGCGTTCATAGTAATTGTGCAGACTTTCTAGATAATTTTTTCATGTAGATCTAGCTTTTAAAGTGTATACCCCTCTCATATTTAGGGAACATGAATGGTTTAAGCAAGATCTCCCCAAGTACCTCTTTCCCGAAGATCCATCTTACAGTTCAACAATGATCGATGACGAAGCCTTAAAAGAGGTCTGTGAAAAATTTGAATGCACAGAGGAGGAAGTCCTGAGCTGCTTATATAATCGGAATCACCAGGATCCTTTAGCGGTTGCCTATCATCTTATCATAGATAACAGAAGAATAATGAACGAAGCTAAAGACTTCTATCTGGCAACAAGCCCGCCAGATTCTTTCCTTGATGATCATTTCTCTCGTCCCCATCCTGAAAGAGTGCCATTTTTAGTAGCCGAAGCACCAAGGCAGCGCCACACGCTGGATGAGCTAAACCCGCAGAAGTCCAAACACCAAGGGGTCAGGAGAGCTAAGTGGCATTTGGGAATCCGGAGTCAAAGTCGACCCAATGATATTATGGCGGAAGTTTGTCGAGCAATCAAGCAGTTGGATTATGAGTGGAAGGTGAGATCTATATGCTTTTTTAAAAAAAACCTGAGTATTTAAATGTGCAAGCCATGAAAATTTGACTCAAACTATTGCAAATTAATGCATTCAGGGTCTCTTAATAAAAGTACAGAGTAAGAATTAACTTTCAGCTGTGTTTCCCAGGTTGTAAATCCATACTATTTGCGTGTTCGACGGAAAAATACGGTGACTGGCACATACTCCAAAATGAGCCTGCAGTTGTACCAGGTGGACAGTAGGACGTATCTACTGGACTTTCGCAGCATTGATGGTATGGGAATGGAGGACAAATATAATCTTCGTTTTAAAACTGATTATAGGAAGATTGGCCTTGTAATTTTGTAATTAAAAAAACCTTTAAAATCTTCATGGCGTTCATTTCCCCCTCAGACCTGTGAATTGCTGTTTGGCAAATCTGACAGATGTGCAACCTGAGACTGAAAAATAAGTTCCTCAGTGCACAGTGAAGTTGATGATGATAATTTCAAGACAGACAAAAGGAAATATGAAAAGCAATACATCAGATTCTTCCCCCCCCCCCCAGATGCGCTGATGGCTATTACCTTTTTAAAAAATAACATCATGATGGCTAAATAGAGCCCTTATGTGTAGCAACTGTATGTCTGCAGCATCCAAATCAGCGGCCAACAGGAAATGGCCCACATTATTGTGTCCAGCTTGAGAGCTTCACCAAAGGCTTTAGGCTAGCCACAGTTAGGAACAGATGGACCTTTTCTAACCTGGCAGGAAATTCTTATTGCCCATAATAATGGATAAGACCATCCAGTTAGCAGCTAAGATGAGGTGAAGTTGAAGCCAAAATGTCCATATTTTATCCATTATACTAAACTAGCTCAGCATGGTTCCCATAATAACCCAACAATTCTTGGGATTGTGACTGTGACATCCTCACTTATTGGGGAGACTGTTTCTCCTTTAAAACATACTCTGTGTACATGAACTTGGTAGATTTCTGCTGCCACCAGGAATTAAAAAATCCAACTCTCTCTTCTTTTGGTAGAGTGACCCAGTGTCTAGGTGCTTCAGAGGACTATGTGGCCCTGAGGCAGTCTGATTTCTGGGATAAGTTTAAACAAATAATGATTTATTTATACAAGAACAAAATAGGTTTCTGGGTATTTTTGAACTGTTGTTGAAGAAAGAACATATAACCGACAAAGCTTGGTGTCACACACTGTCACTCAATCACCAAAACTCAACTCTGACAGGCTTATATCTCTCTTTCATATAGCCACACAGGCTCAACTTTCTTGTTCATATATATACCACACAGGCTGGACAGTTTGTCTTATTCACACGGAACAGACTCAAACTGCTTCTGCCATACAGACTCTCTCACAAACTCTCCACATTCATCTCTTCAAGAACACTGAATGCTGAATCACCTCACAGACATCTCTCCTCCCACACTCTGTCATCAGCCAATCACATCACACTTGTCTCCCTCTATCATTCTTCTTTCATTACTGCAGTCACACTAAACATTTAAAGAAACACACATACCAAAACATGAAATCGTTACAGTGACCAATGCTTCTCTCTGATTGTTTACCATTGTATTATCCTTGCCAGCATGTCATTTTAAATTGTTCCCCCCCCCCTTTCTCTCTCTCTCTTTTTTTTGCCCTAGATGAAATTACTGAAGGAAAGTCTGGGACCACCACTCCACAGAGATCAGGCTCTGTGACTAACTACAGATCTTGTCAGAAGGATTCGGACACTGATGCTCAAGGAAAATCCTCTGATATGTCTCTTACCTCATCGGTGACCTCTTCCCTCGACTCTTCTGCAGCTGAGTTAACCCCAAGATCAGGGAGCCACACGATAGAATTTTTTGAGATGTGTGCAAATCTAATTAAAATCCTTGCACAGTGATTTGTAAGATTGGTTTAATTTTTTTTTACAGCAATAAGCATGCCTAAAGGAAAAAAAAATCGTAGTCAAATGCTTCCAATTATAATCGAATACAGTTAACTTTGGCTCTGAGATGACTAGCCACATTGCAATTTGCACAGAAATTGAATACACAAAAAGCAGTCTAGACCTCTTAATGCAATGAAGCAAATTGTGATTAGACCTCTGAGTATGGTACAGGTGCAAGAAACTTTACAGGCGTTTTTAGTGGAGTTTATGTTTTCATTGTGTACACATTAGGGACTTCATGGAGTATTACAACGGACCAGAAATATCTCTTTTTGTAGTTTATGTTGCTGAGTATATATTCCTGTTACAGTATAAATGGTCACTTGGTAGATTGGTCCAGTGGTCACTCAGTCCATGCCATGGATGACTCTCTTGATCTCAGCCTTCAGTAGCATCCTGCTCTATCAGTGTAAGTGTTCTCCTTGTCAAACAGCAGCTGCGACCACTGGCACATCTAAGTATTTGGTAGGTGCGATTGGCTCGAGTGGAAAAAGTCTTAACGTGAGACCATGCCTTGCTTTGCACCAGTGAAGCGGTTGGAAAGTCCAAAAGTCAACTCAGTGTCCAAAGACACTATTTGAATTTTCCATCAAGCGTGAAGTGAAAGCTGTGTGAGCCTTAACTAAATGCAGCCACAAACAGTATTGGGTTCAGTGGAAATGTAGAATTAGATCTAAGGGGAACTCTAGACTTGCTTTCCTTCAAACTGCAGCCATGGGTCAAAGTATTTCTGAGACTGAACAGAGTTTCAGAAGCACGTGGTGGCATACAGGTGAACCCTTCAAGGGAGAGAGTCAAAAAATGTATTTGGAGGAATAGCACAAACCCCTTCTTTGAGCCTGAGCTTCAGTTAGGAGCTGTGTGCAGGCAAAGAAAAACACTTCCCAGCTTCTGGTGCAAGAGATGTATAAAGATCAAGCCATACTGGATAAGAATCACAACTGTGTAGATTCCATTTGTTATAGTGGTAGCCTAGCCAACAGCTTCTTGCATGCTACTGTAAGATGCGGTTCCTGTGCCGTGCCTGAACCCAATGAGCATGCGGACTGGTGCATGCCATTCTGAAATCTCTCACTGAAAATTAACAGTGGCTCCTGCTTTTTTTCATGCATCTCATGGCTTTTGGGCAGATTTAGTGGGTGGTTTTGGCCTTGCCTGTGCATAATCACTTTTTTTATATCACTTTTTGATACTGAATTGAGCTTTTTCTTTCAAGAAATGGGATGTTAGACTTGATTTAGTTTTGAAGTTTGCAGCAGCCCCTAAAATAGAAATAAATGAGCATGCTTAACTGCTAGCCGCCTGCTTGGAGGATTTTAAAATTTGGTAAATTTATTCCAGGGAAGGCTTGACTTTTTAAAAAGTAAGTTAAAATTAGAGAAGAAAATGCAGACAGAAATAGTGTTTTCTGGCAGTCTGGCCCGGTGCACAGGTCGTGTGCAACCATGGCCAGTGCTAACCTTGGTTTGCTGTCTTTAACCCTGGTTGAGCCCCTGAATGTACAATAAAATTACAATTTCAGGCTATCCCCTGCCCCCAGATGACAGGTACTGCTGAGACCTGCTAATGTGTGGAAAACTGGCTTAACTGTGGTTTGCTTGATGTAGCTATAGCACCTACCTGATGCAAATCCTTATCAGTCTATGACTTCCATGTTCTAGTTTATAGCCATCTTCAATCCTCTTTTGTTTGGGGGTGTGTGGTTAGACAGTCAAGAACCTCATGGTTAAAGAAAGCAAACCACTGTTGAGTGTCACATCTGCAGAGGGTGTATTACTTGTGCAGATGCCACACCGCACAGAATTTTTAATCTCAGCTTTGGAAGTGGCAGCGTTTTAGTTTCAGGATCTTCATAAAGAGAGCATTGATAAGCCCTTAGATCTAGATATGAAGTATCTCTCTATATCACTGGACATTTGTATCCATGGAACTAAAAAAAAGGTTCCAGAAACTGGTGCTGTTGTACATTCTCTCATGTTTGAGAGGGGGGGTCTGCGGTGAGAGAGTTTCTGCTAGCAGTGAACAGCTGGCGAAACAGTGCTTATAGTTGTATCCAAGTCCAGTGACCTAGATCTGCTGAGTGTATTGACATCTACAGCTTAAATATGCAGGGAGCTGAAAGAGACGTGTAACTGCTTAAGCCCAGATCAGCTGCTTAAATTTAGGCCTTGCACTGGATTCTTGTTGGTGTCAGAATTAATAGAAGTTGGGCCTTACACGTTCTGTAGAGACTCAAAATTCTATAGCGGCTTTTGGAATTACTGGTTTCTCATATACTTTTAGTGGTCTTCTCATGTTAACACTTTTCACAGCTCTTCAAACCATGATGCTACTTTCCAGAATGCAACGTTTTTAAACTGTAGTTTGAATAGCAGTCTTTAATGTGTACTTCATATGGAAAGTGTATGTGTATTTGTTTGAGCGACAAGAAAGGGGGGAACTGTGTTTTAAAGAAAACATTAAGTATGTAGTACTGCTCTGATAACCATAATAAAGAAATTTTCTTACAGTGAGGGGATGGGGACCATCTCATAGTCCTATCTTTTAGTTTTAAAAAACATTGTTATGTCTAGTTCTTGCTGCACCTGTTCAGTAATTGTTTTTTGGGGGTTTTTTTTTTAGTTATGCTGTGTTTAATTTTGAAATTGTTACTTTTGCACTTGGCAAATGGCATAAAACGCACACTTTTTAAAATTGCTGGATAGTCTTCTAGGAAAGTGTTCAGTGTTATACAAGCTCTGTCTTTGGCACACATTACTGGACACAAGCTGTAAGTGCTATTGCTGCACACGTCCTGTTAGGTTTTGAGGTGGCCCACGGCTGGATTGTATATGCTTTTACTCTAAAGTAAGTCCCACGGAGTTCAGTACTGGACTATATAAGCCTTGAAGGGATCGCCACGAGCCCCTCTTCAGAATACTGAAAAGTGGGCATCTGCAAGCACTTGTTGGTATTGTGTCCAGTGTTGTCTGTTTGGAAAATGTCATGGTACAACAGATGTTAATCTTATGGATCTATCTATATATGCTCGGTCCTTCTGTTCTTAAAGCAACCAAGCTTTAACTTTACTTTTGTGTGTATAGAAGTTAAACTACATGGCAGGAAGGTACTGTGTGCCTGTTCTTAAGTGGAGTCAGTTTTAATTTTTTAAAATAGCTTTCGGCCATCAAATGTTCCCTTTTTTTATTGAGTTTTTAAAATATTTTTTCATAGCAGGGGCTGTCCAATGTGTGGCGTTCAAGCAAAAAATAAATAAATCACTTTTTCATAACTTTTTTACACTTACAAGAAATATTAAGGTTGGAATGATTTTTTTTTTACCAGACCTTTATATGGTCTTGCGGTGGAGGCTTAAAATTGAATTTTTTTAGTATTACATTAGAACATGGCAGTAGATGGTCACATAGCCAGAATTTTTGTACGGAATTGTTAAGAAAAAGGGCTTGCTTAACTGCATCTTCAAAAGCTTAAAAAAAAAATCAAAGGGAGTATTGCGTAACTAGCCAAGTAACTTTTGAAAAGTCGTATTTCTTCAAGTTTGTCCCACTGGCAAATCCCTTTGAATGATTTGTTATGATTCGTAACCGGCTAGGGCAGTTAAATCTGTCCACGTGCAATGTATTTTGACACTGGTAAGAGGGTAGAAGTCCATCTTTGTGGTGCAATACTTTCAAGACCAACTTTCAGATACATTCTGGCATATTAAGTGTTTCAGTACAAGCTTTTGAGAGACTTAACTTTGTCAAATCAATTTACCATTCTATAGCTTAAGAAACTGATGACCACCTTCTCTTACAAACAAGATGTGCCTATTTCTATTGCAGATTTTTTTTGGCAATACTGAATGAAAAAACTGCTTGTGATAGCTGTATGACTTGTTACTTTTAACAAACATTAAATTGTATGCAAATAAAGTCTGTGTAATGGTCTTCTGTGTACAAAGTGACCTGCTTTCTATCATTTGTACAATTTGATAATCCCAAGGAAAGCTTCTAAACCTATTCAGATTTAGAAAAATGAAGTTCCATCAGAAGCTTACCAGGAATTCTTCTAAAATTCTCACCAGCGGGCAAGCCTTTCCTACACATATGAAACTGCCTTAATACTGAGTAAGATAAACCAGTAGTTTATCTGCTGTGACTGGCAGCACATCTTCAGAGTTTGGGGCAAAGAAAGAGGAGGGTTTTGCCAGCTTCTAGCAGAAATTCTTTATTGAATTTATGAATCACCCACCCTGCAAGCAAGTTCTGGGCAATTTATAACCTTATAAACATTTAAAATACAATTGACATATAATTAAAATTATCAACAGTAGAACAATAAATTATTACACCAATCCATGTTGGCATAATATAGGGCTTTAAAGGTAAATAGTAGCTTCTTGAATTGGGCCCAGAAACAAACTGGAAGCCAGTGTAGACAGAACAAGACTGGAGTGATATGGTCTCTACAACCTACTCTGGTCAACATTTTTATCTACTGTATGCTGTACCAACTGTAGCTTACAGTCTTCAAAGGCAGCCTGAAGTAGAGAGCATTGCAATAATTTAATCTAGATCAGGGGTGTTGAACTCATTTGTTATGAGGGCCTGATCTGACATAAAAGACCTTGTTGGGCTGGACCATGTGTGTCATAAAATGTAATGCCAGGTAATGGAGATATAAACTTTATAAAGGACACAAAGATTTTTTTAACTTAAAAACATGCTTAAAACAGAAGCACTCTTGCAATATTTTGTTTATTTAACAGTATCTGATAACTGACACCTCTTGCTCTGAATTCTTGCATCAAAATGTCTGCGCTGTTGCAATCTTGAGTATGCTGTTCAGGTGTATATCTGTAAGCTGCAAACCTACTTTTGATTTATTGACATTTACCATAGAAATCTCATGCTCAGAATTCTGAGTCTAGGACCCAGGGGAAAACATGAAATGGCTGAGCAATTGAGAAAGACTGGTGAAGCAAGCTATGATCCAGCAGCAACAGAACTGGAAGCAGATGGTCAGTTCCAGTGCGGGCCTGATAGAAGCCCTCCAGGGGCCTGATCTGCCCCCTGGGCCACATGTTTGACACCCCTGATCTAGATGTTACCAGGGCATGCACCACAGTGGCAAGATCTCCCCCTCCCAGGAAGGGCTGTACCTGGTTCACCAGTATATCAGGAGTAAAATTAGATGGTCGGGAAGCCCAAAATTTGCAGAAAAACAGGAAATATCAAAAGCAAAAAGCTGAAAAACTTTAGAATCATACAATTAATCCTGCTGCTTTAAGAAAAGAATGCTACTAAGCGCCACTGTTTATGAACTAAAATTCAGGCATCAAACAAAAGCTTAGGAAGAGTATGTTCAGTTTCAGTTTGTCATGTCTAAAAGGAAAAAAAAAATCCCTAAAAGTAGCAGAGGAAAACCAGAACTCAGAATTATCTTTTGAAGGAAGCTTTTTGAAAGTGATTTCTCCCTTTCTCAACAAGCTTTAGGGAATAATTATAGGTCAAAATGAGGGCTCAGTGCTAAGCCAGATCAGTTCCAGAGGGGCTGCCATCTGGTGCGTGGAAGCAAACATCTCATGACACCTTAAAATTAATATTTATTTATGGTTTCTGATGCAGCACTACAGCTAGCCTAAAAGTTCTAATTTTTTGACACAAGTTCCAAGGTAGAATCTGGTGGGACATTACTGGATTGTACTGGGATTCTATTGCTATTGTGGTTACAAGTCTGCATTTGAAACTTGCAGGGAAGTGCCACAGAGTGTTCTGTTTGTATTTCATGGCCTTTTATGTCCACCATACACAACTTTCCCCCGTATGTAGCACACACATAGATTGAACTTTGTAGACAGAGGGCAATAGGCATCTGATAAGGGCCTGACCAGGTACTTTTGCATGCCCATCATCTGTTGTGTATAGAACAGGGGTCACTGGAGGTGGGGTGGGGGAGGTACTTGTGAATTTCCTGCATTGTGCAGGGCTTGGACTAGATGACCCTGGGGGGATCCCTTCCAACTCTGTGATTCTATGATTCATTTCCACCAAATTTAGATCAACCACAATCATATGCACTTGTTAACACAGTGAATGAGATGGGGTTAGTTTGCATTTTACACTTTAAACATTCTGCGCTCCCTCCCCCCCACACACACACAAGTAAAGTGGCTTACAAAATTCAAACCATGAAATACATACAATAACAGCAGAAGGGTATCCTAGCCATATTTAATACAGCAAAAACAAACAGGAATCTTGTGACAGCATAAAGCTTTTTTTAAAACGGTTTCTTCCAGCCCGTTTCTTCAGATGCTATGAATGGACCTTCACCATGTGGACGTTTCATGTAGGATGTGGGGAAAGGAAGGGAAAAAACCCACTCCAGGATCAAGGCATCATGAATTGCGGGAAGTACCGGAATGACAGTCAAGAAAAATACGTTCACAAACAGCGCCAATACCTGAGGCGTCCCAGGTTTTGCTTGCATACACGTGGTTAATTCGGTCGCAATTTTATCTAACTATCCCTAGCTATTTGTGGGGTCTGAGGAAAAGGGTGTGTAAAACGTCGTCATGGCTGTATCTGAAGAAGTGAGCAGTAACTCACGAAAGCTCACACACCCTGCCACAAATTCTGTGAGTCTTTAAGGTGCTAACTGGACTCTGTTGCTACAGACAGACTAACCCGGCTACCCATCTTGACACAACTTTTTCGATGGCAACCGTTAGATACAGCCGGGACACAAGCAGCAGATACGACTATGAAAGCAAAGTAGCACTGAAACATACAAAAGTAATCTAAACTAGCAAAAGCTATGAGGAAAATAACATATTCAAAAGCGCCGTAGAAGCATTGACCAGCAACAAGCACAGGATTTAACACAACGGCACCGAACGTACTACATCACCCAGAATGCTCTTCGTTTGTTATCCTAGCTAAAGGCCGAGTCTTGAGGCTTCCGCGCCATGCTGGGAGTTGTAGTATCTACCTCAAGAAGCAGTGGACTCCGCAGAAAGAGCGTCGTTCTACCTGGACTTCCGGAAAGCCGCCGTTGGCCCTGTTTACGAGCTCAGAGTGGTGTCGCTCTAGACCACGGCGTCTCTATAGCGACAGCCTTGTATACTGCGCCCAGGAACAGCCCCACTCAGGCGTAGACCGGAAGTTCTTATGCGGACTCTCTACAGTCGCGCCATCTCCATGCTCTCTTTCCCCAAACTCTCAGACCCAGCTGTTTCGGCTGGCTCTACTTCCGGAGGAGGCGGGGCATAGTCCAGAGGTGACCAGGCTGAAAGAGGCAGTGCTGGAGAGGAGGCTTCAGGTAATGCCTCATTCCTCAGCGGGATACAGTGATTCCTGGACGGGAATTATATCAGAAGGACAGGGAGGGAAGGGCTGGAGGTGAAGTGGCTCTCTATGTCAGAGAGGGCATATGGTCCAGTAAGATTTAGACTCTAAGAGAAGTAGGTTTGCTTACAGAAGTGCTATGGGTAGAAGTAGTATGTCCAAAAGACAGCTTAATTCTGGGGGTATGTTATCATCCAACAGATCAGCCAAAGAATTAAGGAAAGCAGTTGGGCAAAGTGACTGTCAGAACAGAGCAAAGTTCGAGTCCATTGGCACCTTTAAGACCAACAAAGTGCACTTATACCTTGAATGAAACTTTGTTGGTCTTAAAGGTGCCACTGGACTCAAACTTTATTCTGCTGCTTCAGACCGACATGGCTATTTATTCTTATTTATTATATTTGACTTCTAACCTGCCGTCCCCTGCACCGCAGGGCTCAGGATGGCTAACAACAAGTTAAAAACCAAATCATAATTATGTTAAAACAGTTTGATGTAATAACAGGCAGTTGAAAATAGATCCAGATGGGTAGCCTGTGATGGAGACAGCTGGTTTTGGATGGGCGCTCACTGTAGGCTCAGAGGTGATGCCTATTGATGCCTCATAGGTTCTCCTGAACCACTTCCTAGTCCAAAGAAGTTGAGGAAAGCCAGGACTGGCTCTTGGCTTTGTGGGAGAGATGCTTCGAATGGGCAAAAGGACACCAGGATGGGTGCTATATTGGGGATCACAGACCTGAGAGACATATACGCACACAAACAAATATCTGGCACCTGATGTGTAAGCAATTCTAAGTCACTGTTCCAAGAAGCTTACAGTTAAATGACTCAGTGAGGAAAGCAACTTATGGGTGTTTTCCCGTTGCCTAGATCCAATGGTTAAGTCTTAGGAGATGAAAGATCCGCAAGACTTAAGTAGATGATTGCATTTCTGCATGTGTGTGTAGAAACTGTATATCACTGCCAGAATTTGTTTGTAGAAATTAAGTCCTTTTTCAGTGGATTGCCTTGTACTGGTAACGTGAACTAACTTCAGTTGTCGTTTTAAGATGCATGTAAAAACGTAACATGGACTCTTTTCAGCTCTGAGAAATGGCTTCTTTCGGATGGAAAAGGAAGATTGGAGAGAAAGTATCAAAGGTGACGTCCCAGAAATTTGAAGCGCAGGCTGCAGATGAGCAGGGCCTTGATGGAAATGAGGCTGACTGGCTTCCTGAGGCAAAAAAGAAAAAGGGACTTCTCCTTGAAGACATTTTGGCAAAAAGTAAACAGCTGAAGGAGGAAGGAGCAGTTTTGGCGGAAAATGAAAGGTACAGGTTATGTTCTTTGATTTCACTTGGTGGCTGGCTTCTTCAGATGTGTACACCGTGCTTCTGATTATATAACCTTGCCAGGGGAATGTGGGATTTGCACAGATTTGGAAAATGTGAAGATTACAAAGATCCAGTGCAGACAAAATATTCCCTGATCTTCTACCTGTATTCATGAGTGGTCTGCAGTAGACTCATATACTCTTCTCTCACATCTGCCATCACCTGAATTTAAAGCTAGCCAGGGTTACTACCAAACCATAGTTTCCAACCCTAGTTAGAATCAGTTTTGTGTAAATGGTACTTTTGGGCTGTTGCTGGGTTGGACCGAAAGATTGTGTTTTTAACTTGCTGTTTTACAGACAGAATGAGCTTCTTATCAGAGGAAGACCACGTCTGTGAATGGAAGGAATAATTGGGGTTGTAGGAGATCCCACCACGAATGGAAATGGGTCATTGAATTGAAGCCTGTGGTTAGCATTAAAGGGCAGTGCAGGCATATCTATCCCTTAGATCAATTGGTTTATTTTTTTTATCTTGCTCTTCCTCCAAGGAGCTCAGGGCAGCTTACGTGGCTCTCCTGTCCAGTATTTAGTTCTTGCAACAATCCTGTGGGATAGGTTAGCCCGAGAGTGGCTCATGGTCATTCAGCAAGTTTCATCATAGAGTGAGGATTTAAATTTGAGCCGTCCCAGTTTGATTCTTTAACAACAGCAGCACTGGCTCAGTGCATGAGCTCTGGAACTAAAAGGGAACTGGGAGTGTGCTTGGGAAAGGGGGGAGAAGCAGCAGGGAGGAGAGCGGAAGCCTGAGAGGTGATCTGGGTAACCTAACCACAGTTAGGCAATTGGGCAGCATGACATCATTTCCCCTGGTCACCGTCCATGAAGCGTGTCAGCCAGGCATCAGCCAGTCTGCTTACTGTAACCGAGGGCTCCTGGCTGTCAGATGAGAAGGATGCTCAGCAGCACACATCCTGTCCCCTGAGCTCTACTGTGTGCTGCGGTTTGGAAAAGGCAGGCTCCTGCTGTGTCTCCCTGTCTCCAAACTGCAGTGCGAATGAAAATGAACCCCACCTCCTTCCTCTGGCAGGCTCACAGAGCTTGGGGGAGAGGTGGATTCTTGGGGGAGAGGCTGGTTCTGGTCCAAACCTCTCACTTGCCCTGAGGTTTGGATACGATAAACAGAAATCTCCTGCGCACTTTCCAGTTTGGTGTAGTGGTTAGGAGCGCGGATTCTAATCAGGGAGAACCGGGTTTGATTCCCCACTCCTCCACATGCAGCTGTGGGTGTGACCTTGGGTCAGTCACAAGTTCTTTCAGAGCTGTTCTCTCAAGGGCAGTTCTCAGGAGAGCTCTCTCAGCCCCACCCACCTGACAGGCAATGCTCCCTCTAAGCTGGGGAGTCTTGCGAGCAGAAATCCTACTTTGAGAGCTATTGACATTAAAGTTGTGAGTGAGCGATTTGGCTGCTGTATAAATTAGTTTGCTCTGGAGCCGTCCTTCCTTAGCCTCCGGCTAAGAGCCGGAGGCTAAAAAACTGTGAGCTTGCTCACACTAACTCAGTTTAGAGGGAACACTGGGCGGGGAAGGGAAAGGGATTGTAAGCTGCTCTGAGACTTCCTCGGGTAGTGAAGGGCAGGGTATGAATCCAATCCCTTCTTAGGTGGGGTTTTTTTTTGGGGGTCACCAAGTAATATAGAAGTAATATATAATCATAGAGTTGGAAGGGACCTCCAGGGTCATCAAATTCAACCCCCTGCACAATGCAGGGAATTCACAAATACCTCCCAATGACCCCTGTTCTGTACCCAAAAAGATGGCAAAATGCCTGCAGGATCCCTGGCCAACTGGCCTGGAGAAAGATTGCTGCCTGACCCCAGAATGATGATGAGCATTTCCCTGGGCGTGTAAGAAAGGGCCACGAGAACTAAGCACAGATGCAACCCTTCCTGCCCTCCCTTCTTGTGATCTGCCTCAGTTCACAAGATCAGCACTGCTGTCAGATGGACATCTAGCCTCTGTTTGAAAACCTCCAAATAGGGCTGCCAAGTCCCCGGGTAGGGCGGGGGAAGCACCGATTTTTAAAGCTTTCCCCCGCCTTTTCAGAATTGGCCACCGGGGGAGGCAATGGCTGCCAGCAGGGAAACGTCGGCGCTTGCCCTGGCCTCTTAAAAGGGAAATGTCTGCAGAGAGCCTGCCCTGCAGTAAAAAGCCTCAACAGACATTTCCCCTTTAAGAAAGAGCAAGAGAGTCCCGCCCAGAGAGGCTCTTTCTGCTGAAGGGCCTGCTTTTGCATGTGGCCTGCTGCTGGAGTAAGCTGCTTGGGGTAAGCTGCTGGGGTCTGCCTGCTCTTTTCCTTCTCTCTCTCTCCCCCTCCCCCTTTCTTTCTTTTTTCCGTCTGTCTCTCTCTCTCTGTCCCCATCCAGCAGAGGTCTATCAGTGGCTATTATAGCCACAAGGTCTAAATGGAGCCCTTTGTCTGGGGCAGTGATGCTCTGCATTCTTGGTGCTTGGGGGGCAACAGTGGGAGGGCTTCTGGAGTTCTGGCCCCGCTGCTGGACCTCCTGAGGGCACCTGGTATTTTTGGCCACTGTTGTGACACAGAGTGTTGTACTGGACGGGCTGTTGGCCTGATCCACTGTGGCTTCTCTCCTGTTCTTATGATATGAAAATCATATTTAGCACTTGTGCAGCACTTAGTGCTTCATATTCTGCCGAGATGAGGAAGGATTCAGTAGGGCCATTGCTCATTGATAGAGCATCTGCTTGACATGCAGGAGGTATCAGCCTCTTCAGCTAAAAAAGGATCAGGTCATAGGTGACATTAAAGATCTCAGCCTGAGACCCTGGAGAGCCACTACCAGTCTGAGTAGTCAATACTGACCTTGATGGACCAATGGCCTGATTCAGTATTAGGAAACTTCATGAGTTCATGTGGAAGCATGTGGAAGCAACATCACAGGATGTGACATCACAAAATGATGTCACTTCCTTTCTCCTGGCTCCACCCCCAAAGTCTCCTGGCTCCACCCCCAAAGTCCTCAGATATTTCCCAAGTTGGACTTGGCAGCCCTACCTCCAAAGAAGGAGAGCCCACCACCTCCTGATGAAGTCTGCTTCACTGAGGAACCGCTCTAACTGTCAGGAAGTTCTTCCTAATGTTTAGCCGAAAACTCTTCTGATTTAATTTCAGCCCGTTGGTTCTGGTCCGACCTTCTGGGGCAACAGAAAACAACTCCGCACCATCCTCTTTATGACAGCCCTTCAAGTTCTTGAAGATGGTGATCATATCACCTCTCAGTCGTCTCCTCTCCAGGCTAAACATACCCAGCTCCTTTCCTCATAGGACTTGGTCTCCAGACCCCTTACCATCTTCGTTGCCCTCCTCTAGACATGTTTCAGCTTGTCTATATCCTCCTTAAATTGGGGTGCCCAAAACTGAACACAATACAGCCATCTTATGACAACCCTGTAGAGTTTTCAAAGCAGGAGATGATCAGAGGTGGTTAGCCGTTGCCTGCCTCTGCATGGCGACCCTGGACTTCTTTATTGGTCTCCCATCCAAATACTACCCAGCGCTGATGCTGCTTAGCTTCTGAGATCTGATGAGATCAGGCTAGTCTGAGCTATCCAGGTCCAGGTACTACAAATAAGGACAATCTCTCCCTCTCTTCCAAACCCTCTGCACGTGCCAGGCTGAGAGAAAGGATGGGGATAGGAGCAGGGAACCCAAAAAGGGTCTGGACCATCAGCCAACCCAATATTATTGAGGGCTAAAGGAAACGAGCTGTTAATTTTTACTAGGCATGGGAGTAACTTGCTACCATCTGAGCTCTTGCATCTTGGCAGCCCTTGCTGCTGGCCAGAGCTGTGGGATGCCCTACCAACAGCGGCGAGCATTGCACTGAGTGTATATCAGGCCTGGCTTTGTGTCGTATGCAGAGATCCCGTTGCTGTGCAACCCATAAAGCCATAAAACCCCTGAATGAGGACTCAGATACATGTGGGTTAATGCTACATTCTGATAATGCTGACCATCTCCTGTAAGGTACAGTGGAGGGTAAGGTAGTTTTGTTAGCGCCTTAGAGACCGACAAGATTTTCAGGGTGTGAGCTTTTGAGAGTCAAAGCTCCCTTCGTCACATGGTAGTGTTGTGTCCGTGTCCGTGCATGGCGATCATTGCTTTAAATCAAAAAACTGATGGGGGAGAGGGGAAATAAAGCTGGACTGGTTGCCGCTGCCATATGCAATGCCAGAGCCGTTCCAGGTCTTGCAAGCGGCAACCCCTAAATTTGCTCTCGGCTTAGCACTCCGCAGGGGAACTACAGCCCTTTCATTGGTCTCCAGAGGATGTCCCTGTATTACATGTTGGTTGCATTCACACTTTGTTGTGTACACTTTTAGCATCTTAGATCAACGATTCTTTATTGGGGTTAGATCCTGCATTGTGCAGGGGGTTGGACTAGATGACCCTGGAGGTCCCTTTCAGCTCTGTGATTTGGTGCATAGCCGTGTTAGTCTGTAGCAGTAGAAAAGAGCAAGAGCCCAGTAGCTCCTTAAAGACTAACAAAATTTGTGGCCGGGTAGGCACTTCCGTGAGCCACTGCTCACTTCTTCAGAAACAGCTAGAACTGAGTCCCATCTGTCTTATATAAGGAAAGTGGAGTGGTTTCAGATGCCGAGTGACATTAGCAGGCAAATGACAAGGGAAAACAAAGAGTAGAGATCTCGGGTGAGTGGCATTCAGAACTTGGAGGGGGGGTGGTCAGTGGGGGGCATTTGGAATGTTAGGGTGCTTCTTCTCCCTCCTTGCCATGGCTTCTGATGGCCATTGGAAAGGAGTTGTTTTGTATTGCCCACCCCACGCTGAGCATAAAATCCTAGATATCCCCCCCCCCGACCCTTCAAATCGTGGCACTCAAGAAATGGAAAGTGAGACGAATGTTAAAGAGTTGGTCATGGCTGTTAGGCATATGTGTCTCACTGGATGCACACCCGTTATCTATTTGCCTTAGGGCTGCCAAGTCAGCCCGGAGGGCGAGGGATCCCCCGCTACAGGGGTTCCCGATCCGCCGGCCAGTATTCGGCCGGTGGGGGAAACCCCGCCCCCGAAGTCGTCCAGCCTGGACGATTTCCCACACATAATGACGTCACTCGGAAGTGACGCCATCACGTTGGGGGCGTTGCCAGGGTGACGCTCTGGCAATCGCCGCAAAACTCTGATACCATAGAGTTTTGGGGCGATTGCCAGAGCGTCGCCCTGGCTACGCCCCCAACATGCTGACGTTGCACGTGCGCTGGTGAAGCTCCCGGCTAACAGAGGACTCCCCACCGCCAGTAAGTTCACCGGACTTGGCAACCCTAATTTGCCTGTATAAAGTTGCCTTACCTGGAGTAATTTTTACTGCCTAGGGCAGGGGTGGCCAGCCTGTGGCTCAGGAGCCACATGCGGCTCTTTCACACATATTGTGCGGCTCCTGGCAGGGCGGCTGGGGAAGCAAAGGGGAGGCATGCTTTTTCTCTCTTTCTCCCTTCCTTCCTTCCCTCCTCCCTCCCACCTATTTGCTTTCCTAGTTTCTCTCTCTCTCTTTCTTTCCACTTCTTTAATTCTTTCTTTCCATCTCTTTTTCTCTCTCTCTCTCAATATTAGCAAACAAGTAATATCATTATCAATAACTGGTTTTCCTCGTTTTTTATTTTTGGCAGTCCCATTTAACGTTAATAAAAAGCACATTTGCATATTTTTAAAAAATAAAAACGTGTGTGTGATATTTGTTCCTGTCTTGCGGCTCTCAGACATCTGACGTTTATTCTGTGTGGCTCTTACATTAAGCAAGGTTGGCCACCCCTGGCCTAGGGGGCATTCAGCGACTATATTTCTTCTTTCTTTAGATATTTTTACTTAATCTCTCTGAAATGAGAAACCAAATTAGATTTGAGGTACTTCTTCACCCAAAGAGGGATTAACACGTGGAATTCACTGCCACAGGAAATGGTGGCGGGTTACAAGCATGGACGACTTCAAGAGGGAATTGGATAAACATATGGAGCAGAGGTCCATCAGTGGCTATTAGCCACAAGGTATAGATAGGAACTCTTGGTCTAGGGCAAGTGCTGCTCAGTATTCTTGGTGCTTTGGGGAGGGGCAACAGTGGGAGGGCTTGTAGTGCCCTGGCCCCACTGGTGGACCTCCTGATGGCACCTGGGTTTTGGCCACTGTGTGACAGAGTGTTGGACTGGATGGGCCATTGGCCTGATCCATTATTGGCTTCTCTTAGGCCCTTATGTTTTTTAAAAAGCAAAGTTGATCATACTACATCATTTTTTGGTGTGTGGGAGCGTAAATAGATTGAAAGTTAAGAGTCGTCGCCTTAGATGCAGATACCACGTGAAGCAAATGGAGTACTCATATTTGACTCTGTCCACTAGATGGAGGCAGAGACCACATTAATGGACTCGGGTGACTTGAACTACCAGTTGTGGTTTGGCACTAAGAAAAAGTCTTTGCCCACTTGGTCGTGCCATCCTGCCTGGCTAACTGTCGTTGGCCATTCATATCTGAACCAGAAAGGTTATGACTTGTGATTCCTCTGCCAATCAGATCATAGTTTATTCCCAGTTGGCAGGGCCAGCCCAAAACATGTGACGTGGCAGTACTTGTAGAAGGAGGAAGGGAGTAATTGGCTTGTGGTACTAAGGAAAAGGGAGAGGGAGGACCACATGCTAGAGTGTGATGCTTCTTGTAGACATCAGTTAAGGAGCCGCATCAAATCACTGGAAAGTGACAGAGCCCTGTGCCTTGGTTTTACCATCAATAGCCTGTGCCCGCTGCATAAATAAACAGACCAAGGTGAGCTAGATCACCTGAACGTACCCTCGTGACTGTTACCGCCTTCTTAAGCAATGTCACCAGTATCAGACCTGCCGTTACTAGCACTTTACGGTAGTTGGATTGTTTTATGAGTGTTTTATAATTGTTATTTATGTGTTTGAGTCTTTTATTTTTATTTTAAAAGCTGTTGCAACAAGACCATTTATGAAAGAGCAAGTCCATCTTGCACGGCTGGCTTTCTGTTTGCGGATGGCGTTTGTCTTAGGGGGAGCACTGAAGAGTGCATTTCCTTCCCTTGTGATGTGAAGCGGCACAGTCCATTCTGCCATTCTCTGTCGGTTGCACATGTCTCTCCCATGGGTTCCAGGCAGGTATCTTGTTTAGTGGTGGACTAACTCTGAATTTGTTGTAGACCCAGCAATGAAATTTACATTGTGAACTGGGTGTAGTTTTATCATTGCCTGCACCCACAGATTTGAACTTTTCGGATTATCTTCTTTATTAGTCCGTATTGGAAAGATGCAACATGAGAGGGACTTGGCTCATTTTAAAAAAAGCCACAAAGGCCCTCTATTTGCAAGGCCTGAGCAAGGCTGTTCACGATAGGATGTTTTGGGAGACATTAATGCAGGGGATCACCAGAAGTGAGGAAGGGGCTTGACAGCACTCAGAGGAAACAGTGTTCTGTTAGCAGCCCCAGTACCACAGCTTGGAAGTGAAGCAGAGTCAGTATTCAGGTGAGAGACTGCCGAAGGAGACTGGGGCTGCTGTGCCCAGGAAGGCAGTGGCAGACCACCTCTGTTCCATCTCTTGCCTGGAGAACCCCAGGAGCTTCATGGGTTTGCTGGGAATCGATTGCAAGTCAAGGGTGCATTTCACCTTTATTTTCTGTGTCATGCATTGTGCGTACAAAGCATATCTCCCTTCCTTTAACATCTGGGTCTTTTTTTTATGTACTTCCTTTCCTGGCTTTTTCAGGAGTCTTTTCTCCCTCCTCTCTTTCGCACCTTTGGGCACCCTTTGTTTCCATTTTGCTCCATCTTCTGGCTTAAACCTAGACTAAGTGTTAGAGCATTAATAGACACGCAAGTCATTAACAATATTACATCCTAGAATCATAGAGTTGGAAGGGACCTCCAGGGTCATCTGGTCCAACCCCCTGCACAATGCAGGGAATTCACAAATACCTCCCCCCAACACCCCCCCCCCCCCGTGACCCCTGCTCCATGCCCAGAAGATGACAAAAAACCACCAGGATCCCTGACCAAACAGGCCTGGGGTGAAATTGCTTCTTGACCCCAAAGTGGCGATATGCATTTCCCTGGGTGTGTAAGAAAGGGCCACAAGAACTAAGCACTGAGGCAACCCTTCCTGCTCTCCTTCTCATGATCTGCCTCAGTTCACAAGATCAGCACTGCTGTCAGATGACCATCTAGTCTCTGCTTAAAAACCTCCAAAGAAGGGGAGCCCACCACCACTCAAGGAAGCCTGTTCCAATGGGGGACCGCTCTAACTGTCAGGAAGTCCTTCCTTATGTTTAGCTGAAAACTCTTTTGTTTCAATTTCAACCCGTTGGTTCTGGTCCGACCTTCTGGGGCAACAGAAAACAACTCCGTAGCTTCCTCTATATGACAGCCCTTCAAGTCCTTGAAGATGGTGATCACCTCTCAGTCGTCTCCTCGCCAGGCTAAACGTACCCAGCTCCTTCAACCTTTCCTCACAGGACTTGGTCTCCAGACCCCTCACCATCTTCAATGTCCTCCTCTGGACATGTTCCAGCTTGTCTATATCCTTCTTAAATTGCGGTGCCGAAAACTGAACACAGTACTCTAGGTGAGGTCTAACCAGAGCAGAGTAAAGCGATACCATCACTTTGCGTGATCTGGACACTGTGCTTCTGTTGATGCAGCCCAGAATGGCATTTGCCTTTTTGACTGCTTATTGCAAGCCTTTAAAATTAGTCTGTTATGTTTTTGCATAATGGTGGACTAATAAACTGTTTAGCCTCTTGAGACCTAGAACCATCAGGGTTATATATGCATGCTTCCTTATTCTCCAGATTTATCTAGGAGGCTGTATAGTGTAGGCTTTAGATTCTACTCCTCACTTAGCCATGAAGTGTGCTGTGATTTACCTTGGGCCACTTGCTCTCCTTGAGACTGGCATATCCCTCTAGGGTTTGGGGGAGTCTACAGTAGTTTATGGATTAACCATGGAAAAGGCCCTGTTTCTTTGACACCCCCCTCCCCCAACTTGCCTTTGAATGCTGGAAAATGTCAAGTAGGCCAGAGATGAATGCCTGGGTACATGGGAGCAGGTAGTAGTTCCTTTCAGTCTCCTGGTCCTAAGCTGATTAAGGCTTGATAGGTCAAAACCTATTGGCCGTTAAGACCACCAGGAAAGGTTCTGTTTAGCTGATAGCTTGTGTGGGGGGGTATCCTTTCCACTGAGGCCACCTTAGACTCAAGTAAGTGGCAGTCCTTGCTCCATGCAAGGTGGAGTGGGAGCTGCCATTGTAAGCCAGTGGCCCCAGCCCCATACTGGAGGGGGCCCTTTTCCAGAGCTGTTTTTGCATCCCGGGCCCTTCTTGGTCAAAACCAGGACCATGGGCTAGGCCTGGAAATAAATGGGCAGCCGGTGAAACTCTTAAAGCACTGGTATAATGTTCTTCCTGTAGTCCATGCCAGCTAGCTGTCTTGGTCTTGCATTCTGGGCTAACTGAAGTTTCCAAGCGATGTTGAGTAGGAGAGCCAGCTTGGTGTAATGGTTAAGTGCGCGGACTCTAATCTGGGAGAACCAGGTTTGATTCCCCACTCCTCCACTTGCACCTGGCTGGATGACCTTGGGCAAGCCATAGCTCTGTGCCAGCTGTTCTCTCAAGGACAGCTTGGGAAAGAGCTCTCTCAGCCCCACCTACCTCACAGGGTGTCTGTTGTGGGGAGGGGAAGGGAAAAGGAGTTTGTAAGCCGCTCTGAGACTCCAAGTGAGTGAAGGGCAGGGTATAAATCCAATCTCTTCTTCTTCTTCCTTTCCACACTAGACCTTAAATCCTGGTTCGGCCCTGTCCCCGAACTTACATTCTACACTACACGCGAGTTCACCCCTGTAATTATCTCGGGGTATTTTTTGTTTCCACATTCCACTGAGGTCACCCGGGTTTCACCCCACACCCTTGTCCCAAGATAAACGGATGCTGTTAGAACCAGGGATAAATGCAAGGGCTTGTGTCCTGAGCTGAACTCTGATAAAACCAGGGATGAGATCCAAGTGCGAAAAGGACCTAAGAGGAGGACACCCTGTGTATGCTTACAGGAAGGGTGGGATAAAAACGTGATGGATAACACCAAAGGTATCTAGTAGTAACGTTATCTCTTGACTTAAAGGTACATCAGGTACTCAACTAACAGGAGGTATGTAGGCAGCCCAGTGAAGTCCTTTCCTGGGCAGCAGCCGCTGTGTTTGATATGAGGAAGGTTCACGGAGGACAAGACTGTGGGGATCGTTTAATCAGCCGAGGAAGTCGGGGCCTTGTATAAATACAATATGAAAATGTGATATTTTTTAATGAGCCAAATAATCTCGGCGGAAATGCGGCAGCTGTTTTATAGCACACAATGTTATTATGCAACAGGATAGGAAATGAAGTATATGGCATGTACTTGTAAGAACAAATAACATTAGGCATGCAGGAGACTGTGTACTTGCGAAATCTCAGCCGTAGCAACAAAGATACAGGTCCTAAACAGGTTGAACACTTCTGTGTACTGCACGGAACTTCCATCTGCCAAGGAACACGGGGCTGCTGCTGCTGCTGCTGCTGAAGGCGGGTCATTTTCTGCTCTCCTCCCTTCTGGAACACGTAGCCACGTTCCCTGTTTTCTGATGTCATCAGATTGTGCTCTACAGAAATACACTGACCATTGGCTTGAGTTCCAAGCGGCAGGCTATCAGGACATGGGGAAAGTTTTACTTTTGCACCTGCTTCCTCTGTAGAAGTCTCCTTGCTTGGCAGCAACCTTGTTATTCAAAATGTATAGTTCGGTCATCTGTCTGATGACTTTATATTATTTACAGTAGACAGAGATTCTGGGTCAGGCCCAGTAGATTACTTCCTGCAGAGAATGAAGAACCTGAGTTAGGCTGTAAGAAAGCAATGCGGCAAAAAAGTGAGATAACGAGACTTTAGGATCACCGAGGTCTGAGCGACAGAGGATCTGCAGGCCACGGACCGGATCTGGTTCTTCTTTGAGGCAGAGAGCTTGTAAAGGGGTTTTATTAAAATCATTTAATGGCCTTTGCGGGCTCAGTAGCTTTTTTAATGAGACTTGAGTCTTCAGTCAGAATATTGGGTTTGGGAGATGAAATGGGATTAAGTTGGGTAGTTATGAAAAATGTAGAGGAATGAAAATGGTTTTATTAGGTATGTTTCCAAAGGAAAACACGTTTTTAGAAACAATGTCTTGAATCTACTACTGCATTAAGTAGCCCTCAAAGATGTTTTTAATAGATTCATTTTCTTCTTTTGATTAAGGATAATAAGTTAATTTCATTTATTAAAAATATTTATACCCCCTTTGCATTTCTAAGTTAATTCTTTGCATTTCTAAGTGGCTGTTATAAATAAGAGTGTTCGAGGAAAAAAAACACACAATGAAATTAAACTAAATGGATCACAGCAATTTCCCCCCCTGCAGATAAAAAGTCACAGCCAAATAAAATGATGCATAATTCAGGGGTAGAGCTTTCAAATATACAAAGTCCTTCCCGTACATTCTCTTCCAGTACTTATTTAGGTGCAATGCTGCACAGCTTTCTGGTGAGATCTGGCCACAGAATAATAGCAGCAGAATGCTGTTATTACAATTAAACAAGCAGGGGATTCTCAAGGACTTGTGGGGGAGAGAAATAATTTAATTTCCCTCTTCTCTGCTATTTCTTCTGTTCGTTTCCTGACAGCCCCTCTAGGCTCTCCTGTTTTCCTGCTTCCTTCTTTCCTGCCTACCCACCAGCCAAGCCAACTTTATTGTCCACCCATCTTAACTTTCCCTTCTTCCCCCCCCAGGCAGCCTCTACCCAGGAGAACTCTGGCTGAGTTGCACAATGGCAGGTGCTGGGTCAGAACCAGTTGCACAGTGGGAAACCCACAAAGACTTGTGGGGGGCACTCTCCCCTGTATCTGCCTCTTTCTTTTTCCCTCCTCCTGGCAACCCCCATATCCTTACATTTCCCTGCTTCTGTCTCTCCTTCCTACCCAGGAACCAACCTTTTTATCTGCCCTTGATCTTCAGCTATATTTATTTATTTATCTCACATATATCCTGCCTTTCTCCCCAATGGACACACAAAGCAACTTACATTGTTCTCCTATCTTCCATGTTAGCCTCACAACAACCAGGTGAGGTAGCTCAGGCTGGGAGTATGTAACTGGCCCAAGGTCATCCAGTGGGCCTCAGTGGCAGAGAGGGGATTTGAAGCTGGGTCTTCCCAGATCCTAGTCTGAAACCCTAACCAGTACACCACATTGGCTTTCATGGGGTGGCTGCTGTTGAACAGTAGCAAGCAACAAGTCCTGGGTAAGTGAAGCAAGCCATGATGTAGCAAGCTGCTTGCTGGTTGCTGGCAGGCCTGGCCCTGAAGAGTTCTCCCTTCAAAGTCCAAAAGAGTTCTTTCCCAACCTTTACTGATAGAAAATAAAGCTGACAGGCTAGTAATATTGTTTTGGTTGCCTAGCAATGGCCACTGAGGGCAACTCTTTCTTTTTTAAAAAATATTTCAATTTACAACACAAAAACAAAATATAAACTAGAAACTACAACAGTCATCTAAATAACACATGAAAGCATAGAGAGGTCAGTACATATAGCCCACCTACAGTGATCAACTACCATCATCTGCTATATCCAAATCATAACTTAAACATAAACTACAATCATAAACAACAATATCTTAAATGTAAACATAAAGTACAATTATATAAATCATATATAACTATAACGAACTCTGTCAGACTTTCAAGAAGATGAGATTTTGATCTTTGGAGACATGAATGAGGTATTGGACTCCCAAAAAGATGGATCTAAAAATGTTGGTGGAAAACTCTCCCCAAATGTATTCAGATGTATGGGAATTTTAGAATTGGAAGATGTTTGGCGAACATTACCTCTAGACCAAAGAGACTATAGATATTTCTCTGACAGACATCAGTCACATTGAAGGATAGATACGTGTTGGATATCAAAAACCTTAATTACAAAGGTTGGAAGAGCAGAGATCGTACCCAAGATTTTAGCGGATCATAACCCAATAGAATTTACCTGGAAGATTGGAAGTAAGAGAAAGAAGATGGAGGTTAAATGGTACACTATCATTACAAGATGAATTGATATAAAAAGGCAACCATTTCTTAAAGCTACAGGTACCCCCCCCCCTTTATTTTTTTTTAATTCCAGCCTTTTCTGCAGACCTGGGGCATTTCTCAGGTTTATGGAAAGACCTGTCTTGTCTGTTCATGGCTCCAGTCTCCAGATTTAAGTATCCACAGCTGTTTCTGCATAAGGTGATAGCCATATGAGCAATACTAGATAGATAGAGATAGGTATCCACAGCTGGGACCATGCTGACAATTAGCTCTATTGATGAAACTTTTGCAAAATAGTAAACAAGCTTTCAAACTCATCAGTATTCTTCATTTTGGAGTTAAGCGCTTCTTAAAAAGGGGCAGGGGGAGATGTTGGTGTGATGGAAAGGCCAAACCTGCAGGTTGCCTTAAGATAGGTCAGTGAAGGTATAAAGGTTTCCCTTGCTCGAAAGCCAGTCAATCCAACTCTTAGGGGCAGTGCTCATCTCCATTTCCAAGCTGAAGAGCCAGTGCAGTTCGAAGATTTCTCCGTGGTCATGTGGCCGGCATGACTAATCACCGAGGTGCACAGAACGCTATTACCTTCCCACCAAAGCGGTACCTATTTATTTGCTTGCAGTTTCTTGCTTTTGAACTGCTAGGTTGGCAGGAGCTGGGGCCAGAAACAGGAGCTCACTCCGTTACGCAGCACTCGGGTCTCGAACTGCTGAGCTATAGACCTTCCAGTCTGCAGCTCAGCATCTTAACCTCTGAGCCACCATGGGCCCTAGTGAAGATGTAATGCATATTTAAATGAGAATGGAACATACTAGGATCCCCAGAGATCTTGGTTGCACCAAAGGCTACCGGGACAAAAGCAGAAGTACAGAAGCCAAAACTAATTCAGATAGCTTCCTCATACTGCAGTTACTCCATTAGCTGCTCATCACTTACCAGGTTCAATTCTAGGGAGTGGGCAGTGTTCCCTCTAAGTGGAGCTAATGTGAGCTAGCTCACAGTTTTCTGTGAGTCTTTCCTTCTCATAATGGGACCAAAGTCCAATAGCCTCATTTTAGCTTCTAGGGAGAGTTCAGGCTTGTAGATAGATCTAAAGCAGTGGTTCTCAACCTTTCTAATGCCGCGACCCTTTAATACAATTCCTCATGTTGTGGTGACCCCCAATAATAAAATTCTGCCAACACACACAACAATGCAGCTACTTTTTCAGATGTTTTCTCTTGCATGGCAGTTAGCACCAAACAACTTTAATACAGACTTTAGACACACATATATTTGCAAGCTAGTCCCAACAAGACACAGCAAACACTCAGGCTTCAGACTTACTTTTCTTCAACATAAAATGCCATGAGAAAACAAAGGTAGGTGGGGGGGAGAGGCTGTTGCAGGTAGGGGGGAGAGAGGGGGGGGAGAGAGAGAGAAAGGGGGGAAAGGGGGGAAGAGAGAGAAAGAGAGAGAAAGGGGAAGAGAGAGAAAGGGGAGAGAGAGAAAGGGGGGAGAGAGAGAGAGAGAGAGAGAGAAAGCTGGGAGGGAGAGAGAGAGGACGGAAGGAAGATAGGTAGGTGGGGGGGCTTTTGCCGCTTTTCCTGGGCTCTGCGCCTCAGCGCGGTGCCCAGGGAAGGTGGCGGGGGGGCTTTTGCCACCTTTCATGGGCTCTGCGGTTCGGCGTGGAGCCTAGGGAAGGCGGGGGTGGCTTTTGCCACCTTTCCTGGGCTCTGCGCTTTGGCACAGAGCCTGGGGAAGGCAGCAGGGGGGGCGGCTTTTGCCACCTTTCCTGGGCTCTGCGCTTTGGTGCGGAGCCTAGGGAAGGCAGGGGGGCTTTTGCCGCCTTTCCTGGGCTCTGCGCTTTGGCATGGAGCCCAGGGAAGGCGACAGCAGAGCACCCTAAAGGTGGTGGCGGGGAGGGGGAAGCGGCCATTGACTTACCTGCTGGCTTCTTCCTCCTCGTGGCCCGTGCTGGAAGGGCTGCTGGAAGCAGGGGGCGGGGCTCCGGCCCCAAACAACTCTTGCTCTTTGCCCTTAAAGGGAAAGCTCCCTTTGAGGGCAAAGAGCCGGGAGGCCAGACCTCGCACTCAATCAAGCGCAGGGCCATTTCCTGCTGGCGGGGAGGGGCAGGGCAGGCTCAGACGCCAGTCGGAGACCCCTGTGAAATGGTCATTCGACCCCAAAAGGGGTCCCGACCCCCAGGTTGAGAACCACTGATCTAAAGTGAGGGAATTATGATTGATGTCTGTCAGAGAAATATCTTTAGTCTCTTTCGTCTGGATATAATGTTCACCAAATGTCTTCCAGTTCTAAATTCCCATATATCTGAATAAATTTTGGGGGGAGTTTTCCACCAACATTTTTAGATCTATCTTTTTAGGAGTCCAATACCCCCTCCAAAGATACATGTTATCTTGCTATTACTGTGTTGTATTAGTTCTTGCATAACACCATTTTCTGCATTGCATGTCATGTTTAATAATTATGCTTTGTTTCAGATTTGTACAACCCTAATCCTATTATACTGCTTATTAGATGTCTCATTCTATTGATCGCATTGACTTACATTTTATAATCTGGTTTGAATATTAGTGAGAAAGGAGTATAAATAACATAAATAACTAAAAATCACAAAAGCTAAATTATTACAAACTTGGCTTACTCATAAGAACATGAGAGAACATAAGAGAAGGCAATGTTGGATCAGGCCAGTGGCCCATCCAGGCCAACACTCTGTCACACAGTGGCCAAAAACACCAGGTGCCCTTGGAAGGTCCAGCAGTGGGGGCAGGAAGCCCTCCCACTGTTGCCCCCCCCCCCAGCACCACGAATATAGAGCATCACTTGCCCCAGACTGAGAGTTCCCATCTATACTTTGTGGCTAATAGCTGGTGATGGACTTCTGCTCCATATGTTTATCTAATTTCCTCTTGAAGCCATCCATGCTTGTAGCCGCCGCCACCTCCTGTGGCAGTGAATTCCATGTGTTAATAACTCTTTGGGTGAAGAAGTACTTCCTTTTATCTGTTCTAACCCGACTGCTCAGCAATTTCATGGAGTGCCCATGAGTTCTTGTATTGTAAGAAAGGGAGAAAAGGACTTCTTTCTCTGCCTGCTCTATCCCATGCATAATCTTATAAACCTCGATAAAGTCACCCCTCAGCCGTCATTTCTCCAAGCTAAAGAGCCCCAAGCGCTTCAATCTTTCTTCATAGGGAAAGTGTTCCAACCCTTTTATCATTCTAGTTGCCCTTTTCTGCACTTTTCCCAATGCTATAATATTTTTCTTGAGGTGTAGCAACCAGAACTGTACACAGTACTCCAAATGAGGCCGCACCATCGATTTATACAGGGGCATTATGATACTGGCTGATTTGTTTTCAATTCCCTTCCTAGTAACCCCCAGCATAGCGTTGGAAATACTCTTATGTGTAAAGGGAACATCTGTGGAATAGTTTCCTAAATGAGCTGTCAAAGGATCTTGTGTTGTATCCGGCCAGCTTTGCCCCAGCACATCCTTCTCTGTGGTCCGAAGGTACTCCCCCCCCCCCCCCCGCTTCCCTGCTTCAGCAATGGAAAAGCTGGTTGGATACAATGACTTGGGCCCAATCTGCATCTAGTATTTGCTCTGTTGTTTTACCAAACCCACAATGGAACAGAAAAAGATGCAGCTCAAACCACTTTCAACTACCCTGGGCCAATGCCGTACTGACTGCAGAGTCACCCCTGAATGGCCATAAAACGGCCATAAATCTATGCAGACAGTACCATAAAACTGAGAGATCAAATGAAGTGAAAGTGGCATGCGGTCTGGACACTGCCATAAAATTCAACAATTGATCAAAGTAAAAGTGGCATGCAATGCAGAGGGGAATTTTCGTTACAGTGTGGGTTTGGTAAAACAGCGGAGCAAATTCTAGATGCAGATTGGGCCTTGTCCTCTAAGATGTTTAAAAGCGAGGAATGATTAGTTTAACAAGGACTGTGGTTTAGGGGGGGTTAGCCTGTCCGTGTCGTGTAAATGAGCTGTAAAAAGGGCTTGGCTGTTTTCAGTTGTTCCAGTGAGAAGGAATGTTGGTTTTGAAGATCCCTGAAACATAGTTTACAAGGCAGTAAGACGCTGAACTGCAGATCGGAAATTCAGCCGTTCAAGACCCAAGTGCTGCATGACGGCGTGAGCTCCCGTCTCTGGTTCCAGCTCCTGCCAACCTAGCAGTTCGAAAGCAAGAAATTGCAAGTGGATAAATAGGTACCACTTCGGTGGGAAGGTAACAGCATTCCTTGAGCCTCAGCGTCTAGTCTTGCCGGCCACATGACCCCAGAAATGTCTTTGGACAGCGCTGGCTCTTCAGCTTGGAAACGGAGATGAGCACCACATCCCTAGAGTCGTATTCGACTGGCTTTCAAGCAAGGGAAACCTTTACCTTTTACTAATGCACTAATACAGTAATTCAGCTGATAGAAAGAGGGAGAAAAAAAGGGTTTCCAGTGTTTTTGGTTACCGTGGGAGATCAAGGGGCGAGGCGGGGGAATATCTTCCTTCTGGAATGAAATCATTAAGTGAATATGAGAGAGAGAGAGAGAGTCCCAGTTTTTGTTTGCTGTGGGTTTTTGCAAGGCACTCTGCCTTCTGCTTCCTCTCCCTCATCCAGAGTTCTTGAACCCCAGAATAAGCTCTCATTCTCTCTGGGGAAAATTAACTGAGCAAATATTCCGTAAGGAAAATACAGGCATTAAAAAGCGTACTGCCATAAGCTGAAGAACATCCAAAAGTGTCTTCAGAACAGGAAATGAGATCAGTTGGGGCCTGTCGAGCAAACGTATCTTTTAAAAGTTCCTAATGCTAAAGAGCAATTTGTGGGTTTTCTCATGCGTCAGCCATAGCTGGGTTTAAGTGTTATGGCATCTCTGCAAGAAACGCGGGATTTATTTAGAGACTTTATGTGCCTTCTCTCCACAGATCTGCTCAAGGCAGCTTATAAGTAAATACAATACCATAAAAACAACAACGTAAGTTAATCAGTATAAAAACAAGCCAGGGGCATAAAAACAGAAGAACATACCGTAACCATCGATCAGCCTGAAAAATATCCATCAAGCACCTCTCATGATAGCAGCAGACTATAAGCCCGGTTTAAAAAGATAAAAACTCAGATAAAAACCTCATGAAAGAAAAGACTGGCGGGTACCAAGTGAACCTCAAGAGGGAGGCATTCCAAAGGCAAGCCTCCCCTCTCAAGGCAGGACCATAGAGAGCAGGGCTTGGGAGGCAGACAGGCTGGATGGTATGGGAGATGATGGCCTTTCAAGTACCTCTGCCCTCACATCAGTTAAGCACTTTGAATTGTGGTAAAGGGCCTGTGGATTTCCAGTGCTTCAACTCAGGTTAAGGTTTCCATTCAGAAGCCATTCTGAAGAACTTTCTTTGGTTACCTGATGGATGACAACAGACTACTTTTATATTTGTAAAGCATGCTACTCGTTTCATTGCTTCAAACTGTTGTTAGAGGAAATGGGGTGGAGGCAGAGTTTGTGAACCATGTGGAGTATGTTACTTTTCTGTGTACTGAGATACATCTCCCTCCTTTGGAATCTTGTGAAAGGATTAAACTTTTCTGTTTTGGGGAGTAGAGTGCTGGTTTTTCCCACACTGTGAGAGTATCGCCAAGATGGTCACTTGTCCCTTTAGAAATTATTTATATGGGTGAAAGTAAAGAGGGGTGTGAAAGGAACCTACTTCAATTTCCTAGTTCTTTTAGGCACTATGATTCAAGTTTATGCCTGTCTCCATATGCCTGTTTGGTGTAGTGGTTAAGTGTGTGGACTCTAATCTGGGAGAACCAGGTTTGACTTCTCCACTCCTCCACTTGCAGCTGCTGGATGACCCTGGGCAAGCCATGGTTCTGGCACGGCTGTTCTCTCAAGGACAGCTTGGGAAAGAGCTCTCTCAGCCCCACCTACCTCACAGGGTGCTTGTTGTGGGGAGGGGAAGGGAGAGGAGTTTGTAAGCTGCTCTGAGACTCCGAGGGAAGGCCAGGGTATAAGTCCAGTCTCCTCCTCCTCCTTCTTCCAGTTCTGTCTGTCATCATGTAAGACTATGACAGAATTCTGGAGGATGGTCTTTTTATATAATGTAATCCAGTCCTAATCTATGTCTAGCGCTCAGCTTCAGAGATCTCTAATAAAGAGCTTTAAATAACTCATCAAAACAATACAGATGGCCTTGGGAGAGTGGCTTGATCTATTTTAGAACCAATCTTGATTTGAAACATAGATATGACAGAAAGGGTGATTGGCCATTAGGGAAAGAACCCTGCTAGAAGCCTTTCAACAGTGAGCTTTTCATTTTATTTTGCTGTAATTCTGCAGTATGCGAGAGAGAATTTAAATAAAATGACTGGTCTAAAAGAACCATGATATGGTCTTATCTCCTGAGAAGCTATTCTTGAAGTTTTCTCTTTTTGCAGAAACCGGAACAACAGAACTGGAAGACTCTCAATATTATTATAGTGTTGAATTAGTGGTATAGTCTCCCTCCCCCCCTCTTCTGCCTTTCCTATGAGTGGAAATAGTTTTGTATCATGCAGCAGTTTATTCTCAGTGGAGTGATCTCATGCAGCATAATTTCCTGGGTGTCTGAATTACTATATTCTCTTGCTGAAAACAGTTTCTACTAGACTTTGACAATAGTCCAGTTACTAAAGAATAATGAAGAGCTTCAGTTAACCAGAGAGACAGAATATCCTTCCTAAAATTCCTTCTTCTGAGCTTTTTTGTACCATGGTTGGATTTGTTATATTATTAGAACTGGGCAAGAAGATGTGACTACAGGAAATTATTTGTGATAAGTGCCTCATCTTTCCAGAGCTTTGATTACAGTTTGTTTCCCTTTGGCATCAGAAGAAGAAGAGATTGGATTTATACCCCGCCCTTCACTCACTTGGAGTCTCAGAGCGGCTTACAAACTCCTTTCCCTCCCCCTCCCCACAACAGACACCCTGTGAGGTAGGTGGGGCTGAGAGAACTCTTTCCCAAGCTGTCCTTGAGGGAACAGCTGGTACAGAGCTATGGCTTGCCCAAGGTCATCCAGCCAGGTGCAAGTGGAGGAGTGGGGAATCAAACCCGGTTCACCCAGATTAGAGTCCGCGCACTTAACCACTACACCAAACTGGTGTAGTTCAGCATCTAATATGGCATTTCTGGACTTTTTTGTACAAGCTTTTCTTCTTTGTTGGTTGGTTTTCTTGCCATACTTGCTTTTTCTACTACATTTTTGGAACAGCTGTGTTTTGAACAGACTCCTATTTGTGAGTTGCAGGACTTTCTATCGGGTGATTAATTGTATTACTTATTTAAATATTTGTACGCCATCGCTTCTGTAACTGCTGGAGGTGATGGAAATGCATCAAGCAACCTCTGTTATGGTATAATTTAAAACAAAACAAAAATACAAACCAACTGAGACACAAAAGAATTTCAAAACTTCAGTAGCCCTAAAATAGCACGAACAAAGAGCAACCAGTTAAAATTGTATTGCCATCCAGAGCAGGAAAAACAAGGGGGGAAGGACAAAAGCAAATGTCAGTCAATTAAAGCCAGCTAATTTTTTTTAAGAATGTTGACTTGGTGCCAAAATCACTCTGTGGTGTCAGATGTGGTGAGGGAGGGAGGGCTTTCTATACCTAGCGAGCAGCCAGTGAAAAGGCACTGATTGGAGTCCGATAGCACCTTTAGAGATCAATAAGATTTCCACAGTTTGAGCTCTTTTGAAAGTCAAACTATTCCTGAGCCCGTGCTTACCTCAGAAAGCAGGGAGTTGACAGCAGTGTTTAGGTGGGATATATAGGGACAGGCAGTCCTTTAAGTACTCAGATCCACTGCTGTTTTGATGTTGTGTGTGGGACAAAGGGAGTTCCCTCACTCTAGTATCCATGGCCTTGATGGTCTTTCCTCATATACTGGTTCCATTGATACCCTAATGGCAACTTCTTTGATGGGTCATCCCTAGTGTTCTAGACACCAGGTGATGGATTGCCACATGGGTAAGTGTTTTGTACACGCCTGGCATCCTCAGCTGCCGCAAGTCAGAGGAGATAGTATTTAGGCTGGGATGCCCTAAAGATCTAACCCAGGGGAAGGAAGCTTCATGCATTCATGTTTCTTGATTTCTGAAGAGTGTTTTTAGAAATCGTCCTGTTTTATTGTAGCACATGTTAGCATTTTTTCATCATATTACCTTATATATTGAAAAGAACATTGAAGCCTCTGTCTGGATGGGGTGACTCTTCAGCTTCTTTATAACTATGGGACTGTGTATGTTTTGTCACAGTCTGATTAGGAAAGTCAATTCAGTTATGTTTCTCGTTGCTGATGGGTATGTGCTTTCCTTTTTCCCTTAAACACAGCTTGGGAGTCGCCAGTGCTTTAAAAAAACAAAATGAGAAGTTCAAGATAAGCTATTCAATTTTGAGAGAAGCATACCGTATTTTTCACTCCATAAGACGCACCTGATCATAAGACGCACCTTGTTTTTAGAGGAGGAAAACAGGAAAAAATGAAACAGAAAGAAAGAAAGAGAGAGAGAGAAATAAAGGAAGGAAGGAGGAAGAGAGAGAAAGAGAAAGGAAGAAAGAAAGGTGGGGACAGAGAGACAGACAGACAGACAGACAGACAGACAGAAAAAAGGGAAGGAAGGAAGGAAGAGAGAGGTCGGCATGCCATGCAAAGCCAGGCCTTTCTGTGCAAAGTAGCCACGGAGCTTAATCTGTGGGCGGGGCTTTCTGCTGCTGGCTGTCTTAAAGGGGGAAAGCACTTAGAGGGAAAGAGTACTTAGCCTGGTGGGGTTTTTCCTGCCATTTCCCTTTTAAGTCTTAACAGCTCAGGCCCAGCAGGGAGGGGCGGGGAAGGCTGGGATGCCAGCCTATATGGCCGTTCCCCTGCGTTCCTGCTGAAGAAAGAGCCCTGTTACAGGTAAGAAAAGCTCCATATTCACTCCATAAGACGCACACACTCCCCCCCCCCCACTTTTTTGGGGAGGAAAAGTGCATCTTATGGAGCGAAAAATACGGTATATATGTTAGTAGGGCCCGCCTCACTCCACACATTCTGGGTTGATTAAAAATAAAATGGCTGCCTTCCTTAATTGAGTCCACACATTAGACTCTCCATTTTTCCACTTTCAAGTTTTGTTTTGAAAGAAGAAATTTATCTTACTTTAACAGTCTGGACTGTGAGTTCAAAAAGGTGATGAAAATGTTGTTTAAGTGGTCTTGAACACAGGCCTTAGGAGAGGATTTTAACTACTCGCAGTGGAATATGAACAGAGTGCCAAGACTTAGCTGTCTGTTGTCTCAGCCAAGAGACACCTCCAACAGCCGCCAGTTTTCTCAGGAGTGATGTTTGTCACTGGTGTAATAAATAATAGTGATTCAGTGGGAAAAGTGCAGCCAGCTCAATCTCCCCAAAGCCTCTTCCCGTCTTATCCTAAACTCTTCCTAGTGACAGAACAAAGTTTGAGTCCAGTGGTACCTTTGAGACCAACAAGTTTAATTCTAGGCATAAGCTTTTGTGTGCATGTATGCTTCTTCAGATACTTAGTGATGCCAAGTATGTGTTAGCTTTTAAAAATCCCAGCCTTCGGTGCCACCCATTCATGGTTTTTATATAGTCTGTGTCCAATTAAACAGATAAGCATCTTCCGTCAGTGCAAAAAGCTCCTCTCCGCTTCCCTGTGATCTTGCTGTCCTTTATAAGAAGGAAACTTGGCTAGGTAATTCTCAGGAGTACCTTTGGTAGTGACGGATTATTTTTTTCGAAAGAGTTTAAAGTTTTAGTCCAAACATTAGTCTTCCACTTGTCTTTGTGAGCCCTGGTTGTTAAAGGAAATGTGTTTTGTTTTATTAGGGAAATGGAGTTTTGTTTTTAAAGATCTTGTTAGCATGTCAGAGAGCAATGCCAGTGATGGGCCGTGGCTCAGTGGTGGTAGAGCCTCTTTTTTGTGTGTGTATGCAGGAGGTCTCAGGCATCTCTAGTTGGATCCCTGGCATCTCTAGTTGGATCAAGTAGTAGAAGATGTGAAAGAACTTTACCTGAGACGCTGGAGAACTCTTCCCGGCAAAGTATTGACCTTGACCTTCTGACAGATGGCCTGACTCAGCATACAGTACAGTTCCTTTGGAAGTGTTCCATATGTATTGTGGGAACCACTAGAAAGGTATCTGTAGACAGACACAGGCAATTTGGTATTAATGACTTGTAGGGAACTAATATTGTGTTGTCTTATCGAGCTCTGAAGGCAGCACCAGGATATTGTTATCAGATTACAGGAACTATGACAGAGTTAGGCGTAGTAAGTTTCACACCCTGATCTTTGAACTGCATTTCCAGTTATTTATTGTCAGCTTGGACATGTGAGCATTCAGTGGCAAGATTAGGTTGGATCTTAATAACGCCCTTTCACTAAACTTGTTGTTGGATCCAACTCATAGTTGGACACAGGTGTGCAGAATATGGTTCGGACTGACAATAGCTGTAACCAGCTCCGAATTGGAAAGGGAAGGGGAAGGGGTATGCGCGTGCGAAAGAAGGAGCCTGCTAACTCAAGGGGTGCCCTAGATATCTAGTAAAAGATAGCTGTCACTCTGGTAGGACGTGGCATTTAAGCCCGTCTTTAGACTTTTCATCTGCTTCTATGTTAATACTTGATTTTTAGAATCAGGTGCATAGTTTGAGCGTGTACATTCTTGGGGGAACCTGATATAGTTGAAAGACAGCTTCTCAGTCGAGGCCAGGGGTGTCAAACATATGGCCCGGAGGCCAGAACGGGCCTGTCCAGGGCTCTTATCCGGCCCGTGAGCAACTGGTGAGAGGGAGGGAAGGCAGGAGGCTGCTGGGGGTGGGGAGCGGGCGCACGTGATGCGGTGTGTGTGGTCGAAACTGTCAAGAAATAGAAAAGAAATTGCTAGGGGGCAGGATTATGAAGCTGAGGTAAAATAGTGGGGGGGGGGGAATGGCAGCGAAGGTGGAGAAAGGGACAAAGGGATGGGGCCAGCAGGGGAGCGAGGAGGAGGGCCGACGCGTGGATTGGGAGGCAACCGGGCCCCCATGAGGGGGAAGATGTCCTGGCCTCGGAAGTGAATGGAGGAGCGAAGGGGGAAAGGCGTGTCGCTGTTGCATGTCTGAATAGCCGCAGAGCTGGGAGGCAGAGTGACAGTCGGGGAGGGGATGGTGACCACCCTTCTCCCCCACATCTGTTTTCAGCCTAGGCCGGAATGGGCGGGGTAAAAATCAATAAAATCAATCAATCAATCAAGGGGTAATGGGAGGACAAAAAGCACTACCTTATTTACTTGCAAGGAAGATGACTCATCTCCTAACAGTGCTATATATACAAAAATAACTAATTTGTACGGAAATGTAAAATACCCTTATGGTGCCTCTTGAAAAAAACCTAGCCTTGCATATGATTAAATACATTTATTGGGGCTTTTGTGGATTCCCCAGTAAATCAATAGCTTTCACACCTAGGAATCTTCCTTTTGCTTGTATTTTGTGTAAAAAAATAATATCGTTAATTGGGTTTGCCTGTGTCATTTATAAAGTTTATATATCTAGCACCTGGCATTACATTTTATGGCACACATGGCCTAGTCTGACAAAGTAGCATTTATGTCAGATCCAGCCCTCCTAACGAATTAGTTTGACACCTCTGGTCTAGGCTTTTATGTACTTTTTAAAAGCATGATAAAATAAGCTTTAAAGACTATCTGATGAACTGTTTTTCTCTCCCTCTCTGCTCCTCCCCCACGGCATGCTTTGTCATGATCCTTCAGTTCTGCTTGGGTTTGCGATACGAAAGCAAGTTTGCAAAAGAAGATGCGTTCAGATGTTGGCATATATCTCTGATTGGTCTCTGGATCTGTTGCTGCTTTTAATCGTCAGGGTTTCTGTGGCGCTTTTAAAGTCAAATGGGTTTTAGCTTTATTAATAATTGTGTATTTTTGATTGTAACTTTCGCTGCTATAAGACAGGGAGGTTGCAGAGAAACTGAATGAATTCACTGAGGAAAACTGGGACAGTTACTCATGCTGGGACCGCTGTTTTCTGGAAGGGTGCCAAAATCCAGCAGAGATTAGGAGATGCAGTTCCGGGGCTAATGGACAAATTTAAAACTATCAAGTTGCCTAACCTAGGTGGTTTATTCCCAAAGGTTCTTAAAGAACTGGATGAATGAGAAGTTGTTCATCTTCCTGACAGAAATACGCAACATTACTAAAATCGTGCTCCCTTCCAAATGACCAACAATTAGTAAAGGTAGTGCCAGTTTTTCAAAAGAAATCCAGAAGAGAGACAGACAATTAGAGACCAGTTACCACAAAGTCGGTTCCAGGTAAATTGGGGGAAACACTTCCTTCCTTCCTTCCTTACTTATTTATTTATTTATTTGTAGCATTTATAGGCTTAAGGTAAAATTATTAAGTACTCAGAGGAACATGTTCCAGTGACACAGAATGGGCATGGCTTCTGTAAAGGGCAGTCTCACTATCCTTTTGGCATTCTTTGTTACCGTATTTTTCGCTCCATAAGACGCACTTGACCATAAGACGCACCTAGCTGCGCTCGGTGCCGTGGCTTGGGAAAGGTGAGGGGGGTTTAAGACGCACACACTTCCCCCCCACACACACTTTTTTGGGGAGAAAAAGTGAGTCTTATGGAGCAAAAAATACGGTAATATGCTTTGTGATCAAAGGTGATCCAATAGACATTATATACCAGGACTTCCAAATAGCCCACTCCTGTGTCAGCTCGAAATGCACCCTAGATTATTGACCCCCCCAGGATGTAAACACATCCCTAGGCTTGAAGCCTGGGTTAGAATTTTTGCACATGCAAGGAGAAGGGATGATTTTCATTGATTCCATCTTCCCACAGGAAAGGACCTATATATAGAGTCACCATAAGTCGGAAGCAAGTTGATGGCACTTAACACACACTCACATATGTGCTGTTTGCAGCTGAAATTGTAGCTGTTTAAGAGAAACGCTGAAAACTCTGAGGAAACACCCATGTGGTTAGGGTAACACGTTTGTGGTCTGCAGTGACTTTTTCTTTTTGCAAGCAGTTTTGTAAGCTTTCAAATGGCTGTCACTCCCAAAGGGTCAGCAGGAGAACTGAAGAAAGTATTTTTGCTAGATTCAGAAGCACACTGTGGTCTTCAGGAAAACTGCCAATATATCTTGGAGGCATTGCCTTTTGCATTCAGAAAAAAAAATTACTTGCTTTCAGCCACAGGCTGCTCCTTGGATGTCATTATCAGTGAAGAGATCAATTGCTCCATACATTATTTACACATTTGAATAAATGCATGGGATTGCGCCATCACGAAACAGGTGTTGAGATCCTGAACAGGCGATAATCAAAAAGGGGCGTGGTGGTCTTTGTCCTTGTTCCTCGGGGATAGCATTTTGCACAGTCACTTAGCACGTTGCTATGGTTTCTGGGGGCAGAGATGTTCCACCAAGCTTTTGGTTGAGGGCAGCAACTGGGGGCCATCTTGTCTGGCACTCCCTTCCCCTCCTCTCTGTCCTGCCTCTCTCTCGCAAGACAGTGACACAATTTGGAATCAGCGGAGAGCCATCTAGGAATGTTTTAACTATTTATTGCTGGGATTGTTTTTATTAATGCATGTCTGAGTTAACTGTTTACCACCCTGTGATGGGCGGTATATAAATCTAAGTTATAAATAAATATAAATAATTAAATGCGCATTGATTTCCCCTTGAATCGCAAGTGCTTCTAGGAGGAGTCACATCACAGGCCAAAGCCCGAGCCACAGCGGGGTGTGAGTAGCACTGTCATTCATCGGTGCCTTCTTGGCATGAGCCCTGTGCAAGCCACACCATTTCTTCTCGCAAGGTGATTAGTTGCCTCAGCCAGTTTACTTTGAAAGCTGCAGGAAGGGGGAGTTGTATTTATTTTAAAACTTTTGCACACACCTTCTTAATAATAAAAAAAAGCCACCTCAGTAATGTTAAGGTAACGGGCATTTTTCTACCACCTCCAAGGTTGTCTCTGGCTTTGGTTGTGCGCAAGCAATAATGTTTCAGAGGCTTGGAGGTGGAACTGTAGAGCCATCGTTGAAGGGATGCACATTTCCCCCTGTCTTGCCATAGCCTCCAGTCCCCCCACTTTCTCAGAGAGGGTTTATTGTGCTGGAAGTTGCACTTAGGGAAAGCTGAAACAGTCTCCCACCAGCTACCCTCGTTCACAGACGGAAATGGAATGATTTCAAGGCCCTGGTAAGATGGCAGCCATAAACTCCTGGGTGGCCTGCAAATGTCAAGCATGGCTTGGACTTCTTCAGTGGTATAGCTGCCCTGGATGTTCCAAAAGGTAAGGCAGCAACCAAGCGTGTTATTTAGAGGGAAGGAGCCATGGCTCAAGGTCATGCAGAGGGTCCAAGGTTCAATTCCTGGTATCTCCAATTAAAAGGATCAGGTAGTAGGTAACATGTAAGATCTCTGCTTGGGACCCTGGAAAGCCGCTGCAAGTCTGAGTAGACACAGTATTGACCTTGATGGACCCAGTGGCCTGATTCCGTTTAAGGCAGCTTCATGTGTGTCCAAGTAAACACAACTGATAATTGTTCTAATAATGTTCTGGTTGCCTTTGAGTCCGTCTACCATCCTCCTTGTGAATTGCGTTACCAGCGTATGCAACTGGGTGTAAGAAAACTGAGGGCGGAAGAAGGATAGGCTGGTTTTGGGTGGGTGGTGGTTGTTGTTTTCACGAGAGAATGTCACAAATGCCCCATTTCCTCAGGAGCCACGTGCACAGAGTGTTGGAGAAGCCACCAGGGCAGGACTAGCAATAAACAACTGAATATATACAGTAATCATGTAGTTATTGCTCACCTAGGACAAAGTTGTGTCACATATTAACTAATACAAAAACCATAGTTGCCACCAGTGTTCCCTCTAAGCTGAGTTAGTGTGAGCTAGTTCACAGTTTTTTAGCCTCCAGCTCTCACATTTTTGTCTTAGGATGGTTCCAGTGCAAATAATTTATGCAGTAGCCAAATCACTGGCTCACAACTTTAATGCCAGTAGCTCATAAAGTAGGATTTTTGCTCACAAGACTCCACAGCTTAGAGGGAGCATTGGTTGCCAATGTCAAAAGGTGAAAAAAAGGCTATTACGTATGGCAGAAATCATCTCTTACAAACTGAACAAGTACATTGTTAAATATATAGGAGAAAATGATATATAGCAACAGCACTGTGTGCTACATATGGAAATAGTATATCCACACTTATCCAACCTTAACACAAGACATAAATGCCAAAATATACTCCAGATATATATATACCCCAGAGAGCACTACAGTCTGGGGCCCAACATCGTTAGGTTATACCGGGCCCCAGAGAAGCCAGGCTCGCTGCCACTAGGGGGAGAGATTTTTTGGTGGTGGCCCTTTACTGGTGGAACGAGCTCCCAGAGGAGATCAGGGCCCTGCAGGACTTGGGGCAATTCCGCAGGGCCTGTAAGACGGAGCTCTTCCGCCAGGCTTACAAATAGGGGCTGCCACCCTTCCACCCCTCCTTATGACCCTATGACAGCAATGATTGGCCGCAGATGACATCATCCGGAGTCAGTGATCTAACAACCAGAGCTGCGAAATGTCAGGGGGTCTACACAGGAAGCCATCTGAGCACTTTATCTGTTATTGTTTAATTGTAATTTTAAAATGTTTTAACTGTTTTAATGTATTTACGAATCTTGGGCTACCAAGTTGTGTAAGCCACCCTGGGCCCGCAAAATGCGGGGAGAGCAGCATATAAATCAAATAATAAAATTAATTAATTAGTTAATATTTAGACAATAAGTATAATGGTGACAATATGTGGAAGATAAGAAAGCTCCTGGGTATGACTCATTTCAGTATTAGTTGATGTATCTACTTCAGTATGTTTAACCAACACTTCAAACTTCTAAACATGCTGAAAACAAGGAAAACAGCTAATATGTTGTCACACCAACAATTGTGCTTTGTAGCAAGTCTGTGAATTTAAGTATTTGTCATTACCAGGCAGTTTAACATATGTTAGCCATAAAACCCCAAATATGAATATTAATTACTTTATGCAGAAGAGAATTTAATTGAAACAAATTGCTGCTGCTACAGTCCAAACTATGATGTGTGCAACTCCTCCATTAATGGTATTGCATTTGTTGTTCAGACATACTATTAGAAGAGAAGAGATTGTTAACCTTTCTTTGCTTCCCCATAAAAGTGTATGAGGCGCAGTATTCAGTGCTATATTTGGATCTGTTGCAGGTGCATATCTGGGGCTTTGGGAGTTTAAGCGATCTGAGATTAAGGTACCAGGTTCTTTAAAATGTGCACCCTAGAACTGATAGGAATAAAACTCTGAAAGTTAGACCCTTCAGGACAGCTTAGATATGTCATTATGTACACAGCAGTGAGTCATCTGTGGCTACGTAGCCTTGAGAATGATCTTGTCCAGAAGACATGATGAGTGCCCATAAGAAGGTTGATGCAAACCTTTGTGGCATGTGTTTATATTTAACAAGAAATGTCAAATACCTGAGATATGCTTGGATTGGACAGAGAAACATCAAGAAGAAGAGGAGATTGGATTTATATCCTGCCCTTCACTACCCCAAGGCGTCTCAGAGCGGCTTTCATTCCCTTTCCCTTCCCCTCCCCACAACAGATACCCTTGTGAGGTAGGTGGGCTGAGAGGGCTCTTTCGAGAACTGCCCTTTAGAGAATAGCTCTGAAACTGACCCAAGGTCACACCAGCAGCTGCATGTGGAGGAGTGGGGAATCAAACCTGGTTCTCCGAGATTAGAGTCTGCGCTCCTAACCAGTACACCAAATTGGCTCTCTTAGATTTAAGTAAGGTTTTATTCGTCTGAAAAATAGCATGTGATCCACCCTACAGTGGGAGTGAAGTTATATATATCAGTTATCTGGAAGAATTATACTGTTTTATCAGTTTTAACCATGTATTATTTTTTATTTTTTTATTTTTAATTGTTCATGTTTAATTTAGGATGTACATGGCCCTGAGCCCTCCAGGGGAGGGCGGTTTATAAATTTAATTGATGGTGGTGGTGGTGAAAATGTGGCTGATTATTAAAAAGAAACAAACACTGTCCCATTTGCTGGTATTAGAAAGAAAATGGGTAGGGACCTTAAAAATGAGGAAGAGGGCCACTGTGCTCCCTATGCTGCTGTCACAAGCCAAAAGTCCAAAATTAACATTAGTGAAACTGAAGCATGTGACATTGTGCACGAGACTGTGCCTTTATTTTGCCTACGTATGTATAATAGCCCCTTAGTCCGTAGTAGTTCTTACTTCTGAGGCTGGATTGTTGCTGCTGAGTGATTCTGTTGTTGATGCAGTAAGTAGTTTGGCCCTTTGCCTGGCTGCACGGCGCTTTCAGATGTATAGAACTAAACAGATTTATGCTGTAGCACATCAGGAACACCAGCTGCCCCAAGGCTTCAGAGGTGTTGTGTTTTACTTCGTGATGAATGCTGATTTCTGGACACAGACAGATTTGTCTGCTGTAAAATTGCCAGGGAACACAGAAACAAATAGGGTACAGAACGGTTAGCTGAGAGGATGTCTTCAGCAGTTCAAAGCCATACAGTTTTAAGTTCTTACCGAACAGTACCCAGGCGGTTTATACAAGAACTGTTATAGAAAACTGCCTGTTTCTGTCTACACGAGTCCTGCTGTATCTACAGCGAACCGTTAACTGAGATTTCAGTTGCACACTTGAATGTCAGTGCCATTAAAGAGCTTTGTTTTTACTTATGATGGATAAACATACAGGCCCTGACCTGGATGGCACAGGCTAGCCCGATCTTGTCAGATCTGGAAGCTAAGCAGGATCCGCCCTGTTCAGCATTTGGATGGGAGACCGCCACCAAAGTCCAAGGTCGCAACGCAGAGGCAGGCAATGGCAAACCACCTCCGTTTGTCTCTTGCCTTGAAAACCCTATGGGGGTCGCTATTAGTCAGCTGTGACTAGACAGCACTTTCCACCACCAAACATACATAGGGCTAAACTGTACATGCCATAAAAACCAACATGCCTTATATTTAAACTAGACCATCAGCCACCATTCGGACACCTATCTGTGCAATGCCAATCTGAGCCTTGAATGCCTGGCATACGAATGCTGTATGTACAAATGAAGTGACCTGATTTAAATGAGGTACAAAGCCACAAGGAAAGATTGCTTGTTTGTGCATTTATGGCATCTGTTGGCTGCAGTTAACTTTAGATGGAGTTGGAGCTTTGTTCTGCACCCTCCACATTATAAGTCAGGTTCTCTTCTTTGACAGCTACTATCTGAGATAACAGACAGACACTGCTTTATGTCAGGGATTGACAAGTCCCCAGAGCCTGGTCTTCATGGTGCCTGTAAATGTCACTGTGGCACCCAGTATTTTCAGCAGTGATTATATCATAGTGTCTCGGAGCACTTCTCAGTGGAAGTATGAGCCACTGTTGAGAAAGAGAGGAAAGTCCACCCAAAGGGCTATGTTTGGGATCATGGGAACTACATGGACAAAAGGCAAGCGAAACAGGGGCTATTAAAAAAGATGGAAATTGCCTGAGATTAAGCAAAAAACCCTGGCTGGATCAGACTTTGCTTTGTTGCATGCGCTAAAAATACACGTGCATGGAGTTCTCCTCATTGCTTGTTTATATGTTAATGTTACACCATCCAATGAAGTCATGTCTCAACCAGGTGCCTTCTATACTGGCTCCAATATTCAGTGAAATGGAGCTTTTGAAAGCAATCGTGGAATGATGAAAAATTGGGGAGATGTTAGTCTAGGGTTAGAGATTAGCTTTTTGTCTTAGTAATGACAGGGGGTCTCTAAACCAGTGATCGCCAGTGTTTTCGGATGAGTCCGGCCTCTCTGTCTGCCTGTGGACTCAAACAGCCCAGGTCCTGACCTCGAATCCAGGCTGAGTTGGTCCTTGCATTTCCCACTCGCGGTTTTAAAACTTGGTAAGCTTCCGCTCGTAATTTGTATGTGGAAGATGTGTCCTCTTCCTGCTTGATGTGAAGAATGGCCTTTATTCCTTTTCATACTCTTCTGATGACCGCATTAACCTCTAAAGGGGTTGCTTTTTATTACAACTCAAAAGTCATGGTTTTAATCGACTGGTGGACTCACAGTTTTCTAGCTGCATGGTCTTATTCTCTGGATGTTTTTAGCATATTCAGTAATTTATGCATCCTTTTGATTTTAAAGGAGAAAGTTAATTTTTTCCCCTTTGTTGGTGTGTCACAAGACAGCAGGCTTTACCCTTGAACCCATCACTCAGTTTATGTTAGTTAAAGGACTGTGACTGGAAACTTGTGAAGTTGCACAGGTTGTGTGATTGTAAATCTTTTTCTGGGTTTTTTTTAGTTTAAAACTTCATTTTATATTATGAAACCACATTGTTACTCAGTTTGTAATTTAAGTATAGTAAACAGCATTAGTAGAGTGTTAAGATGTGTTAAAGATTAGTTTTCATTTACACAGTGGCTACAGCTTGAGAGTTGTGTTATGCTATATTAATTTGTAAGACGGTAAAGGAACATTGCAATTGCCAAGTTATGAAGACTGTTGATTCTCCAGAGTTGTCTATTTACCACTGAGTCTTGAAGCTGGAAAACCTTGCTTACCATTTTCCTCGAATGCATATTTTTCCATCTGACAGTTGCCCAGGTTTTGCGATTTCTTCTACATGTGGAAACTTCAGGGTGCACAAAATAGTTACTTCAACCTCCAGGGTCCTTGTGGTTTTTTTAACTTTCATTTTAATGGAGGGGCAGGTCAGCATGTGCAATTATTAAGCTGCCCCCTTTCTGTGTTTCAGTAATTATGGAAGCACAGCACAGTGGTTCTTTGGGCACATCAGAGCAAGATTTAGGGCTCTGCTTCAGAGAGTCAGTTTGGTGTAGTGGTTAAGTGCGCAGACTCTAATCTGGGAGAACCGGGTTTGATTCCCCACTCCTCCACTTGCACCTGCTGGGTGACCTTGGGGAAGTCATAGTTCTGGCACAGCTGTTCTCAAATAAGAGCAGTTTCTGTCAGAGCTCGCTCAGCCCCACCTACCTCACAGGGTGTCTGTTGTGGGGAGAGGAAGGGAAAGGAGTTTGTAAGCTGCTCCGAGACTACAAGTGAAGGGCGTGGTATAAATTCAATCTCTTCTTCTTCTTCTTCTTCTTCTGGATTGTTCTGATTTGATGTTGAAGACTTTCACGGCCAGAGTTCATTAGTTGTTGTAGATTTCCTGGGCTGTATGGCCATGGTCTTGGCATTGTAGCACCTGACGTTTCGCCAGCAGCTGTGACTGGCATCCTCAGAGGTATAACACAGAAAGACGGAGTTCTCTCTGTGTCAGTGTGAGAAGAAAAATGGTAGGCAGGCAATTTATATCTACTCATGAAGGTGACTCAGCCCATCCAGCAAGGATTCCTCTGAGGAAGAGCAGGGTGTAGATGGTCCAAAGATGGATGAGTAGTTTGTGGATGACTGCCAAGTAATTGGCCATGTGTATGGCTCATTAAGACTTAGCTATAAAATCAGACAAGAGAAGCAGCAGTTTGTGGACGCTAGAAGTACCCTTTGCTACTGAACCACTGACCTTACTGTTACCTGGATCTCTGGAATCTCTCTGTTACGTTGGTCCCTGGACTGGACTTGGACAACCGGTTCTTCTGGAATCCCTGACCCTGGACTGGACTTGAACTTGCTATCTGGACCCCTTGACTGGATTCCGTTAACCTACTCTCTGGGATCCCTAACTTTGAACTAGACTTTGGTTGCTCTCTCTGTGTAATCTCGGCCTTTGGACTGCCCAGCCGAATACCAGCACTTATTCCCTGGGAGGACTGAGCCAGTACAGTCCCACTCAGATGAGTGAAGTTGTTGTGGTGCAGGAAAGGGGGGCGGGGTTGGCCCTGCAGATATGAGGGTCCATGGCCACGAAGGACCTTTGTATGTGATAACCAGTACCTTGAATTGAGCCTGGTAACTGATGGGAAGCCAGCGGAGTGACTGCAAAATGGGTATAATATGCACGATTCACAAAGCTCCTGAGAGTAGCCGAGCTGCAGCATTTTGTAGGAACTGGAGTCTCCCGAGTTGAGTTCAAGGACAGATCTGTGCAGAGCGTAGTGTCTGTGTTACTGCAGCATGGATCCAGGTAGTCAGGCCGGCTAAGTCTAGGTAGGGGCCCATTCTCCAGGCTAGACAGAGTTGGAAGAAAGCAATTTTTGCAGCTGCATTAACTTGCTTCTCCAGGAGTATTGCTGGGTCTAGCATAGCCCCAAGGCTCTTAACGGAGCCAGCAAGGGTCAGCTGAACTTCACGGAAAGTGGGAAGCACAGTGTCCTTCAAGACCCTCTTTCAGTTTTACAGGCTCATAGCTGTAATACTAATAAGAATAGTTTCAGAGGGTAACCGTGTCAGTCTGCAGTAGAACTGTTAGATTTAAGTCCAGTGGCACCTTAAAGACCCTAAAAAATCCTGTTGGTCTCTACAGTTCTTCTGGACTTGAATCTAAGCTGGGAGAGTGTGTCACGTCTATATATCTAATTCCCAAGTACCCTCCCCCGTGCGGATACCTAAATCCCCGCGGGGGGGGCACTTGGGGGGTGGGGTTTCTACACATGGGGGGCACTCCCCCATGTGCAGAAAAATCGTAAATGTTTAAAAAACTTTTCGGGGATCTTTAAATCCCCCGAAAAGTTACAGCGTTCTCTGCGCAGGCGCAGAGAACGCTTTGGCTGGGGGAGGGTTTGGCGGGCGGCGTTTTGGGGAAGGGAGGGGGAGGAGGCTCGGCGCTGCTTTGGGGAAGGGAGGGGGAGGAGGCTCGGCGCACGGCCGCCGCCACCACCGATTTTGGGGAAGGGAGCGGGGAGGGGCTCGGTGCGTGACAGCCACTGCCGCCAATTTCCGAGGGAGGGAGGGAGAAGAGGAGGCTCGGTGCGCATCCGCTGCCGCCGATTTTGGGGGAGGGAGGGAGGGAGACTCGGCATGCAGCTGCCTCCAATTTTTGGGAAGGGAGGGGAGAGGGAGGCTTGGCATGCAGCCGCCTCCGATTTTTGGGAAGGGAGGGGAGGCGGCTTGGGAGGAGGCTCGGCACGCAGCTGCTGCTGCCGCCGCTGTTTTTGGGGAGGGAGGAGAGAGAGAGGCTCAAATGCCCCCCGCGAGTATCCTACTGCCAGGAGCCCGTGGGGGGGAGAGAGAGAGCGGTGGGCCCAGGGAGATGGGGAAAATGCCCCCTCCCCACAAGTTTCTTGCGGGTCTCCCCTTGTTTTTGTCTAATAGGGATGTGGATAAAAACAAGTGGTGAAACCTGTCAAATGGAGGAAACAACAGATACTAAATCTGAGGCTCAGGCCGAATGACCCTCCTGGCCTTCCATCAGGATGAGAGGGTTGCCACATGCTAATGTCGTCTTCATTTCCAGTCAGTGTAATGGCCGGAGTATGTGAGTTCCCTTGACGAATTGATAAAGATACTGACATTCATTTTAACTCGTCCATAAGCCTAGTTAAGACCATTCTGTTGTTTTAACCACTTGCAGATACCGGGAGGCTCTTCACAAATGGGACGAAGCACTTCAGTTAACTCCAGAAGATGCTACCCTCTACGAGATGAAATCACAGGTAACACATCAAGATGTTTTGGTAGTTCAAAAATATGGGAATATTTATTCATACCAACTGTGTCTGGTCATGCAAAGAAAAATCCCATATTGGTGTATGCACAACCCAGCCACAAAACATTCCAGAGTTTCTCTTGGGATCACGAAAAACTGATCCATTGAGTTGTGATATATTCCTGCCATTTCCATTCACTTAATATTTGGCTCTGTCCACAATCCAGCCTTTAAGATTTTAAGGGATAGAAGTGAAGGAAGTACCTGTGGAATAATTGTCCTAGCAACTCTTGGTAGACCTTAAAGACATCACATTTTGGTTGGTACATATATTATAAGTCACCAGTTTTTAAAAATTAAAATTATTTAAAGATAAAGTAAAAATTGTAACAAAGCCTAGTACTTAGAGCAAATGTCATGTTCCATTTGCGGTATGTAACTGAACAAGTAGTTTGGTACAGAAAAACCTCAGGAGAAATCAAAGTGAAAGGTTGAAGAGTTTAGTATTCAAAATTTTTATAGCTAACAGGAAAGTGATTGAAAACTGTAACAGCAAAGGGTCAAGTCCCAGGGAAATAGTAACTAGGGGCTGCACTATAAAAGCATTAAAGATCTAAGAATTCAGACATGAATAGTTCTATTCTTCTTCCATTAAAAAGTTCAATTTCAAAGTGAACAGGTGGCTAAGTCACTTTGGTACGTGTCTATGTATCACAAGAGTAATAAAATTCTAGCTGTACTCCGGGCTCACCTAAAGCAGAAAAACTCTGTGTCATAAAAGTGGATGAGTTAAGTGATTAAAATTAATGTGTTTTCAGGAGTAATCTGTTGGCCAGAAAGGCACTTTTAGTGCTCTTATGAATTGTGATATTCATAAGCCTGAACTTTGGGTTGCCTGTAATGGAAGGGCCATGTGCTTTCTTCAGTATAGGAGCCAGCTCCAGCCCATGCCAGGAGGCTGACACCCTAGACAGTTCACCTGAGACAGAGACAAAGCCATGAGGTTTCTTTCTGTTTCAGCACGCTGGTCAACCCCTGCCCCCTCCAACATACCTGCATAGTTATGCTAACGCAGTTGCTTAGCAACTAATGTTTGGGCCATCACCCAGTCGGCCAAGGTCATTGACTAACAATAGATGTGGCCAGGTGAGTCATCGGACCCCAGCCCAGGTGTCCACTTCCTGGTGAGATCATAGTTTTGCAACATGGTCCATCCCCTGGCCCTCCTCCTTTTGTCCACCTTTAACCTATGGAAGGGTCCCAGAGGGACGGACCGCCTAGTAGGTGTGTTAGTGGGATGTGGCCTGATCAGCCTGCCCCAAGACTCCCCAATAAAAGACCCTGAGCAGAGGCATTCGGTCTCTTGAGCCATCGTCCCCTGTCTGCTTTCAAATACCTCTTCAGTCCAGCTTGCTGTACCCAATCTTGCCTCCATCTTTAATCCTCTCTCTCTGGAATCGCAATCCAGGAGAACCACATGGTCTCGCAGGTTCGAGCCTCGTGTCCCCATAGCCTTTCTATTTCCTCCCCATCCAATTCCGCCATCATTTGGACAACTCATCTAAGATAAGGCACTGCTTCCCCACCAATGAATACCTGCTCATGCAAACGTGCTACTTTCTGTCTTTGTTTCTTAGGCCTGTGTGAGTGTGTGAGTGATTACGTTTTTGGTATGCTTGAGATACACTTTTAAGTAAACATCATTTAATTTGCCATCTGCCTCACGTGCCTCTTTCCTTGAGAACTCCCGGGAGGGGTGGGACCCTGGTATAGTTGGCTAAGATCCCGTGTATTTTTGCTGATTGCTAAACATAAATTAAAGCAATTCGGCTAACAAATCACTGTATTCCATGATTCTGAACTACGTAGATAAAGAACATTTTAATGCTATACATGTTGTTGAAGATGTTCCTGAGTGTTCATTTTTACCCTTAAAAGGTAGAGTTGTTACATTTCGAAGTGTTATGAACTGAGGCCAAAAGCTACTGATTGGCAGAGACCATCCAGGATAGAATATCAGAAGTCAAATTCAGTTCTAAGACACTTACTTAAGTGTAGCCCCCTAGTCACTAGACTGAGAGCCCCCAACATTTTTGAGCTGGCAGGCACCTTTGGAATTCTGACACAGGGTGTTGGGTGCAACCACAAAATGGCTGCCACAAGAGGTGGAACCAACCACAGAATGTCCGGGAGTGAGGTCATGCAGTAACTCTTCAACATTTCAGACAGATGCTCTGTTTAATAGGATGCCTTCTTAAATGAACATATCCTTCCATTCCTCGCCCCACAGCAGTCACCCTGTGAGGTAGGTGGGGCTGAGAGAACTCTGAGAGAACTGCTGGCTGCATGTGGAGGGGTGGGGAATCAAACCCGGTTCTCCAGATTAGAGTCCACTGCTCTTACCCACTACACCAAACTGGCTCTCAAGCAGCAGCAGCAGCAACGTTGAAGCCAGTAAGAACTAGTTGGGATAGGGGGAAACCACACACGAACATTTCAGCAGTAAAGGGTCTCATAGATAGGACACACAAATGTAAACACATAAAAGCACACAGACAGGGAGGAGGGCAGCAACCCAGAGGCCAAAGGGTGGAGCAGCAGCTACCTTCCAGATTAGATTAGAACCATCTATGACAGATCCCTGAGGCTTCCTGCCAAAAATATTTTTAGTTCCCCTCAGTGACTGAGCCGCTTCAGTAGTGTGTATTTCTTCTTTATTTTGTAAGCTTAAATTGTCCCACCCTGTCACAGATATTCGTATAGGTTTATGACACAGCACAGGAACTAGAACAGAAGTGTCAAACTCATTTGTTACGAGAGCTGGATCTGACATAAATGTAACTTTGTTGTACCGGGCCATGCATGCTATAAAATGTAACATGAGGTACCAGAGATATAAAGTTTATAAAGATGGTTTCAGATGCCCAATGGCAATAGCAGGTATGATTGGATTAGGTGTGATATGCAGACGGGAAGTAGGTGTGGAGATATCAGCATTGGTAATGAGACAGGAAAACTAGGTTTCAGTTCCATCCAGTAGGATTCAGTCCAGGATGATGCAAAGAATAAATGGACATAAGTCTGACATTAGAAACCACAACATTCAGTTGCTGACCTAAGAGTAGCAGTGCTCTTACAAAGCAATTTCAAAGGGAGATTAAAAAGAGAGACTGCTGAATTGCATTCTCCTGGACTGGACTGAGACCTAGTTTTCCTGTCTCATTACCAATGTGTGCTATTATCATATGGCATCTGAAATCACTCTCCAAGATATAAGGACCAATCCAAATGTTCTTATTCCTTATCAGGGTCTCTTTGAAAGAAAATAAATCCAGATGGGACAGAGAAATCCAGTCATTTTAAAAACAACAACTTTTCAGAATAAGCCAAAATAATTTCCTCAATGTACATAGTGCTTGCCAGAAGAATCCACCCCACCCTCCAAAGAAGTGTGCTTGCACACAAAAGCTTATACCTAGAATAAAACATTGTTGGTCTTAAAGCTCGGGACTCCATTTTGTTTTCTCTCTGTCTCTTTCCTCCTTCTCCCTTCCTCCCCTAAAAGAGGAGGAGCAGCCCGGGAGAAGAAAGCAGAAGCAATCTCTCTCTCTCTCAGTGAGTGTGTGAGAGACAGAGAGAGAGGGAGAGGCAGGCAGGCAGGCTTGTCTTTTTATCTTTTTGGCAAAGCAGCTACGAGGCTCTCTCTATCTCTGTGTGTGCATGTGTGAGAGAGAGTGAGGGGGGAGGGAGGCAAGGGGCAGGAAGCAAAGAGCCAATGAGAGAGCTGGGGAAAAGCCAGCTAGGGTGTAGCTGCAGCAGCAGCCCTGGGAAAGGAAGCAGAAGAAGGAAGTTGTTTGGGGGGGGGCAGTTTTGAGCCCTGTATGGGCCAGATCCAGTCCACAGGCCACACAGTTGACACCCCTGAAGTATAGGGAATACTGGCGCTGTCTTGTTTTAAAATACCCTCATGAAACGGCACGTGAGGCAAAATTTACATTCAAAAACAGAATAAAGATTTTAATAAACAGGCAGGGAATATATGAAGATTCAAGGTATATAGGTTGATGAGATAAAACTTTCTAATAAATACAGAATTGAGGCTTTTGAACACACAAGAGAGCGTTGTTGAAGCTTAATTTCTGAGTTTCAAGTCCTTTTCAGCGAGAGGTTTTTGCTTATGATATATTTCAGCTCTTACACAGAATCTTGAATACAGTTTCTTAGAGAATAGCTTTGTCTTAGTGCTTCTAGGTTTCTTCCTTCAGAGATCTAGGTTTTCCCTCTAGATATTACAGTTGTTCACTAACTCTGAGGTGTCGAAGCTTCTCACACCTTTATCACAGACCAGGGTTCTCTTCCCAACCCCTTCCACTGGTAGAAAGTTCTTCTTCTCTCTATAGAAGTACTTTTCTGACTATTGCCTGTCAGAAATCACTGACTCCCAAATGTCTCTTCCCTCAGAAGCCAAACCCTTTGGCTACTGATCCTGATCCAGATGTTAGATTTCAGACCAAGACCAAAAGTGTCTCAAAAGGCGAATCCCCCTTTCCCCTCCAGATCAGCTGTTTTATTTCCTCTCTAAGCTGATGCTGGCCAGTCAGAGAGTGAGTAGAGCAGCCAATCACATAAGCTCTTCTCTCCAGGGAAGATTAACTCTTGAACTCCCTGAGTCTCTGACACAAGCAGCATTGTTTAAAAACCTCCTTTTCTTTGCAGTCCATCACACCATCGCAGAATGGTGCCTTCCAACCCCAGCCCCCAAAGGCAAGGCATTTCAGAGCTCACATATTCTAAAGAAGCAGTAGGGGAGGAGTGGAGACTCGCACGTCCTCTTCTTTTGTATCTTTAGGCCATTCAAACACACTCTGATTTTATCCATTTTATACTTTGATAATATGACCAAAGTTCAGGGCAACCAGTTCCTTGTGACTGTGAGGCTGGCTGGCTTTCTTCCATCAATCAGCCCTGTGCAAAAATTGAAAGGCTCTTTAAAAAAAAAAATCTTAAAAGTGCAGCATAAATAACTAACTGTAAGACACTGCCCTGAAGATTTTATGTGGGCGGTTTCAATATTGTGTTCACTTCAGTACAGCCAGACGCTTTTCCAGGGCAGAAACGGTTCAGTCGCCGACACACCCTGTCAAGGAGTGTCACTAATTTCCTTACCATTAGCAATGTTTTTGAAAGGGGTTGAGTCCGAACGGATCTGTCTCCCAAGCAGCAATATCAAGTGCTCTTTTCTCCTCCCGCCCATTAGCAGACATTATGGGGACTGGTCTGGGGTGCACTGGGTCAGTGCTTCTGGGAACCTCATGCGAAGGATCAGCCAAGGTTTTATTGTTGCGTTCAAATTTTGGTTGCAGTGTGATTGCTCCCAGAATAGAAACTTCTGAGTCCATTGTTCTGATCTAGATGATGTGCAAACAAGACCTTCCCATCTTAAATTTTTACAACCCAGGAGTATCCTGTAATTGCCCCAATTTCCCCAAATGTCACATGGGAAGAATGAAATCTCATTAGAGACTCAGAGAGGAGAAACTCCAGGTCTGCCAAGCTGCTGCCCTATCTTCTGGGATGCTTTCTCTTGGAAGCATAACATTACCTTTTTTTTTTTTTTTTACATGTCAGCTGGCATAGCTTTTCTACACAAGATCCCCTTGGCCAATTTGAACAGATAAAATAATTCCATCATAGAAGTGAGTATGTATCAGGATCTGTGTTCTTATTTTATCTCCAAAGCCACCTGGTCTTCCATTTTCTGCTTTCCAGCCTGGGATTAATCCCCATTGAACTGGTAAATTTGGATAAGATTGGGTTCACGTGTGACCAGAACTTTCAGGAAACAAGGTCTAGTGGGTAATGGGCAGAACAGGGTGTTTGAATGAGATGACAGATAAGACCTTGTTAAGTCAACAGGTAGATATTCATAGTTTGAATATACAGTAGAAGCTTTGTTGTCCAGCACTCATGGGGAAAGGAGGTTTACAATTGATCAGACATGCCAGATATCCATGCATATTGCTCCTCACCGTCCTTTACTCAGAAGAATCTGCAGCAACCAAAACCCACCCCACTGGAGGGACTCCCCCCCCCCCCAGCCATGGAGCTGTCCTATGCAGCAGGCATACCAGCAGGCCAGCTGCCTAGGAGCTGTTCAGCAGAGCAGGCAGCTGACCGCTCATGGGAGGCTGAGGAGGAAAGTGGCATCCAAGGATGACATCAGCTGGTAGCTTGGGCTGCCAGGAACCAGAGACATGAAGCTGAAGAGGCTAGCGGGGTGTACACAGACCTGAGCCAGCCTAGGCCAGAATGGGTGGGGTAGAAATCAATAAAATAATAATAATAACAACACACAGGAGAACAGTGGTTGGGGTGGGAAGGTGATTGTCCTGTGGCCACTGCCAGTTAATGCCAGCCTGATAACAAAGCTTTTACTGTATTTGTAATCTGAACGCAGTGAAGAACTCAGGTAAATAGCATGCGTGAAATGGGGGGATGGGGAGTAATGAAGTTGACCACACATGTCCACGAGATGTCCCTGGTGAGGGAGAGGATGGTGCTTCCTAGAACCACTAGCTGAATTCCAGTGCCTGAGCTGGCCACTCTCTCACTGTGTTATGCCCATAACTGTCAATTTAATAGCAATAGCTGGCCTTCCCACGGAGATGAAAAAATTCACAAGCCCTAGGGTATGTTTTTCTGCAAATTGGGGAATTCATAAATATATGAAAACCTAAAATAACTGGATTTTCCAAAGCAAGATCTTTGACTTCCTTGAGGCCAAAGTGATTCTACAAAAGGCAGCAGCAGCTCTGACATATCCAGACAAGGGCAGTTCTAGTGGCAGACTGTAGTAGCCAGGTGGTAAATCTTTCAGTCCCATGTCTCCATCCAATAATATTTATGCCACACACACATTGCACTAATCCTAAGTGATTTCTAAGTGCTTTAGCAATCCCTCCCCCCTTTTCTGTCACTTGAGTGTGTTTGCAGACTTTACAGTGGCCCCATAAACAAAAAATGCATTCAACGTCCAGGCCTGGCCTAAAACATCATAATACTTCAGTGAGTTTTTATGTTAGGCTGGGAATTCGATCAGCGGGTGATTTGGTGCCTGTGGAGGCTACATTGGGGATCATTGTGCTACAGAACGTTGCAATGCATCCATTTCTTAATGGTCTTCCCTTCAAGTTTCTTCTTCTGCAGGGAAATGAGAGTCCTGATGTGGTCCAAATGGAGAGCTTGTAGAGTTATTGGTCATTTGATTCCCTCCTCGTGCTGGAAAAGTATAGAGTTTGGATTCATGTAGGTTCTGGACTGGTCAATAAAGCAAATTTTGAAACAAAAGTACTCTGTTGGCGCATTTCTTAAAAAACAACAACAACCCCCTCCCCCAAAAAATGTTAGGCATGAAAAAATGTAATGGGTCTGGCTGTGTGAGGGTTTCCAGTTAGCCACATTCCTTTCAAGTAGGCCCATGTTTTACACCTATGGGAAAGGGGCTGAGCCTAGCTGCAGATTGGCTCTCTTCCTTCCTCTCAGGTCAGACGACTGCTTATGTCACCTGTTCATCCATTGGTTCAACACTTTGGCTATGTGTCATCACTAAGGGACCTTATTGGTTTATAGGCCTGGAACCACGAGGGACCTTTACCCATAAAGGTGTAAGATTCTAGTTTAATCTCAGCTTGATGGCGGCTCCTAGAGACCTAGCCATGTAGGCACCTTCTTGTTCTCTTTGACCATCTTGGATACTTGCTTGGGGCATTCAGCTCTGGCCAGCCGTGACCTGGGAGTAGAGCCACTTTGGATCCCGGGAACTTCCATCTAAGAACAGGTAATATCTTGTTCCTTGGAACCAATGTATTACAGTTTTAGTTAGCCTTTAAATCTCTAGCTTTGTTGTTTTATCCTCACAGTCTTTTGTTCTTGTTTTAAAGTATTCTTGCACTTAGGGTTGCCAAGTAGGGTCTACTTACCGGCGGGGGGGAGTTGTTCTCCCCCTGGGAGCTCTTCTGGCACGTGCGCTTTGCGCGTGCGCCACAGCGACGTGATGACGTCACCCGGAGGTGACGTCATCACACTGGGGGCGTTGCCAGGGCAACGCTCTGGCAATCACCCCAGAACCATAGAGATTTGGGGTGATTGCCAGAGCGTCGCCCTGGCAACGCCCCCAACGTAATGACGTCACCTCCGGGTGACGTCATTACACGGGGGAAGTCGTCCTTACCGGACGACTTCTGGGGCGGGGTTCCCCCCGCCAGCCGAATGCCGGCCGGCGGATCAGGAACCCCTATAGCGGGGGATCCCCCGCCCCCCAGGCTGACTTGGCAGTCCTACTTGCACTTAATAAAAATATTTTTTAAATTTACTTTTGTGATAAATTGCTTTCACAGTCCTCAGTCTAAACCCATCGCCTTGACTGGCAGACCACCTACCATTGTAACTGTCTTTTGTGAGAAACTCCTGTGAGCCTACCTTACAGGGTGGACTTTTTGGTTTAGACCCAGGAAAGTTAGAGGCTTTGCCCTCTGGCTTCTGACTGTTGGGTTAGTTAAAGGGGCTGGTGGCAGACTACCAGGCTGGTGTGTGAACAGTCGTACCCCAGAGCTTTGTAATTTTGCGTTGCAGCCCTGTACAAAGGCTGGGGTGGGCTAGGCGACCTTTCGGCACTTCCCTCCCCTTTTGCAATATACTTTGCAGGCTTAAAGACTTGCTGTGCATTGTTTTGATCCCCACTTAGGTCCTGATGTCCCTGCATGAAATGTTCCCTGCAGTGCATGCGGCAGAAATGGCTGTCCAGAGAGATCCCCATTCTTGGGAGGCCTGGCAGACTTTGGGACGTGCTCAGCTTGGATTAGGAGAAATCACGTTGGTAAGTGGATACCGCCTCCCCCCCCCCCCCCGAATAAATGTTACTGTCTCCTTCAGAATTCTGTACACCAGCATTACTATATACATGTCAGCAAGCTGTAAAAAGCAATTTGTTTTTCTTGTAGCAAATACAAGGATTTTGATCAGAATCTCTGTTGTTCCTCAGCATCATGTATTGCTTAGCGAACAACCACGTCAAGAGTTTGCCCAGAGTAAGTCACCTGTCCAGGTTGTGCAGTGCACACCTTCCCCTTGTGACTTGCAGTCGCAGTTGACTTCTTTGGATCAATATATCGAAACACCCACGTGCAGCTGTCCCCTCTCAAGAGAACCAGGCAGTATATATAAAAAACAAGTTTAAATTACTGTGGTCATTTCCCCCCCCCCCTTTATTTTAAAGCAGTCTGAAGCTTTTGGGCTCTGGCTGGTTTTATGGGAGAGCTACAGAAGCAGGGGAAGAAGAAGAAGAGGAAGAAGAGATTGGATTTATACCCCGCCCTCCACTCCCCAAGGGAGTCTCAGAGCGGCTTACAAACTCGTTTCCCTTCCCCTCCCCACAACAGACACCCTGTGAGGTAGGTGGGGCTGAGAGAGCTCTTTCCCAAGCTTGTCCTTGAGGGAACAGCTGGTACAGAGCTATGGCTTGCCCAAGGTCATCCAGCCAGGTGCAAGTGGAGGAGTGGGGAATCAAACCCGGTTCTCCCAGATTAGAGTCCGCACACTTAACCACTACACCAAACTGGCTCTCACAGGGGAAGTCCCCCTGTGGCTCTGCTGATTCTCACTTTCTTTCTGATCGCTCAGGAAAAACCCACTGGGCTTTAAGGAAGTGTTTTGCTTCAGGCTAGCTTGTACATTTCAGATAGAAATGACTATGGAGTTTTTTTCTGCCACATATCTCCTTCGGATGGCAGATAGACGGAACAGACAAAATGCATTGCACTTTAGCAGCATGGGGAATCACCCGGAGATGCAACACTTGCTTAAAAGACATCAAGTTCCTTCTGATTTTTCTTGGTTTTAGATAGAGATCAGCACTGCACCTTGGGATTTTCATTCCGTTTTCTAACCACGATTGGCTCAGCCCTAGGGGTCAATTTGTTTATGGGTAAACTACCAATTTTGTAAACTAGCTAAAACAGAAACAGACATTTTGTTACACATCTGTTTGCACTGACGCTGCTGTGGACTGGAATTAATGATCTGAAAAAAGAAGTGCGGAGATGTGGGCCAGTGTACCAATTTTGCATTTTAAAAAAAATTCCCAGGATAGCTGTTCTGCAGACCTTAAGAATTTGAATACCTTCTGCAGGCCAGTTAAAGGACAGTTCTTTAAGTGGCTGATCTGAGCAACATGTTAACTAGTGGAGGTATGCCTTGCAGAACTTTCGTTCCCGTAACCTTGCCGAATGAGCTCTGTATTGTGAGCTGAGCAGGTTCCAAATGGGAATAGAGGGTGCTCAGAGTTCCTTCAGATAGGCAGTATCAGCACCTCAGTATAAGTGCTCTGATAAACATACGACACTGCTTTCCATTGCAGTGTTTTTCAACCTTTTTCGAGCTAAGGCACATTTCTTTCATTGAAAAAATCCCGCGGCACACCTGACAATATCTCACGGCACAGTGGTTGAAAAACACTGAAATACAAGATAAATGGGTCATTAGTTGCCTCAGCTCAAGTATTAACTATGACAGTATTACAAATACACGTAATAGCCACTCAACTTGAAATCGTAAGTTACAGATCCAAAGTGTAATGGCTCCTTCCCATAACATTGACCTGAGTTTCAGAAGAAATATAATGTGGATGTCTTTTAATACTGCGATTCTGCTAAAGTTTTCCAAATAGAGAGTTTAAACTCTTACTCTTATGTGAACGGCATTCCGCTGACCATAAGTGATTTGAAGAGAAGCACAGTACACCCATTCTTCGCTGAGGGACAGTTACTGATTTGAACCCCACCCTGACAGAAACAGCTAGCTGTTACCATCAAACATATTCATGTTTACTGGAATGTCTTGGTGCAAATCACCCTACCTCAGGCCGGCCACAGAGCGTGCGAGCGGATTCAGCGAGACCGCGCCACTGTTCTTTCTCGCATGCGCAAACGCATCCCGGAAGGTCAGCCCGGAAGGCACATTTCTTTCATTGAAAAAATCCAGCGGCACACCTGAGAATATCTCGCGGCACACCAGTGTGCCACGGCACAGTGGTTGAAAAACACTGTTCTATTGAGTCAGACCATTGGTCCGTCAGGGTCAGTATCATTTGCTCTAAGTGGCAGCAGCTCTCAAGGGTCTCAGGCAGAGGTTTTTCTCGTCACCTGCTACTTGATCCTTCTAACCTGAGATGCTGGGATTGAAGCTGTGACTGTCTGCAGACAATGCAGGTGCTCCGCCCCTGAACCATGACCCTTCCAAAACCAACATTTATAATTAGCAGTATCAGCTTATGGTGGACGATGCAATGAATGTCATAGTACTGTTTGTTAAGTTACGGTCAGGTAAAACAAATCTAGAGCTTTTGTGTTTTGTTGAAGTGTGGCTTTAGAATCTGTGGCTTTAGAAGGTTTCCTGTTGATTAAGAGGGGGATTAATGCAGTGCCTCGTTATATGTTTTCCTTTTAGTCCTGTGTTGTTGTTTTTCAAATCCCAGCAGCACCCAGTAGCAAGCATACACAGCTGTTTCACAGTGCATTCTTGCCTAGTTAAAGTTTTAGCCAAAGTTGTTCTGAAAGTAACTTGAAAATGCTGGTAAGGATGAGAAAGGACAGGAACATTAGTTATAGTAAGAAAATGCAATCTTCTATAGGAAATGGAGAAATGTACACTTTAAAAAATCTAAACTGGATTTAGGAGAGAACAATACAATACCTACAAAGAGTGCATGAAAGCTAGATTACAACATCGGAGAACAATCCAATAAAAGGAGTGTAATGCATACAATAAACAATACAATAAAGATGGATTACAGAATTAGAAAACAATGCAATAAAAACACCACGGTGCCTGCAATAAACAGTGCAGTGGCAACTGCCTAAAACTTCCACCGACGCTAAAACTGCCACTCTGTTCCCTTTGTAAAAATGCCCTCCTGAGCAATTCGGTTTTACACATTCTGCAGAATGATAGGAAAGTGGCACCCTCCCTGACCTTGCCAGGCAGGCCATTCTGCCAGGTAGGAGCCGCAACAGAGAATGCTCAGGTATGGGCAGCTGTGGGGTCTTGCCCATTTGCAGGGTGGCAACTTCAGAAGGCTCTGCTCAGGCGAATGAAGCTGCTGCAGTAGAGCGTATCAGGAGAGGCGGTCCTGCAGCCACGGGAGCAGGAGGCCTAGGCCATGAAACGCTTCTGCTAATGACCAGAACTTTGGATAGAACCTCGAAGCTAATCATTAACCAATGAAGCAATTGCAGAAGAGACGTAATGCGCACATGCTGCCTAGCCCATGATAACAACTGAGCTGCAGCGCACCAGCTAGAGTTTCTGACTTGTCTGCAAGGACAGACCCAATACAGCATGCATTACAATAGTTAAGGCTTGGGGTTACTGTGATGTGGATCCATACGGCCAGATAGTCTGGGTGACACTAGGGAGCCATCCTCTGGGCTAAATGGAGATAGAAATAACCATGCATTGTGGCTGAATGAGCTTGAGTGTCCAGCAATCACGCTGCATCAAGTGTGACCTTCGGACTGGATTGGTGAGGACCTGCTGAAACCCCCTTGAATGTGGGAAAGCAAAAGACCCTCCAAGACCTGAGACTAACTGACCAGTGTTACCTCCAGGATTGTCCTGTGAAGTAGGTGCAATGACACCCTGTTTTCAGATTTAGGAACGAGGAAAACTTCAGAAGTTTCATACTCCACCAACTTCCTTTGTAAAAGTACTTTTGTTTTTCTAATTACGGCTTAGTCTTTTTGTCCTCTGTGAGGGTGATGCCTGGCCTCAGGGTGCCATCTGGCATCCACTCGGGCTGTTATCAGGAGATTAGAGGCTTGGAAGAACCACGCAGTAGGCTGGATGATAACAAGTTCTGGTCGCCACCCCTCAAAAAGGATATTATAGCATTGGAAAAAGTGCAGAGAAGGGCAACTAGAATGATAAAAGGGTTGGAACACTTTCCCTATGAAGACAGGTTGAAGCGCTTGGGGCTCTTTAGCTGGCAGAAATGACGGCTGAGGGGTGACATGATCGAGGTTTACAAGATTATGCATGGGATAGAGCAGGCAGAGAAAGAAGTCCTTTTCTCCCTTTCTCACAATACAAGAAATCGTGGGCACTCCATGAAATTGCTGAGCAGTCGGGTTAGAACAGATAAAAGGAAGTACTTCTTCACCCAAAGAGGGATTAACACGTGGAATTCACTCCCACAGGAGGTGGTGGCGGCTACAAGCATGGACGGCTTCAAGAGGGAATTAAATAAACATATGGAGCAGGGGTCCATCAGTGGCTATTAGCCACAAAGTATAGATAGGAGCTCTCAGTTTGGGGCAAGTGATGCTCTGTATTCTTGGTGTTTGGGGGGGAGGGCAACAGTGGGAGGGCTTCCTGCCCCCACTGCTGGACCTCCTGAGGGCACCTGGTGTTTCTGGCCACTGTGTGACACAGAATGTTGGACTGGATGGGCCACTGGCCTGATCCAACATTGGCTTCTCTTATGTTCTTATGTAAGTAAGAAACAGGTTTATTTCAGTAGTATGCATGGCTTGGTGATATTAGCCTTAATCCGCCTTGAGTCTCAGTGAGAAAGGAAAACTATAAATAATGTAATTAAAATAAAAGGAGAGCCATAAATGCTGCTGTAAGCTCCTTGGAGGAACACTGGAATAAACTTGCAATAGGTGACTTGGAATAAACTTGCATGATAGTTATATGCTGCATAACATCCAAACACTTTTTCCAGCTAGGACACATTGACCCCCAAACATGAAAGAAGTCTACAGTTCTAAGCAAATCCCCCAAACTAGATTTTAGAGGGGGAGCTCCGGCTTGTCTCAGAGCTCAAATGACCTATATAGTTTTTTGATTTTCTCCTAATTTTGCTAGTGCACCCCTGAATGACTCTCCTCTGACTATGTCTTTTTACCCAGTGGCAGACATTAATCTAGAGGTACTGTTATAACAAAAAGGGATTAGTAACACAATTTCACCCACTTGTAAGAGCAAGCCATCTTTTACTGATGATGTTATATAGAGACAAAACTGTGTCCCGAGGGTTTTATATATTTGGGGGGGGGGGAATGTTTCATGTGTTATTTTGCAGTGATTAAGATAGTTTTTTATTTACTCCCAGTCTAAACAACCTCTCGATGTGAACAGCTGTAAACCGATGTTCTGTTGAAAGACTGTCACTGAGCAGTTTCCAGAGTCTGACTGATTTAGCGTGTTCAGAAACTTAGGTCATGTCAGTAGGCCTTCCGCAAAAGAGGTCTCCACCCCCACCCACCCCACACACACAATGATCAAGACGTTGGTTTGGGGGGTAGAACTGACCATAATCTGCAATTCAGCTTAGTTTCTCAGAGATCACAAAGTTCATAACTCTTTTCTGCTGAGACCGATACATCTCTGTATGGAATGGATTATGTCTCAAGACATCAAGGGCAGGAATGCGCTGACTATTCTCCCTGCAGTTCTAGGGGCCGCTCTGATGTTTTGAAAAAGATAGGAAGAAAACAAAACGATCTTGGTTGGATTTACCTTCTGTCAGTGTAAATGGCTAAAAGCTTTTGGGCTGCACAGAGTTCTTCATCAGACATCAGAGCTCTGTGCAGATCCGAAGCTGGAATGTTTATAAGGCAAAGGGCAAAGTGTGCCATGGAGTCACAGCTGACTCATAGCGACCCCGTGCAATGTGCTGTCGAGTCGCAACTGACTCATAGTGACCTCAAGGGACTTTGAAGGCAGAAGCAGTTTGCCACTGATTTCCTCAGCATAGCAGTTCCAGTCTTCCCATCCAAGTGCCGACCCTCCTTAGTTTCCTAGATCAGGGCTGCGATCACACACACTAAATAATCCACTTTCAATCCACTTTCAATGCACTTTCAAATTGGATTTTGCCAGTTCACACAGTAAAATCCAGCTGTAAAGTGCACCGAAAGTGGATTGAAAGTGGATTATTTTGTGTGTGTGACTGCGGCCCAGGCTAGTCTGGGCTATTAGGGCTAGCCAGAATGTTTATACATTAAAACAAAGATGCGAAAGCTATAACCTATTTTCTGTTGTAAGGACACATCCAGAATAGCTGACAGTTCACTGGGTGCTGCTTGGACTGAAGGAATGCGCACGTGAGAGCCAAATGATTATTTTGTAAATAAACCATGTCACAATCTTGATTTTATTTAGCTCTCTCTACATTATACTCATAAATGTTTTACGTAATAACAGCACCCCTTGTTTTTCACTTGCGCCGACGAATTCCAACTTCGCTCTTTCCATGCTTCTCTTCCTTAGGCAATCCGAAGTTTCCAGGTTGCCTTGCACATCTGCCCAATGAACCGTGAACTGTGGAATGAGGATCTTTCTTGGGCAAGACAGCTACACAGACAGCAAGAGAAAGCGACCAAGACTGGGACAGCCACCCAAGGAACAGCGGCGCAGGGGGAGACGTCAGAAGAACCAATCCCAGATTACGATTTCGAAAGTGACGAGATTCTAGCCGTCTGTGCAGCCATAGCCGAGAAGGAAAAGAACACGTCTCCCTCGAAAACTGTAGTGATCGTGTCGGCTTCGGGGACCGTGGAGACTGTAACTGAAAAAGAGGAAAGTGCAACCACTCCAGACAGTTCTGTTTTTATCAAAGCCCGATAAAGCAGCACGGTTTCTTCTGAAAATGAGCCTTCCTTTTGAGGGCTTCCTTGCCCGTGTTCCCCTGTGTGCTTCAGTCTCCTCTGGGAATCATCAAGAACTGGGACGGATCCTTTGAAGGCTTGCCCTGCCAAGTTAAGCCTCACCGGGTGTATAGTTGTGACCCTCTGCTTTCCGAACCCCCATGTCAGTAGGAAAGGGGAAGAAGATCCCAGCGGTCATACTTCAAGGGAGTTTCAGGTGCTACCAAGGTGGGCACAAATTGAATGCTGCCAGGTATGGAGAGAATAGGTAATCGTGGGCAAATGAGAAAAATTACCTTGGTGGGTGGCTTCTGCTAGCCATTCTATGCTCCTGGTCTGAAAACTGTTGCTTTCTCTTGGGAACTGAAGGTTAGGTGCTGTGTGACGCTCTCGTCATTTCTGTCCCACAAAGAGTATTTGAACTTTCCCCTCGACTGCCTCACATGGCCTATTCTCATCTCCAGTCTTTATGCACACAGTAAAGAAGGCTGGAGGTGATCTTCCAATCTATTGTGCGACCCAGTGGCCTGGCTTCCTTTCCCTCCCCAGTTTGTTGCTATAGCTGATCGTGGGCACTGCCTCCACTCCACTAATCCAGTGCTTGTTTCAGCAGCATCCTCCGACCTTTGCACTAGAGTGATTTTGAAATCCAGTTATTAAAACATGTTTGGTTCTCAGTTAATCAAATGAACAGGAGGAGCAAGAGGTATCATTTCTTCTCTCCCCGCGGTTTCCAAAGAAGCAATACATAAATATATAAATACCTTTGAAAAAACAATGGGCAAAATGAGTTCCCAAGACTCAATCTTGGACCATCCAAGCAAGTGCTGAGTTATCAGCAGCAACCATTTGGAGCGTGCATGTTGTTCCAATTATACGTACTTTAATTGCACATACTCAGTTTATTAGCTGCTCCCCCCATTCCTCGGAACATGAAAGAAGTCGTTCAGTTTGTCATCATGGCTGGGAAATCACTGTTTTTCCTGCCTGCTTTTGTAATTTTAAAATACCAGATGGAAGCAAGCTTGAGAAGAAACAGGATAGAATGTGTGTCCTCAGTTTTATTTGCCCTTACTAACTCTGCAGGCTGAGTGATATGAAACATCGTTCCACTTGCAACGGTGTTTTACCTTCCGTATAAGGAGCCTTCTGCTGATACAAGGGGCTCGTCCACCAGCAGAAGTCACCTTGTGTCAAAGGAAAGTGCCCAAAGTGGAACAGATCCACAGGATTGGAGCTCATGTGTCCAAACTATAGTCAGGGTTGACACAGTTTTAATAAATACTCACAAAAGATCTGAATATCCCGTGCTGTTTTCCCGTAAACTCCTGATAAGTCTACTTAGTTTGTTTTGTAAACAGGTCTTCTGCATGGATAGCACTTCATGTACTACGTTTAGCCACACTCTCAGTTTCTTAGATGCATGGCCCTTTTCAGTGGAAACATTTTGAAGAAAGTTGTATATACTCCTTGGAGTAACACACAAGTTGGTTTATAGCCCTCGTGGCTTAGCCTTCCTGTTTACAAAGCATACTTTAATAAAGCAAACTTTTGTTTTGAATAAGACAGCTTTACTGGAAGAGCAGGGCTAGATCCAATTATCGTAGACATCGCTTTTGACTAAGATTATTGTCTTTTTCTCCCAGGAGACTACCGGATTTCTAATTTATGTAGCCCACAGTTTTACCTCACCTGATCTTATGCACATTTACTTAGAAGTACAGCCCACTTTGTTCAGGGGGGTCTATTTGTGCCAAAGTTATCCAGCATAGGGCCCCAGTCTGTGAGAAACCCTGGAGATGATGGACAGATTTTTTTTTTCTGAGCATGCTTAATGAGAGTACAAGGTGGTGGCATTGCTAGTAAAACCACTTGAGATTTGGCTCAGCATGGTAGGGCTTAAATGCTTTCTGCCTCATTCATGCCATGCTGCTTCATAATGAAGAATGGATTTATGGCAGGCTTAAGGTACTGCTGACACTTTCTTTCCTATCATATTCAGTTGTGTGGGATAGTTTCCTGAGAAAAAGCAGCCGATTGCCATTCTACTCCAATACGTGGTGGCGTCGTTCTTATTCTGCCCCATAGTTGTCACGCTTAGATCTTGGTTTTGCAGGTATTTTCATGTTGTAAATAAAGTTTGCTTCCCATGTGATTGAATGTGTTCGTGTGCAGTGCATGTGCAGTGCATGAGGGTAAACCGTTCGTCCGTTTGAATGCTGGGAGTGATCATCTGACAACAGGGCTGCCAAAATTCTACATCCAAATATCCGGATACTGCTGCAAAGAAGGTTTATTGGTAACCTGTTTATGCAGGTCTGCATGATTTCGCTTATTTTTCACATGGGTCGTAACGTGGAGGCAGGCCACGGCAAACCACATCTCTTGCCTTGAAAACCTTGTGGGGTCACCGTAAGTCAGCTGTGACTTGAAAGCACTTTCCACCACCACCACCTTTGACAAAGCATCTGCTTTTTAAAAGGTGCCTCGAAACATACACAAAGCTCCCTGATACTGAATCAGACCATCAGTCCGTCAAGAATCAGTGCTGTCTACTCAGGCTGGCAGTGGCTTTCTAGGGTCTCAGGTGAAGGGCTTTCGCATCACCTATCACCTGAACCTTTTTAACTGGAGGTGCTGGGAACTGAACCCAGGAGCTTCTGCATGCCAAGCAGAGGCTCTTGCACTAAGCCACAGCCCTTCCCCGAGGAGTTTATTGCTGCAACATTACTGTTTATTTTTTACTGCAAATGACTAATGCAGCTGTCCCCGCAATTACTTTTTCGGAAGGATCGCTTTGGTTAGGGATGGAGGCTCTAGACCCTGGAAGCTGTCCCTCCAGGTGCCCTATTGTTAAGTCTCATTTTTCTTAGCTGCCGCTTCCTCTTTCCCCTCTAGGTAGGCAACTGAATGTTCATTTTTATGTGCATAGGTCTTCAGCTACGCGAGTCATGACACGTGCTTCGAGAAGCACTTGAGCTGAACTGCACGTGGGTGCAGTTGACACAGCAGTCTCTGACTAGCAATCCAGCAATTCTCTTCACAGGGGCTGTGATCACTGGAATTGTAGTGATACGTAATTTACAGTTTTCTCTCTGTGTGGACTGTAGTGTGCATCGTTGATCTGGGGCCAAGGTTGCCTTGAGCCAAGAGGCAAAGTGGATTGTAAATAGCAAACTAAATAGGGCTGTGATGCTCCGTCGGTGAATCAGTTAAAACCTTCAATGGCCTGGAAAGGTGAAATTGTCTTTTTAACGCAATTGCTCACAGAAACTGGGGAAGCGCGTGTCATCCTACAAAGAAGCATTCTGTTTTATGCAGGGCATCTTACCGGGCAACACCGATGGTGTGTATCACTTGAAAGCAAAAGAAGTTTGCTCCCCCTGCCTCAGGGGGGGAAAACCCTCTATATGCAAATTCATGCGAATTTAATTGATTAATTCACTGAAGATTTCCTCAAGTGATAATCCTAGTTAGAATTTTTAGCGTGGCAGGGTGAGGAAATGATTTACTGTTATAAAAGTATTTGATCACATGTATGAGACATGAGCATTCACATACCAGCTGATATCCTACAAGCATCGGTGCATGTTTTTGGGTGCTGCTTGGGAATATTCCAAGCGCTGGCTGAAGCAGGTGAAGAGTGCCAGATCTCTGCCAGCATCATGGCTTTGCCTTCTGGCCTTCTATAAAGCCAAGGTCAGATCCTTGGTGTCAGCTGCTAAATTGTAATCACGACCTAAACTGAGGCACTTGGTCCAACGTTTAGCTTTCTGAGGGAGATGTAATTATTTGGAGTTACTCGGGCTACCCCACAACGCTTCCCCCATTTTTAAAGTGACACACCAATGTCTTATTTTGAGACTCTTGTAATAATCAGTGTTTCTGTTATTCAGTTATAATGATTTGGGGATTTCACACACACCATCCTAATCTATATGTTTAGTACCTTCCACAGTAGTACGTATTATTCTCACGTTGACCCAAGAGAAAATGTGTATGTTTTGCATTGGATCTAACCATACTTGGAAAAAAAACCCCTCAGACCACCTTGTACCACAGAGGAAGCTGTGTAGACTATTAAATTTACTTTGTTAGATCAGAGTCCAGTAGCACCTTAGAAACCAACAAGATTTTCAGCGTATAAGGTTTTGACTGTCAAGAATCCCTTTGTCAGATACAAGTAGGAATGGGGAGTCCCGAGTCCTATAAGACCGAGACTTATATCCCAGAGAGTTCACCCCTGTAATTATCGCGGGGTATTTTTTGTTTCCACATTACGTTGAGGTCACCCCAGTTTTGCCCCACACTTGTCCCAGGATAAACGGATGCTGTTATAACCAGGGATAAATGCAAAGTATTGTGTCACGAGTTGAACTCTGATAAAACCAGGGATGAGATCCAAGTGTGGGAAGGACCATAGAGTCCACTAGAATTGAAGTGTGCGATGCTCATAATCAAAAACAGCATGTGGTGGTCTTTTACCCTGCTGGTTGGGCCAGGCAGCTGGTTTTTGTGAAAATGCAGGAAATGCTGGGCTATCAGGTAAATGACTGCTCAGTTATCTGAAGGCTTGCACTGGGTAGATGGAGCAGAATCTCTCCTGCAAAATATTCTCACAAAGGAATGTTCAGTCTGGAGAAGAGGAGGCTGAGGGGGGACATGATGGCTTTCTTGAAGTTTTGGAAGGGCTGCCACTTGGAGGAGGGCAGGGGGCTGTTCCTGTTGGCAGCAGAGGATAGGACTCACAATCATGGGCTTAAATTAAGGGCGGGAAGGCACCAGCTGGATCTTAGGAAAAAACTTTTTTACAGTAAGAGTTGTGCAACAGTGGAATCGGCTGCCTAGGGAGGTGGTGAGCTCCCCGTCACTGGCAGTCTTTAAGCAGTGGCTGGACAAACACTTGTCAGGGATGGTCTAGGCCAGGGGTGGGCAAACTGTGGCTCGAGAGCCGCATGTGGCTCGTGAGCCGCATGCGGCTCTTTCACATATATTATGTGGCTCCCAGCAGGGCGGCTGGGGAAGCTAAATATCATTAGCGAACAAATATCACTGGACAAATTAATATCATCAATATCTGCTTTTACCCCTTTTGTTATTATTTTTGGCAATCTCATTTAATGTTAATAAAAAGCAAATTTGCTTATTTTCCAATAAAAGCAGGTAATATTTGTTCAGGTCTTATGGCTCTCAAACATCTGATGTTTATTCTATGCAGCTCTTACGTTAAGCAAGTTTGGCCACCCCTGTTCTAGATGGCTCTTACGCTGAGCAAGTTTGCCCACCCCTGGCCGAGGCTGATCCTGCATTGAGCAGGGGGTTGGACTAGATGGCCTGTATGGCCCATTCCGACTCTGATTCTATGAAGACTTAAATATATGTATATATGTTCTTAAATGTGGTATTGGTGTTATCTAGGCGAGGTATGAGTACAATCATGTCTGAGAATGAATACACAGATGCATACATACACTCATTAATGTTTGAACTCCAGCGGCACGTCTGCATTTAATTCTGAATTCTCCCCCCCTCCCCAAAAAAGTGATTTGTGCCAATACAAACAGTTAAAAAATGTATCATCAATTCGGAGGCTCAGAATTCTAATTCCAGCAGAAAGCAATTCACATGAAGACACAGGAAGCGGCAGAGCATGCTTAACATTTTCCTTGACAAAAGCCAGATTTTTCCAAACACCTTTACAGGATAACAAGAATACCAGGACGAAACTCTAAGCCTTTGAATGTGGCACACAAGTACAAAGTCCCTCTGGCCTTCAGTTACTGTTATTTCTGAGGTGAAAAGTTAAGGCTAATGGTCCTTGAGTTGGATCCAGGCAGCTTTTCAGTCAGTCTCCCTCAATTCTCCTTTATATTGCTCTTGTCCCACATGACTTTTGTCCGTGCAGGTCCCACGATCCCCAACACAGGCATCTGGGGGTGGGCAAAAGGTTCCCCCTTTTCACCAATAGAAAAGCTGCCTCAATTCAACCTCATTTTATCCTATCAGTTGTCACTGCTAACGAAGATACAACCTCAGTTTGTCTGTGAACATATTGAAGCTGCCTTATACATGTCAGACCACTGGGCCTGTAGTAGCTCTGTATTATCTGTTTGGATTGACTGTAGCTCTCCAAGAGCTTTTCTGGCCTTGCTAGGTGAGATCTTGTTAACTGGAGATGCCAGGGATTGAACCTGGGACCTTCTGCGTGCAAAGCAACATGCTCTGCCACTGAGTCACGCCTCCTCTCTGACCTGAGCAGGCTGCAGGTTTATCACTGAATGCTGTAGCACAAAGTTCTGCTTTCTTGAGGACCAAACTGAATGATTTTTTTTTTAAAGAGCAGCACAGTCCTTTTATCCCAGATGCATCAGTGCAACTGCATCTGTCTTGTACAGCAATGGCACAACATAGAACTTGAACCGAGAAGTTAACTTTTAGCATGAAAGAAATATCACCACTATGGTAGGGGGCTTTTGAATAGCGACAAAGAAGACACATCAGAATCACAGACAAGATCACATTCTTTTAACTTTCGACCAATTTATCCTGAACAAAGACTGACTCCTGTGTTCCATCTCAAACCCTCACATAAGCGTACACTAAAACTGCTGTTCCGGGCTCCGGGTTTCCCATGCAGTTTGCACACTAGTCCCATCAATGATATAAACAGCAACCATCATTATTTTGTAGCAATATGGTGATCAGTGTAAGTCTACCTTAGTAGACTGCATTGGCAGATGTTTATAAAGTCAAATGATGTCCTTTCAGATTTTTTCCAAACCTCCTCCCCCCATGCCAACTACTTGGTTGTGCCTTTTTTCAAATTCCAAAAGTACCCACATCTTCAACAAGATTGGAAACCCCTGGTTTAAAACAGACCACAGTGGGTCACAATGTCTGAATGCGGGCAGGCTTAGGACTACAAATGCTCAGCAACTGAACACATGGAGAGCTTGCCTTCAAATATACATAGGCTCAGGCTGTAAATATGTATCAGTTCTTTGCAGTCCGCACATCACGCAGTTTGGAGCTTGAGCATGCACAAAGCCTCAGTTGGAGTCTTCCCGATCATGTGACTGCACAGGTGACCCCTCAACACCGGCTACAGGTAAGCAACTTGTTCGTATTTAGAGAACTGGATTGGTCCCATGGGTCAGGGTATTCTGAACACATTCATAGAACATAAAACAGGTGCGCACCCATAATAGAAGGAACATTTTTAAAAAAAAAACATTCCTTTATTTCGCTCAGCAGTACCATAAAATATTCCCATTGAATTCCAAATTCCTATTTTAAGAATTAGCTCTGCTTTGGTTCTTTTTGAGTTGGTGTATCAAGAAAATAAACTGAAGGGGGGGGGGAGGAATAACCTAACGGCAAGTGTTAAGAGGAGCTTGCAATATTATTTTTCTCTATACTTTGTATTAATAATTAACCTTCTCACAGAGAAGAGCACACTTTTTTAAAAAAATACATTCTGTCGCAATATAATATACAGCCAGAGTCATTCACATTTTTCACACCAGAGGAGAGGTTTAGTTTTTTTCCCCTCCCCAATTTTATATTAGCTAGGGCAGCTGTGGAGGTTATTCTATATAACTACCAGCAAACCATGTTAGACTTTAGTACTCTCTGAACCTTATTATGTGGACGGGGAGAGGAATAGGGTATAAGTATGCTTCCATCATATTTGGATGGAAAGGAGAACAGCAACTTTCCAACCCCGGACTTTTGGGAAAACAACCTTCCATCCCAGGACAAGACAAGGCAATGAGCAGCAAAACCTGTGCTTCCGACTCCACTACATTCATCTGCTTTACTTTGGCAAGGCCTGACAACTATTCAGCAGTCCTGCAAGAGCTGTGCCAAACGCACAGTTAGAAAAGCACTTTTTTATGCACAGCTGCATTTCCCCCTCCTCTTTAGGGGGCAAAGAGCACGTCTAGAGGGCCAAGATGTAGCAGCCCAAGCAGCTGGGATGCTTGATCCTCCCTCTGATGGCAGCCATTTTGTCTCTCATGGGTGCCCCTTCCCAGTTCACCTTGCTCTGAATGGCTACTCGGTTCCCATCAGACTGAGAGAGTGAAAACGCTCATAGCCATGCCCCAGAGGCACTGGCTGCGCCTCAGCAGCAGCAGGACCCACAGACAGGTTGACATCTGATATGTCCATTGTACCAGTCCCTCCTTCCTTCCTTCCTTTGCTCATATGCACTTCTCAGACAAGTTCAGCGTCTCACAAGGGAAGGTCACTTGCAGGGAGCTGCCTTTGGAGGCGCCGGCGCCGATCTCCCCATCAGGCTGGAGTTCATTCACCAAAAATACCTTCTCGGAGTCCTGACCCTGGGAAGAGTCTGAGGTATCTGAGCTCCTCAGGGTCCTTATGGAGGTAGTGTCTGACTGGGCCAGGCTGCTGGAGGCACCTGGCAAGAGCATACGCCCTCCAGCGCCTCCTTCGCTCGGCTCGAGGGGGTACAGAAGAGTCTGGGAGGTGCTGCTGACCTCCCTCAGTTCTCGAGAGATGAAGGATGGCGAATGGTTGGCTGTGGCCGCCGAGGCCCTGCGGCCGTCGGTGCAGTTGCAGTTGCTTCCCGAGTGCTGCCGGTGGGCCCCTCCGATGCGGCAGAAGAGACATTTGACCTTCTCGATGGCTTTGCTCAGCACCGTCTTGCGGAGCAGGATGTACACCCAGGGGTCGAGGATGGGGTTGACCGAAGCGATGCGGATGGCCTGCAGGTCTGGGTTTTTCTGGATGGCCCTCACTACCGGCGGCTGGTAGAGCTGGTTCACAAAGACCCGCACCTGAAGGGAACAGGAGATGCATAAGGATTCATGTACAAGTCAAGCATTTGGCTGGCTACATGCATGCTACAACAGGAAAGGCTAATGGGCAGGGAATGGTTTTGCATCATGTTGCTGCAGAGATATTTTTGGAACGGAAAACATATCCCACAAGTTGATCTTGGGGAGGGATGAAAGACCACAGTCCAATAAACCTCTGACAGATTATTTCAGATAGTTTTGCTCTCTCCGGTACCAGGAGTTTGGCCCGTGTTCATCATTTCTAAGCCTTCGGTGGAGCAGATTTCTTTTTTGGTTTGGTTTGGTTTTGTTTTCTACAAGCCAACACACACACGCGCGCGCACACCCCTCCCGCTCATACACCAAATCTGCTATTAGCTGTTCTGGGTGTGTGTAATAGGTACAGAATGTGGCCTTGAGTCATTTTGGAAGATCTAGCCAATTGCTGAATACTTTCATCCAGCCAGCCTCTCGTAAACACACATTTCAAAACAAAACTGGGCCCAAGTTTCCACCTCACAGGCAAAACTCTCTTTTCGGAACAAGCCTGGAACTGTAACACTCTTCTGAGGTTAGAAGTAATTTTTGGTGGGTATCTTCCAAGACTTGAATATTCAAGGAAACATTTTTAATACCCTCCAAATTTCACCTGTAGTAGCTTGTTAATACTTATTTTGTTTAAAGACAGCTTCCCTGGAATAACCCCCCCCTTTTTTAAAAAAAGATAGTCATGATAATAACACATCGTTTAGGAAGATAGACAGCACACAACAAGGCTGCTGACTTCTTTCAATGTGAATCTGGCTTGGCTTATTTATAATGTATTATAGAAATGCTGGCTGCGATCCTGTGAACAATTAATTGTACATGTGTGACTCATGTTCAGGATGCTAGCCAGCAACTTAAAAGGCGCTCACAGAGTTTCATGTCAAAACCCAACACACTCCAGATCTGAAGCTTATTCCTGGAAACACGACAAAGGAATGAGTAAGACAGGGAGTTGTTGGGTTCTACACTTTTCCTCCTGCTTGCAAGGTGCTAGCTCGCCTCTGCTGCACAGCATGCTCCGGTGGCGCTAGGCTCTTGGAAGACCAGCATCTTGCATGGGGTCAAAGCAACTGGGTCAGAGGAACATGCTCCACCACCCAGGACTGCCTCCACAAGTGGACAGAAAGAACAGGGTCCAAGTCTTAGGCTGGAATCTTGTGTTCTCTGATTTGCAAGTATACTTTATTTGCAAGCAATCATTTATTATATTATAAATTATCTTTCACTTCCTTAGGAAGTCCCTCTTAACTGAGATTTTTGCAAATCAAAGTTTTGCAAAACAAAGAAACCAAAGCTTTTTTTTTTTTTTAAGAGGCGCCGGAACTCTCAAGAGGGAAACAAAGTTTTCAATCTGCATACCCGAAACTCATGAACTTGTAGACATTTTTAAAAAGAATTTTGTCGAAGAGGTTCCGGAACGCCAGAAAAAAAGCCCTGAAACAGGCCAATCTCTTCCCTCCCTGTTCCTTTGAACATGCCCCTAAAGAAGAGTTCTTAGATATCTGGAAAGACGCACGCTGCATTTCAAACGGAGTTGTTCTGTGTAAAGGTATTTGGTCTGATCCTGAGGGACCAGTTCTACTAGAGAGAAGAGCAGAGATGAGAGTTTGCAGGGAGGGGACCTGAAAATGCTTGAATGCCAGCTAGTTTTCTAACCACTAGATGGCACAGTGTCTACACTGCAGGCCGCTCCTTTTCCCTAGTGCACAAGAAAGGGTGAAGTTAGCAGCTCTCTGGACAGCTGCCGCCAAAACTGAAGGCTGGTTGCTACAGGAGGGGTAAAAGCAGCAAGAACGGCGAAGACTTTTGAACAGCCAACCGATCCAAGTACAAAACTTCAAATTACTGACATTACAGCCAACAGAATCCACTGAAGTAGTAGCCAATATGGAGTTCAGCACTTAGGGCTGGATCGTACCAGTTTCTCCTCATGGATCTTACCAGCTTCTTCCTGCAATATGCAGGAAGTCCATAGCAGGCTACTCAATGTGGAAAGTGCTCTTTTGAAAACAGCTTGGTCTAGGACAACAACATTACTATATATGTCCTGCTTACAACTCCTCTTTATTTACAGAGGGGGGGGGGGAACAGAGGCAAACAGCAAGAGATGTGCCATACTGTGAGTATATGACTGCAGTTGTGGAGGAAGGAAGAACAGAGAGAGGTTAAGAGGCCGAGCTACAGACCGGAAGGTCAGTAGCTCGGCAGTTCAAGACCCGAGTGCTGTGTGATGGAGTGAGCTCCCATCTCTGGCCCCAGTTCCTGCCAACCTAGCAGTTTGAAAGAAAGCAATTGTGGGGGTTCCGGGGCTTGCCTTGCAATGGCTCGCCTCGTTCCTCCAAGGTCGGGGACAGAGAGTGGCACTGGGGGAGCAGATGTCCCAGAGGCACCCGCTGGTGTGCGGGTTGCCACAAGGGGCGGTGCTATCCCCGATGCTTTTTAACATCTATATGCGCCCTCTCGCCCAGATTGCACGGAGGCACGGGCTGGGCTGTCACCAGTACGCTGATGACACCCAGCTGTATCTGTTGTTGGGCGGCCAGTCCAGTGCCACCCCAGATGACCTGGAGCAGGTGCTTCAGGATGTGGCGGGCTGGCTCAGGCTGAGCCGACTGAAATTGAATCCAACGAAGACGGAGGTCCTGTGCTTGAGTCAGAGCGGCCCGGGAGTAGGGATCCCATTGCCGGCCTTCGGGGGGACACCATTGGTGCCAGCGCCGAGGGTCTGGAGCTTGGGAGTGCTCCTGGACGCCTCCTTAACCATGGAGGCCCAGGTAGCAGCCACTGCCAAGGCAGCCTTTTACCACCTGAGGCTGATTAGGCAGTTGGTTCCCTTCCTCGAATGTAATGACCTTGCGACAGTGATCCATGCAATGGTCACCTCGAGGCTGGACTACTGTAACGCTCTCTACATGGGGCTGCCCTTGTTTCAGCTCCAGAGGCTGCAGCTAGTGCAGAATGCCACGGTCAGGCTGTTGATGGGTCTCACAGTGCGAGACCACATCCAACCTGTGCTGAGGACACTGTACTGGCTGCCTATAGCATACCGGATCCGGTTCAAGGTGCTGGTTTTAACCTTTAAAGCCCTATATGGTCAGGGGCCTGCCTACCTAAGGGACCGCCTTTCCCCGTATATACCCCAAAGAGCACTGAGGTCAGGCACTTAACATCACCTGACCCTCCCTGGCCCTAGAAAGGCCAGGTTGGTAATCACCAGGACTAGGGCCTTCTCAGTGGTGGCTCCTCACTAGTGGAATGAGCTCCTGGATGACATCAGAGCCCTGCGGGACCTTATGCAGTTCCACAGGGCTTGCAAAGCGGAGCTCTTCCGCCAGGCCTTTAATTAGGATCCGCCACTGGGGGAGGGGGAAGGGGTCCCTGGAAAGCGCCGAGGGAAGCTTGGCCCAGGAAATTGACTGGTGAAGCCTCCTGACCTGATCTGGGTTTGCTAGGCTCTGCGCTCAGTGTTGGATGTACTGTGGGCCGCTTTCTCTTTATGGTTTTCTGCTGTTTTTATAATTTTATGCTGAATTTTGTATATTATTGTTTTAAATTGTTGTGAGCCGCCTTGAGCCGGTAACCCGGCTAAGCGGGATATAAATGTAAATAAATAAATAAATTGCAAGTAGATAAATTGGTACCACTTCAGTGGGAAGGTAACAGTGTTCCATGCACCTTGGCATTTAGTCATGCCGGCCATATGACCATGGAAAAAGTCTTCGGACAGCGCTGGCTCTTCGGCTTGGAAATGGAGATGAGCACCGCCCCCTAAAGTCGGATTCAACTGGCTTTCAAGCAAGGGAAACCTTTACCTTTAAACCATAATCCCATATGTTAAATGTTAGAGGGTAATGCCATGTTATATTGTAAAGAAAATTACCATGAGAAATTATTGCGATTAATTTTTATTTGCCACATGCCCTCTTCCCAATTTAGGCTCAAGGTACTCCATAGATCTGTCTTCCCTTGGTAACTTTCCGACCTTTACATCTGAGCAACTTCTGGTGGTCAGGATTACAGAATTAAGAGGTTGAAACTCAAATATTCTTATTATTTTAGTTGGCTGTTTCCTTTATCATATGGTTGAATGTTTTGCAGTTGTACAAATAAGCCAATCAAAATTATTAGCCCACAAAAAAAGGCTGAGAAAATGTCCAGGATTTGAAAATTATTTTAAAATTTCCTTGCCCGGTTCCCTGGAAGCAAATCTCACTCCCCACAGGTGACCAGACAAATAGTTATGGATGGTTACCCACACCTGCAGGGTGGAATAGAAATCTAACAAAAGTGTAATGGTATTTATAACAAATAACTAAATAAGTCTCAAGGTAAGATTAAAAACCGTCAGACGATCGGGCAGATGAAGCTACCAGACTGATCCATCCAAAATAAGGAACAGTGGGGTTCTGATCTTAGGCACACTTACTAGAGAATAAGTCATACTGAATTTAATGGGCCTTAACTCTGCATAAACATGCACAGGCTGGTAATATCAAAGGCATGCTTACAGGCAGCGGGAAGCCATGGGTAACTTGGCACATATACCTGTACTTGGCACATATATCTGTGGTTGAAAATAGATTCAGGTGGGTTCTGAAGCAACAGACCGAAGTCTGAGTCCAGTGGCACCTTTAAGACCAACAAATACCCAGAATTAAATTTGCTGGTCATGAAGGTGCCACTGGACTCAAACTTTGTTTTATGCACACAGATTACACTTTAGAAAGATGTGAACCATTTTATGCACACACAATAAAAAACGGACTGCATGGAACAGCCCTGGGATGCTGCTGCATCTCTTCTAGGGAGCAGCCTGTCCTTTAAAGTAATGGCTCTCTAGCATTATCTGGTATTGCAAAACGAGTGTGTTCTGGCCAGTTCTTGTGCAACTAAGATTGCTCTTGGGTTTTATACACAGCTGGAAAGGCCGAACATAATTTCTGATCACACAGTTGTGGGATGTTCTCTCCTTCAGTAGCCTGATAACATAAATGAAGTTGTCTTCTCATCCCCTTGATTAACAGGGTTACTCCAGGGAAATGCAGTCATAATATAAATTCCACCCACAGCTTGTACATTTGGTATTAAAAGATTTCTGATGCAGGGCCACTTTGGGAAAGCATTAACGTGTATCCACCTGTTGCTAAAACTCTGACAGGCAGACGTGGTATGTCTGATTATTTTTCTTTTTTTAAAAAAAAAGAAATAGCCACAAGATTGGCTAGGATGTCTAGTTCAATAGCTTTCCTTTTTATCTCAGAACTTGATTAACATTTATTTACTATATACTTTGCAAGGTGTGAGCTGGTGTGCTCGCCAATAATAATAACCCTTTCCAAACAATGAAAAAAACCACATATTTTGGAGCCTATTTCAATGACCCCCCAAGAACTTGTCAGTTGTACAGAGGACCACCCCATCCCCATTTTTTAATCTGAGGACTGGTGTTTGCTAAACCATTTTGAAGCAAGACGTTACCTTAGATTTATCAAACCAGATGCTTATTGCAAATTAATGGATACAGCAGTTACCAGAACTCACAAAAACACACTGAAGCCATGAATCACCTTTGAAGTCCGTAGTTCCTAACTAAATTGGAACCAGAACTTTGGTGCTTAATTGCAACAGGTAATTGATTCAAAGCAACCTCTTTTCTTCAAGCTTTGTCGCTATACAACCTTAGGAAAACTATGTCCAATAAATAAAACAATAATAGGTTTTAGGCTGCTATTTCTCATAATAATAAATTGTATGTTGCAACACTCACACAAAAACTAATATTTGTAATTGGCATTCGGGAACAAAGCACTGCAACACGTGAGCTGAAAATCAGAAGTGAAAAGTAGCTTCTGAGAATGTGCAAGAATCTATTTCCTGCAGAACTTGAAAACCGCTGCTACCTTCCCCTGGAGACATTTTGGATTAAGACACAGGGCTTTAGACTCAAAGGGTATGACTTCTGACTGAGCTTTTCTTAGCACCTCTTATTCAGAAATCAATGCTTTGCTTTGGGCTAGATTAGATGGGACATGGAAAAGTAGGATTGCCAGCTCCAGGTTGGGAATACCTGGAGATTTTACAGGTGGAGCCTGAGGAGGGCACAGTTTGGGGAGTGGGGGGGGGGGGACATTAGTGGGGTATAACCTCCCAAAGTGGCCATTTTCTCCAGAGGAACTGATCTCTGTTGCCTGGAGATCAGTTGTAATCCCAGGAGCTCTCCAGCCACCATCTGGAGATTGTCTTAAAAAGCAACCCCTTTCTTAAAATTCAGCTGCAGTGGATGGGGGTCACTGAATCTTATAAAGGCAGTGGAGGGGGAAGAAGAGAGAGTGACTACCCCTTCCCTGCAGCCCCCCCCCCCCAAGTCCTACTAGGGTAAGATAAGATGACAGCTTGAATGGGACCTTAGAACTCACTCCGAACTCACTCTTCCATGTAACTGTACCATTTCATTATTAATTTATTTAAAGCATTTCTATGGTGCTTTGTTAGAGAGAGAGAGAGAGAGAGGCTGGTTCAAGTGTTCCATATGACCAAGAATCTGAACCCAGGTCCCCCCGATAGGCTCTACCACACTGGATGTCACTGGAATACGATCTTATCTCAGGCTTTCAGGGAAGCCAGGGCTCCCCTTCTAGCTGAAAGTAAACACAAAGTACGCTTTCCCATAAAGTGACCTTTTACAATAGCCACCTCCCATGAACAAACAAAGGAGTAACCTTCTACCAAATTTTCATCTGTTCTCATAAACTTTTGTCTGCTGCCTACTGCTATACTTTGTCAGCTGGTTATTATTAAGAAGGAAACGGAGTCTGCTAAGTAACTTTTGCCCAGAAAACCTTAACGTGTCTCTGTATTGCTCCAGAAACTGGCCTGCAAGGACTCAGAGGTGTGGGGAAACCTCTTTTGACCCCCTGATGACCCAAAGCTCTTCCTCATGCTCTCTGCTTTCCCCTGTCCCCACAACTCCCTCCCTCTTGCTGCAATCACCTTTCCTTTCTTCTGCTTTTCTTCTTTCCTCATTGACAGACCACACTTTCCCTTCTTGGCTCTGCTCTCCCCCACACACTATTTCCTAGATAGCCCCATAATGACTACGGGGATTTTATGAGATGCTGGTCACCATTTGGGGGGTGTTAGTAGGGTTGCCAACTCCAAGCTGGCAAATCAAGGAGATCTGGGGACTGAGCTGGAGAAGGGGAGGATTTGGGAAGTGGTGGAACCTCTGCAGGGTATAATGGCATAGAATACACCCAATAACACAGCCATTTTCTCCAGGGGAACTGATCTCAGGGCAATTTCATGGGATCCCAGTCAGCTTTTTTTGTTAAGTTGTTTCTGTAGTTGAAGATGTTTTAACCCCTTTATGTTAAAAAAAAAGATTTTAGAGTGTGCTGCAAACCTAGGGGTTCTCCCGAATTTGCAGATACATCTCCCCAACCCATGGGTGGCCCCACTGTAGAGATTATTTGATCTGCACTGATGCGGCCATCTTGGAATTAGCTACATGGTGGTTTTGAGTATCCCAATGGCTGTCACCTACTTTCAGCCATCATGCATATATACAAACCCACAGATAGAAGACGGGATCTCACCATATTGACTTCCCCCTCTGTAGATATAGGTAATCAATCTACTATACCGTTTCCACCTGACCTGTAGTAAAATCCTCTTTAGGATTTGGCAGGATTTTTCAGGAAGTATAACTGACTGAACTCTTGAACCTGCCTCATCCTAAGTCAGATCAGTGGTCTACCTAGTTCAATACTATCTAATCTGACTGGCAGAAACACTTCAGGATCTCAGGAGCAGATAAGTTTCTTCTGACACCTGCTAGCTACCTAAGCCACAGCCTTTCTGTATAAGTTGCTAAGACGCAGATCTCTCCACCCTGCTCTCTCACGCTGAGGTAATTTAGTCTCCCTGTATGGGCTCTGCGTGAAATAAACCTCCTTTATTTTTAATCGTCTGTGAGCCAAGAACATGAATTGCTGTTATGTGACAGATGAGCACCCATCATGTTTTGAACTTTTAGGAATTTTAAAGGAGTCCAGTGTAACGGGTAAGACAAAAAAAGTCATTTCCCACAGGAAAATGGACCACCCATTCCCCGTTTACGTCATAGAGCTAACTGGAGCTGCTTTCTCTACAGCAGCCGACCAGGGAACTGTAGGGGTTAGAGTGCTGGGTTGGGGAAGTCCCAGTTCAAGACCCCATTTATTCATGAAGCTTACTGGGGGACTCTGAGCCAGTCCCATTCCCTCTGCCTAACCTTCTTCACAGGACTGTTGTGATTTTAAAAGGGGAAGTCCGAACCATGTACACTACACTGTACTCCTTGAAGGAAAGAGAGGTTTAAAATGTCACTGCTCATGAAGTGGGAGGTGGGAACTCATACATCCACCTAAGGTAGCTTGCAGAATCGTTTTCTTGCAGTTGCTTTTAAGAGAGGGAAAGAGTAAGAGAAGTAAAACAACAGACTTGTCAGCTCTCTCTAGGTCTGCATTTTCATATCAGGAGAATTTGCACATGACATTTCTGCCTGTTATGCAATGGTTAATGACACAAGAGTCATGTTAGATGACAAACAGAAACCCTGTCAAGTACAAATATGGGCAGTTACTGAGCATATGCAAAGTTCCTTCCCTTCACTACTGAGTAACCACACCCTTCCCATGCACATATTTGAGATTAATAGCTTCTGGATCAGAGGGTGTGATTCCTTTCAGGTCTTGCGCCCTGCTCTCTCAGAAATTAAGCATCATTACCAACAAATAGTTGCTAGCACTTGAAAGGAAGCATTAGCAATGTAAATCACTAAGCCACATTTGGTAGAACTAAAAATAGCACCGCAGAGGAGCCAGTCTGTATCTTCAAATGAAAGATCTCATTATACTGTCTTGGACTGGATGATTATTTGGTATAATGGAGGGAGTGCCTGACACTTGGACCAGGAAGACCCAAGTTCAAATTCCTGCTCCTCTTAATGGGTCACCTCAGTCTCAATCTCAGCCTGATCTACTTCATGGAGCTGATGTAACAGAGAAAGCCTCATGTATGTTGCTCTGTGCAGCATAAAAGTATTAACAAGTCAACAACATCATCTTTAAAAAACATTATAGTGGGACATGGCCTCCTGCAGCAGTGAATTTTTAAAAAATGTCCATGTATGTCTTTGTTTGTCTATTAAAAATGTACCTCTTCAGCTTTCTTATCGGTCTCTTCGGCCTAAGGGTACACAGAAAGCCTTCACTCAATATTTGACAACGAACGCATGACATGTATACAAACAACCACTTTTTTTTTTGTCAGCACGCTCTTTATGACTGTCAGCAGCTTCCATTTCCCCCCCCCCCATCAGATTTTTCTTAATTTGTTTAAGAAGAAGAAGAGATTGGATTTATATCCCACCCTTCACTACCTGAAGGAGTCTCAGGGCGGCTTACAAACTCCTTTCCCTTCCCCTCCCCACAACAGACACCCTGTGAGGTGGGTGGGGCTGAGAGAGCTCGGATAGAAACTGTTCTTTTTCAAGAACAGCTCTGACAGAACTACGGCTTGCCCAAGGTCATCCAGCAGGTGCAAGTGGAGGAGTGGGGAATCAAACCCAGTTCTCCCAGGTTGGAGTCAGCGCACTTAACCACTACACCAAACTGGCTCTCTTAACCCCTTCATTGCTCAGATACTTGTTGCATCAGGAACTCTGGTTTCTAAAAGACGTTCCAGGGTGACCAAGCTCATTAAGTATACTTACTGCTCTACTATTTTCATATTCATTAATGAGTTTTCATATCAAGGCATAACTTTGCCTGCTAACATGTAATTACATATTCCTTGTATATTAAAAAAATAGCTAATCACAGTTCTCTAAATTTTCTTACTTTATTGTCAGCTTTGTGAAAGCCTTCCTCATATTTGGGTTTGCCCTTTATTCAAAAGAATTTTTACAAAACTCCACAAGTACATATACACTTGACTTTAGCAGGACCAGTCTCTCAGAACATTCAAATGACACTACATAAATTTTGTGCAATGAGAAGTGAACACCTGTTCAAAACCCCATTCCTCCTTGAGGCAAACTTTGAAGCTTTAGGAATGTCCTTCCCTGCTAGCCTAACCCACCCTCATAGGATAGTTGCAAGAACAAAATGGATAGACTCAAACAGAGGAGACAGAAGTTATGTGTAAATTGTGCGCTGAAGTAAATCCTGTTCCTTTTACAATGGATACATAATCTATATTGCAATCCTATGTATGCTTACTCAGGATTAAATCCCGCTGGAACTAATTCCCAAGTTAAGTGAGCATAGGATTCCATAGGTTATCAAAGTGCATTTGCAGGTTAAGGTGTAATGCTAAACATACTGACTGGAAAATGAACAAAGCAGGACTTCAAGCAAGAATTTTTATTACTGAACTCTTAAATGAGACCTCCATCTTGGTGCTCAATGGCTGCTTTCCACTGAGAGACACATTTCCCATTTTCTGTTTTATTGGGAAATACCAGATGGATTTAATGTTCCTTCCCTTCCCTGCATTCTAGCATCAGGGTGACAACTGAGCAACCAGCAATTTTCCAGACATATTGAACAAGGTATCCCCAGCTCTGTTAATGTAACTGTTGTGGCACAATCCTCTTTTTTGGAGATTTCTTCCCAAGGGAACTTGTTCTGGAAAAAGGTCTGTGGAGTCTGTCTCTAGGGTTCCAGAATAGCCAAGGTCCAGGAACAGAATGAGGTGGCAGAATTCTGGAGTGCATCACTTTGAGACAGCAGCCGGGGGGATCATATTTTTGAGTGTTTCCCCACTTTGGAAGGGAAAACAGGCAGGAAGCAAGTGTTCCTGGGGCAATTGTTCAAAAATGTTTCCCCCAACATGTCTGAGGTGGTACAATCCAACATTTTAACACTCCCACCCCAATTCCGAATGGCAGTTCTACCACTACTTTTCAATACTGTATACTTGACATGTGAGGCTCATCCACCTGTATTTAAAATATATTCAGCCGGGAGAAAGAGATATTTCAGTTAATACTTATATATGTTCCACTGATACTTACCTGCCTGGGTTATTATACTGGCGAAAAGAGTCAACTCCTGTGACAAACTGATTCAGCTGCCAAAACGTGACGTGTGAATAACTTGTGTCTGCGCAGGTGACAAAGTCTTTTTGAACTATGTATTTGTGCAGGAACACACAGCGCTTTAAGCACAGACTGGGTATCTCTCTTATTATCCAAGATATTTTTGCCATACTGCATTCCATGCAGGCCAGATTTCCAACATGGGAGACCACCTCACAAGAGTGAGGAACACACACCGGATTTATTTTGCTACAAGCGTTTATGTAGGGAAACCACCCTGCGTTTCCCACATGTGTACTCTTTTAGCGTGGGCATGAAGATGATCTTTGTGTAGGAAAACTGTCACGTGTAAAGCTGCCCCTGTCACCAACCATGTACAGTTACACACTGCCAGACACAAGCACAACAACTTCAAGGTGTGCTATTTATCTGAGACCAAGCACATGCTTGTCTGTTATGATCATTATGTTGCAAAACTGGCCAAACTCGTAAATTGTAACCATTTACCTAAATTCCTCATGATTCTGCTCAAGCGAGGCCTCTTTCCCCCTTCACTGCAAAGCTATTCTTGATATACCCGTAATAGGGAGACAGTTCAAAGTGACTCTCGCTTATAGTAAACTCTATAATTACTTTTTGTTAATTAATCATGCCAACACCATGACTGCATGGTGGGTTGCTTAATATATCCACACTAAGACTGACAGTAGTTTGCCATGTTTTATTGGTAAGCTGACAGCAGGGGGCAAGTCCTAACTATGTCTAGAACTAATTTTCGCCCTGGAGTTCAACAGGAGACAGATCTAGGTCATTTAATTAAAGGTTTTGTTTTTTTTTTAATGGGTGGACCTTTCACCTCCTGCAGTCAAGTGCATAACAGTTACAGAAGAGAGGAGCCACCAAGTTATCTAAGTGATCAGTTGTGGAGGCACTCTAACGCCATCTCTAGATTTCCCAAAGCAAGATCTTTGACTTCCTCAAAGCCAAAGTGATACTATTAAAAGGCAGTGGCACCTCTGGCATACCCAGACAAGGACAATTTGAGCGGCAGACAGTAGCAGCCAGGGGGTAAATCTTTCGGTCCCACATCTCCATCCAATAAGATTTATGTAACACACTCACTGAAATAATACTGAGTGGTTTCTAAGCGCTTTAGCAATCTCCCCCCCCCCCCCTCCACTTTTCAGAGCTTGAGCATTTCTGCAGACTTCACAGTGGCCCCATAAACACTTTTTAAAAAATGCACTCAACTTTCAGGCTTGGTGCACAACTTCATACCCTTTCAGTGACTTTTCATATTAGGCAATTTCTCCTCCAGGCTTCTGTGTTTTTCTATCACTTCTAGAGGAAGCAAACCAGGGCTTAGTTCTAAGTCCCATAATCCTATCTGAGTTCTGGTTTTGCCCCCTTAAAGGTGAGAGAAAATACCCAAACTTCAGTTCAACTAGATGAACTATTCCTGGGGGAGATTGCTCCTGCAGCTTCAGAACTTATTGACACAACGGAGGAGATTAAAGATCATTTTCATGCACGAAAACTCAATCCGATTTTCCTTAAAACTTGTCTGCGGTGTGGTTAAAAGGTACTGATCTTGAGTGTCCTGAGAGTGCAAACTGTCACAGTCTTGCCTTCCTGGTAAGAATCAATGTCAAAGAAGACCTGGATAACCTTAGACCCTTCTCTTTTTCTTGAATTTTTTAGTGTGTTTTTTTTAAAAAAAGATCATGCACATGAAAACAGCGCAAGCAAGAACTTCATTTCCCACCCAATGTTGGCGCTTAGCTTTCTCTACAGAAGGAAAGGAGTCCTGATATTGGGGGGAAAAGTCTCAAGAGCATTACTCACCACCAGTGGAATGGAGCAAATCAGCACCACCAAGGATGTGGCAATGAGCAAAATAACCATTTGGATCTCTGCCCCGGCCATGCGTCGGAAGCTCCTGCGCCGGCGAAAGTCTGACAAGCGGCTGGAGGTGGCGTCCGTCCCCAAGGAGGTGCGCCGCATGAACTGGCGGTGCATGCGGATGAGGGCCATGCAGACCAAGACGTTGGAGACCACTGTGACCATGATCAAGAAGGAGCTGAAGCCGGCGTACATGTAGGAGTAAGCGGCATAGGTGGACACGTTGGTCCGCCAGTCTATGAAGCACCACGTCTGGGGGTACTGCAGGGTGGTTTTGCCCAGCCCCATGCTGGGCAAAGCACAGAAGAGGACATTGGAGACGTAGATGGCAAAGAGGGTCAGCCCGGCCAGCTTCTTATCCACGTAATGGTTGTAGAAGTACGCGTGGTTGATGGCCAGGTACCTCTCAATAGACATGGCGCAGATGATGCTGAGTCCAGAGAGCCCGAAGAAGAGCAGGATGAAGGAGCTGTATTCACACAGCTGGTCCCCCCCGGGCCACTTATTCTGCAGGTAGGTGACGATGGTCACCGGGCTGACCAAACAGGTGCCGAGGAGGTCGGTGACCGCCAAGCCGCACACCAGCGTGTAGAAGGTCGTCTCCTTCTGCTCCTTCCGGGACTTGCAGAGCACGACGATGGCGATCAGGTTGCCCACCACCCCGAAGATGAACATGATCGTGGGAATGGTCGGGGCTCGGCCGCTTTCGACAGCCCCGCCGGCGGTCTCGTTGGAGGAGCTGTTGGCCGCAGGGATCATGGTGTGGTTGAAAGACATGGCGAGGGGCCGGTCGCCCCCGGGGCGGGGGGGGGGGGGGGGATGGTCTTCTTCAAGACGGAAAGTCACAAACAAGCGGCCAAAGGGCAGAGGATCCAAAGGGAAGGCTACGCATCTGACTTAGGGAAGAAATCTTGTGTTTCAAAGGTAGATCTAGACCGGGATGGGGCGGGGGAGCTAGGCTTTTTCTTTTTTAAAAAAAGTTTAGTGGGCCGGGGGGGGGGGGCGACGACTCAATAAAAACAAAATTCTCAGCCTCTCCCCCTCCGGCTTCATACAAATCTGCCACTCAGAAGGCGGCGCCTGTTCTTTCCCGGCCGACACGCAGGGTGGCTTTCCCGACTTCCTCCTGGCGAGTTCTCTTTTCTTCCCCCAACTCGGTCTTGCGCTTTTCGAAAGCAAGCGTGCAAATCGAGCCCGCCTTTTGTCACAACTGGATTTTCCAGCCTCCCCTTTCTAGTAAAAGCTGCTCTCTCTTTTCTCTCCCCCAGGCCGCTGCAATGCAAGCGACTTCAAAAATAAAATATATTTCCACCCACGTGTTTGGGCGCTGCAAGACGGTCCCCAATAGAAAAGATCAATGGCAAGTAATTCCCCCCCCTCCCCTCCGGAGAGATGTCGATCAGATCCTCTCCGGCAGAGAAGCGGGAGCGCGACGGCGATGCAACTGCAAAGTCTGGGGCTTTTCGACCCTCCCGGGCGCTTCGATCGGAGGGTCTAGCGGTCTCTCTGGCTCACAGCCCCTTCCGAGGCACGCGGGCTGCTTTTTGCAATCCAAGCTGGGATGCGGGAGAAGGCAAGACGCGTTCGGGTCCGGCGCATCTCCTCTCCCCGGACCATGTGCTCCTACCAGCCCGAGACTTGCTCAACTCACTCGCCGACCGCTTGCAAATCCGCCCCCTTCAAATTTCTCCAGCCTGGGAGGCAGCTTGACTGGGCTCCGCCTTTGGCCGCCTCTCATTGGTCCAGGCGCGGGGGGAGGACCCGGCCGCTTCCGTGCGCCGCTTGCAAAAGCCGGCGGGCGACCGGAGCGCGCAGTTGAGCAGAAAAGGAGGTGGCTCGTCTACGGCGGCGTTGGACTCGGCGTTCGTTGGTGCGGTTTCATAAAATTTCTGTTATCTGTACTGTTCCACGCTGGCCGTGAACATGGCACCCTACAGCGTTAAACGTATATTTGTACGCCGCTTTTCTCCCGGATGGGTTCCCAGAGCGGCTTAAAATAGGAAGCCCTGTCTCCGGTTGGTTCCCTTTTAACCCAACAGATGAGGAAAACCTCCAGCCAGTCGCTCCTTCCCAAACGGCGAGAAACATAACAGCTGTCTGCTCTCCATCCCGTGTTTACGCGGGCCGATTCTTAATACGCAACAGGATCAAGTAGGAATATATTACCTGGCCTGCACCGCTTCAGGCTGCGTACAGGAGGTTGCAGGTGGCATCGCGCCTCTTTTAAAAGGCGCCCTTCTCATGGGAAAATAGCACGCAAGTCAGAACTTAAAAGACAGTTCCCTGAAATGCTAGCTTTCTACATTCAAGCGGCTGGAATTGTTATTGCGGGGAGGAGGAGCGGAGCACTCAGACTTGCCAGCCTCCACCTGCAGGGTTGAAACGGTAGAGCCTTGGGAAAGTTCAACACTTCGCTCTGCTAACATGCATAGGATCCAAGACAGGCTTCAGGAGGGTTCATTTACTTCCAAGGGTTGTAGTGTACTGGGACCAAATAGAATGCTGGCGATGTAGCAATAATGCTTACCCTTTAAGTAGTAAATGCACCTTGCAGTCTTAAGAACACCTTGAGAACCAGTTTGCTGTAGTGGGCAATGCTCCCTCTAAGCTGTGGAGTCTGGTGAGCAAAAATTCTACTTTGTGAGCTACTGGCATTAAAGTTGTGAGTGAGCGATTTTGCTGCTGTGTAAATTAGTTTGCTCTGGAGCCTTCCTTCCTGAGCTAAGACAAAAATGTGTGAGCTGGAGGCTAAAAAACTGAGCTAGCTCACACTAACTCAGCTTAGAGGGAACACTGGTGGTTCAGAGCATTGGACTAGGATCAAGGAGACCGGGCTTCAGATCTCCACTCTGCCATGGAAACTGGCTGGTTGACCTTGGGCCAGTCACACACTCTCAGCCTAACCTACCTCACAAGGTTGTTGTGAGGATAAAATAGAGGAGAGGAAAATGATGCAAGTCCCTTTGGTGTCCCCTTTTTGGGGAAAAGGTGGGTTATAAATGAAATAAACTGTCCTACGAGTAAGGGCTGCTGGATGGATCCAAGTAGGATTTGAGTAGACCTACTTAGGATGGCACTGAGAAAACAGGTCACGGATGCCTAACAATTATGAAGATTGCTCTTTAATTTACACAGCAGTTTCAGGTTGCAGGTGACAAAATAAGGCATTATATTAATACAAAACAACTTCCCTATCATAAAAAAAAAATCAGACTTGCTTGTTATTTGTTGCTTTTTGCAGGCCCCGCATGGGTGTGATAGAACCGGAGCATGCCCCTTTACATCCTGTGTTTCAGTAAGAGAGTTAAGCACTGACTGAGACCACCTCTCCTGTTGAATTCAGCGGGATTCAAAAGTCCTTGGCTGGTTCAGGCCGCCAGGTGTGGCACTAAAGGCAACGCTTGAGTTTGTTTCTTCCCTGTCCGTAGTACTTTTCCTGCATGTTACAGAGGGCAATCCTGACATAGGAGACATCCAGAATGGTGTTGTGGTTAGAGTTTTGGTCTAGGGTCTTGGAGATCCAGATTCAAATCCCCAGTTGGGTATGGAAGAGCCACACGTTTCACACCCACTAAATAACACATTTTCAATCCACTTTCAATGAGTTTTGCACCTGAGGGTGATTTTGCATCTAGCATTCACTCCTCATTTTCTCAACTGAGAGGAAAACATACAGCACAAAACCACATTCAAATACCTCGGGACAACACTGTACTGACTGCAAAGTCACCCCTGAATGGCCACAAAACAGCCATAACAATACAATAAAATCTGATAAAGCGAAAGTGGCATGCAATGTGGAAGCGACCATAAAACCTGATGATCAAAGGAGGTAAAGGCAGCACGCAATGTTCCAACGTGGGTTTGCTAAAACAACGGAGGGAAAAGCCAATGCAGAATCAGCCTGAATTTTACTGTATGAAATGGAAAAATTCACTTGCAAACTGTCACTGAAGTGGATTGAAACTGCAGTATTTAGCATGTGTGAAAGCACCTCCATGGACCTTTCATTTTTTCTCTCTGTGTTCAGCCTAACCAATCAAACAGGGCTGTGTGTGTGTGTGAGAAAGAGAGAGGATAAAAGGCAGGAGGGGAGAACAGTGTTAGAAGATGCTTTGAGTCCCAACTGAGGAGAAAAGTGGAGTATAAATAAAATATGCAAGTACTGAACAGGGGGCAGTTCCAACTCTTCCAGATATGTCTGGTCTAGTTAGGGTTACAGCCTTAATTGTTTTAACCCGTGGGCTCCTCCCTGCATTTTCCAGCTGCATAGCATACAGAATTGCGAACGGGTGCAGCTTTTCCCAGTTTGGAATCACCGCCCTGGCAACTCAGCCTGCTCTTCCGCCTTGACCAGCAGCCTAGAATGCAGAAGTGTAGCAAAAGAAGCTTTAAGGCCACGGTCACATGGACCTTTAAAGTAGGAGGAACTGTTGTTTCCTCCTGCATTTAAAGGGACCATTCACAACGGCCGGGAGAACTCCTGCGCCAAAGTGGGCTCAATCGCAGGTTCCTCCCGCATTTTCCAACCCCGGGAAAATCAAGTATAATCAAGTGTAACCATCCCAACCCGAATTTTAAAAAATGGTCCCTTTAAATCTGGGAGCCCTCCCAGATTTAAACGCCCGTATGACAACAGCCTAATTGTAAATCTCCATGCCAGAAAATCTTTGTCTGGTTTCTGTTTGCCAGAGTGCTGTGAATCTCTGGTGTTGGGGTTACAAACTCTGGCTTGGGAAATTCCTGGAGATTTCGGGGTGCTAACTGGGAATGGCAGAGAAGGGGGTTTGGAACCCCTCCCCAGGTTCTTCCCCTTCCCCAAAGCTCCCAGGGTCTGGAGCCAGATGACTGGCAATTCTGCGGCCAACTGAGATCAGGACAAGGCAGGAAGGGACTGGGAAGTTAAACCCTTTCACCCCTGCTGTTTCCAAGGCCATCTTTACTCTTTAAAGAAAAAAGAAGGGCAAGACAGATGCCTTCATCCCCCTCCCCCCCCATGGCTAATAACAGCGTAGTGGGAGTGGTTTCAATTGGTGAAACCACATGGGCATGAAGAAAGGCATGTGTAAATCTGACCTGAATTAGCAGAGCATTAATTGTCCCACGTGGCTATAATGTTAGCAAGCCTGTCCTCCTTAGGTAGGTGTGGCTTTTATTTTCCATTGGTTGGTGCTTGTGGTGTTGCAATTTAATTACCTTTCCAGAAGCCTTGAACCTCCTCTGTAAAGTGTTGTTCTCTGCTTTGAGGACCGCTGCCATTCTGTTGGCTTTCTTCTACAGATCAAGGCGATTTACCACGTTTAAAAATAGCTTTTTATTAAAATGCATTGAAACAAGTTGTCTCTTAAAACTGCACTATCTCAACATCTCCCCATCTGGCCGAGGTGACTAATATCTCATGGTTTATGTTAGGTGTCGTACTCCTGCAGCAGTTCACAAACTACACTATTTAAACATAGAACTGTGTATTTCCCTAAGGGGGAAATGCTTCTAAGCTGTCTCTTCTCGGAAGGAAGTCTTGATAGATCTACCTACTGCCCTCAGTATGAGCAAAACAACAGTAGCCCTTAGAGAACTCTGTGCAATATTGAAACTGGTGGTTCCCGCTCTGTATGCTTGAGCACACTAATAAGCCAGAAGGACTGGAGTGTGCCGTGAACAATTGAGAGGAAGGACTGAAGTGTGCCATGAACAATTAAGAGTCCATGTGCAATGCACCTGCCACTCTGCATCCCGCAGAGCAGGAAGGCCCTGTATACCATTAACCTCCTTTGCTAATTGGCCAACCTAGAGAAGCAGTAGAACACACTGGGATTCTCTGTTGCTTCCTGTACTACCAGTGATGGATGCAGGGCAATCCCAGAATCCCCTTCAGTGGCTAGAAAGCCTGGTCCCATTCCTGAGTCCCAGCTGATCAGCTTAGAGGGAGCCCTGCCATGGATAACCAAAAAGCTAGCTCAGTTTTTTAGCCTCCGGCTCACACATTTTTGCCTTAGCTCAGGAAGGATGCCTCCAGAGCAGACTAATTTATGCAGCAGCCAAACCACTCGCTCGCAACTTTAATGCCAGTCGCTCTCAAAGTTGAATTTTTGCTCACAAGATTCCACAACTTAGAGGGAGCATTGGTCCACAGTATCCATAAAACTCTCCTCCAACACCACATTTCAAATCAAACAATTTTCTTCTTGTTAACTTCCTTCGTTGTCCAGCTTTCACATACGTACAAAGCAATGGGTGATAATACCATAGTATGAATTATCTTGACCTTGGTCTCCAGGGTCACATCTTTATATTTAAGGGTCTTTTCAATGTCCTTCATGACTGCCGTTCCCAGTCTCAATCTTCTGATTTCTGGGTTGCAGTCTTCCTTTTGGTTAATAATTGAAGGCAAGGAATAGAAAATCTTTAACAATTTCAATTTCTTCTCTTTGATGCTTCTATTTACAATTTTAAGATGATACATGGACAGTATGCTTATAATAAAGTATAATGTTGAGAGTCTTATTTATTCCAATACTCTTAGTATCAATTTATACACTCTTGACCAAAACCTCAGATGTACTTCTTCATCTTTCCCTTGAAGAAACATGCTTAATGTATTGATCTCTGCCATATCCAGTAGTCTCTGAATTAGTTCTTCCTTTGATGGTATTTTTTTCCAATTTCCAGTATTTAGCAAATAAAATTCTACCCACTGTAACAATTTCAATTCCTTGTCAAGCTTAGATTTATGTAGTTCCTCAGTGGTCACTACTTTTGTCTTCTTAATGTTCAGCTGTAACCCTGCCTTGAGCCGGTGCACGCTGGCTAGGCGGGATATGAATCCAGATAAATAAATAAATTTGGCACTTTCTGCTTTGATCTCTATTGGTAGTTTTGTCAGGAGGTCATTTTAATAAAGGGAACAGAAACTGAATTGGCCATGAGGGTGCCTTCCTAAAGGGAATACTGTTGCAGCAGATTGCACCATTCATTGCATGCATTATCTTGTTGTACTTTGTTGTTTTTGTAATTTTTGTAATCCAGCTGTTGCATTGTTTATGCCGTGTCCTGTACTGTTTTTTTCTTTACTGCACTGTTTTTTTCTAATTTTGTCCCCCACCTGAGTCTCAGCAAGAAAGATAGAGTACAACTAAAGTAAACAGACAAATATATCTGGACTATCCCATGGTTACAAGGAAGAGTCCTTGTCTATTGTTATGGAGAAAATAGGTACACATCTGTGGGAAGGGTTGAAAAGTGTCAGGGGCCCTTTAAGTGCCACCAGTGAAGAGTAGGAGATTCCGGTCCGGCTCCACAGCTCTGCTTCCTAAGCTGGGGGAAGGGCAGATGTGAGGAGGAGTTGGGTGGCACGGGGCATGAGAGGGACACATGCACGGGTCATTTCGTAGAAAAAAAGGTGCAGGAGCTCTTTAGCACAACTCATTAGCATAATTCATTTGCATATGCCACACCCCCTGACATCACCAGAACTGTGTTAGAAGGCAACACCCACCGCTCAGGCTCCAGCTCAGAAATCTCCAACTCAGAGCTGGCGAGCCAGTTTTACACTTTGACTAAAGACACTTTCCGTTTCCTTTGCTCTTGCAGGGAAGCTACCCTACAACAAGCATGAAAATACAGATCAAGTTAGTATGCTTTTGCTTTTTTTCCCACAACACATCACCATATGTGCCCGCTCCTGGGCTTGTTACTCCCGGAACAGCGTTCCTGCACGTTCCTGCTCAAAATGACCCCTGAGACCCCTTAGGGTAGAGAAAAGCAGGGTTTAAAAAACAACTCTTCTTCTCCCTGACTGGGTGCCTGTCATTCCGGTGTACTTTGTTAACAACTTCAAATAATGGAATAACCAGATTTGTTATTTGTTTGTACTTATCTAAAGTCTTACAGCAGAACAGTGTACATTAGAATTTTGAAGTGCACGGTATACAGTTTCCTTTGTGTCTTATGTTTTGGATGACCCTGCATAGCAGCCAAGATCTGATGAGATCAGGCTAGCCTGGGACATCCAAGTCGGGGTTTACAGTAGTGAGCCTTTACAGAATGCTGCTTTGGGCGTGTTTTTTCGGGAAGGTAAGACTGTTTTTGGTTCCCCCGCCAGCAGGACTGGCTGGAGTAATTTTCACACCTGAAAACTCAAAACAAATCCCTCTTTCGTTATTTTTCTTCTGCTTGTGTGGCACAGAGTGGGAAGTGAGAGGGAGTAAAAAGGGGAAAAAAACAACCCTGGAATCTCCAGCCTGTACTGGCAGTGTCGAGTCACTGCACTGTAAACCAGCCCTGCCCGTTTGTTTGTACTGCTGAGCTAGCCACTGAACGTACTTGGCTAGTTTCAGTTCTTCAATGTTTATATGGGGTGAGATAATTGAGGGCGGGGGGGAGGGGGGAGACAGCTTTCTTACGCGGCCAGACTTAAGGTTGCATAGCAGAGTGGGGATTTGAACCCAGGTCTCCCAGAACCTAATCCCAACACTCTGATCATGGCACAATGCCTTGTGCATTGCATGGTGCACACTAAATTTGTGTAATAGGATCACCAACTGGGAAATTCCTGGAGTTTTGGGAATAGAGCCTGAGGAAGATGGGGTTTGGAGAGGAAAGGGACGTCCATGGGGTGTAATGCCATAGACCCCAACCTCCAAAACCACCTTTTTCTCCAAGGGAACTGATATTTGTAGTCTGGAGATTTGTTGTAATTCTGAGCGATCTCCAGGCCTCACCTGGAGGTTGGCAACCCTAGTATCAGTACAGTGCCTTCTGGGATCACTGAGCACTGCGCAAGAACAAGCACTGAGCACTGTACACTGAACAAGACTTTCTTTCTCTGACAGATACGGCCACTGAACACAGCCAGAATTTCTGGTATTAAACCAAAATCTGCCATTTGTTGCATGGGTGTTTGAGGCCCCTAATAGTTTCCCAGTTCCTAAGCTGTACATATCTCCGCTTTCCGTAGGCAAAGTCCCCTGACTAGCTGTGAGTCATGCAAAGTAAACACAATGCTTAACCAAGTTTTCCTGAGGTTTAAAAACTTGAAACAAAATGAAAATGAAAATAAGAGATAGAATGGCTCCATGTCTGGAAAAGAGAGGGGGACTTCCGAGACTTTGCAATGACCCTGAGGAAAGATCAGAAAGCCTCAGTGCTTTCCAGTCCTTTCTGAAACTGGGTCACCCCAGTGCTGGTGTGGTTGTCGGTACTGTGCAGTGGCGACAGGACTTCCACATGTCAGGTTCACCCACAGTTTCCCTGCCTCAGTCCCTCAGCAGCAGCCATCCATCCCTCCACCAGACCAGTGGGGCTTTTTCAGTTTTTTAAATCAGCAATTAATCAGCACGGAGAAGGGTTGCCAGGTCTCCCCTGGCCACCAGCAGGGCTTGGGGCGGTAGGGTTGCCAGATCCAGGTTGGGTAACTCTGTGGAGCACAGCCAGCTTGGAAGGCAGGACCGGTTAGACTGGGGAGTCAGAGGATAAGCTCCTCCCCTTCAGGATCAAAGATCCTGCCTTTGGAAGAGGGAGGAGCTTCCCAGGAGTAAGGAGGACTGCCCCACTCTGGACCACTGAGAAGGAAGCTTCACGGTAAGTGTACAGATCTTCCATTTTGAGACTCCTTAAGGTAAAGAAATGCAGGGTATAAATTTCTTCTTCAGCACGGGTGAGATTTGAACCAAGGGCCTTACGGCTTACCAGTGAATTTACTTAAGCAACTGTGCTTCACTAGTTGTCACTGTATTTGGGAGATCAGCTGGACTTTCTACTGGAACCAATCAGAGGCTTTCAAACAAGAATGCAATTTTCATTATACACAAATAGCTGTTCCTGTTTCAGCGTTCGATTTCTAAAATCAGAGGGGACCGTATTTGAGTCCCCGGAATCATATCTTTAGCTGGGAACACATCCTCTAAACCCTGATAAGTTCACTCATTATTGCAAGAAATGCATTCTACTCATATTCTCTGGTACTCTTGTTTTTACTTTTAGTTGTGCACAAATGAAGTCTTGTTCATGCCTCAGAGCGTCTTGTGGTGTTAGCTGGTCTGGAGTGTTTTCACACGTGAGTCTAAACCTTGGCCATTACTATGCCCGTTGTGTTAATTCCTTATTGTTGCATCAGTAGATGTCAAAGTGGACAAGAGGCATTTGTAATGTGAATGAGCCTTCTGACCAGTTTGGGCTTTCAATCCACATTACAGACCCAGACAAAACAAGAGGGATTTGAAGCCAAGCATGAGAAAATGCCCTCAGCCTCACGTTCTAGCTTTCGATTAATCACTCAAAGTCAGACATGTTGGAATGCACATGTAAAGTTTCCTTTCAGAACCCTGTCTCAGGCTTGAGCTGAAGAAAGGGTAAAGGAAATCTAATATGATTGCAGATAACAGAACCATTGTGGCTTTTCTGTAAACGAGGGACAATTGATGCACGTTGGCTCAGAAGGAAGTTGTGGGCTGATGCCATGCTGAAGCCACAGAGTTTTCACCTTCCTTGCAGTTTCTAACACGTGGTTTCCAAATGGAAGAATGTAAGAGCAGCCTTGGTAGATTTCTTAGTAAGTCAGCACAACCGTCTCTCCAGCAGTGTTGAATCAAATACTAGAAACTCCCACGCCTGGCATGAAGTCAGTTACCCGCCCCAGTTTGTACCCAGTGCCTTTCCCGCCTTATCTTCAACTCCTCCTCATGATCCTTGAGGCCTGCACCTCAGTGTCGAGTACCATTTTGGGATGCTATGGTAACTCAAAATGATGCTCAAATTTCAGTTTTGATGACATCACTTAACGGTATAGGGATTTCTTCCTCCTCTTTTTCACAAACTGTTTTTCTTTTTCCTTCAAGCTGTGTGTTTGGGAGAGCAGTGGTTTCCTGGGTTTGCAGAACTCTAAATTGTGGCCACAGCAGGCCCCATTGTGTGGATGGTGTGATCCCCACAGTGGAGGGAGCAGTCCTTGGCTTTCAGAGATACTTAACAGCTGTTGCTAGGACTTCCCTCAATGAATTTGTCTAATCCTTTATCTGACACCGCCTAAAATAGCGGCCATCAGCTTGTCTGGCATTCCATAATTGCTCTTTATAATTACAGCCAATACTTTACGATCCATTCAGAGAGGGATTTGATGTATTTCGGACACCACCTCATGAGACAGTGTTTAAGGGTGGGTGTGAGCATGGAAAGAGTCCTATGAGAGAAGAAAGAATTATGAGAGGGATAACCAGAAACTCAAAGGCTCTTTGATGTCTTGAGTAATTCCTTAGCCTGCACGTGCTGGAGCAGGGGTGGAGGAAGGCCGAGGAGGCAAAGTGGACTTCAGCCATTTCAAACTACAGGTCAGTTGTACTGCTTGAAATAAAAAATGCACATTGTAAAAAAAAAAAAAGTAGCACTCCAAGGAGAAAAATTCTAAGCTATTCTGTGCTGGTTTACTCTGTAGGTAGTGCTGAATGTCGGGGAACATTCTAGAAGTGATTCCCCCTTATGTAGTTTAAGAACAGATGAGTTTCCTCAACAAGCCAAACAGCATCTCTCCAGGCCACTTCAGTTCAGGAAAATGGCAAGAAGGTGTAGGGCTGAAGTCCCTCAGCACAACTGCTGCAATCATAATCCTAATAAAAAATTGTGTACATGGCAATTGAGGAGAACCTGCACCTCACGTTCTACTGTTACACAGAATGGGGACTCCAGATCTAACCTGTATACTCTGTAATGCATAGTTCAATATAATGTTTCAGTCACTACTCCCATCTCAACATGCTGCCGCATTCACTTTTTTGAGGAACATAAAAGAAGCCATGTTGGATCAGGCCAATGGCACATCCACTCCAACACTCTGTGTCACACAGTGACCAAACCGCAGGTTACATAAGGAGGTCCACCAGCTGGGCCTTTATCAGTTTATTAAAAATGGAAATTCAGAGTTAGTTTTTGTATGTCCATTTTTACCAAAAATTCTGTGCAATTTTAAAATAATCCCTTTGAATTACTGGCTATGCTTCCCCCTAGGATTGCCAAATCTGGGTTGGAAAATACCTGGAGACTGGGGGTGGAGCCAGGAGAGGGCGGGGTTTGGGGAGGGGAGGGGCCTCAGCAGGGTACAATGCCATAGAGTCCACCCTTCAAAGCATCCATTTTCTCCAGGGGAGCTGATCTCTGTCAGCTGGAGATCAGTTGTGAAAGCGGGAGATCCCCAGGCCACACCTGGAGGCTGGCAGCCCTACTCCCCCCCCCCCGAAATTTTGCTCCTGCCCTTTAATCAGGAGCCCCAAAATGATCCTTTAAAAGGTGGGGAGACTTTTACTTATTCAACAATGTTATCTATTTCTTGGGATTGTGATTCATGCGGTTAGATGACTCATTTACCTTTCGCCAAGATGACAGCACCAGTGTTACGTTTGTTATGCCTGCAGCAGAAGGGGGGGGGGGGGAGGCAGCAAGGCTCCGAACTGGAGTGGGTTTGGGTTAAAACAAGCATGAAGGTCACTTTCAATGCAATCCTAAACTGTTACACTCTTCTATGCCCACTGACTTCAATGAAGTTAGAAACAGGGATGTGCATCTTTGGGAAGGGGAAGTATTTTTTGGATTTGAAGAAGAGTAAGGCTTTTTTTTTAAGGGTGGGAAGCATAATTACTGGTACTCAGGCCCTCTGGTGCTGTTTTGGGATTTGGGTTCAGGTTTCCCCCCAGCATTCCAGAATTATTTGAGCTCTATTATTTCCTGGCCTGGATAGCCCAGGCTAGCTCAATCTTGTCAGCTCTTGGAAGCCAAGGAGGATCGGCACTGGTTAATGTTTGGATAGGAGACCACCAGGGTAGTCCAGGGTTACTACAGAGAGGCAAGTAATGGCAAACCACCTCTGATTGTCTCTTGCCTTGAAAACTTCATGGGGCTGCTGTAAATCAGATAAGACTTGATAACATGTTCTACCACCATCATTATTCTCTGTGGGAGACTTGGGGGGGGGGGGGGGGGCTCGAGTGGCTGTTTTACAAGCAAATGAAACCAGAATTGCGGGGGACCTAGTACAGCCTTGTCCACTAAAGACCCCACAAGTTTCAAGCAAGCCGGTGATCCAATGGGTTCAATTCTGTGGGATCCTGAACAAAGTGTACCCTTCCATCCTACTTGTTTCCATGGTTTCTTATTGGGAGAAATTCATGCTTTCTCCACAGGCCAAATGGCAAGCCCAGCACAATCACTGTCAAACCAGGGAATCCCAGAAGAATCAACTGCTTTGCATCTTCCTTTTGGTGTAGTGATTAAGTGCGCAGACTCTAATCTGGGAGAACCGGGTTTCATTCCCCACTCCTCCACTTGTACCTGCTGGATGACCTTGGGCAAACTGTAGTTCCAGCACAGCTGTTCTTCAAAAAAGAGCAGTTTCTGTTAGAGCTCTCTCAGCCCCACCTACCCCACAGGCAGTGTTCCCTCTAAGCTGTGGAGTCTGGTGAGCAAAAATTCTACTTTGTGAGCTACTGGCATTAAAGCTGTGAGCCAGCAATTTGGCTACTGCATAAATTACACTGGCTCTGGAGCCATCCTTCCTGAGCTAAGACAAAAAATTGTGAGCTGTAGGTTAAAAAAGTATAAGCTAGCTCACACTAACTCAGCTTAGAGGGAACACTGCCCACAGGGTATCTGTTGTGGGGAGGGGAAGGGAAAGGAGTTTGTAAGCCGCTCTGAGACTCCCTTGGGTAGTGAAGGGCAGGGTATAAATCCAATCTCTTCTTCTTCTCCTTCTCTCAGCCATCCAATGGTCTGCTTCCTCAAGTGACTCTACCTTTTCTCCCCAGTTTTTCATGATACCTGGAACTGCACTGCAAAATGTCAGTGATACAGAAGAAGAAGAAGAAGAAGAAGAAGAAGAAGAGATTGGATTTATATCCCGCCCTTCACTCACTTAAGAGTCTCAGAGCGGCTTACAAACTCCTTTCCCTTCCCCTCCCCACAAGAAGAAGAAGAAGAGATCGGATTTATACCCCACCCTTCACTACCTGAAGGAGTCTCAGAGTGGCTTACAATCTCTTTCCCTTCCCCTCCCCATAACAGACACCCTGTGAGGTAGGTGGAGCTGAGAGAGCTCTGAGAGAACTGCTCTTGAGAGAACAGCTCTGAGAGAGCTGTGACTGACCCAAGATCACCCAGCAGCTGCATGTGGAGTGGGGAATCAAACCCGGTTCTCCCAGATTAGAGTCCACACCCCTAATCACTACACCAAACTGGCTACCAAAAATTGTGACAATTGAAAAGGGTTATCCTGAATGCATGTACCAGTTCCACCAGGATGAGTCAGAGTCATTTGTGCTGGACTAGGGAGAGCTCTACCGCTTGCAATAGAAAAACATGTTCCAGGACACATTCACACCTGGGGATGCCCCTGGAAAATGTTGGTTTTATTTACAGACCTACTTCCTACTGTTCATCCTCTTTTGCTAACAAAGAATGCTTAAACGCATTTGCTTGGAACTATATTCCACTTGCGTTTGAAGTACAGGCAAGTGTATCTACAACCAAAGTCCTGACAATCCAATCCATATTTCAAGCCACTAAAAGTGGTGTTTGGTTTGTTGTTTTTTAAATTAATGTAAGCACTGCAAATTACATTATTCCTGATTCTAGTTTCCTCCTCTGCTTTAAAATCTATTGCTTGAAAACAAGTCTTGTTTGCCTTCAGGGAGGGTAATCAGGCTTCTAGTTTAAACACACCCTTAACTGGGGGTGGGTGGGTAAGGGAATGAACCTCACCAAATCCAATAGAATTTAATTTTTACTGAAGAGCACTTAACAGCATGTATTTCTGCAGACTCTCTGCCTTTTTAAAATTGACTATCAAGAAGTTATATGTCTTAAACAGGGCCTGGATTTTATAGGTTCCTGCTGCCTCTGATCCGGTTCGTCCCAGCAAAGTGCTTAAAAAAGATCTAGCTACGGTGTGTGGCTGTTAATAATTTGGAGATTGTGTTGAAGGCTCAGTTTGCGCTAAGTAAAAACAAAGATTTAGGCCGATCTTTCGTAATACTCTCCAACAATTGGTTGATTATCACAGATGGATTTTGTCGGTTCTCCTTCAAACTGCCCCTGCACTTGGATTTCACTCCGTTCAAGCCCCTCTAAGCCTGTGGTTTTCCAGTTTAACCGGCTTGTGGTTCAAGGTGTCAATTACTTCCTAAGCAACTCTATGCTCTGGAGTATATCAGGGATGAGTTCAGATTTCTTATTCCTGTCCCCAAATCAGCTTTTATTCGACTTTCTGTTTCCTCACACCAAATAGTTCCCATAAAGTGGATGCATGTTTCAATGTTATTTGTGCCTCAGTTAATCAGCATTAGTTACTGGATGTATATTATACCTTAAAATGATGTAGTGGTGGTGGAATGTGCCGTCAAGTGGCAGCCGACTTACAGCAAACCCATAGCATTTTCAAGGCAAGACACATTCAGAGGTAGTTTTCAGCTGCTTGACTCTGCATTGTGACCCTGGACTTCCGTGGTGGTCTCCCATCCAAATACTAACCAGGGGCTGACCCTGCTTAGCTTCCAAGATCTGATGAGATCGGACTAGCCTGGGCCACCAAGGTCATGGTGTCAGCTATGCTGCCATGGCAAGCGGGGGTTGGGTGATGGAGGTTGGGTGAAGCCTGTATTGAAGACAGATGTCTCTTGGTATTTTAACTTTCGATTCTTGCTCTCGGTCTTATCTCTGTGCCTGCCTGTGTCTGAACTTGGTGCCTGGATGCTCCTATTCCCCTGGGAACGTATAATCGTTATTTTAGGCACGCTTGATTGCTTATTTGTGATTGGCTTTATTCCATCCCAGGGTGTCTTTTGAATTCTGTATAACTTCCCAACTCCCGCCTGGAGTGTTATTCCTGACACATAGTGTGTACAGATGACCTGCCTTCCCTGATCTCAATGAACTGAATCCCGGTTAGGGACCATTGTTGGGACTGATTGCTGTGGGACACGTGGCTGAAATGATGTACACTGTACCTATCAACATTGCATCAACTGAACACAAAAACCGTACAGTGTGAATAGAACATATAAACAAACGTCAAAATGCAGAGAAGTAAAACAGAAATCATTAAAAAAGCTGGACTGTTAAATTACTATCCCAAATAATTCAATAAAAACATATAAACACATGCATGCATATAAATAAATGCAAATGGAGCATTGGCTCATATGTATAAGGCATGTCTGTAGTATGGTAGCCTCAGTGTGGACGTGGGAAGGAAATGAAGGAAGATGAGACACAGATTGCCAGTACTTTTATTTCCTCGTTAGGTCATAAACAGGAAAAGGTAAGGTGATCTTCCTTATAGCAAGATCTGCCTGAACTCTTTACCCACAGTGTGAGCTTTATTCTTTGAGTTTCTGTACAGAGCAACTACTCAAACACCGGTTCAACTGTCAGTCTTGCTGATCTCTATAGGGTATAATGGAGAATCGATCCATGGGTATCTGGGGCTTGGGGGGGGGCTGTTTTTTGAAGTAGAGGCACCACATTTTCAGCATAGCTGGTGTTGCCCCTCCTGAACCCACCCACCCATTTCAAAAAAAATGGACAAGGGGGTCCAATTCTTTGAGCTCTAAAAGAAGGTGCCCCTATCCTCCATTATTTCCAATGGAGGAAAAGCATTTTAAAGGAATGTGGTCTATTTAAATGTGATGGCCAGAACTCCCTTCTGGCTTGTCAGCCTCACCTGGCAACCCTAGTGACATCACAAAAGTGTTGTCACATCCTTGCTCCTGGCTCCACCGCCAAAGTCCGCAGATATTTCCTGAGTCAGACCTGGCAACCCTAACAACAACCCTGTGAGACAGATCAGGCTGGCAGCCCAAAAGAGGAAAGACACCAAAAAAAAGAAGAGGACATGTCCTCTAAAGAGAAGACATCTGGTAACCCTGCTTCTAGTTCTTAGCCTGAAGGAATGCATTTTTCTTCCTAGGCAACTCTGGAACTTTTTTTGTGCATGCTTTTCCTCAGATGGTTGGGAAGCTTAGAAAAGAGCTTGATTTCACAATAGAACTAACACCATTCTCTTTGTAATTTCTTATTTAGAGAGCTCTCCTAGGGCGTTTTCTCACTAGCTTTCCCCCGCGGTTTACACCGAAGCTAGCACCGGAGCTTCTGGTCAGTTTCCCACCATTTGCTCCGTGCTCACAATTTCCTCCAGAGTATCACTGCACTGCTCCGGAGCTTCCCTGGAGCAAGAAAATCCTGTTCCTAGCAGGATTTTCTTGCTCCAGGGAAGCTCCGGAGCAGTGCAGTGATACTCTGGAGGAAATTGTGAGCACGGAGCAAATGGTGGGAAACTGACCAGAAGCTCCGGTGCTAGCTTCGGTGTAAACCGCGGGGAAAGCTAGTGAGAAAACGCCCCTAGTGAGCACAGAGCAGGAAACATGTAAAGTTTATCTACGTTCGTAAACTTGTCCATTTCTTTTTCTTTGTGACTGGGATAGCAGCTAAGATTGTCCACACAAGCCTCAAGAATAATAGAGTTTTAATATGTAGAAATGGGCAGTGGAAGCTTTTCACAGCACAGGGGTAAGCAGTGTCATGGGACAAATAGCCTATAAGCCTCTCTTAAAGAGACAGGACATGGAGGGGGAAGATTTTGGCTTACCTTCTGGGCAAGGAAAGAGTTCAACAGCCCTTCCTGACAGACCTCCATTTTTATAGGGCTCGCAAAAACAACAGCAAAACCAACAAAGGGGTCATTTCAAGCAGGAGCTCAGGAGAGCTCAGCTCCGGGAGTTGGTGCCAGCCCCCTCCCCCCCCGGCGGGGGAATGCCAGCTTGTGTCCTGGCTGCAGCAAAAAGACCCCCGTCCCCTGGAAAGGTCCTTGTTCCTCCGACCAGCCTTCTGAAGGCTTCAGCCACCACTGAAGCTATCCTCCCAGAATAGTGGTATTTCTGAGGCTTGGATTAGTGGCTGTCCCCTCTCTGCCAGCTCTTTCTTTCTCTCTCTCTGTCTTCTTTCTTTCTTGCCTTCTGACATACTTCTAGTGATGTCAGGTGGTGTGGCATATGCAAATAAGTTATGCAAATGAGTTATGCTAATGAGCTCCTGCGCCTCTTTTTCTATGAAATGACCCCTGGCAATGCATGCCCTTTATCTGTAGGGTTGCCAGTCTCTTGATATTATCATCAGTTCTCCTGGAGAAAATGGCTGCTTTGTAGGGTGGACTCTATGGTATTATACCCTGCTGAGGTCCTTCCCCTCCCCAAACTCCGCCCTCCCCAGGCTCCCCTCCCCAAATCTCCAGGTATTTCCCCATCCAGAGCTGGCAACCCTGTTTCCAAGGAAATTAGAATTGAATTTTGAAGGCTGGATCCAACCCCTTTTTCCTGTGCCTAAAGAAGGAGGAAGGGGCCTTTTTGTTGATCAAAGAAGCTCTTTCAGAGATTGTGGGACCCACAAGGAAGAAAGCCATGTGAGCTCAGGAGCTGCAGAGAGGAGAGTGATCAGGCAAGTGAACAGAAAAGCTAGCAGGATCCAACCCTAAGACTGTGGTGCTACTCATGCTTTATCGGCAAGCATTTCACAGAAATGAGGCAAACTTCACTGAAATCAATAGGAGGTAGGCCACAGAACAGCAGACCACATTTTTATTACAGCTGACTATGAGGACTTTTTGTTTTTACTAATGCTCAGTGCCACAAGCTAAGGGGTGTGTGTGTGAGTGTTTAGAATTTAAGAGTTGAGTAGTTAGTCCAGGTTAGTCTGATCTCATCAGATTTTACATCTGCGTTTCCTGCTGGAATCATTCTACTTCCAAAAAAACTCGCCCACATCTCTTTCAAGTGTGAATCTGCATTCCTTCTCAACTGTCCATATCTGCTAATTGCCCTCTAGCTCTTAAGCTGGCTTCACACCTCTGTAAACAAATCCTGTCCTTAACAGCACTTCAAAAGAATGACCCCTTTCAACCAGATGTGGGCATTCCCCTACAACAGCTTGATTGAACTGGAGTGAAAGGGACTTTGGAAATGGGAAATAGGCCTCTCTAGGAATTGCCCAATTTAACTAATGGGCAAGAAGTTCTCCTGGAAGAGATGCTTGTTTCTTTTTCTCCAAAGTCTTGAACCCTTGATGGTAGGGTTGCCAGCCTCCCAGCAGTTTCTTCCAGAAGTGACGTCAGTCTTCTCTAGGAAAAATGCCATGGGTTTACCAAAACTTGGAAGAAAAACAAACAAGCACCTCCTCCAGGGGGACTTCTTCTTGCCCATGAATCAAACAGATGCAGAGTCATGTATGGTCAGGATGGCGAAAGGAGAGACCATGGAAACCACTGCTTTGTTTCTAAGGAGCAGTGAGTACCTTCCATGAATTTATCTAATCCCCTTTTAAAGCCATCTGTGCTTGTGGCCATCACTACATCCTCTGGCAGTGAAGGCCACATTTTCATCTCTTGATGAGTAAAGACCTCCTTTGGAAGTGTATTGTCACCTTCCTGGAATCTTCAGGTAATGGTCTGGTTTTGTGAAACCTGAACACCAAACTAGGGTTTAAAAACTCAGCCCAAACTCAGCATTGATAACGTGTTGCTGTAGTCCAGATACGGGGTTCTTGTGTGCCCCTGGTCCAATAAGACACACAGGCGAGGTTTCGTTATAAAACAGCAGGAGTAGCAAAATTTATTAGTAATAAAGGAGACCCTAGCAGAAAATAGCCAAGAGGTCTATTCAAGGCATCCTGCTGTTAAATTTTATAGTATGCAACAAACAATGCATATTACAAAACTTATTATCAAAATTACCAACCTCAGGAAAAAGCTTGCCAGGTTCCCCCTTGCCAGTCACCATTCCCAGATGGTGTGTGTAGGGGGTGGGGTTTAGGAAACATCTGGATATTCGGGGGTGTGGCCTCAGGAGGACAAAGACCTCAGTGGGGTACAATGCCACAGAGTCCACCCTCCAAAGCATCCATTTTCTCCAGGGGAACGGATCCCTGTAGTCTGGAGATGTATTCTGAGGGATCCCCAGGTCTCACCTGGAGGCTGGCATCCCTACTCAGAAGGAGCCCAGAACTCATCTGTGTCTGAACTAGGGATGCCAGCCTCCAGGTGGGTCCCGGAGATCCCATGATATTACAGCTCATCTCCAGACTACAGAAATCAGTCCCTGTGAGGAAAATGGATGCTTTGAAGGGTGAACTTTGTGGCATTGTACCCCTCTGAGGTCCCTGCCCTCCCCAGGCTCCACTTCCAAATCTCCAAGAGTTTCCCAACCTGGATCTGGCAACCCTAGTTTGAACTGTGCCACAGTATGATTGATAGAGTACCGGCAGACTGGGGGGATTTCTGTTCTAACCTGAAGCAGTCAAAAGTTTGCAGGAAAAAGCTGATATCTGAGGGGAAATAATACATCATGGAATGAAAACTCCCTGACGGAACACAAGCAACATCTGTAGCTTTAAAAATGCTCAGTGGATTCTGTGGCTGTTGGGGGCAGCTTAGCAACCACAAGATTATTGCCAAACATTCCAAGCCTTGATTTCAAGAGAGCAAAGTTATGGAAGGGGGAGCAGGAGTGCAATGGGAGGCCGAAACACCCCAGGAAAGGCCCCTCCCCCAGACTAGGCCCCTCCCCCCAGACTGTCCTGTCACTTGATGGAGGATGTGCCAATGATGGGCCCAGTAACAACCACTATAAAATCACAATCGATGTGATCACGCCCAGCTTGGTAGCTCTGGCTAGGGTGTCCTTAGCCCTGGCCTGCTGACAGCAGCAGCAACCACACAACCGGGACCAGCCCTGAACTAGTAGCCATCCCACAACATAGCCAGACTTTTCCTGGGGAGACAATGACAGGTGGGAAAGGGGTGGGTGGGAAAGCTGAAAACAGGTGAACAAGTGAAGTAGGTTGGATAGTGAGTGGGAACGGGAAAAAAAGAGATGAGATTTTAGGGCTGTGTGGGTTTTAATCTGTGAATTTTATAGGTTTTATAATTGTTTTATTGTGCTTTTCTATTTCTAATAAGGGAAGCTGCGTTGAGTTCCACAAGGGAGAAGGTGGCTAACAAATAACTTAAATAAAATAAATAAAATAGGGAAAGCCAAAGATCCAGAAATAGGAATTAAAAAGGAAGGGAGATAGAGTGGAAAATGTGATAATGGGGTGATACATATGTCAATGTATTTAAATTGAAGCACAAAAATTACATTTGTCAGTAGAGGTACCCATATCGTTGACATTTTGCCACAGTGACTTCAGCTACTATGACACTCTAGTGCCATGGGCTGAATGGGGGGGGGGGTGAATAGGGGTGTTATGGCATGGACACTTCCTTTACTGGTCCAGGGAGTGGGAAGGGGAGCAAAAGGGTCACCCAGCAGGCTGAGGTCACCGTGGCCCTGAGTCCCCCTCTGTTTTTAACCCCCAGACGCAGGCAACCATGCAGATGAAGGCTGATGAGTGAGGAGGAGAGTTCGTACGGAGAAGAGGGCGACGTATGGATGGGAGAGGATCCAGCAGGCAATTTCTTCTGCACAAGCGGGAGGACTTGCAGTGTGAGCAGGGGGCAACTGGTGCTTTGAAGCCTGGTGGATGCCACGGCCGACAACTCCCGATGACATTAAGCTGATGGAAGCTGGATGAAGATGGCGAGCGGAAGCGTGTGGATGTCCATGTATCGAAGCCGGGGAGTGCATGTGAATGGCTGGAGAGCGAATGTGATGGGCTGAATGAGGGTGTGAATGTGGGTGTTCCATTGCTGGCGTGCCTTGTGCAGTCAGCATGGTGCACTGGCATGTATGTGTAAGGCTGGAGGGTGAATGTGATGGACTGAATGGGGTGTGAATGGGGTGTTCCATTGCTGGCGTGCCTGGTGCCCTCAGCATGGCGCACTGACATGTATGTGTATGGCTGGAGGGTGAATGTGATGGACTGAATGGGGTGTTCCATTGCTGGCGTGCCTGGTGCGGTCAGTATGGTGCATTGGCGTGTATGTGTATGGCTGGAGGGGGAATGTGATGGACTGAATGGGGTGTGAATGGGGTGTTCCATTGCTGGCGTGCCTGGTGCGGTCAGTATGGTGCATTGGCATCTATGTGTATGGCTGGAGGGGGAATGTGATGGACTGAATGGGGTGTGAATGGGGTGTTCCATTGCTGGCGTGCCTGGTGCGGTCAGTATGGTGGATTGGCGTCTATGTGTATGGCTGGAGGGGGAATGTGATGGACTGAATGGGGTGTGAATGGGGTGTTCCATTGCTGGCGTGCCTATTGCGGTCATCATGGATCACTGGCGTGTATGTGTATGGCTGGAGGGTGAATGTGATGGACTGAATCGGGGTGTGAATGAGATGTTCCATTGCTGGCGTGCCTGGTGCGGTCAGTATGGTGCATTGGCGTGTATGTGTATGGCTGGAGGGGGAATGTGATGGACTGAATGGGGTGTGAATGGGGTGTTCCATTGCTGGCGTGCCTATTGCGGTCATCATGGATCACTGGCGTGTATGTGTATGGCTGGAGGGTGAATGTGATGGACTGAATCGGGGTGTGAATGAGATGTTCCATTTCTGGCGTGCCTTGTGCGGTCAGCATGGCACACTGGTGTGTATGGTTGATGGATGGATGATGATGGATGAATGTGAATGAACCGGTGGACATTCATGGATTGAAGCCGGTGGATGTTAGCTGATGGGCACCAGTGGATGTTGGCCAACCGAGGGTGGTGGAGGAGCCTGGAGGAAACCGGTGGAGGGCATTCGGGAGCCTTCCTCCTCACCATGCGTTTTTGCCTTGCAGGGATGTCTCAGACTGGCGTTTTGGGGAAGCGAGCCCATAAGCCCTCAAAGGAGTCCTGGTGATGAAGGTGGGTGAGCAAAGATCCCGATTCCTTTCCCTCCCATCTGCCCCTCCTGATTCTTGTTGTTGTCCCCCCCGCCGGCCCCACAAGTTCTTAGCCTCGAAGAGGCTTCTCATTTCCATGAGATAATAAAAATCCCTTTCCCCATTCCAGTTGCAGAGATGAAAGCAGGGAACATGTTTGAGAGGTCCCGACTTACTGATATGATTGTCCAAGTCCTCCATTGTCCTGGTCGTTGCTCTGGAATGGCTTCTAGTGCTTTGTTCAAAGAAGCAGAAGGGTGCTTTGGTCTCCTGGTGAATTATGCAGATGAAGGCTGATGAGTGAGGAGGAGAGTTCGTAAGGAGAAAAGGGCGACGTATGGATGGGAGAGGATCCAGCAGGCAAGTTCTTCTGCACAAGCGGGAGGACTTGCAGTGTGAGCAGGGGGCAACTGGTGCTTTGAAGCCTGGTGGATGCCACGGCCGACAACTCCTGATGACATTAAGCTGATGGAAGCTGGATGAAGTTGGCTCGCGGAAGCGGGTGGATGTCCATGTATCGAAGCCAGGGAGTGCATGTGAATGGCTGGAGAGTGAATGTGATGGGCTGAATGAGGGTGTGAATGTGGGTGTTCCATTGCTGGCGTGCCTTGTGCAGTCAGCATGGTGCACTGGCGTGTATGTGTAAGGCTGGAGGGTGAATGTGATGGACTGAATGGGGTGTGAATGGGGTGTTCCATTGCTGGCGTGCCTGGTGCGGTCAGTATGGTGCATTGGCGTGTATGTGTATGGCTGGAGGGTGAATGTGATGGACTGAATGGGGTGTGAATGGGGTGTTCCATTGCTGGCGTGCCTAGTGCGGTCAGTATGGTGCATTGGCGTGTATGTGTATGGCTGGAGGGGGAATGTGATGGACTGAATGGGGTGTGAATGGGGTGTTCCATTGCTGGCGTGCCTATTGCGGTCATCATGGATCACTGGCATGTATGTGTATGGCTGGAGGGTGAATGTGATGGACTCAATAGGGTGTTCCATTGCTGGCATGCCTTTTGCAGTCAGCATGGCGCACTGGCGTGTATGTGTATGGCTGGAGGGTGAATGTGATGGGCTGAATCGGGGTGTGAATGAGGTGTTCCATTTCTGGCGTGCCTTGTGCGGTCAGCATGGCACACTGGTGTGCAATGCTCCCTCTAAGCTGTGGGGTCTTCGGAGCAAAAATTCTACTTTGTGAGCTACTGGCATTAAAGTTGTGAGCAAGTGATTTGGCTCGTGCATAAAGTAGTTTGCTCTGGAGCCATCCGTCCTGAGCTAAGACAAAAATGTGTGAGCTGGAGGCTCAAAAACTGTGAGGTAGCTCACACTAACTCAGCTTAGAGGGAACACTGCTGGTGTGTATGGTTGATGGATGGATGATGATGGATGAATGTGAATGAACCAGTGGACATTCATGGATTGAAGCCGGTGGATGTTAGCTGATGGGCACCAGTGGATGTTGGCCAACCGAGGGTGGTGGAGGAGCCTGGAGGAAACCGGTGGAGGGCATTCGGGAGCCTTCCTCCTCACCATGCTTTTTTGCCTTGCAGGGATGTCTCAGACTGGCGTTTTGGGGAGGCGAGCCCATAGGCCCTCAAAGGAGCCCTGGTGATGAAGGTGGGTGAGCAAAGATCCCGATTCCATTCCCTCCCATCTGCCCCTCCTGATTCCCATTGTTGTCCCCCCCCCCGCCGGCCCCACAAGTTCTTGGCCTCGAAGAAGCTTCACATTTCCGTGGGATAATAAAAATCCCTTTCCCCTTTCCAGTTGGAGAGATGAAAGCAGGGAACATGTTTGAAAGGTCCCTACTACTGATATGATTGTCCAAGTCCTCCACTGTCCTAGTCGCTGCTCTGGAATGGCTTCTAGTGCTTTGTTCAAAGAAGCAGAAGGGTGCTTTGGTCTCCTGGTGAATTATGCAGATGAAGGCTGATGAGTGAGGAGGAGAGTTCGTACGGAGAAGAGGGCGACGTATGGATGGGAGAGAATCCAGCAGGCAATTTCTTCTGCACAAGCGGGAGGACTTGCAGTGTGAGCAGGGGGCAACTGGTGCTTTGAAGCCTGGTGGATGCCACGGCCGACAACTCCCGATGACATTAAGCTGATGGAAGCTGGATGAAGTTGGCTCGCGGAAGCGGGTGGATGTCCATGTATCGAAGCCGGGGAGTGCATGTGAATGGCTGGAGAGCGAATGTGATGGGCTGAATGAGGGTGTGAATGTGGGTGTTCCATTGCTGGCGTGCCTTGTGCAGTCAGCATGGTGCACTGGCATGTATGTGTAAGGCTGGAGGGTGAATGTGATGGACTGAATGGGGTGTGAATGGGGTGTTCCATTGCTGGCGTGCCTGGTGCCCTCAGCATGGCGCACTGGCATGTATGTGTATGGCTGGAGGGTGAATGTGATGGACTGAATGGGGTGTTCCATTGCTGGCGTGCCTGGTGCGGTCAGTATGGTGCATTGGCGTGTATGTGTATGGCTGGAGGGGGAATGTGATGGACTGAATGGGGTGTGAATGGGGTGTTCCATTGCTGGCGTGCCTGGTGCGGTCAGTATGGTGCATTGGCGTCTATGTGTATGGCTGGAGGGGGAATGTGATGGACTGAATGGGGTGTGAATGGGGTGTTCCATTGCTGGCGTGCCTATTGCGGTCATCATGGATCACTGGCGTGTATGTGTATGGCTGGAGGGTGAATGTGATGGACTGAATCGGGGTGTGAATGAGATGTTCCATTGCTGGCGTGCCTGGTGCAGTCAGTATGGTGCATTGGCGTGTATGTGTATGGCTGGAGGGGGAATGTGATGGACTGAATGGGGTGTGAATGGGGTGTTCCATTGCTGGCGTGCCTATTGCGGTCATCATGGATCACTGGCGTGTATGTGTATGGCTGGAGGGTGAATGTGATGGACTGAATCGGGGTGTGAATGAGATGTTCCATTTCTGGCGTGTCTTGTGCGGTCAGCATGGCACACTGGTGTGTATGGTTGATGGATGGATGATGATGGATGAATGTGAATGAACCGGTGGACATTCATGGATTGAAGCCGGTGGATGTTAGCTGATGGGCACCAGTGGATGTTGGCCAACCGAGGGTGGTGGAGGAGCCTGGAGGAAACCGGTGGAGGGCATTCGGGAGCCTTCCTCCTCACCATGCGTTTTTGCCTTGCAGGGATGTCTCAGACTGGCGTTTTGGGGAAGCGAGCCCATAAGCCCTCAAAGGAGTCCTGGTGATGAAGGTGGGTGAGCAAAGATCCCGATTCCTTTCCCTCCCATCTGCCCCTCCTGATTCTTGTTGTTGTCCCCCCCGCCGGCCCCACAAGTTCTTAGCCTCGAAGAGGCTTCTCATTTCCATGAGATAATAAAAATCCCTTTCCCCATTCCAGTTGCAGAGATGAAAGCAGGGAACATGTTTGAGAGGTCCCGACTTACTGATATGATTGTCCAAGTCCTCCATTGTCCTGGTCGTTGCTCTGGAATGGCTTCTAGTGCTTTGTTCAAAGAAGCAGAAGGGTGCTTTGGTCTCCTGGTGAATTATGCAGATGAAGGCTGATGAGTGAGGAGGAGAGTTCGTAAGGAGAAAAGGGCGACGTATGGATGGGAGAGGATCCAGCAGGCAAGTTCTTCTGCACAAGCGGGAGGACGTGCAGTGTGAGCAGGGGGCAACTGGTGCTTTGAAGCCTGGTGGATGCCACGGCCGACAACTCCTGATGACATTAAGCTGATGGAAGCTGGATGAAGTTGGCTCGCGGAAGCGGGTGGATGTCCATGTATCGAAGCCAGGGAGTGCATGTGAATGGCTGGAGAGCGAATGTGATGGGCTGAATGAGGGTGTGAATGTGGGTGTTCCATTGCTGGCGTGCCTTGTGCAGTCAGCATGGTGCACTGGCGTGTATGTGTAAGGCTGGAGGGTGAATGTGAAGGACTGAATGGGGTGTGAATGGGGTGTTCCATTGCTGGCGTGCCTGGTGCGGTCAGTATGGTGCATTGGCGTGTATGTGTATGGCTGGAGGGTGAATGTGATGGACTGAATGGGGTGTGAATGGGGTGTTCCATTGCTGGCATGCCTAGTGCGGTCAGTATGGTGCATTGGCGTGTATGTGTATGGCTGGAGGGGGAATGTGATGGACTGAATGGGGTGTGAATGGGGTGTTCCATTGCTGGCGTGCCTATTGCGGTCATCATGGATCACTGGCATGTATGTGTATGGCTGGAGGGTGAATGTGATGGACTCAATAGGGTGTTCCATTGCTGGCATGCCTTTTGCAGTCAGCATGGCGCACTGGCGTGTATGTGTATGGCTGGAGGGTGAATGTGATGGGCTGAATCGGGGTGTGAATGAGGTGTTCCATTTTTGGCGTGCCTTGTGCGGTCAGCATGGCACACTGGTGTGCAATGCTCCCTCTAAGCTGTGGGGTCTTCGGAGCAAAAATTCTACTTTGTGAGCTACTGGCATTAAAGTTGTGAGCAAGTGATTTGGCTCGTGCATAAAGTAGTTTGCTCTGGAGCCATCCGTCCTGAGCTAAGACAAAAATGTGTGAGCTGGAGGCTCAAAAACTGTGAGGTAGCTCACACTAACTCAGCTTAGAGGGAACACTGCTGGTGTGTATGGTTGATGGATGGATGATGATGGATGAATGTGAATGAACCGGTGGACATTCATGGATTGAAGCCGGTGGATGTTAGCTGATGGGCACCAGTGGATGTTGGCCAACCGAGGGTGGTGGAGGAGCCTGGAGGAAACCGGTGGAGGGCATTCGGGAGCCTTCCTCCTCACCATGCTTTTTTGCCTTGCAGGGATGTCTCAGACTGGCGTTTTGGGGAGGCGAGCCCATAGGCCCTCAAAGGAGCCCTGGTGATGAAGGTGGGTGAGCAAAGATCCCGATTCCATTCCCTCCCATCTGCCCCTCCTGATTCCCATTGTTGTCCCCCCCCCCGCCGGCCCCACAAGTTCTTGGCCTCGAAGAAGCTTCACATTTCCGTGGGATAATAAAAATCCCTTTCCCCTTTCCAGTTGGAGAGATGAAAGCAGGGAACATGTTTGAAAGGTCCCTACTACTGATATGATTGTCCAAGTCCTCCACTGTCCTAGTCGCTGCTCTGGAATGGCTTCTAGTGCTTTGTTCAAAGAAGCAGAAGGGTGCTTTGGTCTCCTGGTGAATTATGCAGATGAAGGCTGATGAGTGAGGAGGAGAGTTCGTACGGAGAAGAGGGCGACGTATGGATGGGAGAGAATCCAGCAGGCAATTTCTTCTGCACAAGCGGGAGGACTTGCAGTGTGAGCAGGGGGCAACTGGTGCTTTGAAGCCTGGTGGATGCCACGGCCGACAACTCCCGATGACATTAAGCTGATGGAAGCTGGATGAAGTTGGCTCGCGGAAGCGGGTGGATGTCCATGTATCGAAGCCGGGGAGTGCATGTGAATGGCTGGAGAGCGAATGTGATGGGCTGAATGAGGGTGTGAATGTGGGTGTTCCATTGCTGGCGTGCCTTGTGCAGTCAGCATGGTGCACTGGCATGTATGTGTAAGGCTGGAGGGTGAATGTGATGGACTGAATGGGGTGTGAATGGGGTGTTCCATTGCTGGCGTGCCTGGTGCCCTCAGCATGGCGCACTGGCATGTATGTGTATGGCTGGAGGGTGAATGTGATGGACTGAATGGGGTGTTCCACTGCTGGCGTGCCTGGTGCGGTCAGTATGGTGCATTGGCGTGTATGTGTATGGCTGGAGGGGGAATGTGATGGACTGAATGGGGTGTGAATGGGGTGTTCCATTGCTGGCGTGCCTGGTGCGGTCAGTATGGTGGATTGGCGTCTATGTGTATGGCTGGAGGGGGAATGTGATGGACTGAATGGGGTGTGAATGGGGTGTTCCATTGCTGGCGTGCCTATTGCGGTCATCATGGATCACTGGCGTGTATGTGTATGGCTGGAGGGTGAATGTGATGGACTGAATCGGGGTGTGAATGAGATGTTCCATTGCTGGCGTGCCTGGTGCGGTCAGTATGGTGCATTGGCATCTATGTGTATGGCTGGAGGGGGAATGTGATGGACTGAATGGGGTGTGAATGGGGTGTTCCATTGCTGGCGTGCCTGGTGCGGTCAGTATGGTGGATTGGCGTCTATGTGTATGGCTGGAGGGGGAATGTGATGGACTGAATGGGGTGTGAATGGGGTGTTCCATTGCTGGCGTGCCTATTGCGGTCATCATGGATCACTGGCGTGTATGTGTATGGCTGGAGGGTGAATGTGATGGACTGAATCGGGGTGTGAATGAGATGTTCCATTGCTGGCGTGCCTGGTGCGGTCAGTATGGTGCATTGGCGTGTATGTGTATGGCTGGAGGGGGAATGTGATGGACTGAATGGGGTGTGAATGGGGTGTTCCATTGCTGGCGTGCCTATTGCGGACATCATGGATCACTGGCGTGTATGTGTATGGCTGGAGGGTGAATGTGATGGACTGAATCGGGGTGTGAATGAGATGTTCCATTTCTGGCGTGCCTTGTGCGGTCAGCATGGCACACTGGTGTGTATGGTTGATGGATGGATGATGATGGATGAATGTGAATGAACCGGTGGACATTCATGGATTGAAGCCGGTGGATGTTAGCTGATGGGCACCAGTGGATGTTGGCTAACCGAGGGTGGTGGAGGAGCCTGGAGGAAACCGGTGGAGGGCATTCGGGAGCCTTCCTCCTCACCATGCGTTTTTGCCTTGCAGGGATGTCTCAGACTGGCGTTTTGGGGAGGCGAGCCCATAAGCCCTCAAAAGAAGTCCCGGTGATCAAGGTGGGTGAGCAAAGATCCCGATTCCTTTCCCTCCCATCTGCCCCTCCTGATTCTTGTTGTTGTCCCCCCCGCTGGCCACACAAATTCTTGGCCTCGAAGAGGCTTCTCATTTCCATGGGATAATAAAAATCCCTTTCCCCATTCCAGTTGAAGAGATGAAAGCAGGGAACATATTTGAGAGGTCCCGACTACTGATATGATTGTCTTAGTCCTCCACTGTCCTAGTCGCTGCTCTGGAATGGCTTCTAGTGCTTTGTTCAAAGAAGCAGAAGGGTGCTTTGGTCTCCTGGTGAATTATGCAGATGAAGGCTGATGATTGAGGAGGAGAGTTCGTACGGAGAAAAGGGCGACGTATGGATGGGAGAGGATCCAGCAGGCAAGTTCTTCTGCACAAGCGGGAGGACTTGCAGTGTGAGCAGGGGGCAACTGGTGCTTTGAAGCCTGGTGGATGTCACGGCCAACAACTCCCGATGACATTAAGCTGATGGAAGCTGGATGAAGTTGGCTCGCGGAAGCGGGTGGATGTCCATGTATCGAAGCCGGGGAGTGCATGTGAATGGCTGGAGAGCGAATGTGATGGGCTGAATGAGGGTGTGAATGTGGGTGTTCCATTGCTGGCGTGCCTTGTGCAGTCAGCATGGTGCACTGGCATGTATGTGTATGGCTGGAGGATGAATGTGATGGACTGAATGGGGTGTGAATGGGGTGTTCCATTGCTGGCGTGCCTGGTGCCCTCAGCATGGCGCACTGGCATGTATGTGTATGGCTGGAGGGTGAATGTGATGGACTGAATGGGGTGTTCCATTGCTGGCGTGCCTGGTGCGGTCAGTATGGTGCATTGGCGTGTATGTGTATGGCTGGAGGGGGAATGTGATGGACTGAATGGGGTGTGAATGGGGTGTTCCATTGCTGGTGTGCCTGGTGCGGTCAGTATGGTGCATTGGCATCTATGTGTATGGCTTGGAGGGGGAATGTGATGGACTGAATGGGGTGTGAATGGGGTGTTCCATTGCTGGCGTGCCTGGTGCGGTCAGTATGGTGGATTGGCGTCTATGTGTATGGCTGGAGGGGGAATGTGATGGACTGAATGGGGTGTGAATGGGGTGTTCCATTGCTGGCGTGCCTATTGCGGTCATCATGGATCACTGGCGTGTATGTGTATGGCTGGAGGGTGAATGTGATGGACTGAATCGGGGTGTGAATTAGATGTTCCATTGCTGGCGTGCCTGGTGCGGTCAGTATGGTGCATTGGCGTGTATGTGTATGGCTGGAGGGGGAATGTGATGGACTGAATGGGGTGTGAATGGGGTGTTCCATTGCTGGCGTGCCTATTGCGGTCATCATGGATCACTGGCGTGTATGTGTATGGCTGGAGGGTGAATGTGATGGACTGAATCGGGGTGTGAATGAGATGTTCCATTTCTGGCGTACCTTGTGCGGTCAGCATGGCACACTGGTGTTTATGGTTGATGGATGGATGATGATGGATGAATGTGAATGAACCGGTGGACATTCATGGATTGAAGCCGGTGGATGTTAGCTGATGGGCACCAGTGGATGTTGGCTAACCGAGGGTGGTGGAGGAGCCTGGAGGAAACCGGTGGAGGGCATTCGGGAGCCTTCCTCCTCACCATGCGTTTTTGCCTTGCAGGGATGTCTCAGACTGGCGTTTTGGGGAGGCGAGCCCATAAGCCCTCAAAAGAAGTCCCGGTGATCAAGGTGGGTGAGCAAAGATCCCGATTCCTTTCCCTCCCATCTGCCCCTCCTGATTCTTGTTGTTGTCCCCCCCACCGGCCACACAAATTCTTGGCCTCGAAGAGGCTTCTCATTTCCATGGGATAATAAAAATCCCTTTCCCCATTCCAGTTGAAGAGATGAAAGCAGGGAACATATTTGAGAGGTCCCGACTACTGATATGATTGTCTTAGTCCTCCACTGTCCTAGTCGCTGCTCTGGAATGGCTTCTAGTGCTTTGTTCAAAGAAGCAGAAGGGTGCTTTGGTCTCCTGGTGAATTATGCAGATGAAGGCTGATGAGTGAGGAGGAGAGTTCGTAAGGAGAAAAGGGCGACGTATGGATGGGAGAGGATCCAGCAGGCAAGTTCTTCTGCACAAGCGGGAGGACTTGCAGTGTGAGCAGGGGGCAACTGGTGCTTTGAAGCCTGGTGGATGTCACGGCCGACAACTCCCGATGACATTAAGCTGATGGAAGCTGGATGAAGTTGGCTCGCGGAAGCGGGTGGATGTCCATGTATCGAAGCCGGGGAGTGCATGTGAATGGCTGGAGAGTGAATGTGATGGGCTGAATGAGGGTGTGAATGTGGGTGTTCCATTGCTGGCGTGCCTTGTGCAGTCAGCATGGTGCACTGGCATGTATGTGTAAGGCTGGAGGATGAATGTGATGGACTGAATGGGGTGTGAATGGGGTGTTCCATTGCTGGCGTGCCTGGTGCCCTCAGCATGGTGCACTGGCATGTATTTGTATGGCTGGAGGGTGAATGTGATGGACTGAATGGGGTGTTCCATTGCTGCCGTGCCTTTTGCGGTCAGCATGGCGCACTGGTGTGTATATGTATGGCTGGAGGGTGAATGTGATGGGCTGAATTGGGGTGTGAATGAGGTGTTCCATTTCTGGTGTGCCTTGTGCGGTCAGCATGGCACACTGGTGTGTATGGTTATGGATGCATGATGATAGATGAATGTGAATGAACCGGTGGACATTCATGGATTGAAGCCAGTGGATGTTAGCTGACGGGCACCAGTGGATGTTGGCCAACCGAGGGTGGTGGAGGAGCCTGGAGGAAACCGGTGGAGGGCATTCGGCAGCCTTCCGCCTCACCATGCGTTTTTGCCTTGCAGGGATGTCTCAGACTGGCGTTTTGGGGAGGCGAGCCCATAAGCCCTCAAAGGAGCTCTGGTGATGAAGGTGGGTGAGCAAAGATCCCGATTCCTTTCCCTCCCATCTGACCCCCCTAATTCCCTTTGTTCTTCCCCCCCTCGCCCCCACAGAGCTCTTGGCCTCAAAGAGGCTTCTAATTTTCATGGGATAATAGGAATCCCTTTCCCCATTCCAGTTGGAGAGATGAAAGCAGGGAACATGTTTGAGAGGTTCCGACACTGATATGATTGTCCAAGTCCTCCGTTGTCCTAGTCTCTGCTCTGGAATGGCTTCTTGTACTTTGTTCAAAGAAGCAGAAGGGTGCTTTGGTGAAAGTGATTTCATGCCAAGCAGGATGCTGCTGCTGTAGCTCATCGCCAGGAATTGAGAGAGGATGGGAGCCTAGAAAACAGAGGCTGCCCTCGATCAATTTAGCAGTCGACCCCTCTGTCTTGGGCAAGTAGCAACCTCTTCCTGGTGAAAACCAATGTAGGCATCCCTAATCTCGCAGATCTAGAATGAAGGACAGAGGGTGATGGGGAGGGCCCATTTCTTTGGCTGCACTGGGGCTTCTGTGACCTGAGAGTTGCCGCTCAGCCAGGGAGTCCTCCTTACCTTGCTGGGGGAGGGGGCTGCACTGCCAGCTTCAGGGGGAGGCAGCCCCAGGGTCATTGTGGAAAGCTGGATTGGTTGGAAGGCAGAAGGAGGAGGAAGGAAGAAGTCCTTGTGTGTTGACTTGTCCCTTGGGGCAGAGTTATTCTGAGACACTGTGTGGAGTATAACACTGCGGAGCCCCAGGCTGATATCCTGACTGAGCCTGAAGGGCTCGACCCCTGACTCTGGGCAGTCTCCCACTCAGCTCAACCTCTTCTCCAAGTGACGGAGAGATCCAAATGTGGGAACGAGAACCAAGGGAGGCACCCCAAACTCTGTAGATGGAGGGAGCAAAGGACACTGAAGAGGCTTCTAATTTTCATGGAATTATCGGAATTCCTTTCCTCATTACCGTTGGAGAGATGAAAGCAGGGAACATGTTCGAAAGATCCTGATGTTGATATCATTGTCCAAGTCCTCCATTGTCCTCTTCACTGCCATGGGTTAGCTTGTAGTGCTTTGGTCTAAGAAGCAGAAGTGTCCCTTTGTTCACTGGTGAAAGGGATTTTAGGCCAACCAAAATGCTGCTGCCATAGCTCATTGCATTTCAGATAATGTAGGGAAGAAGAAAACAGATCGTGCCCTTTTTAAATTTAGCAGCCTCCCCCTTTGAATTGGGCTAATAGCAGCATCTTACTGGTAAAAACTGATGTGGGCATCCCTAATTCCATAGGCTTAGAGCGAAGAACTGAGGGTTCCCATCCCTATAGCTGCGTAAGGGCTTCTGTCACCTCACAGTTGCCGCTCAGCCAGGGAGGCCTCCTTTCCTGGGGGACTGCTCCGGCAGCTTCAGAGGGAGGCAACCTCAGAGTCATTCTGGTGAGCTGGATTGGCAGGAAGTAGAGGAGGAGGAGGAAGGAAGAAGTCCTTGTGTGTTGACTTGTCCCTTGGGGCAGAGCTATTCTGAGAGTGTGGTTGGACTATCACAGTGAGACACTCCCGTGCCATTTTTATTCTTTTTTCCAGAACGTAGCATGGAATGGCTCTGAATCTCAGCAGAGCTGTGAGCTTATCGAAAGGCAGACCTGTGTAGCTTCTTCTCTTTGAATGTTTTTCCCCCGCAGTGGTTTGAAGGAGGATCTCACCTGCCAGCTCAAGTTCTGCAGTGGTCCCAGAGACAGCTTTTCTTCTTTTCGAATTCGAGATTGTGATGATGGATGCCCTCTGGCACATTTGGATTCAATGTCATTTTTAAAAATTAAAATACTGTATCTTTCAGTATTATAACAATAAATATTATGCAATTAACTGTGTTTTATACATGTGTGCTATGCTTGTTTCTATCAGTTTATCTGTTATCTGTGGATGACAACAGAAGAGGACTTCCTAAGTATATTCAAAATTGCTATCCTCCACCATTGTAGGATCCAGTTAGAGATGCCAGTTTTGGTTTGGGAAAGAGCTGGAGATTTTGGGGGTGGAGCCTGGTGAGGGTGGGGTTTGGGGAAGGGAGAGATGTCAACAGGATATGATACCATACAGTCCATTTTCCAATGCAGCTCTTTCCTCCGGGGAATTGATTTATGTCATCTTGAGACCAGTTGTAATTCTGGGAGACCTCCAACTACCACCTGGAGTTTGGCTACCGTAGATCCAGTGCATGTGACTCTAAAATTCAGCTCTATATATTTTCTTCTGTTTTCCATGGGATTGTTAAAGATGGTAACCCTTAGGAGGGTGCTCTGGTTAATATGTAGTCACTTTTGTATTTTTCTACCTCCAAACATGGAGGTTTCACTGAGTTATCATGAGTAGCATCTGTTCATATACTCGTCTTCCATGGATGTATGCAATCTTTTGAAGCCACGGATGCTCGTGACCCCCAACCATATCTTGTGGCACTATGATGATGGAAAGAGATTTATGGAAACACAAGTTTTCAAGCACAGGTTAAACACATACGGTGCTTAATGTCCTCTCCTGAAGGAGACACCGCTACCTCTTTCTCTCTTAACACTGGAAGTTCCTTTTACTACTTAGCCCAAATCTACAACCTTGTGATTTCCACCTTTTTGTTGTACTCCTTTTTGGAGCAAGAGAGTTTGTTGATATAAATATGTAAATCTCTCTTTCTCCAGAAGAGTGGTCTAGAACTAAAGGGTGGAAATTTTCCCTAATGAATAGGATTTCCCTAATGTTTCATATCTTCCATAGTGGTATGAGTTCAAACAGATTAAGAGATGGAGTTAATTTGAAAGGAGAAATCTGATTATTTGTTTGGCTCCTACATAACTGCCAGTGTTCCTTTTATAAAACAATCTTGGTACACACAGCATGTTTACCAAATTTTATTCTGCCCAAATATCAAGTGTGACATACATGATTCTATTTTCCTCCTGTTTTATCCTCATACATTCCCCGTGAGAGAGCTTAGACCAAGAGCAAGTGGACTGTATGACAGAGCCTGTATTTTGAACACACCTCCCTTGCCCACGTCTGACACCTGCCACTATACCACACCAGTTTCCTCTTGCATAGAACTGCATATTGTAATCCAGCAGATTAGGGGACCTCAGATTTGTTGGTCCTGTTTAGAATTTCGAGAACGTAAGAACATCAGAGAAGCCAATGTTGGATCAGGCCAATGGCCCATTTAGTCCAATACTCTGTCACACAGTGGCTAAAAATACCAGGTGCCCTCAGGAGGTCCACCAGTGGGGCCAGAACACTAGAAGCTCTCCCACTGTTGCCCCCCCACCACCAAGAATACAGAGCATCACTTTCCCCGGACTGAGAGTTCCTATCTATACTTTGTGGCTAATAGCCACTGATGGACCTCTGCTCCATATCTATATACTAATTCCGAAGTGCCCCCTCGTGCGGATATCTAAATTCATGGGGAGGGGCACCTGGGGGGAGGGAGGTTTTCCTACACGGGAGTACTCCCCCCATGTGCAGAAAAATCCAAAAAGTTTAAAAATTTTTTTGGGGGGTATTTAAATCCCCTGAAAAATTAAAACATTCTCTGCACATGTGCAGAGAATGCTTTAGCTGCTGTTGGGAAGAGGGTGGGAGGCGGTGCAGCAGGCCTTGGGCCTCGCCACGCCGCCGCCCGGTGAATGGGGGAGGGGGAGAAGTGGCGGGCCTGGTGAGCACTGCTGAGGCCTGCCGCAGCCTGTGAGGGGGAACCGGCGGGCCCGGTGAGTGCCGCCAAGGCCCGCCGAAGACCGTGGGGGGAGGGGGAGAACCAGTGGCCCCTGGCAGGCTCAGTGAGCACCACTGAGGCCCGCCAAGGCCTGTGGGGGGGGGAAGCAACAAGCCTGGTGAGCACTGCTGAGGCCCACCGAAGACCGGGGAGAAGGGAAGGAGAGGGGGGAGCCGGGAGCTGGGGGGAAAGGGCCCGGGGGGAGGGAGAGATCACCGGCCTCAGCTTCTTCTCCCCTCTGAAAGTATTGCGCCCCCCTTGTGTTTATCTAATTTCCTCTTGAAGCCATCATGCTTGTCCCCACCCTCTGTGGCAGTGAATTCCATGTGTTAATCACTCTTTGAGTGAAGAAGTACTTCCTTTTATCTGTTCTAACCCCACTGCTCAGCAATTTCATGGAGTGCCCACGAGTTCTTGTATTGTGAGAAAGGGAGAAAAGTGCTTCTTTCTCTACCTGCTGTATCCCATGCGTAATCTTTGAAACCTCTCTCATGTCACCCCTCAGTCATCATTTCTCCAAGCTAAAGAGCCCCAAGCACTTTAGCATTTCTTCATAGGGAAAGTGTTCCAACCCTTTTATCATTCTAGTTGCCCTTTTCTGCACTTTCTCCAGTGCTATAATATTCTATCTGAGGTGTGGTGACCAGAATTGCAGAATTGATTAGTAGCTTTATCGAAAGCTTTCTGGAAGTGAAGGTAAACAACATCTATTGGGTCCTCTTTGTCCACATGTTTGTTCACCCCCTCAAAGAACACTAACAGGTTAGTGAGACAAGACTTTCCCTTACAGAATCCATGGTGAGTCTGCCTCAATAGTTTTTGTTCATCAATGTGCCTACTAATTCTCTCCTTAATAACAGTTTCCACCAATTTACCCAGTACTGATGTCAGACCGACTGGCCTGTAATTTCCCAGATCTCCTCTGGAACCCTTTTTAAGGATGGGAATGACATTAGCTACCTTCCAGTCTTCAGAAATGGAGGCAGATTTTAATGAAAGATTACATATTTTTGTCGGGAGATCCACAAGTTCACATTTGAGTTCTGTCAGAACTCTGGGATGTATGCCATCCGGGCCCGGTGATTTATTTGTTTTTAAGTTGTCTATCAGTTATTGGATGTCCTCACTCATCACCTCAGTCTGACTCAGGTCTTTCAGCACCCCTCTTGAAATCAGCAGTTCTGGAGTGGGCAAGCACTTTGCGTCTTCCACTGTGAAGACAGAGGCAAAAAATGTATTCAGCTTCTCAGCCATTTCCCTATGATCCTTCAGTTCTCCTTTTACCCCTTGGTCATCCAAGGGCCCCACTGCCTCCCTGGCTGATTTCGTGCTTCTAATGTATTTGAATAAAGTTTTATTGTTGGTCTTTATGTTTTTTGTTATATGCTCCTCATATTCCCTTTTTGCCTGCCTGATCACAGACTTGCATTTTATTTGCCACAGCCTGTGTTCCCTTTTATCAGCCTCACTGAAGGATTGGGGGGGTGGGGCCGGTTCATGGCAGATGCTGAGTAGTCTCTCTCCAGACCTGTTTTCCCCTTCTCAGACAGCAAACAATACCATCAGCTAGAAATCACGTTCTCAGGGATGGGAAAGAACAACCAGAGTTGTATGAAACCATCGACCTCCCCAAAAAGCTTCTGTCTGAATATTTTACCTCACAAAATGGAACACAAGGGAACATGGGGTGAGAAGATCAAGGTCATAAAATGGCAGCAAGTTCGGTAAGCGGCAGTTATGAAGCGACTTCCCTGTCAAAACAAGACTGGCTAGATTCCTTCACTTGTTTTAAGGCAGAAATGGGCGCCACTATGAATGAAATTATGAAACCTATGGCAGACCAACTTAAATCACTCCAGACTTACTGCCATCAAATGTCCCAGGCTATTGATAATGTGATGGAAAACAGTATGATTAATCAGGAAGGGATTAGACACTTACAGCGGCATGAGACCTGGGCCATGGAAAAAAATTATGACATTAGAAAACACCCTGCGAGAACAACTTCTAAAATTTCGAGGCTTTCCGGAATCCACAGAGGGATCCACTGATTTAATTGCTTTTATGGGGGCTTGGCTAGCTCATACCTTGCAACTTGAGGAGGGTATAGTGCCCACAATTATAAAAGCTTACCATTTAGGCTCCATGACCCAGAACCGGTGCCAATTCAAAGGGACATTCTTGTGGAATTTTTGGAGTCCCGCACCAGGCAGCGAATTTTAAATGAAGCTCACACAAGAGGAGGTCTCCCCTTCCAAGAAAACAAGATCCAAGTGTTTCCAGATCTGACATCGGAGACCTTACAAATCAGATGCACTCTAAAACTGATCTCAGCGAAACTGACCAAGGCGGGCATACGCTACCGATGGCTGAAGTCTGGCCCCCTTCTTGTCCAACACCAAGGAGCATCGAGGGATGAGGACATGGGTCAAGCTCTTTTACTGGCTCTGAATCTAATAAGCTTGCCGACATCCTCTGGGAAGAAATCTTCTAAGAGAAAGCTAGATCTCTTCCAGTCACCATTTCAGTGGTCTAAGATTCCCATCCGGAAAACCAATTAATTTTCTGTTTTCCCAACCGGTGGCTTACTAATCTAAGAAGCCTTTGGTCTTATTAAACAACTCTTATTCCTGCACTTTGTGCTGCCGTTTGAGGGGGGGAAAGGGGGGGGGAGAGTTCACTCTGCCCTATGAGTTCTACCTTTGGGTTATTTTGGTTGGGGTTACAGTTTACAGGAATTGTGTTAAATGGGCTTAAGAGCCTGAGGGTGGGGAACCAGGCCTCTACAGATTCCTCTAAGCCCCCTGGCAGTGTCAAAGTGTTTTTGGAAAGGGTCATCCTTTCTCTGGTTTCAGCAAATTAAGGACGGAAAGAGGTCCTGCCAGGGAGACTGGTATGCTTCGGTTATTACAGAGGGGAGGAAGGAGGGGGAGGGAGGGAGGGAAATGTTACTCTGTTTATACAACTTTGGCTTGTTACAAATGGTACAGGGATTTATTTAAAGGTTTGTTGCAGCTTGCTAGGTTACAGTTGTTCCTTAAAGCTGAAATTTGTGTAAGATTAATATGCTTCTTTACCTGTTTGAAATGTTGGATATATAGGCATTTAATGTTTATCACAGCAGAGGAGGGAAACTCTTGGTTTACAACATGACCAGCACACATGTCTAGGATCTATGCTTATAGGTGAGAGAATCTACTTCAAACACTTCACTGAATTTCTAGAATAGATAGCAGATTAAAAATAGTTACTTATAATTGTAGAGGGATTAAGAACAAAATCAAAAACAAAATAATTCTAACACATCTTAAAAAGGCAAAAGCTGATATAGTCCTATTGCAAGAAACCTACCTAAAAAAAACCCATGGTCTGATTTTCTCCCAATCTTGGTTTCCACAACAGTACTCAGTCCCTCTCCACATGGTTAGCCAAAGTGTGGGACTACTTTCTTTTTGACAAGATTGCTGATGCAATACAATCAGCTGACGAACCTAACAACAGTAAAAGCCCGCTATACAAATGGACCCCATTATTCACACACTTTAAAAATGAAGGTGTAGACACGCTTCCAAAAACATGGGCAAACAACTCCTCTCTTTATCTGTTTTTTTGATACAACATCCTGAAGGGTTTATTTGTTTTGAAATTTATCCTGTTATGCAGTATAGTACCGTTTGTTTTCAAAATTTCTAAATTTATCTCGTTGTAAAGTACTGTAACTCTTAACTTAAGATTCTCTTCACTCTGTACCGTTTTCTTAACATTGATAAAAGCTATTATAAAAAAAAAAAATCAACCTCACTGAAACTAGCTTTCCACCACTTCTAGGCAATCTCTGTGCTTTGTAAAAGATGGCCACCCTCCACATTAACAGCAATACATTTCCATCTGACTTGGAATATGTCACAGACACTAGCTAGTAGCTTCACAGGTGGATCTTCCCCATTGAACCTTCTCTATGTCGTGCACCCATACTTCAAAGTAGTATATAACTTTTCATAAAAGAATGGTATCTTTTCACCCTGTGTGCCTGCTCCATTGATGATGTGTACTCAAGTGCTAGATTTCATAGTGTTCTCTTGCTGGAAAGTCAGAAGCATGTATGCAGTCAAACTGAAAGGAATATGGTTGATTGTGTACTGACTTTCCCCCGAGTCAGTTCATAATGTGGTGGTGGAAAGCGCCATCAAGTCACAGCTGACTTATGGCGGCACTGTAAACTTTTCAAGGCAAGAGACTCTCAGAGGTGGTTTGTCATTGGCTCACGGCCCTGGTATTCCTTGGTGATCTCCCATCCAAATACTAGCCAGGGCTGACCTCGGTTAGCTTCCAAGATTGGACGAGACTGGCCCAGCCTGGGCTATCCAGGTCAGAGCAGTTCGTGAAGTATTATTGCAATAAAATAAAATAAAATCAGTAATCCTGAAGAAGGTATGCCAAGAACATGTGGTTTGCTGTACACTTGGGCAAGATTCAAGACTTAGCTCAACACCTAGTGTGTGTATGTGGGAGGGAGGTCCCTAACCTTGTTGAACCTGCAGGCACCTTTGGAATTCTGACACAGTGTGGTGGCCACAGTCATAAAATGGCTGCTATAAGAGGCAGAACAATGACTGCTGCCACTTACCTTCAGTTACACTGAGGAGGAGGAGGAGGAGGAGGATTGGATTTTGCCCCGCCCTTCACTCAGAGTCTCCAAGCGGCTTACAATCACCTTCCCTTCCTCTCCCCACAACAGACACCCTGTGAGGTAGGTGGGGCTGAGAGAGCTGTGAGATAACTGCTCTTGAGAAAACAGCTCTGAAAGAACTTGTGTGTGACTGGCCCAAGGTCACCCAGTTGGCTTCATGTGGAGGAGTGGGGAATCAAACCTGGTTCTCCTAGATTAGAGTCTGTGGTCCTAACCAGTACGCCAAACTGGCTACTGTTGTTGTGGCAGCTGTTGAAGAAACATTTTTTAAAAAAACAGCATAGCCAATCAAAAGATTTGCTGGGAAAAAGCCCCACCTGGCCCTGCCCATTTTTAAAAACATTTGGTGGGCACCAGGAAAGGTGTTGGCAGGCACCATCGCTCCCATGGGAACCACACTGGGGACCCAAGACCTAATGTCTGTATTTTATTACCTAAGTGCACAATTTTTTAACTTTACTTTACTTTACTTTTCTCCCCCATGGGGACACAACTGCTTATAACATTGTTCTCTCCTCCTCCTGCCTTTTATTCTCACAACAGCCCTGTGAAGTTGGTTGGGCTGAGAGGGTGCGACTGGCCTGTGGTCACCCAGCGAGCTTCCACAGCAGAGTGGGGAACTGAACCTGGGTGTCCCAGACCCTAGTCAGCACTCTAACCATTTTGGATTTTGTCAGATGTACATGGAAAAACCAACAGAATGGCAGATATCTCACTGTGGTGTTCAGTTGTCGGTGAGCATATCACAAGACAGAGCTGGAGAGATCCATGGTGGACACCATTTCTGATCTAGAGCACGCAAGGCATGTTTTATGTGAGAAAGTTACCTCAGGATGTTCATGCAAACAGAATTAGCAGAGAAATCTAGGCCAGGTTTTCCCTGAGGTGACAAACCTATGACTGGGCTCACACAGAAAACTAGGCTTTGGGGGTGGGGGGAAGTCCCTGACATGCTAGATATCTATGTGTAAAAATGGTGGAGCATTCCATTAAATACCATTTTCCCCATGATCGCCTGCTGCAGACTATGCCATCAGGGGAATGCCATCAGGGGAAAAAAAACTGCTGATGGTTTCTTTATCAATTTCTGTTCCTGAAAAATAGACATAACCAAAGAAGACGTTTCTATTTTCATAATATTTGTAGATTTCAGACATTGAAACTTGCTTCCTGTTAAGCAACAACTGAGACTACACACACATCTCTTCACACCCAAGGTTTTTTTTGTCCACTTCAAGCTGAGAACAGACCTTGAGCTCCTGTTTCTTGCAAAGATGCCACTGGTTTGTGCCCCGCTTAGGGTGGCCAACTCCACCTTCAAAAATTCCTGGAGATTTGGAAGCGGTGCCTAAGCAGGGAGGAGGTGGGGGAGGGGAAGGAGTTCCTCGGGGATGGGATGTCATAGAGGCTACACCTCAAAGCTGCCATTTTCTCCAAGAAAATTCACTTGAGTTCCAATGCATGAACGTATGTGCCCATGTATGGCTAGCATGGTGGAATTAGTTACTCATATTCTCCTGTTTTGTAAATTATACCAAGAGGAATGAAATCACTTTATATTACCTCTTTTGTCCAGATTTAACCCTCTGCGGTCCTATCTTGATTGTAGGCCAGAAGTCCTGCGCAAATTTCTTTTAGAAGATACTCAGAGTTCAGTGACTTATGAGGTGGCGAAATTTTGTTTCTTAGCTATTAGGAAACGTAAACTTATTTTAGCTGAAAAAATTGTATGATTTTCCCCCTACTGTTATTTTACCAATTTTATTAATTCTTTCCTGCCAATGTTTTTATATCATTACTATGTTATTATTGTTTTAACCTCCTTTACATCAGAACTGTATTTTTTTACTGGCTTTTGCTGTAATAAATTACTGATGATGATGATGAAGAAGAAAATGGATCACTGTGGCCTGTTCTCTCCAACACAAAGTCCTCCCTGCCATTCTCTGCAGCTTCTGTGCTCTGTCCTGCAAACTCAGAAGAGCAAGCTGGCCACTAATAAGAGAGAGTAAAACCACTGCAACCATGGGAGCTGCACAGGGAAAAGGCAAGCTGGCCATAATGGAGTGGTAGCATTTTTTTACCCCTTTCTTCACAGTCTTCTTCTTCTTGTTGTCAGTCTTCTTCTTCTTCTTCTACTGGTCAGTCTTCTTCTTCTTCTTCTTCTTTTCAGTCTTCTTCTTCTTCTTCTGGTCAGTCTTCTTCTTGTCAGTCTTCTTCTTCTGGTCAGTCCTGTACACTTCACCACACACATACGGTTTAACTATTAAATATGTAACTATAACTTTTTAGAGTACCATAGTACATGTAGGGCTGCCCGTCCCTGCCACTGTTAAACCTTAGCCAATCCTTGTGTCCGGGGTGAGAGGAGGGGATTTCCTCTTTACCTTTCTGCTCTCTCCTCGGTATGAGGACTGGGAGGTTGGGTGAAATTGTCAAGGTGTCCAGAGGAGAGGCAGCTGACAAGAAGATTGAGCAGAAGAAGAAGACTGACAACAACAAGAAGAAGACTGCCAAGAAGAAGACTGACCAGTAGAAGAAGAAGCAGAAGAAGACTGACCAGAAGAAGAAGCAGACTGACCAGTAGAAGAAGAAGACTTTCAAGAAGAAGAAGAAGACTGACCAGAAGAAGAAGAAGACTGACCAGAAGAAGAAAACTGACAACAACAAGAAGACTGACAAAAAGAAGAAGACTGACAAGAAGAAGACTGACCAGTAGAAGAAGAAGAAGACTGACAAGAAGAAGAAGACTGAAAACACCAAAAATAAGAAGACTGACAAGAAGACTGAAAAGAAGAAGATTGACAACAAGAAGAAAAAGACTGACCACAAGAAGAAGAAGACTGACAAAAACAAGAAGAAGAAGACTGAAAACAAGAAGACTGACCAGATGAAGAAGAAGACTTACCAGAAGAAGAAGGCTGATCAGAAGAAGAAGACTGACCAGAAGAAGAAGGCTGATCAGAAGAAGAAGACTGATCAGTAGTGGTAGAAGAAGAAGACTGACTAGAAGAAGAAGAGAAGCTGATCAGAAGAAGAAGACTGACCAGAAGAAGAAGACTGACCAGATGAAGAAGGCTGATCAGAAGAAGAAGACTGATCAGTAGTGGTAGAAGAAGAAGACTGACTAGAAGAAGAAGAGAAGCTGATCAGAAGAAGAAGACTGACCAGAAGAAGAAGACTGACCAGATGAAGAAGAGTGACCAGAAGAAGAAGGCTGATCAGAAGAAGAAGAGAAGCTGATCAGAAGAAGAAGACTGATCGGTAGTGGTAGAAGAAGAAAACTGACTAGAAGAAGAGAAGCTGATCAGAAGAAGAAGGCTGATCAGAAGAAGAGTGACCAGAAGAAGAGGGCTGATCAGAAGAAGAAGACTGATCTGAAGAATAAGACTGATCAGAAGAAGACTGACCAGATGAAGAAGAGTGACCAGAAGAAGAATACTGACCAGATAGAAGACTGATCAGAAGACTGATCAGAAGAAGAAGACTGATCAGAAGAAGAAGAGAAGCTGATCAGAAGAAGAAGACTGATCGGTAGTGGTAGAAGAAGAAGACTGACTAGAAGAAGAAGAGAAGCTGATCAGAAGAAGAAGACTGATCAGAAGAAGAAGACTGACCAGAAGAAGAAGGCTGATCAGAAGAAGAAGACTGACCAGAAGAAGAAGGCTGATCAGAAGAAGAAGACTGATCAGAAGAAGAAGAGAAGCTGATCAGAAGAAGAAGACTGATCGGTAGTGGTAGAAGAAGAAGACTGACTAGAAGAAGAAGAGAAGCTGATCAGAAGAAGAAGGCTGATCAGTAGTGGTAGAAGAAGAAGACTGACTAGAAGAAGAAGAGAAGCTGACCAGAAGAAGAAGACTGACCAGAAGAAGAAGACTGACCAGATGAAGAAGAGTGACCAGAAGAAGAAGACTGATCAGAAGAAGAAGAGAAGCTGATCAGAAGAAGAAGACTGATCGGTACTGGTAGAAGAAGAAGACTGACTAGAAGAAGAAGAGAAGCTGATCAGAAGAAGAAGACTGACCAGATAGAAGAAGACTGATCAGAAGAAGAAGAGTGACCAGAAAGAAGAAGAGTGACCAGATAGAAGAAGACTGACCAGAAGAAGAAGACTGACCAGATGAAGAAGGCTGATCAGAAGAAGAAGAGTGACCAGAAGAAGAAGGCTGATCAGAAGAAGACTGACCAGAAGTAGAAGGCTGATCAGAAGAAGAAGACTGATCAGTAGTGGTAGAAGAAGAAGACTGACTAGAAGAAGAAGAGAAGCTGATCAGAAGAAGAAGACTGACCAGAAGAAGAAGACTGATCAGTAGTAGTAGAAGAAGAAGACTGATCAGAAGAACAAGACTGACCAGAAGAAGAGAAGACTGACCAGAAGAAGAAGACTGACCAGAAGATAGAAGGCTGATCAGAAGAAGAAGACTGATCAGAAGAAGAGAAGCTGATCAGAAGAAGAAGACTGATCGGTAGTGGTAGAAGAAGAAAACTGATCAGAAGAAGAAGACTGACCAGTAGTAGTAGAAGAAGACTGACCAGACGAAGAAGAGAAGCTGATCAGAAGAAGACTGATCAGAAGAGGAAGGCTGATCAGAAGAAGAGAAGCTGACCAGAAGAAGAAGACTGATCGGTAGTAGTAGAAGAAGACTGATCAGAAGAAGACTGACCAGTAGTAGTAGAAGAAGAAGACTGACCAGAAGAAGAAGAGAAGCTGATCAGAAGAAGAAGACTGATCATTAGTGGTAGAAGAAGAAGACTGACCAGAAGAAGACTGATCAGAAGAAGACTGACCAGTAGTAGTAGAAGAAGAAGACTGTCCAGAAGAAGAAGACTGTCCAGAAGAAGACTGACCAGATAGAAGAAGACTGACCAGACGAAGAAGAAGACTGATCAGAACAAGAAGACTGACCAGATAGAAGAAGACTGATCAGAAGAAGAAGACTGACCAGAAGACAGAAGACTGACCAGAAGAAGAAGACTGACCAGAAGAAGAAGGCTGACCAGAAGAAGAAGGCTGATCAGAAGAAGAGAAGCTGATCAGAAGAAGAAGACTGACCAGAAGAAGAAGAGTGACCAGAAGAAGAAGGCTGATCAGAAGAAGAAGAGAAGCTGATCAGAAGAAGAAGACTGATCGGTAGTGGTAGAAGAAGAAAACTGACTAGAAGAAGAGAAGCTGATCAGAAGAAGAAGGCTGATCAGAAGAAGAGTGACCAGAAGAAGAAGAGTGACCAGAAGAAGAAGGCTGATCAGAAGAAGAAGACTGACCAGAAGAAGAAGACTGATCAGAAGAAGAAGAGTGACCAGAAGAAGAAGGCTGATCAGTAGTGGTAGAAGAAGAAGAGAAGCTGATCAGAAGAAGACTGACCAGAAGAAGAAGACTGACCAGAAGAAGAAGACTGATCAGTAGTAGTAGAAGAAGAAGACTGATCAGAAGAACAAGACTGACCAGAAGAAGAGAAGACTGACCAGAAGAAGAAGACTGACCAGAAGAAGAAGACTGACCAGAAGAAGAAGGCTGACCAGAAGAACAAGACTGACCAGAAGAAGAGAAGCTGATCAGAAGAAGAAGACTGATCAGAAGAGGAAGGCTGATCAGAAGAAGAAGAGAAGCTGATCAGAAGAAGAAGACTGATCGGTAGTGGTAGAAGAAGAAGACTGACTAGAAGAAGAAGAGAAGCTGATCAGAAGAAGAAGACTGACCAGATAGAAGAAGACTGATCAGAAGAAGAAGAGTGACCAGATAGAAGAAGACTGACCAGAAGAAGAAGAGTGACCAGATGAAGAAGGCTGATCAGAAGAAGAAGAGTGACCAGAAGAAGAAGGCTGATCAGAAGAAGACTGACCAGAAGTAGAAGGCTGATCAGAAGAAGAAGACTGATCGGTAGTGGTAGAAGAAGAAGACTGACTAGAAGAAGAAGAGAAGCTGATCAGAAGAAGAAGACTGACCAGAAGAAGAAGACTGATCAGTAGTAGTAGAAGAAGAAGACTGATCAGAAGAACAAGACTGACCAGAAGAAGAGAAGACTGACCAGAAGAAGAAGACTGACCAGAAGAAGACTGACCAGAAGATAGAAGGCTGATCAGAAGAAGAAGACTGATCAGAAGAAGAGAAGCTGATCAGAAGAAGAAGACTGATCGGTAGTGGTAGAAGAAGAAAACTGATCAGAAGAAGACTGACCAGTAGTAGTAGAAGAAGACGGACCAGAAGAAGAAGAGTGACCAGAAGAAGACTGACCAGAAGAAGAAGACTGACCAGATAGAAGAAGACTGACCAGATAGAAGAAGACTGATCAGAAGAAGAAGACTGATCAGTAGTAGTAGAAGAAGACTGATCAGAAGAGGAGGACTGACCAGTAGTAGTAGTAGAAGAAGAGTGACCAGTAGAAGAAGAGTGACCAGAAGAAGACTGACCAGAAGAAGAAGGCTGATCAGAAGAAGAAGACTGACCAGAAGAAGGCTGATCAGAAGAAGACTGACCAGAAGAAGAAGGCTGATCAGAAGAAGAAGGCTGATCAGAAGACGGCTGATCAGAAGAAGAAGACTGACCAGAAGAAGACTGACCAGAAGAAGAAGACTGACCAGATGAAGAAGGCTGATCAGAAGAAGACTGATCAGTAGTGGTAGAAGAAGAAGACTGACTAGAAGAAGAAGAGAAGCTGATCAGAAGAAGAAGACTGACCAGAAGAAGAAGACTGACCAGATGAAGAAGAGTGACCAGAAGAAGAAGGCTGATCAGAAGAAGAAGAGAAGCTGATCAGAAGAAGAAGACTGATCGGTAGTGGTAGAAGAAGAAAACTGACTAGAAGAAGAGAAGCTGATCAGAAGAAGAAGGCTGATCAGAAGAAGAGTGACCAGAAGAAGAAGGCTGATCAGAAGAAGACTGACCAGAAGAAGAAGACTGACCAGATAGAAGAAGACTGATCAGAAGAAGAAGGCTGATCAGAAGAAGAAGAGAAGCTGATCAGAAGAAGAAGACTGATCGGTAGTGGTAGAAGAAGAAAACTGACTAGAAGAAGAGAAGCTGATCAGAAGAAGAAGGCTGATCAGAAGAAGAGTGACCAGAAGAAGAAGGCTGATCAGAAGAAGAAGACTGATCTGAAGAATAAGACTGATCAGAAGAAGACTGACCAGAAGAAGACTGACCAGATAGAAGAAGAGTGACCAGAAGAAGAAGACTGACCAGATAGAAGACTGATCAGAAGACTGATCAGAAGAAGAAGGCTGATCAGAAGAAGAAGAGAAGCTGATCAGAAGAAGAAGACTGATCAGAAGAAGAAGACTGACCAGAAGAAGAAGGCTGATCAGAAGAAGAAGACTGACTAGAAGAAGAAGAGAAGCTGATCAGAAGAAGAAGACTGACCAGAAGAAGAAGGCTGATCAGAAGAAGAAGACTGATCAGAAGAAGAAGGCTGATCAGAAGAAGAAGACTGATCAGAAGAAGAAGAGAAGCTGATCAGAAGAAGAAGACTGATCGGTAGTGGTAGAAGAAGAAGACTGACTAGAAGAAGAAGAGAAGCTGATCAGAAGAAGAAGACTGACCAGAAGAAGAAGACTGATCAGTAGTAGTAGAAGAAGAAGACTGATCAGAAGAACAAGACTGACCAGAAGAAGAGAAGACTGACCAGAAGAAGAAGACTGACCAGAAGAAGACTGACCAGAAGATAGAATGCTGATCAGAAGAAGAAGACTGATCAGAAGAAGAGAAGCTGATCAGAAGACGAAGACTGATCGGTAGTGGTAGAAGAAGAAAACTGATCAGAAGAAGAAGACTGACCAGTAGTAGTAGAAGAAGACTGACCAGACGAAGAAGAGAAGCTGATCAGAAGAAGAAGACTGATCAGAAGAGGAAGGCTGATCAGAAGAAGAGAAGCTGACCAGAAGAAGAAGACTGATCGGTAGTAGTAGAAGAAGACTGATCAGAAGACTGACCAGTAGTAGTAGAAGAAGAAGACTGACCAGAAGAAGAAGAGAAGCTGATTAGAAGAAGAAGACTGATCAGAAGAGGAAGGCTGATCAGAAGAAGAAGAGAAGCTGATCAGAAGAAGAAGACTGATCGGTAGTGGTAGAAGAAGAAGACTGACTAGAAGAAGAAGAGAAGCTGATCAGAAGAAGAAGACTGACCAGATAGAAGAAGACTGATCAGAAGAAGAAGAGTGACCAGAAAGAAGAAGAGTGACCAGATAGAAGAAGACTGACCAGAAGAAGAAGACTGACCAGATGAAGAAGGCTGATCAGAAGAAGAAGAGTGACCAGAAGAAGAAGGCTGATCAGAAGAAGACTGACCAGAAGTAGAAGGCTGATCAGAAGAAGAAGACTGATCGGTAGTGGTAGAAGAAGAAGACTGACTAGAAGAAGAAGAGAAGCTGATCAGAAGAAGAAGACTGACCAGAAGAAGAAGACTGATCAGTAGTAGTAGAAGAAGAAGACTGATCAGAAGAACAAGACTGACCAGAAGAAGAGAAGACTGACCAGAAGAAGAAGACTGACCAGAAGAAGACTGACCAGAAGATAGAAGGCTGATCAGAAGAAGAAGACTGATCAGAAGAAGAGAAGCTGATCAGAAGAAGAAGACTGATCGGTAGTGGTAGAAGAAGAAAACTGATCAGAAGAAGAAGACTGACCAGTAGTAGTAGAAGAAGACGGACCAGAAGAAGAAGAGTGACCAGAAGAAGACTGACCAGAAGAAGAAGACTGACCAGATAGAAGAAGACTGACCAGATAGAAGAAGACTGATCAGAAGAAGAAGACTGATCAGTAGTAGTAGAAGAAGACTGATCAGAAGAGGAGGACTGACCAGTAGTAGTAGTAGAAGAAGAGTGACCAGTAGAAGAAGAGTGACCAGAAGAAGACTGACCAGAAGAAGAAGGCTGATCAGAAGAAGAAGACTGACCAGAAGAAGGCTGATCAGAAGAAGACTGACCAGAAGAAGAAGGCTGATCAGAAGAAGAAGGCTGATCAGAAGACGGCTGATCAGAAGAAGAAGACTGACCAGAAGAAGACTGACCAGAAGAAGAAGACTGACCAGATGAAGAAGGCTGATCAGAAGAAGACTGATCAGTAGTGGTAGAAGAAGAAGACTGACTAGAAGAAGAAGAGAAGCTGATCAGAAGAAGAAGACTGACCAGAAGAAGAAGACTGACCAGATGAAGAAGAGTGACCAGAAGAAGAAGGCTGATCAGAAGAAGAAGAGAAGCTGATCAGAAGAAGAAGACTGATCGGTAGTGGTAGAAGAAGAAAACTGACTAGAAGAAGAGAAGCTGATCAGAAGAAGAAGGCTGATCAGAAGAAGAGTGACCAGAAGAAGAAGGCTGATCAGAAGAAGAAGACTGATCTGAAGAATAAGACTGATCAGAAGAAGACTGACCAGAAGAAGACTGACCAGATAGAAGAAGAGTGACCAGAAGAAGAAGACTGACCAGATAGAAGACTGATCAGAAGACTGATCAGAAGAAGAAGGCTGATCAGAAGAAGAAGAGAAGCTGATCAGAAGAAGAAGACTGATCGGTAGTGGTAGAAGAAGAAGACTGACTAGAAGAAGAAGAGAAGCTGATCAGAAGAAGAAGACTGATCAGAAGAAGAAGACTGATCAGAAGAAGAAGGCTGATCAGAAGAAGAAGACTGACCAGAAGAAGAAGGCTGATCAGAAGAAGAAGACTGACTAGAAGAAGAAGAGAAGCTGATCAGAAGAAGAAGACTGACCAGAAGAAGAAGGCTGATCAGAAGAAGAAGACTGATCAGAAGAAGAAGGCTGATCAGAAGAAGAAGACTGATCAGAAGAAGAAGAGAAGCTGATCAGAAGAAGAAGACTGATCGGTAGTGGTAGAAGAAGAAGACTGACTAGAAGAAGAAGAGAAGCTGATCAGAAGAAGAAGACTGACCAGATAGAAGAAGACTGATCAGAAGAAGAAGAGTGACCAGAAAGAAGAAGAGTGACCAGATAGAAGAAGACTGACCAGAAGAAGAAGACTGACCAGATGAAGAAGGCTGATCAGAAGAAGAAGAGTGACCAGAAGAAGAAGGCTGATCAGAAGAAGACTGACCAGAAGTAGAAGGCTGATCAGAAGAAGAAGACTGATCGGTAGTGGTAGAAGAAGAAGACTGACTAGAAGAAGAAGAGAAGCTGATCAGAAGAAGAAGACTGACCAGAAGAAGAAGACTGATCAGTAGTAGTAGAAGAAGAAGACTGATCAGAAGAACAAGACTGACCAGAAGAAGAGAAGACTGACCAGAAGAAGAAGACTGACCAGAAGAAGACTGACCAGAAGATAGAAGGCTGATCAGAAGAAGAAGACTGATCAGAAGAAGAGAAGCTGATCAGAAGAAGAAGACTGATCGGTAGTGGTAGAAGAAGAAAACTGATCAGAAGAAGAAGACTGACCAGTAGTAGTAGAAGAAGACTGACCAGACGAAGAAGAGAAGCTGATCAGAAGAAGAAGACTGATCAGAAGAGGAAGGCTGATCAGAAGAAGAGAAGCTGACCAGAAGAAGAAGACTGATCGGTAGTAGTAGAAGAAGACTGATCAGAAGAAGACTGACCAGTAGTAGTAGAAGAAGAAGACTGACCAGAAGAAGAAGAGAAGCTGATCAGAAGAAGAAGACTGATCAGAAGAGGAAGGCTGATCAGAAGAAGAAGAGAAGCTGATCAGAAGAAGAAGACTGATCATTAGTGGTAGAAGAAGAAGACTGACCAGAAGAAGACTGATCAGAAGAAGACTGACCAGTAGTAGTAGAAGAAGAAGACTGTCCAGAAGAAGAAGACTGTCCAGAAGAAGACTGACCAGATAGAAGAAGACTGACCAGACGAAGAAGAAGACTGATCAGAACAAGAAGACTGACCAGATAGAAGAAGACTGATCAGAAGAAGAAGACTGACCAGAAGACAGAAGACTGACCAGAAGAAGAAGACTGACCAGAAGAAGAAGGCTGACCAGAAGAAGAAGGCTGATCAGAAGAAGAGAAGCTGATCAGAAGAAGAGAAGCTGATCAGAAGAAGAAGAGTGACCAGAAGAAGAAGGCTGATCAGAAGAAGAAGAGAAGCTGATCAGAAGAAGAAGACTGATCGGTAGTGGTAGAAGAAGAAAACTGACTAGAAGAAGAGAAGCTGATCAGAAGAAGAAGGCTGATCAGAAGAAGAGTGACCAGAAGAAGAAGAGTGACCAGAAGAAGTAGGCTGATCAGAAGAAGAAGACTGACCAGAAGAAGAAGACTGATCAGAAGAAGAAGAGTGACCAGAAGAAGAAGGCTGATCAGTAGTGGTAGAAGAAGAAGACTGACTAGAAGAAGAAGAGAAGCTGATCAGAAGAAGACTGACCAGAAGAAGAAGACTGACCAGAAGAAGAAGACTGATTGGTAGTAGTAGAAGAAGAAGACTGATCAGAAGAACAAGACTGACCAGAAGAAGAGAAGACTGACCAGAAGAAGAAGACTGACCAGATGAAGAAGACTGACCAGAAGATAGAAGGCTGATCTGAAAGAAGAAGACTGACCAGATAGAAGAAGACTGACCAGATAGAAGAAGACTGACCAGATAGAAGAAGACTGACCAGAAGAAGAAGACTGATCAGTAGTGGTAGAAGAAGACTGACCAGAAGAAGAAGACTGATCAGTAGTAGAAGACTGATCAGTAGTAGAAGAAGAAGAAGACTGACCAGAAGAAGAAGACTGTCCAGAAGAAGAAGACTGACCAGAAGAAGAAGAGAAGCTGATCAGAAGAAGAAGACTGATCGGTAGTGGTAGAAGAAGAAAACTGATCAGAAGAAGAAGACTGACCAGTAGTAGTAGAAGAAGACGGACCAGAAGAAGAAGAGTGACCAGAAGAAGACTGACCAGAAGAAGAAGACTGACCAGATAGAAGAAGACTGACCAGATAGAAGAAGACTGATCAGAAGAAGAAGACTGATCAGTAGTAGTAGAAGAAGACTGATCAGAAGAGGAGGACTGACCAGTAGTAGTAGTAGAAGAAGAGTGACCAGTAGAAGAAGAGTGACCAGAAGAAGACTGACCAGAAGAAGAAGGCTGATCAGAAGAAGAAGACTGACCAGAAGAAGGCTGATCAGAAGAAGACTGACCAGAAGAAGAAGGCTGATCAGAAGAAGAAGGCTGATCAGAAGACGGCTGATCAGAAGAAGAAGACTGACCAGAAGAAGACTGACCAGAAGAAGAAGAGAAGACTGACCAGAAGAAGAAGACTGACCAGAAGAAGAAGACTGACCAGTAGTAGTAGAAGAAGAAGACTGACCAGAAGAAGACTGACCAGAAGAAGAAGACTGACCAGATAGAAGAAGACTGATCAGAAGAAGAAGACTTACCAGAAGAAAAAGAGAAGCTGATCAGAAGAAGAAGTCTGATCAGTAGTGGTAGAAGAAGACTGATCAGAAGAAAAAGACTGACCAGAAGAAGACCAACCAGATAGAAGAAGACTGACCAGTAGTAGTAGAAGAAGAAGACTGACCAGAAGAAGAAGAGAAGCTGATCAGAAGAAGAAGACTGATCAGTAGTAGTAGAAGAAGAAGACTGACCAGAAGAAGACTGATCAGAAGAAGACTGACCAGTAGTAGTAGAAGAAGAAGACTGTCCAGAAGAAGAAGACTGTCCAGAAGAAGACTGACCAGATAGAAGAAGACTGATCAGAAGAAGAAGACTGACCAGATAGAAGAAGACTGACCAGATAGAAGAAGACTGTCCAGAAGAAGAAGACTGACCAGATGAAGAAGAGAAGCTGATCAGAAGAAGAAGCCTGATCAGTAGTTCCAGAAGAAGAAGACTGATCAGAAGAAGAAGGCTGTCCAGAAGAAGAAGGCTGTCCAGAAGAAGACTGACCAGAAGAAGAAGACTGACCAGAAGAAGAAGACTGACCAGACGAAGAAGAAGACTGACCAGACGAAGAAGAGAAGCTGATCAGAAGAAGAAGCCTGATCAGTAGTTCCAGAAGAAGACTGACCAGAAGAAGAAGACTGACCAGAAGAAGAAGACTGACCAGACGAAGAAGAAGACTGATCAGAACAAGAAGACTGACCAGATAGAAGAAGACTGATCAGAAGAAGAAGACTGACCAGATATAAGAAGACTGATCAGTTGTAGTAGAAGAAGAAGACTGACCAGAAGAAGACTGACCAGATAGAAGAAGACTGATCAGTTGTAGTAGAAGAAGACTGACCAGAAGAAGAAGACTGACCAGATAGAAGAAGACTGATCAGAAGAAGAAGAGTGACCAGAAGAAGAAGACTGACCAGATAGAAGAAGACTGATCAGAAGAAGAAGACTGATCAGAAGAAGAAGACAGACCAGAAGAAGAGAAGCTGATCAGAAGAAGAAGACTGATCAGTAGTAGTAGAAGAAGAAGACTGACCAGAAGAAGAAGACTGATCAGAAGAAGAAGACTGACCAGAAGAAGAAGAGAAGCTGACCAGAAGAAGACTGACCAGATAGAAGAAGACTGATCAGACGAAGAAGACTGATCAGAAGAAGACTGACCAGAAGAAGAAGAGAAGCTGATCAGAAGAAGACTTATCAGTAGTTCCAGAAGAAGAAGACTGATCAGAAGAAGAAGACTGACCAGAAGAAGAAGAGAAGCTGACCAGAAGAAGAAGACTGACCAGATAGAAGAAGACTGATCAGACAAAGAAGACTGATCAGAAGAAGACTGACCAGAAGAAGAAGAGAAGCTGATCAGAAGAAGACTTATCAGTAGTTCCAGAAGAAGAAGACTGATCAGAAGAAGAAGACTGACCAGAAGAAGAAGACTGACCAGACGAAGAAGAAGACTGATCAGAAGAAGAAGACTGACCAGAAGAAGAAGAGAAGCTGATCAGAAGAAGAAGACTGATCAGTAGTAGTAGAAGAAGAAGACTGACCAGAAGAAGACTGACCAGAAGAAGAAGATGACTTAACAGTAGTTGAAGAAGAAGAAGACTGACAAGAAGAAGAAGACTGACAACAACAACAAGAAGAAGACTGACAGGACATAGATTAGCCGTTCGTTAATGGTAGTTGCATATGTGGCTTTCTGCAACTGTCAAGACAACTCACTCTTTCTAAACTGACTCTTTCATTAGTTCTTAATGTACAGTGAGGCTCCCCCCTCGTGGGCCCCCTAGGCCCCGGCCCACTTTCAGCTGTTCTGGTCAGTATTGGGACAGGCTCCACCCAGGCCTCGGAATGGCAAGAAGAGGCAGTGACGTCACCTGGTACCTCTACCTGCCCAGCACTGTTGCTTACCTCCAAGCAGGAAACTTGACCTTGGAGCCTTCTTTTATAGGCCCCTTGCCCACCCCTTGGGCCCAGAGAGCTTTTACTGAGAACTTCTCTTGAGAGGACAGCTCTGACAGAACTTGGGACTGACCCAAGATCATACCAGCAGCTGCATGTGGAGGAGTGGGGTATCAAACCCGGTTCTCCCAGATTAGAGTCTGTGCACTCTTAACCCCTACACCAAATTGAGATATCTCTGGGCCAGCTCTCCATGGCCACCAGCTCTCACGGATGTGATTTCCTGCTTGGTGGCATCCCTTCTTCCTCCAGTCACAGGTACAGCCTCATTGGCCACCTTTCTGTGTCCTTCAGCCTTCAGGCAGGCCCTGTCAATTCCTGCGAGGGGTGGGCTGAGCCTGGGCCAGCCATACTGTGTATTCCAGTGTGAGTTCAGTTTCTTGTTAAAAGAGTCTGCGAATATTAACATCCACTCGCAAGGAACATTTTATTAGCAAATTGTGAAGGTTAACAAGACCTACAGTGTTCAGATGCTTGCTTCCATCATTAATCTCTTTCAGTGACTTTTTTCTTTCTCTATATGAATACCAGATTTGATTTTTTTTTAAAAATCCCAGCAGTAAAAGAATGCAGGACTTTTTTATGAGCTTCTTTTATAAAATATGTTCTCATATCATAGGATGAAATGTTGAGCTCAGCGATGTCCTTGAGGTGTAGCTCAAACCAAAGAACCCAAAGAGTCTCAGGCTAATAGTTCAAATGACAAAGTGTGCAAGGTATGTGACTGGGCTGTGGAATGGAGGCCAATTATGATTTCCTGGCAATTGTTTGTGTTTTCTGGGCCTTGCCCAGATACAGATTTAGATAGCATAAGAACACAAGAAGAGCCCTGCTGGATCAGACCAGAGGTCCATCTAGTCCAGCATCCTGTCTCACACAGGGGCCAACCAGTTCCTCTGGAGGGGCACAAGAGGGCATAGAGGCCGAGGCCTTCCCCTGATGTTGCCTCCTGGCTCTGGGATTCAGAGGATTAGTGCCTTTGAACATGGAGGTCATTAAGAGCAGCAGATTCTAATCTGGTGAACTGGGTTGGATTCACCACTCCTCCACATGAAGCCAATTGGGTGACCTTGGATCAGTCACAGTTCTCTCAGAGCTCTCTCAGCCCCACCTACCTCACAGGGTACCTGTTGTGAGGAGAGGAAGGGAAGGTGATTGTAAGCTGCTCTGAGACTCCAAGAGAATGGCAGGGTATAAATCCAACTCTTCTTCTTCTTCAGTCATCATGGCCAGTAGCCACTGATAGACTTATCCTCCATGAATTGATCTAATCCCCTTTTAAACATGTAGATTCTGGCATGTTGCTGAGTAACTCACATGTGAGTGGAGCTTTGGGCTAAACAAGACATTCACACACATGAAGCTGCCTTATACTAAGCCAGATCATGTGTCTGCCAAGGGCAGTAATGTCTGGCAGCAGCTCTCTGGGGTCTCAGCTAAAAGTGTTTCCCATCAGAATATAACTGCTGTAATCTTAAAATGGGCGATGGGCAGTGCAAGACCCTGCCCGGCTCCAGACTGCTGCTGAGCTGGGCTCCTTATGTCAATGAGCGGCTGCTCACGCTCACAGCATTGAGGGAAGACTGGATAGTTGTTTAAAACATATTCTTTTTCATCAAAGGGATTAATGAAACTTTTCATATTTTGAGTTAGGTTGCAACATTTGCAATGTCCACATCTAAAATGGCCTTTGGGCAAACCTGCTCTTGGAATGGTTTATTGTAGGTTCTTGGGAACAAGGGTATTGCTGTGAACCAGAAGAGATAGTTGGTTTCTATCACAATACCATATAACATAGAATACCATATAACATAGTCCAGTTTTTATATATGCTCTTTTTAAATAGTGTACTGCCAGGGCTTTTTTTGTAGAAAAAACCCAGCAGGAACTCATTAGCATAATAGGCCACACCCAACAGCAGAAACTCATTGTCATATTAGGCCACACCCCTGACAGCGCAGCTCCCTCCCAGGATTGGCTTCCCCAGGTGCCATGTGGCTTGGGGCGTGCATGGGGAACCCGAGGGAAGAAAGGCAGTTTCTGGATCAGCTTCCCCAGGCGCCCCACAGTTGTGGGGTGCCTAGGCAACATGAGGAGGGGAGGCAGTTTGAACTGCCTTCCCTCCCTGGACCAGCTTGGCTTCCCCAGGCACCCCGCAGCTTGCAAGGCACCTGGGGAACCCGAGGGGGGGAGGCTGTAGGCATAGCCAACTCGGAAGCCAGCTGGAACTCCATTCCTGTGCGTTCCTGCCTAAAAATAGCCCTGTGTACTGCTATAAGTCAAACTGACTCTAATTTTCCCACGTTGTGACTTTTTTTTTGAAGCTGTAGCCAGGGGTCCGTTGGAGCGGGAGCACACAGGAGCGCAGCTCCAGGAGTGAGGAGCCCAGAGGGCGGGCACATGACCAAGCCCCGCCCCCTCCTCAGCTTCCACGAGCAGTGCAGAGGAGCAGCGCCCCGGGGAAAGCCCTGCTAGGGTCTTTATTGTTTTTAATGTTTTGTTTTAATATTGATAATTTTATCATTGTTCCTTTTATGACTGTGTGCTGCTTTTCCAGAGACTTGCTCAAGGTGGCATATAAATTTTCTAAGTATACCATTTTTTATCTGGGCACATGGCACATAAGTACTGGAGAAATTTCACCAACTCTTCAGCAGCTTCCACCTTATCAGTTTGGTGTAGTGGTCAGGAGTTGGACTCTAATCTGGGAGAACTGGGTTTGATTCCCCACTCCTCCACATGCAGCTGCTGGTGTGACCTTGGGTCAGTCACAAGTTCTCTCAGAGCTGTTCTCTCATGAACAGTTCTCAAAAGACCTCTCTCAGCCCCACCAACCTCACAGGGTGTCTTGTTGTGGGGAGGGGAAGGGAAAGGTATGGGTGGTGCACATGTTCTGGGTATCTCAAGTCTACTTGAAACCTGGTGGTTTCAAGGGAGCAGGAAGAGAATGAGGGTGTGTTCTTTACACTTAAGTATTGGATGGGGAAGGGAATGGAGGAAGAGCAGGTCAGTTTTACTCACCTGTGGAGTGGCACCTGAGGGGTGGGTGTTGCCTTCGGACACACTTCCGGTATGTTAGGGGGTGTGGTATATGCAAATGATTTATGCAAATGAGTTATGCTAATGAACTCCTGCACCTCTTTTTCTACGAAATGACCCCTGGCTGTAGCCAGAGGTCCTTTCGTAAAAAAAGAGGTGCAGGAGCTCATTAGCATAGCTTATTTGCATATGCCACACTCCCTGATGTCACCAGAAGTGTGAGAAGGCCACACACCCCTGACGGCACCAGAAGTGTGTCATAAGGCAATACCCACCGCTCAGGCTCCACCCCAAAAATCTCCAAGGTATTTCCCAACTCAGAGCTGGCAGGACTATCTGATGGCAAAAGAAGGAAGGAAGGAAGGGAGGGACGGAGGGAGGGAGGGAGGAAGGAAGGAAGGAAGGAAGAGGGAGGGAGGGAGGGAGGAAGGAAGGGAGGAAGGAAGGAAGGAAAGTAACAGGAAGGAAAGTAACAGGAATGAAGGTAGGTAGGTAGGTATGTGGGGGAGAGAGAGAGAGAAGAAAGAAAGAAAGAAAGAAAGAAAGAAAGAAAGAAAGAAAGAAAGAAAGAAAGAGGAAGGAAGGAAGAAAGAAAGAAAGGGAGGAAGGAAGGAAGAGGGGAAGGAAGGAAGAAAGAAAGGAAGAAACAGGAAGGTAGGTAGGTAGGTGGGGGGAGAGAGAGAGAAGAAAGAAAGGAAGGAAGGAACAGGAAGGTAGGTAGGTGGGGGAGAGAGAGACAAGAAAGAAAGGAAGGAAGGAAGGAACAGGAAGGTAGGTAGGTGGGGGAGAGAGAGACAAGAAAGAAAGGAAGGAAGGAAGAAAGGAAGGAACAGGAAGGTAGGTAGGTAGGTGGGGGAGAGAGAGACAAGAAAGGAAGGAAGGAAGGAAGGAAGGAAGGAGGACAGAGAGACAGACTAGGTGCTTCTCCCCCCTCCTTCAGGCCTAGTAGCTATCAGCCACTCAGCCAGCGTTTCCCTCCCCCCCTCACTCTTGCTTGGGCCTGAGTGGCTTAACGCCACTCAGGCCCAGCTTTTCCCTCCTTCCCTCCCCGCGGCCCAGGGAGGGTGAGCGGGGGGGGAGGGAAGGGCTTCTCCCTGGGCCGGCGGCAGCCTGCCGCAGCCCAGGAAGGCTGAGCGGGGGGGGGAGGCTTTCTTCCAGCTCCGCACCGAAGCGCGGACCGGGAAAGCAAGCTGGGGGGCGGGGCTTTGTTATGTGCCCATCCCCCGGCCTCCTCTCTCCCGGAGCGGCACCCCGGCGCGCCCCGGCCCCAACGGAGCCCTGGCTGTAGCCTTATACCCTGTTTGTAAGATGTGGCCTGGGTAACCTCTAGTGGCAAGATTTTGTTTTAGGGTTCTTGCCTCCCTTTGATAGTCTTCAGTATTTGTGCAATTTATGTGCAATGCCTTCTAACCCTTGAAAATAGACTATATGGTAAAGTATGTTTTATATGAGCTGGATGAAAACTATCAAAACTTACCAAGGAAACTCTATTTGTAGGTTTTTTGTCTATATTTGTGATGATGAGGAGTGGGCATGGGTGGAGGGAGGGGCTCTTGGTTTCATCCCAGCCTTTTCCCTGATGCTAAAGAACCCCCCCAGTGGGAAGTCATTTGCATAAATTTGGAGCAGTACAACCTACAGCTTGGGACAGACTCTTTCATAGAAATTCCTTCTCTGGGGTTTGTTCCCAAAGGTGATTGGCAGGGAGCACTCACCTCCTTGCAATGATCTGGTTGGAAGGGAGAAATGCCACTGTCTGATAAATTCAGAGAATAAAAGAACAACAAGATCCCTGACAGCAAGCACCTGAACACGAAAAAGAGCATGAATTTTTGGGGGGTGTTTTTCGTTAATGCCTAAGAATCCCAGATTTGTGTTACTGTTCCAGAAAACCATGGTACCAACCCCAAACAGTGATTTTCATGTATATTTTCAACTAGGGAATTTCAAAATGCATGCCCCTACTAAAAACAATGAATTATAATACAATAAACAATTAAAGACGATGCATTTGCTAGTCTTAAAGGTGCCATGATAGGACTTCCCTGTTTTGATCAAGTTTCTTAATCCTGCTTTGCTATGATTTTTTTTTTAGTGCGACTGTACAGGAAGATGTGTCTTTTTGGAGGTTTCACCCACATCAGTACCATGTTCCTTCAGACAGCCCACTGCAGCTGCCTTTTCCTGGCCATGTAACCAGATGACTTTTTCAGCCCCCCCCCCCCCAAACACTAGTAAGTGCTATCATGCAATAATGTTATAATGATCTGTTGCCACAGCATACTAGTTCCCCTGAATTCCCAGCTTCTTCTGTTTTTAAATAAGCCTCTAGCCCTTTTTGTTGCAAAGATAAATGGTGAAAGGTGCAAGCACTTCCACATGACTCTCTCCAGCTGATTAATAACCGGGCTGAACAGGCTCCTCCCCCTTTGTTTGCTTTCTCTCTGCACTGGGTAATTGGTTCATTCAGGCAGCAGTTGGGATTCATAGTCCAACAGCAATCAAATTCTTGCATTCCTGCAGCTCCTCAAGTCCATTTTTTTACTGTTGGACTTTTGTATCCTTAGCATCTGACTCAACCAGACGAGGTGGGTCGGGCTGCTGTCATGTCAGCCAAACAAACTCACTGCTATCGCTGTTCCTTTGGCCTCTCTGCCAATCCACCCCACCCATGCTGCAAACCTTTGTTGTCCTCCCTCCCTCCCTCGGGTCATTCGGGTCTGAGCCACCCTTGGACCATGTGTGTGTGCATGTCACATGACCTTCCCCCCACAATTACATTCCTCTTCCCAGTTTACACATGCAAAGATGAGTCCTAAATGTTCATAAGAAAGATGTTAATGTATGAAGCTAGAAGTGACATCTGGACAAGGCTTCTATTGCTCAACTTCTTTAGCAATTCCCACCCCCGCACCCCACCATCCAGCAGAGAAGAGGCTAGAGTCTATGGCTGGCTTAAGCAAGACATTTCCAACAAAGATCGTTTGGCTGGGACTGTAAGGGAACTGCCATGCCTTTCACGTGTGCTTGCTTTTAATTTTTGTTGAACTGTTTTTTCCCCTAAAAGTCCAGCCTAGAATACTGTAAATAGCTTTTCTAATGCTGTAATGACAAGGGTCAGAAAAATACATCCAGTAAGTCTGGTAAACATGATCTTTGTGATCTGCTTTGGATTCCTAAGGCAGATTCTACCTGGTATAGGACTACTGCTGGAGAGGTTCTCTGAGTTCAATTTATTAAGTATTGATTGTATTTAGAAAAGTTCTGTGCCATCTCTTGAGAACCTGTTCAAGATGGCCTGATCGTCTGCTTTCCTCTTTGTTCTTTTGCAGCATACTCATTCTCACTAATTCAGGAACATTCCAAAAAACCCCACAACTTTCTGGCTATTAAGTGAAAACAAACAAACAACAGGAATCCATACGATGCTATAAAAATGAGACATTAACCATCTGCCAGGTTTTCTGACTTAACCAACTTCCATAAAACAAATAAGTCTCTAGCCTCTTTTGTTGCAGAGAGATGTCATTTCCCCTAATATCTCCACAATGAAAAGGGTTAGAGATTAAGCCAGGGAATTCAGAGAACTTGATAGATTGTTATAATGATATAATGCTATAACAATATGACTTTGCAGACTTTTAACATAACCCCCCCCCCCAAAAAAAGGGAAAAGCACCCACCTCTCAAGAATATGTTTCTGGAAACCTGGGGAAAGAAAACACCAGTGCTCCAATCCAGAATGTGTGGATGGCTCCAGGCAGAGTCTGGCTTAAAAAGACACACCTGGTAGGAGCCAGGGCCCAAGACCAAAATGGCAGCTAAGCCTTTTTACCTGTACTCTATTTGTATACCAGTAAATAGAGCAAATACTCCTAAAGCAACCGGAGACTGCATTGCTTTCTTATCCCAATACCACCCCAGGTATAGTTGTTTCTGGGAATTCTTAAGAGAGCATAGCAACTGGATTTGCCCCGATGCTTCAGTTAAAAGTGCATTTCAAGTGGAATAAATGGGCCATTCTAAAACTGAAGCAATAAGCTTTACATAATCTGAATGATTCTCTGGCTTGATAGAAGAAAGAAAGAAAGAAAGAGAGAAAGAAAGAAAGCCTTTAATTGCATAGTAATACAACAATCAAAAAACAAAAAACTTGATACCAATAAATATATATACACATACCTTTTTTTTAAATGGTCTCCACCAAACAGAACCCACTTAAAATTAATAAAATGGAGGGGAGAAAGTACATCTAAGTATTACAGTCTCTAACCCTTAACTTCCATACACATGATAGGAACCCAGCAACAGATGCCGTAATTTCAGGAGATTTGTCAGACAGCAAAAAAACTAAGCCATTATAAGACATAGATTTTGCAGAAGAAAGAAGGGGACGGATCAAGGAATGACGTAGCAAAGTGTAATGGGAACAGTGGAAAATAATATGTGGCACAGAATCAGGCCGAGAGCAGATTGGATTTAGGGCAAACCACCCTAACTTTGACAAAAGGAAAGGCCAGGTTGGAGCTTGCAAGGGGGAGGGGGGAGCCATCAGGCTTGCTGGTTGTTTTCCCAGGGCTCCCTGTTGCAGACGGTTGCACATGTACACACGAAGCTGCCTTATACGGAATCAGACCCTTGGTCCGTCAAAGTCAGTATTGTCTTCTCAGACTGGCAGCAGCTCTCCGGGATCTCAGGCAGAGGTCTTTCATGTCATGTACCACCTGATCCTTAAACTGGAGCTGCTGGGAATTGAACCAGGAACCTTCTGCATGCCAAGTGGATGCTCTACCACAGGGGTCCTCAAACTACGGCCTGGGGGCCACATGCGGCCCGCCGAGGGCATTTTTCTGGCCTGCCGGGTGTGCTGCTGCCTGTCCTCCAATTCCCAGCAGCACACAAAGCAGCGGAAAAATTGCAGCCGACTCGTCCCAGGCCACATGACAAAGCCCCGCCCCCCTGCTTCCAGTCAGCCAGGAGGAGGCAAAAGGAAGACTGGAAGAGGGTAAGTGTGGGGTGGCAGGCGCTCCGGCTGGCCCCAAGTCTCCTAGCCGGCTGAGAGGCCTCTCAGCCGGCTAGGAGACCTGCGCCAGTTCAAGAGCCGGGCGGGGGTCTTTTTCGAGGCTTTTTGTGCTGCTGGGAATCGGAGGGGGAGAGAGAGAGAGGTTTCTGTTTCCCATCATGATGCCTGCAGTAGTGGAGTTTCAGGGAGAAGCAGCTGGGGGCTTGCTGCCTTAAAAAGTTTGTGAGGATGCCAAGTTCTTTGTTTCTTCGGAGAGGGAAAGAAAACAGCCCCGTCAAGGGTGCCTTGCTTGCGCGCGCACCCCCCCCCCCTTGAACCTTCCCTACCCGCAAAATAACATCTGAAATCTCCAACCAGATCTAGACTAACTGATGCACACTTGCATCACTTGTTACGACTAGCAGTGACAAATATGGAACCGGACATTGACCATCTCATTAGCCAAAAGCAGGCCCATAGTTCCCATTGAAATGCTGGTAAGTTTGTTGATTTAACTTTACTTGTTCTTCATTTTAAATATTGTATTTGTTTTGTTTTTTTACTTCAAAATAAGATATGTGCAGTGTGCACAGGAATTTGTTCATAGGTTTTTTTAAACTATAGTCCGCCCCTCCAACGGTCTGAGGGACAGTGAACTGGCCCCCTGTTTAAAAAGTTTGAGGACCCCTGCTCTACCACTTAACCACAATGGACTCTCTACTTAGCCATGGCTCCTTTTCAACAAGTTTAAGTTAAATGTCTGAACAGCTGCTGTACATTAAGCATCTTCTGAAGAAAACCAGGAAGCTGGTGCGCTGCAGATTAGCCATCTCGGAAATGTGGTCTGTACATTGCTTGTAACTGAAAGATAATGGGGTGGTGGTGCTTTAGATAGCAAAATCAAGAATCAAGGCCTTTCCACCCATGATGTTGCCACACAGCTCTCCACTGAGCATGCCTGTATGTTATAATCACCTGGTACACTTTAATGGGTGCTTTAGATGCTCACCAAACAAAAATAATAATAATAATAATAATAATAATAATAATAATAATAATAATAATAATAATAATAATAATAATGTGTGCCTAAAAGCCACAGGGTCTAACCAACCAACTATTACTTGATGGTTTAATAAACAAGACAGAATTCAGCAGCAACCTGGGAGTCTATATAATGAATAACAATGGAATATTAAAACTTGGAGAAATCTAGGAACTATGGCTTGCCCAAGGTCATCCAGCAGCTGCAAGTGGAAGATCGGGGAATCAAACGCGGTTCTCCCAGATTAGAGTCCGCGCACTTAACCACTACACCAAAGAAGACCTCCACATCAGAGGAGGGTTTTACTCCACAGGGAGCTCGTCCTGACTGTCAGTCCCCCATAATTCATACTCTCCCCCTTCTCATATAGCAGTCAGTGCCATTTTAAACAGAGTTGTGCCCCTCTAAGCCCATTGGTGTCAATGGGTTTAGAGGGTTTTAACTCTGTTTAGGATGGCACTGCAAGAATAAAGAAAATACGCCATCTGGTAGCGGGTTATGAAATTGTTTAGTTTTATGTTTTTAAATGTTTTAATGATACTGTATATTTATTATCTGTTGGTAGCCGTCCTGAGCCCGCTGAAAAGTGGGGAGGGCGGGATACAAATTGAATCAATCAATCAATCAATCAATCAATCTTAAAAATAGCTGTTTCCAATCTCCCCAAATTGTATTTCTTCTTAGCGAACTATCTGCACAAAGCACTTTAATTTTGTGCACGAATAATTCCATAAATTGTTTGTCTAAAATAGTATTTCTGCAGCTCCACATACAGAAATAATGGATTTCAACACTTTTTCTTCTAAAGGGAACTGTAAAAGCTATGTTGATCAAAACTATGGCCTGCAAAAAAAAAAAATGTCTAAAAGAAAGAAAGGAGACTTTTTTGAAAGCCCGAATACACACAGTTCCAGAAACTGGAAAAGCCATTTATTTCCTGCAAAGCAAAGGCTGCCAAGCACTAAAAAAAACCCTGTCTTTTTTTTCTGGATCTGATCAAAGAATTATTGTGTTTTCAACCATGGCCTGCCAGATGCCTCTAAAAAATTCACATACAACACTTTAAACAGGAATCTCATTGTCCCCCTACCAAAACAGCACTTTTGGAGGATGCTCAAAGATATATAATAGAATCCCATGCATGATAAAGTTTGGAATGACCCATGTAAGATCCCTCACAGGTGTGTGTCATAAGGCCAGGTCGTGGCGGGGGAGAGTTGGAGATGACATCACCCGGAAGTGACATCATCACATTGGGCACGTCGCCAACCAATGCTCCAGCAATCAGCCTGGAAACTCTATGGCACCATAGAGTTTTCAGGCTGATTGCTAGAGTGTCAGCCGGCGATGTGCCCGGCGTGATGACATCACTTTCAAGTGATGTCATTGTGCTGGGCATGTCGGCCCGAACTGGGCATTTTGGGGACAGGGTTCCCCCCACTGGCTTGATCTGGACCGGCGAATTGGGGGCCATTTTGGCGGGGAACCCCCCCCCCCGGGGAAACTGGCAGCCCTATTCTTGCCCCCCTCCATGGAACCCCCAAGACCATGAAACTGAGGGGATTTGGCATGACACTCTGATCCTTCTCCTATTCTCCAGCCTTCCTCACTGCTGGGTCAGGAGCTGAGGTCTGGCAAATACTCATAGGCCTGTCTCCTGCCTGAGGCTAGGGTTGCCAGACACCCCCCCCCCCCGGCCACCAGTGGGAGATTGGGGTGTGGGGTTGCCAGATCCAGGTTGGGAAACTAGGGTTGCCAGGTCTGGGTTGGAAAATACCTGGAGACTTTGGGGCTGGATCTAGGAGAGGGTGGGGTTTAGGGAGGGGAGGGGCCTCAGCATGGTACAGTGCCATAGAGTACACCCTTCAAAGCAGCCAGTTTCCCCAGGGGAGCTGATCTTTGTCAGCTGGAGATCAGTTGTAAAAGTGGGAGATCCCCAGGCCCCACCTGAAGGCTGGCAACTCTATGGGAAATTCTTGGAGATTTGGGGATGGAGCCTGGGAAGGACAGAGGCCTCAGTGGGATACAATGTTACAGTGTCCATCCTCCATAGCATCCATTTTCTTCAGGAGATTTAATCTCTGTAGTCTGGAGATGAGCTATAATTCCAGGGGAGCCCCAGGTCCCACCTGGAGGCTGGCATCCCTACGTTGCCTCTTATAAAGGCCTCTCTCTAATCTGCTCAGGCTTGACAAGATCCCCTAGCTGCTATCAGGGGCCATGGAAGTGGCTCAGTTCCCAGGATCCTCTCTCTACTGGTCCTGCAAGACTCAGCCTGTCTCCTCCTCTGCCAGATTGACTTGATGGGAGGGTCTGCAGCTGCCACGTTGGTTTCTGGCTCTCCAGCCAGCTGCATGGGTGGGTTAAAGGGCCTGTGAGCTGGGCTGTGGCCTTAGGTTTTGTGTCGGGCTCAACCAATCTTGCAACCCCTGGCAATTGGCTTTTGTTCTACCCTGCTCAGTTTGACCTTGGCTGGAGCCACCATTGGGCCATTCCAATGTTTACTGATCCAGCCTCCAACGTGTTCTGAGAGGCAGCTGCTGACCCAGAGCAGCTGCTAGTTGCAAAGGCTGCTTCCACCACCTCCTGGAGACTGTGTTTTGAAAGGATCAAATATGGTGTATAAAACTTGTCCACATGTACATACATTTTGGAACTCTATTTTACCAATTATAGAAACAACAGTGGGACAAAATATCCCAAATACGCCAGAAGTAGTACCTCTTTTATTGATAGCAGCTAAGAAGCTAATAGCTCAATTCCGGAAGACAGATAAAACTCCAACAGTGAAACAATGGTTTCAAAAGGTTTTGGGACGTAATTGTCTACCACAAAAATGCAATACAATTACAGAGTGCTGAAAATCTTTTGAAGCAATCCAACTTCGTAGAAAAAAATGGTTTTCCTTTTTTTCATTATATTGAAATGAATGCAAAGGACTATAATGCTTTGCCTAACAAATACCTTGATTTTGTATTGTATTAAACAGTTGAAGATATGCCTATGATATTTTTAAATGTCTATTAGAAAATTCATAGTGCGCTTTTTGTCAGTTATGTGTTGTAGGGTTTGGGTGTTTTTTTGGCATTTTACTGTTTGAAGTTTTATTATTGTTATTATGATACTGCTAAATGAAACATGCAATATGTATATATTGCATGTGTGTGTAGGGCTGCCAAGTCAGCCCGGGGGGCGGGGGATCCCCCGCTATAGGGGTTCCCGATCCGCTGGCCGCCATTCGGCCGGCAGAAGGAACTCTGCCCCAGAAGTCGTCCGGTGAGGACGACTTCCCCCGTATAATGACATCACCCGGAGGTGACGTCATTATGTTGGGGGCGTTGCCAGGGTGACGCTCTGGCAATCGCCCCACAACTCTATGGTTTTGGGGCGACTGCCAGAGCGTTGCCCTGGCAACGCCCCCAACGTGATGACGTCACCTCCGGGTGACGTCATCATGTCGCTGTGGCACGCGCGCAAAGCGCACACGCCAGAAGAGCTCCTGGGGGAAGAACAACTCCCCCCCGGCGGTAAGTAGACCCTACTTGGCAACCCTATGTGTGTGTGTGTGTATCTATCTATCTAACTCTACTTGGCAACCCTATGTGTGTGTGTGTATCTATCTATCTGTCTCTCTATCTCTCTATCTCTCTATCGCTGGGGCCCACCTACTTGAAGGAGTGCTGCTCCTTGCATGTTTCATGTGGCAGTATCATTCTTCCCAGCAAGATGTATTGCCAATGCCCCTTTGCCTAAGAAACATACAGGAACAGTCTGGTTTTGGGCTTTTTCAGCAGCTGCCCCGGTGGAATGGCTTTCCAGAAGAACATCAGAGTAGCCCCTTACTTTCCTGGCTTTCTTCTGAACCTGTAACACAGAGATATACTGGAAAGCATTTGAGACAACTGGAACCGAAGGAGGAATAGCCCCTGGTGGAGGCCTCAGGTGTTTTTTAGATTGGTTTTTGCAGTGACTTCTCCAATTGGCTGGCAGAGTGAAGTCCCAGGATTGGGCAGGCCAGGTATAAATTCCAGAAGCCTGTCCTTCTCTGGTCAATAGATAGCATACATATTTCCTGTATGCTTCACTTCCAATTTTATTTTAAAGGTCCGGCAACTGATTGTGCTGGAGAAGGTACATCCCTGATCTGGATTTGGGCACAGCTGTTTACACTGTACAGCCTCACCCTGGTTCTGCCAGATACAAAGATTCTACTAAGCTTCTTTTTGATAAAATTAGAAAGTGGAGAGTGAGTCAGTAACAGGTATTCAGTTTGGCTGTATGGTCTAGATTTAGTAATTTCAGTAAAAAATGGCTTAAGTACCAATTGATTTTCTTCTTTCACTCTTTTCCCCCAGTGCTTCTGGACAGCCTTTATGATATGAATCACCTCTGGAAATTTTCCTGCATTGATTCATCGTGTTCACTGTCACAGAGCCAGATGTTACTTTCACTTCACAACTGGAGGAACATGCGACTTGAGAAAAGGCACTTGGTTGCAGTGGCGATAGGTGAATCCGTGGGCCCAACCCTCTGTGATGGCAACTTCAGATGGCTTGAAAAGTCTTGTTTTTCTTCATTTACTGTCACAAAACTTTGAAACGGTGATCTCATCGATTCTGAAATCTTGCAGTTTAGGTCTGACACTCAGTATTGCAGCATCCACCTGGGGGGCTGTTATATTTGAAAGTTTATTTCAACTTCTTTTGATTCTGTTACAAGTCTTCGTGTAGCGAGGTCGAACAATGTGGAAAGTGGATTTCAGGCATGTAGAGACAAGTTTTGGTTATCTTCATGTGAGATGTTGACATTAGACTCAGTTGTAACTTCCTGAGTTGAATGCTGTGTTATTGTTTATTTGGCCTTCTTAAATCCTAATGGGTCTAATCTAGAAGAAGGATTTCTGGAGAGCTGTACTTCCCATCTTTTATTACAACACGGAAACTTTTCACTCTTGCACAAAACCCCCTCACATTTCGACAAAACTCCTGAATGAGAAGATCTCAGTGGATTGTATTTGAGGAGCCTGCAATCTGTACTCTGGGAGAGAAGACAAAGAAAATAAACATAACAAGCTGCGATTAAACATAACAAGAGCCCTGCTGACACCTGCGTTATTGGTTAAACGGTCCTTCACTTATAAAACATAAACATGCACTTTTATGATTACAGCTGCGCTCCAGGCTAACAGGTGAATCAATCATAAATCAGTTGCATAATGCACACTGCCCCTGAAGTGGTATGATTCTTCTTTGCCTACAGCGATGTTATAAATTAATGTACACCTCATTTCACACATTTCAGAATGGAACGCTTGGCTAATAGATTTAATATTTTTTCCTCAAGTGCTATTATCTGAAATGCTGGAAGACTACCACATCCTTTCTTCTGAGTTCACTCGCCAGGAAAGAGGGAGGGCACGTGATGATTCAGAAGCACAAATATCCCTGCAGTACTCAAAGCTCACCCTCTCAGAGGCTCATAAACCAGTTACTCATACTGCAGTCCTCAGAGCTTATTGGGTGGGCCATAGTTTATTAATGTATTAACGACATACTTTGCCCCATTTTTCTCCCTGGGGAGGACCCAAAGCATCTTGCATCATTCCCCTGGCCTCTACTATATCCTCACAACCACCCCTGCGAGGCTGACAGTGTATGGTCCAAAGTCCCCAGCAAGCTCTCATGGCAGAGTGAGGGTTCAAACGTGGGTCACCCAGATCTTAGTCTAGTTATATAGTACTAGCTCAGAGGCAGAACACCTGTTTTGCATGCAAAAGGTCCCAGTTCCAATCCTCAGCCTTTCCTCGTCAAAGAATCAGGTTGTTAGATAAAGTAAAAGACCCCGGAGAGCTGCTGCCAGTCCAAGTAGACAACCCTGACCTCAACAGATCAACGGTTCGATTCTGTACAAAGCGGCCTCCTGGGTCTCCTCTGAATTCAGCTTCATTCATGCTTTATTGATTTATTATTTATTAATTCAACTTATAGCCTCCCCCTCCCCCGGTACACAGGGCTCAGAGTGGGTCACGACATTCTTAAAAACAGCATCAAATAGTTCTAAAATACTATAAATGCAATACAATAGCAACTCTATCACAGCTAACTTAAAATTAAAAGACGTACCGTGGAATGTTCTGAAGACTGGGGTGCTGCCAATTTTTTTTGCAAGGCTCTGAGTTAGAGATGATTTGGAATTTCTCGTCGCTGCTCTTATGATGACCCCATGGGGTTTTCAAGGCGAGAGACATTCAGAGGTGGTTTGCCATTGCCTGCCTCTGCATGGAGACCCTGGACTTCCTTGGTGGTCTCCCATCTAAATACAAGACAGGACTGACCCTGCTTAACTTCTGAGATCTGACAAGATCTGGCTAGCCTGGGCTATCCAGGTCAGGGCTGTGAACAATATATGTACTATCATTATGCTGCATGTGTAAATTTCATATTAACACATACCATACACACACACAGACACACACACACACACACAGACACACCAAATGGATCTGCAAAACTAACAACAGGAAATGGAGAACAGAAACCACTGACAAAGACAAAAACGACTAAAAAAAGAAATGAAACAGGGAACATTTATCATGGAGAATGTGTGGCTATAAATATATGTTTCAAATAAATGCAGAGTAAAATAGTCAATTGAAGACTGGGGTGACGGATGTTAAGTACCTGGATGTAGATGTACGGGGCAATCATAGATTGGAACACTTTGCAGGACCTTCTGATAAAATAGCCTTCTAAACCAAGCCCTCATTTTAGATCCTGAGGTTGCTGGTTCAAGCCCCAGAGTCCTAGACAGCCATCTGTGTTCAGTGTTCCCTGCAATGGAAAACAGCACCACAGTCTTTATTTTGTAGTATATGGAATGTTCAGTTGCACTATCAGATCTGGGACGCATGCAGAGGAAGGCAGGGAAAAGAAGAAGCACTGGTGAAAGACAGTCTAAAGCTAGCAGTGCCCTGTTTCTTTGTTACTTGGGCCAGTGTCTAAGCCTTTATATGGGTTAGGGGTACTCACCAAGCTCATTTTGGCTTGTTGATACAAGGAGAGGTCCTTGGTTGATGTGGCTGGCTATTCTCCCTTCAGTTTCCCATCTAGAACCAGGTTCTACTTGTTGCCTCTCAGCTCCCTGGTTCTATTTTTTTTCTCATTTATTTTGTCCATTTTGGTACTACCCATCCTCCAGGGAGCTCAATGTGGTATATGTTATTCTGTTACCCTCCATTTTATTCTCACAACACCAACCCTCTGAGGCAGATTAGGCTGAAAGAAAGTCACTGGTCCAAGGTCACCCAGCAAGCTTCATGGGGGAATGGGGACTCAAACCTAGACCGCTCATATCCTAGGCTAATTCTGCATTGGCTTTTCCCTCCGCTGTTTTACGAAACCCATATTGGAACAGAAGTCCCCCACTGCATTGCAGGCTGCTTTCACTTCCTTTGCTCATCGGATTTTATTGTAGTCTCCACACTCCATGCCGCTTTCACTTCCTGTGATCATCGGATTTTATTGTACCTTCTGCATATATTTATGGCCGTTTTATGGCCATTCCGGGGTGACTTTGCAGTTAGTACGATGTTGCCCCAAGGTATTTGGATGTGATTTTGAGCTGCACTTTCCTCTCCCAGTTGAGAAAATGTGGAGTGAATGCTAGATGCAGAATCACCCCTAGTTTGACACTAACTACTACGCTGTACTGGCTCTGTTGTTGGAAGAGAAGGACTTGGAACTGTCCTTTCCCCTCAGTCTTCAGGAGGTCACCATAGATTTAGTCAGATAGATAGGCTGGGACGCACAGCATCCTTTCCTTCCTGTTATCTGATCCTGTCCCCGTTGAAGTAGAATGCTATCCTTAGGGACAAGTTTCCTTCCTTCTGGCCTGATACCTCTCTCACACACACTTCTTCTCACACACACAAAGGAGGAGCACATTTCTCTCCATTTTGAACCATGGTTACAGGGGTACCTCTCCCTGCATCCATAACCATCTTAGGTAGTTAGAATAGATTCTATCCCTGTCTCTCATCTATTCTGTCTAGAATGTAGTTCCATGTAATAAAGGACTCTTATTAGTTTTAAATCTTACTGGCTTTGTGTAACTTTGTGAGTCTGGTAGCATGCTCAGTAGCTAAGCTTTTGCTGCGTGGGAATGCCTAGTGCACTCTGCTACATTAATATAGCCCCTGTACCTCACAAGCCTTAGCGTCACACTTTCTTATCCAGTAAGTCACAGTGAGTTCAAATACTAATAGCACAGAGACAGAAAGCTTGTTACATAAGTTCAATGTGATTGCAGAAAGCGTCAGCTTGTGCAATTCTCTGCTTGACCAGTGAGTGCAATAGAAACCCATTATTTGTTTAGTATCAAATAGACTAGGCTTTAAGGCTTCGCTCAGCGGCATCACATAATGGGCTTATCATCTATAAATACGTAATACAATATTCCCGAATCTATGCCTTTTCAAACAAAGCCAGTTTCTGCTTGGTCTTGCTGTTTGTTTCAGGTGGTTTCCTCCCTTTTCTTTTTCCTTGTGAAATGTGCTCAGGTGAACTGATGTTGAGCTACTGGGACATTCCCTGGTGGAATCAGTGATATGTCGATAGCAGCTAGCCACATATCTTGATAGATGCTGCTGGAAGGATGGAAACTGTGCTTGGGCTTTTGGTCTGGCAGAGGGTGCACCAGTTCTGATGACTTAGAATCATAGAATCATAGAACGTTAGAGCTGGAAGGTACCTTGCAGGTCCAACCCCCGGCACTCTGCAGGAGCATAGCCGAAAGATAGCCCTTACAGCATACCCGAAAGATGATTGTCCAGCCTCTGCTTGAAAACATCCAGTGAAGGAGCACCCACCACCTCCCGAGGCAGTCTGTTCCACTGCTCAACCACTCTAACAGTTAGGAAGTTTCTCCTGATATTTAGCCGGTATTGACTCCCTTATAATTTCCACCCATTAGATCTAGTCTTGCAATCCGGAGCAAGAGAGAAGAGATCAGCTCCATCTTCTGCATGACAGCCCTGCAAATATTTGAAGACTGCCATCATGTCCCCTCTAAGCCTTCTCTTTCCCAGGCTAAACGCACCCAACTCTTTCAGCCTTTCCTTATAAGACTTGGACTCCAGCCCTCTCACCATCCTGGTTGCCCTCTTCTGGACACGCTTGAGCTTGTCAACATCCTTCCTAAAATGTGGTGCCCAAAACTGGACACAGTACTCCGTTCTCAACTCCTCAACTTTGGAAGCAATCTGCTAGCTCTTCTAAGCAAAGGAAGAGCTTCTTAGTGAGCCCTAGAGAATTGGCTGCCCTGGAGGAGGCTGCTGGCATTTAGAAGACCATGTACAGTTTACTTTACAATAACTCAATGGATCATTTTATTTATGTATTTATTTATCCAGAAGAGAAGAGACTGGATTTATACCCCATCCTTCACTTGGAGTCTCAGAGTAGCTTACAGACTCCTTTCCCTTCCCCTCTCCACAAGAGAGCTCTGAGATTACTGCTTTTTCAAGAACAGCTCTGACAGAACTATAGCTTGCCCAAGATCATCCAGCAGCTGCATGAGGAGGAGTGGGGAATCAAACCTGGTTCTCCCGGGTTAGGGTCCGCGCACTTAACCACTACACCAAACTGGCTAGATTTACTAGGCCACCCTTCCCTAGAAGCAGGGCTCAGGGCGGCTTAGAACAAAATGACGTACAAATCTCAATTTAAAACTAAGTTAAAATAACCCAATAATTACCAATAAATAAAAACAGCATACATACAGTATATGAGATGGCGGAAGGAATTTCAGCTCCAGATAAATTCGCAAGACCATCTCTGGGATTAGCTATTACTGCGCATGCCTCACTACAGCTCAGGAAGGGTGAATCAATATGACGTTTCATTTCACTTCAGTGTCTGAACATGTAGGGAACTCCAAGCTATGCTTGCGGCCCTGCATCAAGCATTATAGATTCTGTCATATCATTCATGTCTTATAGATTCTGTAACAGTGGGAGGCACATCCAGAAGAGCAGCACAGAGCAAAATGTATCTCCTACAGGTATTTTTCTGGCCCTCTGAACTTTTCATTTGTCCCCAAGGTGCCTTGAAACCAAACAGGAAAGAAGCCGTGCGAATGTATGTAGACCTTTATATCCCGGTATTTCGCCCCACTTCAAAGTGGCTCACCAGAAAAAATATAATTTAGACAAACAAAACTGAGTACAGACAGCACAAGGACAACTCGTGGGCTGGTCCTAGATTCACTGGGCCACAAGCTGCGAGCAAAGGGCCAAGAGCTCTTGACAGGCGCCTCTGGCCACACCCAGGGAAACAACCTGTGACAGGGAAGAGGAGGAAAGGAAGCTGTTTTATTACCTGGAATGTGTTGCTCTTGGCTGTTCAAGAAGAAGATGCAGCTATGTAAGAAGAACAAAAATATATTGTTCATTTTGTGGCAGTATACGTAGCGGTGCCAGAAGGCTCTAAATGCAACAACAGAGACAGACGCTTCAGCAAAACTTCAACAAATTATCTTCCCAGACTCCACTAGGAGCATAGCTGCTTCTTCGTCTTCTTCCTCCTCCTCCTCCTCCCTCCTTTTTCTTCCCAAACAGTTCCCCACGAAGTTAATTATACTCCCTTATGGAATCAGTGGGCATGTGAGAGTCCTACTGGGCCACTCCAAACCTGCCTCCTCTTTGCTACATCGTTGTCTGAGTTCAGACTGGCAGTTTGGCCCGATATAGGCACGTTTCTCAAGGAGATTAAGGGGGCTGGTTCACACAGCCACAGCTGTCTGGTGTTCCTGTGCCATACTCACCCGGTCCTGAAGCATTTTGATCCCACTTTAAAAAAGTACCAGGTGAAAGCTGTGGCAAGCTGTTTGGGTGTGCATTGATCCTGCTTCCTGGAAGTGCGGATGCAAATAAGCTGCAATCAAGCGGCGCAGGTAATGTGAACCCGCTGATCCGGCATAACTGCCCATGCGTGCTGTGCGCTTGAGCGCACAACTGCCCACGGGGATGCTTCCGGCTCGCTGAGTTAAAGCTCCCAGCCATGGGATCCTGACCCAGTTGCTGCTGCGCCTATGTGCCTATGCGCCTATGTGCAGGTCGGCGAAATGGACCAAAGCTGCGCACAACCGGGGCGCCACTGCCAGGGGCTGCCCCGCAGTGCGAACACTCCATTCTGCCTCCTCCTTGGTATGGTTTTGCATCAGTCCACATAGTGCGACCAGAAAGCCCTGCAACAACTTGGCCCGGGTCTTTTTGCCCTGCTTCCCTTACGCTTCATTTTGCGAGTTTATCCTCTGCCATAGTTTCTTCTCTGTCCACCAGACTGAGGCTGGCCAAACTAAGCATCAGCTGCAGCTCCTTGTTACTGGTAGGTTGCCAAGCTCCAGGCAGGGGCTGGGGTTCCCTTGGAATTACAACTGATCTCCAACAGAGATCAGTTTTCCTGGGGGAAATGACAACTTCAGGTGGTGGACTCTATGCTATTACATCCCTGCTGAGCTTCCCGCCCTCATTAGGCTTCACCCCCAAATCTCCAGGAATTTCCCAATCCAGGTTGGCAACCTTAATTGCTGGCCTGCACATGCACAGGGAATATAGAGATGCAGGTCCTTTGAGAGAGGTTTTGGGCACTGAGGGAGCCACTATTTAAGGGCTCTTATTCTCGAGCCAGGCCATGTCTACCAGCTTCCTTTCTCTCCTAGGTTTTGCATAGGGAACATAGGGACCTGTGGGTTGTTCCTGGACGAAAACGACTGGATTACTGGGTCAAAAAGCAATTATGTGTCCCTTCTCCTCATTCTATTTCATGAACACAGCACGGAAGAAGGAGAGGATGATTCCTGGTTTCATCTAGGGGTGTGCATTTGGTTTATCCCAGATGGATATATCAGCCAGGGTATTTCTCCAGCTAACCAATACGGCCAAGACCCAAAAATCCTGAAAATATTTGGGATTTTTCAGGGCCACCAGATAGCTGACATTAAAGGGACATTGCAGTCTCTTTAAACACCTTCCAGGTGAAGCCACAGCTTGGATAAGGTATTTAAAGGGACTGCAAGCCCTTTAAATGCCTTCAAAGTTCAGCCATTGCTTGCAAAAGGCATTTAAATACACAATAAATAGCTACATATTCTCTCACCATGCATGGTGGCTCTTAGTGCTACTAAATAATACAGCACTGTATTCATATAGGATGCAAGTGGATCTTCAAAACCATGCAACAATTCAGAGCCCTGCTTATGAAATGCACAGCATCATTGAGCCTGAGCTCTGGTCTGGCTGGCTCAGTCTAGCCTGATCTCATCAGATCTCAAAAGCTAAGCTGGGTTGGCCCTGGTCAGTATTTGGATGGGAGACCAACATGGAAATGGAAGGCAATGGCAAACCACTCTGAATATCTCTTGCCTTGAAAGCCCTATGGGACTGCTATAAATTGACTGTGAATTGACACCATTTCCCACCACCAGTTGAGCCTGGAGAGTTATACCATTCTAAGCCTGTTGGCGTCAATAAGCTTACAAGGGTGTAACTCTGCTTCAGATGGCACTCTTAGTATCCAGAATGTGCAACAGGACAGGGCATACTGTTTGCCTCGCCCTATCATGTAATTCCCCCTCATTTTCAATTACTGAGCTGCGGGTTTAATTCAAACAGCCTCATCGACTTCTTTGGCAGACTTCATCAGCAGTTGAACGACACGTCTGGAACTGCCTCTGGTGAAGGCCCAAAGGCTGACAGTCTTGCATTTTTTTGATTGAGAAGTTGTACCTGGTTATATTCGTACAAGTCCCACAATGCAGGGGTAACATAAACCCTTTTACAGTGCATAGCAGAGGGGAGGGGGGGTGAGTCCTTCCTTATCCATATTTGATATCCACATTCTTTGTTGCCTGAATTAGCTAACATTCAAGAATCGGACTATCTGGCACAACGGTCCCCAACCTTTTTGAGCCTGCAGGTACATTTGGAATTCTGACATGGCATGGTAGGCAGAGCGACAAGATGGCCACCACAAAACGGCTGCCACAGGAGGCGGAGCCAGCCACAAAATGATTGCCGCAGCTTAACTGCAGCAACACAGTGTAGATCCTTGTGCTGTGGTGGCAGCTGCTGTTAAAACAACTTAAAACAATCAGCACAGCCAATCAAATCTCCGGTAGCCAATCAGAAGCCTTGCTGGGCAGAAGCCATCCCTGGCCCCACTCACTCCCTACAAACATGTGGCAGGCACCAGAAATAGTGTTGGTGGGTGCCCATGGGCACCTCATTGGGAACTCCAATCTGGCACCTCAAAAAAGGAGCAGACGAGATTATACATTTCAGGAGTGCAGAGAAATGCCAATTTAGATGTTTCACAATTAAGAGAGAAGCTGCTTCCACACAGTGATAATCGCTCCATGTATACTGATGGGGTAAACAGAGGTTTCATCAACGGGGCAAAAAGCACCTCATTTCCAGTTGTGAAAGCAGCACAGGGGGAATGCTTAAGACCACTCTCTATAGCGTGCTGTGGTCCTGATCTGAATCGGGCTGCTGTGTGCCTGGGAGTCTCAGGTGACCCTCCATCTCCTACAGCAGTAAGTGTGTAGTGCAATAGGACAAGATACCAGAGCTGTGGGGTTTAATGTACTAAGTGGTCAGATTTAGGGATGTGCATTCAACACAAACCAAGCTGAAACCCCATCCCCAAAAATATCAGTGTTATTTATGCCAATATTTATGCCAAGGTCAGATAATTTTTTTGGCTTTTATTCAGGTGTATTCAGCCATACTGAGAGCTCTGTGCCGCTTCAGCTGGGGTTGGCTCCTCTTGCAGCTCAGTTTAAACCAAGCTGCAAGAGGAGCCATCCCAGGATTGGCTGGGGCGGCAGGAGCTGAGAGCTCACAGATCCTGGGGCCAGCTTCTCCTGCGGTGTGGTTTAAACTGCGCTGCAGGAGAAGCCAAGCCAGCCCCAGGTCAGGCTGCCTTTTAAAAAATCGATATTTTCCTTCTCAGGTCTATTGGACCTGAAAAAATTTGGGATTTCTGAAAATTTTTTGGATTTGAATACCATACTGATATTGAGATCCAGGAGTTTTCAGAAATACTGAAATTTTTTCGGGACCAGAAGGTCGGTAGCTCAGCAGTTCGAGACCTGAGTGCCGCGTGAGCTCCCGTCTCTGGTCCCAGCTCCTGCCAACCCAGCAGTTCGGAAGCAAGAAATTGCAAGGAGATAAATAGGTACCACTTTGGTGGGAAGGCAACAGCGTTCCGTGCGCCTTGGCATCTAGTCATGCCGGCCACATGACCACATGGAAATGTCTTTGGACAATGCTGGCTCTTCAGCTTGGAAATGGAGATGAACACTGCATCCCTAGAGTCGTATTTGACTGGCTTTTGAGCAAGGGAAACCTTTACCTTTACCTAGTTAGAATAACTTTAAAAATTGGGCAGAAGATACGTACAATTTTAATACAAGTAAATTAGAAGATGCATTCCTTTCTCTCTCAGACAGGAAACAATCCAGTACTCCTCCAGAGCTAGGAGCCAACATCGGGAGAAGGCCTTGGCCTTTGTGTCCTGTCTGATGGCTCTCCGAAGCAACTGATTGGCTGCTGTGTGAAGCAGAATGCCAGCCTAGATGGACCACTGATGTAATCCAGGAAGGCTCTTCTTAACTTCTGAGAATGCCTCCTCTAAAAATAAAGCATACTGTTTTTGTTTTAGAATGACTGTGTTAATTCATAGGCAAATCTAACCGATTGATCAGTTTATTGACTGCACTCATGATCAATCAACTAAGACCTCTTTAGTCAGCTGGCTGTCCTAAAAGCCATAGGTCTGTGTTATCCAGGTCAGATTTCCCCAGAATCCTTTTTTTTTTTTTTGGCTAAACTTTCTGTCATGTCATTGGAAAGAAAGCCACGAAGAAACAATAGACCTTGATGTAATGGGAACTAAGTCCCAATCTTTTGCAAACATTCTGAGCTGGACTGAAGGGCGTTGCCACTCACAATATCTTCGGCATGCTATTCCTCACAAATATAGATTTACAGTGTTTGATTACTGATTTACTTGAGATGTCCTCAAGCAAACACACATCCCTAGATTTGGAATCTTAATCAACCAGGAGAAGATAAAATTCAAAATGAATCAGTTTTTCTTACCTATCTTCTTTTTATCCCACGCTTCCTACAAGGAGCTCCAGGGAGCAAGCATACCATTCCCTTCCTGGGTTTTATCAACACAGCGACCCTGTGATATTATGTGAGAGGTGGGAAACTGACTGACCCAAGGCTATTCAATGAATGTCATGCCAGAGGAGAAATTTAAACCTGGCTACAGCCCAGCACACTCTAATGATCACACGACACTGGCTGAAGAAGTGAGCAGCGAGTCAGGAAAGCTCCTACCCTGCCACAAATTTTGTTAGTCTTTAAGGTGCTAACTCGGTTCTTCAGACTAGAGCCTGTGGCTCTTAACAACTACACCACCCTGCTTATAGATGAATGAATAAACATAAATACAATTTCAACAGGAAAGAAGAGAGTTTAAAAATAAATAGGGCATGATTTCTAGTCTTGAAAATCACAAAATGCTCTACATCTTACAACGGCACTACAGATAAGATTAGAATTTCAATGGCCAATCCATATGCAAAAGAACCTCCTCAGGAAAGCTCCTCCATTAGCATGTCACAGCCTGGGAAACTCCTACAAGATAATGACTTAACCCTACCCCACCTTCCTGAGTAGATATAAATTACCTGCCTGCCATTTTTCTTCTCACATTGACACAGAGAGTACTCCATCTTTCTGTGTTATACCTCTGAGGATGCCAGTCACAGCTGCTGGTGAAACATCAGGTACTACAATGCCGAGACCATGGCCATACAGCCTGGAAAATCTACAACAACTTTTTAATTTTTTAAAAATTTTCTTAGATTTTTTGACCACCCTTCCCCACTTACATGGGGCTCAGGGAAGGTTACAACAAAATAATTCATTACATTATAAAACCAATTAAAACCATAAAACAGTGTTAGAAGTGTTCAGCATAAATATTTGAAAATGTTTTAAGAACAAGTACTCACTGGAGTGGTAAGATAGGGGTAGGATCCACCTCATGGCCGTCCCAGCAAAAGTAGTATTTTTTTCAGATTTGTAAAATTCTGTCATCTGGTTTCTGAGAAGGACAAATAAGGTGCTGTGAGATAAACAGAGACATCATTTTTCTTGCTGCTCCCTCCATTTCTTTGTTCCTTGTTTGCTCTAGTTAAAACAGCAGCAAGTGTTAACCCTGTGTGGTCTCTGGTTGGTCTGCAGTTGCTGTTTGTGCAGGGTTAGAATCATAGAATCATAAGAGTTGGAAGGAACCCCCAAGGTCATCTAGTCCAACCCCCTGCACAGTGCAGGAAATTCACAGACACTTCCCCCTGCACACCCCCAGTGACTGCTGTTCGACACCCAGAAGGTGACAAAAACCGTCCGGGATCCCTGGCCAAACGGCCAGGAGAAAAATTGCTTCCTGACCCCAAACTGGCAACCGGGATTTCCCTGGGCGTGTAAGAAAGGGCCACAAGAACTAAGCACTGAGGCAACCCTTCCTGCCCTCCCTTTCAATTCCTGCTGATGTACTTTACAAAGAGCATTCTAAAATTCATTCTGATGGTTAGTGGTCTGTTCCCATGCACATTTCTTTCCATTATTGAATTGGTGGGGTTTAGTTTTTATTTGCTTCCTTTATACCCTACCTGTCTCCCCAATGGAGACCCAAAGCAGCTTACGTGATTCTCCTCTCCTCCATTTTTTCCTCATATGGCTTTTTGCTCTAGACTAAAGCATTAATGACTGGACAAAAGCAAGGGCCTTTTTCTTTATGGCATCTTAGGACTCTTTCAAGTGGCACAGAAAGAAACAAAATAAGTCATAAAAGCAGGGTTCATTTTGAGCAGGAGCTCGGGAGGAGCACAGCTCCGGGAGTTGGTGCCAGCCCCCCCCCCCCCCCCCCCCCGCGCGGGGAATGCCTGCATGTGTCATGGCTGCAGCAAAATGACCCCGTCCCCTGGAAAGGTCCTTGTTCCTCCAACCAGCCTTCTGAATGGTGGTATTTCTGAGGTTTGGATTAATAGCAGTCCCCTCTCTGCCAGCTCTTTCTTTCTCGCTTGCTTGCTTGCTCTCTCTCTCTCTCCTTTCTTTCTTGCCTTCTGACATACTTCCAGTGATGTCAGGTGGTGTAGCATATGCAAATAAGTTATGCTAATGAACTCCTGCACCTCTTTTTCTACGAAATGACCCCTGCATAAAAGTAGTGTTTTGTGGGGGTTTTAGTTATAGCAAAAGCTTGAAATAGGATTGCCAGGTCTGAGTTGGGAAATACCAGGAGATTTTGGGGGTGGAGCCTGTGGGATTTGGGGAAGGGAGGGACTTCAGTGGGGTATAATATCATACAGTCAACCTTTCAGTGTGGCCATTTTCTCCAGGGGAATTGATATTTATTGCCTGGAGATCATTTGTAAACCCAGGAGATCTCCAGCCAGCACCTGAAGGTTGGCACCCCTAGCTTGAAAGCTGGCAAACTCTTGCCTTTCCCCCATAAGGAGACGCATGAGCTGTTTCCTCAACTGTTGCATCAGTGTTTTGCTCACTACTGTGGGATTGCCTGCCATTCACTGTCCTTTTTAGCCAGTGCAAACTGGTTTGAACTGTTGTGACCGCTTTTGCCAAAGGATTGTTATTTGGTCAGATCCCTGTCCGCTAGAGGATCACAGTACTTGGTTGGGAGTGTTCCCTCTAAGCTGTGGAGTCTTGTGAGCAAAAATTCTACTTTGTGAGATACTGGCATTAAAGCTGTGAGTGAGTGCTTTGGCTACTGCATAAATTAGTTTACTCTGGAGCCACCCTTCCTGAGCTAAGACAAAAATGCGTGAGCCAGAGGCTAAAAAACTGTGAGCTAGCTCACACTAACTCAGCTTAGAGGGAACACTGCTTGGGATTTCGAAGGAGGGAAAAAACCTAACCATCTCAATCCCTTGGAGTTCTGTAAGATAGACATATCTCACCTGGCTAGAAAGACAAATAAGGATTTGTGTTTGTTATCGAACCTCAGGGTAACAGGTACAGCTGGTTACCTGAGCTCTCTCTTTTTTTGCTGTCTAGGCCCAGCTGACTTATGGTATAACCCCATGGGGCTTTCAAGGCAAGAGACATTCAGAGGTAGTTTGCCACTGCTTGCCTCTGTGTCGCGAACCTGGTATTCCTGGGTGGTTTCCCATCCAAGTGCTGACCAAGGCCCACCCTGCTTAGCTTCCAAGATCTGAGGAGACTGAGCCAGCCTGCACACCTGAGCTTAGGTATATCTATATAAAGGCCTGTTTGACTAGGGTTTTTAGATGTGTCAGCTATCTAAAGCTAGCCCGGCTTGTCTATTTTTGTCTCTCCATAAAAGAAGAAGCCCTGGTTTCATGGGAGGGTGGGGGGAAACAGCATGTCTTGATCTGTTGACTACCGCCCCTTCCCTCCTCTTCTTTCAACTTTCCCATCCCTTCGGGGTTTATTTGAGGGTGGTTGTATTAATGAATGTGCAGTGGGAGATAGGAAATTTGAGACTCCACAGGCCTGGCTGAAAGGAACAGGACATGAAACATGAAAACCATAATTTCATAGGTGCCTGCGAGCTTTTCCGTTAATGTCCCCTCTCCGCTTCTCATGACACTTCTTTGGCTTGTCTCCTGCTCCTTCCCCACTCCCTAATTCCTGGGAACATGGCTGTGGAAGGATAAAAATATGCCTTCTGCCTGGAGGTAGGAAGGGAGAGGCTTAGCGAGCCTGAATTTGTTTACCTGCATTTGGCATCTTTATCTCACCTTGATTTTTTTTTTAAAATTAACTACCCAGCCACCGTTTTCATCGTAAACTCATCTCTGCAGTAGGTCTATAAAATCTCTTTGTAAATCGGCTCAAGCCTTTTCAGTCCAGCTTGATGCTTCTCTGTTGCTCTTTGTATTAGGACAGGAAAGGAAATGGAGGAGTGGTATTTGTCATACAAATGAGCCTTTTGGACAATGGACGTCATGTTTTACATTTGCGTTACAGACAGATTGAAGTTAGGACTGCTGTATGCCAAATGACTGTGGCTAAAGTAAGTGGGATGGGGGCAGATTCATGGTAGTTGAACTAGGATATGGAAGACCCAGGTTCGAATTCCCACTCGTGCCATCGAAGCTCACTGGGCCAATTGCATTCTCCCAGCCTAACCTACCTCTCAGGGTTGTTGTGAGGATAAACTAGAGGAGAAGCCACTTTGGGTCCATATTGGGGAGAAAGGTGGGGTATACATTGAATAAATAAATAAATGGAAGTCCATTCTAATCACAATACAGTGGAGAGGGAGAGAAAACCACTGTTGAGAGCAGGTGGGGGGTATAGAATTCTCATTGTTCCAAGCTAAAGAACATAAAAAGAGCCCTGCTGGATCAGACCAATGATCCATCTCGTCCAGCATCCTCTCTCACAAAGTGGCCAACCAGCTCCTCTGGACAGCCAACAACGGGACAGAGAGGCTGAGGCCTTCCCCTGATGTTGTTTATGTTCCTTTTGTGTCAGCCAGGGTACCCAGACCCAGTTCACTTCCCAAGGGATGCCAAACTGGTGGAGGGGAGCAATGTGTGTGTGTGGGTGTGGGGCCATAGCAACCATGAACTTCCTTTTGTGTTGCTGTCTCATCAGATCCATCCAAGCCAGTTGCACAAAAAGATGCTTCCTTCACAGCCCAGCTTGGATCCTGCAGGGGCAGCAGTAACATGAGAGGAGAGGAGAGGAGACCCATGCCTTCTCTCAAGTTGGCCTTGCCATGGACTTATTCAAGCCTTCCTCTGTAGCCCATCTCAGATCCTGCAGGGGTTCCCTGGGAGGAGAGCACGGGGCACTTCAGGAGCTTTGAGCCAGCCCTCTGCAACTGAGCCTGCTAGAGGAAAAGCTGTCAAGTGGAGCTTTAGGAAGGAATGGGCAGGATTGCCAGCTCTGGATTGGGAAATTCCTGGAGGTTTGGGGGTGCTGCCTGGGAGGGCAGAGTCTGGGGAGGGAGCTTAGTGGCAATGTGATGTCATTATAGGACTTGCGTTGCTCCTAGACTTTGCAGTATCCCATAAAGTCCACCCTCTCAAGCTGCTGTTTTATCTCTGTCGTCCAGAGATCAGTTGCATTTCTGGGAGACCTCCAGGCCCCACCTGGAAGTTGGTAACCTTAAGGATGTGGCAGGTGCAGGATGGATTTAGAATCCTTCCTTTGCATATCCCTTTCTTCTTAAAATCAGACCTCCCTCATTTCCTGCCGTAGATGTGGTCGTGGCAGATTCCCATGTGCAGATATGGTCTGCTGCTATTATGAGCAGTTAGGCCTTGAAAATGCTCTTAGCTGGGCGTGGGACTTTCAGATGTGCCACCTATACTGGCCTTGCTTGTCCAGCTTATAATTTCCCCATGTCTTTGACTTGTTGGAGTTCATTAACCTTGGATTTGATGTTGCTCACAATTTTGGGAAGCGTTTCCATATAGGGTTTCCATACTGTTTTCCAAAGATCAAGCATGCTTTTGTTTTTCTAAGCATTCTTCCTGCCTCTGCAGTTTTGGAATCTGTTATCTGAAAGATGATTATATAGCACACTTTGGCAGCTGCGGAGGTGATAACAGAGAAAGGGCAGATTGTTCACAGCGCTGAGCCTGCAGACACCGTTGCAAATACATCCCCACCTCTTGGCAGCCTCCAGTTCCCTCTTAGGAGTTGGCTGAGCTCCTTCCTCTTGGAACCCAGCTGCATCCCAAACAATTATCTGATATTGCTGAGCAGGTGTTGGCAAGACCACCAGATCTGGCAGGTGTGGGAGAGACCTAACAGCTGGCTGGTCAAGCATTATACTCAGAAGTGGCACTCACACAAAACATCCCTTCTGTATGGACAGAACCATCTGTGTTAGTACATGTACTCGGTTGTCCCTGGGCATGGGTGCAAGTACAGATGTGGGTTTTTAATGGCTAATTTCACACGCATGGACTTCAGAGTGCTTTAGCAATCCTTTGCAGCTGGATTTTCTTGGGAGAAACAGGAAAACCTCCTTGCTAAAGTGCATTGGAAGAGCATTGTCCAGCATTGTGCGAAACAGGAAAGACTACTTGCTTAAGTGCATTGGAAGTGCATTATCCGACGTGTGTGAAATTAGTTTGCATATCCTTTAGTTCCTGTCTGTGGATCGCTTCTAAACATAGAAGGCAAAAAGCTCAAAGTGGCATGGGTATAAACCGTTGCATAAATATTAAAAGTAATAAAAAGAACCCATCACAAGCTAGTTTTTCCATGACTTAAAATCTTGACTTTGTTTGCATTTTCCACTCATAACATTTTCACTGTCTCCCCCCCCTTTTTTTTGTAAAGAAAGGACATAAGATTGGATCCCCTGGCTCCCTGCTGCTAAGTGGGAGTCTTTCTCTACCGAAAAGAACCATTGGATCTAAGCCATCATCTCCTGTTATCTGTGCATCCCTTTTGTTACTTGGGTCTAGCGAATGTATCTTCTGGCTGCAGCGGAAGATGTTTCCAGCCTTTAGTGGCTGGAAGTAGGGAGGCACGCAGGATAGAATAACTGGCAACTTCTTATCCTCTGGAATGGCTCGGCCTGCAAGCTGAAAAACAGATCTATAGATATGATAAGGCTGTCAGCTGGTTTGTTATGAAAAATCCCACCTTCTTATGGCAGAAAGGAGGACTCTGAAAAGGAAAGTGTGATGTGGCATGGGGAAAGCGTCTTCTTACCTGGACTCTGTAATAAACCCACAGTTGCTCACATGCCCAGACCAGTAAGGAACCAGCCTAATATCAACAAATGCTTTGTGCAGTTACTTTTCATTCCAGATGACATTACAGGATATTCATCTGCCCATGGTATGGACAAGCATTTGATTATAGACTCATATAATCAGGCAGTATTTTTTGGGGGGTGAGTATTTGTGCGTGTGCCTGGAAGTCATGGTGACTTCTGGCAACCCCTACAAGGGCTTGAACATTTTCAGAGAGAGGTGTCTTTATATAGCCTGCCTCTGCATCCTGGCCTTGGTATTCCTTGGAGGTCACTCTTCCAAGTACTTGCTAGGGTCAGCCCTGCATTGCTTCCAAGATCTGATGAGACTGGACTTGCCCGGGCTATCCAGGATCGGGGCAGGCAGTTTGATCCTCTGGACAGCCTTGGACTGCACTCCTCTTCCCCTGCTGACATCTAAGCAAGTTTCTTTTGCGGGAGAGTAGAAGCAGAGGTCCTGCAGTTTTGTTGGCTCTCAGGAAGCCTGGGTCTGGACTGGAATCTGAATTTGGAGCCTGGGTCTGGACTGGAGACCAAGGGAGCTTCTGTTAAGAAAAGAATGTGAGAAGGGGAAGATAAAAGAAGGAGAGGAGGAAAGATCTGAAGGCATAGTTGGAACTTGGGGCTCTTCAGAGCTGGGATGACAGTATGTAACTCAGTAAAGCACTAGTAATTGATGGCCTCATGAGAACAACAACAGGAGGGGCTGTGGTCCAGTGGTAGGGCCTCTTCTTTGGATACAGAAGGTCTTGAGTTCAATCCCCAGCATCTCTGGTTAAAAGGCTTTGGTAGTAGGTGATGGGAAAGACCTCTGACTGAGAACCTAGAGAGCTGCTGCCAGTGTGAGTAGATTATATTGACTTTGACGGACCATGGGTCTGATTCGGTAAAAGCCAGCTTAATGTCTGATGATGATGATGGTGACAACTATAAGCTTGAGAGGGAAACAACTGGGGTAACTGCTTAACAGGAGCAAAACCATGATTGCAATGGAAGACAGCCCTCCAGAGCAGCCTTTCTCCACTGATTGTTTTTTAAATTAATGGAACTGGCCTCATTCATGTGGGATGTCTGTCCCTGTTTATCAACTATTTACTGAGAGTTATATAACAAATCCTGGAAAACTTAAGATTAGAAAGAAGCATCCAATTTAGTTTTGTGCAGGGCTGGGATTTTTTATTTTTTTGGACTTTTTCCTCAATATGTGTTTGTTGCTGCAGAGAAGAATCCAAACCTGAAACGAAATCAAGCTTGAATATTTATCAACAGTTCTGAAAATGGATCTGTTTTCTTCAAAATCAACTCGGAGCTATGGAATCGTAGTCAGGGGGGGAAATTTCCTTCTGAATTGCCTTGGTCATGTTTTGAAACAACAACAACAACAACAGCTGCTCAGAGAAAGAGACATGGAAAGGGAGAAATGTTTCCATGGGGATGATGGAAAAATACGTAAAATCTATCAGAAGTTTCCCAATAACTTTTCTGATTTTTGTTTTGGGACTTTGGGGATCATTAGATTTTGGAGTTAGCATGAACATTTTTGTATTTCACAAGAAACATTAAACACCCCCATGAAAACCATTTTTATTATTAAACTTTTTAAAGCTTTTTTTTTTTAAACCATGTTTTAAAAACAACAAACATGAATACTCAACAGGGCTTGAAATAAACTTCCTGACATGGAATGGTGAAGTCCACTAAGTATTGAATTGATTTACAGGGGCCAAAACCAACATGGCAGGCAACAGACATCACCCAAGATGTTCCAAATAACATCAGGAGAATCTTAAGAACATAAGATAAGCCAATGATGGATCAGGCCAATGGCCCATCCAGTCCAACACTCTGTGTCACACAGTGGCCAAAATCCAGGAGCCATCAGGAGGTCCAGCAGAGGGGCCAGAACTCCAGAAGCCCTCCCACTGTTGCCCCTCAGACACCAAGAATACAGAGCATCACTGCCTCCAGACATAAAAACAGATGCCATGTTGGATCAGGCCAATGGCCCATCCAGTCCAACACTCTGTGTCACACTCTGCATCACACAGTGACAAAAACCCAGGTGCCATCAGGAAGGCCACCAGCAGGGTCTTGTAGAGGACTTCAAGTCTTGAAGAGGACCAAGTCTTGAAAAAGACTTGGGATTAATTGAGTCTAATGGGATGTCTCCTGACTCAGCCAGCATAACCTACCCATGCACAGAGAGCCTTATGTTTCTGGGATATCTGGTGGGAAGTCTTAGAGTCTTCATAGGGCCTAGAGTGAGATGTGGCTGGAGGTGAGATCATAACAAAAAGACATGGTCCATGTAGGCAACATGCCTGCAAAGGGCTGAAAAGAGGGTAGAGGTCTGTGTTTTTCCACAGTGAATATTTTGTTTAACATTTACCACACCAAGAAAATCCATTGAAAATGAGTTTTACCTGACAGGGCCAGTATCGGCTCTTACCATATATTAAAGTAAACATTCATCAGCTGCAACAGATGTGACTAAAATTACCTCATGGTTATTTGATTATCACTATAAAGAATTAGTTCAGCGGTTCTCAACCTGTGGGTTGTGACCCCTTTTGGGGTTGAACGACCCTTTCACAGGGGTTGCCAGCTGGCATCCGAGCCTGCCCCGCCCCTCCCCGCTGGCAGGAAAGGGCCCCATGCTCGATCAAGCGCGAGGTCTGGCCTCCTGGCTCTGCTCTCAAGGGGAACTTTCCCTTTAAGGGCAAAGATCAGGGGTTGGTTGGGGCCAAAGCCCCACCCCCTGCTTCCTGCAGCCCTCAGTGGGGCCACGAGGAGGAAGAAGCAAGCAGGTAAGGCAATGGCCACTTCCTGCTGCCCCCGATGCCATCTTTCCTGGGCTCCATGCTTTGGCGGGGAGCCCAGGAAAGAAGGCTCCAGCCGCCTTCGGTCTTTCCTGGGCTCCGCGCTTTGGCGGGGAGCCCAGAAAAGGAGGCTCCAGCCGCCCCTGTCTTTCCTGGGCTCTGTGCTTTGGCGTGGAGCCCAGGAAAGGAGGCTCCAGCCACCCCCTCGCCCCCACCGCTGTCTTTCCTGGGCTCCGCGTTTCAGCTGCTTTTCCTGGGCTGCAACAGCCTCTCCCCCCCACTGCCTTTCCTGGGCTCCACACCGAAGCCCAGAGCCCAGGAAAGGCTGCAACAGCCTCTCCCCACCACCTATCTTCCTTTTTCTCTCTCTCTCTTCCCCCCCACTTACCTTTCTTTCTTTCTTTCTTTCTTTCTTTCTTTCTTTCTTTCTTTCTTTCTTTCTTTCTTTCTTTCTTTCTTTCTTTCTTTCTTTCTCTCTCTCTCTCTCTCTCTCTCTCTCTCTCTCTCTCTCTCTTCATTGTTGTTTGGCAGAACACTTCTGTTGCTTGGGGGACTTTAGTGGACATTTGCAGAAAAAAAGTCCAGTGCATCTACAAACCTAGGGTTCTTCTGCCATTGAAGTAGGGTTGCCAACTCCAGGTTGAGGAAATCCCTGGAGATTTGGGAGTGGAGCCTGAGGAAGGTGGGGTTTGGTGGAAAGAGGGACCTAAGCAAGGCATAATGCCATGGATTCCACTTTCCAAAGCAGCCATTGATCTGGTCTCTGTAGTTTGGAGCTCAGTTGTAATTCCAGGAGATCTCCAGACTCCACCTATAGGTTGGCAACCCTAAAAATTCATATTCAGCATACTAGTTCTGCAGGAAGGCAAGCGGATTGCCATGGGAACCTAACCTTTAGGAATTGATTCCAATCCAGTGTGGAAATAATGGTTGGACATAAGATATTGGTTCAGGCAAGATTTTGTATAGATGGGACAGAAAATATTGTTTTTATTGGTTTTGTCAAAACCGTTTGGACAACACAAATAATTTTATGGTTGGGGGGTCACTACAACATGAGGAACTGTATTAAAGGGTTGCGGCATTCGGAAGGTTGAGAACCACTGAATTAGATGGAAGAGTACTTTGGTTCCAGCTAAAACATCAAGATCAGTCTGCCAATAGTTACCTCATCTGCATAAACTGGTATTAGGGTTGCCAGATCCCTCCTGACAACTGGTGGGGGATGGGAGAGCAACAGTAGAAAGAAGAAGACTTAGGCCATATTGCTGGTGTTGCACAGGAAGTGACATCATCATGCCAGTGACTTCCAAGCAACACTCTGGTATTTCGGCAAAACCTCTATGATAAAACTGGCTTCTACTATAGAGCTTTTGCTCAAATACCAAAGCATCACCCAGAAGTCACTGGCATGATGACATCATTCATTCATAGACCTTTATCGGCATATCATCAGTCGTAAGGTGTAGTGATGACATCATGTCCAGTGTGACATCAGCAACATGGCCTAGGCTTCTTCTATCTACTGGGAAGTCCCCCCGCCAGCCAGGTGACAGGAGCCAGGGGCTGGCAGTGGGAGACCACCACCTCCACCAGAGGGTGGGGCAACCCTAATTAGTATGATTTACAAAACAAGATTGCAAAGTGCTTTTCCTTTCATCAGACTATTAACAACTGTATCTCAGGCCTTTAACATTAAGAATGAAGACTCCCAGAAGGGGGATTCTCAAGATAAATCTAGATAACTGTATTTAAGGGCAGATTCCTTCAACCATAGATCTACTTCTTGAATACATTATTATTCCAAGATAAGTAGGCCTAGAAAGAGTTAATCCTTTCTAGGAAAGTTGAAAGTAGTAGGGTCTTGGACTTTCCTTAGGGTGGCCAACTCTGGATTGGTTAATACCTGGAGATTTTGAGGATGGAGCCTGGGAAGAGAGGGGTTTGAGGAGGAGCAGGACCTTTATGGGGTATAATTCCATCGAGCCCACCCTCCAAAGCAGCTATTTTCTCCAGAGGAACTGATCTCTGTTGCCTGGGGATGAGTTCTAATTCTGGGAGATCTCGAGGCCCTACCTGGAGGCTGGCAACCCTATATGTTATTCCTTTGTCCCACACTCTACTAATCAAATAGCTTTCAAAGCTCTATAAAAACCTGAAAATATTTTAGTACCCTGGCTTGTTGATTCGTTTCAGTTGTGAGTCACCTTAAGCTGGTGTCTGAAGAGGCAACACACATAACCATGAGATTGTCAAAAAAAAACCCTCTTGCAGCATGAAGAAGTTATAGGAAACAACAGAAGTGTCTTGGAACTAACTCATGCAAACTTTGTTGCATCGTTTCATTTTTTGATCTGAAGAGACTGGCTCCTTGATACAGAGAACCTTTGCTAATCTAACAGGAGGCTGCATCAGTCTGCAGAAGGACCAACGGTTGTGTAACTTTTGTTGTTGCTGTTACTGGTGGTGGAAAGTGCTGTCAAGTCACAGCTGACTCCGGGTAACACCGTAGGGTTTTCAAGGCGAGAGACATTCAGAGCTGGTTTATCATTGTTTTCCTCCACATCACAACCCTGGTATTCCTTGGTGGCCTCCCATCCAAGTACTAACCGGGGCCCTACCCTGCTTAGTTTCTGAGATTTGATGAGATCAGGCTAGCCTGGGTTATCTAGGCCAGAGCTGCTGTTATTAGGACCAACCAAATTACCACAGACCCCATTTATGCACTTTTGGCTGGTCCTGATAAAAAGTATTTGTGATTTGTGTTTTTGGTCTGTTTGGTAGGACAAGATGTTCCACACTACATGTCATGCAGGGGCAGCTCTCTCTCCAGATGTACCCGGTGGCCATCTGTGCCGCACGCAGCATGGCAGCTTATTCTCCGAGCAATCTCTCTGTTCCTTGGCCGTTCTTGTACGAATTCCCAGCATGCTCAGAGATTTCTCTTGCTGTGTCACTGCTCTAGGCAACTCCTCCATCAATCCATCCTCTGACTTCCATGGTTGTCCTTATCGGGGTGCCTGAGGATTGATTGCACGTATCTTTCATCTCCTCTAATGGGAGTTATGTGCGTAAGTCCCTTTAATCAACACAAGGCTATCAATATCGCCTGTAATTTGGACTTGCTGGATGTTCTTGTTTATACTCAGCGTCATCTGAGATATCGATCTTCCGTGGTTTACCCTTTAAAGAATAATACTTTTTTTAAAAAGAAAGAAAAGAAAATGGAGAAGTTATAAAAACCTGCTGAAGAATAATATCACTTAACTTCCTCTTTTATAGCAATAGCCACAGATAAGGAGACTGCTGTTGCAAGCTTCCAGGGTACCATAAATCTGGCTTCTCCTAAGAGCAATGTATTAATTTTGACAGTTCCCTGGAAAATGCACAAGGCAATTGTATTGGTTATGGCATTAACAAATGGATCGCTTACCATCACTAGAGATTATAGTTGTGCACCAAACTGTAGGCTGGAAAATCCAAGATACTTCACCCTTAAGAACACAGAAGAGTTGCAGGTTTGAGAGAGATTTGTATAACATCCATTAAGCAAATGTCAAGATGTGCAGCCAACAACTTAAAAATGCACTCCAGGGAAGCCACCTTCCTGGTTGTGCTAGGAATAGAATCCTTATTTAGCACAAAAAATAGCATTAAGACTTACCTTGCATTCACACATGGGTGGATATTGTGCTATTATAGTCAATCACCTCCTGGATTTTCCCAGGGCAGATCTGAAACAGTATCAGGCCCATAGCCAGGGTTTTTTTTGTTTTGTGGGGCAACCATTATAAAGGGCTTTGGAAACATAATATGTTATATCTGTGGATATATGTACTAGTACCAATGCTGCATGTGATCAATATGTCAGAAGCAGGGGTCATTTCATAGAAAAAGAGGTGCAGGAGCTCATTAGCATATCCATTAGCATAACTCATTAGCATATGCCATGCCCCCTGACATCACCGGCCGAATGTCAGTTTCAGCCTCATGATACCCTATGGGCCATTGAAGTTAATGGAAAAAACTCATAGGGTATATGAGGGGCTGGAGGACAGGGGGTTTGAGGGAGAGGCTCCAAACTTGCAGAGTAGCTGCTGGGGCTTCTCCCCGAAACACCCACCAAGTTTCAAGAATATTGGACCACAGGGTCCAATTCTATGGGCCCCCAAACAGGTTGCCCATCCCCTCCATTGTTCTCTATGGTGGGAAAAAACGTTACTTTTTCCCATCATAGAGAACAATGGAGGGAATGGGGGCAACCTGTTTGGGGGCCTGTAGAATTGGACCCCCTGGTCCAATCTTCTTGAAACTTGGTGGGTATTTGGGAGAGAGGTTCCAGCAGCTACCCTGCAAGTTTGGAGCCTCTCCCTCAAACCCCCTCCCCTCCAGCCAGTTTTTAAGCCGCTGCCGAATTTTGGCTGCAATTCGGCGGCGGGCTGAATCAGATCAGAGAATCTGATTCGGCCCATGCCTGCCCTAGTGCCCACTCCTGGGCTGGCAGAGCTCTGCTCCGCCTTGCTCCAGCCCCAAATGATCCCTGGTCAGAAGTATCTAGGCCAGGGGTGTCAAACATGTGGTCCGGGGGCCGGATCAGACCCCCGGATGGCTTCTATCAGGCCTGCACTGGAACTGGCCATCTTCTGCTTCCAGTTCTGTTGTTGCTGTTGCTGCATCATAGCTTGCTTCCCCAGACTCTCTCAGTTGCTCAGCCATTTCATGTTTTCTTCTGGGTCCTTCTGGGTCCTGCTGGCTCCTCTTCTCTGTGTAACAGCATTCTATACAAGGGGAGAGAACTTAACCTCATCCTGCTGTGTTCCCTTTTGATCACTCAGAGACCCACAGCAAGAAAAGATCCTTCTCTACCTCCAGAGCTGTGTGCAAACGTGAGTGGTTTTGCAGTCATTTTCAACATTCTCCTCTGGGAGTTTTTTCTAAAAAACACCTTTGGGGTTTTTTTAAAAAATGGTTTTTTTCTTATAAAATATTTTTAGGACATGTTCATTGACCTTTCCCCCCCACCCTATGGTGAGTAAAGCCCATTTCCAAAAGGGTTTCATCTGTAATAAAAAAAGATCTTTGCAGTATCAGCCACATATGTTTAGGCAAAGGCTAGGAGATTTTGGAGACTAGTAAGCATTGCCCAAGCCCAGACCTGGATAGCACAGGCTAGCCCAATCTTGTCAGATCTCAGAAGCTAAGCAGGGTCAGCCACGGTCAGTATCTGGATGGGAGACCTTCAAGAAATACCAGGATCATGACGTGGAGGCAGGCCATGGCAAACCACCTCCAAATGTCTCTTGCCTTGAAAACCCTACAGGGTTTCCATAATTCAGCTGTGACTTGACAGCACTTCCGACCACCAAGCGTTGCCCAAACCTTACCAAACAAGTTCCTTAGTTACCAGATCAGTTCCTCCGGGCCATGGCAGAAAAGGACTTTCCAGGCCCAGATGGTATGGCTCTGACAGATCACACAACTTCTGTATCTCCAGCCGGTGCTTCTGCTTTCCAAGTTCTTCCATCTCAGCAATGTGGCTGTGTTCTAAATATACTCCAAGGACACTTTGCTGTCTCTTGACAGGAAGCTGGGGTGCATGCATTTTTAGTGCTAGTGGTGTTGTACAAGGCTGCTTATTGTTGGGCTATTCTGAGTGGCTTCAGAGAAAAAGGAGTTCTAGCAACCTTGGCTCTTCTCTTTCCACTCTTTCTCCCAGGGCTTCTGGGATCTGAAGGTGACCCCTGCTCCTTTAAAATACCTGGTCCCACTCTCTCCTGCCCATTCTATTCCTTGTGAATAGTCCTTGTCTCATGAAGATACCTGTGTAGAATAGCAGTTAGAGTGTTGGACTAGGAATTGCGAAAAGGAAGTTCAACCCCCCACTGAGGCTTGAATCTCATGAGATTGCTTTGGGCCAGTCACAGTTGCTCTGTTAGCCGAATTGCTTTAATTTATGTTTAGCAATCAGCGAAATACACGGGTTCTTGCCAACTATACCAGGGTCCCACCCCTCCCGGGAGTTCTCAAGGAAAGAGGCACGTGAGGCAGATTCCAAGTTCAATGTTGTTTACTGGATCATGTAGTCAAGCACACAAAAATCGTAATCACACACACAATCTTACAGGCCTAATAAAGTAAAGAGAGAAAATAGCACTTTTGCATGAGCAGGTCTCGTTGGTGGGGAAAGCACGTTACCTTAGATGAGTTGTCCGATGTCAAGATGAATTGGATGGGGGAAGAAAGGTATAAAAGCTATGGGGCCACGAGGCTTGAACCGGCAAGACCACGTGGTTCTCCTGGATCGCGAGTCCAGAGAGAGAAAAAGGGCTTCAAAGATGGAGGCAAGGATTGGGGACAGAGAGCTGGACTGAAGGGTCAATAGGTAAGATAGAGGGCGACGGCTCAAGAGGCCGAGTGACTCTCGGTTTGGGCTTTTATTGGGGGTCTTGGGGCGGGCTTTGCAGACCACAGACCACTAACACTCCTACTAGGCGGTCCGTCCCTGTTGGACCTTGCTATAGGTTAAAGGTGAACAAAGGGAGGAGGTCCAGGGGCTTGGTCAGTGTTGCAAGAGTATGACCTCACCAGGAAACAGACACTGAGTCTGGGGTCCGATGACTCACCTGGCCATACCTATTGTTAGTTGATGGTTTTAGCCAAGTATCTGATGGCTGGCACATTAGTTGCTAGGCAGTCTAGTTAGCATAACTATCCAGATGTGTGGTGGGGGAGTGGGGGTTAGCCAGCGGATGTCTGACAGAAGGAAGCCTCATGGCAAGAGGAATCCCTTGTCTTTGTCTTGGGTGAACTGCTTAGGGTGTCAGCCTCCTGGCTTGGGCTGGAGCTGGCTCCTATTTCAAGAAGAAAGCGCAAGACCCTACCACTGTTGGTGACACAGAGTTCAAACTTATGGATATGAAAATCCATAAGAGCACAGAAAAGTGCCTTGCTGGCTAACAGCTCAGCTTAGCCTATTTTACAGTGTGATTGTGAGGAGAGAATAGAGTAAGAGAGAATTGCGTGTGCCATCTTGAGCACTTTGGAGTAAAGATGGGATAAAAATGAACATAAGACGAACTCTCCTGAATCAGACCAGAAGTCTCTCTAGTCCAGGATCCTGTTTCACACAACAGCCAATCAGGTACCTTGGAGAACCAGCAAATAGGGCATGGAGGCCAAGGCCTTCTCCTGATTTTGCCTCCCAGCACTGGGAATCAGAGATCTGCTGCCTCTGAATATAGGGTTCCCTTTAGTCACCATGGCTAGTAGCCACTGATGGGGCTACTCACCATGAATCTGTCTAATCCGCCTTCCAAGCACACCTATGCTTGTGGCTATAACTATGTCCTCTGGCAAAGAATTCCACAATTTAATTACTCATTGGCTGAAGAAGTACTTGTAAGCCACCTTGAACCACGAGGAAAGGTGGGATATAAATGTTTTAACAAGCAAACAGATAAATAAATGCTTCTTTTTTTCCTTTCTTGAATTTATTGCCCATCAACTTCCTAAAGTACCCCTATATTCTAGCATTATGAGAGAGGGAGAAAAAGCTCTCTCTCTCTGCTTTCTCAATCCTGTGCATAATCTTGTAACCTCTAATTGTGATGTTTCCTGATGTTTCAGCAACCCACTAATCCTCCCCACGGTGCAAACCCACCAGGTGCATTGCAGAATACTGTGGCTGCCCCAACATCTGGCCACTGCCCCCCTCTTGTTTTGCAGCAGCTCCTATCCTCTCTGGCTAGGAAGAAAACAAGCCCTTCTTATTTCCTTGCAAAGGGCACCCAGTGTCTGAACATGCATACTATTATTACAATTAAAAATTTTAATTTTTTTGTAATATATTTTTATTATTTTTTATGGAAAAACAGTAGGGATACAAAAAAGAAAAGGGAAAGAAACAAAAAAAATTATACAACATAATTGTATTTGTCAAGGACAATTATGTATTATGAAATATAGAAGACAAAAAATAATTTCCCTTACATCCCCTTCATTATAATTTTTAAATTATTGTCTATCAAATACAATAGTTATTATTTCTATTGGGGTACGATTATATTCAACAGTTTAGGTTTCAAACTTCATAACTAATGTATTTTGCAACTACATCATTAGTTTTATTATTCATTATACATATTCAATATTACATATTTTTGCTACTTCTACATATTTGTTAAAACTTTTAACAGATAAGTAATATAAGTAGGTGCAAATTAAAGTCTATTATATATCTCATATCAAGACTATTAAAGATATCACTACTCAGAATCCACTTCAAAAAGATGTTCTCCCCAGTATCCACTTCCTTACACCCATTTGTATTTGAGATATTACATTTAAAGCAAGATAAGAATTCTACTTCTATTTAATTATCATTCATTTGTATATAATGATTTAGACTGCTTCTAAATTTGTCTCCTACTAACATAGTGCACATAATATACACTCCATCTCTCCTCAAATCTTGTAATTGACTTGTTTCTCAAATAGGTTGTTAATTTTGCCATTACTGCATATTCAGGAAGTTTATTTTCCCATTCTTCTAAGCATTTAGTTTCCACTTTGCTGCGTAAATAGCTTTAGCCGCTGTCACCATGTATTTGAATATCTCTTCTAAAAATTTTGGTAATGTGTTAGGCAGAACACCTAATAGCATGCTCTTGGCTTCCATTGGGAATTTAAACTTTAATATGTTCTCTATTTTTTTTGGTGTATTTCCTTCCAATACCTTTTTGCTGTTTTACCAGTCCTTACCATATGAAAGAAGGTTCCATCTATGTCTTGACATGTCTAGCATTTTCCCTTGTAGTTTTTATCTTCTTTCTCAATGTCCTTTGGAGTTATTTACTATCTAAAATACATTTTAAACCAATTTTCTCTTAATGTCTGTCTGGCTGTAAATTTGATGTCTTCCCCCCAATTGTTCCCATTGTTACATAGATATCTGTTCTTTAAAGTTTTGCATCCACTTAATCATACATTTTTCACTTGTTCATTTCACAAGAATCTAAAAAAAATAAAATTCTGAAATTCTAAGAGTTAATAATATTCTAAAAGTTTATATTAAGATGAAAACTTAAAAATAGTCAATTTCTTAATCCATAAATGTTTGTGTAAGCCTTCATCAAGGTCTGCTGATTCTAGTTTTACTATTCTTTGTCTTGGGTTTTTATTCCCCAACTGAAGATTTCTAGATGTCAGGAAAAAGGAACAACTTTTTTGGCCCCCCTTGTTTAAATGCCAAAAAAGCCACCAATGTATCACAGTTGCTGATTAAGAAAATCCAAGAATTGTTTAGACTTCAGGAGAAAGACTGTTGATTTTACCATAATAAGTTTGCAATGTTTAGTTTGCCAATTGGCATAAAAGCCATCTCTCTGTCATTTATTGAACATCAGATTAGAAACTGTGTTTATTATGGGACATTCTGTTTGCATACACTTTCTATCACTGGAACATTCATTTAGCTGCAGCTCAGTAAGGGATGGGGGACAGAGGTTAAATGATTCCTAGACAGTGATGTTATTCTGACCTGGATAACCTAGGCTAGCCCAGCGTCACCAGATATTGGAAACTAAGCTTGGTAATTGGATGGGAGACCACCAAGGAACACTAGAGTTGCTATGCAGAGACAGGCAAAGACAAACCATATGAAGATTAGGAACCCAATTAGAAAAAACTTTCAACTGGCCCAGTGTCAGTTATATTTTAGGAACTAGAAAGAGTGATGTACTAACCGAGATGGTGCTTTGCATTGCACACAGAGTGATCTAGGCTTTTCTTCCCTGTTTTAGGGAAACCAGTACTCACAGAAAAACAGTCTTGAGGTACTTTAAAGACTAACACTAGGAGTAAACAATCTGATTTAGGTATGTGTGATCATCACCAAATGGTGATGAAATGTCAAATTGTGATGAATAGTATCTACTATACAGGGGGTAATTATTTTCTACAAATGAGCTAGGCAGTGGGCCCAAACTAGAGCCTTCCTTTGAAGTTTGTTCACTTAAGTATGACAACTTAAAATCCCCCTCTTCCAACGTTTAATGGATATAGAGGCCCAGACAGAAGAAGTGCTTCTACCTCTGAGATATGGAGCTTTGAAATCTTGGGCAGGTTTTGTTCTTGCTCCATATCTATCTAGCATCATATATGACGACTATAGATGGGCTTTTTCAAGAGCATGTTTTGACGCCCTACCCTCTAATCTATTACAAGGAAGGTTTTTGCGCTGGCCGATCTCTCAAAGGTGTTGTCCTTGTACAAATCTTGAGACAGAGTCAGTCTCACATATCCTATTACATTGTAATTTTTATGTTATGGAGAGACAGTTGTTAATCTTCCCATTGTTGTCCAAATTTAAACCTTGGGCTGTTCATTTGAAATTTCAGGAATTAAGGATTTTAACTTTTTTGTTGGAAGATTGGAAAGAGAGGATATCTTTAGCTGTGGCAAAATTATGTTTCCTGGCATTAAAGAAGAGGAAACTTGTATCCTAGATAGTAAGTTAATGATAAATTAGCATCGTTCTGTTCCCGCTTTAATGATACCTTGCACTGCTCCCGTTTTGTATTAATGCCCTTTAAAATATCTATTTGAATTTTATGTATTTATTGTGTATTTTATATCAATATTCCCTTTGGAAATGTTTTATTTTGACTGGTCGCTTGACCGTACTAATAAACTTGACTTGACTTGAAATCCCCCTGAAATCCCATAATTGGTTTCCACGTTTCCATTTTAATCTTGATCTACTAGGATTTGTTATATAAGTTAATGGCTACAATATTTAATGCCTAATAATATTTGTGACAGGCTATGACTTACACTGTTGTTGTTCCTCAGATTCCCAAGAGCCTACTGTTTTCTGTATTGACTGGTGATCTCTGCTTTTTTTAATAAGAGACACACTGAAGCGTGATCCTACCTAGAAGCTCTGGTCTCTATGCTGGGACAAATTATGGCCACCGTCCACAGGGCCAGCCTAAGGCTTTGGGCCACTCTTGAGTTTGCCTAGGGCAGGAGTCCCCAACCTCTTTGAGCCTGTGGGCACATTTGGAACTCTCACACGGCATGGTGGGTGCAGCAACAAAATGGCTGCTACAAAATGGCTGGCGCAGGAGGCAGAGCCAGCTACAAAATGATTGCCACAGCTTAACTTCAGCAACACAGTGTAGATCCTTGTGCTGTGAGTGGTGGCAGGTGCTGCCCCCCCCCCCGAAATCTGCTCAGTCAATCAGAAGCCTTGCTGGGTAAAAGCCTTATCTAGCCCCACCCACTTCTTAAAAACACTTGGCAGACACCAGGAAAGTTGTCAGTGGGTGCCATGGCACTCACAGGCACCATTTTGGGGACTCCGGCCTAGGGCATAAATGAGTCCTTCAGCATCTCCATTGGCAAGAGAAGCTGGCTCTTCCAGTGCTGCAGGAGACACTAGAGTGGTGGTTCTGGGATAGATGCATATCATGTACATCTGCATGGAAGAAACTCTCCACCCTCCAAACCAACACCTAGGCACCTTTCTAAAAATAAAGTTTTATGGTCACTAACTGGTGGGACCCCTTATTTGTCATTCAAACTGATGGCTGAGGTGGCAAAGGAGCGACCAGTTGCTCCAAGATGATGCCAACCTCATGGCCAGAAAGACTTCTTTCTGACCAGTCCGGGTAAGGTTTGTTATATCTCTTCAGTGATGAATGCACATAGAAGAGAAAAGCACTTGGAGCAGAGCCCTAAACAGATTGATGGGTTGTGGGATTTGGGTGAGGTATTTTACTGTATCCTATTACAGCTATCTGCAGCAGTTACAGGGTTCTGGGTTAGCTATTCTTGGATATATTTTAACTTGGGGTTGTTTTTTATTCCTTAGATTTCACATATGTAGGGAGTGGAACTGTGGCTCAATGGTAGAACATTTGCTTTGCCTACAGAAGGTCCTAGGTTCAATCTCTGACATCTACAATTGAAAGGATTGGATAGGGTGTGCTGTGAAAGACCTCTAGCTGAGACCCTGGAGAACCACTCCCAGTCTGAGCAGGCAATACTAACTCACTATAAGGCAGTTCTGTGTATTCATCACTACTTCGAATTAGCCTCTGAGTGGTGAGGTATAAGCACGTAGCCTCCCCACCTTTGGAAACCAGCCTTGTCTTAAGCAAATGCTGAACACCCATATTCTGTTGTTAGTCATATTCTTAAGCGTGGTATAAACAGGACAGATTTTTTTAAATACATAAAAGTACCTTCAATTAGTTACCATCATTATGCTCCACCAAATGCTGGTGGAGAGCAGCATTTGAAGAGGCAAGATGATGCCAAGCCACAAATAACTCTGTGCCTCCGAGATTCCTCTACGTCCATAAGTTAATAAAGAAAGACTATCCCCAGTGAGAAGCTATAGACGGGAAAAAGCGGATGAGATCAGATGGGCGAACCGCAAGGCGGGGGGGGGGGGAGGTCCAGACAATGAAGTACAAGTTGTGCCATCTGAGAAAGGTACTATGGAAAACGTTTGATGGCTTGGGGTACAGCCTGTGCCTGTTGGTGAAAAAGGTTTTCTATAGAAGGATATAACCTCAGGAATGATATATAAGCAGGAGTCATTTTGGGGTTCAAAACAGAATGGCCACGAAAAGAAAAGAACTTAGAGAGAGAAAAATACCAGGTGAATTAGGAAATTAATATGTCCTGTTTCAGGACTAGAAGGACAGAGCAGAAATCAACATACCAGCTACTGTCAAGACTCTACAGAGCATCAAAAGCAGGACATGCTTTACCCAAGGTTAAGTGCTTTTAGGCTACATTGATTTAAATGGAAGAGTCCCAAGATTGTATATGGGATTGCAGCTTTAAGCTTCCTGGAAAACAACCACATTCTTGCTGATCCATAAGCCCACTGGCCAGATGTTTTCAATAGCTAAATTTCTAGAAACATTTTCTCCACAGCAAGCTGGGACTTAATGAACTTTAACTGCCCTCTGTTCCCCTCTCTCTGCCGATTACTGGTCTTTACTTTCCTCCTACCTCTTCACACCTCCTAATGAAGTAAAGTGACGGAATGTCTCACTGGCTGTGGAATGACTCCGCTGAAAATGAGAAGCAACTGATCTCTTGTCTACTGATCTCAGGAAAAAAACCAGCCTTAATTCTGGTTTAATCGGACACCAGTGTACAAGTTTGCAAAATGATGGGTATTTACAATGTATGTTTTTTTGTTATTTAAAGATTGCATCTGATAGGTCCAAAGTGGATGTTTGCAATATGAAACTTACATGTATTCTTTCCCTCTGTGGGGAGAACACTGAAATTGGTACTGGGTACAGAATCCAGCATAAGGATGCCAAAAGAGCGCAGTTACTAGAAAGGTCTGTTATTGGTAGAGATGATCGATGCGGTTGCAAATGGAACAATTGTTTCTTTCATTCCAAGAACTGTTTTTGTCATGAAAACGGAAATAGCCATTAGGAACTTGATCCAAAGATCATATAAGCCAATGGAAATAATTCCATTGTTTCCAAACCGTTTTGGATCCATCCCTCCAGTAACAGAACAAAGGTTATTCTTGGATGACTTCTGAGGAAACACTTTCATTAGATGACACTCTCGCCAACCACAGAGATAATTTGGCATGAATCACTATCCTTTTGGCGTGCTACGCAAAGTAAATAGGGAAGAGAATTTTGACCTGTTCTTCATCCACCGAATCAGCTTTTTGGGTGTTGCAACCAATCTACATGATTTCATTTGAAACAGTACCGATCTAATGACTTGATAGTAGCACGTTAATGACAGTCATTTATCTGGCTGAGTTAAATCAGCAATCTTAATGGCAACGTAACTTGTCAGCACTTGTCAAATGCCATTTGCAAGATTGTCGTCAGTGGGTCAGTTTTCTTTATGAGATTCGGAATTAAGATGTATGCATTATGGAACATGGTACCTGTTGTATAACACATTATATGCAAACAGACAAGTTGTGGTCGGGTTTGGGCAGATTATCCTTTATACAAATGTTCATTAAGATGGTCAGAGCATGCTACATTTATTCAACCCTTCACTGATTCATGAACTGATCTGTTTTAGAATGGGTGAGCTCTGCTGGCAAATGTGCATTAAAAAGTCTGATAATTGACCTTCAGATAGCCAAAATATTATAGTGCATTAAGTCATATTTAAACCAGTTGTTCTCTTTTCCCAGAGAACTCTGGGATCTGTAGTTCTGTGAAGGACACCATAAATCTCTAGCAGAAAATTCTTGGCATATGAATTGGGAAAACTGTGACAATTAAATCGAGGCAGGGTTTTATAGTATAAAACTCTTCCTATGGTCTTGTGCAGTCTTCCATCCAGGCACTGGATGTTAATTCTACCATAGAGCTTTTGCCCAAAAACCAGAGTGTTGCCCCAACGTCCCCGACATGCCTACATCACCTCTGAGTCACACTGGAAGTCATGTGGGCATGTTGCCGAAAAATCAGGTGAGACTTCCTGTTCCTGGTAAGCCCACTCTCTTCCCACCCTGGAGGGACCTGGCAAGCCTAGAGAGTTCTGAGAGAACTGTGACTGGTCCAAGGTCACCCGGCAGACTTCATGTGGTGGAGTGGGGAACTGAACCCAGTTCTCCAGATTACAGTCTGCCACTCTGAACCACTACACCGCACTGGCTCTGTATGACATCTGTGTGGCACTGAATTCCTTTTTCAGACCAAGACCTCATGCACCTTGTTGGTTTATTTATTTTATCTTATTTAGGGAATGTGTTTGCTCCCTGTACATAAAGACCTGCTCAAGGTATCTTGAAAGTAAAAACATTCCCACAAAAACATAAATAATCGATATTAAAAACAAACCATTAAAATCATGGTTGTAACATGTCAGCATCTCCAGGCTGTGGCCACTCTGTACGATTTTAATTGCTGCTCTATCAGCTGCCACCATCTGATTGATTAAAATTTCTTCCCGTTGTCCTTTCTGGCTGTATAACATTTCTTTTTTTGTATCACGATTTCCACTACATCATTAGCAGCCCATTAGCTGAAAATACAGGATGTTTGATTTGGGGTTTGCAACAAGCAGCATTAAGGGAACCACAGTCCTCAAATGGACTGCGACCTTTCGGCTTTCTCCCTGCGCTGCCTACATTACATCTATGAGTCACTTATGGAGTAGGAAGTGGTCTAGTTAGCAAACTGCCTCGTACAAGACATGCAGGCACAGCGGGAGAAAATGGACAAGAAATGCATGTATATATCCCCCGGGGGGAGAGGAAGCTCTGCAATTGAAACACACAGACCACACATGAGCCTCCCACTAATTCCGATCTAGTGTTGCCAACTCCAGGTTGGGTTGTTCCTGGAGGTTTGGGGCCAGAGCCTGGGGAGGATGAAGTTTGGTGTGGGGAGGGAGGGAGCTTAGCAAGGATGTGATGCCATAAAATCCACCCACCTAAGCCACCATTTTCTCCAGGGGAACTGATCTCTGTAGTCTGGAGGTCAGCTGTAATTCCAGGAGGCTGGCAACCCTATCCAGATTATTAAATGGGAGCCCTGATGGACACTGGGGGCTGCTCAGCGCAGGAGGTGGCAGAGCTGGCTTCAGCATACCCTGAAGTGGGGTTTTAAAGGGTTGCCCAGTCCCCCCCGGCCACTTATAGGGGATGGGGAGGTAAGATTGCCAGATCGAGATTGGGAAGCTCCTGAAGATTTGAGGATGGAGTCAGAGGAGGACAGGGACCTCAGGGGGTACAGTGCTACAGACTCCGCCTTCCAGAGCATTCATTTTTTCCAGGGGAATTGATCCCTGTAGTCTGGAGATGTGCTGTAATTTCAGGGGATCCCCAGGTCCCACCTAGAGGCTGGCATCCCCAGACTGAGGTAGCTGCCAGGGCCCAGGACTTCTGGCAGTGACTCCAACATACACACCTCCCCTACTACCTACCTGTGCCCATGCTGCCAACTGCCCAGAGTCTTTGAGGAACGGCATGTGGGTGGTGTCAATCCTGGTAGTGAGGGCAGCAGCAGTCCCAGTGGCATTCACTGGCCAATGCCATTGGGGAAAGGGTGTGCAGATGGCGCAGGCAACTGAACAAGAGTGGTGGGAGGAACTGTAAGCGGAAGAGGGAGACACAGGGAGACGGGGCATGCGGGGGTGGGGGTGGAAAGGAGGGCGGGAGGGGAACCCTGGTGGTGGGCAGATGAGAGCCCCTGGGGACGGCCTGCCCAGGGCCTCCCAATGCCTGGAACCAGCCTGGGGGGAGGCGTTTAATAGTGAAGGCTTCATTACAAAAAAAAACTTCCTGTGGAAGTTCATTAGACCCACTTGCCCTTTCATTTAGGAACTGAGTTAAAAGCTTCCTAATTCTAGAAGCTTTTCACTTGGACGGCTAAGCACTGTTGATCTCTGCCCGCAAGCTTTTGCTGTCCTCTGTATGCATTTTATATCCACTGAGTGGGTCTCCAAGTCAGGGAAAGCTAGATGTCAGCAGAAGATGGGAATGGATGTGAAGGGGCATCCCCTTCCCAGTGACTCAGTGACTTTTGGTGTACCCTTTCCCAAGGAGATTTAAAGGCTATATCCAGTGCCTGGGTTGCAAGGTGCCAGCCCTAGTTCTGAGGCCTGTTAGGGGTAAAATAGGGGGTGCGGTGGCTTAGTGGTTAAGATGCTGAACTGCAGACCGGAAGATTGGTAGTTCGGCAGTTCAAGACCCGAGTGCCGCATGACGGAGTGAGCTCCCGTCTCTGGCCCCAGCTCCTGCTAACCTAGCAGCTCAAAAGCAAGAAATTGCAAGTAGATAAATAGGTACTGCTTTGGTAGGAAGGTAACAGAGCTCCATGTGCCTTGACATTTAGGCATACTGGCCGCATGACCACAGAAACATTTTTGGACAGCGCTGGCTCTTTGGCTTGGAAACAGAGATGAGCACCACCCCCTAGAATGAGATTTGATTGGCTTTTGAGCAAAGGAAACCTTTACCTTTAGGGGTTAAATAGTGGAATAGGCCTGTACATAATTAAGGGTGAAACATTCACTCAGCTCAGCTTGGTTCACAGTGTAAGCTTGACCAGCTTTTCATTCACCAAGTAGTGTCTGAATCAGCTCTGGGTGACTTTCCAGGTTTCCTGAAGACTTTAGTCCGGTTCACAAAAAGGTCGTATCTACAGTGAATGAGCAGAGGAAGACAATGGAGTGGCAGGGTCTATCTCTGTGCTGCACGCATTCAACTGAACAGGTGCATATAGGTACATGCCTAGTATCTCTACGTACATGATTGGGGACCGTTCCTTTGACATATGTTTGGACATATGTAGGGATCTAGGCCCACCTTCAATTCAGTGCATGAAGGCAAAGGGACATGAACAGCATGTGCAGTCCTCTTCCCACTCCCACCTGTTCAATGAATGTGGGAGGGCTTTTGTGTAGTTGGAGCATTTGTATCCCTAAAAACCAGCAACTTGGCCCTACCTTTAGTAGAACTGAAGCTATTGTTACTCTAGATTGGGGTTTCCAGCTGCCAGACAGTTTACTGAGTCAAGCTGGCGATAGTTTGTTTTGGACATCACAATTGTTGTTCCAGCTTGCACAGGAACTATTTAATAAAAGATATCACCTTACTGACTCTTTTATTCCCTTCAGTTCAGCAACAGCAAACTGCACCTAAGCCAAGCCAGCAAAGAAGAGATGTTTTGTCTTACAAAGCGTTGTGCAACCAATTTTTGTATGAGAAACATTGTGTGGCACACTATTGCAACACCAAATTACAAGGGGCTGACTTTGGCCCTTTCTGCACTCTCCTTTTAATCCATGTTCACTGCAGTGTCCCCAAAGCAATTCTGCACTAAAACTGAATTAAACTTTCTTTTTAATCCAGGTTGGATTTTTTTGCATTCCGCACTAAAATCAAAATCATTCCTTCTTTTTATTCCAGGTTTTTTCCCCTATTCTGCATTATATTACCCCCCTTCAGTGGTCAGCCTGGATTCAGCCTGCTGTTGCCCCGGGTTATTTGGATGCTGTTTTGCCATGGATTTAAATTGCCTTGACTCGAACACTGATAAAATCTGGAGTGGCAGGCAAATGCGGAAAGGACCTTCCTCTTCTTTGGCTATCCTAGGGAATACCACAATGTACTACAGTTTAGTGAGTAGCCAAGAGAAGACCCCCCCTCCAGTATTTCTCTTTGGAAACTTTCCAGCTAGGGATCCTCAAATATTCACCAGTTCAGCTCACATCCTGTTCACCACCAGTCATAAACAGGGAGGCAGTTTTTCAATGGACTGTTTATCTGTTCATTGATTGGTTCATGGCTATTCAACAGGTTAATTCACTATATCCCTTCCTTGGTAGACAATTGTTTAAATAGGCAGACAGTTAAGGACCAAAGTATGCAATACATTTGGCTGTGAGTTGGGTTGGGGTTCCCTCAACTTGACTTACTTTTCCTGTAGTCACATGACAGCTGTGAGAAACTTACCCAAATGCTGCAGGGTCAGATTCAGATAGGGTCATAGCACTGAGCGAGAAGGGGCTTCAAGGACCCTGCGCCATTCTGGGGTCAGAGTTATTTGTCCCATTGGAGAACTGCATATGCACTGAATAGTCCATGTACAGCCCTACAATGGGGCAGAAAATTCCACTCCCCAAGCTGTTTTGGCTCAGGAAAACATTGTATGAGGAGGCTGGGGCCCCTCCTCCCCTGGTGCCAAGGACTTAATCTAAATTGGGCCCTGCTGTGGTTAGGTAAGTAAGTTCTCTACAGTTGCTATGCAAATTGTGTAGTTTGGCCCCGAAATGGCAATCCTATGCAGGTCTACTCAGCATAAGGCTGCCAACCTCCAAATGGTGGTTGGAGATCTTCTGGGATTACAACTGATCTCCAGGTAACAGAAATCAGTTTCCCTGGAGAAACTGGCCTCTATGGAAGGTGAACTCTTTGGCATTATAACCCATTGAAGTCCATCCCCTCCCCAAACCTCCTCAGGTTTTACCCCAAAACCTCCAGATGTTTCCCAACCTAAAGCTGGCAAACCTAACTCAGAGATATTCAGATCCAGGGCTTTTTCGGTGGCAGTACTCAGCAGAATTTTCATGTGCATGCAACACTTCTTCAGTGTACCTGAAGAAGTGTGCATGCACACGAGAGCTTATACCCAGAATTCAACTTTGTTGGTCTTAAAGGTACCACTGGACACAAACCTTGTTCTGTTGCTTCAGACCAACACGGCTACCCACAGTTCAGGTCTGTTTCCTGAGTTTACTCCCAGGAAGGTGTTCTTCAGATTACACTGTAAACTAGTCACAAATTATATAAATCAATCGTACATTAAAGCTGTTTTTTTTAAAAAACAATCTTGCTGTTCTGTGTTTGTCGAATGGTTAGACTCTATAGCAGGGGTGGGCAATTGTTTTGGCTCGGGGGCCACTTTGTGGGAGCGGAGGTTAGCAGAGGGCCACACTTTTTAAAATGATTGCATTCATTAGTTAACTTTGCATTTCAGAAAAGGTATAAATTGTATCATAAAAATCAATAAATATAAATTAAATAAAAGAGTGGTAGTTTTATTCAATTTATTTATTGTGCTAATTTCATATCATCTATAGCTGCAAGCACATTTAATTTTAGAATCAGTTTAATGAGACAAATGTACCCTATCACACTTTTCTACAATTTTTTTGAAATCAGGAGTGAGATTGCTTGTTGAGATTCTCATCACAGCCTGCAAGGTAATGTCTGTCAAAGAGCATCTATATTTACTCTTGTTGATCTTCATGCAAGAAAAACTTTGCTCACAAATATATGTAGACCCAAATTTAAAGAACATTTTCCCAGCAAATTTCTTCATACATGGAAATTTTTTCAGCAGACAAAGATTTGTAAAAGTCAACTAATGTTACAGCATTAAACATTTCTTTCACAGTGTGATCTGATTGCATGTCAATAAGTTCAAGCTGCAGCTCCTCAGGTGCTGTATCAATATCAGCAGTGATGGGATAAGAGAGCAAATTGAATTTAGGCTCAGTTTTCTTGAAGTCCTGAAATCTTCTTGGTGGGCCGCAAAAAACTCTGTGGCGGGCCGCATGTGGCCCCCGGGCCGCAATTTGCCCACCCCTGCTCTATAGGATAGAGTCCACCCACCAAAGCAGGTGGACAGGGAAACTGATCTCTTGTCTGGAGATTGGTTGTAATTTCAGGAGATTGCCAGGGCCTGCCTGGCAGTTGGCAACCCTGCTTCATTAGGACAGATAACAAAAGAGGATCGACCTCTTCCCATTCCAGCTTTCTTCATTCTGCAAAGTGAAAAAGGCTGCTTTCTCTCCAAATAAGATAAAATACTATGCATTTCTGTGTTCATGCTTGTCTGTCTGTCTGTCTGTCTGTCTGTCTTCCTTTCTTCCTTCCCTCCCTCCTTCCTTCCATGGAAATCTTCCTGGTCTCAGGGAGGAGGCCATCATACTTTACCTGGCAAGGCGTTTTAGATTGGCACAGGCTTTATGATGCAATCCTCTGCATGTTTACTTAGAAGCAAATTCCAGTTTTTCATTGGGGCTTATTTCTAGGTAAGTATGCATAGGATTGCAGCCTAGTAGTAGTAGTAGTAGTAGTAGAAGAAGCAGAAGCAGGGATTGGATTTATATCCCGCCCTTCACTCACTTGGAGTCTCAGAGCGGCTTACAAACTCCTTTCCCTTCCCCTCCCCACAACAGACACCCTGTGAGGTAGGTGAGGCTGAGAGAGCTCTCTCTCTCTCTCTCTCTCTCTCTCGAGAAGAGATTGGATTTATATCCCGCCCTTCACTCACTTGTAGTCTCAGAGTGGCTTACAAACTCCTTTCCCTTCCCCTCCCCACAACAGACACCCTGTGAGATAGGTGGGGCTGAGAGAGCTCTGAGACAACTGTCCTTGGGAAAACAGCTGGTACAGAGCTATAGCTTGCCCAAGGTCATCCAGCAGGTGCAAGTGGAGGTGTGGGGAATCAAACCCAGTTCTCCCAGATTAAGGTCAGTGCACTTAACCACTACACCAAACTGGCTCTCACAGTACAGGACTGCACCTATTACAGATATAATCTCACCTTAGAAACCTAGTGAAGGCTTTCATAGCTTTCTGAAAGGAGCCCTGGGAACTGTAGGTTTATAGAAAAATCATGGTGCTCCAGCAGCTAGTAATATGGGAGCAACTTTACCAACTGCTCATGCTCTGTAACCTTTTGCTCCCTAGGCCCTAATTCTAAACTGTTTAATAGAAATAAAATGTTAAAACAAAAATTACATGGGTTACGCTCTGATTGTTCAAAGTGTGGTGGATGACAATGACGATGGTCCAGTTTATCCCCATGTGAACATAAGAGAACATAAGAGAAGCCAATGTTGGTTCAGATCAATGGCCCATCCAGTCCAACACTCTGTCTCTCACAGTGGCCAAAACTCCGGTGCCATCGGGCGGTCCAGCAGTGGGGCTAGATGTGAGTTTGTGATGGATGGACTTAAGAAAGCTTGGAAGAAGTAGCTCAAATATTTTGGTGCAGGTTCTGGTGCACTTTTGTTTTGTTTTGTTAGGATTTCTAAGTTTACCAAGAAAATATGTGAATTGGCCACACTTTGTCTACATCCTGGTAAATGTTGACATTGGCCAGTAAGCCATGGCTGATGGCCATCTTCTTGACAGGTATTGGTAAACTTTCAAACAGGATTGTCAGCTTTTGTTTTTTAACATTCTGGCATCCGTCTTTGAATTCATCATAGTCCAATTGAATTGTTGACACAAAAATAACCTTGTATCCTCAATTCATTTTTTGAACGTTCAAATCATTCCTATATTTCTTCAAGAGAAAAGATAATAAAAGGTTTTATTGGGGATGGTAAAAACACCAGTTGCAATACAAAACCAATCTTATAGCAGGGGGCTTGGGAAGTTCCAGTCTTGATGCAGTGTTTAGGAGTGCGGACTCTAATCTAGGAGAACTGGGTTTGATTCAGGTTTACATGTAGCCAGACAGGTGACCTTGGGTCAGTCACAGTTGTTTCAGATCTCTCTCAGCCTCACCTACCTCACAGGGTGCCTGTTGTGGGGAGAGGAAGGTAAAGGAGTTTGTAAACCGCTCTGAGACTCCAAGTGAGTGAAGGGTGGGGTATAAATCCAATCTCCTCCTCCTCCATTATTTCTTCTTTCTTCTTCTTCTTCTTCTTCTTCTTCTTCTTCTTCCTCCTCCTCCTCTTCTTCTTCTTCTTCCAAGCTGTATCAAATCTGTCAGATGATTCATCTTTCTGAAGTCCCAGATTAACACTGCACAGAGGTAGAAGGTAGAGAAATTCAAGGAATCTCAGTCCATAAAGACTCTCTGTCCCAAACGGCTCTTAAACATAGCTGTGTGTTTGTAAAGTGCTGTAAAGTCTCAGCTGACTAACTGCAACCCCAGCAAGGGGCTTTCAAGGCAAGTGAGAAGCAGAGGTGGTTTTCCATCACCTCCCTCTGCAGAGTCTTCCTTGGTGGTCTCCCATCCCTGGAGAGAGCCTTGGTGTGTGCAGATAGAACCATATCTCCACTGGAAGATCGACGAAGATCGCTGAAGTGTGCATTCGATAGTAAACCTTGGAGCACGCTATCTTCTATAATGCACAAATTGTATAGTACTGCGAGCACTTTAATTTGTATGATTGTTTTACTGTTTTAAACTGTTTTAAATGTTTTAAGCTGACCAGGTACATTTCTGTAAGCTGCCCTGAGCCCGCTTGCGGGGAGGGCGGGCTATTAATATCATATCATATCATATCATATCATATCATATCATATCATAAATAAGCAAGCCTGAGACATAGCTACTAACTCACCAAACCTTGAAAATAATACTGCATTACTCACAAATTGAGCATAGAACATTGCACCAAGGGCTGGCATCCTTAGACAGATCCTGAAGACCAGGAACCCTGAAAGGTTCCATGACTACCTGGAATCCCCTGGGGCTGCTCGCTGTCATCACTGCCTGCTTACCTTGTCTCTCCCCAGGTGTGGTCTTAGACAGGCGGCATCCTGGGACAGCTGCCCTAGGCTGGGGGAGCCTATGATCACCTATGGTCTCATCCCTAATGGAGGGGAAAGGGGAATGCAGGCATTTTGTTAGGTTTTGCTACACTGGGGTGGCCTGACCTGGATCTTGTCAGATGTCAGAAATGAAGCAGGGTTGGCCCTGGTTAGTGCTTGGATGGGAGACCAGCAAGGAGGTCCAGGGTCGCAACGCAGGGACAGGCAAATGGCAAACCACCTCTGAACATCTCTTGCCTTAAAAACCCTACAGGGTCACCATTTGGTGTCACTTTCCACCATCACCAGGTTGGGGGGACTTTGAGCTTTTGTTGTTTTTAATTGTGTATTGTAAGTTGTCTTAAGTTATAGGGAAATGCAGGAGATAAATGTTTCAGTAAATAAATGTAAACGATAGAATTGCCAGGTCTGGGTTGGGAAATCCCTGGAGATCTGGGAGGTGGAGCTTGAGGAGGGTGGGTTTTGGGGAGGGGAGGGACTTCAATGGGGTATAATGCCATAGAGTCCACCTTCCAAAGTGGCCATTTTCTCCGGATGAACTGATCTCTCTTGCCTGGAGATCAGCTGTAATCCCAGGAGATCTCCAGCCACCACCTGGAGGTTTGCAACCCTATTTATTATTCATTTCGGAAAGCAGATCATTAATCCAGCCATTGGGAGAAAATACCGTGGCCTGACCATTTGGAAGAAAAGACACTCTTGATGTGTGAGCAACATACCAATATAATCATTTCCCCCTTAAACTCTCCAATCAACTTAAAATTTGGAAAGAGAACACCACACAGTTCTTTCTCTGCCTGGTTCCTGTCCTACAGTCCCTAAGCGGAAATTCCTGGTGTGAGAATGTGCATGAACAAAATATTTTTTAAGGAGGTCATTAAATGGTAAATATTCATTCATTCATTCATTCATTCATTCATTCATTCCCCACCCTCTTCACCCAGGCAGTTCTAAATTATCTTTTTGGTGCTTTTTTAAAAAAAGTGCTTGCCAATCCTTTATACAATTGAAGAGCTACTTGTGATTTGAGCTGACGGGCGACTGACCATTGTCTTACAGAATGCCCCAAAGGAATAGCACTTTCTGTCTCAGCGATTGCTACTGAATATACTTCAGTTTACTCACAGCAAAACCACACAGGTTTTCATGACTTTCCGATTCAGTCCTGGCAACGGGCCAGGGACTCCATCTGGGGAGCAGTAAAATTCTGGTAACTGAATTCCCAGACAGCAGCTATTACCAAGTTTATCTGGGGCATTTCCGACTTGACTTAGCAAATGCTGGCATTCATCCACCAATCCAGGAACCAAGTAAGACTGGTCTGGTTCAGAAGAGGACTATTTTAAATGGCTGGTGATCTCTTCCAGCTGCCCCTTGATCGAGCCCACTTCATGCCCTCAGCAGAAGCACTGAACAATTATAGAGCTGTAATTCAGAATCTCATACGATGTTGTTGCAGCCCATGAAAATAATGGTAATCTTATATAAATATAGCACTTTTATGTTTCACATCAAGATCCACTGCCAAAGGTCCTGTCTTTCACACATGAATATATACATGTATACATGTTGCACACTTATTTTTTCATATCAAAGATCACTGCCAAAGGTCCTGTCTTCTTGTTATGCCCTGCTGTGGGCTCTTCACTGCCTTTGGTCTGTTGAATTAATTGAGTGGGTTTCTTCTTTGGCTTAAAGTTATGTTTTAGAATAGTTACGGTTATTCTACAATGGGCTACCAGGAGTTCCTAATGAACCTGTGCAATAACAAGTTCGTATGCATGTGTTTGTGTGTGTTAATGTGCAAACAAGTCACCCATTCCATCCACAGAGGTTTACAATGCAATCCTAAGTAGGGTTACACTGTCTTACATCAGATAAGGTCAACAGCCTTAGAATGCGATAACTCTGGTTAGGCTCACACTGATAACTTCTTATGTCTCTCTAGTGTATGTGCGTGTATATAAGAACGACAACTCTAGCAACTCATGTTAATACAAGGGTCTAAAGATATCTACAAAAAGGAATACAGGGGCAAAATAGGAACCAAGGTTTATCAGGAGTAGGTAGCTAAAGATGAGGTCTGTTGTTAAGAGACAGAGGTATATCTCCTACCACTCCCCTAAGCAATGGTTGAAGCCTTCTTCCAAGCTAAGGAAACTTCCTCCAATTTTAGTGGCTCTTCTAACAATGGAAGAAGCTCTTAGATTGGAGGGAGGCTCTTTAGGCTGGAGGAACTTCCTCCAGACCAGTGGTGGCCAAACTGTGGCTCGGGAGCCACATGCGGCTCTTTCACACATATTGTGCAGCTCCTGGCAGGGCAGCTGGGGAAGCGAAGGGGAGGCCAATTGGTCTTCCCTTCCCCTGCCAGTGTTCCCCTTCCTGGGTAGGCCTGAGGTGAGGGGGGAAGTAGAGAAAGAAAGCCCCCTCCCCAATCATACAAATATTATTGGATAAATAAATATCATTATCAATATCTATTTTTACTCCCTTTGTTTTTATTTTTGGCAGTCTCATTTAATGTTAATAAAAAGCAAATGTGCATATTTTTCAATAAAAACATCTGTAATATTTGTTCATGTCATGCGGCTCTTAAACATCTGATGTTTATTCTATGTGGCTCAGGCTCTTATGTTAAGCAAGTTTGGCCACCCCTGCTCCAGACTAAGGTTGGATGCCAGGAATAGTTGGAGGATATGTCCTAGTATTATGGTGGTCAACATCCAGCGGGTGGGTGGAGATCTCCTGGGATTACAATTGATCTCCCAGAGACATTGATCAATACACCTGGAGAAAATGGCTACTTTGGAAGGCCGACTGTATGGCATTATACCCCACTGAAGTTCCTCCCTTCCCTAAACCTCACACTCCTCAGGCTCCACCCCCAAAATCTCCAGGTATTTCCCAACCCAGATCTGGCAGCTCTACCTAGTATTGTCGGTGGTATTGCAAGGGATTGGATGAATCTCAGATTTCATAATGCCTTATCAGTACTGCTATCTCCAGAGACTTCACTGAATTGCTTTTGTAGTTCAACTGGCCATAACTGTCCTGAGACCTTAAACTGATTAAACATGTTTACTTTTAGACCCTGTTCCCTGCATAATTTTGGAGGTTTGTGATTTCTACAGGACTTATTGGTAAGCATGTCTGGGATATAAATGCCCATTTAAAATAACTGAGAATACTTCTGAATTCCGAAGTAAACAGAATTCACATATCTAAGATGTGATCTTTAAGGCTGTAGTAAATAAATGCAATCCTAAACAGAGTTACACCTACTAAACCTTGGGAGGATGTATCTCTTCTTAGGGGTGCCCTGGGAGACTCTGCTCTGGACTTTCAGGCATCAAGGGAGATGCCATTTGTGGAACTCTCTCCACAGGGGCAACCAGATAGTAATGACATCAAAGTCTTTGGGACAGAAATGAAAAATTGATTTATCTGAACATTTGGATGATGATGATACATTTTTTCTACTTCTGTTGGCATTTTTATTAGATTAGATTTTTGTCTAAGTATTGTCTTCGGGTCTTATTTCTGTCTCTTGTTAGCATGGTGGACAGATGGGAACTGAATACAAAAAGTGGGCATTAAAAGATAAAAAATATCTTATTGAACCCAACTTGATCTCTGTATACATTTTTGTCAACATCACAAACCATACTGAGACACAGCCTGCAATCCACCAACCATTGGCTTCAGGATGGCCTCATTCTATTCAGTGGAACATTCCAAGAGTAAGGAGGATTGGTAATGCCCCACCTGAACATATGGAAATACCAGTATGTTCAGTTTCCTCCATGCTATTGGTATTTGTAAGGTTGCAACCTATAGCCTGTTTCTCCTGTTAGAGGAAAGAATTCATACCTCCTTCAGAGAGGCAGATAAGAAGAAGAAGAAGAAGAAGAGATTGGATTTATATCCCGCCCTTCACTCACTTAAGAGTCTCAGAGCGGCTTACAAACTCCTTTCCCCTCCCCTCCCCACAACAGACACCCTGTGAGGTAGGTGGGGCTGAGAGAACTCTTTCCCAAGCTGTCCTTGAGCGAACAGCTGGTACAGAGCTATGGCTTGCCCAAGGTCATCCAGCCAGGTGCAAGTGGAGGAGTGGGGAATCAAACCCGGTTCTCCCAGATTAGAGTCCACGCATTTAACCACTACACCAGACTGGGTCTCTCGTAGCTTTCAAAAACCATCAAGGCACTTAATACTAAGAAGTACTTATAAAAGGTAATGCAAAACAGCATGGAGAAGATTTATAGGTTGACAGTTGGACTGTTAATATTGATTCTTCTAGAGAAGTTCAGGTGGGTAGCCATGTTGGTCTGAAGCAGCAGAACAAAATTCGAGTCCAGTGGCATTTTTTAAGACCAACAAAGTTTTATTCAAGATATAAGCTTTTGTGTGCATGCACACATCTTCAGGTAGATTGAAATGGAAGTTACCAGTCCATACGTATAGGGAGTGAGAAACAAATTAGCTGCTCTTGCAGATACAAGGGTCAAAGGCCATGAAGGGCTTTGTATGTGAGAGCCAGTACCTTAAATTGAGCCTGGTAACTGATGGTCAGCCAGTGGAGTGACTGTAGAACTGGAGTAATAAGCGCTTTGTGTCCTTTATAAAGTTTATATCTCCGCTACCTGGCATTGCATTTTATGACACACATGGCCCGGCCCAACAAGGTCTCATTTATGTCAGATCCGGCCCACATAACAAATGAGTTCGATACCCCAGCAGTAGAGTCTACCCTCCAGAGCATCCATTGTCTCCATGGGAACTGATCTCTGTAGTCTGTAGATGAGCTGTAATTCTGGGGGATCCCCAAGTTCCAAATGGAGGGAGGCATCCCTAGAGTTTGAAGACCTCTGAAAGAACAACTCGAGGACCCTTTGTGGAAAGACAGCCCCAAAATACACTAAAATGTTCTCTCCAAATGGGCAATAAAATAGCAAAGGAGTTGTCATGTAAATAAATATAACATGATACGTCTTCCAGAACAGTCTCCCCCCCTTTGTTAATGACTGCCTTGAGAAACAGATGACCCAAGAAACTCCCTGTGTGCTAATAGTCATTAATTGACTATTGCCATGACCTCTTAAAAACAGTTCTGTGATTTGTAGCAAACATCCCAAGCCACAGAAGGGCAAGGGTAGAGGTCTAAAGAAAGAAATAACTCCTAATCTGTGACAACAAATGGATAAGAACACTGTTCAATCTATACCACATAAGCCATATGGCAGAAAATGCACACCACTCACAAACAGAAGGCTATCCCTTAGAACAATTACATATATTTATTTTGAAACAGGAAGACCTTGGAACCAGGTAAGACTTTGCAGAGGCAGGCAGTGGCAAACCACCTCTGAACATCTCTTGCTTTGAAAAGCATATGGGTTTGCCATAAGTGGTCTGCAACTTGACAGCACTTCACACACACACACACACACACACACACACACACACACACACACGGAATCAGGTGCCATGAGAGGGGGGGGGGGCAGGGAGAGAATATTCCATGTCACCGTTTGCTATAAAGTTTCAGAGTTGCTCTACTCTATTAGTCTTGTTAACTTTTTGGTGAGGGAGGTCAATGGGTTATTCCACAGGCTGGCTGGTCAGATTTGGATCTGGGGACTCTTTTCTCCTACAGCATCGGTCCAGCAACTTTCTTATACTGTATGCTAATTTGCTGCTTACCCTCTATTTATGGACTGGCAACTTCCATTTCAATGCATCTGAAGAAGAGTGTGTGGGCACAAAAGCTTATCCCTTGAATAAAACGTTGTTGGTCTTCAAGGTGCCACTGGACTTGAATTTTGTTCTGCTGCTTCAGACCAATATGGCTACCCACCTGAATCCAGCCTACAGGTGTTGACGCTCACAGGAACAAATGAATGACTGTTGGGGGTGGGATTCTTGACTAATTCCAGACTTTAAACTCAGGCTGGTTTTACATCTGCCTTTCCTGCTGGAATCATTCTACTTCCAAAAAACTCGCCCACATCTCTTTCAAGTGTGAATCTGCATTCCTTCTCAACTGTCCATATCTGCTAATTGCCCTCCAGCTCTTAAGCTGGCTTCACACCTCTGTAAACAAATCCTGTTCTGAACAGCACTTCAAAAGAATGACCCCTTTCACTCCAGTTCAATCAGATGTGGGCATTCCCCTACAACAGCTTTGACACCAATGTGTTACCAGTGCAGGGAGCGCTGGAATGAAGCTGTTACAAAAATGCACATGTAAAATCAGCCTCAGTTAGGATCCTTTTGATCCTGAAAACCAGTGTTGTGGTTATAGGGATGGATAAGGATCTGGGAGACCCAGGTTTGAATTCCTGCTCCCCTGTAGAAGCTTGCTGGGTGACCTTGGGCCAGTCACACATTCTCAGCCTAGGAGAGTGATGTAAGCTGCTTTTGGTCCCCGCTGGGAGAATAGCCCAGCAGGGTATAAATGAAGTAAATAAATGAATTATCATCGTCTTATTATTCATTTATTGATTGGTTGATTTACTTTATTTATAGTCTGCCATTCTTGCAGATCACAAAACTGAAAAACAAGGCAATAAAAAATAGGACGTATGACAAACAACCCAAGAATACTGGATTCCAAATTTAGAAACACAATGCAATAAAAAGTATAAGAGACGGCATGCCATAATGGATGGCAAAAATTAGAAAACAATGCAGTAGAAGTAAGATAACACATAAAATAAATATTTAGTTATATGAATGTACAAAGCATTCGGCAGACTACCATAAGCAAAAGACGGGTTTCCGTCTAAAAGAATTTACAGTTTAAAATTAGAACAGGACAAGTGGAGACCTGCAAGAAACTTGCAGGATAGTTATCCCATTCCTCACACCTTTGCTTCCTCCCTTCTCCCCCTACCTCTCTCACACTCTTTCTCCCTTCTGCCCCCCCCCTTTCTTATTCTCTCGCTCTCCTCCATGTATGTTACTTCCTCTTTCTTTCTGACCTGTCATCATTCCCTTTGTTTTTCTGCCTCCCCATCTCATCACTCTTTCTCTCTCTTTCTGCCTCCCACCTCAAATCCCACCCTCCCCAGGCTCCACCTCTCAAATATCTGGGAATTTCCCAACCTGGAGTTGGCAACCCTATTTCCTTCCCACCCAACAGCCAACCTACCTTTATCTGTCTTCAGCTTTCTATCTCCACCCCCCACCCCTGCAGCCTCTACCTAGGAAAATTACAGTCTTTCTCCACAATGGGGACTAAAGCAGCTTACATTATTATTTCCTCTTTGTTATCTGCACAACAACCCTGTGAGGTTGGTTAGGTTGAAAGTATGTGACTGGTCCAAAATCTCCTAGTCAGCTTCCACTGCAAGATGGGGATCTGAACCTGGGTCTCGCAGATTCCAGTCTGAAGCTCGAACTGTTGCACCACAATGGCTTTCATACGGTAGCTGCTGATGAACTGTAGCAAAACAGCTGGGCCTAATTAAGTCATGCAAATCAGGTGGTATCAAGTCACACAGAGGGTGCTGCCTAGGGATGCCAGCCTCCAGATGGGACCTGGGGATCCCCTGGAGTTACTGCTCATCTCCAGACTACAGAGATAACTTTCCATGGAGAAAATGGATGCTTTGGAGGGGGGAGTTTATGGCATTGTACCTCATTGAGGTCCCTGTCCTCCCCAGGCTCCACCTCCAAATCTCCAGGAGTTTCCCAGCCTGGATCTGGATCCGCTGCTGGTGGCTGGGGGGATACTTGGCAACCCTCGACTGCTGCCAGTAAAATCCCTGCCTTTGACTGACAGAAACAGTTGGAACCTCCCCCCCCCTCCCCCGAACATTCTAATCTCCTCACAGTTAACGCCTGGAGCTGAGGCCATTTCAAAAGGTATTTTGGGGGATTCTATGGTCCCTGGAGGGTTTTTTTTAACTTTTGGGATTTTTCTGCACCTGGTGGGAGTGCCCCCTGTGTGTAGGAAAACCTCTCTCCCCCCCCCCCAAGGGCCCCGTAGCTCAGATTTAGATATCCGCACGGGGGGGGGGGCGCCCTTCGCTATTAGATATATAGATAGTGATAATAAAGGCGACAAACGTGTGCCACTGAGGATAAATGTCCTTCGGCTTCCACTCAGTTGGTGATAAGAACTATAGAGTTAAATTGAAGCCTTCAGGTAGAAAGTCCAATGTTCACTACAAATGCCAAATAGATTGAATGAAACATTTCTGATTTCAGATTATTATTTTGGGGGGCAGAGCTTGGGGATGAATTGCCTTTTCATTTCCCCCACATCTCTTGCCAACTGTCTAGTGGATGACCCAAATATGAGGTGAGGCACTTTTATATGCTCTGCTAAGTACCTCTTTATGGGACACCAGAGGTAAATATTCTTGTAGTCTGTAACTACAAAACTGCTTGTGGTATTCACCACTTCACACTTAGAGTTGTGCCCAACTGGTGCAAATCATGATTGAACTGATCTTGGCCATGACCTTTTTTGTGCTGAACAGAAGAACAATCACTTCTCTAATTGGTTTTATGTTTTAATTTTAACCGATCTAAAAATATCTATTTCCTACAATTTTAATTGTCTCATTGAAAAAATTTTTTACCCGATAGTGGAACGTGATGACTTCACCACCAGTCAGCATATACCAAGTAGGAGGACATCAGTCATTGGCTAAATAGGAAAGAATTGCATTCTTGCCTGAATGGGGCTCACAACAGGCTATATATTGTGTGTGATCTTTTTTCACAGAGGCTCCCTTGCTCACAGTTACATCCTTCTAAGCCCATCCACTTCAATGGAATTAAAACAGTGTCACCAGTGGCATACCTAGCCTATTTGGCACCTGGAGTGGACAATTTTTTAACATCCCTCTCCTCTATTTTTATTTTTTGGCCATCAAGTCAGAGCTGACTTATGGTAACCCTGTAGGGTTTTCAAGGCAAGAGGTGTTCTGAGGTGATTTGCCATTGCCTGCCTCCACAACCACCCTGCTTAGCTTCTGAGATCTGACAAGCTCCGGTTCGGCTGGGGCTAAGTTGGGATGGAATGAGCAGATTATCCCGACGGCATGAGAGTGTGCTTGAGTGATCAGACAGGGGAAAGCCCATCAGTAGCCCATCGGCAAGCATTAGGACTGGACTTTCCCCGGTGTCTTTTAACTCTGCTTCCATGGCATGGGGTGCTGACGGTTGCGAGACCTTTCCCAGATGTTGCTGTCTGATCGTGCCCTTTAACTCCATCAGGCATTTGGAGCTGAGTCAGATCTAAAGGCACGTCTGACCGTGGCCTTAGTAAACCAAATTTAGTACACCAAACTTAGAAAAATTGCTTATTACAGAGAGAAGAACATAAGAGACCTGCTGGGTCAGACCAGTGGTCCATCTAGTCCAGCATCCTGTCTCACACAGTGGCCAACCAGTTTCTCTGGAGGGCCAACAACAGGGCATAGAGTCTGGCACCTTCCCCTGATGTTGCCTCCCCACGCTGGGGTTCAGAGGTTGACTGCCTCTGTCTAATCCCCTTTTAAAGCTGTTTATGCCTGTGTCACTATATCCTCTGGCAGTGAATCACACGTTTTAATCCATCTCTGTGTAAAGACATATTTCCTTTTGTCTACCCTGAATCTACTGCCCATCAGCTTCATCTGATGAAGAGATCAACGTTAAGGGTGAACTGGCCTACTAAACCTCTGCCTCCCATCATGTGACACCCCCCTATTGCATTTTTAAATTTTTTAAATGGTTTTTAAATGTGATTTTATTAAGTTAAATTGTTATCTGCCTTAGTGGCCCTTGTGAGAGCTGAAAGGCAGGATATAAATTCTGTCAATAAATGAATAAGTATCATCCAAGGCCCAAGCTTGGCAGCCTGCTAAACACATGGTGGTGAATTGAAAAAGAAGCTATCTGCCAATAGCCATGTTGGCAAATCATCATGAGGGGGAAAAAAAACATTTTGTTCAAACATTCTGCATGTTTTTGGGTGGGAAACAAAAGCTTCCTTGTAATTGTTTATCCCCTTTTGCCATTTCTTTTTTGTTTTCCTTTTCCATTTTTCAAAGTCATATTTAATCTATTAGTTTATGGCTGTTCTTCTGAATGCCCAGTGATCTTCGTTCTCAGTGAAGGAATGCTGGTAATTAGAAACATAACAAATATGAACAATCTTTACCCGTAAAGTGTGAACAGCTTGAACTCATAAAGTAGTTAAAGGGAACCACCATGCAGTGCTTTTTTCATATCAAAGGGGAATAGATAGGCCAGAAAACGGGGAGGGGGGAAAGCTAAGAAAATCCTCATTTTGGTTTGGCAATTCCAGTACAAAACTTAAAAGTTCTCACAGTGCTGCTTTGGTTATGCAGAGATTCACTTTTGTTCATCATCATGATTGATCTTCACATGCAGAGCTGTGTTTTAGGATTTAAGAACAGTGAAGCAGGAAGTGTTAAAGTCAACATAAATGAGCACCAGGAACTGAAATGCTAAGGGGACCAAAAGGGACTTTTTTGCCCCTCAGACAAATCATCACTGTTCCAGCAACCTATATATTATTTTCTTTGATGATCATGCTAACAGGCTTTGTCCTGTTCCAACATTTATATATTTTATGCCCTGATTCTATAAAAACTTGCATGAATAATTTCTGCTCACAGTAGACACACTAGCCTGCTTTTACAGGACTTGAGCCATGACAAAGACACGAATAGCCCCAAAGAGTTCACGACACATTACAAGTATAATAGAGACTCAGAATAAAAACTACACATGAAACTGAGGATTCATAATTAGAGTCCCAGATTTGTAATTCAGAATTTTCACCCCTGCAGGGAAAGCAGGATGCCCTTGCATTAAAGGGGAACACCCACATGAAATTGTATTTATACCAACATGATTCAATGCCATTCCTGGACTTTCTTCCTTAAGCTGCGGGTGTTTGTATGTGTGTGCCCTGGTTTTCTCTGGTTCAGTAGAGAACTTGTAAAGGGGCTTCAGGGTTTGTCTGTGTGGACACTCCCTCTGTCATGGTCACTAGCAGAGTTGCCAGCTCTTGGTTGGGAAATACCTGGAGATTTGGGGGGTTGAGCCTGAAGAAGGTGGTTTGGGGAGAGGAGGGACTCCAGTGGATTATGATGCCACAGAGTCCACCTTTTAAAGTGGCCATTTTCTCCAGGGGAACTGATCTCTCTTGCCTGGAGATCAGTTGTAATCCCAGGAGATCTCCAGCCCTCACCTGGAAGTCGGCAATCCTAACTATGGGGAAAGGGGGTGGGACTAAACTCTGCTTTCAAAATGGTGTCAGGCAGCTTCCTACTGGGCACCACGGCCCCTTTTAGCCTTTTAAGGGGGATCCTCCCTTACCTAGGGATGGAGCATGGAGTTCTGGAATTGCAACTAATCTCCAGATTGCAGAGACCACCCCTAAATTGCCAGGAATGTCCCAAGATGGACTGGGCAGCCCTGCTCCACGTACCTGCTGTGTGTGTGTGTGTGTGTGCATAACCCTTTCTCTACCTATCATGATTGGGTTCTAATGGCCTTTCCCAACTTTTTGTCCCAAAGGGGAGGCGGAGGGATGTTTAAACATACCCTGCAGATAATTCTCAGTGATAACTTTTCACTTTTAAAACAACTTTACCTTGACCTGAATGGCCCAGGCTAGCCCAGTTTTATCAGATCTCTGGTTGGCCTCTGTCAGTATTTGGATGGGAGACCACCAAGGAATGAAAACCCTACAGGGTCACTGTGAGTCGGCTGTGCCTTGATGGCATTTTACACAAACACACACATGCAACATCAACTTTCCTTTTAAAACAAAACACCAACATTGAGGCTCTGTCACATGCTTGACACATGAGTGTCACATTTTAACTCATTTCTTTTAATTCTTTTAAAAATGGAAAATCGGTTTCTAGCCTTAAATCACAGCTACTTTTTTCGCCTTACTGAAGCTTGAAATGCAGAAATTGAGGTGCTGACAATTTCCCCACTTATTACTGTTCCCCTCCCCAAACTGCCTTATCAAAGGGGCAAACTGGCAAAGGAAAGAAGCCCTGTAGTAGTTGATAGATTGCTTTCTGCCAGGGCTGCTTCCAGATGGGGGTGCAAAAACATGCTCCCCCAGGAATAGGTGGGAAAAGCATCTAACTCCCCCCCCCCCCCAGCATTCCTAGCTACATGATATGGACAGGTTTGCATTTATTCTGATGGGGAAACCACCAGGGAAGACTGAGATTGCTTTACAGAGGAAGATAATGGCAAACCATCTTGGCCCATCTCTTGCCTTGGACAACCCCATGGTTGGAGTTGCTGTAAGTTGGTTGCAATTCAATGGCATGTAAGAACATAAGAAAAGCCAATGCTGGATCAGGCCAATGGCCCATCCAGTCCAACACTCTGTGTCACACAGTGGCCAAAAATACCAGGTGCCATCAGGAGGTCCACCAGTGGGGCCAGAACACTAGAAGCCCTCCCACTGCATGTTCTTCTTCTAGTACTCATAAACATGGTGGGACTCATGACACTTGACAACCTCCTCTTCCTCACCTCCCTGCTTATAATGCCCTGGCAGCTCAAAAGGGCTCAAACTGTATCCACAAATCACTTTAATTTTAAAGGCTTGGTTTGGTCTCACTATGTAAATTATTCAGCCAATCTAGATGGGAAATTTTTCAGGTCAAAATGCTGAATAAATGTAACAGTTGATAAGATGAAACCTAGCCATGTTATGGGGCTGCTCTGTGTGCTTCCATAAAATGGACACAAGCATGGTATAGTGGTTAAGAGCAATGGACTCTAACCTGGAGAATGGGGTTCGATTCTGCCTCCACATGAAGCCATCAGGGTGACCTTGGTCAGTCACAGCTCTTCAACAGCTCTCTCAGCTCCTCCAAATAAGTCTGGCTCACCACCTAGTATGACACTAATGAGCTAGAACTTAAGGCTGCCAGACAATCTTCGGCTCTCCTGGCTATACTACACACAGTGTGGTATGATAATTAATTAATTTGTCACAATTGGACTGGGACCTTTGTCACCACTCGGCGGGGACATTGTATTCAGAATTGTACCAATCACATTTATCTCCCAGCCTTTCTCTGAGGAGCTCAGTGCGTAAGTGGCTTTCCTCTATAAGAGTCTCCTCAACAACTTGTGAGGTGGATTAGGATGTGAGATACCAGTGTTGCCAGTTCCAGGATGGGATATTCCTGGAGATTTCAGGGTGGAGCCATTAGAGGTTTGGGGAGGGGTGTGAACTCAGCAGGGTATAATATCATGGAATCCACCCTCTAAAGCATCCATTTTCTCTATGAGAACTGACCTCTGTTGTCTGAAGATCATGTATAATTTTGGGAGACCAGTAGGCCCCACCTGGAGGCTGATGAACTTATGAAGGAATGATTTGCCCAAAGCTACCCAGTGAACCCTAAGTTCAAAACTAGGCCTTCCTTGTTTATCAGTGCTCTACCCCCTACACCATTGCATTAGCAGAAATATCAGGCCAACTGTTAGTGTAAGATACCAGTCCAGTTTATCCCTGAGAGTGATACACACAACAGTGTCACTGTTATTTAGCAGTCACCTCCAAGTAATGAATTTTCAGTTGATTCTGAACTTGCTTAGCAGTAATGAAAACAAATGTGCATATATTGTATGTGAGACTAGGGTTACCAGCACTGCCTCAGCAAAGGCTGGGAAATTTTGAAGGGGGGTGCCTTGGGAATGTGATGTGGGGGATGTGATGTCTCATCCGGGTGACACTCTAGGAGTTCCCCCAATCTCTTAGTTAAAGACCACAGCAACCTGGGGGAATTTCTAGACCGTCACAATGGAAGCCATTTCCAGCCTTTCTTTCTCCTCCTCAGTTTCTCAAGAGCAGGGGATTGGGGATGGGGGCAGGGGTTTACCCAGCATGGGTGAACAAATGGAAAGTCAATGTGAGACAGAAGAATATTTACAGCTGGTGGCAATGGAAGCCTTGGGAGATGATTCAGTGGAACATTTTCACACTCCTTTTTCCATTGTTACTGATAAATATAATTAAAAATATTAAACCCTGCACCCTTTACACATGTAGCAGCTCCAGCATGTTCTGTTGATTTATAGTTTGTTTTCCATTAGCGCATTGACTTTCCTGGCTGATAGGGAATGTCACAGGGCTAATTAACCAAGCAAACAATTCCACAATGAAAATGCCTAGCCTGTGTATATGTGTTTGCGGATGGTGAGAGAAGATAGCAAACACTCATGAAGTGGGAACCTTTGACATACAGGGAGAGTACATGGACTAAGGATTTAGCCTCTAATGAGAATTTGTCCCCTAATTATAGCATACATAGGCCAACCTTCTGCAATCTCTGGGGCTTCTCTGTTTGAATATAGACATTGGCCTGGGAGAGTCCATCTATCCCCCTAGTAAATATTTTTACGCACCCTTCTTCCAGGAAGTTTAGGGAGACCTACATTATCCTGTCCTTCATTTTATTCTCACAATGACTCTGTGAAGTAGGTCAGGCTGAGAGAGTGGCCCAAAGTTACCCAGCCAGCTTTGTGGCTGTGTAGGGATTTCAATACATCTCTCCCAAATTCTAGTCTGAAGAAGAGATTGGATTTATACCCCGCCCTTCATTACCCAAAGGAATCTTAGAGTGGTTTACAATCTCCTTTCCCTTCCCCTCCCCACAGTAGATACCCTGTGAGGTAGGTGGGGCTGAGAGAGCTCTCTTGGGAACTGCCCTTGAGAAAACAGCTCTGAAAGAACTTATGACTGACCCAAGGTCACACCAGCAGCTGCATGTGGAAGAGTGGGAAATCAAACCTGATTCTCCCAGATTAAAGTCCACGCTCTTAACCACTACACCAAACTGGCACTCTCTGACACTAACAGAGGGATTTCCAGTTTGGGGGGAGGGTTGTCTGAGGGCACTTTTGGAATTGTGAGAATGGAAAGTGGCCACAAAATGGTGACCATGGGTTGGGCTGGGAAATCACACAATGTTGAGAGGCGGCAAACTAGGTGTTGCCTTACGATGGAGGTGTTTACTAATTGGTGCTCCCTGAAAACTCAAAGACAATGCCTCCTGGGGGGTCTTCTGAAGCATCTCCTGCTCCAATGAGATAGTCTGTCTGTAGCAATAGAAAAGAGCAAGAGTCCAGTAGCACCTCAAAGACTAACAAAATTTGTGGCAGGGCAGGAGCTTTCATGAGTCACTGCTCACTTCTCACTGGCAGGTTGAGGCAATTTAAGTCCACGGCCAAACAGCATCCAAATAGCCTGGGGCAACAGCAAGCTGAAACTGGGATGACCACTAAAGGGAGGTAATGCAAAACAGAATGGGGGAAAAACCTGGAATAAAAAGAAGGTTAAACTCGATTTTAGAGCAGAATGGGGCGGGGGGTGGGGGGAGGGGGAAGCTGGATTAAAAAGAAGGTTGAATTCAATTTTAGTGCAGAATTGCTTGGAGGACACTGCAGTGAACATGGATTAAAAGGAGAGTGCAGAAAGGACCTTTGAACGCAAGAACTGTGTGCATATAGAATGCACAATAGATAGGTCAGATGATTTCATTTCTTTTCATTCTGCAATTGCATAAAAGAAAGGCTTTGCATTCTGTCTTCATATGCAGAAAATACAGTGGGGATAGGGGCGCCAGACCCCTTGGTTGTGGTGGGGTCCCCCACTGCCAGACCGTACCTCTCCAACACTGATCAGCTGGCCAGTGGGGAGAACTATCCCCCAAACAAGGAAGGAACACCCAACATTTCAGCCATATGCCTAGTGACCCAGAAGTGACATAGGCATGTCAGGAATGTCAGGGTGATGCTCTGGTTTGGGGGCAAAAACTCTATGGTAGAAGCTAATTCCACCATAGAATTTTTGCCAAGAAACCAGAACATCACCCCAGTGACCCTATGTCACTTCCAGGTTATGTTGGAAGTCACGTGAGGAAACTCTCTCCTCCCAGTAAGCTCACTCCCCATCCCCTGCCAGTTGCCCGGAGGGACCTGGCAACCCTAAGTGGGGGTATGATAGAGTTGCCACCTCTGGACTGGAAAATACCTGGAGATTTTGGGGGTGGACCCTGAGGACGGTGGGGTTTGGGGGGGGGGGAGGGACCTCAAGAGGTTACAATGCCATAGAGTCCTCCTTCCAAAGCAGGAAATCAGATGTGATGGTGGGAGATCTCCAGGCCTAAGAACATAAGAGAAGCCGATGTTGGATCAGGCCAGTGGCCCATCCAGTCCAACACTCTGTCACACAGTGGCCAAAAACACCAGGTGCCCTCAGGAGGTCCAGCAGTGGGGGCAGGAAACCCTCCCACTGTTGCCTAACTTGGAGGTTGGCAATTCTAGGATATGATCATGTTCACTTGATACACGCAGGCTGTGCTTCTGCTTGCACGGGGACTGTCTTGAACGTGGAGGTCTTCTGCGGGACCCAGCTCTTGGTCTCCTAAAGAAGGCTGCCCGACTTTGGCAACTGGCCGTACATGAATGAACCTGTCTAGCCCTCGCCTCTCCTGTTTGCCCTGCAATGGGATTCCTGCATAAAGGTGAACTGACAGACTGGGACTGTAGTAAGCTGAACTGAGAACTTCAGAGCACACTCAGATCATCTCTGTTTTTTAGAGTTAGCTTTGCAAATATGTAGCCAATTTATCAAATTCCCTAGCAGCTGGATTCCTTTCAACAAACAGGCAGTAAATCCAGTTCAGGAAGGCGCTGAAAGAGATGCTAAACCACACTGAAAAGCTGAACAGATGTTTGGCTTCATATTTCTGATCACAATAGAAATGCAACTCAGGAGCTGTCGACAATAGCGTGGCGTAGTGGTTAAGAGCTGTGGACTGTAATCTGGAGAACCGGGTTTGATTCCCCACTCCTCCACATGAAGCCTGCTGAGTGACCTTGGGCCAGTCCCAGTTCTCTCAGAACTCTCACAGCCCCACCTACCTCATATGGTGTCTCTTGTGGGGAAGGTGATTGCAAGCCACTTTGAGACTCCTTAGGCCAGACAGATGTGGGGTATAAAAAGCAACTTATCTTCTTCATCTTCTTTTTAAAGGAGAGAGATCTCCATCTAAGAATTGCCTTTCTCATAAAACAGATGCAAACTGCAGTTGTTTTTTTACATGCAAGCCTTCCCTCTCCCAATACTGAGGATGAAAGATGGAACATTTGTGCCCCTAAGGTGAATCTTTCTGACACAGGTATGAGGATCTTTCAGACAAAGAGTTATGGTGGAAATAGTTTCACAATCATTCAGCTCTGCTAGACAGGAACAGCATCCACAATGGAATGACTGTCTTTTAAGAATATGGGTGGTTAAATTAATTTGATGGATGCGGACAGTATTTTACATTGTTGAGAGATTCCACTGGTATCCTCACAGATAACCTTTGCATTATGTCAGCCTTTGTCATAATAAACTGTAGTCAAATAATCCTGGGTAATCTTACACTTATATAAACTTCAATGCTGCAACGAATTGCTCTTTTCCAGTTTCAGAAGTCACACTACAATATACTTACTCAAATTCTAAAGTCTTTCCAGTGTGATCTTGGAAAGGTCAAGATTCTCCAGTCTTAATTTCAGCTGCGTTATGTCAGTTTGGCTTGTTTTATCTTGACCAGAATCTTCCACACTCCCCTCAGGGTTGAATCATTTACTTTCACTTTAGGTTAAACATTTGTTGACTCCAGTCTCCAAGTGGAATTCGGAGTGATGGATGTCCACGGAGTACACTTACTATGCTGTACAGTCTACATCGGTCTCATGACTAGCAGTTAGGGAAGATGTAACGGATGGATTTGTTTTTATTTAGATGCTTATGTTCTGTGGCAGAGATGCAGAGCAAAATGTGAGGGCCAAAGGCTGCCATCAGTGTCTGCTAGGACTGCCAGCCTCCAGGTGGGGCCTGGAGATCTTCGGGAATCACAACTGATCTCCCCTGGAGAAAATGGCTGCTTTGGAGGGTGGTTTGAAGGGCAGCGGTGGCTCAGAGGTTAAGATGGTGAGCTGTAGACTGGAAAGGCAGTAGCTAATCAGTTCGAGACCCAAGTACCACGTGATGGAGTAAGCTCCCGTCTCTGGACCCACCTCCTGCCAACCTAGCAGTTTGAAAAAAAGCAATTGCAAGTAGATAAATAGGTACCGCTTCGGAGGGAAGGTAACACTGTTTCATGCACCTCGGCATTTAGTCATGCTGGCCACATGACCATGGAAAAAGTCTTCAGACAGTGCTGGTTTTTCGGCTTGGAAATGGAGATGAGTGCCACCCCCTGAGTCGGATTCAAATGGCTTTCAAGCAAGGGAAACCTTTACCTTTACCTTTGAACTGATATCTCAATGAAGAAGCTAAGCCACATGCTCAAGACCTTTTCAGTGTGGAATTTCTGAGTCTTCTCGACCAGCGTCTTCCAGGATTTTCCAGTTCACAAACCAGCTATTTCATATTACTTGCTTGTAGGCTGGTGAGTGTTGGGTCTTTTCAGCCATTTCTTATGGATTTGTTTGTTTTTCATTTCCACCCTATCCCAGCAGTTCTCAAGATGTCTCACAATACATTCATCCCTTGTTTCACCCTCGATCACCTGGCTGAGGCAAGTTTAGAAGCCATTTTTTTTGTTCTCACAGTAGAATTATGGCTGACAGGGGTTTTGAACTTTTCACTCTAACTACTTTGTCGCCATTCGCTCTCCATTGGCTTCCATTCCTTTCTTGTCATCTACTGTTTCTTTTCATCTTCTTCCTTCTTCTGTAAAGTTTGTCTTTCAAGATCCTCCATTGGGTTATCTTGATCATCTGTCTGTTTGCTGTGGAACAGTTAGATTCAGGCGCAGTAGCACCTTAGAGGCCAAAGAGAGTTTTTGAGAATCAAAACTCCCTTTGTCAGACACAAGTAGAGATGGTGATCTCTGAGTCCTTTGATCTCAGTCAGAAGATGGGAGGGGTGATGCAAAGAATGATTGTCAAGGATGCAGAGATAAAATGCATATTGTAATCAGTTTGATGAATCAAAAGAGCTTTCAGCTAAACATTAGGAAGAACTTCCTGACAGTTAGAGCGGTTCCTCAGTGGAACAGGCTTCCTCCGGAGGTGGGCTCTCCTTCTTTGGGGGTTTTTAAACAGAGGCTAGATGACCATCTGTCACTGATTCTGTGAATTTAGGCAGATCATGAGAGGGAGGGCAGGAAAGATTGCATCAGTGCTTAGATCTTGTGGCCCTTTCTTACACACCCAGGGAAATTCTGATCACCACTTTGGGGTCGGGAACCAGTTTTTATCCAGGCCAGTTTGGCTGGAGATCCTGGAGGCTTTTTGTCATCTTCTGGGCATGGAACAGGGGTCACTGGGGGTATGGGGAGGAGGTATTTGTGAATTTCCTGCATTGTGCAGGGGGTTGGACTAGATGACCCTGGAGATCCCTTCCAACTCTATGATTCTGTGATTAGAGCAGAGGGGAAATGCTTGGGGGCAGGAAGGATGCAGAGATCTCTTTCATAGAATTGCAAAAGCTTATCACCTGAAACTTTTATTGGTCTCTGAGGGCATCCAATGAAGCTGATGGGTAGTAGGTTTAGGAAGGACAAAAGAAAATACTACTTTACATGGAGAGTGATTAAAATATGGAATTCGCTGCCAGGAATAAACAGCTTTAAGAGGGGATTAGATAGATTCATGGAGGATAAGTCTATCAATGGCTACTAGCCATGGTGACTGAGGAGAATCTCGATATTCAGAGCCAGGAGGCAACATCAGGGAAAGGCCTCGGCCTCTATGCCTTGTTGTTGGCCCTCCAGAGGAACTGGTTGGCCACTTTGTAAGACAGGATGCTGGACTAGATGGACTATTGGTCTGATCCAGCAAGGCACTTCTTAAGGTGCTTCTGGACCTGAGTCTAATGTTTCGACTGCAGATCAACATGGCTACCCTCTAAAATATTCTGCTCTGGTTTCAGTGCTACCTCCGTCGAGCTCTTTCCTTCCTCTCTGGATTTTCACCAGGTTTGACCAATGGGTCATTGGAAGAAGTTTTGGTTTTCAACAGCTGGAACGCTTCTGAATTCTTGTGTTCCACTTTGGTGCGAAAAAGAGATTGGTGACACACAGAGAGCACAGCATGGACGCTAACGGACTTTCCATGTGAGAGACACTGGAGGTGCCCTTCATAAGCAAACAACTTTTTTTTTTCTGGACAGGAATACAGTAAAAGGGCAAATGAGTCACTGAGTGAGATGGCTGGGTTGCTGTGGGCAGGAAATATTATCCTCCAGTTTGCTTTAAAGTAGGCTTCAGAGTTCAAAAGAGACAAGAGAGGGCAAGGTTTGGGGAAGGAACCTCAGCAGGGTATAAAGGCATAGAGTAAGCCTTCCAAAACAGCCATTTCCTGCAGGAAAATGGATCTCTGTAAACTGGAGTTTAGTTGTAATTCCAGACCTCCAGGCCCCACCTGGAGGTTGGCAATGCTTCTTGGTATATATTGATGCCAGTGTTTGATGGCAACACTGCTGTAGATGGATACCATAGCAGGCCAAATGCTGATAGTGGAGATTTTCAGCTGAGCAAAGCACCATGGCTTCAGTAGCACAAAGAACCTCATTCCCCCCAACACATATGTAACCTGCAAGCCAAACCACAATGCTGTGATGAAACCCCGAAGAAGATCTTACACAATCGTAGAAAACCAAGGAAATGAAACTTTACACTTCTGCTTTGACTTCAGGGAATATCCTGTACAAGCTGTAATTTACAGTAGGTCTAGAAGTTAGTGCCACCTGTGGCAAGGCAGTGGCCCCGAGGAAAGCTGTGGGGAGCTATGGGGTGAGTTTCTCCACAGGGCACTGCAAAAATTATCATTTGAACACGGCCTAGTGTCTTTTAAATGGAGATGCCATGGATTGATTGGTTGATTCCTTCCTTCCTTCCTTCCTTCCCTCCTTCCCCCCATCTTTATTTGTATTTAAGTTTTTCAAACGACGTTTTTACTGTAAAACAGTGGTTCTCAGACTAGTAGGGTTGCCAGGTCTGGGTTGGAAAACACCTGGAGACTTTGGGGGTGGATCCAGGAGAGGGCAGGGTTTGGGGAGGGGAGAGGCCTCAGCATGGTACAGTGCCATAGAGTTCACCCTTCAAATCAGTCATTTTTTCCAGGGGAGCTGATCTCTGTCAGCTGGAGATCAGTTTTTAAATCAAGAGATCCTCAGAGGCTGGCAACCCTACAAACTAGTGGCAACTGCTGAGCTGACACAGATTGTTGTGGCTGCTGAAGGGTCAGAGGCAAGGGGCCCCCTTAGACACTAGAAGAGCTTCTAGTGCTTGTCTCTGTAGCCCCTGGTTATAATGCCAGAGAGTCCATCCTCCAAAGCAGCCATTTTGTTCAAGGGAACTTATCTCTGTATTCAGCAGATTAGTTGGAATTCTGCGAGAAATCCAGGCCTCACCTGAAGATTGGCAACCCTACTCCATGGTGAGTTGTGTGCTAACAGAGACAGGGCCTTTTCTGTGGAGATTCCATGTGTATGGAATGCCCACCTCTTGTATGACTGGCTCCTGATTGATCTTATTAGCCCTAGATCTTGAGTGAAATCATTAGTATGTTATCGAAGGCTTTCACGGCTGGAGTTCCTTAGTTGTAGATTTTTTGGGCTGTATCTGTCGGTACTACAATGCGAAGACCACAGCTATACAGCCCATCTACAACAACTAAAGAAATCATTATTGTTTGTCCAGGCATTTAATGTATTTTTACTTTCCCCCCTCACTCTTCCTATTTGCGTCCCCCTTGACATGGAATTTATATAATTTTAACTTTACTTTTTGCTGCTTTACATGACTGGTTTTTTTCATGCTGAATACCTCTTAGGATCAACTGTATTTTATTATTCATTTTATATGTGTTGTTTAGCATACTGGCAGCCTGATGGTTTAGATGGCTTCAAGTCTCCACTATTTTCTCGTGTCATCTGCATATATCAAAGTGTTAATGTTCCTTCCACCAATCTTCACTCTGAGGGACTTAACCATGCAGGGCCTTAACCCCGCACTGAAGGAGGGACTTAACCCTGCAGGGACCCAGATCTAAGCAGGGACTTAATCCTGCACTGTCTGAAATCTGGGCCATGTCCTGAATTTTCAATGGCCAATGTATTATCAGGAATTCTACTGCTCCCCGCCATGGGAGTCAACTACGGGGGGGCTCGAGGGCTCGAGCCCCCCCCCCGAAATTTCCCGGGGGGGGGCTCAGCCACCCCGGGAAAATGGAGCGCCCGGTGGCCAGTCAGCCGGCCGTCGCCGCCTCTCCTTCCCCCCCACCCCCGGCCTGCCCTCCTGCCTCCCTAGGGCGGGGGGGGGAGGCATCTGCGCCACCCCCACACGCCCCGAGCGCGAGGCAGAGCGGGAGCCGGGGGCCCACAAGGGCGACGCGCCGGCCGCCGGCGCCCAAGGTGAGTGGGGAGATGGAGGGAGGGGGGCGGGGAGCGCGGCGGGCAGGCGGTCGGGCGGTCACGGCCCGGGGGAGGGAAGCGGCGGCGGCGGCTCCCTGGGGGGGGGGAGCGGCGGGGACATGGTCCTAAACGCGCGCGCGCACTTCGCGCGCGTGCACGAGGGAGCCCCTGCCCCCCCCCGGGGATTTAAAAAGTCTACACCCCTGCTCCCTGCATGTGTTTTGCAGAGGTTTACTGTCCTTGTTCAGATAACTTGCTACTCGTCCTTTGCTTGAATGAGGGAGGAAATAGACAAATGTAGGAATGCATGAAAATGGTTTAGCCTTTCACACACTTCCTTTAACATCCTCTCATCTGCTCTTCCAGCCCCCCCTCCAGGTGCTTTTTCATTTTTTTCCTGCCGCTTAGCAACCAAACAGTCCTAACTCAGAGTTGCCGACTGGCCAGGAGAAAAATGCCCTGTGCCATTAACAGAGGTTCAGTATGCAGAAATGGGCAGTTGGTGCTTTTCATGGCGCGGAGGGTAAAGAAGGCAAAGACAAATGCTGATAGTCAGGGCTCATTTCGTAGCAGGAGCTCCTTTGCATATTAGGCCACACACCCCTGATGTAGCCAATCCTCCGAGAGCTTATAGTAGCCCCTGTAAGAAGAGCTCTGTAAGCTCTTGGAGGATTGGCTACATTAGGGATGTGTGGCTTAATATGCAAAGGAGCTCCTGATACAAAATGAGCCCTGCTTGATGTGGAAAAGTGAAAAACTATTGGTGGAATATTAAAAAGCCCGTACATGTTTTGCTGTAGCTTCATCAGGAGATCTGAAACATGATATAAAAGGAACATAAATAAAATCACGATAACAGTCCAAACACATTAAAAACAGAAGAAACTTAAATGAACAATCATGAGTGAGGATGTAACCTAAACTGAAAAATCTCAAGGACTATAAATATTGCCCCACTGCAGACAACAAAACATACACATCCCAGCAATGCAATATAGAGCTTTGTCCACCACCATATGCAGTTAAAATCATATGTCATATGTCCCAATACACAGGACAACAAGTATTAAAAGATATAAGAAACAGGACTAACCTCTAATTGTGTTGATTTCCAGTACTTTCTCCACAGCTGCTGAACTCGCAGAGAAGAAAGGGAGACAGAATGCAGCCAATCTCTTACCTGTGTCAGCTGCAAGAGAGCCAAGTCAAGAAGGTAAATAATATCACCCGCTATTTGCTGCAGATCAAACTAATATTAAAGGGACAGCTACGGGGACCAGTTGAACAGCTGGCCAACCCTATGGAGAGCAGTCCTAAGCATGTCTATCTAATCAGAATCCTACTTAGATCTGTTCAGTGGGGTTTAGTACTGGGAAGTGTTTTTAGGATTGCACTGTGTGCCTCTTCCAAGGTCACCCAGCAAACATCATAGCTCAGTGGGGATTTGAACCCGGCTATAAAGCACCCTCCCTCCCTGTAGTCTCCATTTGGTTGGCAAGCAAGGGGGATGTATGCAGAGTTCATGACTTCGTTGCTCCTCAGGGTCAAGCTGTTTGCTATTTGGTGATCTCGAGCTGCCCCTCTGCCCTGTGTGCATTGTTTTCATGTCCAGGGTGGCTGCCTCTCAGAAGTCAAAGCACAAATCTGCTCTTTCAGGTTGTCTGTCAGTGGAGGCTTGGGGGCTAATTCCTCTCAGAAGACAAATGGCTTCTGGCAGAGCAGATAGCCGCTGATAATCTGGCACGAGAAGCAAAGATGAGCAGGTCAGAACTTCATTCCAGCAAAGGTTTTTTCTTCTTCTTTTGAATCACAACATGACTGAAAGTAATCTTAAAATAAACCATGGACATACCACAAGAAGTGGGCCACGATAGCTCAGAGGTTAAGATGCTGAGCCTTCCAGTCTGCAGCTCAGCAGTTCAAGACCCGAGTGCTGCGTGATGGAGTGAGCTCCTGTCTCTGGCCCCAGCTCCTGCCAACCTAGCAGTTCAAAAGCAAGAAATTGCCAGTAGATAAATAGGTACCGCTTTGGTCGGAAGGTAACAGTGTTCCGTGTGCTTCGGCATCTAGTCATGCCAGCCACGTGAACATAAAAACATTTTTGGACAGTGCTGGCTTCTCGGCTTGGAAACAGAGATGAGCACCACCCCCTAGAGTCAGATTTGACTGGCTTTTGAGCAAGGGAAAACTTTACCACAAGGAGGGGCAACTCTCAGGTCCCAGGGCTTCTGGTGGGGCCCACAACGGCCACTTAGCCTCACACCCTTTCCCCACCTACCTGGTCACAAGCCCTCTTGCCACCCGTGCTGACCCAGCCACCACATACACCGCTCAGTCCCATCCAGGGAAAGGCATGCTGGTGGTGCATACAACTGGGTTAGGGTTGCCCACCAGAAGCTGGCAACAGGCAGGGGTCAGGGAGTTATGTGTGGGGGATGCTATCAAGTGTCACTTGTCACTTCTGGGGAAAACCTAGAAGTGGTCATGCCTCTCTTGGAATCACCAGGAACTCTATGATAACTCGTAGAGAGGTGCGATGACACTTCATTCCCCCCCCCCCCCGCCTAAGTAACTGACATAACACCATCATGCAAAGGAGATTCCTTGAGTGGTGTGATGGCACTTCTGGTTTTTCCAGGAAGTGAAATAACTCTTTTGCCAAATGGAGAGTTTTAAAGTATTTTCCCCTCTTGTTGGCCACTAGAGTGCCAGTTAGGGCTGCCAAGTCAGCCCGGGGGGCGGGGGATCCCCCGCTACAGGGGTTCCCGATCGGCCAGCCAGCATTTGGCCGGCGGGGAGAACCCCACGCCCCCTTCCCCAACGTAATGACGTCACCTGGAGGTGACGTCATCACTTTGGGGGCGTTGCCAGAGCGTCACCCTGGCAACGCCCCCAACATAATGACGTCACTTCTGGGTGACGTCACCGGGGGCGCATGGTTTGCGCGCACGCCCAGGAAACTCCCGGATGATGGAGGACTCCCCCCCGCCGGTAAGTAAGGGACACTTGGCAACCCTAGTGCCAGTGGGCAATGAAAGCTGGGAACAGGAGAGCTCCCACTCATAGAGGGCAAATGGCAAGCCTAAGCTGGGGACTTATGTGGTAGGAATTCCAGCTGCACCTGTTGAATTTCTGTCTAGTGCCAAGCTGTTAAAGGCAGAGCTCTCTGGGAAAGTAAATGGAGACAATGCTGAGTACATATCAAACTCTTTGTCATGCTGGCTTACACAGAGACACTTAGTAGAAGGCCGGGATTAATACAATTGCGGAGAAACCGTGAGACCTCCCACTGCCTCTTTTTAATAACGCCCCTCCCCGACTGATCTGCCCCTGAAAAATGCAATGTGCCAACAAAGAAAATTAGGAAATTAGAATAAGTTTTGCAGAAGGGAATATTTAGAGAAATTAGTGCAAATTGGTTTTTAATTTTAATCGGTTGATTCTAGTTTCCATTTTGAGCATATTTCTTACGATTTATCAGACTGATAAACTATTTGATGGTAATGGTAAACCGATTTTGCCATGTTATTTTTCTGGTGTCTTCTGGAACCATTGTAAGCACCCTTACTGAACTATCCAGTGTGGCTTGATTAATCATGCATATGACTACTGAAAATTAGCTGCAAAAGGAATATTGGCTGGACATGGTCCAATCCAATGAGACATTTGTCCTTATTTCTCTTTCTTATACTTTATATATTTCTTACATTTCAGGAAGCAATTTTTCTCCAGGCCAGTTTGGCTGGGGATCCTGGAGGTTTTTTGTCATCTTCTGGGCATGGAACAGGGGTCATGGGCCTGCTCCCTCTAAGCTGTGGGGTCTTGTGAGCCAAAATTTTACTTTGTGAGCTACTGGTGTTAAAGCTGTGAGCAAGCGATTTGGCTCCTGCATGAATTAGTTTGCTCTGGAGCCATCCTTCCTGAGCCAAGACAAAAATGTGTGAGCCAGAGGCTAAAAAATGATGAGCTAGCTCACACTAACTCAGCTTAGAGAGAACACTGGTCATGGGCAATGCTCCCTCTAAGCTGTGGAGTCTTGTGAGCAAATATTCTACTTTGTGAGCTACTGGAATTAAAGTGAGCAATTTGACTACTACATAAATCAGTTTGCTCTGGAGCCATTCTTCCTGAGCTAAAACAAAAATCTGTGAGCTGGCTAAAAAACTATGAGCTAGCTTACACTAACTCAGCTTAGAGGGAACACTGGTTACAGGGTGTGTGTGTAGGGGAGGTATTTGTGAATTTCCCACATAGTGCAAAGGTTGGACTAGATGACCCTGGAGGTCCCTTCCAACTATGATTCTATGATTCTATACTTTATTCAGTCCATGTTGTTTCATTGTTAAATAACTGAACTGTTTTGTACATTTTGGTAACCCACACAGGTACAAATGAACAGGTGAGCTGCGGCAAACTTCATGAGTTTCAATTCTGCAAAGATTGTTCTGTCATTTCAGAAATTAACCTAGGTAAATGGGAATTAAGAAAGGCTGGAATATGCACAGAGATAATTTCCAAAGCAAGGAGGGAATGGGACAAGGGAAATCCCCCCTTCCTTAAATAAATACTCAAAATCTCTCGTGGAAGCTCTCATCTCTGTAAAAATAAAAACAGTTTCATACCAGATGGTCATCCCCCGCCCCGCCCTTCTAAGCTCTTGAGCCCAACCAGGCCCAATTTATTTCTACTTGTGTAAAACCAGCATGCTGTCTGCCGACCCTTCTCTTGACAAGCTGTGAAAGATGTCACGTGCCGCTTTAAAATAAGTCACTGAAATGAAAAGGCAAACAATTCACAAGGACGTTGTAAATGTGAAGTTGTAACCATCTGGATTTCCATATGTTTCACATTAGGGTGCCTCTCCTCTGTCTGAGTTAAAAGGTGTGCTCGCTCTAGTGGTGTGAGGATAGTTATGGGAGCTGCATTTAAAAGAGGTTTGATTTATCTGTGTTGTTGTCGGCTTGATGGGCTCCTAAAGAAGAAGAAAGGAGCAAACAGCCGCGCTGGCCCATGCAGAACCCAGGCTGAGAAACAAAATCCATGTCATACCTTTCATCAGGGCCAACCAAAATGATACAACGCTTGCACAATGTTTTGTGTCCCTTTGCTCGGCCCTAATATACAGCGTTATATAGATTTCGTGTCTTGTTCTGATGTGTTCCTAACAATGTAATTATTATACACATACACACATGTTATACAGTGGTGGCCAACCTGTGTCAACTCTAAGTTGATTTCCAGTTCTGTTTCTTTGTAATGAAGAGTTACAGCTTGTTGCCTACGTGAAGCAGGTCAGAAAGGAAGCCGCTGGCTGCTTCTACCCAAAGATGATTCTCCATATAGAAGAGGAAGAAGAGCTGTTTTTTATAGGTTATTGTTGCTGCAAGTCCAGGGGCATCAGAGTATCCACAAAGCAGTTTTTCCTACTCTTTCCTTACCACAGCCCTCCTGCTAGGGATGCTAACCTCCAGGTGGGGCCTGGGGATCCCCTGGAATTAGAGCTCATCTCCAGACTATAGGGATAAATTATCCTGGAGAAAATGGATGCTTTGGAGGATAGACTCTATGGCATTGTACCCCACTGAGGTCCCTGTCCACCCCAGGTTCCATCCCCAAATCTCCAGGAGTTTCCCAACCTGGATCTGGCAACATGACCCCCCTTCCCCTTTGGTGGCTGGGGGGAACCTGACAACCCTACCTCCTGCAGTCATTATTCCCTACTCCATAGAAACAAGCCCACAAATTGCAAGACTGCTATAGTGCTATAGTGCTATAACTAGCTGTTGCTGCCATGATCAATTAGTTCCTAACTTTCACTTTTCTAAAAAAGTAAGTCTCTAGCCCTTTTTGTTGCAGAGTTAGAAGAGTAAATGTGCACCTTATTTTTTAACAATAAGTAAGCTGGGCACTGGTAGATTATTACAATAGATCGTTATAGCATTATAAAGCTATAGCAATCTATCAATTCTAGATTTTTAAAACAAGTTCAAAATGTCCTCCTGTGTATGTTTAGGAGAGGAATGGCAGCAATGGGGGCTGAGGCAATGAAAATGGCACTGATGTAGGGGAGACCTGTTGAAAATGTATGCTTTCCCATTCACATTGCACCCCTAAGTGCTCTGTCTGCAATCTTTCTCAAAAGATTGTTCCAAACCAAACTTGGGAAAGCACTTAGCAAAGCAGGGGAACACATGGAAGCAGGACATATAGAGGACAACATCCTAAAAACCGCACTGCAGTAGGGAAACAAAGGCAGAGCAAAACATGCTCGTGGAAACATCCCAGGAGAGAGACACTCAACTGCACCTCCTGAATGAAGTCATTTCACAGTCATGGAGCTACTACCAAAAAAGTCCCAGTGTTTTCTGTAGATCACTTCAACTCCTGCATCAAGGAAACACCAACTAGGTCCCTTGATAATGATCTCAACAGATGGCCATGTAAGAAGAAGTGATCTTTAAAGTCTGGTTTAATTCTAAATTATGGAACCAAGCTTGCTGTTGCATTTATCTGCTCTAAGGAAACCAAGGTGGAGCAAAACATCCGTGTGGGCTGCCGTTTGCTAATTCCCGCTGAACGGGCAAATTGTTAGAACAATATAAGCGATCTGTTAACGGTACGTAACACCCTATTTCCCTCCAGCTGCTCTGATTATATTCCCTAAAGCATTTTAACTTGAGTTGCATAAGCAGACATTTCTATACCATTTGTACCTTAAAGCAGCCCCCCCTCCCCCGGGGTGTGGACTTTTCCCACCTGATTCTATTGAGAGCAGAGATTGATAGCAAGCACCTCACTAATAGCGCTGGGAGAGAAAAGCAGTGAAATATGAGAAGGTCAGGCAGTACTACAGGCCAATAACGGAACTGTGGTCTCTGGGAAAGTCAGCATTTATTTCCCTTTCCAAAGGAAGGGCATCACTGTAATGCAGTTTGCGCATGTGAGGTCAGGACAGCCAGTTTTGAATGGTAACGTTTCCTCTTGCGCAGCTGACTAAACTACCACATTAAAAGTGCAGTCCTAAGCTGATTCACTCCAGTCTACTGTTATTATTTTTTAATGAACAATTTATTTTCAGCAATAACAACAAACATAATAACGAGAGTTACAAACAGTAATAAAAGTATTAGTTCCAAATTACGTAGCATAAAAAGGAATACAGTAGATCAAGTATCTTCTAGAACAAAAAATAGATTATTTAAACTGTCTAACCATTCTTTTTTTTTAACAATTAACTTTTTATTGAGTATATCAAACCATACATACAGAGTGTTTGCTTAGAAAGTATAGATACAATGTGTAAAACAAACGAACGCATATAACAACATACTAGGTCACTGGGTATGTTATTAATAGTCAGTCTATCTGATCTATATCTCATTATTTCTATGTAATCACTTTGTAAATAGTATCATTATATTCCAAGATCAACCACTAATTGGGAAATTTCCCCTTGAGACACCAAGTATTCAAGTATAGGTAACCATATAGAGGAAAAGTAGGATTGTCTAGAGGGCTTAAGAATATTATCTAGATTATCTGTGAGCTTCGCCATGGTGTACAGTTTCCATAGTTTCTGATGCCACTGTGAGATTCTTACTACAACATCATAAATTTGTAACTACTGTGTGATTTGAAAGAACTTTTACCATTTGGGGTGTAATCTGTTCATTCTAAAATAGGCAACCACTTGTTAATAAAGTCTTGATATACTAAATATGGATCTGCATGTGCAATGCCAGTTACTGAAATCAATGGGCTTAGACGGGAGTTCCTCTGCAAGAATACCATGATGGAGTTGTGAATTCTCCACCATGGTGTCCTGGATTTCCTGGCCGGGCAACTGTCCCAGAATCCGACACAATGCCAGCCACAGTATTGCTGCTCTTACCTGGAGGATTGAGGAAAGGAGACTCAAGAAAAGTCCCGTGAAACAGGAACAGGGAATCCTGGGAGAATAATTCCATCCTAGGGTTGCCAATCTTCAGGTAGGCATTAAAAAATGATTCCACAGTGTTGACAAGCACAGTCCAGTAATCTAAAGTTCTTACAAACCATAAATCCTCTTTGTGTCTTTCTTGCACTAATACTGGATTGTGGACAAACATCCACGTATTCTGCTCTGAAGCAGCCTGATGAAACAGGTGTTGGAGCAAGCCTGTTTGCAGATTCGTGGCCTTTACGCTATTTGTCTACAATCTAGTCATAGAAGATTTACTGTCTACTGACCTGAATAGGCTGATGATCTGACTTGGTAGAAGGCAGCTTCATGTGTTCATGTGCCTGTTTCTGGGGTTGGAGAGAGACACGGCTAGGAAAGCCATTCGAAACACTTGTTATTGTCAAGGCTCTTCAAACTGGCTTTGGATGGTTGTTGATTGATCCCCCTCCAGCTCCATTTGCTTTTATTTATCTTTTTTTTTAAATAGTATTTTTATCTTTCTTATTGAAATGTTTTTCATCACTGGGGTATTGTAGTTCAAAGCAGGAGTAGTACCAGGATTAGTCTACCACAGGGTTGCCATTTCCCTGGTCTGAAACAAAGCAAAAGATAAACTGTGTACTAGAATTGCAAACAAATGCAAAATCACTCAAATAATTACAAAAGGCAAACAGCCAATATATTGTATCGCTGTGATATACTAACAGATGAAACTGCTAGAGCCCTGTGCAATGCACAAACATGAGACTTAATTGAAGACCATGATGACAAGGAATGCAGGGGTAAAAGACCCTCATTAGACAACAACTTCGTGTGCGGGTTCCAGATAACTGTGTCCCATGCATTGACCGGTTCCAAGGTTGCGTGTCGCCGTGCAGGCTTTATCAAAAGGAAAAGAACCTGAAACAAGTGCCAAAGCCTTTCCAGTGTGCGCCATCCTAAAGAATGTATTCTTATCTAGGATTCACCCAAAACTCTATGGTTAAGCCAGTTTTTGATGAATCCTACCACATCGTGCCACTGATGATGCCACTTCTAGTTCACACTGGGAGTGATGTCACAGCATTGGCATGACACCAGTTTGGTAGGTCCCTGCCCCCTGCAATCTCCCACAAGGTGCCAGCACTGGGCCTGCAACCCTAGTCTGTTGCAGCACAACCAAACAGGAGTCTTGTGGCACTTTAAAGAGGGAGATATTTCATTGTAACTTAAGGTCTTTTGCGGACTTGAGCCACAAGATCCCTCTTTGATTTTGTTATAGAAAGTTAGTCCATGGGCTATATGTGAAATAAATAGTCAGTAAAATAAAATATCCTTCAGTGTCCTCCTGGACCTCTAATCTCCCATCACACTCTGAGGCTATAGCTTATGCTTTGCTTGGGATAATATAGTTCGAGTTCTCCCTTGGGCGTCTCCCACAAGTACCCATAAAAAACCTCAGCGGAACCTGGCAGTGAATAACACTGGAGGTCATTCATAATTCAGACCCATTAAGCCCACGTCCTACGGCGAAAGTGCTCGTAGCATTCTGTGACCGAGTCATTCCAGGTCAAAACGGGAAGACTTCCAAAACTCCCCAACAATGATGTAACGTTCCTGTGGCACCGAGTATGTTGCTATAAAGTTAGCTAACCCTAATAATATATATAATCACCGTGTGAGGCAATCCTTAACATGCTAATACAAATGTAACTCTAGACATAGTTTGTGTTTTATGCCACAAGATTTTCTGCAGCGTGAATACGTTAGACAGATAGTCAAACGACTTCCATGATCGGGAGACCAGCCAGTACCTTGAAGCCCCCTGAACAGCCAAAGCGACTTCCACCTCCCTGGCTTCTACCCTCTTCTCCATTAGTTGGGCGGCACACCTGAAATCCTGCTCAGCACAGCAGATACGAGAGAGAAATGGACAATAGTACCAAAGGAAAAATGGGTGGGAGACAGGGTTGCCAGGTCCCCCCTGGCCACTGGCAGGGTATGGGGCAAGTAGGGCTGCCAGATTCAGCTTGGGAAACTCCTGGAGATTTGGGGGTGGAGCCTGGGGAGGACAGGGACCTCAGTGAGGTACTGTGCCCTAGAGTCCACCCTCCAAAGTAGCTCCATTTTCTCCAGGGGAATGGATCTCTGTGGCCTGGAGATCAGCTGTAATTCTGGGGGATCCCCAGGTCCCACCTGGAGGCTGCCATCCCTAGTGGGAGAGGCCACGTCTGCTTCCCTTTCCCCACGCACTGGAGGATTTAAACATAGAGAACAGATCTCTGGGTTGCAACCTGGCAATGCTGTACAGTTTCTGCCACAAATACTTCAGTAAAACTACTGTGCCTAACTATATGGTGTGCCTAAGTGTTCTGCCAAGGTCAGCCTTTGGGGAAGATAAAGGAACTGACAGTGTCCCAGTTGGAATGGCAGGAATGCAGAGTCCTGTTTTGGCTAGCAGGAGCAGACTGGCCATTTAACTAGTTGGGAAAGTTCCCAGAGGTCTGCTGCCCTGGAGGGTTGCTGGCACCCAGGACCAAGAAGAGCCAGGCCCCCGCATTTCCACCAGAGATGGATCAGGTCCTTCGGTGGCAATGATGATCAGCATCTGCTCACCAGTTGCCTTCCTCCATACTGCCACTGGAAGCAATGGGTGAGCCAGTGCCCATCATTGAGAGGGCCGTGGCTTAGTGGTAGAGCAGCTGCCCGGCATGCAGAAGGTCCCAGGTTCAATCCCCAGCGTCTCCAGTTAAAGGACCAGGTAGTAGGTGATGGTGAAAGGCCTCTACCTGAGACCTTGGAAAGCGGCTGCCAGTCTGAGTAGCCAATACTGACTATGATGGACCAAGGGTCTGATTCAGGATAAGGCAGCTTCATCAGTACTGCTGACTGGGTCTGAGCTGAATGACCTCTATGGTACAGGCCAGCTCAAAACAAAAGGGGGGGGGGACCAACCTGAAAGATACAGAGGTAACCAAAAGGGTTAAGTAAACAGCTCTCAAAAATGTACAGATAAAAAACGCAGAACTAAAAATGGGTATCAATAGTTTCAAGTTTCAATAACCTTTAATGGCCCAAAATATAATAAAATACAGAGATGATCTTACATAGATAAAAGTCAAAATCGGAGTGAGTTTTAATCATAGCATTAATAATCATAAGATAACAGCCGCTAGACAGCATGAACCATAAAAATTGCTCCAATCTAAAAATACCAGTTTACCAGTACGGCAGATCAACCACTGAACAGAGCAATAAATATATACCACATACTCAGTTGGTTAAGAGTACTGTAAATAGGGTTGCCAGCTCTGGGTTGAGAAAAACCTGCAGATTTTTTTGGGGGGGGGGAAGCCTGAGGAGGGCGGGGTTTGGGGAGGGGAGGGACTTCAGTGGGGTACAATGCCATAGAGTCCACCTTCCAAAGCAGCCATTTTCTCCAGGTGAACTAATCTCTGTTGGCTGGAGATCAGTCGTAATCCCAGGAGATCTTCACCCACCACCTGGAAGCTGGCATCCCTAAGTATAAATTGAACAAAACCCCAAGTGCGTTTTGGCTAACACTTTTCTCAGTGCAATGTTCAGCTCCCCGTTCCATGTTTTATATCAGTTGCAAAATACTAGACTGGAGCAGCTTCAGGTCCAGGTAAGTCCAGGTAAGTCTGGAGATAAACTGGCTAGAAGAACTGCTATGAAGGATGCTGGTAGGCCTTGTGTTCTTTCCTTCATCCCTCCTGGATGACAGCAGCATCTTACACTCAGTGGTGCAACAAGTATTCTCCCTCCCCACGCTCCATCCCCAAATCTCCAGGAATTTCTGATCCCAGAGTTCGCAACCCTAGATAAAGAGGAGGCAAAATCACCAACTGATTCACCTCTATGTGTCAGGCTTCTGTTAAAAGGATGATAGGCTTGGCAACCTCCAGGTGGTGGCTGGAGACCCCAGAATTACAACTGATCTCCAAACAGAAATCAGTTCCCTTGGAGAAAATGGTTGCCTTAGGAGGTGGACTTTCCCGCCCTTCCTCAAACTCCACCCCCCCAGGCTCCACCCCTCAATTTCCAGGAATTTTCCGGGTTCTAAGGATGCCAACCTCCAGGTAGGGCTTGGGGATCTGCCAGAATTACAGTTCATCCCCAGACAACAGAGATCAGTTCCCCTGGAGAAAATGGATGCTTTTGAGGGTGGGCTCTATGTAGGGTTGCCAAGTGCCTTCCTCCTGCTGGCGGGGAGCGGGATTGGGGGGGCATTCTGGCAGTGGGCGGGGACATCGATGACACACTGATGTAACTTCTGGAAGTGATGTCATCGTGTCGGCGACAACGGGGCAATGACCTACTTTTGGGGCAAGACTCTATAGTAAAAATGGCTACAAACCATAGAGTTTTGCCCCAGAAGTAGTATGTCAGCCCTGACGGCAGCAATGCAATGGCATCACTTCCAGAAGGGACATCAGTGCATCGCCAACGCCATGTGAGGATGTCTGTTTAAGGATGGGGTTTCCCTCACCAGCCAGCTGGCCAGTGGTGAGCCAGAGCCTGCAAAAGCGTGGGATCCCCCGCCCCAACTGGGAAACTGGTAAGCCTAACTCTATGGCATTGTACCCCACTGAGGTTCCTGTCCTCCCCAGACTCCACCCCCAAACCTCCAGGAGTTTCCCAACCTGAAGTTGGCAACCCTGGCCTCACTGCTGGACATTCTGAGGGCACCTGATGTTTTTGGCCACTGTGTGACAGAAGGTTGGACTGGATGGGCCACTGGCCTGAGCCAACATTGGCTTCTCTTATGTTCTTATGTTCTTATGCCCTGCTGGTGGCCAGAGGGGACCTGGCAGCCATACAGGGAGGCCAGGTAATGTCAGCAATGCGGTTGTCAGCCATCCAGAACCGTGGCCTGCCCTGCTCTTGTGCTGTTCACAGACTCTAGATCGCTAACAAGGGAAACTTTTCTCAGCATGAAGATCAGCATTATCTGTGCAGCATGGCAGAGAAGCAGGGTCAGGCCAGAACATTGGCAGTCCTAGAGGCACCCGAAATGAGGCGGGGAACCACGGCAGCACCTGAGCCGCAGGGCAGATAGGAAGGCACCTCCTTGCCAAAAAGAGGCCAAGTTCTGCGGAGCTCTGCAGAAATGGGTTGGCTTTCTTAGGGCGGGCTGTTCTAATAATATCGTCCCGTGAAGTAATTGCGCAGAGAGGCTTGTGGGAATTCTTGTCATGGTTGTTACATGCACGCCTCAAAACCCAAACACCACCTGCTGAAGTGTGATGGATGTGTGGAGCCACACCTCACGAGAAGCATTTATATAATGCAGCTTCAAAAAAAAAAAAAAGAAGTTAACAGTTTGTGGCGATGGTAGGATGAATCACTTCATGCACAGGTCTTTTTGCAAATGCAAAGCCAGTGGTGACGTGACCCCATCTCTTATTTGCACCATTCTTTTTTTGGCTTGCAGCTTCTGGTTGCCACATCACATTACATAAGCATGTGTGTTGGAAGGGGTGAAGGAAATCTGACATCAAGGATGTAATTGCCCCGTGTGGGCCACTGACCCTAAAGGAGGAAGAGCTGCGGTGTTCTTCTAATCACTTTGCGGTCCACCAGTCTGGCTGAGTATCATACCTCTGGTGTGCCCCACCTTGGCAAAAGTCCCTCCTGCTCTTCAAATGTTGGTAAAGGGTTTGGGGCATCATACTAGACTACTTGGCAACAATGGAGGTTGTTTTGAAGAATCTTAAAACTTCAATTTCTATTTAAGGTTTCCCCAGCTAGCATAATAGACTTTGGGTGACATACACGGAGCTGTTTTCATAGACTGCTGCTCGGATTCTAATAGGTCTAGTGTATTGTATTGTATTTTTAATTATTGCTTTCATTGTGGAATTTTGGATGTATCACTCAGTGATTTATATGTGAATGTACTTGTAAATTGTAAAATCAAATAAAACTGTTTATGGGGAAAGAATGTTGGTAAACCTATGAGGACAAGAACCTGTTGAGCTCCTGAGGAATGGTCTGGGAGCCCCTGGTGTCACTGAAATTGCTGAAACCAAATGGTGGGTGGGTGGGTGGGATCCAAGGAAGTCCAGTGCAAGCTGCTCAAAGCTTTGCAAGAGATGCTACATTGGCAAGGGGACTTCCCTTTCACATGGAATGCCGGAAGCTCTCATTTTAAGTGGGAGCATCACTCTAATCATGACTTGTAGGCACATCATTATTTTTTAAAATTTATATCTGGCTTTTCTCCCTATTCAGGGACTGATAGCAGCTTTTCACTTCATTCCCCTTCCTAGAATCATAGAGTTGGAAGGGACCTCCAGGGTCATCTAGTCCAACCTGCTGCACAATGCAGGAAATTCACAAATACCTCCCCCCCCGACACACACACTCCCAGCGGCCCCTGTTCCATGCCCAGAAGATGACAATAAACCTCCAGGATCTCCAGCCAAACCGGCCAGGAGAAAAATTGCTTCCTGACCCCAAAGTGGTGATCAGCATTTCCTGGGTGTGTAAGAAAGGGCCACAAGAACTTAGCATTGAGGCTAGCCTGGACTCTCCAGGTCAGGGCTGAGGGTAGGTTAGGTTGAGATATTGTGGCAGCCCAAGGTCACCTGCCAGGCTTCCGCGGTCCAGTGAGGGATTCAAACCCGTTCATCACAAGTTCTAGTTTGACACTCTAACCACTGCACCCCACCAGGCCTTCTAGGGCTTTCCTTTTTAAGAAAAGAAAAGATCAAGGCAAAAAAAGCCCTTTGATATAGCTCAAAGGAACAACTGCAGGGTGGCTATGGAGAAAGAGTCCATGTGGATGTTTTACCTGTAACTACTATGGGGAGAGGACGAACTGTATTTTATTCCCTCCTTGTGGATGGAGTTCTACTTCCCCTGCCTGCCTCCATGGAGTTCTAACTCCGCCATCTTTGCTGCATGATCGCTGTGTAGGCTGTTGTTTAAATAAGTGGTTTCCAGCTGTGTCGATCCAAAAGTAAAATCCAAAAAGGCAAAAATACTATCCATGCAATACCTTTGATAAGGGCCATGTTGTATTCTTATTATTTTACAGCCACAGGCCCTTTCTGATTGGCTGATGCAAAAGGCCCTTTCTGATTGGCTAACAAATAAAGACTCTCATTGGTCCTTAAGCCACTCTAGGTAACCAATTGCTGAGCCTCGCTTAGGTCCAATAGGATTGTTTGTACATAGTTACATTGTTTGAAGTTATGAGTTGGAAACAGTATAAATTAAGGTGCCGCTCTCATAGAGCTGTCTTTGAGCTGAAGCAATGGTTTGAATAAAAGCCTGTTGTTTGATTCATCGCCTCCCACTCAATACTTAAAAGGCCAGTTCCAGATTCATCAGGCCAGGTGTCCCAAAATCCTGGAAAGACTGCTTTTCTCCTGTGTTTTGTTCTGGAACATCTGGCCTGATAAGCAATTCTGATGAACTCGAAGGCACACTGTTATGTGTCATTGGGCTGGTCCTAATAAAAGGTATTGCATGGATTGTGTTCTTGGCTTTATGGATATTGTTCAGACAGACAGTTAAATGAGTCACAAATCATATAAATCAGTCCTAAATAAATGCTGTGGTTTTTTTTTTTTTTTTTAAAAACCCTCATTGTTCAGTGTTTATATGTTCATCCAATTAATCCTCAGCAACATTAATGGCTACTGATCTGTTTGGATCTCAGCATTTTTGCACATGCAGTTTCACAAAAGCTGATGCAGACCTGATTGACAGTCACTTGAGCCATTCAACAGACCTAAGAACACGAGAACATAAGAGAAGCCAATGTTCTAACCTCCGGGGTAACTATTTACTCCACTGATGGAGGCGGCCTGATGGAGGCGGCCCTTCTGTACTGATGGAGGTGGCCCTTCTGTACTGGACCAGGCCGGAAGACAAGACACAAAGCCAAAAGTTGCCACCCTTCCCTCACGACACAGAAAAGAAGGAATTACACTTTTCGGGATAAAGGACAAATTACACATTACACAATCTAGTGATGTAACGAGATACTTGCACAATACATGGTATACAGTAAATCAGAACAGGAAGCCTTTCCCTTTTGGTAGGTCGCGGCATCCTCCTGTAGCCCAGGCTATCATGGTACTCTGGCCAGGAGTGGTCTTAGTGATGGGGCAACTGGGTCACTGAGGGACGTGCTGAGAGGCCCCCAACCACCAAGCTTCCCAGCTGCTGCCACCAGCCCCTTCGCCACAGGCTATGATGACAAGGGGCCTCACTCAGGCAGTAGCCCTGGAAATCCATCAGAAGAACCCCCCCCCCAGTGCCCTACAGCTAAGTGCCATCCACTGCCCTGAAGCCACCATGACTCCAGAGGGGACCTCTGCTTTCATTTTTGTTGCATCTCTTCTCCCTCTTGGTTCTCATGAGGAGGCAAGGTTCTCTTATATTCTAAATATGGGAGCTGGCCAAATCTTAGGATACTTAAATCTGATGACTGGAGCTGTGAATATGCAACACAGATCTTTCTACAGACCTGAAAATGGCTCTAGGTTTTCAGAAAAATGTGAAATACACACACAATCACACACACCGGGGGGTGGGGGGGTGGCTTGAAAAACCCAAACATGATAAAAGGAGTGCCTGTATCTTTAAGCAACAGATTCCCTCAGTGGCTGTTTCTAGGCAACCACAGTATTCCAAGCTTGGCTCTGTCACTAAAAGGCAGTGGGAGAGGGGCTGGAGATCACTGTGGAATCACAACTGATCTTCAGACAGCAGAGATCAGTTCCCCTGGAGAAAATGGCTCTTTGAGGGTAGACGCTATAACATTATACCCTGCTGAGGTTGATTCCCTCCCCAAACCTTCCAAAGCAGCCATTTTCTCCAGGGGAACTAGTCACTATCATCTTGTGATCAGTCGTAATTCCAGGAGATCTCCAGGCACTACCTGGAGGTTAACAACCCTAGCTGTAGGGTGGAGAAACTGCTGCTTTGATTGCCACCACTCCCGGTAATCCTAGGGCTCCACCCTTGACTTTTGCTTGGGGGCTCTAGAATCACTTAGACTGTCCCTGAGTCTGACCTGGTGCTGGGGTCTTGGATGGACTGTTGGACTCTGTTGGCAGGAGTTCCATGAATCAGTCCTCTCTGTCCTAGCTGTTGCTTCTCCACTGGTTCTTATCTGTATTCGCGATGGCACCTTGGACTGGGCCCATGGCACCTCCAGTGGTGGGAAAGTGTCACTGCAGAATGGGGATGAAGGCACATTAAGAGGCTGCTAACGCTCCGTATCAGAGAGAAGGGTACCTTAATAAAGGAAAAGTGCAGTAGCCATTGCACCTTGCTCGATAGACAGTATGCCACAGTATGATCTCTTGGTAGTCCCCAAGCCCCTCTGACAAGTGTGGACGTGGTTTCAGGAGCAGCTGGGGTACAGGCTAGTTGCCATTTCGTACTGAGGCTGGGCTAGGGTTGCCCACTCCAGATTGGGAAACTCCTGGAGATTTGGGGAGTGGAGCTGGAGAGGGCAAGGTTTTGAGCGGGGAAGGAACTTCAACAGGATATAATGCTATAAAATCCACCCTCCAAAGCCATCCTATCTTCCAGGGGAAGTGATCTTCGGTGTCTGGAGATCAAGATGGGTAGCCATGTTAGTCTTTCTGTAGCAGTCGAAAAGAGTAAGAATCCAGCAGCACCTTAAAGAAATTTGTAGTAGGGGATGAGCTTTTGTGAGTCACCGCTCACTTCTTCAGATCAAATCAGTTGCAAAAGTGGGAGATCTCCAGGCCCCTCTTGGAGGCTGGCAATCCTAACTTGAACTACTGCAAGGCTCAAGTCCATGAGTGCCTCCCAAATATGAAACAGGATGCTGGACTGGAGAAGCAATTGATCTTATCCAGCATAGCTACTTGTACGTTCTTATGTATCCTCTATTAGTTTCTGCTTGGCCTGGGCTGTTATCTTATGTGGGCTTTGTGAAAACTTCTCTACCATTGGCCTCATCCTAGGGCCTGTATTAAGTCCAGACATGGTGTCTCTACCTCTTCTGAGTCTATGTCTGATTAAGACCATTTCCGCACTAGTGAAATTCCCCGCACTGATGTTTTTAAAATTGTGCATTATGTGACATTTTCTACGGTAGATTTTTCCTCACCAGGCACAAACCCGAAGTTTTCTCCTCCTTACCCTGTGTTTTCGAATCCCCAGTTATAGCGAGTTCCGAAAACATGGGGTAAGAAGGAGAAAACTTTGGGTTTGTGCCTGGTGAGGAAAAATCTGCTGTGAAAATTTCATGTAATGCACAGTTTTAAAAACGCCAGTGCAGGGAATTTCACTACTGTGGAAATGGTCTTAACTGAGCAAAGGCCACCAGCATGTATGGCTTTAAAGGGCACTTAGACAGATTCATGGAGGGTAAGTCCATAAATGGCTGTTAGCCATGATGACTACAGGGAACTTCCAAATCCAGAGGCAGTAACAGGGTTTGCAGGTCCCTCCTGGCAACTGGTGGGGGATGGGGGGACTTATCAGGAGCAGGAGGGAGGCCCAGCTGATGTGCAGCAACACACCTATGTCACTGCCCACATGACCCAGAACTCTACCATAGAGTTTTTGCTGAAATATCAGAGCATTGCCCTGACACCCCCAATGTGATGACATCACTTCTGGGTCATGTGGGCAGTGACAGACACATTGCTGAATGTGAGCTCGATCTCCCTCTTTTTTGGGGTAAGTTCCCCCCACCGGCCAGCTGATCGGTGGTGGGACAGAGGGGCCTGGCAGAGGGGGACTCTCACATCCACTGGAGGATCTGGCAACCCTAGGCAGTAAGCCTCTAGGAGGCAACATCAGTGGAAGGTAGGGCTGCCAAGTCAGCCCGGGGGGCGGGGGATCCCCCGCTAAAGGGGTTCCCGATCCACCGGCCAGCATTTAGCCGGCGGGGGAATCCCACCCCCTAAGTCGTCCAGCGAGGACGACGTAATGACATCACCAGAAGTGACATCAGCCCGTTGGGGGCGTTATGATACCATAAAATTTTGGGGCGATTGCCAGAGCGTCGCCCTGGCAATGCCCCCAACGTGCTGATGTCACTTCTGGTGACATTGCTGGGCGCACACACAAAGTGCGCGCGCCAGGAGAAACTCCCGGCCAGAGGAGGACTCCCCCCCGCCAGTGAGTCCCTAAGACTTGGCAACCCTAGTGGAAGGCCTTGGCCTGCAGATGCCGTTTGCTGGCTCTCCAGGGCTACTGCTTGGCCACTTTAGAACCTGGATTAGATAGACCACTGGTCTGATCCAGTAGGGCTCTTTTTATGTTCATGTGGTCGATAATATTAGGCTGCTGTTATCACAGGGAAGCCGATAAGGGCAAGGGGGATGATCAGCCTGTGTGGAATGAGCAAAGCTCTCTCTCATCCGCCAGATATCTCGGGAAGCCTGAACTGGTAATGGTGGCCCACAGATTCTGTGCCTCAAGGTGAGACAACCTTGCTGTCCTGGTGCCAGCTGAAAAGATCTAACTAGGAGCACCACTGTGGCGGCAAACTATCACTCTGCCTTCCAGTGGTAATGAAATCCGCTTTTAATATTGAAGCGCTTTGGGGGGAGGGGGAGGGGGAGGGAGGACAAGAAGGAAACAGTGGCTAGTATGAATGCATCCCCCCTCCCACACCCCGTATGCCATTACTGAATACCACAAAGTAGAGTGGAATGCTTGTCGTGGCTGGGAGGGTTATTCTCAGGATGCCTGAGCTGGAATGCTCTTATTAAATGGAAACATTGCAACACCGTAGGTCTGTCTTTTTTTTTTAAAGTAGAGCAACAACTTTCGGTGCCTGAGGACTAGGGAGGCAAGCTGTGCAAGAGATCACCAGACATTTCAAGGAGAGATGCCAAACAAATATAGAACGGGGAACAAGAGTAAGTCAAAGACACCTTGTCCCTTCTTGGAGGGAAAGGGCTCGAAGACGGGGCTCTTAACTGTGCATTACAGGACTGCTCTGAAGATGGGGTTAAAAGGCCTTCCGTTCTGATAGGCTGACTCATTGTCTGTTGGCTAGGCCCAAGTTAGTGCTTACTTCACAATGGATATTCTGGTCGTGGCTCTTAAACCACTTATGCTGGAATAGTCCCTGTGCAGCTCATCAGGGGCACAAGGCAGACAAGATTTGATGCTTTTTAAGTTCCTCTGATTTTAGTGGAAGACAGTGAAGTTTACATTTCACCTGCGAGAAGTAATGCCTCAGTCTCCACACACAACCTGTAGACATTGATCAGGTCTTCTGAATAGAACCTATGAGCTTACAACCTGTTCAGAAGTCCAAGTCCAGTCAACAATAAAATAATAAACAAACAAACAAATAAATTGTGTGTGAGAGAGAGAGAGAGAAAGTGAGAGAGAGAGAGAAGTAGGCACAAGGTTGCCCATGCATATTTATTGTGCTCACATCAGACCAAGACTAAAGAATATGAAAGAAACAGATCTCACACAGTTGAGAGGACACACTATTGTACTGTCCTGGGTGAATATCTCATCTTCAGGACAGATGGTGTGGAGGGGCTGTGGCTCACTGTTAGAGCACCTGCGTTGCAGGCAAAAGGTCCCAGGTTTAATCCCTGGCAGTTAAAAAGGATCAGGTGATGTGAAAGACCTCTACCTGAGATCCTGAAGAGCTGCTGCCAGTCACAGTAGATGATACCAGCCTTGGTAGATCAACTTAATCAAAGGCAACTTCTTGTTAAAGCCATGAGACACGTGAGGGCACCAGGTATCTAAGACTCAAAGGTGGAAAGAGGAGGATAGAAAGCACAAGAGGACAGTCCCTCAGTGGGCAGTACCAATCCCAGTCAAGCAGCCGTGTTAGCCTGTTGGGACACTTCCATGAATGTTCGGTAAATGCCTTTACCAAACATTCGTGGAAGGGTCCAACAGGCTAACACGGCTGCTTGACTGGGATTGGTACTTCAACTGAAAAACAAGAACAAAGATGTAATAGCATTTATTAGGAACAACCAAAATAAGAACAAGCATTATGCAACCTTTCAAGTCTTTTCTAGAATTGTTTGTCAGGCAGTATGTTAAAAAATAAAAAGAAGGGGGCAGGAAATAGAAATGTTTCGAAGTTTCAGCAGATACATTTTAAAGGGAAACTCTACTAAGAAGTTGCTGAACTCGATTTGTGTGCAAATCTGATATACTATCAGACTTGCACTGCAATCCTAAACAGTATTACATCCTTACAAGTATATTGAAGTCATTGGGCTTCGAAGAGTATAGCTCTATTTAGGATTGCACTGCTGGGCTCACTACAGAAAGTATTTATCCCTCCGTATTGTTTATGTACACTCTTGTACCTACTTAGCTAATTCATCACCAGGTGGGAATGGTCCGCACCCAACCTGAGTGGATCAATTCCTCTTTTGACTGTCTCCTGGATCAAACGTAGCCTGCAGCTTCCCCCCACTCTATTTGTTTGCAGGTTTTTCGGCATTTCTTGTGATACTGGTCATTTATACAAGAATTATTTTTCCTGGCTTGGATGCTGTTGGAAATCTGGGGCTTTGCCACTTTTGACAATATATTTATTCTGGGTTTTATTTGTATTTTATAGGTCCCCCTGGAGTACCTCTGGTGAAGTGCATAGGGGCAATATAGCTAAATAATACTTCTTTACACAGCAAATGATTAAAATGCAGAATTTGTTGCCAGAGGATGTTGTGATGGACACAGGCACAGACAGCTTTAAAAGGGGATTGGATAGATTCACGGAGGATAGGCCTATCAGTGGCTGCTAGCCATGGTGACTATGGGGAACCTCCACGTCCAGAGGCAGTAAACTTCTGAATCCCAGTGCCCGGAGGGAACATCAGGGGCAGGCCTCAGCTTCTATACCCTGTGTGTTGGACCTCTAGGGAACTGGTTGACCACTGTGTGAGACAGGATGAGGCACTTGAGGGACCTCTGGTCTGATCCAGCAGGGCTGTTCGTATTATTTTCCTCATTGCACCATTTTTTTTGTCCTTTTACTCCCATTCTTTTGTTTTTGTGTTTCGTATGGCTTTCTTCTCCTATATTCCATGTGGGTGGGAAAGCCCAGATTTTCTTAGCCCCACCCATTTTAGTGCCATTTTCCCTTCCCCAGTTTTCTCAGCAGCCGTTTCCCCCTCCTGAAATACCAAGGGGCTTTTTCTTTAGGGTTTCATTTACATCAGCATTTAACATAGTGACATATCAATATAAAGGGGAGGGGACCATATGGTAGCCCGATTGCCCCTGTGCCGCACCTGGAGCCACAGTGACACCGGGTCTTCCACAGGCAAGTGCCACAGTGTGGGAAAAGTCTCAGTCTTGCTTTCATCTATGCTCTGCAATGTACCTTTACACACCTGGGCCATTTGACCTCTCTGTCTAAAGCAGGGGTGTCAAACTCATTTGTTATGAGGGCCAGATCTGACATAAATGAGACCTTGTTGGGCTGGACCAGGTGTGTCATAAAATGTAACGCCATGTAGTGGACATATAAACTTTATAAAGGACAGAGACACAAAAGATTTTTATTTTACTTAAAATAAAAACGTGCTTAAAACATTAGCCCTCTTGCAATATTTTGTTTATTTAACAATATCTGATAACTGACACCTCTTGCTCTGAATTATTGCATCAAAATGCCTGTGCTGTTGTGATCTTGAGAATGCTGTTTAGGTGTGTGTCTGTAAGCTGCAAACCTGCTTTTGATTTACTGACATTCACCACAGAAATCTCATGCTCAGATTTCTGAGTCTAGGACCCAGGGGAAAACATGAAATGGCTGAGCAATTGAGAGAGTCTGGCGAAGCAAGCAGCAGCAGCCACAGAACTGGAAGCAGGGTCTGGCCAGTTCCAGTGCAAGCCTGATAGAAGCCCTCCAGGGGCCTGATCCGGCCCCTGGCCGCATGTTTGACACCCTTGGTCTAAAGTCTTCCGCCCTCCCTTATGCCGTTTGCAACTTTAGGTATAAATCTCTCTGCCAACAGAAAGCATTTTACGGACTAGGGTTTGCCTCACCAAAACTTATGTTATAATGAATTTATTAGGTGCCACCAGATTCTTTACCAACCTGTAGGCAACAGGGCTGATTCTCACCTTACTTTCATCAACCTTCACTCTAGTGAATTGGGGGGTAATAAAACAAAAAAGGTGCCCTGCGACGGCAAGGGGTGTGTTATTAGCAGCAAATAGGTGGTAAAAAAACCACAGCAAAGTGGACCTTCTTTGAAACCTATTTCCCCTTTTGCTAGCAGGCATTAATTCTAGCTCATGATTTTATATATATTCTATGATATATAGGCTGAAGACAGACTGGAGCTCCGTGTCCCAGAGCTTGCTGTTCACACCGGCCGCAGCACAGCGTGCACATTTTGGGTAGGAGGCGGCCCGCAGCGTGCACACTGAGGGCAGCGCCTGGTGGTGGCAGTGGCGTGGCATGTGGATGTGCGCTTCTGGGTGCATTCACACCACCCGAAAGCAGGAGGAACACACGCCCAGACGGCTAGGCACCACTTCCTCCTGGTGTACGGCTGCTGCGAGAGGAGCGTGCCGCGGGACGGGGTGAGTATAGCATGCCTCCGCCAGGCAGCTGTGGCTGTGAGAACGGGCCTGCCTCCGCCAAGCAGCTTCAGGCTGTGAGACCTGAAGCGGGCCCAAACTCCAGTCTGTCTTCAGCCATAGTGTCTCATCCCAACTTCTATTTTAAGAAGTCTCTATTTGCACATGTACTGCGGCACTGACTCATGGATGGGATCATGTGCACCTTAGAATAGACCCCCTCCTTCCAATATAATACTTAATAATATATCAACTCTCTCAGGATGTTTCATAATTCACATCCGCACAACAGACCTTGTTAAGAAATTGTGAATCATCCATTTGTTCTCGTCTAACTTGAGATGGCCACCGGGGTAGCCCTTGAGAACTGCTATTTCTATATTCATGGAAACAAATTGAAGAAGCAGGAAATGCTACGTTAAACACACTGGAAGGCAAAGGTGCACATGACAATTCTTCTCTAGAAAAAAAGTCTGAATTGTGAGTCAGCCTCCTCTGTGGTCCTGGAGGCAGAGGTTACTCATAACATTATTCTTGTCCTCTGTGGCCAGTTGGGAACTCACTCCATGGATCTCTTTCTGAACATCCCTCCAGAAGCAGCAAAGCCTAGGATTATTCCCACAATGTCCTGCAAACCACCATGAGGAAGAAAAGACCAACATAAACTATGGGGCTTCAAGACCAAAACTGGAGATAGACAGAAGCCCAAACTTATGCATGTTTAATTGGAGGTAAGACTTCATGTTCCTAGGATCCAAGATCACTGCAGACGGTGACTGCAGCCAGGAAATTAAGAAGCCTGCTCCTTGGGAGGAAAACGATGGCAAACCTAGATAGCATAATAAAAAGTAGAGACATCACCCTGCCAACAAAAGTCCATATGGTCAAAGCAATGGTATTCCCAGTAGTAATGTATGGCTGTGAGAGTTGGACCATAAGGAAGGCCGAGTGCCAAATAATAGATTCTTTTAAATTATGGTGCTGGAGAAGACTCTTGAGAGTCCCTTGGACTGCAAGGAGATCAAATCAGTCAATCCTAAAAGAAATCAACCCTGACTGCTCCCTGGAAGGCCAGATTCTGAAGCTGAAGCTCAAATACTTTTGCCACCAAATGAGAAGGGAGCTCTCACTGGAAAAGACCCTGATGCTGGGAAAGACTGAAGGTCAAAGAAGCAGGGGATGGCAAAGGATGAAATGGTTAGACAGTGTTATCGATGCAATAAACATGAAATTAAGCAAACTCTGGAGCATGACAGAAGACAGGAGGGCCTGGTGTGATGTGGTCCATAGGGTCACGAAGAGTCAGACTCAACTGTGCAACTGAACAACAACACCACCAACAAAGGTAAAGGTAAAGGTTTCCGTTGCTTGAAAGCCAGTCGAATCCGACTCCGGGGGGTGGTGCTCATCTCCGTTTCCAAGCCAAAGAGCCAGTGCCATCCAAAGACTTTTTCTGGGGTCATGTGGCCAGCATGACTAAATGACAAAGCGCACAGAATGCTGTTATCTTCCCACTGAAGCGGTACCTATTTATCTACTTGCAATTTCTTGCTTTCAAACTGCTAGGTTGGCAGGAGCTGGGGCCAGAGACGGGAGCTCACTCTGTCACATGACACTTGGGTCTCGAACAGCCGAACTACTGATCTTCCAGTCTTCAGTTCAGTGTCTTAACCACTGAGCCACTGTGGCTCATTAATTGGAAGTAGGTCTCACAATTTTCAGTTGGACTTACTCCTCAGTAACTGTAGAAGCAAGTGAAGATGGCTCCTTGGCTCCTGGATTAGTAGCTCAATGTACCCAATACACCAGGAGTGGAATATCTTTAAACAGGCAGAGGTAAAATATGTTGGGATGAATTCCACCCAGATGCAGTGAATAACCTGAGCACATATCCAATGGGCTGAGAAAGGTCTGCCAATCTAGGCTGCAGTCCCATGCATTTAGGAGTAAGCCCCACTGAGTACAGTGACACTTACTTTGAAGTAAATATGCACATCAGTAAATTGCATTTTTACTTTGCACATCAGTAAATTGGCTACTGCTGCTGAAGCAGAACTCATGGTTAGCACTTACCTAATGATAACGTGCAATTTCACTCAACAGTGGGAAGACAGCGGAGAAATGGTATGTTTTGGGCACATTTGGCATAAGCACACTGCAGTAATGGGATGTGTGCTAGGGATGCCAGCTTCTAGGTGGGACCTAGGGTTCCCCTGAAACTATAGCTCATCTCCAGACTACAGAGATTGGTTTCTCTGGAGAAAATGAATACTTTGGAGGGTGGACCCTATGGTGTTGTATCCCCATTGAGGTCCCTGTCCTCTCCAGGCTCCACCCCCAAATCTCCAGGAGTTTTCTAACATAGATCTGGCAACCCTACCCCCTCATCCTCTGCTAGTGTCCGGGGGGGGGGGGGGCTGGCAACCCTAAGCCTCTCTCACCCTTTTGCACCTTCCCTGGGAACTTCTCAAAATTCAGCCTCTGCCTGGTTTGGGATAACCAATGGGAATTCTGCTTGGCTTCCCTTTGGCTTCTGAGTAGGGTTGGACATGAACTGGATGATGAATTAAAGTTCATCATGAATTTTGGCTGGCTCATGGTTCGTGAAACAATATTCACAAACTGAAGAACCGCCACAAACTTTCATGAATTTTGATGCAGTTCGTGGCAGTTCAAACCCCTGTTTTCTGCTCCTCATGAAAAACAGCTGTTTGATTTAACCATTTAGCTCAGCTCTTTGATTAAATGGCTTGGAGCCATTTCAGCCCATGCTTTCTGCTCCTAGGGAAATCAGCAGAGAGCAGAATGAAGGGATGTAAACTTTAAATGGCTCATGAACCTATATGAACCAGGCAGGTTCGCAAACCAACATCCCTGTGCATATGGGTTTGTGGTTTGGTTCGTGGTTTAGCTAGGAACCCTGAACTGAACCACAAAAATGTGGTTCATGCCCATCCCTACTTCTGAGATTTTGCCAGGTGTATTTGCTATATGTTCTAAACAAGTTGTAAGGCAAGTTGTGTGAATGTTTACGAGTTTTAACATTTGTGGACAAAACTAGAAAATCAAGTGAAAGAAAATGTTCCTCCCCGAACCTTGAAGAAAAAGAAGAAGAGGAGGAGGAGGAGATTGGATTTATACCCCACCCTTCACTTGTAGTCTCAGAGCGGCTTACAAACTCCTTTCCCTTCCCCTCTCCACAACAGACACCCTGTGAGGGAGATGGGGCTGAGAGAGCTCTGAGACAACTGTCCTTGAGAGAACAGCTGGTACAGGGCTTTGGCTTGTCCAAGGTCATCCAGCCAGGTGCAAGTGAAGGAGTGGGGAATCAAACCTGGTTCTCCCAGATTAGAGTCTGCGCACTTAACCACTACACCTAGCTGTACTGTGTGTACACTCACCATCTTTAATGGTATTGTTACCATAGGTTACCTATGCTGTCTCTTCTTTTCGAATTACAGTGCAATCTGATGCAGACATTTGAGTCTTAACTGTGGCAATCAAAGAGTATAGATGGGAGTAACTCCACATAAGATTATACTGTTTTTGCACAGGTGCTTTGCTCTATTTTGAGTCTCAAACAAGGGTGTTTTTTCACCTTCTGCAAGACCCACATGACATCATCTCCCAAGCATTCTCCAGTGGCTCATGTCCATGGTTTTCTCTGCTTTGGTCCATTTTTTCCCCATGAACATACTTTAGTACAGTGTTTCTGGAATGTCAGTGTCAAAGGGAGTCTTCTCACTGTATGGTTAGAAGGTGCGAATTTCAAATTTCCCTGTCCACATTGGCACCATTTCCCTTTACACCCGCCATCCCCCTCTTGCCACAGGCAGTTCTTTAAACTGCCATTTTAAAAATTGGAAGTGGTTATATTGCTATTGATCCTCTGTATACTGGACAATCAAAACTTTTACATTTAGTATTCAGTCTGCTCTCTTCGCTGAACAATCTGCTGTATCTGTTTTCTGGTTTTACTCCGTATAATCTATTTGTTGTTATTCCTGCCTTCCTGGCTATTGTTGGTGACACTTCTCAATTCCCAAACAGGTTTCAATGAGAGCAATTTAGAAGAAGAAGAAGAAGAGATTGGATTTATATCCCGCCCTTCACTCACTTAAGAGTCTCAGAGCGGCTTACAAACTCCTTTCCCCTCCCCTCCCCACAACAGACACCCTGTGAGGTAGGTGGGGCTGACAGAACTCTTTCCCAAGCTGTCCTTGAGGGAACAGCTGGTACAGAGCTATGGCTTGCCCAAGGTCATCCAGCCAGGTGCAAGTGGAGGAGTGGGGAATCAAACCCGGTTCTCCCAGATTAGAGTCCGTGCACTTAACCACTACACCAGACTGGCTCTAAATGACTGGCTCATTTAGGACCAATGATTATGCATGTTTTGTGATTTCATGCTCTGTGCCTTGCAGTGTATTTTTATAGCAGTAGAAATATAGTAGGTCAATCAAACAATGCTCAAATGACCATGGCAACCATCTCCTTAATGATTTTCAAGAGGGCATGTGAGGATAGCGTGCTCCATTCGAAAAATGGTGCTGCTGTCATGAATAAACAGCTATTTGCAAAATGAATACAATTCTTTATGCCAATAAAGGTATATGTATGAATGTATGAATACAGTTCTCATAAGGTATGTACTGATTTGCTAATTAATGACTCACAAATTGATTGGAGCGAAAGCTTTCACTAACTGCACCCCCCTACCTAGTGGATGGAACAATCCAGTAAGTTCAGCCCTGTACCTGGGTAAAGGTGTAAAACATGGGGGGAAATCAAATGTTACATTTTCCTGTCCATTCTGGATTCCTGTGTAATCTTTGGAATGATTGGAAACTGTGTAGGAATTAGATAAAGAATTAGATAAACATATGGAGCAGAGGTCCATCAGTGGCTATTAGCCACAAAGTATAGATAGGAACTCTTGGTCTGGGGCATGTGATGCTCTGTATTCTTGGGGCTTGGGGGGGGCAACAGTGGGAGGGCTTCTAGTGTCCTGGCCCTACCGGTAGACCTCCTGAGGGCACCTGGTGTTTTTGGCCACTGTCTGACAGAGTGTTGGACTGGATGGGCCACTGGCCTGATCCAATACTGGCTTCTCTTATGTTCTTATCTTCAAGCAGAGGTTGTTGGGATGCTCTAGTCTTGGATTTCCTGTACTGACCTTGCGGGGGGGCGGGGGAGTCAGGTTGGACTAGATGGATTAAAAGGTCTTTTCCAAGATTGTGTAATTCTAAGTGGATTCTTATTCAAGTCCTCGAGCTCCTAAGAGACCAAGAACAGGGTATACACCTGGCCCTGGCCCCAATTCTAGTATGTTCTAGCATTTCTATAGTGGAGTTGTAAGCTGTGACTGCAATGACTTTTGATAGTGAGTTCTACAAGAAAAAAACATGATTTCGGTGTCCAGTCTTTTCAGTACTGCCCATAATTTTAGAAATGTCAGTAATGTCTCCCTTGGGCATATTATTTGCTAAACTAATAAGCTTGAACCTCGTTACCCTTTCCTCTGAGGAAATAGTCCAGCCTCATAAAAGAAGGCATCAATGAACCAAGGCAAAGCCCTGGCCCGGGTCCAGAGAACGATACTCTTTCTTCCATCTTCCCAGGGCAGTTTTCAAGATTGTTTTTCTTGAACTTTCATGCCCCATGATGAGTCTCTTTTGAAACGAAAGAGAGGTTCCAAAACTGTTTGTCCCATGGAATGGGGGTCTGGTATTTTTAGGGAAAAGGTAGAAAAATTCTGCTGAACAGCCTTGGGCATAGCCAAAGTAGCTCTTTGGAACCTGGCCGCACATTTCAATGGAGAGACTCCAAGCTTGCATTTACTTCTCCTGTTGCAATTAATGAGACTTAAAATGGCTTAACTCTGGCAGGATCACACCCCTTGGGAGATTTGTCCTTTAACATAAAGTTTAAAAAGGCAAGGCAAGAGTAAATGGGATGAGAAAGGACAGAGGAAGATAGACATTGATTGCTCATTCAGGCAATGTGATGGGTCACTACGCAAAGAATGCAGTATAATGTAGCCTAGAGGCAACAAAAGAAAAAGCCTGAACTCTCCCTAGAAGCTAAAATGACTAAACTGAGGCTCTTGTACTTTGGTCACATGAGAAGACGAGAGTCACTGGAAAAGATAATAATGCTAGGAAAAGTTGAAAACAGCAGGAAAAAAACATAGGATTGTCAGGTCTCCTACCTCTTTCTAGAGGGGCAGAGAAGCTCCTGGTCCATGAGTTTCATGTCCGCGCATAGCATGCCACACGATGATATCACCCGGAAGTGATGTTATCGTGCTAGGCATATCACCAGGGGTGCTCTAGCATTCGGCCTGAAAACTCCCCCCAGCGACGTGCCCAGCACAATGACATCACCTCCAGGGGACATCATCACACTGGGCATGTCAGCCCGATCCAGGCACTTTGGGGGTGGGATTCCCCCCTCTGGCCAGATCTGGGCCGGCAGGTCAGGGGGCCCTAGAGCGGGAAAACCCCGCCCCACGGTAGATCTGGCAGGCCTAAAAGAGCGAGACCCAACATGAGATGGATTGACTCAATCAAGGAAGCCATGGCCCTCAGTTTAACAGTATTAACAATAGAATATTTTGGTGGATGTTAATTCACAAGATTCAGGTGAGGTGGCCATGTTGGTCTGAAGTGGCAAAACAAATTTTGAGTCCAGTGGCACTTTTAAGACCGACAAGAGTTTTATTCTGGCATAAATCAGAAGCAACTTGACAGCACTTCACACACACACACACACACACACACACACACACACACACACACACAAAATACAGGGACCTGATGAGAATTTACAAAGTTAAAGTGTGTCAAAAAAAAAATGGTCCGAGGTTTGTCTTGAGCAACCTTTTCTGCTAGACATATTAAATCCTCCCCAGAAACAACTGGGTGGTGGTGGTATTTTTGTGAACCATCTCAGACCCATGTTTTAGTAAAAAAAATTAAAGAGAGAAGGAGTGAAGATGGCCTCGTTCATTCCTGGTTCATAGGCTCCACCCATAAACTCTCCACCTGTGGAATAAATTAATTAGTGTTTCATGGTCTCCACTGTGCCAAATGGGACGAATGTGTAGGAGGGCTTCTGCAGGATTCATTTTTTTTAATGAGAATAGCGTAAGACCTTTGGTTATTGAAACCCTGCTGAAAGATCTTGGCGTACTAACAAGTGAACAGGTTTAGGCGGATCACAGTTCAGGTTTCATTAAGGCCCAATTTACACCTCCCCTCTGAAGTAGTTTGACTGCTGTCTTTTTCCAGCTTATTTCACGCTGGTTTCAAATTTCACTCCAGGGGGTCTAAAGACCAGTAAGCAACAGCATTTGTTTAAAGCAGTATAATGCTAGCTTGACCACAGGAGGGCAATTAACGAATGTAAACAATAATTTATAAACTAGAACAGGTATGGTTTGAAACTAGAAACAGGTATAAACAGTTTTTTTAAAAAACTAGAATGATTCTAGCGGGAAAGTCAGATGTAAATTTGACCTAAGACTGCGACAATATTCTGAAACTGAGAGGAAAGGATGACCAAAGACTCTTTCATCTGAGCATCGAAGCCATTCCCTACCATGGATTAACTGACCAGCTGTTGTGATGATCGAAGGTGCTGCATGTGCTATTTCTGAATTCACAGATAAAGACTCACAGAATGAGCAGAAGCTTAAAACAACCTTAACTGGAAACAGGGCTGCCAACCTCTATGTGGGGCCTGAAATACTCCCTCAATTCTGACTAATCTCCAGACCACAGAGCTCAGTTCCCACAGGGACAATGGGTGATTCTGCACGGGCTTTTCCCTCTGTTGTTTTACAAAACTCATGTTGGAACAGAAATTCCCCTCTGCATTGCATGCTGCTTTCACTTTCTTTGATCACCAGGTTTTATGGTACCCTCTACACTGCATGTCACTTTCGCTTTCTTTGATCATCGGATTTTTATGGTACCTTCTGCATACATTTATGGCTGCTCAGCAGTGACTTTGCAGTCAGTAAGGCATTGCCCCAAGGTATCTGAATGTGGTTTTGAGCTGCACCTTTTCCTCAGTGTTGAGAAAATGTGGAGCAAATGCCAGATGCAGAATTGCCCTATGGCAGCTTTAGAGGGTAAACTCTAGCATTTTACCCTGCTGAGGTCTCTCATCTTTGCAAACCCTGCCCTTCCCAAGGCCCAGCCCAAATCCGCCCTGCCCTCTCCAGGTAGGGCTGCCAGCTCTGGTCTGGGAAATTCCTGGAGATTTGGGGTGGAGCTTGTAGAGGGGGGGATTTGGGGAGGGATTCCTCCTAGAAGCTATGCTCTGCCTCTTGAAGCTGCCATTTTCTCCAGGGGAACTGATCTCTATTGCCTGGAGATCAATTGGAACTCCAGGAGAACTCCAGGCCGCACCTGGAGGTTGGCAGTGATATTCTCATGCTCCATCCCCAGACCTCTAGAACTTTTCTAACCCAGCGTTGGCAATCCTAACAGGAATAACAAACTTTTGCTACAGTCTCTGAAACTCGATCTAGAACAAATTACAGTCATGATATCTTCGGGCAAGTACCCAAACTGCGGGTTCCTTATAATGCTGTAATATCTAAGGAAACCTCTCTAAATTGTCAATTCTATCACTACACTGCAAAAGTAATTAGAAATGTGCTTCCAGACAGGAAAAAATGCAGTTAAACCAAACCAAGAAGGAGGAACTAGTGTTTCAGGTTCAGGGAGTTACACGTGAACTTGCCATGCTGGTTAATCTTGTTAAGTTCAGAAAGAACTGATGCAGAGAGAGAGAGAGAGAGAGAGAGAGAGAGAGAGAGAGAGGCTAATTCTGAAACCATGGTATAGATTTTTGAAATGAATATTGTCTAGATGGAAGACTCTGTTTGGAAATGAGGGATCCTTCTACTAATTTGGTCCCGTGAATGAGTTTCTGACCAAGATAGCCCTGGCCAGACCAATCTTGTCAGCTCTCTGAAGCAAAGTAGGGTTGGCTCTGGTGAGTACTTGGATGGGAGACCACCAAGGGGTATCAGGGCTGTGTCCCAGAGCCAGGGAATGGCAACCAGCTCTGAATGTCTCTTGCCTTGAGAACCCCACCAGATCGCCATAAGTCAGCTGTGACCTGATGGCAAAAAAAAAGGGAAAGAATGCGTTTAAAAACCCTACTGGTATTTTATTTCTTAATCAAAAAGAAGCTACTGAAGACATTGATATTCACAGCACGCTAAAGTGAAACAGCGAGAGAGTGGGCGACTGGATAATGTTCCACCAGAGAGCCAGTCTGGTGTAGTGGTTAAGTGCGCGGACTCTAATCTGGGAGAACCGGGTTTGATTCCCCACTCCTCCACTTGCACCTGGCTGGATGACCTTGGGCAAGCCATAGCTCTGTACCAGCTGTTCTCTCAAGGACAGTTCTCTCAGAGCTCTCTCAGCCCCACCTACCTCACAGGATGCTTGTTGTGGGGAGTGGAAGGGAGAGGAGTTTGTAAGCCGCTCTGAGACTCTTAAGTGAGTGAAGGGCGGGATATAAATCCAATCTCTTCTTCTTCTCTTCTTCTTCCCTGTGCCGAGACTGCAATAGACATCAGTGTTGCACGCTTCCCAGGCCTCCAGTGCAGTGCAGGAGCGGTTGTTTTCCTTGCCAACTATTATCAGGGACATGGCACACAGTACAGCGGTTAGCCCTCCACTTGCCCCAGTGCTGCAGCTCTGGTAGAAATAATTCCCTCCGTGTGCGATTGCTCTCAACATTTCAGAACTGGAAGAAGCACAGAAGTGGGCAACCGAGACGACTGGAGAACCTTTCCTATGAGGAAAGGCAGAAGAGTCTGGGACTTTTCAGTTCAGAATAGAGACAGCTAAGGGGTGACATGGTAGGGGTTTATCAAACGATGGACAGAGTAGAGAGAGGGGCAGAGAGAACATTCTCTCCCTCTCCCCAGATACTAGAGCTCGAGGGTGTCCTGTGAAGCTGTTGGGCAGTAGATTCAGGACGGACAAAGGGAAATGCTTCTTTGTGTGTCTTTAAAAGGTTTTAGATGCACGGAGCACAGGTCTATCAGCGCCTTCTAGCCATGGTGACTGAAGAGAACCTCCACATTCAGAGGCAGTAAACCTCTAAACACCAGTGCCAGGAGGCAACATCAGGGGAAGGCCTCAGCCTCTGTGTCCTGTTGGTCCTTCAGAGTAGCTGGTTGACCACTGTGTAAGACAGGGTGCTGGACTAGATGGACCACTGGTGTCAGAGTCAGCACAGCTCTTCTTAGGCTCTTAAGGAAAATAAAATAAAGACTTGTCTCTCATCTGGTTTGGTCCTTAGGCTGTCCCAGGCTAAGAGGGAAACAAAATGTTGACCACTCTCCCCACTTTTTATCACAGAGTCCCCAGGCATGGAGGGAATGGTAAGGCCAATACTATCTCCACAGATATTTTTGGAAGCAAAATTACATGTTTTGGAAATTATGGCTCTCCAGTGTCGCATATAATTTGGTTTTAAGAGGGTGAAAGGTCTTTGTTTATGCCAAATATTGTCACATGAAAGCAGGCTGGGCAGATACAGCGAGGCCTTCAAGCAGAAGGAATGCCAAACCAACAAGGTCGCAGTCCTTGCTTCCCTTTCCTTAGCTGTGCAATCTTATTCGCAAACAGATCCCAAGCTGGGGAGAGACAGAAGCTATTTCTGGCCTCTTTGGCAGTTTATGTTGACATACATGACTAGGGAGCTATAGGGACTTAAACATTATGAGGCTTTTATTGCTTGCTGACTTAACACTGCTGACATGTGCTAATTGTTTCCTTGGTTTACGAAGGGGTTGTACAGGGTGTAGGTTTGTAGCTGGAAGGAAGCAGAGTCAGGCATTTTAACAGTGTCATTGGAATAAGGCTTTGGGCAAGGCCTGGACTATAGAACTCTTGGGCCCTTTCTGCACTCTCCTTTTAACCCACATTCACCGTGGTCTTGCAGGCCCTGCGGAACTGCATTAAGTCCCGCAGGGCCCTGATCTCCTCCGGAAGCTTGTTCCACCAGACTGGAGCCACCACCGAAAAGGCCCTGGCCCTGGTCCCGGCGAGCCTGGCTTCCCTGGGGCCTGGGACACAAAGTCGATGACACGACCCCAACCGAAGTGCTCGCTGGGGTATATGCGGGGAGATGCGGTCCCTCAGGTATGTTGGACCCTAGCCATATAGGGCTTTAAAGGTAAAAACCAGCACCTTGAAGCGAACTCTGACAAAGGGAGCTGTGACTCTCGAAAGCTTATACCCCAGAAGTCTTGTTGGTCTCCAAGGTGCAACTGGACTCGAATCTACCTGTTTGACTGCAGATCAACATGGCTACCCTCTGAAACTGACAGAGTGATAATAAGCAGCTCTAGGAATCACCAAAGATCTCTATGGTTTTACTATAGAGTTTCCAGCAATTCCTAGAGCTACCCATTGTCATTTTCAGGTTGTACCCAGAAATTATGTAGCAATGTTGGTCATGTTGCCGGGTTTTTAAAAGAAAAATCTCCTACTGTCGCTTCAAGCAGAGTCAGGAGACAGAACTTGTCACCAGGGGGCACCTGTTATAGCGGGGGAGGCCTGGCAAGTTGAGACTCTTCTCCCACTTGAAAATACCCATTTCCTGACTGCTTTAAGACTCAGAAGATGGGGATAAAAACAGGTAGCAATATTGTGCTGGATCTTAAGCCAAAGAACCTCTCTACGTGCCTGTACGAGCCTACCTATAAGATTATCCATGGTTTCCATTCTTGATATGCCAACCTTACACAAGGTGAGATTGGTAAATAGGATTGACAGGCCCCCACCATGGGTGGGAGATCCCTGCTCCAGGGCCTCCTTCCTCAAAAGCCAAACAGCTGACTGGTGGGGATTTACCAGCAGCAAAAGGAGAGCTAGGCCTGTGTTGCTGGCAACATGGCAATGTCACTTCTCACATGCACTGAAAGTGACATCACCACGTTAAGATGCTCTGATATTTGGACAAAACTCTGTGGTAAAAACGACCTCTCATAGTATTTGCTCAAATACCAGAGTGCCCCTGAGTCACCAGAAATGTGATGACATCACTTTCCTTGTGAGCCGTAAGTGATGTCGTCACATGATCAGCGATGCTGGCCTAGGCATCTCGTTGATCCTAATACATTTCCCCAACTTCCCACTAGTTGGTATCCCTGTTGGTAAGTAGGGTTGCCTGAAGACCTCCCAAAATTACAATTAATCTCCATGTTAAAGAGATCAGCTCCCCTGGAGCAAATGGCTGCTTTGGAGGAAGGACTGTATGGTCTCATACACTGCTGAGTTCTTGCCCTTTCCCAAAACCTGCCCTTCCCAAAGTCTACCCCTAAATCTCCAGGAATTTCCCCACCCAGAGATGGCAACCCTATGTAAGTACTGCAAGAAAGTGCCCACTCTGGTGTAGCCCCAAAGATCTGGAACTCCCCTGCCCTCAGAGCAAGGCCCATGATTTGTCCTTCAGGAAGCCAGTAATGACCATTCTTTTCCACATGAGCTTTTAAGGAGAAGTCCCAATGGGTGGTACTTAAGGCTGGCTTCTACTCTATGACTCTGATTGATTTTCTTGCAGATTAGAAAACACTAATCTGGTACTTGGAAGAGACTTACCAGGAGAAGGAGGGAGGCCCAGTAAGTCGCTAGTGACATGGCAATGCCACTCCTGTTGTGTACTGGAAGTGATATCATCATGTTGCAACATCGCAGCAATGCTCTGGTATCAGGGCAAAAACTCTATGTAAAAATGGCTTCTACCATAGAGTTTTTGCCCAAATACCAGAGCATTGCTGCAACATCACCTGAGTCTCCCTCCTGTTCTGGCCAGCTGATGGGGGAGGGGCTGGGCCTGGCAGTGAGAAATCCCATGCTTCTGGTGGTGGGAGGGGGGTGGGGTCACCGCATAGGTGTCAACTTCAGGGGGGGGAGGGGAGCTGGAGCCCCCCCCCGAACTTTTCCAGGAGGTGCTGAGCCTCCACCAGAGACAGTGGACTGTGATGTCTCTGGCCTAGCTCCAGCCCCCCACCCTGGGAAATTGGAAAGTCTATGCCCTTGGTGGGGTGGCAAGCAGGGGTCATTTAGTAGAAAAAGAGGTGCAGGAACTTATTAGCATAACTCATTAGCATAATTTATTTGCATATGCTACACCAGCTGACATCACCGGAAGTATGTCAGAAGGCAAGAAAGAGAGAGAGAGAGAGAGAGAGAGAGCTGGCAGAGAGGGGACAGTTACTAATCCAAGCCTCAGAAATACCACTATTCTGGGAGGATAGCTTCAGTAGTGGCTGAAGCCTTCAGAAGGCTGGCTGGAGGAACAAGGACCTTTCCAGGGGGTGGGGTCATTTTGCTGTAGCCATGACACAAGCAGGCATTCCCCCCCGGGGGGGGGGGCTGGCACCAACTCCCGGAGCTGAGCTCTCCCGAGCTCCTGCTCGAAATGACCCCTGGTGGCAAGCAACCCTACTAAGAGACAACCATTTTCTCAGTTTTACAGGGAAAGTATTCAGAAGGTGAATTGATTTTTTTTCAGAAACAGGAACTAAGCTTGTGAAAAACCCCACAAAAAGCCAACAGAGGCAATTTTTTCAGAAGTTGCTTGGAAAATTTTACCTGAAAGATTGACCTGGCTGGCTATGTTGTTGGTTTTGCTATGTTACCACATCCTGCTGTCTGCAGGGCCTTGGTGGAAAACAATCTGCATCTCTGGAAGATGTGCTGCAACCTCATTTCCCTCTCCTGAATGGAAACCCTTTCTTCAGAAAGGCTGTATATACGTTTAATGTAATTAATTTGAGTAAAATGCACTTGCAGATTGGTGGCCATTAACTGGGCCTGGCTAGAGCTGTTGGACCTCCAACCCTGTTTGGGCTTAAGTGTTATGTCCGTCCCCCCCCCCCCCCCCGGTCCTCCTCAGGTCTGTGTGACCTCTGAACAATGTGTGCTTATAAGTTCCCTGCTGGGAACAATTCCCAAGCATGCAAGGCCTCACCTGGATTGTTTCCAACTGAATTGATTTTGGAAGGCTTTGCCAGTTTCAGATTTTTTGGGTTCTTTATTGCAAAACCGATGGATGTGAAGCAGTTCGGACTTTGAGAAAGGGTGAACGCTGAAACGGGTTTCAAGCTGGCTGCCCATTAGCTGGATCTTGGGAGTAGCTGAAATAGCCGGATTTTACAAGTAGCTGGAAATAGTGAACATTTTACATGCAACAGACACGACCATTTTGGCTGCATTATACTATGGATTGTAACTGTCAAATATTGAGGGAATTTCTTATTTGTGTAATGATGATCATTTAATGATGCTGGATGGCATCATTAATTAGTAATTTGTCACAGGTTTTTGGTCATCCTTCATATATGGTCAGCGTTGGCCCCAGGTTTTTTTTGCACACTAGGCGAGGATACCTTCTGGCTCCCCCCCCCTCTTGCTTGGTGACCTGGTGACCACCATAAAGCATCTGCTGGAGCCAATATGGCTAAAAGGGTGGATCAGTAAAGCAGAGGGTTACAGCTTCATGTCCGCTTGCGGGGAGACTGGGGTATAAAAATAAAGATAAATAAAAATAAATAAAAAAATAAAAAATGTTCAGATACTCATGAGTCAGGTTAAAAGAAACTGAGCTAATTGACCCCAGAAATCTTCTCTATTTATCATGTTCAGGAGCTATGTAAAATTACAACCATTCTAGAATATCCAGGCTTCAAAGTACTGCATACATAACACCACTAAGAGTCTGTCAGAAAAGAGTTAATGACTCCATTAGCCCCACTGTGACTGGCAGAGTCTATGCAGAGTTTTACCTCCCCTTCCAGACTACCTGTGATCAATGCTCCCTCTAAGCTATGGAGTCCTGTGGGCAAACCTACAAACTATTCTTTAATCTTAAAAGGGAATCTTTCTGCGTGCAAGAAGGGTGTAGCTTTCAATGGGTGGCAGGAGTCAACTCTTTGCCCCCAAGATGATGCCAGGATGGCAAGGCCCCTCGTGTGCTTGCAAGGGGGAGCCCCTCCCACGGCACCACCCAAGAGAGAGAGAGAGAGAGAGAGAGAGAGAGAGAGAGAGTGAGAGAGACCCCTACCTGGAAGTGCATGCAGGTCTTGCTCTGCCTGAACTCCTCCTGCTCTTTGACCATGGTGGCTTTCCCTGCAGCCTTGGCATTGTGCTTCTCCTCCTCACAGGCCTTCTCCTGCATCCTATCTGCACCATCAGAGCATGGCTCCTCCCTGCCCTCCTCTTTCAAGGGCTGCCACTGCTCCTGCAGCTCGGCGGGGCCCTCGGGTAACTTCTCCCAGCAGGCGCAGGCGGCAGCAGCGGCCCCCGGGTCCTTGGCTGGTGGAGGTGGGGGTGCCTCCAGGGGCTCAGGCTCCTCGAGGAAGGTGGTGAGGCAGTGGGAGGCCACAGGCGAGTAGATGGCGATGGTCCTGGGAAAGCACACGGTACGAGCTGCCACGTTGCTGACCGGGCTGCCCTGCCCTTGCTCCTCAGCCCCACCTTCCTCACAGGGTGTCTGTTGTGGGGAGGGGAAGGGAAAGGAGTTTGTAAGCCACTCTGAGACTCCGAGTGAAGGGTGGGGTATAAATATAATCTCTTCTTCTTCTTCTTCTTCTTCTTCTTCTTCTTCCAATGCAGAGGCTCTTCTACTGAGTCATAGCCCATCCCCAATTCTCATTAAGCTCTACACACCTGAGAATTGAGTTCCCAGAGGAAAACCTGCACACCTCCTGACATGGTGAACCTAGTTCTGATCCATATTATGTGGTTAGGCCCTGTGCGTGCTGTGAAAACTTACCTCTTTAGCTTGAGGAAAGTCATCCTTTGGTCCATATAATTACAGCGTGCCCTTTCCATTCAAACTGGAAGGCAAAACAAATTCTTGCATGGTTATCTCTGACAATCTGAAAACAATATTGAGATATATATTCCTACAGAGAGAGAGAGAGAGAGAACCCCGCTGGGAGGACAGATAAATAAGTTTTGTGGTTGTCTGGTTTACTGAGTGGCATATGTATGTTTGCATGTATGTGAAACAAAGAATGGTGGCTAAGAGAGTGAACTGAAAACCACAAAGTCCACAATTAGGCAAGTCACCCATCTGCAATATGGGGATGAAAACACTCATTCTTTAGGGTTGTACTAAGCCAAGGGTACCCAAACTTGTTGAACCTGTGGACAGTTTTGGAATGTCAAGAATGAAATGGAATGGATGCCACAGCAAAATAGTTGCCCTGGGGGCTAAACACTGGGCAAAACATTGGGCAGTTCCAGAAAATATCCGGAGATTGCAGGATAAGCATCTTCCTATGATGAAGGCAGGTGTTTCCAAATGGGTGCCCTCTGCAGACAGAATTGTGGTGCCTCCTGAACTCTTCTGAGGCATCTCCTAGTCCAGTGAAATGGAGAAAAGGCACGACTGGCTCTTTGCTCTGAGGAAGAAGCAAGAGCAAGCCAGGAAGACTCTGGTTGGTAACATGGCACCCATGGTCAACCTGCTGGAGGCCACTGTGCTAAGAATTACTGAAACAACATAAACAAAGCACTGTGGACATTCTCCGAAGCACCGTGACAATGCTAAGTATTATTCTGACCACTGGTGCGTGGGGGTGGAGGATGGGGGTTGATCAGAAAGACTGTGGCTGTCTTCTGTACAATGTAGTAAAGCCATTTAGTCCATTACTATTTATGCATCATGCGACTTGGCTAGTGCACTTTGTTCTATGCATTTATGTATGACCAATTGCAACCTGTACAAGACAGTACAGCATTAAACTGGGTATTTATGTACTGATTATTCAAATATAATGGGTCTCATCTTTTGTATCTATATTCTAGATGCACTTCTGGTGCATTTGTGTCAGGTCTAAGTTTATCTCTTGTTGCACTATCAGAAAAATATTCAGTCTTAGCACTGCACATTACTTGATATTATCCCTTGGCAGCATATCTCTCTATGGCTTGTAGTCAAACACACGACGTGCCTGCTGAAAAAGTCTGTGTCTATGGAGATATGAGGGGTTCTGGTGTTTTTGTTCTGAAAGGCTGTTTGCCAGTCCCCCCTGGACTCTCATGTTTTAAAACCAAGGCAAGTCCATTACAAAGGAAGAAGTTGTGAGCATTGACAGAGAACATGCACAACCTGCTCATAGTCAATTTGTGGAGCATGAACGTCTTTCCCCCTCTAAATTTATCTCTGCCTTTGAAAAAACTCATAAGGAAGAACAAACTATTTCCTGGCCATCAGGCCACTATTGCCTCTTAATGCCCACCTGAGTTCTATGGCTACTAGTTTCCCCATAGTCCCATCCTCTTCATTCCCTTTCGGCATCGTCTTCCAGTTTCCACGAAGCACAGAATGGTAAAGTGACTATCAGCATAATCCTAAACAGAGTTCCACCATTCTAGTTCTATCAAAGGTAACGGGCTAAGACAAGGGTAATGTTGCTTAGGACTGCACTGTAAAAATGGGTGAGACTATGGTCACCATGATGTGGCCTGCTACTAAGGTACTCTGTGTGGTGCACAGATGCATGGGTTGGGACTGAGTGTCAGGGTGTGGCCCCTCACCTGGTCTCCACCCCAGTTGGAGCCCCACACCTGTGGCACTTGCCTGGTCCAGTGGGGTAAGAGGTGGAGGAAGAGCTGGTGGGAGAAGAGCCAACGGAAGCTGGGGATGGAGTCACTATAAGGCTCTGCCTCACTGTTGAGTCCCATACCAATTGGGAAGCCCAAGAGATGTCCCTTGCAACAGCCCGCTCCTGCAACAACTGCTCATTGCCTGCCAATGACTTCAGTGGGTGGTGACAAAGAGCCTGCAGCATACTCACACCACAACAAGGAATTTCTGGTAGTTGGCCAGAGTTCTCAGTTAAAGACTATGGCAGGCACCTGGACAGGGGGAAAGGAGGAGGGACATGCCCCGGCTGGGCCAGACTAAAGGCCAAAAAAGGATGGGGCGGGGTTGGCCTAGGCTCAAGAGGAGGGTGGAATACAGGCTGGGGAGAAGAATAAAAGGAGGGCTCCCACAGCAGGCTGGGGAGGAGTGAGGAGATTAAATGCGCCAGCCTCCAGGAAGGGCCTGGAGATCTCCTGCTTTTTCACCTGATCTTCAGTTGACAGAGATCAGCTCCCCTGGAGAAAATGGCTGCCTTGAAGGGTGGACTCTATGGCATTGTACCATGCTGAGGCCCCTCCCCTCCCCAAACCTCGCCTTCTCCTGGATCCACCCCCAAAGTCTCCAGGTATTTTCCAAACCAGATCTGGCGACCCTAGAGGAGATAGTGAAACAGCAGCTTTCGTTATGGAAAAGGCCATCCGTCTCCAGTTTCCAGGATTTAGTATACTCCAGATGCATAGTAGCTGTTCCATCAGAAAGCCATCAGAAGCAGAAGACAAACAGTGAGATCTTCTGTATAGGCCCTTATCTAGGGGGCATGTATCTCACTGGCCACTAGGGTTGCCAAGTCTGGGTTGGGAAATACCTGGAGGCTTTGGAGTAGAGCCAGGAGAGGGTGGAGTTTGGGGAAGGGAAGGGCCTCAGCATATTACAGTGCCATAAAGTCCAACTGTCAAAGCAACCATTTTCTCCAGGGGAGCTATCTCTGTCAGCTGGAGATCAGTTGTAAACGCAGGGGATCCCCAGGCCCCACCTGGAGGCTGGCAACCCTACTGGCCACCCCCCTCCAGAACTGCCTCCATTTTAGGGGAGGGGCCATGGCTCAGTGGAAGAGCCTCTGCTTTGCATGCAGAATGTCCCAGGTTCAATACCCGGTATCTCCAGTTAAAAAAGGATGAGGCAGTAAGGGATATGAAAGACCTCAGCCTGAGACCCCGGAGAGCTGCTGCCAGTCTGAGTAGACAATATTGAGCTTGATGGACCGATGATCTCATTCAGTATAATGCAGCTTCCCATGTGTTTATTAACATTAATGCACTTGAATTTACTTGGTTTCCTCTCCTGGCTCTTCTTCCATATGTAGTGGGCCTGTTTAATTGTAATACATTCTGAGATGGACCTGTCCATACCAAAATTTTAAGATGATGATAAATAAATTCCTTACTTAGTGGTCATTACATGACTCATATAAAAAAGCCCCTTAAGTTAATCCAGCTGTATCATAAATAATTGGGGGGGGGGGGTTTGTATTGCATTAATAAGAATTAGGCTGCTTAAAACCAGAGGCCTGGGCAGGGATTCCTAAACCATAGCATTAAAAGCTTTGCAAGGCAAGTTGCTTCATCTCTTTACTTCTGGCAAGTAGCTGACAAAATGCAAATGCGGCTGTGTTTCCATTTGCTAAATTTCTCAGGGACAGGGTGTTCTAAACCATTTGAATGGCAAGGCATGACTGCAAGGCGAGCAATGGGATTTTGCTGAGCAACGGCAATTGCGTTAGTCCAGAATGTGTGTTATTACAGTACCAAACCACAGATTTTAACTGATTCCTGTGCTGAGTTTCCCCATGATGTTTAGCCTAGTGATCGTGGTGGAAAATGCCATCAAATGCAACCAACTTATGATGACCCCATAGGGTTTTCAAGGAAAGAGACTAACATAGGTGGTTTGCCATTGCCTGCTTCTGTGTAGAGACCCTGGACTTCCCTAGTGGTACTGCATCCAAGTACTAACCAAGACTGACCTTGCTAAGCTTTCCAAATCTGAGGAGATCAGGCTAGCCTAGTCCCTCTAGGTCAGGGCATTCGCAAAGTGGAGAACTGTTACCAAGTTCCTTAGTGCCATTTGAACAAGGAACAGCTGCTATATTAGAAGATGAAGAGGAGGAGGAGGAGGAGGAGAACTGTTGATTTTATACCCCCTCTTCACTACCTGAAGGAGTCTTGGAATGGCTTACAATTGCCTTCCCTTCCTTTCCCCACAACAGATGCCCTGTGAGGTAGGTGGAGCTGAGAGAGTTCTGAGGGAACTGTGATTGGCCCAAGGTCACCCAGCTGGCTTCATGTGGAGGAGTGGGGAATCAAACCCGGCTCTTCAGATTAGAGTCCTGTTACACCAAGCTGGCTCTACACCAGACTGGCTGTACACAAATCTACTATAACAGCACTGGCTGGGATCCTAGCCAATACCAAGTACTTCAGAAGGCATGCACATGGAAGATGAAAACAATGGTCATATCAGCACTCTAGACATTTATCTTCTCTTCTTATCATTTCCAGTTTCTGGCCATCAGAAGACCATGGTACTCTAAGATGTTTTGGTGCTTGAGATGCAACATTTCATGTGATTCCTCCTCAAAACTGGTAATATGGTACCCAGGGTGGAGGCCAGCCTTCTGTTTATCTAGCCCATTTTAATCACTTGTTTCCATGACATCATGATGTCTCAAGACATCATAAATGGTTCTCCCTTTCCCCCTAACAGCAACCTTCGTGGTGGGTTAGGCTGAGAGGCAATGTCTGGCCCAAGATCACACAATGAGTTTCATGGCAAAGTGCGGATTTGAACCTCGGCCTCCATGATCTGACACTCTATCAGACTGACTCTCACACTCACTCCTTGCTTGGAGGGGCTGTCACACACACACACACACACACACACACACACACACACACACACCCCAGGTGGGGAGCCAATAAACCATTTATTTTAAAGATGTATCCTATTCAATCTTCTAGCCCCAAAAGAACACTCCAGGGGACTTCATTAATAAAATCAAAACAGTATTATGGTAAAGCAATATTAAAGTAGCAACAAAACAGTGGCAGTAATAGCAGTACAGAAAACAAAAATGAGATAACAGGCAAAAAAAGGGAACTTGTGACATGATTCTGTGGCATCAGGGCAATGGTACAAAGCAACAACCCCCCTCCCCCCCATTTCTAGAAACAGCCCATTGGGTAAGAGCAAAGCCACTGGCATGCAATGCACCCAGTTTCCAGTTCCGCAAACTAATCCAGATTCCAGAAGGATAGGACGATCAATGGAATGGAAAGCGACAGAGCGATTAAGGAGAATCTGCAGACTCACTGTCCCTCCAGTCTTATCTCCCCATGCAGGCCATCCACTGGGATGACCAATGTGGTTTTAATCCTTGAACAAAGCTGGGAGCCAGAATGAAACGAGGACAGATATTCTACTGAGCCGTCTGGCCGATAACTGGAATGCTACATTTTTAAAGCATCCAGTGCCACGTATTCCCTCAGTGAAGAATTCCTGGATCTGACTTGTTGCCTCCATTTGGATTCAACACACATGGTGAATTTAGGGTTATCAGCTTCAGCTTGGGAGGTTTGAAGGTGGTACCTGAGGAGGGTGCAGTTAGGGGAAGGGGAAGGGGCGGGGAGGGCTTGGAGGGGATTTGATGCCATACAGTCCACTCTCTGAATCTACCAAGGCTGTAGCTCAGTGGCTGAGCATTTGTTTGACATGTGGAAGGTCCAAGGTTCAGTCCCTGGCATCTCCAGTTAAAAAGGACCAGGCAGGAGGTGATGAGAAAGACCTCTGCCTGAGAGCCTGGAGAGCCGCTGCTGGTCTGAGTGGACAACACTGACTTTGATGGACCAAGAGTCTGATTCAGTGCTCTTCACTGAAATAGGCTCTTTAATATATATATAAAAGTTCTTTTGCCCACACTGAACAGAATTATTGTATTTCTCTTTTGTCTTCCGTATATAACACATCACTCCTTGCCTTTTCATTTGGAATGCCAGCCACCATTTTTTATTGGTAAAAGGAAGATTCAGCTAGAAAAGCTCATTGGCCTGTAACTCAAGCAAACCAATTGTCAGGAGGAAGCGAACACATTTTTTGGGGGGGATCCATAAGGTCCACCTTGCATTTAACAGTGATTCGTACGTCAAAGAAACCAACCTGCACACCCACAATTAATGCCTTTCCAAACCCTGCTCCATGAAGTGACAAATCACAGCACTGGGCTTAACATGTACTTATTTAGAGAACTGATAGGCCATCTCCAGAGACCTACTGGAGGCAGCTCACAAAGTCAATCATAATAAAATCATTAAAACGCCATAAAAATTAACAAACCATTAAAACCCCATCCATTAAAAACCCAACCAGAGCATAAAACCAGCACAAAAGCATTACAACAAAACTATTCAAACCTCAGCCATTAAAAACCTGAACCGAGAATAAAAAAAAACAGTATAAGGCAGTTTTGTGTGTGTCCGTGTGTGTAATTCAGTCCCAGGCCAGGAGCCTGAATTAAATGATTATCCTTGTCCAGGAACACCCGGCGCTGGGACTTGCCACCACTTGATTGTACTTTGACTGCAAAGAAAATATTAGCGTCCAGATAATAATTGGAAATATTGTTAGGTTCAGATAAGACATTTCCCCTTTCGATGAGGATTTCTCTACATCCTGGACACATCCTGCTGCTTCCACCTGGCTTCAATTAATGAATGAGAAGCAATTTCCTTCAATGACCCTAGCAGTTTATTATCATTTTGATATCTCTGAACTGTTAACATGAAAAAACCCTATAACCTGAGTAACAACCACCGTGTTTAATTTGCAGAATTTTTATCTTCTCATGCTGAACACCTTCCTTAAGTAAACGTTAACCTTTTCTTTAAGTTACCTATTACTCACTTTAATTACCCCATCAACCAGTTTGGTGTAGTGGTTAGGAGTGTGGACTCTAATCTGGGAGAACTGGGTTTGAGTCTGTTTCTCCCCATGCAGCTGCTGGTGTGACCTTGGGTCAGTTACAAGTTCTTTCAGAGCTGTTCTCTCATGAGCAGCTCTCAGAGCTCTCTCAGCCCCACCTACCTCACAGGGTGTCTGTTGTGGGGAAGGGAAGGGAAAGGAGATTGTAAGCCACTCTGAGACTCCTTCGGGTTGTGAAGGGCAGGGTATAAATCCAATCTCCTCCTCCATTGTTGCTAAAAGAGCATTTGTTCCTGGATGACCACGAACATGCACAAACTCTGGACAATTTCAAATTCTTCATCTCTGCACTTTTGATTCAACTTGTCAATTTCTTTTCCCTTGTAAGAGCTGAACCTTTGATTCTTGATTTTTGTGCCGTTTTCTGTTTCCCTTGCATTGCTATTTTTTCCTGTAAAACCAACAAACAAAATTTATTTCAAAAAGGAGTCCCTTGGGGGTGGCCCTCACCTGCTCAGAATGAACCAACCATTCTTTGTATCGGGTCTTGATTGAAGCCTGCTGCTCTTGGCAACATCTCTACCCCAATTCTATTGTGAATACGGATGCGTTAACTTAAAGGTCATTGTTCCCAATAAGGTGAGTTCAGGCTCATGAAAGCTTATTCTGTGATAAATGCTGATAAGCTTATCTCTATCCTTCTAGTGGCAGCAAAATCTGCTATAGCTAGTACTTGGAAATGTTCGGATCCACCGACCCTCACCATATGGTATCGGGAGATATGGGAGAGGTACGTATGGGAAAAAATTCCATATCATATTAGTCAGCATGAGTTAAATCCACCTTGCACTGACTTTGTAGAAGTGTGGTTTATTATATTGGATGATCTGTCGCAGCTTGAAGTAGTTCCAAGAAACTTAAAATCTTTATTCCTATTATAATATATGTATGGTATGAACACTGTTTTATGATGTCATCCATTCTTAATGATAAGCTTTGAGGTGCCCCAGAACTGCTGTTCAATTTTGCTGCAACAGAGTAACACAGATCCCTCTCTGGAATTATCATCTATTGCTAGGGCTGCCAGCTCTGTGTTAGTAAATACCTGGAAGTTTTGGAGGTGCAGCCTGGGGAGGGCGGGGTTTGGGAAAGGGAGGGACCTCTGCAGGGTACAATGCCATAAAGTCCATTCTCCAGAGCAGTCATTTTTTTCCCCTGGGGAACTGGTCATCTAGAGATCAGTTGTAATATCAGGAGATCTCCAGGTGCCACCTAGAGGGTGGCAACCTTATACATTGCAGGCATCTGTTGCCTGGGCATGGGTTGAAGGCCAGGAGCAAAGGATGTTTCAGTCCTTGGCACATAGCCCTTAGCTTGCAGCCTGCAGCCTTGAGTGAGCCAGCCCAGTGGATCCAGGAATAGGCCAGGGGTTGGAGCTGGGCTGCATTTTTGTTTGTTTCTCTGACTTATATTTTCCTCTTCCTTTGTAAGCTAGCTGGCATCCCCAGTAAGGCAAAAAGTAGAACAGAAATACCCAAATAAATAAATAAAAGGCAGAGTGCATATAAAAAAAAATACAAAATGAATGTACCATATGCACGACCTACCAACGCAATCTGAGAAGCAAGGAGTTAAAACCAGTGTTCCTTCTAAGCTGAGTTAGTGTGAGCTAGCTCACAGTTTCTTAGCCTCCAGCTCACACATTTTTGTTTTAGCTCAGGAAGGATGGCTCCAGAACAAACTATGCAGTAGCCCGATCGCCCACTCACAACTTTAATGCCAGTAGGTCACAAAGTAGAATTTTTGCTCACAAGACTCCACAGCTTAGAGGGAGCTTTGGTTGAAACCACAGGTAAAATTACAAATGGATATAAAAGGGAATGTAGAGAATATTTGTTCATCCTTAGTATAGGCTCTGTTGAAAATAATGACCATGGTGCAGTGGTAGAGCATCTGCTTGGCATGCAGAAGGTCCCAGGTTCAATCCCTGGTATTTCCCATTAAAAGGACCAGATAGTGGGTGATGTGAATGGCCTTCACCTGAGACTCTGGAGAGCTGCTGCCAGTCTGAATAGACAATACTGACTTTGATGGACCAAGGGTCTGATTCATATGAGTTCATGTGTATCTCCAGAGACAGGGAATAGATCAGACTAGACCAGAGGGCTAAAATCTGTCTCCAAAGACCTGCCAGCAGCATCCAGTTGTCCACACTGCCGATGGGGCCCTGAGCTCCATATGCTGTTGCCAGTCTCCAGGTGGGACCTGGAGATCGCCCAGAATTACAACTGGTCTCCAGGTTGCAGAGATCAGTCCCCCTGGAGAAAATGGGTACTTTGGAAGGTGGATTCTGTGGTGTTATATCCTACTGAGGTCCTTCCCCTCCTTAAACCCCACCTTCCCTAGGCTCCACCCCTCAAATCTCCAGGGATTTCCCAACCCAGAGCTGGCAACCCTAGTTCCATAGGGATTTGCCTGTGCCACATGACCCTTTGGGAGAGGTGGGTCTTTGTCCAACCAGTTCTTCAGCTCATTTCCTGAGAAATAACCCTGAGATTGTAGAGATGCTTTGAGCAGCCCTTTCAGACATCCCTTGGCTTCCTCTCAGCCTCAAGGCTTCTGCTGCTCAGCTAGTCCTCTTCTGAGTGGGGGGGAAACAGAAAAACAGCAAGGAGAGTAGCACCTGCAGGGGTTTTTCCGTCTAGATGAACTGCCTGCCCCCTGCCAGGAATGACTGTTATTGCCTTTCCAGAATGCTGACAATGCAGTCCTGCATGGCTCTTGAAAAGCACACTGCCAAAGCAGAACTATTAAACAAAATAGATTGTTGTCCTCCCTCTAAGAAAACGAATTGTTGTCTTAAAACAACACATGAGTGGGGTTTTGAGGTTTTGTTCTTCTTTAGCTTTTCAGTGCAGAGTAATTGTCCTTGGTGCCATTTTGTTAGCTGTCAGATAGCAAGAGAAACTTTTTATTTTTGCAGAGGGTAGCCAGTTTGGCCTGCAGTGGGACAGTTAGATTCGAGTCCAGTTGCACCTTAAAGACCAACAAGATTATTTAGCTTTTCTGGGTATAACCTTTCGAGAGTCAATGCTCCCTTTGTCAGACACATGAGTAGGAATGGAGGTCTCTGAGTCCTTTTATCCCAGTCAGGAGGTGGGAGGGGGTGTTGTAAAGTATGCTTGTCAAGGATGCAGAGGTACAGTGCCCAGAGCAATCAACTTGATAAGAGCAGAGGTAGGGTCACCAGCCTCCAGGTGGGGCCTGGGGATCCCCGCTTTTACAACTGACCTCCAGCTGACAGAGATCAGCTCCCCTGGAGAAAATGGCTGCTCTGAAGGGTGGACTCTATGGCATTGGACCATGCTGAGGCCCCTCCCCAACCCCCCCTCTCCCGGATCCACCCCCAAAGTCTCTGGATATTTTCCAACCCAGACCTGGCAACCCTAAGCAGAGGGGAAATGCGGGCAGGTGGGGCAGAAAAGTTGCATCTGTAGTAGAGAAATAAGAATATTTTGTCCTGCTCAGCCCTGAGGGGCCCATTGTTCTGAACCTGTGAATGAACTCAACTTCAGTGATCTCATGTTGTAATTTCCCCTTGAAGTTTCTTTGTTTGAGGGCTGCCACTCTTAGGTCATCAGTGAAATGACCCGGATGAATAAAATGTTCTCCCACTGGTTTTTGAGTGGTGTGTTTTTAAATGTCAGATTTATATCCAGAACAAAGTTTGAGTCCTGTGGCACCTTTGAGACCAACAAGGTTTTATTCACGCTATAAGCTTTCATGTGCTGCTGTCTGGGGGAAAGAAATTGAACTGGTGTGTGTGTGTGTGTGTGTGTGGAATCAACCATAGGGATTTGGGAGATTGCTAGAACATTGTGGTGATGGGTGACATCACTTCTGGTTACAAGATCAGAAGTGATTCTGTGGTTTTCTATGGTGCTGCATGATTCCTCATCCCACTCCCAAAAGCTCCCAGGGGGTGCCAGCTGAGGGCTGTCAACTCTATAAAATGGCAACTGTGTGCATGAGGAACATCATTTGTAGGGCTATCTCCTCTTACAGCTGGATTACCAAAATCATAATGGCTGAACAAGGTTTATATGACCACCCCCCATGGGGTGTGGGTTTTCAGCAGCATCACTCCTTGTGTCACATTTCAAGGATACTTGGAGGGCCTCTAGCTGGAATGGAAAGGTGAGAGAGTTCAAGGAACCTTCTCCTCGCCACGAGGTCATGATAGGAATTCCGGGGTTGCTGTGCAGAGGAAGGCAACAGCAAACCACCTCTCTGAGTCCCTAGGGGTCACCATAAGTCAGCTGCAACTTGACAGCACTTTCGACACACACATGGTGGGCTTTACTTGTGTGTCTATATAAAGTGCCATCAAGTCACAGTTGGCTTATGGGGATCCTACAAAAGGTCTGTCAAGACAAATGAAAAGCAGAGGTAGTTTGCCATTGCCTTCCTCTGCAGAGTCTTCCTTGGTGGTCTCCCTTCCATGAACAGACCCTACTTCGCTTCCGAGATGTGATGAGATCGGGTTATATCATACTGCCTTCTCTCCGGGCTTGAAATAGACCTCTGCAATAAATTAATTTGACATGCCCCTAGTCTGGAGACTAGTTATCAAGAGACATCTAGACTCCTATCTAGACTCTTTATTGATCAGCCTGCAGGCTAGTGATTTGCCGTCATTGCCAGTTGAGTGTTTTAAAGAGACAGCCAAGTTGCTCTTCTCACTTTACCATGAACGGCCTATTCCCCAGTCCTCTCTTGTTGGCTGAGCCCAGAAGGAATCTCCTCCGTATTTCAACATACCAGTGCAAACTGTTAATTCAGTAGCAAAGAGCAAGAGTCCAGTAGACCTTAAAGACTAACAAAATGAGGGGCAGGGTAGGAGTTTCCGTGAATCACTCCTTACTTCTTCAGACAATTCAGTGTTCGCATTAGCCTAATTACAAGAAGAGGCTGCAATAACACCAGAAGGGGGTCAACTCACTGTAATGTCCCTAGGAGGTTGTTGCTCCAGTACATATTTAACTGTAAAGTTGCGACATTTTATTGACTCGGAAAGTGTCTGGAGGGGCGGGGGAACAAACGGAAGCAGAAACATTCAGTAGAAGTGGCTTGCTTGGAAACACAGATCAACAGTCCTATGTAAACATTCCTTTCTGCAGAACAGCCTTTTATTTAATTTTGGGTTTTTCTTCTCATGTGGGCCAACGTCCTTACAGCTCTCGGTGGCATGCAGTGTTCCCTTAAGGTCTCCCCCCCCTCCCGCCGCCAAAACAGCTGCAGGAGATTTGCTGGGAATCACCCTCTCCTCCCTCCCCAAGCAGCTGTTGTCTCTTGTAAAACGTGAAATAAATTGAGGGCTGGCATGACCTGGGGCCCTGCACAGTCTCACAAGATTGTTGTTCTGGGGATTAAGTGGATCACAGGGGGGGGGACCCCTGTGAAAACTTGCTTTCAGTCTCTGATCAAGGAGAAAAGTGGGGTATAGCAGCAGACAACATCAGAAGAGCCCTGCTGGATCAGACCAGTGGTCCGTCTAGTCCAACATTCTGTCTCACACAGTGGCTACCCAGTTCCTCTGGAAGACCAACAACAGGGCATAGAGGCCGAGGCCTTCCGCTGATGTTGCCTCCTGGCTCTGGGATTCAGAGGCTTAGTGCCTCTGAATGTGGAGGTTCCCCTCAGTCACCAAGGCTAGTAGCCACTGATACTTATTCTCCATTAATCTAATTCCTTTTTAAAGCTGTTTATTCCTGTGGCCATCACTATATCCTCTGGCAGCGAACCCCACATTTTAATAACTCTCTGTGTAAAGTAGTATTTCTGTTTGTCTGTCCTGAACCTACTGTCCTACTACTACCCCCACCCCTGCCCACAATTTCCTGCCCTCAATGGTTTGAGGGGTGGGAGAAAAATTGGGTGGGGATACCATTGATGCTGATGCTCCAGGATTTCCACAATCTCTGTGGTAAAGACTATAGAGATTGGAGGGATTCCTAGAGTGTCACCTGAAAGTGATGTCACATTATCCTATTAGGAGTGGAGTCATGAACTAGGATTGCAGGGACATCATAGAAGTCAGGAGTGACTTGTTTGGAGTAAACAAATACTTCCTTTTTGTCTGTTGCCCATCATCTTCAGTGGGTGTCCTGGAGTTCTAGTACTATGGAAGCAGGTGAGCCAAGGACTTGATTATGTCACTTCCTAGAAAACCTGGAAGAGCTGTCATGCCTCACTAGGAAGCATCAGAAAAAATTATAGTAAATCCACAGAGTTTTACTGAAGTGTTTCTGGCTATTCCTAGAGGGGTATGATGTCACTTCCAGGTTTCCCTGGGAATTAAGTCAAGCTGTCAACCAATGGTGATTTAATTTTTTTTTCTTTCTCTGGCTATCCAGTGAAAGGATTGGTGGGCAAGACCTGCTAGGCGCACAAGATCTCCTGCTGCTCCAGGGGGCACTTGGCAATCCTATCTGAGAGAGAAAAAGTTCTCTCTGCCGTCTTTACCACCCACATGCATAATTTTATGTGCCTTTTATCATGTCTCCCCTCAGTGGTTTGTTTTCCTAAGTTGAAAAAATTGAATGGAATGGAGTCTGTTTCTGTGCTTTCTAGCTGCTGTGCTTCAAGGGTCTGCTGAGGCCTTTAGCTCCAGCAACTCCAGCTAGGGAGGGAGTCAAGGCTGGAGAACCCAGCCTCCAGTCTCATTTTAAGTGCTGCTGCCCATGTCCCAGACGTGGCCCCCAGCACTGTGGATCCTGCTGCATGATAATAGCTAACCAAACAAACCTCACAACAGAGTGGAACGCCTGGTGAAAAGAACTCAAATCAATTTCAATCTAGGGCATCCCTAGCCTGTGGCCTCCTCTAGCATTTGCCATTTCCTTTTATAGCAGTCTGGCAGTAAAGGATGCCAAGCTCCAAATCTGCCCCAAGTGTCTTCTGTCATCTCTTCTTTATTATAACCTACATCTCATTCATCACCAACCCTTTTGCTCTTACCACAGAACTGGTGCATCTCACGTGTGCCAGGAGTGTCTTTCTTGGCCTTCTGCCTGAACCTGTCTCAACCCTCTGATCTTCCTTCCTGGCACCAGGATTCTCTTTTTAAAATTAATGAAACACTTTCTATTGGTATCACTGGAGACCAGAATTAGGTATGAACTACCCAAGTACCAACTTATTGACTGAGGTATGGACTACATATAAACAAATCTAGATCCAGGTGGGGTTGCCATGTTGGTCAGAAGCAACAGAACAAAGTTTGAATCCAGTGGCACCTTTAAGACCAACAGGCTACGTATCTGAAGAAGTGCGCATGTACACGAAAGCTTATGCCCAGAATGTAACTGGTGCCATTATATAAATCTAGACATTGCAAATCTAGACTCATAGTCATAAAGCAACATCAAGATGGGCAGCCGTGTTGATCTGTCTATAGCAGTAGAAAAAAGCCAGAGTCCAGTAGCACCTTAAAGACTGGCAAAATTTGTGGCAGGATATGCACTTTCGTGAGTCACTGCTCACTTCTTCAGACTCATAAAGCATTAGTTCAAAGGGACCTCAGAGGCCATAGAGTGCAGTCTTCTGTTCAGTGCAGGAATACACAGCTGCAGCTTCCCTAGCAGATGGCCAGTGCTTGAAGATCTCAAGTTAAGGAGAGCCCACCACCTGCCAAGGCAGTCTGCTTCACTGCTGAACAGCTCTTACCAGTTGGAAATGTCTCCTTTAGCCAAAATCTACTTCCTTGTAATGACCATCCATTAGAACTAGTCCTTCTCTCTGGAGCAAGAGACAACAAAGCTTCTCCATCTTCTATGACACAGCCCTCCAGATACTTGAAGACAGCAATCAGGTCATCCCTTAGCCTTCTCCAGGCTAAAAAAAATGCTCAGTTCATTCAATCTTTTCTCATTGGGTTTGATTTCCAGACCCCCTCACCATTTTAAAAGTGGAATTTAGGAGAAAGTCACTACAACTTGAAGCTGTAGTAATTTGAAAGAAGTCACTCTAGAGTTGCTAGCCTCTAGGTGGTGGCTAGAGTTCTTCTGGGATTATAATTAATCTCCAGGCAAAAGAGATCAGTTACCCTGGAGAAAATGGCTACTTTGGAGGGTGAATTATATGGCATTATACCCCCTGGCATCCCTCTCTTACCAAATCCCACCCTCCCCAGGAGCCATCTCAAAAATCTCCAGGAATTTCCTAATCTGAAGTTGACAACCCTATCCCTGTCATGGTGATATGGAGATTGGGTCCACTCCCCCCACCTGCTGCCACTCTGTAGATATCCCTTTGATCTGGATTTCAACTGGTTTATTTTTAATCTGGTTTAAAGGAGGAAGCTTGGGCAATGCCACAAGTGCTGCTCAGAATGGATATGACATCATGTAGATCTTGCCCTTTAATGTTGGGGGCTTCCTACTTTCCATGAAGAGGGGGAGATTCCTCTGTGGAAGCAGCCACTAACACATAGATCCTTGTCACATGTAGTGCCAAACCAGGTCTCCCCATCCTACACTTTTGCCTTTGGATTTTGAGGGGTACCCAAGTGTAAGACTACATTTATCCCTGTTGGAATTCTTTTTGTTAATCTTGGCATCCTGCCATGGATTCCATATCTTTAGTGGCTCCAGATGCTGGAGTCGATGGGGATGGTGTGGAGGCAGTTTCCAGTATCCCTTCTGTGATAAGTATAGCTTGTTAACTGGACCTCAGATTGAGGAGAAAGGACAGGATAGGAGCTTGGTAGATCTGGGCATTCTCTGTAGAGTTCATCTCAAAGGAACTGAAGCAGATGTCTTCTTCTCCTCCTCTTCCTCCTCCTCTTCCTCCTCCTTCTTCTTCAAGACAACAATAAAAGGAAAGTGGATGAAGCAATGCTGACTGATTCTTTTTCCTCAGAACATTTGCTATTTTTTTTGAAAGTTTTTGTGCAGTCATTCTGTGGACAATCTTCATTTCCTCTTCCAGGATGTATTTGGTTTGTTTTTACAACAAGAAGGCATTTGTAGAGCCAACAAACTGAGATACATCTTTGTTTCAGTTTGAAAGTTCAGGTGCAACAGCTGTCGTTCACGTGGCAGGAAATGCTTTGGGTGAAATCTTCCAAGCTGAACAGGCAGAATGTATTTATTTATTTACTTACAAAGTTTACATCCCACCTTTTTGCCCTTACAAGGGTTGCCAAGTCACTATTAATTTGAAACATACATGATAAAATTTCATTATAAAGCCATTAAAATAATCCTTTCCCAAACGTACCTCATTAAAGGTAGATTCAGGTGGGTAGCCATGTTGGTCTGAAACAGCAGAACAAAGTTTGAGTCCAGTGGCATCTTTAAGACCAACAAAGTTTCATTCATTCATTCATTCATTTCATTTCATTTCATTTCGTTCATAGACCTTTTTTGGCATATCATCAGTCATAACACAAATTAGATCATTGTACCATAAAAATTAAGGTCTAAGATTTGATATAAATTAGGTACAGTCAAGAATAGTACTATCTAAAATTTTGTATTTTAAGACCTTCCAGGGGCGTAGACTTTTGGAAATTCCGGGGGGGGGGGCCTCCTTAGCATGCGCGCAAAGCGCGCGTGCTCACTGGGGCAATGTTCTCCCCCCCGAAACCGCCGCGTCTCCCCAGGCCCTCCCGAGGCCCGCCAGCCACTGCTGCCGGTGCCTCTCTCTCTCCCCCCCAGCCACCCCTTCCCTCTCCCTCTCCAGCAGCGACAGCCAGGCCTCAGAAGAACCCAGGGAGGCACGGTGGCAGGTGCTCCATTTTTCCAGGGGTGGCTGAGCCCCCTCGGGAAATTTCGGGGGTGGCTCAAGCCCTCGAGCCCCCTTGCACTCTACGCCTATGAGACCTTCTGTAAGAAATTTGGCAACATTTGATCTCAGGATCAAGTCATTCAAAAGAAACTGGCATTTTGACCTATTACTCAAATAACATTTCAGGATGAAGCCAAGTTAAAAGCAATTTTTCACGAAGTAAACTACATAGGGGACATTGAACCATTATATGCTCAATTGTGTCCAGGGAATTAAAACCACAAGAACACAGCCGTTCTTGTCTTGGGATTTGATGGAATCTACCATAGAGTATTCTAGAAGGAAATGCATTAACCCTGGGCAGATGAAAGGCTCTGCGATAAAGAGGGATATCAAGATTATAGAAATATTGAGGCATCTTACCTAAGTGATTAGTGAGACTGAGCATGGCAGGGGAACAGATGTGAGGTTGGGTAGGGTGTAACTTTTGGAAATCAACATCTAAAAATCATTGTTTGATTAGTTTAAAAATATGGGATTCATTAGTTAAAGCTAGGTCTTCAAGAGGAACACCAAGTTCACTTAGTTTAGATATAATGATGGAGTCCCAGGAGGAATTATGCAGTTCTTTTAGCAAAAAGGATAAAAGGGAGCCCTATTCAGCTCTCCATAGAGCCTAAACCAGTAGCGTATCGTTGAGATCCAGGCCTTGTTCTCAATTAAATTTTGGCAAACTTCAGAGCAGATTGCAGAGAAAGGCATGCATTTGGGGACAACCATTATTTGCCTAAGAAAGATCGCTTGGATATTCTCTACATCACAGATAAAAGCAGTGAGCCAAATAGGGAACAAACTTTTGTGTGCATGCATACTTCTTCAGTGTTTGGGCACACGAAAGCTTATACCCAGAATAAAACTTTGTTGGTCTTAAACAGGCCGCTGGACTCAAACTTTGTTCTGATACATTAAAATAACTTTTAGAAGAGTTTTAAAACAGAGTTAAAATACACATAAAACAGTTAAAATTTAAACAGTTAAAATACATACAAAACATAAAACATTACTTAGGAAGGAGGGAATCATCAAGGGAATGCCAAACAAAAGAAAAAAAGTCTTCACTTGCTGGTGGGAGACAGCAACAGAACGGGACAAACAAATCTCCCTGAGGAGAGAGTTCCAGGCCTTTGGTGCCATGACTGAGAAGGCCTTCTCCTGGCTTGCCACCCACCAAATCTGAGAAGGCGGGGACACCTGGAGCAGGATCTCCTAAGATCACCGTAATAGTTGGGCAGGTTTATAAGGAATTAGGCACTCCTTCAGGTATGTTGGTCCCAAGCCACATAGGGTCAAAGCCAGGTCAAGACCAGCACCTTGAATTGGGCCCAGAAACAAATTGGAAACCAGTGTAGGTGGGCCAAGTTTGGAGTGAGATGATCCCAATGACCCACTCCAGTCAACATCCTGGCTGCAGCATTCTGTACCGGCTGAAGTTTCCAAACACTTTTTGAGGGAAGCCCCAAGTAGAGTGCATTGCAGTAATCTAATCTGTATGCAACCAGGGCATGCACCATGGTGGATTGCTTGCTTGTGGTGTTGTAGACCCAATTTGCTCGATAGGCCTAGCCTGGTGTTTTCACGGAAGGTGTTACACAGAACATAAATCGCCACTGAACTGAGTCATTTGGGTGCCTTCATGAAAGATCAACCTAGTGACTATTCTTCCAGACAGTGTTCTCTGCAAGGGTGGTAGAATGGTCTGAGGAACTCTGAATGATGTTCAACCAGTGCTAGTGGATGATGTTGACCTTTTTCAAACTGCCTTTGCATTCTATTTTAGACAAACCCATTTTAGTGGAATTTTTTTACCTGGCTGCTAGTAGAATTTATTGACCTGTTCATACAAACCTGCTTGTGTCAGGTTAGCAAAGCATGTTTGAGCCGCTTTTGAGGGAAACTGCTTTTTTTCCATTTTCAACCCCTTTGTTGTGCTTGTGAACCACTGTGGTGGGCTGTTTAAAATGTCCATAGTGCTTCCTACAATGCCACTTACTGCCCCACCCTTTTTTGCTGCCCAGTCTTCCTCAGACTTTTAAAAACGTTCTAAGGTGAGTGCTATAGCATCACTGAGATGCTTTGACTCCATTGTCAATGCATCTCCATGGTGCTGCTATAGCACTTCAGTGCTATGATGGTTTAGCACTATAGCACTCACCTGAGAACATTTTTCAAAAGTCTGAGAAAGATTGCGCAGAAAAAACGGGTGGAAAAAAGCAGCACTGTTTAAAATGATCCTAGTGCTTCAGAGACTGCTCATTAATGGAAGGAAATTTGTCGTATGAAACCTCCATTCCCATACTGCTTTACTCAAAATCAGGCCAACAATAAATAACATCCAGTTTCAAACGGCAGCGTGAAAAGTGCTATCATTTGGAGAAGAAGAAAATGGGTGCCAGGAGGAAACCCATTGGCAGGCTTCAGAATAACCACAGGTGCCATGCTGGGGAACACTGATCTACCGTGCAATCCTAAACAGAGTTATACCCATCAAAATCAATGGGCTTAGAGGGCTGTGACTCTGTTTTAGCTTGTGCCACTAGCTGTTCCTAGCAACCTTTCGCTGTAGAAGGATAAATCTGGAGTTATCATTAACTGTGGCAGAGCGTGTGGTCGAACTTTGTTTTTGATGCTGAAGGACACATCAGGAGCTGGATCTCGTAGAAGGCAAGTGGTGATACAATTGTTGCTGCTGCCAAATTAGCTGCAGTCCTCCTCCTGAAATGTGCAGAGGGCACAAACCCAGACATTTGCCCTGCACGTGCCCAAGACACCTTGTTGCCTAAAGTTGCTCCTATCATTTCCATCTCCTCTCCTTCTGTAGCGGGCTAAAATGATGAATGACTGTGAATCATTTCCAGATGGCCTCACCATGGAGGAAAACATTTCCACTTGATTTGATACGCCATGTTCTGATTTGCCCCTGGCAATCGGTATTCCTTGAATCAGAAAAAGATTTTTGTTAGACGACGCTGCCTGATTATGAAAACTAACCAATTATGTTACGATTGACTTTTCTTTATTTGATTTGCTCCTACCTCTGTGGTCTCAGCCCTTTTCTTGGTGGCTGATTTGCATCCCGAGGGAGCCAGCTTGATCATTACGATAGGATGCTGCAATGCTATATTTAGCAGGCGTCCACACCCAGCAGTCAATCCACCGCACTACCCTGACTCTCATATGCCAACTGAATAGCTGTCATCTGTGCATCCCATACAAGTACTTGCCATACAGCTACGTGAGTATAGCCTGGAAAACATTTGTCCTAAAGCTGGTTCTTGTCAAGAGTTGCAGTGTGGGATATATAGTGGTGGTGGAAAGTGCTGACAAGTCACAGCCAGCTTACAGTCACCCCATAAGATTATCAGAGCAAGAGCTGTTAAGAGGTGGTTTATCATCGCCTCCTTTTGCAGAGCAATTCTGGAGTTCCTTGGTGGTCTCCTGTCCAAGTACTAACCAGGGCCAACCCATCTTTCACCGCAATGAAGGAGGAGGAAGAGGAGGAGAAGATTGGATTTATACCCTTCCCTTCCCTCAGAGTCTCAGAGAGGCTTACAATCTCCTTTCCTTTCTTCCTCCCCTCAACACACACCTTGTGAGGTAGGTGAGGCTGAGAGAGCTCTTTCAAGAACTGTCCTTGAGAGAACAGCTCTGACAGAGCTATGACTTGCCCAAGGTCATCCAGCAGCCATATGTGGAGGAGTGGGGAATTAAACCCAGTTCTCCCAGATTACAGTCCGCATTCCTAACCAGTACACAAAACCCAACACAACTTATATCATTCTCCTCTCCTCTGTTTTACCTTCACAACAGCCCTGTGAGGTGGGCTAGGCTGGGTGTGTATGACTGGCCCATGGTTACCCAGCAAGCTCCCACGGCACAAGTTTCAGATCTGGGTTTGACTACTGCACCATGCTTGGCTCTCAAATATGGACTTGAGGGATAAGGTCTGGTTAGAGTCGGATAGAACTTCTTTGTAGGGAAAACCACAAAACTCACACGTAGATCATAACATGGGACAATCAGACAAGCGTCCGCTTTGCACGTATATATGTGCAGGGAACCCTCACCTAATTCTGCACTGTTGGAACTGAGCAATGTATGTGGAGCAAAAATAAGGTAGTGCTCAGATCAGGACTTTTTCCTGTATTGAAATGCTGTAACAACGAATTAAAAATCTGGTGAAGATAGATGGGTCATCCGCTGATGTTGGCAATGGATTTCTTTTGTTTGGAATGGAAGGGCATGCAAGAATCAGGTAACTGCATTTGATCGAAATTGACTGAAAAACAATACATAACCACTGGGGGCCAGTGAAGAAAGAGTTAAACTGTTGGAAAGCCCCCTGAAGACCCAGCTCTTTGTCTCCAGGATGCTAAACTCTTAGGTGCTTCAGCAAACCGATTTTGCCATCTCTCTCTGGTCCCCCCCCCCCCACGCTGCTCTTTTACTTACTCAATGGTTTTCAGCATGGTGATTGCAATGAGCATGCTCAGACTTCACATGGCTGTCCTGTTCTTAAAGTTTGCAAATTAATATTTTTCTGCATGCATACACAGACAGAAATGCCTTTCCTGACTGTAGAGGTGCTTGAGGAATCCTTGTGGGGGTGGAGAAAGAATACATGATTTGTTGATGCTCATGCGCATGGGTGTGTATGCTGTGAAGGAGATTTCCAGACTCGCATCCTGAATACTATGAGCTCTCAGGGACTTGAGCAGGCTTGTGTTTCCCATTTCCCTCTGCTCTTTTTCTCCTTGACAACCCTCTGCCACATCCCATATTCTATGACTTTAGGAGCATGCTTAGTCCTTATCATGCAATGTTTTTTGGTTTATTTATTTATCTACTTCATTTATATGCTGTCTTTCTCCCTACTGGGGATCCTCCCTTTTATCCTTACAACAACCCTGTGAGGTAGGTTAGGCTGAGAGCGGGTGACTGGTCCATGGTCATCCTTCAAGCCTCCAGGGCAGAGAGTTAATTTGAACCGGGATCTTCCAGAACCTGGTCCATCTCCTACACCACAATGGTTAATGTACAAAGACGTAGTTTCCTGACTTCCTTTGCTGTTGTTGTGAATATCATGAGCCACCTACTTTACTATTAGAGTTTGTAAAAACCAACCAACCTGAAATTATACAACTCTATAAGTAAAAAGTCCCCAATGATCATGTCTTCTAAGCCTTCCTTCCTGCTTCCATTTTCAGATGACAAATGGCATTCACACAGGAGAAAGGAGTACTTTAAAGATACATCTGGACTGTTCTTCCTTTCTGCTGAAGTATTGTTGCTTCGTTCTAGACAACTGCTTCAGTGACACCACTGCAGGCTGGTACTACTGGGACAGTTCCATGGAAGCTGCCTGTATGACAAAGCAACCTGCTGCATTCATCAGAAAGGGAACAGGAACAGCCACACTCGGCGGAATTTGAACAGACTCAGTGCAGCCCTAAGTGGAGTTACACCCTTCTAAGTCTGTTGAAACCAATGAGCTTAGAAGGGGGTAACTGTTTAGGATTGCACTTGCACTCTCTTTTTTGTCATCTAGTCACAGCTGACTTATGATGACCCCTGGTGGAGTTTTCAAGGCAAGAGACGTTCAGAGGTGGTTTGCTATTGCCCACCTCTGTGTCATGACCCTGGCTTTCCCATCCAAATACCAACCAGGTCCAACCCTGCTTACCTTCCAAGCTCTGATGAGACTGGGCTATCCATGACTATCTAGGTCAGAGCATGGTTTCCCTCAGCCTTGCCATTTGCTTGCTTCAAAATGGCAATCCCTACCCCATTCAGCTGTCCCACTCACCCTTGTGTCTGGGCTCCTTGGGAGAACTGTGTGTGAGGGGGAGGCAGAAATGACATGCAACACATTGACGTCATACCCAAGTGAAAGCCCAGATGTGATGTCACCACATCAGTCACCCATCTGGAATATCACGATAATGCTACTGTAGAGTTCTAGGAGACATCGAGAGCATCAGCTGATCTGTGTTAGGGTTGCCAGTCCCCAGGTGGTGCCTGGAGATCTCCCACTATTACAACAGATCTCCAGGCAATGGTGATCAGTTCACCTGGAGAAAATGGCCACTTTGGAAGGTAGACTCTATGGCATTATACCCCACTGAAGTCTATCCCCTCCCCAAATCATGCCCTCCTCAGACTCCACCCCTAAAATTTCCAGGTATTTCCCAGCCCAGAGTTGGCAATCCTATTCTGTGATGTCATTTCCCCTTCTTGCTTCACCCAAAACAACAGGATAGGATTGCTGGTTTGCAGGTGGAGCCTAGGAATCTCATAGAATCGTAGAGTTGGAAGGGACTTCCAGGGTCATCTAGTCTAACCCCCTGCACAATGCAAGGAATTCACAAATACCTCCCCCTCCACATCCTCAGTGACCGATGTTCCACACCCAGGAGATGACAAAAAACCTCCATGACCCCTGGCCAAACTGGCCTGGAGAAATTCTCCCAGAATTACAACTCATCTCCAGATGACAGAGGTCAATTCTCCTGGAAAAAATGGCTGCCTTGAAGGGTGGACTTTATGGCATAATATCCCACTGAGGTCCCTGCCCTCCCTGAATCCTCCCCTCCCCAGGCTCCAGCTCAAATCCCCAGGCATTTCCCCAACTGGCACTGGTAACCCTACTCCTGGGATGCCAGCCAGTGACCTAGCAGCCCTAATTGCACCGTAAATCCCTCCTGACTTGCCAGATGAATTTCTATGGTTATCTCTGGAGGACAAAACATTTCAGTTGTTCTCAATACAGGCTGCTGTTTTGCAATTTAATCTTCCAGAGATCCACATGTGAGCCTTTTAAGCATGGCAGGTCTCTCACTTGCCCTCCAGGAGTGCCATCCTGAGCAGAGTTACACCCTTCTACGTCCACTGTGGAGGATGCCACTGTCTATAAATCCCTCTACCTCCTACAAAAACTAGCACCCATTTACCTCCCCCCCCAACCCACTGGGTCAAACTCGATCAGAGCTGTTTTCCCACCCGCCTGTCATCTTTTGTTTATTCATGACAGCTGCTGTTCATTTCAGGAAGCAAAACACCACACTACCTCTTTGAACTTTAGCTTGCATCTTGCTATCTGCCACAGGAAGTACCCTTGACCATGAATATTTCCAGCAGACCACGATAAGCGGAGTGCAGATCTTTGGTGAGGGCCTTTGCAGACTTGTTTACCTAACGATAACCACAAGTGTTTGTGTATTGATAATATTGCAAATGTCCTGTGGTCAGAAGGCCTCTAGAAAAATGTGGTGACTGCTTTTGTGACGGAAGCATGTGGATCTATAAAGGTAAACAACATGTCCCATTAAAAACATACCATGGTAATCTTTGAAGAGTACATTTAAATTACTGAAAACACTCTTGATTGTGTCCTGCTCACCATACGTCGTTATGGCCAGAATTAACATCCATTACTCTTTCATTAGATATCCTACTCTAACTCTCCAAGGATGCCTGACATTTGGGTCTCCACACAAGGTTGCCAACGGCCTGGAGAAATGTCCTGCCCTTTAACAGGCTTGTGCGTATTTAAAGAGCTGTCAAGTTACAGATGACTTATGGTCAGGGGTCCTTTCGTAAAAAAAGAGGTGCAGGAGCTCATTAGCATAACTCATTTGCATATGCCACACCCCCTGACGTCACCGGAAGTGTCAAAAGGTCACACATCCCTGACGTCATGGGCAGTGTGTCAGAAGGCAAGACGGGAGGGAGGGAGGGAGGGGGAAGGAAGGAAGGAAGGAAGGAAGGGGGGAGGGAAGGAGGAAGGGGGGAAGGAACAGGAAGGTAGGTAGGTAGTTGGGGGGGAGAGAGAGAAGAAAGGAAGGAAGGAAGGAAGGAAGGGGGGAGAGAGGGAGGAAGGGGGGGAAGGAAGGAACAGGAAGGTAGGTAGGTAATTGGGGGGAGAGAGAGAAGGAAGGGAGGAAGGGGAGAGGAAGGGAGGAAGGGAAAGGGGAAGGGAGGAACAGGTAGGTAGGTGGGGGGAGAGAGGGAAGGAAGGGAGGGGCGCTTCTCCCCCCCACTGGGGCTGGTATTTCCCCCCCCCCTTGCTTGGGCCTGAGTGGCGTTAAGCCACTCAGGCCCGGCTTCTCCCTCCCTTGGGCCCCGGGAACTGTTGAGTGCGGGAGGGAGGGGGGGTTCTGGGGCTGACTGGGGGAGGGAGGGTTTATTTCCCGGGGCCAGCGGCCAGCCGCGGCCCCGGGGAAGCGACTGGGGGCGGGAGGTTTTTTTTTTCTGGGGCCGGCGGCCAGCCGCGGCCCCGCGGGAGCGACTGGGGGCGGGACGGGGCTTGCTCGGCGGGGCCGGCGGCGGCCAGCCGCGGCCCCGCGGGAGCGACTGGGGGCGGGACGGGGCTTGCTCGGCGGGGCCGGCGGCGGCCAGCCGCGGCCCCGCGGGAGAGACTGGGGGCGGGACGGGGCTTGCTCGGCGGGGCCGGCGGCGGCCAGCCGCGGCCCCGCGGGAGCGACTGGGGGCGGGACGGGGCTTGCTCGGCGGGGCCGGCGGCGGCCAGCCGCGGCCCCGCGGGAGCGACTGGGGGCGGGACGGGGCTTGCTCGGCGGGGCCGGCGGCGGCCAGCCGCGGCCCCGCGGGAGCGACTGGGGGCGGGACGGGGCTTGCTCGGCGGGGCCGGCGGCGGCCAGCCGCGGCCCCGTGGGAGAGACTGGGGGCGGGACGGGGCTTCCTCGGCGGGGCCGGCGGCGGCCAGCCGCGGCCTTGGAGAAGGCGGTGGGGGCGGGACGGGGCCCGCCCGGCCCCGCCCCCCGGCCCCTTCTCTCCCGGAGCGGCGCTCCGGCTCGCTCCGGCCCCAACGGAGCCCTGCTTATGGTGAACCCCATAGGTTTTCAAGGCAAGTGATTAAACAGAGATGGTTTGCCATTGCCTGCCTCTGCAAAATCTTCCCTGGTGGTCTCCCATCCAAGTACCAACCCTACTTAGCTTCTGAGATCTGATGAGATTAGGCTATACTATACAATTCCACATCCCAACAATGCTCCCTCTAAACTGTGGAGTCTTGTGAGCAAAAATTCTACTTTGTGAGCTACTGGCATGAAAGTTGTGAGTGAGCAATTTGGCTGCTGCATAAATTAGTTTGCTCTGGAGCCATCCTTCCTGAGCTAAGACAAAGACGTGTGAGCTGGAGGCTAAAAAACTGCGAGCTAGCTCACACTAACTCAGCTTCGAGGGAACACTGTTCCCAGCATAGGCTTAATGAGGTGTTATTTACCAAGTGATGTTATTTTCCTCCGTACCATAAAAAGCTACAATTGCCCATTTCAACATGTTAAGCTTCTCTTAAAGGGCAGGGCATTTTTTTCTCCAGGTTGTTGGAAATTACCTTTTCAACAGACTGGGCGGGGGTGGGGGGGTGGGGAGGATTGGGTCCCGCCAGAGTTGTTTTGGGTTTTTTTGCTCAGTTTCTCCCAGTTCATCTCCTTATTACAGCCCCACCCCATGCAAGACCCATGATCGCCGGCATAATGTTTTTGGTGGTCTTCTTCTTCATTCAGGAAGGATGGCTCCAGAGCAGACTAATTTATGCAGTAGCCAAATCGCTCGCTCACAACTTTAATGCCAGTAGCTCAAAAGGTAGAATTTTTGCTCACAAGACTCCACAGCTTAGAGGGAGCATTGGTCACAGCTAGGGTAGCCAGCTCTGGGTTGGGAAACTCCTAGAAATTGGGGGGGGGGGGAGGTGGACCCTGGAGAAGGTGTGTTTGGGATGAGACCTCAGTAGGGATGTGCTGCCATAGAGGGGGCAGGGCACATTTGTGCGGGGGTGTCACCCTTCCCAGACTCCTCATGACTATGGGCCTGGTGCATCTACACAAGTCTCTCAGTTCTTGCTTACGCCCAGAATTGAACTTCGTTGGTCTTGTAGATGCCACTGGACTCAAACTTAGTTCTCACATCTGTTTGTTAATGCTTGTATTTGTGTGCTAATTTACTGCTAGTCACAGATCTTAGCAACCGCTTTAATCCAGTCTCAGCTATAATCACCCAGTTACTTATACATCTTGACTCTAACTAGCCCTTCCTGGCAACTAACCCTCCTACCTCTATGTAATGGTTGAGGAAGTCCTGTTTCAGTGTATCTGAAGAAGTGTGCGTGCGCACAAAGCTCATACCTTGAATAAAACTTTGTTGGTCTTAAAGGTGCCACTGGACTCGAACTTTGTTTGGGAAGTGAAAACAACTCACTGTAGCTGATGCCTGGTGACAACAGAGGCCCAAATCCACCCACTGATGGGAGTATAGCTAGAAGATTCAGAGGACTGTATAATTTTTCTTACAAAACTCCAGCACTTTAATTGCAAAACTGAGAACACTTTCCCTGGGAATGAGACCCGTTGAATAAAATAGGACCCACTTCTGAGTGGGCCTGCTTCGGCCTGCTCTCTTTCTGTACCCTAAAAAACTCGTGGCTCTTTTACATTTGCACAGGCCTTTTCTCTTTGTTTTCATCTCTAAAAAGATATTTTAAATATTTTTAGTGTGTGTGTGTGGCAAAGTAACAGCTGACTTACAGCGACCCTGTGGGGTTTTCAAGGCAAGAGACATTCAGAAGTGGTCTGCCATTGCCTGCCTCTGCATCACAGCCCTGGTATTCCACAAGCTGTGTGTGATGTGACTGTGAAGAAAGTTAATGTGATATTAGGATGCATTAACAGAAGCATTGTGTCCAGGTCATGAGAGGTGGTAGTTCCGTTCTATTTTGCTATGGTCAGGCCTCACCTGGAGTACTGTGTCCAGTTTTGGGCACCACATTTTAGAAAGGATGTTGACAAGCTCGAGCGTGTCCAGAAGAGGGCAACCAGGATGGTGAGAGGGTTGGAATCCAAGTCTTATGAGGAAAGGATGAAAGAGTTGGGTATGTTTAGCCTGGGCAACAGAAGGCTTAGAGGGGACATGATTGCAGTCTTCAAATATTTGAAGGGCTGTCATGTAGAAGATGGAGCAGGTCTATTCTCTCTTGCTCTGGATTGCAAGACTAGATCTAATGGGTGGAAATTACAAGGGAGTTGATACCGGCTAAATATCAGGAGGAACTTCCTAACTGTAAGAGTGGTTGAGCAGTGGAACAGACTGCCTCGGGAGGTGGTGGATGCTCCTTCACTGGACATTTTCAAGTGGAGGCTGGACGATCATCTTTTGGGTATGTTGTAGGGCGGTCTTTCAGCTATGCTCCTGCAGAGTGCAGGGAGTTGGACTAGATGACCTGCAAGGTCCCTTCCAACTCTAACATTCTATGATTCTATGATTCCCTGAAGGTCTCCCATCCAAATACTAGCCAGGGCAAACCCTTCTTAGCTTCTGAGATGTGTGAACAAGCCTGGGCTATCCAAGTCAGGGCAATGATTTTTCTAAGATAGGAAAATTAAGTGAATGGCTTCTTGCCAATAAAAGAGTTTTAAAGTGCCATGAAATAATTAGTACAGTTCATCATCAGTTAGGGCAATCTTAAAATGCCTTGATGGAAAAGGCAGAGCTAAGTGTCGGATGACATTTCTCTCCTTGTAATTAATGGCATTTTTAAAAATGCCCAATGCTTTGCATGTTTACTTGCAAACAAACACACTGAGTCCAACGGGGTTCACTCCCAAATCCCAAGGATGTTTGCAAAAAAAATACAGCCCAGATGTAAGCTTGCAAGACTGTGACAAATGCCCGTGGCAAAAAGTGAGCGTGCAAAATTATTGTGAATAAAGAATGCTCATTATGGTGCCCCAACAAATGTTACTGTACAGGATCCTGCAGAAATTGTGTGCCTGAAAATAATGCAAAATACTTTTGCAGTTTTCTTAACACAAGAAGTATGTTTTTGGAAATGTAAACCACAAAAATTATTTAGCACCTGGAATCATTCCATACATAAATGGATTCCATACATAAATTGCCCAGGAGCTAAGCCACCTTGAGGGCTATCTGTGGGGGAAAGGTGGGGTACCAATCTTTTAAATGAATAAAGATGTTTTAAGAAGAAGAGAAGAAGAGATTGGATTTATACCCTGCCCTTCACTGCCCAAAGGAGTCTCAGAGTGGCTTACAAACTCCTTTCCCTTCCCTTCCCCACAACAGATACCCTGTGAGCAGTGTTCCCTCTAAGCTGAGTTAGCGTGAGCTAGCTCACAGTTTTTTAGCCTCTGGCTCACACATTTTTGTCTTAGCTCAGGAAGGAAAGCTCCAGGGAAGGGATTTCAAGGGATTTCTAATGCCATAGAGTCAACCTTCCAAAGTTGCCATTTTCTCCAGGTGAATTGATCTCCTTAGCCTGGAGATCAGCTATGATCCTAGGAAGTCTCCAGCCTCCACCTGGAGGTTGGAAACCCTAAAACACCCATATACTGCAATTCTAGATTCAGGTGAGTATCCATGTTTCATTGTATCTGAAGAAGTGTGCATGCACACGAAAGCTTATAGCTTGAACAAAACTGTGTTGGTCTTAAAGTTGCCTCTGGACTCAAACTTCGTATTGCAACCCGAAGTAGAGTTACACGTTTCTGATTCAGTTGAAGCCAATGGGCTCAGAAGGCTGTGACTCTTCTTAGGATTGCATGGTAACCAGCCTTAGTTTGTAAACAGAAGTTCATTCGGGGGGCATTTAAAAATCCAGAGCCATCACAAAAGCAGAAGCTGGACGAATGTTTCTCTCTGAATGGGTATTGCTTTGCATGGTAGACGGCAAACATAGGCTCGGGTTATTAGTCAAAGGTGGGATGCTGTTTTGGTTTTGTGTGCAAAGATCAGAGTGATGGGTGTTCTCTAACCACAGATGAAGTCACTGCAGCAAAGAGCCAGGTACAAATATACTTTCAGATATCCAGCACTCACGTCAGGCAGGAAGTTTCTCACCGAGACATATCAGCGCAATTGCTGATTGGAAACATGAGGTGAGAACATTGTGGAGGACACTGTTTTCAGTTGTGCAAGACATTGGCAGCGTTGACAGCACTTCCTTCCTGCCTTCGCTAGAGTGGGGTGTTTATTTTTCACAGCAACCCTGGGGTTTCTTGTTAGGTTTCCTTGATGAAAAGATTAGTTACAGTGGACCAGGTTACTCTGAACCGAGCAGCTTGCCTGCTATTTCCAAACTTGCCTTGTGTGCAACTGCCTGGAATATGTCATATTCTTGGTTTGCATGGATCAACATGCCCTGACATGGATGGTCTAGACTAGCTTGATCTCATCAGATCTCGGAAGCTAAGCGTGGTTGTTCCTGGTGCAGACTTGGATGGGAAACCACCAAGGAAGTCCAGGGTTGCTATGCAGAAGGCAGGCAATGGCAAACCAACTCTGAACGTCTCTTGCCTTGGAAACCCTACGGGGTCACCATAAGTCAGCGGCAACTTGACGACACATTACATGGTGCCCATATGGATCAGCATGGTCCATGTGATCCTGGATCACAAGTTGCACAGGTGCAAAGCCACTTAGTATGATGTTCATCTTGAACGAAGAACAACAATGGCAAGGCAATAAAATGAGGGGGTTCGAGTCTTGGGAGTAATGAGGCATTTGATCCCAGAAAGATCAGTTGAAAATCATATTCACATCAAAGTTCTCAACTCTATACTTGTGCAGATGCTTGTTCCATGTGTGGAGCAGCTTGTGAAAGGGAGGTGGGGATGATTTATGCTAATTTCTATTAAGCATCAGCCCCCACTCTGCATTAGGGCTACCAGCCTCTAGGGAAGACCTGGGGATCACCTGTAATTACAGCTCATCTCTAGACTACTGAGATCAGTTCCCCTGGGGAAAATAGACACTTTGGACAGTGGACTCTATGGCATTGTACCCCACTGAGGTCCCTGTCCTTCCCCAAATCTCCAGGAATTTTCCAGTCTGGAGTTGGCAACCCTACTTTGCATCCAACTTTATTGTTGAAGGTCCTTTAACTTTAAAAAGCAACTTTTTGGAGCACAGACTACTGCAGGGGCTAGGGAAGAGATCTGTCCAGTAAATTGGTTTCCTTCATGGAGTACAAGATGAGTTTTCTCATGGTTTGTTGACATCATCCTTTCTCCTGCCCTGCTCTTTTCACTATGATTTCTTATCAGTATTTAATGGTAGCTGAAACAGAAGAAGAGTGGGTATTTATGCTTTTCTCTACCTTAAGGGGTCTCAGGCTGTGGTCAGACATGCCATTTGGTGCAGAGGGGAAACGAGCCTATTTCCCCTGGTGGAAATTGACACTGCATTGCACGATCACACATCCTTTGTAGCTGTGGGCTCAGCCCATCACTGCCTGATCAGACAGCACGTTCAGGCAAGTGTTTGTGGGGTTTTTTTTGCCTTTTGTTTCCTATGTGCATAAACAAAGAATTGCACCTCCGCACTGAGGGTTCCCCATGGAGTATGTGGTTATATGCATACTGCTATGCAAGGGAAAAAAACAGCACTGAATCGGGATGGAATGAGCAGACCATCCTGATGGCATGAGAGCATGCTTGAGTGATCAGACCATCCATAGCCCATCTGTAGCCCGCCCATAGCCTGTTCATAGCCCATAGTCCATAGCCCATCGGCAAGCATTAGGACCGGACTTTCCCCAATGTCTTTTAACTCCGCTTCCGTGGCGGGGCAGCACGGGGATACTGATGGCTGTGGGACATTTCCCAGATGTTGCTGTCTGATTGTGCCATTTAGATCCATCAGGAATTCAAAGCTGAGTCGGATCTAAGGGCACGTCTGACTGCAGCCTCAGGGGATTATCTACACATTATAAAATCCTCATGTTTATTGGAGAATAACATGACTTCGTTTCACATATGTGATGGGAGTTCTGTGCCTCTCAGATGTGCATCAGCTCAAGCATATATTTGAATATTTGGTCGTGGAAAGTGCCATCAAGTCATGGCACGTTTGGGCAAGTGTTGGGTTGGGGGGGGGTTGCCTTTTGTTTCCTATGTGCATAAATGAAGAATTGCACTTCCTCACTGAGGGTTCCCCATGTGGTTATGCACATACGGCTAAGCGAGAAAAAAGAACAGCACTGAGTCAGGATGGAATGAGCAGACCATCCTGATGGCATGAGAGCATGTTTGAGTGATCAGACAGGGGAAAGTCCATTTGTGGCCCATCGGCAAGCATTAGGACCAGACATACCATGGTGTCTCACTCTGTGTCTGTCAGGCATTCAGAGCTGAGTCGGATTTAAAGACATGTGTGACTGTGGCTTCAAAGCAGCTTACAATCACCTTCCCTTCCTCTCCCCACAATAGGCAACTTGTGAGGTAGGTGGGGTTGAGAGAGTTCTGAGAGAACTGTGACTGGCCTAAGGTCACCTGGTAGGCTTTATGTAGAGGAGAGAGGAATAATGTTTCCCTCACATTATGGTAGTAATCCACAGCTGAACTGACAGGAAAGTGCCAGCGTCTTGAGGCAATTTCCCCTTTATTATGTTGCATTCTGAATTGCCAAGCCAATTGAGAAAATTGTAGCAGCAAATGTTCTCTCCAGTACCACAGGCCTGTCAATGGACAGTGGACCTCTAAGATTCATTTTAGGTATGAGGTTGTTGTTCCTCCCACAATCATTTCCACACCAAAAAAGGGAATATTGAAACTATTCTACCCATTGGGATTGCTGTAACATTGCGGTTATTTATCTAAAGCCTGCTTTTTGACCAATGTAGGTCAATTACAGTAAAAAAAAAAAAACTTTTAAATTCTATGTAATAAGAACAGCAAAAAGACAAAATTAAGTATACTGATCAGTTAAGATAAAAAGAGAAGCAGATCTAACAGAAATTTATCCAGGAAATCATTAATAATCATTACTAATTGCCATTATCAATTAATTATTAATAACAATGACTTATAATTAACCATTATATGGTCTTTGGGCTATGATTTGTATCACTGATTGGTTTTATTCTTGTTATTTATGTGATAAATGATTAATGATCTATACAAATGTTACTGTGAAATCAGGATTAGATAACACCCTACTGGGATCTCATAGATTTTTAAACTTGAAAGATGGTGTATATTTTTTTAAAAAAAAATAGACATGTAAATTGTTCAGATAGGGTCAGCTCTCAACCAACCTTAGGCACAGGATGTCTTAAACATCTCCTCCCTTTGTTTAATATTTGGATACCCTTTTACATCCAGGTAGTTACAGCTGGAATCCTAAAAAGACTTTCCTTACAGTAGGACCCACTGAATAAAAGAGGACAACTCTGTATAGATCTGGTTATGGTTGCGCCCTATGTTTTCTATAAAATTGTATGAAGAAAATGTATTGGAGAAAATATCCATTCTAAAAAGCTGATGGGTGGACATCATACGCACCCTGATCTTTGCAAGTGGGATAGACATAGCCCTCTTCAAACAGCTGCATTTGGGTGACGGGAGGTGTCAGAACTGGAATTAACACAGAGATCTGACTGTGTTAATCGAGACCTAAATAAGGATTAAAGCTTCTTTTCCCACTGTGAATGTACATTATTTTTGTATCCTAGGCTTCCCCATGCAAAATCGTTATCAGCAAATGTCCCTTTAAGAGCTCTTGAGCAAACATTTCCTCACCCTTGTGTCCCACAATTCTACAAGGATTTGATGAAGTCTGGTAATAATCTGAGAAATCTCAGCTTTCTAATTTTTTTAATACACTTAAATGATTTTCAGATGGGCTCTTTAAACTATTTTGGTATCTGATGGAGAATGGGGTTATTTTTGCATTTCTAACAGGCACACGTTTTAATCTGTTTGATTCTGATGTTGCCCCTTTTATTTTTTCATTTCAAATGTCATAAAGGGCAAGCACTATTGTCCTTTTTTTGTGAAAGCACTATTCTTTACGATTTTGTTGTGTGGTTACATATTTGAGTTGAGGGCGATGCTATCTGAACTGTTTGTAGTACTTCACAATGGTCCGCTTTATTTTCCCCACACATTTCTATGTGGTTTTTTTAAAAAACAAAAACAAACCTGAAGCATTTTTTGATATACTGATATATCACAAAATTGGCAGAAATTAACCAAAAAACGGCGGGCACTGTGGAAAAACACAGCACCATCAGAAGTTCCAAATCCCACCCAAACGCCTTGTGCATACATTTAAAAGATCTCATCTGAAAATGGCCCCCTTGAAATGATCCCACCTCCCTTTTGCAACATTTAGGACCAAACCTGGTTCAAAATGGGACAATACCTTCAGGTTAAAGTGCCCTAAACCAAAACTGTTTTAACTTTCCATCTATCAGCAGATGGAGAACAACAAATTCCCGTGGGGATTTGTCCCGTAAGCAAATGAGCAAATATTAGAGGCGATGGCAACTTGGATGTTGTGATCCACAGTTGCATTGGCAGGAGGTAAGATCATTCCTTTATTATTCACTGGAAAAGACAGTATCAAGCTTAGGAAATCTATCTTTAAGGAAAATATGGGGTTCACGGGAATCATGGGAGCGAGGACAGTTTGGAAATTCCTTCCCAAATTCCAGTTCTTTTCCTTGAGTGTAATGTGAGGTATCCTGGATTTGAGAAGACTGATTTTTTTTCTCCTACTTTTTCATCAAATCATAGAATGTTACAGTTGGAAGGGACCTTGCAGGTCATCTAGTCCAACCCCCTGCCCTCTGCAGGAGCATAGCTGAAAGATAGCCCTACAACATACCCAAAAGATGGTCATCCAGCCTCCACTTGAAAACATCCAGTGAAGGAGCACCCACCATCTCCCGAGGAAGTCTGTTCCACTGCTCAACCACTCTTACAGTTAGGAGGTTTTTCCTAATATTTAGCCGATATTGTCTCCCTTGTAATTTTCACCCTTTATTTGTTTGTTTGTTTATTATCTTTAATTTATATCTCACCTTCCTTGCCGAGGGATCTAGTCTTGCAATCCAGAGCAAGAGAGAATAGATCTACTCCATCTTCTACATGACAGCCCTTCAAATATTTGAAGACTGCAATCGTGTCCCCTCTAAGCCTTCTGTTGCCCAGGCTAAACATACCCAGCTCTTTTAGCCTTTCCTCATAAGACTTGGATTCCGACCCTCTCACCATCCTGGTTGCCCTCTTCTGGACACGCTCGAGCTTGTCAACATCCTTCTTAAAATGTGGTGCCCAAAACTGGACACAGTACTCCAGGTGAGGCCTGACCATAGCAAAATAGAACGGAACTACCACCTCTCGTGACCTGGACACAATGCTTCTGTTAATGCATCCTAAGATCACATTAACTTTCTTCACAGTCACATCGCACTGCAAGCTTATGTTTAGCTTGTGATCAACCAGAACACCTAGATCCCTTTCACACGTGCTGCTGTCAAGCCAAGTCCCTCACATTCTATATCTGTGCCTTTGATTTTTTTGTACCTAAGTGTAGGACTTTGCACTTGCCTCTATTGAAATTCATTTTATTTCTCTCAGCCCACTGTTCCAGCCTATCCAGATCATTTTGAATCCTGACTCTGTCTTCTTCAGAATTAGCAGTTCCACCCAGCTTCATGTCATCTGCAAATCTGACAAGCATCCCCTCTATGTCTGCCTCCAGGTCATTTATAAAAACATTCAACAACACTGGGCCCAGGACTGAGCCCTGTGGCACTCGGGTACAATTTTTCAACCAACCATGAATTCATCTAATGGTTGCACCATCCAGCCCACATTGAACCAGCTTACCGTCAAGGATATCATGAGAAACTTTGTCGAATGCTTTACTGAAATCTAGACACACTATGTCCACAGCATCGTCAGAGTCAACCATTTTAGTAACTAAGACACTCAGATTTTCTCAGCATCCCATCCCTTCTGGAGTATCTGCTGTCCTCATCTGTCCTGCTTCTGCAGAGAAGTTTTCCTGGTTAATTTACAACCTCATATGGTGCTGCATAACTGGGGAGCCCTCCAACTCGGCAGAGGCTCCCGCCTGATCTCTGGTTTTGGTACTTTGCCCATCTGCAGGGTGCCTGGCTACTTTACTATTAGATACAGTGTGATGCCAAGTTCCCTATCAACAGAGACTGAAAATCATGATTATTGTTCTTTTATTTGCTTTTAAAAGGGAGCCTGACTCTCTCCCCTTTGTAGATGTGTGTGTCCAGATTTCAATTTTCAGATCGCCTGTTAGCTCATTACAATAAGTCTTTCCAGTGTGTACTTCAGTTTACTTTATTTTTATCCCAGGCATGGATTTCTATTTGCCCAGCAAAAAAATAAACAATTAGGGTCACTTTTATCAACTGTAGCATTTGCTTTAATGCCAGGCTGCCAGGAGAGTGGGTTGCACCTGCCAAATGGCCCATTAGAAACCTCTGTCGCTGTCTGGGGAGATTCCAGTGATGAAATAATGGTCTGACCTAGCAGATGGTGCAAAATTGACTGAGAAAGAAGCCCATAAAAGAAATCTATATCCTGGGTATTGGGTTTCCAGACAACAAGTAAAGTCACCGGGCATGATCCAGCCAGCCTGAAATCCAGTTGATCTGCATTGTGCAGTGGATCTCAGTGAGGTTTTTTAAAAGAACAAATCCTTGTATTGGCTGGCTTGAGGTCATGTTTCAGTGAGCAGGAGGGGCGATGGGACGGTGGGATGGTGGAACACTTCCTCTTTCACTTCCTCTTCCTCTTCCTCTTTCAGTTTGCTGCTGATTTTGTATATTTGTATATAACCCCCATGCCAGACCCCCTGGTTCGGTGGGGGCTACCTGCTTTTGGGGGGCTTCAACCTGCCACCAGCCAGGGGAAGCCCCGCCCCCAACACCCACAGCCACCCCTCTCTCTTTTCTCTTGAGAGAGAGGAGGGAGAGGGGCAGCTGTGGGCTGCGTGCTCAAGATTGGGTGGGTGGAGGGCCTTCAGCTACCTGCATTTAAAGGGTCTCCCTTTAAGAGCAGGCATCCGGTGCAAAAGGGCCCGATCTCAGATATATATGTACAATTGGAAATCCAGTAATTATAGATCAGAAAGTACAAAATCCAAATAAAGTAAAATTGGAATTGCAACATATGCAAACAGAGTAAAAGCATTAGAAAAGCTAATAGTATTACTTATCAGAACGTGTAACCATAGCACTGAGAAGTAATTTTGCTACTATTTCAGATATTTCCTTATCTGGATTATCAAGCAAAAAAAAAGAAGAAGTTTAAAATCATCAGACATCTCTAAAAATTGAGCTAATATGGGATACAGAAGATCCTAACGGGATGCCAGATAGGTCTGGTTAATGTTAACGGATGCCAACGGATGCCGAGGAAATCTTTATTTGGGGGCCTCTGATGGTTCTTGGCAGCCCTGTTTGCATGCCCTGATTTGAGCCCTCCTTGGGATCTCCCAATATCTTGCATAGTTTGGCCCAAAATTGCAGGCCTGGAGATGATTCTGTTCCCAGAATTCTGTTGCTGCTGGCAATACAGAAAGGTATTCTAGTGTCTGTTGTTGCCAAAGTACTGAGTAGCTGGCGAAGGATTTGCACCAGATTACCTAACTAATAAAGAAATTATCTTGTTCTGGTTGCACATTTGTTCTCTCCCCCTGCTCCATCTCAACTCCCCCCCCTCCACCTTGCCACTTTCTCTTCATTCCTGCCTGTTCAACCAATTTCCTGCCCTTCCCTCCTCCTTTCCTTCCTTGCCCCTGCTCACAAGAAGGCTTCCCTCCCAGAACAGCGGAGCATGACAACAATGTTGTTGAGGGTTGCCTTGGTAACTCAAAATGGTGCCATCTGGTGAGATTTACATAGGGGTTGTGGACCTCCAGTTGGGACCTGGAGATCTCCCAGAGTTGATCTCCAGCTGACCGAGATCAGTTTCCCTGGAGAAAATGGCTGCTTTGGAGGGTGGACTCTATGGCCTTTGTAATCTGTTTTGGTAGCCGGTTGCTAACGGATTTTTTGTGTGTCATTTCAGGTACAAATGTTTTAGCAACTGGCTGCTAATGGATTTGATTTACGTTTTCATACAAAGCCACTCGCATTTGGTTACCAAAGTGTGGTTGAGCTGTTCTTGAGGTAAACTGCTTTGTTCCGTTTCTATCTCTTTGCACTTCTGAATGTCTGTAGTGTGCTGTTTAAAATGTCTGTAGCGCTTCCAATAGCGTCACACTTTCTCCCTGCCCAATATAGCACTTCAGTGCTACAGCAGCACCACTGAGATACATTAAGAAGTGCTATACTGGTCTAGCACTCTAGCACTCAACTTAGAATGTTTCTTTAGTTTTAACAGAGTTTCATCAGTCCTCTAGGTTGACATTTATAGAGAAATTTGCTGTCATAGGGATAAGCTTTGATGAGCTGCTTTCCCTGTCAGAAAAAAATGCTTTTGTCTTACTTAAACAAAGACTCTTTGATACTGAGCTGCAAGAACAGTGTAGCCATGCCTCTGGTAGATGTTCCCCCCTGAGATTAGGGATTCCTCCCGTGGGGATGATAGCATCATATTTTTTCTCCCTCAATGATCCATGTACTCGCAGAGCTTATATGGTAGCTTGTTTTAATGTGTTGCCCTCTGCAGTACTCCAAGGGAAATTTACCAAGATTCCTTACGCACAGAGGCTGTGCGATTGTGGAAGAAAAGAAGTAGGACGCATTGAGCATGTTCTTCTGTACTGTGATTATTATGCTGACATTCGTGCTAAGTATTTAGATTGGTTTTTAAAGGATTCAATAGGCCAATCTGATAATTATAAGTCTTTTTTTTTCTTCTTTCCTCAAAAAATGCTGCAACTGTTGAAACAGTGGCAACTTTTTTGTATCTGGCTTCTAAAAAGCGAGATTTGTGTTAACTGTATTGAGTACTTCATATGCCTTGCATTCTCCTTAATGTATAATGCCAATAGAGGTTTTTTGTTATTGTCACTCAACTTAGGCCCCGATCACATGCAGAACTAGCCGCGTGATAGGCATGAATGCCATGCGGATTTTAAGGGTGCAATCCCACCAGAACATCTGGCATGCATCCCACACCTGTCGGCAACCCATTTCTCTAAAGAAGTGGAGTTAAAAGATGCTAGGGAAAGTCCGGTATCAAACAGGTTTGCTACGAGCCACAGATGGACTTTCCCCATGTGATCGCTCCAGTGTGCACTCATGGTGTCGGGGATAGTCTGATCAGGCTATCCCGACACCATGCCATTGTTTTCCCCCTTCTCAGTACGCACATCATCACATACTGCCATGGCAAAGATGCAATTCATCAACCCCCCGTTTAAGCGCATCGGACAAAAGGCAAAAAAAAGAGACTCACACGTGTTTGTGTCTGTTCATGCAGTGGCGGGCTGCACCCACAGCTTCACAGAACTGTGTGATCGCACAACTGCGGATCAAATTACTCCAGAGTAAATAGCCTCGCTTCTCCCCCGGATTATCTCACTCATGTGACCGGGACCTTAGAATGTTCAGGGGAAAAGTTCGAGGAAGATAATATGACGAAAAAAGGCAAGGCAAAAGGCATGCCACTGTTTGAAATTCCCAGATCACTTCAGAGATGGCTCATTAACGGGCTGAAATTTGCTATATGAAACCCCAATCCCTGTTATTGCACTACTTGGAATTGGGCCAACAATGGATAACATCCGGTTTAGACTGGTAATGTGAAAGGGGTCTGTGCCCTGCTGAAGTCTCCCCCCTCCCCAAGCCCCTCCTTCCCCAAGCTCCACTCCCAAAATCTCCAGGTATTTTTCAACCCAGAGCTGGCAACCCTAGATTTAGAGGATCAAAATATTCCTTATGATATAGATAGATAGATGATAGAGAGATAGAGAGATAGAGGTAGATAGGAAGAGGTAGAGAGATAGATATGTTGTTTCTCTTTCCTCTTTTTAAAACTTGAACAGTTTTCTGCCGGGAAATCTATAACCTAGCCCTGGGTGGCCCTGTTGCCTATTGGGCATGTTTTTGAGCTGGGCCCATGATTATTAGATATAAAATTTCCAAAGGCTTAGACAAGATGTGTGATCATTTTTCTTAATCAAGGTAAATTGGCTTTTATCTCCGCTCAAATCTGTACTTATTGAACCCGTCAAGGATTCAACATGTGCCCAAATTGTGACTCATTGCTTCCAGAAAATCTCCAAAAATTGCATCGAACTCAGATGAGTTATGTGATGGTCCAAACATGCGTCATAACATTTACAGGGCACGATCCAGAACATATGCAGATTCAGTTTGGGCTTTTAACTTCAAGCAAGAAAATAAAAAATGTCTTATTAGAACAGATGTCCATGAAAGTTCATGCAGTGAATAAAATATTGCTGGTTTGTAAAGTGCCACAAGACTACTTTTTAGTATAATTAAGCTCATTTTATTTGTCCCATGGTAAAGACAACTGAATGGATCTGAAGCAGAGAAAAGTAAATGCTGAGGCACACAGAACGCTGTTACCTTCCCACCAAAGTGGTACCTATTTATCTGCTTGCAATTTCTTGCTTTCAAACTGCTAGGTTGGCAGGAGCTGGGACCAGAGACAGGAGCTCACTCCATCACACGGCACTCGGGTTTTGAACTGCTGAACTACTGATCTTCTGGGACTGCAGTTCAGCATCTTAACCACTTGAGCCACTACAGCCCCTACTAAGCCAGGTGTATATGGACATAAAAAGAAACCGGATAGACAATTTTTTCTACTTCAGATCCATTCAGTTGTCTTTACAATGGGACAAATAAAATGAGTGTAATTATGGCTTTCGAACAAGGGAAACCTTTACCTTTACCTTACACTTGTCTCAACGATTTTGGTTCTCCCCCTTTTGCTTTCGTATAATGTATGTTTCAATACTCAGTTTCTATGTTAATTATGTCTACATTGTGCTATGCTGATTTATTAATACACACACTCCACGGGAAGGATGACTTGGAAGAAATACGCAATGGAAAAGGTGTAAAATTTGGCATTGGTTGAGCTCCATTGCACTGATTAGCTGGAGACCATTCATGAGTGGGCTGATGTGCTGGAAGGCATTGTGTGACTATTGCATGCTGCTGTGAAGTTTGATCCTGCAGTTGCCATTTGGCACTGCACTATTGCAATGGGAGTGCTTCTCACATACTGTTCTTGGCTGGACAACAAGGTGCGCTACTCTGGTTAAAAGCCCAGACTCTAATCTGGGAGAACCGGGTTTGATTCCCCACTCCTCCACATGCAGCTGCTGGTGTGACCTTGGGTCAGTCATAAGTTTTGTCAGAGCTGTCCTCTCAAGGGTAATTCTCAAGAGAGCTCTCCCAGCCTCAGCTACCTCACAGGGTGTCTGTTGTGGGGAACGGAAGGGAAAGGAGATTATAAACCACTCTGAGACTCCGTTGGGTAGTGAAGGGCGGGCTATGGATCCAACTTTTCTTCTTCTTCTTCTCTGGAGCTGTATATGTGGGTTTTTGTAAGTTCCTCTTACTCCAGTTCCTCCACATGGTCACACCAGGCCAATGACCAGACAATTGTATGGAGGCAGGGGGCAGGGCCACTCTCCCTCCCTGTGCATTCAGTGGACCCATGGTGTTGTTGTGTGTACCAGGTAGGGTTGCCAGGTCCCCCCTAGCCACTGGCGGGGGATGGGGTGGTGGTGGCCACATCCAAGTTGGGAAACTCCTGGAGATTTGGGGATAGAGCCTGGGGAGTACAAGGACCTCAGTGGGAGACAATGCCATAGAGTCCACCTCCAAAGTATCCATTTTCTCCAGAGGAACTAACCTCTGTAGCCTGGAGATGATGTGTGATTCTAGGGATCCCGAGGTCCCATCTGGAGGCCGACATCCCTAATCCTGGGTTAAAGCCTCTTCAGAGACCTCTCTGCCATGAACACCAGAAGATGCCTCCTTGCCTTGAAACTAAATATGAGAAAATCTCAGTGAGATGCAATTCAGATAGCAAATCGACTCTTCCAGTTTTAAAGAAGCAAAGAGTGGTGTTCAGATGAGCAGCTAATCCCGCCATTGGCCTGGCTGTAATTTGAGCTAGATCTTTTTGATCTAGCATTGCATGACCAGACAAATCGCCTGTGAAGTGCTTTACCACACGTGACTCCCATGGTGGATTGTCTAGATGGCATCCACCATAAGGAGCTGTGCGGTTGGCTTTAAAAAAAAAATCCAGTCTGCGCATGCGCATATGCACCTCACCATATACTTGTTTATCCGCGCATGCGTGGACTAAAATGGTAAAAATGCCACCAACGGTACCTTCCTCTAGGTACCCTTTCAATTTATAAAGTTAATAAAGTGCAGGGGACCATCAGAAACATTAAATTGTTTGGATTGCTTGAGCAGAACTCGGGGGACATCGCATGTTTAAGTGGTTATGCGCGCATCACTAAAAGTTTTTTAAAATGGTGGCCATTCAGGATGGTCTGGAGACCATCCCTATGAGCTGATTGCCCACTGGAGGTACGACCTGATGGTGGAAAGTCCGGCATTGGCCCATTGGCCAGCTTTAGACTGGACTTCCACTACTACCTTTTAAGTACGGATCCCCAACAGGGATCGACAGGCTACTCACGGAAGATGTTGTGATTTGGATGTGCGCTTTAAATCCACCAGGCACTCGTGCCTGGTGTGGCTCAAAAGAGCCATATGAACGCACCCAAAGATATTTATTACTCTGGGGATGGCTGTCATGATTGTCTTTTCAGGGACACAATAGGATGATTCCTGCAATCAAGAATCCCAGAATCATAGTTGGAAGGGGCCATACAGGCCATCTAGTCCAACCCCCTGCTCAGTGCAGGATCAGCCTAGAGCATCCCTGACAAGGGTTTGTCCAGCCGCTGCTTGAATACTGCCAGTGAGGGGGAAGCTCACCACCTCCCAAGGTAGCTGATTCCACTGTTGAACAACTCTTACTGTCAAAAAGTTTTTCCTAAGATCCAGCCGGTACCTTCCCACCCTTAATTTGAACCCATTATTGTGAGTCCAAGTTGTCAGGCCATCTTTGTAAATGCACCTTTGAGGGGGGGGGGGGAAGGGAATGCATAAAAACAAAGGCTGTATGGAACCAGAAAGGCCCTTGTCTTGCTGTAGCAAATAATTTAGTGTTCTGCACTTGGCCTCAAGGGTTGTGGAATGAACCCAAACCCTCAGCTCATAGCTGCAACATCAAAATATTATTTATCCTTCTTCAGACCAGAAGCGTCATAAATCTAATTATAGTCGGTTGCATGGGGGGGGGGGAAATAAATGTGGTGGACTTTTCTAATTTCCCTATTTGATGTTCAGTGCAATAATGACACCCAGGAGTATATCATGTAACTTGATATATCTGTAAATAGGTGCATTGAGTTATGATATCTTAGCACAATATCAAGTGCAGGAAATTTGAGAGCCAAGTGGAACTGTTTTTGCTGAATGTCCTGGACTCTGTGATCATTTAATTAAACTGTGAGCAGAGTGTGGCTTTTGAGAGAGGGCACTTCTTGTTCACAAAGTCCGAGCGTGTTTCAGTTGAAAGTGTGTGCTCCAAACGCACAAACTTGAGCTGATGACATGTCTACTCTTATATGCTCTAAAAGAGCTTTTAGTTTCACACTTCCCTTAAAATAACTACTGTCATGTTACAGTTTTCAAAGATTTAACAAAAACACAAGCCATTTTCAGGCAAGGTGATTCTGGCAATCTGATTCCATGTACCAGAAGAGCACTCTACGTGTGATTCTTTCTGTACGCGCAATTGCCATTTTGATGAAAGGATATATTTTGCAGCTTCAGTAGTTTCCAGTTTATTGAAATCCAGACTTAGGAGGGTACATTTTTGTGTGCCCTGAAGCTGTAAAATGCACTTGTTGCCCTTTTCAAAATAAACTATCAGACAGACTGCGATGATCACATGAAGTGCGGTATCCCAGTACACGCAGTTGAAACACTAGGAACGTCATTCCAAGAAAAGGCTACTATGGCCAGAAATTCCAGGAACAGTTTTTGCAAAGCTTGCTTCCCTAGTGAGTACAACTGATGGTGTTCTAATACATCTACATTATTTACAAAGATACAAAGTTGTGTGTGTGAGTTTGAGGAGAAATTGCAAAATTTCAAATAAAAGGTAGTGAATCAATTTTGGGGGGCATTTTCATGGCAGAGGCTCCCGGGTGGCTCCCGGGCAGCGAAGGACTCCCCCCCCCCCGCCGCCAAAAAGGAAGTTTGACTTGGCAGCCCTAGGTCTCAGAGTGGCTTACAAACTCCTTTCCCCTCCTCTCCCCACAACAGACACCCAGTGAGGTAGGTGGGGCTGAGAGAGCTCTTTCCAGAACTGTCCTTGAGAGAACAGCTTTCAGAGAACTGTGACTGACCCAAGGTCACCCAGCAGCTGCATGTGGAGGCGTGGGGAATCAAATCCAGTTCTCCAGATTATAGTCCGCCCTCATAACCACTACACCAAACTGGGACCAGTTTAAACAAACCGGTATCGTATTCTCTGTCAGAGCAAATGTTCAGAAATGCCATTTCCTATTACTGAAGGTGTATTTGGTACTAAAAAGGTACATGCATTACACCAAGTACCCAGTCAGTGCGCAACTTGCACAGAAATGTGGGTGGAGGACTTCGCCTTTCACGGGCCGCTACCCCCAGGGAAGGGCTGAAATGAGGAAAGAGAAATGTCATGCACCTCTTAGTGCAAGCAGCCACTCATGAGAAGAAGGGACTGATCTGTATAGTACACATGCAGCTTGAAAAGGCCACTGGCGTTGACGGCAGAGACATACACTAGATCTCCACGGCTCCCTCCCCTTCAGCTGCTATACAGCGAAAACAACATAGTCCTTGCTGAATGTATGCTGAGCTTACACATTTTCTTAACCATGTAGGGTTGCCAAGTCTGGGTTGGGAAATACCTGGAGACTTTGGGGGTGGAGCCAGGAGAGGGTGGGGTTTGGGGAGGGGAGTGGCCTCAGCATGGTAGAATGCCATAGAGTCCACCCGCCAAAGCAGCCATTTTCTCCAGGGGAGCTGACCTCTGTCAGCTGGAGATCAGTTGTAAAAGCGGGAGATCCCCAGGCCCCACCTGGAGGCTGGCAACCCTATAACCATGTGACAGAGTTCTTCCTGGAGTAGAGTTTCCATCTTCCAGGAGGTGGCTGGAGGACTCCTGGGGTCACAACTGATCTTTGGGTGACACAGTTCAGTTCACCTGGAGAAAATGGCTGCTTTGGAAAGTGGACTGTGGCATTATTTCCTGCTGAAGTCCCTCTCCTTCACAAACCTGCCCTCCTAAGGCTCTACCCCCACCCCCAAATCTCCAGGTACTTCTCAGCCCACAGCTGGCAACAATATCCTGGAGTGTACCACTTCAGAATGGATATGGGAGAAATCATGTTTTTGAATGTTCCCCTCCATGTCAAAGAAAAGTCCCTGCTGGTAAAAAAAACCTACTCTTAGAAGAGCCTTGCAGGATCAGACAGTGGTCCATCTAGTCCAGCATCCTGTCTCACACAGTGGCCAGCCAGTTCCTCAACAACACAGCACAGAGGCCAAGGCTTTCCCCTGATGTTGCCCCCTAACACTGAGACTCAGAGGCTGACTGCCTCTGAATGTGGAGGTTCACTTCATTCACCATGGCTAGTAGCCACTGATAGACCTATCCTCCATAAATACATCTAACCCTCTCTTAAAGACATCTATGCCTTTGGCCATCACTACATCCTCTGACAGTGAATTCCACATTTTAATCACTCTCTGTGTAAAGAAATATTTCATTTTTTCTGTCCTGAATCTAGGGGAGGGGACATGGCTCAGTGGTAGAGTATCTGCTTGGCATGCAGAAGGTCCCAGGTGCAATCTCTGGTATCTCCATCAAGGATCAGGTTGTAGGTGATGTGAAGGACCTTAGCCTAAGACCCTGGAGAGCCACTGCCCGTCTGAGTAGACAAAACTGACTTTGATGGACCAATGGTCTAATTCAGTATTAGGCAGCTTCATGGGTTCATGTTCATGTGGACTGCTCCTCAGCTTCATTGGATGCCCTCAAGTTCTAGTACTTTGGAGACCTGTGACCTGTTGTAACTTAACCACCAACATCTAGTGTTCAAATGTACAACTGCTGATCATAGAAGCTCCACATAGCTGTTGCTTATAGCCCTCAACCCTGACCTGGATGGCCCAGATCTCAGAAGCTACACAGGTTTGGCCTTGGTAGTACTTGGATGGGAGACCACCATGGAAGTCCAGGGTTGCTATGCAGAGGCAGACAATGGCAAACCACCTCTGTTCATATCTTGCCTTGAAAACTGTATAGGGTTGTTCTAAGTTGGCTGTGATTTGATGGCATTTTCCACCAATATCCAGCAAGGCTTACCATTTCAAAGCTGCAAGGATTTTTTTAAACCCTTTCCTGGGCATAAAACCCCCTGAATAAAATGGTTCTTACTCCTGTGTACACCTGTTTAGGGTTGCTTCCATAAATATACACTTATCTTTTAGAGGTTCCTTAACTTTTCTGAACACAGCCTTACTTTCCTGAACTTCACAGAAAAAAATCCTTTGGTCAATTAAAATGCTAAGATCAAACTTGGCTTTTGACAGAAGTTACTGCTAGCCTGAGCTCAGTGCTCAAAACTGGTGTTAAATATGCAACGTATGGCTCAGACTTTGCTAACAAAGTACAGAGGAGGAAGCCGGTGGCCTCTGACATACATTCCCAAGAGAGCAATGAGGAAATTCTTCATGCAAAACATGCATCTAACAAGCCTGCATTTGCAATGCCAGCTATTAGATCATAGAGCCTCAAAGGATTCCAAGCAGCAAAGCTGTACAAAATTGTGTTCTTTTCTCCTTGGATCCATTCCCAATATGCTCATATTTAGTTCCACTGGAGTCCTGATGCATTTTAATTACCTCAGCAATGTGCTATTCAGTTCTGCAAAACTCATTTTTCCCGTCACTTTGATCATGATGCTGCTGGAGCACTTTCCTTCTCAAATGTGAAGTGCTGAGACAGTTCATGCCTGCTTGAAAGCTTTTACTCAGAAAGCCCTTTCTCCTCATCCCTGACAGGGCCAATTGAGGTGGGGGGGGGGGGGCAGGAGGATCATTTGGCCTCAAGCTCAAAGGACACTTAGATTGGAGCCTCAAAAGGTGGAAGTGGCCCAGGCCTCTATGGCAGGGGTGTCAAACATAAGGCCTGGGGGCTGGAACCAGCCTATCTAGGGCTCTTTTGCGGGGGGGGGGGAGTGAGTGGAACCACTCCATTGTGGCTTTAGCATGGCAGAACAACCTCATCTGCAGCAGTCAAGCATTGTGGGACCATCTCCAGCTAGCCTCAGTGGGTTTTCCCCTGTACCCCCCTCCCAGCCCATGAGGCCTTGCGGTGAGGATACACCAACTCGGAGCTTGCCAGCTGCTGTCTTTTATACAGTTGCTATCTCTGGTACCTGGCGTTACATTTTATAGCACGCATGGCCCTGCCCAACAAAGTGACATGTATGTCAGATCTGGCCCTTGTAACAAATGAGTTTGACACCTCTGCTCCATGGACCTCCGACAGAACATCTCCCTGAAGTGTTGTGGTTTGTGGTTATTTGATAGTGAATGCAGTGGCGGCTGAATGCTGAGAGCAAGTGGGGTGTAGTGGGTAGAATGTCAGAGTAGGACCTAGCAGTAGAAAAGAGCAAGAGTCCAGCAGTACCTTAAAAAACTAACAACATTTGTGGCAGGTAGGGCTGCCAAGTCGTACTCACACACTGGTGGGGGGGAGTCCTTCGCCGTCCGGGAGCTGCCCAGGAGCTTCCCTGGTGCGCGCGCTTTGCGCGTGTGCTCGGTGACATCACCCGGTAGTGACGTCTCCAACGTGGTGATGTCACTTCCGGGTGACGTCGCTATGCTGGGGAAGTCGTCCAGCCTGGACGACTTCAGGGGTGGGGTTCCCCCCGCTGGCCGAATGCCAGCCGGCGGATTGGGAACCCCTATAGCGGGGGATCCCCCGCCCCCCGGGCTGACTTGGCAGCCCTAGTGGCAGGGTATGAGCTTTAGTGATCCACTGCTCAGTTCTTCAGATACTTCTTCAGAGTAGGGCCTGGGAGACCCAGGTTTTAATCCCTGGTTTGTCATGGAAGCTTCCTGGGTGACCTTGGTTGGGCCAGTCACAGACTCTCATCCTAACCTACCTCAGAGAGTTATTGTTGTGAGGATAAAATGGAAGAGAGGAGAACAATGTAAGCTGCTTTGTGTCCCCTTTGGGAAGAAAGATGGGGTATAAACAAACAAACTGCTTTTTATTACTTATTTATGTACGTAATGTTTTAAATCATTGGCCACCTTGGCGGCTGTTGTAAGGGCAGGAAGGGGGGGGATATAGATGTTGTAAGTGAAATAACTATATAAATATAATATGAATTTGGGGAGTCAAGCCGTGGAAAGCTATTATGACATTAAGCTATCAGGCTAGTCCAATTCCCAACTCAATCACAAATCTCCAGTCTATTAAATAGGTAATCACCTATCTAGCAACCTTTTAACAGTTGTATCTGTTTCACCAGCTTTCACCCTACTTAGACTGAGGCTGCAGTCAGACAACTGTCTTGGTGCCATCTGGCTGTGTTTTTAATTACAGTGGTTTATGTTGTAGCAGAAAGTCTTTATCAGACAGCACACCCTGAACTGGCTTCACTGTGTCAGTCGTCTATGGTCACTCATCCAGATTAGTGCTGCATGTCAACCATGGAGCATGCTGTCCAGTCAGGTTTTTTAATTTTGGGAGTGTGCATGCGCATATGCGCACATCGCCAGCAAATTTTTTGAAAGTGGAGATGGACCTTAAGGTTCACCCTTCCCAACTGGCTTCAGTTCGCAACAGGGAAGTTCACACCTCTGGAAATGCGGAGTGAAAGCACTGACATCTGTAAAAACTGGACTTTCCTCGGTGTCCAATTCAAGGACAGGACAGAACTGGGTGCCAATGACTGGGGAAGGGGAGGCAGCTGTTGCTGTCCGATCGTGGCCTTTAAATCCACAAGGGAACAGCAACAACATCAGTTCAAACTGCTCATCTGACCGCAGCCTGGGTTATTTTGATGACACTGATGCACGCTTTTGTAAGCTCTGTGTTGGAATATACTTTATCTTGTTCTTCCCTTGAAAACAACCTGGAAATGTCAGTTGATTCAGAATGAGGCAGACTGATTATTGTTAGGGCCTACCTCTTGGGGTTGTATCTTGCCTATCTTAAAACAGCTACATTGGCCATCTCTTTGTTTTCAAGGCCAATTCAAGGTGATGCTCATGACCTTTAAAGCCCTCATTAACACGGAACTCACATATCTAAAGATTGTCTCTTCCCTTACATCCTTATGCACCTACTGTGGACCACAGGCTGCCACCTACTGGCTGTTCCTCCATAAACTAGTCCACATCAACCAGAGCCCATGCTTTTTCCATTGTAGCGCCTGCTTTGGGGGACTTGTTCTCCAAGGCGGTGAGGGAGGAGTAAGGCCATTTCATTTGCCAAGGGTTTTAATAGGGCATTCATCTCAGGTATCTTTTGGGGGCAAAGGGGTAATTTGGGGTTTTCTTTTGTGGGCTTTAAATAGTGACGGTGTTAATCATGTCTTGCCAGATTCCTTGAGCCATGAGGAAAGGCAGGGTTTAAATATTTAAATAAATAAATATGTGATCAGTTCTAATCACAGATAAAATGTGTCTAACAACACAAGATCGTTCTAAACATCCAGCACAACCAGATCTGAGGTCATTCTTCAGAGCTTTATTAATTAATACTTCTAGCACATCAATCTGATGTTCTTTAAATCAAAGCTTGCCTGCAGCTGTCAAAAGAGGTCATGAATATCTTTTGTTTCTTGCTTTTGACGTAATATTGTCAATACTCAGGAGATGATGGCTGGAAAAGATGAATACATTGGATATTAAATGTCTGCGAGGTAAACGGATTACAAGGGAAACGTATGGCTTTTCTAGAGCATTAGTTATATGAACTTTCACGCTTCAGTCCTAATCATCGTTACTTGGGAGATAAATCCCACAGGATGGGACCTCTAAGGAAGTGTGATTAGGGTTAATATGCGAGGTAAATTAAGGCTAGATTTCATGAGGTAGCATAGTAGATATAAAGATTCAGTTAAAGTGTGTTATTAGTAAATGTACTTTGGAGAATTCCAAGGTAAACTTTTGTTTCTATAGATTCATGTGGATAGCCATGTTGAACTGAAGCAACAGAACAAAGTTTGAGTCCAGTAGCACCTTTAAGACCAACAAACTTTAATTCTGGATATAAGCTTTCTGATGAAGTGTTGCATGCACATGAAAGCTTAAACCCAGAATTAAACTTTGTTGGTCTTAAAGGTGCCACTGGACTCCAACTTTGTTCTTTGGTTCTATAATTTAACTCCTTGCCAACTGTGTGGCCTCTTAGCACATAGAATGACTTCGCTGAGATTTGCATTACATTATTTATTCAGTTGGCAAGAGCAAGGCTGTTAAGGATAGGACGTTTTGGTGGTCATTAATTCATAGGGCCACCATAGGTCAGAAGCAACTTGTTGGCACTTAACGCACACATATATATATCATATCACCTGAGCCTTTTAACTGAAGATGCTGGGGATTCTCTTCCTGATATCCTTTTAACTATAGACTGAAATCAGGAATCTGAAATATGCAAAGCAGATGCTCGGTCTCTGAGTAGAGCTTTTCTTATTGCCTATTATGATAGAGTCAACCAAGTATCAAATGTATAAAGCTTTGGCAGCCAGCACTCTTTCAGATCCAGTTTATGAGATCACCTCACCTCCTGAAGGACACCGTTCTCCCCACTTTTGATGGAGTTCAATTGACCTTTGTTCACTCAGTTAACAGCCTTGGGATTATACTGAATCCAGCCTTAGTGTTGGAGAAGGAAGTCAATGCAGCCGCAAAGAACACTTTCCATCAACTCAGCCTAGTCTGTTAATATGGCCCTTTACCTTGATCCCTTACCTTGATACGGCTGACCTGGCCACCTGGATCCACACTACAGATAACATCAAGACTAGACTATTGGAACACACTGTACATCTCTCCTAAAAATTAGTGCAGAAACTCTAACTGGTGCAGAATGCCATCCTTCAGCGATTATTAGGAGCTAGACGGGGCATGCATATTATTCCCATTCTTCAGACACTCCAATGGCTGCCCATTTATTACTGAACTCAGTTTAAGGTGTTGGCTCTCACATACAAAGCCCTTTATGGCCTTAGTCCTCCTTATCTGTGGGGCTGCCTTTCCACCTAAGCGCCTCCATGGCAGCTTCTCTCAAGTCAGCAGAGCCTTCTGAAGGTGCTAACCTGCAAATGGGCTAGATCAACAAATGCCCATACACATGGCTTTTCCATTGTGGCTCCCACTCTCCTGGCTTTCCGCAAACCATGCAAAAGGGAATTATTCAAGAGGGCTTTTCTGCACAGGCAATAGGGTTGGACAAAATAGTTCACAAACTTTCTTGGATAAATGATTAAGGATAAATGATTATGGTCTATACTGATGTCAATAGCCAGTTTGGTGTAGTGGTTAAGAGCACGGACTCTGATCTGGGAGAACCGGGTTTGATTCCACACGCCTCCACATGCCTCCACATGCAGCTGCTAGTGTGACCTTGGGGCAGTCACAAGTTCTCTCAGAGCTGTTCTCTCCCAAGCCATTCTCAGACAGAGCTCTCTCAGTCCCACCTACCTCAGAGGGTGTCTGTTGTGGGGAGAGGAAGGGAAGTAAGCCAATCTGAAACTCCGAGTGAAGGGCAAGATATAAATCCAGTCTCCTCCTCCTCCTCCTCCTCTGCTCTTATTATGTAATTCTTGTACGGCTTAATATGTCATGTTAATACTTACACTGTGCTTCAGTTCTTTCTGGTTGGTTCCAGACTTCTGCAAACTTAATGCATTCTTTAGCAAATGTCTCATTTGGTTGATTGTACTGACTCACTATGTGTAATTTGCCTTGAGTCCCTGTGAGAAAGGTGGACTATAAATGCTTTAGATAAACGAATGAATGAATAAATAAATAATAAAAACCAACTTGTATTATGTCTTATACAGCTTTCTTTCTTTCTTTCTTTCTTTCTTTCTTTCTTTCTTTCTTTCTGTCTGTCTGTCTGTCTGTCTGTCTGTCTGTCTGTCTGTCTGTCTGTCATCAAAACATTCCCAGTAAGGGGTTGCCATCCGCTCCCCATTAAATTCACTAGCAAACCTCCAGTTGATAAAGCTATAGGGCACTATGCTGACTGATGAATTTTAAAAGGCCTAAAGAAGCAAATTCTCTGTTTAATGAATCTGAAGGGACGGTGCGCTGCACTAGGCAACTGACAGTGCAATCCTAAACTGAGTTGTACCCGTGGGCTTAGAAGGGTGTAACTCTGTTTAGGATTGCACTATCGGTGTGGTTCCATAGCAGTAAATCCTCAAGGTGATAAAGGCATGAATCAAATAGTCTGCACTTGGAGTGCTTAGTCATGTTCTGCAAGTGGTTAAATAAAGGAACTTGGCAACATTTCAGAAAAGCGCTTTCAAAGAAATGCATGATTCAGGGATGATGCAAAGGTCTCTAAATTCACAGCCATGATTACAGTTTACTTTCAAGTGATTATTCAAGACTTGTCACCTAAAATTTCTGGGAAAGTTGAAGGCTGGGGGAGGGGTGTCAAACCTTTTTGTTAGGGAAAAGAAGGAAAAAATGCGGAAGAACAGTATTTTTGTTGTTATTGCTGTATTCATTTGACCATCAGTACAAAACCTAGTGATACCCTTTGAATTCCAAAGTAATTCACAAAACAGACCTGTTGTTAATTGCAGGTACTGACTAATTGGTTGGTTATTTGGCTGGCTGGCTGGGTTTATCTTGATTCGTTATCCGGCTGTCTCTCATATTACTTTACATAGTACTTTGCAGAATAATATAAGCTAAAAAAAATCTGTAGACTTGGATCCACAGGTAATGTTCATAGATGAAAGAGATTCCCACTAACAGAGCAGGACTTCCTCCCTCCTCCCTCACATGAAGTAGCCCCAAATGGCCCCTGATATGCTCTTCCTGGGGGACGAGGGACCCCCCCCCCAAACAAAGGGAGAGTCAGAAGTCTGCAGTGAGAGGAGAACTGGTGAAAATTGTTCCCTCTTCCCCCTTCCATCTGTGGAAATCCTCTCTTGGATCCAGACCACAACAAAGGGTTTCCTTCCAATCAAAATTTCAGTAATGAGAACAACCTGGATTCTCACTTGAACAAATATATCTTAGTTGAACTAGTTCCAGTGATTCATTAATCCATTAAATCCATACATGCTTGCTCATGAACTAAATGACGCTTCTGAAAAAGCATTATTTCTCTCGGTTTAGAGGATGCACCCATCTCTGCCAGCAAGCCCCATCTCAAAAGAAGGATTCGCTTTTGTGTGAGACAGAAGGAGGAATGTTTCCAAGGGTAGCCATGTTGGTCTGCAGTAGAACAGCTAGATTCAAGTCTAGTAGCGCCTTAGAGACAACAAGATTTTGGGGGTGTATCAAGCTGGATGGCCCAGGCAAGCCTGATCTCATCAGATCTCAGAAGCTAAGCAGGGTCAACTCTGGCAAGTACTTAGATGGGGGACCTCCTTGGAATACCAGCAGTAGGGAGGCGAGAACAAGCTTTTTTCAGCCTCTCTGAATACCCTCCAGGCCCCTGCTCGGAGTCAGTCACCAGAGGTTGCCATGACTTCCAGGTGCACAGAGTCAGTGACTAGAGGTTGCCATGACTTCCAGGTGCACAGTCAGTCACCAGAGGTTGCCATGACTTCCAGGTACGCTCACACGCACACACACACATGCACATATGAAAAAATACAACCCCCGCAAAAGATTTTGGGGGTGTATCAAAACACTTAATTTGGAGCCAGTTTGGTGTAGTGGTTAAGTGTGCGGACTCTAATCTGGGAGAACCAGGTTTGATTCCCCACTCCTCCACTTGCACTTGCTGGATGACCTTGGGCAAGCCATGGCTCTGTACCAGCTATGTCTCTCAAGAACAGTTGTCTCAGAGCTCTCTCAGCCCCACCTACCTCACAGGGTGCCTGTTGTGGGGAGGGGAAGGGAAAGGAGCGGCTTACAAACGTAAGCCGCTCTGAGACTCCAAGTGAGGGAAGGGTGGGATATAAATCCAATCTCTTCTTCTTCTTCTTCTTAATTGATTAAGTTAATTGACCAACTAAACCCTGTAGTCCTAGAAAGCCCACAGGAGAGAAGATAAAGACCAAAGGTGAGATATCCAGTATGGTGTAGCAATTAAAGTCTTGATTTAGGATCTGGAAGACCCAGAATCAAACCCCATGCTGCCTAGGAAGCCTGCTGGACCTTCTCCCCCAGCCCGAACTACCTCACAAGAGGTGTTGTAAAGATAAAATTGAGGTGGGGAGATTGATGGGTGCTGATCTGAGCCCTTTGGAGAGGTGGCAGGTAAATTCCCCCCCCCATACATAAAATGATCAGGATAAGCAGCTGCAGGTACACTCTATATTGATATTACATGCATATGGCTCAGGGCTTTTTTTCAGGAAAGAGAACTCTCAAGAGGGAAATGAAGTTTTCAGTCTGCATGCTGAAAACTCATGAACTTTTAAACATTAAAAAAAATAATTTTGTCAAAGAGGTTCTAAAACTCTGTTCCAGCATGTTCCCCCAGGAAAAACAAACAAACAAACCTGATATAGCCTGAATGCGTGTACAGGGAGACCTGTGGCCCAACCCCTCTTATATACATGTTCATCAAATCTGCATATTCCGTTTCCATCTTCTGCCAGTATATGAATACTTCTTTTGTTTTGTTTGGCTTTTCCCTCAGCGATTCCTTCTTCCTCCCCAGTTTTTATTAAAAGTCTTTAAATGTGTATCTTAGCTCTGGCTTTTAATTGTTTTAATGACATGTTTTTGTTGGTTTTAAGGTTTTTTTAATATGTGATTTTATTAAGTATGTTTTCAGTTTGTTAGCCACCCTGGGGGTCCTTATGAGGGCAGAAAGGCAAGATAAAAATTTGTAAGCAAAATAAATGGAAAGGGTAGTAATATAACTGATAGGCATGCTCTCTGTTCACAAGCCATGAATACAGGTGGAAGAACAGGGCCAGAAAATCCAGACTGATTCCGCAAAAGCAGTTGTTCCGCCCTCGGTCTCCCATTTCCTCCGATTGTACTGCTCCCCCAGTTGTATTTCTCAATTTCTTGATCCTTATTTTTTAGGATCAAAAAGATGCGGGGAAAATCGGGGGGAGATGCCTGCCAAAATGCAGCCGCACAGCAAATAGTGGGGAATTGAGCAGTACAACCAGGGGAAATGGGAGACCGAGGGCAAAGCAACTGTTTTTGCGGAATTGCTCTGAGTCCCTTTCACCCATAATGCATGAAGTTCTCCACACATACAAGACCCACCCCAGCACACTGTAAGGGGCTGAATGAACTCATTTATTTCATTATTATTATTTTTTGTCAGGTGGTGTGAGCAGTGGACAGGGAAAGAGAACAGAGAAGCCACACAAAAGTAGTTCAAGTTTTGCACACACATAAAACAACTGGCAACAATTTCAAATGTCTGACGAAAGTGAACATTTTTTTGAGTGACTGCTCAAAATTTGTAATTAAATTGTGATTTGAGCAGAGAATTGACTCAGGCAAAGGTATAACTGTTCCAAGTCACTGGTAAATACTCCATATCTGATGATGACCTTTGCATCCTTTGTTGCAAAGGTTTTCCCACATAATGCACAAGTGTAGTTCTAGTTTTGAAGCCCTGATCTTCATTACGCATTGGTTTCATACTTTGCTCTGTCCTTTACTTGAACAATTAAAGAAATCTATACCTAGCTTTTAAGAGCTTGGAACTAAGCCATATTCAAACACTACACCAAAATACCTTTAAGATCTTTTAAACACTAGTAGCATTAGTAGAACAAATGCCCTTTTAGTGATTTCCGTATTGATGATTTGGATAATGTGGAGTCTGAGACAATTCCTTTTAAAAGCCCAGTGGGAATTATTTATTCATGCTCAACCGTTCTATTAACCACTACAGTGTTCATGGTTAGAGACTTCTGATGACAGCAGCATTCTCTTAAAGCAGCTTTCACATCAGAATTTGCTACCTCCCATGTAGCGTATAGACTCTGTATTCTCCATCACATTTGAGACGCTATCTACATCACACCAGAGAAGCTAATGGAATCATGGGAAACATATGTTCAGGGACCTCCAAATCCACTCCCCCCAAGTTCATGCTTGGCAGACACCACCAGGAAACTCTAGTAAACACTTCAGAATGCTTCAGGTGTGGTCCTTGAATTGTGGATTTACAGAAGTATACACCAATGAATAAAAAACAAACATAAATCACAGTGCGGCCTTCAGTCCAGACTTAGGGGGGATGGAGAAAGAACATTTTTCCATGGTATCCACAGTTTCCATGGGGAGATGAGAAGGACTATTCACTAATTATTTGCCGTGATTCTGCTCCTTGAAGATCTGTGGATTTGGGACCACATGGGGGTGTTCCCAGGGATTCAGTGATTTCTGGGGCCACACCCCATGGGCTGACTGCCATTCTGGATGGACTCAGAGTCACCCATTTCTACAGGGACAGGGAAAGTATCCTTCCCCTGGCTGATGATTGGGCAAGGCAGTTTCTGTGGACCACGGGGAGATGAGGGCCATTGTCTAGTTACCATTGGGAACCCTGATCCATGGAGAGCTGTGAATTTCAACAGAAGATTGGAGTGGAACCCAAAGAGAAATTGTAACATGGAACAGAGTCAGGACAGAATGGGGGGTGGGGGGAGGTCTGGTCCTGCATGCTGTACTTCATGAATTGAAAGTTCTACGCAAGCCTTGTCTGTATTAGCTGGATCTGAATCCAGTAGCACCTTAGAGACCAACAAGAGTATAAGCTTTCAAGAGTCAGAGCTCCCTTTGTCAGACAGTCTGATGCGAGCCAGATTGGTTAGTGGTTAGGACCGTGTTTGATTCCCCACTCCTCCACATGCAGCTGTTGGGTGAACTTGGGTCAGTCATAGTTCTCTCAGAGCTCTCTCAGCCCCACCTACCCCAGAGGGTGTCTGTTGTGGGGAGAGAAAGGGAAGGAGATTGTAAGCTGCTCTGAGACTCTGAGTGAAGGACGGGGTATAAATCCAATCTCCTCCCCCTCCCGGGTCAGCGCTGTGTAGGGTCATATTTACTGAGTGTGACCTGCACAGGTACAGAACATGACACCATCAGTCTGCATGGGACACTGCTGGGTATCCATGCCCCTGGCAATACTAAACAAGCAACCCATGCCTCTCTCCTCCCTTCATTATTTCCCCCCCTTCGTTATTTCAGTTCTCGCAGGCTGCAGTTTTTCTCACCGGCTGCTACTGGCTGAGGAAGTGAGTCTGAGGTTTCAAATGAGAAGGTAGAAGGATCAAAGACAGACCTTGTCTTATGGTATTCTGACACCACAGAATGCAACTGGTTTCACAGCCATTTCCTTTCTGCAGGGAACTCTGTGAACTGCAGTTCTGAGAAAGAGGACTAAAGGCGAAATCTTCAAATTACAGTTCCTCTAATGAAAGAGTGAGAAAGGGCTGATTATCATTTTAGTTGTTGTACAACTAAAGTACAAAGTACATAAGAACACAAGAGCATAAGAGCGTAAGAAGAGTCCTGCTGGATCAGACCAGTGGTCCATCTAGTCCGGTATCCTGTCTCACACAGTGACCAACCAGTTTCTCTAGAAGGCCAATAACAGGGCATGGAGGCTAAGGCCTTCCCCTGATGTGGCCTTCTGGTTCTGGGATTCAGAGGTGTAGTGCCTTTCAATGTGGATTTTCCCCTCAGTCACCATGGTTAGTAGCCAGAAACCACTGGTAGACCTATCCCCCATGGATCTATCTAACCCCCTTTTAAAGCTGTTTATTCCTGTGGCCATCACTATATCCTTCGGCAGTGAATTCCACATTTTAATCACTCGCTGTGTAAAGAAGTATGCACATTCATTTCTGTCAAATGTAACACTCAGAGCCAAACTTATGCCTCCAAAATCTTGTTGGTTCTAAGGCGCTACTGGACTTAAATCTAGCTGATTTTCCTGAGAGAAATTGTTGCCCTTTACTGCCTTAAGCCCGAGTAGGTGGGGGGGGGGGGGGGCAGGCCACCTTCTGAAGTTTTAAGCAGCTTGAAGTGTGTTTGTGTGTGAATTTTCCCACTGAGAAAAGGTGCTGAGGAAAAGTTTAAGCCCTCTCTGCCCACAATCCACCACAACCTTACTCCATCTAAAATTTTGGGAGACCCTGTGGTGAATAGTGAAGCCCCCAAGCTCTCTCATCTTGTCCAGTTACATCCAAAGTTTTGTCTAAAAGAACATAAAGGAGGATTAAATATACTGGTGTTTGACACTTTAGTGGAGTTACTCATTCATGAGCTGTGTCTACAGTAACCAGTATTCACCAAGGAGATGTAACCAAAGAATTTCCTTTCCATTCCTCCTCTTGTTTTTCTCGGCCAGCAGACCCTGTGTAGGCAGGCATGCAATGTGATGGAGAAAAATCCCAAAATATGTCTTGCAGTATGTTTAAAATATAATAGGTATGCTTGAACATCCGCTGGCATGGCCTATGGTCTTTTTACCAGCTAGAAAGAGCTAACTTTTCTTCAGACAGTTTGGCTGTTTATGAACAGTTTTAACCTGTATGTCAGGTTACCTTTCACATATTCAATGAGTGCAGTACAGTGAAGTGCTTTATAAATAAACACTGTCCTTTTTAATATAAAGTCTTATCGTTTGGTGTAGTGGTTAGGAGTGCAGACTCTAATCTGGGAGAACCGGGTTTGAGTCCCCACTCCTCCACATGCAGCTGCTGGTGTGACCTCGGGTCAGTTACAAGTTCTCTCAGAGCTGCTCTGTCATGAACAGTTCTCTCAGAGCTCTCTCGGTCCCCAGCTACCTCACAGGTGTCTGTGGTGGGAGGGGAAGGGAAAGGAGTTTATAAGCCACTCTGAGACTCCTTCCAGTAGTGAAGGGCGGGATATAAATCCAATCTCTTCTTTCTCTCTTCTCTTCTACCTACTGATTCGGTTCACCAGCTGTGTGCCAGTCATCTGTCCAGTGATCATTTTGCTGCTCATCAGCACTTCATGCCTGTTTTTCAGGTGACTTGTCAAGTATGCAAACAGTCCAATCCAGTCCAGTCCAATCAGTGATGATTCATGCATCTGCATTCTCACTGAGCCTGATGGAAGTCCTACTCTCCTCTTTCCCTAGGTTTGCCAAGGCTGGGTTAGGAAATTCCTGGAGACTTGGGGGTGGAACCTGGGAAGGATGGGATATGGATTGCAGAGAGACCTCAGCAGGGTACAGTGCCATAGAGTCCACTCACCAAAGCAGCCATTTTCTCCAGGGGAACTGTTGTCTGGAGATCAGTTGTAATTCTGAGAGCTCTGCAGTCCCCACCTGGATGTTGGCAACCCTGTCTCCCCCCCAGACCTGTAGTTGCTGCATTCTGCTGGACAACCAGTGACATAAATAGAAAGGGATGCAAATTCCTCAATCAGACCGTGATTGTACGTAAACACTCTTTTTAAGTAAACACTCTTTTTAACTAAATACTCTTTTTAAAAAGCTGCATCTGATGAAGAGAGTTGTGTTTCTCAAAAGCTTATGCTACAATACAGTTTGTTAGTCTTAAAGGTGTTACTGGGCCTTTTACTGTTTTTTTTTTTAAAAAAAAACCTTACCATTTGGTGTCTGTTTAACTCTGTGTTATCGATATTATTTGCACAGCATTATGTCCCATCCACTCCCACATCATTTAAAGGGGGGGATCCAATCACCAATGACCCTGGGTAGAATTGGTCTTGTGCAAACGCAAAAGCCTTACAGGGCAACAACATGACACTCTGTCACCACAACTACTATACAGCTTGCAACACTGTTCAATAGCCATTTGCGGAGGCTGACAGGCAAGGGAAGCGATGGGCCATTTGGCTCCCAAGTGATCGCTGCCCTTGAACAAGGTATGTTTGACTATCGGACATGTTGACATCTGTGGTGTCTCTAGCATGGCATTTTTGTTTATGTCTATGTGATTGACATTTCGTATGTGCATGTTTTCACAGCACATTGTCTGTGACTCTGGGCAGAATCTTCTCACCTTCAACACAGAGGCAGGGAGAAATGAAACTCCACCAGAACAGCTACTGTGCAGCTGCACAGCTGTTCGCCAGCTATTTGAGATAGGTGGGGGACAGGTGAACAGTTCAGACATCAGGCTCATGGGCGATGGCAGCTGTTGAACACACTGCGTTTGCCTGACATGTCTGCTGTGAGGTTCGTGACATCCTTAACTAAGAATGAGTAACCATTTATTCAAAGTGACTTTTTTTAATATTATAAGAATAAGAAAAAAGTGCAGAAAAGGGCAATTAGAATGATAAAAGGGTTGGAACACTTTCCCCATGAAGAAAGGTTAAAGCGCTTGGGGCTCTTTAGCTTGGAGAAACGACAGCTGAGGGGTGACATGATCAAGGTTTATAAGATTATGCGTGGGTTAGAGCAGGTAGAGAAAGAGGTACTTTTCTCCCTTCCTCACAATACAAGAGCTCATGGGCACTCCATGAAATAGCTAAGCCAGGGGTCCTCAAACTACGGCCCGCGGGCCACATGCGGCCCGCCGAGGACATTTATCCGGCCCGCCGGCTAGGTTCCCGTTTAGCTGCACCAGCGCACCAATTTCACCCGGCCAGCGCAGCTATTTTTTTCACAGCGCAGGGGCCGGCGGTTCCCTTCCCAGTGGCCATGCAGCACAGATCTGTTTGTGTTTCCTAATCTGGGCTGGCCCCGCCTCCCATCATCTGGGGTTTGCTTGCCCTGTGAAAGGGGGCACTGCTGCCTTCCTGGCAGCCCTCTACCTCGTGCTCCTGGAGATACCCTGGCCCAGACGGAGGACTGCTCTGTTGCCTGCCTTCTGCCCTTCCTGAAGTGAGTCGCCTGGTTGTTTTGTTTTGTCTGGGGGTGGGGGGAGGTCAGCTGGAGGGCCCAGGCCAGGACCTGTGGAGGATCTCTGGCCGTGTGTTTGCTGGGCGGCCGTGCACCCTTCTTTCCAGCCTCCCCCGTTTCTCTTCCCTTTGGGAAGGGGGAGGAAGGATGAGCTTTTGCACCCAGGCTGCAAGCAATCCGTGGAGGATCTCTGCCCCTCAGTGTGTTTGCTGGGTGGCCATGCGCCCTTCTTTCCAGCCTCCCCCATTTCTCTTCTCTTTGGAAAGGGGGAGGAAGGATGAGCTTTTGCACCCCGGCTGCAAGCAATCCATGGAGGATCTCTGCCCCTGAGTGTGTTTGCTGGGCGGCCGTGTGCCCTTCCTTCCAGCCTCCTGCGTTTCTTTTCCCTTTGGGAAGTGGGGGGAGAGAATGAGCTTTTGCACCCAGGCTGCAAGCAATCCGTGGAAGATCTCTGCCCCTCAGTGTGTTTGCTGGGCAGCCGTGCGCCCTTCCTTCCAGCCTCCCGCGTTTCTTTTCCCTTTGGGAAGTAGGGGGAGGGGGAGATGAGCTTTTGCACCCAGGCTGCAAGCAATCCGTGGAGGATCTCTGCCCCTCAGTGTGTTTGCTGGGCGGCTGTGTGCCCTTCCTTCCAGCCTCCTGCGTTTCTTTTCCCTTTGGGAAGTGGGGGGAGAGAATGAGCTTTTGCACCCAGGCTGCAAGCAATCCGTGGAAGATCTCTGCCCCTCAGTGTGTTTGCTGGGCAGCCGTGTGCCCTTCCTTCCAGCCTCCCCCGTTTCTCTTCCCTTTGGGAAGGGGGAGGAAGGATGAGCTTTTGCACCCAGGCTGCAAGCAATCCGTGGAGGATCTCTGCCCCTCAGTGTGTTTGCTGGGTGGCCATGCGCCCTTCTTTCCAGCCTCCCCCATTTCTCTTCTCTTTGGAAAGGGGGAGGAAGGATGAGCTTTTGCACCCCGGCTGCAAGCAATCCATGGAGGATCTCTGCCCCTGAGTGTGTTTGCTGGGCGGCCGTGTGCCCTTCCTTCCAGCCTCCTGCGTTTCTTTTCCCTTTGGGAAGTGGGGGGAGAGAATGAGCTTTTGCACCCAGGCTGCAAGCAATCCGTGGAAGATCTCTGCCCCTCAGTGTGTTTGCTGGGCAGCCGTGCGCCCTTCCTTCCAGCCTCCCGCGTTTCTTTTCCCTTTGGGAAGTAGGGGGAGGGGGAGATGAGCTTTTGCACCCAGGCTGCAAGCAATCCGTGGAGGATCTCTGCCCCTCAGTGTGTTTGCTGGGCGGCTGTGTGCCCTTCCTTCCAGCCTCCTGCATTTCTCTTCTCTTTGGGAAGGGGGAGAAAGGATGAGCTTTTGCACCCCGGCTGCAAGCAATCCGTGGAGGATCTCTGCCCCTGAGTGTGTTTGCTGGGCGGCCGTGTGCCCTTCCTTCCAGCCTCCCACGTTTCTTTTCCCTTTGGGAAGTGGGGGGGGGAGGATGAGCTTTTGCACCCAGGCTGCAAGCAATCCGTGGAGGATCTCTGCCCCAGTGTTTTCAATTATTGTAAAAAAGAAAAGGAAGAAGCGAGGCCAACCCTATCAGACTGGCTTGGTTGCTAGACCTCAGTGGGGAAATTCCTGGAGATTTGCAAGTGGAGCCTGGGGAGGACAGGGACCCCAGTGGGGTCCAGTGCCACAGAGTCCACCTTCCAAAGCAGCCATTTCATCCGGGGGAACTGGTCTCTATAGTCTGCAGATGAGCTGTAATTCTGGGGGATCGGTCCACAGGTCCCACCTGGAGGTTGGCACCCTCAAAGCCAGATCCAGCAGCTGGGGTTAGCAGAGCAGAGTGGGGGTGGGTGGGAGAGCCGTACTAAGAGAGAGAGAGGGAAATAAGAAAAAGTGGAGGGTGTATCTTCCTTTTCCTGGTGTCCTGTGTATTCTCCATGCTGATGGGGAAAGGGCCAAGAAATGGAAGCAAACAGGGACTCTCAGTCTGGGGCAAGTGATGCTCTGTATTCTTGGTGCTTGGGGGGGAGGCAACAGTGGGAGGGCTTCCTGCCTCCACTGCTGGACCTTCTGAGGGCACCTGGTGTTTTTGGCCACTGTGTGACAGAGGGTTGGACTGGATGGGCCACTGGCCTGATCCAGCATTGGCCTCTCTTATGTTCTTATGGGTGCTTTTCCTTGGCAACCCTTTTTTGGACCTTTCATAAAGGAGTGAAGGACCTCTGAGCATGTGTAACTCCCTCCCCCAACAGGCAGGAAAACTGGAGGGATGTGTCTGTGGGTTTGTGTGATGCTGCCCCAGTGAAAGATAATCGCCAGGCTTCTCTCCCCCCATTTGCCCTTTGACAACAAGCAGCTTTCCTAAGTCAACACATCTTAAGCCCATGAGTGGCTATTAGAAGAAGAGATTGGATTTATATCCCGCCCTTCACTCACTTAGAGTCTCAGAGCGGCTTACAAACTCCTTTCCCTCCCCCTGCCCACAACAGACACCCTGTGAGGCAGGTGGGGCTGAGAGAGCTCTGAGACAACTGTCCTTGAGAGAACAGCTCTGAGAGAACTTGTGACTGACCCAAGGTCATCCAGCAGATGCAAGTGGAGGCATGGGGAATCAAACCCTGTTCTCCCAGATTAGAGTCTCTGCACACTTAATCACTTGTTCCCGTTTTGTTTTTTTACTTCAAAATAAGATATGTGCAGTGTGCATAGGAATTTGTTCATAGTTGTTGTTTTTTAAACTATAGTCCGGCCCGCCAGTGGTCTGAGGGACAGTGAACTGGCCCCCTGTTTAAAAAGTTTGAGGACCCCTGAGCTAAGCAGTCAACTTAGAACGGATAAAAGGAAGTACTTCTTCACCCAAAGAGTGATTAACACATGGAATTCACTGCCCCAGGAGGTGGTGGCGGCTATAAGTACGGATGGCTTCAAGAGGGAATTGGATAAACATATAGAACAGAGGTCCATCAGTGGCTATTTGCCACAAGGTATAGATAGGAAGTCTGGGGCAAGTGATGCTCTGTATTCTTGGTGGTTGAGGGGGGGGGCAAGAGTGGGAGGGCTTCTAGTGTCCTGGCCCCACTGGTGGACCTCCTGATGGTCCCTGGTATTTGTGGCCACTGTGTGACAGAGTGTTGGACTGGATGGGCCATTGGCCTGATCCAACGTTGGCTTCTCTTATGTTCTTATGACAACTGAGGAGACAAAAGCCATTTTTAAAGCAGTGGCTGCATTTTAGTCTTGTACATTTATTTATTGTTTAAGTCATGCAGTGTCAGTGAGTTTTTGAAGTATCTGAAGTATCTGAAGGAGTGAGCAATGACTCACAAAAGCTCCTATCCTACCACAAAGTTTGTTAATCTTTAAGATGCTATTGGACTCTTGCTCTTTTCTACTGCAGATAGTTTTTTGTTTTAGTTTAATTGAATTACTTAGTTCCTTAGTTCAATTTCAAAGTGATAGGACACAGCAGGTCAGGTGATTCTGTGTGACTTCTTATGAAATCACGCCTGTCAGATTTTGGGGGGTTTTTTGGTCTAGGGCACTCTGCTCCTTGAGATAGCAACAAGGTTCCTCTGCTCTCAGTTGTGAAAGGAACTGGATCAGACACGGTTTTAGCTGAAATAAGCATTGGTACACTGATCACAGCAACTGTAGCGTAGGTCCCTCGTTCTGAAATAGTAGCTGGCAATGTCAAAGGGTTGAGAGCTGGCTGAGTCTCAAGGGGCAACTGACTTCTGCCACATCGTGTTTGCGCTTAGTGATAAATGACTCATCGTTCCGGTTTCCAAAATAACAAGTTTTCTGGTTTTCCATGTTTCCTGGAAAAAAAGGAGCAAAGAATCTTCTTGCTCATTTTGCATACTTTCACCATATTTAGTGCGCTTGTGACTGTCACCTTGAAGATTCTGGAGACTCGAGGCAGCTGGGACCAATAGATTCTGCTCCATCTCCTTTCGTTGTGTTCTTTTCTCTTGTTTGTTATCCCTTCAGACTTATCACCCAGTGCATTCCTCATCTGGAACGTCTTCCCACAGGTCAGGTCAGCAGCTGTCAGCTGATGACTTCCTATGTGGGAGTCTCAGATACTTAATCAACACTGCAATGTCTCATTAGGTTTATTTCGTTTAGGTTTATTTCATTCCCTGAACATTTTCTCTGGCAAGGTGTCCAAGTCTTTCTTTCCTCTTAACAGGCAATTAAGGAGCCGGATCGGATGTCTATTTATTTCTACCCCGGACAGTTCCATTCGTGTACTATATTTATTTGAACGGCATGTCTCAGACTAGGATGTGGGAGCCCCCGGAGATGGAAGCACTCTGCCCATCTCAAACCGCATCTCTCCTTTTTGGTACTTTTTGGCCAGTCTGCGCCTTTAAAGTTTAGAATGGTGTGTGTGAGAGATGTGTGTTGGGGAGATGTGTTGTTAAAGTTGTAATCTCAGCTACGCATGTGTGTTTTAACCACTCACACTTGCTGACAGCAACACCCTGCAGGCTGCCGCCCAGCAGATCGCCTGGCGGTGATGCAACATGTGTCCCCCCCCCACCTCAAGATGCTCCCCCTGACTGGCCTGCCAGGTTCCAGAAGGGAAGCCTCCGAAGTTGTCTTTCTGCCTGCATCAGCTGTCTGCTCCTAGGGCCAGGTTCTCTGCAGTCCAGCGCACACGGTGGCCACTCACCTTATCTTGCCCACCATGCAGAGGAATGCAAGCCGGCAGCAGGAGAAGTTCCCAGAGGGCTTCCCCCCCCCCCCCGGCAGAGAACCTAGGCACCTCAGGCCATGTGCAGGTCCTCCCAACCACTCAGGACCAAAAGGGCAGCTGGGAGGCCCCTGCCAGCACCAGCAGCAGGCCCAGCTAATTTGCTGTCCGCCTTTCAATTGTCCTGCTTGCTGGTGCAGAGGGCTCAGCAGAGCCAAGAGGCAGTCTGAACAGGGCGGCGGCGGGGGGGGGGGGGGGTGACAATACCTGCAGAAGCACTGCTGACATTTCAAACACCACACGAGAGTGATTCAGAAGTGCAAAGATCGCCTGAAAATGGAAGAAATCACTTTTTAAAAAGGCTCGGCACTTCTTTGTGAATGGGATACAAGCAGTTTTGCATGAAAAAAAAAGGTAAATAAGATCTGTTAGCAGCCAGGAGCCAAAATGGTTGCGTCGGGAGTGACACCAAAAATCCATGAGCAACCAGCAGATAAAAAGGGATGGCAAAGGCTGTGTTTGAGAGGGGCCTTCCTATTGCGATTCACTGTTTACTAACGCTTTGGCCTTCTTTCCTGGACCAGCCACGTAGGGGATCAAGCCCAATAAGGCAGCAAACGGGATGGCATCAATGTGCTCTTGGGTCTCTCCGATTTGGTTCCACGATGCCATCACTGTGGGCAACTGAGGGCAATCAACATGAATCAGTGATGGTTTTTTGCGAAGAGGGCTGAAATAGTATAAGACATGCTGGCTCGGCTCAGCATGGATCCCTGCATTGTAATGATTTACCAGGGAGTTACTGCCCTCATTTGTTTTACATTTTTCAACTGGCCACATAAATATACATTACCGTGAAGATAACACTGTGATAAATGTCCCTAATGGCTTGAAACACTTCCCTGCCTCAAGAACAGAAGGAAGAGCTCCGGTGTGGCACCATACTGATCCTTGGCTGAAAACAGAGACGGGCAGACAAGACAGAACACAAAAGTGTGAAGACCACCTTTACATCTCTGCAACGCATCGTTCGCAGACCATCACTGCGTGTGACATACACATTTATTTATTTATTTCAATTTATATTCCACCCTCCTCACAAGCGGGCTCAGGTTGGATCAAAAGTAAGTTCTAAAACACATACAGACAATATTACAGAATAATTACAAACATGTCCTAAATTAATACAGGACACACTATTTATTTCTGTTCATAGTTTCCCAGCTGGTGCCACTGGGTCTCTGAGATCTTAATCTGGGCTGTGCAGAGGTGGTTGGCTTCAGCTTCAGCATAAGAGGAGCCCTGCTACATCAGACCCATGGTCTATCTAGTCCAGCACCCCGTCTTACACAGTGGGCAATCAGTTACTATGGAGGGCCAACAACAGGTCAAGGCCTTCCCCCGGTGTTACTGCCTCTGAACACTGTATTCCCTTCAGTCACCATGGCCTGTAGCCACTGATGGACCTCTTCTTCATGAATCTTTAAAATCCACCTTTAAAGCAATCCGGTCGGTATATTCCGACCGGTATAATTCCGACCAGTATATTCCGATGCATTTAATATTTTGCTACTTGTGAAAAGCAGCAGCTTAGTTTAAATGAGACCAGGGTGAAGCCCCACAGTTCGTTTGTTTCAGCTGGCATCGTGTTTAAACTGGGTTGGAGGGTAAGTACAGCGACGGGACACATCAGAATGCAGGAACGATGTATGATCCGATCTTTAAAACATAATGAGTGTCGTGCCGATACGATTATGCATTTGAGTGTATGAAGTGTGAAGTGCACCTCTTCCTCCAATATAATAATCTTGAATTTCTCGGAATGCAGGACATGAGGTCACAAGGTTTCTTGTTTCTTCTTGTGTTTGCTGGGAAAAAAATTAATAGAGGTAATTATGAAGGATTAAATTGATGGAAAGCTCTTACCATGTGAGAGCTTCTTGGTTTATATGACCACAGCATGCTAATGAGGCATCTTCTGAGGTCCTTGTCTTCTCCGATATGCCATTTACTGTAAGTGGCTACAAATGAAGTTGTGCCTCTTGCAATATGTAAGCAGTAATTAGGAGACATCATTATGCCTCTGGGTGGAATGGGCTTCCCCACGTGTGACATCTGGTTACCCTGCTTGGTCCTTCTGTGCTCCAGCAAAAGCAGAGGGGAATTGGAGACAATATTTCACAAAACAAAACATTCAGGGCAGAACTACCCATCATGTGTATCATAAACGGTTTTGCCACCTGATATTTTCTCGCTTTCATTGCAACGTGTAGGAAGACTTACTCTGTTATCCAGGGGTCCTTTTGAGCAGGAGCTCGGGGGAGCGCAGCTCTGGGAGTTGGTGCCAGCCCCCCCCCGGATGGAGGAATGTCTGCTTGTGTCATGGCTGCAGCAAGATGACCCCATCCCCTGGAAAGGTCCTTGTTCCTCCGACCAGCCTTCTGAAGGCTTCAGCCACCACTGAAGCTATCCTCCCAGAATAGTGGTATTTCTGAGGCTTGGATTAGTAGCTCTCCCCTCTCTGCCAGCTTTCTTCCTTCCTTCCTTCCTTCCTTCCTTCCTTCCTTCCTTCCTTTCTTTCTTTCTTTCTCCCTCTCTCTCTCTCGCCTTCTGACATACTTCTGGTGATGTCAGGTGGTTTCTGCAGTAGAAGAGATTCAGCTGTTAAAAGACGCTCGAACAGGTGGTTTAGCATATGCAAATAAGTTATGCTAATTAGTTATGCTAATGAGCTCCTGCACCTTTTTTTCTACGAAAGGACCCCTGCTGTTATCTATTACATTTTACCCTCCCAAAAGCTTTCTGGAAGTCAAGGTAAACAACATCTGTTGGGTCCCCCTTATCCACATGTTTGTTCACGCCCTCAAAGAACACTAACAGGTTAGTGAGACAAGATCTTCCCTTAGAGCACCCATGCTGAGTCTTCCTCAGTAGAGTTTGTTCATCAATGTGCTTATTAATTCTTTCCTTAATGCATGCAGATTCTCTTGTACAGATCATGCACATGCACATTGTGGCCTTTCTTCAGAAGATCAGGCCAGGTCCTCAAGAGAGCCAGTTTGTTGTAGTGGTTAAGTGCACGAACTCTAATTTGGAGAACTGGGCTTGATTCCCCACTCCTCCACATGAAAGCTGTTGGGTGACCTTGGGCCAGTCACAGTTCTCTCAGAACTCTCTCAGCCCCACCTACTTCACAAGGTGACTCTTCTCCTTCTTCTTCCACAGACATGCCTATATGCTGTGCAGTTTGAAGAACAACTACTAAACCATGTAGCACATCTGTAGACTTAGCCCCCCTCCTCTGGAAGCTTGCGGCCTACAATTCACTAAAGGAAACTAGACATCTCTAACAGACTTATCTGCATTCTCATAAACTTACAACCTCCACCATTGTTTGGAGAAACTATGTGACTTAATTGTGCTGTGGTCTCTATCTGCACTTGTGAGATGCACAGATACCATGCTATTTGATAAAATGCACTGTGGTCTACGAACGCTCCTGGTAACAATGGTTAGCAGTCCCCACAGTGCCACAGCTAGGAATGGAGGAAAGTCTAAATGGTAAATATGCTGATAAATGTTCCCTCCCATATCAAGATGCATGGGCTGCAGCTCAGCAGAATTTCCAGAGCTTCATCTGAATTCTGCCCCATACTAAAGGTTTGCCAGAATCTTGAACTGGGTTACCTGACATCAGCAGACTTTGCTAAGCTCGTCCACAGGTGTCAAAGCTGCTAATGATCTCACTGGTATATTAGTAAAACAAGTTGTCTTGGAGTCCTTTGATATGTATCAGTTTCACCACTTCATAGTATTTTGCCTAGAATTCAAAGTAAGATAGCAAGCCACACGTAAACTGCTCTCACCAAACTGGTAAGCTGATTTTTTATTATTATTTTGGTTTTTTGTGCCGTGACACAGGAAGCCTTGGAAGAAGTTAATGAACTTCTAAAATGGGTTTGTGCTGCCTTGAAGAAGTGGATAATAGCCTTCCAGATGACATCCAGGTCTGCATCATGACAGCCTTCCGTCATTCTCTGTGATCTTTCAGACTTCATTGAGGTATAATGATTCACCGGAAGGGTTTCTTTCATGGTCCCTCTCCACAGCGATAGAAGTGGATGCAGTTCGGAATTGCATCAGAGCTTCATCATCTCTAAAATTAGCTAATGTTTAGGGGAGAGATTTTCTATGTATAATCTCTGTCTGTGTGGGTTCTCTGGGGCTAAATCAGGAACAGAACTTGTAAGAAAATTAGTGTGAATTAGCAAGATTCAAGTCTGGTAGCACCTTAAAGACCAACAAGATATCCAGGGTCTAAGCTTTCCAGAGTCAAAGCTCCCTTCATCAGTTGCCCTGGACTCAGATCTTGTTCTTCTACTGCAGATAAACATGACTACGCACCTGAAACTAATTTAAAATAGAATGTCTATCTCAAAACCAGTGTTACCTCTAAGATGAGTTAGTGTGAGCTAGCTCACAGTTCTTTAGCCTCCAGCTCACACATTTTCTGTCTTCGCTCAGGAAGGATGGCTCCAGGGCAAACTAATTTATGCAGTAGCCAAATCATTCACTCACAACTTTAATTGCCAGTAGCCCACAAGTAGAATTTTTGCTCACAAGACTTCACAGCTTAGAGGGAGCACTGCTCAAAACCCTCCACCATACAGAACAATACAAGAAAGATCTAACACAGAGATGTAACAGTGAACAGAAAGTTGCAACATATATTCTTACCCCCCACACTCTTCCTTACAAAAAAGTCATCAAACTTTTCAAGTCCACCAAGGTTATGGATTCTTCCAATATACTCCTTTTTCAAATGGTTTCAGTCCCAGGTTGGATATTAGATTTTAATGTTTTGTATATTTAAAGCATTATTCCCTTTTGTACATCACCCAGAGCACCGTGTAAACTGGGACAGGGTGATTAATAAATCGAGATGATGATGATGATGATGATAACGATGACAACAGCAACAGCAGCAGCAACAAACCAGACAATGTGGAAGCCAGACTGCAATCTGCAGCTTGAAGAACAACCCTGCAACATCAAGATAATTGCAATAATAACAATAGTTATACTAAATTTAATCCCTCCTTTTACTAATCAAATTCTCACACATAAAGTTCTCCAACAAAGTTTTATTTAAGGTGTAAGATTTCGTGTTTCAGGTCGGTAGCACCTTAAGCTCACACCTTGAATAAAAGTGTTGGTCCTACAGATGCCACTGGACTCAAAACTTTGTTTTGCCCCTTCAGACCAAGATGCCTGTCCACATGGATATAGTTCTTCAGTTCTTTATAGAAGTTGGTAAGAGCCCAGAAATACTTATCCATCTACCTAGCATGCATACCAACACTTCATTCACTGACTCATCCTTGGGGGGGGGGAGGTTACCGAGGTTACAGAGCCACCCCATGCCTGTCACTCTGAGCATCTTGAAGAAGAGCAATAATCCAGGAGATTGTGCCATCAGTCTCAGAGTTACACCCTTCTGAGCCCATTACAACATAGGAATATAAGAAGAGCCCTGCTGGATCAGACCAGTGGTCCATTTGGTCCAGCATCCTGTTTCACATGGTGGCCAACCAGTTCCTCTGGAGGTCCAACAACAGGGCAAAGAGGCCGAGGCCTTCCCCTGATGATGCCTCTTGGCACTGGTAGTCACAGGTTTGCTGCCTCTGAACGTGGAGGTTTCCTTTAGTCACCATGGCTAGTAGGCACTGATAGACTTATCCTCTATGAATCTGTTTAATCCCCTTTAAAGCAGCCTATTATATAGAAGAGCTTAACCACAGTGTATGATTGCAGTTAGGCATGGAGATTGCAGCATTAGAACCTCCTTGCCTGTTTTGAAAGCAGAAGAAGGCAGCAGCCATATTCATTATTAATTGAAGCACCATATACTGGCAGTGTCAATAATAAATTTCTGAAGGTCTGGGTTCCGGATTTTTTAAAATTTATACAGATTGTGACTTTGAAGAAGACCCTCTGAAATGCACATAAATCCAGGTGTGCAACGGTAGTTGGATTTCCCATAAGAGGTAATGTTGTGGACTATTGTGTCTGTGAGAGTTTTTGATCCTTGGAGTTCCTATAAGAGATAGTGTTATGAATTATTGCATCTGTGAGCATTTTTTGTGCTTTGTATACTGTGTATAACATTTGTAGCTATTTCTGGTCGCTAGTTTCTGTTCCATGTGAGATACTGGCTGCTGGATTCTCCATAAGAGATAAAGTTATTGATTAATGCAATTGGGATCATCTTTGTGCTGCATAAAATCTGTGTGATAGTTGTAAGCTACTTAATTGCACATGTTATATCAACTGTTTGTAAATTCATTGATTGAATTATATATTTGGTAGAGTATTATGATTATACGTATACTCTCAAATTATAATATTGATGGCTGAACAAGTATTTTCACATGGGTTTTGTTCTTCTGTGTTTGCTATCCATACACCATAGTCCCTTACTATTGTTTTGCACTATTAAGAGCAGCTGCAGAACTCACAATATTGTATGTATGTATAAAATTGTCCTAAAAAACAGAGTTCTTTTGATACTGTATATTGATTTGATACTTGAATTGATACTGTATTGATTTGTATTGAATTGATACTGTATTGATACTTAAATTGATACTGAATTGAATTGATACTGTATATATTCAGCTGTTTAATGGTTAAAGGTAAGGGTTTGTTTGTGTGTGTTTTTAAACCATCTTATTCAAATCTGAAAGAGATGAGAGGGGATTGCACCAGCAAATTCAAAATAAAACAAGGAGCTATTATAGATTTTCACTGGATTCCCCCAAAGGAAAGTTTTTGTTCTGAGTTCAAAAGGGAATCAGCAGAAGTCAAATAGTTTCCTCTCAATGTCCTAACAAACAAAATACCTTTTTGGAGAGATGGTATTCCTTTTTTCATTATTCAACAGCTTCTTTAAATGTTAAATATAAAGTTCCTGATAAATATTTAAAATTTGTATTTTATTAATGTTGGTTAAAACTTTAATTAAGTTAATGGCAATAAGTGATTAAATGAGAGAGGTTTAGATATTAAGGGATTTATATGTTAGTTTTAATGGATTTTTTAGCGAATGTTAATGGAAACAAAAGAAAATGTATATGCAGAACTTACATCAGTTTTAAGTTGTTTGGATGTTACTTGGAATTATGTTTTATATAATAAATAAAGTTATAGTTAAAAAAAAGGGAATCAGCAGCAATGTATATTAGTATGTTGAAAAACATTGACTTGGGAAGTGGTGGTGCCAGAGCAAGTTCTCTCATCATGGAGATCTTCTCTCAGTCATTTCCCTTGAAAATCAGTACCATGCTTGAGTTAGAAGAAGAGGAGATTGGATTTATACCCTGCCCTTCACTTGGAGTCTCAGAGTGGCTTACAAACTCCTTTCCCTTCCCCTCCCCACAACAGACACCCTGTAAGGTAGGTGGGGCTGAGAGAGCTCTGAGACACAACTGTCCTTGAGAGAACAGCTGGCACAGAGCTATGGCTTGCCCAAGGTCATCCAGCCAGGTGCAAGTGGAGGAGTGGGGAATCAAACCCGGTTCTCCCAGAGTAGAGTCCGTGCACTTAACCACTACACCAAACAAAACACCAATACTGAAAGGCAGAGCAATGAGGGAATCGATTGCCCAGAGTCTGCGTAGAACTCTTTCTAAATAATCAGATTCATAAGGGAAATGGTTGCAAGCAGGGGACAGGTGATTGTTAAGTATTCTCATTTAGCAACTTAAGCTGAGATCCAGTAAACCATGAGTAGTATCTTGCTTGCAGAATAGTGCTTTCCCGGCTCCCCCTTTTCACAGCAGTTCCCTGTATATAATGGGACCCTTTCCAGACAGGGTGGGATTTAGCACAGAAGGCTACAGTGGGAAAGGGAAATTGGTGAAAACTATGAGTTACCATTGTACAAGTGGAAATACCTTTGGATATGAGCCATTTTCCCCCTCTTATGTTTCTATTTGTAAACGAGTTGCTATAATTCACAAATGATGGCCCATTAATTCATTTTCCCTCCTAGAATTGCATTTCTTTATTGACCCTGCTTTTCAGCCTCAACCAGGTTTCCAGCTTACAGTAATATGATTATAAATGTGCGATAGTATAAATGCCAGTCACAAAGGGTTGGATCCAGTCAGATTTTCCACTGGTGAAAAAGGGAGGAGGGGGGGGCACCTTTGTTCACTGAAAAGGTTCTACTGGGGATCATGGGACTTCCATGGATAAAAGCAATATAGGGCAGGCAGGGACTATACTGAGGAAGATATTTGGGTGAGATTGAGTAACACAGCCGAATATTGTAAAACGGTACCCAGGGAGACAGCTCTCAGTACGATCTAGCTCCAGGCATGATTGGGAATGTATGGCTGCTGCGTATGCAAGGGGTGAATAATGCATCCTTTGGGACCATTGTAGGTCAGGAAAACAGCACGGAGGAAGGCTGAAGCCCCTTCTCCACATGTGCCACAGCCTGAATCTAAATTAGGCACTGCACAAATGGGAATTAAGAACATAAGAAGAGCCCTGCTGAATCAGACCAGTGATTCATCTAGTCCAGCCTCCTGTCCCACACAGTGGCCAACAACAGGGCCATTGAAGAGACCCAAACTGAGAGATGACTGAGAAGGGATATGATCACCATCTTCAAGTCCTTGAAGGGCTATCATATAGCAGATGGTGCAGAGTTGTTTTCTGTTACCCCAGAAGGTCGGACCAGAACCAACGGGTTGAAATTAAATCAGAAGAGTTTCCGGCTAAACATTAGGAAGAACTTCCTGACAGAGCGGTTCCTCAGTGGAACAGGCTTTCTTGGGAGGTGGTGGGTCTTTGGAGGTTTTAAAGCAGAGGTTAGTTGGCCATCTGACAGCAATGCTGATTTTGTGAACTTAGGCAGACCATGAGAAGGCAGGGCAAGAAGGGTTGCATCAGTGCTTAGTTCTTGTGGCCCTTTCTTACACACCCAGAGAAATGCTGATCACCACTTTGGGGTCCGGAAGCAATTTGTCTCCAGGCCAGTTTGGCTGGGGATCCTAGAGGGTTTTTTGTTGTTGTTGTTATCTTTTGGGCATGGAACAGCAGTCACTGGGGGTGTGGGGGGAGGTATTTGTGAATTCCCTGCATTGTGCAGGGGGCTGGACTAGATGACCCTGGGGGGTACCTTCCAACTCTATGATTCTATGACGACGGGAGTGAGGAGTGGGGGGCTACTTAGGCATGACAGAAAGATACCCGTCCGTAGTCTCTTCTCCCTCTGGATAACATTCACAGTTGCGCTGAAGAGAGAAAGCACATTTTAACAAGACTTAGAAAAAAAATTAATGGAAAAGAAGAACGAAGTGTATTCCAGAAATAGCTTTAAATGCAGGCATGTCAAGACATGAAAGAATGACATACTGCTCAGGAACACTGGTCCATCTGCATAACTTGCCCCTGGCCTTTGGAAACCAAACAATGTTACCATAGGATTTTCAATATTAGCAGGTCCCCCCACCCCACCCCGACAAGTATTAGGGTTGTAAAAGGAGTGAATAATAAGAAGCAATACAGGGGACGCCAGAAGTGAGTAATCTGGGTAAGAGCTTTGGGTCAAGAAATGGACGCCCGTATCTGTTTTCATAAGCTCTGTACAAGAATGTTAAATGGTGTGAGATTCAGCCAGTTCAGAGTGTACTTGAAATCTGAAACTCCACACTTTATTTTTTTTAACCAAAATGGTCTTTCCAGAATCATGAAAACATGCATATGATGCTAAAACCAGGGAGGACTGACCAAAAAAAAGAAGTCTGAACGGTGCAGTGGTTAGAATGTCAGACTAGGATCTGGGAGAACCAGATTCAAATCTTGACCCTGCCATGAAGCTTGCTGGATGACTATGGACCAGTCACTCTCTCAGCCTAACTCTGGTCATCATGAAGATCAACTGGAGGAGGGGAGAGCACTCTCTGACCACTTCACCACACATTCATGATGATGACAGAAGAAGTTCTTCAGGCATCTTAGCCAGTTTGGTGTAGTGGTTAAGAGCGTGGACTCTAATGTGGGAGAGCCAGGTTTGATTCCCCACACCTCCACATGCAGCCAGCTGGTGTGACCTTGGGTCACCTTGTCTCAGAACTGTTCTCTCGCAAGCAGTCCTCAAAAGAGCTCTCTCAGCCCCACCTACCCCACAGGAGTTTGTAAGCCGCTCCAAGACTCCCTTGGATAGTGAAGGGTGGGGTATAAATCTCTTTTTCTTCTTCTCCTCACAGGGTGTCTGTTGTGGGGAGAGGAAGGGAAGGAGATTGTAAAGCACTCTGAGTGAAGGGTGGGGTATAAATCCTCCTCCTCCTTCTCCTTTTACGAGTGTGTGTAACACCCATGAGACTCTGCAGAGAGGAGAATACCCTCACTTCTCAAGTTAGTTCTTCAGTACTCCAAGTGTAGAAATGACGCCAGGAGTTGAATGATCCATTCCTTGAGTAATCTGGCCAGAAAAGCAATTTTGCCCTGGATATTGCCTTGACCTGGATAGCCCAGGCTAGCCCATTCTTGTCACATCTCAGAACCTAAGCAGGGTTGGCGACATCAAGAAAATCTAGATTGTGAGAAGGAGGAACCAATGGAAAGCCACCTCTGAACATTTCTTATCCTATGGAGACACCATAAATCAGCTGTAACTTGACCGGGGGGGGGGGGGGGCGGGCATGGGAGCTCTAGAAAATCATTGCTCATAGACTAGACAATTGTCATTTTTACTGATGGCACAGTATTCTGCCAAATCCTATGAAGAATTTTCTGATGTCAGCATCAGGATGCATGAGGTCAAATGCTTTTTATAAACCAGGACGGCATCAAAGCTAGGAAATTGCCTGATTATTTCCTCAACTAAGTACTAAGCATTCTGTTTGTCAGTCTCTTAATTTGGACTTCAGAAATGAAGTCGTAATAATGAGGGGAGGAAAGTCTTCGACAACAATTAGGGAATGGTGCCTGAACATTATTCAGAAGGCCTCTTGGTTTCCTGAACAACAAATATGATTTAATAAGGTAGAGCAGCGCGCAGGTGTTCAAATAGATTTCCTTCCATAAAGGCTGGCTTCTGTCATGGCACTGGAGAGGAAGAGTTTTTGTTTTTTTTTCCTGAGGGGAAACTGGAAGAGATGCTGAAAGTCTTGTTTTCAGAGCTTCCCGGCATTTTAAAATTTGTAAACAGTGGTTGTGTGAGGGCCCAATTTCTCTTCAGTCCAGAGTTCAGGGAGGGGGAGATTTAACTATAAGTAGCCAACATATTCGGCCTAGTAGGACAAACTGCAACTCTCTGGTGCCATTTCAGGCTTGAAAAATAGCCCAGAAGAAGAGATTGGATTTATATTCTGCCCTCCACTACCCAAAGTAGTCTCAGAGCGGTTTATAATCTCCTTTCCCTTCACCTCCCCACAACAGACACCCTGTGAGAGCAGGTGGAGCTGAGAGAGCTCTTTTTTTTTTTTGTAAAGAAATTTTTATTTTTCAAAACATTAAAATTAATACATTTATCTTATACAAATCCTTTTTTCCATATTATATAACATTTTGTTCTATTTGTATAGTCTTGCTTTTATCTTGTATTGGTAGTTTCCCACCACATCTGAAGCATAACACATTTTCCACTTTATCCAAAATAGTAATACTTATTTCTATGTTTACATTTCTGGTAACGGTAATATATCTTTAAAATACTTATATACCAATTCTTATTTTCTATATTCTTATATAATTCTAAAAAACAACTTCATTATCTAATTATCCTTAGTACATTCATATACTCTATTTCTATTCCTTTATGCTATTATAACCATGTATAAATGTAGTTTTTCATGTCCCAATATTTTTCAACATATTCTTTCAAATCCTTCCAATCTTCTAAAAAAGTCTCTGAGTACAGATTATTCAACTTTTTAGTCCATTTATCCATTTCAGCCATATATAACAATTTTTTCAACTATTCCCACACTTCTGGTATTTTTTCATTTTTCCAATTTTGTGCATACACCATTCTTGCTGTTGTTATCATATACCATATTATTGTCCTTTTCTTTACATTTATCTCTTCTAGTTTAAGTCCAAGCAGTAACATTTCAGGCAACTTCTTAAATGTACATTTCAAAAAATTTTCCATTTCTGCATGCATTATAGACCAATAAGTCTTCGCTTTATCACAAGTCCACCACATATGATAAAAAGAACCTTCTTTCTTTTTACATTTCCAACATTTGTTAGACATATTTTGATTAATATTTGCAATTTTTTTGGTGTCATATACCATCTGTACATCATTTTAAAACAGTTCTCTTTTAAATTATAACATGTAGAAATACTCATAGCATTTTTCCATAAAAATTCCCAAGATTCCATTTCAATGTCTTTGTTTAAGTTTATCACCCATTTTACCATTTGTTCCTTTACCATTTCATCAGCATTAAACCATTTTAGCAATACTTTATACATTTTAGAAATCATTTTTTCCCATCTTCCTCCCAAATTTGTTCTATTTCATTGTTTTTTTCTCTAAAACCAGATTTTTTATCACTTCTGTATATATCATATATTTGTCTGTACCTTAACCAGCCATAATCAAAGTCCATCTGCTGCTGCTCCTTCAATTGAAAGTCTTTACCCTGTCTTGTTAACAGGTCTCTATATTTCAACCAGTCTTGTCCTTTGTAGTGAGATGATGGATTTAAAACTTCTGCAGGTACAATCCACATAGGTATTTCTTCTGGAAAAAAGTTTTTATATCTTGTCCACGTATCGATTAATGTTCTTCTCAAATAATGATGCTTAAATGTATTGTCCATTTTTGTTTTACCATAATACAGATATGCGTGCCACCCAAACCTACAGTCATGACCTTCCAGGGACAATAACTTTCTATCTTGTAACATAGTCCATGTCCCTACCCAAGTCAAACATACTGCATCATGATATAGGCTTAAGTTTGGTAACTGGAACCCACCTCTCTCTTTAGCATCACACATTATTTTCATCTTAATTCTTGGGTTTTTCCCTCCCCACACAAACTTAGTCAATTCCTTCTGCCAGCATTTGAATGTTTTTACATCTTTCACAATTGGAATAGTTTGAAACAGAAACATTATTCTTGGTAACACATTCATTTTAACCACTGCAATTCTACCCAACAGTGACAAATTTAATACATTCCACTTTTTAATATCTTGCATAATTTGCTGCCATAATTTCTCATAATTATTCTTATACAAATCAATGTTTTTCATTGTTAGGTTTACACCTAGATATTTTGTCTTTTTCACCACTTCACATTCTATAAGATTTTGTAATTCAGTTTGCTTATTATTTGACATATTTTTACACATCACTTTCGATTTGTTCTTATTTACATAAAACCCAGCCAAATCACCAAACTCTCTTACTCTCTGCAACAAATATGGTAGTGTAGTCATAGGGTCTTCGGCTATAAACATCACGTCGTCTGCAAAGGCTCTATATTTAAAAGAAAAACCTTTTATTGTTAAGCCTTTAATTTCTTTATCTTCTTTCAAATTTAGTAACAAGACTTCCAAAATCCAAATAAATAGCAATGGCGAAAGTGGATATCCTTGTCGTGTTCCTTTTTCCACTTTAAAGTAATCCGTTTTTTCAGTATTAATTATTAAAGAGGATTTCTGTTCTCTATATATTGATTTAATAAGATTAAGCATATAGTCTCCAATTTCAAGATGTTCCAGCACTTCAAACATAAAATCCCAATTTAAATTGTCAAACGCTTTCTCCGCGTCTAAAAAAAGAAAGCCCACTTCCTTCTCCGGATGTTTATCATAGTACTCTATAGCATCCACTACTACTCTTAAGTTGTCTCTTATTTGGCGATTAGGTAAAAATCCTGCTTGTTCTGTCTGTATAGTCTCTTTAAGATGTTCCTTAAGCCTATCAGCTATAATCTTGGCAAAAATCTTATAGTCATTGTTTAACAAAGAAATTGGTCTATAATTTTTAACATTGGTTAAATCTTGACTTTCTTTCGGAATGAGTGAGATGGTTGCTTCTTTCCAAGTCTCCGGGACCTCACCTGTCACTCCTATGTCATTCATTAATAGCAATAACACTGGTGAGATCGATTCCTGTAGTGATTTATAAAACTTAGCTGTAAATCCATCTGATCCAGGTGCTTTCCCTAGTTTTGAGTCATTTATTGCATTTTTAATCTCTTGTAGTGATATTGGGCTGTTAAGTAGTTCTTTGATTTTCTCTGTTGGTTTTGGTAATTTTAATGACTGTAGGTATTCTTTAATCCTTCTTCTGTCTTTATTTTCCTTCTTAAAAAGCTTTGCATAGTATTTTTAAAATTCTCTTTTTATTCCCTTATTGTCTATTATCTCAACATTGTCCCGTATCACTTTAGTAATAAATTTATTTTCACGTTTTTTCTTTAATTGCCATGCTAAATACTTTCCAGGTTTATTTGCACCTTCAAATGTTTTTTGTTGCAGGTTTTTCAGGTTCCAGTAAGTCTCTTGATTCAAAATAGCTTTTGCTTGGTCTTGTAACAGCCAAATTTCCTTTTGCAGTCTCTTTTTTCCTGGTCTGTTCTTCAGTTCCTTTTCTTTTATTTTAATGGCTTGTACAATGTTTTCATATTGTTCTCTTTTATTTTTATTGTCTTTAGCATTCAGTGATATCAATAATCCTCTCATCACTGCTTTGTACGCATCCCACACAGTTTGAATTTTTACTTCTTTTTGTATGTTCACTTGGAAATATAAATCTGTCTCTTCATGTAATTTTTTAACTATTTCTTGGTTGTCTAATAAGTCCTCATTTATTCTCCATCTCCCTTGTCTTTTTGTCTGCCCAGAAGTCCATAGACAAGGATTATGGTCTGAGATTATTCTAGGTAGAATTTCAACTTTTTTTGTCTTAAATGTTAGATTAGTAGACATCCAGATCATATCAATTCTTGAATGTGAATCATGTCTATTAGAGTAAAAAGTGTAGTCTTTCCCTTGTGGGTTAACCTTCCTCCAAATATCCTCCAGCTTTTCCTGTTTTATCAAAAAAGTTTTTTGGAAGTTTCCCTAGTGTGTCATCTTTTCTCTTTGAGTGCCTATCTATTTTATTATTCACAGTCCCATTAAAGTCTCCCAACATCATGATTTGTTCATAGTTTACACTGTCCAGTTCCATTTGCAGTTCTTTAAAAAAAATTTCTTTAGCTCCGTTGGGGGCGTAAATATTCACAATCAAAGTCTTCTGTCCATGCAAAAAAATTTCAATAGCTAAGTATCTTCCTTCTTTATCTTTAAATATTAGTTTAGGTTCCAAGTCTTTTTTGACATATGTTACAACTCCATTCTTTTTATTACTTGCCAATGAAAAAAATTCTTCTCCCAACTTTTTTCTTATTAAATATTTGTAGTCTTGTTTCTTAAGATGGGGCTCTTGTATACAAATTATACTACATTTTTGTTTCTCCAGCCAGTGTCCTACCATTCTACGTTTTTGGGGTGAATTAAGTCCATTTACATTCCATGAGAGTACTTTGTAATCCATCTTGTTGTAGTCTTAAATATCACCAAATTCTTCCTTGTTCTCACCAACAAAGGCGTACATTTCTGCTGAATTTTTAATCACTATTCTGTTGTTACCATAATAAAAACTCAGTCCTTGTGGTATTTCCCAACGAAATCTTATTTTTTTCTCTTTCAGTTTGTCTGTCAGACGCTTGAATTTTTTCCTGTCTTGCAAAATTGCTCTGGGCAGTTCTTTCATTACGATAACTTTCTTTCCTCCTATTTCAAAAGAGTCTGTAAAACATTTCTTGTAGATTTGTTCTTTTGTCCTCTTCATTGTAAATTGAACTACTACGTCCCTTGGTATGTTTTTGTCTCTTGCGTATGTAGAACTGACTCTGTAAACAAGATCCATATGTTCTTCAACAGCTTCCTCCTCCTCTTGTAAAAAATCTGCTAATGCTTCTTGCATTCTTGTAAAAATATCTTCGCCTAATTTTTCCTCTATACCTCTAAATCTCAGATGGTTTTGCATGTCTCTATAGTGCATCATCTTTTCCATTCTGTCATTATCCTTTATTGTTTTTTGAGTATTTTCTTCCAGTTCTTTTACCTTGGTTTCTATGTCTTGTGTTCTAGTGGTTAACTTTTGTAATTCGGATTTTAAATCTATAAAATTTTTATCTGCTTGTGCAGCTATGGCATTTATTTTAATATTTACTTCTCCAATTGCGCTTGCCATTTTTGCATTTACCTCCCCTATTGCATCCAGCATTTTTTTCCATTGCTTCCATAACAGCTAACAGTTCTCTCTCTCTTTTTTTGCTGCCATTGTAGGGGAGGACCATGTAGCTGCTCTCGATCTCAGTCCGCGGTCTGTCTTGTCACTTTAAAAAAGATCAATTTTTTCTTGTTTTCCAAATCAGTCACCAATTAGTGTATTCAGACAAGCATGTCTTGCCAGTTCAAATTCCACTGGTTTTAGCCTTCTAAGTTATGTAGTTTTTGAAATATTAATGTTTAAAAATTTTATAAATCCAAAATGGCGGGCGCAACTCCTCTATGGTTCGTGTCAAAGGTTACAGTCTATTTACCTTGCTTCTGGCTTGCCATAGTTTCCTTTTGTCCCTTCCTCTTGCTTACTTGTCTGCTCTCCGCACGTCACTTCCTGTTGTAGTCCTTTTGGTCCGGCAGTTTTTACAGTCCCCTTTGCTCTCTTCCAGTTCTTCTCCGTTTCCCTTCTTGTCTGCTCCTCAAGCCATCACTTCCTGTCTCAATCCTCACAGCTTGGTCTCGCGATGCTTGGTTCCCTCCTCCCCTCTTTGTCTCGCGATGCTTGGCTCCCCCTCCCGACTCTTCTTAACCGCAGGAATGTTAAACAACTTGTTTTTTTGGCTTTTTAAGTTCAAATTCAGCTTTTTAACGTTTCAAAACTGCACTCATCCAATCTGCAACAGTCTATTGCTTCACCAGATCTGCTTTTCGTCTTTCAAAACGCGGTAATGGTAAGGCAAAAACTTTTTTTCCGTTATCTTATGTTGTTACTTCGCTTCAGATGTGGTCCCAACGTTTAAACTTTGTCTTCTTTGTTAAGGAATCAGGGGAATTGGAGATTTTATGCTGATTTAATCAGCTCAGCTCGGCTCCTTAGAGATACTTGCAGGAATCTTCTTCGGCTGCAGTGCTCAAGGTGTTGTAAAAGTCTCCTCCGAGACTTTTCCTTCACCGAGCTTGCTCAAACCTGGATTATATTGCTTGCTAGTCCTCACACTACCTGTGTGAGGTTGCATCAGGTGGATTTGTCCACCCAAGCTGTCAAGAAGAGCCGCTGTCCGCCTTGCGCACTTGCAAAGCGTGTCAGACCTCCATTCCTCCAACCGGAAACCCCGAGCTGAGAGAGCTCTGACAGAAACTGCTCTTTTCAAGAACACCTCTGACAGAACTTGTAACTGACCCAAGGTCACACCAGCTGGCTGCATGTGGAGGAATGGGGAATCAAACCCGGTCCTCCCAGATCAGAGTCCATGCTCCTAACCACCACATAAAGCTGGCTCTCCATTTACAGCCCTCCCTCATGCCAGAGTCCTGACCTGAACTGGGGGATCATGTGGTTGTTCTTTATAGCAGCAACAGTAAAATGCTTGGGGCTCTGTATGCCGAGTTCAAAGTGTAATGATCGAACTTACAATAGTTGGAAGGAAGCAGAATCCTTATGGAAATGCTGGTTATTCGGATGCATGTTAGGTTTAATATACACCTCCCATTTCCGGGGAAATAAAAACCTGGCTGGTTAGAATAATAAGCCCTTCAAATTGAGGTGGGATGGGCTGTAAAGCTGCATAGATCAAAACTGTTCTATGAAATTAAATCTTGCTATACACTGGTACCACATGCAAATTCTTCCTTAGTTGTGCCATCAATCAAACTAATTAAGAAGAGGCTTTTATACCCCATTTTACCTTAAGGAGTCTCAAAGCAGCTTACAAACACATTCCCTTCCCCTCCCCACAACATTCACCCCACATTCTGAGAGAATTATGTCTGGCCCAAGGTCACCCGGCAGGCTTTATGTGAAGGAGTAGGGAATCAAACCTGGTTCTCCAGATTAGAGTCTGCCGTCCTTAATAACTACACCAATAGGTTTTTACACCCCACTTTTCTCTACCCTGAGGGGCCGCAGTGGCTTAGAGGTTAGGATACTGAGCTGCAGACCAGAAGGTCGGTAGCTCGGCAGTTCGAGACCCGAGTGCTACATGAAGGAATGAGCTCCCATCTCTAGCCCCAGCTCCTGCCAACCTACCAGTTCGAAAGAAAGAGACTGCAAGCAGATAAATAGGCACTGCTTCAGTGGGAAGGTAACAGCATTCCGTGCACCTCAGCATTCAGGCATGCTGGCCACATGACCATGGAAAAGTCTTCAGACAGTGCTGGCTCTTCGGCTTGGAAACAGAGATGAGCACTGCCCCCTAGAGTTGGATTCGACTGGCTTTCGAGCAAGGGAAACCTTTACCTTTACCTTTCTCTACCCTAAGGATCCTCAAAGCAGCATACAGTTGCCTTCCTCTCCCCATGACTGGCACCTTATGAGGAAGGTGGGACTGAGAGAGAGCTGAGAGAATTGTGACTAGCCCAAGGTCACCCAGCAGGCTTCATGTGGAGGAGGAGTGGGGAATCAAACCCGGTTCTGCTGCCATTACACTGGCTTTGCTAATCAAAGCAAAATCACACATCACTTAACCGTCTGGATAGAAACATTTATGACCTAGAGAGTTGTAAATAACTGATCCGAGATAGCAGTAACCTTGTTGATAGTGGCTTACAATTGCAGAGTTTAGGGGAGGTGCCTATGAGCTGACCTTGGGGGTGGACTTGTGACCATGTGTGATATTTGGAGCTAAGCCCCAAGTGGTACTGACCAAAGAATGGCCAGTTAATGTTATTAGCCCCTTAAACATCTGTGCAGCGGTCCTATGTGTCTAACTACCTTCAGATGAGACCGTGATCATAATAAATGGAATTTGGAAAAGGGATGGCAAGTTAATTAGATTACAAAATCAACTTACTATATGGGATGGTTGCCAGCATCCAGCATCTAGAAGATGACCAGTTATACACAGTGTATTGAGCAAGACATTAGCGTGCAGGCAGTTAGGTACTGCTATATCCTCACTGCTGCAGGGTTGTCAGTTTTTCAGTTCTGATAGACTCGGTGGCTTTGCCTTTGTGACATGCAGAAATCCAACGGGGCAGCTTTTCCCATTGGTGTATTCCCCATGCCAGAAATATTGCATGTGCTGAATTTGTGCTTCTAATGCAGCTGCCAAAAGCACACAGTTTTGCTTCCAAAACTGACCTGATTTGAATTTCTCCCCAGATACTGGAATTCTAAGTGACCTGGTCTTATTTCCAGACCAGTGCCTTAGAAACCCTTCCATCTTCCATTCTTCATTGTGCACGTTCAGTTCGCTGCATTTTTCAGTTCCTAAGTTCCATTAATTGATAGGAGCCCGTGTGTGCGTCGGCAGAATACAACACGCTAGGAAATCTTGAGGCACTCATTCATCCAAACAATCCCATTTCCCAGCAAGCAGAAGCTTTTGTGTCCGTCCAATGTTTCAGTGAAACGCAAGACTCCTTTGGGGCCCAGAGGCTCAGGGTGCTGTTAAGCTTCATGCAGCCCAATGGACTAGACGAGAAATTTGGAGAGCATGTTTAAACCATCTCCAGCTGCAACAGTAGCAGCCCTAATATCCCAGACTCGCCTGACCTTGTCTGAGCTTGGAAGCTAAGCAGAGTGAGCCCCAGTTGGTACTTGGATGGGAGGCCATCAAGGATGACTGGGGTTGCTATGTGGAGGAAGACCACTGCAAAACTACCTCTGCTTATCTTTTGTCTTGCAAACCCCATGAGGCAGAACTTGGTGGAGTTTCTATGAGTCAATTGTGACTTGATGATACACTTTCTGAGCCTGTGGGCACCGTTGGAATTTTGACACAATGTGATGGACATAGCCACAAAATGGCCGCCACAAAATGGCTGTTGCAGGAGATAGAACCAGCCACCCCCCCCCCCCCCCCGAGCTTTTCTAGGACATGCTGAGCCTCCCCTGGAGACAATGGCCTGTAGTGTCTCTGGCCCAGCCCCAGCCCCTTCCCCCTGGGAAATTGGAAAGTCTACGCCCTTGCTCCTTGGTGGGTCACAATAGTTTGGGCTTCTGCCATGGCCTCATCCACCAGCAGCTGCTGGTAGGCCTGTGCCAGATCCAACTTCCCAAATACCTTGGCTCCTGCTAGAGAAGCAAGGACATGGCTAACGACAGGGACCATCTTGCAGGGCTTTATTTATCATGCATTTGTAGTCCACACATATCCGGACATCTCCGTTAGGCTTCACCAGGGTGACTATAGGGGTTTCCCACTTGGCGTGTGGTACTAGCTCAAGAACCCCTTATTCTACCAGGCAGTCCAATTTGAAGTCAATTTTGGGGCACAATGCAAATGGGGGTCGTTTGGCCTTCATGTGGATGGTCAAGGGTAACCGGGGGCCCGGTATACCTTCCCAGCTGGCCATCAAAAATGGCTGGGAACTCATTGCAGACTGCATTAAAGTCCATAGCCCTTATGAGGTTCACCCCAGTCGCCCTAAATCCCAACGGCTCGAACCATGAAAGTCTCAGTAAGCTGGTGAGCTTGCCTTCCACCACCAGCAAGTCCTATAGTCAATCAAGGAAGTCACAGCCCTCGTTTTGCAAGACCTGATCAAGCCTGTAAATGGCAGGACATTTTGGAAGTCATCAATGCATAGGATCGGAGGCAACTTGATGGTACTTAACACACACAACACACATGGCCATTGCTGGTTCCCACCCTGACACTATGACTGCTGTTTAGGGATTTTTGCCCAGTTCTGGCATAGATATGGAGGAAGAAAATCCTTTCTGGAGTTCTAATTGTGCACAAGTTGCATTAGCAGAACCACTGGCAGCATCTGGTGTCCATACACACCATTTTGGGTTGGGTCCAGTTTTAGAGGAACAGGCTGATTCTGTGTTAATAATACTTTGTGGGTTCATTATAATCATTTGCCAGATTTTATAAAGCACCAAATACAATAATCTAACACTCCTTAAAAGTCTACTGGAATTTTTAAAGACCACACTTCCTATTTCTCATTCCGTCTCTCTTCCACCCCTTTCCAATCGATAAATGGCATTCAGAAATCACAAGTTTAAACACTTCAAGCAATTTGCTGCTGTTCCAGTTTTGGCACCCACTTCCTTGTTTTGCAAGAGCTGGCCATAATGGATAAACTATAATAATCTAATTTGGCGCATACCACTTCCGCGTGCAAGGATAATTGAAAGCACATTCACATAGCATTAGAGTGTGCAATTTGAAAAAGATCTCACTTACGGGAAAATAAGCGAGCGACTCTGGTTTGAAAACCACAGCGGTGCTGGAAAAACATCTCAGCGACTGGCTGCTTAAAAGGCTTTAATATTTCAGTGAATTAGTCTCCCCCATTATATGAGCACCTGGGCTGCTCATCCGGTGGATTCTTAACGTTAAGTCAGAAGTTGCTCCCTTCTGTTCAGGCAACAACTCTCTGCAGTCCTACCGGTGCAGTTACTTGAAACAAGAAGAATGCGCTCCCTGGCACTTGCTAGCCATAATGTAACGGAAGACCTGCAGTAGGAGGAGAGGCACAGTCATGGTGAATTAAGGTGATTAGTGTAAAATAAATGGAGGAGATGTGCTGGTCTCTCACTGCAATAAATCATTCATTTGGTTTGTTCATTTATGCATTTTGGTGCAGTGATTAGGAGAGCAGACTCTAATCTGGGAGAACTGGGTTTGATTCCCCACTCCTTCACATGCAGCTGCTGGGTGACCTTGGGTAAGCCACAGTTCTCTTAGAGCTCTCTCAGCCTCACCTACTTCACAGGGTGTCTGTTCTGGGGAGAGGAAGGGAAGGAGATTGTAAGCCACTCTGAGACTCTGAGTGAAGTGCGGAGTATAAATCCAATCTCCTCCTCTTTCTCTTCTTCTTCTGCTTCTGTTTCTTCATTATTCCATTCATGGGGGGGGAATAAACTAGGAAACTCATAGGTATTGCCAGGGCTCTTTTTGTAGAAAAAGCCCAGCAGGAACTCAATTAGCATAATAGGCCACACCCAACAGCAGAAACTCATTAGCATATTAGGCCACACCCTTAAAAGCACAGCTTATTAGCATATGGGGGCTGGGAAGGCACGGGGCAGGCTTGGAAGCTTGCCTCCCCCCCAAGCTTCTACACCCCACTTCAGCATCACCTTTCTAGTCTACCCCACCCCCCCAAAACCAGACAGCCAGGGAAAGGCGCTGCTGAAGTTCCTGGGATCTGAAAGATCCCAGGAACTCTAGTATTGCCTTTCTAGTCTCCTACCCCCCACTCCAAAAGATCATGAAGGGAAGTAGGCATGTTTGCCAAGGCGGCAGGCTGGGGAGACGGAGGGCAGCCAGGCAAACATGCCCCGTTCCATTCCTGAGCCTCTCTGCTTTTGCAGAGAGACTCGGGGAAGTGCGGGGGGGCATGGTTAAATTCCTTTCTCTCCCTCCCGCAGACTGGGGAGGGAAAGAAAGGCATTTTCAAGGTGCCTGGGTTCCCTGCCTGTCCTTTTTCAGCTGTGACATGTCAGCTAGAGAAGGGAAGGTAGAGAAAGGCTTTTCCTTGTCAATTTCACTCTCAGCTGACTGGTGGGGAGTGAAATTGACAAGGAAATCCCAAGGGGCTCCCCAGAGGGAAAGATGGCATTTTAACATGCTGCCTTTCCCTCTTGTGTGTAAGGTGGGGAGGGCAGCATGCTCTGTAGCCACGCATGCCAGAGGTTTTGGTTGTAGGCGTGGCCAACTCAGGAGCCAGCCGGAACTCCATTCCTGTGCCTTCCTGCCCAAAAATAGCCCTGGGTATTGCCTGCATACCGCCAAGCATGTCTATGTAGCCATAAGAGCTAGAAACCATAAGCGCCCCACCACCATTGGCCACTGCCACCCCCTCCCAGTTTTCAATATAGTACATTGACCAAAATTGAGATTTTTTCAATTGAGACTTGCTCTTTAGTGTGGAAGTCCCCAATTTTTTGAGCCTGAGGGCACCTAGAGAGCCAGTTTGTTTTAGTGGTTAGGAGTGCGGACTCTAACCTGGGAGGACCAGGTTTGATTCCCCACTCCTCCACATGCAGCTGCTGGTGTGACCTTGGGTCAGTTACAAGTTTTGTCAGAACTGTTCTCTCAGGGACAGTCCTTGAAAGAGCACTCTCAGCCCCACCTACCCCACAGGGTGTCTGTTGTGGGGAGGGAAAGGGAAAGGAGATTGTAAGCCGCTATGAGACTCCTTTGGATAGTGAAGGGCAGGGTATAAATCCAATCTCTTCCTCCTCCTCCTCCTCCTCCTCTTCTTCTTCTTCTTCCAAATTCTGATAGAGGGTGGTAGGCCAAACCACAAAATGGCTGCCACAGTAGGTGGAGCCAATTTCAAAATGGCTGCTGCAGGAGGCAAAGCCAGCCACAAAATGTCAGAGAGCGAGGTCCTATAAAACTCGAATAGTAACTCTCCAGCATTTCAGGCAGAAGCTCTGTTTAACAGGATGCCTTTTAATTGACACAGCTGATCAGAAGCCCTGCTGTGCAAAAGCCCCACCTAGTCCCACCAACTTTCTAAAAACACTTGGTGGGTGCCAGGAAAGGGGTTGGCGGGTAACATGGTACCCATCGGCACTGCACTGGGGACCCCTGATTTTGTGTATCATTGTCTGCATATGAACCCACCAGACCTTGCAATGAGTTTGCATCCTGCTGACTCCAACTGTCCATTCTTTGTAGCACCTTGTAACTGTCCATCTCTGACAACCCAAGTGCAAGTGGTAAGTGATTCCCTGCTTTGTATACAACACTCCGTTCAATAACCTGAATTACCATGACAACAGTGGATGCTGCCTCCTTTGTAGTGAAAGAGATGAGTTATTTCGTCAGCCACCAGCTTTGAAGACCAAGGGACCATTGAGCTCACTGGGTGACCTTGGGCCAGTCACTCTTTCTCAGTCTAATCTACCTCACAGGGCTGTTGTTGTGAGGATAAAATGGAAGAGGGCCAAATAAGTTGGGTTCCCATTGGGAAGAAAAGCAGGATAAAAATATCTCAATAAATAAACTGTTTTTGTCTTGTGTGAAAGACATGATTGGTTGTTTTTGCTCTTTTCCAAACCATGGTTTTTTGGCCAACAAGTCACAGCTGATTTATGATGTCCCCAAAGGGTTTTTAAGGCAAGAGACATTTAGAAGTGCTTTGCCATTGCCTGCCTCCACATCATGACCCTGACATTCCTCGGAGGTCTCCCATCCAAATCAATGCTCCCTCTAAGTTGTGGGGTCTTGTGAGTAAAAATACTACTTTGTGAGTTACTGGCATTAAAGTTTGAGTGAGCGATCTGGCTACTGCATAAATTAGTTTTCTCTGAATAGCCAGAGGCTAAAAAAACTGTGAGCTGGCTCCCACTAACTCAGCTTAGAGAGAACACTGATTCAGTACTATTCAAGGCTGACTCTGCTTAGCTTCTGAGATCTGACAAGACCAGGGCTTTCCAAGACACCAAAGTTGTGCAAAGCACAATGGTAAATTGTATATCCCCACATAGAGAGGGATGTCTATACCATCGGTGTTTGTACTTGCTAGACCCCTAGCAAATTTCTGCAGACAATCAGTGAGGCCAGCCAAGCACATACACATGAACACATGAATCTGTCTTATCCTGAATTAGACCCCTGATCCATCAAGGTTAGTTTTACCTACTCAAACTGGCAGCATCTCTCCAGAGGCAGAGATCTTTGACATCAATGACCATCTGACCTTTTTTTAACTGGAGATGCTGGGGACTGAAGCTGGGACCTTCTGCAGCCTAACAGATGTTCTGCCGCTGAGCCAGGGTCCCTTGCAAGACCTGGCCAGAAGGAAATGCACGGACAGAACTTCTGGGAACTGACCATCAGCAATAAGGTAGATAAAGTGATCAAAAGGCATTCTGGCTGAACGGATCTCAGCTTTTCCTTCAGATCCATCAGAGAAGAATGATGTTGCTTTGGAGTGTGTGTGTGTGGAGGGGAAGCATTAAATCATATTGATCGCCTTTGAAGTTTGCCCAAGTTAATGCTTCATTAATCCGTTTTACAAAATGATCCGAACAATGTCCTCCAATGCTCGTGTTCCCAGAACCGCTGCAGGGAAGCCATTAAAACCATGACTAATGCCACAATGTGGTATTCTCCAGCCAATGTTGTTGGGATACTGATTCTTGTATTGTACACTTGGGAGCTTGGGTGTCAGAAAGCAAAAGGCTCGGCAAAGGTGGGAAATGCCACCGGATGTCCTTTTGAAACCCCCCGTCTTTTAACTCAGAGAGAATATTTCTGCAGTTGAGCAGAGTGCCCAGAAAGACGAGCAGGAGGGTGAATTGTTCTAATGACTCAGACGGGCTTGTGTGTTCCTCGGGTGACCCAAGAATGCTGACGTGTTTGTTGCTTAACCACATTGTTCGATGGACTGTCTACTGCCGCTCCCAGCATTTAGAATATTAACTAAGGACCTGTCTCAGAAGTGGCCCCAAGCTTCACGGCAATTCTGCACCTGCAATTGAGCTAAGGAGGAATCTCATACACAGGGGGACAGGGTGAGAAATTGTATCAGTGGGCATCCATATTCAATTAGAGATTTGGGGGTCATAGCATAGGTTGCTGACCTCCTGGTAGGGCTTGGAGATATCCCAGGATGACCATGATCGCCAGACTACAGAAATCAGTTCCCCAGGAGAAAATGGCTGCTTTGGAAGGTGGCCTCTATGGCATTATACCCGGCTGAGTTCCCTCCCCACCCCAAACTCTGCCCTTCCCAGGGTCCAATCTCCAAATTTCAAGTGATTTCTCAACCTGGAGTGGGCCACCCTCTCAAAGCAGAAGCAAAGCTTGAAATCATCCCTAACCTTTGCTTTTTAGCGGTGCCTGGGTGCAGCAGGAAATGCTAACTGATTCAGTGTTTCCACGGTATATTCATAGGAGGGCTTTTCAGAAGTTTTGATCACACATACTGGGAGGCCGGAAACAATGTAGAAGTCCTCCCAATACACTTAGTTGCCCTGTTGCTTGAAAGGGGCAACACAGCTTTGGTACACATAATCTTCAGCTTTGACACACATGAACTAGGATCCTGAAAAATCAAGCAAGACAGTGACAGCATATATCGGAAGGATTGTAGGTGGTGTGCCCTCTTGATATGCACAGTGGGCAGGATCCTAGTATCTGTGACTGTAATGTGAAGAGCCCTCACGTGTGTGCTTTCATCCCATGTGATTGTCTCTACGAAGGGTATGTGCCATTTCCTGCAAAGAGGTGAGGCCCATGTGTGAAGCAGCCCTAAGCAGTGTTCCCATTAGGCTGAGTTAGTGTGAGCCAGCTCACAGTTTTCTAGCCTCTAGCTCACACATTTTTGTCTTAGCTCAGGAAGGATGGCTCCAGAGTAAACTAATGTATGCAGCAGCCAAATTGCTCGCTCACAACTTTAATGCCAGTAGCTCACCAAGTAGAATTTTTGCCCACAAGACTCCACAGCTTAGAGGGAGCATTGGCCCTAAGTCTGCGATCCTTGTGAAAGATACATAAAACGGGTGGTTATGAGCAGCCCTGAATCTTTCCCTCTCTTCCAGATGGGAATTTACAAAAGCCTAATGGCTTCACACAGGTTGGGTCCAAAAGCAAAGTCTGCAGTTTTTTGGCTCCCGTCTCTATTTTGATTCTTTGCTTACTCGGACTGCTGAGATTCACATCACTACGGCAGCCAGACAATAAATTATTTGGGCTGGACAGAAAGTTCTTTCCTCACTTACACAGCAGGGGTTTTTTTTGTTTTGTGTTTGGCAGGCTCCGTGGTCACTCCTCCCTTCTTACTGCGTGACTTGGGACAACTCAGGAGCTTCAGCACATCTCATGGGAACAGCAGACCTCAGTGGGTGCCACTGCTTTGCTGGCCTGATCCCTGTGGCTTTCATAACAGAGAAATATACCCGCTTCTGCCACTTGTCTTCGTGCTGGGAAAAGCTGCACCTAAAACAGCTTTGTATTTTACATTTCTCATTTTTAAAAAATGTCTCCATCAGGTTGCAGTTGAACAAACAGAAATGTGGCATGTAAGACCCACAGACCACCAAAAAGGCAAATACATGGGTTCTACATAAAATCAAGTCTAAACTCTCCCCAGAACTTAAAATGATCAAACTGTGGCTATTGTACTTTGGCCACATTATGAGAAGACAAGAGTCACTGGAAAAGGCAATAATGCTAGAAAAAATTGAGGGCAGCAGGAAAAGAGGAAGACCCAACATGAGGTGGACTGATCTCATGAGAGCCAGTTTGGTGAAGTGGTTATGTGTGCGGACTCTAATCTGGGAGAACCGGGTTTGATTCCCCACACCTCCACTTGCACCTGCTGGATGACCTTGGGAGAGTCCTAGCTCTGTACCAGCTGTTCTCTCAAGGACAGTTGTCTCAGAGCTCTCTCAGCCCCACCCACCTCACAGGATGTCTGTTGTGGGGAGGGGAAGGGAAAGGAGTTTGTAAGCTGCTCTGAGAAGGAAGACCTCAGCAAGGCTGTTAAGGATAGGACGTTTTGGAGGACATTAATTCACAGGGGTCACCATACCTTGCCAGAAGCAACTCGATGGCATGTAACATACAAACACACAACCATAATGAGCAACAGTAGTCCTGCAGAAACATTCAGTTGTGTTCACAGAGGGCCAAATTGGGCATTACGTCAGCTATGTGTTGGAGACTAGGGTTCCCTACTCTAGCCTGTTTCCCAGACAGGGTCATGGGCACTAACTGCAGCATGTGGATGCCTACAGTGGGCAGATTGCCTCCCCCCTAGCCATTTCAGCTTGGGGAAATGATGCAGAGGGGAAGCTGCAAGGTCCTCCTCCCCCTAAGCTGCACTCCCAAGCTGAATCAGGCCCCAGTTTACTTGGGAACATTAGTTCTCCCCATGTCACATTTGTTATGTCAAACTGGAACAAACTCCCCCCCGCCAACTCCTGGAAGATTTTAATGCCTTGTTTGACCCTGAAAGAGCATAGAAGGGAATGACACGGCATCTTCTGGCTCCATCCCTTGACCTTTACATGGTCAGCGGGTTTCCAGAGAGTTCGACACTTGTAGTGTGAATGGATGTAAGTTCTTCCACATGACCAGGAATGACACAAAAGGCAGCATCTTGGTTCACACACAAAGCATTTATGCTTCTGTGTGCAAAGGGCTCTGTGCAAACCTGTTGAGCACCTGGAGATCAAGGATGAGCAACCACGGTCATGCTCTTCTCTGGACAAGTTCAATGCACAACAAATCAAAGCCTGCACTGGGCTATTTTCTCACGCATGGATATTCAGCGAGCCTGCAGTTTACTTTGATATAGCCTGGGATGACCCTCTACTTTGATAGAAAGGGAAGAAATAAGGAAGGCAATCAAACAGCTACCTAAGAAAGAGCTACCTCAGGAAGACTGCTTGATACCTTCCAGTTCAAGTCAACTTCACATGAAGTTGCCTTATATTGAATCAAACCCTTAGTCCATCATGGTCATGAGGGCACTTTCACACACACTAAACAATGCACTTTCAATCCACTTTCGATGCACTTTGCAACTGGGTTTTGCTGTGTGAAATGGCAAAATTCACTTGCAAACCATTGCTGAAGTGGATTGAACCCGCATTATTCAGCATGTGTGAAAGCACTCACCTAGTCTACTCAGACTGATAGTAGCTTTCCAGGGTCTCAGGCAGAGGATATTCACATCACCTAATACCTGATCCCTTTAACTGGAGATGTTGGAGGTTGACCTTCTGCATGTCAAGTAGATGTTCTACCACTGAGCCAAAGCCCCTCCCAACTCTGTATTGATGGGTCTATATTCCAGAATCCCAGCAACAGAAACCTAGTATCTTTTACAAGAATCAGCTCCCCTGTCAGGGTTGTTCAGTCAACATGTTTGCATAGGAGTCCAGTTTCGGGAATTGTGAAGAAAACTGTTTTGAGATAGAAGAAAAACCAAAACATTGGTATGAACTAGCCCATGATGTGAACAGATGTGATACAGTACTGGTCTTCACAGCCAGGTCCCAGAGCGATTGGATGGGAACAAATGTGGTTGTATGAAGCCCCATGGGAAGCAACTCTTGCATGATTCTCTGTATGAAGAAGGCATGTTTTCTTGCAAAGCTGAAAACACTCATTCTGTTTCTAGTCAAAGGGTGCTCAAAATTTTGGCAGGGAATGGCTGAGAAAGAAGCCAACTGATAAAATACTTCTAGAGATGTTTAACTGGCAGTGGATCAAAGCATAAAAAAGAGGTCCCCTGTGAAAAGCTCCTCTCCCCAAAGCAGGAACCACAGGATGTTTATTTCAACATGGTCGGCGAATGACTTGATGTTCAAGAACTCGCCTTGATGGGAAGAGTTCTTCGTTTACATTAAATGGGTTTGTTGCTTTTTGATTAATCTGAAGACTATAGAACAAACTTTACCAGGCCTAGCTCAACCTCTTTTGATGGTCTAGATAAAAATTAATCATGTGTGCAAGAAGGAGGGAAACAACTGTTTCCTGTTCAAGGGAGTAAATTGGTTAGTGGTGAGAAAGGAACTGTGCTTTCCTTAAACACTTTCCTAGCCCTTTCCCTTGGTCCATTTACACAAATGTGTTCTGTTGAGGGAAAGGAGGCAACACAAAGACAACCAAGAGGGTAGAACACAGTTTCCCTTATCCTAAGGAAAGGAGGTGGGGTTGGGGAATTGTGCTCCTCTAGGGAAGAAGAAGAAGAAGAAGAAGAATTGAATTTACACCCCACCCTTCACTTGGAGTCTCAGAGTGGCTTACACACTTCTTCCCTTCCTCTCCCCACAACAGACATCCTGTGAGGTAGGTGGGACTGAGAGAGCTCTGAGAGAACTGTGGCTGACCCAAGGTCACCCAGCTGGCTGCATGTGGAGGAATGGGGAATCAAACCCAGTTCTCCAGATTAGAGTCCACCGCTCTTAACCACTACACAAAACTGGCTGTACAACCCTATAAGGTATTGTAATACAGTGGTCTTGAACCCATGAGTCAGGGCCATCAGTACGGTCATGCAGCTCCATTTGCTTGGACACGATCCCCTATAGAAGTGCCTTTGTGGTGTCTGCTTTTGGGAGGACCCACTGTTGGTGTGGATGTGTAGACAGCACCTTCATCCTCTTTTTCCACACGAGAAAGGAGCAGCAGGACAGTGAGACAAGGTCAATCGGCAGCGGAGAGTCCTCCTTTTTAGCTCAAGCAGGTCCAGAAATGCTGGCTCATCCTCTTTCTGTCACATAACACATTTGCAGTGAGGTCATATGACTCCCTGTCACATGCTCCAAGCTCAGAGGGCCCCATGTTGTCCCTTGGATGTAAAAGGTTCTGGAAAGACTGAAGACCACTGCTGTAAGGGCTATCAAGGCCCACCTGAGTCCAAGAGCCAAGCTGGCCTAAGCCATGCAGATTTCCTACTTCTCTTCTCGGTGAAGATATTTTCTTACATATTTTCATTGTATTGTTTTATTATTTTTATTATGTTTTTTTTTAAAGAGAAGCATTTGTAATTAGAAAAGGCAATCTCAGCTTTGCTGACGACAGAGGGTGACCCTTAAACCTTGCCATGGTGTTGCTTGTCCCAGTAAACATCCTCACCCAGTTTTTACTTCCTCTTCACTGAGGTACTGACCATGTTCCTACTCCATAATTGCCCCCTTTTTGTAGCCAAGTCAGGACTGGCACACCGACTGCCGGGGCTCTCTGTTTATATAACTCTGGCGAGACGTCACTGATGCTTTTATGGTTTTGTTGTACTCTTTTCACTTGGCTTTATTAAGTTCTTCTCCGATGAGTGAAAACATTATGTGAAGCTCATATGTGCCATAAAGATTCCCTCATTCTTATTCTGGGCATATTTTCATGTGCGTGATTACGAAGAGATAATGAGATGTCTGAGCTCATGTAGTAACGTTTTGCTGCTAATTGGAAGTGGTGCAAAGCTACAGATAACTCAGCTGCAAAGGCACAAGTCGTAATTCCCCCCACTGTCGTCAGTGTGCCGTCTTCGGTCTTAAATAAAGTGCGGTGGCTCTTCATTCCGGCTAATTAGATCCTGGAGTGCAAGTGAGCCAAGCTCTTCTGTGGATATCGGAGACTCTGGCGCTTGAACCAAAAGCTTCATGGTCTTGGAATTCAGTACTGACTACTGTCTTCAAGCACTGAAGGAAAAAAGAAGCACACAACATCAGATCAACATCAAATTGGCAGGCCCTGTAATTCCTCTGGATATATGTACTGGGATCCTGGTAACCTGGTATACCAATGGAGCCAAGGCTGTTGAGAAGGGGGTTGTAGTCACAATGTTTTGGCCCATGGAACCAGACTAGTCATTTGATTTTTTTTTGGGGGGGGGTTTAAGATATTTGAGTTAAGAACATAATTACATAAGAGAAGCCAATGTTGGATCAGGCCAATAGCACATCCAGTCCAACACTCTGTCACACAGTGGCCAAAAACACCAGGTGCCCTCAGGAGGTCCAGCAGTGGGGCCAGGACACTAGAAGCCCTCCCACTGTTGCCTTCCCCTCAACCACCAAGAATACAGAGCATCACTTGCCCCAGACTGAGAGCTCCTATCTATACCTTCTGGCGAATAGCCACTGATGGACCTCACTGCCATATGTTTATCTAATTCCCTCTTGGAACCATCCATGCTTGTAGCCACCACCACCTCTTGTGGCAGTGAATTCCATGTGTTAATCATTCTTTGGGTGAAGAATTATTTCTTTTTCTCCATTCTAAGTTGACTGCTCAGCAATTTCATTGAGTGCCCACAAGTTCTTGTATTGTGAGAAAGGGAGAAAAGGACTTTTTTCTCTACCTGCTCTATCCCATGCATAATCTTGTAAACCTCGATCATGTCACCCCTCAGCCATCATTTCTCCAAGCTAAAGAGCCCTAAGTGCTTTAACCTTTCTTCATAGGGAAAGTGTTCCAACCCTTTTATCATTCTAGTTGCCCTTTTCAGCACTTTTTGCAATGCTATAATATCCTTTTTGAGGTATGGTGACCAGAACTGTACACAGTACTCCAGATGAGGTCTCACCATTGATTTATACAGGGGCATTATGATACTGGCTGATTTGTTTTCAATTCCCTTCCTAATAATCCCCAGCATAGCGTTGCCTTTTTTATGGCCGTTACACACTGTGTCAACGTTTTCAATGAGTTATCTACTATGACTCCAAGATCTCTCTCTTGGTCAGTCTCCACCAGTTCAGTTCAGTTCAGTTACACAGTGTGTGGAGAGACTAAAGGAATCTTTGTATGAGGTTCACAACAGCTCTCAGCAGCTCTTGCAGGGTTGTTCAGTTTAGTTTTGTTCTTTGCTGCTTCCGGTCCCAACCTATAACTCTAGTAACACCACTCCTCCGCATGCAGCTGCTGGTGTGATTTTGGGTCAGTCATAAGTTCTTTCAGAGCTGTTCTCTCATAAAGAGTTCTCTCAGAGCTCTCTCAACCCCACTACCTCACAGGGTGTCTGTTGTGGGGAGGGGAGGGGAAAGGAGATTGTAAGCCACTTTAAGACTCCTTCAGGTAGTGAAGGGTGGGGTATAAATCCAATCTCTTCCTCCTCCTCCTCCTCCTCCTCTTCTCCTCCTCTTCTCCTCCTCCTCCTCCTCCTCCTCCTTATGGACTCTGGCCAGGGGGATATCTACTCCCAGTCTGGAGTTGATATTGCTGCTGGCACTTAAAGTGGTCTAACAGCAGAAGACACCGGTAAGCTATGGGTCTTTCCAGCTCTCCCCTCACCCCTAGCAGTCTCTTCTGAGCTAGTGATTCCTGGGGTTGTTGGAACCATGACATAAGAGCCATGCAGGTTAGTGGGAAGCAGTAAGGAGGGGTGAAATTGCCTTTCCTGCCTTTTTTGACAGTGGAACTGTGCTGGCTGAGGAGGGAGGAGGGGTAGTTTTGTCCTCTTCTGCTTCCTCACTGCAGTCAAGCATCCCATGGGGCTGTTACTTCATGTGGTCCTGCAACCTCAGGAATCAACTTTCCTTAGGCTGAGAGGGCCCTATTGTGGGAAGTGGTGAAGACCAATAGTCCTTGAAAGTGAATCACTGCATCCCTATATTCCACTTTGGAGCTGGTGTCAGTTCAGATCAAACAATCCACACAATGGGGCCCTGTATGGAAAGGGGAGTATTTCTAATACCCAAAGGGCCCCCCTCCCCGGGTTTTCAGAAAAATCTGAAAAGGCGGCAAATATTGCGGGGGGGAGTGTGTGTTAAAAAAACCTCCTCTAAAGGAGCAAAAGATGCCACTGGACTCAAACTTTGTTCCATGTTTCTCTAGATACTTTACCTCAAACAAACAAAAAAACCCCAATAATTTCTCATGATGTGGAAGATGTGTATTAATGGCTAATCTGTTCCAGTTCAGTTATCTTGGATGCTTGCCCTGAGACTTAATGCATTAGAATATGTATGTTAAAATTAGGCTTTGTTAAACAACATGTTTTGTGCCAAACTGTGTTGATCATACTGACAGGGGACATTTCGAGCAGGAGCTCGGGGGAGCGCAGCTCCGAGAGTTGGCACCAGCCCATCCCCCCCCCCCCCCCCGTGCAGGGGAATGCCTGCTTGTGTCATGGCTGCAGCAAAATGACCCCGCCCCCTGGAAAGGTCCTTGTTCCTCTGACCAGCCTTCTGAAGGCTTCAGCCACCACTGAAGCTATCCTCCCAGAATAGTGGTATTTCTGAGGCTTGGATTAGTAGCTATCCCCTCTCTGCCAGGTCTTCCTTCCTTTCTCTCTTTCTCTTTCTCTCTCTCTTCTTTCTTTCTTGCCTTCTGACATACTTCCAGTGATGTCAGGGGGTGTGGCATATGCAAATAAGTTATGCTAATGAGCTCCTGCACCTCTTTTTCTACAAAATGACCCCTGCATACTGATATATTGTTCTCCTTTTATGGGTGCACGGCAGACTTAAAGGTGAATTGGTTACTGAGTGGTAGAAAAATCTGGGGGAAATGTGGTCATCTTGAATGGAAATTGAAGACTAGAGAATCAAAGAACATGACTCACTTTGAGCTTTAAAACGGATGACCATTTGCTTAGTCAATGCTTTGCTTGGATGTTCCATCTGCTTGTAGTTAGGACAGAGCAGCCAAACCTCCCCCCAACTGTGGTTACAGGAGATACTTTGAATTGCTAGCAAAACAGGGATGTTCCTGCTTTTCACACACTGACCTGGTTGTCCAGAGGGGAGAGTGCCACTTTTGACATACTCTTTGGCCATACTAATCCTGCTCTTGAAAGGACTGAGGAATTTCTCAGAGAGAGTTTTTGTGCTTCTAAGTGGGGGGGAAAAAACACCAGAGTAGGCAGCTCTGTGCTGGAGTTTTCTTCCTAAAATATTCATGTCCAGCTTTCTACAAGCACACACAGAATGGCTCTTAGATCATACCAATTCATTCTTTCTCAGGGTGAAATGTTTTTGTATGAGCTCTGCCAAAACAGCAGTTCACATTTATTCTTTTTTCACAAGGTTGCAGGCTGCGGCCCAAGGCTTCACCATGAGTTATTGGCAGAGCTACTACAAACTGAAACAGAAATCTAACTTGTAGTGCACCACACTCCTGCAGTCAGCCAATCAGAGCCCTGTGGCTGTCCCATTGAGAGGAGCACCCAAGATCTCTTGCAAAATCAAAAAGAATTCTGGGTGAGCATAGCTGTGGGTAATCTGAGACTGGCACTCTGGTTGCACTGACATTGTGTGCCCTTTGGACTATATGTTTCTTCACTGTGGTATCACATGAACACATGAAGCTGCCTTATGCTGAACCAGACCTTTGGCCTACTGAAGACAGTATTGTCTACTCGGACTGGAAGCAGCTCTCCAGGTTCTCAGGTTGAGCTTTTTCATATCACCTGGCCCTTACTGGAGGTGCCAGGGATTGAACCTGGGACCTTCTGCATGCCAAGCAGATGCTCTACCACTGAGCCATGGCTCCTTCCTCAAAGACCTTGTCATTTCAAGACTCAGACAGTCCGACAGGCCTTACAAGCGTCTGCAGTTTGTTTTCACAATGAATGATTTGAAGTCCTCTTTTTGTTCCCTTGAATTAGGCACATTTTACTTAATCCCCACTGGCTCGTTGGCCTATCCTCCACTTTCCAGTCTTACTCCATTAATTTTAGCTGAGATTCCTAGAGACCGACTAATGATCAAGACCAAGGAGGACCTGGACGTTTGATTGTACTTCTATATATTCATTGCTTTTGTTTACATATGGATACAACCAAACATTTTATTGTGGGTCTTTCTCAATGAACATCAGTTAACCAAATACACAAACCTGGTTTATTCAGAGTCTGCTCTATCAGGGTCAATATTGTCTGTTCTGACTTGTAGCAGCTCTCAAGCAGAGGTCTTTCACATCAGCTGCTAGAAGAAGAAGAAGAAGAGATTGGATTTATATCCCGCCCTTCACTCACTTGGAGTCTCAGAGCGGCTTACAATCTCCTTTCCCTTCCCCTCCCCACAACAGACACCCTGTGAGGTAGGTGGGGCTGAGAGAGCTCTTTCCCAAGCTGTCCTTGAGAGAACTGCTGGTACAGAGCTATGGCTTGCCCAAGGTCATTCAGCCAGGTGCAAGTGGAGGAGTGGGGAATCAAACCCGGTTCTCCCAGATTAGAGTCCGCACACTTAACCACTACACCAAACTGGCTCTCCCAATCCTTTTGTTTTTAAACTGGGCATCAAGCCTGGAACTTTCTACAGGCAAAGCAGCTTCTTTAAGCCTAGCCTGTTGCTTAAATAACACTCAGCTAGAAGTATAGATGAGTGGCACCTTCTTTACATTTGTTTGGCTTTTTGCAAACTGTTGTGTATGGGCAACTGTGTTGCAATTAAGTTGGGATCAAGTCCTAAATTTTTGCAGAATTCATGTAAGCACTTTTGACTGTGCTTGTCCTTAGCAAGCTTCTGTCATTAGGATTCGGAGTCATTCCCATACCATCCATTGTAGAAGATAATGTAATGTTGCTGTCTCATTGATTCCATATCTTGGAAATAACACAGAGCTCCAAACCTTGCATACATTTATGGCCATTGATTGGCCCAATAAAAGGTATAATCTCAACTGCATTATCTTTTGCAGGCTTAAGTTATGATCCAGTGTCCAAGTTTATTTCCCGCTTCAGAAAGAAAACAAAAGGGATGTAAGGAGGCAAGAAGCCCTCTAGTTCGACCCCATATCCAATGGCAGATTATAGGGATAATTTAGAATTATTCATTCCTGCTTTTTCAACCCTCCAAAACCATTTTGATTTCATTTCTCTGTTGTGTAAAGTGGACATGTGATTCTTGGATTTTGTGCCATTTTCTGTTTCTCTGTACCAGATTTTTCCTACAAGACGTACTCATATCATTTGTTCACTGATAAATGGCTGATTTAAATTTTACATCTACAATAAATGGCATACAGTGGAAATAAATTGAATACTGAGATGAGACAACAAATGTACACAATACCAATGAATCCGTAAATGCAACTGCTAAAAAGCAGAGAACAAGAATATAAATGAACATAAAAAGAAACAAAATGCAACACCTTTGCTCAGCCCTAGGCAGAATCATTCATTCACCAACTGCCCCAAAATCAGATTATACAATCAGTTCCATAGCATGCCACAGGTTGTCAGCTGTGCTGGGTTATAGGGAATTTATAGTACCTTTTCAATGACTTGTTCACTTCCAAAACTACAGGCTGAGCATCCAGATCTCTCCACCACATGTACGTCTTCCTCTAAGGAGCTCGAGATGTCATATAAAGTTCTCCCCTTCTCTATTTTGTCATTACAACAACGCTGTGAGGTGGGTTAGGTTGACAGAGTATGATAGCCCACGGGTACTCAGTGAATAGTTTTTGATCTTTGGTTTCCCTAGTTCTTGTCTGCCATGTTAACATTTCACCACCATAGGTTAAAGATGTGGTTATTGGAGAGATCTTTTCTATTGTGATGTCACAGCTCTGGAAGTCCCTCTCTTGGTATAGTTATCTGGCACCCTGAAGAAGAAGAAGAAGAAGAAGAAGAAGAAGAAGAGAAAAGATTGGATTTATATCCTGCCCTTCACTCACTTGGAGTCTCAGAGCGGCTTACAAACTCCTTTCCCTTCCCCTCCCCACAACAGACACCCCGTGAGGTAGGTGGGGCTGAGAGAGCTCTGAGACAACTGTCCTTGGCTGAGGACAGCTGGTACAGAGCTATGGCTTGCCCAAGGTCATCCAGCAGCTGCAAGTGGAGGAGTGGGGAACCAAATCCAGTTCTCCCAGATTAGAGTCCGCGCATTTAACCGCCACCTAACAGTCTACATTCATGCATTTTTGTTTGAGTTTTTAACAGAAAGTAATTTTCATTATTTTTAACTGATGCTAAAACTTGAATATGTATGTCTGATTGGTTTCATTTTGTTGATATGATTTTAATGATTGTAACCCTAAGAATATCTAAGATGGAAAGGTAGGGGATGCATAGTGAACTGTCTGAACATGTGATTCTATGCACACTTTCCTGGGCATATGTTCCACTGAACATCATTTTGAATAAACATCTATAGGACTGAACTGGAACTAGCCTGTTGACAGTGGACAATATCCCACCCCAACTCGCAGTTCCCCACCTGTGTTAATTTGCGGAGCAGGAAAAAAAGTGGTAGGGGATGGCATTGATGGTGACACTCTATGAATTTCTCCCAGTCCCTATGGTGAAGACCATAGAGTTTGGGGGGATTCCTAGAGATTCACCCAGAAGTGACAGAACATCCTTTGATCTACCACCCAGAAGCAACAGCATACCCTCCATGCCACTGTAGAAATTTCCCCAATCTCTATGCTAAACACCAAAGAGACCGGAGGAATTCCTTGAGTGTAACTCAGAAGTGACATCACATTCCCTTCAAACTCCAGCCTCCCTATCACTGCCCAACAAATCTTGCTGGTGCAGGACTGGCAACTCTAACTGGAACAGTGCAACATTACAGTGCCTGGAGCTGAGTACAATTCTGAGTAGACCTGCTTGGGACGTCACTGTAAGGGAGAAAGCCTAAGCAAGTCTCCTTGCTGGTAAGTCCCGTTTTTTGCAGTGGGGCTTATTGTAGTGTTTGGAGCTGCTGGATTGCAGTTAGGCTAAATAATCCACTTTCAATGTGCTTCCCAACTGGATTTTACGAGTTCACAACAGTAAAATCTAGTTGGAAAGTGCACTGGAAGTGGATTGAAAGTGGATTATTTAGGGTGTGTGACTGCAGCCTACATTTGTCACTCCAGTATCCCAAGAGCTGCTTTTGCCAACCAGATGAGCAACATTCTCCAGCTTTTCCAAGCTCTCAACTCTTTCCCTCTGTTCTGGGGCCAAAACCATTCCTTTCAGACTCCACTAGGGTGTGACAACTCCTTGCATCTCATAATACCCATTGGCCATAAAAGACCATTATGCAGAATGTTATTATAAACTATCCAGTGTTGGGCTACATAAAAGAGAATAAATAACATTGCAGAACTAAAGAAATGTTTTCCATATTTATTCAGTTCAATGCAGTTTTCTGTGATAGGCATGTTACATATTTTAAAATGTGCCTAAATATGAATACTTTGTTTTGGAAACAACAGTGCCTCTGCAAAATAATTCTCTCTCTCTCTCAGTTTTTATTGAGCTAAAGTTATAATCTGGGTAGTGACTGGGTAGGTTTATTTAAGAGCAGCAAGGTCCCGGCCTTGAGATACATTTTTAGCTCCTTGATTCATAGCCATGGTGCCATGAGTTGTAGTTTGGGTGAGTTGAGGAGAAGGTCAGCTTTTTTTCCTTTTAATTCTTGATAGGAGAAGTGATTTGATAGGAGAAGTAATTTATTGACTAGGCTGGCAAGGATTCTCATGGGTTTTGTTGGCTTCCCCTCTTTTTCACAAAAAGGGAAAAAAGAAGAAGTCATCGATCTAGTGGTTTTCATGTGTTTCCTGGGTGAAACTACATACTGGGACTGTGATGGAAAACCTGGCAGATACTTCATCCTAGTGATGTGCTTGACAATGAAAAAAAAAACAATTTTGAGTAACTCCCAGATTACACTCCCATCAAATATTATTGCAAGTGCAGAATGAGACCTTGAAAACTAGAGCTTTACTGGTAAAAACACCAGAATGTCTTTGATTTCAGCTTGGATGGTCCTACATTCTTCTCGAAGCAGAGGCAGTGGGACATAATCTCAGGTGTTCCCACAGCACAACAGAAGAATATTCCTTTCTACTCTTCCAGCTAGATTCCAGCAGGTCTCCTGAGACCGAAACCCTGAGATGAAGCCTAGGGGGTAATAATATTTGTCAACAGAGAATAGGAACTGGTGAGTTGGGGAGGAACTCTAATCATATCTGCTGAGGAGCAGAGGATATTCAATATAATAGTGAAACACGCAGTATACATGTGAACACAGAGAAATTAACAGTGTGTGGCGTCAATGCCAACTTCAAAAATCAATCAATCAATAATAATTAACAAATAATTCATGTATAGACAAATAAATAAACCATTTCTACAATTTCCAAATCCTAAGCAAAATTATTCGTACAATACACAATTCATAATCAGGGCATAAATGATTTAACATAAAGTCCTGTATCTGGCTTACAAAGTCTGAAACCCTTCAAAGTGCTCAGTCCCTCCTAGGGGTCAACATGCTTCACAGTGTAAAGGGGGGGGGGAACGAGCTTCCAGATGTCTACTCCAACAGCTCCAAAAGAGGAACACTCGAACGGTTCCAAAAGAAGAACTATGGGATTGCTGGCTTCCTCAGTATGCTCCACATTTCCCCAATATGGCTTCATCAAGTTGGAGCCAATAACCTGAAGGATAACACACTGAGAAACAGTCTCAGCATATTCAGTTCACAATATCATTTTCCAAGTGGGCTATGCCTTCACAACTTTCAATATTCTCATGGTGGGGCAGGGCAGAGGATGGCACCTGGAGGGTCAAGGTGAGGTCACAGCTGTGCCTGGTGGTTCAGGATGATGAACTTAGTGACAAAGCCAATCTCAGAAATATGTGCCCCCTTGATTTTGACTCCCCCCCACTGGATTCCCTGAGAAGACAAATTCTGTATCTTCAAGTTTAATCCTGAATCCTGCCTATGCTTGCATCATTTTTCACAGTGCAGACACAGTAGACCAGCTCAGATGGGGCCCAGATGAAGCTCTTCTGCCTTCCCAGGAACCATTTCCAAGTACTCTGAAATTTCCCAAGCCAACATTGGCAAAGCCATCAAACAGGCCAATAACATCAGAATTATTTTCTGATTAGCACAATTTGGCTACTCTGTTGAGAAGCATAAAACAGGTCGATAGTAACCTCTTTTCTTAGAGCAGGGAACAACTATTGCACAAGAGCTTGGATTTTCCTTTTCTTGTGACCAGAGCATTATTTACCCTGGCCAATGATTCACACTTCTTGAGAAGGGTATCAAAACAAGAATGGATGAGTTCAATCAGCAAGCATTCATTAGAGCCATTGGAATTTCCCTGATGTAACGATATGCCTGCTTTCTCTCATCACCTTAAAAAGAGAGAGATTGTTTGCACGTATACATGTTATCGGTGATGTGGCAAATGCTAGTTTGGTTTTTTGGCTTCCCCAACCAAAAAAAAAATAAAAATTAGCCTTAATCTAACTTTGCTGCCTTTGGCTAATTAGGTCCTTTAAATATTAGCTGTTTGCTGCTGATAATTATTTTTTGTTGCAGGAGAATTAATAAGTCAGAAGGGCAGCTTGTGGTCAAAGGCTGGTTCGGGGGAAAGTTTTTTCTTACTGTTTGGCTGGCTCACCCTGGAAGTCCCATTGTACGAATGAACGAAATCACATGTCTGAGACTGACTGTGCAGATTTCTCTGACCTCAGGAAGTAAATGCCCCCGCCTCCAAGATGACAAGCTAGACCCTCCTGCTTCAGGATCCCAAGCAAGGACTCATTGACACACTTGTTTGGGACTCATCTGCACACTAGGACACCATGATACACGTTATACAGACGGACTGCTGAAGATGTGTTGTTAGGTGCTCAGTACTTCTGGGATTCTTCTCCTCCTTCTGTGTGTGCGCTCATGCACTTTCCAGGCTGCATCTCCGTTTGGGTCAGTGTATAAGGCACCAACTAAGGATAAACACAAGAGTGACAGTGGGTCTCGCTTGGAAGGCCCTAACTGGGTCATATACAGATGTATCGTTCCTCTCCAAGACTGACTGTTAAAAAAGAGAAAAGTTTTGAGTCTAGAGGCACCTTTAAGACCATCAGAGTTTTATCCATGGTATAAGCTTTTGTGTGCAAAGCCCACTTCCTGAGATAGAAAAGTTTATGTAAACTGGCTGTGCACGGCACCAATTGACTAGTAACCATGCCATCACCAAGATACCTCTTGCTTATCCTCTGAAGCTGTTTTCTTTTGCTGCAGTTCAAAAATGTTTTCTATTCAAAAACATGGTGGAACTTGGCCATGTATTTTTATTAGGAGCCATTCAATGAGCAACACTCAGAAATGGTTAAAGTTAGAATTTAGTTCTGCCTCCTCTTCCTCCCTTTTCCTCCATGTGGCCTGTTGCATCCCCTGTTATCCCTACATCCTGCTTGTCACTGTACATTATTCTTCTCTCCAGGGCTTTTTTTTAAAGCGGTGCCAGCACTCTCAAGAGGAATATGAAGTTTCCAATCTGTAAACTAAAAACTCACAAACTTTTAAACATTTTTAAAAGAATTTCTTTGAAGAGGTTCCGGAACTCTGTTCTGGTGCGTTCCCCCGGGGAAAAAAGCCCAGCTTTTCTCCACTCTCACAATTTTACTGATTTTTCTCCTCCTCTCCATCTCCATTCTTGCTCCCATCACCACTCGCTTGTCTTAAAATCATGATTTAGAACTGCAATTAGGCAACAAGACCAAAGATTTAAAGGATTTTCCCCTCCTTTGGGAGTTGAGGAAGTTCTTTCAGCTTTCCATGAAACTGTTGTTTAAAAAGTCCTTACCTTATTTATAACAGGCTCATATTTTGATCACATCTGTCTTAAAAGTAGTGTACAGTTCTGCAGGAAGCTCTTCTAATCCAGGGCTTGTTTTCATTGGCAAAGCAATGGTGATTTGTTCTGTTTCTTCCTGAGAAACCTCTACATTTTGGCTTGGATTTCACAGTAAATCTTTGCTGATGGAAGGGATTCCCATCTGTGGAGTAAGATGTCCTCATCTCTTCCCTCCTTCTTCAGGTTGCCAGATCAGGGTTGGGAAATACCTGGAGATTTGGGGAGTGGCGCCTGGGGAGGGCAGGGTTTGGAGTGGGGAGGGACCTCAGCTGGATATAATGTCATAGAGTCCACCCTCCAAAGCAGCCTTTCTCTCCAGGGGAACTGATCTTGGTTGCCTGGAGATCAACTTTAATACCAGAAGATCTCCTGGTGCCACCTGGAGGCTGGCAACCCTACATACTTTTGCATCACCAAAGTTCCCCAGAAATGCTGCTCCTAGGGGACTGGGGGCCTTCTGGAACAGCATGAGCGGGGAGTTGAAGGTGTGCAGCAGGAAAGAGGAATTGGCAAACGACTCCTGCAGTTTTTTCAGCACAATCCCCCCTTAACAGGATACCATCGCCATGGTGAGAAATAAAGCATGAATGGGATGGAGTGCATGGGGGCCTGAGAGGTTAGAAGAGCTTACAGCAAGCCAGGCTGCATGGCCCTTGCAGTTCTACAAGCCAGGGCTGCAGGGAGCTACTCAGCTCAGACCCGGCCAGAGATGCCAATTGAGGCTCACCTGTTGCCTCCTCTTGTACGGGCAGTTGCAGCTAAAGTAAAACTCTAGTCATAAAGGGCTAACTGGTAGTGATGCAGAAGAGGCATTGGATGGGCAGGGGCCCATAACTGGTGCTGCTGGCAAGGTACGAGCTGAGTGACCACTGCAACATCAGCAGAGCTACTGGGGCTTCACTCCACTTGCTTCTGGCTTCCAGAAGCTCTCCAGAACAATGGCCCACCAGGAACAGTTCCTGTCAGTTAAATGACCAGTCCACCTAGGTTGGTCCAGCATTTGGCTTGATGGGATCTATATCCATCATGCAAATTGCAAAGCAAAGAGGAAGCTAAGTTCATACCCCAAATGAAGGAAGCACTGTGGTCTCACTTGAGATATAATGTTAGGCTTTGCTCTAGGCGGAGTAGAGTAAATCTTTGCTTTCTGGTGCTGGTGAGTTCGCATGGCAAACTGAAGGGACAGCCTGGATCTTCTCATTGTCCCACCACTTCACTGAGCCTTTCTCTACTGGAAGAGCCACTGGAGTTGAAGGAAGGCTCTTGAGGCTGGACGAACTTCTTCCAGCCCAAGGTTGGATCCCTACTGGTTTCTTTAGATTAGGGGTGGCCAAACTTGCTTAACGTAAGAGCCACATAGAATAAATGTCAGATGTTTGAGAGCCACAAGATTGCCAAAAATAAAAACAAAAGGGGCAAAAACATTGATAATGATATTTAATATTAGATGGGAAGGGAGGGAAGAGAGAAAGGTGGAAAGAATGAAAGTGGAAATAAAGCAAGTAGATGGGGGGGAGAGAGGGACAGGTGGAAAGAAAGCAACTTTAACTTTAAATGTGTTTTCCACCCCCCCACACACACACCCACGCCAGCCAGCTTGGAGTTGGGATTTAAAGAGACAAATGCCTTCTGCAAGGTGGCTGGCAAGGGGTGGTGGTGTCTTTAAGAATGCATCTATAGTTACAGTTGCTTTCCTTCTCTGCTTCCCACCATCTCAAGCCTACCCAGGGAGGAGAACACTGGCTGGGGAAGGGAAGACTAATCAAGGAGGCATGCCTCCCCTTCACTTCCCCAGCCTCCTTGCTGGGAGCCACACAATATGTGTGAAAGAGCCACCTGTGGCTCCCAAGCTGCAGTTTGGTCACCCCTGCTCTAGATCCATCCCATGACATTTAATGACACCCAGTCAGGACAGTCACAATTCCAGTGCAACATTTAGTATTTTAATTATGGGGTGTAGGGGATTTTTTTCACACACTCAGGAGAATCTTGGGCTGTTGTAGTTCACACTATGGAAATACTACAATGGCTGCCTTGTTCATTAGGGGGGGGGGGGAAACACAAGCACATCTAATGACCAACAGATGGGTGAAAGGAGGCATTTCTTCATGCCATTGCCTGAGTAGATTATCATTTGTTTTTTAATTAAATGTGGACGTAGGAAGATGTTATTAAGCTCCCACACCTCCCACATGGCACCGAACACCAAGTTTCATAAACATCACTGTGCTTTAATAATAACCACCATTCGGTCGGCACTCCTCCTGTGTTCTGAATTCCTGCTATGGGTGTTAAGTTCAAGTTTCATAGCAATGAGCAGCAATCATGAATTGCATTGATTCCTGTTATTTACAAATCACTTGGAATGCTTGTGGCCAGCAACGCTCTCCAGGGCAGTGGCTTGGCACAGGAAGTAAGCATTTAAGCAACGAAGCTGTTAAAGCTGCTGTACCGATGTCCCATTTCTCCTGCAATCATCGCAAAGGCTCTTGGGTAAACATCCCATGACAGCATGCTTATTTCTATGTCAGCACAGAAACCAATGATTTTGGAAAGCAAATTAGAATCTGCTCTAATTTCATTCAGCTTCACTAAAACACCCAGGCATGGGGAGGTCCACGTTGTCACCTTTTTAGATGTGAGAAAATGAGAGCTGATAACAAGCTGTATGTTTAAAAGTCCCATGCGTTGGCCTTCAGCTTAAAGGGGTGAGTGACGCCCATTATTTAGAACCATCTGAGTGAACTTCCACACAGCACCGTACCATGTGGGGCATGAAATAAATGGGGAAATCAGAAATTTTCAGCAAAAACTTCTTTAAAAGTACCTCCAAGCCCAAGTGTCTGAGTATTTTAGTCAGGCCCGTAGCTACAATGGGGCCTCTTGGGGCCTGGACCCCCTACTTACCACCAAGCCCCCCCTCCCCCGACTTCCATTTTTTAAAATTTTTATTTATGGGGTGTGTACAGGGGTGTGTGCAGGGTGCCCCTGAGTTATTTAAAGCCCCCCCCCCCCCAAATTAAACAATCTTGGCTACGGGCCTGATTTTAGTGCCTACAAATTGTTAGCATTGGAAAACTGTACATTGATGAAGAATAGGGTTGCCAGCTCTGGGTGGGGAAATACATGGAGATTTGGGGGGTGGAGTCCTGGGAGGGAAGAATTTGGAGAGGGGAGGGGCCTCTTGTCTTGAAAACCCTACAGGGTCACTCTAAGGCTGCGGTCACACACACTAAATAATCCACTTTCAATCCACTTTTGGTGCACTTTCCAACTTGATTTTACTGTGTGAACTGGCAAAATCCAGTTGGAAAGTCCATTGAAAGTGGATTATTTAGTGGGTATGACTGCCGCCTAAGTGACCTATGACTTGGTGGCAATTTACACATGTGGAAATGCTTGTCAAGAGGATCTACGCCACTGCCAGGGTATGTCTTCCTCTGACACAGCTACTTTTGTTGTTGTTGTTGTTCAGTTGCACAGTCGAGTCCGACTCTTAGCGACCCCATGGAGCACATCACGCCAGGCCCTCCTGTCTTCCACCATCAGAGTTTGCTCAACTTCATGCTCGTTGCATTGATAACACTGTCTAACCATCTCATCCTTTGCCGTCCCCCTTCTTCTGTTACCTTCAATCATTCCCAGCATCAGGGTCTTCTCAAGTGAGTGCTTCCTTCTCATTTGGTAACTGAAGTATTTGAGCTTCAGCTTCAGGATCTGGCCTTCCAGGGAACAGTCAGGTTTGATTTCCTTCAGGATTGACTGATCTGATCTCCTTGCAGTCCAAGGGGCTCTCAAGAGTGTTCTCCAGAACCATAGTTCGAAAGCATCTATTCTTCAGCACTCAGCCTTCCTTATGGTCCAACTCTCGCAGCCATACATTACTACTGGGAATACCATCGCTTTGATCATGCGTGTGTCTTAGACTGATTTTAATTTGTTTTAGGATATGGGTTTGTAAGCAGGTAAAAAGAGGGGCTTAGGCTCAAACCTGAGAAATAAAATGAAAATGAACAAAATTAAGCCCTCAGCTTCATCCTAATCATGCTGTCTTAACTAGTTCTCCACAGCTGAAGAGAAGAACTGATGACTCAGTTCTTTTCGGAGGACCACATCATCCTCTCAAGAGGGCCACTGAGAGGCAGCAGGAAACTGGCATGCCAACTCCTTTGATGACTGGTGGTCTAAGAAAAAGCTTCTCGGAAATGACCACAATGCAGTTGTGTACTGACTTGCTCAGCAGCTTCAACAAAGTGGCTAACGGGGCCTGCCAGTTCCTCAATTCCTTTCTCTCACATCTATCATCCTTCACAATGGATATGTGTGCTTTGCCTTCCTGTAACCTAAACAGATGCTCATCCGGGGGGGGGGGGGGGGAATCAATAGCAAGGCGATTAAATAAAATACAAACAGTCGCCTCCTGTCAAAATGGTACTATCCTTCAATAGAAGATTTTCAAGGCATTATTCTGCTGGATTCATATTGGCAGTGATGATATCCAGGCCCACCAGGGTTATTGGACAAAGAAGAGAATGGAGTAGGAATTGCGAACAGATGTATAAGATTTCTGGGTCCACAGAAAAAGACTACCAGAATGAGGAATGACTTCAAACAGCTTTAATGGGAAGAGGAACTAAAACATTTTTATGTGTCTCTATACCTTGGTCTAGAACTGACTAAGGCTGTGGGATGTTAGGGCAAGGCCATAAACTATCGATTCCCCTAACACTGTTAAGGGAATGTTAGTGAATTATATGACTACAGCATAGATGAGTCTGAATTCTGAATATGTTTCAAGGCACATTTGAATAAATGCATTATCAACATTGGTTATTCCAGGAGCTATGCCAGGCTTTTGTTCTGACTAGCCAGCTATTCTAGAATCTTCTTCTCGCCTCCCCTCTCTAATTGCGCAGTTGTATTTCTTTGCCAGTCTAGCACCAATCGAATTTAAGCCTTAAATATAAAACGGGACTACAAAATTAGGAAACAGTATAATAATACAATAAGCAACGCAATTAAATTGGCTAGAACTTTCTCAGAGATTTAAAACTACAGCACTGTTCCTTGATGTTCCATGAAAGAGGAAAAATGGGACCTGATCAACCTAAAGCTGATATATGCTTATATTAAGCCAAAGCAGATTAGCTGGGATGTAAATGTTTTCAATGCATAAATAAATTTGCTGAAGAAAACCAGAACCTTTGCCTTTTCTAAGGGCAAAGCCCAACCGTCTGTGATTTGATTAACCTCGTCTGAAAAAAATATTCTAAGCTTGCTTAAAGTTTAATGTAATCAACATCCTTCAGAATTGGAAAGAAGTTATAATGGCTGCATTAACAAACCCCATCCAGACTAAAGAGGGATCATTACTAAATTATATAGCAATCTAACCAAATTTACACTCCTCTGCTGTTTCCCAGATTGCTAGGCACGGCAGCCTGGATCAATGAATGCACACAATTAGAAAAACCCCAGTACACCAGGTGGATAAAATATGCAACTTATGTTCAGTCTCCCAGTTTTTTTACATAATGCAACCATTGACATGGAAGACTAGCCAACCAAGAAGTGTCTTAACCCTTTCCCCTCCACAGTTGTCTGCTAAACAGAATGATAGAGTTGCCATACAGGCCATCTAGCCCAACCCCCAGCTCAATGCAGAATCAGCCCAGAGCGTTATTTATTTATTTATTTATTTATTTATTTATTTATTTCGGCTTATATTCCGTTCTCCCCCTGAATGGGCTCAGAGTGGATAACAACAAAAGTTAAAACATTTCATGGGAAGTATTAAAACCCTTCATAAAAACCACCCACAATTAATTAATTAATTAATTAAAGCAGATTTTAAACTGAGCTATAAACAAAACAGATGACACAAAAACTGGTAGCTACAAAAACTGGGGCCGCTAGGCCGTAGACCAGACTACGGGTCTTCACCTGATGGGTCATTTGAGGATGGAAGGTTCAGCAGGGGAAGACAATAGATGGAATAATTGGACGCTCTCTGCCTTACCCAAAGGCCTGGCAAAATAGCTCCATTTTACAGGCCCTGCAGAACTGTGAAAGGAACTGTAAAGCATCCCTGACAAGTGTTTGTCCAGCTGCTGCTAGGAGACTGCCAGTGGGGGGGGGGGGGAGCTCAACACCTCCCTAGGCAGCTGATTCCATTGCTGAACTGCTCTTACTGTAATCCTCTCCCACCCTTCCAATATCCAACTAGTATCTTTCTACCCATAATTTTAATTCATCATTGCGAGTCCTATCCTTCACTGCCAACAGGAACAGCTCCTTGCCCTCCTCTAAGTGACGGCTTTTCAAATACTGAAAGAGCAATTGTAACCCACCCCTCAGCCTCCTCTTCTCCAGACTGAACATTCCCAGGTGCCTCAGTCTTTCCTCATAGGGCTTGGTCTCCAGGCCCCTGATAATCTTCATTGCTTTCTTTTGCACCTGCTGCATTCTGTCATTGATGTGCAGGCACAGCCCAGGTTGTTTCCCCCTGCTCTTAAATGTGTCAGTCTTACATGTGTGGGGCTGGATTTCTCTCTCCCTTCCCTTTCTTTTTGCAGAATCACAGAGGGAGGGAGGGGGTTGGCAGCCCATTAGCTGAAGAAATGCAGGTTTTGCTTGTAGATGCGGAATGTATACAGAATACACAAATAAATAAACCGAAGTGGGGGGGAACCCAGTGCAGAGGGAATGCGTGTGACTGCAAAGTCAACCCTTAAGGCTTGACTCCTCGTATTCTCCAGAGCAAGCTGTCAGTGCAGAAATAGCACTAGCTTAATATGATTTGGTCTGGTACAGTTCAGAAAAGAGTCTTGCACCCACAGACTGTACCACCTAAACCTTCTGAACTGTATTCAAGGGCAGCCCCAGACAGAAAGCATTTCAGTAATCTACTCTGGATATTACCAAGGATGTGTGATGGTGTTCACATCAGTTCTGTAAATATAACATATTTATACCCTTTCTCTTAGAATTGCAAATGTGAAAGTCACAATGAAAGAAAAATAATTGGTTGAAACCTGCAAAAACATCAAATAAAACCAGCAATGAAAGACACCATTGTGTGAGGGTTTTTGTTTTTTTTTAAAACAACCTAGGAGAAGAATGTGAGGGAGAGGCAACAAAACAAAATCCAGTACAGCAACTGAACAAAAGACCTACACAACTCATTGAAAAGCTTGAAGGTTTGGAAGCATTTGACTGGTTATTGTTATAAATGGGACCTTGGTCACTCAATGGAACTTTAGTTCTGTCCATCAAGGACTCATTCTTTTGTTCTTATGTACAATTCAGAGTTGCCTGAGCCTCTGAAGTTCCAATTGTTGGCAGACACTCCAAGCTCAAACTGACTGGTTGATTGCCCAAGATCATGAACAAACTAAAACATAATAAGAACACAAGAGAAGCCAATGTTGGATCATGCCAATGGCCCCTCCAGTCCAACACTCTGTCACACAGTGGCCAGAAATACCAGGTGCCCTCAGGAAGTCCACCATGAGGCCAGGACACTAGAAGCCCTCCCACTGTTGCCCCCCCAAGCACCAAGAATACAGAGCATCACTTGCCCCAGACTGAGAGCTCCTATCTATACCTTCTGGTGAATAGCCACTGATGGATCTCACTGCCATATGTTTACCCAATTCCCTCTTGGAACCATCCATGCTTGTAGCCACCACCACCTTCTGGGGCAGTGAATTCCATGTGTTAATCATCCTTTGGGTGAAGAAGTACTTCTTTTTATCCATTCTAACTCGACTGCTCAGCAATTTCATTGAGTGCCCACAAGTTCTTGTATTGTGAGAAAGAGAGAAAAGGACTTCTTTCTCTACCTGCTCTATCCCATGCATAATCATGTAAACCATGATCATGTCACCCCTCAGCCGTCATTTCTCCAAGCTAAAGAGCCCCAAGTGCTTTAACCTTTCTTCATAGGGAAAGTGTTCCAACCCTTTTATCATTCTAGATGCCCTTTTCTGCACTTTTTCCAGTGCTATAATATTGTTTCTGAGGTGTGGTGACCAGAATTGTACACAGAATTCCAACTGAGGTCTCACCATCGATTTATACAGGCATATTATGATAATGGCTAATTTATTTTTAGTTCCCTTCCTAATAATCCCCAACATAGCGCTGGCCTTTTTTATGGCAGTCGCACACTGTCTCGACATTTTCAGTGAGTTATCTGCTACGACTCCAAGATCTCTCTCTTGGTCAGTCTTTGCCAGTTCAGACATGAACACTGTAAAAGTTGTTAGAAATTAATAAACTATCAAAACCCAGCATTAAAAACCCACTCAAAGTGTAAAAATAGCATAAAACACTGGAGTAGCATAAATGAGTCTCAAAACAGTTCTCAGGCTACAAGTAGACTATAAAAATGATGGTAAAGATCAAGCCCCTTAACTAAGAGTCTTGGTAAAAAAAAAAACAAAAAACCCAACCCTTTTTCACCTGGAGCCTACATAAAGGAAGGTGCCAGTTAAACCTCAAGGGGAGGGGCATTCCACAGGTGAGGTGTCACCACTGAAAAGTCCAATTTCTGGTCATCTCTCAGCATTCCTCAGTGAGGAAGTGCTTAGCTGTTGAACTGGAAAGTATGGGAGGAATTGGCTCTTCAGGTGCCCTGCTCCCCAGCCATTTAGAGTCTTCAAGCAACAGGGACACTATAGTAGGAGAACTCCCATCTTTGCCCCCCTGTTCCCCACCACTGCTTAAAAGGCTGATGGTAGAAAAATGCAATGATTACCATGGCATCACGCTGATATACAAAGTCACTTCCGGTGCAAAGCAAGAAGTCCCATCATGGTACTGGGTGAACTCTAGTATTTGCTCCAAAGTCTATGGCTTAAAAATAGAAATTTTTGGAGGGTGACTTTTATAGCATCATCCCAATGTGATGCTGTCAGTTTCAATCTTGCCCTGGCAGTAACCTTCCCACATTGATGTGATGTGAAGGAGATCATCCCTGCCCATCTCCCATTTCTATTGCCAGGGTTGCCAGCCATAGCTGGTAACACCCCCTTCCAAGAACCCGGAGTTTGAATTGAATAGCGTATTGATCTGATCTCATCAAATCACCATGTTAACAAGATATTTGGAGTGCTTTTTTCAGTTTAGAACTCAAAATAGATCGGGGTCCCATGTGCTGACATTTGTTTTGGACAGTTCTAACATAGACAGCATAATAAAAAGTAGAGACATCACCCTGCCAACAAAAGTCCGTATGGTCAAAGCGATGGTATTCCCAGTAGTAATGTATGGCTGCGAGAGTTGGACCATAAGGAAGGCCGAGTGCCGCAGAATAGATTCTTTCAAATTATGGTGCTGGAGAAGACTCTTGAGAGCCCCTTGGACTGCAAGGCAATCAAATCAGTCAGTCCTAAAAGAAATCAACCCTGACTGTTCCCTGGAAGGCCAGATACTGACACTGAAACTCAAATACTTTGGCCACCAAATAAGAAGGGAGCACTCACTGGAGAAGAACCTGATGCTGGGAATGATTGAAGGTAAAAGAAGAAGGGTATGACAAAGGATGAGATGGCTAGACAGTGTTATCGATGCAATGAACATGAAGTTGAGCAAACTCCGGGGGATGGCGGAGAGCAGGAGGGCCTGGTGTGATGTGGTCCATGGGGTTGTGAAGAGTCAGACTCAACTGTGGGACTAAACAACAACAAAAAAGTACCAATGACAGTGGAAGGATAAGTGGCTTGCACTTTGTCTTGTTTTATTTCAAGACATGGCCCAAGAAGGAAGATCACAGGGAGATACACCCTTCTGTTGTAGATATGAATCATGCATCCTCTGTTCCCTGTACATGAGACCCGCCCAAAAGCCTGGGAAGAAGGAACATAGTATACTTCCATTGGGATTTCCCCCTTGATCTTTCCCTGGATCAAGCATTGTATTTTGGAGAAGGTCTTATCTAGATTGTTTCCATCAAATTCTTCCTAACATAGAGTCATAGCCCTAAACATTTATTAATCTAACTGATATCCAGACTCCATCATCCGCCTAGACCCCTTGAGAGTTCAGTGGGAGTGCTAATAATCTCGGTATGTGTGGGTGGGTTGGGTAAGAACTCAGGAAATTAATACAAAAAGAACTCCAACAACCAAAAATCCCTAACCATGCCCACATATCTCCAGGGAGATCCAAGATTGCCCAGAATAGTTCGTTGTACTTTGACCCAAGTTATATTTCCTATTATAGATGATCTGGAAAGAAACAACCAAATAGAAATGTGTGCTAAACAATAAAGACCAATGCGTCCCCCAAAAAGAAGACACAATCTTCAGAGCAAATATGGCTTAGAGTGCTCAGAGATGTAGAAATGAGATTCCTAAATATCATTTATGATGTGGGCTGGAACATATGGTGACCAAGCCAACCAGAATTGTAGTGATCTGGGACATGGTTCTGAGCTGGGTTTGAGACCTGGTACAAGATGTCTATTCTGTTGCACCAAGTTGGGAGTAGTGTCCACAATGCTATTAAGATGAGTGTAACTTGTCAAAGTAAAGTTACCCCTAAAATCTAAAAGAGTAACATTTGATTTCAGTGGAGGGAACCTTACGAAAAGGAGGGGAATTTACTGCCAAAAGATGTCATGATGGCCACAGTCACAGATGGCTTTAGAAGAAGATTAGATATATTCATGAAGGGTAGGTCTATCACTGGCTACTATCCAGACTGACTGAAGAGAACATCCACGTTCAGAGGCAGTAAACCAATGAAACCCTGTGCCAGAAGGCAACATCGGGGGAAGGCCTTGGCCCCTATGCTCTGTTGTGTTGGCCCTCCAGAGTAACTGGTTGACCACTGTGAGACACAGGACTAGATGGACTACTGATCCAATCCAGCAGGGAATTTCCTATGCTCTTATGAGATCCATGCCTGAAAATTTCACTGCTGGCAGTTCTGATGAGATGGACTCTGAACACAACCCCAGGAATGCAAGGGCAGGAATGTTTTTGAAACTGATCTCCAAGGCAACTCCTCAAAAGCAACATGAGAAGACTGGCTAGGACTTTGGACAAGAACACAGTAATCATCAGTAGGCATGATGAATCCAAGGTACTGTAGGGTCCCCCCCCCCTTTTGGCACCAGCATTCTTAGACACTAGCCTACTTCTTTACCATAGCTTTCAAACAACATGGTGTGAAGACCATGACACAGATACTCCTCAGTAATACGAAACTGTGCTGTACTGAGTCAGATCCTTGTTATATATAGTTTATTGTTGACTTTGAGCTGACAGTGGCTTTCCTGGACCCCAAGCAAAGAAAGCTCTCTTTGGACACCTGCTCCATGAAACCCTTTAACCTGAAAAACCAGAGAATTAATCCAGAACTTTCTACATGCAAAATGTGTGTGCTACCATTGGCTGAGGACAGACTGGCAATCTGCCCTGGGACAGTTCCGCTTGGGAAGTGGGGGAAGGGAGCCCATTCAGACATGCGCAGCTGTCCCTCGGCTCCCTTCCGCACTTACTCGCTTTGAAGCCGGGTTTCTTGCGCTTTAGAAGGACACCGGGAGAAACCGGTGTCCGGAGGCCGTCTTGCGCTTGCCTCCTGCTTCCAGGCAGTGTGAACCGGAAGAAGGCAGGAGGCAAACGGAGGCGGCAGTGCAAACGTGGCGTTTTGCCAGTTTGCGCATGCGTGCTTATGTGCACATAAGTGCATGCACACATGCGCAAATTGCCGAAACAGCCCTATCACGAGCTGTGGAGGCCGGCCCACCTGGGGCCACTCTGCAGCAGTCTGAATGCTCCGTAACAGCATCCTTGCACAATACACTGGCCAGTGTAAATGGCCAGCCCCGGGGAGTTTTTCCTCCGCAGCAGTTGCCTCCGCATTCATCCCGCTCCAGATTGCCAGTCTGTCCTCAGCCATTGCTCCACGGTCTCTCCTGCAGGAGTCATAGATTTGTCAATTAATATTTCATGGCAGGCTAAAAGGGGCAAGAAGAGAAAATGACAAGAGAGAGAGAGAGAGAAAATGAGACTAACATGTACTTTTATGAGATATAAGGTGGAAACACTGATAAAAATACAGCTGGGAGATTTCCAAGCTCGATAGGGTGATTTTCAAGCAGCAAGTGGAGTACAAGCTGTTCTTTCTCCTGCCCATAAAGGTTACACTCTTTTGTTCCAGCTACTGGCCCTTGAGAAGTGACCCCGTGGAGTTATAGATTTTATATCATCTAGCCAGCGTTGTCCCACCACATATTGCAGGGAGATTGCTTTGTTGATTCAGACTGGAGGTCTGCTGAGCCAGTGTGCTGTCCATCCAAGTCCATAAACCCAAAGCAGTAACTGATGATGGACAAAACAGAAACCCAAAGGAACTGGCACCATTTTGCTTTCAAAGACTCTATTAAAAAAAAAAACATTACTGATTCTGAGTTTTTAAAAATTTGATCCTGTGTGCACAAATGTTCAAATAGATTATCATGTATAGGTTCACAGTATGTAGCTGTTATCTGATGCCACCCCATGAGAATACCAGCCTGTCCCCACCACCTGCAAGTTGGGCACATAGTGCTTTCCTGCAAAGTCTCTGCTGAAAAGCATGATGGGTACAAAACATAAACCTAACCTCTGGTCAATGCTATCTTGGTGAGCTGGGGGAACACAGGCAAAGATGGAGACATATTTGTACTCACTGCAACAGCACATATACTAAAATTGAAACGATACAGAGAAGATTAGCATGGCCCCTGTGCAAAGATGACACACAAATTCCTGAAGTGTTTCCTATGGGATGTGTGTGGCTCAGTGGTAGAGCATCTGCTTGGCAAGCAGAAGGTTCCAGGTTCAATCCCCGTTATCTCTAGTTAAAAGATCTGGCAACAGGCGATGTGAAAGACTTCTGCTTGCGACCTTGGAGAGTTGAGTAGACAATACTGAGTTTGATGGACTAAGGGTCTGCTTGAGTATAAGGCAGTTTCATGTGCTCATCATGAGTACAAACAACAGACATAACATTGTAAGGCCCCTGTAAGTATACACAGGGATAATGTTGCATGTGAAGACTCAGATTCTTCTTAAAATATCCTCAATTAAGAAACTTTTAAAAAGTAAAACCATCCTATTGTGTAACGCACACTGTAAGTGCAACAGTGAATGTGCCACTTTCTAATCCTCTGTGGCTTTTTATAAAAACAGGAAACCATTTATTATAGTGCATTTTGCTTAGATTCCCCGTAGAACCGCACAAGCTCCTCCCTCTTCCAGACTCTATAGATTCCATATCTATGCCTTGTATGAATAGAACAATAAATGCACTGTAGCTTTCTATACTGGAGCATGGACATAAAACTGATCTTTCTGTAGGCAAGAAGGAGGATGAACATGATGCCTGAGCAGACTGAGCCTGGTCATCGTCTTTGATCTTGTACTTTGATCTTGTACTTTGATCTTGTAAGTACTGCAAAAAGATGAAGAGCATCCTGAGAAGGATGAGAAAAGAATTATTTTGCCACCTGGATAGAGGATAGGAGCTACTGATCTGAACTGAACTGATCTCCCAGTCAGATTTGTCAGGAAGATATAGTAAATCTGGCTCGCATGAAGAATCCAACTGATCATAAATGGGGTCAAGTCAAGAATTACTACAGAAAAGTCCTTCTATTCACTGGTGAATGACTTTGGGTTCCTTTTTGGTTGGGTGGGTGTATTTCAATAACAATGTGCAGCTTGGTGGGACCATCTAAAGCAAATGGTTCTGCAGAAGTACCAACAGCAGGTAGTTATCTCCATGATCTTTCTGAGCCCATCTGGGCTGTCTGATCAGGCACTGCTGGAGATCAAATGGATGGATGAGATGGTTCTTCAGTCTGACCCAGGTGAGAATATTATACTGTGCCGATCTCCCTTATATTCTTAGCTTCTGGCTGTAGTTTGAATTGCATTATTTCTTCAGTCTGCCTGTATTCATGGGAGGTATCTACAACAATCTCTTTTTTGTGATGGATCTGACTATACAAGGGATGCAATTATTTCTTCTTTCTTTTGATTGCAACGCATCACTTGGAAACTGCAGCATTAAGTGGCCATTTGCACATGCAAATGCACCACTGAAGGTCCATAGACAGAACTTTCACATCACTCAGTTCCCCAAATACAATGGGTTGGATCCAGCAAGCCTTTCTACTGATGAAAAAAAAATAATGAAGGGTCCTCCACCAAAAGAAGACTATGTTGAGAATTATGGGATCTGCATGTACAAAAGCCACATGGGACAGGGGTTGTAGAACAGAGGAGAAGTGGGAAGGACTGAGTGAAGAAACTGGCTGGATCCAACCCCAATAGCTTTCCGAACCTCCAGGTTACATGTTCATCTAAGAGGCATCAGACACTGATGAGAAATGATGGTCAAATCATGCCTATGAGTCTGAAAGAAAATGAAATAAAGGTTTACGGATCCAATGAATGATAGGGCAAGCAAAGTAGGAAAGATTACTGAGTTGCAGGTACATTCCTTCCTTCAGATCTGCATGCTGCCAAGAGACAGATGTGTGAGGAGAGCTTATTTATTAATCAGTATTCTCAGGAGTACACATGTAGATTTTACCACCTGCAAAGTCAGACAAATGTCTCACGACTTCAGATGAATTGTATTTAGGCTACAGTGGAATTTTGCTTCAAGGTCTCTGATAAAGATTCAACTGACCATGTGTAATGCATTTTACAGTGCAATCCTAAACAGAGATGCACCATTCTAAGCCCATTAACTTCAGTGAATTTAGAAGGGTATAATTCTGTATAGGACTGTTAATCACATATTTATTGTCTTTTAACCGGCTCTGGAGATTTTGTGAGCATGCTCATGGGAAAATGTATCATCTAGGGCTAGAATTCTTTGGGCTTTTCTCTAGTTTATAACTGAAGACTGTGCTTTCATTGGTAGCGGTGGTTGGAAGATGCTACCTAAAACGAGCATTAATGAATTCGGATTGCTAATAACTATGACAGCCTGTTGAACATACTGCTTATCTGCTTGGATGGGGTTGGAGAAACAGTTTAGGGCAGTTTTGAATGCTTTTGCTGTTTTTGTTTCACTGCTAGCTAGTCATGGCCCATGCTAGCTTGACCACATCCGATCTTAAAAGCTAAGCAGCATCGGCCATGGTTAGTGCTTGGATGGGAGACCACCAAGGAAGCTATACAGAGGCAGGCAATGGCAAACCACCTTTGGAAGCCTCCTGCCTTGAAAACCCTACGGGGTCACTGTAAGTCAGCTGTGACTCGACTGCACTGTCCACCACCACCAGTAAGATGCTACTGCCTGATTAGCTTTGGGAAGAACTGACTGACACTGCCAGTCTGGGAACGTGCCTGGTCCCCCTTTCAACTTGTATAGTTGTAGAATTCATATCACAAGCATATCATAAGCATCCAGTACTCCGTCTTCACTAGGAAGAGCTACACTCGACCTTTTACACCACTGGGGATAATGGGGAGCCACGAAATAACGATTTCAGACTTTTTCCGCTTCAGACATTATACTGAAAAACAAGTCCGTACAAACTGATACATTTTCACTGTGCCTGTATTTCAGCCACATTGCCCTCTGAAATGGTGAGTAAATGTTAAAAATGCCCCCGAGAATTACTGAGAAATAAAAGGAATGAAAAAATTCAAAACATGTTAATCCCTAAAGACAAACTTGTTCATATCCTACACCAATTATTAGCAAACCGTGCTATTTCTAGGCAATGCATACCAGTAGTTTTCCACTGATATGTGTCATCTGCAGCTCTTCTATTTAAAATTTGCATTTCCCCATAGTTTCTTTGAAAGGAGCATTAGGTTGCTTTCTGTCCAAATAAACCAGTGGCAGCGTAATTTAATGTACTGCTTTGGGAGTTCTAAATCTCCCTATTTTCCATAAAAGAGATTCTGATTTAAAATGAGATTTACCATGCTATCCTAAGCACAATAACGCCCCGACAAATCCACTGAATTTCATGGGCTTGGAAAGATGTAACTCCATTTAGGACTGCATTGTTAGGCTCAGTTCAGACATAATGCAAAACCAGGTTTTACCGAAGTAACTATGGCTCTGTGATTAGCGACATTTGTGCCCTCTGCTAGCTATGGTTATTCAGGGTCTCTCATGGACACACGAAGCTGCCTTCTACTGAATCAGACCTTTGGTCCATCAAGGTCCTTGGCATACTCTGACTGGCAGCGGCTCTCCAGGGTCTCAAGCAAAGGTCTTTCGCATCGCCTACTGCCTGGTCCTTTGAAATGGAGATGCTGGGGACTGAACCGGGGACCTTCTGCATACTAACCAGATGCTCTACAACTGAGCCACAACCCCCATTTTTAAACCAGGATATGAAAGTATGGTTTGAAATTGTTTTTCTTAACACAGTTAAGTTGTAACAATGGTTAACATATGAACATATTCTGGCTTAATCCTGGCTTGTTAAATGCCCTCACCTGCTCCATAGCTACATGTATGCCTGCCCCAAGAAAAGGGGATAAAACTGAAAGGATCCATCCCACAGTTTATTCTTTGCAAAGCAATACCAATGTGGTTGGCTTATCATTGGACCAATCACCTTGCCTCATCCGAGGACCAGGCCACCTTCTCACATTATATCGAGACAATGGAAAAAAACAGCAGGATTTCATTTAGAAGAGGAAGAATAGAAGGTTTTTATACCCTGCTTTCCTATACCTTAAGGAGTCTCAAAGTGGCTTACAATTGCCTTCTCCTCCCCACAACAGGCATCTTGTGAAATAGGTGCGGCTGAGAGAGTTCTGAGAGAACTGTGACTGGCCCAAGGTCACCCTGTGGAGGAGCAGGGAATCAAACCTGGTTCTCCAGAATAGAGTCTGCCGCTCTTAATCACTACACCACGTAGTTTATCAAAACCATTGCGCCTGATCAAATTGAGCTTATTATGGTGCCAGACACTTACCTCTCTATCGTCTTCTTTAAACCATGAATTATATGTTTGTGTGTTTTTTTAAAAAAAAAATTGTTTATTGAAGGCAATAAAATAATTTACCACATGACTAGAACAACTGCCAGTGCAAGGTGTTTGACAGCCACTTCTGCTGGAAAGAATCAGCCTGTGGAAAGGAGTGATTTGTTTCCACACATTTAATTGATTTATGAAAAGTTCAACGTGACCCAGCCTTTAATTAAACTGAAAAACAAAGCCATGCAAAAATGGTCTAGAGACAGACTAGGTATGAGATCGAATGCTTTAATGTATCTGAATGACGCAGAAAAGAAAACGTGCGGAGGCAACAGAGAATTAGCTGGATGCAAAACCAAAGTTATTAAAAATCAAGTTTGATTTCAATGAGTTTTCATGACAAGGACCATTTATAAAGTTCTGTTGAAAATCCTTTGCCCAAATCCAGCAAGGGAGATGCAAACATAGAAGCAGACTCCTATGCATTAGTCAACGGGGTTGAGTCTCTTTCTGCAAACTCATGTGCATTAGCCAATGGGCTTGACCATTTTCTTTCGTTCCTCATCGCCCCTTGAAAGACATCATTTGATGTGGAAGGTACCAAGGCGGGGGGGGGGGGGGGCACAAGAATCCTGGATGGGGAAAGGAGGTAAGTCTCCTCCTCTGCCCTGCTGCTTGTTTAGTTTGGCAGGGACTTGGGACAGCAGGTGGAGGGGGAAGAAAAGACAAAGGGTTGTGGTGTGGAGGCAGGCCATGGCAAACCATCTCTGAACATCTCTTGCCTTGAAAACCCCACGGGGTCGCTGTAAATCAGCTGTGACTTGATGGCAACAAACCCCCCCCCCCCCAAAAAAAAACACTTTAGGTTGAACTGAACTCTGATAAAAAGTTTGTCACACTGGTATCAGGAAGAAAGAAGTTAAGGATCCTTTGATGGTCCACTTAGGAGTCGAAGGCTGTGGATGGTCTTTGCTCTGCAGGGGGTAAGAAGGGAAGTTCCTAGGGCCAGACTGATCTGCCAGGGTCTCAGTTGTCTATCCATAACCTACGATAGCTTTCTTGGCAAGATGGACTTTGCATTCATTGCCTATAGCATGCAATAACATAAAAAATACAAACCTGAGTTGATTGATACGGGACAAATGGAAGATAGGGCTGAATGAGACCCCAAATATTTGATTTGCAAAATATCCTCCAACACTTGCCTAACAAGTACTTTTCACCCTGGGATTTACACAAAATGGTCATAAAGTTGGAATGACTAACAAAGGATTTGGAGAAAGAAAGAAAAATCTCATGCACGTCTTGCCTCTCTCTTGCTCCCCTGTACCACAGAACTGAACCTACCATTAGCGGAGTGGTGCAGTGACCTCGGATTGCAGTGCTGTTGAAAGGTAACCAACTATCACTTAATCTGGGTTCAGCTGGAATGAGGGGGAGGGCATAGATTCAGTAAGCATGATGATTTATGCCCCAAACTGGGACTCCTCACATTTCAGCAAGTCTTCCAGGGGGCGATCAAACAAGGGTGAAATGTCCTCCATCTTTAAAGCAGCAAGTGCTGGATTTTCATTTTTTATGGGGAAACTGATGCTTCAATAAACCAAACGTTTTCTCTATAAGAGAGAGTGTGGTGTAGTGGTTAAGAGTGTCAGACTAGTTAATGGGAGACCTGGGTTTGAATAACCACTTGGGCCATGGAAGCTGGCTGGGTGACCTTGGGCCAGTCACGTTCTCTCTGACCAACCTACCTCACAGGGTTGTTGTGAGACTAAAATGGAGACGAGAAGGAGGATGTAAGCACCTTTGGGTGCCCACTGGGGAGAAAGGCAGGGTGTAATGAATAAAATAAATTAAATGCTCGGGAGACCACCTTTTGCTGCAAAAATACTATTTCCTCGTGCCCGGTGAGAGAGCGCTGTGGCTGCTCTGAGGATTGTCACCTTCAGAATGGCTACATGAACGCTTCAAGAGAGGCAATCCATGGCAATATGCCTTGCGTAACTTGCCCGTAGGGAGAGAGTAGAGTAACACATACAGGAGGAGATTGCCACTTTTAAAATGGCTGCACCTCTCCCCTCCCACCAAAGGTGGTTACCTTTTCAAAGAAGAAGAATATGTTTGCCTGTATTTGAGACCACAAGTTAACCCAGATGAGCACTGATTTCATTTTTATTATATTTTTACTACTATGAGAGTAGTAGTGGTAGCAGCAGTAGTAGTAGTCACAGATTTTCATGACTGCTCTGGTTCAACTTTGGTTTTCGTTGTGGTTTCTATATGATCAAACCAAACATTTGCACTTCAATTTCCCAATCACATTGTCACAGTTAATGACTATTGGTTAGAATTTTGGTATTATTTCTTTCATTGTTTAACCTGTTAAACAGTTAGTTGCAACATTTACACATAATCTTCCTGTCTTATATAATATATCCACGTATTTGTTCACATGTTATGGACATTATTTTGAGTTTTCCCGGAAAACACGTTAAAATAAAAAGTTTTTAAAAATGGTTAGAAGATAGTTTTGTTCAGTAGTGCTGAAAGTTTGGAGATGTCAGATCCTCCCGGTGAAAGGAAGGTAACAATGCGTGTGTTTTTGAAACGGGTTTGGGTTTGGAAAAAAGAAGCAGCAGACAGAGACTGCTGTGAATTACGCCTACTTAACTTTTGGAGGGAAACATATGTTAAAAGCACCAAATATGTAAATATGTTAAGGCATCATAAGATTCCACTGCTTTCTCCTTCAAAGGGAGCCAAACATATTAGCGTTTCATCTCCCGCCCCCGCAAAGAAAGTCAAACCTTCAGAGTCCTGGCAATACATTCTTTCAAAGCAGGAAATGTTCTGCTGTGAAGTACCAGCTGATATGACTCAGAGGTTTGAACTATTTATTTAGTTATTTAAATATATTGAACCCTGAATTTTCCTTGTAGTACAAGGTGGCTTACCATTTCAAGATCAAAACGTGCAAAATGCAATAAAGCCACATCCCCTCCCCTTGCAAGAAAATGCCTGCAGCTGAAACCCCATTAAAAGCCTTCACAAATAAAATGTCCTTAGAGTGCCTACTAAAAACTTCTGAAGACGATATCCCTTCACCTCCTCAGGGGGCCTGTTGCTCAAAGTGGGAGCCACTAAAGGAACAGCTACATGGTAGAAGCTAAATAAAGGTAAAGGTTTCCCTCGCTCGAAAGGCTCTATATGACTCTAGGGATGCGGTGCTCATCTCCGTTTCTAAGTCAAAGTCCCAGCGCTGTCCGAAGATGTCTCCATGGTCATGTGGCCGGCATGACTAAACGCCGAGACACACGGAACACTGTTACCTTCCCACCGAAGCAGTACTTGTTTATCTACTTGCAATTTCTTGCTTTCAAACTGCTAGGTTGGCAGGAGCTGGGGCCAGAGACAGGAGCTCACTCTGTCACACAACACTCAAATCTCGAACTGCCGAACTACAGACCTTCTGGTCTTCAGCCCAGCGTCTTAACCTCTGAGCCACCACGGCCCCTTTTTCTGTCTCATTTCTGTCATCTGAAAATCAGTTGTAATTCTGGGAGACTTCCAGGCCCTGCCTGGATTTGGGCAACCCTACATGTAGATTAGCCTACTTCACAAGGTTGCCACTATAAAAGTGTGATGATTTCACGTACACTTCTACTTTCCTGGGACTGGCACACAGATATAATAACTAAACGTAACCAAGCAACAGAAATTACAATGAAAACATTCACACAAATATAAACACACTTAAGATGTTGAGCTGGTGACTAATCATTGATTTCGAGAGCTATTTACCTTTGATCGCCTGTTAAGATCAGAGGTGATTTATATCAGCTCTTCTTCCACACAATCAGATTATAAAAGTTGCAACACCGTGTTCTATAATAAGAGGCTTATTGCGGCACATGCTTTTATATAGCATTTCACTACCACTTGGTGACATCACTGGCCCCATAACCATTTCCTCTTTCTAAAAATATGCTGTGGCTGCAAAATCATAAATCAGTTTAGGTCTCCTTCAGGGCCAAATTTGATGTCATGGAAGCAGATCCGTGCCAAATTCTTGAGGGCAGGGCATCAGCATGGATCGGCCTGGCTACACTTAACTACCTTTTCTTTCAGTATTGCTCCGTGACCAGAAGTAACACCCTATTGAAAGGGTAGTTTAGCTTGGAGAAGCAATGGCTGAGAAATGACGTGATAGAGGTTTACAAAATTATGCATGGGATAGAGAAGGTAGAGGAAGAAGTACTTTTCTCCCTTTCTCACAATACAAGAACCCATGGGCACGCCATGAAACTGCTGAGCAGTCAGGTTAGAACGGATAAAAGGAAGTACTTCTTCACCCAAAGAGTAATTAAAATGTGGAATTCACTGCCACAGAAAGTGGTGGCAGCTACAAGCATAGACGGCTTCAAGACAGGACTGGATAAACATATGGAGCAGAGGTGCATCAGTGGATAGCCACAAGGTATAGGTGTAACACTATGTCTGAGGCAGTGATGCTCTGTATTCTTGGTGCTTGGGGAGGGGGCAACAGTGGGAGGGCTTCTGGAGTTTTGGCCCCACTGCTGGACCCCCTGATGACACCTGGGTTTTGGCCACTGTGTGACACAGGGTGTTGGACTGGATGGGCCATTGCCTGATCCAGCCCAGCTTCTCTTGAGTTCTTATGTTCTTAACTGTGGTTTAAAAAGTAGAAAGCACCAGTGGGGAGAAGGTTCAGCTCTCCTTCCTGCCTACCCAGGCTGTTCTTTAAATCACCAGCTATGTCCACTGCTCTCTCATAGGGAATTAGCAGGATCTAGACTGGTTCCTTTGCTGCAAGGATTTGGACTCCCCCACTGCCCCTCCCAAACTTGATTTAGAACCATGGCCAGTAAATCAGGCTCTAAGGCCAAGATAGAAGTCCTCCCTCGTCATCTCAGATAATGGTCAGTTCCCAGAGTGCAATTGTTGCCTTGGATACAGACAGGCATGGGTTAGGGTAGAAGGAAGTGGTGGGAGATTCTCTTCCCATCTACCTGTTCATTGGCTGACCAGCTGAGTGCAATGGTAAGCACTGCAACCAGGTAAAAGCCAGCATGGTATAGTGGTTAAAGTGTCAGCCTAGGATCTGGGAAACCCCAGGTTCAAAACTCTGCCAGGGAAGCTTGGTGGGTAATCTTGAGCTAGTCACACACTCTCAGCCTAACCCATCTCACAGGGTTGTTGTGAAGATAAAACAGAGGAGATGTAAGCCAGTTTGGGTCCCCATTGGGGAGAAAGCTGGGATAGAAATAAAGCAAGTAAATAAATAAATGGGGATTGTGTAGGGTTGCCAGACCCCCACTGGGGGTGGGGGAAACTCCACTTTTATGGGGTTATTCCCTGATGGCAGCCAGCTGGCGGTAGGAGGAAATCCCACCCCCAACTGGCCTGAAAGGCAACATGATGATGTCACCTGGAAGTGATGTCATCACATCACTGGGTTGGGGGGGGTGACACTTTAGTTTTTGGGCAAAACTGTATGGTAAAAGTGGCTACAAACCATAGAGTTTTGCCCAAAAACTAGAGCATCACCCCCCAACTCAGTGACATGATGATGACATCACTTCTGGGTGACATCATCATACTGCACATGCTTCATATACAGAGCAGAAGACCCCGGAAAGGAACAAGGATCCCCCCCTGCTGGCTGCCAGGTAGGACCTGGCAACCCTAGGGTGGTGCTAAGAGGAGGGAGAAGGTTCCCCCTTCCATCTTGGATATACAAGTTGAACCAGATAAGAACTCAGCACTTCAGTGTTCATATTGAAGGTGAGAGTTCGGGCTGCCAGCCCCCAGGTGGGGCCTGGGGATCTCCCGCTTTTACAACTGATCTCCAGCTGACAGAGACTAGCTCCCCTGGAGAAAATGGCTGCGTTGAAGGGTGGACTCTATGGCACTGTACCCCGCTGAGGCCCCTCCCCTCCCCAAATCCCACCCTCTCCTGGATCCACCCCCAAAGTCTCCAGGTATTTTCCAACCCAGACTTGGCAACCCTAGTGAGGGTTACAAACCCTTGGGGTTCACATTCTCAGGAATCTCAAGTCATTTCTAGCTGCTGCCTGTAGAGTGGTGTTTTTATGCTTCTGGGCTTTAATGGCTGATTTATAAAGGCTGTTCTATTACTGTATTTTTAATGATTTTATTTTATGAGCTGCTGTAAGCAGGTCTTTGAGGAGACAGCATAGCAATGTTTTAAATAAATCCCAGCATTAAAAGGCAGTAGTCATGTTGTCTAATCAGATATGACTAACTCAGAGAGACATCTTCTCACCTGACCACCTATTGTAGCCTAATTAGTCCTGGCCTCAAATCATACAGAGTTCATGCCCTACCTTACAATGAGGAGGAGGAAATAGGCATATGGGTGAGCCACTCATTTCTTTCACTGGTAGAATGGGAGACTGTTTCATTTATTTGTTAGAGGCAGAATTTCACAAATGTTTGCAAACTTTGTTCTCCAGTGAAGCTAATAGTTGTGTCTTTGCACATTTTAACAACTGTTTTGCAGCTTTCTGAGGTGGCAAGATGCCCACTGAGTTGGATTCTATGTTTCCTTTCCTCTAAGCGAGGAGATCATAAGAAGAGCCCTGCAGGATCAGACCAGTGGTTTAACTGGTCCAGCATTCTGTCAAGGGTCTCCCCTGGCAACCAGTGAGTACTTACTGGAGAAAGAGAAAGGCCCAGGACTCATCACCAACATCACACCAGAAGTGACATCATCACACTGTGATGCCCAGGCAATGCTCTGGTATTTGGGCAAAACCTCTATGGTAAAATCAGCCCCACCCCCAAGAGCCATGACCTGATGTGATGTCCTCAATGTGATGATGTCACACGGAAGTGACGTCATCACGCCAGGGACATTGCATGGTGATGCTGCATGGTATTTTGGGCAAAACACTGTGGCAACCACAGAATTTTTGACCAAATACCAGAGCATTGCCTGGACATCGTTGGTGTGATGACATCACTTCCTTTGCAATGCTAGCATCAAGGCTTGGGCCTTTCTCTTTCTCCAGATAAGTCCCCTCACTGGCCAGCTGATCAGCAGCTAGGTGGCGTGGCCTGGTGGCAGAGGACCCCCGCCTCCACTGTGTGTGGGGTGTGTGTCTGGCAACCCTAATCCTATCTTACACAGTTGACAACCAGTTCCTCTGGAGGTCCAACAAGAGGGCACAGAGGCCAAGACCTCCCCCTAATGTTGCTTCCTGGCACTGGGATTCAGAGGCCGACTACCTCTGAATATGGATATTCCCTTTAGTCATCATGGCTTGTCCTCCATGCATCTGTCTAATCCCCTTGTAAAGCTGTCTATGCTTGTGGCCATCACTAGATCCTCTGGCAGAGAATTCCACGTTTTAATCACTCTGTGTAAAGAAGTATCTCCTTTCATCCATCCTGAATCCATTGCCCTTCAACTTCACTGGATGCCTTTGAGTTCTGGTATTTGGGGGGAGGGAGAAAATGTCCTCTTTGTCATCTCTCTCCACCTCGTGCAGAATTTTATACACCTCTATCATGTCCCCCCTTAGTCACCTCTTTTCTAAACTGAAAAGTCCCAGACTCTTTGGCCTTTCTCCTTTAGGGAAGGTGCTCCAACCCTCTAACATCTCTCTGGTGGATGAAGACTCCTCATATAGTGGAAAGCGATTGTTGGATCCAGCCCACTGTTTTCAGAAGAAGCCATTTATCTAGAGGGGACACACACTGGAGGAGCCCCCCCCACCCCCGAAGAGCTAGAATTAAATATGTCTTTTAAAAATGTGATTATAGCGATCTAAGGTCAAAGCTCAGTGAGATACTGGAAATCTATAATTGGTTCTCCCATCTCCTTAAACATTGTTAAATAGCAGCAGGCTCAGGGGAAAATTTGGATTAGGACAATGGCAGTGGGTATATGGGGCATGTCCTTTTTTTTGCACCAGTTTCCCAATATAAATCGGCCTCCTAGAGACACTATTTGTCTTGGTAGGGAACACATAATTTTCCCGTATTTTTTCCCCAACAGGGTAAATAGCAGCCCGAGATGGGAGGGTGGTATTTACATAAGAAAAATGGTAGGGAGGAAAGAGTTAATCCTCCCTCTGCCATCACTGTGACTCTGATCCAAATAAGCCCTCCCACCACAGAGCCAGTTTGGTATAGTGGTTAAGTGTGCAGACTCTAATCTGGGAGAACCGGATTTGATTCCCCACTCCTCCACTTGCACCTGCTGGATGACCTTGGGCAAGCCGTAGCTCTGGCACAGCTGTTCTTGAAAAAGAGCAGTTTCTGTCCAAGCTCTCCCAGCCCCACCTACCTCACAGGGTGTCTGTTGTGGGGAGGGGAAGGGAAAGGAGTTTTTAAGCCGCTCTGAGACTCCCTTGGGTAGTGAAGGGTGGGGTATAAATCCAATCTCTTCCTTCTCCTCCTCCTCCTCTTCTTCCAATTTTTCAGAGTGTGAAGAGCCAGGGCATCCCATCATGGATCTCTAGTGTTTCCTCTAGTTTGGCCACTTGTTTGCATGGATATTCCCACCTACTTTTTGTAAACAAATAATTCCTGATTAAGCTCCAAGCTTTTTTACTGCGCCTGTCATTCCTTTAGAGCAGGGGTGGCCAACCTGTGGCTCGGGAGCCACATGCGGCTCTTTCACACATATTGTGCGGCTCCTGGCAGGGCGGCTGGGGAAGCAAAGGGGAGGCATGCTTTTTCTCTCTTTCTCCCTTCCTTCCTTCCCTCCTCCCTCCCATCTATTTGCTTTCCTTGTTTCTCTCTCTCTCTTTCTTATAACCGGTTTTCCTCGTTTGTTTTTATTTTTGGCAGTCCCATTTAACGTTAATAAAAAGCAAATTTGCATATTTTTAAAAATAAAAACGTGTGTGTGATATTTGTTCCTGTCTTGCGGCTCTCAGACATCTCTATGTGGCTCTTACGTTTATTCTATGTGGCTCTTACGTTAAGCAAGGTTGGCCACCCCTGCTTTAGAGCCAGTTTGGTGTAGTGGTTTGGAACATGGACTCTAATCTGGATGAACCGGGTTTGATTCCCCACTCCTCCACTTGCAGCTGCTGATGTGAACTTGCGTCGGTCACAGTTCTCTCAGAGCTGTTCTCTCATAAGCAGTCTCGAAAGAGCTCTCTCAGCCCCACCTGCCTCACAGGGTGTCTGTTGTGGGGAGGCACTGAGACTCCAAGTGAAGTATAAATCCCATCTCCTCCTTCTTCATTGTAGTTGTTGCTGGGGTGGGGCCATGGCTCATTGGCAGAATATCAGTTTTGAATTCAGGAGTTCCCAGGTTCAATCCCCAGCATCATCAGTTAAAAGGATCAGGTGATGTGACGAAACTGAAGAGCTGCCACCGGTCAGAGTAGAGAATTCTGACCAGTCCAGGCAAGCCCAATCTCATCAGATCTCAGAAGCTAAGCTAAGCAGGGCCAACCCTGTCAAGTACTTGGACGGGAGACCTCTAAGGAATACTAGGGCTGTGATACAGAGGCAGGCAATAGCAAGCCACCTCTCTGAACATGAAAGCCCCACTAGGGATTGCCAGAAGTCAGCCATGATTTCCAGGCACACACACACACACACTCACACACCAGATTCTGACCTAGATTGACCCATGATCTGATTCAAGATAAGGCAGCTCCTGAGTTCGCTACACATTATTAACATTTGCAGTTCAGCTTTCTACCAAAATATATTTTGGACTCCCTGCTGGATCTTCAAACAATAAGAGAAAAACCTCTCAAAGTAAAGGAAGGTCTGTGTGTGTTTCAAGCATTCACCCCAACCTTGCCTGCAAAAATCCCATAGGCCTGGAATCACTTAATCATAAAGACCTAGAATCATTCACTTGCTTTTCTTTCTGAGTTTAACAGGAGCATCAATTCAGTTTGGCACAGGTCTTCCACAAATGGGCAAAGCAAAGGTTGGCTTTTGAGAACATTTTCTCACTTAAGTCCATGATGAGCTGAGGAATACAAAACAGAACTGCCCTTGGATATCTGGGCAGTTAGTCCCTCCATATTAGTAAGATGAGTAATAAGAAGCAAATGTTCTCTTAAATCCCAATGCACTGCAATGACAGCTGTATGCCAGTTTATCTCAGCTGTTCACATGGTGGAAAATTATTTCGTAAATCTCCCGGACACACAAATCCCCCGAAATAAATGATTTCTTGTACGGGGAAACAAAGGCATGTGAACTTTCCTCCTCCATAACACTAAAATTGTGTGATAGTATTTCTGTGGATTTCCATTCCATTTATTCATGGTGTTCTGATGAAAAGGATAACCTAGAAATAGAACACAGGGTGGTTCTGGACTCTTGCTGTTCGGTGAAGAACCAGCAATGGCTGATTGGGCCTTGAGCTCTTGGAGAATGAATGGGAAAGCAGTTTCCTGAAAAGGAATGCCAGGTCTGGGTTGAAAAATACCTGGAGACTTTGGGGGTGGATCCAGGAGAGGGGAGGGTTTGGAGAGGGGAGGGGGCCTCAGCACGGTACAGTGCCATAGAGTCCACCCTCCAAAGCAGCCATTTTCTCCAGCGGAACTGATGTCTGTCAGCTGGAGATCAGTTGTAATAGTGGGAGATCTCCAGGCCCCACCTGGAGGCTGGCAACCCTATTCCTGAAAGGGTTAACAAGAGTGCTCTTAGGCCCTGTCACGCCCCAGAGCACTCTGACCTAGGCTGGGGAAGAAGTGGGGAATGAAGGTGCCGTTCTAAGGGGGGGAAGCAACACAACTGCAGAACAGAGGGAAGGGGAAGACTGGTCTGTGTGGAGTAGCTCAGGAACAGACGGGGGGATGACAGCCAGCACTAGCTCCTTGTGGTCTCTTCAAATGTAGAGGTCTTTTTGGGAGAAAGGGTATCCTGCCAGAGTAACCAGCACAGCCTGGAAGGGAGTTTTGAGGATGGTTGTGGGAAATGTGACATCACTTGTGGATGACACTCTAGGACTTTCCCCTAATCTCTATAGCAGGGTCATAGATACATGTGGAAATTCCTAGAGTGTCACCATGGAGGCCATTTTTTAGCCATTTTTCCCCCTCCCACTCCTCCATTTCTTGAGGATGGGGAATTGGGGCTGAGGGCAGGGCTTACCTTCAGTAGATGGGCAAATGGAAAGCCTAAGCAGAGGCATTGGTTGGGACATTGATAGAACAGCCATTTCAAGGTTTAGCTCTGCATATTATACTAAAGCTGTGGAGGTGTGTGGGATTCTGTGTATGAGGCTGGACTAGTATGTGCAGCTGAAAGATGTTGGAATGGGGCATACCGCTGCTGAATGCTAACCCGTAAAACAAAACTCCCACACTTAAGAGGTGCTCTGGTAATTAAAAAGGTTATATAATAATTATGTATTACTGGTATTGTTACTTGTTGAGTGTGCTTGGGGTGGTGGCGTACAGTAGTCATGTGGTTCTTTTGTTTGATGGGAAATGCAGTTGTCACTCACAGAGCCACTAGTGCCCTAGTTCAATGCAGAGTCATAAAGATTTCTGCTGTGTTTCTGTTTTAATTGAATAAATGCTAAAGCTTAATTGGTGAGTTGGACACTTTTTGCCTGGTGAAACAGGCACTAAACAGCGGAAAGAAGGCGATCAGTGACCTTCAAAGCAAAAACAAACAAACAAAACCTTCAAAAGCCAGTTTGGTGTAGTGGTTAAGTGCGTGGACTCTAATCTGGGAGAACTGGGTTTGATTCCCCACTCTATTTTTGCGGTGGGGTAAGGTGGGAGGTGGGATTGTGTTCTGTGTGTTCATTCACTTCTAGCTATGGTTTAACTAGGTTAATTTCTAATCTTAGTTCCAGAACTGAAGTGTATGTAATTTACTGCAGCTTTCCATCTGTTCCATCCATTTCTGTAATTTTCCCATCTACTCACAATGAGAAAACACTGCAACAAAGCAATCTTTACCTACAATTACATTGGTGTGTGTGTGTGTGTATGTGTGTGGCTTTTTTTACTGAAGCATTCAGGAATATGGCATTGTTTAAACAAAACCAACATATATCTTGATGCAATTCTTAAATCAGAATTTTTAAAACTCTGGTATCGGCTTACCTCACAAAACAGGACTCTGAAGTAGGAACAAATCACACTGGAATCATGGTCTGCAAGTCAGGTTACCAACCTCCAGGTGGGGCCTGGTGATCTCCCAGTATTACAAAAGGCCTCCAAACTACAGAGATCAGTCCCCCTGGAGAAAATGGCTGCTTCGGAGGATGGCCTCTATGGGCATTGTACCTCACTGAGGTCCCTCCCCTCTCCAGACCCCTCCATCCACTCCCACATCTCCAGGAATTTCCCAGCCCGGCATTGGCAATGCTCTATGCAGGACAAGTGCACAGAAGTCTTTGACAGAACTGAATAAGAGGGGAGTCATGGGGGGATGAACTGGAGTGAGAGACAAAAACAAGAAACGAGTTTTGTGTCATAGCCTATGTACCATGACAGTTAATGCAGACCTGTCTAGACACTGACGGCATTTAGAAACATTTCTATTTGCATAAGTAGAAAACTGGATTTAAGAAATGAATCCCCTTTCACAGACTTTTTTTTTAATGTGCCCGTTCAGTAGACATATTGGGGCAAACCAATGGGGCATCTCAAAATGCGAGACTGTGCTACATGGTGATGACAAGGAGAAGGACACTGGAATGGATGGCTGAAATCAACATAAGAACATAAGACAAGCCAATGTTGGATCAGGCCAATGGCCCATCCAGTCCAACACTCTGTCACACAGTGGCCAAAAACACCAGGTGCCATCAGGAGGTCCAGCAGTGGGGCCAGGACACTAGAAGCCCTCCCACTGTTGCCCCCCTAAGCACCAAGAATACAGAGCAGCACTTGGTATTCAGTAAGGAGGAACACTGTGACACGAGCCTTAAAAGAGAAGCTCCACACTTTCTCTGTCTGTCAGTTATTAGCAAACCTATACCTACACTAACATCCTTTTTTCCATATAGACTTTTCCTGTGAGTATGATTGGTTATACAACCTTCGCATAGGTGTAGACTACGGGGGAGCTCAAGGGCTCGAGCCACCTCCGAAATTTCCGGGGGGGGGGCCTCAGCCACCCCCAGCAAAACGGAGCGCCTGCCACCGCGCCTCCCCGGGCCCTTCTGAGGCCTGGCCGCCTCTGCTGCCGGTGCCTCTCTCCCCCCCCTCCGGCCTGGCCACTCCTCCGTCCTTCCCTCTCCCTCCCTCTTTTCCGGGCAAAATGCCCGGCGTGGTGGCGTCACCCGGAAGTGACGCCATCACGCTGGAGACATTGCTAGGCAACGCTCTAGCAATCACCCTGAAACTCTATGGCACCATAGAGTTTCAGGGTGAATGCCAGAGCATTGTCCTGGCAATGTGCCCAGCGTGATGGCGTCACTTCCGGGTGACATACCACGCTGGGCATTTCACCCGGAAAAGAGGGAGGGAGAGGGAAGGAGTGGCGGGGGGAGAGAGGCAAAGGCAGCAGCGGCTGGTGGGCCCCGGAAGGGCCCGGGGAGGTGCTGGGGTTTCCCGGGGGGGAGAACATCCCCCCAGTGAGCGTGCGCACAAAGCATGCATGCTAAAGAGCCCCCTCCCCGGAATTTACAAAACTCTACGCCCCTGAACCTTCGGATTACACCAGGGCTTGAACAGTTCCCAAGGCATGCTGGCAAACCAAAATCATTTTTTTAAGAGGTCTGTGAGGTTTTTTCTTCCAAAGGGACAGCCACTGTTGCTTTTTTACCTCAACATGCTTCTATAGAATCTGTTCCAGAAGACTCAGGTCTTGGCCTAATACTTTTTTTGATGTATACCTATCACTATATTAAGACTTAAACGGCTAACAGAATACAACAGTTTGTTCTTTTAACATTTTTCTCTGTTTAATTTTCATCTTGTTTCATGTCCTACCCAATGAAAAGTTCTGTGGGACTTAAAGACTCAAACAACACATAGTGATTCTGCTTCATCCCCCCCCCCCAGTAGACCACATAAATACCTGTCTTGATAGAAATCGCTTTGTATTTGTATTTCCCATGGTAATTTTTCTCCAGTTATGATTTTTGGGGATGGAGTAGAAAGTACTTTAAGTGTACATTATGTTTACCTGTTTCCAGTTCTGTTTGGTATTGTTGTTTCTCCTAGATGTTGGTACTTCAGGCAATCCCCCCCCCCTTTGTTTTTGCTTGTATCTCTTTTCTGTACTAGTGTGATTGATTTGTGTGATCCAAACCAATCAGGAATCACATAATTAATGGAATGATACCATGACACTATTTAGCCAACTAGATTTCACAACACGATGACTCCACTTATCTATAAATCTATTGAAGTGAGAATGATTAGGGATGGGCATAAACCAGCTCACAAACTAAACTTCAACATGAATTTTCGCCGGTTCATAGTTTGCAAAGCAAAGTTCTTGGCAGGGCAACCGGCATAGGCGTAGACTACGGGGGGGGGGGGGGCTCGAGCCTCCCTCGAAATTTTCCGGGGGGGGGACTGAGCCCCCTCGGGAAAACGTAGTGCCTGCCGCAGCGCCTCCCAGGGCACTTCCGAGGCTGGCAGCTACTGCTGCCAGTGCCTCTCCCCCCCAGCCTGGCCACTCTTCCATCCTTCCCTCTCCCTCCCTCTTTTCCCAGCGAAGGGAGAGGGAAGGAGTGGGGGGGGGGAGGCTCCAGCAGCAGTGGCTGGCAGGCCTCGGAAGGGTCCAGGGAGGCGCGGAGGTTTCCCAGCGGGGGGGGGGGGACATTGCCCCAGCGAGGCTAAAGAGCCCCCCCGGAATTTACAAAACTCTATGCCCTTGGCAACCGGCATGAATATTTCACAAAATTTCATGCTGTTCATGGTAGTTTGTGAACGGATACATTTCCAGAAAGACTTTCTCCACTCAATTAAAATGTTTATAAAACTTCAAAGCAACAAGGGGGCAGAATTCTCCAGCCTTGGAAACACCAATAGGAGCCCTCCGAAGCTTAACAGGCAATGCTGGCTGTCAATAACAGAGTTCCCACTCTACTCTATGGGATCAAAAGGCTATATATACCCACAACTCAGCTCCTCTGCCTCTACTCTGTTGGCTGTTAGACAGAGAGGCAGAGCATATTCATTTATTCCTGATTGTGAATGTGAACACCTCTCACCTGCTGGGACTTGGGTGTTAGGTGGACTCAGGGCTCTGAGCCACCCCGTCTCTCTGCTCATGCTGAGTGCCTCAGCTGAGGACCCACATTTTATACCCCGCTGATTGTGAACTACTCTCTCCTGGTGGGGTTTGGGTTTTAGGAGGATTCAGGGCTCTGAGTCACCCCATCTCTCTGCTCACACCTCATGGCACATAGACGTGTTTGCACTCAGGAAATGTAGGAAGGTATAAATATGGAAAACCGTTTTTGGGTCTGTAACTGGGACCCCGGAAACGTAATCTGCTCCCCAATTTGGAGAGATTGTAGAGGAGTGAGTGGCAGGGTGAGGTTCCCTGTGCGTTTGGTGTGTGTAGCTTGCAGGGGGTCCATTCTATACACTTCTGAACCTGCGCCTGACATTTCCCCCAAAGCACTTTCCTGGAGGCATCTTCAGTGTGTGTGTGGGGGGGATAACTTGATGTAAACCACCCTGAGCCTGTCCTCAGGGAGGGCCATATATAAAACAAACAAACAAACAAATAAATAAATATTTTTTTAAAAAATCCTCCCAAATAGTGAGTACTTTTGGCTGAGCCATGGTATTACTGCTTTTAAATCATTTATGTCACTGTGCCCCTGATTTGCATTCAGTTTGGCAATCGTTGTTACTGATTTATTACTGTGTTCTTGTGGTCATTCTCCAAACCCAGTTATCAATGGAGAAGTCCTTTTCTAGCGTGGAAGTTCTCCATGCACTCAAGGGATTCATGTGGCAAACATGGAAAGTTCACAAGCAGAAATGGCATTGTGTGTGTTCTAAAGTATGAAAGCCATGTTCAGAAGCACTGAATACTTGGGGTGTACTTCTACTTGGGGTGTCTTTTTATGAATCTGGGTGATGGTGGGAAATGCTGCAGTACTGTTTCAGCTGTTGAATGGATTTAAATTTTTGGTTGTCTTGTGACTGAACCTAAATGTTTGGTATGAAACTGGCTAAAATCTGAATAACCAAGTCCAGTTCGTCCTCAAGGGCGTGTCTGGAAATATTCCAATGCCAAGTTTGTTAACCTATTACAAACTAGTAATAGTCAACCTATTTCAAACTAACCTACAAACTACAAACTAGGAGGTCTTTGCTTATGATAAAACATATTTAACAAGGTTTATGTTTTCTTCCTGGATGCCTAGATGGACAGTCTCCATTAGACTGGGAGAAGAAAAGACCTTCTATGGTTTTGAGTGACACTGGATGTTTATCACTTGAATTCTGGACGTTTTTCCTCTGCATTGTCATGTTTCTTGATATTGCTGGTTGGACTGCCGTTATCACCAATTAATGATCTCTGTTATTGCATCTTTACAACAGATGTGAGTGAGGAAAAAGATTTTTGAGCAATACTTTCCCACGGTCCTCTAGCTCTTCTGTGATTCAGAATTAAACTCAGATGGAAAAGCACTTAAAAAACAATTGCTTCTGAGGAATTTGTATGTCATTTGCTGTGGGCTCGTTTTGACTAAAGCGAGCATCGTTTTAAATCACCTCTCGGTAAAGAATGAGAAATGGAGCTTGAAGTGGCAAAGATCTAAATGCTTTGATAGATGATTCATATGAAATGGTGTGTTGGAGGAGAATTTTCCGGATACTGTCGACCCCCCCCCCCCCCAAAAAAAGACAAATAACTGGGGTCTCAGTAAAATCAAGCCTAAAGTTTCCCTATAAGCTAAAATGACTAAACAGAGTTTATTGTACTTTGGTCGCATTATGAGAAGAGTCATTGGAAAAGACAATAACACTAGGAAAAGTTGAAGACAGCAGGAAAAGAGGAAGACCCAACATGAGATGGATTGACTCAATCAAGGAAGCCATGGCCCTCAGATTGCAAGACCTGAGCAAGGCTGTAAATGAAAGGACATCTTGGAAGTCATTAATTCATAGGGTTACCATAAGTCAGAAGTGACTTGAGGGCACCTAACACACACACACACACAAATGTAAGAATCGATGTGTGGACATAAGCAGCATTTAGATCCATCTGTTTCAGTATCCCATTTCCCAGTGCCACAGAAATTTTTCCAAATGGGGCTCAGAGACCAAACCCCTTCTGTTTTTGCCCCCTCCCAGCATCTGGTATTCAAATATACACTGCCTCTGAATATGTAGGTTCCTTTTAACCATTATGATTAATAACCGTTGATGGACATATCCTCCACAAGTTTGTCTAATCCTCTTTTAAATCCATCTAATTATGCATCCCTCAGTATCACAAGATGCAGCGAATTTCATAATTATGTGGTATGTGAGAAGGTACTGGGGAGTACTGTGAGAAAGAAAATAATACTGACCTACTTTACAGGAATGCTGAAAGGTTGGCTGACATAATGCATAGGAAGTGTATTTAGGTATGCCATTTGCCAATCCACAGTGGGTAAACTCCTGCACTCAGCCACAATACCTCTCCCTCAAGACAAAAAATGGCCAGAACATTGCCTCCATAGTAACACTGTAGAAATTTCTCCATGTCTCAGTGATCTTTACCATAGAGATTAAGAGAAATTCCTAGAGCATCACCTGGAAGTGACGTCATAGCTTCCTCAAATGCCACTCTCCCCAGGCACTGCCCTCAGAATCTTCTGGCATTTGTCAAGGCAGTATGGCAACCCTAATTATAGTGAACAGCACTCTGAAAGACTATATACATGCATTACTCTGGGTGCAGTGGTCCCCGGCCCCAGGGACATCCAATTAGCCTCGACCAGGGCCAGGGCTTTTTGGCCCTGGCCCCCACCTGGTGGAATGAGCTCCCGTACAAGATCAGGGGCTCTGTGGGACTTATTGCAGTTCCACAGGGCCTGCAAGACGGAGCTCTTCCACCAGGCATTTGGCTGAGGTGGCGGACATCCCCCTCCCTTCCCCAGCTTTCAGCCAATCACCCACTAGTGGCCTGGATCTGATTAGACATCTGATTTGACACCTAGATTTGATTTAACATCTGATATCTCCATTTTACATGGTATTTTATGATTTTATTATTTGTAAACTGTTGTTTTAATGTTGTTTTAATTGTATTATATTAATTGGTGTAAACCACCCTGAGCCTGTTTACGGGGAAGACGGTATATAAATCAAATTTTAAAAAAATAAAAATAAAAGCAAGCACAATTTGAACCTAAATACTGTATGTGGGTCCTTCAAGGCACTTACTCTAGAACCTGTTTTTCAGTGTCCTGCAACACATGAAGTAATTCCTGCCCATCTATTGAGATTATCCTCTGGGGCGTTGTTCTGCCTCTTTTCTTTTTGGGGAGGTAAGATGTGTCATAATGAAGAATGGTGCCTTTTCAGCTGTGATACTCAACTTTTGGAATGCCCTCTCTTAGATCAGGGGTCACTAAACTTTTTGAGCCTGCAGGCAACTTTAGAATCCTAACACAGCATGGTAGCCACAGCCACAAAACTTCTCCCAAAACTCCCCTTCAGTCAGAGTTAAGATCCTTGTGTTGTGGTGGCAGTTGCTGCTAAAGCAATATATTTAAAAATCTGCACATCCAATCAAATCTGCAACAGCCAATCAGAAGACTTGCTGAGCAAAAGTCCCACCTGGTCCCACCCACTTTCTAAAAATATTTGGTGGGTGCCATGGCATCCAGAAGCACCATGTTGGGGACTACTGCTTTAGATACCCACCTGATGCCAGGTTTATTAGGTGAAGACTTATTATCTCACATTTAAATGAAGTCTCTCTTTTTATCCTCTCTGGAACCTCAAAATGCTCCAAGATGTTTATGGGCTACTTTTATCTAGATTTCAGTTCTACTAATTGCTTCTTCGTTTTAAGAAGAAGAAGAAGAGTTGGTTTTTATGTCCTGTTTTTCTCCACCCTAAGGTGTCTCAAAGCAGCTTACAATCGCCTTCCCTTCCTCTACCCACAACAGGCACCTTGTGAGGTAGGTGGGGTTGAGAGAGTTCTGAGAGAACTGGGACTGGCCCAAGATCACCCAGCAGGCTTCATGCAAAGGAATAAGGTTCTTGGTTCTTCATATCAGAGTCTGCCTCTGTTAACCACTACACCACACTGGCTGTCTTAATTGCTTGCTGGTTTAAATTTTTCTAATTTTTAAAATTGCTACTATTAGTCTTTTTATCCTTCTGCTGCTTTTGTGTTTTGTAAATTCAATTATTCTTATGTTCTTAAGTGATTTTAACTGCTTTGATATTTCTTAGCCACCCGGGAATCATTTTTCTGGTTAAAGGGTGGGAATATAGACATTTAACATAAGCAAGTAAGATTACTTATCACATCTTTATTCCTCCAAGGAGTTCAAGGCAGCATCTCCATTTTATCTTCACAGGGTCAGTTGAGAGAGACAGGGAGTTCGATTGGCTCATAGTCACCCAATCAGCTTCTTGGCAGAGCAGGGATTTGAAGATGGTCATGTGGTCTAAGGACTACAGTGGTCTAAGCTTTATACCACACTAGCAGTCTATAGAGAAGTATGCCTGTACACATCTACAAAATGACATGGTTTCACTGATGAGTAACCACAGCCTATCTTACCCCGTTCCCAGTCAGCATTTCCAAGGTGTTTGTACGTGGGAGGAATGGGGAGCAAAAACTTGAAGTGATGTCATTACATTGGGGTGGTGCTCTAGGCTTCGCCCAAGAAGAACCCATAGAGTTTGGGGTAAATCCTATGGTGTCACCTCAACTTAATGATGCCACTTCTGGTTGGTCCCCCCCCCCCCCCCGGAAGTGAGATGGTACAGTGTTGTGAGACTGATGGGTCTGTCCTCACCCCCACAATTCCTCTTGGGCTTGCTGGCTGCAGCTGGAAACTCTAGAACTTTGTATGAAAGCTGAAAAGCAGGAAGAGCTGAATAATGGCAGTTCTCGTTACAAAAATTATTCACCTTTTGAAAATTTTAATCACCTTTCAGAGCTTTATTTTCAAGTTATTGCTACTGCTCTTCACAATCGCTTTGTAATTTGATATCAGTCCCCAATCACCTTCACTTTTCCAGGCTTCCTTTTGGGATCCTTTGAATGAAAAGACGGTTGAATAAATGGTGTACTTCCAACTATAAAGCAGTTAAAAACATGAGCATATTTTATCTGTGAGCATGAAAAGACATTCTCATGAAGGAATTTTGATGGGAGCATAGACAAGCATGTAAAATTTTCCCCACACATTGACTCATATAGAGTTGGAAGGGACCTCCAGGGTCATCAAGTCCAACCCCCTGCACAACACAGGAACTTCACAAATACCTCCCCCACACCCCCAGTGACCCCTGTTCCATGCTCAGAAGATGACCAAAAAAAACTCCAGGATCCCTGGCCAAATTGGCCTGGAGACAGATTACTTCCTGACCCCAAAGTGGTGATCAGCATTTCCCTGGGCGTGTAAGAAAGGGCCACGAGAACTAAGCACTGAGGCAACCCTTCCTGCCCTCCCTCTCATGACACAAAAAATACATGGATACAAAGGAAATAGCTGAAGAAATTAAATTTTGCAAGGGGGGGGGATCAGACATTACTGAAACGGCACTATCTTCTATGAGTGGCTACAATAAGGAACTTTAGAAAATTATTTCAGCAAACTAGGGGGGGGGGGTTGATAGAAATTTATAAAAGTAGGCACAAGGGGGAGAGAGTTGGCAAAAATAACTTTTTCTCCTTCTCCCAAATTACTAGAACTCGAGTGCATCCGGTTGATTCAGGAGGGACAAAAGGAGATACTCCTTTACACAGTGAGGCTGCGGTCACACGGCCCCTTTAAATCCAGGAGGGCTCCCAGATTTAAAGGGGCTGCATTTTTCTACCGCGGGTTGGGATGTCTACACATCCCAACCCCTGCGGCGGCAACAGCAGCGGGAATGGCGACGGCGGCCGCTGAAGAGGTGGAAATGGCGGCCACGGCGGTGGCCACAGCAAAAACGGTGGTGGTGGTGGCTGCTGAAGAGGCGGCGGCGGGAACGGCGGTGGCGGCCGCGGAAGAGGCAGCCGCAGCAGTGGCAGAAGCAGCGGTGGTGGCCAAGGACCCACCATCCGCCTGGTGAGTTTGGGGTTTTTTTTCCCCCTTTTACACTTGGGTGCATGAGTGGCCAAGCGCCCAAGTGTAAAAGGGGGGGGGGGGGGAAATGGCCGGCAGGACTATCTGGACAGCCCTGCTCTCGCAATGCTTGCGAGAGAGGGCTGTCCAGATACCTCAAATGCGGGTTCCTCCCGCAACACCCGGGAAAACACTTGATTTTCCCGGGGTCGGAAAATGCGGGAGGAACCCGCATTTGAGCTCACTTCAGCACAGGACTTAGGGTGTGCCGTGTGGTTGGCCCCTTTAAATGCGGGAGGAAATAGCCCTTCCTCCCGCATTTAAGGCCTGTGTGGCCGCAGCCTGAGTGATTAAAACATGGAATTCGCCACGAGAGGGTGTAGTGATGGCCACAGGCACAGACAGCTTTAAAAGGAGATTAGACAGATTCATGGAGGATAGGTCTATTGGTGGCTACTAACCATGTTGACTGCAGGGAACCTCCACATTCAGAGGCACTAATCCTCTGAATTCGAGAGCCAGGAGGCAACATCAGGGGAAGGCCTCGGGCTCTATGCCCTGTTGTTGGCCCTCCAGAGGAACTGGTTGGCCACTGTATGAGACAGGATGCTGAACTAGATGGACAATTGGTCTAATCCAGCAGGGCTCTTCTTATGTTCTAAGGTCAAAGAGGCATGCAGAAGGTCCCCTGTTCCATCCTAAGTAAAAGTGGTAGGTGATGTGGTAGGTGATGTGAAAGACTTCTACCTAAGACCTTGGAGAGCTGCTAACAACCCGAGTAAACAATATTGGCTTTGATGGACCAAAGACCTGATTCAATATAAGGCAGCTTCATATGTTCATGTGTTTCACAATAAAGGGGAAAGGCACATCTGTGATTTAAAAAAAATAAATTTGCTGTGGTTAATGGAAGAAACAGCCACAGAAGTTAATTTTTAATAGAAGCGGCTTTTCTCTTTTTATTAGTCTTTTGTTATAATAGTGGCTTTCCTATTTTTATTAGCCTTTTGAGTGTTATATGATTATTAATCATCGTTCATAAACTGTTAGAGACTGCTGAATAGAAATCACTGGGAGATGGCCAAATTTAGCTTACATTTTTCTTTTTAGGCCAGTGACTAAAGCTGTCTCCCTCTGTGTGGCCACACTAGTGCTTGCTCATACGCCACAATCAAAAAGGTCACTCTGAGAGTTTCATAACAGGAGAGATCGGAACTTGCACTAGGATTTAAGATGGATGATGATGATGATGATAAAAAGCTTTCATTTCATGGGGATCTATGATGCTTAGCCGAGAAGCTTCATTTCAGTAGGAGAGAGTAACATGCTGGGAAGAGGGGAGAATCATGAGATAGTTTTCATTACTCAAAAGTATGTCTCATTAAAGAAAAGTTTGGGGACCCCGGTGCTAAGGGCTTGTGTGAACACAGACATGTGCTTCTTTGTGTACGAGGGTATGTGTGTGAATGGGATAACATAGTATCCAAGCCAACGAAACTGCAGGCGCCACTGGTTGTGGATCGGCCATTGTGCATTTGAATGAAATGGGGTTTACCTGGACTTTCCATTTTTAAATGATTTGATTTTTGCACTCAGCTTTCTGTTAATCTGTTAATCAGCTTTCTGTTAATCATATGAATGGAATATCATTTATTTTTCTTATTACTGTTACTTTATTTTTCATTCAAATTCTTGATGACATCACAGTTTTTAGTCCCTTACAGTTTGGGGTGTCCCTCATTTTAAAAATTATACTCTCTCCCAAATATGCCATTCATTCTATCAGTGTTGCAGAATGGAAGAGCGTATGTGTGTGTTCGTGTGTGTGTGTGTGTGTGTATCTATATATCTAATTCCAAAGGCACCCCCTGTGTGAGGATACCTAAATCCGCGCAGGGGGGGCACCTGGGAGGCAGGGAGGTTTTCCTACACATGGGGGACACTCCCCCCATGTGCAGAAAAATCCGAAAAGTTAAAAAAAAACCCTTCAATGACCGTAGAATCCCCCAAAATACCTTTTGAAATGGCACCAACTCCAGACATCAACTGTGAGGAGATTAGAATGGTCGGGGGAGGGGGGAGGCTCTAACTGTTTCTGTCAGTAAAAAGCAGGGTTTTTACTGGCAGCAGTCTAGGGTTGCCAAGTCATCGTCCCCCCCCGGCCACCACCAGTGCATCCAGATCCAGGCTTGGAAACTCCTGGAGATTTGGGGGTGGAGCCTGGGGAGGACAGGGACCTCAGTGAGGTACAATGCCATAAACTCCTCCCTCCAAAGCATCCATTTTCTCCATGGAAAGTTATCTCTGTAGTCTGGAGATGAGCAGTAACTCCAGGGGATCCCCAGGTCCCATCTGGAGGCTGGCATCCCTAGGCAGCACCCTCTGTGTGACTTGATACCACCTGATTTGCATGACTTAATTAGGCCCAGCTGTTTTGCTACAGTTCATCAGCAGCCACCGTATGAAAGCCATTGTGGTGCAACAGTTCGAGCTTCAGACTGGGATCTGCGAGACCCAGGTTCAGATCCCCATCTTGCAGTGGAAGCTGACTGGGAGATTTTGGACCAGTCACATACTTTCAGCCTAACCAACCTCACAGGGTTGTTGTGCAGATAACAAAGAGGAAATAATAATGTAAGCTGTTTTAATTGTGGAGAAAGACTGTAATTTTCCTAGGTAGAGGCTGCAGGGGAGGGGGGGTGGAGATAGAAAGCTGAAGACAGATAAAGGTAGGTTGGCTGTTGGGTGGGAAGGAAATAGGGTTGCCAACTCCAGGTTGGGAAATTCCCGGACATTTGAGAGGTGGAGCCTGGGGAGGGTGGGATTTGAGGTGGGAGGTAGAAAGAGAGAGAAAGAGTGATGAGGTGGGGAGGCAGAAAAACAAAGGGAATGATGACAGGTCAGAAAGAGAGAGGAAGTAACATCTATATATCTAATAGCCAAGTGGCCCACCCCCGTGCAGATACCTAAATCCACGCGGGGGGGCACTTGGAGGGCAGAGGGGGGGTTCTGCAGGTGGGGGGTGACCCCCCCCGCTTGCAGAAAAATCCCAAAACTTTAAAAAACTTTTCGGGGAATATTTAAATCCCCCGAAAAGTAAAAGAGCGTCCCCTGTACGTCCCCACGGCCGGGAGGGGGGAAGGGGGCGAGCGGCGGGCCCAGCGAGGCCCGGGACTCTTTCGGGGGGTGGGGGGAAGGGGGCGAGCGGTGGGCCCGTTGAGGCCCGCCGGGACTCTTTGGGGGGGTGGGGGGAAGGGGGCGAGCGGCGGGCCCGGCGAGGCCCACCGGGACTCTTTGGGGGGGAGGGAAGGGGGCGAGCGGCAGGCCTGGCGAGGCCCGCCGGGACTCTTTGGGGGGGAAGAGGACGAGCGGTGGGCCCGGCGAGGCCCGCCAGGACTCTTTGGGGGGGAAGGGGGCGAGCTCCTTCTCTCCCCCCCCCCGCGAGTATCGCGGGTCCCCACCTTGTCTATATACTAATAGCCAAGTGTCCCCTATGTGTGCGGATATCTAAATCCGCACATCTGGGGCACTTGGGAAGCAGAGAGATTTTCTTGCACACTTGGGGGACTCTCCACGGGTGCAGAAAAATCTGAAAGCTTTAAAAAATGATACGGGGGACATTTAAATCCCCCCAAAAGTAAAAGAGCATTCCCTGCACATGTGCAGAGAACACTCTGGGAGATCGGTGGCGGGCCCAGCAGCTGGGAGGTGACCAGGCCTCACCACCTGTACCGGGGGGGAGATGGGGAGAGATGGGTGGCGGGTATAGCAGCTGGGAGGCGCCCAGGCCTCACCACTGGTGCCTGGGGGGGAGATTGGCAGCAGGGGAGATTAGCAGTGGGCACAGTGGCTGGGAAGCGACCCACCTCACCGCCGGTGCCTGGGGGGAGGCTTGGCGGGCCTGACGGCTGGAAGCCACTCAGGCCTTGCTGCCAGTGATGGGGGGGGGGAAGCTTACCTGTGGCCACTTCCTCCTCAGCTATGAGGTCCTCCCCCCCCCCTCGTGAGTATCACAGGTCCCTCTTCTTGTATATCTATACATATATATGTGTGCGTGTATATATATATACACACACACACACACACACACACACACACACATGCCAGTTTGGTGTAGTGGTTAAGTGCGTGGACTCTAATCTGAGAGAACCGGGTTTGATTCCCCACTCCTCCACTTGCACCTGCTGGATGACTCTGAGCAAGTCATAGCTCTGTACCAGCTGTTCTCTCAAGGACAGTTATCTCAGAGCTCTCTCAGCCCCACCTACCTCACAGGGTGTCTGTTGTGGGGAGGGGAAGGGAAAGGAGTTTGTAAGCCGCTCTGAGACTCCAAGTGAAGGGCGGGATATAAATCCAATCTCTTCTCTTCTTCTTCTTCTTCTTCTTCTTTTACTATAGTCTGGTTGTTTTTAGTATGCATTTTAAAATTATCGTTACTGAAGTACTTGGTAGAGTATAATACCATTCTCCAAATCAGCCATTTTTCTCCAGGGGAACTGATATCTGTCATCCAGAGATCAGTTGTAATTCTGGGAAGTCTCCAGGCCCCACCTGGCAGATGGCAACCCTATTTACCTGGTCCAGTGCCACCAGTTTTTGCCACGCCTTTCTTTTTTTAAAAAAACCAGCAGCATCTTTATCATTTGTCCCGGTCAGGAACGTCCGGGCCTTCTCTCCCCCCCCCCCCCCCGCCAAAGCGGCCTCACACTCACCTGGCCCAGGCCGAGACGCCCGGGAAGCTGGAGCCCCACGAGAAGCGCCCCAGGAAGACCCACAGCCGCAATGGGCGACCAACTCCGCCGCTGCACCTCCCAGCCCGTATCAGGCCCGGGAATGCCTATGGGCGCCGCGCAGCAGCACCACCAACGCCAAAAACAGGGCAAAAAAGGCACCCGGGAGCGACTCCGGCGCGAAGCCCATAAGACATCATTATAGCGTCAATAAGCTGTAGGGAACCAACTACTGCTGATTTGTTGAGAAAGTTTGCAAAAGCCCACTGGTGGTGCAAAGATGGAGGAAATGGCATGAGCGGCGATGGAAGCAACGCGTGAGAGGTATTCCTGTGTGGATGCTGTGTTGCTCTCGCCAGTGCAGAGGCATTCACAGCAGCGATGAGTGCACAGTAAGGAATCACTCATTTGGAAGCGGGCAAAAACTGCTTTTAGCAACAGAATCTTCAATGGGCAGCAGCAGTCAATGCTATCTTCTCAGTACTGTCACCCCTAGAGATATCTGTGAACACTGTTTCGAAAAGATATAAGTAGGTGCAAATGTTGAATGAGACTGAAAACCCAAGTATGAAGAATCAAGCCCTGCATCCTTTTAGAGCAACAGCTGCTTTTCCTGCCGGCTGGAACTGGCCTGGGGATTTCTATGACCTTGGAGGGATGTCATTACGACCACAGTGGCAGGCAGGTTCAGGGTCTGGCTGACCTGCCAGCATGCCCTGTGATGATGAATGAAAGGCAAGGTGTAAGAGGAAATCATTCACAATGAAGGATGATTCTAAGCTGTTCTCAAACCTGACCCGTTCAAAGAGCAACAACCAATACAGACTTAGTGAAAACATGTTTTGTTTTTTAATTCAGAAAGTAAAGTAGCTCAGTATTTGAAATGTATGTTAAGGTCGAACTAAACCAGGGGTCCCCAATTTGGTTCCCGTGGGCATCATGGCATCTGCTGACACCTTTCCTGACACCTGCCAAGTGTCTTTTTAAAAAGTAGGTGGGGCTAGATGGGACTTTTGCTCAATGAGGCTTCTAATTGGCCACTGGAGATTTGCTTGGCTATGCAGATTGTTTTTTTCAGAACGTGCCACCACAGCTCAAGGCTCTTCAATGTGCGAATCAAGTTAAGCCACAGTGGCCACTTTGTGACTGGCTCCACCTCCTGTGGCAGCCATTTTGTGGCTGTGCCCACCATGCTGTGCCAGAATTCCAAAGGTGCCCACAGGCTCAAAAGGATTGGGGACCAACAAGACATTCAGTGGTGAGCCTTGGTCTACCAACTTCATTCATTGCCAACAAGCTGCATAGCAGATGGGTGTGATTTGCAATGGAGAAAGGGTAGGTGGGGATGAGATGAGGTGTGCGCAGTCCCCCCCAGTATTTTTTGGTTCAGGTCTACTGGACCCCAAAACAATTCAGGATTCCCAAAAAAATCCCAGATACCAATATTGGTAAATTTTTAAGATCTGGGATTTTTCAGAAATCTCAATTTTGGGAGGTCCAATAGACCCGAGATTAAAAGGGTGGGGGGAGCTCAGTCACAGCAAAGCCATAAAAAAAAAAAAACCAGCTGAGCGGCAGGACCAGATTGCACCCACCACTGAGCTGTCTTTTGGGCTTTCTCCGCAGTCCCTTTAAACAGAGCGCATTTGAAAGGACTGCAGGAGAAATCCACAAAAAACAGTTGAGCAGCTCTGCTCACTTTTTTTTTGTGGCTTTGCTGTGGCTGGGTCCTGATCTTCCCAGTAGTTCCTGAATACATCCACAATTTGGGGAGGATTCCCCCCCATTTTTTCCCCAAAAATCCAAGATACCTTTAGGATGCCAAAATACTGGGATGAAAAAATACTGATAAGGTATTTTAGGGGTATATAGTCAGCTCAGTTGAGATATTTTGCACAATAGGCTGGTGGCAGCTCCCTCCTATTAAGAAGCAAGCGGCTTCATTCTGCACCCTTCACTTGAGCAAGGAACTAACAACATAGCTGTTTGTTTAGCTTACAGCTTTTGCTGGTTTCCTGGAAGAAGGGAACTTGATTAATGCATACTGTGTTTGCATTACACAATTCTTATGAAAGCAAATTGGGGACCTGTTGATAGGCTGGTTGGGAGAAGGAAATTGCTGAAGGATTGTCACTTACGATTTATTATCTTAATAACAAGTCTTTAAAGAAGGCAAGTCTTCTCAGAATGCTAGAGCCTTGCACCTATGTACTGCTGCTCCCATAAGCTTGAGACTTTTTAGAACAAGGGCTCTCCAATTGTTTCTCAGTTTACCAAAGGCTGTATTTGCATCAGTTGACAAGGGATGGGTGAATTCCCCTTACTTTGGAATAGGGCTCAGTGAACTGAGCAATTATTCCTCCAAACTGGAAAATAATTCTGGTGTTTGTTTGTTTAAAATATGAAGGGCCATAGCCCCGTGATAAATAGGGTTGCCAACCTCCAGAAAGGCCTGGAGATCTCCCAGTATTACAACTGATCTCCAGGCAGAGATCAGGTCCTCCGGATAAAATGGCTGCCTTGAAGGGTGGACTCCATGCCATTCTGCCCTGCTGAGCTCCCTCATCTCCCCCAAACTCTGCCCTCTCCAGGGTTTACACCCAAATCCCCAGGAATTTTCCAATCTGCAGCTGGCAACCATAGATAAGGCACATGCTTTATATGCAGAAAGTCCCAGTTCCAATCCTTAGAATATCTAGTTACGTGATCTGAGGTTCTAGAATCTAGGAAAGACCATTCTCTGGCTGCAGTAGAAAGAACAAGAGTCCAGTAGCACCTTTAAGACTAACAAAATTTGTGGCAGGGTATGTGCTTTCCTGAGTCACTGCTCACTTCTTCAGAGTCATAAAGCATTAGTTCAAAGGGACCTTGGAGGTCGTTTAGTGCTGTCTTCTGCTCAGAGTAGGAATATGCAACTGCAGCATCCCTAACATGTGGTCTACACTTGAAGATCTCAAGTCAAGGAGAGCCCACCACCTGCCAAGAGAGTCTGCTTCACTGCTGAACAGCTCTTACCACTTGGAAATTTCTCCTTTAGCCAAAATCTACTACCTTACCTCTGAGACAACAAAGCTTCTCCATCTTCTATGACAAAGCCCTCCAGAAACTTGAAGACAGCGATCATGTCTCCCCTTAGCCTTCACTTCTCCAGGCTAAAAATGCTCAGCTCTTTCAATTTTTCTCATTGGGCTTGGTTTCCAGACCCCTCACTATCCTTTAGAGTAGCCAGCTTCAGGTTGAGAAATACCTGGAGATTTTGGGGGTGGAGCCTGAGGACAGTGGAGTTTGGGGAGGGGAGAGACTTCAATGAAGTATAAGGACACAGAGCCCACCTCCCAAAGTGACCATTTTCTCCAGGTGAACTGATCTCTGTTGCCAGAGATGACTGTTGAGTGAGCAGTGAGCAGTTTGCACCATTTTGAAAGTGGACTTTAGCCCTACCCTCTTCTTAAAGTTGCCACCCTGAGAGAAGGGCTACTCTCTTATCACACAGATGCAGTTAGCTATAGAAATTACGAATCAAATTTTGGGTGAGAACTTGCAAGACTCGCATCTCTCTGAAGAAAAAAGATCCAAGATTTGTGAGAAAAGGAAGAAAACAAATATAGTTAATGTGTGAGATTTGGCTTTGTCGTTTCCCATACCTACAGACCTTCATTGTATTCTTCAATCCAGCAATGATTGATTTCCTTCTCAAAAGCATTAAGGGTTTCATTTGTCAAGATAAGAGCAAGGTCAACATTGAGGAAGTTTTCCTCGTATTACGTCTGACTTCAAATCTCTATTTAGGCCACGGACTAAATAAACAGCACTTTTAAAACATTTCTCCTGCACTTTCCATTTATATGAGTTCCTCATTTGTTATACAATGAAATTTAGCTGCTGTTATGAAAACTTCCATGGCTTCAGCCCAAAACCCCTGTTGTGATTTTGATTCTTCGGTATGTAAATCAAACCCACAATTGTTTATTTGCATTCCATTTTGTTTCCTTGCATCAAAATTTCCCTATAAATATGAGTTTTCCAATATTTATTCATCAGTAATTTAACAGGAATATATCTAATTATCATGTAGCCCCATCTGTGGCTACTTAAATTCAGGGCTCATTTTGTAGCAGGAGCTCCTTTGCATATTAGGTCACACACCCCTGATGTAGCCAATCCTCCAAGAGCTTAAAGTAGCCCCTGTAAGAAGAGCTCTGTAAGCTCTTGGAGGATTGGCTACATTAGGGGTGTGTGGCCTAATATGCAAAGGAGCTCCTGCTATGAAATGAGCTCTATGTTAAATTTGGATTGGAGCCATGGACTAGGGTTGCCTGCTCTAGAGAAATACCTGGATATTTGGGGGTTGGAGCCTGGGGAGGATGGAGTTTGGGGAAGGGAAGGTATAATGCCATAAACTCCACCCTCCAAAACAGCCCTTTTCTCCAAGGGAACTCATCTTGGTCATCTGGCAATCAAATGTAATAGCGGGAGATCCCCAGGTCCCAACTGTAGGTTGGCAACCCTACCATGGACAGACAAGACAAATCTACTAAAGCGTCAGGTTTTTAGAAATATCTGAAATCTAAAACACAAAAGAAAACAACAACAAAACTAATCCCCCTACACTGGGGGGTTAAAAACTTCCCAAAATAACAGAAGCAGCACCCATAGCTTTAAAAAACTAATGCCCTCTGTGGACATTGCTAGGCAATTACAACACTATTGCCAGCTGAAGCCCTGGTTTGTTTCAATAAAAGGTAGGTGATGGGGCAGACCCCACTCCAGAGCTGTTTTGGCCACTGAGGGAAGACTAATCAGGGCCGGAGCCAGCAGCAGCCACTGGCAACTGGATGTCATGTGAATTCCATGACTCACCCAGGCCTAGCTGTTTGCTACTTTCCAACAGCAGCCACTACACAAAAGCCAGTGTGGAGCACTGGTTAGAATTTTAGACTAAGATGAGAGCCAGGTTCAAATCCCCATTCTGCCATGGAATCTTGGGCCAGTCACACACTTTCAGCCTAACCTACCTCACATGGTTGTGAAGACATTAGCCCTTCCTGCTATATGGTATTATTCCAAAAAATGTTGGTACTAGAGAATGAGAACAGCCATGATCCCTAGAACACAGCTGTCCTGTTAGTAGGGAGATAATACCATGGAATTTGGAAGCAACCTTCATTACTCCAGCATGTTACAAAGATGTTACAGGCTGTCCTTGTAAATCTGAGATCATAGCCTCCATCCCCATGCTCTAGCAACCATGCAAACCTGCCAACACAAAAGACCAAGGACAATGATTCTGACAAAGCTGTGGCACTTGGGCAATGGAAATTGCAAAAAGAATGAAGAAGTGGTTGACACTGTGCAAGACCCACAAAAAATATTACAAACATTCATTTGACCTAACCCCCCAACAGAGGAACTTGTTCAACAGGAGTTCTATCACCCTGGTAGGTAAAGGATATTTTCAGCAGGAAGACGCATCGGGTTGCCAGCCATGTACCTGGCCTGGGGAGGAGGGAATGATGTCATGGGCACTCCAGCGTCATCACCTGAAAGTGATACCACAGCCCCTATGATGCTCTGGGAGTTCCCCTTTCTCTATGGTAAAGACCATCAAGACTATGAGGAATCCCTAGAGCACTGTGAATGATGTGGCATCACTTCTGGTTAGGGTTGTCAATTCTAGGTGGAAAATTCTTGGATAGATGGGGGAGGGGCATGGAGATGGGAGGGACCTCAGAGGAGTATAATGCCATAGAGTCCACCGTCCAAAGCAGCCCTTTTCTCCAAGGGAACTGGTCTCTGTTATGTAGTCTGGTAATCAGTTGTAATTCTGGGAGTTCTCCAGGCCCCACCTGGACATTGGCAATCCTACTTTGGGGTGATCACCCAGAAATGACATCACAGTGTCCACAATAGAACAAAGTTAGAGTCCAGTGGCACATTTAAGACCAACAAAGTTTTATTCAACATGTGAGCTTTCGTGTACTCGCACACTTCATCAAACAATGAAATGGAATTACAGATCATAGCCGTATATATAGATGGTGGCTTGTTAAATTAGTATGTAAAATAGTGAAGATGTATTTTTAACAGATAAAACTTTCACACCCGTGTCCATGATGTCATCCCCCCAAGCGTAAGGAAGTGTCTCCGGCAAACAAGATCAAAGTAATATTCCCCATTTCTACGTATGGTTGTGAAAGTTGGACAATGAAGACAGCTGATAGGAAGAAAGTTGATCCACTGAAATATGATGTTGGAGGAGAGTTTTATGGATACTGTGGACAACCAAAATGACAAATAAGTGGGTTCTAGATCAAGTAAAGCCTGAATTCTCCTTACAAGCTAAAATGACTGAATTGAGGCTATTATACTTTGGTCCCATTATGAGAAGGCAAGAGTCACTGGAAAAGACAATAATGCTAGGAAAAGTTGAAGGCAGCAGGAAAAGAGGAAGACTCAATATGAGATGGATTGACTGTACCTAGGAAGCCACAGCCCTCCATTTGCAAGTCCTGAGGAAGGTTGCTAATGGTAAGAGATTTGGGAGGTCATTAATCCCTAGGATCACCAAGGCGACTTGATGGCACCTAACAGATGCACATGACATTGAAAAGGAGCTCCTGTGACCTGTGCCATCCCAGTGCAGGTGCTGGAGAAAATGGTGTTTTGTTTGTCCCCCAACAAATCCAGGATACAACCATGTGAGAAGGGAGGGTTGCGGAAGAGGGAAGAAAGAGTGAAGCATGTAGGCTCAGCAACTGCCAGAATATCTGCTGCTGACAATAGGGAGTGGATTATCGTTCAGTGTGGTATCTCAGTGCAGCAAAGGAGTTTGCAGAACTTTTCTCGTGCCGTCTGGAATAGCCCTCGGAGTGGGCTGTGACTAGCTAGATGCGCACTTCCTTCTCCTGGCAAAAGGCAACACAAGCCACATGAGCTCAAATGAGTCTGTATTGATACTCGAAACAAGATTATATATCAACACGCACTTTAGGCCCTTTGAACAGGTGGGGCCATAACAGGCAAGCCCTGTTCAATGCACGTTGGTTGAAAATGCCTGGGTCATTCTCTGGCATCACAGATGAACAATACAATTAAAATAATGATTAACTTATATATTGCGCTTGAAACACTCCCTTGGAATTTCTTCTGCAACCTGTGAAATCAGTTGTTATCAGTATTCAAATTATGGAGGAAAAGATAGGAGATACCTTCATGAAATCTATAAGCCCCACCCCCTGACTTCTCAGTTTAGCTCCTCCCACAGAGCTTTAGAAGCCATATTCCTAGCTCTCTTCCTGCAAGGTGATATACAAATTTAAGGGTTAAGACCATAAAAGCAACTGTACTGGATCAGAACAGTGTTCCATCCAGTTGATCAGGGTGTTATTGCCTCTGACCATGGAGGTTCCATTTAGTCATCATGGCTAATAGCCATTGGTGGACCTGTCCTCCATGAATTTGTCTAACCACCTCTTCAAGACAACTAACCTAGTGGTCATCACCAGTATTGCATTCTCAGTCTGGGGCAAGTGATGCTCTGTATTCTTGGTGCTTGGGGGGGGGGCAACAGTGGAAGGGCCACTAGTGTCCTAGCCCCACTGATGGACCTCCTGATGGCACCTGGTATTTTTGGCCACTGTGTGACAGCGTGTTGGACTGGATGGACCACTGGCCTGATCCAGCATTGGCTTCTCTTATGTTCTTATGCTTTCCCTAGTCTCCTTGGGCAGCAAAATCAATGGTCCAGTATGGCTGCTAACCCAAGCCAAGGATCCTCCACGTTGCTCTTATCACCATTGTGACTGAGGAAACATATATATCGGCAACAAGCTTCGCCACGTGGGAGCTTTCTGCTAGCTTTCCTCCATCCTTTCCCCAACTTCTGCTAGGATTGAAAGCAGGAGATGCCGGAAGGGCAGGGACATAAAAAATGGCATCATACAGACACCACAACATCACTTCTGCTGCAAACCAGGAGGTTATTTCACCACATCACCCCCACATGGTAATGTCACTTTCAGGTTCACACCAGAAGTGACATTGCAACATCTGTGCATTGCTGATTTCTGCTCAAAATTTGCTCCACTGCTCCATCAAGTAGCAAGGGGAGCGGTGGGGCACACTGCGGGAGGTCTACCACCGTAGCAGGACAGCTGGCCACTCTAAACTTCTGCCTTCCACACATGCCACAGAGATTCTGGATTGCCAGCCAGGGGTGACCTATGGCCAGCTACCATTGGTCAGCCTAACTGATCTACCTCAGAGACTCATAAGGAAGGAATGGGGAGAAGAGAACAATGTTCGCTACCTTGAGTGTTTTCAAAGAAGGGGTGGGACTAAAAATGGGCCAATCAGTTTAACCCAAATCTGAAGGAAATTTTGTTTACTTGTGAAGGAGGTGGTATGCTGGGGAAAAAAATGGGGGGGGGGGTAGAAGGACAGACACACTGCATATGATGTGCATGATCCAGTATTGTTTATTTGTTTGGCAGAGGACTAAAGGTAACATTGCCAGTTATGGGTTAGGAAATTTCTTGAGATTTGGAGGTGGAACCTGGGGAGAGTGGCAACTGAGAAAGGGAGGGACCTTAGCAGGGTATAATGCCATAGAGTCTATCCTACAAAACAGCCATGTTCTCCCCTCCTCCCCAGGGCTATGGTGCACCCCATATTTCCTGAGGCTATTTTTGGCCCGCTGGTTGTCCCCCCTGTCCCAGGGAGTCCCCAGAGGCCGCCCTCCCTTCTCCTGGTCTCCTGTTGCTACCCACTGCCCCCTGCTGGTGACACATCATCATCTCTCCTCTGCTTGTCTGATGGAGGCCGGGGACAGTTGCTCAAGGCCCCCACTACCTGGGAAGGGCCAGCTGGCAGCAGAGGCAGCCACAAGAAGAGAAGAGAAGAGATTGGATGTATACCCTGCCCTTCACTACCCAAGGGAGTCTCAGAGTGGCTTACAAACTCCTCTCCCTCCCCCTCCCCACAACAGACACCCTGTGAGGTGGGTGGGGCTGAGAGAGCTCTGACAGAAACTGCTCTTTTTCAAGAACAGCTGTGCCAGAACTATAGCTTGCCCAAGGTCATCCAGCAGGTGCAAGTGGAGGAGTGGGGAATCAAACCCGGTTCTCCCAGATTAGAGTCTGCGCACTTAACCACTACTCCAAACTGGCAGCGTGATGCCAGAGCCACTGTGGCAGTCTCACTGAGCTCCTCAGAAGGAGGAAAGTATGGAGGTGGTGGAGCCATCCCCGAACAATAAGTACGGACATGAGTGGTTTGATTTAGTGCCTGGTCCTAAAAGATGCTTGAAGAGCAGTCCTAAGGAGCTCTGCTCAGAATCCTATCCTGGTCTGTCCAGTGGGCCTTACTCCCAGAAAAGCGTCCTTAGGAGGGGGCTGTCGGTGGGTAGGGATCCTAGTGGAGCAAGAAGGGCACTAGTGGGAGAGTTTACACTCACCGTTTCACTCTTTAGCCATGGCCTGGTGCATCACCATTCAGCCTACATGCCAGGAAATATCTGCCTCTGGGACAAACAGCTCAGGAAGCTTTTTTTTTTTAGTGCCAGAAGTTTGCAACAGGTGAAAACTTCAGTTTGGCCTGATTAATGTTTTGGTTTCTGAAGCATCTTATTAAAAACATGAAATGTTTCCTGCACCACTCCAGGAGAAGCCAAGCAAAAACTTTGCTGGATCTGTTGCCAGTCTGCTGAGAAACCAGACCACCGAAGTACTCTGCCGATGCCCCTAGGGAGCACACCTGTGCGTCAGAGGGATTCCTTCTGCTACCGGCCGTTTTGGAAGATCTGATGGGAGGACCACCAATGGAGAGCTTCAAGAAGAAGGGGGAGGCATTTCAGCTCAGATTGCCCCTCTCTCTGGCAGGTTTCCGGATCCAATAACATCTGCATGACAGGGAATGATTCCACGTATGCCATTTTCCTCCTCCTTAGAGTTGCCGCCATTCTTCCAATCCTGGTAGAAGCTCCACACTCTTCAAAGCGGCTTGTTTGGATGAATTTCAGAACTCGGGGCTTTTACTAGCAGCGAGATGAAGTGATGGGGAATATTTCTTTTATTGAATCTGATGCCTGTAGAACAGCTTTTCAGTGCTTTCAGGAATCCTTCCCGGGGGGTGGGGGGTGACTAGAGCCCAGTTTTTAGTTATTGTACCATTCTCCGAGAAAGATGTTTGGAAGATTGTTTTGAGAATAAACAAAGAAGCTTTCAAGTGGGTCTGTGCTACATTTCTGGTATTGCAGAGGATGACCTGTTGAAATGGATATTTCCTGAATATTTATTTATGAACATATTTGTTTCTTTAGGTAGTTATACTCCACTTTCCACCCTGATGGAAATCTAAACCAGTTTACAAGAGACAGCTTGGTGTAGTGGTTAAGTGTGTGGACTCCAGTCTGGGAGAACCAGGTTTGATTCCCACTCCTCCACTTTGCACCTGCAGGATGACCTTGGGCTAGCCATGGTTCTATCAGAGCTGTTCTCTCATGAGCAGTTTTCTCAGAGCTCTCTCAGCCCCACCTACCTCACAGGGTGTCTGTTGTGGGGAAGGGAAGGGAAAGGAATTTGTAAGCCGCTTTGAGACTCCAAGTGAAGGGCGGGGTATAAATCCAATCTCTTCTTTCTTCTTCTTACAATACTATTCATCTCTCCTCCACATGCAACAACAGCACTGTGAGGTAAGTTTGGCTGAGGAGTAACTGGTACAAGCTGACCCAGCAAACGTCCACAACAGAGAGGGGATTCAGACCTGGGTCTCCCAGATCATGGCCGGACACTCTAACGACTACATCAGGTTGGCTGTAATATAATATAACACAAGGGTCTCCAACATGGTGCCCGTGGGCACCACACTATTCCTGGCACACACAAAGTGATTTTAGAAAGTGGGTAGGGCTGCCCTGACCTGGATAGCCCAGGCAAGCCCGATCTTGTCAGATCTCGGCAGCTAAGCGGGGCTGACCCTGGCAAGTACTTGGAAGGGAGACCTCCAAGGAATACCAGGGCAGGGACACAGCCACCTCTCTGAAACATCCTAGTCCCACTAGGGGTTACTAGGAGTCACCATGACTTCCAGGCACACAAGCACATACACAGAGAGACACACACAAAAATACTTAAAAAAGAAAGAAAGTGGGTGGAGTCAAGAGGGGCCAGGCGGGGCTTTTGCCTAGTGGGGCTTCTGTTTGGCCACTGGAGGTCAGATTGGCTGTGCAGTTTCTTAGAAAATTGTTTTGGCAGCAGCTGCCACCACATCACAAGAATCACAAGAGAGTCAGTTTGGTGTAGTGGTTAAGAGTGGCGGACTCTGATCTGGAGAACGGGGTTTGATTCCCAACATCTCCACATGCAGCCAGCTGGGTGGCCTTGGGTCAGTCACAGTTCTGTAATAGCTGTTCTCTCAAGAGCAGTTCTCTCAGAGCTCTCTCAGACATCCCCCTTCCACACCTTACAGGGTGTCTGTTGCGAGGAGAGGAAGGGAAAGGAGATTGTAAGCCACTCTGAGACTCTGAGTGAAAAGCGGGGTATAAATCCAACTCCTCCTCCTCTTCCTCTTCCTCCTCTTCCTTTTCTTCAAGCATTATTGTGTACATACACAAGGCAATATTGTTAAACAAAATGTTCATTTTTAAAGCATCCTGTTTAACAACACTTCTGCCTGAAATGTTGAAGTTACCATTAGAGCGACGCATAGCCTCACTCCCTCCTTTTTTTGTTGTTGTGCCCAGAACACTGTATCAAAAGTGCCCACAGGATCGAAAGGGATGCGGAGCCCTGATAGAACATCTATTCTCCTGAAGGCCTCTGGAGAGTTTCCTTCCTCCAGGTCTGAAGATTAAGATTCAAACCGATGAGTATGTTGCGATTATCTAGAAAACAATAATGAAGTTTGTGCAAATTCTTTAAATTATTGTTGCGCTGCCGTAGTCCAATAATCACATATTTATTCAACTCAGACGCACAGCATGTTCCAGACAGCATATTTGTGTGTGTGTGTGTCTGTGTGTGTGTCTGCCTGCCTGCCTGAAAGCTATGTCAGAACTTTAATGAGCCATATTAAAGAGGAGATTTCAAAGACAGGCATCTGTTTAGATGATAAGCAGTACATGGCCGGTTATACTCTTGTAAATGTACAAACACAAACAATCTGTTTAAGGGATTTGTTGCTCGGAAGGAGGACCTTCGGAGAGATTTACAACAATCTCTTGTCTTCAGTAGCCCACATGTAACTTTCTACTGAGTCAAGGTCAGAATTATTAACACTAATGGGCAATGGCTTTTCAGGGTCTCAGGCAGAAGTCCTTCCTTCACGCCTGATCCTTTTCTCCGGAGATTGAACCTAGGACCTTCTGCATGCAAAACAGATGCACTGTCACTAAGATGCAATTCAAACCTTCCTCACTTATTTAAAATATTTATTAGCTGCCTTTCTCCCTTACAGAACTCAAGGAGACTTACAATCAGGATGTGCACATCCTGTGTTCAGCCAGCTGCATTGGCTTCCAGCTGAGTACCTGTGAGGTAGATGGAGCTCTCTCAAGAACTGCCCTTGAGAGAACAGCTCTAAGAGAACACCAGCAGCTGCATGTGGAGGAGTGGGGAATCAAACATGGGTCTCCCAGATTAATGTCCACACTTCTAACCACTACACCAAACTGGTTCTGCCCTGCACTGTCTGGGACCACCATATCTGCAGGACTGTCTCTCCTCCTATGTCCCCCAAAGAGGAGGAGGAGGAGGAGGAGGAGAAGAAGAAGAAGAAGAAGAAGAAGAGATTGGATTTATACCCCGCCCTTCACTTGTAGTCTCAGAGTGGCTTACAAATTCCTTTCCCTTCCCCTCTGCACAACAGACACCCTGTGAGGTAGGTTGGGCTGAGAGAGCTGTGATACAACTGTCCTTGAGAGAACAGATGGTACAGAGCTATGGCTTGCCCAAGGTCATCCAGCATATGCAAGTGGAGGAGTGGGGAATCAAACCCGGTTCTTCCAGATTAGAGTCCGAACACTTAACCACTACACCAAACTGGCTCTCTCTCAAAGAGCTCTGCGTTCTTCAGATCAACAGTCCTGCTGTATACCACCTATGTCATGATGAGTCTTTCAAAAGCGTTCCCATGAGCCTTTGGGAAACATGCATTCCCATGCGCCTTTGGGCTAGCAGAAAGGGGGTTGTTGGAGATGTATTGAAGGTACCATTCTTGAGTGCCCTTCTAAGCCTTCTTGCCCTGTGGAAGGGAACTCAAAAGGCATTTAAATGCCCTCTGAGCTGTCTTTTCCTTGGTCCCATGATGCCCCTCCCAAGTTCCACAGTGGGAGGGAGAGGGAAGCTTCAGGGCAAGCCGCAGCGCTCCACCCTGGCTTCTGCCAACAGCAGGCAGCGCAAGGAGGGGTGTCTCTCCTCAAAAATAAGTTTTCTGCCATGGCTATTTGTGGGGTGGGGCATTTAATTAAGGGGGCAGGGCCCCCAAGTGTCCCACTGTTGCTACAGACCTGCTCCCAAGCCAGATTTGGCAGCCCTGCGATGGTGTTGACTTTAAAGCCGGCTCATGCATGACCCTTGTGTGGACTGAAGGCCTGAACACAAACAAACCAGATGCAGCCCACCAACCTTGGCAGGCCCTCCAAGTCCAGCAGCTTTTTACTCTCCAGTATAAACCATACAACTGCCATATAACTGACTCAGACCACTGGCCTATAGCAGTGGAAAAGAGCAAGAGTCCAGTAGCACCTTAAAGACTTAAATGGGTGTGTAAGTTAGATTCTATTCAGACAAACCTAATTTGTCACTTGAAATACGACTCTGTATGCATTGTATGCTGTGTGTTGATTTTTTTCTTATTCTTTTTACTTTTGAAAATAATAAAACTTTCTTTAAAAAAAAAAAGATTTAACAGCATTTGTGGCAGGGTAGGCGCTTTCGTGAGTCACTGCTCCCTTTTTGATCTATCTCACTGGTCTATAGGTTAGAACAGTCAACTCTGACTGGCAGCTGCTTTGCAGAGTCTCAGGCAGAGATTTTTCACACTGCTCATTCCCGGATCCTTTTAATTGGAGCTGACAGAGACTGAGCCTCCTGAGACTATTTGCATGCCAAGTAGACGCTTTCCCTCTGAGCCGCAGCCCTTCCCCTAATACATCAGTGGTGCTTTCACCAAGGCAAGCCTTTCAGTCTGAGGCTGTGGTCACCTGAGACGTGTACGTCAATATTGTCGAGGTACCTTTGAGGATGTAAAGAGCATGATCAGACAACAACATCTGCCTCCCATGCTTCTGTCGTAGGCACCCTGGTCAGTCTTTACAGATGCCAGCATTTCCACCCCGTATTTCCCAACATCTGAACCCCCCCTGTTGCAAAGTCAAGCCGTTTGGGAAGTCTGAACCTTCCCTTCCATTTCTGCCTCCTTTGTTTGTTTGTTTTTAAATCAGGTAGCTGTGTGCACATAAGCATATAATTGTCCCTGGTGTTGTCAATCAACATGACCAAGTAGTCATTCAGGATCGGGAGTCCCCAGGGGAGATGTTCTTCAGTGACAGATCCCACCCCCAAACCCCTCTCTCCTGTTTCTGCATCAGAGTTGCTGTTTGAGAACATCCCATGATTGAAACAAGGCTAAATACACTGAAGTCAATGGGACTACTCTAATGTAAATCTGCACTTTACCCCTCCCCCATGTATTCCAAGGAAGAGAGGCTGTCATGGTGCCCGTGGGTTGCCACCTTGTTCTGCCACCACTCTGGACTTAGGGTCCCTTGGGAAAGCCCAGGGTACCCTCCCAAGACCGACCAAAATGCCCCCTTTAAGCCAAGAAATATAGGCGTGATGACCAGGCAGAGAACATTAAGGAAATGGTTTATTAATACAATAATGGGGCAAGGAAAACAAGACAAGGTGCTTAAAATATTTAACAGTGTCTAAAGGTAAATAAAGCAAATCTAGCGCAGCTACCTATTTCTCTTAACCAGCTATTACTCAAGGCCCACAGCCTCTTATACCAGGCCTGTACTCACTCTGTCCTGAGTGAGAGATCTTTTCTCTCAGCTATCTCTGTGAGAGAGAGAAAGAACACAGTTCCACAGCCCACAAAGTTTTAAGTAACAATCCCCTCATACAGTCCCTGGACACTGACTGGTTACAACTGTTGCCAAGCGTTGTGGTGATTGTAGGCTGTCTGCCTTCCACTCTTACACAGGTCTCCTGGGTCTAGGCCTCGCTAGGCCTTGTCTCCCAGTCCTACACAGATCATGACAGAGGTGAAGGGAAGGAGGCTGGAGAGGGATTGTGGAGCTGTCAAAAAGAAGCCAGAGCTTCAGATACAGGCTTTTGCACATGGGTAAAAGACAAAAAGAAAAAGAACTGAAAAGAGGATGCTGCAACAATCTGAATGACTGACCATGGGCAAGCACACATTGAAGCTGGTTCAGGGTGGGATGTCTGATCAAAACTTCCTGCAGCTATTTAAACCACTGCAAATAAAGGCACAGCCAGATCATGCCAAATCTCCAATGTGATCTCAGCTTGAGTGGAAACCAGTATGAAATGGTGCATCCCCATACTTGGCTAGATCTCGAATTGCAGAACACCCTCAACCAATCAAATATCTGACTGTGACTAACAACAACAACAAGAGCAATAACATGAGAATAAATGAGTAAGAAGTCCCCTCTGTGTACTGGCCTTCCATGTCACCCAACTGTTGCTACTGCTGTCAGAAAAATTAAAAAGTTGTGGACATGCTAAAAGTGTCAGTAAATGAAACACAGGGGAGGGAATGTGGCTCAGTGGCAGAGCACCAGTTTTGCATGGAGAAGATTCCAGGTTCAGTCCCGAGCACTTCCAATTAAAAGGATCAGATAGTAGGTGTTGTGAAAGACCTCTACCTGAGACCTTGGAAAGCCACCACCAGCCAGAGTAGATAATATGGTCCTTGGCAGACCTAGGGGCAGCTTCATAGGCTCACTATGGCAGACGGATGGGATTCCAAAGAGAAAACGGTTGTGGCCAATTTGACGCAACTGTTTTCCAGCAACTCTTTTCCATAAAGCCAATAGCTAGAAAACTTCAGCCTGAGCAGAATCCTTGTAAAAAGCTTATACTGGAATTCTTGACACCTCACTTTCTTATGATGAGAAAAACAGAATTTCCCAGTTATTTCGCTTACTGTGGAGATCTTACAGGAGCTTAAGCCTATAAGAGTTTATATGACCAGAACAGATTTTCCAGCTGATGCGTGCACCAGCCTTTCTAATAAAGGTAATCAATTCTTTAGGATAATAGCAAAGATTTGACATATTCTACCATTCTCCGATTTTCATGACTTACCAGAACAATCATGACAGCCATTACTGGCCAATTTCATTTGGAGGCTTCTGGTATTCTTCAGACAATTGAAAAGTGTACACTGAACAGGTATCAGTAATAGTGGTGGGGGTGGTAATGGGCTACATACATCCATTGATGGATATTGTGCTACCACGGTGCAATAGCAATAATTTGCAACTGGATTTTCTTGTACACACAGGAAAATCTATTTGGCAAATGGCTTTCATAGGGCAATGATGCTGTGCCATCTAATGATGCGTGGGTGTAGCCATGGTGGCCGAAATGGCCACATCACACAGATCCTGCACCTGTTCCCGCAGTAAACTTAATCCTTGGAGGCTGGGGCGGGGGGTTTCTGCTAATACAGGTAGACAGACTGACAGGCAGACAGGGAGAAAGAGAGAGAGAATGTTTTCCTGGACATAATTGAATAAAATGAGATTAACTTCTGAGTAGAACTGCCTGGGATTGCTCTCTGAGAGACTGAGAGATAGAGAGAAGAAGAAGAAGATATTGGATTTATACCCCGCCCTCCACTCCCCAAGGGAGTCTCAGAGCGGCTTACAAACTCCTTTTCCCTTCCCCTCCCCGCAACAGACACCCTATGAGGTAGGTGGGGCTGAGAGAACCCTTTCCCAAGCTGTCCTTGAGGGAACAGCTGGTCCAGAGCTATGGCTTGCCCAAGGTCATCCAGCCAGGTGCAAGTGGAGGAGTGGGGAATCAAACCCGGTTCTCCTAGATTAGAGTCTGTGCACTTAACCACTACACCAAACTGGCTGGATATTGAGATATTGAGATATAGAGATATTGGCGGGTTTCCCGCACTTCACCAATTGAAGTACACTTTTAATTGAATTAGAAGTAACTGTTTCTCTTGCGTTGGAACAGATTTACTCTTATAAGGTGCATCCCTATCCTCAATGGATCTTCTTCCATGCATTTCTGCAAGATCCATTGGTCTGGACATTTTAGACACAAGCACACTGGTCATCCTCTTCTGAGGATGCCATTCTGTTGCATCGCCCATCTGGAAGTTGAAGGCAAAGACACAATCTTTCAGGGGCAACAGATCAGAAGAAAACAACAGGGCAGTGAATCATGCAGAGATACTGCGGGCAACCTTTGCAGGCAATGCATTCATTTCAACTCAAACTGCAGCCTTTCATCATTTACTGAAATAATTTCTTGTGGCACACTAGACATTTCCTCACTACTTTTTCCTCCTACACCAAAGCAACAAAATGAGTTTGTGATGGCAGTCAAACCTAGCTCCAAACCCAGCTTCACTGGATCAGTGGCCGCTCATGAGGACCAGACCCACTACTGAGCACCACTAAAGGGGAAGGTTGAGGTTGTCCTTCTACTGGCCCCTACGATTCTGCCTTCCAGTGTTCAGCGAATAGGTACAGGGGCATGAGGTTTCCCTGGCTGGGTGTTCTTTTCCCCACTTGTGCTGAGGCAAATTGGAAGAAGGAGGAGAAGGAGATTGGATTTATATCCCGCCCTTCACTCAATTGGAGTCTCAGAGCGGCTTACAAACTCCTTTCCCTTCCCCTCCCCACCGCAGACACCCTGCGAGGTGGTTGGGGCTGAGAGAGCTCTTTCCAGAACTGTCCTTGAGAGAACAGCTGTGGCAGAACTATGGCTTGCCCAAGGTCATCCAGCAGGTGCAAGTGGAGGAGTGGGGAATCAAACCCGGTTCTTCCAGATTAGAGTCCATGCACTTAACCTCTACACCAGACTGGCTGAATGTTGTTTCAGGCCACCTTTCCCATTAGTAGCAAGAATTCCTTAAACGTACAATGCATAAAGAAATTGTAGGGGAGGGGGAATCATGTCTTTCTTTAGCTGCCTGAATATTTATCTTCTTTCACTTTCCCGTGCTTTTCAGCTTAAACCTTAACCTTCCACTCCTTTTTCTTCCTTGCAATAATTGACTAGATTTTACAGTGGTATTTAATTGCCTCCGTATTGTGTTTTGGCTTAATGCCAGATTTTTAGAAAAGGATATTGGAATCAGACCCCCAATTAAAGTGAGTGGGGAGAATGTATCATTGCCATTCTGGAGTGTGGAAGAAAGAGGACAGGGTCAAATACAAATGGCTGCAGAATGGTGAAAACTCTCACTTAACAGCATCAAAACTGTTTTATGTTAGCATACCAATTAAGATTAGGAGTCATTAACCATCTGGTATTTTCTTTTGATTCCCACTCCCTGTGCTTTTGAGCTGAAAGTCCTTGAGTTAGGTATTATAGGAATTAACACTGGAGGTCTTTTCAAAACCTAGATGCGATCCCCCTATTGCTGTGACACAACTGCTGTACACTATAATCTTTTGTGAAAGCTAGCATGTGTATGGTTGTTAGAGCATTGGACTAGGACAGAAGACCCCCAACCTTGTTAAGTCTGTGAACTCTTTTAAATTTTGAGAACAGCTTGTGGGTGTCACCACAAAATGGCTGCCATGGAGCCTGGGACCAAGCACAAAATGATAGGCCTCCTCGTTGGGAGTTAGAACAGGGAGTTCTCCTGTGATGGGAGCACGTTTTTCTGAATGGGTCTGTTATGTATTGGGACTGCATCACCCTGATTGGATCATCCCTGACTGAATCACCCTAGAGACTGGCTGAGCTTGGAGCACAAGAGGAATAGGTGACCAGGAGTGTACCAATCAAGTAGTAATGTTTTGTACATAGCCTATCACGGGGAGTGTGTGTGTGGAGTGTTTTGCATGCATATAAGCAGGGCTTTGGTCCTGCTAGCGTTGTCAGAGTTAAGCTGAATCACTAATAAACTATGAGCTGGTCACTCTACGCGTCTGAGCCCAGTATATTTCAGGGTGGTTCCTGCAGTCTCAAAGCTGAGGCCTCCAGGGCTCTTCTGAAACACCTCCTGATCCAGAGAGATGGAGGAAAGTCAGGACTGGCTTTGGGGGAGAGGTGCTTATTGGAAATAGGAAGTGGGTACTAGGAAACGCATTGGTTGATCCCATGAGGCCAATGGATACTGTGGTTGGGACATTTCCCATTCTCTGAGGAAGCTCTCTGGGTGGTTTGGGGACAGTCACTGTTTGCAGCTTAATTTACTTCACAGGGCTATTGTCAGGAGAAAATGGAGGGAGGAAGAATTGTATCCAACACTCTGAACTCCTTCAGAAATTATCTTTATGTGTATCAGAAATTATCTTTATGTGTATGAAACTGGGATCATTCTCAGCTATATCCTGTTCTTTGTTTTAAGCAATAACACGTTTGGTGTATTTACTCCAATATTAGCTTAGTAAACTGCTTTTTAGAAGATTAGGATGGCTGAGACAGCTTTCTCACTCTGTTTCAAACTCTTATCACCAAACCAGGAAAATGTAATAAAACGTTTGGACTTTCTTAAATTGTAAATTCACAGCTACCATAATGGAGGCTCAGATTTCTGGCTCAGGAGTTGGAATTCCAGTAACATAGCTGAGTGACTGAAATTATTTCGTTTGCAGTATCTGTCATACGTTCAAACATTCAGCTTCATTTACTGTAGGTTTGGGTTTCCCAGCATACTTGCGGTATCTTTGGCTTGCTATTGAAAAGCCAGTTGGCTTCACCAGCTTCCAGTTAGCACTGATTTGTGTACATCAGTTCAATGATGCCACCCTAAAGGCAAGCCTGCAAAACAGATACGGATGCCCAAGGGCTTCTTGGCAGCTCCTTGGAAGACTTTCTCCCTCCAGTGTTTCGTCTTTTGGAAATGGTGAACATTCCAGTGCTCAGTCTTCTTAGTTGGAAACACTTTCCTTTAAAAGGAAGCTATGAACCTTTTTGTTCAAGTGCAGTTTTTATTAGAATAGTTTCATTGCATCGTATTGATTTGGATCCAACTCAAATTATATTAATCCATAGCAGAGATGGGTATGGATTAAAACAGGGGTTGATTAAGCATTTGTTTCCATTGATAAATACATTAAACACGTGCATTTGTTTGCATATATCACAAAAGCCCAGTAACCATGTTTTTTTAATATACTGAAGGAGGTATGAAAGAAACTTCATAAAAGTTGCAAGTCATTGCTGGAGGAAAGGAGATCATATCTTGTTGACATTAGCATCGAAACAGATACAAAAACCTGATATGCGGGCCTGTCACCCTCAGCCCTACCAGTTAAAGGGGCATGGATCAGAACTGGCCCCCCCTGATTCATCACCTAAAGCTTTGGTTGATGGACCTAATGAAAAAAATGAAAAAATCTTGAAGGCTTAATGTATATCAGTGGTGGCAAACCTATGGCACGTGTGCCAGAGGTGGCACTCAGAGCCCTCTCTGTGGGCACGCACAGCATCGCCCCCGCACAGAGTTCACAAGATTGGACAGCAGAAATCACATTAATTGTTCAAAAGCATGCCAAATGCAAACTTTTACCTTTCAGTAAAAAGTTGTTTGTATCATTGAAAGCTCTGTTATTGTGTTTTTCTTTTAAGACAAAAGATGTTAATGTATGAGTTGTTTTTTTCTAAAGCAAATACCTCAGTATTCAGGTTAAATTGCCGTGTTGGCACTTTGCGATAAATAAGTGGGTTTTGGGTTGCAGTTTGGGCACTCGGTCTTTAAAAGGTTCACCATCACTGATGTATATAATTCACCTAGGTGAAACTGCACAATTCACCTGTATACTGAGTCAGCCAAATGGTTCATCCAGAATTATCTCCTTTGACTGACATCAGCTCTTCAAGTTCTCAGGCAGTGAAAGGTCTTTCCTAATACCCGCTGGCCAATGAAACCAAAGGCTGAACCAAGGTTTTACATTCAAAGGCCTGTGTTGTGCTGCTAAGCCACGGCCACCAACATATTTGGCTTGCTAGGAACAGGATAAATACTGCTTCTTTATACTTAGGATGACTTTTTCTCACTTCTGGGGGCTAGCAGGAGCCGGGGAGGGGCTTCTAAATTGGAAATGGCATACATGGAAAGAATTAACTCCAGTCCCCATAATTGTAGCCTGATCTAAATAATTAAATCTAAGTCATAAAAACATCAGGTCTTTCTCATATCTCATCTGGTTGTACTCTCAGATGCAGTATCATCCAAACTGCACCCGTTTTCCTGGTGAAGCTAATTGGCAGAACGGTTTCCCAAATACTCTGGCATGAATATTTTGTGCCAGAGTATCTTCTTCAATGACAGCATCAAGCTTAAGATGCTAGATGTGTGTTGGTTATGTGGCCACATAACTCCAGGACCTCCTAGTATACAATGGAAGTTCTATGTATGCAGAGTGCCAAATCCAGTCTGGTTCTTGAACTTTTCATTCACTTCAATCATGTTCTGAGCTTTCCTGCTAAACTTTAATGATTTGTGGTCTCCCCACTGTAGGTTTTTCTTAAGCAATATTGCACTATAGCTGAGAAATTGGCTCTTTGCCCGTGGGAGAAATGGCAGTAACAAATGCCCAACTCACTTGTATCAACTGCGTACAGTTGGAAAATGATCACAAAAAAGTACCTTGCCGAATATTCCTCCAAGGCCAACATAAAAATCTTCTTTTCCAGGGAAAGAGCAGGCAAGGGAAGAAAATGCTTAAAATGAAACTTTTGCTGAAAGATTCGTGTACTCTGTCTGATGTCTGAGTCCTGTTACTGGGAGACGAAGCGATGCCAGCAGCCTCTGGAATGAGTTCTTCTCCTGGAGAAATCAAGCTTGACTGACAGGTGGCTACAGAAATGGCAGTCAGGATGTGCAAAAAACTTCTATCTGGGTTTCATTGCGTCAGTTAAAATTTTTGTTTGGATTCTTTAATATCATTGTGACAATTTTTATGTTGATTGCACTGATGAAACATTTCCCCATCTGCAACTTAATTTTAGGGAGTGGCGTGGTTCAGTTGTAGAGCATCTGCTTGGCACACGAAAGGTCGCAGGTCCGGCCCCAGAACTTGTAGCTGAAGAAACAGATAGTTGGTGATGTGAAATACCTCTGCCAGAGACCCTGGAAAGCCAGTGGTAGTCAGAATAGGCAGTACTGATATTGACAGGCCAATACTCTGACTCAGTTTCAGGCAATATCATGTGTTCCTAAGCCTGACAGCCAGTTGGAATGCCCTTATCGAGCAATGTATCCTTCACCCAACATATTACCTCTCACAGCTTTCAGAAAGATAAAAGCGAACTCATCCCAGTCTAGAAGCATTTAAAGGTCTCCTTGAAGACTTGGCTGAAAAAATAATTATCATATGGCACTGTGTGTAGAATAGCCAGGAGATCCAAAGATTGTCTGGCAGCCAGAAGTTCTAGCTCTTTTAGGGTTATGCACCACTAGGTGGCGAGCTAGAGTTGTTTTTAAGGCAAGAGACATTTCAGAGGTGGTTTGCCATTGCCTCCCTCTACATTACAGCCCTAGTATTTCTTGGAGGTCACCCTTCCAAATACAAGCCAAGGCTGACCCTGCTTAGTTTCCGAGATCTGACGTGATCGGGCTATCCTGGGCTATCCAGGTCAGGTTGGCTGAAAGAAGAAAAAATGTCTCAGATATCCCAGTACTTGGCACAGTAGGGTAATGTTGGGGTGGAGAGGGGAGTTGGGTGTTGTCTTTCTGTGCTCAGCTTTTGTAAAAAAAAAATGAAATAGAATAAGAGACCCCTGCTTTATGAGTGAACAGATGGATTCATTCACAGGCCCTATGGCTCTATGCCTTTTTCAGGGTTTCCCCAGTGGAAATTTCTTTTTGCCGCCCCATCCCCAAGTAGTCCTCCTCTGACCTCAGTATTTCTGAAAAGGGCTGCCTCGCAAAAATATTTGCATATTCCCAGTATGAGCAGTTTAAATTTGGGTTAGATTACTTTGTACTGGCAGCACATCTTCTTGCTGAGTTTCCTTTTAAAGAAGTCCCTAAATGCATTACTTGCTGAGTAATGTTTAGACTCAGTGCCATCAGCTTTAACAGAAGTCATGCCCTCTCCTACAATGGAGCGATGGGGAGATGATAAAGGAGGTCGCTGTTAACCAATGCGTGTTCCCACAGTTCTGGTAAATGGACTCTGGCTGACATGAGCGACATGATTCCCGGACTGGCTAGAAGAAGCAATGCTAATGATGTTGCCTTCTGATGACCCTGAAATAACCAGACTGAATGGAATTTTGTCCACTCTAAAAGGATAAAACAGCTCTGAGGAGGGGTAATAGGGTATTTGTGTGTCCCTCACTTGTGTGAGCTTGTATCAGCTCTGTAGGAGTCTTTTACTCACAGATGTTTGTGGAGGGTACTCCAGGCCATGGGCTCTTCAGAATCCATGGCACAAAGACAGAGCACATGTTTTCCATGCACAGGGTTTCAGGCACGGTCTTAGGCACAGGGTGTGTAGGGCAGTTGCCCTAGGCCCCATGGTGCCCCCTTCAGACAGCTACTGTGGTTGGCAAGTGAGCTGGCATCCCAGAGCAGCAGCTGAGGCGGCCACGCCTGCCTCTGCATAGCAATGCTGGACTTCCTTGGTGGTCTCCCATCCAAGTAATAACCAGGGCTGACCCTGCTCAGCTTCAGGGCTTGAGGCCCCTGGTACTGTCTACATTTGAGGCTCTACTGCCCTCCTCCATTGGCCCAGCCGACACACCCACAACGGTACACTTGTAGGCTCTGGGATGTTGAATAAAACCGTAGATGGCTTTAAAATGGACTTAGATAGACTCATGGAGGAGAGGTCACAGCCACAGAGACCTCCTGCCCTACAACCCCAGGAGCTTGTTGCCACTTAATACAGCAACAAGGAAAATAGTGTGGGGGCAGGGAGAATAGGCATTGTAAGAGAACCTCCACATTCAGAGGCAGTAAATCCCTAAAACCCATGAATAGGGGGCAGCATCACAGGAAGGCCTTGTCCTCTATGCCCTGTTTGCTGGTCCTCCAGGGCCACTAGTTGGAAATTGTATAGGGTTGCCTTACCCACGATGGGGGGGTGGGGGTTTACCTGCTTTCGGGGGGCCCAATCTACTGCCACCCAGTCAGTCATTGGGGGAGCCCCACCTCCAAACAGTTCCATCCACACCAACCAGAGGTGACATCATCACTCGGGGCACATCGCGGGGGGGGGTGACTCTCTAGCATTTGAGAGAAAACTCTACGGTCACCATAGAGTTTTTCTCAAATGCTAGAGTGTCTCCCACACAATGGGCCCTGCTCGATGATGTCATTCCCGGGTGAGGTTATCATGGTGCACATGCTTTGCACATGCACCTAAAAGTCCTGGAGAAGAGGGGCTCCCCTGCTGGCAGCCAGGAAAGACCTGGCAGCCCTAAAATTGTATGATACAGGAGACTGGACTAGATGGACCACCGGTCTGAGCCAGCAGAGCTCTTCTTATGTACTGTGTTTTTAATACAGGTTGGTTGGGACTGCAATCCCATTCTCCCCACCCCTACGCCATGTCCAGTCACTATATGTCCAGTTGTTTGACCAGTGGCTGTGTCACTATCCCTCAGCCTGATGTTGTTCAAGGATGGACTGACTTGCTCTCCAAGTGCCCATCTGTCCGCCTGACCATCAGTTTGCCACAATGTCACCAGGCCTGACACTGAGAATCTGTGATCCTTAATAGCTCTGGGCATGAAATCAATGGCTATTTGTTTTCAGGTAACACTGATTTTAGTGACATCTTTAGTGATATCTTTACCATCCATCTTTTTAAAATCATTTCTGTTCCATAGCATTGCCTACATATAAACATTCCAAAGGAACAATCGCCCCCATTATAACGATGAATGGTTGGCAAGTTAAGATGTTCTTTACCGAAACAGCATCTTTATAAGTCAGCACGACAAATGAATCAATGTGATGAGAGATCCTGAAAATGCTCTTGTTATTTCAGGCTGTTTCAAGTTATTTCGGATAATCATCTGCAGGTCTAGATCTTGACAGAAATGTTACGGAAATATATCTAAACTTGTTTAGTCACAACAAGCTTTTGTTTTAAGATGACACACTTAAATAGACTGCAGGAAGATTTCAAAGAAGCACTAATTCTTCAAAAGAAAATCTTCTCCACTAATCTTCAGATCCGATGTTCTTCTACTAATGGGCCACTCAGTGTAAGTTTCAGTGTAAGGCAGTAATTTACAGTCGGGTTAGAATGGATAAAAGGAAGTACTTCTTCACCCAAAGAGTGATTAACACGTGAAATTCACTGCCGCTGGAGGTGGTGGCGCCTACAAGCAGAGACAGCTTCAAGAGGGGACTGGATAAACATATGGAACAGAAGTCCATCAGTGGCTATGAGCCACAAGGTATAGATAGGAACTCTCAGTCTGGGGCAAGTGATGCTCTGTATTCTTGGTGCTTGGGGGGGGGGGGCAACAGTGGGAGGGCTTCTGGAGTCTGGCCCCGCTGGTTGACCTCCTGATGGCACCTGGTTTTGGGCCACTGTGTGACACAGAGTGTTGGACTGGATGGGCCATTGGCCTGACCCCACATCTTCTCTTATGTTGTAAAAATGGTGGAAGTCAGGAGCATTAGAAGGAAGCCTTCTCTCCTGCACATACTGCCGGTGAAAAAGCGCAGTTAAGACACACTAGTGCACTCCCCCTTTTCACTCTCATGCTGGAGCACGTAACTATCCTGATTTCAGGAGAAGAAAAAAGCTGTGTGTGCAGTCTCGTTATCTCCTGAAGGGAGATAATTTCTTATCATTACAGGTACCACCCAGAGGGTACAGAGTCAGCATTATTGTAACGCTAAAGGGGGAAATATGAGTGTGTTTTTAAAGGATCTGGAAAGGACCTCGTGTTCTGTTCCAGGAATCATCTTCAGTCCTAGAGGACAACAAATTGCAGGGGTACAAAGGCTCTTGAGGCACAACATTATGCTTAACTTGGCAACGGAGGTTTCACATTAATTTTTTACATATGATGGTGATGATGATTATGGGCAACTTACCGATTCAGAACAGTGCCAGAAAAGTCTAATTAGATATGCCTGCACCTTTTTAAAGAAATGCCAACAGCTGCTGTTTAATAGGTTCCCTCAAAGGAACAACTTTATTGCAAAACACATCCCCCCCCCCCAATGACAACAAAAAACAAAACAGGCGAACTAAAATTCCACTGACAAAGAGGGACTTGCCAGCACTTAACGGCAGTCAAAATGCAAAAAACAATTTAAAGTAATAGATTTCATCTTCTGGCTTGCAACGCTGTGCAAAATAACATTATATGTAGACTGCAAGATGAGACAGATCTTATATGAAAGCATTAATTGAATCAAGTTAATAAGCAGCTACCCTCCATGCTACTGTGTCCAGGAGTTAGATTTTTCTTAAAATATCCCATTCCTTTTTGGCTTACAGGAAGAATCCTTTGTACTTGCCAGCTGTTCTGGAATTACTGGAAAATATGAAAGAGGCTGCGCCATCTAGAAAGAAAAGTTCTTTCTGTTAAGAAGTTAGATAGCGGTTTCCTACCCAGAAGTTCCTTTTACTTCTAGGCTGTAATTTAAGGCCAAAGTGTATACGTGTGATACAAGTCAGGCCAGGGGTTAGTCAGTGCAAGTGGAGCCCCACAGTGGGGCAAACAGTCCCCCCCCCCCGGCAGCTGTTTCAGCTTGGGGAAATGGTGCGGGAGGAAGGCTGAAGCCTGTCCTTCCCCGCCTTGTAGTCCTGAGCAGAGTAAAGACCCAAAATTGTTAGGAATGTTAGTTTCTTGATCTTCTATGTGACTAGCGTTGCCAGGTCTGGGTTGGAAAATACCTGGGGACTTTGGGTGTGGAGCCAGGAGAGGGTAGGGTTTGGGGAGGGAAGAGGCCTCAGCGTGGTGCAATGCCATAGAGATAGAGTCCGCCCTTCAAAGCAGCCATTTTCTCCAGGGGAGCTGATCTCTGTCAGCTGGAGGTCAGTTGCAAAAGTGGGAGATCCCCAGGCCCCACCTGGAGGCTAGCAACCCTATATGTGACTGCAAGTTGTGTGAGGGTTCCCCCGATATGCCTTGCGTCACACGCTCTGTGTAGAGTTCAGCCCTTCTGCTGCAATCCTAGGAACTCTTACCCACAAGTAAGCATCACTGAACACAAATGGGACTTACTTCTGAGTAACACGTGTCTCAACTGACTCGTGAAGATTTTTGCTGTGGTTCATGCGAACATGGGCCATGAATGGTTGCCAGCAATCTGGAGAAAAGAATTCTTGCCCCTTTAACAGAGGCTTAATGGGACATTATTTACCAGGTGATGTTATTCACCTCTGTGCCGTGGAGACCTACAGCTGCCCGTTTCCATGAAGGAAGCCTCTGCTATAGGGGCAAGTAGGGTTGCGAACCTCCAGGTGGCAGCTGGAGATCTCACGCTACTACAGTTGATCTCCAGATAACCAAGATCAATCCCTCTGGATAAAACAGATGCTTTGGAGGGCAAACTCTATGGTATTATACCCTTCCCCAAACCATGCCTTCCCCAGGCTTCACCCCCCAAATCTCCAGGTATTTCCCAACCCAGAGCTGGCAACCCTAGGGGCAGGGCATGTTTTTTCTTGGTAACCCTAAATGTCCTTCCTGGTATTTCTTCATGTCTCCTGGATTTCTTCGTTTCCCCTTTGTTGCTATTGAATGTCTTCCATTTCCATGTGAACGGAGCTCTTCCACTTGGCAGAGAAACTGGAATTTAACTGCCCTGAAATGGTTGTACTGTTTGCTTATCGGAAGGTATCAAAGGGGAACCACAAAGGAGCGAGTTCAATCTGTTTTTATTCTCAGTTTACACTAGAGTGATCATAGAGGTCATTGATTTCAAGCCAGACCTGTAAATGCCCAATTAAAAAGAATTTATTAGTTTCTTGAGATAAAAATGGAGGAGTTGGCCTCAAAAGTTAGAGGTCATTTAAAAATGTTTGTGTTCTCAGTATGTGAAGAGCCTGTATGAAGTTTTTACAAAATGGGACATTGGCTGCGCTTATTTTGCTGATGTGTCATTAGAGTACATTGAAGTCTGCATAGTGAAAGACAACTTTTGTGCTGCTCTTTGAAATGACTTTGTCAATAAGCTAAGGATCAAATTGATGACAATGTGGGAAATCTGGCATGAGGAATTCCCACTTTGTTGCTGTTGTTGTTCAAGGCAATCGCAGAAGTAGAGGAGCAAAATGGTTGGAGAAAGCAGAATTATAGAATGGGGTGTTCTCATTTTCCCAGTCTGATAGTGCAATCCTAAATGGATCTACTCAGAATCCTTCTCAAGTCCATTAAATGGGGCTTACTCACAGGAAAGTGTTCTTAGAATGGTACTATAACAGTGTCAGCCTAAGCAAAGTTACACCCTTCTAAACCTAAGGGCTTATAAGACTGCTACTTTGCTTTAGGGCCACCAGGCCTCCTGCTATAGTGGGAGACCTTCCAGTGGTAGCCCATAAGTGAAGGGAAATGCAAAAATTGCCATCACATTACCAGTGTGATGTCATTTGGGGGGGCAAACCCAGAACTCTAGGATTCAGCAGAAATGCTATGGTAAACCACAGAGGTAATCCTAGAGTGGTGTGGTGTCATTTCCAGGTCCACCCTGGAAATGAGGTCACACTGTTAATGTAGCAATCCCCCTCTGTCCCCACCCCCTGGTCTCCCACCAGGGGATAAGATGGGACCTTGTGAAACCCCACAGGCCAAGGAGCTGAAAAGCAGTGCCCCAGCACTATCTTCTGAAACCTAACCTCCAGGTAGAACCATTGCAGCAGAACATAGAAATCTAGACAGGGATGTTTCCCTTCTTGAGATGCTGGTGCTTCAGTAGGGCAGCAGGAGGACAGTTCAGAGCAGTTATGGTTCTTGAGAAACATAAACAGCAGATCCTGTTTCAGAGCAGAGGAAAGAGCTCATGAAACTTGCATAGCTCTGTATCAGAGTTCAAAGTGAGCATGGCAAAGAAGGGATCGTGGGGGCTCAGTCCTGGCACAGGAGGTAACTCAAGCAGAAAAAGAAAATGGATGAGCATATTGGAAAGTATTGGAGTCGGGAGGCGAGTGATGGTGATTTCATAGTAAAGCTCTTTATTGAGGGTCAGATGGAACATGGGGAACCCCGGGCTCAGAGCCCTCTTTTATGCCGGCTGGAGACAATGCCCCGACCTCGCCCCCAGGTCCTATCAGGACCTTAAGTCCGTGATTGTAGTTCATAGGTCCCCCAGCGGGAGACCTAGGCTTGTGATTGGTGGTCATTCAGGATCCAACTGGCTATTGTTCTACCTGGCTGAAGCTCAGGTAGATTCTGACCATGTGTGCTGACCGCGTGGCGGTCGCCATTATGGGAGACCATGCAGTCGTGGTCTTAGTACACAACACCTATAAATCCCTTTCCCCCTGGTCTGAGGTCCCAGTGACCAGACCGGCTCCACTGATGTTCCTGCCCCAGACAGTAATCCACGTCGCAGGATCATTTGTCATTGTCTGTCATAATTATGATGTTGTTTGTAGAAATTATCTACCTACAAAGACTTGAATAGAAAAAAATGATGGACACATCCAGCAAACAGCCTGAGGCATCGTTATTATGTACACCACTCTGTGTACTTCCATTGTAGTGAGAATTCTATAGTTTTCCTGGTGCCATCACCCAAACTGTGCCCATACACCGTTTCCCAGCACTGCGACAAGCTGAGCTTCATTAACAAAGGCCAGGTTTTGCTATTTTTTTAACTGGGTACTCAGAATCCATGATAGGCAACTGCAGAGTGGGCAGGTCAAGTTCTCAATATGAACCTGTCAAAACAATGGAAGCAGACTCCCCATATGAGGTATTGGGGGACCCAACAACATATCCTGAAAGACACAAACATTTTTGTTTTGAATTAGGGTTAAAGCAGAACATAAAAAGAGACCTGCTAGATCAGACAAGTGGTCCATCCAGTCCAGAATCTTGTCCCTCTAGAGTTGCCAGGCTGAGCCTGGCTGAGTCTGGCAACCACCTGGCTACCAGTGGGAGGGCTGAAGGCATGGACATGGTGGGGGGAGGTATTGCTGATGTGAAAATGCAGAAGTGGAAAACTGGAAGTGGCAGTGGGTAGCTCTAGGAATCACTGGAAATTCTATGGTTTTACCAATGGCAGCTCAGGGCAGTGAGTCCCCTGCCCCCACTGGGGGCATGGCAGCCCCATCTCCCATACAGTGGTCAGCAAGTTACTCTGGAGGACCAACAACAGAACATAGAAGCCGAGGCCTTCCCCTGATGTTGCCTCCTAGCACAGGTATTAACTGGTCATTATGCTAAATAGACGCAGTTGACTTGTAGGGGTAAACTAAAGGCAAGTAATCTGCTGAATAAAGTCTAGTTTTATATATCAGACCAGTGTTTCTGTTTATAATCAAATGTGTCATTTTGGGAGACTTTCCTTTCCCTGTAACATAGCAGCCCACAAGCCATTCGTCAAAGTATTTCGGAGATAATTTGCAACTGCATAGATAAATGTGGTTAGATCACATGTGCACTTTTAAATCTTGCCTGATAGTAAAATATTTACTTTCTGCTGTTCAGAAATTTGGGAAGACTTTTGTTTTACAGCTCATTTGAAGCCCATTCCTGGACCCAGAGCTGTTCTTCATTTAAGCGCATGGGAAACAAACGGCCAAAAAAAACCCCCAAATCACAACTCACCCGCAATTGTGTCTGATCATACATTGAAGGGCTGCACCCGCAGCTTCAAAGGGAGGTGTGTCCTTGCAACTGTGGGTCAAATTCCTCTGAAGGAAATAGCCTCACTTCCCTGCACCCACACACTTTATCTGGCATGTGTGACCGCAATCTGAGACTTTGGGATTTATCTTGGTGCTGTTAAGTTTTCCATTTATGAGTTCTTTCCAGATTTTATGCAGTTGTGTCCTGAAGCCTGGGAAGCAGAAAAGCTTGGGGATAAAAATGACCCTTATAATCCCCCCCCCCCCTTTTAATAGCACATATTTTGTCAAGGAGACTTTTCTATATAAATTCCCACAGCTCAGCTCTCAAGCTGACTTTGTGATAAATCCTAATAGAAAGGAGTGTGAGGGATCATTTGCTTGTTGCAATAAATAAAGTTTAAAACACAGCTGTGCTCTCAGGTGTATTTGAGCTATGGAAATGCTGCACTTGAGTTAATGTGTATGCCTGTCAAAGAATCTAACAGTCTCCATCACTCAGTAACAGCTCCTGTAGGCAACAGAAAAGAATATATTCTGCAATTCTTCAGACCTATTTTCATTATAATTATCATCACCATTTAGCTGAAGAATTTTCCCTGGTAGACGCGTGGAGAACCAGGAATCTGAATAAAATGGACTTTACTTTTTTTTCATCTAGACATAAATCCTGGTCAAGGTTGGACGTGGCTTGGATCTCAACATCAATGGCAAAAGACATTATAGACCCAGAGATTCTTCCTCAAACATTTGCAGACCACAATCCTTTGCTCTTAACTTTACAAGACAGACCTAAGAGAAACAGATGGTCTCTGAATTTATGGCTTCTGAAAGATTCGACATTTGTGTCTGATACCAAAAAAGAATTTCAAGAATTCTTTAAAGCAAATATTCAAACAGATATCTCAATGGACATAGTTTGGGATGCGTTTAAGGCCTATGCAAGAGGCTGGTTTATAAGACAAGGCATATGGGTCAAGAAACAAAGAACACAAAAATTTACACAGGTCAAAGAACAAATTAAAAAAGAAGATACTATGAAAGAAGTTTCAGACTTGGAGCGAAGTAGAATAAAGATTAAAACTCTCCAACACCAATTAAATTGCCTCCTATCACAGGAAATAGCAAATAAAATTATGTATGCAAAACAAAATTATTTTGAAAATGCAAGCAAACCGACAAGATGGTTAGCTTATAAACTGAGAAAAGACCACAAAGGAAGACCAGGTTTGCAATGCAGAGGAAGGCAATGACAAACCACCTCTGCCCATGCCCGTCTCTTGCCATGAAAACCCCATGAAGTGTCATCATCCTTTGTGACTTGAGAGCACTTTATGATTATCTGTAGGGCATGCGTTTTGCCCAGTAGAAAGCACATATGACTCACTTTCTCTTACCCCAAACATGACATGTCTGCTTCAGACATGAGAAATGTATTATTCGGCACTGAGCAATAGTATTTTATAGCCCTGTGAAACTTTCCAAATATATAAACACACACACACACTGGATGATAATGGCCAGATATGCTTGGCTGGGTATGATGTCTACGGTTGCACTTAAACATGGATGTCCACCTACCTCCACTCTCTCAGTGGGGGGGGGGAAATGTACATGGAAACCAGGGGAAAACTTTCTAAAAAGCAAACAAAGCACTGAAACATTGCACACCCTGATGGATAGAAAAGAAAGCCTGCCAGCTGCACCGATGAGAATGAATAAAAGAAACAAAAAGAAAAATACCTCCAGGCACTTGATGCTGAAATCTTTGTCTCCTATTCTAAAGAGCTATTTAGCATTAAAGACTCTTAAAACAGGAGACGTAAAACACTTAGAAAATTGACTACCTGGCACCCCTGATGGGAAACACTTTGGCTTGCAAGTGAATTCCATTATTGCAGTAGCATTAAGATCCAGATGAGTGCCCAACAGATTGTAGGATTTGTGAATAGTTCTCAACAGGCTTTCATTTTGATTTCCGAGCTTTAAGGAAGATTATTAGTTTGGGGAAATTGCTACTGTTTCCAGAGATCCTTTCTCTTATATATTTTCAGTTTAGAGCTTTATATATTCTGCAATAGGGCTGCAGTGGCTCAAGTGGTTAAGACACTAAACTGCAGACCAGAAGATTAGTAGTTCAGCAGTTCGAGATCCGAGTGCTGCGTGACAGAGTGAGCTCCCATCCCTGGTTCCAGCTCCTGCCAACCTAGCAGTTCAAAAGCAAGAAATTGCAAGTAGATAAACAGGTACCACTTCGGTGGGAAGCTATCAGTGTTCCGTGTGCCTCAGCGTCTAGTCATGCCAGCCACATGACCACAGAGAAGTCTTTGGACAGTGCTGGCTCTTCAGCTTGGAAACGGAGATGAGTACCACATCCCTAGAGTCATATTCAACTGGCTTTCAAGCAAAAGAAACCTTTACCTATATTCTGCAATGCCCTGACCTGGAAAGCCCAGGCTAGCCTGATCTTGTCAGATTTCAGAACCTAAGCAGGGTTAGATCTGGTTAATACTTGGATGGGAGACCACCAAGGCAGTTTTTGCTATGCAGAGGAAGGCAATGGCAAACCACCTCTGTATTAATCCAATAATAGAAGGCAAAAAAAAACAAGCGTAGTAAACAGACTGACTAGTTACAGATTGGCAAATGCTAAAGAACACATAATAGAAAGCAGCGAATACAGAGTAGCCACATAAGAAAAATACAAAATTGAAACAATGAAGATCTTGCGGAATAATGGAGAATTAATGTAATAATGCGACGCTGTGTCCGGATGTTTGATTACAATGTCATCAGGTTGTTCCCTTTAAGTTGCTGTGGTTTCCATTCTTTTACTCACCTGCACTGGAAACAATAACAATTTAATTTAAGAACAGATGCTAATCTCCAATGTGTATTCAGCTACAGCAGCTACAGCAGCTTCAGAATTCTAGTTTATTAGGGGTAGGGTTATTAAGGTTAGGGGTAGGGTCAGGGCTATTTTTGGGCAGGAACGCACAGGAACGGAGTTCTGGCTGGTTCCTGAGTTGGCCACACCCAGCAGGAACTCATTAGCATAATAGGCCACACCCAACATCAGACACTCATTAGGATTTGCTACATTAGGGGTATGTGGCCTAACATGCAAATTAATTCCTGCAACAAAAAAAGCCCTGGGTTTTGACAATAAACAAGGTAAACAGAATAAGAAGCAAAAAGTGGGTGTAGCTGGATGACCACTCTTCTGGTAACATGGGGGTGTGGCCTAATATGCTAATAAGCTGTGCTGTCAGTGGTGTGGCCTAATATGCTAATGAGTTTCTGCTGTTGGGTGTGGCCTATTATGCTAATGAGTTCCTGCTGGGTTTTTTCTACAAAAAAAGCTCTGGGTAGGGTTATTAGGTTTAGGGTTATTAGGGTTAGGATTATTCCAAAAGTAAGAGCATTGATGGGCAACCAATCCAAAAGGGACACAGCCTTACATAGTCAGCACACTAATAATCTTCTTTGAATATAATAAAAATTGGATTTCTTGTTCTGAAGAGGTTCAAGCTGAAGAAGCTCCTGACAAAACGAAGGATCAAAGCTGGCATCTTCATCCTTTGTCTCTGAAGATTATGCTTCTTTGTTTGAAGATATTCTGTATAAGAGAGACCTACCGTATTTTTTGCTCCATAAGACGCACTTTTCCTCCCCAAAAAAGGGGGGGGGAGTGTGTGTGTCTTATGGAGCGAATATGGAGCTTTTCTTACCTGTAACAGGGCTCTTTCTTCAGCAGGAACGCAGGGGAACGCCATTCAGGCTGGCATCCCAGCCTTCCCCGCCCCTCCCTGCTGGGCCTGAGCTGTTAAGACTTAAAAGGGAAACGGCAGAAAAAACCCCACCAGGCTAAGTACTCTTTCCCTTTAAGTGCTTTTCCCCTTTAAGACAGCCAGCAGCAGAAAGCCCCGCCCACAGATTAAGCTCCATGGCTACTTTGCACAGAAAGGCCTGGCTTTGCATGGCATGCCAAAGTCTCTCTTCTTTCCTTTCTCTATCTTCCTTCCTTCCTTTCCTTTTTTCTGTCTGTCTGTCTGTCTTTCTGTCTCTCTCTCAGTCCCCACCTTTCTTTCTTCCTTTCTCTTTCTCTCTCTCTCTCCTCCTCCTTCCTTCCTTTATCTCTCTCTCTCTCTCTCTCTTTCTTTCTCTTTTATTTTTTCCTGTTTTCCTCCTCTAAAAACAAGGTGCGTCTTATGATCAGGTGCGTCTAATGGAGTGAAAAATACGGTATATGTTGTGCTTGTAGACCCTGGTGGGTTGTTCATTACATACATAGACCCTGTTGGACTATTTTATTGTTTCTGATTTATTATCTGTGTTAAACAGTGACTTTCCCTTCGCACAGTTTGCATTGTATACATTACTGTATTATATAGACAATAAATCTAGAGATCAGTACACATACCTCCTTTCTTAAAGAACCTGCTCAGTTCTTATGAACCACTAAAGTGACTTTTAGATATCATAAAGAATTTGCCAGAGCATTAAGAATACCAAAATTTGCTGTGACCACTCAGAAACTGAGAGGGAAATTTCTCAGTTGACACGCTGCAGATTCTAAACACTGCGTTTGAACTGACTGCTCCCCCTCCCCCCATTTGACATTTTATGCTATTATGATCTTGTGGTTAAACAATAAACTGACTCAATATACATAAAGGTATTGCCCCTATATTGAGACTTACTCATAGAGAAGACATATTATGTGCGTAGATTTGGAATGAAGGACATTTCAAGCGACTTTGAATAAAGGGCAAGTGCAGAAACGGTGGTGTGTGTCATGCCGGAGCAGGAGACATATTCAGGAACCGGAGGAAGAAGAAAAGGGCAGACCCAGAGAAAAAGAGAAGAGAGAAGAGATTGGGTTTATACACCACTCTTCACTACCCAAAGGAGTCTCAGAGCGGCTTACAATCCCGCCATGAATATGAATATTTAAAGCACACAGTCATAAGTCTTAAGTATCCCACTGCTACTTCGAACTCCATCTTTGTATGACTTGGCAATAGTTTGGTATTCATATGATTGTCTCTTCACAGAATAAAGTTCCCCTTTTATCACCCCTGAATAGGAATATATGTGTGAAGCAAGGAAGACAAAAAGATAAAAACTTAAAGGAGAAATTAGCCAATTCAGAAACATTCTTTGGTTTCTGACACTGTTTGTCAATAGTCTAGTGTAGTGGTTAAGGGTACAGACTCTAAACTGGAAGAACCAGGTTTGATTCCCCACTCCTCCACATGCAGCTGCTGGTGTGACCTTGGGTCAGTCATAATTTCTTTCAGAGCTGTTCTCTCAAGGGCAGTTCCCGAGAGAGCTCTCTCAGCCCCATCTACCTCATAGGGTGTCTGTTGCGGGGAGGGGAAGGGAAAAGGAGATTGTAAGCTGCTGTGAGATTCCTTCAGGTACTGCAGGGCGGGGTATAAATCCAATATCTTCTTCTTCTCTTCTCTTCTTTGGTTTCACTCTAATCACAAAAACTATTTTGTGGAATCTGGAAAACAAAAATGAAATGGAAATAGGATTTCCCCCCTTTTTAAAATAGCGAGTCATAAATCTACAAAAATATAGAGACACTCATTTAGTACTAGCCTTTATCTTTGTGATTTATTATCCCAATCGTTCTAAGGTGTCAACGTCAAACCATCAACCAGGTTAAATTTATTATAGATTAACTTACACAGTGAAATGTTTTTATCTTGTAAATGATTTCCTGTTTCTTTGCAGGCTGGCAAGATGACAGAGAAGGTATGGAGGGGGAATGGCATTCCCAGTTATGTGTCTAAATTGTTTCCTGATAAAACAAATTTTATTTTTGCAAGCATCTCTGTATGTTGTCCTTATTCCTTGTATATTAACTTTTTCATTCAATCACACCTAATTCCCCTCCTTACTACAGGTTCCATGAGCTCAGAGTGAGCTGAGGCTGGCGAAGAAGAAGAGGAGGAGGAGGAGGAGGAGGAGGAGGAGGAGGAGGAGGAGGTTTTATACCCCACCCTTCACTACCTGAAGGAGTCTCAGAGCAACTGTGACTGACTCAACAAGGTCACCCAGCTGGCTTCATGTGAAGGAGTAGGGAATCAAACCTGGTTCTCCAGATTAGAGTCCACTGCTCTTAACCACTACACCAAGCTGGCTTGGTATGAGGGCAAAAAACCCATAGAGTTTCTCCCAAATACCAGTGTCCCTGCGTGACATCCCCAACATGATGACGTCACCCCTGGAACACACACACCACAAATCCCCCGCCAGAGCAATGAGGGGAGGGGACCTGGCAACCCTAATAAGGCAGCGTCATGTGATCCATCAGTGCTTTGAGGTTTTTTGATACAAATTGTCCTGCAGGGCTTAAAACAACAGCTGCCAAACTCCCTATTGTTTCCACAGACAGGAAAGAGACAGGAGCTTTGAACTCATTTGTATCCAATCACCTTGATGAAAGCAAGGAGAAAAGACCGATGGCAAAGCTTTCCAATCCAATGCTCCTTTTGTAACGTGCAAGATTCCTTTGTTTCTGTCTCAGGTTAGATGTGCTCAACATGGGCACACTAGTCCGGTGAGAACAAGGAGTTCTTCAAACAACACGCAGAGCTTGTCAGCGAGAGAACACGCTGCGCTCAAAGCAGGAGGGTAATGGGCTGAGCAGGATGCATCAAAAGGCTCACCATTTGCAAGGAATGAATCAAGGCAATAGGTCAGAAACCACATGTTGCGGTGGAGAGAAGAGGACATGCAAATAAATGAAGTCCTGAAATGGCAATAGCTATCGAGAGAGTTATGAACTCCCTCAGATTTGGTGGAGATAACTGAACAAACGTAACCGAAGGATTAAGACATGGAAGCAATAGAAGACACAACATCTTTTCTTCTTGTTTTTAATATTTTCATTTTGTGTTTTAATTTTAAAAGAACATAATCAGAACAAAAGAGAGTCAAGCTCCCATGTTACAAAAGCCACCCTAACTGTGCTTCCCAATGAGCATATACAAGCCTGTACATTTGGGGTTTTGGGGGGATTCTTCAGTGATTGAGGAGCCCGGTTTCCACCTTCCACCTTCCTCTTTCCCCCCGCAGTAACCAAACTGGGGTGATTATTCTACACTAATAAACGTTACCTTTAAACAGGGGTCATTGTGTAGAAAAAGAGGTGTACGAGCTCATTAGCATAACTCATTTGCATATGCTACACCACCTGACATCACAGAAAGAAAGAAAGAAAGAAAGAAAGAAAGAAAGAAAGAAAGAAAGAAAGAAAGAAAGAAAGAAAGAGCTGGCAGAGAGCGGACAGCTACTAATCCAAGCCTCAGAAATACCACTGTTCTGGGGGGATAGCTTCAGTGATGGCTGAAGCCTTCAGAAGGCTGGTCAGAGGAACAACGACCTTTCCAGGGGACGGGGTCATTTTGCTGCAGCCATGACACAAGCAGGCATTCCCCCGTGGGGGGGGGGGGGCTGGCACCAATTCCTGGTACTGCGCTCCCCCAAGCTCTTGCTTGAAATGACCCCTGGCCTTATACTTTTTTAACATATATTTTTGCCATCTGGTTTTAAACATCTTATTTCTTCTGATCTAGTAAAATGTGTTCCTTTATGCAACATAGTTTTTAAATCCTTTCTATTTCACAGAGGTACAAATGAGTTGATGCTTGTCCTGTATTTTTTTGGGGGGGGGGTACCCTTGTAACCCAGGCTTGCTGGATCTCACCAGACCTCAGAAGCTAAAGAGGGTCGGTACTTGGATGGAAGACCACCAAGGAAGGCTCTACAGAGGAAAGAAATGGCAAACCACCTCTGGGGTTATCGAATTGGTTGCAACTCGGTGGATCATACAGACATAACGGTGAAGAGGAGCCCCAGAAACGCTGATGTGGTCTTAGGGTTGCATCACCAACCACAAAACTTACAAATCAACCCACATTTTCAATGCTCCTGCAGGAGGGTTGAGCAAATCAATGCAGACGGAACTGCAAGTTGCATTTATGGTGATGCATCACATGACCACTTCCTCATGGGCTCTGCTCAATCCAAACCACACACACACAAAAAAAACCTGGTTGTGTGACTGGTCAGAAATCTGGGGCTCCTATTCCCTTCAGATAACCTGCAGTAAGAGTTTAGGGGGATTCCAGAAGCACCAGATACTGAATTGCACAAGATTTGAGTCCATTCCTACAGAACGTGTTATTAAATGGTGAGCCACAATCAAATTCACAGCTAGCTGAAACACACATGTAATTATCCCCACAATAAAGTGTGTTGACTTTATGGTCACACTGCCAAGCATTATGCATGTATCACAGTTTAACAGACCCTTGCAGAAATGACCTATGTGGAGATAAAGCTTCTGATAAAGGATGTACCCATACACATGTGAAAAGACAGGCAACGGTCTTCTTGACTCGAAACAGATGCTCAATGAGGTCACCAACTCCCTGAGCATCCTTTAGCACACCTGAACAGTCATTTGCTTTCAGTTTGCAAGCCTTTTCATTGTCACCTTTGGGTCAAACATTGCCATAGAGACTGACCATGCACAGAAACAACAATATATAAGGTGGATTCTTATGTACCTCTAATGTACCCCCAAACTGCAGAACTATGCCTTCCCTTTTCAGAGCTCCTCTGATCAAAAAATCTTGAGCAATGACTAGAAGAGTTCTAAATTTGTTTCTAAAGGAAATACCCAAGCACCAAGAATACAGAGCATCACTGCCCCAGACACAGTGTTTCATCTATACCTTCTGGCTAATAGCCTCTGACTGACCAGTGGCAAACTTCCCCTTTTAGGGACAAAGGTAGCTAAGCCATATTTATCAACAAAATAGCTCTCCACTTTGCAGGAGGGCTGTAGGCTCGCATTTCTATATGCAGTATTCATGGAAAATAAGATGGATATTTTGGGACTGGAATTTGCATAATCCTAAAACGGAACAATTCCAGACGCTAAATTAGCATGATTAAATCTCTTTTCAGCAGAACATCGTAACTTGTCTCACAGATCTTTAATTCAATATTTACTGCTTGCAGCACGACTATTCGTCTCACATCACTGGAAATTTGCAGAACAGCCCACTCTGGAAAGGCAGAATAATTGAATTTGTAAAATAGCTCTACAAGGAAAACTCAACGATTAAGACTTCTAAGAAGTCAGGCCACCATGGAAGCCTTTTACACAGCCTTTACACAGAGAGTAGTTAAAATGTGGCTTTCGCTGCCAGAGGTTGTAGTGATGGCCACAGGAATAAAGAGCTTTAAAGGGGGATTAGATTCATGGAGGATAAATCTATCAGTGGCTACTAGCCAGGGTGACTGAGAGCAGGGCTATTTTGGGGCAGGAACGCACAGGAACGGAGTTCCGGCTGGCTCCTGAGTTGGCCACGCCTACAACCAAAACCTCTGGCATGTGTGGCTACAGAGTACGCTGCTCTCTCCATGTTACACACAAGAGGGAAAGGTAGCATGTTAAAATGTTGTCTTTCCCTCTGGGGAGCCCATGGGGATTCCTTGTCAATTTCACTCCCACCCCCCAGTCAGCTGAGAGTGAAATTGACAAGGAAAAGCCTCTCTCTGCCTTCCCTTCTCTAGCTGACATGTGGCAGCTGGGAAAGGGCAAGGAGGGAACCCAGGAACCTTGAAAATGCCTTTCTTTCCCTCCCCATGCCTGCCGTGTGCTTTCCCAGCCCCCACCTAATATGCTAAGGAGCTGCACTGTCAGGGGTGTGGCCTAATATGCTAATGAGTTTCTGATGTGGGTGTGGCCTATTATGCTAATGAGTTCGTGCTAGGCTTTTTCTACTAAAAAAGCCCTGACTGAGGGGAAACTCCACATTCAGAGTCACTAAACTTCTGAATCCCAGAGGCCAGAGGCAACATCAGAAGAAGGTCCCAGCCTCTGTGTCCTTTTGTTGGCCCTCCAAAGGAACTGGTTGGCTATTGTATGAGACAGATTGCTGGACTAGATGGACTATTGGTCTGATCCAGCAGGGCTCTTCTTATGTTCTTATATTGGCAACAGTTTATTACGTATGTGTCAGTTCTGAGCTGAACCATTTACATTCTCCCACACAATCCAGAAACCTTTGGAAAGATGTTCTATCCATTTCAGTGACATCCTACATGTTGTGTGAAATCGTTAAGACAAAATATTCTTTATAAAGATGAATGTTCTCTTAACCAATCCTTCAAGCCTCTGTTCTATATCTTTGCTACTTGTCGAACATGTGTTCATACTCCCAGGGGTAATTTCGTAGAAAAAAAGGTGCAGGAGCTCATTAGCATAACCCATTTGCATAACCTATTTGCATATGCCACATCCCCTAACATACTGGAAGTGTGTCAGAAGGCAACAGCCACCCCTCAGGCTCCACTCCACAGGTGAGTGAAACTGACCTGCTCTTCCTCCATTCCCTTCCCCATCCAATACTTTGTTCAATAAAAATAAGCATAAAAAACGCACCCTCATTCTCTTCCTGCTCCCTTGAAACCACCAGGTTTCAAGTAGACTTGAGATACCCAGGACATGTGCACCACCCATCCCTTCCCCTTCCCCTTCCCTTTCCCCTTCCCCTCCCCACAACAAGACACCCTGTGAGGTAAGTGGGGCTGAGAGAAGTCTTTTGAGAACTGCTCATGAGAGAACAGCTCTGAGAGAGCTTGTGACTGACCCAAGGTCACACCAGCAGCTGCATGTGGAGGAGTGGGGAATCAAACCTGGTTCTCCCAGATTAGAGTCCAACTCCTGACCATTACACCAAACTGATGGGGTGGAAGCTGCTGAAGGGTTGGTGAAATTTCTCCAGTACTTATGTGCCATGTGCCCAGATAAAAATGGTATACTTAGAAAATTTATATGCCACCTTGAGCAAGTCTCTGGAAAAGCAGCACACAGTCATAAAAGGAACAATGTTAAAATTATCAATATTAAAACAAAACATTAAAAACAATAAAGACCCTAGCAGGGCTTTCCCCGGGGCGCTGCACCTCTGCACTGCTCGGGGAAGCCGAGGAGGGGGCGGGGCTTGGTCATGTGCCCACCCCCTGGGCGCCTCACTCCCGGAGCTGCGCTCCTGTGCGCTCCCGCTCCAACGGACCCCTGCATACTCCTCCTTGGAAATCATACACCTTCTCTGCAAGGCTTTAAAAGTGAAAAGGTACTCAAGTAGGGTTGCCAGTTCTGGGTGAGGAAATTTTTGGAGACTTGGTGGTGGAGCCTCGAGAGGGGAGGGCTTTGGGGAAGGGAGGGACCGCAGTGGGGTATCATGCCATGGAGTCCACCCTCCAAAGCAGCCATTTTCTCCAGGAGAACTGATCTCTATTGCTTGAAGACCAGTTGTGATTCCTGGAGATCTCCAGGCTCCACCTGGAGGCTTGAGAATCATACAGCTGTAACAACACACTCTCCTATTAAGGCATATACATCAAAAATTTCCAAAAAACATACAAAAATTATTACAAAATATAATTAATTTAATATAATAAGTGATGGGGGGTCCAAAGTCATCAACAACGAAACATCCAGTAGATACATTCGTTTCCAACAGTCTTCATCAGGTGTGGACCAACAATTAGCTATTAAAAGACAATATACAATATGCAAGATTACAAGACCAATACAGGTTACAGTTTACAAAAATATATTATATTCACAAAGCTTAAAGAGGACTTACAATATCTTCAAACGTAATAAAAGTACTTCTACTATATCTGGCTGATTCAACAATGGCAATTTTTCTGCAGACAAACAATATTTAAAAATCAAAAGCATGCATCAAACAACTTTAATAGTGTGTTAATATTAGTCAAACAGTACAACTCACCAACTCACAGCATATCTGGAATACTCCTAAATTAATACATGTCACTCAAAGGCTTTACAGTGTAATGCATCCTGCATCTAACAACCATTTAAAAGGCAATCTCAGGGTATCCACGCTACAACTTAAAGGTACAGCATCTAATTACTTAGAAAGGGACTTATACAAAGCTAGAAAGTTCCAAAAACATATCTAACCAAAAAAATGAAGTGTTTTTAATCTATGTGTCCAGTACATTTCTCTCAGTACAAGTTTCTTCCTGGTCTCTACTCTGTTGAATCTGGGCACATGTAAAGTTGCCAAAACCAGAAGCTTAAAATCTTCAGGCTTATGATATTTTTACAAGATGTGAGACCAGGGAAGCCTCAAAATTCAAAAGCATACAACAAACAACTTCAATAATATATTACTGTTAGTAGTACAACTCACCAACTCACAGCATATCTGGAACACTCCTAAGTTAATGCATGTTGCTCAAAGGCTTTACAGTGTAATGCATCATGCATCTAACCACCATTTGTGAGGTTGGTTAGGCTGAAAGTATTTGACTGGTCCAAAATCTCCCAGTCAGCTTTCACCGCAAGATGGGGATCTGAACCTGGGTCTCGCAGATCCCAATCTGAAGCTCTAACTGTTACATCATAATGGCTTTCATAGGGTGGCTGCTGATGAACAGTAGCAAAGCATCTGGGCCTAATTAAGTCATGCAAATCAGGTGGTATCAAGTCACACAGAGGGTGCTGCCTAGAGATGCCAACCTCCAGGTGGGACCTGGGGATCTCCTGGAGTTACTGCTCATCTCCAGACTACAGAGATAACTTTCCATGGAGAAAATGGATGCTTTGGAGGGTGGAGTTTATGGCATTGTACCTCACTGAGGTCCCTGTCCTCCCCAGGTTCCACCTTCAAATCTCCAGGAGTTTCCCAGTCTGGATCTGGATCTGCTGATGGTGGCCGGGGTGGGTGGGGGTACTTGGCAACCCTAGACTGCTGCCAGTAAAAACCCTGCTTTTTACTAACAGAAACAGTTAGAACTCCCGCCCCTGAACATTCTAATCTCCTCACAGTTGATGCCTGGAGCTGATGCCATTTCAAAAGGTATTGGGGGGAATTCAACGGTCCCTGAAGTTTTTTAAAAAACTTTTTGGATTTTTTTGCATACCAAGAAAGGGGCCTGACTATGTAGGAAAAGCTGTTGGGGGAGAGTAAGCTCTCTTTTGGCAGATATAAGTATCCACACAGGAAAAAAAAAACTCTCAGAATTAGAATGTAGATATGGAGCAGAGGTCCTTCAGTGGCTATTAGCCACAAGGTATAGATAGGAGCTCTCAGTCTGGGGCAAGTGATGCTCTGTATTCTTGGTGCTTGGGGGGGCAAGAGTGGAAGGGCTTCTAGTGTCCGGCCCCACTGCTGGACCTCCTGAGGGCACCTGGTGTTGTTGGCCACAATGTGACAGAGTGTTGGACTGGACCGGCCATTGGCCTGATCCAACATTGGCCTCTCTTATGTTCTTATGTTATGTTCTTATGAAGGGAATAGGTCCTAGAAGGGCTTAAGAGAAGGGACGGAAAATGCATCAAATGAGGCCCTTGCTTGTGCTGTGAAGTGCTAGGGAGGCTGGTTAAGAGAAAGGACAACTAAAGAAAAAGGGCAATGAGGATCACAGTGGCCTGGCAAGCTGGGACCTGAGGAAACCATGGATAGTGGAGATGTGGAGTAGAAGAAGCCAAGGAGAGAGCCTGACTACACCTAGGATGTGGAAACTGGAGGGGATGGGCACTCTTAGCCTAAGGAGTTGGGCAACAGGGCAGAGGCTTGCTCAGACCGGTCCCAAGGGTGAGTGGTGAAGGTGGGCTGGATGGCACATACAGACTACAGCTGACCGGACAGTTATTGGATGGCAGATTTCGGGTCATGATGACAATAATTTTAGGGGTCAGAGATTGGTCTGGGAGCACTTCCTCATACAGGAAAGGTGAAGCTAATGGAACAGACCTTACTGGTGTCCAGCTAGAATGCTGGAGTGTGGGAACACCACTCTGCAATTCCTAAATAAAGTATGGGAGGCAGCATTACAAGTAAGAGATAGCTATTAGAAAGAATGGGTGCAGTGGCATAAGAACTTGTTCAATACTTTCTTTCTTCTTTTTTTTGGTCCTCGATAGTGACCATTTTGCCTACCATGCAGAAAAGACTTGGGGAAACATGATATTTACTGGAATCGAATAATAGAATATCTAGTCATGGACAAAAGAAAAGCCATACTTTATTGCCAGGATTAATTTAAATCCACTGTGACTTCATGTCCTGGAAGACCCTAGATAGATAGGAAGCCGCTCTTCAACAATCATTAACTGCAGTGAAACAAACAGTCCTTACCCGTGCTATTCAAGAGGAGAGAAATGACAACCCTCGTTTGATAAAAATACACACAGGCAATTATTTAGCTGGAGCTAAGATACAAGCCATTGGGGGAAGAAAAGCTGATTTGTCATGTTTTGCTTGAGTACCAATGGTAGTTAAATTGGATGAATTAAAGGCATGGAAAAGCTGTTCTGGGTCAAAACATATTGTACCCAAGAGAGACAGGAAGTCCTCCTACAAACACAAATATGGCAGCACAAAGATGTGCTTACCAAAAGAGAGAAATGTTCAGCACAAAAAGATTGCTACCCATTGACATGGTACACTCTTCAAAGGAGAGACTCTGGCTAAAAATACTCCAGATGGCCTAGGCGGAGCAGCTTGTGCCAGCAGTGTGTTCCCAGGAATCATTGTTCCTAGGTTCCAAAGATTCGATACTTTTCTTAGCAAAGCAAATGGCATGGAGGAGGTAAATTTAGGAGAAAGTCACTACAGCTTGAAGCTGTAGTAATTTGCAAGAAGTTACTCTAGAGTTGCCAGCTTCCAGGTGGTAGCTAGAGATCTTCTGGGATTACAAATGATCTCCAGGCAAAAGAGATCAGTTCACTTAGAGAAAATGGCTGCCTTGGAAGATGGACTCTAGGGCATTGGTCCCTGTTGAAACCCCTCCTCTCCCCAAACCCTGCCCTCCTCAGGCTCCACTCCCAAAATCCCTAGGTAGTTCCCAACTTAGAGCTGGCCACCCTAGCTGTCAAGGATTATCCTTCAGCAGAAGAAAGAATGGAAGAGACTTGACTTCTTTATGAATGTATATGAGCTGGATTCCGTGCTTTGTGAAGAGTTGCTGGACGGGGGCTGAAGAAATTAAAGTGAACCTATCCCAGTAGTGATGTATGGCTGTGAGAGTTGGACTGTAAGGAAGACTGAGCGCCGAAGAATAGATTCTTTTGAATTATGGTTCTGGAGAAGACTCTTGAGAGTCCCTTGGACTGCAAGGAGATCAAATCAGTCAATCCTAAAAGAAATCAACCCTGACTATTCCCTGGAAGGACAGATACAGAAGCTGAAGCTCAAATACTTTGGCCACCAAATGAGAAGGGAGTACTCGCTGGAGAAGACCCCGATGCTGGGAAAGATTGAAGGTCAAAGAAGAAGGGGATGGCAAAGGATGAGATGGTTAGACAGTGTCAATGCAACAAACATGAAATTAAACAAACTCCGGAGCCCGACAGAAGACAAAAGAGTCTGGCATGATGTGGTTTATGGGGTCGCGAAGAGTCGGACTTGACTGTGTGACTGAACAACAACAAAAACAACAAATCTTGAGTTTTGTTTAGTGACAATGACTTGCCTATCTAGGCCAGCATTGCCCAGTCAGATTGCTCCGAAGTCTCAGGAAGAGGTCATTTTCCATCTTGCTACTGGAGATCCATCTAGCTGGATATTCAGGGACTAAACCTTGGATCTTATGCAGGCTTTCTTCCACTGATTTATCTGCACTGTTTATTTTAGAGCATTTTCTCACAGTATCACCTGTGTTGGAGAGGGGATGGGACACATTTTAGTGAATGACGAAGCAAGCCTGAGAAAAAAAAGGATTATCCAGTGGAGAGTACAAAACTACAACACGTGGGTGTAGCACAAATACTGTAACATCCAAACAGACAGGACAGATGATTTACTCTGCTGCACTGTAGAGGTAGCCTGCAATATACACCCAATCAAAATGGCAATGGGCCTTTTCAGATTTATGTCATCACATTTTTATTGCTGTTGTCACCTGAACGAAAGGACTGGCTCCAAATGGCGCTGCTTCTTTTATTGCCAAAAAAACTTTAAAAGTAACACATTGCTTGTCATTTCTGTCGTCTAAACTTTTTGCCTGGGAGACGACCAGCAGCTTTTTAAAAATACTGGGACACGTTGAATGGTAAACACATCGTTCAGTAAGATGGAAGTTCCAGAAGGTTGGACCAGAACCAACGGGTTGAAATTAAATCAGAAGAGTTTTCGGCTAAACACTAGGAGGAACTTCCTGACAGTTAGAGCGGTTCCTCAGAGGAACAGGCTTCCTTGGGGGGGGGGCTCTCCTTCTTTGGAGGTTTTCAAACAGAGTCTAGATGGCCATCTCACAGCAATGCTGATTGTGTCAACTTAGGCAGATCATGAGGGGGAGGGCAGGAAGCGTTATCTCAGTGCTTTGTTCTCGTGGCCCCTTCTTACATGCCCAGGGAAATGCTGATCACCACTTTGGGGTCAGGGAGGAATTTTTCTCCAGGCCAGTTTGGCCAGGAATCCTGGAGGTTTTTTGCTATTTTCTGGCCATGGAAAAAAGGTCACTGGGGATGTGTGGGCTGGAGGAATTTGTGAATTTCCTGCATTGTGCAGGGGGTTGGACTAGATGACCCTGGAGATCCCTTCCAGCTCTATGATTCTAGGACTGTACTAGTGACTCACACGAGTGACTCAAAGCAGAGCTGTAGCTAGTGACAATGGGCAGGATGCAAGGGCAGAGTAAAGTCTGATGAAGAAGGTAAAGACATGGCTCCAGTGTATCCACGCACCCGCACACTTCAGTGTAACCAGAGAGCAGTCCGATCAGATCCATTCTCATCAGCAAAGTAACAGCCTTCTCTTTTCCCTAAATGTTGAAATATTAGCTAATAAGCCTGGAAGCCATATATTTCAAGTTCAACACTCAGGGGCTGGGCTATTTCACCATACACTCTGCAAGAAAGAAGAGTGGTATTGCTCTGGGTCTCTACTTCTCAAGATAGGGTGGTGGACAGATGTTCAGACCTGATTATCCTGTGTCTTCAGTCTCCAAGTGAGGACTCACATGAGCTGGGAGATTGGTCCCACCTAACCCTACTCTCTGCTGTGAAAAATTTCAATTTTCAAGATTTTTTTAAAAAAAACTCCTTATATAATGGTGGCATTTCGAAATGCGATTCTCTGACGTGGTATAGCCCATTCTGCCACATCAGGAATCTACCACTTTATTTTCATGGAATAGGCCCTAAGCTTTGTTTAAAAATGAAGGTGTGGCCATGTAGCTTTCTGGAGCCCCCCTGCCCTCCTATGGCCAAAGACTGTCCCCAGGTTTCCTCAAAGCGCAGAAATCATAATGGCTTTTCATTTCTGCCGAACCAGACATAGAGTATATCTTGTTTATTTGTTCAGTGTCCTAATATGTCTGGCAGAGCCTGGCACAAAGATACCCTTTGCACGCAGTCTATCAACAAAACAGTCAATTTCCAATAAATTACAGACTTCCATCATATCTTTCCTGCCCATCTAGGATGCTCTCCAAATCATTTGCCATCTTCCTTTTCACAGGCATTTGGCAATATGTTGGTAATGCAAGTTCGGCTCTTTCTCTGTTCAGTTTTGCAAGATGACTATAATCAAGTTTTTGAAACAAATCACACAGGGGAGCTGTTTTTCTAAATCAATTCCTTCTCTGGCGCACAGTTTCCCCATTTTTGCCCTCTTCTGCAGCACAGACTTCTGCCATGAAAAAAAAGAAGAAAGTTATTCAAATTAAATTAATTCTCTTTAAATAAAAATGGTTGTGCTTGCTTATGATTAACACAGTTCCAAATGTTCTCCAGCAATCTTATTTCCCTAATTTGGTGCTAAGAACATAAGAACAGCCTTGCTGTATCAGACCAGTGGTCCATCTAGTCCAGCATCCTGTCCCACACAGAGGCCAACCAGTTCCTCTGAAGCGCCAACGGCAAGGCATGGAGGCTGAGGCCTTCCTCTGATGTTGCCTCCTGGCTCTGGGATTCAGAAGTTCATTGCCTCCAAATGTGGAGGTTTCCTTTAGTCACCAAGGCTAATAACACACTGATAGACTTCTCCTCCATGAATATCCAGTCCCCTTCTGAAGCCTCCTGTGCCTGCACCATCACTACATCCCCTGGCAGCAAATTCCACATTTTAATCATTGAGTAAAGAAGTATTCCCTTTTGTCTGTCCTGAATCTACTGTACACCAACTTCACTGGATGCCCTTAAGTGTCAGTATTTTGAGAGAGGGAGAAAAAAATTCTCTCTGCCCACTTTCTTTGCTTCAGGCATAATTTTATACATCTTTGTCAAGCCCCTCCCCACTTGTCTTTTTTCTAAACTGAAAAGTCCTAGACTCTTCAGCCCTTTTTCAAAGGAAAGATGCTCCAAGCTAAGGGCTGGTTTACAGCATGAAATTGTCAGAGCAATCCTAAACAGAGTGAAATCCTTCTAACCATATTGACCTCAATGGGCTCAGTCAAATTTCACTAGATGACACATACACACACATACCCCTGGCAAATGACAGCTAGACCAAGTGAAGAGCAGTGGCTGGATTTATTTATTGTTTTGCTGTCAAGTCCCAGCTGATTTATGGAGACTCCACTGGGTTTCCAAGGGCTGATTCTGTGTTGGCTTTTCCCTCCATTGTTTTACCAAACCCATGTTGGAACAGAAATTCCCCTCTACATGGCATGCTGCTTTCACTTCCTTTCATCATTGGATCTAATAGTAGCCTCCACACTCCTTGCTGCTTTCACTTTCTTTGATCATCAGATTTTATTGTACCTCCTGCACAGATTTATGGCCATTTTATGGCCATTCAGGGGTGACTTTGCAGTCAGTATGGCATTGCCCTGAGGTATTTGAATGTAGTTTTGAACTGCACTTTCTCCTCCCAGTTAAGAAAATGTAGAGCGAATGCTAGATGTGGAATTGCCCAAGGTAAGAGGTTCAGAGGTGCATAGCAAGCGACCTTGGTATTCCTTCATGGTCTTTCATCCAAATACTGACCAGGACTGACTCAGCATAGCACCCAAGATCTGAAAAGATCAGATTAGCCTGGGCAGTCCAGTTCAGGGCACTGGCTGGATTAGATGGGTAGATAATCCTATCAAATCAAGCGTCATTCTGCTCATTTGATGATGTCATAATGCCATGTAGCCAATCAGCTCAGGCTCTATGATGCCACAGAGGAAAAGGGCGGATAATAGAAATGAAGAGTGAGCACTTTTGCTGAACAATTATTGAAAACACAGAGGCTTCTTTGTCTTGCAAAAAGTATAGCTACTTTCAGATAATTTCTAATACCCCGCCCTCTTTTAAAGGAAGTCGAAGGATACCCAAAGAATTGCAAAGTGGCAGCCATGGTAAACCTCTTGTAACAAAAAATTGAATAAATCTTGTCAGTCTTTAAATTGCCACTGGGCTTTTGTTTTATTTTACCCAAAGAATGCCAGACCTGTTGCTTGTCTAATATAGCTGGCGGGCTATCACTATATTTGTTCCAGCTGCTTTTCCAGTGATATCCCTATGAATTAATGAGGTTCATTGATGTGCTCCCAGATTTGTGTCTTCCAATGCCCTTTAGCCAATGCACTTCTAAATTTTACCAGGGGAAAAAAAATCCTCATTAAAGACAAACTTTTCATCACATCCTTTTGCATTAACAATGTGTTCCTGGAAAATATAATGTAATAATATTTGTTCATTTTATACTTGTTATATAAAAATATAATTTGTTTCCCCAAGTTATAATTTACAGCAATGGGCATATAAACAACCCGGGGAATCGGCCACCTGACAGAGGAGCAAAGGGTCGCAGAGGAAAAATTATAAAATTATCCAATTAACACTTATACTAAACCACTGCTACTATTATGATTCAGTTGACCAGGGAGGAAGAACTTGTTGCTGAAAAGTTTCTTGGCCTCTGAACTCTATGCATTTAATGACTCTTTTATGCATGTTCATAACATTTTGGATTGTTTTTAATTTTCAGACTTACTTACATTCAGGGCTTTTTTTGTAGAAAAAGCCCAGCAGGAACTCATTAGCATAATAGGCCACACCCAACAACAGAAACTCATTAGCATATTAGGCCACACCCCTGACAACACAGCTCCCTCCCAGGATTGGCTTCCCCAGGTGCCCCGCAGCGCCTGGGGAGCCCAAGGGGGGGAGGCTGTAGGCGTGGCCAACTCAAAAGCCAGCCGGAACTCCATTCCTGTGCGTTCCTGCCCCAAAATAGCCCTGCTTACATTCTATACATTTTGTTTAGATCGTTTTAGATATTTATTTCAAACCAGTTGGCCATTGTGGCCCTTTCAAATTTTGTGCATTAAGCAATTTTATGATTCCCCCTCCCCTCACCCTTTTCGTGTTTCTTATTGTTTTTAGGGTTGACTGCAGGATTCAGTTTCTTCCTTTTATGATATCTGAATCAGTCAAAGGCAATATCTGTCTAGTTTGGGCACAAAACGTTTATCCCAAAGTTGTACCCAGTCTCTGGCCTGGAGAAACCGCTCATCCTTCTGCAACTGCAAGGCCAATGTCATCAGGAAAGCAATAGATTGAGATAGAAGCCTCCAGGAAAGTCAGCTGGTGAGGGCATATTGCATTAGAGCAAACAATGTAATTAGTTTGTAAGCACCCAGGAGTGAAAGAGAATGGCTGCTAGGTGTCACACACAGCTTTATGGAAAAGGATTATCCCAAGTCAGACTAGCCAAAGGAAAGGCATCAGCCATGTCTTCATTCCACATGGCATCCCTATGACAGCATGATCAACAGGATTAAACTCTTCTAATTTCATTGACATCATTTGACTTCGAAGTGTATAACTCTCCTTTGGTCTCCAGTGTCAAAAAGTCTGAACAATCAGAAAAGAAGGAGTGAAATAGACTACCCCCCCCCCCAAGCAGCTGTGCTTGCATAGCAATTTTATAGGTTTTTTTGCACTAGAAGTTACCCAGTGTAACCTTGTTACTGTGCTCAGGGGGGGGGAAAAAAACTTGCACAAACTATTTTTGGGGGTATAGTCATACCCCAAGCCAAGTTCCATTTTAGCCTGGGTAGAAAAAATCCAACCCCCCAAAAAATCTGTTTATGGTGTCAGAAGACGTTGTCAGGTGGGTAGCCATGTTGGTCTAAGTAGCAGGACATTGTGGGCATGATCATACACACCCATTTGCCATGGAAGAGGGACAATTCACCACCGGATCAAAGCGGTGCCATAACACCAGCACATCTGGGAAGTGTCCCACAACCGTCGTCAAACCGTCGCAAACCATTTTGATCTGGTGGGGAAGCATGGTAAAAAGCTATTAGTGAAAATCCAGTATCAAATGGTTTGCTGCGGTTCACAGCCAGAGTTTTCCCGTGTGATCACGCCAGTGCCGAAGTGCGGCATTGCGGATAGCGGGATCACATGCTATCCTGATGCCACACTGTTGGTTTTTCTCCCCCTTCTCCATGTGCGCATCATCGAAAGCCCTTAGAGTGGGGAGGTGATTCATCAATCCCCCGTTTAAGTGCCTCGGAAACCAACCACAAAAAAACCCAACAACTCGCCCATAGTTGTGTCTGATCACGCAGTGGCAAGTTGCCCCAGCAGGTCCACAGACCTGTGTGATCACGCAACCGTGGGGCAAATTGCTCCAGAGCAAAAAAGCCTCGATTCCCCTCCAGATTATTTCGCTCATGTGGCCGTGACCTGTGTTTCGTAGTACCCCAAACCCCAGAGCCTGAAAACATGCTTTCACGTGAAGCAGAAACCATTTAACACTAATGACTGCTAAAAAAAGATCAAGAATCCAGTAGCACCATAAAGACTAACAGAACATGTGGCAGGGTATGAGTTTTCGTGAGTCACTGTTCGTACCCTGCCACATATTTTGTTAGTCTTTAAAGTGCTACTGGATTCTTGCTCTTTTCTACCACTACAAACAGACTAACACAACTACTCGTCTCAATCTAATGATTGCTAGCTGGGGATTTTTTTTCTATCCCAAGAAGATGAGGTAAACATTCTCTGGGATAATGGAAAAGGTCATTGGGTGATCAGGAGGGCATATAGTTCTCCAAAGGAATTAAAAAACTTCACTAGGTTGGTGTTTTCTGGTTCAAAATAAAAACTCATGGAGTATATTTTACTCCCAAACATTTTTTAAAATTAATTTTTAAAATAAATCTAAATATACAAATATAGCACATAAAGGAAATATCAAATGCTCAATATGACAACATTTCCATCTCTCCCAAGGCCATCACAACTTGTTCTTTGCGGGAAGGGATATATCTCAGGCAGGTCAGTTTAATAACATCAATTTATTCCAATCCATCTCTCCCAAGGCCATCACAACTTATTCTTTGCTCCTCAAAACAGTTTTGAGGGCTGAGGTAACAAAGAATTCCTATGGCAAACACAGAAGATAATTTTATACCTGAAGAAGTACTTTATTTATTTGTTTGGTTACAGAAATAAAACAAGGGATGAATGGCTATATTTTGGGGACATTTTCACTAATGTGGAAGTGGCAATGCCCTGAGAGGAAAATGTAGCTACTTCTCCACGCATTCTGCCACAAAAAACCCCCTCAGCCTGGAGGAAGGAAATTCACTCCTAATTATATATATTTTTAATTTAAATACTTTATTTAATCATATAATATTACAGCCTTTCAATAGAACAGAGTACAAGCATTCAAGTATACAGAACTGAAATACTGAATGGTATAATAAGGATACAAACCATAAAATTGAGCACCCCTAATGATATTACTGAACCAGATGCTGTACCAGTACAAAGTCCCACAGGGGAGAGCTTTTGCCTTGACAGCACTGCACTGAAATCAGGTCTAACCATTTATTTATTTAAAGCCTTTATACCCCACCTTTTCTTATCGCTCAAGGCAGCCACCAGTCTTACAGAACAACACCGCATCAAGGGAAGCATTCAGGATTCGTAGGTTGCCGGCTCTATGTTGGGAAATATCTGGAGATTCTGGAGGTGTGGAACCTGGGGAGGGTGGAGTCAGGAGAGGGGAGGAGCATCATTGGGATAAAACTCCATAGACTCCACCCTCCAAAGCAGCCATTTTCTCAAGAGGAACTGATCTCTGTCATTTGGAGAGGAGGAGGAGGAAGAAGAGGAGATTGGATTTATACCCCGCCCTTCACTCACTTGGAGTCTCAGAGTGGCTTACAAACTCTTTTTCCCTTCCCCTCCCCACAACAGACACCCTGTGAGGTAGGTGGGGCTGAGAGAGCTCTGAGACAACTGTCCTTGAGAGAACAGCTGGTACAGGGCTATGGCTTGCCCAAGGTCACCCAGCAGCTGCAAGTGGAGGAGTGGGGAATCAAACACGGTTATCCCAGATTAGAGTCCACGCACTTAACCACTACACCAAACAATCTCTCTTGGATGTAATTCCAGGAAATCTTCAGGCCCTACCTGGAGGCTGGCAACCCTACAGAAATCATTATAGCCCTCAGGATCTTCCATGGAAATAATTTACATGGATATCACTGTGTAGGGTTGCCAGGGCCCCCCTGGCCACTGGCAGGGGACTAGGGTTGCCAGAGCCAGGTTAGGAAACTCCTAGAAATTTGGGAATGGAGCCTAGGGAGGACAAAGACCACAGTGGGTTACAGTGCCATAGAATGCACTCTCCAAAGCATCCTTTTTTTGTCCAGGGGAACTGATCTCTAAAGTTTGGAGATCAGTCATAATTCCAGGGGATCCCCAGGTCCCACCTGGAGGCTGGCACCTCTAATTCTCCCTTGTACAGTTGTTTGACCCCAGCCTTGATGGGCTACAATATCAACAGACAGCCATCCTAATCTTGTGTTCTTTCTGTTACCAGGGCGTTCGCTCCTTTCCCTTTTCTGCCATCAATCTGTTTCTAGCTCTTCCTCGCACTTATATACACACACAGCCTTCTCAAATGTGCAGCCGAGAGACCGTAATAAATGACCATTACGTTTATGGCTTCTGTTTACAGTGTTCTGTAGCAGCTGGCCATAGCCGATCACCTAGGCAATTAGAAATGATGACTCACAGGGATGAGTCAGCAAATTCTCACACAGAACGGCCAGGCTATATTGGACCAAAATCTTGCAGGGGCCATAGTCATTTCCTGCCTGGGGTTGATACAGCATTTGACCCTTTCCTGAACTTGGGGGATTTAAGTTTCAAAGAGCCGCCCGAAGAAGGGCAAGTTCTTACCAAAGAGCAGCACGCCCAGCTTGTTTGATTTTGCGTTTGCGCTGGAGCCATTGTGCCCATATGATGCAGAACAAAGGAAAACGTACTGGGTTGTTTCCTTCTCTAACTAATCAGTGGGGGCCACGTATTGAAATAAAAAGCTCCCTCAAAAATACAATTTCTGATATATTTTTTTTAAAAAAAATTGATGTGCACAAGCCATTGCTCATGGACTTCAGTTTTTAGTGGGTTGAGTCCAGTGATTGACCCCTGCAAGGATCTTTCCAACATTCTCCCCCCCCCCCCCCCCCGGCAGCTGTACTTTCAGACTCCAGGAAATTGATTTCTGGGGTCATGCGACTCACATGAATTAATAGCCACCTAACTGGTGGGCTTTTCCATCAGAGATGTCTCACTGAATTGATGGAGGAGGCAGGTCCTCTGATGGGAGAGGCAAGAAGGGTGTTTTTGCCCCCTTCCCTCGATCACAGCAGCCCACCAATTCTTGTGGTTGTTGTTAGACCCATGTGGGTCTCTGACCCTGGGAATCAACAGGGTAAGGAATGGCTGCTGTGGAGGGAAGGAGAAAGAAAGGGAGATCTGCAACCACCAGCACCTTCTGCTGCTGGATTCTTCCATCCAACTCAGTGTATCATGGTAGCATTCCCCCCCCAAAAAAACCCCAATCAGATCACACTGCAGAGGGCCAAGCAGGCCGAATGGCAAAGCAGCTGAAGCAAGCAAGCTTCAGTGCTGGATTCTGGTTTCCCATCACCCCAGCCTCAGTAAGCTATCTGCTGACAGCCTCCATCTGCTGTGTATCCCTTAAGTATTCTTAGACAGATTAGCTTGACTGACTGTAGCCCACCAACAGGGCATGGTAACCTACAAAGGGCCTGATTTCCCCCTGACTGCTGTGCTTCGGAGAGAGATCGAGATGTATAGCCGTGTTAATCTGTCCATAGCAGTGGAAAAGAGCAAAAGTCCAGTAGCACGTTAAAGACTAAAAAAAAAAATTGTGACAGGGAATGAGCTTTCGTGAGTCTTTCTTTGGTCTTTAAGGTGCTACCGGACTCTTGCTCTTTTCTGCTACTGCGCTTTTGCAGTCCTAGATAGTGGAAAAGAAGAGGGTGACAATGTCCCACTAGACTCCAATAAATAGCTGGTGCACTCCTTTAAGTTTCATGGGACATTCGCGTGATTTATCAGTGCAAACTTTGGATTTATCTGGATGAACTTGCTGCGTCCTGATGCGTACCTCTAACACACACATCTGGTGCATCTATAGCTCCCAACAGTTTGGACTGCAGTTATGGATAGGTTCTATAGCTTGGCGAATGGAGAAGCCCACTGGACGATGCTGTGTTATCACTGGCAAGACCTTTGTACCTTATCTCAGGAACATGAGGTTGCACTAATTAGGGCTGCTGACTCTGGGTTGGGAAATTCTGGAGATTTGGGGGTGGAGCCTAGGCAGGGTAAGTTTGGGGGAGGGACAGGAAGAGGCCTCAGCAAGGTACAATGCAATAGAGTCTGTCCCCCCCCCCCAAAAAAGCAGCTATTTTCTCCAGGATAACTGATCTCTGTAGTCTGGAGACCAGTTGTAATTCTGGGAGATCTACCTGGAGATTGGTGACCCAACAACTCCCTTCCAGTAAGTGAGTAATCTTGCTGTAGGCAGAGGACATATTCCTCCATAGTAGGACTCCTCAGTGGAATGAAATCTTTGGAGCCAGCCCTTCGTTCTCCAATCACAGCAAGAGCTCTCCAGCAAGGGTGCATCTTCAGATGAAGAGGAACCAAAGATAAGTAAATAGGGAGAGCTAGTTCAATGCAGCCATTAAAGTTTGGTTAGGCCTTGGGGAGACCTAGCTCAAATCCCCAAGGATGGCCTTGGGCTGCTTATTGTCTCTCTGTCAAACCTACCTGACCAGGTTGTTGTGAGAGTAAAATACAGGGCAGGGCCCTCAGCTCCTTGGAGGAAGTGGAGAGCTAGGGTGACTAAACTCCAGGTGGTGGCTGGAGATCTCCTGGGATTACAACTGATCTCCAGATGACAGAGATCAGTTCCTCTTAAGAAAATGGCTGCTTTGGAGCATGGGCTAGGGTTGCCAGGTCTGATCTTCTCCCCAGTGGGGGAATTAGGGGGCATTCCAGGAGGGTGCATGGTCACCCTCAGAAAGAGTGGGTACTGGGTGCTCCTGCCTTGCAAGAGGCGATCTTGCCTCTTGCAAGGCAGGAGCCAGTGCCCCCCTCCTGGAATATCAGGTGCATGGGGTGGGTCCCCGCCAGCAGCAAGCACTTATGGGGGTCCCATTAAGTGCTTGCAGCTGGCAGGCACAGAGCCCTTGTGCCCTATCTCCAAGTGGCCATGTCGCTTGGAATTCAGGCACGCCGCCCACAGCTGACCCTCTCCCTCCCCTCTCTCAATAGAAAAGGGAGAGGGGTGGTTGTTGGCAGGGGTCCGTTGGGGCTGGAGCAAGTGGAGTGGCCACTAGGGCTCAGGAGTGGCCACTAGGGCAGCCATGGGCCGAATCAGATTCTCTGATCTGATTCAGCCTGCTGCCGAATTGCCTCTGAAATTCGGCGGCAACTTTAAAAGCAACTGGAAGGGAAGGGGTTTGAGGGAGAGGCTCCAAACTTGCAGGGTAGCTGCTGGGGCCTCTCCTTGAAATACCCACCAAGTTTCAAGAAGATTGGACCAGGGGGTCCAATTCTACGAGCCCCCAAACAGGTTGCCCCCATTCCCTCCATTGTTCTCTATGGGAGGAAAAAAGTTAACATTTTTTCCCACCATAGAGAACAATGGAGGGGATGGGACAACCTGTTTGGGGGCCCATAGAATTGGACCCCCTGGTCCAACCTTCTTGAAACTTGATGGGTATTTCGAGGAGAGGCCCCAGCAGGTACCCTGCAAGTTTGGAGCCTCTCCCTCAAACCCCCTTTCCTCCAGCCCCTCATATACCCTATGAGTTTTTGCCATTGTTTTCAATGGCCCATAGGGTATACCATATGGGGCTGAAACTGACATTCCCTTTCTGACACACTTCCAGTGATGTCAAGGGACGTGGCATATGCTAATGAGTTATGCTAATGAGTTATGCTAATGAGCTCCTGCAGTTCTTTTTCTACGAAAGGACCCCTGGTTGTTGGTGGGTTTCTACGAAAGGACCCCTGACTGGTAGTGGGTTGAAGCCCCCCAAAAGTGGGTAACCCCCACCAGACCAGGAGGTCTGGTAGCCCTTGCATGGGCTCTAGTGCATTATAACCTACTGGGGTCTCTGCCCTCCCCAGACTCCACTCCCAAAATTCCCAGGTGCTTCCCAACCCGGAGCTGGCAACCCTAGGGAGAGGGGATAGAAAAGTGCAATAAATAATAATACCACTGTCCAAATACTGTTTCAGATTTCACTACTAGGTGGGAGAGTGGAAGATTGTCAGTGTACGCTTTGGAAATATTCATTAAATAGGTAGAGACATAAAATGCATTCAAGATTAAATTGCAAAAAAAAAAAATCAGGCTGTATTAAAAGCACAAAACCTTTATTATACCAACAACAACAACAACAACAAAAGGGCACGTGGTAGAATGAGAGAACCAATGGCTGAGTAGGCTAAACCATTTCAGAGTCATAAAAAAAAATCCCTGTAAACAGAAAAAAACACACACTCTGGCCTAAGGGCTAGACAGGCCAAAGTGCAGCAGACAAATCAGCAAAATAATTTCAGTAAATAAAACCGAGGTCTTGATCCGTGATGTGCCCAATTTCTATTTGCAAGAAGTTTTCTTTTTAACTTCGGGAAGTTTTCAAAAGTGACGTCTCCCTTCTGCATTCTGTAGTGGTACAGTCTGTTCTTCCATCTCACTGTGCTGTGTATGCAACTGTGAACTCATACATGGAGAAGGGCTTTGGAAAGCAAGTCAGTCCTCGGTGGTAAACCTCCCCAGCGATTCTGTGAGTTGCGCAGGGAGTTAACTGTAAGGTTGCTCCCAGTGCAGCAAGTTCGATATGGGTGAGAAGCATTAGGAAATGCCCCCTTTGTGTACAGAAAGGGAATGTGCCTGCCAGTAAATGACAAACAGCGGTTTTTGTCCTCAACTGACTGGCACTCTCCTGACAGCCAGATGTTACTTGTTATTAGCAGGGGAAATAACAAACCCTTTCCAATCCCAAAGGGGGAGGGGAATACAGAATGAGACCCACATCAGGAGATGAGCAAATGGATCCCATATTGTTTTTCTCTATATTCATTTATTTATTTGTGTCAGCACCTTCTCTGCTCTGAGCAATTGGCAGGCTTTGTTAGCATGTGTTTTGTATGTTTTTGGACCCAGTTTATATGGTGTTTATGGATGCCATCAGTTCTGTTCACTGTATAATATAAAATGCTAATTTATGGGTGCCCAAGTGAAAAGCACATGCATTTCATGGGGGAAATGTGGGCAAGGAAATAGAAAGTGGTGCAATTGTTGTTTTTTAAGTGCAGCTTCAGTTCGCTCAGTGGAAGTGAAATCTTAAGGGGAATTCTCATATTTAAACAGTGATGAGAAATTCACAACTATCCCTGTAGAAACCCTAGCTTATATTGTCTAAAAGGGACCCAACGGCTCAGATGCACTATCCCTGTTATTGTTGTACAGTAAAATACAATTCAATACAATAACATTCTTTTTAAAAACCAACAATGTAATGCTGATTAATAATAAAGCAAGCTATTAAAACAAAGCCAAGTCATAAAATAGCAGTCTACACACAATATTCATAAAACAGTCTCCGGGTAGACCATAGAACCAAGCTCCAGTTTGGTGTAGTGGTTAAGTGCATGGACTCTCATCTGGGAGAACTGGGTTTGATTCCCCACTCTCAAACCTTCTCAAAAGAGATCTCTCAGCCCCACCGACCTCACAGGGTGTCTGTTGTGGGGAGGGAAAGGAGACCGTAAGATGCTCTGCGACTCCAAGTGAACGGTGGGGTATAAATCCAACCTCTTCTTCTCTTCATCTTCTTCTTCTCCTCCCCTCTCAAGTCACAGCTGACTTGCGGCGACCCCATAGGGTGTTCAAGACAAAAGACACCGAGGTGCTTTGCCATCGCCTGCCTGTGCAATTGCCACCCTGGACTTTCTTGATGGTCTCTCATCCAAATACTAGCAGGAGTGGCTCAGCTAGTCTGACAAGATTAAACTAGCCTGGACTATCCAGGTCAGGGCATAAAAACTGCTAAAAAGAGAGAAAATCCTTCAGCGAAAAGTCTCACTAAAAAAATAAATGTTTTGGCCTGGCACCAGGATAGTAGGGTAACCAACCTCAAGAGGAGGCTTGGCATTCTCCTAAGGTTGCCTGGTGCCCCCCTGGCCCCCAAGGGAAGGGGATGGTGGGGGTAGGGTGGCCAGATCCATTTTGAGAACGTCATGAAGATTTTGGGGATGGAGCCTGGGGAGGATAGGGAACTCAGTGGGGTGCAATGCCATAGAGTCCACCCTCCAGGGCACCCATTTTCTCCAGGGGAACTGTAGCCTGAAGATGAACTGTAATTCTTAAGGAATCCCCAGGTCTAGCCTGGAGGCTGGCATCTCTACATTCTCCCTAAGTGACAACTGATTTCCAGACTACAGAGCTCAGTCCCCCTGGAAGAAATGGCATCATCAAAGAGTAGGCTTGCCAGCCTCCAAGTGGGGCCTGGGGATCTCCCCCTTTTACAACTGACCTCCAGCTGAGAGAGATCAGCTCCCCTGAAGAAAATGGCTGCTTTGGAGGGTGGACTGTGTGGCACTGGACCATGCTGAGGCCCCTCCCCTCCCCAAACCCCACCTTCTCCTGGCTCCACCCCCAAAGTCCCCAGGTATTTTCCAACCCGGACTTGGCAACCCTATAAAGAGCAAACCCTGTGTTGTACCATAGAGTCAAGGAGGATCAGAGGTTCTAGAAGGTCATCTCCTCCCCAAACTCCCCTTATCCAGGCAATGTCTTCAAATGTCCAGGAGTTTCATCACCCACAAGACAGTCTCAAAGGGGAGCCCATTCCAAAGGCAACGTGCCACCACTGAAAAAGCCCCGTCTCTGATTTCCACCTGCCTCATCACTGAAGATGGTGGAACAGAGATCAGGAACTAGGTAGAGTATCTTGTTTATTAGGTGAGCTTGTGGGTAGCCAGAAATTCCTCTGCGCACTTCTTAATACCTTCAACAGTCTCTGCCTTTCCATTCTAAGTCCAGCAAAATTTGTTACCTGTTTTTCTTTCAAAGTTATAGTACATGTCAGCATTCAACTTAGGTGACCATCGTTTTATCTCCTGCTTCAAGAGTAACAAAATATCAGACTGTATTTGTGCACACTGTCATGGTTATCCATAATTCTTAGTCCCTGAACTGTATTTTGCAAATATTTCTGCATGACAATGATTAACAACTGGAAATGTTCCTCTTAGGTCTTCTTTGGCTGTGCATTCCCTTTCTAGAGCTTGTCAAATCTGACACGCCATAGCAAAAGAGTATTCTGATCAACCTGTCAGCAGTTCTTCCTGACAGAGGGTAATTCTTTCTACCTTGCTACTTTGGTTAATACAAATTCCTCACCTGGGTGTGTTTAGCCTTTTTTACACTCAGAATGTGGAATCATTGCAGCTCTGGCTTTTATCTTCCCTATGGATGAGACAGAGCATTCAAGATTGCAGGTGACGTAATCCAGTTCCACAGCAAAGTTGGCTTGCAGAAATATTTGTCCTCCAGGGGAGATTATGAGCAGTGTTCCCTCTAAGCTGAGTGAGTGTGAGCTAGCTCACAGTTTTTTAGCCTCTGGCTCCCACATTTTTGTCTTTGCTCAGGAAAGATGGCTCCAGAGCAAACTGATTTATGCAGCAGCCAAATTGCTCGCTCACAACTTTAATGCCAGTAGCTCACAAAGTAGAGTTTTTGCTCACAAGACTCTGCAGCTTAGAGGGTGCATTGATCATGAGTCTTCAGTCCTGTGCACATGGGACCCAGCCACACTGAACTCAGCAGCAGTTATATGATAAAATTTGGGAGGGACAGGTGAGGGGCTGGGCTATTTTGGGGCAGGAACGCACAGGAACGGAGTTCCGGTTGGCTTCTGAGTTGGCCATGCCTACAGCCTCCCCCTCCTTGGGTTCCCCAAGTGCCTCGCAAGCCACAGGGCACCTGGGAAAGCCAAGCTGATCCAGGAAGGGAAGGCCGTTTTAACTGCCTTCCCCCTCCTCAGGTTTCCCTGCGGGGCACCTGGGGAAGCCGATCCAGAAACTGCCTTCCTTCCCTTGGGTTCCCTATGCGCCCTGCAAGCTGCGGGGCACCTGGGGAAGCCGATCCTGGGAGGGAGCTGCGCTGTCAGGGGTGTGGCCTAATATGCTAATGAGTTTCTGCTGTTGGGTGTGGCCTATTATGCTAATGAGTTCCTGCTGGGCTTTTTTTACAAAAAAAGCCCTGGTGTGGGATATAAATCCAGAGAATTACATTCCTATTGGTGGAGAGGTGAATTATACCCACATTTAATCCTAACATTAAAGGAGCCAACACAGGTTCTCACAATGACACACAACCCAAGTCTGATTCTCTGTTTTTTCTTTTGCATGCCACTGATGTAGCTCAACTGGGCGTGGGCGGCATAGCACTAATAATTTGGTCTGGGGCCTGTCCTGGTGATGAACCAAACATGACCCTGAGAGAGGCTTTGATAGCCACATTTCTCTTCGTGCATCAGCGAGAATATGGTATGTTAGTTTACTCTTCATAGCACATCCGTCTTCCAGCAAGCTCAGACAGGCTTAGAATTTTTATTGCCCTGGTCTTCATTCCCCCTCTCAATTATGCAGGGGACAGAGAGCAATGGGAGAGATACTGAACTTGCTTTACCAGACAGATGAGCTCTGCATTGCAAAATAAAAATCTCTTTTGTGTTCGCGCTGAGCTGCAGCATCTTGCTTGGAATTTAAGGGTGGATTAGGATGCTTATTTATTTATTGGGGGTGTTTTCCTTTTCTTTTTCCTGTTTGCAGACCCATTATGCAGAAAATAATGCTGTTCTGTAAACAGCCATCCTGTGGTTTCCTCCTTAATGCTTTTTCGAGAAGCAACTGCCTATGGAGCTGAAGTGCTTCTCGGCTGATATCATGAGCCTCCACCCCCCCACCCCCCCAGAATGGGGTAAAACCAGTTCTTTGAAAAGGTATTTACAAGGGATGAGCAGACTGAGATAAAGTAAATCTGACCTTTGCTCTGAATGTGAAGGGGCCGTGGCTGAGTGGTAGAGTATCTGCCTTGCAGGAAGAATGTCCAAGGTTCAGTCTCAGGAATCTCCAGTTAGTCAGGCAGTGGGCAGGGTGAGAGACCTCTGCCTGAGGCTCTGTGGACATGATAGGGCCGCTGCCAGTCTGAGTCGGTGAAACTGTCCTTGGTAGACCAATGGCCTGAGTCAGTACATGGCAGCTTTCTGTGTTTGTGAAATGGCCGGTGTTTGTGAAATTAATCCAGTTGGGCACAGTGGTTAAGTGCGCGGACTCTAATCTGGGCAAACCGGGTTTGATTCCCCACTCCTCCACTTGCAGCTGCTGGATGACCTTGGGCAAGCCCTAGTTCTGGCACAGCTGTCCTTGAAAAAGAGCAGTTTCTGTCAGAGCTCTCTCAGCCCCACCTACCTCACAGGGTGTCTGTTGTGGGGAGGGGAAGGGAGAGGAGTTTGTAAGCTGCTCTGAGACTCCTTTGGGTAGTAAAGGGTGGGGTATAAATGCAATCTCTTTTTCTTCTTAATAATACATGTTTGGACATTGATAATGGCACATGCCTTGTCCTCATTTTCTTTATGAAAAGCAATTTTATACAATTATACACACACACAGATGAGTGAGTGCGTGTGTGCGCACATGCAAAACTCAATAAACCAATCACTCTTAACACTGTTGGAAGCCAATGGAAGCCAAGTGTTAAAAAATTCTAGCAGTATTAGGGCTGAACTGGATGTTCCAGTAGGGTTGCCAGCTCTGGGTTGGGAAATACCTGGAGACTTTGGGGGTGGAGCCAGGAGAAGGCGGGGTTTGGGGAGGGGAGGGGCCTCAGCATGGTACAGTGCCACAGAGTCCACCCATCAAAGCAGCCATTTTCTCCAGGAGAGCTGATCTCTGTCAGCTGAGGATCAGTTGTAAAAGCAGGAGATCCCCAGGCCCCACCTGGAGCCTGGGAACCCTATGTTCCAGTGGCTATGGGTCTGACCTGTGGTGGCTGTAGCATTTTAGAGGAGGAAGAGGAGCAGGAGGAGGAGATTGGATTTATACCCCACCTTTCACTTGGAGTCTCAGAGCAGTTTACAATCTCCTTTCCCTTCCCCTCCCCACAACAGACACCCCGTGAGGTAGGCGGGGCTGAGAGAGCTCTTTTGAGGACTGCTCTTGAGAGGACAGCTCTGAGAGAACCTGTGACTGACCCGAGGTCACGCCAGCAACTGCATGTGGAGGAGTGGGGAATCAAACCCATCAAGCCCACGCTCTTAACCGCTACACCAAAATTTGTGGCATGGTGGGACCAGGCAATCTTGTTCCACCCTCACGCATTCACAGAGTGGCGCCGCTCTGATTGTAGCTTCAGCATGGCAGAACAGCCTTGTCTGCAGCAGTCAAGCAGAACCCCTTCACTTCAGTGCCAACCTCACTGGTAAGTTGGGAGCCACAACAGCCACATTCATGCTGGCTCAGGGCTCCAAGGCGAGGGCACACACATCTCCGCAGGCCTGCAGCTCCATGGATGCTGTCCCAGATGGCCATAAGGATTGGTGTTTGCATGTGTGGGGGTATAGATGATCCTCTGCTGGGGCCTGCTGATGGCCAGCACTGCTGCTGTATTCGCACCCCCCATGCAGTGGCTGTGGCTGTGCTTTAGCCTGTGAGGGGTGTTCTTCAGCAGTTTCTTCCACACATTGGGGGATTGCTTCCTTGATTGAGGCTGCGGTCACACGGTTGTTTTAATCGGGTTTCACTGCTGTTCCGTCTCGCATTTTAATTTGCTGATCAGACAGGCCGATCTGCCTCCCGCGCCAAAGCGGGCTCACTCATGCAATACTCTCAGTTCTCTACCACATTTTCCTGCACTAGGAAAATCTAGTACTTTCTGGGAATTTGCGCTTTAAATCTGCGATTTCGCTGATCCGGACAACCATCTCTCGCAATGGTTGCGATTAGGGCTGTCTGACCGTTCTTCAGCATGATGAGGTTTTTTTTTCTCCCAAGCTTCTGCCTTTGTGGGCATAAGCAAGTCAACATTTAAACAGTCAAGCACACGGAGGGGCCGGGTGGAAGAGCGAAGTCCTCTGCAAAGGTGCTCCTGGCAACAACGGCTGCTGCTGCTGCTGACTTTGGAAGGGAGGGAAGGGGAAAGAGGAGGTGGGGGCAGCGCAGGGAGCACGAGGAGGTGGCAGTGGCGGTTTGTGAGGTGTTGGGTTCGGCTGCAGCTGCAGCAGGGGGAGGGCTTCTGTGGAGCGGACCCTGCTGGAATCTCGGGGCCATTGGTCTTTGCCCAGCTTTCCCCCTGCCAGGAGAGATTCAGGAAGTGCTGGGTAGGCTAGAAGGCGAGGCGACAACGGTGGCTGCTGCTGCTGTGGGCTTCGGAAGGGAGGGAAGGGGAAAGAGGAGGTGGGGGTGGCACAGGGAGTGTGAGGAGGTGGCAGTGGATAGAGCTGGTTGTGTGAAAGAGCAAAAAGGCTCACAATTGGAGGGGGGGAAATCAGACTGAATGCTGAGACCTCAAGCTGTCTCCTGGACCGCCCGGGTGGGCAGGCAGGCAAGCAGGCAGTGGAGAGAGGGGCCAGCTGCATCTAGATGGTGTCCAGAGCCTCCTTGCGCAATGCTTGCAGTTCGGGGAGGGATGTGTGATCATCCCAACCCCAAAAAAAAATCCCGATTAAATTTATAGTGGGAACAAATCACATTTACCTTGCCATGTGACCACAGCCTGAGTCAATCCACCTCATCCACCCCTTTTCCTGCTGCCTTCAACTTTTCTTAGCATTATTGTCTTTTCCAGTGACTTGTCTTCTCATAATGTGACCAAAGTACAATAGGCTCAGTTTAACCATTTTAGCTTCTAGGGAGAGTTCAGGCTTGATTTTATCTAGAACCCATGTATTTGCCTTTTTTGTGGTGGTACACTTTCATGCTAGGGCAGGTTAGAGCTAAAGAGCGATTCCTGGCCCACAGCAGTTGCATAATCCCACTAAGAAATGATAGTGGAGAAAATTAAGCCACCTGGCAAAGGTCCACAACTAGCTAAGGACAAAGGTCAGTCGTTGGCCACCTCGCCTATGTAACGGTATCGCAAGGAGCTGTTGGCTAAGTCACAGCATGCTGGTTACTGTTGGTCTTCAGGTAACCCTTGTGAACTCAGGGGACATCGCTTACACAAATCCGTTTCAGACCAACTCTCGACAAACGTCTTCATATTACTTGGCAATTGTGGCCAGATGGACAGCATCCAGGGAACAACAAGAAGTTCTGTGTGGGATCTTTTCCCCTCCCTTTCTCTCTCTTATGGCAAAAAATATAAAACAGAATCTCAAACATTATCGGCATGTGTTGATTTAACCTTGCTTCAAGAAGCGGGCAGACTTTTCCCCCCCTGTTCTCCCGGGGATATGAAAGAAAGGGTTCTTTGTATACTTTTCGTGGAGGAACCTGTTCCTGATGGTCCACAGCCATTTTGAGGTAAACGTCAGCTAGAGATGGAGTGATCCCAAATGGGGGCTTGAAGTCAGCAGAGCAGCAAACCAGTCAAAACAATCTGTCAGCGAGTTTACTGGATCTGAAGTACGAGGGCAGTGGCGGCAACTGCACAGAGCTTGAAAACCGAGAAACAAATTAAATCCCAAGATGGATGTGACATTTTAAGAATGTCCAGGCAGACTGATCTATCTTTCATTGCTCTCAGAAAAAAAAAAAACCCAGCAAGGGCCTAGATCCAGCGGAGTGGTCCCATGGGTGGAAAGATCTCTGACTGTGAAGCTTTATTTCCTCCCATACCCATCAGCCCCAAATGCACCCTGTAATGCTGTTCCTAGGAGTTCCCTGTCTCCGGGAATAGTGGAACTGCAGAAGGGAAGAGATGAGAAAGTTACCCTCTCCATGGGAAGAAATTCTACTTTCTAGGGTTGACAGCCTCCAGGTGGGGCCTGGGGATCTCCCGCTTTTACAACTGATCTCCAGCTGACAAGTGATCACCTCCGCTGGAGAAAATGGCTGCTTTGAGGGGTGGACTCTATGGCATTGTACCACGCTGAGGCCCCTCCCCAAACCCTGCCCTCTCCTGAATCCACCCCCAAAGTCTCCAGGTATTTTCCAACCCAGACCTGGTAACCCTACTTCTTTCTATGGAAATGTTCAACTGGATTCAAGCCATTATATGGAGTGGACAGTCAGATGGTGTAGTCCCTGAATGAACCTTCCTGTGGTGCTTTTAGGGAACTGCTGTCATCACATGGTTGGACGAAGGCTCTAAGGGATGTATCTCATTCCTTGCCAGACTATGCAGCTGTGCTCCTGACGTGCCTCCCTTTCCTGGCCTACAAGCCAATGTCTTCTAACAATCTGCAAGGAGTCTATGGCTTTCTCCAGAGTCCAATCACAGAGCTAGAAACTCTAACCCCTTCCCTACACGTTCCTCTCCTTACTTTCTCTGCCCTCCAAGCTTGCTGACTGGACCTGGGAACTCTTGGACAGCTTTCTGTTTTGCCTGCACCTGCCTCCCCAGTTTTGTTCTGGTTCTAGAATGTTGGCCTCTAAGCCACCCTGCGCTTTGGCTGGGTTAGGGGGAAAACCCTTAAAAAAAATGAACATCTCTAATCCCTGCAAGTGAATAGCTTCCTTTGTGACTCTTTCTCGCTGGTCTGGAACGAAGTATTTTGTCTTCTCAGGCCTTCCCTAGTCCTTCCCCTATGAGAGCAAACTGGCCCCTAGCCAGCAATGTTTGGCTGAGATCCTACTAGTGGCAACACAGGCCCAGGAGCAAAAAATAAGTCTAAGCTATGCTGGATACCTGCTCTAAACATTGGTTGCCAGCAGCTTGGACCTGAGCAGTGGCAGCATGGGTCTGAGAGGTATAGTATATACCATCTCCTGCATTTCTGACACCCAAGAGTAGGGCTGCCCCAGCTTCCTTTCCCACTACCACCATTGCAACTGTCAGGACAAAAAATAATCTTTAAAAAATCACTGTTGGGTGATAGTGTGTCCTCTCTAGGAATCACTGGAAAATCTATTGTTTTACCACAGAGTGTCCAGTGATTCCTATAGAGGCATGATGCCACTTCCAGGTTTTTCCCAGGAGTGACATTACAGCATCACTGACAGCACCTCCCCCATGTCCCCACCTTTTGTACCCCACTTGTTGCCAGGCTGTACCTGGCAATCCTAGCCAAAAGGAAGCTAAGCCTCGGTGGCATACTGGCAACCTCCTATGGTTACTCCAACCACTGGCCCTACATCCAGCCTAACAGAGTATGAACGGACATGTGAACCTGCCTTGTATCAAGTCAGACCATTCTCCCATCTTGGCCTTTACTTTCCTCCAAATCCTCATGCAAAGGTCTTTCCCAGTCTAGCTGCTCTGGTAGAAAGATGGGATACAAATGTTGGATGATGATGATGATGATGGTAGTTCCAGCCAGGGATACTCGGGACTGGAGCTATGACTTCTCTATAAAAGCATAAGAGAAGTCCAACAAGATCAGATCAAAGGGCCATCTGGGTAAGCAGGTAACCAGTTGCCTCTGGAAATTACCAAGTAGGGCATAAAGGCCGCCATTTTCCCTGCTGTTGCTTGCAGCAGCTGGTATCCAAAGGTACACTGGCCCTCTGAACATGGTCATTCCATTTAACCATTATGACTAATCGCTGTTGATAGACCTCCATGAATTAGTCTCATTTTTTGCCCAGACCATCTTAAGAGAACAGAAGTCCAGTGGCACCTTAACAGAAATCTTGCAGGGGTGATTTTCTGTATAAAGGACTGGAACGGATTTATGACACGATGTAGAGTTGCCAGCTTCAGGTAGGAAATTCCTGGAGATTCTGGGAGCAGAGCCTGAGGAAGGTGGGGTTTGGGGAGGGACCTCAGCAGGGTATAATGCCATACAGCCCATCCTCCAAAGCAGCCATTTTCTCCAGGGGAACTGATTTTCATCATCTGGAGACCAGTTGTAATTCCAGGAGGTCTGGCAATTCACACTAAGCTTCTCTCAGCCTCCAAGTCCTCCCTTTTACCCTTCCCTACTGCAGAGGCGTCGACTTTTAAAATCCCCAGGGGGGGGCTCTTGTGCGTGCTCATGAAGTGTGCGTGCACGCACTGGGACCATGTCCCCCCCCGGACTGGCCTAGCCTGGCCACTCCTGCCTCCCCCCCCCGGGCAGCGGCCGTGGGGCTCAGTCCCGAGGGGCGGCAGTGGCAGTGCCGGTCCCTCCTCTGCCTCTCGGCCGCCGCTCCAGCTGCTCCGAGGGCCGCTGGCTGGAGGGTCCCGCTGGCTGCTCAGTCCGTGGCGCGGCGGGCGCAGGCAGGCAGTTGGTCCGCTCTTGGGGCTGGCTGGCTGGCTGGTGGGAGGGGCGGGAGGGCGAAGGCGGCCGGGGCGCCTGTGGAGGTGATCGGGGATGAGCCCGACCCCCCCTTCCTGGGGCGCGAGGCGCTCTCGAACCCGCTGACCCCGTCCCCAGCGGGGGCCCAGCAAAGCCGAAGCCAGGCTCCTGGTTCTTGTCACCTGCCCCGCCGCCTCCCCCCCGCCTGCTCCTGCCTCCGTTCCTCCATCCAGCACACTGGGCATTTGCCCAGCTGGTTCCTGGACAGAGGGAGGGAGGAACGGAGCAGGGGGAGAGGCGGCAGCGGCGGCAGCCAGCCAGCCAGCCGGCTGGCCTGGGCGCTCCATTTTCCCGGGAGGGCGGGGGGGCTCGAGCCCTCGAGCCCCCCGTAGTTTACGCCTATGCCCTACTGTAATTTTCCTTATTACAGTGTGGAAAACAATTTCCTCTTCATGATGTCTGAAGAAGCGAGCTCTTCCTTGAGAGAACAAATGAGAGAATAAATGTTGTTAATCTTTAAGGTACCACAAGGGACTTCGGCTTTGCTACAGTAGACTAACATTGCCACTGCGCTGGAATCATCTATGAAAGCCATTTTTGTATATCATAAACTTGTCTCTCCTTAAACAAATTTCAAGTTTTGAACATGCTGCCAATATTTTATGCCAGTTTTTGGATCAAGAATCTTGGCAATGATTTCACGGGAACCATCCAAAACGATTCCACTTTAGGGGATTTTCACCCAGTGCTTTTAGAACAGCCAATTGTCCTGTGTTCTGCCAAGAAATGATAAATAGATGTGTTTACTGAAGGGGTTGGGGTTTTTTTTGGTTTTTGTTTTATTCTTCTTTTGACTGGTATTTTCTCACAATGAATACCAGTCTAAACTTTGCCAGCATGCAAAGAGAGAGTGAAGATTCACGGATCAGGTTTGTGACGGGTGAGTTTTAATAGGCGTTTTCATACATGAAACCTGTAATGTCCCTTGGCCGTAGAATGATGCCATTTGGGGATCAGAGTAACAGTTTTGTGAGGTGCCATTTCCTCTGGCAGCTGCTCTGCCCTCCATAAAGCACTTGTCATGTGGTTGACTACTTCCAATCACCATGCATCGTGTTGTGAATGGGACATCATCCAGATGTTAAACAGCCCATCAAATTTTACCTGCATGACAATAAACCAGAAAAGGTTTGGGTTATCCTGGGCCCAAGCATTCAGAAACCACAAGTGTTCCACCCCACATAAATCCCATTGCTGCCACTGGTGTGGTACATGGGGGCAGGAGAAAGCAGTAGGTTAGCAAGATAAAAGGGGGGAGATTTTCCCTTCCTGCTTCCATCTTTCTGCCTTCATCTTTCCCCCCTTCCTTCCAGTCTGTTGTAGTGGTTAGGAGTGCGGACTCTAATCTGAGAGGACCAGGTTTGATTCCCCACTTCTACACATGCAGCTGCTGGTGTGACCACGGGTCAGTTACAAGTTATTTCAGAATTGTTCTCTCAAGGGCAGTTCTAGAAAGAGCTCTCTCAGCCCCACCTACCTCAGAGGGTGTCTGTTGTGGAAAGGGGAAGGGAAGGAGATTGTAAACCGTTCTGAGACTCCTTCAGGTAGTGAAGGGTGGGGTATAAATCCAACATCTTCTCTCCTTCTTCTTCTGCACTGTTAGTGCCTTCTGGGAATTCTCTTAAGTAGTTCCTTACCACTTTGCCACCCAACCTCGGGTCCCCATGGCAGCAAACAATCAAAAACATTTTAAAAAGCTATTAAAACACATCACATAAACAGGAAGGAGGGGCAGTGATGGAATACCAAAGAACACAGAAAAGACTTCACCCACTGGCAGAAGGCAATGATAGAAGAGGACAGATGGTGGACAAATGAATTTCTGTGGGGAGGGAATTCCATTGTTTTGGTGCCACAACTGAGAAGGCCCTTTCTTGAATTGCCACCCATCAAGTCTGAGACAGGAAGGGCACCCAAAGAACAGCCCCTGAAAATGACTACAATGGTCAGTAGGTTCATAAGGGAGTAGGTAGTCCTTAAGGTATCCCAAACTATACAGGGCCTCAAAGCACATTGAATTAGGAAGCACACTACATAGAACAAAGACTGGAGTGATATGGACTGTACCATACACTAGAGTTACTATACCAGCTGCAGCATTCTGTTCCAACTGCAGCTTCTGGACAGTCTTCAAGGGCAGCCCCATGTAGACCTCATTGCTGTAATCTAATTTGCATGTTAAATTGTTCCCAGAATACTTGGCATTATATGGCATTAAAAACTGAAAGTGAGCCAGGGAGACTCTTCCCTTTTATCGACAAAGCAGCAGGCTGGCCAGCCCTCTTGCCACTGCCATAAGAAGAAAGGGTGAAAAGAAAGAGGCAGGAAGAATTCATTTGGGGAGGGCTGGCCCACTGCTCAGTGGGGCCATCACTGCCATTTCATCCCACCCCAGCAGCAGCAGCAGCAGAAGAAGATAAGCTGGAAAGGGGAGGGTCTGAGAAGAGAAAGGAAGAGGAATTCTTTTCTAGCTAAGACAAACCATGCAAGGACTGTAAAATACAAAAAAAAAGGTGAGTGTTTTTGCTTACTCAGAAGGAATGCTCACTGGATAGACCTGTCAGATATGCATCAAGATACTGCCTGTTAGGTATCATGTTGATAGATCCAAGCATTTCTGCCATCCCAGGCAATGAGTGCCACACCCAAATACCAGATTCTACATTGAAAAAAACCACATGGTCTGTATGTGTGAGGATGTATAAACTGAGAAAACCGTTTTTTAAAAGTAGGCAAGACCTTTTTTTAAAAAAAAAAGTTGCCATCTGTCTTACATACATAATTATGTGTGTTTATACAGTTCTGGAACTACAAATGTCATTGGTTAAATTGTGTGTAATTATGCCTTAATTTAAATATCTTAAGAGTTGGGAAAGCAAACAAAGAGGCTTGTATGAAGGGAAATGGTCCCGTCCAAACAAATTACAAAATGCATTTCTACTTTTCTTTTAATAGTCTGCAGCAGAAGACAGTAACATGTCTTTCACCCACTGCGCTTTTGTCCAAATCCTGATTTCACAAGTTTAATTGTGAATTTTAAAGGTCTTAACCAGGAGGGTCATGTCCTGAGATGCACAGAAGAAGCCATTCAAAGCAGATGGTGTGATGTGTGATCTTCTTCCCATTACTAAGTGACGTCATGTTTCAAAATCTCCATTTCTGGAGGATTTAAAAGTCATTGTGTTGTTGTTGTTTTGTTGTTTTGCTTTGTTTTTACTTTTTTACCCCTTTTTTGGCAATACAGTACCAACATCCGTTGCATAAAAAGATTATGAAAAGACCTATCAAGAAAGGATCTTCTTTTTTAAAAAAAAGATGAGGAGCGGAAAGGAAAATTTTGACAATTTCAACTATGTCAACCAAGAAAAACACCCATTATTCCAACAGGATACTACAAGAAGTATACAGGTCATTTCTGTATGCTGTGTGCAGTTCTACGGTATGCTGGGCCTGCATTTTTTTTAAAAAAAATGAACCCAAACGAACAAAGCATTTAGTGCTTTGTTTAGGGTATCAAAAGTTAACAGGAATATCATCAAGGGAACAAAAGTCTTTCATTTTCCTAGCATGTGGCAGTCTGGTTTAGAAGGCAGTCAACAAGAGATAAAGAGAGTCAGATACAGGAGATATAAAACTGACAACAAAGTTTTCTAATCGCTAAAGGAAAATCACTCTTGCAAAAGAAGCAAAATTTGTTAAAAATCTGTCTTTCTGGTCACTCCTGGCTTAATGGCTTGAGGAGGTCTGTCTTGATTTTATTTAAGCAGCAGTGGCTTCCCTGAGTACCATCTTTGTCTAAGGGGATTTGCTGAGGCTGGGCTTTTTCAGTTTATTCTTCGATAACATATTCATGTTGCTTTGCCACTTAGCTAGTGTGTGAGTTTCTGCTCCCTTTCCTTTCGTGTAATGAATACATAGCTTAGATCACGGCTTTTTTTGTAGAAAAAGTCCAGCAGGGACTCATTAGCATAATAGGCCACACCCAACAGCAGAAACTCAGTAGCATATTAGGCCACACCCCCATATTACCAGAAGAGTGGTCATCCAGCCACACCCACCTTTTGCTTCTTATTCTGTTTACCTTGTTTGTTGTCAAAACCCAGGGCTTTTCTTGTAGCAGGAATTTCTTTGCATGTTAGGCCACACACCCCTAATGTCGCTGATTCTAATGAGTTTCTGCTGTTGGGTATGGCCTATTATGCTAATGAGTTTTTGCTGGGCATGGCCAACTCGGGAGCCAGCCGGAACTCCATTCCTGTGCCTTCCTGCCCAAAAATAGCCCTGGCTTAGATCTTTCTCTGTGTTACCAATTACAATGTACACAAACAATGATTTTATCTTGCAGGTTATTCATAATAATAAGAACAAATGCACCTTCTTTGCCCACCTAGGGTTGCCAACCTCCAGGTGGAACCTGGAGATCTCCCAGAATTACAAGAGATCTCCAGACTACAACAGAGTATATCAGAACAAGCAATTTTGACGAGTGGTAGTGTTCTGTAGACCTCTTCAAAATGGGGTTTTAGAAAGTCTAGCTAGTCAAAGCCAGAGGATGTAGTGATAGCCACAGGCACAGATGGCTTTAACGGGGGATTAGACAGATTTGTGGAGGATAGGTCTATCAGTGGCTACTAGCCATGGTGACTAAAGGGAATTGCCACATTCAGAGGAAGTTAATCTCTGAGTTCCAATGAAGGAGGCAACATCGAGGGAAGGCCTCATCCTCTGTGTCCTGTTGTTGGACTTCCAGAGGAACTAGTCGCCCATTGTGTGAGACAGAAGAAGAAGAAGAAGAAGAGGAGGAGGAGATTGGATTTCTACCCCCACCTTTCAGTACCTGAAGGAGTCTCAGAGTGGTTTATAATCTCCTTTCCCTTCCTCTCCCCACAACAGACACCCTGTGAGGTAGGTGGGCTGAGAGAGCTCTCTGGAGAATTATCCTTGAGAGAACAGCTCTTAAATAACTTATGATTGACCCAAGGTCACACCAGCAGCTGCATATGGCAGAGTGGGGAATCAAACCCAGTTGTCCCAGATTAGAGTCCACACTCTTAACCAGTGCATCAAACTAGGATGCAGGCCTCTTCTTATGTTCTTATAACCACTGTCTAAAGAGCTACTTTTAGGAGAAACTCAGTGAAAGTCCATGTTTTGCAATAAAGAACTATGAGTCTGTAGAGAAGTCCCAGTGATTGCATCTGAAGTTCTAACAGGGTGATTCAATGAAGTAAATAAGTGTTTTGCCAGAGATCATGTGGTTTTACATCATCTCTAACTCACAATGCACTTTATGACCATTTTTAAAAGTGACATGCCTCCTACCACTTCCCCTGGAGGAACTCTGTTCACTTCGTTGATATTACTTTACAGTAAGTGATCCATGCATGGTGATTTTATGTCTTCAGCATCTGGAGTCCGCATCGGTCACAATAAATGGCCACATAAGGAAAAAAAAGTCTGTTTTCCTTTCAGCAGGGAGAAGTTGCAAGGTAGGTCCTGGGGAATAACGGAATCTGATTTGGAGAATTTTTTGCTCTTTTGGGATTTAGGCTACCTCGGCAATCGTTTCTCTCCTCAGTTCCCATGTAAATCTGTTAGGCAGGCCTGGGAGGGAAGGCAGCATGCTGTAGCCTGATCTCATCAGATCTCAGAAGCTAAGCCGGGTCAGTACTTGGAAGGGAGACCAGTCCGCCCAAGAAGACTCTGCAGAGGGAAGAAGAAGAGATTAGATGTATACTTCACCCTTCACTCAGAGTCTCAGAGCGGCTTACAAACCCCTTTCCCTTCCCCTCCCCACAACAGACACCCTGTGAGGTAGGCAGGGCTGAGAGAGCTCTTTCAAGGACAGCTCTGGCAGAACTATGGATTGCCCAATGTCTTCCGGCAGCTGCAAGTGGAGGAGTGGGGAATCAGACCCAGTTCTCCCAGATTAGAGTCCGCGCACTTAACCACTACACCAAACAGAGGCAAACCACCTCTGCTTCTCACTTGCCTTGAAAGCATCTTGCTGGTGTCCCCAGAAGTCGGCTGTGACTTCACAGTACTTTACACAAAACACACACACACAAGGCAGGGCCTGATAAGTGCTGAGTTATGATATGCTAGGATTGCCAACAGGCCTGGAGAAAAAAAAAGTTCTTTCCTTGATTAGAGGCTTAATGTGTGGAAATAGTCTCGGGAGCTTTTTACGGCATGGAGGCAAATAATATTGCCTAGTAAATAACATCCCATTAAGTCCTCTATTAAAGAGACATTTTTTTTCTCCAAGCAGCCAGCAACCCGAATGATATCTGCTGTGCGTCTTACACATTGCTGCATTTCTCAGGATCTCACCCGTCCGTGTGATCAAGAATTGTTCCAAAATCCCCCCAAGTGGAACTCCTTTATTGCTCTGATTCTGGAGTGTACCGCATATTGCCCATGGACTGCATCCTGTCAAAGAAGAGCTGAGCTGTGCAGCTAGGGTTGCCAACCTCCAGGTGGGGCCTGGGGATCCCCTACTTTTACAACTGATCTCCAGCTGACAGAGATCAGTTCCCCTGGAGAAAATGGCTACTTTGAAGGCTGGCCTCTATGGCATTGTACCATGCTGAGACCCCTCCCCTCCCCAAACCCTGCCCTCTCCCGGCTCCACCCCCAAAGTCCCCAGGTATTTTCCAACCTGGACTTGGCAACCCTATGCGCAGCTGGGGTCTGAACCCACCCATTTCTTGTCATGTTCCGGGCGGTGGGGGTGGGGGTGGAAATCAGAACACCCATTCCTGTCTCAGAAGCTTTCCCCACAATGGATTTTTGCTCCAGCTTGGCTTCTTAACTGCATCGTATGTTTCCCCCTGCCTTACGATCAGTAGCCTTTGCCTGTTGTTGCTTTCCCATTTTTACTTTTGAGTTTTCCCCATATTTTTCATACCAGTGGTCTGTGGGGAAAAAAACAGGAAAAATGGGAAGAAAAAAAGTTTTCCTTTGAGGCTTTCCTGTGCTTTTCCACACTACTTTTGTAGTGGTCTGAAAAAACATGGGGGGGGGAAGGAACAGCCAGCAAATGATTCCATGTCTGGGCGGGGCAACATAGTTAAGAAGCCAAATAGGAGAAGCCCGGAGCAGTTATTGCATCTCTTTCCCTTTCCCTCTTCCCAGAAACTGCTCACTGGGTCCCAGTGAGGAGGCAGGGATTTGGGTCAGTGGAGCTGCCAACCTCCAGGTGGGGCCTGGAGATCTCCCGCTGTTACAATTGATCTCCAGAAAACCAAGATCTGTTCTCCTGGAGAAAATGGCTGCTTTGGCAAGTAGACCATGTGGCATTGTACCCTGCTGAGGTCACTTCTCCACCCAAACTGCACCCTCCCCAGGCTCCACCGCCAAATCCCCAGGAATTTCTCAACCAGAATCCCTAGTTGGAAGGAGGGATTAGAACATAATTCAGGGAGATAGTGAGAATTGGAGAGTAGCATTCTGACACCACCACCACCGCACACACAGAGAGACAAGAGATTTCCCTACTGGGATCCAAATGAGACATTTCTTGTTTTAACCAGTGCTTGGGGAGAAATGTCTCCATGGTATCTTTGGATCTTGCAAGTGCAATGTGAATATTTAAAACAAGGGTAATTTAATCCTAACAGCCAGTTCCTAGTATCAGTTTCTTCCGGGGCAGCCTCTCCGTGTGCGTATCGCAACAGGTCAAGCCTCAAGATTTCTGCCGCATGAATCAGTGTGACCAGAAAGGCTGAAGAGAGATGATTTATGACCTCCATGCAATACAAAAACCCAGGTATAGCTACCAGGCTAATCTGCTTTTCCAATTTAATCTACAGGTTATGCCATTCAAAACTACTCCATCTTGCTTCTGAAGTGCGGTTGAGGCATTAGAAATCCTCGGGGGGGGGTGGTTCACAGGGCACTGTGTGTGTGTGTGCGCGCGCGCGCGCAGTCAGCTAATGTTTTCCTTTGCTTTGGTGCATTCAGGTCTTCATTGTTACATTTTGGTCCTGCCTTTCTTCCAACATGGAACTCAGGTAGGGTTGCCAGCAGTGGGTTGGGAAATACCTGGAGATTTGGGGGATGGAGCATAGGGAGGAAAGGGGCTGGGGGAGGGGTGGGACCTCAGTGGTAGAAGAAGAGGAGGAGGAGGAGATTGGATTTATACCCCACCTTTCACTCAGAGTCTCAGAGCATCTTACAATCTCCTTTCCCTCCCCCTCCCCACAACAGACACCCTGTGAGGTAGGTGCGGCTGAGAGAGCTCTGACAGAAACTGCTCTTGAGAGAATGGCTCTGAGAGAACTTGTGACTGACCCAAGATCACACCAGCAGCTGCATGTGGAGGCGTGGGGAATCAAAACTGGTTCTCCCAGATTAGAGTCTGCACTCTTAACCATTGCACCAACAGGGCTCTCTGTTGAGTCCACCCTGCAAAGCGGCCATTTTTCCCCAGGGGAACTGATCTATGCTACCTGGAGAACAATTGTAATTCCAAGAGCTCTCCAGACTCCACCTGGAGGTAGCAACCCTGAACTCAAGGACATTTATTTAGGGTTCCATCCAGGCCCTGACCAGATCCAGGTCTGCTTGTTGTATATCATCTATTTTCAAACCATGTACAGGCTAGCACTGGGATGGCCATACCTTTGGTACTAGTGAAGTCATGTCACCGCTTGCCCAAAAACCACTTGGGACTCCTCCCTGCAGGGCAGTTCCTGATAGTGACATGTTTCCCAAATCCAGCTTTGATTAATCTGGAAGCAGATATCATTGCAGGTCTTAGGGCTGCCAAGTCAGCCCAGGGGGCGGGGGATCCCCCACTAAAGGGGTTCCCGATCCGCCGGCCAGCATTCGGCCGGCGGGGGGAATCCCACCCCCGAAGTCGTCCGGCAAGGACGACATAATGACGTCACCAGAAGTGACGTCGGCACGTTGGTATCATAGAGTTTTGGGGCGATTGCCAGAGCGTCGCCCTGGCAATGCCCCCAACGTGCCGACATCACTTCTGGTGATGTCATTACGTCATCCTCGCCGGACGACTTCGGGGGTGGGATTCCCCCCGCCGGCCGAATGCTGACCGGCGGATCGGGAACCCCTTTAGCAGGGGATCCCCCGCCCCCCGAGCTGACTTGGCAGCCCTATCAGTGGGGATCTTTGTTTTTAGCAGGTTCCATATGTATCTGCCTATCAGTTAAGATCACAGCTCTTTTTGCCAGGTAAAGTGGGTAGCAAGAATAGAAACAGGGCCTTTTGGGTGGTGGCAGCTCAGCTGCGAAATGCCCTTTTGGGTGGTGGCAGCTCAGCTGCGAAATGCCCTTTCCCACCATGGTCCATGTGTTCCCCAGCCTGATAAGCCATTTATTTGCTCTGCCATTCTGTCAGTCGCTTGTATGTTTTGTTCCCTTTCTTTTGTGTCTGGGTGTTGAACTGTTTTAGTACATGTCTTAACTCAGGTTTTTGAAGAATCTGCTTGGTTTTTAAAAAAAATTATTGGTTTTATTGATGGGGGGTTGGTAAATATTATATTTTAATCTGACCTGCTGCCATATGAACCTACTCAATAATATGGTCATCTGGGGGGAGGGGGGACATCATCTGAGGCAAGACAGGTAGCAACCCAAGAAAGGACCTTTTCAGACCTGGCACAAAAGCTGCTGAATTCATTGGTGTGATGATTATCTGCTGAATCTCTTAAACTTTCTTTGGGTTGACAGCTGAGATAAAAGAAACAAAGCCTTTCACTACCTGCTGGTTTCCCAAAGCTGGATAATTGTGCTGAATTTAGTACAATACCATCATTTCTGCACTCCTCTGAAGATCACAAAACTTTATGTCATCTTCACCCCTAGATGTCTTTCCCTCTCTTAGTCCCATCCAGCAGGCATGAGTTGCCGCTCCTTTCTGTGCAGTCTAAAAGGAGAAAAGTGTGCTGTTCCCACCTGCAAAACTAGCCTAAGGAACTGTTCTTCTTTGCCAAACCACCGGGTTTACTGTTCTTCTGAGCAGAATTGGCTAGCGTGAACCAAGACTAGATAAAACACGCTTGGTTTTTCACATTGATTTGTGAAACCTGCATATGGAATTCAATTTCTATCAACATCCTCTGAGCCTCAGGCAGTGGGGTTTGTAGAAAATCTCTCTGCCTGTTCAGGTCCGGGCTGGTTCTATTCCTTCCACATTGTCAATTGCTCACTTTGGTTAGGGACCTTAGAAGTTTCCCTGTGTGTGCTTTCATTCACATGCACACTGTTATCATGTGACTTGAGGCAGAACAGTTCATTATGATGCAGTGCATTATAGTTTTTGTAGTTTCCAAGCTGCATTAACATTTGCTATTCATAAGCTGGTCAGTTTTGCCATCACTGATCTCACGGGATGTGATGTCCTTACAGGAGACATTACTGCGTGATGGGATCAAATGGTTTTAGGAAAGCAGAAAGAGGGAACAAATTGATGGTTGGAAGTTTTGCATTGTCACTGATTTCTGGGTGGCTCCTGGTTTTATTTTAGCAGAGTTCGGTAGTGTCCTAATGACAGGGTTTCATCTCAGTTTTGATTTTTGTGACATTAAATTCAGAGCCCAGTTTGTACTCTTATAGGGGCGGTGGTGGCTCAGAGGTTACGATGCTGAGCCACAGACCAGAAGGTCTGTAGATCGGCAGTTCGAGACCCGAGTGCCATGTGACAGAGTGAGTTCCCGTCTCTGGTCCCAGCTCCTGCCAGCCTAGCAGTTCGAAAGCAAGAAATTGCAAGTAGATAAATAGGTACCACTCCCGTGGGAAGGTAACAGTATTCCATGCACCTTGGCATTAAGTCATGCTGGCCACATGATGACGGAAATGTCTTCAGACAGCGCTGGCTCTTCAGCTTGGAAACGGAGATGAGCGCTGTCCCCTAGAGTCGGATTTGACTAGCTTTCAAGCAAGGGAAACCTTTGTACTCTTATATTCATTCTTCAAGACAGCTGAGTTCACTGTTACTACAAATAACAACAACAACAAAACCCCACCGTGTCATCTATTAGGTGTGCAAGAAGCCATGGTAATTCCCACTTCATAGCTTTTTATTACAATGTAGAACTTGTGGAAGAAGTCAAGTAGATTGCAAGTAGATAAAGAAGAAGACGTCATAAGAACATAAAGCCTGTCCCCTTTCCTCCTGACTGTTGGTATTCCAAAGAGGTCTCCCATCCAAGTACCTGCCAGAGTTGACCTGCTTAGCTTTCAAGATCTGACGAGATCAGGCTTGCCTGGGCTATCCAGGTCAGGGATCTGCTTGATCATTTTAAACGGAGATACTGGGGAACTGAACCCATGATCTTCTGCATCCGAAGTAGACACTTGAACACTGAGCCAAAGCCCACCCCAATATTGGGCTAGCCAGATCTCTCTTGAAGCTAACAAGATGAGGCGGAAGTCCTGCCTATTGTCTGTTGCTTCTCCTAGTATTCTGTATTAAGATACTGCTACCTTATCTGGAGGCTCCATTTAACTATCATGGTTGACATCTGTTGGTTGATATATCTTCCATGAAATTTCCTCTGTTTTTAAGCCATCTGAAGCTAGCTTGGCCACAGCCAGTGGTAACAAGTGTAATACTGACTTCATTGCTTAGAAACTTGCATTTCAAGTCAGCTAAAAGTTGTAGTCTGCATTCAAGTCAGCTAGAAGTTTGTAAATTGCTGTGTGCAGTTGATAGGAGATTTTGTGAACTTGGCAGGTCCTTTTGGAAAGTGGCCTGAAGAAAGGGAAAACTGAAACGAAGAGAACCTACGCCACTCCAGAGAAGACCTTGACTGTATATTGGAAGAGAGCTTGGCTGTACTCCAGTATTTTTATTATCGATGTATTGAATTGTATTTTATGGAGGCTGAAATTCATTTAGGAGTCCTGTGTGGACCATGCTGAATATAAGTGGACCGTACTGAATATCTGAATGTAAGATACTAGCTATTATACACTTTGAATAAGATCATTTTTAGGACCTAATGTGTCCAATTTTTTGTCCACACAGTGCTACAGCCTCAGTGCTGTGATGTTGAATCAAACTTGCTTTCACTGTGTTACCATTATGCATTTATACAGGTTTTACTCATGGCTGGATAAACTGGGGAGAAGACCGCCATGAAGGACATGGTTAGACCTTGTCTTATTCTCCTTGTTTCTCTTAAATAAATTTACTCCTGGATAAAGTTACTTCTTCTGCATATTCCTGAATGGCTGCAGAATCTGACATCAAGTCACATGAGAAGGTTGCTCGCAAAGAAAAAAAAGCCAAGCAGCAATAAAGGAGACATCTTGCAAAGTCATGTAAGGAGAGTAGAACATGTAAAAGTATCCCACTCGAAGGTGCGCTGGAAGGAGAAGTCATTTGGAATTTGTTTCCTAGTGTGATGAGCTGTGCCAAGGCTGTCTGCCATATTATTCACTGTAGAAATAAAAGTTAATAACCTGTGACTTTGGCTGTTAAGCATTTCCCCTTCAGAGACCTACTTTTACTAGCCAAGAAGCACAAACGCAGCTTTTAACAGAGCGATACTGACATCCTATGGTAAAACAGACCCACCATCAGAAGAGATCAGGGTTGTCTCCTGACGCAGACGTTAAGTGGAACTTTGTCTACATGTATCACTGAGAAAGGGGAGAGTGTGATTTGGGGTTACTGATGGAGATGCCCGAAGATGCTAAGTCATTTGGGTTCACGCTTATGGAAACGAATGTCGCATGGTGACCAGAAGACCTAGTGGAGAACTTAAAAGACCCTGATTCAGATCTCCCCTCGGCCATGCATTGCCTAAGGGGCCTCAGCAAGCCACACTCTCTCAGCCTCAGTCCTGAACAAAAGTGGATGTTGACCTATTCTGCAATGTTATCACTAGGATTATTTACCTGAATTGGTGGGATGTGCTGTGAAGCATAATCTAGAGCAGGGGTGTCGAACTCATTTGTTATGGAGGGCTGGATTTGACATAAATCGGACTTTGTCTGGCCAGGCCATGTGTCATAAAGTGTAATGCCAGGTAGCAGAGATATAAACTTTAAAAAAGGACACAAACACAAAGGGGTTTTTTAAACTTAAAATTAAAAAACATACTTGAAACATTTGCACTCTTGCAATATTTTGTTTATTTAACAGTCTCTGATAACTGAAACTTCTTGCTCTGAATTATTGCATCAAGTGTCTGTGCTGTTGCAATCTGGGAGGGGGAGGAGCCTCAGCCCAGTGCAGGGAGCAGAAGCTTGCCTATCTATCTCTCCTGAGCGATTGAGAGGGTCTGGGAAAGCAAGCTATGATGCAGCAGCAGCAGAACTGGAAGAAGAAGCAGGAAACAGCCAGTCCCTTGCGGGCCTAATAGAAGCTCTCTGGGGGCCTGATCCAGCCCCCGGGCCGCATGTTTGACACCCCTGAACTAGAGGCTGAGGGTTGGATCCATCATAAAATTATTTCCACTGCTGGGAGAAATTTTGGGCAGTTCCCTCCCATGCAGACCTCTAGCTCACCCTTCATGCTGATCCTGAGAGCTCCCCTGATTCTCAGGAATAGGAGTTGGGGGAGAGGGGGCGTGTGGGACTACCACGTGAGAGGAGAAGTAAGGAACATCCACTCTGTTGACAGAAATTCCTTCAGTCAGTGGAAGAGTTTTGCAGGATCCGAGCATTAAGTATTGTTGGGAGTTACATCACGCTACCATAGGATGACTTCCTTTCCCTTAGGCGCATGGTTTCTGAGTGGAGTAACAACGCTGAATGAATCATGAGGCTAGAGGAGTGAAACCAACAGTGTAGGTGGCCCTCCATGCTCCAGTTATCATCCAGCATGGCTTTCCTGGTTAGCTGAGGACCGGGCTCATGCATTCGCCCTCAGTCTGGGCAAGCAGCCACAGGCATGAGAGAAGTAGAGCAGGCGGTGTATTGTTTTGATAATCCAGTTGCTAAGCAAGAGGGTGACCTCTCCTCCTCTCTTAGCTTGAAAGCAGCTGCAAACAGAATGGAGGCACAACAACTGGTAGAAAGATGTATGCTGCTGCAGTAGCTTAGCACAGGAATGGAGGGATTCTGGAAGAAAGTAATGTATGCATTAAAATATCAGTTAAAAAACCCAACATGTACAGAATAATCACCCGAAGGACTCCTTTCCCTGTATCCCAGGGAAACCCAGGCAGCCAATTTAGGTCTTCACTAGACTCTTCCAGTGGTACCATCCATTTGTCATGTGGACACTCCCTCAGTGAGGTCTTGTGCCCCCGCTCAGTCATGACCCCAGTCTTACAGAATGGACTGTTGAAGGAAGTGAAAACAGCAGTCTCAGGGCGACTATCCAAGCAGGGCACAAGAGTCCTCCTTTAAAAATTACTGCTTTATTTATAGGTATTTTAATGGCTGCTTAAGATTGATTTTAAATAAATCAGAAACTTCAGCTCCTTCTGAAAGCAGCTGCTTCTGTGCTCACTGGAGCAGACTCAAACAGATTTGGGTTTCTAACTCAAATTTCCAAACAAGTTCATGGGTTTCCTACATGGTTGTAGGCTCTATTCAAGGTCCTGGTTATGATCTTAAAAGTCCTTCATGTCCTGGGACCGACATATCTGAGGGACCCCCCCCCCCCTCTTTTCTTGTATAGACCAGCTTAGGCCTGTCCAGCCATTTCTGTTATCCATCTCTTCTCATTGGGCAGTACTGACAGTCTCTGTGAGGGAATACGTATTCCCCGCTGCTGCACCAGTGTTATGGAACCACATTTCCACTGAAATCCTACAAATCACAACCGTCACAGTCTTCAGAAAACCACAAGTCAGGAAGCAGTTTTCTCCAGGCCAGTTTGGCCAGGGATCCTGGAGGGTTCTTATTGGGTTTTTGCCATCTTCTGGGCATGGAGCAAGCATCACTGGGGGTGCAGGGGGGTATTTGTGAATTTCCTGAATTGTGCAGGGTGTTAGACTACATGACCCTGGAGGTCCCTTCCAACACTATGATTCTAAATGGAGGACTTGCCAGGGGCATCTCATTTCGTCCTCCCCTACTATTTCTTCTTTCCCTTCCCTGAAAGCCCTGATAGTCTTTCCCCTTTTCCTGCTTCCTTCTGTCCTTCATGTATCAGTCAACCTGCCTTTATCTGCCACCTGTTTTTACCTTTTCCTCCTTCACTACTTCTGGCAGCTTCTACCTGGGGAAAATTTTGGCTCAGTTGTGCAGTGCTGGCTGCAGGGCCTATTTGGGGAAACTGCAAGGACTTGTAGGAGGCACCTCACTTTTCACAATAGACCCCTTCCCACACTATTTCCCTCTTTCCCTCCCTCCTCATCTTCATCATAAGCACAGGATAAGGCAAGGTATACATTATTTAAGCATTTATGCTCCACATTTCTCCATGTTATGTCTGCTGACCACCACTAGGTGCCAGCAACAGGCAGTCCAAGCTTGGCTCCTCGAAACAATAGGGGCCAAGGATCCTGGACCGCCTAGAGTTCACCAATAGGGACTTTGGCAGGAGATTCAAACCCTCCAATAGGACTATGTGTGTGTCTTAGGTGGCTGTATATAGTTGGCCGCATTGGCCAGTATTTGTGTTGTGTTGTGTACCAGTAAACCATGAGCTGATCATCACGCTGTTATCCAGCCTCTCCATGTGTCGAACCCAGTACGCAACATTGGCGACGAAGATGGGATCCGGCTGGGCTGCCAGGACACTGTAGGAAGACAACGGACCGCCGCTGCCGCTCCACCCGATAAGCACTGAAGGCACACAAGCTGCTTCCTCGTCTCAGCCATGCAGCACAATGGCAGTTGTTCCAGGAGCAGGGCTGGTTCCACCATTTGACCCAATGGGGAGCATGGGTCGCTGGACTCAAGGCCATCCTGACCACTCCAATATCTGGGGACTCTGGCTTACACAATAAAAGCAAAAGTATCAATTAAACAAAAGAAGAAGAAAGACACGTACATTACAGTACTTCAGCATCTTGGTCAGGTGCTAGTTTCAGTAGGTTGACTCAGGGTCAGAGGTGACAAGCCGTGTGCTAGCAGCTAAGAGCCAGGAGCCCATCACCTCTTGCCCTTTGACTTGCAACTCTGGCCATGGTCAGGCCAAATACCTGTCAGGCAAAGATGCTCTTGTCCTGTCTTCCCTGCTGGTACAGTGCCGTCTGAAGCAGAGTTACCCCTTCTGAGCCCACTGAGAATTTCGGACGGCGTACTTCTGCTTTGGATGGCCCCGTTAATAAACTTGCATAAAAATGTTCTGTTCCTTGTATGCGTGAGTTTTCCATTGCAGTCCGAGCAGTATTTTGATTGTAGCTGTGTTAACAGTGTTATTAAATGTACACAAATGAAGTGGTTATAAATTTTTGGTTATAAATAGGTGGCTGGCTCTTCAGCTCAACTTTAATACCATTTCCAGAAACCTGGTGAGTCTGTATCTTCTTGATTTATGGGAAATGTTCATTGAAATGCCAGAGAGAGCATGACCCCTCTTGGTGTGTGTGTGGGGGGAGAGAGTATTGGTGATGCAATAAAGGGGAGAGGCATGTCTGGAATGGCATTGTCCTGGTGACAGAACTTTTATGATGGAAGCTTTTTGTCCCTATCCATGAGGCTGCAGTGGCTCAGAGGTTAAGACGCTGAGTTGCAGACTGGAAGATCGGTAGTTCAGCAGTTCGAGACCCGTGTGCTACGTGACGGAGTGAGCTCCAATCTCCGGTCCCAGCTCCTGCCAATGAAGCAGTTCGAAAGCAAGAAGTTGCAAGTAGATAAATAGGTACCGCTTTGGTGGAAAGGTAACAGCGTTCTGTGCACCTCGGCATCTAGTCATGCCAGCCACATGACCATGGAAATGTCTTTGGACAGTGCTGGCTCTTCAGCATGGAAACAGAGATGAGCACCGCCCCCTAGAGTCGGATTCGACTGGCTTTCGAGCAAGGGAAACATTTACCTTTTTATCCCTATCCATAAAGCATTGCTTGAGAATACCTACAGTCATAAGTCTTCCTTCCCACTCTGGGACTCAGCAGAGGAGATCAGTTGGGTGACCTACCTATTTGGTGTGTTTGGTCAATAAAGGCCCATTCTGCATCTAGCATTTGCTCCATTGTTTTACCAAACCCACACTGAAACAGAAAAAGATGCGACTCGAAACCACATATAGATACCCCGGTACTGACTGCAGAGTCACCCCTAAGCAGCCATAAAACGGCCATAAATCTATGCAGACAGTACCATAAGACCGAGAGATCAAATGAGGTGAAAGCGGCATGTGGTTTGAATGCTGCCATAAAATCCGACAATCAATCAAATTGAAAGTGGCCTGCAATGCAGAAGGGAATTTCTGTTCCAATGTGGGTTTGGTAAAACAGGGGAGCGAATGCTCAATGCAGAATGGGCCAGGGTCATAGGCTAACAGAGACTCCTTCATTGTGGTACCTTTTAAAGCAAGGGGTGTCGAACTGATTTGTTATGAGGGCCAGATGTGACACAAATGAGACCTTCTTGGGCTGGTCCAGGTGTGTCATTAAATGTAATGCTAGGTAGTGGCAATATAAACTTTATAAAGGACATAAACACAAAGGTTTTTTTTTAACTTAAAATAAAAACATGCTTAAAACATTAGCACTCTTGCAATATTTTGTTTATTTAACCGCATCTGATAACTGACACCTCTTGCTCTGAATTACTGCATCAAAATGTCTTGTGCTGTTGCAATCTTGAGTATACTGTTCAGGTGTGTATCTGTCAGCTGCAAACCTACTTTTGATTTATTGACATTCACTTCAGAAATCTCAGGCTCAGAGTTCTGAGTCTAGGACCCGGGGGAAACATGAAATGGCTGAGCGATTGAGAGAGTCTGGCGAAGCAAGCTAAGATGCAGCAGCAGCAACAGAACTGGAAGCAGGAGACGGCCAGTTCCAATGCAGGCCTGATAGAAGCCCCCCGGGGGCCTGATCCGGCCCCCGGGCGACATGTTTGACACCCCTGTTTTAAAGAGTCAGCACGGTGGGGCTAAGATCTGGGGGAGCCAGGCTCAAGCACCCACTCTGCCATGGGAGTTTGGTGGGTAACCATGGCCTGGTCACACACCCTCAGCCTCACACCCCATGCAGGACTGGTGTTGTGAGGATCAAAATGGAAGAGGGGGAAACGATGTTGTAAGTTGATTTGGGTCCCCATGGAGGAGAAAAGCAGGCAGGGAAATAAACAAATAAGTGCCTGCCCTCTGGGATTCTCTTCAAAGTGGACCAGACTCTGCCTGTTTTTAGGAGGCAGGAGAAGACTTTTCTCTGTAAGCAAAGTTTTTTGGGGGGACCTAAAGATGATGTTGCAAGGGCTGTGTTGCTATTGCCAAGCAATGTCTTCCCGTGTGTCTCATGCAGGGGAAACTTTTGCAAGAGGCAGGCTTTTTCTTGAAGTGACAGAGGAATTCAGAATGTGGCAATGTCATATCATCCATCTCTTTTATTGGATGTGTGCCCTGACCTGGATGGCCCAGGCTAGCCCAGTCCCGTCAGATCTCAGAAACTAAGCAGGGTCAGCCTTGGCTAGTGTTTGGAAGGACGACCTCCAAGGAATACCAGGGCTGTGATGCAGAGGCAGGCAATGGCAAACCATCTAGAATTATAGAATCATAGAGTTGGAATGGACCTCCCGGGTCATCTAGTCAACCCCCTGCACAATACAGGGAATTCACAAATACCTCCCCCTCCAGACTCCCAGTGACCGTTGTTCCACGCCCAGAAGATAACAAAAAACCTCCAGGATCTCCAGCCAAACTGGCCTGGGGAAAAATTGCTTCCTGACCCCAAAGTGGCAATCAGCGTTTCCCTGGGCATGTAAGAAAGAGCCACAAGAACTAAGCACTGAGACAACCCTTCCTGCCCTCCCTCTCATGATCTGCCTAAGTCCACAGAATCAGCACTATTGTCAGATGGCCATCTAGCCTCTGCTTAAAAACCTCCAAAGGACCACCTCCTGAGGAAGCCTGTTCCACTGAGGAACCGCTCTCTCAGGAAGTTCTTCCTAATGTTTAGCTGAAAACTCTTCTGATTTAATTTCAACCCGTCAGTTCTGGTCTGACCTTCTGGGGCAACAGAAAACAACTCCACACTATCCTCTATATGACAGCCCTTCAAATACTTGAAGATGGTTATCATATCACCTCTCAGTCATCTCCTCTCCAGGCTAAACATACCCAGCTCCTTCACTGATCATCTCTTGCCTTAAAAACAAGTCTGGGTTGCCACCTAGTGGTGCGTAGCACTAAAAAAGACCTAGAACTTCTGGCTGCCAGATAATCGTAGGAATCTTAGGATCGCCTGGCTATTCTACACACAATGCCATATGATAACTGATTAATTCAGTATTACTGGAAAGTTGCCTGGAGGGCGGTCCCTTAGCAACCTGTAGCTCCCTTACGCTGTGTTTTTATAGTTGGTCGCTGGATATTTTTTGCCAGTATATGCCTTTGACTGTGTCTGTTTATTGTATTGAGTCACTATTGAGCCTCTATTTTATTAAAACACTTCAACACCACCTGTCTTCATTTCACAGTGAACCCAATGAACCACCATCTTCCTCCTCCTCTTCTCCTCTTCCTCCACACCTTCCTCTTCCTCATCTTCCTCCTCCTCTTCCGGTAGTCTAGTAGTAGCAGCATTCAAAAAGTTGATGGTATCTCTGTTCCTTTACGAAAACCAGAAAGAGCAAAGGCAGAAGCAGCAAGAGGAGGCAACCAGAAGCAGAAGAACATGAGAGGTTTCCTTTGCTGCCAGTGGAGAATCCACCCAGTAGACTCTAATAAATGAGAGCTCTTTTACAGTCTGCGCTGAGAACATCAGTCTTGTTACAAGAACAGCTGAAATCTTATTGGGGGGAGGGCGGATCCTGCCATCCGTCAAGGAGCTCGACGTAACACAGAGGATAATTTATTTGCACTTCATTGATACACCACCTTTCAACTAAAAAGACCCTCAAGGCAGTCAGCACTGAATTTATCCCCTCACTTTATTCTGAGACAAGGCACTCCATCCCTTCCTTAGCCACGCAAGGTTTTTTCATTGATGGAATGAAGTCATCTCATATATATGCATGTCTTGGGCTTTCTTGTGAAAATGTGAGAAATTATTTGGGCGTTTTCACACACACACACACACACACACACACTGAATAGTGCGCTTTCAATCCACTCTCAGTGCACTTTGCAGGTGGATTTTACTGTACAAAATGGCAAAACCCACTTTAAAATGATTGCTAAAGCGCACTGGAAGTGGATTGAAAGGATAGTATTCAGAATGTGCACAAATGCCCAGTAAGAAATACTGGGGTCCAGTGGGTAGACTGGCAGAACCAGATTCAGATCCTCACTTTACCAAGAAGCCCATTAGGACAGGCGTTCTCTCTCACCCGAGCCTACCACACAGGATTGTTTTTAAGGCTACTAACCTCCATACAGGGTCTGGAGTTCATCTGGAATTACAGATGATTACAGATTATGGAGATCAGTTCCCTTGGAAGAAATGGCAATTTCAGAAGCAGGACTTTATGGCATACCATACAGAGTCTGGGAGAAACTGCATTCCTAGAGTGCCCACCCATCCCCAAACTCAACCCTGCCTAGTAGGGTCACCAGCCATCAGAGGGCAACCATTGGGGGGTGAGGATGGGAAACGAAGTGACATCACTTCCAGAAAATACCTGGAAGTGACATCATCACCAGCATGATATCATTGTGTCACTCTAGGATTTGAACAGAAGTTTATGGTAAAACCATAGAATTATGGCTGACTCCTAGAGTGTTGGGTCAGTGTCACTCCAGCAATATAATGTCCTTTCTGGGTATTTGCAATGGTGCGATGCCACTTTTTAAAACAAAATTCCCCCTCTGGCCCTTGTTAGGCTGGTGGGCAACAGAGGTGGAGGCCAAGAGGCACCAGTCCCCAGATCTCCTGGAATTTCCCAAGCGGGAGTTGGCAACCCTAGCTATTGTTCACACACAAATACACTTCAAACTCAGAAAACTGCAGTGAGAAATGCAGTTAATGAATTGTACCAGTAGTGTATATATGCTCTGCTGTCAATTGTGATTGTAGGGAACATGGAAATGTATATGCGTTATGTGCCATCCAGTTGCTTCTGGCTTATGGCAACCCTATGAATTAATGATCCCCATGGAACATGGAATTTTGAATTATGGTGCTGGAGAAGACTCTTGAGAGTCCCTCGGACTGCAAGGAGATCAAATCAGTCAATCCTAAAAGAAATCAACCCTGACAGCTCCCTGGAAGGCCAGATACTGAAGCTGAAGCTCAAATACTTTGGCCACCAAATAAGAAGGGAGCACTCACTGGGGAAGCCCCTGATGCTGGGAAAGATTGAAGGTCAAAGAAGAAGGGGACAACAAAGGATGAGATGGTTAGACAGTGTTATCGATGCAACTAACATGAAATTAAGCAAACTGCAGAGTACAACGGGGTCACAAAGTGTCGGATTCGACTGTGCGACTGAACCACAACAACAAATGGAACATGTAAATGGCATATCTATTTATTTACTTGCTTGTTTGTTTATGGCAGAACATTTAACAGCCCTGTTTGTTGTGCCAAAATTTTCCCTAAGGGGAAGAGTATTTCATTGTGTAAGAAATATTACAGCTGTGACTCAGTTCCTCCTAACTTAGCCTCCCATCACTGTCCCTGTACAGGTGTTTCTGCCTCTGAGCTCAAATGAATTTTCTAAACAAACCTGAAATACATTCTCGGCACTTGTCTGATTACAAAACCCCCAAGAGTCTAGGAAGGATGTGGACATGAATTTGTATGTATCTTTTAATTGCCACACTTAGATTCAAAGGTTTGGCTGAAGACAGGTGCCTGGGGACTGCGGTACAAAATAGCCAAGGCAGAGCTCGTTGTGTGTGCCGGGTGACAGTGTTATACAATTGTTGAAAGTCATTTAGAAACTCTGTCGCAAAGTAAACAAACATCCTTGGTGGAGAAGTTGGTGAAATAAAAGATTTGTCTGCTTTACTCACAGCACTGAAAAGAACATTGGGTGGGCATCATGAATTTCCACTTCTACCAAGGAAGCCCTCTGGGCAATGTTGGCCATAACCCTGAGCCTGGCCTGCCTCACAGGGGTATCGTTGTAAGAGCATGGAGGAGGGCAGAATGAATATTCTGAGCCCTTTTGAGTCCCAACTGTGGGGATAAAAGTGGGATATAAACAAATAAAAGCATGAATGCATGTGCAATAAATATATATCCTGGCTCTCGGGTAAACTGAGGCAATTGACAGTTAAAATGGTTGGATGAAGAGTGCTAAAGCTATAAGGTGGGTCACATCATGCATGGCTTTTGTCCAGGATACTCAACATAACCTTTCAGTGGTCTAAGGTCACCTTTTAATTGGAGATGCTTTATCTCTAAGCTATGGCCCCCTCCCATCATAATTCTATGGGAATGAACAGTTATTTTCACTTCAAATCCTGTTTCCTCATACTGTGTTTTTCATAAAATGCACATTTTTTTCATTATTTTTGTATTAATAGATTATCGTTATACACAGGGCTCATTTCATAGCAGGAGCTCCTCTGCATATTAGGCCACACACCCCTGATGTAGCCAATCCTCCAAGAGCTTACAGTAGCACCTGTAAGAAGAGCTCTGTAAGCTCTTGGAGGATTGGCTACATTAGGGGTTTGTGGCCTAATATGCAAAGGAGCTGCTGCTACGAAATGAGCCCTGGTTATACATACATGATACATTCAAATGATGTACCCCTTGTGCATAAATTGGACACAAAAAACAACAAAGTATGATCTGAAGACAGAACTTTGACTCTGGAAAGTTCACGTGCCCAAAATCTTGTTGGTGTCTAAGGTGCTACCAGACTCAGATCTACCTGTTCTACTGCAGACCAACAGGGCTACCTTTGAAATGATCTTCACAAAGCATACGTTTCCAATACACACCAAACTGACACCACCAGCAGCAAAAAATGAAAGGATCAAAGCTGTTGCCAAAAATCATAAATGAACAAGAAAAGAATAAACAGAAACCAGCAGTCACTTATCCCTGCTTGTTGGACTTCTCTGCTAGAATAATACCAGGTTTTGTTGACGAAGAATTCTGAGAAACTCTACAACACAACTGTCTCCTTAAACTATCTCTTGGTCCAGTCAAAGGTCTTTCATTGATCTGGTTCCTTTGTGCTACTTAAGTGCTTCCTGCTCTGCCTATGCCCTGACCAAAATTACAACCTCGGGTATTTAAAATTACAGGAATGCCTGGAGTACACTTGGCTTGGAGGCCAAGAAGTTGAATGGTACGAATCATTCTATTTGAGCTCGCTGCAGCCCTTTGCTGATTCAAGCTAACTCACAACCACTGGCTTTCATCTGGGTTTGAGGGCCACTAAAGCCAATTTTCCGGCTTCAAGCTACGAACATATCAACCACAGCATGTCCAAGCAGCCACCTCAGAGCATCAATTTGAGTAGCAGCAGAAAACCAATAAAGCTGGGTCACTGCTAATCTGTGACATGCCTTGTTCTCAGCTTTATCTGGCGTGTGATGTTTCTTTCAACCCTAGGGAGTCCAAACGTCATCCCCACTACTAGACACAACTCACACAGCAGTTTCGTCTGACTCCCAGACAGTGTTCCCTCTAAGCTGAGTTAGTGTGAGCTTGCTCAGTTTTTTAGCCTCCAGCTTACACATTTTTGTCTTGGCTCAGGAAGGATGGCTCCAGAGCAAACTGATTGATGCAGTAGCCAAATTGCTCCCTCACAACTTTAATGCCAGTAGCTCACCAAGTAGAATTTTTGCTCAGAGCTTAGAGAGAGCATTGCTTCCAGACCATACTAGTTCTTAGGGCTGTCAGGGCCCCCCCGGGTGGGTTTCACACCAAAATGGCCCCCAATCCACTGGTCTGGATCAGGCCGGCGCGGGGAATCCCGACCCCAAAGTGCCCAGTTCGGGCTGACGTGCCCAGCATGATGATATCACCTGTAAGCGACATCATTGCACTGGGCTCATTGCCGGCTGATGCTCTAGCAATCAGCCTGAAAACTCTATGGAAACCATAGAGTTTCCATGCTGATTGCTAGAGTGTCGGCCAGCAATGTGCCCAATGTGAGGACATCCTTTTCAGGTGATATCGTCACAATGCACAAAGTGCACGCACAAATGTCTCAGAACGGGACCAACGCTCCCCCGCTGTGGAAGGTAAGTCACTTGGCAACCCTACCAGTTCTATCCTAACAAGTATTACAGATGGGCAAATGATTTTATTTCTTTTCCATTTCCATTTTGTTCTTGCTTCTGACATTGTTCCTATTTTTTAATGGTGCAGTCCTAAGGAGAGTTACACCCTGCTAAGCCTACTGAAGGGTATAGCTCTGCTTAAAACTGCATTGTTAACAGTGATTCCAAGCTTAACCTATTTAAATCAATGAGCTTAGACTGGGGTAATTCTAAACAGAATTGCACTGTAAACCTGCCATCCTACACCGATGAGAGCTAGTTTGGTGTAGTGGCTAAGAGTGGCAGACTATAATCTGGAGAACCTGGTTTGATTCTGCACTCCTGCACATGAAGCCAGCTGGGTGACTTTGGGTCAATCACACAGGTCTCTGAGCTCTCTCAGCCCCCCAAAAATGTCTAGCTCACCATCTAGTGGTACATAATGCTAAAAGGGCTAGAGCTGAAGGCTGCCAGACAATTTTAGGATCTCCTGGCTATACCACACACACAATGCCAGATATACTACTATAACAACACAGCTGTACCTGGGAGTAGCCCCACTGAACATAGCGTGACTTTCTTCCGAATAGGCATGTGTAGGATTGTATGGTATGTTGTCAACATCCCACCAATTATTTCAACTATCAAAGCAAGTTGGATTCGAGTTAAGGTAAAGTAACACCTTAGAGACTAACAAGAGTTTCAGGGTATGAGCTTTCGAGAGTCAAAGCTCCTTTTATCAGATACCTGATGAAGGGACTTTGGACTCTCAAAAGCTTCTACCCTGAAAATCTTGTTGGTCTCTAAGGCGCTACCAGGCTCCTATCTAGCTCTTCTACTGCAGACTGAAAGGCTACCCTCTGAAACCAACTTTCAAGATGTGTTTGAAGAATGAATTGAAAAATGATCTTGTTACCTTGTGTCACAAGTGGTTGCGAGCACCATGACCTGGACAGCCCCGGTGAGCCCAGTCCCATCAGATCTTGGATCAACAGAGTCAGCCCTGGCTAGTATTTGGATGGGCAACCTCTAAGAAATACCGGGGGCATGACCAGTGTTCCCTCTAAGCTGAGTTAGTGTGAGCCAGCTCACAGTTATTTAGCCTCCGGCTCTTGCATTTTTGTCTTCGCTCAGGAGGGATGGCTCCGGAGCAAACAGCAGCCAAATGCTTGCTCACAACTTCAATGCCAGTAACTCACCAAGTAGACTTTTGGCTCACAAGACTCTGCCGCTTAGAGGGAACATTGGGCATGACGCAGAGGCAGGCAATAGCAAACCACCTCTGAAATGCCTCTTACCTTAAAAACAAGTCTAGCCTGCCACCTAGTGGTATATAATGCTAAAAGAGCTAGAACGTCTGACTGCCAGACAATCTTAGGATCTCCTGGCTATACTGCACGCACTTGCCATACAACTATTAATTAACTGATTGGTTGCTGCCAGCGGGTGATGCTTGATTTGTCACAAGATCTTTTTCCTGGATTTTACTAAGCGGCATCTCTGAATGTTTAACCAATGAATCCTTGTGTACATTTGGATTTTGTGTGTGTTAATATTTTGTTAAGTATTTTTCATGATTTTATAAGGCATTTTTTCCCTCCAGTTTCTCAATACTATTCTTGAGGCAGTATCAGCTTGATACCAATATCAAGCATTAGCTTATATTAGCATAACAAAGACAGGCGGCTCCTGTCTGGTGGAATGAGCTCTTGGAGGAGATCAGGGCCCTGCAGGATCTTAGGCAGTTCCGCAGGGCCTGTAAGATGGAGCTCTTCCGCCAGGCCTTTGACTAGGAGCCGCCACCACCAGCACTACCCCTTTGTGAGTAACACCACCGATGAGGGCTGGCCCAAAATGCAGCCCAGGCCTGATGGTCATGGAGGGCCAAACCCCAAGCCTGATTGGAAGCCATCTGAACATCGACGATTATTATATCTGGAAGCACTTTATTTTTTTAAATTATTCGTACTGTTTTATTAATGTTGTTCTATTTGAAATGTTTTTATGCTGTACTGAGTTGGCACTGAGTGCCCTTGTGAGCCGCCCTGAGCCCACTTGCGGGGTAGGGTGGGGTATAAAAATGAAATATAAATAAATAATAAATAAATAAGAAGAATAGGCTTAATGCATGCCATCTTGTATAAGGACATATTTACCCATGCAGTAAAACTGCAGACTACAACTTCTCCCCGCCCCCCCCAAAAAAAAAACCTGTAGAAAAAGAAATTGGGATGCCATGAATTATAACTTGCCATTTCTCTTAGTTGGAATGCTTTCACAAGGCAAAGGGACTGTTAAGGGAACAAGAGCTTTGTAATGATCCTTCCATCTTTGCCATCTGGGAATGATTCTTACTTTCAGCCCTCACTATGTACAGTCTTAATCATTTTTTTTCCTTTTATCTCTGATGGAACGTCTTATCATGCTGGCAATATATGGCTCAGTTCCTTCGTGCACCCAACAAAATAGCTTTTCCTGTAACAATTCTTTGTACCCTAAGGGAGAGGCTGAAGACCAATGTCCCCTATTCTGTTTGAAGAGCCAGCCGTGACGGCATTGAGGAACAGCAGAAGTCTACCACTCAGTGGCTTGACTAGAAATAATAATTATGTGGATTTGTTTGTATACTGGAAGGGGAAAAAATGTTGGGATGGCAGCCTTCCTGGAATTAAGGTAAAGGCTTTTGTGAGGCAAGATCGACAATCCACAGAGGACAGAGCCCCCGTTAAGTCTTCCCAAATTGTTTTGAGATACAAATCATGAGAGACATAGACAGTCATAACACTCAAGTGTCATCAACCACATAATGAACACATCCTTTTGAAAGATGTGTTGGCCAGGCTCCAGAGACAGCTCAGAAGCGCTGGGAGGGTCTAGAAGACAAATTGCGAGGGGAAAAACTACATGTATTGGGTATAGTTTGCCTACAGAAAAAGAAGAAAAAAGGGAAATATTGTAACATAAATCCTATTGTGTAGTGCCGAGTACAGACCGAGCTACTGCCGAATTAACAACTAAAGGTGGTTATTCAGTGGACACCAATGGCAAGAACACACTTGCTCAATAGGCACTAATGACAAGAAACTGAATCCTTAACGGACACTAATGCCAAGAATATGGTCCTTTAATGGACACTAGTGGTGAGAAGATGATTGTTCAATGGCTTTTGATGTCTAATTTACGACTGGTGTAGGATGGAGGTGGTGACTGGATGTATGCGTGCATGTGCAACTGGACAGAAACAGTACTATGTGGCTGGCACAAGGGAAAGAAGACTGATTTCGCACAAGCCGCTACTCCGCCCCCGCTCTTCCCTTTCCTCCAATTGCATCCATCAATTTCCCACTATGTGCTGCATGGCCACATTTTGAGCCACAGCTTCACCTGATTTCCCCCGTGTCTTGTCGATCCTGGTTTGTTTGTTTTTTGAGAATCTAGAAGACGTGGAAAAAATTGGGCGAAGCTGTGGGTCAAAATGCAGCCATGCAGCACATAGTGAGAAATTGATGGATGCAATTGGGGGGAAAGGGACAAGCGGGAGTGGAGCAGTGGCTTGTGCGAAATTGGTCAAAGTCTTTTACTACAGGCTATGTGGTTTTGAAGGTATGTTCCTTGTTGTTTTGGAGGACTGATGCCACTTCACAGACTAGCACCATGTGCCACTGCCAGTCTGTCTGACCCATTGCCTCCTCCATCTTGCATATTTATAAACAGCCAGACGTTTCAAAAGAGGCTCTCTTCTCAAAGAAACAGTGCCATCCAAATAAAATTTTCACACTTCAAAACCCATTGACATCATTGGACTTGGAATGATGTAACTCAACTTAGGATGGCACTGTAATCCTGTAAAAATCAGCGCTGTTTAAAATGCCATGGAAGGGTCTTCCATTTAGGGTCGGGGGGGGGGGGTGAAACAACAGCCCTGTGCAGATGTTGGTGGGTGGGTGAGAAGGAGAGAAGGAAGCAGGAACAGGGAAGGAGCTGTGGGGGCTTTCAGGGAAAGGACAGAATAAGTAGTGGGAGGGGAAAATGAGACGCCCACCTCAATTCCTTGTCAGTTTCTACTATTTATTTATTTATTCATTCATTCATTCAAATTTGTACCCCGCCCTCCCTGGTGAGGCAGGCGCAGGGCGGCTTACACAATAAAACTTAATAACAATAAATATCATAGACATTTAAAACAATTCATTAAAATTAAATTACACTAATATTAAAGTAATCAACATAAACTATACAATTGTAAACCATTAATATACCAGCTAACATTTTTTTCAAAGAGAGCCAGTTTGACATAGTGGTTAGGAGCGTGGACTGTAATCTGAGAGAACCAGGTTTGATTCCCCACTCCTCCACATGCAGCTGCTGGTGTGACCTTGGGTCAGTCACAGTTCTCTCCGAGCTGTTCTGGAAAGAGCAGTTCTCTCTCTCAGCCCCACCTCCCTCACAGTGTCTGTTGTGGGGAGAGGAAGGGAAAGGAGATTGTAAGCCGCTCTGAGATTCCTTCAGGTAGTGAAGGGTGGGGTATAAATCCAATCTCCTCCTCCTCCTTCTACAACAGTATCAGTGTGAGCAGTCAAGGAAAAAAGAATGTCCATATAAAGGGCTATTAACTTTGAGGGAGTAAGAGTAGTACCCCCAAAGTTTTTTTTTAAAGAGCATAAGATTTTTCTGAAAAGTCGGGGTGCTTACAGGGGAAAGAGCCCTTGTATTGACGGCTTGTCATGACGTTGGCCGCACATGCCTTTGAGAAATGAATGGCTGATAATGGACGGTTAATATCGTCTCAAAAGCTGCTGATGATTCTAAGGCCCAGGCCAAGAGCACGGCTCCTCCGGATTCCACCTGGGGGGTTGTGTTTCCAGGCAAACGAGCAACAAACAGGACAGGAACAATTAACCATCATTATGTTTCCATCAACACAATATGGGGGGAGCCGTTGTCATTTTAGGTATAAGCTTATCGTTCCGAGCTGTTGCAATTGGAGATCTGGATTTTGCCCCTTAAAATGCAAATAGTCCTGTGCTCTGTTGGTTCGCAACGCAAACAAATAAACGACAACTGTCACATTTATTTCCAATGCTGTTTTCAGTGGCACAGTAATGGCACAGTGGCTATGAAAGATGGTTTGCAGAGTACATGTGAAAACTGCTCCTCCGACTTCTCATCACACTGTAATTCGATCTTACGCAAATACCCACCGCCCACCTGCCATTCCCTAGATTAAGAGAACAGCATCTTGCTTTGCAGATTTGACTCCTACAGGCTCTTTCCGTAGGCCTCCCATTGCATACTGCCCTTCTTGGGAGGCACAAACACCAGACATAAGAGTCTTCTAGGGAAAAGCTCACTTCTCTGGGCCATTCTTGCATAAATCTCACTGCAAAGGGGGGGGGAGCTCCAAACAATGTTTGTTCTGGCAAAAAAGACTGGGTTCAAGAAAGCCATGACTTTAAAAATATTCATTTATAGAAAAATATATGTACGGCATTTAAACTTCTCTTTTTTCTCTCATAAGAATATTAAAAAGAGTCCTGCTGGATCAGACCAGTGGTCCATCTAGTCTAGTCCTCAAGTTTTCCCAGTCTTTTCTGCAATCGTACCCAAATCTGCTTTGTTGAAATGCAAAAGACTGTATTAACCTTGGCTCAGCTGCCATCTAGGTGGGTAAGTCAGGATTGTCCCGGTCTTGCCCACATCAGTACCATTTTCCTGCCCTATTTGCCATGTTGGCATACACACACCCTCCTTGTGGGCCACCAAGTGACTTCTGGGAGGGTTTTTAGAATATCCAAGAGCTTACAGACCTCTTCTTACAGGGGCTACTGTAAGCTCTTGGAGGATTGGCTACATCAGGGTTGTGTGTGGCCTAATATGCAAAGGAGCTCCTGCTATGAAATGAGCCCTGCTTCAGCCACCATGGAAGCTATCCTCCCAGAATAGTGGTATTTCTGAGGCTTGGATTAGTAGCTGTCCCTTCTTTCTTTCTTTCTTTCTTTCTTTCTTTCTTTCTTTCTTTCTTTCTTTCTTTCTTTCTTTCTTCCTTCCTTCCTTCCTTCCTTCCTTCCTTCCTTCCTTCTCTCTCTCTCTTTTCTCTCTTCTTTCTTTCTTGCCTTCTGACATACTTCCAGTTATGTCAGGGGGTGTGGCATATGCAAATAAGTTATGCTAATGAGTTGTGCTAATGAGCTTCTGCAGCTCTTTTTCTATGAAATGACCCCTGACAACAACAGTTAATATTACTACTACTTCAGCATCCTGATAAACTCCAGTCCATGCCCATATGTGATGCCTACAATGCCGAAATGACACTTCTCCATATGAGAACCTCCCTGTTCACTAAAGTGGAGGGAGCATTTCTATGTAGAGTTGGGCCGATGCCTTCAGAAGGCTGGTTGGAGGAACAAGGACCTTTCCAGGGGACGGGGTCATTTTGCTGCAGCCATGGCACAAGCAGGCATTCCCCCGCCGGGGGGGGGGGGCTGACATGGACTCCTGGAGCTGAGCTCCCCCTAGCTCCTGCTCAAAATGACCCTGGTTGTTGTTATGGTTACTATTACTCCATTTATAGCCAGCCTTGCTCACTGAGTTTCAAGGTAGATGGCAAAATATTATAAAAACCATTTCATTAGCAAAGATCTCTAATGAAAAAGATCTCTAATGAAATCAGCAAAGATCTCTAATGAAAACCAAACAATGTAACAGGGTTAGGACTGGAAAACTGGAAAACAGTGCAAGCAAAAAATATATATGTATCTGTCTAGGGCAATAAATCTGCCTAAGGTTTGACATACGATACTGAAGTGAAGTCTACAAAAACAGAATACATTCAGCCATAGTACACTAAACATTGCCATACACTGTAACACTATCCCTTATAGAAGCTGATCCATGACAGTTCTGATCCCTTTATAAGGATGCCCTCCTGAATAGTTCTGTTTTGCTTTTTCTGCAAAAGGATAAAGTGTGAGGGCATCCCCAATAGCCCAAGGCATAAACAGGCAGTTGCCAACATGCATGAATGGGCAGTTGCCAATTTTACCTGTTTTCAGGGTGGCATGGCACCATCAGAAGGCTTCACGCAGAGGAGTGCAGCGCTCGCAGCAGAACACAACAGGAGTGTGTGTGGGTCCAAGGCCACTAAGGGCTTAGTAGGTGAGAGCTTGGACTTTCCACTGAACCTGGTAACTGACTGGTAACCAATGGAACGACTGCAGAGGGGGAGTGATATGCACATTTCATTTAGTGCCCGATAGTAGCCAGGCCGTGGTGTTCTGTACAACTGGAATGTCCAAATTGTCTTTAAAGACAGACCCATGGAGAATGCATTACAGTATTCTAGGCTCAAGGGAACTATAGCATGTGGCCACATCAGGCAGATCAATGTAGTAAGCCATGGTTTTTTGGTTGTTGTTATTGTTGCTGTTTTGCAGTTGCAGCAGCTTGCTAGTAAAGTTGGATCTAGCACCACCTCTAGTAGGTTTGCCAGTCCCCTCCCACTGGAGGCAAGGATTCCCCTGCCACCAGGCCCACCCCCTGCCACCAAACAGCTGGTTGGGAGGGGGACTTACCAGAAACAGGAGGGAGGTCCAAGCTATGTTGCCAGTAACATGGTGACATCACTGCCAGCATGTACCAGAAGTGACATCATTCATCATGTAGGCTATGTCAACTAGGGTTGCCAGGTCTGGGTTGGAAAATACCTGGAGACTTTGGGGGTGGATCCAGGAGAGGGCGGGGTTTGGGGAGGGGAGGGGCCTCAGCATAGTACAATGCCACAGAGTTCACCCTTCAAAGCAGCCATTTTCTCCAGGAGAGCAGATCCTGTCAGCTGGAGATCAGTTGTAAAAGCAGGAGATCCCCAGGCCCCACCTGGAGGCTGACAACCTTATATGTCATGGCACCGCTCTGGTAGAGCTTGAGCCTCCCTCCCACTCCTGGTAAGTAGTCTACGCCTCCCTCCTACTCCTGTTAAGTCTCTTCCATTCCCCACCAGTTGCCAGAAGGGACTTGGCGACCCTAACTCCTAGGCACTTAAGTCACCTGGACCCTTCCAAAAACGGGAAGCACCATGGCCTTCAGAACCTCAGCCTTTCCAACCTCCTAGTTTTAGCCATACAAGCTTAAAAACATTGAACATTAGACTGCAAAGTAACTAGCTAGCAAAGCAGCCGTAAAAACAAGATGCAATCATGAGCAACAAGGACCTTTTGGGGGATCTGTTCAGTTCATCGGCTGCAGAATGGAGACTATGCTGACTTATCACATTGCTGTGTACTTTCTGAATGCCTTTGTAAGGACATCAGAAGATATATTTAAGGAGATATTAATTCTATCCAGAGACAACAATAAAAGATTTATGCTTTTTATCTGACAATAGATCCGCCTTATCAGAAGCAGCAGCAGAACAGATAGACTATTAATCTAAAAAGCCAAGCTGGTTGTCTTTAATGAGCTGGCAATATGTTTGATTTGTGTCCAGTTACGAGTTCATAAACTGTTTTCAGATGAACCATAGCTCTGGAGTGCTATGATTATTATTCAGAAACCTTAGGCACAGATTAAAGGCCTCATTCTGGGTTTATCAGGATGTTGGACAAAGAGTGGTATTTTCCTCCTAAAACTAAAAATCGGGAACTGGGCTGTGAAGTAACTAGCAAGCAAAGCCAAGAGGGAGGGAAAAAAGAATCTAATAGCATTAGCAAAGGAAATGAAATATAGAATCTTCTTCTGTTGTATATTCACTTGAAGCATTTTTTTCCCTTTTTTGTAAAAGACATTCTTCAATGTCCCATCAGTACTTAAGAAAAGAATCAGTAGCTAGGGGTGGCATTCAGCTATAACTGAGCTGAAAAAAATAGGCAAAAAATAACATTATTTTTGGCTATTTCTTCAGCAGAATACAGATCTGAATATTTTTTTCAGCTATCCAAAATAGCTGAGTCCCAAAATATTCAGGATTTTTTTGGAACTGCCAGATAGCTGAAGTTAAATGCCTTTCAGGTGAACTCTCCACTTGGAGAAGGTGTTTAAAGAGACTACAAGCCCTTTAAATGTCTTCGGAGTTCACTCTCAGCTTGCTGAATGCATTTAAAGGGACTGTAATACCTTTAAACATCTCTTCCCCTCCATTGAAAGCAACGGCGGATGAGGGCACCTTCTTTGAAGGCCCACAGAATTGGACCCCCGATCCAATATTATTGAAACTTGGAGAGTTTTTTTGAGGAGAGGCACCAGCAGCTATGCCATAAATTTGGTGCCTCTACCTCAAAAAATACAGCTCCCCAAGCCACCAGATACCTCCAGTTTAATTCTCCATTATATCCTATGGTGACCATTGACCATAGTGGTCTCCAAAGGATATAATGGAGCAAAAAAAATGGGGGTTCCTGAAAAATCCCAAATCCAAATACCATAAGGGTACTGAAATTCAGCAATATTGAAAAATACTGATATTTTTCAGTTATTTTTTTGTTATTTGTCAGGTTAGGGTATATTGAACCGGGTATATTGAACCTTGAAAAATACTGATATTTTTCAGGTTCAGTATACCCAAACCTGACAAATAATGATTTATTTTTAATGCACACCCCTATCAGTAGCCAGCCTGCAATCTGATGCACATTAACATAGGAGGAGAAGAAGAGGAGACTGGATTTACATCCCGTCCTTCACTCAAAGTCTCAGAGCAACTCACAAACTCCTTTCCCTTCCCCTTCCCACAACACACACCCTGTGAGGTAGGTGAGGCTGAGAAAGCTCTGACAGAACTGCTCTTGAGAGAACACCTCTGCCAGAACTATAGCTTGCCCAAGCTCATCTAGCAGCTGTGAGTGGAGGAGTGGGGCATCAAATCTGGTTCTCCCAGATTAGAGTCCGCACACTTAACCACTACGCCAAACTGGTATTTCCCACTGAGTATAGTGGGGCTGACATCTACCTAAATGTTAAAAGGATTGATTTGTGAATTTTACCTATGCCTTATGAATATTTCTGCACACAGGGAGAAACCCAGTTCTCAATAGATTTGGGCTGGGCTGTCACCAGTATGTGGCAGCTGGTCCTAGGGAGGCTGTAGAAACCCTGAACCAGTGTGTGGAGGAAGTTTTGGAGTGGATGTAGGCTAATAAACTGAAGCTTAATCTCAACAAGACAAAAGTGCTACTGGTGAGCCAAAGGTCTGACCTGGAATTTAAGGTGTCACCTGTTCTGGATGGGGTTGCACTCCCATTGAATGAACAAGCCCATAGTCTGGAAGTGCTCTTGGACCCAGGCCTACTGCTGGATAAGCAGATGGCAGGTGTTGCCAAGAATGCCTTTCACCAGTTTCAACTAGTTAGCCAGTAATGGCCTTTCTTGGGAGGAAAAGATCTCCCCACTGTGGTGCATGCCCTGCTTACATCTCGATTAGATTACTGCAATGCACCCTTGTGTGGGGATGCCCTTGAGAAGGGTTCAGAAACTTCAGCTGGTACCAAATGCTGCAGCCAGGATGTTGACTCTGGTCATAGGGACCATATCACTCCAATCTTAGCCCATCTGTACTGGTTCCCAATTTGTTTCTGGGCAGGTGAGCGGGGGGTCGATCCAGGTTGGGAAACCCTGGAGATTTGGGAATGGAGCCTGAGGTGGACAGGGTCCTCTGTGGGGTACATTTATTTATTTATTTATTTTATACCCCGCCCTCCCTGCGAACAGGCTCACGGTGGCTTACAAGAATCGGTAATACCATAGAGTCCCCCCTCCAAAATATCCATTTGCTCCACAGGAATTGATCTTTGTAGTCTGGAGGTGAGCTTTAATTCCAGGGGATCTCTAGGTGGCATCCCTACCGTCATAGCTCTATGTAGCTTGGCACCAACATGTCTAAAGGACCACCTACTCCCTTATGACCCTACAAAACCACTACAGTCATCTTCAGAGGTCCTGCTTCAGGAGTCCCTGTCTTCTGAGATTAGGCAGGTAGCAACCCAGGGCCTCCTTGGCTGTGGCACCAAAGCTGTGGAACTCTCTTCCCAGGGAGATTTTTCTGTCTCCTTCTGTTGCCATCTTCTACCAGTGAGTGAAGACTTTTTTTTGTTTCATTTGCAATCCCCTCCGTGATTCCTGCTTTCTAACCAATGCTTTTATTGCTTTTTTAATGTTTTGTATGTATTTTAACTGTTTTTAATTGTTTTAATGATGTATGTTGGGGAGAGTTGGTTTTAATGGTTTTAACATGTGATTTTTGTCAATTGTTAGCCACCTTAGCAGCTGCTGTGAGTGTAGAAAGGTAGGATACACATTTTGTAATTAATTAATTAATTAATTTTCCTAATGTGCAGAAAGCTCGATGCAATATTCTGGAGGATACCAGTCTGAGAAATGGATGGAAGTATGGTGGTGCTGACAGTAGGGACAGACGTAGGCAGCACAGGAAGAGATTAATGGTGAGTGGCAATCTGCTGGGGGGCAAGAAGGAGCATCTAGAGCAACATGAGAATAGCCATTCCCTGAATAATGATATCCACTGCTTTACTGGACAGAAAATTCTCCAGAAGGGGCAATGAGGGCTCCATCTTCAACTCTGCTCATCAACAAAAAACTACCTGCCCCAGAAAGAATCGTTCCCTCACCCAACTTTAACCAGGGAGGGTTTGGGCTCTCAATATTCGTTTAGTAGTAAATGCAGGTTGACATGTCACATTGCAAGAAAAGTTGGTACAACCTTTCCAGCTACATTTTATTTACATGAATACACAAAGCTGCCTTATACTGAATCAGATCTTTGGCCTGTCAAAGTCAGTATCGTCTACTCAGACTGGCAGCAGCTCTCCACGCTCTCAGTCAGAGGTCTTTCACATCACCTACTACCTGATCTTTTACCTGGAGGTTCTGGGGATTGAACCTGGGACCTTCTGCATGCCAAGCAGATGCTCTACCACTGAGCCACAGCCCCTCCCCATACAGGAAGGAGACAGAGTTTCTAGACTTTTGCTTACTTAATTCTAAATATCTATTTAGATATTTTAAGAAGTTATTGAGATTATTTTCCTTAGATGAAGGAAGAGACAGAAGTAAAATATTTTCCATTGTGATAGTTTTTAGGTGAGTAGCCATGTTGGTCTCCAATAGAAGACCTAGATTTGAATCCAGGAGCACCTTAGTGACCAACCAGATTTCCAGGGCAGAACCTTTTGAAAGTCAAATCTCTCTTCTGCTGATGCTCAGAACCAGACATCTGGTATCATGCTAGAGCGTTGTGTCAATGGTGTGATGCATCATTGATGAGAATTTTGCCAGAAACATATTTTGCTGTCAAACTTATCGGGATATTTAGTTAGTACAGCAGTTTGCCCAGTCATAGAAGCATTAAATAAATAAATAAATAAATAAATCTCCCAGTAAATAAATCTCCCAAGAAGTTTTTGCCAAAGTAAGACTTTCATTTATTCAAGTAGATTCAGTCACATTCGGGTTTATTTATTTATTTATTTAATTTCTAAACCCCTCTCCCTGCATTCGCAGTCGAAAGGAGACTGAAGAGTACTTTCCCTATCGGAAGTGGCCAGACAATCCGTCATCATGTATATGGAAGTATGAAGGCATTGTTTCCACAGGAGTGACCTGATGAGACGTGAGACTTCATGAAGAGCCATACAGAGAATGGAGGAGAACAAAGAGCACAGAGAGAGAGGAAGGGTAAGAGGGCAGCTCCCAGGCTAAGACAGAGAGAACACATTCAAATACCCTCGGCCAATGCCATACTGACTGCAGAGTCACCCCTGAGTGCCCATAAACCGGCCATAAATCTATGCAGACAGCCACCGAGAGATCAAAGGGAAGTGAAACCTGCATGCAGAGCTCACTCTGTCATGCAGCACTCACGTCTCGAACGGCTGAACTACCGGTCTGCAGTTCAGTGTCTTAACCACTTGAGCCACTGCAGCCCTGCACATACACATAGACACTGCCGATTCAAACTGATTGGCAGGTATTAGCATCACTAAGAACTACTTAGAAGAACACTGATGGGTAGGATTTTATTGAAATGCAGCATTCATTCTTGGCTGATTTATAACATTTGTGAATCGTTCAAAAGTGATTTAATTGTCTATTTAAATAATTACCTGCTCAGTAGCAGGTAAATAATTGTCTATTTAAATAATTACCTGCTCAGTAGGATCAAGGATATAGGGATAGTAAAATTCACTCGGGCTGTATGAGCACCCACATGTGCAAAAAAACAGTTGTGCAATATTGCATGGTTAACAAGGAGTACAGTACAGGGTTAACAAGGAGAAACAACGTGCTGGACACTGATGAACAGACTGACAAATTATCAATTTGGTGGTGAAAATCAGGTCTCTGTTTACAACTGGCAAACAGGATGTAAGCTGAACTGGTGGGTGTTCAAGCATCCCTAGTGACATCACTTTCGGGGATGCCCCAGAAATGATGACATGTCCTTATCCTCCTGCAGTCTTGTGCCACTGGCTGGCAACCATAATATACGGTATTATGCCTGAGTTAGTGAATCCCAAAGTCCCTGGTCCTTTAACATTGGATAACCTTTTAATCCTACAGTCAACAGTTCCTATTTGTAACCTACTATATCAATATGCTTAGGGCACTACAGCAGCAATCCTAAACACACTTTCTGGGGAGCAGGCCCCACTGATTAAACATGCCTCGGTTTGCACTGTGCCACGCCTGTGACTTCAAGTAAGTCTTGTTTCAATTATATTTGTGATATACATATAAAACCCATGGTGGCTAGAATTTTCATTCACATTACAAATGCCTGTTCTCAGTTTTCTCATCTGGATGAACCAGAGGTTGTTAAAATGCTAGACAGACTGAAAGGTAATTTAAAGCTCACATGTGAAAATACCTGTAGGCTGACACAGAGGCCAATGCAACGAATGCAACTTGCTCTGGAGTAAATGCAGTTAGGATCAGAGCCGCATGAGCGAGCCCTCTTTACAGAGAGTACAAAAAGGTACAATGGTGGAAAGTGCCGTCAAGTCACTGCTGACTTATGTTGACCCTGTAGGGTTTTCAAGGCAGGAGACGTTCAGAGGTGGTTTGCCATTGCCTGCCTCTGCGTCACAATCCTGGTATTCATTGGAGGTCTCCCATCCAAATATTGGCCAGGGCTGACCCTACTTAGCTTCCAAGATTTGATGAGATTGGCCCTACTTAGCTATCCAAGTCAAGGCATAAAAAGATATATCCACTATTAAAGTCAGCCTTCCCTCTGACTACCGCTGTGCTATATGAGACAAGAGTGTTCAAGGAAAACCAAAGATTATCTACTTCCATTCAGCTCAAACTGCAAGAAAAGCACCCATGGAAAAAAATTGTAATTGGCTTCAACTTTTAGAATTAGTTTCCTGTTCTTGGGGGAAAAGAACCAGGGGGAATCTTACAAGTCATTGCAAGTGTTGGAAGTTTTACAATGTATACAAAAAAACTGATCAGTAGCTAGCCTTTTAACACTAGTCTTGGGTTCTACTTCATTATCACTTGCTCCAGCCTCAGAAAACCATTTCCTGCAGGTTTTTATGTAGTCAGACCTTCATTTGGGGACTGGCCTGATATAACACAAGTTTTGAAAGTGGCCAGGAAACAGAGGAGCAAGCTGGGTCTCCTAGGTCCTAGTTCAGCATATTAACCACTTCATCAGATTGGCTGTCTGTCAGTCATAGCAATTCCTCCCGTCTCTATTGATAACATAGGGAAAGGCCCCAGGAATAGCTGTAGATACATAATTTGCCAGTAATAACCCCTTCCTAACATATGTAAAACTTTTTCACCAGCTGAATGAGTTCAGCAGATAGGTTCCACACATCCACCCTTTCTCTAAAAAGAATATGAGCACAAGGTGATACAAAGTGCCCTGCTGGGGAAACCCAAAAGCCCTCCAAATCCAGGATACCATTTCCCACAGTGGCTGGCCAGATGCCCCATGAAGGCTACAAGCAGGGGACTGAGGCTGAAGTCTCTCCTTATTGTTGCCTCACAGCAACTGATATTCAGAGGTACATGACTTCTGAATGTGGAGATTCCAATAAGAATGCTCTTCTAATTAAAGCTAGTATCCATTAAACTCTCTTCCCTTTTACCTGTGGAGTTAAGGAAGGTTACATAGCTGATAGGAAAAGATATAAGCACTCCAAAAAAATCACATCCAAACTCTGCCCAGAAACAGGCTGCAGTCACATGAGCAGTTTGCCGCAATATAGTAGCCAATAAGCACCAGTAATAACCACAATATAGTTGTTGTTGTTGTTGTTGTTCAGTTGCACAGTTGAGTCCAACTCTTCGTGACCCCATGGACCACATCACGCCAGGCCCCCCTCTCTTCCATTGTGCTCCGGAGTTTGCTTAATTTCATGCTTGTTGCATCGATAACACTGTCTAACCATCTCCTCCTTTGCCGCCCCCTTCTTCTGTTACCTTCAGTCTTTCCCAGCAACAGGGTCTTCTCCAGTGAGTGCTCCCTTCTCATTGGGTGGCCAAAGTATTTGAGCTTCAGTTTTAATATCTGGCCTTCCAGGGAACAGTCAGGGTTGATTTCTTTTGGGATTGACTGATTTGATCTCCTTGCAGTCCAAGGGGTTCTCAAGAGTCTTCTCCAGCACCATAAAGAATCTATTATTCGGCACTCGACCTTCCTTATAGTCCAACTCTTGCAGCGATACATTACTACTGGGAATACCATGGCTTTGACCATATGGACTTTTGTTGGCAGAGTGATGTCTATACTTTTTATTATACTGTCTAGGTGACTACAGTATAGTAGTCAGTAATAAAAAGGTAATGACCTTTGTGTATTTAAAGAGCATGGTCAGACCACAACATCTGGAGGAGTTGTTTTTGACCCCCTCTCCTGTTTCTGTATCAGAGTTGCTTTTTGAGAGCATCCCATGATTGATATAAGGGTAAATGCACTGAAGTCAATGTAAATCTGCACTTTACACCCCTCCCCCATGTATTTCAAGGAAGAGAGGTGAAGGGAAGGAGGCTGAGAGGGGCCTGACTGCTAGGCAGAGGTATTGTGGAGCTGCCATAAAGGAGATAGAGTGCTGGATACATGCCTATGTGCATGGGTGAACGATCAAAAAAACCCGGGATGCTGCAACAATCTGATTGACCATGGGGCAAGTGTGCAGTGAAGCCAATTCAGGATTGGATGCCTGATCAAAACTTCCCACAATTATTTAAAACGCCGCAAACAGAGGCATGGCCAGATTGCACCAAGCCTCCTATGTGACTGCAGTCACAGAGGACTATACAGCTGAGTGCCATCTGAAATAGTTTTCCAACCCACCATAGAACCTGTTGCATCAGGGCTTTATAAGGGCCTTTCTGCCTAACATAAGGGACAGCAACGCAGAGCCTGCAGTTCCTCATATTGTTACATTCAGCCAAGGAAAACCGGATAAACTCAGCAACTTCTGAGTTAGGGGGTATGAAGTAAACATCTTTCCCCCTTCCTTCTTACCTTGGGAAGAAGCACAGGAGTAAACAGGAGAGGAAGTCTTGGGATAAGCCAGCCCCATAACCAGAAATTTTGGGTTGGTGGGGCATGGGGAAAATTTGTGGGGCAGCAGGGGAGGGGGGGCACTCGTATGCCTTCCCTAAACTCCAAGTGGTGATTTCATTGCTTGGAGTTCAGGCGCGGGCAGCCCTCACTTGAAAAACACCATTGTGGGCCTGTTGTAGGGCATGCCTCACATTTGAGGGGGCGGAGCCCCAAAATGCCCTGTTGTAGTATGGGCCTGGGATGAGTTGCGATCAGAGCTTTTGTTCCTTCCCTTTGTTACAGGTATTTAAGCCTGGCCACAGCCAAAGACTCTGCTAGCAGGCGAGGAAGTCTTGGGAACATCTCTAGGAGCTGAGATCTGGGTTAAGTTTGTTAAGCTTCCATTGTCTCTTTTGTCATAGTTATTTATTCCTGGGCATGGCCTGAGGGTCTTCTTGCAGGAGAGAAACATCAATGACAATTGAGTAACATTTGAACTGAGCTTCTGTTCCATATTTTGCTTCAATTATTTAAGCCTGGGAATCAACGGAGGCTCTTCTAGAGACCCAATTTGGTGTAGTGGTTAAGTGTGCGGACTCTAATCTGGGAGAACCGGGTTTGATTCCCCACTCCTCCACTTGCACCTGGCTGGATGACCTTGGGCAAGCCATAGCTCTGTACCAGCTGTTCCCTCAAGGACAGCTTGGGAAAGAGCTCTCTCAGCCCCACCTACCTCACAGGGTGCCTGTTGTGGGGAGGGGAAGGGAAAAGGAGTTTGTAAGACTCCCTTGGGGAGAGTTTGTAAGACTCTGAGACTCCCTTGGGGAGTGGAGGGCGGGGTATAAATCCAATCTCGTCTTCTCTTCTTCTTCTTCTTCTTCTAGAGGGGAGGAAGTCTTGGGAACATCTCTGACTGCTGAGATCTGGAGTGAGTTTTGTTATAGGTAATTAAGTGGAACATCCCTAGAGCATTTACCACCTTCTCCTCCACTTACCATCTGCCTGTGGAAGGCACAAAAGGGATTCTCTAAGGGATTTACTATTGTTTCCATATACTCTCCATCTGCACAGCAAAGAAGAGCAAAACTGTATAATTTTAGCAAAGATGTCACCAGTTTCCATGAATGTAGTGCACATTTTCTCTTTATTATTATTACAGAGCTCAAACATGATTTATATGAAGACTCTGAGATGCAGGTCAAAGCAGACTCACCAAAAATAGTGGTAAACCCCAAGCAGAAAAATGACCAGCTCCAAGGCTTATATGGGCCACTGGGGATTTGATAAAAAGCACAGCTTCTGAACCACGAAAATTAATCCCATTTTTTCTTGCTTCTCAGAGACTAAAGTATTTAGTAAGAAACTCCTGAAAGAGTTAATGCAGTAAATAATACATTTTGAACACCTAATCCTATAGTATTGTTGACGGTGCAGACAAGATTGTTTCATGGAAGCCATTTGAGGTAAATGACGACAATCCCATCTTCCTATGCCCGTTCCATATTTTTGGCTGCTGCTTAGAGAAATGGAAATGTACAACATGATGATTCATATCATGTATTCCCATAACTATGCCCTGCAAGGGCAAAGTTCACAATGGTTTTGCCATTTTTGGCATCAACCCCATCTTGAGCTTTCCCTTTCTCCCTGGTAGTTATGGGAACTCACATCACCACGGTTTACATTCCCCTCCTCCCCCACCAGAAGCATGTGAGTCAATATTTCCCTGTCCCTTACCTCCAAGTGGCAGCCAATGGTGTGCAAAGGAGACAGGGAGACTTGCAACATAATGATCACAGGGTGAACTGGCCCTGTAATTAACTGGGGAAGTTCCTGATGGGACACTGCTGACTAGGAGCTGACTAGGAGATCCACCGCTGACTAGGAGCGAGCTGAGGCAAGCAACACCATAGTAGCCATTTGGCTCAGACCTGAGCCATATGATGATGGTGACGGGTGTAGACAGGGGGTCCCCAAACTTTGTTAGCCTATGGGCACCTTTAGAGTTCTGACACAGCATGGTGGGCACAACCACAAAGTAGCTGCCTTGGGAGGTGGAGCCAGCCACAAAATGGCTGCCACCGTGAAAGAACATTGTGCTGTGGTGGCAGCTGCTGCCAAAGCAACATTTTTTAAAAATCTGGACAGCCAATCAAATCTACAGTGGCCAATAAAAAGCCCCACCCACCTGACCCAACCAGCTTTCTTAAAACACTTGGTGGGCATCCGGAAAGGTGTCTGTAGGCACCATGGCACCATTTTGGGGACCCCTGGAGTAGACTCACTCATCAGATGAGCTTACACCCATCACCAACATTGCCACAGCCAGCACTGCAGGGGCCACTCAGCTCAGCTTGCTTTGGAGCTGCATTAATATCCCATTGTGCTCCTGATGACATCACATCATGCTTTTACAAAACTGTATGTTATGCGTCAGGATTCATCCACATATCATTGGGTATTGTGCTATTGTTGAGTTTTGGTGTTCCCTCCCATCTGGGATAGTCTTGCCCACAAAGGAACATCCAGTTGTGAATGATTACTGTGGTGCCACAATAGCACAATACTGAAGAATGTGTAGATGCAGCCTTGGAGAAAGGAGCTTCCATTGCTGGCGGCAGTCTTGTACTCACATCACAGATGGTTACAACTTAAGCTTTCTAGAAGCAAGAATGGAACATGGATGGATGGATGGATAGATGGATGGATGGATGGACTGACCAACAGTAATTTCTAGAGCTGGTTTGATATTTTTGACTCCATTAGGGACTCAAGTTAATATCTGAAGTGAGAAGAGGAGACTTGCTTCACCAGGCAATGGGCCTTTCTTAAAGGCAGCCCTGCACAGACTCTAGTATTCATCTTTCTGGAGGCCTGTTCTACTACTCAAGCCAGTTGGTGGCTTCTAGCTTTTATGCCTCTAAGATATCATCTTCATTCAGTTCCGGTAGCTCAGCAGTGAACTCATTCTCTTTTGGACCAAAAAAGAACATGCCCCAAGGGAATTGAAGCTGCTGCTTGCATATCAGGAAATATGACAAAGTAGGGTGAAGAAACCTCTTTGAGGCCTTTGGCTGCATTTCTTCTCTCCACCTTCCTTTCCCCTAACACCTCCATTACTGGGCTGGTACCTGGGACTCCTACTAAGCATCATGGCTTTAAAGAATAAAACTGTACAAAGTCTAGCCCACAGTCATAAGAGCTGAAGAGCTTCCTCAGCCTAAGAAATGAACAGATTTTTGTTCTAATTTCACTCACTGTACCCTTAGATATCGTGGATCTGCCTAACCTACCCTGTTTTTTCTGCGCAAACATATTGTGGCCCAGCCCTGGAGGAAATGTGACCTTCTTTTCCTTCTGTTTCTCTGGTCAATAAAACAATAATGGAGTGTTTGGACCTAAACAGAATGTTGCTATGGGACGAAGACTGATGGCCCAGAGGATTAATATAAAAATATCATTCTAAGAGAACTGGGTTTATTCCAGCCCTATTATGCACAAGCAGAACTGATTGTTCAGTATCAGATGCTTAAAATTCAATGCAGTTGTTTACAAGCAAGAAATTGCTTATAGCAAAGCCATACATGTTTTACAAAATGAACCTTTGATGAGCCTGTTCACAATTCTGCATGGTATAGTGCTCCTGAAAAGCTCTTGGCTTATTAACCTTGAAATGTGAATCCTTTTAGGCCATCTGCGGAATCGCTTGTAAATTGATCGACTAACTCCACAAAGTGGACTGCACTACAACACTGGCAAAATCTCGCTTCAGGCTCTTGCCTCATCCTTGCCTTATTTAGAATGACACACAAAAGCTCCTAAGCTGTGGTTTGTGGTCAGCAACCAACGGGAGATTGGCCAAAGAGCTCTCACTGTCAGGCTGTAGGAAACATTTGAGCATGCGATGCTGTTGTTTGACCCTTCAAAACACCATTATATACAATTGTCCCCTGGAGGGGTGCTAGCAAGCTTTGGAGGGCAAGTTTCTCAAGGTCATTATTAATGCACTAGCAAAATGCCCAGCAAATAATGAAAATCTGTATGGAGTAGCTGTACAACCATGCTTATTCCCATCCCCTTTGCTTTTTAGTGTAGCAGTCTTTGAGTGTTCTATAGGATGTGGTGTATTGATTGCTAAGTATGCAAACAGGCTTGAGATAGGGATTTGCATTCAGCATTACCGAGCAAAAATAATACCCAAATCATGCCTTTTCAGCATGATTCAAGCATTAGTTAAGTTGAGTCGGATTCTCTGATCAGATTCGGCTTACCAATAAGAGGATCCCCAATTAATTTGGGAATCCCGAATTTTTGTCTCCATTATACCCTATGGGGCCACTATAGTCTATGGCAAATCTCCTAGGGAATATTCAGTGGACCGGGGGGGGGGGGGGGGTGAGGTAGAGGCACCAAAGCCTAAAGCACAGGAAAACCATGGATTTGGGGAAAAGGAGGCTGTCTCCTGTGTGAAACTTTGCAGATTCCACCCAAGATCAGCTTCCCAGTTATCATTTTCGCACCCACACTGAAAAAAGAGTTCAGGAGGCAGATTCACGAGTACTTACAATATTGTTATCATTAAAGACTAGTATTAGAAACAGCATCAGAATACTGTTCTGTGACTATTTTCTGCATGCCAATTTCCATTTTTGCAGAGGAGATCTGAAAGAGGAGATTTAGGAACAATTTAATCCCTCAGGTGTCACAAAAAATGTTTATAAAATTTCAGTAACATAGTATATTGTTTGCACTGAGCTTAAGATATAACTTGGGCCACCCCATGGAACACCTCCAATTTATTGGTCCCTGATGGTAGCTTTTGCTAGTGTACAGCTGTTCCACCTGGTGGGCCAGAGTGATGTGATCAGCATAGTATTAGACTTATTGTGGCCAAGCCTGAAATATGGACCAGGTTGTCTTCGGGCCAACTCCTGTTCCTGCCACGTTAGCACCTTTAGGCAATCAAGCTGCACCCCATCTGCAATATCATTCTTTTCTTTTTAAGACAGGAGGATCCATAAACCACCAGTCACATGTTTCCCTTGTACAGGATTCCATTCCCAATGTCTTTTTCTAGACTTAAAACAGTGGCAACTAGTTAACACAGTAGGGTTGCCAACCTCCAGGTGGCACCTGGCCATCTCCAGATATTACGACTGATCTCCAGAAGGTAAAGATCAGTTCACCTGGAGAAAATGGCTGCTTTGGAGGTATTATGGCATTATACTTGTCCTTCTTCTCCCCAAACCCCACCCTCCCCAGGCTCCGCCCTCCCCAAATCTCTAGGTATTTCCCAACCCAGAGCTGACAGCCTCACATGTAGCATCTTATAGCAGCACAGCTAGGTCGATAGAGTCTAAGAAAGGGAAACAATGTCCACAGCATATGAAGTTGAAAAGAAAAAGTACTTTTTGCCATTTGGTTTATCTGTTTTTCCAGCCAAAGAGCTGGAAGGGCAGATAAACCAGGTAATAAGAATGACTCTTTAGATGCACTCACTGCACTTATGTCAGTTTAAAGCAGCAGGTGGATGCCCATCTTAGAAGTGGCTCTTACATTTTGCTTTTAGCCCAGGCAGCGGGAAGCTGGCTATCGGGAAACAGACAATGTCCCAGCTTTCATCTGTGCAAACGTAATTGGGTAACTGTCAACCAGCCTGGCTTTTAAAGTCTTTGCTGATGGTGTGCTCTCTCTTTTAATTTGTAAGATACCATCAACCTCTTTGTAGCCAGTGCTTGACAGGTAAGGTAAGAGGGAAGAGTGTTATGTCACCCTGCTCTCTGCTAGACTCCTGCTTGAGGGAGACACTCAAGAAATGTGGAAAGAAGCCAAAAATAATTGTAGTAAAGGCCACACTCAGTAAAACACTGGGCAGTTGTACTCAAAGGGCCTCTCATGGTTTTTTAATGGTTAAAAGCAGCTGCAGCATAGGGATGCTTGAATGCCCACTGGTTCGTCTTACATCCTGTCCTTGGGTCTCAATGAGGGAGCCAGTTTGTTGGTAATCAGTCTGAAAGTTCATTGACCTGTTTATGGCTGTTCAAAAGGATGCTTCACTGTATTCCTTCCTAACAGTGCAGGACAGTGCTGTTAGCTTTTCCTGCAGCCATGGCCACCATTGTTCCCAGTGGTGCCAATAGAAAACTGCTTATTTGAAAATAATAACAACAACAACAACAACAACAACATTTTAATTGTTATGGTGCAATTGTGAACTACTGTTCTAATGATCCATTGCTACAATTGTTGAAGTTTCAGCTTTATTTTTCTTTTTCGAGTTATAAGTGTTACCCAAAGTAGGCAGTCTCCACTGAGTTTGCTAAAGGAGACAGAGTGAGAGGCAGGTAACTGGGATCTCCACCCGTATATACTAGGATTTATCCCTATGAGAACTCTCAAAAATAACCAGGTAGATGTTCAACTGGTAGGGCTTTTATTGAAACAAAAAGAAAAGGAAATAAAACAAGGGTGCACACAACACGCACATACAAGAGCTAACTAAGAAAGGTGGGGAGGAATGGGGAAAGTGTTGTAGGGATGGGTGATAATTACCAGTCCTGAAGAGGTCCATGGAAGCAGCTAGTCAAAGAGAATGGCCAGTGTTTCCAGAAGCGAGAGAGAGAGCCCACACACAAGAGGGGTTGTCAGGGGGATCCAAGAACACACACACACTGCTGGATCAGCCAGGTGACATATTTATAGGGCCAAACATATCCTGAGGCGGGTAGACTCAACACCAGAGGACAAGGAACTAATGGTTCTACCGAAGGTAGACAAAGAGGTGTGAGAGGCTTGGTGGTTCTACAAGCACCAGATGGGAAGGGTGATTGGGAAGGTGAATAGACTTAGGCATTGATTAATCTCTACTTTATCAAGGGTAATGGTTGAAGGTGAAGGGAGGCTTGGGTGTTGATGGCATTATTCCTGAGTGAATCAATAGGTTCTGGGTGACCGATTGTTCTAAAGTCATGCATCTCTCCAGGACAAGGAGGGGGTAGCAGCTAGCCAGCCACTTTGACTCATGTTTTGAAACTAATTTGCCAAGCTGATGCCTGGCTGGCATCCATCTTGGTCCACTTTGGCCCAAGAAATCCCCTGCACTTAAGATATTGGGGTGATAGCAAAAGGAGTGCTTCTGCTTCTACAAGCTATAAACTGCCCCTCTGCGGCTGGGAGGGTCTGACTGCTAACATAAGGGGAAATGTGCTGACCCCTTTTGTGCAATGGAAGGAATTAGAAACTTATGGGTTTTGGGTTTTTTTTAGTTTTTGTTTTAAATGAGATCTGGGACTTCAAGCAGTTGTCGCAATGGATTGACAAACTGCTACTTCACAACAGAAATAAAATGTTACTTCATAAAAAAAATCAAAAAGTACTTCAGTGGCATGGCTGGTGACAAACATAGAGAAAATTGAGACTCACTGCCTGAATTCAGCCATAGATTGTTAAATCAGCCCCAAACTATATAAGCAGAAAAGAGGAAGAGTCCAGTAGCACCTTGAAGACTAACAAAATGTGTGGCTGGGTATGAGCTTTCATGAGTAACTCTCAGTGAGCATGGCAGATGGCGGACCGGTATGCGCATGGGCCAGACTTCAGTGTCTAGGTCCAGGGTGATGGGCGGCCCCATATATGAGCCCAGTGCCCCGTCGAAAACCACTGGGAATTCCTCACAGATGTCGGTAAAATCTGTGGGCCGCAGGCTGTGTACACCCGTGACACCCAGCCCTAGGGGCTGGAACCAGGAGAGTCCCAGAAGGCTTGTGAGGTTGCCCGCCACACCAGGAGGCCCACGCGTCCCGTAAAGTTCTTAAATTGGACCCGGAACTTGCCCAACCCCCTTATCGGTATTGGGTTCTTCTGAAAGTCCCGCAGGGTTAGGCCCTGGACTTTCCGAAGTCGGGGGCCCCCCGGGGCAGAGCCTGCAGAGGGTGGACTCTGAGATTATGGAGTAGGATGGCCCGGTGTCTACTTCCATCTGGCAGGAGGTCCCCTCGATCAAAACTGAGACCTTAATTTTGTTGGGGGTGTTGGGGGGCAAGTTCATTACCTGCTGTGTCTTGTGGTGGTGGTGGGTTGTTGCTGTCTGGAGGAGTTCGGCAGACTCCTGGTGCGCGGCTTGGGTGCGGCGGTTGGAGTGGGTGTGGCAGGCCCAGGCGATGTGGCCCTTCTTGCCGCATGACTGGCACTCTGCTTCCCGGAAACGGCAGGTCTGGCAGTCATGCTGGTCGCCACAGCTAGCGCACATGGAATGTTTGGAGTGTGGTGTCGCTGAGCAGGAAGCCTTCTCACCCGAGTTGCGAGACCCCTGTCCCAGAGGCCGGCGCTGTACCTGGAGCATCTCGTTGTCCTCGGATACGTCGGAGTCTGCAGTGGCCCCAGTCTGGTGGGCGGCCGCGGATGCGCCTAGCTTCTCCTGCTGAGAGACCTCAAAGGCGCAAGCCGTGTTTAGCATCTCGTCCAGGGTGGCGGTGGAGTTGGCCATCAGCTTCCTTTGAAGCTTGGGGTTGCAGACCCAACACAGGAACGCAGAGTATAGCATGTCCTCTACAGCCACAAACTCACACCCCACCAGGAGATGGCAGAGCTCTGCCAGGTAATTGGAGGCAGACTCACCCTTCTGCTGCAGCCGGCGGAAGAACTTCACCCACTGCATGTTCTTGGAGGGTCTCGGTGAGAAGTGGTTCCTTAGGAGCACCATGATGTCATCGTACGTGGCCTCCGCTGGGGTACGAGGGGAAAGCAGGATGCGGAGTAACTTCAGCATCTTTACCCCGCAGGAGGTCATGAGCCAGGACTTCTTCTTCCCGGCATCCGTGATGTCCTGTGCGTCGAAGTAGGATGTGAGCTGGTCCGTCCAGGCTTCCCAGTCTTCGGGGCAGACTGGATCGAATGGGTGGGTGGTTCCCGGAGCAGCGGCCATTCTGGGATCTGCAGCAGTGCATCGAGCAAGATCCTTGGGAGCCAATGACAGTGCGGGGGTGATGGAGCTGAGCGGTGCTGGTGGCTGACAGATCTGGTCTGGCCTGATGCAGTGCTGGTGTCGGCCAAGGAGTCGCTCATCAGGATCCCACCTTTGTCACCAGTGAAGAGTACTGGACTCGGGAGCCCTCATTATATGCTGGCTGAAGCCACACTTCCGGCCGCACCCAAAAGACCTGATAGGGGCTTAACATATGCGCATGTTTGTCATAGGTTCCCTGGAGGAGCCTTTGACCGCATTGGCTCCCCAGGGAGAACCTAGATCCCACATTGGTGGAGGCTTTCAATCCGGATGTCTATTGTTCCTCCAGATTCAAGCTCCTCTCTCTGCCTGACCATGTGCTCTGGCCATGCGGCGGGCGCCATTACCTGGGAGCACATGGCAGGCTGGTTGCTACACAGAGCATACTACATTACACCTAGTCTTCAAGGTGTTATTGGACTTGTCCTGTTTTCTACTGCTACAGAAAGACTAACAAGGCTACACATCTTGACCAAACTGTATAAATTAGTTGTAAATAAATCTGCTGTTTAAAAAACCAACCCTATGCTTTGGTGTTCATCAAAGAAGTCTTTTTGTTGTTGTTGTTCTTCAGTCACACAGTCGAGTCCAACTCCTCGCGACCCCATGGACCACATCGCGCCAGGCCCTCCTGTCTTCTGTTGTGTTTCGGAGTTTGCTTAATTTCAAGTTTGTTGCATCGACACTATCTAACCATCTCATCCTTTGCCGTCCCCTTCTTCTTTGACTTTCAATCTTTCTCAGCATCAGGGTCTTTTCCAGTGAGTGCTCCCTTCTCATTTGATGGCCAAAGTATTTGAGCTTCAGCTTCAGTATCTGGCCTTTGAGTTTCAAGCCATCTTTTGTGCTCTCCTCTTTTACCCTAAGCAAGAGGCTCTTGAAGTCCTCTCCACTTTCTGCCATTAGAGTGGTACTGTCTGCATATCTGAAGTTATTGATGTTTTTCCCCAGCAATCTTAATTCCAGTTTGTGATTCATCCAGGCCGGCATTTTGCATGATGTACTCTGAATATAAATTAAATAATCCGGGTGACAATATACATCCTTGTCGTACTCCTTTTCCTATGCTAAACCAATTAGTTGTTCCACATCTGGTTCTAACTGTCAATTCTTGCCCCTTTGGACACCTTCTGACCTGAGGGGCTCATCTTCTGGCATCATATCTTTTAGCCTTTTGTTACTGTCCATGGGGTTTTCTTGGCAAGGATACTGGAGTGGGTTGCCATTTCCTTCTCCAGTGGATCACATTTTGTCTGAGTTCTCTGCTGTGGCCTGTCCATCCTGGGTGGCCCTCCACAGCATAGCCCACAGCCTCATTGAACCACGCAAGCCCCCACGCCACATCAAGGCAGTGATCCATGAGGGAGAATTGGTCCTTAGTTGATCCATTTGGATCAGTAGTGGTTTTGCTCTTGCTTAGTAGGGGCTTCAGTGGCTCAAGTGGTTAAGACACTGAACAGCAGACCGGAAAGTCGGTAGTTTAGCAGTTCAAGAAAGTTGGAAGTTCAGTGGTTCAGTGAGTGCTGCATGATGGAGTGAGCTCCCATCTCTGGCCCCAGCTCCTGCACACCTAGCAGTTTGAAAGCAAGAAATTGCAAGTAGATAAATAGGTACCACTTCGGTGGAAAGGTGCCTTGGCATCTAGTCATGCCGGCCACATGACCATGGAAATGTCTTTGGACAGCGCTGGCTCTTCGGCTTGGAAACAGAGATAAGCACCGCATCCCTAAAGTCATATTCGACTGGCTTTCGAGCAAGGGAAACCTTTACCTTTACCTTTAGTTTCAGAAAGGCAGACATTTGCAGCCATTCAGTATGAACCAGACAGGGTGATCTCTCACATCTGACTGACACTTTCAAACATGTTAAGTAGTATGACTGTCAAACATGCTTGATGTGAAATTTAGGCCAACCTTACTGCAGAGTTGATCAGATAAATCAGATCAGGGTTTTTGCACAACAGAAGGATTTTGCCTTTTCCCCTATGCTGTTTTCCTGATTTCAACCCTCTTGCCTAACGCTACTTATTGCCTTATTAGGGAAAAAACTATGTGTACCAAATAGGAAAACAGGGGAAAGGGTGGGGAAAGAGTTAATTACTTCTTCTCCAACGTCATGGCCCTGAGTCCCCTCCTGCTGCTTTTTGAAATATTAAAGAACCTCAAGAGATCTTGATCAATGATCTTCCATATAGGTTATAGATATCATTACCAGAACTGCACACAGGATTCCAATGAATGCATGTCATTGCATTCTGAAATATTCGTTTATTTCATTCAATAAACCTTCTTTGTAGTTTCAGTTGTATAGCTGATGTAATGATATTACCTACTTTAAACTATCATGATAGCATAGATAAGAAATGCAATTAATTAATAGATTGACCTTTACAAAATATTGGGAGGTATCACATGCCCTAGTTAAACAAGAATGGCCCGGTGAATATACACCCATTTAAACAGAAGGTTTTTTAAATGCAGGATGATGATCTATATTATTTTAAAATGATTAACTGACTGTTGAGGTTTTGATTAGGCACTTTGCACTAAGTTGATGGGGTGAGTCATAAATGCATTTAGTACCTTGAGTGACCTTTGCAAAATATTGGAAAATGTCAGTTGTACCAACGAAACAAGCCCGCCTGGGTGAAATATGGGAAATATTATGCGCGGTAGCATTACCGTCATGTACCACAGACTGGGATAGATTTTACACTCTTCAACTTAATTGATATCTGACTTTAGATAAATAAATTGAAATAGTTTAATAAAGCACGATGTCATAAAAATGATGCAATGGTTTGATGTGATAGGTTCATTGTAGATAAATATATACTGAAAAGAAATGTAAATAATAAATCCAGTCCTCCCAATGATTTCTTATTTTCAGGTGCAGACAGAGAAACTGTCTGGTGACTATCATGTCAAAATAAAATGGCAACAGTCAAAGGTTAAGTGTATTAATTTCAGAAGAACAGGCAGGGTTAAGGAAAAGTAAAGGCATTATAGAACAGGAAGGGGGGACCTGCGATACTCACGGGGGGAGGGAGAAGGAGCTCCACCAAGTGGAGGAAGCAGCTACAGGTGAGTCTTCTCCCCCCCCCCCCCGGCTCCCACAGGGAGGCCCAAGCACCCAAGAGCTGCTTGGGCCCACCGCCTCTCTCCCCCCCCTCGACCCCACGGCTCCTGTGGCGAGGCCCAAGCACCCAAGAGCTGCTCGGGCTTGCCGCTTCTCTCCCCCCTGGCTCCCGTGGTGAGGCCTGAATGCCCAAGAGCTGCTCAGGCCCGCTGCTTTCCCCCCCCCCCATGGGCACTGGCGAGGCCTGAGTGGCTCTCACCAGACCCGCCAATTCCCCCAGCTCTGGCAGCGAGGCTTGGATGCCTCCCAACTGCCAGGCCACCGCACAGTTCCAAGAGCGTTCCCTGTACATGTGCAGGGAACACGCTTTAACTTTTGGGGAAATTTAAATATCCCCCCCCAAAGTTTTTTTTTTTTACTTTTCGGATTTTTCTGCACATGTGGGGAGTCCCCCAAGTATGCAGGAAAATCTCCCTGCCCCCCAAGTGCCCCCCCATGGATTTAGATATTTACACAGAGGGGGCCACTTGGCTATTAGATATATAGATGTTCTGTGCTTAATTATTCAATACTGCCATGCCCATACATAAAGGTGGAGGGGTGCAATTTTTAACAACAAACATGTCCGTGAGTAAATGTTTCTCAGGCTGGAGAAGGAAAATTTATTCGCTTTGTTTATGTACTTCATTTATACCCCACCTTTCTCCCCATAGCGACTTACATCATTCTCCTCTCCTCCATTTTCCTCCTTTTTATCCTCATAACAACCCTGTGCGGTAGGTAAGGCTGACAGCATGTGACTGGCCCGAGGTCACCCAACAATCTTCCACAGCAGAGTGGGGATTGAATCAGGGTCTCCCAGTGTCAAACTCAGGCCTTGTTTGCCATGTAATTTCCCCTGTTTGCTCTGCCATGTATTTTTCCTCTGTTTGCTCTGATCTCTGTAACAATGCCATACTTCATTCTTGCTGGGAATTGGGGGGGAAGTGTGTGAGTGTGTGCATGGAGCTGCTTCGCTGGGAGTCGTGCTGACTTGTAACTTCATCTATATGGGACCTCCCCATTGTGGGAAGTATGTGTGCTTAACCTTGAGTACCACACTGGTAGATAATGTAACGAGATGCTTTCAGGTGTTGGAGGGGGGCTGTAGGGTGCATAGTAGATTTTGGTGGGCTGGATATCGGGGTGTAATTGGACTGGACACTGGAGGGAGGGGGCTTATTCAAATCAGGTATAATGTAGGATCTATGCTTGAAACCTCCTAATCTCTCAATAAACAAATCACTGCCAAGAGGGTGTTGTTGGGAGTGAGTTCTGTACAAGACCGGACACCCAGATGCTCATCTGACACTCTAACCACTATACCGGTCTAGCTCTGAGACAAACAGCACGAGGAATAACTTAAACTTTAATATGATCAGTAACTAAAATATCAGCAGTCTAAAAGTATTTTTTATAAAACAGTTTTAAGATCATGTGTTCTGAAATAAATAGATAAATAGTTGATGAACTATCTTGTGGCAAGACCTCAGAGGACCAGCTATTTAACACTGTTAAATATAAGAGAATGCCTTTAAATTATAAATTCTGTCATTCCTTTTCATGCTGCCCACATACTTTTCTTTTCTGCCTGGATACAACATCCAAAGTGAGTTGCACGGAGCAAAGTAGCCAAAATGACAGGACATAGGATGCCTTCAGTGATGTGCAAGTTTTATTGTTAAAACCAGACAACCCACACACACACACACAATAACTTAACAGATGAGATATAGATTTCAAATCTCATCTAGTGTGGCCCTCTAACAACTGTTGACATCTTATGATAATGGCTGAAATAGCTCCCAATCTGGAGCACTTCTGACCAGTCATCTGGCCACAAATGATTATGGGTCTTGTAGTGGTCCTTTACATGAGTGGACTTGGTATCCTGAATAATCCCCAAGAGGGTAATGGACCTTTTTGACCAAAGTAGGCAACAGGCACTGCTCCCAAAACTCCAGGAATTTCCCAAACAAGGATTGAGAACCATAGTATCATGACCAGGAGTCTCCCAACCTTGATCTGGCAACCCTAACAGCTAGTGGGAAGATTCAAATGGGTAGCCATGTTGGTCTGAAGCTGCAGAACAAAGTCTAAGTCCAGTGACACCTTTAAGACCAACAAAGTTTTATTTGGGGTATCAGCTTTCGTGTGAGGAAGTGTGCTTGCACACCAAAGCTTATACTGCAAATAAAACTTTGTTGGTCTTAAAGGTGCCACTGGACTCAAGCTAGTGGGCAGCCATGGGAAGTAAACGAAATGGTAGGTGATGTCATCACAGGGTGATGCTCTGCCACAGAGCTCCCTATGCGCTTTTGGACCACTCATTCTCTCTCCACTTAGCCTAAGGTTACTGACTCTAGGTTTGGAAATACCTGGAAATTTGAGGATGGAGCCTGGGAGAGTAGGGTTTAGGGAGAGTGGAGGGACCGTGGTAGGGTATAATGGCATGCAGTCCACCTCCCAAAACAACCATTTTCTCCAGGATAAGTGGAATAATTGTTTTAAATGCATAAGTATTCAGGGGCAGTCTATGTCTTCCCAAACCTACCTAACCCTACTTGCTAGAACACCATGTGGTGTCTAACATTTTAAAAAACCCTGCAGGGTGGAAGAGGGATAACTAATATGTGTTATAAAAAGAGCTTTTGAAACACGGGGAGGGAGCTCTAAAGTGGAGCCACTTCATAATTGCTAGAGTCAGGACTAACATTTCAGAAAAGGAGTTACTGGTATATCTCAAAGGATGACCTCACTTTTCCAGCACTTTATGACTTCTTGGTGATGTTTCTCCCCCAGCAGTGGCAGAGCATATTTCTCCTATAAGGAATTAGGAGTGTATTTCTATTAAAAAGGTTTCCCTTGTACAAAAGCCAGTTGAATCCGACTCTAGGGGGTGGTGCTCATCTCCATTTGCAAGCCGAAGAGCCAGTGTTGTCCAAAGACTTCTCCGTAGTCATGTGGCCAGCATGATTAAATGCCGAGGCGCACGGAACACTGTTACCTTCCCACCAAAGTGGTACCTATCTACTTGCAGTTTCCTGCTTTCAAACTGCTAGGTTGGCAGGAGCTGGGGCCAGAGATGGGAGCTCAGTCCATCACACGGCACTCAGGTCTCAAACTGCCAAGCTACTGATCTTCCAGTCTGCAACTCAGCATCTTAACCTCTGAGCCACCATGGCCTCCTGTATTTCTATTGGCCAGGGCTATTCCTTCCCTAAAACAGGACAATCATAAGATGATGTTCTGAACATACGCACACCACAGTGGTTTATGGGAGGGATGAGAAAAGGACAATTCCACCCACTCTTGTTTAAGAGCCTGAATGTCTCATATTACCAAGTTCTAACGTGCTGTTTTCATAAGGAACATCTGGGTATTGAATCATCTCAGAACAAGAGCAAACCGATAGGCACAAGCAACAGTTTGGATCTAGAAGAGTCTCATCCTCAGGCAGTTTGAAACAGATTTGATCCAACTTAATTTAAAGTTACATTCATCTGAGAGCAACATTTTGACACTAAGCCATAGAAGACACATTCAGCACAACTTGATCCAATTTTCTGTCAGATAGGAAAGCTTCCGTTACTTGCTTTTCTGATCCAGTGGTGGCATTTTGTTCTTTGCAGAAACAGGACCATAACAATGCAGTCCAGATTCAAGAAGCAAACAAACAATCCATTCCAACAAGCTGGGGATAGGAAAATGAGGCAGTGTCAGAGCCAAATTCATTAATGATTTATTTTAGATAGAGTACATTTGTCTGAGAGAACCCAGTGAGGGATATACAAATACAAACAACACGCCCACAGAACTGGCCGGCAAATGGACTACAGGGACAGGTGTCACAACCCTGGGATGTGTCCCCAAAGGTTTATTTGTTCAGGTTGGCTTGGTGATGAGGAAACTTAGGTGATGCTCAAAAAAAGCCAGTCTCTATTGGTAGCATGATCTTAGGCACTGGTTTTATCCACAAACCTGGGTTCTGGGCCCGTAACTCATTCCAGTTACTTTAAAACAGAATCAAAGTTTTATTTACAAAAATATAAGGCATATGTAAAAACATACCAGTAAGGGAAAGGGCCTTTACCCCAAAACAAAGACAAACATAACAAACCTAACTCTCTACCACTAACACTGACCCTGTGCAGCAGTCTTCCCAACAGCACTGATGTAGATGCAAAAATTACTGCAGAGAGTGACAGCCTCTTCCTCCAGGCTCATAAGTCCATCATACAGAAGGGCCAGCCTGCCTGCCTGCCTGCCTGCCTGCCTACCTACCTACCTACCTACCTACCTACCTACCTACCTGTCCACCCGCCCCTGAGCCTTCTCCTTACCTCTCTTGTCTGCCCTCTCTGGTTCCTGACTCCTGTTTTTATCCTAGCTCAGCTGTCAAACTTGTGATTGACTGACCAATCATGGGCCTCCGTCAATTGATCTAGATCTTGAACTGTCAAGATGGTGAGATGTCAGAGAGTTGTTTTGACAGTTCACAGCTGGCCGCTATCAAGCTGACTGCTAACTAACTGCAGGGAGTATGACACCTTGTAGCCTGGAAATTATCCAGATAAAACATCGGGCTTAACGGTTCTACAGAAACGCAAAGACTTTGGTCCTTTGTGACAGTGGGTAAGAGGATCATTGATTACAGAAACGCAATTCTCTTCTGATAACATCTGTTAAAGACGGGGTGTGAATGTTCCTTATTCCCATTCTTTTAATATTCATGTTTCTTTTTGATAGTTGCTTCAGTTTCTTGATGGTTTTTCACGCTTAGATTTGTGGATTGGTTCTATATTCTGTACAGGTATGTACAGAACTGAAATGGCCTTGACAGCTCTGTTGGAAGACCAGGGCTGGAAGATGGGCAAGGGAGTGGGATCCTGTTGAGAGCCAGTCTGGTGTAGTGGTTAAGTGCGCGGACTCTAATCTGGGAGAACCGGGTTTGATTCCCCACTCCTCCACTTGCACCTGGCTGGATGACCTTGGGCAAGCCATAGCTCTGTACCAGCTGTTCCCTCAAGGACAGTTCTCTCAGAGCTCTCTCAGCCCCACCTACCTCACAGGGTGTCTGTTGTGGGGAGGGGAGGGGAAAGGAGTTTGTAAGCCGCTCTGAGACTCTTAAGTGAGTGAAGGGCGGGATATAAATCCAATCTCTTCTTCTTCTTCTTCTTCTTGAACCTCCTGGACCTCTTGGAGGCTTTTGATACTCTTGACGCCATCTACACTGCCTTTGGGGCAGTGTCTTGCCACGGTTTTGGTCTTACTGTGAAGGTAAATTTCAGGCTATAATGCTGGGGGACTGCTGCTCTGGCCTTCAGGGACCCACAAAGTTCCGTTTTGTCCCCCCATGCTAGTCAGCATCTATTCGAACCCGCTGGGAGAGGTCATCTAGAGACTTGGGCTGAGTTGCCACCAGTATGCCGATGACACTCAGCTGTCTATTGCGCTTCCAGCAGATCCCAGAGAGGCTGTGGAAACCATAAACAGGTGCCAGGAGGCAGTTTGGGGACAAATGAAAGCTCACAAAGTAAAACAAAATCCTGACACAACAGAGGTGCTACTGGTAGGGGGAATGTAGGGTTGCAAATCCCCAGGTGGGGCCTGGCGTTGGTCTCCAAACTGCAGGCATCAGTTCCCCTGGAGCAAATGGCTGCTTTGGAGGGTGGACTCTATGGCACTGCACCCCACTGAGGTCCCTCCCCTCCCCTCCCTAAGCCTCACCCTTCCAAGGCTCCACCCTCCCCTCCAAAACTCCAAGTATTTCCCAATCCAGAGCTGGCAACCCTAGGGGAAAGTTTGACCCAGGACTTGATATGTTTCATGTTATAGACAGGGTTATGCTTCCTTTAAAGGAGCAGATGCTTTTGGACCCAGGCTTCCCGTTGGAAGGGCCTGTAAAGCAGAGATGTTCTGCCAGGCTTTTGGTTGAGGAAGCAACAGTTTCCATCCTGGTTGGCACCCTCCTCCTACTCTCCTCTCCATCACACTGCTTTACTCCCCCTCCCCACACCCACGAGGTGGTCACAGTCCAGAACTGGGAAGAAACTGTAATTCTCATCACTCTGTCTTTTTAGCTTACTGTATCAGTATTGTTTATGTATCTATTTTATGGTTTTAATATTTTTTATTATATGTTGTATATTGCCCAGAGCCCTGCAGTAGGAGGGTTTGAGTGATTCATAAGTTTAATAACAAATAAATAAATAAAACAAAACACTGTTTTAACACTATTTTAATATTTGAAAAGTTTCGTTTGTTTGTTTTATTTATTTACTTTTCGCACTTTTACCCCGCCCTCCCCGCAAGCGGGCTCAGGGCGGCTTACAACGTGGCACACAGTGCCAGATCAACATAAAACATTTAAAAACATATTTAAAAAATACAGCAACAAAATTACAAATTTACAATTAAAGTGCTCGCAGAGATGGTAAAATTTCAAAAAGTTAAAATGGCGTACCACAGGTTCCCTTAGAGATGTAACGCTAGGGTTGTAATCCAGGCCTCCACGGCCTCCGGGCCCGAGCTTCCTTCAGGGCCAGCCCTCATCACAGATGTTAGTAGTAAGATGGTTGGTGGTAATGGTGGCGGGTCCTAATCAAAGGCCTGGTGGAAGAGCTGTTTGGAATGCAGGGGGACCCTGCATTAGGTTAAAAGAAATGTTTTTAAATAAATAAAGTGAAAATGTTTCTGGCGTAATTTGGATATGCAATTTGCATACAAAATATGCCACTGATGTGTATAATGCTGATACACTAATGCACACTTAAAGTTGGAAAATGCATATATTTTATAGCGGGGAAATTATGCAAGGAAACCCGAAACAACATAAAACCTAAAACAGCATCAGTTGTGGGTTGGTTTCAAACAAGAGAGGAGCAAGTTTTAAAATGTTTTTTAAAGATTTCCATGCAGTTGCTGATGTAACCTTGCTTTCTCAGCCCCACTCGCAGCTGCTGGATGAACTTGGGCAAGCCATAGTTCTGAGAGCAGTTTCTGTCAGAGCTCTCTCAGCCCCACCTACCATACAGGGTGACTGTTGTGGGGAGAAGGAGGGGAAGGGGAAGGGATTGTAAGCCGCTCTGAGACTCCTTCGGGTAGAAGAAGAAGAAGAGAGAAGAGATTTGATTTATACCTAGCCCTTCACTCGGAGTCTCAGAGCAGCTTACAAACTCCTTTCCCTCCCCCTCCCCACAACAAACACCCTGTATGGTAGGTGGGGCTGAAAGAGCTCTGACAGAAACTGCTCTCAGAACTATGGCTTGCCCAAGGTCATCCAGCAGCTGTGAGTGGAGGAGTGGGGAATCAAACCCGGTTCTCCCAGATTAGAGTCCCCGCTCTTAACCACTCCACCAAACTGGCTATAAATCCAATCTCCTCCTCCTCCTCTTCTTCTTAGCCGCCTTGTGGACCCTGATTGGGTGGGAAAACGGCATAAAAACATTTTAAATAAATAAAAGCAATGACTGTGAAAATAAAGATTTATAGGTTGAGGATACTGGTGCCCTGCTTTTCCTCAAAAAAGTTAAGGACAGTGTGACTGGTTCTCCCCTCTCGCCAATGGGGTGAGGCTGAGAAAGGATGCCTTGCCAGGGATCATCGGTGAGTTTCATGGGTCTCCTCCTGAGTTCCCACTACTGGCACTCCGACCACTGCACCCTAAAGCAGCAACAAAAAGTTCAAAATCATCGATCGGTGCTATGTGGGCAGATCACTGATGACCAAGCAGAGCTGCTGCACTCCCATTCCAGGAATCTGGGTACAGACCTGCCTCCTCCACTGCAATGGAGAAACCTCCTCAAACCGGAACTGCTTATGTACTTGAAAATGTACCTGCCTGTGATTTGAGGGCATTTGTAAAGTTTAGAGACAAATTTTAGCCTCAAATTATGGAGGCGTTACGAGCCATGTTACTTCATTGGGTTACGGAGAGGTCTGCGGCTGTCCTTTTCTCTAGTCCGCTGTCATAATGAGGTTCTTTAGTTCATCATTAGAGACTTCCTGTTTGCCACTGTGCAAAGCAGCCAAAAAATGCAATCAAATTTCTGCCTCCTTTTGCCTTGGCACTCTTGATAAAATGATGAACAGCACCTTATGAATTTGGAGTGGGAAATCTTATTTGGCTTTTATCCTCTTACCTTAGGGCAGGCATTAATGTAATTTACAATTTCTTCCAACAGGAAATAGTGTGTCCTCCCCCGCCACCCTGGTGTACATGTACAACAAAACCTGGGCCTTCAAGGTTGTCTGTTCCACTCCCACACACTTTCTTAGCAGGGCAGAAACCAGAAATATCCCGTCAGCTAAGAGGGGTGTGTGTGTGTGTGTGTGTGAGAGAGAGAGAGAGAGAGAGAGAGAGAGAAAGAAATATAAATGGAGAACTAAACAGGGGTGCTGGAATGGCCCTAGTATGGCATAGATAAGCCATACAGCAGGATCAGTTAAGATCTATCACTTGTGCCAATGATGGGTTCTTTTATGGTTGCTATCTCCAGTTTGGAAAATTCCTGGAGATTTGGGAGTGAAGCCTGAGGGGGGGGGCAGGATTTGGGGGGGGGGGGGGATTCAGTGAGGTGTAATGCCATAGAGTCCACCTTCTAAAGCAACCATTCCAGGGGAACTGATCTCTGTAGGTCCCACTGGGAGATTGGCAACCCTAGGTTCATGCTTGTGGTTCCTACCAGGCCTTTATTTAAGATTTAATTTGACAGGAGTGTACATCCCCTTTGTGAACAGAACTTTTGGAAGTCATCCTTCAGGTTACATTTACTGAGTAAAAGCTAAAGGTAAAGTTTCCCTTGCTCGAAAGCCAGTCGAATCTGACTCTAGGGGGTGGTGCTCATCTCCATTTCCAAGCCAAAGAGCCAGCGCTATCCAAAGACGTTTCTGTGGTCATGTGGTTGGCATGCCTAGATACCGAGGCACACAGAACGCTGTTACCTTCCCCCCCAAAGCAGTACCTATTTATCTACTTGCAATTTCTTGCTTTCGAATTGCTAGGTTGGCAGAAGCTGGGACCAGAGATGGGAGCTCACTCCATCACACAGCACTACCAATCTTCCAGTCTGCAGTCCAGCATCTTAACTCCTGAGCCACCGCAGCCCCATACATTTACTGAAGGGTTGTCTTATTAATGTGAATGGAACGACACCTTGCCAGTCGGTTTGCACCTTCTTAGAACTGAACCACACAAATACGTTTACATTCTTGGCATATACATCCCACTCTTTGGGAACCATTTCATACTTGCCCTGGGGTTCAGTACACACCTCTTCCCCCTCTGCTACACATCAAGGTGAGAAGAGCATTTGGTGGACAGATCTGCATACACATATGGTTAATTTCAACGTTCCTTCCTCATTTTTGAGGCAGGACTGCCAACCTCCAGATGGAGCCTGGAGGTCTCCCAGAATTAACAGCTGATCTCCAGGCTACATTATGTCATACTGAGGTCCCTTCTTTCCCCAAGCCCCACCCTTTCCAGGCTCCATCCCCAAATCTCCAGCAGTTTCACAGCCCAGAGTTAACTAGTCTGTCATACAAACACTGATCACTGAACATCTTCAGGGGTCAGAACTGATAAGTCAAGCAATACGCATAAGGAAACAGTGACTGTGCTTGTGATATCAAGACCCCATGGACTCCAGGTCTGATGTTCCCTGCCGCCAGAGGGCACCGCAGAGTGCTTGAACTAGTTCTCAGGTTCTGCCAATTGCATGGGAAGTGGTGGAATGCTGAGAAATTAGACTGTACCACCTCAGACAATGGAAAGGGAGTTTCACATTTTGATTGCTCCTCCCACCTTAAAAAGTTCCATCAGTGTAGTTAACTAGTACCTCAGGTTGTGTGGCTTAGTGTAGCTCTCCATCTCCCAAGTTAGTCCACTACATCAGGTGAGCAGTCAAAAGTATTTCCAACACCACCACTTGTAGTGGTACAGCCCAGGGCTTTTTTTCTTTTAAAGAGGTGCCGGAGGGTGCCCCAAGAGGGAAATGAAGCTTTCAATCTGTGTCCTGAAAACTCATGAACTTTTAAACATTTAAAAAAGCATTTTGTTGAACACATTCCGGAACTCTGTTCCAGTGCGTTCCCCCAGAAAAAAAAGCCATGGTACAGCCCAGAATTCTAAGAGCATAAGAGAAGCCAAAGTTGGATCAGGCCAATGACCCATCCAGTCCAACACTCTGTCACACAATGGCCAAAAATACCAGGTGCCCTCAGGAGGTCCACCAGTGGGGCCAGGACACTAGAAGCCCTCCCACTGTTGCCCCCCCAAGCACCGAGAATACAGTGCATCACTTGCCCCAGACTGAGAGATCCTATCTATACCTTGTGGCTAATTCTACCATCTGAAGACTACACCACTTAGGCCGGCTGTACACACTCAGTATACTGAAGTAAGAGTGAGATGGTAGAGTTCTGAGACAATAGCATGGACCATACCACTAAAGTGAGCACATGTACATAATGAGTGAACTGATCCAAAAAGAGTAGGACACACTTTTTTCTGAAAACACAAACATCTTTTGTACAGTTCAGTTCTGTTGACTTCAGGAGGCGACAAGCCATTCAGTTATAAAGGACTGGGTCCAGAGAAGCATTGCAGTGAAATCAGCTCATAAGTTTATTGATGGTACCCAACACGACTGTTGAACAGAGCTCAGGGGTCTGCTTAAATGTCCATCTAAGCCGCACCCCTGGCCTCGCCCAATCTCTGATAGGGTTAATTACCTTACAGCGTAGGTCCAGGGGTGTCGAGTTTTAAAACTGGGGGGGCAGGGGCTCTTGCGTGTGCACGTGCTTCACACGCGCGCATGCCGGGACCATGTCCCTGCCGCCACCACCACTGTCACCACTACCTCTCCCCCCTCACCTGGCCACTCTTGCCTCCTTCCCTCTCCCTCCCTCCCTCCATCCGGAGGCCATCTGGGCAAATGCCCAGCGTGATGGCATCACCCGGAAGTGATGCCATCACGCTGGGCACGTTGCCAGGGCGATGCTCTGGCAATCGCCCTGAAACTCTATGGTGCCATAGAGTTTCATGGTGATTGCTAAAGCATCGCCCCAGCAACGTGCCCAGCGTGATGGCGTCACTTCCAGGTGATGCCATCACGCTGGGCATTTGCCCAGATGCCCCCCAGACAGAGGGAGGGAGGGAGGGAGAGGGAAGGAGGCAGGAGTGGCCAGGCGGGGGGGAGAGAAGGTGGTGGTGGGCGGGCCTAGGAAGGGCCCTGGGAGGCACAGTGGGGAGGCATGGCGGCAGGTGCTCCATTTTGCTGGGGGGGGGGGCTCAGTCCCCCCTGGGAAATTTCAGGGGTGGCTTGAGCCCTCGAGCCCCCCCCCCCCCGTAGTTGACACCTATGCATAGGTCCCCTGGTAGAATCTTGGTGGCCAATTGGTCTAATTTACAATCCAGCCGGGCTATTGTCTCCTGAAGCGAAGCTCCGGTAGCCAGCCCGACTACATGCGTTTACCTGACCACGTACGTGGTTGCCATTAACACATAACATCAGTACAACGTTGTTCTATGAGGGTTGCCAACTCTGGGTTAGAAAAACCTGGAGACTTGAGGGTGGAGCCTGGGAGAGGGGAGCTTAGGGAGGGGAGGGAACTCGCAGCCCACCTTCCAAAGCATTTTCTCTAGGAGTGGAATAAATGTTTTAAGTATATAAATAATACCATGATTTATATAATCTGGCAATCAGTTGTAATAGCAGGATATCTTCAGGGGGGCCCTCCGCCCCCGGAGGCTGGTGACCTTAGGTTCTATTCACCCTTTTATTTAACTTACTTCATTTATACTCCACTGTTTTCTCAGACATTCAAGGCAGATTACAAAAGTAAAAAATGACAGAACATTAAAAACAATAAAATGAGCAATGTGTACAATAAAAATCATCTTTAAAAAAATTCACACATTAAAACTACAGCAATATTCCCTTTATAAAAATGCCATCCAGAACAGTTCCTTTTTGCCAGTTTTGTGGGACGATGGAAGCATCGAGCCTTCCTGACGCGCTCAGGCAGGTGGTTCTACCAGGTAGGGACCACAGCAGAGAATACTCAGGTATGAGCAACCATTTGAAGGGCAGGTCATTCAAAAGGCCATTCTCAGATGCATGAAGCAATTGTAGTGGAGGATATTAATGTCAACAGCAGTCTATACAGGTAGGTCTCATTTGTAAGCGATCTCTTGTGTGAAAAATTCCCTGCAAGAAAGTTGAACACTTTTCTAGCAGGAACACTCAGCAGAACTAGAACACTTTTCATCTAAACTACATTTTTTAGTACACAGAAATGCAGTATGCTGGTTTATTTCCCCACCACTGTTCACCCTGTCTTCAAGAGCTGCCAGATTGCCCACCAGGAGTGTAAGATCCTCCGCCAGCACTTCCTAACCTCCTCTGGTCCTCAATGAAGTGTCAGGGGGACACACTGGGAGGCAAGAACAATGTCAAATCTGGTTTTTACCATAGAGCTCCAGGGAAATGCTAAAGCATCATACAATGCACTGACATAACTTCTGGTGACACAACTGGAAATGATGTCATGGCATCACATGACACCATTTCACCAGGTTTTCTTAGTTAAGTGCCCATCCCTAGTTAAGTGTCATTCCTTGTCTATCTCCAGATTGCTACTCTTCTTCTCAGAAGTCTATTCTTTAATCAGGTTGTGCACCATTGCTGTCTTAATTACTCTGCCGATAGTTAATGTGGTCGCGTAGGCTCAGATGGTCATGTAACTATGGCCATGAAACTATGGTTTCATGTTATGTCTGAACCAACACCATTTATTCACCAAGTTCAGTATTATCTAGTCTATTTGGAAAGCACGCACATGACCTCATCATCTATTATATGATCTGTTTAATTGGAGGTGTCGAGAGCAGAGCTGCATAACTTCTACATGGAAAAGATAAGCTGTATAACTGAACCGCAGCTCTTATCTTGTTATTACAAAGAACTGGGAAGATTCTGCCATTTTAAAGACTTGTGCTAGATATCGGAGACATAGAAATTGTCAACCAATTGTGGTAGGCATTTCCTATTGTGAAGGCCAAGATTGATCCTTTGCACTCATTTCTTGGTTTTATCCTCCGCTGGAATCGCAGCCTTCATTTCATGTGGAGGAGAAAACAGACTCGATGGCATTTTCTCCCCAGAGGCTGCTGTCTGGTCTTGCTAGAATACTTATTAGTCTCTATGACACTGAACAGAAGGTAGAACAAGCTGATAAATGCTTCAGATTGTGAAACACGATTTGTCTAAGTAAAGATCAAGTAAAAGGGGGAAATAATCTGAAGCTGCTTATTCAAATTACGCTTCAGGTAATAATTGCATTTTAAAAACCTGAGGTCTATGCATCATGAACATGAGTCCCCTTGGGCTGGCTCTTATAGATTCAATTGTAAATAATTTGTGACAGCACAGATCTGCCATCTTCACTATCTGCCTTCAAGTGCTGTATGGTATATATCTGGGTCAATGCTAGGAAGGAAATTGGCCAAACCAGAAACGTTTGCCACAGCAATGTTTGCTTAACAGACTGGATGAGGCCTGGTCTATGCATACCACAGCAAACTGAAGTGGGAAATACATGGTCACAATATAGGGTTTCCTACCCTTGGAATTTGGGGGCAGAGCCTGAGGCAGCTGGATTTAGGGAGAAGGACCTCAGTGGGGTATAGTGCCATAGAGTCCACCCTCCAAAGCTATGTCTTCTGGATATCAGTGGTAATTCCAGAAGAAAGTCAGCCCTACTGTAGCAGAATACACTAAAGTGATTGGGTTTGTTGAATTTGTAGTGTGAGTTGATTTTTTTTTGGTATAATATGTGTTAAATAGTGTCAAGAAAAGTGCTAACTGGCTTCCTGTTTATGCAGGAAGGGCTTAGCTGGCACCATTGGTTTGTGTTTGTGAAGCAGCCTCAAGCAGAGGTCTAGAGAGATGGCATACACGGGCATAAATTAAAGGATGTAGGGCTTGGTTAGGAGGGGCTGTCTGGGTGAAACCTCAGCTCCATTCAGCCTTGCTGGAGCCCCCTGAAATCTGGCAGGGACGACATGGAAGCCACACAGTGTGAATGAGCAAGAAATGTGTTCTGAATTGTGTAGGTTGGAGACCCCCAACCCCAGGCCCAGGCGTCATTTCGAGCAGGAGCTCAGGGGAGCACAGCTCCAGGAGTTGGTGCCAGCCCCACCCCCCGCGGAGGAATGCCTGCTTGTGTTATGTGTTCCCTCTAAGCTGAGTTAGTGTGAGCTAGCTCAGTTTTTTAGCCTCTGGCTCACAAATTTTTGTCTTAACTCAGGAAGGATGGCTCCAGAACAGACTAATTTATGCAGGAGCTAAATCACTGACTCACAACTTTAATGCCAGTAGCTCAAAAAGCAGAATTTTTGCTCAGAAGACTCCACGGCTTAGAGGGAGCATTGGTCATGGCTACTGCAAAATGACCCCATCCCCTGGAAAAGTCCTTATTCTTCTGACCAGCCTTCTGAAGGCTTCAGCCACCACTGAAGCTATCCTCCCAGAATAGTGGTATTTCTGAGGCTTGGATTAGTAGCTGTCCCCTCTCTGCCAGCTCTTTCTTTTCTTTTCTTTTCTTTTCTTTTCTTTTCTTTTCTTTCTCTCTCTTTCTTTCTCTCTCTTCTTTCTTTTTTGCCTTCTGACATACTTCCAGTGATGTCAGGTGGTGTAGCATATGCAAATAAGTTATGCTAATGAGTTATGCTAATGAGCTCCTGCACCTCTTTTTCTACAAAATGACCCCTGCCCAGGCCCTCTCGTACACCACTGCTCTGTGTGGTGGTGGTGGGGAAATTAAGGGGAGAAAGGAACCTCATGTGCTTACTGGAAGTTGACACAGGAAGTGACAAAGGTAGCTCAAGGAATCACCAAAAACGCTACGGTTTTACCATGGAGTCTCCAGTGATTCCTAGAGCTACCCTTGTCACTTCATGTTTCAACTTCCTATAAGCACACAAAGCTATATTTTTTTTAAAAAAAAAAATCTCCTGCAGTGCCGTGCCCCTCACAACCCTAACATCAGCAGAATAAAGTGACAGAATGAGCTTCTTCAGACTTAATGCGGAGGGTGCTGATTTTAATGCCATTTAAAAAGCAGAGGTGCCGTGTATTTCACATATAATGTGTTCTACAGTTGAACTTACCATGAGCCAACTTGCTTTGCTTGAGAACCCACTTATTCAAAGTTTACATGACCATACATCAAGACTCACAAAACTGAAAAACGCCTGGTTGATTCACTTTTGTCTGATCTATAAAATGAGCAAAAATGAAAAGTACGCATACGTTGAGGAAAACACAATACCATGACTGTACCTGGTAAATACTGATCAACATGTCCTTATCTTGGTGTATTTGCACCCTCTGGTGGTAAGATTCTTGATATGGCTGAATACCACTTCAAATCAGGGCCCAACAAAGCATATTTCAAGCCCAGTCCATATTAGGCTCACCAGGTTGTCTGCTCGCCTGCCATGGCTCTCCCCCACTCTTGCCTGTTCTCACAGCAGGAAAAAAAACACAGAGGTGGGAATGATCTTGTGCGTGTGGCGACATGACATCACTTCCAGTCACTACATTTGTGACACTCTGGAAATTGGCAATGGGGATGGCCACGAACCAGTTCATGAACTGAAGTTTTTGACAAATTCTGGCTGGTTTGTGCTTCGCAAAGTAAAGTTCATGGCAGATCACCCAGCATGAACTTTCAAGCTGTTCACAGAGGTTCGTGAGTGGAGACGTTTCTAGGCAGACTGTCTCCACTCAATCAAAATGTTTACACAATTTCAAAGCAACAGCTTGGAGACCGTGTAGAGGAGCATCCAGGGGAGGTCCCCTGCGACTTTGATGTCTCTAGCTTGCAGGATCCATTCTCTATACTCCTGAACCTCATAGCAAACCTCTCCCGGATGTTCCTGTACATGACTTCCAAGTCTGATGTCCCTAGCTTGTACAGGACACACTCCTGAACCACCTCAGGCTTTAATCATATGTAATGGTATAGTGAGATAATTTTAGACTCTGAGCGTAACAGTCTTTAAGTCAAGTATTCTGACAACTACAGTTCCCAGAATGCACTGGGGAAGGAAGTAAAAAAATATAGCTGAAAGTGAATTGGGCAGCGCTTGCCCATATCTAGCTGTTGCCTACACTTTCCTCCCTGATTTAGAGTGGCTGGATCCCTAGACTTTCATCTGAAAGTCCAGCTCTGATGGCACCATTGCGACTCTACTACCACCTCTGGATCCTACCACCATGTTCTGTGGCAGGTGCAGACTAGACCTCAGGCAGAAAAGCATGTAGGTTTAAAGTATTTAAATTCTTAACTGGTAGTCTCTAAATAAATGCACACACCTCACATGTGCATCTGTTCACACGTGCATCTGCCCTACATAAAATTGGCTTTCTGAGATGACAAAAGGATCATTGTATCTTGAAAAGTTGCATAAAAATGGGAATTTCAGCTGATGCAACTTCTCTCATTGCTGTATCTCAAGGAACGCCTGTTGCGATTCCCTGTCCTGCTTGCCTGTCAAAAGTAGAGATATGGGTTGTCCTTTACATCTGCTTACAATACTGATTATTATGGCCATAAAAGATTAATCTTGCAAATAACTCTGGATTAATTAATGAACCGTGATTCAGTGAGTGTCATCTTGTATGTGAGTTGGCATTTCTCTGCAGGGCAGTCTTGCTGCATAGGGAAGAACTGTGGCTCTGTCTTGCATTTCCTCACGGTTCAATGCCTCTTACAATAATAGTTAAAACATTTTCAGTTAAAAAATAAAATAGCAAACCCCAAATCTCTCCCCCCTGTGTGTGTGTGTTGTGCTGTCAAGTCGTTTTTGACTTACGGTGACCCTATGAATGAATGACCTCCAAAATGTCCTGTCGTTAACAGCCCTGCTCAGGTCTTGCAAACTGAGGACCTTTGTGGCTTCTTCTCTCCCCTCTCCCCTTTAAAAGATGCCTTCCATACTATAAGCAACGATCGCCAAGTATGGTTGCCTTCAGCAGGGTTGCAAAGAGGCAAGAGAGTCCCAGGAGAAAAATTAAAAGCAAAATAAGGCTTTGTCTACAACAATGACAAAAGAGGAGGAGGAGGAGAGTTGTTTTTTAATACCCTACTTTCCTCTACCATAAGGAGTCTCAAAGTGGCTGACAGTCACATTCCCTTCCTCTCTCCACAACAGTCACCTTGCGATGGGGCTGAGAGAGTTCTGAGAGAAATTGTGACTGCCCCGAGGTTACTCAGCAGGCTTCTTGTGGAGGAGTGGGGGATCAGACCCAGTTCTCCAGATTAGAGTCCATCACTCTTAACCACTATTCCACCCTGGCTGTCTACTTATAGGAAGTTCTCATCATAGAGTTCCTGGCAATTCCTAGAACTACCTGGAATAGAAGAAGTGTAGTTCTAGGACAGAGGTGTCAAATTCATTTGTTGCAAGGGCGATATCTGACATAAATGTCCCTTTGTTGGGCTAGGACATGTGGCCCATAAAATGTATCAAGAGGTACCAGAGATATGTCTTCCGGTTTTCACGCTCACTGGATGAGTATGCTTTCATTGGAGCTCTGATGATAGCGGCCCATGTTCACGGTGGCAGGGAGGGGTACCGGCTGGACCCAGTCCCCCCTTGAGCCCTTGTAGGGGGTTCTCAACCTGGGGCGCAAGAGGTGCCTCTCCCAAGGTGAATGCCGAGGGATTGAGGCTCCTCTCTGCCCCGATAGGTCCCGCCGCCATGCAACCAGAAATTGCACAGGGATGAGTGAGCAGGCGGTCAAAAGCGTTTCTCTTACCTGGTGGAAGATGTTTGATGAAGCGTGAGTCTTTTGTATGCTGATCCAGAGGGCCAGATAAGCGTTTAAGCCCCCAATCCTCAACTTTAAAGCAGGGGGGAGTTAACTCCACCCCACAAAGATAAGAACTCTTTAAAATTCATCAGAGAGGAGGAGGGGCACAACCAAAGCATTCTCAGCTGAAATAGGAGCCAGATAAGCCTAAAGCGTTTTCACTAACTGGCTCCTGAGACTTTTTAAGAACTTTCCCCAAGTGTAAACAACCCATCTCTGACTACAAAAATCATGGCGCCTAAAGTCAGACCTTCTCCTGGAACTGCAAGTTCAAATACGTCGTCATCTAAAGCGGAAGCAACCATAGACTTTCCAAATATGTTAAATGCTGCATTGAGCCCTCTGCTGGACCAGATCACAACTCTCAACACGAAATTTGATACTCTTCAAAAACGGCTTGAGGAAACCAATCTGAGATCAGAGGAAACTGCCAAATCAGTTAAAAAAGTGGATGCCAAGATTTAAAAAGCTTAAACAGCGACTGGAGGTAGTGGGAAAAAAGAGAACCTCGGATGAACATCAGTTGTTACAATTGCAAATGGAAAGAGCAAATTATGTACTGATATTTCAGGGAGTCCCAGAATGCAACGAAGATCTGGAGAAGCTTCTAAGCGATGCCTTCGTAGATACTACAGCAGAACTTTTACAGCAGAACTTTTACAGTCGGAACTTTTACAGCAGAACTTTTACAGTCGGAATGGATATGGTTTATCGGACCTATCCAGATTACATCAAGAAAAATAATCTGCCTGGAGAGGTTTTTGTGAGATTCTCCAAAAGATCAAGCAGAGATCAAGTACTTAAAGTGACTAATGGAACTACCCTAAAAATCGAAGGTACAGACATAAAAGTATTAAAAGACATTCCACTTGAAATCAGGAAAAAGAGGAAGCAATATAAAAATCTGACAACCTTTCTACAGAAAAATTCCACATCCTACAAATGGCTCTTTCCTAAAGGACAAAAAAGAAAGAGTGGACTCTGTTACAAAAGACATAGCCTTCTTGGAGGAGTGTCAAACAATGGACAAACTGAAAGGAACAGCACAGGACGACAAGACATCAGACAACAGCGACTATGATTTGGGAAGACATGGAGACACATCGAGCAGCTCCTATGAGAAGGACTCTGAATCTGAGTTAGGAGCTGCTGCCCCTAAAAGATAAAAATAAGCCTACGGGGAAGAAACCGAAAAAAATAAGAAATCCAGTTATATGTTTGGAACTATGAATTGTCTGATGTACCTATTTCAGCCTTAAAAAAAATCCTTCTGTATTACTAAATAATATATAAACATAAATCTTATGCTTCATCTTACTAAAATGTATTGTAAGTGAAATCTCAATCAAGCTATGTAACATTGAAAATGACCCCTGCCACTTGGGCTTTTGGTGGCCTTCTTTTCTTTTTCCCATAGTTTGTAGTTTCCCCCTCCATTTTTCTGTTGTAGTTTCATAGAAAAGCAATTTATATATATATATATATATATATATATATATATATATATATATATATATATATATATATATATATATATATATATATATATGTATGGATCAGCATTGGTAATGAGACAGGAAATCTAGGTTTTCAGTCCAGGATTCAGTCCAGGAGGATGCAAAGAATAAATGGAAACAAGTCTGAAGAAGTGAGCAGTGACTCACAAAAGCACATATCCTACCACAAATTTTGTTAATCTTTAAGGTGCTACTGGACTTTTACTCTTTCTACCACTATTAGAAACCACAACCTTCAAAAACCAGTGGGGGAATATTTCAACCTTTCAGGACATCCAGTTGCTGACCTAAGAGTAGCAGTTTTCTTACAAGGAATTTCAAAGGGAGATTAGAAAGAGAGACTGCTGAATTGCAACTGATCATGACGCTCAAGACAATGCATTCTCCTGGAGTGAAATGAGACCTAGGTTTCTTCTCTCATTACCAATGCCTGCTATTGTCATTTGGCCTCTGAAATCACTTCACTCTCCAAGATATAAGGACAGATGGACTCACATTCTAGCTGTATCTGAAGAAGAGAGCAGTGACTCATGAAAGCTCATGCCCTGCCACAACTTTGGTTAGTCTTTAAGGTGCTAATGCACTCTTGCTCCATTCCACTAATAAGGAATACAAGCTGTGCTCGCTCTCTCTCGCTCTCTCTCCCCCCCTCTCTTTCCCTGCCTCCCCAGAGGAGCGGGAGAAGCCCTCAGCCGATCTAGGGAAGGGAGGCTTGGCTTGCTTTCTTTCCTCTGCGAAGCAGGAAATAGGAGAGACTGAGCAAAAGGAGCTGCGATGCAGGAAGCAGCAGAGAACCAGTTGCTCGCAGGCCAGATAGCAGCCTTGCAGGGGCTGAATCCGGCCCACAGGCCATATGTTTGACACCACTATTCTAGAAGTTACTGAAAACTCTGTGGTTAAAAAATAGACGCTCTTAGCACCAGAGGCATACTCTTTCTTTTTCCATCCAACTCATGTCAGTTTTCTGGCTTGGGATTTCACTGAACAATCACATTCACTTCATTTTTCAGATTGTTATGATTACACATAAGTATTTCACTACCACAATGGCTGTCCTCCTTACTGTTCTAATAACTGAGGCATCACATTATTAAGGAAACATTTAAGATGAATTGTAAGGAGAACCAGGAGAGAACAAACCTTACATGAGTTTATGCTACAAGCTTTATAAAAATTCCCCAGTCATTTAGTGAAACATTCTTGGTCACCCTGTGGGATGTATTGCCTGGAAGTGCACTTCTGGATGCAATAAAACTATGTTTGGTTTGGCTGAATGGATAGGACATGATAAACAGACAAAGAGCATTCAAAGACCTAAGCAGGGATCCTGAAAGGAGCATTTCGGAGGGTTGCCAACTCTCTGGTTGCCTTCCGTATTACCCATGAGATGGTACATTCTGGCACAAAAAAGAGCATAAGAGATTAAGAAGAGCCCAATTGCATCATTAGTTATACTGACCATACTTAGGGGATGGGGTGGGGTCAGCAAAACAATCCCACTCCTCTCTTTATGTGAACTTTCTGCAGTTCTCTTTAATCCATAATAATAAACAAGCATGATAGAATTACCATTGGATTCTGCCCCACATTTTTTTTTTCCTTAACAAAAGCTGCCATTTATAGGGGGGGAAATGCTGGGAAAGATACCATGTTCTGACCTTTTTCTTTTAGGGATAGCATGCTTGGATGGAACTGAAACATGCATCCTTACCCGTGATTATAGTGTGGTAATCAGAGAACTAAAATTTCGTGCGGTGGCATGTGCTCTCACACACATGTGACAAGCCATGCAATCCTAAACAGCGTTACCCCGTGTCTACATCCATTTAGGACAATGTACTTTGAAGGACCTAAGTCTGTTTAGGATTGCATTGGTTGGCCTCTTTTCTAGTTTTTGCCGCTGCTAGTTTCCTTTTTTGAGGATCAAAGTGTACCCGTCCCTGGCAATGGACCGAACATCATTTTCCAGCAAAGGACTTAATTAATAGTTCCAGGCAGATGCATAGGCCTGGCATGGAAAGTAAACACAGGTTTTCAGTAAAAGGTTTATACAGATGTTGTGAACCTTGCCAGTTCTTTTCTCGGCTCCTCAAGAATTCCAAAGGGCCAAGGAGATGTGTTAGGATTTGGATGTTCAAAATACTTGATTGTAAAGGGGAGCAAATAGAACCAGCAGATGTGAAACAGGGCCTTTGTCAAATGCTCAGGCATAACCTATCAGGGTTTGGAAAGGCAGCTTTATTAAATTTATGTGCCTGGTCAGGCTATAAAAAGCAGTAAATATGTCCAGCGTTTCATCTTTTAGAAGTCAGTTCATTTTTCCGACTCTGTTATAACTTCCATTATGCCACAAAGTAAAGTTCTTTGTTTAAAGCACACTTGGAATGACATGGATTCTAAATAAAGAAGCTGATTGCTGCACACAGTGTGGTAATAAGGGTAAGGGCTGACGACATCACAGTGGGTGTGGTTGATGGCAGGCTAGATAGAAATATTAAGGAATAAAGTTGAGATGAATGGGTACCTTCCTTGGTTTTACTGCCATTTTATCTGGGTCTTTGCATCTGGGGTGGGTTTTGGACAATGGACCATGGTTTGGGGGGAGGCAGGAGCTATTTCTCCCTTCCTCCTCAGTGGTTTTCTGAGCCAGTTTGTACTCTGTTTTTAAAAGGCCATTCTCAGCAGCTGCTGTGTGGCTGTGGGGAACCTGAGCTGGATCTGGGGAAGCAGGAAAACCCAACCATGTAGTGTGGCCTCCAGATTTGGCCAACAAGCCATTTGGACCATCACTTGCTCTTGCACTTTACTTGAGTACTGCACTTTACCTGAGTCTTTCTCCAGTATTTTGGTTTTGGTGGGTATTTCAGCCAGCTGTAGGAGACAGAAAGCTAGAAAACCGCACTCCATAGGTGGAAGTCCTCACATCTGGAGAAACATTAGTCCAACCCTTAAGGTTTTTCTCATATCCTGTGTTCCCTTTCCTTAGACTCCTTCTGCATGCAGAACATTCCAGGTTCAATCCCCAGCATCTCCAGCTGAAAGCATCAGGTAGGAGGTGACATGAAATACCTTTGCTTGAGACTTTGGAGAGCCACTGCCAGTCTTAATAGACAGTACTGACTTTGATAGACCAGAGGTCTGATTCAGTAGCTTCTCGTGTTCCATCTTGCTCTAGCTCTCAGCTATGTTATCAAACACAAATACTGGATTGGTGATGCAATGGATTTTCATTTAGATGCCATATTACGCTAATCATTTAAAATGCTGTATTATGTTAATCCGTTAAAATGAATATATATATATATGTTTTAATGTATTATTTAAAACTCTAATATTTTTAAAGACACCTCCCCCAAGAGCATCCTGGGTGCCTCGTAATATTTTTCTTAAATATACAGCTGGAAGCATCATGAAGGGTAGAGCTATGTCTACCCAAGGTCCATTGAACTTGGTCAAACTTACTTCCAAATAAAGATGCCTAGGATTGGGCTGCAGCTTGACTTCATTGGGTCTTAAACACACCTAATCTCCTTTTGACCGAACCCAGTACGGGGCATTCAGAAAGAGGTTCTATTGCATTCCACAGGACTTCCAAGTATGAGTGTTCTAGCCTAAGGAATAACTCGTCCAGAACCTGATTGCTGAGGATGACTTACTAAATGGGACAGAAATGAGTAATTAGAGCCAATCAAGATCTAACCCTCAAATCTTTTTAACCAAAGTATGCATATTTCCTAAAATGAACAGCTAGCCAAAATGCAATTTGAGAAATTATGCTCTCCAGGGAGCTCAATTAACATTCTTGGATTTAAGATACAGAATGTGTTGAAGCTTGCAGGTTAATTAGAAACTCAGAACTTCTATGACCCATTCTCAGAATATATAAAAAGGGAGAGCTGTCTCTTTTTCCTGGTAGAGCTCTGCAGTCCAAGAAAGTGCCTGCCCAGGAGGTATTTACAAACTGAAATGTTTAGTCTTTTAAATTTTTAGCAACTATAAAGAAGAAGAGGAGGAGGAGGAGGAGGAGGAGGAGATTGGATTTATACCCTGCCCTTCGCTACCTGAAGGAGTCTCAGTTTACAATCTCCTTTCCCTTTCCCACTCCACAACAGACACCCCGTGAGGTAGGTGGGGCTGAGAGAGCTCTTTCAGCAACTGATCTGAAAGAACTTGTGACTGACCCAAGGTCACACCAGCAGCTGCGTGTGGAGGAGTGGGGAATCAAAACCGGTTCTCCCAGATTAGAGTCCGCGCTCCTAACCACTACACCACACTGGCTCTCAACACTGTAACTAGGGCTGCCAAGTCCCCGGGTAGGGCGGGGGAAGCACCGATTTTTAAAGCTTTCCCCCGCTTTTTCAGAATTGGCCACCGGGGGAGGCAATGGCTGCCAGCAGGGAAACGTCGGAGCCTGGCCTGGCCTCTTAAAAGGGAAATGTCTGCAGAGAGCCTGCCCTGCAGTAAAAAGCCTCAACAGACATTTCCCCTTTAAGAAAGAGCAAGAGAGTCCCGCCCAGAGAGGCTCTTTCTGCTGAAGGGCCTGCTTTTGCATGTGGCCTGCTGCTGGAGTAAGCTGCTTGGGGTAAGCTGCTTGGGTCTGCCTGCTCTTTTCCTTCTCTCTCTCTCCCTCTCCCCCTTTCTTTCTTTTTCTGTCTGTCTGTCTCTCTCTCTCTCTGTCCCCATCCAGCAGAGGTCTATCAGTGGCTATTATAGGTCTAAATGGAGCCCTTTGTCTGGGGCAGTGATGCTCTGCATTCTTGGTGCTTGGGGGGCAACAGTGGGAGGGCTTCTGGAGTTCTGGCCCTGCTGCTGGACCTCCTGAGGGCACCTGGTATTTTTGGCCACTGTGTGTCACAGAGTGTTGTACTGGACGGGCTGTTGGCCTGATCCACTGGGGCTTCTCTCCTGTTCTTATGATATGAAAATCATATTTAGCACTTGTGCAGCACTTAGTGCTTCATATTCTGCCGAGATGAGGAAGGATTCAGTAGGGCCGTTGCTCAGTGATAGAGCATCTGCTTGACATGCAGGAGGTATCAGTCTCTTCAGCTAAAAAAGGATCAGGTCATAGGTGACATTAAAGATCTCAGCCTGAGACCCTGGAGAGCCACTACCAGTCTGAGTAGTCAATACTGACCTTGATGGACCAATGGCCTGATTCAGTATTAAATGAAATGATTCCATGGCACTGCAGGGTTTTGAGCCAGGCTCTCCCAGATCCCAGCCAAACAAACTGACTGCTACATAACACTGACTCTTGTTCAGCGACAAAAAACAGTGGCATAAAAGTCACAGTCTGGGTAATGCTGCTTGCAAGCCTATAAAGCTCAAGGCAGCAGCAGAAGCTCAGTATTAGGAAACTTCATGAGTTCATGTGTCAGCATGTGGAAGCAACATCACAGGATGTGACATCACAAAATGATGTCACTTCCTTTCTCCTGGCTCCACCCCCAAAGTCTCCTGGCTCCACCCCCAAAGTCCTCAGATATTTCCCAAGTTGGACTTGGCAGCCCTAACTGTAACTGAAATCCTCAGTGCCTTTAATAATCAAACAAAATGCCCCCCCTTTCTTTCTTAATGCTTCAGTAATAATTATATGTTCCTGCAATCATGTTTTCATGGAATTTACTTTAAGCCCCTGTCTGACTAAACATTAAACTTTCAGATCTTATGCTGAAGTGTGACTTTGGCCGCGGTCACACGGCCCTTTAAAGTGGGAGGAACTGATGTTTCCTCCCGCATTTAAAGGGACTGACCAGACCGTCCACGGCTACTCCCACACCAAAGTGGGCTCAATCACGGGTTCCTCCCGCGTTTTCCAACCCCAGGAAAATCAAGTATTTTTCCGGAGGTCACACGAGAAACCCAAGATTGAGCCAGTCTGGAAAGCCCTCTCTCGCAATGATTGCAAGAGAGGGCTGTTTGATCATTCCTCCCGGGGGGTTTTCCCCCTTTTTTGCACTTGGGCGCTTGGGCACTCAAGCGCCCAAGTGCAAAAAGAGGGGGGGAACTGCCCCCACTCTGCTCCGGGCCCTGAGCCCCTCTGGCTGCCGCCACCTGGCACCCCCCCCGCGCATGCTTCTCCCCAAACTTACCAGGCGGCGGACAGCAGGGCTCAGGGCCCGGAGCAGAGTGTGGAGTGAGCCAGCCAGCCAGGACGGGTCCAGATTCACCGTACTGGTGGCAGCGGCGTTGGGTGTAGAGCACTCTCCTGTGAGCTGAGCTGGAAGGGTACCTCCCCCAGCCGCTGCTGCTACTGCCGCCAGGGTTGGGATGTGTGAGCATCCCAACCCGAAAGAAAATTCCTGGATAAAGTGCCAGCGGGACTTTATCCAGGATTAGGGTGCTGTGTGACCATGGCCATAAAATACATGTGCATATGCAGCGATGAGATTTATGGAGCTCAAATCGTACGTACAGATATCAACAATGATTCTTTGTTAGCACATCTTAAAACCACCAGTCTTATATTAAACACACACATAAACACATGAAGCTATCTTATACTAATTGGGCCGTTGGTCCATCAAAATCAGTATTATCTACTGAGACTGGCAGCAGCTCCCCAAGGTCTCAGGCTGAGATCTTTCACATCATCAACTAGCTACTCTGAATAACTGAAGATGTCGGGGACTGAACCTGGAACCTTCTGCATGCTAAGTGGATGTTCTATCACTGAGCCACTGGCCCTTATACATTATTTCACCTGCATATTTCGATGGTATAAATTCTTTCCAAAAGACTTATCGTATTTACTCTTTCTATACCTTGTTCCTTAAGGTTGCCATCCTCCAGGTGGGGCCTGGGGATCTCCTGCTTTTGCAACTAATCTCCAGCTGGCAGAGATCAGCTCCCCTGGAGAAAATGGCTGCTTTGAAGGGTGGATTGTATGGCATTGTACCCTGCTGAGGCCCCTCCCCTCCCCAAACTCCGCCCTCTCCTGGCTCCACCCCCAAAGTCCCCAGGTATTTTCCAACCCGGACTTGGCAGCCCTATGTTCCCTTATGGTAAATTTCTTTCTTTCTTAATCTCCTAATTCAAGTGTTGTAAATAAAATTAGGAAGGGGAGGGAGATCTGAGTCAAAAGATAGATTACAGTTTTATACATTTAGATTTATTTAAATCAGCACATTAAAAAACATGAGCCCTGGGGTGAACGGCCAGGATCTGGGGCTTCCCTGCCTTGGAAAATTTGTATAATTGTTAGAATGTCTTAGATTGCCTCTTTAACCATGAGGACTGGGTACACTTTCACATGACTAATACTCTACAATATATAGCAGAGCAAAAACAAACAACTGTTAATTCTGACATGTTATTTTATCTGAAGAGGAGGCATAAGAAGAGTTGGTACCAATGGGAGACATCCAAGGAATACCAGGCTGGGACGCAGAGGCAAGCAATAGCAAGTCATTTCTCTGAAACACTGAAGGAGGAGGAGGAGGAGGAGATTGGATTAATACTCTGCCCTTCACTACTCGAAGGAGTTTCAGAGTGGCTTACCATCTCCTTTCCCTCCCCCTCCCCTTAACAAATACCCTGTGAGTTAGATGGAGCTGAGAGAGCTCTTTCGAGGACTGCTCATGAGAGAACAGCTCTGAAAGAACTTGTAACTGACCCAAGGTCACACCAGCAGCTGCATGTGGAGGAGTGGGGAATCAAACCCAGTTCTCCTGGATTAGAGTCCGTGCTCCTAACCACTACACCAAACTGCCTCTAGAGGTCACCAGAATTCAACCATGACTTCCAGGCGCACACACGCAAATACACACAAAAAGAAGAGTTGGTCCCCTCCCAAACAGAATAAATACTGTGATAAATGTCTTTCAATTCTAACACACAGTCAGCTATCAGAAGCCCTGACAACAGACTCTTTCCAGGTTTACTTAACAGCCATGGCCAAGTCCATACTTGACACTCAAGTGTTTGTTATTGCACTAATTCTTGCTTTTATAGCGCCAAAAGCTCAGCCAAGGAAATTATACATAGTTCCCTGATGACATCGATGCCCGAGCTTGTGTTAATACACAAACTGCACACTGCGGTCTGTCTCTCATGCAGAGGCAAGAGCGGTCTTCGATGGAGCGCTTGAGTACAAAATCTGGCATTGGGCTGCTTCCCATACAAAATTTCAGCTCTTTCTTGGTTGAGGCACCTTGAATTTTAATGCCTCTTTGATTTAAAAGAAATGATCACTGTGCCAAACCCAAGATGCCCTGACCTGGATATCTTCTCAGATCTCAGAAGCTAAGCAGGGTCGGCTCTGATTAGCATTCTGATGCGAGACCACCAAGGAAGTCCAGGGTTGCTACAGAGAGGCAGGCAATGGCCAGCCAACCAGTTGGGTGTAGTGGTTAAGTGTGCGGACTCTAATCTGGGAGAACTGGGTTTGATTCCCCACTCCTCCACTTGCACCTGGCTGGATGACCTTAGGCAAGCCATAGCTCTGTCAGAGCTGTCCTTGAAAGGGCAGTTTCTGTCAGAGCGCTCTCAGCCCCACCTACCTCACAGGGTGTCTGCTGTGGAGTGGGGAAGGGAAAGGAGTTTGTAAGCCACTCTGAGACGCCGAGAGAAGGGCAGGGTATAAATCCAATCTCTTTTCTTCTCTTCTTCTTTTTCTTTGCTGGTCTCTTGCCTTGAAAACCCTATAGGATCACCATGGATCAGTTGTGACTTGACAGCAGTTTCCACCACCAAGCCCAAGACACACGCACTCTTTGAACATTTTATGGAAATGAGATCCAGGGTTTGCTTCAAGCCTATAGCCCTGAACAGACAACCAGATCTGGGTATAATCAAGGCATGGAAAGGGGAACAGGATCGTACCACTGGCTTCACCCATGGCTTCCAAAGGTTGACTGGTTCTTCTGCACACAAGTTCTTGTGGCAATGCCCGCAGTTACAATCCTGATCCTTCCTTCTACACTTCAGTGAAGAAAATGCTGTAAAAGGACACGGAGATTGCACCCCAGGAAACAATATTTTCAGGGCCGGCTCTATCAGTAGGCCAACTAAGTGGCCGCCTAGAGGCACAGCTGGCAAACGGGGCGGCGGAGAGACTGAGAGAGACTCGAACCAGTAGATATTGTGCTTTATGCAAACCATGATTTACCATTATGTCTGAATGCAGCTTTCCATTCAGGCTAAGAACCAAACTTAGCCTTGGGCCAATGTGTTAGCCAAATTGCTCTGTTTTCTTTAATAAAAGGTTGGGGAATTATGATATTAATGTGCAGTTGGCATAACTACAGGATCATGGCCTTTGTATACCAGAGTCCCACTTTATCCAGGTCACAGAAATAGATGCAGAGACTAGATAACTAAAGCAGTGATCTCTTTACTGAAGAATTCTTAAGTCCTTATACACAATAATCAAACATTCAGACACACAATACAGAACTAAGGAAGTAGAAGTGATTGATAGGGAATAGAGGGGGTGAGTTATGGGGTGATACTACCTGTTCAGATGTGCAGAGGTCCATGAGGAAAGGATTTTGGCCTAAACCCAGAGGGTAAAGGGGTGGCCGGTCAGTTGGCATCAGGGCAGAAAATGCACACTCTGAGGCCTTGGACCTGGATAGTTAAAGGCACTGGAAAACAATGCAGACCAATGGAAGGTCTTGGGGGCTGGTCTCAGGTGAGATCAAAAGATTAGCTGGGCCAATCAGGTGTCCCAGGAGGTGTGTGACACCAGGATGGGCAAGGCCTAGATATGGCCAATGAGCTTTCAGAGGGGGCAGAGTCTGGATTAACAACTGGAGCCAGGTGTGCTGGGGCTAGCTGAATGGATTTTATAACCATTGATGGTTCTGCCAAGGCAGTTGAATAGGTTCCCAGATACAGACAAAAAGAGGGAGATGGGCCCCTGATTAGCATCAGGAAGGATCGTTAATAATTTGAATGTTTGGTTGGTGTATCTTGGTATCCTGAGGGATGAAGAGCAAGGAAGGTCAGGTACCACACATAGACATGAGATGACACAAGAAAAGGACTGGGTGAGGTTCTGGAGACAGAAGGACTATTTGCCAGATGGCCTCTGGATAGCCTTTAGAAATGTAGATACTTCACCTGCTGGAACCCAGTGTTATCCCGTAAACATAATCTCTTCTGGGTGGAGGGGGAAGACTGGAGGTTTGCTTTGAGGGTGCCTTTTGAAACCTGAATGTGAAATCCCTGTTTCCAGAGCTATGGCTTACTCTGTATTCCAGGACCAGGAGTGTCTGCCTTGGCCTGAGTTTTGTGGGTCTCTTGGTTCAAGTTAGAAGTGGGGTGCCCCTTGCAGTTGGGGCTACCCAAGAGTAAAGACAGCACCTCTGGCAACAACTGCAGGTAGACTTGTAGGTGCTGTGGCCAGCTGGTGTAGGTGGCTGCTGGCGGGGCTGGAGAGCTCGTGCGCCGGGGCAGCCGGGCGAGCACTGGTGCTGGGGGGTGTCCCTTGTGGGCGGGTCTCCGGCGGTGAAGAGGGCAGCTCTGCAGTGGGAGGGGCACTACAAGGCAGCCTCACCTGGGAGGCACCACAAGGTAGCAAAAAACCTTGGGGCCGGCCCTGAATATTTCAAGAGGAACTCTGAGGGTATAGGTATGTGTGAGCATGTGTGTAAAACCAAGTAACATCTTTGAAAGAAGGCAACAGGAATAGCTCCTCTGTAGACAACAAAGCAAACTCTTTTAAGAAGCAAGATAAAGATGTTGAAATGGCCAGTGTCTTTCCACTGGCACATCCCACAGAATCTTCGGTGAGAATGTGTATGCCGTTGGGAAAATAACGCTGTTAAGCTGTGCGCAATGGCTTATTGCAAGTTGGATACTGCAATCTAAGACAAGGGAAATGGTGCATTCTCCATAAACACTCAGCTAAATAAGCTGAATTTGTGCTGATTCATCTCTCATCAGGAAGTGGAAGCCATATCCATTTTCATACCACATCTTGATTTTCTTTCTCCCTTGTGAGAAACAAGCCCAGAAGTCTTTTCTGCATAGGTGTGTGTGTGCACTCCAATTTCTCTTTCCTTGTGTTAAATTTTCCCCACATTAAAATAAACACATTTCAAGGTTCCCCCCCTCACTGTGTAGAAATGGATTTAAACGGCATAAGAATTACGTATAAATGACACGCACATTTAAATGGCATGACTGGGGCATAAAAGAAGGGGAAAGATAATCGTTAACGAGCAGTGAAAATGAGTCAAACTGAAATGCATAATAAGGGCAATGCGTCCAATCAAATTGAGACAAACATGGCCATATCATTCCCAGTATTAGTCAGAGGTCCATGTTTCTTTCCACCACGTTTTTTTAAAAATACAGAGCAGCCTGAGCAGGATACAAGTTGAAGTAGAAGAGTGCGGGGAAGGAGGCTACTTAGCCTTTCCTGCATTGGCCCCTTTTAGCTACAAGTTACCATTTCCTCTTTGATTTTCACCACTAGGGGGCCCCAGAAGCCCCCCCCCCCCCATCATTTTTCTGCAACAGTTGAAAAAGCAGTTCAGGGAGGGTGCTCCTGAGCGAAAAACAACAGGAGATGGAAGAGTTAAGCAGACTCCCCCTATTTTCCTTTCTTCCACTCAGATGCAACCTACCCAGGTTAGGGTTTTTTAAAAAATAGAAGAATCACAGAACTCTGTGTAATATATCCTCAGACGTTACCACTCATGTGCGTGCATGTGTGTAGTCTGTAGTGGTTTAGCATCTTTTAAAGAAATTAATTTTCTTACTACAAATATTAGCAGCAACAATGATAATACCTGAACTTGAAGGAATTCAACTAAAAATATGCGTAGCCCTGTGGGGGGGGGGCTCGGAAAACACAGCCCCAACCTTTAATGTCCCCCCCCCCATGAGCATCCTAAGCTTCCCTTCCATCTGATGTCATCCAAGACTAGGATTGCCAGCCTCCAGGTGGGGTCTGGAGATCTGCCGCTTTTACAACTGATCCCCAGCTGACAGAGATAAGCTCCTCTGAAGAAAATGGCTGCTTTGAAGGGTGGATTCTATGGCATTGTACCATGCTGAGGCCCATCCCCTCCCCAAACCCCACCATCTCCTGAATCCACCCCCAAAGTCTCCAGGTATTTCCCAACCCAGACCTGCCAACCCTATCCAAGGCTCCCGATATACTCATGAGTTTCCAATGTCCTTCCATTGTGGGCCTTGTTGAACTACAATGCCCATATTGCCTTGAGTTTTCCCCCAGTGAGAAGTCATTCTAAAGCCAGTTTGATGTAGTGGCTAAGTGTGTAGACTCTAATCTGGGAGAACCGGGTTTGAGTCCCCACTCCTCCACTTGCACCTGCTGGGTGACCTTGGGCAAGCCATAGTTTGGTCAGAGCTGTTCTTGAAAGAGCAGTTATCTCAGAGCTCTCTCAGACCCACCCACCTCACAGGGGGTCTGTTGTGGGGAGGAGAGGGGAAGGGGAAAGAGTTTGTAAGCCGCTCTGAGACTCCGAGTGAAGGGCAGTCTATAAAGCCAATCTCTTCTTCTTCTTTCCTGGAGAGCCAGTTCATGGGTCTGATTCCGGAATGCCCCTTTGGAAGATGACTGCTGCTCCTCCCTTGTTTCTGCTGGCCAATCCCAATTGCCACTCTCACACATGTGGCTTCTGACTCTCCACACCGCCTTTCTATCAGTTTGGATTCCACCAGCAGCAGCAGCAGCTTACCGCTGGTGCACTGCAGATAGACTCAGATCACATCCCTTCCAGTCTGGCAAGTTTCACACTAAGTTAACACACAGCTGCACTATCCTCCTCTCTCACTGAAAGATTTATGGAAGAAGCAAAATGGCTGCTGCAGTGACATCATTTGCAAAGCTTTCATCTGTTTCAGTGAGCTTCCAAAGAAGTGAGTCTCCCACATCCATTCTGAGCTGTGAAGGACTGTCCCACATCTATGCTGGGATTTCTCAGTCAGCTCTGAGAAGCAGTGCCTAGTCTGAACGCTTAGGGAAAAAATAACAGTATGGTTTAGTCCAGACAGAATCCAGACCTCTTACAGACTCCCCCATCTTAAATCATAACAGATCCTGTCAGAAAGGTAGAGGTGCATCTTTGTCAGGCAGAGTTCATACCCTTGGGGATGTCACATTGTTTTCATTCTCTGGGCCTCAGCTACCACTGAGGCAGGACGGCAAGCCAATCAGAGTAAGCCACACTGAGCCTGCTTTGGCAGGAAGGGCGGGGTTTTAATCAAATAAATCAAATAAATAAATCTTCCACCTTGCTCAGGAAGAGATGTGGAAGGACAGCCAGAGGCTTCCGGCAGCTGGCTGAGGTAATGGCTGTTCTAGGTAAGAGAAGGTTTCTTTCCGAGCCACAGCTAAGAGAACAAAAGGCTAATTTTAAGGGGAAATGAAAGAAACCCCAAACCTCTCTTTTCAGGGATATATTCCTACAATTTCTAGACTAGGGGCCCTCAACCTTTTGAACCTGCGGGCACCTTTGAATTCTGATAGACGATAGTGGGCGCAGTTACAAAATAGCCGTTGCAGTATTCAGAGTCAACCATATGTAGGAAGCCCAAGTGCAGGGAAGAAGAGGGGGAATTTTTCTTTATATAAAGTATAGGATTGCCAGCCTCTCCCGCTTTTACAACTGATCTCCAGCTCCCCTAGAGAAAATGGCTGCTTTGAAGGGTGGACTCTATGGCATTGTATCATGCTGAGGCCCCTCCCCTCCCCAAACTCCGCCATCTCCTGGGTCCACTCCCAAAATCTCCAGGTATTTTTCAACCCAGACCTGGCAACCCTAATACAGTAGGAAAGAGGCGTGAGATGGAATAATGTTGGAAGAGTACTGGTTTTGGTGGTCCAGATCAGTGTACCCTCTAACCTAAGAACATAAGAGAAGAGAAGCCAATGTTGGATCAGGCCAGTGGCCCATCCCGTCCAACACTCTGTCACACAGTGGCCAAAAACGCCAGGTGCCCTCAGGAGGTCCAGCAGTGGAGGCAGGACACTAGAAGCCCTCCCACTGTTTCTCCCCTCCAAGCACCAAGAATACAGAGCATCACTTGCCCCAAAATGAGAGTTCCTATCTATATTTTGTGGCTAACCTGAGTTAGTGTGAGCTCGCTCACGGTGTTTTAGCCTCCAGCTCACAGATTTTTGCCTTAGCTCAGGAAAGATGGCTCCAGAGCAAACTAATCTGTGCAGTAGTCAAATCACTCACTCACAACTTTCATGCCAGCAGCTCACAAAGTAGAATTTTTGCTCGCAAGACTCCACAGCTTAGAGGGAACATTGGTCCAGATCCTTCTATAGTTTAGCAGAGCGTGCTTGACTTTGACGCAGCAGCGCTTTCCAGACCTAACATGTACTTGCAAGACTACAGAGTCACACAGAGCCATGTTTCAGTTTAGAACAAAATAAGAACTACTTTATTCTAGAAATACTATCTATCTATCTATCTGTCTGTCTGTCTGTCTGTCTGTCTGTCTGTCATCTATCATCTATCTATCAATTTAAAACAGCATTTTCAACTTACAGCATAAACAGTAAACATCAGAAGTATGAAATGTATAATTGAAGTTGGAGCTTCTAGATATTTTCTACTCAGAATGAAGGACACATTAAGGGAAGTGCAGGGTACAGAGATAGGGACAGTTCCTGTGCTATCTAACTAGGAGATGGATCTAGATGTACAGAGGAATCCTGCTTCTCCATCTTGTGCATATGGAAGAGTGAGAGGAGAGAGAGGGAAGGAGACTTTGCTTTCCCTAAAGAATATTGATCTACATTTCAAAGAGATTCAGTGACCGTAGAGTGAACAGGAAGATGCTTAGTGTCTGCATACCTGCTGGCAACTCTGGGCGCTTTCACACATGATAAATAATGCAGTTTCAATCCACTTCAGTGACTGTTTGCAAATGGATTTTGCCATTTCAGACAGTAAAATCCAGTTGCAAAGTGCATCGAAAGTGAATTGAAAGTGTGTTATTTAGTGTGTGCAAAAGTACCCTCTGTGGTCATTTGCTTCTTGGAGGCTGAGACACCAGGACATCGCATCTGGTTCTTCCATCAAATAAAACCAACACTGTGGTGGCCGCTGAAGCTGAATCAACATTAATCTTTATCTGCACAGCCCAACCAAACTCCAGTGGCCAACCTGAAGCCTTGCTGGGCAACAGCCCCCCATGGTCCACCCACTTTCTAAAATCACTTGGTGGGTATCAGGCAAGGTACTGACTGGCGCCATGGTGCCCACGAGCACCCAACTGGGGACTCCCCCATTCTAGATGATTCATGGATCTTGTCCACAAAAAAATGGGTTCACAGTAGAATTTTTGCTCACAAGACTCCACAGTGTAGAGGGAGCACTGGTCTCAAAGTGCTGCAAGACTTTCTGCTGGTTTTGCTAGCATGATTACTAGAAAGGTTGGGTGTCGGCTTCCTTTCTTCTGGTTCACTTGATTGTCTAACGCCACCCCACCCCCCGCCAAACTTTTCTGGAGATTGCTGAGCCAGCCATTTAGGAATCAAAAGTAAATGAAACAAACTGAGATGGATCCAGCCAACTTTCCCACACAATCCTGTCCAATTGTTCCCTGTCCGTGGTCAAAGAGGACCATCATTTCTTTTTCACTGGTTGCCAAGGCAGTTGAATGCAACCCATTACATCAGATCATTTGTCGTTATTCTTATCCCTTTTTCGTTACCACAATGAAGGTAACAAATGGGAGTTTTTGCAGCTGATTATTTTAGTTGGTCATAAATAAATCAAGTCCCTTAGTCTTGACTTTATGGTCACTTTAATCCTAAAATCAGGTTACAGCAGCATTTCAATCTGATAGAGTTCCGTTTTTTCCCACATTCAACTCTTCCTCTGTTAGTACATTTGCTGTATAATTGCAATTTGCAAGCCTGCATTTCCAGAAGGTCTTGTAAACTGTGGTTCCGTTCTGTAATTTTCATTTTCCACTGGGAACTGGGGGGACAATTTGCTCTCTCACAAGCCTTCCAGTGGTTGCTGGGGGTAGGGGAAGAAGAATGATTATAGATATGCATCAGGAATTTGTAATAATAAACAGTAAATGTTAAGCCTTTATCTGGAGGAAGGGCCTTTACCAAGATAATGTTGTGGATTTATGACTGAGCCAGAAGAGACGTCTATTTTTACAGATCTGTACTGGATATCAAAATCAAATATAGTTACATACAAAACAAAAGGAGGTGAAAATTGAATGTAACTCATGTCAAATATTGACAAGTACCAGGCATCATATGTTAATGGGGCAGCCTGCCCACTAGGCAGCCCTAGGCTATTGCTTAGGGTGCCAGAGGGCAGGCAGGGGTGCCCCCACCCCCAGCACCACTAGCCTGACCAGCAAGCCAGAGATTCAGGGCTCACTTGCCAGCCGGTGTTGCATGAAACAGTGGAGGGGAGGGTGTGATTGCGCTGAAAGCTGGAAGTAACAGGTGACTCTCTAGGAACCCCAAAATCTCATGAAGAATTCAGGAGTTCCTACAGTGTTCGCCAGAACATGCCCAGGTGGCCCAGCAAGCTGGGGAGGGGGACAGGCTGACCTCGTAGGGTTGCCAACTCTGGGTTGTGAAATCCCTGGAGATTTGGGGTTGGAGCCTGGAGAGGAGAGGGAGATTAGCAGGGCATAATGCCATGGAGCCCACCTTTCAAAGCAGCTGTTTTCTCCAGGGGGACTGATCTCTGTAGTCTGGAGATCGGTTTCAATTCTGGGAGATCTCTAGGTCCCAGAAGGAAGGTGACAAGCCTGCTGGTCTGCCTAGGACATGGAAAACCCTTGGGCTGGCCCTGTATGTTACATATCAAATGCCATCATAGAACACAGAATAGGGAATATTCACTGGCTATCAGGATTCTGAAATAATGCTGTACAAGAAGATATAACTTTTATCATCTTCATCCTACTAAGCCTGATTCGCTTGGCAACAGTATGTCAGAATTAGACATTGTCTTAGTTTTTATACCTTTTTTAAGTCTCCCTGGCCTGTTTTTACAATTTATAGTTAATATGGCATTTTGTATATTGTTGGTATAAGGAAACAGAGGATATCTGCAAAAACGAGTTAGACTGAAATGAGATCCCTGTTGCCCATCCAATCGAATCCCATTTCAAGTAACTTCTACTCAGCCATTAAGCTAAATCCGAGACTCAGCCCGGGTCCTTGGTTCTGTAAGTGCCTGAACTGCTTCTTAAATGCTTTTAGCAAGGCTCAAACCAACTGTGTGTTTATATGTAATGTGCTGTCAAGTCACAGCTGAGATATAGCGACCCCAGCAAAGGGCTTTCAAAGACAGTGAGAAGCAGAGGTGGTCTGCCATTGCCTCCCTATGCAGAGCCTTCCTTGGTGGTCTCCTGTCCAAGTAGTGATCCTGATTAGATTCTGAGATCAGATGAGATCAGGCTATCCTGTGCTGCCTTCTCTCCTCTGACCTAATTAAATAACTGTTAAAAACAAAGTTCCTGTTGAACCCTGCAGAATGAAAAGCAGCTGGGAGGACAGTTTGTTGGGGGAAAGGAAAAGGTAAACAAAGGGTCAGCATTTGTTCCGCATTCTAAACCACCACATCCCAAAACAGCCTTTTTTTCACGGGGGAACAATTGCCGTCTTGACTTCATTGTGTGCATAACAATTTAAAGCCCTTTTGCTACATGCTTCATTCCTCCCATTCTTAGCTGCAGGAGGTCATCAGAGGGCCAAAGTAGGCATTATAAGGAGTTGAGATGCAACTGTTTCTTGTGTATTTAATCTCCCTCTCCTCTCACTTTGACCTTCGCTAAAAAGAGAGGCCTGGCTGCAGTGTTCCCTCTAAGCTGAGTGAGTGTGAGCTAGCTCAGAGTTTTTTTAGCCTCCGCCTCACACATTTTTGTCTTGGCTCAGGAAGGAGGGCTCCGGAGCAAACTAATTTATGTAGTAGCCAAATCACTTGCTCACAACTTTAATGCCAGTAGCTCACAAAATAGAATTTTTGCTCACAAGACTCCACAGCTTAGGGGGAGCATTGGACCTGGGTATGGTGCAGGGGAGGGGAGGTTGTAAAGTGCTGTCAAGTCAGAGTAAGCTCTAAGGGCTTTCAAGGCAAGTGAGAAGCAGGGGAGGCTGGCCATTGCCTTTCTCTGCAGAGCCCTCCTTAGTGGTCTCCCATCCAAGATCTTCCAAGATCTCACTAGACTGGACTATACTATACCATTCCACATCCTGTGCCTTGAGGGAAGGGCAGTAATTGTAGTAACAGACCTGTTCTAGTCAAGCAAATTTGGTATGTGGGGATAGAGGAAATCTTTGTCTGTGGGGTTTAATAGATCTTACAAAGTCCATGTAATAGACATGTAACCACCATGAAGCCTTTGGATCAGATGTGCACCAGGAGATCTGTGCTGGGAACTCAGTTCCCAGGCTTGGGAATATTTCCCTTATTGGGGAAACACAGGTAGCCCCACTGGGGCAAATAACGGCTCACTGAGGCCATGTTGTATCAGGACAATGGCACAAGGGGAAGGCTAAATCCCCATATCCTTGCACGCTATAGCCCTTATTCAGATCAAGTCCATGCACACCCAACAGAGCACTCACAGAACAAACACATCAAAAGTCCATATCGGGAACATGTGGACTTCATGGTGTGTGAATCAGCCCTTATTCCCTTGCCGCTGAGGAAAACACAGGTTCATGAACTGATCTGGGACAAGAGCTCTTAAAACAACACGAACCATGCCAGGCTATTTGGGTCGTTCATCGTATCATGATAGTTCTAGAGGGTGGGCACACTGGCCTGCAGAAAAACAACAAGCTTTGAGTGCAGTCGCACCTTAGAGACCAACAAGATGTTTGGGGGCATGAGTGTTCAAGAATCAATGCGGCCTTTGTCAAGAGGCTGATAAAGGGAGCTTTGGCTCTTGAAAGCTCGTACCCTGAAAACCTTGTTGGTCTCTAAGGTGCTATTGGACTCAGACCTTGCTCATCGGAGTGGTTACCAAAGCATCGGAGCCTTGCCATCAATTCCCATTAACTTCCACCTACTGTCAAATAAGTCAGCTTCAGTTGCAGCCTTAACCATTTCTCGAAGGCATGGTGTTGTCCTTGTTGACCTGTGCTTGTTTTTAGTTGAACAGAAACTTGTGAGACTGGGTAAGAGCCCCCCAATATTTTCTGTTTGATATCCTCCCAGATGACCCCAATGATAAGCTTCGATCAAGCCCCTTTTTCTAATGGTACTTCACTGATCTTGGAATGGATGTTTTTCAATGCGGAAGAGATGGTGTTTCAGAAATCTACCAAAAAAACAACATCCCCTGAGCATTCCAATCAACTGATTTTCTAAATCTCTATCGTTTTGCTCCAGTGGTCACTTATCTAATGTGTTCATAATCAGATTGCAAGTTATTTGCCATATATAAAAAAATGTGCATTAGAAAGATTTCCACAGTCTGAAAATGTAACGTGGTTCTTGGCTATGTATAATGTTTTGCTCTTCCTTTTATCCTGTAGCACTGTGGGTTCATGATAGACACATTTAGGGCATTTTCTGGATCATTTTTAATCTGGTTTTAACCACATACTCAGCAGCCTGGTGACAAAACAGCACTTTGCATTCAGTGAACGTGCAGGGGGTTGGGCTGACGGCCTCCACATGGGCCTGCAGAGCTCCCAGAATTACAACTGATCTCCAGACTACAGAGATCATGTCCCCTGGAGAAACTGACCACATTGGAGGGGGCCTCTATGGTGTTGTGGCCTCCTGAGGTCCCTCCCCTCCCCAAATCCCACCTTCTGCAAGCTCCATCCCCCCCCCCAAATCTTCAGGAGCTTTCAACCTGGAGTTGGCAACTCTATTTCAGACAATGGCCAGATCATCTGCAGGAACAGCTGCCCAGAGGAAGTGGCCATGCAGACTCTCCATCCCTTTGATCAGCAACACACTCTCACTTTCCCGCTGCATTTTCCTGGATAGCACAGGAGCGCCCGATCTCATCAAATCTCGGAAGCTAAGCAGGGTTGGCCCTGGCTAGTACTTGGATGGGCGACTGTCAAAGGAATACCAGGGCTGGGAGGCAGAGGCAGGCAATGGCAAACCACCTCTCTGAACATCTCTTGCCTTAAAAAAAAAACAAGTCTAGCTTGCCACCTAGTGCTGCATAACACTGAAAGAGCTAGAACTTCTAGTTCCCAGGCAATCTTAGGATCTCCTGGCTATACTACACACACTGCCATATGATGATGACACTAATACCAACAAGCTCCCTCCCCACGTGTTCAGTGAACATGTGGAGCTGTCATGTGTGCTGGGCTACAATTGCACCCGTTACAAAATATCCCATTCCAATATAACACATGGATGGGGACTGAGTCCGGCTTCAGGTAAGCAGGACCCTTGGTAGCATTTGCAATTGCTGATTTGCTTGCACTTTTGTTCAGTGGGACTGGATGATCACTTCAGAGCAATGGCTGGCGGGGTTATCAGCCACTGAAATTAAACATGCTGTCGTCTGGCTCTTGGCAAAGCCTAGGCCAGGTGAATGCATACGTTAGAGGCTGGGTTTGGGGTTCCTACCCTGTATAACACTCAGACATGAATTGTGGGTTCTCCTCAACTGCATGCATGGTGGCTGATTCAGCTCAGGACCATGGGCAAACACACAGCCTTCCCTTCCACTGCACCATTTCCTGACCCGAAACTGTCCCCAGTGGTGTCCCAGGGAGCACATGGATTTTCCCAGAAGACCAAATACCATCCCTGGACCATTTCAGTTTAGCAAGAGAGCACAGAAGGACGACTGAAACTGCTTTCCCATGTGCGCCTGGGTGTTTACCCTAATCAGACACACTGCATGCACAGGAATTAGAACCTGCAGAGCACACCTGACTGTCACACAGGTTCTGGACTCCAGCTCAAGACCAAGATTTTTCCTGCTATTTACCTTGTTCCTTATCGCTTTCTTATTTTTATGTTTTATGTGCCCCAGAAAATAGAATTTTTCATTTTGAGTTTTGTTTTTGTTCTTTTGGTAATAATGTTTTTTCCCTGTTTTGTTGGAAATCTGTTTTTTATTTGCAACTTCTGATGTAGGAACATTTACAACCACTGTTCCAAATGGGGCCTTCGACACTGGAAACACTGTGTTGTTCTTAAGCGTACAAACAAAACTGTGAATGTGGGGGTTTGTTGTCGGAAGAAAGGATTATATAAGCCAAAGCTTTTGGGTTTCTGAGAATAGCTCGACAACAGAATGAATAAGCAACCAACTCCCATCAATAATTTTCCTGTAACAAGTTTACTCTCATTCTTCATTAATAGACTTCAGCGCAACACTACAAGTGTCCTTATCAAACATTCTGAACAATTAAATTTAATTGGGTTGTAAAATCAGGCTTCGAAGCTTATCCAATTAAGTCATAAAAAAGAGCTGCAGTTGAATGAAATCTTGCCTTTTTAATTATTAGAAAAAGATACTAACAGTGCAATCCTAAACAGAGTGACCCCTTTCTAGGCCCATTAACTTCAACAAAAGGGTGTAACTCTGTTATGAGTTGCACGGCCAATCTTTCCCCTGGGAAGAACAGCAACATTTCACATTTTATGGTGAATTTGTGTTCAGTCCTCCACCTTTGTACTTCTCTTTGAAGTCGGAGCCATAAAATGGTTTCAACTGCCTTCAGTTCTAATAATATTTGACTAATACAGCCATATTTGGTGGTTGGCCCAAGGAGAAACTTTCAGTTTGTTTGTCCTGGACCGAACAGCAATTCTAAACAGCTGTGGATATTTACGCCAATCCACCAACATTATTGACACACAAGCCCTGTACACATGACATGAATATGCAGGGTCACTGAACACAGAGAGGGAATGGGTCTACAAACACTAAATTTGCATTTTGGTCTCATCTCTGGCCTATGAACAATCATCTCATGGAGGCATGATGCACAGACTAGGGTTGCAACCTCCAGGGGACACCTGGCGATCTCCAGGTGACCAAGATCAGTTCACCTGGAGAAAATGGCTGCTATGGACGGTAGACGCCTTGGAATTATATACTGAAGAAACTGGCTGCTATGGAGGGTAGACGCCTTGGAATTATATACTGAAGAAACTGGCTGCTATGGACGGTAGACGCCTTGGAATTATATACTGAAGAAACTGGCTGCTATGGAGGGTAGACGCCTTGGAATTATATACTGAAGAAACTGGCTGCTATGGAGGGTAGGCTCTACAGAATTATATACTGTCAAGCAAACTCCCTTCCTCAACCACTCCACCCCCCAAAATCTCTAGGTATTTCCCAACCCAGAGCTGGCAACCTTACAACAGATGACCTATGCACTGCAGTCATGAGGCCTCCCCCCACTCTAGGGCCCCCCAATCCACCAGCCCAGATCCGGCCAGTGGGGGCAACCCCACCCCCAAAGTGCCTGGATCAGGCCGACATGCCTGGCTTGATAGTATCATAAAGTTTCTAGTCAAGTGCTAGAGTGTCCCCCAGTAGGGTTGCCAGCCTCCAGGTGGGGCCTGGGGATCTCCCGCTTTTACAACTGATCCCCAGCTGACAGAGATCAGCTCCCCTGGAGAAAATGGCTGCTTTGGAGGGTGGACTCTATGGCATTGAACCATGCTGAGGCCCCTCCCCTCCCCAAATCCCACCTTCTCCTGACTCCACCCCCAAAGTCTCCAGGTATTTTCCAACCCAGACTTGGCAACCCTATCCCACAGCGATGTGCCTAGCATGATGACATCACTTCCAGGTGACATCATCGTGGTGTGTGTATGCCCAGAATGGGAGCTTCTCTCCCCCACCAGAAAGAGGTAGGCACCTGGCAACCCTCTCCACCATAGACACCCTGTGAGGTAGGTGGAGCTGAGAGAATTCTGAGAGAATTGCTCTTGAGAGAGAGGGTGGGGAGGTTGTTGCCAGGAAGGGCTAATTAGAATCAAGATGAATAAGTAACTGAGGAATAGATAAGCTAAAATTGGATTAAGGCAGTTTGTAAGACCTCTGAATAGCAGCAAATTAGCATACAGCATAATAAAAGAATTTACAAACAGATGTAAGAACTGACTGACGTTAGCATGTGTGGCGAGATGAGAAATACCTGGAGATTTCGGAGGTGGAGCCTGAGGAGGGCAGGGTTTGGGGGGGGGACTTCAGTGCCATAAAGTCCACCTTTCGAAGTGGCCATTTTCTCTAGGTGAACTGATCTCTGTTGCCTAGAGATCAGTTGTAATTAGGGTTGCCAGGTCAGGATTGGAAAATACCTGGAGACTTTGGGGGTGGATTTGGGAGAGGGCAGGGTTTGGGGAGGGGAGGGGCCTCAGCATGGTACAATGCCATCGAGTCCACCCTTCAAAGCAGCCATTTTCTCCAAGGGTGCTGATCTCTTTCAGCTGGAGATCCGTTGTAAAAGCGGGAGATCTCCAGGCCCCTCCTAGAGTCTGGCAACCCTAGTTGTAATCCCAGGAGATCTCCAACCATCACCTGGAGGTTGGCAACTGAAGAGTACTGGACTCGGGAGACCAGGAACGGTGAAATCATGAAGACTTTATTGAGTGATTCAGCATGTCCAATAGATGGTCAGATCAAGCATGCTTCCAGGGCTCCGGGGCCCTCATTATATGCTGGCCGGAGCCACACCTCCGGCCGCACCCAAAAGACCTGTTAGGGGTTTTACAGATGCGCATGTTTGTCATAGGTTCCCTGGAGGAGCCTTTGATTGCATTGGCTCCCCAGGGAGAACCTAGGTCCCACATTGGTGGAGGCTTTGAATCCGGACGTCTATTGTTCCTCCAGATTCAAGCTCCCCTCTCTGCCTGACCATGTGCTCTGGCCATGCGGCGGGCGCCATTACCTGGGAGCACACGACAGGCCAGCTGTTACACAGAACATACTCCATTACAGCAACCCTGCATCTTGCCCACTGACTTCAGCTGATGTGGAGTCTTGTAATATACTTAGGACTATGCTGCAAGTGTTCTTGGGGATCACTTGTTGTAATTCTAGGATTCATTCTGCAGAGTGGCCTTGTCTTGAAGGTTGCCTGTTCATAGGGAAGGGGCCAAGCTGTCTCTGGCTACTAAAGGCCGGTCTCCCAGGAGGAATGCTGGAGCCTCTGAGTATGTAAAGGTTAACAAGACTCTGCCTTCCCCTCTCACCTCCTCTTTGCTTTAATGGGAGCCTTTTCTGTGAAGCAGACGGTGCCTGGAAGCACAACAGAAGTTACAGTAATGAGACCATTGGCCTTTGCTGCTTGTTATGTAAGCGGAGCGAGCCAAAGGAAATCCAATATTGTTCTGTTACAATTGCATTATGTTTCTGGCGTGAACTAGCAAACGCTGCAAAAGGTTACGACTCCCACTCCTGCCTCTTGTCACCTTGAGTCCATCAGACCCACACACATGCTGTTCTGTGCCCCAAACCTCAACGTCCACATAAAAACAGCAGCCTTTCATTTGGGCTTTGCATTTTGGCTCATGGTGACCTTTCGGGTTTCTGTCGATGCACAAAAAGTAATGCCCAGCGTGCAGCCCTGAGAATGCCTGTCCTTTATTTGCAGACCTTTTTAGATTCCCTGCCAACCATAATGTACTGGAAGTGACATCCCTTTTCTAAAAACCACTTTCTACAACCAGCGATGAATACACCATTTAAAAAACAAAACATTCTTGCACATCCAACAAAAACCCCCAACAAAAACCTTTGAGTCAAGTAAAGTTTATTCGAATCTAACAGCCCATGGCCGTACACCATAAAACAAAAATTAAGAATTAAAAATCACGGTAGAGCAAAAGTTTATCATGTCCACAATACAGCTTTTGTAGAGGCGACTCAGAAGTAATCTTAATTTTGAAGTATCAGGAATGGCTGAGCACTTCAGGAGCCGTTTTCTAAGAAATCTCTCCCTGGCTGTTGCATACTTCGGACAGTAGAAAAAGGTAATGGACAACGAATCAACTTCTGCCAAAGAACAGTCACAAAAGCACTGGTCTGTAGGTGTCTTAAGGAAAAGACCCTTCATTTGGGCTGTTGGCAGTGCATTACAATGTGTGATCATGTATGACCGCCGCAATTGTGGAACTGCCAGCATACTGAGATACTGAGGCGGATCAAATTGGGTAAAGTATGTAATTCCCAGATGGAGCGGGGAGCATTTCCACGTAGCATCTTTTTGGAGGGCAGCAAAAGTCTTTTTTTCAGATAAAAACATTTTATTCTGCTGGTAAAAACTATATAATGATAAGCAGGAAGTTCCAGTAAGTGGGTGCCACAGCAAAGAAGGTCCTGCACCTCAGTCTGTCAAATCCAACTGCAATAGCTGATAGATCTCTGAAGCAATAGATGAGAGATAGGTGGTGTGTAGTTAGGTGCTAGACTGCTGGGATTTGGGAGACCCAGGTTCAAATCCCTATTCTGCCACAGAGGCTCATTGGGAGACATTTATCGATACAAAACTTGGAATAATCAATGGAACAATGCAGAATTCTTAGTACATCAGACCCACTTTGAAAATGAGGCCAGGTAATTCAAAACCCTGGGGCAAATTTGAAGAGGCGTTTCAGAAGCAATTCTTAGAAACCAGAAAGTCAGTTTCATTGGATTTTCTTAATATTTTTTTCCCGAGCCAACACGACTTGTGATACTCAGAGACAGCCAAGACATTCAGAAGAAAACAGTGCCATCCAAAGCAAAGTTAAACCCTTGCGAGCCCACTGACCTCAAAGGAGTTAGCAGGGTTTAACTCTGCTTAGGATAATGCCGAAAACGACCTGTTTTGCAAACTTCCTTGTAAAGGATGAGAATTGTTTTTGTTCGAGAAAAGTCAAGGCAGTCTGGTGTAGAAACCGCACATTAAAAATACCTGCATTAACAGTCTAGCGTCATTCAAAACAGCTGAAGAATTTGACTCGGTATTATTCATAGCCTAGCCCAGAGAGGCATTTTAGGATGATAAAAGATAGATGTAATGAAAAGTGACAAGCCTGGGTGTGAATCCATAACCACCAAGGCTAGAGGGGGTTTCGGTATTGACTCCTGAGGAATGGAGACTGCTCCATTCATCTAAAATTGGTACGTAGCCTGGACAGCTTCTCAATTTCAACCCAAGACATTAGATTAAAAGAAGGTTCAAGGGACAAGCAGAAATCTAATTTTGAACTTTAACATGCAAATGGTATCTTGCAATTTCATATCTCTCGAGCACAGGGGTCATTTCGAGCAGGAGCTCTGGGGAGCGCAACTCCGGGAGTTGGTGCCAGCCCCCCTCCGTGGGGGGATGCCTGCTTGTGTCATGGCTGCAGCAAAATGACCCTGTCCCCTGGAAAGGTCCTTGTTCCTCCGACCAGCCTTCTGAAGGCTTCAGCCACCACTAAGCTATCCTCCCAGAATAGTGGTATTTCTGAGGCTTGGATTAGTAGCTGTCCCCTTTCTGCCAGCTCTTTTCTCTTTCTTTCTTTCTTTCTTTCTTTCTTTCTTTCTTTCTTTCTTTCTTTCTTTCTTTCTTTCTTTCTTTCTTTCTTTCTTTCTTTCTTTCTTTCTCTCTCTCTCTCTCTCTCTCTCTCTCTCTCTCTCTCCTTTCTTTCTTGTCTTCTGACATACTTCCGGTGATTTCAGGTGGTGTAGCATATGCAAGTAAGTTATGCTAATGAGTTATGCTAATGAGCTCCTGCACCTCTTTTTCTACGAAATGACCCCTGCCTGAGCATAATTTTCTTAACCAGTGAGAAGCTGCTGTAGATCCCGGGGCTCAGACAGTTCCAGCCACCTGAAAAACAATGTTCAATCATTGTTCGGTGAGAGAATCTTTAACACGAACAACCCAATCCTCACTTTTGACAATGCCTGTGCAATCAGTTGTGGCCGGAGCATGACTTTAAGCATATGTCACTGCACTGCTTTTGTATGGACACGCCGGTTTTTATTTATGTATTCATTTAATTTGCCATTGAGTCACAGCCATCTTATGGAATCCGGTAGGGTTTTCAAGGCAAGAGGCATTCAGAGGTGGATTGCCACTGCCCACCTCTGCCCAACAATCATCATATTCCCTTATGGTGTCCCATCCAGATATTGACCAGGACTGACCCTGCTTAGCTTCCAAGATCTGATGAGACCAGGGTAGCCTGGACTGTTCAGGTCAAGGCTCGGACATGCAGATATGGGTGCAAGCTGAGTTAGTGTGAGCTAGCTCACAGTTTTTTAGCCTCTGGCTCACACATTTTTTTGTCTTAGCCCAGGAAGGATGGCTCCAGAGCCAACTAATTGGTGCAGCAGCCAAATCGCTCACTCACAACTTTAATCACTGGAGCTCAGAAAGTAGAATTTTTGCTCACAAGACTCCACAGCTTAGAGGGAGCATTGCTCACTACATATGCTAAACTTATTCAGTCCTTACATCTGTATTTTCACCAAGAAGGGCTGCACATCCTCTTTATTGTAGTGTATTTTTCATTTGGAATAGTAGATTGGAATAGTGATTGGAACATAACGCAATGAATATTGGAATGTATTTCTCTTATCTGGTGACAGAGGAGATATAACACTGCACAATCATTCACCACACCTCAAAGAAAAGGATGCTATTACCTCCATGCTTGAGAGGAGATGAATGGAGCGTAACAACAGGGTCTCAGTTACTTACTCTTAGCATTCCACAATTAAGGATATGTTTACACATCAGTTTCCTATTTTGACATATTTATTTGCTTCTCTGTGTTTCCCCATAATTAAATCCGAACAAATGGTGACCATATATACTTAGCTTGTTATTCCTGTTTGGTCTTTGCATTTGTTAAAACATCTTCATTATGCTGTATGCTAATTTGCTGTTCACCCTCTGCCTATAGGTATGGACTGTTAACTTCCATTCCAATGCATCTGACGAAGTGGGCGTGCACACAAAAGCTCATACCTTGACTAAAACTTTGCTGGTCTTAAAGGTGCCGCTGGACTCAAACTTGGTTCTACCTTTTCAGACCAACATGGCTGCCCATCTGGATTTTGACCAATAGAGTAAGCCTTTTTAAATGCAAAGCTTTTCAAACACTTTTTGAGTGAATTTCTATTCCACATACTGGGGGAGGCAGAGATGAAGGGAAAACACTGACAACACTGGGTTGGGAAATCCCTGGAGAGTTTGCGGGTGAAGCCTGGGGTTTGGGGAGGGCAGGGACTTCATTGGGGTGGGATGCCATAGAGTCCACCCTCCATGATGCATACCTCGAATAAACCTTTGTTGGTCTTAAAGGTGCCACTAGACTCTAAATTTGTTCTACTGCTTCAGACCAACACGGCTGCCCACCTGGATCTAAGATCAAATTCTGTCAGTTCACCTCAGGTTGTATTCTGTCAGTCAGTCACCATAACCTCCCAGTGCCACGTTCCTTTCTTTATGGGCTGGATTCAGGTATCATAACTGTGAGAAGTTGTAAGCATTCTTCCTGGGTTTGCTTGTGATTTTACTTTTAGATCCACGCAACTGCTGTTACAATTGAGGTCCACACTAGAAGGGTCAGGGCTGGATGAAGTTGACAATGTAGCTGGGACTCCCCAGTCCAACTCCGCCCCTCACTCTTAAACCCATTAGCCCAAGCAGCTCCTGGGGGGCCAGCTTGGAGTTCATCCCAGTATCCCCTTTTGTTTACCCCCCCCCGGCATGCTAGATAGACTGTGCCTGAGCCTGGAGGCTCTGCTGCTTCCTCAAAAGAGGCCAGGGCCTGGCCTCCTGTGTTCTTGCAGGGGGGCACAAGCCATGCCATGCCAGGGTGCACCGGGGTGGGCAGGCTTGCTCCTGAGGAAGCCGGTGGGCATGGACTCCCCCAAGGCCAGGTACCTGGCACTTTAAGATCCCACCGGCTGCCAACCACCAGCCAGGGTGGAGGTGGAGCTGCAGGAAAGAGGGAGGCCAGGTGATGCCACTCAGCAGGACAAACACCAGGCCAGGAGGGGCACCCCATGCTCTGCGGATGGACTTGGTGGTGGCGTGCTGGGGCTTCTCGAGCCCCCTAAGGGCTGGGGGAGGGAGAGGAAGGGTGGGCGGGGGTCCCTGCAGGCCATGCCCCAGCATCCCTTCCCCTGGGAATGGGGGGAACAAATACAGGCCTGCACAGGAGTTGAATCGGGGTGGGGGCGCCGGAGGGTGGCCAATTCAGGCATGTTGTGTGTCTCCTCCAGCAGAGGACTTTCCACCAGGAGAATCCCCAAGATGCGGATCTAGAGAAGGGGGGAACAGAAGGAGAAGAACATGCCCACCTCACTCTTCAGGGCTGCGGCATGGAGGGGGGCGGAAAGGAGTGCTCTGCTGGATTCAGCGGGGCTTCCCAGAAAATGCTTACCAAGTGGGGGATGCTTGAGCAGCCGGTGCCTCTCTGCAGAGCCCTTGGTGTGGGGGGTTGTTTTTGGGTTAGGGCGCTGAGCCAGCGGAGCGGAGCAGCAAGCAGGACATTTGGCTAGGGGCAGGCCAGCGGGACGTCCACATCCTTGTAAACTGGCACCCTAAGGCAGCTGCCTAACTCTGCCTCTATGGAAGCCCTGGCTCTGCAGGTACCTTGTAGTGCCAAAGAATTTCTTCCCAAATCCAGCTGAAGTTCTAGAATTAGGGCTGCTAAAGGAACTCCATTTCAGGCTTAGAATATTTTTTCCCCATCTGAGTGTGTTTGTGTAATCCCACAATGTGGAGATTAGAAAATAAGTAGCTGCACCTTCCCTTAAATGACAATACTGCACAAGTGAATTTGGGGGGGGGGGGGGGATCTTATTGTTTACAAAGTACATGTGCCCTAATCTCACAATTTAAGGATCATGGCGAATGCACTCCTGTGGTTTCTCTCCTCTCCTCTCCCGAATACCGGGAATTGTAAAGTAGTTTTAGGAAAGCACTTTGGCACAATCCCTACATTGTGGGATCATGAAAGGATGTGATGATGATACTCAGAAAAATTTCCCCCCATTGTCTGTGGTCTGTGACAGACAGATTAAGAAAACAAAAATCTGAAATCCCACAGATATGGATTTGATCCAGTGAATAGAATCGGGGTGGGGGGATACTGATTAGATTGCTGATTGATCCAGTTTCATCATCATCCCTACTTTTCAGTTTAGAATGAAAGATGACTGGCGGGGGGATATGTTTATGAGAACTTAAATGATGGGGAGAGAATGGACAGAAAGCTTTGAAGTTCTCTCTCATCACATTCACACTTGAGGTTTCTCAGAGAAATCGATGCCAAGTACATTCAAGACAGAAGGAAGTACTTTGACTAGAATTGCCGGCCCTGAGTTGGGAAATACCTGGAGATTTGGGGGTTGGAGCCTGAGGAGGGCAGGGTTTGGGGATGGGAGGGACTTCAGTGGGGTATAATGCCAGAGAGTCCACCTTCCAAAGCACCCATTTTCACCAGAGGAATTTATTTCTATTGCCTGGAGATCAAGTGTAATCTCAGGAGATCTCCAGCTACCACCTGGAGATTGGCAGCCATAACTTTTACACACCATGAATCTTTATTTATGTTATATATGTTATATATAGTTCACATTTCTTACTGAAACTTAAGGTGAATTGTGCAGTAGGGTTTGGATTGCAGAAATCTGAAATAGGGCTGAAACAGAGCATAAGCAATAACATGATGACATATTACTATGTAAATGTTATTATGTAATTACTGTACTGCTTAATGTGTCATGTGAATACTTACGCTCTGCTTCAGTTTCTTTCTGGTGGTTCCAGACTTCTAATATCCTAATGTAGACGAAGAAGAAGAAGAGAAGAGATTGGATTCATACCCCACCTTTCACTACCTAAAGGAGTCTCAGAGCTGTTTACAAACTCCTTTCCCTTCCCCTCCCCACAACAGGCACCCTGTGAGGTAGGTGGGGCTGAGAGAGCTCTGACAGAAACTGCTGTTTTTCAAGAACAGCTGTGCCAGAACTACAGCTCGCCCAAGGTCATCCAGCAGCTGCAAGTGGAGGTGTAGGGAATCAAACCCGGTTCTCCCAGATTATGCACATAACCACTACACCAAACCACTACCCCACTCTCATGCCCCACCTCCCTGCTGCCGATCAGCTCACCAGCAGGGGAGAGCTTACCCTGAAAAAGAGGGTGATCCATCTGATATGCAGCGATGTGTCTCTGTCAACGCTCACATGACTCAGAAGTGCCATCATCACATCCGGGATGTCAGGGGGGGGCAACGCTCTGGTATTTGGGCAAAACCTCTATGGTAGAAGCCAAATGTTTTTTTTGTTTGTTTTTTTTTTGCCCAGAGTTTTTGCCCAGATACTAGAGCATCACCCCGACATCCCGGACATGATGATGTCACTTCCGGGTCATGTGGGCACTGACAGAGACACATCGCTGTACATCAGATGGGCCTCCTTGCGGCTCCCAGTAAATATCCCCCATCCCCTGCTGGCTGCCAAAAGGGATGTGTTTCGTTGATTGTACTGCCTCATTCTGTGTAATCCGCCTGGAGTCCCCGTGAGAAAGGCGGACTATAACTAATATAAATGAATAAATAAAAATAAATAAATTATACAGAAATTGCATGGTAAGGGCATATTCACAGTGACAGACAATACGTAGAACTATAGTCTGCAATACTTATGGCTTTAGCAACCCACCTTACTGAACCATTTCATTACAGTACCATTCTATCTGTGTGTGTTTTAATATTGTATTTACTGATTTTATGCCACTTTTCCTTTAAGAAGGTCATCCTGCTTATATAAGGTGCTCCCCATCCTCTAATTAGTATGGTGTTAATTGTCTGATGATATCAGTGGTCACTATCTTAGATGGCTACTTAAACGGATCACTGCACAGTTCTAATGGTACATCCTTCTCAATCCATTGTAGTCTATAGGTATAGAAGGGTGTAATGCTGCTTACAACTGCACTGTTGGAGACATTTTCAACATAAATCTATTAAGGGCTGTCAGCCATTGTAATTGAGCAGAATCCATGAGCAGTATGTCTCCAAATAGCAGACCCAGCAGCAAACAATAGGTGAAATATTCAAGAGGTCCGTTTCATGTTTTTTATTAAAGTTCCTGCCAGGATAGCACAATCTGGAGGAGCTCCAGTCCAGTTTTTTCTTTTGCCTGGGGTAAATTGGCTATGATGGACTCTGTTAGGCCTTGTGTCCCTTTCTTTGTTTATTCCAAATAAAGTTATTTGCTCAAGAAGACCCTCAGATATTTCTTCTTTTTTTTGACATTTTATCCATTTTATTGTATCATATTCAAGTACATCAAAGTTATCCAATACACCCTCAGATATTCCTGAGTGATTGTGGCATCTTACCATAGGGAAGGTTATTCACAGTCTGTTTGTGAGTCACCCAGAGATGACTGTCCCAGCACTGTTGGAAACAGGAAAGTGAACTTGATACCTTGGGGCTCGTTTAACTTCTTCCTATAGCCACACTTGATTGTTGAGTTGCTGTCAGTATGGCAAAGGAACAGGTCCATCCACAGCTTCTTCACACTGATAAGGACTGAACATTGCCCTCTTAGGTTGCAGTCACACACACAAAAGAATCCACTTTCAATGCACTTTCCAACTGGATTTTGCCGAAGCCGCGGAGGAAATCGGAGGAAATCGCATCAAAATGTGCCCTGTGGCAAATAGTGGGAAATTCAAGCAGGCAATCGGGGCAAAAGGAGGACCCGACGCCAGGGCAGCGCTTGTGGGAAATCAGTCTGTGTGAACTGGCAAAATCCAGTTGGAAAGTGCATTGAAAGTGGATTCTTTTGTGTGTGTGTGACCGCAGCCTACGAGGGCAATTGGGGGATCACATACTTGTCAGGCTGCCTCTCCTGATATGAGCCTTCAAGTGCTCTTATGTTTGTCACCCCAGGGGTTGCTTACAGTTTCAGCACCAAGGGAAGTTAGGATGGTTTTAGCTCATACTTGAGTTTTGTCAGAACCATTTCCCACGAGGTGCTGCTCCGGCGTTGTTCTTCCCTTTGCCCCGATTGTGTGCTTGAATTTCCCACTATTTGCCCTGCACCGCATTTTGACCCACGGCTTCACCTGAATTCCCCAGCGGCTTCAGTGATCTTGTTTTTTGAGTGGGACATTTAAGCACGCGATCGGGGCAAGGGAAGAACTACTCCGGAGCAGCGCCTCGTGGGAAATCGGTCTCAGTCTTTTTGAAACCGGCTGCCTTGAGAAGTGCAACCTTCAGGATAAAAATGTAAGGCTGGACTATTTAAAATGGCATTTGGGAAATGAGCTGTTGTGGTGGTGATTGCTGAATAATTTATGCTTGCTGTTTTTGATGTTTGCAGCACTGTCTGTATAAATGGAAACCCCTCCAGATGTACAACAGAATAGAAACTGGGTGTGTAGAAATATTTTAACTAAATAAATATTTTGGAGAGGATGATCTAGGCTGGCGGAAACATTCCCAATTGTTTATTCTGCCCCTCTTGTGTTAACCAAATGGGATATACTTCACTGTGTCCTCCTTGTACATCAGGTCACCCAACAGATGCTGAGATTTTCCAGGGGCCCATTTTATATGCCTGTTCTCTAATTCATGTATAATCTAGGCCTCAGGAAATCCTGACACCAGGAGGCACAAAACCAATACCTGGCCGACTTGAGCCCCCCGCTTGAGTTTGGTGTAGTGATTAGGAGTGTGGACTCTAATCTAGGAGAACCTTGAGTCAGTCATAAGTTCTTTCAGAGCTGTTCTCTCAAGGGCAGTTCTCGAGAGAACTCTCTCAGCCCCACCTACCTCACAGGGTGTCTGTTGTGGGGAGATGAAGGGAAAGGGATTGTAAGCCGCTCTGAAACTCTTCAGGTAGTGAAGGGTGGGGTACAAATCCAATCTCTTCTGCTCTTCTTCTTCTCTTCTTATATTGACAAAGTGGGTATCCATCCAGAACATGGTCTCAGCTGTGTACATTGTCACTTTCCCCATGATCATATCACTGAAACTAGTAAGGTGGCTTCTTTAAGAAATCAAGGCCATAGTAAATTGGCTACCATTTTGCTTTCTCACTACACTCAGCAAAGGGAGGAATGTCGAAAGGGGCCATACACCCTTCTTTCTGCTCATTTGAAGGAGACGTGCAGAAAGAGACAAATGAATCATGGGAGTGGATTAAGTGATTGGAATTTCACTTCAGCTTTATCTTGGGGGGTGGTAAGAGTAAAAGTCTATGGGACCTAAGAAGTCCATAAATGTAAGCAAAGTCCAGAAAGAATTTTGCACATGCTGACACATTGAATTATGAAGCTATCATCAAAACGATAATGATGTGCCAACGCAGGGAGTGACGCAATATTTGTTTCAGAGCCGAGATTTATCACACTTATTTCAGTCCTGTCCAAAGTATACACCTCACCCCAACTGAGCCACAGTTCTCCTAAGCAGAGGAGGACGTAGGGAACTGGGGTCTGAGCTGGAGCGCTTCATACTGACGGCTCACGTGTTTGAACACTCCACCATCCTGAAAACAAATCCATATTAGAAAACAAAGATGTATGAGAAAGAAGAACTGAGCCAAAACCGTTCCCTGTGACATCTACTTGTCTATGTGCAGGGGACTGCTGGGGTTTTTTGAAGAAAAAATAGAGAAGTATTCAGTTGTATGAATCCCTTCCGAAGTGGTACAATCCAGACACAGGCTGTCCTATTATCTACTGTGCATGAAAACAAGGCCTGGGATTTGGGATGTTGGTACAAGGCCAAACTCCAGCGAAGATCAGCTTTTACGTGTTGTAGGGACAGCAGCCCTTAGTCGGCCTATCAGAATCAAGACTAGAGAATCCTAGAACAATTCAAGGCACAGGCCCACAGATCCATGTGTTCGGCAGCGGGTTATGCATACGATCAAATACACACACACATACCCAAATCAGAAAACTCTACACGAATAACTGGCAGAAGTTGAAGAAATCATCCCCACCCCACCCCAACTAGTTGACTGGTATAGCTGAAAGATTACAACCGTCACATTTTGGCTGGTAGCCTGTGAAACACGAATGGAACACTTAATCCTAAACAGAGTTACACTCTCATAAGTCCAATGAAGCTTAGAAAGATACAACTCTTGAGGACGAAGAACTGCATGGATTGGGTGACTGCAGGCATTGGTGTAGTTCTGCTGGCAGAGGAGAGGTGAGTCATCTCGTCCCCTCCTTACGGCAGCCCCCTGACCCATGCAGCTGTTTGCCCACACAGGTCTTGAGATTCCCACAGGTAATCTTTCCTGTGGCCAAAAGGTACTGCAGAGGTCTAGAGGAACATGGGAAGACTCCAGGTGCCACTACCTAGAATACAAACCAGTAAGTCCAAATCCAGAATCAGCAGCTGCGCGTGCAACTCCCTGTGTTCTGGATGCAGAGAAGATCTAGCAAGGTCTAGCAAAACCCATACAAACAAAACATGGTATGGAAGGAGATGAACATACGGAAGTTGTTTTTGTTCAGTTGCACAGTCGAGTCCGACTCTTCGCGACCCCGTGGACCACATCACACCAGGCCCTCCTCTCTTCCGTCACGCTCTGGAGTTTGCTTAATTTCATGTTTGTTGCATCAATGACACTGTCTCACCATCTCATCCTTTGCCATCCCCTTCTTCTGTTACCTTCAATCTTTCCCAGCATCAGGGTCTTCTCCAGTGAGTGCTCCCTTCTCATTTGGTGGCCAAAGTATTTCAGCTTCAGCTTCAGTGTCTGGCCTTCCAGGGAACAGTCAGGGTTGATTTCTTTTAGGACTGACTGATTTGATCTCCTTGCAGTCCAGGGGACTCTCAGGAATCTTCTCCAGCACCATAATTCAAAAGAATCTATTCTTCGACTCTCGGCCTTCCTTAGAGACCAACTCTCGCAGCCATACATTACTACTGGGAATACCATTGCTTTGACCATACGGACTTTTGTTGGCAGGGTGATGTCTCTGCTTTTTATTATGCTGTCTAGATTTGCTCTTCCTCCCATGGAGCAGGCGGCTTTTGATTTCATGGCTGCAGTCACCGTAAATACACCTATAATCTGTTTGTATGAATGGTAATCCTTGCTTGATCATACTGAGTGTCTATGAGCAGAAAACTGTCATTCTATCAGTCAGAAAGAGGGGGGGGGGGAACTGTTTTAGTTCCAATATGAAAAAAAAAGATTCAATGCAAATTGCTGGCCCTATTCTGGTTTGGGTTTGGGTTTACCAACCTCCAGGTGGTACCTGGAGATCTATTACAATTGATCTCCACATGACCAAGATCAGTTCCCCTGGAGAAAATGGTGGCTTTGGAGGGTGGACCTTATGGTATTATACCCTTCTGAGGTCCCTCCCCTCCCCAAATTCCGCCCTTCCCAGGCCCACCACAGGGATTTCCCAAACCACTGGCAACCCTCTCTGGGTGTGTACACCCACAGTTTCTGCACACCAGTATTCAGTTGGTGCCTGGCCCAACAGCACCCTGGTGCAATTGGAAGGCAGCCCCATATCATCACACCAGTCATACAACATTTTGTGATCATGTCAGTGTGCCAGTGAAACCATGGGGACTTTTTCTGCACTGGCGTTGAGCGGATGATTCATGACATTCAACTTTGTACCCAGACCACAATTTTTGAATGAGTTCCTGGATACTTCCACAGCACTGCCAGCTTCCTTTTGGGAGGCCTGTATGGCCATGTCGCAAAAATGTGGCTTCTAAATGGGAAGTAGGGTGCAAAATTTGATATGTGCTTCATTGAAGGACGGCTGCCTGGAATTTCTGCAATGATAATATTGCCATCTAGTGGTAGCATGGGACCTCTGCAGTCATTATAAAAAAATATTTGATAGGCTGGCTACACTCAGATACACTGAACTGATGGTGGAGGTTTGAAGCACTTCTGGGGGAGACAAATCCTTCTATTGACATTTGACTGTTATATTTTTACTGACAGCAATGCTGATTCTGTGAACATAGGCAGGTCATGAGAGGGAGGGTAGGAAGGGTTGCTTCAGTGCTTAATTCTCGTGGCCCTTTCTTACACACCCAGGGAAATGCTGATTGCCACTTTGGGGCCAGGAAGCAATTTTTCTCCAGGCCAGTTTGGCCGGGGATCCTGGAGGTTTTGTGTTTTTTTGCCATCTTCTGGGCATGGTGCAGGGATCACTGGGGGTTTGGGGGGTGGTAATTGTGAATTTCCTACATTGTACAAGGGGTTAGACTAGATGAACCTGGAGGTCCCTTCCAACTCTATGATTCTATCATTCTACTTTTTGACATTATAAAAATGACCCTTTGTGTCTAATACCTAATACTAAGCAATATAATAACATTATCACCAGCGCCTTTCCCAAACGACACCCATTTTTTATTTTATTCACTTCACTTCAACTCCAGTTTTTTCCTTAATGGGGACCCAAAGAGGCTTCTATCATTCTCCTCTCATCCATTTTATCCACACAACAACCCCGTGAGGTAGGCAAGGCTGAGAGCATGTGACTGGCCCAAAATCACCCAGCAAGCTTCCACGGTAGAGTGGGGGGTTTGAACCTGCATTTCCTGGATCCTAGTCTTACAGTCTCACCACTACCCCATGATACACTAAGGCAATAATTCCTGGGTTTATTTAAATTGCTGATTTACATCATAATCCCAATGTTTTAATGGTTGGTTTTTATGTTTTTGCATGTATTTTAGCTCTGGTTTTAATTGTTTTGATGATGTTATTGTTTATGGTTTTTAAGATGTGATTTTATTATATATGTTTTCAATTTGTTAGCCAACTTTGTTGGCCCTTATGAAGGCAGAAAAGCACGGTGTAAATTTTGTAAAATAAATAAATTAATTAAATTGGATAGCATATTTAAGGGTAAGAAATGCCCAAACTATTGTTTGGGCAGCTCTACCATGGCTCCAAACTTGGCCAGCAACTTTGCTGGCCTTGTTTACCTTCACTTGGACATGATGGTGGCAAGCCTCATCCCCCCCCCCTCCATGTTGCACAGTAAACTGAGGGTCTCTTCACTGTCTGATGCCCAGGGTTGCCAGATCTGGGTTAGGAAATATCTGGAGATCTGGGGGGTGGAGCCTGGGGAATAGGTTGCCAGTTCCCCAGTGGGAGCAGGGGAACCTCTGCTTTCACAGGCTGTAGCCCACCACTGGCCAGTTGGCTGGCAGGGAGAAATCCTACCCCCAACTGACCTTTTCAGGCCTACTTCTGGTTTCAGGCCTACTTCCATTTGGGCGTGATGCTCTGGTTTGGGGGCAAAACTCTTATGGCTTGAAGCCAAAGCTTTGCCCAAAACCCAGAGTGTCACCTCCAACCAGAAGTAGGCCTGAAACCAGAAATAGACCCCAAACTGGAAGGACATCTGGAGACCCCTGCTGGCCTGGTAAGTCAACCTGGCAACCCTACTGGGGAGGGGAGGGACTTCAGCAGGGTATAATGTCATCGAGTCCACCCTTTAAGGCAGCCATTTTCTCCAGGGGAACTGATCTTGGTTGTCTGGAGATCAGTTGTAACAGTGGGAAAACTCCAGGTGCCACCTGGAGGCTGGCAACACTAATGATGCCTCAGGGTGCTCACCAATTCAACCAAACTATATTGAACTGTGCCTAGTTATGACTTGACCAGTCAACAGGCCAGGCCTGTTTATCCTGCTCCCCAGGATGCAAGATGAAGCAGGCAAAAAGTGACCTCCTCAGATGCTGGTCATAGAATACTCCAAATTCCTGCTTGGTCCCAAAGTGACAAGCTAGTCCTATGTTCTCCCTACAGAGGGTGAGTCAGTCAAAAACATGTGGCAAATGCCTGCATGGGAGGGAGTGTGGAGCCCTTTTTTTATAGTTACCCAGAGCTTACTGCCTGTAGGCTAGGCAACTAGCCAATCCCAATGCTGTACTTCACCAATCCTTAGCCAGTTCCGGTGCTGTACTTCAACTGACTCTAGAAGGAGCCAGGATAACACCATCCCAGTCAGCATAGTATTCTCTGCAGGAGATGAAAAGCAAAAAGATATGCTGAGGTTTGAGTCAGGGTGAGGTGAGCGTGATCAGGGCTCATTTCGTAGCAGGAGCTCCTTTGCATATTAGACCACACACCCCTGATGTAGCCAATCCTCCAAGAGCTTACAGTAGCCCCTGTAAGAAGAGCTCTGTAAGCTCTTGGAGGATTGGCTACATTAGGGGTGTGTGGCCTAATATGCAAAGGAGCTCCTGCTACAAAATGAGCCCTGACCATGATCAAAAAGCCTTCAGCAAGTTGATTTGGAGATGGCCTGCACAATTTGGGGTTGGGAGTCAATTACAGTTTAAAAGACTACCTCAGATGATTCTAATATACCTAGTTTAAACTTATGCATACATATCTTGTGTCTTCATTCCAGAGGATGTGGGCAAAATTGTGTAACAGGAAACTGTAGAATGCTTCCCGTGGACCCACGTTGTGCTGTTCAGAAGGAGGACAATGTTATACCTCCCTTGGGGTAACAAAATACCTTGAAGCAGCCCTGAGAGAACCAGTCCGACTGGAGATGCCACAGATGCCATGGCAAACAGGTTCAGCAGGCAAACATACAATGTATGACAGCCACGGTCACTTGCGTACCAAGCCTCGGATCTGTTTGGCTCACTACCATCCAAGCCGAACGGTTAATGAACATCTTTGTGACTGGCTGCACAGCAGTTGTGGAGGTAGAATTTCAATTCTTTGTCTTGTGGACACTTTTGCACCTGCACATCAGGTGAAATTCAGTCTGCCCCGTGGTCGTGGATGGTCAGGTCAGGTTATTAAATGACATGGGAACTACACTTCCCATGAGGCTTTGCAAAATTACATTCATAAATATCCTTAATCACATACACTTAAACAAAACTCAATAAAGATAGCATGTTTAGTTATAATCTCTGGCTGATTTGCTTGCTATTTATATGTACAATTGGCTGCCAAACAGTGTGGACAGACCCCAAGTCTGTGGGGAGAGGGGAAACTAGAACTCACACTGGGCTGTGTAACAATGCACACAAGAAAACACTGTTGATTACACTGTACTGTTTTGTACTGTTTGAATACACAAAAAAGAAACCTGTCAAACAAGACTGAACTGCTCAGGAACAGCCAGACTTATCAACAAGACATCAGCTTGTTGTTTGGGCTGGCAAACAGAACATAAGTCAAACCATGTGGTCAAGAATCTCTGAAGCTGACCAGGTTACTCCCAAGGAAAATGGGCAGGAGAGGAAAGCCAGTGACTGGCTAGAAGAAAAACTGTGGCTCCCTCACAATTATCTTCAACTGAATTCAAGGAGATCCTTTATACCAATTTGTATTTGAGTTCAGATTCAAATGCTAGCACCCACAACCACTTGTGAAGGACACACAAGGTCTTTGTTCAACCCTTGTCCTTCAGAATTCAGGAAAGCAGTGATTAGGAAAGGTACAAGCCCTTATGTATAGAACTGGTGTCACCCTTTAAGACCTGTTTGTGTGACCAACAGAAATTCAGGAGCTGTAACCATTCCTGACTGTAGATGCAATGACGCTAAAACCTTTCCAGTCATCCAGCTATTGAAGGTACAGGAGTCCTGCCAGAAGAAAAATGTGCGGTCTTGACTTGCTATGAAACTCAATTGCATAATTTGAGGACATAAAAGATGAATTCAAGCAATTAGGGTTTTTCAGCATTCTGATTTTCCTCACTTTTTCCCCTCAGAAGGAGGTTCGTTCTGCATGTGTTTTGCTCCCTCTAGTGGTTGACTTGATATTACACTGGTATATGTCCAGCAGATCTCCCTGCAGATTTAAACTGCAGGGTTTTATGCCAGACGCAAACCCGAGTTATATCAAATCAGCCACTAGTGAGAGCAAAACATATGTGGAACAGAAAAACAACAACAAAGAAACAGGAACTTAAAAGCAAGGAAAATGAGAATGCAGAATGCAGAAACGCCCCTAGTGTACAGCCTGACATGATTATTCACTATGTGGTTGCTGGCTCATCTGTATTACCACAAAAATGGCTTGATTTTTTTTTTCTGCCATTCACTCTTAAGTATGATAAATGTTGGGTTCTTACCAATGCTTACTCTAAGCTCTCGAGTCTTGTGAGCAAAATTTCTACTTTGTGAGCTACTGGCATTAAAGCTGTGAGTGAGTGATTAGGCTACTGCATAAAATAGAAGAGGAGGAGGAGGAGATTGGATTTATACCCCGCCCTTCACTACCCAAAAGTCAGAGCGACTTACAAACTCCTTTCCCTTCCCCTCCCCTCAACAGACACCCTGTGAGGTAGGTGGGGCTGAGAGAGCTCTGAGAGAAACTGCTGTTTTTCAAGAACAGCTCTGACAGAACTATGGCTTGCCCAAGGTCATCCAGCAGGTGCAAGTGGAGGAGTGGGGAATCAAACCCGGTTCTCCCAGGTTAGAGTCTGCACACTTAACCACTATACCAAATTGGCTCTCAGTCTGGAGCCATCCTTCCTGAGCCAAGACAAAAATGTGTGAGCTGGAGGCTAAAAAACTGTGAGCTAGCTCACACTAAATCAGCTTAGAGGAAACACTGGTTCTTACCACATGGTAAGGCTCCTCCACATTTATTATGTGGTTGAATACCATGCCATCAACCACGTTTATAGTTGTTTTGATGAAAGTTAGTCCATTGCTCTACTTTAGTTGATATATTTACTTTCCTTCCCTCTTTATTTGTTCCTATGTTCTGTTACAACCAGTGGCTGATGGAAATGAATTAGAACTTGAATTTAAGGCTTCCTCAAATTTCCCCTCTGGTTGGGTGTTGTTGTGCAGGTTAGCAATTCAGCACCTGGTGACAACTGAATGACTATAATTTTGTAACTGGAGCCTTCTTTGAAGAGCCGTTTGTCTTCCCTGCCTTTTTCCTTTAAGTATCAGATTTCACAGTAGCAGGTTGGTTTATGTACTTTGAAAAACTGAAATGTTTGTTTCAGAGGGTGGCCCTGTTGGTCTGCAATAGAACTATTAGATTCAAGTCCAATAGTACCTTAAGAGACCAACAAGATTTCAGGGTACAAGCTTTTGACAGTCAGAGTTCCCTTCATATATGATGAGGGGAACCATGACTCTCGAAAGCTTGTTCCCAAAAAATCTTGTGGGTCCCTAAGGTGTTACTGGACTCAAATCTAGGCAAAATATTTGTGGTTTTCATGAGGTAATTTTTTTTTTATTTTAACTTATATAAAGAGGAGTTCACCAAGAAACTGTCGTCTGAAGTTATGTTTGTTCTCATATTAACTGATGAGTGGGATTATTTTTTACTTCAGTCTGTGAACTTTAGGGAAGATTTTTTTTCCCATGTAATTCAGGTGGTGTGTACAGACCAGGGGCCTTTATTTAAAATCAAAGCAAGCCCTTCTTGAGTAAAGAACACATCTAGAGAACATATGTGGGTAATTTAAATTATATACAACAGGGACTTGTTTTAATCTCCTTTTTGCAGTTCTCATCAGTTAACAAAGGACCATGAAGAAGGGACTGAACACTGTATCACTTATAGTTGCCAACCTCCAGGTGGAGGTCTGGTGTCCCTCCCCCCCCCCCCGAATCGCAACTGATCTTCAGACTACCCAGATCAGTTTCCCTGGAGTAAATGGCAGCTTCAGAGGGTGGACTCTATGGCATCAGTTGCCTGCTGAGCTCCTTCCCCAAATTCTCCCCCCCCCCGGGCTCTGCCTCCCATATCTCCAAGAATTTCCCAAACTGGAGTTGTCAACCCTAGCAACCATGCATGGAGGCATAAGTAGAATAAATCTTCATCCCAAAACAACAGAATGACCCCTAAGCAAGGTCTACTCAGAATTAAGTCCCAGTTTATCAAAGGGGGCTTATTCCCAGGAAAGTGTTTTTAGAAACGAGGAAACAGCAACCATGCAGTACTGAAAGACAAACCACAGTATTGCAAAACATTGTTTAAGCAGCAAACTTGCATGTATTTCCCAGGCTGCGATCATACGCACAATTAGACCCGACTTAGGCATGAATGCTGGGTGGATTTAAAGGGCGCGATCAGACAACAACATCTGGGAAATTCCCCGCAGACATCGGCAACCCGTTTTGCTCTGCCTCAGAAGCGGAGTTAAAAGACACCAAGGAAAATCCGGTAGTAAATGGGTCGCGATGGGCCACGGATGGACTTTCCCCTGTCTGATCGCTCCAGCGTGCTCTCATGGTGTCGGGATGGTCTGATCAGGCCATCCTGACTTTGTGCCGTTGTCCCCTCCCCCTTCTCAGTATGTGTATCATTTTAAACCCCATAGGGAGCCCTCAGCACAGAGGTGCGATTCATCGATTCCTCATTTAAGCACATGGGAAACAGCAAAAAGACCCACCCCAACTCACCCACAGTTGCGTCTAATCACACACTGATGGGCTGCACCTGCAGCTTCAAAGGGAGGTGTTATCTCGCAAGTGCGGGTCAAATTCCTCCAAATAGCCTTGCTTCCCCCCACCCCCGCTTTATCTCACGCATGTGACCACAACCCCATATTACCATGGTCTTTCTATATTCACCCAATGTACATGATTAAATAAGTGGCTCCGATAATTCCAAAAATTAAACACACAGCACAACTAGTGAATAACTGCATGCTTTCAGACATAAGTTCCTCAAACAGAAGACAAGTATTGGAAAGATTCACTTCTCTGAAAGATAGCTTGCTCTAGGCCATCCAACATCACCTGCAACATTCAGCCATGGGCGAATGTTGGATTTGTTTTCAGGTCATCCTATTAATTCCCCCCAGAAAAGGTCTAAGAAGTTGGAGCATACATGAACACACATGCAGCTGCCTTATATTGAACCAAACCCTTGGTCCATTGAGGACAGTATTGTCTACTCAGATTGGCAGCAGCTCTCCAGAGTGTCAGGTAGAGGTCTTTCACATTGCCTCCTGCCTGGTCCTTTTAACTGGGGGTGTCAGGGATTGAACCTGGAACCTTCTACATACAAAGCGGAGGTTCTTCCATGGAGCCACACAGGGCCGGCTCTATCACTAGGCCAACAAGGCGGCCGCCTAGGGGCACAGCTGGCAAACAGGGCGGCGGACAGACCGAGAGAAACTCAAACCAGGAGATAGTGTGCTTTATGCAAACCATGATTTACCATTATGTCTGAATGCAGCTTTCCATTCAGGCTAAGAACCAAACTTAGCCTTGGACCAATACAGATAGACTGGTAGGTGCTGCGGCCAGCTGGTGCAGGTGGCTGCTGGCGGGGCTGGAGAGCTCATCAGCCCGAGCAAGCAGGCGGGCACTGGGACTGGGGGGTGTCCCTTGTGGGCGGGTCTCCGGTGGTGGAAAGGGCAGCTCTGTGGGGGTGGGCACTACAAGGCAGCCTCACTTGGGGGGGTGCCACAAGGCAGCCTCCCCTGGGGGGGCGCCACAAGGCAGCCTCGCCTAGTGTGCAAAAAACCCTGGGCCAGCCCAGCAGCCACAGCCCTTCTCCAGTTGTGCTTCAAAATTAATTTGCCTCAGAACCTTCTGCAACACACAGGAGGCTTCATGCCCAACAAGCGGAGGTCAAAAAGGCAGCCTGAAGGTAAACATTTAGAAGCTACTGTTTTATAGGCAACCAATTAATGTACTTCCAAACAAGAGCGCTAGATGGTGCACTTTGGATACTTATTGCAGAAAAATTATAGTTTTTTTTTCCCCCTGTACTTTAATAACTTGGTTCTGCATACAGGCAGGAGGAGGTGCTTTCTTTTTGTCAGTTTTTTTTCCTTTGCCAATTTAAAAAAAAAAAGAATCTAACACTGCACTCTTTCCAACTGCTTAAAATTCTGGATTTTTTAGCCCTTGATCCCTTTGCAAACACAGCATTCTAAAATCATTTACAAGATGCATTTCCATTACCGCCTCTCCCCTAATCACAGTTCTATCCACGGTGGATCAAGTGTATGCAGGGAATACACGTCTTATATTAGAATAAAACCCAGAAACTGGGTAAATGCATACAAGCAGAAAGTGTAGGTGAGTAAAATTTAGTAAATCATATATTCTCATGCTTTTATATAGCATGACAAGGTTTATACAGTGCTTTACACTAGTGACAGCTTTGTGACAAATAATTTGATTTATTTATTTTTGGCTGGCTTGTGGTGACCCCAGAGCATTTTCAAGGCAAAAGAGGTTCAGAGGTGGTCTGCCATTGTCTGCCTCTGCATCATGACCCTGATATTCCATCCAGGCACTAAGCTGACCCTGCTTAGCTTCCAAGATCTGGTGAGATTCGGCTAGTCAGAGTAAGTTGGAATATAGGTGCCTCTAGTCCAGCAAGAGCAACATTGTACACAGATCAGTCTTACTGGGTTGCCCACCATGGAGGGCAAACTTCTGCTGGTTGCCTCCTGCTTTTCTTACTCCTGCAGCAGGATAAATGGGGGAGGGGGAATGCCATGGATGTGGTGACATCACTTCCAGTTGCTACCTCTGCAATGCTCCAGGAATTCCCCCAATCTCTATGGTCTTTCCCATAGATATTGGAGGAATTTCTAGAGTGGTGCACAATGCAGTGATATCCCTTCCATGTCTTCACCCGGAAGTGATGTCACCACACTGTGCCATGCTCTCCTTTTCCTATGCCGCACTACCCAAAGCTCCCAGGATTGCCAGATGTGGGGGCTGACAAACCTAGCACAGAGATATACTATACTTTGAGCATTAGGGTTAGGGGACAGGTCACAGTTTTATGAATTTATTTAAATATTTATATGCCGCGTTTCTCACCGCTGGGGACTGAAAGCAGCGTACAAACACTTAAGCAACAACAACAAAATAAACCACACAACAGATCCACTGGGCCAGCTCACTCAGGCTCTGTCCACACCCTGGAGTGATTACATGTTAACAAGACAGGAAGTGGAAGACTAGTGCCAAACTACACCCACAGCTATCATTTTAACATGTATTTATTTATTATTTAAATTTATATCCCACCCTCCCAGCAGACCTGACTGTGATTCAAATAGTCAGATATGAAGTCCAAGAAAATTTGTTCCCCATCTGCCTGAGGGGCTCCAATTCAGATCAGGATCAAAGGGTGGGGGAAGCCCTCAGCCTTTCCTTAAAATAATTTCCTGATCTGAAATGGTGGCAGGGGCACAATTTGCTAGGACTGCCAATCTCCAGGTGGTGGCTGGAGATCTCCTGGAATTACAACAGATCTCCAGACTGCATACATCACTTATTTATTTGAAACATTTATTTCACTTCTCCTGGAGAAAATGGCTGCTTTGGAAGGTGAACTGCATGATATTACACCCTACCGAGGTATCTCCCCTCCCAGAGTTGGCAACCCTAGCGTCTCCCCCCACCCCGAGGAGCTGCACAAATAGCATGTGCAGATAGTACCCCCCTATCTGGGTTGGGGAAATGATATGGGGGGGACACTGAAGCCTGCCCCCCCCCCCCCGCTGCCATGTTCCAGGTCCGATCCAAATTAGAGCTCCATGCACTTGTTAAACAGTTCCCCACATGCCTGACATGTTTCTTAAGCCCAAATTGGTTGAGGAAACCCAGGCTCTAATTCAACGTGTGGTTATAATTAAGCCAGATCTTATTATGTTGCTTGCTGACACGTTTCCCAACATTCCCTTTCCCTTTTGTCTCCTCTCTTCCTCCCACTTTTGTGATCTCACACTCATCTAGCAGGTGATCAGTGCTACCTATCTTAATGATCACATCTGAGGTAGGGCATGAGGAGAACCTCAGTGGGCCCAACAGGGTTGCCAGGCCGCAGCCTATCACCATGGAGTTTTTGCAAATCCTAGAGGGTCCCATGATATCATTCCAGTTTTCACTGGAAGTGACATCAGCGCATAAGTATAGTGCCAGTACATGCCCCCACCCCCGTTTCTTCCCACTGATGCTTCAAGCACTGGCAGGCAACAAACCAAATTGGTGGGATGTCTCGCAACCTTATGACTGGCTCATAGCAAGTTAACCAATATTCTACCAGCCAAACATTCTACCTGCCACTCCAATGGCATTACTTTACAAAAGCATTTCGGAAGCCATATCCATACCACAAAATTAATTTGTATTATTTTAAGCAGACAGTAGGCCTCAATCTCACAGACAGTCTTGGCGCTGAAGTATAAAGGACAAAGTTCAGCTAACAAATTAACAAAGAAACTCAATCTGGTCTTAATCCTTTTAAAACCCAGAATCCTTTAAAACCCAGGGCATATTAACTACACATACTTGAAGTTCTTTCACAGCTGTCTAAAATCCCCCCCACACACACACAAACACATACATACAGGGAGAGAGAAGCATGGGTCAATTGAACTTTGTCCTTTTGTTAAAAAAAATTGACTTTATTGGTAACGGTGTAATTTCTGAAGGCCACAAAATGAAAACTTTCCCCCGTCAGCAGCTTTTCACGCTGTTCTAGCATACAGCCAGGCATGCGAGAAATGTCCTGAGGAAAACATGAAAAATATTTTATTTCCACAACTGGGCTTTTCCAGCAAAAGAAAGAAAAAAAGAGATTTTGTTTTCTTCAGAGGATTTCAAGCACAGCTACTGAGTACCAAGGAACACCCAATATGTGAAAAAGGTTTCTGTCCTGCTGAGGGAGAGGAGAGACATCTATATAGCTACCATTTAATTCCACCCTCCCTCTAAGGAACTAACAGCAGCATGCCTGGATGTCCTCTCCTCTGTTTCATCTGTGGACCGAGGCCAGGCGATTTACCATCAGTGGCAGACCTGAGCTGCACTTCAACACTGCCAGGTACTGTTCATCTGCCAAGCCTTGAAAATGAAATATGCCTCACTCAGGCCTGTCAGTTGCAACAGCAGCAGCAGACCGCTTGAGCCACACAAAGTAGGGTTGCCAACTCTGGGTTGGGAAATTCCTGGAGATTTAGGGTTGAAGCCTGGGGAGTTTGGGGAGGGGAGGGGTCTCAGCAGCCTCAATGCCACAGAGTCCACTCTCCAAAGCAGCCTTTTCCAGGGGTGCTGATCTCTGTAGTCTGGAGATGAGCTGTAATTCCAGGAGATCTCCAGGCTACACCTGAAGATTGGCAATCCTAATTTGACAGAAGAAAGGTAGGGGGTCCCTTGATAAAATGCACAAGTTGTACCTCATGACCCCCTTTAAATTTAGCCCTCCCCATTGGTCTTCATAAGCCAACCCCACGCCCAGCACTTCCTTTAGGATGCTAAATTATGGTTGCCAACTCCAGGTTGGGAAATTCCTGGAGATTGGGGGGATGCAGCATGAGGTGAGCTGGGCTGGGCTTGGGAAGGTAAGGAACTTCAGCCATCTATAATGCCATAGTGTCCACCATCCAGAGCAGCCATTTTTCTCCAGGGAAAATATTCTAGAGATCAGTTGTGATTTCAGAACTCTCCAGGCCTCACCTGAAGGTTGGCAACCCTATGTCAACTAAATTATTCTCATAGAGTTAATTGCACCATGGAATGGTCCTACTTCTGGTTTCAGGCCTACTTTCAGTTGAGGGTGATGCTGTGGTTTTGAGCCAAAACTCTATGGTTTCTGGCCAAATTTTCCACAGAGTTTTGCCCAGAAACCAGAGTGTCACCCTGACCAGAAGTAGGCCCGAAACCAGAGGTAAACTGAAAACCAGAAGTAGGCCTGAAAATGCCAAACATCACTTCCAGCTGGGCTCATTTCATAGCAGGAGCTCCTTTGCATATTAGGCCACACAACCCTAATGTAGCCAATCCTCCAAGAGCTTACAGAGCTCTTCTTACAGGGGCTACTGTAAGCTCTTGGAGGATTGGCTACATCAGGGGTGTGTGGCCTAATATGCAGAGGAGCTCCTGCTACGAAATGAGCCCTGACTTCTAGTCTCCCAGAAGGATGCTAACCAAGTAAGTTGACCTGGCAACCCCACTTGTAAGTGAAAGATGTAAATATATAAGGAAGCAATTTGAGAAAGAAGTACAGATTCTGGAGGCACTGGGAGCCAGTATGTTGCTCACGTAAACCTGTGTCGATAACTTAGAAAAATGTTTAGGAATCTTACACCTTCTCAATTCACACTGAATGATACCAAGACCAGAAATCTGCCACACATGCTCACTGACCTGAAATGACAAAAGCAGGTCTCTGCTTTGTTGTTCTCCTTCTTAACCTCTTCCGGGGGGGGGGGGGGACACATCCACATATAGGCAGCAATAGCCCATTTCCAGAAAGGAACACACACACACATACCAGTTCTGGGCTCACCCACTAGAGACTCCCCCATGAAAGGGCTATCAAAGGAGGTATAGTGTGAGTGGCACAGGACTGAAAGGATGCATACTGGATCATTTCTTTCTCAGTCCCCTTACCTGGTGAAATCTCCACCCATCTGTCTTCACACAGTGACCAAATAAAAATCACAGAGTACTCATCTTGTTCCAGTCTGGAATCTATCATGCTGTCCTTCCTGCCGCACCTGAATTCCAGAGGGGAATTTTGAGGATTTTTTCTATCCTTTTCAGTCCTCTTTTGAAAAGCAAAGAGACTAGCAAGGCTGAAGCATCTCTTCTGGGGGACGGACGGACTGAGAAACAGCTCATCCTTCGCAGCTCTATCAGGATTGACCCCAATTGATTCAGGTTACAAATTTTGGGGGCAATTGACCAACTGTACAATTCTAAGCGGAGTGGTGACCTTCCAAGTCCGTCGACTTCAATGGAATTAGAAGAGCAGAACTCTAGTTAGGATTGTGCTGTCAATCAAGTCTCTGCTAAGTCATGCGAAAATGTGTCTACACAATGAAAGCAATGTGCCGGCAGCGTACAAATTGATTTTCAGCTTTTTTTTTTTTTACTCCTTCAGTTCAAAGAATAACCCCTTTGGCAAATTTAAAAAGTTCAGCTTCAATTCCTTTGAGTCGTGTCGATCAGGAGATGGGTAGGTTATAAATATTTTTAAGTATGTAAATAAAGAACCAAATAAATAATACGGTCTAGCATTAAATTATTTGTCGGCCAGGTGCTTTCTCCAGTAACATGTTTTGCTGACTATTGATCCACCTGTCTCCAACACCTAGCTGTATAGATGGCACACATGGTGGAGGAAAGAGCTGTCAAGTCACAGCTGACTTAGGGAGACCCCGTAGAGCAGATGTACTGAACTCATTTGTTATGAGGGCTGGATCTGACATAAATGTCATAAATGTCAGGCCAGGCCATGTTTGCCATAAAATGTAATGCCAAGTACCAGAGATATAAACTGTATAAAGGACAGCAGCTGGTAAGCTCAGACCTGGTGTGTTCTCACTGCAAGGCCTCATGGACTGGGTGTGTGTGCAAAGAAGAACCCATATGGGTGGTCTGGAGAGCCAGTGGTGCAGCAGTGGGCAGACGCTCCCATGCTGCCTGACTGCTGCAAACAAGATTGTTCTGCCATGCCGAAGCCACAATCAGAGTGGCTCCACCCACTCTCCCCGAGCAGTCTCCTGTTCCCTCCCTTGCACTGGTTGCTTATGGGCCGCATAAGAGCCCTGGATGGGCCGGTTCCGGCACCCCGGCCTTATGTTTGACACCCCTGCTGTAGAGTTTTCAAGAAGAAGGGATGAACAAAGGTGGTTTGCCATTGCCTGCCTCTGTGTAGCAGTCCCGGTCTTCCCTTAGATTTCTTGGACTTCCTCCCAGTGTAGCAACACTAGATTTTCCATCCAAGTACTACCCATGGCCAACCCTGTTTCGCTCCCAAGATCTGTCGAGATCAGGCCAGCCTGGGCCATCCAGGTCAGGGCAGATGGTATTGATAACCTGCACAGATACCCTTCCTTCTCTTGTCTTGCTCTGTTCAGCCACGACTTGTGCACTGAAATTTTTTCCCTACCCCCAAGGGTCATTTCGAGCAGGAGCTTGAGGGATCTCAGCTCTGGGAGTTGGTACCAGCCCCACCCCCGGTGGGGGAATGCCTGCTTGTGTCATGGCTGCAGCAAAATGACCCCGTCCCCTGGAAAGGTTGTTGTTCCTCTGACCAGCCTTCTGAAGGCTTCAGCCACCACTGAAGCTATCCTCCCAGAATAGTGGTATTTCTGAGGCTTGGATTAGTAGCTGTCCCCTCTCTGCCAGTTCGTTCTTTCTTTCTTTCTTTCTTTCTTTCTTTCTTTCTTCCTTCCTTCCTTCCTTCCTTCCTTCCTTCCTTCCTTCCTTCCTTCCTTCCTTCCTTCCTTTCTTTCTTTCTGACATCCGGTGATGTCAGCTGGTGTAGCATATGCAAATAAATTCTGCTAATGAGTTATGCTAATGAGCTCCTGCACCTCTTTTTTTATTAAATGACTCCTGCCTACCCCTATGAATTCCAGAATAGCCTTTTCCTTCTGTCTCAATCTCTGGAAAGAACCTTAACATCAACAAAAAGACGACCTAGCTTTCTAGAGCAGAATTACCTAGATGTAGTTCTACCTGACTGCCCTGACCTGGATGACCCAGGATAGCCTGATCTCGTCAGATTTCAGAAGCTGTGCAGGGTCGGCTCTGGTCAGTATTTGGATGGGAGATGACCGAGGAATTCCGGGGATGCTGTGCAGAGCCAGGCAATGGCAAGCCACCTCTGAATGTCTCTTGCCTTGAAAACTCTGCAGGGTTCCTGTAAGTTGGCTGTGATTTGACAGTTCTGCATGATAAGCTCATTCTCTGTGATGATTTCTAACTGCCAAAAATGCAAACCCATGAAAAAAGAATGGCATGGATGTGGTTAGAAGCGTGCGAGGAGCAGCTCACATGTAATTATCCTGAGAAATTGTTTATTTGGTTATCCTTGATATAAAAACTTTTCCATCCAAATATGCAAATCTGTGGAAAAATAGACCTCTTCCCACAAAATTATCTCTTTTTTATAAAAGCTGTTCATATATCTAGGGTTTTTTTTCCCTTTCCAGTTATGAAGAGGGAGCCAATTTTTTTATGGATTGTTTGGCAGTTTGTCAGCCTGTTTGTGGCAGTTTGGCAGGTGGCTGCAATGTATCCCTTCCTGACAGTACAGTACAGTACGATTTTCTTGCCTGCATGTTCTGACACAGCCTGATTGATTTCTGTTTCTTCCTGTCCTTACTGCACTGCTGGTCAAGCAATTGTTTGAATCAACAGGTAAAACAGTCACAAATCATATAAATCCGTTATAAACTAACACTGGGTGTGTATTTTTTTAAAAAATCCTGTTCTTCTGTATTTAAGTTGTCTTTAGCAACAGTAAAGACTGCCAGCCTGTTTGGATTGTTAAAAAAACAGGAATTAGGAAGAATCACAGCCAAAAAAAACAAAAATAACTCCCCAGAGACATAAAATCAATTATCACCAATGCATGAAACTACAGTCTAATTGAAATAAATGCTCATCACGGCTTCCGGTTTTTGGCGTCTCGAAGGGCGGACGTGTCCCCTCGGTGCTCCGAGGGGCTCGATCCATGCCGTGGCAGCAGGGAGAGGTACCGGATGATCCAGAACCCCACCCCCCGGGAGCCTTTGTAGGGGGCTCCCAGCCATGGAGCTTGAAGAGTGCCTCTCCCAAGGCTGAGGCCAAGGGACTGAGGCTTGTCTTTTGCTCCAACGGTCCCGCCACCATGGAACCAACAATGGTGATAGAGACACTAACCGGGACAAGAGGGCAATGGTCAAACGCATTCCTTACCTTCCAAAACGATTGCAGCTGAACTGTAAGTCCAATGTAACAAAAACAAGATAAACACCAAAGCGCCTGAGTGATTATGTCCCCGCACACTGAAGCAAGTGTGGGGGAGGGGAATTCCACCCCGCAGAAAAATAAAGCTTTTTAAATACAGAGTAAGCGAGGGGATGGAAAGCTAAACTTTAAATAACTGAAACAGAAGATAAACAAGCAAAGCCCATCCGTTTTTTTCATCTCATAGAGACTTTCGGAACTTTTCTTAAAAAGTAAACAATGGCATAATGGCGGGAAGAAAGACAGCCCCTAAAGTAAAACCTTCCTCAGGAAATACTAGCCCAGCGACTCTGGTCACCAGACCTGAAACAGCTACTGACTTCGCAGGCATGTTGACAGCCGCATTGCACCCTCTGCTGGACCAGATGACTACACTAAACCAGGCAGAGGGAAATGAACCTGAGGCACCACAATGCTATTGGTTACCTCTTACAGTTCCACAGGGCCTGCAAAGTGGAGCTCTTCCACCAGGCTTACACGTAGGAGCTGCCACTGGGGGGAAAGGGGCCACTGGTGCTGCCGGACGGATGACCATGGCCAGGAAATCAGCCATGGAAATGCCACCTGCCGAGGGACCCAGGGACTGCTCCTGTTGTGCAGGCTCTGCATCGCCGCTATCTGTTGGATTCTTGTATCTGTATGTTTTTATGACTTGTGTTTTATGTTGACGAAGTTTAACAAATTTTAACTGTTTTGTGATTGTTGATTTTATCAATTGTTAGCCGCCTAGAGCTGGCCTTGCTGGCTAGGCGGGGTATAAATCTAAATAAATATAAATAAATAAATAAATAAATAAATAAATAAATAAATAAATAAATAAAAGTAATTTTTAAAAGCCTGAACTAAACATCAGATAATTTTTAAAAAAATACCTTAAAGAAACATGGGGCTTGCATTTCCAGTATCCTATTTATTTTCTGTCATTGGCCTACCTGTGGAGGTTACTCAAGCAACAGGACAAGAATATTTTATGAAAGCGCTGCCCTTTTTTTCCCAAATGAGATTCCTCGAGACGGAACACAAAATTAACTCCAGTTGTATAAAATCGCTGTTTATTGAAGCCCTACTTTAATTTTCGTTGAATGTTAACCACTACTCAGGTAAATGAGAGGGCGTATCTGCATTTTCACCCCTTAGGAATTGTTTGTTCTAACTCAATAAAGGAGCCTTGTTCAACAGTTTTAAGAACTCAACTATACCAGTAAAATGTTTTTTTTAAAAAAAAAAAAACCTGAAATAAAATAAAGCACAACGCAGATTGGTTTCCAGACAGCATTGCCACCTTCTCAGCTGGCCATTGTAGCAGTGCCTATAACAGTCTGTTTTGTTTGTTTGTTTGTTTGTTTAACATGTTTGTATCCTAATCTTGTGCCACGAGAGCAACCAGGAGAGTTTATACATTTCAGCATGTCTTGAAGGCTGGCAGTATTGTCATTGCCTAGCAACCAACACAATGGCCACTGAAGAGAGCATTCATTTCCTAAAGATACAGGTGCTATTTCTGTTGAATATTGTAACTCTGCATGCAAGAGGATCCGAGAAGGAAAGGGTTAAGTTTGGTTACACTTTGCAGTTGGCCTCACCCTCTCAGTTTGGTGCAGTGGTTAAGTGCACATCCTCTAATATGGGAGAACCGGGTTTGATTCCCCACTCCTCCACTTGCACCTGCTGGATGACCTTGGGCAAGCCATAGTTCTGTCAGAGCTGTTCCCTCAAGGACAGATCTGGAAAGAGCTCTCTCAGCCCCACTTACCTCAGATGGTGTCTGTTGTGGGGAGGAGAAGGGAAAGAAGATTATAAACCACTCTGAGACTCCGAGTGAAGGGTGGGGTATAAATCCAATCTCCTCCTCTTCCTCTTCTTCCTCTTCCTCTTCCTTAGATATTGAGCCTCTTTGGCCCTTGCTTGCCTTTTGTTTCGTCTTATATAGGACTTCTCTTCTTCTCGCTCTTAACTGGGCTTGGAGCTCTAGCAAGTTAACTTTTTTGAAGTTAATCTGTTCACAATAAGTTAAATGTATCTACATGAATATGTCGTGCAAAATGTGCTTCTATTTTTGTAAGTAAAATTTCTTTCTCTTGTTATCATTGAAGTCAGATCATCTTTGTAATTGGTTTAAACAGCATTTCCCCCTTAACCGGGAAATGTGGAGAATCAGGAATACTGTAAAAAAGCTTCTGTGCTTTCAAGGCAACTGATTTTTTTAAACGTTTAACCCAAGATTTCAGATTTATCTTCAAACTTTTTTCTCAGGTTTGTAGAAAGGTGTGCCTTGTCTGTTCTTCGCAACAGCATCTGGGTTTAAATATCTACAGGTGAGGCCACATTGAGAATTAGATTTATTGGTAATCCTTTACCTCAAAAACCTTAGTTTGTTGTTTTCTGCACATTTATTTATTTGAAAGACATCTATTCCTCCTTTCCACTCAATTCAGGATCCCAAAGGCAGTGAGCTCTAAAATATTTCAAACACAAAGACATTTCAAATATGTTAAAGAATATGATAAAGAAGGACTAACAAAATATGTGGCAGGGTATGAGCTTTTGTGAGTCACTACTCATTTCTTTATAAGTGACTCACAAAAGGTCATACCCTGCCACGTGTTCTGTTAGACTTTGAGGTGCTACTGGACTCTTGCTCTTTTCTACTGCTACAGACAGACTAACATGGCTTCCCATCTTAATAAGAGTTAGTGAGGGAACTCCAAACAAAACAAAAAAAGGGTTCACACACTGGTGGAAGACAATGATAGAGGGAGATAGATGAGTCTCCCTGGGGATAGAGTTCCAAAGTTTGCAGCTGAGACCATTTCTGCACAAGTGCAAACCTCCATATCAGCATTCTTAAATAATCAACATTTGTAAAACAACTATTTGCCTCCCCAGGAGTAGACCCAAATTTAGTGCCCCATTTCCCCATGTTTTCAGTATCTACAATTTTCTGCAATTTTCTCCACTTTGGATCTGAACTTGCAGTTTTTCAGTGAGGAATTCCAGATAATGAATTTTGTTTCTTGACACCCTTTGGTGTTGTTAGTGCCACTTCCCACCCCCCTCAGGTTGTCCCCTGAGCAATCTGCTAATTTTTTAAAGCGTAATGTTGATTGTGTTACAATTCAGTTTTTTTTCATTATACTATAGCAGGGGTGGCCAACCTTGCTTAACGTAAGAGCCACATAGAATAAACGTAAGAGCCACATAGAGATGTCTGAGAGCCACAAGACAGGAACAAATATCACACACACGTTTTTATTTTTAAAAATATGCAAATTTGCTTTTTATTAACGTTAAATAGGACTGCCAAAAATAAAAACAAACGAGGAAAACCAGTTATAAGAAAGAGAGAGAGAGAAACTAGGAAAGCAAATAGATGGGAGGGAAGGAAGGAAGGGAGAAAGAGAGAAAAAGCATGCCTCCCCTTTGCTTCCCCAGCCACCCTGCCAGGAGCCGCATAATATGTGTGAAAGAGCCGCATGTGGCTCCCGAGCCACAGGTTGGCCACCCCTGTACTATAGCAACGTTGTTGGGACAAAATAGGCAGCAAGCTTTCATATAGAAGAAGAAGAAGAATGGATTTATATCCCTTCACTACCTGAAGGGGTCTCAGAGTGGTTTACAAACTCCTTTCCCTTCTCCTCCCCACCTGTGATACCCTGTGAGGTAGGTGGGGCTAAGAGAGCTCTTTCTAGAGCTGTCCTTGAGAGACCAGCTGTGCCAGAACTATGGCTTGCCCAAGGTCATCCAGCAGGTGCAAATGGAGGAGTGGGGAATCAAACCCAGTTCTCCCAGATTAGAGTCCGCGCACTTAACCACTACCTTTTCCGTGCAATTATAGCCTTTTCCATGCCATTACTCGTTCATGAAGTTCCTTTCCTTTCTTTTTGGTGGGTCGGTTTTGATGCCACCCAGTTATATTTTTTCTTCATTCTCCCCCCCACTTCCCCTATAGCTCCTGGTGTGTGTTTTTTTCTTTTTCTTTTTACAATGTTATGATCTTATAACATTACTGAATATTCAAAAAGGGAGGTTCCATCGCTGATGAAGTACATGATGACACATTTAGCATGCTTCACAATTATCCACTAACACTCTTATGACACGGTGTATTCAGTTTGATGATTGCCAGCCATTGTCTTGGTTGGCGACTAAGGAGAAGCAGGGGAACGCTGAAATGGTGGCGACCATGCTGTTCCCCACAATACATCCAGCCTTTTGTTACAGTGTTATGAATGTTATAAGGTTACTGCACAGGCACAAAAAAAAAAGGGAGGTTCCATCACTGACAAATTACATGAGGGCATGGTCACACAACCCAGAACACATGGGGAGGGTTGGATCTGAATTCAAGAAAAAAAAATCCCCCAAATAAATGCCCTTTTGCAGAAGGGGTGCTGCAAAGTTGGTGCATTAGCTGGGAGTTCAAATCACCAGGAAACAGCAGCGACGCTGAGATGCAGAAGGCCCCTTCTTGGGTTGCCAGCCATGTAGCCTCACAGGGCAGGGACACTTGAAGCAGGGTCTCTGAAGATGATTGGAGTGGTGGGGTAGATGCATATGGGAGCTGGTGGTCCTTAAGATGGTCCCATGACACATGGGGCTTTAAAGGTCAACACCAGCCTCTTGAATTGGACCTTGGCGAACTATAGACTCCAGACAGTTTTCAAGGGCAGTCCCACATACAGCACAGTTATACTGCAGTTACCTGCAGAGCAGTTGTTCTTACAAAACTGGTGGCCTGACTCTGAAAGTGTCATTGCTGACCAAGACACACTACAACCAATCCAGACAGTGAAATCCTTAGAACACTTTCCTAGAAATAAGCCTCACTGTTTAAAATGGGACTTAACTTCTGAATACATGACGGAGGGTTGTTCCCATGCACAGGACACTGTCATCTGCTGAATCAGACCATCGGGACATCAGGGTATGTATAGTCTACTCTGACTGACAGCGGCTCTTCAGAGTCTCATGCAAAGATCTTCCACATCACCCAGTACCTGATCCTTCTGGAGATGCCGGATACTGAACCCAGGAGGACCTTATGGATGTGCAGCAGATGCCTTATCACTCAGCCACGCCATCTCCCCTAACCTCTCTCTTACATATGATGAAGGAACAATAAAGATAACTTTATGAAACCTGACATGCTAGGTAGCTCAGAGTTACAGTCTTGCAAGGTAGTGCAGATCTAAAAATCTTGCAAACTCTGATCTAAAGTTTTGCAGTATGCAGTTCTTCCATCAACCTTTGCCAGTATACTAGGTAAGAGGTATCTACATTAGAATTACTGAAAGGAGTAGGAATATGTTTCAATTGACTGTTTAGACTGCAAACCCCAGCATTACAGCAGGGAGGTCAAAAGCAAGGGTGAAGCAAACTCTGCTGGAGGAGCCGGGCTTCACTGCTGCATGCTTTCCCACTGCCCTTGGAGACTGTGCAGTGACTGGTTATTCAACAGCTATCTTGATAAAGGGTACGCTGCTGAACGTGGGACACTGCCACTTGGCTGAAGATGAACTGTTTTGGAATGTTGGAGATTCTCCAACACAGCAGGGCTTAGTGAGGGGGGTTTTTTTGGACCTTGATAGTGCCCAGCTGGGTGACCCATGCCATATACTCTGTGTAATCCACCTTGATCAACTTAGTGGACGAACAGTGAGAAACAAACGTAACTTCTAACAAACAGTTAGGAAGGCAATGTGAATGAAAGCAAATACTGACTCTTGATTTCTCTCATTTACTTGCATTATAAGGTGAAGAAGTGAGGACGAGAGAGGGACAGTACGTATTTTGCAACCTATGTCTGTTGCTACAGCCCAAATGGGCAGGTTGGCAGCACATCACAGTTTGCCAGTCATGGAAATCTGGAAGGCTTTCATGGGTCTTCTATGGTCCTACAGCATATCTTCCTTATCTTCTGTTCCCAACAGCTTCCTTTGACCACCCAAAAAAGACACATGTGATGAAGTGCCATAATGAAAAGACTCCTGAGTAAACTTAGCAGTCCTGGGATAAGAGGACGGGTTCTCTTATGGATTAAAAATTGGTTAAATGACAGAAAGCAAAGAGTAGGAATCAATGGACAGTTCTCACAATGGAGGGGAAGTAAGCAGTGGGGTCCCTCAAGAATTGGTACTGGGGCCAGTACTATTTATTCATAAATGATCTGGAACTAGGGATGAGTAATGCAGTGGCCAAGTTTGCAGATGACCCAAAATTATTCAGGATGGTAAAGACCAAGGCTGACTGTGAAGAGCTCCAAGAGGATCTCTACAAACTGGGTGAGTGGGCGACAATGCAGCAAATGAAATTATGCCCATTGGGACCCAAAAATCCAGCTTCAAATATAGGCTGATGGGGTCTAAACTTGCTTAGACTGAGAAGGGAAAAGATCTTGGGGTTGTAGTAGGTAGCTCAACAAAAGTGTCAACCCAGTGTGCTCCAGCAGTGAAAAGGACAAACTCTATGTTAGGGATTATTAGGAAAGGGACAGAAAATAAAATGGCCAATATTATAATATTTGTGTATAGATCTATGGTGTGAAATACTGTGTACATTTCTGGTCACCATATCTCAAAAAAGACATCTCAGAGCTGGGAAAAGATACAAAGGAGGGTGACCAAGATTGTTAGGTTACTGGAGGACCTTCCCTATGAGGAAAGGCTGAAGAGTCTGGTACCTTTCAGTTTAGAAAAGAGATGACTAAGGGGGGACATGATAGGGGTTTATAAAATCATGCAAGGAGTTGAGAGAGTTGACAAAGAGGAAAATTTTCTCCCTCTCCCAAAATGCTCCACCTCTTCCAAGTTAAGAGGGGACACTTAGATCACTTTGCCCAATAGCTGCCAACATACTGGCATAGCTCACCAGACAAAGTCCCAGCTTTGGTCACATACACAGGTATTACTTGGCTCAGTTTGGATGCTATCGGGAATCGCTTGTTTCCCCCTCTTCCCGCACATAAGGTCACCATCCTCCCGGAGCCTGTGGATCTCCTGGAATTACAACTGCTCTCCAGACTACAGAGATCAGATCCCCTGGAGAAAACAGTTGATTTGGAGGTAGACTCCATGGCATTATACCTTTTCCTTTCCCAAACTCCATCGTACCCAGGGTCTACCCACAAATCTCCAGGAGTTTCCCAACCCAGAATTGACAAGCCTAACCCCAAAGTGTTGTGATGCTTCCCTGAACCACCCAGGTTTTCCTAGTCCTTTCTGTGGTGTTTCTCATACCTGCTTTGCTGTGATGTTTTTTTTGGGAGAGACCCTGGTGAAGCCAGGATGTCTGCCATGTGGCCTGGGTTTTCTGGGTTTCATCCACAGGGCCACATGGAGGTCCCTTTGGAGGTCCCTGTGGCAGTCAATTCCCCTTTTGGAGGTCCCTGTGGCAGTCAATTCCCCCTCCCACATGCCACGGGGTGTGTGTGATTTTTTTAACAGTATGTCACAAGTTTTTAAAAAGCAACAGTTGGGGCTGGTGAAGGGAAAACACAGGGAAATCTGCTATCTGGAACTCCCAGCACATCAGTGGCTGCAGAAAACACCCAGGTTTCCACACAGAAAAATGCCAATATGTGGAGAAAGTCCTGATGCCAGGAGATGGAATGCCTGTTTTCCCTGTTTATTAGGGTTACCATTTCCAGGTTGGAAATACCTGGAGATTTGGCAGGTAAAGCCTTGAGGAGGGAGGGTTTTGGGGACTGGAGAGAGTTCAGCGGTGTATAATGCCAGAGAGTCCACCTTCCAAAGTGGCCATTTTCTCCAGGTGAACTGATCTCTGTCGCCTGGAGATCAGGTGTAATCCCAGGAGCAATCCAGCCACCATCTGGAGGTTGGCAACCCTACTGTTTATCCTCATCTCCCCTTGCCTGTTGTTTGTGTCTTCTTTATATCAAAGATAATATTGTAAATTCCTTGGAGGGAGGGTTATGTTTGAGACCAGAGTGTGTGTTTGTTTTTAAGTGCCATTCACAGTGATAATACTCACATTTTTTAGCTCCAGTTCTGGATTCTCTGTGTACTATGAGAGTGTGGGGACAGACAGTAATTTTTCCGATGTTGGCCATGTAGAAGATATCACTTGCTTACCAGAGACAAATAACACATCTTCCTTTTTTTTTAAATTTCTGAAATTAAGCTACTCCAAAGCACGGCTGGAGGCTCACAATAGGCTTAGTAATGCAAGCAAGACAGCCGGCATCATTATTCATGTACAGGAAGTGATAAACAAAGCAGTGGTTTGTCAGGGGCCTCTTGGGAATTTAAGCAATGAATATCCTCTTCTAGCTCGCCACGAACAATTCAGATCTTCTCCTCCCGTGGTATGCGGTGTTGCAAGCCCACTGATTTGCTTCTCAGGCTTTTAATTAAAATGACCAGGGATACAGAAAATACAGCTGATTGGGCTAACTAGCCAGCTGGCTACAGCGAGCTGCATTTTTCTCTGATGACCAGATGTGGAAAGAATGATTATTAATCCTCAACACATGCTGTGCCTTCCAAAACATTATTAACTTACCGGTTATAAGCCCTTTGCTTTAAGGGGTGCTCACCCATCTGTGGCTTTGAAAAGCAGATGTCCACTGTCCTTACCCAAGATATTTCCAATGGGTTGCCATGTTGGTCTGCAGTAGAAGAGCTAGATACGAGTCCAGGAGAACCTTAGAGACCAACAAGACTTTTGAGAGTCAAAGCTCCCTTCATCAGATACCACTGTACCTCCCTATGGGGGTACAAAAAGAGTTTTGACTCTCGAAAGCTCATATGCTGAAAATCATGTTGATCGCTAAGGTTCTACTGGTCTTATATCTACCCAGGACAGAAGCTCTCATTTCAACTTGGACAAATGAGATTATCTGGAGTTTTGAGTTGGGTATCATCAGGGGTCTGTTGAAGCAGGAGCGCACAGGAGCGCAGCTCCGGGAGTGAGGAGCCCAGGGGGCGGGCACATGACCAAGCCCCGCCCCCTCCTCGGCTTCCCCCAGCAGTGCAGAGGTGCAGCGCCCCGGGGAAAGCCCTGCTAGGGTCTTTATTGTTTTTAATGTTTTGTTTTAATATTGATAATTTTATCATTGTTCCTTTTATGACTGTGTGCTGCTTTTCCAGAGACTTGCTCAAGGTGGCATATAAATTTTCTAAATATACAATTTTTTATCTGGGCACATGGCACATAAGTACTGGAGAAATTTCACCAATCCTTCAGCAGCTTCCACCCCATCAGTTTGGTGTAGTGGTCAGGAGTTGTACTCTAATCTGGGAGAACTGAGTCTGATTCCCCACGCCTCCACAAGCAGCTGCTGGTGTGACCTTGGGCCAGTCACAAGTTCTCTCAGAGCTGTTGTCTCATGAGCAGTTCTCAAAAGACCTCTCTCAGCCCCACCTACCTCACAGGATGTCTTGTTGTAGGGAGGGGAAGGGAAAGGGATGGGTGGTGCACATGTCCTGGGTATCTCAAGTCTACTTGAAACCTGGTGGTTTCAAGGGAGCAGGAAGAGAATGAGGGTGTTTTCTTCACGCTTATTTTTATTGCACAAAGTATTGGATGGGGAAGGGAATGGAGGAAGAGCAGGTCAGTTTCACTCACCTGTGGAGGGGAGCCTGAGGGGTGGGTGTTGCCTTCTGACACACTTCCGGTATGTTAGGGGGTGTGGCATATTCAAATGAGTGATGCAAATGAGTTATGCTAATGAGCTCCTGCACCTCTTTTTCTACGAAATGACCCCTGGGTATCATCATTATGCCAATGACACCCAGTTCCATGTGTCCTCATACATCTTGGTTCTGAAGCTTGAGCCTCTAGTCAAATGACTAGGGCAGAATAGATTGTATGCTATGGAGGATTTCCATGAATGAAAGGGGGTAATGTACAACAGTGAACAATCCCCCTTAGAAGACCTATAACTGCCCCCTTATGCAGTTCCTGGGGTCTTCTGGACCCGAGGAGCAGCATTTCTACAAAAAATTTGGGCTGTGAAGGGGAGGGGGAAGCAAGAAAGTTGTATTCCATGGATGGAAATCCCTTCCATCCATGGAAATTACTGGTGGATCTCAGCCGATGATCTGAAGCTGAATCCAGACTAGGCAGCCAGGTTCAGGCTCCTTAGGGAGCAGACCCACTCATCTTGGAGATTTTGCAGATGGTGACAAAAGTTTAGTGGTGCTGATGGACTCAACCTTGTTCTTTGAAAAAATAAGTCGGCAGAGTGTCCAAGAGCACTTTTTACTGACTGTATTTGGTTTGCTGACTTACCTTTTGTGGGACTCAGCCAACTTGTCTGCACCAGTCCATGTTTTGTAAACCAATGGCTGAATTACTGCAATACAGCCCACATGAGGTTATCCTTGAAGACAGCCCCCCAACTTCAGATTAATTACTATTAGAAGCTAGCCAATGTGGGTAGATTTCATCCATGTTTAAAGTACTACAAATGTCTATCTTGTTTGTTTCTGGGTTCAATTAAAAATGCTTTTTCTTCCCTGTAAAGCCCTTCAAGTCCTGGGGCCCACTTATCTGAAAGACCATCTCTCCCTGTATACACCTTTGTGCCAGCTGTGATAAGCTGGACTGTTTCTCCTGGCTAACCCTCCCACCAAGGGCTGCACATTTTTGTCTTCTGCTTTCTGCCCATTCATTTTCAGTTGGTGCTCTCACCCTGTGGAACAGGCTTATAGAAGAGGTAAGCACTCTCCTTTCAGCTTTTCTCTTTTTTTGAAAAATATTTAAGGCAGAACTGTTTGCTAGAACTTTTAGTGGTATGCAAACTTTTATTTTCAGGTGCTGGTTTATAGATTTGGCTCTGATCCTGCACCTCCCGATCAATGAAATAGCCACTTCAAAGCCTGACTAAGATGGGTCCTGGAGTTCTCCAGACTACAGAGATTAGTTCTTGCAGAAAACATGGCAGCCTCTGAGAGTTGGCTGTATGATATACCATAGAGTCTAGGAAAAATGGAAGTCCTAGAGAGCCTCACATCCCCACTGAGATGTTTTTCACAGGGATAGCTCTCCCCTTGCCTGCACCTGTATTCCTCCGCTGCTTTCCCTCATGTCCACACATGTCTTTGCAGTCCCAGGAGTAAAAATGCAGTTTGCCCCCTCTTGTGGCACAGCATGGGAATTCCCGGAAACAGAGAAGTCTGACGCTACAGAGCAAGAGGGGACAAGCTGCGTGTTTGCTCCTGGGACTTCAAAAATATTTGCAGAAACTAGGGAAAGTGGCGGAGGAATACAGGTGCAGGCGCAGGGAGAGCCGTCCCTGTGGAAAATGTCTGAGCTTCCTTCCCCTCCTCAAACTATGCCTTCCTCAAGCTCCACCGCCAAATTTCCAAGGATTTTCCAAGCTGAAGTTGGCAACCCTACACAGTGGCTGCTTTTTGAGAGACCCACCTGGTTGCCAGGACTCATATAGTTAAGCCCAAATAGACCTGCCCCTCATCAATTTGTCCAGTCTCCCAGTCGTAAATTTCCTTCATCTCATCTTTTCCTTGTTCCAGAGGACTTTGGGGATTGCAAGCTAACTTCTGTCTCTGGCCAATGGTTTATTATTATTACATATTTACGTTTTAAAAGATCTTGCTTTAAAACCCTTTATGAGCTTCCTCTTACGCTGCCCTAAGGTGGGGTGTAAATGTGAAACAAACACATTCCTTTGGCATGAGAGCAGCTTGTCCAAATGCCTACACCATGGTTTTCTCAGCATTTCAAGATCACTTTTTTGGTTAACTAACATTGCCTGAGGCTGGATGCAGCAGTTCTTGAAAGATCACCCCTGTCTTTTGCAGTGTTTTCTGCCCTTTCCTGGGGGGGAAAACCCCTCTAGAGCACACAAAAAAACACAATTTCCCATTATTTACCCGTGACTGACACAAAGGAAGAAGATGTATATTTTTAAGAAGAGTGAGTTAATGTGAGATTTAACGGTATCAGTTAAGCACTTGGCAGGAGTGAACAGGATGGCCCAAGCAGGAAATAGCCAAGTGGAGTGCAGGAAAAAAATTATCAGCTCGGAGTGTAGTCATATGATCCCCCAGGGGAAAGAAAAGAGAGTGGCTGTTAAAGGTGAAAGGTCAAGGGGAAACAGCAGCTGATCTGGGTCCTTGTGGTGCATTTTCGCTCCTCATTCGGCAGCCGCCCTTCCAAAGAAATAAGAGTAGCACTGAGCATATGAAGAAAGAATGTTCTTGAGAAATGATGTGCTTTCACATGGCTGTATCATGAACATTGGGAAAACAAAGCTTAAAATTGTCAGGTCAGAGTGTCCCTGGAAACAGAGATCCGGGAATGAGGAGAGCTGCTTCGAGTTTTAATGTTACGCTTTGTACTCATTAACATATTAATGAGATGACCAAGGTGTAACGTCATCCCACTGGGACGCAGCCAGCTAACATGGGTAAGGCAAATTCCTTTGGAAAGAAAGTCAAACCATATGTTTCCCATCATGCAAGTACAATGGGATACACAACGGAAACACCTCTTGCCTCCCAATGTGGCGATCATGCTCTAAACCGAGGAATGCTTCTCTTATTGAAATAACTGCAGCTGCTCATGGGATCTCTTTAGAAAGGCTTTGATTTCTTTTCTATGCCATGCCTCACTGGTGGGTTTTAGATTTATATTAACGTACTGGAATCAGGCTATATAAGCAATGCCGCTAAAATGGCAATGTGTAATTATAATTTGATTCAATAATAAAATAGGACTAAGATTGGGTTGCCAGCTCTGGGCTGGGAAACACCAGGAGATTTTGGGGGTGGATCCTGGGAGGACAGCGTTTGGGGAGAGGAAGGACCTCAGTAGAGTATAATGCCATTGAATCCACCTTCCAAAGCAGCCATTTCCTCCAGGGGAACTGATCTCTGTCGTCTGGGGATCAGTAGTAATAGCGGGAGATCTCCAGGCCCCACCTGGAGAATGGCAACCTAGGCCAAGAGCACACATTGCCATTTTTGGCTACTTCCTGAGGAACAGAAAACCACTTGTTCCATCGAGCCATAAACTTCTTTCTTGATGATGGGAGCAGATCAACCAAAACAACAAGGAGCAGTCCTAGGGATTCCAGCCTCCAGTTGGGACCTGGGGATCCCCTGGAATTACAGCTTATCTCCAGACTATGGAAATCAGTTCCCTTGGGAAAAATTGCTGCTTTGGAAGGTGGGCTTTATGGCATTGTACCCCACGGAGGTCCCTGCCCTCCGTAGGCTTCACCCCCAAATCTCCAAGAGTTTCTCAACCTGGATTTGGAATCCCTACCCCTCCATTCCTGCCGGTGGCCAGGGGGGACCTGGCAATCCTAGCAATCACTCTGGTCCTCAAACATGATTTCTTTCTTCCCCTTTATACAGATGTAGGGAAAATCTGCACATTCCATCATATGAGAAGATTTATGTGTCTTGGTGTACATGCAGCAAAATAGATAGAGGGTGGTGTCCGTGAGTGCTTTCTCACACCATTAGTAGATTCAAGCCCAGTGCCAGCTTCGAGATTCAAGTCCAGTGCCACCTTCAGGATTCAAGTCCAGTGCCACCTTCAAGACCAACAAGATCTTCAGGGTATCTGACAAAGGGAGCATTGTCTCTCGAAAGCCCATACCCCGAAAATCTTGTTGGTCTTGAAGATGCTATTGGACTCAAACCTAGCTGATCACCATGACTGCCCTCTAAAACTATCTGGTCACACCACTGTTTGTAAACATAATATTACTTATGCCTAGGGTTACCAGCCTTCAGGTGACCACAGGAAGTGTTTCCTTCCCACGGAGCTGTTGTCCTGGCTCAGATTAGGCGGGTTGTGTCCTTAAAAATCCAGAATCTTGATAAGGTCTTAAATCAGGATGTCTGGGGTGGGTGGGATGGAGGGTTTCTTGGATGGTGTTTGGAGAAGGTCTGCAGCTCAGTGGAAAAGCATCATGCAGAAGGCCCCCAGTTCAATCCCCAGCATCGCCAGCTGAAAAGGACCAGGCAGTAGATGATGTGAAAGACCTCCACCTGAGACCCTGGAGAAGCCACTGACAGTCTGAGTAGACAATACTGACTTTGATGGACCAAGGGTCTCACCAAGAAGCCACTTTACTATCAGTATCTTTACTGCTTGGGAACAAAGAAAGATGATGACATAAACACATCCTTTCCCCGTACATGGATTGTGTGCAATTTAACCTTTAACTCCTTCGTGTTGATGGAGGTGAGATGTCAGATATTTCTAGCAAGCTTTTGGCAAAGGTTTGAGTGATTTTTCATCAGTCTTCTCCTAAGCCAGCTCAGCTCGCAAATCTAAAAGCGACTGAGCTCTAAATTTAGGGCAATATGTATGGATTGAGATGACCACATAATTTTCACTGGCTATAATCTTTTCTTAGGTCAATCTCATCTCCTGAAATGTCACCCAACATTTCTTGTATCCACAGTGATATGGTAGCATAGACTTCATGGTGGCACAATGAATGGAAATCTAATTACAAAAAATCAGGGCTATTTTTGGGCAGGAACGCACAGGAACGAAGTTCCTGCTGGCTCCTGAATTGGCCACACCCAGCAGGAACTCATTAGCATAATAGGCCACACCCAACAGCAGAAACTCATTAGAACTGGTTACATTAGGGGTATGTGGCCTAACATGCAAATTAATTCCTGTTGCAAAAAAAAGCCCTGGGTTTTGACAACAAACAAGGTAAACAGAATAAGAAGCAAAAGGTAGGTGTGGCTGGATGACCACTCTTCTGGTAACATGGGGGTGTGGTCTAATATGCTAATAAGCTGTGCTTTCAGTGGTGTGGCCTAATATGCTAATGAGTTTCTGCTGTTGGGTGTGGCCTGTTATGCTAACGAGTTCCTGCTGGGCTTTTTTTACAAAAAAAAGCCCTGCAAAAAATTGACTTCAAGCTCTAATCTTGAATCTCAAGAAGACTACAGAAATTTTCAGACATTATAATCATGCATACCAATCATGAGCCTGCCAACTGCATGTAACAGGAATGTGTGCTACCCACAATCCTCCTAATACGCATGGTCACCATTTCATCTGAAATAGGAACCCATGCATGTTTTCAGTTTACTCAAGGTCCCCATTTCAGACAAAATGAGGAACATGTGTATCAAGACCATCTTGGTTAACAGATGCTTCTGGTACTATGCAGAGTTGGATGCCCCAAAAGATAACATCTAGAAAGGGCTTGTGACACATACTTTCCCAGAGTGCATCGTTCTCTGACAGGAAGCCAAGGATGATGTAGAGTGAAAGGGGAATTTTTAAGTACTGAGCAGGAGGCGGTGAATTCAAACAAACAGGCTTTTATTCAGTGACATTGTTCAGCTCCAAAGACAGCTCTATGAGAGCAGCACTTTCATTTATACTGTTCCAACACATAACTTTCAACAATGTAACTATATACAAGCAGTACTATTGGACCCAAACAGGGCTCAGTGATTGGGTATCTAGATTGGCTTCAGGACCAATGGGAGTCTTTATTAATCAGCCAATAGGAATTGGAGCTTTAGGATACCAGAGCCCTTTTCAAGGTATTACTGCTTCATATTCTAAACAAACACAACAGGAATGAAGAGGGTCCTATATTCAGAAAGCATCTTCTAGTTGCTAACATCAGCAAGAGAGCCTGATGCAGAAATTTTTATTCAGCTTGGGAGCACTGTGTGATCCATTTTGAGCTTTCTTGGCTGATCTGTGTGCAGATCCCTGCTTTAGCTACAGATGGATGGTGGCTGAATCCATACTTGGCAACACAGGAAGGGTCCTGCTGGATCAGATTAGTTGTCCATCTGGTCCAGCATCTTGTCTCACACAGTGGCCAGCCAGTTACTCTGGGAGAGCCAACAACCGGTTCCAGAAGCAGAGGCCTTTCCTGGTATTGACTCCTGGTGCTGTTATTCAAATGTCTCCTGCCTCTGAATGGGAAGGTTCCCTTTAGTCACCATGGCTAGTAATTGCTGATAGACTTGTCCTCCCTGAATCTGTTGAATTCCCTTTCAAAGACCTCTATGGTTGTGGCCATTACTACATCCTCTGGCAGCCAATTCTATGTTTTAACCACTTGTTGAATAAAGAAGTATTCCCTTTTGTCTGTCCTGAAATTGCCTCTTGTCATCTTCACTTCAATTCAAACTCTGATGAAGGTTTAGGAAACCAACAATCTACTAAATATGGTAGATTACTACATTATAGTTTTGTCTATACACGTTCACTCATACATACAAGGAAGACGTGTGTCAGTGGGAAGCAATTGGCTATGGTGGAACGGCAACCAAGGAAAGGAGAATGACTGAGTACGGCATGCGGCTGCTAACTGACCACTTACTTCACCCTGGATGCCTCTAGCCAATCAGCAGCTGTATGACTTCATAGTACTGATCCAGTCACCCCTGTCTCTGCTTGAGATGGCTACCCCCCTTCCATCTTGCTCACTGCTTGGTGATGGAGATTGATTACTACCCTCTTCCCACTTTCCCAACAACTAGAGAGGACTGAGGGGGAGGATTGGCCAGACATTTTTTCCATATCAGTACATGAATCAGTAATCTCACACTGCAACTTCCTGATAGGTTTTGAGACCCAGCTATACTGATAGAGTTGTCAGCCACCTTGTGAAGGCTGGGATCCCTGCCACTGCTGATCAGCTGGGAACTTACCAGGAGAAAGAGGAAGGCCCAGGTGATGCCACACAGGAAGGGACATCACCACACTGGTGACTTCTGGACAACGCTCTAGTGTTTGGGGAAAAACTCTATGGCAGAAGCCATTTTTACCATACAGTTTTTTGCCCAAATACCAGATGCTGTGACATAGAAACATAGAATCATAGAGTTGGAAGGGACCTCCAGGATCTTCTCGTCTTAACCCCCTGCACAATGCAGGAAATTCACAAATACACCCTCCCAGTACATCACAGTATTATGATGTCACTTCAACATCTGGGCCTTCCTCTTTCTCCTGGTAAATTTCCCCCCCACCACCACCCGCCCGCCATCCCCTGCCAGTTGCCAGGAGGGATCTGGCAACCCTGTATACTGCTGTAGCCATTCTGATATTAAAATGTTTACAGTTGCCCAGATTGACAGAAGTAGTAAAATTTGAGAGATGGCCTTTCTTTGTGTTAAATTCTGGAAACCTTTCTTTGACTTTGGCAATGTTAAATGAGGGGTTTTTTTGGGTTTTTTTTAAAACAATTGTTTGTTTTTGCTGTGATATTTGTAACACTGCATTGTGGGAGATTTTATTTTTTTTCCATTGTATTTAATTTTAATAACAAAAAGTTCAAAAATCCTCATGGACGTGAAGAAGAAAAAGCGTTGTTTTTTTATACCCCACTTTTCTCTATCCTAAGGGGTCTCAAGCAGCTTACAATCGCCTTTCCCTTCCTTTCCCCACAACAGGCACCTTATGAGGGAGAGGGGGCTGCGAGAGTTCTGAGAGAACTGTGACTGGCCCAAGGTCACCCTACAGTCTTCGTGTGGAGGAGTGGGGAATCAGACCTGGTTCTCCAGACTAAAGTCTGCTGCACCTAACCATTACATCAAACTGGCTTTTTCAGCTGCTTCTAAAATATAGAATCATATTGCCCTAAATTTAGATTCATGAAATGTTTGTGTAAGTGTAACTGTTCAGAAAAGATCTGCAGTGATCTCCCAGTGCCATTCTCTCTCTCCCTCTCTCTCTCACCAAGAAGCCACTTTACTATCAGTATCTTTACTGCTTGGGAACAAAGAAAGATGATGACATAAACACATCCTTTCCCCGCACATGGATTGTGTGCGATTTAACCTTTAACTCCTTCGTGTTGATGGAGGTGAGATGTCAAATATTTCTAGCGAGCTTTTGGCAAAGGTTTGAGTGGCTTTTCATCAGTCTTCTCCTGAGCCAGCATAGCTTGCAAATCTAAAAGTGACTGAGCTCTGGCTTAGCTTCCCTCCCCCGCCCCACCACCACACTCCCAGGCCGCTTCCTTCAGACAGTGACAGGAAAACCAGGACAATGAAGGGATCATGCACGGCCCCTCAGCAAATCTATGACCACTAGAAAAGGCACTTCCTGTTTTGTCCAAAGCAAGCCTTCGGCCGCTCTCCTGGAGGCCCAGCATACTGGGAGGACCCAACAGTTTTGAAGAACACAGCAACTGCATTGTTCTGACAGAACAATCAGCCGGTGCAGTCCTGTAAAAAAGTCACTGCGGTCCAAGCCTCTTGATCTCAATGGGCTAGGGCAGGGGTGGGCAATTGTTTTGGCTCGGGGGCCACTTTGTGGGAGCGGAGGTTAGCGGAGGGCCGCACCTTTTAGAATGATTGCATGCATTAGTTAACTTTGCATTTCAGAAAAGGTATACATTGTATCATAAAAATCAATAAATATAAATTAAATAAAATAGGTGTAGTTTTATTCAATTTATTTATTGTGCTAATTTCATATCATCTATAGCTGCAAGCACATTTAATTTTAGAATCAGTTTAATGAGACAAATGTACCCTATCACACTTTTCTACAATTTTTTTGAACTCAGGAGTGAGATTGCTTGTTGAGATTCTCATCACAGCCTGCAAGTCAGTGTCTGTCAAAGAGCATCTATATTTACTCTTGTTAATCTTCATGTCTTGGTGGGCCGCAAAAAACTCTGTGGCGGGCCGCATGTGGCCCGCGGGCCACCATTTGCCCACCCCTGGGCTAGGGTTAGGGTTGCCAGGTCTGGGTTGGAAAATACATGGAGACTTTGGGGGTGGATCCAGAAGAGGGTGGGGTTTGGGGAGGGGAGGGGCATCAACATGGTTCAGTGCCATAGCGTCTACCCTCCAAAGCATCCATTTTCTCCAGGGGAACTGATCTCTGCCAGCTGTGGATCAGTTGTAAAAATGGGAGATCCCCAGGCCCCAGCTGGAGGCTGGCAACCCTAGCTAGGGTTGCCAGATCCCTCCTGGCCACCAGCAGGAGATGGGGGGGGGTAGGGTTGCTCGATCCAGGTTGGGAAACTCCTGGGGATTTGGGGATGGAGCCTGGGGCAGACAGGGACCCCAGTGGGGTACAAGACATGTTCAAAGATGATTTGCCATTTCCTCCCTCTACCTAACAATCCTGGACTTCCTCGATGGGCTCCCATCCAAGAATTAACCAGGGCTGACCCAGCTTAGCTTCTGAGATCTGACGAGATCAGACTAGCCTGGGCCATTCAGACCGGGGCCAGCCTGTTCATTATGCCTGTTCATTATGTTCCGATATGCATCTTGATTCCAAGTGCATAAATAATCACTATTGAGTTTGATGGGGTTTGCGTCTTTATTATTTATTTATTTGACTTATTTATTTATTTATTTGACTTATATCCCGCCCTCCCTGCAAAGCAGTCTCAGGGCAGCTTAGTATAGGACTGTAGCTTTTGCTTATTCAGTTGAAAGTAATCTTGCACTTGCCTTCAGTATTTCAAAACAGCCCCTCTATTATGGAGATTTTGGTAAAATGCAAGTGCAATTGACTGATTAAACTAGAGTCAGAGTAGTGTAGCAGTTGGAGTGACAGACTAGACTAGGGATCAAATCCCCCTTCTGTCACAGAGCTCACTAACTGACCTTGAGGGAGTTACCATAAGGAGAGCTTCCACAAACTATGCAAAACTGAATTGTTCAAGGGGGCTTTTCTGCGCAGGTAAAAGGGTTGCACTGTACAAAACAAACCTCAACCCTACTTGGATAAATCATTAGGGCCTGTGGTCCACATGGTTGTGTATAGGTTTACTGTAAGTAGGATTCTTTTATGGATTTTTTGCACCACTTAATGTGCATACTTACGCTGTGCTTCAGTTAAGAACATAAGAGAAGCCATGTTGGATCAGGCCAGTGGTCCATCCATTCCAACACACTGTGTCACTCAGTGGCCAAAAATACCAGGTGCCCTCAGGAGGTCCACCAGTGGGGCCAGGACACTAGAAGCCCTCCCACTGTTACCTCCCCAAGCATTACTGCCCCAGACCAAGAGTTCCTATCTATACCTTGTGGCTAATAGCTACTGATGGACCTCTGCTCCATATGTTTATCTAATCCCCTCTTGAAGCTCTCTTTGCTTGTAGGCGCCACCACTTCTTGCGGCAATGAATCCCACATGTTAATCACTCTTTGGGTGAACAAGTACTTTCTTTTATCAGTTCTAAATGTACTGCTCATTAATTTCATTGAGTGCCCACAAGTTCTTGTACTGAGGAGAAAAGGAGCCTTCTCTATCCCATGCATAGTTTTGTAAACCTTGATCATGTCACCCCTCAGTTGTCGTTTCTTCATGCTAAAGAGCCCTCACCTCTTTAACCTTTCTTCATAGAGAAAGTGTTCCATCCCCTTAATCAATTTAGTTGTACTTTTCTGCACTTTTTCCAATGCTATAATATCTTTTTTGAGATGCATTGACCAGAACTGTAAATAGTATTCCAAATGAGGCCGCACCATCAATTTATACAGGGCCATTATGATACTGGCTGATTTTCAGTTCCCTTCCTAATAATCCCCAGCATACCATTTGCCTTTTTTATTGCCGTTGCACGGTGGGTTAACATTTTGAGTGGGTTTTCTACCATGACTCCAAGATCTCTCTCCTGGTCAGTCTCCGCCAGTTCAGACCCCATCAACATGTATTTATAGTTAGGATTTTTGGCTCCAATGTGCTTCACTTTGCACTTGGCCACATTGAACCCCATTTACCAAGTTGATACCCACTCGCCCATTCTCAACAGGTCCCTTTGGAGTGCCTCACAATCCTCCCTGGTTTTCACCGCCCTGAACAACTGAGTGTCATCCACAAACTTAGCCACTTCATTGCTTACTCCCAACTCCAAATCATTAATGAACAAGTTAAAAAGCACTAGATCTAGGACTGAGCCCTGCGGTACCCCACTGTTTACCACCCTCCACTGTGGAAACTTGCCATTTATACTCACTCTCTGTTTCCTGTTAATTAATCAGTTTTCAATCCACAATAGGACTTTTCTTCTTATCCCATGACTGCTGAGTTTACTTTGAAGCCTTTTATGAGGAACTTTATCAAAAGCTTTCAGGAAGTCTCGGTAAACAGCATCTATTTGGTCACCCTTGTCCACATGCTTGTTCACCCCCTCAATGAACTCTAAAAGGTAAGTGAGACAAGATCTTCCCTTATAGAATCCATGCTGATTCTTCCTCACTAGCTTCTTTCTCATTGGTTCTAGACTTCTAAAAGCCTAGGGCAATGGTTAATGTCCAATTGTGTTGATTGTGCTTTCTCATATGCGTAATCTGCCCTGTGAGAAAGGTGGACTACAAGTGAATGAGTATCTCAACTTAATCTGCCTTACTAAAGTGTTGTGAAGATAAGGGAGTGGGAGGCATCCCCCCCTTGAAGAAGAAGAAGAAGAGAAGAAGAGATTGGATTTATATCCCGCCCTTCACTCACTTAAGAGTCTCAGAGCAGCTTACAAACTCCTTTCCCTTTCCCCTCCCCACAACAGACACCCTGTGAGGTAGGTGGGGCTGAGAGAGCTCTTTCCCAAGCTGTCCTTGAGGGAACAGCTGGTACAGAGCTATGGCTTGCCCAAGGTCATCCAGCCAGGTGCAAGTGGAGGAGTGGGGAATCAAACCCGGTTCTCCCAGATTAGAGTCCGCGCACTTAACCACTACACCAAACTGGCTCTCTTGGAGGAAAGTTAGGGGGAATATGCCTTGGAGGAAAGTTAGGGGGAATATTTATTTATTTATTTTTATTTTATTAGATTTATATATGGGCTTGGGTCCTGTTGATCAGATCCACACATGTAGGGGGGACTCTTGCTGTTCCTCAGGGTCTCTGCCCCCTGGAGCAGTATTTTGGGGGTATTAGCAGTCCAGTGGGAGGGGAGAAGCAACAAAATTTGCATTCCATGGGCAGAAATCATAGGGCCCACCATAAATTTCAGGGAGATCCTAGCTGCAATAAATAAAGGCAGATGATTAACTAAAAATGCTTTTAATCAATGGACAGATAGCCCGGGGTGAAACACACTTAGATGTTCACAGTAACAAATGCAGAAAGCCTTTGGCTCAGTGTCAATTTAGTATTTTTGAGATGAAATCACTGTGCATCTTTGTTTTCCTAGGTGCCTTTCTTTGTTGATACAGGGGGGAGAAACGCACACTCAACAAGAACCAGGGAAATAGGTTAAACAGGGCTGACTTTGATGTTCAAAGTCTCCCACACACTGGCTGGGGGCTGAGGACACTACCAGCGTGTGACAGAAATATAATACAGGCAGGTGTGGGGTGGGGATTCTATGCAGTCTGGGGTTCATAGTAAGAAGAGATTGAGATCCTCAAAATCTGATGCAATAGAGTAAGGGAGGGGTCGTGGCTCAGTGGTAGAAGATCTGCTTGGCATGCAGAAGGTCCCCGGTTCAATCCCCAGCATCTCTAGTTCAAAAGAGAAGGAAGCAGATAACATGAAAGACTGATTTGGAGTTGGGAGAATGACAATACTGACGTTGATGGACCAAGGGTCTGATTCAGTATAAGGCAGGTTCACCAACCAATGTAAGCCACCCTGAGCCTGCTCGCGGGGAAGGTGGGGTACAAATTAAATAAATAAACAAAATGTGTGTTCAACTGCTGTAATGATTATCATCTGTCTATGTCATTTTTATCCCTCCTTTCCTCCAATGTACTCAGAGCACCATATGTAGTCCCTGCCGCTGTATTACTTAAATGTCTGGTCTCACCAAGGTTTTGTTGCGCCATTAACCTGGAAAGCTTCTGGATGTAACACAATCTTCATTGTTTTTCTAATGTTTCATTTTATCCATAACGTGAACACAAGATACAAGTGCAGTAGCACCTTAGAGATCGACAAGATTTTCAGGGTATGAACTTTTAAGAGTCAAAACTCCTATGACTCTTTTTCGGTTTTTTGTATTTTTATATATATGCATGTGTGAGAGTGTGTGTGCCCCTGGAAGTCATGGTGACCTCTGGTGACTGACCCCTACTGGGGGCCTGGAGGATATTCAGAGCGGTGGCTGAATAAAGCTTGCTCCCGCCTCCCTACTGCAGGTATTCCAAGGAAGTCTCCCATCCAAGTACTTGCCAGAGTCGACGCTGTTTAGGTTCCAGGATCTGACAAGATTGGGCTTGCCTGGGCTATCCAGGTCAGGGCCCTTCTCCTATGACTCTTGAAAGCTCATACACGGAAAATCTTGTTGGTTGGTCTCTAAGGTGCTACTTGACTTGTTTCTAGTTGTCCTACTGCAGACCAACATGGCTCCCCTCTGAACCTATTTTGGACACAAGAAACTGCCTTAAACTGAGTCAGACCATTGGTCTATCAAGGTCAGGTCAGGACTGTGCACAGCTCTCCAAGGTCTCACATAGAGTTCCCAACCTTCAGATGGGGCCTGGAAATCTCCCAGAATTACAGCTGTTCTCCAGAAGACAGTTCCCTTGGAGAAAATGGCTGCTTCATACAGTGGACTCTATGACATTATATCCAGTTGAGATCCCTGCCCCTCCCCAAGTCCCATCGTTCCCAGGCTCCACCTCCAAATCTCCAGGTGTTGGCAACCCTAGTCTCACATCAAGCACACAAACCACTGCAATATATGGTAGGAAAGTGACAGCGGGAGGGAGTTGTAGCATCAAAATATATAATTGGGAAACAGTCTTTCGGGGAAGTTTGTCTCTCTTGTGATGGAGGGATCCCTGACAATCCTCTCAGGATCCCCAGGGTTTCCTGGAATGTAGCTCGAAAGCCACTGGTCTAGAGATCTCTCCAAGAAAGCTTTGAAAACCACCAGAATCCATCTCCTCCTGCATTATAAGAACAATTCAAAGGCATTGCTTTCATGCTGCAGTAAAAGGAAGCCCACCTGGCATTCATCTGGAGCGCTGGAGCACCTTTTGTCAGCCTGCCAAGAACTTCCTCCTTGTAGTCCACTTAAGTTGACTGGTCAGCTGGCATCACTAAGTTTTATATCCCTGCGAGTTGGTCAGTGTTTTTTCTTTCTTTCTATTTTAAAATAATCCTGCTGTTTTGGCAAGCTAACCCATGAACTAAAAGTGCAGCAGAATTCTGAATGAATACCAGGTGGGCTTATTCCCCCCACCCCGGTTTAAACCTACAGCTTTTGAACTATTTTTATATTGCAAAAGATTGCTCCTGGCATTTTTCAAAGCTTTGTTTTCTGGAAGGGCTCGCCAGGGAGAAGATCCAGATGATTTTTTTTAGTACAAGATCACTGCAATGAGCCACTTCCTTCACTTTCCTTTGGTGTTCTACATGAACGCCTCGAAGGAAATAATACCAAAACTGGCACGGGTCTGTTCAATGCATACTTCTTCCTTAGGGCTGACACAACTCTGAGTTGGGAAATTCCTGGAGATATGGGGGCAGACTTGGGGAAAGGAGGGGAGAGGATGGAGCTCAGCAGGGATGGGATACCAGAGAATCCACTCTCCAAAGCAGCCATTTTCTCCTAGAAAACTGATTTCCATAGTCTGGAGATCACTTGCAATTAGAATCATCGAATCGCAGAGTTGGAAGGGGCCCATACAGGCCTTCTAGTCCAACCCCCTGCTCAATGCAGGATCAGCCAAGAGCATCTCTGACAAGGGTTTGTCCAGCTGCTACTTTAAGACAGCCAGTGAGGGGGAGCTCACCCCCTCCCTGAGCAGCTGGTTCCACTGCTGCACAATTCTTACTGGAAATAAAGTTCTGGAGCTCCCACCTGGAGGTCGACAGCCCTACTCTTCCTGTTGAGCAAGTCTGTTGGTCTCCCACTGAACATATTGCAACACTTCATCGTTTACCACAGAGCTGCACTCTCACAGATCCCCTAGACTGATACTTTCTCAATATTAAACAGCTATATTATGTTTCCATGTTTTAGGAAGAATCCTTGGTAGGTCTAAAAGTTTCTGCAAGAAGTCATGAGGAAGAAGAGGATGGCCTGCCTCCTCTGGACTACATCAGACACAACTGAGCACCAGTGTTTGAAAAGGAAATGTCTACTCCACCATGTTATGTACTGATGCTCTAAGTTTAGTAATTGATACAGGTGAAAAATCTCAATCATGTGTATCTTTTTCTGCGTCTGTCAATTTCTGCAACTTTTCTCGACTGCCTCCAGATGCCTTTGCATTATAAACAGAGTTTATAGGGTTGGATCCCACAAATAACCAGCACAAATGTCGGCGGAGGTAGATCTTTCCCTTCTAGCTGCAGCCTCCTGTGATTCCCACTAAAAACCGATGCTCAGGTTTGGGAACCCTATCAGACAAAAAGCCAAATGACAGAGAGGGGAGGTGCAGTATGAGAGGAACCTGGGCAAAATCTCCCTTCCTTCTTGAGCTAATTGAAAAAATAGTGTTGGTGTATGCAACAAACCAATAAAAATGGCTTCCCGCCCACCGGGCTTTCCCATTGGCTCACAGGACCACCAATGTCCTGTCAGACATTACCATGAGCAGTGTTCCGTCTAAGCTGAGTTAGTATGAGCGAGCTCACAGTTTTTTAGCCTCTAGCTCACACATTTTTGTCTTAGCTTTGGAAAGATGGCTCCAGAGCAAACTAATTTATGCAGTAGGTAAATCGCTCACTCACAACTTTAATGCCGGTAACTCACAAAGTAAATTTTTGCTCACAAGACTCCACAGCTTAGAGGGAACATTGGCCCTGAGTACACCAAATTCCATGCTGAATTCTCCCTGACCTGTCAGACCCACCCAGGTTCCTAGCCTCTTGGTTTAGCATCAAGCATACAACCAATATTACTAAACACAACAATTAGCAGGCCTGGGCATTTGAGAGTCCATTAAAGGTAAAGTGTGCCATCGAGTCACAACCAGCTCATAGTGACCCCCATAAAGTTCCAACCTCATGGGGTTTTCAAGGCAAGAGATGAGAGGAGGTGGTTTGCCATTGCCTTCCTCTGCATAGTAATTCCTACCTTCCTTGGCAGTCCCCATGCAGGTCCCAACCCTGCTTAGCTTCTAAACTCTGGGGAGATTGGGCTAGCCTGGGCTATTAGTCCTTGCAAAACTCCACTCATGTTGTGAGACCCAGAGCTTTCCTTATAGATCATGACCTGTGGCTGCACTTAATATTATTTTACTTCAGTATTCTCTCAGAAAGTCACACATTTGATACAACCAAGCATTTAAAAATACTACTCATTTTGCTGAACGTTTCGCCCACTTCAGTGCTATGCTATGCCCTTTTGACCTGCTTGCTTGCTGTTTTTTCTTAACATCATTTCCCTCCATTTTCTGTCCTCACTACCCTCTACCTCATTTGCCCATACTGCTGTTTAATCCAGTTGGTCAGTATGATCTAGAATCCTTTGTTAACGAAATGTAGCATCACCTGATACGTAATTTGTGCCATCACTGACAAATCATGTGGTACACTATAGCCAATAAGGTTAGTAAAGGCCAGTAAAGCCAGACACTGTGAGGGCAATGAAGAGAAACATTGCCAAAAACCAGTCATGAAACAATGTACTGTTTTTTGCAGTGGAGGCAGAAAGTAGGTGAAAACGGGAAGTGCTTTTCAACGCGTACAAAGACAAATATGAAACAAGGCAAGTCATGTCAGCGCAGTTCTGATCACATCATTTCATTTTTTCCACTGAGGGCAGTTTGTTTGTCTTCGTTTGAGAAATCGTTTTTAGGGCACACAAGCAAAACTTGGGTTTGAGGGCACAGCCCTCAGTGCAAGAAAGAACAGAAATAAAGTTATGATTAGTAAGCAAACTCCTCAGAGGAAAAAAAGAACAGTATGTGGGGAAAAATACTATTTATTATCCATAGTTTTGACATTGCTAATATTCTGCAGGAAACTGTGATGTCATTTCCTTTCAGCTGCCTAGTTACATAAATGCTGGAAAACATCCATTTCAAACAACCCTCAAACAGATGGCTATGTGTGAAAAATGCCTGAAAGTGAGAGCAGCCACTGACTGTAAAAATGTTCCCCCGCAGATGGTATAATGTTTATTTTACAGCCTGTGTGTGTGTGTATTTTTGTGTGTGTGTGTGTCATTCGTGGTCCTATGTGGCTCATTCTTCTAATTTTTTCAGGCACAAATCCCTGGGAAGTGACTGTATGCTAGCAAAGCAAAATAAATTAAAATTATTAAATATATATATAATAAGTTACCTGAGCAGAACATTGCTTTGTGGCTTAGAGTCTACTAACCAGAACAAAGAAGCAGAGGAAAAGAAATGTGAGTGTAAAATGTACTTTGGTACTTGAACAACTAACTTTAAAAAGGCCTTAAGAATGAAACTTCAGGAAACCCAATGCTCAGAAGTGGTCACAATAAATTTTTATTGTGACTTTTTTAAAGGTAGGTATGTGTGAGTAAGTTTACTTTCAGAAATCAATCCTTGGTGTAATAACAATAGCTTTATGAGACCTCCACGAGCCTCTGGTAAGGTTGCCATCCCAGTGCTGGCAACTGGTGGGAGACTGGAGAGGGCGGGGACCTAACAAAATGGCATCATGCAATGCCACCATGTCACTTCTGGCTGAGTGTAACTGGAAGTGACATCATCACATCATGCAGTACTCTTGAATTTCCTTAAAATTCTATGGTAAAAGCCATAGAGGTCAGAGAGATTTCTAGAGTGTCATGCGAGGTGGTGACATCAACCATGCCATTTTTGCTATCACCCCCTTGCAGCATTTGGAGATGTGCAGAGCAACACAACACTTTCAAAGTGAGCCACAGTGATGTGATGACATGTGATGACAAGTCTGTTTTGGCACCTGTGTCCTCCTGACTCGTGTCACACGCATCGTGTAGCAAAGAAAGCCAAATGTGCTTTACGGTGCAATCCTGTATAAAGTTACTCCAGCCTGAGCTTGTTGGTTTCACTGGGTTTCAACAGAAGCAGCTCTGCAAAGAAGTGCACTGTAAAATCCCTTGTATGGAAAAAGTCATTGGGGTCTGGGTCAGTAAAATCAGTTATCAAAGTGGCCTTGGAATGGTACAGAGATGAAAGGATGTTATCAGATTCAGAGCAAGTTATGTACAGTAAACCCAAAACCAGAGAAGGACAACATCACTGTTGGTCTACATGTATGTGTACACATGAGAGAGAACATAAGAACATCAGAAGAGCTTTCTTGGATCAGACCAATAATCCATCTAGTCCAGCATCCTGTCTCATACGGTGGCCAACCAGTTCCTCTGGAGGGCCAACAACAGGGCATAGAGGCCAAGGCCTTCCCCTGATGTTGCCTCCTGGCTCTGTGATTCAGAGGTTTAGTGCCTCTGAATGTGGAGGTTCCCCTCAGTTACCATGGTTAGTAGTAAGTACCATGGTAAGTAGACTTAAGCTCCATGAATCTATCTAATCCCCTTTTAAAGCTGTTTATTCCTGTGGCCTTCACTACATCTTCTGGCAGCGCATTCCACATTTTAATCACTCTCTGTGGAAAGTTGTGTTTCTTTTTGTCCGTCCTGAACCTACTGCCCGTCAGCCTCATTGGATGTCCTCAAGTTCTAGTGTTTTGGAGAGGGAGGAAAATTTCTCTTCGTCAATTCTCTCCACTAGGGATGGGCATGAACCAGCTCACAAACTAAACTCTGTGGCAAATTTTGGCTGCTTCGTGGTTTGCAAAGTGAAGTTTGTGGCAGTTCAACTGGCATGAACTGTCCACGAACTTTCCAGCTGTTTGTAGAGGTTTGTGAACAGATACATTGCCAGACAGTCTCCACTCATTCTAAATGTTTACAAAACTTCAAAGCAACGGGGGCAGAACTTGGAGGGCATGTAGAGGAGCGTCCGGGGGAGGTCCCCTGAGACTTTGATGTCTCTAGCTTGCACTGGATCTGTTCTATACACTCCTGAACCTGTGCCTGTCAAAATGACTGCCTGTCAATGTCGACGACAGGCAGTCATTTTGACAGACACAGGTTCAGGAGTGTATAGAAGAGATTCTGTACAAGTTAGAGACACCAAATTCTCAGGGGACCTCTGGATGACTCTTCTTTACCTGCCCTCCAAGTTTGGTGAGTATTGGATTTATGGTATGCAAGTTACAGCCCCCCAAAGAAGGTATCCCCAGAAAGCGGTCATTTCTTCAGAAAGCACTTTTCTGGGGCATCTTGTTTGGGGGGCCATTACATGGACCCCATAAATCCAATCCTCACCAAACCTGGATGGCTGGTAGAGGAGAGTCAGCCGGAGATTCCCTGTGCATTTGGTGTCTCTGTCATGCTGGGGGCCTGTTTGACTGAGTCACAAACCTCACAAACCAAACCTGTTCATTTAGCCTTTAAAAATTCGTGAAGGTTCACGGTTCCCAAACTGGGCATACCACAATCCACAAACCAAGCTGCATTTTCCCAGTTCATAACCATCCCTACGCTCCACCCCATGCACATAATTTTATAGACCTCTATCATGTCCCCCCCCCTTAGTTGTTTCTTTTCTAAAATGAAAAGACAGATAGATCAGAGATCCCTAAATGGAGTTCTGCACAAATCAAGTTGTATGCTGAATGGGGAGATCTCATCACCCCCACAAACACAGCAACCTTTTAAGAATTCAGTGCCACCGATCCATGTGCAAAAAAGGTGCATCCAGTGCAGCATTTCTGTGGGCACAAGGACTTTCGCCAACTGAGCACAACTTTCTCCCACCTTGTATGGCAACCCAAAATGCCCCACCAAATCCTGCACCTCGGGCAGAGGGGGCCCCAGGAGAAGGATTTTGGGAAGGCACCTTGGGCTGCCGTCGGATTAGAGAGAGAAAAAGTCACATTCTGCAGGCAGAAGTGCTTGTGCCCATGGAAACACTCCTTTGGATCCACCCCAACCCCCCCCCCCCCCCGAGGTGGACAGCATTCCCTGATCAGAGACTTCAGGAACTACAGAGGCAAGAAACGTTTCCCTTTACTGTTGTGTTCTAGAAGTCATGTTTCACACTGTAACCACATCCAGAAAAATCCCTGCACCCCTTTGCCTATCGTTGTATTTTATATCCCCCTCCCAGAAAAAGAAAAGCAGAGGGTAACACTGAAAAGGTTGTCTTTCTCCAAACCCACCCACTGATTATTCTTCCCATAAGTAGCTTTCTGTCCTACCACCTCGATCCACTTTCATCTCAAAACCTATCACGTCTTTCTGCCACCCTGCAAACTAACCATGGTTTTGTTGTTGCTGTTATTTTGTAGTGTAAATAAAATACATTTTTGTTGTGCAGTGGCTTTGCCCAAGTGGAAAGATAATGTAGCCAGGTGCTCCTTAACTGCATTTCACTTGTCTCTCTTTACTGTGGAGCCATCTTATGCATCTCCAAGGAGACGGGTGGGCCCTTCCCTCTAATGCCTTCAGAGACGCAGGAATCCACAGTGGTGAAATCATGGAGTCACAAATCCCTGAGCTGTACTAAGTCACTCAAAGTGCCAAGGATCAATGCTGTTAACCAAGAGAACAATGCTGAAGAAAATAGCCATCATTGGACCAAGTGTCATGAACCATATTTTTTTCCCTACTCATTGCCCTGCACAAAGAGCTTTGGAAAGAGACTGACATCCATGTTTGCGAATGTTCTCTCAGGGCTTTTGCGTGTGCCAGGTCACGAAAGAACCATTTCAAGGAGATGCTCATTACTAAAAGGTAGGACTTTGCCCTCCAGCTTTTTAAAGCTCCTCTTGGGACAGGCTGCCTAAACTTCACCAAAATATATTAATACGTTCCATATGCCCTGTTTTTTTCCCCTTTAAGAACACATTTTCAAAGCAGCGAATGTTTTGACGGATCGGCTCGCGGAGGGCCTGAATGCTGTTATACACATCGTTTAGCATTTCACAAGGCCCCCACTGTTAGATTCTGGGAACAAGGCCAGAGCGCCCTACCTAATGTTGAATTAACAAGCTCTGAAAAGAGAGCAAGAGTTTTGATGTGGGCGGAGGCGATGGAAGAGGGAGAATTCTTAACTATTGTGCAGCCCTAGAGCATATCTGGAATTAGGGGTTTTTCTCCTTTTCTTTTTGCAGCCCTGTCCTTTCCCTGGGAGGTATGTTTGGGGACTGGATTCGGCACCTCACAGAAACCAAGAAGCTTTATACAAAAATAAAAACTCTTGACTCAGAAAATGAAAATAGAGGTTCTCCTGACACATATGATGTGTACAGTTTCATATTTTATTTCATTTGTTTATTTTCAGACTTATAACCTGCCCCTCCCCTGGATCACAGGGCTCGGAGTGGCTCACAACATTCAATAAAAAAAAATATAAATAGAGATAAAAGATACATATTAGACCAAAGTACTGATTACTCTCCAGCTTCAGATGGCTAGACTCAACGGAACTGATCCAGGTAATAGTTGTATTCTTACCCAATGGACCAATGGCCAAGTGTGAATGGGAACTGATTGACATTGTTCCATGCCTTAAATAGTATATTTCAGAGAATCCTGGATTGTCAGTATAATACTAAACAGAAGGCAGTGGGCTTAGAAAGGTGTGACTCTTCTTAGGATTGCACTGCAAAGCTCCAGGAGAGGGAGAGGGAGGGAGAGAGAGAGAGAGGGAGAGAGAGAGAGAGACTGGCCTCAGTATGCAGGAATTCACTTCAGACCCCAGATGTCAAGAAGACTGAGGGAGCCATTTTTCTTCCTCTGATCTCTCACTCTTAACAAACCAATCTCCAGACTCCAGCTGAGAACTTGCAAGAAGGATTTATAGGGTGGGGTGTTAGATTTTTCCCCCCCTTTCTCTGCAAAACTGTCTAAGGCTAACGAAGGAAGGAAGGAAGGAACAATAACCTACAACAGTTATTACAGTGTGGCAACCCTCAAAGCAACCAGTGAGGTAAATTTTACAAAGAGGGACTATTTAGTAACTACAACATCTCCTGTTCTTTGACTTCCTTAGGGAGAGGGCTATTACTCAGTAGTAGTGTACTTGCTTTACATTCAGAAAGCCCCGGTTCAGTCCCTTTCATCTTCAGTTACAGCATCTCAGGTAGGAGGTGCTGGAAAATACCTTTCTCTGCCTGAGACCTTGGAGAGCTGCTGACAGGTAGAAGAGATGGATGGCATGCAGCTAGAATGGGTCACTGGTCTGAATTAGTATAAGGCAGCTCAACATGTTTCCTGCAGTTCCTTTGGCTCACTTTAAAACAGGAGTATGTTCTGGGTCACCCATCTCCTCTTCCTCTTTCCTGGTTCTCCTGCTCATCAGCCTGGAGTAGGAGTTTCTCCTCAGTCTTTGCCTTTGAAGACAAGGCACATTACAGACTGACTCTCACAAGGGGGACTGACCTCCTTCCTACCTTCAACCTCCAGCCAACCACTTCTGCTCAGCTGGGAGGCAGGCAGTGGCTTCCTAAAGGGACTACCACTGCTGATCAGCTGGAAGTCAAGATGGAACCTTTCCCACCCCATGCTGGTCCACCCCCTGACACTTATGTCACACAATCCAGCACAGTTCTAGGCATGCTTAATTCTGAGGACTTAAATGTTCCTAACTGCAGGACGGATTCTAGATTTTATATTCATTCCAACAGTTGGGTTGAATTTAAATTCATTTCCATGCATAAGGATCCTCTGGAATGATGAATGTATTTACAACAATGCATATAGCCTGGAAAGGAAAACCAAACAGGATTTGGTTTATCAGGGCGTTGACGTGTTCAGAAATATAATATAAATAACGGTGGCTTCCTCTTGCTGGCAACTCTGGAGAGTTTTGTTTTGGGGTGGAGGTTTTTTGCTAAATCAGCAAGAATAGGTGGAAGAAGAGAGAAAGCCAGAAAAAGACTGACCGAATAAAAGGCCAATAAGCAGCTATTCATAAAGGAGTATATGGAAGGATGGTCAAGGATGATTAATGGGCCAGTACTACATGCCTACTCTCCGGCAAATAAGGGTTTCAGAGTGATACAATGACCATTGAGTCTGCACAGGATCGCTGCTGCCACCAGCAAAATTCCCAAGATAATGAATGATAGGACAAGGCCAGCAAGGTTTCCCCAAGCTATATCTTCTTGTGTGCAAGCATGAGATCTGCCACAACAACAAGGTTTTGCCCAAAGGTGTGTTCTTGTGCCCATAACAGTTCCCCACTCAGAGAGTCACTTGCTTTGAAGGGGGGGCGTGAATGCACAGGAGTGCTTTACAATCAAATCCCTTCTGTCTCTGAAACTTGCCCTGCTTGCTGTATGGACTATATAACCAGACTACCACACAACACAGCTTTTGATTTGGCATCTTCGCCATCGGAGCCAATCCACTGGGTGGTTTCTTCTTGCCCCTAATCCAGACCAAAAATTCTGTCTTGTTCTTGGGTATGTTTGTTTTGGAAGATTCGGGAGCTATTATTTTGGGAAAGGCAATCCAATAAGGCAATCAGTGTACGTGAAGCTGCCTTACACTGAGTCTTTCAAGGTCAGTCTTGCCTGCTCTTTCTAGGGTCTCAAGGTTACAATGAAATGGAACACAGCTGTAAGGTGTATATCAAGTACAAGAATGAAGCTGTGCAGAGATTGATATGCTGCCAATACTCTTTATATATAATAAAGGAAACTTATATCAAACTCCACAGTGTTGTTTCAACAGAACAAAATAAATATGTAGCCACAAGATTGCAGTCCAGTTGTTTTTGCATGGGTATTCATAAGCTGAGTTGATGGTTGGGATGAGATTTTCCGGAATAGCTCCCGTTTCGAATCTATAGGTCTTCTTCCATGCCACTATTTCTACCTTTATATAAAAATATAATAAAACTAGAGAATCACACCCAGGTAATACATTCTCATTGATAGTTAACAATATGTGTTCAGATCCTTTCAGAACATTCATTAAATATATTACCAGAACAAGAGATGGAAACTTTACATCAGGCTTCTATAAGTGTTAGTTTGCCTTCAAATATTATGCCTAAGAATAAAAAATACATTTATAAATTTTAGTAACAAATCATAAAAAATCCATTACAAAGACCCAAAAGAAGGGCCAAGAAGACTTACCCCACACAGGGGAAACAATTCATCTAGTGATCACTCTCCAGTCAGGTCATGAAAGCCTTATCCTAATACATCCTATAGCTCTTAAATATCCACCAAAGTGGAAATCTTAAAGGGGCAGTTTCCCCTGTGTGGGGTAAGTCTTCTTGGCCCTTCTTTTGGGTCTTTGTAATGGATTTTTTATGATTTGTTACTAAAATTTATAAATGTATTTTTGTATTCTTAGGCATAATATTTGAAGGGAAGCTAACTCTTATAGAAGCCTGATGTAAGGTTTCCATCTCTTGTTCTGGGAATACATTTAATGAATGTTCTGAAAGGATCTTAACACATATTGTTACCTGTCAATAAGAATGTATTACCTGGGTGTGATTCTCTAGGTTTATTATATTTTTATAGAAAGGTAGAAGTAGTGGCATGGAAGAAGACCTATAGATTCGAAACGGGAGCTATTCCAGAGAATCTCGTCCCAACCATCAACTCAGCTTATGAATACCCATGCAAAAACAACTGGACTGCAATCTTGTGGCTACATATTTATTTTGTTCTGTTGAAACAACACTATAGAGTTTGGTATAAGTTTCCTTTATTGTATATAAAGAGTATTGGCAGCATATCAATCTCTGCGCAGCTTCATTCTTGTACCTGATATACTTCCTAGGGTCTCAGGCTGAAGTCTTTCACATAATCTGCCGTCTGACTGGAGATACTGCGGGTACTGGGACCTTCTCCATGTGAAGTGGATGCTCTGCCACTGAGCCACTGCCCTATCCCTAATCTGGCACTAAAATTTGATTTTGTAAAAAGATGTCTTGCTGAAAAGCTCAAAATTACCAAGGTGCCTTGACAAACTGGAGTCCCCACAAGCTGACATGCTAAACTAATTGAAGTGCAGAGTCCTGGTTTGAGGGGAGGAAAACTCCAAGTTGCCAAGGCACTTGTGTTCAGGTGTCCTGGCAAACTGGAGTTCATTCAGACCAGGAAGTTTTTGATCAAGTTCCATGCATGAGAGGAGGAGGGAAGAAAGTACATAACCCTGTCAACAAGCCATGTTCCTGCCAGATCCTCTTTATTTACGGCTTGTTCTAACATCTGAGTGCAGTTAAGATTCCTGTGAATCAATCCTGCTATCCAGCTGGTGACTGTGCTGCAGTTGTAGACTATAGCACTAGCTCTGGAAATCAGTTCATGATAATCTCACTGTTGTCCCTAGGACTATGAAAACAGATTTCACAGAGCATAACTGACACTTGCTGAAATCTCAGAAGTGAAAGAAGTGAGTTTGATAAACCACATAAAATGTCTACAAAGGCAGAGTAGGATCCTGAAGTGGGCCTGTAAGCACTTCTCAAATCATGGAAATTATGTTTTTTAAGTCAGCGCAAAATGGCACTGGCCTTTTCTACACATTATTGAGTTCAGGTCGCTTTGTTGCCCTTCAGTCTTGCTCTGACACATGGTTGTCCTGCTGTTTATCAACCATCATCCATCCTACCTTCTTCCTAATCATCAGTTACCGCCAGGATCTGAAACTTCTAAGCAGCAGAATAGATCTTAAGGAAATGCTGTGGGATCATGTGCAGCTATAACAGCCTTTAGTGCAGACTTCAGTGGCGGGGTACTCTAATTTTCTTCTACTGTCCTATCGAATCTGCATACCCCCACCCAATCTTACCTAATCTTTTCCATTAAAGTTTTCCTTAATTTAATTAGTGCCCTTGGTGCTCTGACACACACCCCCACAAAAAAATTCCTGGCTATGGGGCTGCTACTCGTACCAGCCTCCATGCCTACCCAGCTCCTACCCTCCTGTTGCCTCCTTGCTCGTCTACTGAAGGCCAGAACAGCTGTCTGCCAGGTGACGAAGGAAATCTGGAGGTTTTGTAGGTCAAAGATGTATCCACCATTACTTGCTGACATAAGAACACTACAGCTAAGGCACAATGTATATGTATCGAAACCATCAAAACCCTGATTCCACTGAGATGCGAGCCAAGAAAAGCCTGCACTCTAGGAAAACATTCCCATAGCATGGGTGGCCTGAAAGAAGCTGACCACACGAGGATACCTCCAGCCAAGAAAAACTGTACTCACAGGACTTCAAAACCCAGGAAGAAGCCCTGGTCTTGCTGATCCTGGTATGTATGGGCTCTGTAAGGATACGCTGGCCCTGAGAGGACAGTCACTTAATGACACTGTTCAACTCCAGTTTACCACGTTCTGTGACATCCTGCTCATTACAGACCCCCGTGTCTGATTAGCCCCTTCCTGTTCTATAGGCTTGCTCTCTATGGGCTTCACCAACTCTCTTGAACAGGATCATGTCCCATTTGATGGTCATGCAGTTTCTGAGAAGTCGCTGTGCTATCTCCACAGCCTTATTTGAAGCCTTTAGTTGGTTATAAATCCCTAGCAAACGCTATGGGCTCATGTAGAGCTATAACAGCCTTGATGCTCACTCATGCCAGGTCCTGTGGCTACCCTGCTCCTTCTCCCACTTGTGGTCTCCTCAAGCGTCCACTGATGGCTAGTGATTAGCAGCCAACCCAGTACTGTCCTACCTATCTACACTATATGTCTTGTAACCAGTCCTTTCAGTTGGACAAGCCTCAAAAGTTCAACCAACGTATTTAGGGATGCCTCAGATTTCATGTCAAAGGTGTTCAACAGTCAGACTTAACAGGTTGGACTGTAATGATCAGATGTGAGACAATCGAGGAGAAGCAAAGTAGGTTTCTATACTCCGCTTTTCTCTACCGTAAGGCGTCTCCGAGCTGCTTACAATCATCTTCCCTTCCTCTCCCCACAACAGGCACCTAATGAGGCAGGTGGGGCTGAGAAAGTTCTGAGAGGACTGTGACTGGTCCAAGGTCACCCAGCTGGCTTCATGTGGAGGAGTGGCGAATCAAACCCAGTTCTCCAGATTAGAGTCCACCACTCTTAACCACTACTCCACAGGGGCATCAGGACTTTTCGGTCAGGCACCAAAGAAACTGAATGCCTGCCAAACAAGCTTGTGTCATTGTTGTTGTTTCCCTCCCCCGCTCAAAAAACAAACAAACCTGTGCATGCACAAAAATGCTGCGAATCCAAAAAAGGAAGGCAGCCATTAACACTGCTAATGTCTACTTAGAAGAACACCAAAGGGTAGGATTTTTTAAAACACAGGCTTCTTGATTTATATTATTTGCAACTGATTTAAATATCTTTAAACAATTGCCTGTCAAGCAAACCAACAGCGGGACAGGAGATGTCAAACTCAATGGGGCTAAAGGCCAGTTGTGCTACATACTGCACTGTTAGGAAAGAATACAGCGAGGAAAGTTGCCGAATAACCAAGAACAAGTCAACAAACAGACCAAAAACAACCCCTTCAATAATTAGCTCCCTGTATGTGACTGGCAAACAGGACAGGAGGCAAACCGTTGGGTATTAGAGCAACCCCAGGCAGATTCCATACTTTCCTTCCATCTAGATAGTTCCAGGCGGTCAGCTGTGTTGGTCTGAAGCAGTAGAACAAATTTAGAGTCCAGTGGCACCTTTAAGACCAACAAAGGTTTATTCAAGGTATCTTAAAACATCTTTATCATGTTACGTATTAATGTGATGTCCTGCCTCTGCCTATAAGTTTGAACTCCACCCTCTATTTCAGTGTATTTGAAAAAGTGTGTGTGTGTGCACGAAAGCTCATACCTTGAATAAACCTTTGTTGGTCTTAAAGGTGCCGCCGGACTCAAAATTTGCTCCCCTCCATCTAGTTAGCTTGTTTTCACAAGACTGCTGATTGCTCCACCTGTTACTTTTTCTTCTCCCTTCATTGCCCCAGGCATTGGTTTCATGAGCACCAGTCCTGGCTGCTATACTGGACCATCCATCGAGTTGCCTACATCTAAAGGTGCCCCTGCTGTAACATCTGGCCTAAGATCCCGAACCACAACTTAGCCTGGTGTTGTCTGTCCCCCTCTGCCATTAACCCACCGCCTCCCTTCCTTTCGGGGGAGATGTTTGTTGATATATCCGAAGTCTCCATAAAAAACATTCAGCAGTGAACTACCACTCCGTCCTAGGCAGTTTGGAAAGAATTCATCCTGGTTGCCGAGCAATGTTGCCCAGTGAACCCACAGATGCTAATTAAATCGTAATAAACAACAAAAAAAACCCCACTTCTTTAACCGATGTCCTAGCTGGGAGCCAAAAGCTGTCCTTTTTTAAAAACTGCTTTCTGCTACAGATGTCAAGTCGCCATCCAAATAGTGAGTCACTAAAACCCCACACCCCTTCCCTGCTGCTGGGAGAAAAGATGGAGCCTGCTTGAAAAGACGCTGTGATACGATATCTTGGCGGTCCACCCAGTCCCCTGGCAGAGCCGCTCTGGATGTTGCAAAGAACCAGAAACCCATGCAGCTTCACCCTCTTCATCCCACGCTTCTGGAGTACTGCAAAAAAGAAGAAGAAGAAGAAGAGTGCATGAAGTGTCAGTGCACAAGTTATTTTCATATCCGGGGCTTCTGCATTTGTCATTATTTATTTTATTAAACTGTGCATATCCTGACTTTCTCTTGTGGCTCAAAGCTGCTTGGAAATGGTGGGGAATGCTGTCAAGTCACAGTTGACTAATGGCAATCTTGTAGTGTCTACAGAGCAAGAGACGTTCAGAGGTGGTTTGCCATTGCCCGCCTCTGCCTTGTGACTGCTATTCCTTGGTGGTCTCCCATCCAAATACTGACCAGGTCCAACCCTGCTTAGCTTCTAAGATCTGACAAGATCAGTGTCACCTGGGCCTTCCAGGTCAGAGCCAAGGCTTCTTACAATTCCAAAATTTAAAATTTACAAAATTCTATAAAACCCATTAACACCCCCTCCCCCGAAAAGGCTTGCTGCTTAAACCCCATTGAAAGCCCTTGCAAATTTTAACAAGTTCTTAAGCTTGCTATTTGCCCTGGAGTAGCAGACAAGCTCCCACCCCTGAGTTACAGAACCTGCCAGGGCTCTTCATTCTGTCAGGGCTGTACGGTAAAAATCATAGAGAAAGGTCAATTCCTAGAATGTCAAGACAGCACTTCTAGGTACAAACTGGAAGTGACATCACAACATTCTGCAACACCACACAATGTTGCTCCCTGCCCCCAAAACATTACCAATTCTTGTCAGTGCTCAGTTGGCAAACCTACAAGTTCTTCATGATATTTTGCATCTTTCTTATACCTCCATTCTGTCACTACTTTACATATCCAAAGCTCCTCTGTTTGAACAGTGCATGACTGTTCAGATACCCAGCATTTGTCTTTGTGAACTGATTGTTCAAAACTGGCAAGTAGTAGGTCTTACTGTACTGTGGGGTCCTTTACATGAAAACATGACCATATGGGAGAACGTGCTTTTCTATGAATGCTGCCTATGTGGCTGAAGTGATCTTTAAATGATCCAGTCACAACGGAAGGTACTGTGTTCATGGCCACAGACTCCCTCCTGGTGACTGGCCCATATGAGTGGCTTATTTAAATATTGCCCTAAAAAAACTGGAAGTGATATCAACACGTTGGGCACGTTGCTAGGGCGACACCAGGGTGACGCTCAAGCAATTGCCCTGAAAACTCCATCACCGGACTCCCAGAGAGGGACCAGGACTTCCTCGCTTTTTTAAGGTAAGACTTGGCAACCCTACCCTAAAACTATGGAGGGGTTATTCACATAAATGAAAGCTTCTAATGGCTAATGTTTACCAGGCCTCTCTACTACCTTAGAACGCTGATGGGGGATCACAGAGTAGCACGCTTGGTTGTTGTGGATTATTCTATCTGACAGGCTTGGCCTGAAGTGGCATATCTGGGGTAGAGTACCAGACCCCAGGACAAAAGGAATGGTTATGAATGATTCTTATTGACTGTAGATTTACCTCAATGAGAATTACTTGTTAGGAACTGGGTCATCCAAGGATCTATGAGGGCTCGGAGCAGTTCTCCCAGCTGAAGGGGAAGAGACAGTTATGTGTATGTGTGTGAAGAAAGAGTCGCTGAGATTTTGGCAGACTTGGGGGTGCAGAATGTCTCTTTGGAATACCATCTTCTAGATGGGGCCTACAGTTCTCCTAGAATTACAACCCAAACTACGGAGATCAGTTCCCCTGGAGGAAATGGCAGCTTTGGAGGGTGGGTTCTATAGTATCACATCCCTGCTGAGATCCATTTCCTCCTCAGTCCCTGTCCCCAGACCTCCCGGGATTACTGAAGCCAGAGCTGGCAGATTCAGTGGAATCAGATGTGGGGTAGCTGATCTGCTGCCTTATACAATTGCCCCAACCAGTGCTCTACTTGTACATATAAAATATCCAACTCAGTGTAGTGGTTAGACTAGATTCTGGGAGAACTAGACTCAGACTCCTACTTTGCCATGAAGCTTTGGCCAGTCACTGTCTCTCATAGGGTTCCCAAGTCCCCCTGGGGGGCGGGGAATCCCCTGCTCCAGCGGCCCACTCCCTGCCAGTTCAGATTGGGCCACGGGGGGGAACCCCGCCCCCAAATTGCCGGGCTGCAAAGACGTGCCTGGTGCAATGATGTCACCAGGAGGTGATGTCATTGTGGCGGGCACAATTGGGGGGGGGATGCTCTCTAATTCAAGGGAAAACTCTATGGTTTTCCCTCAAATTAGAGATGTCCCACCTAGGGCTGCCAAGTCCCCCGGTAGGGCGGGGGAAACACCGATTTTTAATACTTACCCCCGCTTTTTCAAAATTGGCCCCCGGGGGACAAAATGGCTGCCAGCAGGAACGCAGGGGAACGTCAGAGCCTGCCCTGGCCTCTTAAAAGGGAAATGTCTGCAGAGAGCCTGCCCTGCAGTAAAAAGCCTCACCAGACATTTCCCCTTTAAGAATAGAGTCAGCAAGAGAGCTCCGCCCAGAGATTAAGGAGGGACTGAAGGGGCTGCTTTTGCATGTGGCTGGGGTAAGGTTGCAAGGTTGCTGTGGTAAGTTTCTCTTACAGCTCTTTTCCTTCTCTCTCTCTCCCTCTTTCTTTCTTTTTTCTGTCTGTCTGTCTGTCTGTCTCTCTCTCTCTGTCCCCATCCAGCAGAGGTCTATCAGTGGCTATTATTAGCCACAAGGTCTAAATGGAAGTAAGTGCCTCTGCCATTTTTTTTTCCTTCTCTCTCTCTCCCTCTTTCTTTCTTTTTTCTATCTGTCTGTCTGTCTGTCTCTCTCTCTCTCTCTCTCTGTCCCCATCCAGCAGAGGTCTATCAGTGGCTATTATTAGCCACAAGGTCTAAATGGAAGTAAGTGCCTCTGCCAGTTTTTTTCTCTCTCTCTCTCCTTTCTTTTTTCTGTCTGTCTGTCTGTCTCTCTCTGTCCCCATCCAGCAGAGGTCTATCAGTGGCTATTATTAGCCACAAGGTCTAAATGGAACCCTTTGTCTGGGGCAATGATGCTCTGCATTCTTGGTGCTTGGGGGGCAACAGTGGGAGGGCTTCTGGAGTTCTGGCCCCGCTGCTGGACCTCCTGAGGGCACCTGGTATTTTTGGCCACTGTTGTGACACAGAGTGTTGTACTGGATGGGCTGTACTGGATGGGCCGATCCACTGTGGCTTCTCTCCTGTTCTTATGATATGAAAATCATATTTAGCACTTGTGTAGCACTTAGTGCTTCATATTCTGCCGAGATGAGGAAGGATTCAGTAGGGGCGTTGCTCAGTGATAGAGCATCTGCTTGACATGCAGGAGGTATCAGCCTCTTCAGCTAAAAAAGGATCAGGTAATAGGTGACATTAACGATCTCAGCCTGAGACCCTGGAGAGCCACTACCAGTCTGAGTAGTCAATACTGACCTTGATGGACCAATGGCCTGATTCAGTATTAGGAAACTTCATGAGTTCATGTGTCAGCATGTGGAAGCAACATCACAGGATGTGACATCACAAAATGATGTCACTTCATTTCTCCTGGCTCCACCCCCAAAGTCTCCTGGCTCCACCCCCAAAGTCCCCAGATATTTCCCAAGTTGGACTTGGCAGCCCTAGTCCCACCCCAACATGCCCGACGCGATGATGTCACTTCCGGGTGACATCATCGCGGCATGTGCACTTTGTGCGCGCACCAGAAGAACCCTGGACTGGCAAGGACTCCCCCCCACCAATCCACAGGTAGGACTTGGCAACCCTAGTCTCTCATCCTACCTCACAGGGTTGTTGTCAGAGTAAAAGAGGAGGAGGAGTTGGTTTTATTCCCCACCCTTCAGTACCCGAAGGAGCTTCAGAGCAGCCTAGAATCACCTTCCCTTCCTCTCCCCATAACAGACACCCTGTGAGGTAGGTGGGGCTGAGAGAGTTCTGAGAAAGCTGTGACTGACCCAAGGTCACCCAGCTGGCTGCATGTGGAAGAGTGAGGAACCAAACCCAGTCCGCTGCTCTTAACCACTACACCAAACTGGCTCTCACGGGAGACTGATGCACCAAAAAATAGATACCCTGGTATATAAAGCAAATATGCAAAAATCCAGTACTCTCTCTTCCCAAGCAAACTAACCCAGGTAAGAACTACCCTTAGAACTTGTCACCATTCAGAGAAATCGGGCACACTTAACAACATGTTTGAATACTGTCTCATGTTGAAAGAAACGTGAATATACAGAATTAGCGCATGAGAAGATGGCTAAAATAAAATCCCTTTCAAAGGTAAGTTAGCTTTGGGGATATTTTTCCAGGGCAGGTTCACATTCAAACATGCATTTCCACATCTTTTCTTGTACTGCACCAAAGCCTCTGACTCAGCTTCTGAGCCTCTGACTCAGCTTCTGCTTATTCCATGTGGTTTCCTTAGGAGCAAGGGGGCTCACCGTACTTCCCTCTTCCTTCTGACACACTGCTATTCTGCATGATTCTGTCTCCTGTCATTGCTGGTATAAGATGTGAACTAGAAACAAGGGTCTGCATTGACCATCACTGGAAGTCTAGAAGGTCTCATGGGAATGACTCCGTTATCACCAGAGCACCTGAACCATGTGGAAAGGCAGGATATAAATGTGTTAATAATAACATTCAAAAAATCATTAACCCTGACTTGGATTATCTTAGGCTAGCCCAATCTTGTAAGATCTCAGAAGCTAAGCAGGGTTGGTCCTGGTCAGTACTTGGATGGGAGACCACCAAGGAAATCCAGGGTTTCTATGCAGAGGCAGGCAAAGGCAAACCTCCTCAAGACGTCTCTTGCCGTGAAAACCCCACCAGGGGTCGTCCTAAATCAGGTGTGGCTTGAAGGCAAAAATCAAAGTTGCTGAGTGGTTTCCTCAAGATTAAGGAGACATTATATTTGTCTCACCCATCAGGAATTCCCCTCCTTACTATTGTCCTCATCCCACATGACTTTTGTTTATACAGCACCCATGGTCCCCAGAACTGCTTTCTTTATGGTCAAAGGCACAGGTGGCCAAACCGCAGCTCAGGAGCCACATGCGGCTCTTTCACACATATTGTGCAGCTCTCAGCAGGGTGGCTGGGGAAGCAAAGGGGAGGCATGCCTCCCTCATCGGTCTTCCCTTCCCCAGCCAGTATTACCCTCCCTGGGTAAGCTTGAGGTGAGGGGGAGCAGAGAAAGAAAGCAACAAACTTTAAATGTGTTTTCAAAGGCCCCTCCCCCCTCCGCTGGCTGGCTAGGAAAAGGCATTTGTCTCTTTAAATCCCTTCTCCAAGCAAAGGCAGCTGACATGGGGGGGCCCTTGGAGGACCCATTTAAAGTTTGTTGCTTTCTTTCCACCTCTTCTCCCTCCCCACATCTATTTGCTTTCTTTCCACTTTCTTTCTCTCTCTCTTTCTCCCCTCCCTCCCAATCTAAAGTTAAATCTGTTCTCCAAGTCCTGCCACACCGGCCAGCTGGCTTGGCTCAGAGAAGGCATTTGTCTCTTTATATCCCTTCTTCAAACCAGTTTGGTGTAGAAAAAGAAGAAGAGAAGAAGAAGTGGGTGTAGTGGTTAAGCGTGCAAACTAATCTGAGAGAACCGGGTTTGAGTCCCCACTCCTCCATTTACAACTGCTGGACGATCTTGGGCAAGCCATAGTTCTGTCAGAGCTGTCCTTAAAAGAGCAGTTTCTGTCAGAGCTCTCTTGGCCCCACCTACCTCACAGGGTGTCTGTTGTGGGGAGAGGAAGGGAAAGGAGTTTGTAAGCCGCTCTGAGACTCTGACTGAAGGGCAGGGTATAAATCCAGTCTCATCCTCCTCATCCTCTTCTTCTTCTAGCCATGCTGGCATGGCAGTGAGAGTAGGGGACTCCGAGAACATATTTAAAGTTAAACTCCCTGCCTGCAGCCCTGCCCACTGGCTTGGAGAAGGCATTTATCTTTTTAAATCCCTTTTCCAAGCCAAGCTGGAATGGGGCATGGGGGGGATTGAAGAATACATTTAAAGTTAAAGTTGCTTTCTTTCCACCTCTCCCTCCCTCCCTCCCCATTTGTTTGCTTTCTTTCCACCTCTCTCTCTCTTTCTCTTTTCCCCTCCCTCCATCTATGTGCTTTCTTTCCAGCTCTTTCTTTTCACCTTTCTTTCTCTCTTTTTCCCTTTCTTCCTCTCTCCCTTCCTTCCTCCCCATCTATTTGCTCTTTGTTTCCCTCTCTCTCCCTTCTTTTTTTCCACCTTTCTCTTTCTTCCTTCCATCCATCCACCCTCCCTCCCTCCCCCTCTATTTGCTTTCTTTGTTTTTTTCTCTCTTCCTTCCTCCCCACCTATTTGCTTTTTTCCCACCTTTCTTTCTCGCTTCCTTCCTTCCTTCCTTCCTTCCTTCCTTCCTTCCTTCCTTTCCCCTCCCTCCCCCATCTATTTGCTTCCTCTCTCTCTCTCTCTCCACCTCTTTCATTCTCTTTCTCTCAGACAAATAAATATCATTAGCAAACAAATCAATATCATTGGACAAATATCATCATCTATATCTGTTTTTTAACCCTTTTGCTTTTATTTTTGGCAGTCTCATTTAATGGTAATAAAAAGCAAATTTGCATATTTTCCGGTAAAAACATATGTGTAATATTTGTTCATGTCTTGCAGCTGTCAAGCATCTGACGTTTATTCTACTTGTCTCTTGCCTTAAGCAAGTTTGGCCACCCCTGGTCAAAGGGGACCACTCCAGCCACTTTCAACCAGCAGTTCAGCTGGCTGCATCAACCTATTGTTTTGCATTTGTTGTTAAAACATCTCCTTGTTATTCAGCACCAGCTTGACACGTCAAAATTTCATTCGTTCCCGTTTGATCATGTAAGGATAAAAAACAAAATCTGATACACATGCGTCGGTAAAAACAGTTTTCTTTTTGTATGTATATATGTGTCATAAAGAAGATTTATTTGTATAAAAGATCAACTCCTGGGAGGGTAACCCACATTCAGATAAATTTATATCCGCACACAATTCCTGCAGCCTGATCTCAGAACTAGCTTGGGCTGGCCATAGACCAACACAAGATCCGTCATACAAAGAAAATTTGCACGGCCTCTGCACAAGAACAATTCCTCAGCTTTGTGACATGCTCTGTATTTTCATCTTGTGCAAAAAAAGAAGAATCCTTTTTTAAATGTTTGCTATTTTCTGGAGGTGATATGGCAACAATGCTTCACGCACATTCTTCAAAATATCCTAAAGAACCAACTTGTCTTTAAAACCTAGCCCAGAGCTTTTTCTATGCTGAAAGGTTGAAGGAGCTGGGTATGTTTAGCCTGGAGGGGTGATGACTGAGAGGTGATATGATAGCCATCTTCAAGTACTTGAAGGGCTGTCATACAGAGGATGGTGCGGAGTTGTTTTCTGTTGCCCCAGAAGGTCGGACCAGAACCAACAAGTTGAAATTAAATCAGAAGAGTTTTTGGCTAAACATTAGGAAGAACTTCCTGACAATTAGAGCAGTTCCTCAGCGGAACAGGTTTCCTCAGGAGGCGGTGGGCTCTCCTTCTTTGGAGGTTTTCAAACAGAGGCTAGGTGGCCATCTGACAGCAATGCTGATTCTGTGAACTTAGGCAGATCATGGACAGGAGGGCAGGAAGGGTTACATCAGTGCTTAGTTCTTGTGGCCCTTTCTTACACGCCCAGGGAAATGCTGATCACCACTTTGGGGTCACAAAACAATTTTTCTCCAGGCCAGTTTGGCCAGTGATCCTGGAGGGTTTTTTGTCATCTTCTGGGCGTGGAACAGTGGTCACTGCAGATGTGGAGGGGGAAGTATGTGTGAATTCCTGCATTGTGCAGGGGTCGGACTAGATGACCCTGGAGGTCCCTTCCAACTCTATGATTTTATGATTCTATGACTGTGTTAATGAGAGGGCGTTCTTTGCAAATGTTCATAGTACATCTTGCAGTCACCAATGGCATCTGGACAGTGGAAAAGTGGAAAGCTGCCCATTTCTGCCCTTTAAACTTGTTAAAGGGACTGGGTTTACCAGAGCTGTTGGCAAACCTAATTTATTGATGGGTTGAAAACTTCATGGAAGGGGAGTAGGGTTGCCAGTTCTGGGTTGAGAAATTTCTGGAGATTTGGGGGGTGGGATTTTGGATAGAATAGCCAGACCCCCTCGACTTGCTGGCAGGGGGTCTGGGAGGCATTCTGGGAGTGGGCAGGGATGTTCCTGGTGCGTCATTGTGTTTTGGTGATATCAGGGGTTTTCTTGGCAAAACTCTATGGTAAAATCAGGGTCAAACCATTGCCATGTGATGCCTCAACGTAATGATGTCAGTTCCGTGTGACATCGTGCGGGGACGTAGCTTTTTGTGGGTGGGGTTTCCTCCTCAAACCAGCTGGCCAGTGGTGGGCAGAAGCCCCCAGAACTGGGGGATTCCTTGGCTAGACCTGGCGAATAGAAACTCTGAGAGTGGAGCCTGAGGAAGGTGGGGCTTGGAGAGGGGAGAAACTTCAAAGGGTGTAATGCCATGAGTCATCCCTGAGCTAGTGCCTGGAACTAGTTGAGCTTATTACCCCAGAACAATAGCTTGCCAGGATCCTGGAGAGGGCCAACAGAGATGTAGTATTATGTAAATAGCCTATCGTTGGGAGTGGGGGTATGAGGCTGTGGTCTAGGGTTGCCAAGTCCCCCAGGGGGCAGGGAAACCCCCACTGGATTGGTCCATTCCCTGCCAACCCAGATTGGGCTGCCGGGGGGGACTCTGCCCCCAAATTGCCGGGCTGCAGCGTTGGGGATGTTTGGGGGGGGAATGCTCTATAATGTGAGGGAAAACACTATGGTTTTCCCTCGTATTGCAAAGGTCCCGCCCCAACATGCCCAACGTGATGACGTCACTTCTGGATGATGTCATTGCGGTGTGCGCACTTTGTGTGCACACCAGAAGACTCCTGGGCAGCCAAGGACTCCCCCCTGCTGCACTACAGGTATTTATTTATCTATCTATCTATCTATCTATCTATCTATCTATTTATTTATATCCCGCCTTGCCAGTGGACCGGCTAAAATAGACAGTTAAAAATTGGCACTTGGCAATAAATAAATAAAAATACATTATTTTCACCAAGACCAGGAAATGGAACCCACTTCAATGGTCAATCAACGAATCCAGTATTGAGCAGGTTAAGACCTTCTCCTATTTGGGGATTCTCTTCTTGGCAGGTTAATCTTACACACACACACACACACCAGCTTAGAACAGTGTTCAGCAATGCAAAGCCATTTGCAAATGCTATAAATAGGTTTTTCCACTATAGGGGGAAAATATGCTCCCAGAGTTGTACAAGCCCTCAACTTGAAAGTGGTCCCCCTTATTCTTTATGGCTCAGCTATTTGGACCAAAACTATCTTGGATAATATTGATCAACCTCTGGCCCAGTTTCTAAGAAAAAATACTGAATATCCCCTATCAAATGTTGTATTGTGGGCAGAATTTGCACAAATATCCCTGGAAGCAAGAGCATGGCTCTATGCCTTCAAACTGAGACTAAAATTGTTCTGTGCTGAAGATGCCTTGTTAGCTGCCCTGAAACAGGATACCCACAAATCAACTTGGATGAAAGCCCTGGATGAGAAATTAACGTTAGTTGAAATGTCAGCTAATTATATTTCTGATATGGGCAAATCCAAAGTGTTTTCTTTGATCAAAAAGCATGTCCTAGAAACTGATTACAGCAGTTTGATCTTAAGAGCCTGCCAAGTTTGTTCACCCCTGTCTTTTGGTCTTTCCCCTCAAAACATATTTATCCCCCTCCCATATGTACTATCTTACTATCCCACAATACTGCAGAGCTTTCTTATTTGCAAGATTGAATACTATACCTCCAATGGTTTACAGGGGAGATTTCTGAACAGGCCTTATTCAAACAGAATTTGCCCTTGTGGCCTTAATAGGATTGATACATCTTTTCATGTTTTGCTTGAATGCAGGTTTTTTGAGAATATAAGGGATCATTACATTAAGCCACTAATTGATCAATTGTCCCCTTACACCCTGGAAATGCTGCCTCCTTTGTTTCCTAATTTCACTCTGGCAATAGCAAAACTCATTTCAGTCCTTTTAGCCCTTGAGTCCAAAAAGTGAGGAATGAGAATCTTCTGCTGCTCAGGATTTGTTAATCAGTGACCTTCTAAGAGAATAAAAGGAAAGGTTTTACATTATTTATAGTCCGGCTTTCTCACTGGGTCTCAAGGCAGGTTACAGAATGAGTCGATGCAATCAACAAGATGGGACATTCAATAAACAATGAAATAAAATTTGAGTTGTAGAACCAACCAGAAGTCTAATAAACTAAGCAACAGGATCTGTTTAAAGCAGTATAATGCTAGCTTGACCACAGGAGGGCAATTAACGAATGTAAACAGTAATTTTTAAACTAGAACAAGTATGGTTTGAAACTAGAAACAGGTGTTGACCGGGGGGGGGGGGTTGAAACTAGAATTATTCCAGCAGGAAAATCAGATGTAGATTTGACCTGAACAGAACCGAAGAAAAGCAGATGTGTTAGCATGACACATTAAGTAACACAAAATTCCGTAGTAGGATCCAACCCACAGGAAACTGAACTGAGATGGGAGACCAACCAAGGAAGACTTTGCAGAGGCAGGCAATGGCAAACCACCTCTGCTTAACTGCTTGCCTTGGAAACCCTATGGGGTTGCCATAAATTGCCTGAGACTTGGTGGTACTTCACATACACAACTTTCTCGGGATTGAACCTAGTTCTGATTCTTGCAGGAGAGAGTCATGGCAGTGGAACAACAGTTGTAGAAGAGAAGCAACAAGTAGTGGGAGAAATGCTGAAATCATCCCCCACTCACCAGTTTCCCTCTGCTGTCCCTCTCCAGATCACTTCTCCCCAGTGGTCCAAGAAATATGACTGAGAATTCAGGTAAGTGGGAAGTTGGGGAGGCTTCAGAAGATAAGGGGTATATGGGAAAGCAGTTGTGCAGCAGTATACCCCAGCATAGTGCAGTGGTTAGCAGGAACAGGGCAGTAGTATCAAACCAGGATCTGGGAAACCCAATCTCCAGTCCGCACTCAGCAGTGGAAGCTTGCTGGGGGTTCTTGGGCCAGGCATGCACTCTGAGCTTAACCAACACCGCAGGGTTATTGTTGCTGATCATAAAATGGAAAAGAGGAGAATTATGCAAGCGCTTTTGGGTCCCCAACAGGGAGAAAAGCAGGATATCAATGAAGTACATAAAATAAATATGAAGTGCAACATTCTCTTCTGCCACCATCTGGTTCTTCCCTGTAAACCACTTCTAGTGCAAATGTCACCAGAAGTGGCTTGCAGAGGTGATTTGCCATTTCCTCCCTCTGCAAAGTCTTTCTGGGTGATTTCCGATCTCCGTATAGTTTGCTATGGGCTGGATCCTTCTATGTGGTTCTGCATCACTTAATCTTGCATCCCATTCACCATCTTTTTACATTTGACAGCCAACATGGTCTCTTAAATTAACTGAGAGCACATTTTGGGCCATCCTTGTGAAGACATTTCCTAACAGCAACAGCAGGGAGAGAGGTATGTTGTGGCTGCCTCACAACTGTTAGCACTCCCTGCTCTTGTACATTTTCCAGCCCTGAGTGATTAACACATGGAATTCACTGCCACAGGAGGTGGTGGCGGCTACAAGCATGGACGGCTTCAAGAGGGAATTAGATAAAAGTCAAGAAGGGGGACCCGCGATACTCGTACTCCCCACAGCTCCCGGCCTGCAGAAGCAGGAGGAGATCCACAGGAGGAGGGAGTGGCACCAGATGAGCCTTCTCCCTCCTCCCCACCCCCGGCAGTGGTGCCGGCGAGGCTGAGCAACTCACAGCTGCCGGCCCACCCAGCCATCTCCCACCCCCTCCCCCTCCTCACCAGCAGAGGTGGTGGCGAGGCCCGAGGCCTGCCAAGCCATCTCCCACCCTGGCAGCGAGGCCCGAGGCCCGCCAAGCTGTCTTGCACCCCCTCCCTGTCCTCGGTGGCAGCAGCAAGGCCCAAGGCCCGCCAAGCCTCCTCCTACCCCCTCTCCCCGGCGGCGGCAAGGCCTGAGTGGCTCACAGCCACCAGGCCCACTGAGCCTCCCCCCCCCCCAACAGCCAAAGCATTCTCTGCATATGTGCAGGGAACGCTTTTACTTTTGGGGAAATTTAAATATCCCACCAAAAGTTTTTTTTTTTTACTTTTAGGATTTTTCTGCATATGTGGGGAGTCCCCCAAGTGTGCAGAAAAATCTCCCTGCCCCCCAAGTGCCCCTTCATGCGGATTTAGATATCCGCACGGAGGGAGCAGCTTGGCTATTAGTATATAGATATGGAACAGAAGTCCATCAGTGGCTATTAGCCACAAGTAATGCACTGTATTCTTAGTGCTGGGGGGGTAGCAGTGGGAGGTAGGGCTGCCAAGTCAGCCCGGGGGGCGGGGGATCCCCCGCTAAAGGGGTTCCCGATCGCCGGCCAGCATTTGGCCGGTGGGGGGAACTCCACCCCCGACGTCGTCCAGCGAGGACAACGTAATGACGTCACCGGAAGTGACGTCAGCACATTGGGGGCGTTGCCAGGGCGACGCTCTGGCAATCGCCCCAAAACTCTACGCACACGTGCCAGGAGGAACTCCCGGACGGAGGAGGACTCCCCCCCGCTGGTGAGTTACGAAGACTTGGCAACCCTAGTGGGAGGGCTTCTAGTGTCCTAGCCCCACTGTTGGACGTCCTGATGGCACCTGGTATTTTTGGCCACTGTGTGGCAGAGTGTTGGACTGGATGGGCCGTTGGCCTGATCCAACATTGGCTTCTCTTATGTTCTTAATAGCTGGTAGACCCAAAAGACCATCTTATTTGGACCGGTTTTGAATCCAAAGGTAAGCAGAAATGGGACAATGTTTCAGTTGCTAAAACATGGTATGGGACACTTAAACTGGAATTTTTAATTTGAGGATTCCAATTAAGGTGTGTTCAGATGTCAGCAGAAACTCCAGTTAAGGTGAGCCGTGCATGAACATGGCTTTCTGCTATGCTCACACCTCCATTCTCCCCTCTCCCTTCTTCCATGTAATAAAATGAAGGTTTTCCGGTTTAAAACAAATTCTGGATCCATGTGACATGTGAATAAAGGCACTCAGATGAATCGAAGGTCATTTTCTTCCTACAAGCCAGGATTCTAAACCCCAATTCCGTGCAGCTATAGAATCCTTTCTTGGCTTTCAGGCAAAAAGAAAAGAAAAAAAAACAGGCTCCAGTTCAACTAGATACTAGTATTAGTGCATTATGAAGAACCAGAATTTGTTTAAAAGCTATGAATACTTCATTGGAATTGTTAAATACTGTGTTCCATGGATGGTCCGGCCCCCAGCCTAGTGAGCAGCTCTGCTTTTTTAGTGACTCAGCAAGAACAAGACAAAAGACCCAGGGCAATGGCCCTGTTTAAATAGCATGCAACTCCACCTACTTCTTAAACAACTACCAATGATAGGCTATTGTCAGAACCATTAATTCCTCATTGGCCACTTCCAGAGTCCTGGTGGGCTATTGTTCTTGAGCACCAAGCCCAGCCAGACTCTGGTAGAACCAGTCCTGTAATGTTCCACTGCCAATACATAACAGCAATCTAGGCAAAATGGGAGGAGGAGACATATGCAAGCACAGCAAACAAATGACATTCATGCACAGAAACTTGTGACATTCTTGACGACAGGTCCATCAGTGGCTATTAGCCACGATGACTAAATGGAACCTCCATATCCAGATGCAGTAACCTTCTGAATACCAGTGCCAGGAGGCAATGGGGGAGGCTGTTCTCCATGCTTCCAGGGGCAACTGGTGAGCCATTCGGAGCAGGATGCTGGACTGTATAGACAGATAGTTTGGTCCCACATTGTTGCTTAAGTTGTTCTGTTTTCTGAATGCAACCCAAGTACTGATCCCTCTCCAGAATTCTTAGGGATGAGGAAAGCTAAACATAAAAGTAGAGATAACAAAACCCTGTTGAGGAGAGCTCTGGAGTGTTTCTAGTGTCTGTACTGAGAGTTCCTGTATTGAGCAACAGTATTCGACTTCCTCCACCCACATCCTCCCTGATGCCACTTGCAGAGGAGTTCTCAGTGTTCTTTTGAAATGCTTTCCTCAAATGAAAGTCACAGATAATGGAGCAGGTTCAGGAGCAAAGAGCAGCCACAAAAATGTCTTGCAACACCAGCATCTATTCTGGTCATTTCAGACAAATAAGTTTCATAATATGTCTTGAATATAGCAAGCAATGTATTTGTGGGGAGGGGAGAATCAGGTCACTGTCAATTATTAGTAATCGATGTGCCATAAAATTATGTTGAAATCGGAACATGCTGTCTGTGGTGTGCCAAGGGATTATCCCCAAGTCTGCAAAGTCATGGAGAAAAAGTTTATAACAGCTCATAAAACAGAAAACAATTTTGGAACAGTTTTCTTAAATACATACAAAGGAGAATGCCATATTTCCCAATCAATATATCAAATTCTCACCATGGCCAGATCTGTGAATACTTAAATCCAGAGACTAGAGACGTGAACAGAAAAGGCAGGTCTTTCTACAAAGCTGGGGGAAAGCCCCAGGTTTGCAGAAAAATCTGATTTTTTTTTTTTAAAGGAAGTTTAAAACCTTCTGCACTGTTCGAAACAGCACCTGTAGTTATAAGAAACAAATGCCCTCAGTGGCTGTTGCTTGTAAACCAAAAGAGTATTGCCAGGCTTTAAGCCTTGGTTTCTGTCACTAAAAGGCATGGGGAGGGGCATGTCCATTTCCAGGGCTGTCTGGGCCTTTAAGAGAGAGAGAACTCATCAGGGTCAGGCCTGGCAGCATCAACCACTGGGCAACTTGCTACCATGCGACTTGCATGATTTTGGGTTCCCTGCTCCCAGCGGGGGTTCCCCTGCTTTTGAGGGCTTCAAATCTGCCCCACTACGTTGCTGTGTGATGTCCCCAGTGCAATGATGTCACCCAGAAGTGATGTCATCACATCACCATCGTTGGGGGGTGACGCTCTAGTATTTGGGTATACTCTATGGTTTTGAAGGCAAAAAACCATAGAGTTTTGCCCAAAAACTAGAGCATCAGCTCCAATGTTGTTGCCATGATGACATCACTTCTGGGTGACATCATCACACCGATCCGCCCACCGGCTGGCAACCCTAGCTTGTGTGTTTGTTCACCTCCACAGAGAAGTCAGTGGGTAAGAAAGCAGCTCGGGGAGGCTGATTTTAAGCTGAGAAAGGACTAAGTAGGAAAAACTGACACAGCCGCTTTCTGCCCAGTTATTCAGATACAACTTGGCCAATCGGGGCTGTTTTGAGTGAATAAAGCAGAAAGGAAAGAAATCATGGGGTTCAGCTTCTGTGGAACATACAGTGCGATCTCAAGGGCCAAATTCAATGTCCAGTTTTTTTCCTGGCTTCCCTCCTTCCCCAACTTCTTTTATCAAACTTAGCAACAGAGGCTGTGGTCTAAACAGGAAAACCTGTACATGTGAGAAAGGGATGTTTCTGAACGCTGTCAACCATTTTTCTGCTAAACTTACCCTGAGTGGTTTGTGGGTTTTTTCCTCCTATTGGCAGAAAGATGTGGGTACCCATATGCTACGCATAATTTTCATAGTGGAGCCAACAGCAGATCCACAGGGAGGTTTGAGGAAGTGAAAATGACACAGAAGGGGAAGGATGAAGCTCCTTCTCCTCATGCATTGTGGCTGCCAGCAGAAAAGGGCCAGTTATGGTTACCAATCTCAAGGTGGGGCCCAAAGATCTCCCAGACTTACAGCTGATCTCCAGACCACAGAGATCAGTTCCCCTGGAGAAAATGGCTGCTTTGGAGGATGGACTCTATGGCATTACACCCTGATGAGGTCCCTCCCCTCCCCAAATTGCACCATCCCCAGGCTCCACCCCCAAAATCTCCAAGGGTTTCCCAACCCAGTGTTGGCAGACCTAGGCCAGTGTGCATTTAAGAGACACAAAACTTGTCTTTGATAAAAAGTCCTCATTTTGTCCACCATCATCTATGATGACACAGTGACTTTGTACTAAGGCCCGTAGTAGAAACATGATTGAAAACAGAAAGCATTAAGAATACTCCCTCCACCTCCATGCTGGTCTTGTGCTCTGGCCTGTAGCTACAGTGGGACTATAGGGGGCTCTGCCCCCTTCCTCAAAGGGCCAGCCCCACAAGATTTTTTTGAGAAGATTTTTTGAGAAGAATGGGGGGGGGCATGTGTGCAGGCTCTCTGCCAATCAGCTGAAGGGCTCTTTAAATCTTGCAGGAGGGGAGGGAGAGGGGTGGCCGCTGGTGGTCAGGCTTGGAGGGGGATTGCAGCTGACATAAAAATAATGGCAGCCCCACCAGCAAAATTTTTGCCCCACAAACCACAAAATCCTGGCTATGGTCCTGCTTCCACTGCAGATTGCAGCTTCCACAGCTGCACTTTCAAATGAAAGAAATCATTGGGGAGAAACGACACAGCATTCAATGCCATGGGTAGTTTGGCCCTAATTCTCACCAAGTGCAACTGGCCTTCCTTCTGAGTAAACAGGTACCAGTCCCTATTTTCCACTGCAAAGTGCTAAAAGGTATCTGGTGTGGCTCTCCAGATTTGTATCAACAATGCTGATGCCGAACGGGAGGACAAAACTGATTTGCTGTGGTTCAGTCCAAACACACAGTGTAAAAACAAGTAAAATATAGCCCTGCAAGTATATGATGTTGATGTTGGCAGTGGGTACTGCTGAATGGCCGAGAAATACAGGATGCGCCTGCTGCCTCCTTTGCTTCACAGAATACATTTTCTCCAGCTCTCTTGGATGTGTTCCCTTAAGGCCATCTCTTCTAACATAAATAGCCCAAAGCAAATGAGGTTTCCTCCCCACATGCACACAGAGACTATTTTAGTTTTTACTTTTGCTGAATCAGGAGCAAAGGAACTTTGACAAGCACATGTGTCAGACGGTAAGCGGTGTCCAAACAAAGAGGAGGCTTGCAAAGTCTCAGGAGCTGGGAAAGGTACCTCTTTACTAATAAAGGTTAATAGAGTTTGGCCACCACCATCCCAAACTCTTAAAGAACTGCCTGGCAGCCTGAGGAGAACCATAGAAGTGTGATAGTCCAAGGGGAAGGGGGGAAATATGGAGCCAGGTCCGTGGGAATCGAGTTAGCCTTTTTTGAACTTGGCTCAAACGAAATAAATCATGTTCTAGTTGAGACTAGTTGTTGCTGGGGAGAACAAAATGCATCATGTGGATGGCTTGACTCAGAGCTTGTGAAAGAGTGACCAAGGACCTGCCCGTTTTTATCAGCGGTGTAAGTAAAAACAGAAGAACAAGAAGCATGAACAAGTAGACTAGGGGCTGCGATCGCACACTTCTTTAGATCCGACACAGGTGCAAATGCCTGACAAATCTAAAGGGAGTGATCAGACAGCAACATGTGGGAAGCGTCCCGCAGCCATCGGCAACCTGTGCTGCTCTGCCACAGAAGCAGAGTTAAAAGGCACTAGGGAAAGTTCACTCCTAATGCTTGCCAATGGGCCACAGATGGACTTTCCCCTGTCTGATCACTCAAGCATGCTCTCATGCTGTCAGGATGGTCAGATCATGCCATCCTGACTACATGCCATGTCCCCCCCCCCCCTTCACTGTATGCACATCATCACAGACTCCATAGAGGGCCCTCAGTACGGAGGTGCGATTCCTCAATTCCTCGTTTATGTGCAAGGAAAACAAATGACAAAAAACCCCAGTGACTCACCCACAGTTGTGTCTAATCACACACTGACAGGCTGCACCCGCAGCTTCAAAGGGCTGTGTGATCTCACAACTGCATGTCAAATTCCTCCAGAGGAAATAGCCTCTCTTCCCTGCCGCTTCAACTGGCACGTGTGACCGCAGCCTAGAGTGTGATTATCATCATGTTTAACATCTGCAGAGCCAATCAGATTTCTAATGACCAGTTGGAAGCCCTGCTGGCCAAAAGCCCCATCTGACCCTGCCCACTTTCTAAAAACACTTGGAGGGCACCAAGAATGGTGTTGGTGAGCACCCTGGTGCCCATGGGCACTGTGTTAGGGATCCATACAGAACATCAATACAATTACCATAAACAGCAGAAGCAAAAAAATATGTAGCAGTGAGAAAGCAGGTTGGATTCATCAGAGATATAAATGTCAGAAAGAAAATGAGAGGAACCAAACCCACGGTCTGGATGAACAAAAAGAGGTTGGTGCCTAAATTTCAGAAAGTCTAGCCCAATCTCATCAGATGTTGGAAGCTAAGCAGGGTCAGCCCTGATTAGTATTTGGGCGGGAGACAACCAAAGAAGTTCAGGGTTGCTATGCAGAGGGAATGACAAATCACCTCTGAACATCTCTTGCCTTAAAAACCCTATGTCGGCTGCGAACTGATAACCAAAACAGTTCAGAAGGTTAAAGACCATTGCAGATAGCTGGGGGAGGACATTCCATAGCTGAGGTGCCACTCCAGAAAAGGCCTTGTCTCTGGCCATCATCCACTTGATTTCAGAAGTGTAGGGGCACACAGAACAGAACTTCTGACATTGACTGAAGTCAGGCAGGTTTCATATGGAAGAAGTGGCCCTTTAAGGAGAGAGGACGTGGAATAATTAAGGCTATAAAGGTGATAACCGTCACTCTGAACTGTGCCCAGGAGTGCATAGATACTCAGTTCATTTAAGATATGAACCAGAGATTTCCAAGAATTAGCCTCTGCCAGCAGTCTTGCCATGGCATTTTGTACAAATGGATGATACTGAACAGTCTTCAAAGGCCACCCTATACAGAGTGCACTGTAGCAGTCTAGTGTAGATCTGATTAGAACACGGCTAGCCATGGCCAAATTGCACTTTTCGGGGGGGGGGGAGTCAGTGCATCAGCTGAATTTGTGCAAAGGAGTCATGTGCCATGGAGGACACCTGCAGCTCCACCTGTAGGCCTGACCAAAATAGTCCCCCCCCCCCCCAGCTGTGAACCTGCTGGTTTATGTTCACTTCATTCTGCTGAATGCACAAACTGGCTCTTGACTCCAGTGTGCCACAAAGGCACTTTGGTATTGCAACCAATCCTATGTCTTTTGCAGCCTGCCGTGGTCATTTCTGGTCTATCAGTTCCTTGCATCATGTGACTTGTGCAGTCGCAACCAAGAAGTTATTGTTTTACTGTTGCCGGTGAATGACAAGCAAATAGTTAACAACTGGCTAGAAGTCTCTATTAATGGCTGACCTTCAGTAGTCCACATATTGAGATTTCAGGCCGCTGAGTAATGAATAGAGGAGGGTAATATTTACAGAAGCGTCTGGAATGCTTGTCAGTTGCACACTCCCTTACGGAAAGTCATTCACAATCCCGCACCGAGGCTGACAATTGCACATCTGCCCAGAAACACTCCAATGTCCTTCGAGGCAACCTGATGCCGACCAATTAGATAATGTTTGGGATTGTTTTTCTCTAGCCTGTTTCTCGAATTCTGCGTCATTATAGATCGTGTGCTTGAAGGGGGCCTTGCAAAACTGCCCTTTCAAGAAGCAAGGTCAAAGCCAGGAAAGGGGTAGAGAAATGGCCCTTCTGAATCAGAGCCCTCGGACTGGAAAGGAGCAAACTCTTCATCCAAATGGAATTTTCTCTCCCCCCCACCTTTGTTCAAAGTACAAACTGAACCAATTTCTCTGCTTCTGGCAGGAAGATTCCACTGCTCTGAAATGTGATGGGGTTTTTTTTAAGGCAAACATCAGAATCGGTTCCGTAGAGAAGTCAAAACAGAAGGAAACACTGTAGATCAGTAAATCTAGAACACTGACTAGACTTTGCAGTTCAACCCTATGCAGAGTTATGCCCTTCTAAACATATCGACTTCAACGGGCTTCAAAGGGCATAACTCTGCTTAGCAGTTACAAGATTTTAGTTTTTTTAAAAAATCAAAATACCAAACCTGCTTCTGAAAACTTCAGTTTTTATCAGAAATCTCCAGCTTTGGCTTCTGGTGAACTGGGACACAGGAGTTTTGCCAAAGTTTTACTTTAGTTCAGAAAAGTTGAGATACTGTTTCACAAAACACTTTTAAAAAATTCATTTCAGATCAAACCCTTATTATTTTGAACTACCATGAAGATGCTGGTAACTCTTTGCAGCTGCCTGGAGGCAGTGTTCTTTAAATTCCTTAGTAACACTGACGGCAAAAAAAAGAGAGAGCGGCTGGGTGCCAGCTTTCATTGATCATGTTATCCGCTGTTTGCCACACCAATGTGATCTCCAAAGCCCAGCTGATGATTAGTGCCTTGTTCCTGTCTTCATGCCAGCCCAGGGAAGTGTATAAATCTGCTTCATATTTAGAGCTGGAATAACAGAACAAGCCCCTGGGATTATGATAGAAAATCTGGTTTAAAATATTGGCCCCCAAAAGAGAGAGAGCAACCATCCTGGACTGAAAACCCACTTTTCCCTGGCCGTTTTCAAGCAATGTCACTGTGACCTCCAGGAAAATGCTGTGAGCCTGAAAACAACAGGACATCCCCAATTAAAAACAAGGAATAACAGATAACTGGCATCAAGTTTACAGCGTAGCATAGTGGTTAGTGCCAGACCAGAAGTGGGGTGAGGTCTAGCTTTCAATATGCATTCACCGTGCAGTCCTAAGCAAGTCTACTCCATAGGGTTGCCGACCTCCAGGTGGGACCTGGTGGAGTTGTTTTCTGTTGCCCCAGAAGGCCGGACCAGAACCAGTGGGTTGAAATTAAATAAGAACATAAGAGAAGCCAATGTTGGATCAGGCCAATGGCCCATCCACTCAGAAGAGTTTTCGGGTAAACGTTAGGAAGAACCTCCTGACAGTTAGAATGGTTCCTCAGTGGGACAGGCTTCCTTGGGAGGCGGTGGGCTCTCCTTCTTTGGAGGTTTTCAAACAGAGGCTAGGTGGCCATCTGACAGCAATGCTGATCCTGTGAACTTAGGCAGATCATGAGAAGGGAGGGCAGGAAGGGTTGACTCAGTGCTTAGTTCTTGTGGCCCTTTCTTACACGCCCAGGGAAATGCTGATCACCACTTTAGGGTCAGGAAGCAATTTTTTTCCAGGCCAGTTTGGCCAGGAATCCTGGAGGTTTTTTTGTCATTTTGGGGCATGAAACAGAGGTCACTGGGGGTGTGGGGGGGAGGTGTTTGTGAATTTCCTGCATTGTGCAGGGGGTTGGACTGGATGACCCTGGAGGTCCCTTCCAACTCTATGATTCTATCTCCTTATATTACAACTGATCTCCAGACTACAGAGATCAGCTCCCCTGGAGAAAATGGCTGCTTTAGAGAGTGGACTCTATGGAATTGTACCCTGCTGAAGTCCCTCCCCTCTCCAAACCCAGCCTTCCCCAGACTCTACCCCCCAAATTTCTAGGTATTTCACAAACCAGGTATTTCGCAACCCTTCTACTCAGAATCCTAGGCTGAAGACAGACTCGATTTCTGCCGCGCCTCCCTGGCGCGGCAGAATGGGGCAGGGGAATTTCCCACGCCCCACGGCATTCCCACGCCGCCGGAAGCCGCCCGCAGCGTTCAGACTGTGGGCAGCTTCCTGGAGCGGCAGGCGAATGCTGCGCGGGCGCCCCTGCCCGTGCGCATTCACACCCGCTTTGGTGGGTGGAACGCGCGCGCAGGGCGTGCCGCACCAGCCGAGCACCACTTTAAAGTGGTGCTCAGCTGGTGCGCAAGGAGCGCGGCGCCAGACACGAGGCGTCCGGGCTGCCTCCGCTTCTGAAGTGGAGGCAGAGGCAGAGCGGCCGAGATGGCCAATCTGTCCTCAGCCCTACTGAAGTCAATTCAGTGGAACTCACTCCCGGGAAACAAAACCCAACCCTGCAGTGAATTAGGCAACCAAGAGGTTGAGAAAACCCCTTGGTTAGCTAGTTCATCTTAGGATGGCACTGTCGGATATGAAGTTCACTGGACAACTTTGGGCTTCTCTCTCTCTCTCTCTCTCTCAGAGTAACCTACTTCACAGGGTTGCTGTGAAGATAAAATAGAGATGGGAAGAACCATGTACCCTATCCTGAGCACCTTGGAATGAGGACAGGATAACCATGTACGGTTGACAACTCTGAGTTGGGCAATACCTGAAGATTTGGGGGGTGGAGCCTGGGGAGAGCAGGTTTGGGGGAGGGGAGGGACCTCAGCAGGGTATAATAGCAAGAGAGAGAGAGAGAGAGAGAACGCCAATTCCTTGGTTGCCCATGACAAGAAAGAAGAACTGTCTCTAGGTAGTCAAGAAAGCAAGCTTTGCGAATGTATTTTTGAAAAGATACAAATTATTAAGAAGAAGAAGAAGAAGAGGAGATTGGATTTATACCCCGCCCTTCACTCACTTGGAGCCTCAGAGCATCTTTCAATCTCCTTTCCCTTCCCCTCCCCACAACAGACACCCTGTGAGGTAGGTGGGGCTGAGAGAGCTTTGAGACAATTGTCCTTGAGAGAACAGCTGGGACAGAGCTATGGCTTGCCCACGGTCATCCAGCAGGTGCAAGTGGAGGAGTGGGGAATCAAACCCGGTTCTCCCAGATTAGAGTCTGCGCACTTAACCACTATACCAAACTGGCTCTTAACATAACCAATGGGGAAAAGGAAGTCTAGCAAAAATATTTGTGGACTAGTGAGGGGGCGCGGTGGCTCGGTGGTTAAGATGCTGAATTTCAAACCGGAAGATCGGTGGTTTGAGACCTGAGTGCCGCGTGACGGAGTGAGCTCCCGTGTCTGGTCCCAGCTCCTGCCAACCTAGCAGTTTGAAAGCAAGAAATTGCAAGTAGATAAAAAAGTACTGCTTCGGTGGGAAGGTAACAGCATTTCATGCACCTCGGTGTCTAGTCATGGCCACAGAGAAGTCTTCAGATAGCGCTGGCTCTTCGGCTTGGAAATGGAGATGAGCACCACCCCCTAGAGTTAAATTCAACTGGCTTTTGGGCAAGGGAAACCTTTACCCACCTTCTTTGAACTCTTTAAGGGTGGGAGCCATATGGCTAAGTTTCCCAGCAACATCCAAAAGAAGTAGGGTTGCCAAGTCTTCTTCACTTACCAGCGGGGGGGAGTCCTCCATCGTCCGGGAGCTTCCCCGGCGCACGTGCAAAGCACACGCGCCCACTGACATCACCCGAAAGTGACGTCAGCACATTGAAGGCGTTGCCAGGGCGACGCTCTGGCAATCGCCCCAAAACTCTATGCTATCATGATAGCATAGAGTTTTGGGGCGAATGCCAGAGTGTCGCCCTGGCAACGCCCCCAACGTGATGACGTCACTTCCAGGTGACGTCATTACGTTGGGGAAGTCGTCCTGGCTGGACGACTTCGGGGGTGGGGTTCCCCCCGCCGGCCGAATGCTGGCCGGCGGATCAGGAACCCCTGTAGCGGGGGATCCCCCGCCCCCTGGGCTGACTTGGCAGCCCTAAAAAGAAGCTGGGTAAAGGAAAGGAAAAAGCAGGCTCACGTGAGATTGCTGTTCTGATACTTCAGTAGTATGTATGTAATTGTTTTAACCTGAGTCACAGCATTGGTAGCTTAGTAATACGTTTACCTTGACTGGCAACAGTTCTCTCCACAGTCCGATGCAGAACTGACTGCCGGCTCTGCTACCCTGACACGCTAAGGAGCCACACCTGGAACCTGACACAGTCACACCCTTCTAAATCCTTTGAAATCAATGAGCTTAGGAGGGTGTAACTTTGTTTAGGACTACACTGTTATGCATTCAGATTCTGAGCTATCGTCCTCCCCGGTCTCAAACAAAGGAATTTCCCGGTTAGGCCCTGTAGCTGCTAGAGACAAGCTGAGAAACTGTTTGCATTTTTTGCATGCGACATATATCGGCTTTGCCGCTGAGCCATTTTTATTAGGACCAGAATGTGACTTCCTTTCCCCACCATCACGTGAACTTGATCACCCCTTTCTCTGGGGTGTCAGGAAATGCCACAACTCGAAACTGCTGAATGTGATGAAGTTGCATCTGCCTTTAGATGTCTTGGTGCGTTCCCCCCCCCCCCCCCATGCAGATGCTTAAGGCCAGTCCCCCCCTCCCCCGGCCTAACACATTATGTGTAGCAGGAACTCACTTCTTCTTCTACACTGAGCACTTAGGGCTTAATAAGGAACTGGGTTGCTTCTTTTAAAAATAGAGGGAGAAGAAATAGGAAATCCTGTCTTCCTTTCCCTGTCATTTTATTTTGCTTCCTCCTCTTCAGCTGGAAAAGTTCTGGGATATGAGTTCACAGATTAGATTTGGTTGCTTGCGCGGTGTGTGGGAGAAGCTTAGAATCACAGTTGTTTAGGGTCTGACCAATGTCCATATTTGTGGCTGGAAAGAAGCATGTGGGAGTGCAGTTTGGTTATTTCGCTTTCCCCAAGCCATGTAGGCAACTGAGTCTGCTAAGGACAACTGAAGCTGTTACATTTGCAGGCATCTTTCCACCATGTACCTGCTCTCTGAAGTCTAGGACAGGGGTGAGCAAACTGTGGCTCGGGAGTCGCATGCGGCTCTTTCACATATATTATGTGGCTCCCAGCAGGGCGGCTAGGGAAGCTAAATATCATTAGCAAACAAATATCATTGGACAAATGAATATCATTATCAATATCTGCTTTTACCTCTTTTGTTATTATTTTTGGCAGTCTCATTTAATGTTAATAAAAAGCAAATATGCTTATTTTCCAATAAAAGCAGGTAATATTTGTTCATGTCTTGTGGCTCTCAAACATCTGATGTTTATTCTATGTGGGTCTTACATTAAGCAACCCCTGTTCTAGGTGGCTCTTACGCTGAGCAAGTTTGCCCACCCCTGGTCTAGGAGGTTCAAGACAACCGAGTGCTGGTTCTACTGCTGGGGCAGGTTACTCTAGATCATAGGCTTCAACTATGGGGGGGCTCGAGGGCTCGAGCCACCCCCGAAATTTCCCGGGGGGGACTGAGCAAGCATCTCTAAGAGAAATTATCACACTTCAGAAAAGGCCAGACTAGTCGAATGATATGTTTATATGTGATATGTTCATTTGGAGTGATATGGAGTGATATGTTCTTATCGCTCTACTAGTCTGGCTCCTTCTGAAGTGTGAACATTTCTCTTAGAATACTGTGACCAGAAGGCCATTCCATATGGGGTGGTGTGGGACATGATTCCAAGGGGGGGTGGGAGTGGAGGTGGGGAGGTGTAAAAGTGCTGTCAGGTCACACCCGACTTATTTGTTTGTTTATTTATTTATTTATTTAGATTTATATCCCGCCCTCCCCACCATACGGCGAGCTCAGGGTGGCTAACAACAAAGCCAGACAGTAACAAATACAATATCTTAAAAACATTAAAACATATAAAAAACTTATGGCAACCACACAGGCTTTTCATAGCAAGAGATGTTCAGAAGTGGTTTGCCACTGCCTGCCTCTGTGTAATGACGCATTTCCTTGGAGGTTTCCCATCCAAATTCTGACCCGATCTAAAGAGATCGGGCTAGCCTGAGCCATCCACACCAGGCCTGTTGCTTTAATGAGCAGCCCAGGGAAGGGTTCAGGATTTGACAGATCTAAATGTTGTGAACTCACACAATTCAAAGACTTAGCAACTGTGACTGAGCAACATTTAGATCTCTCAAATACTGAACCTTCTGCTGGGCTGCTGTTATAAGCAATAGTTTTAACTAGACCCAACAGATACAACTTCAAAGTAGGGACATCATATATAATTTATTTTACCCTGAACGAAAGACCCAGTTTTATTTAATTTTGAAGTGGGGGGACTCAGCTTATACTTTCAGAAGACTGCTCTTAGACATCACCTAATGACTTTTTCTGTTATTGTTACTCCACACAACAGGAAAATGGCAATTTCTGATGAAAGTGAAAGCTCTTGGGGATTCTTCAACAAAGCCCCCCCCCCAAGCCTTCTGATCCAAACAAATAACACATTTGTCTGGTACATGAACACTGTGGAATGATAACCAACTGGAATTCTTACCTTTTCCCTGTTGTTTACAAATAATTTCCTACTCAGGAAAGAGTAAAACTGATGTAATATTGTACACCTCTGAAAAAATGGGGGGAAGTCAGAAATGTATCTTGCAGTAAAACTAAAGTACTTAAAAACTACAATACTTTCTAAGGGTGCATTCAGACAGGCAGATAATCCCGCCATTGGCCTGGCTGTAATTTGATCTAGATCTTTTTGATCCAGCGTTGCATGACCAGACAGCTCCCCTGTGAATAGCTTTACTGCATGTGACTCCACAGTGGATTGTTTAGACATTCACCGTAAGGAGCCTTGCGGTCGACTGTTTTTAAAAAATCCTGTTTGCGCATGCGTATGTGCCTCACCGTCTACTTGTTTTTCTGCACATGCGCAGACTAAAATGGTAAAAGCACCACCAGCGGTACCTTCCTCTAGGTATCATTCAGTTAACAAAGTGCATACATATCACGGGACCTTCAGAAACATTAAATTGTTTGAATCGTTTGAGCGGAGCTCTGCGGACATTGCATGTTTAAGCAGTTATGCACTCATCACTAAGATTTTTTTTTAAATGGCAGCTGTTCGGGATGGTCTCCAGAGCATCTGATATGGGCTGATTGCGCACTGGTGGAACAACCAGAAGGGGGAAAGTCCACCATTGGCCCATCGGCCAGCTTAGGACTGGACTTTCACCGCTATCTTTTAAGTACGGTTCCCCAATGGGGATCAACGGGCTGATCACAGAAGCGGCACAATTCCCAGATGTTGTTGTCTGGATGTGCACTTGTGCTTGATGTGGCTCAAAATAGCCGTCTGAGTGCAACCATAATCAACAAGGACAGAGATTACCAAGAATCATTTAAAAAGTAACAGAAACCCATCGGCTATCACTTACAGCTCTCAGCTAAAACCTCTAGAGGCCATCATTGAGGGCCTGTAGCTCATCCTACAAGATTTTCCTTTCCTCTCATAGGCCTAAGGAAGTAGGCCAGTCCTTCATTACTACAGTTGCCAGCCAGTGGCCAGAGTCTGGGAGGCAGGTACATGTGGAGGGGAGGGCTGGCAGGTGATGGCATTCCATCACTTCTGGGGGAAATCTGGAAGTGATGTCATGCCTCTCTAGCAACCACCAGAAACAGAGTTCTAGCAATTCCTTCAGAGGTATGATGTCACTTGTGGGTTTCCCCGAGAAGTGATGGAATGCAGTCTCCTGATGGCAACTTTTTGTTTTTCATTCTCATCAGCTGCTGGAGTGCCAGCAGGCAGTGGGAGCTGGGGACAGGAGATCTTCCACCCCCTGCAGGAAAACGGGCAGCCTATTCCTTACAATCATCCCCCCCCCCCCCAACAATTTGAAGCCACTACTCAACAGTAACCTTATGCAACAGCCACAGAAATATATATACTCAAGAAGTGACCCTGGAATAAACCTTGCCTGATTACCAGCTGTCAATTCTCCCCCCCACCCCCATCTTTATCCCAATATTTTGTCAGGCAACACTATAGAATCATAGAGTTGGAGGGGACCTCTAGGGCCATCTAGTTCAACCCCCTGCACAATGCAGGAAATTCTCAACTTCCTCCTAGGGTTGCCAGGCACAATTGTCGCACTGGTGATGGTATTGGGGGGGGGGGCAGTCCACGAGTGGGCGGCGACATCCCCAATGCAATGATGCCATGTGGAAGTGATTTATTTATTTTTATTTATTCATTTGATTTTATTTGTATCCCGCCCTTTCCACCGAAGCAGGCTCAGGGTGATGTCATTGTGTTGGCAACATTGAGGATGATGCTCTGCTTTTGGGGCAAACTCTATGGTTAAAATTGGGCTCAAACCATAGAGTTTTGCCCAAAAAACAAAGACTGGTTTCGCACAGGCCGCTACTCCAGCCCCGTTCTTCCCTTTCCCCCGATTGCATGTGTCAATTTCCCACTATGTGCTGCGCTGCCACATTTTGACCCACAGCTTTGCCCAATTTTCCCCGCATCTCCTCGATCCTGTTTTTTTTTTGAGAATCTAGAAGACACGGGGGAAATCAGGCGAAGCTGCAGGTCAAAATGCAGCTACGCAGTGCATAGTGGAAAATTGACACGTGCAGTCAGGGGGAAAGAGGAGAGTGGAAGCAGAGCAGTGGCTTGTGCAAAATCAGTCAGAGCATCACTGCACGGTGTCACTGACACGATGATGCATCGTTGTGTTGGGGACATTGTCATGTGATGTTGCTGTTTGGGATGGAGCTTCCCCCAATGGCCAACTAGCCAGTAGCAGGCAGAAGCCTCAGAAATCTGTGGATCCCTGCATGGACTGGGGGTCTGGGAACCCTACGTACCCCCACAGACACCCCAAGGATCCCTGCTCCATGCCCAGAAGATGGCAAAAAACCTTCCAAGATCTCCGGCCAAATTGGCCTGGAGAAAATTGCTTCCTTACCCCTAAGTGGCAATTGGCATTTCCCTGGACGTGTAAGAAAGGGCCATGAGAACTAAGCACTGATGCAACACTCCCTCTCATGATCTGCCTAAGTTCACAGGATCAGCATTGCTGTCCGATGGGCCATCTAGCCTCTGCCCCAAAACCTCCAAAGGAGAGCCCACTACCTCCCACGGAAGCCTAATGTTTAGCCAAAAACTCTTTTGATTTTTAATCAAAAGAGTTTAATAGATTAAAACAGATAAATTGATAGTTTAATCTGTGAACTATCATGGGACCAACAGCCACATCATTAAGGGCTCACTCCGAGGACATCTCTGACTTCCATCAGCTGCCAAGAAAACACTTCTTCTACTTCCACAGGACAAACTGGCTAACCTCTGTGCAGCAGAACATACATTAATCAGACATTTAAAAATAGTAACACTCATAAACAAGGGAGGGGGCACTTCACTTTCCAGGGCTTTCGAGTTGCAGTTCTTGAAGCTGCCAGACACTAACAAAGAGTTTCAAAGAGGGATTCCAGTAGGAAGCTACCAGACTGGAATTCACTAGCAAACTGGATACTGTGGAACTTAAGCCCTGCTCAGGCATTCAAAGTATGTACACTCTGCATGCACATAGAGGGGAGTGGGGGCATGCCTGCTGACTCTACCTCCTATGTCCAGGGGTCATTTTGAGCAGGAGCTCAGGGGAGTGCAGCTCCAGGAGTTGGTGCCAGCCCCCCCCTCCCTGGTGGGGGAATGCCTGCTTGTGTCATGGCTGCAGCAAAATGACCCCGTCCCCTGGAAAGGTCCTTGTTCCTCCGACCAGCCTTCTGAAGGCTTCAGCCACCACTGAAGCTATCCTCCCAGAATAGTGGTATTTCTAAGGCTTGGATTAGTAGCTGTCCCCTCTCTGCCAGCTTTCTTTCTTTCTTTCTTTCTTTCTTTCTTCTTTCTTTCTTTCTTTCTTTCTTTCTCTCTTTCTCTCTTTCTCTCTTTCTCTCTTTCTCTCTCTCTCTCTCTCTCCCCCCCCCTCCTTTCTTTCTTGCCTTCTGACATACTTCCGGTGATGTCAGGTGGTGTAGCATATGCAAATAAGTTATGCTAATGAGTTATGCTAATGAGCTCCTGAATCTCTTTTTCTATAAAATGACCCCTGCCTATGTCTGAAAACGTAGTTGAAAATGTGCGGCAAGACTTATACAGTTTTGTGTGCATGAAGATGGACCATGCATTCACTTTTATACCCATAAAACTCACGACAGATATTCAGCTGTACTAATAGCCAACTAGGATTGGGGCTAGCGTAACTCATGGGCACTCAATGAAATTGCTGAGCAGTCAGGTTAGAACAGATAAAAGGAAGTACTTCTTCACCCAAAGAGTAATTAACACATGAAATTAACTGCCACAGGAGGTGGTGGCGGCTACAAGCATGGACGGCTTCAAGTGGGAATTGGATAAACATATGGAGCAGAGCTCCACCAGTGGCTATTAGCCACAAGGTATAGATAGGAACTCTCAGTCTGGGGCAAGTGATGCTCTGTAATCTTGGTGCTTGACAGGGGGGTAACAGTGGGAGGGCTTCTTGTGTCCTGGCCCCACTGCTGGACCTCCTGAGGGCACCTGGTGTTTTTGGCCACTGTGTGACAGAGTTCTGGACTGGATGTGCCACTGGCCTGATCCAACACTGCCTTCTCTTACGTTTTTATGTTACCAGGCAGTACCTAGCAATCAGTGGGAGGAGTTCTGGTGGGGACTTGGTGGGGGGCACAACACCAGTTGCAGTACTACATCACCTCAAGGGCAAAAAACTGGATTCTCTTTTATACCTTCTGAGTAAAGAATTGCATAATAATTCTTGGGACACCACAATTAAGTCTAAACTAAATCAACTAGTCCCTCTTGACAACTTAGCCCTAGCCGATGAATCCTGTATTTTTAAATTAATTAAACAATGTTTTTTAGATACTGAATCACAAAAATCCCAACCATTCCAACCATATATTTGTTCACCCACCTTGACTGGTCTTACCAATCACTTAGGCATGATGGCTCGAGCTTTTTTATTGGCCAGGGTCAATGCCTTTCCCACTAGGATGTTTTATGGTAGATACCATCAGATCCTGAGACAAGAACGTTTGTGCTCCTGTAGCCTTAAATCTCTAGTCAAGATTGATCATATAATTATTGATTGCCCTTTGTACGAGTCACCTCGGAACAAACTACTCTCAAACTTACTCCATTCTAAAAGATACTTGAGTAACAAATGGAAATGTCAGTTCCTTCTGAATGATTTGGATCCTGAAATTACCAATGCTGATGCCAAATTTCTTGAAGAAGTTCTTAAAATTCAAGGAAACAGATATTAGATAGTACTGTTTTATTTCATGTAAGTTTTATATCTGTCCGATTTTACATATTATGGATAAGACGTTTTACTCATTCTGTGACAGTTAACATGCCAATAAAGGTGTGTGTATGCATGTATGTATGTAGGTAAAATAAACCTGAAAGTGTAATAGGGTAGCTCTAGGAATCTTGATAGCTCTGTGGTAACCATAGAGTTTCTGGCAATGCCTGGAGATACCCGATGTCACTTCCAGGTTTTCACCAGAAGTGTGGCAGCAAGAACGTTGACCAAGGTTTGTTAGACTATGGCACTCCCGGATTTAAAGAAACCGGGTTTTTTTATATCAGGTAGGGATGATTACACATCCCAACCCGGCAGCGGTGGCAGCTGGGGGAGGCAAGGCAGGCATGCGGGTGGTCCTTGCATGGCTGCCTCCCCCAAACGCAGCCAGTCAGAAGCTCCCCCCTCCCCCACCCCAGAGAGGCTCTTCCACTTACCTGCTGACTGGCTGGCTGGCTGGCTCGCCCGCGCTCTGCTCCTGGCCGCGAGCCCCACCAGCCGCCAGAAGTTGGGAGAAGCATGTGGAGGGGTTGCCAGGCGACGGCGGCCGGTGGGGCTTGGGGCCAGGAGCGGAGCACAGGCGAGCCAGCCAGCCAGCAGGTAAGAGCCTCTCTGCCCTGCAGGATGAGGGTTGAGCTTCTGGCTGGGTTTTTTCCCCTTTCTTTGCAGTTGGGTGCTTGAATGCCCAAGCGCCCAAGTGCAAAGGAAAAAAAACCTAAGAGAGACGATCAGACGGCCCTCTCTCGCAATCATTGCGAGAGAGGGCAGTCCAGATTGGCCCAATTGCGGGTTCAAAGTGTGACTCCTGGGAAAACAGTTGATTTTCCCGGGGTCGGAAAAAGCACTATGAACCTGCGCTGGAGCTCGCTTCAGCGCGGGAGTAGCCACGGCCAGTCTGATCGACCCCTTTAAATGCGGGAGGAAACAGCAGTTCCTCTCGCTTTAAAGGGCCGTGCGACCGCGGCCTATATAAATCTGGTATTACACCACCTGCATTGGTTGCAAATTTGGTTCCAGGCTCAATGCAAGGTGCTGATACTGATCTTTAGAATCCTAACAGCGCTGTTCTAAGCAGAGTTACACCCTTCTAAGTACACTGAAGTCAACGCTATTTATGATACAGAAAGGTGTAACTCTGCTTAGGTTTGCATTCCTACATCACAACACATGTCTTCATCGACTTTGGAATCATTTTCAGTTATCTGAAGCAGTCTTCATTTTAATTCATTATACAAGATGGGTGGCATAAGCAATAGCCTTAATAGATACCATCTCTTTTAATTGCAACCCCATTAATATATAATAAGCCCATCACTGGTGTTCTCTTAAGGCAGAATTTTATATTGTCGGTTTCAGAATCCCCTTAGAGAATTTCAATTACCACTTCTTTTGTGCAGTTAAGTGAGCTCAGATTAAATATTCATTACCATACAAATGAAAAAGTTCATGCCAGGAGAACACTCTAGACTAGACCACAGTTTGTAGCAAACGGCTTAGTCTCAAAAGCCAAATGAAAAACTATAAATACAGCAACTAAGACGATTTCAAGGAAAACAGGGTTGGTCCTGATTTGTTTCAGTCTCTAACATGGGTGATTCATCGACTTCACCTCCCTAGATGTTTCTTTTCAATAGCTGGCTCCAATTCCAAAGCGGGATTTTGCCAATATGTAAATGGAATGTCTCTATTTTTAGTTCCTCAGTCCTCACTTAACTCTCTCTGCTCCTGAAAGAAAGCGTCCCATTTTTCCACCCCTCCATTTTTCTCTCCCTCAATTAACTCATCACAGGCTATTATACCAACCCTTGCATCATGCTATGTAAATGTCTCTCTCTCTTTTATTTCTTGATTAACACATACACTCATCTGGACTTTCTCCAAAGCTAATGATTCAGCAATAGTAATGGCAATGGTGTTATTATGGAAAAAGCCCCTCCCCTCCGCTTCCAATCAATTTTATCTCGGCCTGTCCTTCTGGAAGTGATTCAAAGGCTCATTCATTCAAGAAAGCCACTTGGCATCCATCCCAGGATTATCAAGATGGCGAATCATTAACACATTGTATACTGTTTGGGATTTCACTAAGGTCAGCCTGGCCTTCCAGGGATGTGAACCCAGGAGGACACCGTGCCAGCATTGTGTGCAGCGTGCAGAAAGGAGCAGCCAAACTTACTTGGAGTACACCCTACGCAACAAACTGAACCTTGATTCTCTCATTCATTTTTCCATTGTTGTCCATTTTTTCCCAGGTTTCTGAACATGCCTTCTGAATGGGAGTCAAATGAGAGCATTTCCTACATCATACAAGACATTCTCACTGAATGGATTTTAAGGGCGTGTTAAACAAGATGACGTTCCAGCCCAATCAGAATTACTTCTTCTTTTTTTGCACCCAACTTATGGCGACCTCGTAGGGTTTTCAAGACAAGAGGGGTTCAGAGGTGGTTTGCTATTGCCTGCCTTTGCATAGTGACCCTGGGATTCCTTGGTGGTCTCCCATCCAAATACTAACCAGGACTGACCCTGCTAAGCTTCCCAGACCTGATGAGATCAGGCTAGCCTGGGCCATCCAGGTCAGGGCAGTGTTACAAATAAGGATGTTCAAGTATCTGCTGGTTCTGCTCCCATCCTGTTTCCCAGTCATTAATAGGGAGCCAATTTTTTTGATGGACAGTTGCCTGTTCATTGACCCATTCACACCTGTCTGGCAGGTTGTTTCACAATATTTCTTCCTAACGGTACAGCACCATGCAATCAGCTTTTCGGGCATGCGCATTCTCAAACAGCCCAATTGAGTTCTACTCCCTCCTTCCCTTGCTGCATTGTTGCTCCAGTCAGCAGGCAATTGTTTCAAGAGACAGTTAAATTGGTCATATAAATCAGGCATAAGTAAATGCTGTGGTTTTTTTAAAAAAACTTGCCTTCTGTTCAGTGTTCACCCAAGTAGTTTTGTTTCATTAGCAACAAGATGGCTTAGCAACAAGATGGCAGCCGCAGTGGAGCTCCGGAATTGAGCTCCGCCAAAAGTGAAGATAAATTCTAAATTTAGAGGACTTATTTTTAATTCGGCTTTTATATTAGTCCTACTAGTTAAGGGAAAAGTTACCTACCTTCGTTTCTTTTAGTTATCTACCTCCGTGCCTTCTGGCTGTGTCCTTTGTTGCCGACTGACGCTGCCCTCTGCTGCCTTCTGCTGCCGGCCGACACCTGGGCATTTGGATTCTGAGGCTGTGGCTCCTGGCTCTTGGTGTAGGGCCTTGATCTGCTGCCAGGCCCTTGACTCGTTGGACTCCTGTACTATTCGAGCCGTTTGTGGCATGGGGAGTGCAGCCATTGGTCCCGTGGTTTTGCTGGAGTGACTGAGGCTCCCGTGGTTTTGCTGGAGTGACTGAGGCTCCCGTGGGTCCTTTGGGGCAGTGCTGTCTGTTTCGGGGGGGCCCTGGTCGGCTTGGCTCTCTCTCAGACCTCGTTAGCTGGTTTCGGGCATCTTAGAGGGCCAGCATCGGCCGGACTTGGGCCTCTGGATCTTCAGCCTGGGTGACACCCGGTTCCGGACGCTTTGGCTGTTGTTGTTACTCTCGGCGGGCACAGGCTTCTTTTCCCGGCTTTCGGGCAGCCCCAGAGCCCTCAGGTGACCTCGGACTATATCGGGGAATTTCAAACGCCCTCAGCCTTGTTCAGCGTTGTTGTCAGCAGGCCCAGGCGTCACTTCCCGGCTTTTGGGCGGTCCTGGATCCCCTTGGGTGACTTCGGACTGTCTCGGAAACTTCGGACTTCTTCGGCCCTGTTCGGCTTTGTTGCCAACTTTGACCAGCTCAGAGTTCCGCCTCTTGGCTTTTGGGTGGCCTCGACTTTTTCGGACGGTTTTGGATTTCCTTGGGCATCCTCGGACTCTGGCGGTTTCTTTGGCTCTGTTGGGTCCTCCTTGGGCCCTTGGTTGTTCTGGGTGTTTTGATGGACTGGCATCAAGTTAACATCGATCTTTTGGCCCTCGGACGATCTTGGTCTCGATCTGGATGTGGCCTTTTGGTAGCCAAATCTGGTCGAGCCTGACTGGTTTCGACCTTTGGACGATAGCCGATTTTTTCTGGGCCATTTGGCCCATTTTGACAGACTGGAGGTGCAGGTGACTTATTTGGGGCGAGCTTGTGGAACTGAGAGATGGAGGAGGTACCTAGCGAGCCAACAACAACACTGGCCAACTTGTTCCTTGCCCCCAAGAGGATAACATCTGTACAGTCATCAAAGACACCTGCACAGCCAAGAAGCGGGGCTAGGAATAGGGGCTGTCTTTTTGGCCCCTCTTCTCCCTTTTCTCTTTTTAATTGTTAGTGTTAGTTAGGATAGGTTAGTTTAGTAGTTAGTGTAGTGGCCCTAGAAGTTGTATTGTAGTTTGTTCCCATCCCTTAATTTGGTTAGATTAGATTAGTTAGGTAGTTTTAGGTGGGTTGGGGTCTGGATGGGAAATTGCTGTTATCGACAGCACAGCGTGTAGCTTTGCTGATTGGGGGCTTCTCTTAACTAAATTGCATAGCCAAATTCAGATGGGTATTAGATAGCGCCTGTTATTGGACGGTCAGTGGGTGGGAGGGACAGAGTGGTGGTTCCATTGTTACTGTGAAGGGATCCAATAGTGGCCAAGGCTGGTAGATGATGTGTAACGCCAGGTCCATAAATAACAAGACCAGAATCCTCTATGACTTTCTGTCAGAGCAGGATGTGGACCTGGCGTGCATGACCGAGACCTGGGTGTGGGAGGGAGAGACTGTTTTCCTCTCCCAAATGGCACCACCTGGGTTTTCGGTCCTCCACCAATTCTGGACTCAGGGGCAGGGGCAGGTGTGGCACTGTTCATCTGGGAGAGTTACATCTTCAGGGTGCTACCGCCATGGAATCTTGTTGGCATGGAGTGTGTTGGATTTGTTTGGGATGCCGGGGATGACTAGAGAGAGAGCAGTGTCGCGCTCCTGACGAGGCAGCAAGAACATCTTATAGGACGTTTATGAAAGCCTATGAGATGGCTGACGAGGCTATGAAAAAAGCTTATTACACGGCCGAGATAGCGTCTGCGAGTTCCCGCCCAGCCCAATTATTTAGGACAATTCGGTCACTAACGACTCTGCTGGCGAGCAGACCAAATGATAGAGAATTGGATATTGGCTGTGAGGCCTTTGGGAACTTTTTGCAGATAAAGTCCTGTCGCTCCGCTGGGACCTCCCTGCCACAGTTGATACAGTAGCAGAACTTGAGGCTCCAAGCACGTCTTCTGGTCATATTCTGGATTATTTCAGTCCACTCTGTCTGGAGGAGGTTGACAATTTGCTCTCTCTGGTCCGTCCAACCACCTGTAGACTTGATCCGTGCCCATCATGGCTAATTAAAGCCATGAAGGGGTACGAGGGGCACTTAAGGAAATCATCAATACATCCCTTGTAAAGGGGATGTTCCCTAGTGCCCTAAAGGAGGCTGTGGTATGTCCCCTCCTTAAAAAAACCATTATTAGATCTGGCCGAATTGGCCAACTATTGACCGGTATCTAACTTACCCTATTTGGGTAAGTTAATCAAGAAGGTGGTGGCAGACCAGCTGCAGAGCTTTTTGGATGACACCTCTGTGTTCGATCCCTTCCAGTCCGGTTTCTGACCAGGCCACAGAACAGAGACGGTGTTGGTCGCCCTCACAGACAACTTCTGGAGGCATCTGGATCGAGGCGGTACGGTGGTGCTGATGTTGTTGGACCTGTCGGCGGCATTCGACACGGTCGACCATCAGCTACTAGTCTGCCACCTCGCCAATGTTGGGATCCAGGGGTTAGTTTTACAGTAGCTTTCCTCATTTCTCCATGATTGGGGACAGAGGGTGGTGGTAGAGGAACAATTCTCCCAAAGACATCCGCTGATCTGCAGTGTCCCACAGGGAGCAGTACTCTCCTTTATGCTGTTTAACATCTATATGTGCCCCCTTGCCCAGATTGGCTGGAGGCATGGGCTGGGGTGTCATCAGTACGCTGATGATACCCAGCTCTATCTGTTGTTGGGTGGACAGTCAGACTCCAGTCTGGGTGATCTGGACCTGGCATTGCAAGCCATGGCTGGTTGGCTCAAGCAGAGTCGACTGAATCCGACAAAGATGGAGGTCCTATGCCTGAGTCGGAGTGGACCAAGGGTAGGGATCCCTCTCCTGGCCTTCGATGGGGTGTCATTGGTACCAGCATCGGAGGTTAGGAGTCTGGGAGTGCTCCTGGACCCCTTGTTAACGATGGAGGCCCAGGTAGCAGCTGCTGTGAGGTCAGCTTTTTATCATCTACGGTTGATCAAGCAGTTGGTTCTCTTCCTTGAATGCAACGAACTGGCCACAGTGATCCATCTATTGGTCACCTCAGGATTGGATTACTGTAACGCTCTCTACATGGGGCTGCCCTTGTGCTAAATCCGGAAGCTGCAGCTGGTGCAGAATGCGGCGGCACGGCTGTTGATGAGCCTCCCCATACGGGAGCACATCCAGCCCACCTTAAAAGCACTGCACTGGCTGCCTATAGCATGCCGGATAAGGTTCAAGGTGCTGGTGCTTACCTATAAAGCCCTATATGGCTTGGGACCTACTTACTTGAAGGACCACCTCTCTCCACATGTTCCCCAGCGAGCACTTCGGTCTGGATCCCAAAACCATTTGGTCCTCCCAGGGCTGAAGGAGGCTCGGTTGGTGGTTACAAGGGCCAGGGCTTCTTCAGTGGCAGCCCCGCACTGGTGAAACGAGCTCCTGGATAACATCAGGGCCCTGCGAGACCTCTTACAGTTCCTCAGAGCCTGCAAGACGGAGCTCTTCCACCAGGCTTTCAAGCAGAGGCCACCTAATACTTACATCTTTGGCCCTGGCTCGACTTTATCCGCCAGTCTGTGTGACCGCATACAATGGTTAACATCTGGGCGCTGCTCTGATACACCAAATTGAAGATACGCCGTCTGTATGATGTTTATGTTGTTTTATATGTTTTAATGCTTTTAAGATATTGTATATGTTACTGTTTGGTTCAGTTGTTAGCCACCCTGAGCCCGCCGTATGGCGGGGAGGGCGGGATACAAATCTCAAGAAATAAATTTTTAAAATTAACGGTGCTGTTCTGTTTGGATCAGCATCCCTCAATCAGCATTTCTGTGGATGCAAAGTTTTGCAAAAATGCAGTGCACTCTGTTGGGCAGCCATTTGAGTCAGTCTATGGTAAACCGAACAGATCGGGCAATGGACCTGTGTCGGATCATCACACTAGAAGCTTGCGGAGAAATCCTCGGCATCCCGAATGGAAACACCATACATTTTCACTGCCCCCTTCACGCTTCTGATAGAGTGGACAAGACGAGTCCATGAAAACTCACCACACAATGAAGTTGTTAGATTTTAAGGCACCACAGGGGACTCTTGTGGCTTTAACGATTACAGATTGTGGCACGTGCATCACGAGGTCATTCCAAAGTATGAACTAGGGCTGCTCTGCTATGCACACTTGGTGCTTTAAGGCAGCTTTGCTTCCAATCTACTGAACTGTGGAGTAAGCAGAACATAAGAAGAGCCCTGCTGGACCAGACCAGTGGTCGGTCTGCCTGTCTGCCTCTCTGTCTGTCTAGTTAGATTTCTTAACCGCCCTCCCCACTGGCACAGGGTTCAGGGCGATTTACAACAATTCAATACATTATAAAATAAATTAAAATCATAAAAATTCCAATATTAAAAACATTCAGAAACATTTAAACACTGAAAACTTTTAAAAACAAGATGGCAGTGCTAGCATTCAGTCATGGGGGGGGAGGTGCCAGGCAGATGTAAGGAACTGTTGCTGGCCTCAAGCAAAGGCCTGGTGGAACATCTCTGCCTTACATACCCTGTGAAAACTTTAATGAGTTGGGCAGGGCATGGATGGGTGGAAAAGGCCCTGGCCCTGGTTGAGGCCGGTCAGATATCTTTGGGGCCAGGGACCACCAGAAGATTCTTATCTGCAGATCTTAATGCCTTTCGGGGGACATTTCAGGAGAGGCGGTCCCAAAGGTATGTAGGTCCCTGACCGTTTAGGGCTTTGAAGGTAAGCACTAAAACCTTGAACCTGATCCGGTGTTCCACCAGCAACCAATGCAGTTTGTGCAGCACTAGACGTATATGTGCCCCCGTGGGGTCCCCGTAAGGACCTGCGCCGCTGCCAGTTTTGTACCAGTTGAAGCTTCTGGATTAGTTTCAAGGGTAGCCCTACATAAAGCGAGTTACAGTAGTCCAGCTTGGAGGTGATTGTTGCATGGATTACTGTGGCAAGGTCAGGGCAAGACAGATAGAGGGCCAGTTGTCTGACTTGGTGCAGTTGGAAGAATGTCCGCCGGACAACGTAGGCGATCCGGACCTCCATAGATACCGCGGGCTCCAATATCACCCCCAGACTCCTGACAGTAGGTGCCAGTGGCACCTCATCAAGGGCTGGGAGTTGGTTCCCCAATCCTGAATCACCCCACCCCCCAGACATAGAACCTCCATCTTAACTGGATTTAGCTTCAGCTGGCTTTGCTTCAGCCATCCCACCACGGCCTCCAAACCTTCAGCCAGATTTTTCGAGGTGGAGTCTGGGTGGCTGCTCATCAACAGATATAGCTGGGTGTCAGCATATTGGTGACACCCAGGGCTATTTTTAGGCAGGAAAGCACAGGAACGGAGTTCCAGCTGGCTTCCAAGTTGGCCATGCCTACAGCCCTTCCTCAGGTTCCCCAGGTGCCTCACAAGCTGCAGGGCACCTGGGAAAGCCAAGCCGATCCAGGGAAGCAAAGCCAATCCAGCCAAGCTGATCCTCAGGTTCCCCAGGCGCCCCACAGCTGCAGGACACCTGGGGAAGCCAATCCAGAAACTGCCTTCCTTCCTTTGGGTTCCCCATGCGCCCTGCAAGCCACAGGGCACCTGGGGAAGCTGATCCTGGGAGGGAGCTGCGCAGTCAAGGGTGTGGCCTAATATGCTAATGAGTTTCTGCTGGGCTCTTTCTACAAAAAAAGCCCTGGGGACACCCAAGCCCCAAACCCTGAACCAGCTGGGCAAGGGGGTGCATGTAGATATTAATCAGCATTGGGGAGAGAATTGGCCCCTGAGGCACTGCACATATCAGTGGGTGTCTAGTTGACATCTCTCCCCTTAGCGTCACCCTCTGTCCCCGACCATGGAGAAACGAGATCAGCCACTTCAAGACTGTCCTGCAGACTCCTGTGTCTAATCCAGCATCCTGTCTCACACAGTGGCCAACCAGTTCCTCTGGAGAGCCAAAAACAGGGTGTAGAGGCCAAGGCCTTCCCCTGATGTTGCTTCTTGACACTGGGGTTCAGAGGATGATTACTTCTGAATGTAGAGGTTCCTTTTAGTCACCATGGTTAGCAGCTAATGATAACCCTATTCCAGGGATGGGCAATTGTTTTGGCTCGGGGGCTACTTTGTGGGAGCGGAGGATAGCGGAGGGCCGCACCTTTTAAAATGATTACATTCATTAGTTAACTTTGCATTTCAGAAAAGGTATAAATTGTATCATAAAAATCAAAAAAATATAAATTAAATAAAATAGTGGTATCTTATTCAATTTACTTATTGTGCTAATTTCATATCATCTATAGCTGCAAGCACATTTAATTTTAGAATCAGTTTAATGAGACAAATGTACCCTATCACATCACGTGGCCGACTGTCTTGGCGGGCTGCAAAAAGCTCTGTGGCGGGCTGCGTGTGGCCCCCGGGCCGCAATTTGCCCACCCCTGGCCTATTGTCCATGAATCTATTTAATCCCCTTTTAAAGCTGTTTAAACCTGTGCCCATCTCTACATTCTCTAGCAGAAAATCCCACATTTTAATCACTCTCTGGCCGATTTCGCACTGGCCAGTTGTCTCTCGTTCTCTCCGGAATAGGGCTGCCAAGTCCAACTTGGGAAATATCTGGGGACTTTGGGGGTGGAGCCAGGAGACTTTGGGGGTGGAGCCAGGAGAAAGGAAGTGACATCATTTTGTGATGTCACATCCTGTGATGTTGCTTCCACATGCTGACACATGAACTCATGAAGTTTCCTAATACTGAATCAGGCCATTGGTCCATCAAGGTCAGTATTGACTACTCAGACTGGTAGTGGCTCTCCAGGGTCTCAGGCTGAGATCTTTAATGTCACCTATTACCTGATCCTTTTTTAGCTGAAGAAGCTGATACCTCCTGCATGTCAAGCAGATGCTTTATCACTGAGCAACAGCCCTACTGAATCCTTCCTCATCTCGGCAGAATATGAAGCACTAAGTGCTACACAAGTGCTTAATATGATTTTCATATTAAGCCACAGTGGATCGGCCCATCCAGTACAGCCCATCCAGTACAACACTCTGTGTCACAACAGTGGCCAAAAATACCAGGTACCCTCAGGAGGTCCAGCAGCGGGGCCAGAACTCCAGAAGCCCTCCCACTGTTGCCCCCCAAGCACCAAGAATTCAGAGCATCACTGCCCCAGACAAAGTGTTCCATTTAGACCTTGTGGCTAATAATAGCCACTGATAGACCTCTGCTGGATGGGGACAGAGAGAGACAGACAGACAGACAGACGGACAGAAAAAAGAAAGAACGAGGGAGAGAGAGAGAAGGAAAAAAACTGGCAGAGGCACTTACTTCCATTTAGACCTTGTGGCTAATAATAGCCACTGATAGACCTCTGCTGGATGGGGACAGAGAGAGAGAGACAGACAGACAGACAGACGGACAGAAAAAAGAAAGAACGAGGGAGAGAGAGAGAAGGAAAAGAGCTGGAAGAGAAACTTACCTTGCAAGCCACATGCAAAAGCAACCCCTTCAGTCCCTCCTTAATCTCTGGGCGACCTCTCTTGCTGTGGAAGCTCTCTTGCTGACTTCTTAAAGGGGAAATGTCTGGTGAGGCTTTTTACTGCAGGGCAGGCTCTCTGCAGACATTTCCCTTTTAAGGCAGGGCAGGGCAGACTCCGACTTCCTGCTGGCAGCCATTTTGTCCCCCGGGGGCCAATTTTGAAAAAGCGGGGGTAAGAGGTAAAAACCGGTGTTTCCCCCGCCCTACCGGGGGACTTGGCAGCCCTACTCCGAAATTTCCCCTCCCAGTTTCCTCTGGAGTATTTTCTTCATTTTCCCACTTGGAACCTCAGCCCTTTCAATATAGCGTGACAAAGGGTTTTCTCCCCAAAAAATTAGAAACTCCCACAATGGGGCAGCGCTGATGAAAGGCGGGCAAGTGGGCGTGTTTTCATTTTGGGTTCTCCCCCGGAGCAAACAGGAAAATCCTCTAAAAACAGGATTTGTTTGCTCCAGGGAAACTCCGGTGCAGCAAGGCGATACTCCAGAGCAAAACGTGAGCCCGGAGCAACTGGTGTGAAATTGACCAGAAGCTCTGGTGAAGCATGAGGGCAAACCTGGGGCAAATGCTAGTGCGAAATCGGCCTCTGTGTAAAGAAGGATTTCCTTTTGTCCATCCTGAATGAACTGCCCATCAGCTTCACTGGATGCCCTCCAGTTCAGAAGCACAACTTCGGAAGAGTGCGGGTCCTTTCCATGGAATATCCAAGCATGCTGCAAAATTCCACTTGCAGCGCCCCTTGTGGCATAGGGTGACAACTCATGGAAAATTCTTCAGTCTGAATGGTCCCAACAGAGGTTCTAATAATGCATCACTCTTCATTTGGGGAGTATAATAACGGCTTCGAGGAACTGTCAAGAGATGTACTTCTGCGTCACAAGTGACATATCCAATCCCTTGAGTAGCTGTCTTACTCATTTCGTTCACTTTCTGACACAACTTCTGTGAAGGGCAATGAAACTGATTTCTCACAAAGAAGAGAGCAAAAGAACTCCTGTGAAGAGCAATGAGACTGATTTCTCACAAAGAGGAGAGCAAAAGAGAAGCCCTGCTGCTCATATTAATGAACAAGGGGGACCTAGAAAGTCGTCTACAGTTCAGGGAATCAACATGGCCCAATTTACTGTTGTTAAGAGGATTGTGTGATAGTTGGACTGGTTTCCCTTGAAGGCCGCGTGTGTTTTTAAAACCTCTGTGTTATTTTTTATCTGTTACTGGACTCTTAACGTTTTGTGCTATGCAACTCGTAGTTGTAGTGCTACTTGCCTTGAGTCCAAGGAAATAAGTCTGGATGTAAATATTTTAAATAAATACATAAAACAAATAACATCTCCCTGCAGTTCCCAGAGATGAACAAACATTCTCTCTTTCATGTCTTTTAATACTCATTCATATTTTTGTCAACCATTTTAGTTCTCCACGGTCATCGTTGTTTCTGTACATTTGTTCGTATTGTGTATACTGAAAAAAAACTCATGAACTTTTAAACATTTTTAAAAGAATTTTGTCAAAGAGGTTCCGGAACTCTGTTCCTGCACACACACACTCAAGCCCTGCGTATTCTGCTCTGAAGAAGCGTTATGAAACAGGTGTCGAAGCAAGCTTGTCTGCAGATCTTTATGCTCTTTTACAATCCAATATTAGCAGGAGTCCTTTCGAGCAGGAGCTCGGGGGAGTGCAGCTCCGAGAGTTGGTGCCAGCCCCCCCCCCCCAGCGGGAGAATGCCTGCTTGTGTCATGGCTGCAGCAAAATGACCCCGCCCCCTGGAAAGGTCCTTGTTCCTCCGACCAGCCTTCTGAAGGCTTCAGCCACCACTGAAGCTATCCTCCCAGAATAGTGGTATTTCTGAGGCTTGGATTAGTGGCTGTCCCCTCTCTGCCAGCTCTCTCTCTCCCTCCTCTTCTCTGAGAGCAAGTTTGGTGTAGTGGTTAAGTGCGTGGACTCTAATCTGGGAGAACTGGGTTTGATTCTCCACTTGCACCTGGCTGGATGACCTTGGGCAAGCCATAGCTCTATACCAGCTGTTCTCTCAAGGACAGCTTGGGAAAGAGCTCTCTCAGCCCCACCTACCTCACAGGGTGCCTGTTGTGGGGAGGGGAAGGGAAAGGAGTTCGTAAACCACTCTGAGACTCCAAGTGAGTGAAGGGCGGGGTATAAATCCAATCTCTTCTTCTTCTTTCTTTCTTGCCTTCTGACATACTTCGGGTGATGTCAGGTGGTGTGGCATATGCAAATAAGTTATGCTAATGAGTTATGCTAATGAGCTCCTGCACCTCCTTTTCTACGAAATGACCCCTGAATATTAGTACAAGAAAGACACAAAGAAGACTTACTGTTTGTAAGAACTTTAGGTTATTGGACTGTGCTTGTCATCACTATGGAATCATTTTTTGATGTTTATTCTTGTATGAATGTACAGAAATGTATTGGCATTAATACTGATGTATTTTTTTGAAGATCTATGAAAGGGTGGTATTCTCTTCATAAATGTATCACGGTTGCCATTGACTATTTTCTAACCTCCAGATGGGGCCTGGAGAGCTCCCAGAATTACCATTGCTGTTTAGATGACACAGATCAGTTCCTCTGGAGAAAATGACTGTTTTGAAGGGTGGACTCTACGGCATTAAACCCTGCTGAGGTCCCTCCCTGAACCGTGTCCTCTCCAGGTTCCACCCCCAAATCTCCAGGACTTTCCCAACCTGGAGCTGGCATCCCTGGGGTCGTTTTGAATATAAAAACAGAGGAAAAACTTAATATGCTGCTCCAAAGTCCTTGGAGGAAGGGTGGGGAAACAGTGTGATGGATCTCTCAGGGCCTGTTGCAGCCTTGAGTCTTGACATTTATGTTTGTAAAAGCAACAAGAGGGGAGAGAAAAGAGGATTTTGCACTTGGCAAGCACACGGTCCTTTAAATGCAGCCTTGCAGACACCCAAAATATATGCCGAATTCTCAAAATATGCTGAAGCAGGAACTTTGGTTTCTTATAAAATTAGAATATATTATTTTCTCTTCGCTGGATCTGAACTCTCGTATCTCGTATGTCAAGGAATTTTTTAGAGAGAAACCTCTGGATCTTGGACCTCTCAGCGGGAGCCGTGCGTTACAGTCCTGCTGAGGCAAATCTTGCACCGGAGGAGAGAAATGTTTTCGCAGGGTCAGCTTCTAAGTCATCATTAATGTTTACAGTTTCAATCACAGCTCACATTGCTATAGTAACCCTTAAAGGCACATTCCTCCAAAAATACCAACTTGGAAGGAAAACAAATCCCTGTCATTTTATTTTTTCTCCCCTTGCCCCCTGAAAATGTCTAACAGGGTAATTGCTTCTCACGCACCTCGGTTTTTAAAGACAGGTCCAGAAGAATGCTGGGCTCTTGTTCGAGGGTTTTATAGAATATATGGAATGGAAGGTAGAAGGTCCCAGACAAAGGTCTTTTTTAGAAATACAACTGTTGTTCCCCTCAGTGAGAGAAGAATGTGAAACGGTTCCAGGGGGTTACTAATATTCCTGGCCAAGCAATGTTCTCTTTCCTTCTCTCTCTCTCTCTCTCAGTTTTATGAGGTATTTGGCAGCTATTACCACAGTAGCTAGGTGGGTACCAGCTTACAGCCAAGGGAGAGAGAGAGATGGGGACATTCTCTTTCATTTCCTCAGAGTTTTTTTGAGTCCTTTTTTATCTCACCCTTCTTTCTTGGGGAAGCACACAGGTTCTCCCTTCCTGCATTTTCCCCTCACAACAGTCCTGTGGGTAGGCTTGCCAGGCCTTGCACTGATCACCTACCCCTGATCCCAGCTGCTATGTGAGAAAAATAAAAAACGCTACCGGCCTCTGTGCCAGTACACTTTGGGGCACCTGGAAATGACAATGGATAGTTCTAGGAATAGCCGGAAATGATGGTTTTACACAGGGGTCCTTTCGTAGAAAAAGAGGTGCCGGAACTCATTAGCATAACTCATTAGCATATGCCACATCCCCTCACATCACCAGAAGTGTGTCAGAAAGGGAATGTCAGTTTCAGCCCCATTATATACTGTGAGCCATTGAAATCAATGGCAAAAACTCATAGGGTATATGAGGGGTTGGAGGAAAGGGGGTTTGAGGGAGAGGCTCCAAACTTGCAGGGTAGCTGCTGGGGCCTCTCCTCGAAATACCCACTAAGTTTCAAGAAGATTGGACCAGGGGGTCCAATTCTATGGGCCCCCAAACAGATTGTCCCATCCCCTCCATTGTTCTCTATGGAGGGAAAAAATGTTAACTTTTTTCCTACCATAGAGAACAATGGAGGGAATGGGGGCAACCTGTTTGGGGGCCTGTAGAATTGGACCCCCTGGTCAAATCTTTTTGAAACTTGGTGGGCATTTCAAGGAGAGGCCCCAGCAGCTACCCTGCAAGTTTGGAGCCTCTCCCTCAAACCCCCTCTCCTCCAGTGGCTTTTAAAATTGCAGCCGAATTTCGGCAGCAATTCGGCGGCAAACTGAATCAGATTAGAGAATCTGATTCAGCCCATGGCTGCCCTACTGGCCAGTCCTGAGCTGGCGGAGCTTTGCTCCGCCTTGCTCCGGCCCCAATGGACCCCTGGTTTTATAACAGAGTTTTCAGTAATTCCTAGAGTTTGTACTCAGAAATGACAGTGATTTTATCACTGTCACATGTCCCCATGCCCCGCCTTATTTTAGGATTGCCAAATCCTACCTTAGCTGCAGTCGGGGGAGTCCTGGGCATCGTGTCGGGCACACTGGGGGCAGGATAGAGCATCCCCTTGCAACATGCCCGATGCAATGATGTCACCTCTGGGTGATGTCATTACACCGGGCACATCTCCGCAATCCTGGCAATTTGGGGGTGAGGTTCCTCCTGGCGGCCCGATCCAGGCCAGCGGTTAATGGACCCATTGAGCAGGGGTTTCCCCGCCCCCCGGGGGGACCTGGCAACTCTACCTTATTTATATTTATTTATTAAAACATTTACATCCCATCTTTGGTTCAAGGCTAACAATAATAATTAAAAACATTTTTTTAGGTTAGAACCAAAATAAAACAACAAACTACAAATCTCTCCATCTCTCCCCCCTTAAAAGATGCCTGCCATTCAAACCCCCTAAAAAGCCCTGGCAAACAAGGAGGTCTTGCAGGTTTCCTGACGATAAGCAGCCGGCAGCAGGGCTCTGTGCTATCCAAGTGCCTGGATGTGGTAGTCCAATGGTGAAGGGGGAGCTGGCTGAAGTTGAATCCATCCAAAATGGAGGTCATGTGGCTGGGAAAGACTGAGATGCTAGCTGGAGGGTAACTCCCGAGACTCAGTGGTATCCAGCTGACAGTTGTAAACTCTGTAAAGAGCCTCGGGGTGTGGTTGGAGTCGGCACTATCATTGATAGCAAGGGTCCATGGCATTTTTTTCCTCTATGCCAGGCCTGCCACCTGGCTCCTTATTTGTCTTGCCACACTGATCCATGCAACAGTCACCTCCAGACTGGACTACTGTAATTCGCTCTATGTAGGGCTACCCTTGAAAATGCTTCGGAGACTGCAGGTGGTCCAGAATGAAGCTGCCAGGCAGGGCCTCCGGGGAGGGGGGGGCAGCAGGGCCATTTGGCCCAGGCCTGACATTCTCAGGGGGCCTCACATTTACACTTTTGACATTAAATCACATGTTAAATAAAAATGGGAACATTTATTACAAAGTCTTACAATATTCTTTTTCTTATTGTATTAAATGTAAACATTTAAAATATAATACTGCTAATTCTGTAACATTGTTTTCGTACTTCTTCATTTTTTAATTTACTGGGGGGGGCTCAAAAATGGAAGTGACCGGGGCCTCTCTTGGCTAGGGTTGCCAGCCTCCAGGTGGGGTCAGGAGATCTCCCACTTCTACAACTGATCTCCAGCTGACAAAGAGCAGCTCCCCTGGAGAAAATGGCTGCTTTGAAGGGTGGGCTCTATGGCATTGTACCAAGTTGAGGCCCCTCCCTTCCCCAAACCCCTCCCCCTCCCAGATTCACCCCCAAAGTCTCCAGGTATTTTCCAACCCCGAGCAGGCAACCCTACTCTTGACCTCTGTGAAGGCCTGCTACCAGGTTGCTGACTAGAACATCATATTACTCCAATTCTGCACCAGCTGCACTGGCTACCATTTAGTCTCCAGATCCAATTAAAGGTGTTGCTGTTAACCTTTAAAGCCCATAACAGTCTGGGACACTCATACCAATGGGACCACCTCTCCCGTTACAACCCATGCATTCCCTTCAGTCATCCTTAAAGGGCCTTTTGCAGATGCCCTGCCCCAGGATGGCATAGTTAGCTGTCATCTGGGGAAGGGCCTTCTCAGTTGTGGCCCCCACTGTATGGAATACACTCTCAGATGACACCCTTGCCCTGCCGGACTTGTTTAGTTTCCGTAGGGCATGTGAGGCCGAATTGCTTGGGTTGGCCTTTGGAAGGTAATCCACATGCCTGGGTTGTTATTCTTAGTGGTATGGTGCTAGCCACATATTTTAATAGCCTTAACATTTTAATATTAACATGTTATATTTGTTATTGGGTTTTATGTTGTTTTTACCTTATTTTTATGGTTTTAATGTCGTAAATTGCCACAAGAGCCTTTGGGTGCGCAGCAACTAAAAAAATCTAATAAATAAAAAATAATAATACATGCCACAAACACAAAAGAAGTTCAATCTATTTATGCTTTCACATGCATTCAGATTTGGATTATATCTATATTAGATCGTGTTCTCTGTTTATATTTGTGTCTGCATTATATAAAGTGATTGAGATTTGTGGAAGGAAAGCTCTTTGTGTCTCCGAGCATTTTTGTGGATAACTAGTTTTCAACAAACAAGTGTGTTCAAAGTGTGGAATAATAATAAACTCCTTACTGATTTATGTTCTGGAATCTTTTCCTTATACAAAAGGTTTCAAGCTGGGGTTATAAGAGACTCTACAATGCTGTGCTTCGGGTATCAGACTAGGATCTGTTGTCCTGAAACCAGCTGCTCCCACCTCCTTGATGTTATTGTTCAGTCATCTTCATGACCCCATGGACCATATCATGCCAGGCCCTCCTGTCTTCTGTCATGTTCCGGAGTTTGCTTAATTTCATGTTTGTTGCATCAATGACACTGTCTAACCATCTCATCCTTTGCTGTCCCGTTCTTTGACCTTCAATCTTTCCCAGCATCAGGGTCTTCTCCAGTGAGTGCTCCCTTCTCATTTGGTGTCCAACACAGGCATCAACTAAGGGGGGGGGGCTCAAGCCACCCCCAAAATTTCCCGGGGGGGAGGACTGAGCCCCCCCCGGAAAACAGAGCGCCCGCCACCGCGCATCCCCGGGCCCTTCCTAGGGCCGCCGTCGTTTCTCTCTCTCTCTCTCTCTCTCTCTTCCCACCCACCCCGCCCTGGCTGCCTCCATCCCTTCCTCCCTCCATCCGTCCAGGGGCCAGCTAAGCAAATGCCCAGCTGGCCCCTGGACGGATGGAGGGAGGGACGGAAGCACGAGTGGCCAGGCAGGGGGGGAGGCAGCGGCGGTGGGGACATGGTCCCGGTGTGCGTGTGTGCAAAGCATGCATGCACGAGCCCCCGCCCCCCCCAGATTTTAAAACTCGACACCCCTGGTGGCCAAAGTATTTGAGCTTCAGCTTCAGGATCTGGCCTTCCAGGGAACAGTCAGGGTTGATTTCTTTTAGGATTGACTGATTTGCTCTCCTTGCAGTCCAAGGGACTCTCAAGAGTCTTCTCCAGCACCATAATTCAAAAGAATCTATTCTTTGGCGCTCAGCCTTCCTTATAGTCCAACTCTTGCAGCCATACATCACTACTGGGAATACCGTGGCTTTGACCATACGGACTTTTGTTGGCAGGGTGATGTCGCTACTTTTTGTTACACTGTCTAGGTTTGCCATCGCTTTTCTTCCAAGGAGCAGGCGTCTTTTAATTTCATGGCTGCAGTCACCATCTGCAATGATCTTGGATCCCAGGAAGGTGAAGTCTGTCACTGTTTCCACAACTTCCCCTTCTACTTGCCAAGGAGTGATGGGGCCGGATGCCATGATCTTAGTTTTTTTGATGTTGAGTTTCAAGCCAACTTTTGCACTCTCCTGTTTTACCCTCAGCAAGAGGCTCTTCACTTTCTGCCATTAGAGTGGTACTGTCTGCATATCTGAGGTTATTGATGTCCTTTCCAGCAATCTTAATTCCAGCTTGTGATTCATCCAGGCCAGCATTTCACATGATGTACTCTGCATATAAATTAACTAAGCAAGTAACCTCTTAGTTTCCTGCTAATAAATGGATGCTGTTTTGAAAACACCCATCTCTGCTGTGTGAACCTAAGAGCAGGTACCTGAGTGAGTACCCTATCCCTGATCTGCAGGCAAAAGGGAACATCACAGCCGCCACCAGTTCTGACTCACTTCCCCACCTCCCCCACTCCAGTTCTAGTTCCCCTCTCCGTCACTGCCTGCTCACCTTTCTCTCCCATTGGTTCTGGCTCATGTTCCGCCTTCACCAGCTCCTCTTCCTGCTGGCCACCTCCTTATCCTCACTGTAGTTCTGTGCACCCAGTTTTCATACACCATTTTGTAGCAACCCTAAAATGCTGCTCAAATGGATGGCTTTTGGTGGGTGGGGACTGCAGTGACATCTGCACATTAATAGAAACCTAATATCCAACTCACGAGAAGTTATAGGTCCTCCCTTTTCTGTGCTAAGCAGACCTTATCTGGAGTTCTGTGTCCAATTCAAGGCACCGTGTTTTAAGAAAGGGGCAGAAAAAGTGGAACAGGTTTGGAGGAGGGCAGTATAGATGGTAGGAATAGGGTTGCCAACCTCCAGGTGGGATATCAAACAAACACTATGATAAAAATGACAATAACATTTAATAAATCTTATGAACATCAAATTAGATTACCATTGAAACTTACAATATTACTAAGGAAATTCTAACATTTTCCAGGAAAAGTCCATCATTTTCAATGAGCACCAGTTATACACTCATTTCACCAATCTTCCTCAGGAGCAATACTATTTAATGAAAAGGTGTCAGCCTCTTGATACAGCTTAACTTCTTTTTTTACTTTCTTCAAATTTTTACAGCTTAAATCCTTTTTAACTTTCTTCATATTATCTTCTGGTTCCATTTTCAAATTATTACAGCTTAACTTCTTTTCTGCTTTCATCAAATTATCCTAGAACAAACATGGTTATTTAGAATGGAGAGAAACATGAAGCTGAATGGAATATTGTTTTGTTATAATTTTTGAAATAATTAATAATTTTTAATTTACTTTTAGTGCCATTTGAAGTATGTAAATTAGGAGCAAGCCAGTTAATTTATTTCTGAAAGTAGCAACCAGTGTTTGTGTCTGTGTGTGTGTTTGTGTGTGTGTGTGTGTGTGTGTGTGTGTGTGTGTGTGTTTTGCTGGCTCAATTGCCCTCTAGTTATTCATGGTAGAAGCTCCTCACTCCTCTTTTGTCATGGCTAGAAGACTTATTTTTAAATAAATGTGTTTAAGTATATAAGCTTTTGTATAATGGACACATCCTTCACCATCATTGGAAACTGGTCCAAGACAGAATCTCATTAAACAGTGAGCCCCTTTAAGGTAACAATCAGGTTGGAGAAAAGGTCTGTGATGTGGGAAGTCCATGAAGGGAGGAAGTGGATTGTGCCTACCTCATTCTCCATACACAGATCCAAATATATACATCATTAGAATTAATCATTAGATGAACCTTGAATTTTTGGTGTATATGAAATCTATGCACATTCAACAGTTATGCCTGTAGATACTGCACTTGTTTGGATTAAAGTAGGGGTCCCCAACCTTTCTGAGCCCATGGACACATTTGGAATTCTGATACAGCATGGTGGGCGCAGCACCAAAATGGCTGCCACAGGAGGCAGAGCCAATCACAAAATGGCTGCTGCAGCTTAACTTCAGTAACATGGTACAGATCCTTGTGCTGTGGTGGCAGCTGCTGCCAAAGCAACATTTAAAAACATCTGCACAGCCAATCAAATCTCCAGTTGTCAGTTAGAAGGTTTGATGGGCAAAAGTCCTACCTGGCCCCACCCACCTCCTAAAAACACTTGGCAGGTGCCAGAACAGGTGTCAGAAGGCAGCATGGTACCCACAAGTACCACATTAGTAGGGACCCCTGGATTAAAGCACGGAACTTAAGAGAAAAACACTGAGGACTGTAAATATGTTATTCACTGATGAATAGCCTGGTAAAATCACAACAGGGGTAAGGGGGGGATATCTCTAATTTCCCATCTTTCTCAACCTGTTACAGCCACTATCAGAACCATCAGACGTGTATACTATTCCAGACCCATTTCAAACATTCATGATCTTTTGAAACTTGAAGGATTAAGAGATTTGGGAACTTACAGGGTGTAGTTACATCAAGCATCAACGGGGCCTTGGACACTGTCACAACAGTGACAATGAGTCATGGTGTCGTCTAACGAATGGTACACAAGAAGTTTGTCATAATTAATACGTGGGGGGGGACAGAAGTCTGAGAGAACAAGTCGGTCTGTTAACTTCATTCTAGGAAAGTGAGTGGACTAACAATGAAATGATTCAGCAGAAACAGATAATGCTGAGTGTGGTCTTGACCATTCTGAAGAAAAGAGCATTTCTGGCTAGTTGGCAGAACTGCCAAAAATCTCCTCAGGTCAGTTTAGAATCTCTGTATTTATGAGCTTTTTAAGTGAGATTCTTGGTGGGGGAAAGAAACTCTTCTGTTGCTGAGAGTTCTGTCTCTGTTCGTAATATTGCATGCACAATTATGAGGGTGACTCTAGGTGCCTTATCATATCGCCCCCACTGGGAATTGTAGGACCCAGCACCTTGAAATCAAATATACTTAGGGAAAGAGGGTGTTAAATCTGTATGTGAGGCAGCAGCCATGTAAACAGTTGGAAAGACCAATGGAAAGAACTGGCACAGATGTAGGAAAGCTCCTCATCAGACAACAATCTGTTAGTAAAAGGGTTTAGAAGGGTATAACTCAGCTGAGGATCCCATTGATACATCAGAGAAAGTAATGAAGAAGAAGATTGGATTTATACCCTGCCCTTCACTACCCAAAGGAGTCTCAGAGCGGCTTACAATCTCCTTTCCCTTCCCCTCCTCACAATAGACACCCTGTGAGGTAGGTGGAACTGAGAGAGCTCTGACAGAACTGCTCTTGAGAGGACAGCTCTAAACGAACTGTGACTGACCCAAGCTGGCTGCATGTGGAGAAGTGAGGACTCACCTGGTTCTCCCAGATTAGAGTCTACCGCTTTCAACCACTACTCCAAATGAGAGTTTCATCTAGGAAAGAAAGTTTAATGAGAGTTTCGTCTCAGAAAGGGGCTAATATTAAAGAACTTCTTTCTACTGCAAAGCAACCCAATCAGCTTGACTATACGTGTGCAGAAACTTTAAAACAAAATCCTAAATTGAAGAAGTTCTGGGCCAAATTCCCAGGACAACTGACGTTATAAATTGGACAACTTAACAGCTGTCAACTTTGGCAACATCTGTACTGGCAAAAAAATGTTGTCATTGGATGGTAGCTTTCACTGTCAAAGTGTATCAAAGAGTGAAGTTGATTTATTGCCTAGTGGAAGCAGAATTTCCAATTGAATAATCCAGATTTCTTCAGGCCAAATCAGCCGTGAGTAGGAGGAAGAAGAGATTGTTTAACTGGAACGCGCAGACACTGGGCAACCTAAACTTCCAATAACTAGAGATGAATATACGATCGTATGTTGTTCAAAATTACACCATGTGCCCATCTACCTATTTTGGCTAGCTCTGACTGACAGCAGCTCTCCAGGGTCCCAGTCACAGAAAGACTTTCCCCCAACATTATGACCGATTTCCCACAAACTGATTTCTCAAAAAAACAAGGATTGTGAAGGCCCGGGGGAAATTGGGGGATGCTGCGGGTCAAAACACGGCCCCACAGCAAGTAGTGGGAAATTGACTAATGCAATCAGGGGAAAGAGAAGAGCCATTTCGGAGCAGCTGCTTGTGGGAAATCGGTCCATCTGTCAGAGTTCCTTAAACAGGAGATGTCAGAGATTTATCCTGGGTCCCTCTGCAAGCAAAGAATGAATTCTGCCATTGAACTATAGCCATGCAGTTGCCAGTTCCTGGCAGTCTCAGAACCTCGGAGTGGGGCATGGGGAAGGGAAGCATTGTGCAGCATGACATCATTTCCAGGTAAAAACCATAGAGACTGGGAAAATTCCTAGAGCATTCCGGATATGGCAGCTGGAAATGATGTCACAGCATCTGCAACATCATTTTTCCCTGCAAGAGTTAAGCCCATATAGCCATCATCTGCTGCCTGAACAGTAGCCAAAGACCACTTGTGGTCAGTGTTCCCACTAAGCTGAGTTAGTGTGAGCTAGCTCAGAGTTTTTTAGCCTCCAGCTCTCACATTTTTGTCTTAGCTCAGGAAGGATGGCTCCAGAGCAAACTAATTTATGCAGTAGCCAAATCGCTCGCTCACAACTTTAATGCCAGTAACTCACAAAGTAGAAATTTTGCTCACAAGACTCCACAGGTTAGAGGGAGCATTGCTTGTAGTTATGTTTGTGGGTCACTTGCCTGAAGCACATATGAAAGACAGCACACTTGTAACATTTTGAGCAATCTGTTGACCAATCTGCAACTGGCCATATATATTTCCCACCTTGTAACATGTCTGGAGGGATGAGATACTGATGTAAAATGGCATACATTTTGTGTTCTATTCATTTTCTTTTTAAAAAATCCTAATCTAATATTTGCTATATGGAAGAGTGACTCTTGTTCCTGCAAAGTTATCTTTCAGCACACCTACGGTGCCACCCTAAGCAGAGTTATACCCTTCCAAAGTCCCTTGATGTCAATGAATTTAGAAGGGTGCAATGCTGCTCAGGATTACACTGCAGGACACATTTTACTTGCAGTGAGAATGCAGCACCGCAGGCTTGTAACTTTTGCTGCTGCTTCTTGAAGGTTAAGATGGTCTAAACTGGTTATTATTCCACTCACTGGGATTTCGTTTTGCATGAAGATTATCAATGGGGAACACATGTGTAAGCATTTGCCTGTGACAAGAATCCTTCATATGCCAAGATGTCTTGTTTTAAATCAGGAGTGCGCTGGAACAGCAATAACAGTTTCTGAAAAATCTACTGGGGTGGGGGGGAAGTGGCAGCTAATCCACTCTGGATATTTCCCTCCAGAGTTGACAGTCTGTTATTAAAGCATGATTTTATGAAAGCAAGATTTATTTTATTTTAAGAAATAAATCTCGGGGTTGTCACTGAGAGCTTGATGAAAATATCAGCCCAGTACAGAGCAGTGGTGAAAAAAGGCAAACTCCATGCTGGGGATTATTAGGAAAAGGATTTAAAATAAAATAGCCAATATTGTACTGGCCTTATATAAAGCCATTTGGAATAAAATGCACAGTTCTGGTCACCACATCTCAAGAACAGATTCTGTAGACCTCAAAAAAAGTACAGAAGAAGAAGAAGAAAATCCAGCTGCAAATTCTATTGTACTGCATTGAGAGTACATTATCCAACAACACATGAAAGCAGTCCAAGGTGAATAAGGGGTTGGAGCACCTTTCCTATGAGGAAAGGCTGAACAGTCTGAGACTTCTGAGTCAGGGTGGGAACAAGGGGAGAGATGACAGAGGTTTAAAAAAATATCCATGGGGTGGAGAAAGTGGATAGAGAGAACTTTTCCTCCTTGTCCCATAATATTAGAACTTAGGGGCACCCTTTGGAGTTGTTGGGCAGTAGATCCAGGAGTCACGTTATGAGAAGACAAAAGTCATTGGAAAGGACCATAATGCTAGGAAAAGTTGAAGGCAGCAGGAGATAGATTGACTCAGTCAAGGAAGCCATGGCTCTCAGTTTGCAAGATATGAGAAGGATATTAACAATAGGACGTTCTAAAGGTTATTAATTGATAGGGTCACCATAAGTCAGAAGTGGCTTGACAGAACACACAGAGAGACAGAGAGAATCAGGATGGACGAAAGGAAATGTTTATTTACACAACAAGTGATTAAATGTTGAATTCGCCACCAGAGGATGTGATGATGGCCATTAGCACAGATTGCTTTAAAAGGGGATGAGACATATTCATGAAGCATAGGCCCATCAATGGCTACTAACCCTAATGACTACAGGGAATCTTCACATCTAGAGACAGCAAAGCTGTGGATACCAGTGCTTGGAGGCAACAGCAAGGGAGGAGTAGGACTCTCTTGCCCAGTTTGTTTGTTCTCCAGGGCAACAAGTTGGCCACTGCATGAGAGAGTATCACTGATCTGATCAAACAGCATCTTTGATGTTCTTCAGATATTACTGAAATGTACAATCACTGCCCTGTTGCTGGTGCCTTTGTAGGGTCTGTTAGAACCTCCAGTATTGCCGACTTCAAACATATTCACATCCACAGAAAGGGGTCAGAAACACATGACTCATGAATGAACGGCAACTTGATGTTCTAACAGATGATCACTTTCCGCATTACAGGGTCTGCCTGTTCAGAGGAATTACTTGTGTCACGTCCTTTGGTCTGGTTCCTCTTTATCAACTTTTTTTTGGGTGGTTTCTCAGTAGAACTTTATTTTAGCCAGGGAAGCTGTCACAAATGCCAAATGAAGGGATGATACAAAATGAGATTGCCCAGAGGCACAGGTGATGAACCACAGTTGCCCTGTGCCCATCTGGGAGAAGGACCTGCAGATGAACAACCATGGTACACTAACCCTGTTCAACAGGTGTACTGTCCACCCGCATATAAGAAAACAGGATTGCACCTTCCCAGTCTCCATTCATACTGCCAGACATTTGCAGGAAGTCCTGCAGTCAACACATATGGACTTTGTATGTGCGAGTGGGGATTTGCATTCAAAGCATTTCCCATCATGCATAAGAAGCTTCAAGATAGATTTGTATCCACTGAGGGCTCTTTACAGACATTCATCTGTATGTATAGTTTTAGATTCTAGCAGAAGTCTCTGCTAATTATGGAAGGAGGGCAATGTTAGCTGACTCCCCCTTCCCACTGCAGACCTATGACTGACCCCCTTTTGATGCCTGTGGGTCCCATCATGTCCCGCTAAGGAGCAGCATTTTGGAGAGCATTTCAGGCTGCAGCAGGGGAAGATGAGGAAGTCCCGTTATATCACCAGCTGAAAAGCCTTTTGTTAGCACAGATTTACCGCACATTGTTTGGGTCTCACATGATAGGATGGCACAGCCTTCTTACCCTCTTTTTGACACACAGAACTCACCCATGCTGGGTAGAGGGACTGCAGAGAGTTGGAAACTCTAGAGAAAGTACTTTGGACAAACAGCCAAAGAGAACAAACATAGAGTGAACATAAGAGAAGCCAATGTTGGATCAGGCCAACAGCCCATCCAGTCCAACACTCTGTCACACAGTGGCCAAAAATACCAGGTGCCATCAGGAGGTCCACCAGCAGGGCCAGGACACTAGAAGCCCTCCCACACACACACCCAGCACCAAGTATACAGTGTATCACTTGCCCCTGACTGAGAGTTCCTATCTATACCTTGTGGCTAATAAGCCACTGATGGACCTCTGCTCCATATGTTTATCTAATTCCCTCTTGTAGCCACCACTACCTTCTGTGGCAGTGAATTCCATATGTTAATCACTCTTTGGGTGAAGAAGTACTTCCTTTTATCTGTTCTAACCCGACTGCTCAGCAATTTATTTATTTATTTATTTATTAGTTTCATTTATATCCCGCCTTGTCAGTTATACAACCGACTCAAGGCGGCTAACAACTATAAAATCATAAAAACAAATTTACAATTTAAAACATCGACATTTAAAACAACCCTAAATAAATACCACAAGATGGTGACTTCTTAGCGCTCCGGTGAGTAGCTGCAATGGGGTGCGATCAATAGGGCCAGGAAGATGGTATAATCAGCTTTCTCCCCAGCGGTGGCCCCTATTTAAAAGCCTGGCGGAAGAGCTCCGTCTTGCAGGCCCTGCGGAACTGCAACAGATCCCGCAGGGCCCTGATGTTATCCGGGAGCTCATTCCACCAGTAAGGGGCCGCCACCGAGAAAGCCCTGGCCCTAGTGCAAGACAACCGGGCATCCTTTGGACTGGGGCAAGTCAGGCGGTTTTGGGTGCCCAACCTCAGTAGCCTCTGGGGCCTATATGGGGAAAGGCGGTCCCTCAAGTAGGCAGGCCCCTGACCATACAGGGCTTTAAAGGTTAACACCAGCACCTTGAACCTGATCCGGTATGCTATAGGCAGCCAGTGCAGCCGCTGCAGCACAGGCCAGATGTGGTCCCGCAAAGAGAGACCCATCAAGAGCCTGGCCGCAGCATTCTGCACCAGCTGCAGCCTCCGGATCTGAGACAAGGGCAGCCCCAAGTAGAGAGCGTTACAGTGATCAAGACGTGAGGTGACCATAGCATGGATCACTGTAGCTAGGTCTTCGCATTCGAGGAAGGGGGCCAACTGCCTAGTCAGCCGTAGATGGAAAAAGGCTGCGTTGGCAGTGGCTGCTACCTGGGCCTCCATCATTAGAGAGGAGTCCAGGAGCACACCCAAACTCCTGACCCTCGGAGCTGGCACCAATGGCGCCCCACCGAAGGACGGAAGTGGGTGCCCTAACCCCGTTCCGGTCCGACTCAAGCACAGGACCTCCGTCTTCAGAGGATTCAATTTCAGTCGACTCAGTCTAAGCCAGCCCGCAACCTCCTGCAGCGCTCGTTCCAGGTCATCTGGGGAGGAGCTGGACCGGCCGCCCAACAACAGATAGAGCTGGGTGTCATCCGCATATTGATGACACCCCAGCCCATGCCTCCGGACAATCTGGGCAAGGGAGCGCATATAGATGTTAAATAACATCGGGGTTATTTAACTCATTGAGTGCCCACGAGTTCTTGTATTGTGAGAAAGGGAGAAAAGTGCTTCTTTCTCTACCTGCTCTGTCCCATGCATAATCTTGTAAACCTCGATCATATCACCCCTCAGTCGCCGTTTCTCCAAGCTAAAGAGCCCCAAGCACTTCAACCTTTATGTTGTTGAAGGCTTTCACGGTCAGAGTTCATTAGTTGTTCAATGATAAATAATGCAGTTTCAGTCCGCTTCAGAGACTGTTTGCAAGTGGATTTTGCCATTTTACACAGTAAAATCCCATTTGCAAAGTGCACTGAAAGTGGATTGAAAGTGCATTATTTAGTGTGTGGGAAAGCATCTATTGTTACAGCATAGTGCTAACACTGACCTGCTCGAAACCCTTACAGCTGTTCCACCTCAGGACAAAGACTCTGCCATAGATCTTCCAACCATGGATGCAAGGGCACTGAACCCCAAAGAGGTTACACTGGGAGGGAGACCTGCTACCTCAATTGCCCCCCTTGCAACATATGCCTATTGCTCAACAACCCCTCTCCTTTAAATAATTGCTAGTAGTGTCTTTCACAGGTAGAATGTATACGGAGCAGAAGGGTGGGGGCTGCAGACAACTAAAGGTAGGACAAGATAGAGATTTATAAAATTGTGCATGTAGTAGATAAAGTAGATAGAAAACCTTTTCTCCCTCTCTCATAATATTAGAGTTTGGGGAACCCCATGAGGATGATGGGCATTTGAGTTTGGACAAACGAAAGAAACTATTCATTGAGTAATTAAAGGGTGGAATTAATCAACCATGGATATAGCGAGCACAGACAGCTTTAAAAGAGGATTAAGCAGGTTCACGGAGGGCAAGTCCATCAATTGCTAACGGCCACAGTGGCTAATGGGAATCTTCACATTCAGAGTCAATAAACCTCTGAAAACCAGTGCTACAATGATGTAATATCAGGAGAAGGCCTTGGCCTCTCCAACCTGTTTGTTGGCCTTCCAGGGGAACTGGTTGACCACTGTGTGAGGCAGAATGCTGGACTAGATGGACCACGGGTCTGATCCAGCAAGGGTCTTTGTATATTCTTCTGGGCACTCCTTGGAGATATGCTGGACATTACTCCACTGTTGGTTATGATGTTATGCCAATGTAACCCCATACAGAAGTGGAGGAAATGGTGCACAAAAACATTTCTGAATGAACATCCGCCATCCCAACCAGTACTACAGGCCAAACATTCCTGCCTTGCAGGATTGTCCAGAGGAATTAATAGAAACAGGTGAATAAACAGCAGCTGGAGTTCTAATGCCACTCTTTAGAAGAAACAGGCAATTATTAACCCAGTGACCACACTGTGTGATCGACAGATGAATCCCACCAAGTTGAAACCCTCTAGATGGAGGCAGGAAGTATAAGATCTGGGAGAGCATTTAGGTGGCTCACATCATGTACAGACTGCTTGAGCCCACATGCTGTTTGTTGCAACTGCGAACACTGCTGTCTTTGCATCTCTTTACAGCAATGGCCTTTAGATAGTTAGCCCCAAACTCCATATTCAGAACCATCTTTCCAGAGAAGAGAAGAAGAAGAAGAAGAAGAAGAAGAAGAAGAAGAGATTGGATTTATACCCTGCCCTCCACTCCCCAAGGGAGTCTCAGAGCGGCTTACAAACTCCTTTCCCCTCCCCTCCCCACAACAGACACCCTGTGAGGTAGGTGGGGCTGAGAGAGCTCTTTCCCAAGCTGTCCTTGAGGGAACAGCTGGTACAGAGCTATGGCTTGCCCAAGGTCATCCAGCCAGGTGCAAGTGGAGGAGTGGGGAATCAAACCCGGTTCTTAACCACTACACCAAACTGGCTCTCAATAGAGCTGTAATGTGATGGCTTTCATAAGAACTTAAGAAGAAACCTGCTGGAGCAGACCAAAGCCAGCCATTTAAGCCAGCATCCTGTTTCCCACAGTGGTTAACCAGGACGACAACGCCTCTAGGAAGACAACCAAGGTCTCATGAAGACAATGGCTTTATCCTGCTGCAAATGAATGTGAAGGTTTCAATTAGCCAGCGTGACATCTCATCTTATCAAGACATAATTACCACATTATTCAACATCTTGCCAGAGATGTTTATGGTCCTGTAACCCTCGTGCCAGGAACCGCGATGACTCACCTGAGAAGGCAGAATCGTTCCTTGGCAGAGTCCAGACTGCCGGCACCCCAGGATCCAGAACACGTGGGAGTTTGGCACAAGACCTCACCACAAGCGTGGTGCAAGTTGGGTCTAGCCTTTTTGGGGGGGGGGCTGGCATGCACAAAAGAGAATGTGCCAGACTTCTGCCAGGACCACAGGGATGAGGCTGATCATAACTTGCCACCTCCAGGCTTATGGTTGTCACAGGCAACTAATCTAGGTACTGTTTACAAGCCCAGCATTTTTATAAAGGGAACAGGGCTGTAGTGTAATAGCACTTCTTTATAAGAAGGAATGGGACTGTAGTCTGTCTTCAAGGCTTATTGTATGTTTTAATCCTCCTTTTATTGCATTGTCTTCTGCTTTTGTAATTCCATTTAATGCATTGTTTATGATATATTGCATATGATTCCATTTCCTTTATACACTGTGTTTCTAATTTTTGTAATCCTAGTCCTATTGCATTGTTAATTGGGTGCCTCACCCTGTTTAATTACATTGTTCTATATAGCCTTGAGTCTCAGCGGGGAGAGTGGGCTGTAAATAAATAAGCAAAATTCTGTTTGTACAAAACTTCCCCACTGCTCCCTCCCCTCCTACCTGTATCTTCCCCCGAATTATAAATTCACCACATCATAATTGCTCTTATTCATTCAACAAGCCTCCTCTGCAAAATCCCCCTGTATACTAATTTTCTGTGATTATTATTATCTGCTTTAAAAGCTTTTTAATTGTTTGAAATAAGTCTATCTTTAAAAAAAATAAAATCTTGTTATCACACGTAACGTAATATTGAAGCATGCTGCACCAGTATCTTATATTCCCCAGTAACAACAGATGGTGCACACAGTCCAAATGTACACAGAGTGGCATGTACACAATTCCCACTGTATTCAGTCAGTGTGTGATAGATGGATCATGTCCAGTGTGACTGGCTTTTGTTCGTTTCACTGCAGTCTGAAAACGTGTCAGATCCTCAAAACCATTTTGCAGAAAGAGTTCTTCCACTGGTTTCCATGGGATTACTTTGAAGTAACCTGACCTGGATAGCCCAGGCTTGCCCAGGGCTAGTATTTGGATGGAAGCCCACCAAGGAATACCAGGGTTGTGACGCGGAGGCAGGCGTCATGACATGGAGGCATCTCTGAACGTCTCTTGCCTTGAAAACCCTACTGGGTTGCCATAAATCAGCGGTGACTTGATGGCAGCAACAACAACTTTGAAGCAACTAGCGAGAGGTTTCCAGCCAGACATTGTAAGCCAGAATAAAGAGCACACCTTTGTTTCCTCATTGTGAGTGATCAAAAATAGTAGAAGTAGGTGATCTTACAAAGATTTGGGGAATAAACTAGAGGGTGAGTCTCTATATGTTCTGCAAATAATGTCTAGCACATAAGAACATAAGAGAAGCCAACGCTGGATCAGGCCAATGGCCCATCCAGTCCAACACAGTCACACAGTGGCCAAAAATACCAGGTGCCATCAGGAGGTCCACCAGTGGGGCCAGGACACTAGAAGCCCTCCCACTGTTGCTCTCCCCCCAAGCACCAGGAATACAGAGCATCACTTGCCCCAGACTGAGAGTTCCTATCTATACCTTGTGGCTAATAGCTACTGATAGAAGACCTGGTTTTCAGTGTGGGGAAGAAGTATTCAGATGTGGTATTTTGAGGTCCTTGGACAAGCCTCAGTCCATTGGCTGCAAAATAAAAGCAGTATCTCTCTCCCACACTAAATTGTTGTGGAAGACAAAATAAACAGGGAGAGCACCTATGGCTGAGTGTTAGAGCATCCACTGGGCATGCAGTAGGTCCCAGTTTCCATCCTCAGCATCTCCAACTACAAAAATCAGGTGGCAGGTGCTATGAGAGACCTCTTCCTGAGACCCTGAAGAACTGCTAAGCAGACTGTACTGACCCTGAGGATTTTTTGATTCAGTTTAAGGCAGCTTCAAGCACTCATTATTGCAAAGTGCATTGTATGTAAGCTCAGCATAAATGAAACATCATTCTGTTTTTTGGACTCGGCTGCCAATCAGCCCTTGCATACAGAGAAAAAGCTGGAATGTTTAAAAGAGGTTGGTTAAAGGGGTAAAAGGCTGAGTTTACTTGTTTTTGGACTGTGCAGAAAATGCTGAAAAATATTGGCTGAGTGGGAACTTCACAAATGATTTATAATATACTTTAATTCAGAGTCACCCAGTGAAGTTGATGGGCAGCAGATTCAGGACAGACATTGCTTTTAGAACTCTGTAATCTGCCTTTAGTCTCAAGGCAGATCATATTTACTTTACAAAAGTAAATCAATAGGTTATGGAACTAATTGCCAGGAGATATGCTGATGGTCACTGGGTAAGAGCCAGTTTGGTGTAGGAGTGCAGACTCTAATCTGGAAGAACCAGGTTTGATTCCACACTCCTCCACATGCAGCTGCTGGTGTAACCTTGGGTCAGTTACAAGTTATTTTCAGAGTTGTTCTCTCAGGAGCAGTCCTCAAAAGAGCTCTCTCAGCCCCACCTACCTCACAGGCAATGCTCCCTCTAAGCTGTGGAGACTTGTGAGCAAAAATTCTATTTTGTGAGCTACTGGCATTGAAATTGTGAGCAAGTGATTGGGCTACTGCATCAATTAGTTTGCTCTGGAGCCATCCTTCCTGAGCTAAGACAAAAAATGTGTGAGCCAGAGGCTACAAAACTGTGAGCTAGCTCACACTAACTCAGCTTAGAGGGAATACTGCTCACAGGGTATCTGTTGTGGGGAGGGAAAGAGAAAGCTGCTCCAAGACTCCTTTGGGCAGTGAAGGGTAGGGTATAAATTGAATCTCCTCCTCCTCCTCCTCTTCTTCTTCTAAAATAATTTTAAATGGAGATTAGACAAATTCAGAAACGACCATAGGCCACCTCACATAACTGGGATTAAAGATGCAGTCCTGGAGACAATGCTTCACAATGTAATGGGACTCCTGTATAAATGTAGAGTTCTGCACACAAGCGTAGATTGGGCAGAGACTGCATTCCAGGGCAAAGTGTATAGGTTCCACTGACTCCATGCCTACACATGGAACATTTAAACATGATGCTTTCTCTACCACAGTTCAAAAGGTTATGTTTAAACTCTGCTCCCCTGATGGAAGTCAAACTAATTGCCTGTTCCTATGTAGGTTTACTTGGAAGTCATCCCCAGTGAGCTCAGCACTGCAATCCTAAGTAAACTTGCTTGGGAATACATTTCATTGAACTCATCAGTTGCCAGTAAATCATTGGCCCGCAATCCAATTCCAAAAACAAAACTTGGCTAGTCCGTTTAATTATAACTAACCCAAACATCACAAAACAGTGTGCATGTTTTGATGTTCTCAACCTCTCTTAGTTAGGCTGGATACCCAGTACAAAATAACATTTAAAATGTGGGGGGGGGGGGGGGGCGGGGAGAGAGAAAAGTCCATCCAAGGCACGGTGGCAAAGCACAAAGTCTGCAGTTCGGGTTTTAAAAGGGGAAATGGGATGTGCCACAGATTAAAATGGAAGAGAGGTGCTCAGGGCAGAACATCATTTAACTGGCCTCTTCCTGGATACTTCTGCCTTTGACACACCAGGCCAGGGCATTGGTTGTACTGGTCGATGATCTTTATTTAAAGCTTGATGAGCTGTCCTTATTGGTATTGCTAGTCCCTTCCGCAGCCTTTGATTCACTTGTCCACTCCATTCTCATTTATTGTCTGGAATACAGAACTGGTATCAGAGGAGTGACTCTTCAGTGATCTCAGTCCCTTTTGCCTGAACAGACATATCAGGGAAGCAGAATCCCTGAGATGGACCCTGTCTTATGGGGTGCCTCAAGGTTCCATTTTGTTATTTTTGCCTTCCAATATTTCTATTAGGCACCCCATGAATGTGATCATCTGTAGCTTTGGGACTGGGTGTCCTCAATATGCAGGTGATACCCTGCTCTGCTAAGTCTCCAGACGCATTTGTCCTGGCCTTGAACCAGGGATTTTAGGCTGTGGTTCATTGGCAGAACAAGCCAAAGCTGGGATGCTGCTTGGGAAGACAGATGTTTGGGGATGCTTGGTTCCAGTGGTGGTGGTGGTAGAGTAGAGTTGGCATCTGAAAGAGCAGGTTAAGAGCTTGGAGGTTCTTCTGGACCCAGCCTATCTGAAAAGAAATAGCCACGAGTGGTCTCTACCTTCTTAGCTGGCCTAGTCACACTAATCCATGCATTTGTAACCTCATGGATGGACTACTGTAATGCTCTCTATGTTGGGCCGCCCTTGAAGACAACTCAGATACTACAACTGGTTAAGAATGGGACAACCTAGCCGTTGTCAGGGCTGCTCATTGGAGCACACGTCTTGCCAATTTTTAAAAAGCTTCGCTGGCTGCCAGTTTATTTCCAAGTTCAATTAACTGCACAGGCTATCACCTTTAAAGCCCTTGATGTCATGGGACCCACATATTTGAAGGGCTGTCTCTCTTTGTATGTTCCTGTGAACCAGCTCTGGTCTTCAGACTGCCACTTTCTGGTTGTCCCCTCAGCAAATGTGGCCCACCCGGACAAATGCGGGCCCATGATGTTTCTGTCCTTGCTCACAGTCTGTGGAATGGGCCTCCTAAGGAGGTGAGGGGGGAGCACCATCTTTGGAAACTTTTTGGAGATGCTCTATTAGGAAGATTGTTTTATTCACAAGAGCTTTTAACTGAGGGTAGTTGCAGGCAGGGAAGGAAGGTGGCCTAGTACAGCCCACCCTCATCATCGGAAACCTAAGCAGGGGCAGTGCTTGGGAGACCACCCAGGAAAATTATGCAGAGGAAGGCAATGGCAAACCACCCTCTGCTTCTCACCTGCCTTGAAAGCCCCTTGCTGGGGTCACCATAAATCAGCTGTGGCGTGACAGCACTTTACACACAGTTTGCAGGCAGTTTATGAGACTGGGGGAGCCCCTGTTTCAATTATGTATTGTAAACCACCTTGTGCCGTGGGGAAGGTGGGACATAAATGTACAGATGATTCTATGCCAGGGGTCCTCAAACTACGGCCCGCGGGCCACATGCGGCCCACTGAGGGCATTTTTCTGGCCCACCGGGTGTGCCACCAGGGGTTCGTTGGAGGGGGAGCTCACCGGAGTGCCGCTCCGGCAGTGATGAGCCTGGGGGGAGGACACATGATCAAGCCCCACCCCCTCCCTCCAGTCGGCCAGGAGGAGACAGAAGGAAGAGGGTAAGTGTGCAACGGCAGGCGCTCCAGCCGGCCCCAAGTCCCCTAGCCAGCTCAGAGGCCTCTGAGCCAGCTAGGAGACCTGCGCCAGTCCCGGGCGCCCAGGAGCCGGGTGGGGATGTTTTCCAGAATGAAAAATCTGAAATCTCCAACCAGATCTAGACTAACTGATGCACACTTGCATCACTTGTTACGACTAGCAGTGACAAATATGGAACCAGACATTGACCATCTCATTAGCCAAAAGCAGGCCCATAGTTCCCACTGAAATGCTGGTAAGTTTGTTGATTTAACTTTACTTGTTCTTCATTTTAAATATTGTATTTGTTCCCATTTTGTTTTTTTACTTCAAAATAAGATATGTGCAGTGTGCATAGGAAGTTGTTCATAGTTTGTTTTTTTTAACTATAGTCCGGCCTGCCAGCGGTCTGAGGGACAGTGAACTGGCCCCCTGTTTAAAAAGTTTGAGGACCCCTGCTCTATGCACTTGTCTTCTAAGGTGACAGCTGCCTCTTGAGCCCCAATCAATAATGAAATGCCAGTGAATTAAGAACGGTGGAACACTGTGGGAGCACGCCTAAACAGAACTACTCAGAGTGTCTTCAGGGCTGCCCCCTATGAAGTCCTTGTTGCAGAACGTGTGCAGTACACACACACACACACATATTTGTTGTTGCTATTGCTCAGTCACACAGTCAAGTTCGACTCTTCGCGACCCCATGGACCAGGACCACATCCCACCAGGCCCTCCTGTCTTCCGAGGTCCCCCAGAGCCTGCTCCACTTCATGCCTGTCGCCTCCATAATACCGTCTAACCATCTAATCTTTTGCCGCCCCCTTCTTCTGTTACCTTCAGTCTTTCCCAGCATCAGGGTCTTCTCCGGTGAGTGCTCCCTTCTCCTTTGGTGGGACCCTTATTTTATTTATATTTTTATTTTATTTACCCTCAAGCAATTAGCTTTTATTTATATGTGGGTTTACATACATATATGTCATCTTCACCCATAAATAAAAGCAATTGCTTGAGGATAAATAAAATAAGGGTCTCAGCCATGAAAACAAGCGACCCGTGGAGTTAGTGCCACAGAAAACCCACAGAGCGCTGCACTGTCTCCCTCCCTCGCACCGATAGCTTCCGAGGAATGAGACAAGCGTGCGGTACCTCTGGCCTCATTCATGGAGGGGCGCGGGAGACTCCCTTCCTCCCCGAGGCCTCGGCTGCATTCTGACCGCCCTCCCTCGTGCTTTAGGATCCGAGCACACCGCAGCTCTCCCAGACCCCCACGCCCTCTCCTTCGTCCTCCGCCTCCCGCCCCGGGACGGAAGGAGTTAAGTTTGGAAGCCCCAGACACGTTGAGGGGGAGTAGCCAAAGCCGAGGCAGCAAAAACATCACAGCGCATTCCTGGGCAGCGCTCAGCTGCCAGCATCTGATTAAAACCATCTCTCTCGCTGTGAGTGGCTGGCCGCGCCGCGAAGGGTCGGAGCGCGACGGAATATTTAACCGGGCCGACGGGGTCCGCTCATTCGCCGGCTGCGCTGGACGGACCATGCACGAAGCGGCGCGGATCTAGTCTCGTGAGTAGCCCCGGCGGGGGAGGGCGGCGGCGGCGCGAGAGAGAGAGAGGTTCTCTTGAAGGCTGCTCGAGGCGGGTTGGGCGGCCGGTCCGGCGTTGGAGCGACGTGCGCTCGGGCTCTCCGCCTCTTTGCCGCCGCAGATCGTCAATCGGCACCGGCGGCGATTCCAGAACGATTCGGATTAAGCGCTTTTTTAGTGTGGCTCGCTCTGGAAGCCTCTCGGTGTCTCGTCGGCTGTCGGGACACGGTTTTCATTAATCGCGTGGCCCAGTGTGCCAAGACTCCGAGACAACTGATATCTCCAAGCAGTGCTGTTTCCGGGGCTAGTGCAGAAGCGGAGACGGTTTCTCGTGGGAATAAGCTGCCTGATGGGCCCCATTTTTTTTTCCTGCCCAGAATTCTTACTTTCCGACCTAGAATGCTGAGTAATGGTCTCAGTTGGCTGGCACGGTTGATAAATATCTAAATCTCTTTCTCTCCAATTCTTAAAAAAAAAAGAAAGAAATCTCTTCCCAAGAGCTCTTTAAGGATTCCAAGAGCCCATCCCTACCTTGAGTGGTGGGGAAGAGAAAAGAGAGCGTGAATGGTGGGGGAAGGGGGTCTTTGAGTGCCAGTGGTAAATGCGATGCCGTGTGGGTCTGTGTAGTGGTGCTGTAGGAAACTTGGCCTGAGGGGAGATGTCCTCGTTCAAACAAAAAAAAACCGAGATGGAAAATCCCACCCTGAACCAGGGCTCTGGCTCTCCTCCGTGGAAGCTGAAGAAAAATAAACAAGACTTCCATGAGGTGAAGGGGGGGGGGGGGGGGGGAGGACTTGAGTAAGGCAGGCAATATATATATATATATATCCAAACAATAAATCTTTCCCTTTGCAGAAATGGCTTGCAGAAAGAAATTGGTCTGGGCCTGTTAAGGACAGCAGTTAATAATTCTTTTAAAAAGGCCAGGTGACAAGCACTTGAATTAAATTCAGGACTAGGGACCTAACATTGTGATATCATTAAGAACGGTGTGGTGTAATGATTAGAGCATCCCATCCTGAGCTAGGAGACCCAAGCCGTGGTAGTCAGTGGGGTGTCATGAGTAGACTGTCAGGCCAGGGTCTGGGACGTTCCCAGTTCAGAATCTCTACTCCACCACTGAACCTTTAGGGATGGCCTTTGGCCAGTCATATCCTCAGCCTACTCACAGGGTTGTTTGTGAGGATAAAATGGAGGGGAGAAGAATGATGGGAGCTGGTTTGGTCCTCCCGGTTGGAGAGAAAGGCAAGGTATAAACAAACAAAAGTTTACTGTATGACCTTGAGCCAGTCACTCAGCCTAACCTACCTCACACGGCGGTTGTGAGCTTGAAATGGAGGTGCACAGAACAGTATGTGCCTGCCCCAGCTCCTTGGAGGAAGGATGGGATAAAAGTGCTCCAGGCACTAATTAAATTCTGTAGCCCTTGCTGTAGAATAATTAAGGTGAACCCTCTTGGAATCTTTGTAGCATCTCCTGGCTTTGCCTGGAGCAGAGCTTCCCGCAGGTGCAAATCATTATTGTAATGCCCTCCTTGCAGGAGTGAAAATAAACAGTGGCACACTGAAGTGGGCAGGCGGTAAACGGTCCTCGTAAAGGATGCTGAGCTGAATGGGGCTTAACTCTTCATCTTGTGGTTAGCCATGGAGGCTGGGGATCATCTTGAGACCTCATTGCTGGCGGGGTGGTTTGGCAGTCCTTAATTAACCGGGAAGGCTGCTGGAGCTCATCTGAGTCCATCTCCTTTCTTCTCTTCCCCCCCCCCCCAAAAGTGTTCTTTGTTCACTGTGGGACTCCTTCTTAAAGGATCTGTAACTGGTGGATCTGGAGGCTATGCTTTGACAAACTGCATGAAGGAACTAAGGCAGGGGTGGGCGAACTGTGGCTCGGGAGTGAACTGTGGCTCGGGAGCCACATGTGGCTCTTTCACACACATTGTGTGGCTCCTGGCAGGGTGGCTGTGGAAGCAAAGGGAGGCATGCCTCCCCGATCGGTCTTCCCTTCCCCAGCCAGTGTTCCCCTTCCTGGGTAGGCTTGAGGCAGGGGGGAAACAGAGAGAGAAAGCAACTTTAACTTTTAATATGTTCTCAAAGCCCCTCCCAGCATACAAATATCATTGGACAAATAAATATCATTATCAATATCTATTTTTACCCCTTTTGTTTTTATTTTTGCCAGTCTCATTTAATGTTAATAAAAAGCAAATTTTCATATTTTTTAAATAAAAACATGTCCGTAATATCTGTTCATGTCATGCGGCTCTCCAACATCTGACATTTATTCTGTGTGGCTCTTACGTTAAACAAGTTTGGCCACCCTGAACTAAGGTCATTAGTTTCTGAAAAGGTATTCATCTGAGACTTCAAGTGGAGAAAGAGCACCTCCCAAGGGTATCTGAAGGGTGTAGGACTAACATTGGCCAAGTGAAGCACGTTCTTTTTAATAGGACTGCCACTGTTCTGTGCCTTTAAGAACCGCTGCATTTAACCAAGCTGCTACAGGTGAAGCTCTTCCTGCTGTGGTGCTAAGTGGCAAGGGAAATCTTCACCTGACTCTTAAAGGCACAGGGGTGAAACTGTTGTCACTCTAAGCATGAAGTTTCAATCCATGTTAATGGGGTCCTATAGGGGAAAAAATGCAATAAATAGCTTCTGAAGGTTATCTGTGTAGGTCACGGGAAACCTCTGTCATTAAAAAATGCAGTGGTCTTGTGAGCTGGATGAAGCTAAGCAGCAGGGCAGGTGGACGGTCCTCTGAAACATTTGGCATGTGTTTCTGTGGGAGTGTGAAAAGCTGAGCTCTGGATGACTGGCACATAAGTAAAGGGTTTGTAGGCAGGATCCGCGGAGTAGCTAGGTGTTATGACTTGTGTCAATGGAATAAAAAGGATCCAAAGTAGGCACTGTGGAGATGGGTGGAGACGAGTTCATTTTCTACTCCTACCATAGCCTGTAATTGGCCAAGCAATTTCTTGCTGTGTTCTGGCTTGCTGACAGTCTGAATGGCAGAGTAAACCCTTGGAAAGCAGCTGACTTGGCAAAAGCAGTCGCATCGGCTCTCGGGCAGTGTCTTTTGCCTCTGACTTCTGGAAGATTGCCACGGGTAGAACTTCAACAGGTACAAACTTCCTGATAGAGGCTGGTTGATATAGATGCTCAAGTTTTGAGTTTTTTGGTAGGCCAAGACTGACTTAGTCCAAAGCCAGCATGATGCAGTGGTTAGAATGTCATCCTGGGATCCAGGGGTCCCGTGTTTAAGTCTCTACTCTGCTATGAAGTTCTCTGGGTCACCTTGGGCCAGTCGCTCCCTTGGGGCCAGTCACCTAGCCTACTTTGCAGGGTTCTGGTTATGAGGGTTAAAAAAAGGTCCCAGTTTGTCATAGTGGTTAGTACTGGACTGCAATGCACACTCTTAAGTTGTGGAGACTTGTGAGCAAAAAATTCTACTTTGTGAGCTACTGGCATTAAATTTGTGAGCGAGCAGTTTGGCTGCTGCGTAAATTAGTTTGCTCTGGAGCCATCCTTCCTGAGCTAAGACAAAAATCTGTGTGCTGGAGGCTAAAAAAAACCCTGCGAGCTAGCTCATACTAACTCAGCTAGAGGGAGCACTGCTGGACTGGTGTCTCTGAGACCCAGGTTCAAATTCTTAAATCAGGCCTCAGGTCACCCAGGAAGTTTCTGTGGCAGTCACACGCTCTCTGCCTAACCTACCTCACAAGGTTGTTGTGAGGATAAAATGGAAGAGAGAATGAGATCAGCCACTCTGGGTCCCCACTGAAGAGAAAGGTGGATATAGATGATGGAAATGCAATAAAACGTAATACAACATGGAGGGGAAGAAAAATGTTCTAAACTCCACTGGATAGAAGAGCATGGTGTAAAATCTAAATATGCTTCCAATACAATGTGGGAACTCTTTTCAGAAGAACGTGGCCAGGCCTCTCTAGAACTGCTGGACTCTTAATACAATATACAGCTGTCATTCAAAGGCCTAATTCCTTAATCCAGATAAATTGACTGGTGGAAGGAATTCTTGCAGAGGTATGACAAAGAGCAGCCTGTCCATGCTGCAAGAAGCCCTTCAGAAGCTTGCTCCAGATTCTCATTTGTTCAAGTTCTAGTCCATTTTTGATGTGGTCAGGAGAAGGTTGCCAGCTCCGGGTGTTGGGATGTTCCTGGAGGATTGGGGGGCAGAGCCTGAGATGGGTGGGGTTTGAAGAGGGGAACAGGGGGACCTCAGCAGGGTGTAATGCCCTAGAATCTGCCCACCAAAGCAGCTGTTTTCTCCAGGGGAACTGAACTTCCTAATCTGGAGATGTTGTAATTCGGCAGGTATCCAGGCATCCCTCAGAGGTTGGTAACCCTCGTTCAAAAGGACTGGATGGGGTCCCTTCTGCTGCAGTCTAAAGATACTACAATGAGCATTGTTGACAGGCATTTATAGAACATGCTATAAGGAGAAACTGCCCAGCTCTGGTTTAAGTCAGTATAATGGGCAAGTCACTGTGCTAGTCAGGGGTCCTTTCGTAGAAAAAGAGGTGCAGGAGCTCATTAGCATACCTCATTAGCATATGCCACGTCCCCTGACATCACCAGAAGTGCTTCAGAAAGGGAATGTCAGTTTCAGCCCCATTATACCCTATGGGCCATTGAAAACCATGGCAAAAACTCATAGGGTATATGAGGGGCTGGAGGAAAGGGGGTTTGAGGGAGAGGCTCCAAACTTGCAGGGTAGCTGCTGGGGCCTCTCCTAGAAATACCCACCAAGTTTCAAGAAGAGTGGACCAGGGGGTCCAATTCTGTGGGGCCCCAAACAGGTTGTCCCATCCCCTCCGTTGTTCTCTATGGTGGGAAAAAATGTTAACTTTTTTCCTCCCATAGAGAACAATGGAGGGAATGGGGGCAACCTGTTTGGGGGCCCATAGAATTGGACCCCCTGGTCCAATTTTTTTGAAACTTGGTGGGTATTTTGAGGAGAGGCCCCAGCAGCTACCCTGCAAGTTTGGAGCCTCTCCCTCAAAACCCCTCTCCTCCAGTTGCTTTTAAAGTTGCCACCGAATTTCGGCAGCAATTCGGCAGCAGGCTGAATCAGATCAGATAATCTGATTCGGCCTGTGGCTGCCCTAGTGGCCACTCCTGAGCTGGCAGAGCTTCACTCCGCCTTGCTCCGGCCCCAACAGACCCCTGGTGCTAGTATTCACAAATGTAAGAGAAGGAGTAAGTGCTCTTTGTAGTGGTACTTGGAATATGCCTCGTCTGTCAGGCAAAGGAATGGGCAGGCCCAAAACCTAGACGGAGGGTTAGCTACCACTTGTGGAAACCCTTGCAAATGAAATGGACTGGGCCCTCCAGTTCTTGAATTCGATATCCTGTTGAGTAGCTTTAACAGGGTGAGTAGACAGGGTGGCCTTCTGATGAACTCTCTGCCACTGAATGTGCCACACCCAGCTATGCAGGGCAGGATAAGCTACCCAGTTATTTCCAATGGTGCTGTAATAGCATTTTTGAATAAATAGGCAATCCGTCAGGTGACGCAAAGCCTACTGTGCTCCTGGAGGAAGTGTGAGGTGATCTTGTGGTTAGGAAGGTTCCTGGACTAGGACTAAGTGGCCCACAGGCCTGACTTACTCCTAAAGTAAATTGGGGATTGGGAGCAACTGTTACAAGGTTCCAGAGTTTAGTGTTGTAACCAGTGTTCCCTCTAAGCTGAGTTAATGTGAGCTAGCTCAGTTATTTAGCCTCCAGCTCACACATTTTTGTCTTAGCTCAGGAGGGCTGGCTCCAGAGCAAACGAATTTATGCAGTAGCCAAATTGCTTGCTCAGAACTGTAATGCCAGTAGCTCACAAAGTAGAATTTTTGCTCACACGACTCTACATCTTAGAGGGAGCATTGGTTGTAATGTAGAGGTTACATACTGTCGAACTAGGATCTGTGAGACCTAGGTTTGAATCCCCACTCGACCATGGAGGTAGGATTGCCCAACAACCTGGAGAAAAGAAGTCCTGTCTATTTAATAAATGCTCAGTTACATCTCAACTGACAATTTGTACATCTCAAGCCTCTGTTAAAGGGACAGATCATTCCCCCCCCCCCAGGCTGTAGGCGCCCATTCAGGGAGACTTTGGACAGGTCACTCAGCCTAACCTCTCTTGCATGGTGACTTGAGATGGAGAGGGGAAGAACAATTTATAAGCTGTTTTGCAACTTCACTGAGGGAAAAGCAGGATACAAATATCCTGTTGAGTAAGAGTGGTGGAGTCTAATCTGCAGAACCGAGTTTGATTCCCCACTCTGCCACATGCAGCCCTCTGGGTGACCTTGGGCCAGTCACAATTCTCCCAGAACTCTCTCAGCCCCACCTACCTCACAAGCAGCTAAGCTGAATTAGTGTAAGCTAGCACACGGTTTTTTAACCTCCAGCTCACACATTTTTGTCTTCGCTCCAGCGCAAACTGATTTCTTCAGTAGCCAGATCGCTTGCTCACAACTTTAATGCCAGTAGCGCACTTGCTCACAAGACTCCACAGCTTAGAGGGAGTATTGCTTACAAGGTGCCTGTTGAGGCAAAAGGAAAGGAAGGTGGTTGTAAGCCGCTTTGAGACTCCTTGAGGTAGAGAAGAGCGGGGTACAAAAGCCAAACACTACCTCTATTAATGACCTTATTATTTTCTTTTTAAAAAACATAATTATTTAAAAACATTTTATGCTGCCTTTCCACCCAGTTAGGGTCCACAAGGCAATGAGCATTAAAACAAAACAATAAAAAATACAGTTAAAACTATAAAGGTCAGATGAAAACATGAAAACACACAGCACTGGACGGAGGGCAAGTACCGTTAGTTGGGGGTATGTATGCCAGATGAAACAGAAAGGTGTTCACCTGCTAGCGCAAGACACAATAGAGGGAGACAGATTCCTCTGGGGAGGGAGTTCCAAATGGTTAACCACAACTTCCCCCTTAAAGGTTAATATTGTAAGCAAATGCTTAAACCAGATACAAAACCAGGCTGCTTCTGGCCAGACCAGTATCAACTGTGGCGGAGTACTTATCTTTACTGAACAAAGCAAGCTTAAGGCAGTTCATCCCACGCACACCGCTGCCTCTTGCAGGGAGGTAGGCACAACCTTGCTGGTGTCTTCCTCTTCCAAGGCAGAGCTTAGCTCTGCAAGTGAAGTCCTTTTTTTTTTTTTTAAGTACAGAGGGGAATCTGGTCTGCACTAGAGCTATAGGAAACTGTATGGCAAGTGTGTCTTCAGCAGAAGCTCAAGTATGCTGTATCAAAAGACCTGCCAGTGCATGACACTGTCTTAAAGTCATATCAGGCAACTGGCCCCCTACCTCTCACGCTCTGACCTAGCCACAGTGATCCATGCAATGGTCACCTCAAGGCTGGAGTACTGTAACTTGCTCTGCCTAGGGCAACCCTTAAAGCTGACCCAGAAACTTCAGCTAGTCCACAATGTAGTGGTGCGGGTGTGCGTATGTCCGCACATATCTAACCGGTGCTCCGTCAGCTGCTTTGCCGCCCAGCTGAGCCCTGAGTCTGATTGAAGGTTCTGGTTTCTTGCAAGGGAAACCTTTACCTTTGACCTTTAAGATCCTTAATGGTCTGGGGCCAAAATACCTACGGGATGCCTCTCCCAGCATGTCCCCTGAAGAGCCTTGCACTCACAAGAGCAGAACCTGCTGGCTGTCCCTGGCCCAAAAGATGTCCGGCTGTCCTCAACTGGAGCCAGGACCTTTTCAGCCCTGGCTCTTATCTGGTGGAACTCTCTGCCTGGAGACATCTGTGCCCTGTGGGACCTAATACAGTTCCGCGGGGCATGCAAGACAGAGATGTTCCACCTACCCTATGGTTGAGGACAGCTATGGTTTTCCATTGCATCTGGCTGATGACACGTCCCCTGGAAGAAGGTACCTCATATTGATCTCCATCAAGGAGAGATTTGTTACTGGTTTTTATTTTGACTAATTACCGATGCTGTTGTTGTTTTTTTAAATTAGGTATTGTATATTTTTTATGCATGGGGTACACTGCCCTGAGCCCTTTGGGGGAGGGTGGCCCAGAAATTAAATAAATCGGGGTTTTGATTCTGGATTTGATAGTCTGGAATTGTCTACTAAAAAGCTCTTGGACAGATTGTAAGCAATCAGTTTCATGGGTAGTAGTGTAGCAGGATGTAACTGGTGGTGTTTCAGTGGGGCAAGATAAGGGACCAAAAGACCTGCCCTTGCTTCATTCATGTTCAGAAGCAAGTCTAGGAGTCAAAAACGGAAGTGGCTGACAGATCTGCTGTGGTAAAGGACTTGAGCCGCTGTCATAATTTCCTAATAAGCATGCTGCAATAGCCAGCATGGTGTAGTGGTTAAAAGTGGTGGATTGTAATCTGGAGAGCTGAGTTTGATTCCCCACTCCTCCACATGAAGCCAGCTGGGTGACCTTGGGTCAGTCACAATTCTCTCAGAGCTCTCTCAGCCTCTACCTCACTGGGTGTCTGTCTTGGGGGCAGGAAGGGAAAGCGACTGAAAGAGCTTACAGTAAAGGAAAGTGGGGTATAAAACCCAACTCTTCTTCCTCATACTGCTATAGAGCCGGTTTATTTATTTATTTATTTTTCATATTTATACCCCGCCCTCCCCGCGAACGGGTTCAGGGCGGCTTACAAGGCCAACAAGGCCGATTCAAAACATTAAAACAGATAAAAACAGCATAAAACAGTTCAATAAATAACATAATTACAGTAAAAGCTTCCAATTATCATTTTAGTGTCGTGGTTAAGAGCGCAAACTCTCATCTGGGAGAACCGGGTTTGATTCCCCACTCCTCCATATGCAGCTGCTGGTGTGACCTTGGGTCAGTCACAAGTTCTCTCAGAGCTTTTCTCTCAAGGGCAGTCCTCGAGAGAGCTCTCTCAGCCCCACCTACTTCATCGGGTGTCTGTTGTGGGGAGGGAAGAGAAAGGAGATTGTAAGACTCCTTTCTGAGACTCCTTTGGGTAGTGAAGGGCAGAGTATAAATCAAATCTCGTCTTCTCTATAATGTAGGTCTCATAAAGGAAGGGATATATTGGGGGGAAGGAGGAAAGTTGTCTGCCTGCAAACTATTCTTCTCCATGCCCCTGGCTTTAAAAAGTCCACTTGTGCTGGCTGGGGTGTTTCACTCTAGTCTTGATGGTGAGGAAATATTTCTGCCAGCAAAGCATTCTGGGGGAGGGGCCGTGGTTCAGAGGTAGAACATCTGCATAGCATGCAGAATGTCCCAGTTTCAGTCCTCCAGCTAAAATATCAGGCAGTAGACCTTTGAGAGACCCTGGAGGGTTGCTACCAGCCTGAGGAGACAATACAGACCTTGATGGACCATTGGTCTGTTTCAGTGTAAGTCCAGTTCATGGGTGGTCCTGTTCATAAAATAAACGGGGTACTCAGCCTCTCAAGACAAGATACCTTTTTTATATAAGCCTGAATAAAATACTTGGCATGGCTCATACCAAGGCAATAATGACCTTCAGAACCCAGGTAGGTGTAGGTTAGAACCCCCTTTTTACAGACGAAAGCTTTGTTACCTATCCTGTTTGGCAGAGGGTGGGTGAGTTGGGAACAGCTGTGTGGAACATGGTAGTATAATGATAGTTCCTAAAATGGGGGTCTTTAGTGTAGTCTCAACTTGATAAAACTGGAGTGTGTAGTATTACATAGCTGAGAAGCCAGTAAAGAAAGCAAAAGTAGAAAATATTAAGACTGCTGCTGCTCCTTGTACCTGAAACAGCCTTGGAAGATTAACACACACTTGAATACATGAAACTGCTTTATATTGAAAAACAGACTCTTGGTCCATCAAAATCAATATTATCTACTCAGACTGGCAGTGGCTCTCTGGAGTCTCAGGGTGAGGTCTTTCACTTCACTTGCTGCAGGATCTTTTAACTGTGGATAACCGGAGATTGAACCTGGGACCTTTTGCATTCCAAGCAGATGCTCTACTACTGAGCCCCTCCCCATAATTAGTATCCCAGTGTATGAAAGAGCTAAGAGTGGCTTACACCTGGGGAGTTTGTGTCAGAGCTATCTTGGGCCACACTTCTGTCCCTCATAGTGGGGAAACAATCCTAAGCAGGTCTACTCAGAAATCAGGCCCATGTTATTCAGTGGGACTTACTCCCAGGAAAATGTTCTTAGGATTGCAGCCTTTGTAATGCCTGGTTCCTCTGCAGTGTCTGGTCACTCACCAGAAATTCAGATTTTAGCTGGGTGATTGCATCAGTACTACATGTACATGTTTAACCTGGTCTCTTCTCCCATGTTGAGTGCAGTTCCATGTTGAGGTTGTAAGGGCCAGAGTTCATACTGGGCTGACAGTAGAAAAACGTGGAAGTCCAGTAGCACCTTAAAGACTAACATAATTTGTGGCCGGGTCTGAGCTTTCCTGAATCACTGCTCACTTCTTCAGATACTTGCTGTGAAACTAGCTCATGAATGGTGTTGTATTGACTTGGCAGGTACAGGTCCCGGAAATCACACAGGGGAAGGAAGTGAGGGTGGCCCCTTGTAGCAGGCCTTCCTTGCATTAAAAGGTGGAACTGGCCACTAACAGGAGGTTGAAGCACCTCCCACTACTAGGGCCAGCTAAGGACAGCTTATTGGCAGCTGGCCTGTATTTCCTGCTAGCTCAGCGGTTCAGACTGCCATTGAGTAATAAGATCTGAGGGACGGCCGAAGCAGCCCTTATCCTAGAAGGGAGAGTTGGCTGCCCTGCATATTTGTCTGAGTATCCGTGTTTGGTGGCATGCTGAGGGATCCACCAGCTGATAACCTCCGATGCTCTGTTACTTGGCAAAGCATCCAGGAGGGCGGAATAGTCTGGGGGAGAAGCTGTTGTGTTAGAAAACCAGTTGAGAATGGCTCTCCAGCCTGTGGCCAGCCAGCAATTCTCACAAGGCGCTGTGGAAAATGCAGATCGCTAGCCTCAGTGCCGGCAGACTCTTCTTGCAGTCGGATGTGTTGATGTACTCTTCTGGCATGAGCACCCCAAGGTCATGAATTAATTGTACAGAACATAATCTCTCAGTTGCTCTGCTCCGGCTTTAGTTTGCGCCGTGGGATCTGGGACCTGAAACGTAGCAGTGAGGATGCCTTTCAAGGCCAAAGTTGGGAATGATCTGCCGCTACCTCATAACGCAGAGCTCAAGCTTTCCATCTAGAGAGCACAATAGGTTGCTGCTGAGGTGCATTGAAGTGGGGCATCAGGCTGTGGTTTGGCATTGCGTGAACGAGCCTCAAGCTTGTACCTGCCCTTCCCTCGGTACAGTGGCATCCTTGATACAAGTGAGAATGATCCCTTGCCTTGATACAAGTGGTGAAACTGTGGCTTGTACAGTGAGCCACAATGTAACCATGAACTTGAACTGTCAACTGCAGTTAGCTGAACCAGTTAGCAACTGTGGTTTGCCTTGGAATGGGAGAAGAGGGAGGGATTGTGGCACACAGAAAACACACTTTGGGCTTTTTGCAGGTTTGGGTACTCAAGCTAGGGTCTTGTAACCATTGTCGAGATCCCTTTGAAATGAGGAGCAGTCTCCGTCCACACTTGGGGGAAACCCTGAGCTTTGACTTCCTCTTTTCCCCCCCCCTTTAACTCTACTTCCACATGGTAGACCTCTGCTAGTGGCCCACTTTCTAGAAGATGCCAGGCCTCAGTGGGAGCTCTTGCTAGCAAAACAGGATGCAGCCAGTTTGTAGCTATCCTTTTCCTTAAAGCAGGCTCTGTTGCATGGCTGTGGGAAAACAAAAGCCTCTTTTGGAGGGGAGAGACCAGGGAAAAGGGAGATCAGCAGATTTCTGCATATGACAGGGCCTTCATCTCCATCAGTCTTTATCTCCTACCTGAAACATATAACTGTGTAGGACGTAGGGTTGCCAAGTCTGGGTTGGAAAATACCCGGGGACTTTGGGGGTGGATCCAGGAGAGGGTGGGGTTTGGGAAGAGGAGAAGCCTCAGCATGGTACAATGCCCTAGAGTCCACCCTTCAATGCAGCCATTTCCTCCAGGGGAGCTGATCTCTCTCAGCTGGAGATCAGTTGCAAAAGTGGGGGATCCCCAGGCCCCACCTGGAGGCTGGCAGCCCTCGACGCAGACTTAATTCTCCCTCTGCTTGGCAGACTGTGGCTACAAAAATCCCCCAGATTAGGAATGCAGTGCAGATGAGACAATGTCACTCACCATGCAGCTTGGTAGGATTCAACTGCTAGAGATTATTAAAGCCATGTTTGTCTTTGGAAATTCAGTGTTCAACATACTATGCAGTTAACAGGATACATTTTGTCTCAAAGCCCCACAGCATCCATAACTCCTAAGGTGGAACAATCAAAGGAGGGAAATTCCCTTGCCAAAATGTTAGGAACCACAGAATGCAATAAATATTGCATTTAGGGCTGGTGATGAGACGCGTCTGTAGGCATGGGGGCTCCTTGGTTCATCCAAGTCTGGTTAATACAATAATAGCAGCAACTGCAGTCAAAAGTAAAGCCCTTTGTGGCTAAGCTTGGCCATGTGACAATCCCTAGAGAACAGTAAACCAGATATGACACAAATGGATCTCATCAGGATCTCCTGCCAGCTCTTTCAGCCTTGCAACTCAGGAAAGGCCTTCTGATGTCAGGGTGGCTGTAGAGCCAAAACTGTCAGAAATGTTTAGCCTTGCCTGTGAAAAAGTCCTAAAATGAATCAGCTCTTCTGCTGTGGATTTCTCCTGAAGAGTCTTCTGGTCAGTTCTCTTACAAGGAATAAGTCTATCCCATGAACGGTGTCTTGCTGCCTAGAGCCCACTGAGACTGTCATCAGTTAGCAGCTATGGTTTCCACCTGGGCTGTCACGGGGCAAGGAGTTTCTACAACCCTGGCTCAGTGGACAAGCACATTCGCTGCCTGTAGAAGATCCCAGGTTCAGTCCCTGGAATCTCTGCCTGAAGGGGTTCAGGGGAGCAGATGTGTGTCTGAAGGGGTTCAGGGGAGCAGATGTGTGTCTGTTTTCTGCTCTGGAGACCCTGGCGAGCTGCTGCTATGACTAGAAAATCCTGGGTTTGGTAGGCCAGTGGCGTGACTTGGTATAAGGAAGCTGTGTGTGTATATGTGTGTTCAAGCTAGCCATGCATGGAGCTCCACAAGGTCTAGCCCTCAAACGTGCTTGCTAAAAAGCCGTGGTTGCAACCGAATGCAGTAGCCAATGCACAGGGGATTAGTGCATGATGATAGTACAACTTAGGGTTGCCAGCCTCCAGATGGATGATGAAGATCAGCTCCGCTAGAGGAAATGGCTGCTTTGTTGGGCTCTATGGCTTTATATCCTGCAGAGGCCCCTGCCCTCCCCAAACTCAACCCCCAAGGATTTCCCAGCACAGAGCTGGCAACCATAGCATGACTGTTTGTTCTCTTGACAGCATAGCTGAGTTGGCTCAAGCACTCTGTGACTATTGTAAAGTGAGGCAACTCTTAAGGTTTTATGGACAGTGTGTAATATGTAGCTTGGTTTTAACTGAGCCTTATCTACAAGAGAGCTTTTTGTCAGGCTGTATTAACATGTGCTGTAATCGAGATGCATCCCTACCCTCCAGGATGGGAGCTGTAATGTGAGCCCTAGTGCTCAATAGCAAAACTATCCCAAAGGTGCCACAATGGGAATCTTAGTCTTCTGGGGGACAACTGTAGGAAAAGTGAGTCTGGACTGAATTGAGACCTTGGTCTCCTGTCTCATTACCAATGCTAATTTCTCCATGCCTATTTATTACCCCTCTGCATATCTCACCGCAATCCAATCATGCCTGCTACTTTCTTTCACCTGCTATTGTCATTTGTCTGCTAATATCATTTGGCATCTGGAATCACTTTCCATAAATAGGACAGACGGACTCCCATTCTAGCTGTCTCTGAAGACGCGAGCAGTGACTCACAAAAGCTCATACCCAGTCACATATTTTGTTAGTCTTTAAGGTGCTACTAGACTCCTGCTCTTTTCTACTGGGTCTGTATGTTTATACTAGACCAATTCTCATAGGCTTTTCTTCTTCCTCGGTAAATCCATGAAGTCCTTCTGCAGGTGGTAGAAGAGGATTATAATTTGCTTCTGTAACTCTGGCAACTTTGATATACAGAAATGTTGAGGCTTCTGTCAGAAAGTGATTATTGCAAAGTTGCCAAGAAACACAAGCTGTGGTTCTCTTTTAGGATACCTTTGTTACCGACGGAAGTAATTGTTGCAGCATAAAACCAACTGTAGCTATAGGCTTGGAGGGTAGGTATGACCTGCAGGTAGGGCTGGGAAATTCCTGGGGATTTTAGGGTGGAGCTTTGAGAAGGATGGGCTTTGAGGAGGGGAAGAACCTCAGCAGGGTATAATTCCATGGACTCCAGCCTCCATAGTAGCTGTTTTCTCCAGGAGAACAAATCTCCATTGTCTGGAGATCAGGGCTTTTTTTTGCAGAAAAAGCCCAGCAGGAACTCATTAGAATAATAGGCCACACCCAACAGCAGAAACTCATTAGCATATTAGGCCACACCGCTGACAGTGCAGCTCCCTCCCAGGATTGGCTTCCCCAGGTGCCCCGTGGCTTGTGGGGTGCATGGGGAACCCGAGGGGGGGTGGCTGTAGGCGTGGCCAACTCAGAAGCCAGCCGGAACTCCATTCCTGTGCGTTCCTGCCCAAAAATAGCCCTGCTGGAGATCCATTGTAATTCCAGGAGATCTCCAAGCTCCACTTTGAGGTTGGCAACACCACTTTCAGGAGATCCTGATTCTATCAACTGAGGTGTAGAATGATTTGACAAGTAGCTTCACTAGAACCTCTCTAGAAAAGGTTGTGGTTGCCTTCTTTCTAGAAAGAGATGCCATCACAAACATCCTCGCCAAGAAGTTTGTCAGTACTAGTGTAACAAAGGATGCAGTTTTAGAAATGGAAAGGGGGTTTGTGCAAAGGTACATAGTAGCCAACATTATGTTCTTAAGCATACTGGGAACCAGAAAAGAAATGCACCTGATAACTGTCCTGGAAAGTGTGGGAAGATACGGAAGAATGTTAATGACCTGATTGACTTAAAGCTTGCATGGTTATGATTAAAGTTAATTGAACTTCCTAGTGTGAGATTTAAAAGGAATCTAGGAATGCCACGTTAAATCTCAGGGGAAAGGAGCTGAAGTTTTAGGGTCTTTTTGATATGTATCAAAGCAGCGCGGGATTTCATACTCTGGATTACTAACAGAAGTTTGTTTAACTTTTCCTGAAGGCAGCAGACTTGTACTGCTGGATGCGTACTGCTGGCAGGGGGTGGGTGGGTTTTAAACAGAGGTTTGAGTGCTGCATTTAAATACTTAATTTCTCACACTAGGCATTTGGGTATATAACATCCCAAAGTAAATCTACACAAAGTGGGCTGGACGCAAAGGTTCTGTTCTGATAACATTAGAGCCTCCTTCTTCCAGTGGTAGAGGCATATCACCAAAGGCTCCACTGTTAGATTGGGTAGAGAGCACAACGGAGGAAGTAAACAGTCTTTGGTTCTAGCCTACTGTCTACATGTACAAATGCAGCAGTTCCCAAAAGAAAGGGGTGCCAGAAGGAAAGCCATGAATTATATATACAGGCATTAAGGAACCATCTTATCAATACACGGTAGAGGCTAATGTGCCCTCACACATGAGCCATGACCCCCCCCCCCCCCAGTTCTCTGACTTCAACTCCTACCCCTTCCTTCCTCTTGAAGTGTCCTATTTCATGAATGACCCTTAATTGCATTATCTTGACGTAATCCTGGACCCCTGCTGGTTTGACATTGTTGGGGGTGTTAATACAATAGATATGCTGGCCTTGCAAATACTTGAGGCAACTGTTGGTGGCCTGTAGTACGGATTCTAATCCAGAGGAATGCAATCAGTGTAATAGTTTGGCCATGTACATGCTGGCCTCCTTTATATTTGTGCATGTACTGCTTGAGAAAAATGTACTCCCTGCCTTGCATCTCTTCATGTGCCAGAGATTTCGGCAAACCTGCTAAAGAAGAAGAAAAGAGCAAGAGGCCAGTAGCGCCTTAGAGACTCACAAAAGCTCATACCCTGCCACATATTTTGTTAGTCACTGCTCACTTCAGAGATTTCTGCAAACCTGCTAAATTAAAGAAGTAGAAAAAAGCAAGAGTCCAGTAGTGCCTTAGAGACTAACAAAATATGTGGCGGGGTATGAGCCTTCGTGAGTAACTGCTCACTTCAGAGATTTCGGTAAACCCGCTAAACTAAAGAAGTAGAAAAGAGCAAGAGGCCAGTAGAGCCTTAGAGACTAATAAAATAATGTGGCAGGGTGTAAGCTTTTGTTAGTCACTACTCACTTCTTCAGAGATTTCTGTAAACCCGATAAACTAAAGAAGTAGAAAAGAGCAAGAGGCCAGTCATGCCTTAGAGACTAACAAAATATGTGGTGGGGTATGAACTTTGTAAGTCACTGCTCACTTCTTCAGAAGAAGTGAGCAGTGACTCACAGAAGCTCTCACCCGGCCACATATTTTTGTTAGTCTAAGATGCTACTGGACTCTTGCTCTTTTCTGCTGCTACAGACAGACTAATACGGCTGCCCATCTTGATCTGCTAAACTAAAGTTTCTGGTCTGTAGTAGACACAATGGCCTTCATGTTCCAGTGAAGGAGAACATGCTGAGTGGTTGCAGGGTGGGGGCAGGGGAATGAAAGCTTGAATACAGGAAAGCTGGCAAAACCGCATCTTCATGTCAGGTTATGTGACTGCTGTGGGTTGCCTTGTAGGCCAGGCTGCAAATGTGTTGCTGTCCAGCTGTGCATTTCCGAGGCAGAGATGTATTTCTTGCATGTTCGAGTGGAGCTAAGACAGATTCTATCCTATATATGAGAGAGTCTTGGTATTCCCAGCAGTGATGTATGGCTGCGAGAGTTGGACCGTAAGGAAAGCCGAGCGCTGAAGAGTAGATGCTTTTGAATTATGGTGCTGGAGGACTCCTGAGAGTCCCTTGGACTGCAAGGAGATCAAATCAGTCAGTCCTAAAAGAAATCAACCCTGTCTGTTCCCTGGAAGTCCAGATAGAGAAGCTGAAGCTCAGATACTTTGGCCACCAAATGAGAAGGGAGCACTCACTGGAGAAGACCCTGACGCTGGGGAAGATTGAAAGTAAAAGAAGGGGACAGCAAAGGATGAGATGGTTAGACAGCATAATTGATGCAACAGGCATGAAGTTGAGCAAACTCTGGAGCACAATGAAAGACAAGAGGGCCTGGTATGATGTGGTCCATAGGGTCGCAAAGAGTTGGACTCGACTGTGCAACTGAACAACAACTTCTCCCCACCCACACCCACCCCCGGTCTTGTCACAAGGGAGGAAACTTAAGAGCCCGTACACCTTAAACATAGTGTTTACAGTGAATTTGATTAACCTGTAAAATCCAAGTTCTCTAAACAATATGTGAAATAAGAGGTTTTCTATTTTTAAAGTCTTGGAGTCAAAGAATACACTTAACCTCCTACCACAGAGAATTTTATGAATTACAGGGAGGCCCAGGAAAAGGGTGACTTGTACTGCAGCCTTATAAATTCATGGAAATATGCAACACTGTAAGCCTGGCCTGGCCTGCCTGATTGTGTATAGACCACAAGGGAGGAAGTAAAGCCTGCATAATAAGGACTCGACTGCATGTTAATACTACTGATGGTAATAAATGTCAAGGGTCTGTACAAAAGCCCTGAATGCTTCGAGCTGCTAGTAGGTCTTGAGGAACTAAATAGCCTTGATGATCTGCAGCATAAATAGTCACGAGAAGGCAAAAGGAGCTACCCGCAAGGTTGCCAGCTCTAGGTTGGGAAATACCTGGAGACTTTGGGGGTGGAGCCTCGGGAGGCTGGGGTGAGGGGAAGGGCGGGGAGGGAAGGGAAGGGACACCAGCAGGGTGTAAAGCCATAGAGTCCATTCTCCAAAGCAGCCATTTTATCCAGAAGAACTGATTTTGGTTGTCTGGAGATTAACTGTAATAGAGGGAAATCTCCAGGTGCCACCTGGAGGCTGGTAACTGTAGCAGCCCAGTCTTCTGAATCCTAGTGAATGGAAGCAGAGACCTTCTTTAATTGCCCATTTAAGACTTGGGGGGGGTTATAGAAAAGAGCAAGAGTCTGGTAGCACCTTAAAGACTAATAAAAAATTGTGGCATGGTATGAGCTTGCATGAGTCACTTCTCACTTCTTCAGATGCAGCTGGAATTATGGCAAACATAGCTGGCTGGTGTTGAATTAGAATCCAGGAGACCCAAGTCTGAAGCATCCCACAATGGCTATGAAAGCATGGCTGGGTGACCTTGGGCCAGTCAATCCCAGCCTATCCTACCTCACAAGATTGTTCTTGTGGGGGCAGCGGAAGGAACAGTGATGTGGTAAGCTGCTTTGGGTACCCATTGGGGAGAGCAGCTGAAATGGCCGTAAGCAACCGGAAGGGCTAGTGGGTTCAGTGGTGTTCCGTGGTGTAGTGGTTAAGAGTGTCGGGAGACCCAGGTTCAAATCCCCACTTGTGCCATGGAAGCTTGCCGGGTGACCTAGGGTCAGTCATATTCTTTAGGCCTAACATACTTCGCTAGAGTTGGCAGGTCTCTTGGAACAGCCAGCAGGGCATGGGGGGGGGTGCACTTACAGGAGTGGGGAGAAACGCTGGAAATGAATGCAAAGTGCCTACATGATCTGGAAGTGATGTAGGCATGTTGGGGGGGGGTACTCTAGTTTTGGTAGAATTAGCTTCTACAATAGAGTTTTGCTCAAAAACCAGAGTGTTGCCTGTCCTCCCCCCACCGCCACCCCCATGTCCCCAATATGCCTACATCACTTCCAGATCATGTAGGCACATCAAACTCATTTCTGGTGTCCCAGTTTGGTGTGAGAGCCAGTTTGGTGTAGTGGTTAAGTGTGTGGACTCTAATCTGGAAGAACCAGGTTTGATTCCCCACTCCTCCACTTGCACCTGCTGGATGACCTTGGGCAAGCCATAGCTCTGTACCAGCTGTTCTCTCAAGGACAGTAGTCTCAGAGCTCTCTCAGCCCCACCTACCTCACAGGGTGTCTGTTGTGGGGAGGGGAGGGGAAGGGAAAGGAGTTTGTAAGCCACTCTGAGACTACAAGTGAAGGGTGAGGTATAAATCCAATCTCTTCTTCTGCCTTTGGGGGGATAATTCTCCCCCTGCTGGCCAGCTGGCTGGCTGGAGAGAGGTGGGAGCTGAAAGCGGGAGATTCCCACCCCCATGGGGGGGGGGGTCTGGAATCCCTATACCTCACAAGGTTGTTGTGAAGATAAAATGGAGCAGAAGAGAGTGATGTAAGTGGCTTTGGGTCTCCACTGGGGAGAAAGGCAGGGTATAAATGAATTAAATAAGTAATAAACTTCCCATGTTTAAGGGGCTGTCTTACACAGCTCTGAATATTCTCTGTACTGAATAGCCATCTTTTTCTTCCTGTTAATACTTGCATAACAGTATTCAAGGTTTCACAGAGCCCGGCTACTGCAAGGCCCTTTCTGTATGTTCAGCAGCCCTCTCGGAAGTCGGTTAAAGCTCACAGAGGTGCATGAATACGCCATTGTGCTTTCCACAACTGGGGAAGCCTGCCATGCCAAACAGGGCAGCTTCTTGGGAGGTATTTGCAACAAGAGGGTGTCTGACTTTGGATAAAGCTTCAGCTATATTCTTCCAAACTGGCGCGTTGGGAATCTCCGATTCCCATAAATGCCAAACCTTTGTTCTGCATTTCATCTCTGGGCACTGTGGCTGGAAATTATCCCTGCACTGAGCCCTACAAATTGTTGAAAGGGCTTGTTTGAAAATAGGGCAGGCTTGTGCGTGTTTGGTTTTTCATGCATTTGGCTTGGCTGCTTCTCAGCCGGCTAGGAAGCTTGCAGTGTAGCCACTGAGATATTGGGGTTGTAGTCTATAGATGGTGTGTGAAGGCCATCTAGATGATTTTCCCATCTAGAGGATTCCCTGGCTACTAAGGAAAGGTCTCATTCATACCATTTGGTTTGCATCCCCAGTAGCAAATGAGCCGTAGTATGGGCAGGACATCAGCCCTACTCCCTTGGAGTGCCTGGACTGGGGGGGGGGCAGGGAACCCACTGATGGTAGGCTGCCCTGGCATTGTGCTTGGGTGGCTGCATACCTAGCACCCAAATTGCGATTTCGGAAAGTACATGGTGCTCAAGTACCAAACCTTGGCTCTGCAGTGACTTGCACAGATGGCACAGCTCTCCTTGGTATTTCAGTGTACTCCTTGGAAAGAGATGTCATGTAGAAAGTCTCCAATGCAATGCATTATTCTCTATTTTATGATGTTAGCCGCCTAGAGCCGGCTTTGCTGGCTAGGCGGGATATAAGTTGAAATAAATAAATAAATAGATTTTGAGGGAAGGTGGAAATGTGGTGGAACAAATAAATTTATTTATTTATGTATTTATTTAATACCCTGCCCTCCCCACAAACAAGCTTAGGGTGGCTTACATTGGTTAATAACCATTAAAATCCACATAAAAACATAAAAACCATTAACAGTTCAGTTACAAACAAGATCAAGGTAATAAAATCATAAAGTGCATCAAGGAGCTTTGCTAAGAGGTCTTTTGCCTCATCACTAGTTCCCAACAAGGAAGGCAGGGACAACAGAGGAAGCCTGGGTTAGAGACGAGGAGAATGCTACCTTAAACCATGCACCAAGTATCCAGGTCAAAAGTTGCTTTAGACACTGTACACAGATCTTCAGTTCCTAACTGGCTGGGGTACAACACACAGGAGGCAGTCTAAGGGTATGTAAGTATGGGTTAGCTGCCTGATAGCCCTCTTTTCATGGCTTCTGAGCTTGAATATAGTCTGGGGTTCATATGAAAATCTCTTTACTACAGAACAATTATTTATGTCAGGATTTAGTTAAGTGCACGGTTAAGTAGTTAAGTGCGTGGACTCTAATTTGGGAGAACCGGGTTTGATTCTCCACTCCTCCACTTGCACCTGGCTGTGGAAACTTGCTATAAAGTACCAAATAACTACTGGCTGGACCACCTTAGGATTAGAGAAATGCAGTTAGAAAATAAATACCTGGTCTATTAATAATAGTCTAATTTTCAAAAGAGGTCAAATGCTGCATATACTAGCCTTGCTATAACTCACGGCAACTTGTCCTCTTGATATTGAGGGACAAAACCTGTGCTGCTTCTGAAAGCCTGGAGAACTTCCAGGATGCGTCAAAGGTAGGATGTACGTACAGGCATGAACATGAGCAAAACAGGTGAGAACACAGAGGTCCTATTTAAAGTACATTTATAATGTTTCTGTCACACTTTGCAAATGTTGTTTATGGGACATTTATGGCTCCTGTCTGTACCTCTGTACCTCTATCATCTTACCTTGGTTAGGTTGATAGTAGAACCATTTTTAAGAGAACATCTATCCAGCAAATGGCTTGCCCTAGTAGACATTGGAATGGCGAGAAAGTTGCATGATTGCTCTCTAAAGTTCTCAGTAGATATCAAGATTCAGATAGATAATGGAGCTGTACTGCCAGATATAGGGACAACTAGTTTTAGGTCAACTAATGTTGGAGTTTAAGTTCTACTTAATACCAGTAGTTTAGTGGGACTGAGCTCTGCTGCTTTGACAACTTTAGTTTCAACCACATATAGCGTAGCTTATGAGGTTGTCTCTATTCCCTCACCTTGGTGGGCCTACAATTACAGTATAGACTTGTAAACAAGACCCTTGACCATATGGGGTTTATGTAGATAAATAAACTGCTTGTCTGATGCAGCAATATCAGTGTTACTGAAATAACACTGAATATGCTTGAAGTGATATATTGGCCTTCCAAGCATTGGATGGGGAATGAACTTGCTAGAACACAAAATGGTGGTAATTAATCTTTGCCCTAGTAAGATAGAATAATGGCTTTAGTTTACAATAGAACTCTTGAGTTTAGGAAAAATTTCTACTGCTTCTTCACTCCTGTACAACATCAACAGTCAAATGAGATGGAGCGGAAGGGGGGGGGGATGAAAAAGCAGTCGATGCAAGCCTCACAGAAGAAGCAGGGGTCTCTGTGCACTCAGACTTCCCAGATATGTGGGGGGAAATAACTTGGAAAACTTAGAGGAAGAATGAACTAAAAAAAACCTCAAACTTCCTGAACATATTCCAAATGGCATGGGATGCTGGGATTCCGACTTTGTTGGGGAGAGGTGTATGAGGTAAATTGTCAGGGCTTGAGTAGGCCTGGCTATAGAATGATTGAAGGGTGTGAGGTAAATTGTCAGGGCTTGAGTAGGCCTGCCTGTAGAATGATTGAGGGGGGTGAGGTAGGATTTCAAGTTTGCCCATTTGGTTCTACTTGGGCTCCCAGTTCATGGTTTGCTACAGGGAACCAGAAGGTTGACCTGTCTCTCTGTTAAGGACACCATCTCTCCCACCCCATACCCTTCAGGTAAAGGTTTCCCTTGCTCGAAAGCCAGTCAAATACAACTCTAGGGATGTGGTGCTCATCTCCATTTCCAAGCCAAAGAGCCAGCGCTGTCCAAAGACATTTCCTTGGTCATGTGGCTGGCATGACTAGATGCCAAGGTGCACGGAACACTGTTACCTTCCCACTGAAGTGGTACCTATTTATCTACTTGCAATTTCTTGCTTTTGAACTTCTAGATTGGCAGGAGCTGGGACCAGAGACAGGAGCTCACTCCGTCATGCAGCACTCGGGTCTCCAACTGCTGAACTACCAACCTTCTGGTCTGCAGTTCAGTGTCAGGATACAGCTTAATGGAAGAGCCAGTGTGGTTAGCCTTGGTCTATGAAGCATTCTGAATGGGGGGGGGGGGCTCTTGTGCTGCTGATCTTATTACCTCATGGAGCTGGTGGTGAGAATAAAATGGGAGGGGAGAGCTGTGTGCCCTGATTTCCTTGAGAAGTAGGGTTACAAACTCAGGCTTGGAAAATCCCTGGACGTTTTGGGGGGGGGGGTGCTGCCATTTCATCCAGGGGAACTGATCTCTTGCAGTCTAGAGACCATTTCCAATTCTAGGAGAACTGCGGGTCCTGCCTGGAGGTGGACAACCCTGGTGAGAGGAAACGCAGTGAGTGATGGAAGAATTTCACTACTGTGGGGGCAACTGGGCTTGTAGAATGGAGTGGGGGGGGGCTCAGAGTCACTGCTCCAAGCCCACTTATGTTCTGGGGGTGGCGGTCCCAGGCAGATCAAAGGCATCCAAGTCACTAAAATATTAACTTTGTAACCTTTGCACCTCCTTGAGTCCTTTGGTCAGCACTTCAGCGGCTTTAACTAAGTGATCCATGACAAGCAAGAAGTAAACGTGACTTCAGTCTCTTTGGAAGGTGTAAGTCTCTGGGGGAAAAGAAGGCAGCTTTTTAAATAATCCAGCAAAATGACATTTGGTATGTTTGAAGAAGGCTCCATTGTAGCATAGGAGTCAATAGAAGTGACCTAATTGAGAGCCAGTACTGGGAGGTGGGAGTTGTGTTAGTGGGTAGAGAGCTGTGCTAGAATCTGGGCCATCCATGTTTGAATTCCCCAGGTTGCCATGGAAGCCTGAATGATGACCTTGGGCCAGGCACACAATCTCAGCCCAATCTATGTGACGTTAAAATAAAGTGAGAACAATGTATGCTGCTTTAAGTATCCACTGGTGGGGAAGTGGGGTCTAGGTGAAAATAAACCTTGGGAAACACTGCTGCCACCTGACTAGTCTTGAACATGGGTGGTTACTGAGGATTCTCTCAAGCATAGGCGTAGAGTACGGGGGGGCTTGAGGGCTTGAGCCACCCCCGAAATTTCCCGGGGGGGGGGCTCAGCCACCACCGGGAAAACGGAGCACCTACCGCCGCACCTCCCCGGGTCCTTCCGAGGCCCAGCGGTCGCTGCTGGAGAGGGAGAGGGAAGGGGTGGCGGGGGGGGAGAGAGGCACCGGCAGCAGCGGCTGGCAGGCCTCGGAAGGGCCTGGGGAGGCGGGGCGGTTTCCCGGAGGGGGGGAGAACATCGTCCCAGCGAGAGTGCGTGCGCTAAGGAGCTCCCCCCCCAGATTTCCAAAACTCTACGCCCCTGCTCTCAAGTTAGAACTTTCAAAAGACTTCAGCCCCTATGATGCCATGTGACTCCCAAGTTGTGCATTGGGAGCACAGTAGGTGCACTATAGGGAAAGTATTTGTAGGCCTGAAGTCTTCAGCAACAGAGTGCCTGCTGCAGGACTCTGGAAGGCATGAAAGCCATTTAGGAGAAAACTAGCCAAAAGCTTCCAAGTGGGCAGTAAGGTATCACTGATTGAATGTGGGTAGCGAATGAATTGCCATGCAGGACTTCTCCTCCAAGAAGAACTTCCCCCAAATAGTACGTGCCTATAATACCAGTGTCCCGGGTCCTCCATTCTTTGAAGTCCAGCCTTATCTTGACTAGAGTTTCCAGCTCAAACTTGAGACAAGCCATTCTGCCGTCATCCCTGGGTGTTTACTTAATTACCGGTCTTCATTCCTGTTGCAGGTGCTTGTTAATTTTAGTTTGCAGGAACGTTGTATAGCTAGTAGTGACTTGACCAGCTGGAACTGTCCAGCTTCCAAAATATATGAGTAGATCTGCGCACACAGAATTTGCATGGTATGGCCTTCCTGGAGCAGCAGGCTGAAAGCAAGCTCCAGCTACCTGTCCATATTGTTAAAAGTTGGGGGGGGGGGGGGGAGGCTCTACTACATCTCTGTATGTGGTATACCTACTGGCAGTTTTTCCCAAAGGAAGCATTCTGACAGAGAATCTTGCATCAGGTTTCTGAAGCAGCGTGGTCTGACTTTCCAATTACAGTTTCTCTAGATAAATTGGCCAAGTTTCATTAGCTTTCCTTATGCTGTTCTATCTAGTCATGCAAGAGTTAAATGCTACTGCTGAATACCTGGTACTCCTCACTTCTTGAAGAGCATGAAGGGGGGGGGGGGAGGTATGAGACCTCTTACATAATAGATGTGTAACCTCTCCAGTTATCTGTAACCAAAGTATCACTCAGTAGTCATAAACTGGTTAATCTCTAATCTACAGCGGGGATGTACCTTGATCCTGCACCTGCTGGACGCTGATCTCCATGACATTTCCCCCCCCCCCCCAGCATCTCCAAGCTAATGTGCTAAACAAGATCATGCCTTGCTTTGATCCTGCAGTCTCCTGGTTTGGTAACTGATTTAACAGGAGAAGGGCAGATGTTGAATTTGATACAGGCTTCCACCTACAGGCTCCTCCTTGGACAAGCTGAGAGACAGGCAAAGGGCCCTGGGTTGTCTGTGCACTGGTGGAGTTCTCCCCTTGGGTACATCCATGAGCTGCTGATTTCCAGTTAGCTACATCCTTCTCAGGCAAGGGAGTGAACGTTTCGGATATGTCGGAGGAATGACGCTAAGAAAAGTTCATACTGGGGAGATGAGAATTGGTGGCCACTGCCTATTACTCTGGGCCAGTCAAGAGGTGATGGGCAGCTCCATTCACTTGCCTCACTATTCAGTGAAGTGTTCAAGAGACCATGCAGCGGTCCCCACCTTACCTTTCTGCAGTCTGTCTGAAGCCTTGTCCTTGCAGTAGTGTCTCATCTTTTGACTCTAATACTGGGCAGAAGGAATATTGATGGAGTGTGTGTTCACACACAGCCTTTATCTCTCCCTGACTTCTATTCTTGTTTCTAATAGGCCACTTAAATGCATCTGTGCATTCACACACCTAATATGTGGGGGTGCATCACATCTGGTTCAGTTTGGTGTAGTGGTTAAGGGCACAGACTCTAATCTGGGAGAACCAGGCTTGATTCCCCACTCCTCCATATACAGCTGCTGGGTCAGTCATAAGTTCTTTCAGAGCTGTTCTCTCAAGGGCAGTTCTCAAGAGCTCTCTCAGCCCCACCTACCTCATAGGGTGTCTGTTGTGGGGAGGGGAAGGGAAAGGGATTGTAAACCCCTGTGGGACTCCTTTGGGTGGTGAAGGGCGGGGTATAAACCCAATCTCTTCTTCCTCGAAGTCCTTGAGCTTGGGCATTTAGGAAGCCATCTCTAGAATGGGTGGGGCTATGTTTGAAACCAGATTAAGTAGTGATGGTGGAAAGTGCTGTCATTAAGTACTCCAAGCTTATTCCTGATTTCCTATCTGAAAAAATAACCAGTAGAACAACCATTAATTACAGCTGACAGGCTGACTCTCCAAACTTTCTCTTTCTTCGAAGGTGAGAGTATTATGCCTGTACATTAAGGAGCCCTGACTGGATTCCAGTGGTATATCGAGTGAAGCATTCTTTAATGCTCCTGGAGTTGTGAGGCTGGCTTCTATCTCACCATGTCGAACGAAGCAGAAACTGCAAGCGTGAATAGTCAGCCTGCCCAGCAACAGGCACCCGTGAAAACACAACCATCCAAGAAGGAGAAGAAGAAAGGTAAGAAACAATGTACACATACACATACCATTGGACAATGTACACAATATACACATACCATTGGACATCTCTGGCTTCTAAACTGCCGTGGTCTAAATGGCTTAATGAAACCTGAGCTGGGGTGGGAGGGAGGTGGATGTTCCAGTGCAGAGGACTCGGGAAAGACAACTTGTCCAAGAAGAAATGTCAGGAAGCCAGCCTGTCAATATTGGTGATGGTTTTTGGTTTGTCTAGCTGGGATTCGAGGCTGGCCTTACCTGCACCACTGGGTTTGGATGCCTTAAGTGTGTGTGTTCAACATCCAAGCCATGAAGGGAGCAGGCAAGCTAGAAACTGCTCAAGTTTCAGGTTCGGAATCTGGTTGAGCCTAGCCAAATGCTGCCACCTTACGTCCTTACTACACATTGCAGAGCTGCAAATATGGGTCTGACTGGCCAAGAGCTGCACTGTGTACAATACGGATTTAGATGTGTATGTGATATCAAATACCGACTACATTTACTAGAATGCTGATGCCACTCTGCTTTCGCCATCGCCCTCTAAACTGTTCACTAGCACTTTATGTTGTGTTTTTAAGCTTTTACCTATATTGCTGTTTTAGCTACAGCATTTTATGTAAGTCGCCCTGAGCCTCTTTGGCGGGGAGGGCGGGGTATAAATCAGATAAATAAATAAATACATTTCAATGTGTGCTCTTAGAAACATTACCGTGGTGCAGGTTTCTTCCACAACAAGCGCATGAGGGAAGCAGTTGCACACCAGTAGCTGCAATTTTTTTTTCTGCATTTGGTACGTTTGTACATTTAAATAAGCTTTCCTTGTATAGAGGTAGGACCATCTCTATCCCACTGTGTAATTAAGTTATTAGAAGACATGCAGAATCTTGTTACCATTCACTGTGATTACTGCACAATGTATGTGCTGTCTACAAGACCCAAGCAAAACCTTTATCAGTCTAACATGGTTTGGACCTCAGCCTGCTCAGAGTTCATTCAGCTCACTAGAGCAAACCGGCGGAAGGGGAAGGCAGTTCTTTCTGCTGACTTCTGCAAGTGAGGCCCAGTGGTCATTGGACACACCATGTTCAAGGTAAACATCACTCACCCATGCTCACTTTGGAAAACAAAACTTTTTTCGCAGGGTCTGAGAAGACAGATGAGTTCCTCCTGGCCAGATTTCAAGGTGATGGCGTAAGATACAAGGCCAAACTGATCGGCATCGATGATGTTCCAGAAGCAAGAGGAGATAAGATGAGCCAAGATTCAATGATGAAGCTGAAGGTGGGTCAGTTGTAAGTTTTGCCTGCTGCCTTCAAGCTCTGGAGAGCATCCAGTAGGGGCTGTAGCTCAAGTAGAGCATCTGCAGAAGGTCTCTGGTTCAAACCTCAGCATCTCCAGTTAAGAGGACCGGGTAGTAGGTGGTGTGAAAGATCTTGGCCTTAGACCCTGGAGAGCTGCTGCCAACATTAGCGGGCAATACTGAACTTGATAAACTAAGGGTATGATGCAGTATAAGGCAGAGCCATGTGTCCAGTAGGCCAGGAAAATTCATGCATTTATAGCTCAAAAGTTTTTTTGACTTCCCATCAAGAATTCTGGCAAATGTAATTTTGTAAGGTAGGACAGCTGGAGATGGGAGTACTCTCACCCCTTGTAAAACTACATTTCCTGTCTGTAGTGTTAAAATTAAGCCAGCTCTTGAAGGGGCTAACTTGGTGTAAGTTACCCACTATGTCAAGCTGAACTTGGTGTAGTGGTTAAGAGCGGCGGACTCTAATCTGGAGAACCAGGTTTGGTTCCCCACTCCTCCACATGCAGCCAGCTGGGTGACCTTGCACCAGTCACAGTTCTGTCAAAGCTCTCTCAGCCCCACCTAACTCACAGGGTGTCTGTTGTGGGGAGAGGAAGGGAAGGAGATTGTAAGGTGCTCTGAGACTCCGAATGAAGGGCGGGATATAAATCCAACTCTTCTCCTGCTACTACTATTCAATCAAGCTCAGAATACCTAGTGATGATGTGAGGATTTTTTTACTGCTGTGCAAGGGGTTTTTTACTGCTGGGCACAGGTATCCGCTTTGAACTGCACAGGTTTGCAGTTGGCCCTGTTGGTTGGGAGATCAGAACAAAGTCCCAGCTGACATGTCTCCACTTCTGATTGCGTGCATGCAAGGCTGGAACACAACCTGTTCATGCCAAACTGGTACAAACAGTCATGCAGCTACTTGATGGGCCACCTGTCCTAACAGGTGGGTGTTAGGGAATCTCTGCAAATATCTAGTTCTGCTGAATGAATGAAGCACAATGCTAGAACAGTCTCAAATAGGAGTTGGTACGGTTGAAATGCCAGCATCTGATCCACATGGGTCTTGTTCAGCTTCTTGGCTAGAATACGGTTGCAGATAGGAAAGCACTCCAGAGAGTCATCACCACAGCCCAGAAGATAATTGGCTGTCCTCTCCCACTTCTGGAGGAACTGTATAGTTCTCGATGTCTGAAAAAAGTGAAGAACATCCTACAGGATTTGTCACATCCTGCATATTCCTTGTTTGAACTGCTGCCTTCGGGCAGAAGATATAGGACAATCAAAACAAGGACAAATAGACTAAAAAACAGTTTTTACTCGAGAGCTATTATTGCCCTGAATGCTGCATGAGACCGAAATCTGGGGGAAACAGTGGTTTGGTTGCTATGTAAATCACAAGGGAGAAGCAGTCATGAATGTCTGTGTGAGTGCGCATGATTATATGTTGTGAGTCACTGAATGATGGCACGTTTTAATTTCATTGTACTATGTACAATGACAATAAAGTATATTATTATTATTATTATTATATGGGTCCATCTGCACATGTGGGTCAGAAAATACTTTTTTCCCACTGGAAGAATGCATACAATGTGTTCTAGGGCAATGTGTTCCAGGACCCTAGTTAATGTAATCAAATAACACTGGTAGACTACCATATTTGAGAAATATGTGACTGCTGATCACAGCTGCTTTCCTGTAGCAGCAGAAGTCAGTGTTCCAGTACGATGCCTGTAGATGAAAGCCTCAAGTAGCCTCCAGATGATCATAAGTCATGGTCAAGTAACTCTTACCTACCAAGTTTCTTGACAGTTTTCCTGGCTGCAACTAGGCCAGAATGCCTAGTTGCAGCCCCACCCACTGTGAGATTTTTTTGTTGTGGTTCAGTCACACGGTCAAGTCCGACTCTTTGCGACCCCATGGACCACATCATGCCAGGCCCTCCTGCCTTCTGCGGTCCCTCAGAGCTTGCCCAACATTGTCGAGCCATCTCACTCTTTGCCGTCCCCTTCTTTGACCTTCAATCTTTCCCAGCATCAGGGTTTTCTCCAGCGAGTGCTCCCTTCTCATTTGGTGGTCAAAGTATTTGAGCTTCAGCTTCAGTATCTGTCTTTTCAGGGAACAGTCAGGTTTGGTTTCCTTTAGGATGAACTGATTTGATCTCGTTGTGAGAGCTTCTTTGTAAAATTGGGAGCTCTAAGCCATTATGAAGAACCAGTGCTTGGAGAACACTGTTGCCATGCCCAAAATGCTTCTTTGGATCATCATGAAAGTCAAATGACGCTTATTCTAGGGGGTGATTCTTTAAGCTCTTGTGCTCATGTTGACCACTCTTGCAGGGAATGGCAGTAGCAGCTCGTTCTCAAGGACAGCACAAGCAGAAAATATGGGTGAACATCTCCCTTTCTGGGATCAAGATCATAGATGAGAAGACCGGGGTAAGTTTTAGCAAGTAAAACTGTCTGAAACAGCATATGTTGTCTTATGGCTAATAACCTAGTTTTGGAGAACAATTGATTCCCTATGCATAAGAATCACCAGTCTGAGTAACTTCTTGGGTTCGAAGACTACCTGACTAAACATCTGTACTGGGTATGCTTCAAAGAACAGAACAGTTGACTAGCCAGTTGAGGCTGATGTCATTCTTCTTGTGTATATGCAGAGCCGGATTTAAGCACAGGCTAAGTAAGCTATGATTTGGGAGCTCTAAAACTAAAATAAATACTGAAATTCAGTGTTGGCATATACTTTTTTTTAAGGCTATGGGGGCTCTTAAACTAGACAATGCTCGGGCATCTCTGTGCACGTGCTAATATGGCCCTGAGTGTGGATAACTTATAATATTACATTCATTAATATGAGGCTGAAGCATCACACACACACACACGTGGATCTTGGAAGCTACGTAGGATCAGCTCTGGTTAGTACTTGGGTGGGAGACCACCAAGGAAGTCTACGGCTGATTCTGCATTGGCTTTTCCCTCCGTTGTTTTAAGAAACCCATGTTGGAGCAGAAATTCCCCTCTGCACTGCATGCTGCTTTCACTTCCTTTGATCATCAGACTTTATGGTAGCCTCCACACTCCATGCCACTCGCTTTCTTTGATCGTTGGATTTTATGGTACCTTCTAGATAGATTTATGGCTGTCCAGGAGTGACTTTGCAGTCAGCACAGTGTTGTCCCGAGGTATCTGAATGTGGTTTTGAGCTGCACTTTTTTCTCCCAGTTGAGAAAATGTGGAGTGAATGCTAAACGCAGAATCGCCCTGAGAGTCAGGTAGTGTCAAACCAGCTCTGTTCACCTCTTGCCTTGAAAACCTCTACAGTGTTGCCGTAAGTCAGCTGCAATTTGATGGGGGGAAAAATTGGACTCTTACAGATGTCTGTGGAACCTACAGCCTTTCACAAATCATCTTTGCCATGCTTAACAAACTATCATGTGAAAACATATTGTTCATAAGCAGCTGGCAGTTGGTCGGTTTCTCAGTCACTGGTATCTTATATATATAACCTCCTGAGCTTAAAATATAGAGACTCATATGGATAAAAGTAATTCTGACAGTTGCTTTGCTTCTGTTTATGGGATGCACCAATCAAACTTAACCATGTGTGGATGTTAATACTGGACACCTTAATCTGGTGCCTCTTGCACTACTACTTGGCAACAGTGTACTTAGACGAACCGTGGATATTGAAGCTAGAGGAGAAAAACCAGCTGCTTTCTAGGTCACTATTTTAAGACAGGAGACTACAGTGAAAGATGAGCAAGCAACTGTGAAGCTTACGTAGGCCTGACCCTTTGTGAGGCAGTGCAGCTTCTCGGGGGAACTAAGTCTGTTCTTCCATTCCAGGTTATTGAGCACGAGCATCCAGTCAACAAAATCTCCTTCATTGCTCGGGATGTGACGGACAATCGCGCCTTTGGCTATGTCTGCGGAGGAGAAGGACAGCATCAGTTTTTTGCCATAAAAACAGCACAGCAGGTAAAACCTCCAAAATGGAGTGGAACATCTTGGAACCAGGGATGTTGGTGGTGCTGTAGCTGAAATACTAGCCGCTCCACTTCTAAGGACCCGGACTGTGCCAGATCTACACTGAGCCTGCTCAGCGGGGAGAGTGGCCTAGAAATCGAATTAAATAAATAAATACACTAAGCAGTGCAAATTTACCATAACTCAGGGGTGGGCAATTGTTTTGGCTCGGGGGCCACTTTGTGGGAGTGCAGGTTAGCGGAGGGCCGCACCTTTTAAAATTATTGCATTCATTACTTAACTTTGCATTTCAGAAAAGGTATAAATTGCATCATAAAAATCAATAAATATAAATTAAATAAAATAGTGGTAGTTTTATTCAATTTATTTATTGTGCTAATTTCATATCATCTATAGCTGCAAGCACATTTAATTTTAGAATCAGTTTAATGAGACAAATGTACCCTATCACACTTTTCTACAATTTTTTTGAAATCAGGAGTGAGATTGCTTGTTGAGATTCTCATCACAGCCTGCAAGTTAATGTCTGTCAAAGAGCATCTATATTTACTCTTGTTAATCTTCATATCTTGGCGGGCCGCAAAAAACTCTGTGGCGGGCCGCATGTGGCCCGCGGGCCCCCATTTGCCCACCCCTGCCATAACTGGATGATTTTACATTGTCAACTCAAGCGTTGTCGTGAGCTCCCCAGGGTGGGTACCACTAGAGAGAAACTACACCCTGTTTTTGGGAAAGTCTCCATAGCAGAGGACTGGATTTGGAACATGCTATTTAAAGGCAGGTATATAATAAGCTAGAATAAGTGGAGGAGAGCTGTGGCAGAACATCTGCTTTGTATGCCAGAAGGATGCAGGTTCAATCCCCAACATCTCCATTTAAAAAGATCAGGTATTAGGTGATGTGAAAGACTTCTGCCTGAGATCCTGAAGAGATGCTGCCACTCGGAGTAGATAATACTGACCTTGATAGTCTATCTGTCTGACGGCCTATCAGACTGATAGACTGATTCAGTATAAGGCAGCTTCATGTGTTCATGTGACTCCAGTGTACTTACTCTTCCCGGAAAATTTATCTATTTATTTCATTTGCACCCCACCCTCCCCACCAAAGCAGGCTCAGGGCAGCTAGAGTGTTATCAGTGACATCACTTTTGCAACAGGCTTCGTTAGATTTGACTGTTTTGAGACGGCGTGACTGAGTCTGAAATAGTTGCCAGAGCTCTTACCTGGATAGCCCAGGTTAGCTCGATCTCATCAGATCTTGGAAGCTAAGCAGGATCAGCCCTGGTTAATATTTGGATGAGAAGACCACCAAGGAAGTTCAGAGTTGTGATGCAGAGGCAGGCAATGGCAAACTTCCTCTGGACATCTCCGGCCTTGAAAGCCCTATGGGGGTCTCCATAAATCAGCTGCCAATTGACAGTGCTTTCCATCACCATCAACCTGCCAAAGGCCATGGGGATTAGGTCCTCTTGAAATGCATCCCAACTCCAGACCACAAATCCAGCTCCTTATTGAACATGGGTCTACATAGGGTAACACATGTTCCCCACAAATAAAGTGAGTGGAGAAATCATGCCTTTAAGTAGAATGTATATGTGAACCTCCCTTGATGGGAAGGGCTGCATAGCACTTTGCTGCTTGGACTGTCTTTATCCTTTTAAGGCCAACCTAAAATGGACTCCAGGCCAAGCATAGTGGGTGGGTCAAACACTTTGCCTTTTGGTCCTTAAGTGCATAATATACAGAACACAAGCAACTGAACCATTGTATGATATTCTGATTAATTCTCTGGTTTTAAAAAGTAGAAAGTGCTGGGAAACTGGCCGGAACAGTCTACCTCCTTGGAGAACAGTGTGTACATAGCAAGACAGCTTGCTTCTTTTGGAATCAGTAGTAGTCATTCAATTCATACTGAATGGTAAAAGCCATTAGTTAAACCATCATTCCAAATAGTTGAGTCTTTCTGCTTCCATCTTCCAGGCTGAACCTCTAGTTGTAGATCTGAAGGACCTCTTCCAAGTTATCTATAATACAAAGAAAAAGGAAGAAGAGGACAAGAGAAAGGTAAGGCCAGTTAAATACTGCTCTTTAATAAAACAAAGTTTGAGTCCAGTGACACCTTTAAGACCAACAAATGTTTAATTCTGGGTATAAGCTTTCATATGCATGCACACTTCTTCAGGTACTATTAGCCTTTCTAGACTTCTGGAAGAGTCAGTCATTCAATGAAATCTTTAATGTCCAGGGACAAAAACCATACAGCAAACTTGTAGGTTCTCAAACCTGCCTGTCTGGATGTTACAAAAAGATGGGGGGGGGGGGGGGCTCAAACCATTGTATTAAAACCTCAGTTGTCTTCAGAATCAGTGGCCCAATCTGCATCTAGCATTTGCTCCGCTGTCTTACCAAACCCACACTGGAACAGAAATTCCCATCGGCATTGCATGCCACTTTCACTTTGTCGAATTATATGGCAGTGTCCAGACTGCATGCCACTTTCACTTCATTTGATCTCTAGTTTTATGGTGACTGTCTGCATAGATTTATGGCTGTTTTATGGCCATTCAAGGGTGACTCTGCAGTCAGTACAGCATTGGCCTGGGGTAACTGAAAGTGGTTTTGAGCTGCATCTTTTTCTGTTCCAGTGTGGGTCTGGAAGAATAACAGAACAAATGCTAGATGCAGATTGGGCCAGTGTGGTGGTTAAAAGGTTGAACCAGGCTCTAGGAGACTAAGGTCTGAATCCCCACTTCACTGTGGAGTTTGCTGGGTGACTCTGGGCAAGTCACCATGTAGGATAAGGCCTGCAGAGGGGAAGAAAACTGGGTGCCATTCGGTGGAAATATCTGGCTGGATCCAACCCAGAGGAAGCGTTCCTATTTGTTGTAACTGAATTTTTGCAGAACCAAGTCTTCTGAGATAAAAGGATGCAGGGTGCCAGGACATAGTAACTTCAGTTTTAAGAGCTGTCTGCCTAAGCCTTGTTGCCTTGGGCAAAAAGTGGGTGACCATGGGATTTTTTAACTTTCTTTTTCAGAATGAAGAAGCCAGTAAGACAGCAGAGGTAAGAAAAGACCAAATCATAAGAACATAAGAGGAGCCATGTTGGATCAGGCCAATAGCCCATCCAGTCCAACACTCCGTATCACACAGTGGCCAAGACCCAGGTGCCGTCAGGAGGTCCACCAGCAGGGCCAGTACTCCAGAAGCCCTCCCACTGTTGCCCCCCAGGCACCAAGAATACAGAGCATCACTGCCTCAGGCATAGTATTCCATCTATACCTTGTGGCTAATAGCCACTGATAGACCTCTTCTCCATATGTTTATCCAATTATATATCTTGAGAAGCTATACATATATACCCATTTAGTCAGGTGTATTTAAAGTGCATGAATCTAAGCAGATACGGGTCTTATCAATGCTGGGATGGGAGATCTCCTGGGAATTTGAGATCCACGAGGGGCAGCAGGATACAGATGTAGAAGGCGCCTTCTCTGCAAGTGTTGGTTCTTGCTGATCAAGAACACAACAATTTTTGGCACTGTCTCAATTCTCAAACATGACTCTGCATTCCTTTGTTCCAGAATGGCACTGATGACCCAACTGATCAAGCTGGGAAAATAAAGATGGTATGTAGGTGCTTCTAGCTTGAGTAGCCAGTTAAACCAACCTTTTGTATAGTGGTTCAGCCAGAACAGCTTGTGTTCTTCAAGCACATGTTGGCTGTTTTGCCATTCAAGGCAGTATAGCTTCTGGCTGTCATACATCCATGTATGCTCTGTTGTTGCTTAGGCTCCAGTGACTTCTTAAGCTGACTCCAATTTTTGTTTCTGAAAGGGTGTCGATCAGATGGATCTATTTGGAGACATGTCAACTCCCCCTGACCTGAACACTCCCACAGTGAGTAATGACTTGGCTTGTAATCTGCTGTGAGTTGGCAGAATCGATAAGTCAGTGAGGTCCTTCAGCTTCAATAACTGAGAAGTTATGTGAATGATGACCAGTTGGCTACCCATTATGGTGGCCTAAGGCCTCCCACAGTTATTGCTGGGAAGAACAGTTCTTCTTGTCATGTGTGGCAAAAGCTTTAAGCCATGTAAAAAGACAGGATGACATTAACTGGTTTTGTATGAAACTCCTCCTCAGAAGAAAATAGGGTGGTAAAATCCAAGAGCCCTTTTAAAAAATCTTGGTTTGAGCTGGCAAAGAAATTGTGTCACAAAAGGGTCCCAATACCAACTTGATTGGAGTGGTTCTTCTAGAATAGCAAAAGAAGCACCAAATGGCCAGCATTCACCTGCAGTGTAGGACCAGGGAGAATATTTCAGTGCTACTATATGGAAGACTGTGCCTTGGTCGCCCCATGGAGTATAATGAGTAGTGTTGCCAGCCTGCAGTGGTGCATGGTAAGATCTTGGGTAGCCTTCTCTGTAGGTGGTGGTGGCAGCAGAGAAGCTAGAGTTCAATGGGAGACAATATCTTTCTTTTGAGATTAAGAGATCTCTGATGGTAGGGAGGGGAAGAGTATGTCACAAATGCTTCTAGGTCCCAGGGAGAACAAATAGACGCTATCTGGTATCCCTGTGTATCAGTGTGTGGCAGAATCAAGTGCAGCAATAGAACTTTGTATCTGTAAGTGCAATGTGCTTTTGGAGAATGTTTCAAGCTTCCTTTCCTTGATTTCCTGTTCATGGAGAATTTCATTTAGGCTGCATCCAACAAGTTGCCTTCATTCCCTGTTTGTAAATTTCACAATCTTCTGGCTGGCTTTACTTGGATAGGATGCTAAGCTAAACTTTTGGTCTGGATCCATTAAGGCAGCATCTGTTCAACATCTGAGCAGGACTCCAATCACTCATGATCAAAGGTGCCTTCCCTCTGTGTCCTCTCTTTCCGCATTTCAAAGTTGATTGTATGTACCTGACGTAGGAAAACTTCCAAGATAATAAAATGCAACAGCTGGCAAACTTGTTCATAGCTCATAGGGCGTTCAGTTTTTAAAAACTGAAATTCATAGTGAATCTGCTTATGCTTTTGACAACTGACCAATGAGCACACAACCACTTGCACATGTCTCAACTCTTTGGCTTAATTCATCCACTAATCCATCTTCTTTCCCAAATACAATAGGAGGAGGATAAAGAGGTCCTGTTAGTGGATTTAAATGCTGAAGTGGAGGCCCCTCCAACTTCTGCCAAAGAGGATGATCTTTTCTTGAATGACATCACGCCTTCTCTGTCACAGCCAAAACCGCCGCCACCTTTCTTGCCTGAAACCGCTTTCTCTGCAAACCTCAGCTTCTTTCCTACTCCCAACCCCGACCCTTTCCGTGATGATCCTTTCACGCAACCCGACCAATTGGCACACCTCCCTCTTGATTCTTTAAAACCTCCCAATCAGAAGATGGTGAGCGCAACTGTCGGCAGTGGTGTGAATGGTGACATAGACTACTTTGGGAAACAGTTCGACCAGATTTCCAACCGAACTGGCAAGCAGGATTTACCGGCCGGCCAGTGGGGGCTGGAGGGTAAGCCAGCTCAGCTAGCCACAAGGACTCCCAACGGGGTGCCAGAGCGAGAACAGAATGGCGTCATTGCCAAATCCCCACCAAACATGTTCACGGAGAGCCCTTCCAAAGGACTACCCCTGCAAAATGGATTACGGCTAGACTCAGACAGCGGCATCCAGTTGGCGACATCTCATGACTCGATAACAATTAGCCCACCTCCGCAAAGTACCAAGCCAGGAAGAGGAAGGAGGACTGTTAAGGTGAACATTGGGGCTTGCACACAAACTGGTACACAAACTGGTGACATGCATGTGTTCTACTTGGGCTGGGCGAAGAAGTCGTCTTCTTCCTCCAACAGAAGTGCTTCTTTTTCTGGCAGGCACACTTGCCTTCAGTCTTGAGTGGCCACCAGCCACCGTAAACCTTACATGCGTGGCTTAGTTGTATGTCTGCATCTGTATCTCTTTCTAAACGTTACCTTTCTCTCTTCTCTAATGCTGACATGGCTTTTGTAACTCTGGTAAGTAAAAAAAAAGGGGGGGTGGGGCTCTTAATGCATGTACCAATAATGGTTTGGAAGTTGTGATCGAATCCCAGAATTGAAGAGAAAGCTTGAGCACTTCAACTGAGAGGGGAGGGGTAGTCTGTGAAGTAGTAGTGCACTGCCTAGCATGTACTTTCAGACCCTTGTGGGAAAGGGTAGAGAACATGAGAACATAAGAGAAGCCAATGTTGGATCAGGCCAGTGGCCCATCCTGTCCAACACTCTGTCACACAGTGGCCCAAAACACCAGGTGCCCTCAGAAGGTCCAATAGTGGGGGCAGGACACTAGAAGCCCTCCCACTGTTGCCCCCCGACCAAGTACCAAGAATACAGAGCATCACTTGCCCCAGACTGAGAGTTCCTATCTATACCTTGTGGCTAATAGCCACTGAAGGACCTTTTGCATACTTGGTTGGCCTTGCCATGTAAACAGCTCAACCTCTAGAGTAACCTCTAGAGTAATAGGAGGTCTCTTACCTGTTTGCAGGAATGATCTTGGCCCTTATCCTAAAATACCAGCAAAACTTTTGGCTAGTGATTTCAGTTTCACTGGAGGTCTGTGCTTTGATACAATCATAAGAATCCTTCTGATATATCCGCTCTCTGCTCTTCCACTTGATCAGACGCTGATCCAATGGCTCTCTAGCTGTGAAAATCAAAACTTATGCCCAAAATGCTAAAGAGCAGGTGGAAGGGCGTCTTCTAGAGAAAGTTTGAAATGGGAGCTACCTGATAATGGGCCTCCGAGCAGGCAGTTTGTATAAGGTCCCTAAGTAACACTTGCATGGAAAACTCTTTATTGTGGTAATCTAGAAAATGACCTTTCCCTTTCAGAGTGCAGCTAATGACTTGTTTGGATCGGACATTTTTGCTCCTGGCCTTCCCACAACCAGCACCTTGACTACTGCCGCCGTCCAGCCGGCCCCTGTGCAAACCAGCCCTCTGGACCTCTTCAAACCCAGTGCTCCTGCAGTAGCGCCCATGTCTGGACTAGGTTAGTGAGAACTGTGGGAAAGTGGTGCTGCAGAGAGATGATCTCTGTACAAGAGTGGGTCAGAGAACACAAATATCACAATTGCAGGCCTAGCAAGGAACAGTGGCTTCTGGAAGCTTCTGGAATGTCCAGTAACTGCTTCAGCATAACAAGTATGGCTTTTCCCTCCTTAGGTGGCTTGCCTACAGCAACTTCCCCGACACCAGCATGGGGGCCCTCATCTACTGTCTTCAGCCAGCCCAGTTCAGTATTTCCTGGACCTGTTCTGGGTGCTCAGCCAGCAAGCTTTCCTCAGCCCCTTGGATTCGGTGCTACTCCACAAGTTCCTGGCTGGAATCAGTCGGCATCCTTAGGAGCTCCAACCCAGCCTCCGGCTCCTGATCTCTGGGGCCAGCCAGCACGTCTTTCTCCTCCAAATGCTTGGGCACAGCCGCCCTCCACAGGAGGAAACCCTTTCCAGGCCAGCCTGTTCCCATCCACACTAGCTGCCCCGCTCCCAACGTTGTTGTCCTCCATGTCCTCAACCAGTCCCCCTCCTCAGCTGCCTCCCAGAACTGCACCTCTGAAAGAGCCGACCAAGAAGGAAAGTGATGCCTTCACAGATCTGGACCCTCTTGGAGATAAGGAGATAAAGGACGTAAGAGAGATGTTCAAAGACTTCCAGCTGACGAAGCCACCTGCTGTGCCTGCCAGGAGGGCAGAGCAGCTACAAGGTCTGTCTGGTGCCTCTGGAGCCTTTGCCAGTTACTTCACTAACAAAGTAGGGGTTCCTCAAGATGTGGCTGACCACGATGACTATGAAGCTGGTCAGCTGTCGGCTAAAATCAGTGGTAAAGCTGCCTCTCTTGTTATCTGTGTTCTCTAGGGGAAGGTCTTCCGACCTTTCCCTCTTTTTCTAACCCTCCCTAGTAGCTAGAGGGAAATACTCAAGTGTGCCTGATGGGCTGTCTTTGTATGTGGTGTCTAGCTAAGTGAGCATTCACTAATCTAGTATGAATTAGAGTCAGGGGGTAACCATGTTGGTCTGTAGTATAAGCGTTAGCTTGAAGTCGAGTAGCATCTCATAGACCAACAAGAGCTTCAGAGTATAAGCTTTCAAGAATCAAAGCTCCCTTCATCAGGTCACCAGACATTTGACAAAGAGTGCTTTGACACTCTAAAGCTTATATTCCAAAAAAGGTTGGTCTCAATCAGGTGCTAAGGCACTCAAATATAGTTGTTCTAGTACAAATGAGTTTCTGGTTAAATGACCAAACTGAGACTCAGTTGAGAAGACTTAGTTGCCTGTCCATCCCTCGTTCTGTTAACCCATCTGTGAAATGGGAATGCTGTTCAGGATTAACAAGGTGAAAACAGGTTGCTCCAGCGCTGTGGGAGCATTCCAGTTCTCATAATGGCTGTTTCTTTACTTTACATCTGTAAATGTAACGCCAGGAACTGAACCTCGGACCTTCTGCGTGCAATGTGAAAGACCTCTACTTGAAATTCGGGAAAGCCACTGCCCATCAGAGTAGGGAATACTGGCCTTAGTAGGCCAGTTGTCTAACCAAGCAGACGGTGGACCCATGTGTTTTGTGCTATAAAGGGTTCTACGTAAGTGTGGTGTGAGGTAAAGAAGGAGCTCACTATTGGTCCCATACTGGGGCACCCTCAGTAAGAGCATTTAAGGATCCTCATGTTTGTTTATTTACAGAACTCATACCCTGCATTTCTGCCCTTAATCAGATTAGACTGTAGGCTCTTGTTGCATCCTCTATGCAAAAAAATTTGCTTTCCAGAGTTAAAATTGACTGTTTAACATCTTTTTCAAGAGGTTTCAGATTGGGCCTTGTGTGATGCAATGCTAGAAGGTTTACAGCGAGTGGAAGCGCTGTGTTAAAGACATCTTAAAGCTGCTGTTGCGCTCTGATTCTGTAGTAAATAAATGATTGTTCATGGTCTCATTCTTCCAGTAACAGGGGCTGTAGTTCACGCCTCTTCTAAGGGCTTGTCTTTGGACAATGCTTGCATGGATCTGTTGCAAGCAGCCCAGTCACGCTACCTATGGGGCGCAGTCTCAGAAGGCATCTGTACACTTTAGCATTTGGGGTATATACATCCCCCAGAAGTAACACATGGATATGTAATACATGGATCTTTAATACACGTGAAAAATCCTCATGCTTATTAATGAGGGTTAGCTATAGGTCTGGCATAATGGTGCCGTCCTACACAGAGTTTTCACCCTTTGTGTCCACTAACGTCTATTTCAAGTGTCAAAAGGTTTGTTGCTCCATTGCATGGAAGTGACTTAAAGCTACAACTATTCTTTTTCCTCACCTTAGTGCCACCAAAGCCTGCTCCTAGACAAACCACTGCACCCCTTAAAAATCCTGCTGAGGACCTGTTTGAAAACCCTTTTAAGACAGACCCTTTTGGTGTTCCCTCACTAAATTCTGTAAGTATTTGAACACAAGGCAGCTGGCTGGAATGGTCAGTTGTGTGTCAACATTATCAGCAATGTGCCAGGAGCTGTGGGGCTCGGTAACTGTGTGAGAGTTTCATTCCTACAGAATGTAGGCACAAGATCAGAGACTATTAATTTGCTATAGTTATCATTGGGCACAGGATCTAATGGAAGGGTGTATCAAAGGTGGCACCTAGGCCTACCTCTGTCTTATACGAATCATCCTGCAATTATAGGAATCATCCTCCAATTATGACATGCAGGGTCTTCTAAACCTACTGCTTCCTCATTCCTGTGCCACCCAGTCTGAAGTATGCACAGAAGAAAGTCCTACCTGTATACACTTAATTGCATAGATCCATCATAGACCATCTGTAGAATTTCTGCCCATCCTTTAACAGATTGAGGCAGCTGTGAGTGAGTAATCATCCTGTTAGGTATGTAAGCATACCAGATGGCAACAATCCATACATGGAACAGAGTGCTTATTCCATACAGGTGTGCATCTGGTAAGAAGCAGCAGGGTTTATATGTACTGCATAATTATTGCTTTAGGCATCACCAAATCACTTTGGTTAGTGGTCCACTTGTGGTCTCTGCTGGTCACCCTTACAGATGATCTCCAGAGACATCTGGATCGAGGCAGGTTGGCGCTGCTATTGCTTCTGGATCTAACAGCAGCATTTAACATGGTCGACTATGATCTCTTGACCCACCGCCTCGCCAACATTGGGATACAGGGGACTGCTTTACAATGGCTTTCCTCCTTCCTTCATGGTTGGGGACAGAAGGTGACATTTGGGGGAACTGTCCCAGCAACACCTGCTAGAATGTGGGGTGCCTCAAGGGGCTGTTCTCTCCCCTATGTTTAACATCTATATGTGCCCCTTTGCCCAGGTCCAGAGGTATGGGGTGGGTTGTCATCAGTACGCTGATGACACCCAGTGCTATCTGTTGGGTGGCTGGCCGGACTCTGCCCCAGAGGTATTGGACAGTGTATTACAGGCCATGGCTGGTTGTCTTCAACAGAGCCGATTGAAATTAAATCCAGTGAAGATGGAGATCCTGTACCTGAGTCGTGGGGATCTGGGATCAGGAATCCAGCTCCCATCCCTCATTGGAGTGCTACTGGAGCCAGCGCCAAGGGTGCAGAGCTTAGGGGTGCTCCTGGATGCCTCCCTTTCAATGGAGCCCCAGGTTGCCACTGTTGCTTGATCAGCCTTTTACCATCTGAGGCTGATCAAGCAGCTGGTCCTGTATTTCACTTCCCAGGACTTAGCTACAGTGATCCACACAATGGTCACTTCCAGACTGGATTATTGTAACGCGCTCTATGCGGGGCTGCCATTGAACCTGACCCAGAAACTGCAGCCAGTGCAGAATGTGGCGGCATGTGTGCTGATGGTGATGCCTGTGTGGGCTCACATCCAGCCAGTGCTGTGCCAGCTGCACTGGCTGCCAATAGAGTACCAGATCCAGTTCAAGGTTTTTGGTGTTAACCTTTAAAGCCCTATGTGGCCAGGGACCTGCATATCTTCGAGACCATCATTCCCAAATGTCCCTCACAGACTGTTGCACTCAGTTGATCAACATCTTCTGGTTGGCCCCTGCCTCAAGGGTGTGTGGCTGGCCTCGTCTAGGGCCAGGGCTTTTTCTGCCCTGGCCCCTGCCTGGTGGAACAAGCTCCCTCTTGAGATCAGGACCCTGTGGAATTTATTACAGTTCCGCAGGGCCTGCAAGATGGAGCTGTTCTGCCAGGCTTTTGGATGAGGGAGTGGGCATCCAAATCTACCTCAGCCTCCCCTGTTGACAATGCTGGTCAAATGGAACCAGTTCAAACTGAGCATCATTGTCGAGGCGAATCCACCCTGATTGTTCTGTGTTTTAATAGAAATATGGTTTTAATTATCTAAATTATGTTTTTGTTTTTGTGATTTGTAACCTGCCCTGAGCCAGCTTGCGGGGAGGATGGGATAAAAATTGAACTAAATAAATAATACCCATCCTGTTTGGGTGGAAAAGGGATAGCCAGCTATGATGACCTAGCCTTTTCCCCTCAGTCAGACGCAGGATTTTCCTTCCATTTTTCCCCTCCCTTTCTGATTGAACAGACCCTTTATCTATTTCCTTCCTATCTGAAGATAAATGACTGGCCCACCCTGTCACTGTATCATATTTTGATGCCGGCTCAGCCCAGGAACTTGAAGGAAGAGGCAAGATCACCTTCTTAAATTAAACTTCTGAAAATGGCACAGGGGAGGCTTTAGAATGTCAAAAAAAAATAAACAGGAGAAGCTTTAGAATGTTTTAAAAAAGAGTTTATTCAATATAGAGGGGAAAGATCAGGTGAAATCAAGGGTAAAATGTCTGAGGTAAATCAATAATAAACTCTGAGGTAACTTAATATAATCACTAACTCCAGTTCATATGTTTCCAGCACGTGAGAGTTCTTAAGCTTTTCACAAAGTCTTAAGAGTCTTAGAGACTAAAGGTTTTGGTTTCAGTGTTTTCTAAACACTCCAGTTCACTTTCTTGAGTGTAACTGACTCTTCAGAGTTCAGAAGGCAGGGGTATACTACCAAGTACCCAAATTCTTTCTCTAAACACACCAGGGATTACTCCACTCTTTATGGTGGGCAGGGAATCTCTTACCTAACTAGAAGATTTGTCCCTTTTCCTGGCCTGAATGGGAGTCTTCACTGATCCACCCAATCCTCCTTGCCAACCTTCCCAGTCACCAGTCAGTACGAAAGTGTTTTCATTCAGAGCTAAATTGTCCTCAGTTAGAGTTAAACTTTCCACAGGCAGGGCTAAACTCAAACTGAGTTCTCTTCAGCAGTCAGTTCCAAAGTCTGTCTTCTCAACTGACACTAACCAATTAAATTCCTTTGAACAGCCTGTCATTCAAGGCTCTCTGGCTCTGTGAGGCATTAATCCTTCACAGCCCATTACAAATGTACACAGAATGTATAAGCTTTTACAGCACAGTCCATCATACCAGCCCTTAGGTTCTGAGCTGTAATATCTGGAGTAATTTTCTTCAGAGGAGGAGAGAAGGTTGCTAGTGCTTATCAATGCAATGGTGGCCATCTATATTAACAGCCAGTTTTGTGTAGTGGTTAAGTGTGCGGACTCTAATCTGGGAGAACTGGGTTTGATTCCCCACTCCTCCACTTGCAGTTACTGGATGACTGTGGGCAAACCATAGTTCTGTCAGAGCTGTTCTCTGAAGGACAGCTCTAGAAAGAGCGCTCTCAGCCCTACTTACCTCCCAGGGTGTCTGTTATGGGGAGGGGGGGAAGGGAAAGGAGTCTGTAAGCTGCTTGAGACTCTGAGTGAAGGGCAGGGTATAGATCCAATCTCCTCTTCTTCTAATCCCAACTCCCTTGCAAAGTGTGAGTGGCTATTACTTCAGTGTTAACCTCCAGCATTGGGCTTGATTCAGATTGCGTAGATGAAGAAGCACACTCTTAATTTATATGTTGACAAGATACTTGTATGAAAATAAATGAATTCAAATACAAAAATCCCATTAAAATACTTAGAGGATTTTTTTGGTTCAATTTCTTCTAGGCTGCAGTTCAGTCTTCTGGTTTATTTGGGGATCCTTTTGGTAATCCATTTGTATAGACTTGGTAAGTTTTAAATTGCTTTTCTTTGTAGCAGTAGCCACAGCCTGACTCTTGTTACCCATAAATGTCTCTATCTAAAGGCAAACCCCTGGTCGACTTTTTTAGGTTAGCTTAGCCCATCTTCTGTTCAATGTGGTTTATACCCTTATAAAGGAACACATTTATCATGCAATATATCAAACATAAAAGCCAACAAACATTATAACTAAAACAGTCAAAACAGAACAAGCTTTTTTTTGTCTCTAGAAAATTACCATTTCAGGTTGTTGTTGTTAGCCATTCAGTCGTGTCCGACTCTTGGCGCTTCTATGGCCCAGCTCTCTCCACGTTTTCTGATCTTGCACTGTTTCTTTGAGTCATTCCATGCTCAGGCTGGTGTCAACTTTTATTGTGTCTAGCCACCGTGTTCTTTGGCGGCCCGGTTTCCTTTTGCTGCTAACCAATCCAAGCATAATTGCTTTTTCTAGTGAGTGCTTCCACATGACATGGCTGAAATAAGTCAGTCACAGTTTTATGATTGCAGGAGCCTCCTTTAACCTTGGTGTTACCAAAGAAGACCTTGACACAGCTCCTGTCCCGTCCCCCCCCCCCCAACACACACACTTCCCCTCCTCCTGCTGGCCTGCTGCAATGCTCAGCATAGTTGTCTTTTTTTTTTAGGGTTTGGTAATCCCCCCCCCCTTTGAAAGGTATGGCATTTTTCTGCAAACCCAGGGCATCCCCCGAGTATGTAGGAAATGTCCTTTCTTTCCACAAAGCCCCATAGCCCCAATGTGCAGATGTAAGTACCTACTGATGGGGCCATGTTGAGAATGAGATGTATTGACAGTGTCACAGTGAAATTTATGACGATAAAGATGTAGGCATGTGAAATTAGATCATTGAAAGTGCTTTATTTTTGCAGTATGGTATTTAGAAACAAAGTAAATTGGAGCATCCTATGCTCAATTTTGAGATTTTTAAAACCTGTGGAAGTTTTTATTACTCCTATCTCACTCTTCCTCCAAGGAAATTTGAGATGGTTTACCTGGTACTCTCCACTTCTTTCATTCTCTCAACAACCTTGTGAGGTATGTTAGGCTGAGGGAGATTGACTGGCCAGAGCTCACGCAGTGAGTTTCATGACAGCAGGGACTTGAAACCTGAGTTTCCCAGATGCTCTTAACTGCAGCACCACACAAGAGATCCACTTGCAGTCAACCCTAATTATACCTACACTCTGAAGAAATGAGCAGTGATTCATGAAAGCTCATACCCTGCCTCAAATTTTGTTGGTCCTTAAGGTGCTAATAGACTCTTGTTCTTTTCTATACCTACACTCCAGCGAGAGATGTACACATGAGCCTGCATGCTAAACCATCTTATTTTTTTCCCACCAGAAGCAAGTATTACTGGACTTCATTGGCAAAAGATGTTATGGATAACTGGACCCTTCTGTTATGGTCTTCACTCTGTATTTGTCTGCCTCATCGATCCACTTATGTATTGTGAATCATTCCAAAAAGACCTTGGGTTGCTGCCACCTGAAGCCAAGGAAGGAATTTGTTTAGAGACCAACTTACATCTTGTGGGAAAGAACTTTGGCCGTTGTGGATATAAACTAAACTTTGGGGGGAGGGGTATGTGTCTGCTAGTCCTTCACTCCGGTCTACAACTAACGGTCTTCAAAAGTGAGGTGAATGGAAAACTGGATACTTGTTGGATGAAGTCACGTAGTCTTGTGTTCACCTCCACCCACCTCCACCCACAAGGGAAGGAAACAGCACAAGGTTGCCTAGATTAAACAGTTTCTAAAACTTCTAGCTTTAAGAACTTTCAACACTCCAACCCCCACCACCTCCAATGAATGTCAAAGGTGAGAAAAAAAGGGTAAATGAAGAAATAGGGCAAATGGTGTGTTTGGGTCCTAACTGGCCAGTTCAAAAAAGTATATTTGGCTGTAATGTTATATATCTAATCAAGTGGAGTTTGAGAGAACCTCTGGCGCTGTCTCGTCCAAGACAAACAAAAACTACTCACAATCTTTCTTCTCTAGTAAAATACTGGTTGACAAGATCCTGCTTCTCTAAGCAAACCAGTAATGAGAAAAGGATAGAGACAGAAATGCAAGTTTTGAAGAAATTCCCATACTGTTGTACAACTGGAAAGCAATTTGTGTTTAATGAGTTGGTTTGCCAAATGAAATTGCTACTTTGCCGAGCGGGCCACATTTGGGGCTGGGATTATTCACAGAGGGGTGTAGTATTTCAGCAAGAAGTCTTTAACGATCAAAATGGACATCCAAATTCTGGAGAACTTGACCCAACAGTTATGGATTGTGTATCGTAGTGGTCGTTCTTGGCATTTTAGGAATATAAACTTGAAACAGTATCTGTTTAAATGATTGGAATAAGTGCAAGCGTGGTAATCCTCTCACTAGAAAATACTGTCTGTAGTGACCAGTTCTGCCAGTTGGTTTAGCTGTTGTTGTTGTTTTTCTGTGTACATACTCTCCTGCACCTTCCTGTAATACAAGAAAAAGCTATCCATTTATGTGTGTCTTCTCTGGCTGGAAATGTAGAAATTTATGGATCTTGTTACAGTGTAAAAAAATAGTCATCGAATGTTCTCACATTAAATGTAACTTGACTTCAAAGTAGGATCTCTCTTGGACTGCCTTATGGAAATTGGCACATTTGAGATGTTTATCCCACACTTCAGAGGTCATGGTGGCCTAAACTGACCAAGCAGTGGCAGAGGTCATGGAGGCCTCAACTGACCAAGTAGAAGCAGATACAAGAAGTTTTAGCTATTGGGTTTATCTAAAATGACTGTTCTGATACTTGCCATGAAATAAAGCAAGGCAGAAATATGGGATAAAACCATAATGTTAGCCGAATTAGCCAAAGCTTTGGTGAAGAATCTTTATACTGTCAAGTGGATACCAGGCAAATGTCTAAACATGTTTAGATTAAGGAGAACATTATTTCGGACTTTTATTCCGCCCTCCCCAAAATGGGCTCAGGGCAGATCACAACAAGCAGAGTCAAAGGCTCATTACAATAAAATTACATTACATTACATTACATTATAATCATTAAAACAGTAAAATTCAAAGGCAGCAGCAAATTCAAAAGAAGAGGACTGTTAGGGTCACAGGTGGAATCTCAGAGCATTTCAGTAGATTGGGAACTAAAACAGGGAGGCCAACTAAAATGGACGCCCACCGCCTCACCCAAAGGCCTGGTGGAACAACTCCCATTTCACTGGCCCTGCAGAATGATAAAAGGTCCCGCAAGGCCCTGATCTCCCGTGGGAGCTGATTCCACCAGGACAGACTAGGCCTTCCATTGTAGTACCAAAACATCCTTGGACACTTGACTGGTACCCAGTGGGGTGCACAGAACCTCTAGCCTTAACCGCCAGGTTGGTTCCTATGTCTTTCAAATTCCCCTTTCCCAGACAATGTAGGACTATATAAGCAGAAGTCAGAATGTGTCCAGAACTATAACTCTAGCAAGGCCAAGTCTTTTTGGAATTGGTGGGATCCAGCATTGCTGCAGGATTTTGAACTAGTTGCATCTTGCAGACAGTCTTCCAAGGCTGCCTCCTGAAGAACATACAACATCCGGGTCGGACTACTACAAATAAGTACATGGCTGATGGGTCAAATGATACTTCTGAAGGAAAGGCTGCAGCTGTCATGCCAGCCAAAGCTAGTGAAGAGTACTGCATGCTATAAAAGATACCTGTACCTCTTGCAATCCCAGATGTTGTGGCCGAAGAGCAAGTGTAACTCCATCCAGAACAGGCTAAACTCCAGTGAGTCTTTTCTGGAATCATCTAAGTTGATGACTTTCTCATCTAGACCTTCACATTCCAGGAGGCACAAGATGGATAGCCATGGCCGAAGACAGACTGGAGCTCAGCTGCGCCGCGGAGGTGGAGCAAGCCGGGGGCGAAGCGTCCCAGAGCTTGCCATTCGCACTGTGGCGCAAGCATTCCAGGAGGAGGCAGCCTGCAGCGTCCACTCTGCAGGGGGCTCCTGGCAGTGGGGCGACGCGCGGCTGTGTGCTTCCGGGTGCGTTCACACCATCCGGAAGTGGGAGGAGCGTGCGCACAGATGGCCGGAGACCTGTTTCAAGGGGTCTCTGGCTGAAGCGGCACGATGGCACCTCACGGACGGGTGAGTCCGTGATGCCAACGGGGGACAGCTGCAGCAATGTTCATGGCCCCTCTTCCTCCACTTTTAAAGTGGAGGCATAGTGGCCCACATTGGCAGTGTGTCCTCGGCCCATGTTAGTCTGTCTGTAGCAGCAGAACAGGAGTCCAGTAGCACCTTAAAGACTAACAAAATTTGTAGCAGGGGGATCAGCTTTTGTGAGTCACTGCTCTGAAGAAGTGAGCAGTGACTCACAGAAGCTCATATCCTGCCATGATCTTTGTTAGTCTTTAAGGTGCTACTGGACTCATTCCAGAAAGCAATTCAGGATGTCTCCTGAATTATTAGTTGTGACTGGATGAGTTGAGAGTTACTGACATGTTTGATGGTGACGTGCTCCAAATCTGTGACTGGTCAAACTGCTGGAAAGTTAGCCTGAGCAACTGAAAAATCCTGCTGTACCCCAGAGTTCAGATGTCATAGGGTTATACAGTAGTGCCACCCCCTGCACTGTACCACGTCCTGGAACTAGCCATCGAGCTAGCAAGGGAACTGTGGAGAACTAAACAAGCCAACTGGTCCAGGAGAATCATGTGATTTGGAATATAATTCTTTCACACAGAAGCTTCTTTACAGTCATAGTCCAAGTGTTGGCTACTGAACTGGAATGCAGGGGGGCATGTTCAAATGTCATTTAAGCAAACTGACCTAGATGTTGTGGCTAACCTGAAATGTAAATGGTATTGAGTAGCACTGGCATAGCATTACTCACACAGTGCTTTGGTACACAAATCTAGTGTCATATGTTTGGGTGGTATGACAGGGTACTTGCGTGAACATTTGGTTCCTTTTTGAGAAGTGCTTGAGGCAGACAGGACTGACCAACATTCTATCAGAACGGTAAGTTTTCCCAGTATACAGAGCTCTGTTGCCTCTTCTGCTGTATAGAATGTTTCAAAGTTGTTGTGCTCGGCGTATGTCACACACAGAGAAATGCTTACCCTCACAGCTATTACCATGCTGCCGTAATTTGTAGTCATGAGTCGTGGCATGTCAAAAAGCCTCTTCAGTGCCAATAAACCCACCCTGAAGATGTTTCTTGTTGGGAGGCCCCACCACGCACTGTGGATATTCTAAACCTTGGAAGCCACTACACTTAATCTTGTAAATCTCCCAGAAACCTTTCAAACAACAGATTTCTGTGGAAGCTCAGAGCTTCAGAAGTCCCATTTCTGTAAAGCCCAACCAAACAATGTACTCTGGGCTGGTTCCTTGCTAGCTCAAGCTTGTTTGGTGAGTTTTCAGAATACCTAGCATTGCAAGGGTTAATATTTGGTTCAGACTTGCTAAGGAGCAAGTCAGTTCTTCCCACTGCAAAGGTATCAGGGAGGCTAGCTGACACCAGAAGCAGATTAGAGTGATTGAAGAGTTATTTGCAATCTTCCTGACCTGGCATGCTTTCAAGGCCTTGACCAGGCAACACGGAACAGCAGCCTAAGCAAAATGACATCACATTTGCTTCAGATACATCCTGGTTTCTGCTACAGTGAATGGTACGAAGAGAAGGTGTGTGGCAGTTCCGTGCTGGGGAGCCAGGTAGGCTGCGATTCCACTGCATGTGTCAAAGAACACGATTACCCATGTTGTAAATATGGAGAAAGGAGCAATAGCTGTAGCTGCAGCAAACACAGTGGCAGTATGGAGTGGTTCTTTGCCAGAAGATTTCTCCTATTCAGAGGCCTGCTATGCTTGATGACTGCTATTCTGTGTGGAGAACTCCTTGGTGGGAAGGAAGAGTAGAAATGTCTAGGTTTCGTGGTTGTTATTGACAGTACAGCTCTTGTGTTGGGTTGTTTGGGGGATGTGAAATGGAGCATGGCCACAGAGTGAGCCTGAGCTCATCTGATTCGGGTTGCCAGGCCTTGTTGCCTAGTGCCACTCTGAGCAGCAGGGAGAGAACAAAAACATAGACATGTCATGCACTCTGACATCACTTCCAGAGGAATCACCACAGTGATGGTGGGTAGCTCTAGGAATCACTGCACGTTCTATGGTTTTACCATAGTTTCTGGTGATTCCTAGAGCTATTCAAGGTGACATGCAGGTTTTTCCCAGAAGTGCTCTAAGAATTGCTGTAAGCTCTATGGTTTTAACATAGTTTCTGGTGATTCCTAGAGCTGCTCAAGGCTCCTTCCAGATTTCCTCAGAAGAGACAACATGGCACACACATGTATTGGTTGCCTCTTTCCCCACATTGGAACATTCTCTCTCATTGGCTCTCCTCAAAAATTTTGAATTCCTTTACCTGATTTGCATCAGGTACAAAGCTCAAAATAGCTTATTCCCTTTGACTGTGTGTGTTTTAGGCTAGCTGCAAGCACTGCAAAATGTATTTGAAAACAGTGCCCAGGGACATGCTAGGATCGGCTCTTGAGTGTGAATGAAGGAATGGTAAGTGAGGCAATGACTGGCTGCTGGTGTCGGGCCTCCCAATGGGACTGAAGTTTTGTGTCAGCGCAGGTGCCCTCCAGTGCTGAAACATTGAAATGCTGGCATGCACATTTTTAAAAAAGTTATTGCCAGCCAAACCCGCCCTCTCTGGCAATCAGATTCAGAGCATCTTGCAAATTCATTCCACAATGGAAAAAAAAGTATGGAAAAAAACTAGGGGGTTTTTTTTGGGGGGGGGGTTTGAGAAAAAATGGGGACAGCACAGGAATGTTAACAAAGTTGTCTGGACACAAGGGGGGGAAAGGTAACATAGGGGAATGAAAACTGAACATTAGGGCACTCTGGGGAAACATCTATGATTTTATCTAAAGCTGCCCTTCATCACTTCCTGGATTTCTCCAGAAGAGATGTAAAGACACACCAGCATCACAATGATGTCGCACCCCCTTCAGGTCCCTGTTGGTAGAGTTCAGGAAATAATTCACACTTTGGAGTTTGCTTTCAATGAATTTACTGCAATGGGGTTTTGCAAAATGACTGACTGCAGGCCGCTAATACAACCGAGAGGCCTCCAGAGCACAAGCACTAATGCACAGCAGAGAGGGAAACTACAAGAGGCAGGCTGAGCTGCAAGAGAAAACATTCTCAATAACATTCAATAAACCCTAAATACTAGCGAATGCACCACAGCTCCCCTAGGTTACAAGAGGACTAACTCACTCTTTCAGTCACATTTACAGTAACTAGACTCTTAGCAGGCTGCCGCTTCTCCAACAGTCCCCCATCCCAAGTCATCTTGCTGCTTGCTAAGCAAGCAACCCTATGCCCTAGGCTTCTCAAAACAGTGCTGTGAGGGGAACTCTATAGAAATAAATTAATTTAAATAGACACACACACACATCCAGCCCTCAAAATTGTATAATTCAAATTGATAGGCCCCAACCCTCTAAGTAGTTTCGTGATGTTAAACACCCCTCAGACAGTTCATCTAAACACCAGTAATATTTATAGAAACAACAAGAGGGGACTCGCAACAAAATGTTGCTGGAGCCCGAGCTGTCTTCGGCATGGTTGATGCAGGGGAGGGGGAGCTGCTGGCTGACTGGCTTTGGTGGCTTCTCCCATATGCCGCTGCTCCTGCAGCTGGTGCTGCTTCCTCCTCTCCCTCACCTAACAAAAGCTGCGGCTTAAAAGGGGGAAGCTGGCGGGGCAGCCCACCAAGCAGCTGCTCATCGCTCTGTTTGCATGTCCACTGAACTTAGCCACTCCTCCAGTGCTGCTGCCCCTTTGAATAGAAGCCCGCGGCAGCCACTGACGGGGCGCAGGACTCCAGCTGCCAGGGCGGGGAGGGGGAGAAGAACAGTGGCCCCAGGAGTCCCCCTACCGTCCTCTTGTTTACTGGCAGTCCTGGTGGCGGCGGGGACGGTTCCTGCGGCAGTGGTCTCTGTGGCAACATGGACGGATCTTGCTGTGGCAGGCTGAGCAGCAGCTGGGATGGGTACTGCCACCATGAGTTGCCTTGTGGCTCCGACAGCTTTTCCTGGCGGTCCTAGCGGTGGCGTGGGCAGCAACAGCAGCAGTTGCTTTTCCCGTGGCTCAGTAAACACGCATGCGCACAGAATGCAGTTTTACTTTGGGGGGGATTTAAGTATCCCCCATACACTTTTTAAAACATTTTCGATTTTTCTGCACCCCTGGGGATTGCCCCAAGTGTGCAGAAAAACCTCTTTACCCTCCATGTGCCCCAGATCTGCAGAAATAAGTATCTGCATGCACAGGGGACCTTTGGTTATTAGATCTATAGATAGTAGCTCAGCAGTTGTTTTTAGGGTTGCCAGGTCTTCTCTGGTCACTGGCAGAGGGTGGGGGAGTAGGGTTGGTGGCTCCAAGTTAGGGAACTCCTGAAGATTTGGGAGTAGAGGCTGAGGAGGAGAGGGACCTCAGAGGGGGACAGTGACATAGAGTCCACCCTCCAAAGCATCCATTTTCTTCAGGGGAATTGACCTCTGTAGTCCAGAGCAGTGTTCCCTCTAAGCTGAGTTAGTGTGAGTTAGCTCAGTTTCTTAGCCTCCAGCTCACACATTTTAGACTTAGCTCAGGAAGAATGGCTCCAGAGCAAACTAATTTATGCAGCAGCCAAATCGCTCACTCACACCTTTAATGCCAGTAGCTCACAAAGTAGAATTTTGCTCACAAGGCTCCACAGCTTAGAGGGAGCGTTGGGCTGGAGATGAGCTGTAATTCTGGAGGGTCCTCAGGTCCCACCTGGAAGCTGGTGTCCCTAGTTGTGTTACATTCCAGGCTACAGCAAAACAGCTGCTGGATCTCAGGATGGTGCTGGTTGGTGTGAGTGTTTTGACAAGCTGCTCAAAAACCCTAGCCACTGCTGTAGACAAACTTTTTGTGTTGACTCCAGAGGACTGAACCAGCGTGGAATGTAGAAACATTGCTTTGGAGTGGTTAGACATGTTGTGTGATCATGGGCCTCTCATACACTATCAGCCAACCAAGCTTACTCTCAAGGTGCACCTGGCTGGATGACCTTAGGCAAGCCATAGCTCTGGACCAGCTGTTCTCTCAAGGACAGCTTGGGAAAGAGCTCTCTCAGCCCCACCTACCTCACAGGGTGCCTGTTGTGGGGAGGGGAAGGGAAAGGAGTTTGTAAGCCGCTCTGAGACTCTTAAGTGAGTGAAGGGCGGGATATAAATCCAATCTCTTCTTCCTCTTCCTCTTCTTAAAAACATGCCAGATAAATAAATAAAGCTTCAGCAATATCCTTAACAGTTTCAGGCGGGGTCTAACTTGTTATGTGGGTGAGCCTTCTACATTTCTTTTTCCACATTCTTTCAAACACCATTCTTTGTCACTCCATGAAGCAGTAAAGTACTATTTTAGCATTCCTGGCTTTTTCCTAATTCATAGAATCAGGAAACGGGAATTCACGGATCCTTTCTGCTTTCATCTGGCTTTGGGAAATGTCCCAGACAGTAGACTTTCCTCACACAGCTCTGCCAATCAACCTAAGGTTGCCAGCCTCTGGGTGGTAGCTGGATTTCCAGGTGACAGAGATCAGTTCACCTGAAGGTAGGGTTGCCAGGTTCAAAAAACAAGCTGGCGGGGGACTTACCAGGATGCTTTGGGAGACGGGAGGGAAGAAGCACGCTGTGCCTACGTCACCACCGGGATTTCGGGGGCGACGCTCTGGTTTTGGGGCAAAACTCTATAGTTTGAAGCCAATTCTACCATTGCCCAAAAACCAGAGTGTTGCCTCCCCCCCACCCCCCAGATTTCACCAATGTGTCTACATCACTTCTGGGTGACTTAGGCACATCACATTTGGGGTGGTGACTCTTCTTCACTGGCCAGCTTGCTGGCACCGGAAACCAGAGGCTCCCCACACGTCAAAGGGACCTGGCAACCCTACCCAGAGCTGGCAACCCTAAATCGACCCCAGAACACTTCCTGAAAGCCACTGCCAGACTCAGCCTACTCCTGGCAATGGCTTTTGTTTGTTGTTCTGCAAATATATTACACAAAGGAATGAAAAGCCTCCAGTTTCAGTACTGCTTATCTGGAAATAAAGACCTGCACCATGTATGCCTTTTGGCCTCTGATAAGGGCACTGTGCATTTTAGAAGCAAGCAGGTTTGTCTCAGCAGGCAGAAGAAGGTAAGTGGTTTGTTTTTTTATAACAATAAGCTGCTCCATATGAAAACATGGCATTGCTAGAGAGGGCATGCAATTTCAATGTTTCTGGATATTAGGCATGGCAGGTATAAGCCTTCCTGTCCATTTAATTTTGATATACACAAGGCATATCAATTGGATGCCTAAGCATCCGTCCTAAGGAGGCTTACTTGGGAGTCAGCAAACTGAACTCAGTAGGAATTACTTCCAAGTAAACCCACCTAGGACTGGGGTGTTGACAGTTCTTGTTACAAGAAAGACTGGCGCTCTCTGAACTGTGGTCCGTCTTGCATGCAGGAATTTTGAACTGCAAACGTCCGTGCAGACATTTAAAGACTGTCCAATAATTAAAACCTAACCTTGGTCAGATTTGCAAAGAGGTATTCTGCCGTGTGCCCTGACTTGGATAGCCCAGGCTAGCCTGTTCTTGTGAAATCTTGGCTGCTAAGAACATTCGGCCTTGGCTCAAATTTGGATGGGAGACCATCAAAGAATACTAGGGCGCTACGCAGAGTCAGGCAATGGCAAACCACCTCTGAGGGACTTGCTCCTTCGCAACCCTGCAGGATTGCCATAAATCACCTGTGACTTGACGCACCCCACCAAAAAAAAGGTCCTGGCTTGTACTAAGGGTGTAAATTTCATTTTAGTAAACAACCATTTAATCTATCAAAATGTTTCAGTGTTTGAATGCTTAAATGTTAACGAGCTGATCTATCTAGCCTGCATACATATTCTTACATGTTATCAACTCTGCTAGTGCTTTTTAAGAAAAATTAACATGATGATGTGCTCCAGTGTCAGCCTTCCCTCCTCTCTCCAAACTCCATCTGCCCCAAGCTCCATCCCCAAATCTCCAGGAATTTCCCAACCTGGAGTTGGCAACCCTAGCCCTAAGTAAGGGGAAAGACCTCTGTCTGTTTCGTTGTAAGTCCCACACACACACACACACACACACACTGTACAATCACTCAGGGCAAGGCACACCCATCCCCACCACAATCCACAAGCATATGGTGTCGGATATGGTGTTGGCATAAGGTGTTGGCTGGAGAGCCAGCAATGGTGTAGTGGTCAAGAGTGGCAGACTCTAATCTGGAAAACTGGATTTGATTCCCCATTCCTCCTCTGCACGAAGCCTGTTGGGTGACCTTGAGTCAGTCACAGTTCTCTCAGAGCTCTCTCAGCCCCACCTACTTCACAGGGTGTCTGCTTTGGGGAGAGGAAGGGAAAGTGATTGTAAGCCGCTTTGAGACTCCTTAAAGCAATGAAAGCAGGGTGTAAAAACCTACTCTTCTTCTGAATCTATCCAGCTCTGTCTCACCCAATTCTCCTCCATACTACATCCAGTATCTTATATGGCTTTTGCACATTGTCCCCAACATTGTCTCCTTCAGTGGGAAAAAAGCTTCTCCCTTTTTCAGAAACAGAAAATCTACCAGGTTCCCACTCAGTGATCCCTCTAAGCTGAGTTAGTGTGAGCTAGCTCACAGTTTTTTAGCCTCTGATTCACACCTTTTTTATCTCAGCTCAGGAAGGGTGGCTCCAGAGCAAACTGATTCATGCAGGAGCCAAATCGCTCACTCACAGCTTTAATGCCAGTAGCTCACAAAGTAGAATTTTTGCTCACAAGACTCCACAGCTTAGAGGGAGCCTCCCCGGGAACTATTTTCTAAGCTAAGGGTAGGATGGAAGGGAGATAAAACAACACCAAGAGAAATATAGAAATCATTTTCATGTTCTATTTTTAATTATTTTTCCCTCCCATTTTAGAGGGGGGGGGGGGGAAATGAAGCTCCTTATATGCCTAGCTGTCTGCCAAAGTTTGGTTTCCACTGTACCAATTTTTTGTTTCCATTGCACAAAACATGCGTGTCTACACCTTAGAAAGAAACTCTTCAGCCCCTGGCTGGTCAAAAGTGCATCTCATTGTCTATTGCCAATATCTGAGAATCCTAAACAAGAGAAGTTTGACTTCCTCTCACTGACCTTAAAGCTTTTATCTCTGGCTTCTCAAGAATCCGATCGCATCATTTCTGTCAATGAAGGGGTTGTTTCCCACTTCTCACCTCAGTCATGCACTCTCCCCTTAACCAAGGGGAAGGAAATCCAACTAGAAAGTGGGTGGTGCTGAGGTGTCTGAGCCACAGACTGCCTCACTGGAGATAGGTGCAAACTTAAACCAGTTACACGCCATCTTATAAAAACGCCATAAGAACCCATACAATAAAATATTTCCATAGTGGGCATGAATTTCCCCTCCTCCACAAACTCCCCCCTCCCCCCCTCCTAAATATGCCTGCTGAATATGACAAATCTGTCACCATTTTCTTATCATTCTGGCAACATTCAAACCACTTCCTTAGGAACTCCCCCCCCCCCCGAGGTTATGAATTTCCCCAATGCAAACATGATCATTTTCTCATCTCGTGGGAGGGAACTGTGGGTCAGAGCGTTCTGTACAGGTTGCAGATCATTTGTGTGTGTTATGCAACACTGCTAAATGTTAATCGTTTTTTACAAGTATACTCAACAATGCTGAATTATTTTTAAGGAATATTCCCAGTTCAGTTAACTCTGCCGTTTCTCATGGTTATGGTTGGCTCATGGATCCCACCAATTTGTCTGTGGGACATCCTCATGAGGGAATACTCTTCACCACTGCAACCCTGCGACTGCAGCCCTGAGGATAAATCCCATTCAGCTCAAAGGGACATTTCTAATTATCCATAGGATCAAAGTATAAGGCTCCATTTATGGATTATCACTGTGGCTCCACACTCCCTGTAATTTTTCCTGTAACACCAGACATAGGCTGCGTTCAGACTACAGGCTTGGCGTGGTCTGGCCACGCCTCTAAGCTCTCCGGAACTATTTGTTCCAGACCCTTTCAATCAGACACCCCACCCTCACCCCAAATTTACCGCATAGTCAACTGATCAGACATCAGCTATGCAGTCACCCGTGGGGAGAGGTGTCAGGCAGCTTCTGTTGGTTTGAAGGTCTTCATGTACATGTGCAGAACCATTTATTCATCAGGGGCAAATAAGTGGGTAAGTGCATGTTGGGAAGGGGAAGAAAAAAATGGTAGCCAGAAACCGGAAGCTTCACTTCCCAAACAGCCTGAGTATGCAATGGCATGCCCAGACATCGGGAAGTATGGGGTTAAACCATGGATGCCCATAAAGACCAGACTTTCCCTGGTGCCTGGAAATTCCTGCTCCAAGACAGGCGAGTATCGGGTGCCAACGGCTGGGGGGCAAGAGGCAGATGTGGCTGTCGTAACCTGCAGTTTAAATCCACAGGGCAACAGTAATGAAGCCGTTTCTAACCTCCCATCTGACCGTAGCCATAGTTCAGGCAGTCACGTAGCAGACTAGCAACATGGGAGCACCTCTGGAGATAGTCCAAGACAGTGATGTTTCTTTTTAATTAACATGATTTTAATGTCTTTATGGCACTGTAGACTCCAGAGCAAAGGTGGTCAACCTTAATACCAATTCCCGTGTTCTTAGCAAGTGTTCCACATCTCAGGTCTCAAGTATGCGATAGAAATGTACCAGTTTGGTGTAGTGGTTAAGTGCACAGATTCTAATCTCGGAGAACTGGGTTTGATTCCCCACTCCTCCACTTGCAGCTGCTGGATGACCTTGGGCAAGCCATAGTTCTGTCAGCGCTTCTCTTCAAAGAGCAGTTTCTGTCAGAGCTCCCTCAGCCCGACCTACCTCACAGGGTGTCTGTTGCGGGGAGGGGAAGGGAAAGGAGTTTGTAAGCTGCTCAGAGACTCTGAGTGAAGGACGGGATATAAATCCAAACTCCTCTTCTTCTTGTTCTTCTTCTAAATACAGAACTTGTTCAGGGCTGAGTTGGCTTTGCCTACAGTCTGCTGAGCCACAGAGGAAGCTGCAGTGTTGAGGGAGGGAAGGAAGAAAAGCTTGACTTTCCACTATAACCAAATCCGAGGGCCCTCCTACACCTCCTCCCACATGCCCCACAGACCTTAGTTGTCTGGTCCACCACCTGGTCATCCATGTGCTACTGGTGGCAGGGCTGGGTCCACATTTTGGGGGACCTTGGACATAGAGTTCCCAGGGGGCTCCTTTCCAACCTACTCCCCTGTGTGTCTCACTACTTGCTAGGGCTGCCAACCTCCTGGTGATGGCTGGAGATCTCCTGGGATTGCAACTGATCTCTAGGCGACAGAGGTCAGTCCACCTGGAGAAAATGGCTGCTTTGGACTCTGTGGCATTATACCATTGAAGTCCCTCCCTTTACCAAACCGCACCACCCTCAGGCTCCACCCCCAATATCTCCAGGTATTTCCCAACCCAGAGCTGGCAGTCCCACTACCTGCCTGTGCATCTCTCCTGTCCCTGCTCACAAGCCCTCGCACTGCCCACGCTCACAGCCACCTGCTCTGCCCACAGCCCTTTCCCTGGTGGCACTGGGCAGTGTGTGCAGCTGGAGACATGGGTAGCAAAGCACTCCCAAGTGAGCAGGCGGGGAAATGGCATGTTGTGGGGGTTGGCATATGAAGACCTCGGTGTCGGATGCTGCCAACTTTATTATAATTATTACCACCCGGAGCCCACACAACACTACTGGGACATTGGGTAGCTCCAAAACTATAGAAGTTCTCAGGTCCTGCTCTACGGTTTAGAATATAATAGAACTCTTTGGTTTGCCATCACGGATGACAGCCCAAGAAAAAACTCAGACATTTACAAAATCCTTAGATATCTGATTTATTACTGAATGGCTGGCAAATTAACTGATTTCCATGACAAACCATTGCTTCGGCCAGGGGCCAAAAGGTAAGCGAAACTTTGGAACGGGTTTAATGCATTCAGCAGGACTGAGTGGTAATTCTTCTCCTAGCTTGTGTGTTACTGGATATAGGTGGCAGATTGATTCTTCCCCTGGCTAAAAAAAAAAATCCCTTTCTGCAAATACAACAGTAGCATAGTCTGCCTCACATTCTCTGTTAATCTCCTCCGCCCCGCCCGCCCCCCAGTATTTGGGAGACTTTCCTGTGGAAAAGCATTCATACATACCAGCCGACACATTTACATGCAACCTGAAATGTTAAAGTCCTGGCAAAGGGAAATCATTGGATTTTTCATACATGCACACAGTGGCGTGGGACCTACATCAACAAGGTGTGATTCCCAGTGGTCACAGATGTTTTCCCGAGGGTGTCCAAACTCCAGGTAGGGCCTGGAGAGCTCCCAGAATTATAACTGATATCCAGACTACAGAATAGGATTGCCAGGTCTTTCCTGGCCATCAGTGGGGGGGGGGGGGGGTTAGGATTGCCAGATCCAGGTTGGGAAACTCCTGGAGATTTTGGGGGTGGAGCCTGGGGACTCCTGCTCTTGATTTCATCTTGCGCTTGATTTAGGGTTGCCAAGTGTAACTCACTTTTTAGCAGGGGGAGTCCTGGTCCTTGTTAGGAATCTTCTGGTGCGCGCGCCGTGATGACGTCCCCCGGAAGTGACGTCATTGCATCAGGCACGTTGGGGGTGGGACCTCTATAATTCATTTCCCTCAAATGATAGAGCATCCCCCCCGAAACGTGCCCAATGCGATGACGTCACCTCTGGGTGACATCATCACACCGGGCACGTCTCTGCAGCCCGGCAATTTGAGGGCAGGGTTCCCCCCAGCGGCAGAAAGTGAACCAATCAAGCAGGGGTTTCCCTGCCACCCTGGGGGACTTGGCAACCCTATCTTGATTGCATCTTGCTAAGCAATGCGGTATGAGTATGTTCTGTTGTTCTGACAGCTTTTCAGAGCAAGTGGTGCGCCGGGTGACAAGAGAGCCTGGCGTTCCACCCCCCATCGATTGCTTGCTGAGCCACTGGAGTGAATGGGGACCATGTAATCCGTGCGGCAAAGAAAGAGTAAGTGGTTTTTCTCCAAACATGTGACTTACCTTGTTCGTAAGTTTATGCAGCTTTTTAATAGCAATAGATGCACTGGCACTAGGGTTGCCGGGTCCTTTCTGGCCACTGGCAGGGGTGGGGGTAGGGTTGCCAGATCCAGGTTGGGAAACTCCTGGAGATTTGGGGGTGGAGCCTGGGAAGAACAGGGCCCTCAGTGGGGTGCAATGCCTCCAGAGCATCAGTGGGGCATAATGCCACAGAGTGGGGTACCATGCCTCCAGAGCATCAATTTTCTTCAGAGGAGCTGATCTCTGTAGTCTGGAGATGAGGTGTGATTCTGGGGGATCCCCAAGTCCCACCTGGAGGCTGGCATCCCTAACGGGAACCAGCTTCAGATGGAACCTTACCTCCCTGTTCAGAGACACAAGTTCCTGGCCTAGGTATACTTCCTTCTTGAACAATCTGCTTCCTTGATCCATGACATTATGCCAAAGGGATGGAGGGGGATTTGAGTTTGTGTTAAAGGTGCCTTAGGTTGGATCCACCAATCTAACCCCATAAGGTTCCCACCTCTGGCCCTGGGATTTCCTAGAGATTTGGGGGGGGGGGCTATGGAGGGGGAAGTTTGAAGAGGGATTTCACCTAAACTCTATGGTATATAGGGTTGCCAAGTCTTTCTTACTCACTGGCGGGGGGGAGTCCTCTGTCGTTTGGGAGCTTCCCCAGCGCGCGTGCGCGCGCGCCCAATGACGTCACCCAGAAGTGAGTTTCATAGAGTTTTGGGGTGATTGCCAGAGCGTCGCCCTGGCAACGCCCCCAACGTGATAATGTCACTTCCGGGTGACATCATTACACTGGGGAAGTCGTCCTGGCTGGACAACTTCGGGAGTGGAGTTCCCCCCACCGGCTGAATGCTGGCCGGCGGATCAGGAACCCCTGTAGCGGGGGATCCCCCGCCCCCCAGGCTGACTTGGCAGCCCTAATGGTATACTATAAAGTCCACCCTCCAGAGTGGTCATTTGCTTCAGGGGGATGGATATCAGTAGTCTGGAGGTCAGCTATAATTGAGGAAGTGAAGTCTAGGCCTCACCCTGACACCAGTAAGTCCCCCCACTGGCCACCTGATCGGCAGTCAGGCCCACCCCCGACAGGGGGCTGGCAGCTTGATGGACCAGGCCCCATAGGCATAGACTACGGGGCTCTCAAGGGCTCGAGCCTCCCCCGAAATTTCCCGGGGGGACTGAGCCCCCCCCGGGAAAATGTAGCACCTGCCGCCGCGCCTCCCGGGGCCCTTCTGAGGCCGGCAGCTGCTGCTGCCGGTGCCTCTCCGCCCCCCCCCCCCCCCGCCTGGCTACTCTTCCATCCTTCCCTCTCCCTCCCTCTTTTCCTAGCGAAGAGAGAGGGAAGGAGTGGGGGGGGAGAGAGAGGCCCCGGCAGCAGTGGCTGGCGGGTTTCAGAAGGGCCCGGGGAGGCGCGGAGGTTTCCCAGTGGGGGGGGACATCGCCCCAGCGAACACGTGCAAAGCGTGCGCGCTAAAGAGCCCCTGTGCCCCCCCACCCCAGAATTTACAAAAGTCTATGCCCCTGCCCCAAGGTGAGGTTGGCAGCCCTGTGGTCTCAGTGTCCTTCCCCAAAGAACACTGGTTTTAGAGATTAGTTTTTGAACTGAAAGAAACAGAGGGATTCTCAAGCAATTGGCTGCGTTCCTCATGGGTCATAAATTGAATAAGCCTGTCTTAGATACACATTATAATGAAAAGTATACACCTACATTTCTTGTTTCTGCTTTATATCAAGAAACGCCATTAGATCAAGGGAAAGGAAGAATCCACTAGAGCTGTCTGGTGTCAAGAATTTTCAGAGAGCTGGAATCTGATTCATGGCCCTCTTCTGGCTCTTTATTGCTAATTTTTAAAGACATTTTTAATTATTTGCAAGATCAAAGGAACTGCTGGGATCCACAAAGTGACCTGTATTTGAAGAAAGTTAAAATATCGCCACCTGCTGATGAATAGAGATATACTTCCGGAAGGTTGCTATGTAAAGAAACTATAAACTGATTTAATATAACATGCTGAAAATGTATTCTTTCTTTAAAAATCATCATGAGGATAGTTCAACTGGAAGATAAAGAGATTTTTCTTTAAGTGCCTGGTTAGGAGCTTGAAATATTTCTTCCATAGAGCTGTAACATAAATGTACAAAAAGCCCTATTTAATAAAACAGAAAAGGAATTTCAGCGCAGAGATGAATCTACGAGTGGCCTTATATACTTGGGCATTCTGGAAAGGGGTGGGGTCTAAGTTCCCCTCCTTTCCTGCCCATGTGACTGTAGTTTTACCCCACAAGTGAACCACAAAATGGCCTGGAGGCAGTCATTTTCTACTCACCTCCATCTACCTGTAAAATGATGGTAAAGGGAGGGCCCAAAGTTCAGTAGCAAAATGACCAAGTACTGAGCATCTACCGGGCTCCTGCATTAGGGTTGCCAAGTCTGGGTTGGAAAATACCTGGGGACTTTGGGGGTGGATCCAGGAGAGGGCGGGGTTTGGGGAGGGGAGGGGCCTCAGCATGGTCCAATGCCACAGAGTCCACCCTTCAAAGCAGCCATTTTTCTCCAGGGGAGCTGATCTCTGTCAGCTGGAGATCAGTTGTAAAAGCGGGAGATCCCCAGGCCCCACCTGGAGGCTGGCAAGCCTATCCTGCATTTTAGTCACCAGGCCTCCAGGATTAAATGCCCTTTCTGCCAAATGGGTAAACCAGACTAATTTGAGATAGGTTACTGGGCTGACATATGCCTATTGGAAAACCTGTCACAGAATAGTGCTGTACTATAAAAACAGAAAGAGTCTTATGGCACCTTAAAGACTTAACAGATTTATTGAAACATAAGTATCCATAGTAGGGTTGCCAGCCTCCAGGTGGGGCCTGGGGATCTCCCGCTTTTACAACTGATCTCCAACTGATAGAGATCAGCTCCCCTGGAGAAAATGGCTGCTTTGAAGGGTGGACTCTATGGCACTGTACCATGCTGAGACCCCTCCCCTCCCCAAACCCCACCTTCTCCTGGCTCCACCCCCAAAGTCCCCAGGTATTTTCCAGCCCGGACTTGGCAACCCTAATCCATAGCAAGCTTCATTGGATGCATGAAGTGAAACCTTAGTCAATAGAAATATATACACTGCAGAGAGAGAGAAAACTGAAAAATCTTCAAGGCAAATTTATCTCACGTGCTTTTCAGTTTTGCTTAGAAATGTCACACACTATACTTCTTGCATTTCACTCTACAGTTTTTCCCTCTGCCATGTATATTTTTTTATTGAATGAGGTGTCACTTTATGTATTTAATGAAGTGAGCTCTAGCCCACAAGAGTGTATGCCTTAAAAAAATCTGTTAGTTTTTAAGATGCCACGAGGCCCCTCTTTGGTTTTGCTGCAAAAGACTAAAACAGCTACCCTGCTCATTTTTTAAAATCTCCCTTGCAGAACTGTACAAGTAAAAATCTTTCCTGTACAAGTAAAAATCTTTCCATTTTGTGAAAACTGAACGGAATGACATAAAGTGAAACTGTATGACAAAGGAAAAGAATTGTGAACCACCCTTTCCTGGGCCAGATTGTTACTTTCTCTTTTAAAAAAACCTTGTTTTGTTTCACTTTCAAGTTTTCAATAATGGGGAAAAATGCCCTTAAAACAGATTCTGAGGTGTTAACTTCCAAAATAATGGACTCCCTAATCCTTCAGGGATATGCAAAGTTTATAAACCTTTTGTTTTCCTCCAAATTTCCACCTTAGTCTCAAAATTATTGGCACGCACAAAGAAAATAACATAATTTCATGACTATTTCCCTTCTCCTTTTGAGCATCTATCCTTCTTTCCTCTTATTAAAAGTATCGCTCAAGAAGTATCTTGAAATACGGACAGTTTGGAGGGAAGCCATGCTTTGAACCTCTGGGCGACAAACAGAGCTGTGTAACAGACCAAGTTTGCCCTGAAGAAGAAATTGACTGTGGAGAGGAGGAGGATAACTTCCGATGTGCTAATGGTAGGCTTTTGCATTATTCTTTGAAAATATCGGGGATGCCACAGTATCTACTGAATGTGCCACTAGGATCTGCAGTGAGGCCATCTCCTACAGGAACAGGGGCTTTTCAGTGGTGGCACTGATGCTACGGATCTCCCTTTAGCAAACTATTCACACATGTCCATTCTATTTCCATCTCTAAGCCTGACCCAGGTGTAGACTATTTGTCTCACCTGTTTCTCATTATGATGTTGGAAGCTGTTCTATTTGCTTCACTGTGTCACTGTTCTTTTATTTTTGTTTTTAAGACTGTGGTGCTGTTGAAATTTTTTTAGTGATTGTTAGACCTGAACAGCCAAGTCCACTTTGATCATCTTCCTCTGACAGAACAGTGGCAGTCAATCCAGTGTCAATAAATCCATACTGCCATGAGATCCTGTAGGTTAGGTTTAACATTCCTGCCAAGTTCAACACTTAAAATTTGCCTCCTTTGTGAAGATTTTTGCTTTGTACCCATTTTGAGAAGGGGAGAATGAAGCAGGTTTCCATACGAAAGGAATAAGTTGATGTGAGAGAGGGAAATTTGGGAGTCAGTAATAAATACAGAAGGGAGGGACGTGGTGAGGGAGGCAGGAGTCTGAAGGTCAAACTCCTCTGATATCTTCTACCCATCAGCATCTTCTCTAGCCCTGCTTTCTGTGCCCCTGCATGCAAAAGTAAGGGGGGGGGCGGAGTCCAGAGACAAGAATTTTTCTGTGGCGGCACACCGCTGACCCCCATCTGTAGAGCACCTTGACCCTCAAACCTCACAGCACCTATTTTGCTAGCCTTCAGGTGTCAAATGAAAACATTTCTGCTTACCCAGGCTCTTCACTAGAGTATTTGGTAGTAGGAAGCGCCATCTAGTCACAGCGACCTTACAGGGTTTTCAAGGCAGGAGGCCAACAGAGGCAGTTTTCCATTGCCTCCTTCTACAGTCTCCCCACCCCCACCTCAATACTAACCCTGCTTTGTTTTGGAGGTCTGAAGAGTATATGTTTTTTGTTAACACATCTACTTTACCACCTACTAATGCTTTTAATGCCTGACTCTATGTGTACAGTTGTTTTATACTGCTGGTTCTACTGGTTTTAACATAACTACTAAGATGGTCTTATAGCTCACTGGTAACATTTACTGAATTGTTTTTCTGCTATGTTTGCATTGTTTCAAATATTCATTTTTATGTTTATATTATTTAGTTAGTGTTGCCTTGAGCAGTTTCTGGTGAGGAAGGGTATGGGTAACTTAAATACTAAATAAACTATCTCTCCCCAAGTATGCCCTGTCCCACCTTACGTAATATGCCATATTTAAATGGGGTCTCTGTGATTAGAGTCCAAAGTGTGCAGGCCCAATCAATGTGACCCTTGAGAGCCAGTTTGGTGTAGTGGTTAAGTGCACAGACTCTAATCTGGGAGGACCAGGTTTGATTCCCCACTCCTCCACTTGCACCTGGCTTGATGACCCTGGGTGACATGGGGGGGTAGGGGATGACCCTAGGAAGACACATGTGGGGGTAGGGTTGCCAGGACCCCAGTCCACGTGGGGATTCCCCTGCTTTTGTGAGCCCCTTTCTGCCTCTGGTCACTTGGTTGGTGGGAGGGGGGGAACACTATCCACAAATGCCCCCCAAAATGATGTAATGATGTCACCCAGAAGTTTTTGGGCAAAGCAGCTCAAACCATAGAGTTTTGCCCAAAAACTAGAGTGTCACCCTCCCCGATGTCGGTAACATGATGATATCACTTTTGGGTGACATCATCACGGTACACACCAGAAGATCCCAGAACGGACCCTGGAGCCCCCTACTGGCAGCCAGGTAGGACCTGGCAACCCAGGGAGAGGGGGCATCAGCAACAGTGTGATGTCACTTTCAGGAACACCTGGAAACAACATCCCACCTCTCTAAAAATTGTCAGAAATTGGCAGCAGGCACATGGTAACCCAGTCACCCACATCCCCCCCCCCCTTTTCTCCACAACAACCTGGCTCCACAGAAAGGGGCTTTCCCTCTCAAAATAAATGGTGTCCAAATTCTGTTGCACATGTTTGCATAGAATGTAAATCCTGGAGGGTTGCAGCGAAATACTGTTCACAAAGTGGGACTGTACACGCAAGCAGACTTACACATAAATGCACACACATGTAAAATACCAGCAAGACAAAATTTACATAGCCATCTAAAGCCACAAGGAAAGGTGAGGTACAAATAAACAGACACAAATAAATAGGATTTTAGGATCCCATCTTATTCCGTGTTAAGAGAATTCTTGGAGATTTGGGGGGTGGAGCTAAGGGAGGATGGAGTTTAGGGAGGGGAGGGACTTCAGCAGGGATGCGATGCTACAACATCTGCCCTCCAAAGCCGCTATTTTCTCCACTGGGACTGATCTATGTAACCCAGAGATGTGTGGTGATTCTGGGAGAATTCCAGTCCCCGCCTGGCTGTTGGCATCCCTAATGTTATACCTTATTCTGCACAAGAAGTAGCTGAAAGCTTGTCTTGATGCACAGAGCGCTCAAAATGACTCCAGTTGTTTACAATCTAGACATGATTGATCCTTTATTCTTTCCTCAGGAGTCTGCATCAAACAAAGACTGGTGTGTAATACAGACAATGACTGTGGAGATTTCTCTGATGAAGCTAACTGTAATGACACCAAATACGACCCAGCCTGTCGTGGTCGCATTGCTGGCATATCAGAAATTGGAAGAAAAGCCGGCCAAGGGTAAGGATTGGCAGGTCTGCAGAGGAAGAGTAGGAAATGTACCAGACAACAGCAAATGAGAATAACTTTATCTTATATTCTAATAGTGAAGTCAGGATATCTTTGGATACCTAAAGCTGGTGACTGGAGCTGTGAACGGGCAAGACAGATTTTTCTACAAACCCCAAAAGAGCTTTTGGTTTGCAGAAAAGTGTGAAACCTAAAAAAAAAGTGACATGCATGGAGGAGAGAAAGCGATGGGATGGCAGAAGAGAGAAAGAGTGTGAGAGAGGTAGGGGAAGAGGGGAGGAAGCAAAGGTGGTGGGAATGGGTTAGCCCCCCCGCAAGTTTCTTGTGGGTCCCCACTTGTTGACTTACAATTCTCTTCTGACATCAGACTACTCATATTTTTATATATTTGCAAGAGAATTCTCTTTTGCAAAAGAATGTATGACACAGAAAATATAGGGAGTATTTCCTGTTGACTTTGATTCAGAATATTGGAATGTTGGTCCTTCTTTGAAAAAGCTTCAGTGTGTAACGAGACAGTGGATAGCTGGCAGACTCGTTAGAAAGAATTACTATCTGGACCAGGATGCATTACGACTACTTTGAATCTTCAGACCCTTTTTGAATCTTCGGATTCTCCATTGGGAACCTTCCTTTTGAATCATCCAACTGGATACTGGTTGAATTCTTATGCAGTCCTTTAAATGGGCACTTTTATTCTGTATACAGTAATTTTTTATGATGTGGTTTTGTATAAACCTTATATATATTTATGGTTTTGAATATAAGTAACATTTCGACAAACAGATTGGTTATTCTCCATTTTTATTCGCAATAACATTGTACATTTATTTTTGGTGCACGGTTTTGTTTGTTTTTCTGTGCGTACATAATAGGCCAATGTCTGTAGAAAATATTGGTACTGGTTAAGATCATGTAAATTGCTGAATGGTTGTTATTTCATGCTACAAGTGTTTCTCTGTGTGTGTGTCTGTGTGTGAAGGTTGGAGGTTCACTTTTTAAAAAAAAATCTATGTTTAGAAACTGCATAATACTTGAATGGTATGATAGCACATCACTGGGAATAAATAAGATCCTAGAAAATGCTTTTGTCCCATTTTCTTGCAGACTCAACATTCTAGGAATGAGACCAAAAGATACCCCATTTTACAATGAATTTTATAATGGTTTTTGCAACCGGGAACGTGATAGGAATACAAGGGTCTATTATCGTACGCCATGGAATGTTGCAGTTATCAATTATAGAGTAAGCCTCTCTGCATAATCTGGTGTTTCATACACACTTCTGTACTATACTAACTGTTGTAAGTGACTTTGGGCCATATTATGAAGAACTGGGGGGGGGGGGCTGCTTAAAAAACAGAAACTGTATTTGTTCTCCCTGCTCTGCAACATCTAAGTTCAGTTATCTTTACATCCTGACATCATGAGGGTGTGCATGTTCATTTATACACATGTGCAGCTTTATTGTAATATCGTCTTCGTATGTCCTAAATCACTTGTGGTAAGAATTAAGAATTAAGAAGAAGAAGAGATTAGATTTATACCCCACCCTTCACTACCCAAGGGAGTCTCAGAGTGGCTTACAAACTCCTTTCCCTTCCCCTCCCCACAACAGACACCCTGTGAGGTAGGTGGGGCTGAAAGAGCTCTGAGACCACTGTCCTTGAGAAAACAGCTGGTACAGAACTATGGCTTGCCCAAGGTCATCCAGCAGCTGCAAGTGGAGGAGTGGGGAATCAAACCCGGTTCTCCCAGATTAGAGTCCACGCACTTAACCACTACACAAAGGGGGGGGGGGGGGGGGACAGATTTAAACCAGTAAGGCTGAACCTTTGATTTCAAAACAAGTAAAAGGTAACTAGCGCATTACATTTTTAAAAGAGACTAAAAAAATACTTTAAAACTTGATATGGTATATAAAAAATGAAACCGCACTAACACAAAAAGTCACTGAAACAGAATCAGGGCATGTTGTCAATAATAGTTGCAAACTCCTGTTCTAGTGCGATGGGGAGAGGGTAAAGACATTCTCACTCTCTGCTCAGATGCACACAGTCCAACTTCTATTGCATGTAATTTATATTTTTTATATCTTTCCCCGTAAAGACAAATGAAGATAGACGATTCTCATCTGAGGAGTACTCAAATGAGGTGGCTGCAATGAGAAAGATGTTCACAGAGGGGAGACGGGCTTTTCAGTCTAGCTCTTCTCTGAAATTCATCCCTACGGAGGCTCAGGCAAATACATCAATAGAACTCAGTCCAGGTTTGAGTGCTTCCACAAACACAAACATCAGTCGCTTCTTGGAAGAGTCCAGTGGCAGGGTAAGTTAATATCAAATGCAATTAAGGGGAATGGGTGTATTATTTCAGTGGTGCTGGCATCAGGAACACAAAGACTTCTTTATACAGAGAGTGATTAAAATGTGGAATTCGCTGCCAGAGGATGTAGTGATGGCCACAGGAATAAACAACTTTGAAGGGGGATTAGATAGATTCATGGAGGATAGGTCTATCAGTGGCTACTAGCCATGGTGATATTGAGGGGGACCCAGAGCCAGGAGGCAACATCCGGGGAAGGCCTTGGCCTCTATGCCCTGTTGTTGGCTCTTCAGAGGAACTGGCTGGCCACTGTGTGAGACGGGATGCTGGACTAGATTGTCCACTGGTCTGATCCAGTAGGTCTCTTCTTACATTCTTACCTAAATACATTAAAGGTGAGGTCTTATGCACACATACCTGTGAGCAAGTAACACTGGAAACTGTGGAACATATCCAAGTAAACACCTGTAGGACCAAGCTGTAATTCTGCAATGTCTTGTAGATGTCACAGCTTGGAGGTAAAGAACATTCTTTGTCTGTAGAGAGTCCCGTGATCAGTCCCTGGCATTTTCACTTACAAGGAGCTCAGATCATAGAGCTTTGAGAGCTAGAAACTGAGGGGGGGATGGAGCCAGGCAAGGTGGCCCCGTGGTCTAATTCATTTTACACTTATGCCAGCGAATCTTGAGGGAACAACGCAGCAGTTGTAGAGCTGTATAGGTTTCTGGCAACCCGAGCAAAAAGTCTAACTGAAATGTATTAATATAGAAATTCAGAAGATTGCCGTCTTTTTACTGACAAACCTTCTTGCCCTCAACAAGAAGGCTGAAAAAAGCCAAGTAATGCTTTTTCTGGCATGTGAAGCAATTTACTTGTGAACTTCTCAAAGGTGAAAAATGAATAATTTTACCTTTGAGGACAGGAACTAAAGAGGTTGGTAGGTACAACTAATAATTCAAGGCACTGCTTACTCTAACACACTGTGCTGAACTGTTATAGTTTGACTTGTGGAATTCTGTGGTCTTGAATTATGACACGGAGCTGAGCCTATGAGAAACTAGGCCTTTTTGCAGAACTACAATTCCCAGAATCCCTTGAAGAGTAAGCATTGACAGTTAAAGTAGCTGATGTCTATAATATGCATACGTAAGTGTCCTGATCTCCTCAGATCTCAGGAGCTCACATGGTCAGCCCTGGTTAGTATTTGGATGGGAGACCACCAAGGAAGTCCAGGGCTCTATGCTGAGGAGGGCAATGGCAAAAACCACTTCTGAGCATCTCTTGCCTTGAAAACCCTAGGGGGTTGCCGTAAGGTGGCTGCAACTTGATGCCACTTTGCACACACCCAAGTGCTGTCAAGTCACTACTGACTTATGGTGACCCCAGCAAGAGGCTTTTAAAGCAAGTGAGAAGCAGAGGTGGTTTGCCATGGCCTTCCTCTGCAGTCTCCCTTGGTGGTCTCCCATCCAAGTACCAACTCTGCTTAGCTTCCGAGATCTGATGAGATTAGGTCAGGCTATCATAAAATCACAGAGCTGGAAGGGCCCATACAGGCCATCTAGTCCAACCCCCTGCTCAATTCAGGATCAGCCTACAGCATCCCTGGCCAGTGTTTGTCCTGCCGCTGCTTATAAGACTGCCAGTGAGGGGGAGCTCGCCACCTCCTCAGGCAGCTGATTCCACTGTTGCACAACTCTTACTGTCAAAAGGTTTTTCCTAATGTCCAGCCGGTACCTCCCCGCCCTTAACTTAAACCCATTATTGCGAATCCTATCCTCTGCTGCCAACAGGAACAGCTCCCTGCCCTCCTCAAAGTGACAGCTCTTCAAATACTTCAAGAGAGCAATCATGTCCCCCCTATATACCGTGCCACCTATATAAGTGTGAATGTTGGCAGAATCTCCAGCCCTTCCTTTTCTCGTTAGAAGAAGGATGTCAGAATAATCCCTTCATTCGGTATTACAGGAACAAACCTTTCTGTACCTGAAAGGAACTGTAGAAGTGGGAACATACATAATGCGAAACCGTGACGTACGGCTGACTGACACGTTCCTTGAGGATTTAAAACATCTGCCCAGCAACTACGACATGGGAGAATATTTTAGATTTCTGGAAACACACGGGACTCATTTTGCAGAAAAGGGAAAGGTCGGGGGAATATATGAACTACTGTATGTGCTGAACAAGCAAAATATGAGAGAGGAAGGTATGGGCTCCGAATTCATGGGCCCTCTTTTTCATACTAATTGGGTTTTGCCGCAGCGCAGCTGAACTTATTAACTGAACATGGTGTCCCTCTGAGAACCAGTCTGGTGTAGTGGTTAGGAGCGTGGGATCTAATCTGGGAGAACCAGGTTTGATTCCTCCACATGCAGCTGCTGGTGTGACCTTGGGTCAGTCATAAGTTCTTTCAGAGCTGTTCTCTCAAGGACGGTTCTCGAGAGAGCTCTCTCAAGCCCACCTACCTTACAGGGTGTCTGTTGTGGAGAACAGGAGGGAAAGGAGATTATAAGCCACTCTGAGACTCCTTCGGGTACTGAAGGGAAGGGTATAAATCCAATCTCTTCCTCCTCCTCCTTTTCTTCTTTCTTCTTCTTCTTCTTCTTCAGTTCTGTTGCCTTTAGCCACAACCTCATGTTCCTTTGATGGCTGCCTTGGGGAAACAGCTATACGTTTTGCATATAGATTTCTTTGATTTATTGATCTGATTTATAATCTGCCATTTTCCCAAGGAACTTAGTTCCCAGCACGTGCATCCAGGGTTAGGCTGAGAGAAAAGCCCCTTCAGTCAGGTGAAAACTTCCACTCACTCTCTCTGTAAGAATTACCCTACCTGATGGTCAAGTCTGTATTTATCATAAGAACATAAGAGAATTCCTTCCTAATAACCCCCAGCATAGTGTTGGCCTTTTTCATTGCAGTCGCACACTGTCTCTACATTTCCATTGAGTTATCTGCTACAACTCCAAGATCTCTCTTTTGGTCAGTCTCCGCCAGTTCAGACCCCATCAATGTGTATTTATAGTTAGGATTTTTGGCTCCTATGTGCATCACTTTGCACTTGGCCACATTGAACCCATTTGCCACATTGATGCCCACTCACCCATCCTTGACAGATCCCTTTGGAGTGCCTCACAATCCTCCCTGGTTCTCACCACCCTGAACAACTTCATGTCATCTGCAAATTTAGCCACTCCACTGCGTACTCCCAACTCCAAATCATTAATAAACAAGTTAAAAAGCATCGGACCGAGTACTGATCCCTGCGGTACCCCACTGCTTACCTCCCTCCACTGAGAAAATTGCCCATTTATACTCACTCTCTGTTTCCTTTTAATTAGCCAATTTTTTTTTATAAATTTTTTATTGATTTTTCTCTATAACTACAACTATAACGCTACAATCTAAGCTACATATACCTTATACAGAGAGTACTTTATCATTTGCTTAATACTACCTTGTTACATAAAATAATTATGAAGCATTTAAAACCTTGGATAAATTTCAATTACTTGTTACTGCTACTATAAAAGTTATCAAAACTATTTGGCAGGCACGCCCACCTAGAGAAATACGGTTAATTAAACCATTTATAATACATAAGTGCAATGCTTAATAAAACAGTTTAATCACTATTTCTTCTTTTGTCCTCTTCTTGTCTTAACAGTCTCAACTATTTTTGGAGCTGCAGCTCCCTTTTCCGAGTCAGACACTTCTTCTTCACTCTTTGAGCTATCAAATCCATACATGCTTTCTTGCGAGGCCAGTGAACCATCTGAGTCTCTCCCAGTTTTCTGCTCTTTGCTTTTTTCCAGAAATTTTTTCGCTTGTTGAACAGAGTCAATCTTATACTTCTTATCTTTGATGCTGAAGCATAGTCCTTCTGGAGTATTCCAACGATAGATGATAGACTCAGACTGGAGCCAAGATGTCAATTTTCCATAGGCTTTCCTTCTTTTCCTTATTTCAAATGGGATATCCTTCATCACTTTTACTTCTTCTCCCAGGATCTTCAGAGCTGTTTTGTTTGTGGTCCTAAGCACCACGTCTCTTGTAGATTTTTTGGAGAACCTTATCATAATTTCACCAGGCAGGCTTTTCTTTTTAGTGTAATCTGGATAGGTTCTGTAAACCATATCCATATCGCTTTTTATATCCGCTGCTTTCATGCCTGTCACTGGTTCAAGTGCTTCACTTAGCAAATTTTTAAGGTCTTCTCCTGTGTTTTCTGGCACATTCTGAAGTCTTGATCTATCCATTTGTAATTTCAAAAGCTTGATCTATCCATTTGTAATTTCAAAAGCTGATCGTGGTGGAAGGCCTTTTCCTTCTCTGCCTTTTGTAGTCTTGCGTCTTGGTTTTTTACTGAAGTTTTTACTTCCAGAAGTTCTCGCTGCAGCTTCTCTGTGGATTTATTCGACTCTTTTAGTTCTAGCTGCATTTTGTCCATTTTAACGTTGAGAGCTGTCATTTGGTCCACTAGAGGTCGCAATAACGAGAAGAACACCGCAATCATCTCCGTGGTATCAACCTTTGAACTCGGAGCTGTACTTCCTAGTTTGGGGGAAGGTTTCGGTTTCCCCGTCATTGTTGAGACTACGCTCTTTGTTTATAGATAGATAAGATGAACGAAAGGAGCAAATTTTCAAACAGCACTTATGTCCTTCTAAAGTTTATATCTCCAAGTGAGCGATGCTGCCATCTAGCAAGGCGGATGGGCTTTTATTCCTGCAGTAACGCCACGTAAAGAGTCTCGTAAGTACGCTAGTCCTGGAGAGGGGTGGGTGGGTTTCACTCCTCCCGCTGTCTTCCTGCTGTGTTCTGCTTTTCTTACTTCAGACTCACGTTTTCTCCATGCGTAACTGTCAGTTCCAGCCTCATTGCTTCGCACTCTCTGCTGCTTCTCGGATTTGCGCTTTCAGCCATACGGCTCCCACGGTGGGGGAACCTATGGGGGTGATGAAAAGAGATCTCTATCCCTCGGTCACCACCATAGGGAGAGATCCCCTTCGGGCCACCCCAGGCAGAGCCCCCTCACTGGGGTCTCTGGGGGCTCGGCACCAGTCCAGAGCCCCTTCTTCCCGCCGGGTACGGATCACGCTCCCCGCAGATGCGGAGGAGCACGTCCGCCATGCTCGCAAGTCTTGCCGGAAGTCTAATTAGCCAATTTTTGATCCACAAAAGGACTTGTCCTTTTATCCCATGACTATTGAGCTTACTTAGGAGCCTTTGATGAGGAAATATCAAAGTATTCCTGGCTCCAGGCAGCAAATTCTGCAGATGTGTTATATCCAAAGAACTCCCTGGGCTGGACAGCCTCATGGAGATGTGATTCCTATGCAGCTCCCATAAGTTTGTGGAGTGAAAACTGGATGAAGGCTAGCCGGTGAGGTCCACGGCTTGAACGGGAAGTTAAACCCAGTTTCCCTAGTCCAAATATAAAATATTACATCTCCTGGTGGAGAGTGCTGTCAAGTCACAGCCAGCCTCTGGCAACCCTATAGGATTTTCAAGGCAAGAAACACTGAGACTTGGTTTGCCTCTGTGTAGCAACCCTAAGCTGCCCATCCAAGTACTGAACAGGGTTGACCCTGTTTAGCGGCCAAGATCTGATGAGATTGGGCTAGCCTAGGACATTTGCTATCTCAATAAATGCCTGTTTTGGGGGTTTGGGGAGGTTTGGGGGTGCAACTTTTAGCCCTACTGATTGACCAACAAATGCAGGTTTTATGTAGTTAGTAGCCAGAGTTTCCACTTTTGATGTGAAGCTAGAATTTTCGTTGTAGTAACATTTGGTCAATTTAACATTCCCTGTTCCAAATCACACAGGGATAACAGCAGATAGACTCTGTATATCTTTGCTAAATATTTTAAGAACGTAACCAGATTGCCATGAGGGATACAACTTCAATGCAAACTCTTTCGGTGCTTCATGGTTCAGGAAATCTGGTATTCCACATTCCCACTTCTCTAATCTTGTCGGTTCTACCTTTGTTTACAGGAGTCACAGTGGAGAATGTAAAAGCCTGCCTGGGACTTGATGAAATGGTCCGTTTTACAACGCAAGATTTTAATCTGTTTGAACATAAAAACTGTACAAAGGAAATTCTTTTAAAAGGTGCGTTCATTCATTGTTTTAAATCCAAAAGCCAAAGACCATAGATATTTTAGTTTCCTTCATAGCTTTCCATTTCAGAGGCAGACCAAAGTAGCCAATGAAAACAAGACTGCAATTTTACAATTAAAAAAAATTAGAATATGTGACTGGAGGTGCCACCAGTGCCAGGGTGGCCAGCATAGTGTGCTATAGCAAGGTGGGTGGAGGCCCTTGGTCCATCGCCACTCACTGCAGAGGCTGCAGAAATAGCCGGGCAGGCGGACACATATGCAGGTACAACACAGTAGCCAGCTTAAAGGAGTGCTTTCAGACATATTGAATAACGCACTTTCAGTCCACTTTAAATGCATTTTAGCAAGCATTTGCAAGGGGATCTTGCCAATTTACACAGTAAAATCCAGTTGCAATGTGCATCAGGGTGTATTGAAAGTGCATATGTGAACTCAGCTATCTGGCAAACTGCACCGTTTTGGTCCTGCCTGGGCATATGTTGTATCCTCACACCCCTTACCAAAGTCCAGCCCCTTAGTTGATAGTGTGTTTAGCATTTCAAGGGGAACTTCCCCAACTAGCCACCCACAACTCCGACACCCAGTGCATGGCTGTTCTCTAGCTACAGGGGCGCCCTCCTTCTGCCTCCTCACCCCACTGGTTTGGAACTCTGCCAAGAGGATCTCCACCTGCCCTAGCCACTTCAGGGTCATCTTGATTCAGGCAGTAGGCTCTTCCTACCACAGAATACATAAAAGATTCATAATAATCACATGTTGACAAGTGATAATAATTGCACAGGCTTTGTTTTGGACTTTAATTCTGCTGACTTTGGTGCCCAAGTTGCTTGAATGTACCCCTAGCTCAAGGTCAAGGTCACACAGAAGTCAGTGTTCGCCAGAAATGCTTGGAGAGCCAACTTCTTCAGGAACTGGGAGACTGCCCCTACAGGCCTTTGTGATGGCACTGGGATCTCTGGGATGATATTTGCCAGCCTCCAGGAGGTGGCTGGAGATATCTTGGGATTACAACTGATCTCCAGGTGATGGAGATCACTTCAGCTGGAGAAAATGGCTGCCTTGGAAGGTGGTCTCCATGGCATTATATCCCACTGAAGTCCCTCCCCATCCACCTTGGGCACCACCCCCAAAATCTCCAAATATTTCCCAACCCAAAGCTGGGAACCCTATAGATGATATTCTGTTTCTGATGAAAGGAGCACATGGTGGATGCTGTCTCATGATAACCATGCTCCGTTGCCTCCTCCAAGGCCCTTTCTGGAGGATGCTGATGGTTCTTTTTTATGTCCTAAGCCTTGTTGCTTTGCCAAGACTTATTTTATAGATCTTGTACCTGTCTGGGTTTTTTAAATATTCCATACTATGTTTTTATTGGCAGTGGAATGCTGAATATTGTCCACAATATGAATTTGTTCATCATCAGGGGGCCTCAGGACTGTTTGTTACTGAGAGCCAGTTTGGTGTAGTGGTTAAGTGTGCGGACTCTAATCTGGGAGAACCAGGTTTGATTCCCCACTCCTCCACTTGCACCTGGCTGGATGACCTTGGGTAAGCCATAGCTCTGTACCAGCTGTTCTCTCAAGAACCATTCTGGAAAGAGCTCTCTCAGCCCCACCTACCTCACAGGGTGTCTGTTGTGGGGAGGGGAAGGGAAAGGAGTTTGTAAGCTGCTCCGAGACTTTGGGTGCAGGGCGGGGTATAAACCCAATCTCCTCCTCCTCTTCTTCTTCCTCTTCTTCTTCTTCTGGCTACAGCAGACTAAAATGAGTTATCACTTTCAAAATGCATTATACTTTGTGAGCAGCTTTGGTGGGGGGTGGAGGGACTGTTTGCCAGAAAGGCAGGATAAATATTCTAATTGATGACTAAATTGGTGAATTGTGCAATGCTTATAAAATAAAGTGACTCTGCAGTTTATCAGTCACTCCCCCCCCCCCATGGCCTGTTGGCTTGAGGAAATTAGGCTGCAGTGAGCCAGCGCTTTTCTAATTCCTGTTTCTGTCCTCTGCAGTGAGCAACTCAACTGGACGAGCCATTATCCACAGTGTGATTGCTCGAGTTCAAGGAGGGACAAGTGTTATCTTAGCACGGCTGGAGGAAAAGTTATCAAGAGGTACCAAGATGGTCAATGCAAAGGACTTCATACAGTGGGCGGCTACCCTTGCCAAAGCTCCAGCTCTCATAGACTATATAGTAAGAGGATTTTCTTCTTGAACTTATGTTCCTATGAATAGGTTGGAGATGGACAGAGAGTTGCAGAATTGTTGGTTTGTTTACTTCACATATAAGGATGTGTCATGGGCAACTAAGATCAACATTAGGGATGGGCACAAACCGGCTCACGAACTAAATTTGCGATGAATTCTGGGCATCTCATGGTTCACAAACTGAAGTTTGTGGCAGGTCACTCAGCACAAACTTGCCACAAACTTTCAAGCAATTTGTGGAAGTTTGTGCTGGTTTGTGAATGGATGCATTTCCAGACAGACTGTATCCACTCAAACAAAATGTTAACCAAACTTCGAAGCAACAAGGGGTGGAATTCTTCAGCCTTGGAAACACTGTTGTCAGTTTCAAACTAGTCATATCAGTTTCAAGAGTCCCCCCTCCCTTTGCTGCCTTCCTTTGTGTTCAGTTTCCCATTTTCTCCCACAGAGCTTGCAAAATCCCACCCCCTTGCTTTGATTTGTGATTCTGTGCTTTGAGATCAGTCCTTTTAAGCTTGTGATAGCAGTGGCACTGGGTTATTCTGGGCACTCTGTGATTGTACTGGTACTGCTGGGCTTGCAAAAATGCCCCCCTCCCCAGCTTGAATTGTTTTACTTTAATCCTGTTGGGTTTGCACTGCCACCAGGGCACTGGCTCTGCTGGGCACATTGCACTGGTTCTGCTGGGCTTGCAAGAGTGCCCCTCACCTTCAGTTTCTACTGCAGAGATTCTCTGGGACATTGATTCTGTTCTGCTGGCGTAACTCAGACCCCGTAAATTCAATCCTCACCAGACTTGGAGGGCAGATAGAGGATAGTCAGCTGGAGATCCCCTGTGAGTTTAGTGTCTCTAGATTGCTGGCGGGCCATTCTACCACATCACAAATTTCACAAACTGAACATGTTCATTTAGCTTTTAAAAGTACATAATGGTTCATGGCTCATGAACTGGCCATGCAATGAACCATGAACTGAAATGAACCATATTTTTCTGGTTCACACCCATCCCTAAGATAATGCATACCACAGTGTTCCCCAGTACTATGTATGGATGTGAAAGCTGGACAATGAAGAAAGCTGACAGGAAGAAAGTTGAGGAGAGTTTTATGGATACCACGGACCTCCAAAAAGACAAATAAGTGGGTCAAATCAAGCTTGACCTCTCCCTAGAAGCTAAAATGACTATACTGAAACTGTTGTACTTTGGTCACATTATGAGAAGACAAGTGTCACAGGAAAATCATACTAGGAAAAGTTGAAGGCAGCAGGAAGTCCCAAGATGAGATAGACTGATTCAATGAAGGAAGCTGCAGCCCTCATTTTGCAAGGCCTGGACAAGGCTGTTAACAATAAGACGTTTTGGAGGTGATCAATGCATAGAGTCAACATAAATCAGAAACAATTTGATGGCCCTTAACGCACACAACACACATAGCCTGCCTTTCTCACTGAGACTTGTGGCAGATTACAAAATATAAACACAATTCAGTCAGACATTATAAGACATCCAGTAAGCTATGCAAGTGTTCTTTTCCCCCCTCTCTCAAAAAAAAAGACATATGTCAGTGTGATTTTTCAATTTTTAGGGCCTTTCGAAGTGATAAATTTAAATGTGTAAGTGCAGTTTGCTTGTGAAGGACCCAGATGTTTTCCCTGCAGGGAGTGCTTTGATTTCAGAGGTTGTCAGAGACACTGAGACTTGAACTGAGATTGGGGCCTCTGAATTGCCATGGAATATGTTGGCTGTATAGTGAACTCTTGAAATAAATTATTCTGGTCTCCAGCTGAAACCAAGAGACAAGTCCAAGGATGGAACCTGCTGCAAAAACCATCTGTCCCCCCAGATTCTTAGAAGTGTCCTGCTTCCAAGCAATGGCATCTTCCCATGAAATTGCAACATAATCCAGACTACTATCAAACACAAGCGGCTGTCCTTTGTCATCCAGTTTGAGAGCCATTTTTGTGCAGTGGTTAGGAGTGCGGACTCTAATCTGGGAGAACCAGGTTTGATTCCCCACTCCTCCTCATCCATCTGCTGTTGTAGCCTTGGGTCAGTCACAAATTCTTTCAGAGCTGTTCTCTCAAGGGAAGTGCTTGAGAGAGCTTTCTCAGACCCACCTAACTCACATGGTGTCTGTTGTGGGGAGGGGAAGAGAGAGGAGATTGTAAGCTGCTCTGAGACTCTTTCAGGTAATGAAGGGCAGGGTATAAATCCAGTCTCCTCCTCCTTCCTATTCTCACTTCCAAGTTCTATGGTGCTCCTAACACTATTAACCTGAGTGTCTACACTATTGTCCCTTGGAGCTGAGTTGTCCCAGACCAGAGGCTCCAAGTCCCAACCCCTGTTGGCTTTCCATTTGGGACTAGTTCAAAAGAGACACGAGAAGCAAGGGTTGTTGGAGAGTGAAACATGTTCTGTGTCCATGTACCAATGCTAGAAGCCTCTGAGCCAAGATGGGAGAACTGGAGTGCTTGGTGCTAAATGACAATCTGGATATAGTGGGTGTCTAAGAAACATGGTGAAATGGGGAAAAATCAACAGGTTATGGTCAGATTTGAGTATAACCCATTTAGTGGGAGGGATGGGTTAGGGGAGGTGTTGTATTGTATACCAAAGAGCATACAGTTAAATAAGTTAGAAAATATTGGGGGAATTAACTCCACAACAGAAGCACCATGGGTAAAGATGCTGGGCCCTAAGAGTTACTCTCACCTACTCTCACCTACCTGGACAAAATGTTGAGGCTGCTCTCAGGATGGAGAAGGAAGTAAGGGAGGTGAATAAAGAAGAAGAAGAAGAAGAGATTAGATTTATATCCCGCCCTTCACTCACTTAAGAGTCTCAGAGCGGCTTACAAACTCCTTTCCCTTCCCCTCCCCACAACAGACACCCTGTGAGGTAGGTGGGGCTGAGAGAACTCTTTCCCAAGCTGTCCTTGAGGGAACAGCTGATACAGAGCTATGGCTTGCCCAAGGTCATTCAGCCAGGTGCAAGTGGAGGAGTGGGGAATCAAACCCGGTTCTCCCAGATTAGAGTCCGCGCACTTAACCACTACACCAGACTGGTGTAGATAATTGTTGTGATAATGTTGTGATACTGGGTGACTTTACCTTAACATTGAGTGGGTGAACATGTACTCGAGTCATGCTGTAGAAATGAGATTCACAGAGACAACCAGAGGGGTAGTGAACCTGGACTAAGTAAGTTCTGAGCAGGGTTCAACTCTTGGGGCAAGATGTCGATGTTGTTGCACCCACTGGGAGCAGTGACCACAACACTGTTAAGTTCAGAATTTGTGTCTGTGGAAAGTTACCCCTAAAGTCCAAAGCTAACATTTGATTTCAAAAGAGAGAACTTTACAAAAATGAGGAGACTAGTTAGAAGGAAGATAAAAGGGAAACGCAAGACAGTCTAATTCCTAGAGGGTACTTTGACGCTGTTTAAAACCACACTACTTGACGCCCAGACAGAATGCATTCCCCAGGATAGGAAGGGCGCTGCCAAGTCTAAAAGGATGCCTGCATGGTTAGCCACCCAAGTCGAGGAAGCCATAACAGGCAAAAAGGCTTCTTTTAAAAAATGAACAGTGAACAGAAGGGAGTAGCAGCACAGTGTCTAGCAAAAATCTACTGTCTACTCTAACAGGGTCTCAGGGGTAGTTCTCTCATGTCAGTTACTTCCTGATGCTGGAGATGGTGGGGATTGAACCTGGGACTTTCCCCCCGTACAAAGCAGATGCTGTACCACTGACCCACAGCCCTGTGCCCTTTCAAGACTGTTACAAGGATTCTAAAATAATGCATGTGAAGTACACTGAACATTGAAAGTATTAAAATTGGCAGTAGTATTCTATTAAGCAGAATATTTATCTGTGGAAGATAAGTATAAGGGGAAGGGGCACTGGGTACCATGTTTACATTAGGCTGCTGAGACTGTTTTGACTACATTTACATGAAGAACTGAACAACCCTAACAAATTAATGAAGAAACACATTTTTTCGTTTCTTTACAGCCCTATCCAATCTATACTCTTGTACCTGTGAAGATGCCTAATGCCCACACAAAGAAACAAAATTTGGAGCGGGCTGTGGAGGACTATGTTGCTGAATACAATGTGTGCAAATGCCAGCCCTGCCAAAATGGAGGGACTGTGATACTGGTGAATGGAGAGTGCATTTGTGCATGTTCGCCCTATTTTAAAGGAGTGGCCTGTCAGATACCCAAATACGAGCAAATAACAGGTCAGCAGCAGTTCAAGAATTTAGAACTTAATTAAGGATTCTTTGGGATATAAAGAATATAGGAGGCTTCTTTCTGTGGAGTCAAATCATTGGTTCATCTACATCTGTATTGACTCTTCTAGCCAAGTTCATTGCATCTGTTCCTAAACTTCTGGCTTCAGGTGGGGGAAATGTATGACTGAATGTTCCAACATATTTTTTCATAAAGCTTCCTGTGCACAGAAAACCAGTTGTCACAAAGAAGGGTTTGAGCAGAACTTTATTTATGCTGTATATATTATACTTTTAGTGATCTTCACCCCTGTCTGAAGTCCAGAATGGTGCAGTCTTGGAACAGTTTTTTACCAATTGTGGAAGTTAGACTGGCAGGCAGCAGGTCTACATGGTGAAAAAGCTCAGAGGCATCCAAACAATTTTGGAGTTTTAATTTTCATGGCAACTCTTGTCTCCAGATCCTTCTTATCTTGGTAATGGTCACCCTTAGCTGAGTAGGAAAGACAGCATTAGCCATCTCCACCACCAGCATGGTCATCTGACCCCCAGAAGAAAGCCACTCCCCCATCCATTGCATAGATATGGAAGATGTTAATACCATACTGGCACTGGGCTCAAATTCATTTCCCCCCCTATTGTTTAGACCAAACCTCTGTTGTCATCATGCCATGAGTTGTTTCAGGGTTTCTTGTCCGGCACTAAAATTGAGCAGCTTTGAGGTTAAAGCATTCGTTTGTTTTTAAAAGTTGCTTCATCTAGCTCCAAGATTCAGTGATTTCCAAGGCGACATTATGCATGAGAGCTAGATTCGAATCCAAAAGCACCTTAAGAGACTAACAAAATTTTCAGGGTATAAGCTTTCAAGAGCCCAATCTCCCTTTGTCAGAGACAAATAATTACGTACAGTCAGATGACTGAATCTGAATTTTCTAAGAGCCTGAGAGTGAAACTACAAATTCGACAGAGGTCAGAGACTGGACACATTGGGCCTATGCCAAATGGCACAGATGGAAAGCAGAGTTCAAAACAAGAGAGCCTGATTTCTTGATGTGTATTTTCTGTGTGGTGGGGAAAAGAGCAGCTTAGGAATAGAGTAGGAAAACAGAAGATGGAGGGAAGTGTTCTGTACCCTTCTGTTGCCTCCTGCTCTTCAAATTATCTGTCCACTGCATTTTTATCCTGCCTTTCCTCTAAGTGGCTCAGGAAGCATACATAGTTCTACCCATCTAAAAATTACCTGCATAACACAGGTGAGGTAGGTTAGGAAGAGACAGAACCAAACTGGCTTTAATTCAGCCGCCCTCCTCTCCACCCACTTTTCAGCCAGTCCATGCAGACCCCAATCTGCTGTAGCTCTCTCTTCAGAGGTATGCAAAGTATCTGTTGACTGGGCCTTTGAGCTTTCAGGGCTCAAGTAGTTCGTTTCCCCATTATTACGGCTGCCATTCAAGTATTGTGAAAATTCTGCTGTAGAAATGAATAAACGGTTGCAATCTGATCTTCACACAGCACAGAGATTCACTGATGGAGGCTGGAGCTGCTGGTCTAGCTGGTCCCCTTGTGTGCAAGGAGAACGAACTCGTACACGGGAATGTAATAATCCGGCACCTAAATCAAGGGGCAGGCAGTGTGAAGGCGCTGCCTTAGAAAGAGGACCCTGCACCCAGGTAATCAGTCACAAACAGGTTTGTAGCTACTCAGACTGCGAGGAGCAAATAATGGATGGTTGCCTGTAACTTTGGAAGAATCATGTGGTTTAAATAACAGGCTAAAACTGCAATTTCCGGACTCTATTAATAAAAAAAAGAGTGGGGAATACCACCAGCTCTCACAGGGACTTCTCACACCTCTGTGTCTCCTCTATAAGCCTTAAATTCCCATACAATTTGCTTAAGTGGAGTAAAGCCTTATATGAACAAGTCTAAAAATGAAACATCTACTTTAGGGTTTGGTTTTGCTCTTTAAATTCTCTCTGACAGTGGCTTTCCAGGTTCTCAGGCAGAGAAAGGTATTTCTCTGTTCCCTTAGAAGGATTAGCTGGGATTGAACCTAGAAGCTCGTGCATGCAAGGTGAGTGCTTTACCTAGGGTTCCTGATGGAGCCTGAAGGTCTCCTGGAATTACAACTGATGTCCTGACAGAGATCAGTTCCCCTGGAGAAAATGGCAGCTTTGGAGGGTAGACTCTAAGGAACCATACCCTGCTCCCTTCCCCAAACTCCACCCTCCCCAGTTTCTATCCACAAGTCTCCTGGATTTCCCAGCCTATAGTTGTCAACTCTAGCATTACCACTAAGTGGTAGATTTAGTCATTATTAAGGAATCGCCTAAAATATGGCTATCACCATCTTTATCATAATGTATATTCTGCACAAGTTCTGCACAAGTTTTGGCCCAAACACATCTATTCAGAACTCATTTGTACAATCGTTACTTTGAACAAAGTTCAGATTTACAATACCATTATTCTACTGACTCATAGGAAATGCCTGTCAAAAAATGGAATATGAAATTTTCATCCAATGTTGCTCTGGACTCTTGGTGTAGTTGCCTTGATAAAACCACGCCCTGAAAACGGTATTATAAGCAGGTAGATATGCAAAGTTAAAAACAAGTGTTGCACAGAGAGACCTCCAAGGCAACACAAAACTACGGGTTGGATCTAGCCAATTTTTTCACTCAATCTCACCCAGTTCCCTTCTGGATTACAGCCCCTGTCACACATGGCTGTTGTCCATGCAGGTTCCATGACCCGCCTTCCCCCAACATTGGAAAAGCTGGTTGGATCCAACCCATGTCCTCTGTGCAATGTGTAGCTAGAGACATAAACATTTGCCCTGCTAATGAACGATCATTTGGGAGTATGTTTGTTGCCTGTATCAATGTTTGCTCTCTGTGGCTGGCCCATTCCCTGGATCCAGCTCCTGCCAATCGTCTATGGACTATGAGCAGCCACCAGCACTTATATACCAAATATAATGTGCTGTTAAGAGCCATGCTTCATTTTGCATGCGAACAAGCATATTAAAGCTGATGGCTACTGCTTCTGGGGACGGAGCAGCTTTGGAAGGAAGCCCTCATCAACAAGGAAGTGTTTCAAAGCAGCTAAAAGCATAGGAATTGGTCTGGGTGATGAAGGAGTTGTTGGTGAAAAAGCAATGAGAGGGGAAAGGGTGAAGCCATCATTATATCGTTTTTATAAAGCCATAAAATGCATTTAAAGCCCGACAGCTGCTGCTTCTAAGGAAAAGCAGCTTTATAGAGGATAGCCATATTGGTTGGTGGTCAAAGAGCTAGATTTGAGTTCAGTAGCACCTTAGAAGCCAACAAGATTTTCAGGTTACAGCCTTTCAAGAGTCAAAGCTCCCTTCCTCAGAAATGAAGGTAAGTTGGTACCTGGTGAAGGGAGCTTTGGCTCTCAAACGTTCATACCCCGAAAACCTTGTTGCTCTCTAAGATCCTACTGGACTTGAATCTAGCTCTTTGACTGCCAACCAGTATGGCTGTCCTCTATAAAGCTGATTTTCCTTAGAAGAAGCATCTATTGTGGTTTAAATGCACATGTTTGCATACATAGTATTGCTCAGTCCCTGGTAAACTGTCGTTGAAGGCAGTGGAAGCACCAGTGCTTCAGAAGTAACTAACATTTGCTGAATTTTGCCCATTGTGGCTTGTCCTAGAAATCTCAAGCTTTGCTTTGCCTTGATCCTCTGAAAGCCACAGGTGGAGAACATCAACGCATCTTCAACCACAGACCTAGAGAGACATGGATGGAGGTGCTTTACACCTGCCCCTCTTGCACTGTGGATTTTCCAGCCATTGATCTGCTTTTTCATGTCTTCTGACAGGTGTCTGATTAGACAGCGGATACAGCCTGAATACCACGCAGATCTGCAAATCTAGCTTCCGGCCCTCAAAGGAATTCGAAAGACAACCCAGATACTTTCTGAATTGTAAAACTTCAGTAATTGTTAATAAACAAACAAACAAAAAGAACTGAAAATAAATTTAAGCTGATAACTTGCTGAGTGAGATCCGTTTGTGTTGTTTATTTGTTAAATTTTAATTCCACCAAGGAGCTCAGAACAGGGTTTTGTTCTTCCTTGAATGTTTTAGAAGGTTTAGGAGCAGAAGGCTTGTCCAAAAGTACCCTGCTGGGTTCTTGGAATGAACCTGGCTTTCCTTAATTCAAGCATCTGTCTTACCAGAGGAGGATACACCATTAAAAATGGCAGTCTAGTGTCAAGTTTCCTTTCCATAAGGAGAGCTGGTTTCATACCCCGCCCTTCACTACCCGAAGGAGTCTTGGAGTCACTTACAATCGCCTTCTTTTCCTCCCTCCACAACAGACATCCTGTGAGGTTGGTGGGGCTGAGAGAACTCTGAGAGAACCGTGGCTGACCCAAGGTCACACAACTGGCTTCATGTGGAAGAGTGGGGAATCAAACCTGGTTCTCCAGATTAGAGTCCACTGCTCTTAACCACGACACCAAACTGGCTTTCAGAAGTTCAGCTTACCTCATGTTCTGATGTCATCATTATCTGCCTTTCACTGTGGTCATAAGTTAACAGCCAATGATGTGGAGTGTAGTTGAGGAATTTTTGATTGACAAAGAAGTGAAAGGGGAATGGGGAGTGGAAAGAAAGATATACCTGGCTCTGTTGGGTTGTTTGTTTTAATGTCTGGAAGCAAAAAATAAGAGTCAGACTAGAATCAACTGAGAGCCCACCTAGACCAGCACACTGTTTCCAACAGCAGCCAGCCAGACGCATCCTTTGAGCAAGGCAAAAGACACATGGCAGACGGAAGCCCTAACCCCTCAGGTGTTTTAAAGTCCTCTCCAGCATGGTGCTAGTGAACCCCATCAGGACTGCCGACACCTTTCTTGACACCCAGAAAGTTGATAGGGCCAGGTGGGTCTTTTGCCCAGTGAGGCTTCTGAGTGGTCATGGGGGATGTGATTGGCTCTGCAGATTTTTTAAAATGTTGCCTTGGCAGCAGCTGCCACCGCAACACAAATATCTTCCCTGTTTGACTGAATGTCATCTGCAATGTCCATTTTGTGGCAGCCATGTAATGGCCACGCCCACCACCCTGTGTGAGAATTCCAATGGTACCTGCCAGCTCAAAAAGGCTGAGAGACTCTGGATTAGAGAGTCAGGCTAGGATCTGGGTGACCCTGCTGGATGACCTCGGGCCAGTAACGCAGCCTCAGCCTAGATGGGACTGAGAGAGTTCTGAGACCCAGCTGGCTTCATGTGGAGGAGGACTGGGGAATCAAACCAAGTTCTCCAGACAAGAGTCTGCCACTCTTAATCACTACACCATACTGTTGCATCATATCACTCAGATAGCCTTCTAGCAAGGTGTGTCATGTATGGTGTGTGATTGACGATGGGATATGTCCTTCAGGCCATGCTCACCACAATTGGAGGGAGAAAAAAGAGGAGGCAGATTCACCCTTTTTAAGACTGGGTAGGAGGACTTTCATGTTCCTGTAACAACCCAGTCTCAACCCCTTGCTGGCCTACCTGTCCTTTTCAGAACCTTCCCCTTTCTCAAGCTGCTTCCACGCGCCCCAGTTCCACTCCTGCAGGGCAATCTCTCCTAAATCTCATGTCCATCCTCTGCTCCTCTTCCAGGCACGAATGAAGGAGGAACAAGGGCAGGCCTAGCAAAGAGAAGACAAAGCTGAGGGATGCTGCAGCTGCAGCAGTGGGAAAGCAGAAGCATTTAAAAGGAAAGAAGCACACACAGAGACACACACATTCACCCTGCGATGTAGCTGTGGTCTAGGGAGGAAGTGGGAGGAGAAGAGGAGAAGCCCTCAAGAAGCAAGTGCAGTGGGGCAGGGTTGCTTGGAGTGTTTATTTTTATATTTCATTGGGTGCATCTGATGTGTGTGTGTGTGTATGTATATATAAATTTATTTTAAAAACTGATTTCTAACTAGGTATGCATTTATTCAGAGTTGCAGGTGGTGGTGGTACTATCCAGATACTTAGCCCGCCAGCACCTTCATTAACCTCGAATAGCCCTTTCTCCTACAAGCAAGCTGCCAAATCGCCACATCTTTCCCTTTCCAAAAAAAAAAGCGCACCTTAGCAGTTTTTGCTTTCCAAATCCTCTCCAAATGCAGTTTCTGATCTTACTCTAATCCCTACTTCTCTCCCACCCCCCCTGCCGCCGCCACTGAGCTATACCTCAATACCTACCTTTTTCTTGCTGGCTTCGGGGATGGAAGATTCCCTGGGGGAGGGGGACAGGAGTTCTTCATCTTTAGTGCATTTCTTCTAAGCACGTCAGTAAGCACCTCTCCATAATCCTTCAACAACCTCCACCCCCTCCTGTTCCCCTTTGCTGAGGAATTAAAAGAAAGCCCTTGTCAATTTCACCTTAGGTACCAGAACTTCCCTTTACTACTTGAGTGAAAGGGAAGCCTTGTCTATTTCAGGTCTACTGCCAGAATCTGTTAAAGAGCACCCCAAAAAAAGGTGATTTATGCATGCCCTTCTTCCCAAGCAGTTATGAGACCAGTGGCAGTACTAGTGTGTTTAATTTCCTTTGGGTGAAAGAGCGCTGGAGATTGATGGTGTTTTCATAAACCAGCAAGACGTTTGAAATATGACTGTAAATCTACCTTCTGGAATGCCCCTCAGTTGATTTAAGAACCTGATACAGCTTCATTTAAAACTGTAGCTTTCCCATCTGTCATTCCATAGCAGCAAAGAGGCTCAAAAGTAGGGGCATCCCCCAAATTTCAATAACACACTTTTCAATCTGAAAATTCTAGGTTTTGACATGTGTTCCCCCCCCACCACCACCACCATTCTTTTGCTCCCAACCCTATTAACAAAACCTGTATCGAATTTTGCATCAAATATATATGTAAGGCATTACAGTGGGGCAGAAAAGGCCTAGAACATCTCCGTGGCATAAGAAATCGCATAAAAATCCCCTAAAAGAAACCAAGAAACTGAGAACACCAACAAAAAGTCAGTGGAAACAAAAGGGCTCACAAGCCGCAAAGTGCACAGGATGAAGGATATGGGCGTATTTGTACATGCCTACTAAAAATGCTTTTTTAAATTAAATCAGCCTGAGAGAGGAATGTTTTAACGCCAGCTGTAAGTACAGGCCAAGGGCTTCTCTGCACAGATCTCTAGCAGAATGAGGAACCACAGCTACAAAACAGTGCTCTGTGCCCAGTTCCTGACTCCTGCAGCCCAGCCCGGTCCAGCAGCTGGTTCATTGGTGGTCATCTGAGACTGCACAGCAAGTCGGAAGAGGTGGCCCTGTCTGGGCTCCCACTTGCCCACCTCCATATAATCAGGGCTTTGTGAATTACTATGGCAGACCACTCACAGAGCGCTTGGTTACTGGTGCCTGCTGCTGCAAGTGCATATGCATACATCTGGATCAGGGACATTGACTCTGACATTTACGTTGCATTCCTTTCAGCATTATACGCCAGACAATTGCAAACCTTCCCCGGGTTGCACATCCTCCTAGGCAGCTAATAAATAAACGAACTCAGTAAATCACTGTGAGAATGCAGAAGCACCAGAGAGGCAGGCCGAACCCACGCTGCTGCCTGTGTACAGACTTCTCGGCACTTAGTTACGCCACATCTGCTGACTCACAGCAGTTGCATGAGCTGTCTGCATGGCACAACATGGCATGGGGATTTATGTGAGGGGGGGAGGTCAGTACGGGGATGGCATGTTCACACATGCAGCTCCCAGTGATATGTGTGCATGCATGAACCCACCATGTGCAGATCTAGTTTACGTAACGGGATCTATAATGCAGTTTTAAGGACTTTCTCTTCTTCTTAGCAAGACGTTACCATCTTGTGACTAGCTCCTGACCATGGCATTGGAAACAATGATCCAATAGAAACAGTTTCACAGGGTAGCTGTGTTTGATCTGTTAATTGGCCTGACAAAGGGAACTTTGATGAGGGATGCCAGTCTCCAGGTGGGACCTGGGGATCCCCAGAATCATAGCTTCTCCCTAGACTACGGAGATCGGTTCCCTTGGAGAAAATGGATGATTTGAGGGGTGGGCTCTATGGCAATGTGCCTCCCCAGGCGCCACGCCAAATCTCCAGGAATTTCTCAACCTGGAGCTGGCAAATGCCTGCCTGTGGCCAGGATGGACCTGGCAACCCTATCGTTGACTCTTGAAAGCTTACACCCTGAAAATTTTGTTGTCTCTAAGGTGCTACTGGATTCAAATCTAACTGATCCAATAGTCCTTTATTTTCTAGGCAGCCAGACGGCCCCTCTGTTAGTATTTAAATTCTCCAACTTGGCCAAACACTATATCTGAGAATTTAGGGCCTCCCCCCCCTTTATCTGTCAAACATTTTGATTAAAAAGAAATTCTCTATCACTCAGCAACCAGCTCTTCCTGGAATAACTCTTTGATTGCAGACTTTACCCCCCCTTTTTAAACTTTTCCTTTGATAAACAAAACAGACAGAGTGCTGTTCCCCCCCCCCCCTTTGAACACGAACTCCGATTACATCAAACGAGCCCTGCGGCTGCCAGAGACTAGCAATATTTACCCACATCTATATGAATCCAGACATTTTCTTGTGCCCTAAACCCTGAGCTGTCCATTAGAAGTCCATAAACAAAGGCATAGATCACATCATTCCAGCTTTTCAGACCAGTCTCGAACATGTGAACATGCAATAACACACTTTCAATCTGAACAGTCTAGGTTTTGACATGTGTTCCCCCCCACACACACATTTTTTTGCTCCCGACCCTATTAACGAAACCTGTATCGAATTTTGCATCAAATATATATGTAAGGCATTACAGTGGGGCAGAGATGGCCTAGAACATCTCCGTGGCATAAGAAATAGCTCTTTCATTCACCGCTTTTGAGAGTCCACCGGTGTTTCAGAATCACTTTCCTGTGTGGCATCTTGAGGCCTGTTGAGTACAGGGGACTCCCTGCATGTCCCCAAGAGACTTTCTCAAGCTATAAAGGCAAGGAGTGGGATAAATCTGCTCATCTTGTTTAATGATTTCTTCCAAAAATCTAAAGCAGTATGAATGAAAGAAGAAGCATTAACTTTACATTTGCAAAGAAACACTGCATTAACTTGGTGTTCTTTGTTTCTGGAGATTTTCTAGTCCTTCCTGTTCATTTGCCTGCCAGCTTTACAGTAGTACAGTGCACTTCAGGTTATCACTACAAACTCTGTTAGATGCCAAATAATAATAATATGCAAAATATGGATTACACTGACTCATTTTTCCTACAGAGGCTGGATAAGCCACTTGCCATTTCAAAATAGGAAGTTCCGGAAAAGGACAGAGAAAATGTTCTCCTTGTGGTAACACTAGGTCATTCAGCAGGCTCCTGAACACAGAATTTCATCAACCATGGTAAGTGTCGAATTTTATAACCGTTTTCAGGGAAGCAGGTGGGAAAAGCTAAACCGGTTACAGTTGTGGCTGTTTTGGGAAGCGGTTCAGGACTGAAACCTGAATTTCAGTTCCACATCTTTCACTATCCTGCTGTGTGGTGTGTCTTGAAACGCTGCAGATCTTTGTTCCCGGTTGCCTGTCGCTCGTGCTGCACAACCTCTGACCACCCCAAAGCCAAATGCTTCCCACCAGCTGGCTGCTGTGGCCCCCTAGGAGTGGGGGTGTTGCATCACTGGGCTGGTTTCAACACAAAAAGATAGCTGGTGGGCCACTATTCCCGGCTCGTATGTGAGCTGGGTGGCTTCAGCTTGGTGGGTCCCAAGTTGTGCCTGCTGTAGATCCAACTGCTCTTGAAGACTGGGAAACCAGACACAAAGAGACACAGTGGCAAACAGGCTCTGTGGGTTTTATGAAATCTCTCTCGACATGTCTGCTATCAGATGCAAGGAAGCTCAAAGGACTAATCAACCGATCTCTCTTTCCTGCAAGGCTGAAGCATGGCTGCAGTTTTAATAGAAGACAGAGGCTGGAGTCCTAAAAGACTTTCCTGGGATTAAGCCTTTCTGGATGAAATGGTGTTTACTTTTGAGTAGACCTGCTGCGGATTGCTCTCAAAAGCTCTCTCCAGTCTGCATACTGTTGTACCGTAGAGCTCACATTATGGATTTCTTTAGAAACAGCTGATTTGTGGAAGTTAGGGAAAGACAGCAGGCTGAACGGGATACAAAATGGGGGGAATGCTACCGAGGTCGATCATTTCTAACTCTCACTGCTTTCAATGGGAGAAAGTCTGGCTTCTCTTCTATTGTCTGTTTCCAGTGATACTAGGGAAGTTGAACGTGGTTTTGGAGGAAGGGTGGGTGGTTTTGTTCCACTTCATACCCCCCTGCGTTGTCCCCTAAGTGGCTGAAGAACAAAGTTTTCAGACAGACAGGGCCATAAACAGTATAAGAATAGCCCTGCTGGATCAGACCAGTGGTCCATCCAGTCAAGCATCTCGTTTTGCACAGCCGTCAAAACAGTTGCCCTGGAGGGCCCACAAATGGCACAGAGGCAGAGACCTTTCCCTGATGCTTCCGAGGAGTAATGTTTAGAATGATATTTGCTACCTGTGGATATGGTGGTGCCTTTTACTCACTGTGTCTAGCTAGAGTCGAGACCAGTAGCACCTTAGAGACAAAAAAAAGATTTTGGGGGTATAAGCTTTCAAGAGTCAAATCTCCCTTTGACTGAGGAAGGAAGCTTTGCTTCTTGAAAGCCTATACCCCCAAAATCTTATTGGTCTCTAACAGACCCATAGCTACAGTGGGGCATCTCGGGACACAGCCCCCGACTTACCACCAGGCCCCCTCGACTTCGCATCCAGCCCAGGTGCACCCTTGGGTGTGTGTACAGGGGTGTGTGCAGGGTGCCCCCTGACTTTTTTAAAGGCCCCCAAATTTTAAAAAAATCCTGGCTACAGGCCGGGTCTCTAAGGTGCTACTGGACTCGAATCTAGTTCTTCTACTGCACACCAACACGGCTCCCCTCGAGAACTATCACTATGTCTGGTAGTCCCTGATGGACCTCTCCTCCATGAACCAGATTCCCTCTATGCTCATGGCCATCGCTACATTTTCTGGCAGTGAATTCCACCACTGAACTACTGACTGAGTGAAGAAGTATTCCCCTTGGTCTGTCCTGAACCTATGGCCCATCAGCTTTACTGGGTGCCCTCCAAGTTCTACTATTATAGGAGGAGGACAATCTCTCTCTGTCCACTTTCGCAGCCCTGACCTGGATAGCCCAGGCGAGCCCAATCTCATCCCATCTCAGAAGCTAAGCAGTGGTCATCCCTGTTTCATTTTGGGATGGCAGGCTGCAAAGGAAGTCCATGGTCGTGACATGCAGGCATGCAATGGCAAACCACAGGAGGAGGAGAGATTGGATTTATACTCCGACCTTCACTTGGAGTCTCAGAGCAGTTTACAACCTGCTTCCCTTCCTCTCCCCACAACAGACATCCTGTAAGGTAGGTGGGGCTGAGAGAGCTCTTTCCAGAACTGCCCTTGAGAGAACAGCTCTGAGAGAACTGTGACTGTCCCAAGCTCACCCAGCTGGCTTCAAGTGGAGGGGGGTGGGGAATCAAACCTGGCTGTCCCAGATTAGAGTCTGCCACTCTTAACCACTACACCAAACTGGCTCTCTTGCCTTTGAAAACTCCATGGGGTCACCATATATCAGCTGTAACTTGATGGCACTTTCCACCACACCCACTTCCACCAACTGATGCCTAATTTTATAAACTTCTGTTATGTCCCCATCCCACCTTGGTCACTTCTTTTCTAAACTGAAAGGGCCCAGACTCCTTAGCCTTGCCTCACAGGAAAGGTGCTTTAATCCCTTACTTATTTTGGTTGCCCTTTTCTGCTCAGGGAAGGACTGCAGTGGATCGCATTAGATGCAAGCCTTTGTGCATGATTCTCATTTCTATATCTATCTATTTCTATTTCTAGCCCACCCTCCCCTGTGGTGCAGGGCTCAGGGCGGGTTACAATAATTAAATATAGAATGATTAAAACAATACAAGAACTCGTGGGCACTCAATGAAATTGCTGAGCAGTTGGGTTAGAATGGATAAATGGAAACACTTCTTCACCCAAAGAGGGATTAACACCTGGAATCCACTGCCACAGGAGGTGGTGGTGGCTACAGGCATGGACCGCTTCAAGAGGGAATTGGAGAAACATATGGAGCAGAGGTCCCTCAGTGGCTATAAGCCACAAGGTATAGATAGGAGCTCTCAGTCTGGGGCAAGTGATTCTCTGTATTCTTGGTGCTTGGAGGGGGGGGCAACAGTGGGAGGGCTTCTAGTGTCCTGGCCCCACTGCTGGACCTCCTGAGGGCACCTGGTATTTTTGACCACTGTATGACAGAGTGTTGGACTAGATGGGCCATTGGCCTGATCCAACATTGCCTTCTCTCATGTTCTTATAAAACATAGTTCCACAATGTTTAAGACCTATTTAAAAATAGTTAACACAGCTCACAAGATGGCTATCAGGCACAGTTTACAAGTTCTCCCAAGAATAATATTTGTATGTGTGCCAAGATAGATCGAAAACTCAGCAAGTGGGGAAGCCCACCACCAATAGCACAAAATAAATGATGTAAAGCAGGGTGAAGCAGGGGAGGGCAATGTAATGATAATCAGTAGGAGTGGTAACTCCTGATATTTACTTACAAGTAAAGCTTGCCGAGTTCAATAAAATTTGCTTGCTGGCAGGGCTTTTTTTGTAGAAAAAGCCCAGCAGGAACTCATTAGCATAATAGGCCACACCCAATAGCAGAAACACATTAGCATATTAGGCAACACCCCTGACAGCACAACTCCCTCCCAGGCTTGGCTTCCCCAGGTGCACCGTGGCTTGCAGGGCTCATGTGGAACCCGAGGGAAGGAAGGCAGTTTCTGCATTGGCTTCCCCAGGCGCCCCACAGCTTGTGAGGTGCCTGGGGAACTCGAGGGGGGGGCTGTAGGCGTGGCCAACTCAGAAGCCAGCCGGAACTCCATTCCTGCCCAAAAATAGCCCTGCTTGCTGGTAAATGTCCTAACTGTTGGAGAAATGAGCATGTAATGCAAGGCCTGAGAAATTCAGTCATTATAGGGTTAACTATGCAACTTGTTTGTTTACCTATGTTAGCCTGGAAGCGATACCTGGCAGCTGGCCAATTGACTGTAGACCCGGGAAAACTAAAGGTGTACTGTCTTGCTAATTGGTCAATGATATCAGGTGTTTCCTTTCAGGGGTCAAGAAGAAGGAGAGATCCTCCATTACAATCTCTCACTCTCTATCAGCATGTCTTAGTGTGAAGATGGAGCACAATGCAGCTCCTTAGAAAGCATGTTTTGTTTATTTGTAGCTAATCCCGTTTACCTTTTCCCTTTAGTAATAAACTTCTTTTAAACTAAAAGAAGCAATCTCTTCTTTCCAGAAAAGCAAGATTCATTACTCTGATTTTTCTGATTATTGGACAAAAGTCCTAACAAATGGTAGCGCAGAGGATGGTTCTTAAAAGATGGTTCTTCTCTTAAAAAAAAGCTTTCTGGATTGATTGAGAAAGAGAAATAGGGAATAAGAGCTAGAGGCTTGGATTTTTAAAACGACCACTTTTTTTCCTTCCTGCTCTCAGAGCAATCTTGCAGCCAGAAAGGCCCAACCCTGTTTCCTTGCTGATCAGGGGAAAACCTATGCTGGATTGTAGTTTGCCAGGAGCAAAGGATCTTTTTTTACTGGATTAATTTTTGCCTGCTGTAAGTGGAGCTGAGCTGAGCACTGGAGCACCAGAGACGCTGCTGCCTGGAGAACAAAGGAAGGCGAGGCAAAGGAGCTTTTGAACTTCGCGCTGCTGCTTCTGCTGCAGAGAAAGGAAAGATTAACCCTGCCAGCTCCTGGAGAAGTAGATGACTGAGCCAGAACCTGTGCTTCTACCTCAAATCCAAAGGGACGTGAGTAAAAAAAAAGAAAATGGCTTTTAATGCCCCATCCCAAGAAATGCCAAACCTCAGACTTACAAAGGCTAACTATCAGTGGTGGGAGGAGTATTTGAAGAGTCGCCTGCAGACTCACAATGCCCTTCAAGTATTAACAACTGAAAATCCTCCAGAAACTGACCCTGATAAGACACAATTCCTTATGATGGATGGTTTTGCTAAAGCCCTGATTTTAGGGAGTATTCCCTACACAGAGGTACCAGGATTAAGAGGGCTAGCCACGTCCAGATTGATGCTTCAAAAGTTAAAGGATAAATTTGATAAGCACAGCAAGAGTAAAATCTATTCCCTCAAGGGAAAGATTTTTGATTTCAGGATGAAGGAGGGAGACTGCCTTCCCAAAGAGATGGACAAATTAATGGGCATTTACACACAGCTTAAAGACCTGAATGAAGCACCCTCTGATACAGATATGATTTCTTCAATTCTCAAGGGTCTGCCTGGTTCCTATAAGTCTGTAACCAGTATGATTAGACTGAAAGATGATCTGACTCTAGAAGGTCTTTTGTCTGCACTAACTGAGGAATATGATTCTAGAAATTTGAAAGAAAGTTTGTCTGATGAGATGTCTGTTTTGAGTCTAAAGCATGGACAGAGATTTAAAAGGAAAATAGAGTGTTTTATATGTGGGGAAAATCATCTTGCAAAGTACTGCTCTTCTAAGTATGTGTTTAATGATGAGCCCCAAGAACAAAGAGCCACAGGAGCACATGGTTCCAGTAACAAAGAACCAGCCAGTGGAAGGGGAAGCCATTATGGGAGGAGCAGAGGTCACGTTTCACACACACAGCACAGAGGAAAGAAGTTTGCAGCACAGACACAGAGCAAAGGCAATGCTTTTAGGATCACTGATGATTTTAACACAGATGATAAGAAAATATTTTTAATCGATTCTGGTGCTTGTACACATGTGTGTAGAGAAAAAGCCTGGTTTAGTAACATAGATGTTGAAAACAAACCAAGAATTTACCAAGCTAACAGGCAATTATTGAATGTACAAGGCGTTGGGACTGTAAAATTACAATTGTCTACTACAGATAATCAAATAATTGAAGTTGAATTGCAAAATACAGCTTATGTGCCTGAAGCTGTTGAGAACTTAATTTCAACAAAAAGCCTTATGAATACTGGCCATATTGTCCTGCTCAAACCAGAGCAAGGAAGCAAGGTCTCTACCAAGGATGGAGAGCTTGAATTTAAAGTGGAAGAGAAAAATGGCTTTCATTACTTTGTAGCTTGTGATGATGAGGAGACAGAAACTTTTGATGTTGATCCTGATGAGGAAATAGAGACTGTTGATGATAAGGAACAGGTTTGCCAGACTAAGGATGCTTGTGATGATGCTTGTAAACATGAAAAATGTTTATTTTCGTGGCATATTAAAATGGGACATAGAAATTTGAAATCTGTTGAGCAGTTGTTAAAGCAATGTGGAATACCTGTTGTGCATTGTGAAAAGAGTGAAACTAGATGTGAGACATGCCTCAGAGCAAAGGGAGATGCCCCAAGTTATTCTGGGAAAACTCCAGCGCAAAATCAAGAATTTTTGGAAACTGTATACAGTGATCTTGTTGGGCCTTTACCTGCATCCCTAGGTGGGAACAAATATTTTGTGACTTTCACAGAGAATAAAACAAAATACACTTATGTGTATATGCTGAGAAGTAAGGATGAAACACTGCGTAGATTTAAAAATTATGTGGCTATTGTTAAAAATAAATTTGGCAAAGCACCTCAAAGCTTACTCACAGATGGAGGTGGTGAATATTGTAATGCTGAATTCAAACAATTTCTACAAGAGCAAGGAATTCAACATAAAGTATCCATTGCTTATTCACCCCAGCAAAATGGAGCTTCTGAGAGATTAAACAGAACACTGCAGGGGATGTGCAGAGCTATGCTGATGCATTCTGGACTGCCAAACGGTTTATGGGCAGAAGCCCTGAACACAGCAGTGTACTTACACAACAGATTACCCTCAAAGATTATTGGAACCTCCCCTTTTCAGGCTTGGTTTGGAAGACAGCCTGGTCTAAGGCATATCAAAGCTTTTGGCGCAAAAGGGTATGCACACATACCAAAGGAAAAGAGGGGAAAGCTTGATTCCAGAACTGAAACTGGACTTATTGTAGGCTATCCTGTTGGTGGGAAAGGGTACAGGATATACAATCCCCAAACCCACACAGTAGAAGAACGCAATGTTGTTTTTATTGATGAGACTGTATTGCCTAGTGTTTCCACTGCAGCTGATCCAAAGATGCCTGGGACTGCACCTGATGAGTTCGTTGCTTGGCTACCTGTAGTGACTGCTGGTGAACTGGCTGGGGAACTGGCAAGTGAAGCAGCAGGTCCACCTTCTGAGGAAACTACTGAAACAGAAGGGGAAGCAGGGGCCACACCAGAGGAAGCGGCTGAACCCACGGCAGAACCCACAGCAGAACCCACACCCAGTGTGAGGCGATCAGAAAGGAGCACTAAGGGACAACCTCCAATGAAGTATGGATTTTGTGAACTTGTGCAATCTGCAAAGGAACCCAAGAACTGGAAGGAAGTTTGCAACTTACCTGCGAGTGAAAGAGGCAGATGGCTTGAAGCAATGGAACAAGAGCTGCTATCCATTAGCGAAAAAGAGGCCTGGACTCTCACTCAACTACCTCAAGGCAGAAACCCTGTTGGATGTAAATGGGTCTTCAAAATAAAGCACAAGGAAGATGGAACTGTGGAGCTATACAAAGCACGCCTAGTAGCTAAAGGCTACTCACAGCAATATGGGACTGACTATTTTGAAACTTTTGCTCCAGTTACTGACCAAGCAACATTCAGAACACTTCTAAGTGTTGCAGCATCTAGGAACATGATAGTAGAGCATCTTGATGTAAAGACTGCTTTTCTCAATGGAGAACTATCTGAGGAGATCTACATGGAACAACCTGAAGGTTTCAAGGTCAAAGGTCAAGAAAACTACGTCTACAAACTTAATAAAGGACTCTATGGCCTAAAGCAAGGAGCAAAGGCCTGGTATGACAAACTTACTGAACTTTTAAAGAAGCAAGGCTTCAAGCAAGGGAAAGCTGAACCTTGTCTGTACACTAGAATCAGAAATGGACAATACCAGTATGTTCTTGTTTACGTTGACGACTTGATCGTGGCTTGTCAAAACAGAGGAGACATCAAAGCAATAGCTGATGGACTGAATAAGGAAGTGGAAGTCAAACAGCTAGGAGATGTTCAACAATACCTTGGAATGCAAATTGAGAGACTCGAGGATGGAACTTTTCTTTTATGCCAGAAAAGAAAGATTATGGACTTTATAGAATCTGTTGGCATGAAGAACTGCAAAGCTTCAACAATCCCACTTGAACCTGGATATCTGAAGGAGAAGGACAGCACACCACTAAAGGACATAGGAGGATACAGAGAGGCTGTCGGAAAGCTCTTGTACCTGAGCAAATCAACGCGTCCAGATATTACAGCGGCAGTTGGATTTCTAAGCAGAAAAGTAAGTTCGCCAAATCATCATGATTGGAGCGCAGTAAAGAAGATGGCACGTTACCTAAGAGGAACAATGGACTTAAAACTGAAAATTGCACCAACTGAACAACCAAGACTAGTTGGCTACATGGATGCCAGTTGGGGAGAAGAGATGAACAACTACAAGTCTACCAGTGGATACCTATTCTTTTATGGAGATGGACTGATAGACTGGACTAGTAGAAAACAGACTGTTGTAGCGCAATCCACAGCAGAAGCTGAGTGCATTTCAGCAGCAAGTGCCTGCAGCAGACTTGAATGGATCTTTGAGATGTTGAAAGACTTTGGAATAATTGAACCTGTACCTATACTTATGTTAGAGGATAATCAAGCTTGTATAACTATATGTAAGGAAGAGAGCACGACTGCTAGAAGTAGATCTATTGGTATTAAATGTGCATTAGTTAAAGATTTGTACCAGAAAAGGTTGATAGAGATTAAGCATTGTCGTACAGAAGAGATGGTGGCTGATATCCTGACTAAGCCACTGACCAAAGACAAGTTTGAAAGACTTCGTGAAATATTGAATATGCTTGATGCTAATGTTGAATAATGTTTTGTGTATGCATGTATAATGACTTGCATTTCAGGTCTTGAGAAGGGGTGTTGGAGAAATGAGCATGTAATGCAAGGCCTGAGAAATTCAGTCATTATAGGGTTAACTATGCAACTTGTTTGTTTACCTATGTTAGCCTGGAAGCGATACCTGGCAGCTGGCCAATTGACTGTAGACCCGGGAAAACTAAAGGTGTACTGTCTTGCTAATTGGTCAATGATATCAGGTGTTTCCTTTCAGGGGTCAAGAAGAAGGAGAGATCCTCCATTACAATCTCTCACTCTCTATCAGCATGTCTTAGTGTGAAGATGGAGCACAATGCAGCTCCTTAGAAAGCATGTTTTGTTTATTTGTAGCTAATCCCGTTTACCTTTTCCCTTTAGTAATAAACTTCTTTTAAACTAAAAGAAGCAATCTCTTCTTTCCAGAAAAGCAAGATTCATTACTCTGATTTTTCTGATTATTGGACAAAAGTCCTAACACTAACCTGGATAGCCCAAGCTAGCCTGAACTCACCTGATCTCAGAAGCGAAGCAGGGTCAGCCCTGGTCAGTATTTGGATGGGAGGCCACCAAGGAAATCCAGGGTTGCTATGCAAAGGGAGGCAACGGCAAACCACCGCTGTTCACCTCTTGTCCTGAAAACCCCAAGACAGCAGAAAAATGTCTTTCAGATTGCAGCTCGTGAGCTTAACTTTGGCTGGACTGTACCCAACCTCGCTTTGTGTTTGTGAAAAATGAGTTGCTTATGGGTGTAAGCAGTAGTCGGTGATGCTCAAGTTCTTCTCTGGTACGGATCCTGTTTGTTTTCTTTGGTGTGAATGAAGAAATGGATCATGAGGCTGGCCTTCACAGCTTCCTAGTCAGTGCTGCATTTCTCTGTTTATGTTGACTCTAGAAGTTGGGAAGCCATCGTCCAGTGCAGATGTTAAAAGGAAGCAGGGATGTTCCCCTTTGACCACCAAAAATGCTGTGCTTGAGTTCAGGGTCCTGCATGTAGTAGATAACTCAATGAAAATGTCGAGACAGTGTGTGACTGCAATGAAAAAGGCCAACGCTATGCTGGGAGTTATTAGGAAGGGAACTGAAAACGAATCAGCCAGTATCATAATGCCCTTGTATAAATCGATGGTGCGACCTCATTTGGAATACTATGCGCAATTCTGGTCGCCACACCTCAAGAAAGATATTATAGCATTGGAAAAAGTGCAGAAAAGGGCAACTAGAATGATAAAAGGGTTCGAACACTTTCCCTATGAAGAAAGATTGAAGCACTTGGGGCACTTTAGCCTGGAGAAATGACGGCTGAGGGGTGACATGATCGAGGCTTATAAGATTATGCATGGGATAGAGCAGGTCGAGAAAGAAGTCCTTTTCTCCCTTTCTCACAATACAAGAACTCGTGGGCACTCCATGAAATTGGTGAGCAGTAAGGTTAGAACAGATAAAAGGAAGTACTTCTTCACTCAAAGAGTGATTAACACATGGAATCCACTGCCATAGGAGATGATGGCAGCTACAAGCAGGGACGGCTTCAAGAGGGAACTAGATAAACCATATGGAGCAGAGGTCCATCAGTGGCTATTAGCCACAAGGTATAGATAGGAACTCTCAGTTTGGGGCAAGTGATGCTCTGTATTCTTGGTGCTTGGGGGGGGGGGGGGCAACAGTGGGAGGGCTTCTAGTGTCCTGGCCCCACTGGTGGACCTCCTGAGGGCACCTGTTGGACTGGATGGGCCACCGGCCTAATCCAACATTGGCTTCTCTTATGTTCTTATGGATAAAAGCCAAGTGGGATGGGTCTGTAATAAGGAGGGGACTTGGCCAAGATGGAGCAGAAAAGCCTGGCCTCCAACACTTTTCGTGTAGAGTGTAGCACCATTCCTGCTCCAATGAAGGAACCCAGGTGCTTATAATCTGTATGAATGAAAGGCTCCTTTCCAAGATCAAACTGAACACACACATGCCAGGAAACAGCGTGTGGGGGGTTCCTCTTTCCTTTTATTCACAATATGGTTTTAATTAGTGTTGCCAACCTGGCTGGAGATCTCCTGGGATTGCAACTGATTTCCAGGTGACAGATCAGTTCACCTGGAACAAATGGCCACTTGGGGAGGTAGACTCTATGGCATTATCCCCCATTGAAGTCCCTCCCATCCCCAAACCTCACCCTCCTCAGGCTCCACCCCCAACACCTCCAGGTATTTCCCAATCCGGAGCTGGCAACCCTACTCTTAATGTCTGCACAGGGCTTCTGATGCAATTCCTTTGGCCTGAATCAGTGCTATCGTGTAGAAATAATACTTTATATTCCCTGCAATGGTTTTCTCATTGATTTCAGTGGAGGGGAATGAAATAAAGAGAAATTCTGAACACACACACACTCACTTGCAATGCACCGTCTGAGTGCAACCAGGGCTATGTTTTGTAAGGGGGGTGTGTGTCTGTGCTTTGAGGTTTCTTTTACTGGTAACTCAACAGTACAACCCAATACCAACAACCAATTCCCAGAACTCACTACATTCTGGTAGCTTTTAGGGCTCACCCAGATTCAAGCTTCTCTCACTTCCATGTTCATGTCTGACAGAACATGGAAGAAGAAAGTATATGTACACTGGAGGCAGTATATAATATTGTAGAGGGTGTAAAGAAAAGCCATTGTTAGGGTGTGTTCAGATGGGCAGCTAATCCCACCACTGGCCCGGGTGTAATTTGAGCTAGATCTTTTTGATCCAGCATTGCATGACCAGACAGCCTGCCCGCCCATGAAGCGCTTCACTGCGTGTGACTCCCGTGGTGGATTGTCTAAATGGCATCCACTGTGAGGAGCTGTGTGGTCGACTTTTTTTTTTTTAAAAGTCCTGTCTGCGCATGCACATAGGCACCTCACCATATACTTGTTTTTCCGTGCATGCGCATACTAAAAATGGTTAAAACACCACCAGCAGTACCTTCCTTTAGGTACTGTTTCACTTAATAAAGTTGATTGGGTTTAGGGGACCGTCAGAAACATAACATTGTTTGGATCTCTTGAGCAGAGCTCTGGGGACATTGCATGTTTAAGCGGTTATGTGTGCATTGCTAAGTGTTTTTTAAAATGGCGGCCATTCGGGATGGTCTGGAGACCATCCCTATGGGCTGATTGCGCGCTGGTGGAATGACTTGATGGTGGAAAGTCCGGCATTGGCCCGTCGACCAGCTTTAGACCGGACTTTAACCACTATCTTTTAAGTACAGATCCCCAATGGGGATCGACAGGGTACTAACGAAAGCGGCACAATTCCCAGATGTTGAGATCTGGACGTGCACTTTAAATCCACCAGGCACTTGTGCCTGGCGTGGCTCAAAAGAGCCATCTGAACGCACCCTTAATGTTCCAAGAAAAACTGCAGCAAAAGAGAAACTAACAGTGGTTCTTTGTTCTTATCACTGCTGTCCACCATAGCCTGTGGTTAGCAGGGTGTAACAGAATACAGCCAAATGCCAAATTTTGAATGAACATATTGTAAACATGATTGCAGCAAGGGTGGACATATTGTTCAGGGTCTAGGGAAATGTATCATGAGCCAACGAGTTTCCTCTGGGCTTGTTCACAAATTTTGCTTAATACAAGAAATGTTTGCATTAAACGGGCTGAGCCTTGAATCATGGATTACGTTACCAAATGGGGAGGTCATTTGGGGACAGAATGAGGCTCAGTTCCTGCTTTCATACACAAGGTCCTGGGTTCGATCCCTGATGTCTCCAGATGAAAGATCTTAGGTAGCAGGTGATGGGAAAGATTGTGCCTGAGGTTCTGGAGAGCAGAACCAGTTAATGAACACAGTATGGAGCAAGGTGGACCACTGAGTTAAGGCAGCATCATATGTTTATATCTGGTGTTCATTCTTCAGATCTCAGAAGACTCACCTCTTCTGTTCCTCCTGCAAATCCACAATGTCCTTCATTACTCTGTGTTGGAATCAGAACTCCACTGATGGAAATATCCAGCTTAAATAAAAGGACAGATACTTATTTTGGCCCCAAGTTTTCACTCCTTGTGTAGAGTTCCATTGGCCATAATGGCTTTCCCATTCATAAGGTGATTGCACAGCTATTTGATCCTTGAACTTATTAGCATCAAACTTTTGAATAGAATAGAAGCCAAACTTTAATGAGCTAAGAAAGGCACAGGAAGAGTCCTTGAGGGGTGTGCTGTGGTCTTCTTAGCCAGGTCAACCACATTTCTTTGATATATGCTATAAAGCATTTAAGCGAAGGCAAGAAGTAAAGTTAAATCAATTAAATTTGCCTTGTAATTGGTAAAAAATGTGATTTCAAGACAAACAAGGATTTCAGGGCTAACATGGGCAAGGCAGCCATCTTGATTTGCTTTAACCAGTTGACTGGGATACTATGTTGTCTGTAATTCCGTCAGGCAGGTTCATCCATGGATGTCTGTCACTTGATCTCTGCACCAACACAGGTCTGAATGAGTCACCACAAATCAAAAAACACAGATTAAAATGCTCATACCAGCTCAGAAATGATGCTCTTCATTGTCCAGCCCACCACGTAAGATTAACCTCACAAATCCTGCTCTCCATCCCTTCAGAGGTGAAATGGGTGTTGACCAGAGACAGGGCCTCTCCAGTAGTGGCACCCTGCTTATGGAATGCCCTTCCGCTTGAGGCTCAGTTGGTGTCTGCACTGCTCTCTTTTAGGCACCTGGCCAAAACATTTTGTTCGCCCAGATTTTTAATCAAGGGGTTGATCTTTTACTATCATTTCAGTGTGTTCTTAGTCTAGAAACTGTCATTTTAGGTTGCTCAGTAGTCTGTGTTTGTATGGTCTGTGCTGTGTGGCTGGGTTTTAATTAGCAACTTCTAATGGTTTGTTTGTATTATTTATTTGTTCTGTAAGCTGCTTCAGGCAGGTTCCCTGGAAAGGTGTGGTAAAAATTTTCTAAATAAATTTACACATGCATCTGTCGTTCAACTGGGATGCACATACTGGTGGGTACAAATTTGGGTTGTCATCCTCCAGGTAGGGGCTGAAGGTCTGCTGTTCCAACTGATCATCAGGTGACAGAGATCAGTTCAGCTGGAGAAAATGGCCTCTTTGGAAGGTGAACTCTGTGGCATTATACACCATTGAAGTCCCTCCCCCTCCCCAAGCCCCGCCCTACTCAGGCTCCACCCCCAAAATATCCAGGTATTTCCCAACCCAGAGCTGGTAAGACTAGTACAAACTCAGCCTATCTGTATTCTGGAGTTGTGACAGTACAGAAACACAGCCTATCCAGCGAACGTAAAGGGAGAAACTGGGTCCATGCTGCCACCTGAAAGATGATGATATGGGGAATGGACTTTAGCAGCAGGTATAAAAATATATCTAAATTTAGCCCTACAGTGGTAAACTGGATTACTCAAACAGACGCGCATCTAATTTTCCCCTGCATTGACTGTGTTGTGGATCTAAAAGTGCTCCATTTCCCACCCAAAGTCTTGGAAACCACTTGTTTCTGCAGAAAGCATATTTAAATCTACTTTGCATTTAGTTCAGGGCAGGTAACAGTTATGCTCATTCATGAGAACGGGGCGAGCAGCTTGCCTATCCAAGCGCACAACTGTTTTCCATATGAAAACATGAAAACGGAGAGAGGGTCAGACTTTGTTATTTAGATGCAAGCAGAGCACTTCCTAGATAGCCTCAGCGCTGAAGGCAATTACAATACTTTTTACATTTATGTATTAAAACATTTTTATCCTCCCTCTCTCATGGTGACACAAGGTGCTCTATGTAACCAGCCAAAGTCAGCAGAGACAAGTGTTGAAAAAACACTAAAACCAGCATAACAGCTTCACACAAACAATGACTTCACTAAAAAGTGCCTTTAAAATCCTCCACAAGTATAGCTCACCCTCACATTCTTAATCTGTAGAATAGCTCAGTAAATTGGTGGTGGGAAATGCCGGCCTGTCTCAACTGATTCATGGCAATCCCATAATGGTTTTTGAGGAAAGAAACACACAGAGGTGATTTGCCCTTGCTTGCATAGCAACCCTGGACTTCCCTGGTGGTCTCCCATCCAAGAACTAACCAGGGCCAACCCCGCTTAGCTTCTAAGATCCATCCAAATCAGGCTAGCCTGAGCCATCTGGAGCTGAGTAAAATAGGCAAGTCTTAATTCCACTTGTGTAACAGAAGAGGGCCTTATGGTAAAGGTATGGCAGTTCTTTGCCTAAAGTATTGGATGCATTTATGGCTGACCCGAGATGTTTACTTAATTTATTTATATCCCCACCTTTCTCCCCAATGGCAACTCATGGCAGCTTACACCATTCTCCTCTCCTCCACTTTATCCTCACATTAGACTGAGAGAGAGTGACTGGCCCAAGGTCACCCATCACCCAGCAAGCTTCCTTGGCACAGTTGGGGATTTGGACCCAGGTCTCTCAGATTCTAGTCTGATCTTCTTAACCACCACACCACACTGGCTCTCACTAGAGAAGAGGAGGAGGAGGAGATTGGATTTATACCCTGCCCTTCACTACCCAAAGGAGTCTCAGAGCCGTTTACAATCCCTTTCCCTTCCCCTCCCCACAACAGACACCCTCTGAGGCAGGGGCGTATACTTTTCTGAAGTCCGGGGGGGGCTCTTTAGCATGCGTGCTCGCTGGGGCAATGTTTCCGTGCCCCCCCCCGGAAAACCTACTGCCAGCCGCTGCGCCTCCCCGGCCCTTCCGAGGCTCACCAGCCGGTGCTGCTGGTGCCTTTCCCTCCCCCTCCACCCTGGCCACTCCCTCCCTCACCCCTAAAAGAGGAAGAGGGAGAGCTAAGGAGGGAGGAATGGCCAGGCCGGTGGGGGGGGAGGCACCAGCTGGCGAGCCTCGGAAGGGCCCGGGAGCGCTTCCCCCCCTGCTCCTGCCTCCGTTCCTCCGTCCAGCACCCTGGACATTTGCCCAGCTGGTTCTTTGATGGAGGGAGGGAGGAACGGAGCAGGGGGAGAGGTGGTGGCGGCGGCAGCCAGCCAGCCAGCCGGCCTGGGCGCTCCATTTTCCCGGGGGTGGCTCGAGCCCTCGAGCCCCCCCGTAGTTTCCGCCTGTGTTCTGAGGTGGATGGCACTGAGAGAGCTCTCCCAAGAACTGCCCTTGAGAGAACAGCTCTGAGAGAACCATGACTGACCCAAGGTCACACCAGCAGCTGCATGTGGAGGAGTGGGGAAATCAAACCCAGTTCTCCCAGATTAGAGTCCGTGCTCCTAACCACTACACCAAACTGGCTCTCCATTTAGAGATTCACACCCCCCCTTAGTGACGACAACATCATCTCTTCCTAAAGAAAGCGTTCAGTATAACATTGCCCTGTTTTCCTTCAGTTTGAATACATGGTTTCACTTAAGGTCACAGAAAAGAGAATTGTCCCAATCCCAGTCCCCAACTAGTATCGTGTAACATGTTTTGGGCTTCCCTTTGAAGTATAATCCAGCACAAGCGAGTCCCATTGAAAGCAGCAGCCCAAAAGGGCACCAGCCCCATGACTACCTCTTGCAAGATTATGCTCAAATCACAGTAGGCTTGGTCACTGTTGTGGCTTCCTCCCCCTGAAGCCACTCTCCTCTCTCGCTCATAACTATTCACCCCCAAAACAAAGTGGATGGTCGCTGAAATTATTAACATACCTTCAGCAGGCAAACGTTCTCTCTCTGTGCTTATTTTGGATTTAGAAACAGGAAGCAGAGAAAACAATATCTTTCATTGGCCCACCTAAGGTTGGAGCTGGGCAGAAATGGATGTTTTACTAAGGCCGGGTTTCAGTCTCCAGTCCCATCGGCGCTGCCGCTTACTGTGCCCGTGTGAAATGCAGACCAAAGGTTCTTGAACCTCCTTCTCCCTGGATCAACATGGATAGAGAATGTGGAATGAGTTGCTGCCCAGCACCGGTAGAGACACAAGAAAATATCTGAGGGCATAATAGGGCAAGGCTGTGCCAAAGTCTTTGTTGATATTAACCCTAGGGGGGCACCCCTCAGTCTGCACCTGGTTCATGTGGGACAAACCGTCTGAAGAGCATCACAAGGGAGGGAGGAGCTTGAAGTTATTCATGATGTGGGCTAGAATGATGCAGAAGTATGCAAGCTTTTGCAACTATACTGTAAGCCCAAGATAGCCCGATCTCACCAGATCTCGGAAGCTAAGCAGGATCGGCCCTAAGTAGTGTTTGGATGAGAGACCACCAAGGAAGCCCAGGGTCGCAACACAGAGGCAGGTAAATGCAAAACTCCTCTGATTGTCTCTTGCCTTGAAAACCCTACAGGGTTGCCATAAGTTGGCTGAGACTTGACAGTATTTTCCACCCTCACATGCATTTACATTGGGCTGATATAGATATATTATATAAATATAATGTTGGCTATAGCAATGGTTTGAGGCCATGGTGGTTCAGAGGTTAAGATGCTGAGCTGCAGACCGGGAGTTCGGGAGTTCGAGACCCGAGCGCCACATGACGGAGTGAGCTTCCGTCTCTGGCCCCAGCTCCTGCCAACCTAGCAGTTTGAAAGCAAGAAATTGTAAGTTGATAAATAGGTACTGCTTCGGTGGGAAGGGAACAGCATTCCATGTGCCTCAGTGTTTAGTCAAGCCGGCCACATGACCACGGAGAAGTCTTCAAACAACGCTGGCTCTTCGGCTTGGAAACAGAGATGAGCACTGCCCCCTAGAGTTGGATTTGACTGGCTTTTGAGCAAGGGAAACCTTTACCTTTATAGCAAGGGTTGCCAGGGCAATAAGGGAGAGGTAACTCTTAACTGGGACTGGCAACTAGCAGGAGACTGGGAGGGTGGGAATATGGGGGGTTGGCCAACAGCTTGATGTCACTTCCTGGAAAACCCAACAACCATTTATTTTACTTTATTTTTCTCCTGCTGTTGCTCAGATTGACGACAGTTAATGCCAGTCGGGGACATGGAATCCCCCACTCATACCGGAGGGTTTAGCAATCCTAGCTGTAGCGCAATTCCTGTGGGGCAGGGCTGTAGCTCAGTGGTAGAGCATGTTCCCCATGCATAAGGCCTCATGTTCAGTCCCCAGCATCTCCAATTTTAGGGTTGCCAACTCCAGCTTGGGGAAATGTTGGAGATTTGGGGATGGTGCCTGAGGAAAGCAGAGTTTGGGGAGGGAGATTGGTACGGATGTGAGGTCATACAGTCCACCATCGCAAGCTATCATTTCCTCCAGGGGAGAACTAATCTCCGTAGCCTGGAAATTAGTTGTCACTCCAGGGGAACTCCCTCTGGCAACTGTAAGTTAAAGGACTCTGCTAAAAGATGACATGAGAAAACCTGAGGTCCAGGAGAGCTGTTACCAGTCAACAGGGACAATACTGACCTTGATAGACCAATGGTTGGTCTAAGGCAGCTTTGTGTGTTCCATGCCTGTGTTAGCCGAATTGCTTTAATTTAAGATCAGCAATTGGCAGAATACTGGGTTCTTGCCAGCTATACCAAGGTCCCGCTCCCTCCGGGAGTTCCCAGAAAATAGGCAATGAGGCTGAGTGGCTTCTTTGAATGGTGTTTACTTATAACATGTTATTCAAGCACACAAAAACATAATCACACACCCATACACAAGATCTAAGAAAATCAGATAGAAAATAGCACTGTTGCATTAGTAGGAGTTTCGTTGAGGGGAAATACGTTACCTATCCTGGAGATGGGTGGTTCACTTCCACAAGAAGATTGAGGGGATGAAAAGGAAAAATGGGGGACGTGATCTGAACCTGCAGATACACGCCTCGTCCTGGCTGCGCAAACCAGGGATTAAAGATGGAGGCAAGGTGTTGGGTACAGGAAGCTGGACGTGAGAGGTTGGTAAGAAGATAGGGGTCGAAGGTGGCTAGCAATGTGTTTCTGTTGTGCAAGATCTTTTATCAGGTAGCATTGGGGCGGGCTGCGCTGACCACATCCCCTTGTCACACCTACTAGTTGGTCCGTCCCCACTAGCCTTACTATTGGTCAGTGTCATAAGGAGGAGGAGGCAGGAAGGAGTGGGCAATATTGCAAATCTAGGTGCTAAGCAGGAACTAACACCTGGGCCATATGGTGGGTTTCTTGGCGCCAATCCTTGGTCTCGTGATGGCACTCGATGGTCGACGATTAGTTGCTAAGCAACCTAATCTCTTACAGGAACTTTGGGGGAAGGTGTGAAGAGGCCAGCATAAAGGAGAAAAGGACCCTTTGAAATGGAGTCCTGGTCTCCCTGTTGGTGTGAACACGTGAAAGAGACTGAAGAACTCTTTGAAATGGAGTTCTGGTCTCCATGTAGGTGTGAACTCTGAAGGAAGTCTCCCGCTGTGGGCTGGAGCCTCTCACTGCAATAGAGAGTGCATTTCGCCCTTAGCAAGATGACAACCCAAAGTTCAAACTTATGATTTTAACAGTCCATAAGAGCATATAATATGCCTTGCTGGCTTACACCTGTTCTTTGGGACCAAGCCTGATTTGGATAGCCCAGGCTAGCCCAGTCCCATCAGATCTCAGAAGCTAAGCAGGGTCAGCCTTGGCTAGTATTTGGAAGAGCTCCAAGAAATACCAGGGTCATGACACAAACGTAGACAATGGCAAACAACCTCTGAAATATCTCTTGCTTTAAAAAAACAAATCTAGCTCACCACCTAGTGATGCATAATGCTAAAAGAGCTAGAACTTCTGGCTGCCAGACAATCTTAGGATCTTCTGGCTATTCTACATGCAATGCCATACGATAATAATAATTATTGTTATTCTTTGGGACCAGCACGGCAACTATGACTTACGAAAGTGTTTTTGTTCATTGTGACAGTTTGGTGTAACCGTTAATACTGAATTCACAAGACTGTTTACAGTGCTGTTCAAGGTGCAATCCTATGCAGCCCGTCCATGGAGTACAGTGCATTGAATTTTACTTCAGAGAAGAAAATGGCTTCACTTCAGAAAAGTACGTTGCAGCCAGGTATCACCAGATTTTTCTCAGTGCTACCAGAAAGAATGATTAAGGTGGCCCAGTTGGAATAATCATGTAGTAGGGTTTGCCAGCTCTGGGATGGGAGATACCTGGAAGTTTTGGGGATGCAGACAAAGGATGGTGAGGTCTGGGGAGGGACTTCAATGGGATATTAGTGCCAGAGAGTCCACCTTCCAAAGCGGTCCTTTTTCTCTATGTGAACTGACCTCCGTCACCTGGAGATCAGTTGTAACCACAGGAGATCTTCAGTCACACATAGAGGCTGGTAACTCTAAATGTAGAATCAGTTAGAAATGTTAGCTCCCAAACCTTAGCTCGGGTAAATCAAAGCTCCACTCATATCAGTCAGTCAGGTGACCTCACAGCTTGCATAACTTCCAGCACACACTGTGTGTTACCAAAACTTCTTCCATCTTCTTCTTCTTCTGTAGCAGTAAAACAGAGATTAACTTGATAGAGAGAAGTTCAGCAGTGTTGGTTCATCTTCCTTCTTCCCCTTTCCCTGCCCTTCCTTTCCCTCTCCTTCAAGTCAACTGACTCCAGGAGGTAAGAGGAAAGAAGAGTATGTACAAAATTCCTCCTTTTGAGTATGAGGGACAAAGTTTTATTTACTTACTGAAAACATTTGTAAACCCACATTTCTCCCAGATACCCTGGGCAGCAATGAAAACCGCACAAAAACATAATATTAAAAACAATAAAAGGAAAACTGAAGGCACCACAAAACAATCATCTTGAGAAACCAAAGCCTCCTCTGCGATCACACACACTAAATAATCCACTTTTAATCCACTTTCAATCCACTTTAAAATAGGATTTTACTGTGTGAACTGTCAAAATCCAGATTGAAAGTGGATTGAATGTGGATTATTTAGTGTGTGTGATCACAGAGTTTCACTTTACAGGCCATTTGAAATGGCAAGAGAGATTCTAAACCTTCTAATTTCCTCCAAGAGAATATTCCACAACGTTGGAGCAGCCACAGAAAAGGCCCACAAGTGGGCAACAGCAGAATATACCCTTGCAAAGGTTCAAACAACTAAAAGGCATTGCCACATTGAGCATTTCAGAGTGGCAAAGAAGTCACAACAGCTTCTGATTATAAGAAGAATTAATCCCCATGTTGGTTTTCTAAGAAGGAGGAACAAGAGAATTTTGACTTCCAACCAAGAATCCTCCGATCCCATCCCCTGCCCCCAAATGGGGGCTAGGGCAGGGTTTTGCCACCACTCCCTTTCAGAAGGAATAATGGGAGTTGTGGCCATTGGGTGCCACAGGTGCTCTGGCTAATGAAACAGGCTCTTCTAAAGCCTGCACTGCCTTCTCTTTACGCTTGCACTTGGTGTTTCCTTCCACGCCACCCCCAGTTTGGCAGTATGTGGTTAGCTGGTCACTTCAGGGCAAAACAGGAAGTTTGGGGGAGTACATGAATTTGGTGGACTAAATAGGTCTGGTTTCAACTGCTTAGTCCCATTGGGGACAGGAAGGTGCAGGGCCAGGTTGCCAGGTCTCCAGTTTTGGGAAATGCCACTCAGAGGAAACCGGGGGGGGGGGGGGAGGTGGAGATGCCTATCAGCATGACATCATTTCCACTGAAAACCAGAAGTGATGTCATGACATCAGGGAGCTGCTTTAGGATTTGCCAAAAATTATTTCGTTTATCCCACACACACACACACACACACACACACATGATGCTACTGCTGGCTTTCACTGGAAATGACATCAGCATGCTGGCATGATGCTGGTGTACCTGTCCCTGCTCACCAAACTCTGATAAGAAATTGCAGGCTGCAGCCTGGTCAAGTAAGATAGGTAGGAAAATTGGTGAACACCCTAAAAATAAATAAATTATCATACGGCATTGTGTGTAGAATAGCCAGGAAATCCCAAAGGACTGTTTGGCTACCTAAGCTGTAGCTCTTTTTGGCACCTCTAGGTGGCGAACTATGCTTATTTTTAGGCTTACTGTGACTTGCCCAAGGTCACCCTGCTGGCTTCAAGTGGGGAAGTGGGGAATCGAACCTGATTCTCCAGATTAGCGTCCGGCATTCTTAACCATTACACCAAGCTGGCTCCTGGTGAACACCCTGAAGTATTCAGTAATGATGAAAGGAGTTCCCCCTACCAGTCTCCAATCAACTGCACAGCCAGGGTGGGGTGGAGTAGGGTTTCCAACTTTGTGTTAAGAAATTCCTGGAAATGTGGGGGTGGAGCTTAGGAAAGGAAAGGTTTGGGGACAGGAGGACCCTCAAAGGGTATAATGTCATACAGTCCACCCTTCAAAGCAGCCAATTTCGCCAGAGAAAATCGAGCACTGGAGATAAATTGTAATTCTGGGGCTCCCTTGATGTAGGACAGCATTATTCAGAACCCTAGCTGCTGTATGGCATGGAGGCAAGGGGTGATGGTCAGTCACTCTCTGTACAGAATTATATGTAGGCATGGCAGCAAGAGCTGTGCTGAGTTTTGAGCCACTGTGGGCTAGCTCTTAACTGAGCAGCCTTCAAAGGCTACTTTTGTTGACCTACACAAGTTGGCAATGAGCTAATTAGGTTATCAAGTTGTGTTAATGCTGGAGATCAGTTCAACAAACCTCGTTCAGTCTATTCAATTTGTATCTCGTGTCTTTTGTTCCGGGGTGCAGAGGCAGTCAAGGAAATCCTAAAACTTCAATTCTGTTCTTTCGAAAGGAAAAGAAATACACGCTCTAACAATGCACTGAATTTTCTGTTGCTCAAGGGAGCAGGAGTATGAAATAATCTGGCTTTAGCAATATGCTGCAAACCTCATATGTTGACAATTTTATAACTCATGATCATAAAGTATCATATTTTTACTCTGCAATGCATTGTTATGACACGTGCTTCTCAATATAAAATATTTTGTATGATATTGATATTCATGGCCAAATGGAGCGTTGCTGTTTTTAAAGTGTTGGATCTGGGGTCCCTGGACCCAACTTGTGTTCCATGCAGCCACACAGCAGCTGTGGGGACAGCTTTAAAAAAAGAGTCCAAATGGGCTGGAAACAGTACAGCCCTCCCCCAGACATTTTCCTGTATGAAAACTGCGCTGGTGTGTGTGTTATTTCTCCCAGTTTTGCTGTTCCATGTGCACAGATACTCCACACAGAGCAGCAAGCTCAGGGAAATAACTCCCCCCCTCGGCAGTTTTTAGATGGGAAAATGGCTGGGGGGGGGAGGCAGGCAGTGTTCCCTCTAAGCTGAGTTAGTGTGAGCTAGCTCACAGTTTTTTAGCCTCCAGCTCACAGATTTTTGTCCTAGCTCAGGAAGGATGGCTCCAGAGCAAACTAATGTATACAGTAGCCAAATTGCTCGCTCACAACTTTAATTGCCAGTACCTCACAAAGTAGAATTTTTGCTCACAAGACTCCACAGCTTAAGAGGGAGCATTGGACGCAGGAGTCCTTCCTCGCCCTGTGGTGCCATTCCGAACCAACTGGGGCTCTTGGATTTTTTTAGAATCTGTTCCTCGTAGCTGCTGTGTGGCTGCCAGGAACACAAGGTGGGTCTGGGGAACCCAGATCAAGCTCTTTAAAAACAGTAATGTTCCATTTGGCCCTCACTTTTTTGGCAACCAAGGTCTATGGAAGTTTCTGAATGGTAAGAAGGGACCCTTATTATGTGACCCCAAGGGAACATGCTGATGCAGATGCTCATAGGATACAATCGAAACCATTGAACATATGTTTATGGAGTGCCCTATATTTGATGAGGGCTAATTTAGTCACCCCTTTACTTAAAGATACAGAACTGCTAAATGTGCGAGCCCAGGTGTCATGGCTACTATCGAATACAAATGATTGTGTCACCCTCTCAGTGGCAAAATTCATAGGCGCAGGGGTCATTTCGAGCAGGAACGCCGTTCTGGGAGTAACAAGCCCATGAGCGGGCAGATATGGTGATGCGCTCTGGAAAAAAGCGAAAGCATACTAATTTGATCTGTATCTTCATGCTTGTTGTAGGGTAGCTTCCCTGCAAGAGCACAGGAAACCTAAAGTGGCTTTAGTCAAAGTGTAAAGCTGGCTCGCCAGCTCTGAGTTGGGAAATCCCTGGAGGTTTTTTGGGGTGGAGCCTGAACGGTGGGTGTTGCCTTCTGACACACTTCCGGTGACGTCAGGGGGTGTGGCGTATACAAATAAGTTATACTGATGAGTTATGCTAGTGAGCTCCTGCACCTCTTTTTCTATGAATGACCTCTGAATAGGCGCAATAATCAAATATAAAATAAATTAAATAAATAAAAAATAAAATAAAAAATAAATCAAATATAAAATTTAAAAAACTGGTTCTAAATTATACTTCAGGTGATAGCTGTATGAGCAGTACTAGACAGACAGAGATAGACCCCAAAGGAACTTTCAAAACATTATACTGAAATAAAACTGGGGTTTCTACAAAGAGTCATGCGAGCTAATGAAAGTCATCTGTATATGTACACTGTGTGATCTAAATGTTCTTAAAATCTATTTCTCATGTACTGGCTCACCTGAGGAGGTTTATTTGTTCCTTTGTCCACATGGGTTTGTGAATTCTCACAACAACAATAATAAAACTTCCCTTCACACACTGTTGTGTTTGGTCTGTAACGTTTCAGCTATTTGCCCAAGAGGGAGTATTTCCATTTCTCTGAATCATATGAAAACCAGGTTAGCTTTCAGAGCTGCAAACAGCCCTTTCTTTCTCTTTTCAGGTCATAAATTTGCCACATAATATTGTATGCAAAATCCAGCAATGAGGTTTACCACTAGCAGAACAACAGGGCATTGTTTCAGCTGCAAAGCTCAAGGAAGCGGTAGAATGATAACAGCCAAAAGGATTTCAGAATTGAGTTCCAGCAGTGGTAACTTTCATGTATACCATGGAACCTGCCTGTCCTCTAAAGCTGCAATTTCCTCCAGGGAAACTGATCCCTGTAGTCTGGAGATTAGCTGTAATTCCAGGAGACCTGCAGACCCCACTTGGAAGCTGGCAATCCTTGGAAGCACCCACGTGAAAACCACTCTCTTCATCAAGGACACATACTTAAAACCTCCTAACATTTCTGGGGAATTCCCAACATTTGATGACTGGACCTAGCCCTGATAATAGCCATTCTATGATTGATTCCCAATCCTCACTCATGGTAGCCATTTTGTTGTACCCACAGGTTGAATAAATATTGGGCTTAATGGATCAATGGCAAGACTCAGTTGTATGTGTGAGACTGGCCTAGGAAAATTCCTTGCATAAAAGCTTCACTACTTTCCCAGACCCTGTATACAGCAAAAGACCTCAGAATGAAAGCCCAATTACACCATCAGCATCCATCTCTGAACCTGACTGAAAACATACGCCTTACAAGCGGGAACTGGAACTCCTCTGTGGCCTAAGGCAGATTTTCATTGAGGATTTCCCCATTTTTACACCCTGCCCTGCCCACATGTCTGCATTATACAGTACTTTAAAAAAAAGTATACTGGCTTAGGTGCAGTGGTAAATTAAGGATTTATTTTTTAAATAAACTCTGAGCTCACATTTCGAAGGAGGAAGTTCATGTGTATAGGAAACAAGCATCTTTTTTTCTTCCAGAAGTGAAGGACTTCTGTGGAACAAGAATACTGGTCTAGACCAGGGGTGGGCAAACGGTGGCTCGGGAGCCGCATGCGGCTCTTTCACATATATTATGTGGCTCCCGGCAGGGCGGCTGGGGAAGCTAAATATCATTAGCAAACAAATATCATTGGACAACTTAATATCATTATCAATATCTGCTTTTACCCCTTTTGTTGTTATTTTTGGCAGTCTCATTTAATGTTAATAAAAAGCAAATTTGCTTATTTTCCAACAAAAGCAGGTAATATTTGTTCATGTCCTGTGGCTCTCAAACATCTGATGTTTAGTCTATGTGGCTCTAACGTTAAGCAAGTTTGCCCACCCCTGGTCTAGACAACTTTAGGGCCAAACTTGACATGATGTCTGGCAGGAATCTGGTTGGGATTCCCCAACCCAATTTATAGACATTGGTGAACTAACATTCCCAATGGCCTGATCTGGATCAAGAGCAGGGCATGAGGGGAGCTGGGCCGCTAGCCCTCATCTCTAGATTGGTGGAAGGGGGGGGGGGTTTAAGGGCTGTTGGGCCAACAGCATGATGTCATCTCCAGGAGCAACCTGGAAGAGACATCATACCTCTCTAGGAATTGCCAGAAACTTTATGGTATGACCATAGGGTCTGGGCAGTTCCTAGAGAGAACTGCCATAACTTCTGAGATAGTGGTGGCAATTCCTAGAGAGGTGTGTTGTCACTTCCAGGTTTTGCCCAGAAGTGATTTTTACACCATCACTGATGGCTGCCCCCTGTGCCCCCGCTCCCCAATCTCATGGTCATTGTCAAGCCAAGTCCTCGGGGGAAGGGAGGCTTCAGCCTTTCCCATGACATCATTTTCCTGAGCCAAACGTCCACAGGGGGGTTATTTGCCCTGCTGTGAACCCCAACCCAGTTTGTGGCAGACACCAATTCTAGTTTGTTCGTTTATTTAAAGCATTTTTATACAGTCATTCTACCCCATCAGAGTCCCCAGGTGGCACACATAAATACATTTCAACTATTAAAAACAACATTTATTGATTTGGTCCTTAACATCAAACAGCAGACACAATATGATGGATCTATCTACATAATTATTGTCCTTGGGTTCCCCTTCCACCTGCCCAGGCCCTGTCAACCGGGTGTGTGCCTGGAACTGAATTCCCAGGCATGTGGGACTTGATTCAGATTGGACCTGCAGTGCTTGGCAAGACAGGGCCTCAATGGGAAAACCTGTGTGTATCCCATGAGTACACATTAGGCTTACCAACCTCCAGTCAAGGCCTGGAGATCTCCTGGATTTATCAGTAATCTCCAGACTGCAGAGATGAATTCCTTAGGAGGAAATGGCAGCTTTGGAGGGTGGATGGGACTCTATGGGACACCCTCACTGAGCCCCCTCCCCACACCAAATTCTGCTCTCTATAGGCACCATACCCAAATCTCCAGGAATTTCCCAAGCCAGAGTTGGCAATCTGGTACACATGCAGTCCCTCAGTACATAAGAGTTTCCCCAAGAGTGCAAATTATATATTTTAGACTATGAGACATCTCTGTTAACTAGGAACAAATAAAACACTTTTAAAAAGCTATTTACTAAAACAGTATTTGGAATACCCAGGGCAACATTATAATCAAATAACAAAATGCTAGCTTTATTCTGGATTGTCTTTTCAATGTATTGAGAGGCAGGAGACGATCATCAATAACAAGGCTTTTATTCAAGACATCACTCAGCTCTGAACAGCTCTGCTAAGAGCGGCATCCACATTTATACTGTTCCATAACTGCACTATATATAATGTAACTATTTTCATGAGGTCTGGTTGGACCTAAGCGGAGCTTCATGATAGGATACTCCATATGGCTTTAGGACCAATAGCAGGTCTTTATTAGTCAGCCAGTCTTAACACAGCGAGCTAGGATACCTCAGCAGAAACCATAACCAAACAGCTTAGAATTAACTCAGAACATAATAGTCTTGTTACTTTAGCCCATCTTTAAAGTCTCAGAAGAGGCCCTTATGGTGTCTTTAAATGACCAAATTCTTCTTGGACCCACGACCACCACAGCATCTAGTTTGGCTCTGACAGAGACACAAAACGTCTAGAAAGCTGCTGTGTTATATGGAGTTCCATTTTTCTGTGCGTTTTTTTTTTTTGAATGCCAAAATCAGCCGGAGCAGATGCAAACGGTGTTCGAGGAAGAACGAACAGCTGTATCTCTGTCAGCTGTATCTGAAAAAGGGAACAGTGACTCACAAAAACTTGACACCCTGCCACAAATGTTGTTAGTCTTTAAGGGGCTACTGGACTCTTGTCCTTTTCTACGGAACAGAAAGTCTGTGTAACCTTTTTCCTTTCCAGTCACTTTTCCTCAGTTCAAAATCACTTTCCCTAGGCTGCTTTCTCATTCATGGGGTAGGAAGGGGGGGGGGCATAATTTATTGCAGGAAAATTCCATGGGGAAGGGGGTTGATGCACCATGGTCAGAGAAATATCACCCACACATTCCTGATGCATTTCTTGCCCCTGTTATAGGAGCAAGTTTTTTTCTGCCTTAAAAATTTGCATGGCTTCTCCCAATAGTTCCTCAAATCCCCGAGACATAGGCTGAGGACAGACTGGCAATCTGAAGCGGAGGCAAAGCGGAGGGAACTGGAGCGGGGGAAAAAACCCACGGAGCTGGCCGTTCACACTGGCCAGAGCAATGCGGATCAGTGGCGATACGGAGCATTCGGACTGCCACGGAGCGTTTAGACTGCCACATAGCCAGCGCGCGCGGCCTGCGCGCGCCGCTGCACCTTTTTTTTGTTTTCCTTTGATGTTTTTTGCATGTGCGCACATGCGCACATGCGCACATGCGCAAAACTTTTTGCCGGTGCGTTCACACTTCCTCTGGATGCCTCCCGCTTCTTCCAGTTCACACTGTTTGGAAGCGGGAGGCATGCGGAGGAAGGCCCCTGAACACCGGGAAAAACCGGTGTCCGGGTAAAGCGGAAGGAAAGCGACTGGGAGACGGGTAAGTACGCAATGGAGCCGACGGACAGATGCGCATGTCTGAACGTGCTCCTTTCCTCCGTTTGCGAAGCGTGCCTGCCCCACTTTAGATTGCCAGTCTGTCCTCAGCCATAGTTCTAGTTCACAGATATCACATGGGCAAAGCCTTTATTCCCCAAGGCGGCTCAGACCATCTGAATCAACACAATTTTAGTTCCTTATTCTGTTCCCTCTCATGTCTCCTATCCGATACCCTGCAATACAGTCTTTGTTGTCTATGCAGCCTTAAAATAACTAATATAAGCTGAAGATTTTCTGTTGGTAGCCACAGGCACAAAAATGACTGAGGCCGCAGCCCAGACTTCTAGCTTGCACAAACATCCCCTCGGGACAACATTCGGCCATAGGAGGAAAGATGGGTTCCATCACGGCACATAGCCTGATTCTCCCAGTGATGCTACTGAGTGACAGAAGCCCACAGGCCAACGGGGCCAAGCTAGAAGAAGAAGAAGAAGAGATTGGATTTATACCCTGCCCTTCACTTGTAGTCTCAGAGTGGTTTACAAACTCCTTTCCCTTCCCCTCCCCACAACAGACACCCTGTGAGGTGGGTGGGGCTGAGAGAGCTCTGAGACAATTGTCCTTGAGAGGACAGCTGGTACAGAGCTATGGCTTGCCCAAGGTCATCCAGTCAGGTGCAAGTGGAGGAGTGGGGAATCAAACCCGGTTCTCCCAGATTACAGTCCACGCACTTAACCACTACACCAAACTGGAAGCAGTTTGCAAGGCAGATCATTCTTAATACTATTAGCCATTAAGGCTAGGCTTGTGAAAGAAATAGGGATAGCGTTCTGCCAGGGCCAATTATTTCCCCCTCGTGTTGGAGATGGTGGTCAATATCTTTTGCTGAACTTAACTCAGTTGCATCCCTCCCCTTTCAACAATTAGGGCTAATAGCTCACACTCCCAGATTCAGGCTCCTGTATTCTCCATGTATGTATGTATTTATTTATTTGACTTTTATACCACCCTCCCCACAAGTGGGCTCAGGGCGTTTCGAAATACAACAATGAAAAAAACATATAAATCAAAATAAATTGTCTAAAATACAGATCTAATTAAACTTAGCCCCAACCCTGACATGAGACCCCAATACAGTTCTAGCCCTCCAATTTGTAATTAAAAATAAACAATTAACAATGGGGGGTGGGGATTGGAAGAAGAAGGGGAGGAGGAGGAGATTATTGGATCTATATCCCGCCCTTCACTACCCGAAGGAGTCTCAGAGCAGCTTACAAACTCCTTTCCCTTCCGTCCCCACAACAGACATCCTGTGGGGTAGGTGGGCTGAGAGAGTTCTTTCCAGAACTGCCCTTGAGAGAACAGCTCTGACAGAACTATGGCTCACCCAAGGTCATCCAGCAGCTGCATGTGGAGGAGTGGGGAATCAAACCCAGTTCTCCCGGATTAGTGTCCATGCACTTAACTACTACACCAAACTGGAAGCAGTTTGCAAGGCAGATAGTTGTTAATACTATTAGCTATTAAAACTGCAAAAACTATTGCTGTCCTCAACTGTATCTTTGTTCTGTCAAGTATAATCATTGATTGTGCTCTTGTCGGGACTGGACTCATTGGGCCTTGTTCATTCCAATTCCTTGGCCTCAGGGCAGCTAATTCACATTAAAAGTCCACCCGGCAGATGTGCTATGTGAGTTGCATGCTGGGGCCTTAATTCTCAGGCTTGTGCAGGCCCAGCTCAGATCGGGGCTACAGAGTGAAAGAAGGGGCTTCCTTCATCCTCCACCTGTGCCATTTTCCTGCTCTGAAATGCAATGGGGAGCCACTATTGGCCCCACTGAGGAAACTGACATGTACTGGAGACTCCACATCAGTTTCCCCTAAGGGGCAAACAAAAGCTCCCTGGGCCATTTCATGCTGGCAAAATAACACTGGGGTGAGGTTGAAGCTCCTTCTCCTTGTGCACCATGGTCCAGTTGCAAATTAGGCCCATGTGTACCTGAGAATTACATCCTCAACAAGCAATTTGAAAACCATCTTTTAACAGACCTTGTGCCTACCACAGCTGGTAATTGTCCAACCCTCACAGGCCCTCTGGCTGCTTACACAATCAGTCAAGCCTCCTGGGATATCCAAGGAGGCCTTTTATCAGAGGACCAAGATTCCTGGGTTCAGATCCCCACTCTGCCATGGAAGCTCTCAGTGTCACCTTGGGCCAGCCACTCTGTCTCTCAACCTAAATCACAAGGTTGTTATGGGAATAAAATGGAGTAGGGGTAGAAAATATCATCAGCCACTTTGGATCTCCATTGGGAAGAAAAGTGGGGTATAAATATCTAAACAAACATACACCCAGGGCTATTTTTGGGCCGGAACGCACAGGAACAGAGTTCAGGCTGGCTTCCAAATTGGCCACGCCTACAGCCTCCCCCCCCCCCTCAGGTTCCCAAGGCACGTCACAAGCTGTGGGTGCCTGGGGAAGCCAATCCAATCCAGGGAGGAAAGGCAGTTTAAACTGCCTCTCCTCCTCGGGTTCCCCAGGTGCAGCTATGGGGTACCTGAGGAAGCCGATCCAGAAACTGCCTTCCTTCCCTTGGGTTCCCCATGCACCCCACAAGCCGTGGGGCACCTGGGGAAGCCGATCCTGGGAGGGAGTGGCCTGTCAGGGTATGGCCTAATATGCTAATGAGTTTCTCATGTTGGGTGTGGCCTATTATGCTAATGTGTTCCTGCTAGTGTCAGGTAATCCTGCCTCTTTCCAGGGCAGGAGCTGGGATGTACTGGGCTAAGCGAAACAACTCCATTCCTCCCCCCTCCTCCAGCTGGAATGTACTCTCTTTCACTTGCTTGCTTGCTTCACAGGGTTGTTATCTCTGTCCAAGGCTACTGGTAACTTCACACAGACATGTTTCGTGTTTTTAGTTTCACTTGCAGGTGTCATCTATTAATGTCTTCCCGCTTTTTAGCCTGGGAATGCTTTTAGGCGGGTTTTGCCCCGGGGCGGTGATTGGGGGAGCCTGTGTGACAACACAAGTTTGAATTCACTATATCTACCCTAACACTATTGTTCAAATCCATTACTAACTCAGCAAGTGTACCCCGAAGAAATTCCCCCAATAATGAAAGTCTTGATTAAGATCCTTTGCGTGGGGTGACTTTATCCAGGAAGTCCACAAAAAAAGCCGTGCATACACCTGTGCAGAAGATGAAGCTTGATGGGATCAGATATATGATCACATTAAAGTTCCTTTTGTGCAGTTTTTGCTATGTTTTTATCAATGCACACAGTAAATCAGTGATGGGGAACATTGCAGATCAAAAACAAACAAACAAAACAAACCCTGAATATTGTTTGTGTGTGTGTGTGTGTGTGTGTGCGCGCGCGCGCGCTCCAGTTCCTGATTTAATATCAAGCATTTTCCTAATTCAGAATCAATGAGTGGATTGCAGTGCAAAGCAAACTGCCAAATCAATGGAGAAATGGAAGGGAGAAAAACCCATTCATGTCTGAAAATGAGTCCATCTCATTTTTAAGGAGCTTGCATCAAAATGCAGGTCTCAGTATGTAACATGTGGTTTGCCAAGAACTCCTAGGCTTACCAACATCTAGGTAGGGCCCAGAGTTCTTCCAAAACAACAACTTATGTCCAGACTACAGAGATCAGTCGCCCTGAAGCAAACGCCAACTGTGTAGGATGGAGGCATCACATCCCCCTCTGAGCTCTTTCCCCTCCACAAATTCCACCCTCTTGGGCAACACTGTCAAAATCTCCAGGAATTTCCCAAGTTCGAGTTGGCTGGCAACCCCAGGGCTCTTTTTTTCATGAAGCAACATGCTGGAATGGAGTTCTGGAACCTCTTTGACCATTTTTTTCAAAAAAATGTTTAGAAGTTCATGAGTTTTCAGTATATAGACTGAAAACTTCATTTCCCTCTTGAGAGTTCTGGCACCTCTTTAAAAAAAAAAAAAAGCCCTGTGCAACTCTCCGAGTCCAGAAGCATTGTGTCAACAGAGACCTATAGGAAAATGGTTCCTTAACGGTAGGGTTCCCATTCCCCTGACAAGGGTGGGGGTTTGCCTGCTTTCACAGCCCCCGATCTGGCCAGCGGGGGGGAACCCTGCTTAAACAATAAAGCATCCCCTGCAACATGCCCTGTGTGACAACGTCACTTCCGGGTGACATCATTGCTGTGCATGCGTTTTGCATGTGCGCTGAAGAGTTCCCAGAGAAGGACCAGGACCACCACCCCACACCCGCCCCCACCGGCAGCCAGGGAAGACCTGGCAACCCTACTTAATGGCACTGAAAGCTATATTACTTTCTAGCTACATTATGGATTTAATTGGGATTAACCGACATGATTTCGCACAATCAGGCTCCTGGGAAATGTAGTTCTGTGAGGGGGCTAGTTATCTGTAAGAGTGAGTTCTCAGTGTCTTCCTGTCCAGAGCTGGATCCAAAAGGCGGCAGGTGGCAAAAGGGGGCATTTTCTGGAACTAGTGGTAGGCAAAAGGCCCACCATGCCAACAGAGCTGCCATTTTTATTTTTCACAGACTATAACAAGGTCAGAAGCAGCATGAAAAAAGCCCAGTTTCCAAGGGGACCAACCGAAGCTATGTGCCAAGGGCTGCAAAAAGACTGAGCACAGTTTGTTTTTCAGTTATGTGGAAAAGATAAGTCAAAGCAAAACTGGGGACAATGTTGTGATTCTCATGAAGCCAGAACATACATGAGCACATGCGCACTGTACATATTCTGGGGGTGTTGAGTTGCTGAGTGCTGTCCCACGCTTTAGTATGGAAGCATGAAATCATGCATGGTATAAATATCACTTCCATATTTCACAAGTGTAAAGGGAAGAGAGAGGGAAATGACAGCAGATGAAGCAGGGACTGATCCAGGCAGCAAAATAAGAGTCATCTGCAGTAAGCGACTTGAAATTTTCTTTAACCACAATGATTGTGTAGCAAAAATGTTGAACATCTTTAGCCATACAGGAAGCTAGACGCTGAGGTATCTCTAACCAATCAAGAGAGTCACAAGCCTCAGACCAGGAAAGACTTCAAAGTACAACATATGCGAACGTTGCAACTGAACCGTTCTCATTCCACTCGCTTTTCTAAAAAATCTTCTTTATATCGTAGGATGGCCAGACAAACGTGAAGTCCATCATGGCGAAGTTCAGCCCTTCTAACAACCCAGCCGAGGAAGTTCACAGCCGCCAAGTCAGAGTGGCAGGACAATCTTCCCTGGCGACGAAAGCTGCATTTGAGAAGTTTTCTCATTTGGAAAATGCTGGTTCACCTGCCAGACCCAGCACTCTTCAAAAGTCTCCATCCTTCAGACCTCCTTTGGGCCTAAAACCTTCTCTTCAAGACACGCCAGGCAAGGAACCAAAGCCACCCCCTCTGAAAAGCAGCCCAGCAGCCAACAAGTTTGCAGTGCTAGCTCAGGCGACTAGCAGAGAACCTAATGAAAAGGTGGGCTTCCCTAAGCCTTTGGGTCCCAAACCTACTGAAATCCTAAAAGAGGACTCTAAGCCAGTGTTTTCAAAGGTTCCTGACAACAGGCTTCCCAGCTCTGCGGTGCTCACAAAAAATGACCTCAGGCCTTCAGGACTGAAGCCAAACTTTAAATCGGAACTACAAGAAATGCCGGAGGCCAAACCCGTGTTCCAAAAGCTAGCAGGAGTTAAGGAAACGTTTATCACTGCGTCACAAGAAAATGACCCCAAACCTCTTTTTCCAAAGGCTGTTCTGAAGCCGAGACCTTCTTTAACTCCTCATCCTGCCAACAGTGAGGAGATTTCCAACAAAAACGTTTCTTTGAATCAGGCCCCTCCACCCTTCCGGGGCCCCAAACCAAAAACCCCCTCATTTAAATCCCCCAGGGATGCTGAGGAAAAGAGCACCAGCGGTGTCGACTCCAGTCCTATACCTGTCCGTTTTCCTGTCAGTTTGAAACCTGTCAGCAACCAGAACAACCCGCCTCATGGTCTCCCAAAATCTTATGGACAGCAGAATGAAGAAACGAGGCCAAATGTCATCAAGGATGTTTTCAGAACCAGTCATGGGGACTCGGGATCAGTTTCTGCTCCTGCTAAATTTGTGGCTTCCAGAGTGGCTACCTCAGGGCCCTGGGCCAATAACCTCGAGAAAGAAGAGAAGGATTTGGTTGGCCCCAAACGAAAGACAATACCTCCACCGTTCAAACTGGGCCCAGCCCCCGCCAAGCCTAGCAGGCCTCCTGTGGTGGACCTGGCAAGATTCCAGAAAGATAACAAAGACAGTAAGTTACTCTCCCCCTATTTACTGTTTTATTTTATGCAAGGTATAAGGTGGGGAGGGCGGGATATAAATCGAACAAATAGATAAAATAAATAAGGTAAGAAATCCCCCAATCTAGTGGGGGACATCACAGGATACTCTGCTTTCGAGAAAGACCCTTTCCCCTAAGGTATCTTGTATTAAATAGCCAGCACTCTGAGTTGTTTGCTGTATTGGGGCTCCACATAAGCTAAACTATGTAACTTTTATTTATAATTTTATAACATTGTAAAATTAGGGGTGCCAGCATCCAGGTGGGACCTGGGGATCCCCAGGAATTACTGGCTCACCTCCAGGATACAGCAATCAATATACCACCTATATATCTCTGGCCAGTTTCTTCATACCCTCCATGCATCTGATGAAGAGAGCTATGTTTCTCGAAAGCTTATGCTACAATAAAGTTTGTTGGTCTTAAAGGTGCTACTGGGCTTTTTACTATTCTGGAGAAAATGGATGCTTTGGAAGGGGGGCTGTATGGTATCGTACCCCACTGATTTCCCTGTCCTCCCCAGGCTCCACTTCCAAATCTGGAGGCGTTTCCCAACCTGGAGCTGGCAACCCTACCCAGCCTCTGCTGGCACCCAGGGGGGACCTGGCAACCCTGTTATAGTTTTATATCATTATCCTAGTAGGCTGACCATTTCAACCTGTTCCTCCAGCTGTCCCTTTATAATACCACTTTGATCTGCAGCAATTATCAGGTGATGCTATTTAATACCACGCCATGCAAAGCATATGAAACCTCTGTTAAAACTACAGGACATTTTTTTTCCTGGCTAGTTGGCAACCTGATGCCCCGAATGGCCCCTTTTAAACGGGAAATGCTAATTTCAGAGAGGCAAGAGGTGGATTCTGAATTCTTTTAGTCCAGCCACATTTCCCAGTTTCACAATTGACCCTCCTGTCCTCTCCCCCCCCCCCCGCCCCGCAATAATATATACAACGCATGAGGTTACAAATTAGTTTTCCTCCAAAAAAAGTTGGAATTCTGTAGGGGTCAAAACAATTTTGTAGAAGATTTGAAGTAAGGAAACGATGGACAAAGAACAGGTAAAACAATTTTCTCCTTGTTGCTTTTCCAGTTCTGGATGGTCTCTCCAGAAGCAGACGGTGGGTTTGGTAAAACAGCAGAGCAAATGCAGATTGGGCCAGAGGCTTAAAAAGGTGGTGGTGGGGGGTTAGAGACAGGTATCTGCAAGTTTTGACTGAGATTCAGGAGCTCTATATGGAGAGATGAGAATATCCGTCTTTGGGAGAAAGCAAGAGGCCATTCTAGGCTCACTTTTTTGGAGGCTCTGAGAGGGTGGGATTTGTTTGACTTGTTTATTTATAGCCCACCTTTCTCATTGAGACTCAAGGCTGTGCCTTAGTGATATTCCAGGTGGGTTTTTTTTGAGGGGGGAGTTTGAAAAAAAGCAAGGAATACTGACCTGACCTGACCTGACCTGGGTAGGGTTGCTAAGTGCTGGGAGAAAAGGCGTCCTGTCCCCTTAATGCAGGCTTCTTTATTGGGTGATGTTATTTACCTCCTTGCCATGAAAAGCTTCACCTGCCCATTTCCACACATTTTGGAGAGGTTAGGCTAGCTTTCCTCATCAGAGGAATGAATTTTTGAGGTGGGCATCATTCGGCTATGTGGTCCCCCACCTCCATTCCAAAGTGGTACAGTCCCAGAGAGATCACCTCCTTGTTCTGAGCACATTGGTAGGGTCCTAACTTCCTGTTGCAGAATTAGGAAATGCGTCAGATCCTTGGCGGCCTCAGGGCTATGGTGGCCCCCATTTTTCTTGGCAGAAGTCATGTGCTAGATGGCCAGTAGAAATTCAACAGGTGCAACATCTCCCCATCACTGTACAGTTATACCAGGTGCCGTTAACACCTGTGAGAATTCTGCTTCAAACTCTACCCACCCCTCCTCTCAAGCTATATAGTATTAATTTTATGCATTATTTTATGGAACTCAGGGGAAGCTTTAGGGCTGCTTTGTATAAGACAAATCTGGTATTCTTTTTTTTTTTTAAACACCTTTTAATATTTTTCTTCAACCTAATAAGTTACAAAATTCGTATACCAAACGTAAGATAACAAATCTAAATACACAAATATAGTGCATAAAGGAAATGCAAAATACTCAATTTCCATACGGTATTCAAGAAGTAATCCCTAGGTACAACATGCACACATATCACACCAGTTATGAATGCTGCAGGCTTTTTATTAAGCTCAGTTTTTTTTCTTTCTTTCAAAATACATGCGAGAAGAGGCTCAGGCTTTTCCCATAGGATATTTACATATACTTTGAAACAAAACAAGAGCAGTGAAAGCCAGGGTGGAGGAGTGGTTAGAATGTCAACCCGGGGAGGCTTGGTTCCAATCCCACCTCAGCCATAAAAGGCCCCCACTTTCTCCGCCTGCTAGCCTGCTTCGTAGGGGATGGGGTGAGGATAAAATGGGGAGGGGGGAACCATGCACGCAGTCCTGAGCTTCTTGGAGGAAAGGCAAGATAAAGATGGATACAAGATACAACAGGCGATGCACATGAGCACATTTGAGGCGCTGCAGCCTTGTTAAAAATGGTGTCTGTACAGTGAACCAAGGCCACAGGCTCAGTGGGACCAAGGCCACAGGCTCTGCCCCCCCCCCCCAAACCCTCTTCTCTTTTAGGAAAACAGAGCTGGGACTTCTCCACATTGCCCCTTGCCATGTGGACAATATGGAGTTTCTAGGTAAAGATTTAGCCTTTCATGGCTCTTGCCCATACAAGAAAGATGAACTAGGAGAACAGAAAGTTCCTTCTCATGTTGTCCTGAGAATTTATAATCTTCCCTTGGCAGTCTGTCCCTCTCGGGCATCATCCTGCCTTCCTGCTTTGAGAGGAAGAAATTACTATCTAGCCTTTTGGCTTTTCCAGTCTGTCTCATTTTGGTGTGACATTACAACAAGGGTGTGAGACGTTAAACCTTTTGTTCTTACTTCTGCCAGATCCGTCAGCATAACTTTGAATTTCTAGGGTGAATGCCGTGGAGGGCATTTCTCCACAGCTTGTATCTTAAGTTACATGCAAGACAGGGAAGCTGAGAAGAAAACAACTATCTGTCAGAAGCAGATAAAAAAGGAAGTGGATGTTGGTTTAAGCAACAGTGGAGGTTCTTTGTTTTATAAACTCATCCGCAAACATGCACCTTCCTGAATGCCCCAGAATTTCCATTGGGCATGGTTTCACCAAATAAGCAAGCCTCTCTCTAAAAGTTCACGTGCAGAGAAAAAAAGCAGAAATCAAACTGCAGTAGCCCCGATCTGGATAGCCCAGGCTAGCCCAGTCTCGTCAGATCTCAGATGCTAAGCAGGATCAGCATCTGGATGGGAGACCACCAAGGAATACCAGGGTTGCTATGCAAAGGCAGGCGATGGCGAACCACGTCTGAATGCCTCTTGCCTTGAAAACCCTACAGGGTCACCATAAATTAGTTGTGACATGACCGTAGGGAAAAAAGACCCTGCAATAAACCCTCAATAGCTGCATTCTCACGTCAACTGAATAAGATGAAAGATACATCTCTCATAAACAGGTCACAAATACGAAGAAGCCCAGTGCTCCTTCAAGGTACTTGGTATTTCAGGTAGAAAATCCAAATATCATCTCCTCTCCTACCTCCACCTACTTTACCATCCCTGTAAATAAGTAATAATTCAGTTCCCCTTTAAATATTCTAAAAGGCTGCCAGTTTTGGCAGTTCTCCCATGCTAAAGGCAGACATTCCATACAAATATATTGTTCCTCCCTAGTGTTAAGATCCGAGGAGAGGAGAGAATATGCCAGCAAATTAGGGGTGCCAACCTTCAGGTGCTGCCTGGAGATCTCCGGGAATTACAGCTCTTCCCTCCCACCCATTGGCTCTTCCTTACAAATGTCTGCCCTTCCCCATGGCCTCACATAGAACAGTGAGGCAAACATGAGATTGGAAACCCTATAAACCCATACTTTTCTGCAGAACAGAATTGGTTTTCCAGATTTGCAGTAAAAAAGCCAGTCATGAATGCTTCCAATCTGCTAGTGCTGAGAACATCACCAGAGTCCTCTCATTCTAACCCCCAGTGCAGATTTTCAATGAAAAAAATATTTTTAATAAATAGGATAAATAAATAATCAGAACTATTGTATTCTATGGAGAATGTCATAAAAATTGTGGTGAAGGGGATGTTGGGGAGAAATATTTTCTGTTCTATATACCCTGTCAGGGCTCATTTCGTAGCAGGAGCTCCTCTGCATATTAGGCCACTGTTGTATTATTATTTTACAGCCACAGCTTGCAGAGACCTTGGGATGCAAAAGGCCCTTTCTGATTGGCTAACAAATAAAGACTCTCATTGGTCCTTAAGCCACTCTAGGTAACCAGTTGCTGAGCCTCGCTTAGGTCCAATAGGATTGTTTGTACATAGTTACATTGTTTGAAGTTATGAGTTGGAAACAGTATAAATTAAGGTGCCGCTCTCTTACAGCTGTCTTAGAGCTGAAGCAATGTGTTTGAATAAAAGCCTGTTTGTTTGATTCATTGCCTCTCCGCTCAATACTTAAAAGCCACACACCCCTGTTGTAGCCAATCCTCCAAGAGCTTACAGTAGCCCCTGTAAGAAGAGCTCTGTAAGCTCTTGGAGGATTGGCTACATTAGGGGCGTGTGGCCTAATATGCAAAGGAGCTCCTGCTACGAAATGAGCCCTGTACCCTGTAGTGTATGTTATAGATAATTTGTTATGTAACCCTTATTTTCCTTTTTTATCCCTTTTACATTATTATCTTGTTTTCTAAAAATGTGTGGGTGTGTGTAATTTAGGATAGGTGTGTCATGCTTTTATAAAATGTTTGTGTAGATATTTGCTGCTAATTGTGTAACTTCGGAAGAGTCACACAAGGCTGGTGTCATGATGAAGCATAGGACACAGGAAGTAAAACTGGCAGAGACAAATAGAACAGCTGATTCGACATCACCAGCTACTAAGTGAAATTTAACTGCAGATTCACTTTGGCTGCAATCAGACAAGCAAGTTGCTCCGACGTCCTGGCAGCTCCCTACTGGATTTGAAGTGCACGATCAGGTGGCAACATCTGCCCCCCGTCCCTCAGTTGATGGCCCCCCGTCCTCACCCCCAACTTTCCCCACAATGGATAAAGTCTGGTGTTTATGATTAAATGTGTCTCACCACAGATTTCCAAGCGTCTGACCTCTCCCTTGCACACTCAAGCCGCTTGGTGGGGTCTGATGCTTTCGATCCCCAGGTGCCATTTTTTTTGCAGTTAGCAATGTGTGCATAACTGCATATCTGCTCCTAGTGAATAAGCAGTTATGTGCATGCGCACATTGCGGGGGGGTTAAAAAGAGAAGCTGCCTGCCTGCCCTCCCCATGGTGACTGTACAGTGGTGGTCTGAATGGTCGACCACAAAGTGAGGCAGAAATAGGGTGGCATGTCTGGTCACACCTCTCCAGAACAAATGGCTCCGGAGAAATTAGAGGCGTGGCCAGACTGTGCCAAAGCCTGCCATCCGATCACAGCCTTCGACGTTTAAATATATAACTGTTTGAAAGGCAGCCTCGCATATAGAGAAAGGGGCAAGAGTGTTGGCTGACCAAAATGGCAGAGTGCCTAGAAAGGACATTTCTCCTTCAAATTACAAAATAAAGTTTGCAGTGTGAGGAAGCGGCCAGGTTCTTCTTCTTTTTCAGTACAGTTGTCTTCATTGTCATTCTCCTTTGTGGCTTTTTCCTCCTAGGTTCCAACGAATCCCATTCAGTGCCTTTACCCTCCCCACTCCCACCACCTATTTCTGCCACCCCACCGCCGCCGCCGCCACCACCACATCCTTCAGCTTCCCACCCATCAGCGCAAGCACCAGTTCTCCCTCCGAGAAACATCAAGCCCAGGCCTGACGCCAGGTTGGTAACTAAGTGGAATGATGCTTTCTTTTACGTGCTGTTCTGTATGTGAGAGAATGAGGGAATCGTTGATCGCAGCTGTAGTGAAATATCTTCCCCACGTAGTCATCTACATGTACCTTGTCTTTGTCACTCCTGGCAGTGTTTATTGTCTTTTGTTGCTATGTGAATGCTGCGGAGGATGCTATTCTTGAACATGAGGTAAGACATTCTCCATGTAAATGCCTTGCTGTTGGTCAAAGAAGAAGAAAAAATCCAAGGCCAGTGTTTTCAAAGGGCAATTCACAAGGGTAAGCCTGGCTTTCTGTTTTCCATCACAGCAGAATTTCCAGCCACTGTTTTACGGGAAAGGAGAGTTTTGAGGAATACTGGAGGGAAGAAGGAGTGTCTACATCTGGTTTTCTGTTCGCAATCTCCCAGGGATGGTCTTAGCCAATGGGCAGCTGCCCTAGGCCCTGAGCTTGGGGGAGTCCAACTGAGCCCCACTTACTCAAAGGGGGGGGGGGGAACAAAGCTCCTGCCACCACTTGAACATGCCCCATCAAGTGTTGCCAACCTCCAGGTGGGGCCTGGAGATCTCCTGCTAATATAGTTGGTCTCCAGACAACAGAGATCAGTTCCCCTGGAGAAAACGGCTGCTTTGGAGTGTGGATTTGGTTGCATTGTAACCTGCTAAGGTCCCTCCCCTTCCCAAATTCTGGAAAGCTGCTATGTGGGTGGCAAAGTTAGGATCTTCCCAGTCCTACTCCCATGGCAGCCATTTCCCCTGCCACTGTACCCACTGGGACCATTCTCCCCTCACCCAGGGAGGGGAGGGGCTGGTGGCAGCAGCTCCAGCCTGCTCACTGGAAGAAAGGCAGTATAAAAATGAGTGTGAGGGTCCCATGTGGTTGCCTTTGCCCAGGGCTCCAGAATAATTAAGACTGCCGCTGCCCGGTGGCATGGGGAGTGATGGCCACTGCCAGGGGAGTGGAGCAGGGAAACTGCAGGAAAACCTACAGCCTTTTCACACTACCTTTCCAAACCGAATGGTTTCCATTATTGTCCCATCATGGAGTAAACCAGTACAGGGATGGCTATTTCACACAGCATTTCCCTTCCAGTAAGGAGCCATCTTTGAAGCAATGTGTCTAGGGTTGCCAGCCTCCGGGTGGGGCCTGGAGATCTCCTGCTTTTACAACTGATCTCCAGCTGACAGAGATCAGCTCCCCTGGAGAAAATGGCTGCTTTAGAGGGTGGACTCTATGACGTTGTACCATCTGGAGGCCCCTCCCCTCCCAGATCCACCCCCAAAGTCTCCAGGTATTTTCCAGTCCAGACCTGGCAACCCTAGATGTGTCATTTCAAACTGTGCCGCTTTCTTTTCCCGCCATTCCCCCCCACACATGATCTCCCTGAGAGGTGGGGTTTTTTTTAAACGTTCTATTGGGAACACTATGGCGCTGAAGCAGGACCACAAATCAGCGCCATAGCAACCCCATTGACCCCGCTTCAGAGACGGCTCCTTACTGGAAGGGAAATGCTGTGTGAAACCGCCATCCCTGTACCAGTTTACTCCATGTGGGAACAATAACGGAAACCATTCGATTTAGAAAGGTAGTGTGAAAAGGCTCAAAGCAGTTTGAGTCAACAACATTTTGGGCACTCTTCCAGAATGGGACAGAAGCGTGTTTGTCTGAACAGGTAAATATATTCCGTTAGGAGCCAGTTACTAAAACGGGTCTGTCTGAAATAGCAGAAGGAAAAGTTAGTAACCAATTCCTGGCATAGGCTGTCTGAAAAGGGCACTACTGTGTGGAGGCCCCATTACTGAATAAACAGCTGCACCAGAAGCGGGGAAACGCTTCTCTCCATGTGGAAAACGCCCCCCCCCCCCCGGACACCTCCAATGAAATTATGAAATTGTATTTTCAAGCAGCAGCTTCCTTGCCACTAATGACAAGTGTGGATATACTAGGGTTGCCAGCCTCCAAGTGGGAGCTGGAGATCTTGTGGAATTACATTTGTCCTCCAGGTGACAGAGATCCCCTGGAAAAAATGGCTGCTTTTGAGTGTGGACTCCATGGCGTTAGACCTTGCTCAGGTCCCTCCCCTCTCCAAACCTAGCCCTTCCCAGGCTCCACCCCCAAATCTTCAGGTGTTTTCCAAGTGGGAGTTGGCAACCCTAGACAAAATCCTTTCATCTAGCATGAGCTATCGGCATGAAGACTTAATGGATGACTAGGATTGCCAATCTCCAGATAGTGGCTGGAGATCTGCTATTACAACCGATCTCCAGGCGACAGAGACCAGTTCACCTGGAGAAAATGGCTGATTTGGAAGGTGGACTCTATGGCATTATATCCCATTGAAGTCCTTCCCCTTCCCAAACTCCGCCCACCTTAGGCTCCACCCCCCCCAAATGTGCATGTATTTCCCAACTGAGAGCTGGCAACCCTATGGCTGGCTCCAAAGAGCTCAAAGGTGGCACAGATGAGGAAGTCTGAGGACAAAACAAAGGCATCACTTATCTTCCTCGCAGTCTTTACTTAAATGTCACAGCTGCTATGGGGAATGGTAGTACAGTTAACCCTCTGAGAGTTGGAAAGTGATACTTTTCAAAAGGAACCTCCTGTAGCTTGGCTTGCAGAGGTCTTTTGGGCAGGCTATCTGACCCGTGTTGCCTCAAGCATGTGAAGTCCCTTCACTGATTATCTTTTACCCACTTTTACTTAAAGCAGCCTGGTGAGGGTAAACTCTGGTTCCTACAATTTTTTTTTTAAAAGGGTGGTTGTCATCACAAGAGACAAATCACAGATCTGTAGTGTGTGTGTTTGTATGCAGAGGAAATCAGCAAAAAAAAGGCCCTTCCCTTCCATTAGTGGAAAAGATTGGTGGAATCCAACCCCTTAGACAAAAGATTATTCTGGGAATTTTATCTGCATTCCCCTCACAACCACCCCAATTTAAGATGTTTGTCTTTTCATTTTTATAGAAACTCAGAAAATGAAGAAAACTATGATGATGTTGATGTTACTGATGGTAAGGAGAGCTGAATTTCACACAAACACACACACACACACAGGGTTACCTCAAAGGAGGGGACAATTGATAAACAAGTTTAAATTTGTAGTGTGGATCTTCTTGATGCTTGGATTCCTTCCAGGCTATTCAAATAAAGAAAACTATATTGTGATTATATATATATATATATATATATATATATATATATATATATATATGGAAAAGGTAAGGACCCGCAATAGGAGATTCCCAGCTACAGTTTTTTCAGCTACAGTTTCCAAGATTCTCTAGAAGCTGTGATGGCTGAATATGTATAAAATAAGTAGATCGTGTAGACAGAACCATACAGATTATTTCGAAGGCCAGAGAAACAGGGTGAGGGGAGGGGGGAGACTGTCGCATAGTAATATATTCACTTGAGGATATACATTCTAGTACTTTCAGAAAGGGGCTTATGCGGTGGCTCAGAGGTTAAGATGCTGAAGCTGCAGACTGGAGGGTCTGTAGCTCCGCAGTTCGAAACCCTAGTACCGCGTGACGGAGTGAGCTCCTGTCTCTGGCCCCAGCTCCTGCCAGCCTACCAGTTCGAAAGCAAGAAATTGCAAGTAGATAAATAAGTACCGCTATGGTGGGAAGGTAACAGCGTTCTGTGCACCTCAGCATTTTGTCATGCTGGCCACATGACCACGGAGAAGTCTTTGGACAGCGCTGGCTCTTAGGCTTGGAAACAGAGATGAGCACCGCCCCCTAGAGTTGGATTTGACTAGCTTTCGAGCAAGTTGGATTTCGACTAGCTTTACCTTTACTTTCAGAAAAGCACAAGCTTTAAAAGGACAATTTGGGTAATCAGAGAACTGTACCCAAAGATGAATGGCTGTCATATATTTTTGCTGCAATTTCATATTGTAGAACATCAGTGATTGTTCAAAATGGAGCTGGGGGGACTTGCCGGTAAACCTACTCCATTTGTCCTACATGGGACCCATCGTAGTGAAGAGACAAACCACACATTTGCCATGCTTTAATTACGAGAAACATTATTAAACTATCTATCACTGCGTTCCTGCAAAGGAAAATTAACAACCTCTTTTTGGCTTTTGACTCTTCAGGTCCTGGAAATTCAGATGAGGTAGGTATTCTCTTTTAAGTATACGCTAACGTCAAATCCTTATCTGTGATGCTCCCATTACTTATGCAACACCCTCCCCAGGCATCTTATTCTCTGCCTACTTCCTGTCTTTCAGGTGCCAAGGTAAAAAAAAAATGTTATTCTTTCAGGCTTTTGGCAAGTGATATAACATGCTGTTATTTGTCAAACACAAAGGTTTCATAATGTGTAAACGTAAGGCTGCCAGCCTCCAGGTGGTGGCTGGAGATCTCCTGGGATTACAAGTGATCTCCAGGAGACAGAGATCAGTTGACCTGGGGGAAATGGCCATTTTTGAAGGTGGCCCCTATGGCATTATAACCCACTGAAGTCCCTCCTCTCCCCTCCCGAAAACCTGCCCTTCTCAGGCTCCACCCTCCAAATCTCCGGATATTTTCTAGTCTGGAGCTTGCAGCCCTATGTAGATGGTGCTGTAGGTAGGCAATGGGGAGGATTGTCCCCATGGTTCAAGCATTACTTTTCCAGAAGTAATAAATCTACAAATTGGATTGACTCATCCTGGAATATTTATTTACTTACTTACTTCATTTGTACCCTGTCTTTCTCTCCAACTGGGACTCAAAGCAGCGAAGATTCTTCTCTTCCCCTCCCTTTTACCCTCACAGCAACTCTGTAAGGTAGGTTAGGCTGAGAGTGGCCCAAGATCACCTAGCTAGCTTCCTGGGCAGTTTGGTTTGGTTGAGTGTGCGGACTCTAATCTGGGAGAACCGGGTTTGATTCCCCACTCCTCCACTTGCACCTGCTGGATGACCTTGGGCAAGCTCTGTACCAGCTGTTTCCTCAAGGACAGTTGTCTCAGAGCTCTCTCAGCCCTACCTACCTCACAGGGTGTCTGTTGTGGGGAGGGGAAGGGAAAGGAGTTTGTAAGCCACTCTGAGACTCCCTTGAGTAGTGAAGGGTGGGGTATAAATCCAATCTCCTCCTCCTCTTCTTCTTCTTCTTCTTTACAACATCCTACTCTGACTCTCTTACCACTTCACTACATTTAGTACTAAATGAAAAGAATCTGTTTGTGATAAGGAATAGATGATGTCTGATATATTTGATTAGAAAAATGAATAACCAGTTTATAAAAAACAACCTGTTTGAACAATCGTTTGGGATTGAAATGATGACATACTTTTTGTTGAAATTTTGCTGCTAAGTCCTTAATGCTGTTTTTTCGGTCTGTCACAATTGAACTTAAATGTTGTTTAATTTGACTGTTTTCCCATCAATAAGACTGGAACATCTACACTGTTTTTTTTCCCCTTGCAGAGTGGAGAGGAGATGTATGAAGACATAGATGTGAGGTATGAAACATGATAATAGATGAAGCAGACGAAATGATCAGGATACCATAAACTAAGAAGAGGCAGAAATGAAAGAAATCATGACAAGACTGCCCTCAAGAGATCCAAATGTAGCACAGGGAAGTCAGTACCATCCCACATTCATGATTTCTGCTTCTTAGACTAAACAAGAGGGAACCCACATCAAAATGTTGCTGGAGCCTGAGCCGTCTTCGGCATGGTTGATGCAGGGGAGGGGGAGCTAGTGGCTGGCTGGCTTTGGTCACTCCTCCTCCCGCGTGTTGCTGCTCCTGCTGCTGCTTTCTCCTCTCCCTCACCTAACAAAGTTGTGGCTTAAAATTTTATTTTATTTATTTACTTATTCGATTTTGTACCCCGCCCTCCCCGCGAACAGGCTCAGGGCGGGGGGAAGTATGCGAGGCAAAAAGCTGACAGGGCAGCCCACCAAACAGCTGCTCATTGCTCTGTTTGTGCCCAGCGACTCCTCCAGTGCGCTGCCCCTTTGAATAGAAGCCCGTGGTGGCCACTGACGGGGTGCAGGACTCCAGCTGCCAGGGTGGGGAGGGGGAGACAAGCAGTAGCCCGGGAGTCCCCCTATCGTCCTCCTGTTTACTGGCAGTCCTGGTGGCAGGCGGGTCTTGGCTGTGACAGGCTGAGCTGGGATGCGTATTGCTACCATGAGTTACCTTTTCCTGGCGGTCCTAGCAGCAGCGTAGGCAGCAACGGACAGTTGCTTTTCCTGTGGCTCAGTAAACACGCATGCGCACAGAATGCAGTTTTACTTGGGGGGTGGATTTAAGTATCTCCCGTACACTTTTTAAAACATTTTCGATTTTTCTGCACCCCTGGGGATTGCCCCAAATGTGCAGAAAACCCTTTTTACCCTCCATGTGCCCCAGATCTGCGGAAATAAGTATCCACACGCACAGGGGACCCTTCGCTATTAGTTATATAGATTACCTGCAAAGAGGAGGGATAGTTATGCACCCCTCGCATTCACCATTTATGTCTGTCAGGTTCTTTGTCATTCTGCATTTCCCCTTTCTTTCAGTGTGCATGTCCATTGTGTTTTCTTTTCCATTCTGTTCCCCCCCTTCAGTGCCAATTCACTTTCTGGTCACTTTTTACCAGGGTTTTCTGAGAGTGTTTTTGTGCTGATTTCCCCCCCTTGCTTCACTTTCTGAGCTGAAGTTAATTCAAAAGCATACATATTCCCTCGAATTTTCACCCCCTGAAACTTTGCTGGCCAGTCATTCTGCCCACCCTGTATCTTCTGCCATTAATTGGGGAGCAAACTCCATTGATGACTTTTCCCTGTTGTTTTAATTTTAATTATTAATTTTTTTACAAGCTGCATTAATTTAGTGTTATGCTATTTGTAAAAAAAAAAAATGGTAAAGGATGGGAGTAAAGTTTAGAAGGAGCAGGTATTGCAAATGGTCATGATTTGGGGGCCTAATTCCTTTCCAGAGCCAGTTTGGTGTAGTGGTTAAGTGCGTGGACTCTAATCTGGGAGAACCGGGTTTGATTCCCCACTCCTCCACTTGCACCTGGCTGGATGACCTTGGGCAAGCCATAGCTCTGTACCTGCTGTTCCCTCAAGGACAGCTTGGGAAAGAGCTCTCTCAGCCCCACCTACCTCACAGGGTGTCTGTTGTGGGGAGGGGAAGGGAAAAGGAGTTTGTAAGCCGCTCTGAGACTCCCTTGGGGAGTGGAGGGCGGGGTATAAATCCAATCTCTTCTCTTCTTCTTCTTCTTCTTCTTTCCGCCCCTCTAAATTTAGATTCCAGACTGCAGCTAGGGGGGAAATGAAAGCAGCACCAGTTCCTTAGAAGCCAGTCTGTTCTGGGAATATACCAGAGTTTATTTAAGACCTTCTAGAAAAAGAAACAAAAATTGGAACCACTTGCACACAAGGGTGGCTGGGTAATGTCTTTGTAACAATTCTTTTGGGAAACCAAAGCTCTTCCATTCCTCTAAGTTTCTGATCTGGGGGTCGAATTTCCTTTCCCCTCTGCCTTCCAAAACTTGGAGCCGGTCTGCTCTATCTTGGGTGACCTCCCTGGTCTTGGCTTGCTCCAGGCTCACCTGGCTTATGTAATCGCCTGCAGCTGGATGGCGAAAGCTGAGAAAGGTGGCTCTTGCATGTGGCTTGGCCAGCTGCTGCTGTGGTTGCAGGGCTCAGCTGGGCTGGCAGGCTGGCTGGCTCATGAGCCGGCGCACTGCATCCCATCGCTTGCCTGGGGGTGGCCAGCCCCGGCCCGGGTGAAAAAGTGAAAAATGGGCTGTGGAAGCAGAGATTTGTGTCCCTTTCTCATGTATTACTGGGAGCTTTCTCCACATTTGGGGCTAAGGCTAAAGCAATGACATCATCCTCATCCACCTGCGCATGCACCAGCCCCACTCTCCCCTTTCCTCCCATGCAAAGAATGAAAATGTCACGTTGGATGCGCAGATGTGCACACACGCACATGTTAGCAACAATCACAGCTTGCAATGCCAGTGTCAGTGGGTCCTACCGTGCATTCTGTTCACTCGATATGTTCCCCTGTACCATGAGATTATGTGACTTCCATTTTTCACAGTGGCTGATGACACAGCAGAGAATCCCCTAGTGCTCAGCAATATGGAAAATGGGGCTTCTCAGCTGAGTTCACTTGCGGGGAGGGCAGGATACAAATGTGAAATAAATAAATAGGGCAATTGCGTAAATTTTAAAAATAAAAATAAACCACCACCCCCATACATCACAAGGGACATCCACTACTGTGTGGTTTATTTAGAGTCATCCTTCTTGGCTAGCTCATCAACAGAAGGGAGTGGTCCAGACCTGCTAGGAGCAGTGTTCCCTCTAAGCTGAGTTAGTGTGAGCTAGCTCAGTTTCTTAGCCTCTGGCTCACACATTTTTGTCTTAGCTCAGAAAAGATGGCTCCAGAGCAAACTAATTTATGCAGTGGCCAAATCGCTCGCTCACTCACAACTTTAATGCCAGTAGCTCACAAAGTGGAATTTTTGCTCACAAGACTCCGCAGCTTAGAGGGAGCATTGGCTAGGAGTGGATCATTTATTCTTTTGACTGGATCTTGTTTTCATCTGTGCTTTGCAGTGTCACACAGCAATCTCTGTCCTGTTAAACTGGGATTTATAGCCTCTTGTCACAGAATTAGGGCCTGGATTGAGCCTCAGTCCCCTGCTAAACTTGTTACTTTAATTTCTATATTAAAGTAGCCTCTATAATTGAATCTTTAGTTCTGTTTCCCAGGAGGCTACAGGACTAATGGTTGGGACTGCTCATCAATGCCATATGTTGACACTGGGCCTTGGTGTGTAGCCAGAATATATTCCTTAATGTTATAAATCTGAGTGTACATGGCATATCTCTTTATATGTTCCGAGTGAGTCTTTACAATGTTCTACTTGGAATCTAATAAACTGAATTCATAAAGAAGCATCGGTTTGTGTGTGTCTCTCTCCCGAGCAAGGAGAGTGTCCAGCCAACCGTACCCACATAATTTAAACTTGGGAAAGAGGATTTGGGGCTTCCCAGCCCCTTAATGTTTTCTCCAACACCTCTCTTTGCAAAACCTGTTCCCTACCTGGCCCTCTGCTGTTTGTAGCTTAGTTCATCTCTGCTCGCTGAATGTGACATTTCATATGTCTGATGAAGAAGACTCTGGCTTATGAGAACTGATGTCACAATAAATTCATTAGTCTTAACCGTGTCGATGGGTAGTTTTGACTGCTGCAGCATTGTCAGATGTGGGAGACAAACAACAAAAAATGAATTGTTCCATCAAGCCTTGCTTGTAACTTTCCAAGGGACATCTGGTAGGGCAGAATGATGAACTAGATAGGCCTGTGGTCTGATCCACCCGCCAGATTCTTATAGTGAAACACAACTTTTCTTTAGATCAAAGTGGGCCATTGTCTGACAGAGTGTGCGTGCACACGAAAGCTCCCACCTTGAATAAACTTTGTTGGTCTTAAAGGTGCTACTGAACTCTAACTATGTTCTACAACTTTTCTTTGTTGGCTTTGTCTGAATCTTTTAGTCAGGTTCCTAATCCTGATTAGACTATTGTCCACTTTTTTGTTCAATGGAATATCAATCTCCACCCCCACCTTTTAAAAATTACTTTGCAGGCATGCATCTAAGCATCGTGAAAGGAAAGGGGAGAAGTTAGAAGAGAAAAAATCTGATCAAGAGAAGAAGGAACAAAAAGAACAAAGAGAAAAAGAGAAAAAAGAGCAGGAAGTGAGGAAGAAGTTCAAAGTAAGGTCTTTTTCCAGCATGGTATACAATGAAATACAGATGTTGTCCCTTAAAAGATACCCTGTTTGACAGTTAACCTTTGTATACTGGTTCTCGGAGGTAACATTAGGGGAAAGCCTTGGTCTCTATGACCGTTTGTTGTCAACAAAGGATTTTCAGGAACTTTATGCTTCCAGTGCAAAAATGTCAAAACCGTCCAACTAGACAAGATGCTGGCAGATCTATGGATTGGTGCCACACAGATTAAGAAAGAGGGAGCCATCCATTTTTGCCAACTAAAATAAATGCACTCTAGGTACCACTTTTATTAGCCTTCAAAGGGAAAAAGACAGACAGCCTGTCTTTTTTCCTTTGAGAGCTGGTAGCAGCATCCATTGACTAGAAAAACCTCCCTCCACCACCTTCCCCTACATGACACTGGTCCAAATTAGGCCCCAATATGGCTTCTATTAATAATTTTTTAAAAATCATCTTGTCTGTTTTCTCCCCAAGGCTAGTAGTACAAAAACAATTCCAGCTATAATTTGGCCACAGATATATTAACCATCTTCCTCATGTTCATTTCCTAATGTTTGTCAATCTCGTATGTTTCTTTTGTGTAGCTAGTGGGTCCCATTGAAGTCCTTCACCAAGCCAGAGCTTGTACTGATTACAAAGGGGGGAAGAATGAGCTGACTTTCAAACAAGGGGACAACATTGAAATCATCCGTATTACAGACAATCCAGAGGGAAAATGGCTGGGGAGGATAAGAGGATCCTGTAAGTATCAAGAACACAAATTATGTGAACTAATGTTAATACGTCTAATCATTGGTCCATCAAAGTCATTGTTGTCTATTTAGACCAACAGCAGCTCACCAGGGTCTCAGGCTCAGGCCTTTCACATCACCTATAACCTGATCCTTGACAGGAGATGCTAGGGATTGAACTTGGGTCCTTCGGCATGCCAAGCAGATGCTCTGCCACTGAGCCATGGTCCTTGTTGCAGCCTCGTTGACCTTGCTGCAGCCCAGCTCCTCCCCCCTGCATGGTAATCCTGTCAGTGTCCATGCCCTACTCCTTTGGTTGATGTTGTGTATGACAGACCCCTGTTTCTTTTTCAACACCCAGGTAGCATTTTCCCACCAAAATTTTTTTAGTTCCCCTCAGTAACTGAGTCGCCCTCCAGCAGCATGTATTTCTTCTTTGTTTTATAAACTTAAATTGTCCCACCCTGTCACAGATACTTGTTTAGGCTTTAGACCCAGTACAGGAACTTGAGGGGAAGAAAGGAGCTGCCCTGTTTTATAAACCCTTGTGAAATAGCACTTGAGGCAGATTAACTTTCAAAAACAGAATAAAGATTTTATTAAACAAGCAGGGAATATATAAATATGAGGATTCAAGGTTGCTGAGATAAAACTTTCTAATATATACAGAACTGAGGCTTTTGAACATACAAAGGGGTGTTGTTGAAGCTTAATTTCTGAGTTTCAAGTTCTTTTCAATGAGAGGTTTTTGCTTATTATATATTTCATCTGTTACACAGAATCGTGAATACAGTTTTTTATCCAAAACAACAACAACAACAACAACCCTGCAGAGCCTTTATGCTGGCGAGATTCAATATATTTCCCCCGGCCGTGGATTGAACCTGGGACCTTCTGAATACCAAGCAGATGATATACCCATGAGCCACAGCCCCTCCCCTTCTTGTCAAAGCTAATCTGCCACAGTCCACAAGAACAAACTCTCAATTTCTACAGCCATTTCAGACTTAACATTTTATTTTGTTGTCCATCTTCACTGCATTCTTGTTGGCCAGGCATAAGGAATCTTTGGCGTCTTGCGCCACTCCCCCTGATGGTATGATGTAGTTGGTCCTGAAGGACTACAGGTCTAAAGCTTAGTTATCCCTGAAGTAGTAAACTAGTTTGTGAGCTATACTGCTGTGAACTTCCAGTGAGGGTTCACATGATAGGGTTGCCAGCCTCCAGGTGGGGCCTGGAGAGCTGGAATGACATCCCCTCTCATAAGAACATAACATAAGAACATAAGAGAAGCCAACGTTGGATCAGGCCAATGGCCCGTCCAGTCCAGCACTCTGTCATACAGTGGCCAAAAACACCAGGTGCCCTCAGGAGGTCCAGCAGTGGGGCCAGGACACTAGCAGCCCTCCCACTGTTGCCCCCCCCAAGCACCAAGAACACAGAGCATCACTTGCCCAAGACTGAGAGTTCCTATCTATACCTTGTGGCTAATAGCCACTGATGGACCTCTGCTCCATACTTTTATTTAATTCCCTCTTGAAGCCGTCCATTCTTGTAGCTGCCACCACCTCCTGTGGCAGTGAATTCCACATGTTAATCACTCTTTGGGTGAAGAGGTTGTCGCCAGACAACAGAGATCAGTTCCCTTGGAGAAAATGGCTGCTTTGGAGGGTGGACTCTATGGCATAATATCCCAATGATGCCCCTCCCTTCCCCAAACACCACCTTCCTCAAGCTCCACCCCCCAAATCTCCAGTTATTTCCCAACTTGGATCTGGCGGCCCTACACATGAATGAATAATCCTCCACTTAAAAAAAAATCCATGTAGAAAAGTAATATGTTGGGGAGAAGGATTTCAGCTGGGTTTCTTTCTGATACACTAACTGTGCAGGGCTTTTTTTAAAAATGCAGGAACATCCAATCACATGAGCACTAGTCTAAAGAAATACAGTCCGGGCACAGGTTTATACACTATGTGCTTAGCAGGGTCTGAAAAACCTGGTTTGCAGAACAAATCATTTGTACTATTTAATGAATGATCAGAATTCATCTGTCCCGACAGCCAGAATTTTGGCCTTTGACTTGCTATTGGGAACTGCTTGCGAGGACATTTCTGTATCATTGCTGTGTGTGTGTAAACCGTCATCAAATCACAGCTGACATAGCGAACCCAACAAGTGGCTTTCAAGGCAAGAGAGAGGCAGAGACAGTTTGCCATTGCCTTCCTCTGCAGAGACTTCCTTGGTGGTCTCCGTTCCAAGTACAGACCCTGCTTAGCTTCTAAGATCTAATGAGATGGAGCTGTACCAGATCACCTTCCCTCCCATATCACCACTGTACTATATAAATATTCTATTTCACAATACAGTATTTTTTTACTTCTTAGGGGGTTTAAATACATGCATGCACACACACACAGGGGTCATTTTGTAGAAAAAGAGGTGCAGGAGCTCATTAGCATAACTCATTAGCATAACTTATTTGCATATGCTACACCACCTGACGTCACCAGAAGTATGTCAGAAGGCAAGAAAGAAAGAAGAGAGAGAGAGAGAGAGAAAGAGCTGGCAGAGAGGGGACAGCTACTAATCCAAGCCTCAGAAATACCACTATTCTGGGAGGATAGCTTCAGTGGTGGCTGAAGCCTTCTGAAGGCTGGTCGGAGGAACAAGGACCTTTCCAGGGGACGGGGTCATTTTGCTGCAGCCATGACACAAGCAGGCATTCCCCCGTGGTGGTGGTGGGGGGGCTGGCACCAACTCCCGGAGCTGCGCTCCCCCGAGTTCCTGCTCGAAATGACCCCTGTATATAGATAGATAGATAGATAGATAGATAGATAGATAGATGATATAGATATAGATATATAGAAGAAGAAGAAGAAGAGATTAGATTTATACCCTGCCCTTCACTCACTTGGAGTCTCAGAGCGGTTTACAAACTCCTTTCCCTTCCCCTCCCCACAACAGACACCCTGTGAGGTAGGTGGGGCTGAGAGAACTCTTTCCCAAGCTGTCCTTGAGGGAACAGCTGGTACAGAGCTATGGCGTGCCCAAGGTTATCCAGCCAGGTGCAAGTGAAGGAGTGGGGAATCAAACCCGATTCTCCCAGATTAGAGTCTGCACACTTAACCACTACACACACAGATCTCAGCATGACTTGTCCTGAAGATCTATTCTAAAACAACTATATTTAAATGTTCTGCATTTTAGATGGCTACATTAAAACCACAATGGTGGAAATTGACTATGACTCTTTGAAAAGAAAGCCACGGCCTTTGATCAGCACTCAGCCGAAGCAGCCAGACAGTGACCAAGAAGTGTATGATGATGTTGGGGACCAGGACAGCATTGGCAGGTCTGTTTGAATTCCATACATTCCAAAACGCAGCTGTTCTTATGTCTTTTCTTTTGCTGCTTGAATTGCCTCATTGACTCCGATTTGCAAGTGATCTCATTGACATACGCATGCTATAGCAGGGTTGCCAACTCCGGATAGGGAAATTCCTAGATATTTGGGAGTGAGGTCTGGGGAGGTCCTTAAATGGAGTTATAACGTCATGGAGTCCCTCCTCCGAAGCAACCGTTTTCCCCAGGGGGAAACTGATCCCTGTCATCTGGAGATCAGTTGTATTTCTGGGAGATCTCCCGGCCCCAGCTGGAGGTTAATGTATCAAAAAGAAGACAGGCTTCGGTGTGGATACAATTAGGAAAAATGAACTCACCAAAGAAAAAACATTATTCTATAATTTTGACACACTTTGCTATTTGCTAGAGAGCCAGTTTGGTGTAGTGGTTAAGTGTGTGGACTCTAATCTGGGAGATCCGGGTTTGATTCCCCACTCCTCCACTTGCACCTGGCTGGATGACCTTGGGCAAGCCATAGCTCTGTACCAGCTGTTCTCTCAAGGACAGTTGTCTCAGAGCTCTCTCAGCCCCACCTACCTCACAGGGTGTCTGTTGTGGGGAGGGGAAGGGAAAGGAGTTTGTTAGCCGCTCTGAGACTCCAAGTGAGTGAAGGGCGGGGTATAAATCCAATCTCTTCTTCTTCTTTCTTTCTTTCTTTCTTTCTTTCTTTCTTTATTTATTTATTTATTTATTTATTTATTTATTTATTTATTTATTTATTGGATTTGTATCCTGCTCCCCCCACATAGCAGGCTCAGGGTTAGAATGCCATCGGATTTAGTAAACAATGTACAGTATACACAAATTAAGACAGTTAAAACACCAATAAAATACTTTTTATAACGTTTATAATGCAAATTTCTCCTCCTAAACAACATTCGCTGAAGAGCTTTGGGAAGACATTGGCAAGAGATTGTGCTGATCCGTACTATAGTCATTCCTGCAGTGCTCCGCAGAGAGATTGGTGATGAACATCAACAGAGAGACTGAGTTGAAAAAGATATTCGAAACTGCTTTTTAATTCCGGAAAACTGCGTACTCTTTATTTCTTGCATTCCTTGGATTCACATGTTCTTCATAAGAAGGAGTGATAGACGTCGTTTAGGAGCCTGAAAAAAATGAAGGCTTTTTGGTCTGTTTTTTTTCCCCTTCACAGCTCTGCTTAGATGCTTTAAAGAGCTAACATTACAAAAACATGCTAGGAGCACAGTCAAAACAGTGTCAAGAATATTTACATCAAGATTTTGTCTGGTATTCATACCGTTCTCTATGGTCTTTGCTTATACTTATGAAATGTACTTTACATAAGGATGGATGTTATTTACGACAAGACATTTGCATTATAAACATTATCAAAAGTATAACAAAGTGTGTAAAAATTATAGAATAGCGGTTTCTCCTCGGTGAGTTCGTTTTTTCCAGCTGGAGGTTAGCAGCCAGTGCAGGAAAAAAAACCTGTTCCTTTTTTTTTCTTTCCTTTCTCCTCTTTTCCATTCAACAATTTTTCACTTTTGTTTTTACAGTGGAGGTCAGAGTGCCACAGGGGGTAAGTTCTACTTTTCTTTAAAAATTGAAATCAGTCAGTTGATCCATCTGTCCGTCCATCCATCCATCTATCTGTGAGCAGTTTCCCTCCTGCATGAGCAACAGAAAGCAAATAGAAGCAGTTTTGATTCCTGAATGCTAGGAGCAGTACAAGTAGAGAGCAAGTTTACACCCATAATGCTCTGGGCAGCTTAATTTGTATCTACTACTGAGATGAGCTCAACTTAGGCAAAACTGCTTGGCTGCTACACTTTGCAGCTGCTCTTGCCTAGTTCACAAACTTAATCATGTCGTAGACTGGAGAAGAGACAACATCCTCTGAGGTCACAGTTGGGTCATTAAATCAATTAAGTTTTGCAAAATAAGGAATCACCGTGCATCCCCTGCTTGCATTCCTTAAAGGGACTGGAATAGGCTGTGATCACATGGGCAGTTCGGGCCAACACAGGCACTCCTCCCCTCCGGATCAAATGGGCACAGTCAGGCAGCCACAGCTGTCAGGCGTTTCCCAGCCATACTTATCCTGTCATAGGATGACTTGGAGCCGCATTAAAAAGCCACCACATCACAAGTGGTGTTTTTGGCTCCCCACGCAGTCATTGCGCATGATCGGATGTCTGAACATGGGGGAGCACGCGCAGAATGGATTCAGCAGTCTGAATCTGCAGATCCGTTCTGCCGCTGGGGAGGGTTTTTTCTTTTAAAAATTACCTGTATGTGCATGTGCTTATGCGTGCGCATGAATTTTGAAAATGTTCTGGCAGCACACTCCGTGGCTGAGGCACTGCAATAATGTGGATGCTTTACCACAGGGTGTCTCCGCAGAGTGTCCTGTGTGGCTGATATGCCTTGCGGCACTGTAAATCGGTTCAATTAGAGGTGGCACCATATCGTGCCAAGTTGCCAGTGTGACCACAGCCATAGACTTCACTAGGACTACCCATTCATGCCCCTCTTCATAATGACACCATCTTTCCTAGTAGTTTAATAACATCTCCATTAAGACTACACTAATTTCTGGGAAAACCTATAGTTCGAAGGAGTGAGCAACTTGATTCCAGGCCTGTGGGGTTCTGTCTATATAACGGCTGAGGACCGACTGGCAATCTAAAGTGGGGCAGGCACGCTTCGCAAACGGAGGAAAGGAGCACGTTCAGACATGCGCATCTGCCCGTCGGCTCCGTTGCGTACTTACCCGTCTCCCAGTCGCTTTCCTTCCGCTTTACCCGGACACCGGTTTTTCCCGGTGTTCAGGGGCCTTCCTCCGCATGCCTCCCGCTTCCAAACAGTGTGAACTGGAAGAAGCGGGAGGCATCCGGAGGAAGTGTGAACGCACCGGCAAAAAGTTTTGCGCATGTGCGCACATGCGAAAAACATCAAAGGAAAACAAAAAAAAAAGTGCAGCGGCGTGCGCAAGCCACGCGCACTGGCTATGCGGCAGTCTGAACGCTCCGTGGCAGTCTGAACGCTCCGTATCGCCGCTAATCCGCATTGCTCTGGCCAGTGTGAACGGCCAGCTCCGTGGGTTTTTCCCCCCGCTCCAGTTCCCTCCGCTTTGCCTTCGCTTCAGATTGCCAGTCTGTCCTCAGCCAACATTTCATTTTGTGTGTTCTTTATCCTTTACTATCCTTCCCAAGTAGATTTCCTTTCCTGGCTGTATAAGGAGGGCTCCAAGTACAACAGAAGTGTGAAAGAATGTTTCAGATCCTCACAGGAAGTATGAGGAAAGGGCATTCTTTCTTGAATTTTCCCTAGTTGACAGCAAGTGTATTTATCTCAGGACCACTCCTGTCCTGTGTAATCTCTGGGCTATTGGAGGGGAGAGGCATAAGCCAGGATCAAAGGAGGCACCCCAAAAAGCTTGATATGCTCAAAGAAGCTTTGAAGATCTGAAATAGCTGCCATTTTGAAACAGGATTTTCAAAGATAGTTGGTGACATGACATAATTGTCTACTGTACAAAGAAACAAAGTAAAAATAAAGCTGAAATGCCAATAGCAACAGATAAACAGCTGAAAAGGTGGCAGTATATGCTTTTGTGCAGGGGCGTAGAGTTTTGGAAATCCGGGGGGGGCGGGGGCTCCTTAGCGCACGCGCTTTGCGCTTGCTGGGACGATGTTCTCCCCCCCCTCTGGGAAACCGCCCCGCCTCCCCAGGCTTTTCCGAGGCCCGCCAGCCGTTGCTGCCGGTGCCTCTCTCTCTCTCCCCCACCCCTTCCCTCTCCCTCTCCAGCAGCGGCCACCGGGCCTCGGAAGGACCCAGTGAGGCGCAGCGGCAGGAGCTCCATTTTCTCGGGGGTGGCTCAAGCCCTCGAGCCCCCCCGTACTCTACGCCTATGCTTTTGTGGTGTATATGTAAGACAGATTCTTTTCTGTGAATGTGATAGAGGGTTTAAATGATCAATGACTGACTAGGTTTGAGAGAGGCAGCCATGTTGGTCTCTGCTTGCAGCAAGAATAAACAGGAGTCTAGTGGCATATATTGGAGTGAAACTTCCAGATTTTTTCACTTACTTTTTTGGGAATTATCTCCTGAATTTGCTTTTATCTTTTCATTTTAAAGTGACATTCCCACCTCCTCCTACCCCTGACGAAATTTATGATGGAGTTGATGATGACGATGTGCCAACAAGGTAAGTTTAAAAACAAGGGGACTAGAATCAGTGGAATTCTGTCCACCTTGATTAGACAGTGTTGAAAAGATATTAGGAAAGTTGTAAATGGGGTAAAATGCAGAAGGGTATAGACTAGACATCCCCAACTTGGATCTCAAGGGTACCGTGGCACCTCTCAGTGGCTTGGATCCTATGAGCTTCTATGAGAGCCAGTTTGGTGTAGTGGTTAGGAGCATGGACCCCGGGTCTGGGAGAACCGGGTTTGATTTCCCACTCCTCCACTTGCAGCTGCTGGATGACCTTGGGCAAGCCATAGTTCTGTCACAGTTGTTCTCTCAAGGATAGCTCTGGAAAGAGCTCTCTCATCCTCACCTACCTCACAAGGTGTCAGTTGTGGGGAGGGGAAGGGAGAGGAAATTGTAAGCCGCTCCAAGACTCCTTTGGGTAGTGAAGGGTAGGGTATAAATCCAATCTCTTCCTCCTCCTCTTCTTCTTCTTCGACATTGTTCCTCTCATACTTCTGTCTGGCCACTGTGGAGGCTTTCTTCCACTGTGGCACTCACTTCCTCTACAGCTAGCACTTTTACTTGCAAAAAAGCTCCTTGAAAAACATAGATCTTGCACAGGCGAAAGTGCTAGAGAGGAAGTGAGTGCCATAGTGGAAGCCTCCACAGTGGCCAGAGAAGCGCAAGGAGAACGATGTCATAGGATCCAAGCTAATGTGCATTTTTTGATTCCCATTTGCTTCTTTCACAAAACATCTCTACCCCAAAGCAAAGAGTCAGTTCTGGCATTCTTCCATCTCTTTGGAACAGAAAGTGTATCAGAACAGCTGTTTTGAAGTGGGTCTCTGTATCTATTATCAAAATTCCAAATGTGTCTACAAGTTCAACAAATTTGGGGATCCCTGTTATAGGCTTTTAAAATATATATGCTTACCTATAGAAATAATTTAATTTCTTCAGGGATTGTAAGAAGATTTTTAATGTTTTTACCTCCTTTTAAATGAGGTTTTGATTCTAGAGGACACTCAAATATTGTATTGAATACAAGATGAACTGGTGTTCATGTGACACAAAGGGAACTATAAATCTCAGTTATTTGTACTGTGGTTGTTCAATCATTCAATGATTCTATTCTAATTCAAAATATGAGCCCAGTAGCATCTTAAAGATCAGCCCATTTTTTCAGTGGAGAAGCTTTTATGAGACAAAGCTCACAAATGAGAAACATTTCTCATGAAAGCTTATACACTGGAAATTTGTACTGGTCTTTAAGGTATTACTGAACTCAAATTATGGCGAACACAGCTGCCCACCTGTTTTAATTCAACAAGTGAGTCATATTAAATGTTTATAGGATCTGAGCAATTATTAGTCACTAGCTTCTCTGTGGCCCTAGCTTTAAACTCATCTTTCCAATATTACTGCGTTTCTTGAAAATAACTTAGACCATGATCAAGCCAAAATTAAGTACACCTGTTCATTTCAATGGGACTTCATTAAATGGTCCATGGAGATCGGTGGCTTGGGTCCTATGACCTTGAACAAAGCAGAATTCACAAAAGGGGTCACTCTTATCCCTCCTTCCCAATGGAACCACCAAGAAGCTACTCCTGAGGGTCAGGGAACCCCACAGAATGGGGTGGGATGCAGCTGGAGAGGTAAATTTGTGGAACAACTTGTACCTGGGTCTGGAGTAATTTCCACACATTCCTTTCCCTAGCTGCACCCTCCCATACCACATTCCATGCCATTCCTCTGAGTAGCAACTTCTGAGGTATGGGAGAAAGGACTCCAGTTAAGAGAAGGTGGCAAAAATCCTTCCTTTGAATACTACTCTGTTCACAGGGATTCAAGTATGACTGGAAGTCTCTCCTAGAGCTGCATTAAAATCAACATGGTCTATATTATTTTAATCAAACGCCACAAAATTGGGAAGGAAGCGTTACAGCTGATATCATTTTAGTGACTCGTAGTGATCCTTCCCTCAGGGAAAGGTTCCCGTCAAATAGGACCATTTCATACAATATGTGGCAGCAAACCCTGGCTTGGCAGCAGCCCCATAGCTAGCAACTTTTTGCTGGGGGGGCAGCCTGGTTTTTGCTCAGGGGCCCAGAAATTATATCTCTGCGAGATCAGACCTCTGATCCTATGCAGCTAGTTTCAACAACAGACATGCAGCTACTGGGGAGCTCAAGGGGAGGAGAAGCCAAGGCTCAGGTTGGGGCCCTGGAAGAAATGTTAGGGGGCCGGGCCCTGTGGGCCCTGCGTTAGCTACAGGCCTGCTTGGCAGAAAATCCTGGCACACCATCAAGCAGACACTCAACAGGGAGCTTCAGCCGAGCTAGAACTTCCAGACAGTATACCTGCATGATCTTTGTACTTCCACACATGCATTTGTTGCTTTCACCTTTTATGTTTGTGGGTGAACACTTAAAACGTTAGAGACCAGACCTGTCCTTCACATGTCCTTTGCATATGCTAGGGTTATCACATGCTGTTAGACACTTGAGTACAGGCGTGTGGAAACCCGAATGCAGATGCAAGTGTGGCGTCCAGGTGTCCCCTGATTGCTTGGGAATCAACGATATAGCACACTGGAGTACACATTCATCATGTTGGCTTGAGATGTATTTCTAAAAATTGTATCGGCTGTGCAGGCAATGGTGGTTCATGTGACCTCAATGCATAAAACAAAAATAGAAACCAGTACTGTAAACATTTTGTGTTCCATTCTGCAACATGATAACTGCATGCATACTCCTAAGGCCTGTGTCGCAGGATGAAGATAACAGTAACTCCTGGCCCCGAGGGCTACTGAAGATTATAAAGGGGAAAGATTACCAAAAGAAAAGCGTACGAGAGACAACACCTAAAGTCAATGTGAAAGAAGATAATGGAGGCTCCCCGTAAGAGTCTGCTGTGGAAAAAAATCACTAAAACTAATAGCTAATAAACTGTTGATCACGTGCTACTAACAAATTCTCACAGCAGCTTAACCAACCATGTATCACTTAACCCCCACCAAGCTTTGAGAACACTACCGTTCATGCTGAGTCATGTTCTGGGTTGGATTCAACCAGCTTTTTCACTAGTGAAACAGGGAGAATCGCTGAATCACATATCTCTTCGACCACCAGAAGTGCTGTGATAACTGGATTGTGGGACCTGCATGGACAAAAACTATGTGGGTTGAGGGTTGGCATAAGGAGGAGAGATGGGTGAGATTAAGCAAAAAAGCTAGCTGGATTCAACCCTCTGTCTTTAACTACATCACCATAGCCAATTTAGGTCATCAGTGGAAGCTATTACATGAACCATTCCAAGGTGAGTCAGCTATTCCACGAGCTATTCTAAGGTTGAGTCAGCCACCTCTGGTGACAGATTTTGGGGATTTCTATCCATATTAGTGACACTGTCGGAAGCTGACATATCTGAGCCATAGGGCACAATCCTTTGTGGATCATATCACAAATTAATTAGTGGGGCGTCCACTGGATTTTCAGTCAGAGGCATCAAAATGATTGGGACATCACTATATCTGAAAAACTTATTATGGTTCAGCTTCTGGGCTGATGCCAGCTATTCTGTTTTTATATTCACAGTACATGATCTATGCCATGTTCACATTTTCTAAGCACCACACAACTGTTGTGACTGATCATGTGAAGAGAAAAGTTCTTCATGGACTGGCCACTGTTTGCCTCTGGCAGATCGCGTTGGCTTCCACTTCAAAGATAAAAAGAAACAACAATCCGGCAAAAAACATCCTCTCATTTTCTAGCTTTTTCCTTTATGTAACACGTCACTTGAGCTTGTTCTGATTCAGAGAATTTCAGAATCAGAAGTGACTTCTGAACTGACTGGGAATGGATCTCTGTGGGTCGGTTCCAGTCAGACTTTCCGCTGGTAAAAAAACAAAATGAGAGAGAGAAAGAGAAGAGGGTCACCTTTGACCACCAAAATGGTTGTTCTAAGGACCAGGGGATCTGCCATTACAAAAGCCACGTGGAACAGGATTTTATTTATTTATTTATTTATTTATTTATAGTCAATTTATATACCGTCCATTCCCTAGATGGGGCTCAGTGTGGTGTACAACAGACAGTAAAATCACGAACACTAAACAACCATTTAAAATAATACATAAACATTTCAGTAAAATTCATAATGGCAATATAATTCAAACAGATGGTGGTTCAAATTCCAACTGTGCTTCCTCCTTACAGGGGGGAGGGGGGACAGAGTGCCAGCCAGCTGTCGCTGTCCTCAATCAAACGCCTGGTGGAACATCTCTGCCTTACTCCTCACAGGATGTAGAGAGTAGCTGGGTGAAACTGAATTTAAAAAGCTGGGTGGATCCAACCCATTATGTCCTTATTTACCCCTGAAAGACAGTTTCAGAAAGCTAAAATGAAGAATGACTAACGGATTTGAGACCAGATGAAACTGAAGCTGCATTTGCAGTTTTAATGGAGTTTGGGCCCAAAACATAATACAGTGGCTTCAGAGACTGAAATATGAAACAGGAAAAGTCAACCCTCACAATTCAGCACTCACAATTTCATTTGTTCACAGTATGTGGTATAGTCCCACATTACATTGCAGTCTCCAGCCTATTTATACTCCCATGGAACCATCATCATAATCATTACATTGTGGAGAAGTTTGGTTGTTTGACTATTGGGGAAACAGCAAATCCATGCCTCCCAGTATTCTAGGGTTGCCAGCCTCCAGGTGATGGCTGGAGATCTCCTGCTATTACAAGTGACCTCCAGGCATTTTCTTGGAGAAAATGGCCACTTTGGAAGGTGGACTCTATGGCGCTGTACCCTGCTGAGATCCCTCCCCTCCCCAAACTCCGCCCTCCTCATGTTCTACCCCCCCAAACTTCCAGGTATCCCATCCCAGAGCGGGCAACCCTACAGAGTCTGCAGTGATCGCAGGAGTGGATCTGTCATGAATGGCAGAGGTCTACTGTATTCCCAACTCAATTCTCACCTCTGTTGTCAACTCAATAGATGGCTTTAGGCAATCCACTACCTCTTTGCCTCCCCTCCTCATCTACCATTTCCAGGGTTGTCTGTAAGGACTACTGAGATAATATATGTGAAGTTATTTGAAGACTCTAAAAAAATTATATAAATGTTAAGTATTATTCTAGTAGCCACTGGCCAGAATGGGCAATCCACCATACATGTGATTCAGCTTCATTTTAACAGGGCAACCCCATGCACGGTCGCTCAAGTTTACCATTGGGTTTAGACTGGGTCAGCTCTGCATGAGATTACACCAGAAACCTCACCAAATAGGGAAAAGGATGAAAAGCTAAGAACCTGCATTGCACCTAACCTAACCTAATCTTCAAGGCAGAGAAGGGGAAGGTGAGGCTATAGAATCACGGATGCTGAAATTTTACAAGCTGCATGCCGTTACGAAATTGCAAAACAGACGCATCTATAAAATCAGTTGTAGCCACTTGCGTGATAATTTTCAGATATGCAAAAGATATGCAAATCAGTTTATACAATCACCATTGCTTAATGGAGTTTTTGTCTCTTTCTCCATTTCCAGCTCTGCTTTAACAAAACAAAGTGGGAAGGGTAAGTGGTAAAATTTCTTTTTGGTTTTATAGTGATTCCGGGAGTGTGACCCTACAGTCCTTAGAGTGTCACGTCTTGTGTTACTGTGCCCCCACTCCGGGAGATCAGGAAAGCAGGCACCAGCCTCAAAGAGGAGAGGACATCAGGGGCTGGCAGTGAGTGACCCACTGCAGTGGGTGCCTGGTATTGGCAACCACTGATGCCAGATCTGGGCACACAGGGCCACCTGAAATCTAATTTTAGGTTTTCCAATTTTAGGTATCCTGAGCTGTAAAGTGTTTTCCCCATAAATATTTACTCAAGTCAAAATGATTTCCCATAAGTAGTCCAAAAGAGTAGTGAAAGGGAAATTCCTTTCAAAGTATTTTGCCTTATGTGCAAATATCCCCTCAGGAATGTTACCCGAAAGGATTCAAAGGGTGGGGTAGGGGGAGCTCGTACAGGGCTCTGCAAAGAATGTCTTTAATATTGCATAGCTGTGTCATCCTTGGCTGTCACGGCACACTTTTGAAAGCCTCACTTCTGAGAGTCTCTGTCTTGCACCGTCTGTTCATTCATCACCCCCACACAACGAACCGAGTGAGCTTTAAGTTTGATATACAAGAAACCATAATGCTTTATTGATGACACAGCTGCCTTGCCTTCTTGGAACCGTTTCTTAGCAACCTCTCATTAAAAGACTTTTAGGCTCCGGCAATGAGCTTATTGACAACTAGTAATACTCTTTTTGTAGACACACAGGCCACAGCCCTACAAAGCGTTAGGCACACATAAGCACATTGAAACTGGTACTCTGGTGTTACAACGTGGTTCCAAAGTGGAGGCACAAAAGCCTATTTTACCTTCAGTCGCTGATTTTATTGTGCTTATCCCTCAAAACCATTAAAAGCATCATAAAAAATATGCTTGGTTATAATTGTCATGACATGCCACAGCACGAGAATCATCTCATCATAGCTACGGGACCGCCTCTCCCTATATGAGCCCTGGAGAGCTTTGCACTCTTCTGATCAACATCTCCTGGTAATCCCTGGCCTGAGGGACGTCCACTTAGCCTCAACCAAAGCAAGGGCTTTTTCAGCCCTTGCCCCGACCTGGTGGAACAAGCTCTCACCAGAGATCAGGGCCCTTGGGGGCCTATTACAGCTGTTCTGCCAGGCTTTTGGTTGAGGCAGCGGACGTTCAACCATTTTGGCCTCCCCTGTTTATGGACCCTTTCCCAGTGCCTGCTGACAGATAATATTATTGGGTACTGGAGCACCTATATTCACCTGATATGAGGAATGGGGTTTGATAATACTGTTTATTGTGCCAGTGACTGTTTCATTGCTTTCATTGTTTTATGGACTGCATGTTGTAAGCCACCCTGAACCCACTTGTGGAATAGGGCGGGGTATAAATTGAAATCATCATCATCGTCTCCTATATATTTGCTTATTTAAAACATTTCTATGCTGCCTTTCCATCCAAGTGGGTTCCTCAAGACAGCAGATATCAAAACATTAAACATTCCAGCATTAAAACATGGAGACATTAAAACAGCATTTAAAATACAAGTGTGTATAAAACATTTAAACAGTTCAATGAAACATAAACATGGTCTTCAAGGGCAGCCCCATCTAGTAATAATCTAGTCTAGATATTACCTGGGCATACACCACAGTGGCAAGATCTTTCCTGCCCAGCTGGCTCACCAAAGCTAGTGAAAGGTGCCCTGGGCCACCACTGCCACCCATTTATCCAAAAGAAGGCCTGGGTCCAGCAGTAGCCCCAAGCGACAAACCTACTCTTCTAAGAGGAGAGCAACTCCATCCAGAACAGGAAGCATTCCAGTTCCTGGGTCAGACCTTCCTCCTGCCAGCAGCACCACTGTTTAGTAGGGATTAAGTCTCACCTTGTTAGCCCTCATCCATCCCCAAAACCAGGGCTATTTTTGGGCAGGAACGCACAGGAACGGAGTTCCAGCTGGCTCCTGAGTTGGCCACACCCAGCAGAAACTCATTAGCATAATAGGCCACACTAGGGCTGCCAAGTCCAACTTGGGAAATATCTGAGGACTTTGGGGGTGGAGCCAGGAGACTTTGGGGGTGGAGCCAGGAGACTTTGGGGGTGGAGCCAGGAGAAAGGAAGTGACATCATTTTGTGATGTCACATCCTGTGATGTTGCTTCCACATGCTGACACATGAACTCATGAAATTTCCTAATACTGAGCTTCTGCTGCTGCCTTGAGCTTTATAGGCTTGCAAGCAGCATTACCCAGACTGTGACTTTTATGCCACTGTTTTTTGTCGCTGAACAAGAGTCAGTGTTATGTAGCAGTCAGTTTGTTTGGCTGGGATCTGGGAGAGCCTGGCTCAAAAAAAAGTGCCATGGAATCATTTTATTTAATACTGAATCAGGCCATTGGTCCATCAAGGTCAGTATTGACTACTCAGACTGGTAGTGGCTCTCCAGGGTCTCAGGCTGAGATCTTTAATGTCACCTATTACCTGATCCTTTTTTAGCTGAAGAGGCTGATACCTCATGCATGTCAAGCAGATGCTCTATCACTGAGCAACGGCCCTACTGAATCCTTCCTCATCTCGGCAGAATATGAAGCACTAAGTGCTACACAAGTGCTACACAAGTGAAAATCATATTCATATCATAAGAACAGGAGAGAAGCCACAGTGGATCAGGCCAACAGCCCATCCAGTACAACACTCTGTGTCACAACAGTGGCCAAAAATACCAGGTGCCCTCAGGAGGTCCAGCAGCGGGGCCAGAACTCCAGAAGCCCTCCCACTGTTGCCCCCCAAGCCCCAAGAATGCAGAGCATCATTGCCCCAGACAAAGGGTTCCATTTAGACCTTGTGGCTAATAATAGCCACTGATAGACCTCTGCTGGATGGGGACACAGAGAGAGAGAGACAGACAGGCAGACAGACAAAAAAAGAAAGAAAGGGGGAGGGGGAGAGAGAGAGAAGGAAAAGAGCTGGCAGACCCCAGCAGCTTACCCCAAGCAGCTTACTCCAGCAGCAGGCCACATGCAAAAGCAGGCCCTTCAGCAGAAAGAGACTCTCTGGGCGGGGCTCTCTTGCTCTTTCTTAAAGGGGAAATGTCTGTTGAGGCTTTTTACTGCAGGGCAGGCTCTCTGCAGACATTTCCCTTTTAAGAGGCCAGGGCAGGCTCTGACGTTTCCCTGCTGGCAGTCATTGCCTCCCCCGGTGGACAATTTTGAAAAAGCGGGGGAAAGCTTTAAAAATCAGTGTTTCCCCTGCCCTACCGGGGGACTTGGCAGCCCTGGGCCACACCCAACAGCAGAAACTCATTAGGATTGGCCACATTAGGGGTATGTGGCCTAACATGCAAATTAATTCCTGCTACAAAAAAAGCCCTGGGTTTTGACAACAAACAAGGTAAACAGAATAAGAAGCAAAAAGTGGGTGTGGCTGGATGACCACTCTTCTGGTAACATGAGGGTGTGGCCTAATAGGCTAATAAGCAGTGCTGTCTGGGGTGTGGCCCAATATGCTAATGAATTTTTGCTGTTGGGTGTGGCCTATTGTGCTAATGAGTTCCTGCTGGGCTTTTTCTACAAAAAAAAGCCCTGCCCAAAACTAACTCCAGGCACCTGTTCATGGTTTCTGTAGCCTCCATGGGAACTGCTCAAAGACTGAAATAAAGATGGGTGTCATCATCCACCCAGATCTCCAGGTTACCTCTCTCAGCAGCTTCACATACATGTTAAAAAACATGGGGAAACAAGGTGGAACCTTGCGGGACACTCTAGGCCAGAGGGCAACTCTAGATCAGCAATTCCCCAGCACCACACTCTGAAACTTACCTTTGAAACAGAACTGAAACCACCACAAAACAGTGCCTCCCAGTCCCAACCCTGAAAGGTGGTCTAGAAGGATACCAAGAGCAACAGATATTTACTTCATTTAAAAAAAAATCCCTTCTTGTTTTAGATTCTGGAGACAGTGATGTCTATGATGATGTTGAGCCATCTGATTTCCCTCCACCCCCCAAAATAATCAGGTGAGTGTATATATATAGTATTAGTGCATGCAATGTGCAGTTTTGGGTTGGTTTGATTACTGTTAGAACTGCTGTTGGGTCTGCCAGCCTCCAGGTGGGACCTGGGGATCCCTTAGAATTACAACTTATCTTCAGAGTACAGGGATAGTTCCCTAAGAAGGTGGATGCTTTGGAGGGCGGACTCTATGGCATTGTACCCCACTGAGGTCTCTGTCCTCTCCAAGCTCCATCCCCAAATCTCTAGGAGTTTCCCCAACCTGGACCTGGTGACCCTATCCACCCCCATCCCCGGCTGGTGGTCACAGGGGACCTGGTAACCCTACATGTCATTAGAATCGCTGCTCAGCTTCCTACCCATTCTGAAAGAGTAAACTGGTTCACAGGGCACAAATTAAGGATTTCAATTTCAGATAATAGTAATAATACATAGCATTTATATTGTACTATATATTCGAAGTGCTTTTTGTCATATACTTATAACAATCCTATCATTATTCCCTCTCATAATTCCAGTGGTTGACCATTAGTGGCTTGTCTTGGGTTGAGTAAGTTTAGGATTGAAGAGAGAAGTGAACCAGGAACTTCCTATGTTATTGCTTATGCTTTTAGTCACGTGGGCACTTAAACTTTTTCTTTTGCGTTCTGAAGGCCAAAGGTTGGCGCCTTGCTTTCGTGAGAGAATATTGTATGTGGATAACATCTCACCGCTGGAAACTTGGTGTGTGTGTAAAGTACTGTCAAGTCGCAGCCGATAGGGTTTTCAAGGCAAGGAAATAACAGAGGTGATTTGCCATTGGCTTCCTCTGCATAGTGACCCCGCAATTCCTTGTTGGTCTCCCATCCAAATACTAACCAGGGTCTGACTCTGCTTAGCTTCCTGAATCTGACAAGATCAGGCTAGCCTGGGCCACCTAGGTCAAGCTGTTGGGAGCTTTAGACCAACTAAATTAAAAACCCAAGGAAACTATAGCCATTTCTAGCCAGTGATCCATCTATTCCAGCATCCTTTTTCACACAATGGTCAACCAGTTGCCCTGAAGGGCCAAAACACAGGTCATAGAAATGAAGTGCTTCCACTAGTGATGCCCCTTTTGATGTGTGGAGCTTCCCCATCATGGCTAGTGGCAAACTGATGATCCTCCATGAATTTTTCTTATTCCTTTTTAAAGCAGGGGAAACTGGAAATACCACATGCTCCAATATGTGCATGCCACCTTTTGGATCTCAGTTCTTGTTTTGCAGAAACAAGTACTTTAAAAATGTCCCTCAGCTTCTAGCTGATATAATTGATTTCATTTTTTTTTTATATAATGGAGCTGGTGTGGCACAGCGGCTAAAGGAATGAGATGTCAGCGGAAGATCCCTGTTAAAATTTAGGCCGAGGACAGACTGCCGCATCTGCCCGGAGGATGGTGTCCTGGCTGCTGCGGTGCGCGTTCCACCCACTTCCAGCGGGTGTGAACATGCGCCGGGTGGGGGAGCCGCGCGGTGTTCGGCTGCCACCGCCGGAAGCCGCCCGCAGTCTGGACGCTGCGGGCGGCTTCCTTGCGGCAGCATGTGAACGCTGCGCGGCGGGGGCAATTCCCCCCGCCTTGTTCTGCCAGAATACCAGTATGTCCTCGGCCTTAAACTCTACCAGGAGTGGTCTTCCACAAACCTTTCTCTCAAAGCCTCACCCCCCCCACACACACACACATGCAATATGGGAATAATACTGGCCTATTTGTTGTCTGTAAGGATTACAACAAATTAATGCCCATGAAGGTGGTTAATGTTAATAATGAGTCCAATAGTGGACTGGTATAAAAGGCTATCCTAACTGAGATGACTTTATAAAAGGGAAGTGGAAAGACAGCATGAAAACAGATTTGTCAAGAAACAGATCTTACTTAAAGAGCAACGGAATATGAAATGCCATTGTTCTGTGGCCAGGGCCTCTTTTCCTTCATTTAAAAATAATTTCAAAAAATGCTATGTGCTATTGTTTTGTTTGTAAATCTAGCCAAATCGGCTCCCAGCTACCACAGCGGAATTATTTAGGAGCTCTCCAGACTTGAATATGTGTGGATTTTGCATCCTGCACTGAGCTTAGGTTTGATAGAGCGCAAAAAAAAAGAGTAGCTTATCATTATATGTTCCCACATGGGCAGAGAGCTAAGGCTGCATTTTGATGTCACAGCAAGTAGAAGGCCATCTGTGATGGGTATGAACCTAGCTTGTTTGTTGCCATATTTCCCTGTTCTGCTTGTTCCTTCCTTTCCTTGCTTTCCTTACATGAGGAGTACAGTTGAAAGCTTCCGGGTTTGAAATGCTTTGAATCAGTGCAGCCTACAGAAGCCAGGTTGCCATGATGTCTGAATGCAGGGCCCCAGCCAAATTGGAGTTTGGTTTAATCCTAGTTTAAAATCCCAGTTCATGGCGAGAATTCACCCAGCCATCTGCATTTAGACACCACACCGATCTGGATTCTATGGACTCTTTTGGTTCAAGGCTTCTCAGTTACATTATGTTGTGGGGGGGGGGGGGGGAGGTGAGGCAACAAGTTGTGTTCATGCCCAACACACACACAAAAAATCTGTTGGCCATGTTGTCAGAATGAAGGACATCAATGGAATGTCCACTAGAGAGAATACAAAGCAGTAAAAGAGCCCTTTTTCTATGGTTTCTCTGCTGGAAGGAAGGAAGGAAGGAAGGAAGGAAGGAAGGAAGGAAGGAAGGAAGGAAGGAAGGAAGGAAGGAAAGCAAACTATGGCTGCGATCACACACATTCAATAATCCACTCTCAAACTGGATTTTTACTGTGTGAACTGGCAAAACCCAGTTTAAAAGTGCGTCGAAAGTGGATTATTTAGTGTCTGTGATTGCAGCCTATGTCAAATAGGGTTGGGAAATTCCTAGTGATTTCAGGATGGTGCCTGAGAAGATCAGAGTTTGAGGAGGGGGGGACCTCAGCAGGGTATAATGCCAGAGAATCCACCCTCAAAGCAGCCATTTTCTCCGAAGGAACTGATCCCTGTGGTCTGGAGATTTGGGGTAATTCCTGGAGGTAGGCATTCCTAATGTTAAAGCTTATTACATGCCTACCTCACAGGGTGTCTGTTGTGGGGGAAGGAAGGGAAGGAGATTGTAAACCGCTCTGAGTGAAGGGCAGGGTATAAATCTAATCTCTTCTTCTTCTATAAATGTAATGTGTAGCGAGTCCCGGGTTCAGACAGCAAATGTTTATATTCTAAGCAGGTCTACTCAGAATTAAGTCTCCTTTTTGTCAATGGGGCTTACTCCCAGGAGAATACTGCTTAAGATGTCACTGTGACAGTACAATGCTATGAATATTTGTGGGGAAGGATGTCCCAGTGGATTCAGTGGGGCTTGTTCCCTATTAAGTATGTTTAGGATTGTAGCCAGAGATACACAAACATCTTTCACATCTGTCTGAAAATCTACCAAGTCTGAATATGGATAATCTTGAAATTGTTTGTTTTCAATTTGTATGTTTCAGCCAAGGGATAAATACAAAGTCCCCGAACTTTGGGAAAAACAGATCCGAAGAGAGAGACTCACAGAAAGTCAAGAAGATGGAGAAAGAGGAAAAAGAATTTCGGAAGAAGTTTAAAGTGAGTACTAATTGAATGGTCACTCAACTGCCGCTGGCATTTATAATTTCTCATTTTTAATTATCCTCCCATTATTGAAAGGGAAAATGTTCAGTGACAAAGATTAAGATAGTTTTTTCTAGCGGACAAGTTATGGCAAAGGCCTCTGGATTCTAATAAGCAATGCCAGGGATAGACCACCTTCTGTCTTGCATGGCCAGCGTTTAAAAATTAAGGTCTCTGTGATCTGTGGCAAGTTTTATGTTAAGAAAACAAGTGTGCATATTCAAGATCACTTAACGCATATATTGGTTAAGTTTGTATCTGAGACGGTGTGGTGTGGTGGTTAAAGTGCTAGACTGAGATCTGGGAGAATCATATTTGAATCCCCACACTGTCGTGGAAACTTGCTGGGTGACCCCGGGCCAGTCACACACACTCTGAGTAACCCACCTCGGAGGGATGTTCTGATGATAAAATGGAAGAGGTGAGACCAATTTAAGTGCTTTAGGACTCCAGTAGGGAGAAAGGGAGGTATAAAGAGGTAAAAAGAGCCAGTTTAGCGTAGTAGTTAAGAGCAGCAGACTCAAAACTGGGAGAACCCATTTTCTGCTGGGTGACCTTGGGACAATCACAGTTCTCTCAGAGCTGTTCTCTCAAGAGCTGCTCTCTCAGCCCCACCTACCCCACAGGGTGTCTGTTGTGGGAAGAGGAAGGGAAGGAGATTGTAAACCGCTCTGAGATGCTGAGTGAAGGGCAGAGTATAAATTCGATCTCTTCTCTTCTTCTTAAATGAAACAAATAAATACTTAATTAGGCAGGTATGTGCTCTTTCCTAAAAACATCAGAAGTGCCTTGCAAGATCAGAGAGCAAGTTCCATGTAGCATTCTTTAGAAATACTCCATAAACACTTGATGGTCATTGGAAAATGGCCAGTGTTCCATTTTGGGACCATGGTCTCTCTTCTTTCCACTGCTGGTACAAAGGTAGGTTGAAAACTGACCAGAACTGACCTAACTCTTCTTCCAGTTTGGTGTAGTGCCAGTTTGGTGTTGTGGTTAAGTGCGCGGACTCTAATCTGGGAGAACCAGGTTTGATTCCCCACTCCTCCACTTGCACCTGGCTGGATGACCTTGGGCAAGCCATAGCTCTGTACCAGCTGTTCTCTCAAGGACAGTTGTCTCAGAGTTCTCTCAGCCCCACCTACCTCACAGGGTGTCTGTTGTGGGGAGGGGAAGGGGAAAGGAGTTTGTAAGCCACTCTGAAACTCTTAAGTGAGTGAAAGGCGGGATAAAAATCCAATCTCTTCTTCTTCTTCTTCTTCTTCTTCTTCTTCTTCTTCTTCTTCTTCTTCTTCTTCCAGTGAATTCACTGATGAATGGATATGTCAGTGTAGCTTAAACAAAAAAAAATGCACAAGTTAAATAATATGTTCCTTCTCACGCCATCAAATTCTTTCCCCAGTGTTCATGCATGTGAGGTTCATGCATGAGAGGTTCCAACCCGCTCCCTGTCCTTATCGCTCTAGGGTATTAAGATCTTGTTCAGGCCACTCACAATTGGCAGGTCTTGGTAAATGCAATATTGTTCCCCAGGCCTCATGCCCTTTCCTCCTAGATAAGCTCAGGAGGTAAAAGAAAAAGAGGTCATCCTTGGTAAAATATCGATCAAGAAAAAAGCTATCCACAAGAACCAGGAAAACTTTGACCTAATCTACATCCCGATCTGGGTTCGAACTTCTTTGGTTCTAGCCATTTTCGCACAATATTCCAGGGAACAACTGCGCCCTTGACTGATGCATGTTAACTTGAAGGTGTATAAATATTCCACAAGCATACATGTGTACACCCGTGGGCTCTCTCCCCATGGATGGGAACCTTTTCAGCCGTCCCGATCACACAGTAACCCTGTTCTGAAGACATAACCCCAGGAAGGAGGTGACACACAGCGAGGGGCACAGAAATGAGTGTTGTGGCCCCACCCACTGTGTTAACACAATCACTGGTGCCTTCATGACTACAAACTGTAAGCACATAGGCTCAGTCCCTGTGACTGAGAAGATACAAAAAATCAGGTGATCTGGACATTATACAGTTACAACATAGCTGCTGTGCTCGCCTATGGAATGGCCTTCCCAAGGAGGTCAGGAAAGTGTCCCGCTCTCCTGGCCTTCCACAAATGATGCAAAACCAAGCTATTCCAGAGGGCTTTTCTGCACAGGTAATAGTTGCACTGCACAAAAGGGTTCACAAACTGGGTAAATGGCTGAGGGCGGTCCATACTGCTGCATGTAGTTTATTGTTAAGTAGGATCCTACCATGTAATTTCTGTGCCATTTAATGTGTTGTGTCAATAGTTCTGCTGTGCTTCAGTTCTTTCTGGTGGTTCCAGACTTATGCAGTCCTCATGCATTGTTTATTGAATGTCCCCCTTTTTTTTTGCATTTTTGCATTTGTGTGTGTGTGTGTGTGCCTGTGCCTTGAAGTCATGGCGACTTCTGGCGACTCCTACTGGGGCATGGAGGACGTTCAGAGAGGTGGCTGGATAGCCTGCCTCTAGCCTCCCAGCCCTGGTATTCTCTGGAGGTCTCCCTGACGGCGCAATTGAAGCGTGGCGATAAAGTCCACAACACAGTGCTGGCTAGTGCTCAAATATACAGTGGTTTATTTACATCAAAGTATTTACAGTCCATATATAGCACTGGTAGATTCTCCACACAAACAGACAGAATGCTACGCGGCAAATGATAATCCAGAGAGAGAATGCACAGTCTAATAGCACTGAATATATACTTGCAATCACCAATCAGAACACAGTGCTGAGTCACTGTGACTCCAGTAAAGCTGATGCAATCTTATCAGGTGACCTGTACACATGATCCCTCTGCTGTCACTTTTAGATCAAAGATGATCTACCTATGCTTTACCTGAGCTTTACCTGAGCTGTCATCTTGCCTGCATTACAATATAGTATGCTGACACTCCCATCCAAATACTTGCCAGGGTTGGTGCTACTTAGCTTCCGAGATCTGATGAGTTGGGCTTGCCTGGGCTATGCAGGTCAGGGCATTGAAAGTCCCATTTTGTCGATTGTACTGGCTCGCTATGTGCAATCTACCTTGAGTCCCTATGAGAAAGGCAGGCTATAAATAATGTAAATAAATAGATAAAAAGCCATGATCACATGTAGCCAGGGGGTGGGGCCAATATGTTCTCTCCAACAATGTTCATATCTGGGGGTGGAGCCATCATGCCTGCTCCCGATCTATGCATGTTGTCTTCTTCCTAGATGTGTCTCGTGAAGAGGGCTTGAGAGCTTACTACACAGGTACACTGTATTGGACCTTTACCCATCTCCAAGCGAGGGCACCTCAGCTTGGCAGGGGGTGGGCAGAGTGCGTCCCCTTCCTCCCCTTCCCCATTCTGTTCAGCCTCCCCGGGAACCTTGTGTGAAAAGGGCTTGCAACGCCTTCCGAATGAACCTCAGCAGAGCTTTAAGCAGTCTGTGCCCTGCTGACTCACAGTTCCGAATCTGCTGCAAAGCTGCTCCGAAATCAGCTCGCTGAAATCGCAGCAAGACACGGCAGTCTTTACTTCCCCCGAGGGAAACAAGTGTGAGAATGAAACACTTCCCCTTTTTCTGAATGCCATCAATCAGTGCTTATGTTATGACTGTAAGAGAAAGGTATTTGGCTATCTCTGGGAGAATGTGAGGACTTGATCCAAAGGGAAGGAGACATTTTTCTTATTAAGATTTGCTACAGGAAATAATAAATGATAATCTCCTGTAAGCAAAATGATGCCCATGGCATCAGAAAACATAATCTAAAATATTCTTCCTTACCTAAAGTCTCAGCATCACAGCTGGGCATGGATTTAAGCTTGCACCTCCCACCTTCAGATAGTACAGTCTGTGACACAATGCTGTGGACATTCACAACAGACTATAAGGAGGGGGAGCAAGGAGATAACTGGGCTGATGATGTCTCTGTGCATGTGTGTGTGTGTAAGGGCCATCAAGTCTCAGCCCAACTTATGGCAAGTCCATCGAGTTTTCAAGGCAAGAAGGGAACAGAGGTGCTGTGCCATCGCCCCTCTCTGCATAACAGCCCTGGACTTTCTTAGTGGTCCCTCATCCAAACTGCTTGGTGGTCTCCCACTAACCAGAGTCAACCTTGCTTAGCTTCCAAGATCTGATGAAAATGGGCTATACCAAACAAGATTTTACACATTTGGATAGCCCACATCAAGGGGTCTCCAACCTTCTGAGCCTGCAAGTACCGGTGAAATTCATGACACAAGGTGGTGGGCACAACTACAAGATGGCTGCTGTGGGAAGCAAAGTCAACCACAAAATGCCAGGGAGTGAAGTTATGTAGAACTCTTATAGTAACGGTCAAACATTTCCGGAAGAAGCTCTGTTTAACAGGATGCCTTTTAATCAGCACAGCCAATCAGAAGCCCTGGTGGGCAAAAGCCCCTCCTAGCCCCTCCCACTTTCTGGAAACACTTGGCGGGCAGCAAAAAGTTTTTGGCAGGCACCAGGGCACACTGGGAACCCTCGTCTACAGCCATAAGTATGTATACAATGGCCGTGATCTTGAGTAGACTGATTATTCTTTTTACTGGATCTTGTTTTAAGCTGGCCTCTCTTTGTAACACCTCTCTCACCTACTGGGGCAAGTGATACTATAGGAAAATCACCATTTTGGATCATTTTATTTTGTACTGTAATTTTTATGAACTTATACATTGAATGTTAATGTTTTTGTATATTTTATGGCATTATGCCTGGTACATCACCCAGACCAAGCCAAAGAATTAATTTCTGTATCACTCTGTACCAGCATTGTTAAATAAAATTAAAAAAAACCTTTAAAAAATAAATAATTTTTTTTTTAAAAAATCATCATCATCCACCAGCACCCCATGGCCACCACATTCTTGTCCTTTGCAGCCTTTAAGATAAATTCATCAGCTTTATGGATGTACACTTCATGCATCCGATGAAGTGAGCCCTGAGTGACCAAGGCTTATGCTGGAGTAGATTTTCCTGGTCTCTAAAGTTCTTCTGGACCCGTTTTTTGTTATTTTTTGGTTAACGCATCTACCTGTCAGGAATGATCACATCCAACTTGTAATACCAGCCTGGAAACTGATGCATGTAAATGGCAGCTTAGATATGTGGCACCTCAAGCATCTTGCCCAGGGGCGTAGAGTTTTGTAAATTCCAGGAGGGGCTTTTTAGTGCATGCGCGAAGCGCGCTCGCTCGCTGGGGCGATGTTCTCCCCCCCAGGAAACCGCCGCGCCTCCCCGGGCCCTTCCGAGGCCCGCCAGCCGCTGCTGCCGGTGCCTCTCTCCCCCCCCCCCCCCCGCCACTCCTTCCCTCTCCCTCCCTCTTTTCCGGGCGAAATGCCCAGCGGAAGGGCCCAAGGAGGCGCGGCGGCAGGTGCTCCGTTTTGCCAGGGGTGGCTGAGCCCCCCCCTGGGAAATTTCAGGGGTGGCTCGAGCCCTCGAGCCCCCCCCCCCCCGTAGTCTATGCCTATGATCTTGCCTATGTTTTATAAGTCATCATTTTAAGAATGAAGAAACTAGAAGTGGCTATGTTCACTTTGTGTGCATCGCAGTCAGCTACCCAGAGTGCTCCCAGCACCTTCCAGATACCATCTGCAGCAGGAAAACGATTTTGTGGCTGAGGAAAAGACTCCTGTTGACTTTGTCTGCCCTGCCCCCCCTTCCTTGAAGCAGCGCTGCGAAGATGAAGTAGAGTGGCTTAGGCTCTTAAAAGGAAGAAAGAAAGAAGAAAATAACATTAATTTGCCTTAAACTTTTTTTAAAAAACTATATTGGAAATTGCACTTGTTGCCAGTAGGGGTGTCTCGGTATAAATGCTGTTAATAAAATAACACTGCAATTTATTATTACCGTTTTTATCACCATCATCGTTATTTTCGCAGTTTGAAGGCGACATTCGAGTCCTGTACTCGACCACCGTCACGCAGGCGCCCTCTCCAAAGAAAAAACCTTCCAAAGACTTACTGGTGAAACCAGGGGACTCTGTTGATGTTATCAAAAACGTGGATGCTACTAAGGTCCTGTGCAGGAACGAAGAAGGAAAATGTAAGTATAAAAAAAATGTATGAGAATGGCCTTCCCCTCCGCCCTTCTGCTTTCTCTCTGAGTGATGCACAGCTGCAAGGAGGGCTCTGGGAGGGAAGGAGGGGCTGTGGCTCATGGGCAGAGAGAGCGCTTTGCATGCAAAAGGTGGGGCTTGGAGATCCCCTGGCATTATGACTCACCTCTAGCCTGAAGAGATCAGCTCCCCTGGAGAAAATGGCAGCTTGGAAAGGTGGGGCTCCTATTGCATTATATCCTGATCAGGTCCCTCCCTTCTCCCAGCCTCTACCTCCAAACCTCCAGAGCCAGTTTGGTGTAGTGGTTAAGTGCACGGACTGTAATCTGGGCGAACCGTGGTTGATTCCCCACTCCTCCACTTGCACCTGGCTGGATGACCTTGGGCAAGCCATAGTTATGTCAGAACTGTCCTTGAAAAGAGCAGTTTCTGTCAGAGCTCTCTCAGCCCCACCCATCTCACAGGGTGTCTGTTGTGGGGAGGGGAAGGGAAAGGAGATTGTAAGCCGCTCTGAGACTCCGAGTGAAGGGTGGGGTATAAATCCAATCTCCGCCTCCTCCGCCGCCTCCGCCTCCTCCTCCTCTTCTTCTTCTTCTTCTTCTTCTTCCATGAATTTAATAACCTGGAGATGGTAACCCTAAAAGGGGTCCAGGTTCAGTCTCTGGCATCTCCAGATAGCAAGGCCCTTCTTTGTCTGAGACCCAGGAAAGCCTCTATGGAGCCTCATAGACCAATAGCCTGGCTTCGTACACACCAGCTTTATATGTATGGCTAGGCATAGCTAGTTGCAACTGTAATTCCGACCAGGTTTCTTATAGAACATACTGGAACAATTAGTAGGGTTGCCAACCTCCAGGTAGCACCTGGAGATCCCCCGCTATTACAATTGATCTTCAGACTACAGAGATCAGTTCCCCTGGAGAAGATGGCTGTTTTGAAGCGTGGACTCCATGGCATTATACCCTGCTGAGGTCCCACCCCTCCCCAAACCCCACCCTCCCCAGGCTCCACCCTCAGAATCTCCAGGTATTTCCCAGCCCAAGGCTGCCAGTCCAAACAACTGGTTAGAATCCCTAAACTTCTTATGGTTTTTTTTTAATTCCAGAAGGGTAGCTTCATTAGTCTCCGTGCAGCAAAAATTAACAGGAGTCTGGTGGCCTCTTAAAAACTTAAAAGCAAGTGGACATCTGGAGAAGGGGGCTCTACCTTACAAAAGTTTATGCTGGGGGGGAAATGCTGTTGGCTTTGAAGGTGCGGTGGGATTCCGGTTATTTTATGCATCCCTGGTAAGGTCAATTTTCTGTAGCTATTCTTCTCTGCGGAGCACGTCTTTTACAGCAGAATTCAGCAAAATCTCTGCAGAAAGGTTTTGCCATGCTGTCTATGGTCAGTAAAATCATGCTTTGCAGTGCACCAGGCCCATAGCCAGTGGGGGGGAGGGCTGCGGGCGGCGCCTCCTATTGAATCTTCAACGCTCCCCACCCCAATCTTCCCCTTTAAGTCTCTTTTAAGTTGCCACTGCCAACTTGGCACGGATTGCCATTTCCCCTGATGCCTTTGGAATAAGGCTTGAAGGTGGACTTGTCCTCGCTGGGTGGCTCCCCCAGCTGCTTGATGGCACTGGAGGCAGTGCGGCTGCCTAATTCCTTGTCCGAGCCATGGGGGGGCAGTGGCACCCATCACATGGCTCTCTGCCGCCACCCCTGCGCTTGCAGCTGCCACCCCTGCAGAACAGAGAACTGCTGGCCTGACCCCCACCACGGATGCAGGCTAGTGCCATGGGGTCGTCAGGCCCACTGGGCCCCTTCAAAGCGTGCCGTGAAAAGGAGGGACAGCCGGGGATTCTGGAACTTCTTTGTGATTATCAGACACTCACCAGGATTTCTTTTGGGAACCCGAGCCTTCAACAGGTAAATGGCAGAAAAGATGGGGCAGTTTGTGACTGTATGCCAAGTCCCCACCACCACCTTTTTTGGGTATAAAAGTTAACCCCCAACCATGAAATCTTGTGATCTTATTTAATTTAATTAGCACCTGCCCTCCCCCACCCCCGCCCCAAAATTCCTGGCTACGGGGCCGCAGTGCACTTCAGTGCTGCTCGGGAACCTCCAGTCCACTTGGAATTAGGCCAAGGAGAGGGAGGCACACATAACAAGAGTCCTGCATTTTGCTGCAACAGACTATTGTGACTGCTACATTAAAATCTGATATGTTAGTGAGATGCTGCTACTGTCAGAGGACGCAGAAATAGCTGGTGAAGCTAGGTTGGGGTTGGAGATGGAGGTTAATTGATGCTGTGGCTTTGCAGTTCGAGGCCAAAGCATTGATTAACCTTTATCTAGAACGAGTGTTTCCGTATGTATTCCTAGGCTATGAAGCTGGGAGACTCTAGAAATCTCCACAAGGCTTAATGTAGCTCTGGCAATGACTAGCAATAACCCTGACCTAGGTATACTGGGCTGGCCCAATCTCGTCAGATCTCATAAGAACATAGAGCATAAGAGAACATAAGAGAAGCTGATTTTGGATCAGGCCAATGGCCCATCCAGTCCAGCACTCTGTCACACAGTGGCCAAAAACACCAGGTGCCCTCAGGAGGTCCAGCAGTGGGGCCAGGACACTAGCAGCCCTCCCACTGTTGCGCCTCCCCAAGCACCAAGAATACAGAGCATCACTTGCCCCAGACTGAGAACTCCTATCTATACCTCGTGGCTCATAGCCACTGATACACCTCTGTTCCATGAGTTTATCTAATTTCCTCTTGAAGCCGTCCATGCTTGTAGCCGGGCTAAGCAGCAGGGGCAGCCCTCATTAGTACTTGTATGAGAGACCACCAAAGAAGTCTAGGGTTGCTATGCAGAGTCAGGCAATGGCAAACTATCTTTGTTCATCTCTTGCTTTGAAAACCCTATGACGTCACTTCTGTGTGACATCACATTGGGGACTCCCCAATCCCTCCAGTAATGCCCCCCCCAAGTCCCCCACTGGGGACTTTGGAGGACCTGTCAACCCTAAGTGGCAGCCTGAGTGACAGGAGTATGAAGTGGGCTGGTGAGCTTCCTTTCGCCTTAGTTCTTCACACAGCTCTGGTGGGATATGGAAGCACCCCTGTTCCTTGGGGCACAGAGAGTCATGGGTGTTTGGTCACTTCTGCCTTTTAGTCTTGGACCAAAAGCCTTGGATAGTCGAGAGATTCCAGAGGGGTGGTAGCCCTTTCAATCCGCTGCAGCCAAAATGACAAAGAGTCTTACAATAATGGAATAATAGAGTTGGAAGGGACATCCAGGATCCTCTAGTCCAACCCCCTGCACAATGCAGGAAATTAAAAAAAATATTCTGGCACCATTACGACAAACAGACATATTTTGGTGTAAACTGTTGTCAATCAGGGCCTACTTCTTCACATACTTGGGAGAAGACTTTTCTTCCAAGGTTCTGTCCAGTCCAGATGTATGTGACTTCCCCTCCTCTGATGGGGGAAACTACACATTATACAAAATGGCTGTAATGAAACATCAAAGTTTTAAAGGGGGAAAAAATGAAAAGCAGGGGGCCTTAGGCTTTTCAGGCCCAAGTCAGAAACCCTTCTGTGCCATGGAAGCTTGTTGGTTGACCTTGGGCCAACCACACCTTCAGCCTAACCTAGGGTTACCAGATCCCCCCTAACCACCAGCAGGAGATGGTGGGTGTAGGGTTGCCAGATCCAGGTTGGGGAACTTCTGGAGATTTGGGGATGGAGCCTGGGGAGAACTGGGACCTCAGTGGGGTACGATGTAGTAGAGCCCAAAGCGTAGGAATTTATCTCTGTAATCTGGAGATGAGCTGTAATTCCGGGAAATCCCCAAGGTCCCACTTGGAATCTGGCATCCCTATAACCTACTTTACGGGGTTATTGTAAAGATCAAATGATCCAGGGGGAGAAAAGTTTGAGAATCCCAAGGAGAGATCAAGAATATTTGCAAGGTGTGTGGAGAGTATATGTGTGCGTATATGTCTCCGGGGCACATGCTTGTCTTCAGAGAAATTATATATCTTACTCCTCAGAGAAATGCATTTTTCCTGGGTTTGTGGGTGTACTGTTTCCTTTGTCAAGCGCTATCTCCAGACATTTTTCAAATCCTTTGTCTGTTAAAAAAGACATGAATTTTTCACTTTGCTTTGTGGGTAACTCCTAGGAAACCAGCGGAAATACAAACATATTCCTCTTGAGAGTCAAAACATTTAGTTTCTGTGAAGACGAGCACTCCGGTTTGTGACACGTAATAGCTTGGGGTTTTAGAAGAAATAGCCTCATACTTGGTGCACTTTTTGCTCCCTTTTTGTTGGCCACCGCCCCTCTTTTTTTACTCCCTTGAAGCAGGTCACCCACACCCTCATGGAAAACTATTTCACTTCCCCCCCCCCAAAGACATTCTTCGCATTCCTCTGATAGTGAAACTAGTGGTAGAAGCTGCTGTTTGTCCCCCCTACAGAAGAAAGGAGCCAGCTTCACCCTCCCTTTTGAAGGCCTGAACATCTGCCTTGGCAGCTTCCACAGAAATTGTTTGCAGCTGAAGCCATTCATTATTATTCATCATTCTGAATCCCACCCTTTCCCAAAGGCTCATTATGGGTTACAGCATTTGGAAACCAATGAACGAAAACGCTTAACCACCAACCCCTGACCGGCCTTCAGAGCTGCTGATTATTTCTGCTGATGTCAGTTCTGACAGAACCATATGCATCCCATGGTCATTTCAAGGGACTGGTTTTCACATGGCGTTTTCTTTTTAAGTTCAAGGAAACTGTAAAGGGGACTGGGACAGCTAATTGGATCAAGGCATTGGTGCTATGACAGGGTGAAATGTACCTCCCCCCCTTGGATTGTCTTGATCTAATTTATTCCCCTTGAAGTTATCTGGCAGTAGGAGAGAACAAACAGATAACCTGACACAGGGTAGGCAACAGTAACTGTATGTGATATTGTGAATATTCTGTTTCTCTCCAGTTCCCTGGCAACCAAGGTGCTTTTTTGTGTTTGTTTTTTGGTATCTTAAGAGAAGTAGGAGTGAGGGAGTGAGATCCAGGCTTGATTTAACCTCCTTAAACTGAGCTAGGATTATTAATCACTACCGTTAACAGTCAGAGATGGAGTTGTGGTGGGCAACCGATGGCACATGGACAACTGGTAGCCTCAGATGCCGATGTGCAACCACAGAAGATGATCAAGCCAGCTCAGTAGGGTGTTGGATGAGTGTGGCCGCGTGGGTGAGGATGTGTTTCCAGATGTTCATTCACATCAGCCATGCACCCTGGAGGCTGTTTGAGTCTGTGGAACTCTCTTGCGACAAGCATTACTAGACTGTCAGAGCATCCCTAAGAAAACATGTTCCTGGGAGTGAGCTCCATGGGTAGTTCAGAGTAGGCTTCGGAGCACACCTGCTTCGGATGGCACCGTATGTTTCCCCAGAAGATTACAAACTGGCATAACATCTCTGGCCATTCAACTACTCCACCTTAAGCTGGCTGGTGTGGTATAGTGGTTACAGTGTCAGGGTGGGGAGGCCTGTGTTCCAATTTTCCGCTACCATGAATTTCACAGGATGACACTGGGCCAGTTATTCTAACTCAGGGGTGTCAAACATAAGGCCCAGTGGCCGGAACCGGCCCCTTGAGGGCTCTTATGCGGCCTGCAAGCAACTAGTGCAAGGGAAGGGAAGAGGAGACTGCTTGGGCGGAAGTGGGTGGAGCCACTCTGATTGTGGCTTCAACATGGTGGAACAACCTTGTCTGCAGCAGTCAAGCTGCGTGGGAGCATCTGCCCAGTGCTGCGCCACTGGGTCTCCAGTCTGCCCATGCAGGTTTTCCTCTGTACCCTGCCCATCGCCCCCCACGAGGTATTACAGTAAGGACACACCAATTTGGAGCTTACCAGCTGCAGTCCTTTATATGGTTTATATCTCTGGTACCTGACATTACATTTTATGGCACACATGGCCCGGCCTGACAAATTGACATTTGTGCCAAATCTGGCCCTCATAACAAATGAGTTTGACATCTTTGTTCTAACTCAGTCTCACATACCTCATAAGATTGTTATGAAGACACAATGCGAGGTTATCAGATGTGCCACCTGGAGCTCTTTGGGTAAATATAGATTAAGGACCTCTGTGTATCTCTTCGGGTTTCACCTTTCCATCAGTCTAGAGCAGTGAATTTAAAGCTGAGAGGCCTTAGGCATAAAAATCTCAACATTTTCTGGTCGATTTAGCTCTTTGCATGCTAATAGTATTGCAACAACTACTTTACTTCAAACAAACCTTAATATCGGTTGTATTTATGGGAACTGTCAACTTAGACTTGAGACAAAAAAATCCCCTTTAAACAACATGATGTTGAGTGGCCTTGGCACTGAAAATCGATAATTTGCTCTAACAGGCTTGCTAATGGCAAAGATTGTCTTTGTGCGAGACAGGAAAGGGGAATAGAATCACTAGATATGAGCTCATTTCCCCAGGAGAATTGTAGTAAAAATTGTGGTATTGTCCCTCATTGAAGGGGAAGCCTTTCTGCCTTGAAATGAATTACAGGAACTCATGTTTCAAAGGCCACCAAGGGAGTTATATGATCAGGTTCCGAATGGTTGCCTTGCAGTTTTTAAAATGCTACTGCGAGGAAGGAAAGTGCTATTCATTATTCTCTTATTCAGAAGGGAAACTGAGTCACAAAGGCTACAATGCACAAGCCAAAGTCAGGTTGCCAATTCTGGCAGCTCTGGGGTATGTAATCTTGCCAAAGAGGCAACAGCCTTTCTAGAATTTGAACATCAAACCCAGATTTTATTTGTGCATAAAAGTAGTGGGGACATTAGCCCTGAACACACGTTATAGTGAGTATACACACATCCTGCATGTACATATGCATATCAGTTGGTAAGGAAAAGCCAATGCATGTTCACTTTACAAATGAAAATGGGAACCAGGTTTTGGATGAATGTGCAGATTCAGTCACACATTCGGCTTTGCATGCATTGAATGTAACATGCGAATTACTCAATGCATGTATAAAATAAAAATCAAGTGTGCACTGTACACAGATTGTATGTACTTCCACTGTCACTTGTTTAACGTCACTACACTGTGATATCCCATCCCATGTAATGCGGGGGAGGCAGCCTTGCTGTAGGAAGTTAGCACGTTGACTGGCTTGCAAAAAAGATCACAGAAGATGTGCGCTCGAGTGCTAGAGCGGCAGGGCACAGAGCCACCAGAGAAATTTAAAAAGGCAAGAAAAATACCAAACCAAACAGAAAGGGTTTGGTATTTCTAGAGCTTATGGGCTGGGTATGGAATACTCATGGTGGTCATTTATTTATTTACTTACTTTAATTTTAGCCTGCCTTTCTCACCAAAACTCAAGCCAGATTAAACATATATATTGAATTTATATATATATTCAGTTAGACAGCATAAGACATCCAATAAACAATGCAATAGAACTCAGGTTACAGTATTAGAAAGGGAAACAGAAAAATGTCTAAGGCATACAATACATAAAGAATGCAGAAAGTGGATTACAAAGGTAGAAGGCACTGCTGCAGAAGAAAACAAGATTATAATGGAATAAATTGCAATAGATTACAAGACTGTCCCCTTATAAGAGCGACTTTTACAGAATGTCACCATATTGATTGCTGTTTGTCCTGAACATTCTTTTCCTATAGGCAATTTTATTTTTGTGCTTAGATTTAAGAGCTCTACAATCTTGACTTTCAATGTTTGCATAATCATCAAGAGGATGTTGTGAGGAGCGGTGAACATTTTGATGTTCATCGCTTTTTGTTTGTCTCAAAAGACTGCTTGAGTGCTCCTTGTTTCAATAGTACATCACTATAAAAACCTGCAATAATAAAAAGGGCAAAGGAAAGGGTTCTGATACTGAAAGGGGCTTGCGCCAATGACAGCTGTGAAACCAACTTTTACACACTACTCGCCTTCCTCGTAGACCCTAACTCCTTATTTAAAAAATATTTTCACATTGATAAAATATTGTGCTTTGTTTTGTTTTGTTTTTAAATTTTATTGATTTTACCTATTTTCTACTTCTACAACGCTACAAAACTAAGCTACATATACCTTATACAGAGAGTACTTTATGAAATGCTTAATTGTATCAAGTTATTAATAAAAAATTAAGAAGCATAAGTAAGACCATGGTTTACAGCTTATTACTTTGTTAATGTTTCAACTGAGAAAGCTATTTGGCAGGTATGCATACTTTGAAGAAAAACGCTTAACAATACATTTTATAAGTCACATTAGTGCATATGCTTAATATAACATTTTAAAACAATCATTTCTTCTTTTGTCCTCTTCTTGTTTTTAGTGTCTCAACTTGTATTTTTGGGGCTGCTGCTCCTTTTTCCGAGTCAGATTCTTCTTCACTTTTTGAACTGTCAAAACCGTACATACTTTCTTGCGAAGCCAGTGAACCATCTGATTCTCTTCCTGTTTTCTTTTCCTTGCTTTTTTCCAGAAATTTTTTCGCTTGGTCAACAGAGTCAATTTTATATTTCTTATCTTTGATGTTGAAGCTTAGTCCCTCTGGAGTATTCCAACGATATGTAATAGATTCAGACTGAAGCCAGGTTGTTAGTTTTCTGTAGGCTTTTCTTCTTTTCCTTATTTCAAATGGAATGTCCTTCATAACTTTCACTTCTTCTTCTTAGATCTTCAGAACCGTCTTATTTGTGGTTTTTAAAACCACATTTCTTGTCGATTTTTTGGAGAACCTTATCATGATTTCACCAGGCAGGTTATTCTTTTTAATATAATCTGGATAGGTCCTATAAACCATATCCATGTCGCTTTTTAGAGTTTCTGCTTTTAAACCTGTTACTGGTTCCAACGCTTCACTCAGCAAGCTTTTAAGGTCTTCTCCTTTCTTCTCTGGCACATTCTGAAGTCTTAGGAAGAAACTTGCACGTTCCATCTGTAGTTTTAGAAGTTGGTCATGATGAAGAGCCTTGTCTTTCTCTGCTTTTTGTAATCTTGAGTCTTGATTTTTTACTGATGTTTTAAGCTCCATGAGGTCCCGCTGCAACTTTTCTGTAGTTTTATTCGACTCTTTTAATTCCAGCTGCATTTTGTCCATCTTCGTGTTAAGAGACGTCATTTGGTCCACTAGAGGTCGCAATAGCGAGGAGAAAATTGTAGTCATCTCTGTGGTATCAACCTTTGAACTCGGAGCTGAACTTCCTAATTTGGGGGAAGGTTTCGGTTTCCCCGCCATTGTTGAGTCCGCTGTATTGTTTACAGTTAGATAAGGTGGACAGAAGGAACGATTTCTCAACCAGCACTTATATCATTTTAAAGTTTATATCTTCAAGTACACGATCCTGCCTTCTAGCAGTCCGTACAAGCTTTTAGTCCTCAGTAACGCCGTGTAAGGAGCCTCGTAAGTACGCCGATACAAATAGGAGAGGGGGGGGATTTCCTCCACCCACCGCGTTCCTGCTTGATTCTGCTTTATTTAACTTCGAGACTCACAATTTCACCTTGCGTATCTGGGAGCTTCTGCTTCCTTCGCTTCATACTCTCTGCTGCTTCTGGGTTTGCGCTGTAGCCATTACGGCTTCCAAGGCGGGGAAACCTATGGGGGTGATGAGAGGAGTCTCAAACCCGTGATCGCCACCGGCGGGAGAGGTCTCCTCCGTGCCACCCCAGGCAGAGCCCCCTCACTGGGGTCTCTGGGGGTCCGGCACCAGTCCTGGACCCCTTCTTCCCGCCTGGCACGGATCGCCTCTCCCGCTGGTGCGGTGAGAGGCGTCCGCCATTCTTCGCAAAGCTTCCAGAAGATAAAATATTGTGCTTTGAATGCTGGGAAAATGCATTTGCTCAGCAACAAATGCACTAACTGGGGTGAGGGCAGTGAATTTTCCGGAAGCAACTGAGTAGCAAACTAATTTTCCAACAAAATGAGTAACCTGGAACAATCATAATAAAATAATTTTTAAAAATCTTAAAACCTGTGTTCACATGTTATGCTTCAGCATGCAGTATCTCATGTATTCTCAACAAAGTAGTGTACCCTAGAGTGCAGAGTATGACCCCATTCTGAGAGTTGCTGTAAGTGTAAAATGTGAGTGAGGCACAAGCATTAGACAATTATTTTGGTAAGTGTTTGCATCACCCTGCTAGGTCAGTCATGTGACACATTAAGGGACAGGTCCATCAATGGCTACTAGCCATGATGACATATGAAACTGCCTGAAACTGAATCAGACCAGTGGTCCATCAAGGCTGGTATTGTCAGATGGACAGCAGCTCTTCAGGGTCTTAGGCTGAGGTCTTTCATGTCATCTACCAACTGGCCCTTATAACTGGAGACATTGGGGATTGAACCTGGGACCTTCTGCATGCAAAGCAGAGGCTCTTCCACTGAGCCACAGCCCATCAGCTCTGACCAAAGCCTTGTGCCAATCAATGGGCTTTTCTGTATTCTCAGTTTCCTCTCTTGTAGGTTTCTGGGGTTTTTTTGGGGGGGGGGTTTGTTGTTGTTGTTTTGCATATGCTTTGCTCCCTCTAGTGGTCAATTCAACATTTCATCAAGTTATGTCCAGCATAAAAACCTGCAGTTTAAATCTGCAGGGATATATATCAGACATAACCTGATGTCATATCAAATCGTCCACTAGGGAGAGCAAAATACATGTGGAACAGACACCCCCCCCCCCCAAGAAACAGGCACCTATAAGTGAGAAAATTGAGAATGTAGAAAAGCTCAGTGGGAGACCACCTATTGAAGGGTAAGTGCACACATCCTTGTTCACCCTGTGGCGACCACATCATCAAATAATGACTGTCACTTGCGAAGGAACCACTGTAGAGTCAACAGCACATACTGAGCTTTCATGATCATGATAGCTGTATAAGGAGGAAGTTCACATGTAAAACTGAGTCATTCCCAATGCAAGTCTATGCAGTTATACCATTCTTAGTCCATTGAAGTCAATGAGCTTAGAAGGCTATAACTCCATTTAGGATTGCGCTGTAAGTGATGAAACACGGATAACCACACATGTAGCATCAGATCTAGCAGTAAAAATTAGAAATAAAATTCTTAGTACATGGGAATCAGGCATTAACTGGTTTTTACTCAATTTGCAGTGCTGTCCAAAGAAGAGTTACATCCTTTTAAGGCTATTGACTTCAGCTGACTTAGGAGGGTGTAACTTGGATTTGTGCACATAAATAATGCATATGCCTTACACAGACCTACATTCATGGCCTTGATTCCTGCCAAATCCCAACAAATTTCATAGGGTCAGGATTGCATCCAAACATGTCATTTGGGGGTTATATGGTATGTTGCTTCTTTCTGTCTGATGGTTTTCTCTAAGCTGAGAAGAGATGTGGCAACTTAAGCTGAATATAAATATGTACGCATTTCATTTTACAGATGGCTATGTTCTCAAAAGCTGCTTATTGAATGAGTAAGTGCTATCTTTTTAAACAAAATCTTGAAGCTTCTTATATTACAGACTCTTTCCCAAGGCTTGTTGAAACAACAGTTTCTGACCGATTCCGCAAAAGCAGTTGTTCCACGCTCGGCCTCCCGTTTCCTCCGGTTGTACTGCTCAATTTCCCACTATTTGCTGCACAGCCGCATTTTGACCCGCATCTCCCCCGATTTCCCCTGCATCTTCTTGATCCTTATTTTTTAGGATCAAGAAGACGTGGGGGAAACTGGGGGGAGATGCGGGTCAAAATGTCCCCACGCAGCAAATAGTGGGAAATTGAGCATTACAACCGGGGAAAACAGGAGACTGAGGGCGAAACAACTGCTTTTGCAGAATAGGTCTCTGTATTTAAGGTTTGGTCCACAAATGATTCTTTCCCCCTATAAAATGCTTTTTAAGAATCTGTTTTTTAATTGAAATTCTTGCGAGCAAATGTATTTCTCCAGAGACAAATGTGCTTTATAGAAACCACTTTTGACAAGGAAATGGTTGTCTGTGGCTAGTCTTCACATTCAGCGTTTTAATGGGTTTAGTGGTAACAGGTGTAATCCATCTGGTATTGAACTATCCACTGGCTGTGCACACGGGCTTTATACTCAGGCAGTTCCTGCCTAATGGAATTAACGCAGGAAAACTTGTCAGTGGTTTGTGCTGAGCCTCTTATATCTTCCTATGTTTTACCTTCAGAAATATCCTTTCTAATATTTGAATGGCTTCTAAACCACATACCTGTGCTTAGGGTCTACAGTTCTAATTTGGGAGTAAATCCTATTGGTACTTTCCCCCAAGTAAACACCCACAGAACAATTCTTCAAACTGTGCTACCAAAATTTAGAATCTACTTAGAGTAATACATAGGAAAGTAACTAAAGGTTTTGTTTTTTGTCTCTGTTTTCAGGGATGAAGAAATCTACGACGATATCGCTGAAGGTAAGTTACACTTTTCAAAACTATTATAATAACTGGACACGAAATAAACTGAAGGCCTTGAAGATTTGTTTTTATTTACAGTATGTAGGCCACTGTCCAAATGCAATAATGATGTTTTCTTTTCCTTTTGCTCTGTAGACTGCATATATGACAATGATTAACTGCAGCTTTCATCCAACGTGGACGTCATCTTTTCTGAAGCTCCAGCAGGTTGATCCCAGAGTTACACCAGAGATCTCTGTTTCCAAAAAAACAAGACAGATCTCTCAGTGGAGGCATGAGCAGGTTGCTGGACTATAACCCTGCTTTTCTTGATTGTGCCCAAGAAGTAGACCTCTAAACCGTTTCCCTAACCAGTCAATACAGAGTAGGAAACTGATAAATAATTGAGGGTAACCATCTGGTTTTCCTTTCGTAAACTGTTTCTTTTACTCAGGGTATACTCTCAGACATCCCACAGATGAAATTCAAGGGTTTTGTGTTATTTGTAACACTCCTGTTGTCACACCAATGATCACTGCATGAGGCATAAGGCGCACAAACACAAATCCACCCCATTTTACCTCTTCATAACTGCTTGTTTATTGTTCAATAGTGTGTCCTGGTTTCTGAAGGAGATTGTAACTGTTTTGTTTCATTTTGTTTTCGTTCTTTTTTAAAAAAAAAAAATACTATTTTGTCATACAATGGATTTGGTTGTACTTTTGAATAGTGAACGGTAAGCATTCCTGTGGTCAGTTCGGAGTGAAGTCATGCAAAACAAGTCAGCCGGGCATTGGTTCGAATTGTGGCTCCATTAACTCGTTTTCAGCGGAGCTCTTCTGACTGTCAATGAGAAGAAACTGCAGCCACCACTGTCAGGTGCTGTTGGGGTTCAGACCCCAAACATGGGGCCAGCAGCTCTAGAACCTTGCTCTATCCCCTGTCAGAGCTAGGGAAGTATCTAGTTCAACCTCCTCTACAGCCCCGTATTCTCTTCAAGATGGCCAGCAGAAGAAGCGGTTTGGCCTTGAGCTGCAAAAGAACCAACTGACTGGAAGGGCTAATCAGATCTGGCCTAGAAGTAGGGTTGCCATCCTCCAGGTGGGGCCTGCCTGCTATTATAACTGACCTCTAGACAGTAAAGGTCAGTTCCCCTGGAAGAAATGGCAGCCTTGGAGGGTGTCCATTTTACCCCACTGAGGTCCCTGTCCTCCCCAGGCCCCAAATTTTCAGCATTTCCCATCCCGGATCTGGCAGCCCACCCCCCCACCCCCAGCTGATGGCCAGTGGGGAGCTGGCAACTAAGGCTGCCAGCCTCCAGGTGGGGCCTGGAGATCTCCCACTTTTACAACTGATCTCCAGCTGACGGAGGTCAGCTCCCCTGGAGAAAATGGCTGCTTTGAAGGGTGGACGGGTGGACTCTATCTCTATGGCATTGTACCATGCTGAGGCCCCTCCCCTCCATAAACCCCATCCTCTCCTGGCTCCACCCCCAAAGCCTCCAGGTTTTTTCCAACCCAGACCTGGCAACCCTACTAGTAACCCTGCCTGGAAGTATAAAGCTGCTGACTCCACACTGTACCCTCTGTCTAAGCAACTGCTTTGTAACATTAAAACTGAGCTAAGACTATAAATCTTGATCTCTGGATATTTATCATGCTAATACCTGCCCTTTCCATGGAGCTGACCTTTGATCCCCCACCTTGATATTGTTCTTGCTTCACCCTATGGCCCAAGCTTGACTTGAACCTTGTAGCCTTCCTAAGCCACTGCATACTTCAGCACCTGAGCCACCTGGCTTAAACAGCAGCTGCAGCATTGTGGGCCCAAAAGACTGCTGGGAAAATGTAGTTTACAGGGAATGGGAGAATTCTCTCAGGCTTGATTCAGATTTTGGGACCACCTTGCCAGCTCCAGTTTGTGGTTCCTCCAACCCTCTTATCTGGTGGCTCCTGCTGCTGCTGCTGCTGCTCTATCACTCCCAGAATATGGAGATTTCACGGTGTTCCTGGAATGCTGACATAGCAGCATTCTAGGCACTGAGGATAGGGGGGAGAGAGAAAATGTAATAATGGTGCCAACTTACTATCAGGTGCAAGGGAGAAGTTCTTCTCTGGTTCAGTATAATCCAAACTGTAGAAGAATGAGGTGGGGCATAATATTCATATCAAAAATAAGTTAAGCATTGCAAGATGCTGAGGTTTGTAGGACAACCCATGGAATTACAGACTTCAGTGACATTGCTGGTAGTTTCCCCGATCACTTGGGGCTTAGGGACCCTGGGGAACCTGGAGATTCTGATGTCCTTGATGCTGCTGTGCATACCCACAGAAGCATCCTCAGCTCCATAGTTAATGGGAACTGTAGCTTCTCTGGTCGAGGGACCCAGTAGCTGGTCTCGGCACTGGCAATGCTGCTACTGTCTAATGAAAGGCAGCATCAGCAGCCCTTCTGATTACCATTGCCACCCCCAGATTGCATTTCAACAGGAAAGGAAAAGTTAATACTGGACCTAAAGCTGAGCTAGTCATGAACTGAGTCCAAAGTTCAGAGAAGGTAAGGCTCCACTCATAATCAGCATGGAAGTTTTGAACTCCAAACTCTAGCTGTATCATTACTTCGTGTAGATCAGCCTCAATTCAAACACATCCAACAGCTTTTACTATCTGGACTGTGGAGCGGCACTCTGTTTGCAATAAGTGCATGCATGTGCACTGGTCTCATGTACAGATTCCCTGTGTCTTTTTAAAATAGATTTAACTTATAGAAATAGGACATGGAAATTACCTGTGTGCAAATGAATCCCATTTTTAAAAAACAGCCTCAGTAGTCTTCCAAAGGCAAAACGGGGGAGATAAAGACAAAAAGATTCTCCGGGGCAGGTACTAAATATGAACAGCCCCCAATAAATAGGTATAATATATGCAAAAACCTTTCTGCTTTGACCTACACAGCCGCATACCCTCTCTCTCCCTTTGATCTGTCTCTTCCCCCAAAGTAAAAATAACAAGTGCTTTGAAGGGACTTTTTTACTATTAAAAATTTCAGATGCCCTTGGGAAGGTTAGCATGTGGTTGTCTTGACTGAAGGAGCTCTAAAGTGGAATATCAAGGACTCTCCACCTGCCTATATCAATTGTAGGGCATGAAAAACAGCTTTCACGATTGCTGAAGGCTGCCCTTGCATACAATCATTGTGCATATTGTTTGGTACTTTGCAGGGAAGATTCCCATTCAAGTATAGTTTATTCAGCTGGTAACACCAGGTTTCTTGTGGTGACAATGAATGCTGAAGGCTCCATGATATATTCCAAATGACATTATGGTTTCAAGACTACATGGGCAGGCACAGGTGCACCCACGCAGAGCTCTGTCAGTTAATCAACCAAAACGCAGGTGCACTATCCAGGAGAAGATGTAGCAGAGACAGACGAAATCCAAGTTCCCAGATGCTGATCAGCATCACTGCTGATTTATTTGAGGAAGGACCAAGGCTAAGCAGTAGAGCATCTGCGAGGCATGCGGACTGTCTCGGGTTCAAAGCCTGGCATCTTGAGTTAAAAGGGATTAGGTAGCAGGTGTTGTGAAAGACCTCTTCCTGAGATCAGGGGAAATCACTGCCAGTCCGAGTTGACAGTACTGATCTTGCTGAACCAATGGTTTAATCCAATAGAAGGCAACTTCATGTGTTTATACATGTGCATGACCAGGTTTCTATTCATACACAGTTGTAAGCTGCTGTACCTGATTTGGGACCACACACTCAGAACGTGTTTGCAAGTATAATGTTCTGCTATCTAGGAGTATGTGTGCAGATGCCCATACTGGGATCAAGGGGTGGGTTCTCTGACACATAACCAAGAAAAAATGTTTTGCAGAAATTATGTTATTGTATAACGGCAATCAGTTGACGAAAGTTGCTGTGTATTGTTCTTGTGTTTTTAATTAAGCAAATCATAAATGTAATTTATGTATCGTCAAACATGGTTTTCATTTCATGCACTGTATCCTAAGATATTAGCTCTCTGAAACCTTTGACTAAGCTATAGTAAGCACATTGTTATCCAACAGTTTTTAGGAATTAGTTCTGTGTTTTTATTCTCCATAGATTTCCCCCCCCCCCAACAAAAAAAATGTCTGATGATCTGGGAAACATTAAAGGTCTTATGGGTTTTCTAATCTTTAGCAACCTGCTTATGGATTTCTTTGCTTCTAGAGACATGTCCTTACCATGTTGTCCCAATTGCTTCATCTAGCACGGGGGTGTCAAACTCATTTGTTACGAGGGCCGGATCTGACATAAATGAGACTTTGTAGGGCCAGGCTGTGTGTGTCATAAAATGTCAGGTAGCAGAGATATTAATTTTATAAAAGACCCGATAAACACAACTTTTTTTTAAAAAAAAACTTAAAATACAAACTTGCTTGAAACAGTAACGCTCTTGCCATATTTTGTTTATGTAGCAGTCTTTTGTAACTGACCCTCCCAACCCCCCCACTGCTGGACCTCCTGAGGGCACCTGGTGTTTTTGGCCACTGTGTGACAGAGTGTTGGACTGGATGGGCTACTGGCCTGATCCAACACTGGCTTCTCTTATGTTCTTATGTTTCCCCCCGCCCCCCCAGCCTTAAAAGATGCCTACCTAAAATGGAAAGGTGGGGGGGGATAGTGGAATTGAACAACAACAAAAAATGGTTCTTCTGGACCCATCTTTCACCAAATGATTAATAGAACAAATTTAGAGTCCAGTGGCACCTTTAAGACCAGCAAAGTTTTATTTAAGGTATCAGCTTTTGTGTGCAAAGCACCCTTTGTCAAATACATTGGAAAGGAAGTATTTGACGAAGTGTGCATGCACATGAAAGCTCGTACCTTGAATAAACCTTTGCTGGTCTTAAAGGTGCCACTGGACTCTACATTTGTTCTGCTGCTTCAGACCAACATGGCTGACCACCTGGAACAAATGATTAATAGTTAATCATAGAGCCTTTCTGATGTTATATGTGTTCACCATCTATGCCAGGGGTGGGCAAACTGTGGCTTGGGAGCCACATGCGGCTCTTTCACATATATTATGTGGTTCCCGGCAGGGCGGCTGGGGAAGCTAAATATCATTAGCAAACAAATATCATTGGACAACTTAATATCATTATCAATATCTGCTTTTACCCCTTTTGTTATTATTTTTGGCAGTCTCATTTAATGTTACTAAAAAGCAAATTTGCTTATTTTCCAATAAAAGCAAGCAGGTAATATTTGTTTATGTCTTGTGGCTCTCAAACATCTGATGTTTATTCTATGCGGCTCTTACGCTGAGCAAGTTTGCCCACCCATGATCTACGCAAATTCATATCTCCCCCTGCCCACTTACTCTCTTGCTAGATTTAGGACCCCTTCTCTACATATATGAATCAACTAAAATAACTGGAGACCAACCCTAGTTTTTCAAGTGAGTTGAAAGTAGACTAAGAGAGGCTTCATCTCCCCTGCACGCATATTTGTTTTGTCCCACTGCAGGGATATCCAAAAAGGTGTACAAACTTTGAGGATGAAGCTGCATTTGGAGCGCACTCACTATATGTTGTTCCTGTATTCAGTATTCTCCCCTGCGTTGCGCTTAGAGGAAACTGATTCAGCACATTCATAGGCAGAACATCACTGCACACTTACGCTGATTGATTGGGGACTTGCAGTGTCATGAACTCACCTTCTCCCTTACCTGTGAACAGCTTTTCAACTCTGTAAGATTTTAGTGTTAAATGACAACGACCAGGGCTTTTTTTGTAGAAAAAGCCCAGCAGGTACTCATTAGCATAATAGGCCACACCCAACAGCAGAAACATATTAGCATATTAAGCCACACCCCAGACAGCGCAGTTCCCTCCCAGGACTGGCTTCCCCAGGTGCCCTGTGGCTTGCAGGGCACATGGGGAACCCGAGGGGGGGGGGGGAGAGGCAGTTTAAACTTCCTTCCCTCCCTGGATCGGCTTGGCTTCCCCAGGCACCCTGTGGCTTGCGAGATGCCTGGGGAGCCCGAGGGGGGGGGGAGGCTATAGGCACGGCCAACTCAGAAGCCAGCCGGAACTCCATTCCTGTGTGTTCCTGCCCCAAAATAGTCCTGACACAACAAAGACAACAATACAGGGGGAAAAAATTAAATCAGATAAAACTTGAGGTGTTTTTTTAAAATGTAAAGCCAGATAGCCTGCCGAAACCATGGGAGTGCGAATTTAGTCAGTGTTCAGTTTGCTCAAAATTATTAAAGAAATACCATGAAGCTAGGCTTGCTATACACAAGGAAAATCTTAGTGAGCCTTCTTTAAGGCACATCGGTATGCACCCTGGGTCACCACTGGTCAAATGGGCTTTGTAGGTACTGGAAACTTCACAAATCTTGTTCGTCCCCCAATAAAAGTGGGCTGGATAAAAACATCACAAGCAGTGACCAGTTTAAGGTATTTCGTGGCCCCAAGCAAGGCACCGCTCAGATCCTGCTGGCAGTGATGTGGGTCCAGGAAGTGATGCTTGGGTCCAGGAAGTGACACTTGCCTCCGCCTGGAATGCCAATGACTTACAGCAAATCAAAGCACTGCAATGGTGTAGTAGTTCAAGTGGTGGACTACGGTCTGGGAGACCGAGGTTTGAATCACTACTCTGCCGCGGAAACTTGCTGGGTGACATTGGGCCAGTCACAGCCACACGCTCTCAACCAGACCCATTTTACAGGCTTCTTCGGAATATAAAGTGGAGGAGAGAATGATGTAAAATGCTTTAGGTCTTCATTGGGAGAAAAGGCAGGCTATAAATGAAAAAATAAAAATAAATTTCTTGAGTTTGGGGGGGGGGGGGCGCAGTGGGCTTGGCTAGAGAACCGTCCCTGGCAATGAGCTCCTTTTTTCAAACAGCCTTCAGTTATCTGAAGAAATGAATGTCTGCATATTTTAGCTGCCATGACTCTGTTCTGGTAAGCGTGAAAACAGTTTCATTACTGTACTCAGGCAAAAAAATATATTCTGAGCGTAAACAGGAAGCAGATAGATGTTTTTCAAAGAAAAGCCAGTCACTTTTCAGAGTAAAACCACACCCTCAGAAGTGTGAAACTTTGCACATACTATTATACATTGAAGTTGTGGACTGAATTTGATAGTTTCAATGTGTTTTAAATGCTACATCTCACGCAGCTTTTAATCTGTTTTTTTTTTAAAAAACTAGATAGCCATTTGTAATATATGATAACCATTTAAGCTTATAAATACCTGAGCTACACTGCAATTAATGAACCTACAGATGCCAGGAGCTAGAGGTCCCACACACCCCGTCAGACAACAAAGATCTCGTGCACTGATTGTGAGAGCAGGGCAATTGTCCCCCAAAGGCACACAATGCAGAAAATCTTGTAAAGCATTCTTTCCAAAGTCCACTCGCAAATCTTAAGGATCACAGTGGTTCATGTGGGAGAAAGCTTTCCTACAGTGTTTCGAAACCTCGGTAGCTATGGGCTGTAACAGTTCTGATAAGGGTTAAGTATAATGAACACTCATTTCAGCTACTGACTGAGCTGTGTTGCTATGAAATGCAGATAAACATTCCCCTACTGTATGCAAGTGAAAAGCACGCACACATCCCTGCCAGCATACAGCTTAAAGATATATGGCTATGTGAGATAGACCCGGACACGAAAGATGGAACTACTACATGACGTGTATGAGAGTTATGTGTGTGACAAAGTGGCATGTGAATGCATGCAGATGAAGGGGTACATGTGAGCAATGAGATGTATGCTTGTGATGGAGATGTGGCAGGGAGAGAATAGAATGTCTTTGCAATTCTTTGCCAAGGACTGGCTTTTTCCTCCCTGTTATAACTACTTTATAAAGCTTGGGCAAGGCCAGAGGTGAGCCCATGGCTCCAAGTCTTTGTCTTTGAACCACCCACGGGCAGCCCAAGATGTAGTTGTTGATTGTGTGCATGGTGTACAGGGATTTTAACCTTAGGTTCGTTTGTTCCTCAACAGACCTTGGGCATTCTCCATTGAGGGGCCTGACCTTAACCAACCCCTTCTGAATCAGCAAGGCCACCTTTGTTCCCTGCTTTTTGGAAAGCATGCAAGAGCACTTTTATTCCCTAGAGTGTAATTGCTGAGAAACTATTACTGGGAAGATCTGGCCATAAATTTGCCTATGTTACCTTCAATGCTCCCTCTAAGCTGTGGAGTCTTGTGAGCAAAAATTCTACTTGGTGAGCTGCTGGCATTAAAGTTGTGAGCGAGTGATTTGGCGGCTGCATCAATCAGTTTGCTCTGGAGCCCTCCTTCCTGAGCTAAGACAAAAAGGTGTGAGCCGGAGGCAAAAAAACTGTGAGCTAGCTCACACTAACTCAGCTTAGAGGGAACACTGGTTACCTTCTAACTCTGCTACGCGGCCTGTTTTAAAGTTTTCTCTCAAGGTGCCGTTGCCTGAATGAAACACATGTTCAGTAGCCCCTTAAAACATTATTCACCCTTTTATTTAGTGCATCTTTATCCCAGGAGAGCAGAGCGGTGCACATCTTCATCCCTTTTTACCCTCCTCATAAACAACCCCCTGAATTAGGTTAGGCTGGGAATGTGTGGCTGGCAGCCCAAGGAATCTGAAATTCACTGGAATTCACTGCCACAGGAGGCAGCGGTGGCTACAAGCATGGACGACTTCAAGAAGGAATTGGATAAACATATGGAGCAGAAGTCCATCAGTGGCTATTAGCCACAAGGTACAGATAGGAGCTCTCAGTCTGGGGCAAGTGTGCTCTGTATTCTTGGTGCTTGAGGGGGGGGGGGGGCAAGAGTGGAAGGGCTTCTAGTGTCCTGGCCCCACTGCTGGACCTCCTGAGGGCACCTGGTGTTTTTGACCACTATGTGACATTGTGTTGGACTGGATGAACCACTGGCCCGATCCAGCATCGGCTTCTCTTATGTTCTTATGATGAAATGTGCATGTGCACGCACGTGCAAAAACTGATGCCCATCTTCCTCCCTTTCACCCTCCTCACGAACAACCCCGTGCATTGCATTAGGTGAGGCTGGGAAGAGGTTACTGGCGTGGCGGCCCAAGGAAAGAAGAAGCGTGCGCGGGCATGCACACGAAAACTGACACCCCCCCCCCCCCCCGGGCAAGAAACCAAGTCGGTCGTCTCAAAGATGCCACTGGGCTGGCTCCAAGGTCACCCAGCAGCAGGAGGCTTTCCCGGCAGCGCGGGGATCTCTGCACCGCGGTCTCCTCCCGCCGGGCACGCTCAACCACGGCAGCCAGCCAGCCACATCCCTCCCCTAGCCTGAGCGCGGGGGTGAGTCAGCGCCTCCGGCAGAAAGCCGGCTTCATCGATGCCCCCCAATAAATAAGCCAATGAGAAGCGCGGAAGCCGGGCGGAGCGTGGGCGAGGCGACCCGACCCGGGCTGAGGCGCTCCAGCGGCTTCCCGTTCCCCCCTGCCCGGCACTGGGTGTCGCCCGCCACCTGCCTCAGTCCCCTCCATCCCCTCAGGAGCCTCCAGCGAGCGCGGCGTCGGGAGACCACTGAGAGGAGCAGCAGCGAGCGCGGCGTCGGGAGACCACTGAGAGGAGCAGCAGCAACAGCCGCCGCCGCCGCAGCGCGGCCACCACGACAGCCGGGCGGGCGGTCGGAGCGCCGCGGAGGCGAGGCGAGGCGAGGCGAGGCGGGCAGGCAAAGGCGGCTCGTTGCCCGTCTTCTCGCGAGACCGGGCGAGGTTTCCGGTGTTGTGACTGCGGGGCCGTCAACATGGCGGTGAGCCTCCGCGCCCGCTCGCTGAGGCACCTCCGCATCCGAGGTGAGGAGAAACCCGGGCTTTTTCGGGACGGAGGAGGTGGGGGTGGGACGGGCGCTCTCCCCCTCGCGGCGCCTCGGGCCCTCCGCGGCCTCTTCGCCCGTCTCTAACCTCCTTTTCTCCCTCCTCCCCCCCCCCCTTCTCTCTCTCTCTCTCCCCTCTCACAGGCCGTAACGACAGCGGCGAGGAGAACGTCCCCCTCGATCTCACCCGAGGTAACGGAGGGGCCCCTGCGGAGGAGGGGAGGGGGACCCCGTAGGCAGCGCCGCCCCTCTCGCCCCTGTTTCCCACCCCCCTCCCCGTGCTCGTCTGGGCTCAGTGGTCTCTCCCCCCCCCCCCCCAATTGGGAATCCTCCTCCTTGCCTGGGAGGATGCGGGTGGGAGGGAAGGAGACCCAAAGGTGGGGGTCTCAGCTCCGTCCTGCTCTCCGCGGAGGGGTTCCCATCCCATCCCATCCCGCCCCGTCCCCCAGCCCCGAGCGGGGTTCTATGGCATGAAGCCCCATTGACCCCAGTGCGGGTCTTAATTCCGGGTGTGCAAGCCTGGCTCCCATTCAGTGAGCCTTCTGGATGGACGTGTGTGCCAGGTTGGTCTGTGTGTGCCTCCGGTCCCCTTTGCTGCCTTGTGCCCGGTTTGTGCTTGTGGGGTGAGTGAAGTGGTATAGAGAATGAGAAATGGGCACCGCCGCGACCACCCCCTCCACATGCATTTGCTCCTTTTTATCGCGGGGGGGGGGGGGACACGGAGGAGGCGTTTTACGCTTGTGGGACGAGATAATTCGGCTCTTGGGTTTGAATCGTGGGAAGCCAGCAAGTAGGCAGGCAGCTTGTCAGCCCTTCCTGCCCACCTCCTGGCAAGTGGTGGGATTTTATAAACATGCGGTGTTATAGGGAGATGAGAAACCTATTGCTGAGGCAGAGCCGGGGTGGGGGGGTGTCGTCTGGCTGTGGTGTGTTGTTTCCTGAGGTAGGCTTGACACGGGTAAGGGGGGGGGGGAGTATGATGAGAACAAGCAGCTAATGGTTTACTGGCAGGTATGGTTCTCTCTCCACACACACACACCGACTTGTTTTTGTACAGCTTGCCCTGTTGCGGGTTCATTATTTACCGTCTGCTGGCTGCAGATGGGGCTGTTAACAGCGTTTCGGATTTTTCGCTGTGCTCCTGCATTGATGTAGCCAGCAGTATGTAAATTCCAGCGGCCTTTTCCAATGGCATCCTGTTCCCTCCTACACTCTCGGCTTGCAAATTGATTTCTGTGTTGTCAGTGAACTGCTTGGAAATAGCCGATCACTGCCTGAGCTCCTTAATACTTGTGGAGGAACTCATGCCTCCTTGTCTCCATAGGCACGCTGAATTCTAGCATGACTGGATATAGTCCTTAAGACACAGCAGTAGTATTTTTCCTAACGGTGATATGTTTGAAAGGCCTTTGGATGGTTCCTGTATTTGCTAAAGCAGTTTGCTTCATGTATCCCTTATACAGTCGCGTTTCCTTATTGGGAAAGTACAGCACTTCTTTTAAATAGGCTGTGCATTCACTGTCAAGTGAACTGTATACATTTAAAACCAGTTAGTATGTAGCGGTGTTGGAGTTATTTCTTTGCTTGGTTTTGCTTTTGCAGGTTCAATTATTTGCCCATGGTTACAGTAATCAATTAACATATTAACTGTGTTTGTTTTAGATACAGTACGGTCCCTGGACCCTTTGTGCTGCAGATAACTTAGATGACAAGCAATTTTATATGCTTATATAAGTGTCAAAAACTGATGGGTGTTCATAAGATTGTACTGGAGTAACAAGTAGTGGCAAAATAATGTGTGGTATGAAGGAAACTGAGCTTCAAACATATTCTTACCTTGGTACCACTTTCAGAGCAATTTGTATGTTTTGCTGGAGTCCAGCTAACATTTGTGTGGGAAGGTCCGTCGGAATGTGACTGCAGTGCTGTGGGTCTTGACTGTAGGAAATTAGCTTCCGTGTAGCTGTGTGTGAACACTTAACACAATTTAGTTCCTGTTTAGAAGACTGTGTGCAGTGTAAAATAGCAAGACTTATGGTCTAGGGCTATGATTCTAAAGGAGAATCTGTTCCTTTAAAAATGCCTGTTGCATAATCTGCTTCTTTTGTATATAGATAGATAGAGGTAGGTACTGTATCTAGTAGATTTTGCATACTGTCTGCTTTTATTGAAGTTCCCTAAGAACGTCTTTAAGGCTGCAATCACACATGCTAATAATCCACTTTCAGTGCACTTTCCAACTGGATTTTTACTGTGTGAACTGGCAAAATCCAATTCAAAAGTGCATTGAACGTGGGTTATTTAGTGTGTATGATAGCAGCCTAAGATAGCTAGGTAGGACTCTGTGCTAAAATCTTGTTTGTGTTATTTCCATTTGTTCCCTTGGGAAATGGGAAGTGATGGTTGTGTGTAGTTCTGCTTGAGGTTAATAAGCTGTAGAGAATTTGTTACTGATTCAAATACTTCTCCTGGTCGTTAACACAATGCATGCACCTTCAAAGGCGTGCTCACTTGCATGTTGAGAACATAAGAATAGTCCTGCTGGATCAGATCAGTGGCCCATTGAGTCCAGAATACTGTCCCACGCAGTGGCCATCCAGTCATTCTGGAGGTCCAGTAACTGAACGTAGAGGCTGAGGCCTTCCCGTGATGTTGCTTCCCAGCAGTAGTTTAGGGGTTTACTGCCTCTGGATGTGGAAGCTCCCTTTAGTCGCCATGGATAGTAGCCACTGATAGATCTATTGTTCATGAATCCGTTTAAACCACTTTTAAGGGCATCTGTGTCCATAACTACATTGTCCAGTAACAAATTCCACATTTGAATCACTCATTGAATAAAGAAGCATTTCCTTTTGTTCATCCTGAATCAGCTGCATATCAACTTTACTCAGTGCTCTTGAGTTCTACCCCATGCATTATTTTATAAATTTCTATCACGTCGCCCCTCCCATTATCTTTTCCAAACTGAAAAGTTCCGTACCCTTCAGCCTTTGCCCATAAGAAAAGTGCTCCAACCCCTTAATCATGTTGGTTGCCCCCTTCTGTACTTTTTCCAGCTCTGCAGTGTCCTTTCTGAGATAGGTTGACCAGAACCGCACACTGTACTCCAAATGAGGACACGCCATAGATCTATACAGGGACATTATCGCATTGGCTGTTTTATTTCCGTTCCCTTTCCTAATAATCCACAGCAAAGAGGTATTCTCAATAATTTTGTGTCATCTGCAAACTTGGCCACTATGCTGCTTATCCCCAGTCCCAGAACCAATTAAAAAGTAGTGGCCCCAATACTGGTCCTTGAGAGGCCACACTGCTTACTTTCCTCAGTTGAGAAAACTGTTTATTCCTACTGCCTGCTTCCAGGTTTGACTCCATAAAAGGACCTGTTGTTTTATCCCATGGTTGCTAAGCTTACTTGGGAGTCTTTGGTGAGGTACCTTGTCAAAAGCCTTTTGGAAGTCCAGGTATATACAATGTCTACTGGGTCACTGTTAGCTAAATGTTTGTTCACTTTCTCAAAGAACTCCAGAATTTCACTTTGCAGAAGCCATGTCAATTTCCCCTTGCTAGGCTTTGTTCCTTTGATGTGCCTGATAGCACGGTCTTTGATTACAGTTTTTACTAATTTAACTGGACAGCTGTAGTATGGCTGATTTTAGTTACTCGCTACATATACTGGTTGGTAAGCCAACATTTTCACATTTGAATTCCCTAAGAGCTTGTGGGTGTATGCCATCAGGGCCTGGAGATTTACTGGCTTTTAATTTCCCTTGTGAGTCCTTTTCATCACCTCAATTTGGCTCAGTTGTTTAGACTCCCTAAAAGTAGTTTCTCTGGCCTGAATGCATGCTCCACAGTGGACACAGATACAAATAATTTATTTATCTTCTCTGCCATCTCTGTGAACCTTTAGCAATCCTTTTATTCCTTTGTAATCCAAAAGCTCACCTGCCTCTGGCTGATTTTCTGGTCTCGATAGGTTTAAAAAAATGTCTTGATGCTGTTAACAATCTGCTATTCAAATTCTCATTCTGCATGTATAATTGTCAACTTACATTTCTTTTGCTAGGCCCTGTGCTCCCTTCTGTATACCTCGTTGGGGGCCAACCTTCCACTTTTTTAAAAGATGCCATTTTGCTGTTTATGGCTTCCTGGACTTTGGTCATTAGCAATGTAGGCATCCTTTTAGACTTGGGTATACCTTTCCTGACCTCAGGAAGACATTCTATCTGGGCCTCATTGTCTGACGAAGTGTGCATGCACACAAAAGCTCACACCTTGAATAAAACATTGTTGGTCTTAAAGGTGGCACTGGACTCTAACTGCTTCAGACCAACATGGATCTATCTAGACCTCAATTAGTGTGATTTAAAGAGTTACCAAGTGTTGTCTATGGATATGACTCTCTCGAATTTCCCTTTCAGCTTCTTTCTAATTAGACCTTTCATTTTTGTAAAGCTCCCTCTTTTGAAATCAAAAGTTCATTCCCTCAGTATTTTTTTAGCTCATTCGACTCTACCATTTTTGATACATAACGCAATACCTCCTGCAACATGTTTGTCCCTGTCCTGCTTATAGAACTTACATGTAGGGAAGACTGCATCCCATTGATTTTTTTTTCTCCGTTCTTCCTTTTTTCTGAGACACCCACAATGTCTAAATCAGGGGTCCTCAAACTTTTTAAACAGGGGGCCAGTTCACTGTCCCTCAGACCGTTGGAGGGCCAGACTATAGTTTTTTTAAAAAAACTATGAAGATGGGCTTTTTCTTTGGTTATTTTGCGGGTAGGGAAGGCACGTGGGGGGGAGGTGCGCAAAAAGGCACCGTTGACGGGGCTGTTGTCCTTCCCTCTCCAAAGAGACAAAGAACTCGGCATCCTCACAAACTTTTTAAGGCAGCAATCCCCCAGCTGCTTCTCCCTGAAACTCCACTACTGCAGGCATTATGATGGGAAAGAGAAACCTCTCTCTCTCTCTCTCCCCCTCTGATTCCCAGCAGCACAAAAAGCCTCGAAAAAGACCCTGCCCGGCTCTTGGGACTGGCGCAGGTCTCCTAGCCGGCTGAGAGGCCCCTCAGCCGGCTAGGAGACTTGGGGCCAGCCGGAGCGCCTGTCACCCCACACTTACCCTCTTCCAGTCTTCCTTTTGCCTCCTCCTGGCTGACTGGAAGCAGGGGGGCAGGGCTTTGTCATGTGGCCCGGGACAAGTCGGCCGCAATTTTTCCGTTGCCTTGTGTGCTGCTGGGAATTGGAGGACAGGCAGCGGCACACCCGGCGGGCCAGAAAAATGCCCTCGGCGGGCCGCATGTGGCCCGCGGGCCGTAGTTTGAGGACCCCTGGTCTAAATTGTCATTTAGCACCAAGAGCTCTAGCGCCTCCAGATTGCCTGAGAGGCTTCTGGCATTGGCATGTAGACACCTAAAAACACATTTCTCTCTTTAAGAGTCTTTGCCTCCCTGGGACCTTTTGTCTGTGCAAATGGCTCTCCTTTGTCTCCCTACTCTCACTCCCAAGCAGGCCTGTACACAAGTGTCTGTCCCCCTACCTCAACCAGCCACCCTCCCCAAATAGCCATGCTCACCTTCTCCTTCTCCACTCCCCCAACACAGAGTCCAGCAGGGGCTCCTGGTACTCTGCAGTGCTGTTGCATGAGGCTGGCACCACTCACTCAGCCAGGCTGCCTTGGCCGGTGGGGTCAGGGAGGGGCGCACAAGAGAGAGGCTCGCTCAGCCAGCCAGGTGGACCAGCTGCTTGCTGCTTCTGAACTCCAGCTGACTTCAGTCAGGTGATTGCCTGTTCCTCTGTGATTGGGGGAGGTGACACGGCAAGGGAAAGGAGGCTAAGGCGGGGCTAGCCGGCTGGTGCAGGATGCCGGCAAGGCAACTGTCCAGGCAGCAGCCACCGCTGCCACAGGGGAAAAGGCTCAGAGAGAGGATTACCCACTGCTAAACCTGCAAGCTCCGGACTCTGAAGGGTGAGGGAGAAAGGCCAGCGCAAAGGCCATCTCGCGCGACCCGCTGTGGAGGCAGTGTGGAGAGCAGCGCCTGGAACTATACCCCTCCCCCATACCTGTGCTCTGCAGAGGAGCCTGTCTGGTTTCCAGCAGTAGAGCTCCTCCTGTACCCAAACTTCACCCTCCCCAGGCGGCACCTTGGTGCACCCCCAAGAAAATGTTTCTGCTTATGGGGCTGCTCCCAAGTTTTAGTATGCTTCTAACAATATTGTGGTCCCAAACTAAAGGTTCTCCAGCTCCAGTCAGCTTTCCCCCAGGGTTAGTTTAAAAGCTACTCTGCCACCTTTTGGATATTAAGCACCTTGGTTCCCTTTTGGTTCAAGTGAAGCCCATCTCTTTTGCACCAGTTTGCACCAGTCCTAGAAAGTTGCACCAGTTTGCACCAGTTTGCACCAGTCCTAGAAAGTTCCAGAGTGCCTAACAAATCAAAGCCTCTCCTCCAGCACCACTTTCTCATCTATGCATTGAGATCCATCATCTGACCTGTTTAGCTGCCCCTGTGTGGAGTACCAGTAGCAATTCTGAGAATGCCACTTTTTAGGTCCTGCCCTTTAACTTTCTGCCTAGCAACTTAAATCTTACCTCCAGGTTAAATCATATCACACAACTACATTTCCCAGTGTCACTTGTGCCAATGTGCACCACAACCAGACTTCTCTCTAGCAATATTTATCAACCTATCTAGACAGTGTGTGATGTTCGCAACCTTTACACCAGGCAGCTAAGTCACCATGTGTTCAGAACACCCATCACAAACCCCACTCTCTATATTCCTAATAATTGAATCACCCACTATCAAAAGCCCACCTCCTCCCCCACCAACCCCAGAGGGGTATCCTAGGTATGAGAGGATATTGGTTTGTCATCTGAGGAAGGAATCCCTTCTAAGGCATCGTGTCCCTCCTCCTCAGCCTGGTGCCCTCTCACTTTGAGGGCCTCAGTCTCCACAACAGCAGTCAGCATGGGAATGGGACTATTCTAGTAGGTCCCTGAAGGTCTTGTCCGTATACCTCTCCCTCTTTCTCTTGGCCTTTCCAGGTCTGCAGCCCAAGGGAACAGACCTGCTCTGTAAGGGTCAAGCACACACTCACGGTTTCTGTCCAGTGGGCAGATAATCACACGTGGGGCACTGCCTGCTCAACACTGGATAGCCCCGTCTTCCCTGTTGGCTTTCTGTCTACATAACTGATGTTCTGCCTTCATGCCACATTGTGTTAATTAGGACTAATGGCTATTAGCCTGATTCTTCAAACTCACCTCAGATTATTAGTCTACATATGTGTTCTCTGGGAAATAGATGCATTTGTCAACCATCCTACATTCGTTACTGTACATTTTCTAAAGTTAAACGGGACACAGCCTTTATGCTAGTTTTTAGGTATCAGCAAATAGCAGCACTTGTTTTTTGTTTACGCAGTCAGTTCAGTCATCCTTGGATAACACTCTCAACCCCTGATTTGTTTTCACTTTTAAGAACTGAATGAGAAGTGGAAGTAAGCTGAAAATGATTCACCACCTCATGGTGGGTTGAGAAGCAGTTGGCTTGCTTCTCTTTCATTCCTGGATAAATAATTAACGGAAACAATAGCACAGCTGTTATCTGTAGTGGGTGGAGTTCTTGAAGTTGCTTCACACATGATGCTGAAGGGGTGTAAATATGCACAAGTGGCATGCAATTTCCCATGTTTCTGTGGCTTTGTGCAAAGAAAGGATTTACATATCTCCTCTTTATGGGTGTGCATGGATTATTGTCCCCTGTTAGTTCTGGCAGATTTTTAAAGGCATTTTATTTCCTTTATTCTGCATCATATATAAAGTCAGTTCCTTAGAACTGGCCTGCACAGCTTGTGGTTCAGTAAGGTGAATGTAGCATGTCAGGAGTCTTGCTGGACTAGGAGAAGTTGAAATTTATTAAACCCTTAGTGGGGAGAAATTGGCTTGTTGGTTCAAAAATCATGCAGACTTGCTTTTTAGAAACACAGTAAAGCTGAATTACCTGAAATGCCAGAAAGGAGTGGCTGAAAACTTAGAAAGCTGTCTAAGGGTCTAACCAGACAATAAGCTGGGTGTTCAGTGTCAGGAGTTGCCAGCGTTTTTTAAGCATTTGACTGAGCATACAGAGGCCTGATTGGGATCAGGGCCATGGAATGAGGGGATATAGTTATGTAAGTGAAAACAGTATGATTTCACAGGTTAAAAATGTACAAAGTTCCATATATTTCATTGGGAGCTGTAGGACGCTTAAGTCTCTTAAAGTTAAATCTTGCATGATTGATGACTTGGGAAACATCCTGCAGTCCAGATGAACTTTCTTTGTTTTAAACTATGAAACATCCTATCATAAAGAAAAACCCAAAGGCAACGTGGACAGGATTACACATATGTGGTTGCCAAGTTGCTATCAGCATTCAACAATTTATGAGTGATCGAGAAAAGAGAGACCATCTCCCCTCCCCTGTGTGGGCAATTAGAAGAATATCTCACTTTGTGCCGGCTGGGTGGGGAGAAATCCTGCGGCTTTCCAGAATCCTGGGTGTGCTTCCAAATAACAAGGGGAAGAGACTCAGGGACAGCCACCGAGAATGTCCTGGCCAACTTAATAAGGCACAGTTAACTGAAAATGAATCCTGACAAGGCAGAGGTCATGCTGGTCAGACAGGAATCTGCTCTTGACAGGGTTTTGCTCTTATGATAGATGTAAGTTTTTTTGGACACTGTAAAGAGCTTGGGGATTCTGCTGGGCCCACTTTTATTGTTAGAGAAGCAGGAGTCTGCAGTGGCTAACAGTGCGGTTTTTCTACTGCATTTAGCCCTTAAGCTTTCCCCCTGTTTCGAAACTCTGATCTGGCCACACTGATTCACGATGCACCAATAACCTTGAGGCTTGACTGTTGCAATGTGTGTTGTGTGGGGCTGCCCTTGAAGACTAGTTAAAAAGTACAGTTGGTGCAGAATGTGGCAATACATTTGTTAGCCGGGCCAATTTCAGGGAGCATATTACTCCCAAGTTTACAATCATGGCACTAGCTGCCCATATGTTTTTGGATCCAGTTTCAAGGTGTTAGTGCTTATCTGTGAAGCTCTTCAGGATCTGTCTCCGCATACTTGAAGGGCTGTCTATTCCAGCCTGACCCCATGCAGCAGTTTCCATCAGCATGGCAACATTGGCCATGCCAACCCCTTGTTTCTGCCCTTGGTTTCTTGCTGCCCTCATCGTCATAGTGGTTTTGCAAGGGCTGCAAGACTGAACTTCTTAGGATTGTCTCTGGAAGCCTTTGAGAGCTTTGGTTGTTATGTTTCTGCAGCAGCTGTCTATTAAATAATATTGTTCGTTATATTTTGTTGACTCTTTTTAACCGTCTCTTGATTTTCTTAAATTTTATTTTTATAGCTTTAGTGGTTTCTACTTTAGTTACCTGCCTGGGGTCCCAGTTGTCTGGGAGAAAGGTAGATATATATTTTTTTAATTTTTTTAAAAATAAAATGGTTGTCTAGCAACACCAACAAAATTCTGTGGACCTCTGACGACAGTGACGGATTTCTGAACCTGTTTCATTCCCACAGTTACGCTATGTGCATGATTACGTGAAGTGACTAGTATTCGACAGAAGTTTCAAAAGCTAATGTCGTAGTATTATCTGTTTTTAGTATTTCTCATCCTAGTCTTGTACTTGGTATCGTTGCTTCTCATGTCGTCAAGGGAAAGATTTATCAGCATATTTCGTAACATGGAAAACTTCCTCGTCTCCAGCTCTTCCTTTGTGCATGCTTCTGGTGGGTCCCAGGCTTCCATTTAGGAATAACTGCTTTGTGTCCTGCATCATGCAACATTTCTGTAAAAAGCACTTCTCTGGAGGGCAAGGAAATCCTTAAAAATGTGTATCATATCTATATCCTGCAGTTCTTCAAAAGCAGAAGAGAGCATACGTGGAATTAGCCTGTTTTTAGCCTCATAACAGCTTTTTGACATGGGTTAAGCTGCGACTGTGAGTAACCTAACCGAAAGGTAGTGAATGAGCTTTATGGATGTGCAGGGATTTGAACCCAGGGTGTGTAAGTTTAATGCTGCCCCATTGTACCATGCTGCTGTCACTACAGTAGAAGTCTTGAATGCGAGCTATTCGGCAGAGAATGAATGATAAATTTCTGCTGTTCTTCTAAACACAGATTTTTAATTTTTATCCTGTGTACATGCAAAGTTTGTAACTTGTCGTTTCAGTGGCAATATTTACCATTTGAGGAATACTTGTCTATTTTTTAGTCCGATGTTGGCAGCCTACATTAATTTTGATGTCTGAGGCATATTAACCTGAGCCTGCTTGCGGAGAGGGCAGGGTACACATTTATATAAATAAATAAATAGATTTAAACTGCTGTTCCTCAGATTCTCATCTGCAGGCCAAATCCAACTGATAATGGGCTTTAGTCATGGTTTTTGGCTTTAAGCAGTTCTGAAACTTGCATCCTGTATTCTTCAACACTCAGGCAGGCAAAGCTGCCTACATCTACCCGTGGTAGTGGAAAGTGCTGTCAAGTTGTAGCTCACTTATGGTGACCCCATAGGGTTTTCAGGGCAAGAGACATTCAGAGGTGGTTTGCCATTGCCTGCCTCTGTGTTGTGACCCTGGACTTCCTTGGTGGTCTGCCATCCAAATACTAACCAGGGCGAACCCTGCTTAGCTTCCAAGATCAGGCTAGCCTGGGCCATCCAGGTGTGGGCTCATCTACCGATACAGTGCCAGATTTGCTGACGTAATGGTAGATTAGGGGATGCACGGGACTCTTCCAGGGTTACCGTTTGTTTAGTGGGGCTTTCATAGGAGATTCCCAGGGATTCTGTTCCATGTTAATTACTGTTGTTGCCATTTGCATTTTCTGCTTCTAGCACTGAAATGTCATGGGAGACTGCTTTCTGAGTGCTGCCTAGTAGTGAGGCCAGAAGCAGTGTCCAGTAGAAGTTCTCAGAGCTTCTGACATATATGCATACTGAAGGAGGCCCTGGGCCTGTGTGTGTGCACTCTTCCCCCCCCCCCAACACACACACACACACACACACACACAAACTCTGCATTCTTTTTTATTGTACAGTTACATTTTGCAGTGGTTAAGATGCCAAGCTGCAGACCGGAAGGTCGGTAGCTCGGCAATTCGAGACCTGAGTGCTGCGTGATAGAGTGAGCTCCTGTCTCTGGTTCCGGCTCCTGCCAACCTAGCAGTTCGAAAGCAAGAAATTGCACGTAGATAAATAGGTACCCCTTTGTTGGGAAGGTAACAGCATTATGTGCATCTCTGCGCTTAGTTGTGTTGGCCACATGACCACAAAAAAAGTCTTTGGACAGCGTTGGCTGTTCGGCTTGGAAATGGAGATGAGCACCGCCCCCTAGAGTCCGATTCAACTGCTTTTGAGCAAGAGAAACCTTTACCTTATTAGTTTACTACCCTTTGGGTCTCCTATTTGTGAGAAAATTAGCAACCCCTGTATTGTTATTTAATATGCAGAATTAATTTTGTATCTGCCAAACCAGTGGTTTGATAAGAGGCAAATTATATTACCCCCAAACTAAACACGTGTTTCCCCCCTGCCTGTATGTTGTGCTGTCAAGTCACTGCTGGCCTATGGCGACTGTATGAATTAATGACCATCAAAACATCCTGTCGTTAATAGCCTTGCTCAGGTCTTGCAAACTGGGGGCCTTGGCTTCCTTTGTTTAGTCGATCCATCTCATGATGGGTCTTCCTCTTTTCCTGATGCCTTCAGCTTTTCCTGGCATTATGTCTTTCCTGTGAGTCTTGCCTTCTCATAATGTGACTAAAGTACGATAGTCTTAGTTCATTAATTCTAGCTTCTAGGGAGAGTTCAGGCTTGATTCCCCTGCCTGCTATTTTACTAAAGTGAAACTGCAAGAAAAAATAATTAGAATCCTATATGTGCAAATACTTCTTAGGATTACTTAAAATGCTTCAGAATATAGATGTTTTACTATTCATTCACAAAACATACCCAGGAACTGTTGCTATTCTTGGAAAGAAAAGGCCCTGTCGTATCCTCACATCTTTTCCATCTTGTTCAGAAATGGATAGTGGATTGGCGATCAGGTGAATTTTGTTTTGGCATGCCTGCCTTTAAGCAAAACAGCTGTGGGGAAAATGTCAAGCATTTGCTGCTGCTGTCGCTATACTTTCCTTAATTTAGATCAAGTTTTTGGTTTTATTGTATGCCATAAATACCTGTGAAAGTTTTGTTCGGTGTGTCTGCTGCTGCCTAACTAAACTAGGCAGTTATTGTTCATGGTTTCTATTCCATAGCTGTAGCATTTCTTGAAGTCACTGTTTCAAAAAGCAGTCTGCCTGCTGTAGTAAAATGTCTCTGGAAGAGATCAAATGCTTCTTTTCTAACGTTGCTCATTACAAATCTTTTATATTGCACAGTGACAGATGGTTGTAATCTATAATTTGAAAGGTAACTTTTCTCATTGAATCTAGAAAAAGGTTTGTGGCCAGAATGTTTAGCAGTTGTCTTATAGGTGAAGTACCATGCAACCCATCTCATACATAAGATGCAACATTCTAATGGTGGCATTATGAATATGAAACATTAGAGACTTAGAGGGCATTATCGAGGGTGTTTATACATCAGAACTCAGACAATATGTCAGATTTCACTAGGCTTGATCAAATTTTGAGGTGTCTGATTTATAGGTTTCTGAACATTTCTGCTTCTTAGGCACCATGGCGACCAAGCATTTGGATTATTCCACGCCACAAGAAGACTGATGGTATGGGAATGTTGTCGTAATGGTAGAGAGCCAAATATTAGTTTCAGAGATATTTTATAGCCTTCTTTAAATGTCGAATGCCTGATGAGCGCTCTGCCAAAGAATTGCCTGATGTATGCCAGCTGAAATGAAAGTCTTCCTTAAAATTAACAGGCTGTGAGGTGCTCAATTGTAGGCTTTGAGACTTTATAGAATCAGATGAAATGATGGTAGACACTCTCAGTCAGCTTTAAAAGATTCTTGTATGCAATTAATATGGTGTAGCCAAAGATGCCCGTTTAGTTTTATAAATCATATCTTTCTGCAATATCATGCTCCTTATATTCCTTTTTTAACAATGCATTTTGTGTTTTGCACTAGCGAAAGTCACAAGGAAGTAACACTGTATATATAACGTGCATGTTTCGTAGACAGTTATGCTAGTTCTGTTTGAAGGATATTTTTATCCTGCTTTGTTCCCTGAGTGGATCCCACATGGTGACTTACAATAGTTTTCAATTTCACTATATCGAAAACAACCTTCAGAAACATTTCACATTTTTTTTAAAAAAATTAAATGTATTTAGAGCAAGAAACTACCCAAAGTGAGAAAAAGCCTTTAGGACTGGCAAAATGACATGACTTTAACCTGCATTTGAAAGAAGAGCAGATACTGCAGACTTTATGGAGGAGAGTATTCCCTAAACAAGGTGCTGTATCTGGGAAAAGTGAGGATAAATATGAATGGCAGCAATAAGAACAAGCAAGAAAAAAACAAACAGTTACAAGAGGGCCAGAACTGAACAGGCACAGTCACTTGAAATGAGAAGGGGGAAGAGAGCTCACAATAGAATAACTCACTGAAGTCCTGAATTCAAATATACGTTTTGACTTGGCACTTAAAAGCCCAGTGATTTTGCTAAGTGCTTGGTGGTTGGATGGTTTTCCAGAGAAGAGGTGCCACAGTAGGAAAACAACACTGCACTAGCTTAATATTTTAGCTAAAACACGCTCAACAAGGTATCTGTAGATTATTTTAATTGATTGGGAGGTTTAGTAAGCTAGTGGGTGTTCACGTAGAAGGGTCACATAGGGCTCTTTTGGATTCTAGTGTTCTAGAGGAAATGCAGGAATAAAGCCCATGTAAAATGACTGGAGCTGAGGATTTGCAACACTGTCAAATCCAGTTGCATGCCTGTAACTACATGGGGCATGTGGAGACATTGTTATCTTAGAAATGCGCCTGGCCTCCTCCTGCATTCCCGAATTAATTTTTTGAATTAAATCTCTATCCCTTTTCTTTGTGGACTTAAAAAGAAAAATGTTAAACAGTTCTTGACTCGATTGACTCAGAAGCTGCAAGATGGCCCGAGCTTGGGTTTTTTGGTGGATATTTGCCGTCTGATTTCCATTACAAACCACTTGTATATTTATATATTTGCAAGTAGAGGACCTACAAGGACTTGCAGGGAGCATCCCATTTCTCTTCCCCCACTATTTCTTCTTTCCCTTCCCTGAAAGCCCCTGTAGCGTCTCCCCTTGTCCTCCTTTTGTCTCCCCTTCTCACCCACCAGGGCATCCTACTTTTTATCTGTGCCCATCTTCAGCTTTCCCTACTCTCCCTCCCTTTGGCATCCTCTTCCTGTGAAAAATCTGTTCAGTGCTGGCTGCCAGGCCAGGCACAGTGGGGACCCTACAAGAACTTGCAGGGGCACCCAGCTTCCCCCCCCCCTCCAACACTAATTCCTCTTTTCTTTCTCCTGGCAACCGCCATATCCTCATCTTCCTATGCTTTCTTTTCTCCAGCCCACCCATCCACCAACCTTTATCTGTCTCCCAGATATATTTATTTATATTTATTATTTACTTTATTTTTACCCTGACTTACTGTGTAATGGAAACCCAAAGTAGTTCACAGTATTGTCTCCATCCCCATTTATCCTCAGACAACCTGGTGAGGTAGGTTAGACTGCGAATGTGTCTGACTTTTCATAAGATCCACAACCAATAGCCAGTAACTTTTTGCCCATTTAGATAATTTGCATTTGGTAATTTGCAATACTGTGTGATTTTTTTAAAAAAATATTTTTTTGCTGTTTTATGTGGTGTCAAATGCCATTGATATACATCCAGTAATTTGTAAGCAGTGTCAACTTCAGACTGCAGGGGACCCTGAAATGCAAACTGAGATTATTAGAAGAACTTTTTCCAATATTACACATTTTCAGATTGCATTCATATTTTTGAAATTTTATCCATAATCACAAGTTCTAGAAATCCATATTATTTTAAAACAAAAACGTAATCAATCAGCTTAACTAGCTACCTGCTTCTATCAGCTGAAGAAGGAAACTGCGGGTAATTATATATAGGGGTGTGGAAAAACAAAACTGGCATTTTTCTGATTTGGGCCTATTGGACCTGAAAAATTTCAGTATTCCTGAATATTCCCAAATACCAGTATTGTATTGGTATTCAGGTAAATATTCAGGAAACCCAAATTTATTCAGCTCCATTATACCCTATGGGGACCGTCCCCATAGGGTATAATGGAAAATTTCACTCGCTAACAACTCTGCAAGGGAACAGCAGGCGTTCAGTTCTTGCCAAGTTCCCCAACCTGGTCCTCACCAACACCTTTCCTAGCACCTGCAAAGCACTTTTAGAATGTGGGATGGGCCAGGTGGGGCTTTTGCCCTGTAGTGCTTCTAAATGGCAACTGGAGATCTGATGGGCTGAGCAGATTTTTTTTTAAAAAAAAAACACCCTGCTTTTGGTAGCAGTTGCTGCCACAGCACAAGGATTTTTACTGCATGGTGCAGTAAAAATATTTTTAAATGATATATTCATTCTAAAAGGCATCCTGTTAAGCAGAGTTCAGCTTGATATGTCGAAGAGTTGTCCAGTCAGTATAACTAAATGGAGCACAAAGATCTCTACAAAATGTTATCCTATATATTTCTGTTTAGTTTATTACGTTATCTCAAGTAAGCGAAATAAAAAGGGCTTATTGCACACACAAAAAAGTTACAGGATGTGCAGTTTTAAGGGAAGGACAAGAATGTAAGGAGTTGCAGTGCACAGGTGGATGCCATTATTAATTCCAGGGAGATTTGCAAATATGGGTGTGTTAATGACCACTGGTCCTAGTTCAGCACAAAATAAAACTGGAAATGTAGTCCTTTCCCGGCATCCTTTAAAACTGTATTCCATCATCAAACATTCACGTTCTTCTGCCTTTTGGGTACTCACAAACTGATTTGTGAAGATTGAAAAGCACCAGAATAGGAAGTAGCACTGAGTTGTAATTGAAGGGTTTGGGAATGTTCTATAGAGTTGTGGGAACAGCACCCTAGAATGAAATTTGCGAAGGAGTCAGGTAATGGCTACTGTGCTTGACGGGGAGACTCACTGATAAATGTGGAGGTCTTTTCTTTTAGCCTTCAAGAGCAGTATACAAGAAAATTGCTTTAACGGTTTTGGTTGATGAGATAATTGTTTCAGTCATTTGAAATCTTGTGCTTGTTGCAAAACAAGATGAGTGGCATCTTGATCTAAAACGAGTATATAGAATATCATTAGCATGTCTGCATGACATTTTTGGCAGTACAGAATTTGAAAGACTCTTATAATTCTACTATACAATATTTCCACTGAACAGTATTATCTTTTGATTTAGACTAGTGACATAGTCTTTCTGTGTCTGAGAGAGAAAATCCCACTGCTTTTGTGCATACTTGTAATTTCGTTATAAAAATGGAATAAGAAAACAGTGAAAGATTAGTGAGGTGAATTTCTTGGTACATCTTAACACTTCTGAAAAACAAACCTTGCAGTATTTTTTAGTTGGAAATTAGATTGACCATGTCAGTCTGAAATATATATAGATATAGATATATAGATATAAAAATAGCTTCCTGCCCCCACTGCTGGCCCCCCTGAGGGCACCTGGTGTTTTTGGCCATTGTGTGACAGAGTGTTGGCCTGGATGGGCCACTGGCCTGATCCAACATTGGCTTCTCTTATGTTCTTATGTAGTATCATTAAGCTTGCTTTGTTTGCCTATTCTTCCTACACTCATAAAAAGGGAAGTAAAGCATAAGCAAGAAAAAACAGTCTTTCTTTAGCTGGAAACTCATTTGATTAGGTCTAGAGACCAGTGTTCCCTCTAAGCTGAGTTAGTGTGAGCTAGTTCACAGTTTTGTAGCCTCCAGCTCACATATTTTTGTGTTAGTTCAGGAAGGATGGCTCCAAAGCAAACTAATTGATGCAGTAGCCAAATTGCTTGCTCACAGCTTTAATGCCAGTAGCTCACCAAGTAGAACTCTTGCTTACAAGACTCCATAGCTTAGAAGGAGCATTGCTAGAGATGTGAGGGTCTGGAAAAATTAGGGGAGAGGTGGCATTTTTCCAAGGCCCTTAAAAAAAAAATTCTGATGGAAAATTTGGAGGAGCACTGAAAAGAAACTACTATGAAATATTTTCTCCTTCAGAATTTTATCTTCATAATCTAACTAATTTATTCTTGTATCTTATCTTGTTTTTAATGCTGTTCTTAGTTCTGTTTGATTTTTGTCATTTTTATCGTTATATTAATCTTTTTATCATTATATTTTTATTATAACTAATTTTTATTATAGTTAATTTTTACCATTATATGAATTTTTTTATTGTGATGGCCTTTTGGCTGCATACAATAAATCTCTGTGGGGGGGAGAGAATAAAATGCTTATTGAGGCAAGATTTCCACACTGTAAATATATAGCAAGGAAAAGTCTGTGGGCTTTTTCCAATAGAAAAATTGTGAAATTTAGGGAAGCACTGGGGAAAAAAAACTACTACAAAATATTTTCTTTCTGAGTGAGAAAAACCTGGTTTTACAAAGCATTTTACTCATTCTCATAGGGAGCACTGAAAAAACCTCTTATACTGTAGACCATCGGTTCCCAACATGGCATCTGTGAACACCGTATTGCCCACTGACTGCCTTCCTGCTGCCCACCAAGTGTTTTGTTTTTTCTTAGGAAGTGAGTGGGACCGTGTGGGGCTCTTGCTCAGCAGGACTTCTGACTGGCCACTGGAGAGCTGATTGGTTGTGCAGCGAACTATGCGTAGTATTGCTGAACTATAACTCTATAAAAGGGGATTACAATATTGGCCATTTTATTTTCAATCCCGTTGCTAAAAAATCCCTTACATTTTCACTTAGCATTCTACTACAACCCCAAGGTCTCTCTCAGTCTTGGTCTCAGCCAGTTCAGATCCTGTCAGTTTACAGTTAAAGTTAGGTTTTTTAGTTGTAACATGCATTACCTTAACACTTATCAGCACTGAGTGTCATTTGCTGCGTTGTTGCTCTCTCATCCAGTTTAGACAGATTCTCCTGTAAACACTTTGTAATCCATCTTGGTTTTCAACATCCTGAATTATTTGTTATCATTGTACTTTAAGGCAGTAATAGTTCCAGCTTCCATTAATATGCCAAATAGTATAGATCTATATGCTAACTTAAGTTATAATTATGTGTTTTATGTTATAATATGCTTCCGTTTGAGAGAAAAAATACTGCATATGTTTCAGTTCTTTTCCTAAAAAGGATGCTGGGAAGATTTTTTTTTAAATGGCTTCCAAATTTCTAGAAATTTTACCACTCATGTTTTTATTCCACACTTCCTCTGAGGAGCTGGAGACAGCATACATGGTTTTCTCTCTTTCTGCATTTTTATCCTCACAGCAACCCTGTGGAATAAATTATGCTGATTGGTTGGGCCAGGGTCACTCAGTGAGCATCATGGCAGAGTGAGGATTTGAATCTTCATTTGTCTAGTCTTAGTCTAATACTCTACCTGGCTGTCTCTCAAAAATTGTGCTTTCAGGAGAGTAATTTTTGTTTTTGAAATAAGGCTTGCAAGCAGGATGCCTTCACTACCCCGTTCAGATATCCAGTCTCAATCTAGACCACAGTGTGCTGCAATTAGGGGGGAAGGGTCAAAATTACCTGTAGAATAAGTAATCCCAGATGTCGTGGGTGATTATGCAGTGCCTGTTCCCCACCGTGACCACAGAAGACATTATAGAGAAGGGAAACCTGTCCCATCCAACTTTCTTTCTTCTAGTTGTGGCAATACTTGATGAAGAAGAATGGTAAAAAAAAAAAAAAGAGTCAGTAATGTAGATGGCAAGGTTATAGTCCTGGGTTAGTCTCATGTGCTCATCTCTTCAGATTGGTAGTGAAAAAGATGCTTGTTTTTACATACAAGCACAAAGATGTTTTTTCTCTAGGATGTGATCATGATTGGATGTGAATTTGCTATGATGAGTCTTGTTTGCTTTGGGGAAAGACTTCATTACTGAGGTATGCCCCGACCTCCTCATACCAGTGCCACTCTGGAAAGCTTCTAGAATGATTTTAAGGTCTGCATCAAGGGTATTTTTTTACCCGTTCAAAACTAAGAGAAGAAAAACATAATTACTATTTTACTTGAAATGCTCATTTGACAGAATTAAAACATCTTCCCTTAAAGGACCTTGTTGAGGAAGTAACTTGTTTTCTGTTCCCAAAACAATGAAACATTTTAGATGGCTCTGAGGCAGTTTGTATTTTAGATGTTACACCAAATCACTTCCATGGCCAAAAGCTTTGAAAGCAAGAGTAGCTCTTGCCAATATTATGCTGAAAGCGCAAAACAAAAGAATAGGAATCAGCCTAATTATATTTTCAGTGAAGCTAAATGATAGGGAAGCAACTTTTCCCATCCATTATATGCTCTTGAAATTAAAGGTTACAACAAACTGTTAGTGGTACTTCTATACCAACACCATTCTCTTTAATCTCCCCTTGTTTGTGGTTTGTACTGCTTGCACTTGAAACTGGACAAAATGTTCTCTCTAGGGGTCCCCTGTCTCTCCAAGTAATCCTGAATGTCTCGAATTGAATACAGGAACAATCTTTTATTTTTTTAACATCTACAATCCCCCAAAATTCGAGTATAATGTGTAAGGAATTTCAAGCACAAGAGTGAAGTTGGATAGCTTTTAGTGTGTGGCAGCCTGCTGAACAATTAATGCCGCCACTGAGATCATGTGCTGCCTTGTTGTTGGCTACAGGGGAGATTTGGTACGAAATAAAAGTTTCTTTATTTTGGTTAGATTTTTTAATTTGATCCTTTAAAGGCATATTACACAGCCCGGTAAATGAGTCAAAGGGTGAACAACAAACTTGCAACTCATGGTCATGAATGTGGGTGCCAAGGCAGTGTAGTAGAAAATGGATTATTAGGGGGCATCAGAAAAGACTGAGTTAAATTTCATGGTTTAATTGCTTCCTGTAACCCTCATAAGCTAAACTGAAAAACAACACTTTCTCCATATACATTTAATACTGCATAATTTCCCTTTCCACCTAAGATGCTGGTAAACGCTCATTTGAATCTTCCATCTGCTGCCGAATTTCAGTCTTCCAGATTTGGAGGAGTGTGTAACCTGCAGAAGATATTAGATCAAAAATGGCCATCATTGGCAAGTGGTTTGAAAACTGTAACTATTACTAAAGTTTTGAATGAGATTATAATTATGGTGGTCTTAAAAAAATGAGAAGTGTGTTGCAAACGTAAAGTGGCATGCACATGTTGAGATAATGGTTTCATTGAGGCTTTAAGTTACTTACAGTATATTGCTTGTGTTTGAACAAGGAGAATGCTCCTATTTCTGTAATCATCTGCCTGTCCCCTCACTCATTCTCCCAGTCTTGAAACTATTGTTCTCTAGCAGAACACTGACAGTCTTGGAAATGGAACTAAAGTAAGAGAGCTTGTTAACTGAAGTCTGTTGAAAGATCTAGTACAGTTGCTATTCTCTGAACTTATGTTTCCTTATTACCTATTCTTTTGCAGACGCTTCTGATAATCTGAGAGAGATTCTCCAAAATGTGGCCAAATTGCAAGGGGTTTCGAATATGAGAAAGCTAGGCCACTTGAATAATTTTACCAAGGTACAGTTTTTTTTATAACTTCTAAAGCATTTATGCCTTTATTTCACATGCTAAAGAGATTGCCAGATGAATTAATTAACAATATTCAGGTTATGAGATATTATTGTAAATTAATGTTGTGTTATTTGGAATGAGAACTAAATCACTTGGTCTTGGTTACTTTAAGATGGTATGGTTAGTTGTGAGCTTTGAATTATGATGAGGGATATTTAATGGTCACAGACTGGTAAAAGAAGGTTTTTATGTAATATAATGAAACTAGGCTCTGCAACATTTTTTGCTGAGCAAATTTGTCCTGAAATTGACAGTCCTGCATTCAGAAACATGTTTGGACAAAGGCCGTCCCAAGATGTGTTACAAATAAAGTCATATAACCAAATGGTGAATTTTGAACTTTTCTTTGACCGAGTTGCTTGTGCTTCAGTTATTTCTCTTTCCTTTATTTGGGCATCAGTTTTTGCTGTTTTGAGAACTATCACATTCTTGTGCAATGTGTCCTATTAGCTCTGCATAGGATCTTACTATTCTATAACTCCTCTTTGCATTTTGACTTGAAATTCTTTTGCATATGTGAGAGGAAGTAGCTCTTCCAGTAGTAAGGAGCAAAATGTCTATTGTTAGAATGGGTTGTGTGTGTTTTTATGGGAGCAGATCCTATATATTGTGATGACCCCCGATGGAAATGAAGAGCGTAACCTATAGACACCCCCCCCCTTCCCCTCTTCACAATTTCTGTTTGTGGAACTGGGTTACCAGCTGTCAGGAATAGTAGCTTTGTGCTTCACTGAAAGTTTGTTTGTTAAAGCCTTTCTGATTTGGAGGCCCTGTTTTGCACCAAGGCAAGAACCATGAACAGAAAATTCACTCCAGGCTAGCCAGTATTCCTGCAGTGTTTTCAGACTTTAACATGGAACACAGGTTGGCTTTTCATCAAACAGTTCTTATCATTGGGAGCATGAGCTGTTTTCATTTGAATAGATTGTTGCTGATTTTGACTAATTTTAAAGGTAAGTAGAATAGATAGATAATTATAATCATCATTCTCATTGTTCTGAGCCATTCGGATAAATCCTTAGAACTTACTAGCCTGTAAAGTTTTACTAGCCAAGCTGTACGCATAACTATGTTAGTCATCTGTGGATTGGGGGGAAATCACCAACTTTTTGGAAAGCTTTCTTGTCTGATCGTATGGAAACAATACTTGCTATAATCAGTCAAGCAGCATTTACATGCTGAATTTCTAATTTATGAGAATAAGCTACAAGCCCTACTTGTCCATGTAGTCCAGGGTGGCCACAGTTTTAAGATCTGTGTAGACATAGGAAAGATGGTTTGTTTTTGACGCTATATTCTCAGTCAAATATCACGGCAGAAATCTACCAAACTTGGCTGTAGATGACAGAGAGCATTTTCTATGTGTGCAGGATTCTGTGCTGAGATTCAGATGTTCTACAGAACAGTTCTGCTAACATAATTTATGAAGGAAGGAAAGCAATAAATCGTTATACTGACTGTAGTCTCTAAATCAGTTACTGTTTTGGGGAGGGCAAGTTTAAATAGTGAAGGCAGTTGTTTGAAAGGAGATTAAAAACCTGGTTCTGTGTATTTTCCCCCCTGGGGTATAGATTCCACTGAACTAGTGGGTGTTACTTCCAAGCATATGTGCATAGGATTGCAATTTAAATTAAGGAACACTTGGAGGAACAAACCCGTGGGCCTAGACCCGTGGGACCACATAATGGCCAGTCCAATTATTACAAGATGGAGGTTTCAATAGAGTATGGGTGGATGTAGGGTTCTTATTTGATATAGGCTGATACTTTGTATCTTTGCTTGGAAATTATCACTACTAAATGAAGTAGAGTTAGTTTGTATAGGATTGCAGCTATAGTAGGTTATTAGCAACACTGCAGATACCTCAAGAGCTCTTAGGACGGGCTGATCTTTGCTCCTCATTTTGGGGAGCTTCTTTCTGTCTCTCTGTGTGTTTCTGTCTGTCTCTCTGTCTCTGTCTCTCTGTCTCTCTCTCCCCCCCCCCCCAAGTAAGTGCTGGTTTCAGATTCTTTCTTTTGGCTGGTTCATCTCTGGATGTCTGTGACACCTAACGTTAGCTTCCATGTAAGCATACATATCATGGATTGAACGACAGAGGTAGAAAATTCTGAACACCTTAAGCAATCCTTTTCAGTGGTCACCTGGTTTATAAATTCAGCTGCCAGCTATCAAGGACTGGACATGAATGAAGGAACTGGCTTTCTGAAATACAGCTCTTCTGTGGCTTCAGGCTGTCAGAAACTCTTTGGCTTGGATCCTGTGTGTGAGTTCTGTGCATGCTAGGTAGCCCCTGCTGTGGAACACTAAAACTTCCATTTTCACAAGATCAGTGGTTTTCAATGGGCTCTTGAGGAAATGGAAGTTTAATAGAAGAGGAATTTCTCTCTGCAGCAGAAGCTCTCTAGTGTAAGGAGAACTAATTGATTAGGATCCAAGGCATTGTATTAAAAATAAAGAGATAAACATTCTCTGTGTTTGAGGTGGTGGCTATGAAAAGCTATGAGCAGAGCTCAGCTGCAAAGTGGTTTGTGTCATCTTGCCCATCTTGCTGCAGCTTCTGAAAATATACAATAAAGACCAAAATTATCCTTTTCATCCAGTGTTGTCCTCAGATGACTTTCACTGATTATAGGGTGTTAAGCTTTGTGTTAGGGCTCTTGTGTGATGCAGTTGTTTGAAGTATGTCCCAAGAATTATATCTCCTATTTAGGGAAAGAGAGAGGGAACTAGTGATGTGATCTCCCAGCCATGTGAGTGTCACACAGTTGTGTCTCTTGCTTGACGTGATTTCTCTATATCAAGTAACAAGCGTAGCTAATGCCTGACCAGCAGACACTCAAAGAATGTTTGTGGAGTTGCTATTAACACACTTTTACAAATCATCTATCAAGTAATTGAGTGCCCTTTTGAAAATTATCTTTTAGAAGACAAGTCCAGTAACATCAGAAGACAGATTCGAAGCAAGTAGAGTTAGTAACTGGTATACTAGAACAGCTAGAGCTTGCACGCCATTGTTTTGATTTTATATATGGTTTTCAGCACCAGAGTGCACAAAATAACAAAACATCCTACATGAATTAATTTAGGAAGCTGACTTTTGGCTTGCAGTTCACTTTCTGTTCTTCCTCTTCTTACGTCAGTTTGCTGTCATCATTTGTATGGTAAGCATTCTTCAGATCACTGAAATGACTTAGTCCTCTCAAAAAGATTTTTGTTTGTGTGTCTGACAGCATTCTCTCCCCCCCCCCCGCCCCGCAAGGTGTCCTAAAAGCACAAGCCAAGTCCAGTTCTTGGTCCCTAAGTGCCACAGTGTTTTGAATGCTGTCTTTATAGTCTTGTTTCTGATACAAAGGCAACAGCCCTTTGGGGGATTTTCTAAGAATTCGCTCCTAAGGAAATATGACAACATGACATTTTCATAATGAAGCAATATTCATCAATAATGTTATCAAAACTTCTGAAATTTTGAATAATGAGTATATCTACTTGTCACCATGGTCCTGTTCCATCCCACAACTGACAACAATTGGCTGCCAAGTGGAAGCCTGGTAATTTGTTTGTATCTGGGAGGGGGGGTTACCCAATGGCTGCTGTAACCCATAATGGAATAGTAGTAGCAGTATGACCTTGAGAACCGGGAAAGAGGACTCTGAAACAGCATCTGCCCTCCCATATGTCTTTGGTCAGTGCTTCTGCTGCTGCTGAGAAAGGAACAGGTCTATTGCATGGCAGAGTAACAATTTTAGGGAATGGTTCTCCCTCTGAGGATACCAGCCTGGTATCCTGGGGCAGTAGTAGGGAAGAGGCTGCCCTATGTCTTAAAGAGGGAATAGTGCAAGTATGTGAGGGAAAGGGCTGTGTCTCAGTGATAGAGTATCTGATTTGCAACCAGAAGAAGTCTTATATTCAGTCCCTAGTCTAGCCTTTCCAGGTAAAAGCATCGGGGTGTGGGCAGTGTGAACCACAGACCCTGGAGAGCTGCTACCACTATTCTTGCCTTGATCACTGGCCTGCTTCGGTATAAGACAGTTTCATATATTCATGGAATGTGACAGAAGACACATCTGTCCCCAGATGCTGATTTTTATATTGTATGGGTTTTGTAACCTGGATTTTGTGCCTGGAAGGTCCTACATGGTGGAAAGTGAGGTGATAATTTTTAAATAGAGGCAGTGTTATGCAGTTTCTCTACTATGTTAACTGATTTAAAGGGCTGTAGAACCAATCAGAAGTCTAAAAACAGAACTCCTGCAACGCATAAAATGATGCAAAAATTACATCATAGGATCTTGTTTCAGCAAGCTATATTTATTTATTTCAGTTTATACCCCGCCCTCCCTGCCAAAGTAGGCTCAGGGTGGCTACACACAGTAGTATACACTATAGTCCCAAATAATTTATCCAAGTAACTTAGTATAGTTGCCTGCATAGAAAAGCCTTTTTGAATAAATCAGTTTTGCATAGTTTGCTGAAAGCCAAGAGAGCAGGACCCTTCCTGACTTCCTCAGGCAGGCCATTCCATAGAGCAGGGGTGGGCAAATGGCGGCCCGCGGGCCACATGTGGCCCGCCACAGAGTTTTTTGCGGCCCGCCAAGACATGAAGATTAACAAGAGTAAATATAGATGCTCTTTGACAGACATTAACTTGCAGGCTGTGATGAGAATCTCAACAAGCAATCTCACTCCTGATTTTAAAAAAACTGTAGAAAAGTGTGATAGGGTACATTTGTCTCATTAAACTGATTCTAAGATTAAATGTGCTTGCAGCTATAGATGATATGAAATTAGCACAATAAATAAATTGAATAAAACTACCACTATGTTATTTAATTTATATTTATTGATTTTTATGATACAATTTATACCTTTTCTGAAATGCAAGATTAAGTAATGAATGCAATCATTTTAAAAGGTGCGGCCCTCCGCTAACCTCCGCTCCCACAAAGTGGCCCCTGAGCCAAAACAATTGCCCACCCCTGCCATAGAGGGCCACAACAGAGAAAGCACTTTGTTGATTTTGCCCATTTGCTGGTTGGCACCTGCAGAAGGCCCAGTTCAGATGAGCAAAACTGTCATTGCTGGGGCATGGGGAAGAGGCAGTCTTGCAGATATGAGGGTCCAGGGCCATGAAGGGCTTTGTATGTGATAGCCAATTCTCTGAACTGAGCAGCCAGTGTAATTACTCCAGAATGGGAGTAATTCTGCACCAGCTGGAGTTTCTGGATTGATTTGGAGGGGAGACCAATATACGGAATCCACCTTCCAGGCTAGGCTGAACTGGAAGAAACATTGGGTTCAGTATAACCCCAAGGCTCTTAACTGAGTCAGCACTGAACTCTATCAAAAGCGGGGAGCACGACGGCCATCAAGATCTCTGTCTTCCCAGCCGGCATTACCTCTGTCTTTTATAGGCATTTGTAGGTGGTTTAAAAATACGCTTTTGTTACCAGGCTTGGTATTTTCAACCGCATCAGTGGAAAACAGACAACACATTATGCCCCCTCCAAAACTTTAGCGTCTAGTGTCGTCTTCCACCACCATCAATCAGTATAAAATCAGTGGCCTGTACAATCTGCCTTCATGTTCAATAATTCATATTGCTTTGGTTGAAAAAAGATATGAGGAAACTCAGGAAGTGTTTTGTGGTCACTTTCAAACCAAGAGAATAAGAAAATAAGAAGAGACTTACTGGATCAGGCCAGTGGGTCATCTAGTCCAGCATCCTGCCTCACCCAGCGGCCAACCAATTCCTCTGGAGGGCCAACAACAGAGCATAGAGGCCTTTACAAATAATGTCCGGGAAAGAGTCTGGGGAAAACATTGGTCCCGTCCTCTTACTGTTACCATCGCTTTAAGAGGCACAAATTGCACTCCGAAAACTATAGCTCTAAGGAATGTTTTTCTCCCTTCTTTCACTGTCTCTGAGCATTCTAATTTTAAGCCACTTTCTAAGGCATGGTGACCTAAGCTGCTATGACTCAGCCCTTCAGCATGATCCAGACTGTGGCTGGGAGCGATAGTGAATGATATGGGAAATGAAATATGAAGGTTTGGAAGCTAGTATCTCTACCCTAAAGTAATGTTTTGGCAATTAGAAACCAGCTATTCCAGGAATCCGTTGCTCTTCTCTGCTGCATCAACAGCTACCCCATTGCCACTTAAATAACAGTAAATTATCCAGGCAGTAATCCTTGTATCGATATTAAAGCTCCAGACTTATTAATTCCAGGAATCCAAGAGCTGTGCCAGTCATTTTTATTTAGTTGTTTCCACTTTTGCAGTTAATAGCTAGATTGAGTAGATAGTTTGGTTTGACAGATGATACATTTAATATGCTCCAATTAAGTGCGTAACTTGATGTGTTTAAGGGCTTGATGCGTTCAGAGCACCCAAAGGCAGCTACAATGACTTGCTGATAAATGTTAGTAGCTTTTCTTACTTTTGCATACCAAGACTTGATAACTTTCTACTAAAAGGATCCTTAAGCCGGTAATTGCATGGGACAGTTTAGAGAAAGAGTTGTAATGTGTGTTGAGGGAATGGAAGATACTGGGTTTTAGGTGATTTGTGGAGGCTGCATGAAACACTACTTAGGAATAAGTATAATGTCAGGGGTGCTAAGGCAGATTATGAGGAAAAGGCGTCAGAACATGGAAGAGCACTGAAGCGTTAAAGAGCTGCATAAAAGACTTGAAGTCAATGGTGGAAATAAAATGCATTAGAGAACAGTTTTCATATTTCTGAATAGTTCAGTAAGCTACTGTTCTCATTTTGCTTGCCAGCTAAACACTGCACTGAACAAACATACAATTTCCTCTTTTCAAAGTGGTTACAATGCTTTAACACATTTTTTCCCTAGTGAAAATACTCACGAGTTAATATTTAATCACTGGAATATAGCCTAGGAATATAGCCTAACTCTTGTGTGCAGTGCCGGGGAAAAATGCATTAACTTTTTCTAATTTTATCCTTTAAAACCTCTACACGAAAATCTATATTCTAAAAAAATAGCCTGTGTCCTAACCATTGTTTAAAACAATTTTTTTAATCTTTACTAAGCTGTACAGTCCTATAAAAACATTGGCAGCAGCGAGTGACTTGGTTTACAAAGAGTGGCGGCCATGGGCAGTCCAGAATTACCAGCACCAGAGAAATGCTAGGCAAAGGTGTGAAGCCGTTGTCTTGAAACAGAGTCTGTGTGTCTGGCGATTGTCCCCAGGAACTGAGGAGGAAAACAAATTAAGCCTAATGTCATTTTTAGTTGATGACTTGTCTGACAGCTGCTCGCTCCTTTTTAAGGAAATTCCAGACACGCGGAACAGTTACATTTGGCTTAAAGCAATCCCTTTAAAACACTCTAAATATCAGTAGTTTTTATTTTCTTGAAATAATTTTTAAAGAAATCAGTTGACTCAAGTAGGATCTGTAAAATGCCACTAGCCCATAGTTTTAATTTTAATTTTTTTGTTAGGCAGGAGTAATTGTTCACTGCCAGAACTAATTGGTTAATGCCATGGACAAACATGAGCAGTGCTAGCTAAAACCATCTGGGACATACTTGCTGCAAAACTTGAAAATTAGCTTTTGCTTGCGATACATACTGAAGGCATAAATTCTTAAACTTGGGTCAGTCCATCTGTGAGAAGTATGAAATACCAAGGTGGGTAGGTGGGTGCAAAGAACCCTGAAGCAACTGGTTCCTCCCGTCCGTAGTCAGAATACAGGTGGTTCTAATAACCCCATGCAAGAGTGTCCTTACTGATCCACAGTATGGGAAGGGGGGGATGCAAATGCAGCCTCACTGCCTTATCATCCCAATGTGATTTGAAAAGGTGGGCGCAGAAGGAGCGACTGTTTTGTTCTTGTAACACTTTACCACGCACAGCAACAGAGATTGTGTTCTGTTTTTCTATTACAAGTGTTGGGATTACTACTCTTATCAGCAAATTCTCACATGCTGTTGCTTACCAGTAGAACAGTGAATGTATGCTTGGTAAGGGTGCTCCGTGGCAATGCTTCCTCTGAGCTGTGGAGTCTTGTGAGCAAAATAATCTACTTTGTGAACTACTGGCATTAAAATTGTGAGCAGGTGATTTGGCTACTGCATAACTTAGTGTGAGCGGGAGGCTAAGAAACAGTGAGCTAGCTCACACTGACTCAGCTTAGAGGGAACACTGCTCAGTAGGTAGACTGAGTTTTAAAAAGGGCCACGTGCTCCAGAAATTCAAGAAACACTAACTTAGATTAGAAGGTCCATGTTCTTGGCGTGAAAAGGGTGGTGTATTTTTGGAGATATCGGACACATCTTACATTAAATCTAGGTCTTGGCTTCCAAGAGCCTTTTATGGAACAGACTGTACTGTAAAGAGAACTGAAAGTGTGTTATTACTTGCAGCTTCTTTGTAATGCTGGGCATTCTGAAGAAAAACTGGGTTTTACTTATGAAGACATCATCATATGGTAAGAAGTCTTTTGTTTTTGAAAAAAAACCTGGAAGTATTTGAGATGTTCAGATTATTAAAAATCACAGTATTTCCAAAGCAGCTTTATATCCACGTGCCAAGATATGAAAATCACTTGCTGAAGTTGCAACTCAGGCAAGCCCAGTAGGAGGGGCTGCATCGTTTGCCAATTTCTTAGTTCTTGCAAAGCAGTTAGGGTTGGAAGCCGCAAGTGTCTTAGCCCAGATCAGCTCTCAGGCTGGCTGGCTGGGATATAAAGGGGGTTCTGATCCAGTTTGGATGCCTGCATTCCTAACCAGCAGCAATTCTGCGGTGCTTTTTCTTGTGGGCAGAAGGTAGATTAAATTGAAAATACAAGTTCCTCAATAATAAAAAAAATTCCGTACTACTTAGGAAATGATACATTGCTTGTTTTCAGATAACTTGATGCTCATAAATCCTGAGAGGGTCTTCTCCCCCACCCCTTCTTTTTAAACCTGTCGCCGGAGCAGAGCTTTGTTGGAAGGAGCCGGTCAGGATCAGTTCTTGAAGGCATTTCTTCTTCTGTCTGTTCATTCTGCTTTAGGCTACCGCTATTCAGTTTGTTTGCCCGGGGTTCAGTGCTGTTGAGATGCGTCCCCCTCCCTGTTTTCCCATAGCACTGTGGTGCATTTGTGTATCTCCTAGGGTCCCCTAGCTTGTCTTTGATTTTTTAACCAAAATTTTGGGAAAGGTTTGCGGAAAAGCCTGGATGGCCGTGTCCACACTGTCACTTTTGTCGCTCATTTCTCCCTATTGCTTCAGGTTCCCCCACCCCCCATATGTTTTGTTCTCTCTAGTAGTCCCAGAGGGAGCAAAACACATGTGGAAAAGGGGGAGGAACCCAGAGCAATAGGGAGAAATGAGCAGCAAAAGTGACAGTGTGGACGGGGCCGATGATTCCCAGGTGGGAAGGGAAATTTGGATTGCCCTTGTCCTTGCATCGGCCATTTCCCATCTCTACCACTGTGGGCTTTTTAAAAAACAGAAGTCGCATATTGTTATATCATTATAAAGTTATAACAATCTGTGTATCAGGTTATCTGTATTCTCAGCTTTCATTAAAAAAAAGAGAGAAATAAGTCACTACTCCCTTTCTTTGTGATGTAAAGGGAAAGTCATATCCTCACAACCAAAGGGACTTCTATAGATGAAAGCCGGGAATTTGGAGAACCTGATACACAGATTATTGTAATGATATTCAGTAGCTATTTTAAAAAAAATCCTGAAAAGCCCTTGGTGCAGCAGGAAGGGGGGAACTGGCCGATGCTAAATGACTGAGGCAGTGAAACTGAGGAAACTTGCCGTGTGGGAAGTCCTATTGCCACTGCTCTGTATTAAGAGTAGCGATGGGAAATCACGCCAGCCTGGCCTTATGTGAGAAAGAGCAACGTCTGTTTGGTCATATAGCTGCCCTGCCTGACCCCACCCCCACCATACAAAAGTAAATAATCTTAACTAGATGTAGGATCTTGTCTAATTACTGGGCACATCAGGAGTAAAAGATTACCAGTCTGGTGTAGTGGTTAAGTGCGCGGCCTCTAATCTGGGAGAACCGGGTTTGATTCCCCACTCCTCCACTTGCACCTGGCTGGATGACCTTGGGCAAGCCATAGCTCTGGACCAGCTGTTCCCTCAAGGACAGCTTGGGAAAGAGTTCTCTCAGCCCCACCTACCTCACAGGGTGTCTGTTGTGGGGAGGGGAGGGGAAAGGAGTTTGTAAGCTGCTCTGAGACTCTTAAGTGAGTGAAGGGCGGGATATAAATCCAATCTCTTCTTCTTCTTCTTCTTCTTCTTCTACCTAGATCAGAGGGCCAACTTCTGGGGTGGTTTACCAAGCCCTGGCACTCAGTAAAGCCATAATATAAACTTATAAACTATTGTGTCATATGACGATTAAAAGAGGCTTCACTCAAAAGTTTTTTCCTTTACAGAGAAAAAACAGCTTTGATAAGTTCAAAATTAGCAAATTCAGTTTCAAGATAATATACTTTTATATTATATTCTTATTTCTTTGTACACTAGAGTTATTTTTAAAAGGAACTTGCTGTAGCTGATTTTTAAAAAATGATTTATTTTGTAAAGCATCTGTTTTTATCTACCCTAGAGACAGTATTTTTGCAATACTATGAAAAGTTTTCCCAGTAGCACAGACACAGGAGAACCATCAAATATTTGAGGTCAAGCTGACCCTCCTTTACTGGAGAATCTTGTTATTCACAATGCTATAATTTTCTCTGCTATACACTTGATTGCTACTGAATGCTTGGCCCAGTACATGGATAAACATCAGCTGTCCATGAATTAATCCTGGAGGAGCAAGCTGACTTGACATGTATCACGGTGACAAGAATTGATCTGTCTTGATGCCCACCAATTTTCTTGTTGCGACAAGAGTCCAAAAATTTAATACACCTAGTTAGCGACCAAAGTGTCAATGTGTCTTTAAAGAACAGATTTGCATCTTGGGAATGATTTTAATTTCTTGCCTGTGGATGAAGCTTCAGTTTCCCCTCTGTGAAATACAGCATTCTGACCAGCTTTGGCTTCCTTGAGCCACAGTTATCCATGCTTTCTGCACAAGCCAGGCTTCATTATTGTAGTAAGCATGCGCTCTGCTTTTGAAGACTTCAAAATACCACAGTGAAGTCACTCGTTGGGTGAGTTATAGGGAACACACCTGACCACTTTTAAAATAACTACACTGGTGATGATCAACTTCTTTTTGTAATTTAGTATGCTAGTTAATGCCTGCATGGGACTAAGATGTAGTAGTGTGCGTTCAAGATAAACTGAACTGAATAAATACCGTAAAAATACCTTCTTGGTATTTTTGGGGTATTTATTAAGCTGACTACAGATATGGCTCAGCCTGGAAAAAAGCCTTTTCCCCCCTCTCTTATTTGGGCAAGCCAGCCTCAGCCAAAGCAGCACAGAGCTGTTGGCTCTGCGACACCCCTGGTGCAAGAGAGGATCAGCTGGGGCAGCACCTTGCTTGGTGCTGGATGGCTGCTCTTGCAGCTTGGTTTCAGCCCCACGCCACCCAAGCTGATCCTCCCTTGCCCACAGCCTCAGCAGGAGCTCTGCTGGGCAGCCTGGTTCAAACCGGACTGTCCAATTGAGCCCACAAAGGAGCTGATCCTGCCTGGGCTGCCTGGTTGAAACCAGATTGCCCAACAGAGCCCTCCCAGGATCTGATCTTGCGGGGACAACTCTCCCCAAGACCAGCAGAAAGAAGGAGGGGGGGAGATCTGAGATCTTCCTTTCCTCCCTTCCTTCCCTCCTTTCTGCTGGCCTTGGCTTGGGGCTGGCTGACTCCTCTTGCAACTTGGTTTAAACCAAGCTGACAACTCTGCGCCAGGGTTGGCCAGGGCAGCAGGAGCTGACAACTCTGCGCCTCCCCAGCCGATCCTCCCTTGTCTGCAGCCTCAGTGAGGGCTCTGCTGGGCAGCCTGGTTCAAACCGGACTGCCCAAAAGAGCCCTCCCAGGAGCTGATTCTGCAGGGAGAACCCTAGGATCTCCCCCCAGTCCGTCTGCACACAACTTGGAGGGTAGGTAGAGGGACACCCCAGTTAGGTCCACTGCCAATTTGATGCATCTAGCTTGCAGGGGGGCTGTTCAACACACTCCCTTTTGCACACTGGACCAACCCTCGGATCTCCCCTTCCTGAAGCCAGCCTCCACACAGCTTTGAGGGCAGATAGAGGGGCATCCCAGGAGGTTTACTGCCAGTTTGATGCCTCTAGCTTGCAGGTGAGCTGTTCAACACACTCCCTTTTGCCCATTGGACCAACCCTCGGATCTCCCCCCTGAAGCCAGCCTGCACACAACTTTGAGAACAGATAGAGGGGCATCCTGGGAGGTTTATTGCCAGTTTGATGCCGCTAGCTTGCAGGTGGGCTGTTCGACACTCCCTTCCCTTTTGCACAGGGACCCTAGGATCTCCTCCCACCACCACCAAATGTCAACACGCACACAACTTGGAGGGCAGGTAGAGGGGAACCCCAGGGAGGTCCGCTGCCAGTTTGATGCCTCTAGCTTGCGGGGGAAGGGCGTTCAGGACACTCCCTCTCCTTTTGCACATTGGAACAACCCTATGTTCCCCCCACCCCACCCCCAAGCAAGTCAGCACACAGCTTGGAGGGACAGTCCCTTTAACTGCGTTTTGCAAGCTGCAGGATGAGTGAACCCAGAAAGGTGAACCTTCTGGGTTCACTCGTTCTGCAGCTTGCAAAATGCAGTTAAAGGGATGATCCCTTTAAATGCTGAGCTGAAAAATTTGGCAATCCTGATTATTTCCCAAATCCCAGTATCATACTGATATTTGGATTTGGGAATATTGGGAAAAAACGATATTTTTTGGCTTCAGTAACCCCAAACCCGAAAAATACCACAACACTACTAGGGTGTTTGAAGGCCTACTCACTCCCATATGAGCTTGCCTGTTAATTTTGGTTGGCTTTGAAGGCCTTTTCTCTGTGTGAAGGTAAAGTGAGTGAGAATGCGAACTAAGGCCTTTTCTAAAGTAGTATATGAATTATGAATCTCCCTTCCCACAGGAATTTGTCTGGCATCTAGATCGTTGAGCTTTAAATGCCAATTAAAAAAAAATGTTTTCCCCCCACAAAGCTTCTAGTGGCTTTTGTTTACAAGCTTGGGTTGATTTTGTCTTCTTTTTTTTTATCCTCTGAGTTTGTTTCCCTAGATGCTGCGGATTTTAAAATGATTTTATGAGGTGTCTTGAAATTCCCCAAATCTAAGCGCTTCTTCCTGGCACTACTTTCTCCTTTGTGCATTGAGACATGTCACCTCTGCCTGCCTAGCTGACCCTACATGTGAAATGTCTAGTAGATTAGTGGTCCTAGAGGTTAACATTCTTCTCAACATCCAGAATTTCCCCTCTAGAACAAGGTTGCCATCCTGTTGCATTAAAATCAGTGAAAATGTAGGCCTTGCTGTCTCTAGCAAGTGCTGTCATGTACACAAATAGGAGTGATGGTATCTCGTCTCCATGTTGGGGTGAAAGCATAAAAAAATGATCCTCAAAATGCCCATGCTAGCCTCCGTAAGAGGCTATAACAGGAACAATAGTTACAGCTGGTTCTTTCCCCCCCTTGTAAATGGATTTTTTATTTATTTTCTCTTAAAACGGTGGGATACAGAAGTTAAAAAGGGGTAGGGGAGAAATATAGATTCATCAAATTTGTAAAGTATTGTGAATTGTTATGTACAACAAGTAAAATCAGATATATTACCAAACGTATTACATATTTCAGATATAAGAGCAAACAATAACACTTGAACCATTGATTCCTGTTGCTCATTTGCTAGAGACCATCTGTAAACTAAGAACCAAAAGCCTTCTGGGTTTTGCAACCAAGTTTATCTAGATTTGAGTCCAGTCGCGTCATCAAGACTTTGCTCTTGAGAGCTCATACATGAAAATCTTGTTTGCCTCTAAGGGGCTGCTGGAATCAAATCTAGCTGTTCCACTGCAAACCAACATGGCTGTCCTCTGAAACAACCAGGATTATAGCTCAGAGTTCATCTGTGATGAGGATGTTGGTTATCTGAGATTAGATATAGGTAAAGGTAAAGGCTTCCCTTGCTCAAAAGCCAGTCGAATCCGACTCTAGGGGGCGGTGCTCATGTCCGTTTCCAAGCCGAGGAGCCAGCACTGTCCGAAGGCTTCTCTGTGGTCATGTGGCCAGCGTGACTAGACGCCTAGGTGCACGGAACACTGTTACCTCCCCACAGAAGCGGTACCTATTTATCTACTTGCAATTTCTTGTTTTTGAACTGCTAGTTGGCAGGAGCTGGGCCAGAGATGGGAGCTCACTCCGTCATGTGGCACTCAGATCTCGAACTGCCGAACTACTGGTCTGCAGTTCAGTGTCTTAACCACTGAGCCACCTTGAGATTAGAGATAGATTAATCTAATAAGAATCTTCAATGGGGAACAGAAACAAGGATGATCTGTGGTGATCAAGAATGATTATATTACAAGATGTCTAGTAGTGCTGTCTTTGAACTCCCCCCCCCCCCCCCCGAAAAAAATGTGTGCCAGCCGGAAAAAGGTTGGAGAGCCAAAGGCCCCAAGGCAGACAATTTCCTGAAGTAGATGTAGAGGTAAGCAAAGAACTCTGTCACTAACCAGTGTGATCACAGGGACATATCCTCTCTAACCCTGGAAGTGGTGAACAATTGCCCTCTGTTTGTATAAGCAGGACCATCCAGCTGAGCCTTTTGAGAAGTGTAAGCTCTTTAGCACTGAATTGTTTTTATCTAAAGAAACTTCAAAACAGGAAGCCTCGGGCCACACACATTTCCCCCCTCCTTTCCAAATAATGACATCACAGGCTTAGATGGGTAGGTATTGTTGAATGCTCTCTGGGCTGTTGAATGTTCGCAATTAGCCTTAGTGGGTGACTCCAGTCGGCTTTGAAGTGCAAAGCATATTTTCTTACTGGCATTTTTTTTTAAAATCCTTGTGCGCTTGGAATTGTGTAACTGTAGAAAATGAGGGCAGATATTTCTTCCTTGCCCTCTTTGTGGCAGCAGCAGGCATTCTAACTTGCTCTCAACCACGAGAAGTTTTTAGCAATAGAAATAATGCTGGCAAGGACACAGTCTGGTTTTCACCCATACTTCAGAGTCCTCATACCTCAGGCAATAGCTGCAGCAGGTCTGATGTGTTCAAACATGGATCATATAGAACAATATTTGGGGGGGGAGAGTCCTTTTTCAATAATAAAAGGGGTATACTTGGTGATATAGAGCCTTCATGTTTTTCTCATTGCTTGTCTTGTAGTTTGCGGTTAGCTTTACTGAATGAAGCAAAAGAGGTCCGAGCAGCAGGACTACGAGCCCTTCGGTACCTTATCGGAGATTCCAGTATTCTGCAGAAGGTGTTAAAATTAAAAGTGGATTATTTGATAGCCAGGTAACTTCAGTTCCAGGTTGCAGTTAACCACCTTTCCTCAAACTGTCCCGTAGGCAATCAAGTAAATCTTTCACTGCAGTGGATTACTACTTATGAATCACTTTAACTGTACGTTAGAATGAAGGGAGGATACATGGAGGAAGCACAAAAACAGGACGCGTTACTACATACTGATAGCATAGCCTACCGTTTTTTACAACACTGCTGGGATATTGGAATCTTTTAACAGTGTGCTTGTATATCTTTGAAAAAGTTCAGTCATTGACTAGGGGTGTGCAAAAAACAGTATTTTTCGATTTGGGTCTATTGGATCCCTCCAAAATTTGAGCTGCACTGCAGGAGAAGCTGGCCTCAGGATCTGCGTGTGGCAGGGAAATGCGCATGTCTGATTCCCCACTCCTCTGCTTGCAGCTGCTGGATGACCTTGGGAAGCCATAGTTCTCTCGGAGCTGTTCTCTCACAAGCAGTTCTTGAAAGAGCTCTCCCAGCCCCACCTACCTCACAGGGTGTCTGTTGTGGGGAGGGGAAGGGAAAGGAGTTTGTAAGCCACTCTGAGACTCCCAAGTGAACGGCGGGGTATAAATCCAATATCTTCTTCGACTTCTTCTCCTGTGGTACATTTTAAACCACGCCACAGAAGAAGTTGGCCCCAGGGTCTGCATGCCAGGGGTGGGGGTGGGGGCACAAGAGAGGATCACCTGGGCTGGTGGGAGCTGAGAGCTCGTGCCACCTCGGCTGGGGCTGGCTCCCCTTGCAGCCTGGGAGGAGCCAGCCCCAGCCAGATTAGCACAGAGTTTTCTTAACAAGCTAGTTAATAGCTGTTAAACTTTTTGTATATGTATTTTCTTCTACAGTTGTATACCATTAAGTTGCATGTCAAGCTGCAACCAATTCACGGCAACCCCAGGACCGTGGGGTTTTCCAGGCAAGAAAGAAGCAGAGGTGGTTTGCCATTTGCCTTCCTCTGCATAGCAGCCCTGGTCTTCCTTATTGGTCTCCCATCCAAATGCCAACTGGGTTGCAGAGATCATCTCCTCACATGTGGACTGCCACATCTATTATTTTTGTACCCACAAGGGAAGGCAGGATATAAATATTTTAATAAATACATACATGAAATGCATACAAGGTCAGGTTGGTGAAAACCTTATTGTGCAGTCTAGCTCTGATGTATTAAGGCACACAGAAAGAGCCATTGTAACTCTAGCTGTCCTCCTTTTTGTTTTCATCACCCCCTGCTCCTCAGTAAACCAAGAGCCTACCTGGGCTCTAACACCTCAGGGTGTCAGCCGCCCAGTCATTTCCTCATTCCAGAGGTCAGTCAGGGCATTGACAAGAGCACCAACCATATCAACATGAAAATCTCCTTGAGTGGTCAAAAAGCCACTTGTATCCATCTGGCACCCACCCCTGCAGAGTCTTACTATCCAAATTTGAGCAAATAGTCATTTGTCCATGACAAAGGAACCACCATAGATTCCTCTACCCTCAGATCACATTCATCCAACCTAGGACGAAATACCCCATTAAGAGTGTGACCTAAACAATGTGTAGGACCAGTTGTTACCTGAAACAGGCCCATGGTTGTCATATGTTGCTTTAGCCTCAAGCCTTTATCACTGTATAACATAAATATTTATGAATATTCCAGGGAAATAATTTCAGCATTCACTCTTTTAAATGACATGCATCTGTACTTTAAGTGTCTGCAGCGCTGGCAGAATGAAATTAAACACACTCTTCTTTCATCTGAATCCAAATGACGAGATTAAAAATCTAACCTAACGTCCTTTAACTTTTAAAATTTTAGGTGCATCGACATACAGCAGAGTAATGAAGTGGAACGGACGCAGGCGCTTCGTTTAGTAAGAAAGGTACAGTACACAGTGTCATATGGAATAGCCCCATGCCAAATTGTACATGACCATGGAAATGTTGGATAATTTGCAAACACCTTCGATTGGGTTTGGTATAGGATTTTTAAAGGCGGGCTGGATTTACACCCACAGTACATGGTTTTCTTGCTCCCTTCATTCCACCAGTCCATAATGTCCCCTAAAGTGTTGCTTTTAGGGAACAGTGTGAAGGGGGAGGTATAGATTTGTGGCAGGAGAGGGCAGCAGAAATTGGACAATTCTTCTGCTGGATCCCAAATCCTTGCTTCCATATTTGTGCATCTAGTGAGGGGACCAGCCAGATCAACTTACCTTGGTTGAGACAAGCCAACCACAAGTGGCAGCTGAAATAGCAGGCCTGGACACACTCAGAACAGGAAGGGAGGAGCCGCGGACTCTAGGTTCAGTACTAGAGTTTGGCAGCCAGACGGAGCTAACATCCTCAAGCCCTGCCTGGGAAAGGGAGCAACCTGGCTGCTCCAGACCTGGGAGCAGCTGAAGCTGAGACAGGGCTTCAGGACACATCTGGCTGAGGGAAGGGGTAGAAGGGAGGAGGAAGTCAGGGCAGGGTATTGGAAGGGTGCCCTATTTAAGGAGGGTCTGCAGCATTCAGGGAGAATGAAGTATCCCTGCCCAGGCAGTGTGGAAGAGCAGAGGATATGGGAAGGCAGAGGAACAAGGTGGCGTAATCCCCTCCTCTCTCCAGTCTGAGGCCTTGCACGTCCTCCACTGCAGGGAAGGTGAAACGAGGACAATGCAGCCTCAACTGGGGGAGCATCGCATTGTGAAATGCCCTTGAATGAGGTGGTGAAGTCCAGTTAGTCTGTTGCAAACCGAGATCTAAATACAGAGTAAAAGGTTGGGATTGCAATGCAGGAGACCCTCTATTTCCTCTTCCACAAAAGCTCCCATACTGGCTCCCCTTTTCCTGCTTCCTTCTCTCTCTCTCACCCCTGAGCTGCCCTGACCTGGATAGCATAGGCTAGCCTGATCCCATCAGATCTTGGAAGCTAAGCAGGGTCAGCCCTGGCTAGTATTTGGAAGGGCGACCTCCAAGGAATACCAGGGGTGTGACACAGAGGCAGGCAGTGGCAAACCACCTCTGAAATGTCTCTTGCCTAAAAACAAGTCTAGCTCGCCTCCTAGTGGGGCATAACGCTAAAGGAGCTAGAACTTCTGGCTGCCAGACAATCTTAGGATCTCCTGGCTATACTACGCACAGTGCCACACGATAATTATTAATTACCCCTGAGTCAACCTACCTTTATCAGCTCCCAGCCTTCAGCTTTTCTTCCTTCATTCTCCTGGCAGCCTGTACCTGGGGACACAAGGATCCACTTGTGTGGTGGGGAACCCACATGGCTACCAGTCTTCTTTCTCCCACCCTCACTGCAGCAGTGGTCAGCTTTGGTGGTATTTTAATCCACACACACCCTTTTCTGTGAAGGTTTCAGATTTTTCTGCCAAAAATCTCCTGTCGTCGTGGTTTTGATCTGTGGATTTTAGTATCTGCAGATGGGGCCACAGTTGAGAATTAGATAAATTGATGATTGTATTAAACAAAGCAAGTCCTGTTTGTAGTGCTGAGAGCAAAGCCTTTTTCAGTTTCATCTCCCTGCTGCTTTTGATCTGCTTGACAGTGTATCAGCAGTTTTTGTAGTACTCCAGTGAATATTTTAAAGTGTACCGGTTAATTTGAAATAATAAACCAACGTCAAAAACATCCTATAAGCCACATCAAAGCTCTGAAAGTTTTGAAGTTCACAATATTAAAAATCCATTTCGGGTTGTAATATGCTTCTGTTAAAGTCAAGAAGAATTTTGTTACGTGTTTACGCTAACCTGCCCTTTTGGGGGTCCTGTTCTCCTGACACCTTACTCTGCAGCTCAAAAGGAATGTTTGCAAATCTTATTTCAAAGACTTTATTGAGGAAATCAGTCAAGATAACTCCCAAGTTGCTGCCGTTTGCAGTAGTGAATACCTGGAAAATAGGACGGTACACAGGCTGCCTCCGAGTGTGTTATGAGAAGGGGTTTTTGGTTTCTGCCATTTTCAGTAGATCAGGCTGTAGATAGTAGATGGTTAACAGTGTCTTCCACTTTCCTGCCCTGTAAAACAGGGAAACGGAGCTTGCTGTAAGAGATTGCTTGCTTGTACTTTCCTGCCACCCTTGATGAGCACAGACTTGTTCATGACATCATAAATGCCATCATACAAGAATTAATTAAATGAAAGGTTTTCTCTTCATAGGCGGGAAGAGTGTGGGTTTTTCTTTGAACCCTTGTTTGAAGGAGCTTCCTGTTCTGTGGGCAGCAGATCATGGATTTATAAGGCAGCAGGGTTGTTGTTGTTGTTGTTGTTTTAAAAAAACCACTATTTTATAGACAAACTGTCTCATACTTAAATGTTGTATGATCACATTATATAGACTTATTATTGAAAGGTGATCTGCAGATAAACCAATTTGTCCTACCCCCCCTTTCTATTTTTAGTGCTTTGTAGAGAGAGGTTTGAATTATTAGGAAGAGAGAGGAAGAGTTCTTCTATTCCCCACTGAGAGCCAGTTTGGTGTAGTGGTTAAGTGCGCGGACTCTAATCTGGGAGAACCGGGTTTGATTCCCCACTCCTCCACTTGCACCTGGCTGGATGACCTTGGGCAAGTCATAGCTCTGTCCCAGCTGTTCCCTCAAGGACAGCTTGGGAAAGAGCTCTCTCAGCCCCACCTACCTCACAGGGTGTCTGTTGTGGGGAGGGGAGGGGAAAGGAGTTTGTAAACCGCTCTGAGACTCCCTTGGGTAATGAAGGGCGGGGTATAAATCCAATCTCTTCTTCTCTTCTTCTTCCTACAAGAGTGGTTCCAAATATTTTATAATAGCAGAAATTTATCCCGTAGTTGCTATTAGTAAATTGAACAAGGCAACAAAAAGGCGCCCTGTGGCCCCTCGCTCTTACTGCTTCCCTTGTAAGCTACAAGGTCACGTCATCTATTGGCCTTTTGTGGAAGGAAATTCTAAGCAGGGAGTTAGATACAGAAAGGCAGAATGGTAAACCACGTCTGTACTGAGAGGGAAAAAAATCTAATTTAATCACAAACAATCCAATTCCACCTGTGTGTCCCCATAATCGTACTGAAAATGCGGTGCATGTATTCCTGTAACATTGTTTCTCTCTTTGATTTTCACAGATGATCACTGTGAATGCTTCGTTATTTCCTAGTTCTGTTACCAATTCCCTGATAGCAGTTGGAAACGATGGCCTTCAGGAGAGGGATAGGATGGTTCGAGCGTGTATTGCTATTATCTGTGAACTGGGTAAGCATCTTCTGCAAGAAGGAAGAAGTGGGTGAATGCGGAAGCGTTTCCTTGCTGGATCAGACCTGAGTTCCAGCGTTCTGCTCTCATCAATGATTAGCCAGAAGCTCCAACCAAGCTGTTGTAGATAGCCTTCTTCAGTTTTTTCTCCCCGTTGTCTGTTAGTCGGTGGTCTAGTGCTGCCCCGCGTTTTTAGCTATTTTTGCTTATAGCCATTAATAGTCCTGCCGTCTGCAGTAGAGCCTGTTGGACTATCCCATGTCTAAATTCTAGATCTACTTTGGTTTGTTTTACATTTCTGTCTTGCTGCATAGATCTCTGAGGTGACCTCCAGCAAGAAGAAAAATCAATAAAACTTCCTAAAGCTGGGGTGGTGGTGGTTTCAAGACAAAAAGCACACAATAACCAAATGACTCGGTACAGACAATTCAGCAAACCAAAATTTAGAGGATTGTGAACAACTGCAGGCTTGTGTGTTCCTTCTGTCCCCCTGGCCCATACTTGTGACTTTACTTTCAGTGGGACGTTTAGTGCAAAATAAGAGGTTTGCCATGAAGTCCAAACATACAAACTCCAGACTGGATTTGGCAATCCATTTGTTTTTCAATTTTAGCTTGGAGAGAAGGCAGAAAGTTCACTTTCCATCTGTGGAAATCAGTGCCACCCAATGGCTTGTGCTAAACAGTGCATTGAATGTAAAGAAATGGGGGGGGGGGGGAGTAGAATAAGAGAGCAGGTGAACCTGTGGCATGGAAGATCATCTTTACCAAGCCAATTATTGCTGTTTCTGGCTACTTATTATAAAATACATCAATAACTATAGTTATGTCCAAACCACAGCAGGAGATAAATCAATTAAAACTCACTCAGGTCACTGTTTCATCTGAAAAGTTTTTAAAATCCTTTTTTCCCCTGGAAAAGTTTTTAACATCCTTTTTGAAAGGAAATATTAAATTAACCTAGTGAATCTTTCTAGGAAGGGAATTCCACAGAACAGTGCCCTTATTGAATAGATCCTACTCTCGCCCCGTCGGCAGCTGATGAGGAAGGCACACTGAGCAAGGTTACCTCCTGCTCAGCATGGGAACTCTCCAATAGGAAACGTTTGTTCAGTTTCGTTTTCCTTGACTAATGGCTGCCTCTTTTTGTGTTCTGGACAAAACATTTTAAAGCTCAGCAGGACATATATATTTTGCTGATTGTGCAGTTGCACCCACCTTAGTTGTTTACTTCACCCCCTCCCCCCGAGTCTGTTAGCTCAATATGAGTAATGAGTCCCTTTCTACATCTGTCCTTTGAGATGCTATATAATCTTGAGCATACTGTCAGAGACATTTAGGAGGTGGTTCTGTTTCAGAGTGCCTTCCAAAAGTAACTAAGTATTATCATTAACTGTATTGTTCTGCTCTTTCAGCAATTCAGAATCCAGAAATAGTTGCTCTTCGGGGTGGTCTCAGTACCATTTTGAAGAATGTGATCGATTGTCAGTTAAGTCGCATAAATGAAGCTCTCATAACAACCGTCTTGCATCTTCTCAATCATCCAAAGACTCGGCAGTACGTGCGAGCGGATGTCGAGCTAGAGGTAGGAGCTGCACGTTGTTCTCCACTTTTAGCGTACTCCTCTATACAGATATATGAAGACATTTTTAAAAAAAAAACCCTAGTGGGCTCTGCAGAGTACTCTCTTCATATTATCTGGTTAGCTTTCACTTCCTAACTAGTGAGCTGATGACTAAGACACTTTGCAATGGTGAAGAGTGTGGTAGAAATTATATTTTTTGGGGGGGGGGGGATATCAATTCCTCATTGCATTTTTCAAACTCTGTTGTTTGAAAATAGGATACATCCCACTACGACTGCACCTGCCTCTAAAAAGATTAAAGCCTGCTTGCTAACTGGATCATGGCAGTGCAGTTCCTAACAGTGGAATGTGTGCTAATTGCCATACTGGGAATTTTTCTTGGATCTGTCATTAGTTGCTTTCTGCCAGGAGTGTTTGTATAATGAAAAGTATTATAAAGTAAGCTTTTCAAAGCTGCCAGCTTGGTGCATGATTATTAGTTTAGTATACATCTGTTCAACAGTTGGAATAACTGAGGATTCGCTCAGAGGTCAGAAATGGGCCTCCTAGTAGATTTCCCTTTATGAACTTTATATTTGCTTAACTTGAGTCCTGTGGAGTAAGCAACTAGGCTGATCAGTTTATCTAGGAAAAGCACTGTAGTAAGGAAAGAAAGGGGCATTATCCATATTTTAATGTTTAACACATGGCTGTAATGCAAATGAAATTTGTCTAATGCAGGCAATTAATAGAGAGCTAAGGAACAGTAGGCAGTGCTAATCACATGCCTTGCTTTATGCAGTACAGCTGATGATTTGGAAGATCTGCCTTCATCATAATTTGTGACTCATAAGAAATACAGGGAACCTGTGCCTTGAAGGAAGAAACAGCGTTTTAATTGCTTTCTAAACAAAATAGTGTAATGATAGGCATCAGATAGCAAAGACTGTGTACAGTGGCAGCACTAAAAAGGATCTAATCTTTTGCTTCCCTCTTTGCAGCGGATTTTAGCTCCATACACAGACTTTCACTACAGGCACAATCCAGACACTGCAGAGGGACAGCTCAAGTAAGTAGTTAAACTTCAGTAGACTTCGGGCTTAAGGTATTTAATTAAAACTTTCAAAGCTCTTCAGGCCAGGTCAGTAAATTTATATTAACATCTGTGTTACTTGTCTTTCTAAGAAGGTTGAATTGGATCGTGCATGTAAGTTACTCATATTAGCAGCTGGAGCTCTGCAGCCCAGCCTGAGTCATCTGAAGCTTGGGTTGCATTGACAGTATTGCTGGTGAATAGTTACAGACAGGCAGAATATTTCATGTTTGGTTGTGAACATGCTCTGTTTTGAATGCTTCTTAGAATTTTTTTTGTAAGTAATATGCTTGTAGTAAAGAATTTGGCTCTCCTTTTAAGGTTATCATACATTCTTATTGGGTACGCCATTTAAATGGACAATAGATCATGAATAAATGCCCGTAATATCTTTGCATAATCTTTTCTCCCCACCTCAGAGAGGACAGAGAAGCACGGCTCTCAGCAAGCAAAATGGGAATAGTAGCGGCATTTCGTTCATGGGCAGGTACGTTTTCAGTTTCAGCTTTGAAGCACAAGTTAAATAAGTGTAAAAGTAGCCTGTTTTGAGTGTGGGGAATTTGCTATTGGTTGCAAAATACATCATCTTGAGAATTTTGTCTTGATTTTTTTAAAGAAGGCAGGCTGATTCTTAAGGCTTTGAAGATAGGCTAGAAATGTGCCAGCAGGGTCCACTGAAATGTCTGAAATCGGAGTCTAGACATTCCTTTTTTAAAACAAATGGAAGTTGAATTCTGCACCAATACCAAATTCCATTCTTCTGTGTAATTGGATATGAATTATTGCAGTTTTCCCAGGTTTATTATTATGGAAAACACTTGGAGTGGGTGTGGGTGGGCGTCTGAAGAACTAAGTCAGATTGAGATGCTGCAAGAGAAAGTTTGCGGTTACACCGACAGATTAAAAATGTGGATGGCCTATACACTAGAGTTAAAGAATTCAGATGTGATATTGTTGACCTTTTAACAAAACAAAAAACACATAGCTTGACACAAATTAAGCTTTGTAGGAACTGCTAACTGGTTAAACAAAAAAAAAAAATACAGGGTATGAATAAAGTTTCAGCAATGGAATGGAGCAAGAAATTGGGCTTTCATGGTGTTTACGAAATGACCAATATCGCAATGCAGTTACATGAATCTGTGGTACATCCATATTTGGAATACTGCATGTATGGTTCTTGTCAACCCATTTCGAAAAGAGATGTTGGGAAGAGTACAGAGAAGTAAAATCGGTGGGTTAGAACATTTTCCCTGTGAGGAAAGATTAAAACAGACTTCCAAGGAAATACATGACAAGGAGGAAAACTGAATGATTCAGAAAAAATGGATAAAGAATCCCCCCTCATGATACTAGAACTCAGAATCACCAAATAAAATTAATATTGGTAGATTCTGGAATATAACGAAAGCGTTTCTTCATGTATCTTCTCATAATTATGGAATTATTGCCATAAGGTGTGTTGATGGGCACTAGCTTTAAAATGGCTTCGAAACAATTGTTCTCAAGCACATGGGAAAATCCTGGGTTATTAACAGTAATACAATTTAATGATACTTCCATGTTTAGGTGCTAGTCTTAGTATGAGACACTAGGAGCAAAGAGGGCCAGACAATTCTGTCATGCCCAGCTCTTAAGCTACCCAGTTACCACTGTTGGAAACTTAGTGATGGTCTAGATTAACCCTTGGTCTGATCCACTAGGGTTCTGTGTTGTAATAAATTTTCTAATGGGGTTCCATTGTATTAGCATGAAAAAGACAGTAATGGTGCTGTGTTCTATCCAGATGACGACAATGTCTCAGCCTCTTTGAGTTATATTTTTGTATTACTCTTGCAGTGCAGATACACATATTGCTCATGATAGCATTAATGCTCTGAACTTTATGAAGGACTGTTCTTGCATTGTCTTTGTATAATTAACTTTCTGTCATAGACATTTACAAATGAGAAAATCTTTCACTACACTATTGAATAGCTACACATTTATTTTTGTTTTAGGCATTATCAGTCTGTGCAAGCCTGGGAATTCTGGGATCCAGTCTCTTATTGGTGTGCTGTGCATACCTAACATGGAAATCCGGGTATGTATTTTACAGGAAGAACTCTTGAATTATATGCGCCTGCATAGGTGGTACTCAGTTTTCTTCTTGTTTTCCTGTTAATAATCTTATTTTACTGATGATGGGATCATGGCCTGGATGGGGATACTGCTACTTATAGCCCCCCGATGCCTTCACAGCATGAGAGGTTAAGCCAGAAATGCATATAGGCTGATCAGAAGTGATGCTGAACCACCAAGGCTCAGTGCACTGACAGATACCCCCACGGGCCATGAAAGCTCTGATCATCTGAGGGTGAACAGAGCTGGAGAGCTGCAGATGAACCGCAACTTGAGAGAAGTCCCAGATACTTAAAGGGGACCTTGGTTCAATGAATGGGAGTGACAAGAAGAATCATCAGTGAGAAGTCCATAGAGATGCTCTGCTGCAAGGAGAGGCAGAGAACACTGGCTGAGTTTTTGCAAACAACCTTTGTGGCATTACAGCAGTTCAGGGGCCCCGATCTTCTACAGTGACCCAAATCATAGACTTACAACTTAGTCTGAACCAGAGTTACCCCATTTACATCAGTTGACTTCATTTCTTAGGATTGTGCTGTTAATTATATCAATGAAATTAGAGCCCAGGTCCATCCTCCCCCCCCCCCCCAAGTGAACAAGAAAACAGAATTTTGAAAAAATTGTGTTTTTATGAACTATGGGAAGAATAAATGACAAGGTGGTTCAGGTGGGTAGCCTTGTTGGTATGAAGCAACAGAACAAAGTTTGAGTCCAGTGGCACCTTTAAGACCAACAAAGTTTCATCCTGGATATAAGCAAGAACTGAGTGACTTGGCATATGTAGTGTGATAAGAACCCAATATCTGTTAAGCCCCGGGGAGTCCGTTATCCTGAGTGTTGTAATAACTTATAATTCAGGAATCTCTTGTTCCAGTCTGTTTCTGAAATTCCTTTGCAATAAAACAGCTTCTTTGAGGTCCCCCATGGAGTGCCCTGGGAGATTGAAATGTTCCTCCTGCAGGTTTCTCAATTTTGTTACTTATGCATCTTGACTTTAATGATCCCTTTCTGGCAACTGACACCCCCCCACACACACTATATGTAAGTCTGTTTCAATGTTATCTGAAGAAGTGTGTGCGTGCACAAACGCTTATACCCAGACTTAAACTTCATTGGTCTTAAAGATGCCTCTGGACTCAACAAGGGGGTGTTTTATCAAGTTTGCGTTGCATTGTAGTTACAACTTACTCACTTGGCATTTCAGTCTTTCTGTAGTTAGTTGGAAATAAAACTGCATGAAGGTAAATAATATGAAATCCATGTTTTATTGCTGTGTTTCTAAAAGGCAGCATTGAAGTACAGTACATATTCTATAATATTAAGCAATGATATACTACTGATAATTCCTGAATATCATGTGGCTGTTTTTCGTTGTACAAAATGTGCAATGCTAGCAGGGGGCTTTGGATGGTGCAGGCATTACTCCTTCAGCCTCACTGTAATTATAGTTTGCAGTGAAGGTGGGCTGGGCTAAATTGTGGGCAAGGTATACTGGAGGTCTCCCATGGCCTCATCCAGTGTTCTCTCTTGGCTTGAAGCTCAGGTAACTTGCAGACATCCCCACATTCCCATAATGGATTCTTGGGTTGCCAAAGGGTTCTCCAGTGGCCTGAGCTTGGTATCCCTTCTAAAAGCAAGGACTAATTTTAGAGTCCTGTCTTATTGGAAGAAAAATCCAGAATGTTCTCAGGATTCACTGAGCTGTCAACGTTTTTGCTCCCTTTTAAAACATATTAAGAGCTATAAGGAATATATGAGTTTTATTCAGTCGAAGTATGCAATTCTGAAGACGCTGTTAAGTACTGAAACACCAGGATAGGATCTGAAGGAGTTGAAGGAATGGTTCTTTGAAATGGATGGGGAAATAGATAGTCAGGTAAATTGCTCAATCCATAGTGGCCCCTCTTTTCATATTTCTAAAAAGAGATAATATTAGATCTTCTTATATGAGGACTTTAGCAACAATGAAATTAAGGATGGCCTTTACTAGTTTAAGATTTCAAGCTATGCCCCCAGCGGTTCGATTGGACTGTTTCTGAAGTGTTCCTGCCCCGTTACGATTCTATATGTGTGGTATGGGAGAAATAGATGATCTGGTTCATTATATTTTGAGATGTCCCCTTCACTATGACCCCCGAAACAAATTTATTACTAATATTCTATCCATGTGGGAAGGAGCTTCAGACATGGAAAAAGTAATACTTTTGTTTGCAGGTGAGGATTCTTATGTTTCTAATAGTCGCTTTGTTTTCATTAGCAGCAACAAGGATTAGGTCGAACTGTATGGAATAACAGCTGTAATAAGAGTTAAAATTGTTTTGAACTTTTTAAACTGGGCTGATTTTATATGGTTTAATCCTGTATTATATTACTAATTTTGTTAATTAATTTTGTTATTTTTGCTAATTTTGTGGTTTTAGTATGTGGAAGATTATGTAAATATATTGTTATGACTCATCGTCAATACAATAAACGGAAACTGCTGCTAGTACACATTCCCGAAATGACCCATTTTGCCAAGGGAGTAAGTACATGCACGAAATGGTAAAAGGGAAACAGAACTCTGGGCCATAAATATACTTAGAGCTATTGCGCCTGCATCTTTGTTTCCTTAGGCAGTTCTCTAAAATCCTCTAAAACCTGTGACTTACATTTTCAGCAGAAACGCACAAATCTCTATTGACTTTTGTGACCGTATTCCCATTTTGTTTATAGCGGGGCCTACTTGAAGTTCTTTATGATATATTTCGCCTCCCTCTTCCTGTTGTGACAGAAGAATTTATAGAAGCACTTCTCAGTGTAGGTTCGTATTCAGCCTCTGTATGTTCCCCATATTTTTCTTCCCACTGGTGGCATGTTGTGGTTGAGTGGGATGCATTCATAATTCTCTCCCTCACTGGTAACATTTCCTTTTCTTGTGCCTGCACACAGCCCTCACTTTAGCAAGGTAAAGCTGTAGCCATTTCCAAGGCCTGGCTCAGACATGACGGTAAACCATGGTATAATTTGGATTACTGATTTATGATCTGATTTAATCTTGGATTATTTTATAGTCTGATTTAATCCTGGATGAAACTGAGCAAACAATAGTTAGGAGTGGTTCAGGTGAAACAGCAGTTGTGGTTTGTCATGGAGGTGTTTAATTTTCAGGGGGGAAGAGAGACAGATTATGTGGCCAAAGACCCTCCAGTTTTGTGTATGTTTGCCTTATGGATCCCCCAGACTTGTTTGGTCTCAGGTCTAATCCAGGCCAGTTCCAGTTTGGAGTTCAAAAATTGACAGCAGGCTGGACAGGAATTTGTTTATAAGCCTGAAGTTTCTGTATTTTAAGGATATTGCATTTAAGTGGTTTATGTAGAGTTCTCTCACCCACACACATTTTCCTGCTTTCAGTCATACTATAATTGCCTCCTGTTTGGCTGATGTTAATGTTTTCGAATTCCTTGTAGCTTTCTTGGGATTTGTATGGTTTTTGTGATTGTATGGGGTATTTTATGAACATATTATTTTGAATAATATTGATCCCTTGGGGAGGAGTAGCAATGCATAAAATATTTAAAATAAATAATACGGTATCTCCTTGAGGAGGATTTTACTTTCCTGCAGTGGGTAAGTATTGTTAGGAAACTTACTATGTTGGTTTCTTGCTCAATACAGTAGGCTAAGATAACTTGCAAAGGGCTTGCCTGCACCAGTTAGCCAATCAGTGTGGGAATAACTGAGCAGAGAAGGAAAATGGGGGTGTTAGGAGGAAGGTCAAACAGATTCATTCCTGTGTAAACTGCTGCTTGGTCTTCATATTCCCCTTTTTTCTTCTTTATTCCTGTGCTGTTCTTTCATACTTATGCACCTTCTATGTGTAAAGAGCACCAGTGGAGACAGATAATAGGATGGCAATATGACAAGAAAGTCTAATACTGTGAAAATAAACTCTGTGTCCCCCCCCCCCCCCATAAAGTAGCTAGCTTAACTGTGAAGCCTCATATTTTCTGGGTTGTCTTCTGAATTCAACAAGTTCATTTTGAAAATAACTTTGTTTAGCTCAGACCGTTTTCCTTATTTCATAACAATGGAACCAACTTTGTGTGTGTGTGTTGTGTACTGGTGTTACCTTAGAAGTGGTGCTCAGAAAGAGCAAAATGAACATGAACCTGGTGTGATTAGCATTAGCAGGACAGAAGAAGTGTGGCTGGAGCCTCTGTGCTTTTGTGAGTGTAAGGAAAAGAAGTTCTCAGGGTGACAGTGGGCCTCTACAAGCTAGTTACTGGGTCCCCTTATGTGTATACTGTACCTTCGCACAGTTTGCCTCACAAGCGCAAAGGGTAGCATGTGGGAGACAAGGAAAGGCAAAAACAATAAAAAAAAACCCTAATGAATTGTGGAACCATGGTGAAGAACAGGCTATTTCTTCTCCCCCCCACACACTTGATATTTTCTTGTTTCAGATCCAAGTCGCTTTCAAGACAGTTGGAGGCTTTCTGACGGCTTTGTAGCTGCAGAAGCTAAAATTATATTACCTCACCGAGCCAGATCCAGGTATTTATGGTGAAAAGGCTTAACTTGTAGTGCCCCTTTTCCCATCAGTATTGGAATGTAAAATACAGCCTTTCGTAGTAATTTTAAACTCCTGTAGGTTTTTTTATTACTATAAGCTGCCTTGGGAGTCAGTTTATGGCCCCAAAGAAGGCTAAAATGCAATGACTGAAGATCTGATTTTTTTTTTCCCCTTGTTGCACATTTATCTAGACCGGACCTCATGGACAATTACTTGGCACTCGTTCTCTCGGCTTTCATTACAAATGGACTCTTAGAAGTAAGTCGAGAGTTTTAATTTAAACAATGGGTGTTTAATACTGCTTTATTGTGGGGTCTTCTGTCAGGCAGCATCAGTGGAATGGTTGTTGCAGACGTTCATGTCTTGATTCCTTCAGGGCCTGGTTGAAGTGATCACAAGCAGCAACGACCACATATCTGTCAGAGCAACCATCTTACTGGGTGAACTTTTGCATATGGTAAGATAGGACCCTTTTTTTGTTAACCGGTTTGTTCCATTCTTTACCCTGGAACTCATTTTAAGGTTGGACTTCATGTCCATTGACTGGAGGCAAGAAAATAATTGTTAAAGGAATGAGGAAGGGAGCTGTTGCATCTCGGCCTTCTCTGCTTGTATTTTGGTGCTTGGTGATGATGGTGATCTCTGGATCTCTGTAATACCGGGCAAGAGTACTGGCCAGTCTTACAGTTTAAAAGCTTCTTTAGTTAGAATAACGAGCTGATCGGTTATGTCACTTGTTGCATTTCTACAGGTTGGTTGTGTTTTCTTAGAAAAGACTGGCTGTAAAATTAATAACTTCAGTGACTTGATAATAAACTGAAAATATCTGTTAGGGATGTTGGGGGGGGGGGGCGTTAACCAGGTTTGGTTCAGGTTGAATTCAAAGCCAGGATTTGCCACTTAGAGAATGAGCCTGGGAGCCTGTAACTCACACCCTCTTCCCCGTCTACATAGCAAAATAAGTATTTCCAGGTTTTGCAGAAAACTGCATCTTGCTAGTATTGCAGATGGTGGTTTGTCCTTGCTCTGTACACCAGGGTTCTAATCTGGAAATAAACCATTGTTTGGAATCCTGGTTTACTTGGAAATAATTATTTTTGTCATACATGGGAGCGACGAGATCGCACAACCCCACACTTCTTCCAGAGCTATTTGTGCAGCAGCTAACCACGGTTTGCAGGTGTGTCTGAACTAAGCCCCAGAGGGATGTTACAAGTAATACCCAAGTCTACAGGAAATGCAGGAAGTTAGAATGAATGATGCTTCCACTTCGTTTTCAGTTTCAGGATTTCCTCTTCATTGAGATTTTGTATCAAGCTGGTTTTGTGTGAGAAGTTATTTGGTTTCCCCATAACTCTGTATTCAGTTCAACTTAACTATGTCTTCAGTGTCGGGGGGACTTGGGTTCCATTTGAAAAATCAAAATCTGTGCAGCTGCTTCTGTTTTCCAGGCAAACACCATTCTTCCTCATTGTCACAGCCACCACTTACATTGCTTACCAACATTAATGAATATGGCAGCTTCTTTTGACATTGAAAAGGAGAAAAGACTGTAAGCATACTTTTTATTAAAAATAAAATACATGCAGTGCTAAGTTGGAGACTGATTTGCACATTGAATGGACACTTCTATAAAGCCTGTCTTTTTGCAGTATGTAATTTAGCTCAGTTCATGTTTCTAAAAGATTACATATTTGGCATTGTATTCTGAGTACATAGCTTGGGGAACAGCACATAGAAATGCGTTCTAAAACTGACTGTCATGTACTGTTTCCTGCTAAGAGCCTTCCTCTAGAGAAGGACCTTTGCATGATGCTGAACCAGGCAGTGGAATACAGTGCCTTGTGTAACATGTTCCCAGTATAAAGTAGCAGAAATGGTCAGAGGGAATGGAGAAAGATGGGAACATGAGCTAACTTGCCTCGCTCCCATTTCCTGAAGGTAGCCTGTTGTTAGCAAGAAACACCATACCTTATACTGCATCCGTTTCCTTTCCAAAGTAACGGGTGACTTCAAAGAACTTTGCTAGCTGTACTAAGTAGTTTTTCAACCCATCTGCAGGAAGGTCTTTCAAAACCCTTCTGCAGTTCAAAGGATGGGTAGAAAGAGGAGGATGGAAGGCCAAAGTTATATACAGATGTGAACTTAGGGATAGGACCATGGCTCAGTTATGAAGCTCATGCAGGATACAGGTTCAGGCTTTGGCATTTCCAGTTAGTTTCTCAGGTAGTAAGTGGAGGGAAATATCCTTCTCTGGTGGAGATCTTGAGTAGACAATGTTGAATAAGATTTACAACATTGAGTGAAATGGACCAGTGGTTTGACTTCATATAAAACAGCTTCATGTTCCTAAACTTTGGAAAGAACTGTTAAAGTGGATTGTTCTGATGGGCCTAACTTTGTATCCCACCCTAAACTCATTGTAGGAAGGGTGGGATAAAGAACAAACAAAGAAGTAAAAGTGATCAAGGTGTATAAAACACCTTTAACTGAAATACTTCTGGGGCTGTCTGTATTTCAGATATTCAGGGCTCACCTGTGTGTTCCATTGGGAAACATGGTTGGATCTCACTACAAGTGCTTAAAGGCAGTTGTGGGGAGTGGGTTTGATCCACATTGAAACAGTATTGCAAAGTTGGGGGAACTTATTTGTCCTTTATCTTTTTCTAGCCCACTAGCAAAAACATGTTTTCTGAGAATGTGCTGCTAGAAGGTTCAGCAGCTCCAAGAGTTGAAAAGATACTCCCCCCGCCCCATGCCTTCTAGTTTTTCTAGGCCCAGGTCACTGCCACCACCAGGTCTGCCTTCTTTCATCAGAGGCAGGTCAGGCAGTTGGCCCCATACCTCACCCTCTGCGATCTGGCTGCAGTGACCCATGCAGCAGTCACTTCCGGATTGGATTACTGTAATTCTCTCTGCATGGGGCTAGTGCAGAACGCAGTGGCGTGGGTGTTGATGTTGCTGCCTGTGCAGGCACATATCCAACCAGTGCTGCATGACCTGTACGGGTTGCCTGTTGAATTCCGGATCCGTTTCAAGGTTGTTGGTGCTTACCTTTAAAGCCCTGTGTGGCCAGGGGCCTGCATATCTTCATCTCTCTTCGTATGAGCTCCATAGAACATTATGTTCTACAAACCAACCCCTCCTGGTAGTTGCTGGCCCTAGAGATGTCTGACATGCCTCAACTACGGCCAGGGCTTTTTCAGCCCTGGCCGCTGCCTGGTGGAATGAGCTACCGTATGTAATCAGGGCCCTGTGGGACCTGTTATAGTTCCACAGGGCTTGCAAGACAGAGTTCTTCTGCCAGACCTTTAGTTGAGGCAGCGGGCATCCATTTGATTTGGCCGCCCCTCCAGTGACCGCAGTTCCCAGAAGCCGGGTGGGACCACAGTATTACCTGGTGAGGCACGTTATTGTCTTAGTCTGCGGTGATCTTCTTGATTTTAAATGGATTGTTACAATGTGTTTTATTTGCTTTATTGTAGCTCTACTTTAATTGCAAATCTTAACTGTAAATTATTAATTGTTTTAACTGCAAATCTGCATTATTGTAGACATATATGTTGGTACCCACCCTGAGCCTACATTGTGGGGAGGACGGGATATAAGTCTTAACAATATAAATAAATAAATAGTTTTGAAACTTTGGTGCACATCGTGAAGTTTACCAGGCCTTGCATGAAAGGGAAGGAACTGCTGAATCCAGTTTTTATAAAAAAAAACATTAAAGCAACAAATATACATGTTTAGAGATGAAGAACAACATTTAAAAAACAATCTTTTTTGAAAGATGCAGGTGCTGTAAGATTTAATTCTTGCCGCATACACTCAAGAGCAGCATTAACTGCAAGCAGCTATATTTCTTTTCCTCTTTGGTATTTCACAAGGTTGTTCTTACGGATTGCTTACATAAACCAAGACTTTAGAGTTTATATAGTACTGCTGTCTAATGAATTTTCCTATTATGTACATTTCACCCTGATAGACGAGCCAGTGCCGCACTGAATTTCTTAAAACGCTTTCATGAAATGAAAAAACGAGGACCTAAGCCATACAGCCTTCATCTAGATCACATTGTTCAGAAAGCCATGTCAACTCATCAGAAAAGGGATCAATATCGTGTGCAGAAGGATATCTTTATTTTAAAGGTAGAGCAATTATCCTGGAATGGGCGTTGTCAGACTGTAATGTATGCGTTTTCTAAAAATTGGACACTTGGTTTCACCTCAGTGAGCTTCTATGTTGCTTGGAATTCTGACCTGAATTGAAAAAGTCTAATACATAAAGAAAACCAGAGGGAGTTGTGTCTGTTTATTGCAAGATTTGATGTGTCTTGCAGTTCTGTTTCTAAAAAAATAATGAGGTATATGTTTGGTGGTAATTGGCTTATGAAAATAAACCTAGTCTGCATATTTGTATATTCTGGCAAGGCGCTTACCTTGCAGCAAAATACATTTTCATTCCCACCCACCCCTTTTGCTCTATTACAGGACACAGAAGAAGCACTGGCAACAAACCTTAGAGATAGCCAAGTTCTTCTCCACAAAGAGAACCTTGAGTGGAACTGGAATCTGATAGGGACCATACTTAAGGTAAATAGCGAAGTAATATAATAATTCAGCCCTTTTTTTTTTGGAAGAGTACAGTAAAATAAAAGAAGGTAATCTACTATTGCTTCACCAGCTTAAACCAGCTGTAGTTGAACAGGTCTAAACAAAAACATTTAGAGGGTTTTTGCATAAATATGTTATGACTGAGTGCCATGCAGTCCATAATTAGACTGGGTGTAAACTAGCATGCAGAAATGCCCTTGTTAGAGCAACTTATCAAGGACTGGTATATAGCTTACAAAATTTTATATCTGTTGTTTTCTAGTGGCCAAATGTAAATCTAAGGAACTTTAAAGATGAACAGTTGCACAGGTATGTAGATGCCGGGTAGATCTCTGTAAAGAAAAACCAGGTTCAGAAAATATTTCAGTATGTCTCGGGAAATAATAGCATGTTCCTAAACTTTAAAACTATGATGGTGATGTATTAGATACTGGTATCTGAGTTGGAATAAATGTGAAGACAGTTGTTTCTGTCTGAGGGGAAAAAACAATACAAAAGGGAAGCAAACTATTTTCAAGAGTGCTTAGTAGTCAGCTGTATCCTTGTAGCCGAGATTGCATTTTGAGAAAGTAAATTTGGTTTTCAGCTGCCTCTATAAAATAAAATTTTCTCAGCACATAAGATATTTAGATCTGGAAGGAAGCTCATCCTTGCAGTCTGATACTTTATGCCAGAAACTGTGGGTGTAGATTAAAGAGAAAGGGCAATAAAACAGGCTGTGAGTTATCAGGTCAGTCTGAGAGCTGATGGCTGTTTTAGCCTGTTGCAGCAAAAGCAGTCTTGCATTTCTTGAAAGACGAACATCCTTTCAGTATAAGCTTCCTTGGATTACAGCCCGTTTCCTCAGATGCTATGAGAAGTATGTAGATAATAATTATTGAGTTTGTGAGGTATCACCTGGCAAAGATGATAAGGCTTAGGTGATCCTTTGGTCTGGTCTAGCAAGAGAGTTCTTACTGACTGTGGCAGAAATGTAAAGATCCAGTTTTCCTTTTCCCACTTGGACAGTGACGCTAAGTGAAATTATTACATTCTGAATCCGTACATTTTTGCAGCCTTGTTTTAAGCTAAGAGCCTGGTTATTATCCAAGGCTTGCTTTAAGTTCCACGGTTTTCTGTACCAGCTTAATAAGTTAAAAGGTTTTATCCATTCAGAAGCACCCGGTCTCTCTCACTGCTAATACTCTTACCCTCTTGCTGGTTTAACTGTGAGACTGAGAGCAAGTAGCCGCATTCTTTCCCTCCTCTGGAATGATCTCAGGTTACGGTTATCATGGGCAACAAACATAGCATTGTTTATTTCAGTGACTCAGAGCCATTAGTGCCAATTAGTTCATTGCTGTCAATATGACCGACCAGCATCTTTTCACTGCTTTTTCCGGTTCTGTTCTTTGTGAATGTGCAGGCTCTAAGCTGAGGCAAAATTACATTGTTCCTACATAAGCGAATAATTTAGCATCCATATGTTTGAAGCTGTGAACTGTTATGTGGTACAGTAACGGTTCAGTCATACTGCATTGGCTGGGTGGGAAGGGTGCTCTGGCTTTTAAAATAAGTCTCTCTAAGAGTGAGTGAAGCAACAGTGTTTGCTACTTTGACACCCGCACCTCTACTGGAGGGGCTATCATTTCTCCAGTCTCTACTTTACAGATTCAGTTGGATGCAGACAAGTTTGAGGCTAGAGGAATGAAGAAGTTGCTCTTTCCAGCTGCCCCACATTTCTTAAAGAAGCTCTGCTTTGCATGGTCCTTACCACGTTTATGTGACTTAAGTGTAACTTCTGAAATTCGCAATGTACAAATAGGTTTGAATGAACTCGTTTTAGGGCTCTACATCATGCCAATATAATTAGTGGCTCTTTCTTTATCACCCCAATTTAATAGTTCCGTTTCTCAAGTTTTCTTTGAGCTCAAGCCAAAAGAGAAAGTGGGGATTTAAATACCTTAATAATAATAATAAAAAACCTTTGCTCATTGAAGTGATAGGTGGGGTGGGATCCACCCCATTGTTTTATTTCCATTAATTTGTATTAATTTCTCATGTAGCTCTCTTCCTTTTTAAGATCATTCATACATTATTTGTTCCCTTGCTTTGCTAATTTGGTCTTAAGAAAGTTCTTCTTACCTTTTCTCACAGTTACAGTTCTAAATAATCTGGGTAACTTGGGAGTTTCTGTGTATTTATAAATGATAAATTTAGTATAAGTTTGGGAGCAAAATTGCTTGGTTCTCAACAAGGGCGTAGACTGTCCAATTTCCCCGGGGGGGGGCTGGGGCTGGGCCAGAGACATTACAGGCCATTGTCTCCAGGGGAGGCTCAGCATGTCCTGGAAAAGTTTTTTGGGGGGAGGCCTCCAGCTCCCCAGCCCCCCTGAAGTTGACACCTATGGTTCTCGACAATGCTGACATGGGGAAAACGCTCTTCTAGCCAGTGATGTGTGCAATTGTCTGCAAATACTCATTGATAAGCACTTAATTCCTTCTATTTAATGCAGATTTGTACGACGACTGCTCTATTTCTACAAGCCCAGTAGCAAATTGTATGCCAACCTGGATCTAGATTTTTCGAAGTCAAAACAACTCACAGTTGTAGGTTGTCAGTTTACTGAATTTCTTCTTGAATCTGAAGAGGTAAGTTGGATGTTGTTGAGTTTCAGCTGCTAACTAGAGCTAAAGTATTATTTTGGGGGAGGAGCACGTTCTAGAAGGTTTCAGTCAGTAAATATATAAAAGTCATTCGGGTTTCATAATATTTATTGTTACATCTGCAGGCAAAGACAGTAGACAGGAAAAAGTCATGTGGAATACACCAGAAAGGGCCCTAAAACATTAAATTACTTTAGTAAGATAAGCAACATTGTGTTCTATTTCCTGGCGGTTGGTCTGTTTACAAAACTGAGAACCTGATGGGAGAGGAAAGTACTTGAAGGTGTGAGATCCCTTCGGCAGAAACTTGTTTTTTTAGCAGCATCACCTGCCACTGTTAGCTCTGACAGAACTTGGACTGTTCAAGGGTTGTTTACATTTTTAACTGCCGTAATCCCCATGGGAATGAGTTACAGTTTTTCAGGATCATTTGAGGCCAGCATCATTCCTGACCTCGCCACATTTTTCATGTGGAGGAATCCCTATTGAAAGTCCACAGCTTTTTTTCAAAAAGCTTCCTTGCATGTTGCATTCAAGTTTGAATGTTTCTTCTATAATATATAATTTAACTGTCTGTGGATAATCCATTGTAGACATCGTTCCTGAATTTACAGATGAAATGTTTAGCCCAAAGTTTGCCTGTGATGTGTTTTACTTTGATACTGGTCTTTTTAACCATTGTTTATCTCTTGTATCTTGAGAGAGGTAGAAATGGATGTCCTTTTTTCCAGTCTGAGGCAAGGAGGGTGCAGAGTAAACTAAAACTGTTGCTTTCTTGTTGCTTTTAATCAGGATGGTCAAGGCTACCTTGAGGAGTTAGTAAAAGATATTGTACAGTGGCTCAATTCTTCCTCTGGAATGAAACCGGAACGAAGTCTCCAAAACAACGGGTTACTCAACACTCTCAGCCAGCACTACTTCTTATTTTTTGGTACACTCTCCTGCCATCCCCATGGAGTGAAAATGCTTGAAAAGTGTAATGTGTTTCAGTGGTGAGTACCATTCTCCATTATGAAACTGTCTTAAAGAGCTCAGGTTCTCCCCCCCACCCCACCTTCTGCATTCATTTCTTGAGATCTGCAGTTATTTAACATCTTCTCTTCCCCTGCATCCCCCCCCATCCCAAGGCTTTAGAGCTATGTGGTTAGTAAGCACTTTCCTTAGAAGGAAAGGTGTTAGTAACGTTTAGATTTTACTTGTAAAACAGGGTATGCACAAATGCCATTAAAGTTATTTGAATCCCTCTGAGCCATTTATATTGCTTCCGTTCTGTGGACTCCAGTTACATGATTTAATGACCAACAAGAATCCAAAATGCAGAACTGTTTTACAAAAGTGACAGTCCAGCTTAAAAAAAAAGCAACTGAAATGTTCTGTGGCTTGAATCCTATCTAGCATGAGCAAAAAGCTCTCACATAAGTAAACTTCCCCCCCTTCCCCCCTGCTGTGCCTCCTAAAAGTGGGCTGCCCCTCTGAGCAATGGGGGGAGGGAGAGGTGGGGGTCTGCAGTGAAAGGGAGAATCACCCCCCCCCCAAAAAAAATCCTTTCTGCTTGTGGAAGTGTCTTCTGCACACAAATAATGAGGTTAGGATCCACTCTGTAATATTTTCCTAAGTCAACACTTGGTAACTCTAAAACTTATCTGTAAGATCAGTGCATTGTAGTTTTCAGCAGAAGCTTTTACCATGGAAAATAATGAATTATGACTCAATTTTGTTTCTGTTGCTACAGTGACAATGTAATAATTGATACATCCTCAGGTACAAGTGCAAGGTACATAGGCAAACAAGGGAGGAGTTCCCTGACCCAAGGAGCTTTCAATCTAAAATGTGATAGCGAGAGAGAACAGGTGGAGGGGTGTGTTAAAATCAATCCTGTTAACATACAGATTTACATTCTTAACTCCCATTCAGGTTTAGCACCTGAACGTGCCATATGTATATAAATACATCTATCTCTTACCAGGAATTCCAGACATGTTTAACTGTGTTCAATTTGTTTCCAGCCTCCTTAATCTTTGCTCTTTGAAGAACCAAGATCACTTACTAAAACTGACGGTATCTAGTTTGGACTACAGCAGGGATGGATTAGCAAGGGTCATTCTTTCCAAAATCTTGACGGCGGCTACTGATGTAAGTGACAGGAAGATCGTACATGCTTCCCTGCTGAATAATATATAAGTATGGGTGGATTTATTCATGTTTTCACCATGCAGTATATTGGATAGAGTGGGACCGGACCAGTTTCTTTATTCCCACTCAGCCACGTAGCTTACGGGGTAACCCTCTCACTGTCAGCCTAGCCTATTTCTGAAGGTTATTGCGAGGGTAGAATGAGTTCCTTGAAAGAACAGTGGGATAAAACATAATAATATTGCATATGTTCAACCCTAGAAACTTAATGCACACATTGAGTTCCATGTATTTTTATAACTACATTCAGAAATAAAAATTTCTTGCCTTCTCTCAGCACGTAAACACTTTGCCATGAGACAGACTTTGGGAGAACACACAATTCTGGTCCAGAAGCTCGAGCTTCCATTTAAACAACAGAATTTCTCTCCTTTAGTTCAACATACTGGGATTTCAAATTTATGGAGCACAAATAGCCTCAATGCTGGGTGTAATCTGGGTTTGCCATTGATTTCAGTGGCTTTTAAATGTCTGTGGTTTTGCGTCTGTGTGAGTTTTCATGAGCCCATTTCTGTTTATCTGACCCCCCCCCCTTTTCTAGAGCTGCAGATTGTACGCCACAAAGCATTTAAGGGTACTGCTGAGAGCCAATGTAGAATTCTTCAGTAACTGGGGGATCGAATTACTAGTCACTCAGCTGCATGACAAGAACAAAGCTATTTCCTCTGAAGCTCTTGATATTCTTGATGAGGCATGTGAAGACAAGGTGAGACTCTTAAGTTCCCTTGTGTCTTTGTAAAATGCACACTTTCTGTTCAGTTCATTAAGAAATCAGCACACATTGTGTTGCATCTCATCAACCATGAGTGGAAAGGAGTTCATGAAGCTGATCTTTCTCTCTTGTTCTTAAAAAGCTACATCATTGTGGGGTTGGGGTGGTCAACAGTCCTCTTGCACAAGAATGGGGAGGGAACTGGCAGAAGAAGACTCCTTCCTGCAGTGCTTCCTCCTCAGCAATAAAGTGATGGACAAGGATCTGGGAGATCTTGGGTTGCCATTCCCCTGGTGGTGGTGGGGAAACCCCTGGTTTTTGGACCTTCAACCCGCTACCATCCGGCTGGCTGGTGGGGGAGCCCCAACCCCAAACCAGTGCAATGGCATACCTGGAAGTGACGTCATCGTGCTGGGGATGTTGCACAGGGATGCTCTGATATTTGGACAAACTCTATAATTTTGGGGCAAAAAACCCCATAGAGTTTGCCTAAATACCTGAGCATCTCTGGCATGATGACATCACCTTTGAGTGATGTCATCGCATCGGGGATGTCGTGCAACGTCATCCCCCCACAATGCGCCCCCCCCCCAAAGTCCCCTGCTCCAGCCAAGGTAAAACCTGGCAACTTTGGAAGACCCCCCCATGCCATGAAATTTGCTAGGGGACTGTGGGCCAGTCACACTCTCAGCCTCACTGTATTGTTGTGAGGTGGGAGGGAGATGGATGTCCACTTCAGCGATCTCTTTGGAGAAGGGCTGGGATAAAATTGTACTAAATAAACCTCACCAGGTTCCCAGAGGAGCTCTGATTCTGAACAGCAGCCTTACAGAAGGCACGGTTAAGAGATCTGTTCTGCAGAAATGCCTTCCACTGACAGTTCATAGGATGCAACACTCTTTATCTTTCATGTTCAATAGTGATTCTGTTTTGCATGTTGATATAAAAGTTTTATATTACTTGGCTCCTGTAAGATGTGCTGTGATTTGTACTGTGATTTTCCTGTGGTTGGAAAAAGGCTGGCAACTCAAGAGTAATTCATAAATCAATTTTTTTCCAAGAGCACATTATTTCAAAATAAGACAGTACACGCAGATATTTTTGCCTGATATGCTCCAAAGTGAATCCCAATCTTATTGTAACCGATTTTTACCCTTCTGAACATTGTTCCTCCTTTTTTTCCCCTTTAGGCCAACCTTCATGCCCTTATCCAAATGAAACCAGCGCTGTCTCACCTTGGGGACAAGGGTTTACTTCTGCTCTTAAGGTTGATACATTATGAAGCATGGCATTTCAGATTAATAAAGCCAATTCACTGATCAGTGTTCATATTTATAAACAGTGTATCTCTCTCTCTTTTTTTTTTAGATTTCTATCAATTCCAAAAGGGTTTTCCTATCTCAATGAACGAGGATACGTGACAAAACAAATGGAGAAATGGCAGAAGGTAATTTTTTTGACAAATCAACATGTTTTGTAGAACTCATATAAATGTATTTCTTCTTACGCCAACTTCCCACTTCGTAGGTTAGCTTACTCTGCCAGGGTGCTCCAAGGCACAGTGTGACATCTTGCCTTACCAGCCACTGTCACTGGTGGTGGAGAAGTGTTTTCTTTGTAACAAGAAATACGCTGATTCGAAAGGTCCTTTTTTGAGTTGGAGTTTTTGACATCTGCAGTAGTGAGTTTTTGAGTTGAGTTTTTGACATCTGCAGTAGTGCCTTGGTAATGATAAAAATAGGAAGAAAGTTCTCAGATCACAGCAGACTGTTGTACATGAAAGCAAAGTATCAGAAATATTGTTCTGATGGACAGTTCCATTGCCTCCTTAGGAATACAATTTAAAATACGTTGAGTTGATAGAAGAGCAACTTAATGAAGCACTTACCACATACCGCAAACCTGTTGATGGTGATAATTACGTTCGCCGGAGCAACCAAAGGTAAGCAAAGACAAAGAATCTTTTGTGTGTGTGTGAGTCATGGGTGACTATCTGTGTGCGTGCGCGCATGCCTGGAAGTCATGGGTGACTTCTGGTGACCCCTAGTGGGGCTCGGATGTTTCAGAGAGGTGGTTTGCTATTGCCTGCCCTTGTCCCGGCCCTGGTATTCCTTGGAGATCTTCCTTCCAAATACTAACCAAGGCCGACCCTGCTTAGGTTCCGAGATCTGATGAGATCGGGTTTGCTTGGGCTATCCAGGTCAGAGCAAAGATTAAGACCCTTGAGTAAGTTGTTAAAAAACCCCAATGGCTATGGAAAATGAAATAACTGTGGCCATTTTTGAGAAACTGTTATAATTAATTCTGTGAAATCAAACCACTTTTCTTTCTACCAGATTACAACGGCCGCATGTCTATCTGCCAGTTCACCTTTATGGTCAACTGGTACACCACAAAACAGGCTGCCATTTGTTGGAAGCTCAGGTAAGGAACGTTAATTTAGTTTATTCATAATCAAGTTAGCATTAAATACCCTTTTAGAATTTATTTTAGCATCCTTGATTTGAGTATCACTGATGTGAATGGCTTGACGTTTACTTGCTCAGCCCCATAAGGAAAGAAAACAGGATATGACAGTTGAGTGTATTTGGCTTTAGTAAGCAGTTTTACTACCACATCTGCTTTAACCTATAACTTAATGCATTTTAAAATCCTTTTCCCTTACATTTGAAACCAGTAAATGAGTGTCTCCTAGTCTACTTGCAACTCTGTGAGATCTGTGAAATTTCACATGGGTGGAAATTCCTTCTGAGTGCCACAGTGTTAACTCGATGGGGAAAAAACCCCAGGAGTGATTCGCATTAGTCATGGCCAACAGTTCTTACATAGAAGCCCCACTTGTAGAATTTTTGTCTTAAAGTTTCCCCAAGTAATGATGTAATGCAATTTGAAAGAAGAGAGTCCCCAAGCCAGCAAGAGGTTGCACAGCCATTACAAAATCTTTGGGAAACAAACCTTCCCCAACTGTTCAGGGGGGGGGGGGGTGGGATAAGAATGTGACTCTTTTCCCCTCCCAGTTCTGCTATTGTAACATCTGAGTTACTTCTTTAGTTTCTGGAGTGTGTGCTGTGCTTCACAGGGCATGACTCAGAAACTACACTTGGAACTTCATAATTCGCCTAGTCATGACTCTCTCACCAATTTCTATGCTGCTGTGATTTTTCAGGCGCATGTAATCTCACCCACATGCATCATCTCACTCTCCCATGCCTGGCCTGCCGTGCAGAATATGTAAAGAAACAATTGTGTGAAAGTACTGTTAAAAACAGCCCGAACAAACTCTCAGATTTATTGTTAAAGATGTAGCTGGTTGATTTTGTCCAAGATAGGGCTGCACTTATCATCTCATTTCAGGGCTCCCAGCTGTGTTACTTTCTATTTTTAAAAAGAATCAGGCGTTATCTAATTTCACTCTATTCATAGTTATTAATATTCATGAAATGGGAAAAACTGTTTACATACCAAGTAGATCAGAGTAGCTATCGTTGTTTCAGACATCCTTATCCCGTTTCACCAGCAGTCTTTTTTGATTTAGTTGCTACTACTCTTGATTTGAATCATTAGCGTTTTTAGAATGTGTTCTGGTTAGGTAGCCATGTTGGTCTGAAGCAGCAGAATAAAGGTTGTTGTTATACTGAAAACAGTAAAAAGAGTAGCCTATTTGTATTTTGTTTCAGTTGCTTATTTATGTTGAAAAAAGCAACTGAAATTATAAATAACACAGAACTAATAATACTGAGGTACTTTTTTCCCCCCCTTTAGAGTATTGTTCCTGACCTGAGTTACACGGTTCGTTCCCCTATGCTGGATAAATGGGAAGGGATTAAGCAGTTGAAGGCTGCTCTCTGGGCACTGGTTAGTTAAAAAAAAAACCTCTACCAGGGTTTTCTATTTTTATATAACTGTAAACACAAGTGAGTATATGTACAGATCTATTTGTTCTTGGAATGTTGTCTGTTGAATGGCCACTTTTGAGTATTATTTATCATTTGCTATAGCATTTGGAAATTTTTAATACAAGAGAGAGATTGGGTCTTTTGGTACATCTTCTCCCTTCTCTGTATTGCCAGTCAAATTAATTTTTAGTTATGTTAGCGTACGGCAAATCTAAATGGTTTAATTTCTGTAGCAGAATTTATTTTGAGATTAGGAAAGATTGTAAAGGAACATTGATAGTGGATAGAAAGTCAGTATCTGTGCAGCATTTGGTCATATACAGAACGTGATCCAAACTCTAAGCCTCACCTCATCGTATTGTATTGTATCATACTTTTTATCAGCATCTCCACAGTCAGCTTAGTCACAGGCAGTGTTCCCTCTAAGCTGCGCTAGGGGGCGTTGGGACACAAAGTTTTAGCTGGCTGCTCACAGATTTCGACATCCTGCCCACAAACCTTTTTTCTCTCCAATGGAAACAATGGAGGATGGGGAAACCTCCTTTTGGGGCCTATAAAATCGGACCCCCTGGTTCAATTTTTTTGAAACTTAGAGGGTTTTCTGAGGAGAGGCACCAGCAGCTATGCTGAAAATTGGATGCCTCTGCCTCAAAAAACAACCCCCCAGAGCCCCAGATCAATTCTCCATTATAACCTATGGTCCCTATTGACTATAATGGTCTCCATAGGCTATAATGGAGCGGGGGGGGGGAATCGATTTTTTTTTTTGCACACCCCTATTATGCCTTGAGTCACAGTTAAAATGGGATATAAATATTTGAATAAAGAGGTAGTTTGGACAGGTTGATAACCTTTAAGCAACTTCCAGTTTGTTAGGTTAGGCAGGATTCTGACAGTGATTGTTCCACCTCTGTTATACTTGACCTGTAAATTTGTCATATTTCACTAAAAAACAACAACCCAAGGTAGACTGCAAGCGCCCCCCCCCCCCCCCCCCCCGGTCGCTGGTATGTTTTCTAAGGCTCAGCTCAGGGTGATGGTCAAAGGCCATGTCTACCAATATAGGGGCAGGTCGGCCCATTCTCCAGAGGCCTGATCTATCCCTATTTTTCCCTAACATTTTCTGTAATGAAATTTGACTTGATTTTCTGTTCTCTTATAATGTTTAAATTATTCTTAAAATATTCTTAAAATATAGTTTAAATGTAGCTTAAAAGAGTTCATTCTGAGATTTTCGCAAGTTTATGGAAATAATCTTCTAAAAACTAATTTTTTGTGATAGTCAAATGTAGACCTGCTCACAACTTTAATGCTACCAGCTTTTTTCGCTCATGAGGTAAAATTTTTGCTCACACCACTGTGAAGTTCAGAGGGAACATTGGTCACAGGTAGTGTTTTCATTCCAGGGCAATATCGGATCTTCGAACTGGGGTCTGAATTTGCTTCAAGAAGAAAATGTGATTCCGGATATACTGGCCCTTGCCCAGCATTGTGAAGTTTTGTCTATTAGGGGGTAAGTAGTATTTGACAACAGAAAACTCTTGCTTTAAGCAGCTGAGGAATCTTTTTTCCTTGGTCTTAAAATCATTAAAATTGATTTGCCACTAGCAGCTCTGTTACTTGCAAGTGATATAGCATTCTGCATGTTTTAGGACATTCCACAAGGGAAGCCTAGAATTTACCCTGAGGCCCTGGCGTGGCAGTGGATAACACTGGCCATTGGTTTTGCGCCCTTGCTGCTGCCTTGGCACAGCGTCTGCAGTTGTTTTCAAAGAGGGCCTTCAACACTGGACATCCGTTGCTTCACAGTGCAAATGGTAGTCCTGTTTGCCAAGCAACAGAAATAAAAATCAGAAAACCGAAACTACACACATCTGCAATTTAGAATAATGTTCCTTAGGAGTGGATCTTTATTATTAATTTGTATATTATTATGTTTGAAAAAGCATTGATTGAGAGTTTAATATCAAAATGTACAATGTACAAAGTTTACCTTCTTAATTTTTTACTCTGTATGTACTTAACTCATTAAGCCACTTCAGTTAAAATAGTCATATCTAATTGCATTCAGCCTTGCATCCTATGCCTTTGGGCGAGTGTAACAAAGGACTTCATGTTAACTGTATTTCATGTATATGTGGGTGTAAAATTGTCCATAGAACTATAGATGTGTCACATGTTAATACATTGTTGTTTAAAAGTGGATTCCTGTTTTGTGAATACAGGACCTGTGTCTATGTGCTTGGCCTGATAGCCAAAACAAAGCAAGGCTGTGACATTCTGAAGCATCAGAATTGGGACGCAGTGAGACACAGCCGTCGGCACCCTTGGCCAGTAGTCCCTGATGACATGGAGCAGCTCTGCAATGAACTTTCCTCTATTCCCAGCACGCTTAGTTTGAACTCTGAATCTACCAGTTCAAGGCACAACAGTGAAAGTGAATCTGCACCATCAAGTAAGTATGCAAAGCAGCGTAAGCAGCTGTATATTCAGAAAAATACGTAGATTATGTGATCTGGCAAATCTGAGAATGTTACATCCTGTGGCTATTGATGGAACTTAGACAAGAGCTTAACGAAACCAGGAGTCCCCCAACATGGTGCTCATGAGCATGATAGCCCCCCCCAACCCTTTTTCTGGTACCCACCAAGAATTTTGAGAAAGTAGGCGGGGCCAAGTGGGGCTTTTGCCCAGCAAGGCTTTCTGATTGGCTGTTGGCAATTTGATTGGCAGTGCAGGTTTTTGAAATGCTGCTTTGATAGCAGCTGCTACAACAGCACAAGCATCTTCAGCATGCAACTGAAGGTAACCTGCAGCAATCATTTTGTGGCAGGCTCTGCCTCCGGTGGCATCCATTTTGTGGCTGTGCTTACCGCATTGTGTCAAAATTCCGAAGATGCCCTCCATCTCAAAAAGGTTGGGGACCCCTGTTCTGAACCCTGGAAACAAATGCTTAGCTGTGGCAGATCATAGTAATGATGATCTGTGTGCACAGTGTGTGCATAAACTGCCTTCTCGTTGTGAATGTTTTTTGTTGTTTCATGAAGATAAAAAGGTGAAAGGGAAGAGCATAATTAACTTAATTGTAAAAGATTTTGCTTTTTATTATACATTTTTTTAAAATTCTTACTCAAGAATATACCACTTTTCCCCCTCAGAGTTTATAGAAAAATAACTTGTTCTGCTGTGCATGAATTATGAAACGGAATTCCTTTCCATGGAAACTCGTTCAGTTGCTTCTTCAGAGCAGTGATAAAAACAGCAGAATGACTCAATACCTTTCTTTCAGTTTAAAAAGAAATGCTGATAGTTGGCACCAAACCATATATTGGGGCACAGTGTGAATATTTTGTCATATTTACATAGAAGGTTCAGAAAGCCTTTGGGTGCAATCCAGAAAATTCAGGACCTAGAAACTAAATGACACCAATTAGCAATTAGGTAGAAGTATGTAGGAAACAAACACAGACTAATGAGACAAAACTTATTAGCCTGTATCTGGCAAAGCTACGTTTGGTGTAAGGTGGGTAATTTGTGTAGTGGGATGGTTGAAGCAGAGCCAACTGAGACTGAATCCGACTAAGGCAGAGGTTCTGTGGCTGGGGAGGACCGACTCAGGGTTGGGGAACCCCGGCTCTTGACAGTGTGCCCTTGACACTGGCTTTTGTGGCTCTGGCCCAACTGGTGGAACTCTCATTTGAGTGATATCCATGCCCTGTGGGTCTTAATGAAGTTCCATAGGGGGCACGTAAGACAGAGATGTTCTGCCAGGCATTCGTTTGAGGGCTGCGATGGTTTTCCATCTGGTTGGCACTCCTCCTTCTCCTGCCTCTCCCCCCTGCCCTGCGAGGCAGTGGCATACTATGGCAGTTTCATCACCATTTGACTGATAACTTATTGTTGTATATTTTCATGATTTAAATGTTTTATTGTATTTGTATATAAATTTTTTAATGTACACCACCCTGAGCCCTGTTTTATGGGGAAGGGCGGTCAACAAATCGAATTTAATAAATTATGCATTACAAGAAGAGGCGGGACCCGCGATATTCATTGGGGGAGGGGGATTCCTAAAGGCTGCAGCTAAGTCTTCTTCCCTCCTCCCCCCCGGCACTGGTGGCAAGGCCTCAGCAGCTCTCAGCCACTGGGCTGCTGATCTTCCCACCTCCAGCACTGGTGGTGAGGCTTCAGCATGCGCAGGGAACACTCTTTAACTTTTGGGGGGATTTAAATATCCCCTGTATAGTTTTTTAAACTTTTAGGACTTTTCTGCACACCTGGGGAGTTCCCCAAGTGTGCAGGAAAATCTCTCTGCCCCCCCAAGTGCCCCCGATGTGCAGATTTAGATAGCCACACGCACAGGGGCACTTGGCTATTAGATATATAGATCTTGCAGTCCCTACTTCAGATCTATAAGGTAGATCAGCACTGAGGCTAAGGGAAGGAGGATTGCCTTAGACCCCTGAGCAAGTGCATGGCAGAGATGAGATTTCAGCTGGGGACTTCCTAGTTCACAGGCATCATTAAACATCTCTGTAACTGGTTTGGTAGCCCGGATAACTGGAATTCACTTCAATAAATGTGGGGAATCACTCATACATGCCTTTCAAGATGCAAGTGGAAACTAAGCAAGAAATATGGAGAGGTTGTCTTCCTAGCGTGTTAGCTTTTGAAGTACAGGGAGATCTTTAAACAGAGGAACATTGAAGCATACATTTCTCCAGCAGAACAGCTATATTTGAGTCCAGGAGCACCTTAGAGACCAACGAGACTTTCAGGGAATGAGCTTTCGAGAGTCAAAGCTCCCTTCGTCTTGTTGGCCTCTAAGGTGCTCCTGGACTCAAATCTAGCTGTTCTGCAGCAGACCGACATGGCTACCCCCGAAACATTTCTCCAGTATGAAGCAGTGTTCCTGAAAGTGTTAATGGATGTGCATGCAGTATTCTGTCATGGAACTGAAGGCTTCCCAGATGGTGGTGACCCACTTACTGTTTATTTTATGTACTTTTATTTATACTGGTCTTTGTCCCGTATGGGGACCCAGAGCAACTCACTTCATTCTTCTCTCCCCCATTTCGTCCTCACGACAACTCTGTATGGTACTTTATTGGTCTTAAAGGTGCCACTGAACTCAAACTTTGTTCTGCTGCTTCAGGCCAATGGCCACCCTGCCTGAGTTTGTGAAGTAGGCGGGGCTCAGAGTGTGTGACTGGCCCAAGGTCACCCAGTGAACTTCCATCGCAGAAGTGGGGTTGGAACCTGGGTCTCCCAGATCCTAGTCTGACACTCTAGCCACTAAGTCACACTGGCACTGTCATTTGCAAGGTTTCTGTCTCCTGTTCCTTCCAGCTGGGACTTGGAGTACCAACTTCACAATTCATGTCTTTGTTACATATCTGTAAAACTGCATTCAGCAATTCAAGCTTTTCTCTCAATTTCAGGCATGTTTATTTTAGAAGATGACAGGCTTGGTAGCACATCCACTAGTACTTTCTTCTTAGACATCTCAGAAGATGCAGAGCAGAATTCCTGTGACCGAGCTGGGCCCTTGAAAGATAAGGATCGCAGCCCCTTCCCCTTCTTTGCCTCCAGCAGGCTTGTGAAGAACCGCTTCCTAAATTCTTTGACCCTGCCTAATAAAAAACATAGGAGTAGCAGCGACCCTAAAGGAGGCAAGCTGTCAGACTCCAGGTCGGGCTTGAGGCGAAACCGTACAGTGACTGAGCCTTCCAGCAGCATGGATTTTACCCAGGGGGATGAATTCACCCCTATATTCCGGGTGCCTAAAATCCACACTCTGAAACTAGAAACTTCGTTTGTCGGCAGCAAGCACAGTGAAGATGCAGACAGCACACCAAGCTTCAGCGAAAATGACCTGAAGCTTCCGAAAAGCCTCTGCCACGAAAACCACAGAGAACACACCAGCCGAGAGAGGCTGATGGGAGAGGTTTCTACCCAGACTCATTTCAAAAGCCGTAGCTTGAGTTTCAATACGGATACCACCACAAGCGGGATCAGTTCCATGAGCTCAAGCCCGTCGCGGGAGACGGTGGGGGTGGACGCCGCAAACATAGACACGGACTGTGGAAGCTTAAGTACCGTGGTGAGTACCAAGACAGTTAAGACGCTCCACTGTTTGACCCCTCAGTCCAACCACCTGCCTCTCTCAAAATCAAACTCTGTCTCCCTGGTACCCCCGGGCTCCTCACACACCCTTCCTCGGAGGGCACAGTCACTGAAAGCTCCTTCGCTTGCGACGATCAAGAGCCTGGCTGACTACAACTTCAGCTACACCAGTTCTCGAGACGCCTTTGGGTACGCAACGCTGAAACGCCTGCAGCAGCAGAGGATGCACCCCTCTTTGTCTCATTCAGAAGCCTTGGCATCTCCGGCAAAGGACGTGCTCTTCACTGACACGATTACAATGAAGTCTGGCAGCCTGGACTCCCGACTGACACCAAACAGGTGAGGGTCTTCCCTGGGTGGTTTTTGGTTCGTTAAGGCCACGGGGAATGAGCCAGAAATTTCGGGGTGTGTTCCATAAACACATGAAGCTGCCGTATATCCTTGGTCCCTGGAGGTCAGTGTTGTCTGCTCAGACTGGCAGTGGCTCTCCAGGGTCTCAGGCGGATGTCTTTTGAACCACCTGCTACTTGGTCCTTTTAACTAGAGGTGCCGGGGGTTGAACCTGGAACATCCTGCATGCCAAGGAGATGCTCTACCGTTGAGCCACGGCCCCTCCCCAAGGAGCCAGGTGTGATTGCAGAAGAGCCGCAGGGTGCAGCTGGAGCTTCCTTTGAAGTTACCATCACGCTGCCGCCTGAGAGAAAAGCCCCTGTTCAGTTGAAACAGCAAAGTAAGCTCCAGCTACATGAGTAATTCTGCTTTCCGTCATGGCCTCTGGCTTCAGACAAAGGTCCTGGACCAGGTCATTTCCTCATCTCCTGATCTAGGCCCTGAGGGAAATTGTGGTTCTAAGGCTTCTTTACTCATGACATTACGGGTCAAAGCGGGTAGGTTGCCGGGAGATCTGTGATTGGTCTTCCAGCATCTTTTAAAGCTCCATTGCAGCCTATGTAGTTAGCAGGAAATCTAAATTGTCCTTGTTTTTTGGACAGTGGTAAAATCAGCAAGCTTGTCTGAGTTTCTCAGGCTTATATTAGGAAAATGTGCCATATTCGAAACACTGGTTGAATAAGATATGAAGTGTGTGTGTGTGTGTGTGTGTGTCTGTTTGTCGCAAGGCTTTCCGTGTTGTTAAATATGTATTTCGGGGGTGATTTTCAAGTGTATCATCAGGGGCTTGCTTGTTTTTGTGCTCATTACAGATTCATGAGAGCTTTAAGTTATGCCTCCTCGCTAGACAAAGAAGACTTATTAAGTCCTATTAACCAAAACACACTGCAGCGTTCTTCTTCTGTTCGATCCATGGTGTCCAATGCTACTTTTGGCAGCTCCGACGATTACATTGGTCTTGCCCTCCCAGTTGACATCAACGAAATATTCCAGGTGTGTCCACGTGCACAATGTTTTTGTCCCTAAGCATGTGTATCTTCTTGTGAGGGCATTGGTCACCTCTAGATTAGTGTTCTGATGTTTCCTCCAGAGTTCTTCTTTTGACATCCTTTAGGAGATTCACACAGAGAAGCAAATGAGGAAGTTGTTCAACTTACAGTAATATTGGTCAGCTACAATTTTTAATGTATCTATTTTTTGCTGTCAAGTCGCAGCTGACTTCTGTAGGATTTTCAAGGGAAGATACATCCAGAGGTGGTTAGCCATTGCCTGCCTCTGGATCACAACCGTGGTCTGGTGGTCTCCCATCCAAATATTAACCAGGACTAACACTGCTTAGCTTCTGAGATCTGATGAGATCGAGCTAGCCTGGGCTATCCAGGTCAGGGTGCTTTTCTTTTTAATTCCCTCTGTTTGTTAGCAGCAGTTCCTAAATCTGCAAGTTGACTAGAGAAAGAGGACTTGTTGCATTTAAAAAAAAAAACTCAGAGGCATAATTTTTCATTTACAATATCGCAGGTCAAGGAAACTCCTTATTTCCAGAAGAAAACGATGCCTTCATCTGATGAACGAGGAGCTAAAGTTTTTGCCCAAGATGCTGGAGGTGCTCTTTCTGTTTATTTTCCTAATCAAACCGAGATTGTCATGGCCACAATGCAGAGATTGCTGTATGCATGTACCCTCTTTTTTGGAAAAAAAAGTTTCTAGGCTTATGTTGGGGTGGCCATTTTTTTACAGTTAGGAGTATTTAGACTCTATCCAAGCTCTCCCCCCCCCCCAAAAAAGGGGTTGTACCTTGCACATAGTTCTGCTGCAGCCATTTTGAAGGAATTAGGATTTGCTTATCTTTGGTGGGGGAGCATAAAGGTAGCAAAAAAGCATGCAGTTTGTTTACTTTCAACTGCCTTCTCTGTAGTGAGACTCAGTTGAGCAACTGCAACTTGATAAAACATAAATTTAGGGGCAAAGAAGAACTGGAAGGGGGCAGGGGGTTAAAGTGAATTAGCAGCTCCCTGTTGCTTAAAAATTGGAGAAGGGGTGGCTGGAGGACGGAGTCTTTAAGCCTTTGTTCCCATGCAATTTCAGTAATAAGCTGCAACTTAACCCCGTGAGGTGGCAGGGAGGACAGGGATGTGGCTCCTGCTTATGCCTTCCCCCCCACCCCTTTCACAGAGGTTATTACAGCTTTTGGGGGTGGCTATTTAAACTGTGGAATTGGGATGGATAGGAGCAACACTCCCTCTAAGCTGTGGAGTCTTGTGAGCAAAAATCCTACTTTGTGAGCTACTGGCATTAAAGTGGTGAGCGAGCGATTTGGCTCCTGCATAAATCAGTTTGCTCTGGAGCCCTCTTTCTTGAGCCAAGGCAAAAAGCATGTGAGCTGGAGGCTAAAAAAAGGTTAGCTAGCTCACACTAACTCCCCTTAGAGAGACCACTGGATAGGAGGTAAAAGGCTAAACTTTGCAAAGAAGCAGAGATGCTAATTAGTTTTTAAAACTGCAGTGGATCCTAATAATGGATCTCATGTATCATGCCTAGGTTGGCTCTTTGTTTTCCATAGTGGTAGCCAGTATTCTAGGAACAGAGTAATTTTCTAAAAATAATGAATTTCTGGGGTTGAGTTGGGAGCTGTACTTTCCCTTGTATTCCTGTTTACATGGCTTCATGTAACACACCTCCAGGTTTTCCATGTGGCTCTACTGAACTAGTAAAGAGTCCCTTCCAGATCCTTCGGCAGCAGATCAGTCTGACGGAGATTATGAACACAAGCCGCTCGGACGCCTCTCAGTTCCTAGAAAACATGGAAGACACGGGGCTCCAAGAGCACACAGAAGATAATTGCCTTTATTGTGTCTGCACACACATTCTGGGCTATCAGCATAGCAACAAGGTGAACTCTGCCTTGACTCGCACAGGTGAGTTTCCCTGTTCTTGGCTTCAGTTTCAAGGTGAGCAGTTTTTCTCTGTCTCTCTGGTGGCTCTGAGAACTAGAAACCTGTGTTGTTAAATTTAGATTGCGTGTGCCAAATTCTATGGAAGCTAACTTTTTTTGGGTTGCTGGTTGAGCCTCTCTGTGGCTATAGGTAGAGTACATATCTTTGTGGGAAGCATTTTTGACGGACAGTTTTTGGTATTTGCTTTGAATTTCGTCATGTTCAGCATTACCGTTTCTAGTACATTCCGTTACTTCTCCCGTAATTACGCAGTCTTTCTTTCTTTCTTGTACACAAACCATTTGTGTAACTTGCATCCAAATTTGTTGTCAGAATTTTCAGACATTCCTTACTCTGACTGGTGTGGAAAGTCCATGCATAACCACCTGGATGTGGTTTCCCATTCCTCAAAATTTTCTGGGATTTCAGGATGTAGTGATGCTGTATCCCATGGCTCAGCTAGTAGCACCAAGAGTACAGAACTTGTGATAGGTAAGTTAACTTCATCATTGTATCTAACAAGGTCAGATACAATGTCCAAGTAGGTTTTGTAAACCTAGAGAACCCCCCATATTTGCAGACAAAACCTCCGGGGGGAGTGTGTGTGTGTGCTACTTTGAGGGTAAAAAACCCTCACCAGACTTTATACAGTTTTCAGTACCCTGTCTTTAATTAATCCGAATATTAGAGAGGACAGTACTTTAAAACTGATTGCAAATATTTTACATGAAATATGTTTAGTTTAGGTTATTTAGATTGCCGCTTTAGAATCTTTTGACCTAAATTATAACATTTCTGCCAAATAGTTGCACATATCTTCTCCTGAGCCTCTTTAGAAATCCCTGCTTCTCTCTTTCCCTGCTCCCTGCCTCTGAGTCACATGCTCACATTCCTCTACATCTAATGAGATCAGGTGTAGAGCGCTTTTCCCCATTCCCTTTACTGCACACAGGAGTGGGAGCCCCCATTCAGGAAAACCAACATTGGTTTAAACACAAGATCACCAAACCTCAGAAACGACCCTTTAGTTCATGTGGCTTTGAACCAAACAACTGCAGACAAAAGCGTAGAGTTCAAGGGAGAGGTCTCCGCCAGTTCCCACTGTGAGGTCCCGATGCTTCCCCAGAAGCTGCTGTTGAGGATTGAGGGACCTTCTGAGTGTTGCAGCATTGGGGAGAATAGGAGGGTATACTTGAAGTGAATTGAAAGGGGAAAAAATAAAAGTTGCTGTATTTCCAGTTAAAATAAAGCAAAGCAACTCACCATTGGATCTTAAATGACTGCGCAGATTGGAGTCCGCGGGAGGGATGGAATGTAGAAAAGTGGAGTTGCTGGCAATGGCGGTTCCTGCAGGAGCTCTTGTTGAAGGTAGAAACTGGAGGAGGAGGAGGAGATTGGATTTATACCCCATCATTTACTCAGAGTCTCGGAGCAGCTTACAAACTCCTTTCCCTTCCCCTCCCCACAACAGACACCCTGTGGGGTAGGTGGGGCTTAGAGAGCTCTTTCCATTACTGTCCTTGAGGGAACAGCTCTGACAGAGCTATGGCTTGCCCAAGGTCACCCAGCAGGTGCAAGTGGAGGAGTGGGGAATCAAACCCGGTTCTCCCAGATTAGAGTCCGTGCACTTAACCACTACACCAAACTGGTCGGCGCACTTAACCACTACACCAAACTACAAAACACAAAGGTGATTTTTTTTCTTTGTTTGCTTTGTTTTAAGTGGAAATGTGGCAGGTTTTTCTTCTTTTACGTACTTCATTTATACCCTGCCTTTCTCCAAAAAGCAGCTTCCTCTGTCCTCACAACAACCCTGTGATGTAGGTTAGGCTAAAAGTGTGTAACTGGCTTAAGGTCCCCCAGCGAGGTTCCATGGCAGAGTGGGGATCTGAACCTTTTTTCTCCCCAGGGTCCTCCTACCACTACCCCACGCGGAGTGCCGCCTGTGCGTTTTCAGCAGTACTGATACAGCCTCCTTACTGGCTTGCGTGTTGTGCTTTATTCAGTCAAATTTGTTTTCCCCCAAGGAGTCAAGTCAATTCCAGATGACACCCCAGTCTGCCGCATACTACTGAGGAAAGAAGTCTTGCGATTAGTAATCAACTTGAGTAGTTCAGTCGGAACTAAGGGCCATGAAACCGGGCTTTTGACGTAAGTGGCTCTCTCTTCTTGCTGCAGTTGTAGCATTCTATAAGCATCGAGTGCTCCGATCAGCAGAGAGCATGGAAAGCAGAGGGGCATGGCTATAGGTAGAACTGCCAGGGTCTGTGCTGGTCAGTTGCCCGTGGAGCTGGAGAGAGATGGTAATGGATGTGGTCCTGGCTCCATCGACTGCTTGGCACATGTCCGAACAGGATACACTGGGATTATGTTGAAAATGAAATAATCTATAGACTGAATAACAGCAGGAGGTGACGACAGAGTATATCTCATGGTGGCCGGAGGGGAGGGGAGTTTCCTGCCTTTCCCCACAGGACAGATTCAAGCAGATTCAAACCCCCCCCCCCCCCCCCCCGCAGTGGTTCTCCACCAAGGCTCACTGACCACAGCTGCGCAGTTAATAATTTTATCAGTGGTAGCTTCAGTAGTTGAGAGCTGTTCTTATAACCATATGCATGAGTGTTGCCTGCTTGAACTTTCTGAGTCTTGGTCAAGTGCATGCTGCCATCTGCACACTCAGTCCATTCCAGAATGACTTTCAACGCCGCACTGCCAATGCAGTGTTTGCAGAGCCTGAATCCAGTATCATGTACCAGGGATGCAGCCGTAATGGTACAAGCAAATGTTTTCTTGCTCTCATCACAAGTTGCAGCGATAGTGAGGATTAAGCCCTTTGTCTTGAGTCGGATGTTCCTGTTTTGTATTGTTCTGTCCATTCTGTACCTTGGTTTCTGTTTCCCTCGGGTTTAAATGGTTGGTCATTTGAAATTATTTATCATATACTTGCATGCATCATTCAGTGCTTCTTCAGGAGTCTTCTTCCTATTCTTTTCTTGTTTTTGTTTTTGCAGATTTTTATTAGTTTATATACTGGGAGGGGGGAAAGGGAGATAGAAAAAATACAGAAATATTAAAAATTCCAATTTAGTCCCCTTCCTATTGTGATGGGGCAGTCCTTAAATAACAGCGTTCACGTGAGAAATAAGAAGTTGCTTTCTTCTTCCTTTAGAATTAAAGAGAAGTTTCCCCAAGCATTTGACGACATTTGCCTTTACTCTGAAGTGTCCTACTTGTTAGCTCACTGCACATTTCGGTTACCATCACGAAGGTTCATACAGGAGCTCTTTCAAGATGTACAGTTTTTACAGGTAAGCAGACAGGAAATCTAGCCAATCGCTGGGTCGAAGTCCCTGTCTTAGTTATCCCGAATCTTATTTGTTTCTGTATCTCCTCTTCCAGATGCACGAAGAAGCAGAAGCTGTTCTGGCTACACCGACAAACCAACAAATGGCTGACTTGTCAACTGAATCCTGACCTCTCGTTTGCCACGGGTGCGGTAAATATGAAGCTGCTGGGTAGCCTTGGGTGACTTCCAGTCGACTGGTCACCAGTGAGAGATGCCTGAATCGTTCAGGAAGTTCCTGGTACGTGGAATTGGAGCTAGAGAACCTTCCCTCAATGGAGCTTGCTTCCTCCACCATCTGAGCCCTTTGGGAAATTGTTAAAAAAAAGAGTGAAAGTAACAATTAACCAAGATATGCAAGAAGAACCAAGGACCGAACACTTGCACAGGTTTTCATTTCACTTTTTTTAAAAAAACGCAGTATCGATAGAAGACAATACGCAGGGACGTGTTTTACGTGGCTGACTTTTGACTTCCGTTCTGGAGAAACAGAGAGTGATGCCTTGCTTGTTTAATTCCTGGATCTCGGGAGTCAGGGTATCTTAGGCTGTATTCCACTGTCGTCAGTGGCGCATTCTATAAGCATGGACGTTGGGGGATTAGTGATGGGTGGGCCTTCCATGATATTTTTCTTAATTTTTGTAAACACTATTTGGGAAATTTCTAATGTTGGGGGGAGAGAGAGAGAGAGAGAGCATATCCTCAGTAACCTGGGGTAGTCTTAAGTTATTTTTATTGTTGCTATGTTAACAAAAATATTTGTGTTAGCCAGTCTGTTCCATTTTGTCGCAGTTACATGTAACGATGTGGTAACTGAATCGATTGAGGAATTTCACTACAGTTTGATTTTAAACAAACCCCACTTTTATCGATCCCCCCGGAATCGGACCTTCTCTGTACATACAAATGCATGTCATTTGGGTGGGTTTTTTCTACATTAATGCTCATCCAGTATGTGAATTGGTTGTCTAAATGTAAACCTTTAACAAGCATGACTTCCGTCAGACAAGGGTGCACACTTTATCCAGCAGAATGAAGACGTATATTCCCATGGCTGCTTTCTGATCAGGAAAGGGAAGATTCACACAAACTGTTTCCACATTCCATGGCTTTACGTTTCTCTTAACCACTTTGCTTCGCTCATACCCATGAAAGGCGAATACCAGTAATTGCAGTGAAAAGCCTTAAGCCTGCCGTGTTGAAGTAGCCGTGAATTTGCTTTAATCCAGTGTTCTTTTCAGAGATCTTTTGCACAAATTATATAAGGGTGACATTGTACAGGTCAGTTCTCCCCTCCCCACATCCTCAGTGAGCTTGAAACAAATGCATTTTGTCCCAGACCAAAAGAAATCGTAGCCTCCTCTCGAATCGAATGAATTGATATATGCAAACCTATATATACAAAAGCCCAGTTACTTTCATAACAAAGGCTGCGGTGGAATTTGGTTACTTAGTAATTTCTTGAGTGTGAAAATAGTTCAGCTGTACTGGGAAGAAAATATCCGTTGACTCCACCATCCCTTTTCCTTCACATAAAAAAATAAAAAAGCAAGGATCCTTTTCTCAACCCGGAATTAGCTCAAGTTTGTACATTCCTAACTAGTGCACTGTTTTTTCTGTATTAAGATCATGTTGTTCCTAGGCGTTCGTAATGTACGTTTTTTTCTGCATATTACTGTTCCTTTATGAAATACAACATTCTCTGCCAGTCCATACTTAAGGTTTTGCTCCGCAGCAGCTCATGGAAAGGAGGCTATAAAAATTAAAAGAAGGCTATAAAAATTAAAAATAGGGAAACAGAAGTCCTTGGTTTCTTCCTGTAGCATCCCATCATCTTCAGCCTCTGCTGATGGCTGGCAAATCATTCCAACGGAAACTTTTGCCTAGTCTAAAAGTTTCTTACGGTGCTTCCTGAGTCCCTTTAGTATTTACAGTATTTAGAGAGATCTTTTGCAAAACCAAAACACCAGCCACTGCAGACCAAATAGTGGCATAAACTCCAAAGGACTAGCATGCTAGCCCTTGCTCTGATTTGTTTTCCCGGACAGGTGAAATAAATGAGCAGTTGCTTCTCAAAGTCGCTCCTGTCTCTTCAGAGTTACGCAGCAGACAGTTTCATGGGAAAGTGACTCAAAAGTAATGTCTCCCTCCCCCCACCAGGAAGTTGAGACTTTTTTTCCGAGAGAGTCTGGTGCTGCAGACCATATCCCAGCCTGGCAACACCTAGTGGAGGCTTGGCATTCTCTTCTCTTCCAGAAGCCTCAAAAAAAGGCACTTGTCGGAAGGAGCCGTTCATCCATGGGCTCGCCCTACCCAAAACCTTCCCTGCACGATGCTAGTTGTAATGCTGGTTTATCTGAAAAAGCTAGGAATTGGCTGGAATGGCTAGATAATAATCTTGATCTTCACCTTCATGCTTCTAGCTTAATGCTTCTGAATTTGGGGGGGGAGTTTTTGTGGTTGGCCATCTTTCTAAACAAGGAGAGGGGCCAGTAAGGTGTGTGGGTTTGACAGCCTTGGCGGTAGTTGCCTTTTCTCAGCACTGGGCAGCAAATCTCTGGCATGTCTTCCGGCCCTTTCCAGTCCCAGGCGCAGGGTTCTTTACAAGGCGGAGCTGGAGGATGCTGTCATGAGTCTGATTGTTCTGTACTGACGTCACAGGCTTTCGTTTCTCAAACAGGAATGTGGTTACTTAGTCAAGACTGCAGGTGCAGGGAGATCTCCTTCAGCAAGGCCCGCTCTTACGTATTAATCCATACAAATCTGAAGCTTGAAGGCTGAGCAGCAAAATGGTACAAAGGGCTCTTTTGGTTCTCTTATCCTTTCTGCAGTCCAAAGATTATGTGAGTAGACTGTCCTGCCACTTCTGTTATCTTGGTGTCAGTTGTTCATCAGACATCTAGCTAAAAGCAAAAGTTCGACTTTTTAAACATTTCTTCCAAGACAGAGTGTTGAATAGCAGCTTTTCTGTCGTCTTCCTCAAACAATCTCCATGCACCCCTGTGTTTTGAGGTTGCTAATGGCAAACTCTTAACTCTCTTCCAGTGATCCACAAGTTTTCTCCTTGGACTAAATTTTCTGCTAAAGGCACTGATTCAAGCTTCTTTCAAACTACTCTTCATATACCAGTATGATCTTACTTAAAGAAAGGGAGAAAGTTGTTGACCTGTGTGCCCTTTCTGTCTTTGCTAAGCTACAAGCAAAAATAGCAGCTTATGTCTCATCCCATGATTTAAACCCTGAGTAAATTCTGCTGCCCAAGGGTTAGAGAGGTGTGTTCGGTGTATTTGAGGTGGCAGCAGAGAGGACCATTGCCCTTACCGGTGAGTTAACCCAAGAAAGGAATCTCTGGTGCTGTTCCCAACCCATCCTTCTAGAACTAAGGCTCTAAAGGAAGCCCTAAGTGAAAATAGCGTTCTTCCATCAAGTTTCTAGATGCTTTCCTTTGGCAGAGATTCTCCTTGCCAGTCTGATCACTTGTGGTCTAAAGAACTGGCATCATAAGAGGTTAGACATCTTCCTTCCCTCGTAATCACCTGGTTTACCTTTTCTTTTATATTCTGCAAAGGTGTTTTGGTCATCCAGTATTTTTCAGGGGTCCTTTCTCCGGTTTATGCTACTTGCTGCTTTGGAAGCCTTCAACTAGGAGGCTACAGGAAGGGGTGGAGTGCATCTTAGAACGCTTTCTTCTTAGAACTCTTACTTGCCTTTCTCTTCTGAGCTGTGGAGCAAATCCATATTTTTGGACTGAAAGTCACTCAAGGAGGACAGTAAGAACTTAACTGACCATTTCAACTTTCCTCAAAGTACTAGTTGGCAACAAGGGTTTAGTTGAGTCCTGATTTGTTGCATTAAGATCCTTTCAGGGACATGAGTGGGCGTTCACACCGGAATTCAGTTCCCAGAGTTTTTCCTATCCCATAAGAGCCCTTAAGGATTTGGGAAGGAGGGGAGGACATAGTTGCTTACTTAATAACTATATGGGACTAACAAAATAAATCTTAAAAGAATTCATCAATGCTACCCATCAGTATTTACAGAGACCTTTTTCAAAACCAAAACACCAGTCACCGTAGACCAAATTGTGGTGTAAACTCCAAAGGACTAACTTAATATTCCAAGTAAAGACAGAAATAGCTGATTGTTAGTAGTAGTTGTAAATGCTACCTCAGTTAGTATATAGAGTAATAAGGTCTTTAAATTGGTAACTCTCGTTGGAGTTAACAACTCTGTATTTTGCAATTCTAGTTTCAAAATGAAAGTAGTAGATGAGGGTGAGTTTTTATCTATATTTAACAAAACAACATACTTAGGTGGTTAAGCTTTCTGACCACAGGACTTAGTGAAGAGGTCTTACAGATTGTTAGTGGAAAACACTGACGATACATACTCTTCTGAATTTTTTTTACCACTCCCTTTTCTTTTCAAACCCCGATAGCTCTTTCGTACTTTCTGAATGGAGTGTTGAACTAATTCAGTGGCAATGTGTACAAGTCACCGCCGGAAGATGGCAAAATGAATTTTTCAAGTGTATATATGGAACTCAAACAGATTTCCAAATGTATAGAGGATGTTACAAACTGAAAATTTCTTATGCAGTGGTTTATACCTAATTCCACCGGCTAAATGATAAACACGGTCGGGGTTGTACTGATATTTGGGTAAGTTTATTCACTGGGAATCTTTGGAATTGAATTGAAGGTACCCATTGGCGAATTTTCACATCAGAGCCAGTTGCTAGCATCATTTTAGATCAGATCTGTACAACCTGTGGGAGACGCTGTGTGAATGCATCTAATCCCTGCATGAATACCACTCCCAGTCTCATGGTGAATTATGGCCACAGGTAAGTTCAGCCTCCTTCAAAGTTAACCTGTATAGCCTGTTGCAAATTGGACACTGCTTTGGCACACAGACCCTCTCAGAATATCTCCAGAGAAAAGAGCCAGAATAAATCGCAGGCTTGTGTGCTCTTTTGAGGAGTCCAGTCCCCACCCCACCCCATACTTGCTCCTCCCTGTGGGGGAAGTCAAAGAGAGGACCTTTGAATCCCTTCGCCCTTGTAAAGTAAGCCCCGTCGAGAATGGTCTCCCAGCAGGTTGCGGATCAGCATGCTTTGTATTTGACAGCCTCTCCTGCCTTCCCTGTATTCCAAACAGAATTTGTAAGAGTTCTGTTTCCTGTAAAAGAATTTAAAGATAAAATAGGCATTGTTATCATATAGCCAAACTTGTCGATTCGGGTTCCTTGGAAGTTCAACATCTCCACTTATAGCTTGATGTGAGAGAGGTGTGGAAAATTTTTAAATCTTATTACTTCTGTTGCTATAATGGGGAAAGCAAATTGTATTCCTTTGAGACTGCCTGTTGCAATAACCCCGTTACCTGACCCTTCGAGTTCCCCTTCTGTACAGAAAACCATGACCCAGTCAAGGGGCTGAGCATGTTGCGGCCTTTTCCACTTGTGCTTTGCTACCATGTTCTGCCTAGAGGCGCGTTAGTGGTGATGGGAACATGATAGGATTCCGTAGAAATTCTCCCCCCCCCCCCCACCTACAAAATTGAAAGAGCCTAGTGTTGGTTACACAGTTTTATTTAGGTTGATCTTTCCTTTTTTTAAAAAAAAACTCCAGATTTGCTACTTTTTTTTGCTAACCATTTAAAAAAAAAATCCTTATGAAGATTGTGGATTTTCTTTGGAATATTTTTGTAAAGTAGGTGGATAGCAATGCCACAGCATGCAAAACTTGCACTTTTTGCTTGAACTTGCTTGTAAAATAAACACTATTTAATTTGAAAAAAATGTAATTTATGCCAAAAAAAAGAAGAAGGTAACTTGCCATTTTGCCACTTGCATAGGTTAGATTAGCACAAAAAGAGCTTGTGCTGGGTTGGGAGGGGGGACATTTTGTAGATGTAATGGGGGGTTACTTTAAATAGTTGTTGCCAGTAACTCAGACAATGTGTGTTAATAGAGATTATGTAAATTTACTTATTCTGAGGAGGGGAGAAAATAATGAAAATAAAATTCAAGGCTCATTTTCTCAGCCCCCCTTCCCCCCCCCCAATGTGGTCATATTTTTTTCTTTTTCTTTTTTTTTTTAAGTTGATGAGCTGCTACATATTTGGAAGTTGTATTGTCTGTAGGTCACTGAACGGACATTTGAAATCTGATTTATATTGTATACCTGTAACATAGAAAGGAAAAAAAATATTTATATTTTCTGTAAGAATATTTCATTGAGCTGTATATAATTTTAAAGAGGCTTTGTCCCAAAATGGTTCTGGCCACTTTTGATTATTTTTTGTTGTTGTTGTTTTCTTTTTATTTGAATTTATTTTTTGTATAGTGTGTACAGTTCGTGTCTATGAACATTAAAAGCCTCCTGAAGCATTATCTTATCAAAGGGATGCATTGTTAATAAACCGGACTTTAAACTTCATACAGTTGTCTTGCTGTCTTTAAATGCATGACTAAACATGGGAAATCACCGTGTACAAACAAAACACACAGTTCTGATAAGCTGCTATAACTTAATTATTCTATTAAATAATATAATATACAATAAAGCCCCTAGTGCAACCTAATGATTATAAATGTGCACTGATATCAATGACATAAAGATATACAAATGAATATGACAATATAAATCTTGTAGGAACGTCCACAGCTATAGAGACGAATATGCAGACAGGATTCAATGTGTTTTTTAAATTTTCTTTTTATTAAGTTTCCAGTAAAGAAAAAGAAAGCAAAAGAGATAAAGAAAAAAAATAAAACACAAAGATAAAAACATACTAACAGATGTTTCTACTAGAATCAATATCTAATTCACCAAAGTAGCTTATCTCAGTTTTACAAGAGGATACAATTATGATTAGTTCATTTTTTTGGAATGTTCTTCCAGCCATTTATAAAATCTTAACCAGTTATTTTCAAAAATTAACTCTCATCTGCTAATTTCAATGTTAAATTGTCCATTTCTGCAGTCTCCAATAATTTACGGTATATAGTATTTCCTCCTTCGAGGGAACTACTTCACCTTTCCAGTACCTTGCATAAAGTATTCTAGTAGCAGTTATTACATGGATAATCGAATATTTATCTGCTTTGTTAAAAGCTTCTGGAATCATATTCAACAAAAATAATTCTGGCACAAATGGGATAGTCCTAGGTAACATATTTTGCAATATTTCATGAATCCAGGTCCAGTATTTTTTTACACATTTACATGTCCACCACATGAAAAAAGGAACCAACAGTTTGATTACATTTCCAGCATTCATTCGACATAGTTGGATACCATTTTGCTAAATTCTTGGGTGTCATATACCACCTGTAAAACATCTTATAAATATTCTCTTTAAACGCCATACATTTTGTAAATTTTATATTTGTTTTCCAAAGGATTCAGTGTTGTAGATTGTCTTGCTTTCAGAAAAGAGATGCAGCAAACATCATGCAACACGCCTCCCAGGCAAAAAGTTGCGTGTTTTGAGAAATTCTTCAGGCAAATTCTTTCTCCTGGAACTAAAGTACAATATAACACAATACCCTTTACATAGCATCCAGCCGATTGCACCACCCCTGCAGATGTTCACTGGAGTGGTCCCTGGATTAGTCACTGTTCTAGTCAAACCTCCTTCGCAGGGTTGTTGTGAAGATAAACCATAGGAAAGGAGAGCCATGTATGCAGCACACTGGGCTCCTTATTCTGATTATTAAATTTATAAACCGCTTTTCCCCCAAAGGGCTCAGGGTGGTGTACATCATCATAAAACATACAAGGAGGAAGGGCAGGATAAAAATGTAATAATAAATCCTATATTTTATACATTGTGTCTTTTGCATGCATCCAGCTGGCCATTTGTGGAAAATCTGAATGGATTAAGCCTGTAATTGAATGTATGTGCGCATTAATGAATTAAATTTACTAGATGTGGTGATGCCCTGACCTGGATGGCCCCGGCCAGCCTGATCTCCTCAGATCTGGGAAGCTAAGCAGGGTTGGTCCTGGTTAGTACTTGGATGGGAGACCACCGAGGAAGTCAAGCATGGCTATGCAGAGGAGGCCAGTGGCAAACGACCTCTGAATGTGTCTTACCTTAAAAGGCTTTTGGAGCCAACCTAAGCTGGCTGTGACTTGACGGCACTTTTCTCCAGATGTCTTGAAGTATTAACAGTCAGCCATTACCACACAGTTTATTAAAACATTTAAACTCAAAGATAACAACCAGTTTATACCACTGTGCAGATCACTAGGACAGCCTTGCATCAACAAGAGAGAAGCAGAAAGAAGAGTTGGGTTTATACCCCGCTCTTCACTCAGCATCTCGGAACGGTTTACGATCACCTTCCCTTCCTCTCCCTGCCATAGGCCCCCTGAGCGGCAGGTGGGGCTGAGAGAGCTCTGAGGGAGCTGTGACCAACCCAAGGTCACCCAGCTGGCTGCATGTGGAGGAAGAGTGGGGAATCAAACCTGGTTCTCCAGATCAGAGTCCGCCACTCTTAACCTCTACACCGAACTGGCTCTCTGACAGGGACCATACTCTTGATTTCCATAGGAAGCCCATTGAAGGCTGCAAGCAACATTTGCAGCCTGTGGCTGTGCAAGTTCTCACCCGTTAAATTGAGTGTGCAGTCAGAAGCTGCTCTCAGGACCTCAAAAGATGTGATTGGGGCCTTTACTGACTCCCCTGCTGCCACCCTTAATGGTTTTTTTTTGGGGGGGGGTATATTTTTAAAGCTGTCCAAATGTCTCTTGTGCCCACCAGGTGGCATTATGAACCAGAAATGTTACTTGGCTCACAGCAGAATGATTCTTTAGCATTAAACCAAACCCTCTGGATAGCTTCCTTTGGCACATTTCAAGGGAGCCCACTTGGATGGCCGAGGGCAGTTGCTAGAGAATGGCTTGCTGCTTTTAGAGCTGAAGAACGTTAGCTGGCTCCTGCACACGGGTCTCTGGAGAAGGCAGCATGTAGATTTTCTAAATAGACAAGACTTGAATTCAATGGTGCTAAGCCTTATTTATAGCTCTATCCTAGCAGTAAATAATAAGGTATGGAGTTTGCAGAGGAAGAGGCTCACGAATATGCTCTGACTGGAGATGGGACACAGAGGCATTGCACCTTCTGGACATGCTGAATGGCTTGGTTCAAGCTCTGGCATCTCCAGTCCAAGGATCTTGGATAACATGTGCTGGGAAAGACCTTTCTGCCCGAGACCCTGGAGTGCCACTGCCGGAACTGAGGCAGTGCTAAGCGAAAGGGACCAGTCCTCTGTCCAACACCTTCATATGCTGCAGGAAGTGTAAAATTTAGTGACTGATTTGTTTCTATCCCCACCTTTCCATCAAATACGAACCCACAAAGTGTCTAACGGGGTATGCTGAAAACAATCCATTGGTATTCTTTAAAAAGCAGCTCAAATCCATTCCAGCATAAAAATCCGGCAAAGGAAGGTCCTGCAATCAGAAAGAAACATTCCACAAACGCCCATCAGAACTAACTGCCCTGATCTGAAAGCTCTTTCAGGGAAATCTGCATTGATTCAATCCTGTGGAACCAGTTGAGAGAAGAGCTTTTACAAAGTGAGGTGCTGCTGCCAAAACACAGCCGTTTCTTATGCTTCCTACCATGCATCAAGGTTGGCCCGAGACAGTTTTATTCAGGTACTTAAGTGTCTGATAGTATAGTATGTTGCTTGATAACCCAAGCTAGCCTGATCTCGTCAGATCTCAAAAGCTAAGCTGGGTCAACACTGGCGAGTACTTGGACAGGAGACCTCTCCAAGAAATACCAAGGTTGTGACGTGGAGGCAGGCAATGGCAACCCACGTCTGAACGTTTTTGGCCTTGAAAACCCCACTGGGTCGCCATAACTCAGTTGTGACTTGATGGCACTTTTCAGTACCACCACCAACACCAATCAGAAAACCTCTTCTGTGACACAACCCACTGATGTGTTTCTTATGCAATGACAAATCACAATTTATCACTACAGCACAAACCTGGGGAATCCTTGGACTTACACATTTGCTCTCCCTCCTACCTGTAGCCCAGAGGCACTGCCTTACTCTCGGGTAGCCCCAACAATGGGGCGCCCGACTTCTAACCTGAGTCAGAGACTCACAAAGTCAGGCCAATGAGGGCACTTTTGGTCTGAACCACAGAGCGAGGCAAAAGTTCTGGAAAGGGTTTCCATTTTCAGGTTGCACAAGGCAACCCTCGAAGCAATCCCCATCCTTCCCCCTCCACCCAGCAAGGTATGCATATGAAACAATGCCAAGTTCTACCAGGTAGAGTATCTAAATTTCTTAAGCTTTTCAGTGGCCGCCTGGTGAATAGCCCTTCTGTCTCCAGAACTTCACGTAGCCCTTTTGTGTGATACCTATGTCTATGCGGAAATCATTTGTCTCCACAACTGTCCTTCCTGCTCCATCCCTCAGGATACCAAGATAAACCAATCAAACATTCAAATGTTTAACAATCCTGCCTGATGCTAATCAGGGACCTGTTTCCCACCTTTTGTGTAAACCTATTCAACCCGCTTTGGCAAGACCACCAGTGGTCCTCAGACCCATTCAGCCAGCTCCAATAGAGCCATCCAGCACCTGGTTAATCTCATCAACGCTATTGTGGATCCAGATTCTGCCCCTCTGGGACCCCATTGGTCACACCTAGGTTTTGCTCCTTCTGGTGTCACTCCCCCTGGGACCCATGATTAGTCAAAGTACTCTTTTGTCTTCACCTGAGACAAGCCCCTCAAGGCCTCCTATTGGTTCACAGTTTTCCAATGTCTATATCAATCCAAGCACATGGCCACCAAGGTGTACACTTGAAAGGCGTCTATACTTTTGAGTACACTGCCAAAATCTCTCCTCTGGGCCTCCTCAGCCATTGGCGCTATTCTGTTCAAGGACCTCTGCACATCTGGACAGGTAGTATAACCCCATAACTGATCCTTTTATTCGTTATTATCACCTCTGTTTTCTTAGTTCTGAATTGCTTGCTCTTTCTTGAATGCTTAAGTGTGCTTGTAATTAGGGAAAATCTTCAGAGCCAGTCTGGTGTAGTGGTTAAGTGCGCGGACTCTAATCTGGGAGAACCGGGTTTGATTCCCCACTCCTCCACTTGCACCTGGCTGGATGACCTTGGGCAAGCCATAGCTCTGTACCAGCTGTTCCCTCAAGGACAGCTTGGGAAAGAGTTCTCTCAGCCCCACCTACCTCACAGGGTGTCTGTTGTGGGGAGGGGAAAGGAGTTTGTAAGCTGCTCTGAGACTCTTAAGTGAGTGAAGGGCGGGATATAAATCCAATCTCTTCTTCTCTTCTTCTTCTTCTTCTTCAATAAAAAATAATTTATTCTGCAATTTGGAATCTTCCTACTGTATCGGACCTTGGAATAAACAGGTGTGCGATCCCTGGTACCCCTCTGGCCTCCCCCGCCACATAGCTAATTTCCCCCAACAACGAGGCAGGCCTTTATGCACAGCCAGGGAAACCATCAAGCATTACTTATTCTCCGTCCTCCAAACCAGATAAAACCAGTTTGTCATTTTGCACAAATCAGAAATTACAGTTTTAATCTGGTTTGCAGAGCTGAGGATAAACTGTAATGAAAGATGCTTCCCCCCCCTCCCCCTTTTCTTTGTGGATTCCACATGCAAAGATCAAACTTGGCTGCTCATGATACCTGCTTTCTTCTGGGTGGAGCATCTACAAGGTCAGTCATTTTGATTACTCTGTTTGCAGTTTAAAATGACGCAATGTTTTCAGTGATCTTGCACTTGCTGTTTACAGTGTTCTACTTTGGCCAGGTTGCCCACTGTGGGCACACAGTCATAATTCCATCAGATTTGCGGGGTAATCCAGTCCGGAATCTTTATTACAGTTTGTAACCAACACAAACAGTCCAACCATAGCAAATTCCAAGTTTACATACATCCAGCTTTGAAATAATTCAAAACCATTTTCAAAATAATACAATGCATTAGCCTAGGGGTCTCTAAGCTGTGCATTTAAGAAATCTTTCCTAATTCTATAGGCTGCTGCCAAAAATTTGGTGCGTGCTAGTGTCACCTGTGGATTGGCATCTATCATAAGCATAATACTAATATCAGAGTCCAAAAGGCCTAAAAGTCTTTCCCATATGGGTTGGATAAATGTGGCTCGTATATTTTTGTAGAACCCACACGCAAGCAAAATATGATTGACAGTATCAGCCTCTCCAATGCCACAAGGGCAAATATGCTCAGCCAGAGGTAAATTCTTGTAGCGACCTGTTACAACCTCAGAAGGGAGAATATTATGAAGAGCCATAGAGAAGGCCTTAGGATGAGATGGTATTACCAAGTTCATCAGCTATGGAGCTGGAGAGACTAGGTACCTTATTCAAGAGAGCGCCAAAAAAACTAGGGACTCTAGCAATGTCATTTTGTTTTTCTACATCGAATAATCGCTGCTTTACCACAGCTCTTGCTTGGTCCATGATCATCATGGCGATTCAGACATAATTTAAAATCTAAATACAGTTTTTGCACATGTGCTGCTTTTGTGCCTATGGCAGGCATTGTGTTGGCTCATGCTTGGAATTTGGTGGATTATAGCTTCTAGGTAGCAGTGTGAGAATTTGTGAATTGATCTTCTCCTGAGGAGGCTCAGGAGAGTGTAGATGGCTCTGTCCTCTTCGATCCTCACAACCCTGGGAGGAAAGTTGGCATCAAGGTTTATTGAATAGATTTTTAAAAACCAGAATTTTACTATGCAGCACAGTCTCTACCACTTAGCAGCAAAGGAATGAAAAAGCTGACTTTCTATCTAATACATTCAGTACTGGTATTAGATGGCATACCTCCTTAGAATATAAAGAGTCCAAGCTTGAGTTTCAAGCATTCTCTACACAGCTGTCCATCATGATGTTGCACACCACAGCAAAAGTGTCGAGTCTTGCTTGTCATTGACTCTGGGGCCTCAAGGGTTAATTGCTCTCTCAGCTGAACTCTGTTTTCCTTCCACAGGCTGTATATCTTTCAGGCTAAGGGGGAGGGGGGAGTGCTGTAGCATGTGAGTGCCAGCTTACGCTATGCTTAGGCTCTGGGAAACGTATGATCTCAAGAGTTCACCCTGACTTTGGAAGCAGGGAATTTCTAGATAGTGCAACAGCTAGTGGCAGGTGCAGGGGGTGGCCATTTGGGGCAAGTTTGGATCGTTGGTGGGCTGAATGAGGATCTCCCTCTCATGATCTGCCTTAGGCTGTTTTTACATCTGACTTTCCCGCTGGAATCATTCTAGTTCCAAAAAAACCTGCCCACATCTCTGTGCAGTGTGAAACCGTGCTGCTACTGAAATGTCCACATCTACTAATTGCCCTCCTGTGGTCAAGCTAGTATTCAACCGGCTTGATTCTGCTTTAAACAATTGCTGTTGATTAGTGCACTTAGACCCCCTGGAGTGAAATTTCACACCACTGTGAAATCAGCACAGGAAAAGACAGCAAACTACTTTAGAGGGGAGGTGTAAAATAACCCTTATAAGTTCACACAATTAGCATTGCACAAGGGTAACACATTTGCCATGTCATTTAGATACACTCTGCGTAACTTGACATACATTTGTTATTTCTGGAGGGTTGTGCTTTTGTGATCCAACGGTGCGTTAAAAGGAGCAGTATTGTCACACAGCGCTGTGACACGAAAATATGTGGTTTGCCACAAAAATGTTTACCCTATTCGCTGTAACTCACACGGGGAGGTAGGATGTGTGAACTGGGCCACTCAGAGGGAACTTCCTACTCAGGGAAGCCCACTTGGCTAACTCTGCTGAGAGGCGTTTTAAACATTTCCTCTCTTTAGGATGACCTTTTTCTCCTGGGCTAAACCAGATGTAACAAACAGTTTAAACTGAAAGCAGCCTTTGGATGCTGTGATAATGGAGTGGGGAAACTGGCAAAAGCCAGCTTTTGTGCATCAACTCCAAAACCATAGGAGTTCACTATCGACATCTGAAACACTGGAAGAGCACCTCGCTGGGTACAGCCAGCTGGCAAACCGGACACAGCGATGGGCCACAGCTAAGGTTATATCTTTTGTCCCTTAACTTAAACAACAGTGGTACCAGTCTGAAATGAGAGCCAGCTTATATCAATTTATAGGTTCTTTTATTTAAAGGTGGGACAATGAAAACTCAAATATATATAACTAATGACTGGCTTAATACTCAGCCCATGAGAAAAGAGGTTAGTAAGAATGCCATGGTGGCTCAGAGATTAAGAAGCTGTGTTGCAGACCGGAAGGTCAGTAACTCGGCAGTTCGAGACCCGAGTGCTGCGTGACGGAGTGAGCTCCCATCTCTGGCCCCAGCTCCTGCCAACCTAGCAGTTCAAAAGCAAGGAGATAAATAGGTACCACTTCGGTGTGAAGGTAACAGCATTTAGTCATGCTGGCCACATGACCACAGAAAAGTCTTCAGACAGCGCTGGCTTTTTGGCTTGGAAACGGAGATGAGCACTGCCCCCTAGAGTTGGATTCAACTGGCTTTCAAGCAAGGGAAACATTTACCTTTAAGAATGCTTAGTTCCTACATTGGCAAAAGAGTGGGGGGGGGGGGAGTTTGCCAGGTCCGTTTTACTTAGGAAGGTTTTTGGGGGGAGTAGAGGGGGTTGCAGTAGGGAAAAGGATGGCTGGGAAGAACTGCTTGCATCACCTGCTACCACCCATACAAGTTTGGATCCAACCCAACCCATTGCCTCTTGGATTCTCTTAAAATAAATCTGGATTTTAAAATACAATGAAAAGGGTTTTTTTTTTTTAATTTATTTATGTAGCACGATTTATTTTGGGTATCCAGTTCTGGTGGCCTGCCTGGTACCACAAGCTAAAATCAGACCAGGGGTCCAAAACGATCACTTCTCAGAGCGAGGACAGTTTTCTGTCAGCCCAAGTCCCCACAGCTCTTTCTGATGGATTCCCCCCCGCAAATATCCCATAAACATTAAGCTACCACAGTTGTAGTGCGGGCACAGTGAAGAATATTTTCTCTGTTACTTATTTCAGTGCTCCATATATAAGGAAGCAGGAGGCACATTTTTGCTCCAAAATTTCATTTTACCTTTTTTGGTCAAAGCTGAGGAAACTTGAGTTCCTCCTTTACAAACAAGGAGAAGTCAGTAACAGCCTTGCCTCTGCAGTGGAAAATAACTGAGACCAGTCAGTCTGCTCCTGAGCATCTAGATCGGTGGCCCCCACCATGGGTGCCATGGTGTTGGCCGAGACCTTTCCCGGTGCCCGCCAAGGAAGTGGGTGGACCTGGATGGAGCTTTTGCCCTCCAGAGCTTCCGACTGTCCGTGCAGGTTAAAAGGCATCCTGTTAAACAGAGCTCAAGACTGAAAATGTTGAAGAGTCATATAACAAAGTTTTGAGTCCAGTGGCACCTTTAAGACCAACAAAGTTTAATTCTGGATACAAGCTTTCGTGTGCATGCACACTTCATCAGATACACTGAAACCTTGCTCCCTGATATTTTGTGGTTGGCGCCACCTCCCGTGGCAGCTGTTTTTGTGACTGTTGCCACTGCTGTGTGTCAGAATTCCAGAGGTGCCCACATGCTCAGAAAAGCTGGGGAACCCTGGTCTAGATAAATCTAAATGTTCAGGGCTTTCAAAAGAAGTAAACTGTGTTTTGTATATATGTCTCTCTGTGTGTGTGTATATATATATATATATATATATATATATATATATATACATACATATATTTCATATACATGTCAATATGTTTGTATTATAATTTAACATCAAAACGATAAATTGATGTGACTGATGATTATCATAAAGTCACACAGAGGAAAGACAGAAATATGTCTCTGTGTGCGGTCCAGAATGTGGAAGTCATATGGCCCCTACCGAGAGAGCTTCCATTCTAAATCATCCTATGTGGCAGCCTTCAGTTGCAGACTGCCACATGGGAATCAGCCGTCACAGATTATGGCGTCACCACAGAGCAAACTGCTTGAACCAATCCTAACACAGTAGCAGCATGTCTTTTCCCACTCATGTACATTCATGGCCATTATGTTGCTTGTTTCTCCACAGGATGTGTTTGTATTATGATTTTATGGTGTTTTAATCATGCTGTCTATCTCCTTCAGTGCTCAGTCTGAAAGGGTGTTTGTTTTTAAATAAATAAGTGTCTGAACCAATCCTAGGGCAGAGGACAGAGCGGTGAGTATTCTAGTGCCCAGCTCAGCACAGTTTGACACCTTCTCCCACATGGAGTGGTTCTTCCTCCAACTTGGGTGGCTCTTGCATTGAAGAAAGGCTTCAAATTTTGCTCTAAAGACATCCCTAGCCTCAAGAGTTCATAAAGGTTATTAGTATGGGATGATGCCTCCAGTCCCACAAGTTGCCCCACATGATTATCACCTGGTCCATTGCGCTTTCCGCTTCCATCTTGGGGGGGCGGGGCCTCAGAAGCTTCACTTGTTGCAGCTGAACATCTGCCCTTACTTCAGAACTCATCAAAGTATATCTATGGTTTCCTCAGATGTGTCAGGGGAACTCGATTCCGATCCCAAAGCCTGCTGGGGTTTGTAATCTAACCGTTTTGAGGAATCGACAGGACCAGTCTGGTCGCCTTGCGTCAACCCAGGGAAAGACAAGTCCATTTGAGAAACATAATTTAAATTGGTAGGATTACTCAGAGAAGTTAAGTGCTGTAGTGGCTTGTAAGATGTCAAAGCCATTTTGGATTTCTGCCTTGCTGCCTCTTGTGTGGGTACACTGTGGTAACAGTTAGAGCCGTCAGTGAAGTAGGTTAGGTTCTGAAAGGTGAAAGTTTCCACATCAGGCATCTCGGCACGGAGGCCTTGATTAAAGTAGTAGTGTTTCTCTTCACAACTCCATGGCTCCTCTACTAATATGTCGTTGGGAGTGAAGTCACTGAGTGCCAGCAACGTTTTAGGATGAAGAACCTGCGGACAAGCAAACTGAATTAAAACCTGACTGAAGTACCGAGTATTGAGAGAAGATTCCAGAACAACCATGATAGAGAAAAGTCAAATAAGCTAGGGTATAAATAAAATAAATGAACTACCTCACGGGGGCTGCTGTCGGTATGAAATGGAGAGAGGGAATCATGCATGCAGTTCTGAACTCCTCAGAGGAGGACTGGTGCCCCTGTACAATTTTATAGAGCTGAAATGGCCACCCAGTGGGGCAAATAACACCCCTCAGGGCTCTCAGGCCCTTTCGACTCCAGAAAATGGCCTGGAGGGAAGGCAGGAGCCCCTCGCCCTGCTCCCCATTCTAATTGGGCCCTTATGGCACTTTTACAGGGAAGCTGCCACCAGGTACTCACAACTGAAATACGGCTGCTAGTTCCCACTGGGAACTTGGGTAAACACAACATGTACTTAGTTCCTTGGCTACGTGACAATTCCCCCCCCCCCCAAATAAATAAATTGGGCCGGGGCAACTTGGATGGTTTTTAGCAAAGATAACACAGATTGAAACCAAAGAATCAACAAGTGCACTACTGGGTAATTTGGGAGAGGAAAACTATTCCACCTATTAAAATTTTAGCTTTACCTTAATTGGGGTCACAGTGGGATGGGGGATTTTAGGACAGCAGCAATTCCCGACACTAGAAAAACAAGAGAGGAAAATAAGAATGCATCTTGTTTCTTCATTTGATCGCAGCACTCGGAAAAGAGACGGAGAGTGCAGGAAGTGTCGTAGGTCAATATACAAATGTCCAGAGCAGATTACCTAATCGTGCAACTAGAAATTGACACGCACCCTGATTGTGCAAAAACCAATTGTACAAAAACGAAAAGACTGTGGGGTTGTTCACAAGTGGACTCTCAAAGATAATGAAGGACTTCATTCTGCTACTCAATGAACCGCGGCACACTCAACCAGCACATGGGACATGTGTAAGACATTCTGCTGCTGCTGGGGAGTTTCATAGGAGGATCATTGTGTCGGTGCAGCACACTGCCATTAGCTGAGCCGAGTGGTGGGATACAAGCCAAAATTTATTTATTTATTGGATTTATGAATTGGCCAATCCCTGCAAGCACAAGGCACTGGGCTATGTACAGCAGTTAAAAACAATGATAAAAATCAATTTAAAAAACCCAGGGGTCATTTCGTAGGAGGAGCTCCTTTGCATATTAGGCCACACGCCCCTAATGTAGCCAATCCTCGTACAGGGGCTACTGTAAACTCTTGGAGGATTGGCTATGTCAGGGGTGCGTGGCCTAATATGCAAAGGAGCTCCTGCTACGAAATGAGCCCTGAAAAAACCTATATATCAGTTACAGATTCTCAGATAGCATCCTCAATATTTCTTCTTGACCCACTCCGGCCTATGTTGCCATTTCACCGGTAGGGGGAGGAGGGGGCCAAACAGAAAAGATGGAGGGAAGAAGAAGGGTGCCAGCTATGATGGAACTGTTGCTGTCCTCAGTCAAAGGCCTGGTGGAACATCTCTGCCTTACAGGCCCTGCGGAATCGCATTAAGTCCCACAGGTCTCTGGTGGTCTTTGGCAGAGAGTTCCACCAGGTCGAAGCCAAGGTCGAAAAAGCCCTGGCTCTGGTCAAGGAGAGCCGTATTCCTTTGGGGCCAGAGATCACCAGTAGACAGTGGTCCTTAAAACTCCAGGTGGAGTAGGAAGTCTACAAAGCTGGCACCCTTGCCTAAATCTCAAAGTCTATTTTTGTTTTGTTTTTAGTTTGTTGTCTGTACAAAATTTTTTTGCTCCTATGAACTTACCAGTTGCTTCTCCAGAAACATACACAAATTAGCAGCATTACAGAAATAACCACCGGTATCGGGAGAAGTCGGAAGACCCAACTTTCTGTTAAAAAAAAAAAAATTTCTTCAATTATGATACTGAATGGTTTTATGAATATATGCAACTCTTGCCCCCTTCCACTTCCAGCACTGTTTTAGACTGGTGCAAGAAAGACCAGATAAAGTAATGGACAACAAGGACCAATGGAACTGTAGTAAGCTAGGTTAGGATATCCTGGACCCGTTTATTAAGGATTCTGCTTTTGCCAAATGGATGTTGCCATGCCAACAGTGAACACTTCATTGTTCACAGCTGAACATGTAGATCCACATTTCCCTGTAGCCTTTCAAGGTATGTGGGAAGAATCTCTGCTCTGGCCAACTTCTGTCTCCCATAGCTGGCAATGACACACAGTTTGGATCGACTGACGATATCCACTGACAGAAGCAGTTTTATGCAAGAAGAACACAGCCTTCTTGCCTCCATCCTCCCCCTGCAGCCCCAAATCCCCCCCCCCCCCCGTGTTGCTCCTGTGGGTCAGGAGACTCCTAGAAATAGCACGGGGATTGGGGGTCCATGAAAATTTCTCCTGCTTTCATCTACAGAGATCCTCCACTGGAGCCAAACCCACGTCTGTGCAGGACTCTGGATTATGGGCATAGAAGAGCTTATTTTTATCCTGCAGAAATAGTCACTGCTATCAAACAAAAATTCCAATTGTTGCATATGCAGATTCAGGTATATCTTGAGCAGTTCCAATTTGATTATAAGTCGGGTTTAACAAAGCCTTGATGAAGCAGGTGGCACAAATGAAAATGGCCACTTTAAGTTCCAGTTAACAAAGGAAAAATTAAAATATACTTCATATTATTCTACTGATCTGCATAAAGCAAGGAAGTGATGAAGTCTGTGTTCTTCTCGGGAACAGTGACCATAATCTTATTGAGTTCAACATTTGTATAAATAGGGAGCAGCCCAAAAAGACCAACACAACCACTTTTAACTTTAAAAGGGGTAACTTCTCTGAAATGAGGGGACATGTGAAGAGGAAACTGAAAGGAAAAGTAAAAAGGGTCAAACCATTGGGGAAGCTTGGAGACTATTTAAAACTACAATCCTAGAAGCTCAGATAAAATATATAACACAGGTTAGGAAAGGCACAAATAGGTATAGAAAAAAGCCTGCACGGTTAACAAAGTAATGGAAGCTGTAAAGAATAAGAAGGATTCCTTTAAGCAGTGGACAGCTACTCTCAGTGAGGTTGATAAAAGGGAACACAGGCTGTGGCAAATAAAATGCAAGTCTGTGATCAGGCAGCCGAAAAGGGAATATGAGGAGCATATTGCAAAAAACATAAAGACCAACAATAAAACTTTCTTCAAATACATTAGAAGCAGGAAGCCAGCCAGGGAGGCAGTGCCTGAAGACAGGATGTTTGAGAGGACACTGATTCATAGGTTTGCCGTTAAGTCAGAAACAACTTGACAGGACTTAACAGAGACACATTTCTGATTCTGACAGATCCATGTATACTCACAAATGCAGCAGCTGATGATAACAGGCAGAATTAAAAGATGTGCATATTCATAACACCAAAAGCAAACAACCAAACTGCCCGATTACAAGCCAAATTAAATGCTCACTGTTTGTAGTACTTACCATCAAAGGGTATGGGCACTTCTTTAATGTGTGGCATAGTTCCTTTGAAAATGTTGTTTGTGATGTTTGGGGGGCTGGTGCTGAAAGCGAGGACTTCTAGCCAGTACTTTTTGTTTAGCCCTGGATGTTTCACTGTCAATGTCTTTTTCGCTGGGTCTTCAACTGTGTACTTGCATATTACCGAACCATCTGCATTCAATAACACACAGAGAGACAGAATATAAATTCTGATTCCTATTTGACAATTTGCAGGTATTTTGAAACCGAGCCCTTCTTTCAGGAGAGAAAGAACACCCTTCACCAGTTGGTGGGAGAAGTCACTCTGGAAGAGCCAGTTCGTTTCATGACCCAGCCACCATTTTCTCCCCTTAAATGCACAAGAGCCAATCTAAGGTCAAATTTACATCTGACTTTCCTGCTAGACTCATTCTAGTTTCAAAAACCCCCGTCTATACCTATTTCTAGTTTCAAACCATACTTGTTCTAGTTTATAAATTAATGTTTACATTCGTTAATTGCCCTCCTGTGATCAAGCTAGCATTATACTGAAGTGAAATTTGAAACCAGCGTGAAATGAGCTTGGGAAAAGACAGCAGTCAAACTACTTTAGAGGGGAGGTGTAAATTGGGCCTAAGACAGCAGGAAATGACCTTTCCCTCAAGATAAACTACCAGCTTCCTGCAGTTTTAGGCACAATTTACACCTCCCCTCTGAAGTAGTTTGACTGCTGTCTTTTCCCAAGCTCATTTCACGCTGGTTTCAAATTTCACTCCCTGAGTCTGAAGAGCACTAAGCAACAGGATCTGTTTAAAGCAGTATAATGCTAGCTTGACCACAGGAGAGCAATCAGCGGATGTAAACAGTAATTTTTAAACTAGAACAAATATGGTTTGAAACTAGAAACAGGTATAGACGGGTTATTTTGAAACTAGAATGATTCCAGCGGGAAAGACAGATCTAGATTTGACCTTAGTCCTGCACTTGTGCATGTAGTAGAAAATGCAGGAAACCTGTGATGGTGTAAGTGTCATCAGGCTACAAGGGACTTATGGGAGACCCCAGGAGGGGCTGTCAAAGTGAGTGAGAAGCAGAGGTGGTTGGCCATTCCCTTCCTCTGCAGACCCTTCCTTGGTGGTCTCCCATCCAAGTACTGACCCTGCTTAACTTCCAAGATCTGAAGAGACCAGGCTGTATCATGCCTCCTTCCCCCACTGTAATGGAGGCAGCCTATAGAATATTCTCTGCACAGCAGGAACTTGAGAAACACCTTAATGTGTTATCTCCTAGGAAGGTCTATGCCTTTCCCTTTAACAGTGGCTGGTTCTGCATCTGGCATTCGCTCCACATTCGCTCCAGTCTGAGGGAAAAGTGCAGCTCAAAACCACATTCAGATACCCCGGGCCAACACGGTACTGACTGCAGAGTCACCCTTGAATGGCCTAAAACGACCATAAATCTATGCAGGCAGTACCATAAAACCCAATAATCAAAGGAAGCTAAAGCGGCATGGATTGTGGACGCTGTAAGAAAAACCAATGATCAAAGGAAGTGACAGCGGTGTGCAGTGCAGAGGGGAATTTCTGTTCCAGCGTGGGTTTGCTAAAACAACAGGGGGGAAAGCCAAGGCAGAATCAGCCACTGTTTCTGGCACCCTTTCCCTCCTCAGCATAACCTCGTGCTATCTTAACATGGCTGATCTCCTTTCTCAGCACCTTTCCTCTGGATTCTTAGCTTCCTCTCCTCTCAGATCTGGCTTCATCGCTTCACAAAGAGAGAGAGACTTACGGGACCGCCTCTCCCCGTGTGTGCCCTGTCAAGCCTTGCGCTCATTAGATCAGCCTTTACTAGTGATCCCTGGCCCGAAAGACGTCTGTCTGGCCTCAACCAGGACCAAGGCCTTTTCAGCCCTGGCCCCATCCTGCTCCTGCTAGAGATCAGGTCCCTGTAGGACCTTTTGCAGTTCTGCAGGGCCTGTAAGATGGAGCTCTTCTGCCAGGCTTTTGGCTGCGGCAGCGGACATCAAATATAACATGGCCCCTCCTGCTACTTTTCTGTTACCACCCGTACCATCGATCATAGTCTTCAATTTTAGAAGACACAGAATGATAACCGCCTTGGCTTACCCAAGGTGTGGTAATTACAATCTGGAATCCCTTATGGGATTTAGCCCTTTCTGCTTCTACTTGTTTAACACAAGGGCACCATTGTAACAGTTGCAACGTAGTTTAATTGCCATCATTTTAAGGGTTAAATTTTATAGTTTTAATCTTTGATTTTATTACTTTATGTTGTTTGTAACCCACCCTGAGCCCATTTGCAGGAAGGGTGGGAGAGAAATGGAATTAATTAATTAGTTAGTTAGTTCTGCCTGAGGGAGCTTGACCTCAAAAATCTTATTTGTCTCTAAGGTGCTACTAGGATCAAATCTAGCTACTTGAGGTTGGCATCACATCCTTTCCACCACTTCTGAGCACCAAGTCACAGAAGACCTCTCAGGGCACTACGGTTACCTTGAATTACCACCTTTTCCGATCCTTCTAATGTGCAATTTCCATGTTTGTCTTTCACAAAAACACTGTAGCCTCTGATAAAACCAGGATGGGACTCATTAAGATGATCATAATCCCATGTCAGTGTCAGCAATCTGGAATTCACTGTGTCTACATGCAGTTCAGGGAAATTAGTTGGCTCTGAAAGATAGAATCATAGAATGTTACAGTTGGAAGGGACCTTGCAAGTCGTCTAGTCCAACCCTCTGCACTCTGTAGAAGCAAAGGTGAAAGATAGCCCTACAACATACCCGAAAGATGGTCATCCAGCCTCCACTTGAAAATGTCCAGCGAAGGAGCATCCACCACTTCTTGAGGCAGTCTGTTCCACTGTTCAATCACTCTTACAGTTAGGAAGTTCCTCCTGATATTTAGCCAGTATTATTTCCACCTATTAGATCTAGTCTGGCAATCCAGAGCAAGAGAGAATAGATCTGCTCCATCTTCTACATGACAGCCCTTCAAATATTTGAAGACTACAATCATGTCCCCTCTAAGTCTTCTCTTGCCCACGCTAAACATACCCAACTCTTTCAGCCTTTCCTCATAAGACTTGGATTCCAACCTTCTCACAATCCTGGTTGCCCTCTTTTGGACCTGCTCGAGCTTGTCAACATCCTTCCTAAAATGTGGTGCCCAAAACTGGACACAGTGCTCCAGGTGAGGCCTGACCATAGCAGAATAGAGTGGAACTACCACCTCCCATGATCTGGACACAATGTTTCTGTTAATGCATCCTAAGACTGCATTAGCTTTCTTCGCAGTCACATCGCACTGCAGACTCATGTTTAGCTTGTGATCAACCAGAAAACCTAGATCCCTTTCACATGTGCAGCTGTCAAGCCAAGTCCCTCCCATTCTATATCTGTGCCTTTGATTTTTTTTTGTACCTAAGTGTAGGACTTTGCATTTATCTCTATTGAAATTCATTTTATTTGTCTCAGCCCACTGTTCCAGCCTATCTAGATCATTTTGAATCCTGACTCTGTCTTCTTCAGAATTAGCAATCCCACCCAGCTTCGTGTCATCTGCAAATTTGATAAGCATCCCTTCTATGTCTTCCTCCAAGTAATTTATAAAAACATTGAACAACACTGGGCCCAGGACCAAGCCCTGTGGCACTCCACTCGAGACTTCCCTCCACGTAGACACAGAGCCATTTACGAACACTTGGGTACGATTTTTCAACCAACCATGAATCCATCCAACGCTTGTACCATCCAGTCCACATTTAACCAGCTTATCCTCAAGGATATCATGAGAAACTTTGTCAAATGCTTTACTGAAATCTAGATACACTATGTCCACAGCATTGCCAGAATCAACCATTTTAGTAACTCTGTCAAAAAAAGGAGATAAGATTGGTCTGGCATGACTTATTCTTGATAAACCCATGCTGGCTACTACCAATTAACTCATTTCGTTCAAGGTGCTCACAGACAGAGCATTTAATAATCTGCTCTAGAATTTTTCCAGGTATTGATGTCAAACTAACAGGCCTGTAATTTCCCAGGTCCATATTTTCCCCCTTCTTGAAGATTGGGGCAACATCCGCTTTTCTCCAGTCTTCCAGCACAATGCCAGTACTCCAGGAAATCTTGAAGATTAGAGCCAGAGGAAATGGATGAAATTGTTTTTTGTGTCCTGGACCACTAATCTTCAGCCTTGGCATTGAATATCTATTTTACTGTCAAAGCAAGACTGTGTTGGGGTTTCCAGTTGGGAGAATGGAGGTCTGACACGCTTTGCAAATGCGCAAGGCGGACAGCGGCTCTTCCTGACAGCTTGGGTGGGTTAATCCACCCGACGCAACCTCACACAGGTAGTGTGAGGACCAGCAAGCAATATAATCCAGGTTTGAGCAACCTCGGTGAAGGGAAAGTCTCGGAGGAGACTTTTCCGACACCTTGAGCACTGCAGCCGAAGAGGATTCTTGCGAGTATCTCTAAGGAGCCGAGCTGAGCTGAAAAATTCAGCATAAAACCTCCAATTCCCCTGATTCCTTAACAAAGAAGACAAAGTTTAAACGTTGGGACCACATCTGAAGCGAAGTAACAACAAAAGGTAACGGAAAAAAGTTTTTTGCCTTACCATTGCCGCGTTTTGAAAGATGAAAAACAGATCGGGTGAAGCAATAGACTGATGTTGATTGGATGAGAGCAGTTTTGAAGTGCTAAAAAACCGAATTTGAACTTAAAAAGCCAAAAAAACAAGTTGTTTAACATTCCTGCGGTTAAAAGGAGCCGGGAGGGGAAGCCAAGCATCGCGAGACAAAGAGGGAGAAGGGAACCAAGCATCGCGAGATTAAGACGTGAGGACTGAATCAGGAAGTGACGGCTAGAAGAGCAGACAAGAAGGAAAAAGGAGAAGAACCGGAAGAAGGTAAAGGGGACTCTAAATACTGCCGGACCAGAAAGGGGACTCTAAATACTGCCGGACCAGAAAGGGGACTCTAAATACTGCCGGACCAGAAAGACCATAACAGGAAGTGACGTGCAGAGAGCAGACAAGTAAAGAAAAGGAAGGGACAAAAGGAAACTACGGCAAGCCAGAAGCAAGGTAAAAAGACTATAACCTTTGACATTAACCATAGAGAAGTCGCGGCCGCCATTTTGGATTTATAAAATTTTTAAACTGCAATATCTCAAAGATTATATAACGTAGAAGGCTGAAACCAACATAATTTGACTTGGCAAGATTAGCTTGTTTGAATGCACTAATTGGTGTTTGATTTGGAAGACAAGATAAAATCGATCCTTTTAAAGAGGCAAAACGGACCGAGGACTAAGATCGAGAGCAGCCACATGGTCCTCTCCTACAATGGCAGCAAAAAAAGAAAAAGAGCTACTAGCTGTTATGGAAGCAATGGAAAAGAAAATGTTAGACGCTATAGGAGAGGTAAATGTTAAAATGAATAATATAGCGGCTCAAGCAGATAAAAATTGCATGGAATTAAAAGCAGAATTTCAAAAATTATCCACAAGAACACAAGATATAGAAACTAAAGTAAAAGAACTGGAAGAAAACACCCATAAGACAATGAGAGAGAACGAGAGGATGGAAAAGATGATGCATTATAAAGATATGCAAAACCACTTGAGATTTCGAGGGATTGAGGAAAAATTGAATGAGGATATTTTTACAAGAATGCAAGAAGCAATAGCAGATTTTTTACAAGAACAGGAAGAAGTTGTTAAAGAACACATGGATCTTGTTTATAGAGTTAATTCTACATATGCAAGAGACAAAAACATACCAAGAGACGTGGTTGTCCAATTTACAATGAAAAGAACAAAAGAACAAATCTACAGGAAGTGCTTTACTGACCCCTTTGTAATAGATGGAAAGAAAATCATAGTAATGAAAGAATTGCCTAGAGCAATACTGCAAGAAAGGAAAAAATTCAAGCGTCTGACGGATAAACTGAAGGAGAAAAAAATCAGATTTCGTTGGGAAATACCTCAAGGACTAAGTTTTTATTATGGCAGCTCCAGAGTGGTGATTAAAAGCACAGAAGAAATGTATGCATTCCTGGGAGAGAATAAAGACGATTTTGGAGATATTTAAGAATATATCAAAATGGATTACAAAATACTTACATGGAATGTAAATGGACTAAATTCACCCCAAAAACGTAGAATGGTAGGTCACTGGTTGGAAAAACAAAAATGTAATATAATTTGCTTGCAAGAAGCTCATCTTAAAAACCAAGACCATAAATATTTAATAAGGAAAAAATTGGGAGAAGAATTTTATTCTTTAGCAAGCAATAAAAAAAATGGTGTTGTAACATATGTCAAAAAAGATTTGGAACCCAAAGTAATATTCAAAGACAAAGATGGAAGATATTTAGCTATTGAAATTTTACTGCAAGGAGTGAAAACTTTGATTGTGAACATTTATGCTCCGAATGGAGCTAAAGAAATTTTTTTTAAAGAACTTCAAATGGAATTGGACAATGTAAACTATGATCAAATTATGATGTTAGGAGATTTCAACGGAACTGTAGATAATAAACTAGACAGGCGCTCTAAAAGAAAGGATGAGACGTTAGGGAAGCTTCCAAAAAACTTTTTTGAACTGATAAAACAAGAAAAGTTGGAAGATATTTGGAGGAAAGCTAACCCACAAGGAAAAGACTTTACCTTTTACTCTAACAGACATGACTCACATTCAAGAATTGACATGATTTGGATGACTACTAACCTAACCTTTAAGACAAGAAAAGTGGAAATTTTACCCAGAATAATCTCAGATCACAATCCGTGTTTATGGACAGCTGGGCAGATTAAAAAACAAAAGAGATGGAGAATAAACGAGGACTTATTAGATAATCAAGAAATAATTAAAAAATTACTTGAAGAAACAGACATATACTTCCAAGTAAACATGCAGAAAGAAATTAAAATTCAAACCGTATGGGATGCATATAAAGCAGTGATGAGAGGACTATTGATATCGTTAAATGCTAAAGATAATAAAAAGAAAAAAGAGCAATATGAAAATATTTTACAAGCCATTAAAACAAAGGAAGAAGAACTGAAGAAGAAACCAGGGAAAAAGAAACTGCAAAAGGAAATTTGGATGCTACAAGACCAAGCAAAAGCCATTTTGAACCAGGAGATGTACTGGAACTTAAAAAAACTTCAACAAAAAGCATTTGAAGGTGCAAATAAACCCGGAAAATACTTAGCATGGCAATTAAAGAAAAAACGTGAAAATAAATTTATCACTAAAGTGATAAGAGATAATACTGAGATAATAGATAACAAAGGAATAAAAAGAGAATTTTTTAAATACTACGCAAAACTTTTTAAGAAGGAAAACAAAGACAGAAGAAAGATTAAAGAATACCTGCAAACATTAAAGCTACCAAAACCAACAGAGAAAATTAAAGAACTATTTAATAATCCAGTATCATTACAAGAGATCAAAAATGCAATAAATGACTCAAAATTAGGTAAAGCACCTGGACCGGATGGATTTACAGCGAAGTTCTACAAAACGTTACAGGAGTCAGTTTCACCGGTGTTACTGCTATTGATGAACAATATAAGAGTTACTGGAGAGGTACCAGAAACCTGGAAAGATGCATCCATCTCACTGATCCCGAAAGAAAATCAGGATTTGACCAATGTTAAGAACTATAGACCGATCTCTTTACTGAATAATGATTATAAGATTTTTGCTAAGATTATAGCGGATAGACTAAAAGAGCACCTTAAAGAGACTATACAAACAGAACAAGCAGGGTTCTTACCTAATCGACAAATAAGGGACAATCTAAGAGTAGTAGTGGACGCTATAGAATATTACGACAAACATCCTGAAAAGGAAGTGGGCTTTTTCTTTTTAGATGCGGAGAAAGCGTTTGATAATTTAAACTGGGATTTTATGTTTGAAGTTTTAGAACATCTTGAGATCGGTGAATATATGCTTAACTTCATTAAAGCAATATATAAAGAACAGAAATCCTCAATAATAATTAATACTGAAAAGACAGACGATTTTAAAGTTGAAAAAGGAACAAGACAAGGATGCCCGCTTTCGCCGCTGCTATTTATTTGGATTTTAGAAGTTCTACTGTTAAATGTGAAGGAAGACAAAGATATTAAAGGCTTAACAACTAAAGGTTTTTCTTTTAAATATAGGGCCTTTGCAGATGATGTGATGTTTATAGTGGAAGACCCCTTATCCACATTACCACATTTGTTACAGAGAGTAAAAGAGTTTGGTGACTTAGCAGGATTTTATGTAAATAAAAACAAATCGAAAGTAATGTGCAAAAATATGTCAAATAAGAAACAAAACGAGTTACAAAAACTTACAGAATGTGAGGTGGTGAAAAAGACAAAATATCTGGGTGTAAACCTAACTATGAAAAATATTGATCTTTATAAAAATAATTATGAAAAATTATGGTTGCAAATTATGCAGGATATTAAAAAGTGGAATGTATTGAATTTGTCATTGCTGGGTAGAATTGCGGTGGTCAAGATGAATGTGTTACCACGATTAATGTTTTTGTTTCAAACTATTCCAATTGTGAAAGATGTAAAAACATTCAAATGTTGGCAGAAGGAGCTGTCTAAATTTGTGTGGGGAGGGAAAAAACCAAGAATTAAGATGAAAATAATGTGTGATGCCAAAGAAAGAGGAGGGTTTCAACTACCAAATCTAAGGTTATACCATGATGCAATATGTTTGACCTGGGTAGGGGCATGGACTATGTTACAAGATAGAATGTTATTGTCCCTGGAAGGTCATGATTGTAGATTTGGGTGGCATGCATATTTGTATTATGGCAAAACAAAAATGGACAATATGTTTAAACATCATTATTTGAGAAGAACACTAATGGATACGTGGACAAGATATAAAAACTTTTTTTCAGAAGAGATACCCATGTGGATTGTACCCGCAGAAGTCTTACATCCAATATCAAGATATAAAGGACAAGATTGGCTGAAGTATAGAGACTTATTAATAAGACATGGCAAGGATTTCAAACTGAAGGAGCAGCATCAGATTGATTTTGATTATGGTTGGTTAAGATATAGACAAATATATGACTTGTATAGAAGTGATAAAAAACACGGTTTCAGGGAAAAAAATAATGAAATAGAACAAGTTTGGGAGGAAGGTGGGAAAAAAATGATTTCTAAAATGTATAAAGTCTTGCTAAAATGGTTTAATGCTGATGAAATGGTAAAAGAACAAATGGTAAAATGGGCGATAAACTTTAACAAAGACATTGAAATGGAATCTTGGGAATTTTTATGGAAAAATGCTATGAGTATATCTACGTGTTATAACTTAAAAGAAAATTGTTTTAAAATGATGTATAGATGGTATATGACACCAAAAAAAATTGCAAATATTGGTCAAAATATGTCTAACAAATGTTGGAAGTGTAAAAAGAAAGAAGGGTCTTTTTATCATATGTGGTGGACTTGTGATAAAGCAAAGACTTATTGGTCAAAAATACATGCAGAAATGGAAAAAATCTTGAAATGTACATTTAAGAAGTTGCCTGAAATGTTATTGCTAGGACTTAAACTAGAAGAGATAAATGTAAAGAAAAGGACAATAATATGGTATATGATTACAACAGCAAGAATGGTGTATGCACAAAACTGGAAAAATGAAAAAATACCAGAGGTGTGGGAATGGTTGAAAAAACTGTTATATATGGCTGAAATGGATAAGTGGACTAGAAAATTGAATAATCTCTACTCAGAGACCTTTCTGGAAGACTGGAAAGATTTGAAAGAATATGTTGAAAAGTATTGGGATATGAAAAACTATATCTATACATGGTTATAATAGCATAAAGGAATAGAAATATATTATATGAATGTTTTAGTTAAAATTAGACAATGAAACTGTTTTTATTTAGAAATACATAAGAGTATAGAAAATAAGAATTGGTGTATAAGTATAAGTATTTTAAAGCTATATAACCGTTACCAGAAACGAAACATAGATATAAGTATTACTATTTTGAATAAAATGGAAAATGTGTTATGCTTCAGATGTGGTGGGAAACCACCAAAACAAGATAAAAATAGAATGTACAAATAGAACAAAATGTTATCTAATATGGAAAAAGGGATTTGTATAAGGTTAAATGTATTATTTTCGATGTTTTTTTTTTTTTAAAAATAAAAATTTCTTTACAAAAAAAAAAAAAGCAAGACTGTGTTTTGGGGAAACAATGGAACTTCTTTCACAAGTTTCTAAGAAAGCTTCAACTGAATATTTCAGGATTTGTGTCCATATTGCTCCAGATGAGCTACACCTGAGGTCCCTAACTAGGGATTTCTCCTAGCTGGTTATTCTCAAAACTCTTTCACTTTCTGATAACTTTAGCAGCAATATGTTTTTCTGCATTTACTGAAGCATGTGCTCTTGTGGGCTGTTGCTGTTCAGTCGCACAGTCGAGTCCGACTCTTCGCGACCCAATGGACCGGATCACAGCAGGCCCTCCTGTCCTCCGTTGTCAGATCACTTTATCAGAGGCAACCTCAAAAACTGATGCCATGATAAATTTCTTTGTGCATCATCCAGCCAAAGCCAATTCCTTTAAAGACCCATTTATTTCAGTGAGAGAAATTTAACTCTCCCATCAAAATCAGTGGGATTCGGTTGCTTTGGCTACAACTGGCTACCACATCTATCTTCTCATTCAGGACAGCACCAGAGACCCTGAAATTCCAAAGCCATAGCTCTGAAAGCAGCTATGCTTATTCTGTGAGTAACATGGGGTCTATCGACTTTGGAATAACTGGAACCTTGGGGCTGCGATGTCTCAACAGATGTTGACAAAAATCACAGGCCTCCATGCAAACAAAAAACTGTGTGTGTGTAACCCTAATTCAACAGGGCAAAATGGGAAAGGAGAAGTGGCTTAACCCTTCGACCTCCGCTTTGTTCTGCTAACTGTGTTCCTGTCCAGTTTCTGCTTTCTGCTTTCATCCAGTCACAGGTATGCTGCAATGAGTAGGTGAAGCTTTTTAGCATCGCCCTGTTTGTTCTTAGTGCTTGCACAAGAAGGGGAACCATCTCCATGCAAAGGGGCCAAACTAGGAGAGCCATCGCAGGAAGAAGAAGAAGAAGAGATTGGATTTATACCCCACCCTTCACTCACTTGGGAGTCTCAGAGCGGCTTACAAACTCCTTTCCCTTCCCCTCCCCATAACAGAGACACCCTGTGGGGTAGGTGGGGCTGACAGAGCTCTGAGACAACTGTCCTTGAGAGAACACCTGTACAGAGCTATGGCTTGCCCAAGGTCATCCAGCAGGTGCAAGTGGAGGAGTGGGGAATCAAACCTGATTCTCCCAGATTAGAGTCCGCGCACTTAACCACTACACCATGCCTGTTTGGTCAGGAATAAGGACTGTCTTTCCTTGAACAAAGTGCCTATGGAAAATGTAACTCTTTGCTAGTGATGGGGGCAAAAAGCAAGACATTCCTGTATTCCTGCAGAGTTTCTATTTTAACAACACACTGCTGTTTATTCAACACACTCAGTTACAACACGGGGCCAACAGCACAGAGGACTTACCCAATTCCTTAAGGTATTTGGCCTTCTTCTCCAGTAAAGAAGCTGTGCTACCATGAGATCCATACACCCTGAAACTGTACTGCACGCCAGGAACGAAAGCGTCTAGGACATAACAAAATCAGGAGAGGTTCAGTAAGCCTGCAGAGTTAGGTAAGAATCCCAATTGTGCTTCCTCTTTAGAACAAGACTTTAATAAGTGAGAATAGGGGTGAAGCAGAGACTCACTTAAATTCATGGATAAGTTTCTGTCAATGTGCAGTTAAAAATTTTCACTCATTCCCCAGCCGTATACATACAACATTCAACTTAAAAACATTACTCATCCACAGTGTTCCTATACCAAGATGGGTAGCCATGTTAGTCTGTAGCAGTAGAAAAGAGCAAGCGTCCAGTAGCACCTTAAAGACTTAACAACACTTGAGGCAGGGGATGAGCTTTCTAAAGCTGACCCTCTGCCTCAGATTTTGCTAGTCTTCAAGGTGCTACTGGACGCCTGCTCTTTTCTACTGCTACAGACAGATTAACACGGCTGATGATCTGCCTCCATGGAACATGGATGATCTATTAACATGGATGATCTATCTCCATGGAAGGCACCACATTTAGCCATTCAGAATGGGAATCCATCACCCTTATCTGAAGACGTGAGCAGTGAGTCACAAAAGCTCATACCCTGCCACAAATTTTGTTAAGTCTTTAAGGTGCTACTGGACTCTTGCTCTTTTCTAATGTTCATATGCCGTCCTCATATACTCACTAAATACCTTCTTCTCTCCTGGTTGTTTTTCCATCCACAACACATAACCCTGGTCCCAGGCAGCCCCATAGCAAGCAACTTTTTGCTGGGGGGGGCAGTTTTTGCTCAGGGGCCAGAAATTATATGTCTGCGAGGTTGGACCTCTGATCCTATGCAGCCTGTTTTACTGACAGACATGTAGCTACTGGGGAGCTCAGGGGGAGGGGAAGCCAAGGCTCAGGTTGGGGCCCTGGAACCCCCACGTTAGCTACAGACCTGGTCCTAGGCATGGAATGATGATACTTCATTGAACTTCTGACTAGCTGGGATATTGGTACACATTCTATACCATCTCGACAGCTGAGGCACCTGGACGGCTCATTTAAACCAAGTGAAGCAAGAGATCCTACAGCCCTCAACTATAAAGATTTTGAAGGCTACAGATTCTGTTTTAGAGGATACAGGTTTTTTTCCTTTTGGTCAAGTTCATCTGATTTTCATGATGAACTTCACAGCCCTTTTTTCAAATAAATCTTGAGAGCCTGAGAGTGCTACCCGACACAGTGGCCTTAGACAACCAAATGGCTGCGGAGGTCCCGAGTGCTTTTGCCCAGCTTTAGGTGGCGCATCGACTGCTTCCGTTCCTACGTCAGTCAGATGTAGCCACAGTGATCCATGCCTTAGTTACATTTGGACTGAACTACTGCAATGCACTTTACTTGGGGCTACCCTTGAGGAGTGTCTGGAAGCTGCAGCTAGTATGGAATGCTACAGCTATACTGCCGGTCGGGGCCAGCTATTGGGAGTATGTGACCCTGATACTACAGCAATTACACTGGCTATCAGTCCACTCTCGAGCCCAATTCAAGGTGTGCGTTTTGACCTTAAAGGCCGTCCATGGCTTGGGACCAGGATGTCTGAAGGACTGTCTTCTCTCGTATGTTCCTGCCAGGAATTAAAATCACAGGGAGAGGCCTTCCTGACTTCACCATCAATCAAAGAAGCTTATTTGGCTGGGCACATGAGAGAGGGCCTTTTCAGTGGCAGCTCCACAATTATGGAACAGGGAGATGCTTCCATTCCTATAAAGTACGGAGGTCGAAGATGCATTCAGTGAAATCAGCACATAAGTTTATTTGGTGGTTGAGATGAACATGAGATTTGGGAGGCCTGGGGGCCTGCTTATATTCACACTGACGCCACACCCCTGGCCTCTCCCAGTGGACCCGATAGGGTCAGTTTCTTGCGGGTGCGTGCTATTGGACCGATCCAGGATCCTGTGCGCACCCCGGAGAGGGTGAGGTTTTAGCAGGGGTGGGACTTCAGACAGGTTCAATGCCATAGACTCCACCCTTCAAACCACCCATTCCCTCATGGGGAACCATTGTTGCCAATCTCCAGGGGAGGGATGGAGATCATGCTGAATTACAACCGCTCTCCAGATGGCAGAGATCTTCCCCTGGAGAAAATGGTGGACTCTGTGTCATTATACCCTGCTGAGGTCGCCACAGCAAATTGATGCTGAGTGCCCAAGGCCGGGGCACTCTCCCAGAGCCTCTTTCTAGAGCCCGTTGTATTTATTTCCACAATGGGCCTTATTCCTGGAATATGTATGTATATGTATATGTGTGTCTATATCTATATGTGTGTGTGTGTGTGTGTGTGTGTGTATATATATAATAAATCAGTGTATTTTGTGCTTAAATTTGATCTCTCATTTACCTCTCTAGTAAGTACACAGAAGCCACCATGGTAGATGCATAAAAAGCATTTATTTCCACTTGGCACTCTTTGCCTGCAATGATAAACGGGATGATTTCCAACATATCAAGGAACAACAAGGCAGGCAAGATAAAAAGCAGTAGCGGATCTCAAAATAGATGCAGGAAAAGATGTTAACAAATCAAAACCAGAGGGCACTTCAATGCCTCTCCAACCACAGCTTACCTAGGGATTAGTTTTTAATTCAAAAGCAAGGGTATCTAGTTCTCACCTGATGTAATGAGAGCACTGGACTCGTTTTGTCCAAATTTTTCCCACTGCAAATCACAAGGCTGGACTCTTGGGTGGTTGCACCAGTCAATGATATAGCCTTCGAACTGACTTTGAGGCTTCCAAGAGATGTAAATGCCATTCTCTGTGTTGTTTGTTGTATCTTCTTTAGGTATGTCAGTATTAATCTCCCATGTGTGATCTAAGAAAGTAACACATTGCTGTATTTGGATTTTCAGAAATGAATGCTTGAAAGACAACAGATACTTGTTCACTGTACTAGTATTTGTACAGCTTGGTCAAGTCAACTGTTGCCCAGCTGATTCCAGTTGAATAAAACACACCCAGAGCTGGAGACCAAAAAACCATGTCGTCCTCTGGATTGTGTAGGTGGGACCACTGGTGGAGAGATGTCTCCTGTTGTGGCAGTCATACCAAAATATCCCCGAAACAGACCACGGCAATGCTGCAGAAATCAGCACCCCAAAAAGCAAATAACTCAAAATAGATTTTAACTTCCAAGAGCACCTGTGTGGTACAGATAGGACGCAGGACTAGGACTGGAAAGAGATAGCAGCCAATCATCACTTAGCCAGGAAGCACATGTCCTTGGGCCAACCATTATCAGGCTTATTATATGGATGAAGGTGTGGGACGCCAACCACAGCTGCATCCAAACATTGTGGGATATCGCTGCATTATAGAAATCGTTTGCACCAGATTGTCCTATGTGGACAAGATGATCCAGTCGCAACAACTGCCATAGAAAAGTTGTGATAAAGATGTAATAAACAACCTAAAGCACAGGAGAAAAACCAAGCCCCCACTTTTCCCAACTCTGTACTTGTTGACAGTCCTGCAAATGTAACATCTTATCTCTCATCCACAAGACATTGAACTGGCGGTATTTCCACAGTAAATATTGCCCTGGTTAAGGCTGATCACAGAAGAAGTGGGAAGCCAATATCCATTCCCACAGGGGGAGAATCCACACCATTCAATGTTTTTGTGAGGCACCATTCAATGTTTTTGTGAGGCTTGGATGTACATATAGCCAGGGTCACATGAAATAAGTTCAGCAAATTAGAAAATCCAGTACACACATCTGTTAAATGTATCGGCTATACCAGGGATCCCCAACTCAATGTCTGTGGGCACCAAGGTATCCACCAGCACCTTTCATAGTGTCCACCAAGCGTTTTTGGTGTAGTGGTTAAGTGCGTGGACTCTAATCTGGGAGAACCGAGTTTGATTCCCCACTCCTCCACTTGCACCTGGCTGGATGACCTCGGACAAGCTATCATTCTGGCACAGCTGTTCTTGAAAAAGAGCAGTTTCTGTCAGAGCTCTCTCAGCCCCATCTACCTCACAAGAGTATCTGTTGTGGGGAGGGGAAGGGAAAAGAGTTTGTAAGCCGCTCTGAGACTTCCTTGGGTAATGAAGGGCGGGGTATACATCCAATCTCTTCTTTTTCTTTTTAGGAGGTGGGTGGGGCCAGGTAGGGCTTTTGCCCAGCAAGGCTTCTGATTGACTACTGGAGATTTGATTGGCTGTGCAGATATTTTTTTAAATGTTGCTTTGGCAGCAGCTGCCAGCACAGCACAAGGATTTGCACTGTGTGACTGAAGTTAAGCTGCGGCAGCCATTTTGTGACTGGCTCCACCTCCTGTGGCAGCCATTTTGTTGCTGCGCCCACCATGCTACGTCAAAATTCCAAATGTGCCCACAGGCTCAAACAGGTCAGGAACCCCTGGGCTACACACTTATGGTGGAGGCACCAATGAAACTGAACTACGAGGAGTCCAAGTGCACTGGGATTGGTTTAATATGCTTCTCAAGACTACTAGATAGAATATCAGTTCATATGGAGATGGGAGGGAAAGACCCATTTTGGGGGCAACTTATGCCTAATTGTACAAACCATTCTCTGAAGCTCCTGGGATGGCGATCACAGAAGGATAGGATGAACCCACAGAATTCTTTGCCAAGACACTGATATTACAGGAACAGTTATCAAGAAAAAGCACTGTAGAACTGTCTGATGCAGGGATTTCCTGAGACACAGGACGTTCTCCTAAAACTTCCCAGAAAATCTCGTATGTCTTGATTTTTCCATTAGCACGAAAGCCTGGAAATGGCTGTAGGAACAAAAAACAAGACTTGGCAAATGGTATTTGCAATCCATGTTTGTATCTTATAATTGTACCAAGCTGCTTTCGATGACAGTTGCATATAGCTATGGCAGAACGGCGATTCCTGATTACAAATGACAATTTTATGTCTGAGTCTCTCTCTTTTTTTAAAGTCACATTCCAAACTGAGGTGGTGCTAGAGAAAGCTACCACTAAGCTCACCGGTACTGTACCCTCTTATCTTATCAAAACCTATCTCAAGTTGGAGAGAGAGTATTTCTTTGATTACTTTCCTGTTTTGCACTGCAAATACAATGGAACCTCCACAAGGGGATTTCCTCTGTACTCTCCCCTAGAGTCTGCAATCTCAGTACTTCCCCATGTCTGGTGGACCTTTTGCTTAAAAAAAAATATGATAGTAAATACAGAGCCCAGGCTAGCCCAATCTCGTCAGATCTTGGAAGCAAAGCAGGGCTGGCCTTGGTAAGTACTCGGATGGGAGACCACCAGCTAATGGCAAGGTCGCTGCACAGAGGCAGGCAATGGCAAGACCACCTCTGAATGTCTCTTGCATTGAAACTCTACGGGGTCACTGTACATTAGTTGCAACCTGATGGCAAAAAACAAATGGCTATAGTGACACTATATATCTACTACTATTTTTTTTATAAAAAGCAAAGAGCCCTCTAGTAATGGGGAGTGGGCAACTGATGTGAGGGGAAATGGGGAGGAAATGGCACCAGATATGACTAGGAAGGTGTGGAAATCCATACTTCCCCCAAACCTGTTCTCTTTAAGTACAGTCTTTAAGGAAAGATCGTACCAACTGCAGAAAACTGCAGAACAGAGCCGGAGGAAACACAGAATGTGGGAAACTATACAACGGTATCATGCAGATGGCCCCCCATAAGTTGTAGTTGAGGGAGAAATTCAAAGCAAGAGCTCCAAGCTCCGTGTGGAAGCCACTTTCTCGTCTCCTTTAACACTACAACTCAGAATTGCCCGATGAAACTGATCTGTGGTAGGGTCAGGATATTATTCCAAAAATATTACTTCACACACCATAATTTATAAAATTAGCTTATGGAATTTGCTACCAGAAGACATACTGACGGCTTTGAAAAAGGACAAAACAAATTTATAGTGGGTAGATCAACAGCTAAGCAAAGACCCTGACGAAAAGTGTGCATACTGACTATTCACCTGGAGGAACAGATTATTGAGGGCAGTCAGCAAAAGAAAAAAGGAAACCAGAAGGAAGGACACTGATCTCTTCAATCACTTCAATTTATCACGATCAAAGATCAGCAAATACCTTAAAATGTTACATATAGTTAACAACTAAATACAACCAGGCAATTGGTACGGATAAACAGTTTAGTTAAGACAACGTAGATTTGAAAATTTCCTAGGAATTAATAACCTTCTGTCTGGTTAGGATACCCATAGCACAAAACCTTGCTACCTTAGCAGTAGTTTCACTGCAAATATCAGCTCAAAGAAGAGTAGAATAAAACTGATTAGACCTGCCTGGGTAGGCGACGATTATTGGCGTAATATATTTTAAATGAATCTCGAGATAAAATCGACAAGATACAAGACCGTGCCCAATTGTCTCGACCTGTCCGGAATTACAAGGACAGAATTACAAGGTTGGCATATTGGGTATGAGCATATCTCCCTTGCAGGAGGGCAGACGGGAGAACATTTAATCGTGCTAAAGTGAAAGCTCTGCGGTGCTTTGGGAGTTCTAACGAATAAAGGTGACTGGATGGAGCAAAATTTAGGTTTTCGTTTCTTGCCACTAAAAAGTGTGAGGCTCGTGCTCTGTCCATTTGGAGAGAAGGACCGTATTATAGCACTATGGACTCGGTAAGGGGTGGGGGCAAGAGCGATATTTCCAATAATTTATCCACCCAGCACCATGATTGCCCATGGGTCCTCACCTTATAACAATTTAAGAGAGCCAGTTTGGTGTAGTGGTTAAGTGCGCAGACTCTAATCTGGGAGAACCGGGTTTGATTCCCCACTCCTCCACTTAAACCTGGCTGGATGACCTTGGGCAAGCCACAGCTCTGTACCAGCTGTTCCCTCAAGGACAGCTTGGGAAAAAGCTCTCTCAGCCCCACCTACCTCACAGGGTGTCTGTTGTGGGGAGGGGAAGGGAAAGGAGTTTGTAAGCCGCTCTGAGACTCCCTTGGGGAGTGGAGGGCCGGGTATAAATCCAATCTCTTCTTCTTCATCATCTTCTTCTTCTTAATCAGAGGGATCAGCCCTGTAATCACATCTGCCCTTGTTCATTATCAATTAAACAAATATGAGAATGGAGAGTACTAATGGCTAGCCTGATCTTGTCAGAACTGGCCTGCTGAGCAGAGGTAGGCGATGGCAAACCATCTCTGTTTGTCTCTTGCCCTGAAAATTCCACGGGTTCACCACAGATCAGCTGCAACTTTCCACCACCACCATTTCCTTTTTTTGTCATGCTGTTTCCCACAGTGGCTAACCAGATGCTTCTGGAAGCTCATGAGCAGGTCATGAAGGTAGCAGCCTTGACCACTGCTACCCTCTGGATCAACTATTCATCCATCTGGTGACCGAGGTTCCATTCATTCATCATGTTAAGAACATAAAGGAAGCTGTGTTGGATCAGGCCAGTGGCCCATGCAGTCCAACACTCTGTGTCACACAGTGGCCAAAACTCAGGTGCCATCAGGAAGTCCACCGGTGGGGCCAGGACACTAGAAGCCTTCCCACTGTGGCCCTCCAAGTACCAAGAATACACAGCATTACTGCCCCAGACATAGTGGCTGATGGCTAACAGCAACGGATGGACCTCTGCTCCATATATTTATTCAATCCACTCTTAAAGCTTTCTATGCTTGTAGTTACCAGAACTTCTTGCAGCAATGTAATTCCACATTCTGTAGGCTAATCCCTCCAAAAATTTCTCTAATCCCCACTGAAGCCACTCTAGCAAGCTGCAAGCTGTGCAAGCTGTGAATTCACATTTTGCAAGCTGTGAATTCTACACTGACAGTATTATTTTTAAAGGAATTCATATTTTTTGTTACTTTTACAGAATCCATCATCACTGACAAAATTCCTCTTGCATTTTTTCATCCCATTGACTCATCAACAGTTTGTACAGTCAGACTTACCTTCCAGAAGACAGTTACCCTACAGGAGTCCAAACCTCGGCTAATGCTTCTCCAGACATCAAGATGCCCTGATGGAGCTGCAAAATCAAACACATAACGTTGCTGAATAACCAAAATAGTGGACTGATAGGTCTTTGAGAAGAGGACCAGCAGCGGCCAGGGCAGGACTTGATCCAACTCCAATTGAGGACTCCACGCCATCAGTTTCCAGCTATTATTGATGAGTCATCAGAGAGGGTAGGAAGCAGGCAGAAATCCCTGACATGTTCCTTTTCACACACTGGGCTTCTCGGCATCCTCATTTTCTTCATTTGTAAATTCATCGTCATGACTTCTGTGCAGTCCCCCAAGGGGACTGCGCAATCACTGGCCAGCCCCAGAAGAGCTAACAAGCTTTGCAAAGATCTTTCTAGAGCTAGAGTGTCCTCCCCACCTCCATCTTCAGTGTATCCCTTTTCCCGCCCAAAGGGTCACATGATGGGGTCAAGGCGAGCATTCTTCCCTCAGTTTTTTCCTTGCTGCCATGAGGAGAGCATGAGCCTTTTTCTATGTTTTTCCTTCTCTTAGTGAGTACTGAGGGCCTGATAACCTTATTTAAGGAATGTGAAGAGTGTGGAGCCAAAATGGCCCGGAACAATGACAATAAGTTGTGCCTACTTTGTTTAGGCAAATGGGGCTTCATGCCTGGCCTGCCGCCATCTGACCCCAAACAAGAGATGGGAGAGTGGCCAGGCTTAAGGCCAGGCATAAACATATCTGGGTGTCCAAGTTTTGTATGCTATCCCTACAAGAGCTATTACCTCTTCTACAACAGGGTTCATAGTTTGCAGTCTTTGACTTAAAGGATGCCTACTTCCATATTGCGATTCATGAGGCCAGTAGGAAATTCCTCAGGTTCATTTATGATGAGGTGGACTATGAATATACGGCCCTTCCCTATGGGTTAGCCACCGCACCTAGGGTGTTCACCAACTGTATGTCATTTATCATATTCCACCTTAGGTTTAGGGGCTGTAATATCTACCCCTACTCTAAGACTGGTTCTTTGTTAATGACTCCAGAGAGGGCCTTCAATGGGACCTAAAGCTGGCACTAATCTTAATATAGGAGTTAGGTTTCTTTAACTGGGAGAAATACTGACTTTCTCTGTTCCAATCCTTAGAGTTTAATCAGGGCCACCTTAGATGCAGTCATGGGGAGAGCTTTCTTACCCCCAAGGAGGGCTCAGTCCATTATCAGCCTTGCCCAGAAGGTCTCCACCAACAAGTGTCAGTCTGCTAAGGTTATTCAGAAACTTTGGGGACGCATGGCATCGACTACAGTGGTTGCGCCTTTTGCTAGGCTGCACATGAGACCTCTCCAGAACTGGTTTTTGAGGTCTTTTGGCCTTATGTCCAACTCTCAATGGAAGAAAAAGAGTCTATTTTGGTGGTCCACAAGATCTAATTTGTCGGTGGGCATCCCATTCAGCACTCGACCACATGATGTGCAGATTTTTACGGATGCCTCCCTAACGGGTTGGAGGGCTCATTGTAGTGCTCACACTGCCCAGGCTTTGTGGTCCAGCTCTGAGTCTTGACTCCATAATAACTTGCTGGAGCTAAGAGCTATTAGACTTGCCCTTGTTTTTTTTCAGCACTGCTCGCCAGCTGTCATGCTCTGCTGTCAATGGACAATACAACAGCCAAGTTTTATTTAAACAAACAGGGAGGCACAGGTTCCATTTGGCTCTGCAAAGAGGTGACCCTAATCTGGCAGTGGGCAATGAAACACAGGGTGCAATTAATAGCCATACATGTTGAAGGCCAAGACAACACCATAGCGGACACTCTAAGCAGGCATGCAGATATGTCAAAGAATGGTCCACAACTGACCATTACTGCACCCAGAAATCCGGTCCCTGCATCTGCTAGCTTGGCTGATTCTGAACTAGGGGGCTTTTCCCAAGGAGCAACAGATGTTATGATTGCTTGTAGGAGACTCTCTACACATAAATCCTATGCTGCTAAATGGAGAAAATTCTCAGAATGGGCAATACAGCAGGGACTTGACCCCGTTATTTGCACATTGCTAAAAATTTCTGATTACTTATTACTGTTAAAGAACAGAGGTCTAGCCTCATCTTCTGTTAAAGTTCACCTAGCTGCAATTTCGGCTTTCCATAATGCTATTGGTACATCTTCAGTATTTTCTCCTTCAAAATCCCGGAAATTCCTTAAGCATTTGTATAATTTGTACCCTCTTTCTGTCCACCCTCTCCTGCAATGGAGTTTATCTTATCCAAATTAATGCATAAATCTTTTGAGCTCACGGCCGTGTCTGAGTTGTCATTAGTTTCCTATAAGACTGCCTTACTAGTGGCGATCACCTCTGCACGTAGGGTGGGAGAGCTGAGTGCTTTATAATGTGACCCACACTTCATCAAATTTCATGCCGACAAGGTGGTCCTGCAGCCTAGCCTGGACTTCTTGCCCAAAGTAGTTTCCAGATTTCATATCAACCAAGATGGAGTTCTGCCAGTTTTCTTATATATATATATATATATTCTTGCTTTTCTATAAAACTACAACAGAAAAATGGAGGGGGAAACTACAAACTATGGGAAAAAGAAAAGAAGGCCACCAAAAGCCCAAGTGGCAAAGGTCATTTTCAATGTTACATAGCTTGGTTGAGATTTCACTTACAATACATTTTAGTAAGATGAAGCATAAGAGTTATGTTTATATACTATTTAGTAATACAGAAAGGGGTTTTTTTTAAGGCTGAAATTGGTACATCAGACAATTCATAATTCCAAACATATAACTGGATTCATGTTTCTTATTTTTCCGGTTTCTTCCCCGTAGGCTTATTTTTATCAAAGTCCCATCTGACTTTAAGTAATTTAGGGGCAGCAGCTCCTAACTCAGATTCAGAGTCCTCCTCAGAGGAGTTGCTCGATGCGTCTCCATGTCTTCCCAAATCATAGTCGCTATGGTCTGATGTCTTGTTGTCCTGCACTGTTCCTTTCGGTTTGTCCATTGTTTGACACTGCTTCAAGAAGGCTACGGCTTTTGTAACAGAGTCCACTCTTTCTTTTTTTGTCCTTAAATTTAAAAGTGAGCCCTTCAGGAAAGAGCCATTTGTAGGAAGTGGAATTTTTCTGTAGAAAGGTCAGATTTTTATATTGCTTCCTCTTTTTCCTGATTTCAAGTGGAATATCTTTTAATACTTTTATGCCTGTACCTTCGATTTTTAGGGTAGTCCCACTGGTCGCTTTAAGTATGTGATCTCTGCTTGATCTTTTGGAAAATCTCACAAAAACCTCTCCGGGCAGATTATTTTTCTTGATGTAATCTGGATAGGTCCGATAAACCATATCCATATCCGATTGTAAAAGTTCTGCTGTAGTATCTGCAACTGGTGCCAAGGCATCGCTTAAAAGCTTCTTCAGATTTTCTCCATTGTGTTCTGGGACTCCCTGAAATCTCAAAACATAATTTGCTCTTTCCATTTGCAATGGTTAACAACTGATATTCATCCGAGGTTCTCTTTTTTTCCACTACCTCCAGTTGCTGTTTAAGCTTTTTGGTCTTGGCATCCACTTTTTTAACTGATTTGGCAGTTTCCTCTGACCTCAGATTGGTTTCTTCAAGCCGTATCAAATTTCATGTTGAGAGTTGTCATCTGGTCCAGCAGAGGGCGCAATGCAGCATTTAACATATTGGAAAGTCTATGGTTGCTTCCGCTTTAGAAGATGGTGTATTTGAACTTGCAGTTACAGAAGGTCTGACTTCAGGTGCCATGATTTTCATAGTCAGAGACGGGTTGTTTACATTTACCAAAGTTCTTAAAAAGTCTCTGGAGCCAGTTAGAGAAAACGCTTTAGGCTTATCTGGCTCCTATTTCAGCTGAGAATGCTTTGGGTGCACCCTTCCTCCTCTTCAATGAATTTTAAAGAGTTCTTATCTTTGTGGGGTGGATTAACCCCCCCCCCCCCGCTTTAAAGTTGAGGATTGGAGGCTTAAACGCTTATCTGGCCCTCTGGATTAGCATATGAAAGACTCACACTTCATCAGACGTCTTCCGCCAGGTAAGAGAAACACTTTTGATTGCCTGCTTGTTTGTCCCAGTGTGCATCTCTGTCACCATTTCCGGTCGTGCAGCGGCGGGACCTAGCAGGGCAAAGAGGAGCCTCAATCCATCAGCATTCACCTTGGGAGAGGCACCTCTCACGCGCCAGGCTGAGAGCCCCCTACAAGGGCTCAAGCGGGGACCAGGTCCAGCTGGTACCCCTCCCTGCCACTGTGGACATGGGCCGCTATCATCAGAGCTCCGATGAAAGCGTACTCATCCAGTGAGCGCCAAAACCTTGCCAGTTTTCTTTCCTTCCCCTATATCCACTGCTGAACGAACTCTGCACACACTAGATGTCAGATGAGCACTCCTCTTTTATTTAAAACATACAGAGCAGTTTAGAAATTACAAACACACCTTTATTTGCTTCAAAGGGGTTAATAAGGGGAAGGCAGCATCACCTCAGTCAGTATCTAAGTGGGTGGTGGACACTGTCAAAACAGCATATAGTGCAGCCAGATTGCCATGTCCCATTGATATCAGAGTGCACTCCACCAGAGCACAAGCTTCTTGACCCGGTTGTCACTAGATGACATCTGCAAAGCAGCTACCTGGTCCATGCTGTTCACCTTCATTCGGCACTACTCTGTGGATGTGGATGCTCGAAAGGAAGCAGCTGTTGGGAAAGTGGTTCTTCAGTCTATCTTCCATTAATCAACTCATATCCACCTTCTCAGTGAGTGAGCTTACTAGTCTCCCATGTGGGACTGCACAGAAGCCATGATGATGAAAATGGGGTTGCACTTACCTGTAACCTGTTGTTCATCAAGTGGTCTTCTGTGCAGGCACACATCCATCCCTCCTTTCCCTGCTGCTAGCTGTTATTGCTTCATGTCTATTTGAGTCCTCATGGTGGCAAAGGGAGAACTGAGGGAAGAGTGCTCGCCCCGCCACTGTCACATGACCCTTTAGATGGGAAATGGGATACACTGAAGACAGAGGTGGGGAGGAGCATTCTTTAGCTCTAGAAAGGTCTTTGCAAAGCTTGTTAGCTCTTCCATGGCTGGCCTGCAACTGCACAGTCCCCGTGTGGGATTGCACAGAAAACCACTCAACAAACAATGGTTACAGGTAAGTGCAACCCTGTTTCCCTGTTTCTTCAGGGGTGTCTGTTCCACATGTGCTTTGCTGCCTCTAGTGGTTGATTCAATATTACATCAATTTATATCCAGCATATATCCCTGCAGGTTTTTATGCTGGACATAAACCGGTGTAATATTGAATCAACCACTAGAGGAAGTAAAACACAAGCAGAACAGGAACCCCCCCCCCCCAAAGAAACAGGAATTTACAAGAGAGGAAAATGAGAATGTAGAAAACCCATTATGGGGTACACAGGGTAAGTCTTAAATAATCCTGGGTTGGCACTATTCGTGGAAAACTCCGGGATTCTGAACTATCATTGGGCTTCCTCAAGAGGCCCAGTATGCTCCCTGGAATTGTTTCAGGCTGGGAAACTACTGCAGGAGAGAAGGCGGAATCCACTTCTCCATGTGCACGAAGGTCCTGATCAAGTGCCACATACAGAGCAATTGAGGAGAACCCACAACTCATGTGTGATTGTGTTACACCTGACACAAGGTGAGCACCATGACCCAAACTGTGTGTTCCACAATACATGAAGAGGTGAGTCCAGTTCATCTGAAAATCCCTGTCAAGGAACATTCTGATTGGAAAATTATTAGGTCCAGAAAACAGAAATTTTCTCAACTCTTTCTGGTTTGATAGATCCTCAAAAGACTCCATAATAAATGTAAACGGACTAGAATTGGCTAATTTTCTTATCCAGAGGACTTTGGCCATAGTAAATGGCTGCTCTGTAGTGGCTCCAGAAGGAGACTTTATTTACTTCAGTACCAGTGCGGCCAATGTCATTATTTTATCATTTCAACCAATTTTCTTCCATTGGTTAAGCATATGAGGGTGCGTAACTTTTTTGGTAGAGGCCACCTCCCTACTGCTCTCTGCCTGACATTACCAACTGTCCAGATCTCTGCTATGAAAAATAATCCACCAGCTCAAAATTTAAGATTAATTCTTCAAGTCCATTGGAACCCAAAGACAATAAGATCTATCTTGAATGAAATGAAGACTCCTGAAGCAACAGCTATGAGGAAATCACTCTTGTGTCAAACAAATGTTAACTCTGCTTTGGCCACAATAAATGAGATCTTCTACAGTCTTCCTTACCAGATTCTTTTGTCCGTGTAGTTCTTGATTCACTCCATTCACTCCATTTCCAGAAGTGTCGATTGGCCCCACAACGTACTCGAAACGTGTAATCAGTATAAGGTTGCAACCCAATCACAGTATGATGTGACTCAGTGCTACACGTCACACTGTTGTGCTGTAAAACATATAAGGTTGTAACAGGTCAGGAATAGTGATGTTGTTGTGGCTGCTGTTCCATCTTTGTATTAAATGTGACACAGTGCACAAAATGTGAAAAATGCCCTGGAACTAATAAGAATACTTTTCAGAATACATCCAGGTCATAAAGTCTGAATAAAGACATACTGATGAAACTGCATACAGTGCTCTGATATCTTGAAGCCAAAGGGACTAGAGGTAGTCATCGCTAATTTGTTCCACTGGTTTTCATGCGATACGGTCAAGCCTAGCTTGGCTGGATAAGGGTCTCCTTCTTTCAAACCAGAGCCAGTCTGGTGTAGTGGTTAAGTGCGTGGACTCTAATCTAGGAGAACCGGATTTGATTCCCCACTCCTCCACTTGCAGCTGCTGGATGACCTTGGGCATGCCATAGTTCTGTCAGAGCTGTTCTCTCAAGGACAGTTCTCTCAGAGCTCTCTCAGCCCCGCCTACCTCACAGGGTATCTGTTGTGGGGAGGGGAGGGAGGGGAGGGGAGGGGAAGGGAAAGGAGTTTGTAAGCCACTCTGAGACTCTGAGTGAAGGGCAGGGTATAAATCCAATCTCTTCTTCTATTTTTGGGCAGGAATGCGCAGGAACGGCGTTCCAGCTGGCTCCTGAGTTGGCCACACCCAGCAGGAACTCATTAGCATAATAGGCCACACCCAACAGCAGGAACTCATTAGGATTGGCTACATGAGGGGTATGTGGCCTAACATGCAAATTAATTCCTTCTACAAAAAAAGCCCTGGGCTTTGACAACAAACAAGGTAAACAAAATAAGAAGCAAAAGGTGGGTGCGGCTGGATGACTACTCTTCTGGTAACATGGGGGTGAGGCCTAATATGCTAATAAACTGTGCTGTCAGTGGTGTGGCCTAATATGCTAATCAATCTGCTTCGAGTCTGTTATGTATTGGGACTGAAACATTGCAGGACTGTGCAACCAGAGACTAGTTGGGCTTGGAGCCTAAGAACAATAGCCCACTAGGATTCTGACAGTAGCCAATTAAGAAGTAATGTTATGTAAATAACCTATTGTTGGGAGTGGGGTGTGTTTGGGTGTGGCAATTGCATGCTGTTGAAATCGCAAATAAAATAAAGTTGAGCACAAATAAAGTTGAGCTGATCACTAGCAGTGAGTCTGTTGATCCATGGAACCCACTATTTAACAGAGTCTCAGTGAGAAAGGTGGACAATAAATACAGTAAATTAATAATAATAATAATAGTACTAGCATATCCTTATTCAGAGTTTTAGCAAGTGATCCTGCCGAATTCTACTCAGGAGAAAGTCCCATGCTTTCAATGGGGCTTATTCCAAGGAAAGTCACCATTATGGTTGTAGCCTTAGTAATGGAAACTCTTCTCCAGCATTATGCAAGCTGTGCTGTCTGCTTTTGCTAAAAACACTGACTGATTCTGCAAAAACAGTTGTTCTGCCCTTGGTCTTCCATTTCCCCCAGTTGTACTGCTCAATTTCCCACTATTTGCTGCGCAGCCGCATTTTGACCCACATCTCCCCCCAATTTCCCCCATGTCTTGATCCTTATTTTTTAGGATCAAGAAGACATGGGGGAAATGTGGGTCAAAATGCGGCCATGCAACAAATAGTGGGAAATTGAACAGTACAGCCGAGGGAAACGGGAGACCGAGGGCACAACAACTGCTTTTGCGAAATTGGTAACTGCCTTTTGTTTTAAGTACTTTACAAACTATATGGAGATAATCAACACAGAGTCTTGTGCCAGCTTATTGACTGACAATTTGTTTTTTGCAGCTGCGTCTGATGAAGTGGCTCTATCCCATGAAAGCAATGCATCTGTTAGTTTTCAAGGGGCTGCAGAACTCTGTCACAGTAGAGCGATGTGGCTACCCATACAAAGCATATTAAATGAAAGAGGTTTTAAGGGCATGTTTCTTACCAGGTCCACTTTCCCGTCTGGATAACGACACTCAATCTGGCAAAGCAGCTCAAGCTTATGTTTCATTTTCCAGTACAGCTCAACGGCTGTAGCACATCTCTCAGAAACTGAGAGGTCGAAAGGAGGTGCAGGATGAACTGGGTTGAAAGAAAGAATATAAAAAAAAAACTTCTGTAAAAGCTGTTAAACTACTTCAAGCAGTAAAATGGGTATAAAGTACTCTGAATTGCTCAGTTGTCCTTTTACACTACAGCAGTTCAAAACTGGGAAACAGAGGCTCTTCAAGGAATGATTTTATTACAGGTAAAACATTTAGGAAGATGGTGCTAGACTGGTTGACAGGTGTCTTCCAATTCCCCTGAATCCCAATCAAATCATTGTGTAGCCCAATACCATCTTCTCTGACTCTCTGGAAGGTTCTGGAAGGCACCTGGGTTTTTTGGCCACTGTGTGACACAGAGTGTTGGACTGGATGGGCCATTGGCCTGATCCAACATGGCTTCTCTTATGTTCTTTAGGAAGCAAAATGGTCTTTTCCCGCCCTGTTGTCTAAGATTGTTCAGCAAGGATTGGTTCTGAGTCCTCATCTGAGTGCCTTCAGGTGGGTAGCTGAGTTGGTCAGCACTAGATGAGCAAGATCAGAGTCCGATAGCACTTTAAAAACCAACCAAATTTCCAGCATATAAGGTTTCAAGACTCAAAGGGCATCTGATGAAGGGGGCTTCGACTCTTGGAAGCTGGTCAAAGGTGTTAATGGACTTACTGAGTACTGCATATACCTTGTATTCTCCTTAATGTATAATGCCAATAAAGGTTTGTTGTTGTTGTTGTGTTGTTGTTGACAGCCAGTTTGGTGTAGTGGTTAAGTGCGTGGACTCTAATCTGGGAGAACCGGGTTTGATTCCCCACTCCTCCACTTGCACCTGCTGGATGACCCTGGGCAAGCCATAGTTCTGGCACAGCTGTTCTTGAAAAAGTTTCTCTCAGCCCCAACTACCTCACGGGGGAATCTGTTGTGGAGAGAGGAAGGGAAAAGGAGTTTGTAAGCCCCTCTGAGACTCCTTTGGGTAGTGAAGGGCGGGGTATAAATCCAATCTCTTCTTCTTCTTCTTCTTCTTCTTCTTCTTCTTCAATGGACTCAATATCTCAGCATATTCTTATCATGGAGCTACTTGGGTGATAGCCAGGAAGAATATAATGGGAAAGGGCTGTGGCTCAGTGGTAGAGCACCTGCTTGGTTTGCAGAAGGTCCCAAATTCAATGTCCAGCATCTCCAGATAAAATGTTGAGGTCGGAGGTGATGTGAAAGACCTCAGCCTGAAACTCTGGAGAGCTGCTGCCAGCCTGAGTAGAGAACACTGATCTTGAGCGGCCAAAAGATCTGATGCAACAGAAGGCAGCTTCGTGTAAAAAAGATCATGTAAAAAAACCAAACAAACATGGCCTATCCTCCAGAAAACCTCCACATCTATCCATAACCAGCACTAGCCAGGAAAGCAGTTTGATTCTGGGAAACTATCCACTGCTGCAGCAGGAATGACAGAGAGGGAAGGGGAAAGCCTGCCCTTATCAGTAAACACTGGGAGGCCATTCTGCATCTGGCATTCGCTCCACATTTTCTCAACTGGGAGGAAAAAGTGCAAAATGGCCTTAAATCTGTGCAGAAGGTACCATAAAATCTGATGATCAAAGGAAGCGCAAGCAGCATGGAGGCTACCATAAAATCCGATGATCACGGGAAGTGAAAGCAGCATGCAATGTAGTGGGGCATTTCTGTTCCAATGTGGGTTTGCTAAAACAACGGAGGGAAAAGCCAATGCAAAATCAGCCCCAGTCAGTACTATGGAAGCTCACGGTGGCTGACGGACACTCTCCCACACCAGTTTTGGCAGTGATGTGGGCTAGCCAGTCTTCAACACGCTGCTTCCACTGCAGCCTCCTGACAGTCAGGAAGCTGTCTTAATGGCCACATAATAATGGTTTTCCCCAGTGAACTGGCTCCCTGGCCACTAGCCACGCCTCCTTTCCTCTGGACCACTGCAAGGGATCCTTTTGGCCGCCCTCCTTTTCCTGTACAACACATCTACACACACCTTCTAGTCCAGTCCTCTGCTCAGCACTTAGCTTTTCTCCTAACATCCCATCATCAGCTTACCAAGAACCAAGAAATCCAGAGATCCTAAGTGGCAGAGGCTCCTTTTCCAATTTCAGGAATACCAGGACGCTTAGGTTTTATCACAGCTTTCAACAGTTTGGTGTAGCGGTTAAGAACGCAGACTGTAATCTGGGAGAACCGGGTTTGATTCCCTGCTCCTCCATATGCAGTTGCTGGTGTGATCTTGGGTCAGTCACAAGTTCTTTCAGAGCTGATCTCAAGCGCAGTTCTTGAGATCGCTCTCTCAGCCCCACCTACCTCTCACAGGGTGTCTGTTGTAGGGAGGGGAAGGGAAAGGGATTGTAAGGCGCTCTGAGACTCCTTTGGGCAGTGAAGGGTGGGGTATAATCCAATATTTTTCTTCTCAGTGGGCTTCTCAGCCATTGGAAGCCAAATGCACCAAGTAGCTAAAACTAGCCTTATCATCTCAGCAAGCCAGTGCTGAATATATAACACTGGCTGGAACAGTTCTGCCAACATAAAGCAAAAAGTCAACCTACTATTATTTCATTGTTTGTTTATTTATCGAATTTATATCCCGCTCCCTCTCCCCTGAACGGAACTCAAGGTGGCTAACAACCCGTAAAATATACCAGATACAAACAGTACCAAAAATACGATTAAGTCACATGAGCAATATCTCATGGCTAACATTTTATTTCCCAGTATTGATTACGGGCCTTGAATCCAATCTTACGAATGCCAAGCTGAAGTTATTTGTTAAGTTTCTGTTTAGTGTTTTAACACGGAGGCAGTATGTCGGAACTTTGGATATTTCTGACTGAGTTACTACGAGTGAGCCTGAATATCTATTTAAACGCTAGAAGAGGAAAGAGTCTCTTACCTCTATGGGCTACATCAAAATTAAGGTACGCATGCTTCTTCCCAAGTTTATTTCTGGCCTCCAGTCTTAAGTCGTATGCGGTCTGCATGCCCATTCTGAATGAGCATCTGTTCCTTGAGGGCTGCTGATGGCAATAAACTGTCCCATTCGACCTTGAAAAAATGGTGGTGGGAGTTGGAGGAGACAGAAAGGATATGCTGCTTATTTGTCTTCCTTTGAGATACCGGCTATTACAAATACAGAAATACGGAACTGATCCCGAGCAGTTATTAAAGCACATGGAAGAGAGAAGAAGAAGAAGAAGAGATTGGATTTATATCCCACCCTTCACTCACTTAAGAGTCTCAGAGCGGCTTACAAACTCCTTTCCCTTCCCCTCCCCACAACAGACACCCTGTGAGGTAGGTGGGGCTGAGAGAGCTGTTTCCCAAGCTGTCCTTGAGAGAACTGCTGGTACAGAGCTATGGCTTGCCCAAGGTCATCCAGCCAGGTGCAAGTGGAGGAGTGGGGAATCAAACCCAGTTCTCCCAGATTAGAGTCCGCGCACTTAACCACTACACCAAACTGGCTCTCTAACACCAGACTGGCTCTCTACACCAGACTGGCTCTCTAAGAGTGGAAACTGAATTTGAACAAGCATGGGCACGGAGGTCTATGGTTTAAAGAGAAGTCCGTGATGAAAATGGAGTACATACATAATGTTGCAGTGTTTCATGTGTTTCATGTGCACAATTTCAGCCATTGTTACCTTCGCTGAATGGCTGTTAGCATTATTATTTTGTAGACCGGGGGGGGGGGGGGTTTATGGATGTGACTTTAATGCCCCTGCCCTTCCCAATGCTAGCAGCATCAAAGCAAACAATGCCAAAAATAATGCTATTGGGGGGGGGCAGGTTAAGGCAGAGTTGGCTTCCCTTAGCTACTATACTGCACTGAATCTCAAGGCCCCCCCACAAGCCGTTGACCATGTCTGAAGCAGATCTTTGGATCCGTGCCTTTATTGCAGTGCTGACTATATTTGGGGCCCAACTCCTGGCCCCAATGGCTGCGCTCAGATTAAAATCAGGAAAATGAAATCACTGCACACCAATTTTTCCGCAGCCGGCATTCAGGTTGTTATAAACTGGCAACATTCTGGAAGCAAATCAAGCAACAGAAGTGCAGTGAGATGGGAGTCTGATGAGACGTGCCAGGGTGAGATGAACCCAGGATAGCCCACTCTTATTAGATCTCAGAAGCTAAGCTTCTGTTGGCCCTGGTCAGTACTGGGGTGGGAGACCACCAAGGAAGTCCAGGGTCACTGCGCAGAGGCAGGCAATGACAAACCACCTCTGAACGTCTCTTGCCTTGAACACCCTACGGGCTTGGCATAAGACAGCTGCGACGTGATGGCAAAAAATAAACAGAGGGATAGAAAAAGGCAAATCAGTACAGCTTATGGAATTAGATAGCTGAAGCAACAAATGCCAACACGGGAAAGTTGCCATTTCTTTCCCTAACACAGCCTTGCCCAGAAGGACATGAACCAGCACAGATGTATAATGCTGGCAAAGCAGGAGTCAACTTGGAAACACATCTTCCCTTCCCCTTCTCTTTTCTCCAGTGCAAATTCCTCTCCCTTCCTTTGTCAGCTTTAATCATTACATCTGCACACACTGCTAACCATTAGTGGATTTCCCTCCAACCAGGATTTGAAAACCCACTTCAAAGTGTGGTTTCTAATCACACATAAGACAGGAACTGTGGTTAGCATTAACCTTTGTGAGCCCTGGTCTGTATGTAACACAAAACCACGTTTAAAACAAGCAAAGAAAAAGCAGAGAGGGTGGAAGCACATATTTCTGAAGCGATTCTACATTTGCCCATTATGATTTGCAGGAAACCACTCTTAGATATGCTACAGGCCACTGTGATCTTCAACAATGTACACAATACAGTCGACTTCCTTATGATCAGTCCAGAGAGCCTAACGTTTAAAATTCACATTTTCTTTGTGCAAATCCTGTGTATAACTAAGCCACCAGGTCTAACTTCCTAATCATCCACAGGACTAGTTTTGTCTTCTACAATCAGTTTCTTCAGCATCTCTGAATATCTGAATATGAAGACGTGGCTTCGCTTCAATGCCAAAGTCTGATACAATATCTAACTACAAAAAAAAAGATTGTAGATAGTCGCACTGAGTCACACAAAACAGCAACAGCAAAAGTCATGCGAAACCTTCTGTAGGATCTACCAAGACATCACAAAACAGGGTGCACCACAAAACAGCAAAACAGAAATCTCCAGAAATCTTCAGTACAAAAATCAAAGTGTGTATTTGGGGGAGGGGGGGGCAGTTTCAAGGTATAGTGGCTGGGTTGCCAAACCTGCAGCCTCAGCAGGGTACAATGCCATGGAGTCCACCCTCCAAAGCAGGCCTTTTCTCCAAGGGAAACTGATCTCTATAATGTGGAGATCAGTTGTAATTCTGGAAGCTCTCCAGGCCCCACCTGGAAGCTGGGAAAGCCCGAAGTCTGCATTTGTAGGCTTAAAAGCCAAAGGAGGAGGATGCTGTACACTGAAATGGACTCGATGGTGCAAAATAAGCACTCACGTTGTACCTCTGATGGCTGGGGACACAGATGAGAACGGAAGACTCTTTCACTTACTGTGAGGCTTCCTTTCTCGGTGGTTCTGAAGTGGGACAGTCCTCACGTCTGGGATAAGCTCCTCCTCCTTCCTGAGGGTCGGCTCCAGCTTTTGATCCAGGCGGGGAGGGGCTTATCCCCTTCGAGGAAGTCCAGTCATCCTCAAGCCCGTCATCCCCACATTACTGGAAAAGAACTAGAAGGAACTGCTCCCTAGAGTCCCTACCGGAGAGCACTTTAACTTACAACTCAACAGAGAACTATTTTCAGTATAATCTGAATTCTTGATAGCTTACCCTGTACCACCCTAGGTTGGGTTGTATCAGGTGCCTAGGTTCGTGGCTCTTTGTACACTGCAGTACCTGGTATAGCCACGGAAGCGTGCCCATCAAGGGTGGGCAGGACTGTCCCACTTCAGAACCACCGAGAAAGGAAGCCTCACGGTAAGTGAAAGAGTCTTCCGTTCTCCAGTGGTTCCTTGTGGGACAGTCCTCACGTCTGGGACGTAAAAAAGCGATATTCTAAGAAAGGGAAGCCGCTTCCGTAGGTACAACCACATGCTGCAGTACTCTAGGGCCGAAGGCCGCCTCGGCTGACGTTAGCTGATCTATTCTGTAGTGTTTGGTGAATGAGTGGATTGACTTCCACGTGGCTGCTCTGCATATTGTTTCCAAGGTTGGGAAGGATCTATAGGCCGCCGAGGTAGCTGCCCCTCTAAGGCCTGGATTCCCTGTGGGGGCTCAAACTCTCTAGCCGTGTAGGCCAGGAGTATGCAACCTTTGATCCAGCAACTGAGGGTGGACGCTGATACCTGTTCCCCTAAGGAGAGTTTTCTGAATGACACAAACAGGGATTCAAATTTTCTCCATTGTCTGGATATGTCTATGTAAAAACTAAGTGCCCTCTTGACATCCAGGCAATGCCATTCTCGTTCTTTCCTGTGCTTAGGACTAATACAAAAGGAAGGTAAGATCAAGTCCTCTGCTCGGTGGAACACCGAGTTGATCTTTGGGACAAAGGCCGGGTCCAAACGTAGGACGACCTTGTCCCTATGGAAGATGGAAAGTTCGTTATTGCTGGACAGTGCCCTTAGTTCCGACACCCTACGTGCTGACGTGATTCCTACTAAAAACAATGTTTTGAAGGTCAGTTCTTTAGGGGGGCATGTGGCCATAGGCTCGAAGGGAGGTTTGCAGAGAGCCTTTAGGACTAGATTTAGATTCCACATAGGGAACCGGTGGACCTGTGGTCGTTAGACTAGCATTGCCCCTTTAAGGAAGTGTCTGATGTGTGCATGCAGGAGTAAGGATCTCCCGTTTAGTTCCCTGTATGGCCGAGATGGCTGAAACCTGTCTCCTGAGTGTGTTAGTGCTGAGTCCCTTATCGAGACTATCCTGTAGAAAATTAAGGATGGATTTGACCTTGGCCTTAAAGGAAACAATTCCTCGGGCTGTGCACCAGGAGTGGAAGATACACCAGGTGGCATTGTAGGACCTGTTTGTAGACGCCTTGCAGGAGGCTAGCATGGTAGCCAGGACTTGTTCGGAATAACCCATCTTGGCTAGGGCTTCCCGCTCAACCTCCATACTGTGAGTTTGAGGAGCTCTGGTTTTGGGTGTCTGTGTGGGCCCTGTGTCAAGAGGTCCTCCTTTACAGGAATGGCCCAGGGTTTGTCCGTGGACATCCTGCAAAGGTCTTGGAACCATGCGCGATGTGGCCAAAAAGGGGCGATTAGAATCACCTCCGCCTTCTGTTGACGGATCTTTTGGATCACTCTTGGGAGGATGCGAGTCGGGGGAAACGCATACAGGAGCCCCGGAGGCCAATTGCAGCTCAGGGTGTCGAGAACCTTTGCGTGTTCATTTCTTGTCCTTGCGATGATGTCTGGGACTTGGCAGTTCACCTCTGTCATGAACAGGTCCATCCTTGCAGTCCCGAACTTGCTGCAGATCTTCACAAAGATTTCTCTGTTCAGCATCCACTCTGTTTGATCTGTGTGTTCTCAGCTGAGCCAGTCCGCCAGATCATTGTCCTTTCCTGCGACGTGTGTCACTTTGAGGGACAGCAGGTGATTTTCTGCCCAAGTCAGCAGCTGAACTGCTTTTAGGTGTAGGTTCTGAACCCTGGTGCCCCCTTGACATTCTACATAGGCTTTCGCCGTCATATTGTCCATTTGGACCAATACAGGGCGACTCGAGAGGTGACTTGCTAGTCTGAGGAGCCCCCAACGAATCGCCCTGAGTTCCAGAAAGCTGATGCTTTCCTGGCTCTCTGAGGTGGACCACTTCCCTTGAACCATGTGTCCTTCCGAATGAGCCCCCCACCCTGACAGACTGGCGTCTGTTGTCATGGTGACTCTCTGAGGTTCCCGGAGAGGGGATCCTAGGCTGAATCTCTCTGGGGCAAGCCACCAACTCAGTTGCTGGTACAATTCCATTGGGGGTCATAGGATTTTGTGGCGTTTTAGAGTAATCGCCCTCTGGTGTGGTAGTAAGTACCTCTGCAGGGACCTGGCATGAAAGCGCGCCCACCCCACTATGTTCTGGCAAGATACTAACATCCCCAGGAGTTTCACCAGTGTCATGAGTTCGACTTGGTGTGACTGAATGACCCCCGTCAGAAGCGATCGTGTTTTCTGTTCCCTCTCCTGTGATAGGAAGACCTTGTCTTGCAGGGTATCTATCACCATCCCTAGGTGAATTAACCATTGAGATGGGTGGAGGTGGCTCTTTTCCCAGTTTATCACGAATCCGTGATCCTCCAGGGTGTGTATTGTGGTTTGTGATGTCCGTAGGCTCTCCTGGAATGATGGTGCCTTGATTAAAATGTCGTCCAGGTAAGGGAAGAGCTCCACCCCTTTTAGTTGGAGGTGAGCCACTAGGGTGACCAGTACCTTTGTGAAGACCCGTGGTGAGGACTTCAGGCCGAAGGGAAGCACCCTGTATTGGTAGCATTGTCTGGCGTACTTGAAGCGGAGGAATCTCCTGTGGGAAGCGTGAATGGGGATGTGTAGGTAGGCTTCCGACAAATCCAGTGATGGCAGGAAGTCTCCCTTCTGCAATGCTGCCAGAATGGATCTGAGGGTCTCCATTCTGAACCTCCTGTGTTTGATGTGTGAGTTTAGCCATTTGAGGTCTAATATGGTGCATGTGCTCCCATTCACTACAAAGAAAATCGAATAGACCCCCTGGCCCTGTTGTAGGCGTGGTACCTTCTCTATTGCTTGGATGGCTAAGAGGTGAAGGACGGCCTGACGTGTCTGAAGGTGTTTGGATGGGTTTTGATATTTTGGAATCTGTATAAAACGTTGCCTGGGGGGAAAAGTGAACTCCAGTTTGTACCCATGTGTTATGGTGTCTATGACCCAGCGGTCTGAGACGGTTGAGCGCCACTGGTCTGCGTAAAGTTGGAGTCTTCCCCCGATCCCCTGAGCGCCTACTGGACTCATACAGTCATGCTGACGCTCCTTTTCTGGCGTTCTTGGGCGCTGATTGGTTGCCTTTGTTGGCGAAGAAGGGTTTGCTAGTGGATTGTCTGGGTTGCCACTTCCCTTTGGAGTGTCTGGGGAAGGGGGGCTTCTGTCCCCTCTTCTGGTCACGAAAGGACTGAAAAGGATGGAAGCGTTTTCTAGCTTTTGTATCCCTTCTTTTAGAGGGTAGGATTTTCTTTTTGTCCCTGTCCTCGACTACATATCTATCCAACCCAAACAGGTTGCCTCCTTTAAAAGGGACTGCCGCCACCTTTGCCTGGGCCAGGGAGTCTACGTCCCAATGGCGTAGCCATGTGTTACGGTGAGCAGTTACGCTATAAGCCAGGGCTCCGGCGGATAGTTGGAGAGAATCCAGAGTGGCATCCACTGCAAAAGCCGCGGCCAGGGTGATTTTCTTGAGTTCATCTTTGAATTCTTTGGGAACCTTGCTGTCTGCCGAGGTGAGATTTTCCACCCAATCGTATGCCACCCGGGCAAACATGGACCCCATTGTGGAAGCTTTAATAGCTGAGGCAGATGCCTCAAAATTCTTGTGCAGTGCCTGTTCTATCCGCCTATCCGTCTGGTCTCTGGGCATACCATCCACATCCTTAGGGAGCACGGAATCGGAGAACAGATTTGTGACCGGGTCATCCACCACTGGGAGTTTTAACTTCTTTGTGGCGTCTGGCATCAGGAAATACAATTTGGAAATAAGATTATGATTAGCCTTAGGTGTAGCTGGGTGCTCCCATTCTGCTTGTATGATGTCAAAGAAAGAGGCAGGGAGAGGGATCCCCGACTGAGCGGCTGAAACCTTTGGCATTAGTCTTTCTGAGCTGGATTGAAACTCCAAATCTCTGGTCGTCTCTTCCTTGGGTTTGGTCGAGAGCTCTAACGTTCTAAAAACCTTTGGCAATAGGTGAGCGTAGAGCTCTTGTGGAAATGGTCTGGATTGGGCCGAGGGCATGACCTCATCCTCTTCCGCAGACAATTCCCCTTCCACCACCTCTGAACAGGATGAGGAGGATTCGGATGCAGATTTCCCTACCGCCCGTTAGTGGGTTGCGTTCTCTTGTAGGTGAATTCTGCCTTTTTTGTTTGGGTCTACTGGGGGATCTAGAGGTACTGGGTGAAACCTGACGAGGCCTGGACCTATTGGCTGATCTGCCCCTTTCTGGGGGAGGATTGATGGGCTCTGATCCCTTCAGGGCCTCTTTAATCATTACTGAGACTTCCTGCCTCATTTCATTTTTGAACCAGTTAAGGAGTTCTGATTGTCTGGGTTCCATCTCTGGCGATTCTGCCAGTTCTTGGGAAGCTAGGGAAACTGAGAGTCTAGGCAGACCCAATTCCCCAAAGGATTCACTGTCCTGTGGGCTCGTCATGACTTTTTCAGAGTTTGCCTGTGGGGAAGATAGCTGTTATAAATCTCATCCCCCATGTCCCCACTGAGGGGGGTGGGATCGAGGGGGGGGGGTTTCTAGGTGCAAGTCCCCCTTCCCCCCACTGATTTTGTTCCTTTACATAGAGGCCCTAGATTTCCTTAGTGGACTCCCACCCAAGTACTTATCAGGGCCAGCCCAGCCCAGCAGCAGAGATTTGACAAGATCATGCTGGCCTGGGTCCTCTCAGGTAGGCCTTGGAAGTCTGGGGGAGACAATATGGCCACCACAATTTTTTCCCACCAGAAAGCACTGTGGAAACTAAAGTGGAAGTGCCAGGGTGCAGGGAGAGCTGGCAAGCCTGAGGAGGCTGTCGATGCTTTCTTCCCACCTAGTGAGGCTGGGAGGGGAGGGGGGATTCCGGTAGGTCTTGGCTATCTTGTCTCTCCTCCCCTCTCGCGCTTTGTGAGCCCAAGGAGTTTCCGGGGACCACGGGAGGACTGTTTTCCTTCCCCCCCTAGGGCTGCCAAGTACCGGCGACGGGGGAGTTCTCCCCCCGGGAGCTCTTCTGGTGCGTGCGCTTTGCGTGCGTGCCACAGTGACGTAATGACGTCACCCAGAGGTGACGTCATTACACGGGGGAAGTCATCCTCACTGGACGACTTCTGGGGCGGGGTTCCCCCCGCCGGCCGAATGCCGGCCGGCGGATCAGGAACCCCTATAGCGGGGGATCCCCCACCCCCCCGGGCTGACTTAGCAGCCCTATCCCCCCCCTTTTTGGGTGCCCCCACCCCCGTTCCTCTCCGGTCCTGTGGACATTTCTCTGGTTAAAACCGGCTTACTGCGGTTCTGGAGGAAGGGAGGCTTCTACCTCGTCCTCCTCGCTGGTGGAACTCTGCGGCCGGGGAGGGAGAAAGCGAGGATCGCGTCCTGGCTCCGCCGCGGCTCTGCACGCCTCTGCACTCCGAGGCAGGAACAGGCCCTCCACTCGAGCGAACGGCGGGTGAGGCCGGCGGGGCTCTTTCCGGGGCCTTTACTGCGTCGCCGCCACTGCCAGGGGCTGCCTGGGGCTGGCTCCCGCAGGCCCTTTCCGCTGCCGCTGATTTTAGCGCTGAGGAGCGCTGAGGCTTGATTCTTCTTCTTCTTTCTTCTTCCTGTTTCAGCTGTGCTGTGCAGTGCTGCTGGAGCACATCCTGCTGGAAGCAAGGCTGGTGAAGAACTGGACTTCCTTGATGGGGATAAGCCCTCCCCACCTGGATCAAAAGCTGGAGCTGACCCTTAGGAAGGAGGAGGAGCTTATCCCAGACGTGAGGACTGTCCCACAAGGAACCACTGGAGAAAGAAAATGGCCATCTAGCTTTGTGAACACGAAAGGCAACAGTTAACCAAATGTCTCACCAGCACTGCATGAAACACCCAAGTCCCTTGTACAAAAGAAAAGCAATTTTTTTGGGCGGGGGGATGTTGGTTTTTATAGCAGCAAATGTGAAATTAATTCAAGGCATTGCACTAGGCGAAGTTGTCAGAAGCCAAATTTTCTTAGTGGTTGGAGAGCAAGCATTTCACTATAGTTACAGCTTCAAATATAAGAATCTCGTGTCATTTTGCGACTTGGGACAACCAAACATGGATGTCGAATACCTACATATCAGACAGGATAAATTCTGTTGAACGTTTCCCCACAAGGTTATCTTCTGAGCCAGGCTGCCAAGCACAGTTTAGTGTTACCATGTCTTCCGTTTCACAAGACAAATCTTTGGGTTCGCCAACTGGTCCTGTTAAAACAAGAGGAGATTAAACTGTTTCCTTCTTGCATTTACTCTTGCAACCTCCTTCAAAGCAAATTAAGCTCAATTCAAGACACAGACGAATGTGGACTGGGGACCACTGGTTGACCGAGTTGTTTTTTATACCCTGCTTAAGGAGTCTCAAAGACACCCTGGGAGGTACGTGGGGCTGAGAGACTCCTGGGAGAACTGTGACTGGCCCAAGGTCACCCAGCAGGCTTCATGTGGAGGAGTGGGGAATCAAACCCAATTCTCCAGATTAGAATCCCACATTTTTAACCACTATACCACACTGGTTCTTCTCACAGCTATGTTTATCCCCACTGGCAAAAACTCTCTTCATAAAACTGGAGGTGGATGCATCATAATCATCTTTGCACACATATAGACTATTCAAGAATTGACCTGCATAGTGTGTGCATTGCAACCATCTTTGTGGAGGGATTGTTCCTGTGGCAGGGAACTGGCCGCTAGCAGGGGACCTCAGAGATCCACAGTCAGCCAGCCCTTGCCTAAATGCTAAACCTCACGAAAGAGTCTACAGCAGGAGAAGGGTGTATTCCATTCAGAAGGAAGCTCTCTGCCTGTGAACTTTTTGGGGAAAATATTGGCAGGAGAAGGGGGGTTGTTCCATTCAGAAGGAAGCTCTCTAACTGCGTTGCCTGTGAAACATTTTTTCAAATATATATATATATATAAATTTTATTGGAAAATTTAAAGCATACAGTAAAGATAGTGATCAAGTGCGTACCACAATTCCAATAACTCACATATAGATAAAACATCATAGATTTTCTGATATACAAGAAAACATCAACTTGTTATCGTAAGCAAAAGGTAAAACAGCCGTAAATATTATCTATCATATTAAAGGTGCATTATAAATAGTGTGCAAGTGCGTCTAAAAGAAATTACAGATATAGAATAAGCAGAAGAACAGAGACCAGTAAAGGACAGGGAATGAAATCACATTAGTATTAGATCCCTACAAAATCTATTTTGTGGTAAAATATTGTGTGTAGTGGTGAACTCATAAAAGGAGTACCATATGTCAACAAAGTTTGTGGGTTTTGGAAAAATTTCTGATTGGTATAGATGATACGTAATTTTCTCCATTAGAAACTGATCCCACCCTTTCGTCAGCCATATAGACCTTGAGAGTGCTCGAGAAGATTTCCAAAACATATTGGTTGCAAAATCACAACAATTCTTGAAAAAGAGAAAACTGAAACAGGAGGGGATCCACAGCTACCTGTTGGGTCACTGGATTCTTTATGAATGGATTTTGATCACGATACAGCCGAGGCACATTCAAGCATCACTTCTCAGAATTTACTGTTAGTGAGAATTCATTCTCATGAAGATCATGTATAATTTAATAAACTTAATAAAGTGTAACCACAGTGTATCAGAATACTGGATTGTAAAGATGCCCCATATATACAATTTATTACTATTGAGGATTTCAGTTAGAAAGATTTCTGTTAGAAAATAAGTTATATAGTTGCAAGGTCCTCAAACAGATGGTTAAAACCTGAAAATCAGTATTGTTTTGAGTAATGTATGTATTGCATACTTGTATAACTTTTGACAAAATACATTAAGGTTTTACTCATCACGGTGAGTGTTGTTCTTTTGAGGCCTATTCTTTAGAGCATCTCACCCCTGAGCTGTTCCATAGTGCTTTGGCCCTTTAAACTTTAAAGGGCCATTGTTTTCAATGAGTTTGGAAACCAGGTCTTCCCACTGAAAAGAAAAGGTGTTCAAACTTTAAAGGGCCATTTGTTTCCATAGAGGTAGACCTGGCCTCCAGAATTTGGAGACCAGGCCTTCCTATTAAAAAGAATGGCCATTTAAAGTGTAATGGGGCTGGTTTGCTATAGAACAGCTGGAAGCCAGGGCAGACTTCCTCTCTCTCTCTCTCCCTGCTCTTGCTGCCCCTAGAATGCAGACACTTTAAAAAAAATCTCATTTTAATTTCCTTTAAGTTCAGAATTATCATTTTCCACTAAAACGGGAGTAGATATTTTTTTTAAAAATCCCAGCACAACTGGAACGATAATAATACTCCTGATATTTAATGAAAACAATATTCATGCCCCTCCTGAGTCCAACACACAATTAAAATAGTTTTTGACGTGCCCGCCCCATCTGTATTTAAGCAACAAAATGTCCATACATACGACTACATGTACTCCCAAGATAAGCGGCACACAGGAACTGTTTCATCTAGATGCTCACACTGTACTTAAAAACAGAGAAATGTATATCGCTGGAAGAAGAGACGAGATCAGCCTGGCCCTGTTGGGCACAAACCAGCTACCCCTTATTATTCTGCACTTTTCAGGCAGCAGAACGACTGCCAGGCACTCTGCGAGAGCAAAGGCTGCTTTAATGAACTTTCCGTGCACTTAAGCAATCGTTTAGAGCTGCAGCTTCCATGGCAAATGATTGCTGCGGTGCACTGAAAGAACATTATCCAACCGGTGTGAAAGCAGACCAAGCACTAGCAGAGCCATCTAAACCAGAAACATACGAAGATGCATCTGGAGAGGAACAGGAAATGTTTCTGATTATTCATTTGCGCCAGAAGCATTCATTTTACGTACTGTTGGGCTTTTAAAGTTGTAAGCCACTTTGAAGTTCGGGGGTGGGGGGGCAATAGGATAAACATCATAAGTCGAAACAAGCAAACAAATGAAAAAGAATCCTTTGGCACAAATAAGAATGGAAATATTTCTTTCTCCCCCCCACCACTGAAATGAGGGTGTACGATCACTGAAGAAGAAGAAGAAGAAGAAGAAGAAGAAAAGAAGGAGGAGGAGGAGATGGGGGAGGAGGAGGAGATTGGGTTTATACCCCACCCTTCACTCGGAGTGGCTTACAAACTCCTTTCCTTTCCCTTGCCCACAACAGACACCCTGTGAGGTAGGTGGGGCTGAGAGACCTCTGACAGAAACTGCTCTTTTTTAAGAGCTCTGACCGAACTACAGCTTGCCCAAGTTCATCCAGCAGCTGCAAGTGGAGGAGTGGGGAATTAGAGTCCACACACTTAACCATTACACCAAACTGGCTCTTAATTATTTTAAAAAATAATGTGTATTTATTTATGATATTCCACTTGCATGGAGGTCCTGGATGTATTCCAACCATAGACAGGACCACATTCACACTTGCGAAAGGCCAAACTCAGCTCTTGGAAACTATGCGAGGTGGAGAGAGGAGCCCTTCATCCACTTGTGCCCCATAGTCCCCAGCAGATCAGGCCCCTGCAACTTTTTTGGGGGGGGAACAGGCTCTAAAATGGCACCCCACATCCCACGGGAGAGTCAAGAACTCATAGCGCTTAGTTTCAGCAGTATTAGTACCACATGCTCACAAGCCATTCATTGTTCCCTATGGAACAATGGGGAACCGCCACCATGGTGTAGCGGTTAAGAGCAGTGGATTCTAACTAAGGATGTCCTGCTCCTCTGCATGAAGCCGGCTGGGTGATCGTAGGCCAGTCACAAGGTGCTTGTTGTGGGGAGAGGACAGGAAGGAGATTATGTCACTCTGAGACTCCTTAAGGTAGAATACCTGTGGTGGCTCAGAGGTTAAGACGCTGAGTTGCAGACTGAAAGATTGGTAGCTCGGCAGTTCGAGACCCCCATGCTGCATGACACAGTGAGCTCCCGTTTCTGGTCCCAGCTCCTACCAACCTAGCAGTTCGAAAGCAAGAAACTGCAAGGAGATAAATAGGCACCACTTTGGTGGGAAGGCAACAGCGTTCCGTGCGCCTCGGCATTTAGGCATGCCAGCCACATGACCACGGAAATGTCTTCGGACAGCGCTGGCTCTTCAGCTTGGAAACGGAGATGAGCACCGCCCCCTAGAGTCAGGTTCGACTGGCTTTCAAGCAAGGGAAACCTTTACTCAAGGTAGAATAAAGCGGGTTATAAAAACCAACTCTTCTTCTTCTACGTTCATATTTAAGTATCTTCAAGCCAGCAACATTTGTATCCCTCCATGCTTCACCTCGGGTTCTGATACGAGAGAGTCAACATGGGCAGTTTATTTCAAGAGTTGGGAAGTGGAAATTGATAAGAATTGTAACTGCTACACACTCAGATAAAGCAATCTATGTGAAACGGATATTTGTTATTCCACAAAATCTGTTGCGTGTGAGCAACAGAAGGAGAGTTTTCTAGAAAATCGCTATTATTATAGTAAACATTTTTGTATATATATCTTTACTGACTCTTTTGTCATTTTTGTCACGGATGTTTTGATTGGACTTCCACCACCTGGAGGTTGGCAGCCATAAGCAAGGATAGCACAGTGACTGGCCTGGCCTGTACCATTCAAATCAGTTCTTAGTAGTATAATACACCCCCTCCCCCCACTCCTGGCAATAACACAGAGCATTTTCTGCTTACGGGTCACAAAGACTGATGTCCAAAGATGACTGGAGCCCTCACAGATTACTGCAAATCCACCTGCTCCTGAAAGTGGGACGTTTTTTACAGTGAACACCATCCTTTGGTGGCCTGTCCCTGCTGAATATTTCTGGCTGCCGAAGTATAAAGATGATATCCTCTCTCCCTTTTTTCCAATGCAACAGAAGGAGATGCTTGACCCTTCTTCAATGATCTTGTCACTTGGGAACACATAAGACTTGGAATCTTCTATGTCCATACCTGTACAAGACAATGGAGCAATTGTTTTCCTCATAAACATAAATCTTGGTTATTGAACTCTGCTAAGGGGAACGCAGGGCTGGACAAGTACTAAGCCAGCGGCTAGCTGCTGCCAGTTCTTCTAATGTGAAAAGAACTAAGGGGCTGTACTTGGGAATAGCACTGTGTTGGGGAGAAATGTACAGACACTGCTCAGGGCTTGGAGAGGCTCCCAGACATGTTGCAGCAAAGGGGGGGGGGGGAAGAGAGATGGGATTCCTCCCTGCAAGTTTCATTCCCCCCCCCCTTTGAGGGCCTAGGTGCTAATTCTGCTCCCACGGGGCTGCTCTGGGTGGGCCGAGGTGGCAGGGAATGCCAGGAGCCACTCCAGGCCCAGCCATCGCTGCGAGGAATGCCAGGAGCCACTCCAGGTCCAGCTGCAATGGCAGGGAACGCTGGGAGCCACTCCGGGCCCTACCGTGGTGGCATGGAATGCCAGGATCCGCTTCAGACCTGGCTGTAGTGGCACGGAATGCTGGGAGAGGCTCTGGGCCTGCCACCACTGGTAGCTGATCCAGGCTTGACTTATGGCGACCCCTGGTGTAGTGGTTAAGTGCGCGGATTCTAATCTGGGAGAACCGGGTTTGATTCCCCACTCCTCCACTTGCACCTGGCTGGATGACCTTGGGCAAGCCATAGCTCTGTACCAGCTGTTCCCTCAAGGACAGCTTGGGAAAGAGCTCTCTTAGCCCCACCTACCTCACAGGGTGTCTGTTGTGGGGAGGGGAAGGGAAAAGGAGTTTGTAAGCCGCTCTGAGACTCCCTTGGGGAGTGGAGGGCGGGGTATAAATCCAATCTCTTCTTCTCTTCTTCTTCTCTGGTGGGGTTTTCAAGGCCAGAGATGTTCAGAGGTGGTTTGCCATTGCTTGACTCTGCCTAGCAACCCTGAACAGCCTTAGTGGTCTCCCACACAAATACTGACCAGGGCTGACCCTGCTTAGTTTCCAAGATCTTAAGAGATCGGGCTAGCCTGGGCCATACAAGTCAGGGCTTCCTTCACCCTCTGTTGTTGTTGTTTTGCCCAGGAGTACAGGTCAGCCTGAAGTGTTGCTCCACCAAAACCAACCTCTGCTGTCCATGACAAAATGTCAGGTGTAGGAAAAGCCCAGGCCAAGACTTTCTCAAGGCCATCAGTGCACTGAAGTTTGGCTTTGAAGTGAGGTTTCTAAAGGCAAGGCCCAAGTTGTGATTAACACTTCAGGAAAAACAGAACTGAGCCATACAGCACAAGCTGAAATTACGCCAATTGATTCTGCACGCAGAGTAAGAAAGCGTTAGCTAAAGGCTAATTTTCTTCTCTGGAAAACGACACGCTGATACCAAGACATGAACGTGCCTTCCACAGAAAAGGATTACGCAACATCAGCTTTGGTGGATGACAGAGGGCTGCAGCTGTCTTGCCTGCTTTATACTGGCGAGCTTTCCGTACCTTTCACTGTCTTCGACTTAGTCCAGTCACTCCAAGATTCAGACACCAGTACATTTTCACTTATCACCATACTCCGGACCCTTACGGCATACGACATACACTCCACAGGTTCTTTGGCAGCCCAACTCCACTGTATGGGTCGACTTGATTTGTTGAGAGCTGTCGTGTAATTCTTCTAAAAGTAAACAGTGAAGAAGTCTGAACGCTGAGGCAATATTGAAAACCGGTGTGGTATAGTGATGAAGACTGCACAACTACAAGCTGGGAGACCCAGGTTCAAATGTCCACTTGTGCCATGGAAGCTCGCTGGGTGACCTTGGGGCCAATCACACACTCTCTCTGCCTAACCTCCCTCACAAGCTTGCTGTGAGGATAAAATGGAAAAGAGAAAGGTGTGAGCTGCTTTGGGTCCTCACTGGGGAGAAAGAGAGGGTACAAATGAATTAAATAAGTAAATAAATATGCATTGTTATGATTTCACTATCTCTTTTTTTATTGTAAACTAGGGACTCAGGGACTCAAAGCAGGTTTGGACCTTCTCTCAACTAGTATCCATACTGTGTGGCTATTAAGCATTCCAGACAAATTCTGTGAAGGTCAGAAAACTCAAGACATATATCCAGGACTGCTGATAGTCACCTACTATGATGTTAGTAGTCGCTTGCGTATGTTTGAAAAGTGGAAGGAACAGGCTAAAACTGGTGAACAAACAACACAGAAAAGCCTGCCATATCCTACACGTGTTCTTGGGTCGGAATGAAAGCTTTTAAATCCAGTAGAAAAAAAGGAATATATTGCACAAGGAAAGCTGGAGAACATATGTAATTTATTTCAGCATTCGCAAGCACAGCTCCTGGCTCTGACCTCATTTTTCAAAAGAAGAAGCCTCCGGGGCTTCAATACTCACTTCAAAACCATCTTTTTAAAAAGGCAAATGGCCAGCTCAAAAATCTACCACATCGCTGAAAGCATTCAGACTCCCAGCTGCCAAGCCCTGGTCTACAAAACAGTGGGCTGAGCTAATAGAATGGGCAGCATCACTTCGGATTTAATTTGAAGAGGAAGAAGAGACTGGATTTATACCCCGCCCTTCACTACACGAGGGAGTCTCAGAGCGGCTTACAATCTCCTTTCCCTTCCCCTCCCCACAACAGACACCCTGTGAGGGAGGTGGGGCTGAGAGAGCTCTTTCAAGGACTGCTCTTGAGAGAACAGCTCTGAGAGAATTTGTAACTGACCCAAGGTCACACCAGCAACTGCATGTGGAGGAATGGGGAATCAAGCCTGGTTCTCCCTATAAACAGAAGACCAGGCAAATTACCATGTTCGAATCTTTGTCCTCATTCTGCAGTTTTGCAAGACACTTTTTTTAAAAGTCTAAGGGATTGTTCAAATGTGGCATTCCCTGACCATAAAGTGGCATGCTGCCAGTCTTTTCACTGATGTACAGTAAAGCAGGGTTTTAGTTCGGTCCTGTGAGATAAAAAAAAAAAAGACTTTAGAGAACTCGCTCAGAGAGAGAGAGAGAGAGAGTGGAAATCAAGAAACACCAAGCTCAAAGCAGCAGCTACAGCAGTTGCAGATCAGGTTCCTGGGAGTCGAATAAGGTGAATCTTGAGAGGGCTTCCTGTTTTCCTAGGGCTCTAATAAGACCCAATTAATCCGGGTTTCACTTCCAGCTTTTTCTATATCTCATCCCGTGTGGGAGCACAGGAGGGCAGGTGAGGTCACTTCAAGAGGTGAGTTCCTCCAAGTTAGGATAATGCGGTTTGGCTGGTATTTGCTGGGAAAACGTAGTGTTTACAAGAGGCAGTATTAATAAGATGCTGTAGTGTTAAATGACCTGGCGTGGATGGAAGCTAAGCAGGGTCAGCTCCGGTTCATTTTTGGATGGGAGACCACCACGGAAGGCAAGGAACCTCTCAACATCTCTCACCTCGAAAACTCTACAGGGTCACCATAAGTCAGCTGTGTCTTGACAGCACTTTCCACCACCAATGAAAAATGGATTTATATTTATTATGCTTTATATGACTTGGGGGTACTAATGCTATGGGAAGGAATAAAAGAGGCCACTGCTGGTGGCTTTTAGTACATTTGGACCTCTGTTAATAGATTCTTCCAAAATACTGGACCCAGGGATGTTTAATCTAGGTTCATTGGAAAATGGTTCCCGATATTGGAATACTTGTCTCAAAATAATTTCATTTCTTCTGATTGGTCTCAATTACACAAATGGCTTTGAGGTTAGAGTTCGATTCCTTCTTTGACACTTAATTGTTATGTTATATAATTGATATATAATTGTTCGGCAATAAGCTGTGAAGTATGAAGAACTGTTAGTGTATAGTACTAGCTGTGTAGATAAAAGCTGCGGTGATAAACCACATAATATGTTGTATTCTGGGGAAAAAGTATTACATGTATGTTTTTGTTTAAACTAGTAATAATAAAATAATTTTTTAAAAATAAACCTGACTATTAGCAGAGCCTGTGATCATAACAGGTTTCCAGCAGCAATGGCAGCAACTCTTGCAGAAAAAAATAATAGTCAGGGGACCTAAGAATTAGTGGTGAGGACTGAGACTAAATTATCCATTAATGTAGATTGTAGAGAGCCACATCTGCAGTTCTAATCAACCAAAAGAGCCACATGGCTACTGTACACCCTGTGTTCTACCCCAAACACTGACAAAACAATAATGCACAATTACAAGTGGGGGATCCATGGGGACTTGCCATGGGGGAGGATCTCGTTTACCCCTCCACCACTGTTTCCTCTTTCCCTTTCCTGAAAACCCGCAAAGCCTCTCCCTTTTCCCTGCTTCCTTATCTCCCTTCCATCAACCACCCAAACTACCTTTATCTGTTGATAGAAGTGTCTTCTGTTCATTGGAAATCTAGTCTGGATCCAACCCAACAGTTTACAAATATGACTTGTTAGATTCGAGCTGTGTATTTGCTATTTTAAACAGTCAATAATATGTTTCCTATTATTCTTGTTGTCTATTTACGCAACTGCAACTATTTTAGAATTGAACTATTGGATTTGCACTATTATATTATTATGGGCTCCACTGAACAAAGGAAGGGCGGGATATAAATCACTTAATATGTTCCGAAAAATCTGCCACTAAGTTTGCTTGGTGGCCTTCTTAACCTTCTCCTATAGAATAACCAAAAAAAGAAGAAGTGAGTCTGGATTATACCCATCAAATGCTGCGATTTCACATTCTGGGTCACACAGCATGTGGGCACCAACGATTGTGCCAGCTGTCTTGCCCTTTGCTCCGTAAGGCGGAATCACAAATATTTTTTCAAAAATCTTCCCAAAAAAGGACATACAGCGATGGCCAAAACAGACAAGCTGCTAGAAAATCTGGGAGTGGATTTCCCATTGGGAGCAGGGAAAAGAGGCACGGAATTGGACTGTGTGCTCATGCCATTTTTTCAATTAGGGTTGCCAACTGGCCTGGAGAAAAATGTCCCACTCCCTTTAATAGAAGCTTAGTGTGTAGAAATGCTAACTACAACAGGAACACGGAGATACTGAGTACAATATGTAAATTTTGTGGGTAAGTCAGGCTTCAAATTGTTTGCAACAAGGTTCGAAGTGTGTTTTGAATATCTGCATACAAGATGCTCTGCTTGTTTGGTTATTTGTATTAGTTTCCATAAGAATACACTGGCTCCGAAGAAGAACAATCGGACCATTCGCAGCCAAAAAGCAACGTCAGCCAGTTTTCTTAGCCTCTCTGCAGATGTGAAAGCTTGGAAATTAAGAAGCAGTAAAGAAGATAACAGTTATTTTCAAGGATTGCAAACAGCCCATTTACTGGTCTTGATCTAGGGAGGTTTCTTTGTGTATATCTGCACTTGTGTATTTGTTTCAAAGCCTTAGTGCCTTAACAAGTCATAAGTATATGCGGATCGTACTAAAGGATTTACATTCCAATCTCTATGCACGGGTTTTTTTTCATTAATTGTATTTGAGACATATGCCTTTAAGTAGCACTTGAATGTTATCTGACCTTGAGTAATCTGTGCTTTCCATGGTGTAATTTCGTTTTTGTTCTTGTACTCAGTGTGTGGAAATGGGCAGCTGAAGCCTTCTGAGACATGGATGTAAATAACATCATCTGGTTAACAAAAAATCCCAGTAACAGGGCAGGACTTTTTTTTCTCTAGGTTGATGACAATCCTATACTTTACAGGTTTGTGATAAAGTAGGGGATAGAAGAGCCATCTTTGCCACCCTGAACTCCTTAGAGGAAGTGTCAGATAAAAATGTACTAGATACCTAGATAAGTAGGGAACCCTCTTTCGTGGCCCCATAGGGTTGCCATTTGCCCGGTGGGGGCAGGGGATCCTCCAATTTTGTGACTTCTTGCCCACCACCAGCCAGTGGGAGGGAATCCCCCCCAAACAGCGATGCTGCACACGATGTGCCTGAGTCACCCGGAAGTGACATCAGCATATCGGCAGCATCAAGGGTAACACTCTGGATTTTGGGCAAAACTCTACGGTTTGATGCCAATTTTACCACAGAATTTTGCCCAAAATCCAGACCATAGCCCCCGACATCACTGGCATCATCTGCAGGTGATGCAGGCACATCACATGCAACATCGTTGTTTTGGGAGAATGGGGGGCAACATCACTTCCCATTCCTGGAATGTCCCCCCCCCATCCCTCTGCCGGCGGGTGAAAGGGCCCCGGCCCTCCATCTGCTATGTGGGGATGCTAAAGCTGTTGGAGGGATCACAACAATAAGGTGTGCAAAGTACTTTGAACACCTGAGAGAGCTATACAGATGCTAAGTACTGTTCACGTGTTTAACGGATCAACCCTCCCCTGGAAGAAATCATATCTGGTTTCTGATCATTTCTTTTTGTTACTCAGAGGTGCTGCGAGAAACACATCCTTTTAAAGCGAAAGAAGATGAAAACGTGGGAGGAATAAAGGAAGAACATTCCCGTGCATTTATAAAAGCTAAAGCAACAAGCACCACGAATAGAGTGCGTTAAGAACCCTGGCTACAAATACAGGAAAGAAAAGAAAGGCTGTGGGGAGGAGCTATGGCTCAGTCATAGACCATCGGCTTGGCACGCGGAACATCCCAAATTCAATCCCCGGCATCTCCAGTTGAAAAGATCAGGTAGTAGGTGATGCGAAAGACCTCTGCCTGAGATGCTGGAGTGCCCCTGCCAGTCTGAGTAGACAGTAATGACCTTGGTGAACTGATGGTCTGATTCAATATAAGGGAGCTTAGTGTGTTCAAAAGAGGTCTTTCCCTGGCTTGCATTCAAATGCAGTCTCCTAGAATTCAAAGCAACTGACCTTAGCTCAGTAGTACAGTACAACACTTGCTGTACCAGCCAAAGAAGACAGCACTGGGTTAGATGGACCACTGGTCTGACCAGTGTCCAGAACCTTGGGGAAGAAGGAAATGAGTACCCCTTAGCATGGTCCAGGAAGATCCCATCCAGCATTGTAATCATGCAGCCATGAATACGATCTCTGTACTGGACCCAGAGAATTTATGTTTAAACACGGAGACTTTTGTGTACAAAAAAGCAGCTGTGGTTCAGCACATGTTCAGCTGTAGGTGGTCCCACATTCAGTTCTCGGCATCAGCAGTTAGAAAGCTCTCAAGTAACATGGCTGCAGAGACCTTCCTCCGACTGATCTTTGTGCACCAGAAAGGGACGAAGGAAGAGGAGGAGGAGAATGATTGGTTTTTATTCCCTGCTTCTCTCTACCCTAAGGAGTCTCAAAGCTGCTTACAATCGCCTTCCCTTCCTCTCCCCACAACAGGCACCTTGTGAGGCAGGCAGGGCTGAGAGAGCTCTGAGCGAACTGTGATTAGCGCAAGATCACCCAGCCAGTGTCATGTGGAGGGAGGAGTGGGGAATCAAACCCGGTCTTCTAGAGTAGAGTCTGCCACTCTTAACCACTATACCACTACAGAAGACATATTTATTTGGAGATTGGCCTAGGCCTTACTTGATTCAGTAGTAATGCTTCACATACAGAAGACCCCAGAATAAATCCCCAGCTAAAGGAAATTCACATGTATACACACAGGGTTGCCAGCTCCGGGTTGAGAAATTCCTGGAGATTTTGGGGGTGAAGCCTGAGGACAATGTGGTTTGGGGAGGAGAGGGACTTCAGTAGGGTATAACGCCATAGAGTTCACCTTGCAAAGTGGCCATTTTCTCCAGGTGAACTGATCTCTGTCACCTGGAGGCCAGTTGTAATGGCAGGAGATCTCCAGCCATCACCTGGAGGCTGGCAATCTTATATAAGAAAGAAGAGACTGGATTTATACCCCGCCCTTCACTACCCGAAGGAGTCTCAGAGCAGCTTACAATCCCTTCCCCTTCCCCTCCCCACCGCGGAAACCCTGTGAGGTAGGTGGGACTGAGAGAGCTCTCTCGAGAACTGCCCTTGAGAGAACAGCTCTGAAAGAACTTATGACTGACCCAAGGTCACACCAGCAGCTGTATGTGGAGGAGTGGGGAATCAGACCTGGTTCTTCCAGGTTAGAGTCCACCTCCTCACCACTACACCAAACTGGCTCCACATGTAGGTTTGTTTTAAATTAATACACATGTGGGTTTGTTTTAAATTGATCAAGGAAGCTTCTTACATTTGAGAAACTTGGTTTTCAGAAAGATACTTACATTCCAGACAACATTATTCGCTCCAGTTTGATTGATTTGGATGTTAAAAATCATTTGTTTTTCAGAGTTATATGCTTCGTCATTAACATCCCACTCCAGTAAAAGCTGCTGAAGAACTAGGTTCTTGGAAACATTGAGGAACGTAGGCGGAACCATGCTGTTATCTTGTGAAGAAGAGAGAGGGTATGGGTTTCAAGCAGTTCAACAGGACAACATTTAGAATAAAAGAGCTTCATCAATTCTTATATAGCCTCTGAGTCTATAACTTTCCAGAATACTTCTGTATTTAACTATGAGAGCAAACCCCTTACAGTTCAATTCCAAGAACTCATTCCTGGAAATAAGCACCACTGAACAGACCCAAGTAGGGTTCTGAACAGACCTGCTTACGATTTCTCCCTTAGACTGACACACTCAACAACAAAGTATTTCTTATTGTTCGTCTTCTCTGCCTTGCGCTTTCTGTGTCCTCCATATGAAAAGCTGCAATGGGCTACGCTTGGAAGCACCAAGTAACTTTCTGACCCTCACTGCTACAAAACTAATGAAAAGATGCCATGAACTATGCTGCTGAAAAATGCCATGAAAACATAATACCGGGAATCTGCATTGAAACTATGGCAGCTGCTTGGACTTGCAAGCGTACTCAGGGAATTAATCCCCATCAACACTGGTAGAACTTTCTCCGACCTCCACCCATCCAGAGACAGATTAAGACTTGTTGAGTCCATACACTATGGTCAAGTTTAAGAGACCCTGCCCCCAAAGCATTACCCCAAAAAAGGGGTAATTTAATAATGTTTAGTAATTTGTTTGAATTTGGAATCCTCTCATAATCTGAGGCACTGTAAAGTACTGGGTCCAGAGATGTGTTTCAGTGAAATCAGCTCACAAATTTATTAAGAGGTCAGAACTAGACTAGTAAGCCAGACTTGCAGGTCCGCTTACCCGTTCTCGACTGCACCCCTGCACACACCCAACACCCGTGATTTGCTATTTACAATGCCCCTGCATCCTATAGGTCTGTCTATGGATGCGGGCTTCCCCATTGGTCCCCAACTAGGATCCTCCGGGTCTATTACCCTGGATGCGAAGCTCGATGGCTTCGCCCGGCCACGTGTTTGGCCAACCGTGTGCGCGGCTTAACCGTCAGGACATAACAGGCACTAAACTCACTCACTCAACCTCTCTCTCTCCCCCCCCCCCTCAGTATTTACACTCATAAAATCAGAGTTTACATTTTTGTGGTATTAGCTGTCTCAGTTTGTGCCCCTCTTCGGGAAGTAAATGCGGGTTACTCCATATGTTACCTTTTCTTTTACGTTAAAAAACCTCAAGACATTTTGTCACATATGAAGGGGCTGAGACACAGGGAGGGGGAAAAAAACTTGACCCAAAAACCGGAATTGAGAACTACAAGGGTAAGAAAGAATTCTAATATAGGGCCAATATTAAAAACCTAGTTAAAACTTATACAAAAATACATGTGTTTATTAGAAAGATAGTTAAAAACAAACGAGGGCCCAGTGAAAGCCTTGTAGAAAAGTTCAAGTGACCTGAACACAAGGGCCCTATATCATATTGGCCCTATATTAGAATTCTTTCTTACCCTTGAGGTTCTTGACATATGGAGGTACACCTGTGGTTTCAGGTAAAGGCACACAGACTGAAACAATCCTACAACACGTTATTAAAGTAGAACAATATTACTATCTCATCATAGGGTACAGAAGCTAGAGGACGGCGGCTTGGTGAAGGCCACAGAACAATGTATCAGCAAAGGCAAAATTTAACACAGAGGTGCCAAACTCATTTGTTACGAGGGCCAGATCTGACATGAACGTCACTTTGTTGGGCCAGGCCATGTGTGCCATAAAATGTAATGCCGGAGATATAAACTTTATAGGTGAACCTAATTAACAGTATTATTTTTAACCCAAAATGCAAACAAAACACAAAGATTTTTTTTTACTTAAAATAAAACATGCCTAAAACATTGGCACTCTTGCAATATTTTGTTTATTTAACAGTATCTGATAACTGACACTGAATTATTGCATCAAAACGTCTGTGCTGTTGCAATCCTGAGTATGCTGTTCAGGTTAGCTGCAAACTTACTTTTGATTTACTGACATTCGCCACAAAAACCTCATGCTCAGAGTTCTGAGTCTAGGACCCAGGGGAAAACATGAAATGGCTGAGCGATTGAGAGTCTGGTGAAGCGAGCTATGATGCAGCAGCAGCAACAGAACTGGATGCAGGAGATGGCCAGTTCCAGTGCAGGCTTGATAGAAGCCCTACGGGATCCTGATCTGGCTCCTGGGCCACATGTGTGACTCCCCTGATTTAACAGAATCATTCTGGCTCCGTCGTTTGGCCGCTACACTACATTAGTTTTCATAGCCTTTCATTATTTAACAATCCACCTACGCAAAAGACTACATTCTCTCTCTCTCTCTCTCTCCCTCTCTCTCTCTCTCTCAGAGCTTTGTTGGACATGACTTTTTTAAAAAGAAAGCATTCAAATATTTACCTTGGCTTTGTAATGGACAGAAACACAGGGCTGTGCAGAGAAGCACTACCTGAAGTACCAAATGGTCCATTAGTTATTTCCTGGAATAAACAAATAGGGAAAATATTACATCTATTCTGGTTGACTCTTATGCATGGATATTGTGTTTAATGTCTTTGGCATCCCTGGGCTTATTTTCAAATGCAGAAAAGTTGATCCTTTTCCTCATGCAAACTGAAATATATACAGCAACTCACAGATCGGCCATGATACCATCGAGTGGAAAAGAGTTCCCTGTCTCACCTACTGAACATAAATTACTTCTTCAAATGCTTCAGTACATTACAGGGAGGAAATTCATTACCACCTGCTGAAGACTGGCAATACAGGCGATTAACAGTGCAATCCTAAACAGATACGCCTGTTCAAAATCCACTGAAGTTAGAGGGTTCAAAAGGATGTAACTCTGTTTATAAAGCACACAGGGGAAAACTTGTCTTCAGAAACTATTCAGGCCAACTGCATTAGAAGCTTCTGAATCAAATCAAGTCTTAAGAGGAAAGGCTGAAAGAGTTGGGTATGTTTAGCATGGGATAGAGAAGGCTTAGAGGGGACATGATTGCCATCTTCAAATATTTGAAGGGCTGTCATGTAGAAGATGGAGCAGATCTATTCTCTCTTGCTCTGGACTGCAAGACTAGATCTAATAGGCGGAAGTTACAAGGGAGTCAATACTGGCTAAATATCAGGAGGAACTTCCTAACTGTAAGAGTGGTTGAGCAGTGGAACAGACTGCCTCGAGAGGTGGTGGATGCTCCTTTGCTGGACATTTTCAAGCGGAGGCTGGATGATCATCTTTCAGGTATGTTGTAGGGCTATCTTTCAGCTATGCCCCTGCAGAGTGCAGGGGGTTGGACTAGATCAGGGGTGGCCAACCTGTGGCTCGGGAGCCACATGCGGCTCTTTCACACATATTGTGCGGCTCCTGGCAGGGCGGCTGGGGAAGCAAAGGGGAGGCATGCTTTTCCTTCCTTCCTTCCTTCCTTTCTCCCTTCCCTCCCCCCTCCCCCCTCCCATCTATTTGATTTCCTAGTTTCTCTCTCTCTCTCTTTCTTTCCACTTCTTTAATTCTTTCTTTCCATCTCTCTCTCTCTCTCTCTCTCAATATCATTAGCAAACAAGTAATATCATTATCAATAACTGGTTTTTCTCGTTTGTTTTTATTTTTGGCAGTCCCATTTAACGTTAATAAAAAGCAAATTTGCATATTTTAAAAAATAAAAACGTGTGTGTGATATTTGTTCCTGTCTTGCGGCTCTCAGACATCTCTATGTGGCTCTTATGTTTATTCTATGTGGCTCTTACGTTAAGCAAGGTTGGCCACCCCTGGACTAGATGACCTGCAAGGTCCCTTCCAACTTTAACATTCTATGATTCTATGAAATTATATCCTTTCTTTTTTAAAGTTCAGCAGAAAATTTTTCTAAAATGCATAAATATTTATTTGCTCTTAGCAAAATCAGGTCCAAAATGGTCCAGTCAATCAGGATAGAATATCCAAATTTCATTCTGGTACAAATTGAGTCAAATTACTGAATATACTAATGATACATGGATGGCTGGGTAGAGGGAGGGAGGGAGGGAGGGAGGGAGGGAGGGAGGGAGGAAGGATCCATATCTACTGGACACCAGCCAGTTTTTAGTAATTGGATATTTCTGAAAACAGTATGCGTTGGTGACAGATGTTTACTGGTGCACTTATTCATGTTATGGTCCTGTCCAGTAGTTCAACTACTTTGGGGTTTGGTTATAAACCATATTGACTTTCTCTTAGACTCTGCATCTGTATTCCCTGTTACAATCCTCATTGTAGCCAGCTTTTTCAGTTCATGAAAGTAGCACTCAAAGCAGAAACAGTGGATTTCAAGAGCAGGGTTGCCAGCAGGCCCAGGAGGAAAATGTCCTGCCCTTTTCATGGAAGCTGAATGTGTAGCGGGGGATAGCTGAAGCTTTTTGTGTGTGTGTGTGTGTGTGTATGTGTGTGTGTTAAGTGCCATCAAGTTGCTTCCAACTTATGACAACCCTACAAATTAATGACCTCCAGGATGTCCTATTGTTAACAGCCTTGCTCAAACTGAGGGCCTTGGCTTCCTTGACTCTCTCAGCCTCACCTGCCTCACAAGGTGAACTGTTGTGGAGAGAGGAAGGGAAGGCAATTGTAGGCTGCTTTGAGACTCCTCAAGGTAGAGAAAAGTGGGGCATAAAAACCAGCTACCGTTAGACCCAGCAGTACTGCTCCTCAATTTGGAAGAAGGAATCGGTCCTGAGATTAAAATTAACACGCTTACCGCCATTCTTCTAGCAACTGCTCGATTGACTATTGTGACTTCATGGAAAGCACCTACCCCACCAAGTACAACAGAATGGAAAAACAAATGCTGGGATCATTTCATTATGGACAAAATAGCGGATATAGTTGAAGGGCAATTGTCTACACCTACGAAAAGGCACTCATCTTTTCTTAGCAAATAGTTCTCCTTTGTTACATATATGGCAGGACACAATGATATACCTTCTAATCCTAATTACATCAAGTGGCTTCGTTTCTAAATACCTCTAATTACATTTAAACACTGAAAAATATTCGTAAATACTCTCGAACTCTTTAAATACTTAATTTAATTATTTTTCTTGGTTTAATGGCAATAAAATACTTAAAGATCAGCACTAGGCAAAAAAAGGCAAAAGTTAAACAAACAAATAATTTACATGACCTATGTTTACAGACTTAACAACTGTTATATATGTTTGATATTTCTTATTGTTGATACTGCATTCTGTATTGAAAAGGAAAAATTATTATGTATTCTGTTGAAAATATTTTTATCTTTCAATAAAAAAATTTTACTTTAAAAAAAAAAAACCAGCTCTTCTTCTTCTGGTGCCTTCAACTTTTCTCAGCATTTCATGGCATGGAGGTAAATATCATCCCATTATGCCTGTGGACATTTTTCTTTTGGGCTTGTTAGCAACCCTAGTTGGAAACAGCAGCGGCTCTGTCTTCGGGGGACTCTTTTCTGAATCAACCTGTCTGCTGAGGAACTCCTGTGCATCTCTCATGCATTTTAGAACATTCTAAAGGGTGGACTATGAGGATGCAAAGACAGCCTATGCAGAGTGCTGGACAGATCCAGTGGACCTCTAAAGCTGCACTGCATGGATCTGAGAGTGCACCCTACCACATTTATACTTCACAAATGAAAAGAGAGACATTCTTGTGGACTTACGAACGTTAGCGCATAGGCTCTGCTATACAAAATTCAGAAAGCTCTCCTCTTTCTGATGTATGCTATATTCATTAACTCTGCAATGGCTTCTGATGCAGGGTGTATTAAGCTGACCATAAGAGTTTCCTTTTTTAAAGAAGTGTTTTGTTCAAAAGAATGTTGACTCTCACAGTGGACTAGCCTGTAATGAACTGCTATTCTTACACCGTCAGCAACATTTGCTATCTAGACAGGTAATGATAAGAGAAAGGAAAAAGAAAGATTTCCTCAAAAATGTTCCCCAAAGGCAAAATAAGGACAATGTTTTACTGGGAAAGCAGAAATGGAAATACATTCTGTGCTGTCCCTAGTAAACAGAGCTACCAGAGCTTCTGGAGATCAGTAGTAGACGGAAAAGAAGAAGAAGAAGAGAAGGAGGAGGAGGAGGAGGAGGAGGAGATTGGATTTATATCCCGCCCTTCACTACCCAAAGGAGTCTCAGAGTGGCTTACAAACTCCTTTCCCTTCCCCTCCCCACAACAGACACCCTGTGAGGTAGGTGGGGCTGAGAGAGCTCTGACAGAAACGGCTCTTTTTCAAGAACAGCTGTTCCAGAACTATGGCTTGCCCATGGTCATCCAGCAGGTGCAAGTGGAGGAGTGGGGAATCAAACCCGGTTCTCCCAGATTAGAGTCTGTGCACTTAACACCACTGCACCAAACTGGCTTTTGGAGATGCGTGTCCATCAGTTTTGATCTTTTCACTGAGGAGCCCCATATAACTCCATCAGAATACTATTTCTCTCCCCCCCCCCAAAAAAAAGATTCAAGCTTACTTAATTGATTGGTTTCTGTGATCCTGAGCATTGGTTAGAGAGTGGGACTCAGACTGGGACACCCAACTGCCAATTCCCATTCAGCCACGAAACTCACTGGATAAAATTAGGCCCGTCATTTTCTCTCAGGCTTGTTGTGATGATAAACTGGAAGAAGGAGAACCATGTACAACCCTGAGCTTCTTAGAGGTCAAGTGCTATAGATGACAGATGGAAATGTTGGATACTGTCAGACCCCCGGTCAAGATACTCTCAATAACTCTCTCTCTGGCAGTGGTAAGTTCATTGAGATGTATGCATGATCCAGAACATCACTTGCATTAGAACTAAGGCATTTTGGTGGGTATGTGCTTAATATAGATAATTTGAACAAAAGCCCCTTCCTTCCCCAAGCACACATCACTCTCACACCATGCCTAGCACTGCCATCTCAACCAGGGAGGGAGAAGAAGAAGAAGAGATTGGATTTATACCCCACCCTTCACTACCCAAGGGAGTCTCAGAGCAGTTTACAATCTCCTTTCCCTTCCCCTCCCCACAACAGACACCCCATGAGGTAGGTGGGGCTGAGAGAGCTCTGAGACAACTATCCTTGAGGGAACAGCTGGTACAGAGCTATGGCTTGCCCAAGGTCATCCAGCAGGTGCAAGCAGAGGAGTGGGGAATCAAACCCGGTCCTTCCAGATTAGAGTCTGCGCACTTAACCACTACACCAAACTGGAACATAGGATTTGGTTATCTACTGCAAAAGCTGGTACCAGAAAGCTTCAAGGACACCTCCCTGTGGGAACAAGAAAGGAAGTGCACTTGTGAGGAAAGTCATGGCTGTTGAAAGTGAAAGGTACCATTCTTTCACTCAACCCCACCCCCCCTGCAGGAATTCCCCCCCATAACCATGGCAACCCAAATAGAGTATAAGTGAGCAAGGTTTGACCGATACTCTACCATTAAACAGTCTAGTATCTGACCAGCAGGGGTGGGATGCAAATGTAATGGGAAGGTAATAGTGATGGCACCCAGTCCACATTGGCTCTTGCGCTTACCAGGAAAGTACCCTGAAGGACTGCGGGTGGCCAGGAGCTTGTCAAGGGGAGCACTATCAATGCTGGCAGTTTGGACCTGTACAGTGGAGGTGACAGCAGGTGTAGGGTCAATATACAACCTGTGCTGCGCCATCTACACTGTCTTCCAGTGGAGTACTGAGTCAGGTTCAAGGTTTAAGGCCTTGAGCGGTCTGGGACCAACGCATCTACGGGACCGTCTTCTCCAGAATGTACCCAGGAGAGCCTTGTGCTCTTCAGATAATAGCCTTCTAGAGATCTCTGGCCCCAGGATATCCAGCTGTCCTCAACCAACAAACAGTGGAGAGTACACTGCTGTGCAGAACTCATGCATCAGATCCGGACCAATAGAACGCGCAGGTAACTGAAAGCAAACTCTTAATGTGGAAATGGCCTGGGAGGGATATTTCACCACAGGCCATTCCTTCCTAACAATAAGCCCTCTTCTCCAGTTTTCAGATAGTTATTTCCTTTGCTATGTTTTCCCCTGGAATTAAACCCAAACAGATGGTAACTGTTATGTATTGACCATGCGGTCGCCATGTGCTCTCTTCATTGCGACCGCATGGCCAGAGCACATGGCCAGAGCATGGCCAGAGCACATGGCCAAGAAACTACCTGAGCTTCAGCCAGGTAGAACAAAGGCCAGGTGGATTCAAACCGGCCACCAATCCTGTACCTAGGTTTCTCCCAGGGAACCTATGAAATGTAAATAGACTTCTAATAGCCTATCAGGCCAGTTGGGTGAGGTCAGGGGATTGTCCCTGACCAGCATAAAAGGAGGGCTTGGAGCCCTGGGTTGTATGCTTCATCCGGACCAGCAATAAAGATCTAGCTGTTTCACTATTCCATGGACTCCCGACTCCAATACTTATCAGTGGCGACGAGGATGGGATCCCGATGAGCGACTCTCCAGCAGACCACAGCAGCACAGCGAGCTCCGTCCCGCCGGCCGCAGGCATCTCCGAGCTCCAGCGCTCCAACGCCTCGCCGCAAGCCGCTCTGAGCCCAATCCTCCGGCACTAGCCAGCGCCAAGCCTCAGCGCTCCCCGGCACCGCCGCAAGACACGAGGACATCGCTCAAACAGCCGCCGCCGCTCCTGCTCTGGTAAATATGGCAAACGCTCCGGGACCAATTACCCCTTTCAATACGTCTCGCCCCGAGACGTGGGAGTCCTGGCTCAAGACGCTGGGTTGTGCCTTTAAGGTCCGCGGAATCACAGATGCGGACCTGAAGAGTGCCTGGCTCTTGAGTTCCGGAGGGGTGGAGGTCATGCGTGTGGCCCAGAACCTACTAGCCCCGCAAGACCCCACCGAGGTGTCTTACGACGTGCTCACCAAGACCCTCGGCGATTACTTCGCCCCGAAGCCATCAAAACTGGCCAGGCGCTGGGAGTTCATACAGCGCCAGCAGCAGCCGGGGGAGTCAGCCGCCACTTTCCTGGCTGAACTCCGTCGACTAGCCGTGGGCTGCGAATTCCGCCACATGGATGACCACGTGGAGACCGCCTTCATGGGAGGGGTCCGGGAAGCCAAGCTCCGCCGGCGCCTCATTGCAATGCCGGAGCCAACCTTGGAGAAGATGCTCGAAACTGCGGCAGCCTTCGAGACAACGCAAAAGGACAAGGCAGCCACCAAAGTCCACCAGGCGGCTCCTCCCGAACCCGACTCAAGCGAAGAAGAGGACGTCCACCGGATGCAACCACGCTCGAAGAAGGGTGAGCGCGGCGTCCCCAGGCCCAAGGGCCGGCGCCCAGCATCTGTCTCTGTTCCCTCTCCTGCTTCCCTCAACAGGCAGGCCCCAACGTGCGCCAGCTGTGGGGACCCCCACGACAGACGGACATGCCGCTTCCGTGATGCCATCTGCCGCGCCTGCGGGAAAGCAGGACATCTCGCCCGGGCCTGCCGCCTGAGGAACAGCCACCGTGCCCCAGCAGCGAACTTCGAAGAAGTGGGTAGTGTCGTTCCCACGGCCACGGTAATGAACTTGCCTCAGCCCATCCCGGGCGCAATTTCCGTGTCTCTCCGAATAGAGGGAGTTCCTTGCTCCATGGAACTGGACTCAGGGTCAGCATATTCAATTGTGTCCGCAGCTACGTTCCGCCGCCTCTGCCCGAAGGGGGCACGCTGGCTGCGGCTGCCGGCTGGGTTGGTCCTCCGGGACTTCCAGAAAAACCCAGTGGCTATTAAGGGGCTAGCCAGGGTCCGGGTCCAGTACCATGCCTTTAATGGCCTGCTGGACCTTCTCGTGGTGGAGCGCAATCTAACCAGTCTCCTAGGTCGCGCCTGGTTCAAGCCGCTCGGAGTGCAGTGGACCGGAATACACCGCATGGGCTCTACTGACTTCTCATCCATCTGCGAGGAATTTCCCACCGTTTTCGATGGCTCATTGGGCTGCTACAAAGGACCCCCGGTTTCCTTCGACCTGGACCCGGCAGTCCGGCCCATCCGCGTGGCCGTCCGCCGGCCACCACTCGCCTTCCAGCCCAAAGTGGAGGCAGAGTTGGAAAAGCTCGTGGCACAAGGGGTGCTCGAGCCGGTCTCCCACGCCAAGTGGGAGACTCCCATTGTGACCCCCCTCAAAGCTAACGGGGAAGTCCGCATCTGCGCGGATTACAAATGTACAATTAATAAGGCATTACAGGACCACGCGTACCCGGTACCGGTGGTCAGCCATGTTCTGGCCTCCCTCGCGGGTGCCAAAATATTTGGAAAATTAGACTTGGCCCAAGCCTATCAGCAGCTTCCCGTAGACGAAGCAACGGCCGAGGCACAAACGATTGTGACTCACAAGGGAGCGTTCAAGGTAAAACGCCTCCAATTTGGGGTCAGCGTAGCACCCGGAATCTTTCAAAATCTAATGGATTCTCTCCTAAAAGATGTTCCAGGAGTGAAGCCGTTCTTCGACGACGTCCTCATCGCCGCCCCGGACGCCGACACGTTCGCAGCTCGCCTCCGGATGGTGCTGCAAAGGTTCCAGGACGCGGGTCTCAAGGTTCGAAAAGACAAGTGCACCCTGGGAGTCTCCTCGGTGACCTTCTTGGGGTTCCAAGTCACCGCAGACGGCATTCACCCTACAAAGGAGAAGGTAGTGGCAATTACAGGTGCACCCCGCCCGTCCTCAAAGGCGGAACTCCAGGCGTTCTTGGGACTTGTGAACTTCTACCACGCCTTCCTTCCGCACAAGGCGGCGGTCGCTGAACCCCTGCATCGTCTCCTGGACAAGGGAGCGGCTTGGGCCTGGGGTCCCAAGCATGATGCAGCCTTCCGGGCCGTCAAAGACTTATTAATTTCAAATGCGGTCTTAGCGCATTTCGATGAGAGGCTCCCTGTCATCCTGGCCTGCGACGCATCCCCCTACGGCGTTGGGGCGGTCTTGGGACACCGGCTACCCAACGGAAAGGAGGTACCGGTTGCCTACTACTCCAGGACCCTGTCGTCGGCAGAACGGAACTATGCCCAGATCGACAAGGAGGCCCTAGCAATCGTAGCTGGCGTCAGGAAATTTCACGACTATCTCTACGGACGGTTGTTCACCGTGGCCACAGATCACAAGCCGCTGCTGGGTCTCCTTGCCCCCCACAGGCAGACCCCTCACATGCTGTCCCCGCGGGTCCTGCGGTGGTCAATTTTTTTGTCAGGCTACTCCTACGAATTGGTACATCGCCCGGGGAAGGCGATGGGTCATGCAGACGCCCTCAGCCGTCTTCCCCTCCCGTCCTGCGACCCTGATCCGGCTCCCGCTTTCCACGTCGCGCTCCTAGAGGATCTACCGGAGCGCCCCGTACAGGTATCAGATGTGGCCCGTCGCACGCGGCGGGACCGCATCCTTTCCCGTGTCTCGGACTGGGTGGGAAGGGGGTGGCCGGAAAAACCGGGACCAGATTTTGCCGCTTTCACGGCACGCAGGCACGAACTATCGGCCCACAAGGGATGCCTGCTATGGGGATCTCGAGTGGTGATCCCCGGGCCCCTGCGGCCCCAAGTGCTAGAGGCCCTCCACGAGGCTCACCCGGGAATTGTGCGCATGAAAGCTCTGGCCCGGAGTTACGTATGGTGGCCAGGCCTGGACAAAGACATTGAGGGGCGGGTCCAGAAGTGTACCAAATGCCAGGAGTCACGGCCAGATCCGCCACACGCTCCTGTCCGATCCTGGGAATCTACTAACAAGCCCTGGTCCCGCCTGCACCTAGACTTCGCGGGACCGGTCCAGGGCCGGTTGTTTCTTATCGTTGTTGACAGCTACAGCAAGTGGCTTGAGGTAGTGCCGGTAGCTTCGACCTCCACCAACGCTGCCTTAAGAAGTCTCTGGCCGATCTTCGCGACACACGGAATGCCAGAAACTCTCGTGACCGACAACGGGACCGCCTTCACCTCCGGCGAGTTTCAACGGTTTGTGGAAGCCTGCAGTCTGCGCCACATCCGCTCCGCTCCGTTCCACCCCGCAACCAATGGCCAGGCCGAGCGCATGGTGAGGACAACGAAGGACGCGTTAAAGAAGATGGAGCATGGCGACTGGGAAGAGCAGCTGTACAAGTTCCTGTTCTGCCAACGGAACACACCCCACTCAGGGACCGGGCGCCGGCCAGCCGAACTTCTGATGGGAAGACGACTGGGAACCGTCTTGGACCGCCTACATCCCGACCGAGCAATCGAGGGGAACCCGACAATGGAGGACCGGCCAGCTGCCCGAGGATTTGCTCCCGAAGACCCCGTATACGCAAAGAACTTCGCGCGGGGTCCAACATGGCTCCCCGCGAGGATCGTCCGAGTCACAGGGCCTTATTCCTATGAGGTCCTTACGGAAGATGGCGTAGTCTGGAAACGGCACATTGACCAGATTCGACGCCGTACCCAGAACCACGATGATACCCAGGCCCCCGAACTCCCTGCACCAACAGACCGTGACATCGACACGACTCCAGAAGCAGCGCCAGACCCTGATCCGGAGACTGCGGAGATGCCGCTCCTGCCCGCGGACGAAGCAGTCGCACCATCCACACCTGAACAACCCCCGAGCAGACAGGCCCCGCCAGCAGAACAACTACCCACACCGCAACCTGCCGACACTAGCAACACGCCCCGCCTTACAACCCCCCGGCGCTCTGGACGTGAGCGCAGACGCCCGGACTATCTCAAAGACTATGTGTGCAGAGGGGTTCTGGACTATGGGGGGAGGGGTGTTATGTATTGACCATGCGGTCGCCATGTGCTCTCTTCATTGCGACCGCATGGCCAGAGCACATGGCCAGAGCATGGCCAGAGCACATGGCCAAGAAACTACCTGAGCTTCAGCCAGGTAGAACAAAGGCCAGGTGGATTCAAACCGGCCACCAATCCTGTACCTAGGTTTCTCCCAGGGAACCTATGAAATGTAAATAGACTTCTAATAGCCTATCAGGCCAGTTGGGTGAGGTCAGGGGATTGTCCCTGACCAGCATAAAAGGAGGGCTTGGAGCCCTGGGTTGTATGCTTCATCCGGACCAGCAATAAAGATCTAGCTGTTTCACTATTCCATGGACTCCCGACTCCAATACTTATCAGTAACCATATAAACTAAGCAGTTCGGTCCTTGGATCTGTTAAACATCTTCATTATGTTGTATGCCAATTTGCTGCTCACCCTCTACCTATACGCATGGACTGGCAACTTCCATTTCAGTGTATCTGAAGAAGTGTGCATGCACACAAAAGCTTATATCTTGAATAAAACTTTGTTGGTCTTAAAGGAGCCACTGGACTTGTACTTTGTTCCCACCTCCCCAAGTTGTTTTTTTGCACCTTTTGCTCCTTCAACTGGCAAGGCAGCCTTCTGAGGCCGCTTTTCCTTTCAGAAAACAATTAGGAAACTATTATCACATGTCTTGTGTAACCTCTAGTTTGACCCTAACAGGGCAGAGCACAGATCCATCTAGCGAATGACTGTCTATCCCAACAGCAGTTCTCCGTACCCTCACTTATGTGTCTTTCCCAACATTACTCTTACTACTTAAGATTTCTATAACGAGCAAAAATCAGAGAATTCAGAGACAAACCAGACGAGATGCCATGGTCACCTCTCCTGTCTCTTTAAATTTATTTTATAGGCACCAGGAGGTGGAAGAGGAAAAACTGAATCGGAAATATGGCACCGGAGGAGAGTTAGCTGCTCCCTTTGCACACAACTCCCAGCATGCATCTCTCTCCTCTTATGCTCTGGAAGCTACAATTCACCCAGCTGGGAAATATTTACAGGAGCTGTAGGTTTTGGGAAGAGGGTATTTATGTTAGGAAACTGACATGCATGAATCCTCTCTGCTCTAACGCAGTAATCCCAAACTGGGATCCCATAGCTGGCCTTTATGCATGCCAAGACGATTCTTTATATCTGAGGTGTGCCCTTTTGCCAGCGCTCTTCACAGTTTTGACGAGGAGTGGCAACATTTTCTTCCTGCTACTGCACCAGTAACAACAGCCCTGCGGGCAGGAAGTTAAGCTGGTAAAGATGTTCTGCCTTACTTTCCCTCTCTGTGCCAGGAAAAAACTCACACTGCTATATATCTTTGTGTCAGTGTCAGCTAGGCTGCCATAAAGAAGGTGGGGGGGGGGGGTGAGGAGGCTGACACTGGAATGCTAACTTTCGATTCTCTTGCAGCATTTAGCTTTGCTTTGACAAGGCTGGACCATGGAGACCTCTCTGGCTTCCCCTGGGAACTAAGGGCCGTTATTTATTGGCATGTATCCATTTGAAGACCCAGGTTTGAACCCTGTATAAAATCCCATTCCCGCTTTTAGACCAGTAGTCTTAACACAAAATGTGTTTAGAGCAGGGGTGGGCAATTGTTTTGGCTTGGGGGCCACTTTGTGGGAGCGGAGGTTAGCGGAGGGCCGCACCTTTTAAAATGATTGCATTCATTAGTTAACTTTGCATTTCAGAAAAGGTATAAATTGTATCATAAAAATCTAAATTAAATAAAATAGTGGCAGTTTTATTCAATGTATTTATTGTGCTAATTTCATATCATCTATAGCTGCAAGCAAATTTAATTTATAATCAGTTTAATGAGACAAATGTACCCTATCACACTTTTCTACAATTTTTTTGAAATCAGGAATGAGATTGCTTGTTGAGATTCTCATCACAGCCTGCAAGGTAATGTCTGTCAAAGAGCATCTATATTAACTCTTGTTGATCTTCATGCAAGAAAAACTTTGCTCACAAATATATGTAGACCCAAATATAGAGAACATTTTCCCAGCAAATTTCTTCATACATGGAAATTTTTTCAGCAGACAAAGATTTGTAAAAGTCAACTAATGCCACAGCATTAAACATTTCTTTCACAGTGTGATCTGACTGCATGTCAATAAGTTCAAGCTGCAGCTCCTCAGGCGCTGTATCAATATCAGCAGTGATGGGATGAGAGAGCAAATTGAATTTAGGCTCAGTTTTCTTGAAGTCCTGAAATCTTCTTGGCGGGCCGCAAAAAACTCTGTGGCGGGCCGCATGTGGCCCCCGGGCTGCAATTTGCCCATCCCTGGTTTAGAGCAATGCAGTATTCCGATTCAATAAACTGATCCTGTTTAAGGATCTGACCCAAGGTCACACCAGCAGCTGCATATGGAGGAGTGGGGAATCCTTGTTGATTACTGATACTTGGGACCTCTGACAGTCAGGCTTCTGTTTGGGGAAGAGCACAAGGAGAGAGAACAAAAGAACTGCCATTCAGAAAATGTAGGAATGTGTGGTACATCCCTAGATTTTCCAAGCTCCATCAAAGCTGCAGGGGGTAGCTGTGTTGATCTGCAGTAGATCAGCAAGATTCGAGTCCAGTAGTATCCTAAGAGATCAACAAGATAGTCGGGGTATACGCTTTCAAGAATCAAAGCTCCCTTTTTCAGAAAAGAAAAGAGATCAGAAGTGCTCCCCGCCAAGACCCGCTGTTGTCCTGTTAACAGAAAGCATAACTTGAAATATTATAGGACCACACTGACGTTACACATGGCCAGCGCAGCTCTAAAGTAGCCGAGTCTAGAAAGAGGAGTCAAAACAAGAGGAGAAGGCCCCGGAAAACAGAACAGCAGCCTACCTCCTGCGTCTCCCAGCTGTGTCTCCTTGCGTAACTTTCTCAGATGCTCCCTCTTACTAGCTTTCCACTGCATTCCGTCGGAGCCTCGCTCTTTATTTCCTGTTTTTATTCTTTCTCCTCCCTCCACGATTATGAAATGTGTGACTCAATTGCTATCATCGTGAAAACAGTAGACCCGGTGCCAACAAGGAGGAGCCGAGGAAAGAGCAGGTGGGATGCCAAGATGCCACTGAAGGAAACCAGATGGTGGGGATAAAGCGGGGAACTTTCACTGATGTGGGCTGCTCCCTACAATAGGTTTTAAGGACTTCCTCTCTCCCGGAAATGGAAAGAAATTACCAAAAAAAAGGAGCTAATCCAAAACAGAAACATCACAGCATTGTTAAGAATGCCTGAGCTGAGGTTCCTCTGGAACCCCCAACATAATTTGCTGTGAGTTCTCCTGGAAAAGGTTCTTGGGCATTTTAATACTGGATGGGGGGGGGGGGGACATCACCCACAATGTTAAGAAGGCATGCTGTTCTTTCCAGGATACACCCCAAGAGAACTGGAATCAGCATTTCCAAACTAGAAAAAGAAGAGATTGTATTTATACCCCACCCTTCACTACTCGAAGGACTCTCTCTCAGAGCGGCTTACAATCCCTTTCCTTTCCCCTCCCCACAACAGACACCCTGTGAGGTAGGTGGGGCTGAGAGAGCTCTGACAGAAACTGCTCTTTTTCAAGAACAGCTCTGACAGAACTATGGCTTGCCCAAGGTCATCCAGCAGGTGCAAGTGGAGGAGTGGGGAATCAAACCCGGTTCTCCCAGATTAGAGTCCGCGCACTTAACCACTACACCACGCACTTAACCACTATAAATCATGTCCTACTTGATCGCTGTATCCATTCAGAGTACAGAAATGAGCTGGTTAGCTGTCTTGAAGGTTTCTCCTCCATGCCAGCCCCTGCAAGGGTGACATGGCTTCTGAGAGACAAACATAACATAATCACTCTGGCCATAGTCAAATTCCTCTGAATTGTTGTGGCTTGTCGTACAGCTGTTCAGAAGAACCAATAGGATGATGACACAGTAATTTTATCATCATCAAATTCTGCCCTGTTTTCGATATCACCATGGCGAGTCGCACGCTTTGGCACTGGTTGCAATACATACTGTTACAATATGACATCAAATCCTGGCGATGGTCACTGAACCTTGGTTTGCTCTCTAGCAGGCCTCTATTAAACACGTCTACTCAGGGCTCCCCCCCCCCTTTTTTTTTGGAAAAAGAGGTGCCGGAACTCTCAAGAAGGAAATAAAGTTTTCAGTCTGCATACTGAAACCTCATGAACTTTTAAACATTTTAAAATGTTTAATGCCGAAGAGGTTCCAGAACTCTGTTCCGGCGCATTCCTCCCGGGAAAAGGCCCTGGATCTACTCAGAAGTAAGTATTGTGTTATTCACTGGGACTCACTTCCAGGAAAGTGTCTGTAGGATTGCATAAGTATCTGATGAAGGAAATGTTGACTCTCAAAAGCTTATACCCCTAAGGTCTTCTTGGTCTCTAAGGTGCTACTAAACTTAAATCTAGCTGCCTTTAGGATAGCAGTTATAACTTAAAAGTATTTCTTAAGAGGTGAAAAATAACTACAAGAAATTGGGGAACTTTAGAATGATGTGTGTACGCAATACAACACACAATTTGTGTGGAGCTGCATAGATCCTAATGATGTCAGGGTCAGTCTTCACCTGCTGGAGAAAAACAATGATGGAGGGAGACAGAACAATCTCCCCGGGGCAGGCATTCCAAACTTTCACTGCCATGACCAAGAAGGTCTTTATCGGGTTGCCACCCATCTACCCTCAGATGGCAGGGGCACTCACGGCCTTCAAAGATGACTGGAGTCGACAGGTAGGTTCATAGGGCAGAAAGTGATCCACCCCGGTTGTTTAAGGTATTTCAGCATCTACTGACTCCTAAATCGAAGCCTTCATTGTCCCAGAAACAGGAAATTAGTTGTGATGTTTTTGCAAAAAAAATTTGCTGGTAAAATCTCTCAAATACATTCTGATTTGGATGCTGGTTGTCACACGGCTCAGATGAAACGTCTAATCAGCCATCGGGCTCGTTTATGGGCCATTTTGACCCAGACACCACAAAGGATGTTGACAAGCTGTTTGAATCTGTGAAGGTGGATTACAATGTGCACAGCCCTTCTTTGTTCCTACTTTGTTTCACGTTTCTGCAATCCCAGTCCTATTATATTGCTTATTAGATGTTTCATCCTATCGCTTGCTTGCATTGATTTATGTTGCATAATCCGGCTTCGGTTTCAGTGATTCTCAGTGAGAGTGGTGGGCTATAAATGTAAATAAATTTTTAAAAATAAAAAATACCAAACTTCTGATCTAGCAGGAAACCCCATCCTAGACCTCCCCATGTAACTTGCAATGTAGTCCTAAGACCTGAAAGAAATTGCATTTATCTCCATAGGAATGTTTCAACCTCAATATAGGTGGAATGTGTTTTAAAGTGAAACCAAAGTTGTCCAGGAGATCCAACTACAGATCTCTTGCATAGAGCCCTTACTCTAAAGCAACACAGGTGGGCTTACAACAAGGGACCCCCCCCCCCTCACTTTTCATCAATAACCCAGCAGGAACTGACTAAACCATCACCTCATCCAAATGTGATGCCTCTAGGAAGCCCACAGGGTTGCCAACCTCCAGGCAGCACCTAGAGATCTCCTACTATTACTACTGATCTCCAGGTGACAGAGACCAATTCACCTGGGAAAAACGGCCACTTTCGAAGGAGGACTCTGTGGCGGTGTAATGTAGTATGTTTTTCAGGCACACTGACCCACTGAGGTCCTTCCCTTCCCCAAACTCCACCCTCATCAGGCTCCACCCCCAAAACCTCCAGCTTTTTCCCAACCTGGAGCTGGCAACCATAGGGAAAGTGGTTGCCACCTCCTGAATGACAGACCCCGGTCTGACAGACCCAGCCTGAGCTCCCCCCATCCCTGCCTCTACACGCAAGAGAGACTATTCCTGCCACAGACCAACCAATAGGGTGGCAAGGTTAGGAAAGTGAGGCAGCGGGTCTAAGAAGAACATAAGAACATAAGAGAAGCCAATGGTAGATCAGGCCAGTGGCCCATCCAGTCCAACACTCTTGTCACACAATGGCCAAAAACACCAGGTGCCATCAGGAGGTCCAGCAGTGGGGCCAGGACACTAGCAGCCCTCCCACTGTTGCCCCCCCCCCCCCTCCAAGCACCAAGAATACAGTGCATCACTTGCCCCAGACTGAGAGTTCCTATCTATACTTTGTGGCTAATAGCCACTGATGGACCTCTGCTCCATGTGTTTATCTAACTCCCTCTTGAAGCCCTCCATGCTAGTAGCCGCCGCCACCGCCTCCTCCTTCGTCAGTGAATTCCACCTGTTAATCACTCGGGATTTATACCCTGCCCTTCATTACCCGAAGGAGTCTCAGAGGGGCTTACAATCTCCTTCCCCTCCCCACAACAGACACCCTGTGAGGTAGGTGGGGCTGAGAGAGCTCTCTCGAGAACTGCCCTTGAGAGAACAGCTCTGAAAGAATTTGTGGCTGACCCAAGGTCAGACCAGCTGGCTGCATGTGGAAGAGTGGGGGATCAAACGCGGCCCTCCCAGATTAGAGTCCATTATCTTAACCACTACACCAAACTGACTAGAGAGAGATTCAGGCTACTCACGTTCTCAGTGGGGTTCAGGAGCTGTGAAGCTGACGGGGGGAGGGGGGAGTCCCGCAGTTCCCTGCGCCCGCCGCTCCAAGCCGGCTCTAGAAGACAGGGGGGCAGGCCGCTCTTTGGCGAGCTAGGCTCCGCGCCCCACCCGCCCCCCGGCCGGCGCCTGGGCTCCTTTCGCCTTCCCCACCCTCGGGAAGGATCGACGCTTTTTCCCAAGCAGAAAGGAGGGGAAGGTAATGAGCGCGGGGCGGAGGGCTCCGGGGGAAGGAAGGGGAAAGGCTCTGGCTGCTCCTTCCTTCGCGGGTCTCTCGGGACGGGAGGCGGAGGAGGCCAAAGTATGCAGGCTGTTGCGCTGCAGCACGTGGGGTTTCGTCCGCCTTCCCAGGAAAGGGGCCCGGGAGGTCGCGTGGGCGGCGACTCCACGCCGTCTCTCTCTCTCTCTCTCCCGGACTGATTCAGCCGCAGTTCAGGGAAGAGTTTCGTCTTTCGGGTAAAGGAAGTGGGGCTTAGGTGAAGCGCCCGGGCACGCCTTCGCCGCTGCTGACTTTTGCCCCGCTGCACCCCTGGGGAAACCCTCCTGCTGTCGCCACTGGGAATATCCATCCATCCATTCCCCCCACCCCACCCCACCCCAGGAGCAGCCCTGCGTATGCTAAAACCAGCGGAGGAACTTCTTTCCTCGATGCAAAGCGACCGGGCGCTATTGGCGGCGTTGCAGCCGCTGGCCCGGGGCGTCCTGAGGAGGTCTCTGCATGCCCTGGGTTACAACATTTCGCTTGCAAAACGTGAGCGAGGGCGGCGGTCGGTCGGTGGGTGTCTGACGCCGTCGCTGAAGGAGCGCCCCGGCAAAACGGAGAGCGGCTGCGCTTGTTTCGCGCCGGCCCGGCAAGTCTGGGACTCTGCAAGGGGGAAAAAGCGGGGAGCGACTAGGAAGGGATAGGTTATTAAGAGCCATTCGGAGGGAGAATGGAGGCTGCCAGCTCTGCCCCGAGAGGAATTCCAAATTTGGCGGTGGTGCCTGGGAAGGGAGCGCAAGGGGGATGTGAAGCATGCCCTCCCTCCAGGGGCCTAGACTTCTCAGTTTTCCTGGAGGGGGTACAGGGCCGAACCTGGTCAAGGCCCCCAGACTAGGTGATTGACGTTAAAGTAGATCCAGGTGAGCAGCCGTGAAGCCGTAGATCGAAGTTTGAGCCCAGTGGCACCTTTAAGACCAACAGAGTTTTATTCAAGGTGTGAGCTTTCGTGTGCACGCCCACTTCCTCAGATACATTGAAATGGAAGTTAGTAGTCCAGAGACATATAGGCAGAGGGTGAACAGCAAATACAACATAATGAAGATGTTTTAATAGATGTGAAGACCAGACAGGAATAACAAAGCTGAGTTTATATGATCACCATTTGTTTGGATTTAATTAGGGGGGAAACACAGTGAAACAGATAAATATGTCAAAATAGGAAACTGATGTGTAATCATATCCTTAACTGTGGGATGCTCAGAGTAATTAACTGAGACCCTGTTGTTATGTTCCATTTGTCTCCTCACAAGCATGGAGGTGTCCTTTTTGCTGAGGTGGGCGAATGGTTGTGCAGTGTTATGTCTCCACTGTCATCAGATCAGAGAGATACATTCCAATATTCACTGCATTACATAATCACTATTCAGATCTGCTATTCCAAATGAGAAATACACTTTTAAAAAGAGGATGTATAGCCCAGAATGGCTGTAAAGGTAAAGGGTTCCCTTGCTCGAAAGCCAGTCGAATACGACTCTAGGGGGCGGTGCTCATCTCTGTTTCCAAGCCAAAGAGCCAGCGCTGTCCAAAGACATTTCCGTGATCATGTGGCCAGCATGACTAGACGCCGAGGTGCACTGAATGCTGTTACCTTCCCACCAAAGCGGTACCTATTTACCTACTTGCAATTTCTTGCTATACATCCTCTTTATTTTAGTGTATTTCTCAGTTGGAATAGTGATTGTAATATAATGCAATGAAGATTGGAATGCATTGTTGGTCTTAAAGGTGCCACTGGAATTCAAACTTTGTTCTGATATTAAATTACTTAAACATGAAATTATATTTCCCAAAAAAAGGTCATCAACAGCAAACCATATGTTGTTTTTAAAACAAAAAACAAAACACTGAGTCTGAATCTTAGTCAAAGAAAGTGCTGTGCTCTTAATCCCTGGTATCAAAATAAGGAGGCGACATGGTTTCAAACAGGAGCACAGTTTAATATGTCCAGTTCTTGCTCTGTCTGGTGCTACAGTGAGTCCAACTTCCTTTCTCCCTGTTTTCTGCCCACACCAAGTCCTGGAGTGACCAAGGGCAGTCTAAAACACTCACTTGTATTTAAGGAACAGAGTTGTCACAACTGGGGAACTGGGATGCCAGCCTCCTGGGGATCCCCCAGAATTACAGCTTGTCTCCAGACTATGGAGATTAGTTCCCCTGGAGAAAATGGATGCTTGGGAGGGTGGACTCTATAGCAGTGTACCCCACTAAGGTCCCTGTCCTCCCCAGGCTCCACCCCCAAATCTCCAGGAGTTTCCCAACCTGGATCGAGCATCCCTACCACCACCACCTGTCCCTCACCAGTGGCCAGGGTGGACCTGGTAACCCTACCACAGGAAGAGGAGTCTGTGAGAAGAAAGGTGTCAGGAACTCCTTCACTGAGACCATTTGAGTAAATATTTCATTTGTGTGTGAAAGGAAATACTTGCTCCCCCTCTTTTCCTCATAGCTTAGCCTAGGGTGCTTGCTTCGGCAGCACATATTATACTAAAATAGCTTAGCCTAGGTGTGTGTTTGTCCCAAGGTCACATGCTATGTTTCATGGCCAAGCAGTGATTAGAACTCTGGTCTCCCCAGTCGTAGACCAACATTCTAACAACTACAACATCCACATATTGGACACTCAATATGAATCTCCAAATGCATCAGAATCCATAGTAAATACCAGCTTTTAAGATACCCTGACCTGAAATCTGGGAGCATATGTTTGGCTGATGTATAGTCCAGGACAGCAGAATTGCCTCACTTTCTATATGTGGTGAAACAGCTCCCCCCCCCCCCCCCGCCCTTGTACAGATGCACAGAGACACACACACGAAAAGCGATTTCCATGTCCTCCATTTCTTTTTCTCTAAAGCTGCAAGTCTCAGGATACCAAAATCACCTTAACTTCCGACATTTAGGCCACAGGCCTCTTCTGCCCCTGTCCCCCAGCACACAGGGCTAAAGACAGAAATATTCCCATGTCCTCCATTTCTTTTTCTATAAAGTGGCAAGTCCCAGCATACCTAAGTCACCTTAACTTCCAGGATTTGAGCCACAGGCCTCTGCCTCCCCCCCCCCCCAAAAAAAAGAAAAACAAAAATATTCCCGATTCCCCGATACCAGTTTGGTGTAGTGGTTAAGTGCACAGACTCTAACCTGGGAGAACCGGGTTTGATTCCCCACTCCTCCACTTGCACCTGCTGGATGTCCTTGGGCAAGCCATAGTTCTGGCACAGCTGTTCTTGAAAAAGAGCAGTTTCTGTCAGAGCTCTCTCAGCCCCACTTACCTCACAGGGTGTCTGTTGTGGGGAGGGGAGGGGAGGGGAAGGGAAAGGAGTTTGTAAGCTGCTCTGAGACTCCTTTGGGTAGTGAAGGGTGGGGTATAAATCCAATCTCCTCTTCTTCCATTTATTTTTTGCTAAAGCTGCAAGTCCCAGGATACCGAAATCACTTTAACATTCCAGTATGTTGTCTGTTTCAGTAATTCACAGGTTGAAAACAGGAAGTTTATGCAGAACTTCTAAAGATCCTGAGAGAAAATAAGGCAGCGGAGGGGCGCTCCTTTGTGGCAAATAAAGAGAGCTGGCTTGGTGTAGTAGTCAAGAGCGTGGACGTGAAACTGAAGGGAGTCTCTGAAGTACTGTAGTAGGTTGTTGTTGTTGTTGTTTTGTTTGTTTTAATTTGGGTGGATGGAAGAAAAAAGACTTCAACAGAAGTGGTTAGGAATGGCTGAGAAAGAGAAGGGCCTGAAACAGAAACCTGGAAAGAAGACTCAGGTCCTTTCCGCAATTGGATCTCACCCCTGGTTTTATCAGAGTTCAACTCACAGCACAATACCTTGCATTTATCCCTGGTTATAACAGCATTCGTTTATCCTGGGACAAGTGTGGGGTGAAACCGGGGTGACCTCAATGTAATGAGGAAACAAAAAATACCCCGAGATAATTACAGGACCTCACTCTTCTGCTGTGCCCCTATTAAAAATGGCCAACTTGAGTATTATTAGCCTTAATGGCGGGAGGAAATCAGAAGATGCCTGTTCCCCCATCCCCATAGCAGCCAGTAAGATGGTTATTTTTCTATCTTGGAAACAGCCCGGCAGGAGAGTTAAATCCCTCTTCTGCAATTCCTTGATTCTGTTGCAAATTTAAACGCATCTTTGCAAGTTTTTAAAGCTGAGCTGTTTGGGGGCATCCACTCAAGGATTCCCCAAAGCTAGTTGGCCTAAGTCAAAACAAGTCTAAGTTGACACCCCCCCCCCCCCATGCATATAACTCCCTCTGTGTTGGAATGATTCACATTTATGCTGTTCATAATTACATAGACACAGAGAGAAGGAAGAAATCCACATATACAAACAAAAGAAAATCCCTACGCAAGAAACGGAATAACAACAATGAATAATTAAAACTCATCTTGTCGCTTATTTTCTCATTCCTGAACATAATAAGCAGCATCTAATATTTATTAAATTGATACTTTTTTGAAACTTGCTCCTTTGGGTTCACTGAGGATGGGTCAATCTTGTCAGTAAGGCAGTGCGCCAGATTTTATTAAACCATTTGGTTACAGAAGGGGAGTGCTGCCTTTTTCTGATATGCCGCTATAACTTAAAACTTAATTCACAGAAAACTTTGTGTCAAATTAGGGGCAATAAATTTTGTTGTTGTTGTTGTTCAGTTGCACAGTTGACTCCAACTCTTTGCGACCCCGTGGACCGCATCATGCCAGGCCCTCCTGTCTTCTGTCGTCCTCCAAAGTTGTCTCAACTTCATGTTTGTTGCATCGATAACACTGTCTAACCATCTCCTCCTTTGCCATCCCTTTCTTCTTTGACCTTCAGTCTTTCCCAGCATCAGGGTCTTCTCCAGTGAGTGCTCCCTTCTCATTTGGTGGCCAAAGTACCTGAGCTTCAGCTTCAGTAGTTGGCCTTCCAGGGAACAGTCAGGGTTGATTTCCTTTAGGATTTACTGATCTGATCTCCTTGCAGTCCAAAGGACTCTCAAGAGTCTTCTCCAGCACCATAATTTAAAATTCTTCAGTGCTCAGCCTTCCTTATGGTCCAGCTCTCACAGCCATACTTTACTACTGGGAATACCCCATTGCTTTGAGCATATGGACTTTTGTTGGCTGGGTGATGTCCCTACTTTTTATTATGCTGATTAGGTTTGCCATCGCTTTCCTCCCAAGGAGCAGGCATCTTTTAATTTCATGTCTGCGGTGGTCTCGGATCCCAGGAATGTGAATTCTATCATTGCTTCCATGACTTCCCCTTCTGTTTGCCAAGGAGTGATGGGGCTGGATGCCATGAGTTTAGTTTTTTTGATGTTGAGTTTCAAGCCAACTTTTGCACTCTCCTCTTTCACCCTCTGCAAGAGCCTCTTTAGAGTTAGGACTTTTGTCCAATAATCAAGAATATTCAGGGTAATGGATCTTGCTTTTCTGGAAAGAAGAGATTGCTTCTTTTAGTTTAAAAGAACTTTATTACTAAAGGAAAAAGGGAAACGGGATTAGCTACAAAATAAACAAAACATGCTTCCTAAGCAGCATTGTGCTGCGTCTGCACACTAAGACATCCTACTAGAGAGTGAGAGAGAGAACAATGGAGGATCTCTCCTTCTTCTTGACCCCTGAAAGGAAACACCTGATATCAGTAACCAATTAGCACAATAGTAGACCTTTAGGTTTCCCGGGCTTAGAGTTAATTGGTCAGCCACCAGGTATCACTTCCAGGCTAACAAAGGTAAACAAACAAGTTGCATAGGTTAACCCTATAATGACTGAATTTCTCAGGCCTTGTGTTACATACTCATTTCTCCAACATTTAGGTCCTGTTCATTTTCTGCTATTAGAGTGGTATTGTCTGCATTTCTGAGGTTGTTGATGTTTTCCCCAGCAATCTTAATTCCAGCTTGTGATTCTTCCAGGCTGGTATTTTGCATGATTTACTCTGCATATAAATTAAACAAGCAGGGTGACAATATACATCCTTGTTGTACTCCTTTTCCTATGCTAAACCAATCAGTTGTTCCATATCTGGTTTTAACTGTCGCTTCTTGACCCTTGTACAGGTTTCTCAGGAGACATGTGAGGTGGTCTGGTACTCTCATCTCTTTAAGGACTTGCCATAGTTTGTTGTGATCCACACAATCAAAGGCTTTAGCATAGTCAATGAAGCAGAAGTAGATGTTTTTCTGGTACTCCTTTGCTTTCTCCATAATCCAGTGAACGTTGGCAATTGGATCTCTAGTTCCTCTACCTCTTCGAAACCCAGCTTGTTTCGTGCCAGTTTGGTGTAGTGATTAAGTGCGCGGACTCTAATCTGGGAGAACCGGGTTTGATTCCCCACTCCTCCACTTGCACCTGGCTGGATGACCTTGGGCAAGCCATAGCTCTGGACCAGCTGTTCCCTCAAGGACAGCTTGGGAAAGAGCTCTCTCAGCCCCACCTACCTCACAGGGTGTCTGTTGTGGGGAGGGGAAGGGAAAAGGAGTTTGTAAGCCGCTCTGAGTCTCCCTTGGGGAGTGGAGGGCGGGGTATAAATCCAATCTCTTCTTCTTCTTCTTCTTCTTCTGGCAGTTCTCTAGCCACATACTGCTGAAGCCTAGCTTGTGGGACCTTGAGCCTGACCTTGCTAGCGTGTGAAATGAGCGCAACTGTGAGCTAGTTTGGACATTCCTTGGCACTGCCCTTCTTTGGGATTGGAATGTAAACTGACCTTTTCCAATCCCGTGGCCACTGTTGCGTTTTCCAAATTTGCTGGCATATGGAGTGCAGCACTTTAACAGCATCATCTTTTAGGACTTTGAATAGCTCAGCTGGGATAACGTCATCTCTGCTAGCCTTGTTGTTAGTAATGCTTTCTAAGGCCCATTTGACCTCGCGCTCCAGGATGTCCGGCTCGAGGCTATGGTGGGGTACTGAACAGCTCCTCTAGGAACACGCAGAAACACTGGAAATGGTCATGCCAGAGTCCCATATTTGTCTGTATGTTTTTAAGATGTATCAACATAAATGGATCTTCCTTTCAGTAACTGTGATTCATCAAAGTGGCGTTCCTGTATATAGAAATGAAAACACTATATACAGTTTGGAACGATGTGCAATTTTGTTTGAAGTGTATGAGGCAAGGAGTTGGTTTGAAAGGATTGGAGTTTCCGCATTGCCCAGTCTGTGCTGTGTAAATCCATTCCTCCTTCATGATAGCAGGTGCCGTTTCAAACAAGTTCCTGAGCAAGCAGTGGTGACTCTGGGAAAGAGAGGAAACATTGGGGCAGGGCTGGCAGCAGCATATCCTAAGGCAGGTCAGCTGCCAGGGCTTGTGGCAGGGCCCTCTGCTGTCATCCCCACTCCCCATCACTTATTTGCTAGAGCGCTAGTGTGCTTGTAGCTATAAGCACTGCTCAGTGCCACTAGAAGAAGAAGGGATTGGATTTATACCCCACCCATCACTTGGGGTCTCAGAGCAGCTAACAATCTCCTTTCCCCTCCCTACAATAGGCACCCTGTGAGGTAGGTGGGGCTGAGAGAGCTCTTTCAAGGACTGCCCTTGAGAGAACAGCTCTGAAAGAACTCGTAACTGACCCAAGGTCACACCAGGAGCTGCATGTGGAGGAGTGGGGAATCAAACCTAGTTTCCCCAGGTTAGCATCCACGCACTTAACCACTACACCAAACTGGCTCTAGGAAAATGGCTTCAGGCAATGGTGGGTATGGCCAGTAGGAGAGCTCACAAGCTGGCAAGGGAAGGGCAGGCAGGCACCTGGGGGGAGGGAAGGAGGGCATGTATGGAGGTCCGGTGGAAGGGAGAAGAGGGGAGGGGGCCCTGGGAACTCTGCCCCAGGGCTCCTCAAAATCTGGAGCTGGCCCTGCATTGAAGAGAGGTTGTGCTAATCAAATCCTAGAAGATACTGAAGTTAGAAACACTTGGTCATATTACCTTTTGTGTAATTGGAGAGCTAGATCCAAACAGGAAAAAGGGGTGGAAGTAGTCATGCTGGCCACATGACCATGGAAACATCTTCGGACAGCGCTGGCTCTTCGGCTTGGAAACGGAGATGAGCACCGCCCCCTAGGGTCGGATTCGACTGGCTTTCGAGCAAGGGAAACCTTTACCTTTATGTTCCCCTTAGAACTCTTTTTTTAAAAATCAAAGCATTAAACCTATATGCAGCACCAGGAAAAATCACTGTAGTCAGAAAACCATGGGTACTCCGGCTTCTATTGAGGATCTGCATACTGGTGAGACAGTGTTCCATCAACAATGTAGTGTGAACCTCAAAAGTGGGAAACAATTCCACGTTGGATCAGGACTGACAATCTCAACCAAAAAGTGAAAGTTACCAAAGGGCTGGCCAGAACATGCAGAAATGAAGATCTTCCCAAACATGATGAAATGCTTGCAGAGAATAACGAAGAATGGATGTCTGTCTGTGGATGATACATCTCTATCAGCCTCATTAGTCTCCTGATGTAAAGATCTGGAAGGAAATCGGAAGCGGTCATGGCTTGTTAGTACTGTACAGGTTTTGCATTGGTAAAGTGCCAGATTTACTCCTTGGCATATCCCATTAAAAGGATCTCGGGTTACAAATGAGTTGGGAAAGAGCTGCTGCACTGGCCTTGAAGAACTGCTTCCAGGCAGAATACTTGTGTGGCCCAATAGCATGAGGCAGTGCAAGGTGTCTTCTTACCTTGCTGCAACCTGAGATGCATTAATTGGAGGAGCTGAGGGTTGAATCTGGGCTTTTGTGCATGCACTAATTTAAGCCAGGACTTTGTCTGTAGATGTAGTTCAGCTATTTTCAGTGCCAGATCTCAGCCTTGGAGTCCAGTGGCACCTTTAAGACCAACAAAGTTTAATTCTGGGTATCAGCTGTTGTGTGTATGCTCACTTTTTCAGGTACAGATGTGTGTCTGGACACAAAAGCTGATACCCAGAATTAGACGTTATTGTTGGTCTCAAAGGTGCCCCTGGACGCAAACTTTGTTCCACTGCTTCAGACCAAACTTTGTTCCATTGCTTCAACCCGCCTGAATCTCAGCCTTGGAAGACATGAAGGATAGCAAGAGCCTCTGAATATATGCATAGTGGTTCTTAGAAAAAGTGGGGTTTTCCAAGCAGGCTTCACTTTCACTTCCTCACTTCTCTCCTTAGAAATTAAGCATTGCTTAAGCAGAATTTCCCTGGGACTCATCCAAAGTGGACCATGGATCGCAGCCAACTATCGCATTCCAAGAGATAGTTGAAACCTGCAGGACTTGTATTTAAAGTGGCAAACCACAGCACTTTGATGCTGTGCCTCTGCTAACAGTTCAAAGTGCAGTCTTCTGACTATGACAGGATCCTCTAATTGTTGCCCAGATGGAACGCTTCATGCTCCTGTAATTGCTGCTTTCTACCCAGATAGTCTTTTTAAATATGATGGGGAAAGACGTTGTGTGAAAATACCTGTTGATAAATGATCATTCACAAAAATTCTTACAGTAAATTGGGGCTGCCTAAGGTTGCCGGGTCTCACCTGGTCACTTGTGGAGGGTGGCGGGGTTGCCAGATCCAGGCTGGGAAACTCCTGGAGATTTGGGGATGGAGCCTGGGGAGGACAGGGACCTCAGTAGGGTACAGTGCCATACGGCCAGTCCTCCAAAATATCCATTTTCTCCAGGGCAACTGATCTCTGTAGTCTGGAGATGACCTGTAATTCCAGGGGACCCCCAGGTTCCACCTGGAGGCTGGCATCCCTAGCTGGTTGCTGGGGGGGGAGGGATCACCCAGTGCCATTTTCAGGGTCAGTTTTTTAGCAGCTCAGTCACAAAATCTGAAATATCACAAACCGCAATTTTTTTTTCAAATTGGTACAGCTCAGTTGTACTCCTCTGCATTCCCCCCCTGAAATTTGGCCTATTTATGCTGTTCACAGGTTACATTCTCCGCACCAAATTTCATAACAGTGAGAGATGAATTCTATGAAAATGGAGGTCTCGGGTTGTATAATGCTGAAAAGCAGACTGTGAAAAGTGGTGCCATATGATCCTCCTAAAGCTTTGCAGATTTCTTTTCTTTTTTGGATGCCTACTAAATGAGGACAACTTCTCTGCCAGAAATCATCCATCAAGGGATATTATTGCGCAAAATAATAATATTTGTCTTTTGGCTAGCTGTCGAAATGTGAAATTTAGCAGCGCAAAGGTAGGTGGATGTTGTTCATTATAAATGAGGCAACACCTCCACCCTCTCCCATTACTGGATGAAATAAAACATCCTTTATTCATTTAGCATAGTTACATTTCAGCCCGGTGGGAATCCGAAGCAGCCTACATCATTCTCCTGGCCTCCATTTTATCCTCCTGACAACCCTGCGAGATAGGTCAGGTGGAGTGTATGGCTAGCTCAGAAGACACCCAGCAGGTTTCCATGGCAGAGGGTGGATTCGAACCTGGCTCTCTCAGTCTGACATTAACCATGACTTCACACGAGCTGTCTTGAATACTTGTCTAGCACATCTTTGTGATAGTCTCACTGCTCTTTCCAAAGTTACTTTTAAGAGTGTGGGAGTTCTTTATTTAGGCATTTGTATCCCACATACAGAAGGGAGCCCAAAGTGCTTACAACATCATTTTCTTCTCCACTGTATCCTCACAACAGCCCTGAGAGGTAAGTTAGCTTGAGAGAGTGTGCATTCAGTGAATTCATGATAAATTTCCCCATTTTTTTTGGCTGGGTTTCCTCATTTTCAGTACTTTTTTTATTCACTTAGCACGTTTCCCAGATGTTCAGAACATCCTGCTGGGATTTTCTACTCAAAATCACCAGTCTGGAGGCTAATGGAGTGTTTTTTTTCTCTCTCTCAGAGGCGTTAATCCTTTTCTGCGCGTGTCCCTCTCCCAGATAAAAGCTAAGACCTATGGAGCAGATGCCCATCAGTGGCTATTGGCCACAAGGTATTTATTACTTTATGTATTGCTGCCTTTTAGAAGTGGTATGTGTATATCCTTTTTTAAAAAGCATTTCCTTTCATGAGTTTGTTCTCTTTTTTATTATTTAATTGCTCGGGTGTTTCTTTCCTTCACAGCAGGCGTGGTAAACAACTCCCCCCCCCCCACAAAAATTCTGTTTCTGCACTCAGACTCCTCTGCCATGTTTTTTTTGAAATCACGTTCTTGCTCCAAGGATATCAGTGCTTTTGTGAAAGTATCCATGTTTGAGGGAACCTTTTTGGGTCTCTTTTGTGATTCTTAGCACAGACGTATCCTACCTGGGGCTTCCCTCCCTCGTATGTAGAAACCCCAGCACTGTAGTTGATCTCGTTTCACTGCTTTACTGACTGGCCAACAAAAGAACTGTGGGAGGTAAGAACAGTTGAGACCCAGCCCTCCCCCTCCCCCTTCAGGATTCTATAAATTCTCAGCTACAGCTTGAATAGGATAATTTCCCCCCTCCACCCATCTTTACTGAGTCTCACCAGGGTTGCCAACTGCTGGTTGGGACATTCCTGGCAATTTGGGATTCGACCCTGAAGAAAGCAGGGTTTAGGGAGGGCAGGAGGGACCTCAGAGGGGTATAATACCATAGATGCCGTGCTCCAAAACAGCCATTTTTCTCCAAGGGAATTGATCTCTGTAGCTTGGAGAACAGCTGTAATTCCAGGAGATCTCCAGGCCCCATCTGGAGGTTGGCAAGCCAAGCTTCTCAACAAGGGCCTATTCAGTCCTCAACAGGGAAGTTTCGGGGGGAGTCTTCCCTTCAGGGTAATTTAAAAGGTCATATTTTTCTGCATACGTGGGGAATGGTCCTTTCAGTATATTGAAATCCCAAATGCATTGATGAGTGGCCTGGTTTGGCTGTAAAATAGTCCACAAACTACTCCCGTCCAGTGCATCTACAAACCTATGGTTTCCAACTCCAGGTTGAGGAAATTCTGGGAGATTTGGGAGTGGAGCCTGAGGAGGGTGGGGTTTGGGGGAAGGAGGGACCTAAGCAAGGCATAATGCCATGGACTCCACTTTCCAAAGCAGCCGTTGACCTGATCTCTGTAGTTTGAAGCTCAGTTGTAATTCCAGGAAATCTCCAGATCCCACCCGTAGGTTGGCAACCCTAAAAATTCATATTCAATGTCCTAGTTTTGCAGGAAGGCAAGCTGATTTCCATGGGAACCTAACCTAACATAAGAGAAGCCAATGTTGGATCAGGCCAGTGGCCCATCCAGTCCAACACTCTGGTGAAGTTCACACTACACCTTTAAAAACGGTACTGAACCAGCTTGGAATACACCGGTACAGTGATGGTCATTTCACAGAGCCCCTACCTTTCTGGAGCCATCTTCGAAGCGGTTCTTCATTTATAGGTAGGATTTTTTTGCTCCAGTGTGCATCACTTTGCACTTGGTCACATTGAACCCCATTTGCCACACATTGATGCCCACTCGCCCATCCTCAACAGATCCCTTTGGAGTGCCTCACAATCCTCCCTGGTAATCTTAATGAGTTCCTGCTGGGCTTTTTCTACAAAAAGAGCCCTGGTCACAAGTATCAGATGCCAACATCTGTTGAACTAACACATTGGATGACAGCTTTATACGTAAACTAGGAATAAGGCCCATTGTGAAAATAAATACAACAGGCTCTAGAAAGAGGCTGTGGGCAAGTGTCCTGGCCTTGGGCACTCAGCGTCAATTTGTTATGTCAGCCCCTCCCAACAGGAATTCAACTGGTGTGGCCGGCTGCCCACGGCCCACCCGGTGAAGGCCCAGGCGGATCAGGGAGGCCAGCTGCGGCCCTCCCACCCACCCCTGAGCGAGCAGTCACCAGTTGCAGCTGGCTGCCTGCAGCCCACCTGGCCAGCCGTGGCCCCCTCCAATGAGCAGCTCCCGAGTGTGGCTGGCTGCCCGCAGCCCACATGGCAAAGGCCAAGGCAGGCCAGCAAGGCCAGCTGCGTCCCACCCACCCACCAAGCGAGCAGCTACCAGGTGCAGCCGGCTGCCCGGAGCCCAGCCAGCCAGCCGCGGCTCTCCTCCCTAACAAGCAGCCACTAGGTGCAGCCGGCTGCCAGCGGCCCACCCAGCAAAGGCCCAGGCGGGCCAGTGAGATTAGCCGCAGCCCTCCCCCCCCAGTGAGCAGCTCCCAGGTGCAACTGGCTGCCTGCAGCCTGTCCAGCAAAGGCCCAGGCGGGCCAGTGAGGCTAGCCACGGCCCTCCCCCCCGAGCAAGGACCCCACCTGGCAATGGGCAGAGAAGATTGGACCCAGCACCCAGTCCATCCCCTTCGCCGGCTCCCTCCAGACTGAGGCCGAGACACTGGCCGGCGGTTCTGTGGGTGGGACTGAGGCAGTGCAGCAAGGAAATGCAGCCAGTGAGTGGCCAGGGATCCCTTTTGAGTGGCAGTTCCTGCAGCCAACTGATTTTGGCACCCCATGGAACATTGCCACCCCAGCTGCCTTTTATATATAAGGAAAAATATCTTAATTCAAAATGAACCTACTGCATTTCTAAACTGTAGACTGATATTCGTCCTCAACAAAATAGCATTTAGGGAAAAAGAAATGTAGTCAAATGTCTACGAGAAAGAATAATGTAAGTAGCACTCTTGAGCCATATGAACTTTGTCAGTTTAATAACAGTAACAGCATTTGTTTACTTTCTAATGACACTTTGCAGGTACAGTTTGAAAGTTTTTGGCAGGAAAATAGGTAGAGAACTCCAGTTGCTAATAAAATTGAATGTATTTTTCCCCCTCTGGTGTGTTGCCATATTTATTCCCTGCAAAAAGTGATCTGTTTTGTATCTGTCATGCCGAATTATGTTAGGCCTGAGCCTTTAATATACTTGCATGTGTCTTATTGAGCGCTCCTGACCCGCCCACAGGGACCACACAAGCCTTCTTCAGAGTTAATGCTGTCAAAGCAAATGCGGGGAAGTCCCTCGATTTGCCACTAGGTGGTGCAGTCTGTCAACACAAAAAACTTTGCTCGTCTTCAGACTTCTTACATTCCAGTAAATTTCCATAGACTTTTGCATTCAATAATATGGGCGGAGCTGGCATTTTTCACAAAATGGGTGTTCCTCCTACATCGAACATCGCTAAAGCAGGATTATTCTTGGGCGTGTACTGGGATGATAGAGTGTAGCGGCTAAGAGACTGGGGGCCAAACAACATTTGCTTTTTGAAAGTGTTGGATCCATGTTCTCCAGACTTAGCTTGGGTTCCCTGCAGCCACGCATCAGAAGCTAGGAATGGCTAGTAAAAAAAATACAGCAGAACCTATTTGGGACTGGAATGCTGCCGTGGTTGGGGGGGGGCTCCTGCCTCCCCCTCCATCTGCTTTCTGTGTTGAAACAGCCGGGGGGTGGGGGGATTTCCCTGTTTTTGCTGCTCCCTAGGTTTAAAGCTAAGGGGCCGCGGTGGCTCAGAGGTTAAGAGCTGCAGACCGGAAGATCGGTAGTTCAAGACCCCAGTGCCGCGTGTCAGAGTGAGCTCCTGTCTCTGGCCCCAGCTCCTGCCAACCTAGCAGTTTGAAAGCAAGAAATTACAAGTAGATAAATAAATACCACTTTGGTGGGAAGGTAACAGCGTTCCATGCACCTCAGTGTCTAGTCATGCCGGTCACATGATCACAGAGAAGTTCGGACAGCGCTGGCTTTTCGGCTTGGAAACAGAGATGAGCACTGCTCCCTAGGGTCAGATTCGACTGGCTTTCGAGCAAGGGAAACCTTTACCTTTTTAGGTTCAGAGCTACAATGAACTCAAAAGGTGGCTTTAGACCGGCTGCTCTTTTTTAGCTTCCACCCCTGACCTACCTTACAGGACAGTTGTAAGGCCTGCATGAAGATGATGCCAATGAAGGACGGAACAAATTATAGGTAAATGAAAATATTACTGGTGACGTTAGGCAAGATTAAAACACATACTGCAAAATGAAGTTAACAACAAAACACCCTTCTGAATACTCATTAACAAAAATTCAGAGTACGTGAGGATGTGGGGGGTGAAAGAAGAATGCTTGAATGCTGGATAGCAATGCGGTGGGCCAATATCTCCCTTCCATCGGGGTATTCTCGCAAGGAGGGTTTTTCCCCCTCTTAGCATGAGGCAAAGGATATCTAAGGTGCTCTAAAAATGAGGCACACATTGAAGAATATAGTGGTCTTTTACTGCTTTCCACATTATTGAATTCTTTATTAAAATTTAAATTAATTATCTGAGTCAGTGGCTGAGGTTTAAATACTGCTTTGGTAATATAATTCTGCGACCTTGGACAAACTGATTCTCTCTCTCTCTCATAGTTCACGCATCATGTCCCCATTGATTGCCAAACCACAGTCTGGAGAACACGGCATGTGCCACAGGCCTTGCCTAGGCCTTCTTGCTTTATGCACAGATTTCACCTCCTCTCCATGATTTACTAGCACTGTAATTTGGCATGGCATCTGGACTGGTAGGGCTGCAAACCTCCAGGTGGTGGCTGGAGATCTGCTATTACAACTCACCTCCAGGTGACAGAGATCAGTTCACCTGGAGAAAATGGCCGCTTTGGAAGGTGGTCTGTATGGCATTATACTCTACTGAAGTCCCTCCCCAAACCCTGCCCTTCTCAGGCTCTACCCCCAAAATCTCCAGGTATTTTCCAAGCCCGAGCTGGTAACCCTATGGATTGGGCAAACAAATTTCCTTTTCTTCCCATGCCCCCCACGTCCCCTTCTCTGCCCTGCTGTGCAGAGAGCACTGCAACCGGCAAAAGGGGTTGATATTGCTGTCTGAGCTGGTTGTTTTGCTTGTGTATTGTGACAATTTTATTATGATGACTATATTTTACCTGTTTAAAGGTTGTAAATCACCCAGGGCCTGCTTGCGGGGTTGGGCCATTCGTCAGTTTTAACAACAACAACAACAACCACCAGGACTGCCTCTGAAAAATGGTTTGCAAACCTGCTTCAAAGCATAGATCCAAATCATGCTTTGGAGGGCGTTTGCCCCTGGTTAGTAGGAACTGCAGTTTGCCTGATTCAGACATGACAGCAAACTATGGGTTGAGCAAACGGGTCAGGGAGAGAACTGGCTGAGAAGAGGGAGGAGTGAGCTTGTGAGCCCAGAACATATTGTGATTGGATGGTGATACCTGAACTGGGTCTTCCGGTCTCCCTCTCAAAAAAAATGAAAAATACCGACTTAGTTCGCTCTCAGGCCCCAATCCTGCGCATGCTTGCTTAGGAAGAAGACCTCTTGAAATCAGTGAAAGAAGAAGATGATGAAGAAGACGACCAGTACAGGAGAAGGGCCTGTTTTACTATTTCTCCTCAGTTTTTTTCCCCAGAAAAAAATAACTGTCCCTAAACAGCTTTTATGTGGAAAATGTACAGGGATGTTTCACCCACCTTCCAGAAATAAAAAGTTTGGGTGTCGCAGTTTTCACCAGGAAAATGACCCAAGGAGGAAGTGGTAAATTCTCTTCTCCAATTCTCCCCTCCAGCACAGAGCTTTCCTCTTTAAACCATTACACCAGTGACTGTAATTTGTAATGGAAGAATAATCAAGGAATTAGACATCCTGTCAGTTCTACTACAAGAAGCCCTGTCTCTGTAAACTGCTAGGATGAGAGGCAGCCTGGGAATCGTACATAAATCACTTTGAGCTCTTCAGGCTGGGAGAGATGGATAATTAAAACTGGAAGTGACCAAATTGACAGGGCCCCTGTGAGGGTAAAATTCAGACTTTGAAGTGTACCCAACACCCAAGCTGTTTTGTTAGATCAGACCAAAGCCCATTTAGTCCAGCACTCGGTTTTCATCGGCAGATGTCTCTCTTTTTCTTTCTCAGAAACACTCATTCCCCGGGTAGAAGAGCATGTTAATGTCATCGTATGACTTCTGTTAGGTATTCCCGTTATGAAGCAATCACTGCCTCTTTCAGGCTTTTATAAATCAGGAATACAGCAGGGGAGGAGGAAGCATTGAAGCCTTATTTCTTTGTATCTGATGTTAAATTTTCAATAAAACCCTTTTTAAAATATGTACCCAGTGACAGCATTCCTTAAGAGGCTCTGTGTGTGTGTGTGTGGACTCCTGGAAACAATAGGAGTCAAGGATCCTAGACCACCACTAGCACTCCAATAAGAACTCTGGCAGGAAATTCAAACCCGCCAATAGGACTTTTGGGTGTGTCCTAGGGATTGTATAAAGTTGGCCCTCTTGGCCAGTATTGCATGCTTAGTTGTGTACCTAATAAAGAATGCTTATCGCTACGTTGTAGTACGGCTCTTCAATGCGACGAACCCAGTACACAGTACTTGAATGGCTCAATACGTTTCAGCTAGTGTCTTTTATAAAACATTGGGCGTGACAACTGCAAGGTGTTTGTCTGAGACGAGGAAGAGTAGACATTACCGAGTGAGGGTAATTGGTATAAGGCAGTCTGACATTGGTATAAGGCAGTTTCAAAACTCCATATATGTTCCTCCAGAGATGGACATGTCAGTGTCTGCGTGGTGTGTTCTTTCCATACCACAATACAGTGAAACCTGGGGGGATAGGAACAGAACATAGGGATGCCTGTTGAGGATCAAGGATGACACTTGACTGTTGACCGATCAGGGAAAGAGGAAGAACAAAGTCTTGAATCCAGTGGCACCTTTAAGACCAACAAAATGTTATTCAAGGTATAAGCTTCTGTGTGCACGCACACTTCTTCAGATACCTTTGTAGGGGTTGAAGCTGGCTCCTAGAATAGAGTACTAACTCTGGATTGTAGATAAGTGAGGCAGAAGACTAAGGGCTCCTTCACCACACAGCCTGCTTTTTTGGCTTAAGGTCTAACAGCTCACTGTATTTTGGCTTTCCCAAATTAGGATTGGCTTCTAGTCATGATGGATCTCAACTTGGTGCATCTTTTACAAGGTGGATCTTGCTTGTTGCATCATTCTGCCTGTGGCACACAAGACTCTGGCTGGTCAGATTTAATCTTGCAGAAGAATCGTGTGTGGCATAGATGTACATTAACACGTCCAGGATTCTGCAGTACAAGGAGGAGATTAATCGAGTAATCTTAAACAGGTCTACTCTGAATCCTACTCAAATCTATTCATTGGGGCTTACTCCCAGGAAATTGTTCCTCCCTTTTCCCTGAAGGAATTTTTTCGAAGGGTTGCACTATAAACCATCCTAATGACTGTATAAACCAGGAGCCTGTAATTTTGCACTAAAAATTTACCAAATTGCGTTTACGAAAAATGCTAGGTTCTGCATAGATTCAGGTGGGTAGCCATGCTGGTCTCACAAAAAAAAGAACAAAGTTTGTGTCTGGTGGCGCCTCGAAGACCAACAAAGTTTAATTCTGGGTATAAGCTTTTTTGTGGATGCCCACTTCTTAAAGGTGCCACTGGACTAAAACTTTGTTCTATAGGTTCTGCATAGTTTGTGGCCCATCACACTAAAGAAAGCCATATATTGTGGCTTCCCAGACATCAAAAAAAGGTGATTTATCAATCTTGCAGTGAGCTGTCATACGTGGCTGGCTGGCTACATTCAAGAAGGTGAGTCAAAGTTATGCAGAACTGCATGATGAAAATTAAATACATTTGTGTAAATGGGCTTCATCCTTCCGCTTGCTTTTAGTTGCGATTCTGTTTGGGGGAGGGGGAGGATGCATTTAAGAATGTGGAAACAAATTAGTACATTTTTAATGAAGCACTTAAAAGCTCTCCATTACCATGGATTCCCAGTTTGAAAATTCTAAAATAATATTGATTGTGGAAAAAAATTGTTGTAAGTCTGAAGTGGCAAAGACATATCTGAGGCAAGAAAGCAAGAAGGAGCCCCTCCTTTTTTGACTCGCCTGGTCTCAGGAAGCCAAACCATACATGGCGTGTGATGGGGGAAGATCACCAGAAACTCCTTAATAGTAGGGATGCCAGCTTCGAGGCAGGACCTGGGGATCCCCGGAATTACAGCTCACCTCCAGACTACAGAAATCACTTCCCCTGGAGAAAATGGATGCTTTGGAGCAGGGGTGTCAAACATGTGGCCTTGGGGGCCAGATCAGGCCCTCAGAGGGCCCCAATCTGGCCCCCAAGGCCCTGGCTGTTTTCTACTTCCTGTTCCAGTTCTCTTGCTGATGCCACATCACAGCTTGCTTTGCCAGTCTCTCTCAATCGCACAGGAGAGATAGACTGGCAACCCTCTCCCGTATGATTGAGAGTGTCTGGTAAAGAACTGTCTGTGGCCTTTATAAAGTTTATATCTCCGCTACCTGGCTTTACATTTTATGACACACATGACCCGGCCCAACAAGGTCCCATTTATGTCAGATCCGGCCCTCATAACAAATGAGTTCAACACCCGTGCTTTGGAGGGTGGTCTCTATGGCATTGTACCCCACTGAGGTCCCCGTCCTCCCCAGACTCCATCTCCAAATCTCCAGGAGTTTCCCAGCCTGGATCTGGCAGCCCTCCCCCCCCATCCCCCATTAGTGTCCAAAGGGATCTGACAACCCTATTTAATAATGATGCTGCCATGATTTGCAAATGACATGGCCAAGTCATGAATTGAACTGTTCCCATCTCACAATTTCCAGATACTATTCTGGGGAGAGTTCTGTTGTCCAAAGAAGTTCTCATAATTTTTCATTTGAGCACACTGCATGGTTATGTTCTGTTGTTATACCTGCATCGTGTGCATTCCTTAGTCTGCATTCTCCAAAGGGAAGATGCTGTCTTGGCTCATGTTTGCAGACTGTTGAAATTGGCTGGGGGACAGGAAAGGAATGTGTGTACTGGACCGTGGCTCCAGTGTCCAGCCTCTGGACTGAGTCTGTTGTCTAATTTGGGAAATCTCACCATGACCTTCATGTCCTGTATTGCCTCAGAAAATACACCCACAAGCCTGCTGAATGCTCAAGCCACCTCGCCCCCATGACAAGAGTACTTTACTTCATCACTGGCCAGAAGGATAAATGTCCAAAGATCTCTTGGAGATCCAGGACTACATATTTAACCTAAGGCCTCTCGTGTCTGCTAGGAGACAATGTACTCCATGTGTCAAAATATTAGTTTAGCCTGGTAAGGATGGAAGTACAGTGTGGGTTTTATCTATTCCATGTGTTTTTTTTATTTCATGTGCTCATAGCCCACCTTTCTAACTGGGAGTCAAGGTAGATTGGTGGTGGGAAGCGCCTGTCGAGTCACAGCCGACGTATAGCAACTCTGTAGGGTTTTCAAAGCCAGAGACTAATAGAGGTGGTTTGACATTGCCTGCCTGTGCATAACGACTCTGGACTTCCTCGGTGGTCTCCCATCCAAGAACTAACCACGGCCGATGCTGCTCAGCTTCCGAGATTTGATGAGATCAAGCTTGCCCTGGGCCATCCAGGTCAGGCCAAGGTAGAATATAGAGTAACGAAACAAGGGAAATATATGCATACAGCAAACGGCATCTAGTGAAAAGCACAATAGGACTAGGAATACAAAATGCAGTGACAGTGCGGGCAACAGTGAGAGCTGCGTGGTGATCTTCGATACAGCATTGGCTGTAAACAACAGAGCCTGCTGGGAGATGTAGTAATAATATAGGACAGAAAACAGGAAGTAGAAGCGTGGAGTTCTGGCCCGGATCGGACCACTGGGGGGAACCCCGCCCCCAAAGTGCTGGGATCGTGGAGACATGCCCAGCGTGATGATGTCACCTGGAGGTGATGTCATCACGCCGGGCATGTTGTGTGTGGGGGGACACTCTGTCATTCAAGGGAAAACTCTGTTTTCCCCTCGAATGATAGTGGTCCCGGCCCCAATGTGCCCGACATGATGATGTCACTTCCGGGTTTTGGGGCAATATTCTATGGTAAAATTGGGATCAACCCATAGACCTGGGGAATGGCAACCCTACTGCAGCAGCCTTCTGCTTGTGGAATCCAGAGTCGCTCTCTGCATCTTGAAGATGTGCTGGGCAAGCAATAGGTAGTGGCTCTGTGCCAGGCTGAATGACAATCTGCCATTCTCCGCCTTCTGTGTCAATCATGCCACTTTCCTGGGAATATTTATTTTTTCTTCATGAACTCTCTTTACCCTCATGAATCATTTCTGTCGAATCCAAACTTTTTTTTTTTTTGGTATTATTTATATATTCTTAAGAAAAGAAGCCAACCTTTCATAAGCTGGGTTTCACTGAGATGTTTTTATAATTGTATTTTTGTTTCCAACCAGGTTGAACAGAACAAGGAAATGGAACGACTTTCCCCAGGAGGCAGTTGACTAGCCAAGGGGAACTTCAGAGAAGGGAAGCTGGCAACTTGCAGTACTGCCAGTCGCACCATTAATGCTAAAGTGGAAGCAGAAATCAGCAAGGACAGCAAGCCGGGATGGGCCAAAGATTTGGGGTGCCTTAGGTTAGGGTGCCAAAGACACACACACATACACACTGACACACGGTGGGAGGAATCTGTTGTCCACCTCATCCCTGGCAGGTGGTCCAGACAAGGCACACCCTCCTCCCCCACTGCCCCATTCCCAGAACCCACCATGGCCCTCTCCACTACGCCTCCACACCTCATCCGGAAGCTGCTGCCTACCTCCTTACCCCCCGTCAGCCAGGGCCAACTTATACAGTAGGCACAGTGCCTAGGGCCCACAATACTTTTAGGGGCCCACAAAAATGTTTTAGTTTCTTTTAAAATCAGAAGAAAAATCCCAAACTGTCAGGGTGAAAGAAAATGTTTTAATTTCCCCCCCTCACATATGAAAAAGAAGAAAAAAAGTTTAGGGCCCACCAACATCTATTGCATAACAAAACATTGGTTAACCTGGGCCGAACCACTGTGTGACATAACGGTCTCAAGCACTCCGAAATCAGCATACTTCTAAAATATCCCCATCTGTTGTCTAGTACATTTTCAGTCTGCCCTTCCTCCATGTGGCTCAGAAAAGTGTGGGACTTCCTTCTTCCTTTTATCCTCATAGGTACTGTGTGAGAGAGTTAGTCAGAGAGTGCGACTGGCCCAAAGTCACCCAGCAAGAGCCGCATCCCACATTACTCTTTTTTTCCTACATGGAAATAGGTAGGATGATGTGAATGTTAGATTCACTGGTATGGAATAGTCAGGAATATCCATTATGTAGCAGAGTGCATGAGGCTTATGTGCAGCAGCAGCTTCTCAGTACCATGGTGCTAGCAAAGTTACAGCATTACATGGAGCCTTTTGTTAGTTTCAAACTAATAAGAGTTCTTTATTAGGGAAGTCCATTCTAGATAGTATAGATGAGAGATAGGGTTAGAATCTAATCTAACTAGCTGGATGGATGCAGTTGCAGAATGCATGTCCTGCATCCATGGTGTCAAGGATGGAGAGTGTCCTCCTTCTTGGTGTGCGTGTGTGTGTGTGAGAGAGAGAGAAGGAAGGAAGGAAGGAAGTCTTGTCCCTAAGAACAGCATTCTTCTTCAAAAGGATAGTATCAGGTAGCAGGAAGAAGAAGAGGAGGAGGAGGAGGAGACTGGATTTATATCCTGCCCTTCACTACCCAAAGGAGTCTCAGAGTGACTTACAAACTCCTTTCCCTTCCCCTCCCCACTACAGACACCCTGTAGGTGGGGCTGAGAGAGCTCTGACAGAAACTGCTCTTTTTCTAGAACAGCTGGGCCAGAACTATGGCTTGCCCAAGGTCATCCAGCAGGTGCAAGTGGAGGAGTGGGGAATCAGACCTGGTTCTCCCAGATTAGAGTCCGCGCACTTAACCACTACACTCTGTATGTCCTGACCTCTCTATCTGTCTCTAAATCTATGGTGCCATCTCCAAAGTCTGAATGGGGAAACAGTGTACACTCCTTCACTTCCAACAGTGTATTCTCCATAATGTCAAACAGGGATGCAATTGATAGGGTTGTCAGCTCTGGGTTGGGAAATTCTTGGAGATTTGGTGGTGAGCCTGGGGGGGAGATTGTTGTGAGCCAGCCTGATCAATCTGAGTCCAGTGTGGCTGCAGACTCCTCCGGACTTGAGGAGCACTAAGCAGCCATCTTTGAACCAGTGAATTCAAGATTCGGGAGCCTCGAGATTCATTGCCAGCAGCTGATCTTGACGCACCCATGCACAGCTCCGAAGTAGCTGACGAACCACAACTGCAGGAAAGTAGCCCACCGGGTTCCCCCCCATTAATTGAACAGTGAAGGAGAAGTTCCGGCAAGAATTAAGGACATGCAGACAGAGTGCTCGCCTCTTGGCTCAGCGCCAGCTGCTTTAATGATAGCAGTTCTGAGTAAGTGCAGGAACATCTCCGAGCAGATGGCTGTAAATCAGGCTTGTTAAGGAATGCCTATATAATTCATACCTGGAGAACGGCAGATGTGGAAGCAACACATCACAATCCTCACTTGTTCAATCTAAGAGAATAGTTATCAAAACACAATTTCTTAAATTGTTATCTCGGTGGTACCTTCACGCCACAAAAATTACATCATATACACCCTTTGACATCCCCACTGTGCTGGAGGAGTTGTGGTGAAATTGGTTTGTGTAGGCACTGTAGGTGGGACTGTGGACATGTCAAGGCTTTTTGGCGACTGATAGCTAATCACATCTATAACATTACTGCTTTCCAACTACCACTTGACGCAGAATCCTTATTGTTAGGTACATGGCAATTTAGCCTTTCACCACTGCTTCATAAGGAACTGATTCTCCTTTTATGCGCAGCTGCCAGACTTTTAATTGCAAAATCCTGGAAAAATAATATCTGCCTTACACTATCAGCCTGGCTACATAAAGTCTGTGATTTCTGTCTGAGGGACAAACTTGCTGATTCTCTTCTTTCTAAGGCTACAGAATTGTTTGATTCAAAATTTACCTTGATCTGGTTCCCTTTCCTGGACTATTTATCTTCTAAACCGGAGTATCCTTCAATTTTGGATATTATAAATCTGTTGTATTGATGCATTTCATGGAATGCTTCATGTTAATAAAGTTCTTAGTCAAACTTTTTTATTAATATCACATCTACATTGTTTGGTATGTATTGTTTATCACGTGTACTAGCTAAGCTATATTTCTGATATTATATATACTTGCTTGTATTAAATAAAGATTAAACTTTTTAAAAAAAAATCACAACCCTGTGAACTTCTTAACTGCAACTCTGGACTCTGCCTGCCTCCTGTGACCTTCAGACTGACCCTTGACTCTGCTTTTCAGACCTACCAGGGGTCCGTTGGAGCAGGAGCACACAGGAGCGCAGCTCCGGTAGTGAGGAGCCCAGGGGGCGGGCACATGACCAAGCCCCGCCCCCTCCTTGGCTTCCCCAAGCAGTGCAGAGGCGCAGCGCCCCGGGGAATGCCCTGCTAGGGTCTTTATTGTTTTTAATGTTTTGTTTGAATATTGATAATTTTATCATTGTTCCTTTTATGACTGTGTGCTGCTTTTCCAGAGACTTGCTCAAGGTGGCATATAAATTTTCTAAGTATACCATTTTTTATCTGGGCACATGGCACACAAGTACTGGAGAAATTTCACCAACCCTTCAGCAGCTTCCACTCCATTAGTTTGGTGTAGTGGTGAGGAGTTGTACTCTAATCTGGGAGAACCGGGTTTGATTCCCCACTCCTTCACATGCAGCTGCTGGTGTGACCTTCGGCCAGTCACAAGTTCTCTCAGAGCTGTTCTCTCATGAGCAGTTCTCCAAAGACCTCTCTCAGCCCCACCTACCTCACAGGATCTCTTGTTCTGGGGAGGGGAAGGGGAAGGGACGGGTGGTGCACATGTCCTGGGTATCTCAAGTCTACTTGAAACCTGGTGGTTTCAAGGGAGCAAGAAGAGAATGAGGGTGTGTTCTTTACGCTTATTTTTATTGCACAAAGTATTGGATGGGGAAGGGAATGGAGTAAGAGCAGGTCAGTTTCACTCACCTGTGGAGTGGAGCCTGAGGGGTGGGTGTTGCCTTCTGACACACTTTTGGTATGTTAGGGGGTGTGGCATATGCAAATGAGTTATGCTAATGAGCTCCTGCACCCCTTTTTCTACGAAATGACCCCTTGACCTACCTGATCTTTGCCGATCAATGACCTCTGACTGCCTTGATTTTGCTGTCCTGAACAACCCAGGAACTCTGTCTGCTGCTAAACTGGTATTTGATCTCTGGACTGGACTCTTAACTATGATCTAGCTCTGTTGTCTTGCTCTACAATCTAGCTCTCTTGCCTTGCTCTGCCTGTATTCCGGGACAGAGCTCAGCACAGTTGTGATATCCACAGAGCCCACGCTCTAAGCAGCCATTTTCTCCAAGGGAACTGTTCCGTGCAGTATGGAGTTCAGTTGTGATTCTGGGAGATCTCCAGGCCCCGCCTGGAGGTTGAGAATTCTAGCGACTGGGTTCTTGACCAATGAACCTCACTGGCTGATGCTGTTGATCAGTCTCTTTATCACTTTTTCCTCATCCTATAGCTCAGGGTAGTGTATGCAGGTCACTGAGGCCAAGTTATCTGCAACTGTAGTGTTGCCTGGAGATTCTGGGGGTGGAGCCTAGAGAAGGTGGGGTTTGGGGAGGGGAGGGACTTCAGTGGAGTATAATGCCATAGAGGCCACCTTCCAAACTGGCCATTTTCTACAAAGAACTGATCTCTGTCTCTTGGAAATCAGTTGTAAAACTGGAAGATCTCCGGACCCCACTTGGAGGACTTATACCATAGCTAGTCCTTATTCAGGAGAACTGCGTCCAACCAGAATCAACAATAATGAACTAGCAATGTGGATGATTGTTCTAATATCGTATAGTCATCCACATTACTAGTTCATTATTGTTCATTCTGGTTGGACACAGTTCTCCAGAATAAGGACTTTCCTGACACTGCCTACCTAAGATCCGCTCACTAAAAATGGCAGAAATTGTACCTAGACACAATTTCAACAGGAAAGAAGAGAGTTTAAAAATAAATAGGGCATGGTTTCCAGTCCTGAAAAACACAAAAGGCTCTACATCTGAAAACAGCAATACAGATAAGATAAGAATTTCAACAGCCAATCCACATGCAAAAGAACCTCCTCAGGAAAGCTCCTCCATTAGCATGTCACAGCCTGGGAAATTCCTACAAGGTAATGACTCAGCTCTACCCCACCTTCCTGAGTAGATATAAATTGCCTGCCTACCATTTTTCTTCTCACATTGACACAGAGAGTACTCCATCTTTCTGTGTTATACCTCTGAGGATGCCAGTCACAGCTGCTGGTGAAACGTCAGGTACTGCAATGCCAAGACCACGGCCATGCAGCCCGGAAAATCTACAACAACTAATGTACCTAGAGTCTTCTGCATACAAATCACATACTCTGCCAGTGAGCCAGAACCTGTTGCCAGGACTCAGTCACATTCAGGCATGGAAGCACACAGGAATGTGTAGTGTTGGCCCTGCAATTAACAAGCAGTATGAACCTCTGGATTGGTCAACTTTGCTAGAAATACCAGGTACCTGTACTTATGACCTTGCTTGTCAACAGAGCAATCTTTTCTACTTCCTACATTCCAGCTTCCAGCTCTGGTCACTGGCTCAAGGTCAGATCCCAGTTCTAGCAATTAATAGAAGGGACCCTGCATGGAGAAAAAACAACACACATGCACATCCTGGTTCTGGCTTTCAGCCACACATAGACCTAGCCCTGCCCTACCCTGACAGCACAATCCATTTTCATGCCACAAGTCTATGACTCAGAATGCTGACTCACGCAGTAGCTGCCCAGTCTATGTTCTTGCTCCATGAAGAATTGTCAGCACACTTCAGAGGTTACAATCAAGTTTTGCTTTCCTACATACAGCTTGTCTCCCTGTTAAGCAAACAAATGTTCCTTATTACAATTACGGCAGGAATTAAATTGTCACCAAATTTCATCTAAAGCGAAAAACGGAGGCGGATTTGGAGCTTTCAGCTCTGCCAAAAGAGTTTCAATAAGACTGGCAAAACAGTTCAAGGGAAAAGGTTGCACATTAGATAACCACTGAATTCTGCCACATTTGGAGGCTCCTGCTCAGGGAAAGCATTTTAAGACAGCTTAATTTTCTCTTCTTTTCTTTTCTTTGGTGTATTGTTATTTATAATATTTATATCCTCTGTTCCTTGCAGACCATCCCTGCAACACTCAGATCCTACGACGTTCTTTTCTGCTGGATAAACAAGAAAAAATAATTTCAGGATTGTTCGAAACAGTTCAGCAAAAAATAAATAAATTCATTGCTATTCTTTAAAAATAAGTTTTGTTTCCTCTTGGCAATGCATCACCAATTACGTGTTTCCCTTGAGTTAACTCCTCACAAAAACACATTTCCCCCCCAATGAAATGTCTGTTTACGCTTGATGAATGAAGTACTGCAGTGTACACACTGGAGGACTGTAGAGGCTTGTTCATCAGGTATATTTCAAAATGTTTTCTTTGGAACTGCTTGACAACTCCACCGATTTAGTTGGAGCTATTATCTTCTGAGAGACTTCTTCATTTCTGACCTCGAACATACATTCCTTCTGTTGGGCTTCAGAACACATTGAGAATAGTTGGGGGTGGGTGTCTTACACATGGGTTATTTGCCCTGCCTTGGATACTGCTGGGAAGCAGGTTCCCCCACTCTTCAATACATCATGGTGTATTTGTGAATCTTGGTGTTGGAGACCCCCAGACTTCAGTTCAGAGGGACTTCAACACACATAAGAACACTCCCTTTGGTAGGGTTGCCAACTCTGGGTTGGAAAATTCCTGGAAATTTGGGGGCAGAGTCTGGAGAAGGGTGGGATTTGGGGAGGGCTGTGACCTCAGTGGGTTATAATTGCATAGAGTCCACCATCAAAAGCTTCAATTTCCTCCTGGTTAACTGGTTTCTGTAGTCTGGAGCCCAGTTGTAACTCCAGGAGATCTCCAGGCAACCTTGCCCTCTGGCCCTCCTCAGAACTAATTTTTCCCCAATGGGGACCCAAAGTGGTTTACACTGTTGTCTGTATTTTATCCTCACAACAACCAAGACTTAGATTATTTTAAGGGTGTGATTGGCCCATGATCATCCAGCAAGCTTCCATGGCGAAGCCCAGATTTGAATCTGGGCTTCCCAGTCTCTACTCCGATGTTCAAATCACTACACCACCCTGGCTCTTGACGCTGGTGATTTTGGTGAATAGAATGCACTTCTGTGCTACCATTCCATCAGCTGAACTGTATCTAGCACAAAAAACAAGGAGGAGACTGTTTTTATACCTCACCCTTCACTCGGAGTCTCAGAGCAGCTTACAATCTCTTTTCCCTTTCCCTCCCCACAACAGACACCCTGTGTGGTATGTGGGGCTGAGAGAGCTCTTGCGAGGACTGCTCTTGAGAAAACAGCTCTGAGAGAACTTGTGACTGACCCAATGTCACATCAGCAGTTGCATGTGGAGGAGTGGGGAATCAAACCCGGTTCTCCCAGACTAGAGTCAGTGCTCCTAACCACTTAACCACTACTGTACCAAATCAGTAATTAATAAAACCTTGGAATGAGTCCCTTAGCAATAGTGATTTGGTATTTAGCTGTGAGGTTTTTGTGCATTTCTTTTCTGATAAAATCTCTCTGATTTAGTCACCAGTTTGTCAGTGTTATCAGGTGGTAGGAGTGGGTATGTGTCTTCCCTCCTCATAGCTGCATGGATCTTTTCAGTTTGAGCTCTCCAAATGATTTTGCCCGGATTCTGGGTGATGCAAAGTCCACCGCCTGTAAATTAGGTCCCTGCTCCTCCTTCTAGCTAAAACCTTAGAAGAAGATGTTGCTGTCTCCAGGACTGAAACCTGTGAATCCTTCATTGATTGAGGGGACTTTCCCTAAGCTTCTTGGAGATCCTATGATTAGGCCACTGTCAAAAAAGCCTTCCCTGGAGAAGTAAGTGCTGGCTGACTATAGGCCTGTTTCAAACTTAGCCATTGGGAGGGAAGATAATTGAGTGGGTTGTGGCAGAACAACTGCAGTGTTATCAGGATGAAACATCTGCCCTTGACCCATTTCAGTCTGGCTTCAGGCCTGGTTTCGGAAGAAGAGCTCGGATGGATCATTGCAACTAAACAAAGCAAGTAAGTCCCTGCTGGGCTAGATTTATCTGCTAGATTTATCTGCTGCTTTGGGCAGGTGAGGAGTGTGGCAACCAGGGACAGGGTTTTTTTTTGGCGGTGGCACCTCGTCTTTAGAAGCCCCCCCCCCATGACTCACCTGGCACCTACCTCACTTTTCTTTGGATGCCAGGCCAAAACATTTCTCTTTACTTGTGCTTTTTAACTTAAAACTTTTTCAAGCTTTACACCAGGGTCCCTAACCTGCCAACACCTTTTCTGGCACCTGCTGAGTGTTTTTTGGAAGTGAGTGGGGCCCGGTAGGACTTTTGCCCAGCCAGGCTTCTGATCGACTACTGGAGATCTGATTGGCTGGGCAGATTTTTTAAAAATGTTGCTTTGCCACTCCAGCACAAGGATCTGCACTGTATTACTGATGTTAATCTGTGGCAGCCATTTTGTGACTGTCTTCACCTTCTGCAGCAGCCATTCTGTTGCTGCACCCACTGTGCCATGTCAGAATTCCGAATGTGCCCACAGGCTCAAAAAAGATCGGGGGGCCCTGCTTTACACTCTCTGGCTTGCTTTTATTATTTGAGCTTGTTTATATTGGCATGCTTTAATTGACCAGGTTTATTTATTTATTTTATTGGTCTGACTCATTTTATTGACTTGTTTTTTACTGGTTTGAGTCGTTTTCATTAACTCCATTTTATAGTTTTAGGTGTGAGCTGCCTCCAGCAGGTCTGGAGAGGCAGCATATAAATTTAAAATGGGTAAACAAACATAAAAACAAACAGCTCTCCAAATAAGAAGCTCCTTGGCAGGGTCTCCAGCCTCCATGAGGGGCTGGGAGTTCTCCTGAAATTATTCATCACCTCGCCAGACTACAGAGATCTGTTCCCCTGGAGAAAATGGCAGTTTTGGAAGGCTGTTTCTATGACATCCAAACATGCTGAGCTCCCCAACCTCCTCAAACTCCACCCTCCCCAGGCTCTGCCCCCTAATCTCCTGGAATCACTGCTGCAGGAAGCATAGACAGCTTCAAGAGGGGATTGGATGAACATATGGAGTAGATCCTATTAGCCACAACGTATAGATGGAACACTATGGCTGCGGTCAGACGTGCATTTTAATCTGCTGTTGCCCCACCTCTAATTGATCCAGAGTATTTTGTAAAAGAGAATACTGATCAGACTCACCCCTTTTAGCACTCTTAGTACAAAGGTATCTCTCTTGAAAGTTTTTATGAAGAAAACAAAGTTTAGAGCAGCCCCTGTGGGAGAGGGGGTGAAAGAGAGGTGTAAATATGCAGATATGCGCACTTTACTAACTAGTAAAAAAAAGGTGGCTGAAAAGCAAGAGACCAGTCAGACCTGCACAACAGAGCCATAAGACAACAAAAAAACTGGTTTGAAACCAGCTCAGCCCGAAAGGACTGGACTTTTACAGGTATCAAATAAACACACAGTAAAGGGTGGGGGAACAGGACACAGACGACTGGGGCATGACAGACAGATGTTGCTGTCTGATTGTGCATTCTAAATCTGTAAGGGAACAGCAATGGCAATGGATCAAACTGCACGTCTGATCACAGCCTATGTCTGAGGCAGTGATGTTCTATATTCTTGGTGCTTGGGGGGGGCAACAGTGGGAGGACTCCTGGAGTTCTGGCCCCACTGGTGGATCTCCTTATGACACCTGGATGGCCCATTGGCCTGATCCAGCATGGCTTCTTTTATGTTATTAATTGCCCAAGCTGGAGACAGCAGCCTTATTCCTTGGTCATGACCTGCAAGTAAGATTTGTGCTGACAAGCAGGAGTCTGAGAATGCCTCCACTAGACTGTTTCTCCTCTTTTTTCTGTAGGGGTTCCCTGCTTCCAAGATTTGGTGCAGGGTGGAGGATTTCTACTGGTTTCCGGTAGGGGTGTTTTCTCCAGCAGTTCATACACAGTGCTGATCATTCCGAAACCTCCCCTAAGATGTTGTAGCTAATTGCCAGGAGACTAAAAAAAAAAGTCCCCTCTTCCCAGCTCAGTTTGTACGCATGTTTTGATTTGATCAAAAAGTGGAATGCTGACTTATTCCAAAATGGAACAAATTTATTAAGCATCATTACTGAAAATGGAACAGATCCAGTCTCCCAATTGGCCTCTTCCATTTAATTAAAAGCTGATGCCAGAAAAGGCTGAAGTGTTGCAATGGGAGAATTCATGAAGTTGCCAGACCTTTCCGGGATGGGAAAATGGCTTGGGAAAAGCTTCCCCCCCAAAGGAGGGAGGAGAAAGAGGCTGCCTGCTTGTTCAACTGGCCATCTCTTCCCCATTCCTGTGCTGGCCTCAGGCAACCCAAGGCCTTGCCCAGTCCAGATGTAGCCGGGAGCCATTGGCCCATCGGCTATAGTCCCCGTGGCCATAATGGGCAATCTGCCCCACCTTCATACTTCTGTCTTCTCAAAACCATTTATTCTGCTGTGACAGGAAGTTACTTTCTAAGGATTCGAACAGAGGCTTTACCTAGCTGGGTTCTCTGAGATCCTTCACTCAAGTGAAAAAGCCAATGATTGAACTTGCACGCAAAGTTTGTGTTTAACTACTGTTTGATGTATTTATACTGTGCTTTTCAGCTAGGTCAGCTGTTAAGATAATAAAAGAAGCATCACCATGTGCTGGGACCTGGCAGAATCCTGAGAAGCTGTGACTGTCAACTGGAAGAAATGATGTTATTTCTCCACTCTTATCTCCATCTTTCAGCATCTCCTGGCTTCCAAGTGCTGTACATTATGGTGCAGTCTTCTCTTCTGATGTTTAAAGCACATAATTTGGGAATAACTAACTATGTAGAGCTTGTGGGAACTTTCAGAATTTTATTCATATGTTTTAAAGCAGTTATAGTTAGCTGTACTCAGAAAGACGCACACAAAACAGTTAGTGGGCACCACCACTAAATGGCTGCCATGTGTGCGGGCAGTCACAAAATGGCTGCCATGAGAGCTGAGGCCAGCCATAAAAAAATGGGAAGGTACAACATGCCATGTTCCCTTTTGCCTGCAAATCAGGAATAGGGTACTCACTCAGGTTCCTACTTTTCGATTCTCACAACAGAGACTGTTCAAAACATCCAGTTATTATCAAGAAGATTCGGGTAATAGTGGAAGATCTCTAAGTGCCACATGGTCTGGGACATGAGTCAGCAGTGTGATGTGGTTGCTAAAAAGGCAAATGCAATTTTGGGCTGTATCAACAGAAATATAGTGTCCAGATCATGCGATGTGATGGTACCACTTTACTCTGCTCTGGTTAGACCTCACCTAAAGTATTGTGTTCAGTTTTGGGCACCACAATTTAGGAAGGATATAAGACAAGCTGGAATGTGTCCAGAGGAGAGCAACGAAGATGGTGACGGGTCTGGAGACCTAGTCCTATGAGGAGAGGTTGAAGGAGCTGGGTATGTTGAGCCTGGAGAGGAGATGACTGAGAGGTGGTATGATAACCATCTTCAAGTACTTGAAGGGCTGTAATATGGAGGATGGTACAGAGTTGTTTTCTGTTGCCCCAGAAGGTTGGACCAGAACCAACGGGTTGAAATTAAATCAGAAGAATTTTCAGCTTAACATTAGGAAGAACTTCCTGACGGTTACAGCGGTTCCTCAGTGGGACAGGCTTCCTCAGGAGGTGGTGGGCTCTCCTTCTTTGGATGTTTTCAAACAGAGGCTAGATGGCCACCTGACAGCAATGCGGATTCTGTGAACTTAGGCAGATCATGAGAGAGAGGGCAGGAAGAGTTTTCTCAGTGTTTAGTTCTTGTGGCCCTTTCTTACACACCCAAGGAAATGCTGGTTGCAACTTTCGGGTCTGTTATGTCCTAATGGCGACTGCACACGTGGTCAGAGAAACGTATGTGGCTGGGCTGGCTACTGGAGTTTCGCTTCAGGAGACAATCAGAAGAAGAAGAAGAAGAAGAAGAGATTGGATTTATATCCCGCCCTTCACTCACTTAAGAGTCTCAGAGCCACTTACAAACTCCTTTCCCCTCCCCTTCCCCACAACAGACACCCTGTGAGGTAGGTGGGGCTGAGAGAACTCTTTCCCAAGCTGTCCTTGAGGGAACAGCTGGTACAGAGCTATGGCTTGCCCAAGGTCATCCAGCCAGGTGCAAGTGGAGGAGTGGGGAATCAAACCCAGTTCTCCCAGATTAGAGTCCACGCACTTAACCACTACATCAAACTGGCTCTCAGCCACCCAAGATCTGCCAGAGGACCTATGCCGTAGGGTCACCTGTAATTAACCCTATCAGGGAGATTGGGCAAGGCCGGGGGTGTGGTTTAGACAGATATTTTAGCAGACCCCCTGAGCCCCGTTACCCAGTCGTGTTTTGTACCATCAATAAACTGGAACAGTGGTCACTGTGGGTGTGGAAGGGGAGGTATTTGTGAATTTCCTGCATTGTGCAGGGGGTTGGACTAAATGACCCTGGAGGTTCTCCAGCTCTATGATTCTATGACCTGCATACCTTCACCTACACAGTCTGGGACCTGCATACCTTCAGGACCACCTCTCCTGATATACCCCTCACAGAACAAAGACTTACTGATGGTTCCTGGGCCAAGAAATGTTTGATTAATCTCAACCAGAGCCAGAACCTTCTCCACCCTGGCCCCAGTCTGATAGAACACTCTTCCAGCTGAGACTCAGGCCCTGCAGGACCTGTCATAGTTCTGCAGGGCCAGCAAAACAAAGCTGCTCCACCAGGCCTATGGTGAAATGGCAAAATCCACTTGCCAACAGTCACTGAAGTAGATTGAAACTGCATTATTTAGCATGCATGAAAGCTCCCTTAGTCTAGGGTTGTAAGGTCTGGGTTGGAAAATACCTGAGGACTCTGGGGGTGCATCCGGGAGAGGGTGGGGTTTGGGGAGGGGAGGGGTCTCAGCATGGTAGAATGCCATACAGTCCATCCTTCAAGGCAGCCATTTTCTCCAGGGGAGCTGATCTCTGTCAGCTGGAGATCAGTTGTAAAAGTGGGAGATCTCCAGCCCCCACCTGGAGGCTGGCAATCCTACTTTAGTCTGATGGAACCTAACCGATATATTGTGGCCTGCCTAACCTTTCTTGGACTCAGGGGTCATTTCGTAGAAAAAGAGGTGCAGGAGCTCATTAGCACAACTCATTAGCATAACTCATTTGCATATGCCATATCCCCTAACATACCAAAAGTGTGTCAGAAGGCAACACCCACCCCTCAGGCTCCACTCCACAGGTGAGTGAAACTGACCTGCTCTTACTCCATTCCCTTCCCCATCCAATACTTTGTGCAATAAAAATAAGCATAAAAAACGCACCCTCATTCTCTTCCTGCTCCCTTGAAACCACCAGGTTTCAAGTAGACTTGAGATACCCAGGACATGTGCACCACCCATCCCTTTCCCTTTCCCTCCCCACAACAAGACACTCTGTGAGGTAGGTGGGGCTGAGAGAGGTCTTTTGAGAACTGCTCATGAGAGAACAGCTCTGAGAGAACTTGTGACTGGCCCAAGGTCACACCAGCAGCTGCATGTGGAGGAATGGGGAATCAAACCCGGTTCTCCCAGATTAGAATCCAACTCCTGACCACTACACCAAACTGATAAGGTGGAAGCTGCTGAAGGGTTGGTGAAATTTCTCCAGTACTTCTGTGCCATGTGCCCAGATAAAAAATGGTATACTTAGAAAATTTATATGCCACCTTGAGCAAGTCTCTGGAAAAGCAGCACACAGTCATAAAAGGAACAATGATAAAATTATCAATATTAAAAACAAAACATTAAAAACAATAAAGACCCTAGCAGGGCTTTCCCCGGGGCACTGCGTCTCTGCACTGCTCGGGGAAGCTGAGGAGGGGGCGGGGCTTGGTCATGTGCCCGCCCCCTGGGCTCCTCACTCCCGGAGCTGCGCTCCTGTGCGCTCCTGCTCCAACGGACCCCTGCTTGGACTAGAGCCTACCATCAGATTCAAGGAATGGAAACCTTGGTGTTATTCTGGATTTTGAAAAAGAATAGCTGTACATTGTTTAATAGATATCTGGAAATTCTCTCAGAAGCATATCCGTTATTATGTGCCTCAGAGGACTCCTGTGTGAAACTGTGCAGTGTCAATACAGTCCAGATTTTTGAAGGCCCCTTTCAAAAAGGAAGTGGCCTAGTGGGGGGAAGATGAAAAAAAGAGACAAAATGTACAATATATAAACTATCACTTTGTGTACTTCAAACAACCAGGCCCCCAGAGAAAACTCAAGCTTTGAAACAATGAGAAAAAACATCAGGCTGAGAAAACAGCGAGGTCAAAGGGCACGGAGCCAAATTGCGCCTTGATTAAACTTGACAGTGGAAAAAAGTTGACGTGCAAAAAGATCTATAGAGAGCAAATGGTGGTTTTGAAGGAAAAAACACCCTAAGGCTAAAAATCAAAAGGAATCAACTGCAGGTAAAACTAGTAGGTTAAATGAGAAACAAAACAGAAGAGCTTGTGATAGAAGTTAGGGCTGTACCAAGGGTGGGGGAATCTAAGATATGTCCTCTCATATTTGGAATTAGGGTGGTTGATCCTGATAAAAGGGATTTACTTCTGTGACTGTGATGGTTCTTCTGTTACAGTGAAATGGTAGCCTGATTTGATCTCACATCGAAGAATGGACTTTAAGAGTTCCTTGGAGAAGCCATGGAATCCCGAGAGTGTCCTAAGCCAATAAATGTTTTTATAAATAGAGTTTTTATATCAAATCCTGTCTTCCTTCATTCCTGTGGGTTAAAGGCGACATTTTTCTTTCTCTTCTTCTCTAAGCAGAAAAATAAACGTAAAAATAAAATAAACATGGCCTCCACAGGTAGAGTTGTCACCTGAGTAGAGACATCTTCGGTAATTTATATTTTTACAGTGCAAACCTATGCAGACTTACACCCTTCTAATTCAGTTGACATCAGTGGGTTTAGACTGAAGGCAATGCGCTTAGAAAAGGGTAACTCTGCTGGAGATTGCACTATCAATTAATTAGCTGGTTACATTTACAAAATGCATAAATCACACATAAATCAGTAGTTCTGAAGACAAAGAATATACTTTCTGTGTCAGAAATATACTTTCTGGATCCTAAGGAAATCTGCAAAATGCTAGGTCCTATATAGCTTCCCCAGACTACTAACATTTGTTTCAGTAGAAACTCACACACAAAAATCTGATTTACAAAAGCTCCTATTGAAATAAACGTGGTTAGTCTTTAATTATTATCATGTGGTTATTTATAGTCCACCTTTCTTGCTAAGACTCAAGGCGGATCCCATAGTCTAAGTCAAGTACAACCAACAGGATAAACAGTGCAGTGGAGCAGGGGTCACCAACATGGTGCTTACTGACACTTTTTCGGGCACCCACAATGTGTTTTTTAAGTGGACGGATCCATGGGAGTTCCTTGCCCAGCAGGGCTTCTGACTGGTCCCTGGTTGTACAGAATAAAATGGTGTTGTTTTGGTGGCAGCTGCCACCACCAGTTGCAGCTTGTTGTTTTATTTTCTCTAACCCTTCTTCTCCCTTGCACTTGGGCTTCATCTGTGTGTGTGTGTGTGTGTGTCTGCTTCCTGCAGCAGCCATTTTGCCACTGGCTCTGCCTCTTGTGGCAGACATTTTGTAATTGCACCCACCACCCTTTTCAGAATTCCAAAGGTGCCCACAGGGTTAAAAAGGTCGGGGATCCCCGCCATAGGGTTTGGACTACAGAAATCTGGAAACAAACCAAAATCTCAAACAGAGCTGAAACAAAGGATGAGCCTTTACCCATGATACATTCCGTGGTGCAGAAACTACCTAGTCTGGAGCATACTTACAGTGTTAGGCAGCAATACAGTGATGGAGGTCACAGTCCGTCTCCCTTCGCCAATGCAGCTTTCTGACAGTTTCATAACAGTACAGTTCTATTTACCTGTCCAAAAGACCCTCTTGAATGATTCCATTTCACATAGCTTGAGGGAATCCAGGGGAACGGGACCTTTCCTAACCTGGTCAGGTAGGCCATTCCATAAGATGGGGGCCAAAACAAAGAACAGGTTGTCATTGATTTTGCCCTGCTGCAGGATGGTACCTGCAAAAGTCCCTGCTGGGATGAGCAAAGTTGTCATGGTGGAGCACAGGGAGAGAGGTGATCCAAGAGATTAAGAGAGACCAAGGCTGTGAAGGGCTGTGTGTGTGACAGTCAATATACCTTCAGTTGAGCCCAGTAATTAATCGACAGCCAATGACGTGACTGCAGAATGGGACTGATGTACATGTTCTGCCTAGATCCTGATAATAACTAAGCTGCAGTGCTTGAAGTATCTGAACTGACTTCAAGGGAAGACCTAAGTAGACTGCTTCACAGCAATCCAGTCTCAGTGTTACCATGGCATGAATCCAGGTTGCCAGACTGGCTGAGTCAAGGGCCATCTTGCAGGCTAGACTGAGTTGGAGGAAAGCATCTTTTGTGGCCGCATTAACTTGCTTCTCCAGCAGTCATTCTGGATTCAGTGTAACCCCAAGGCTCTTAACGAAGTCAACAAGTGTTAGTCGAACCCCATGGAAAGTGGGGACCACAAGGTCCTTCAGGACATCCGCCTTCCCAGTTTCCGTTTAAGGAGCCACTGGACTTTCATTGCATTTTGTTGTCTTAAGTGCCTGAGATACGCCCTCAAGAATGCCTAAGGAAGAGCGAGCAATTACCATGGAGCTGTGCTCCCACTTAGAAAACTGCTGTTGACCATAATCTTCAAAGAAAGGCATGAACCATAATGGGAAACAAATTACAACTCTGAAGACCAGAATCTAAAAAGGAGTGCCTCGCATTTCCCGGCAGAGAGGACCTCAGCTAAATGCAGCCTAACCAAGAAAAGAACTTGAGTGACTGGCTGAGTTGCCAGGAGGTTTAACGAGGGAGCAGGCCAGCTCTTCGGTACGTTCCAAGGCGGGATAATGAGCCTGCTGAAATAGCATAATCATTCCTCAAATCTGGCCCCTCCCAGGGCACCAAAGACTTGGGCAGCAACATTCCAGGGGCTTCAAGAGGATTTGTAAAATCCTCTTGGAGAGAATGATACGCTGTGCCCTTCTACTCCAGACTCTTGGGGAACCACAGTTTGAGATCTGGGGCAAATTATGCGCTCACCCCCCGTTTTCTGCTGGTTGCCTGTAACTTGTCACAAGGCATACAAAACTGGGAAACAGATCTCCTTTCCCTTCTCTCCGTTCACTGGGGCAAAACCGAGAAAAGAGGCCATAACTGGGGAAACCTGTTGCATATTTATCCTGCCTCTGTTTCTCAGGCTCCTCACAACAACCTGGGGATGCCAGCCTCCAGGTGGGACCTGGGGATCCCCCGAATTACAGCTCATCTCCAGTCTACAAAGTTGAGATCCCCTGGAGGGAATGCTCCATCCCCAGATCCCCAGGAGTTTCCCAACCTGGATCTGGCAACACTACAACAACCTTGTGAGGTAGGTTAGGCAGTTACTGGCCTCAGATCACCCAGTGAGCTTTATGACAGAGTGACTCATTGAACCAGGGTCTTCGCAGCTCTAGTCTGAAACTGTAAACACTGCACCGGGCTGGTGCAAACCCTTGAGAGGGAGAGGAAAGCAATTCCACACAGCTCGCCCACTGCATTTTTGTCCAGAACAGTGACCCTAGCATTGAGCCTTGGGGTGTCATGGCATTTGCTGATAATGTTTCCTGGCACTCGTTTGTTTCCTGAGTCTGGGGGTAAAGTCCAAAGGCTCATGATACAACTCATCTCCTGACTACAGAGATCGGTTCCCCAGCAGAAAAGGGCAGCTGGGGAGGGGGCTGTGTGGCTTCACATCCCCAGTGAGCTACTCCCATGCCCCAACCTCTACTTTCCCCTGGTTCTGACTCCAGATCTCACGGAATTTCCAAAGCCTTTGTGGTTTCCTGGGGGTGGGCAAGGCTCATTTTAACCACTGTCTGAAGTCATCCTGGCCATCCCTCCTAGGGTTGCCAACCTCCAGGTGGTTCAAGCCCCAAATGGACCACAGTGACCAACCAAAGGTTGCACCCCACCAATGATCACTGTGCAAAAATGATTCTAGTCCAATTACAGTCCATGTTTTTTTCTTTATTTTACGTCACGCAGATGCCCGAGAAAACACAAGATTAATTCTGAGTAGGAGACAGAAAGCGTTGGCTCCAAGTATAAAGCAACCTGACGAAGCTGAGGGGAAAACGGATTGTTTACCTGGGAAATCTGTAGTCGCATGGCGATTGTTTGGAAGCAGCAGCAGCGGCACTGCATGACGTAAAATAAAGAAGCAAAAAAGAAGAAGTATATTCGTGCACTGTAATTGGACTAGAATCATTTTTGCACAGTGATCACTGGTGGGGTGCAACCTCCAGGTGGGGGCTGGAGATCTCCTGAGGCTACAACAACAGGCAACGAAGATCTGTTCACTTGAAGAAAACGGCCGCTTTGGAAGGTGGACTCTGTGGCATTATATCTCACTGAAGTCCCTCCCCTCCTTAAACCCCACCCTCCTCAGGCTCCACCCCCCAAAACTCCAGGTATTTCCCAATCCAGAGCTGGTGACCCTAGTTCTTCCCCAGGCGAAGTTGCCAAGCATGTAGATTACCTTTTAAGGCTCTGATTAAATACTCATTTGTTTGTTCAGGCCCTTGGCTATATCTGATTGGCGTTCGTTTCTGCAGTTTACTTTTTGGATGTTTATTGGAAGCACAGCTGCTTTTGCTTTATCTTCATCGTCGCTGTCATCATCATCTCTGTATTTATTGCAATGCAATCTATATTTGGTGGTGAAGCGGGGGGTGTACATTTTTTTAAATTAAAAAAAAATGCATGGAGCCAGCACTCTACATATTCTCCAGTTTGCCAAAAGACAATTTCGTAATAAAGACACATATCTTCTTTTTCCTGCCTTGTCAACATCTGAAGCATAATTAAGCTTATCTAAACACTGATGTATCCTCTTACCCTTGCCACATTCTGTAGAACACAGTCTCGGTGAAGCCCACAGTGCAATTGAAACATCGGAGCTGTTTTTCTATCAGAGAGGTCAAAAGCGTAAACTGCATAGCAAAATAACTAAATACAAATGCACAGGGTGACTCACGGAGCAGCAAGGCTACCAACTGGTTCCACAGATTTATGGATTAATTTAGAAATGTCTGCACTCTTCTGCTAAGAGTCTTCACTAGGACTCACCAACAATGCTAAAATAGTGAACAGCATACAACGTTCACAGGTTGTGTATTCTCCTCAGTCCCCAGACACGGGGTCAAACACCAGTGCAAAGCATGTCTTTCCCCCCAGGCTTTTAACTGAGGGGTTCCACTTTTTAAAAACTATTTTATGGTTCTGCTTCTAGCCTGGGAACTGTTTTATCAATATCATATTAAGCTGCTGGCTGTTTGTTTTATGTTGTTTTTTTAAATTATTTGGCTTGTTTTTCATGGCTTGTTTGGTTTTGTTGGATTGTTTTAATCACTGGCTGCCTCCTGCAGGTCTTTGGAGAAGCAGCATCTAAATCTTCTAAATTTGCATCACTCTAGGAATAAATAAAGAAGAAAAAGAAGAGAAGAGATTGGATTTATAACCTGCCCTTCACTACCGGAAGGAGTCTCAGGGCAGCTTACAAACTCCTTTCCCTTCCCCTCCCCACAACAGACACCCTGTGAGGTAGGTAGGGCTGAGAGAGCTCTGACAGAAACTGCTCTTTTTCAAGAACAGCTGGTACAGAGCTATGGCTTGCCCAAGGTCATCCAGCAGGTGCAAGTGGAGGAGTGGGGAATCAAACCTGGTTCTCCCAGATTAGAGTCTGCGCACTTAACCACTACACCAAACTGGCTCCCTAGTACAATCCCTAATACCAATGCATATTGAATAGCACTTGTAGTTCCAAACGGGAATGCAGCGGTTTGGGTGGTGACCAGTGAAAGGCTAGCAGAACATGTCCCATTGAGGGTAGAATAGCCCCCCCCTATTGGCGTCATAGCAGATCACCCAAACAAGAGCTTTTGAACTAGAGCTGAAAATGAAAACTCTGCCATTGCGTTACTCTTTTCTTAACTCAATGGCCTGAATTCTCTGCATCAGAAGAGCATTTCCAGTGCATGCCCATGGCTCCAAAAGAGAGAGAAATGCCTGCACACAGCTGTATGTGCCACTAGGGAAGTCATTATTTAAAATGCCAGATATGAAAATAAATAAATTGTAACATGGGTGGAGAAAGTGTGAAGAGATCACCCAGGGACTGTCAAAAAACAAACTATTAATTGGAGAAAGCTTGTCTGCCAAGTGCCACAGTTACCAGTCTTGAGTCTGGTATGATCTAATGTTTCACTAATGAACTTGTATCTGGGAATAAAACATGCAAATGCCTCGACTCTGAAACGTCCTGCTTCTAAGGAGGAGAACCCACATAGTTGGTCGACCTCCTTTGCAACCCCCTGCAGATCTATATCCTTCTAAGCCCACTGTCAAAATAAACAGCTGAGTTACACACAATACTACAAAACATCAGTACATCATGTGTGTATATGGCTGCATGTTATATATGACAATATATGACTGATTCCTTGAATTCTAACATCATCCAATGAATGTTAGTAACAGCACTGGAAATGCGATCCCAAGAAGAGTTTAATTCTACAAATTCCATTGTATTCAGTGCCCTTAGAAGGTTGTAATTCTGCTAATTCTGTATTGTGGGTCTTGTAAGTGGAAGAAGGGTTAAGAAAGGTGAACCCAAAGGTTCACTCTGAGTCTTTTAGGAATCAGGCCCATGCCTTTCCTAACTGTGGAGTCATCACAGGCTCCTCCCATATTACATGTATGCATTTCAAAGTCCTTCTGTTTGTTGAGGAACAATATGAGGACTTTACACCACACACGCAGAGGGAATTTTGTGTCCCAAATGCACACCGGCTGTTTCCTCTTTGCAACCACAGCACTCAGCACTGTTGGCTCCACTGTGAAACTTACATTCAATCATGTAAATAATATAACTTTTACAAGGAAGCAGGGTTGCCAGTCCCCCCATGGAGGTGGAGGATGCCCCACCACCAGCTCCTGTTTACCACTCTGAGAAACAGTGGGAGGGGGGAATGCCATTGGACAGGCAGCATGACATCACTTCCAGTACAACCCGGAAGTGATGCCACACCTTTCTATGAATCACTGAATAAAATCATGGAGTTTCTGGTAATTCCTAGAAAAGACATGACATTACTTCCAGGTTTTCCCCAAAAGTGACATCAAACTGTTGCCAAGAGCCACCCCCTCATGTCCCCAACCACCCCCATCTCCCTCTGGTTGCCATTCCTGGCAACCCTGAAAAGGAGCCAGTAATGGCTCCATGAGGTGGTTTGAGGACACTAAAACAATGGGCGGGGGGCGGCTACAGCCTGGGAATGGGGGTCACATGGAGAAAAAATGGGTGTGCATCTTGGAGACCCAAAACTCCTATGACAGATGTGATACAAAGTCTTCACATTATTCCCCCCAAAAATGTGAAGATGGAAATGTGAAGATAATCAGATTCTGTAACAACTGGGGTTTCCAGAACTTGGATTCTTTTGCATGCAGCTGCCTTCACCAATGAGAACTTTCCCACGAGCCTTTCCACTGCGGCCTGCTGTGCCCCCCCCCCAGTCCTGCTTTGGGGGGGTGACCTTGGCAAACCTTCATCAACAATGTGGGTGGTCTACAGGGAGTCTACAGTGGAGGGGAAACACCTGTTTGCAAAACTTCCCAACATCCAGTATGGTTTAAAAAAACATCTTCCAAAAGGAGTAAAGAAAGAGCGCTAGTATTCTGAATACACAAACATGGGGGCATCTGGCTACACCGTTTGCTAATGCCTCAATAGCTGGAAATAATAACAAAGTATGGAGACTGTCAACAGTGGAGACCTAGTAAAAGACAGTGAGAAGACCACATCTGAAAGGCTGAACAGAGCTGCGGTAGGACGTTTCTAGGAAAGCAAACTGGAACTGGCTCTTAGAAGGCTATTTAGGGTGTCCAGGGGAGCACAGAGAAGGAGACTTAGGATTGTTTAGTCTAGTAAAATATAAGTTCAAGGGTGGACACCTACCATCTCTAAAAATAGAATTACAAACATCGGGTAAAGCGAAATGCTAAATATATTAAAGGACAATTGCTGGCCTCAATCCAAATGGATATAAACGGGACATGAGTGAATTTAGAATGGAAATTAGCCATCAGGGGGATGAAATTCTGGAACAGGTTTCAGTTGTGTTTGAAGCCAGAACGTGAAAACATTATGAAAGGCAGTCAACGGCTAGCGGTTGGGGGGGGGGGGGGCAGGGGGGCCCTGGAATTTCCAGTCACAGTTTACTCATATTCCTCGGGATTGCTTCTGTGACTCCCTTTTCCCATATAAAGAGTCTTGGTCGTCTGAGCTATGATATCAGTTCTGTATTATTATTTGTTAGCTTTTCCAAAGGGGTATCCTCAAGGCAATATAAAACAGTAAAAATAACACCATCAGTAAAGGCAATGGGCATACTCTATCTGCAGGGGCAGGAGAAGACGGCATAGGGCTTCTGTAGGGTCACCAGATGTCCTCTAAAAGGACATGTCCTCTTTTTTTGGGTGTCCATCCTCTTTTGGGCTCTTTTTTTTTTTTTTAAACCTGATGAAAATTGTCCTTTTTATGGTTGGAAGGTCAGGAATATTCCTAGGTAGTAGCAATTATCACGGCTTAAATAGTCAAGGTATTTAAAATGAGATTTGTCATGGTGTCCATGTTGGCAGCAGAGGAGAGGACTCGCAGTAATGTGCTTAAATGAAAGGTGGGAAGGTACCAGCTGGATCTTAGGAAAAACTTTTTGACAGTAAGAGTTGTGCAACAGTGGGACCAGTTATTTAGAGAGGTGGTGAGCTCCCCCTCACTGGCAGTCTTTAAGCAGCATCTGGACAAACACTTGTCCGGGATGCTCCAGGCTGATCCTGCACTGAGCTGGGGGTTGGACTAGATGGCCTGCATGGCCCCTTCCAACTCTGGAAGTCTATGGTTCTACCACTTGTTTGAAAGTAGTCAGTTGGGAAATACGCCTTTTTTTTTTTTTTTTGCTTTTCAAAACATGGCAGCCCTAGCTCCAGTTATTCCTTCCTCCTCAGCCCTCGTTGGACCAGAAGCCCCTATACGCCAATGCACAGGCGTTTGTGAAATTTCATTGCTTGTTCATAGTCTGTGCCCACTGGCATCATCATAGCCTGTGCCCACTGGTACTTGCCAAGCCTAATTTACGGCACTGCTGACACTGCAGGGACCCCTTGGCTCAGCATGCTCCAGACTGCTAAAGGCCCTCCAGAGCAGCAGCCCACTGGGAATTATCCTGATAAGGGGCCAGTCTTGGATTGCCAGCCCTGAGCTGGCAACCCCCAGGAGCATTTGGGGAGGAGCCTGGGCAGGAGGCATCACTGATGTTGCAACATCACTTCTGGGCAATCATCACTCGGGAGTGATGTTATGCCATTCTCAGTGCTGCGGGAATTTGCACAATCTCTATGGTAAAGAGCAAAGAGACTTCAGGACATTCCTGGAGTGTTGCAGGTGCTGTGACGTCACTTCCATGTGCTCACTCGGAAGTGACGTCACAGCATCTGTGCCATTGTTTTCTCCACCCAGTCTGCATCTGTGTACATGCATTCAAATCAAGATACATGTGATCTAGGGTTGCCATCCTCTAGGTGGGGCCTGGGGACCTCCCGCTTTTACAACTGATCTCCAGCTGCCAGAGATCAGCTCCCCTGGAGAAAATGGCTGCTTTTGAAGGGTAGACTCTATGGCATTGTACTATGCTGAGGCCCCTCCCCTCACAAACCCCACCCTCTCCTGGCTCCACCCCCAAAGTCTCCAGGTATTTCCCAACCTGGACTTGGCAACCCTAGAAGCTTCTCCCTGGCCTTTAGGAGATTTTAAGCTCTAAAGATCTAAAACGGGGTGAAGCCTGAGGAACAGCAGCTCCAGTTACTCATAGGAACATTTATTTCAATAATATCTTCCCAAAAGATAATACTAGGACACTCTATATAACAAGCAGAGATATCAAAACCCGACCCAGGGACAGCTGAAGCACAGTTGAAGCACAGGAGTTTGGCAGATGGACCTTCTAGGGCAGTTAGCATGGAGACCATGGAGAAAGAAAGGTTGGGAATATTGAAAGTAGTTTATCTCAGTTTGAAAGTCCCCATTTTAATTTCTCCCTTATGAGCAACATATCCATGAGGCCTTCTTTGGTATCAGTTTCTCTTTCCTTGTGCCAGATTGTTCCTGTTGGAAAGAAAATGCTTCTTCTGACATTATTGGTGCAAAATAAGATATAAAAATGGAGAAGAAGAAACAAAAAACATGAACGCAAAACCAAGGAAAATGACATGAATTTGTACGAAAGCTACTGAAAACAAACGAAGGGCCAAATCGGTTCCTGTCAATGAGCTTGCTCTCTTTTCAGTAAAAAGGACAATTCTCCAAGTTTGATCTTCTGCCAAGATTATTCCTGAATATGGATGTCTTTACCCACAATCCCTTTCTCCACCCCACGTTTCCAAATATATTTAGAGACAGCAATGACCCCAAGGGCCGTCTTCCCACTGCAACCTTCCTATGTGAAATGCTCTCTGAGGTTTGTGGGTCACTTCAAGAAAACTAGCATTTTCGTCTGTCACTCCCACTGCATATAATGATTTGTTTAAAAAATACAGAGAAACCGCCATGCCAACTTTCTTAGAAAATTAAAGTCATATGTCAATGGGAGCATGCTTGAGGGCAAGAAGAAATCTGTGTTTCTATGAAGGACTCCTGGGAACAGTAAAATCTCAGGCCCCTGCCGGCAAGCACTGCTTCAGTGTTTGACAAAGACCATTCCTTTCTCCCTTCTTGCACTAACAGACACTAACAGTGCAATCCTAAACAGAATTACACTCATCAAATGGATTTAGAAGGGTGTAACTCTGTTTAGGATAGCACTAGATTGCATAAAGATGCACATATTTGCATTCCACAGAACTACACGCTCCTACAAAGAGCTCAAACGCCAATGTAGATAAGGAATGTCTTTCCAATAATGCTTTACTTTAAAGGGCTAGAGCCAATACAGCATTTTCTATCAGTCGGAACAATTCTGGAATAAGAACATTAGAACTGCCTTCCCAGATGAGATGAGATCCAGTGTCTGTGTCTATGCCACCTTGTGTGGCCCAATGTTCCCTCTAAGCTAAGTTAGTGTGAGCTAGCTCACAGTTTTTTAAGCCTCCAGCTCACAGATTTTTGTCTTTGCTCAGGAAGGATAGCTCCAGAGCAAACTAATGTATGCAGTAGCCAAACTGCCGGCTCACAACTTTAATACCAGTAGCTCACAAAGCAGAATTCTTGCTCGCAAGACTCCATAGCTTAGAGGGAGCATTGGTGTGGCCCCAAGTATTTTGCACCTGTAACTTGGATTGTCAAATATCTCCCCCATAATATGGAAGGATACTTTTAATTTTTATCCAGTTGGTCAGCCGTGTTGGTCTGAAGCAGTACAACAAATCTAGAGTCCAGTGGCACCTTAAAGACCAACAACGTTTTATTCAAGGTATAAGCTTCTGTGAACATGCACACTTCTTCAGATACCTTGAAACAGAAGTTACCAGTCCATATATATAGGTAGAGTGTGAGCAGCAAATTATCATACAGCATATTACAGTTATTTGACAGATGAAAGGACCAAACAGGAAAAGAAGAAGAAGAAGAAGATTGGATTTATACCTTGCCCTTCACTTGGAGTCTCAGAGCGGCTTACAAACTCCTTTCCCTTCCCCTCTCCACAACAGACACCCTGTGAGGTAGGTGGGGCTGAGAGAGCTCTGACAGAAACTGCTTTTTTTCAAGAACAGCTGTGCCAGAACTATGGCTTGCCCAAGGTCATCCAGCAGGTGCAAGTGGAGGAGTGGGGAATCAAACCCGGTTCTCCCATATGGGAGTCCATGCACTTAACCACCACACCAAATAATAAGCTTTAATATAAGCTTTATTAAGCTTTAATATGCTGAATGCTAACTTGCAGTTCACCTTCTACCTATATATATGGACTGGTAACTTCTATTTCACTGTATCTGACGAAGTGTGTTTGCACACAAGAGCTTATACCTTGAATAAAACTTTGTTGGTCTTAAAGGGGCCACTGGACACAAACTTTGTTAAAAATACCAGTTACTAAACGCTCATCTCAATGTGATACAAATCAAGCAGAGTCATTGTTTCATGTAGTGTTATGCTGCCCTCTGCACCTTAAACTGAGAGGGAAACATATCATCCCTTGGATAAGGAATTTAGATGAAACATCTGAGATCCAAAGGGTACGTTTTCCTCTAAATGGCTCATTAAAAAAGTTAACCATCGACATAATGAAGTTTCTTTCGGCAGCCTTTTTTATAAGAGAGAAAAACTTCTCTTAAAGTCGGCGGATGGCCTTTTTGCCTAAAAAGCATTAGGAACGGGAGCAGTAAGAGCCAGCGTGTTCAGCTTTCCAGCTGTGGGCAACCAGAGGCCCTTTGCCGGCAGTTCATTACAGCACAGTGGAAATTTTAAAGGAAATTGTTCCTTTTAAATCCCAAGTCTCGGGGGGGGGGGGGATGTCACGTCAGGGAAAGGAATCTTATTGCATGTTGTTTTACATGTATTTATGCTTTTGTCAACAGTTTTGGGTTCTCCTCTTTTCTCTGCAGGTTTTGTGCAGGTATGGCTCAGCGGTAGAACACCTTTGCATCATCTCCATTTGAAAAAAGGATCAGGTAATAGGTGATGGCCCTGACCTGGATAGCCCAGGTTAGCTCGATCTCATTGGATCTTGGAAGCTAAGCAGGGTTGACCCTGGTGATTATTTGGAAGGGAGACCACCAAGGAATACCAGGGTCATGACACAGAGGCAGGTAATGGCAAACCACCTCTGAACATCTCTTGCCTTGAAAACCCCGTGGGGGTCACGGGATGTGACCTAGGAGCAAAAAACCCCAACAAGGGGATGTGGAATGATGCAGAACAGCCTGATCTCATCAGATCTCAGAAGCTAAGCAGTGTTGGTAGTTGGATAGGAGACCACGCACGATACAGGGGACTAAACCTGGGACCTTCTGTATCCAAAGCAGCGGCTCTTCCACTGAGCCACAGCCTCTTCCCCAAGGTCCCCATTGCAGAGGAGGGCCATGGCAAACCACCTCTGCTTAATCACTTGCCTTGAAAACCCAGTGGGGTTTCCATAAGTTGGCTGCAACTTGATGATACTTTATATACACATCGTAGGTGATGTGAAAGACCTCCACATGAGACCCTGGAGAGCTGCTGGAAGTCAGAGAAGATCATACTGACCTTGGTAGACCAACCACCCTGACTCAAAGGTAGGAACATGTGATTCATTTGTATTGTGTGTCCATATCATACAGCTTTGGTACACAGGGTTATATCAGGGTTATGTACATACTATATATGCCATTCATATGAAATGTAGAATGCCCTAATGTTCTAAAGGAACCTGTAGCAATTTTTTAAAAGATGCAGAGTATTTTAAAGGAACTTTCAATGGTTCTGTGATGGAATCCAGCTACCAAAGAAGCCCTCTTCATGGGGCAGCTCCGAATTATTTCATCTTGGGGAGAGGAAAAGGGAAACCAGCTGGAAGCAGAAAGCCCATTTTCCTGAGGTCTCCATTTCAACCAGGAACACTGGAATCAGCAGTGTGTTAAGATTTTTCTTCTTTGTTGACTGGATTGAGTCGGGGGGAATTAAAACTAGATAATCCAGCATTCCTAGTTGCGTGCTCTGTCTTGTTACTAAGGCGACAACCAGTTAGGGCTCAGCATATTTCCTGACTGTCTATGTTACGTTCTCTCTTCTTCCCTCTTGCGAGGTAAGGGAAGTTCTCTGTTGAACTTTATTTGTTGTTTGTTCCCCCTCTCATTGTTTCAGTCCTGTGGCTTTTAACATAACCGTGCACATTTTATAGTTTCTTCCTGGCTTGAGTTAGCAGGAAGAAATGCAGGCTTACACCAGTAAAATAAAATAAACTCAAATAAATGTCAAGAAAATGACTGACTGAACCATATCCTGCTAATATGTTATCTTCTGTGAAATTAATAAAAGTACACAGGCTTCCACCGCATCACGCAAAATGACCGTAAGCACAGCAGTGGATGTTAAGGATCCTGAAGAACAGATATTTGAAAGGTTGTCCAACTTTGGTGGTTTGGCTACTAACAACAGATGCTGATTAATCAGCAAGTAAGGCAAACTTGGTGCAGGTCAGAGCCGCATGTCTGGAGAGGGGCCGAGCCCCGTATAAGCTTGGGTGTGAATGCGGTAGGGAGTAAGATAGATGATTTGTATTTGGCTAGAGAAAGAAGTCTGAGTTTTTGCAGTTGGCCTGCAAGAACCAGTAAGGAAACCTCCAGCAGCTTTTAAAGATAGTTCTTGGAAATGATACATCATCTTGGCCCCTTCTAACTTCTCTTTCTACCCTCCCTATTCTCTTTCCTCATGCTCTATCGCTATTTAGACTGTCAGCATTCAAGGAAGGTTTTTTGTTTTGAATTCTCAAGCCCCGCACTTACTGAAGAAGAGCGGAGTCTTCCAACAGTGGAATTCTATAGTCTGGCTGCTTGTTACTGAGAAAAGAAACAGAAGTTCTTAGTTGGACGAGGCCTCTAGTAGCTTAGATCGATAACTAGAGGCCTTTACTCTGTCTTTCCTATCTAGTAGGCAGTAGTAAAAAGCCCAGTAGCACCTTTAAGACCAACAAACTTTATTGTAGCATAAGCTTTTGAGAAACACAGATCTCTTCGTCAGATGCACGGAAGGTACGAAGAAACTGGCCAGAGATATATGGGTGGTAAGGGGAGGGGGTAGAGGATGCAGAAAGTTCCATGTAAATGCAAAGCAGTTGCAAAAGCCATGAAAAAGGTAGACTGTGCAATCCAGGCTGGGTGTGACCCCTTCCTACTTACTTACTTACTTATTTATTTATTTATTTATTTATTGGATTTGTATCCCACCCTCCCCGCCTCTCGGCAGGCTTCTATTGATGAATCTGAATGGAATACCTGAAAGGCACTTACTTCTGGTAATGAGAGAACTAAAGTCTCTATTCAGTCCAAGTTTGACTGAGTCAAACTTACATAAAAATTCCAATTCAGCAGCTTCCCGTTGGATTTTGGTTTTAAAATGTTTCTGTTGAACTATGGTGAACTTTGAGTCCTTGATGGAACATCCTGGTAGATTGAAGTGTTCTCCCACTGGTTTCTGGATGTTGCCATTTTTGATGTCAGATTTATTATTTCACGTAGAGGATGGCTGGTTTGTCGAATGTATAGAGCAAAGGGGCATCGTTGGCACATGAGAACACTTGTCACATTGAAGGCCGAGCAGCTGTAAGAGCGAGAGATTGTGTAGTTGATGCCATTGGGTCCTGTAAACATATTTTCTGGGTAGATACGTGGGCAGAGTTGGCATATGGGTCTGTTGCAGGATCTGGTTCCTGTGTTGATGACTCCATTAGAGAGCCAGTTGGGTGTAGTTGTTAAGTGTGCGGACTCTAATTTGGGAGAACCGGGTTTGATTCCCCACTCCTCCACTTGCACCTGGCTGGATGACCTTGGGCAAGCCATAGCTCTGTACCAGCTGTTCCCTCAAGGACAGCTTGGGAAAGAGCTCTCTTAGCCCCACCTACCTCACAGGGTGTCTGTTGTGGGGAGGGGAAGGGAAAAGGAGTTTGTAAGCCGCTCTGAGACTCCCTTGGGGAGTGGAGGGCGGGGTATAAATCCAATCTCTTCTTCTTCTTCTTCTTCTTCTAGATGGTTCATGATCATTAGTGAGAAGTCGTTTGAGGTTGGGGGGCTGTCTGTAGGCAAGGAGAGGTCTTCCACCCAGGGTTTGTGAGAGAGAGAGGCATCATTTTCTAGGATGGGCTGTAGATCACTGATGGTACATTGAGGTTCAAGAAGAAACCACTGTTGAGAGTGGTTTCAAGAAGAAACCACTGAGACCACTGTTGTTTTGGGGGACTGAGGCTGTTTTAGGAACTGGCGTGGTTTGCTTGTGCACCTGCTTGCTTGCTACCTGCTCAGTCTGTACCATTGCAAATAAAGAAGTACAGAAGTGGTTGTCTAAGAACTGGCCTGTTAGTTCAAAGCAAGATGTAAAATCCAGCCCCTCCAGTCAACGGTGTTTCTTAACCCTCATTGCCCCTTCAGGTTGTGAGCTCACAATAATGCAGTGACAATACAAACCACAACTGGCAGAGCTTTCCTGACAGTGCCCAAGCTTCAGACTTCACAACCAAATGTCCTCTTGACTCCCTTCCTTGACTGCCCGCTTTTTACTAGCAAACAGTACCTTCAAGCCCTAGATATAGTTTTGGCACAGCTCCGTTCTGCTATTCCATGTGTTTGTTCGTGCTACATACCACTTCCTTTATTTATCCTGCATTTTAGCCATCCTGTATAACACTGTTCTCTGCTGTATTCTCCAGTGCTTCTCATTAAGTGCTAGGCAGTTTCTTCCAAGACCTCTCTAAGATTATCGCTTTCTTGTCTCAGTGCTTGTCTCTGCTCTTTCCTTCAAGATTACCAGTTTACCAAGACTTCCTTCTGTTGGAATTCATGCAAAGTCTATAGGCCAGCATCACCCTACAGGGGGACAGCTGAAGGACTGGTAGTTAGCATAGCTAGATTAGGGACCTCCCACATTTTCAAATTATGTCCTTCCAGTCTCCTGATTGGCTCTTCTGGAGACTTCCTGCTCCTGCAGAGCTTCTGTTGTTGTTGTTCCTCCTTTGGCAAAGTTCTCTCTCTTCTACGTTAAGTTAAAGTTCTCTCTCTTCTACGTTCTTTAACAGTTTGTTCTTCTTTAACAAACCTACTTATTGTTCTCTAAACAGCCTGTGCGTATTTAAATTCTGCCAACACCTTCAACTTCCTCTTTCTCAATTCATAGCCTATTTTGCACCCCTTCGTTCATTCTCTTACGTCTGGGCTCTTTAAGTTACCTACATCCTTGGGCCTCTTTCCAGTCTCCCTTTATTATGTGTGATTGGATTGCAAAGTCCCCTGGGGGGGGGCAGGGAACCCCCTGCTCGATTGGCCCGCTCCCCACTGGCCTAAATTGGGCCATCAGGGGAACCCCACCCCCAAATTGCTGGGCTGCGGAGACGTGCCCGGCGTGATACGTCATCGCGTCGGGCACATTTCGGGGGGTACACTCTATCATTTGAGCTAAACCATAAGTAAGACTTGGCAACCCTAATGTAATCCCACCCAAATGACAACTTCCCTTTCCCTCACAGAATCTGGGCTGCAAAGTGTTTGGTTTCCGTGAACAGCTGAACATTCCAAGTGAACACAGACACAGTTAGACAATAGAGTTTGTTTTTATGCTCCGCTAAGCTGGAGCCTTCCCTTGGTCCCAGCAGCCTTCCTCCAGTGAAAGAGGCTCCTTCTTCAAAGAGAGCCTTCATGGGCAGAGAAAGCCATTGAGGATTACAATAGGTTCCATAAATCTCTATATCATCTTCTGAAACTGATTTGGCCACAACTTCCTACTAACTGGGAAAGTGTATGGGGGTGACGCAAATGGAAGATTGTCATTTGTTGTTGTTCAGGCGCACAATCGAGTCCAACTCCTCGCGACTCCATGGACCACATCACGCCAGGCCCTCCTGTCCTCCACCGTCCTCCGGAGTCTGCTCAACTTCATGTTCGTTGCATCGGTAACACTGTCTCACCATCTCATCCTTTGCTGTCCCTTTCCCCTTACCATTTGGACATGGGTTTTCTACCTGTTGAGTGCTTTGACAGCATAGGGACATTTGAAAGTACACATCGCGGTGCCTGGTCATACTGAAAGGGAGCTTTGATTCTTGAAAGCTTATAACCCCCAAATGGACTCGAATCTAGCTTTCTCACTGTAGACAAACACAGCTACCTTCTGAAACTATAGTCTTATTCTGTAAATCTTTTTCCTACCCAGGTGACAAACTCTAAGTGATTATTAAAGAAGTAGTATGAATATCATAAGGAGAAGGCATTGGCCTCTGTGCACCATCTGTTGACCCTCCAGGGCAACTGATTGGCCACGGTGTGATGCAGGATGCTGAGCTAGATAAACCACTGGTCTGGTCCGGGAGGGATCTTCTTATGCTGTTACCCTTTCAGAGCGACAGTCCCACTAATTAGCAAGAACAGAATTTGTGGCTTGTCATAATGGAGATAATCTCTCTGAAGCTGAGAGATACCATCAAAATGTGTTTATGGTTATAAGTGAAGCAGAAGGTTCCCATTTCAGTCCCTGGCATCTCCAGTAGTAAGTTTCCTCCGCTCCAGACCCTGGTCATTCGCTATTAGTTCCAGTAGATGACATTGATCTTAATAGACCAAGGCTCTGACTTAGTATAAGGCAGCTTCGTGTGTGAGGTTGCCAAATCCAGGTGGTGGCTGGAGATCTGCTGGGATTATGACTGATCTCCAGACGACAGAGCTCAGTTCATCTGGAGAAAACGGCTGCCTTGGAAGGTGGACTCTGTGTAGCATTATACTCCGTTGGAGTCCCTCCTCTCCCCAAACCCCGCCCTTCTCAAGCTCCACCCCTAAAATCTCCAACTATTTCCCAACCCAGAGCTGGCAACCCTATTCATGTGTTCATGTGACTATAGGTTAAGTAATTTGTAGAGACAATCTGTAAAGCTTCTTTTCTAAATACACTGCTCCACAAGTAGAAAAGAGCAAGAGTCCAATAGCACCTTAAATTTATTTATTTATTTATTACATTTTTATCCCGCCTATCCAGCAAGCTGGCTCAAGGCGGCTAAAGACTAACAAAATATGTGGCAGGGTATGAGGTTTCGTGAATCACTGCTCACTTCTTCAGATACAGATACTCCACAAGGTAACTTTGACATTTTTCCAACATAGGATGTAGGACAGAGTGAACATCCTTGATTCATATTCCTTATATGAGAAAGAATGTGCTGCAGGCATAGTGTTCCCTTTTGCTTGTAGGTCAGGACTTGGGTACTTACTCAGGTTCCTGCTCTTAAATTCACATAGCAGAGATGGGTGTGCGCAGAACAACACCCGTTTATTAACAAAGAGGTACAAGGACTGTGATGTTCCCTTTTGCTTGCAGATAAGGAATAGGGTACGCACGCCAGTTCCCGCTCTTAGGTCCACCACAAAGATGGGTGTGGTCAGTGTTCAAAGCCACATCCATTTATTAGCCAGAAGACGGGAGCAACTGGTTTCATGACAAGGGAGGTCATGAAATCCACAATTCTAACTAACAAACAGAACTAATGAGCAGGGATTCTACCCCAGGAGACTGAACCAACAAATTATCGGGGGGGGGGGGCAGACTATTCCACTGCAGTAAACACCCCACAACAGTGAAACAAATCAACATTCTCTAAGCATCCAGGACCGTGCCATGAGACAGAAACAAGCCCACGCAAGCCATTATTCCTCTCATGCCCCCAACATTCTGCTTTAAGATTTTTGTGCAAGATAAAAAGAAATGGGAGAAAGCAGCCAGGGACATCCTTTGGTGTAAACAGTTTGATGTAGTGGTTAGGAATGCAGACTCTAATCTGGGAGAACCGGGTTTGATTCCCCACTCCTCCACTTGCAGCTGTTGGTGTGACCTTGGGTCAGTCACAAATTATTTCAGAGCTGTTCTCTCAAGAACAGTTCTCAAAAGAGCTCTCTCAGCCCCACCTACCTCACAGGGTGTCTGTTGTGAGGAGGGGAAGGGAAAGGAGTTTGTAAGCCGCTCTGAGACTCCTTCTGGCAGTGAAGGGCGGGATATAAATCTGATCTCTTCTTCTTCTTTAAAATGTTATCTGTCCCTTTACTTACTTACTTAATTACAGTTCCAGGTGGTCAGCCAAGTTGGTCTGAAGTGGCACCTTTAAGACCAACAAAGGTTTATTCAGGGTTTCGTGTACTTGCATACTTTTTCAAATACATTGGAAAGGAAGCTAGAATTCAGACTTATAGACAGAGGCTGAACTGCAAATTAACATGTAACATGATGAAGATAAAGTTGTTTTGATTTAATTAAGGGAGGAAAGGACAGCAAAGCAATAAATATGTCAAAATAGGGGATAAATGTGAAAAGGCATCTTTTCTAATTGTGGGAAGTAAACTGAGATTCACCATTCGTCTCCTCTCAGGTGTGGCGGTGACTTAATAGCATTTTCTTTCTTTCTTTTTTGAGATGGGTGCAGTTGTATGCCAGCAAAACATTCCAATATTCCTCGCATTACATACTATTTTCGATGTATTTGAAAAAGTATGCATGCACTCAAAAGCTCATACCTTGAATAAACCTTTGTTGGTCTTGAAAGTGCCACTGGACTCTAAATTTGTTCTGCTTAATTTATAATCCATCTTTTTGACTGAAGCTGTAGGCAGCTCGCGCAGCATAAGTCAAGGCAATTGGGTTTCGAACCCATTCTGAGGATGTCAGAATTATCACTGCTGGGAATCAAAGCAGTTTGGCAAGGAGCAGGAGGTAGAATTCCAGATGCTGCAAATGTCTCCTTTGTCCCTTTCTGCTTGCAGCTGAAAGCATTTTTATTCCAAGAAAAACCTTTTTCTTCTGTCTGAGTTCCTGAGTGGGGCTTTAAAAGGCACATGCAACTTTTAGGAAGGTTGGTGGTTTTAAAGCTTGATTTAAACTTGATGAGGGCAGGTAAGAAGACGGTGCTTCTGCCACCTTTCACGTATCTAGCTTCTCACTGAAACTAGGGGGGGCAACTTTGGGGATCTGAACCCAGGTGGGCATTGTGCTAGCATGCTAATATTTCTTTATAATACCAGTAAAGTTTGAACAAGATTCTGGGAACATGCCAGGCCACACATCAAGGTTCACCTCCCCTGTCAGCATCTTAAGAACATAATAAGAGCCTTCCTGGATCAGACCAGTGGCTCATCTAGTCCAACATCCTGTCTCACATAGCGGCCAACCAGTTCCTCAGGATGGCCAACAACAGGGCATGGAGGCTGAGGCCTTCCACCGATGTTTCCTCCTGGATCTGGGATTTCAAAGACTGACTGCCACCAAACGTGGAGGTTCTCCTCAGTCACCATTAGGATTGCCAGCCTTCAGGTGGGGCCTGGAGATCTCCTAGGCCTGCCAAGTCAGCCCGGGGGGTGGGGGATCCCCTGCTAAAGGGGTTCCCGATCCACCGGCCAGATCTTAGGGCTGCCAAGTCTTGAAAACTTGGCATCAGTGGATCGGGAACCCCACCCCCGACGTCGTCCAGCAAGGACAATGTAATGACATCACCGGAAGTGACGCAGCACGTTGGGGGCGTTGCCAGGGCGACGCTCTGGCAATCACCCCAAAACTCTATGATACCAGAGTTTTGGGCGATTGCCAGAGCGTCACCCTGGCAACGCCCCCAACGTGCTGCGTCACTTCCGGTGACGTCGATGGGCGCGCCAGAAGAAACTCCCGGCGGGAGGAGGACTCCCCCCCGCCGGTGAGTTTTCAAGACTTGGCAGCCCTAAGATCTCCCGCTTTCACAACTGATCTCCAGCTGACAGAGATCAGCTCCCCTGGAGAAAATGGCTGCTTTGAAAGGTGGATTCTATGGGATTGTACCATGCTGAGGCCCCTCCCCTCCCCAAATCCCACCCTCTCCTGGATCCACCCCCAAAGTTTCCAAGTATTTTCTAACCCAGACCTGGCAACCCTAGTCACCGTGGCTTAGGGTTATCTTCCATGAATCTCTCTAATCCTCTTTTGAAGCTGTTTATTCCGGTGGTCATCACTACATCCTCAGGCAGCGAATCCCACCTTCTAATCGCTCTCTATCTTATTTAAATCAGCCCTCCCTTTCCTGCAAAGAGAGGACAAGCCCATCCCAATGCCACTGAATGTGCTGCTTTCAGATGAGCATCTAACCCGGGATTAATTTATATGATCCCTGTATGAGTCGATCCATGACCTATCAACTCAGTGGGCTTAGGGCAACCTTAAGTAACATGTCATAAAAAAGTGAAACAGTCCAGCGGTGAATGTAAAAGACCTTGCTGCCTTCACATTCCTGACACTTTTGCCATCCTCAAGTAAACAAATCGATGTCTCAATGCAAAACACTGACACTTCCCACTCATCCCCTTGGTATTCTCCATACACAGTTTCTCAACTCCCCCTTTGAGCTTATGTGATTTGGATTTTCCCACTACAAACGGTCATGAGGCGGGTCTCTTCCCAGCAGTAATAATTTCATTTACCATAAGCTATTTTATTTGCAGGGCCTCGGAGACGCTCTAATGCTTTCCTATCATAAAAGGCAGCTTGTTCCGGAATATTTTAAAACCCATTTTTCTGATTTTTTTTTAAAAAAAAAAACCCCTAAGGGCTACCGAGCAAGAAAATGATTCTTTGAAATAATTAAAAAAAAAAAACAACTCTGGAAGATGGTTAGAACTTGCATTTGAGAGGAGAAAGGTGTGGTGGCGTTTGGCTCTTATGGCGTAGCATCCGAGGGCTGATCAGAAGCCATTTAAAGCCATTAAGAACAAATAAGCTGCCAGATGTCAGAGGTAATTTCATGCAATAAAATGAGACTGTGCTTTTGGGATGTCGCTTTGCTGATGCTATTGAGCAGGGGATCTTCCAGGGAGGCAACATAATGACCACTGGGGAAGGACAGGTTAATGCTGGCAAAAAAATCAGGGCTGGTTCTGACCAGGTTACAAGGTGAAAGCCCAATCGGGACATCAGCAGGTCCATGAACAGAACTCCCAGGTTATTTTTTTCCCCCAGGTATAACGACAGAAGAACAAATTCAGAGTCCAGTGGCACCTTTAAGACCAACAAAGTTTTATTCAAGGTATGAGCTTTCATGTGCACACAAAAGTTCATATCTTGAAAAAAAACTTTGCTGGTCTTAAAGGTGCCACAGGACTCTGAATTTGTTCTTCTGCTTCAGACCAACACAGCTGACCACCTAGGTATAACAACAGTCTCTCCGGTGGCCCTGATCCAGATTGGGACTGGATAGGAGGATGTTCCTTTCCACCCGTCCCGTTTCTCCAACCCAAGTCGCCCAACCAGAGCTGTTGTTAACCATGTTGTTTGTAAGCTGCTCTGAGACTCTGAGTGAAGGGCAGGGTAGAAATCCAATCTTTTCTTCTCTTCTACGCGGGTATGAGTCAAAATTAAGTGAAATAAATTTTAAAAGTATTAGATATGGAGGTGATGGAACGAGGTCGGGGGAAATGGGGGGGCTCCTCAACTAGATGCGGAGGAGGGGGTTGTGCGCTTGCACATGGAGTGGCAGAGCATGCACAGGTATGGGGCACTTCACCTGCATTGTCATTCAGCGGGGTCATTCATGCCTGCTTCCAGGGGTGAGTCTCCCTTGCAGGATCAGGGGCCATAATTAAATAGTGCTCTAAGACTGCAATGCCAAAGGAAATCCAAAGCTGTTCGACACATAGAATAGGAACATGGAAGACCCAACATGAGATGGATTGACTCAATCAAGGAAGCCAAGGCCCTTAGTTTGCAAGACCTGAGCAAGGCTGTTAACAATAGGGCATTTTGGAGGACATTTATTCATAGGGTCGCCGTAAGTCAAAAATAACTTGACAGTGCTTAACACACACACACACACGACTGGAATCACACATTGCTCAGCCAACTTGTGTTTACTACCACTTCTACGATGCAAGACAGTGGGACTGGGCAACCTGTGGAGCAATAGTTTTGCACAGCAGAACTCACAGTCTTGCCCTCTGTGAAGCTCCTCTGGAGGCATTTTCCCAGCCCAGGTCCCAGTGCCATGTAGAAGAAGAAGAAGAGAAGAAGAGACTGGATTTATACCCCGCCCTTCACTACCCAAGGGAGTCTCAGAGCGGCTTACAGTCTCCTTTCCCTTCCCCTCCCCACAACAGGCACCCTGTGAGGTAGGTGGGGCTGAGAGAGCTTTGACAGCAACTGCTCTTTTTCAAGAACAGCTGTGCCTGAACTAAGGCTTGCCCAAGGTCATCCAGCAGGTGCAAGTGGAGGAGTGGCGAATCAAACCCGGTTCTCCCAGATTAGAGTTCGCGCACTCAACCACTACACCAGACTACAAGACAAACACGCATCTGAAGTCTGAGCTGGGTTGCAGTAGGAAAGCAGGGGGGCAGGGGAAAGATGGTGCCCCATCCCTTCTGCCTATCATGCCTCAGTTGCATCTCATTCCTTCTTGATGCAGCTTTGCAGCAGAGAAATAAATGATCCTAAATATGAACTGGATGAATTATTTGATATTCTGTTCTATCTCACCTGGTATGACAAGTTTTTCTAGGAATTCATTCTCTAGAAAGAAGCCCCAATCCTTCATGTGGTTGTAACATCTTGAGACATGACCCCATATGCTTCTTTTCTTTCGAGAGAATTTCTCTCTCTTTCTTAAAGCTCACTTAGCACACCACATACTGAAGCCGTGACCAATGAGAAAGGTCATGCTGATTTTCCAGTAACAATCGGGATCTTCCCAGATGTTGCATTTCAGAAAGAGCCAAGTTATTAGCTGTTGTCACAGGAGGTCGCTGCTTGTGTGACCTCCGGCTCATTGGAGGAGGAAAAGCAAATTAGTATGACTGCTGCCCCTGTCAGTTAACAAGAATCTACCCGTTTTCAGGATAGCAAATGAGGGGGGGGGGAGAGGTTAATGAGGCCAAAAGAAGGTTGTCGATCTCATTCTTGAACTTGCATTGTAGGGGTTCAGTGGCCCTCAGTGATAGGGTTGCCAGACTCCAGGTTGTGGCTGGAGAGCTCCTGGGATTACATCTGATCTCCAGGTGACAGAGATCACCTGGAGAAAATGGTGGCTTCGGAAGGAGGACTCTATGGCATTATACTCCACTGAAATCCCTTCCCTTCCCAAACCCTACCCTCCTCAGGCTCCACCCCCAAAATCTCCAGGTATTTTCCAGGCCAAAGCTGGCAACTCAATTATGTGAGGACAGAACCTCTGAAGGGAGACAGCCCTGAGGTCATTTATTTTATTATTTTGATTTATGTCTCAAGTCCAGGTCTTTTCCAGAGTAGTGGGTAGGATTGCTCACCTCCAAGTGGCACCTGGAGATCTCTTGCTATTACAATTGATCTCAAGATGACCAAGATCAGTTCCCCTGGAGGACAAGGCTGCTTTGGAGGGTGGACTCTATGACATCGTACCCTGTTGAGGCCCCTCCCCCTCCCTCTCCCCCTCCCTCTCCCTTCCCCCCACCCAGCTCTGCCTTCCACAAGCTGCACTCCCAAAATCTCCAGGTATTTCCCAAGCCAGAGCTGGCAACCCTAGTAATGGGCCAAAGCCTCTGCCTGGAGGGCAGACATAATCCTAGCCAGGGCTTTTTTTTCTAGAAAAAGCGCAGCAGGGACTCATTAGCATAATAGGCCACACCCAACAGCAGAAATTCATTGGCATATTAGGCCACACCCCTGACAGTGCAGCTCTCTCCCAGGATCGGCTTCCCCAGGTGCCTCGTGGCTTGTGGGGCACATGGGGAACCCAAGGGAAAAAAGGCAGTTTCTGGGTCGGCTTCCCCAGGTGCCCCACAGTTTGTGAGGCACCTGGGGAGCCCGGGGGGGGGGGGCTGTAGGCGTGGCCAACTCAGAAGCCAGCCGGAACTCCGTTCCTGTGCGTTCCTGCCCAAAAATAGCCCTGATAGCTCAGATGGCAACATCAAGGTTAATTCAACACGAAGAAGAAGAATTGGGTTTACACCCTGCTCTTCACTACTAGAAGGAGTCTCAGAGCCTCTTCCCATCCTCTCCCCACAACAGACACCCTGAGAGGTAGGCGGGGCTGAGAGAGCTCTGAGAGAACTGTGACTGGGCCAAGGTCAGCCAGCTGGAGGAGAAGTGGGGAACTGAGTCTGCAGCTCTTAACCAGGACACCACAGCTGGCTCTCTGACTTCACAGCTGACCATCCAAGCAGAAGCCAAGGCACGGGGGAGAAGCAGCTCATGGGACTGGCAAGGATGAAGAATTGCAGGGCTGGGTACCAAGCACCAAAGAACTCGACAGGAACCGGCAAAATCTACCAACTACACACAGGAAGTGCTTTGCTGCCCAAACGAAGGCTGACGGTAGGCTAGAGATGCTCCTATTGAACCAGGCAAGGGCACTGACCGATCAGAAAGGGGTGGTGGAGATTAAGGCACACAGCCAGTCACGTTACTTGAACCTGCATATCCTTTGCATTCAACAGTAATGCAACAGCTTAAAAAGCAGAGCTCCCTGTGATTGCAGACTGCCTGCAACCCATTTACCCTCAGGTTCCTTTCTCAGGGTGTGGCTGTGGCTCGCTTGTAGAGCACCTGTTCTACCTGCAGAAAAGTTGCAGGTGCAATTCTTAGGACAGGTTGCAGGAGATCCTGGAGAACTGCTGCCGGGCAAAGGAGGTAATGCTGACCTTCACAGACAGATGGTCGGACTTGGCATTACGCAGTTTCATGTGTGTATTTTGGAAAAAGAGGTAATTCCAAATAATAGACATTATAAGGATTTGTGGTGTTTTTGAAAAGAAGAGCGATATATAATTTAAATTTGATTTTTTTTGAAAGCTTACCTGTCTTTAGTAATAGGATGGATAACGATTACATTGGTATATAAAATGCTATTATTCTGTGAAAAATATGAGAAATGGCTGTAATATTTTTGAAAATGGAAAAATAATTTTTTAAAAAAAGAATGTGTGTATTGTGGGGGGGGGGGGGGGGCATGGCTCAGTGATCGAGCAGCTACTTTCCACATAGAAAATCCTGGATTCAGTCCCCAGCATCTCCAGTTAAAAAGATCAGGCGGCAAGGGATGTGAAAAAACCAAGCCCCTGAAAAGCTACTCACATGAACAGACAATACTAACCTTGATAGGCTAATGGACTGACTCGGCTTAAGAAAATAGATGGTATTTCAAATGTGTATATGTGAAATATACCACATATCAAACAACAACAACAGTATTTGGAGTCATGGGTTAGCATAGCTCAGCGCACCTGCCGAACAGCCATAGCCCAGCACAGGGCGCACTAATGACTGCAGACCAATCTAGTGCCTGGTGGTCCTAGAGGAAGCAGAGCACACGTGAATTTTGTGCCACTGACTCCTCAAGAAGACTCTCCCAAATGGGACCTCTCTCCAGAGCCCCCTGCCTCCTGCTAGGGGGAGCACTCAAAGGAGCGGCGCCCCCAAATTTTTAACCCTTATCCTAGAATCATAGAGTTGGAAGGGACCTCCAGGGTTATTTACTCCAACCCCCTGCACTATGCAGGAAGTTCACAAATACCTCCCCCCTCCACACCCTCAGTGACCACTGTTCCATGCCCAGAAGATGACAAAAAACCTCCAGGATCTCCAGCCAAACCGGCCTGTAGAAAAATGGCTTCCTGACCCCAAAGTGGGAATCAGCATTCCCCTGGGCGTGTAAGAAAGGGCCACAAGAACTAAGCACTGAGGTAACCCTTCCTGCCCTCCCTTCTTGTGATCTGCCTAAGTTCCCAGAATCCGTATTGCTGTCAGATGGCCACCTAGCCTCTGTTTGAAAACCTCCAAAGAAGGAGAGCCCACCACCTCCTGAGGAAGCCTGTTCCATTGAGGAACCACTCTAACTCTCAGAAAGTTCTTCCTAATGTTTAGCCGAAAACTCTTCTGATTTAATTTCAACCCGTTGGTTCTGGTCCGACCTTTTGGGGCAACAGAAAACAACTCCACACCACCCTCTATATGACAGCCCTTCAAGGACTTGAAGATGGGAACCATATCTTAGACCAGGGGTCCCCACCACAGTGCCAGTGAAGGGCACTATGGCAGCCACTGATGTCTTTTCTGGTGCCTGCCAAGTGATTTTAGAAAGTGGGGGGGGGCAGGTGAGGTTTCTGCCCAGGAAGGCTTCTGATTGGCCACTGGAGATTGGATTGGCTGTGCAGATTTTTTAAAAATACTGCTTGGGCAACAGCTGCCACCACAGCACAAGCACCTTTACCACATGACTGAAGGTAAGCTGCAGCAGTCCTATTGTGGCTGGCTCTGCCTCCCATGGCAGCCATTGTGTGACAGCCATTGTGTGGCTGCACCCACCACTCTGTGTCAGAATTGAGAAGAAGGAGGGGGAGATTGGATTTATACCCCACCCTTCACTCAAAGTCTCAGAGTGGCTTACAAACTCCTTTCCCTCCCCCTCTCCGCAACAGACACCCTGTGAGGTAGGTGGGGCTAAGAGAGCTCTTTCCAGAACTGTCCTTGAGAGAACAGCTCTGACAGAACTATGGCTTGCCCAAGGTCATCCAGCAGCTGCAATTGGAGGAGTGGGGAATCAAACCCGGTTCTCCCAGATTAGAGTCCGTGCACTTAACCTGCTGTGTAAAGGTGCCTGCATGTTCAAAATGTTTGGGGACCGCTGTTCTGGACCCATGTGCTGGCAGATCTGGAGGGTGAGAACACAGCCACAATTTAGGAGGAAGGGGAAAGAAGCTACAATGGAGCAGCCAAGGGTCTATAAGAATCCCCAGCCGCCATGAATCACTGCTGTCTGTTTCATAAGGATTGGCTGAACAACAAAGTTAGACAAACACTTCAGCCCAACAATAGCATGGCAAGCAATGAAATATTCCTCACGCTGGCTAATCATACAGCGGATGCAACACAAGCTGAGTTCAGGGGGATTCCAGAAGAGGGTAAATCTGAAAATTCCCGTACAATCCAGTACAATTCTGAAAGCCTCCTTTGATGCCCCGTAGATTGTACTTTACAGTGTGGGGGTTTTTTTCCTCCCATTGTTCCAGGGATCTAAATTTACTGCAGAGGATACCTGCGGCAAAAAAAGAAGTGGTGCAAGTCCCCAGGGGGTTGTGGGGGGGGGGGGGGGGAGGCTACCTTGCTCGCCCATCTCCTTAGCAAACATAAGTCTCCTAGGCAACATAAGGAACATTGTTTATATGATACAACCTGAAAATTCACAGTTCTTCGTAGACAGTTTAGGTTAGATCACTTGCTGGAGAATGTTGAGTTTCCGTGAAATTCAAAGTACACCCAGCCGTGTCTATATGTCCTCCAGTCACATACAAAATAAAATAACTTGTTCTCCCCTCCTACTTTGGTGCTATGAGATACCATTTGGCAAAATGTTGCTGTGTAAAAACCAGGACTACTGCTTTACAGGAAGTGGCTCCCTTCCACTGGAAGGGTCAGAAAGAGCACTTCCAACCGGACAGGTGCACAACAGCCCAGAATTCTCTTGGCCTAAGGAATCAGGTGACACCCATGAACCAATACCGTTCTACAGTCTGTTATAAAGGTCCCACATCTGCTGTGTTCCCTCAGTATGTGCAGTTTGCTGTCTGGGAAGGTCATCATGTTTGCTTTCTGTGTTGCTAGACCACTAGTTTCTGGCCAGCCCGCTGAAAGTACTTGCTCATCCCTGCACCGGACAGTCTGGCGATATTTGATCTGTCTCCTGACTGTAAAGAGACTGCATGAGGTTACCAGACTGTTTGACTCTTTGTTTATGTCTGTGCCCTGTTAAAATGACAGCCTCTGTTTATTTTGCAGTGCCATCCTGCTGATTAATTGGCCATGGGCGAACACTGTTGTAACCTTGACACAGTATGGCACAGTTCATGACTAATGGTTGTTGATAAAAGAACGAGATGTCTGGAGAGTAAAAAAAAACCCTGTTCAGTTGAATAGATCCAGGTAATGAAGAATTGAATGAGGAAATCATTGGCCTCCTAACAATGGATGGAGGATAAGGATTTGGAATGGGGGCATGGCTTGCTGGTTAAAGTGTCTGCTTTGCATCCAGAAGGTGTGGAGCTCAGGCCCTGCCATGTCTATTTTTTAAAAGGCTCATGTCACTGATGAGATGAAAGACCTGCAACCCTGGAGAGTGGCTGCCAGTCAGAGAGGACAATACTGGCCTTGTCAGATCGACGATCTGATTTGATATAAATCAGCTTCATCATGCCGTCAACCTATTTTCTCCTCCTGGGTTACCACAAGTTGAGTCTGAGCCAAACCCTTGGTCTGAATCTGGCAGGCAGCAGTGCTAGTCTAGAACATAAGAGAAGCCAATGGCCCATCCAGTCCAACACTCTGTCACACAGTGGCCAAAAATACCAGGTGCCCTCAGGAGGTCCACCAGTGGGCAAGGACACTAGAAGCCCTCCCACTGTTGCCTCCCCCAAGCACCAAGAATACAGAGCATCACTTGCCCCAGACTGAAGAGTTCCTAACTATACTCTGTGGCTAATAGCCACTGATGGACCTCTGCTCCATATGTTTATCTAATTCCCTCTTGAAGCCGTCCATGCTTGTAGCCGCCACCATCTCCTGTGTCAGTGATGCCTTTTGCCAATTTGCCTGCGCCAGTGATGACTAGGAGCAAGACGGGCCCCTGCAGTGGGTTAGCTTCCTTTTCTGCTGGATGACCTTGAGCAAGCCATAGCTCTGTCCCAGCTGTTCTCTCAAGGACAGTTGTCTCAGAGCTCTCTCAGTCCCACCTACCTCACAGGGTGTCTGTTGAGGGGAGGGGAAGGGAAAGGAGTTTGTAAGCTGCTCTGAGACTCCAAGTGAAAGGCGGGGTATAAATCCAATCTCTTCTTCTTCTTTTTGTTGTGCTGCCCCAACCGGCAGGTTGGGTAGAGATTCTACCCTGCATTCTTCCCAAATGAGTAAGTCATAGTTTCTCCAGAGCAACACCATTATAATGTTAGATAATAGCCCTTTTTTTTTTGCTGGGCACCCCTGTGATGATCTTTGGCCATGCGCTATAAACTCCTCTCATCTTGCTGGACACCCCAAGAGGCCCGGTCAGCAGAACTCTGTGACCCATTCAAATAGGAACAGGAGGGTCTGGAGGCCTGGCTATGCCAGAAGCAGGCCTGTCAGGGGTCATTTCATCAGGGCTTTTTTTGTAGAAAAAGCCCAGCAAGAACTCATTAGCATAATAGGCCACACCCAGCAGCAGAAATTCATTAGCATATTAGGCCACACCCCCTGACTTGCAGGGCACATGGGGAACCCAAGGGAAGAAAGGCAGTTTCTGGATAGGCTTCCCCAGGCACCCCACAGCCTGTGAGGCACATTGGGAACCCGGGGGGGGGGCTGTAGGCGTGGCCAACTCAGAAGCCAGCCGGAACTCCATTCCTGTGCGTTCCTGCCCAAAAATAGCCCTGCATTTTGTAGAAAAAAAGGTGCAGGAGCTCATTAGCATAACTTATTTGGATATGCTACACCACCTGACATCACCGGAAGTATGTCAGAAGGCAAGAAAGAAAGAACAGAGAGACAGAGAAAGAGAGAGCTGGCAGAGAGGGGACAGCTACTAATCCAAGCCTCAGAAATACCACTATTCTGGGAGGACAGTTTCAGTAGTGGCTGAAGCCTTCAGAAGGCTGGTTGGAGGAACAAGGACCTTTCCAGGGGACGGGACGGGGTCATTTTGCTGCAGCCATGACACAAGCAGGCATTCCTTTGCGGGGGGGGGGCTGGCACCAACTCCTGGAGCTGCGCTCCCCCGAGCTCCTGCTTGAAATGACCCCTGAGGCCTGTAGATGTACCTGTCTCTCTCATGTGCCTATTTTTTCCTCCACAGCCCAAGAGACTAGATGCATAACCAATAGGGTCACCAGATGTGGGTTGGGAAATACCTGGAGATTTGGGGGATGGAGCCTGAACGGGGCAGTTTGGGGAGGGGAGGGACTTCAGTGGGGTATAATGCCACAGAGTCTACCTTCCAAAGGGGCCATTTTCTCCTGGCGAACTGATCTCTGCCACCTGGAGATCATTGTGGTAATCCCAGGAGTTCTCAAGCCACCACCTGGAGATTGGCAACCTTAATAACCAAGGTAGCTTCTGTATGCGCTATAATTCACGCCATGAATGCACTGGTGTGTCTGTGAAGATTCACTTTAACAGTGTGCTACAATGTCGTTTCTGACTGAGTAACCAGAAGTTACGTTACCACCAGCTTTTTACACGTGCCAGAGCAGAACACCGGGGAGGGGGGGAGCTTTCTCCGTATGTAGGGAAAATACATTTTATTCAGTATGAGAAGAGGAGGAGGAGGAGGAGATTGGATTTATAACCCACCCTTTGCTCAGAGTGGTTTACAATCTCCTTTCTGTTCCCCTCCCCACAGCAGACACCCTGTGAGGTAGGCGGGGCTGAGAGAGCTCTGAGAGAACTTCTCTTTCAAGAACAGCTCTGAGAGAACTTGTGACTGACCCAAGGTCACCCAGCAGCTGCATGTGGAGGAGTAGGGAATCAAACCCAGTTGTTCCAGATTAGAATCTGCACTCCTAACCACTACAGCAAACTGGCTGCTTCTACCCAGATGAGCATACAGGAAGTCTAGCTTACCTGAACAACATTGCACAGGCTAAGTGGTTAAAGTGTCCGATTAGGATCTGGGAGAAACAGGTTTGAACACCCATTCTGGCCCAGAAGCTCACAGGGTAACCTTGGGCCAGTCACTCTTTCTATTAGCCTAACCTACTTCATGGGATGGTTATGGTGAGGATAAAATGGCGGAAAGGGGAGGAGGATGCTGTAAGTTGTTTTGGGACCCCAGTGGGGAGAAAAGCAGAGGGTAAATATTGTAAGAAGAACGAAATAATAACAATCCTGGAATAAGGGTCCAGACCTGAATCAGAAGCATGCAAGAGTTTCCCTCTTGCAGTTGCAATGTAAGAGTAAACACCACTGAATTCAGTAGGACTGGGCTGTGTGTGGGTCAGCTGATCCCCACTGAGTTGCTAAGAGTAATCCCACCTTTCAGCCATCAGCAGTGGTGGCACTAAAATACAGCAGATAGACAGTTGCGCCACCTAAGGTGCCTGAGTCCTGCTAGTAGAGTTTGTCTTATGAGATCCTTGGCCTCTTACTATCCTTGGAAGTATGACAGCATTCAAGCTTTTACAACTTTGACAGAAAGCAGAGCTTGCCTCACGGCATAGTTTTAAAGTAATCCCTTCTCCGTTGCTCTGTCATATGCTTTTGGTTACGGTGTGATCTCCTCTGATAGCATCTCTGAGTGCCAGCCAAGCAAGCGAAAATCCTTAAATCTCATTGTTTTCAGAAACCTATAATGAAACACAAACCCTGAGATTGCCACACTGCTGGTTTTAGCAACCCTGTTTCAGAGAAAAGTGTTTGGTCTTCACCCCTGTGAACCATCAACAGCATATTTGTGGGATGAAAGACTTAAAGCATCTTCTCCCCTAGGACATGGGCGGTCAAGCAAAACCAGATGGTTTCAAGGACTGGAACTGTCGGCAAAGATTGTCACCAGGACAGGACAAAAATAAAAGTTCCTTAGCAATGTGGAATGGACAGCCTAAAGTGAAAAAGACATGAGCATGGAAGTTAGATAGTGTTGGAATGAGCAACTCAGCATGCCTGAACATAATCTGTGTGTATGGCCCCTTTTCACATTACCATTCTAAATCGAAGGTTATTTGTTGTTGGCCCGATTTCGAGTAAAGCGATACAGGGGCAGGGGTTTCACACAACAAATTTCATTCCGGTAATGAGCCGTCTCTGAAGCGCTGTGGTCATTTCAAACAGCCCCACTTCCCCCCACCCCACCCCTTTTCACTATGCATCAATAGCCTCACAGATATCCAAACATTTCACCAAATTCAGCCCACAAAGAGAAGAAGTTTGCCTCCCTGAGATATATATCTGCGATCTACTTGGCAACAAGTCAGTTATCAGCCAATCGTGTCTGGGCATAGATGGGTGAACATCAGGATGTTTACTGCAGACAGCTTCTTAGGTTAGCAACATCTGTCACACCAATCACTGATGCCTTGAGCTCCTGCTGCCCAATGAGCTTCTTCCCTCCTCTTGTTTCCAGGTGTCAACAGCAGCGCTCTCACTGAATCTCAATGTATCTCAATGGAGTCAATGCATCTCAATGGTACTGCTGTAGCATTATAGCACTGTAGCACTCAACTCTGGATGTTTAAAAAAATCCTCCAAGGAATATTGCCCACATAGCAAAAAAGGGCAGGAGGGAAACAGCACTTCTGTGATGTGTATAACAATTAATTAATTTTGAGCAAAGGCTCAAGAGTGCGGATCAAAAATATGCACAGTGGGGCCACATTCAAACAGGAGGTTTGATCTCCACCTTTGCAGAAACATGTCCAACTGTAAAACAAGAAAGGAAGTGGAAAAATAAAAATTAAATAGATTCAAATGCCAAGATCTCATGGAATTTCTTCATAAGGTCTTGGCAGCCATTTTGGATTCCATAGGCAATTGCATAATCCAAACTGACTGCTGCAGCTTCGCTTTGACAATGAAGGTGAATTAAGGAAACATAGCTGGGGAGATGTGATTTTCCAGCTCTATTATCTGACTGTGCTGTTCAAGAAAATCAAACAGCATGGGATGCATTAGCTCTTTGATTCATATACATCAGTTGAACAAATCTGTGCATTACCATTATTTCCTCAGTTTTGTAACCCCCTTTGTTTCTCACATGTTACTTTGAATAATCTCAGAGTCAGAATTATATTTAGAGACTCTTAAGAACATAAGAACCCCACCGAATCAGACCGATGGCCCATCTAGTTCAGCATCCTATCTCACACAGTGTCCAACCGGTTACTCTGGAAGGCCAACAACAGGGTGTAGAGGACAATGCTTTCTCCTGATGTTACCTCCTGCCACTGGGATTCAGAGATTTACTGCCTCTGAATGTGGAGGTTCCATTTAGTCACCATGGAAAATAGCCACTAATGGGCCTGTCCTCTGTTTAGCTGTCTTTTTGTTTTTGCTGTCGTCACAGCTGACTTATGGCAACCCCCTAGGGTCTTCAAGGCAAGAGACATTTGGAGGTAGTTTGCCATTGCCTGCCTCCCTGTGGTGACCCTGGTATTTAGAGGTTTACTGCCTCTGAATATGCAATTTTCCTTTAGTAACTATGGCTAGTAGCTCCTGATGGATTTATTCATGAATCTGTCTAACCCCCTTTTAAAGTTGTCTGTTCTTGTGTCCATCTCTACATCCTCCGGCAGTGAATTCTACGTTTTCGCCACTGGCTGAGTAAAGAAGTATTTCATTTCATCTGTCCTGAATCTACTGCTCATAAACTTCATTTGGATTCCCCCGAGTTCTAGTTTTTGGGGAAATGGAGAAAATGTTCTCTCTGCTGATTCTACCTCATGCATAATTTTATAAACTTCTATCATGTCCCCCCTTAGTGATCTCTTTTCTAAACTCAAAAGTCCCAGACTCTTCTGCCCTTCCTTGGCCTTAATTATCTTGGTTGCCCTCTTCTGTACTTTTTTCAGCTCTGCTATGTCCTTTTTGAGATACAGTATCCCAAATGAGACCATGCCATAGATTTATATAGGGACATTATAATACTGGTTGTTTTGTTTTCAACTCCTTTCCTAACAATACCCAATGCAGAATTTGGTCTTTTCACTGCTGCAGCACACTGGATTGACGCTTTCATTGAGCTATTCACTACGACCCTGTTGTGGCCAAGGTCTCTTTCCCTTTCAGTCTCACCCAGTTCAGAGCCTATTAGCATATAGTTGGAATCAGGATTTTTTTACTCCAGTGTACATCACCTTATACTTACCTACACTGAACCTTCATGTGTTCACTGTAACTTGTGAACAGGGTTTGTATCTCTGTTCGCTTCCAGTTTTCCATTCATAGTTACAAGTTTGCTTACGGATGACCACTTTTTTTTTAAAAAAAATGTGCATTGAGTTACATGTACAAGAAGCATGGCAGCCTAGTCTGAAGAGCTGATGGCAGCCGGAGAAACTGGCTGCGGCCACACACACGAAATAATAAACTTTCTATCCACTTTCAATGCACTTTCAAACTGGATTTTGCCAGTTCACACAAAAATCCAGTTGGAAAGTGCACTGAAAGTGAATTGAAAGTGGATTATTTAGCATGAGATTTCAGACACTGTGGGCATTGGGTAAAGCAGGGGAAAGTTCCTGGCAGGACAGGTTAGTGTGTTGGATTAGGACTGGAGAGACCAGTTAAAATTTCCATTCCACCTCCAAGCTCACTGAGCCATGAACTCTAATCTGGAGAACTTGGTTGGATTCCCCACTCCTCCTCCACATGAAACCTACAGAGTGACCTTGGGCCAGTCACAGTCACAGAGAGCCAGTTTGGTGTAGTAGTTAAGCGTGTGGACTCTAATCTGGGAGAACTGGGTTTGAGTCCCCATTCCTCCACTTGCAACTGCTGGATGACCTTGGGCAAAGCATAGATTTGGCAGAGCTGTTCTTGAAAGAGAAGTTCTCTCAGAGCTCTCTCAGCCCTCCTACCTCACAGGGTGTCTGTTGTGGGGAGGGGAAGGGAAAGGAGTTTGTCAGCCGCTCTGAGACTCCAAGTGAAGGGCAGGGTATAAATCCAATCTCTTCATTTTCTTCTCCTTCTTCTCTCAGAACTCTCTCAGCCCCCACCTACCTTACAAGGTGCCTGTTGAGGGGAAAGGAAGGGAAAGTGATTATAAGCTGCTTTGAGACTTGTTAAGGTAGAGAAACCTAAGGCATAAAAACCTAGTCTTCTTCTGAGAGAGTGAGTGACAGCTGAACAGTCTGTCTCCACCCAAGCAACCTCACAGGTTTGCCGTGATGATAAAATGAGTGGGGAGAGCCATTCCCTGTGAATTTCTCTCATCCTTTTTCAAAGTCTACTAAAATACTAGTGACCATATCACTATATCCTGTGGTTCTATAAGTCTAATCATATATTGTTCGAGCCCCCCTGGAAAAAAAGGGTGGGACAAAAGGAAAACTGATATAATTATAAGTTTTTGCCAGGTGAAAGTTTCCTGGGGAGAAGATGAGATTTTGGGGATCTCTCTCTCTCTCTCTCTCAAGGGCAAGTGATAGTATGCAACCACAGCACTGAGACTGAACTCACAGTGTGGCTTTGGGTGGATTGTAGTAAAGCCATCATGAATGTGAATAAAATACACCCTTTCTTACACAGCCACTATATTTTTAGACTGACCTTGAAATTATGCCTCCCCCAGTTGGCAAGAGAACGTCATGTTCCAGAACATGAGACACACTCATTCAAACTGGCATACAGATGAGCAGAAGCAACCTTTCAAAATAAAGGCAGGAAACAGCTTTTCTTCCCAACTCTTTCTGGCGCACGTTATTCAGCAATTGGGAGCCAGGAGGGGGAAAAAATGAACGGTAGCCCCAATCCAAGACAGACCTAAGTGCGCTAAAGCCCACCGAAATAAATAGGGTTAAGCCTGCAGTCCAATAGTGCAAACTTCAGGCAACTTTTCAAATGACCTCTACGTAAAACGTGAAGAGAGTTGTGCTCCAAGCATACTGGACTGGAACCTGCCTGTACAGTTTTTCAGGCTGAGTAAAATGGATGCATTAAAGTTTAATCCGAGGTCTTTAGGGCACAAATCCCAGAGACTGTAAAAATCATTATATTGATAAAAGTTCTTTTCACATGAATCGTGCCTGGTTCTGCCAAGTTCTGTAATGTTTGCACAGCCTTCGTGACTTAATTCAAACAATAAAAGTATGTTAAATTCCCTTTCAGTTTTGGCCGCTGACTTCAAGAACCTACAAGTTATCATGCACTCATTAATACAGTTCACAGGAGGTTGAATAGCATCAGATCCAGACACGTACACCTAGGTTTATTCAGGTTCAGTTTCTGCAAATATAAGCCCAATGTAATGTTTGCATGTTTGCTTCTTGACTAAAGGGAACTTCCACATACAGAAGCTGTCAACCTCTAAATACCAAAGCTAGGAGGCAACACGAGGAGAAGACCTTGTCCTTTATCCCCCGTTTGCTGGCCACCCTCCAGGGCAAATGGTTGGACACTTTGTGAAATAGAATGTAGGATCAGATGGATGGATCCAGCAGGGCATCTTTTACATTCTTATGTGTAAATGCCTATTGTGAAGGAACCTGCTAAGAAACCACTTGCTTAATTTATGTATGTCAGGCTTCTGTTGAAGGTTCAAGATACCCAAGAGTACTCTAGTCGTAAATTGTACTCTATCATATTGGTTAATGAGAAATCATTTGGCTGAATTTTTGCCTCTTTATGAGGACTTAGAGGCCCTCTGACTCTGCAGATGTAGAATACTTCTGAGGACTGAAAATAAATGATCTGTGTGGTAAAATATTTGAAGATTTTTAGCCCTAGGGTCTATATTTAGTTCTGCAAATGTAGTTCAATTATGTAAGAAAACTGAAGCAAACTTTACTGAATGCTGTGCAACTTTTACTACCACTGAATTTAAGAAGGTGGCGGCTGTTCGATCGCCACTCAGAATTGCTTCTCTGAGCATCTGTTGGTGGAACGCTTTAATTCCTACTTCAAATATAGTTATTGTCTTAAAATCATCAGTGAACATGACATGGGATTACTCATTTAAGTTTCTGCTACATTGAAATTGGATTAAAAAAAAAGTTTCCAGCTCTAATAATAGTGAGGCAAGGGGGCAGGAATGGGATTGGGTTTTTGCCAAGAAAAGGAGGAGGGAAGAAAAACAGACTAATTAAACATTCTGTTTCACAAAGTGTCCAACCAGTTGCCCTGGAGGGTGGCCAGCAAACGGGGGATAAAAAATGTCTTCTCATGTTGCCTCCTAGCTTTGGGCCTATCAAAGTCTATGAGTGGTAATAACTAAACAGAATCTCTGCACTTCTGAATTCCAGATATAAGGTTAAAAAAAAACCCACGATGAAAGTAGTATGTAGGATCAGATGGATGGATCCAGCAGGGCATCTCTTACATTCTTATGTGTAAATGCCTATTGTGAAGGAACCTGCTAAGAAACCACTTGCTTAGTTTATGTGTATCAGGCTTCTGTTGAAGGTTCAGGATACCCAAGAATACTCTAGTCATAAATTGTACTCTATCATCGTCGTGAGTGACCTGCTATTTCTCATGATATGTGGCTGATCTCTGTCGAAACAGGATGCAAATCCCTTTTTGCAACTATATACTGTTCCACATCTGTTGCTTTTAGGATTGGCATTTTTCAGTAGCGGACAGAGAGAGTCAGGCTGGATACAAAGCCCACTCGACCATGAAACATGCTGGTACTTTCCTGGATGATCATGTATCGATACTGCAGGCTAATGAAGTCAAGAGATTTCAGTAACTTTATTTATGAATAAACACATTTAGTTGAAGAATCAGATTTCATATCGTTATGAAACGAATAAAGAAATGACACGCTGGTAGTGCCTTTCTTAGGATTTACTCTCCATCTCCAGTTTTCATGATGGATCTTCAGGCCCAGCTCATAGTCAGTTAGGGTGGCCAACCTCCAGGTGGGTAAAGAAATACAAATGGATCTGTAAAGTCCTAAAGACAGTCTTATTGAAATAACCTCTAATACATTCATACAAATTCAATATGGACCACACAGGACTCCTTAAATAAATTCCAACTTTCAAAATACATAGAATACAGCCAAGCTCTTGTCCAAACTTCAAATACAAATTAGTACGCAAGAAAAATTATTTCTGGTTTTTGGACCAATTTTATTGGCAGGATAAAGGGCTCCACTTTTGCCCCCAGTGTAGCAAACCTCTATGTATGATATGGAATGTAAATGGATTTGCAATGAAAGTCGTAATCCATATTTTGAACATATGATTTATTATAGGAGGTACATTGACGATCTTTTCCTTTTCCTGGATGATTTTTCTTTGGTGCAGCCCTTTGTGGAATGGCTAAACACACTGCACGGATCCATTCATTTTGTACCTGTAATCAATAGGGAAGAGATCAATTTTTTTAGATACAACTGTGTTTGTACATGAGGCTACTTTGGTGGTTCATACCTATTAAAAGAAAATTGATAAAAACTCTGTTTTACTCTATAGCTCTTTTCATGCAAAGCAGTTGAAAATGAATCTTCCATATAGCCAGTTTCTGCGCCTCAAAAGAAACTCTGCTTTTGAACTAGACTATCTGAAGGAATGTTCAAAAATGCAAGATCAGTTTCTGCAAAGGGGCTATGCAACTAGAGTGGTGCAACAAGCCATGGAAAGAGCAACAAGCCATGGAAAGAGCAACAAGCCTGAATGGGACAGTACGATGATATGTGGGTCTCAACATCTACTTATGTGGACCGTTAGTTTTTTTGCATTATAATGTTTTGACTATCACAATGTATTTCTAGTATATGGAAATAAAATTTAGTGTATTTCACACAGTCCTTTGTTAACATCTTAAATTCCCAGTTCTTTTGGACTGTGACTCTTTAATTTTCTCTTTATTGTGGTTATTATGAGTCCATCAAAGATGCCATAATGCTCTGGACAATTCATCTTTTAATTTTTTTTACCTCATTTATATCCCTCCATTCTCTACAATGGGGACCCAAAGCACGTTACATTGTTCTCCTCTTCTCCATTTTATCCTCACAACAACCCTGTGAGGTGGTGTTTGTTTATTTATTTATTTATTTCGATTTATATCCTGCCTAGCCAGTGAACCGCTAACAACATAGGCGGCTAACAACATAAAATCATTCAGGTACAAAGTTAAAACACAGCGTATAAAATTAACTCACATTAAAATACAACAAACAGTCTGATCACAGATGGCAGCAAACAAACCAGCACCAAATACTAGCCACTAACTTATGCCCAGCCAGGAGGCTTCCACTGTAGATGTTCTGGAGATGGTTCATCACGCCATCTACTAAGGGCCATTCCCTCCGGTGGCAGCCCCAAAAGCCTGGCAGAAGAGCTCCGCTTTGCAGGCCCTGCAGAACTGCAAAAGGTCCCGCAGGGCCCTGATGTTCTCTGGGAGCTCGTTCCACCAGTAGGGAGCCGCCACCGAGAAGGCCCTGTTTCTGGTGGTTGCCAACCTAGCCTCCTTTAGGCCCGGAAGGGTCAGGCGGTGTTGAGTGCCTGATCGCAGTGCTCTTTGGGGTGTATACGGGGAAAGAATGAGGCCGTTCCGCTATGGGTAGATTAGGCTGAGAGTGTGTGACTAGCTCAAGGTCACCCAGCATGCTTTCATGGCAGAGTGGATATTTGAACCTGGGATCAATTCTCAGATCCTAGTCTGACACTCTAACCTGTATACCATACTGGTCTTCTTATGTCCAATTGTGTACAAAGGCCAACACTATGCTGGGGATTATTAGGAAGGGAACTGAAAACAAATCAACCAGTATCATACTGCCCCTGTATAAATTGATGAAGAAGAAGAAGAGATTGGATTTATACCCCGCCCTCCACTCCCCAAGGGAGTCTCAGAGCGGCTTACAAACTCCTTTTCCCTTCCCCTCCCCACAACAGACACCCTGTGAGGTAGGTGGGGCTGAGAGAGCTCTTTCCCAAGCTGTCCTTGAGGGAACAGCTGGTACAGAACTATGGCTTGCCCAAGGTCATCCAGCCAGGTGCAAGTGGAGGAGTGGGGAATCAGACCCGGTTCTCCCAGATTAGAGTCTGCGCACTTAACCACTACACCAAACTGGCTCTCGAGAGAGAGAGAACGAAGAAGCGGAGACGAAGCAGTGCTGAGTGAACCCCCTTCCATCTCAGACGGAGGCCCAGAGAGAAGAGGGCAACAAAAGGTTTGGGGGGATGACAGTAACAACACCCCCCCCCATACACACACAGAGGCAACTCCATCAGTTTCTGTCTCCACAGACATATGAAATACCATTGGTTTTCCACCCGTACTTCTGCTTTTCCTCTAAGTCCCTGGGTAAATTCTACAGTGGGAATGGGAGCCAAGCCAGCTCCTCAAGATTTATGGCTGTTTGTTCATTTGTAGTGAAGAGGCTTTCTATTATAAACATGCTGAACAAGAGCCCTCAGTGCCACATTCCACAGCCGGCAATTAAGAATCCTTTCATGGCCGAACTTACTCTGTGCTGCGTACTGGATCTCTTGGCCTTTCTGCCGGATTCTGATCCCATCTCCCATGACTTCTTCATTTTTAACACAGTTGGCCCCTAGTTAACTTTTTGGAAGCATGGATGTTGTTGGCAAAGGCCAGTCCATTTTGCAGTGTAAGCATCCAAAGAGCAGCAGGCCATGTGGTATGTGAGCAAAAGGGGAGAAGGGGTCGATCAGGGGGGAAGTGAGGGAGGGAAAGACCCCTGTCCATTCTTCTTCTTCTTCTGGTAATCAGAGGATAGGAAGGAAATTTATCTGGCTCTGAAACGAAACAAAGAGAGCGATAAAGATGCTGGTACAGAAAGAAATCAAAACAGCAGCAAGAGCAATTAAGAGAACCTGTCTCTACCTGCTCTATCCCATGCATAATCTTATAAACCTCGATCGTGTCACCCCTCGGCCATCTTTTCTCCAAGCTAAAGAGCCCCGAGCTCCGACCTTTCTTCATAGGGAAAGTGTTTGTTGATTAGTGGCATTTTGTGGACTGGAGGGACACAGCCGCTCGGACTCTGGAGATTGCTTTGTACCAAGTCAGGCGATTTGTCTGTTTAGACTAGATCAATATTGTGCTCTCTGTAGGGTTGCCAGCTCTGGGTTGGAAAATACCTGGAGACTTTGGGGGGGGGATCTGGAAGAGGGTGGCGTTTGGGGAGGGGAAGGGCCTCAGTCTGGTACAGTGCCATAGAGTCCACCCTTCAAAGCAGCCATTTTCTCCAGGGGAGCTGATCTCTGTCAGCTGGAGATCAGTTGTAAAAAAGGGAGATCCCCAGGCCCCTCCTGGAGGTTGGCAGCCCTAGCTCTCTGACCAGTGGTGGACCTTTCAGGTGAAGAAGGATCTTGCCCTGATAAGCCATGTCCTTCAACCAGAGATGCTAGCGACTGAGCCTGAGACATTTCCCAAGCAACCAATGCCCCTCCTTCATTCTGTGTGCTCCAAGGCACCATATAGTACAAGAGCTAGGTGCTAGAATACTAGGCAGAACAACACAGCCCAGTTATATTGTGACACAAATCATGACAACACCACTACAACTAAAGCCTGGCGTCTTGGTAATAAAGCAGAACTCTGCCCCATTTGCCAGAATAAATCTGGGTTCTTTTCTTAGTGGTGCAGCATCAGTCTGTCTTTTACAGATCTTATGGGTCAAAATGGATGTCTGAAGGATGTACAGGAGCAAACACTGACCACCATCAAACGTTTTGTGCCATAGCATAAACGTCTGGAGACTGAAACTTTGGTGAAGTAGCAAATTTATGGCATCGGCATCAGGTTTTAGACTGAAGACAGACCAATGTTTTTAAAGCAGTGAGGATACTTTGGAAAGGTTTCTGTCAAAAGGGTCCCCCCCCCCAACCAGGGAAAATTCTGAAAAACTGGTGATTGGCTTTTAAAAACCTTAAATGTGTGTGTGTGTGTGTGTGCGCGCGCGCATAAAGATAGGACAAATTCCTTATACACAGGGCTATTTTTGGGCAGGAATGCACAGGAATGGAGTTCCGGCTGGCTCCTGAGCTGGCCACACCCAGCAGGAACTCATTAGCATAATAGGCCACACCCAACAGCAGAAATTCATTAGGATTGGCTACACTAGGGATGTGGCTTAGCATGCAAATTAATTCCTGCTACAAAAAAAGCCCTGGGTTTTGACAACAAACAAGGTAAACAGAATAAGAAGCAAAAGGTGGGTGTGGCTGGATGGCCACTCTTCTGGGGGTGTGGCCTAATATGCTAATAAGCTGTGCTGTCAGTGCTGTGGCCTAATATGCTAATGTCTTTCTTCTGTTGGGTGTGGCCTATTATGCTAATGAGTTCCTGCTGGGCTTTTTTCTACAAAAAAAGCCCTACTTATACAAAAAAAGCCCTGCTATGGTCACCTCAGGGCTGGACTACTGCAACACTCTCTACATGGGGCTGCCCTTGACCCAGCTCCGGAGGCTGCAGCTAGTGCAGAATGCCGCAGCCAGGCTGCTGATGGGCCTCTCAGTGAGGGACCACGTCCGGCCTGTGCTAAGGGCACTGCACTGGCTGCCTATAGCATACCGGATCCGGTTCAAGGTGCTGGTTTTAACTTTTAAAGCCCTATATGGCCTGGGGCCTGCCTACCTAAGGACTGCTTTTCCCCGTATACACCCCAAAGAGCACTGCGGTCAGGCACTCAACATCGCCTGACCCTTCCGGGCCTGAAGGAGGCTAGGTTGACAACCACCAGAAACAGGGCCTTCTCGGTGGTGGCTCCCTACTGGTGGAATGAGCTCCCAGAGAACATCAGGGCCCTGCGGGACCTTTTGCAGTTCTGCAGGGCCTGCAAAGCGGAGCTCTTCCGCCAGGCTTTTGGGACCGCCACCGGAGGGAATGGCCCTTAGTAGATGGCGCGATGAACCATCTCCAGAACATCTACGGTGGAAGCCTCCTGGATGGGCTTAAGTTAGTGGCTAGTATTCGGTGCTGGTATGTTTGCTGCCATCTGTGATCTGATTGTTTGTAGTATTTTAAAATGAGTCAATTTTATGCTGTGTTTTAACTTTGTATTTGAATGATTTTATGCTGTTAGCCGCCTAGAGCCGATTTGCTGGCTAGGCGGGATATAAATCGAAATAAATAAATAAATAAATATATGCATTCAGTCCTTCACTGTATCAAAAACAAATACAATGAGCATTTACAAGTGGTTATTCCAAGACACAGGCGTGCAATTATGCTTGCAATATTAAATGCACCCCCGCTTGCAATCTCTGAAGGCCGTTCAGGAGGCATACCATTTTCGGACTGATATTATGGTTGTGGCTTAGGGATCATACAGACTGTGATTCATGTTGTATTTGAATGTCCATGGTATAAAGAAGCTAGAGAGTAATGGATCGAGCCACTTATGTGCCAGCAGAACAAGCCTCCCTTAGATATTTTAGTTACTAAACTTTTAACAGATCCTAGGCCAGCAAATACCCTTTTTAAAAGTTAACTTCCTTGTTCAGGCCATGAAGACTTTGGGCAGCTTGTAACAAGACATCTTCTCGGATATAGTACAGCTTGCCTCTCTGGCTTGAATTTTTCCTTTCTTCCTCTGGGATAGTTGGGATAGATTGATACTACTCAAGACCTATAAGTCAGAGGGAGGGACGGAGGATTGTAAAACTGTTCGGAGAGTGGCGGGTGGGATAACCATGGATGCTAACCAATAGACAACCTCCAAAGCCAGCTATGATTGTTATGATGTCCTTGTGGTGAAGAGTCCAGTTGCACCTTAAAGACTAACAAAAAATTGTGGTAGAGTATGAGCTTTCTTTTATATTTGTTTTCACCCTTAGTTCTGGTGCAAGGGGGACACAGTTTTTCTACATGCAATGCCAGCACACAGGTGCATCTATAGGCATTAGACACACAGAGGTATTGTTATGTGCATGCTTATCACTTATTGACTGCAGTGTTGCTTTAACAGGTGTATGAGCCGTCACAGCTTAAATACAGCTTCCAAATTATTAACTGCCAGCTCGAACATAGTGGAGTGGATATACCAGCTTTTCTGCTGATGAAAAAGGAAGGAGGTGTCCTCTTTAACCACCCAAAAAAGCAATGCTGAGAATCATGGGACCTGTATAAACAAAACCCACATGGGGCAGTGGCTTTAGTAGGAAGGGGAACTGGGTAAGACTGAGTGAAAAAGCAAGCTGTATCCAACCCAATTATTTCTAATGGAGTCAGTTCACACAATTCATAAGGGAGTCCTCAAGTTCATACACCAACTTCAGCAGTTGAAGGAAAATAACTGAACGTGCAAATAGACTCTTCTGCAAGTCATTTGTTTCAGATCCCATACAGTTAGGGCTTCCAGCCTCCAGGTGGTGGCTGGAGACCTCCCAGATTTACAACTGGTCAGTTTCCCTAGACAAAATGGCTGCTTTGGAAGATGGACTGTATGGGATTATACCCTGCTGAGGTCTCTCCCCTCCCCAAACTAGGCTCTGCCCCCCCAATCTCTGGGAATTTTCTGACTCAGAGCTGGCCACCCTGCATGCAGTGCTATGAGCCTGTGGTGTTTGAGCTAGGATAGTCCATTCACATGTGCACAACAGCATTTTATAATACCAAGTAGTAATCTTGCACGTGCGAACCAGCTCCCAGTGTTCAGAGAGTGAGACCCAAGCAATAAATATATTTATGTGGCCAAAATGTGTTGTTGTATACAGCCTTCCAAGGGCCTTTCCATCTCCCTAACCCTTACCCTGGAAATGGGTTGTACAACAGCACTACTCCCAAGGAAACAAGAACTTGGCTTCTATGTTTAGATGAAAACATTCCTCATTATTCATTTGGACCTCTAATTTCCTGTTTGTCCAGCATGACACTTTCTGAAAGGAAGTTGCCAACTCCCACTTGGCACCGATTCCCTAAAAAGCAAACTTTTAAAAGGAATAAATTGCACATGACTGATTTTTAAGGAGCAAAAAAGCATTTGGAAGTGATTTTTGCTTTTTTTAAAGAGTGAATTGCTCAAATATTGTAATGTATTTCTGGAGGGGGGGGGGGGTTGGAACCCAAAACTGATGATCAACAAAAGAAAAGCTGAAATGTTCTCAATAACTATCCAACGGCCAAACTGCAGAGTCATTAATGAAAGCCAAGCTTCATGTTGCGGACACAGTGTTGGCTTGCCTTTTGGGTATGCTGGAAGCGGTGTGCATCAGGAAGTTGGACGACGGAGGATTCTCAGACAAGCGTAAAACAAGGAACTTTAATCTATTATTATGGCCAATAAAATCGATGACATTAGAATCTGACATTAACAATGAAGTTCCCAATGTGAGGCCAAGTACATTAAAACAAGTTTATTCAAAGGCCCGGTAAAGTAAGATGTAGAGATAACATCTGTATGATAATAAAATATGTGGGGAAATGTGTGAATAATTTGATAAGGTTCACAAATAGCGGTTCAAGAGCACAACTGTCGTAAATTGTGTAGCTCGATATGAGGCTGGTCAGCCAGCCCATTTCATGAGTACTTTGTTGTGGGTGCAAATGATTTGAAAGGATTCTGATGTGTGTTGAATATAGGAAGAGTGAGTTTGTTGTTGGTCTATGCAGAACTTTCAAAGTCTCCAGGAAAGTCTGTTCCTCATCCCGTCTCCTCAGTTGCTTCGATATTATTTGCTCACCTATAACCAAAGAGCAGGGGTCATACGCCACTATGGGGCAGTGTTTAGAGAGTTGTACTAGGTTAAGACGCTGAGCTGCAGACCGGAAGGTCAGCAGTTCAGCAGCAAGACCCGAGTGCTGCGTGACAGAATGAGCTCCCGTCTCTGGCCCCAGCTCCTGCCAACCTAGCAGTTCAAAAGCAAGAAATTGCAAGTAGATAAATAGGTACCACTTCGGTGGGAAGGTAACAGTGTTCTGTGCACCTCGGCATCTAGTCATGCCGGCCACATGACTACAGAAACATCTTCGGACAGTGCTGGCTCTTTGGCTTGGAAACGGAGATGAGCACCACCCCCTAGAGTCAGATTCAACTGGAAGACCCCAATTCAGACCCCCCCCCCCGCCACCACTGAAACCTGCTGGGTGACCTTGGGCCAGTCACACACTCTCAGCCTGACCCTTTCACAGGGTGGTTGTTAGGATAAAATGGAGGAGAGGAGAATGTTGTAAGCTGCTTTGGGTCCCTCCTTGGGGAGAAAAGTGGGGTATAAATGAGCTAAATAAAATAAATGGACAATATAGCAAACTTTATAATCCATTCCAGTGTTATATATAATTACTTTCCTGACGTCTGCTGACAGATGGCTGCAAAGAAAACTGCCTGATTCTGTGCTTCTGTGTCTCTCAATAAAGTCAGTCAGTCTGTCTGTCTGTCTGTCTTCCTCCCTGCCTGCCTGTCTTAAAACACAGAGTCTTCACTTAGCTAAATTTCTGAGCCCGGATTATCAGTCATCTGTCTGGGTGGCAGGTTCTCTAAACATTTGTCCATCGGCAGGATTCTTTTCTAGTGCACAAGACAGCATTTCTGGTAATGTAAAACTCAACGTCTACCTGTCAGTTTAGAAAATATATCAATAGCTCGGATTTCAGCTGTCAGTCAGCATGATCTTAACCAGAAGGGACATGGTTTGGCTATTTGCCTTTCCAGTAAATTAGAAACAGTGGATCAGAAATATACACACAAACCATTGATCCAAGTATTCAGTCTCAGCAGCTGCTGTGAATCACACACGCACACACAATCATGAAAAAACCTTCTATAGCAACAAATAATGTTGATTCCAGATGAATTATCATGACTACTAAGAAATGCATGTTTCCTCTGTGCTCAGCATGAATAAATTTGCAGAGCAGAGCACAACAGTACTTGGCATGGTAATTCCCTTGTTCCGAAAATACACGATTACTCGATTCTGCTTTTCTGGATAGCTTATCTTTATTGCCTAGTTCCATGGCACAGATCTGAATTTGCAAACCATTGTTAGCACCCATCATAACTGTCCTGTACAGGAGATTTAAATTTCCTCACCTGCAGTCTAAAGAGGTACAGTGCATTCTGTCATCTCATTCTGCTATATATGCGGATCAGGCCTTAGTTTTCCAGAGGTGTTAATAACAGAATATCAGCTCTGGAATTGTCTTTCTTCCCTTCTGTTTTAAACAGTGGAGTACTGGACCATTTGAGGTGATCTATAGTGCAGTCCCAAGAAGAGTTACAGCCTCCTAACCCTACTGATTTCCAAGGCCTTAGAATGGTGTAACTCTGTTTAGGATTGCACTTCTTGTATATTGTTTATATGAGCAATATCTGGGGGATGGGGGAAATCTGGATCCAACCGGATTTCCAGCACATAAATGACTGGATGAGCCCCAGAAGATAACAGAGGTCATTGAGGGCTTTCAGCACATCAAACAACATAGCAAACAAAGGGACAGCAGCCTCCCCACAGCTGCTGGTAAGCCTTGAATTAGCACTCGTCAGCAAATTAAGCCATTCTAACACTGGGCTGTGGGAGAGTTTTGAGAAAAGATCCACTGCTTGGAGGGCAACAATGGGAAGGCTTCTAATGTTCTGGCCCCGCTGGTGGACCGTCCCCTTCTTCTTTGACCTTCTTGGGACCTTCAAAGTCCCAAATCTAGGGTTGTCAACATCCAGGCAAGCATCAGTGCCTTTAAATGAATATTTTGAAATACCAGACGAATGTATATTCTTAATAAATATTCCGAAGTTCTCAATATGACAAATTTATATAACAGATCAACAATTGGAAGTTATGTAGCAACATGTATCCTAGACATGTGAACATGTTTCCATCCTCTTTTTCAAAGCCACATTGTGGAAATCAAAATTCAAGTTGGAACCAATGCTCTAGGAAATCTCGTACCCCGGCCCTTCTCAGACAATGTCTTCTTTCTCCCACCCCTTCTCAGTCTGCCCCTTTCTTCCCCCCCCCCACAAATCTCCCCCTTTTTTGTGGCTTCATCATTTTTCTGGCAGTGGAGAGGCCACTCAGCTGGGAGGGATCCGGTGACGGCGTCCCCTGCCCCGCGGCTCCAGTGCTGTGTTGCTGGCTGTGTGGAGACTTGGCTGGGAAGGACCTGGAGGTGGCAGCAACTGGCAAGACTTCTTCCTGCCAGTCCACAACTGCAACAGTGGCCAGCCCTGCACAGCTCCAAGCTGCTAGGCTTCTCTCCCCGCTGCCGCTGCCAGCAGCAACAACAGCCGCAGCTCCTAGCTGTGGGGCATACCAGGCTTCTCTTCCCCCTATAGCAGCAATGGCCATGGCTCCTCACTCTGAGCTGCCAGCCTGCCAAGGCTTCTCCACCTGCCCCCGCCGCCAGCAACCCCAGATCCCAGAGGAGGGATTTAAATATCCCCTGTATAGTTTTTTTAAAAACTTTTTAGATTTTTCTGCACATTTGGGGAGTCCCCCAAGTGTGCAGGAAAATCCCTCTGCCCCCCAAGATTTAGATATCTGCACGGAGGGGGCAACTCGGCTATTAGTATATAGATTAATAACAAAAACCTAAAGAACAATATATCTTGGTGAAAAGTCTATAGCTACAGAGATGAACATGCAGACAAGATTCAGTTCTGTAGACTATCTTGCTTTCTGATGAGAGATGCAGCTGTCGTCAATGCCAAGATTGTAGGCTGTTTTGCTTTCGGAAAAGGGATGCAGCAAGTATCAAAGCAACGCACCTCCCAGGCAAATTATTTTTCCTGGAACCAAAGCTCACAGTGCTACAATGCACAAATCAAACAACTCTGTAGAAGATACACTAGGACAGAGGTGTTGAACCTGTTTGTTACAAGGGCCGGATCTGACATACATGTCACTTTGTCGGTCCGGGCCATGTGTGCCATGAAATGTAATGCCAGGTACCGGAGATATAAACTGCATAAAGGACAGCAGCTGGTATGCTCTGAGTTGGTGTATCCTCACTGCAAGGCCTCATGGGCTGGGAGGGGGGGTGCAAAGGAAAACCCACATGGGCGGAGTGGAGAGCCAGTGGTGCAGAACTGGGCAGATGCTCCCCCAGTGCTTGACTGCTGCAGATGAGGTTGTTCCACCATGCTGAAGCTACAATTGGAGTGGTTCTGCAAACTCCCCCCAAGCAGCGTCCTTTTCCTTCCCTTGCACTAGTTGCTCACAGGCCGCATAAGAGCCATAGATGGGCCCGGGCCTTATGTTTGGCACCCCTGCACTCTTTATTGTATATGATTTAAACAAATATATGAAGGCATAGTAGCTTATCAGTTTCAGAGGGCAGCCATGTCGGTCTGCAGTAGAAGCAGGGGTCAGCTCCGGGAGTTGGTGCCAGCAGGGGACGGGGGAGCTCAGCTCCGGGAGTTGGTGCCAGCTCCCCGCCCCTGCGGGGGAATGCCTGCTTGTGTCATGGCTGCAGCAAAATGACCGCATCCCCTGGAAAGGTCCTTGTTCCTCCGACCAGCCTTCTGAAGGCTTCAGCCACCACTGAAGCTATCCTCCCAGAATAGTGGTATTTCTGAGGCTTGTGGTATTTCTGAGGCTTCCTCTTTCTCTCTTTCTTTCTTTCTTTCTTTCTTTCTTTCTTTCTTTCTTTCTTTCTTTCTTTCTTTCTTCCTTCCTTCCTTCCTTCCTTCCTTCCTTCCTTCCTTCCTTCCTTCCTTCCTTCCTTCCTCTCTCTCTCTCTCTCTCTTTCTCTCTCCCCCTTTCTTCCTTGCCTTCTGACATACTTCCGGTGATGTCAGGTGGTGTAGCATATGCAGATAAATTATGCTAATGAGTTATGCTAATGAGCTCCTGCACCTCTTTTTCTATGAAATGACCCCTGAGTAGAAGAGATAGGTTTGAACCCAGTAGTGCCTTAGAGACTAACAGGATTTTTGTTGCAATGTCTTTCAGGAGTCAAAGCTCAGGTATCTGAAGGAGGCAGCGTTGATTCTCAAAAATTTATACCCCCCCCCCAAATCTTGCTGGATTCTAAAGCACAGCTGGACTCAAATCTATCTCTTCTAGTGCAGACCAATATGGCTGCTCTCCTGGAACTATCTTCATGAAATACGTAGATGGAAGGTCCACAAAATTCTGGGGACAACACAAAGTTCTGCCAGCTGTTATTTACAGTGCTGTTTCTCGAGATGGTTAGTGGAGATGGTTAGTGGAGCTGGAACATTCAGAGCTGGGGAGAAGCCTAGAGGGGCGGGATGGAACCAAAACAGCTCCACTAGTGAAGCCAGTGAGGAAGCCTGGAAGAACTGAGACTGTACTATCTTTCCAGACCCTTACAAGAACTTGGCTTTCCAGGATGGGCCTGTAAATTTTTTTATTCCTGCAGAACAGTTGTACCCAGGCTCTCCTTTCAAGAGCTTGATTGGTTGGCAGGCTCCTACGGAATGCATCTTGTTTAGTCAGCAGCTCTACAGGTTCTTGCGCAGGGCTGAGCAACACTGAAATCACTTTCTCAGTCTTCTGCTGAAACTACTTGTCTACTTAACCAAAAACAAATGTTCGTTATTTTTGCCATCCAGCCCTGGAGAGGACCCAAGCAGGCCTCTGCTCTCTTATTCCCCTGAGAAATCTGTTTGGATTTTGCCTCTAGTTCAGAGCCTCAGCCTCAAAAGCACGGTTGGAAATTGGCTCACATGCCTTACGCCCCTCTGTGTGTGTGTGTGTGTGTGTCAGGGGGGGAATCACAGATTGTTTCCAAGGAACAAAAGTAATTAATAGCATGGTAACAAATGGTCTGATTTGCCAACCATTGTTAAGATCTTGGCTTTATTGGCCTTTTTGCTCCGCTGGATTATAGCTGCCCTATAATAATAAACTACTAATTTTGCCAGATAATTAGACTGGTTAAAACACACACACACAGACACAGACACACACACACACACACACAACAGGAAGTTTAATCGTCTTTTGACATCATAAACACTTAGCTGGCAATGAGAAAGACCACGAGCAATTACACCGACGGTGCCACGGTGTCTGCGGACATTAGAGGAAGCCAGTGTAATGAGATAGAGGGTTGTTGCGGGGAGTGGAAGTGCCACATCCTAAGGGAGTCAGAACAGTAACTACCAGTGTCTATTCTGGACCGGGCATGAGAATTAACTCACTGAGTAAGGTGTGTTGTGAGCAATGCTCCCTGTAAGCTGTGGAGTCTTGTGAGTAAAAATTCTACTTGGTGAGCTACTGGCATTAAAGTTGCAAGTGATTGATTCAGCTGCTGCATAAATTAGTGTGCTCTGGAGCCATCCTTCCTGAACTAAGACAAAAATGTGTGAGCTGGAGGCTAAAAAACTGTGAGCTAGCTCATACTAACTCAGCTTAGAGGGAACACTGGCTGTGAGCATTGCTTAACCTCTGTGTTCTCATCCTCCACTGGCTTATATGCGCTTAAGAAAGTGCTCGGATCTGACAGGGCCTCTGGTCCTTTGCCTGTATGACAGATTTTGTGGGATCAGACTCAGTGAGTGTTAGCCTAACTTTTCAATTTTAGGATTAAAAGAAACACTTGTGTGGGGAGTGGACTTTGTCAGTGTTGGGATACAGGAAAACTGTGGCTGCTTGGTCCCTGCATCCACATTCATGGTTCCAGCTGAGATCCCAGGGCAGCCAGAGGCCTCAGGTGAGGGATAAACCGCACCTTATTCCTCCTCCTCCTCCTTCTTGCTTCCCATTTCGCTTCTCTGTAGCCTGGAGAAGACCTGAGGCCTGTCATTTGGCTTCTTATATGGGCCTTCTCCCTGGCCTGCCATTTGGCCCTTCATATGGGTCAGGCTTAACTGCATACTGTGACGAACTGACCTCCAAAAGCAGGATGTTTAGTGCATCAAACTCAGAGAGCCGGGAGATTAGGGGTTAATGCCTGACTGTAAAGCACTTTGATTGACAGGCTGCTGCCTGCCTGCACTCCCTTCTCTCTGATTGGTCAGTGCCAGCTGAGGAGAGTTTTATAAAATCTTTCGTGGGAGTCAGTCAGTTGTCTTTTGGATTTTGACTTGGCAGTTACCAGTCAGGAGGAGAGTGTGTGTCTGTCTGTCTGTCTGGAGGAAACAGACAAGTTCATGTGAGAAGTGAAAGGACACAACTCCTACCAACACATTTCGGGAAAAGTTCAGAAATCAGAACTTAACGTCTAAGTGTCAGCACTTTGCTGGATTCCGTTCGTTCACTGTCTCGAGAACTGGGGGTTTAGGTTTGCCAGAAGAGCCTGGGCAGTTGGTGAAAAACTGCCAGCCTAGCCAAACAGAGAAGGGTTATCGCTCCTAGGAAAAGAAGGATATTCCTTACCCAGTTATTCAGAGGGTTCAGCTCAAAAGGGACCTCTGGTTTGAGAAGTGAAAAGGGAAACGATCTTAGACTCCTCAAGAGTACAGAAAGGGAAAGTTATAATCCCCAAAAGGGAAGTATTGATATACAGGAAGAAAGTTCTCCAGGAAACTAAGATACTTTCTATGAAACTTTAGTAGGACACATTGTTGCTGAAAGAAACATACAAGATAAACCAATCTCCCACAGTAAAGAACTGAGTCTCTTAGAGTTTAAGCTTCAATCCGTTCAAGATATCCTAATTTTCTTTTCAAGAACTACAGTTTCAACTCATCATTCCCTGCCCTATTCCTGATCTAGCTGTGCCAGTTTAATAAAATCTACCTTTTTGCTTCAACTTTAGTTTGTGTCAAGTGCCATTTCCAAAGGGTTATATAAGAAGGCTCCTGCAGAGTTACAAGAAAACCCTGGCCTGGGCAAAAAAAACAACAAATAACTTCTTGAACATGGGGACACAAAGGAAGTTATAAGTTTATAATTCAAACATGCTACTAAGCCACTTTGGGTCCCCACGAGGCAGAAAGATGGGGCATGTGTGAAGTAAAAAAACAAATAAGTATGCTTTGGATACTTTCACTGTCTGGAAAATATATGGGATTATTATGAGCATTGTTTTTCTTGGGTTTTATTGTTGTTGTTTTGTGATGGTGAAAATCCCTGCCAGATGCATCTATATGCAGACTGGTTCACAGTTTAATTTCTTCATGGACTGATTCACGTGGGCATTAACGTCACTGGTTTCTCATTGCTCTTACTTGCAGCTGAAAGAGTCTCTTGAAAAACATTGTGATGTGAAAAAACATTGAAAGTGCTCTCTTCTGGACTTTATATATTGTGCAAGAGATCACATGAACACAAATATGAACCAGCTTTCACTGGTGAGCTCACGGCCAAGAAGTGGTCCTTAGAGGAAAACATTGCCCAAAGTATCGACCAATCCTATTTCATGCTGTATTCTACTGCATGCACAAACGCGCAGTGGGTTCTAAAACTTGTTTCTTGCTATCTGCATTTGAAAAGCCTTAAAAACCCCAACACCCCAGTTTATTAAAATTGTCAGTGAGATGCTCAAAGAAAGGAAGAGCTGTTTCAGTTTAATATGCAGAAGCAAAAAACAAAATATAGAAAGAAAAAAAGGATGACTACAAGTAATGGTAAAGGTTTCCCTTGCTTGAAAGCCAGTCGAATCTGACTCTAGAAGGTGGTGCTCATCTCAGTTTCCAAGCCGAAGAGCCAGCGCTGTCTGAAGATCTTTCCATGGTCATGTAGCCAGCGTGACTTGATGCCGAGGTGAATGGAATGCTGTTACCTTCCCACCGAAGCGGTACCTATTTCTCTACTTGCCGTTTCTTGCTTTCGAACTGCTAGGTTGGCAGGAGCTGGGGCCAGAGATGGGAGCTCACTCCGTCACGCGGGACTAGGGTCTCGAACTGTCGAGCTACCAACCTTCCAGTCTGCAGTGCAGCGTCTTAACCTCTGAGTCATGAGCAAAGTCTGGAAATCAGTAGTAGGCTTTAAACTGCTAGCACTGAAAACTAGTTGTCGTGTAATCTACAGTCCCTCTGAAGGGAAGACCTGTGCATCTTTCAGAACAACTGTACGTATTTCATTTAAGCTGGGGGTTGCAACTCAAGGTCAGGTTGTTCATTCATAAGAATGCAAGAACCTAAGAGCAACCATGCTGGATCAGACCAGTGTTCCATCTAGTCCAGCATCCTATCTCACACTGTGGCCAGCCAGATGCCCTGCACACCTCCTTCTGGTGTTGCCTTCTAGCACTGGCCTCTCAGCATGGAGATTCCATTTTGCCATCTTGGCTAGCAGCCATGGAAGGCTCTATCCTCCAAGAATCTGTTTAACCCCCATTTAAAACTATCGGTGCTCCTGGCCATTGCTATGCCTGTTGGCAACAATTTCCACAAATTAATGAACATGTTGAGTGAAATACTTCCTTTTGTCCATCCTGAATCTATTCCTCAATGACTTCATGGGATATCCTCTAGTGCCAGTATTATGGAAGAGGAAGGAGTTCTGTGTGCCCACATTCTCCACTTCAGAGTTTAATTTCTGCAGCCTGAGTTCCCCCCCCCCCCAATACTGAAAAGCCCTAGTCATGCATCAGGTAGTTTCAGCGATCCTTTTCCTGCTACACGGAATTTTTCTGCCCACCAGAGCCATATTGTTTTATTTTTTGAGTAGCAGTGTTGGGGGGAACAACGAATAATGTCTAATGAGGGAACGTTAAAAAAAAAGAAAAGAAATATATACATTTTCACACAGTAGAGGGCAGGATCTCCTGCCTTCTGCATCGTGGTCTGAGTTAAGGCTGATATTGGCATGGGAAGGCACCAGCCAAGGCCCCTGCCCTCTCAAAAGACCAGTCCCCATAGAAGTAGGGTTGCCCGCCTCCAGGTGGGGCCTGGGGATCTCCCACTTTTCCAACTGATCTCCAGCCGACAGAGATCAGCTCCCCTGGAGAAAATGGCTGCTTTGGAGGGTGGACTCTATGGCATCGTACCCTGCTGAGGCCCCTCCCCTCCCCAAACCCTGCCCTCTCCCGGCTCCACCCCCAAAGTCTCCAGGTATTTCCCAACCGGGACTTGGCAACCCTACATAGGAGACATGCTGGGGGTGTCAATCACCTTTTTCCGAATGGGAAAAGTAAAGGAAACACAGCACAAGAGATTTGCACGGCGCTGCTTCCTCTAGGCCCTTCACTAGGGTTGCCAACTGTGGGTTGGGAAATACCTGGAGATTTTGGGAGAGGAGCCTGGGGAAGGAGGAGCTTGGGGAAGGGCGGGACCTCAGTGGGATACAATGCCTCCAAAGCTGCCATATTCTCCGGGGGAGCTGATCATAGTAGCTTGGAAATCAGTTCTAATTCCAGATCTCCAGGCCCCAGCTAGAAGGTGGCAACCTTACCCTTCACCCCCTTAGCCCAGCGGCTCCAGCAATCTCACAGGGACTCATTCTTGCTCCTTTTAGGCATGCCAACATGGAGGAGACTAAAAGGAGCATAAGAAAAACACACACTCTACCTTCCCAATTAGCTACAATGGCAGAGGTGGAGGAAAGCTGACTGTGTTGGAGAAGGGGAAGGAGCCACAATGGCGGGCGGGAGAATTTGCCACACATGGGGGCAGAGAGTGGCAATGGTAGGCCCCTGCAGACACCCTGTGACCGTCCTAAGCTGCAGCTGCATTCTAGCATCCTTGCGACAGCCTCGTCTTTGCAGGGAACCGAAAGTACTGCGTGCAGCCAGGTGACTTGGAGCATCCCCCAAGGAGAACTGCTCAGTTGTCAACTGTGTTTAGTGCACAGAGTCATCCTCTAAGCCTATTTTTGGCCTTCTTCCAGCCTATGCCCAGGGCTGCCGGCCAGCTGCTTTGAAACCAGCCGCCTAGGGTGGTTTTTGTTGCCGTTGTTAAAAGGTCAGTGTCACTAAAAGTTCAGAATGCGCAGGGACAAAAAAAACCATTCTGGATGTAGCTTCGTAATATCGGGGGAGAAATTAAAGACCATTAAGTTCATTAAGGAAACAGTTTCCAGGCATTTGGCTAGATTAGGCCCGCACCCTGCTTTCACTATCTGATCGAGAAGTGAGATTCCCAGCAGCCCCTTCTGCCACATCAGCATCTCTCCACCATCAGTGGCTGGCCCTTTGGTGACCCTCCCCCTAGGGATCCCAGTCTCCCTCTGGAGTTCAGAGATCTCCCAGAATTGAAGCTCATCTCCAGATTGCAAAGATCAGTTCCCTTGGAGAAAAATGGCAGCTTTGGAGGGTGGAATCTATGACATTGTACCCCACAAAGGTCCCTGTTCTCTCCAGCCTCTACCCCCCAATCTCCAGGAGTTTCCCAATCTGGAGCTGGCAACTCTAACCCTCTGCCCCCCCCCCCCACTTATGGCCGGGGGTGGTGGTGGACCTGGTGAACCTACCTCCAGTCCCCACATAAAATTCCTGGGAATTGCTGATGGAGTCCAGCATTTGAAAAGCATTGCATTCCACTCAGATGTGTCATTTGGAAGGGGAGAAATTTCAGCCGGTGGGGAGGGAACATAATTCACACCAGTGTTCAAAGGCTGGCGTGAGAAGCTTGTAAGAGAGGAGCAACTGTTTTGCTTGCCCTCCTAAATGACCTTGTCCTTAATTAGAATCTACTTATGACACGCTTCTCCACACACTCTTCAGCACTAGGAAACATATGGGTCAGGGATGATTTGGAGTCGGCCGTCTCATTTTTTTAGTCCCCAAATCTTTGTTTTGATTTTATTTCTCCCTTGAGTAAATCCAACCTGTGATCTTTAATTTTTGCATCATTTTCTGTTTCTTTGCACCATATTTCCCCCATAAAATGTATTCAGTCTTCAATATTATTCTGGGATTGATAAATCAGCCTTCTTCATTATATGAATAGTATACACTATACATATACTATTAGATTATGATAGTATACTATTTTTATAAATCCATAGACATTTGGTTGTATTTATTTTAAAGTACAATATGCTGACACAATACAAAGACATCCACAATATCAAAAGCCAAAGGTGCTTTTATAAATGGAATATTTATAAAAAGAAAACTAAATAAGGAACATCTGTTCATTTCTAATATAGAAGAACATAAGAAAAGCCATGTTGGATCAGGTCAATGGCCCATCCAGTCCAACGCTCTGTGTCACACAGTGGCCAAAACCCAGGTGCCATCAGGAAGTCCACCAGTGGGGCCAGAACTCCAGAAGCCCTCCCACTGTTGCCCCCCAAGCACCAAGAATACAGGGCATCACTGCCCCAGACATACCTTGTGGCTAATAGTCATGGATAGACCCCTGCTCCATATGTTTATCCACAACAGATGACTCAAGTGTTTGGGGATAATGATTTGGGACCCAGATAGAGCAGTAATCCCAAGCATGAACCAATTTGTCATTTATCTCCATTTTCCCCCCCTATAGTCAGTTTTAGGAATCTTTTACAAACTTATGGCCACACTGCTTATAGCAAAATCTAACAGAAGTCCACTGGGCATGTTTAAGCATAACAAAACTTATTTTAACATAAGCTTTAACGCTTATGCTGAGAGATACATGTTGCTAGTCTTTATGCTGTCACTGGATTTCTGTTTGATTTGCTGCAACAAGTGAACACAGCTACCCCTCTGGAATTGTTATCACTGCTTCTTGCAATTACCTGTATTCCCCCCCCCCGCACCTGTAGCAGCAGTTACTTAATTGTGGTTAACAGACTATTTTACGCAGTTACCATGTGCTAAACATACACTGTTGGATGCTGCCGCTCAATGCACGCTGAGGAAACTGATAGTGGTTTAAATTCAGGATACTTGTAAAAATCAGAATATTATTACTGGATTACCGCTAGGGCATTCCAACCATTGAAAATCCTCTGTGATCAACAAATAACGTAGCTTCTTTGGGAGGTCACGGCAGAGAGCTTTAGCAGACGTCAGCCCCTTTCTCTTTCATGCAACTGGCAATCAGAATGAGGAGAAACCGAATGTTCACAGTCCAATGAAACTCCGTACCAGATAGAGGACTTTCTAGAGATGATGGTGTGCCCTTGTGCACTCTTCCTGGATTGGCCAAAGTACACAGCCTATGATACAAATAAGAAAGCGGAGTCCGGTGGGAGTTGGTTCAGCACCTGGCAAAGTGTACAGCTGGCAGATACACAATGGCACAGTGGGCGGAGCTGCCTGCTGCGTTCCAGGATTTTACAGTGCTCATTATAGCACCCACTCCGTCTTCGACACAGCTGACTCGTTCGGACCTCTGCCCTGAAACTCTGTTGGGGATCTTATCTACTAGACCCTACATACTCCGGCAGCTCCACCTGCATCAGATCCAAATCCTGCAACAAGGAAAGCTAAATTCTGAAAGCAGAATAAACAATACAGGCTAAGCAAATTTAGATGTGCATGTTTATTACTCTGTTTACATTGTGTTGCCATCCCTAGATACAGTGCGAATTGAGCAAAACACTGAAAATGGCACAAGCATTATGTATGTGTTTTGTTTAAAACATTTAATGTTCCCTTTTTCTCCCTCCAGAGGAATTCAAACCCACTCACAGCAAAAGTTAAAAATCTCTCATCTACAACAATCATTGCATTCAATGAAACAAAAGCTGGAGGGAGGGTAAAGGGGGTACAGTTTTCCATCCTACTAATCATCTGAACACCCTTACAAATAATTCAGCCTCCCAAAGCCTCCTAAAGGACAAAAGAATAGATGCCTTCTTAGCACCTTCCAGAAGACTGTTCCATCATTACCACCAGGGCTCATTTTGTAGCAGGAGCTCCTTTGCATATTAGGCCACACACCCCTGATGTAGCCAATCCTCCAAGAGCTTACAGTAGCCCCTGTAAGAAGAGCTCTGTAAGCTCTTGGAGGATTAGCCACATTAGGGGCATGTGGCCTAATATGCAAAGGAGCTCCTGCTACGAAATGAGCCCTGAACCACTGTCAAGGACTGAGATGATATATGGACAGAAATGCCACATAAGCTCATACACTGAAAACCATTGCATCCCTCCAGCGTCACGATCTCTCTGTCGTAATGAACTTAATTTATCAGGAATGCCAGGTCCAGCTTGAATCAAGATCAAACCAGTGCGGGAAGGCGTAAGTCTCACTCCTTCCATGCCTTTTCCCCTACCTCAGGGGTGGCCAAACTTGCTCGACATAAGAGCCACACAGAATAAACATCAGATGTTTAGAGCCACAAGACATGAACAAATACTACAGACGTTTTTACTGGAAAATATACAAATTTGCTTTTTATTAATATTAAACAAGACTGCCAAAATAAAAAAAAAAGGGGGAAGAACAGATATTGATAATGATATTTATTTGTCCAGTGATATTTGTTTGCTAATGATATTTATGTGTCTAAGAGAAAGAGGTGGAAAGAAAGGATGAAAGAGGTGGAAAGAGAGAGAGAAAGAGAGAGAGAAACAAAGAAAGCAAATAGATGGGGGGGAGGGATGAAGGAAGAGAGACAGAAAGAAAGAGAGAGAGCAAGTAGATGGGGACACACACTCCCAAGCCACAGTTTGGCCTCCCCTGCCCTACCATTTGCTCCACTTGGGGTATGGCTCAGTGGGAGAGTGATAAGTATTGGAGTCGGGAGTCTATGGAATAGTGAAACAGATAGATCTTTATTGCTGGTCCGGATGAAGCATACAACGCAGGGCTCGAAGCCCTCCTTTTATGCTGGTCAGGGACAATCCCCTGACCTCACCCAACTGGCCTGATAGGCTATTCTAAGTCTATTTACATTTCATAGGTTCCCTGGGAGGAACCTAGGTACATGATTGGTGGCTGGTTTGAATCCACCTGGCCTTTGTTCTACCTGGCTGAAGCTCAGGTAGTTTCTTGGCCATGTGCTCTGGCCACATGGTGGTCGCCATTACTGGAGCACATGGCGACCGCATGGTCAATACATAACAGAGAGCATCTGTTTTGCATGCAGAACATCCCAGGTTCAGTCCCCAGCATCTCCATTTAAAAAGGAGTGCAGAGTTCCCTCTAAGATGAGTTAGTGTGAGCTAGCTCACAGTTTTTAGCCTCTGGCTCATACATTTTTGTCTTCGCTCAGGAAGGATGGCTCCAGAACAAACTAGTTTATGCAGCAGCCAAATCGCTCGCTCACAACGTTAATGCCAGCAGCTCACGAAGTAAAATTTTTTGCTCACAAGCCTCCACAGCTTAGAGGGAGTATTGGCAGCAGGTGATGTGAGAGACCTTTGCCTGAGACCCAGGAGGGCCCCTGCCAGTCTGAGCAGACAATACTGACATCGATGGACCAACGGTCTGATTCAGTACAAGTGTGTTCAACTTGCGTGTATTGACAGGTTCTGGAAAAAAAAGTACTGGAAGCCATAGAAAAGCAAACCTCTGATTACACCCTGACAACTGAACAATGTGAAGTCTCAAAAATGCAGGTGGGGGCGGGGGACAAAGTCTATTTCCATTCTTTGTTGGAAATGTGGGGAAAAAAATGTTCTCAGTTTTCTGTGCTCCCATAAAATTACAACAGACACACAGCCCTGGGCCAGGAAGGCTCTAGCAGCACAATTATCACAGTAAATTAACCCGTATGGTTAGAGGGTAATCGCAACCAGAGTATTTACAGTCTATAAACCTGGCACTGTGAAAACATCATTTGGTGCAGTATATGAGCCTTTAGAGAGGGCTTCCTCGGGAGGTGCAGGGTGTTTTGATCCAGCACACTCTGGGAATTCCTTTCTCTCCTCTGAATCTGGGACAGAGAAGTGGGTAAACAGCTAGAGGTGTTACATGAGCTATGAGTACCGCTTCACTCCGTCAGGGCACTCGAATGCCAAAAACCTAATAATGACCTGTTCTAGCTTCCTTCTGTTTTCCTGTTTTACTTTTGTGCCCAGAATGAACTGATAATCTCATTATAGCTAATCCTGTTTATTCTCATTGCATAACAACATTGTCACGACCTAGTTACTCCCTTCTCTTTGTATCATACTTTTTTCCCCTCGCCTCACAGAATCACAGGGCTCCTGAAGATGGAGCACACATTCTGGTAGTTTCCATGCAGGGAGGGGCTTGCGTGGTTTCCCCACTGCAGGAGTAGCTGCTGATAAAGTGCAGCCGTGGCAGGGTTCCCGCACGGCAGGTTTCCCACAGTTCCCCTGCCCCAATCCCCCCCACTCAAGCCACCAGAGGTTTTGCAATTTTGTTTAAAAGGCACTTGAATGTCATTATACCGATATGACGTTATATCAGTATGTGCACCAGGTTCTCTAAATTCCTAGTTTACCTTTTTTTTAACAGTAAGTCTCTCTTTCTCTCTCTTTTTTGTCATCAAGTCCCAGCCAATTTATGACAACCCTTTAGGGTTTTCAAGGCAAGAGATGTTCAGAGGTGGTTAGCCATTGCTTGCCTCTCCATAGCAACCCTGGTATTCTTTGGTGGTCTCTAATCCAAGTACTGCCCAAGGCTGACCCTGATTAGCTTCAGAGAGCTGATGAGATTGGGCTGCCCTGCTCCATCCAGGTCAGGGCAAAGTAAGGCCGCGGTCACACGGCCCCTTAATGTAGGAGGAAGGGCTGCTTCCACCTGCATTTAAAGGGGCCGTCTACATAGGCCCGCAGTGAGTCCCGCAGCGAAGCGGGCTCCAATCCGGGTTGCTCCCGCTTTTACCGACTCCGGGAAAAACTAGTGTTTTCCCGGGAGTCGCGGGAGGAACCCGCATTGGAGGTTATCTGGACAGCCCTCTCTCGCAAGCATTGCGAGAGCAGGGCTGTCCAGATAGCCCCGCCGGCCATTTTCCCCCCCTTTTACACTTGGGCGCATGGCTATCCATGCGCCCAAGTGTAAAAGGGGGGGGGGGGAAACCACCCCCGTCTTACCCAGGCTTACTTCAGCTTACCCTACTGTGTCTTCAGAGGCGGCGGCGGCTGCGACCGCCGCCACCCTTTCCACTGCCGCGTCCGCCACTTCCTCAGCTGCCCCCGCTTCCGCCTCGGCCGCCACCGTTTCCGCCGCCGCGGCCGCCGCTTTCTCAGCTGCCCTGGTTCTGCCATGGCCGCCTCCGCTGCGGCCGCTGTTCCCACCGCGGCCGCCAATCTCCATGCAGCAGGGGTTGGGATGTTTAGATGTTTAGACATCCCAACCCGCTGTTGAAAAAAGCGGTCCCTTTAAATCCGGGAGCCCTCCCGGATTTAAAGGGGCCGTGTGACCGCGGCCTAAGTCTCTAGGCCCTCCCAAAGTAAGTCTCTAGGCCTTTCTGCTTATATCTCTTTAATGGAAGGGCATAGAGACATACATTATTGGGGGTTTTTTAGTGAAATCTGGGAATTCAGAGAACCTTCTATACATACTGGTATAATATTATATCCCCACTCTGCTATGGAAGCCTGCTGGGTGACCTGGGGCCAGTCACCTGGGTGACCTTGGGCCACTCTCAGCCTGGCCTATCTTATAGGGTTGTTATGAGGATAAAATGGAGAAGAGGAGAATGATGTCAGCTTCTTTGAGTCCCCACCAGGGAGAAAGGTTGCATATAAATGAAGTAAATAAAATAGCAATAAACAAATATCAATGCAATGCTATTCTAGTGCTGTTTAAAAAATAAAATAACCACACACGCCCCAAAGGGAGGGGAGGAAATGGTAGCTGTGGAGACAGGGTGAGGGAAAATGGCTGCTACGAAGGCAAGAAAACCTGAATTTCCCCAGCCAGTCAGGCCTCACTGTGATCTCCAAAACTTTGGAAGAGAACAGGTTTGAGAAAGTTTGGAGAAAATCTGAGGAAAACCCAGGATGTGCACAAATGCACCACGATGCTGTGGGGATGTAGCATAGGTGTCAACTTCAGGGGAGCTGGGGAGCTGAAGCCCCCCCCCCCCGAACTTTTCCAGGACATGCTGAGACTCCCCCGGAGACAATGGCCTGTAATGTCTCTGGCCTAGCCCCAGCCCCCCCCCCCCCCCGGGAAACTGGAAAGTCTACACCCTTGGGATGTAAGGGGAAACACATGCTTCCCAAGAGCATGGAAACTAGAGCAGATCAACTGGGTGGAAATGGCCTCACTGCGCCAGTTTCTGTTTTTCTAGCCTTACCAAATGCACCATTCTGTCTTGTAGCTCCATCCCACCCTACACCCCTGGCCCTCACCCTGCAGATCACTGTTCATTTGCTTTGAGTACTGCAAGCCATTAAGAGCAATCAGCACAGGGACCATCACAGCTCTCCCGTAGCTTGTGAGTGGCAGGTTTGCTGATTCGGCATTCCTGACTCCTGCAGAGCCAAAGCTTTGTAATGCCAAAATCACATACGCATTTTCAAGAACTGTAATAATCACTTGGGAATATTTCCTTGCAATTGCCATTTCCCCCCTTTCTGGGTTAGAACGCCAATAAAATTGACCGTTAGGAAAAGGCTCCTTAATTTCACCGAAGAAGAAGAAGAAGAAGAGATTGGATTTATACCCCGCCCTTCACTTGTAGTCTCAGAGTGGTTTACAAACTCCTTTCCCTTCCCCTCCCCTCCCCACAACAGACACCCTGTGAGGTAGGTGAGGCTGAGAGCTCTGAGACAACTGTCCTTGAGAGAACAGCTGTGCCAGAAGCTATGGCTTGAACAAGGTCATCCAGCCAGGTGCAAGTGGAGGAGTGGGGAATCAAACCCGGTTCTCCCAGATTACAATCTGCACACTTAACCACTACACCAAACTGGCTCTAAGGAAGCTTGGCTTCACTCTGTTGGTGAAGGTGACAAGATCAGGCATTAGTCAGTTTCTCTAAGGCCTGTCCATTTTTTTTAATAGAGAGAGAGAAAAAAATTGGTATAGATATGGAAGGAAATGACTACAATTTACTACAATGCAAAAGACAGTGAAATCATGTAAGGGAGTTGTGCCTGTTACCAGTGACGGAAGGGACATTTCTGTTACAGGGAAGAGAAGTTAAGCGTTTCCAAGAGAACACATCTGTTCACAAAGGTTGCAATGTGGCTGCAATCCACCTTCCTATAAATCAATGGGAAAGCTTGATAGGCCCAATTAAATCTGCATTTCTACATGTGCAGCAGTCAGCTGTGGGAGAGAGGTTCAAAAATGATTTCAGAGGCATGTGCAAAATCTGTTTTAAAACCATTCCTTCCAGACTCTTTGTCTCTTTCTCGCACTTCCTTCTTTGTTGGGCTGCTTCCTCAACATTGTTTTCTTTATTCTTTGAGCCTCCCATTCCATATTGACATCTGATAGGCCTTGCTTTCACTGTGCATGTCCACCGGGTTTTCTTTTTTGTTCTGCACTGATTTCCCTTTCTTCAGCATTCAGTTTGCTTTCTGGTCGCTATATCCCCGGGTCTTCTGAGAGCACTTTGGTGCCAATTTTTTCCTTGTCTCGATTCCAAAATGAAGGGAATTCAAAAGTGTACAGATTCCCTCAGAATTTCCCCCAAACTTTTTGTTGCCCCTCAAAGCCCACTCCCCCATCCACATTGAGGTCATTCCACCCACTCTATACTTTCCGCCACCCTCCCCCCTTCATTGGTGTACAAGCTCCATTTATACATTTCCCCTCCTGGTTTTAATTTTTTTTTTTGACAAGCGGTATGAATCTAGCAATATGAGACTATTGCTAGCCTTGGATCGCTGAATAAATAAATAAATAAAATGAGAGGGGAAAATCAAAAAATTGTGTGAAGGGATATGTTCCGTCTAGGGCAGTGCTGGAGATATATGGGCAGGAATGACTAGTCTTGGATCGCTAAATTTTAAAAAAATTAAAATGATGGGGGAAGGTTTAAAAGCACAAAATTTAGTTCCCTGCTGGTATTGACTTGAAAGGGGGATTGGAGAGGAGGCAAACAGCAGCATCCCCAGTGCAAAAAAAAAAAAACGAATTTCAGTGCTGCATGCAAACAGAATTAAGAATGGATTGTCAGCGCAGAATGAAACTGGTATGAGAGAGAGAGCGAGAGAGCCTGGGATGGGAAACCTAAAGCTTTGAAAACATTTTCCCCTTTCATGCTTTAGTGAACAAAGTTGGGGGAGGGACCATTTTGACAGTCTTTTGAAGCCTAGCATTAAAATGGTGGCTGAGCCACATGGACCTTCTGCAAACCACCAAACTTAAGAATCGCTTGGGATCGATCCATTTGGAGGAAGAGTGCAATCCATACAGGACAGGCTTTAAATAACTGCCAAGATCATGACCAGTGTGCAGGATCAAATTAGAGAATTACAAAGAGAAAACCACGCATATTTGCAAAGAAGGGCAAGAAATTAGCATTATTGTGCAGCTGTGCTAGGGCATCGGTGAAAATACTCCCCATTTAAAAAAAAATTAGTGGCACAAGACTAAAAATGCTCTCCAGAGCTTCTGCCAGAGGTCTCCTCCCCCATATAAATTGCAACTTTGTGCCTAGAGTGGTAGAATTGCAGCCAACTTTGCAGAGGCACGCACATACCTACACACACATGTTGCCAATTATCAAAGCTTGCAATGCCAGTGTCATTGGGTTCTGTTGTTGATTCTGCACAATCAGTGTGTTCCCCCATGTGTTATGAGATCTTGTGACTCTTTCCCATTTTTCACAGTAGCCGGTAACACAGCAAGATTATTCCCTTGTGCTTGGCAATATGGAAAAGGGGGCTTTTCAGCTTGCTCTTGTCAGTTTCAAAAATAGTTTTGTCAGTTTCAACATTGCCCCCCACCCTTTGCTTGCATTCCTTTGTGTTCCCTTTCATTCAACCAACTAAGCTAAAATGCATGTGCAAAAACTGAACCACGGGGATTTAAATGGAAGGTGCTTGTTGGAGCCTACTGTGCAGCTGGGATAGGGCAACTGAGTAATTGTATTGAAACTTTGAATGCCATCCCCACACACCACAAATGACATCCCCAGCCTGATTTAGAAAAGTGCATTTTGAAGAAGAAGAAGAGATTGGATTTATACCCCGCCCTCCATTGAAAAATTGTAGCTGCAGAATAAACACACTGGAAAAGTGTGGTGCATGAGGCAGGCACAGAATCCAAAGTCAAGCTTATAGGCTTACTGCTCAAAAAATCTGCAGTAAACTCTGCATGCATAATAGACCATAGTCAGGTTTTTTTGCAGAAGAAAAAGCAGAATTTATTTACTTACTTAACTCATATTCTGCCTTTCTCCCTAAGTCTCAAGGCAGATCATGCAATTTAAAAACCATGCAACAAGGACAGTATAATACAATTAAAACGACGCAAGCAAAGACAACATGATGCAAACAGCAAACCAGGACAATATTATGCAAACACTGCAATGAAACTGGACTGCAAGGTGAAGAACAGCACACTCCAAGAAGTATAGACTATGCAATGAACAAGGGAATGAACTGCCTAAAATATTTACAGATATTACTGCAGCCGTGTTCCCTTTACAGAACTGCCCTCGTCAATAATTCCAAATAATTCCAACAACTCCAATATCTTTGTAATATGCCTGAACACTCTAGACATTGTAGGTTTTAAAGTCGCATTATGAATCCAGTGGAAGGAAGAACTGATTTAAGCATCATATGTAAAAATTTCTAATTTCCTTTCTTAACTCAGTTGTTTCCCCAGAACCACTCTAGACTTACTCTGCTTCCAGTGCTACATCAACCCCTTTCATTAATCCCACCAGGTGAGCCAGAAATGTATGTCCATGGAAGACATTCAGCAGCAACTGGCATGGCAACCCCAGCAAGGGGCTTTCATGGCAAGTGAGAAGCAGAGATGGTTTGCCACTGCCTTCCTCTGTTCAGTCTTCAGCCAGAAATGTGCGCCCACATTATTTTATACACCCAAGATAACAACTGATCCACTTAGTCACACAGAAAAGACAGTAGTGCTCTTCATCAATGGTCTCCAGGCTATCGCCAAACCAAATACTATGAGGATATTTGGTCCCAGTCCTTATCAAATAATTTATCTTTGGAGAACCATCTGGTGCACGTGTGAATAATATGGAAACCACAGCCCCCAGTTTGCAAGACCTGAGCAAGGCTCTTAACAATAGGATTTTTGGAGGTCACAGATTCATAGGGCCGCTAGAAGTCAGAAGTGACTTGACAGCACTTCACACACACACAGAGACACACACAGAGAGAGAGAGAGAGAGAGAGTCTCCCAGTGCTGGGGTTTTTTCCCCTCCAAATATCTACTGGAGAAACAGACATGGAGATTCTTGTCTCAGCCATTTTCTCTCCACTTTCTGGCCTCTTGGCCAAGACACAGGCCAGGGGCTACTGATTTATCTAGGATATTTACACCTTGGCCTTTCTGTTTAGAATAAATACTCAAGGCATGCCGCCCAGTGTGAATAGCAACAGGGGCTCTGTTTATTGTGCACATATTTCAAGGAAATGGGATTCTGAAGGAAATGCTTGGGAAGCCAACGCGCTGCTGGGGAGGAGACTGAGGGCAGAAGAGAAGTGCTAAAGGTGACTTTGGGCTACATCTTGGCTCACCTGAAGGGATCAGAAGGAACATGGCTTATACAGAGTCGAAAGATGCTCTCTCTTAAAAAGCACTTACCAGAGTTGTGATTAGTTAATATAGGGGTGTCAAACATAAGGGGGGGGGACGTTGGGCGGGCAGGGGGGAACCAGCCTGTCTGCGGCTCTTATGCAGCCTGCAAGCAACTGGTGTAAAAAAAAGAAGGGGGGGGGGTGGACAGAACCACTCCAATTGTGGCCTCAGCACAGCATAACAACCTTGTCTGCAGCAGTCAAGCAGAATGCCTTCACCTCAGGGGCAGTCTCTCTGGTAAACTGGAAGCCACTGCAGCCACATTCATGCCTTTCTGCTCAGCCTGCAGCTCCAGGAATGCTGTCCCAGATGGCCATGGAGATTACAATTTGCACGTGTGTGTGTGGGGGGGTGCAGACTATCCTCGGTTAGGGCCTGCTGGTAACCAGCTCCACCACCATGTTCACACACACCCCAATGTGGTGGCTCGAGGGCAGGGGGGAGCTCGCAACACCCAGCTGCTTCGTGTTTTTACCCTAGGGCCTGGACTCATGGCACTGGCGGTGGGAAAGGGCTGGGGAAGGGGTTTGACCCCCCTCCAGGCAGCATAGGAGCATCTGCCCAGTGCTGCACCACTAGCTCTCCAGTCTACCCATGTGAGCTCTCCTCTGATCCCCCCATGGGGCCTTGCAATGAGGATACACCAAGAAGAAGAAGAAGAAGAGATTGGATTTATACCCCGCCCTCCACTCCCCAAGGGAGTCTCAGAGCGGCTTACAAACTCCTTTTCCCTTCCCCTCCCCACAACAGACACCCTGTGAGGTAGGTGGGGCTGAGAGAGCTCTTTCCCAAGCTGTCCTTGAGGGAACAGCTGGTACAGAGCTATGGCTTGCCCAAGGTCATCCAGCCAGGTGCAAGTGGAGGAGTGGGGAATCAAACCCGGTTCTCCCAGATTAGAGTCCGCGCACTTAACCACTACACCAAACTGGCTCTGTACACGCACTTAACCACTACACCAACTCAGAGCTTACCAGCTGCTGTCCTTTATAATGTTTCTATCTCTGGTACCTGGCATTACGTTTTATGGCACACATGGCCTGGCCTGACAGAGTGACATTTATGTCAGATCCAGCCCCTGTAACAAATGAGTTCGACACCTCTGGATGAATGAATAAATCAAGGTTAACTAGGGGTGAAGATATAGGTTAACAACGAAATAGAGATAGAATTTGGTGGGTGACCATGTTGGTCTGAAGCAGCAGAATGAAGTTTGAGTCCAGTGGCACCTTTAAGACCAACCAAGTTTTAGTCAAGGCAGATGAAAGCTCACCTTGAATAAAACTTTGTTGGTCTTAAAGGTGCCGCTGGGCTCAAACTTTGCTCAACAAAAGAGAGATTCATGGCAGGTTTCTGAGCCACGGGGATGAATCTGCTTCTTCCTGGGTTAATACCTGATATGCATGCCAGTGGATCAAGTGCTGGGGAGGGGCTGTGGCTCAGTGACAGAGCACACGACGACAACCTGAAGGGGGAAAGGTCCTGTGCTTTCGAAGGAGGCTTAAGGGGATGTCACTTGCCAGGGGTAATGGCAAACCACCCTCTGCTTCTCACTTGCCTTTAAAGCCCCTTGCTGGGGTCACCAAAAATCAACTGCGACTTGAGGACACATTGCACATATCCATATTTGCCAGGAGATGTGATTGACCTCTGCTTCATCCTCTCATTTCCGCATATGAAACCTCTGTTAAAGGGGCAAGGCATTTTTTGTGTGTGTGCAAGTTGTTGGCAACCCTATGAACACATGAAACTGCCTCATACTGAACTGGTCTATCAACATCAGTCCTCTTCAGTTTGATGGGCACCAGCTCCCTGGGATCCAAGATCTCCTCCTCCTCCCTTCGTCCTCTTCCTTCTTCCTCTTCCTCCTCCAAAGGCAGGCTGCTTTGGTTGTGCCATAAGTCTTCTTGTCCCTTGCTCTCAGTAAGCTATCTGCTTCACCTCCTTTTATTTTTTTCAAGTGTGGCATTTATGCATCCATTTGTCATTCATGGCACCCGCAATGGCCAGACAAGCCATATTAGTCAAACAACAATTGTGCATTTTGCTCAAGATTCTTCTTACAAAGCAGCCAGGAGCATCTTGTATAAACATGGTCTGAACAGGTGTAATCTGCTTCTGTCAACAAACACTGAAAACCACAGGATAGGAGGTCACTGGTTCCAGTTAATGTGTAGACAAGAGCGCTGATTCATCTGGGATGTTTAGTCTCCCCCTCCCCAAGGGTACAATCCTCACTTTCTGTAGATGGTTATTCATTTGATATGCATTATCCCTCCCTTGTACTAGTTGTGCTTGTATTCTGACCGCCACAGAATTTTTGTGGTGCAAACAGAGGCGAGATTAACTTCAGTCAAAACCCACCAATCCCTCTGTTTGTTTTGCAGTGGCCATGGCTGACCTTATGGGAGCCAGTTTGGTGTAGTGGTTAAGTGCGCGGACTCTAATCTGGGAGAACCGGGTTTGATTCCCCACTCCTCCACTTGCACCTGGCTGGATGACCTTGGGCAAGCCATAGCTCTGTACCAGCTGCTCTCTCAAGGACAGCTTGGGAAAGAGCTCTCTCAGCCCCACCTACCTCACAGGGTGTCTGTTGTGGGGAGGGGAAGGGAAAGGAGTTTGTAAGCTGCTCTGAGACTCCGAGTGAGTGAAGGGCGGGGTATAAATCCAATCTCTTTTTCTTCTTCTTCTTCTTCTTATGCCCGGACCTTAGGGTCGCCAGCCTCCGTGTGGGGGCTGGAGTTCTCCTGGAATTACAACTAGTGTCCAGCAGTGTTGCCTCTAAGCTGAGTTAGTGTGAGCTAGCTCACAGTTTTTTAGCCGCCAGCTCACACATTTTTCTCTTAGCTCAGGAAGGATGGCTCCAGAGCAAACAAAATTTATACAGTAGCCAAATCGCTCACTCGCAACTTTCATGCCAGTAGCTCACAAAATAGAATTTTTGCTCATAAGGCTCCACAGCTTGGAGGGAGCATTGGTGTCCAGCCAATACAGGTGAATTCCCCTGGATAAAATGGCTGCTTTAGATGTTGGTCTCTATGGCATTATACCCTGCTGAAGCCCTTCCCCTCTGCAAACCCTACCCTTCCTCCCCAGGATCCATTCCTAAAGTCTCCAGGAAACTCCCAACCCAAAATGAGTAGCCCTACCTGACCTAGATAACCTAGGCTAGCCCAGTCTCCTCAGATCTCGGAAGCAGGGCTCATTTTGTAGCAGGAACTCCTTTGCATATTAGGTCACACCCCCTAATGTAGCCAATCTTCCAAGAGCTTACAGAGCTCTTCTTACAGGGGCTACTGTAAGCTCTTGGAGGATTGGCTACATCAGGGGTGTGTGGCCTAATATACAGAAGAGCTCCTGCTACGAAATGAGCTTTGGTTGGAAGTATTTGGAAGAGCGACCACCAAGTAATCCCAGGGTCATGATCCAGAGGCAGGCAATAGTAAACCACCTCTGAACATCTCTTGCCATGTAAACCTCATGGGGTGGCCATAAATCAGCTGTGACTCGATGGTTTAAAAAAAGGTTGGCCTTACTTTGGAATATCTGTAATGCAAAGACATCTGGAAATATTTTCAATCAGTTACAACAAGGGCAGGGATGCCAACAGGCCTGGAGGAAAATGTTTTGTCCCCTTAGTATTTATTTATTTATTTGTGCAATTTTTTTCCTGCTCCTTTCCCCACCAAGCAGGACTCAGGGCGGCCTCCCCACCCCACCCCTCCCCAGCTGCCCTCTTACAGGGCAGGACCGCCCGGCCCACTCTCTTCAGGCAGGTGCCGCCGGCTCCTGCCTTGCAGGAGGAGAGTTCCTCTCTTGCAGGGCAGGCCAGCTTGGCTCTCGCTTCCACCCCCCAACCATTTAAAGGGAAGTTTCCCTTTAAATGTTTGGGGGAAGGCCAGGACGCAGGCGAGCTGCGTCCAGGGCGTGATGGCGTCACTTTGTGTAACATCATCACATCAGGAATGGCCACGCCCTCTAATCTCCCCGCTGGGCAGAAAATTGGACCTGGCAACCCTACAAGGGACTTGTGGGGGGTATGACAAATTATACTTTCATTTAGTGGAAGTGCAGCTCGTAGGGAACCCTTTGAAGGCAAAAAAAAGAGGATGAGGAAATGAAGACTGTATTCAGGGGAACTGCACTGATGTGGGTTTTTTATTTTTATTTTATTTAGGGAATGGGGAAGTCTCCAGGCTTTACCCCCAAAGTCCCCAGGCATTTCCTGAACTGGACCTGGCAACCCTAAAAGCTTTACAGATCCTGTACTATGAAAAGGTAATGGTGCAACTTGAATGTGCCGTTCAAAACAGGCAATATTTTCCAGAATTTGTTCTGTTTGAGTGGGAAGAAGGAGCAAACATGCCTCTCCCAGGAGCCTTTCTTCTGGCTGCTAGAAATGTGGCCTCATTGGTTTCTGAGATTTCATCAGACATTCATTTCAAACTTATCTATCAGGTGCTGGAAGCTTGGTTTTAAAAGGAAACAAAAGAAAGCCAGCTTCTCAGGATGATGAATTAGCTGTCCTCCAGCAATTACGGCACTTGTACAACATGAACGCAGAATCCAATGGGATTGTAGTGCCTAGTTTAAGTTTGACACATGAAAGGCTCAGTTGCGGTAAAAGCCTAAACATGACAAATTGCCGGCAAGGACTGAACTTTATGCTTTGTTAATGGCCCTTGTTTTATCTTCTCCCAGTTCAAAGTGCAAAAGGTCGGCTGGCTAGAAATCACCTTTTCTAGAGCAAGGACTGTCCTTGGATTTACATGCATAGGTTTTGTCTCGGAGAAACTTGCTTTAATATGATTCTGTTGTCTAAAGTTGTATACTGCTAATAGCGAGGTTCCCAGCTTTCTAGTTTGGAAGTAGAAAATGCTGCAGGCTTATTATTCTGTGAAGAAAGCAGAAGGAAGGAGGAAAAAAGGAACAGAATCTGATCTGGGATGCACGTGTGTATGGGGTCTAGTTGAACTGGCTGATAAAGTCCGGATAGCATGTGCTAGCTAGGAGAAGGACGCTCCATATAATAAAGAGTGACTTTAACTGATTAAAAGTGTGGCTTTGCCGACCGCAGGATTATCACTCAGACTGATGACAAAAATAGTTCTGTTTCTTAAGTATAAAATTATTTGGCGCCTGAAGAGTACTGGACTCGGGAGACCAGGAACGGTGAAATCATGAAGCCTTTATTGAGTGATTCCGCATGCCCAGTAGATGGTCAGAACAAGCATGCTTCCAGGGCTCCAGGGCCCTCATTATATGCTGGCCGGAGCCACACTTCCGGCCGCACCCAAAAGACCTGATAGGGGCTTAACATATGCGCATGTTTGTCATAGGTTTCCTGGAGGAGCCTTTGATTGCATTGGCTCCCCAGGGAGAACCTAGGTCCCACATTGGTGGAGGCTTTCAATCCAGACGTCTATTGTTCCTCCAGATTCAAGCTCCCCTCTCTGCCTGACCATGTGCTCTGGCCATGCGGCGGGCGCCATTACCTGGGAGCACATGGCAGGCTGATTGCTACACAGAACATACTACATTACAGCACCATTTTGGTGTAACGTTTAAGAGTATTGGACTTGCACCAAGGACATCGGAGTTCAAATTCCTACGTAGCTATAGATCTCACTAGGGCTACAGTCCTAACGATGCTTTCCCAGAAGTAAGTGTAACAATGGTATAAAATAGGACTAACTCATGAGTAGACCTGCTTAGGATTGCTCCCTAGGTGACTCGGCGTGAATCTCTCGCTTTCACACACACCACCTAAGCCAACCTCATACAGTTGTTGTAAGGGTCAAATAGAGGACAGAAGAAGCACAGAAGCCCCCTGAACTCCTTGAGGGAAGGGCAGGATAAAAATGGGATCGAAACAGAGTAGGGCTGCCAAGTCAGCCCGGGGGGCGGGGGATCCCCCGCTACAGGGGTTCCCAATCCGCCGGCCAGCATTCGGCCGGCGGGGGAAACCCCACCCCCGAAGTCATCCAGCCTGGACGACTTCCCCCACGTAATGACGCCACCCGGAAGTGACGCCATCACATTGGGGGCGTTGCCAGGGCAACGCTCTGGCAATCGCCCCAAAACTCTATGATACCATAGAGTTTTGGGGCGATTGCCAGAGCGTCGCCCTGGCAACGCCCCCAACGTGCTGACGTCACTTCCGGTGACGTCAGCCAGCGGAGGACTCCCCCCCACCGGTAAGTTCAACGGACCTGGCAACCCTAAAACAGAGAGAACGACACTAATGACCAAGAGAATGAAGGCTGCACTCAGTCATGAAGGGAGCATGAGGACTAGAGCCATGGTGTACATCAGGGACTAGTAGGGTTGCCAGTCTCCAGGTCATGGCTTGCTATTGCAGCTGATCTCCAAGCAACAGAAATCTGTTCACCTGGAGAAAGTGGCCACTTTGGAAGTTGGACTCTATGACATTATGCCGCAAACTCTGCCCTTCTGAGGCTCCACCCCCAAAATCTCCAGGTATTTCCCAACCTGGAGCTGGCAACCCTAGGGACTAGAGATAACAGATGGTCCCTCCAGTGACATGCCAAGCCTGCTCTTCTCCATATTTGTAATTCAGAGGGTGGTATCAACAAAGGCACTGTCCACCCGGAGAAAAAGAACAAGAGTTAACACCTTAATTTTGCTGTGCTTAGATGGTATCTGACGAATAGTATATGCTAACTAAGTCTGAACTTGCTAAGACTGAGAGGGAAAGAGACCTGGGGGTCATAGTGGAGAGATCAACAAAAGTGTCCACCCAGTGTGCCGCAGCAAATGAAAAAAGCAAACTCTACACTGGGGATTATTAGAAAAAAGGATTGGAAATAAAATGTATAATAAATAGTTCCCCTGGGCTGATGAATAGGGGTTCTGGGCCTTGAAACCTGCAATCCATTCCAAAGACTAGGCCAAAGTGGCATGACCTACAAGGGCCACCTGGCCAAGGACAGGGCAAGCCATCTGTGGTCTATCACAATACCCTGCTGTAAATTCAGCTCTGCAAAGTAGACTTTAGCAGGCAACTAAAAATGATGGTTGTGGAACTGGAAAAAAACTTGGACTGAGTCACAAGTCTTGAATGCAGAATCACAAGTGACCACAAAGTACTGTACAGTCAACCCAGCAATGTGACATTGCAGCTTTGAATCTTTAATCTTTGGTCCCTTCCACACGAGCAAGATAATCAAAAGGGGAATCGAGGCTAATTTGCTCCGGAACAATTTGCCCCGCAGTTGCGCGATCATACAGGTCTGTGGACCTGCTGGCACAAATCGCCGCTGCATGATCAGACGCAACCATGGGTGAGGGTTTTTTTTTGGTTGGTTTCCAATTCGCTTAAACAGGGGATTGATGAATCACTCCCCCACCCTAAGGGCTTTTGGTGATGTGCACACGGAGAAGGGGAAAACAACAACAACAGACTACCCCCAATGCCGCAAGTCTGCGCTGGCGCGATCACACGGGGAAAGTCCGGCTCTGGCCCACAGCAAACCTCTTGATACTGGAGTTTCACTAGTAGTTTTTTACTATGATTCCCCGGCGGATCAAAACGGCTTGCGACGGCTTGACAACAGTTGCGGGACGCTTCCCAGATGTGCTGATGTGATTGCGGCAGTTTGATCTGTCAGTGATTCGTCCCTCTTGCGTAGCAAATGGGTGCGTATGATCGCGGTCTTTAATTGGTTTTTACAAAGCTGTGCTGTCACAATGGCTGGTTCAAGGTCTAGCCTCCACATTAACTCTTCCAGTGCTCTTGTCTTGGAAATGCAGCTCTGCTTATAATTTTTGGTCATTTATCAGATTTCTGTCCTGCTTTATCTCAGTGAAAGGCAAAGAAAAACACCACTTGTTTTGTCTCTGTTTCTAAACTTTAAAGTCTGGTGCTGAAGGCGCAAGATAGGCTGTACAGGAGAGCAGAATGTAGGCTACCAAAGGCAGAGAACTTGCAGTGCTTGATTTACTTTATTTTGTGCATTTTTATCCAACCCTTCCTTGAAGGAGCTCTGGATGGTGTACATCATTTCCCCCTCCCTCCATTTTAACCTCACAGCAAGCTTGTGAAATGGATTAAGTGAGGGGCCATGGCCCAGTGGCCGATCATCTACTTTCCATACAGACGGTCCCAAATTCAATCCCCAGCATTTCCAGTTAAAACAATCAGGTGGTGGGTGGTGTGAAGGACCTCTGCCTGGGAACCTGGAGAGCTGCTGCCAGTCTGCGTACACAACCTTGATGGACAGATGGTCTGATTCACAGGCAGTTCCAGGTGTTCCAGTAAGGCTGAGAGCAAACAACTGGCTCAAAGCCACCCAGTAAGTTTCCTAGCAAGTGAGGATTTGACCCTGGATCCTAACCCAACACTCTTAACTACCACGCTAGTTGAAAAGCAAGAAGAAGAAGAGAAGAGACTGGATTTAGACCCTGCCCTTCACTACCCAAAGGAGTCTCAGAGTGGCTTACAAACTCCTTCCCCTCCCCCCTCCCCACAACAGATACCCTGCAAGGTAGGTGGGGCTGAGAGAGCTCTGACAGAAACTGCTCTTTTCAAGAACAGCTCTTTTCAGAGCTATGGCAGCTGCATGTGGAGGAGTGGGGAATCAAACCCAGTTCTCCCAGATTAGAGTCCCCGCACTTAATCATTACACCAAACTGGCTGGGAGAGAATGCCTGGTCCAGTGTCACTGAATGAATGTTACAGCTGAGTGGTGACATGGATTTAGGTCTCCCAGAGGAGCAAGGACAATGGGGAAAGGGAAGCAAGAAATGTGTCAGAGAAATATGTTTGGCAGGGTGAGGAAAGCTGAGGGAGATTTAGGAGGCAAAAGGAAACTGACTGGTGCCGTTTCCACTCATGATAAGATATTCACTTGGGTTTCACTAAATCTTGTTCAACTGACAGGGATATATCAATTCAGGAAAGTAATTTCAAAGCAGGAAGAAAGTTGACTCCTCCTGGTACATGCGGTGCAACAATAGAAAAACCAGAAAATGGAATGCTTTGGCGTTTTGCCCACTGCTTGGAACCAACATATCTAGGAGACTGCCTCTCCTTGCATGATCCCATGCACCAGCGAAGGTCAGTGGTCACCTCACTTTTGGCAGTCCCCTTTATTTTGTCGGTTTGTTCATCAAGAGCTTAAGTGTGCTTGTTTTCAGTAGCCATTCTCACTCTTCGGAACAGCCTGCTGGATATGATACAGAAAGCTCCCACATGGATTTCACTGTATGAAATGGCAAAATCCACTCGCAAACGATTGCTAAAGTGCATTGAAAGTGCATTATTGTGTGTGAAAGCACGATCTTTCTCTCTCCTATGCAAAAGGTGCAAAGGGGGAATTATTTTGATGCACCTTTGGCAGAAATAACTAATGAATGTCCCTGCTTGGAAGCTGCCACTCTTAACTACTACACCACACTGGCTCTCGAGGGGACTGCCCCACCACTGGAGAACCATGCACTGATAGACATTTCAAAGAGGAACTTCTATAAGGTTGTCCACAAGCTACATTTTCACAGTATATCCCCCGTCATTTTTTGTGCTTTATCACCAGAACTAGCAAAGTTGCTAGTTCTGAACCCCTGTAAACTCCATTGAAATAACCTTTTATGGAGGATTGCTGTCTTAAAGAAAGGTAAAATTGGCAAGCTTAATTTCTCATTAGTTCAAACAATTGGCTATTGGGGATGGTTCAGATGTTCTATCTAACCATAGTCTGTTTATTTATTTAACTTACTTTAAACATTTCTGTACTGTCTTTCCACCCAAGGTGGCCAATATAAGATGACCAGAGTGGATGGGTATATTTATGGGGGAGCTAGACGAACCCCTTCCATGTTTCTGTACTGCCTTCCTCATTTTCTGCCCTTCCCTTGCATTCTTGAAAACAATTAATGACTTCTGCTTTAGTGCAAAGTGTAGCTGAATATATGGTTTACACAGCTCCTTGATTTGAAACTGGTTTTCAGTCCAGGTATGAAGGGGCAGTGCAAAACATAGTTTGATGGTTATGTTGTAACATCAAAACTATGGCTTGCACTAAAGCAGAAGGTATTGAAGCACAGGCCTTGTCCATCGAACACCAAGGCTACGTCCACACATCACTGGATAGTGACCTATCATACAGCTATAGCGATAATTCACAACAGGATCAACTTGTGCATACAAAAAATCCAGTTGGGAATGATCACTATGGTGCTGTAATTCCTAACATGGTTCACCATGGCACACACCGATGGGGTTTCCAGGCATTCGTTTACTTCTTTGACAAAGCAAAGACCCAATCCTGGCTTTCTTCTACCTCACTGGAACAGTAGATGTTTCACAAGAACCCAAGAAGGATCAATTGTGTGCCTATCGGGAGCATCCTTTAAGATCTAGGTGCCTCCACTGTAGGAAGATGCTTGGCTTGGAAGGAACCCTCCCATATTTTGTGATTGGCCCGGCAGCCCCATGTAAACTATTTCGTGCTTGCCCCAATGGGTGCGATTTTATAGTGGTGGACACTCCCCATTTTCAAGTGCCACCAACTGAACAAGACTGGGGACTTCTGCTATAGTGTAACAATAGCACACTATTCAACAATGTGTAAATGCAGCCCAAACAGCGATTTCCTATTCCATCTGAACCATTCTTTGATGTAATCATCATCGGTTTGGGCTTTGAGGTCTGTTATCTCTTTGTTGTCTTTCCTTTGATTTTAGAATTGCTACAAATCCAGCTACCCACGTTGGTTCAGAACATCATGCACTGGGTATGTATTGCACCATGAAGTGGAGGTGGGGAAACTGTCATAATGTCAAATGCTCCTGTGTAGGCTTTACCGGAAATTCCAACTCTCATCAACCAAATTGCTTATTAATGAACAAAAAAAGCACTTGCTTAATAAATAAATTGGCCTGTCTTATGTTAACGGTTGCTCTGCAGTGATATGGAGACTCAGGTTATCAAGTGGAATAATTTGTGGTTGTGCAAGTTAATATTCCACAAAGAACTGCTTGGACATCTCTAATTATTAACAGTTTCAAGTTCAGGACTATCCTCCCTCTTGGAACCAGATGTTCTATTAATTGTTAAAGGCTGCAGGATGAATGCCACAGCATAGGTTCCACCATGGAAGCTGCAGGAGATTCAAGGGCAGCCTTGAAATACTGATGTTACTAGTCTACAAATATTTTGATTAACGCACTTGCCCATACATACATGAGGCAAAACCTCATGAGGTTCCAGAGTTTCATGATCAAAAATACCCATGTGTAATCTGGACCTAAAACACCTCCCATGAGGATTACTGATTGATCCCATGAGGGGTATTGACTAGGGATGGGCCCAAACTGAACCATGAAGCAAAATCCATCATGAATTTTGCCCTATTTGTGGTTCGTGAAGTCAAGTTCATGGTAGGTCAACTGGCACAAACTTTTCATGAATTTTGATGTTGTTCGTAGAGACACCTGCCAGTTCCTGAGCGGATATATTCCCAGACAAACTGTCTCTGCTGAATCAAAATATTTACAAAACTTCAAAGCAACAACTTGGAGGGCATGTAGAGAAACATGGGGGAAGTCCCCTGAAACTTTGATGACTCTAGTATGCACGGAAACTGTTCTTTACACTCCTGAACCTCGCAGGTTCAGGGGGTTCAAGGCTGTATAGAATGGATCCTGTGCAAGCTAAAGACACCAGACTTGCAGCAGACCTCCCCTGGATGCTCCTCTCCAAGCCCTCCAAGTTTGGTGTCTCTAGCTTGCACAGGATCCATTTTACAGTCTGAAACCAAATACAGATACCTTCAAAAAGTCTTTCTGTTTTTCACGCGCGCATCCTGAGAACGGGGTAAAGTATTGATTAAATTGGGTTTTTTAGGTGCCATATAGTCATTTGTTCTGAACTTGGCTTGCAATTGTGTTCCATATATTTCCTATCAATTAACCCCAAGGAGGTTTACACAAATTTGACATTAAAGGGAAGGGGTTGCTAATTAATGTAGATTTAATTAATTAGATTGGTATCCCACACTTCTCCTAAGGAGCTCCCCTACCCTGTTTCCCTCACAAACAGCTCTGTGAGAAAGGGGTATGCTGAGCGAGAGTGACAGGCCCAGGGTCACTGTATCAATTCCATAGCTGAGTAGGGATTTGAACCTATGTAGGCCAGGCTGTGGAGTTACACTCTTTAACTGCAGAAGTAAAACTATGGGCCAGTATGGAGAACTGGTAAGGAAGTGACAAAAAGAGAACCTCCCATCTTATTTATTTATTTAAAACATTCATATCCCACCTTCCCTTGTGGTTGAAAGTGGCTTACAATAACAGTAAAAAAACCCCATTTTCGGTTAAAACCAAAAATAAAATAGCAAACCCCAAATCTTTCCCTCCCTCCCCCCTTAGAAGATGCCTGCTATTCAACCACCCCTCAAAAGCCCTGGCAAAGAAACAGGCAAGGACTCCTGAAGATCTCCAAGGTGGGGGCTCCCCTCATCTCTTCAGAGAGCTCATTCCACAGAACTGGAGCCATGATGGAAAAGGCCTGGGCTCTGGTCAAGGCCAAATGGGCCACTCCAAGCAGTGAGATAGCCAGCAGATGGTTGCCTGAAGACTATACTTGACACACAGAGGTTGCGGTCACACACACAAGATAAAGTGGGAGGGAAGAGGGGTTATTTCCACTGGCAGAAGTTGACCCACAGATGCGCGATCACATGGTCTTTTGAAGCTGATCACTGTGTGATCAGACACAACCATGGGTGAGTTGGGGTGTGTGTGTGTGTTGTCGTTTGTTTCCGAGGCACTGAAACGAGGGATTGATGATTCACACCTCCGCCCTGAGGGCTTCCTATGGAGTGTGTGATGATGTGCATACTGAGAAGGGGGGGGACAACGGCACGGAGTCGGGATGGCCTGATCAGACCATCCTGATGCCATGAGAGTGCACTGGAGCAATCAGAATGGGGAAAGTCCGCCCGTGGCCCATAGCAACCCATTTCCTACTGGACTTTCCCCAGTGCCTGTTTGCTCCACTTCTGCGGCAGAACAACACGGGTTGCTGCCGGCTGCAGGACGCTTCCCAGATGTTTGTGTCTGATCATGCACCTTAAATCTGCCCAGCATTCGTGCCCATGTCGGGGCTAATTGTGCATATGATCGCAGCCAGAGACATATGGAAGGAGATGGTGCTTCAAAGCCCCCAAGGAAGTACCACTAAAAATGTAAGTTACTTTCAGCCTTGCTTAATTATTACTGCACACAGCTCAATCAGGTAAGCCTGAACCTCTGCCCTTCTTATGTAGGAAGCCATTTTCTAATGATGGTAACTTTCATTCATAGTAGTGGTCTCTTTGCAGGCAAGTTAAGAGCTTTTGGTGAAGTTTTGACTTTGTGGATCAATTTGATGTCCTGATCTAATTATTCCCTTTTTCTTCTTTCTGTTTTTCTTCTTTCTGATTTTGTTTCAGGTTGCTCTTATGATTGGTTTGTATGTCTTTGTACACTACTACTATGGAAACAAAGTTGATAAAGGAGTACACAAATCTTCAAAATACACACTAAATCATTTTTAAAAATATCTTTGGGCTTGGCAGGTGTGTTGTGGCCTTGAAGAGAACAGAGCAGAGAATGGTGCAGGTAGGGTTGCCAGCTCTGGGTTGGGAAATACCTGAAGATTTTGGGGGTGGAGCCTGAGGAGGGCAAGGTTTGGAGAGGAGAGGGACTTCAATGGGGTATAATGCCAGAGAATCCACCTTCCAAAGCGGCCATTTTCTCCAGGTGAGCTGATCTCTGTTGCCTGGAGATCAGTTGTAATCCCAGGAGATCTCCAGCCACCACCTGGATGTTGGCAACCAAAAGTGCAGGGTTGATGAAACGTTGGAGCACAGGAGGAAAAGATGTCATTTTTTTTGTTTTCCAGAAACAGGGCAAACAGAACCCCCCAAAGAAATCATCTCTCTAATACGATCTTTTCCACATCTGAGTACATTTATCTTCCTTAGCTCTGACCTTCCCCCTTCTCTGTGGGGGTAAGAAAAAGTCCTGCTGAAACAAATGACTTCATATCTTCTCAAGAGAAACCTGCATTCTGCTGATTTGGTAAATGATAATAAATGCGAAATGATCCATTAATAGCTGAGCTAATGACTGTCTCAACTGAGTGTTAATTGCTAATGCATCATCCATATGCTGCAGGACCTCTTGGTCTGTGTCGGATTACATGAATTAACTGTGTTTGCAAGAGCAGACACTCAAGCTCCATCTGTAAAGCAAACTAATTGGCTTTTAGGATCTAGCCGAGCAGCAATAAAGCAGTGGAGCAGACTCCGAGAGGAGCGCACCCTGACTCCGAGTGGTAAAGAGCACAATCCCATTTTTCTAGCTTCAAATTCCCTAATCTCAGTTCCATTTATCTTTTAGCAAAATGAGGGGTAGAAGACAGAAAGGCAACTTTGGTTCAGGTCTTGTAAATCCCAATTAGTAACCCCTTTCTGTTTAGTCCAAGGGTGAAAAAATACTAGGACATAGGCGTCAACTACAGGGGGGCTCGAGGGCTTGAGCTACCCCCGAAATTTCCCGGGGGGGACTGAGCCCCCCTGGCAAAATGGAGCACCTACCACCACGCCTCCCTGCCGTAACTCCCTGGGCCCTTCCTAGGCCCACCCGCCTGCCGCCGCTGCCTGCCGCCGCTGCCTCCGCCGCCTCTTCCCCCGCCTCACCACTCCTGCCTCCTTCCCTCTCCCTTCCTCTGTCCCTCCCTCCCTCCGTCTGGGTGACACCATCACACTGGGCATTTGCCCAGCTGGGCCCCGGACGGAGGGAGGAAGGTCAACTGGTCTGTCTCCGCCTAACCTACCCCATAGGGGTTCTTGTTATGAAGATAAAATGGAAGAGGACAGAACCATGTTGTCAACCACTTTGTGTCCCCACTGGGGACAAGAGCAAAGTTTAAACATCCAAATAAATGAATAAATAAAACAGAGACTCAGGAGCCATGCAATTCTCCAAGCAGTGCCTGGGGACTGCAAAGATCTTCTCCTGCTACACATACTTGCTGCTTCATCATTATGGAGACTATGTGCTTGGGCAATGCATAACATGCAGATGCATACATTCACACATTACATACATAGTAATATATGGTAGTCTTTAAGCAGTCTTTAAGCACTGGCTGGACAAACACTTGTCAGGGAAGCTCTAGGCCAGGGGTGGCCCATGGGCTGGATCCGGCCTGCCCAGGCCTTTAATCCAGCCTGGAAGTGGGGCTCTCTTCTCCCCCCCCTTCCCTGCCCAACCTTGCTGTTCTCACCTTGAGCAGGGCGGGAGTATAAAGAGCAGAGGGTGGGGCTGCCTCTGAGAGCAGGAAGCAGAAGGCGGGGTTAAAATATAGAGTTCTGCAAACTCAAGGGTCTCCAGTTTTGCAGAGAAATACTAGTTTTAACACACACACCCTCCTAATGGTGAGCTCCTATGGAATAATAGCAGAACAAGTGCTGAAGAGGACACCCAAAATTATTATCTCAAACCACTCTGTAAAAAACAAACAAACCCTGAGATCCTGGAGAGCCACTGCCACTCTGAGTAAACCTGGAAGGGAGGGGGGGGGGGAGAAGCTTGCAATGCTCAGCTGTTTCATGTTCTTCCCCTGGGTCCTAGGTGCAGACCATTTCTACTTGTAGTTTATATTTCTGGGGGGGGGGGAGGTTTGGGACTAACCACAGTTAAAATAGAGTTCAACAAACTCAAGGAACTTCAGCTTTGCAGAGAAATATTAGCCCCTAATGTGGGGCTCCAATGGAATAGCTGCTATAATATCTTTAATTGTGTTTTCCTATAATATCTTTAATTGTGTTTTCTTTAATTGTGAAATAATCCCCCCATGCAATAGCATGACCTGTGATTACCATGTACAATTGCACAATTACCACAATTGTCTTAACAATACACTGTTCACAGGTCTGTCCTTGAGCCTGCTAAAGTCCCAGGTCAAACTTAAAATTCACAGGCATGTGGGGGGCCAGTTCACACAAGGACCACAGCACAGAGGAAGACTCCATGATGAGCATCCTTTACACCCACTTTCACCCTCATGGCACAGAGGTGTTCACAATCAGGAGGGTATAAAGGTGGGTTTTCCACTGAAGCACCCAGTAGCTAATCACCTCTGTTCAGTGTGAGCAGACAGACAGGATGGCTCAGAGCCCTGAATCCACCTAACATTCAAACCCCAACAGGGGAGAGGAGTTCACAAAAGAATACATGAATAAGCTCTCCTTTCAACAAGTTCTCTGCCTCTCTGTCGAACTGCCAACAGAGGAGAGGGTGCAGAGCTGAGCTGAGGGGATATATAGCATTCTAATCCCATAGAGCAGAATGGGAACTCTGTTATTGGCAACCAGCAGTGCCTGTTAAGCTTTGGAGGCCCCTACTGGTGTTTCCAAGGCTGGAGAATTCCGCCCTCTTGTTGCTTTGAGGTTTTGTAAACGTTTTAATTGAGCAAAGACAGTCTGTCTGGAAATGTATCCATTCACGAACTGCCATGAACAGCAAGGAAGTTCGTGGAATGTTCATGCCAGGCACCCTGCCATGAATTTCGCTTTGCGAATCACAAACCGCTCAAAATTCGTGACAATCTTTAGTTCGTAAACTGGTTCATGCCCATCCCTAGATTCGAGTTCAGTAGCACCTTATAGACCAGCAAGAGTTTCAGGGGATAAGCTTTCAGGAGCTTTGACTCTCAAAAGCTTATACCCTGAAACTAGTTGGTCTCTAAGGTGCTACAGGACTTGAGTCTGTTTTACTGCAGGCCAACAGGGCTACCCTCTGAAACCAAAACAAGAATATCTGTCAGACTATGGCTCAATCACCAACTGCTATTTTCCTGTTGGGGAAATTTGCATGTAGCCCACTGGGGTGTGTAAGCCATCAGTGCTTGCAAGCTTCCCTCAAATATCACCTCCCTGGCACCATTTCAGGTCAGGAAAATGGCACAGGGTGGCATGGCTACCTCTCCCTCACCACCCACTGATGGCATCCAGAGGACCTGTCTGTATGGACTGTTGGGGCATGGCCCGGGCCCCAGGAGGGGACAGTCCTGCCACTGGGCTACAAAGTGGTTCTGCTCCATGCGCAGGGGATGGATGCAGATCACATGGCAAAGAACATCGCCACCATGATACAGAGTTGCCTGAGGGAGCAGGTGGGTGGCAGCAACATAATCTGTGGCTACGTGGTCCCGGACACCAGCACCATCTTGCTGGCAGTGGTGAAGGCTGTGCACTTCAAGGGCATCATCTGCTTGGTCCACATGCTTCACCTGTTGGTGAAGGATGCTGTGGGGCTGGGGTACACTGTCAAGGCCACTTGGGACACTGCCACCCTCAAGATGCGATCCTTCCTTGAGACCTGCCAGAGCCTGGCCACCCACTTCTTGTGCCGCATCAAGTCTGCCAGTCTGCTGTATGAGAGGTGGGGGAGGGGGGATGAGCCTGAACACTGGCTCACCTGTTGGAACTCCACCTATGCCATGATTGCACATTTGGTAGAGCAGAAGAAAGCAGTGCAGGATGTCACCTCCTCCCTGACCATCCTATGTGGGAGCTCAGCATCCGCTCCAGTGACTGGCTGATCCTCTCCCAAATGGTGCATGTCCTCAAGCCCTTCCAGGACACCACCAACGTGCTCTGTGTCCATACAGCCAGCCTGGGGCAAGTCATCCTCCTGATCTGGGAGCTGGAGTGGCCACTGGCCTCTGCACTAGAGGTGGCATCCTCTCTGCAAGCAAGGGGAATACAAGCCGGCCTGTATCTATGATCCCCCGATAAAAGGCAGCATTACTCTCCGGAACTGCAGAGCTATAGCAATGGAAGCATGAGCTTTGCAAAGTGCGGAGGGCGCAGGCCCACAGACGTGGCCAAAGGGAACAGCGGGTGGAAGAGGCTGGGGAGGAGGAGGAGGAGGAGCCGCAGCCCTGCACCTCTGCCTCAAAGAGCCCAGCCAGAGAGAAACCCCACTACTGGTTAACTGGGAGGTCAGTAGCAGCAGGGATGCCAAGTGTGTGATGGTGGAGGATCTGCAGAGGTGATGGTGAGGGAGTGAGTACCTCGCCAAATCCCCTGAGCTTGCCTCCACTGATCCCCTGGAGTATTGGTCACTCAAGGCTTGTGTGGCCATGAGCCTCCCCTCCTGCCCTCCAACCAGTGTCCAGAGTGAGTGGGGGGTTCTCCCACCTGGGAGACATTCTCAACCCCCACTGCTCTCCCCTGGATCCAGCCAGGGTGGATGAGTTGGTCTTCCTCAAGGTCAGCCTCCCCTTGTTGAGCAACCTCCCTCTGGACCTCAAAGGGAAAGATCCAGGCCTCCTGTTCTCCCCCTATTCCTCTTCTTCTCTGCATGATCAGGCATGTGCCCTGCAGGTTGTGCCCTTGGCACTTGGGTGGGAGGATGGCCACCTCTGCTGGGTGGGGGTAGGCTGGCCAAGCAAAGGGCTTAGCTACTGCATACCTTGTGTTGTGTATTAGGTCTGGAACATACCAGGGCTGTCTACCAGAGACTGGCTGAGCTTGAAGCTCTAGAACAATAGCTCACCAGGACTCTAGAGGTGACCAATGAGGAATCAATGTTGTGTAAATAGCTTATCTTTGGGAGTTGGGTGTGGTTGGATGTGGTTTTGCATGCTATTTAAACAGGTCTGTTGCCCGGGTGTTTAGTCTTGTATCTGCTGAATCACTAATAAAGCTGAGCTGATCACTAGACTTGGGGTCTGCTCATCCATGGAACCCAGTATTTAACACCTTGGTTGAGTAGTAACATTTTATACCCTCCCTCCTGTGAACACCTCTTCCCTGGTGGGGTTTGGGTGTTAGATGGACTCAGGGCTCTGAGCCACCCCGTCTCTCTGCTCATGTTGAGAAGAGGGGCTTAGCTACTAAGTCTCTTGGCTGAGGACCCACATTTTATACCCTCCCAACTCTTTCTCACTGAAATTACCCCACTGAGAAACCCCTGAAATTACCCCACTGAGAGAACACCTACCTCATAACAGGCCCCTCTAAGAAAGTGTCCCCACATCCAACCCTTTCTCACTGAAATTCCCCCACTGAGAAACCCCCCGGATATCCTTTAAATTTATCCTTTAAAGAAAATCTCCCCCACCCAACACCTACCTCATGAAACATTTACCTCATAACACAACATCTACCTCATTGAACAACACCTACTTCATGGAACAACATCTACCTCATGGAACAACACCTACCTCATGGAACAACACCTACCTCATGGAACAACATCTGCCTTGGCAAACATCTGCCTGTACAAGCAAGCCCCTATTTGACAACCCCTTTCTATTGCATTTGTACAATTCACAACAGGTGATTTCTTATTGGTACAATGTGTTCCACTAATGGTGAATAACCAGGAATTTCATCCAGGGGTGGGCTGTGACCAGCAGATCTATGTGTTTGGGCCTGAGGGGGGGGGGGCTGGGAGTATTGTGGGCATGCTTCGTTGGGTTCCAGTGCTTGCCAGGGGTCTCTGTCAAGCTGCCGTGGCATTACTTGGGGGAGCCTCTGTTGAAACTCTGGGGATGTCTGCCTATTCTTTTCCTTCAGAACTTGTCTTTGGAGACTTGGGGGTGGCCCTGCCAGCTCGACATGTGTTCCCATCAGTCTGCAGAGTAGAAGAATATACCTCAGCTGATGGGTGTGCTCTGGACCTGTGTGTTTCAGTCGTGGGGGACTGTGGGAGTTGTGGGAACACTTTCCTTGCTTGTCTTGTGTGGCTAGGATGCCTGCCAAGCTGTCGTGGGGTTACGTTGGGGAGCCCCTGTTGAAATTCCGAGGATGTCTGCTGTCCTGTCCTTCAGAACCTGCCTTTGGAGACTGGGGGAGGGGCTGTGAGCATAGGGGGGATGCTTGCCTTGCTTCCAGTGTCTGTCAGGGGGAGGGTCTGCCCAGGTGAAGTTTCCCTGTGAGTTTGGTGTCACTGGCTCGTTCCTGAGCTGTTCCATAGACTCCTGTAACTGCAGCTGTCTTTTCAAGAAAGAGGATTGGGGAAACCTTTTTGAGGGGTCGGTAACTAGGACACCAGAAATGTAATCTGCCCCCGCAACTTGGAGAGGTGGTAGAGGAGTGGGTGGCAGGGTGACGTTCCCTATCTGTTTTGGTGTGTGTAGCTTGCAAGGGGTCCATTCTATGCACTTTTGAACCTGTGCCTGACATTTCTCCCCAAAGCCCTTTCCTGGTGGCTTCTTCTTTGGGGTGCCATAGCTTGGATCCCCTACATCCAATATGCACATAACTTGACAGGCATGTAGAGGAGAGGCAGCCGGAGATCCTCTGTGAGTTTGATGTGTCTATCTCACAGAGGGTCTGTTCCTATACTCTCCTGAACTTGCACCTGTCATTTCCCCAGAAAGAACTTTCCTGGGGACAACTTCTTTGGGGGGCTATAACTCAGACCCCATAAATCCAATCCTCACCAAACTTGGAGAGCAGGTATAGGAGAGTCAGCCAGATATCCCCTGTGAGTTTGGTGTCTCTTAGCATGTTTTTTTTTGGGGGGGTGCATTCTACCACATCACTAACCTCACAGGTTCATTTAGCCCCTAAAAGTTCGTGATGGTTCATGATTCGTAAACCAGGCATGCCACAAACTGAACCACATTTCCCTGGTTCGTGCTCATCCCTATTCAAATCTAATCGTTTCGGGTTGTCATTGTTATTATTTTACTTACTACACTGATGCCCCGCCCTTCCCCCAATGGGGACACAAAGCAGCAAGACTGTTCTTCTCTCCTCCATTTTATCCTCACAACCACCCTTTAAGGTAGGTTAGGCTGATTCCAAGACCACATGAGTATTAATCTGAAAAGGCAAGTGTCTTTTACTGCAAACATTGGCCATCTTTATATTAGTTATACTGGCACTTTATAATTTATTATATTGGATTGGATTGTTGTGATTGTATTAATCTTCTTGTTTTAGTGTTTTAATACAGCTTTGTAAGCTGCCCTGAGACTGCTTGGCAGGGAAGGTGGGATCTAAGTTAAATACATACATAAATACAAACCCCACAGGCCAAACAGCAACCCTGTACCCTTGTGGCTACTGCCTGGGCATGCACATACAGACCACAGGACATTGCACAAGAAGGGCCCATGCAGGAAATGGGAATTCATCATGTTGAGCAATAGGATCCCTTGTCCTGGGTGCGAGTCTTCCATGCAAGCAACCCCTAGATCAGATGGGCAAAGGATATAGCCAGAAAAAGCTCAATTTGTAACGTGCAAATCCATGAGAGACAAGAGGAAGTATTAATTACTGTAATCGACTCTTGAGATACATGGCTAAAGAAAAATTAATTATAAAGGAGCCCTCCTTCTCTTTCTCCTCCCAAAACACACTTTTTTAGTCATTGCTGGTTTCTTGAACATGCACATATTTTTCCAAAGGAAACTGTTTTATTTATTTAGGTTGTTTTGTACAAAGGAAATGCTGGGGTGGAGGAATTTGGAAAGGCCCTTCTAATCACACCGGCTATCTGATCACAATCCTTGGTGAAGTCAGGTGATGATATTGGAGGAAGAAACTGCTCTGCATCCTTTATAAACGTTCGCTTTCATGCTAGAATCCCCTAGAGGTAAAAGAACAATCTTGCAAAGAGGCATTCTGGTCCCAGCTTGACAACACATGGTTGTTTCCAATACTTGTACACCCCTTGGGCAAAAGCTGTTACCTTGTGAATGAAACACAACACATGGAGAATCCAGCATAGCATTTTCAGCATCAGAAGCCTTCAGAATCGTGAGTCACTCTTCAAAATCGTTTTCTCAACAATGGCTTTGAAAATCATGTTGGAATGCATGATGTGATAAATTGTGGAGCTGAGTTTGTAAATTTCCTTATCTCCAGGATAAATTTAACTTGTACTTCCTTTCTCCAAAGCAATTTGCTTTCGCTGCAGGGGATGTTCTAACTGTAAAAAAGGGAGAAAAAAAACCCTTATAACAATGTGCCTTTTAGAACATAGAAACTCCAAAATATTATTATAGTGTTATTTATATATAAAGTTTCCTTCTTTCCCCACTGCTGACCACTGGGAAACCTTTGATGGAGAATGGATTTTTTAAAGAATTGAAACTGATAATAAAATAAGAAGAAATAGAGAAAACTCTCTGGCTTCATGCATCTTCCAGGAATAAGGCTGCAGTCTGTATGAAAAAGGAAAGTAAACCCTATGGGGCATACTTCTGATTAAGGTTGTTAACCTAGCCAGAAAAAAACAAATGTTCTGTTCCTTTAATAAAGTCTTGACATATAGGAATGGGCAGTAGAAACTTTACATAGAATGGAGCTAAATAACACTAGCTGGTAATTGCTACAGATCACAGTGATATTAAAAGGACAACTACAGGAACTAATTTAAAAGTTGGCAACCGTACCTCTGAGTAAGAAGGAATAGGATCAGGAATCCTTTCTGTGTTTTAAAACTGTACAATTAATTTTTTAAAAATGAAGTGTTTCAGAAAGAACCTTTTATGTGATATATTTTTTCTTCTAAAGGAAAAAATCTGTCTCTTAATAACACCCGTTTGCGACGGGCTTGTTATAACGTGGACTTGAAAAAGCTTAGACCCTGAAACTCTTGTGGGCCCCTAAGGTGCTGCTGAACTCGAATCTAACTGATAAACTTTGTTCTACAAGAGCTTAAGTCCAGTGGCATCTTTAAGACCAACCAAGTTTTATCCAAGGTATAAGGTTTTTTGTGTATGTACACTTCTTCATTTCAATGGCTCCTCCACAGGAGAACTTTCCAGTTGCCCTGCATGTCTTAAAACTCTTCGAAATTAACAGATGTACAAAAGCCCAGCATAAACAGATACTAGCAAGAGAGATTATTTTTTTTCTTGGAAGTTTTGGGTAAAATGAATGCACAGGATTACAATTCAGTAGAATTGTTACTCAAGGAATGGGTTTCCTCTGTCCTTCATTATCTTGAAGAAAGTCAGCCCCAAAGAAAACCTGCGGAAATGGAAAACAATTGCCGACAGGAAAAAGTCCTCTAGTGTGAAGGCGTCCACTTTTTCGCCCTGCTGTAAATAAAACTCCCAAATCCACAAATCTTTAAAAACTAGGACAAAATTAACTCTGGGGGAATCTTGCAGTGTGAAATATGTGCACTCCTTACTTCCTTGGAAACACACGGCTTGCTGACAGTGCCATCCTAAACATCTTCAATCAAAGCCCATTGACTTCACTGTGACTCAGTTTAGGATAACACGGAGTGCCTATATAATTCCTTTTAAACCTTTTCAGATTTTTCAGTCTCGCCTGCAATATGGGACACATTTTAAATAAAATGTGATGTCCCAGAAACACACTTTGATGGAAACCACCTGGTCCCCAGGCAGCAAATGAGAATAAGTTTAATATTTAAGGATTATTAGATAATTAATAACATTATTGCAATATTCTGTATGCAAAAAAGAAAAACTGGAAGGAGCCTCCCAAATGTTGGCATAGCACCGCTTGCTTGTGGGGTCATTCTGCTTTCTAGGAATTCCCATACGTAATCCCATCTGACCAGGGAGTGACCAGATTCAAAGCCTGCCCAAATCTGTAACAATATGTCAGCAGAACAGTGTTATCGAATCTCGTATCAGACTAGGACCTGGGAGACTTGAGTTCGAATCCCTCCTCAGCCACGCAGCTTTTTGCCAGCCACTCCCTCTTAACCTAACCACAGGGTTGTTGTGAGGATAAAATGGGGAACGGAGAGCCATGTGACCAGCTTTTATCCCTCTTGGGAGGGATAAAAATGCACTAGTGAGATAGTGGCAATATCTTCTGGAGGGGAAAGGAAAGCTGTACATGCTAAACCTAATTTCAGCTTGAACATTCTAGAAAGAGTGGACCAAAGCAAATACAAAGGTTCACCAGAAGGTAGACCACTGCACAAAAATGTTGTGAGGAAGGGGGAGGGTGAAAGCTGAAGGTTAGGAGGCAAAATGGCACAAAACATCCCGGAAGCCTCCTTTTAACAGGAGCAGAGTCGAAGCTAATGACTGTAATGAGAGACAGTAAGAGAGCACAAGAGAGATCATATCTAAGCAGTTTCCTGGGAGGAAGACTTCCGAAGGCCTCCATGTATACAGCCTTGATAGAAGAATACGAACTTCTGTCTCGGCCTGACCTACCTTACAGGGCTGTTGGGAGAGTGTAGTTGAAGTGGGCAGAACCACGAGCCACTTGGAGGGAGGGTGGAGTGAAACAAATGAGGGAGATTACGTAATTTATAACCAGGGCTTTTTTGTAGAAAAAGCCCAGCAGGAACTCATTAGCATAATAGGCCACACCCAACAGCAGAAACTCATTAGCATATTACGCCACACCCTCGATGGCACAGCTCCCTCCCAGGACTGGATTCCCCAGGTGCCCCGTGGCTTGCGGGGCACCTGGGGAACCTGAGGAGGGGAGGCAGTTTAAACTGCCTTCCCTCCCTGGATAGGCTTGGCTTCCCCAGGAGCCCTGCGGCTTGCAAGGTGCCTGGGGAACCCGGGGGGGGGGGGCTGTAGGCGTGGCCAACTCAGAAGCCAGCCAGAATTCCGTTCCTGCTCAAAATAGCCCTGAATTTGTATAAATAAATATGCAACCTTCTAGTCCAGAAGAAGAGATATTGGATTGAAATTCAGCATGTGTATGGGTAAAGGTAAGGGTTTCCCTTGCTTGAAAGCCAGTCGAATCCGACTCTAGGGGGCGGTGGTCCTCTCCATTTCCAAGCCGAAGAGCCAGTGCTGTCAGAAGACTTTTTCCGTGGTCATGTGGCCAGCATGACTAAATGCCGAGGCACACGGAACGCTGTTACCTTCCCACTGAAGCAGTGCCTATTTATCTACTTGCAATTTCTTGCTTTCGAACTGCTAGGTTGGCAGGAGCTGGGGCCAGAGACGGGAGCTCACGCCGTCATGTGGCACTGAGATCTCGAACTGCCGAACTACAGACCTTTCAGTCTGCAGCTCAGCGTCTTAACCTCTGAGCCACCGCAGTCCTGTGTTCCAGGTACCCCATTTCAAATAGAACCACCCCACCCACTTGGTTTGTAATCCCTTTTCAGTGGCCTGGGGAGTGGTTGCAAAGGGGATTTTTTTTGTGGGGTGGGTGGTATTTTGTGTGTGTGTTTACGCCTGTAAGTCATGGATGACTTCTGGCAACCCCTAGTGGGGCTTGGACGTTTCAGAGAGGTGGCTCGCTATTGCCTGCCTCTGTGTCCCAGCCCTGGTATTCCTTGGAGGCCTCCCATCCAAGTACTTGCCAGAGTCAGGTCTGTTTAGCTTCTGAGATCTGATGAGACCGGGCTTGCCTGGGCTATCCAGGTCAGGGCGCAAAGGGGATTTTTAATCGAACATCTGACACAAGGATTACTAGTGCATTTCACATTGTGTGACATGCCTCATGCCCTGTCCTTAATTCAGGAGTGAAGGCTAGCCACTTCAGCCTGTTCTGGCAAAAAAACCAGCAAACAGTCCTGCAGAGCCCTAAAATCCAAGACCCTGACAGCGGCTGAAGCTGTTGTGGACAGAAACACTTTTCCAGCTGTTGCTAGCAGATAGGCAAAGAATGTGGTATGCTCGAGGAAGAAAGGCAGGAAGTATCAGCCCTGACCTGGATAGCCCTGACCTGAATGGCCCAGGCTAGCCCAGTCTCACCAGAACTTGGAAGCTCAGCGGGGTCACCCCTGGTTAGAACTCGGATCATGGGATACTGCTAAGGAAGTCCAGGGTCCCTCTGGAGAGGCAGGCAAAGGCAAACCACTTCTAAATGCCTCTTGCCTTGAAAACTCCAAAGGGTCCCCCCCATAAACCAGCTGTGGTGTGATGGCAAACAAGACAAACAACAGCAAAAGCCCCCAAAACTGTAACATGGTTTGCACTTTTAAAAATACCTCTGCGTGGGAGGGGGTGAGTGTGGGAGAGAGAGAGTGTGGCAGAGAGAGGGTGGAATTCTTACCAACTTTTCTGCTGGCATAAAAGTCCCTCCCGCTGCCCTAGCTACACGAGGCAGGGTACAGGTCGCAAAGGAAGGGAAGTCAGGAAAGATTGCCCCTTCTCCCTTGCATCAGTGAAAGCCATCTAGGGTACAACTGATGGATGCAACGACTGATAATTGTGAACCTGACAAAGTGTGCTGGATTCACATGAAACCTTAATTTGCTACTTGTTAAGACGCTCCAAGACTCTTTGGGGCTTTCTTTTGTCTTTGTCACGACCCAAGCAATCCTGTGAGGGCAACCTGGAACTGCAAACCACTGCTGTCCTAGGTTCCTCCATGATTTCAAGCTGGTGGGCTTCATTCTGAGAGCCAGGATGTGTTGTGGTTGGAATGTCAGATTAGGATTGGGGGTGAGGAGACAGGTTCAAATCCCCACTTCGCCATGGAAAGCTTGCTGGGTGACCTTGGGCCAGTCACACTAACCTACTTCTAGGTAAGAGTCCAGTAGCAGCTTAAAGATGAACAAAATGTGAAACAAAAAAATGACAAACAAAAATGTCAAACATAAAATGAAGTAGTAAGCAGTGACTCACGAAAGCTCACACACTGCCACAATAATAATAATACTATATAGGGGTCCTTTCGTAAAAAAAGAGGTGCAGGAGCTCATTAGCATAATTTATTAGCATAACTCATTAGCATATGCCATGTCCCCTGACATCACCAGAAGTGTGTCAGAAAGGGAATGTCAGTTTCAGCCCCATTATACCCTATGGGCCATTGAAATCAATGGCAAAAACTCATAGGGTATATGAGGGGCTGGAGGAAAGGGGGCTTGAGGGAGAGGCTCCAAACTTGCAGGGTAGCTGCTGGGGCCTCTCCTCGAAATACCCACCAAGTTTGAAGAAGATTGGACCACGGGGTCCAATTCTACAGGCCCCCAAACAGGTTGTCCCATCCCCTCCATTGTTCTCTATGGTGGGGAAAAGTGTTACTTGGGGCCCCAACGGACCCCTGATACTATATAAATAAATAAAAACATAAAAATAATAATGCTCACACCCTGCCACAATTTTTTGTTAGTCTTTAAGGTGCTACTGGACTCTTGCTCTTTTCTACTGCTACCTCACAGGGCTGTTGTGCAGGTAAAGAGGCAAGGAATACAACATAAGCTGCTTTGGGAACCCACTGGGGAGAAAGCAAGGTATAAATCAAATAAGTAAATAGCTAGTTGTGTGGCTGGGATACTCTTTAGAAGCAAGAATCTTTTTGTCTCATTCTGATAAAGACAGCAAGTTTCCTTTGCAGACACTGTGACAACTGAATGGTCCATACAGCACCGCGCATACTGGCGGCGGTACTAAATAAACATTTAAGAAGACTATTCTTGAGGCACAGTGATTCTTGGATATTATGAGACTGTTTTTGGACAGTGGGAATGTTTCCCAATCATTCTGGCCCTTCACACCAGCAAAACCTTTAAATATCTCAGACTTAAAAGATAATGCATTCACACTCTGAATGTCATCTTTAAAAACAAAACATATGAATGAATTTGCCTTCATAGAGACAGCTGTGGTCTTTTATGGTAGGAATGGTGGGATGATAAGAAAGGCGGGTGGGGGGAGGGATAAAGAGAAAGCTTATTTGGTGCAGATGCAGGGTGGTAGAGATAAGCAGGGATCTTTCGTTTCCTGGGTCTGTTTTGCCATCAGGCGCTCTTTACACTAGTTTCCCCATGTGCGTTACCCGCCAGACTTCTGTTCTATCGCAGAAATACATTTTCCCAGTATATCAACTGGCAAAGATACTTACCATTAGCTAATTTAGCCACAACCTGTGGATTTTCCCTTCTCACCAAGGTATAATCTAAAAGGTTCTGATTCCTCTTAATTTTGTCCCACCCATACAGGCTTAAAAACAATCCAAAAAATAGCACATAGATCACACCCTTTAAAGTGTTTAATTTTTGTGGGTTATCTACATCTGCGTTTATCTGTTTGTACTGCCCCACGTTTGTAAATATTTAAGGGTGTCACAGGACTCTCTGCATATTACCTCAGCAGTCCTTACAATAATCTTGGGCCAGCATTATTTTCCTATTTCGAAGGTAAGAGTGAGGGAATATGGCCACTTTTATCAGTTGCTGGCTGGGGTGATATTTGAACAGGGTGTTTCCAGGGCACACTCTGGAACCACAACATCGCACCAGCTCTGTAGAAAAGTTCAAGAAAAGTGTAAAGAAAATTAACACCACACAAAACTATAATTATATAAAAAATCAAAAGTATCTCAGAGGTCTGCATTTGAGATGGGAATGACAGCTGAGATAATACACAGCCACAACAAAGGTAAAGATAAGTACTCAAGGTCCAGCCAAAGATAAAACTGCAAAAAGTTTGGGTATTGTATTTTTTGTAAAAGACTCTTAAAATCCTTTATTTTATTTTATTTTTAAATTAACATTATTTATAGTCCACTTCTCTCACCTGGACTCAAGGTGGATTACCTGTCAATAAGATTAGCAGGATGGGACATTCAGTAAACAGTGAAATGGGATTAGGGTTGTAGAACCAGCAAGAAGTCTAAAAGCAGAACTGAAACAAAGCATAAGTATAGATTCCGGTGGGTGGCCGGCTTGGTCTTAAGCAGCAGAATAAAGTTTGAGTCCAGCGGCCCCTTTAAGACCAAGAAAGTCTTATTGAAGGTATAAGCTTTCATGTGCATGCATACTTTTTCAGATACATTGAAGCAGATTTCTTCAGGCCTTAGATATAGGTGGGAGGGGGTTAGTTGCCAGGAAGGGCTAGTTAAGACTCAAATTACTCAGGCATCTAGCCTGGTTTTGTGAACATGGTTGGGAGACCACCAAGGAAGTCCTGGGTTGCCCTGCAGAGGCAGGCAATGCCAACCCCCCCCCCCTTCGCCTCTTGCTTTGTAAACTCTACAGTACCGCCATCAGTCAGCTGCTACTTGACTGCCAAAAAAAAAATCTATATAAATAAATAGTTTTCTGGGGTAGCTGAGTATTGCGCCACTGCAATCCTACAGTTCCTAGACAGAGGTGGATCATTCATGACATTAATATAATGCCCCTGTATAACATTAATATAATGACATTAATATAATGCCCCTGTATAAATCGATAGTGCAACCTCCTTTGGAGTACTGTGTACAGTTCTGGTCGCCACACCTCAAAAAAGATACTATAGCATTGGAAAAAGTGCAGAAAAGAGCAACTAGAATGATAAAAGGGTTGGAACACTTTCCCTATGAAGAAAGGTTGAAGCACTTGGGGCTCTTTAGCTTGGAGAAACGACAGCTGAGGGGTTACATGATCGAGGTTTATAAGATTATGCATGGGATAGAGCAGGTAGAGAAAGAAGTCCTTTTCTCCCTTTCTCACAATACAAGAACTTGTGGGCACTCCATGAAATTGCTGAGCAGTTGGGTTAGATCAGATAAAAGGAAGTACTTCTTCACCCAAAGAGTGATTAACACCTGGAATTCACTGCCACAGGAGGTGGCGGCAGCTACAAGCATGGACAGCTTCAAGGGGGAATTAGATAAACATAGGGAGCAGAGGTCCATCAGTGGCTATTAGCCACAAGGTTTAGATAGGAACTCTCGGTCTGGGGCAAGTGATGCACTGTATTCTTGGTGTATGAGGGGGGGCAACAGTGGGAGGGCTTCTAGTGTCCTGGTCCCACTGCTGAACCTCCTGAGGGCACCTGGTGTTTTTGGCCACTGTGTGACAGAGTGTTGGACTGGATGGGCCACTGGCCTGATCCAACATTGGCTTCTCTTATGTTCTTATTTATTTATTTATTAATCACATTCCTACCCCGTCCTCCCGGCCATAGCATGTTAATGCAATAGCCAGGCACGCGTGGGTCTAGTTTTGGAAGAAAGGGAGCGTACTCGCAAGTAGCTGTGCCTGCGGCTTGTTGCTTAAAGCCGCTAACCAGACGTGATCCGTGTGGGGGGGGGGGGGGCGGGTTGTGGGCGGAGCGGGAAAGAGTCCCCCCCCCCCTCGTCCGCGGCCCCCGCCAGGGATCCCTCTGCCAGGCCGGTCACAAAAGTTTGGCAGCTTCGAGGTGCGGCGGCAGCAACACAGAAGGCGCGCTTGTTGCTCGTCCGTCGCCAGCTCCACCTCCTCCTCCCACAGTAGCCAGAAGCCGAACCTTCTCCAGAGGCTGCCGCCGCCGCCAGTCTCAGCTGCGCCGTTCCAGGCCTCGCTTGGAGCCGGACGCCTGGGGGCGGGGGGAGAGAGAGATTTTGTCCCGGCAGGGAGAACCGAGCGGCAGGGGTCTCCTCGCCTGGGGCGCGCCACGAAGGGGCTGTGGCCGAGGCGCTCGGCTCTCCCGCTGGAGCCTCTCCCCGCCCCGGCTTCCTGTAGGGGCTGCGCAGTCCCGGCACTGGAGGCTGGACAGGGCTGGGCCGCGCCGGGCCGCCTGCCACACACACGGCGCGCTATGGAGAGGCGCGCCGGCGGGACGGAGCGGGAGCGGCGCTCGGAGGTGAGGCGGGGGGGTAGGGTAGGGTCGGTCGAGGGGGGTGTCTCTCGGCGCGGAGGGGGCCAAGCCCGGGCCGTCGAGCCTCAACCTGTTCGTGCTGGAGTGAGTCGCGTCGGTTCGGGGGCTGGGAGGAATTTCCTCGGGTTGGTTTACGCGGAGAGGCGAGCCGCGCAGAGCGGGTCGGCTGACTCAGGAGGAATGAGCCCCGGAACGCGGCGCTTCCCCGCTGCCCCCCCTTCCTCCCTTGCATGGAGCCCCCTCTCGGGAGCAACCGTTTCAGGGTTCTGGCTTGCCTGTTGGAAGCCAATGTAAACCTTCTCCCTTTCCTTTCCTCGCCAACTATGCCTGTCCCCCCAGCCCCCCCCCCCCCTCCCTCCCTCCCTCCCTCCCCAAGACCCTCGAGCGGGAGCCCAAGCAAGCCTCTGTGGCCCGCTGTTGGTATCACTCCAAGAATGGCTTTTGGAGTTCGCTGGTGTCGCCGGACAAGTGATTTCTTCCGCAGGGGCGAGAACGAGTCTCCAACCAGCTCTGCTTGCTTCCCCCCGAAGTGGTTTTTACACGGCAGTTTCCTAGTTTGGTCTTAGTGGAGACGGGGCTTAAGAGTGAAAAATCTGTAGGGGGTATATTTTTTTGGGGGGGGGGGGGGTGTCGTGTGAACAGCCAAGCGGTTGCGGTCAATCCCCGCGCAATGTCAGCGAATGCTTTAGGACGTTCTTGTTTGTCTGGCCGTTGCAGAGTTCCTGGCCTCCTCGTGTGTAGAGCTTCAGTAGGTTGGCAGCGTTTTCTGACTCCGCGATGACAGCGAAGAGTGTGACATTTTGGTGCGGATGAGAAGGCAGGAAGGACCCGGAGAGAAGGAGGGTGACTCAGAACCATCCCCCTTTCCTCTGGGTTTTTGCTTTCCTCGAGGGAGGTGTGGAGGTGGTCTTGGCAGAACTTTTGCTCACTAATCAGGAGGGTCACAGCCAAGGACATGTGGCTGGGTCCGTGGGCCCCTAGGAGGGGGTGGTGGAAAGTGCTGTCAAGTCACAGCTGACCTATGGCAAACCCATAGGGCTTTCAAGGCAAGAGAGGTTCAGATAATGGTTTGCCACTGCCTGCTTCTTTGTAGCAACCCCTGGGCTGCTTTGGTGGTCTCTCATCCAAATACTAACCAGGGCTGACCCTGCTTAGCAGCCAAGTTCTGATAAGATTAGGCTAGCCTGGGCCATCCAGATCAGGGGAATTTGGGAGCATTTGCTCTGTTTCAGGGAATTATTTCTTCAGTCACCTGTCTGGCAGTTCAGGTAAGAGAGAAAAATGGCCTAAGTGACTAATGAGAAATCCAGAGCTTGACTCTTATACTTTAATGCCTCACTGAATGGGGCAGAGTTGTGAGTAAGCGTGGGAGATGCAACTGTCACAGCATCTTTGGGCCTCTTGTGCAGTTTGGTGTAGTGGTTAAGTGCGCGGACTCTAATCTGGGAGAACCAGGTTTGATTCCCCATTCCTCTACATGCAGCTGCTGGATGACCTTGGGCAAGCCGTAGTTCTGTCCAGGGGTCATTTCGTAGAAAAAGAGGTGTAGGAGCTCATTAGCATAACTCATTTGCATATGCCACACCCCCTAACATACCGGAAGTGTGTCAGAAGGCCACACCCACCCCTCAGGCTCCACTCCACAGGTGAGCGAAACTGACCTGCTCTTCCTCCATTCCCTTCCCCATCCAATACTTTGCGCAATAAAAATAAGTGTGAAGAACACACCCTCATTCTCTTCCTGCTCCCTTGAAACCACGAGGTTTCAAGTAGACTGGAGATACCCAGGACATGTGCACCACCCATCCCTTCCCCTCCCCACAACAAGACACCCTGTGAGGTAGGTGGGGCTGAGAGAGGTCTTTTGAGAACTGCTCATGAGAGAACAGCTCTGAGAGAACTTGTGACTGGCCCAAGGTCACACCAGCAGCTGCATGTGGAGGAGTGGGGAATCAAACCCAGTTCTCCCAGATTAGAGTCCAACTCCTGACCACTACCCCAAACTGATGGGGTGGAAGCTGCTGAAGGGTTGGTGAAATTTCTCCAGTACTTATGTGCCATGTGCCCAGATAAAAAATGGTATACTTAGAAAATTTATATGCCACCTTGAGCAAGTCTCTGGAAAAGCAGCACACAGTCATAAAAGGAACAATGATAAAATTATCAATATGAAAACAAAACATCAAAATCAATAAAGACCCTAGCAGGGCTTTCCCTGGGGCGCTGCGCCTCTGCACTGCTCGGGGAAGCCGAGGAGGGGGCGGGGCTTGGTCATGTGCCCACCCCCTGGGCTTCTCACTCCTGGAGCTGCGCTCCTGTGTGCTCCTGCTCCAACGGACCCCTGGTTCTGTCAGAGCTGGTCTTGAAAGAGCAGTTCTCCAAAGAACTCTCTCAGCCCCACCCACCTCACAGGGTGTCTGTTGTGGGGAGCGGAAGGGAAAGGAGTTTGTAAGCCGCTCTGAGACTTCAAGTGAAGGGCAGGGTATAAATCCAATCTCTTCCTCCTCCTTTTCCTAATACAGTGATGCTGATTTCCCAGCTGCAGTTCTGCATGTGCAATTACTATGTTTTTGATGTGTGGAAAAAGGGACAGCGTGTACCGGATATCCAGATCTATTGATGACCGTTTGGGAAACTTGGTTAACAGCTGCTATTCAGTTTGCAAGGTGTGATTTTGGCCTGAGTCAGGCACAGTGTGGAGAAGGAATTCAGCGTGTGTTTTCTCGCCCTATTAAGTTTTATATGTATGTTTTTAAAGCATGTATGCAGGCATATGATGTAGCAGTTTTAAGTAGATTGGAGTCTCTGATGCTTGAAGGGAAGGCCTCTAGGAAAACTTTTGAATGCTACATTTTAAAAAAGCACAATGTAAACGTGGTTAAATTAGCTACAGGTTTATTTAACTTCAAGGGTGGGAAAACATCATTAGCCTTTTGTTGAAAGTGGAAGTTATCTAGCCTGTTCTGGATTGTTGTTTCTTTAGAAGCCTAATGGCCTTGATGTGTGTGTGCGTGTGGGGGTGTTGGAATTTCTGTACCAAATTTCTGTTAAAATATTTATAGTTTATTCCTAAAGACACTTTCCTGGGATTAAGCACCACTGAGTAGTTGGACTAGGATTCTGAGTAGACTGTGCCTCTCAGAGATGTTTGCTTTCGGACTGAAATCCAGGAGGACTACAGACATCTTTTAAAAGTCTTGCCTGCATAATGTTACAAGTTTCTTTGAATACAAATGCTGGGAAGGTGACAACAACGTGCTGTAAAACTGAAACATGCTTTCTTCAAAACGTCTGATATGAAAAGCAGCTAGGAACTCCATCTTCTGTCCCTTGAGTGAAATTTTTTATTCTAGGTGAGAAAGGGGAAGGAAATAAGTTTTTCAGCTGGATGTACTTGTAGTACGGTCAGGCATTCCATTCAAGTTTTGGATACAGGAAATGCAAATATCTATTCATCCAGTCTCCCTGTGTTAATCCCCCTTCCTTTACTCGAACATTTATTTCCTTTCCGTTCGCCTGTCAGTTTTCAGCAGGGCTACTTTGGGGCCCACCCATGCATGCTCTTTCGTGTGTGCTCTGTCTCTCTAGGGTTGTCCTCAAACTGGAGAAAACCGATGTCTTGCCCCCATAACAGAAGCGGAAAGGTGTGGAAACAGGCAGTTGAAGCATTTCATAGCATACAGGTAGATAACATTGTCTGGTATACTGTCCCATTGACTCTTTTTTAAAGTGGCAGGCAGGTTTTTTTTCGCCAGGTGGCTGGCCACCCTGCATTTCTCAGGAAAGCAGGCTTTGCTCGGAAGCTCTGGTAGTAACTATGCTGTTGTTAGCAAAAATGAAGCAAAGATGTCTCTAAATGCAAAAAAAAAAAGTATTTTTAAATCACCACTTTATACAACATTCTTTAAGAGGTGTATTTAGGACAACAAAGAATGCTCCCAATCTGTTTGTTATTAGCCTTTCACTCAGTTGCAGTAAGCATGGAAAATTTGGAGTGTGTGTGTATGGGGGGGAGAATTGATACATACAGTTCAATTTCTCCCCCTTTAATTCGGCAGAGAGTTTGGTCTTGATTACTGCTTTTTCCTTTTTAGCTCTCTGCAATTTTGTTTGTGGGATCCTGCATAGCTGTATCGACAACAGAAACACAAATGTTATATAATTAGCATAGCGGTTCACAGACTGTTGGAGGCATTATGCAAAGAAAGTAACACGATTCTGGTGGTGCGTCAGCATAAAGCTTGGATGCTGCTTTCCTGTTCATATTCCCAGGGCTCTCTTAATACAAGGCCCCAAGCTTTGTCTTCAGGCGGTCTCTTCTGTTGTTCCTAAGCCCTTTCGAGGAAAAAAAAAATCGCAATATAGTGTGTAGGGCCTCAGAGTTAGACTAGAGAAGCCTGGATTAAACTATCATCTGTTAGGATGCTTACTCAGTGGTTTTGGGATTCAAATTATATCCCTCAAGCTTCTAGAAAGGATAAAATTGGGTGGGAAAGCTTGAAAAAGTTTCACTAGTAAAAGCTTAATAAAACATTTCCCGATGAAAAGGAGATCTGTACTTTTGTCCACAGTTGTTTAAGCTACCTTAAGTCAAAAGCACTGACCTTTTTGTCCACAGTTGTTTAAGCTACCTTAAGTCAAAAGCACTGACCTTTTTGTCCACAGTTGTTTAAGCTACCTTAAGTCAAAAGCACTGACTTATCAGCAGAAAATAACTTTGGACGCTTGTAAATCTCTCCTGCAGCTAAATGGAGAAGAGCTTCATGCATTGCACAGACTCCCAGATTCCATAAAATTACATAAATGGCTTTTCTTATTGAACTGAATTATATGGGAAAAGAGCCGTTGCTTCTGTGCTTGAAAGCCGCAGCGTTTGCAATGTAGCTAATTGTTGAACGCAGCTTCCAGATCCAGAGAGTTGTCCAAATATGAATGATGTGGCACATGAAAAGAGAGGAGGCAGAAAAAGGACCAAAATCACAGAAGCAGGTTTTTCTAATGTAAGTGGCTTGAACAGTCGGCTAATATGTGGTTCTCCTGTAATTCTCTCCACCTCAACTCATTTCCTGTGGTCAGGCTGATTTTAACTTTCACCACCCGATGTCTATTGGGTATACATTTTAAAAGGAGTATCAGTTTTCTAAAGAGTTAAAGGTTAGCACATTCAGTATGGCACAACCTTTTAAAGGTAAGAGCTTGGCAGAAACAGTTCCCCTGCTTAATCTAAGAAGCAAGGTACCAAGTATACATATCACACTACATTAATGCAAATAGCAGCTCAGGAACTGCCAGTTCGCAGAACTACAATTCTATGCCAAACAATTAATGACTTAATAATATTCAGCACGGTGACACAGCACTTAAATTCTTCCAAGTGGTTATTTTGCTGCAATCCTTACAGCAGCCCTGTATTGCTATTACACACACAAAACCTTTATTGGCATAAAAGCACAAACAGCAAGAAATCCAGCAAAATACTAAGATGCAGCCAACACATACACTTGGCTATTCAAGCCATGTCTTCTAATTGCATAATATAAAAATTCTGCAACAGCCTCCATTATTTTGCAGTATTGCTATCCTTTACTGCAAAGGATGAAGTAGTTAGCGAAGACTGCTCACGTAGAGAGATGAATGGAATTTTTCGAGATTCGTAGTCGTGTAATGGTCTTTGCAGAAACCTAATGTGTGCCTCAATCATGTGTTTAGTCGGAAATAGTAATTCTGGGAGCTGTTGCATCAGAGCAAATAAAAACTGTGTCCTGGGATGGCTTTGGGTCAGACGTCACCTTCGCCACAGATTTGGCCGCTGCCACAAACGGAATGCTTGCTCTCTTCATGCTGTCCAGTGAGACTGTCGATGAGTTGGCATTTGACTGAAGTCCAAATCTGCCATTTTCTGTTCACTGCCATTCTCCCAAGGTCATTAAAGCTGTGATCCAAAGGACCTTTTCCTGGGAGTAAGCCCCACTGAATAACATAGCATGTACTTCTGAGTAGACCTACTTAGATTGTCTTCTTTAGGGCACTCACTGAAATTGCTCATGGGCACTCCATGAAATTGCTGAGCAGTCAGGATAGATCAGATAAAAGGAAGTACTTCTTCACCCAAAGAGTGATTAACACGTGGAATTCACTGCCACAGGAGGTGGCGGCGGCTACAAGCATGGATGGCTTCAAGAGGGAGTTAGATAAACATATGGAGCAGAGGTCCATCAGTGGCTACTAGCCACAAAGTATAGATAGGAGCTCTCAGTCTGGGGCAAGTGATGCTCTGTATTCTTGGTGCTGGGGGGGGGGCAACAGTGGGAGAGCTTCTAGTGTCCTGGCCCCACTGCTGGATCTCTTGATAGCACCTGGTGTTTTTGGCCACTGTGGGACAGAGTGTTGGACTGGATGGGCCATTGGCCTGATCAAACATTGGCTTCTCTTATATTCTCATGAGCAGTCCTTTAGGGAGCAATTTTCTAATACTGGCTTCTCTTGCTCCAAAAAATCCTTCTCTCCCACCCCTGTAGGTTTGCAGAGCAGTCTTAAGCAGAGTGACATTCTTCTATGCCTAGAAGAGGGGCTGTGGCTCCGTGGTAGAGCATCTGCTTAGCAGGTGGAAGGTCCCAGGCTCAGCCCCTGGCACCTCCAGTTAAAAGGACCAGGCAGTAAGTGATAAGAAAGACCACTGCCTGAGACACCTGCTGTCAGTCTGAACAGGCAATATGGACCTCGATGGACCAAAGATCTTATTCAGTGTAAGGCGGTTTTATGTGTCTGTTGCCTTCACTACATCTAGAAGCCTATAACTCTTCTTAAAGTGGCACTCTCAAGCCGTTAAAAAAGTAGCTACACTGAGGTTTCTTTAATGGTGTGACAGCCATCCTGCTGGGAATGCATTTTAAACAAGGCAGGCGAGGGGAAGGAGTTGGCCATTTGCAGAATGGACCTTTCCCTGCCTTCCTGCCTCTATTGAGACCGCACCTCTCGTGCTCCTCTTGTGGGACCTTTTGGAGCAACATATGGGGCAGACTGGGGTCTGTAATAGGAAGCAGGCATCAGGGGAAATTGCCTCCCTTCTGCTGGTGGGAGGGAAAAACAGTCTGGATCCAACCCAAGGTGTGCACAAAACACAGGTTTCAAAAGGGGGGGGGGACCTGTTATCTTCTGTATTCTGCTATCTGTGTGGGTATCTAGGCCTCTTCTCTTGAGGTGCAGTTACCCAGCTTCTTTCAAGATTCCAACTTTTATCTCCCACTCTTTTTTGTATTTTCAAGGCCACTGAGCAATGGTCCCTCTCTCGCTGTCCTGTGAAACTAGAGACCAGGAGTGCCGCCTGTTTGCCCCTAAGGTGCAGTGGGTGTATTGTCTCCATCCCTTGCTAGATGAGAGTAGTGGTGCTGCTTTCTTTGTTTTTGGCAGCAGAGTTACAAGGCCATGTTTGATTGGCTCCATAGAGACATGACGTTGTCCTGCTCTCAATATTGTCCCTGATTGGCTGGGATTGGGCAGTGACACAAAAGAGAAAGAAAATGTGCCGTAGAAGCAGCAGCAGCAGAGAGAGAGAGAGAACGCTTTGACTGCAGCTAGCAACGGAAGCATTTTTTAAAAGGAACATGTTATACTTGTTTGTTTGTTTGTCTGCAGGATGTTCCTTCCTCTTCGACTGATTCCCTTTTTGTCCTTAAAATTTACACGGACAAAAATTCACTGCGATCCTGTTAGAGCAAACCACTCATCCTGAAGAACTTCAGGGTACATTTCAGGCTTCCCCGTATCTCATCTTGAGTGGCAGCAGAGTGGCTAAAAAATAGTAATAAGGGGCCATTCAGGAGCTCATGGTGTCATGTGACATGCTCTACCCAATCAGAGTGAGCGAGCCTTTGGGAGTTACTCCATTAGACCAATCACAGACCTCTCATGTCTTCTGTTTAAGTTCTACTGATGGTGCTAGGGAGACTGGTCAACTCGGAGGGTATAATTTCAAGAGCCAGTCTCTGTTTTCTCCACTGAATGGCAGGCTTTAAGCATGTCATGCCAGCAGCCATTTGAGAGCTATCCAGGGATTTGACTTTCTTAGCCTCTTTTGAGTTTGGTTGCTTCAGTTCTAATACTGTTACAACATAGCTTGCGGGGTGGAGGTGTGTAAGCTGCTTGAGGTGGAGTCGAAATGTTACTGAATAATTTATTTTTCGTTACTGCTGTGGGCCAGAAGCTTTGGGACTTGTTTGCTGGTTCGATTAAAAAAATAAAACCTTGGGTGGAAGGGAAAGTGGAAGCAATTTGGTTGCACAAAGTCTTTTTTAGAAATAATCACTCCGAGGTTCCTTTCAGGAAGGTGGTTCTCAAGTTCCTTGGTGCTTTGGAGCAAAGGCCAACAAGTCAACAACTATAATAATAAGAATGTAAAATTAAATGAGAAAGGTAATGATAGGGAAAGGAGGTTTAGCCTTTGAGGTTTGCACATAACTTTAGATTTGAAACAGAACGATAATGAAAGCCCTTAGTCTCCGGGAGTCTTTTTCTTTTGGCGTTCAGTGCTTTGACAATTTTATTGCATAGAATTTGGGACAGAAGGAGGACACAGCTACAGTGATATGGGTCTGCAGGTACTGAATGCAGTTGTTTTTGTGTGGAAGCCTTCCTGTCTTGCAAAGTGCACAAAGATATGAAGCCCAGACAGATGGTGAATAATCTTACTTGTATGACGTAAATTGTCGAGTGTTTCTATTTTAGTAGGTGTGGAGTGCTGGTGTACACATTGCTACTGTTAACTGAATTTGCATCTAATGTTGGCAGATAACCTCAGATATGCCAAGTATTTCTTGAGTCTTTTGCATGTTTTCTTCGAAGTCAGGCTCTGTGTATTCTGTGGGACTTACTCCTAGGTAAATGTGCATGGGAAAACCTCCCTAAATCATAATTAGCCAGAGAGCCAGTTTGGTGTAGTGGTTAAGTGCGCGGACTCTAATCTGGGAGAACCGGGTTTGATTCCCCACTCCTCCACTTGCACCTGGCTGGATGACCTTGGGCAAGCCATAGCTCTGTACCAGCTGTTCCCTCAAGGACAGCTTGGGAAAGAGTTATCTCAGCCCCACCCACCTCACAGGGTGTCTGTTGTGGGGAGGGGAAGGGAAAGGAGTTTGTAAGCCGCTCTGAGTCTCCCTTGGGAAGTGAAGGGCGGGATATAAATCCAATCTCTTCTTCTTCTTCTTCTTACTAATTCTGGAGTAGTTGCTTTTTTTTTTGGTCTGTTGCAGCCAACACCCCCCCCCCCCAAACCCACAAGCTGTTATTCTGAGACAGACTTTGTGAACCCACTCTGATGCATGCAGTGGTTTCTGTCTAGGCATAATTTATATGAATGAAGAAGACTGACAGCAGCTCTCCAGGGTCTCAGGCAGAGGCCTTTCACATCACCTGCTGCCTGGTCCTTTTTAACTGGAGATGCCGGGGATGGAACCCGGGACCTTCTGCATGTCAGGCAGCTGCTCTGCCACTGAGCCACAGCTTTCCCTTGCTGTTGTCTCCCTGCAGTGGTATTCAGATGCTGCTGGTATGCCTTCTTTGTAGCCTTTAAATAAAAAGGGTTTGTCAGTTCTAATATGTCAGTGTATGCTTTATTGGGACATTTTTAATGGTCTTTTTGGCTAATTATGATTTAGGGAGTGAGACTGAAGCCCCTTCCCCCATTTCAGGTTTTTTTGGTTTTTTTTAAAATTGTGATCAGGGACTGTGAAGTGCCGGCTGGATTTCAAACAGGCGTGTAGGAGAAATCTGCCTTATACCGAGTAAGACCATTGGTCCGTCATAATTTAGTATTAGTTATTCAGACTGGCTCTGACTTGGATAGCCCAGTCGGATCTTGGGAGCTATGTGGGTTCGGCCCTGCTCAGTATTTGAATGGGAGAACACCAAAGAAGGGTGGGGAGGGCGGGATATAAATCTCAAAAATAAATAATAATAAAAAACCAGTTGCTACACAGAGGCAGGCAATGGCAAACTGCCTCTGAATGTCTCCTGCCTGGAAAACATTGCAGGGTTGCTTTAAGTCAGTTGCAACTAGATGTTGTGGCAGCATAATTTTGCAGAAACCAATTAAAATATGTAAAGGTTTGAACAGCAACGTTACATTGCTGGGTGGATCACCTGATCCTTTTCTAACTGGAGGTCCTGGGGATTGAGCCTGGGACCATCGGCATGCAAAGCAGATGCTTTCCCACCGAACCACAACCTCTTCTCCAAGCTCCTTCCCACTGCTTATATTTCTGATTCACCAAACCACACATGACACTGCCTTGTACTGTCAGAACATTGGTCCGCCACAGTCAATATTGTTTGCTCAAACTGGCAGCAGCTCTCCGGCATCTTGGGCAGAGGTCTTTCACATCACCTATTGCCAAGTCCTTTTTAACTGGAGATGCCGGGAACTGAACCTGGGGCCTTCTGCATGCCAAGCAGCTGGCTCTTCCACTGAACTAGAGCCCTTCCCAGAGAGCCAGTTTGGTGTAGTGGTTAAGTGAGCGGACTCTGATCTGGGAGAACTGGGTCTGATTCCCCACGCCTCCACTTGCACCTACTGGATGACCTTGGGCAAGACATAGTTCTGCCAGAGCTGTTCTTGAAAGAACAGTTCTCAAGCGAGCTCTCTCAGCCCCACCTATCTCACAGGGTGTCTGTTGTGGGGAGGGGAAGGGAAAGGAGCTGCTCTGAGACTCCAAGTGAAGGGTGGGGTATAAATCCAATTTCCTCTTCTTCTGTAAGATTATTTCTGTGTTCTTCAGGGTGTTTTGTAAGGTTGTTTCTATAACCTTGATATCTTGCCGCTTGTGCCACTAAAAAACCCAAAACAAGGCGATGGGGCACTCATACCATTGGTACTGAAGAGCTTCTTTAGTTATCGGCTTGATGGAGCAGTGTTGGACGGTGAAGTGATAGGAATAACATTGTGCAGTGTTTATAATGACAGGTTTTTGATGTAGCATGCTCAAGAAGAGCTGTACGGGAAGGGCATCCTAAGGTCTGCTTCAAGGCACATGTTTGCCAGATTTTGCATGAAAGGAGGTCATGGAGTGCCGGTGTGCACACGGTGCTACAGTGCAATGGCTGGAGGGCGCAGCATTGTCACAACTGAAGCTGATCTATATTAAATGAGAGCATTGGGCCATCAAAGTCCATATTGTCTACTCAGACCAGCAGCAGTTCTTCAGGGTCTAAGGCGAAGGGTCTTTCACGTCACCTTTTTATCTGGAGATGCTGGAGATTGAACCTGGGACCTTCTGCATGCCAAGCAGAGGCTCTACCACTGGACCATGGCCTCTCCCCAAATCAGCACTGCAGAGAAACTGGTACCAAGTTAAAGAGCTACTAACTGACTTGTGTAAATACCCCTCCCCCCGGGCAAAGGCACATCTTTACAGTAATTTCAGAAGGAAATGATTCAAATAAGCCATGGACTGAAATTGTGTAAGGGCTAGACTAGTCAAACAAATGTGTCTTTAAGTGCATTTACAACGGGAAGCATCAATTCTAGGATGGAGGCATTCCATTAACAGAATACTCTTAACCTTCAACCTCTGTGTTCCCAGTGTTCTTTCACTCACGATCCTGGCATCAGGCTAGTAGATCTATAACCAGTTTGGCAGTAATAGTCTCAAACCGTATCCATGGTTTTAAAATTATTTAAACAAGCTTTAGACAGAGAAACAGAACCAGTGTGTTGTATTGGTCAGTGTGTCGAACAGGGTTCTGGGAGCCCCAGGTTCAGATCACCAAAGCTTGCTGAGTGAGCCAGCTTACCTTACTTTACAGGATAAAATGGGGGAGAGGAGAATGATGTAAGCAGCTTTGGGTCCCGACTGGGGCGTAAAAAGGCATGGTATAAATGAAGTACATAAAAGAAGTTGTCTCTTTTTACTATTTAAAGTATTACCTAATAGTAACTCCTGGATGAACCTTTGCTTTTTTTTTGTAAATAATTTAGCACACAAAGCTGTAAGCAGCATTTCCTTGTCGGTGTGCGTTTATATTCTATTTGAAAAAAATAGATTTAAACGACTACAGGCATTGCAGCTTTCAGGAAAATAGCAGATTTCCCCCACTCAGTGTGGCAATTATTTTTTTGTGGAATTAATGACACAGTGTCCTTTTCTGAATATAGAGAATCAAGTTAATACATCAAGATGGGTAGCCACGTTAGTCTGTCTGTAGCAGTAGAAAAGAGTGAGAGTCCAGTTAGCACCTTAAAGACTAACAAAATTTGTGGCAGGGTAGGAGCTTTCGTGAGTCACTGCTCACTTCTTCAGATACAGCTAGAATGTGAATGTATATGCAATCTCCTATTGACAGCTGGATATTTCTACTTTCACTTTTAGGAAGATGTTTGTGTGATGCAGCATTCGAAAGGGAAAATGATCATAGCCCTTTGAAAGATAAAAAAACGTTACAGTCGTGCAACATTTGGTGTAATCTGGGTTAATGCCTGCTCTGGATCAACTAGCTAGTGGCGGAATCTGTGCTGAAACGACTTAGGGATCATTTTCCCAACTTTTGAGTGTTTGTGTTGTTAGCCTGGAATGTTAAATATTGCCACCTAGTGCTGCATTAAAGAAGCATGGCAAACAGAAAACTTGCTAAACAATATTTTTAGTTGTGAAAGGAAGCAGAGGGGCACATCTTCACCATGGTCCGTGTCAAGGCGTTTGTGCGGCTGGAAACAGATATATTATTAGTGTGCTGGTGGTTAAACTCGGGCTGGGGTGGGTTACAAACTGTTACGAGCCATACCACAGTTGCTTCAAGACCACCTCCCCACAGTCCCCCCCTCAACAGTTTTATTGATCTTTAAATTACAAGAGGTGCTTTCTCCAGTGTCCAAAACAGCTGCACAACTGTATCCCAAACAAAACAATTCACTAAAATTCCTCACCAGCCACAGTTAAAATAGCAGCTGTAAGCCCGGTCTTGTAAGTGTTTTAAAAACACATTCTGTAATAACGAAAAAGAGTGGATGTATGGATTAATAGATTTGCACTTGGCATTTGACCTTTTGAAAATGCAGACATTCCACCCTGATGTGGGGGAAGGGGCAGACTGCTGGCTGACTCATCCAATTTGGTTGATGTGATGTCTAGCAGGAAAACTGCAGAGCTGGGATCGCAGTGTGGGTGAGGAACCTGCCATGGCTTCTCTTAAATCACTCCATCTGTTCTCAGTTTTAAATATGTCGAGTAACGACAGCTTCTTCTGTCAGTGTGTGGTCAAAACCTTGTTGGAAACAGCTAAGAAAGGAGATTTCCTAGCCTCCCTAGACCTGCATGCATCTGACTCACAGAAGCATGTTGTTATATCTAATTTTGATCAATGGCCCCAGAGCATAGATCAAAAATGGGCATAGAGGGCCTAACCTGGATAGTCCAGGCAAACCCAGTCTTGTCAGATCTCGGAAGCTAAGCAGGGCCGACCCTGGTAAGTAATCGGAAGGGAGACCTCCAAGGAATACCAGGGCTCAAGGACACAGAGGCAGGCAATCAAGCCATCTCTCTGAAATGTCCAAACCCCACTAAGGGTTACCAGAAGTCACCGTGACTTCCAGGCATGCAAGCACACACCCACCCACCCACACCTAAATGGGTATAGAAGGACCATGTACAGATAGGGAGTATCTTTCTACAAGCATGGGGGAAGCCACAGGTTTGCAAAAAAATATGAAATGTGCAAAAGAGCCAGTGTGGTGTAGTGGTTAAGAGTGTCGGACTAATATCTGGGAGACCTGGGTTCGAATCCCCACTCATGTTGTGGAAGCTCGCTGGGTGACCTTGGGCCAGTCACACACTCTCTCAGCCTAACCTACCTCACAAGGTTGGTGTGAGGATGAAATAGAGGGCAGGACAATGGTGGAAGCTGCCTTGGGTCCCCATTGGAGAGAAAGGTGGAGTACAAAAGAAGTAAATCAGTAATATATATATATATATATAGAGTATGTGTGCTTAAAAACCCTAAAACCATAGAAGCAATGTCTGCTTCTTTTAGAAGAGTCTGCCCCAAGATCTCGGTGGCTGTTTGGGGAGTTGCTAGGCAACCCCAACTAAAACTGAAAAGGCTGTGTGCGTGACTAAGGGGGCAAAAGCTTCCAGGGGGAGAAACAGGAAAAGGTGGGTGGGAGAGAAGGAGAGGGGGGAACTTCTTGTGTGAGGGAAAATTGAAAAGGTTATGGAAAAACAGGTAGGCCAGTTGGTGGTAAAGAAGGAAAGGAGAAAGGCTTGAGGCACTGCCAGAAGTTAGGGGGACAAGGAAGAGAAGCAAGAGGGATAGGAGAAATGAAATTCCATCTCCCAGGAGTCCCAGGACACTACTGGGGAGTAAGCCTTAGGACACAACTAGACATTATAGCGTCCCTGGAGATGACCCGGGGACACAGCTGCCATTTTAGAAGAAGAAGAATGGATTTATACCCGACCCTTCAGTACCTGAAGGAGTCTCAGAGCGGCTTACGATCTCCTTTCCCTTCTCCCTCCCCACAACAGACACCCGGTGAGATAGGCGGGGCTGAGAGAGCTCTCTTGAGAACTGCTCTTGAGAGAGCTGCTCTGAAAGAACTTATGATTGACCCAAGGTCACATCAGCAGCTGCATGTGGAGGAGTGGGGAATCAAACCTGGTTCTCCCAGATTAGAGTCTGTGAGCCTAACCACTACACCATATTGACTAACCATCAGTTTAGAGCTGAGCATGGGCTATCTTAAAATGTCATGAGGGCCTGATCTTGGTCATCCCTATAGTGTGGCAGGGCCCAGCGCTTCTATTCCCCCTGCCTTTTCAAGTGCTAAAACAGCCACGCCCCCAAGCCCAGTAGCATGAAGCAAGCAAGAAAGGAGTGACCAAAATGGTGGCTGAGACATGGATTGTGACGGGAGATGGGGAGGAGCAAGCAGTAATGTGTGTCCCCCTCCTCTTATTCAGCTTAGGAGGGGAGGAACCTTCCATGGGGTGCTGTTTTTTGAAAGCAGCTCTCATCCAGTACGGCATCGATCTTCCTGAGCTTGCACTTAGAGATGCACATAGGGATAGTGGTGAGATACCTGACTCTGTGCTGTGATTTACTTCTAAAATTCAGCATAACTTCAGAGAGAAGATGCTATTTCTCAACAGTGGGCTTATAGCAAGTGTGAATTTTGGCCGGCTGGCAAGCTTGACTATAATTTGTAAACTTCTCATATGCACTGGCCTTTTCTGAACAATAAGAGTGCATCCTCTCATCATGGATCTCATTTGTATACTGCACATTTGGCCTGTTCAGTGGCAATTGAAGTATTCGGGTTTCTACATGCTTCCCCCCTCCCCGCCCTGTACAGAAAAAGGAAATTGTGGCAACCCCTGTTCCCTTGCATGGAGCCAGTGTGGTAGGAGGAATCAGCCTTTGAACAGTGCGGCACAAGTATTTCTTCCAGGTCTTTGCATGTGTGTAAAAAAGAAATCTAAATAATTTATTGAGAGGTAGGACCTTGCGGTCATGGAATATCCTGCTAGATGAAAATGGGTTTCGGAGTCTTATTAAGGAATGGAGCCACTTACAGGAATTGAATTGATTTCTTCTTCGTATTCGACGGATTCCTGAAAGCACAGATCTATACTTCCTTGATAAATTACTGTTGGCTTAATATTTTCAGTTGTCTCCCATGGCTTAAATGTTATGCTTTGTGTGTGTGTGTGTCTTAACATTGGCAAAGTCAATCATGCCGACGACTATCGTTCTCTTCTGGTTATTGATTATGTAACTTGGACAGCGGCTCTTAAACGATGGGTGGCCCACCTTCCCTGGCCCCGGGTGACATCTAGAATGGGAGAGCTGAGTAGGTCTTAGGAGGGAGAGATTCCTGCGGTAGCAGAGCACCAGGCACTTTCTCCCAATTAGAATAATAGAATCATAGAGTTGGAAGGGACCTCCAGTCCAACCCCCTGCACAATGCAGGACATTCACAGATACCTTCCCCCCCCCCCCCTACCCACAGTGATCCCTGTTCCATGCCCAAAAGGGGGCAAAAAAATCTCCAGGATCTCCAGCCAAACTGGCCTGGAGAAAAGCTGTTTCCTGACCCCAAAGTGGCAATTAGCATTTCCCTGGCCATGTAAGAAAGGGCTACAAGAACTAAGCACGGAACGAAGGAATTGATAGTTTTGTTCTCTTTGACAACAGTTCTTCAGCTCTGTTTGCATTACTTTTGTGTTACTGAGAATCTTTGCCGCTACACTGAGTTGTTTTATGTAAAGGATAAATCTTACCTGCATTGATTCTTTTGCTCATTTATTTTATTTACATTATTTACATCCTGCCTTTCTCCCTAATGGGGATCCAAAGCAACTTACGTCATTCTCCTCTCCTCCATTTTATCCTCACAACATCCCTGTGAGGTAGGTTAGGCTGTGTGTGTGTGACTGGCCCAAGGTCACCCAGCAAGCCTCCATGGGGATTTGAACCTGGATTTTCCCAGATCCTAGGAAACTTTAACCACTACGCCACCCTGGCTCTCATTCAGTTTGCATGTGCCATCTTTCCAATTCCGCAGTCCCAGCCTCATTGCATTACTTTGTTTTATTAAGAATCTTTGCTGTTAGACTGATTTGTTTTGTCGTATTTTTCTACTCCGTTCGCTCATGGACTGAATAGTCTTTCTCCTTCCCGTCAATCTGGCTGGCCCCACTGTGTTATTCTGTTTTATCCGGAATCTTTGCTGCTAGATTGAAATGTTTTTATCGTACTTGATAATTTGCTTGTTGATTGACTGAATAGTTCTTATCATATTTGTAGTCTGCCTTGAGTCCTCATGAGAGTGGCTATAAAATGAATCTAATAATAATAATAATACCCTTTCTACAGATTTGCTCTGCCTAACCATGGAAACTGCAGGAAGCGTGGGGACATACCAGAACTCTTTCATTTCCCATTTACTGCTGCGGCTTGTTAGGTTGAGGAAGGAGACTGAGACGACAAGAACTCTTCAAATGCCAGTTGAGTTGATACCTCTCTCAGTCCATCCCGATGCACTCAGTGGCAGATTACAGTGGAGGGGCCGTGGATCAGTGACCGAACATCTGCTTTTTGTGTGGAAGGTCCCAGGTTCCATTCCCAGCATCTCCAGTTGAAAGGATCAGGTAGCAGGTGATGTGAGGGGTGTTGGGTAGAGTTGTTGTAAATCGAACCACATAGCAGTGACCTGGGTAGAATAAGGGTCTATAAAGCAGCTTTTATATGTTCATGTATCTGCATGTGATGATCCTTTGTATTTTGCCTGCCAAAATATATGGTTGCAGGTGGGTCGGGGGTGGCGGTGGCTTGGTTAAGTGTACTGAGTTTAGAAGGAGTTCTCCTTTGCGTGTTCTCCTTTGCAAATGCTGGGAATCAATGTGTTCATTGTTTGTAAAATTGTGGAAGCGTTTTCCTTGGAGTGTCACTGTTTTTTTTGTTTGTTTGGAAGCTTCCTTTGTTTCTCTTTGTAAGATTCAGTTTTGTCCTGATGCTGGTGGAATAATGCCCGCTTTCAAGCTGTTTTTCATCTTGTGTGTACTTTTTAGAGGATCAGAAGTAGCTGCTTACCTGTGCGTTTCGCGGCACACGTTTCTTGAGCAGTCATTTGCTCGTGCCAAGCAGGAAGGTGCCAATGCAGGTGGTTGGAAGGCACTGGATGAGTGCAGGCGCGAGTTCTAATTAGTAGCATAAAATTTCCGAAAATGTTAAAGCCATGGAAAGAAAATAGTGTGTTTTCAGGGGGAAAAAAGGGAAAAGGGGGGGGGGGGATGAAATATATGCAGTACTTTCTTATAAAGCCTAAGCTTAATATATACATAAAATGCATCGTTTAGAGTGTAGTTAGCATATAACAATTATAGCATATTTATAAAACTTAAAAGTATAAATGACTTAGAAGCACAGAATCCTAGAATTGGAAGGGACCTCCAGGTCATCTAGTACAACCCCCGGCACAATACAGGAAATTCACAAATACCTCCCCCCCCACCCCCAGTGACCTCTGCTCCATGCCCAGAAGATGGCAAAAACCCCAACAACTTCCAGGATCCCTGGCCAAACTGGCCTGGAGAAAATTTGCTTCGTAACCCCAAAGGGGCGATTGGCATTTCCCTGGGCATGATTTCTACAAGCAAATGCAGCTAAATATTAAAGGGAGGTGGTGGTGGTAGAAAGTGCCATCAAGTTACAACTGACTTATGGTGCCCTCTTAGGGTTTTAAAGGAAGGAGAAGTTTAGAGATAGTTTGCCTATTGCCTGCCTCCGCATCACAACCCTGGTATTCTTTGGAGGTCTCCCATCCAAATAGTCCCATCCAACCCTGCTTAGCTTCTGAGATCTGGTGAGATTGGGCTATCCCAGCCTGTCCAGGACAGCGCACTACGAGGAGAGAGAGCTGCAAACTACTGTAACCTGTGCTACCTTAAGCTGTCACCATGGTTAACTGTCTCTGTTTGCAGTGCTGAGAACTGGAACTTTTATTATTTATTTTTTAAAAAGGTTGCAGGGGTGACATTGCAAAGGTGCAATAATGTGTCTGCAAAAGACTTCCTCACCTTAAGCTTTAAGCAGAACACGGTCGAATGATATGAAAGGCAGAAGGTTGTGGCTTAGATTTGCCCCACCTGCTCCTTTTGGCTGCAGCCGTCTCTGCTTCTTCGAAAGCGCTTCCCAGGGTTTTCAGAGCCTTTCGGAAACAGCATCCGGTGTAACATGATGGATGGCCTGTGGTGGGAACACGGAATACTGAAAATTTCCCTCCACCATGAGAATGGAAGCAAGTTCTGTTTGTGAAAGACAAGCTCTGGATCCATCCCTCTAGATGCCAGAGAGGTTTATTAAGGTTCCCAGATTTTCCCAACGCATTTTAAACTTACAGTTTCTTCGTGGGGAGAAACTACAGTTACAGTACGAAAAGAACAGAGTGATCTAATTCGGTCTTTGCCAATTTAACTCTGTTGTTAGGTGAACTTTTTCATTTGTTTCGCAGTTGTGAAAAGATGCAGCGAGCTGTCCAACTTTTGCTGATTGTTAAAGGAACTGCTCTTGCCAATCTCGGCTAAGATTAGCCAAGCCTTGGGAATGCCATTCCTCTTCTAATCAGCATTCTGGAAAAGAGTACCATGTCTTTTTTTTTTTTTTAATGGCTCCAAATCCATGCCACAAGCCCATCTGCTCTGTACTAAGGAGATTGAATTCAATTAGAGTATTGTTTGCAGAATTCAATTGTTCTGCATAGTCTCCCTTGGGAGAATTTATATAAATAGACCGGGAAGCTCATATGAAGCTCATCACCGCTTGGGGGTGGGGGACACCACTGGGAGCCCCATGTAAGTGCTCAGAGCTTTCCAGGGGATTGTAATATAGCAGATTAAAACTGTTTGGAAAGCAGAGGGAAATCTGGAAATCGCCGTTTGCGGCAGAGTGATAACCATATCAGTCTGTTGCTGCAGAGATAACTTAAAGATATTCCACTACAAATCATTGTGGCAGCCAGACCATGGGTGACATCTGAATTGTGGTTTAATCCAGGTTTTCAGGGAAAAGGGCAAACTATGTAACCAACTGTGGTTTAATGTGCATTCAGAAATCTGTCTTTAATGGGCAAACTCCAGAGGATGGTGGAAGACAGGAGGGCCTGGTGTGATGTGGTCCAAGGGGTTACACAGAGTCAGAGTCGACTGTGCGACTGAACAACAACAACAAAATAGACAGGGAAGAAGTGGGTGAAACCGAAGATTCTGTGGGGTCAGAGCTGCAATGGCCAAACCATGGCTTCCCGATTAGTCTAAATCATTCTAGACCCTAGTGGCATTCTATAGGCAGGTGGATTTATTGTGCCATAAACCTTTGTAGACTATAGCTCAATTTGGCAAGTGTCTACAGTGTTATTTCCCCCCCACAGAGTTTTCATTTTGCTAAGTAAGATTCTGAAGATGAGTCTGATACCTGAATTCTAAAGTATGTATGTTGTAAGGGTTTTTTTAAAAAATAAAAATAAAAATCTCACAATATGGTTTGGCGTCAGTCTTCCGGGTGACATCCAATATTAAAAGCATACAAAAATGTCAAACAGAGCTGTATTCTTTGCAGCTGGGGAACAGAGCGAAACAGAAGTGCAGCTAAAAATTGATAGAAAAACATATAATCCAGAAACCACTTCTTGGAGTAAAGAAATTCTGACACTGGCCGAAAAATGCCTGCCAGGAAGAAAAAATTCACGGTTTTCCTTAAAACACACAGTGGTTTGGCAACAAATCTCTCCTGGACCTGCTGCCTTTGCCTTTTTCAGCACTGTTATCAGTCAGGACTCCCTGTCACTTTTGGGTTGTCTGCCCTTTGTAAAACTCAGATGGAACAAATTCAGAACATCCGTCTTTTCCTGAATTTATGTGCAAAATGAACTTGCAGATTAGTGCAATATTGCATTAGTTATATAATCAACAAACTCATCTGGAGTATAAAATATGATCATGATCGACAGTAGAATTTCTCTTGCCTTGGCTCAGTTTTTTCCTGCTGCAAGGGAAGAATGTTAAGAGAACATCTCTCTCATGACATTTCTTGTAAAATCTGTGCTGTGAACGCAACCTTTATTTTTAGCCTTTATATCCCGGTTCAGAATATTGCTCCATGGCTTGGACCCACCAGAGATTTCTGTGGATTTCTGTCTACAGAGCAGGGATCCTTGCTTCCTCTTTCCCATTCCAGTCCAAACTGCCCCCCAAATGATGTTTTCGGGGAGGAACAGCTTGGGGTAGATGAGTTGGAGGTCTTCAGCAGGCTGGGGAAACTGGTGCAAATTACCTTCCCTTTCTGTTTGTGATATCCTTCAGCTGGATCCAAGACCATGGATCTTTGTCCCATCCACATTATGTTCACAGTAGTCCAAAGTGTAACACAGCGGGGAGAAACTATAATATTTTCACAGGGTGGTGTTTGCTTAATTGAGTTGGAGTGGCCCAACTGTGGCTCGGGAGCCACATGCGGCTCTTTCACACATGTTGTGCGGCTCCTGGCAGGGTGGCTGGGGAAGTGAAGGGGAGGCAGTCTTCCCTTCCGCAGCCAGTGTTCCTCTCCCTGGGTAGGCTTGAGGCGGGTGGGGAGCAAAGAAAGAAAGCAACTTTAAATGCGTTCTCAAAGCCCCCACCCCCCTGGCCAGCTTGGAGAAAGCATTTGTCTCTTTAAATATCATTATCAGTATCTGTTTTTACCCCTTTTGCTTTTATTTCTGGTAGTCTTATTTAATGTTAATGTTAATAAAAAGCAAATTTGCATATTTCCCAATTAAAAATGTGTGTAATATTTGTTCATGTCTTACGGCTCTCAGACATCTGATGTTACTTCTATGTGGCTCTTACATTAAGCCAATTTGGCCACCCCTAGATTATAATCCTATTCATGCTTACTAAGAAAGAAATCTTGCTTGGTTCACTTCTTCACAAACATATTTGGAACTGACTTGCAGCTATACTTTTCAGCACAGGACATGTATATTCTTGCTGCGCATCTGGCATTTTTCCTTGCCTCGAAGTTGGAAATTATAATATCTGTTTCAACTATCACTCTTTGGCTGCGTGCTGCAGCTGGAAACTTCTTATTGGGGAAGAGAGTCTCGGGTTTTTAACACACCGCTATACGTGACTGGCTTTGCAAATGGTGTTAAGTTCCTCACTCATACCTTGGATTATAAACTGTTGCTGTAAAGGATTTGGTGCGGCTCTCTTGAGGGGGAAACGGGTAGCATGAATTCCTCATTCTCAGGGCTATTGAGAGTAGGGGACTAGAAAGATCAAATTCCAGGGGCCAGGTCACTATTGGTTGCTACAGTGCTGGGCAGATTATGTGATCTACTCTCGTGTGGGGTGGAAATCCAGGTATCTGATACAGGGATCTCTGATTTTTGAAGGCTTATACCCTGAATATCTTGTTGGTCTCCATGGTGCTACTAGACTTGAACCTAACTTCCATATGGTGTTTGCTTTTGGATCTGGGTGGGGTAAGGGTGGCCTAGAGGGCCCACAACAGTGCTCGCTGGGTCCCATCTGTTCTTGTGGGGGTCTGGGTTTCAGACGTGGCTCTTTTCAGCTTGTCTCTGTGTTAAGGGTTGTCAAGTCTCGTCCGACTTACAGCAATCCTAAGCATTCTATAAATTAACGGCCTTGCTCAGGCGTTGCAGACTGAGGGCCGCGGCTTCCATCGCATGTTGGGCCTTCCTCTTTTCCTGCTGCCTTCAACTTTTCCTCGCATTATTTCATTTCAAAAAAATGAATTTTGTTTGTTAGCCTCCTTCAAATTCAGCGGTTGAGGGATCAGGTAATAGCAGTGGTGGAGTCGGTGTTGTGACCTCCTGCGAAATGCTGGGTAGTTTCCAAAACGTGTGAACAAAATGGAACAGAATGACTTTGCTGGGAATGACTCTCCGGGGAAGGTCTTGCTGTGTTGAGAGTCTGGTGAAGGAAATGGAGACTGCAGGAGATAATGCTGCGTGGCCTCAACCTGTTGGCTGAAGGTGCCCTCCGGTGCGTTGCCTGTTGCTAAATCATCACCTTTCTTTCATCTTCCTGAGCCTCTGGGTTCACGAGATAAGGATCCTAGCATTGCCCTGCTATCTCCAAGTCTCTCACTGAAATGAGACAGGAACTGGTTGGAGGATAATCTTTTGATTTCCCCACCCCCGCCCCCGCCCAGTGTGAATGTGTGTCAGTTGCCCTGCAGCTGGGGACTTGAAGCAGACTGCCTTATCCTTTGTTGTAATTAGCTCTTATCGATCCTCTGTCAGACAGAAATCCCGTGATGGATTAGTTTATTTTTGCACACAGGAAGCTTTTGTGGAAGAAAAATGGGAAAATGGTAAGACAAGGAAATATTGAGTAAAATATTAAACCTCACTTAACCCTAAACATTAACGGGTCATTTTTGTGTGTGTGTGTGTGGCTACTTTTTAGAACTCAACAAAGTAAATGGCTTTGCTTAAGTCTGCTACTTCTGTGGCCTCCTTCTTCTTTTTTAGTTAGCTGAAGCTAGTTTATTCAGAGCCTTGATTTGGACAGCCTAAGTTTGCCCAATTTTGTCAGTTCTCGAAAGCTAAGTAGGAATGGCCCTGGTCAGTATTTGAATGGGAGACCACCAAGGAAGTCCAGGGTTGTGATGCAGAGGCAGGCAATGGCAAGCCACCTCTGAGAGCCAGTTTGGTGTATTGGTTAAGGGTGGCGGATTCTAATCTGGAGAACCAGGTTTGATTCCCCACTCCTCCGCCTGAAGCCAGCTGGGTGACATTGGGCAAGTCACAGTTCTCCCAGAGCTGTTCTCTCCAGAGCAGTCGTCTCAGAGCTCTCTCAGCCCCTCCTACCTCACAGGGTATCTGTTGCGGAGAGAGCAAGGGAAAGAGATTGTAAGCCGCTCTGAGACTCTGAGTGAAGGGCAGGGTATAAAACCAACTCTTCTTCTTGCCTTGAAAACTATGTGGGGTCCCTATAAGTTGCCTGTGACTCGACAGCAAAAAATAGATTATACAGAATTCCAGGTGGGCAGTTCTATGAAACTATTGAAGTGGGTGGGAGAAGTGGGAGTCATGTGGCACCTTAATAGCCAACATACTTATAGAAGGAAAAGCTTTTGTTGGCTAGAATCCACATTATCGGAAATGAGGCTCCTTTTAGTTTATCCTAGAAACTCTGTTGAATTCTTCTACTGCCAGTCTTATAACAGATGTTGCCATCTTCATAGAATCATAGAGTTGGAAGGGGCCATAAAGACCATCTAGTCCAACCTCCTACCCAATGCAGGACCAGCCTAAAGCATCTGAATATGGTAATGGGCAAGCTCACCCTATTCCATTAATTTTTGGAATTTGTCTTTCTTAAAGACATCCTTCCTCCAGAGAGCTTGTGGCAGCCTGTATTATTTCTGCTCCCCAGTTTAAAGTACAGGTGTACATTTGCAGTGTTGGCTCAGTCTTGCTGCTGTGGCTCAAAGGTTAAGACGCTGAGCTGCAGACTGGAAGGTCGCTGGCTCGGCAGTTCGAGACCCGAATGCCGCATGATGGAGTGAGCTCCCGTCTTTGGCCCCAGCTCCTGCCAGCCTAGCAGTTCGAAAGCAAGAAATTGCAAGGAGATAAATAGGTACTGCTTTGGTGGGAAGGTAACAGTGTTCCGTACGCCTCGGCATCCACTCATGCCAGCCCCATGACCATGGAAAAGTCTTCAAACCGCTGGCTCTTTGGCTTGGAAATGGAGATGAGTATCGCCCCCTAGAGTCGAATTAGGCTGGCTCTTGAGCAAGGGAAACCTTTACCTTTACTTTGCAGCGTTACTTCAGTGAGTTTACACTGGATTAAGTCAGCATAGGATTGCACCACTCATTGATTGAGCAAGTACTCTCTAAGATGGCCTGGAGCCATGGCTAGATCAGTATTTGAACCTGGTTCTCCAGGTCCGATGCTGTGGGAGCAACAGCAGGTCATCTCAGAAATAAACTATGGCCGAGTCCAGGAACACTTTAGGGACCAACAATATTTTTGAGGTATGAGCTTTTGAGAGTCAAAGCTCCCTTCGTTTGACTCTCAAAAGCTTATATCCCAAAAATCTTCCATACAGATAGATCCAGGTGGGTAGCTATGTTGGTCTGAGGCATAAGAATGTAAGAGAAGCCAATGTTGGATCAGGCCAATGGCCCATCCAGTCCAACAGCCCATCACACAGTGGCCAAAAATACCAGGTGCCATCAGGTGGTCCATCAGTGGGGCCAGGACACTAGAAGCCCTCCTACTGTTGCCTCCCCCCCAAGCACCAAGAATACAGTGCATCCCTTGCCCCAGACCGAGAGTTCCTATCTATACCGTGTGGCTACTGATGGACCTCTGCTCCATATGTTTATCCAGTTCCCTCTTGAAGCTGTCCATGCTTGTAGCCGCTGCCACCTCCTGTGGCAACAGAGCAAAGTTTGAGTCCAGTGGCATCTTTAAGACCAACAAAGTTTTATTCAAGGTATGAGCTTTCGTGTGTGTGTGTGAAGTGTGTGTGTGCACGAAAGCTCATACCTTGAATAAAACTTCGTTGGTCTTAAAAGTGCCAGTAGACTCAAACTGTGTTCTCCCCAATATCTTGTTGGTCTCTAAGGTGCTACTGCACTGGAATCTAGACCTTCTAAAGCAGATCAACACAGCTACCCCCTGAAACTGCTCAGAAACAAGTCCTCTTTTACTGAATGGGACTTACTCTCAGTAAATTTTCTTAGGATTGTAGCTTTGTATCCGCTATTCTGCACTGGAATTGCTCAGTCACTTTGTCTCTGTATTCAAGTTTGGAACTGTGGTTCTATAAAACTAAAATTTCACAGAATGTGCCGGAGAAGTTGTGCGTCGAAGAAACCTGGTGCCACTGGGGAAGCACTACTAAGAGAGTTCAGTTTTTCCAGTATGTGTACAGAGTGTATTTGCTGCTAGTTGTGCTTCTGTTGGTCTGTCTTTTTAGCAATGTACTGTAGGCCTCGGGATTCTAATGTGAGAACGTGGGCCCTGTCCTGGCCCCCTAAGAGCTCTGCTCTTCTTTCCTACAGAACAAGGAGGTTGAATATGCAAAAGGAAGGGTGCGTAGATGTGCCCGCCACTGAAACAAGCGGAGCAGCCTGTGTGTGCAGAAACTGCATGAGAAAGCGCTGTAGCCATGACATTGATTTGTATGTTTACAAGGCAGTGTTGTTAGAGTTTTCTAGTCTTTAGTCAAAACACATTCCTGTTGCCATCTGCTTTGGGTTGACAGACATTCTTTAAGGGTGGATTTTGATGAATAGGTTCAGAGTTCATTTGCAGAAGTGGTTGACAACAGCCCGAGCCAACTAGGAAGTCCAGAAGCGGTAGTGGCCAGTTGGTTCCCGGGGAACTAAGCAATGAATGATCTCCTGGAATGTAGCTTTCAGGGTGTAGTGGCTGCCAGTGGTAACACGGCTTTTTTCCAAGTGAAAAATAATGTGTCAGAGACTCATGTACTTCCAACCTGGCAAGTGACATTCCCTGCACACAGTGAAGCCCTGTTCAGAGGTCACAGTGAACACACGTACAGTCTGTACACCATGCACTTGATTGTTCTTTGTGGGTCCACTGACCAATTTTCAAGTTCCAGTAGAATATGTGATACAAACCCCATGTTTATCCATGTACTGGTAAAGTAGACTCTCATTGACTGTTTCTTGCAAACAGGTGTATGCATGTACAGGCAGGATGTACATACATTCACTGTAACATGTGAACAGGGTTTGCAAAGAAACTACAGACGCTTTGGCATCACTAGAGGCCTCTGGAACATCTTCTCATTCTTGGCAGGGCGTGCCGAGTTGGAATAGTACGCAAGTCCTTTCCCTCTGCTGGTGGTTTGGCAGGGATCTCTGGGTAACGCCAGAATTGGAATATTCTTTAATTTTACATTTGCAAGAAAATTTGCCAAGTGTGTTATGGATTGGTTCAAACCTACCCATTCCAATGGCCAAGAAGCTATTTAAATAGCTTGGTCTCCCTCTCCCTCCGTCGATGTTGGCTGAAGAAGCTGGCCTGTGCTATCCTACAGCTAGATTTTGAAATCCAAGGATATGCACATCTGGCTAGGACAAGAAAATCCTAGATGGGTGGAAAGTAGGTATGTAAAGCCAATAATCCCTGTGCCACCATAGTATACCATTACTTGCATTGACCTGCATGGATTTAAAACTTACAGTATACATGCCTTGACTTGGATAGCCAGGCTAGCCTGATGTCGTCAGATCTCGGAAGCTAAGCAGGGTCAGTCCTGATTAATACTTGGATGGGAGACAACCAAGGAATACCGGAGTCAAGACACGGAGGCAGGCAATGGCAAACCACCTCTGAAAGTCTCTTGCCTTACAAAGCCTGCAGGGTTACCATAAGTCGGCAGCAACTTGGCAGCACTCTCCACCACCAACTTATATGCATAGGAAGCAAGAATTCTGTTTGAATTGCATCCCAGCAGTTTCAGTGTTTGCAAACATTCATCTGAGTTAAAGTGAAAAGAAAAACTGAAGTTTTTGCATTCAAGACACAGATACAAAATAAAACAGTTCACCTTCTGTAGAGGACCAGAGACAACTTCAGTTTAGTGGGGTAAAATGGAGCACAAGTGAAACAGGACTTGGAAGTACCACCGAATGTGACACTGAGGCCACACAGCAGGATTGCACAAGAGTATATAGGTCATGCTCTGCCCTGGATAGCCCAGGCAAGCCCGATCTCTTCAGATCTCGGAAGCTAAGCAGGGTCGACTCTGGCAAGTACTTGGATGGGAGACCTCCTTGGATGGCCAGCAGTCAGGAGGCGGGAACAAGTTTTATTCAGCCACCTCTCTGAATATCCTCCAGGTCACCAGACTTCCAAGTGCGCACACACACACACACACACACACAACACACACACACACACACGTGCATACATATTGTGAGAGCCCAGAGTCAGTCAACAGCAAGTGTCCTTAAACAGGAAAGCTTTATTGAGAAAGGCCTGCAATGGTCATCTGCACTTCTTGTTTTAGTAATGGCGGGCAATCCTTGGGTCAGGATTATTATACAGAAATCAAATGAGGACAAGTGGTCATCAAACCCCAATCAGAATACATACAAAAAGGCGCTTAAAATACTGGCTTTCGGTTCCCAGAGTATAGGCGGGAGGGTATAGAGCCAGAAAGTAAAAAGATACAACAGTAGTTCAGGACATGACAGATGTGAAGGTCCCAGATCACATGTGTCTCCAGTTAACAGATCTGTGTTATTAGTGAGATCTGTATTAATGGTGGTGGAAAGTGCTGTCCAGTCGCAGTTGACTTATGGTGACCCGTAAGGCTTTCAAGGCAAGAAACGTTCAGAAGAAGAAGAAGAAGAAGAAGAGATTGGATTTATATCCCGCCCTTCACTCACTTGGAGTCTCAGAGCGGCTTACAAACTCCTGTCTCTTTCCCTCCCCACAACAGACACCCTGTGAGGTAGGTGGGGCTGAGAGAGCTGTTTCCCAAGTTGTCCTTGAGGGAACAGCTGGTACAGAGCTATGGCTTGCCCAAGGTCATCCAGCCAGGTGCAAGTGGAGGAGTGGGGAATCAAACCCAGTTCTCCCAGATTAGAGTCTGCGCACTTAACCCACTACACCAAACTGGCACTACACCAAACTGGTTCAGAGGTGGTTTGCCATTGCCATCATCTGCGTAAGTACCCTAGACTTTCTTGGTGGTTTCTCATCCAAGTATGAACTAGGGCCAACCCTGCTTAGCTTCTGTGATTTGTTGAGATCAAGCTAGCCTGGGCCATGAGATCTTAGTGAGACACTGCAAATTGGAATAGAGAGTGTTGGGCCAGCTGGCGGAATGTTCTAACTAGTCCATTAGAACTGTTCTTACTCAAGCATAGTGAAGCCCAATATGGTACCTGCCAATATGTTCTCTGCTTCTCACTTTCTTCTTCCCTAAAGAGCCGACCTTGACTTTCTTCCACCTTACTGGATCAGGAGGTGCTTCAGAAAAGCCTTGGAAGGTATCACTTTCAGGTCTTCTGGGAGAAACCATTTAAAGACTATCTCACTTTTAGGAGGAAGCTTGACCTGGAACCTTCCAACGTTTTGGTTTGGCCCCAGCCCTCTGGCGGCCATTTTTTTTAAATTGATTTTATCTATATCTACTACTACATCGCTACTTTTCTAAGCTATATTTACCTTATACAGAGTGTGCTTTAACATTTGCTTAATATTACCTTACCACTAATACATATGAAGCATTTTAAACCTTGGTTAATATTCAATTAAAATTGTTACTGATGGTATATGAAAAATAAAAAAGCTGTTTGACAGACATGCTCTTTTGAAGGAATGCTTAATTATACAAATTATATATAATGTATAAGTGCAATTTAAAAAACATTTCAGCCCTTATTTCTTCTTTCGTCCTCTTCTTGTCTTAACAGTCTCTTCTTGTACCTTTGGAGCTACTGCTCCCTTTTCCGAGTCGGAAATTTCCTCTTCGCTCTTTGAGCTATCAAATCCGTACATACTTTCTTGCGATGCCAGCGAACCGTCTGAGTCTCTCTCTTTTTTCTTTTCTTTGCTTTTTTCCAAAAAACTTTTTGCCTGTTGAACAGAGTCAATCTTGTATTTTTTGTCTTTGATGCTGAAGCTCAGTCCTTCCGGAACATTCCACCTGTAGATAATAGATTCAGACTGAAGCCAAGATGTCAGTTTTCCATAGGCTTTCCTTCTTTTCCGTATTTCAAATGGGATATCTTTCATCACTTTAACTTCTTTTCCTTTGATCTTCAGAACCGCTTTATTTGTGGTCCTAAGCACCACATCTCTTGTTGACTTTTTGGAGAACCTTATCTGAATCTCACCAGGCAGGCTTTTCTTTTTAGTATAGTCTGGATAGGTTCTGTAAACCATATCCATGTCGCTTTTTATCTCCGCTGCTTTTAAGCCCGTCACTGGTTCAAGCGCTTCACTTAACAGATTTTTAAGGTCTTCTCCTTTATCCTCTGGTACATTCTGAAGTCTTAGGAAAAAGTTCGATCTTTCCATCTGTAGTTTCAAAAGCTGATCAGAGTGGAAGGCCTTTTCTTTCTCCGCTTTTTGTAGTCTTGAATCATGATTTTTTACTGAAGTCTTAACTTCCAGAAGTTCTCGCTGCAGCTTCTCTGTAGTTTTATTCGACTCCTTCAGGTCCAGCTGCATCTTGTCCATTTTGACGTTGAGAGCTGTCATTTGGTCCACTAGAGGTCGCAATAACGAGGAAAACACAGTGCTCATCTCTGTGGTATCAACCTTTGAACTCGGAGCTGTACTTCCTAGTTTGGGGGAAGGTTTCGGTTTCCCCGCCATTGTTGAGGCTGCGCTTCTTTGTTGATAGTTAGATAAGATGGACGAAAGAAGCAAATTCTACGACTGCGCTTATATCTTTTTAAAGTTCATATCCTCTAAAGAGCGATGCCGCCATCTAGCAAGCTGAACGTACGTTTTTTCATACAGTAACGCCACGTAAAGAGTCCCGTAAGTACGCCAGTCTCGAGAGGGGGGGGGTTGCTCCACCCGCCTTTCCCGCTGTGTTCTGTTTGTTTTTACTTCAGACTCACGTTTTCTCCGTGCGTAACTATAAGTTCCAGCTTCAAAGCTTCGCACTCTCTGCTGCTTCACGGTTTTGCGCTTTTAGCCATACGGCTCCCACGGACGGGGGAACCTATGGGGGTGATGAAAGGGGACCTCGATCCCTCGATCACCACCGTAGGGAGAGATCCCCTTCGTGCCACCCCAGGCAGAGCCCCTTTACTAGGGTCTCTGGGGGCTCGGCACCAGTCCGAAGCCCCTTCTTCCCGCCGGGTACGGATCGCGCTCCCCGCAGATGCGGAGGAGCGCGTCCGCCATGGTCGCAAGTCTTGCCGGAAGTCGCGGCCATTTTGTTGTGTTGCTAGCTTTCTGTTCTCAGAATTCCAAATTGGGCACAGAAACTCTGCAACGTTGGGGATCGTAACAGCTAGTCCAGGTGTTTTGAAAGTGTAACATGAAAGACAGGTATTGGGGAAGGGGACTGAGCTTCTCGTAAGTGAGCATCATGGAGGGTCTTCTTCAGCCTAGTGTTGACAATCCATCTCCATTTGAGAGTTTCTGATAGTGCTGAATTGCTAGTGGGCACTTTGTCTGCGTTTTAAATTGTTCATAGTGCCTTCCACTGGATGTCTGTCTCTTGAATTCTATCTTATTGCAAAAGAAGGGAAGCAAATCCTAAATGCAGGTGGAAAGGAACATTTCTACTCTGTCTCCACCTCCTTAACACTGGCATTTGTTTTGAAATAACACAGTCTCTCTTGAATACGAGATAAAGAAATTGTCTTGTCCCTATGATAATGTAGAGCAAGACCTAAATTGATGTGATAAAGAGGAGAAGTCGGGGCTGAAAGCCGTAGGTCAGCAGAGCTTGCTCTTAAGAAAATAAGTTCGTCTTCCCTTTCTTCATCTTTTATCTTTACTGTCAGCCAAATTGGCAATTTGCTGCTGTTTCCCAGAAATGTACACTTCTTCTGGCATGTAATTAAGGGGAATTTTTTGGAAGCTTTTTATATTGGCAATAATAACAGGATGTGTAATATGATACTTGCATCTCTTGAGTGCTTTCCTCTTCCCATTGCAACAGTAGACATTATATATATTTATACACTTACACGCCTACACATGTATTAACATAATAATTTACCTTCCCCAATTATTCTCCTCTTTTCTGTTGGGCTTGGTATTTTGTGGAAGGGTCCAATAGTTTCCTGGGTCCCAGACACTTAACCACCCAATTTTTCCTTATCATAACTGCTTTTAAGTGTTCACCTCCGTCCAAGATCATGCTAATAGGGATGCATATCTGGTCAGCCTTTCAGGATCACACACCTTTGCTTTGAATTGCAAGTGCTCATGCGCTTGTTTACATCTCAGGTCTCCCAGTCTTGGTCATGCTCTGTTCTGTGTGTTTTGTTGGTGAAATCTGACAGTTAAATATCAGGGAGGTTTATAGGAAAGGCTGTTTTGTTAGTGGATTCAGGCTGATGACAAGAGCAAGAATTCAGAGAAGTTTTTCAATGAAGACTTCTGGAGAACTTGAAAGCCGGGTGGATTTGATTTAAATCACTAGTCAGTAAGACTCGATTTCAATCATGGTTTTCTACATAAAGGTATTCCTGCTGATGAAGGTTTCATTTCAGTATAATAACTTTTCAGGTTTGTTCTTGTTATATCAGAAAATTAATAATTGGTTATTTACCACTTGTAATAGATAATAGGTCTCTGTATATGTAGGGATAGTTTTTAGTGTTTTTAGTTATAGTATTTGTAGTGTGTAGAAAATAAAATTTAAAAAAGATAAAAAAAATAATTATGAAATCATTGCAAGGTGAACTGTCTCCAGTTTAATAGGCTAATCATTCATATTTGGACAACTTTTCTGCTGTACTTTACTGGAAGGAGAAAAAATAATCATTAACAATAACCATTTGAATTATTTTATTTAACTAAAATAATAACATTATATAGCATATGTATTTTGTGTATTAGCTTAAACATCCATGAGGATACACTCACAACGATCTCAAGATTTCTGGAGTATTCTGCTCAAAAAGTTTCACTTTCATTATATTGCTTGCCCCTCCCTCTGCAGCTTCACTCTTAACATCTCCTTAACCTTATCCAGACCTATTCTTCCCTCAATAATCTTACATTCATTGAACGTCTTGAAATTTAGCACTTAAGAAATAAGGGGTTGATTCTGTATGTATAGATTTTCAGAGGACCAATAGGACTGAGGCCTCTTAACTCTGGATGTTTATTTTATAACATTTTTTTGCTGTGAAGAAGTAGTATTTGATCTCCGCAGGGACAAATTGACAGTTTTGAGAATGGTAAAACCAAATATCTGTGATAATACCTTCTAGACAGAAAAAATGCCCAATAATCTTACAGAAACCTCTGGAAGAGCATGACATTGTGAATGGATTAATGGAATTCATTTACCAAAAAATTTAAACATTGCATGAATATACAGCCTCATGCGGCATAGTTAAAAAACTAATGTTTATTTCATGATGAATAACCTTTGGACTATAATGTATCTTAAATAGAAAACTATTTTTGGATAAATTTTTCCTCAAAAAAGCATTTTATTTTTTTAAAAATCCAATTTAAATAAAAAAATTGATTTAAATTTTAAAAATGGATTTTTAATTTTTTTAAAAAAAAACCATTGATTTTTATCCACCCTGCTTGAAAGCTGTGTTGAGTTATTGTAGTTGGTCTTAATAAAAAGGTAGTACATGGCTTTGGCTTTTGGCTTTTGCTACGGACCAACACCAGCTGCCTGCTTATTTTGTCCAGTATTGTTAATATAAGGACTGGTGTGTTTTCCCTTTGCTGTCAGCCTTTTAAGGGACTTGTGCATTCCATCTGGCATCAGATTGACATTTGGTCAGCTCTGGGCGGGTTTGTTTTGTTTTCAGCTGGATGGCTTTCATTTTTTTGCTTCTTGTTCCCCATATATTGCAAAGGCGTGTCTTGGGGCCAGCCAGCCACATCCAGTGCCTAACGAAGCTAGCAAAGCATTCTACACAGGATGCCGTTGGAGGTCTGGTCTGGGAATATCGTCTCCACACGCACATGCTTCTGTTTTGTTTTTAACATCTGACCTCAAGTGTTGCGTTAGTTTGGTTGGCTTTAAATAAAAGGTATTACACATTTTTGTCTTTTGGGGCTGAGGCAGATGTGCTGTCCCTAACAGTGTCATTCTAAGGAGAGTTCTGCTGTTCCAAGTGCATCAACTTCAGTGGTGGAGCTCTGTTTGGGATTGTACTTGTAAGAACTCCTTGCCGATGGTATGAGTCCTGCTTTACATCTTGGGTTTTAAATGTATGTACACCATGCTAACGCTGGATCGGCAAGGAGTTTACCATATCTCCGCCTTGCTTCATCCCCTCATGCACTGGGCATGCTGTCCACTTTGTATTTTAAAGAAACTTTTAAAACTTTTTGAAGCTGTTACAAGGATTGGTGATGCTGTGTATACCAACCAGTAGGAGCTGACCAAAGCCGTCGTTTTCCAGATTCCGTGTGTGTTGTGCTGAACAGCCTCCTCTTAGAGGCTCGTGTATGTGTTCTTTCTCAGTACACTGAAATCATTTCCACCAAACTTGAAATGTTGTTCCTGTCTTCGCCTGTTGTTCCCCAAGCAAATACAATGAACTCTTACGCATAGATGAAACGACGAGCTTATGAATGGCCATCTGGGCTGCCCTTGGCGAGTCCACAGTTTATTGTCAACACTTAATTGTCATAAAGAAAACATGTGAGTTACAACTGAAAATTTGCACATGAAAAGAAAAACCATGCAGTGCCAGAATAATTTGTTGATGTAATTTAAATATATTCTGGGAGAATTTTTGCCATTGATTGCAGCATTCATACCACCTAATAGATGCCTCTAATAGATGCACCAAAACATAACCTTTGGCACCCGTACTTAAGGCATATTTTTACTAGAGTTGGATCAGGATTGGAGTTGCTGTTGGGTGGGCTTTTCATTTTTCCATTTTCAGTTCTCATACCTTTTATCATTAGAAGAGAGAGTCTCTTTCTTGTGCTTTATGATTGGTTGCTTTCCTTTTTTTCCAGTATTTTTCTTCTGTTGTATCATTCATAATAGTTGTACAGGTGGTTCGATTATGACCCTTTCGGCACTTGAATGTACAGAGATACAAGAAGAGAAGCATAGAGAAGGGCTGTGGCTCAGTGGTCCAGCACCTGCTTTGCATGCAGAAGGTTTAATCCCTGGTATCCCTAGTTAAAGAATGACCAGGTTGCTAGTGATGTGAAATACCTCTACCTAGGGTTGCCAACCTCCAGGTAGCACCTGGAGATCTCTCGTTATTACAACTGATTTGGAAGGGAGACCTCCAAGGAATACCAGGGGTGTGACACAGAGGCAAGCAATGGCAAACCACCTCTGAAACATCTCTTGCCTTAAGTGCATGACACTAAAAGCGCTAGAACTTCTGGCTGCTGGACAGTCTTAGGATCTCCTGGCTCTTCTACACACAATGCCATATGATGATAATAATAATATTATCTCTGTGGCCCTAACTGTATTGTTCCCAATAGTCAACGGAGACCTCCTCAAATCCTCTTGGGCCCCACTCTCTCAGATTGTCTTCTGCTATTTCTGCCATTTGTTAGGCCCTTTGGGAACAGCCAACAATAGTTTCTCCATGATGGACTGCAGATTTCTAATATACATTTTGGCAGGCGGGATGTACTTGGCTGTTTGCAGCTGAGCTCTTTGGCAGAGGAAGGCTGGTGGTGTACCGGGGCTGAAGCACCAATCATTCTGCTCAGAGTCGCTCTCAGAACAAGTTCTCTTTGATAGGTTTACCGCAAGCAGATTCTTCCATTGCGCAGTGGTGAGAGGAACTGGTGGCTTTGGGTGGTGGCAGATGAACCAGGCAGATGGTTTGCCCCATCTAAACAGAGCTGTTCATGTTCCTCACTTCCTCAAGAAGTGGGTGGATTTTGTGCATATCTCCCTTTTTCCTCTTAGGAGCTCTGTCTGCTGTGGCCTTTTATAAATATTATTGCACAAAACTCCCTAATTATCTCCCTGTGGAATGCAGCATGCTAGTGATCCCAAGAAGAAAACAAGGATACTAAAAACTGTAAACTTCTGTTGCCTAATTCGTCTGGGTTTGCAGAGGCTTTGCAAAAATCATAAGGGTTTTTTTTGTGTGTTTCCCCCCTGGAATTTTAAGTTCTTGTTCCCTCTTCCTCTTATCATTCTCCTTTCCTCATTTTACCCTGTTGTCTACTGAGACTTGCAGCAGCTCTCCAGGGTCTTAAATTTAGGTCTTTCACATCACCTCTTGCCTGGCCCTTTGAAGTGGAGATGCTGGAATTGAGCCTGGGACCTTCTGCATGCCAAGCAGGTACTCTGCCACTGAACCACAGCCCCTCCCTATGAAGCTGAGCATGCTGAGAGATGCTGATGTGACTACAGCTGCATCACAGTCTTAGCAGAGTTTGCATATTTTATGCAGATGTGTTTGTGGTCCAATCCCTTGTTCTTGGTGAAGACTGTAAATTCTATGGATTTCACACTCACAACACGACAATCACAGGTTTAACAATATGGGAAATCTCAGACCTTGGTATTCTGTTCTGTTTTATGATAGCTAGCTTTTGTTTCCTTTGGCTGTAAAGAGAGACTTAAATGTTTATTTAAAAAACGTATATGCTGCCTCTCTCTCTCGAGGTGCCTTATGTTGTAAAACTTGATGCAGTCATTAAAACAACATAAAAATGTTAAAGCTAACAAACCATTAGAAAACCCAGCCAGAGCATAAAAACAGCATTAAAACACCTAGCAGCCTGACATGATTTTCATAAAACAATCCTCAGGCTGGATGTTACTGGACAATATCTATTGAAATTTCACAAGCCAGGTGAGAGGCGGGGCTATGACTCAGTGGTAGAGCACCTGCTTGAGGTGTAGAAGGTCCCAGGTTCGATTCCCAGCATTTCCAGTCAAAAGTACCAGGCAGTAAATGAAAGACAAGCAGGGTATAAATAAATAGATAAATCTTGCAAGCGTGAATAGTTTGGCCTAGCTTTCAGCTGAACTGCTGGAAGTGTTTTTAAATGGGGCCAAGCAAACGAGTTGAATTTCAAGCTAGGTTTCTGGTGAAGCTTGGCTCTTGGCTCTGTTTGTGCTCTAGCTGTTAATGCAAAAGGTGCTTTTCAAAACAAACAGTAACACCGATCGCTATTTTCCTGAGCAATATTTTCCCCACCCCCGTTTCCATGTCTAGCTGAGCCGGGCTCTTGTTCCAACACGTCCTCGTTCTGGGGCCATTTGACTTAAATCTGATCGCATTATGCCTCTTACAACCTGTTACAGACACACGCATAAAGGGATTTGTTTCTCTCTTGCCTAATCTTGTCTGTACCTCAGCAAACTGTAAAATGTACTGCTTGGAGGGATGGTGGATTGTAATTGCATACTATTAGTCATGGCCATGGGGCAAGGGGAGAACCTTGGTTTTTTTTAAATTCCACCCCCCCACCCCCGGCTGGCTATAAAAATCACAGAAGGTGTGATGTCAATTTTAGGCACCAAGCTGAAGGGTTATTCTATGCAGAGAGATGGAAGTTAAAATACCCTTCTGTTCCTGACTGTAAATGGGCTGTTTTACTGCCCGTGGGGCAAGCCTTTGTTGTTTCTAGGCAAATGGCTGATTGGCCAACCCTACCTGCCTCTCCTTTTGCCTGCCAGCTTTCCCCGTGTCTGTCATCACTGTGCTTATGTAGCTACCTGTCTTGACATTGTGGAGGGAGGCAAGGAAGTCCTCTGGGACTGGCCTTTTGGGGAGGACTTGGCAGCAAAGGTCTGTGGCAGCACAGCATTTTCAAAACCTGATTCTTCTGATTCTGAGAGACTGATTTAAGGTAAGTTGACAGGATTGTATTCATGCACTACTCCGTATGAATTGTCTCTTTCTCTTTCTCTCTTGGCTGTCCTTCAAAAAAAAAAGGAAGGTAGCCAGTGTGGTGCTCCCTCTAAGATGTGGAGTCTTATGAGCAAAGATTCTCCTTTGTGAGCTGCTGGCATTAAAGTTGTGAGCGAGGGATTTGGCAGCTGCGTGAATTAGTTTGCTCCGGAACCATCCTTCCTGAGCTAAGACAAAAATGTGTGAGCCGGAGGCTAAAAAACGGTGAGCTAGCTCACACTAACTCAGCTTAGAGGGAGCACTGATTTAGTGTTAGAGTGCTGGATTTGGGTCTGGGAGATCTGAGTTCAAATTCTCACTCTGCCACGAAGCTTGGTGACTGAGCTTGGTCTAGTCACGTACCTTCAACCTTATCCTACCTCACAAGGCTGTGGGGATAAAATGGTGGAGGGAAGAATGGGGCCCATCGCCCTGAGCTCCTTAGATGAATGGGAGCATAAAATGCACCAAATAAGTGGGAATAAGGATGACCTTAGTTACACAGATTGTGTCTGGGAAACAGAATCTGAAGTGCAGAAACCCACTTGTTCAAATAGATAAAAACTTATATAGGTAGTTGTTTTGTTCTAGGCACATGGATGTGAAATCTCTTAGCCAAGTTAAGCTGGCACAGTGAAAACCAGAGTCCTGTGGCACCTTAAAGACTGGGTCCTAACCGGCTTTTCCATCTGCAAAAGAGGACCCCGGGGGGGGGCTATGCCAGAGAACATGGGGGCCACATGAAGAAGAAGAGATTGGATTTATACCCCGCCCTTCACTTGGAGTCTCAGAGTGGCTTACAAACTCCTTTCCCTCCCCTTCCCCACATCAGACACCCTGTGAGGTAGGTGGGGCTAAGAGAGCTCTGAGACAACTGCCCTTGAGAGAACAGCTGGTACAGAGCTATGGCTTGCCCAAGGTCATCCAGCAGGTGCAAGTGGAGGAGTGGGGAATCAAACCTGGTTCTCCCAGATCAGAGTCCGCTCACTTAACCACTACACCAAACTGGCTACAAAAAAGTCACGTCGGTTGGTGGCTACAATGAGGAGGAGAACTGGGTGAGACTGAGCAGAAGAACTGATGGAATCTAACTTTAAGCTTCTATGCGTGTGTCTGACAAGTAGACTCTGGGCCCCCGAAAGGTTTATACCACAATGCTGATTAATCTTCAATCAGTTTGGTGTAGTGGTTAAGGGTGCAGACTCTAATATGAGAGAACCGGGTTTGATTCTCCCCTCCTCTTCTTGCAGCTGCTGGATGACCCTGGGTCAGTCATCAGTTCTTTCAGAGCTGTTCTCTCAAGGGCAATTCTCGAAAGAGCTCTCTCAGCCCCACCTACCTCACAGGGTGTCTGTTGTAGGGAGGGGAAGGAAAAGCAGATTGTAAGCTTCTCTGAGACTCCTTCAGGTAGTGAAGGGGGGGGTATAAATCCAACCTCTTCTTTGTCATCTTCTTCTTCGTCTTCTGGCTACTGGATTTAGAAATACTAAAACTCCATTCTAGTAAGGGAGCCAGAAGTCAGATTTTGTGCATTGCATTTCCTGGTACTTTGTATTAAAGCACTGTACCATTTTAGGGGAAGTCTAGAGTGTCATTTTTTTGCCACTTTTGGAGGGCCTAAGTTAGATCTAAGTTAGCTGCTTGAAAAAAAAAAGAGATCCACTTGTGTCTTGTGCCTGTGGTTGTGAATTGTGTATGCTAAAGCCTGTTCCCATTAATGTATAATTGTCTAAGAAGCGTCCTGCCGGATTGCATTAAGGGTCCATTTAGCACAGCATCTTAAAAATACAGTATGTTCTGGATCATTATGCCTACTGATGCCAACAACCTTCTCTGTTAAGCATGGTTTTGATAGGAGTGGTGCTGCATTATCTAGAAAGTTAGGCAGGACCACAATTGGAGTGGGTGAATGCCACAGAGCTCTCCGGCAATCTGCAACAGAGTACGTACTTTCTTGCATTGCGTTTCTTCTTTCAGTTGTGGGGAAGACTCATGGCTCAGGGACAGAGCATCTGTTTTGCATGCAGAAGGTCCCAAGTTCAATCCCCAGCATCTCCCGTTAAAAGTGTTAGGTGACGTGAAAAACTTGAACCCCGCACAACTGTTGCCAGTCTGAGTGTAGACAATACTGGCCTTGAGAAACCAGTAGTCTGGTTTAGTGGAAGGTACCTTTACCTGCCCAGCAATGATATGTGATAAAGATAATGGTGATTGATATCAGACCCTGCTAGTTTTCTCAAAACTTTCTCCAGCGTAAGTGAGGAAAGAGGATGTTGTCGAAAGACAGAAAGTTCACTGGAGTCTTTTCCTTTTGGAAGATTTACAGCAGGTTAGAAATTGAATGCTGCCAAAGTGGGAATTCTTATTCCAGAATGATCGCCAAATAACTGGCCTTTTTATGGCTCTGGTTCTTAAAATAGCATGTTTCTCCTCTGCTGAGCTGACTTCAGAAAGCCAAAGATTGGCTTAGGTAATTGCAAAGAAATGTTGGTTCAAAAGAGAGAGCTGCAGCACACTGTCTTTGCTGGCAACGTGGTCAAAAAGTATATAGATCAGGGGTGGCCAAACTGTGGCTCGGGAGCCGCATGCGGCCCTTTCACACATATTGTGCAGCTCCCGGCAGGGTGGCTGGGGAAGCTAAATATCATCAGCAAACAAATATCATTGGGCAAATAAATACCATCATCAATATCTGCTTTTACCGCTTTTGTTATTATTTTTGGCAGTCTCATTTAATGTTAATAAAAAGCCAATCTGCATATTTCCCAGTAAAAACGTGTAATATTTGTTCATGTCTTGTGGCTCCCAAACATCTGAGGTTTATTCTATGTGGCTCTTACATTAAGCAAACCAACTATAATGCACTGTAGCACAATCTTGCAAGCAAGTCTGTGTAAGTTGCCAGGCCTCACCATGTATTAGAAACCTCAAGGAAAGTTGCTTGTCCACACAGAGAAGCACTGGCTATTTCAAGCTCAAATCAATCCGTTTCTCTGAAGTTTCTAAAGCCTGGTCACCAGAAGATGAGACAAACCAGCAGGAAACCTGTTAGCAGTACGACTGCCATGTTTCTTAAGCCTCTTGAGCAAACTAGCTAAATGGAGACCAGTCATTCTCTTTGGCTGGTTGAATCCAGTGGCATCTTCAGATACACTTCTATGGAAGTGTGCATGCACACGAAAGCACACGAAAGCCTTGAATAAAACTTTGTTGGTCTCAAAGGTGCTACTGGACTCGCAGTTTTGTTCTGCTGCTTCAGAGCAACATAGCTACCCACCTGAATCTATCATTGACTGGTTGTCACTTTTGACCCAGCTTTCACCCCCAGTGCAGCTAAATTTACTGTGACAGGAATGTCATTGGAGTCAGGAGGCAGCTTGTGGTTTTGGTGAGCCATACGTGGACTGTGACTGCCGCAAAACTCCAGGTATCAAGTTCATTTTCCCTCCTTCCCTCCTTCATTCTCTACTCACCTATGATTTGTCCCAGCTAGTGTATTTTATTTATATTTTTATTTTCTTTATTTATATCCCCATCTTTCTCACTGAGACTTAAGGAAGGGTAAGATAATGTAAAACAATACATTTAAATAGTAGGAGACATCTATCTATCTATCTATCTATCTATCTATCATCCACCCACCCACCCACCCTAATCTAATCCATCTAAATAAAGTTTATATCCCGCCCTCCCCGCCAATGGCGGGCTCAGGGTGGCTAACAACACAAAAGTAACACAAACAATGTCAATAAAACAAATAAACTTATACCACAAGATCAGCAGCTACAATTTATCTTCAGGGTGTATCAGGTCAGCACTCAGATGTAATCCCTATATGAGTGCAGATGTCCTTGCCGGCAGATGGAATTGGGCCAGAGCCAGAATGTAAGCATTAGGCGGCCCCTACTTGAAAGCCTGGTGGAAGAGCTCCATCTTACAGGCCCTGCGGAATTGTAACAGATCTCGCAGGGCCCTGATGTTCTCGGGGAGCTCATTCCACCAGTATGGGGCCGCCACTGAAAAAGCCCTGGCCCTTGTACTTGCCAGCCGCGCCTCCTTCGGCCCAGGCAGGACCAATCGGTTTTGGGATCCTGACCGAAGTGCTCGCTGGGGAACATCTAATAAGCAATGCAATGGGACTAGGATTACAAAAATTAAAAATAATGCAAAACAGTATCAGACATGGTACGTCGGACAATGCAAAAAAATGGAATGACAGAGAATCATAGAATTCTATGATTACAGGGATTAACCAACTATGCTCTGATTGGCTAATGGGGCCACGAGGGCTGACGAAAGGGAGATCCTGGGACAGTCTGGGGGACTAGATATTAAGACGGCAGTGATAACAGAGAAGACACAGGTCAAGGCCTTGGTGACTTCAGGCTAGGAGACCAAGGACTGTTCCAGTTGGAATGGACTCTCTTTCTTAAGATCAGACCCTTGGTCCATCCAAGTCGGTAATGTCTACTCAGACTGGCAGTGGCTCTCCAGGGTCTCAGGCAGAGGTCTTGGCATTTGATTTCTGATCTTTTTTTTTGGAACTGTTCAGGGTCTTTGTGTTTTGTATTTTACTTAAGTTTTCAGATGTTTTTATGTGCTGGCACGTCAATATCTTCACAGATCCATTTATTTTTGGCACTTGGGGCAAAAACGGTGTATATGTCTGACCTAGAATAAACGTCTGCTGCATCGTCCTATTCACAAATATGCAAGGGTTGATTCTGGTGTTTTGGTGTGCCTCTTGAAAAATGTAAGCTGATGGTGTTAAATCCTGGGTAGGAGAAAGCAAGGAATATACATTTTTAAACAAATAAAATGTTGCTATTTGAAAATATATATATTTTTTCTTCTTCTTTTTTAGAGTCCGGCTGTGTAAAAGATGATGCTCTTTACTGCTTAAGATGACCAGTTCTTCCCTGTGAATTGTAAGAGAATGTGGAGGGGCCCAAGTCTCTGCTGTCTCTTGGCAGCAGCACATCTTTATTTCCTGAGCTCAGTCCACAGTCAAGAGACAGGTTGGTGCCATTGGATACAACTTACTCTCTGTATTTGCAATTTTGATTTCCTGGCATGTTTTCTGGCTTAGTTTAGACACAACTGTGGCTTGATGCATGAATAGCAAGGTTAAAATGTTTTGTTTCGCTTCTGCGGCAAATCTTTTTGCGGTTATAACTGCACTGGCGATCTGTGGTTGGTGTTTGCCCTGGAAACCTGTTCTGTGTCTGCACATGATTGGATAGTGCACTGTTGGTGCTGTAGAAATAACTGGACAATCCTATCGCAAATGATTGCGACGATGCAACCATAGCGCACCTGTGTGTGGAATGCGGGCTCTGACTGCAAGAAACCGTATCATTTGCCACCGAAGAGGGGGAAAAACATCTGTTTCACCATGTGCAAAGTTGGTGGGAGATGTTAAATGCATGTTTTTTTTGCATTTAATGTACCCTATAATGTTTGCTTTGCTCATTGATGCAGAACATGTTGAACATGAACACCCAAAGACAAGGTGTGGTTTGGTTTTTGTTTTGAATGAAACATATGTGCCCTGAAGCCTTTAGGGAGATGTTGTAGGTACTGATACAATGAATAAAACATGCATTATTAATCTGATGCTGCTCTTCTTTAATTTGCTAATCTAGTAAATGCAGCTCAGTATCTACATGTGCATTTGAAACTTGACATTGGAACCAAGGAGAAGTATCTAAACTATCACTGGCTTAGCACCTAAAGCTTCTTACAGCAAAAGAATTCTTGTAAAAAATTTTATTAAAATATTTATACCCCATATTTTCCTGTGGTGCTTAAGGCTGTTTACAAACCCAAATGAGAAATATGCAAAGTATGATAAAACCCAGAAGAATCCCTCCATTGCAAACCATAGCAAACCAATTTGACTTGCAGTGCATCCTAAAACCTTCTATAGATGGTACCTACCTCCCCCCCCCCCCCCCCCACAAAAAACAACAACAACCAGGGAGGCTGTTCCACAGGATGGAAGCTTCCCAGGGAAAGCACAAGTTCCACGCTTGTGGAGGTCTAGTAGAAAGTACAAGAGGGAAGCAGTGAGGGTGTGGGTACCTGGTTGGCAGCAGGGCAGCAGCCTATCAATGGCAACCTGAGGACCATAGTTGGTACACTGAAGAGGCTGTCCTCCTTGGATTAATTCAAAGAAATGGAAAGGAGGGGAAACAGACTTCTCTCACTTGCATGTTGTGAGATTCCAGGAAATAATTCGGTCAGAGCTGGCTGAGTAAATTGATTTCACAGTGAATTATCTCTATGTACAGAAGACTGCAAGAATAGTGAAACGTGACCAGCTGTATAATTGGCAACATTCATAAAAGTTGCAGATTTTAGAGTCTCTAGATACAGATTTCGGCTGCCATACCTGAAATGTTTTGAGCAGCCTTTTCTACACAGTTGGGCTGGGATCTGGGTGACCCAGGTTTGAATCTTCAGTCTGCTGCTGGAGGTCACTGAGATGCTGTGAATCAAGCACTCTTTCAGTCTGACCATGTATTCACTTTGTATGTTTCAAATTGCTGTGTTTTAAATTTTGATTTCTAAGCTGCTGTGAGCCATGAGAAAAGGCAGGGTATAAATATTTAAATAAATAACTTTCATTTTAGCCTGATGGAAGGGAGAATGAGGCTATGTGGTGCTCTGGGTAGGAGATGGGATTGCCAGCTGGCCTCTTCACTCCAGCAAGAGCAAAAATGAGGGGCGGGGTGATGTCACAACACTCTAGGAGTTCCTCAATTTCTATGGTAAAACCATAGAGATGTGGGGAATTCATGGAGCACTGTGATGTTACTTCTGAGCATAACCTACAATGATGTCACAAGCTGCTGCCTAGCCCCCATTTTTGCTCAAGTTAGGGATGCCAGTCCCCAGGTGGCGGCAGGGATCCCCCAAGTTTGGGGGCTCCTGAAGCCCCACCCCCAAACCCTACCCCCAACAGCAGCCACCCATGGCCTCCCTCTCCCTCCCCTCCTGCCAGATTTAAAGGCCCCTCCAGCTGATCAGTGAGAGCATGGGGCCTGCCAGTCAGCTGGAGATTCCTTTAAATCTGGCAGGAGGGGAGGGAGAGAGGCGGCTGTTGGCTATGCACCTGTACTCCAAGTGGCAAATTTGCTGCTTGCAATTCAGGCACGTGGGACCCTGCCCCTCCAAAAGCATTTAAAGGGACCCTTTGAATGCTTTTGGAGGGGGGCAGGCAGGCACCTGAATTCCAAGTGGTGAATTCACCACTTGGGATTCAGGCATGTCCCCGATGTGATGGAAGTCCCCTGATGGGGAGGAGGCAGGATCTGGCAACCCTCCTTCCAGTTGGAGTGAAGAACAACAGTAGAAACTGGGGGCAGAAGATGACTTTTCACAGGGGGAAATTTGATAAGCCTGTTGGGGAGAAAAACAGCATATTAACATCCAATAAAAGCATGCCCCACCAGTCTTTGAGATGGGAGAAAGACCATACATGTCAGGAAAACAGTGGCCGGAGGGATGAGAGGACGTGTTAGCTAAGGAGGGAGGAGAGAGTAGATTTGAGGATGGGCAGAGGAGCGGAATGGCGTGACTGGGAGTAAGCTTACTGGGGGAACAAAGTGAGGGCAGTGGAGGAGGGGAAACGAGGCTAGCAGAGATGGCAGCATCAGCTCTGATACGCAGCAGTCTGCACCCCCATATACTGCCTGAAGAGCTTGCTTCTTTGTGGAGCTGGCTCTGTATTGAAGAGCCCTTTGTATGCATCTTTGGTATGTTTAGTTGAGTATCACAGTTGCCAGCGTGGCTGTGCCTCTAGTGGTTTTGAGGGCATCTGAATTCCAGGAGGGAAGGCCATTCAGTCCGTATTGGGGGGGGGGGGGGGGATCAGATTTCCTAGTTGAAAGCTGAGTAGGCCGCACCTTACGCATCAAAGTCCCGGTGGAGAAGCTGTATAACTGCTAGTGACTCATTGTGGTGCCAGGGATTATTCTTAAGATCCAGTGATGTGGTTAGCTGTAAATTAGAGGGAACATCTTACTTTCCCTTTAGCCACTTCCTTTGGGGACTTGGCAGTCTCTTTAATGACTATGATGAAAGCAGCAGTTTGTGAGCTTTTCGAAGTTGTTTCAAAGTATGTGATAAAGTTGTGTCCTGAAATTTATATGTTGTCTATGTTTTGTTTTCTGCTTTTCTTTGTCAAAGACCCTTGAGGTGGTTTAAAATGCACTTTAAAATAATATAAATTCCAGTATAAAACTTTAAAATTACCAGCAGTAAATAATAGCAGAGTCAACCAGCCGTTAAAACGAAAACCTATGAACTCAAAATGACATGACATGATAAAGATAAAAAAGACATACCAGCACCGAAAACAGCAATAAAATATTTTTTAGCAATAAAACATCAGTACTCCCAGTTGCAAAACAGACAAGGGAATTTAAAAAATAAAGGTGAGAAAGGTGTAAAAGAGGGCTTGTTAATGCAGACAATACGGTAGCACTGTACAAAATTCTTCACAAAGTTACTTGGATACATTATTAGGGGCCAGGGCTTTTTTGGTAGAAAAAGCCCAGCAGGAGGTCATAACAGGCCACACCCAACAACAGGAACTCATTAGCATATTAGGCCATGCCCCTGACAGTGCAGCTCCCTCCCAAGATCGGCTTCCCCAGGTGCCCCAGTTTAAACTGCCTTCCCTCCCTGGATCGGCTTGGCTTCCCCAGGCGCCCGCGGCTTGCAAGCCACCTGGGGAACCTGAGGGGGTGGGAGGCTGTAGGCGTGGCCAACTCAGAAGCCAACAAAAAGCGAAAAAGGGGGGAGAACTCAACCCAAAAAATAGCTGTAAACTGAGAGGGTCAAGCTAACAAAAGAATTATTATGAAAAATATAGATTAAATAATAAAATATAAATTTTATTAGGGTGTACACATAAATAGAACATAATAAAATTAAAAGAGGCAGTCCAAGTATCAGACATTTAAAACTTGGTTCATTAGGAACTGATTGCAATACATATCAAACTGGTGGATAAAACTTTTGACCTAAGGACTATACATGTTTCGGCGCCTGTGGGCCTTTCTCAGTGGTCAATATTCCTTATTATACAATGACACACATCCAAAAATACATGCATTTAGAATTTTGTATATACATATATAAATGAGACCAGGTGTTGCTTTCTTGAATGCTATGTATTTACTACAACTAGTAAAATGAGCCTGTGGTAGCTGTGCAAATTCTCCAAATTAATCTGGTATCAAATGCCCCATTCGTCAGGATGTGTGTCACTTCCATCAAGTGTAATAGTTAAGTCTGAATGCATGTATCCTTTATTTATATTTCTTTGCACAGGTTGGCATGTCTAAATCACTGAAATTGGTTTTATTACCTCTTTAAGTTTGGTTTTAGCCTTGGGTTCACCCCTTTTGAATTAAGAAATTTCATCTAACACAAGCAAGGAGTAGCTGCTGAAACTGCAACCTGTCCTTGTTTGTTTGTTGGAAAGAAAAAAAAATCGTTATGAAGGGTTGAGAGGCCAGAAGTCTTTCGCTCAACTGTTCTCCCTGGGCTGAAGTATGGATATCACATGGAGTGATCACCACAGAAACAGACGAAACCAGAACAAACAGGAGCGGAACCAGAGTACAAGAGAGATGCAAAATACAGAAACCCGCTGGCTGAAATCACTGAAAGTGAACAAAATGTGTATAAATTATTTACTATCAATATAAACTGGATGAAATGAAGGTTTTTTAAAGGCACCACTAATACAGAAAGATAAATTCACGGAAGTACAGAAAAAATAAAGTCCTCCCCAAAAATGCAATATGTCTCACTCCTGTAGTAAAATAATTTCATGGTCCAGCTTGACATGTAATCATCATGGAATGGACTCATATATTTCCAGGAGGATCCAAATAGTCTTGAAAGCCATTAGCAACTACGTGTAGTTCAGATGCAAGCTGCCGCGTTTCGAATATTTCTTTTTCCAAAAGCCAAAGGGCTATAGTGGGACCCAATCTCAGTAGTAATGTATACAGGAATCAGTTTACTCAGTCACAAAGAATCAGGGGTCTTTATTTTTTCTGTACTTCTGTGAATTTATCTTTCTGCATTGGTGGTGCCTTTAAAAAACCTTACTTTCATCCAGTTTATACTGATAGTAAATAATTTATATACATTTTGTTCACTTCAAGTGGTTTCAGCCAGTGGGTTTCTGTGTTTCGCATATCACATGGAGTAGCAAGAACATATCAGTGCAGCTGTCTTTGAGATGATAAGAGAAGAATATGCCTCTTTTAAAAACAAAACAGCTCCTCTCCTGGCTTTTCCTCAAGGATTGTTCAGCCTTTAAAAAGCCATGTCATTTCAGACTTTTTCCGCCCTCTGGAAAAGAAACTTGTTAATTTACTTCATTTATAACCGGCCTTTACCTGCAATAGGGACCCAGTGTGGTTTTTCACATTGTCCTCCCTTCTTCCATTTTGTCCTCACAACACCAGTCTTGCGCAGTAGGTTAGACTGAGGGTGTGTGACTGGTTCAAGATCACCCAGTGAGATTCCGTGACAGACGGAAACACTTTTATCTGCCTGTGGCCCCTCATGAGGCATCTGGAAGGCCCTGTATAATGGCTGCATTCAGTTACGCCACATGGGTTTAATAAGAGCTTATGAGATATGCAGGGCAGAACTGTTGATCTTTCTGTGTCTGGGATGCTGCTTTCCTTGTCATGGAGCAAGCAGTGTGGAGTCTGCTGCCACCACAGGGACAATCCTGAGTGGCTGCGACCACCTGTCACCTCCCCCCCCCCCCCCAAATTGGCATCATTGGATTGTCATGCAGTATGAGTCCTGTATGGGGTGAATGTGCTTATATCCTGCCTGTGTTAAAGCTAGGGCATGGCAACTGGTAAGAGATGGGCAGGAGGTGGCCACAATGCTCCCTCTAAGCTGTAAAGTCTTGGGAGCAGAAATTCTACTTTGTGAGCTACTGGCATTATAGTTGTGAGCAAAGCTCCCTCTAAGGTGTGGAGTCTTGGGAGCAGAAATTCTACTTTGTGAGCTACTGGCATTAAAGTTGCGATCGAGTGATTTGGCTACTGCATAAATTAGTTTGCTCTGGAGCCATCCTTCCTGAGCTGAGACAAAAATCTGCGAGCCGGAAGCTAAAAAACTGAGCTAGCTCACACTAACTCAGCTTAGAGGGAACATTGGTTGTGAGCAGATGATTTGGCTACTGCATAAATTAGTTTGCTTTGGAGCCATCCTTCCTGAGCTAAGACAAAAATGTGTGAGCCGGAAGCTAAAAAACTGAGCTAGCTCACACTAACTCAGCTTAGAGGGAACACTGGAGGCGGATATTTATTGCAGTGTGGGAGTAGCAGTCTTCATAGCTGCGTGATGACATCACTTCCAGCATGACTCAGAAATGCTGGTGTGGTGCTGGGATGATGCTGTAGCACTAACCCAAAAACTCTATGGCAACCATAGAGTTTGGGGCAAATGCTAGAGCGTCACCTTGGTGCCATGCCAGCGCTAACAGATCTCAGCAGAAGTGACATCATAGTGCAGTGATGATGATGGCTGCCCACCCCTTTGGCTGGCCTGGTTTCACCTGTCATCTCTTTGTCCAGGGTGGAAGCCAGAGAAGTTTCTGCTGAAGATCCCCCTGACAAAGCTTATTGTGAAATACATTGGGATCTAAAAGGTCAAATAAACTGCTCTCTCTTGCACCTTGTTCTTTGTTTTTCTCCTACCTATCAGTGCAGCTTTATTTTCTTCCCATCCTGCTTCTATCTGTCGACTAGCTGGCAGGCAGTGGCTGTAAGTGCCAGGAGTTTGCCTGCCATTACTGGCCACCCCACAAAACTAGTTAGAGCCCTTTCCAGTCATTACAGTCACATATACTAAAATCCTGGCAACTGCATGTATGGAGAGAGCATGCATACAGAGACTGAATATATGCTCATGGCCCCTTTCAGGTGAAATGGCAGACAGGCATAGTGAGAGGATAGTGTGTGTCGCTCGCTTTTCCCTATGAGCGGTAAAATAATAACAAATGAAAAGGTTCCCGTTCACTTAAAAGGTAAAACTGGAGCCAAATGCCTGGATAAACTGGGGGTGTAAATCATGTTCAGTCACACTGATGTTGAATGTAACGTAAATATTAACATTATTCAACTCTCGTTTTAAAAAACCACGTCCGTGCTGTGCATGGATTGTGCATGGATCGTGCATGGATCCACTGTAACTTGTGCACAGGGCTGTTGCAGCTGGCTAATTCTGATGGTGGGAATAGTTCAGGCTGTGCTTAAAAATGAAACTGATACCCTTTAGTCAGATAACAGACCACATGAAACAGGCAGGAAAACACTCCTACATATTAACAATTTTTATGGTGGTTTGTGGTTCAGTGGGTTTTTTTTTTTTTTTTGCTTCTTCTGTCACATAGCAAGACAACGGGTTTTCATATCAGCGCTGGATAGAGCTAGAATAGTCCTGATTATCTCTGTATCCCTAAATACTGTCAAGGTGGGGCAGGTCTTTTAATAGACGATTCTGTTCAATCGTAGTATACTCGAATATGGTCCTATTTTGTATTGTTAACAAAGTTAAACAAATAAATAAATAAATAGTCTAAAGTAACAGTGAATTTGGTGATCCCTTTTTCAGAAAGAAAGTATCATAATTTTGTTAGTGTCTGGTTTCCTGTGCGACAATTTCTGTCAGAAAAAGATATTCTACCTTCCGAACCCTGGTGTCGAGATATGCTTGTATTTTAAATGGTGAAAGCTATGTTGATGAATGTCAAGATTACAAAGATTTTGAGCTTACAAATTTTGACTATATATTGTATTAGGTTTTTAGTACTTACTGTGTTATTTTTATCTGATTTTTTGAGTTACTTCGTGTTCTTTTGAGTTGTCGTTTTTTATAATGTGAGTGTTGAATTTTTTTTTTAATTGAAGATTCTGAACCCAGATCTGAGGCAAGATTCTGCCATGTTCATATTTATGAGGTTAAGCCGATGTGATCCTATCCTGACAATGTACAAAGCTTTTGAATCATTCAGTCAATGAGGAACACACACACACACATTTCAACTGCACCACAGCTTCTGTAGAGGGCAGTTGCCAGAGCTGCAGCAAAAGTCTATACCACTGTACTGGTGAATTCCCTTGACTTTGCAGGCAAAACCATTGTTGCGAGGCAAGCCGTGATTGAATCAAATTGGTGATTTTTGGACTGAGTTGTTTTGCCAGTGCTGTCTTAAACATAGGGTGTTCTGGGCTTTCTTTGCCATCAAGTCACAGCTGACTTATAGCAACCTCACAGGGTTTTCAAGGCAAGAGATGTTCAGAGGTGGTTTGCCATTGCCTTTCTCTGCGTAGTGACCCTGGGCTTCCTTGGTGGTCTTTCATCCAAGTACTAAGCAGGGTTGACCCTGCTTAGCCTCCAAGATCTCATGAGATCAGGATAGTCTGGGCTATCCAGGTCAGGGTAAACAGAGTTACACCCTGCTAAGTCCATTGAAGTCACTGGGCTTAAGACGGTGTAACTTTCTGCTTAGGATTTCACTGATGAACTGTAACTTAGGCCGTTGATATGAGTAGCTCATTCTGTACAACCAAACTCAGTTATTTAGGATCTTGTCAATGGGTTTAGAAGTGAGTAACCCTCCATGGAGTTGCACAATAAAATTCTTGCTTGGGGAGCAAGCACACAGTGTTCTGAACTGGCATGTGAATTTCCCCTTGTTTTTCAGGATTCTCAAGACTGGTGGGGGGAGTAGGAGGGTGTGAATTCCACATTAATGGCACATAACCTCTGTCCCATCTTGGAACCAAGCCAGAGAAAAATATGCCTCAAACTACAAAATGCAGTTTGCATTGCTTCTGTGCTGGTCTACCTTTTGCAATTTCTCCCAAGGTATCCTGGGAAGTATGGTTGATTTCTCCCAAAGTAGCATAACAGCTTATTTCTTCTTCTTAGGGAAGACTGGGGATTGTCCTCCCAGGATTAACCTAAAATGACAGAATAGGCTAGTAAGCTAGTTTAATGTATGGTATAGATATGACTAGAACATTTCTGACAAATTGGAATATTTATGGCTAGGCCGCTAACCAGGTGCAAGAGTTCGTATTTCAACTGGCTAGGCGGGGTATAAATTGAAATAAATAAATAAATAAATAAATTTTTAAAAAGTGTACTTCAAATCCAGTTCCAGAATTTATTGCGATGGCAAAGGGATTATTAATATTCTTATGGGTTTGGGGGGGGGCAGGTTTCAAAGCAAGCTTAATGTTGTTGCTTAGCGATGTTACTTTTGCAATTCCAGATTCTTTACGTGAACCTCAGAAGCTGACGTGCGGCACACATGATTTACAATATGTTACCTGCTCTTGGACAGCAACGAGCCTTGGACTCAATTACACATTCTGTTACAGGTAGCAACTGAAGATTTCTTGGCACTTCCTGTGAAAGATGCCCCACTGCTTCTTTGTTGTATTGTTTTAATATTGTCCATTCCACACCAGCCTCTCTTTTTTGTCCCTGAGTTCTCATTGGAAAGAATTTATTCATGTTTATGGAAAGCTCTATACAGCTCTATTAATTTACTTACTTACATTATTTACATCTTGCTGAGGGTCAGTTAAAAAATTAGAAAAGTGCAATAAAAAACAAGCGTACGACACAGTCATAAACGAGGAAGGCATGAGTCAGTGTTTGGCTCTCATGGCCCTTTCTTATATGCCCAGGGAAGAATCCTAGAAGCACAGAGTTGGAAGGGGCCATACAGGCTATCTAGTCCAACCCCTTGCTCAATGCAGGATCAGCCTAGAGCATCCCTGACAAGGGTTTGTCCAGCCACTGCTTAAAGACTGCCAGTGAGAGGGAGCTCACCATCTCCTTAGGCAGCCGATTCCACTGTTGAACCATTCTTACTGTAAAAAAGTTTTTCCTAAGATCCAGCTGGTACCTTCCCACCTTTACTTTGAACCCATTATTGCGAGTCCTGTCCTTTAACAGGAACAGCTCCCTGCCCTCTAAGGGACAGCCCTTCAAATACTTAAAGAGAGCAATCATGTCCCCCCTCAACCACCTCTTCTCCAGATTGAACGTTCCCAAGTCCGTCAGCCTTTCCTCGAAGGGCATGATCTCCACGTCTCTGATTATATTTGTTGCTCTCCTCTGCACCCACTCCATTCTATCCACGTCCTTTTTGAAGTGAGGCCTCCAGGACTGCCAATTGCTACTTTGGGGTCAGGAAGGAATTTTCCTCCAGACTACATCGGCTCAGATATCCTGGAGTTTTGTTGTGCTCCTCTGGGCATAGAGCAGCAGTTGCTGGGGGAGTGGAGAGTAGTTGTGGATTTCCTGCATTGTGCAAGGGGTTGTACCAGATGACCCTTGGGCTCCCTTCCAGCTCTGTGTTTCTAATGCAAAAACCTGGATTTCACAAATTACTTAAAACATTTTTATGCCGTGTGAATGTTAAAACAGCATTTTAAGTAATATATAAAATAATCCAATCATCACATAAACACACAACACCAAAACCAGAAACGAGGGCCAATAGAAGACAATACAATAAAAACAGGGCAACACAATCATTGAACAGAGTAATCCACTACGTCCTGATCCGCTTTACAAAAATGCCCTCCTGAATAATTCTGTAGCTAAAGTTCTCTGAGTTACTGACAACAAAATACCAAATCAGAAAATATCAAATAAAGTGTATAACATCTCTAAAGACATCAATTAAAACCTATGTTTCTGTACTAAACAGGTCAGTGGGGCAGTAAAGACATTCTTTCTGTCCTTATGCATATTCTAGTTGGTCTCCCCCCTCCCCCAATTTGGTCCCAGTTTTTATGCTCCAACCATTGTCCCCACTGGCTTGTTATACTAAGGGACTGAATGGCATCTAAGCAGTGGGAGGGGTGTTCAGATAACCATGTCAATCAGTAGGGGAACTTCTGATTCTGGAGATCTGTGGAGGTCTTTGCAGTGTTACCAACTTGGCCGGTTCATATGAAACCTATTTCTCCTACATGAACCTGTCCAGTCTTTCAGGTCTGCTTTAGAGGAAGTTCTCTGGATGCTGCCAACTTCAGAAATTAGACAGGTGTTAATAGGAGGAAATGGCATTTCGTTGGTGGTGTCTTGTTTTTGGGAATACGTTTCCCAGGTGAACTTCAAAGCCAGCTGTAGCTGCAGCTGTTGTTACTAGAAGCTTGGAGGGGATGGGAAGAAAGAGAGGGATGTTCTTCTCTAATGTGTGTATAGAACCTGAGCCAGAGAAGAACCTGTGACAATAATGGTCACTAGGGTTTGGCACGAACCGCAAAACATGTAGTTTGGTTTGTGGTTTGTGGTTCGTGGTCGAACCATGAACCAAACCAGTTCATTCTCTGACAAATCGGTTCATGTGGCCCCCAGCAACCCTTGTTTAAAGAGAGCACAGTCCCTTTAAACTGACTTTTCAGAAAGCTGCAAAAACAGCTGAATGGCAGAAGTGCTCACAGCCACTCAGCTATTGCAGGCTTTTTTGTGCAGTCCTTTTAAAGTTTAAAGGGACTGCACAAGAAAGCCAGAAAATGGAGCAGCCTGTCCGGGGTTGGGGCTGCACACCATGTCATCAGGGGAAGCCCCCCCCATCTGTTACCTGGAGAGCCTGGATGCTCACCCACCCTCCCCCTGTTGCCTGAGGATGTCCCTGTCACCTGGACCTCCCAGCGGGAACTCACCCAGGAGCTCAGGGAGGAGGAGGAGAAGAAGAAGAAGAAGAAGAGATTGGATTTATACCCCGCCCTTCACTCACTTGGAGTCTCAGAGCGGCTTACAAACTCCTTTCCCTCCCCCTCCCCACAACAGACACCCTGTGAGGTAGGTGGGGCTGAGAGAGCTCTTTCCCAAGCTGTCCTTGAGGGAACAGCTGGTACAGAGCTATGGCTTGCCCAAGGTCATCCAGCCAGGTGCAAGTGGAGGAGTGGGGAATCAAACCCGGTTCTCCCAGATTAGAGTCTGTGCACTTAACCACGACACCAAACTGGCTTTCAGAAGCCATTGGAAGAGGAGAGGCCAGTGACAGAGACAGAGCACCCAGCTGAGGCAGTTGGCGGCAAGGTGGAAGAGATGGCCATGGCAAGCTGCACAGTGGCCGGGCCCATCTCAGGAACCCAGGGGGGAGGAGTTGGCCCTGGCAGGGAAGAGCGCTGCTCCAGCATGGGGACCAATTTGGGTTGGGCATGCTCTGGCAGTGGCACAGCAGAAAGCAGGATGGCCACAGGGATGCCCACATGGTCTCCTGGGCTGGAGCATCCTACTTCCCTGCCTGAGCCAACTCCCCTGCCCTGGGCTCCTGGGGTGGGCCCAGTCATTGTACTGCCACCACAGCCCTGCTGCCACTGGACAGCTCACCGTGGCCATCTCCTCCACCTTGCTGCTGACCACCTCTACTGGCCACCCCTTTGCTGCCCATGGCATGTCCTCCTCCACTGGCCTCTTCTCCACTACTGGCCTCCTGGGTGAGTTCCCACTAGGAGGTCCAGGTGTCACAGGCATCCCATGGTACTGAGGGGAGGGTGGGTGAGCTCCCAAACTCTCCTGGATTACCAGGTAACAGATTGGGGCATCCCCTGTTGAAGCTCTGACCCCAGACATTCTGCTCTCCATTTTCTGGCTTTCATGTGCAGTCCCTTCAAACTTTAAAAGTACTGCATAAGAAAGCCTGAAACAGCTGAGCAGCTGCAAGCCCTCCCAGCCTCTCAGCTGGTTTTGCAGCTTTCTGCAGGAGCAGAAAGCAGGAGTTTAAAGGGAGTCCCTTTAAATCCTGCTTTCTGTTCTGGCCATGAACTGGCACAAACCCCATGAACTGCCTTAAAAGTTCATGAAAGTTCATGACAGTAGACCCGTCACGAACTTTGGTTCTCTAACAGGGCAAAATTAATCACGAATTTTGCTTCATAGTTTGGTTCGTGCCCATTCCTAATGGTCACCATCATACGGACACTGAACCTTAAGAGCTGTATTTCTGTGCACTAGTAATACAAGTTTGGTTAACATCTTTGCTAAGAACGCAACTGCTTTTCTGCTATAATTGGTTCATAAAAAACACTTCAAAGGGCTTGATTAAAAAAACACTTCTAAGGGCTTTTTGGAAGTTCCTTTCTCCCATGATTTATTTGAAATAAGGCTAATTTTGTTTTCTGTTCATATTTTTTCCAGATCTTCCTCTCCTTCCTCTTCCCTGAATTGTGTAGAAACTCAAGATAACAGAGCACAGATGCCATGGTTCTCGTTTGGCTCTACTTCAATAGAGATAAAGGCCTTTAATTCATCTGCAGATCCAGTCTCTCAAAACACATTTCAGCTGAGTAATCAAAATATTCGTAAGTATATATTGAGAGTAGCCTTACTTCAATCTTGACTTTGCTTATTACCTGTTTGTTATCCTACATCTTGGCACTGAAGGAGCAGATGCAGTGATTTCCTACGGCGGGGTGTGTGTGACTTTAATGGGAGGCTTCCAGATGTTCTGGTAGCCAGCTCTGTCCTCCCCACCCCATTATAGTGTAACTCCACAAAGGAGAATCTGCAGGTTCCTTTCTCGTTTGCTCCAGATTGCCCACCGTCTTTCCACATCCTCCATTCCTTCTCCTGATGGCCAATGCCTCCGCTTCTTTTCTGCCAGCCACCACATTTTAGCACACGTTTCTCTTTGTCCGTTGCAGAGGTGATTTTCTGCTGTGGTGTGCATTTCTCTCATGTTAGGCCCCTTTGGTCTCCCTTTTTAAAAAAATCAGTCTTGTTCAAGCAGAATGTGACTGCAGTGGCAGAGGAAGCACCCTTCAACATGGAGGAAAGCCTCTGCAGTGGAGGACAAGAAGAGCATAAGGAATGAGGTCATAAGCTCCAAGCTGCAGTATTGTATGCTGATCCACTTATACACTGTCTTGCCTTGTATTTAAACATCTCTTGTTGTTGTTATTTCCTTCCTTATTTTCAACTTTCCGACAAGTGCACGAAGACTTAAGTGTTAAGCCAGCATGGTGTAGTAGTGGTTAGAGTGCTGGACTAGGAGCTGGGATGAAGAAGAGTTGGTTTTTATACCTCACTTTTCACTACCCGAAGGAGAGCGGCTTACAATCACCTTTCCCTTCCCCTCCCCACAACAGACACCCTGTGAGGTAGGCGGGGCAGAGAGAGCTCTCTCGAGAACTGTGACTGGCCCAAGGTCACCCAGCTGGCTTCATGTGGAGGAGGAATGGGGAATCAAACCCACCGCTGTTAACCATGACACCACACTGGCTCTCAATGTGGGAGACATTCCAGGTTCTGCTGTGGAAGCTTGCTGGGCGGCCTTGGGCCAGTCACACGCACACTCAGCCTGACCTGCCTCCCTGAGTTGCTGTTAGGATGAAATGGAGGAGAGGCGAACAAGATAATCAGCCTTGGCTCCCCATTGAGGAGAAAGATGGAGTATCAATGAAGTAAAAAACATATGTTGATCTTGTAAACTTCCAGGAATATTCATTGCGCATGTGTGTGTGTGTGTGAAATATTTAAAAATATAAATAAAGTACAAGAATAGGAGAACAGAGTAAAATCAGTTTTATATGGACAACCACATTATAAAAACATCTAAGCAGGGTGACCTTGGGTGCGTAGACTAGTCCTCCTTCCATCAGAGTTCCAGTCCTTGGAGCCTACCAGGAAACATTGCCTGATACTATTAGGGAGCAATCTTAAGCTGGCCTACTCATATGCTAGTCACATATGGTGTAGTGGTTAAGAGCAATGATGACTAAGAGCATGGTGTAATGGTTAAGAATGTGGTGTAGTGGTTAACAGAGGTGGACTTTAATATGGAGAACCAAGAACCTTATTCCTCTGCGTGAAGCCTGCTGGGTGACCTTGGGCCAGTCACGGATCTCTCAGAGCGCTCTCAGCCCTGCCTACCTCACAAGGTGTCTGTTGTGGGGAGAGGAAGGGAAGGTGATTGTAAGCCTCTCTGAGACTCCTTCAGGTAGAGAAAAGGAGGGTATAAAAACCAACTCTTCTTCTTCTGAGCTGGTGTGCTTGTAGGCAAGCCCCATGTTATTCTAGTGTCTCTCTTCCAGGAAAGTATTTTGGGGAGTGCAGCCTTTAGCAATTAGAAACAAAACCCTTTTTGTTTCCCTGGGCCTTGGGGGTATTTAAGTGAACTGTGTTTTTCTACCTGGTTTATGTGTATGTGTGGAGAGCAAATAATTCCATCTCCTTTTGAGCCTTTCATTGCATGGTCCATGAAAAGGGACAGCACGTTATATACTGTACGGATATTACTGTGCAATGTTTATTTGGGTCAGCGTTACAAGTTCTCCCTCAATAACTCTTTTTTTTACCATTTCTGATCTTGTATACCCAGAGCAGAAAGAAAGGGGGGTGACGCAGGAGAGAGACGATTTGTAATGTGTTTACATTTTATGGTGTATGACTTCACTCCATGGTGAGAAATGTGTGTGTCATATATATATCACCAGAGAGGAGAAATGCAGCTGGCTTTGTTGCTAGGAGCTTCTGTACAAGAAGTGTTTAGTTGGAGATCTTCAAAGGAGAGCGCTCTGTTTTGAGAGTTAGGGTGTTGGAAGTGAATTGTAAGTTAGCTACTGCCTTAGGATTTGGCCAGGTAGGAATTTTCCACAATAGTGTCACATCTTTTGTTGAACAATTTGGTCACTGGTTCTGACATCTGGAAGCTGCCCACATCTGAGTGATCATCAGGCACCCTCTAGCTAGCTCTGAAAGCATTCAGCATTGGAGGTTTTCAAAGTGTTGCTATAACTGTATGACTCACGCACTGTTTTCTGCCTCGAGGCATTCTGAGCAGGTGCATAAAATAGGCCGATATGTCATTGTTGGATACCCTCCGATCAAAGTTGAACACTTGCAACGTCTCATCGATTTCACACATGTCATTGGCTCACATCATATACGTCCTGGTCAATATCTGTTGTCCCTGTCTGTATAATTTTTTGCAAAGCCTGTTTCTGTATGGTTGTTCCCACCCAGGCAGGTAGAGGGACTCTTCATGATGCATAAAACAGGAGTCCAGTGGCATTTTAAAGACTAACAAAAATGTACACCAGCATGTGCTTTTCATGTGCCAGAGCTCGCTCACTTCATCAGAAGTATGGGTTGTACATTCATAAGAACAGACATATACTTTGTATTTTCTTTTGTATTGTCTAGAAATGTACGCCCTGGCCCATACAGCCCAGGCTAGCCCGAGTTTGTTAGATCTCTGAAGCTCAGCAGGGCTGGCCCTGGTTAATACTTGGTGGGAGTCCGGGGTTGCTGCAGAGAGACAGGCAGTGGCAAACTGCTTCTGTTTGTCTCTTGCCTTCAAACCCCCACAGGGTTGCCATAAGTCAGCTGCATCTGGATGACACATTACACCACCAGAAGTTTGCACCCCTGTGCGTTCGATTAAAATGAGCTCTTGGCTCACAAAAACTTGTTATGCTGCTGGATTCTAGTTGTATGGAAATCTGTAGCAGCAAAATGGCTGCCTATCTGGAATTCTCTTCATGCTGGGAGAGCAGTGGAAAAAGCTTTCCCTTATGTAGAAAAGTACGAACTTGTAATATCCGAATGGTGTGAATGTGAATATTCAGGGCAGAGTGATTCAGTGATTCTGTTGTCCGTAGCTAGAACTGATACCTGAAGGTTCTGAATCTGGTTTTCCCTTTTCTTCTTTTTCCTCCAAGCATATGTTCCCCTCACTCCACATATTCGTAACTTGACTGCTAACTCTTCGACCCGCACGTTGAATCTGGAGTGGAATGAAGGCAGCTCACCTCTCCCATTTGGCAGGAATGCTACCTGGGAAATTCGGATTTTGTATAAAGACCCCATGGAGACCATGGCAGTGGTGAGTTACCACTTCACCTTTCTGTTCCAGCCCTTGTTTACTTTTCCAACCCAAGCTTTGAATAAGATAGATAACTTTCTAAATATAAGAATGCCTTTGAAGATATGGGGTGAGAATCAGCCAGGTTTTTCATTCACTGTTCCCCATTTTTCTTTCCTTCAGCCCCTGTCCCACATGGCTTGTGTCAATGGTCCCCACCATACCTGATTTGGGTAGTCAGAGGGGGTCCCCTCTTTCCTTTAACACTTGTGGAAAACTTGGTAGGATCCAACTCACTGAATTAAAATTGTATCACTTGAATTGTTGTGTGTGGTGCTTGTATCCCCACCAAGGAGTTTAGGGTAAATGCAGAAAGTCAACAGTGCCATCCTAGGTTTTTTTGGCCACTGTGTGACAGAGTGTTGGACTGGATGGGCCACTGGCCTGATCCAACATTGGCTTCTCTATAGGTCCTTATGTTGTCTGCTTCTAGATCAGTTGAAGTCATTGGGCTTAGAATGGTGCAGCTCTGTTTAGAGTGGCATGGTTACTGCTATGTTCGTGCTCAGAAGATCCCTGAGAAGTGGTTTAGTCTGAGAGACAGAGCCTGGCCCCAGATCACCCAGTCTGCTGCTGCTTTTTATGGCTGAAAAGAGTCCAGCACTCTCCCCGTCCTCTACAAGACACTGTTTCTGTGCGGAGGAAGAGTTAAGAAGATGAGGGATAATATTGCAAGAAGTCCAGTCATGTATTGGCTTTGTCTGGGGATGGCCAGATGTCCTCCATTAGCAGAGAGTAAAATTTGTTCTTGTTGGAATTATCAGTGACAGATACAGGTTCAACTGCTAGATGCTTGTGAACAGCACTTGGGAGATTGCCCCATTTCCTGTCCCTATAGAGGGGGGGCATGCTTAGCAGATAGCCCTTGAGTATCTCACTGTACCCCCCAATATGGAAGATGCATCCTCAGAGCAGAGAAATCGAACCAAACTTTTCTGCTCAAGTGATTTTCGCTGAAAGAGGTGGCCAAACCACCTCTTGCCTTGAAAAACCCATACTCCTGGGGGATGCTGTGAGTCAGTTGCAACTTGACAGCACACAGTTATTATTTATATTTAATTACAAGATTTTGTAGTAAGATTAGGCTAGGCTTATAAACGATTCTTGGGAAGCATGAATAAAACCATGGTCAAATGTTATGAGGCAGCAGGAGATGACAAAAAAGCCAGCAGACAGCAATTGATGTAATCCCGGTGTAAACTTGAAGGTCAGTGGAGCCAAATGAGATCAGCAGGCTTGAGGGTGTTGTGAAGCCATCACTGTGCCAGTTCTCCACCTAGAAGAAGACAATACTAGATAGCCAACCTTTTTTGTTGTTGTTCCTCTGCATTGGCATCACCGTGGTGAGGGGACTGGGAATCTGGAGAAGCTATCAAAAACCAATGCCTAAGTTTCTAGAGAAGGAAGATTTACATTTGGATCTTAAAGAATGTGGGACAAGTTATGATATTTCTGCTTGTCTCTTTTTCGTTGGTACGACACAGCCTGGGTAGGTCAAATGTGGTTAGCAGGTTTGATTTATACTCTAGTGCGTGTTTTATCAAGCTGCTTTTAAAAAGAAGGATACTGCACTTTTAAAAAGGAGCAAGCGCGTTACCCAGTTGTAGAATATAAAAAGGCAACCGAGGGCAAAATGATAGCAGACCTGCACCCAGTGATAACGCCCGCAGTCCAGGAGAATGCATGCATTTGTTAGTCTTGCAAGACCAGGAGACCTCATTGTTGTTCTTGAACAACGAAGGCCCCCCGAAGTCTGAGCATTTAATTTTGAGGTTTTTTATAACTGTTCTGAAGTGTGTCCATCATTGTGGGTCAGATGCATCCTATGCGTGTGTAATTGGAAGTAAATTCTGCAGTCTTTTTTGGAGTGTTATTCCTACATAACAGAGTGCACGGAGCAGCATCCTTAGAGTGCAATCCTAAACCAGGCCCATAGCTACAGTGGGGCCTCTCGGGGCCGGGGCCACCCGACTTACCATCCAGGCCTCTCAACTTCCCATCCAGCTGGTTTATTTTATTTTTCTTGCGCACCACAGCTGCACTGTCGCCCTGCCCTGCCTACCAGCCATCATCCTCGCCTCTCTCTCATCACTTTTTTTTTTAAATTACTTTCTTGTTTTTCCTAACACAGCCTGTGTGGGTGCCCCCCAACTTATTTAAATGCCCCCCAAAGTAAAAAATCCTGGCTACAGCCCTGTCCTAAACTGAGTTACATCTTTCTAAGTCCCACACACATTTTCTGCGGTGGCTCTCGTGAACATATGAAGCTGCCTTATACGGAGTCAGACCCCCGGTCCATATTCAGTCTATTCAGACTGGCAGGAGCTCTCCAAGGTCTCAGGCTGAGGTCTTTCACATCACCCACCACTTGGTCTTTTTTTAACTGGAGATGCTGGGAATTGAACCTAGGGCCTTCTGTGTGCCAAGCAAGATGCCCTACCACTGAGCCACAGCCCCTCATATTATGGAGTGATCTACCTGAGCCTGTCAGGATGGCCCAAATGCTTTTATCCTTTCTCAGAATCTGTAAAACAGGAGAAGTTCAGGAGGGGACAGTCTCATAAAGAGATCAGAACTACAGTATAATAGATCAGCTCAGGAGGGTGCTTCTATAAACGAGAGTATTATAGTATATTGTAATATTTAGCATACCCATCACACCCTTCTTACTGCAGTTCAGTCCCTCCTGCCTATGTAACCGTGTCTTCTGTATAGGATGTCAAACTTCAGACAGTTTTGTTTTTTAGACAGTTTTTTTTGTTGGTTTAGGCTGTGATCACACACACTAAATAATCCACCTTCAATCCACTTTCAGTGTACTTTCCAACTGGATTTTACTGTGTGAACTGGCAAAATCCAGTTGGAAAGTGCATTGAAAGTGGATTATTTAGTGTGTGTGATCACAGCCTGTTTTCCAGTTTCTTCAGTCCTAACCCCACTGCATTGTTTTGTTCATCTGAAACCTTTGCTGTTCAGTTTTAGATTAACTTTGTAACCCACATCTTGCTAAGTGGTCGTTATCATATTTTGTAATCCACCTTTAGTCTATCAGAAAGGCACACTGTGAATAATAACGGTAAAAAAATAAACCTTGTTCAGGATGACACTACCACTGTATTGGAAAGTGTGACAGTTGCAGCCACAGCATACATAGGGTCATAGAGTTGGAAAGGACCTCCGGTGTCATCTAGTCCAACCCCCTGCACAATGCAGGAAATTCACAAATACACCCCCCACACACACACGCACACAGTGACCCCACTGAGCTGTCCTGGCATTTGAACACACAAGTATTTCCAGTGGCTGAATTACTTACCTATTTTGTAAATGAGCCTTTCAGAGAAAGCAGAAGGTAAACTGAAGCCCAGAGCTGGACCGATCAGTCCATGTTGTATGCAAAGAAGCAGGGCTATTTTTGGGCAGGAACGCACAGGAACGGAGTTCCGGCTGGCTTCTGAGTTGGCCACACCTACAGATTCCCCCCCCCCCGGGTTCCTCAGGTGCCTCGTAAGCTGCAGAGCACCTGAGGAAGCCAAGCCGGTCCAGGGAGTCAGTTTAAACCCGCAGCTGCGGGGCGCCTGGCGAAGCCAATCCAAAAACTGCCTTCTTTCCCTCGGGTCCCCCATGTGCCCTGCAAGCCGCAGGTCACCTGGGGAAGCCGATCCTGGGAGGGAGCTGCGCTGTCAGGGGTGTGGCCTAATATGCTAATGAGTTTCTGGTGTTGGGTGTGGCCTATTATGCTAATGAGTTCCTGCTGGGCTTTTTCTACAAAAAAAGCCTTCAAAGAAGTGCTCCCATACTTACCAAAGGCATTCTCATTCCATCACTGCTACACAGTTATAATTTATAGGAGGGTGTGATCCCCCCTCCCCAAGTCTTCCTTCTGCTGTATCAATAAGAAGCCGAAAAGTATGGCTTTTAATGAAGTTTTCTGTAACATCCCTTTTGCATTTTTAGGAAACCTATCATTCACAATTAACTGGTAGAAAAGATAACATCTTCCATTGGAGCTGGAAATCAGCCATACCTTTAGAGTGTACCTCTCATTATGTCCAGATTCGCTCTTACCATCACTTGGCAGAAGACTCTCCAGTGACCCTGTCATGGAGTGAGTGGAGTCCATTAGCCAAGATTCCAGGTAAGGTTGGATGCCGTTGTATGAAGGTTGCTGCAAAGTAGGTTTGCAGTTTGCATGTGTGATATATGGCAGAATGCAGCATGCTTGAGTCCTGTGCTTTGGAACCAGGCACTGTGAGAAACACCTAAATCAGGGTCGGCCAAACTTGCTTAATGTAAGAGCCACATAGTATAAACGTCAGATGTTTGGGAGATGCAAGACATGAACCAATATTACATATTTTTACTGGGAATTATGCAGATTGGCTTTTTATTAACATTAAATGAGACTGCCAAAAATAATAACAGAAGTGGTACAAGCAGACATTGATAATGATATTTATTTGTCCAATGATATTTGTTTGCTGATGATATTTAGCTTCCCCAGCCGCCCTGCCGGGAGCCACTCAATATGTGTGAAAGAGCTGCATGCAGCTCCCGAGCCACAGTTTGGCCACCCCTGCCCTAAATCATCACTGGCTTCGTGCCTGAGAGTGACAGAACAAAACATTTGCTTGCATAGCTATTGCTTCTCCATAGCGTTTGTTAAATTTTTCTATTTGTTCAAATTCTGGGAGATTTGGTACCAGTGAGCCTCTTTTCACTTGCTTGCTATTAGAGATGCCACAGACCTCAACAACGATGCACTTAAAAGTCAAAATTCCTCTGAGCGAATTTTTCTCTTGAGACACTCCCCCCAAGATGTTTCTAATTTAAAAGGAGATGTTACTTGGGGTTCTTGTTGATCTTGGGTATGCACGGTCAGTGGTGTTCATTTCACCAGTCACCTGGTCGATAGCCAGTGTGGTGCATGTTTTGAACTTGTTGGATTGTTGGTGAAGTTGCATATGCCCGAAAGTATGGGTAGGGCACGGTCCTTAAACATGCACTACCACAAATTATGCAGTCAAGTTTCCCGCATTTGGGGAAATCGCAGGGGTCAGCACACCCGGAGTGCAATGGATGAGCCTCACCCTGGGAAAACCACCTTCGTGATCATGGTGTCTCCCCTGTCAGGTAAGTATAGCTTAAACAATTGCAAATGCACATAGTCTACTGGAAAAATAAAACCTTTATTTTGACTGGCTCTGTTTGTACATGCTTGCCTTAAATAGTGCAGTTCCTTCCACCCGTATTTCCATTTTTCTCACACTCTGTTTCTAGTAATCATCCCCCCACTGAATATACGTATGCATCCATGTTTCATCTCCCCTACCCCACTGCATTCAATATATTTGGAGACAAGAAATGTATTAATTTATCTATATCGAGATTTATTTAGAAATGGAGCTGCAATTTAAAACGTGCGGCACAATAAGCAATAAGGGAATCTCTTCTGTTTTGTTGGTTTGCATATTCGGTTACATTTTTGTCACCTCTTTCAGTTTCTTCACTTTTCACAGCGTTGTAGATACATTTGCTTTCTGTATGGTTTTTATATGCATTTTAAGTGATGTTTATATATACTGAATGTGCCGTTTGTGTTTTATAATGTACCATGCGGCTTTGCTCATGCACACATAATATGGAGAAATGTGTACAGTTCAGGGGGGGAAATTACTGGGAGAAAATGGGGAAAGTGGCAAAAATGAATAGTTGGGTTTGATTTTGCAAGGGAGAAGGGAAATTCAAATGGAGCTTTTCGGGTGGAGGCAAAAGGAATGGGAAATTCAACTTCATACATAGGCGTGATAGATATAAAATAAAATTGTCTAATATTGTTTAGCTGAGAGAAGAGAGGGAAATGGAAAACTACCTTAAGTTAGAAGTGGTCTTTTTTCTCTTCGTAAGTTGCAGGGACAAAGATGGGTGGTAATGTGCAGCCCTAATTCTTACCCAGTTTCCTTTCCATTTGGGATTTGCTTAAGAATCATTCCTGGCATACTGTGTCGAGATGAAATGTACAGCTGTTCAACAGGGTAACTGAGGGAATAATCATAAACTGTGGATGTTTCCCTTCTTCCCCCCCCCCCCCAACCCCGACCCTTTCCCTTGTTCATTGCAGGGCAAGATACCGGGAAGATAAGTGAGGTTAAATTGTTTCCTGTAGAGGACGTGGTGCAAGTAGGTTCCAACTTGACTTTCTGCTGCGTGTGGAAGACAGGACATCGTTTAACCACCTTCGAGTATGGCTCCTACCCACCCATCCAGACCCCACCTATCCGTCTCTCCAACTGGAGTAGTATGATCTATGTGCCAAATGTTAAAAAAAGCAACGTGTCTGGGACAAATGTGTGGTGTCAAACAGATCACTACGATTTTAATGGAGGTGTTGTCTTTATAGGCTGTAAGTATGCGGCTGGGCAAATGCTTTCATCTCAGTTCTTTGCCTTGATGGAATGTAAATGATTGGATTGTTTCTTCTTTGATATGGAAATGGGACTTCTTTTTTTTAGCTTAAACCCTGATTTCTCCCCCCCCCCCCAAGGATATGTTGAGCATTTAATATAGGAAAGCCTGCAGTCATACTGTATATAGACTGCCATGTTGGTGTGCCCCCACCCATATACGATAGCCAAGGCCAGGCAGTGGGATATCTCTGTCCATTTCAGGGTTCTTTGTTGCTCTCCTGATTGCATTCCTGATTTGGTAACCCTGTTACTATTCATGGCCCAGGGGGTGGGGGGAGTAGTATGCCCATCGATCTCATCAGATCTCAGAAGCTAAGCAGAGACAGCCCTGGTCAGTATTTGGATGGGAGACCACCAAGGAAGTCCAGGTTTGCTATGCAGAGGCAGGGAATGGTAAGCCACCTCTGAATGTCTCTTGCTTTTGGGAACCCTACATGGTCACCATCAGTTGGCTGTGAGTGACTTGACAACATTTTTTACCCCCACCACACTGAAATGGAATGTCTTATATTACTGGCCTGAAAGCATTACTGTCTCTGTGACTTGAGGTTTGATGTGTATGATAGTACCTGAGCTGGCCTTGGATGAGAGGGTATGGTAGAAATAATAATAGTAATAATAATAATAATAATAATAATAATTTTTCTTTTTTCTTGCTGCTGCAGACCCCCCTGATACTCCACAGAACCTAAACTGTGAAACATCAAATTTAAAGGAAATCACTTGTGAATGGAAAGGGGGAAGACAGACTAATTTGTATAGCGCAGAGCGAAGAACAAACTATACTTTGTTCGAAAGGTAATCAAAATTGTTTAATATGAATTGTTAGATTCGCTGATGCAACGTAATTTTAATATGAATTATAAGATGTTCATAGGATATCATTACAATTTTAGTTTGAATTTTAAGATGTAATATAATTTGACGTAATATAACTTCAGTATCACATCAGATGATCTTGGCTAGTGCTCTCTGATGTCTCTGCAAAGCCTTGAGGAGGGGGAGGAGAACTTGGCTGGATGGCTCACTGGAAGACCAGAGGATGTGGATTCAGTGAAATAAGTGCTCCCGGGAAGGGCGCTGTGTCAGAACAGTCTTCATGTTTAAATTGCTGCTATTTATTTGCAAAATATGATCTGTGCAGCTTTGAAAAACCTTTGGAACATGCCTTTTCCTTGCTTTGAAAAAATCCTTGAAACACGGACCGATTTCCCACAAGCAGCTGTGCCGCCGTCGCTCTTCCATTTGCCCTGGTTGTATTGGTCAATTTCACACTATTAGCTGCGTGGCCGCATTTTGATCTGCAGCTCCCTCCAATTTCCCGTGTCTTCTCGATCCTTGTTTTTTGAGATTGAGAAGATGCTTGTGGGAAATCAGTCACAGCTTTTATGCTGGCTTCTGTGTCAGCAGGACTTAATGTTCCTTTAATTCGGATACACTAATGAGCAGTGAAATGTTTTCCTCCCTAAGAAGACTCTTCCGGTTTGATGAACTCTCTGCACATAAGGGCTAAGTTCTTACTGTTGAATCCTTTAAAGGTTTTTGAACTTTATACATGAAGAAACAAAGATCGTAACTTTTCCACGCAATTCTATTATAATTCTATTATAATATTTCACATGTTATATGTAATGCACTGTTCATTTCAATATAAAATGAATTTGTAAGAATTGTTAATTAGTAAGGTTATCATGGTTTTTCTCTTTTGGCAAACTGGTGTATGGGCTGAAATCAGGGAACCCAGCTGTAAACATGAAATCTAGACCCCAGTTCTGGTGGTTTTCTGTTGTTCATGGGGCTGAATATTTCATGTATTCAGGTGTCCACTGGTAAATATTTGGCAAGAAGAATGGGTGAGCTTGGGGTGGAGAAACCGGGCTACACTAAGATAGGTACTGACCCATAAAGAGTTAGTTGCTCTTAAAACTGTTGGCACAGTTTTCAATCCCATGCAAAGTTACCCCAGTCTGAGCCCACTGATTTCAGCCAGCCTAAGCTGGAGTAACTCTATATAGGATTGCACTATGAGTTGCAACTAGATCGATGCTAAACATTTCCCACTTCTTAATTTCTGGTCAAACTAATGAGTTTGTTGGAGTAATACCTTCTCCCCCCCACCAATAGGCTGTTCAGATATTCGCCTTAAAAAAAAAACTTTGTACAATAGGTTGACTCTTTTCTTAGCACCGCCCTCCCCACTGTAGTCTCTGTTTCTTCCTAGTCACATGGCTGATCCTAGCAAATCAGGGATGACTTAGTAAACAGCATGATGCCATGACATTGCAGGGTCAATCAAATTTAGCTCCATGATAATGCCATTGAGGGCTGCTGAGAATGAAGGCAAAGGAGGAGGACTGAAGTAAGCATTTTCCAAATCATGCCACAAAGTTGCTGAAAAGGAAGCTCCTGCCACTAGGCAATGCTAAAACTGATTGAGTAAAAACAGTGAGACAGCTCTCATTGCCTCCGAGGTCTCATCAATCACGTGGGGACATAAGTGGTGTAGTTCTTAGGGTGTGGGGATCTGGAAGACCCAGGTATGAATCCCCACTCTGCCATGGAAACTTGCTGGATGACCTTGGACCAGTCACATGCACACTAACTTAACCCACCTCACAGGGTTGTTGTGAGACTAAAAGGGAGGCGAGAAGGAGGAGGATGTGAGCTGCTTTGGGTCCCCTACCAAGGAGAAAGGCAGGGTAAAAATGAAGTAAGTAAATAAAATTAGCCTTCTCTGGATTGGGGCCATTGGCTTGCATGGAAAGTGTGAAGAATAGAGGAGGGGAAAACAAGAAAGGAAGTAAAGGACTGCACATTTTCCTGGCTTTCCCTTTCCCCCAGCAGTTTTTCCCCAGCTCAAGGAAGGTTTCTTCCTAGAGTTGCGGAACCTGCATGGTGTCATAGTCATGTGGATCAGGAACTGCAGTGGAAGGGAGAACATGGAGAAAGGCAGGAGAGAGGACCCGTGTGGCTTTTACCCTGCTTGGGTCCTGCAGCCCCAGGAATAAACTATCCTGGGCTGAGAAAGGACTGCTGGAGAAGGGGAAAAGCTGGGAAGATTGGCAGCCATCACTGTTGTCTTTTAACAGGATATGAGATCCTATTAACTATACCTTTATAATGAACGCATGCTAATTTTCTTTAATCCATTTCTGATATATTCTAATTATGTTGCCCTTTGAGTGGATAATAGACAGTTGATACCAAATGCATCGTTGGGAACTGAATATTAATTCTTGCCTTCTTGTTTTTAAATTTTGCAGTATATCTGGGAAGAATGTTACATATAATGGAAAAGAAAATCCTGAATACTACCGCTGTAATTTTCCAGTTCTTGATGGTCAGAGAATGTATAACTTCACAGCCCGTGGTTCCAATCCCCTTGGTCAAAAGGAATCCTCTATTTTAATTGATATAAATTACAGAGGTAATGTTTTTTTTGTAGTCAGCACCCAAAAATTAGTCCATTTTGGGTGCACACAAGAAGAAATGTTCATTCAGAAACCAGTTTTTCCCCATCCAAACCTCTATGAAATGTTTTAAAAAATAAGCACACCATTTATATCTTTAGGCTTTCTCTGCAGTCTTCCCCCCCCCCCCCATGACTAATATAAACTCGTTCCAGTTTCTAATTCATTAGACAGTGGTATCATATCCAAAGTTGTGCTTCTTTACATTTGAACTTAGTGTAGCAATATACCAGGGACAAAACTTGAGGCACCTGGTAGTCCCCGACCCAACAAGATGTCCATCTAGCCCCAACTTGGTGGAATAAGTTCCTGGTAGAGATCAGGGTCCTGGCAATCTTTTACATTTCTGCCAGGCCTGCGAAATGAAACTTTTCCACCAGACATTTATTTATTTATTCATTCATTCATTCATTCATTCATTCCACTTATATCCCGCCTTGCCAGTTTTTCACTGGCTTTTAATTGAGGCAGCGGACATCTCATAATATCGGGCCCCTCCTGCTCATACTGCTGGATTAAGCTGCTCATATTGCTGTACTGAGCCATTTCTTACAACATTTATTTATTTATTTATTTTTGGGATTTCTATCCCACCCTCCCCGCCTCACGGCTGGAACATGGGAACCCCACGCAGAGCCAGGATATATATAAAAAAATTAAAAACACCATCTTGTGCTGTGTTTTTATGGTATTAGTATGATGTTTTAATATTTTAAAGGCCAGGGACCTATCTACCTAAGGGACCGCCTCTCCTCGTATGTACCCCAGCGAGCACTACGACTGGGTTCCCAGAACTGCCTGGTTTTTCCAGGGCCTAAGGAGGCTCGATTGGCGACAACGAGGGCCAGGGTTTTTCAGTGGCAGCCCCGCACTGGTGGAACGAGCTCCCAGACAACATCAGGGCCCTGAGGGACGTTTTACAGTTCCGCAGGGCCTGTAAGACGGAGCTCTTCCACCAGGCTTACAAGTAGGGGCCGCCTGGATTTTACAGCCCTGGCTCGACCATATAAGACCGCCAATTTAGGACCATCTGCACCACAAACCGCTAGTTCAGAAGCTGGAAGAAGCCTTTTGACACCACCCAGATATGGACATTGCAGCTCGCCATCTTGTATTGTATTTTAAAGTTGTACTGTATATTTTTATCTTATTGGTTGTTTTATGGAATATATTGTACAGAAATCGTGTTGTTCACCGCCATGAGCCTGCCAAATGGCAGGGAGGGTGGGATAGAAATCTAAATAATAAATAAATAAATAAAGCTGGTATTGTTTATATTTTATGACCCTGCTTGCAGGGAGGGCAGGATCAAAATCTAATAAATCAATTTACTTATACTCTGACACAGAACCTGTTATTTTTCTTCAGTTTTACCAAAAACGGTGTTTTCCGTAAGATCAATCTGACGCCTATGTAACAAATAAGCTTGGGTGTGTGGCGTGGTCCAGCCCTGGTGACAGATGAAGACTTTGAGGAGGCAGCTGTATGTCAGGAGTCAGATGTCGCAGGAGGAAGTCCTAGTTGGCCCTCTTCAGCAAGTGTCCCCAGAGTTAGGTCAAATTTACATCTGACTTTCCCGCTAGAATCATTCTAGTTTAAAAAAAAACCCCGTCTATACCTATTTCTGGTTTCAAACCATACTTGTTCTAGTTTATAAATTATTGTTTACATTCATTAATTGCCCTCCTGTGGTCAAGCTAGCATTATACTGCTTTAAACAAATCCTGTTGCTTAGTGGTCTTCAGACCCCCTGGAGTGAAATTTGAAACCAGTGTGAAATGAGCTTGGGAAAACTACTTCAGAGGGGAGGTGTAAACTGGGCCTAAGAGGAAGGCAGCAGATTGGAGAGCTATTAAATCTGCCACATTTGTTAAACTGGCCCTTTTGCCCCCAGCTCCCAAAGGCAGAGGGATTATTGTCAGCTGTATTTCCTCCTCTGATCCACTGATCTTTTCCTCCCTCTAGTTTGTCCGCAGACCCCTACAGCATTAACCGTGATTAATGGTAGCGCAGCTCGCCTCACTCTGTCCTGGCATCTCTCTGGCAATTTGACAGCAATTATGCTTCGGTGTCTGGTTCGAATTAACAGTAGCGGGGCTGTAGAAGTTTTGGTAGGTACCTTTTGCTTTGGATTTTGTGTGTTGGTGTGTGTGATTAGCCACCTGCCTCCTGTTTCAAACACCAGGAGGTTGATCTTCCCAGCTTTTTAGTAGCCTTATCTGTTTTATGGATAGATTTTATACTGTCTAATGGCTTGTGTACTTCAATGGCTTGGTTTTTTTTATACTGAGATTTTTCATTGTAAACTGCCTCTAGCAGGACTCTGAAGAGGGCAGCATAGAAATATCTGAAATAAATAAATAACAAAAGCTGTGTAATACCTTTATATTAGGACCAACCAAAATGGCATGATACAGTGTGCAAGCTTTGGAGGTCTCCAGAGCTCTTTATCAAGCTGAGTGTCCCTCCCTCAAAAACCCCTATAAAGTGGGGGGTAGGTGTTAAGCTCAACATTTTACAGGTGATGCTGTGACAAGATAAGGTCTTAAGATCAGGGGTCCGTTGGGGCTGGAGCGAGGTGGAGCGAAGCTCCGCCAGTTTAGGACTGGTCAGTAGGGCAGCCATGGGCTGAATCAGATTCTCTAATCTGATTCAGCTCGCCGCCGAATTGCCGCCAAAATTCGGCAGCAACTTTAAAAGCCACTGGAGGGGAGGGGGTTTGAGGGAGAGGCGCCAAACTTGCAGGGTAGCTGCTGGGGCCTCTCCTCGAAATACCCACCATGTTTCAAGAAGATTGGACCAGGGGGTCCAATTCTACAGGCCCCCAAACAGGTTGCCCCCATTCCCTCCATTGTTCTCTATGGTAGGAAAAAAGTTAACTTTTTTTCCCACCATAGAGAACAATGGAGGAAATGGGACAATCTGTTTGGGGGCCTGTAGAATTGGACCCCGTGGTCCAATCTTCTTGAAACTTGGTGGGTATTTCGAGGAGAGGCCCCAGCAGCTACCCTGCAAGTTTGGAGCCTCTCCCTCAAACCCCCTTTTCTCCAGCCCCTCATATACCCTATGAGTTTTTGCCATTGATTTCAATGGCCCATAGGATATAATGGGGCTGAAACTGACATTCCCTTTCTGACACACTTCTGGTGATGTCAGGGGACGTGGCATATGCTAATGAGTTATGCTAATGAGTTATGCTAATGAGCTCCTGCACCTCTTTTTCTACGAAAGGACCCCTGCTTAAGATCATGATCTGAGACATCTTTTCTTCCCCACCCTTTAAATTTTTGGTTAATATCCAGCCCAATGAAGAGTTCTAGAGCTTGAACACTTAGACACTGTGCTGTGTCTTTTTGGTAGCCCTACTATTATTTATCTATTTAATAATTAGTTATATTAGACTTATTAGGCCACCCTTCCCTGCGAGGAGGGCTCAGGATGGCTTACATCAATAAAAATACAATAATACTAGACTTATAACAAGATTAAAATTCAACAACCACAGTAAAACAGTACAATCCAAGATGGAGATAAATTTCCAGTACCCGCTTGCCTCCTAGGTTAAGTAAAATGCAGAGCAGTGGGAGCAGGGCGATGTAAGAGTGCCAGGTCATCACTGTCCTCAGCCAAATGCCTGGCAGAACATCCCTGCCTTGTAAGCCCTACGGAATGGTAACAGATCCCATAGGGCACAGGTGTCCTCAGGCAGAGAGTTCCACCAGGGTAGGGGCCAGGACTGAAAAGGCCCTGATACTGGTTGAGGACAGCCAGATGTCTCTCGGGCTGGGAACTACCAGGAGTTTCTTATTTCCAGATTGTAATGGTCTTCCCAGGACATATTGAGAGAGTCCCGAAGATATGTGGGTCCCTGACTGCTAAGGGCCTTGAAGGTCAAAACCAGAACCTTGCTAAAATGCTAAGAAGCATTTTGTTCTTGTGCTTGGATTTTTGCTTCGTTGATTGTCAGGTGGGAATGACTGACTGAATTGGCCCTGCCTGTGTAGCTCTGCCATTCAGTACATACATTTGCAACTCTATGAGTATCACCTCGAGGAAGTAGCTCCTGCACTGCCAAGCCGTGTGTGAAAGGACTCTTCTGAATGTAAGCTCTTTGGGGTTGGAAAGGCAAGGGGTGCTTTTGGTCCTGCCATCCTGTAAAACACCCATGTACATTGTTAAAGGTAAAGGTTTCCCTTGCTCAGAAGCCAGTTGAATCCGACTCTAGGGGGTGGTGCTCATCTCCGTTTCCAAGCTGAAGAGCCAGTGCTGTCCAAAGGGCTGTTCTCCGTGGTCATGTGGCCGGCGTGACTAGACGCCATGGCGCATGGGACGCTGTTACCTTCCCACCAAAGCAGTACCTATTTATCTACTTGCAATTTCTTGCTCTCTCGACTTGCTAGTTTGGCAGGAGCTGGGGCCAGAGATGGGAGCCCACTCCTTCATGTGGCACTCGGGTCTCGAACTGCCCAGCTACCAACCTTCTGGTCTGCAACTCAGCATCTTAACCTCTGAGCCACCGTGGCCCCTTCTATACACTGTTAGTACTGTGCAAATATATGATACCAGCAGTTCTATTCCTAGCAATCCAGCACTGCCACTGGAGATTATTTTTGTTGTTGTTTATATACATTTTATTTCAGTTTACTGACATACAAAACATACAAAAATGTTTTTTTTAAAAAATTGCAGGATGTTCAGCTGAATGGTACCGAAAATTCGGATTACTCTGTCTCTGTGGAGAAATTGCGTCCCTACACAAAGTACGCTTTCCAAGTTCGTTGCTCAGCTGCTGAGCCCTTCTTCTGGAAGTGGAGCAAATGGAGTGAGACTAAACACCACACGACTCTGGAAGCCCGTAAGTTTAATGGGATATTTTTCAAATCCAGGCATGGAAAAGTCGGGGCTGAGCCAGGAAACACAAGTAGTGTAATTTGAAGGCAATTTAAGCATTCCTGCTTAGGGAAAACTCAGTTCAGAGCAGTGTGTGGATTTGCAGATTATAAACCTTCCTCTCAAATTTTGAAATACTTGAATTTTGATCTTCTTTGTGTCCATTTTGAAATTTCAGTGTCTGAAACTGCAACTGCAGTTACCCTACAGTGATGGCACTTTATGTCCTGAAATCAATTTACGGGGTGTGTGTGTGTGGGGGGGGGGGAGTGGCCCTTCCACCTGCCTATATGATCCTTGACTCCAGCGCATAGGCTAGGAATGTCCTGCTCATGGGGATGGAACCTATGCTCATACACTTCACAGTGAGTGTCCATAGGCCACAGGATGGAGGTGGGTTTGGCACATTTGTGTCTGCTCTCCCTCTGCAGGGATTTCAACAAATCAAGTCATTAGTGGATTCTAAGACTTGGAATGAAGCAGCCCATTTGGAGTTTTAATCATGGATGACGTACATAAAGCTTGTAGTGCTGAAAATCAGATTCTTCCCTAAAATCGTTAATCTGGCATTTTAAAATTGAAAATGTGTTCTGTTTTAAATGTTTTAATATTTGAAAAAAGATCTCCTTTTAACGAAATGGGAGCCTACTGGTATTTTAAAATCATTCACGATTTGTTAAGGGCATAATGGACATCTGTTCCCTCATTTATATCACACGGTACAGACTGAAATCAATACGCATCATGTTGTGAGAGTTCTGCGCAAAGTAGTCAAGGATCAGATCTTGGTTGGTAATCCAAAATTCTTTATTTCCAATCTCTACATTAGTACAGCTTCTCGGATTATTGTCAGAGATGAGACAGATAATACAGGCAGGTCTATTATACCATTCCAAGGAGTTTGAATTACCCATAGGTAGCCAATCACTATAGGGGAAAATTGGCGGGCAAAACAGGATCCTGACCGTTTGGTTCTCACAGGAAAGAAAGTGAGGTGTCAAGCTGTAAATTCCCTTCCCAAAACCAGACCCCTCAGATGTTACCAGTTCACATAACAATCAATGGCCTCAAGGCTTTTGCATGTGATAAGGGATGAGATGCATCCTCCCTTGAAGTCCCAGCCGGGGCCGCTGGAATGTAGAGGCCGCGGTGTGAGAGGCCCTTTGTTCCCACACACTGCAGGTGTCACCCTCCCGCCTTAGCAGTTACAAACTCCCGGCCTAGGTAATTACTATAGCATAGCAGTCACAATTATACATTGAGCATACATGGTTGGCAATAGAACAGTACAAAAGAACAGCACTCAAACATGCAAGGTATAACTGTAAGACTAAAGAACACTATGTCTGAATCTGCAGGTTCTGACACACTGGCCCCCCGATAATTCCCTTCACCTGGGCTTGTCAGGAGACTTTTTATGGAAAGCTTTAATTAATTGAGGAGCATGCACATGTTCAGAACGAATCCACTCATTGTGCTCAGGACCAAAATCAAGCCATCTAACTAGATAATACAAGCGGCCCCTTCGCCTTTTAGAATCAAGAATTTCAGTTATCTCGAAATGCGGTGCCCCCTCCTTCATCAGTGGAGGAGGAACTGGAGGAACTGGATGCCATGCATTCGGCCCAGGATCTCTCTTCAGTAAGCTGAAATGAAAAACAGGGTGCACAGAGCTCAGTGACTTGGGTAGCTCCAATTCAAATGACACATCTGAGATTTTTCGCAACACCTTATAGGGCCCCACATATTTCCACCCCAATTTTCTGCTGGGTTGCAAGCCATGGATATTTTTTGTGGAGAGATAAACAGAGTCCCCAGGCTTGAGGTCCCACCCCTCAGCTCAGCCACGATCCGCATATTTCTTGTAGTCTTCTTTTGCTTGGTCTAATGCCTTGGCAATTAGTGGCCATGATTCTTGTAAGGTTGCCCACCAACTCTTGAAGTCGGTAGGTGAAGCATCGGACACATTTTCGATGGTTGGCAAAGGCTTTCCCTCAAAGCTTCCCACGGCCATGAAGGGGGAGACGCCAGTAGAAGAGTGCACGGCATTGTTATAGCTATATTCTGCAAACGGCAGTAAGTCCACCCAATTATCCTGGTGGTAATTGGTGTAGCATCTCAAGAATTGTTCCAGAATTTGATTAGTTCGTTCGGACTGCCCATCGGTTTCTGGGTGGTAACCTGAACTTAGGGCAGGCTCTATGTCCATCAGTTTCAAAAGCTCCCGCCAGAAGTTGGCAACGAATTGACTGCCTCTGTCGGATACCACCCGCTTAGGAAAAGTGTGTAATTTTATCACCTGGTTGAAGAAAGCCTTGGCCATCCCCTTAGCCGTAGGTAGTTGTTTGAAAGGGGTGAAATGGGCTTGCTTCGAAAACGTGTCTACCACCACCCAAATTACCGTTTTCCCTTTCGAGGGTGGCAGGTTAGTAATGAAGTCCATAGCTATCGCCTCCCAAGGGCGAGAAGGGGTGGGCAGAGGATGCAAGAGTCCCGGGACTTTTCCTCCCCGCTTTTTGCACATCAAGCAAGTTTGGCAAGCTGAGACAAAGTCTGAAACATCCCGCCGCATGCGCAGCCACCAAAACTGACGTTGGATTAGGTTAAGCGTTTTCAGAAATCCAAAGTGCCCCGCCAGTTTGGAAGAGTGACAGGCTAACAAAATGTCCTTTCGCTTATTTTGCGGTACCACCAATTTATCCCCATGGTACCAACACCGATTTTCACCCAAGGAACACTCAGCCACTGTCTCTAGTTCCTCAATCTCCTCGGGTGAATACTCTTTCCCCCACTCACACGCCTCGGCTTCTACTTGCAATCGCTTGCCCTGGCTTCTGGTGGTTACCGCCCCTCCCAGCTGCTGGGGGGAGAACATGGAGTCGAACACCTCTTCTTTTAGGCTTTCATGTTGGGGCAACCGGGAGAGCGCGTCTGCTAACGGGTTGGCCTTTCCAGGGAAGTGTTTTAACACAAAATTAAATTTTGAGAAGAAATCAGCCCATCGAAGTTGTTTCGCATTCAGCGATCTTTGAGTGCGCAGCGCTTCCAGATTTTTATGATCAGTCCAAATCTCAAACGGGGTTTGCACCCCCTCTAGCCAATGCCGCCACGTAGTGAGAGCCAGCCGGATAGCCGCGGCTTCTTTATCCCAAACTGACCAGTTCCTTTCCATCTCATTAAATTTTCTAGAGATATATGCAAGGGGGTGTAGTTTCCCATCCGATCCCTCCTGGAGAACGGCCCCCCCATTGCCACATCAGACGCGTCTACATGGATTATGAATTCTTTGGTCTCGTCTGGGTGAGCCAAAATGGGCTCAGAAGTAAAAAGGGTTTTCAAAGTCTCGAACGCCCTCTGGCAGTCCGCATTCCAGGCAATTCTCTCCCCGGGCCTCCCTGCTTCGGCACCCCTCCCCTTGGTTTTCAGCAGATCAGTTAGGGGAAGGGTAACCGTGGCAAAGTCCTTTATGAAGGTTCTATAAAAATTACAAAATCCCAAGAGACTTTGCAACTGCTTTCTCGTTCGGGGGGCTTCCCATTGGACCACCGCCTCCACTTTTGCTGGGTCCATCTCTAAACCCCTCTGCGAAATGCGATACCCTAGGAAGTCCACTGACTCGCGGTGGAATTCGCACTTAGACAATTTGACATACAGTTGGTTTTTTAACAGGGTGGAAAGGACTTCCCGGACTAGTTTCACGTGCTCTTTCTTATCAGCAGAATAGATCAAGATATCATCTATGTAACATAACACCCCCTTGAATAAATGCTTGTGCAACACTTCATTTATCAGGCTCATAAAGACCCCCGGAGCGCCACTCAAACCGAACGGCATCACGAGGTATTCAAACTGTCCCAAGGGAGTGTTGAAAGCAGTCTTGGATTCATCCCCCTCCCTTATGTGCACCCGGAAATAAGCATCCCGGAGATCCAACTTAGTGAACACTTTTCCCTTAGCCGCTTCAGTTAGTAAGTCTTTTATCAAGGGGAGGGGGTAGGCATTAGAGGTGGAGACCGCATTCAGTCCCCTGTAGTCCGTGCACAAGCGCAGTCCCCCGTCTTTCTTTTTCCGGAACAAAACAGGGGCGGCGAAGGGGGATTTAGCGGGGCGGATGAAACCGCGCGCCAAGTTCTTGTCTAAAAACTTCCGTAGCTCTTCCCGCTCTAGAGGGCTCATGGAGTAAAGCTTTCCTTTGGGGAGTTTTTCGCCCGGAATCAGCTCTATGGCACAGTCCGACAGTCTATGGGGGGGCAGTTCGTCCGCCTCGGTCTCACTGAAGACCCCCATTAGGTCCCTATACTCCCGGGGAACCGTGGAGGGTGCGAGGGTGAGGGCAGCCGGTCGAGGGAGGGTTGGCGGTCCCGATCCCCATTCAGGGTCCCATTTGTGTGTTAGGCACTTGTCGTCCACCCAGGAAATCTTCCCTTCACTCCATTTGATGTAGGGGTCGTGCGAGCTCAGCCAGGGGCTCCCCAGCACCATGGGGAATTGGGCATTTGGGGTGATGACAAAAGCTCGCTTCTCCCAATGCTCCCCCGTCCCCAAAATCAAGCCCTCAGTTTCAGCTACACACGCTTCTTTCATTTCGGAGCCATCCATTTGCGTGAATTTTAGGGGCTCGGCCAGAGGGGTGACTTTCGGCCCCAACCCCTCCACCACCAAAGGGCTAATTAAGTCCCGAGCACACCCAGAGTCAATTAGGGCACGGACCCGCATGTGAGTGCCCGTCCCCGGGGTCATTACAGTCACTACCATATACAATAGGGGGCCAGGGATGCTCACCGGAGATGGCGCTTCTTGGCGGGGGACCTGCAGTTCTGCGCCGCTCACTGCAGGCCGTTGGAGTTTCCCGACATCTGCGTTTCCATCAGCTCCAGCTCCCCTTGTTCGCTCGTGGCACCTTCCAATTGCAGCGCCTGAGGTTTGATGGGGGTTTTTCCCCTACTGGGAGTGCTTCCAGCCACCGGGGTAGAGGTCTTCGGGCCCTTCCCTCCTCCCCTGGGGCACGCTGAGGCGAAGTGGCCACTCTCCCCGCATTTCATGCACAACCCTTGCCTGAAGCGGGCATCTCGGATGTCTTGCACACCAGGCTTTGGCTTTGCTCTCGGCACGACTTTGCTGGCGGCTGTAGCTGACGTCCCATCTTGATGAGGGTGAACCTTTCTTCCACGTCTGCAGCTGCCCTCATCCATGTGGCTAGCGTTCCCGGTCGCCCTCCTAGCAGGACGGTTTCGTATATTTCGGGGTTGAGACCCTCGCAGTACTTTTCTATGAAAAGTTCTTGTGGCCAGCCGTGGATCTTGGCGGCGATGCGCCGGAACTTGTTGGTGTAGTCCCTCACCGTGGACCTCCCCTGGAACAGCTTCCGCAGTTGGTTCCGGGCTTTCTCTTCTCCCAGGGGGTCCTCGTACTGGTGCCGGAGAGCCCACATAAAGTTGTTCAGCGAACGTAACTCAGGGCCGGGGGCATCGTGCAGGCTCACATACCAATCGCTGGCGGTGTCCCTCAGCTTGGACCCTATGTAGCCAATCCGCTCCCTCTCGGTGGGGTAGAGGTGGCCCCAGCTGTCCAGGAACCGCTCGATCTCCAGCAGGAAAAACCGCAGCTTCTCGGGGTCCCCATCGAAAGTAGCCGTCAACGGGTCGGCGGGGGCCGGGCGAGCGATTGGCCCTGCCGGCGCTGGGGCCGGCGCGGGGACGGGACCGGGCGCCTGTGGAGGGACGACGGGTGGAACCTGCGGCCGCGGCCGCGGCTGCACTGGCACCGGTGGCTGAGCCGGAACTCCCCCGGGAGCCGCCGGCGGTTGCTGGACCCCCGTCGCGGGGGCTGGAAGAGCCTCTTGCATGGCCCGCATGGCGTCCCGGAACTGATATTGGAGATCGAGGGCCAACTCTCGTAGTTCGGTGGTAAACTGGAACCGCAAATCTCCCATCATCCGGTCTAGGGATTGCATCTGGTCTTCTCGGTACGGATCGGGCCCATACGGGCCGGTCCTCTCTCCTTCCATGGACTGGCGACGCGGATCTCCTCCGTAGATCTGCTCGCGGTCTTCTCCCAGGTAGCTCGGCCTCCCTCGGTCGAGTTGATCGCCCGGGACCAACACCCGAGCCCCTTTCCGGTCGTGCACCCAAGAATCCACGGTCCCACGACCGAACTGGCTCCAGGCGTACTTCGGGGTCACGCTCTGAAGAGGAGGTAGGCGCGGGATGTAGTGAGCCCCCTGAATCGTAGTCACCGGTACTTCAGGCTCCCCTCCGCCGCCTCCACCACCGTTCCCTGGTCCACCGGGGTGGTGGGTGTATCTTCGGGGGTAGTAGGGGTAGGAACCGTGCCGTCGTCTGACATGCTCAGGAACGGCTGAGTCCCAGTCACAGATCTCTGACAATCTGTGAGAGTTCTGCGCAAAGTAGTCAAGGATCAGATCTTGGTTGGTAATCCAAAGTTCTTTATTTCCAATCTCTACATTAGTACAGCTTCTCGGATTATTGTCAGAGATGAGACAGATAATACAGGCAGGTCTATTATACCATTCCAAGGAGTTTGAATTACCCATAGGTAGCCAATCACTATAGGGGAAAATTGGCGGGCAAAACAGGATCCTGACCGTTTGGTTCTCACAGGAAAGAAAGTGAGGTGTCAAGCTGTAAATTCCCTTCCCAAAACCAGACCCCTCAGATGTTACCAGTTCACATAACAATCAATGGCCTCAAGGCTTTTGCATGTGATAAGGGATGAGACGCATCCTCCCTTGAAGTCCCAGCCGGGGCCACTGGAATGTAGAGGCCGCAGTGTGAGAGGCCCTTTGTTCCCACACACTGCAGGTGTCACCCTCCCGCCTTAGCAGTTACAAACTCCCGGCCTAGGTAATTACTATAGCATAGCAGTCACAATTATACATTGAGCATACATGGTTGGCAATAGAACAGTACAAAAGAACAGCACTCAAACATGCAAGGTATAACTGTAAGACTAAAGAACACTATGTCTGAATCAGCAGGTTCTGACACATGTTTTAATAAAGCAGTTTTAAAGGAATTTTTCCCTCTTGAGATTGGTATTTTAGATTTGTTGCCGTGGCATGGAATAATGGTATAATCTGTTGGAAAAAAAATCTACAGTTTTATACAAATCAGAATTTTACCTCTTTATAGTCAGTTATATACGTATGCCTTTTTGTCCGTTCCTTCCTCCTCTTCTTTTGCATAACCCCTATGTCTTATTAATACATACACGTGTGCACATTTGCCAACCCCTGTCTTACACAGTTCACTTACACAATAATAGCTGACCAACACTTCATCTATTCTGCTGAACCCCTGCCAAGGAAACATGAGTTCGTAGCATATTGATTATACTCAGGGGTCATTTCGTAGAAAAAGAAGTGCAGGTGCGCATTAGCATAGCTCATTAGCATAACTTATTTGCATATGCCATACCCCCTGACATCACTGGAAATATGTCAGAAGGCAACACCCACCACTCAGGCTCCACCCCAAAAATCTCCAAGGTATTTCTCAACTCAGAGCTGGTGAACCTATCTGATGGCAGACGTGGGGGGAAACAAACCATCCATGTCAGGTAAAGAGGGGGGATACCAGGATACCAGGTCAATATATTTTTGTTTTCCTTGGTATTGATGGCCAAGGTGCTTTTAGTGTTCCTTTTTTATTTGACTGGCAGTTTTCCTCTCTGTTATAGTTGACTGTGGGTTTTATATCACTGCCATCTAATGTTATTTTTGTCAGCCACAACAAGGTCACTTTCAGATAGGGAAAAATAGGTTATCCATTTTTAAATACATAATGTTGACAAGTCTGGATCTAGAACAACAACAAAATCACATCCACTAATTTTTTGCCTAAACAAAACCCAATGATCTAGAGTTGTGGTCTTCAAACTAGGGGTTGGGTGGCAGACAGAGCCAATTCCCCCCCTCCCAGCCATTTGGAAGTCCCCACACATGTATAGACACAGCAAGGATGCCATGGACCTTACTTCTCTTTGGATGCACATGAAAAGGAGCAGGATGCCAGGGTGAGGTCACTCAGTAGCGAAGAGGAATCCTCCAGGGTGCCAACCATTGGTTCATTCATCACTAAAATAAACCTCTTGATGACTGGTTTTTGTTTCTTGTCCTTGGCCCTTTTGGTCTGTTGGTTACAGTCCAGCTCCCCCCTGTCACATGACTCTGATATCACACCCTTCCAGCTCACAGGATCCTGGTTCTAAAAAGAGAAGGGGAAGACATTGGATTTATACCCTGCCCTTCACTACCCGAAGGAGTCTCAGAGTGTTAGAGTCCACACTCTTAACCACTATGCCAAGACTACTGATCCTGATAGACTAATGAAGAACAGCCCCTGCAGAAACATCTTTCCGAACTCATTCAGCCCCGGATTCTCTATACGTCATTTCTTGCACATTAAAAACTTGTTGCTGTGAATTTCATATGCCAGCAGATTTTATATAGATGAAGCTGAATTCCATGCCTCTTGGTTTGTGCTGCTTCCTCCTGTCCCTTTTCGTCCTTTGAAAGGCTGCAAACCGCTTCCTCCTACCTGGAGAAAAACTGCTTCAAAAGCACAAAGAAAATAGTCCAGATGTTAATTGATTTCAATATAACAAACAATCAACAACTCTACAATTAATGATGAGAAAGGATCTTCAGTGCTCCTCAAGATGGGCCCTCAGAAAAAACACAATTTTAGCAACAGCATCCATTGGCAAGAAGAAAGATAAGAAAGTCTTAAATGTTAAATAAATAAGCAAAAATATATAATAATAAATAAAATAAATTCTAGTTAAAAGTTCACATAGTAGATTTAGACTTTGAACTTTTATTCAACTTTGAAGCAGCTGGAGGTGCCAGACTTTGGAGATGTCCTCCACTTCCTCTGTCCTCCTTGGGGTCCTGGGCATCCAGTGATGAACAATGGACTTGATGCGGCAACATCTCTGCACACTTTCCACCGCTTTGTAGCTCTGTTAAGGAGGGTTCCACAGTGTGTTAAAGGAGACCCCACAGTCATTACAAAAAGGGAAAGTCAGCATACTTTGTCCTAGAACAAAGTGCACATGGAGAACCACTGTCCTCAGCAGCACAGGGCTGTCCCCAACTTCCTCTGTCCTCCTTGGGGTCCTGGGCATCCAGCGATGAACAATGGACTTGAAGCAGCAACATCTCTGCACACTTTCCACCGCTTTGTAGCTCTGTTAAGGAGGGTTCCATAATCTGTTAAAGGAGACAACGCAGTCATTACAAAAAGGGAAAATCAGCATACTTTGTCCTAGAACAGAGTGCACATGGAGAACCACTGGCCCCAGAAGCACAGCGCTGTCCCCAACTTCCTCTATCCTCCTTGGGGTCCTGGGCATCCAGCGATGAACAATCGACTTGACGCAGCAACATCTCTGCACACTTTCCACCTCTTTGTAGCTCCGTTAAGGAGGGTTCCACAATCTGTTAAAGGAGACAACACAGTCATTACAAAAAGGGAAAGTCAGCATACTTTGTCCTAGAACAGAGTGCACATGGAGAACCACTGGCTCCAGCAGCACAGGGCTGTCCCCAACTTCCTCTATCCTCCTTGGGGTTCTGGGCATCCAGCGATGAACAATCGACTTGACACAGCAACATCTCTGCTCACTTTCCACCTCTTTGTAGCTCTGTTAAGGAGGGTTCCACAGTCTGTTACAGGGAACAACACAGTCATTACAAAAAGGGAAAGTCAGCATACTTTGTCTTAGAACTGAGTGCACATGAAGAACCACTGGCCTCAGCAGCACAGAGCTGTCCCCAACTTCCTCTGTCCTCCTTGGGGTCTTGGGCATCCAGCGATGAACAATGGACTTGATGCGGCAACATCTCTGCACACTTTCCACCTCTTTGTAGCTCTGTTAAGGAGGGTTCCACAGTCTGTTACGGGAGATCCCACAATCATTACAAAAAGGGAAAGTCAGCATACTTTGTCCTAGAACAGAGTGCACATGGAGAACCACTGACCTCAGCAGCACAGGGCTGTCCCCAACTTCCTCTGTCCTCCTTGGGGTCTTGGGCATCCAGCGATGAACAATGGACTTGATGCGGCAACATCTCTGCACACTTTTCACCTCTTTGTAGCTCTGTTAAGGAGGGTTCCACAGTCTGTTACGGGAGACCCCACAATCATTACAAAAAGGGAAAGTCAGCATACTTTGTCCTAGAACAGAGTGCACATGGAGAACCACTGACCTCAGCAGCACAGGGCTGTCCCCAACTTCCTCTGTCCTCCTTGGGGTCTTGGGCATCCAGCGATGAAAATGGACTTGATGCGGCAACATCTCTGCACACTTTCCACCTCTTTGTAGCTCTGTTAAGGAGGGTTCCGCAATCTGTTAACAGGAGACCCCACAGTCATTACAAAAAGGGAAAGTCAGCATACTTTGTCCTAGAACAGAGTGCACATGGAGAACCACTGACCTCAGCAGCACAGGGCTGTCCCCAACTTCCTCTGTCCTCCTTGGGGTCTTGGGCATCCAGCGATGAACAATGGACTTGATGCGGCAACATCTCTGCACACTTTTCACCTCTTTGTAGCTCTGTTAAGGAGGGTTCCACAGTCTGTTACGGGAGACCCCACAATCATTACAAAAAGGGAAAGTCAGCATACTTTGTCCTAGAACAGAGTGCACATGGAGAACCACTGACCTCAGCAGCACAGGGCTGTCCCCAACTTCCTCTGTCCTCCTTGGGGTCTTGGGCATCCAGCGATGAAAATGGACTTGATGCGGCAACATCTCTGCACACTTTCCACCTCTTTGTAGCTCTGTTAAGGAGGGTTCCGCAATCTGTTAACAGGAGACCCCACAGTCATTACAAAAAGGGAAAGTCAGCATACTTTGTCCTAGTACAGAGTGCACATGGAGAACCACTGACCTCAGCAGCACAGGGCTGTCCCCAACTTCCTCTGTCCTCCTTGGGGTCTTGGGCATCCAGCGATGAACAATGGACTTGATGCGGCAACATCTCTGCACACTTTCCACCTCTTTGTAGCTCTGTTAAGGAGGGTTCCACAGTCTGTTACGGGAGACCCCACAATCATTACAAAAAGGGAAAGTCAGCATACTTTGTCCTAGAACAGAGTGCACATGGAGAACAACTGACCTCAGCAGCACAGGGCTGTCCCCAACTTCATCTATCCTCCTTGGGGTCCTGGGCATCCAGTGATGAATAATCGACTTGAACCAGCAACATCTCTGCACACTTTCCACCTCTTTGTAGCTCTGTTAAGGAGGGTTCCACAATCTGTTAAATGAGACCCCACAATCATTACAAAAAGGGAAAGTCAGCATACTTTGTCCTAGAACAGAGTGCACATGGAGAACCACTGAGCTCAGCAGCACAGGGCTGTCCCCAACTTCCTCTGCCCTCCTTGGGGCCCTGGGCATCCAGCAATGAACAATGAACTTGAAGCAGCAACATCTTGGCATACTTTCCACCTCTTTGTAGCTCTGTTAAAGAGGGTTCCACTATCTGCCGGAGTGCAGGGCTGAGTAAAAGGCCTGCAGAGGCCGCCACCCCCCACCTTACTTGGCCTGCACTGGAGCCCAGGACCGAGTAAAAGGCCCTTAGAGGCCACACCCCCCACTTTCCTCTGTCCGTGCTGAAGTGCAGGGCCAAGTAAAAGGCCTTTAGAGGCCGGCGTCCCTTTACCCGACCCATGCTAGAGCGCAGGGCCGAGTAAAAGTATTTAGAGGCTGCCGCCGCCCCCGCCACTTTACTCGGCCCACGCAGAGTGCAGGGTGGGGTAAAAGATCTGCAGAGACCACCTCTCCACCCCCACCAGCTTACCTGGCCCTGCGCTTTGGTGCGGGCAAGACAGCAGCGGCGGCGGGGGGCCTTCTGTAGGCCTTTACCTGGCCCCGCACATTAGCACGGGCTGGGTAAGGCGGTGAGAGGGTTCTGCAGGGAACTTACCTGCCTCCTTCTTGTTCATCATGGCCTGACTAAGGGATGCTGGGAGTAGGGGGCGGGGTTTCCTGCATGTGCCCATTCCCTGGGCTCATTACTGGCGGAGCGATGCTCTGGCAGACTCCCGCTTGAAATGACCTCTGATTATACTTGAAAGTTGGGTGACTTGAAATGTTCATACACATACAATAATATCTTGACAGCTGAGCCAATAGAAGGCTTAAATTTTGAGTGCTCGCAGGCACTAAAGCCTTTGTAATTAAAGACCACAAGTGGTACTTATATCTGGTTCTCCCTCCTCCCCATCATATTTGTCTGATTTTGGGGGGTGCAAGTGGACAAAATCACTTTTTCTGCAAATGAACATGTTCTAGAATCATAGAATTGTAGAGTTGGAAGGCACCTCCAGGGTCATCTAGTCCAACCCCCTGCACAATGCAGGAAATTCACAAATACCTCCCCCCCTCCACACCCCCAGTGACCCCTATTCCATGCCCAGAAGATGTCAAAAAACCTCCAGAATCTCCAGCCAAACTGGCCTGGAGAAAAATTGTTTCCTGACTCCTGGGTGTGTAAGAAAGGGCCATAAGAATTAAGCACTTGATGCAGCCCTTCCTGCCCCTCCCTCCCATGATCTGTCTAAATTCACAGAATCAGCATTGCTGTCAGATGGCCATCCAGCCTCTGTTTGAAAACCTCCAAAGAAGGAGAGCCCACCACCTCTCGAGAAAGCCTCTTCCACTGTGGAACAACTGTGTCAGGAAGTTCTTCCTAATGCTTAGCCGAAAACTCTTTTGATTTAATTTCAATCCATTAATTTCAATCCATCTGACCTTCTGGGGCAGCTTTACTGTATCTCTGCTCTCTTCTTGACTGAAATAAATATGCTAAAAGATCATCCAAAGCTGGCTTTGATGCTCAGTAGATATACTTCCTTTTGAGAAACATGAGGCTGTGGGAAGCAGTCAGCAGGAATGATTTCTGTGGTGTTGAGTATTGGCCATTGTTGCAAACAGATGGTCTGGCCCCCAAGGGAAGGACTTGGTGTCAGCTGATAACAAGTCATAGTTTATTTTGTGTAATTAAAACTGTCTTTTCCTAGCTCCGGCAAGAGGACCAGATGTTTGGCGAGAGAGAAGTCCTGATGGAAATACTGTAAAGATCTTTTGGAAGGTACCCGTCTAACTATTTGTTTAGTCGTTTTGTTAGGTTTTTGTTTTTTCCAGATGTAGTGCTGGTCATCTGTTAATCACTGAGCCAATCCACACAGTTGTCTCCGGTGACGAGACATTCCTCCCCTCAGGATGCGTGCGCAAACGGTTTTGTGCTAACATGAAAGGTGACCATGTTCTGAATGAAATATCTGGCAGATTTCAGTCTGTGGTAGCTGTTGCCGTATAATAGCTCAAACTGGTAGAAAGCCAATTTGGTGTAGTGGTTAAGAGCGCAAACTCTAATCTGGGAGAACCAGGTTTGATTCCCCACTCCTCTATGTGCAGCTGACCTTGGGTTAGTCACAGTTCTCTCAGAGCTGTTGTCTCAAGAGCAGTCCTCGAAAGAGTTCTCTCAGCCCCACCTACCTCACAGGGTGCCTGTTGTGGGGAGGGGAAGGGAAAGGAGATTGTAAGCCGCTCTGAGACTCCAAGTGAAGGATGGGTTATAAATCCAATATCATCATCTTCTCTTTTTCCAATCCAATTACCTTTATTGGCATGTAACACTTACAGACTCATATAGAACAAGGACAACAGCAACAGAAATTAGTTCTTGCAAAAGGAACAAATGTAAAAGGAGTTGCCATGTAAATATACCAACAAAGAACACCAGTCAATTAAATAAAGGGCAATAGAAATTTGGCAACAATTTCCATTATCTCAGGCTTTGGATTATCAAGAAGAGTAAGATTCTTTAGACTATCAGAATACTCGTCTAACTGAGTCAAAGTAGAGTTTAAAAATTTCTGACGTAGCACATTGTAGAAGGGGCACTGAAACAAAATATGGGAGATTTTTTTATATATATATATGTGTATGTGTATATCTCTCTCTATATATATAAATAAAATTTCTACAATGATAAAAAAACTACCCCTAACTAAAAAAACCTATCCCTACCAAAATCAGAGAATATACAATCGCAATAAAAATACATATAATAATGAAATACTCCTTAAATCCAGTTGTCTATAAGAAAGTGAACAAACTTTTAGAAAAATACTGGCTATGCAAATGCAACTACCTGCGCGTGGTTAAAGTAACTAAAACTTTCCCCTTAACATCATCTACGCATTAAAATTTATTTTCCCCTCCTCCCTCGTCTTTCTGGCATATGGGGGATCGTTTCGATGTGATCATTTGTGCATGGGCAACATCTATCGGTGAAGGGCCCGCCCTTGAAGCGGCCAGATAATAAGGCTGAGGGTAGTACGTTGAATCTGGCCAGAGTGACGGTTCTACGAAGTTTTGGGATATGAAGTTGATAAAGGTAAGAGGCAGCTTGGCCAACTTCAGGAGATATTCCAAAATAGAAAGATGGACAGGTTTTATTAGTGGCGTTATACAATGAATGTAGCTCAGAGCAAAGTAAATCGGCTCTTATAATTGAGAAAGCCTCAGATTCGGAAGCAAAGAATAAGGAATCTAAGGTGATATCCAGAGATTTATTTTTGGATTCTATATAGGTAATCCAATTTGAGTTATTAGATTCTAATAGAAGCTGATAGATGTGCCTGGAGGGTCTGAATTGAAAAGAAGGTGAAGCCAGTACTTAGTCGCAGTAAGCTGCTTCTTCTCTTCTTCAAGACCAGTTTGTTACATGTCTCTGGGCTGTCATATCACTCCTGCACTGATAGACCTTCACTGGCTGCCAGGATTCCCCATCCCCATTGTTTTCCAAAGGGCTACCCCTTTAATTCATCCCATGCAAATAAGAATTTATAATACCCTTCTAATGTAAATGAAAAATCACTGCCCCCAAAGCAGGGGCCCTCTGCCCTTAAAATGCAAGAGGTAGAGGTAGAAGAAGAAGAAGAAGAAGAGTTGTTTTTTATACTCCTCTTTTCTCTACCTTAAGGAGTCTCAGAGCAGTTTACAATGGCCTTCCCTTCCTCTCCCCACAGTAGTCACCTTGTGAGGTAGGTGGGGCTGAGAGAGAACTGTGACTGGCCCAAGGTCGCCTAGCAAGCTTCATGTGGAGGAGTAGGGAATCGAACCCAGTTTTCCAGATTAGAGTCCCCCTCTCTTAACCACTACGCCATGCTGGCAGGTGAGGAGGAGAAACGGAGAACTCACTTGGGCCGCTTGCAGTCTTCCCACTTGCTTCAGTCTATGAAACTAACAGCTCTTCTGAAGCAGATTGGTGGCTTTAAGGGCCTGGCAGCTTACAGTCTTGAGACGCACTGTGCTTCTCGTAGCTGTCTCCAGAGAGCATTGAAGTCTGGTGTTTCACGGAGACCCTTGCTGGCCTTATGACCCTGGCAAATGTCTGGCCTCACTGCTCTCTGGAACTGGCAGTGAAACACAGAATGGCTGTGTGAGGCCCTGGCCTGCTAATTTTGGAGATGTTCTGCCTGAGCAGAAGGGCTGCGAAGAGGTTAAACCATTGCGGCAAAATAAAACAGACTTCCGGGGCTGTCTGGGTAAAATGTTAAGAATGGCACCATCAAGCAGTCTCTTTCTCCAGCACTGAGACGTGAGAGTTGTTTTTCTTCTTCTTGTCAAGTCACAGCTGACTTATGGTGACCCTGTGATGTTTTCAGGGCAAGAAACGTTCAGAGATGGTTTGCCTGCCCCTGGTCTCCACCCTAGTATTCCTTGGTGGTCTCTCGTCTAAGTACTGACCAAGCTTCCAAGATCTGATGTGATCCAGGCTAGCCTGTGCTATCCAGGTCAGGGCATGAGAGTTGTACCTGACAGAGTTTATCCGCGGTTTGAAGACTGTTTATATGTGTGTGTGTGTGTGAGCCACGGTGGCTCAAGAGGTTAAGACACTGAGCTGCAGACTGGAAGCTTGGCAGTTCGAGACCCAAGTGCCGCATGACACTCCCGTCTCTAGTCCCAGCTCCTGCCAACCTAGCAGTTCGAAAGCAAGAAATTGCAAGTAGAGAAATAGGTACCACTTTGGTGGGAAGGTATCAGTGTTCCGTGTGCCTCGGCATCAAGTCACGCTGGCCACATGACCACGGAAAAGTCTTCAGACAGTTCTGGCTCTTCGCCTAGGAAACAGAGATAAGCACCGCCCCCTAGAGTCGGATTTGATGGGCTTTCCAGTAAGGGAAACTTTATATATATATATATATATATATATATATATATATATATATATATATATATATATATATATATATATATATATATATATCAGTGAAGTATATTGTAAAGCATAGATAGAACATCATCAATTTTTTTAAAAAAATTATGTTTAGTTCAAAACCTTTTAGACTGGGGACTTGTACCTCCTCTGATCTCCATAATTAAACCTGACCTGCCTTGCTAGGACTCCTCAGAAGTCATCTGAACGCAGAGCCCATAGAGAGAGAGACCCTCACAGGCCTCTCTGCTACCAAACCCTTTTCTTTGTAATGACAGACGTTTTGTCAGCAAGATAGTAGAGCCTTGCCCAGGGCTCAGCAAATGCCCTGAAGCAAGCAAGACGGCACGAGTAGGGTTTTTTTTTAAAGGCCATCAGAAGTTCATGTATTCTTGTTGTCGCATACTGCCTCCCCCCCACATTTCCTTCAACTGGTTTTGTTTCCTTCACCATGTCTTTCTCAATAGCCACTATCTGTTTCTGAAGCAAATGGATTGATACAGAATTATGAAGTCTATTGGTCGGTGCATAACGCAACGGTCTCTGCAGACCAGAATGGCACTACAATACGTCTTGGGGGAGAAGATTACGTAGTTCATGTACTGGCAAAGAACAAAGCAGGCTCCTCTCCTCCTTCTCCGATAAAGAGTGCAGAAATCCCGACTGGTAAGTACAACGTCAAGCAGAGAATCTGGGAATGTGGCGTGAGCAGCTTTTCAGAGACTTAAGAACTTGGAATGTGTGTCATAGCAAACTGCACCTGCGGAAAACTTCTGCAGAGAGACAGTCTGGTGTAGTGGTTAAGAGTGGTGGACGCTAATCTGGAGAACTGGGTTTGATTCCCCACTCTTCCACATGAAGCCTGCTGGGTGACCTCGGGCCAGTCACAGTTCTCTTTCAGCCCCACCTACCTCACAAGGTGAGTACTGCGGGGAGAGGAAAGGAAGGCAATTGTAAGCTGCTTTGAGACTCCTTAAGGTAGAGAAAAGCGGGGTATAAAAACAAACACTTCTTCTTTGACACAACTGCTAAATGTATGAAAGTCTTACTGTGTTCCATTCAGTGTGGTCTTCTAGTAAAGGTAAAGGTTTCCCTTGCACAAAAGCCAGTTGAATCCAGCTCTAGGGGGTGGTGCTCATCTCCATTTCCAAGCCGAAGAGCCAGCGTTGTCCAAAGACTTCTCCGTGGTCATGTGGCCAGCATGACTAGACACCAAGACGCACAGAATGCTGTTACCTTCCCACCAAAGTGGTACCTATTTATCTACTTTCAGTTTCTTGCTTTCAAACTGCTAGTTTGGCAGGAGCTGGGGCCAGAGACGGGAGCTCACTCTGTCACGTGGCACTCGAGTCTCAAACTGCTGAGCTACTGACCTTCCGGTCTACAACTCAGTGTCTTGACCTCTGTGCGACCATGGAATCTAGGAATCAACAAACACAACAAAGAGGTTAAACGAAGATGTGAAAGCCTGGGTCTAGAGGCATTTGGAACATCTCCGTCAGTTTCCCTCACTGGTCATCATGGGATGGACGGAAATGTAGGACTTGCAGCATTATGTCCTAATGGCAACTGCGCACATGGTCAGAGAAACGCACGTGGCCGGGCTGGCTACCGGAGCTTCGCTTTAGGAGACAATAGCCCGGGCAGATTGTAAATCAGATCAATTGGCCACCCAAGATCCACCAGGGGACCTCTGCCGTACGGTCACTTGTAATTAACCCTGTCAGAGAGACCATTGGGCGAGGCTGGGGGTGCGGTTTAGACGGACATTTAAGCAGACCCCCCGAGCCCCATTCTTCAATCGTGATTTGTACCATCAATAAACTTATGAACTGATTTCACTGCAACACGTCTCTGGACCCAGTGCTTTATATGCAGGATATCACACATATTTTAGGGTGGTAGCCTTCAGCCTATGGGCTTGGGACCCTCAGGTAGACTGCAGCTGCTCCTGTTGGACTGTGAGCCCTTCTAGAGTGGCCTGTTGGAAGGTCCTGCTGCTAGAGTGTGAGGGTGCCACGGCTGCTGTTTCTTTTTGCAGGTATGCCTGGAAAGTGTGCACAGGTGATTTTCTCCCTTGGCCCATGCCATGTAGCAATAAGGCCTAAGAAAATCTTGTATCTGTGAGACTCCCTCTTCCTATATGCTCCTCAGAAAGCATAACGCTTAACTGGTACCAACTTGCTTGTAGTCCCTGGTCCCAAAACTGTCTGGCTGTCCTCAATCAGGGCAAGGGGCTTTTCAGCCCTAGCCCCAGGCTGAGGGAATTCCGTCCCCAACGAGATCCGGGCCCTGCGGGACATGGCTCAGTTCCCCAGGGTCTCTGAGACTAAGATGTTCCGCTGGGCATATGGTTGAGGACAGCGATGGTTAGAGAGATCAGTGGCCTCCCAGGTTCCCCCCCTCCTGTATTTTTTACTCTCTCCTGTTTAAGTCCCCCCCTGAACAGCGTTCCCTCTAAGCTGAGTTAATGTGAGCTAGCTCACAGTTTTTTAGCCTCCGGCTCACAGATTTTTACCTTAGCTCAGGAAGGATGGCTCCAGAGCAAATTAATTTATGCAGCAGCCAAATCGCTCGCTCACAACTTTAATGCCAGTGGCTCACAAAGAAGAATTTTTGCTCACAAGAACCCATAGCTTAGAGGGAGCATTGCCCCTGAGTGGAATATGGATTGTATACCAGCCCCGGCAGCTAATTGTGGGATAGACATATGACACTATACAATTTTAACTGCACTGTATGTATTTTATTATCCTCTATTATTATTATTTTGTTTGTATTATGTGTTGCCTGCTGCCCTGAGTCCTGCTTGCAGGAAATGGAGTGGTTAAGTAACCAAACTAAACTAAACTTGGAGAAGGAGTTGATTGCAATGGATGGAGGATCCATAGAAATCCAATGACTAGAAGAGTTCTTGGGCAGCCGCAGCCTGATCTGAATGAAAGAGGCTCACGGGGATCTCTTGTTTGGATAGTTCAGTGGATGTAGGACCTAGTTTGCCTGCCTCATGTGTCAAGGCTACACTTTATGTGGAAAGAAAGGAGATGACAGGTGTTTGGCTTTCAGTGACTGCCACCAGAGATCTATGAAAGCACCATTGTCTATCTAAACCTCTAGGAAGAAGGAAGACCTGGCTGCCGCGCGGTATGGTTAAAAACGGCAGTGGGGCATGTGGGCCGGTATGGAGGATGAAGTAGTAACAATGAGGAACAAGTGTGTGATTCGTTACTATTTCCCATGTGAATATCTTCATCTAGAGCTCTGTCTTGTTAACCCTTGTTCTTGAGCCCAGGAGTTGTATCAATAGCGCTTAAAGAGCTAGAGTCCTTCCAATCCTGAGATAGTGTTGATTTCAAAGGTCTGTCCCCTATCTCCTTATGAAGGAAGAGGCTGAGAGGCTCGGCAGTAGATCGTAATGTTTGTCTTTAAAGATATCTTTAAATTGTCAGGTGTTGAAGAGGTTATTCTCTGTTCTTCCAAAAAGCCAGTCCCTTCAGGGTTAACTGATTTTGGTCAATGCTCCCTCTAAGCTGTGGAGTCTTATGAGCAAAAATTCTGCTTTGTGAGCTACTGGCATTAAAGAGAGATTTGGCTACTGAATGAATTAGTTTGCTCTGGAGCCATCCTTCCTGAGCTGAGACCAAAACGTGTGAGCTGGAAGCTAAAAAACTGTGAGCTAGCTCACACTAACTCATCTTAGAGCAGGGGTGGCCAAATTTGCTTAATGTAAGAGCCACATAGAATAAATGTCAGATGTTTGAGGGCTGCAAGACATGAACACACACGTTTTTATTGAAAAATGTGCAAATTTGCATATTAAAGAGACAAATGCCTTCTCCAAGCCAAGCCAGCCTGGTGGTGTGGCGGGGCTTGGAGAATACATTTAACTTTAGATGGGAGGGAGGGGAGAAAGAAAGGTGGAAAGACAGAAGAAAGTGGAAAGAAAGCAAATAGATGGGGGAGGGAGGGAGGGAGAGGTGGAAAGAAAGCAACTATAACTTTAAATGTATCCTCCAAGGCCCCCCCCCCCCCATGCTGGCTGGCTTGGCGAAGGGATTTAAAGAGACAAATGCTTCCTCCAAGCTAGCCAGCGGGGGAGGGCTTTGAGAATGCATTAAAAGTTAAAAGATTTATTTCTTTCTCCGCTCGCCCCCCCACCTCAAGCCTACCCAGGGAGGGGAACACTGGCTGGGGAAGGGAAGACCGATCAGGGAGCCATGCCTCCCCTTCGCTTCCCCAGCCGTCCTGCCAGGAGCCACACAATATGTGTGAAAGAGCCGCATGTGGCTCCTGAGCCACAGTTTGGCCACCCCTGTCTTAGAGGGAGCACTGATTGTGGTCTTACTGAAACAGCTTGCGAGACTTCATCAGGTCTCTTATTAGCGGTGGAAATAACACAGCAGGAGAACTAGCAGAAGAATCAGCTTCATCAGTAGCACCTGTCCTTTCTAAAGGAGGAGAGGCTATGTCTTATTGCTTGAGCATTGTGTCTTCCCAGACCACGGTGGAATTTTGTTCTGAAAGCAGTTATCTGCACTGCCGGCCTTCCTCCTGTAGCTCCCAGGCCACAGACAAAATAAGTGCAGTTAGAAAACCAGATGTGGACAGGACAACAGTGATGCCACTCAGCAGCTGGCTTAGTTTTGCAGTTTTGACCCGGCAACTCTGCCACTCAGCTGCACTGACTGTTATGCCCTCAAGGGTTTTTCTTACGTCCCAGAAGGAGGAAGAGATGTCGGAAACATCTCGCCTCCACACCAGCTGTGACCTGGACGCGCGACCTCTGGAATCCAATTCCTGTGCCACGATCCCCCGTGGGATGTGATTCATGCTTTCAGTCTGATGCAGTATGAAGGCAATTGTCATTCATTACAGATTTTCCACGTGTCTGTAACTCGAGGTTTTCAAATTGTGTCCCAGGGAACCTTGGAACCTTCTCAGGATTTCCTCACCAAGAAGGTTTGTAATGGCTGACAGGGCTTTTATGGGGAAAAAACAGCTTGCCCACCTGTTAGTGAAGAATTATTTCAGGGAATCTCTCTCCTGGCTTTCAGTGGTTAAAATAATACGCAGGATGGAGAACAGCCGGACAGAAGCAAACGAAAGAAATCATGCTGTAACTATGGCTACGGTAAACTTGTAATACTTTGTATAAGAATCAACTCAGTGACACACAGAAGTACACAAGCTTTTGAGTTTCTCAGGGCTGTTAGTCAGTCCAGATGTTACAAAATTAAAAAAATCTCCTCCCCCTCCCTTTTATGATGTTAAAACCTTTTAAGGCCAGTATATGCATGGTCTCTGACCTGGGCTGGTTCACCTGTCCTTAGGCAACGTGGTGGGCCACGGCTCCCCACGGCTCCCGTATTGCTGCTGAACTTAGTGCGGACACCTGATTGGCATAGCTCACTGCAACCCAGAACTCTTGAGCTCAAGTGATCCACCAGCCTCAGCCTCCTGGGCAGCTGGGGTTACAGGTTCGTGCCACTGTGCCTGGCTGATATGCATAATCTTAAAACCAGGGGTCCTTTTGAGCAGGAGCTCGGGGGAGCGCAGCTCCGGGAGTTGGTGCCACCCCCCCCCCCCACGGGGGAATGCCTGCTTGTGTCATGGTTGCAGCAAAATGACCCCGTCCCCTGGAAAGGTCCTTGTTCCTCCGACCAGCCTTCTGAAGGCTTCAGCCACCACTGAAGCTATCCTCCCAGAATAGTGGTATTTCCGAGGCTTGGATTAGTAGCTGTCCCCTCTCTGCCAGCTCTTTCTTTCTTTCTTTCTTTCTTTCTTTCTTTCTTTCTTTCTTTCTTTCTTTCTTTCTTTCTTTCTTTCTTCTCTATCTCTATCTCTATCTCTATCTCTATCTCTATCTCTTCTTTCTGACTTTCTGACATACTTCTGGTGATGTCAGGGGGTGTGGCATATGCAAATAAGTTATGCTAATGAGCTCCTGCACCTCTTTTTCTACGAAATGATCCCTGCTTAAAACTATGATCTCAGAAAATCTGGGTTTTTAAAAATTAACATCTGGACTGATGGACAGTTCTGGAGAACTCAATAACTTGTAGAAGAGCAAGACTGAGTCCAGTTGCACCTTAAAGACCAACAAGATTTCCAGGGTATAAGCTTTGCTAATAAGAGAAGCTTTGATTCTTGAAACCTTGTTGCTCTTTAGACTGGACTTGATCTTGCTCTTCTACAAGTGCAGACACACACACACAAACAGATACCAAAAAATAATTTTAAAAAGCTAGTACATTATTGTGTGTCACTGGATTGCTCCCAATCAAAGCTATTACATGGATTCTGGGGGGTGGGGGGGTTGCTTTTATTTTGGGGGCCAACATGGCTGTAAACAACTTGTCTACAATAAACAAGAACGATTAAAAACCAGTTATCACTAAAAACAATCTAACAGCAGCAAAGCAGAGCCACAAAAAAAGCAAACAATGAAATAAATCACCTGTTCTGTTTTTATCTGTAATTTGACATTGTTTTAATTGCTGTATTTATTGTTTTATGATATTTTAACTTTGTTAGCCGCCTTGAGCCAGCTTGTCCGACAAGGCGGGATACAAATATAAACAATAAATAAATAAATAAATAAATAAATAAATAAATAAATAAAAACCCACCACAGTTCAGGGAGTAAAATGATGAAAAAGCCCTCTGGAACAAGACACTTTATTTCTATAAGGCAGAAACAAGGACGGCAGGGTGAACCTTCTGGAGGCAAGTAACACCCCCAGCTGGGGGCCACCATGCAAAACTCCCTGCAAGGAAATGCACTCTTTTTCTAGGTTGCTCAGCCAAGGCTGCATGCACAGCAGCAGTGATAACCCAACTGGCCTAGCTAGGGCTCTGCCCAAAAATGAGGATGTTCCTTAGAACATATCCCAGTATCCTCTGCCCAGGTACTGGCAGACTGGTGGAGACAGTAGGATTCCCCTTTGAGTAGAAGCTTGAAAACCACAAATATAACAGAGCACAACTGAGGGTCATTGACACTCCCTGTATGCTAGATGTCCTCCCTAGCTCCATCATGAATTCATTTGCCCTTGCTTACATCGGGTTGGGTCTTGCCAGGTTTTTGTTTCATCAAATTCCCCTTCCTGCTGGGGCAACCATCCCTCTTGGCTTTTTCACTATATGAGTTTATGATCTCTGGAAGAGCCTTTTCACAAGTGAGGAAACAGGGGAGATCCAACCCATTGACTCAACAAAATGGGAAATGTTTTGGATCTAAATAAAATGAAGTAACTCTCTGGGGACCAAAGAAGGGACTTTGTCCTTCAGAACTGTAGGATGGTCCAGGTGATTGTGCTCTGTGGCTGTGAGCTACATGAACAGCTGGCAATCCTTACTCCTTGTTAGACGCTACTTAGGAACAAGGTTTGAATGACTGTCTCTGTCTGTGGCACTCCAGAGTGAGTCATGGATTGCAGTCATGATGCGTGACTCACCCAGAAAGCTGCACGAGGGATAAGTTGGTGGCTTGTTTTTGAACTGCATGCTGTGCATTCTGCAAATACTTTGGAGACCCAGAAGAGAGAATGATGCATTTGGTTTCATTGGAGGTGTGTTGTGAGTTTCTGTGAGCGTTTTGACAGGGAGATAGGAGCTTAGAGGCAGGGTGTTCTGAAATATTTCACTTCTGACTAATGGCTGCATATGACGAGGCAGGTAAAGCCCATAATGATCAGCGGCACTTACTCATTAGTAAAGTTACACAAGACTGAAGTTTTCTCTGTGTGGGCTAGGTGCATGGTAAACATTTTAACACTGGGTCATTTACCAAACAGATGCAGTCCTAAATACATTTCCTTGTGAGTAGGTTCTAGTGAGACTTGCCTGTGACATTTGGGCTCTTTGAAGTGGGGAATCTGCTCACTTCCAGAAACTTACGAGTTTCACTTGTGATATGCAGCTGGTAACTAGAAATAAATATTATCGCTGTAAGCTCCTGCACTAACAGATCTCCTCCACCCCGCCCCCGGTTCTCTGTCATATGCCAATTCAAGTCTATATTTGGTGTTTGTCAGTGTTCCAGGCTGAACAGCTAATGGATCAGCAGTCTAAGTATTACATTAGCTACTGACAAAATCATAGGGAAGGAAGGGAAAATGTATGCTGGAAAGTGCATTTAGCACGCCCATCCTGAAGGCACTTACTTGTAGGAACTATTGAGGGTACTACATAAAGTAATACTTGTTTACTTATTGCATACAGTTTGTTTTGGTTAAGACATGTAGCTTGCTCCGCAGTCTGGCTTATCCAGGCTGATTCCTAATGGAGAGCTGGAAAATCTGAATTTAAGCCAATACAGTCCTGATGAGCTTTTAATAGACTGAAATCTGATTTACTTGCAGGATGCTGCAGTGCAAGCAGACGTTAGGTTGGTGTGCCCAGTATCTTGTTATGAAAATACCTTTGCACGCACTGTAACAGTGTAGTTCTCTAGTACAAGATCTTCGTATAAATATTTTGTAAGGGGGGGAGTTTTATTGTTTTGAAAGGGCTAGACAGAGGTAATGGGGATCTTGCATCTCTGTCCATCTGTAAGAAGTAAATCGTGTGTGTTAACAGCTTTGATTTGGATTGGGTGGATATGAGATGTTCCTTTAACAGTCTGTCATGGCCCTGGGGTCAAGTAACGGGAGGATCTGTCATTTCCGGCCAGTCAGCACAATTATGGAGGTGTTGCAGGCTGAAGAATAGGTCTGTAGCTGTGACTGCAGCAGTCACATGCAAAGGTGTCTTAAATTCAGATTATCTTCAGTAGGAAATGGGTGTTGTATCAAACATCTCTGCTCTAGCTGTATTGGTCTGCCTCTTCTTCTTCCCTTCTCACTTGAAAAGGCATTCGGTTTCCTGGGGGAAGGACATGAAAACAGCAGTTAAGGGTAGCAGATTCATCCAGGAATACTTGAAGTTGTTTAGCCACTACCCATTCTTACCTGGCTCAAAAATGGAACATTTGAGAATGGTTGATATTTACTGAAATTTGAAGCTCTGGAAGGAAGAAGAGAAGGAGATTGGATTTATACCCCGCCCTTCACTCAAAGTCTCAGAGTGGCTTACAGTCCCCTTTCCCTTCCCCTCTCCACAACAGACACCCTGTGAGGTAGGTGGGGCTGAGAGAGCTCATCAAGGCTCTTGAGAGAACAGCTCTGAAAGGACTTATGACTGACCCAAGGTCACACCAGCAGCTGCATGTGGAGGAGTGGGGAATCTGGCCCGGCTCTCCCAGATTAGAGTCCATGCCAAACTGTGTGATGCTCTAAATGGGTAATTTTTGTACAGCTTTAATTTTAGAAGGTGGACTTATTAGGCATCAAAAGGTTTGCTGTTGTAATGATTCTCTGTGAATTTGTATTGAACAGGTGGGAAAGGGAGGCTCTAAATAATTGAATACATGAAGAAAGTCTCAAGGACTAACTTTAGGCACTCTCCGTGTTTCAGACAGTCCCACAACCGAAGAGGGTTTTGCAACAGGGGATGGTGTTTCCATTGATTGGCGCCCTGATTCTGAAGCCACCTGTGGCTACACAGTGAAATGGTGTTATCCAGACGGGCCTGAACACTGTGTTGTTGACTGGGAAACGTTTCCTTCCAATGTGACACATGCTGTCATCAAATCTGGTAAGAAAACAAGGGTCTTTCACTCTGTAGATGCAAGTGTTTTGTTTTCATGGAAGACTGCCTTTGCAAATGAGAGTGCCAACAGTGGGAGAAGCCATGGCTCAGTGGTAGAGCATGTGTGCGGCATGTGCAAGCCCCCAAACTTCACTTTTCTTCTGCAAACAATCTCATATAGCAGAGCCGCCAAAGATGGCTGCTTGAGACTTTGGTAAACTGCTGGACTTGATGGGCCATTCGGATAAGATGGCACAGCACCTGACTTAGAAGGAAGCTTTGAGTGTAGCTATCAGGTGTGTTGTATTTCTGAAATGATCCCCCCCCCCCTTTGCTAGCATCAAACTGAGAGTTCCTCCAGGATTCCTCCAAGATTTCTGTTTGTGTGTCCCTTCACGCTGCTAGGAATTGTTTGCTGAATTGTAGCCAAGTTGCATGGGCTGTGTGCCCATCCATCTGTGTTTTGTTTTGTTTGGGGAACAGAATGGGTGTGGGAAACATCTTGTTTTTTAATGGGCCTTTTTGGTCTAAATGGCCAGTGGCCACAATCCTTTTCCTGTTGGACTGGCTAGGGCCTATGACAAAATAACAAGGGCTCCAGAAGCTAAACCATCTCTCCTTTGGAGATGCTCCTGATAACATATTGTTGATGACAGAGATCTGCCAGTGCCTTGCAGATTGCCCTTTTATCATAACCACAGCCTTCCCAGCCTTCTACCTGAAATTTTTCGCCAACCGGGGAGTGCAAATAGCATGATATTGACAATGCATACAAGTGTTCTAATAGGATCAAAAAACTGGGTGCTGGCAATTATTTATTTATTTATTTATCTGTTTTTATTTTATCGGGCTTATATCCTGCCGTACCTTACAAGTGGGCTCAGGGGGGTCACAGCATCTAAAACATAACAATTATTAAAACATACAATCGAAAACCAAATTTAAAAGAAGTACAGCACAAGATGGCAGCTTAATAGTAGCTTCAGAAAATCCATAATGCCTTCTGCAAGATGTTAGTCTTGGCAATGGGGCTAGTGGCATAGACAGGGGAGGCCGAGATGGTTGAACGCCTGACACCTCAACTGAAGGCCTGGCAGAACAGCTCTGTTTTACAGGCCATGCGGAACTGTAACAATTCCCACAGGGCCCTGATCTCAGCTGGGAGCGTGTTCTACTGGGCCGGGGCCAGAGCAGAAAAGGCCCTGGCCCTGGTTGCGGCTAAATAGATGTCTTTTGAGCTGGGGACTACCAGGAAATATTGATTTGCAGAGCATAAGGCTCTCCAGGGCATGTACAGGGAGAGACTTACTTACCAGTTTACTGCATGGTGCTTGTAACTGCACGGGAAGCTGGCTGCTTGTAGCTGTGGCCCGCTATCCCAGTCTTCCTTCTGCAGCTACACAGAAGTCTGAGCAACAGGGGTTTAACTGACTACGCAATAGCCTTTTAAGCAGCTGCAGCATGATTCACAAGCACCCCAAGCTAATCTGATGTGAGTCCTTGAAAAACACACAGGATCGTCCTTCCTTGGGTCAGGCATGTTTGGAGGGAGGTGGGGTAAAAATTTGAACAGACACAGAAAAAACCCAAATATCAACGTAAGAGTACAGTTAGGATCTTTCATGCTTTGGGGGAGCCACAGGGTCCTATTTCCTGGCTTAGTGAGGATTAATGATGGCAAAATTTAGCCATCTAGGAACAATTCCTTCTTACTCTTTTGCAAGGAACAAAATAATGAGTTGGAGAACTTCTGTTCTAACACTCAGGGAAGAAAGCATTTATACATAAACTAGCCTGGTTCTAATGTATCATTTACATTTACATATTATGATTGAAGCGCTACAGAAGAAATGATATTTTAAGAATGATATTCGTGTCTCACAGCTCTTTTCCAGCCAGGATTGAGATACAATTTTTCTGTCCTTGCCTGCAAAGACAATGGGTATCAGCTAATGAAATACGTAAATGGCTACTCAAAAGAACTGAGTAAGTACACTCGCCTTTTGCGTAAAAGATAGTGAAATGTAAGAGAAAAGATGCATGAATGTGACTGGATTTATTGAATTAATGCCAAGAGATCAAAGTAGTAGTTACTGGTTTCTTTGAAGTGGATTTACCTTGCACTTTGTATGGATGTGGGTAACAATGGGGTTACCCTACAATTTTCAGTTGCTGGCTCTTCACCCCAACTGTAAGTTTAAGGTGGCAACAACAGGGGCACTACCGTTTTTCTGGAGAGACTCAAAGCAGGGCAGGTGTGCTTCAGGTGTGCAGTTCTGTGCATGCAAGAGACTGAAGCCACCTGGACAGAGTGAGGGGGGGAAAGCCAGAACAGAACAGGAGTCAGCTTTAGAAAGACATTAGACATATTTATATCAGAACAGCCAATCAATGGCACTTATCCATGTTGGCTAAGTGGAATGCCTCGGATCTGCTGTTGCCAGGGAGATGGCAACAGCAGGAAAGACTATTGTTTGTGGGCTTCTCAGAAACACCTGACCAGTCCTTGTGGCAAACTGGATGCCGTAGGACTTCTGGTCTGATCCAGCAGGGCTTTTCTTAGGTCTACAGGAGGATACATCTACATTGAAAATGGCACAGGTAAAAAATAAGACTGTTCTTGCATTATGGGTTGGAGGTTAAAGGTGTCCTCTGGTCTTGGGAAGCTGTTTCAATGACAGCTTCCCTCCATTCATTTTTCAGATCCTTGAGTTCACGGTCGTTCACTGAAGTAAGCCAAAAGTCAGGAGAAAAACTCTTGTCTCATTAGAAGCTCTTCGATCCAGAGGAATTGGCCGTGTTAGTCTGTTGTTGCAAAACAGTAAAAAGCCCAGTAGCACCTTTAAGGTTAACAAATTTTATTGCAGCATATGCGTCCAAGAAACACAGCTCTCTTCATCAGATCCATGTATCTGACGAAGAGAGCTGTGTTTCTCGAAAGCTTATGCTACAATAAAGTTTGTTAGTCTTAAAGGTGCTAGTGGGCTTTTTACTGTTTAGAAGCTCTGGACTCTCACTGCTGTTTCTAGGGGGGATTCTATCCTAATGTAGTACCTCCCCCCCCCCCCCCCCCGCTTTTGGGATATTTCTGTATTTTGTGTGTTCGTGCGTGACCTCTGGCAACTCCTACTGGGGCATGGAGGACATTCAGAGAAGTGGCTTGATAGCCTGGCCTCTGCCTCCCAGCCCTGGTATTCTCTGGAGGTCTCCCATCCAAATGCTTGCCAGGGTTAGCTTCTGGGTTACCTGGTCCCCCTCTTGAGTGGTGTGGAACTCAGTGCCAGTCAGTGAAATCAAACAGTAACTTGAAACAAGCAGAGTGTTTGCAGGTGGGTGGCTGTGTTGGCCTGTGATAGAAGATCAAGATTTGAGTCCAGGAGCACCTTAGAGACCAATGAGATTTCCAGGATAGAAGCTTTTGAGAGTCTTTATCTGACAAAGGGAGCTTTGACTGTTGCAAGCTTACACCCTGGGATTATAGTTGCTCTGTAAGATGCTCCTGGATTTCAATCTTGCTCTTGAAACAATGAGCAATGGAGCACCAGTGAAGACTTGGATAGATGGGTGTGTTTGTTTGTGAGGGGGCTGCTTTCATTTAAGAACACACCCACTTAAATCATGGATACAGTGCCTACCTAGAGCTGTTCCTGGGCTGTGTTCCAGTTGCATTTATTACTTCTCTGTGCACTCTGCAATTGAAATTGGGCCGATGGAAGACGCTTCCTGTATAGTGGGTCTTTGTCTTTTAGGCTGGACGACCTAAAATGCTCAATTGCCATGTTTGGGTCTGATCTGTGTTATCAAAACATAAACCTCTTTCTCCTTTTGCCTTCTTCCCAGGTCCACGAACTGAGCCCAAGGTGGTGGTGGAACGTACCACTTCAGATTCCATCTTGATAACATGGGAGACGCTTCCTGTCAGTGACTGTGGTGGCTTTTTAAGAGGCTATTTACTTCAGTTTGCCAAAGGGGAAGAAGGCAGAATACAGTCCAAGGGTTTTGAAACAGGTAAACAGTGCCTCATGACTGCCTCTTGTGAAAGGTGGTTTGTGACAAATTGTGCTTCAAACAGCAGATGTGCTGGGTGGTATTGACAGTCCAAATAAAGAGTGAGAATCTTCATGACACTTTTGTGGTAGTCCAGATTATGGATTGGATCCAACAGAACGCTTCCACAGATGGAGTGTGACTTTCTCACTATTCACAGCCTCACTTTCTTACAGCCTCAGTTGCCCCTGGAAATGCGGCTTCTGGCCCCAGGAATGTCATTGAGGGGGCATTTTCTGCTGCAGTTGGAGGTGGGGAGGGGGGATGAGAAAGTCACATTTATAGAGGGAGGGATAGAGGCAGTGCTCTTTCTAAGCTGAGTTAGTGGGAGCTAGCTCACAGTTTTTTAGCCTCTGGCTCACACATTTTTGTCTTAGCTCAGGAAGGATGGCTCCAGAGCAAACTAACTCATGCAGTAGCCAAATCGCTCACTCACAACTTTAATGCCAGTAGCTCACAAAGCAGAATTTTTGCTCACAAGACTCCCCAGCTTAGAGGGAGCATTGGATAGAGGAATTGCGTTTTACCCTTTTCTTTTGAATCCCTTGCTCAGTCTGGTGCTGTGTATGCTTGTGAACATTTTCTTTTTAATAAATACTTCATAACTTTTGATACTGATAGTGGTTCCCTGTACCACATAGACCTCCATCATCTTGGACATGCTATTTTAAAAGGAGCACCAGGAGGAAGAGGAGGGGCAGTCAGTCCCCCAGTGGTGCACAGAGTAATAAGCTGTCCTCATGATAACCAGACACTGGACAGTGGGAGGCACAGAGGCAAAGCCTCAGAGCTTGGAAGGGAAGCTGGGAGTCCTGGCCCTCCGAGCAGGCAATTCCTACAAAGGCCAGGTGATGGCAATGGGTGGAGAGAGAGAGAAAGCCCCTCCAGGTGTTGGGGAAACCTTGGATGGCACAGTGGAATAGAGCCTGCAGCTCAGAGCAGGACTGTTCTACCACTGTTTCCTTTCCACCCGTGGAAATGATTGGCTGAACCCAAGAAGAAGAAGAGGAAGAGATTGGATTTATACCCCGCCCTTCACTACCCAAGGGAGTCTCAGAGCGGCTTACAATCTCTTTTCCCTTCCCCTCCCCACAACAGAGACACCCTGTGAGGCAGGTGGGGCTGAGAGAGCTCTGACAGAAGCTGCTCTTTTTCAAGAACAGCTATGCCAGAACTACTGCTTGCCCAAGGTCATCCAATAGGTGCAAGTGGAGGAGTGGGGAATCAAACCCAGTTCTCCCAGGTTAGAGTCCGTGCTCCTAACCACTACACCGAACTGGCTCTCTTTCAAAGCCTTTCAGATTTGTATGCAACCTCAGCTGCAGGAAGTTAGTTGCTTTTCTCAGATGCTCATGGGGGTTCCGGTGCTTTTAATCCACTGCACATTGTCTTGCTTGCTCTTACAAAACTTTTTTTTTTTTTACTAAATCTTGCTTCTGAGATGCATTGACGGATGGTAGTGGGGGATGAGTTTGCATATTAGACTTATTCTTATCCCCCTCCTTCTTTTTAAATCCATGCGATCCAGAGTTGTTTAACATCTCGGAGCCTAAGCAAACAAAACTCAAAATATCGAACCTTCAAGGGAAAACCAGCTACCACCTGAATTTAAGCGCCTACACGGCTGGAGGAATTGGACCTGGGCGCAGCTTGTACGTGGTCACGAAGGAAAACTGTAAGTAAATCATTCTTTGTGTTTTGGGTCGGGGTTGCCGTGGCCTTGTTCACAGTGACAGAGTGACAGTCTGGTCGTACAATACTAAAATAGCAAATGCCATAGTCTTGCAAAAAAAAAAATCCTCCAATGATGATCAGAATATTCAATATTCTTATTGAATTTTGCCAAATCATGGAAGTACATGATTCTGTACACTCCCCACAACAGCATTCTAATCTAAGGCTGACAGTGGCTGCCTTCAGGCATATATAATAAATTGCCATTTATAAACTGGCAGTTTGATAAAACCCAAATGAGTTGTGACGGTCCAGCCCCATGGAATTGCGGTGTTCCAGTGTGATGGTCCAACAACCAATGCTTGCTTGGTGGGAGCTAGTCTAGGATTTCAAACTGTGGTTTGTAGTTGGTTTATACACCTGGATTTGTGTTAACCGTGGCTTGCAATAACGTCTGAATTCATAGACTAGTTTGTTGATTAGTGCACCTCTTGCATCTGTTTAGCCATAATGATGCCTGGAGAGAGCAGCTCAAACATTTGGCTGTTCTAGCAACTTCTGGCCACCGCCTGCACTTTCTCATGCTCCCCCCCCCCCCGCTAGTAATAACTCACACTTGTTTATTTTGTTTACTTTGCTTTTCTCCCCAATGGCAATCCCAAATAGCTGCACCATTCCCCTCTCCTCAATTTTATCATCACAACAACCCTGTGAGGTGGGCTAGGCTGACAGTATGTGTCACCCAGGAAGATTCTGTGATAGAGCCTGGGTCTCCCAGATCCTAGTCTGACACTTCAGCCGCCACACCTGAGTGGCGCTCTCACACTCACACAGAATTGCTGTGGAATTCAGACCTCTTCTAAGGGAAACATTTAAAAGCAGCATGACCAAGGAACTAGTTTTTAATCCTATGCATTTGTTGAATGTCCTGGCAGACAAGAAAGTTATTTTACTTTATTTGTATCTAGCCTTTCTCCCCACGGGGGATTCAAAGCAGCTTACATTGTTCTCCTTTCCTCCATTTTACCCTCACTACAACCCTCTGAGATAAGAACTAGGGGTGTGCAAAAAAAAAAAAATTCAGCCTGATTAGGATTTGGCCAGCTGAATGACCCCCGAATGCAACTTTCGGCAATGCATGCCAATTGGGGTGGCATTTGGCCGGCCAAGTCAGATTTGGTTGTGCGGGGAGGTATTTGAATGCCTCCCCAGGGCTTCTCTAGCTTGCCGGAAAAGCCAGGCAGAGCCCCCCCCCCCCCGCACCCTTCCTAGTTTGCCCGCCTAGGCAGGCAAGCTAGGGAAGGTACGGGGAGGGATTTAAATGTCTCCCCAAGTTTCTCTGACATGCCCGCTGAAGTGGGTGCACCAGAGAAGTTTGGCAGAGCCTCCCCCAAGACAGGCAAGCCAGAAAAGGCCCGGGATGAGGCAGGGAGGGATTTAAATGTCTCCCTGTGCCCCCCCCCCCCACAGCTGCTTTTCAAGCAACTGCTGAAATGCCACCGAAGTTCGGTGGCGGCTTTTGGTGGCAGGCTGAATCAGATTAGAGAATCTGATTCGGCCCGTGGCTGCCCAAAAGGGGGCCAAATGGGCCATTTTCGGGGGTGCATTCGGTTTGGATGAACCAAATGCACATCCCTGGTAAGAACATAAGAACATAAGAGAAGCCAATGTTGGATCAGGCCAATGGCCCATCCAGTCCAACACTCTGTGTCACACAGTGGCCAAAAATACCAGGTGCCACCAGGAGGTCCAGCAGTGGGGCCAGGACACTAGAAGCCCTCCCACTGTTGCCCCCCCCCGAAGCACCAAGAATACAAAGCATTACTTGCCCCAGACTGAACATAAGAACATAAGAGAACTCTTGACCTATTTAAAGTTTAGAACAAGCATGCCCACGTGATGAATTTCTGTTAAAAATCCATAAAAGGTGGAGAATGAAAGTTTAAAATGAAGACACCGTGGGAAGAGAATTCCCTGAAGCAATAATACTAAAAGATGATAGTTAGATGCCTGTCAGAATAACATAGAAGAAGAGATTGGCTCTATAACCCCTTTCAATCAACAGTCTCAGAGCAACTTACAAACTTTTTCCCCTTCCCGTCCCCACAACAGACACCCTGTGAGGTAGGCGGGATTGAGAGATGTCTTTCCAGAACTGTCCTTGAGAGAACAGCTCTGATGGAACTATGGCTTGCCCAAGGTCTTCCAGCAGCTGCAAATAGATGAGGTGGGGGGAAATCAAACCTGGTTCTCCCAGATTAGAGTCCATGCACTTAACCACTACACCAAACTGGCTGTTATTTAGTACTGCTTTAGTATGTGGACTACAAGAGTGAAGCTAGATATTCCAAATTCACTGCTTCCATTTATGACAAGCTACATAAAGGGTAACTAGCTACTTTATGGAAATTTGTTGCAGCCTTACAAAACACTGTGTGATTTGGTGGCTTCAACATACTTGCAAGTAGGCCCCGGTCCTTTTTTTGACCTGTAACTTTGTCAGGAGCAGCTGACAGATTTTGATGTCTAACTTGTTTTTTTCTCTTTTATTTTTCAGCGGTGGGATTAATCATTGCCATCATCATCCCAGTGGCCATTGTTGTTGTGCTTGCACTAGTGACCACCATCCTTTGCTACCGGAAGAGGGAATGGTAAGTGATCGCGTGCCTCAAACGTTTGTTGCCTTGCTAGCTAGAGGGAGAAACAGTGAGAGATAGACAACAGTTCTTGTTATTGTCTGGTACCACCGTGTTTAGTACATACAACCTTTGTGTGAAGCAGAAAGTGGAGCAAAAGCTGTTGGTATCTTTTTAAATAGATGGAACATCAGATGGAACTATTTTTAAATAGGTGGAACTTCAGATGGAACTATTTTTAAGTAGATGGAACTTCAGTGATACGTGGTAGTGGATGAGCCATTTGTGTGTGCGTTTTCATCATAAGATAGGCGGGAAAATATTTTCCCGCCTAAGGCAGCCACAACATGAGAGGTGTGCTCTGAATCCCTTACATTGGCAAAAAAAGTCCAAGAGCTGTTGCCGGTCTTTTCTGTGACATCCCAGTCCGAGGACTGAAGTAGCAAGCATGCTACATGGGCACCTGAACACATGAAGCTGCCTTCTACTGAATCAGATCATCAAAATCGGTATTAGTCCATCAGTGTTGTGTACTCCAACTGGCAGCTGTTCTCCAGAGTCTTGGGTAGAGGTCTTCCACTTCACCTGCTACCTGATCCCTTAAACTGGAGATGATGAGGATGGAACCTTCTGCATGCCAAGCAAATGCTCTGCCACTGAGCTGTAGTCCTTGTGAAGGGCCTGAGGATTGTGGTTCAGTGGTAGATAGGGTTGCCAGGTCCTTACCTTCCCAACCCTTTTCAGCCTGCGACCACCTATAAAGTTCTGACACAGTGAGGTCGGCGCAGCCACAAAGTGGCTGCCATCAGAGGCGGAGCCAGGCAGAAAATGGCTGCTGCAGCTTACCTTCAGTCACACAGAAAAGATCCTTGTGTTGTGGTGGCAACTGCTGCCATAGCAACATTTTATAAAATCCCAATAGTCAATCAGATCTCCAATGGCCAGTCAGTGGCTTTACTGGGCAAAGCCCCACCCACTTTCCAGAAACACTTGGCAGTCCTCAGGAAAAGTGTTGGTGGGTGCCATGGCACCCATGGGTACCATGTTGTTGACCCCTGCCTTAAGGTATTATATACTCCAGGGATGTACTATGATTTAAAAAATGCTATTAAAAAGCATTCTTCACACATGTCTTTGTCTCATTTATTTATTTAAAATGGGTATGTTTAATTGAATACAGTGTTAGCCAAATTGCCTTGATTTATTAATAAATGTGGGTAATATGAATATTAAATAGCAATAGACAGCAAAAGGGATCAAGTACCTATGTATACAGGAGTCCCGCTTATTCCAGTGACCCCAAACTAAACACAGTGACCAGTTCTTAAAGAAATGGTTTCTTTACTGAGGGGATTTGCACACACACAACAATAAATTCAATCACACACACATCAACATAGAGCTAAGAAATATAGATTTGAAAGTATACAGAGACATTCGCATTAGCAGGAATATCGTTGGTGGAGTAATACATACCAGTCCTGATGAGGCGAAGCGATCCTGCAGCGGAAAAGGGAAGGGGGGGGGGAAGACTGTAAGGTAACGGGGTCATGTTCTGGCCGGCAGAAGCACATGGAAGACTCCGAGCAGTGCTTACACCAAGAGCCAAAGGTAGGATGGGGGTTAGGTAGGAGATGCGAGAGAGAGAGACCACATGGTGAATTTCTCTCCTTTTATACACTAAAAGGGTGACTGGGCAGGCTTATGCTTAATCAGTCACATGGTCCCTAGGAAGACCAGAAAAAACCAGTTATTTATGGTCAGGAGGTGACCAGGAGAGAGGAGTAGTACTTGGGTAATTGATTTAATGTTTCTAACCAGTGACACTTTTCAGAGAGGAGTGGACAAAAGACAAAAGCAGGAGAAAAGATAATCCTCTCAGGGGCTCTGCCAGCCAGAACATCTTGATTAGTTCAGGATGGAGGAGTCAGCCAGCTAATCTTGTCGCAGCCAGGTTCCTTTGTTTAACGTGAAACCAAGTTCTTTTGTTTAACCTGAAACTGATTACGTGCAGTTTCAGGTGATGTTGCTAGAAGGAGTTGTGGGGGAAATGCCTGCATGATGGAGACAAGGCTTGTCATGACATTTCACCAAGAAAGTTCATGTGGTCTTTGCAAAGCATGGTTTCTCCATTACTCTGGTTCCATGTGGCTCCGTGTGGCTGCGGGTCTCAGGGAGGCTGGCATGCCATCTACTTGGGTTTGCAGTCACCTTAGGGAGGCAGGGAGGATGGCATCGGGTCTTCCATGAGTTCACATCTGGTGTGGCATGTGTCCGTCTAAGGTTTCCCTCATCTGGGCACATGTCTCTTTGTCCAGTACGTTGGCACTGTCTCGCAGTCACCAATTAGTCCATTTGCACTGGCACGTGCTTTGCACAGTCCAGATATAGATGTATATCAGAAATCCATACTTTATAAGAAGCTTGCAAGGCAACAACAGTACTGCAGAATTAGGTCTGTAACGTGGGGCTTTTCCAGGTCTGGATAGGATGCTTTCTTTAGCTCACTTAATAGTACCAGCATGATGATGATGAAATCGAAACTTTTGTATGAAATTAAAATATAGAATTATAGAATCATAGTTGGAAGGGACCTCCAGGGTCACCTAGTCCAACCCCTTGCACCATGCAGAAAATTCACAGATACCTTCCTCCCCCACATCCCCAGAAGATGGCAACCACTCCCCAAAAAACCTACTACCCCTACAGGATCCCTGGCCAAACTGGCCTGGAGAAAATTTGCTGCCTGACCCCAAAGTAAGAAAGGGCCGCAAGAACTAAGCACTGATGCAACCCTTCCTGCTCTCCCTCTCATGATCTGCCTAAATTCACAGAAACAGCATTGCTGTCAGATGGCCATCTAGCTTCTGCTTGAAATCCTCCAAAGAAGGAGAGCCCACCATCTCCCAAGAAAGCCTGTTCCACTGAGGAACCGCTCTGTGAGGAAGTTTTTCCTAATGTTTTGCCAAAAACTCTTTTGATTTAATTTCAATCCGTTGGTTCTGGTCTGACCTTCTGGGGCAACAGAAAACAACTCCATACCATATATGTTCAACATGGCAGATTAAAAGAGGGACAGTGGCTTTAGAGAGGCCTCCTGATCTAGAGTTCAGTATGTGCACGGAGGTGTGTACATGATACAATTATGTGTATGGATTTTCTTGTTCATTTCAATGGAAAGAGCTCTGTGTGCACATGGGAAAGTACATTGAATCTCCATTTGGAAGACTCTTCATGTCTAGATTCCCACAAGAGACTGCTGAAGTCAAAGCATCAATACGAACTGTAGTTAGTGTTTGTTTAATTAAATAGGTTGCTGTATTCTTCAATCAGAACTTGTGGGGCAGTTTGTTGGAAATTCCTGACAATAATATCTGTGTTCTTGATTCCAAAGGATTAAAGAAACCTTCTATCCTGACATTCCAAACCCTATGAACTGCAAAGCTTTGGAGTTCCAGAAGGGTCCATGTGAGGTAATTGTTTTCATTTTATCACTCTGTTCTCTTGTTAGCAGATAGTTAGAAGATGGTGATAATGGGGGCAGGAAGTGAAGAAAGATATCTTCCTTTTTCCTGTATGAGGTAGAAGGATGTTTTGTGTTTTGGAGTTGTTATTGTGTTTATTGAGCCTCGAGCTAGAAAAGGTGGCTTTAGCTCTTGGGGAATTGGGTAGGCTGAAGACCAAGGATGCTTGTATGGAACAAGGTAGAGAGCCTGAAGTATACTGGTAGAGATTTGAATGTTTGGGGAAAATCTCTTTGCTGAATTTTATATGTATTCCTTGGGTCAGTTCCAACTGTATTCATTGACCCAAAGCTCCTCCTTTCTCTCTGCCTATGTCTGCTTTGCTGGCAGAAAGCAGCTTTATTTTTCAGTCCTTGGAGATCAAGGATCCATTTGCCTTGGTGATCTTATTGGAACGTTCCCACCACCACCACCACAATTACATGCGCCATCTCTGTCCCATCTTAGCCCCTTTAGTCCAGTAAAATGATGCCTCCTCTTTGATAACTTGAATGCTATGTTGCTAATTTTTAATGGTGCTGTGGTGCTTGGCCTCATGGTCTCTTAAGAACAGTTCTTAAACATGTGTTTTGTGGTAGACCAGTGAGATTGATTCTTCAGAATTCAGGGGTCTTCCAGTAGGTGCTTGGAGTACAAGGAGAGAGATTGTCCCTCACCACAGACCTGTCTCTGAAATAAATTGCATTCAGTTATTTTAAAAAAATGGTTACGCATTTAAAAAATGATCTCGATATTTACTGTTACCTCAAAACATATCAGGAATTAATTTTATTTTATTAAAAGACTTTAGAGACCTGTTTGCTCCACTTAGTTATTTTTCAAAACGTGTGTTTTACCCATTCATATCAATAATGCTGATATTTGTAAATCCTATCATACAATCTGCTCTTTCTAGCTTCAGTCACAGGGTCAGAGGGTATCCTAGAGGAAACATACCAAGGTAGTGATTGTTGCCAGGTGATAATGGTGGATCTGTTTTTTAGTCTTACGGATTTTAAATGCTAGAAATGTTTGAGTGCTCCTCTTAGTTATTTATTGCATTTCCTTTTTGTAGGGGAAGGCTAACCCTAAAACCTTGGAGATGAATCCATGTACCCCCAACAACATTGAAGTGGTGGAAACACAGTCCCCGTGCCTCAAGATAGAGGACACGGCAATTACATCACCGGTGGCCGACGAGCTTCCGGAAGATGGTTTTGACTCTGAAACAGAGAGCCATATTGTTGTCTCCTACTGTCCACCAATCATAGAAGAGGAGATCTCCAACCCACCAGGAGACGAATCCGTGGGGTCTTCCCAGGTTGTTTATATTGACATCCAGACAATGTATCCCCCTCAAGTAAAACTGAAGGAAGGAGCGGGGGCAGACTGTGCAGCTGCTGCAGGCTATAAGCCCCAAATGCAACTGCCTGTTAATAGCTTAATAAAAATGGAGGATACGCCATCTGCGGAAGAGTATATGGACAAGGCTGCGGGCTATAGACCTCAAGTGAATCCACCCGCCTGGAACACGGGCTGCCCAGATTCTCCTGGATCCACCGAGAGCAACAATGAAAATGCCTCATTTGGGAGCCCTTGTTCGATTAATTCGCGACAGTTTTTGATCCCGCCCAGAGAGGATGAAGACTCCCCCAAAGTAATTAACACGGGGTGGTCCTTCACAAATTTCTTTCACAACAAACCAAATGATTAGCGCTACGATGATAAACCTTGCCTTGAACGCTTCCGTAGGGTGGGACTTGTTTGAAGAGTAGCGCCCAGAGGTGCTGCACAGCGGGTTTTATAATTTCATTTCAGTGAAATTGAATGTTAACTTTGTGTAAGTTGCAGTGTAAAGTGGCAAGGTTTCACTGTTATGGCTGGCTGAGCTGCTGATTTGTGGTGTCTCAGTTAGGGAGGGGCACTCTGTGGTAACCTTTTCTTGCAACTGAAGCCAAAGAGGAGCCACAGTCCTGCATGTGCTTCCAGGCAGTTTTTCCCCCTCGCTGTCAGATGGGCACAATGTTCTTTTTGTGACTCTTTCTCTGGGTTCCTCGTTCTGCATTGGTAGAACAGGTAAACGGATAGAACCGTCCCCTTAGGGGACTCTGTCTGGGTGGAAAGGCGGCATATAAATGTTTTAAACAAATAAAGCCAAACCTACTTTTGAAAATGTAGAATGAAGAAATAATTAGTCATTATAAGCTTATCCTTTGGCCTGGACACAGTTATGTGGGTCGTAAAAATTTGGAGCATGTAGGTACATTCCGGAAGGGCTCCTCGTTCACCCATCCAGTTGTTGTCCAGTCAGAGGCCATTTTAAACAGTTTTAGGATTTTGAGCAACATTGTCCAACACTACAATACTGCATTGGTGATCGTCGGGAGGCATTAGTCCTTGAATTGATCTGCAGAGCACCTGACACTTAAAAGCAGTCTGTTTTTTGTTTTGTGTTAATATCTGTGTGGCTAAACCAGGCTTTGCCCTGACCAGGAAGGCCTAGGCTATCCCAGTCTCTTCAGATCTCAGAAGCTAAGCAGGGTCAGTCCTGGTGAGAACTTGGAGGAGAAAAAACGAAGGAAGTCCAGGATTGCTACGCAGAGGCAAGTGGAGGCAAAGCACCTCTGTTAGCCTCTTGCCTTGGAAGCCCTGTGGGGTAGCCATAAGTCAGCTATGACTTTTCCCACCAACCCAGTTTTTGAGCTGAAGAAATCCAGGGGAGATTGCTTGTCCATCACAACCTCAGCTTGGGATGTCTGTGTTTGTTTTGACAAGTCTGGATGCTTGTTTCTGTACCTGCTGTATAAATGTATATGCAAAAGTTGACTCAGGGGTGCAAAAATGAGTGTAACACTGATTTTAAAATCTCAGTCAGGAATAGATTAAAGTTTTTAGCTTCTGGCATTTTAAATAATGCTTACCTTTTCCATGGTTTTTAAAAAAATAATGACTGCAAGTTGACTGAAATCATGTAGTCATGCCAGGTTATCATCCTTTGTGACATGCTTCACTTTTATGTGGCTTGGCTTTGTTTTTCCACAGGCCCATTCAGTCACGACACCCCCCCCCCCCCAGTTTGCAGTGGTATAGCCGAGACACCGGCTTTCCATCTCAGGCCGCAGTTTTGTTTGCGCGTCCATGGAAACCACTTTGTCACATGTGTTTATATGGGAATGCCACAGGCAGATTGTCCCAAGCAAGAATATTTAGCTACAGTGAGAACGTTTTCCATAGTACTTTTCATGCACTAACACCACCAATGGAAGCCGGATAACCTTGAGAACTGTTCCTCTCCTTAGTTTCCATGGAAACCCATTATTCCTGTAAATACTTTTGCCATCTGTGAATATTTTCCACATGGAATTGGAAATGGAGCTTCTTTCCCTGAATTTCCTTGCTAATATTTGCCCAAATTAGAAGTGGAGAGAAAGTGTTTTGTTTGTGTATACAATTATTCAGTTGTATACAAGACATCCTGGATGTCTTTAAATCTACCACTGGCAGAAGAAAAGAACTTTTCAGAATTGGGGTACAAATAGATTGGCTTCCATTTTAAATGAAGCGAAACCAGATTTTGACATCTACATTATATTTCTTGCATTTGCACTTCTGTAATTATACACTACTTGTAGAGATGCTGCTTTATATATTCAAGGCATATAACTTTTTCAGATTTCTTCAGTTGGCATCTAAGTACTGAATGGTTTTGTGTGTAGCAGACTCCAAAGAAGTCAAATCAAGGGACCAACGCATTGACCTTCTGTTCTGAGCCTAATTTCACTCTCAGTGCATCCCACATGTGAACTCAGCTGTATATCGGAGATTTTCAACTAAACTATGGAATGGCTGTTGCATTTCTAGCTGCAGTCTGAAATGCAACTCATATCCTAGTTGTGTTCAGGTCTACCAAATTTTGAATGGCTGTTTGATAGCACGGTTTGGCAGATCTGAGGGAGGAAATTTCTGATTTTCTTGGCAAAAAACTTTAAAAATGCAGTCATAGTTGTGCCTTTAGTGTGTGGAAGGGTGAATCTTTTTTTTAACTTTTGTTGATTAGGGAGAAAAACACAATTTCTGACAGCTTATCAGTATCTCTTTTTTGTTTATGTGATGACAATTCTTGCCTATCAGTCACCAAGTCTTAGATTTGGAAGGGCTATGTAGTCCAGCCTTCTGCTCAGTGTAGGAAAACCAAAACCATCCTCCACAGATGGCTGGATAGTTATCTGTGTGAAGACTTCCAGCAAAGAAGAGCTCCCCCTCAATGTCTGTTGATCCTGACCATCCATTTATATCCTGGCCTTTCCTCCAAGGAGTTCAGTGTAGCTTCCATGGCCACATAAATCTCCCACATCTTTCAACACACACTTTTGTTCACATCCCCTTGAAAAAAACAACAAAAGGGGGGAGGTTACTTTGTCAGGGACTCTAAACAATGTACACAATGTAGCTCCTCAAGTTGGTTCATCTCTACTTTCAGTGACCCAGTTCTGTTGAAGTCATTATAACCCAGGGTCTGTGGAACTAATTTGGGGTCTTAGCCCCACCGCTCTGACTTTTTTTAAAGTTGTGGCTCAAACTAAAGGCTGATGATAGAATGGACTTCACCACTTCAGACAATAGGAGGTAATGATCATGAAAAAAAAATCACATTTCGAAATGCTTCCTAATGTTTCAGACTTCCTCTAAACAGAATGCCAACACAGCAGGCAAAGATAAATGGGGGGGGGGGGGGGGGAGAGACTATCTCCTGCTATGCTAGTTTTTGATTTCTGAAGAGGCTTTTTTAAAAAAAGGTGAAGAGATAGTCAAAAGCTGGAGTTCATCTGCTGAAGGCAGCCCATTCCACCACCTCATTCCCCTATAGGCTGGATCGAAGCCTAAGAAACATCTTAGAGAGGGATAATGTCTGTGAGTGGGGAAAGCAAGCTGATCTTCCAGTGCCAGGTTTTTTATTGTTTTTGTGGTGCTATATACCCTTGGTAAGAATCTGAGGTAAATTCTGAAATAAACCGGTCTTTAGACAAAAGGTAAGACCAGTGCTTGCCTTTGATTTTTCACAGTGAACGTAGAAGTTAGGCTGGATGGTTCTCTAGTTTCAAAAGAATTTACACGATGTCCGTAAACGCTGAATTGAAATTGTTTGTCTCTTCAAGAGCAGTTTGGTGAAACATCTCTCTTAAAAGGGAGTTTTTAGAAGGGGCTGTGTAGTTAATCTGTTCTTTGTACCTCTTTGGGGAGGGGGGAAGAACAGGGGATAAAATTCCGGCAGTTCAGTTGGTAGCATTTGACTTTAAAAAAACAAACAAACCACACTATCGTTTCCTTCACGTTAAATGCCTTGCAGAAAATTCTGAAGTACGTTTGCTTCTGTTTTGAGCCATATGTGGTTTTATGTGTGTTTTTGAAATCATTTTGTTAAAAGGAAGAGAATTTATTTTTTAAAAAAGCATGATGGCCTTTAATTCATTATCTATGTGTTGCTTTTGTGTTAGCCGATGTAGAGGAAAAGGGACTGTGAATCCTGTTTTTGAAATGGCATTTTTGAACTGTTTTAAGAATGTACATTTTGAATAACCTGCATATGATATATACCTCACACAAACATTACCACCATGTTGTAAGCTAAGTTTAAAAGCAAAGTAGGGCATTGTGGTCACTTTGGGTCATATAGAAAATCTCTCATCATGGTATTTGTTGGTTTCATGTACCAACAGTTCAGTGAACACTATGCAAGACCAGCAGGTGTGTGGGTTGTTTGTGCACCCAAATGCCTGCAATGAAGATCAGCTGTCATTACTCTTGTACGTAGCAGGAATCACCATTGTGCATTATGATTCAGACAAAGTGCCCATTATTGCCTTTCATGCCCACCTGCAAAAACGGCTCAGGATGATCCAGAAGTGCAACCAGTGTGTTGCTGGGGTTAGCCGTCACGCTGCATGGAAGCTCTTCAAGCCTGCCCCTAAGACCAAGCAGGAGGCACTGTGGGAGGAGATCTGCACAGGCCCATCCACTTCCATGGCAGACTTCTAGAAGTTAACAGTTTGGGAAAGAGTGCCTGCAAAAATCCATCTTTCTTCCACAATAATGGTCCCTAAATTTCAAGATGACCACTGAAGTGCTTAGACCAAGGCTGCCAAACAGATACAGCCAAAGAGTCATTGCAGCTCATCTCAGAGAGGATTTTCTTGAATGGTGTTGAACTCAAGAAAAAAAAAAGGAAATGGGGAGGATTGTTGCCCATTTTTCAAAACAGTGGACACAGTTTTTCATCCACCAAAGCTGAGACGTGATTTATTCACTCCAGTGAGTTTGCAGCATTGCACCGTGAAAAGGCAGTGAGAATATGGATCCCTTCTAGAGCATCACATTCTTGAACAGCATGGGCTCCCATTGGTCCTGGTTTTATGTGGACCAAAGCCAGTGGTGTGCTCACACAGTTACCAGAAAAAGAACAGTGAGGGCAATTCATAGACATCGATTGAACACCAGTGTTTTTTCAGACTGGGCTTCCTCACAAGCTTATCACTGGCTCCTTAATTAAAAGATTAGTAATGGCAGACATGCTTCCTTAAATCATCCACTTCTGGTCCTCCTCTGCAAGGTACAATAGTGTTGTGTTAGAGTTCTTCTCACCCCTTAAGTCCTGAAGGGTGAGGCTGATTAGCTCTGTGTTCCATATGAACTGAAAGTGCACCCAAGCCACTAAAATATGCCCCAGAATCCTTTGCCTGGTTCAGTGTGTTAAGCAATCTCTGAAGGTCAGGAATTGACTCCTACCAATTTCCAGTGGATCTTCCCCAGTGAGTGATTTGTGAATTACAGACATTAAACTGGAGATGCTAGACAAATTTTTTTGGGGTTAGATTTGTTGCCTTCATTCTGTGTGATCATTTGGCTGAGGCCTTTGTTATGAATGTGAAATGCTCTGAAATGAGAAAACTGAAGGAAGAAGAGATGGGGAAGTTGAACTGGGACAGTGAGTGAGAATAGGAAGAAGGAAAGGGTTTGGGGAGACTGCTAAATGTTACTTGTATGATAAATGCTGTATTTTATAGCTCAATAAATGCTAATGGATTTTATTAAAATGTAGATAGCATATTAAATATTCTGTATTCATGGATGTGAAGATAATTCCAAAGCTTTTTGAAATATTGAATAAGCATTATAATGTTAATCCAACTGGAATACTTACAGTTGCTGAAGTTTGGGGTGCGGGAGTGCTTTCTGTGCAAACAATTAAACTCTCACCTATCTTCCCTTTTAGTCTGGATACACAGAGCTGCTGCATTTGGCATCTGGGCACCAAATGACTCAGGCAGTGTTTGTCTCTTAAGCAAACCTACATGATGTATGCAAATGAATGTATTTTTTATTCTACTGTATATGTTGAAAACTCTGGGATAGCTTTTGAGACTGTTTTTCAATCTCGCCCTGTGTCCTTGTAATTGAGAAACTTGTTGCTGTACTTTATGCCAGTGAAGGAAACTCCATCTGAACCCTTTATAGGGTCCCGGTTAGGTATTTCATTGCAAAACTAGAAATGTAGGTATTAGTAACTTACAGTGTTCAGCTGAAGTAATCTTTTGATCCCCATGCCAGTAACATGTTTAGCACTAGAGAAAAGGATTAAACCTCTCCTGCTAAGCGGTGAAACGTTGGCGCTGCCAGCGTAACCGAGCTAAGAAATCGGTGGAGAACAGCCGATGCTTAATAACTAGCTGTGCTGCAAAATCAGCCATAAAGTAGCCTTATGTTGCCGTGTAAAATTATCCAAGTGCACTTTTGGAATAGGATATAAGATTGGGAAACACAGTTGGGGAAGAAGAGGTGGTCAGTACTAATAGAACTAAATTTAGCATGAACATACAGCAAGCTTGCCTGGTTATCTCATATTGGCAATGTACTGCTTATCTGTTTTACAAATATGCATGTATTTAAGAGTTTGCCAGAATATTGCCATGAAATTTAATAAATGTATTTTCTTATACATTCTCAGAGGGGGTTTGTTTGTATCCTTCTGCTCACAACCCCTTCCCCACTCTTAACTTCGAGTTCTCTGGTTCGTAGCCATGTACTGAGACCCTTGCTTTATGACTTCATATTCTCCCAGTGCAGAATATAAGAGGGCTGTAGAATTTTCTGGGGTTTCATATGCTTTCAGAGCTCTTGTCCCTTTGGCTTGGAGCCTAACTACTACTATAATAACCAGAAATTCTCCCTGCTTTCCTGTACTACATATATGGCAACAATAATTCTTTAATTTAGGCACTAACAGAGAAGTTGTAGGTTTTGACTTCAACCATAGGCCTACAGTTCATTGCTGTAGACGTGATGGAAGCCATGATGGGAAACGAATATTGGAAATGTGGGAAAGGAATTCAACCATTCAACCCTCTGGCTTGGCTTTTCTAATTAAAAATGTGCTGCTATTAGCAGTTTCAAGAGGGAAAAATGGTTTTAAAGAACATGTGGTAATTATTATTACCCTTTAGAAGTGGTAATAATAACACAGCCCAGTGTCAATGAGTGTGGGTGCAAAGGATTCAAATCCCCTCTTCCCTTTTCTAGAAAAGGTCCTAGTCCAATCTTGGCTTCATGCCTAGTCAGTATTTCGGAACAACAGCCTCAAAGCGTGGATCGAAAAATCCACACAAGACTTGGGGGAAACACCAGGTTTGCGTAAAATATGGAACTAAAGAAAACCTACTGGGGGATTAAATGATATTTATTTATTGTATTAGATTTATACCCTGCCCTCCCCGCCAAGGCAGGCTCAGGGCAATATTTGTCTCTTTTAAGAAAAGAATGTCACTGAGGTTTTGTAAGGTTATGGGAATGCGGGAATGAGACCCCCTTCCATGAGTAAATAGTATGTTCCCCACTTGTATATCTTTATCAGACTGATGGAAATCTGTGACCTCCATAATCTCTGTTTTGGACCCCTGTTCCTAAAAAAAGGATGCCAAAATATTGTAGTAGAACACAATTTTAACATCTTTACAGTTCTTTTAAAGCAGAAGGCCTTGTTAATGTACATATTCAATCATCTAAATTTACAAAAAAAAATGGTAAAACCAGTTCTATTTCAGACATTTCCACTGAAACTGTATCATGAGTACACATGAAACTTTTTTTTTGTCCCACAGTCCAATGAACACCTCAGCTTTTGTTCCTTTTAGCTGTGAAGCGTGCTAAACGCAAGACACCTAATCCGTTTACAAAATTATGCTAGCCGATCAGTTCTGCAGCTGCTGCTATATAAAAATATACAGGTACAAAATTACTGCTACAAAATGGGGTTGTTGGTTTTCATTGCGTAAAAAAGTAAACTTTGTAAATAGGAAGTATGGTCCTCTTCAGCACATCGCAGAATCCACAAAGGAGTTAACTTCTGATGATTATTTACATTGGGCAGAATGGAGCTGGAAATACATTCTCCCCCCCCCCCCCTGTAAATGCAAATAATGAGTCTGGGATAGGAAAACGAATGCATAAATACAGCGCTTTCAGAATACACCACTAAGATTGCCTGATGAATGTCGTCGTGACATTGCATGCTAGAAAAGGTCCAAGTGTTCTGAATACTGCTCTCGTGGTTCCAAAGATGTCAGTGCATCATTTTGCAGTCATGCGGTTACTTGTTATATTGTCCTTGGGACACTGGACTGATGCACAGTCTCTAATGACTGCGGGTCTTCAAAGTCTCAACACTATTGCAGAATACCAGTCCTCCATTTGCTCACTTCTCTCTGTATGGAGGAGTCAAGGGCAGTAAGAGTACTCTCTTCAGTGGTGGTCGACTGTGCAAGGACAGAAGATGAAAGACCCGCAGGGCACCTGGTTAAAACCGTGCATAACGTTCTTCCATTTTGGCAGGAGGTGTCATTGCATGAATAAATGCTCCCCTCTATTCAAACAAAACTAGATGTGAAGACTGCAACCCTTCTCCACGACTTGTTAGTTTTCAGCGTGGAAATTTCGCTGTAGTGCTCCTGGGGCATTATTCAAACGTGCATCAGGATGAAGTGGGGTAGCCCAGAAACTCTTTGACCCTTGGCTTCTTTTCTCCCCTGAAGCTCAAATGAAGCAGCAGTTGATGCAGAGAATATGGTTTTAGTCCAGGCTGAGTGTGTGTCTATTCTCTCTCAAGAGATTCTGCTGTTGCACCATCACGGTTGCTGGGAGCATCTGCCTTATCATGAGGTTACGCATGACACTGCTGCCCTTGTTCCAGCCCATTATCTTTGCAGAGGACACAATATTTACTTAAGGAGGGGTGCCGGACATCTGATGGGAGCCAAGGCCGTAGCACAAGAGAACTAAAGCCCTTACAGCTTTCCTAGAGCTGAAGCCAAGCAGGTGCCACTCCAAAACCAGAGAATGTGTCATTCTTGTTGCTCACCTGCCTTCTGCTCGTGTGCTTGCCGGTTGCATGTGCAAGTGGTTGATGAGGTGCACACGGCTGTAGTTCTGGCCAAGATGGAAGCTTGTGCAGGGACCTCACGGGAAAAAAGCACCAGCTCTATCCAAGTCCACCGGGGCTTGGCTGAATGATATTCTACATCTGTAGCAGTGAAGTAGGGCAGTCCTGGCCCAAAGCATTTTGACTGAGATAGCACAGCATCCCATCTTTTTTTTTTAAAGGAGAGTATGAAACAGTCCCCTTTTAATTATTTTGCTTCAGTTGGGGGGGGGGGGTGTTTGCCTCCAGGTCCATTCAAAAGAGTCCTCGGTGTGCACAATCAGTCATTTGGATTGTGGTTGGCAGTACGTGTCAGGCAGGCTCTTCCATGCGGAGATTCTCCGGCTCTTACTTTGTCCCACAAGTGTTAATGTTCTTCCCATCAGCCGCATCTTCGACCAGTGAAATATGATAATCGGTAGAGAGAGTGAAGTGAGAAATGCAGCCCACCAGCCCCCTCATGTATTGTCTGTTTGTATGTAGTGCAATTTCCTTCATTCCGCCTAGCAACGAGAGAGAGGAATAAGTAAAAGAGACGCCCCAACAGGGCAGCCATATTAGCGAATTACAACATACACTTTTATAAGCCTATGCTACAGGAAATCCATTTGTGTTTAAGCCAGAAAGCTATAGTGGTCAGAGTCGCAGTCTAGGATCTAGGAGAGCCAAGTCTGAATCCCCACTCCACCATGGAAGCTCACTGGGTGATCTTGGGCTAGTTACACTACTTCAGTCAAACCTGCCTCACTGGATTGCTGCTATGAGAATAAAATGGAAGAGGGGGAAGTGAGTTTGGGTCCCTAACTCAGGGGAGAAGAGCAGGGTATAAAATATCAAAATAAATATTTAGATTTTGTCCTTTTTTAACATTAAAACAGCTGTGGGAGGAAGCCCACTTTAGTTTCATGTGTGTGTATGAGAGGGTGGTATGCTTAAATCTTTCCTTGATGTTTTCAAAGTCTTAATAGCCCTTGGTGGCTGCAATGCAGAAAATGTATAGTTACCATAGAGCAGGGATCCCCAATCTTTTTGAGCCTGCAGGCCCCTTTTGAATTATGCCACGGCTTGGTGGGCACAGCCACAAAATGGCTGCCACAGCAGGCAAACATCCTTGTACAGTGAAGCAATATTTAAAAAAAATCTGCACAGCCAATCAAATCTCCAGTGGCCAATAAGGAGCCTCACTGGGCTAAAGTCCCACCTGGCCCTGCCCATTTTCTAAAAACACTTGGCGGGCACCAGGAAAGGTGTTGGTGGGTGCAAACAGCAACTCCAGAGGGGAGGAGGGCATTGAGACCACAAAAGTGGCACATGGTGAAAGGGTCAGTCCCCCTTTCTCGTGCATCATGACACCAATCTCGATTGGGGCTCCCTGGTGTGAATACATACTGTGAATATTCTCTAATTTGGCCCTAATGTCAATAGACTGGGCCATTATTTACTATGCTCCTGGTTATGACAAACTTTATAAATGGGATTGCTTATTTACATCATGTTTATGTGGATCACTTCATACAAAGCCAGAGCTGGAAGCCCTAGGTGCAAGTCCTACTTCTGCTATGAGCACATGAAGTTGCCTTATATGGAATCAGACCATTGGCCCATCAATACTGTCTACTCAGACTGTCAGTGGCTTTCCAGGGTCTAAGTCTGAAGACTTTCACATCACCTGCTGCCTGGACCTTTTAACTGGAGATGCCAGGGACATATGCTCCCACTAAGCTGTGGAGTTTTGTGAGCAGAAACTCTACTTTGTGAGCGACTGGCATTAAAGTTGTGAGCGAGTGATTTGGCTACTGCATAAATTAATTTGCTCTGGAGCCATCTTTTCTGAGCTAAGAGAAAAATGTGTGAGCCAGAGGCTAAAAAACTGTGAGCTAGCTCACACTAGCTCAGCTTAGAGAGAACACTGCCAGGGACTGAACCTGGGACCTTCTGTATGTCAAGCAGGTGTTCTACCACTGAGCCACAGCCCCTCTATGGGCTTGTGGTGTAGCCTTTGGCAAGCATGTATCTCAGCCTGCTAAATGAGAACAGCTGTTCTCTCCTTCAGAGCACCACGGTTGTTTTAAAAAAAAGGCAAAGCACTGAATCATTATGAGCATGACAGAGCGTAAATAGGCACGTTAAAGCAAAGTCCTATTGTCAATGGCTTCAGAGACTCAAAGCCAAGCCAAACATTCTGTTACTAAGATCGTACAATTTTATCCTGGGAGCCGCTTGTTTGGCTTGGCCTTTTTGTGATACAACCACAAGTGCCGCTATAGAAATGCATCCTGCGCCTATTATGAGAAACGGTGTAAAACGGTTACATAGGAATTAATTGTCCAAGCAAAACAATCAGTTCCAACTTAACCAGTTTCTCTGTGGGCATTGTTCCAAGACAACACTCCTCTGAAAGCGAATGCTTGTATGTAAGTTTCCTTAAAACCGTGCCTAGAAGAGTCAAAGCCAGCAAAAATCAGCTTCAACTTTGTTTTTGGCTTGTGTTGATCTCTCAAAAGACCACTTACAGCCAAATGTGTGAATGTTGGATTGAATGCAATGAACTACAAACTTTACTTGTTTTATGGACCAGGACTTCTGTGGCTCACGTACCCTCAAGCTCAGCCATCCCAAAATATGCTTCTGGGGTTGAGCAACACTCAGGAATGTAGCCCAGGAGCTGCAGATCAACTGGGGAACCAGTGGAAATTGTGGATGACCTGAAAGTTCTCAATCATGATAGGGCACCCCTTGTGCTTGATGTAATGGAAGGTGACAGGAATTATCTGTTTGTCTTGGCTGATTTACAATGTTTGACCAGCAAACGATAACCATGCATGACTCACTCTGCCAAATTCTCAAGGGAGACAAATTACGTTAGGAGGATCTTACCAACGTATAGGTCCCCGTTGATGTTCAGCTGTCTCATCATTCCTGGTGATTTGCCTGTTCTAGCACCATAATCATCCACTGTGACTTTCCCAGACTGTCCATCTCTTAAATTGAAAAAGAGATATATACACTCACACACTTTTCAGATGGCTTTGTATCACAACTGATTTAACATGGGTGAAATCAGTATAATCTATTTCCTGTTGCCACACCAAATGTATGACAATAGCAGAAACTGTTTTCAGTGTTCCTTTATTTGGGGACCACTTGAAGCCTGTTAAAGCATTCCTAATCTGACTCATATTCAAGATCCTGAAAATCTCTTCAGGCAGCTACTCAAAGCTCATGTTTTCTGTGAAGGTTGGTCTATGTCCGTAATCAAACGGAAGCCTAAGGATATACAACCATCTATGTTGACAGCAGTCTTGTGAAAACCTTGCCTTTAATCCATCCCCTCTTTGTCGATCAGTATTTCTCCCTCTGTGGTCTTTCCAAATTGAAATTTAGATTACACTCTTTGGAGCAGGTCTCTTTCAATCAGAAACCCACCCTTTGACTTCCATTCGTCAAGTGACTGAACCAAGTACATTGACAGAAGCATAAAATAGAGAAAAATTTACCGAACTGCCTTTACTCTGTGCCATCGACCATCATTGAAAGAGCCATTCACCATTATGGAAGCAATACCACTGCCCAGATTATAGCTGGAATGAAAGGGAGCATGCTCAGATTCCAGAACATTCAGTTACACTTCATTTTAAAATAATCAAACGTTAACAGGATTATATAACTGATAAGGTGTAGATATTGGGTTGGATACTGGTTATCCCTGGCCCAAAGGATGTCCACGTAGCCTCACCCAGGACCAGGGCTTTCTCTGTCCTGGCCCCTACCTGGTGGAACATGCTCCCACTTGAGATGAGGGCCCTGTGGGACCTATTACAGTTCTGCAGGGCCTGTAAAATGGAGCAGTTCCACCAGGCTTTCAGTTGAGGTGGAGGACACCCAATTTGTTGGCCTCCCTGCACAGAAGTTGCCCTGACTATTTGCCCTATATGGAGTCCGAGTATTATATGAGTAATACTAGTTGACTCCAGTTACCATCGGTCCGGCTTATAGAGGGTCTGAACTGTTATATTTAATTTGCCATCTTTTAATTGTCTGATGTTAGAATTATATTACCTGGTTTTAATTGTTTGTGCACTTGTTATTACCCACCCTGAGCCCATTAGGGAACGGTGGGATATAAATTTAACTAATAAATGATAAAAAAAAGTCAGCGGTTTGCTGCTAACAGGACAGAGGATGATTGTTGCCACTTTCACTGCAGATCTCCAAAGCACTTCTCTTTTGTTCCAGAGAGGGGGATGTCCCCCAGTAGCAGCATTTTGAGGTGTAATGGAATACAGGTGATGGCAGAAATCCCTTCAGCAGGGAATTACCACTGAATCCAACACACAGGCTTCAAATGTAGCCATTTTGGTTCAGATGTATTTATTCACTTCATTCATTCATTTAGAGCCCACCTTTCTCACTGAGATTCAAGGCAGATTACAAGATTATGTTAAAATTGTGCAAGCACGTCTCATGATAATAGTCACCCTCCTCTCCCCCTCTTCTTCCTTCTGGCACATTAGTTTCTTCCCCAAGTTGTTGTTCTTCATATACAGTGACAAACTATGATCTGTTAGCTTGCCCTCAGAATCAGAATCTGGTTACCAATTTGAAAACAAAGGGTGTAAAAAAAAGGTAGAAAAGCCCATGAAGTTTGCAATCACAAATGCAGAGGGGGAAAAATCTATCAACAGCTAAACAGCCAGAGTAACTTTGTCTCTGATTACCAGATGCAAAGGAGCAGAAAATACAAGATAGCTAATGCTTGATGGAACCTTGGTTTGATTCAGTAAGGTAGTTCTTATGAACTTAAAAGGGAATCATCATGTAAACAGTTGTAAAAAGAAAATATGACAATGATTTAATAGGTCTTGTGTAATAAAACAGAACTTTCCCCATAATAATTTATGAGTTCTTTTTTTGGGCTTTGCACAGAGAAATATGAGGGTGTCAGTCTAGAAAATGGGAGTTTCTCATCCCAGAACAAATAAACGCATGGTCATTCCCAAGGACTCAAATTCTGAATGAACAAATAGATTAGGGTCCAGTAGCACCTTAGAGAGATGACCAAGTACTGTGAGGGTATAAGCTTTCAAGTGTCAAATCTCCCTCCCCCATTCTGAACCAGTTTTGTCCAACTTTAAGCAGACAAAGAACTAAGATCAATGATCTATACATCTTTGGAATTCCCACGAAATCTAGGATGACATCTTCACCCTCACATGTTTTGCTCCTGCTTTTACTGAGACTACATTTTCACACTCAAGATTCCACAAGAAACTAATTACTATTTTACTATACAGCTTGATTTCAGCCTTTTTTCAGTTCTTATTCAGAGAAGTTAAGAGTTTTGCAATGTTTAACCACAGGAAACCACAAGGAAATGGCTTCGTGCCTCTGCGTCTATCAGATTTTTAACCACAAATCTGCCAACATGATACGCCATAATATTTTCTTTACTGAATGACAGGACCTCACTGACCAGGAAGGTACCCCACGAGGGAGAAAGCTCATCTTAGGATAGATTTCAACATCTGTATCGGTCCTTGTCAGGCACTTATCTTTGATGAAGGACATTCTTTAAAAGACTCAACAATTTTTCAGTAGAATTTCTCTTTCTCATGTTACATCTTGGTGCACGAGTTAAGATGCCTCAGGTGTCTTGTATAGTGTGTTTTACTACACTATGAAAATAGCATTTTACTGCATTGTGTCTCTATATAATCACACCAAGATGGACAACTGTTTTCTCAAGAGACTCTGCGGCTACTTAATCTGAGAAAGGAAAACTAACAAAAAGAAACAGCAGGCCCTTTGATGAATGAATAATCCACCCAAAAATAATAATAACTACCACATAAAAAGTTCTTGAACAACTGAAGGATGGGAAACAATTCCCCAAAGAATGGAGTGTTAATTTTACTGTCTGTCACTTCTTGAGTTTAAATTTATTTTCTTTTGGCAGTAAGAACATTTGCTTTTCAGAATAATGTGTCAAAAATGTTTTGCAGAGACAGTGAGGGGATTAAATAAAATAAAAATCCAAGTAACAAGGTAGATCCCAGCTTACTGCAAATTTCTATGGGACTAAACAAACTTGTACACTTTCCCTCCACTGAAAACTCTTTATCATTTCTTACAGAGAAAGAAAATCTAGCAGCAGTACTGCTCCTTGTAGATGATATGAATATCAGGAAATGTCCCCCTTACTTCCCGGGTAGTTACATACTATCTCCAGTTCGGAAATTCCTGGCGATTTGAGGGTGGAGCCTGGGGAGGGGAGGGGCCTTAGCAGGATATAATGCTATAAAGTCCACCCTCCAAAACAGCCATTTTCTCCAGGGAACTGATCTCTGTAGTCTGAAGATTAGTTGTATGTCTGGAAGATCTCCAGGCCCACCTGGAGGTTGGCAAACCTACCACTACCAGATCCAGTATAAGCAGCTTACCGGAAGACTAAGGCACCATCTTGAAGTCCTAATGAGATGAAGTCGCTGTTTGGCCTCATCGGACTGTCTCCCCGCCACATCAGTAGGCCATCCATCAGTGATGTCTTGAACCTCATGAACACGTTTGTTCTTGATCCTGACACTCTGTTTAGTGGACAGGAAAATACTATTAAGGTGTACAAAATTGGATGGCACAGTGAAAATATTATTCCTCTGAACCCCTGCAATCAATCATTGTTCTCTGAACATATGAAGTCTGACTCAATAATAGATCTTTTTGCTTCAAGTCTAATTGAATCTTCCCCCACTGTAAATCTGGCCTTGTCGTAATTTTGGGAACTATGAAGCTGCACTAGATTCTAAAGTGACAAACTTTTCTGTGTGTGTGTGTTTTTTTTTAAAGAGAACTATGAGAAAGAGCCTGTGGCAAAATGACTCCTCATGCCATAGGTAACCTGCAAAAATATTTTCAGTTTGGGGTGGGGATTATTAATTTGAACTCTATAGATTTTCAGAGGCTTCCCCAGTTATGAAAAAAGGAGAAAAGCAAGTTTCCCAAGTGAGCATTCAGGTAGGAATTTGACTGGTAAGAAAAATTATAATTGGTATGCCTTTCAGACAACAGGCCAAGGCATTCTTTTTACCCCAGCTTTTGGGCATTTATGGATTTTTTTATGGCGTTTGAGGATTGTTTTATGCTGTTTGTTATGCTCCTGGCTTGTTTGAATGGCTTGCTTTGTTTCCTGTGTTGACAATTTATTATGTTTTATATAACTTTGTGGTATTATTTTTACATTTAAGCATCCTCAAGCAGGACTCTCAACAAGCATCATATAAATTCCCTAAATAAGTAAATAAATAGATGATTGGTGTAAATGGTGAACTGTAAAACTCCAGAATCCATTTCACTCTTCATAGTTTTGTGGCAAAATTACCTGTTTCAGACATTCATACAAAATATCTACCTATGTCCAGGCCAAAGAAACATATTACCTCAGATTTTTAAAACAACAGATCTTCACCCAGAAGACTAGGGCAGATTATTAGTTTAGTTCAGTGATTCTTACCTGGATGTGAACTATAGATCTTGAGGGGCATGTGGAACCTTGGAGGGCTGAAGGAGGGGGGGGGCTTCAGAATTTTAGGCAGCCACTTCCCCCCACTTACAATGGCTTCTCACAGCAAATGAAGATCTATTTCATATTCTTCTCCCAATCTGAAGGATGAAATCTCAGATTGTGAGTCTCCCTCGCCCTGGCCTTTTAAGAACGGCACACAGTGAATAGGAATCAAATCTAACATTAAGGAGCTGGCTGATGAACATTATGTGTATGGATTTCACTTAACATATTTCTGAGATCTATGTACCTTACATAGGGCTGGCAACCTCCAGGTGGTGGCTGGAGATCTTCTGGGATTACAATGGACCTCCAGGCAACAGAGCTCCGCTCACCTAGACAAAATGGCTGCTTCGGAAGGTGGACTCTACGGCATTATACCATATTGAAGTCCCTCCCCTTCCAAGACCCTGCCTTTCCCAGGATCCACTCTCATATTCTCCAGATATTTCCCAACTTGGAGCTAGCAACCCTAACCTTATGCACCTATTTTTAATATACCTCTTTTAGTTGCAGTTTTTTTGTACTCTGATGATAATGTTGCATACTTGGGCAGAAGAGGTAGGTAAACCATTTATTTAGCTACTAGTCTCAGAATCCGACTTCACGTTCAAGCCCCAGAGCCTCCAATTACGACATTACTGCAGCTGTTCAAGATCTGGTCTATAAACTTCCATTAGCAACATATCGTGTTTTCCAAGATGGCATTTCACAAGCTGGAAACAGAAAACCGGACTTTGGTTTGGCCCCAAAAGGTAGTTCTTAATGTCACTGTTTCAATATCTGCCATCTGTCTCTACGAAGTGAAGCATTAATCCTCCCTTCAACATGAATTTCTTCACAAAAATACTTGGAATGTACCTGAAATAATTTTCTGGATTCTGTATCATCTTACCTTTTAAGAATATCTGGATTATCATATGTGAGGTAACTGCGGCCAATAAACTGAGGAATTTCAATTGCTTCCATAACAGCTAGAAAATTAAAGGGGGAGGACTATTAAAAACAGGCTTTACTTGTGGTAACAGTGATAACATGAAGAAAACATGATGAATGTGAATTCACAAAACATATTCAGGCAACAACCCTCTCTCAATGGAACCCAGACAAAATGGCATCTTGATAAGTGTGACTTGGAAAAAGAATACATCTTGGCCCAAAATAAAAACAACCCCCCAAAACATTTTTTTTTTTGGGGGGGAGAATGATAAGTCCTGTTCTGCTCGAATTCTACTTAATGGGGGTAATTAGGAATGAGCACGGGGTTCCTATGTAGTTTTCCTGGTTCTCCTCTGTGGGAATTGAAGGTACTAAATGAACTAGCGAGAGCCCAATTTGATCCCTTGAGATACAAAGTGGGTTTCATTTCACACAGTTGGAAGTACACCTCACTAGAATACTGGGCTAACTGTAATGATTTGAACATCAAAATCCAGGATATTTCTACCACAATATCCAAAGATGTGCAGACCCTGTCAGTACCAGGCAGCGATCACATTCATATACATATGGGATCACCCTCTGTGTGTGGGGGGAACCGACGAGGGACTGCTTGAATGTGAGATGTCGTAAACAGTATTGCACAGGTGAAGTACCATCTGACAGAGCCTAATGAGGAAATGGTTCCCATTTAAGTGTGGCTGAGGCTTGGGAAGCAAGCAAACGGCTTCTCAAAAAAGCAGTGTTCATGGATTGACCTTTATTGTTATGATCCAGAATTGCATTTACCAATTTTATTTTTCATGTACCTAACGTAACTCTCCTCTATAATGAATTATTCCAGACAAAACCACTCTCCAAATACTCATAAGGGCAAGCATTTTGGTTGAAGAATTTTAAAAGCAATCATAGCAGCGCCTCAGAGTTACAAGCAATGGACAAAATTTCTCTCTTCTCTTAAGGCCAGTCACTAGCCTGGGACCCAACCCACAGGTTTAGCGTCACTCTACAAACCACCTACATTGGCTGAATCTGTGTCTGGGTGAAAAATTCTGGAGTTTTCCAGGAAGAGGAAGAACGCATGCTGTTCCAGCTTGCCTCTCCTCTCAAAACCCTGGTGTGCCATGTGAAACATCAGGCTGAGGCACCTATGACATTCAGTGGTGTGTATGCATGTGTGTGTGTGGGTGGGGGGGACTTCAGCTTGCCACTTGAAGCAGAGTTCTTCCTTCCTGGCAAAGCCCATGATCCTTCATGGGAAGCCTCACAACTCCAAGACACCTCTCTATGAGTACGTAACTCTCCACTGGCCAACTTCCCTCCTGATTTGCTGCTAAATGTAGGACTATCAAACACCATGGATGTATTCAGTCCTCATGTACAAACAAAACAAGCCATGGTTTGTTTGTGATGAAAACAAACCTTGCATGCTTGAGGTCTTTTCTCTCTCCTACCATGTCAAGTCGAAGACTTCCTGTTTTAAAACTAGCCATTAATTGTTGTAACATCCTAATCAGGTACTTTAACCGTTTTTTCCCTCCCTTCCCTATAGGAATGGATTCTACAGTTTAGTCTTAAATAGAAGTGCACAAGTTTTTAAAAAATCAGTATTTTTCGGCTTGGGTCTACTGGACCCGAAAAAATTTCGGTATTTCCAAAAAATCCTAGTTCCCAATACTAGTATCATATTCGGATCTGGAATTTTTCAGAAATCCCAAATCTTTCTGGGTCCAGTAGACCTGAGAAGAAAAATACCAGTTAACTAATAAATTTTAAATAATAATTTTTTTAAAAGCCAGCCTTACTCTGGGGCCGGCTTGGCTTGTCCTGCAGCGTGGTTTAAATTGCAGGTTTCTCCCCACTACACGCAGATCCTGGCTGGGATGGCTGCAGGAGAAGCTGGCCCCAAGATCTGCTGTGCTGCAACTAGCAGACTGCTCCCTGCGGCACAGCAGCTTCTGGGGCTGGCTTCTCATGCAGTCTAGTTTAAACTGGACTGCATGAGAAGCCAGCCCCAAGCCAAGCCGGTGGGAACAGTTTGCTCCCCCTGGCACAGCTGATCCTAGGGCTGTCTTCTGCAGTCCACAAACAGCTGAGAGGTGGGAGCAATTTGCTGTTTTCTTTGCTGTTTTCAGATCTACCCATAATTCCTAAATATATCCAGGATTTTCTCGGGAGTTTTTCCAGTTTTCCTGAGAAAACCCTGATACATATGGTAAGCTGAAATATACTCGAGAAATACCAATTTTATTTATTTATTTATTTATTTAATTCGGTTTATTTCCCACCCTTCCTGCCAAGCAGGGAGTTTTCCAGGTATATTTCCAAGGTGTTTCCCAGGTATATTTTTGGCTCGGGTAGATCCGAATGCACACCTCTAGTCCTAAATTACAACCCTCCTCTGCGCGAAAGAAACCAAAATCACATTTTTAAGTTCCTGATTTGGATGAAATGTTGCTGGTTTTAAAATGTGGCTTTATTATGTGTGTTTTGTTAGCTGCCTTGATGGCCCTTGAGGACAGAAAGGCAGGACATAACTTTTCTAAAACAAACAAATAAATAATTCTGTGCCAGAAAGCCTTCCATCTCAGTGTGCCATGTCAGAGAAGAAATGAAGGAACTCCTGGATCAGAGGATCTTTGTGATTAATTCTCATCACAAAACAACCATTGTTCATTCATGACATCTGAATGCAGCCAATGTGCTAAGGCAGCTTTTTCTCCTGAAGAGAGACTGTTAACTTTTTATGGCTCATTTTGCTGGCCACCCATTTCCTCTGACTGGAGCTGGGCTGTGATCTTAGCAGCGTGTTGGGGATGAAGCACTAATTTTGTCTCTGACTTTCAGCTAAAAGATCAGGTAAGTTGTCATCAAGCGTCATGGTGAACATCCACTTGAAGCTGCCTTATACTGAATCAGATCCTTCGTCCATCAACGTCACTATGGTCTACTCAGATTGGCAGCAGAGTCTCCAGAGGTCTTCTGAATTACCTACCATCTGATCCTTTTAGTTGGTGATGTCAGAGATTGATCTCGTGACCTTCTGCATGACAAGCAGATGCTTTGCCACTGAGCCACAGGCCCTCCTCAAAACAAAAAAATAAACAAAATGGAGGCAAACTACAAAGAAGAACTGAGTTTAAAGTTTCCATTCTCCTTTGTCAGCCCTTCCCTGTTTCTTCTCACTTCCCTTAGTTATCACGTTTGGGCCTTTCTCTGCATGGCTAAAAAGAAAAAAGTGGAAGGGGGGGGGATGTATGGTAACAGAATATGAACAAACAAACAAAAAATACCTGGTAGGCAAATGGCCGTTTCCTCTGTAATGAAATTAGGGAAAATGTCCAGTGTGGCCGAAGCAGAAACACACATGAACACACATGAAGCTATCTTATACCAAATCAGACCCTTGGTCCATCGTGGTCACCACTGTCTACTTAGACTGGCAGTAGCTCTTCAGAGTCCCAAACTGAGGTCTTTCACATCACCTACTGACTGGTCATTTTAATTGGAGATGCCAGGGATTGAACCTGGGACCTTCTGCACGCTCTACCACTGAGCTGCAGCAACCAAGTCTTTCACCTTGCTGACACAATGCAATGCACTCCACAACACAGGCTAAGGTGTGCCACTCCACAACACAGGCTAAGGTGTGCCATTATCTTGCTGATAATAGCCAAGTACTGCAATCCCAAGCAGGGTCACAACCTTCTGCATCCACTGAAATCAACTCTGCCTAGGATCACAAGTGGAAAAAAGGTGCGACATACCCCTTTCTTCTTCAGCATTGCAACCACCAAACAATCAGAGTGAGGAATGTTGAAGCCCAAAGTAATCAATGGGCTGAAGCATGCCACACTCTGCGTCATACTGTGTCCCTGAGTGTTTAGGTCAGGAGGAAGCCATAGGTTTCTCTTAGGCACCAAAGATGATGGGTTGTCCACTGTTAGGCTTCCGCAGCTCAGCTTTACTAACTGCATAGTCCAGCTTCCCTATCCTAACTACCTTGGATGGAATCCAATGAAAGAGGATGGCTTCAAGAGGGAATTGGATAAACATATGGAGCAGAGGTCCATCACTGGCTATTCACCATGAGGTATAGATAGGAAGTCTCGATCTGGGGCAAGTGATGCTCTGTATTCTTGGTGCTTGGGGGGGGGCAACAGTGGGAGGGCTTCTAGTGCCCTGGCCCCATTGCTGGACCTCCTGATGGCATCTGGTATTTTTGGCCACTGTGTGACAGAGTATTGGACTGGATGGGCCATTGGCCTGATCCAACATTGGCTTTTCTTATGTTCTTAGGAGGCTCTGAGCAGTCAAGAACTGCACCTTTTGCTGGGGTTGTGCCATTTTCATTGTGGGAGCCACCTGTTTGAATACTCTCCCATTGAAATCTAACTCTCTGTCGACAGAAAACTGATGTATCAGGCAGAGAGGGAATGGTACAGTCAAGCAACAGCTGTCCCCTGTGCCTACTTTGATCATGCATGTTTCAGCTCTGTCCATTGAAATTAGCAGAATTAAAGTGCACGGTTAAATGCTTAAATGTAATGCCATATTACACGGTATGCTCTCCACAGGAGGGCTGCTGTGTATGGTAGGATGGGTCACCATGTGGATCCCACCTACTGCATGGGGTTTCCATGCAACCAGTCATCACCAAGAGCATCTGGTAAGAACATCGACATTTGCTATGCAATGTGTCTGATCTATATGGAAAGCTATGCTACACATCGTTGCTATTGTGTGGTCAGTTGCCTTCACACAGAAGAAGAGTTGCCTTCACTCAAGAGTCTCAGAGTGGCTTACAATCGCCTTCCCTTTCTCTCCCCACAACAGAAACCCTGTGAGGTAGGTGGGGCTGAGAGAGCTCTGAGAGAACAGCTCTGAGAGCGCTGTGACTGACCCAAGGCCACCCAGCTGGCTTCATGTAGAAGAATGGGGAATCAAACCCGGTTCTCCAGATTAGAGTCCGCCACTGTTAACCACTACACCAAACTGGCTGTCTGAGAAACCTACAGACTAGCACTTAAGTCTGCTAACTTTCAGCAAATTGTACCAACAGGACTGTATTCAGTGGTTGCTGCAGTTGTATAATGCTCAGTTCCACTGAATGGAATTTTAAAGGGCATTATGCAGAAGAAACAAGGTTGCAAGAATCTAGCCATACTCCACTGAAATCAACAAAGCTTACTACTGTATCTTTCCTGTGTGGAAATGCCACAATCCAATGCAGCACAAAAATGGGTATTTCTGTTTTCAAACTCCAGAAGAATTCTTTAAGTGGTGATTTAGGACCACAAGGCACAACTTGGCTAAGATGCAATCTTTCTTGAATTTTTAGCTGGCTGAAGAATACTTTTTGTGACCCACAGAGTAAATCAGAAGGGAAGATAGGACCCTTTCATCCTCCTTGGGTGCAATCCAGTCAATGCTCAGCACTTTGAAGGCCACAGTTCTTAACACACATTTCATAGAGAATAAGTCCCAGTGAAGTCAAGGAAGCATGGAGTGATGGACTGCACTTTTAAGAATCTTAGATTTGCTGTTTAAACAGATAAAGGACTGTGAAGGGTTAATTCTTTACAGAGCCAGAAAGCCTTGAGTGGCAGGCTGCTCCAAGGAAATCTGATTAGTTAGCATCAGCTAGACAGAGAAAGACTTCTGAACTGGATGCTGAGGCGAGATGCAGTCTGATTTCAGACCAAGCTGAGAAGAGTCGAGTACTGACAGCTTTAAAATTCAGCCCTGACTAAAGGCAGTTTCTAACTACACTATACCAGGGTTCTCTGCACTCTTCAGAGCTAACTCCCTGTTTGACTGTGTAGGAAATTTTATTCTCTCTCTAGAAGATCTATCCCCTTTCTTTGGCCAGAATGGGAGTCTTTGCCTACTTCCCAAAGTTCCTTGCCAACTTTCCCCCAATTATCTTGTCTGTGTTAAACTTGCTCTCAAGCAGGGCTGAATTCCGAAACGGTGAGTACTCAGTTCTTCTCAACTAGGGCTGAAATCAGACTGAATTCAGTCAGGACAGAAATCTGACTGAATCTCTCCTCAGCATGCAGCTCTTACAAGACTTTCCCTGCTCTCAATGTTCTCTCGTCCCATCCACACTTCTTTAAGGATGTCCACAGGCCCTCTTGCCTAACATCTGAACATCAACTTGAAAGGGCCAAAACCAGAACTCTCCTGTGGCACTTCACAATAACCAAATAGCAAATGTTGAAGTCACTGATCCCAGTTGTTAGGATGTTTCAGAGTACAGGTCTTCAGCATGTGGTTCAAGGTGCTATTGAGCCTTTCATTTAGACCATTTGCTTGTGGGTGGTAAACTGTGGTGGTGAGGTGTTTGATTCCACAAGTTCCTTCTTCACTTAGGATACGAATGGGGTTCCCAAATCTGTGACCATCTCTGCCGTCAGTAGGGCTTCTGCTATGGTTTTCACGTCGATGTCCCATAAAGGTATTGCTTCTGGGAACTTTGTTGCATAGTCCACTGCACTGAATTCTGAAATTGTCAGTACTCAACTCTTCTCAGCTAGGGCTGAAATCAGACTGCATCTCTCTTCAGGATCCAGTTCAGAAGTCTTTCTCTGTTCAGCTGATGCTAACCAATCAGTTTCCTTGGAGCAGCCTGTCACTCAAGGCTGTCTGGCTCCCTGAAGAATTAACCCTTCACAGTCCTTTATCTGTTCCTACAGCATGTCTAAGCTCCTTAAAAGCACAGTCTGTCACACACACTCTCAAACGACCACGTTGCATTGCTTTCCAGCAGGAAAATCAACCACATTCTTATCGCTGAAATGTGTGGGTATTAAAAGCGCTTAACTTTCGCTGGACTGCAACTAATAACAAAATTAGCAACTTCTCTATTCTACTAAACAGAGAATTCTACGCAACCCAAATTCTGTGCATAAGCTACAGGATGCACATTGAGCTCATCTGCTGACATTTTCTTGTTTTTCCATTGGATTCTAATATAGTTCCAAGATTTGGGTTTTGAATTTTTCTTTTGGCAAAGGCTGGACAGAATCAGAAGAAGACGGGCAGGTGCAGACTTTTATCTGCTACCAAAAACGCTAGAAATCTCTTGCAATAAGGAAAACTTGGATTCTGCATTTCCAAGGCAATCTGATAGATTTCTGGAACACAAACAGAGCTGGTAACGCATCACTTTTCATTCCAAACGGTCATCCATCTAACCTCCTTTTTCTGAACCCCCCCCCTTTTTTTGCTTTGAGGCTAAAAAATATCAGCAGTGCAAGAAAATCCACACAATGTACAAACCTGCATGCAACATATACTTGAATGTTGGAAAGGGTACTCTGCTGAAGCCAAAACAACAAAGAGCCTTAAAGATTAACAAATTCATTGCCATGCTAAATACGTTAATCTTTGGGGTGCTGGAAGACTCTTGGTTGTTTGTGTTTCCCCAAAGGCAATCCTCAACCGTCTTTGGGGGTGAGGCAAAATGGCTGTTTACGAGCCACATCACAATGATGCTGTGGCATTAAGTGGCAATCTAGGATAAGACGGCGTATCGTAGGTTATCTACCAAAAGCAGTTTAAGTCATGCAGCTACCTTGGTAAGAGAGGCACGCACAGAGGCACAGAAAATTGCACAAAGAAAGAAAGAAAGAAAGAAAGCCTTTCTCAGGGGTTACTTACTGTTCAAGCAATAATTTCCACACTCTGCCGTGGGTCAGCATAAAGTAGAAGAACATTCAGGTTTTAATTTTCCAGCAGCAAAATTCCAAAAGGATCGCTCGTTCTAGGTATGCTTCAGACCTTTTCCCCTCCCTTTTTATAATTATTTTGCAGGACATCAGAATAAAATTGAATGAATGGAACCTCCATATTGGCACTACCAGACCGAAAGCTCTGCCTAGGTCCTCAGTATCTTGTCAAGGCCCCACCTGTTAACATTTCATCTGGTCTAGACCTGAGTTCTAGTTTATCTGCTAAACAGTTAATTGGAAAACCTGAGCAAAGTGCATCTATTTTCAGTGTGTTTGGGGCTTTACCCGATGGATGGTTATTTCAAACTTCACAGGTTAACCAAGCGAAAAAGAGGTGTAGGAGCTCACTAGCATAACTCATCAGCTTAACTCATTTGCATATGCCTATGCCACACACCCCGACATCACCAGAAGTGTGTCAGAAGGCAACACCCACCACTTAGGCCCCACCCCCAAAATCTCCAGATATTTCCCAACTCAGAGCTGGCGAGCCAGCTGTACACTTTGACTAAAGACACTTCCTGTTTCCTTTGCTCTTGCAGGGAAGCTACCCTACAACAAGCATGAAAATACAGATCAAGTTAGTATGCTTTTGCTTTTTTTCCATAGCACATCACCATATCTGCCCGCTCCTGGGCTTGGTACTCCTGGAACAGCGTTCCTGCTCAAAATGACCCCTGGTTACACCTCAGAACCTTTCCTATCTGCAAAGTGTGTTGAAGAAGCAGCAGCGTTGGTTTTATATTCTGCCCTTCCTTATCCGAAGGAGTCTCGGAGTGGCTTACAATCGCCTTCCCTTCCTCTCCCCACAACAGACATCCTGTGAGGTGGGTGGGGCTGAGAGAGTTCTAAGAGAACTATGACTGACCCAAGGCCACCCAGATGGCTGCATATGGAGGAATGGGGAATCAAACCCGGTTCTCCAGAGTAGAGTCTGCTGCTCTTAACCACTGCACCAAACTGGATTAACCAGTACACCAAACTGGATTAACCACTACACCAAGCTGATGTGTTGGGAAGAAATCCAGGAAATTTGGGGGGCATATGTTAAGCTATGGTTTCCCAGAGCATGGGTACCGGGTGCTTCAAGACACTGGGATGGAGCCAGTGCTAAAGCTTTTGAGCAAGCGGAAATGCAAGAAAAAGATAATGCTAGCCACTTATCCTGAGCAAAACGTTATATCCTCACTTGCATTTCTACCAGCCTAAGATCTCATGCAACCAGCTGCCAGGTCCTACAATATATAGGGAGAAAAGCACTAGGTGGTACACAAGATCTTGCCCAAACTGGGATGCCAGTTTCCAGGTGGGGCCTGGAGATCTTCTGGAATTACAGCTCATCTCCGGGCGGCAGAGATGATTTCCCCTGGAGAAAATGGATGGAGGGTGGACTCTATGGCATTGTGCCCCACTGAGATCCCTCCTCTCTGCATATCCTGCCCTCCTCAGGCTCCACCCCCAAATCTTCAGGAGCGTCCCAACCTGGAGCTGGCAACTCAACAGCCCCTGCCTCTAGCCAGTGGCTGGGGGGGCAGGGACACACTATGGCGGCTCTGCACTACGTTGATGTTTCTGGTTATGCATTGCTGACTCCAAGTTACCAGCCTGCACTCTGCCACTCCACTCAGTCTGAAGCTTTCCTCCCGCCTGAAAAGCTTTCCTTAAACTAACGAAGAGAGCGACGTAAGTTAAAGGGAGCTTCCTTAGGCTGCAGGAACTTCCCCCAAGATAACGTATTGTATTTATCTATTCCCGTTTGCTCTTTATTTTTTCACGATGGAAAAATGTTTGCAACTTGAAGACTGAAGGTACCTTAGAGCAGAGATAACTTGGTGGCTAAGGAGCCACGTGTGACTCTTCGACATGCCCGCCATGGCTCTTGTGAACTCTGTTCCCCAATGTGGCACCTGGCCCACACTTCAGCGAATTGGGCAAAGCCATTGCCCAGTAAGGATTGCCATTGTCAGGTGGCTCCCAAACTGAAACAGCCAAGCCAGAGGAACCGGGGAACCTCCCTGAGGCATCAGGAATGGAAGTAAAAGGACCACCCTCTCCAACAACAACATGCTCAGAGGTGCTATAGTCATTTAAAAACTTATAAATTATATATTTAATAGTACCATAAGCTTTTTTTCTGAGCATGTAGGGCTGTCCCTCCCCACCACTGTGAACCCGTGTGCCATTCAATTCCCTTGCGGTCTTCGCACTCACCGGCGTGAGGCACGGCAGCTCAAGTCAGAGAGTGAGATTGCGAAGGTACCCAGAAGAAAGAAAGCTGGTCATGGGAGAAAGGGGAGTAGAATCATCACCACCCCACTGGGGCTGCTTTGCTCTTTTCCTGGATGGCTGCCAGTTCAACAAATGGCCTGACCTCACCTGGATAGCCCAGGATAGCCTGATCTTGCAAGATCTTGGAGGCCTAAGCAGGGTCAGCCCTGGTTAGAACTTGGATGGGAAACCACCAATGAAGTCAAGGGTCACTATGCAGAGGCAGGCAGTGGCAGTCCACCTCTGACTGTCTCTTTTTGGTAACCCCAGGGGGTCGCCATAAGTCAGCAGTGATGACAGCAAATTTTTAAAAACCTGATGGCCCAGGCTAGCCCAGTCTCGTTGGATTTTGCCAGCTAAGGAACTCCAGAGTTGTTACACAGATAATGGCAAACCATCTCTGAACACCTCTTGCCTTGAAAGCCCTAGAGGGTCGCTGTACGTTGGCTGTGAATTGATAGAACTTTCCACCGTAATATTCATTATTAATAGTAACATATTGTATTATTCTCTGTGTGTGTTTGGGGTGGCGAACAATAATAAAAGTAGTCTTGTGGCTCTTTTGGTTGAAGGCAACTGTGAATGTGGCTCTCTGTGAGCTGCAGAGTCAGTACCACCGGTTTTCAGTTTTCTCTCTGGTTCAGCAAAGACACAAACAAAATGGAAGGATGCTGCTGCCCCCTGGTGGAATAAAACTACAGGCAACTTATTCTAGGCAAATTTATACAAGAAATCTGTTGGCTTGAAATACTACACTATTATCAGATCTTAGCTCCTCTAAGTACAACCCACCCATCCCATACTTTGTAAAGAATTCTTTGGTGGTCTCCGATGTGTGACTGAGGAAGGATTTGTTCCTGCTGTCAAATTACAAGGAAGCCAAAGTATAGTGAAGGATTAGAGAGGTGCATTGGTGCACTGGCAGCTCACACAAATGAGGATAAAGTTTCAAGGCCTATAAATCCCTTTGCTTAAGGGCATGAGCTAAGTCCTGCTGAACCAGACAAAATGGAGCTTCGCTCTCACACACACCGGCACAGAGTCTTTCAATGCCAGCTGTGGAATTTTTCAGCTTCAGACTAATGTAGAAGAACTGACACTATAAGGAGGTATAATTAATATCCATATTTGAAACTGTCAAATGGCTATAGATAATCACTAATCGTATAAGTCTTGGGTTGTGTTGGGGTTTTTTTTAAGTTCTGAAACTTTGTTTTTTGTAGGCCCAAGACCATAGAAATTCAAATTTTGAGGAAATTCAAATCCCATAACAAAATTCAAGTTTTATGGGTAGAACTCTTTTCCCTAAAAACTCTTCATGAATATTTTTTATTCAGCATTTGTGGCTGAGAATGTACATTGCTCCTCTTACAGCTAAGTCATACAACTCAAAACTGGTGTGTCATTAAACTGATATGTTAAAACGCAGTACAGATGAAGTAAAGGAATTGAGTGATTGGTTCTCTTGTAGACATGTGTCAACAAAGCTTTCGTCCACCACAGTCGCCACAGAAGAAGTCAGCGTGGGGATCTAGCTTTATATATTTGGAAAGTGTAAAGGTGAGGAAAAATTTTCACAGAACCGCTTTCTCAAAGGGGCGTCTGAGGCGGACTGTCAGAGAACAAGCTTAAAAATGATAGTTTATAAAATTATGAACAACACCGAGGGACTCATGGTCACAAAATGAATCTGACTGGACTTATTGAAGAAGCCACTGCTTAACAAAATTTCTTCACAAAACTCACAACCATATGATGTGGTAAAGGTGCACTAACTTATATTATTTTAGGAAAGGCCTGTGGAAGCCGCTGAATTTTGTGAGAACTCTGATTCAATTTGAAATAGGTAGTCTCCCTAACAGTTTCTCCAAACTCATGATGAAACTGTGGCTGTACCTTTTTCTCAGCCGCATTAACAGAAGTCAAATCAATAGGAATAGTTTTTTGTATCAGCTGCGCATAAATACTAATGTAATGGCATAAAATGGCATTTGAGATTAAAAAAACTGCATAAAAAAGAAAAGTAAAATGAAAAAAAAAAACCCTGCCAAATACATGAAGTGGGACAAGACTAGAAAGAAACATATATTCAAGATATTTGGCTTCCTTTTGATTCTCTATTTTACCAGTTTAGAGTACATTTATAAGACCATGATTTGCAAGTGTTTGTCATCTTGCTTTCTTTTCCCTGTTCAATGTAGCAGCGTAAGTTCATTCTCTGAGCAAGTCTACCTCACACGCATGGAAATTCTGCACTTCAAACACAAAATGAAATCTTCATTACCTTTCTGGCAGTGCTGCCCATCAAAACCCAAGGGGCAATCACAGTCGTAGTTGTCCTTCTTGGGCACACAGGAGCCCCCATTGACACAGGGGGCAAACACACAGGGATGGAGCGCATTATCCAAGTTGACTCCCAATGTGAAATCTTGCTTCATGTCTATTACCCGGTCATTCAGAATAATCTATGTTCAAGAGACAGGACAAAAAACTACAAAAAGTCTCCTATTTCGACATTTTGCTTTATTACTCAACACATTAACCTTACAAAGGCCTTCCTTTTCAAACAAGAGCAGAAAAAGAAAAGGCTGTTTGGAGAGGCCATTTCTAACATCTGTTTATTTTCAGCATGATGTTCCCTCAGAACTGCCTTCCAGTAGATTCCACTGTTTACCCTCAAGAGAAAGAGGAGGAGGTAACAGAGACCAGCTCTTTTCAGCTCTGCAGCACAAAGCTCTTTAGCTTCAACTTTTAAAAGTTGTCAGATTTATGAGCCTTATGCCTGAACTTTAGTGTAGGAATAGTTTTTTGGTAGTTTTATTTTGAGCCAGAGCTGAGATGTATGAGAAAAACTTCTTGTTAAAACTGCTAGCCCAAATTGTTGGGGAAAATGTAGAATGAAAGGAACCCTCTACCATGTCTGGTGGGATTGTCCGGTTATTCAGGTCTTTTGGAGGGAAATTTATGAGGAGATTTTAAAAATTGTTAAAGTTTCCTTTCCTTATAATGTTAAAGTGTTGTTGTTTGATATTTGGCATGATTGTACGCTGACAAAAGAATATATTACTTTGATTTCAATATTGTTGGCAGCGGCAAGGTTGTTAATAGCTAAACACTGGAAATCGGATACACCACCTATGAAGATGCAATGGCATAATAAAATATGAGAGAAATATGTAATGTGTAGAATAACAATTCCTTCTTTGAGGAAAATGTCATAAATATGTGGAAAGCTAGTCAGGAAGAGGGGTGGAATATGGTGATAGAATATCTCAAGTGCAATAATATTATCCCAAACAGGAAGGACTATGACTTGTTTTTGAATTAACTGAGTTTAAAAAATTGTTACTTCCCCTTTGCTTCTCTCAGATTATAAATAAGTTCCCAATTTTAACTTCTCAATTTTAACTTTTTATGTTATTACGTGTATTAGAGTATTGTACATTTTGTATATTTCATTCTGGCAAATTAATAAAGTTTAAATTAAAAGAAAAAGAAAAACTTCTCGGAGGAAGCTTGCTGCCCCAGCCTCTGCTTTCACTTGTTCCAATTTAACTAGTTTATTTACTTCATTTTTAATCCTTCTCTTTCTTCGAGGAGTGCAGGGCAGCATACAGCCTTTTGATCACTCTAACCAGGGCTCATTTCGTAGCAGGAGCTCCTTTGCATATTAAGCCACACACTCCTGATGTAGACAATCCTCCAAGAGCTTACAGTAGCCCCTGTAAGAACAGCTCTGTAAACTCTTGGAGGATTGGCAACATCAGGGGTGTGTGGCCTAATATGCAAAGGAGCTCCTGCTACAAAATGAGCCCTGACTCTAACCCACTAGCAACTTCCAGTTTTGGTGCAAATCCTAGTGTGCTTTGAATCAGCAAATGGTGGTTTGCACTTCCTCTGCAAACTACGATCTGGGTGCTAAATTTTAACGTCCTGGGTTGAAGGACAAGAGATAAGTCGTGATTTAGAATTACATAGCCTAAAGGAAAACTCCTCCCAAGCATCACTGACATGCGATATATGGGAGCAACTCTGGAATGCAATGTTGAATTGAAGCTTTTCAGTCTTCTTGAAGCAGCTATGGGAAACATTTGTTTGATTTCCCCTTCGGCTACTGTAGCTTTGCAAATTCATCTACAAAATTTAGAGGTGTGTAAAGAAATGTTATTAGTCAGTGTGCCTAGCACCCTGAAGGTTTGAAAGGAGGAAAAAATAATGAGCCAATTCTCTTACAGTTATCAAATGTTTCCATTTATTTTTTGTCTAAGTATTTCTATCCTTGCTAGTGTGATGTAGCGGTTAGAGTTTCCAACTAACAGCAGGCAGCCTTGGGTTTACCTATGAAACCACAGAGTGACTTGCCATTCTCTCTCACCCTAATGAAACTTGCAGGGTTGTTGGAAATATTAAAGAGAAGCTGGAGTGTATACCACCTTGAGCATCTTGGAGAAGGGTGGAATTATTGCATAATAAGGAAATGCATAATAAATACTACTTTTCAGCTAAGGCAAAAGCATCCAGATCTAAACACATGCCCTATGACCGGGTGGTAATACTCATTTATCACAGATGACCAAGTGTGTGGCTATTAATATGCATAAGCTAGTGTTTTCTAAGGACTAAACTTGGGTTGGCAAGCTCGAATTAATCAAGTATTAAAGCATGCAAATCAGTAATTTCAAAAGATGTTTGCAATCAAACAAAAAAGTCTAAAAATAACACAGCTGATTTCTGTAGACAGCCCGCTACAGCCTCTGAAAATGGAAGTCCATGTACAACCTGATAAACCTATCAAGTTCAACTCATTTGGCTGCATGTCTCCTAAAGAGAATGATTCCAGGAGACTCTTCAATCTGCTAGAATTTCAGTACAAAAAAAGTTCTGATATATTCTCATCAAAATCCAAAGTGAATCAACAGAATAGTTGCTTACATCACAGAACACCTCAAGGCACCTCAAGAGATGGAGAACTGGCATAGCGTGGCCATCAACCATCCCTAATGTTACAGTCAAGGGTAGGCATCAGCCTATGAACAAGCCAAAATGGGTCTGCACCCAACAAGGCCTGGAAATGACATTAAGGCCTCAAGACGAATGGTCCACATGAGACTGTAAAACCTGCCCTATTAGGGTTGCCAGGTGGCTCCTGGAGATCTCCTGCTATTACAATTAATCTCCAGACAACCAAGATCAGTTCCCCTGGAGAAAATGGCAGCTTTGGAGGGAGGGCTCTATGGCATTATACACTGCTGAGGTCCATCTCCAAACCTTGCCCTCATCAGGCTCCATCCCCTCAAATCTCCAGGTATTTCCCAACCCAGAGCTGGCAACCCTAGGTCCCATCAGTGGAGGATCCTGAGACACAGCAGTGGCAGGTGAAAATAAGGCTGAGGGACTGCACCATTTCCCCCTAGCCCCACAACATCAACAACTGAAGAAGAGATCAGATAATTCACAAGGAGACCATTATGCCAGCAATCTGGTTGGTGGCTTGGACGTTTGCCTACCCCTTAACCAAGCCCTGAAGTAATGTCAAGGGCCATAAAAGCAGTAGTTCAGGCCAGGCTCGAAAACCCGTCCCTAGGCTGCGTCTCTTGAGAGACAGCAGCAGAAAGATCACCGTGCAGGACTACATTATTTATATAAGTTCTCTGCCTCACCCTCTAGGATAAACAACTCCTGACTGTAAGACTGTGTGTATTGGTCTGCTTAGGACATTATTGTTTTTAGAAGGAGACTCCCCAATGACAGCAGAGGATAAATGATTCCTGGGTTGATACGTGAGCTCTACAAGGCTAATTTGGGGGACTCCGTTCATTTTATGAGTTTCCTCTTTTTAAATCCATGGAATTTGAGTTGATTTATTAAACTTATATGCCGCCCTCTCAGGGTGGGTCACAGCATTTCAATCAACAATATAATAGCAGCAGAACACTAGAATTTAAAGAGAACCAACAAATTAAACACAATTAACATTAAAGGATAAAAGGATAAAAATTTAAAATCGAGTTTTAGGCCCATCAGAGTCGATGGCAACTCATCAGGCAGATTCACAGTGTCTCCTGCAGTGGTGCTCTGTTGGTCTCTGTGATCGGGGCAAATCCGAACAAGCGCTATGAGCAAGGCGGGCAAGGGGAGCCGGGGAGGCCAAAATGGTTAGACGACTACCACCTCAACCAAAGGCCTGGCGGGACAGCTCCTTTTTACAGGCCCTGCTTTTTCATGCCTGTTGCTTCCCTGAGGACATTTTGGAAGCAACCATAAGCAGTGCTACTCAGAAGCAAATCATTTTTTTCCCCCAGTGAATAGTGAGTGTTCTTACGATTGCAGTCTTTCTTGGGTTCATTGGAAACCACCCTGACTACAGGACTGGCACAAAAGTGGCTTGGCACCCTAGGCAAATTATGACTTTGGTAAACCCCCCCCCCCAAGTAAATATAGAGAAATATGATGTCCAGAGATGTCATATTAATATACTTATTTTTAAAGGGAGAAAACAAAGTCATTTCTAATTTGGCACCCCTTAAACCCCAGCACCTCAAATGTCTGTCTACTTTGCCTATATGGTCAGGTCAGCCCTACCTATAAAAAGCAAAAGTAATTTTATCTCTGAAACTTAAACTGGCTTTGCACCTTGTGAAAGCCTTGCTTGGAGATAGAAGTCCTGCATACCTATTGCTTTGAACACCTTGCAGGAAAAGCAGGATACAAATATAAGCAAGGGGCATAATTTTGGAACACACATACCTTCTGGATGCTCCCAGAGAATGGTTTCAGGGCTCCCGAATTCTTCTTCACATTATCATAATTCGGTACTCCACCAATAAATATGTCAGGATTGCACTTAATCTGCGTGAAAGCTCCCTGTCGGGGGGGGGGGGGGGATTACACTGCATTATGAGAGTGACTTCAAGTTTCAAAATCATTGCGTAGTTGCATCATTTAAAAAATCTAATGGGTAGAGTAATTTCCTGCTGGAAAAAAATCCTACAATTTAGTAGGGTTGCCAGCTCTGGATTGGTTAATTTGGGGGGTGGAGCCTGAAGAGGGTGGGGTTTGGGAGGGGAGGGACTTCAATGGGGTGTAATGCTATCAAGTCCTCCTTCCGAAGGAGCCATTTTTTCCAGGTGAACTAATCTCTTTCACCTGGAGAGCTGCTGTAATAGCGGGAGATCTCCAGACACCACCTAGAGGCTGGCAACCGTACAATTTAGGGGCTTGGAAAAATGAGCATGCCAGTGCTCAGTAATATATGACTTCCCTCCCAATCTTTGAATAAAATTCATTTGTTTATGCAATCCCCAGTGCGGTGCATGTAGGTGCCATGACACTCACCACTGTATTTCCTGATGCCCACTTGCTTCTTCAACAAAGTGCCCCTTCCCGAAAGCAAAGAGCCAAAATTGGCATCTCTTCTGCTTCAGTGGAGCAGGGATGCTTCAGAAAGCCCACAGAATTTCACCTTTATGTTTTCAGGGAGCATTCATTTAAGAACAACTGTCTCCACCATAGGAAAATGTGGGCTTGAAACCCAAAATGGCACTCACCTGATCTGTGTTACGCATTGGTTGACAGACTTGTTTTCTTTTTGGATACTAAACCAGAAAACAGCCAAAACCAAAAAACCAAAAATATGAACAAGCCTAGCGCTTAAAAGCATCATGCTGGGTGCATGTTACTACGTAAATAAAACTTTCGGTTACCTCAGCCATTCCTTCAACTGGTCTTTGCTGATCAACCTGCAAGATGCCATTTTTGGCTGTGCGGGACACTTTCAGCTCATGCCACTGGTTCAGACTAACAGGTTCTTCACTCCTGTTCAAAAGGAAAAGGAACAAAAATGCACCCTAAATTCAAAGATTTTCATACCTTCCAGTGTCTGATGGGAGTTTTACTTGTTCTGTATAGAACAAACAGTGGGGCTATAGTTTGATGAGGAACAAAGCAAACAGAGAACTCCTTCCAAAGAATTTTTAAAACATTAACTTCAAAGTGTAGAATGTTCTCCCCTCCATAAAAAAAGGGGGGGGGACTTTCTCAATTAAAAGTTGGGAATGTGGGTTTAATTTCCCCCAAACACTGTAATCTTCAGGATTTGTGCATTTATTGCATAGTATCAGAAGTGTAACATCCAGTTCTGAATTATGTTTATAGTCCAGTGGTAGAACCTGTGGCTTGCATGACAAAGAAATTCTTGGCATATCTAGTCAAAAGGTCTCAGGATCAGGTCAGGGGAAGGCCTCTGCCAGAGACAGTGGAACGCTATCATCAGTTGGGATGGAAAGTACTACAACAGATGAACCTACATTTTGTCAGTATTTATTTTAAGACTCTATCTCATGCCTTCTCCCTGAAGGGAACTCCAAGGCAAGAACAGGGGATTTCATGTTTTTATAGTCTGCCTTTCACACTGACAGAGCAGATTACACAGCAGGAAAGGTTGAATTGTGCTTAGTTCTCGTGGCCCTTTCTTACATGCCCAGGGAAATGCTGATCACCACTTTGGGGTCAGGAAGCAATTTTTCTCCAGGCCAGTTTGCCAGGGGATCCCGGAGGTTTTCTGTTATCTTCTGGGCATGGAACAGCAGTCACTGGCGGTATGGAGAGGGAGGTATTTGTGAATTTCCTGCATTGTGCCAGGGGTTGAACTGGATAACCCTGAAGATCCCTTCCAACTTTATTATTCTATGATTCTATTATTCTAAATCAGTGCTATCAATAGAATAACACATCTGATAAACAAAGTAAAAGGACTAGGATTACAGAAATCTAAAAATGAAGCACCTGTGTTAGCCATGATATGCCAACAATGCCAAAAGGTGGAATTACATAAGTAAATAACAATGTAGTGAGAGCAAAATAATGCTGCAAACAGATAATAGAAACTATACACAGTAGCGTAGCCCACAGTCCAGTTTCCTTTGTTAAATGATCTTCTTGACCCATTGCATCAGGCAGGGCTGGCCCCAGGTTTTTTTACACACTAGGCGAGGCTACCTTCTGGAGCCCCCCCATGCGCCCCCCCATTTTCAAACATAAATGCATTTTAACAACCCCATGCAGACTACTAGTCTCCACTCAAGCACATGCTTAGCTAGGGTTGCCAACTCTGGGCTGGGGAATTCTGGGAGACTGGGGGGGGGGGGAGGTGCTGCCTTGTAAGCTGAGTTGAGAAGGCAGCGCTGCTTGGCAGGGCTCGGTGGCTGGGCAAAACAGAGCACCCTCCAGGCAGGACCCCAGCCAGCCAGCTGTAAGCAGAAGGTATTTTTTGGGGGGGAGGAGAAGTCTGTGCCTGGCTGTGCTCTGCAGCCGACTTTCCATTCTGGGGGCGCCGCTGTGCCTGCCCAGGCGCCCGAGTTGCATGCGGGGAAGTGGAGGCAGACTTTTTGGAGTCTCTCTCTCTCACTCTGCCACCCCGTTTGCATGTGAACAGGCAGTTGTTGATCTTGCCTGTTTACAGGATGATACCTGCAGAAGGCTCCAATTCAGAAAAGTGAAGCTGTTGTTGTGGGGAATAGGAAAAGGCATTTTTAAGGGTCTACGGCCACAAAGGGCTTTGTATGTGATAGCCAGTACCTTGAATAGAGCCTGGCAACTGATGGGCAGCCAATGGATGCAGAATGGGTGTAATATGCATGCTCTACCTTGATCCAGACTCCAGAATGGCAATTTTTGTGCTAGTCTTTACCAACTCTTGGTAGAAGCACATGTAGACTGTACCAGAGGAATCTCAGAATCTGACCTCCACACCCCAGATGATCTGGCTCATCACCTAGTGGTGATGTGGAGCATATGAAGAATGGGGTATGTCCTTCAATTACAACTTTGGAAAATGATTTCCTTGTGAAATAGTAAGCAAACTTTTTACCGCGTCTGAATTAAATTTTAGTTACCGATTCCAGATGAAATTGCTGCATGCACCTAGACATGACCCAAGAGCTGCCTCTTGGCCATCTCTGAATCAGAATATTTGTGTTTCTACAGAAATCCAGTGGGCTAGAATTTGTTTTTGCTTTTTACTCAAGTTCAGATTCACAGATGTTCAATATGTTCATTTGAATTACTCTGTAGTTACATCTGCAAATCTAACAATGAGCAATTTATCCCAAATGGTACATCTTCTTAAGATGTTTAAACTAGTATGCCATTTGTTCATCAAATCAGTTTGGAATAAACAAATCCATCCCTTCTGATGAAAGCTCACTGTGAGAGTATTATTTATTTGGATTTTTTTGTGTGACAGGCCCAAGGTCACCCAGCAAGTTTCCATGGCAGAGTGGAGATTTGAACCTGGGTCACCCAGCTCCTGGTCCAACACACTAACCGCTACTCAAGGTTGGCCTATACATGAAAGCCTGTGTAGAGGAACAGGGGTCTAGATAGCTTTTGAGAAGTGTGGAATTCCCTACAGGGTTACAGAACACCTTGAACCACCTGGGCTTAGCTAAGGATTGGTGAGGGGGAGGAGGAGAGAGCTCAAAATATTCCCTATGGGCATCTGTGGCAGAAGACGCATTGTGCTATATGTTTCATAAAACCTATTACATTCAAGCGTTCCTAAATACAGTCAGCAATCTCTGGGGATACGCAATCCTAATTATGGAATGAGCTCTGAAGAAACATAAATTTGCAACTGAGGTGTCAGGCCTCCCGCAGGAAGAATGTGAAAAGTATCACAGTGATCTTTATAAAATTGTCTCTAATCTGAGAAGCGGAAAACAGCCTCGATAACAAATAGATTTAAATTAAATTACCCATCAGACAGATTACATTTAGTAAAGTCCTGCAGAAGAAGCTGAAACGACATTTCTGATTCAACAATGCACAAATTTAAATTTCAAATACATGCCACATTTTACACCTTGTCACTGATGAGCTCTAACATTTCCCAAGAGTAAAGAGAAAAATCCATTAGAAACGCTAGAAAAACCATTGTACTAAACAATCCCTTTACCGTTTCTTTTTTTAATTAGCTGCCAAAGTCATTCATTCTTTCCTCTCCCTTTGTTTAATAACAAGTAGGATTTAATTTCCCTGGATAAGTCAATATATAATAGAGTAATAATCACCTCTGAGCAATATGTCATAAAGGAACTAGATGTGACCCAGGGTTTAATAAGGAACAACACACACAGAATGTCCTCTTTCCTTGCATATGTCTTTGCCATGAAAGACCTCCTACATCCAACAAGGAGCAGTCTAATAATTGAGGTCTAAAATGTGGTTTGAAATTCTGAGAACCAGAGATACATTTTTGCTGTTTAGTGCAGTGGTTCTTAACCTTGTTGGAGGTACCGAACCCCACCAGTTTCATATGCGCATTCACCGAACCCCTTTTTAGTGAAAAATAATTCTTAGTACTTAGTAATAGTACTAAATTGGGGGCCCCACCGAACCCCTGAGACTGACTCACCGAACCCCTAGGGTTCGATCGAACCCAGGTTAAGAACCACTGGTTTAGTGGTTTTGCAAAAAGCAACGAAGGCTGCGATCGCACACACTAAGTAATCCACTTTCAGTGCACTTTCCAACTGGGTTTTGCCAGTTCACAACAGTAAGAGTGCTGAGAGTGCACTGAAAATGAATTGAAAGCGGATTATTTAGTGTGTGCGATTGCAGCCACAGTGTTTAAAACTCATACTGCAATATAAATATTTGGGGGCACTATAAATTCAGATAAACAAACTTTCAGTCATAATATGCACAGGAATCCCCTTCCTTCAAAATCTAGGGTCATGATTTCACAATAAATTTGTTCTAGTCTATCGGAGAAGTTTAACTATGAGCTATAACAGAAGCATCAGCATGTTTTTGTGAGGTTCACAACCACTCTCTATGGTATTATGTAGCAAATGTACAGAGTTTTTGCAGTGTAGCTTCAACAGTGACCCAGGCATTTGCCAGTGTGCGAATGTAAGAACAGCCCTGCTGGATCAGACCAGTGGTCTATCTAGTCCAATACCCAGTCTCACACTGTGGCCAACCAGCTCCTCTGGAGGGCCAAAAACACGGCACAGAGCCTGAGGCCTTCCCCAATGTTGCCTCCTAGCACTGATACTCAGAAGTTTACTGCCTCTAGATGCGGAGATTCCCTTTAGTCACCATGAAACTGTCTAATCCCCTTTTAAAGATGTCTATGCCTGTGGCCATCACTACATCCCCCGACAGTGAATTCCAAGTTTAATCATTAGTTGATTAAAGTTGTATTTCTTTCTTGCTGCCCTGGCTGCCCTCCAGTTCTAGTATTTTGGGATGCAGAAAAACTTGTCTTCTCTCTACCCCAAGCATAATTTTATAAACCTCTATCATGTCCCCCTTTAGTCTTTCTTCTAAACTGAAAAGTCCCAGACTCTTCAGCCTTTACTTGGCCTTAAACATCTTGGTTGCCCTCTACTGTTCTTTTTCCAGCTCTGTGATGTCCTTTTAGAGATACAGTGACCAGAACTACACACAATATTTCAAATGAGGCTGCACCCTTCCTAATAATCCCCACCACGTGTTTTTTTTTTTTTTTTTTACTGCTGCGACACCCTCTCCCAGACTTAGGAAGTTCAGAACTCATTAGTGTGTACTTAAAGCTGGAGGGTCTGTGTGCGTGTGTTACAATGTGCGCCACCTTACACTTGCCTACACTGAACTCCACTGCAACGTTGCACCAGCACCAGCACCAATATCAATCCTTGAAGGACCTTTGCTTTTCTCCCTCCACTGACAGAACTGTCCGTTTATTCCTACGGTCTACTTCCTTTTTGTTTAAATATTTTTTAATCCTTAAATTACCCATCCTCTTGTCCCATAACTGCGAAGCTTACTCAGGAGTGTTTGGTGAGGTACCTTCTCTAAAGCCTTTTGAGAGTCCAGGTACATGATGTTTCCTGGGTTGCCATTACCTACGTACTTGTTCACCTTCGCAAAGAACTCCAAAAGTTTGGTGAGGCAGGACATCCCTTGGCAGAAGCCACACTGATTTTTCCTCACCAAGCTTTGTTACTCTATGTGCCCAATAATTCTATCATTGATTGTGCTTTCTACTAATTTGCCTGGGACAGTTGTTAGGCTAATAGGTCTGTAATTTCCTGGTTCCCCTCTGGACCCCCTTTCAAAAAATCATGGTAACCTTTGCTACTCTCTAATTTTCTGGTACAGTGTTTGGTAGGGTTGCCACCTTTGTGGGATTAGGAGACATGTCCATTCTACCTTATATCCCACATACCGCCATCCTTGTTCCCACTTCCTACTGCATCTCAAAAGAGTTTGTGGAAAGCTGCAATGAATATGTGGTGTTCCAGAATAACCCTGAAGGCATTGCCTTTGTGTCTGAAGACAACATTCATTCAGAAACAACCGCTTCCATCACAGGAAGCTGGCTAGTAACCTCCCAGTGTTCTGTGATTGGCCCCAATACTGCAGGGCAGCCATTTTGTGACAGGTCCTGGCTTACAGTGGCCATAATTTGTGGTGGTATCCACTAATTGTTATCAGAACTCCAAAAGTGCCCACAGGCTCAACAGCTGATTGCTGTCAGCTCATAATGATGACCAGAAATTTCATTAATCCTTTGACCAAGGACCAAAACAGTCCTTGTGGTCTTCAAAGAAGAAGAGTTGGTTGTTGTTGACCTTAAAAATGCCTCAAAAGAACAATGAGCTAAAACTGAAAAAATATGTATGCCACTACTATACATAATAAACAGATTTCATTTACCTGATTATAGCAGTGCCTGACCCACAGTCAAACCTGAATTCCACAAAGCCGTCCACCATGATAATGGAAAGGAAATCTTTACTCCCTGTGTCATAGCTGTACAAAAGGACACCATTTGCTGAAACTGGACGAAATGTAACCTCAAACTCCATGAAGGAAAGATAGTTCTGTGGCTCTAACGGCCAGGGAGCTGTAGCAAAGGATTTCAAGGTTGCGTTGAACTGTGGTATGGCAAGAGTGAAAGCTGAAAGTCAAGGTCAAAAGAGTAGGTCAAAGAGTAGGTCAGAGACTGCTGAATTGCAACTGATAACGAAGCTCAAGACAATGTAGCCACATGGACTGAATCGAGACCTAGGTTTCTTGTCTCATTACCAATGCTGATTTCTCCATGCCTACTACCTCTCTGCATATCACACCTAATCCAATCACGCCTGCCATTGCCATTTGCTTGCTAATGTCATTTGGCATCTGAAATCACTCCACTTTCCAATATATAGGACAGATAAGAGTCACGTTCTAGCTGTATCTGAAGAAGTGAGCAGCGACTCATGAAAGCTCACACCCTGCCATATATTTTGTTTCCACTGCTATGGACAGACTAACATGGCTAGCCTTCTTGATGTGTTACTTCAGTTCCTCAAGAAAGCAGAAGAAGATCAGCTGTTCTGTTAGGGTCTTTAGGCACTGAGAATTCTATTGCAGAAATCACTGCAAAAATAGCATACCATGCAAAATATTGTTTATACACTCTAAATGCTTCACAAGAAGCTCAAACTATTCCCTTCCGTTTGTACTTAGTTTCCTGTTAATAAAAGGACAAGACAGCCACCAGGCATTTGATGGTGTTCCAATTCTAAAATCTGGATGCAAATTTAATACTAAAATATTGTAGAAACCGACAGTTCACCCATATGACAAAGGCTCTTTCATGTATGAATTATTTTAGAAATAAATGAAATACAGAAGCAATCGGGTGGCAGAAAAAATGTGCTGGGAAAATGGCACCCATAAGAGGCGCATGGCAGGAAAATGGTGCCAGTGTGGGTATGACCTTCTATGGGCATGAAAATGCACACCGTTCCTTCCAAATGGCATGAGAACGCACTTGGGTGGCATTCTTTCAAAAGAGATTGGAGTAAAGCAGGTTAAGGAAAGTATTTAGGACAGGGAATACAGGACAATTGTAGCATGACATTGTGTGGAAGCTCCGGCAAACAAGCACTCCATTCTGGATGCCACGGTGAAGAAGAACCGCTGCGTGGCAGTAGCCGTGGACATAGTTCTGAAGTTCTAGCAAGCTCCAGCAGCACAGCCAGCAGAACGAGATCTAGATTTCTTTGCTTAGCTGCACAGCATCGTTGAGCCAGAATGCAATCAGCTGGCAATGCGATACAGACCTTGAAAAACAGCTGCGCACCTCCAGTGAGCTGTGGACATTCAATTGATGGGCTTGATTAAGTAGGGCACAGGTTGGTCCTGATGCACACCCGGTGCCAAATGTTAATGGGCAAGAACGGCAGTAACCTTCTCACCTTCCTCACAGTGCCGGCCTTTAAACCCAAGCGGGCAAAGACAGATGTATCGATCCGCTTTGCTTGCTGTGCAGGTGCCGCCATTAACGCAGGAAGCCTCATCGCAAATTCCACTGCTGCATTCACCTGAAAAATGCAGAGAAACAACACAGACACATCATTTCAGTCACCTGAGGGAGGGGGGTTAATTTAGCTACTTGTGTTCCAAGTTCCTACACCAATCATACCAGCTCTCTGCCACAGACACACAAGTCTTTCCTGGCAACATGTAAATCCAAGTACCAGATTAAGTGACTGGGCTCCAGGCCACAAAAAGGTTTCACAAAACAGCAGAAATAGGAATTAATTGCTCGCATTGACTCTCCGTAGATGAACACTTCCCAGACGGGCCAATGTCCCCCTCCTTTCACTAGCCTCTCTCTTGTTCTCATAGACAAAACGTTAAAATCTCCAAATGTCACCAGACTGTTTACAAGGACAATGTTTTTGCTTAACCTCAATTACCTTAAGTGCTGCTTTGTTTGTTCAGCGTGTGAGGGGAAGCTACCATAAGAGCTGGAGGTGTTAAGCAGTAGGATCTAAGCTTATTAGCCGCCCAGCGATTTGTTGTTAACGGTCCCATCTGCATGGCAGGTAATCCATACTGCCAGCATACTGGTTTCTATAATCAACATCTCTATCATCTTGCTATATAACGGGAAAATGTCCTGAGGTAACAGTACAGAAACTGTCAAGGGCTGGAATGATTTGACTGCTTCAAAGATACTTCTGAAGAACATTTAAATATTTCAGCGCACATCATCTCGTGAAATGCATGTTGAAGGTAATTACTTTCAAAATTACACTCTCCCTCCCTACAGTATAGTAGCAAAAAGGGGTGGGGGAAGAGAAATTGAGATGCTGCCAGTCCACAGATAAATATTAATACAGCCTATCAACAGAAATATAAGCATGAGCAGTTTGTTTCATGGCAGTAATAATGAACAATGCTACGAACAAAAGCACACCAATAATATTTCAACAAAACTGTGAGAAAGCGAAATGTTGAATGAGGGCCATAATCTGTATTTTGATGCTTCAGAATTATGATGGTTGAGGGCAGAGAACAAGGGGGCAACCCATTTTTTTCTCAAAACAATCCTGTGAGGAAGGTTATGATGAAGGTTAGTGACTTGCCAGTGGTGTCTAGGAAGTGTTACGGTTGAATAAGGATTTGAAACTAGATATTTGTGGTCCAGCAGCCTAGATAGCCCAGCCTAGCCTGATATCATCAGAGTTTAGAAGCTAACCAGGGTCAGCCATGGTTAGTGCTTGGATGGGAGACCACCAGGAAAGACTACGGTTACTATGCAGAGCAAAGCTATGGCAAACCACCTCTGCTCATCTCTTGCATTGAAAACCTCATGATGGGGTTATCTCAAGTTGGTTGCAACATGACAACTTACTTTACCTTACTGGTGGTCCAACAAATCGCTGGCACAATTTATGCCCACTGAAAACTAGGCTTCAAACTTCCATTCATATTCAAGCCTCTGAAATGTACTTTCCGCAAGCAGTGGCTCGTTATTTTATTTCTAATCAGAGTAGTTTTCAAGAGAGTTACCAAGAGCAGGCCCATTTCACTACATTGACAGATAAGCATACCCACATGTGTACACTCCAGACACAGGCTCCATGGGGCTCGTTTAGCCCACGTATAAGCAGATGTGGAGAGTTGTAAAGACAAGAAAGAAGGTGGCTTTCAAGTCAAGACCAAATCCAAGCAGTAAAACACAAGTAGCAGTTCTGAGCAATATGACGACAGCAATTCAATCATGAGAGTGAAAACTTCCAATACTAACATCCATTTTCAAACCACTAGCACTCAGTTTCAACTGTAGTTTACCCCCAAAATGGGGCTAGTCCAGGGGAAAGCGACTAGGGGATGAGAGAAGGTGAATATGGTTGCAGTCACACACGTGAGATAAAGCGGAGGGTGGGGAAAGAGGGTATTTCCTCCGGTGGAAGTTGACCCACAGTTGCGTGATCACACAGTCTTTTGAAGCTGTGGCCATAGCCCACCACTGTGTGATCAGACGCAACCACGGGTGAGTCCGGGGGGGGGGGTTGCCGTTTGTTCCCAATGCACTTAAATGAGGGATCGATGATTCACACCTCAGCCCTGAGGGCTCCCTATGGAGTGTGCAATAATGTGCATACTGAGAAGGGGAAAAAACAATGGCACGGAGTTGGGATAGCCTGATCAGACCATCCCGATGCCATGAGAGTGTGCTGGAGCAATTCGATGGGGGAAAGTCCACCCGCAACCCGTAGCAACCCGTTTGCTACCGACTTCCCAGGGTGCCAGTTTACTCCGCTTCTGCGGCAGAGCAACATGGGTTGCTGCTGGCTGCAGGACGCTTCCCAGATGTTCAGGTCTGATTGTGCACATTAAATTTGCCCGGCATTTGTGCCTACATCAGGGATATCAAGTATATATACTTGAAGGGACATGGAAAATTGGAAGGTAGATGAGAGAGGAAGGATGGAAGAAGAGGATTGCTAGTCAAAAACGGCAAACAGGGCGCGAGAAGACAGTAAGGTCAGCCAATTGGAAACCTGAAAGGCTGGTGCTAAGGAGCAGGGGAGGAAGAAAGAATAGACAGAAGGGTAAAGTTTGACGAGAAAATGAAGAACAGGGAAATTAGGTCATACTCTGCCTATCCTGAATAGGAACTGTCACTTGGTGTTGGTGGTAGAAGAAGGTCTATGGATGGCAACCACCTCTTGTTAGAAAACCTGGATGGCTGATGCCACCGTACAGGGTGGCTGGGATGTCCTACCTGGGGAAATGCTAACCGATCAGGAGACTCTCCTGCTAGATAAAGAATTTGACTAGGTCTCCAGATGAGTCTTTATTATGGGCGATACTTTTCAGTGGCTGGAATGCCAAGTCATTGTGTTGCAGAGACTAGTCATTCATCATGTCCAAGGTTTGAGGGGCCTTCAGGAATCACAGAAAGAGGCTTGACTGAGGTGTAACAACAGCTTTCTCAGGGGGATCACACCATTCCCTGTTGCAATCTCATTTTAGTGCATGCAGCCTGATCTCTGGTTTGATATCAAATATATAGTCTCCCTGCACCTCTGGTTTCACATAGGATCTAGGGAAGTCTTAAACATGGTTCCCAGATGGGGTGGGGAGTTCTTGGAATAAAAAGGATCACATTACAAGCACCACAATAAGGACCTATAGTTAAATTTATAATCCTGATCCATACCTAACCTAACCCTGAACAATACCTAGAGGAAAAAGTATAAATACAAATCCACATTATGGTTTTATACACAAACACACACACACACTATTCTGGATCAAAATCACTTGAGTCCAGTGGCACCTCTAAGACCAACAAAGTGTAGTGTGCGGACTCTAATCTGGGAGAACTGGGTTTGATTCACCACTCCTGAACTTGCAGCTGCTGGATGACCTTGGGCAAGCCATAGTTTTGTCAGAGCTGTTCTCTCCGAGCTCTCTCAGCCCCAGCTACCTCACAGGGTGTCTGTTGTGGGGAGGGGAAGGGAAAGGAGTTTGTAAGCCGCTCTGAGACTCCAAGTGAAGGGCGGGGTATAAATCCAATCTCTTCTTCTTCTTCTGCTCTGAGTGTGCATGCACACTTCTTCAGATTAAGTTAAATTTTATCACTTTTAAAAGGTGCCACTGGACTCAAACTTTGTTCTGCCGCCAGACCAACACAGCTACCTGCCTAAATCTATGACAACTTTTGCACTTCTTAGCTCCAGCAAGAATACACAGCATCACAAAATAAGCTTGCTGTTTAAAACTACAGACTTCAGAAAGATTACACTGATTATTTGCCATCACATTAATGGGATTCAGTACGGCACAAAATGAGGCTAGGTGCCTTCTCTCTTATGATATACTTTCCTATATAGAGAGATTTTCCTTCTTCCGTGGGAGATCATTCAAAATGTAATGATGGAAAATAGCTTAGTTGGTGAGCTTAGATTCAGAACGAAATGATGGTGACTAGCTTAGATGGCTTTAAAAGGGGACAAGGCAAATTCATGGAGGCTAGGCCTATAATGGCCATTAGCCATGACAGCTGAATGTTCAAAGGCAGTCACTGGGGATAGAAGAGGAGACAGAATCTGGATGGCAGCAGTAGGAAACCAGCTGCTGCTGGGCTGAATGGACCTCTGTTATCATCCAGCAGGGCTTTTCTTATGCTCTCACCCCAGTCTGAAATGATACAGTATGGGAACTGTTTTACCAAATATCAAGTATTTTGTAGAATGCTGGACAGAGCCCACATAGCTTTGGAAGCTCTAGCTCTGGCGATTACGACAGTCTGATGAGTGACAGCAGAGTGCCTGCCACGGAGGAACTGCCCACCAGTCCCAATGAGCAGGAGACAGGTGCAAAACCCCACCTAATACAGAGGAGTAGTGATCAGCAGTGGTCACCATTGGAGCGGCACACCAGCCAATGAGACAGCTCCAAGAGGTCAGGAAGCAAAGGTCACTGGAAAGGCCAGGGAGGTGGAGCCTTAGGATGGGGTAGGAGAGCGGTTGTCTTGACAACAGCCATGCCCCCACACTCCACTGGCTGTCGTGGCTGAAGCAGCCTGTCTGTTGCCACAACTTCTAAGGACCAACGAAACACAGAGGGTCTCTCAAGACAATGGGAAAGGGGGTGAAGGAGGGCAATGCTGCTGGAGGGATATAGATCATGACAAGCCCAGGCTGAGGGAGGACTCCCTGTATAGTTCCAGATACGTTAAGAGGTAGCAGCGGAAGAGATTGAGGTGGTGTTAACTCCCTCTCTTCCACTGCTGAGGCCATGGATATGGGAGTCTCAACAAGGTGGGCCTGGCATACCTCCCACAGCTAACTGTTCTGAACATACTCTGTAACAGACCAGTTTTGGCCTTGTTTTTCCTTACTGGGAAAATAGGTTTAGGAATGCTACAAAAATAGAGATATCGTTATCATATTGCATTTCCATAAATCTAAAGGTGAAAGCCTATTCCGAGTTCTTCCAAATACTGGAAATGCCTTTAAAAAACCCCAAATTTTAATAACCTGTGAGTACATACAAGTTCTCATGTTCCTTATAGCTGGCACCCAGTTTGCATTGGGGTAAAGTTTGCTCACAACCTGAACCTCCACCATGTGGATGGAATTAAGAAAAACCACGTACTCTGTGCAAATGCCTCATCATACATAGGACCACACAAAGCATAAGTGATGACATTTGCATGGAGTGACTGGTTTGCTCTCCATGATGGAAGGGAGATGAGCTCGCTCCACCCCCATGCGTGTTAAGGGGCAAGTGCACATATGAATGGGCACTTCATTTCCCAAACAGCTGTTGAGCATTATCAACGCATGGAGCTGGAAAGGATCCCAAGGGTCATCTAGTCCAATCCCCTGCACAATGCAGGAAATTCATAGCTACCTTCCCCCTCAGTCCCCCAGTGACCCTTGCTCTATGCCCACATGTGGCACCTTGGATACAGCTCATACCCTCACATAATTGCTTCCTGCAAGGGAAAATAAATCAATCTTGGAAACTGCATATGGATAGAATCCCTTTCAGAAATTCCTTTGTTCACAGCAGACATGTGTTTCCCCTGGGGAAATGTCATGATTCTATCAAGGCTGGAGACTGTCACGCCTTCTGGGGATTGCTGCTATGTTAAGCCACCCGCAGTATTTTCTTTACCTAAAACAATGTTCTCAGGAGACAGCAGACACAGCTTTCTAAACTGACAACTGTCTTCTCTCACAAGAGCTTCTGACAGGATTGGTAGCATATTTTATAGGGTCTTTCCCTCTGAATTGCAGGGGACAAATAATCTTTTGCAAAGTCTCGCTTGCTTATTTCTCAGCCAGAGAAGACATCTCCAAAATCCTGCCTGGGACTTTTCTAAAGCAATCATCCAAAGGGCTTTTACTTCGTTTGACTACCCAAGCTACATTACCCACCCAACCCAGAGAAATTTAAATGACAAAGTATCTTCGCTTATACACAAAAGTAAAACCCAACTCATCACCTCACAGAAGATTTAGGAGTCAACTTGATATCAATGCTACTAGCAACAAATCCCACAGTGAAAGACAGCCTTGATAACACACTGAAAAGAACCCATCAAGGGAACTGAATTGAGTTATCAAGCTATAGGAATAAAAAGCTATTAATCCAATCAAAGACATTTTAAGATATACGCCATCATGTGAACATTTCTTCCCTTCCCATCTGCTCACTCAATCAACATTATCATTTTATCTTCAAACCGAGGCAATATAAAACATGGAACGTCTTGGGCTGTAGAAGGCTTATGCTTAACGTAATGAAGTTTGCCTGCAGGATTCAAAACTAAAAAGCTACTGTTTGGAGTTTGTGAGACAGACTCCATAAAGCTCTAGAAGTCTCCCATGAAGTGGGAAATCATTCAGTCCTTGTAATGGCAGAGCTGAGAATCTGGGTTCAAATTCCAGTTCATGCTTGTTCAGGAATACGTTCATGGTGCCAGAGACCATACAGTGAGAACACTTTTTTCAGCAATGGAATCGTTGCTTGTGAAACCATCATCCTAGGGGAGGGGTACTTCACATACTGCCTTTCGAGGCCTACACCTAAAAGTTTTACATGTACTTCTAAATAGTGACTGCAGAGAGCAGAAATTTGCAGTTCCTAGTTGATTACACATTCATGCTGCTGTCCTATGCAGCTACAACAGTCTAAGCCCTACACGGAGTAACTCTGCATAGGACTGCATTGTCAGTGACAAATATAAACTTGTTTCTGCATACCGGTGTGAAATATACAAGCGATGTAGGTTTTCAGTGGTTCAGAAATCTGTGAAACCTCTTTGATCAGCGATAACTACAACAAAAGAAACCTGTGAAACCTCTTTGATCAGCGATAACTACAACAAAAGAAAAGGGTACATACAGAAGGAGAGATTGGATTTATATCCCGCCCTTCACTCACTTGGAGTCTCAGAGTGGCTTACAAACTCCTTTCTCTTCCCCACCCCACAACAGATACCCTGTGAGGTAGGTGGGGCTGAGAGAGCTCTGAGACAACTGTCCTTGAGAGAACAGCTGGTACAGAGCTATGGCTTGCCCTAGGTCATCCGGCAGATGCACGTGGAGGAGTGGGGAATCAAACCCGGTTCTCCCAGATTAGAGTCCACAAACTTAACCACTACACCAAACTGGTTCTAATATACCCAGGAGAACTCTATTGGACTACTTTCAACTCCCTTTAAAAACTGTTGTGTCTCTCTGAGACAAGCAATCATAGAATAATAGAGTTGAAAAAAACCTCCAGGGTCATCTAGTCTAACCCACTGCACAATACAGGAAATTCACAAATACCTCCCCTCAACACCCCCAGTGGTCAGAAGATAGCAAACAATCCCTGGCCAAACTGGCCTGGAGACAGATTGCTTCCTGACCCCAAAGTGGTGATCAGCATTTCCCTGGGTGTGTAAGAAAGGGCCACGAGAACTAAGCACTGAGGCAACCCTTCCTGCCCTCCCTCTCATGATCTGCCTAAGTCCACAGAATCAGCATTGTCGGTGACCCATGGCCATCTAGCCTCTCTTTAAAAACCTCCAAAGATGGAGAACCCACCACCACCCAAGGAAGCCTGTTCCACTGAGGAACCACTCTGTCAGGAAGTTCTTCCTAATGTTTAGCTGAAAAATCTTGACTTAATTTCAACCCACTGGGTTTGGTCCAACCTTCTGGGGCAACAGAAAACAACTCCGCACCATCCTCTCTATGATCATTTTTAACATCTGGTGAATCTCCCCCAAACTACAACCAAGGTCTAAATGCTAGACTATACAACATTAACTAGCTCCCCATAATGTTTGAAAAAGTAGCTTCACATAGCAAATTTCTGAACTCCCAGTTCAACAATTATACTGGTCTACAGCCCTAGTTTCCTGGAAGGGTCACTTTGAGGAGAAGGTCCAGGTTGGTGGGCCACGTTCCTCCCATTTTTACAAAGTGGAAGGCCAGCATTTCCCATGGCCATGATCCAAACCCATGCCCTTTTCAAAATGGCAGCTTGGAACTGATGTTCTCCAAGGAGGTCTACAAGGTTTTGCCCAGGAAGTCTCCAGCTGCTGATTCGTAATTTACAGTGTGGATAGACCACAGGCAAGACAGGGGACAGGGCTGACTATAAGGGTGAACGTATACAGATTGTGGAGGTCAGGTATGGATGATCAAACTATCATGTACATATGTGCCCCAAGACAATGAACAATACAATGAACAATACACACTTGAGGGTTTTATCATTCAGCTTCAGTTCAAAAATGGCAAATATATATATATATATATCCATATATATATATCCATATATATATCCATCTGCTGTAGTATATACGATTGCTGAAGCATCAGTAGTACCAAGGACTGCTGCAGCTAAGATCAAAGAACCAACACAGATCAGAGAGAGCTTTTGATAAGTTTCATGCTCTGTGTGTATTTCATAGATTCTCACTCTATCATGAAATTACTCTCTGTGCTCCTCCAAGACCTTATTTTCTCCAGCGCCTGCTTTCTGGGCCACCCTGTTAGCTTTTCATATCTCACCAAAACCCCTTCTTTATCTGAAGGCCAGAACAGCAATTGCTAATATGTCTGATATTGGTCACTGCCCTCTTTGGAGGCAGGATGAGAAAAGAGGGAAGAAAAAGAAAAAAGCATGAGCTTCTATCTATGACACATTAGACAAAATTGGGCTTTATCTCTGTATCTACTATGGATACAGTATGGCCACTAAGACAAGTCTGTCAATCTGATTTGTGATTCAAAGCTTCACCGCATTAATATTTCTTTCCCAGCCTAACCCACCAGGAGACTGGTAGAGATGGGTGTACTTGACCAACACCATGCAGGGAAACCAGTCTTGAACAAGGGCTTGTGGAGACACAGCCACACCTTACATTGTACGAAACTTTCTCTTCTTTTGTTCCTATAAAGACCGGAAACCGCTGTGTAACTGCATTACTGTAACTGATAATCTGCACTGCTTTGGAGTTTCTTTCTGGGCCCAGAAGAAGGAAAACCAGAAGTAACATGCAATAAAAGTGATATAAATGTGGGGTTTTCAACATTCCTGATGCTTTATGCGGAGTGGTGTGAAGTCCATACTAAAAAAGCAAAAAGTTAAACTCTGTATACAGGAAATCCAAATTCTGCATCAAGGTAATTTCTACAGAGTGCAGAAATTATGCAAACAAGGCAGATTTGGATAGTTTCTTTTACATTATTATTATTGTTGTTGCTGCTATTGTTATTATTATTAGGTCTGGACAGCAATTAAAAATATGGGTAACTTTAGAAAGAGATTTTGAGGTGTGCAGAAGCGATTTGAATCATTTCATACTACAATCTATATGCATTTTAAAACTGGAGGCACAAAACACTACAACTCAGGGCAAGTCAAAAGCAAAAACACGATTTTCCATGATGCCTGCAATACAGCACTCACCAGCTGGGGGAAGAGCACAGGGGGGAAGGGTTATTCTTACATTAAATAATTAGCGTGGTTTATGCTATCCATTAGAATACTAGATGAATAGAATAATAGGCCTATCCAACAGCAAAGGTCATTTTTTGAGGTCCTACTTCAGGTGCCGCAGCCTTCTGTCACTGACCTCCACCAAAGGTTGAAGGCCTTTCTCTGTTTCATCTGGCATTCCCCCAGTGATCCCTTCTTCCTGCCCTATGTTCTAATTACCATTTTACGTTTTTAATGTGTTTGCTAGTTTTGGTTTTAATTGTTAGGAATTGTTTTTAGGATAATTTTTAATAATATTTTAGCCGTCTTGGTGGCCCTGATTGGGCAGAAAGCTGGAGTATGAATTTTGTCAATAAAAATAAAACAAATAAATATTGCGCGTTTGCCCTTCTCTTCTCCCAGGGAACTCAGTGGTTCACCCTTCCTCCATTTTTGCCTCAAAACAACCCTGTGAGATAGTTTAGGCTGAGAAAGACTGACTGGTCTAGTGCTACCTAGTCAGCTTATTGGGTAACTGGGGCTCTGAACCCTGGCCTCCCCATTCGTAGTTCAAGTCTCTAACCATTACACCGCACTGCATTAGAAAAAGTTATGCAGCATACTGCAGCCAGACCCTCAGCCAATGCAGATCTTCTTCTGTTGCATTTTTTGTTCCTGGGATTTTAGCAAGCATCACCCTCATCCTTCCAGTCATAATTTTGCACCCATTAGGGCTAGAAACTTGCTTTTTGGAAAGCATCAGAGGTTTATTTATTTAGATTTATATCCTGCCTGACCAACACAAGCAGCTCTAGGTTAACTTCTATACCAAGCATTACGTCCTGCACATATCCTGAGCTTCCACGAATCCACAGCAAACTGACAGACCCGTTGCAATGGATTTTTTCCTTCTGAGAAATGTCCCATTTTTACCCAAGGCTCTGGGTAAATACAGGTTGCTTACCTGTAACTGGAGATCTTCGAGTGGTCATCTGTGCATTCACACCTCTGGGATAATGTGCGCCTGCGCCGATCCCGATCGGTAACTTCAAAGCCAACGGATTTTCGCGCCAACTCCCCGATCGCGCGCCGGCTCCACTGCGCATGACTGGGGAGGGGCACGAGGATCCCGCCTGTTCCTTCTGACCGCTGCAAGCAGCCTCCAAGAAAGTACAAGGGAGACCGAAAGCAGAGGGGAAGGAGGGCGGGTGGTGTGAATGCACAGATGACCACTCGAAGATCTCCAATTACAGGTAAGCAACCTGTATATCTTCTTTGTGGTCTCTGTGCATCACATCTCTGGGAGAATAGCAAGCAATAATTACACCACATACCTGGAGGTGGGTGCTGAAGGTCTCACATCTGAGCTGTCTGCAGAACTGCATGGCCCACCGCCGATCGCTGATGGGTACGGACGTCCAAGGCGTAATGCCTCACAAACGTGTGAGGAGACGTCCATGTAGCAGCATTGCAGATATCTCCCAGGGGGATGCCCTTGAGAAAAGCTGTCGAGGCAGCCACTGCTCGAGTAGAGTGAGCCCGCAGGGACGCCGGTAATGGCCGCTTGGCCAGGAGGTAGGCGAGCTTTATCGTCTCAACAATCCATTTAGACAGTCTCTGAGACAACAGCTTCTGTCCCTGTCTGGGAAGGGCATGAGCGACAAAGAGAGCTGGAGACTTGCAAAAGGATTTAGGCCGATCCAAGTAAAATGACAGGGCCCTCTTAACGTCGAGGGAATGCAGGCAACGTTGTGTCTGGTCCTTGGGTTCAGGATAAAACACCAGTAGGGTGATGTCCGCTTTAATGTGGAAGTCCGAAACTATCTTCGGCAAAAAAGTAATATCAGGAGTCAGGGTCACTGCGTCCTGATGAAAGGTAAGGTATGGTGGGTCACATCGAAGAGCCGACAGCTCACTCACCCGTCGAACCGAAGTGAGAGCCACAAGAAACGCTACTTTCCACGAAAGAAGCTGCAGGCTATAAGAAGCCATAGGCTCAAATGGCTTGCCCATTAGCTTATGCAGCACTAGAGGCAGGTCCCATGCTGGAACAGGGGTTTTAACTGTTGGGAAGAGACGGCACATTCCCTTTAGGAATTGCTTCGTAGTGGGATGAGAGAAAACGGAATAGCCATCTATCGTTGGATGGTTAACCGAAACTGCTGAAAGGTAGACACGAAGGGATGCGTGGCACAATCCTCTGTCCTTACAAGACAAGAGGAACCCAAAGATGTCATTCAGTGTAGATGGAATGGAAGATCGTCCTATTGAAGCAAGGAAAGACAGGAACTTATTCCATTTTGCCTCGTAGGAACGACGGGTAGACGGTTTACGGGCATTGAGAAGGACATTCGCTATGCGAGGGTCCACTTCGGAGGACGAATTCGCCAAGCTGTCAGCTTCAGTCTGGGTATGTTGTGATGCAGCACCAGACCCTTGTACATCCATAGGAGGTCTGGGTTCATCAGAAGGTGAGTGTACACCCCGTCGGAGAGACGAAGGAGGGTGGGGAACCAAGGTTGCCTCAGCCACCAGGGTGTGATCAGGATTGCTAGTGGTTGTTCTGCAAGTAGCTTCTGTACTACCCTCAGTATCAGTGGAATTGGAGGGAACAGGTGAAGGTGTAATCCCGACCAGGAGAGGAGAAGGCCATCCCCCAGGGACGTCGGGTCTGTACTGCCCTGGAGCAGAAGAGGGGACACTTCTTGTTGTCTCTGGAAGCAAAGACATCCACAGAAGGCTGACCCCAGAGGCTGAAGATTGGGGTCAAGTACCGCGGATTGAACTCCCAATCGTGTAGGGATGCACCCCCTCTGCTCAAGAAGTCTGCTTGCGTATTGAGCTGACCGGGAAGATGATTCGCCACCAGATCGATATCCAGCGATTGGCATTCTGTCCAGAGTTCTATCGCTAACCGGCAAAGACTGCGGGAAACCGTACCACCCTGCCTGTTGATGTAGTACATCGTGGTCGTGTTGTCCGTGAGGACAGCCACCGTCTTTCCCGACAGAAGGTGTTGGAAGGACCGGATTGCATAACGGACCGCTAGTAGCTCCAGAAAGTTGATGTGATTGGGGGCTACTGATGGATCCCACTTGTCGCCTACGCACAGATCGCTGACATGGGCTCCCCAGCCCCATAGGGATGCGTCCGTGGTAATAGTGACTGACGGGGGAGGGCGGCGAAAGGGAGCGCCCGTCTGGAGATTCTGTGGCACCTGCCACCACTCCAGGGCTTGAACCACCGAGTCCGAGAGGCGGAATCTCTTGGACAGAAGGTGTAGGCTTGGCCTGAACCGACGGAGGAACCACAGCTGCAAGGGTCTCATGTGTAGCCGTGCGAAGGGAATGACCATGGTGGTTGCCGCCATGAGTCCCAGGAGTCGTAGTATCTGACGAGCTGTCGCCTCCCGGTTCCTTCTCAGATTTTTGAGGAGAGAAACGATGTCCGAGGCTCTGCTGGGAGGTAGGAACACCCTGCACTGTAGGGAGTCGAGAAGAGCTCCGATGAATTGCACCCGTCTGGAGGGGGTGAGCATGGACTTTTTTGTATTTATTGTCAACCCCAGAGTCTCCAGGGTGTGGAGCGTTAGGGAGACGTGGTCTTGCAGGTCTGATGCTGAGGGTGCGATCAGAAGCCAGTCGTCCAGGTAGGGGTATAGGTGGATGCCCTGCAGGCGGAGGTGGGCCGCTACTGTTGCCATTAGTTTTGTGAAGACACGGGGTGCCATCGAGAGGCCGAATGGTAGTGCCTTGTACTGGAAGTGGCGTGGACCGATTGCAAAGCGTAGAAAGGGTCTGTGAGAAGGATGAATGGTCAGATGGAAGTATGCACCCTTCAGGTCCAGCGTCACCATCCAAGAACCCGCTTCCAGCAAAGGTAGAATGATCTGCAGGGTGGTCATTCGGAACTTTTTGTACGTTATGAACGCGTTGAGGTTCCGAAGATCCAGGATGGGTCGAAGGCCCCCGTCTCTCTTTGGCACTGTAAAGTAGCGGGAATAGAATCCCTGTTGGAAATGCTGGGTCACTACTGGTTCTATTGCATCCTTGCTCAGCAGGGTCTCGACCTCGGATGTTAGAGTGTCGGATGGGGGAGTGACCACGAAGTAGTGTTCCATTGGTATCTCGAAGAATTCTATTCTGTAACCCTCGGAGATGACCGAGAGTGCCCATTTGTCTGAAGTGATGTGTTGCCATGCTGTCAGGTAGGGTGATAGATGGGTGGAGATGTCGGAGCGGGGGTGGGAGTCAAAAGCTCTGCTTGCTCGGTTTGGGGGGTTTTGCCTTAGACGTCGGAGCGGTTGGGAAACGAGGCTTGTTATTGTAAGGTTTATGTTGATAGGTAGATGGCGGCGACCTCTGCCATTGGGGTTCAGAGGGAGGCCTTTGTGGCTGTTTCTTGGACCATGATCTCTGCCATGTTCTCTGTTTCTGTTGCTTAGGCTGAGATACTCCCAGATTGCGGGAAGTCTTCATGCTCTTATCAAGCTCGTGAAGTACTGTGTCCGTTGTTGAGCTGAAGAGCCCATCTCCTTCAAACGGAAGATCTTCCACCAAGGTCTTGGTGTCCTGAGGAAGAGAAGTGGATCTCAACCAGGCATGTCGTCTGATGGACACTGCTGAAGTGAGCGTCTTGGAGGTTACTTCTGCCGAATGCTTAGAGGCCGAGAGTTGAAGCTTGGCCAAGACATGCCTTCTTTCTGGATCTTCCTGGCATTGCGTAGCTTGTCCTCTGGGAGATGGGCGATGAGGGCAGTCATCTGCTCCCAGAGCGAGTACTGGTATCTGCTCATGCAGGCGGTGTAATTTGCAATCTTTAGGCCCAATGCGCCCGCTGAATAAATACGTCTGCCAAAGGAATCTATTTTGCGTCCTTCTTTGTCCAATGGGGAGGAGTGACCACTACGACCCTTGGTGGAGGGTGTCACGACCACCGAATTGGGTTTGGGGTGGACAAACAAAAATTCTGCCCCAGGCTCCTGGATCCTATACATGTGGTCTAGGCGTTTGCTGGAGATGGGGGTAGATGAGGGATGAGGCCAGGATTCTTTGGCCGTAGTCATCAGGACCGATATGAGAGGGAGGGCCACCGGTGTGGACGTATCCATCTGTACTATGTCGAAGATGGAGTCTGTGGCCGTCAGAGTCGGTTGGGCCGTGGCCAAAGCCAGTGAATGTGCCATCCTCTTAATCAGTTCTCCGTAGGGTTTCACATCCTCGGAGGGGGAGATTGGGAGGTTTTCGGTGACCTGCGTGTCCGGAGACGGGTGCGGAAGTGATTAGTCTCCCGACACGGACGATGCCGGGGACCCCGGTGTCGAGTGCTCGGATGGTGAAAGAGGGGTCGGGCTTGACAGGTCTTGTGTTGTCGGCAATGGACGAGGATCGATGTCAGGCGTCCGTTTTGGAGGTACCGATGTAGGTGTCGGTGTCGGTACTGATGTAGGTTCTTGGTACCGAGACACTCTGGAAGAGGTGGATTGTCGATCCCATTCGGTGGGGTACCACTGGGGCGGAGGTGGGTAGGAGCCGTAGAGGTATCTCCACTGCTGGATGTCCCACGGCACCGGTGGAGCCGGAGAGCGGTAATCCTTATCCCCTCTCGGTGCCAACGGTGGTTTCGCCTCGGCATCGGGGGTATCCCGAGGGACCTGTGTAAGGTCTATGTCGAGGTCGGAGTCCGTCAAGGTGATCGGTCGCGGCATCGGGGAGATCGATCTACCCCTGGGTCGCTCGCGATCTTTCGGGTCAAGCTGGTCGAGCCCGGACTGGGCTGAGTCGAGCGCGCCGCGCGTCGACGAAGCACTCGAGGGTTTCTTGTGCTTCAGCTTGCCCTTCTCCTCCTTGCCCTCTCAGCGCTTTTTAGCAGGAGTATCGGGCAAGGGGAGTGATCTCTTCGGTGCCAGTCTGTCGGTACCGATGCTCCGGGATGGAGACGGCGTCGGTCCCGTCGGTCCCGTCGGTGAAGACGCTGGAATTTCGGAAGAAGACATCTTCGGGGACAATGCCGACTCAAGGAGGGCAACCCGGAGCCTCGCAGCTCGATTTTTACGAGTTTGCTTCGAGAAAGCCGCACAACTCGCGCAGGAGTCGACTCGGTGGGACTCGCCCAGACAAAGAAGGCACAAGGAGTGCTTGTCCGGTGGGGCTATTTTACTGCCGCACTGCAGGCACCTCTTAAAGAACCCCCACCGCTGGGCCATAGGCCGAGCGGTGAAGTAAGGTTTTTTTTTCCAAAATCAAGTCCAGTTAACAGTCCGAGTTCAAATAGGGGAGAAAAATCAGTCCGAAGGCTTTTTTCAGATAGGAAAGTAAACTACCGACCGGAGCAGGAGAGAAAGGATCCTCATGACGCGGCGGTCAGAAGAGAACTGGCGGGATCCTCGTGCCCCTCCCCGGTCATGCGCAGTGGAGCCGGCACGCGATCGGGGAGTTGGCGCGAAAATCCATTGGCTTTGAAGTTACCGATCGGGATCGGTGCAGGCGCACATTATCCCAGAGGTGTGATGCACAGAGACCACGAAGAAGATCTTACTGTTATCCTTGCATTCTGACAACAAGCAAAATGAAGACAGGCAGATCAAAGTCAGTCTTAAAACACTGCATTCTTCAGTTGGTAGAAAGTGACTCATTTTCCCTTTCTTTGATCCAGATGGGAAGCACAATGTGCTGCACTTACCTACATCTGCCCCGCTGAGAGCTTTGCCTAAAGGCCAGGGCCGCATGTCGATGGCCTTCCCGTTGACATTGAGTGACTGGACGCAGCCTTGATAACCCCGGTTGATTCCAGTAGACCTCACTAGCCAGTAGGCAGTCGGAGCACCTCCGAGATAGAAAGGAGTCCGGAACGTAATCTTGCTGTATTGACCCTGGAAGGAGGGAGGAAAGAATCAACCACAGATAGGAAATTTGGCTAGAAGAAGATAGTTAGAGCAGTTCAGTTATTAGTTATTTCATGCCTCTCATCCATGGAGCTCCACAATGACACGTACGGTCCCCAAGCACTGACCCAACTCAGACCAGCTTAGCTTCAGCAAGACTGCTCCCAGAACACACAGCAGGAAAAACCTCATGAGCACATGAAGTGATATGGCATCAGACTATTGATCTACCAGTGCCACTGCTCTCCACTCTGCATGACTGGCAGCATCTTCTCCAGGATCTCAGGTCTTTCACCTAACCTACTTCCTGATCCTTTCAACTGGAGATGCCAAGGATGGGATTTGGGACCTTTTGAATGTGAAGCAACAGCTCTACCCCTAAGGCACAGCTAGTGTCTTATGATAAAAAAGCTTGAAACCAGGATTGAATCTAGGATTTGTGGAAGGGCTGCAATTCACCAGAAACACTCTAGGGAAGAAGTGGCCAACTTTCAATTCTGAGCACTAGATTCGGTCTTTGAGCTAACTGGAAATTTGGCTACCAGAAGCCCTAAAGGTAAAGGTAAAGGTTTCCCTTGCTCGAAAGCCAGCTGAATTTGACTCTAGGGGGCAGTGCTCATCTCCGTTTCCAAGCCAAAAAGCCAACTCTGTCCAAAGATGTTTCCGTGGTCATGTGGCTGGCATGGCTAAACGCCAAGGTGCACGGAATGCTGTTACCTTCCCACTGAAGTGGTACCTATTAATCTACTTGCAATTTCTTGCTTTTGAACTGCTACATTGACAGGAGCTGGGGCCAGAGACGGGAGCTCACTCCATCATGCGGCATTTGGGTCTCGAACTACCGAACTACTGATCTTCCAGTCTGCAGTTCAGCATCTTAACCACTGAGCCACCACAGCCCTTTTCAGAAGCCCTACCAAGTTTTAATTAAGGTGCACTCAATGTGTTTGCTAGTTTTGTGACAATGTGACTTATGTTCCCACTGTGGAAAAAGAAGCAGTCCATCAGTTTGTAGTTCCTAGACATTCTACTGCATTGCTATTTCAGGCACACTATGGAAAGGATCACTTCCAATCTGTCCTTGGAGGAGAAACGTTTAGGATGCAAAGTGCACGTTCCTGATCCCGAACTGGTGTCTAGAGACTACAGTGGCAAGCTGACGATACTGGTTGGCCATCCCTGTTCTCGGGGACTCATTTGAACACCCAGCACAATGTCACTGCCAGCACGAAACAGGTCCATAGCTTTATCACCTTTGGCAAACAGGGTGACTCACCTGAGATTTACCAGAAACCGGAGGGCTGTTATCCAGCTTAAGCCAGCCGTCCGATCCGTCTCTGAACACGGTCACTCGGTGCCAGTTCCCCAGCTTAATTTTGTTCTCACTTGTGATTATCGCAGTTCCAGTACCACAGTTGAACCTGAGGCCAACAGGTGATATTTGAGGATGGGATTACACATGATGCCTCGGTTCAGACGTAATGCAATGAGCTACATTTCTAACTTTTACATTTAGAACCTTTCTAATGCTGCCTTTCCACCCAATACAGGGTTCCCAAGGCTGTGAATATCAGAACATTAGAAATAGTTCAGATATTATAAACATTTCAGGATTAAACAAAACATATAAACACATAAGCACACAAACAGGAAGGAGGGCAAATAAGAATTAAGGAGGGGACGCCCAACAAAACAAAATGTCTTCACCCACTAGTGGAAGACAATAATAGAAGGAGGCTGTTGAATTTCCCTGGGAGGAAGTTCCAGAGTTTTGGCACCACAACTGAAAAGGGGGGGGGGGAGGTATTTGTGAATTTCCTGCGTTGTGCAGGGGGTTGGACTAGATGACCCTGGAGGTCCTTTCCAACCCTATGATTCTAAGGCCTTTCTCAGGTTGTCACCTGTCTAGCCCCAGCAGAAGCAGAAGAGATGGATTTATAACCCACCCTTCACATGGAGTCTCAGAGCATCTTAAAATCTCCATTCTCGTTCCCTCCCCACAGCAGGACACCCTGTGAGGTAGGTGGGGCTGAGAGAGCTCTCTCGAGAACTGCCCTTGAAAGAACAGCTCTGAAGGAAATTATGACTGACCCAAGGTCACACCAGCAGTTGCATGTGGAGGCGTGGGGAATCAAACCCGGTTCTCCCAGATTAGAGTCCATCCTCTTAACCACCACACCAAACTGCCTCAGATGGTGGGAATACCCAAAGCAGGGCCTCTTGAGATGACCAGAGTCAATAGGCTGATACTAACTACAGCATTTTAATTCTGTCAGGTCTGTGCTGAAAGTAAGGCTACATTCACATGACTGGCTATTCCAGTGTTGCCACACTATAGCAATCATTTGCAAAAGGATTATCTTGGTCTACACAGGAGAATCAGTTCTGACTAGCTGCAGTAGTAACATATGGATAGACCAATTCCTACAATGTCTGAAAGCAACTGATGCTTCAGCTCACAGGTGATCACTCAAATCCTTATTTGCCTAGACAAATGCTGGTTTCAACACCTTTGCCCTGGCCAGGTATTTCTGTAGCTGGGGAGTGTGTGCAGGTGTTGTTGGGGAACAAGCTAGGATTAAACCAGGTTTGTATAAAAGCCATCGTTATGAGTAACTGCGGTTAATATGTCAACCGCTGTTTCGAACCCTGGTTTGAGGGACCCAATGTAACCATAAGTTAGTGGAGAGGCCCACAGTCAGACCACAACACTAACCCTAATTGGTTTAATTAAACTATAACTTTGCTTTATGTTTGAACGAAGCCACAGTGTAGTTCTATGTTCTTTTTAAAGGACTGTTTCCTTTTACAGGGGGATGACAGCGAGGGGAACCTTACTCACTTGAAAACACCACCTCTCAGTGTTAACCCTGCGGGGGGGGGGGGGTGGAAGTAACTGTACACTTTCCCACTGGGGGTACAGATTTTCAAAGGGAAAGGGCAGTGGGGAGAGATGAAAATGTCTCTCCCCTCATGCCAGTACTCCCTAGAAATCTCATCCTAGTAGTAGTAGCAACTTGTGTGTGTGTGGGGGGGGGGAAGAATGCTTCAAAATGCAACTGCAAGTCCACCTGAAGAGTCAGATGCTTGTACCACAAACATCTCTTTTATTTAGTGTGCCACCCCCCTCCAAAAAAAACCCCTCTTTCCTTTCCCCACAGAACATGTGGCATCCTCTGGCTACAGTCAGAAAAATAATTTCCCCATATACAAGGAAGAGACTACCAACTTTCAGAAATGGTTTGGTAATGTAAGGTTATTAGAATCTGACTTAGCACTACCAAAATAATTTCTCTTGGGAATTCTCCTGGATCCCTGGGGAGAGCAAGTGCTGTATTAATAAGGCCAGGATTCTATATATGAAAGTCAAACAGCTGGAGAGTTGATTGACAAGGAGGCCTCAGCAGCAGATGAAAGAATGGGAAACTTGCAATATATGTATTTTTTTCTGCTTGGCCTCCAGTCCTTGGGTTTGATTAAGGGAAGTTGGAAATACAGACTTGAAGGAGTTTGCTGCCCACATTCTTATGTGTGCAGAATGCACAACTGTGTATAATGGAATGGAAATGTCTGCTCTCCAAATAATCTCCTAGCTTTACAAGACCAGACTTGCAAATAGGCCTATCAAAGTTACTAGCCCACACACATTTTTACTAGCTCGCTGGTGCACACAAATCATCCATAGGTCACTGTCAGTCTGACAGAAAAAGTTAGTTCTCTACAACTTCACAAAACACCTTTCTGCTTGATCAGCTCAATTCCTAGAGGCCAACGGCAGGTGTACGAGTGACAGTTTAGAAGCTCAGGCAGCAAATGATTCCAAGGTCCACTTTCTAAACCTTCTTGTCATCTCACAGGAGTTCAATGACCTTTGTGATACAGACGTATCGGAATTCACTTCACTAAAGGAATCTCACTTGGTGTCTTCACCCCCGCACTGTAAGTTTATATCAAAGACATGAAGCTTCTTCATCAGACAACCAGAGCCAACATAAATGCTTCTGATGCAGCACAGTCCTTTCAGAGTGGACAGCACCACTGCTGAAAGCATTTCCTTCAGAACTGCTGTCAAAATTTCCCACCATAATGCTTCTCCCTCTAAGAAGGGGCTGTTGCTCAGTGGTAGAGCATCCGCTTTGCATGCAGTAGGTCCCAGGTTCTGTCCCTGACATCTCCAGTTTAAAAAGGAACAGGCAGTAGGTGATGAGAAAGACCTCAGCCTGAGACACTGGAGAGCTGCTGCCAGTCTGACTAGACAATACTGACTTCGGTGGACTAGGGGTCTGCTTCAGTATAAGACAACTTCATCTGTGTTCTTCTGTTTAGGTATACACTATGGTATAAACTGTCATGGTCACTCCAAAAGCAATCATGGGAACTGTAGTTTTATAAGAACTTCAGAGTGGTTTATAAAGATTACTTACAGCCACAAAGGGCAACAATTGGGACTGCAGTGCAGGAGAGAGGGAATTCAATCTCCCACCAATGCAGTTTCACCTTCTAAAACCAACCCTTCATCATGTTGCTATTAGTCCAGGAAGGGGAGAAAAGACCCTCTCTTTTCCTGTCTTTTAAAATCCCTTCTACCTATAATAAGCAGGAGAGCAGTTTATTCAGTGAAGTCAGGGGGTGAAGGGTTAGGTCTCTATCTGTTGATGATCCAAGCTGGGTCTCTCCATGACTATTTCCATTTAAATGAAGTGGGCTCATCTGCTTTAACAAGCTAGTTCTGTTGTGAAGATAGACTTTTTCATGAGGGAACATTTATCAGTGAGATTCCCTCCATAATCCAAAGTGGTACAGCATACTTCAAGGGGGGACTACTAAATGTGCAAAGCAGCTTGGAGGAACGGCCAAGGGGCCACGACAGTTAAACAAGGTCAAGCCTATTATTTAGACATGTCTTCTAACACCAGTAGTAATCATGGTGGCCACCAGAAGGACTTCACTTCTTGACATAATGTCCTCCTCTCCTTTTCCACGCCGCCCCTGATCTCTGCTCACATGAACTCATAAAGCTGAAGATAGGGCCTGAATTTCTCCCGAATTTACTACTGATCTCCAGACTACAGAGGGAACAACTGCTTTGGAGGATGGATCCTATGGAGTCACATCCTTGCTGAACTCCATCCTCAAACTCTGCCCCAGGGAGGGGCTGCTGTGGCGTGGAAGAGCCTCTGCTTGGCATGCAAAGACCCCACAGAGTCGCTGCCAGTTAGAGTAGACAACACTGGCCTTGATGGACCAATCATCTGACTCAGAATAAGGAAGTTTCATGTGCCCTCTCTGGGCACTGCCACCAAATCTCTGGGACCTTCTCGAGCCAGAACTTGCAACCCTAGCCTTGCAGTGAATCCATCCATGGGTCTCTCAACGCCACTATTGTCTGCTCTGACTGGAGGGTATTTCACATTGCCTGCTATCTGGTCTGATTTAAACTGGAGATGCTGAGAATTAAACCTGGGCTTTTTGCACGCCAGACAGATGTTCTACCACTGAGCCACAGCCCACCCAGAGATATAAACAGTTCAGTAACATTCCTATAAGCTTCTCATGAGTGGTGGTGGAAAGTGCCGTCAAGTCACAGCTGACTTACGGTGACAACGTAGGGATTTCAAGGCAGGAGGTGTTCAGAGGTGGTTTGTCACTGCCTGCCTCCATGTCATGACCCTGGTATTCCTTGGAGGTCTCCCATCCAAATACTAGCCAGGGCTGACCCTGCTTAGCTTCCAAGATCGGACGAGATCAAGCTAGCCTGGACTATCCGGGTCAGGGAATGTTCATGAGTACCAACAGCAAATAGTTCACCCATGACAACGACATGTACAGTGAGCAAAATGTTAAACGGCAACGTATGCAGTTGGTGGTAATAGAAAACTGCATATTTTCAGGCACCACTAAAAACACTGACACATGAACCAGGTACAAAGTCACATAGAAGAAGAAGAAGAGCCAGTTTTATACCCCACTCTTCACTACCCGAAGGAGTCTAGGAGCGGCTTACAATCGTCTCCCCTTCCCCTCCCCACAACTGACACCCTGTGAGGTAGGTGGGGTCAAGAGAGTTCTGAGAGGGAGTTTCCGGTCGGAGGAATGGAGGTCTGACACGCTTTGCAAATGCGCAAGGCGGACAGCGGCTCTTCCTGACAGCTTGGGTGGATTAATCCACCTGACACAACCTCACACAGGTAGTGTGAGGACCAGCAAGCAATATAATCCAGGTTTGAGCAACCTCGGTGAAGGGAAAGGCTCGGAGGAGACTTTTCCGACACCTTGAGCACTGCAGCCGAAGAGGATTTTTGCGAGTATCTCTAAGGAGCCGAGCTGAGCTGATAAATTCAGCATAAAACCTCCAATTCCCCTGATTCCTTAGCAAAGAAGACAAAGTTTAAACGTTGGGACCACATCCGAAGCGAAGTAACAACAAAAGGTAACGGAAAAAAAAGTTTTTGCCTTACCATTACCGTGTTTTGAAAGACGAAAAGCAAATCGGGTGAAGCAATAGACTGTTGTAGACTGGATGAGAGCAGTTTTGAAGCGCTAAAAAGCCGAATTTGAACTTAAAAAGCCAAAAAAAACAAGTTGTTTAACATTCCTGCGGTTAAGAAGAGTCGGGAGGGGGAGCCGAGCATTGCGAGACAAAGAGGGAGAAGGGAACCAAGCATCGCGAGATTAAGACGTGAGGACTGAGTTAGGAAGTGACGGCTAGAAGAGCAGACAAGAAGGGAAAAGGAGAAGAACCGGAAGAAGGTAAAGGGGACTCTAAATACTGCCGGACCTGAAAGACCATAACAGGAAGTGACGTGCAGAGAGCAGACAAGTAAATGAAAGGAAGGGACAAAAGGAAACTACGGCAAGCCAGAAGTAAGGTAAAAAGACTATAACCTTTGACATTAACCATAGAGAAGTCGCGCCCGCCATTTTGGATTTATAAAATTTTTAAACTGCAATATCTCAAAGACTATATAACTTAGAAGGCTGAAACTAACATAATTTGACTTGGCAAGATTAGCTTGTTTGAATGCACTAATTGGTGTTCGACTTGGAAAACAAGATAAAATCGATCTTTTTTAAAGAGACAAGACGGACCGCGGACTAAGATCGAGAGCAGCTACATGGTCCTCTCCTACAATGGCAGCAAAAAAAGAAAAAGAACTACTAGCCGTTATGGAAGCAATGGAAAAGAAAATGTTAGACACTATAGGAGAGGTAAATGTTAAAATGAATAATATAGCGGCTCAAGCAGATAAAAATTTCATGGAATTAAAAGCAGAATTTCAAAAATTATCCACAAGAACACAAGATATAGAAACTAAAGTAAAAGAACTGGAAGAAAGCACCCATAAGACAATGAGAGAGAATGAGAGGATGGAAAAGATGATGCGTTATAAAGATATGCAAAACCATTTGAGATTTCGAGGGATTGAGGAAAAATTGAGTGAAGACATTTTTACAAGAATGCAAGAAGCAATAGCAGATTTTTTACAAGAACAGGAAGAAGTTGTTAAAGAACACATGGATCTTGTTTATAGAGTTAATTCTACATACGCAAAAGACAAAAACATACCGAGATGTGGTTGTCCAATTTACAATGAAAAGAACAAAAGAACAAATTTACAAGAAGTGCTTTACTGATCCTTTTGTAATAGATGGAAAGAAAATTATAGTAATGAAAGAATTGCCTAGAGCAATACTGCAAGAAAGGAAAAAATTCAAGCATCTGACGGATAAACTAAAGGAGAAAAAAATCAGATTTCGTTGGGAAATACCTCAAGGACTAAGCTTCTATTATGGCAACTCCAGAGTAGTGATTAAAAGTACAGAAGAAATGTATGCATTCCTGGGAGAGAATAAAGATGACTTTGTCGATATTTAAGAATATATCAAGATGGATTACAAAATACTTACGTGGAATGTAAATGGACTAAATTCACCCCAAAAACGTAGAATGGTAGGTCATTGGCTGGAAAAACAAAAATGTAATATAATTTGCATACAAGAAGCTCATCTTAAAAAACAAGACCACAAATATTTAATAAGGAAAAAATTGGAAGAAGAATTTTATTCTTTAGCAAGTAATATAAAGAATGGTGTTGTAACATATGTCAAAAAAGATTTGGAACCTAAAGTAATATTTAAAGACAAAGATGGAAGATATTTAGCTATTGAAATTTTACTGCAAGGACTGAAAACTTTGATTGTGAACATTTATGCTCCGAATGGAGCCAAAGAAAATTTTTTTAAAGAACTTCAAATGGAATTGGACAATGTAAACTATGATCAAATTATGATGTTAGGGGACTTCAATGGAACTGTAGATAATAAATTAGACAGGCGCTCTAAAAGAAAGGATGAGACATTAGGGAAGCTTCCAAAAAAAATTTTTGAACTAATAAAACAAGAGAAGCTGGAAGATATCTGGAGGAAAGCTAACCCACAAGGAAAAGATTTTACCTTTTATTCTAATAGACATGACTCACATTCAAGAATCGACATGATTTGGATGACTACTAATTTAACCTTTAAGATAAGAAAAGTGGAAATTCTACCCAGAATAATTTCATATCATAATCCGTGTCTATGGACAGCTGGGCAGGTAAAAAAACAAAAGAGATGGAGAATAAACGAGGACTTACTAGACAATCAAGAAATAATTAAAAAATTACTTGAAGAAACAGACCTATACTTCCAAGTAAACATGCAGAAAGAAGTAAAAATCCAAACCGTATGGGATGCATATAAAGCAGTGATGAGAGGACTATTGATATCGCTAAATGCTAAAGATAATAAAAAGAAAAGAGAGCAATATGAAAATATTCTACAAGCCATTAAAACAAAGGAAGAAGAACTGAAGAATAAACCAGGGAAAAAGAAACTGCAAAAGGAAATCTGGATGCTACAAGACCAAGCAAAAGCTATTCTGAACCAAGAGATGTACTGGAACTTAAACAAACTTCAACAAAAAGCATTTGAAGGTGCAAACAAACCCGGAAAATACTTAGCATGGCAATTAAAGAAAAAACGTGAAAATAAATTTATCACTAAAGTGATAAGAGATAATATTGAGATAATAGATAACAAAGGAATAAAAAGAGAATTTTTTAAATACTACGCAAAACTTTTTAAGAAGGAAAATAAAGACAGAAGAAAGATTAAAGAATACCTGCAAACATTAAAGTTACCAAAACCAACAGAGAAAATTAAAGAACTATTTAACAATCCAGTATCATTACAAGAGATTAAAAATGCAATAAAAGACTCAAAATTAGGAAAAGCACCTGGACTGGATGGATTTACAGCGAAGTTTTATAAAACGTTACAGGAGTCAGTTTCACCGGTGTTATTGCTACTGATGAATGATATAGGAGTCACTGGTGAGGTACCAGAAACCTGGAAAGATGCATCCATCTCATTGATCCCGAAAGAAAATCAAGATTTGACTAATGTTAAGAATTATAGACCGATCTCTTTACTGAATAATGATTATAAGATTTTTGCTAAGATTATAGCGGATAGACTAAAAGAGCACCTTAAAGAGACTATACAAACAGAACAAGCAGGGTTCTTACCTAATCGACAAATAAGGGATAATCTAAGAGTAGTAGTGAATGCTATAGAATACTACGACAAACACCCTGAAAAGGAAGTGGGCTTTTTCTTTTTAGATGCGGAGAAAGCGTTTGATAATTTAAACTGGGATTTTATGTTTGAAGTTTTAGAACATTTTGAGATTGGTGAATATATGCTTAACCTCATCAAAGCAATATATAAAGAGCAGAAATCCTCTTTAATAATTAATACTGAAAAGACAGACGATTTTAAAGTTGAAAAAGGAACAAGACAAGGATGCCCACTTTCGCCGCTGCTATTTATTTGGATTTTAGAAGTTCTACTGTTAAATGTGAAGGAAGACAAAGATATTAAAGGCTTAACAACTAAAGGTTTTTCTTTTAAATATAGGGCCTTTGCAGATGATGTGATGTTTATAGTGGAAGACCCCTTGTCCACACTACCATATTTGTTACAGAGAGTAAAAGAGTTTGGTGACTTGGCAGGATTTTATGTAAATAAGAACAAATCGAAAGTAATGTGCAAAAATATGTCAAATAAGAAACAAAATGGGTTACAAAAACTTATAGAATGTGAGGTGGTGAAAAAGACAAAATATCTAGGTGTGAACTTAACAATGAAAAATATTGATCTTTATAAAAATAATTATGAAAAATTATGGTTGCAAATTATGCAGGATATTAAAAAGTGGAATGTATTGAATTTGTCATTGCTGGGTAGAATTGCGGTGGTTAAGATGAACGTGTTACCACGATTAATGTTTTTGTTTCAAACTATTCCAATTGTGAAAGATGTAAAAACATTCAAATGTTGGCAGAAGGAATTGTCTAAGTTTGTGTGGGGAGGGAAAAAACCAAGAATTAAGATGAAAATAATGTGTGATGCTAAAGAAAGAGGAGGGTTTCAATTACCAAACCTAAGGTTATACCATGATGCAATATGTTTGACCTGGGTAGGGACATGGACTATGTTACAAGATAGAAAGTTATTGTCCCTGGAAGGTCATGATTGTAGATTTGGGTGGCATGCATATTTGTATTATGGTAAAACAAAAATGGACAATATGTTTAAACATCATTATTTGAGAAGAACACTAATGGATACGTGGACAAGATATAAAAACTTTTTTTCAGAAGAGATACCTATGTGGATTGTACCCGCAGAAGTTTTGCATCCAACATCACGGTACAAAGGACAAGATTGGTTGAAGTATAGAGACTTATTAACAAGACATGGTAAAGACTTCAAATTGAAGGAGCAGCATCAGATGGACTTTGATTATGGTTGGCTAAGATATAGACAAATATATGATATGTATAGAAGTGATAAAAAACACGGTTTTAGGGAAAAAAACAATGAAATAGAACAAGTTTGGGAGGAAGGTGGGAAAAAAATGATTTCTAAAATGTATAAAGTCTTGCTAAAATGGTTTAATGCTGATGAAATGGTAAAAGAACAAATGGTAAAATGGGCGATAAATTTTAACAAAGACATTGAAATGGAATCTTGGGAATTTTTATGGAAAAATGCTATGAGTATATCTACGTGTTATAACTTAAAAGAAAATTGTTTTAAAATGATGTATAGATGGTATATGACACCAAAAAAAATTGCAAATATTGGTCAGAATATGTCTAACAAATGTTGGAAGTGTAAAAAGAAAGAAGGTTCTTTTTATCATATGTGGTGGACTTGTGATAAAGCAAAGATTTATTGGTCAAAAATACATGCAGAAATGGAAAAAATCTTGAAATGTACATTTAAGAAGTTGCCCGAAATGTTATTGCTTGGCCTTAAACTAGAAGAGATAAATGTAAAAAAAAGGACAATAATATGGTATATGATAACAACAGCAAGAATGGTGTATGCACAAAATTGGAAAAATGAAAAAATACCAGAGGTGTGGGAATGGTTGAAAAAACTGTTACATATGGCTGAAATGGATAAATGGACTAGAAAATTGAACGATCTGTACTCAGAGACCTTTTTAGAAGATTGGAAGGATTTGAAAGAATATGTTGAAAAATACTGGGATATGAAAAATTGCATTTATACATGGTTATAATAATATAAAGTAATAGAATTAGAGTATATGAATGTATTAAGGATAATTAGACAAAGAAGTTGTTTTTTATTTTAGAATTATATAAGAATACAGAAAGTAAGAATTAATGTATAAGTATTTTTAAGAAATATGACCGTTACCAGAAATGTAAACATAGATATAAGTATTACTATTTTGGATAGAGTGGAAAATGTGTTATGCTTCAGATGTGGTGGGAAACCGTTAATATAAGATAAAAACAAGATTATACAAACAGAACAAAATGTTATATAATATGGAAAAATGGATTTGTATAAGATAAATGTATTATTTTTAATGTTTGGAAAAATAAAAAAAAAATTTACTAAAAAAAAAAGAGAGAGTTCTGAGAGAACAGTGACTGGCCCAAGGTCACCCAGCTGGCTTCATGTGGTGGAGTGAGGAATCAAACCCGGTTCTCCAGATTAGAGTCTGCTGCTCTTAACCACTACACAGGATGCTGCCTTATCCTGAATTAAACCAATGGTCCATCATGGTCAGTACTCTCTGCTCAGACCAGCAGCAGCTCTCCAGGGTCTCAGACAGAGGTCTTTCACATCCCCCACTGCCTGATCCTATAAACTGGAGAAGTCAGGGATTGAACCTGAGACCTTCTGCATGCCAAGCAGATGCTCTGCCACCTAGCCACCAAATCCTCTGTAAGCTTCTGCCTTGCTGTGTTGGGATATATGATTGTAGCAACATGTTTTTACCAGCAGAGAGGTGAGAAAGCAGTTTTCTGGCAGTCTACCTGAACTGAACGGTTCGTCTGATGACTGCCACTGACATGAAGTCGCCACGCCCGTGTTCATTCTCTCCACAGTAGAGAAGAAGACCATCCTCTGCTTCAGACTGGCGATGCAAAAGCAAACAAAAGATTAACAATACTCATCACTCAGTACACTGATATATCTAAGTGAGGACCAAACTTTGTGGTGCTTTGAAAACCTAAGTTGATTCCACTAGAAGAAAGAGAGATTCTTCTCTCATACCCATTTCATTTTTTTCTATATTTGTTTCTCTTATTTCTCCCTTTTTCACTGTTGGCTTGGCTGATTAGTTTGCATTGCATATCTATGTTGCACGTTGGGTTTTTTTATGGTCAATTTAGATGCTATTTATACAGAGAATGCCTGCAATTTATATGCATAACGTACATATAATTTTTAGTGCTGATCTATCGACACAAAGAAATGATGTTCAGATCTCACAGGTAATATAAACCCAGAAAAATGGGATTGTGACGTTTCTGCAAACTCTTCATTTGAAGGACATGATAAACGATAAATTCCCCACGTGGGACCACGTTCACGAAATGGCTTCACACAAAAGCTGAGAGAAAGATCCTTTTGTGGCAGCTTTTCTGTTCAAATCATTTCGTGTAAAGTAGGCTTTTGATACATACAGCCAGAGCCCGCTGGCGGGGAGAGCGGGGTATAAATGTGAAATGATAAATAAATAAATAAATAAAAATCTAGTGCAGGGGTGTCAAACTTGCGGCCCATGGGCTGGATCAGGCCCTTGGAGGGCCCCAATCCGGCCCCCAAGGCCCTGGCTGTTTCCTACTTCCTTTTCCAGTTCTCTCGCTGCTGCCACATCACAGCTTGCTTTGCCAGTCTCTCTCAATCGCACAGGAGAGACAGATAGGCAAACCACTCCTGTGTGATTGAGAGTGTCTGGTAAAGAAATGGCTGTGTCCTTTGTAAAGTTTATATCTCTGGCATGACATTTTATGACACACATGACCTGGCCCAACAAGGTCTCATTTATCCGGCCCTCATAACAAATGAGTTCGATACCCCAGGTCTAGTACTTAGAGCATCAGACTAGGAATGGGGACACCTAGGTTTAAATGCCCAGACTACCACAGAGCTCATTTGGGTGATCCTGGGCCACCATCAGCCTAGCCTACCTTGCAGGGTTACCATGAGGCCAAACTGGGAGACCATGTATACCGAACTGAACTGAACTGTTTTAGCCCTGAACTGTTCAGAGGAAAGGAGGGCTAAAAATGTGAAGGAGAGTGTCCAAGTGGCATTCTCTCCTACCAAATCAGCAACTTCCACACACAAAAAATCTCTTGGTCAGTTTCTGAATGGTGCATCATGTTTCAGGATGGCGGTTTCTGCCAACAGTGTGCAGTATTGCCTATGACATTCTGACTTTCCATGGCTTGCCTCTATGCGCAACTTTTTAAAGAGGGTGCAAGTGGGGACAACGACTATGCAAAACTTATGAGCTGCCCATCCTTGGTGCAATCCTGCTCTCCGTTCGTCCTTCTTATCATGGTCCTGTCAGTTGAAATCAAATATAATATGGAAAGTGTCTTCCTTTACACTTACCCTAAATTCGACAGAAATCTGGAACGTCTGGTATGAATTTTTCAGAGGTTCGAAGGTAATATACGAGTAGCCAAAAAACTGAGGATACTGGATGTTCACATCTGAAAGGCAACGAGAACACACTGCTGGCAAGTAACTCCCAAATAAAAATTGATGAATACTACTGCACTAGAGAAGGAATTTCTCTGGACCTCATCATACTTATCGCCAATAGCTGACCATCTGCTCTGTCTACCTTCTAACCTTTAACAGCCAATTCCCTTACTCCTAAGATTTTTTTCCCCTAGCAGCAGCTGGTATAGTCTTCTCATCCCAGGTGGTGTCTCTAATTAGGGCTCTGTTTCATTGCGAAGAGCGCAGTACTTCATCTTACTGGGGTTTAGACAGTCTATTATCTATCAATATTTTTTACCCGTCCTTCCTTCAAGAAGCCACATAGCTGGTTCTCTCCTCCACTTTATCTGCATGAGCGCCCCATAGGTTAGGTTAGGCTTACTTAGATTCACCAGAACATTTCTGGAGATGGTAGGACTTCCACCTACAGACTGTGGCTTTCTCATCTTGTCTCTCCTGCCACAGCACAAAATGGCTCCCCAAACACTCTTCCTGGGGAAACCCTCCAGTGGATCCAAAGTCACCTAGTGAGCTTTTCAGGAGAGGGGATATGGACCCCCATGTCCTCAGTCTTGAGGAACACTCCAACCATACCACACCAGCTCATATCTCCTTTGCTGGATTCTGCTGGAAAGAGGAAGGCTGAAGAATTTAGAAGAAGAAGAAGAGATTGGATTTATATCCCGCCCTTCACTTGGAGTCTCAGAGCGGCTTACAAACTCCTTTCCCCTCCCCTCCCCACAACACGCACCCTGTGAAGTAGGTGGGGCTGAGAGAGCTCTGACAGAAACTGCTCTTTTCAAGAACAGCTGTGGCAGAACTATGGCTTGCCCAAGGTCATCCAGCAGCTGCAAGTGGAGGAGTGGGGAATCAAACCCGGTTCTTCCAGATTAGAGTCCGCGCACTTAACCACTACACCAAGTATACCACTTACAAGTATATCTTCACACAGGTAAGTCTACTAGTTGGCATTCAAAATGGAAAGTCAACTTGTTCCTTCAGCTTTGCCTGTTTTTGAGGCCAAGGTTACTACACAGTTGCTTTATGGCTCTCAGTTATGCACATATCCTAGTTATACTATTTATAGGCCTCCTTAAAAACATGCGGACTAAAATTCTGAGAGCCATACTTGCAGTTCCCTGCTGTGTCGCCAATGCAGTTCTGAGTTTAGAAGCTGACTTATTTTCTCGGGAAGCCCGGGCATGGACACACAGGATTAATTACTGGCTGAAGCTTATTGTCTCCCCTGCGGGTCTTGCACCTCTGACACTAACAGGCACCTTGCAATCAAAATGGAAAAGCTCCCTTTTAGAGAAATTACAATCCATCTGATAGCCTCCCAGCAGCTCGATAGCCTTCGGTTATTTAATCAGTAGTTAAGCAAAGGATCTGAGACGTCAAATTTCGACACCATCTATGTTCTACTGCAAAATACCATCATCTTAGGAACAAGAAATTGGTGTTGTCAAATTACTTAGCAAGTTTACTGATTCCCAAGCATAGGATAGCTTTCGCTCTGGTTCGTTCTAATGTTTTGCCATCTGCATTACTAGAAGGGAGATACCAAGGTGTCCCGTTCCACAAGCATCTGTGTCCTTTGCGCCTCTGATGAAATCGAAACGGTTGGACCTGTATTGCTGCATTGCCCTTTGCATGATGACCTCAGACACACATTTATCCAGCCTATCCTCCAAAGGATTCCAGGAAGATTGGATCAATGGTATACCTCCTTTCCTCTAGCCGACCTTGAGCCTGGAATCTCAGATACAGCTGCAAGATTCTATGCTGCCGCCAGAGCCTCCCAGGTCACAGTGCTGACACAGTGAATTTTACTGTAAATATTTTCTGCATATTTTTAATTGAACCCTGTATGTACAACTCCTTGGGATTACTTTAACACATGTCTGTCTTGATGATCTTTGACTGTAATAAATGTCAAAAAAATGAAAAAAGAAGAAATGGAAAGCTAGAACATCTGTTAATGAGCAGATCTGACTTAGTTTAAGTGCCCCATGAGGGGAGGAGCTATAGATCAGTGGAAGAGCCTCTGCTTTGCATGCAGAAGGTCCCAGGTTCAATCCCCGGCATCTCCAGTTAAGAGTGCCAGGCAGTAGGTGATGTGAAAGACCTCTGCCTGGGATCCTGGAGTGGGAGGGCTTCTAGTGTCCTGGCCCCACTGGTGGACCTCCTGATGGCACCGGCTATTTTTGGCCACTGCGTGACAGAGTGTTGGACTGGATGGGCCATTGGCCTGATCCAACATTGGTTTCTCTTATGTTCTTAACTGCTGCCAGTCTGAGTCAATGATACTGAGTTTGATGGACCAAGGCCACTTCATGTGTTCATCCTGATACCAAGCACAGCAGTCAAAGGAAGTATAGATATATATATATATTTAAAAAAAAACATTCTTGCTATGTATTCATCATAACCTAACACTCGCCTTGCTGGATCAGACCTAAATCCATCTGGTCCAGCACTTTGGTTTCCAGCAGTCGCAAATCAGATGCTCCCGTGAACCTCACAAGCAAGTCACAATGGAGAAAAGCCATCTTCTGGGTTTTTTTAAAATCCCAAACATATGGTAACCAGAGCTATTATTGCTTCTCAGAGGCCAGCTGCCCACGCAAGGAAAACAACAGATGGGTAATGAATTCCTCACTAGACACCCTTATGAACTTCATCATCTGCCCACAAATTAGAGGTCTTTGGAGAAAAGGTACCTGCCTTTTAGACAGATGTTGCTTGCATGTCCACTTCTGTACTGAAGTGGCAAATGAAACGCTTCAGAGGGTAGCGGTTGTTGGTCTGCAGTAGAACAGCTAGACTTGAGTCTAGAGACCAACACCTTAGAGACCAACAAGGTTTTCAGGGTATAAGCTTTTGAGAGTCAAAGCCCCCGATCTGTCAAAGGGAGCTTTGGCCCTCAAATGAACACATGAAGCCGCCTTATACTGAATCAGACCCTTGGTCCATCAAAGTCAGTAGTGTCTGCTAAGACTGGCAGCAGCTCACCAGTGTCTCAAGCAGAGGTCTTTCTCATCATCTACTGCCAGATCTTTTAACTAGAGATGCAGGGAATTGAACCTGGGACCTTCTGCAAGCCAAGCAGATGTTCTATCACTGAGTCTCTCTGGAAAACTCATATCCTGAAAATCTTGATCTCTAAGGTGCTCATGGATTCAACTCTAAATGAAACGCTGATTTGCAAGCCCACCCTAAGGAAAGCAGCTTGCTTTATTTATTTATAAACATTTCTGTTGTCCTTCCAAGGACATCAGTCAGGAACATGATAAGGTTCGTTAAAAAAATGAGCTATTTTCCATTTTGGGTCAGGGGGAATAGCATGGTATGGCAAGATATTGGTTTTCGCATCTTGATAGATAGGGCCAGCCAACGCTATCCAGTTCAACCAACCTTCTGTGCAGGTCTCCCCTCCTTTGCCAAGGTTGCAGTGGCAACGAGATCCACTTCTCTCGTAGTCATTGACGCAAAAGCTGTCTGTAGAGCAGAAGGTTTCATCACAGGGCTGATCGAACTGTCTCACTAATGAAGCAACAGTGTTCTTCCTGGTAGCCCTTGCAGAAACAGTGGTCGTGGTGCTGGTGGTGGTACGCGGTGGCCGTGCTGTAGTCACAGTTGAAGTGGTAGGAGACGAAGGAGTTGAAAGCAGCCTAGAAAGGAGTCTTGGGTTAGACCCTTGCATGATCTTCGTTTCAACTAAAAACTTCCTGTTACCTCCTTTGATAGCAGGAAGTGGTTTGAGCTGATGAAAGAAAAGAGAGAAACTTGGTATAACTGGCAGAAAATATTGCACATTTACATCTAAATGAAAACTATATACATTAGGTTACTGGGATTCAACCACTGCTCCAAGGATTGAGTCTCTCTCCTTTGGCTGGCCCCCAAGAAAGTAACTTTTGCAGACTCGTATTATTGAATTAAAAAGCAAGGGCCAATTTCAGCCAGGACTAGAGCAATCCTGGAACTTGTTTTAATGCTCAGTCTCTGAGAATACAAGCAACAATATTAATTTATTTACTTCATTTATACCCCACTTTTCTGTTCAATGGCTATCTACTTTGGCTGGCCCCCGAGGAAGAAACATTTTCAGCCACCTACTACAGAATTAGAAAGCAAAGGACCAATTTCAACCAGGATTATTTATTCAAAACCATTTGTATGCCGCCTTTCCACACAATTAAGGGTCACCAAGGCAGTGAACAATTAAGACAATGTTAAAATGCAGATAAAATATATAAAATATTTTTAAAAATTAGATAAAACATAGAGAGGGACACAAACAGGGAGGAGGGCAAATAAGAATTAATAGGAAACACCGAAGTAAATGTAAAAAAAAAAAAATTAAGCCGCCCGGCTCCAGCTGGAGGGGGGGGGGAGAGAAATCCAAGAAATAAATAAAGTCCTCACCCGCTAACAAAAGACAACAATAGATGGAAACAGACAAATCTATGTGGGGAGGGAGTTCCAGAGTCCTAGTGTTAATCATGGACATTCAGAACCTAAGAAGAGCCCTGCTGGATCAGACCAATGGTCCATCTAGTCCAGCATCCTGTCTCACACAGTGGCCAATCAGTTCCTCTGGACAGCCAACAACAGGGCATAGAGGCCGAGGCCTTCCCCTGATGTTGCCTCCTGGCTCTGGGATTCAGAGGATTGGTGCCTCTGAATGTGGAGGTTCCTCTCCGTCACCATGGGTAGTACTGCAATCCAGAAACATTTTTTAACACTCAACCTCTTACTACGTAAGCAACAGAAATAAAGGACAGAATGCCCCTTCTAGGCATATGGCAAAACTGTTGAATGGAAGACCTACAGACTTGCGACAACCGGATGTGACTTTATACTTCCACACTCAATTGTCATCAGGTCTCCTTGTCTAAATTCTGCACCAAGAAAAACATTTTATGGAACCCAAATATGACGCTGAAACCTTGGCATTTACCTCATCAATATAAATGTCATAGTCTGAATCATCAATGTCAATTCCATCATCATCCCCGATGCCAGAGTCCGTGATATATTGATGCCCGTAGCCTCCACTCCCTAATTCCTCTGGGTCTGGGAAGACAAAACTGACAATTAGACCACAGTTGAACATAAATACAGTTTTGGTACAGAATCTGCACTCACAAGAGTGCAGCTGGTACCCAGTGCTAAGAGAACAGCAGATACAGAGTAGTTTTGTATGCACAATAATGAACACAGATTAGAGTCCCTGGTCACACTTCACCCACAAGCATGCACTGAAACACAAAAAGAAGGAAGAACACTTGAGTCCCATCCATGCCTGGAAAGGAGACCTTCTGAGAAACCTACATTAGCCACATAGAATCATAGAGTTGGAAGGGGCCATACAGGCCATCTAGTCCAACCCCCTGCTCAATGCAGGATCAGCTTAGAGCATCCCTGAGTTACCACCTTGAGTTCCATGACAGAAGAAAGATGGGATAAGAGAGTAATTAATGAAGCATCTACAGACGAGGGCTTTTTTTGGTTTCTTGAGGTACTTTACGAACTTCAGTTTAGTTGTGAGTTATGCAGCTTATTTCTGGGTAGACCTGCACAGAATCAAGTATCACTGTTTTCAACAGGGCTTACTTCCAGGTAAGAATGCACAGGATCGCAGCCTTAGCATTTATTCCATCCCTGGATGTCATAAGCTCTCACAGTGCACAACTCTTTATGCAGGACTGCACATGTAACCAGATGCTAAACAAAGAAACGGGAATTGAGCTACCAGTGGCAGAACCATGGTCGAGGGATAGGCCAGTGTTCCCTCTAAGCTGAGTTAGTGTGAGCTACAGCCTCCGGCTCACACATTTTTTGTCTTAGCTCAGGAAGGATGGCTCCAGAGCCAACTAATTTATGCAGTAGCCAAACTGCTCGTTCACAACTTTAACGCCCGTAGCTCACAAAGTAGAATTTTTGCTCACAAGACTCCACAGCTTACAGGGAGCATTGGATAGGACTTCATGTCACTGACAGTCCCTTATGAGAATTACCTACCACAGGAGTATCCCCCACCCCCCGGTCCAACTATGATCTCTGCTCAAAAATATTTGTGTAGGGCTTCAAAAGCTTGAAAGCTGTGTTTGACCAAAGGTCAAAACAAGGGGAGGTAAGAAATCAGGATGCATATTGCAGGCAGTGCTGAAGAAGAGCAGGTTTTTATACTGGAAGGTTGGTTGTTCAGCAGTTTAAGACCCGAGTGCTGCATGACGGAGTGAGCTCCCGTCTCTGGCCCCAGCTCCTGCCAACCTAGCAGTTCAAAAGCAAGAAACTGAAAGTAGATAAATAGGTACTGCTTCGGTGGGAAGGTAACAGCGTTCCATGCACCTCGGCATCTAGTCATGCCAGCCACATGACCGTGGAAACGTTTGTGGACAGCACTGGCTCTTCGGCTTGGAAACGGAGATGAGCACCGCATCCCTAGAGTCGTATTCAACTGGCTTCTGAGCAAGGGAAACTTTTACCTTTACTTTCCTCTACCCTAAGGAGTCTCAAAGCGGCTTCCAACTGCCTTCCCTTCCTCTCCCCTCAAAAGGCACCCTGTGAGGCAGGTGGGGCAGAAAGAGTTCTGAGAGCACGGTGACTGGCCCAAGGTCACCCAGCAGGCTTAATGTGGAGGAGGAGTGGGGAATCAAACCTGGCTCTCCAAATTAGAGTTTGCCGCTCTTAACCACTACACCACTCTGGCTCTCTGATGACAGCTTTACAAGGGTCAGCAAGAAGGTTTCAGCCAAAGGACAGACCGCAGCAGCAGGGAACATGTGAACATTTTCAGCAACTGGCTGAAGAACCACACTATAAACCAGGCTACGCTGCAGCTTCAAGCATCACTACGATGGGCATCTGGTATATCCTCTGCTTTCTGGTATCTTCACACATGAAGATGAGACAATAAGATGCCCCACTGGGCTGTGTCATTCTCGTTCTGTTGTTCACCTACCAGATCATGCCGGGTAATGCAACCATAGCAGAACAGACAGCTTCACTAAGCAAGAGACAGATAAACATGGAGGAGGATGAGGAAAAGGCACTAGTTCTCCCAAGGTGAGAATGAGAATAAATTCTACATTAACTGAGGAACAGGTTCATAATGGGTAGCTAATCTGTTACTTTTAAAAGCAGTGGATTTTCTGTAAATTCCAGAAACAAAGACTATTGTGATTAAAGTCCTTTCATTCAGGTCTTCGGATTGCAACAAACTGAAGCCTGCTTAAGACTCTCTGCCACCCTCATAATCCGGCGCTCATAATTAACTGGAAACCCTGCAGGGGAGACATTACAAGAAGAACGCCTTTCTCCAAACAATCAAGGATTAGGTTATACCAAGTAAACCCTGTTAGCTGAGCAAACCCCTTGCTTTTGCTAATTCGGTGGCAACTGATTGCGGCTCAATAGCTTACAAAGCTGGTGTATTAAGAAGAAGCAGATGTCAAAAGCTTACATTTACATCTGGCACTTTACTGAGCAGTAAGTCCAGGCGATGGAACTTTGCTTAAGGGCTGGGACTACAGGAAAAGACCAGCCTCTTCCATTCCATTCTATGGATAATTTACTGGGCTTTAAAACTGGGAACACGATGACATCTTCATTTTTCCAAATAAAACAAAATCTAAAAGGCAGGATAAAAAGCAAAGGTAAAGGTTTCCCTTGCTTGAAAGCCAGTCGAACCCAACCCTAGGGGGGCAACGCTCATCTCCGTTTCCAAGCCAAAGAGCCAGCGCTGTCGGAAGACGTTTCTGTGGTCACGTGGCCAGCATGACTAAACGCCAAGGCGCATGGAACGCATGATACTGAAGGCCTATCTATTGACCAGGATTCTCAAGGTGTGTGTTCCAACCTGAAATGGCCTCACAGAGCTATTTGGCCCACTGGGGTAAATGTTCAGATCACTTACACAGTGCCTCTGTGTTTCCTGCAGAGGGACAAACGGAAAATCCAGAGGGCCGATTTAGGTCACAGGAAAAGGCATGGGGAAAAGCCTAAAGGAAACCATTCCCCCACAAAATGGTGCTGATCCAAATCTGAGTCACTCTACCTCCCTGATTTAAAAAAAAAAAAAAGACTTGGGACCTTCACGCATTGTGTCCATTTTGGAATGCAGTGCCACAGGGATGAGTTAATGGAACAGGAAGGCAGAATAGGAACAAGCCTTCCTTATTGTTCAGGAAGTGAACTCCAGTGATGGGAATTAAAAGCACATCTCCCTGACTGAATGCCTTGAGGCCAAGCAAGTTCACCCAATAGTGGGTGGGGCAGGGCGGGCTTCATCCTTTCACATAAAACTAATACAGCCATGGAATCAAAATGGATGCTGAAGAGATTTTTATACCCCATGACACACTTTTTGCCACAACCCCTCCCTCCCCCTGCCACTGCAGGATCCTTGTCACTGAAGGCTTGCCTTACGCAACAGTGATTGAAGAATGGTTTTACCTTCTTCACAATGAAGCACCCAAGTTCAGACCTTGACAAGGCAATCCCAAGCAAAGTCATACCCTTCAAAGTCCACTCAGAATGAGAAGTGTGTAACACAGTTTAGGCTCACACTGCCACTGGTCCCCACCTGAGTGACTGGTAACCATTCCTCAGTATGGAAATTAGAGGGGTGCATGCTAGGATACCCATATGATGCCACAACCTGCTCCTTGATCCCGATGAACCTGTGATCCCAGCCCATGAGGATTAAGTCTGTTATTGCATAGTCCCATTTGCGTAGTGTTTCTCAACCCAAACAGAATGTAACAGAATGTTGAAATTACAATAGGTTGTGGTCACACACACGAGATAAAGTGGGGGGAAGAGAGGCTATTCCCTCTGCCAGAAGTTGACCCACAGTTGTGTGATCACACAGTCTTTTAAAGCTGCAGCCACAGCCTGCCACTGTGTGATCAGGTGCAACGGCGGGTGAGTCGGGTTTTTTTGTTTCGCCATTTGTTCCCAAAGCGCTTAAACGAGGGATCAATAATTTGCACCTCAGCCCTGAGGGAGTGTGTGATGATGCGCATACTGAGAAGGAGGGAAAACAATGGCATGGATTTGGGATGGCCTGATCAGACCATCCGGACGCCATGAGAGTGCACTGGAGCAATCAGACAGGGGAAAGTCCACCCATGGCCTGTAGCAACCAGTTTGCTACAGGACTTTCCCCAGTGCCTGTTTACTCCACTTCTGCAGCGGAGCAACACGGGTTGCTGCCGGCTGCGGGATGCTTCCCAGATGTTCGTGTCTAATCACGCACTTTTAATCCACCCGGCATTCACGCCTATGTCAGGGCTAATTGTGCGCATGATCGCAGCCTCAACTGAACTGCCATCAAGTTTCAACCAACTCATGGCAACTCCTTAGAGTGGTTTCAAGGCAAGAGGTGAACAGGGGTAGTTTGTCATTGCCTACCTCTTTGTAGCAACCCTGGTGGTCTCCCATCCAAGCACTAACCGTGGCCAGTCCTACTTAGCTTCCAGGCTCTGATGAGCTTGGGCTAGTCTAGGCTATTGATACTGAAAAGTGGCTATGAAAAAGAGCTGTAATGGTGAAGTGGGGGAGTGCCTGTATGTCAAATTTCACCTCCACTGCAGACTCACCATGTGATCTTAGGCAAGCTGTTCCTTCTCTCAGCCTCAAACCCATGGCTTGGATCCACCAGTAATTTCTAATGATGAAAAATCCCTTCAGTCAGTGGAATATGTAATTATTTTTATGTTATGTATAATGATTATTGTTATTTATTATAAACCATTATCTGGATAGTGTAATAGGAAAAAGATAACGCTACACCACTGAGAATGGCAAAATACTTTCAGCTTTGCTTACGAAAGGATTCTGGCATCTCAGTTTCAAGATAAACAGGATGGAGAAGTACATACGTCCAACAACAAGGACAGCTGACCTTCTATGAAGATCTCCAGGCTACAAATCACATTGTAGCCTGAAGAGGTTTCCATAAACAATCTGTTCAGAAGTTAAATTTAAACCCAAGAAACTTCCAAAGATAAAAATGGTTCAAAAGATTCTAAAGAAATAGGTAGAAAGGTCCCAATGGGACTAGGCATAAAGGGCAAACCATGGGAGATAAAAGAAACTGTTATTAGAAATAGGTCTTTGGGGGGAAATTAAAGCCAAACAATTACAAACAATGGAAGTTGGATCTAACGTTAAGGCTCTGGTTCATTTGTAATGTGTTTGTTTTTAAAAGGAGCATCATAAAGAGTTCTATACACATTCATCCTGGAATCTTCACGTCTGTCTGCACAAAAATATGGTGCAGGTTATTTATTATTTATTTACAACATTTATACCCTACCTTTCTATCTAAGCAGGACCACCAAGGTGGCCAATGACTAGAGCAACATAATAAAAATAAATAGTAAAATCTGTTCTAATCAGAGCTAAATAAAGCTCAAAAACGCATTGCAGGAAGGAGGGGATCACTGAAGGAACACCAGATTTTGGGGGTGGGGGGGACAGTCTTCACCCACTGGCAAAAGACAGTGATAGAAAGGGACAGATGGATATTCTTAGGGAGGAAGTTTCATTATGAGCTGAGACTGAGAAAGCCACCTGTTGAGCTGCCACCTGGCTAGCCTCAGAAAGCAGAGGCACATGAAGTAGGGCCTCCAAAGATGATCGTAGTTGTCAGATAGGATCATACCGTTAGATTCACTGGTATGGCACAGCCTGGAATCTCTATATGCAGCAGAGTGCACAAGGCTTACACACAGCAGTTGCTTCTGAGTACTGTGTGTGCTAGCAAACTTACAGAGTTACACGGAGCCACTTGTCAGTTTCAAACTAAAGAGTTCTTTATGAGGGAACTCTATTCTAGATAGTATGGATGAAATATAGAGATAGAATCTACTCTAAATAGCTGGATGGGTGCAGACGGAGATTGCATCCATGGTGCCAAAATGGAGAGCATGCTCCTTCTTGGTGTGTGAGAATAAGTGAGGGAGTGAGCGAGAGAGAGAGAGAGAGAGACAGAAGGAAGTTAAGTTTCACCCCTAAGTATACCATTCTACTTCAAAGGGATAGTATCAGATAACAGGAAGGAAAATGTCCTGTGTTCTGACCCCCTCGATCTATCTGAGGTCCTTTCCGCATTTGCCCACCACTCTGCATTTTCTCAGTGTTTGAGTCGAGGCAATGTAAGTCCACGGCAAAACAGCATCCAAATAACCCAGGGAAACTGCAGGCTGAAACTGGGCTGACTACCGAAGGGAGGTAATGTAATGCAGAATGAGGGGAAAACCCAGAATAAAAAGAAGGTTGAACTTGATTTTAGTGCAGAATGGGGGGGAAACTGGATTAAAAAGAAGGTTAAATTTCACTTTAGTGAAGAATTGCTTGGAGGACACTGTGGTGAATTAATTGCTTGGAGGACACTGTGGTGAATGGATTAAAAGGAGAGTGCAGAAAGAGACTAAATCTATGGTGCTGCCTCTGAAGACTGAGAACTAGGGTTGCCAAGTCCTACCTTGTTGATGGCAGGGAACTCCTGTCTCTGGCCCGGGACTTCAGCATGCGCGCAAAGCACGCGCACCGTAATGACGTCACCTGGAAGTTACATCATCATGCTGGGCACGTTGCCAGGGTGACGCTCTGGCAATCGCCCAAAAACTCTATGGTACCAGTATGGAGCCACCACTGAGAAAGCCCTTGCCCTGGAAGCAGCGAGGCTGGCATCCTTGGGGCCCGGGAGGGTCAGTTGATTTTGAGACTCCGACCATAGTGCTCTCTGGGTTATATATGGGGAAAGGCGGTTCCTCAGGTATGTCAGACCCTGGCCATATAGGACTTTAAAGGTGAGTACCAGCACCTTGAAGCAAATTTGGTATGCTATTGGCAGCTAGTGCAGTGTCTTCAACAAAGGCTGAATGTGCCCCCATCTAGGAAGACCCATCAGAAGCCTGGCCACAGTATTCTGCACTAGCTGCAGCTTCCGGATTTGTGACAAGGGCAGCCCCATGTAGAGAGCATTACAGTAGTCTAGTCTCGAGGTGACCATCACATGGATCACAGTACCCAGGTCACCACGGTTGAGGAAGGGAACCAACTGCTGAATCATTCAAAGATGGTAGCAGGCCGACTTAGAAGTTGCTGCTACCTGGGCCTCCATTGTTAAGGAGGTATCCAGGAGCACTACCAAACTCCTAACCTCCAGTGCTGGCACCAATGGTGCCCCACCCTGACTCAAGCACCTACCTTGAACCACCCCAACTCAAGCATAGGACCTCCATCTTTGCCGGATTCAGCTTCAGCCGGCTCAGTCTAAGCTAACCAGCCATGGCTTGCAGTGCCTGGTCCAGATCTTCCGGTCTGGAGTCCGACTGGCCACCCAACATCATATAGAGCTGGGTGTCATCAGTGTACTGATGACATCCCAGCCCATACCTCCAGGCAATCTGGGGAGGGGGGGCGCATGTAGATGTTGAATAACATCGGGGAACAATGCTTTGAGATATGTTAGGCTGAGAAGGAGTAGACTGCTTGTCTGATCAAAGCCTTGAGGCTGATCTTGAGATGGAGAAGGAAATAAAGGAGGTAACTAAGGCAGATAATGTTGTGAGACTGGATGACTTCAGCTACCTGCACATGTGCACAAACCATGCTGCGGAAACGAGGTTCCTAGAAATCATAAATGGCTATGCACTGGAAAAAAAGCCAAACAGAAGGGCAGGGATCTTGAATTTGGTGCTGAACAGGGCTCAAGATCTGGAGCAAGATATAGATGTTGTTGCACCAACTGGGAACAGTGATCATATTGCTATTAATTTCAGCATTTGTGTCAATGGCAAATTATCCGTAAAGTCCAAAACATTTTATTCCTAAAGAGGAAACTTTTTAAAAAATGAGAGAACTAGCTAGAAGGAAGCTGAACAGGAAACTCAAGAGAGTCAAATATCAAGAAGATGCTTGGAAACCACTAATTGAAGGTACTGCCTAGGATGCCTGCGTGGTTAACGACCCAAGTCAAGAAAGCCATAAAAGGCAAAAGGCTTCCTTTGAAACGTGGAAAGTCTGCCCCAATTAAGTGAATAGAAAGGGACAAAGGGTCTGGCAAAAGAAGTGTAAGTGATTCATTACACAAGCGAAAAGAGAATTTGAGGAGTGGATACAATAAGCATCTCTTTAAATAGATCCAGAGCAGGAAACTGGACAGAGAGGCAATTGGACCTTTGGATGACAAAGGAATAAAAGGATTGCTAAAGGAAGATGGGGAGATGACAGATAATCTGAATGAATTGTTCACTGTGGGGTGTGCGGGGCATGTACCCAGGCCAGAGTAACTATTTTTAGGAAAGGAGCCTGAAGAACGGAGTCAAGCTGAAGTGACAAGAGATGAAATTCTAGATCTCTTGGGGGAAATTAAAAACCAGCAAGTCTCTGGATCATGACAGCATATAACCAAGGTTTCTTACGGAACTCAAATGTGAAATTATGAATCTACTAACTAGCATATGCAACTTCTTGCAGTGAAAATGTCAGCCCAATGTGGCACAGCAGTGATGATGAGGAAAGAGACTGAAAACAGCCAGTATTATAATATCCCTGTAGAGATGTCTGAAGACGTCTTCATGAAAGACTCCTGCCAACCTAGTAGTTCAAAAGCAAGAAATTGCAAGTAGATAAATAGGTACCACTTTGGTGGGAAGGTAACAGCATTCCGTGCACTTTGGTGTCTAGTCACGCGGGCCACATGACCACAGAGACATCTTCGAACAGCGCTGGCTCTTTGGCTTGAAAATAGAGATGAGCACCATAACCCTAGAGTTGGATTCGACTGGCTTTTGAGCAAGGGAAACCTTTACCTTTACCCTATAGATGTCTAACACTACTTGGGAATATTGTGTGCAGTTCTGGTTGCCGTATCTCAAAAAGGGGGCAACTGAGATTATTAAGGGGCACCTTTCATATGAGGAAAGGTTGAAGAGTCTGGGACTTCTGAGTTTAGAAAAAAGACCACTAAGGGGGGACATGATAGCGGGTTATAAAATTATGCACGGGGTAGAGAACATGAATAGAGAGAATTTTTTTCTCCTTCTTCCAAAATACTAGCACTTGAGGGCCACAGATTCAGGACACAGAAACAGAATACTCCTGTAAACAAGTGACTGAAATGTTAAACTTGCTGCCAGAGGATATAATGATGGCCACAGGCACAGAAGACTTTAAAAGAGGATTAGACAGATTCATGGGAGACAGGTCTATCAGTGGATACTAGTCATGATGACTAATGAGAACCTCCACATTCAGAGGCTGTAAACCTCTGAACACCAGTACCAGAAGACAACATCAGGGGAAGGCCTTGGCCTCTATGTTCTGTTGTTGGCCCTCCACATGAACTGGAGTGATTAACCACAGGGTGTGACAGGGTGCTAGACTAGATGGATCACTGGTCTGATCCTACGGGGCTCTTCTTACGTTCTTATGATGCTGAAGACCACATGGTGTGTTTCATAGTAGAGTGGGGATTCTGAAACCAGAAGAAGAAGAAGAGGAGATTGGATTTATAGCCCGTCCTTCACTACCCGAAGGGGAGTCAGAGCGGCTTACAAATCTCCTTTCCCTTTCCCTCCCCTCAACAGACACCCTGTCAGGTAGGTGGGGCTGAGAGAGCTTTGAGAGAACTGGTTGTGAGAGAACAACTTGGAAAGAACTTGTAACTGACACCAGCAGCTGCATGTGGAGGCATAGGTGTAGACTTCCCAATTTCCGGGGGGGGGGGGGCTGGGGCTGGGCCAGAGGCATTGCTAAGTCATTAAAAGAACTGGGACCCAATGACATCATAGGGAGGAGCTAGTGACCTCACAGACCATGGTCACTATCTATGTAGTTGGAGCCATGTGGGATTTAGGAATGGGCTCCCCAGAAATTTAGGGGGGCCTGGGAACCCCCCCCCCTAGCAATGCCCCTGGGCTGGGCTAACCCCAGAGTGGAATGATAGTCCCAGAATGCTTCTGCAACACCCAAGCGTTGTCATTCCAGCCCTGGAACACTTCTGCTACTCCCAGGGGATGTCATTCCACTCTGTGACCTGTCATTCCAGTCCCAGAACACAGATTCTATTGCTAGGGACTGTTTGTCCACTCTGGGGGCTGTCATTACAGTCCTAGTTTATCTGGGCCCAAAAAACCGTATTGGAAAAACCATTCTGCATTTTCTTTTCAGCTTTTTTTTGGCTGCAAGGCATGCTGGCAGTGCCCATGTAAGTCAATTGGCATTTCTGGCTCCCATTATCTCCAATTGGCCTTCAAGCCTCTCCCATTATTTCCAATGGGCAATCCTGTCATTCCTTTTAGTACATCCCAGTTGGTTGCCCCTTTGAAACTACCACACCATTTTAAGTAAAAGCAAAATGAACATAGAGTGCACATCCCTTACCAATGTTCTCTCTGGGCTGCACACAGATCAAAAGGAAAATTTAAAAGGCCTCTGATCTGTATGCCCCCCCCCCCAATCTCATTCATGCAGATGGGCTTACCATTTAAAAATGAAACGGAGATTGAAAGAAGAGTTATGGAGTGGCTGAAGCAGCCCCTTCCCCCATTACCATGGGAAAAAACAACTGTTCTCAATCAAGGATATATAGACCCAGGTAAGATACACCCCTCTCCTCCTCCACCTGGCTGTTATGCATCCTACACAAAGCTGGTGATTCAGCAGATGCAACCCAATGCCAGGGGTCCGCACCCACTAACCCACACAGCAGAACCAGAACTTCCAGTTTCAGCACTGGAGCAAGGGGTACCAGCCTCCAGGTGGGAGCTGGGGATCTCCTGGAATTACAGCTCAGACTACGAAAATTAGTACCCGAAAAAGTCCCCGAATCAGTCCCCGAATAAGTCCCTGAAAAAAATGGATGTTCTGGAGGGTGGACTCTACGGCACTGTACCTCACTGACGTCCCAGTCCTCCCCAGGCTCCACGCCCGAATCTCCAGGAGTTTCCCAACCAGTATTGGGCCACCCCTTCCCCCCATCCCACAGGAGGACAGGGGGAACCTGGCAACCCTAAGTAGGGATGTTTTAACAAGGGAGGGCTGTGAGAGATGAAAAGAAAGCAGCCTGGTGTGTGGAGGGAAGAGATGAAAAGAAAGCAAATAGATGGGAACATAGAAGTGAAAGACAGAATGGAAGGGAAGAAAGATAGGAGAGTCAGGATGCAAGGAAAGCAGCCTGGTGTGTGTGTGGGGGAGCAGCTCCCCAGCCTCTCCTTGCTTCCAGCTCTCATAAACCTCAATGGGAAAAAAGGGGAAAAGATTGGAAGAGAGATGAAAAGAAAAAAGACAGGAAGAGAGAGAGCGAGAAAGAAACCTCCCCCTTCCCCCGCAGTGCATAAAAAGCGGCACAAAGCCACAGAAACACCAGCAGGGATGCCGACCTCCTCCACCTCCCACCCGCCTCCCCAGCTCGCAAAAAAACCCAGCAGCACAAGGCTCCTTACCTTTCTGCGCGGGAAAAGGGACATCACGTGCTCTGCAGCAGCCTCCAGCTCCCCGCCCTAATAAGGGCTTCTGGGAGGTGGGGGTGGGGCTTAGCCTTCAGGAAGTAAGCCCTGAAGAAGGCTGACGCAATCCCGAAGTCTTAGAAAGCAGAGGGAAAAATCCCTCCGCTTTCCAAATGGGGTGAATGTGGTGTGGGGTGGGGGTGGGGTGAAGCTTGCAAGCCTGGTTGCTGGGGGGGGGCGCAGTCACCTCCAGGAATTTTCGGGGGTAGCCTCTGCTCATGAGCCCCTGCGAAGTCGACGCCTATGGAGTGGTGTGCGGGGGAGTGGCGGCGGCTTCTTCTTCTTGGGCCGGGGGCCCTGGAAGGCGGGGAGGCGCGGTGGCAGGCAGTTCGCCGGGGGGGGCTCAGTCTCCCTGGAAAATTTCAGGGGTGGCCTGAGCCCCCGAGCCCCCCCCCCCCCCGTAGTTGACGCCTATGTGTGGAGGAGTGGGGAATCAAACCCGGTTCTCCCAGATTAGAGTTTGCATTGCTAACTGCATTCCTAACCACGACACCAAAGTGGCTCTCCACAGCAAACTGGCTCTCCAGATTTCCTATATCTTAGTCCAAAAGTATACTGCACTGGTTCTTATAAAAAAAATTAAATTGAAGATTTGTGAATTTCTGGATTGTTCTAATAATATTTCTCAAGCCCAGTTAGAATAAACACATGTCCAAACTCCAGCCATTGCCTCATGCCTTCTGACTGAAAAAAAACCCCAGAGGCAATCTTATCTGTGCCATTCTGCATCCTTCGGTCTATGGTCTTTTTTTCAGTGCAGAAAGGACCTACGCTGGAAACTACAGGCTCCTCTAACTCTCTTTCACAGTATTACAGATTTATTTTGTTTTGTTTTTCTGTAGTTGTTTTTAAATTATGCATGTAATATATACAATTCGGTTTTAAGGAACTTCAGGAAGAGGTGAACAACGTTAGCGCTACTTCTCTTTAAGATGCTTGCTTATATCAATTCTGTATGAAGTTGCCATTAGAATTTTGGAAACTGCCAGCCCTCAGCCAGATTTGGGGGTGAAAAGTGGGGGTGGGCGCAAGGTTACTTTAAAAAAAAATACTGTAAAGCTTTATTGTCTGGTACCTGAATATCCAGAGAACTTGGCTGACCAGCATCGCACCAGAAGGAAAGCTCCTATGCCCCCAGCAAACATACACCCATGTACTTGGGCCTGCATTTCCCACTCCTGCCTCTGCGGCCAGGTGGACTGATGCTTTTGAAAGCTGGCACTGACAGGTGACATCATCCTCAGGAACCTCCTTCTCCCTCAGCCTTCCTTGAGCAGTCAGAAGGCAGCTCTGGTGAAGGGCTTCTGAGCAGCTGGCCTGCTTGTCTGCCTCCCACCCAGGATGGCTCCATGACTCAAGGGGAAGGGTTCCACCAGGCATGGGGGCTGCTGCCATAGTGTTCCTAAGAGGATGAGGAAAGCAACGAGGATGATCAGGGGCCTGGAGACCAAGGCCTATGAGGAAAGGCTCAGGGACTTGGGACTGTTCAGTCTGGAGAAGAGGAGGTTGAGGGGGGACAGGATTGCTCTCTTAAAGTATCAGAAGGGCTGTCACTTAGAGAAGGGCAGGGAGCTGTTCCCTTTGGCAGCAGAGGAGAGGACTCACAATAATTGGTTTAAATTAAGGGCAGGAAGGTACCAGTTGGATATTAGGGAAAACGTTTTTACAGTAAGAGTTGTGCAACAGTGGAATCAGCTGCCTAGGGAGGTGGTGAGCTCCCCCTCACTGGCAGTGTTTAAGCAGCAGCTAGACAAACACTTGTCAGGGATGCTCCAGGCTGATCCTGCACTGAGCAGGGGGTTGGACTAGATGGCCTGTATGGCCCCTTCCAACTCTGTGGTTCTGTGATTCGTCACCATAGTTTCCTCTGGATAAGTGGCAGAACACAGAAATAAGCTTAAATATCCAGCACATTTGATTAATCAGCAGTTCCCAATCCACATCAGTGCTGGATTACAAAGTTCATCAGTGCTCAAAAGCAGTTTCTTCACTTTTTATACGCAACAGAAATTAAAGAGCTCTACTCACTAAACATTCTGACAGCATCGCTGGGAGTGCTAGGCAGACTGGATCCGTATGAATTCGTTGCTCGGAGTGCAAACTGGTATTTGTGGTTTGGAGTTAGCCCCTTCAGAACCATGGAGTCCATCTGGATCTGCTCTCTAATTATGGTCCAATTGGTGTCAAGCTCGGGCCTTTGGGATGAACAAAAATGATGAACAATAATTAAATTTAGCTACACAAATTAACTAGAGCTGAAGCCGAATACTCACAAATAATTGAAAAATGCCAAACAGGCATTAGCCTATCACTCTGTAAACAGAAAACGCCTCATCTCCTCATGTTCCTGTCTTTTTGCAGCCCTTTCCAAACCCTGGAAACAGCATTCCCACATGTGTGGGACCAAATGGAGGAACAGCTGGATGGGGTGTGTGTGTGTGTGTGAAATGAGGAGAATAAGGAGGTGAAACTGTTCTTCCTTCCTCTTCCACAAGCGTAGCTTTGCTGAGGAAAGGAACTGATTTCACCACCTTGCCCTCAGCACAACAACCATCATGGCTGTTCCTTTGCATGGATCTTGCAACCTTACGAACACTCACTGTGGGGTCAGAAAGAACTGCCAGAGAGGAACGTGAGCACACTCCATGTGCCTTCCACACAAGGATGGTGGGATACTGACCAATCATCCCATTTAATATCAAAAAATTAATTCTGTCAAGCAGCCACCTACCATTTCAGGTATATCAGGTCCCAGCAGTGCCTCCAAATGTAACCCAGTTTCTCCCACCAACCCCAGCTGAGGGAGGAAATCAGGGGACCTGGGTTTGTTAATAGAGGGGATGTGACAAAAAAGAAAGCAGTGGTGCCTTCAGCCCACTGGCCTCCACTTCCTAACAGGAGGGACGGCCAGCAGGCAGGCAGGCAGGAAGGTTCAAAACTCCCAAACCTCCTAATTATCTACAACCAAACACTAAAATAGAAGTAGGGTTTGATTCAACAAAGAGGGATGGGGAATCAAAGCAGAACACACATATGCACAACTCAGATTTAGACAACACAAAGTTGGCTCCAAAGCGCTGATTAAAGTCTTTTACTGTCTCTCTGAGCCCTTCAGAAAGTCTCTCACAGTCGTGGCTTGGCTGGCTGTGGGGGTGGTCTTCTTTGTGTTGCTGCAGATCTCAAGAGGTTGCAGATCTGTTGAGGCTCCTTCTCAGGTCTCTCTGTTCTTCGACCCTGGACCCAGATGGTTTCTGTCTCCCTTTTTTCTCCCCCAAATTATCTCTTTTCCCCCCCTCAGAACTCTTCCCCCCCCACACAGTTCTGTCTTTTCCCGCAGAACACTCCTACAACTCCCCCTCAGGGGACAAAATATTTCCCACCCCAAAACAGGCCAAATTCACAGGGTTACATACTACCAAATATATCGTTAAATAACACAGAACATCACACACTACCATGAAATACTGAAATCACACTTCGCCGGATTAGTTTTTGTACCCAAAAAGTGAGAAACAGGTGTCACAACTTTTAAGAGATGGAGTACAACCCCACCATCCATTCTGTATAATATTCCAGGTGTTCAACAAGCTCCTCACCACCCTGGTCTGCAATTCAAGTCAAGTAGCAAAAACAGGATGTTTACAGATCTCCTGGCAGGCCCCAATCCACGGATCCTTAGTAGCACTCATACCAGTGGCTGGCAAGTTGTACAAGCCTGGCAGGAAAGTGTGAATTGCTTTTCTCCGACACCATCAGTTGTGAATTTATTGTACTTTGAGAAAGACTGGTGAATATACAAACCAGCCCGTTACTGCAAAGTGTATATGTGTGTGCGTAGGATCAAATACTTTCATTCTGCATACTAGAAAAACAAATCCACATTTCCATGTATCTTTATTCATACTACATTTAGGGCGGATATTGTGATATTGTGGGGGCATGACTCAGTGGTGGGGCCTCTGCTTTCCCATGCAGAAGGTCCCAGGTTCAACCCTCAGCATCTCCAGCTAAAAGGTCAAGCTGATATAAAAGACTTCTGCCTGAGACCCTGAAGAGCTTACACCGGTCAGAATAGACAATTTTGACCTAGATAGAACAATGATTGATTCAGTATAAGGCAGCTTCATGTGTTCTGTTGTCAAATAAACCCTGCTTTCCAAATCACCATTAAACAACAATGACAAATTAGAAAGATTGTGGCTGATGTGAAATGAAAACACCAAGGATGTAATTCTGCCTGCTGAGTCACCTCTGCACTAGGGTGCCAGAGCGCTGATTCACATATTATGGAGTACACGGCATTGGGCTGGGGTCCCAAGATAAGGGACATGAATTGTGGGTTCTCCTCAATTCCCATGTGCACAGTGCCCAATCACAACTGCCACACGCATAGAGAAGGGGCTTCAACGTTCTCCCTGAAATAGTCATGACAAAGTGCTACTTGGACCACTGGGGAAACCTACACATTCTCTGAGATAACAGCCTCCTATCTATTTCAAGTCAGTAAACCAGTGTTCCCCCTGGCCTGGATAGCTCAGGCTAGCCCAATCTCGTCAGATCTCAGAAGCTAAGCAGGGTCGGTCTTGGCTAGTATCTGGAAGGGCAACCTCCAAGGAACACCAGGATCATGACGCAGAGGCAAGCAATGGCAAACCACCTCTGAAACGTCTCTTGCCTTAAAAAACACAAGTCTAGCTCACCACCTAGTGGTGCATAAAAGAGCTAAAACTTCTGGCTGCCAGACAATCTTAGGACCTCCTGGCAATACTACACACAGTGCTATACGATGATAATAATAATAACAACCAGTGTTGGGGGAAGGCTGAAGCCCTTTCTCCACACGTTACAGTCCCAATCCAAACAGAGCACTGTGCATACCGGAACTGAGGAGAACCTGCCGCTCATATCTCACTGTTACACAGGGTGGGGATCCCAGACTCAGCTTCTGCACTTGGTCCTCAATCACAGTCATGCTGTTCACTCTGAGGCCTTTCTGCCTTGGAGCACCCAGCGGCTTCATGGACCTCAGGCTACACCCAGGAAAACAGGAACACAGTCATGCAGAGCCTAGATAAAAACATGCTGCTCCAAGTTCCTACAGAATATGCAGAAGCACCTCACCTCGAAGTGAACCACCTGTCTACAACACAGAAAGCCCAGCAGTGTAAGAAGCATCCTCGTGCTGTGTTGTTTTCTATGGGGCAGATCCTCACACCATTCTGTTAACAGGGTGCGAGCAGGATTGCACCCTTCGCCATCTCACTAAGGACCTGCAAGAGGAACTGTCTGGAAATAACAGGGGTGGTACTGACCTTTCAAGATAAAATTAAGCTGCTGTCCTTTTCTCAGATGTAATATTTATTGCAGGAAATAACTTCTAAGCCTTGGAGCTTCCAGTGTTTATACAGAACTAACTGCAAACAAGTCTAGCTGTATTCTAATGAAAATTATAGCACAAGGCAAGGCATCCGTGTGTTTCCTGTTTATCTGAAGTAGATGCAATGGGGGGCCGCTGAAACTGAAGCAAGTGACTTCTTTTATCAGTCAATACAAGAATCATTTGAGGGTCATTCTTGTCGAGCAGGAATGATAAAAACAGAACAGTTTGTCACTGTTCATTTCAGCATGGTCCGACCTCTCTGAACTATGCAAGACAAATTTTCCATTTCCGCAGGTCACATGAAACACAAATGTGTATTTTTAAAAACCTTTACACAAGAGAGAATGACTCAGTCCCAAAATATTGTCTTGTCTTAAACCTCAGTGCCTGTTATAATTCTCAAGGGGGGGGGGAATTCTTCTAACGTGTTGCCTTCTCCAAACTAAGAGGAAAAGGGGCAGCCTATTATTCGGTACCTATCCGACCCAACCAACATCTAATTTCGATCCAAGCCATGGACCTCCACTGTTTCTGTTAATTAAGAGCATCTGTTTCCTCTCCCTCCTTCTTTATGCTGCTTGCTTAACAGCAGACTTAAATTTTTATGGGTGAACCCTTCTTCCACTACTTCAAAACTGCTGCTTGTTAAAATGATGTTCTATACATGCTACAGATACTGCTTCACCATTCAACGGAGATGGAAGTCAATATCATTTTAAGCTGCAGCTTCCTGTGCTCTCCAAAAGAGGTCTCTGATGCTCAGACTAGATGTTTGGTATGAGTCAGGTCCAGGTTCCTCCACCCCAACTCTGATCATCTCAGGGTCAAAGGTGACTTGCAGGAGCACCAGGGCCCAATTTGGATCAGGAATACTGGATTTCAGCCTCTCCCCACACAATTTTTCCAACCTCAAACTGGCCCAGGGGTACTATTTTTCTTGTTGGGATGCTGCACAGCCCCACAAAAGGGCAAACAGCACCCCCCATGTTAGCAGTCAGACTCCTCCTCTCACTGATAGGCAGTTTATAGTTAGAAAACTATAAACACCCTTCCTAAAATATCATCTCAAATATCATAAGCGTAATACACTGCCTGGCCCAAAATGACACAAAATGGATGCCAGCCAGAGAGAAGCCTGGCCATGTAGTTTAGAAGTGTAAGTAAGAGTGGCTGGCTAGCTAACAACCTCCTCCCCACCCTAGAGAGATAACATAATTTAGGACAGGTCGCCCAAGAACCTATTGACTAATCTCATCAACACCCAGCTGCACTTCTCTGCACCCATTTACCCTAATTAAGCAACACATATTCTATTAACCAAACCTGGTAACTTTTCCCATCTGGTACTTACAGGGTCATCAAGCACATTTACACCTACAGTCCACCTCAGAAAAACCCATCAAGGTTCTCCCAAGTCATTATCCACCTCCAAAAAACCCATCAAGCTATTGTTTGGGGGGCAAATAACGTCAACTTATCCCAGGGAGCATTTTGCCCTATAAATTATGGCATCCCGCTCCATGGCAGTGTGTGTGTGTTCTCAGATCCAAAACATCAAAAAAAAAAAACACCATTGGTTTCTTCTTCTCTCTGTGAAACGCTGGTCATTTTGCTGGTGCGTCTGTGGACCTTTTTCTCCAAGACTTGTAATTATATCCTTCCCCGAAATTCCTTTCCCCCTCTCCTCCATGATTTCCTCTTAGCTAGCCTTGTATGTTTTTCTAGCGTGTTTGTATGTGTGTGTTTTGCCCTTTTATCTCTCTTTTAATAAATACCTTTCCAATTGAACATCTGTCTGGTTTATTTTGAAAGTTCTCTTAAAGGGAAAAGTCCCCATAAACATTGGTGGAGAATCCCAGTTATCCCCTCTTGCTTTGTCTCCTTTAAATATGATTTCCCCAACTAAATAGGAGACTGCCTCTTTGGGTAACATCCGGGACCACTGGGAGGGAACCCAGACTATCTCATCCAGTTTGAACCTTAATGTCTCTACTGTTTCTTCATTCAAGGACTTTCTTCTAGAAACAGCAATGAGAAAAAATAATAGAGGAGGGGCAGATTTTTTTTTGCAACAGCAAAATGTAGTAGGTGAAACACACATATTTAGCAAAATTCCAGATTTACATCTCATATCTATACTTATTATTTATCAGTCGCTTTTCGACCAGTACTGGCTCCCTATGTGACTGTGACATTATTTATATATTTATTTGAAACATTTGTTAGAACTCAAGGTGGTTTACGATATAAATAAAACATTACGAAGAGCATAATAAAAACCACAATTATAAAACTGATAAAAGTCACAGTTTAAAAATTCCATTTAGGACTGCCAGTAATAAAAGTTAAATCAATCAAAATGCAGTCAGTCAAAATAAAACTGATCAAAATGCAATCAGTCAAAATAAAGTGGTCTCCAACTGCTTCCTGCAAGATCAACAATGAAGGGGCCTGGACTTCCAGCAAGACTTGCGATAATGGCGGATGCTCTCCTCCGCAACTGCGGGGAGCACAATCCGTACCCGGCGGGAAGAAGGGGCTCTTGACTGGTGCCGAGCCCCCAGAGACCCCAGTGAGGGGGCTCTGCATGGGGTGGCATGAAGGGGATCTCTCCCTACGGTGGCGACCGAGGGATCGAGATCCCTTTTCATCACCCCCATAGGTTCCCCCGCCGTGGGAGCCGTATGGCTGAAAGCGCAAATCCGTGAAGCAGCAGAGAGTGTGAAGCAATGAGGCTGGAACTGACAGTTACGCATGGAGAAAACGTGAGTCTGAAGTAAGAAAAGCAGAACACAGCGGGAAGACGGTGGGAGGAGTGAAACCCCCCCCCCCTTCTCCGGGACTAGCGTACTTACGAGACTCTTTACGTGGCGTTACTGCAGGAATAAAAGCCCATCCGCCTTGCTAGATGGCAGCATCGCTCACTTGGAGATATAAACTTTAGAAGGACATAAGTGCTGTTTGAAAATTTGCTCCTTTCGTTCACCTTATCTATCTATAAACAAAGAGCGTAGCCTCAACAATGACAGGGAAACCGAAACCTTCCCCCAAACTAGGAAGTACAGCTCCGAGTTCAAAGGTTGATACCACGGAGATGAGTGCGGTGTTCTCCTCGTTATTGCGACCTCTAGTGGACCAAATGACAGCTCTCAACGTTAAGATGGACAAAATGCAGCTAGAACTAAAAGAGTCGAATAAATCCACAGAGAAGCTGCAGTGAGAACTTCTGGAAGTAAAAACTTCAGTAAAAAACCAAGACGCAAGACTACAAAAGGCAGAGAAGGAAAAGGCCTTCCACCACGATCAGCTTTTGAAATTACAAATGGAAAGATCGAATTTTTTCCTAAGACTTCAGAATGTGCCAGAAAACACAGGAGAAGACCTTAAAAATTTGCTAAGTGAAGCACTTGAACCAGTGACAGGCATGAAAGCAGCGGATATAAAAAGCGATATGGATATGGTTTACAGAACCTATCCAGATTATACTAAAAAGAAAAGCCTGCCTGGTGAAATTATGATAAGGTTCTCCAAAAAATCTACAAGAGACGTGGTGCTTAGGACCACAAACAAAGCAGCTCTGAAGATCCTGGGAGAAGAAGTAAAAGTGATGAAGGATATCCCATTTGAAATAATGAAAAGAAGGAAAGCCTATGGAAAATTGACATCTTGGCTCCAGTCTGAGTCTATCATCTATCGTTGGAATACTCCAGAAGGACTATGCTTCAGCATCAAAGATAAGAAGTATAAGATTGACTCTGTTCAACAAGCGAAAAAATTTCTGGAAAAAAGCAAAGAGCAGAAAACTGGGAGAGACTCAGATGGTTCACTGGCCTCGCAAGAAAGCATGTATGGATTTGATAGCTCAGAGTGAAGAAGGGTCTGACTCGGAAAAAGGAGCTGCAGCTCCAAAAGTAGTTGAGACTGTTAAGACAAGAAGAGGACGAAAGAAGAAATAGTGATTAAACTGTTTTATTAAGCATTGCACTTATGTATTATAAATTGTTTAATTAACCGTATTTCTCTAGGTGGGCGTGCCTGCCAAATAGTTTTGATATTTTTTATAGTAGCAGTAACAAGTAATTGAAATTTATCCAAGGCTCTAAATGCTTCATAATTATATTATGTAATAAGGTAGTATTAAGCAAATGATAAAGTACTCTCTGTATAAGGTATATGTAGCTTAGATTGTAGCGTTATAGTTGTAGTTATAGGGGAAAATCAATAATAAAAAAAAAAGAACAATGAAGGGGCCAGGCACACTTCCCTGGGGAGGTTGTTCGGTAATTGTGGGACTGTCATGGAAAAGGACCTCTCTACAAGCATCTTTGATTGGTGGGATAGTAGGGAGGGTCAGAGAAAAAGCGGTGCTCAGAAAGGGGGTGCGGTCCTCTGACCACAGCAGAAGGAAGGCATTAGCCCCTGAGAATATGATCATTGGCTCTACACCATGGCTATCAAAGTGTAAAAATACCACTGTGGGTGGCACACCTTCCAGTGCCATGGACTCAGCATTTCCCAGTATACTAAAAGAGCTATCACGAAGTATCCTTCAAAATGTCTTTCAGGTTAAAAAAAAAAAAAGACTGTAATATAAAGCCTTAAGATGCCTTCATGAACAAAGGCTTCAGAAGACTTTCACGACCCATTTCTGCTCTCAAATTATTTTGACAGAAGTTCCATAACAGTGCAGAAAAATGTCAGATGCAAAAAAAAATATTAACTGCTATGAATTAAATAGCTGCAGGTGTATCTGAAAGTGTGACAGAACTCTTCTACCTTTTTAAAGAACCATTCTTGTCGATTAATGTCCAATTGACTTTGGAAATAGCTTTTTTCTTCCCCACTGAAAAACTGTGCGGTGTTACAGGGTTTTAAAATTGGACAGAATAATTTTCCATATGCTAGCAGTCTAAATTGTATAATACTTTTTTTTCTTGAGACTCTAGTACAGTGCTGGCACTTAGCTCAATGAACAAGCTCAAATGTGCCCTGCCAAATTTGTATTTGTGCCCCTGTGTCCCAGGCTAGCCCGATCACATCAGATGTCAGAAGCTAAGCAGGGTCAGCCTTGGTTAGCACTTAGATGGGAGACCACCAAGGAAGCCTAGGGTTGCTATGCAAAAGCAAGGAACAGCAAACCACCTCTGTTCATCTCCTTCCTTGAAAACCCTGTGGTCAAGTCATCTAAGACCTGATGGCACTTTCTACTGCAACCATGCACTGAAGTAATTGTCCAAATAGCAATAACAGTGAATCCGCAATTAGTTATCAACTACTCTTCCTGTTTTGCAGTTCAGTACTGAATACTGATATTATGTGGTTCCGCTAAGGTAATCCCAAAGCTTCTGTTCCTAAACACAGGTAAGCGAGATGAAAATCATATCAATTAAGAGAAGTCAGACATTTCACCTCAAAAACTAAAAGAAACTGCATAAATTAATAGTCTCTCTCAGATTCTTAGGCACTGTATATAGAAGAAGAAGAGATTGGATTTACATCCCGCCCTTCACTCACTTGGGGTCTCAGAGCGGCTTACAAACTCCTCTCCCTTCCACTCCCCACAACAGGCACCCTGTGAGGTAGGTGGGGCTGAGAGAGCTCTGAGAGAACTGTCCTTGAGAGAACAGCTGGTACAGAGCTATGGCTTGCCCAAGGTCATCCAGCCAGGTGCGAGTGGAGGAGTGGGGAATCAAACCCAGTTCTCCCAGATTAGAGTCCGCGCACTTAACCACTACACCAAACTGGCTCTCTTTCAATCCTTACCTCATTTGTCTCCAGAAGAATTTTGTTGAGGAGGTTATTCAAATTCCTATTCTATAAATGAAGAACTATCGACAAGGATGCCCACTTTCGCCGCTGCTATTTATTTGGATTCTAGAAGTTCTATAAATGAAGAACTAAGAACTACCCATAGAAGAACTAAGAACCAACCACTCTTGGTATATAATAGTATGGGATTACTTTATGTTGGAAAAATGTGTCATTTGTTTGTTTGTTTTTGACACAACCCATAATGAGATACAGCTTTATAGTCCACTGGAAAAATGCTATTTATTTTTTTGGAAAAAACAGATCTTGATTTTCTATAACCTCAAATAGTCTCAGCAAGGAATATTAAAGCTCCTTTTACATGTTTTACTTCTTTGCCACCTCATTCATTAAATGCTTACCTGTCTCTGGTCCAATAAGCTAACTGAAATAACCTGGGTCCTGGAGACTGAGATGGGAAGTAGATTGCTTGTTGAATGGTTAATGTTAATAGCTCTCAGCCTTACTTATCTGCTGTAGCTCATGCTGTTGTAATTGTTCTTTTTGTTTTGTTTTTTCAAGACAATGAAAACCTAATAAAATTTAATTTAAAAAAAACGGAGACAGACAGAAATTCTGTTCATGCTGTATTCGTAGCAATTTTCCTGTCAACACATATTATTCAAACTGAAGTAACATATGTTGAAAGTATCAAGAGACATTTAAAAATCAGACCCACAACTCCTTTTTTTTCAAATTTACTTGCAACCACATTGGCATGCTGGGATCAATCTACAGAAGAGGGGTGGGGCTCCCCTCCCCACCCTCTTTTACTATATTTCTTGAGACAGAAGCCCCAGGAAATGAGCTCAGATATATTCCAATTCACTCTCTTGCTTGGGTTTCACTTGATAACCAACGAGGAAAGAGATGAGATTTAGGCTGGAGTAACTCTGGATAGGTCTGCAATGTAAATTCCTGAGTGGGTTGGGGCAGAATGTGCATTCCAGTGCAAATGGACCTCAGAACCTTAAAATCATTCAGCATTTGGCTGGCAACGGATTCCCTCAATGGCTCCACCCTTGAACTCTCCATGTCCTTATAAATCTAGCAAGTAATAGAGAATGTCCAAGCCAAGCAATCTCTCTGGCAAGTTAGATTTCTAGGTGGAGGGAATACTTATGAGGGTGTGGTCTTTCAATTGTTCAGTCTTTACCACCATTCCTGGATGGGACTACGTGAAACTAGTGAAAAGAAAAATTCTGGAACTAACTTGCCAGAATCCACTCATCATTTCTAACTGGATCCAAGATACCGCTTAATTTTATCAGCACAAGAAAAGTAAACCCACCATAAGTAAAAACTCAGCAGAAAGAAAAGCAGTCAGTTGCTGCATATCACCTACATTGGTTTAGTATGAGAATGGTGGGGATAGCTGGAGTCATCATGTTCAAAGACAAAATTCTATAATCAGACTGTCCCATGTGTTATTCGCCTTTCCATTTCCTACTCCGTGTAAACCTTACTGTGTAGATTTCTTGGTGTCTGCCATCGGGTTATTTGTATGTCTTGCTTTAAAGAGGGGGCTGGGGATGATTGGAATTAATGTGAAGGCACATGATGAACTTCTGGACCAGAGGATGAGGATTCCAGGGTCAAGCAGTGCGGTCTGCCCAATCACTGCAAACCACCAAAGCCCACGAGTCACATTACAGAACACTGTCCGTGCACTCAAACATATTTCATGGCCAGTTTCTTGGCTTCTAAATCACGTTGCTGCCCAGGGTCATGGGAAAATGCAAGTCGCACAAAAGTTACGAAACCATTTGGATCTAGTCAACGGTGGAACTAACTTTGCTGAACTGACTTATACATGTTGAACTGACAGCAGGGGAAACTGTGAGAGTGCCCAGCATTCCACCCAAGAGCAGAACATGGACGAGTTTTTAAACTGAAATACAAACAATTTACTGCTAGGATGAGACATTCTTGGTCCAAATTAAGAACGTTTGCATGTGAATTTAATAGGGTTGGATCCAGAGGTCTGCTGTGGAAGACAGTGACGGATGTTCCCCTCCTACCAGCAGTCCTATCTGACCTCAAGGAAGATGATTCCTAGAATGGATGGAGTCACAGGAGCCAAAATCCACAGGTGGGGGTGGGGGGGCTGAACTAAGGAAGTCAAAGAGGCTGAAACTGCCTTCTCCTCCCTCTTCCACCAGGACGCAGTTCCACTTAAAGAGGAGGTATATAAGGGCAATTTGGCCCTCTCCCCTTCCTCACAGAAGACCCATGACATTACAACATACACGAAGCTGCCTTTTACTGATTCAAACCATTGATCCATCAAAGTCAGTACTGCCTACTCAGACTGGCATCAGCCCTCCAGGGTTCTTTGCACATCACTTCCTACCTGATCCTTTCAACTGGAGAGAGATGCTAGGGATTGAATCTGGGACCTTCTATGGGCCAAGCAGATGCTCTGCCACGGAGCCACAACCTCTCCCCGTATGGCTAATAGTCCATGTGGGCCCCGTAACCTCCAGGCTCAGCTCTCCCAGGGGGACAAGAACAAAGGAAAGATCTGCAAACTTTGTGCCCACAAATCTCTGGCTCTAACCCATTAACTATTAAAATTGTCTTAAAGTCTTAGGCAAACCAAGAATGAAATACACGGAAATTATCTCATGCACAAATAATTTGGGCTTGCCTGACCCACAGCAATACTGAAGTTGTTTGGATATTTCCACACTGGAGAATTTCCACTGGTAGCTGTGATCATAAAAGTCTTCTGGCAGAGAGCAAGCTTGGCTGACTAATTATGCATGCAGAAGGACGCATGGAGTAGAATGTGTGAGTTCCTGGTGATTTCATATGCAAAATGCCATTATACAGAGCTTGACAATTGTACATTTTCCCTAAACCAATCCACAAATTAAATTACAAATAAACACCATAAAACAATCATGGGAAAGCTTGGGATGTGGAGCAATATATGGAAAACAAATCACACCCATAAGTGGTTTCATCAGGACGTGTTCATTAAAATACTTCACACTTAACTCTACGGTTTTGCATGCGAATGCAAATTCTTAAAAGGTTTAATTTAACAAAAGGGATTTATTGACTCTTTCCCGGTCTTCATTTTGCACCCAACTGCCTGCCTCAAAGCTGTCCAGACCAACTCTGACATAGTAGCCAGAGGGGATCCAGGCCCCACTGTGACATTTATTTATTTACTTATTCATTCATTCGTTTGTTCATTTATTCATTCATTCAATTTATACCCCGCCCTCCCCGCAAGCAGGCTCAGGGCAGTAAATCACAGGTAAATCACCTCCGGTCAGTGACAGTCACAATAAGTATATAAAATAACTATTTAAAATAGTTACTGAACACCCAACAAAATGAAATATGGAAGTATTTCTGAAAAGGCTGAAGTTCCCAGGAGTTTCCAAAGGAAGGGAGTTTCTTAGCTGGTGGGCAGGGCAGTCACAGAACATTGTATTTATTTACACATTTCTATGCCACTTTCTCTCCAATGGGAGCCCCAAGCATCTTCAATATTGCTCCCATCCTCCATTTTATCCTCACAGCAAGCCTGTAAAGTAGGCTAAGCCGAGACAGAGTGACTGGCCCAAGATCACCCAGCAAGTTTCCATGGCAGAATGGGGAGTTGAACCCAGGTCTCCCAGATGCTAAAACAAGAATTACCCCAAGCATTAAAAAAAAAAGTGTACACTGTACATGGATTGAACACGCATTCACTGTAACTTCTGACCAGAGCATCCTTACTACCTAGAGGGAAGAACTTCCAGTCTATCTTAGAGCTTGCAAGGAAGTACAAGATATGGAGTCTTCTAGATATGCTGACACAAACTGTTTAAACAAATAAATGAATTAATGAGAAACATCACTCAGACCGAGATATCAGTCTGGAACAGACATGAATGGAGACTGTCCACAAATTCAGTTCCAGTCTAGAAACAAACAATCACCTGATGAACTCCACTGTGTAGTACTGAATTGGGGAACCTCCTTCGCTGGGCCCTGGTTTCCACGACAGGGCAACTTCTGAATCAGAAACCACGATGACTTGGGGTTGGAAGGGTGGATCAGGAGGCATGCATTTATCTGGGATAAAAGAAACATACATGTCATATGGTCTTCTCAGTCACTTTTTAAAAAAAAAAACCAAACAAATACTGTTTGCGCATTCCAAGTTACTTGGAACACTACAATTTTAAAGAGATTTTAAAATGTGCAACCACCCTGCCCCAGATCCCACCAAACTGTCTAGTTCCCCTTCCTGCGTCTCTGTTTCCTCCAGGTTTGGCTTGTCCTTTTCTGTTCACTGGACTTCATGGCCTTTTCCCTGCTCCCTTCAATCACTCTTTTTCTCCTTCCACCATCAACAGCAAAATTTTCCTCAGTCCCCTGACAATAATCACTCACTGACTAGTCCTCCTCCAAGCATTTTCACTGTGGCTGGGAAAAGAAGGCTTAGACGAGATGAGGTCTCTAAAGTTCAGGAATCTGCTGATCTAAAGAATTCCAGAAAATGGTTACAGAAAACAAAGAGATTTCTACATCATCTTAAAGACTAGCAATGCCTTCTCAAAGACTAACAATATCAGGGTTCCCCCTCTTACTGTCAGGTGAACAACAATAAATCTCTTCCTGGCAACCAACATACCCAATGCCAAACAGTATTTTCCTTTTCTGAGTTCTCCACATACCACTGAGAACTTGGGAGGATGGAGAGGTTAGGGAGCTCTCTCATTCACGCTCAATTGAAAAGACTACCCCTTCCCCAAGTCACCTTACATTTGGAACACACTGTGGAGATGGGAAGAGTGTGCAGACCTTTAAGCCAAGAGAATTTCCCTCTCTGTGACCACCTTCAAGTTCCAGAGAGGGCAGGGGAATGGGTGACTATCAAGCACAGGCAAAATTCACACAGTCTCAAAATGTTTGGGCAAGTGACGACTACTCCTAACACTGCTGCGGCCGTCTGAGAGCATTTTTGTCCATATAATACACATTCTTTTGTTTACTATAGAAATTTGTTTGCTACTTTCAGCATATTTTCTTCTTCTCAGATGGCAAAAATTAAGAAACACCTGCTAGGCTGCGATCATACACACAATTAGACCTGACATAGGCACGAATGCTGGGTGGATTTAAAGGGACAACATCAGACAACAACATCTGGGAAGCGTCCCACAGCCACCAGCAACCTGTTCTGCTCCATCGCAGAAGCAGAATTAAAAGACACCAAGGAAAATCCAGTAGTAAACGGGCTGCAATGGGCCACAGGTGGACTTTCCCCTGTCTGATCACTCCAGCGTGCTCTCATGGCATTGGGATGGTCTGATCAGGCCATCCCAACTCCGTGCCATTGGGTTTTTTTCCCCTTCTCAGTATGCACATCATCACAAACTCCATAGGGAGCCTTCAGTGTGGAGGTGAAATTCATCGATTCCTTGTTTAAGTGCATGGGAAACAAATGGGGGGGAACCCCAATTCACCCACAGTTGCGTCTGATCATACACTGATGGGCTGCACCTGCAGGTCCAAAGAGAGGTGTGATCTTGCAACTGCGGGTCATATTCCTACAGAGGAAATAGCCTTTCTTTCCCCACCCCCACCCCCGCTTTATCTGGCGCATGTGACCGCAACCCTAATGTAGAATAGGGTGCAGCAGTCTGCAACTCTTTCTCAAATATTGGGGATATCTGCAATTTTTCTTATAGAAACCCAGGACCTAAACAATTTTAAATTCCATAACTATGCCAAATAGTATAATTTTAGATGTTAACTAAGTATGAAATATGCATTTGAAGTTGTTAAAATAAGATAAGATTTGATAGGCAAGTACGTATTGCACATATTTTCCCTACAATGTCAGGTTTTTTCCCCACAGCTTCTAGAAATGTTACACCTTTAGCCACAATATATTTGTTATTCTTTAAGATAAAATTTTGGATTGTACTTATGTGCATCATGGGAGTTTCAAAGATAGATACAATCTCTTGAAGAGACCTGCTCCCAACGAACAAAAAAGCATGTGAAACCTGGAAGGCTAATAAAGATATTGCCCCACAAACTTTTGTGGGCAAGAAATCCCATATTGGTAGTCTTCAAAGACTCACAGAAATAGAATTCTTAGTGGTTCCTGTCAAAGAACTTGAACCAACTGCTTCAAACTCCCATGAGGGAAGACAGCGGGAGGGGAGAGCCTCCAATAAACTAAAGAGCTGATGTATACACACATCAGCTAAAGATGTACACTCTATGCTTTCTAATTCTTTCTATTTCCTTATCTTGCTGTCGTGAGCCATTTCACTTCACACATTTTTGTCACTGGCATTCCAGCGTCATCTGTTCCTTTTATGACTTTTTACCCAGATTTTGTTTATGTTGCATGTGTCATCCATATGCCACTGAAACACAACTAATACCCAAAATATTTAAATGTATAGATTTGATGGGGGAGGGAATTATGTACAAGAAAACATTAAAGGGCAAGAGAAGAAAAACTCGTGGGTTCAGTTTGGTTGATGGAAAAGGGAGAATGAAACAGGTTTTTCAGGTATGGCTGCAACACTCAGTAGCATCCCTAACATCTGGTGGCGGAAAGTGCCCTCAAGTCGCAGTTGACTTTATGGCGACCCTGAAGGGTTGACAAATCAGGAGACGTTCAAAGGATGGAGAGGTCAGCCTCCATGTAGCAACATTGGGCTTCTGTGGTGGTCTCCCATCCAGTACTAACCAGGGCCAACCCTGCTTAGCTTCCTAGATCTGACGAGATCGGGCTAGCCTGGGGTATCCAGGTCAGGACCCCTCACATCTACAAACATGCTTTTCTGGCATTTCATCCATGGGACCCAAATGGACTTAAATCCCCCAAATTCAGCTGAGCTGCAGATAAGGAAATGCTACAGCTGGACTTGTCTCTCGCCCAGGCAAAAACAATTTGTATAGTTACATACAATTCAGAGGCAGCACCAAGGGCTGGAAGTCTTCTGAAGTGAAAGAAATCTTCAAATGCCCTTGTAAACACTTTTTTCAAGGGAGTTCACAAAGCTGCCAAGCACATCAGGCTGTGTTGATCCTCTTGAATCTTTAATAACGCTCCTGACTGTTCTGCCATTACAGCTACATCTCGCCCTCTGACCATCGGCATTTTTGAATTCCCCCCCCCCACCTTCCGTGACTGTACACTGCACCAAAGTCTTCTTGCTGTCTTTCCTGTGTCTACCCGCCAGCAAAATGAAATGGCTGGGATTAAGTCTGCCCCAATCGGGATCTGTAATGGAAAACTATTCACACAGCTTTTACCTTCTGATAAAGTCGTTACATCTCTGGGCATGCTGGGCCGGCCTTTTCCAGTCCAGCCATAAGCTCCAACACTCACGCGGAAGAGTGTGCCTGGCTTCAAATCCCCAATAACAACCTCCTGTTTTAAAAAATGGAAGGGGGAGAAGAGGAGAGGGGGGAAAGGGGGGAATACATTAAACTTCTCCAGCAAATATGACCGCTTCATTTATCTGTAAATAATGCTTTGTGTGGCCCAGCTGTCTTAGGGCACTACACAACATTACACAGGACAACATAACATAGAGACTGGGAAGTCCCCCTTCAATTGAGAAGTTGTGGCTCAGTGGTAGAGCCAGCAAGATGCAGTGGATAAGAGGCACAGACTCTAATATGGAGAACTGGGTTTGATTCCCCACTCCTCCATACAAAGCCTGCTGGGTGACCCTGGGCCAGTCACAGTTCTCTCAGGACTCTCTCAGCCCCACCTGCCTGATACAAGGTGCTTGTTGCGGGGAGAGGGAGGGAAGGCGATTGTAAGCCACTTTGAGACTCCTTAGGGAAGAGAAAAGCAGGGTATAAAAAAACAACTCTTCTTCTGCGTTGCCTACATAAGGTCCCAGGTTCAGTCCCCAGCATCTCCAGCCAAAAGTATCAGATAACAATACACACCCAAAAAACTCCACTTGAGAACCGGAAGAGCCGCCACTTGTGGGAACAGACAGTACTGACCTTAATACACCAATGGTCTAATTCCATATAAGATAGATTTATGTGTTTATATGTTTAAGCTTCTGAACATGACACCCTTATATCAAATAATGGTGCAACTGTTAAGAGTGCTGAATAGGGTTGCCAACCTCCAGGTAGCACCTGGAGATCTTCAACTATTACAGCTGATTTTCAGACAACCAAGATCAGTTCCCCTGCAGAAAATGGCTGCTTTGGAGGTGGACTCTATGACACTATAGCCTGCTGAGGCCCCTCTCCTCCACAAACCCCACCCTCCCTAGGCTCTACCTCCAAAATCTCCAGCTATTTCCCAATCCAGAGCTGGCAACCTTAGTGCTGAACCCAGGGGAACCCCAGGTTCAAATCCCCACCCTGCCATGGAACTCCTTAGGTCACCTTAGCTCACTCACAGTCTAACTTAACACACAGGATTGTTGCAAGGCTAAAATTACAGCGGAAGAATCATGAATGCCATTCTCGAGTTCCACGGAGGAAGGGAAGCATAAAACAAAATGTTCTAGATAAGCGGGATTTCTATTTCCCTCCTGAAATTAGTTTTTAGCCAACGTACAACATATGACATCATCATACTGTGTTTTCCCGATACAGCTTCAGCCACCAACAATATGGAGTGAAGCAGAAAACTGTACAATGTTTGTTGTTGTTGTTCAGTCACACAGTTGAGTCCAACTCTCCTCGACCCCATGGACCACATCACGCCAGGCCCTCCTGTCTTCTGTCATGCTCCAGAGTTTGCTTAATTTCATGTTATTTGCATCGATAACACTGTCTAACCATCTCATCCTTTGTCATCCCCTTCTTCTTTGACCTTCAATCTTTCCCAGCACCAGGGTCTTCTCCAGTGCGTGCTCCCTTCTCATTTGGTGGCCAAAGTATTTGAGCTTCAGCTGAAGGATCTGGCCTTCCAGGGAACAGTCAGGGTTGATTTCTTTTAGGATTAACTGATTTGATCTCCTTGCAGTCCACGGGACTCTCTAGAGTCTTCTCCAGCACCATAATTTGAAAGCATCTATCCTTCGGCACTCGGCCTTCCTTATAGTTCAATTCTCACAGCCATACAATACAACTAGGAATACCATCACTTTGACCATATGGATTTTTGTTGGCAGGGTGATGTCTCTACTCTACTCACAATGTTACATTATGTATATCCTCACATACCCTTGTAATGACAAAAGGAAGTAGAACTCACTAGAGGGTTAACAGTGTCAACAGCCGCTTATGGTCAGCATCATGTCTGGTTCTGGCCTGCAGGGTTCCGCCCCCCCAAGCCCCCCCCCCCCCCCCAAATCTCTTCAGAAGAATCACACTGAAACTAGTTTAACAGATGAAAAACAAACAAACACAACCAAGGTCAAATGTTCTTCCTGTAAAACTCCCCGAAAGGGATCCAGAAGTTTGACCTACACCCATTTCTCAGTACAGTTTAGACCTCTGCAGAAAATTTGCCAAATGCTCAAAGAAGTTTGTTTTTGAAAGTTAAGCTAGTAACATCCTCCCGTTGTATAAAAAAGGCAAATAAGTATGCAATCCAATGTAATTTTAAACCCACAGAGAGGTGAACTTCAGAACAGTTTGGACGGAAATTCCAAACTGCTTGCCGCCCACAAGGACACTATGAAGACAGTTGCCGTGAAAATTATCGTAAACAAAAAGCAAAGTTTTGAATCTTAGCTTGTCCTGAAAGTCAGGAAGATCTGGATAAGGGACACAACCATATCTGAATTGAACTGATGATGTTAAAACACAGTGTTTAAGATGTCCATTAAGACAACTATGTATATACTGTTGTAACAACCAGGGCAGAATGTACTCTGAACCAAGAAGGGAAAGTTTCAGAAAGCAAAGGAGAACTCTTGCGCTTTCTAAGCAAGGCCCACAATGACAGACATGAATCCCTGCCCCTGCTCACCTAAGTTTGGACTAACATCACAATCAAGACCTTCTCCTGTCCTGCAGGTGAACACAGATTCTGCCTGGCTACCAAGACCAAGTCCAGATCTGTCTGCTAGTTGTAATCAGAAACATAGCCCTGGAGTAGATAGGCTTTCGTGCCATCTAGCAGGGTTCCTGTATTTGTACATCATTATTTCTCATTCCTGGATCCAGGCTTTCAAAAATAAAATTGGTGACTTTCAGAAACAGAGTAGATGGATGGCAGAGATGGGAACAGGAAACAGTAAAAGGGGCTGAAGCTCCACCTTCTGCCTATTTACAGATCCACCCAGGATGGCTCTAATCTCTCCAAATTTCTCCTAGATGATGAACCTTTTGCTGTGTTCTTGACTTTACTGCTAGGCTATTGCGATGTTGCACAATGTTACATGAGCACTGGCACCAGCACAACAGCTGCTGGGCCTAGCGGGACCATCGGACTGGCTGAGATTTTTTTTTTTTTTTGCATTTTCATAACTGAAGCAAATTGAAATAAGAGTGCATGGAAAGCTCAGCTCTGACAAATCAGGGTAACTCTTACAGCTTTTTCAATCTTCTGTCCCATTTCCCATTTCCAGATGCTTAAAATCTTACTCACAGCGAATGGAAAACTACAGAAACTTCAGAACAGCTTGAAATAGTATTTCCAGGTGCAGAAAACTAACAATTTGTCTGCCAGGCCATATGGCAATTATTTTCTTTCCCCCAGACAACACCCTTTTGCTTTGTCAGAAGCATGCATATGACCTTCCTGCACCACTCTTAGTTTCCATCCCTGAGATAATGAAAGAAATTAGGGAAAATCACTTCCCTTACAAGTGCCAGGAATTAAAGCCCAGACTCCATCTTAGCTACTGGAGTGTTGCTTAAATCATTCATCATTCTTGTGGGGAAAATAAAAATAAACAGAAGCTATTGCAGACTGGCCATTCCCCAGAGCTGAGAACTGCTTGGGCATAATGGGGCAGAACAAAGGAGAAGTTGCCACTTCCCCAAGTATTATTTTGCATTGCTTTATTCATTTGTTTTGAGTTATAGCCTGCTCAGGGCTGGAAACAGGTATGTTAATCATAGAAGTTCACTTTGACAAACTGATCTCATAGGTACCTGCAAGTAATGCTTGATGTTTATATTTTAGAGTAGGAAAGACGGCTACAATGGAAGGCAATGATGCAGACATAAAATTATGTACAGTGTGGTGGAAGTGGATAAACTGGACAATTCTCACATAACATTGGGGTCACCTGATGAAGCTAATAAGCAGCAGATTCAGGAAAAACTGAAGTACTCCCAAATCAGGAAATTCACTGCCAAAAAAAAAGGCAGTCATGGCGACAAGCTTAGATGACTTGGAAAAATAGTGCGGACAGATTCATGGGAGATAGCTTGGAGTCTGGAGTTTAATTCCTGGCTATGGAAGACAGGCTTTTAGCTAATGATGGCTAAACAGAACCTCCATCTCTGGAGGAAGAATGCTTCTACAGACCAACTGCTCAGAGCAGCAACAACAAGGAAGAGGTTGTGCCCAGCTCATGAACTTCCTGGAAACATCTGGCAGATTCTTGTTGGAAACAGACTGCTAAACTGAGTGGACCTTTGGTCTGATCCAGCAGAGTTCTTTCCTATGTTCACATACAACATGCAAGATACTTCAGTACATCAACCTGGTTATCCTTACACAGGACAGTGTTCTTAGACCCCCATTGCAGGTGGTGAGGGAGTTACAGCGGTTTGCTGAAGTTCACCTTAGTAGTTCATGGCCAAAGTGACAATTGAACTGGGGACTTCCCTGATGGCACAACTAAGGCACTGTGCAACACCAGCCCTCGCAGCAGCACAAAGGTGTTGCACCCCACCCTCCACTTGTGGTCCCGTATAGTTAGAAAACAGAATGAGAACCTGGTTGCCTACTTATTTATTATTAAATTTATAAAGTGCCCCAGCCCTGCTACAATAAAAACACTGGCCAGATTAGGATACATTTTAAAAGATAGATGGAGAACACTAGCTCTTTTTAATTGTTCCCATATTACATACTGCTGGCTGATTCGTTGGGGGGGGGGGGGGAGAGGTCAAGACAAGTATGGAAAGCTTGTCAAGCCAAGATGCCAGTCAAGGTGCCAGCCAAGATGAAAACTGTTGCTGTCCTCAACCAAAGGCCTGGTGGAACATCTCTGCCTTGCAGGCCCTGCAGAACTGCATACGGTCTCACAGGGCCCTGGTGGTATTTGGCAGAGAGTTCCACCAAGTTGGGGCCAGGTCCAAAAAGGCCCTAGCCCAGTTTGAGGACAGCTGGATATCCTAAGGGTCAGGGACCACCGGCCTTGATCAGAATGCAACCCAGAGACTGCCTTTGACAATTTATCTGCAGCAGAAGACCTTGCCACCAGAGTGCTCCCTGTATCCTTTCAGTCCGATCACTGTCACTCGAGAGTCCTGCTCGCTTCAGAAGATGGAAATAAGAGTGACCAACAGATGCCAGTAAGGAATGGAATGAGAGCAATAAAGATGAACATGTGAAGCTTAAACTGAGTCAGACCTGTCCAGCTATTCCAGCACTGGCAGAAGCCAGATCCTACCAGCAGGAGCTCTCCAAGGTCTTACACAGAACCCATTAAAAGCCAGTGTTGGATAAGGCCAATGGCCCATCCAGTCCAACACTCTGTATCACACAGTGGCCAAAAATACCAGGTGCCCTCAGGAGGTCCAGCAGTGGGGACAGGACAATAGAAGCCCTCCACTGTTCCCCCCCCCCAAAGCACCAAGAATACAGTGCAACACTTGCCCCAGACTGAGAGTTCCTATCTATACCTTGTGGCTAATAGCCACTGATGGACCTCTAATAGCCACTGATGGACCTCTGCTCCATATGTTTATCTAATTCCCTCTTGAAGCCATCCAATGCTTGTAGCTGCCACCACCTCCTGTGGCAATGAATTCTATGCACTAATCACTCTTTAATCATTCCTAGCCTTGATACCCAAGAGCCATCACTATGAAACTGGAGGAGCCAAGGACTGAATCTGGGACCTTCTGCACGCTCCACTGTGTAGTCTTCACTTTCAGCCACATCAACCTCTTTCACTGCATACCCGTTGTTCAAGGTAAAGGTGTGTCTTCCAAGCTGCACCCTGGCAACCCTGGACCTCAAAATCTATATTTACATTTTATTTTGTAATTGTGGGTCTGCTTACATGCCCCGGATTGTGCTCAGCACCCTGTTTCAACCACGTTTCCCCACCCCTTCCCAAATGACTTGTGCCAAATCTCTCACATGGGAGCTGAACTGAGTCCCTGCATCAGTGGTTTAGTGTGATTACTCCCCCCCCTCCAGAGAAACAGTACTTACAAAAATTGCTTGCCCCTCAAGTTGGCCCTGGTGGAAGGGGAGAAAAATAGAACTTCGTAAGAAAGCCACATATTTAAAGACAAAACATTAATTAAACATGTCATCAGAACTGGCTGGAGATTTCTGGGTGACCCTCAGGAAGATTCTCTCCGGAAGTCTTTAGCAGTGCCATTTTTTGCAGCAGGGGAGAACTGTTCTCTGTTCCTACTGTTGCCCAAGATGGCAGCCAAAAGGAAAAGGGGGGGAGGAAAGAAAGTCACCATTCAATGAAGATGAGACAAGATGTCCATCTGGCAAAAAATACATGGGGAAATCTTTACAAGCTATAAAAACTCGTGTGTTGGAACACAAATCAAGAATCAAACACAAAAATTTGGATGCACCTTTGGTTAATCATTTCCTTGAGGCAAGTCACAGTTGTGATGATTTTAAATATGTAATATTGGGAAAACTTACCTGTAATCCCTATAAGATACTTAACAAGGATTCATTACTTTTACGCAGGGAAGCTTTTTATATTCATAAGCTGAATACTGTCTCCCCCTCAGGACTCAGTGCTTCTTTGGATCTATCATGGTTTTTTTTTGAGTTGTGGTAGTAATAAGTTTGATATTTGTTGGGGCTTATGTCTATACCTTTAAGAAATATATCAGCTTTCGGTATTTATGTAGATACACCCAGTGGTAGTTAAGGCTGAAATCCTTGCTTTGCCCATTAAATCTTTGTATCCTCTGTGATGTAGAATACATTTTTGTAATTCTGTAGGTGAGTGTTCTCTTAGAAATTGTGATGGATTTGGGGATTATGTAGACTTAAAAGTCTTTAAAATCTTCAATAATGTTTTTAATATGCTTGCCCCCATAGATATATTGTGCCTGTTCCTTTCTCTTTGAGAAGCTTGATAAAACAATTGGAAACTCTGTAAGTAAGAATTTTCTTTATTATTACTTTCTTGGTACTTGCCTTTTATACCTTCTATATATTTGTAACCCGATTAATGTTATATTTAAGGGTTGAAAATCCGGTTCGGATGAAGTTTTTTCTATGAAACGAAGACTTACTCCGGAAAGCTTCATTAACCCATTATTTGTGTTCACCTGTAATACTTTTCATGAACCTTATATCTGTGTTCACTTGTAATATTTTTCATGCACTGTACGCTCCAGTTTTTCACTATTTGATATAAATTTATGATTGTTTTTGTTGGTATTGCATTCCATTTTTACATTAGTGCTTTCCATGCAGTTTTTCTTTGGTTCTAAACAAAGGGAAAGGACAGATGGGTTTTTCTTCCAATAGTTCACTCACCCACATCAGTGATGGCAGGGAGGAGCAGCCTTCACCGCTCACTTGCCTACTGCTCTTCCTCTCAGTATAAGTGAGGACTGGGCCCCTCTCTCATTCACTGCCCACAGGGGAAGTGCAGTGGTACCTGTAGGCTATTGCAGCCATCACCAGTTTTTCACCCACTCAAGTAAATGGACAAACAAACCTGATGGTGGAATGAAGAGAAGCCATCACTTGCCCTCCTCCAGCAGAAGGCAAGTGAAGGCTCCATCATCCTGTGAGCCAATTCTGACTTCCTCCTAGAAGCAGGGGGTGAGCAAAGAGAAGTGGGTTCTTAGAGGATTAAAACTAAGAAGCCCAGAGAACTCACTGGCATACAGGAAATTTGAAGACTGCCATTTTTAAGTTCAACCCACAAGGACCAAATCCCACTAAAACACAAAACTGCATTTCAGTTCAAAAATCTTTTGTTCAATCACTTCTGCATATAAAGGCCATTAGAACACACTAATGAGACTTTGCACATGAAGAGCACTGATTAGTACCACATGTCACAGCTGACTGTGAACAACCACCACAGCCTTTCAGTTACTCATACATTTTTTCCACATGCATGCACACTTTTCCTTAATTAAAATGCCATGCTGTAAAGCAACGATGTAAAAACATACCACGTGTGTTCAATTTAGACAGCCAGGGTCCCTCCCCCCAGTTTTTCAAACCCATTATTTTTAAACAGGAAAACGAAGTCGAAGTTCGTACTCCCAGTATGAGTTTTGCAATGTTTCAAAGCCTACTTTTCCTAACAGGGTTCCAGTGTTTTGAACAGCTGAGTGGGCCCCAAAAATGCAACAGACACAGCTTTTCTCAACATGGAGATATACCACACACATGCTGATGGTGCAGCAACTTCAGGCATGGGAGCAGTGCCAGAAAGAGGGCAGCAACATCAACAGACTGTGACTCAAATACCTTTGGTCAAATGACTGGTATATCAAAAGCTCCAACAACTGTCCTGACTCCTGACCTGGATAGCCCAGGCAAGCCCACTCTCATCCAATCTTGGAAGCTAAGCAGGGCCGATCCTGGCAAGTATTTGGATGGGAGACCTCCAAATACCAGGGCCGGGAGGTAGAGGCAGGCTATCAAGCTACTTCTCTGAACGTCCTCCATGTCCCAGTAGGAGTCGCCAGAGGTCACCATAGCTTCCAGGCACATGCACACACACACACACACACACACACACACACACACACACATGTGCAAAAATACCCCCCCAAAAGCTCTAAAAAATGATGTAAAATATCAGATACTTACAGTACTGAGCATGTCCAGACTGAGAGGCACATCATGCGACTGTTGTTTAATTGGCTTATCAGCCGTGACCTCCGAATAGTACACCTTGGGAGAAGATGTTGGTTAAGTCAACTGAGATTATAAGGGCACAAGTGCATTAACACAGCCCAAATGTAAAAGCAGATTACAGCTGTCACTCCTAGAGTTGGAAGGGGCGTTAAAGATCTTGTCCAGCCTTCCACAGAATGCATCAAATCCCAGACAGATGGCGAGCCACCCTCTGCTTGGAGACCTTCAGCGAGTCTACTCTGCCTAGGTCATCGGTTCCATTCTTCAACTCCTCTTAACTTCTAGGAAGTTTCTAACTTCTAACGCAGTAGTGGCAGTGACCAAAATTATCAGCCCACTGGTAAACACATCCATGGGCTGCATACAACACCACCCAAAAGCAGACTTTCCGCCATGCAAACACATTTAGAATGTGTTTACACTAGATCTTAGCCCAGGGGTCCCCAACATGGTGCCATGGCAACCACTGACACCTTTCCTGGTGCCCTGCCAAGTGTTTTTTAAAAGTGGGTGGGGCCAGCAGAGCTTCTGACTGGCCACTGGAGATCTGAGAGATACTGCCAGATGAGTGTTTCTTAGCTAGCTCAGTATGCAGCCTTGTATGTATACGCAAGTACCAGAAAAGTTTCTACTGTCAAGTTTCCTGTTAAACTTAAAGAAATCTTGTGTTCTTCTGCACTGGATCAACCAGGCCTTGAATGCATGTAAAAATCTGACCTTTTACAGAACACCAACATACCTGGCTAGATTTCATCAATATAGTGCTACTTCAAAGAGAGCAGGAACAAAAAGTGAAAACTAAACCTAAAAAACATTAAAATTTCTCAAATGGACAGAAGATGTTACATCAAGTTAAACCCGGAACTGAATCATATTCCATCAACCTGAAAGGTGTCCAAAGCAGTGGGTGGATATGGGTTGTCTTGCTGCCACTTTCAAGAACAGCTAGACAGCTAAAATGGTGGACAGGACATCAAAAATGCATTTAATGCACAAAACGGTGGACAGGACATCAAAAATGCATTTAATGCACAAATGTTAACTCCCTTGTTATTTATTGAATGTTGCTTCTCGAAAAAGGCAAAATATAGTAGGTCTGGATTCCCATCCCTCCAAACATCCAAATGAACATCTATCTCTGAGAGCTTTCATGTTCACCACCGCTAAAGCAGGCCCAGGAGAGTTCCAACAGCTGGAGCACCAAAGACCACAGCTACAGATATGGCAACAGAACAATGACTGAGAAGCAGCCGACCCGCCGTGCTTTTCCTTAGCATTTCAGCTTTTGAAAAGGTAGAATCCCTATGCAGAAGTGGAGGTGGATGCCATACATCAAAAACCACACATTAAGCCCTTCCCAGGGTTTCTTTTTCCTTCTGTTTCATGACGAAAGGCTGCAAGCCTGTGGGCAGCACTTACCTTAATCTAGTTTCATTATTTTTACAGAATCTTTGATTCTGAAAGTGCTTTAGAAATAATTGTTATTATGAAATACACACAGAGATGTGGCTCTTACTCAGAGGCACCAAACTCCACCAAGAACAGGACGCACTTTCCAGGTTCCCTTTTTTACCGCAATGTGCAGAAGCCCTTAAAGGGTCAATTTCCCTGACACTTCACAGGTTAAAAGAAGCTGAGAGACTTCCGGAAGAGACGCGCTCAATGGCGGACGCCTCTCTCTGCTCATGCAGGAGAGGCGATCCATGCCCGGTAGGGTGAAGGGGTTCTGGACAGGTGCCGAACCCCCAGAGACCCAAGTGAAGGGGCTCTGCCTGGGGTGGCACGAGGAGGAGACTCTCTTGATGGTGGCGACCACAAGATTGAGACCCCCCTCATCACCCCCATAGGTTCCCCTGCCGAGGAAGCCTTCGGGCTGCGTAAGCGTGACTGAGAAGCAACAGAAAATGCTTGGCGGAGAAACAATCAACAATCCTGATACGCAATGGTGAAAACTGTGAGTTGCAAAACCTAACAACAAATAAAGCGACGGGGAGGGAAAGGGAGGATCGCGTCCCCCCCCCCTTACCGAAGCAGATGAGACTTTCCCACGGCGCCACTGCAACTACAAAGGCGTTTTGAAAATGCTGGAGGGCTGGATCGCATACACGGAGAAAAAACCTTTCAAAAGACATTAGTGCGACTACGATTGCTTCTTTTACGGCCCTTCTTATCTAAGTGTAAACAAAAGCGAAGCTGTAACAATGACGGGGCAGTCAAAACCCTCCCCTAAACTAGGAAGCGGTCCTCCGAGTTCAAAGGGCGATACCACAGAGATGAGCTCAATGTTTTCAACATTGCTGCGGCCACTAGTGGATCAGATGACTGCTCTCAACACTAAGATGGATTTAATGCAAAATGAACTGAAAGAATCTGGCAAACGTACAGAACAGCTGCAACAGGACCTCTTGGAAGTGAAAGCGACTACCAGTAAGCATGATTCAAGACTACAAAAAATTGAGAAGGAGAAGGCTTTTCAACGTGATAATGTTTTGAAATTGCAGCTGGAACGTTCAAGTTATTTCCTACGACTTCAGAATGTTCCTGAAAAAAAAGGGGAGGATCTTAAAAAGCTAGTGAGTGAAGCTTTGGCACCAGTGACAGGTTTAAAAGCGGAAGAAATAACAAATGACATGGATTTGGTTTACCGGACCTATCCAGAGCTAGTCAAAAAGAAAAACCTGCCAGGTGAAATTATGATAAGATTCTCCAAAAGATCAACAAGGGATGTGGTTTTAAGAGCTACCAACAGAACAACGCTGAAGATCCAGGAGGAAGACATCAAGGTACTAAAGGACATTCCATTTGAAATAAGAAAAAGAAGAAAAGCCTACAGAAGTTTAACTACATGGCTCCAGTCTGAATCAATGATATATAGATGGAATATTCCAGAGGGACTGTGTTTCAGCTACAAAGAAAATAATGTTAAGATTGATTCTGTTGAACAAGCAAAAGCCTTCTTGGAAAAATGCAAGAAAAAGAAAAAAGAGAGAGACTCAGACAATTCGCTAGCGCAGCAGGAAAGTATATATGGCTTGGATAGTTCAGAAAGTGAAGAAGACAACTCGGACTCGGAAAAAGGAGCTGCGGCTCCAAAACCTATGGAAGAGACTAAAAAGATAAGAAGAGAACGAAAGAAGAAATAAACTTTATATTTGTTGTCAAAAGTTGAGCACTAAGTATATGTTAATGGGAAATAAGCGTGCTCCAAAGTTATGTGTACCAGCAAATCAGCTTTTAGAAGCAGTAGTATATGTAACTAGTTAAACCAAGAATTTTTTGTTTCTCAAATTTATTAATCTGCTAAAAATGATTATTTTACTCAGCATTTTCTGTATAAGGTAATTTAGCTTAGAATTTAGCTGCGTAGTTATAGAAATAGTTGAAAAATTAATAAAAAAAAAAAAGAAGAAGCTGAGAGATCTCCAGGCCCAACCTGTGAACCCTGTCACGGTCATATGCTACTTGCTTCTCACGTTTGCTGCTCCAGGTTAACACGACGTGGAAGGAGCGTCAGCTTTCACACACACACACACACACACACTCCTGAGAGGTGCAGAAGACCAGGTGGCCACGTGTTCTTCTGCAATGGACCAAATACTTCCTTCCCTAGACTGTTTCCATTTTCCATTTAGGGGAGACAATGCATAGGAGGCAAGCTGAAGTCCCAATCCAGAGTAGCAGCAGCACGAACAGGAAAGAGAGAACACATCAGTATCACATGATTGTGATGGAGTTCACAGACTGGGTCCTGATTCCCACACTGTGATCTCCATCTTGGTGGTGCCCTTAGATGGTGGTGTATTCAGATACTCAACTATCCTGCCAAATCTGCTTGGGGTTGCTTCCCTCTTCCTTAAGAACGGAAGACGAGATCTGCTGGATCAAACAAGAGGTTCACCTAGCCCAGCATCTTGCTTCCCTCAAGCAGGGCATGGATGCTTCCCCTGCTATCACCTGCTGGCAAATAGTGTGCGGAGATATCTTCTCTTTATTAAAGTCATGTCCTCCTCCTCCCTTAAGTCCTCAAATAAGCTACACATTATCATACAAAGGATCAGAGCCCCCAACAGTGTGCCAACTGAATTATAACCAGCGAAATATTTTATGGAACATTAGTTTGTTTAAAAAAAAATTGGATGAAAACACTAGTTACCTTTTTAACTTAAAAGACCCAACCACTGTTTTCAAATGTCAGGACATCAGCAAAATTACATCGTATATACAAGAAAAATTACGAAGTCAGTCAAAAATGCACATTTCCTTCTACAGTTTAAGTGCATGCCTATTTAAGCTTCACCTGCAGTCTGTCATTTACTTCTAGCCAACGCTCAGCAGGGTATTTTTTATCATTTACTGGAATGTATTTAGGGCTGACAGGTTAACTGTGCAATCCTATTCAGAGTTAACTGTGCGATCCTGTTCAGAGTTACTCCGGTCTAAGCCCATTGGGGGAAAAGGATTTCGACTGGAGTAACTCTGCAGAGGATGGCAGTTTAATTTAGGAAGGATGCTGTACTGTTTTTTGGATTTACAAAAGGTGTGGGATTTATCTCCAGGATACTTCTAACCCAGATTTAAACAAAAAAAATACTCACAGTGTACCCCGAGATAATACTTGCGTGCTGCCGAGGCATTCTCCATTGTATGTTGAACGCTGTGCAATTTACTGAGTCCAGTATTATATCCAGAGGAGGCCCCAACCTATCTGTCTCAAAGAAAAAAAGATGACACATAAGAAACAGTGGGAAATAAAAATATCTTCTTATAGCCAGACCAAAGTGCATACTGATACAAGCTGTCAATAGGTTCTCTTCTTATGAACACTTTTGCTGCCTGAAAGAGAATTATTTCAGCAGTTGTCGTTCCAAATCCTATCCTCTTTCTCTTACAGGTGCAATAAACAACTTCCCAAACTGAGTTTTCATTTTCAGATTAGCCCCACCTGGTACACAAGACACAACAAACGAATTGACAGTGAGAGACGCTAGTCTGACAAAGAGGCTGGAACTATGAATCTAGAACTACAGCCTATGGCAGGGGTGGCCAAACTGCGGCTCGGGAGCCACATGTGGCTCTTTCACACATGTTGTGCCGCTCCCGGCAGGGTGGCTGGGGAAGTGAAGGGGAGGCAGTCTTCCCTTCCCCATCCAGTGTTCCTCTCCCTGGTTAGGCTAGAGGTGTGTGGGGGAGCAGAGAAAGAAAACAACTTTAAATGCATTCTCAAAGCCCCCACCCCCCTGGCCAGCTTGGAGAAAGCATTTGTCTCTTTAAATATCATTATCTGTTTTTACCCCTTTTGCTTTTATTTCCGGCAGTCTTATTTAATGTTAATGTTAATAAAAAGCAAATTTGCATACTTTCCAATTAAAACGTGTGTAATATTTGTTCATGTCTTGTGGCGCTCAGACATCTGGTGTTACTTCTATGCAGTGTTCCCTCTAAGCTGAGTTAGTGTGAGCTAGCTCACAGTTTTTTAGCCTCCGGCTCACAGATTTTTGTCTTAGCTCAGGAAAGACAGCGCCGGAGCAAACTAATTTATGCAGTGGCCCAATTGCTCGCTCACAACTTTAATGCCAGTAGCTTACAAAGTAGAATTTTTGCCTACAAAACTCCACAGCTTTAGTGGGGGCATTGCTTCTATGTGGCTCTTACGTTAAGCAAGTTTTACCACCCCTGGCATATGGGGTCTATCTTTCCCAAAGACAATGAAATAATTGCTTCGGACAGAACTGGGCATATTCCAGAGAGTTTTCTGAACAAGCATAAAAGAGATTCAAAATGAGTGTATATAATCTGGAATCTCTTTGAACTACAGTATTCACTCATCAGATTATGTATACTTTTAGTATCTTGCCGTACTGGGTATTTCCCACACTGATTTTGTATTTTAGTTGCAGGAGATTATTGTATTTTCCCCCCTTCTGGTCCTGTCTGTACAGAGGACCAGCTACTCCTTTCTGGGGTTGTGCATCTAATTCATTGCCTTGGCGGCTTACCTGTGATCTCTTATTATTTTATCACAGGGTACCTTTGTTGTCGAAGCTAATAGTCCTTCTCAGTTAATTGCTGGTTATCCTTGGCAAGGTCATCAAAGAAATAATAAAAGTAAACAGAGAGAATGGAACAACTTGAGAAGAGCATATTTTATACACAATGAATGAAGAAGTAATGGAGCTTGACCGCCATCTTCCGTCTACAAGGAAACCCAAAGCCATTCATACCAAGGTACTGTTAATTCCACCTGTACAATTATTTTTCTTGTATATCTGTCTTACTCATACATTACTACTCCAATAAAATGTTTCATGAACATATGCATCGTCAGTCAACTGTGGCAGATCCGCAGTCTCAAAAGGAAGCTGGTGGTGGAAAGCTCAGCCAAGTCACTGCTGACTTACAGTGACACTGTAAAGTTTTCAAGGCAAGAGATGTTCATAGGTGGTTTGTCATCACCTAACTCTGCATAGCAACTCTAAACTTCCTTGGTGGTCTCTCATCCAAATACTTACCCGGGCCAACCCTGCTTAGCTTCTAAAATCTGACAAGATTGGACTAGCCTGGGCCATCCAGGTCAGGGCCAAAAGAAGGCTAGTGGAATATTGTTTTGAAATATTTTCATATATTCCAGAGCTACTTTTCAGTACTCTAAGGATAATGCAAAGGTTAAGAAGATAAAATGGCAGTGTCACCATTCGGGAAGGGTGTGGTCAGAGATTCTAACATTATTCAGTTTCCTGGGCTCATACTACATGAACATACGAAGGTACCTAATACAACGAAGGCAATTGGTGTATCAAGGTCAATGCTGCTAACAGTGGCTCTCCAAAATCTCAGGCAAAGGTTTCTCACACCACCTCTGACCTGATCCTTTTACCTGGAGAAGACAGAGATTGAAAGAGAAACATTCCAAATGCCAAGCTGATGCTGAACAAGAGTCCTGTCATTCAATTTGCCTCACCTCAAGTGATCATATCTGAGAATGTGGAACAGAATGGCCCTACGATTATTTATTTATTAAATTTATATCCCGCCCTTCCCAAATGGGCTCAATGCGGGTAGCAACAAAGTGCATAAACAAATAATTAACAACAAAATGCATAAACTATTAAAACCAATAATATAATTAATTCTTAAAATAGCTAAAACCCTTACACAAAAGATGGCATATTAAGTGTAGCAGTTCAGACCCCCACCCCCCCAATAAGCCAGATTGCTGGTACTGGAACTGTACCAGGTTCATATAGTGCCAAACTCCACACAGGGCAAATAGTCAGGACAACTTCTATGCAGGGAGGCCAACTAATTGAGTGTCCACTGCCTCAACTAAAAGGCTGGTGGGAACAGCTCCATTTTACAGGCCCTGCAGAACTGTAATAGGTCCCTCAAGGCTCTGATCTCAAGTGGGAGCATGTTCCACCAGGTAGGGGCCAGGACAGAGAAAGCCCCAGCCCTAGTTGAAGCTAAGTGGACATCCTTTGGGCCAGGGACAACCAGAAGATATTGATCAGTGGAGTGCAAAGCTCTCTGGGAGGTATATGTGGAGAGGTGGTCCCTTAGATATGCAGGTCCCAGGCACTCTTAGATATGCACCCTTAGATATGCAGGTCCCAGACTTTAAAAATGGGGAAAGGCCCAATTTGCCTCACCTCAACTATTCACATCTGTGAACGTGCAGTAGAAAGGCTCTATATTGGGGAAAAGCCCAATTCGCCTCACCTCAACTAACCACATCTGAGAAAGTATAGTGGAAAGGTCCTACATGCAGCTTTATTATTTTTGCTTCACCTTTGACGGATCTGAGCCCTCTAGCTAGAAATAGCATCTCTAGGGTTCAGTCCTGATGAGGTCTTCAAGGAAAGTGTCCTCTTCAGAAACTGTCCTACCTTCTTTTCTGCAGGAGGAAGCCAGAAGGACCACAGCTGCAACAACCAACGAACAAAGAAAATATCTGACAAAGAGAACAGGAACCATGTTGCCCATTTAGTGGAGGAAATTCCCCACTAATCTTGACTGGATGACCTTGGCTGAGTGCAATGGCTGCTTCAAAACTAAATCTCTCACATGTGTGGCTGGCAGAATCACAAAGAAGAGATGTTGTGGATGGAAAATGATACTAATTAGCCAGACAGTTCAAATCAAGGTGTGTAATTAGGCCTCTGGGGCTGTGGCAGCTCAGAGGTTAAGACACTGAACTGCAGACCGGAAGGCTGGCAGTTCAAAACCGAAGTGCCATGTGATGGAGTGAGCTCCCGTCTCTGGTCCCAGCTCCTGCCAACCTTGCAGTTCAAAAGCAAGAAATTGCGAGTAGATAAATAGGTACCACTTCAGTGGGAAGGTAATAGCGTTCTGTGTGCCTTGGCATCTAGTCATGCTGGTCACAAGACCACGGTGATGTCTTTGGACAGCACTGGCTCTTTGGCTTGGAAACCGAGATGAGCACCATGCCCTAGAGTTGGATTTGACTAGCTTTCGAGGAAGGGAAACCTTTACCTTTTTAAATTAGGCCTCCAGTCCTAGTAAGTTATAAAAAGCCATGTTGGTAAAATCCTCCCAGCAGGTCCTAGACTCAGCCAAGCAGCCATTTTCTTTAGTCCTGTCTCTTCACCAGTCTCCCTAGCACTAGTTCTCTCACCCTCCATGGCGTCCAGCAATAAATTATCAAATCAGGCCAGCAAATCAGGTGGAAGAGACTAGAAGCAACAAAGAACTGGTTTCAAAAGCCTTTTCAAATACCTACATTTTCTCTCTCTGCCATAAAAGGTGTACTGGGAAGAAGCAAGTTCAAACTGCTGCTCGGTAATGAAACTCACAGTGCAGTCCTAACAACACTTTCCTGGAATAAGCCTAACTGAATATACCAGGGTAGGATTCTGAATAAACTTGCTTTGGATTCCACTCTCTGTGGCTGACCATGACCCATCTATCTTTCTTAGCCTATCTTACCCTCAAAGGGCCACTGTGAGGATAAAATGGAGGATGGCGGAATCATGTATGCCAACCCGACCTCCATAGAGGAATGGCAAGATAAAAAATTATTAAATAAATTATTGTGATAAGGAGATAATACATAAGAACAGATGGACATCCCCAGAAAGGCATTCCATAATGACAAAGCTGGTCAAATTCTGTCTTGTGCTCCAACCTGTTGCCTATCTAATGGCAACCAACTAAAAACAGATGATTATCGGAGTTTCTAGGTATTTAGATACGGGACAAAGCAGTCCTCAATATTTCTTGGTCCCAGACCATTTAGGGCTTTAAAGGTCAAGACCATTTAAGGTCCAGAAACAGACAGACATCCAGTGGAGATGGTGCAATTTCTAATTTTATGCAATATTAGCCAGATTCCAGACACATCTGGAGCTCCTGAAGTTTCTGGGCATTCTTGGAGTATTCATAGTAAAAATTTTAATGATAAGACCCAATTCTGTTTCAAAATGTTACTCCTGAAGAACAGGAACCATAAAGAACAGTATAAGAACTGAAGGGGAAGATGAAAATCACCCTCAGTCACCTTCCACTGGCCGAAGTGCTGCGTGCATGCGTGCGTGCATGTGTGTGTGTGTCATCATTAAGTTACAGTTGATTTATGCAAACCTGTAGGGTTTTCCAGGCAAGAGATAATTAGAGGTGATTTGACTTTGCCTGCCTCTGCATAACAACTCTAGACTTCCTTGGTGGTCTCCCATCCAAGTTCTGTCCTGGCTTGACGCTGCTTAGCATGCAAGACCTGACGAGACTGGGCTAGCCTGGGCTATGCAGGTCAAGAGATGAAGAGCCTCACAGTGGCACAAAGCAACCTTTAGACCCAACCTATTGAGATGGATTAACCCTACCACAGTCCTTTTTTTGTATCGTTCTTATACTGAATGCCTTTTGAAAACGTTATAAAGAGTTTTAATAGTTGTTTTATGAAAATGACTTCATTGGCTGAAACAATAAAATTATACTTGATTTGATATAAACTAAGCAAAAGAAATCCTTCCAGGGTACTTGAACCCAACAACGCATTCAATAAAGAGCTTCCAGTAAGAACCAAGAACTGGCAAAAATACCTTTTTCTTTATATCCCAACTTCTCTTATCTGCCAGCTAATGATATCACTGACCTTATCTGTTGAAACGGTGGTGGAAAAGCCACAAAAATAGGGCTTTTCAACTAGTTTGAACAAAAATGCCAGGTGAAATGAAGTTATCATAAAGGTCACTATAGCAAACGTTTGCTCTTGTCATTTCCACAAACATTGGTTCAGCAGCTAAACACAAAACTTAACACCATACAAATACTCATCGGTATTGATCAGCAACAACACGTTCGGAGATAAGAGAAAACAAGTGTAGAGAGATGACATTTGAGATTTTAAATAATTTACTTGATTGTTTTCAACTATGGAATCGCCTGGGGGGGTATTAAAGTAGCTGGTGTCAGAGGCACAACCAGAATCTTCTGTGACTGTAGCTCCAAGGTACCGCACCTGCTTTACAGCAGAAGACCCAAGGTTCGCTGCCTGGCATCTCCCCCTAAAAGATCTCACACAGAAGGTATTAGGAAAGAGCTTTCTCTGCTTCAGACTTTGAAGAGCTGCTCTTAGTCAGAGTAGAACTGGATGGAACAGGCAATCCCATACCTTGTTTCAAGCTCATAATATCTATTGCACGTAACAGAGTATACAGTTTGAGGCAGAGGTCCTCAACCTGTGTAACCATCAGACATGAGTTATGGGTTCCCCTCTGTTCCCACATGCATGGTGTCTGATTTGGATGAGGACCACGGTGGGCCTACTGAAGGGGCTCAAGACTTCCCCCCTTTGCCTTTCCCCTCAACATCTAACAGTCAGAGAGGGGACTACTTGGAGAGACCCATGTGTTTTTGGGTTATCTATATGTTCCCCCCTTGGCCAAATAGTTCCCCCCCTGGGCCATTTTAGGTTGACGAAATGGTGCGCAGGGGAGACTGAAGAGCCTCCTCCTTGTGCACCACACCCCTGATTTAAATCAGTCACCACACATGTGGGAATTGAGGAGGACCTACCACTCACATCTGACTTTTACACAAAGTGGGGACCACAGACCCTACCTGTGTACTCCATAATGTATGAAGCAGTTTTTACATCCCATCTTTCTTCCATGGAACTCCAGGTTACATCAATAGGCATGGACCAAGACCAGACCTGCCTAGTTTCTGGAAGGCTGCTGTACTTTCATACTAAGCCCATACTTTCACATCATGTACTTTCAAGCTAAGCCCATGCAAACTTATTAGAAGTTTTTCAAACTCATTCATTAGCTCTTGGGAGGAGGAATTCCTTTTAAGGGGCCTAAATGACTGGCCAACATGGCACATTCCTGGCAGTTGTTGGGTTTGGTGGGAAACTCTCCTTGGAATCTGGAAAATCCATTTGGAAAGCAGCTTTCTAAAGTTATGTCAGAGGGAAGGTAGCACAGTATAGCCTGATTTCATCAGATCTCAGAAACTAAGCAGGGTTGGTACTTGAATGGGAGTCCACCAAGGAAGACTCCACAGGAGAATGCAATGGCCAACCACCTCTGCTTCTTACTTGACGTGAAAGACCCATGATGGGGTCGCCATAAGTTGGCTGTGACTTAATGGGACTTACAGATGTAAAGCTATGTCCCCAATGTGGCATCACTGCCAACAAAGAACCAGCTTTTGGTAACTTCCTTGAGGCTGTACTATTTCAAATCCTAGCGTTATTTCAAATAAGCTGGGAAATAAATTCCAAATGAAAAGTTTACGCAGAATGGTAACTATGCAGGCACAGGTACTGAGAAATAAAGTAGGCTTGCTATTGCTTTGTTTATAACACCCTCTAGAGCTACAGCTCTTGACATGGCATGACACAGGAGGAATAATAATAGAACACTGAGTAGCCATTAAGGTAGGATTGGAACAGCATAGGCGTATGTGGACACTGCACAGGCTATTTTCCAAAGGTGGGTTGTACCTGCAGCCACACTGTTCCCAACCTCAGCTCATGCTGGATGCTCACAAAAGAGGATGATAGCAGGATAGCATGGAGAAAGGGGCAACTGTCACAAAAAGGAAGAGAAAATATTGGCTGGAAGGTTTACTACATTCTTTCTCCATCCAATCACAGCTTATGGCGACTCCACAGGGTTTTCAAGGCAAGATACATACAGAGGTGTTTTGCTATTGCCTGCCTTAGCATCATGACCCTAGACTTACTTGGTGGTCTTCCTATTGGAACTTGGTGCTGGGGGTAGCAATAGCAGGAGGGCCTCTCATGTCCTGGCCCCACTGATGGATCTCCTGATGGCACCTGGTATTTTTGGCCACTGTGTGACAGAGTGTTGGGACTGGCTGGGCCACTGGCCGGATCCAACATTGGCTTCTCTTATGCTATTATGTTATATTCATAATTGCTGATGCTATCTTTCTAAACACTCTAGCAAGGGGGAGGATAAAAGGAACTCCTGGGATGAAGGACAATCAGGGCCTACACCAATCACTGTACAGTCCAGCACAACAGACTTTTAAATGTAGATTCACACTGGTTCCAAATGAAATGAAGTCCAGCATTGGCCTAGTAAAGATTGCAGAAGCGGATCACTGATGTTTTTCATTTATTAAAGCAAACATCCATAGGTGAGCACTTGCACATAATCATAATCCAATACAACAATGACCTGTGCACCTGCCCTCCGGCAATCACACCCAAATGCTCAGATTAGCCACAATTCTAGAATAATAATTCCAGAGGGGCATCTGTGCTAGTTTCTTGCTGCAAAAATAAACAGGAGTCTTAGTGTCTTAATGACATTCCATGTGCGGTCCTAGCAGTTATTCTAGAAAATCTAGCTTAGTGGTATGAAAGGGGAGTAAAGATTTTGCTGTAGACCTCATGGGCATACTTGCAGCATGCAGGTAAATGACCAAAACTTATCTTGCCTGCTTAGTAAACCTGGATACACCAGCTGTGGTGAGAATCCTTACAGGGGGCACAGAATCACAGAATCTGATCATGAAGGGTTGGCAAAGCCACAGTAAGCATGGCTGCAATCCTAAAGACAATTTCATGGGAGTAAGCCCCACTGGATAAAACGGAACTTAGTTTTCAGTAGACTTAATTAGGCTTACTTCCTGTGTCAATCATTCCTAATCAAACTTCCTAATCAATCATTTTTTTCATGCATTTCCTCTGGTAACTGTACACTGAAAAAGAATATGCTTTGAAACAGGACTACTCATGAGAATCATCACACAATCTACCAGGCGGGGCCTGCAGATCTCCCAGTAGTACAACTAATCTCCAGATGACAGACATCAGTTCACCTGGAGAAAATGGCATTGGGCTCCATGGCACTGTACCCTGCTGAGGTACCTCCCCTCCCGAAACCCTGCCCTCCCCAAGCTCCACCCCCAAAATCTCCAGGTGTTTCCCAACCCAGAGCTGGCAACCCTAGATATTACACAGTCCCCGAATTCTTACTCCTTAGGCTTTGCGTATGACCAAGTTGGTTCATTTCCCAATCTGGCACTAATAATAATAATAATAATAATAATAACAACAACAACAGGAACAGCAACAACCCTTTTATTTCATTTCACCTCTTCCTGACACAAACTCTGCTTTTAAGTTTTCCTATTATTCTACAGTAGAATTTTCATCATGATTTTCTGAGGCAAGACAAACTTAGACACAATGCGCTCTCGCCCGCCAATTTTTCCCCAAGCAAGGCCTGTCTCAGTGGAATTATGAGGCATTTGCTTTTTAAAAAGTGCCTTATTTCCTTAAAAACTCTAAAGTTCTCCAACTATCATTTCAGCCAATAGCACCTTAGAGACTAACAAAATATGTGGCAGGGTATGAGTTTTGGTGAGTCACTGCTCACTTCTTCAGTGTATTGAAAAAGTGAGCAGTGACTCACAAAAGCTCATACCCTGCCACATATTTCATTAACGAGCTACTGGATTCTTACTCTTTTCTATTGCTACAGACAGACAAACACAGCTACACATCTTGGTCGATATCAGCCAAAATAGCCCCATTTTTCAGAGACCTGTTGCTGGAAAACACATCCCCCAAATATCCCAATTCCTCCTCCACATGAAAACTGCTGGGTGACCTTGGGCTAGTCACAGTTCTCTCAGAACTCTCTCAGCCCCATCTACCTCACAAGGTGACTATTGTGGGGAGAGGAAGGGAAGAAGATTGTAAGCCGCTCTGAGACTCCTTAAGGTAGAGAAAAGTAGTATACAAATCAGCTCTTCTTCTTCTTCAGAAACACCCAAACCTAACTGAAACAACTTTCACTGTTTCAACAGCTCACTGTGATTTACTTGCTGTGAGCGAGGCTAAAGAAACAGGCCTGATGAGATGGTAAGGCAACACAAAAAAGGGGTCAGGAAATCCAAAACGGAAAAAAAGTCACATCTCATTCTTTTTTTCTGAAGTGTGTAATTACCACAGCTCAGTTGCAAAAAATAAGAAGCCAAAAAATCTTCCAAATGCAGCCACTGCAAAGTAAGGTGATGGCACTGAGACAATTGTACTCTCTGACTTAAAAGAGGGCCATATAGTTCCATTCCTAGGTTAGCTTGAAAATGTGGAACATGAAAATAGGCAGTACATTCTTTAACCTTCCACATCGCTGCCAAGTCTGGCAATTATACTGCTATATTTGACAGACTGTTTAATGGAAATCTTCAAGTGTTCATGAGGCAATGTGGCAACAATTCCAAGTGCCATTTAGAAAGCTTCTAAACTTAAGGGTACAAGACAAGCTGAACAGAAGTACCTCAGGACTCAAAATCCAATGGCTAATTTAAAAACTGTCTCAAATCTATAAAATAACATCTTAGCATTGTGCTAATCTTGCATCATACATGTGTCTTCTAAGGACTATTTTTACAGACGTGAGATTTATTGAGCCCATTTAATTTTAAGGGAGGCACGCATTTGGTCGTTAATCTGTATGTTTCTTGTATATGGCTAGCTCCCAATATAAACACTCATAAAGGACCATAAATAAGTTATAATAAATATATAAATAATAATACATTATAGTTCATAATGATTGGGTTCCATTCAGCTTCATGTTGCTTTATTAATTACCATGGTTTTTCCAGGATACTTTGAAGAAACTAAGAAGTTTGCTCCTATTTATTTTTGAACTGGATCAAGAATCTGACACCTCCTTACAAAATACAATAATGAATTACTCCTGAGGAAGACTACTGTGGAAATGAGTTTAAACCGGGTGCTCATTGTGATATTGTAATTTTGTAATATTGTAAAGTTAAGTAGGTTGAACAAATTGCTATTTTGGAAAAGTAATATAATTTTTATCAAATGTCATTTGTGTCACAGTGTTATCTGTGTGGTTTTCTTGTCTAATACCTGTGACCCCCGCTTTTTAGCTTGTAACAATTCCAACTGCCATTTAGAAAGCTTCTAAATTTAAGGGTACAAGACAACCTGAAGAGAAGTACCTCAGGACTCAAAATCCAAAGGCTAATTTAAAAACTGTCTCAGATCTATAAAATAACATCTCAGCATTGTGCTAATCTCGCATCATGCATGTGCCTTCTAAGGACTATTTTTACAGATGTGAGATTTATTGAGCCCATTTAATTTTAAGGAAGGCACGCATTTGGTCGTTAATCTGTATGTTTCTTGTATATGCACTGGACATTAATGGTAAATGTGCTGATTTGGTATCTAAATGATAAAGATGTGATGGGCCAGAGCCAAAAAATAGGCTTTAACAAAGTTTAGTTTTAGCTGAATTATAGTCTATGGGTAGCAAAGACCTGCGGAAACGTTCTGCAGAAACACTGGTTTTATATCTGCTTGTGCATTCAGATATATCCCATCCGAATATATATCTGAAAAATACCTTACTGGTTTTTCCCAAATATATGCCAGTCTTCAGATGGTATCCAGGATTTTCTAGGATACCGGAAATGGATCCCAGAAAAGGCCTGCAAATATTCAGGATTAACTGGAAATATCGGGTGACAGTGTTTTAAGGCTCCATGGACTGTTTTTTTCTTTATTTTTCTGGTGTGTCTGGGGCACCTTGTTCAGAGGCCCATAGAACCGGACCTCTTCATCCAATTCAGTTGAAATTTGGGAGTTATTTGAAAAACAGGCATCAGCAGCTCTGCTGCAAGTCTGGCGCAATTTGCTCAAAAAACAGCCCCTCCAGAAAGACTCCCCATACGGGACAATGGAGTTGAATAATATCAGGATCCTGGGGGGTGGGGGCTGGATCTGAATATCAAACCAGTATTTTGAACCTGGAAAACTGGAAATTCCAATATTTTCTGGCTCCCTGAAATCCAAATCTGAAAACCACCAATTTTTTTTCCAAGCTGTTCTAAGGGGGAAAAAAACACATAAAATATGGTCAACACCCTTAACATCAATGTATACTCAACAAGAATTTCTGATTGGCCTTGAGTTCTCTATTGTTTTGTCTGAACAAAAACCAAGGACTTCAGCTATGAATGATTCAATTTTTTGCAAATGAGGGGCAAAACTAGAAGAGAGGGATAATGCATGAAGCTTTTCCCACTACCCCAGTGTGATCCAAACACCTCCTTTGTTAGGTACCAATGACAGTAGACAGCTGATGGAGGAATAATGGGAAAACAGCTATAGGGAAAACACTGCAAAAACATTTATGTGTCAAACAACCTGCAGTTCAGAACAATATTCACTGTTTTAAAAAGTGAAGGGGGGTTCTTCTCACAATTTATGATCAGCTAGTGCAATCCAAACAGAGAGATCAGTCATCCCTAATTTCGAACAGCAGAGCTAACCCCTCCTCCCACACTCAGGAATCTTCTGCTAGTTTCTGAATGTTTTGCTTCATTTCTGTTTTTACATTTTATTCAGATCAGCACTTTGAAGTATGAGCAGACATCCACTCCAGGGCAGAAACTTGGGTTTATCTGGATTTTTAAAAAAGGATAAGCTCACAGCTGTTTGGATATGTCCTGGAAGCAAGCATAATGCACACCATGTGTCTTGCATATCATTCATTGCCTTTGAACAGAAATACACAGGACACAGGCATTTTACAGATTATCTGGATAAAACCAACAGTACACCCTATCAGAAGTGCTTATGGGCTTGAGAAGAATTCACACACTGAAGGCTTGAGTGAGCAGTATCATAAAGCAATAGATTTAAGTGACTCAAAATCACTCTCCAGGATTTCAGAAACTCCGTCTCACTGTTAAATATTGTGGTTAGTTTGACAGTCTTGGCACAATTCAACACAAATCTAAACAAGATTAAACCCACTGAGTTCAATAGCCTTAAAGCTATATGGATTTGTCACATATTGCAGCCCTTGAGTGTCACCCATCAAAGAGTCATTCACTGGTGAGCCTTCCCAGGGGAAGTGTTGTTTTAATTATTTGGCACAGACTTATTGGCAGTGCAATGCTAAATAGACTTACACCCTTCTAATCCATTGAATCTAATGGATGGACTTAGAAGGTGCAACTCTGTTTAGAACTGCACTTAGTAACCACTTTTCTTAGGGGCAGGGCCACAACTCTGTCAGAGTGCATGCTTTGTATCCCTGGAATTTCCAGTTAAAGGACCTCAGGTAAATAATATTGGAAAAGACCTCTCTCAGACAGAGAGACTGAAGAGCTGCTTCCCACAATGGACAATGCTGATCTAAGATGTATTGCTTCTGTATCAGGCAACTTCAGATACTTCCTACATTCATGACTACATAACGACTATAAGTATCTGCATTAGTAACTATTGCTGCACTGAATATAGCTAAGGATTGGCTGCATTCCTATCTGGCAAAAATTCCTTGTTACTTAAGTGTTGGTAGAGGATTTTGTTAAATCAAAGTGTCACTGTTTTCTGGAGTCAAAATGGCATCCAGCTCTATTTATTAGTCGCTCGATTTTTAATGCCTGCTCAGCTTGCCAACTGGACAGAAACAATCTCCCCTTGGCTTGTTCCCATCCCTGTAGCACCAAACTGATGCCCAGAAATCAGCAGGTGCAGTTTTTCATGACACAGAACGAAACATTACCATCAACTTCTTCCTGCAGACTACACAGCTGTTCAAAGGATAGCTATGGCAATAAGATTCCAAAGTTGGCAATGCTCATGCCTAGCGACTCAAACTATACAACCGTACATGTACTAAAATATCAACATTTAATGGCTTGAAATTGATTGTCCTTGGTCTTTTGTCACACGCGTTAAGCTTGCAGAAATATCGCCATTATTCTCATGTCCTTTGTGAGTTACTGACAATACAGGAGGTATACCTTTTAACAGCACTGCAGGTGTGTTTTTGATGACAACTGAAAGCCAGCTTGGTTTTATCCTAAAATACTTGGAACTAATGGGTTGGGCACATCCTCATCTCTTGCACTGAAAACAAAATATCGAATCTTTAAGCGCACATTACACTGTCTTGAGAAAACATACAATAATCTATACAGCTCTCACTGTGGCTTGTACACATTAGATAGCAGGAGACTTCTCACAAATAGGTGATAGCAATTTCAAGCTCCTTTTCTTTCTTTTTTTAAAAAAAAGCATAAGGTATAATTAGAATGTGGAATTCAATTCAAAACTGCGTCTCTTCCTGAGAAATGTATGTATTTCAGGTGTGCAGAGTTTGCCTGTCTTAGGTGAGACTGTTTTTCCAACATCTTTTTTCCCTGCAACAATGACTCTTCTTTGCAGTATATTGGCTAGATATATAACAACTAAGGTGTATAAAAACAACCAAGGTGTATAAAAATCAATGAATTTTGACTTCAAAAGGAGAGATTTAGTAGGCCTATGGTTTACTCTCCTCACAGAAATCAATAAGGCACAATAGATACCCTTACTTTCCACCTCATGGAAAAACATTATTCTGCTTGGTAGCTACAATCCCAGCTTCTGGGGACTTCTAGATATTTATAGTAAACCCTTCTAAATCCACTGAAATCAATGGGCTCAGAAGGATGTAACTATGTTTAGGTCTGCACTTTTAGCTGCCAAATAAGGAATCATTAATGATGAAGGGTTGCCAGCCCCCATGTCCAGGCGGGACATCCCCCGCTTTGGGGGGCTTCTCTCAGCCAGCCGCCAGCCAGCTGGCCGGTGAGGGAAACCCCACCCTAAACAGTGATGTTGCCAACACAATGATGTAATATGGAAGTAATGTCATCATGCTGGGGATGTCACATGGGGTCGCTCAGGTCTGAGGGCAAAACTCTATGGTTTATGGGCAATTTTACTGTTGTGTCCACTGACCGCCACTAGGCGCCAGTGCAAGGAGCCCAGAGCTTGGCTCCTAGAACAATAGGAGCCAAGGATCCAGGAGTCCCGCTAATCCTCCAATAAGACCCAGGCGGGAAATTCAAACCCCCCAATAGGATCATAGGTGGGACCTGGGGTGTATCCTGGGTGTGTATATATGTTGGCCCTATGGCCAGTTAATGCATGCTTGTTCTCTCTAAATAAACTTGAGCTAATCACTACGCCAACTTCGTCCTCGTCAATGCTGCCGAGAACTCAGAACTTTTCATTTACCATAGAGTATTTATAATGGTGTTCCATGAGATCCTTCTGGAAGTCATAACTTTCTGGTATGATTTCTTAATGGTTTAATATTTCATACATATTATTGGAAACAATGATTCTATAATTACTTCAAAACGTAAGAATTGAGCCCAGTAGTTCATCTTTTAAAGCATTACATTATTCTCAAGTACATTTAAAAGTCAAAGAATCATACATGGTTTCAGCCTTTAATAACTTTGTTAATGGTTTACACCTTTAAGAATGAGATGTTCAACATGCAGCTGCATGGAATTAATTAGAATAGTTCTCTTTATAGACTAGTTCCAGCTTGGTGTACAGAGCATTTTGCCAGCCAAATTTAAAATTTAGAAGGCTTTCAGCCAGCTAGAAAACAAGGGCTGGTTTGCTCTTAATATAAATTTTAATACAGTGTTAATAAAGAGCTTTTAAGCAAGCAAAATCAAGGAGGCCTTTTGCATCTATTAGAGAAGACAAGACTGGCTTGCTCCTAATTTAAACACTCTTAATGCAAGTTGAGGTAAATTTGAAAAAAATATCAAATAACATTCCATTCCATTCAGCTGTATGTTGTTTTTCTTTGTAAATAACCATTTTTCCCCAGGATAACAATTTGAAGAAATTATACTCTTGAGGCTTGTAGAGAACAGTGTGCCGGCCCAATTCAGAAGGCTTTTGCATCTGTGTAGTAAAGGAGTTAAGGTCTGACTTGCTCCCAACATATTTCTGAGCTATATCAGAGGTTGATACCTTCGAAGCAAATAGGATTACTCCTGAGGAAGAACTGGGACAAAATCTGGGTGTTCACTGAGAGATGGATTTTTCCTTGCAATATTATAAAGAATTAAACAATAACAATGTTACGGAATGTTTTAACATGCAAAGATTTACTAAATGTTTCAGCCATCACATCACAGTGTCTGTTTTTTTGGTTATATTTTCTGAGAGAACTTGTGACTGACCCAAGGTCACATCACCAGCTTGTATGTGGAAGAGTAGGGACTCAAACCCGGTTCTCCCAGATTAGAGTCTGTGCTCCTAACCACTACACCAAACTGGCTGTGTAGGTGCCCTCTGAACCTCCACCAGTTGCCCATTCTAAAGAATCTGTCCAATGATGAAGAAGACCTTTCACAGAACAGAGAATGAACAACTGCATGAGAAATGGACTTATAGGAGCTTGACGTGGGCATAGAACATTTATAAATACACAAACAAGTGCTGCTCTCATACCTGCTACAAAGAACACCATAGAGTATAAAAACATGTACTCACTATTCCGACCAGACATGAAGTGGTGCTCAGACAATGGCTGCGGTCACACAGACTAAATAATCCACTTTCAGTGCACTTTCCAACTGGATTATACCGTATGAACTGGCAAAATCCAGTTGGAAAGTGCATTGAAAGTGGACTGAAAGTGGATTATTTAGTCCGTGTAACCGCAGCCCCTGTCTGACCTCCAGTATCTTCCAGGCAGTACAAAAGGAAATGGAAAAAGTTTGATCACTTGGAAGCCAAAAAGGCCAAAAATGTCTACCAGCCAACATCATAATCAATCAACACAGGTACTGGACTTACTTAAAGACAATGGCACTGTTTCCTAGAACAATCTCTTTACATATATGTCCCATCCTTCCTCCAAAAAGTTCAGGGCGGTACAAGTAAGAGTACAATTAAGGATACTACAGATGTTGCCACAAACTTGTTCGACAACTGAACTTACTATGTTCCACTGTGAGGATCAGACATGAGCCAACCACCTGGTCTGTTTAGGTCAGTGCACTGAACTACTCAAATACGTGCTGAACAGGTTCACATTGGGTTTTTTAAAACTGTGCATGCATAAAAAATGCTGACAATCCAAACATTGATAAACATAAGTGATGCCAAGGACTGCTCAGACAAACATCAAATAGTTCTTTTTAAACTACAGCACTTATTTATGACTGACTTATATGATTTGTGAGTGATTTAACTGCCTATTTAAAACAATTTCCTGGAGCAAGAAGGGAAGCAGACCTCCATCAGGCTGTGTGAGAACACTCGAGCACAAAATGCCAATTGTACTGTACCGCACTGTTCGGAAGAAATGCAGTGAAGCAACGTACTGAACAGCCACAAACAGTTCAGCAAACAGACAAACAGCCCATCAAACAAAAACAACAGCTGCCTTTTTGCAGTTGGGGGACAGAACACGGGCTGAACCAGTGGGTGTTCAAGCACTTCGAATTATACTACACTTCCATTTTATCTTCAAAACCACCACATGAAAATGGATCCAGGTGGTCAGCTGTGTTGGTCTGAAGCAGCAGAACAAATTTAGAGTCCAGTGGCACCTTTAGGACTAACAAACTTTTACTCAAAGTCAGAGCTTTTGTGTGTACGCACACTTTTTCAAATACACTGGAAGGAAGATAAGGTTCAAACTTATAGCCAGCTCACCCAGCAAGGAGGGATATAAATACAAATAATAAATAAATAAATAAATAAGTTTGGACGTTACCCTTCCTGCCAATGTATTTGAAAACGTGTGCATGCAATTCAATTAAACTCTGCTGGGCCGCGGTCACACGGCCCCTTTAAATCCGGGAGGGCTCCCGGATTTAAAGGGGCCGCTTTTTTCAACAGCGGGTTGGGATGTCTAAACATCCCAACCCCTGCTTCCTTGGGATCGGCGGCCGCGGCCGCTGAAGAGGCGGCTGCGGTGGGAATAGCCTCCGCGGCCGCAGCGGAGGCGGCGGAAGTGGGGGCAGCTAAGAAAACCGCAGCGGCCGAAAGGGTGGCGGTGGCTGCTGCCGCTGAAAATGCTTCAGCTGAGCCGATGGAGGCGACGGAGGCGGCCCCAGCTGAACTGCAAGTGGCGGTGGCGGCCTCCAACCCGCCATCCGCCAGGGTAAGTTGGGGGGTTTTTTTTCACTCTTTTACACTTGGACGCATGGATAGCCATGTGCCCAAGTGTAAAAGAGTGGGGAAAAAATGGCCGGCGGGGCTATCTGGACAGCCCTGCTCTCACAATGCTTGCGAGAGAGGGCTGTCCAGATAACCTCAAATGCGGGTTGCTCCCGCGACTCCCGGGAAAACACTAGTTTTTCCCGGGGTCGGTAAATGTGGGAGCAACCCGCATTGGAGCCCGCTTCACTGCGGGACTCGCAGCGGGCCGTTGTGGACAGCCCCTTTAAATGCGGGAGGAAGCAGCCCTTCCTCCCGCATTAAGGGGCTGTGTGACCGTGGCCTCGGTCTTAAAGGTGCCACTGGACTCTAAATTTGTTCATGTGAAAATAGCGTAAGTTAGGTCATGCCCAAGGTCACCCAATGATGGGGCTGCCAACCTCCAGGAGCTGCCTGGAGATCTCTGGCTATTACAACTGATCCCCAGATGACAGATCCCCAGAGAAAATGGCTACTTTGGAGGGTGGACTCTATAGCATTAAATATCAGTAAGGTCCCTCCCCTCCCGAAACCCTGCTTTCCCTAGGCTCCACCCCAAAAAACTCCAGTTATTTCCCAACCCAGAGCTGGCAACCCTACCCAACAAGCTTCATGGCTCCAAGCCCATCTCCACCCCGACACCACTGCTTCAAAATGAAACAACTAGAACAGATCCATGCCTTTCCCGTTAACTGACTGTTCTCCTTAGAAAAATTCGCCTCATCATGTGTTGTGGGGGAGGGCTGGGAAATCATGTATCTGAAGAATGTATCTTGAAGGTAGATGAATTTTCAAATCTAAAAAGAACTGCCTCTGGCAATCGTAGCGCTGGGATGTGAGAAAGGGAAAAGGAGGCTGTGCCGTGCCATGCATCTTTTAAGCTCCAGTTTCTGAAAGGGTTCAGATAAGATTACCGACTGACAGAAAAACAGCTTCACAGGCATGACAAGTAGCTATATAGGACTCTGTGGAGCAGTATTTTGCTACAACAAATTCATCACAGAAAGCCATATTACTCCATTCAGTATCACCAGCCCTGCGCGGGAGTGCAGTTACAGGAAACTCAATAAGCTTCACACAATACATCTCTGTCACTTCTTACCAGTGGTTCATATATCCATCCCTGGAAGGTTGTAGTGGTGAACCACACCTATGAACGCATCCTCCCATAGAATAAAGCCTAGTTTTGTGCCATCACCTCAAATGCAGTGCTTTGGCTGTTGTTAGTCTGATTTCGGCAATGGGTTGTCCAGTTTGGAGTGATCCAGTGGAAAGCAAGCAAATTACGTACATGTTTGTGTGAATCAGCGCTGGAAAGGAAAGCAGCTGCAAACACTATGGAAGAGATGATTCTACGGGACTGTAACATTCCTCCTAAGCTATGGAAATGGAGAGCCCATGCAAACATGCAGCTAATTTATACTAAACCAGACCATGGGTCTATCAAGATCAGTATTATCTAATCTGACTAGCAGCGGCTCTTCAGAGTCTCAGGCAGAGGTCTTTCCTATTACCTATAACCAGAGATGCCGGGGATTGAATTTAGGACCTTCTGAATGCAAAGGTGTTCTACTAATGAGCCATGCCCCTTCTGTGTCAGTTTGGTGTATTGGTTAAGTGCACAGACTCTAATCTGGGAGAACTGGGTTTGATTCCCCACTCCTCCACTTGCACCTGCTGAATGTCCTTGGGCAAGCCACAGTTCTCTCAGAGCTGTTCTTGAAAGAGCAGTTCTCTCAGAGCTCTCTCAGCCCCACCTACCTCACACGATGTCTGTTGTGGGGAGGGGAAGGGAAAGGAGTTTGTAAGCTGCTTTGAGTCTCCAAGTGAAGGGTTAGGTATAAATCCAATCTCTTCTTCTTCTTCTGAGGCTATGGGGTTGAAAGCAGCTACCTTCATTTGATAAGAGAGAAGAGTTTCAGCAGGGTTTTGGGTAGGCATGGGGATCCCTGTGTGATGGGATCGCAAAAGCTAGGTTCCTCTGTAAGAGAGGGGATAAGAGCTAAAGAGTAGGTATGTTCTGGGTGAAGAAAATCCCTTTGTGAGAATCAGTGTGCAGAGGGTCAGAATCCTTGTTCTTTCCCCCAGTTTTTCAATGACCTTTCAATGGCTAGGGCAGGATGATATCTCCATGACATGGCTCAGGGTTCCAAAGAGTCACATAGAAGCAAACATAACCTTCCTGGTAAATAACAGGTCTTCCCTGTTACCCCAACCCCAAACATCAGTTCCACTTATGTAAGCATCGTACTGTAAAATGAGATCACTAACTATCTTAGTGGGTGTTTGTGCAAAACAGGTGGTCTTTCGAGGGTGTCCAGATGGCCAAATAATGATTAAGTATTTAAACGGAAGGCTTCCAAAGAACTGTCTGGCACCCAGTACCCAATCTAAAAATGAAAGAGGTATGAAGGAAGTATTTTTTTGTGTCAATAGAACTTGCAGCCATTTTCTCCTGGGGAACTGATCTCTGTAGTCTGGAGAGTAGTTGTAATTGTGAGAGATCTCCAGTTGCTACCTGCAGCCTGCAACCCAACAAGGAAGGCATCTCTCCAAGGAAACACTGGGCACAAGATGAGTTGATGATTGCCATTTAAAATTTCCTCCCCCTTCCAAGAAACACTGCGTGATTGACCAAGGCGGCTCTCTGGAACAATCCCAGGGCTAAGACTGGATGGGGGAAATACTGTTGTTGGTGAATGGGAGGGGGGCAGGCATCGTCCAGTCCTGTTGGGAATAGTAAGTTAAAACACTTCAGTGTATCTACTGGGTTGCTGTTGTTCTGTATTGGTCATAGAAAGTCACATGTTTGTTTATAACCAATCTATGTACACAACAGTTTGCCTGGGAAACTTTGTTAGGACCCTAGCTCCCTGATTGGAAACCATCTCTAGCTGTAAACATGTAGAATCTAGCTCTGTTGTTATGTTGTATCCCATTTACCTTTTCCCATGATAGGTGTATAGTAAACTTTTACCTTTTTAATACACATGGACTCAGACTCTGAATCTCTACTAAAGTGATGCTTAGGTATTTTTCTCTGCTGGGATATATTCCTTAACAGGAATAACCAACATGAAGGTTATGGGCCCAGAACGTTCCCTACGCAGAGTATTAAAGAGCTGAGCAGCATGTGTGAGTGCTAAGTTTACTCAGAAAGTTTTTAAGAATAGCACAGGCAACTTTTTGAAACTTTTATCTCACGCTGGACCAGTGGAAGCAGAGAGACACTTCGCCTTTGATCTGATCTCTAGAGCCTGCAATTTGCCATTGCTTGCGGGACACAGAGGGGACAGAGGAATCGTTTTAGCTGTCTTTCCTGCCGGGTGAGATCACATCCCAGACATGGAATCATTCAAGAGAGTTCCGGAGAGACGGCCGGAGGGAACAAAGAAAAGGATCCCTGCTGAGCTTGCCTGTCACTGACCAAGGAGCTGGTAACATACTGAGACCTGAAAATGGCTTCCCCAAAGAATCCTTCTTTCTTAAACATTCCACCCTTATGTAAAACAAACTATGCATGGTGGAAAGCATTGCTAGAAAGTGCTTTGCAATATCATTCAGCTTTAAATACCCTAACAGAGACTGCTCTCCCAGATGGGGTGGCGAAAATTAAGAGAAAGATGGGCTGGCCAGGTCTATGATACTAAGCAGCCTCATTCCGAGTGAGAATATGCAGATTTTAACATGCAAAACAGCAAAAGAGATGTATACAATGCTTACTCAGAAATATAATATGCAGACGCGTGCGAACGAGATATTTCTCCAGCAATGCTTAATTAACACCAAAATGAAGCCAGGGGAATCCTTACTTGTGCATTTGAATAGACTCATGGATACTTATGCTCAGCTGAAAGAGTTAGGAAGCCCACCACTTGAAACTACTGTGATTGCAATATTGCTGGGTTCACTGTCTCCTGAATTTGGGCATGAAGCTGCTGTGTTAAAGAGTACGAAGGATATAACCCTTGAATATGCGATTTCTTATTTGCAAGAGAAAGCATTTAGAAGAGAAAGCTCTGAATTATCTCAAAGCACGTCTGTTCTTAATGTGAAACCTGGATATAAGAAGGGAAATGTAAAGAAAGATATTAAATGTTTTGTTTGCTCAAGATTCGGTCATGTTGCAAGAGAATGTAGATTTAAATCTGAGCAACATGAAACTGGCCAGACTCCTGCTGAAACACGATCCTCTACAGGACGTGGGAGGGGGAAAGCAAATGGAGGCCATAAAGGATCACATGCTGAGAAGGCAATCTACTGCCTCACAGAGACCAAACGGTTTGCTCAAGAGTATCAAAGCCAAGGACTTCCAGTCTAATGGCGTTCTGAAGCGGGCACTGGTCTCGGATGTTCCGAGCCAGCGACCCGGACTACTGGGGGTAGGAGGGGATTCTGGGATGGCTCGGACCCCCCAGGGACCCCCAGAAAGGGGGCCCTGCTTGGGGCGCATGGAGCTGCCTCTCCAGGGATGGCAATCCCGGGATTGAGGCTGCTCTGTGCCCTGTATAGTCCTCCCTCAGTTAGAAACCCTCGGGGTTTTTAAGAGCGGTTACCGGACAGCTTCAGGAGTCCAGAGTTAAAAAGAATTAGCAACTTACCGGAGATGCATAGTGACAACCGTGAGTTTTAAAGCAAGATTCTCAGATGTGACTGTGGGACTTAAATCCCCTCCTCCTTTCAACTCTCCGCTTCGGCGAAGAGAAAAATCGTGCTGTGTTAAAATCTGAGAATCGCGGCTTGAAATGGCTTTTGAGATCTCAGTGGGAGAAGCTTCAGCAGTATTTTAATGAACTTTAGAGTGACTTGTTGACTTCTTTGAACTTTCTTTTCTTCTGGTAAACAAGACGCGATGGCCGGGAGGGGACAGAAAATGGTGCCGAAGACTAAACCTTCTCCCAAAACAAGCTCTACGTTACCCGGTTCTCTTCCTAGTTCAAAAGGCGAAGCAACAGAGCTCAATTTGGCACTAACAGCTGCTTTGCGCCCCCTGATGGATCAGACGTCTACAGTCAACCAAAAATTAGACTCACTGCAAAAAGAAGCTGCAGAGGCAAACAGGAAATCTGAGAGAGTGGAGAAGGATTTGTTGGATGTTAAGATCAAAACAAAGAAGCATGATTTAAGATTGTCCAAAATTGAGAAGGAATGATCATCTGACAGAAATGCCTTATTAGCTATGCAATTGGAACATTCTAATTATTGTTTGAGATTTCAGGGTGTTCTGGAACAGCAAGGGGAGAATCTTAAAAAGTTACTCAGTGAATCACTGGCCCCAGTGACAGGGATGAAAGCAGAAGATCTTCAAAGCGATATGGATATGATCTACAGAACATATCCAGAATTTGTGAAGAAAAAAAAAACCTGCCTGGGGAAGTAATGGTGAGATTCTCTAAAAGATGTACAAGAGATGAAGTCCTCAAAACCACCAACAAAGTCACCCTGAAAATCCAAGAGCAGGAGATTAAAGTGCTAAAGGACATTCCTTATGAGATCAGGAAGAAGAGAAAGGCTTATAAAAAATTGACTGTTTGGACTTCTGGAAGAGACGTGCGCAATGGTGGACGCCTCTCTCTGCTTATGCAGGAGAGGTGATCCGTGCCCGGTAGGGAGAAGGGGTTCTGGACAGGTTCCGAACCCCCAGAGACCCTAGTGAAGGGGCTCTGCCTGGGGTGGCACGAGGAGGAGACTCTCTTGATGGTGGCGACCACAAGATTGAGACCCCCCTCATCACCCCCATAGGTTCCCCTGCCAAGGAAGCCTTCGGGCTGCGTAAGCGTGACCGAGAAGCAGCAGAAAATGCCTTGCGGAGAAACAATCAACATTCCTGATACGCAATGGTGAAAACCGTGAGTTGTAAAACCTAACAACAAATAAAGCGACGGGGAGGGAAAGGGAGGATCGCGTTCCCCCCTCCTCCTTACCGAAGCGAATGAGACTTTCCCACGGCATTACTGCAACTACAAAGGCGTTTTGAAAATGCTGGAGGGCTGGATCGCATACATGGAGAAAAAACCTTTCAAAAGACACTAGTGCGACTACGATTGCTTCTTTTACGGCCCTTCTTATCTAAGTGTAAACAAAAGCAAAGCTGCAATAATGACGGGGCAGCCAAAACCCTCCCCTAAATTAGGAAGCGGTCCTCCGAGTTCAAAGGGAGATACCACAGAGATGAGCTCAATGTTTTCAACACTGCTGCGGCCACTAGTGGACCAGCTGACTGCTCTCAACACTAAGATGGATTTAATGCAAAATGAACTGAAAGAATCAGGCAAACGAACAGAACAGCTGCAACGGGACCTCTTGGAGGTGAAAGTGACTACCAGTAAACATGATTCAAGACTACAAAAAATTGAGAAGGAGAAGGCTTTTCAACGTGATAATGTTTTGAAATTGCAGATGGAACGTTCAAGCTATTTCCTACGACTTCAGAATGTTCCTGAAAAAAAAGGGGAGGATCTTAAAAAGCTAGTGAGTGAAGCTTTGGCACCAGTGACAGGTTTAAAAGCGGAGGAATTAATAAACAACATGGATTTGGTTTACCGGACCTATCCAGAGCTAGTCAAAAAGAAAAACCTGCCAGGTGAAATTATGATAAGATTCTCCAAAAGATCAACAAGGGATGTGGTTTTAAGAGCCACCAACAGAACAACGCTGAAGATCCAGGAGGAAGACATCAAGGTACTAAAGGACATTCCATTTGAAATAAGAAAAAGAAGAAAAGCCTACAGAAGTTTAACTACATGGCTCCAATATGAATCAATTATATACAGATGGAATACTCCAGAGGGACTACGTTTCAGCTTCAAAGAAAAGAATGTTAAGATTGATTCTGTTGAACAAGCGAGAGTCTTTTTGGAAAAATGCAAGAAAAAGAAAAAAGAGAGAGACTCAGACGATTCGCTTGCACAGCAGGAAAGTATATACGGCTTGGATAGCTCAGAAAGTGAAGAAGATAATTCAGACTCGGAGAAGGGAGCTGCAGCTCAAAAACCTTTGGAAGAGACTAAAAAGATAAGAAGAGGACGAAAGAAGAAATAAACTTTTTATTTGTTGTTAAAAGACGAGCACTAAGTATATGTTAATGGGAAATAAGCGTGCTCCAAAGTTATGTGTACCAGTAAATCAGCTATGTGATGTTTAGAAGCAGTAGCATATGTAACTAGTTAAACCAAGAATTTTTTGTTTCTCAAATTTATTAATCTGCTAAAAATGATTATTTTACTCAGCATTTTTGTATAAGGTAATTTAGCTTAGAATTTAGCTGTGTAGTTTTAGAAATAGTTGAAAAACTAATAAAATTTTTATTAAAAAAAATAAATTGACTGTTTGGTTACAATCTGCCAATATTTCTTATCGCTGGATTTATCCAGAGGGTCTAACATTCACCTTTAAAGACAAGAAGAAGAAGATAGATACTGTTGCCAAGGCAGATGCTTTCCTGGTTTACTGTAAGAAGAAAGAAGAAAAGAAAGGAAAAGAATCTTCATCAGAGGACTCACTGAATCAGCAAGAAAGTATTTATGGACTAGAAAGTTCATCCTCAGAAAATTTGGGACTTGAAGAAGGTGATTCGGAGTCTGAACTGGGTGCTGCAGGCCCCAAGATCCCGGGAAAGGGGAAGAAGAAGACGCAGAAGAAAGAAAAACCAAAGAAGAAATAGTTTTAAATAAGTGGTTATGTTTATCTCTCTAAAGTTTGATTGTTTTGTTTAAGTATACACTGAATCTCAAATTTTTTTTTTAAACTGAATAGAATTTAGAAAAGAATAAGATATAGATATAGCCTGAATTGTATAACTATTCTTTTTAGAAAGTTTTGTTAAGCATAGATTAATAATTATCTGGACACCTGTCATTTTATGGGTAGTTTAGATTTTAGTTATGTAGTAGTTGTTCTTTTCAGGTGATAGTGTAGTTTGGAAAATCAATAAAATCTTTAAAAAAAAAAAAAAAGAGTATCAAAGCCAAAATGAGCATTCAGTGAATTCTGTGAATGCGAGAGACTCTAATGATAAGAAAATGTGGCTCATCGATTCGGGAAGTTGTACCCACATTGCAAATTCAAATGAATATTTTATAGAGCTCGATAGAGAGAGAAAACCAAGTTTGCAACAAGTCAGTGGTAAAGCTCTGTCTGTAGAGGGATCTGGGACTGTTATGCTAAGTGTCTTGAATGCCTATGGTGAAATTCAGGAAGTGACACTAAGAGATTGCATTTTTGTCCCTGAAGCTACAAAAGTCTGATATCTGCTAAGAGAAATATACAGAATGGTTTTGAAGTAAATCTTAAAAAGGGCCAAGGCAAAATTTGGCAAGAAAATGGCATTAATCTTGTGGTTGAAGAACCTGATGGTTTTCATTACCTAAGAGACATTGCTGTTGTTAATGATGATAAACTGGACACTAATGGATCAGTGTGCCAGACTAGATCACTTGAGTGTGACCACAAGGAATGTCTCTATGGATGGCATGTAAAGCTTGCACACAGGAATGAGAAAAGTGTGCAGAAGCTGTTGAAGGACTGTAATATCAATGCTGTTGAATGTGATATGATGAAAAATGGTTGTGATACATGTTTGAAATCAAAAGGCACAGCTCCTTCTTACAAAAGTCAACCTCTTAAGCCAAATGTAAGGTTTCTAGAGACTGTGTACTCAGATCTTGTTGGTCCAATAAAAGAATCTGCTGGAGGCAGCAAATATTTTGTCAGTTTTATGGAGGCAAAATCCAGATATGTCTATACATACCTACTTACAAGCAAAAGTCAAGTATTTGACAAGTTTAAGTGCTATGTTGCAACTGTTAAAAACAAATTTGGCAAAGTGCCAGAGGTGCTATTTACAGATAATGGCACAGAGTACTGCAGCAAGCAGTTCCAAAGATTCTTGCAACAAGAAGGAATTGAACATAAGACTACAATTCCTTACTCACCACAACAAAATAGAAATGCAGAATGCTTAAACAGAACCATTCAAGAAATGGCACGTTCTATGCTAATACAGTCTGGACTTTCAGAGACTCTGTGGGCTGAAGCAGTAAATACAGCCATGTGCCTTCATAATAGAGTTCCTGCAAAAGTCACAAACAAAAGTCCTTTTGAATTATGGCACAATAGAGTGCCTGGATTTACACACATAAAAGCCTTTGGATCTAAAGTTTATGCCCACATACCAAAGGAGAGAAGGGGCAAACTAGACCCAAGAGCAGAACCTGGTATCCTAATGGGGTACAATATAGGAGGAAGAGGATACAGAATCTTAGACCCTAAAACTTGGACTATAAAGGAAAGCAATGTGTTACATGTTGATGAAAGCAATATCCTACAAGCTTCTAAACTAGCTGAGTCCACAGTGCAACCCACACAGGAATCTACAGAAGTTTTCTTTAACAACTTGTTTGCTTGGCAACCAGCAGGGGCCACCTGTGAACAGGCAGGTCCATCTCCACAAGAGAGTTCTCGCTCAGAAGGGGAACCAGGAGAGGCTACGCCAAGACAAAGGGACACAAAGGCTGAAGACAGACTAGGAATCTGCCGCGCCTCCTCGGTGCGGCAGACTGGGGCGGGGGAATTTCCCCCGCCCCGCGGCGTTCCCACGCCGCCCGGAAGGAAGCCACCCGCAGCGATCACACTGCAAGCGGCGAGGGAACGCCGCGGGGCCGCCCCAGCTCGTGCGCGTTCGCACCCGCTTCGGCAATGCGTCCGGGCCGCCTCCTGGGGCCAGATGCGGCCGTCTGGATGGCCGCTCTGCCTCCGCTTGTAAAGCGGAGGCAGAGCGGCCCAGACGGCCAGTCTGTCTTCGGCCAAACACTGTGAGACAGTCAGCAAGAAGCAACAGAGGAGTACCACCACCTAGACTTGGAATTTGTGCAACTGTGCAACCAGAAGAGGAATCATCTGAATGGAAGGACATCAATCAAATCTACACAATCTTCAGAACACTTCTAAGCACAGCCGCCTCAAGGGGCATGCATCTGGAGCATCTGAATATCAAAACAGACGACAAGCCGACTAAGCTGTTACAGAAACAGAAGTTTCAACAACGAATAACAGAACCTTGCTTATTCTCAAGACTTAAAAATGGACATTATCAGTACATACTTATCCATGTTGATGAACTGATTATTTGTTGTCAAGATCAAAGAGATGTACAACAAATAACAAATGAACTGAACAAAGAAGTTGAAGTGAAACGATTAGGAACTTTAAAGTACTACCTTGGAATAAAAGTTGAAAGAACTGAGGATGGAAATTTTCTTTTGAGCCAAAAGCAAAAGATCCTGAACTTTCTTGAATCTGTGGGAATGAAAGGTTCCAAACCAGTAAGTACTCCGCTTGAAAAGGACTACCTACAGCTTACTGATGGAGAACTACTTAAAGACAACCATGGATATAAATCTGCAATTGAAAGGCTCTTGCATCTGAGTGCAATCTGTAGACCAGATATGACTTCAGCTGTTGGACTCTTAAGCAGAAAGACCAGTTCACCAAATGTCTATGACTGGAAAGCTATAAAGAGACTGGCGAGATACCTGAAAGGAACTTTGGACTACAAATTTAAAATCTCAGCCTGTGATGACCCAAGACTGAGAGGATTCATGGAAGCCAACTGGGGCAAAGACACACCTGATGGCAAATCAACAAGTGGATACTTGTTATTTTATGGAAACAGCTTGATTGAATGGACTGGTGAAAAACAGTTTACCGTGGCTCTATCTACAGCAGAAGCAGAATGTGTATCTGCGAAAAATACAGGTTGCTTACCTGTAATTGGAGATCTTCGAGTGGTCATCTGTGCATTCACACCTCTGGGATTAAGTGCGCCTGCGCCGATCCCGATCAGTAATCTTCAAAGCCTAACGGATTTTCGCGCCAGCTCCCCGGTCACGTGCACGTCCCACTGTGCATGACCCGGGGAGGGGCACGAGGATCCCGCCAGTTCCTTCTGACCGCTGCCAACAGCCCCCAAGAAAAAAGTGAGGGAGACCGAAAGCAGAGGGGAAGGAGGGCGGGTGGTGTGAATGCACAGATGACCACTCGAAGATCTCCAATTACAGGTAAGCAACCTGTATATCTTCTTCGTGGTCTCTGTGCATCACACCTCTGGGAGAACAGCGAGCAATAAACACACCACATACCTGGGGGTGGGTGCTGGAGGTCTCACATCTGAGCTGCTTGTAGAACTGCTCGGCCCACCACTGCACGCTGATGGACGCGAACATCTAGGGCGTAGTGCTTCACAAACGTGTGAGGAGACGCCCATGTTGCAGCATTGCAGATGTCTCCCAGGGGAATGCCCTTGAGAAATGCTGTGGAAGTAGCCACGGCTCGAGTGGAGTGTGCCCGGAGGGACACCGGTAATGGTCTTTTGGCCAGGAGGTAGGCGAGTTTTATCGTCTCTACTATCCACTTCGAGAGTCTTTGAGACGACAGTTTCTGTCCCTGTCTGGGCAAGGCATAAGAAATGAAGAGAGCTGGAGACTTGCGAAAGGATTTTGTCCGGTGCAAGTAGAAAGACAGGGCTCTCTTGACATCTAGAGTGTGTAAACTACATTGCGTTGGGTCCTGGGGATCAGGAAAAAACACCGGCAATGTGATGTCCGCCCCTATGTGGAAGTCTGAGACTATCTTAGGCAGGAAGGCGACATCGGGGGCCAGAGTAACGGCATTATGGTGGAATGTGAGGTACGGTGGGTCGCAACGAAGCGCCGAGAGCTCACTGACACGTCGAGTAGACGTGATGGCTACCAAAAACACAACCTTCCACGACAGAAGTTGAAGGCTGCATGAGGCCATGGGTTCAAAGGGTTTTCCCATTAGCTTAGTGAGAACCAGGGGCAAATCCCATGCTGGGACTGGTGCCGGCACTGGAGGATAGAGACGATTCATTCCCTTGAGGAATTGCTTCGTTGTTGGATGGGAAAAACACCGAGTAGCCATCAATCTTAGAATGATTGACTGAGATGGCTGACAAATAAACCCGGATAGATGAATGACCCAATCCTCTGTCCTTACATGACAGGTGGAAACCAAACACATCCTTAAGCGTAGCGGGGACGAAGGGCCGTCCGATAGACGCCAGGAAGGCTAAAAACTTAGTCCATTTTGACTCATATGAACGTCGTGTAGAGAGTTTGCGTGAGTTCAGTAGGACTTGAGCAATTCGTGAATCCAATCCTAAGGTTGGATCAGCCAAGCTGTTAGTTTCAGTCTGGGCACATCGTGGTGCAGTACCTGGCCCCCGTACATCCCGAGGAGATCTGGGTCCGTCGGGAGGTAGAGATATACCCCTCGTGAGAGGCTGAGGAGTGTGGGGAACCAGGGTTGTCTCGGCCACCATGGGGTGACGAGAATCGCCCACGGTCGCTCTGACATCAGTTTGTGGACTACTCTTGGTATAAGAGGAATCGGGGGGAATAGGTACAGTCACCTCCCCATCCACAGGAGAAGGAGGCCGTCCCCGAGAGAGGTCGGATCCGCACCTGCTCTGGAGCAAAATAGGTGACACTTCTTGTTCTCCCGAGAGGCGAATACATCCACGGATGAATGCCCCCAACGATCAAAGATCGGAGTCAGGTAGAGGGGGTTTAGTTCCCACTCGTGCAGGGATGCTCCTCCCCTGCTCAGGAAGTCTGCTTGGACGTTGAGTAGCCCTGGGAGGTGAGTTGCCACCAGGTGAATGTCTAGAGACTGACACTCGTCCCAAAGTTCTATCGCTAGGCGACAAAGTCCACGGGAGACCGTCCCACCCTGACGGTTGATGTAAAACATGGTGGTAGTGTTGTCCGTTAGGATAGCCACCGTTTTTCCCGACAGGGATTGGCGGAAAGATCTCACTGCGTAGAGAACTGCCAACAACTCCAGGAAGTTGATATGGTTGTGGGCTACAGAGGGATGCCACCTGTTGCCCACACCTACACCATCCAAGTGAGCTCCCCAGCCCCGTCTGTGGTGACGGTTGCCGAGGGGGGCGGAAGTTGGAAAGGTGCCCCCGAATGCAAGTTCTGAGGCACAAGCCACCAAGTCAGGGTCTCCAGGACCTGGATTGACATCCGAAAACGTTTGGAGAGGGAATGGACGCTGGGGCAGAATCATCTCAAAAACCAAAGCTGTAGTGGTCTCATCCGCAATTTGGCGAAGGGGATCACTGCTGTCGTTGCTGCCATCAGGCCTAACAGGCGAAGGATCTGTTTGGCTGTAGCCTCCTTGTTCTCCCGGATGGACAGGAGAAGGGAGACTATATCCGATGCCCTGTTGGGGGGGTAGGAACGCTCTGCATTGCAGGGAGTCCAGAATGGCTCCGATAAATTGCACCCGTCTGGAAGGGTTGAGCATGGACTTTTTGAGGTTTATCATCAGCCCTAGTGACTCTAGGGTTCGAAGAGTGATAGAAATGTGGTTCTGTAGTTCCATCGTAGAGGGAGCGACCAGAAGCCAGTCATCCAGGTAAGGATAAAGGTGGACACCTTGAAGCCGTAGATGGGCCGCTGCTACTGCCATAAGCTTCGTGAAGACACGAGGAGCTGTAGAGAGGCCAAAAGGTAGAGCCTTGTATTGGAAGTGACGCGGACTGACTGCGAAGCGTAGGTACGGTCTGTGCGACGGGTGGATCGTCACATGGAAGTATGCATCCTTTAAGTCCAGCGTCACCATCCATGCGATGGCTTCTAGTAGCGGTAGGATGGTCTGGAGGGTGGTCATACGGAACTTCTTGTAGGTGATGAACGCATTGAGGTTCTGAAGATCTAGTATGGGACGAAGTCTGCCATCCTTTTTTGGAACCGTGAAGTAGCGGGAGTAGAATCCCCGCTGTAGGTGGTTTGTTGGTACCGGTTCTATGGCATCTTTTGACAGGAGGGCTTCGACTTCCGACGATAGTGTGTCAGAGGGGGTGGTGGTTACGAAGTACGATTCTTGTGGTATCTGAAAGAATTCTATTCTGTAGCCTTCCGCTACAACAGAGAGGGCCCATTTGTCTGACGTTATGCGTTGCCATGCGGGTAGAAAGGGTGACAGACGGGTGGGAAGACCGGAGCGGATGGGAGAGTCAAAGACTCTGCTTGTTTGGCTTAGGAGGCTTGGCCTTGGAAGGGGAAGCGGATGGAAAGCGTGGTTTATGGCCATAAGGTTTCTGCTGATAAGCAGTAGAGGATGGCCTCTGCCATTGGGGTTCAGTGGGAGATCGTTGCGGTTGCTTTTTGGACCAGGATCTCTGCCACGTTTTCTGCTTCTGCTGTCTCAGTTGCGAGACACCCAGGTTACGAGACGTCTTTATGCTCTTGTCTAAGTCATGAAGAACTGTGTCTGTGGTGGAACTGAACAGTCCTTCACCCTCAAAAGGGAGATCTTCCACCAGGGATTTAGTATCATGTGGAAGCGAAGTCGACCTCAGCCAGGCGTGACGGCGAAGGGCAATTGCCGAAGTGAGCATCTTGGATGTGACATCCGCAGCATGCTTAGATGCGTTAAGCTGGTGCTTTGCTAGTACCATGCCTTCCTTCTGGATCTTCCTGGCAAGCCATTGTTTATCCTCAGGAAGGTGGGCCAGAAGCGGTGTCATCTGTTCCCATAGGGAGTATTGATATCTGCTCATGCAGGCTGTATAGTTTGCAGTTTTTATGCCCAACGCACCCGCTGAATAAAAACGTCTCCCAAAAGAGTCCAGTTTCCGTCCCTCCTTATCCAGGGGGGAGGAATGTCCACTACGGCCCCTGGCCGAGGGGGTTACTACAACCGAGTTAGGTTTGGGGTGGATGAATAAGAATTCTGCCCCTGGCTCTTGGAGCCTGTACATGTGGTCTAATCTCTTGCTAGAGATTGGGGTAGAGGAGGGATGCCCCCAGGATTCCTTGGCGGTGTTCAAGAGCACCGATATGAGTGGTAGAGCTACCGCGGTGGATGTATCCATCTGTACAATGTCGAAGATGGCATCGGTAGCGGTAGGGGTTGGCTGGACCGTGGCAAGTGCCAGGGAGTGGGCCATTCGTTTGATGAGCTCTCCATAGGATTTTACGTCCTCAGAGGGAGAGATTGGCAAATTTTCAGCCACATCGGGGGATGGTGATGGTTGGATGGGAGATTCATCATCAGATGCGGAAGATTCAGGTATCGACTGGTCGGAATGTTCGGAAGGAGACATAGGGGTCGACGGATCTGGTTGGTAAGGAGGAAGGTTGACGTCGGGCGGAGTTTGTATCGGTATCGGAGGTGGTTTCAGTATCGGTTTCGGTATCGGAGTCGGCCTCGGGGCCGGGGGATCTCGGCATCGGGAGACTCTTGATGACGTCGACTGGCGATCCCACTCCGCCGGGTACCACTGCGGGGGTGGAGGGTAGGAGGAACCATACAGGTATCGCCATTGACGGACGTCCCACGGCACCGAGGACGGAGGGAGGCGCCAGTCTCGCTCACCTCTCGGTGTCGGTAGCGGGTCGGGCCCGGTCTCGGGACTGCTGCGAGGGATCTGTGTCAGCTCGATATCGGGTTCCGAATCCATGAGCTGAATGGGTCGCGGCATCGGGGAGGCGGAGCTGCCCCGGGATCGCTCGCACCCTGGAGGGTCAAGCTGCGGAGACCCATGCTGGGTCATGTCGGACGCGGGATGCGTCGACGAAGCACCGGAGGTTTTCTTGTACTTCAGCTTGCCCTTACCCTCTTTGCCCTCCCTGCATTTCTTAGCAGGAGTTTGTGGCAGTGAGAGGGGTCTTTTCGGTGCCGATTTCTCGGTACCGGAGGGACTTCGTACCGGTGACGACATTGGACCCGTTGGTGCCGATGGGGATGCTCCCGAGGCGTCGGCTGCAGACATCTTCGAGGACAATGCTGCTTCCAGAAGCGCCACTCTGAGTCGAGCCGCACGGTTCTTACGAGTTTGTTTGGAGAACGTGGCGCAACTCAAGCAGGAATCGACACGATGCGACTCGCCTAGGCACAACAAGCAGAGGGAATGCTTGTTTGGGGGAGCGATTTTACTCCCACAGTTGAGGCAACGTTTAAAGAAACCCCACCACTGGGCCATAGGCCAAGTGGGGAGTAGGAGGAGGAAAATCCGAAAAACGAGTCCAGAAAACAGTCCGTAGGTCAAGAAAAACAGGAAAATCAGTCCGAAAGGCCTTTCCCAAATGGAAAACGAACGTTAGCTACCGACCGAAGCGGAGAGGGGATCCTCACGACGCGGCGGTCAGAAGAGAACTGGCGGGATCCTCGTGCCCCTCCCCGGGTCATGCGCAGTGGGACGTGCACGTGACCGGGGAGCTGGCGCGAAAATCCGTTAGGCTTTGAAGATTACCGATCGGGATCGGCGCAGGCGCACTTAATCCCAGAGGTGTGATGCACAGATACCACGAAGAAGATGTGCCAGTTATGAACTGTATTGGATTATTCATCTACTGAAGGACTTTGGAATAGATGAACCGAGACCAATAATACTGTATGAAGAAAATCAAACTTGCATCACTATCTGCAAAGGTGAGAGCACCAAATCCATGAGTAGGACCATCGCTCTGCAGTGTAAGTACATGAAACACCTGCTGACTGATTGAACTCCACTACTGTCCTACTGAAGAGATGATTGCTGACATACTCACCAAACCACTCACCAAGGAGAAGTTCGAGATTCTTCGTGAAAGATTGAATTTGTATGACTTCAGTGTTATAACTTGAGAAGGGGTGTTGGGTGTAGCAAGTTAAAACACTTCAGTGTATCTACTGGGCTGCTGTTGTTCTGTATTGGTCATAGGAAGTCACATGTTTGTTTGTAACCAATCTATGTACACAACAGTTTGCCCAGGGAAACTTTGTTAGGACCCTAACTCCCTGATTGGAAACCATGTACTAAGATATTTGCATTTTATGGTTTCTTTCCTCTGTCTCTGTTCTGGCTTAGAGGGAGGACACCATTCCTGTACCGTGTCCCTAGCTGCAAACATGTCGAATCTAGCTCTGTTGTTATGTTGTATCCCGTTTACCTTTTCCTATGATAGGTGTATAGTAAACTTTTACCTTTTAATTACACATGGACTCAGACTCTTAATCTCTACTAAGCTGATGCTTAGGTATTTTTCTCTGCTGGGATGTATTCCTTAACAGGAATAACCAACAAGTTCCCAACAATTAATTCACAATGTTAACTGATTCAGAAGTCTTTCCAGGAAGGCTTGGACTGCCTCAGATACAGCCTACCCAATCCAATGCTAGGAAAGTCAGACAAATTTTAAGGTTGGTGATGTCCAACTGCACACCCTTGCTATGGCCTCCTGCATAGCAGGAGCAGGCTGTAGACAATGCTGTCTACTCTCTCTGTCTGCCGCAGCAAGAGCCAGAAATTAATACCATCCTTCAGTCCTTGCAGCACATAAAATTATGTACATGCATGTGTGAACCAGCAGCCTGGATAGCCCAACTTAGCCTGGGCTCGTCAAAGTTTGAGACCTAAGCAGCAGGGTTGGCCATGATCAGTACTTGGATGGGAGACCACCAAGACAGACCAAGATTGTATGTGGAGGAAGGCAATGGCAAACCACCTCTCCTCATCTCTTGTCTAGAACGTCCTGTGGATGGGGGTTACCATGAATCAACTGCAACTTGACAGAATGGCCTTTTTCTTCATGTAAGAACCATGTTTGTGTGAAGTCCCCAGCCTGAAGGACGTCTCCTTAGCCTCAACCAGGGCCAGGGCCTTTTGTGCCCTGGCCCCCGCATGGTGGAACCTACTCCCAATTGAGATCAGGGCCCTGCTTGACTTGCTACAATCCCACAGGGCCTGTAAAGCGGAGCTGTTCTGCCAGGCCTTATGAGGCGGCAGATATTTTTACCATCTCAGCCTCCTCTACCCATAGTAGGCCTACAGATGCCTACTATCCTACTAACACCTAACAATCCTAAAAGAAATCAACCCTGACTTCCCTGGAAGGCCAGCTACTGAGGCTGAAGCTCAAATATTTTGGCCACCAAATGAGAAGGGAGCACTCACTGGAGAAGACCCTGATGCTGGGAAAGACTGAAGGTCAAAGAAGAAAGGGACGGCAAAGGAGGAGATGGTTAGACAGTGTTATCGATGCAACAAACATGAAGTTGAGACAACTTTGGAGGATGACAGAAGACAGGAGGGCCTGGCATGATGTGGTCCATGGGGCTGCGAAGAGTTGGAGTCAACTGTGTGACTGAACAACAATAAACAGCTAACAGGAAGTGTATTAGGCTGCTCTGGACTGATGTTATTTCTGATGCCATTCTGTTCTTATTTCATTAATTGGTTTTTAATCTTATATTTATTATTATATCTCTGTTGTGTTCCCTCTAAGCTGTGGAGTCTTGTGAGCAAAAATTCTACTTTGTGAGCTACCAGCATGAAAGTTGTGAGCGAGACATTTGGCTGCTGCATAAATTAGTTTGCTCTGGAGCCATCCTTCCCGAGCTAAGACAAAAACGTGTGAGCCGGAGGCTAAAAACCTGTGAGCTAGCTCTAACTCAGCTTAGAGGGAACCCTGTATGAGCCACCCTGAGCCACTCATTCGATAGGGCGGAATATAAATGCAATAAATAAATAAAACAAATAAGATCCTCCTCTTTCTGCTAAACAGCAGAGGGAGGCACAGCAGATGTACCAAAGGGTGGCAAAATACTGTCTGTATGCACAGAAGCTCTTTCAGAAGTTATGTTCAATGCATATAGTGAGGGATTAGATGGATCAACAAAGTGCAGGTGTGATCCTCGACCCCCCCCCCCATGAGTTCAGTCTCTTCAAAACAAGCTGAACCTAAATGCTGTATTAAACTCCCCTTGCATGTCCTATCAGCACTGTAGAATTTTTGTTCAGTCTTATACATTAGAGATTTGTGGCAAACTTGACAGGAAAAGATGGTCTCCCAGGACTTCCCACAGATCTGCACTCCCACCTTCCTTCCTGGACTGTTGGATGACGCTCCCTAGGAAAAGTGACCTCAAGGCATTTGAGGATAGGTATATCCATATTGCAGGGAACTGTAAAATAGCACAATTCCATATCTTAGGCTTCGATGTTGGCACTCTTGCTCTAACAGATACATGAAAACATAACAACCACCCTGCTGGATCAGACCAGTGGTCCACCTAGTCCAGAATCCAGTTTTACTCAATGGTCAACCAGATGCGCTGGAGGGTCAACAGGAAGTGTTGCCTCCTAGTGCACATACTCAGAGGTTGCCCACCACTGATCTAGAAATTACTAAGAGTCTGGCTGAAACAGACTTCGAATACAAACCTCTGATTTCCCTGCCTTGGGCATTTCCAAAGCAAATACAGTTTCTTCCCTGTCCTCCAATCTGGCAGGTAGTATTAAAAAATTCTCTGCAGAACTACCATACAGATTCTTTGCTCCTCTCCTGTGTTCCAGCAGTGAAAGACTACTAGCAAATGCTATAAACTCTAAAGGCTGGTTTTAATGGGTGTCCCTCAGAAGAACTGAGGCCATGAATGACACATGCCAAGCTAGACAAATAGTTCAGCTGGAACAACACTGTCAGCCTTAATTGCCAGCAAATCTTGAAACGAACTCTCTGGAGACACAAGCAAAGGTCTTTCCTAGCCCAGCTTCTTGCGGTCCCTTGACAGGTCAAATCACAGGACAGGCAGTGGAAATTTTTTACATCCAACAGAGAGAAAGCAGATGTAACTTTTTAAAGTGTTTAAAACACTCGCAGCACAGAGTTGCACATAGTTTGCAGATGGCCATACTGTGTTGTTGCTGTGGGGTTTTTTTACTGGCACAAAAAGGAGGAGGAGTGATCATACTCAATTTCCCTCCTCAGTGCAACACCACTATTACCAGCATATTTTTTTTCAGGGTCAGAAGAGACACACACAGCCCTTCATTTTTTTTTTTTTTTTGTAAATAAAATTTTTTATTTTTATTAAACATTAACATATAAATAAAACCACACTACAATAACAACATCGTTTTCTTACACATATCCAAATTTAAACAATTAACTTATACTAAAAAACCCTAATATCTAAAACTGCTAACCTAACAAACTTACTATTAACTTAAATCCTTAAACTCTTATATAACCAGTTCAACAATTGTACATTTGTTCCTTCTTCCTTAATAAAAAACAATATTTCTGTATTTTGTAGGAATTACAAATTGCTCTAAGTGATGTGCATTCATATAATCAAAAAATTCAAACCATTTGTCTAAAAAATTATTATTCCCCTTGGGATTCTCCATTAGCAATATTTGTGTTGCCAATTTATCTGAAACTAAGATATCCCAAATTTTGACTTTCCATTGCTGCAATGTGGGCGCTTTTCACACAGCCCTTCATAACAGCAGAAAAGCTGGTTGGGTGGCAGGCATCTTCCCCCACTTTCTCCTGTACAGGAGGTAATGCCTAACGTGACATATGAAGTTGTTCAGGGTGGTGAGAACCAGGGAGGATTGTGAGGCACTCCAAAGGGATCTGTCGAGGATGGGCGAGTGGGCACCAACGTGGCAAATGGGGTTCAATGTGGCCAAGTGCAAAACGATGCACATTGGATCCAAAAATCCTAACTATAAATACACGTTGATGGGGTCCGAACTGGCGGAGACTGACCAAGAGAGAGATCTTGGAGTCGTAGTAGATAACTCAATGAAAATGTCGAGACAGTGTGCGACTGCAATGAAAAAGGCCAATGCTATGCTGGGGGTTATTAGGAAGGGAATAGATAACAAATCAGCCAGTATCATAATGCCCCTGTATAAATCGATGGTGTGACATAATCGAGGTTTATAAGATTATGCATGGGATAGAGCAGGTAGAGAAAGAAATCCTTTTCTCCCTTTCTCACAATTCAAGAACTCATGGGCACTCTGTGAAATTGCTGAGCAGTCGGGTTAGAACAGATAAAAGGAAGTACTTCTCCACCCAAAGAGTGGTTAACACGTGAAATTCACTGCCACAGGAGGTGGTGGCAGCTACAAGCATGGATGGCTTCAAGAGGGAATTGGATAAACATATGGAGCAGAAGTCCATCAGTGGCTATTAGCCACAATGTATAGATAGGAACTCTCAGTCTGGAGCAAGTGATGATCTGTAATCTTGGTGTTTTTTTGGGGGGGGGGCAACAGTGGGAGGGATTCCTGCCCCCACTGCTGGACCTTCTGAGGGCACCTGGTGTTTTTGGCCACTGTGTGACAGAGTGTTGGACTGGATGGGCCATTGGCCTGATCCAACACTGGCTTTTCTTATGTTCTTATGTTCTTATTCATGTATCATCTCAAAAAATTAGGTCAGCCAAGCCAATGAGCAACGTATTCATATAGGCCTGTTATATTTTATACATCTACAAGTGTGGGACCTGCAATGACTAGGGAGGCATTTCATTTACCCCTCCCCAACTATTTCCTCTTTCTCTTCTCTGAAAGCCCCCATAGCCTCTTCTCTTTTCCTGCTCTCTTCTCTCCTTCCCACCCACCAGCAAACCGACCTTTATCTGCCCCTCAGCTCTCCTTCAGCTTTCCCTACCCCTGTCAACCTCTACTAGGGAAACCATGGCCAAGTTGCAGGGTGTTGTCAGTCAGGCTCAGCTAGACAGTGGGGAACAATAACTTGTGGAGGGGGCACCTCACTTTCCCATGGCTCCCCCTCCCCACACTATTTTCTCTCCATATAGCAACTCCAACATCCTCACCTTTCCCTGCTTCCTTCTCTCTTTCTCATCTGCCAGCCAACCTACTTACCTACCTTTTAGCTGCCCCCACATCTTCAGCTATATTTACTATGTACTTCATTGTGCCTTTCTCCATAGGGTTGCCAGGTCTGGGTTGGAAAATACCTGGAGACTTTTGGGGTGGAGCCAGGAGAGGGCAGGATTTGGGGAGGGGAGGGGCCTCAGCATAGTACAATGCCATAGAGTCCATCCTCCAAAGCAGCCATTTTCTCCAGGGGAGCTGATTTCTATCAGCTGGGGATCAGTTGTAAAAGTGGGAGATCCCCAGGCCCCACCTGGAGGCTGGCAACCCTATTTCTCCACAATGGGGACCAAAAGCAGCCTGCATTATTCTCCTCACCTCCATTTTATATCCTCATAAAAGCCCTGTGAGGTAGCTTAGGCTGAGAGTATGTGACTGGCTCAAGATCATCCCGTGAGTTTCCACTTCAGAGTGGGACTTCTAACCTGGGTCTCCATATCCTAGTCTAAAACTCTAACCAGTACACAGCAGTGTAGGATGTGTGCTGCTGAACAGCAGAAAGCAGGTATTCCTGAGTGAGTCATGCAAATCATGGTAGCAAGTCACCCAAAGATTGCTGCCAGGCCTGACCTCAATGAGTCTTCCCTGAAAGGCCAAAACTGCCCTGGAAAGAGCCTTGCTCCCTCCTCCTGCCTTTTACTGACAGAAACCAAGGCTTGAAAGCTGGCAATACTGTCGTGGTTGCAACAATGTGGCAAATTAAGTTCAATGTAGGTAAGTGTAGGGTGATGCAGATTTGAACAAGAAATGCCAGCTTCAAGAACATTCTGATGGGGTGTGAACATGCTGAGGGTGAGAAAGAAAGAGGCCTTGGGGTTATAATGGAAAGCTGAATGAAAGTGTCAACCCAGTGTGCCATGGTGGTGAAAAAGGCAAACGCTGTGCTGGGTATTATTAGGAAAGGGATTGAAAATAAAACAGCCAACATTATAATACTAAGCACAGATCTACAAAGTGGCCTCACTTGGAATACTGTGCGCAGTTCTAGTCATCAAATATCAAACAAGATACTACAGAGCTGAAAAAAATATAGAAGAGGACAACCAAGATGATGAAAGTGTTGAAGTACCTTTCCTGTGAGCAAAGGATGAGGAGTCTGGGACTTCTAAGTTTAGAAAAGAGACAACTAAGAGGAGACATGATAGAGGTTTATAAAATTATGCACAGATTAGAGAGAGTTGGCAAAGAGAACTTTTTCTCCCTCTCCCAAAAGACTAGAACTTGAAGGCATCTAATGAAATCGATGGGTAGTAGAGTCAGGACCGACAAAAGGAAATACTTCTTTACCCATCAAGAAATTAAAATATAGAATTTGTTGTCAGAGGATGTGGTGATGGATACAGTCATAGTTGGCTTTAATAGGGTATTAGATAGACCTGTCCTCTGTGGATATATCAGTCACTACTATCCATGGTTACTAAAAGGAACCTCCACATTTCAGAGGCAGTAAATCTCTGAATACCGGGAAGAAACTTCAGGGGAAGGCCTTAGCCTCTTTGCCCTGATGTTGGCCCTGTAGAAGAACCGGTTGACTGCTAGGTGAGAGAGGATGCTGGACTAGATGGACTGCTGGACTAGACAGATCCCTTGTCTGATCCAGCAGGGCTCCTTTTATGTTCACTCTCCCACTGAACAAGCTCTTCCTCTTAGCGGTAATGTTAAAACATGGTTTGCACATAGATACCTCATTTGACTGCTCTTGGAATTATATATAAATGCCATCATGCTCACTTTTGCAGTCCCAGAAAATTACCTGCACGGGCATACAAGTTCTTCAACAAGAAGTATTCTATTAATTATCAAGGGTGTGTTTTTTATATTTGTGCACATAGAGAACAGAAGAGTTATAGCCCACCAATCCTTTCTTTTTGGACTTGAGTTTATATTGATATCTAGCAAAAAGCAAAAAGCCATATTAAAAAGAAATACCACCCAAGACAGACAGGATTTTCTTTACAAACTAAAACTAATGTGCTATACTAGCTGAATCCAAATCTTCTAAAGTCAATTCACACCCAGGAGATCCTTTTTCATTTATTCTATTGCCTCATCAGTTAAGTCATTTTGTTTATTTATTAACAATATTTATAGATTGTCCTTCTCATTGTGACTCAAGGCAGATTACAATGTGTAGGTCAATTGATCACCAGGATCAAACATCCAATAAACAATGCAAAAGGGGCGGTTTCCCCACACGTTATTTGTTGCTTGTGTGCCTGTATTGCATCAAGCTTTTTTTTTCTTTCCCACACACATTTTGTTCCCTCCAGTGCTCACTTTGATATTTCATCACTGTATCTGGTTTATTCAGAAGCAGTTTCAAAGTGCTGGGAAATAAACCAGAGATATAGCGATGAAATATCGAAGTGACCACTAGAGGGAGCAAAACATACGCAGAAGGGGGGGGCGACGATGTAGTGCGGGCATCAAGCAACGAAAATAAATTGTGCAGACAATCCCAAGGTTTGGATTGCAGACATCTGAAAGAGAATTGAAACAATGCTGAAACAAAGCACCAGCATTTAAACACAGACTGTCAAATGACACAGAAATCACAAAGTACAAGCATACTCTCATCAACAGATAGTTGTACAGTCCACAGACCCTGTCCCTTAGCCAAAGCATCTTTCTGAACCACTGCATTAAAGTACAGCCCTACTACAGTAAAAAAAAAAAAAAGCCCTCTGGAATAATTCAGTTTTGCTTAGTTTGCAAAAAGCCAGAAAAGTGGGAGCTTTCCTAATCTTGTCAGGCAGGCCAGGGGAGGGTGGTGTAAAAATCCAGTTAAATAAATGAAATAAGATGAGGGCCACAACAGAGAACTGGACCATTTAATGTTGGGTTAGTGAGCCTAGAAGACTGGGGAAAGTGCCCCGCGTTTGAGAGAGCTGTAGTTTGTATTCAGTTCCATTTTTTACCCTTCCCTTCTCCTCCAGGACCAGGACTTCAAAGCAGCCCTCGTATTGGTGATCCCAACAAGTCTCTGGGGTAGGTTATGCTAAAAGATGGATGATTAGACCAAGGCCACTCAGCGAGTTTAATGGCTGCGAAGGAAAACTGATCTGGAAACCCCTTCGAACTACTATTTCATTCATTTGTACCCCGCCTTTCTCCCCAACAGGAACCCAAAGCAGCTTACATCATTCTCCTCTCCTCCATTTTATCCTCACAACAACCCTGTGAGGTAGGTTAGGCTAAGAGAGTGTGACTGAACCAAAGTCACCCAGTAAGCTTCCATGGAACGTGTGAGGATTTGAACCTGGGTCTCCCAGATTCTAATCCAACACGCTTGACTGCTACACCACACTGGCTCTCAGTGCCTGAAATGCATGCCCGTGAATACTGAAGAGGTACCGTATGTCCACTATCTCTGATGCGCAGTCCTCCTGGAATGCCTTAATGTAGTCTGCATTGTCTTTACTATACCCGGAGGTGTTTTCAGCAATTCAGTATTGTGTGTGGAGGAAACTGCCAATGAGCTGGAAGGCGGACTGGTATCCACTTAAACTTCTCCTCAGGGACCTCTTCCCTTCCCGCTGCCTGCACACACAATTATAGTACTATTAAGCGTCATTATTGTGACTGTGATAATTTTTACACACGGCGAATGCACTGTTTAAGCTACTTCAGCAAACAATCCAACAAGAAATGGAACGAATATGGGGAAAAAGGCGGGTGAACACAATCCTAAAGTGAAGAAGCGTTATGAATATTAAGCGTTGACCACCAGTAGCAATTATACGAAGACATGGTAGAAATAAGATAGAAATATTCAAGTCTTTGGGGAACGTTGGTCTCTTCCACTTATTGATATACCGAGATTCCTGACAGCCGTCGTTTCATTTTGCCCTTTTTAAAATTGCGCTTGACTTCCCCTTTTCCCTTATCCATAATGCATTTCACACACAACTAAAAATAAATGTTCAAAACGCGCCCAGCAGTCATCAAGAGGTTTCAAATCGGACCCATAAGGGTTTTTGATCTCGGAGTCTAATTTTAGAAAGCTGAATTTGTGGCATTTTATTTTTACAGTAAATCCCCCCCCCCCCCCAATTGTCACTGGCTCAGAAACAGATTTCTTTCTCCATCACTTGTTTCTTGGGGGTTACAAAATTGATCTGTGTACACCGGCAAGAACCTGAGCAGAAGAAGTTACCGGGGGGAGGAGGGGGAGAGGAAAAGAAATAACCCAAGGAGAGTTTGACTACCTTTTTACTCCTGACCCCCCAAGACCTTTCAAAAGTCAGATCTCATTACTGAAATGGGACTCGTTTTACCACCACTCTCTTCAGTGTGACCTTTTCCATCGGCAATTCCTGCATTAACTCACTTTGTCTATCAGTATTAAAAGAGCAAAGGAGGGGGGACGAAACGCTTCTTGCTGTCTTTTCTTTCTCTCACCCACTTGTTTTATGATGTCTGAGTACAAGGGAATTTTTTAAAAAAATAGTCTGGGTGGGTAAAGCTTTAAAGCGGTGCTTAAAAGTAGGTTGAAACGGATTCCGAATAAATGCAAGTGCTAAAAAAAATTATGACATTCATTTCAATGTCCCCTTCGTCCCTGTTATTTATTGACTGTGTGCCCCCCCCACCCAGAAGATGGTTGTTGAAACGAATATTTTAAGTTGCCTTACACCGAGTCAGACCATTAATGTATCAGCGCCTCTCCCGAGTCTCTGCCAAGAAGAACACCTCTCTCGGAACCTGCCTTCTTGAGATCCTTTAATTGGAGATGCCAGAGATGGGTTCTGGAACTGTCTGCATTCAAAACAGGGGCTCCACCACCGACCGACTCTCCTCCCCATGCATCTGAAAGCTGGCATTTTTACAGTGTCCCCCCCCCCACACACACACACACATACACACCTAGTTTTCCCCTGACCTGCATGGCCCAGCTGAGCCCGATCTCATCAGATCTCAAAAGATAAGCAGCGTCAGTTTGGTGTAGTGTTTGGAAAGCCAGTTTGGTGTAGTGGTTAAGTGCACGGACTCTAATCTGGGAGAACCGGATTTGATTCTCCACACCTCCACTTGCACCTGCTGGATGACCTTGGGCAAGCCATAGCTCTGTACCAGCTGTTCTCTCAAGGAGAGTTCTCTCTCAGCCCCACTTACCTCACAGGGTGTCTGTTGTGGGGGGGGGGGAAGGGAAAGGAGTTTGTTAGCTGCTCTGAGATTACAAGTGAAGGGTGGGGTATAAATCCAATCTCTTCTTCTCTTCTTCTTCCTGGCTAGTATTTGGATGGGAGACCACCAAGGAGGCCCAGGGTTGCTGTGTAGAGGCAGATGACGTTGATCCACCTCTGTTTGTCTCTTGCCTTGAAAACCTTTATGGGGTTGCCGTACATCCGCTGCAATGTGACAGCACTTCCCATCACCAAAGATGGCACACTCACACATCATCCACGGAAAGCCAATACAAATCCCCGCTTGCCACAAAACATACCAGGTGGTTCTTTGGGCAGGTCCTTCTCTCTTACCTTCACTTACTTCTCAGGGCTATTTGTGAGGGTGAAATGGGGAAGGGGAGAATTGCATATGTGCCCTGAGCTCATTGCAGAGAAGCCAGGTTAAAAACATAATGTTAGATCCAGCAGAAAACTTCTAATGGAAGGAGGGTGATATCTCTCTTGCCAGTTCTTCCCCCCTCCACTGATTTCTGACACCCCTGTTGTTTCTGCAGGTTCTCTGTCACCCAGGAGCAGCATTTCGAAGATTAGTTGGGGCTGCAGCAGGGAAAGGAGGAGAAAAAGTCCCACCTGGCTGACCGAAATCCCATCTGATGGGAAATTTTCCGCATGATCCAATCTATGACAAATACATGCAACAATAAATTACTGTTTTTGAATGTCAAGACTCAAGTCCAGGAGGACCTTAAAGCAAGATTTTTCAGGGTATAAGCTTTTGAGAGTCAAAGCTCCCTTTATTAGTTTTGACTCTCAAAAGCTTATACCCTGAAAATCTTGCTACTGGGCTTGAACCCTGCTCTTCTATTTATTTATTTATTGTATTTATTTAAAGCACTTATTTATTTTATGGATTTCTACCCTGCCCATTCCGGCCTAGGCTGGCTTAAGGCTTATTAGCACTTTTCTGCTTTGCAGATCACAAGGCACCATATAAATAAAACAATGCTTATAAAAACACACATAAAAAGACCACCATTTAAAATCTCCCATTAGGACTGACAATAAATAAAAACTAAATTAGTCAAATGCAGTCCTAAATAAAATTGTCTTCAACTGCCTCCCGAAGACCCAAAGTGAAGGGGCCAGGCACACATTCCTGGGGAGGTTGTTCTATAATCATGGAGCTGCCACCAAAAAGGCCCTCTCCTGTGTGCCCACCAGACAACCTTCCTTGATTCTTGGGACTGTCAGGAGGATCTCTCTCTGTGATTGTAATTCCTGGTCAGGAACATACGGGAGAAGACGTTCCTTCAGATACCCAGGTCCCAAGCCATGTAAGACTTTAAATGACAAAACCGACACCTTGAATCAGGCTTGGGAGCAGATCAGCAGCCAGTGTAGTTCTTGTAGTACTGGGGCCACATGTTCCCAGTTGCTGGCTCTGACCAGCAGTCTAGCCACAGCATTCTGCACTAGCAAAAGCTTCTGAACCTTCTTCAAAGGTAGCCCCAAGTAGAGTGCACTGCAACGATCCAGTCTAGATATAACTAGGGCATGGATCGCTGTGGCAAAGAGAGCTACACATGGTAGGCCAAAATGTAGAACCAGGGACTGGAATGTTTTCTGGCTGAGGGACCACTGCCTTTGGTCCAGCCTGGTGAGGCTGAGCCAATCTGCTTGAACATCTACTATACCACTGATGTGTTCTCCTCTGAGAGACGCCAGATGTCATTCTGCCCAGGACATGAGGATAGTTGACCCCTACTGCAGCTTCTTAGCTTTGGTGTTGTCTGTCCATATAGATATGTTCCACTGAGACAGATGGTCTTGGAAGTGGAGAAGTGCCAGACGAACTGCACGCAGTTCCAAAAGATTGATGCTGAGGGAAGCTGCTTGATAGGACCAGGTACCCTGCATGTGGCCCAGTACACAATGGGCTTCCCAACCCATCAGGCTGGCATCTGTAGGTCTGTGGTCACTTGGAAGTGTTTTCCTACAAGCATTTCTTTCCTGAGATGCTGACTGACATTGACTCTGGTGTGTTTTCAGAGGGCTATGAGCCTTTGATATGGCAATAGTGTCCACTGAAGTACCCAAGAGTGTGCCTGGGCCCAAGGGACTGTCTCGATAGCTGCAGTCATGTCCACTGATTTCACAGAGCAAACCTGTTTCACGGTTCAATGATCTTCTCTGCTCTGTCTAGTGGAAAAAACACTTTTTTTCTGGACTGAATCTATGACTGACCCCAAATGTGTGATGACTTAGGCAGGTGTTAGTTGGCTCTTCTGGAGGTTGATTAGGAAGCCGTGACTGTGACTGTAGAGGCACTGGATAGTGTCCTGAATGTCCCTGAGTGCCTGCTCTTGTGAAGGTGACCTTATAAGGAGGTCGTCAAGGTAGGGATGGATATGGATTCCTTTGAGACGCAGGTTTGCAACAAGTAAGATGATCAGTTTTGTGAATATCCAGGTGCTGATGCCAACCCAGTGGTATGGCCCTGAACTGGAAGTGTTTTCAACCAAAGGTGAATCTCAGATACTGTCTGTTCCAAGGAGTTATGGGCATGTGAAGATGTGCCTCAGTCAAATCAATGGAGGTCATCAACTCCTCTGGCTGCAGGGCTTCCACAATTGTCTTCAAGGTCTCCATTGTGAACTTGCTGTTCCTCACAAACCTGTTCAGGAATCGGAGGTCGAGGATAGCCCTCCAATCCCTGTTCTTTTTAGGAACTATGAAAAAACAGAACAGATGCCCGAGAACCTTTGAGATGATGGCACAGGTTCGATGGCGGCGATCTCCAGCAGATGTCTGATGGCATCCTGTGTGCGCTGTCTCTTGATGGGGCAGTGAGGGACTGATAAGCTCTAGAATCTGTTGTGAGGCGGGGTGACAAGTTCTATTGAATAGCCATGGGTTATGGTTTCTTTCACCCATTTGTTGGTGGCTGATAAATTCCAGGCTTGATGTCGGAGCTAGCCTGATGTCACTTTTGTTGTTTCCACTGTTTTCCTCCCTTACTGGAGGCTGGTGCCTCTGAAGTTAGGTCTGGATTTGGTCCATGACTGCCATTTGGGAGTCTGAGCTAAATCATGGAAGCATTCTGTAAGAACAAAAGGACTGTGAACCATACTTTTTCTTCCATCTGTCCTCCCTTTTATAGGTGCACAGCATGGCCTTCTTCTTGTCTTTGGTCTCAGTGAAGATGTCCTCTAGGCTATCCCCAAACAGTTTGCCATCCAGAAAAGGCCAAGATGCCACATGATACTTAGAAAGGAAGTCCATATTTCAGGACTTGAGACAGAGGTATCTTCTGGCTACCACTGTGGAAGCCATGGCCCTTGCTGACAACTGGATCATATCCAGGCTAGCATCAGTCATGAAGGCTGTTGCCCTCTCCATATTGTGCATGTGACTTGACAGGCCCTGACTTAAATCTGGGTATTCTTGGGACAATTTACAAAGCCACAGAGTAGCAGGAGCAGAAGCTTTAATGCAGAAGGCAATGGCCTCATGGGCTCTGTGGAGAGCTGAGTCACTTTTTCGATCACTGGGATCTTCAAGGGTGTCCTCTCCCTCTTTTGGAAGAGCCATCTCTGATGCTAATCTAGCCACAGGAGCATCTACCACTGGAACTTTCAGTAAGCTTGGGAGGAAATGTCCGGAATGTAAACAGTGATTGGTAGGATGTCAGTTTTATCTCCAGTTTTTTGAAAAGAAGGGGGAAAAGTCGAACCCAGCTCAGGGGCCCCTTTATCACCGCCATCATCACCATCCTGTTCTTCCTTGGAGATTTCTACCTTTAGGGCAGAAAGCTGCAGGATTTTTAATGCTTTATGTCAGAGAGAGGGAAGCTCCTCCTGAAAAAAGGTGGTGAGTTGGCTTGCTCTGTTGAGGGCCTTCATCCTCAGACAACTGGCCTTCCTCTTTATCCAGATCTGCATCAGAACCCTCAGAGCCTAAAAGGGAATCGCTATCTTCAGACCTATAGTCTGAGAAATTTGAATAATTGTTCCTAATGGGGAGGGTGCTTTTACAGGCAGCCTTTGTTGGCCAAGAGGAACCCTGGCATTTCTCTGTGTCTACAGGCCTTGAAGTAGCTAATTTTTTTTGAAGATGTTTGACTGGGGGGGGGGGGGAGGCCTCACATAGTCTTTTCCGGGAGGATAAAGAAGCTCTTTTTTTCTCCTCTGATTGGAGACAAATTGTTCTAGCCAGTCCCAGGAGCCTGGTGGGACAACAAAGGGCTCTCCCCACTCCTTGCTTCCCCACTGGTCGGGAGCTGTTGCTTGTCTTCAACTCATCGCTCCAAGGGCCGCAGAAGGCTGTGTTGGGCAGGCCCGACAGACCGATACAAGCCATTCGGGTTGATCAGTAGAGGGTGCAGTTTTGGCGCCAAAAATTGAGCCTGCTTCCTCATGATCCAAGCCAGATGATTCTCTCCAGCAGCTCTGTCATTGCGGGACAGCTGGGCAAGTGGGTTTGTAGGGATTTCCTACTCCGCTGCCTTGGAATCAACTCCCCCAACTTTCCCTCAAAGGAGGTCCCATGGTTAGAGACCTCAGCTTCAGACATCACCAGGACTGAAGCAAGCGGGCAAAAGGCAAACAGCCTCGGGGAAGACAAGGCCAGAAGAACAAAGTTTGTCTGTTTTTTAAACGGAGGGAAAGGCACACAGGTGGAAAGAGAAAAATAAAGTACAACCAAAGGAGCTCCTTAAAGGATTCTTGGTTTTAAGTATAGTCAGGAACAGGGCTGAAGCAGAGTATTAGCCAGAACTGAATCTCCTTTCAGCATATTGAAAAATGGTCTTTCACAGGATGGATTCAACCTGAGCTTTCTCCCCACCGCCACACACCCACAATGCCAATAGCTTTTGGCACAGTGTAGGTGGGATTTAAATTGCATTCGGCTGTGGACTGGCTCTCTTGGGGCTTGGCCTTCTTCAGTCTTGCTACAAGTGAGGGGAATTGCTGCATTTGTCTGCACTGTCTTCTAAATGTTTTCAGCCGCTCTTAAAGTATATGGCCAAGCCCCTCCCCCCAAAAAAGCATCCTACTTTCCGATGAAAAAAAGGTTAAGAAAATTAAATGTAATGATGGAAAGCAGATAAGTGGAGGAGTCAAACATTTTGTGCTGCAGCACTTCTATACAGAGAACGCATGAAGAAAATTCCCCAGTGAATATCGTCTCCCAATTTTAAAGCCTCGAAGCAATGCTAAAACTTGCTCAGTTCCCCTGAAACCTTGGCAGATCCTGTTCTTTGGTGTCTTATGGTGACCCGGTAAGGTTTTCAAGGCAAGAGACATTCAGACCATCAGGGGGTCTGCATAGCAACCCTGGATTTCGTTGGTGGTCTCCCACCCAAGTACTCATCAGGGACAACCCTGCTTAGCTTCTGAGACTGGGCTTGCCTGGTCTCTCAGAAGAAAACCCCATTGATTTCAGCAGGATTTACTCCCTACTAAGTGTGCTTAGGACTGCAGTCACAATGAGCATTAACCAAGCACTCTCTCGAGGTGTGCTGTGTGGTTTCGAATGTGAACAAACTCTAGAATCAGTTTGGGTGTCTTATTCAGAACAACACTTGGACAGACAAACAGTACTCCACATGTTGTATCTGTGTAGCATGAAAATGTGTACAAGGAGAGCAGCATCAGACTCAATGTCTCTGCCCATTTAACTTGTGAACGTTGACTATGCCTGTTCAACCTGTATACGCACAGAGGTCATCTGTGGGTTCAAAAATCCTGCAAAAAGAGACATATGCAGAACTTGTACAGTTATTGTGTAAGTACACAGGTTTTATTCACAGGTTGTACTGAGTGCATGTAAGCAGGAGATGGGGACACATCCTCCTCCTAATTCTGTCCCCATACCTGCTAAAAGACAACATATGTGACCCAAGTCATGATGGGGATCTCTTAACCCAGCTGCTGGCACACATAACACCATTTAGGGTTGCCAGGTCCCGCCCGGCAACCAACAGTGGATGGGGGGGACTTACCGGGAGCAGGAGGGAGGCCCAGCTGCCATATAGCGATATGTCTATACCAGTGTTTTTCAACCACTGTGCCGGGGCACACTGGTGTGCCGCGAGATACTGTCAGGTGTGCCGTGGGATTTTTTCAATGAAAGAAATGTGCCTTCCGGGCTGACCTTCCAGGACGCGTTAAAATACATCCACATTATATTTCTTCTGAAACTCAGGTCAATGTTATGGGAAGGAGCCATTACACTTTGGATCTGTAACTTACAATTTCAAGTTGAGTGGCTATTATGTGTATTTGTAATACTGTCATAGTTAATACTTGAGCTGAGGCAACTAATGACCCATTTATCTTGTATTTCAGTGTTTTTCAACCACTGTGCCGTGAGATATTGTCAGGTGTGCCGCGGGATTTTTTCAATGAAACAAATGTGCCTTAGCTCAAAAAAGGTTGAAAAACACTGGTCTATGCCACTGCCCACATGACCAGAAGTGACATCATCATGTCAGGGATGTCGGGGCAATGCTCTGGTATTTGGGCAAAAACTCTATGGTAAATTTGGTTCTACCATAGAGTGGTTGCCCAAAAACCAGAGCATCACCCCAACATCGCTGACATTACAACATCACTTCTGGATCACATGGGCAGCAATGAAGACATGTCACTGCACTTTGGCTGGGCCTCCCCCTTTTGGAGGGTAAGTTCCCCCTGCCAGTCACCTGACCAACAGCTGGGCAGTGGGGCCTGATGGCGGGGGAACTCCGCCTCCATCGGGGCTCTGGCAACCCTAAAACTTTCCTAAGCACAGGAGGGTCAGATTCAGTTCACAAATCTGGTGCAGGGGGAGGCAGTGTTCCAGCTTTCCCTCATGCATCATTTTCCAGAGCTGAAACAGCCACAGGGGTGCCCTGTTAGACACCAGTGCAGGGTGCCACATGCTGTAGTCAATACAAATGAAGCCTCAAAGCAGGACAAACAGCCTTCCCCACATGACTGTTTCAGCTTAGGAAAATGGGACTGGAGGGAAGGCCAGAGCCCCTCCTCCCCCTGTGCAATGATCACGAACCAAACCCAGCCCTGTAGCACTTGGGAAATTTAGTTCCCTGATTTTGTGTGTAATGAAAGTCAGGTTAGGAGGGCCCCAACCCAACTTGTGTCAGACGACTCATCTAGTTGAGCCCTCTGGTAAAACTATTATAAGGTCTGACATCAGCCATGCCATCAGGGTCTGGTCATCAGCCAACATGATATATGCCATCATCTGTTAACAATTCCCTTCTGCCCACACAGGGACTCTGTACAATAGAATAAATAGACACAAATCAGACATTAAAAAGTGGCAGTATTCAGAAACCTGCAGTGCAATATTTGAGTCTCCCAAGACGCTCTGTTGCTAACCTGAACGGTCATCATTCTTCAACAAAAGGATTTTGAAGGGAGTCTCGACTGTGAAACTACTAAATTAGAATTTATCAAGAACTGTTATTCAGATCTCCCTGGATCCTGCTGGTTTCTGCTGGGTATTTTTATTCTACCTTGTTTTGGGTTTTGTCCTTTGATTGCTGTTGGTTCTCTTCTGTCTCCTTGTTGTTGCTGTTGTTCTATGATGCAATTTTTTATCAGTTTGCAATTGAGATTTTACCTGGACGCAAGCCACTTTAGGAGAATGTCATACCCACCCACCCCAAGGGATAAAAGATAAAAAAGGGAGAAGGTCTGGTGGCACAACTCTGAAATTAGAGAGCAGGAAGGACAGTTGGAGACATTAAGGACCAAACAGCCTGAACCAGCTTAGCCCCATAGCCCACCCCTGGCCACGCTACAGAGTGTGCTGAAATGGTAGATCTGGCATGCACATACATGCACACATGTAGTTATATCATGCTATGAATATACTACCGGACAGACGGAACATGCAGATAAGCAAGGAGTCTATTTGAGCAGTTAGCAGTGCGGTGTAGGGTTTTTCTGACCTACATTATTAGAGCGGACACCAGAAATGGGGGCCAAGGTTCACAGAGAGTGCAAGGACCAGCCTGCTCCTGTTCCATTCAGACTAATGGTAATGGGAGACCTCAGTGACGTCACCATGCAATCTCATTGATTACATGTTGCCACAATAGCCCATGCTAGTTTATCACAGCAAGGAGGGTGGAAACTGAGCTGAAGGAACAGTAGAGAGAGAGGGGGTACTACAGTGGCTAATAATAGCCATGGTAAAAGGTACCTTGGAGGACTTCATGCTCAAGGGAGCAGCTGTGGCTCGGTGGCAGAGGGTCTGCTTTGCATGCAGAAGCTCCCAAATTCATTCTCCAGAATCTCTAGTTGAAAGTATCAGGTAGGTAGGTAATGTAATCTCTGCCTTTTATCCCAGAAAGCTACTGCCAGTCAGAGTAAGTAATACTTAATAATGGCCTGTCTCAGTAAATGGCCTGTCTCAGTAGTCCTCTATATATGACCACTCCAGGCACATGTGCATTGGCCCCTCCCCCCACCTCTGCATAATCATCAGACCATCAGCATAGTACAAATGAGTGGAGGAAGTATCCATGCATAGGCTCCCTCCCTGCGATCAAGGATGTTGCTTTCTGAATGTTGCCAGTCACTGGGAGGAAGCCCAGACTCTTCCTCCGCCCACAGCTACCACGCTCATGAGCAGGAGATCAGGCAGAGGTGGGTGCAAGGCCAGCATGCTCACGGCCCCTCTCTTTCTCCATGCATTCAGTCAACACACAGACGGACATCAGGCTAGCAGAAAGCTGCTCCATGAGTTCGTCTATTTTTGTGAGACAAACGCTTGCGCCTGAACAAAGGTTAGCAAACGTTTCACATTAACCTTCCTAAAAACCACAGATGTTTCTTTTAAAAGTATGACTGCATCTTCATCTACAGTCACAAAACTCAGAGATTTTCACAGGTTTACCTAAAACACACTGGAGGAGAGGGGATTATTCTCCCTTTCCCAGGCCTCCAATACATGAAGCAGAATGAAGTTGCAGAATTCAGAAGTGATAGAACAGACTACTCTGTTTCAGGGTGCAGGGGGAAAGATGTCACATTCTTAATGCTCCCCATGTAAAAAGTCCCTGTAATTTTTTAAAAAAATAGAATGGGGGGGGGGGGGTTTCTATCCAAACCTTTCATATGGTTATGCCGGTTATCTATTTACAGGAAATTGTTTTGAGGAAACTCTGAAAAGTGTGAGGGGGAGGGGCTGTGGCTCACGGGTAGAGCATCTGCTCAGCATGCAGAAGGTTGCAGGCTCAATCCCCAGCATCTCCAGTTAAAAGGGCCAGGCAAGAGGTGATGTAAAAGACCTCTGCCCGAGACCCTGAAGAGCCCCTGCCAGTCTGAGCCCCTGCCAGCAGACAATGCTGACCTCAATGGACCGATGGTCTGATTCAGTATAAGGCAGCTTCATATGTGTTCAATCTCTCAACCACAGTCTAAAATGGGGCAGCTCATTCCATCACTTCAGCTCTCCACCATCTCATTACCACCTCTCTCTGCTGCATGTATAGACCAGGTCTCCAAAACAATCCAAAACAATCCCAACAACCAGGATTCTTCCAATATCCGAGACTAGAACAAATGAACCAGAAATTAGCCTGGTTGAGGAGGAAAGTAGATACATTAGGCTAGTACGTTCAGGCAAATTGAAAGAAAGGCTGGACCACTTCAGGCAGTAGGAAGGAGATGCCATTTTGGAATACTTCTCTCTGTACAAAACTTACAGTGTCATTCTTTCCTCCACCCTTTTATCTTTGGATCAACAACCCCGCGAGGTAGATTATGCTGAGCATGAGGGCTTGGCGTAGTGGTTAAGAACTTGGTGTAGTGGTTAAGAGTGGCGGACTCTCATCTAAAGAACTGGGTTTGATTCCCCACTCCTCCACATGAAGCCAGCTGAGTGACCTTGGGTCAGTCACAGTTCTCTCAGAGCTCTCTCAGCTCCACCTACCTCACAGGGTGTTTGTTGTGGAAAGAGGAAGGGAAGGTGATTGTAAGCCACTTTGAGACTCCTTCAGGTAATGAAGGGCAGGGTCTAAAATCCATTCCTCCTCCTCTTTCTTCTTAACTCTCCCGCTAATTGAAGCTCCTGCTCTATGGGGAAAATGCTGCTGACTTCCATCCAAAGGTTCATCAGTGCTCCTCGAGGGCTGATCCTAGGCTCAGTCAACCTTGACAGCTTCTGAATGGAATAGAGTTCCACAGAGTTGTTTTTTAGAGGAAACTACCAAAGCAACAAGCCTTATGGAGATCATAAACGCAAGGCCTGGTCTACACAGGCAGCAGAATGAGATGCCTACACCAGGCCTCCAAAGAACCAATTCCTAGTATATGAATGCCCTGTCAGGTAGGACTCTTTCAGTATCCAAGAGCAGCACAAATGAAATTAGCCTGGTTGAGGAGAAAAGTTATGCTGGTACATTCAGGGACGTAGTAAGAAAGATTGGACCATTTCAGGTAGTAGGTGGGAGATGCCATTTTGGAATACTTCCACTCCTATACCAGGGGTAGCCAAACTTGATTGATGTAAGAGCCACATAGAATAGATGTCAGATGTTCGAGAGACGCAAGACATGAACAAATATTACATGTTTTTACTGGTAAATATGCAAATTTGCTTTTTATTAACATTAAATTAGACTGCCAAAAATAATAACAAAAGTGGTAAAAGCAGATATTGATAATGATATTTGTTTGCTAATGATATTTAGCTTCCCCAGCCACCCTGCTGGGAGCCGCACAATATGTGTGAAAGAGACACATGTGGCTCCCGAGCCACAGTTTGGCCACCCCTGCCCTATACAAACCTCGCTTAAAGTAGAAAACAAAATGAACAGGATATGAGTCTAAAAGAACCCACTCCTTGCTGTACTAGTTTTCTTAAAAACATTTGTATGCCACCTTTCCATCCAATTTAGGGACGCCGACGATAGTGATCCTAAGTTTCCCATATACAAGAAATTTCCCATATGCAGGAGAGCCAGTTTGGTGCAGAGAGCCAGTTTCCTGTAGTGGTTAGGAGCGCAGACTCTAATCTGGGAGAACCGATATAACAACTACGACCTCTCCCCAGCCGTTGGTTGTGATCAAGCTGTATCGTCCTTGCCTATATGTATATTTCTTTATACTGGATTCAGTTATTGTGTTGAGGTAACTGATCAGTCCCACTTTTCTATACCTGACCAGTTTCCTATTTCAATAGTCTCTTCGGGGTTTGCTTTATAAGTCGTCTCTTTGGGGGTTTTCTATATATGTTCTAGATATTTTGAGGACCACTTTCCAGTATATTCTTTACCACAGACTTCAGGCACCAGTGCTTGTAAACGTCAAACAGCACAGATCTTTATTATACAGAAAACACAACAGGGGGATGAGATTTATATACAGAGGATAGTTTGTTTCATTGTTCACTAAACAAGTTACTTTGCTTTAACTTTCACAGAGGCTGTATGCTTGTCACTTCCAGTTAATTCAGATGTTACTTGGTTCACAAAACCCTTCTACTGACTCCACTCTCCAGTCACTTTTTAGTGGTTAACCTTTTGGGCTTTATCTGGTCTCCTGAGTTTACTGGTTCGACATCCCAGCTCTCTCAGACTCCTCTAGACCCTTTTGCCCTTCTTTAGCCACCCGTTTAAGTTCCCTTGGAGTAGTGTGTTTGTGACCCTTGAGGTCTTAAACTTGCCCACGCTCTGGTAACTCTTCTCTCACTGTTTGAGAATACCAGTTGAGAGTGTTATTCAGCCACAGTTCTTTCACATAAACTGTTCCCTGGCTGTTTTCAATGAGCTACGAGGTTCCATTTTCTCCTCAGAGCCCTCTCAGTTAACTCTGTGCTTCAGTAAAATGCTCTTCCAACCGCTTCTTCCAACTCACTCCCTCAACTGTCTGTTCTCAACTGTCCACTCTGACAGTTATCTGTCACTCAGCCCGAGAATTCGGAACTCTCTGGCCCCTGTGACTCTGCAGCTTTTCTGTTTACCTGCTGCATTCCACAACTCTTCAATTCTGTCACAACCGGGTTTGATTCCCCACTCCTCCACCTGCAGCTACTGGTGTGACCTTGGACCAGTCACAAGTTCTTTCAGAGCTGTTCTTTCAAGGGCAGTCCTCGAAACAGCTCTCTCAGCCCCACCTACCTCACAGGGTGTCTGTTGTGAGGAGGGGAAAGGAAAGGAGATTGTAAGCAACTCTGAGACTCCAAGGGAATGACAGGGTGTAAATCCAATCTCTTCTGCTGCTGCTGCTGCTTCTTCGTTCATAGGTGGATGTTCAAAAAATGAGCATTCACCTGAAGTCTGAAATGATACAGTTTATACCACTGCCTATCTCATTCTACTGTATATTTATACTAGAGCCAGTGGGGTATAATGGTAAGACTGTTGGGCAAAGATCTGGGAGAACCAGGTTCGAATCCCCACTCTGCCATGGAAGTTTTGCTAGGAAACCCTGGGCCAGGCCCTCATGCTCAGCAGACCCTACCTCACAGGGCTGTTGATCCAAGGATAAAAGGGTAGAGAGGAGAATGACACTGTAAGCCACCTTCGGTCTCCATTGGGGAGTAATTCAGGATACAAATATCTAAGGGAGCAACTGTAAACAGGTCTATTCAGACACAGGGACTTAGTCCTAGAAAAGGACTGCTGACTAAATAACAAAAAAATAAATAAATACACTTAACGCAACCTTAAGAACACTTTCCTAAGTAGGGTTCTGAGTAGACCTACTTAGGACTGCTCTGTAAGGGTGCTGTTGGCAGCAACTTCTGGGTCTGTTTGTGGGTCACCTACCCTGGAGACCAGCCTACTATCAAAAGAGGGAACAGATGAGAAAAAGTCAAAGGAAGGGATACAACAGCTCTTTAGCTTTGTTTTTTTGCCTTGACCTTCTCCTTGCAACTACCATGAGGAATCCTAACTGTCCCTACCTGTAGTAACATTCAAGAAGCTTTATTTTACTAAGACAGCGCCTGCTGTCAGTAGCTCTCAGAAGCCCCAGCGAAAAGCCTTTTCCAGCCCTGTCAGAACTGAGTGCCTTTTAGCCAGACAACTGTTTGTGTGGGTGCCGCGTACCGCTCTAATCAGTAATAACTGGGGAGGGGGAATATAGGGGGGATACATTAACTGAGCTCCAACATACACAACCCATTTCCATAACACTTGTACTTAGCATTCGTATAATCTATTGCTCAAAGACATTCAAAAGCAACTTTGAAACATATCAGCATTCACAGTCTCTTAGTTCCGTAAGTGCCTCAGAGCTTTGACGGCTGTACTTTTAATGGTCAGTTCAGCAAACCTGGCATGCATTCAAAGCTGGCTAATCTTACTTGTGCAAATTCGTCTCCGCGCACCGCACAGAAGCACAACCAGTATCACAAAAGCACCCGGGCATGGGGCTGACTGTGAGTCCCTCAACACTGCTGTGGTGTAGTGGTTAACAGCGGTGGACTCTAATCTGGAGAACCAGGCTTGATTCCCCACTCCTCCCCCACATGCAGCCAGCTGGGTGACCTTGGGTCAGTCACAGAGCTCTCTCAGCCCCACCTACCTCACAGGGTGTCTGTTGCGGGGAGGGGAAGGGAAAGGAGATTGTAAGCTGCTTTGAGACTCCAAGTGAAGGCTGGGGTATAAATCCAACTCTTCTTCTTCTGAACCCACTTGCAGATGTCCGTACAGGGCAGCTGCTGCTACAGAATGGTCCCAAGGCAGACCATGAATCTAAGCTGGAGTTGCCAACCTCCAAGCAATGGCTGGAGATCTCCTAGAATTACAAGTGGTCTCCAGGTGACAAAGATCAGTTCCCCTGCAGAAAATGGCTGATTTGGAGGGTAGACTCTATGGCAGGGGTGGCCAAACTATGGCTTGGGAGCCACATGTGGCTCTTTCACACATATTGTGTGGCTCCCGGCAGGGCAGCTGGAGAAGCAAAGGGGAGGCATGCCTCCCCCATTGGTCTTATCTTCCCCAGCCAGAGTTCCCCTTTTGGGGTAGGCTTGAGGCAGGGGGGAGCAGAGAAAGAAAGCTACTTTAAAGGCATTCTCAAAGTCCCCAAGCCTACAAATAAAATATCATTATCTATACCTATTTTTACCCCTTTTGTTTTTATTTTTGGCAGTCTTATTTCATGTTAATAAAAAGGAAATTTGCATACTTTTCAATAAAATATATGTCTGTAATGTTTGTTCATTTCATGCGGCTCTCAAACATCTTACGTTTACTCTCTGTGGTTCTTACACTAAGCAAGTCTGGCCACCCCTGCTCGATGGCATTATACCCCACTGATGTCCCTCCCCTCCCCAAAATGCCCTCTCCAGGCTCCACCTCTAAAATCTCCATGGATTTCCCAGCTCAGAGCTGGCAACCATAATCTAAGCAGATCTCACCTGAATGAGAGACATCCTAGAGCCCACATTATCTATGGCTGAATGGAACCCTGGACATGTGTGTTAAGTGCCAACAAGCTGCTTCCGACTTTTGGTGACCCTATGAATTCATGACCTACAAAATGTCCTATCACTAACTGCCTTGCTCAGGTCTTGCAAACTGAGGGCCTTTGCGGCTTCCTTGATTGAGTCAATCTACCTCACGGTGAGTCGTCCTCTTTTCCTGCTGCCTTCCACTTTTCCTATCATTATGGTCTTTTCTACTCATGATATGACCAAAGTATGATAGCCTCAGTTGAGTCATCTTAGCTTCTTGGGAAGACATCAGGCTTGATTTGACCTAGAACCACTGACTGGCCTTTTTGGCAGTCCATGAATCTGCAGAACTCTCCCCCGACACCAGACCAACTCCAACACAACTCAAGATGTGGCAGAGAAATGGTGTTGGCAGAGATATCTCCAGCCTTTCCCCCTACCTTTCCCCCAAACCCTTGCTTCAATAAAAACGCTCTAAATTTAAATCTGAACACCAATGGACCTCCATCTGCCCCCCCCCCATTTTGTCTCCCATTCTTGTACACCAGAAGTTTGAGAAGTAACAGAATTATACAGAAATCTAGAAGTCAGCTTTTAGAAGTGAACCTCCTTTTTCCTAACAGAATTATATAGAAACCTAGAAGTCTTCTTATAGAAGCGAACTTCCTTTTCCCTATCTAGAGTATTTTTTGTTCCCTCCCCCCCCCCCACTTTAATTAGAGTAAGCTAATGGCCATTTAATTCACAAATGTCGTCTCTCCCATTTATCCCAGTACTTAGCGGCAGCCATTGAGCTAACCAGGGATCATGGAACTAGATCCTCGAGGTCAGGCTAGTAAAATTAGCCATCTGTCCAATAAAAGCTTATACTCGGCCTGTTCTGAGGCATTAAGGCTCCCACTGTACCGTTTGCACAACAGCAAGCAACCAAAGCTATGACACAGCTCGAAATAACTTTTTAAACTACAATTTCATCACATTATTGAGGGGGGGAAAAGGTAATGACAGATCTGACCTTTGCGAGCAAGTTATGTCATGTAGTGAAATACGGAGGAAAAAAATAATAACAACTAGACTGGAAATAAGGTTTCATTAAACCGGACAGATCAGACCCAAAATGGGTTGAAGTCAGTTAATCAAAACTCCTCCTGACTTCTGAAGCAGGGCTGTCACCTTATAAACCTCTTACTCTGGAGTAATCTCGCAGACAGCCTGGAATTCAAAGGGGCTATTCGAGAGGAGTCCTTTGCAGGCTCGGCAGATGTTGTTTTCCCCAGTGCAGATACCAGAATGATGAGAAAAGGTTACAGCTCTTCCTAAACCTTAGTCAGTGCCTATGAAAACGGGATGATTAAGCAAATTTGTATATAAATATTGCCCTTCTGCACTAAACCTAGGCTTAACCCAGTCTTCTGTCTCTGCCAAAGGGCAGCCACATGTCAACAGGAGCTCAAAGGGCTCTGCATGATGCAATTGTCATGCCCCACCACTTGCCCCCAACAACAACTGGCCAGTATTATTAGTTATTTACTTCATTTATTCCACCACCACCCTGGCCAACTGGGACCCAACGCAGCTTACATCGTTCTTTTCTCCTCCATTTTATCCTCACAACAACTCTGTGCTGTAGGTTAGGCTGAGAGTGTGTGACAGGCCCAAGGTTACACAGTGAACTTCCATGGCACAAGTAGGGATTTGAATCTGGGTCTCCCCTAACCACTCAGTCGCACTGGCTTTCCTAACATTCCTTCTGAATGCCAGCTCTTTCCTTCTCTCTGAGGACTCCTTTGGGGTCATTTGGATTCCCTGGCTGCCTTACGCTGGGTCAAGGTTTGCCACCGAGTTTACATCCAACAGGATGCTGCAGCCGAAACTGGTTCCCTGACAACAGCAAACTGTATGATCAGCAGCACCAACCTAAGCACACTTACAGCCTCTGAAATCCATTGAAATCAAAGGGCTTAGAAGGGTGGAACTCAGCTTTGGATTGCGCTGCAAGGTGTCTGTGGGTTGGAACCTACCAGCCGTTGCACTCAATCTTACCCGATTTCCCTACTTAATTAAAATACACTTTAACAGAGTTTCAGTACAAGTCAAGATTATTAAAAATGCTCCCAAACAAACCTGGGGCAGGTCAGAGATGTTCTTTGGCCATCTGACAGCAATGCTGACTCTGTGAACTTAGGCAGGTCATGAGAGGGAGGGCAGGAAGGGTTGCCTCAGAGCTTAGTTCTTGTGGCCCTTTCTTACACGCCCAGGGAAATGCTGATCACCACTTTGGAGCCAGGAAACAGTTGTGCTCCAGGCCAGTTTGGCCAGGGATCCTGGAGGAGTTCCCCCACCCTTCTGGGCATAGAGCAGGGGTCACTCGGGGGTATCTGTGAATTTCCTGCATGGTGCAAGGGTTTGGACTAGATGACCCTGGAGATCCCTTCCAACTCTATAATTCTATTATTACAGGTACATGTGGGCCCAGTTCTATGGTGTGTGGGAAGAAGGTGCTTAGGCCCACACCCACACCCCATTTTCCTGATCCAGAGTGTCAGGACCCGGGGTGTGGGCAGCGAGAGTCCAAGTTCAGTCCGAGGTCAAAGCCAACCAAAGAGCAAAGCAGGAACCGATAGCGAAAGTCCGAATCACAAACCGGGAGCAGAGTCATTCAGAGCTCAGGAAGCTGAGAGTGCCAAGCAGGAGTGGAGTCCGGAAACAAGAGCAGGGTGGGCGCAAGGACACTATGAGATCGACTAGTTGCTTCCCCAAGAAGCCATCCTAGTGTGGGGAGCTAAATATCCCTCTGCTGCTGTTTCTAATTAGCGATTGGCATGAGCAGCCGAGCTTCTGTTAAAACTCAGGGCTGAATGACCGTCTGTTCTGTAAGCGCGCTTCATGCCGCCTGGACACCAAGTCCCGGCGGAGTCGGTCCCTCAAGTGCGCAACCCTTGGAGGCAAGTTGGGGGGGCTGTCTCCAGGTAGTTGTTCCTCACCAGTTGATGCAGGCGGCAACCGCAAACTATCCATTTCAGGAGCTTCATCGGGGCCAGTTGTGGGTTCTGCTGAAGCCGTCAGCTACTCCTTGCATTGGCCCATGACACAGAGAGCCACTACATGTCCAGTTGAGGACTGCATATTTATGAACAGGGCTGCATGTCGATTTCTCCAATGGAGCAAACTGTGACTTCCAGTCGGGAAAACGGTACAGGGGGAAGCTCTAAGCCCTTCTCCCTGTGGTCACGGTTTGACCTGGGCCTCCTGGGAAATGCAGAGGCCCCCTAACATGTATGTGACCCATCCCAAAGGCATACCAAGAAAAACTGTAACACGGTAACTGGAAAATCATCCCAAATGGATCTAACTAAAAGCCGCATCTAGGTTCTCTACAGCAGTGTCTGCGATGCTAAGCGCCTCTTCGCACACGATCCATCTCCAACTAGAGTCTAATTAAAAGCCATATTTCAACCTGCAATTAACTGATGCCTCAATTACTTAGAATGACTAACTCACTAATACTGTTGGTTTACTCCAGAGCCCGCAATTTGAAAATTGTGTTCGTAAGTGAGCAATATAACCCCAGAATCCCTCATTTTAAAAAAATCTGTCTACTGAACATGTAATCAAAGCTATCATTAGTCATGTTCTCATGCAGTTCCCAGTCACTGCATTCAAGCTTGCAAAGGAGACATCTCCAAAGCAGCAAACCCCGAGTTTGGTGACCTAATGCCATGAGCATCCATTGGATGTACATGAACACACATGAAGCTGCCTTACACTGAATCAGACTATCAGTGCATCGAAGTCAGTATTGTCTACTCAGGCCGGCAATGGCTCTCCACAGTCTCCCACTGCAATCACATACGGCCATACCCTTTGACTGGAGAGGCCAGAGATTGAACCCGGGACCTTCTGCATACAAGGCAGATGCTTTCCTGCTGTGCCACAGCCCCTCATTTGTAATCTGCAAGCACATGTATTATTTCAATGTATATGTATTCACAAAAACGGGGGGAGGGTACCCAGGGTGCTCCAAAACTGGCCTTCGACTATTTCAGTCTTTCAGGCGCCAAAGACTGCCCTTGATCCCCATGCAAAAGTCTCAACTGACGTCAGCAAGGAATCCGCTGCAGATCAAAAGGAGCCCAGATTCTGAGAGGGGCTTTTATGTTTCTTAAAGCACCCCCTTTCAAGAGCCCCAAGAAAGTTTATGGAAGTGCCACTCCATGAAAGCCCCATCAGTGTGCTTTAATGGAGCGGCTGTCTGCTCCCGTCTGGCTGTTCTCATTCATTCGACATCAAAATCCTCATTGTGTGAACATCCCAGATGCTCCACAAGGTTCAGTTCCTTCAGTCACCCAAAAGCACAGGCCACTTAGCCTAGAGGATATGTATTTCATCCAGTGAAGACTGGCAGACAATGAGCACGGACTTTTGGCCCTGATTTTCGCAAAAAAACCCCAACAACCCCATACCAAGTAAGTGAAGTGAAGTGAAGTGAAGATCAATCTACACGCATATCTAGCAACTGAGGATCTACCTCATGCATCTGATGTAGCCCACAAAAACCTATGGTGGAATACAGATCAGAAAGTCTTTATTGTGCCACACTGCAAACAGCTGCCCAACTGGAATTTATGCTCTGTGCAAATATAGTGGCCTTGATGTAGTGTTTAAGTTGAGCCAGAGGTTCCCAGATCTCAGTTCTCTGGACAGGGTTGCCAGGTCCCCGTCCCCCCGGCCACTGGTGGTGGATTGGGGAGGTATGGTTGCCAGATTCAGATTGCAAAACTCCTGAAGATTTGGGGATGCAGCCTGGGATGGACAGGGGTACCATGTCATAGAGTCCACTCTCTAAAACATCCATTTTTTTCTGGGGGAACTGATCTCTGTAGTTCAGAGATGAGCTGTAATTCTGAGGGATCCCCAGGTCCCACCTGGAGGCTGGCATCTCTCCCTCTAGAACGTGACTGTAAAAACCATTCAGACTAGGAATGGGCACAAACCAGGAAAACAGAGGTTCGTGAAGGTTCACAGGGCTCACTAACCATGAACCTCCACGAACCTTCCCCTTTAACAAATCAGTTTGCAATTCGTGAAGCGGTGCTGCTTCCAGGTCACCAGTTCCGGTTGACCGTACCGCTTGGAAGTCACTCGCATGTGGCGCAGCTTGCAAAAGCCACTTAAAGGGTTCCCTTTAAATGCCTTCTACAAGACTTGCCACCGGCTCCAGTATGTCTGCCGACATGAATTGCACAAGCCTTCCAAAGCCACTTGGGAGGTTCATGGCGGTGGGATGGCACAAACCTTGGTTCGCAAACCACAAACCGGGCTCAGTTCATCACGAATCTTCTGCTCAGAGTCCCCCCCACACACAAAAACCCTCCCTTCATAGAGACTATGCAGACTAATATGTTTGAGGCCGTGGTCACACGGCACCCAAATCCTGGATAAAATCCCACTGGGATTTTATCTGGTTTTTTTTCTTTCAGGTTGGGATGTTCATACAACCCAACCTCGGTGGCGGGGGAGCAGGCAGCAGGGGGAGGCACCCTTCACAGGAGAGCGCTCTGCACCCACCTTCACCACCACCAGCCGCCACCAGACCCATCCTGGCTGGCTGGCTCGCCCCGCACTCCACTCTGGACCCCGAGCCCCACCGGTCGCTGCCTGGCCAGTGGGGCTCGAGGCCCGGAGCAGAGCGTGGGGCAGTTTTTTTCCTCCCTTTTTGCACTTGGGCGCTTGAGTGCCCAAGCACCCAAGTGCAAAAAAGGAAAAAAACCCGGTAGGGATGATCAGACAGCCCTCTCTTGCAATCATTGCAAGAGAGGGCTGTCCAGATCGGCTCAATCGCAGGTTCCTCGTGTGACCTCCTGGAAAATACTTGATTCTCCTGGGGGTCGGAACACGCGGGAAGAATACGCGATTGAGCCCACTTCTGCGTGGGAGTTGTCCCGGCCGGTATGAACGGTCCCTTTAAATGCAGGAGGAAATAGCAGTTCCTCCTGCTTTAAAGGGCCATGTGACCACGGCCTAAGAGTGCTTTTGTTGCATCAGCAGCCATGACACCAATCTATCTGCATGCCTACCAACCAAAACAACTCACACGAAGGAAAAGAGGCAAAAACCAGCCTGAAAGCACATCAGTGTCAACGCAGGCCTTCAGGGGGGATCCAACAGTCAACTCAGCTGTTGTCTGGAAACACGACTGACTGATGATGAAGAGTTTGGGGAAATGGGGACCTGTTCCCCAATGCTTTGGCACACATTGTTTGCCATGCAAGGATGCACACATCTTTAGAACATATTCCTGCCCCCATTCTCGTTATTTGATGGGTGTTTCACTAGAGCAGTTAGGGATGCCATAAGCCTCGCAGACAGCAGTTTCAACTAAGTTCAACTAACTTAGCTCAAGACCAAGTTCAACAGTTGACAATGCTGTGCTGGACTGCTGTGAATGTCAGTGGGAGAGGCCTCTCATCTCCCCGACTTCCTGTGATCAGGGCAGCTGCAGTGGATGTCTGCTAGGAAAGGGAGATGTGCAGGATGTCCTGCCGAGCAGTAGCAATGGCTTGTGGGTGGAGGTCTACCTGACCTCCTATGGCCCTATGGAAAAGCAAATGGCTCATTGAGAGGGTTGGCTCTTTGCTTGTGACGGCTGCGTGGGCTGTGTGCTGAGCCAACAAGGGTGTTCAAGCATTCTGAACAGCAATAATAATACCCCTACTTACCTGAAAGGGGCTGCCTTAAATCTGCATACATGTCATAGTTATGCTGGAAAATGCCATCAAGTCACAGTTGATTTCTGGCAACCCTATGTGGTTTTCAAGGCAAGAGATGTTCAGAGGTGGTTTGCCATTGCCTGCCTCTGCACCACAACCCTGAACTTTCCTTGGTGGTCTCCATTCCAAATGCTATCCTGGGCCAATCCTGCTTAGCTTCCAAGATCTAATGGCATCAGCCTAGGTTGGGCCATCCAGGTCAGGGTAGTCACAGTATGCACAATAATAAAAATCCCTGGGGCATAACCTTTTCTCTTAGTGGGACCATCTTATCTGTGGGGTTGTCTTCTTTGAGGGCACATACAGTATGGTTGCACTGTACTGTATGTGCCCTCAAAGCCACTTTGGTGCAGTGGTTAGGAGCACGGACTCTAATCTGGGAGAACCAAGTTTGATTCCCCACTCCTCCACATGCAGCTGCTGGTGTGACCTTGGGTCAGTCACAAGTTCATTCAGAGCTGTTCTCTAAAGGACAGTTCTCGAGAGAGCTCTCTCAGCCCCACATACCTCGCAGGGTGTCTGTTGTGGGGAGAGGAGAAAAGAGACTGTAAGCCACTCTGTGACTCTGAGGAATTTCACACAGCCAACATGTTCCATTTCAGGAACTCTTCAGTAACGGTTTCTGTCAGGCATTTCACACAGAACCATATTAGTACTGGTTCCCTAACGGGACATATTGGCCCTCTCACACAGAAACGTGCCTCTCCCATTGGGGAAGCATTCCTGAGCCGGTTTACCTTGAAACCTCCTCCCAAGCATTCTTCAGTTCTTGTACCGGTCCTGAAGCACTATGGGGTGCTGTGTGAAATGCCCCCAAAGCACTTCCTCTGATGAGGAGTGTTTTCACACCTCTTTTTGCCCATACAGGCGATCTCCGTGAATTTTTTTTTAAGAGCCAATCCAGGCTGAGTCTTAAAATGCGGGGGGGGGGGGGGGGGGGTGAGAGAGAGATCCAGGCTGAGTCTTAAAATGTGGGGGGGGGGGGTGAGAGGGAGAGAGAGAGAGAGATCCAGGCTGAGTCTTAAAATGCGGGGGGGGGGGGGTGAAAGAGAAATCAAGGTCCAGGCGGAGTTTTAAAACGCTGTGTGTGTGTGTGTGTGTGTGTGTGTGCGTGTGGCGAAAGAGAAAAGAAAGCGGCACTCTGAAATGGCAAACCGCTTTGAAGACGGCTCCAAAACGGTAGGGAACGGGCTGGCTGAAACGACCGTCACTGTACCGGTTTATTCCAAGCCGGTTCAGTAACATTTTTAAAGGTGTAGTCTGAAATTCCCCTCCTTTGGGTAGTGAAGGGCGAGGTATAAATCCAATCTCTTCTCTTCTACTACTACTATGGGATTGTCCCGAGGAAATTAAAATGTCAAGCAACCAGCACAGTGAAGCAGTTAAGAGTGTCACACAAAGATCTGGGAGACCATGTTCGGATCCCCATTCTGCCATGGACACTAGCTGGGTGACCTTGGGCCAGTCACATATTCCCAGCCTAATCTACTTCATAGGACTACTGTAAGGATCAAATGGAAGAAGAACACCAATCAAGGCAGGCCAGCTGTCTTTCAGGGAAACTTATTGCTAAGAGAAGTATCCCCTATTGGTTCCCCTGAACACAGTTTGAAAACCATAGATATACACAGGGCTTTTTTTGTAGAAAAAGCCCAGCAGGAACTCATTAACATAATAGGCCACACCCAACAACAGAAATTCATTAGCATATTAGGCCACGCCCCTGACAGTGCAGCTCATTAGCATATTAGCTGGGGGGCTGAGAAAGCACAGTGCAGGCATGGAAGCTTGCCTCTCCCCCCCCCCCAGCTTCTCCGCCCCACTTCAGCATCGCCTTTCTAGTCTACCCCACCCCAACCAGAGAGCCAGGGAAAGGTGCTGCTGAAGTCTGAAAGATCCCTCTGAAAGATCCCTTGGGGAGGGAAAGAAAGGCATTTTCAATGTGCCCGGGTTCCCTGCCTGCCCTTTTCCAGCTGTGACATGTCAGCTAGGGAAGGGAAGGCAGAGAGAGGCTTCTTCTTGTCAATTTCACTCTCAGCTGACTGGCCAGGAGTGAAATTGACAAGGAAATGGGATTGGCTCCCCAGGAGGAAAGCGGGCCTTTTTACATGCCACCTTTTCCTCTTGTGTGTAACATGGGGAGGGCAGCGTGCTCTGTAGCCACATATGCCAGAGGTTTTGGTTGTAGGCGTGGCCAACTCAGGAGCCATCTGGAACTCCATTCCTGTGCGTTCCTGCCCAAAAATAGCCCTGGATATACACATCACCTATTGATGGTGGTGGAAAGCAGTCTATTTGCAGCTAACTTATAAAGACCCATCATGGAGTTTTCAAGGGAACAGACTTCAAAGGTGGTTTGCCATTGCTTGTCTCTACATACCAACACTGGACTTTCTTGGTGGTCTCCCATCCAAGTACTAACTAGGACCAACCCTGCTTGGCTTCTGAAATCTGACAACATTGGGCTAGCCTGAACCATCTGGGTCTGGGCACACATGACCCATTAAGGGATCAATAACTAGATAATCAGGGCAGGACAAAAAGAGCTTCTGCCTAATGAATTCTGACTTTCAACCCTTTTGCAAGAGACGGACAAGAACAAGGGACAAGAACCTATCACCAGTCTGATACATTGTAAAGACTGCTTCAAACATTATGAAATTCTGACACAAAAGACATGTTACCGAACAGCACCATCTTGGTTTAGATACTCAACTGTGGTCATCATATGCAAGTTTTTCTGTTTTGTCTACATCAGTGGTGGCAAACCTATGGCACGCGTGCCAGAGGTGGCACTCAGAGCCCTCTCTGTGGGCACGCACGGCATCGCCCCAGCACAGAGTTCACAAGATTGGACAGCAAAAATCACATTAATTGTTCAAAAGCATACCAAATGCAAACTTTTACCTTTCAATAAAAAGTTGTTTGTATCAGTGAAAGCTCTGTTATTGTGTTTTTCTTTTAAGACAAAAGGTGTTAATGTATGAGTTGTTTTTTTCTAAAACGAAAACCTCAGTATTCAGGTTAAATTGCCGTGTTAACACTTTGCAATAAATAAGTGGGTTTTGGGTTGCAGTTTGGGCACTCGGTCTCTAAAAGGTTCACCATCACTGGTCTACATGTATTGGGTAATTTCTACTGGCTGTGGGCGTATATGTATTTTGGATGTATCTTACAGCATCATCCTACAAAGTGCAATCATTTTTTATCCATATATCTAATGGCAACATGTACCCCCCCCCCACTCTGTGACTCAGGGCCACACTAATATTAAACAGATTTTTTTTCTGCAAACTTGGGGGGCTAAATCTGAAATATTTAAAAAAATACATTGGGAGTTTAAATTCCTGCCAATTTTTTTTTTAAAAAGTCTGCGCAGACAACACACTTACCTGTATAGCTGGCAGCAGTCACCACAGGAAGCCACTCTGGGCTGGCCACAGCAGATGCCAGGAGACACTGCAGGCCCAGACACCATGGCAGAGGATACTGGGAGAGCCATTGGGCCTGACTGCTGCAGCAGTGGCTGTCAGGAGAGCCTGCAGGCCTGGGGGCCTCAGTGGAGGATGCCAAGAGAGGCTCTGGGCCCAGAGGCTGTAGTGGAGGACGCTGGAAGCCGCTCCAGGCTCAGAGCAGCTCCCAAACACCGCCACTGTCACCACTGAGATTAAGGTGGGTAGTGGTCCCTGGAACTGTGCCAGGCTTGGCAATGGGGGGAGGTGGAATTCCCCCCACAAGTCTTGCCCCCCCCAACTAATTCTAATTCTATAAACCTAGTCATATTTCATTGGATGTCTTATACTGGATGACTGCATTGTTGTGTTCTGTAATCCGACTTGAGTCTCAGAGGGAAAGGTGGACTATAAAAAAAAATAAATGCATAAATTCTAAATCCACAGAAACCAAGTGCTTAGAAGGTGTAACTGCTTAAGGATGGCTCTGATAACGGGGGACCTGCATATGCAATTGTTTCTGAGGACAATCCACATGCAAGCTTCATGTTATTTTCTATGCAGAAGAGGGTTCCAGGTAGTCCACAGAATCCTCTGCCACTCCACCTCCCACACGTAACTGTGCTAGCCGTTAAAACAAAGAAACAACTCAACTACTTGAAGGCAGCTCCTAAATACTACTGACAAACTGGTGGGTACAAACCAGTCATGGAAAAGACCTTATTATAATCTTAGGCACAGACTAGATTATAGGACTGAAAGGGAACAGAAAACAAAACAGAGAGGAATTAGAGAAAAACAGCCAAAAATTTAACTAATGTAAGAACATAAGAGAAGCCAATGTTGGATCAGGCCAATGGCCCATCCAGTCCAACACTCTGTCACACAGTGGCCAAAAACACCAGGTGCCCTCAGGAGGTCCAGCAGTGGGGCCAGGACACCAGAAGCCCTCCCACTGTAGCCCCCCCCCCCTCCGAGCACCAAGAATACAGAGCATCACTTGCCCCAGACTGAGAGATCCTATCTATACCTTGTGGCTAATAGCCACTGATGGACCTCTGCTCCATACATTTATCCAATTCCCTCTTGAAGCCGTCCATGCTTGTAGCCGCCACCACCTCCCGTGGCAGTGAATTCAGAGAGATCTTCTGCATGGCTATTCACGCATGCAACACAAACATGTCCTGGTATGCTCAATAGGATTTATTGCCAATAATGATGCACTGGACTAGGCTACACAACTGTAAACTGATTACTACGGAGTAAGCCTCATTGAACTCAATGGGACTTGTTTGCTTCAGAGTAAATGTGCAGAGGCTCAAACTTCATAAGTTTCAAGCCTACACAAGAAACACATGCTTAGTTTTTAAATATCCCAAAAACTATCATAAAGAAAAGATTTGCAATAAACGAAGGGCCGCCTGGAATGAGCCCAAGTTAAGAGCAATACACAGGTAAGTGAGTATCATGAAACAATCCTCAACTATAATAACCAGTCAGCCACAGATCCCAGTGAGTGGTCAAATCTACCTCTTTCTCGAGAGGTTTTTAAAGATCAGCTTAAGCGAACGAGGTTGAAATTGCTTCCTACATTTACAATTCGCTATTCGATTCAACAGGACAGATACAGCATGAATAAGTGGCTGTGATGGCAAGAGGGCAGCACCCGAAAGGAAAATCTTGAGCCACTCTAAACCATACAGAACGCCAGTTCCTCCAGCAGACTGCACACAATCAGCCCATCTCAGGCTGAGCTATAGAAGTCTAGAGGTTCCCGGCTTGGACCAAGTGAGCTGTGACACCTCTTTCCATCTGAAGGATCGCTTCTCAAGCCCAACACCAGTTCTATCAATGCCGATATTTGAGTCTCTGCTCCCCCCTCCCCACCTTAGTAGCTGCAGAAAGAGGCACTGATTGGTTAATTCCATCAGAGGCCCTATCCAATTAACACCCTGGCATTGTGTACAGTAAGGGGACAGAGAACATAATACTGTCCTTTGCCAGCACAGGCATCCGCTCCAGTGTTTGAAGTGAATGAAACAGAATTGCAGGCAACCCACCCAGGCGTTCATGTTACTCGGACAGCCCTTCGCTGTTCAAGACCAGCCGCCTGCAGTCAAATAATAGCCGGGTTGGTATAATGAGCGAGCCTTTAACAGCATGACTGGAAGGGCGGGCGGGCGGAGTTAATTTTTCCAATGGAAGTCTCCCGAGCCAATAAAATATTAACTAGCCATAAGAGATACGCCCGGTAGAAATGCTCGCAACAATAAGCACACCCATGCATCCACAGGATTAAATGAAAAAACCTTAAATAATTGACTACAACCCACTGACTACAGAGCATTAGCAGGATCTACTCTGGAGTCGGGCAGCGAAAGGATCGGGTCCACTGTGTTAAGCTTCAGGCTGACGTTTCTTATAGCAACTGGACTTTTACAGCCTGCAGCTCCCCCCCCCCCCCCCCCGCGCACAGCTCCCTTGCCTTTAACAGCTGTACAGCAGGCAGAAATTCAACAGGTTAAACTTTTTCCAGCTTTGGGGAGGAAAGGCAGTTATGGGAATTCTGCCTACCTGTTAAAGGAAAAAGGAGCTGGGGGGGGGGGGGGGATGTCAGACTTGCTGGTTATGCTCCAAGCAAAAATCTAATTAAATATCATTTTGAAGCCTGCCAGAATTTTTCCCTCTCTCAAAGCTAGCTGTAAACTCCGAATTAAAGTCATATTTTTCTACAGTGATCATTAACTGCTAAACAATGCCTTGGCATAACAAATAAATAAAATAATAATAATATTAGCAGCAGCAGCTGACTTTTAGTTGAAACCATAAAAACACTTTCTTTGAGACAGGAACCAGGGATGAACCAAGGGACAACTACTGAAGTTTACATCCCTTCCTACGATTTCTGTCCTCCCCCCCTTTTTTTTTTGCAGTCTGCTGTGTGCATATTACAACTGGGACTGGTCACGACGGAATTTCAGGGGTTAGAAGAGTCATCCGATTGCTCTTCTCGCAACAGGAAACAGGAACCTATTTTGGTGGACAATGTGGCTTAAATAAGGGATGTTTTAAAGACCGGGTAAGTCTCAACACCCACCCCCTCCCGGGTTTCTGCCAAGCGCCCAGTAATTGAGATCGCATGGAATCCGTCTGCGCGTCTAACAGCATTTCGGGAGCTCACATGAAAGCCAAACGGGGGGGGGGGGGGGGGGGGGAGAGACTTCTGCACAGCGCTGAGGTTCATCCGGCAGGGGAAGGAGCCGCGCAAGGGTGCGTGTGGTCTCCCCCTTCGAAGCGCGTCTGTGTCAAAGCGGGGGTCTGTGTTACCCAAAGGCTTTGGTTTGTAGTTTCTCCCCCACCCACCTCCCCGCACAAATCTACAGGTTCTCGCCCCGATTCTGCTACCCTACGGCATTTTTTGATCTTTCCTAACGGCTGGAAGCGAGGTCGCCCGCCACGCTCCGAGGTCGCCCGCCGAGTTGCGCCTACGCCTTCCCCTCCGATTTACCTTGACTCCGCGGGATGTTCCTTCTGGCGGCTGCGAAGGGTCCGACGCAACAAGCCAAGAGGAGCCAAGCCAGCCGGCAGGAGCAGCACTCAGATCGGCGGCGGGGTAACTCCATCTGGGCTCCGATCGGTTCGACCCACTCCGACGACGACGACAACAACAGATCAAAGTTTGGGCAAGTTGCAGAGAGCGCGTGGGCTGAAGGCTGCCTTCGCAGTCCCGTGGGCGCTCCAAACAAGAGTGGAGGGTCGGGGGGGGGGGGGGCTCGAAGCAACCGCAAGTCCGGCGCCCGCCGAAGCCAGACAGCAGCACTGAGCGGGGCCGGCACGGAGCAAAACTCGCAGGCAAAAGGGCGGAGACCTGCCCTGCGACGGGATCAGAGGACTCCCCCCGGAACGCCAGGCGCGCAGAGACTCGAACCAAGCGACGAGGCGCAGCTAGAGCGGCTCCAGTTCCTCGGGGGACTGGAAGGAAGCAGCCAAATAGGCATTTGCGCCGGCCGGAGGAGCAACCCGCTGACGCCCCCTGCGGAGCGCACTGGCGCCGAGAAAGAGGGAGCGCGCCCTTTCGCGCCCCCAGCGCCGCTCGTGCGACGCCAGCTTCGCCCGGGCCAGCGACAGGCACCGCCTCTTGGAGTCTTTGCCGGGGGGGGGGGGGATCCATGCTCCGCCCCCTCCGTGAGCCTCATTGGGTCCCTTCCTCGACGACTTCCTTGCCTGCGCTCTCAGGATTTCCAAGGACAGATGCCAAATACAGTTGGGGCAAGCAGTGGCCCAATTGAAAGCGCCGCTCTCTTATTTGAAATATGCTGGCTCTGAAAAGTGCCGCTGCACCTTTGAACGCCTGAAGCTGTCTCATGCTGAGTCAGGCTATTGATCCATCCAGGTCAGCACTGCCCGCTCTGACTGGCAGCCCCTCTCCAGAGCCGTGGGTCAAGGTCTTCCACATTACCCACTACCCCCTCCTTTTAGCTGGAAATGCCAGGGATTGAATCTAGGGCCTTCCATATGCAAAGCAGATCATGTTCCACTGAGCCATGGTTCCTTTCATGGATTTATACCCCACCCTTCACTATCTGAAGGACTCTCAAGAGTGGCTTACAGTCTCCTTTCCCTTCCCCTCCCCACAACAGACACCCTGTGAGGTAGGTGGGGCTGAGAGAACTATTTGAGAACTGCTCTTTGAAGAACAGCTCTGACAGAACTATGGCTTGCCCAAGGTCACATCAGTGGCTGCATGTGGAGTGGGGAATCAAACCTGGTTCTCCCAGATTAGAGTCTATGCTCCTAACCACTGCACCAAACTGGCTCTCTGATCTGCATGTGGCCAGCTGTGAATTCCTTTAACACTTAAACCCACTTTCAGAGGTGGTGACCTCTGTACACTGCAGCGGTTGCCAGAGAATGGTCCCAAGGTAGGGTTGCCAACCTCCAGGTGGGACCTAGAGATCTCCCACCATTACAACTGGTGTCCAGACAATAGAGATCAGTTCCCCCAGAGAAAATGGCTGCTTTGGAGGGTGGCCTCTATGGCACTGTACTCTACTGAGTCCCTCTGGTCCCCAAACCCTGCCCTCCTCACACTCCACAGCCCCCCCCCAAAAAAAATCTCAAGGTATTTCCCAACTTGGAGTTGGCAACCTTCTCTCTGTTCTCACAGAGGAGGACATTCAGGCCAAGAGATCATGATGAGACAATGATTCGGTGGAATTTTACACATTTTAAAATCTGTTTTCCAAACTGGCTCTCATACAAGTCGGTGGGCATTTTCATGAGACGCTGAAAGTACTTCTGAGCTTTCCTTGCACTGTTTGCAAGACAACGGAAAGTTGCCTGCGGCAGAAAATGGTAGTGAGCCATTTTCTAAAAAATTACCTGATGTGGTTTGGGATTTCTGCCTGGGAAATGTGAAATCTCGTTGACACTTCCTTTGGGAAAAGCACAGAGGCACACACTTTACTCAGGAGTAAGTCCCATTGAACTCAGTGACGGTTTCAGCATAAGCAGGCAGAAGAATGGGAATAACTTTAAAGTCTCTGCACTCTGAGCAGACAATAAATTGGACTAGATCCTAAAGACACCACCCTGTAGAAGAGAGTAAATTTGTGGCTTAAAAAAAACCACTCCTTTCTCTTAAAGTAAAGGACATTAAACAGCCCTGTCTGGAACCCTCTGCCCTTCCCCGTTTGGAATAAATGTTGTTGCTTTCTGCCAAGAACATCCAAGTCTATTCAGTACCACTCCTATAGAGACCTGACATCACTTCCCAAAGGACATTATTAGAACCATGAATCTGCCACCTGGTCTATAACATGCTCCCGTTCTCCTCATACACAGACACACAGCAGTTCTGATGTAAAATACTCCCTACAAAACAGAGAATGAGCAGTCAGCTGGCATCCCTCCTGGGTTTAATTTGAGGCCTGGCCTACCCAGGCAGCAGAAATGAGGGAAGAATGAAGTGGCAGGATCTGGAAACTGTAGGTGGAAGGCGTGTGTGTGTGTGGGGGTGTCATTTAAATACAAAGCAAAGCTCTTTCAGTAGCACAACTAGGGTGGCCAGCTCCAGGTCAGGATTTTGGAGGTGGAGCCCACAGAGGGTGGAATGTAGAAAGGGGAGGGACTTCAGTATGGTATAATGCCCTAGAGTCCACTGTTCAAAACGGCCATTTTCACCAGGTGAACTGATCTCTGTTGTCAGAAGATCAGTTGTAATCCCAGGAGATCTCCAGCTACCTCCTGGAGGCTGGCAACTCTAATCACAACAGGGGGTGGTGGAATTTCTCTCCCCATGGTGCTTGTTTTACCTGCAGGGGGGAATTTGGGGCAGGGAAGGGGGTTGCAGGAATGGAGAGCCTTCAAAAATGGGACCACACACTGTATGAAATACCACACTCCGTACCACCATCTCAGGATTCCATCTAGTCATTCTACAGCATGTATGGACTAGGCCTTAAGGTTCACCATGGTATTTCCTCCATCTGTCCCCCCCCCCCCCCCCCCACTGCCAGGCTTCAGTTCTGGAGGACTTATTGATTTATTTAAGTCATTTCTATGCTCCCTTTCCGCCCAGTTTAGGGTTCTCACGGCAGCAAGCAATGAAGAAGAAGAAGACGACACCCTGTGAGGTGAGTGGGGCTGAGAGAGCTCGGACAGAAACTGCTCTTTCAAGAACAGCTCTGACAGAGCTATGGCTTGCCCAAGGTCATCCAGCCAGGTGCAAGGGGAGGAGTGGGGAATCAAACCCAGTTCTCCCAGATTAGAGTCCGCACACTTAACCACTACACCAGACTGGCTCTCAGTCAAGAAACCTAAAACAAGCTGGAAATGCCAGGGATGGAACCTGGGACCTTCTGCATGCCGAGCAGATGCCCTACCACTGAACCATAGCCCCTCCCCGGTTCCCTTGACTTCTCTTGTGGTTTACCAATACAGCTTTATGAGCAATATGATTTCTCCATCCAGGAATACTGACAATCTTCCAGCCCAGCTGGCAGACCCTCAGACTTAACAGCATCATTCTCCACCTCATCGTAACGGTTGGGTGGGCTCCTCTGTTTTTCATAATTCCTCCTAGAGCCATTCTAAAACAAAAATCTATGATATGTGCATGCCACCCTCTCCATTAAAAGTTTACAAAATTTACCAAAAATAATAACAACATACTATAAATTAATACAAGTGACAGAAAAATAGAGGATAAAATGCACAACAGCCCTTGTAAAGATTAATTAATAGCAGCCACAGAGAAGAAAGGACTCGTATAAATTAATCCATAATGCAGTCCAAATGACAGCAGAGGCAAGAACAACCAATTCAATATAGAGACCCAACTAACTGGAAAAGACTGGGCAAAGAAATAGGTCCTGGTTTGATGCGAAAATTGGGGACTTAGATAGAGAGCTTTGGGAGAACATCCCTTCAAGTTGTGATCTCCAGCATGGTGCCCTTGGGTGCCATGTGTGCTGTTCCATGTGTTTCTTGGTGCCCACTTGCTCCTTCCCCAAAACAAAGAGCCAGTCCTGGCTTCCCTTCAAGTCGCTGGAGTAGGAGGGCTTTAGACGAGCACAAGGCATCATCATTGTGTCTCCACAGAGCATTCACTGAGAAACACACAGCTCCATCATAGAAGGATGCTTGGCTTTGAACTCCCTAACATTTGTGGGACTTACCAGTGTTTTGTAACTGAACCAGTCATCCAAGTCAGCCATTTTGTGATTGATCCCACACTGGTGGTGCCCATTACCTGTTCCCAGAATTCCAGAAAGACTTGCCTTGAAGGATCACCTTCTCCTACATCCATTGGAAAGGCCCTTCTCCATGTGTCCCCACTTGCTAATGTAATTTTTTTTTGTGGTGGTGTCCCGTATGGGCCTCCCTCCCATGTGACTGTTGATCGAGTGTTTTTACTGAGGTGGTTTTCTGTGCTGCTGTCTCGGTACTTCACCAATGTTTGATAGCTGTAGTCAAGTAGCTGAAGTGAAAATTAATCCTAACAAGATGAAGTCAGTAAATAAATCTGAGGTCCTGTAAGTAACTGGTCTTCCATCTTGACATGAGGTGTTGTTTCCTCTGTCAGATTCAGTTGAGAGTTGGGTGAGTTGTGGACCCAACCCTTTTGATAGAAAAGCAGGTTGTCACAGTGGCCAAAAATTGTAGGGTCCCCCCCCCCCCGCCCTGCTATGCCAGGCTAGTCAACAGACATTCCTCTTGGACTTAGCTGATCTGGCTTCCCTCATCCATGTTACAGTAACTTTGAGATACTACTGTGAAGAGTTCTGCCCTTGAAGACAAGTCAGATACTACAATTTGTGCAAAATATAGTCATCTGTGTATTGACAGGATGCAGCCCTGAAAACTCTGCTATTACAATTATTACCTTGGTTGCTGGGTATGTTTCCAGTTTCAATCCAAAGTGCTGTACCTCATAGCTTCCTCTATGGACCCATGCTGCAGTTTTGGTCATCACACCAGTGGTTTTGCTCTGCCCCTCATGGGCATTTTGACTGATGTCCACCTTCTATGCAATAGCCACCCTGGACATGTGAGAAAGGCCACCTTGCTCAGCTTGCTGATGACATTTGGGATACGCTGTAAGGCTGAACTTTCTAGAAAGGAATTGGGGACTCATAAGAGATGGCAGTATGGGATTTTTAGTTGTCAAATTATTTTATTTATTTATTTATGTATTAGTTTCGATTTATATCTCGCCTTGCCTGCACAGGCAGGCTCAAGGCGGCGCACAACAGGTTAAAATACAATAAAACACAGGCGCATAATGCAATACAATAAAATTTACATGAGGTCTGTGGCTAGCGTCTGCTGAAAGTTTTAGTTGTGTTTTTATCGTTTCGGGTTATAGGGTATGTGAATTTGTGGTCTTGAAAAATTGTCCAGTTTTTCCTTGTAGATGAGGACTGGAACACTACCTTCGCAGTTGCTAAATATTGTGTACTGAGCCATGAGTCATCCCTGAGCCATGAGTCAGTACACAACATTGCCTGTAAGAGGTTCGGAGCACAATCTATTCAAGAACTTTGAGTCAAAAGAACTTGAAGATAAGAATTGTTCCATGCTGTTATTTCTGGGAGAAAAGTCATCTTGTAAATATTTTAAGTATATAAGGGCTTTTTATTGTATTTTTAGGTTTTACAACTGATCTGCCTCATAAACCTGGGAGGGTTGTGAGTACAGGTTGTGAGTACAGTGCTGATGGCCACCCAACGAAAGGGAGCCAGACATGGCACAGACCATCTGATGCAGATCCTCTTCCCCCACTGCCATTTGGTAGACTGGTGGGGAGAGGAAAGGGGGGGGGGATTGCTAGCAACATGGTGACATCACTTCTGGTGCAACCTGGAAGTGATATCACCACATAGGATCCACAATCTAGCATTCACCCAAACTCTGTGGTTAAATCACAGAGGTTTGGGTGAATCTTAGAGCATGTCTCCTTATGCAGTGACATGATGATGTTGCCGGAGAGCTCTCCCGAGCCAGTTCCCACTGGTTGCTAGCCTTGAGTTGGTGACTCTAACACCAGCTAGCTAGCAAGGTTCAAGGTTCTGGTACTGACCTTTAAGGCCTTGAGTGGTCTGGGCTCAACGTATCTGCAGGACTGGCTCCTCCTGGAGAGCTTTGCGCTCTACCAACTTGCTGGCGATCCCTGGCCCTAGGAATATCCGGCTATCCTCGACCGGGGCCTTTTCGGTCCTGGCCCCAGCCTGGTGGAACTCTCCACCAAATTACACCAGGGCCCTGCGGGACCTAGTGCAATTCCGCAGGGCCTATAAGGCAGAGATGTTCTGCCAGGCTTTTGGTTGAGGACAGCAACGGTTGGTTGCATTGGCTGGCATCCTTCCTTTTTCCTCCCCCTATATATTTCATTTTAAGTTCCCTCTCTCTCCTTCCCAATAAATGGCCAGGCAGTCCAGAATTGGAAGAGAAGTTAGCAAGTTGCCATCTTGGATCTTTTTACTCTGGCTTTAGATCTTATCAAACTGTATATGGATATTTTATCTTTGTTTTATGGCATTATGCCCTTTGCATACCACCCAGAGCCCGGTGTAAGCTGGGATACTGCAATTAATAAACCAAATAAATAAATAAACAACAACAACAATACAGGAACAGGAGTTGATGGGTGTATGTTGCTTGGGGCAATAAAATAGCTTGAACAAGTGGCTATGGCAATAATCCCTTCTTAGGACACGGATTGGAGGAAAGTTCAATTCCATAACTACACATACAGATAAATAAGACCCATTGAAATCAACAGGACTTTTGTTAAAAGAGGCATGGTTAGAAATGAGTTGTAAGTGCCCTAAGTGGAGACAGAGATAAGCAGATAAACACGATTTAATCTTCCCAGATGGAACCTGAGTCCACTCCAGTCACTCAGACTAATATAGAAACTTCCATGGGGATTAGCTGTGAAGAAGAAGAAGAGATTGTGGAGGGGGCAGGAAAAGAGAAGGGGGGAGGAGTCCCACCTTGATCCAGCAAGAGAAGGGGAGAGCACCACTGAGTAAAAGGAAGGCAAAACAAGACTACCAATGAGATAAGACACCTGTTTTGTTCGCAGTAAGGCTTGAGACTGCAGGTGTGGAATCCTGTGGTTAAAATACTTCTCAGTCAACAATATTCCTGAACATACCCAGTTAGCAAATTAGAGGCAAAGCTAGGCTAGAACTCCTCTTCTTGAGGGACTTTTTAAAAATATACAGAATGGCATTCAGACATGCAACTTCTCCCCCCCCCCCCATTTTTTTTTGAAGTGGTACAGCCCAGGAACTATGAACTAAAATAGAAGCAGGAAGGGTAAAGTCCCTTTGAAAATGGACCTGGAGGAAGCTTTCTTTAACTCACCACTTTAAGACAATGACCCATTCCCACACAACACCTTTATACTTTATCCTTGTGAGCAATGATCATTTATCGTGGCTTATTATGACAACCTCTACTTCTTGGTTGGTTAACAGATAGCCTAATCCTATATATATTTGCTCAGAAGTATGTAGCCAGGCTGGGTCAGAACAGTTGACTATCTAGTCCATCACTCTGTTAAAGTGGCTAGTCGAATTCTACAGGGAAACCAACAAACAGGATTTGGAACCCATGTAGAACTCTGGCCTAGAGTCTATATGGCATCTCCATCCTATTCTGGAGCAGACTGGAAAAGCATCCTTCATTAAACATGGTGTTATTTCATCATAATTGTATGGAATTTGTGACAAGACAAAGTATACTGAGTTACATGATGGTATATTTGTAGACACGCTGTACATTCCACAATACTAGGCCTGTTCACATGTTCCGCATGTACATCCTGTGCATAAATTTGTTCATAAGAAAGAGCCAACACACATTCCCTTTACAGTTGAAAATGGGGGCCAGCACCTGCACAAATATGTGGTTTCTATCACACATTCAGCTAGAAGGTAACATTAGAATGACACAGTGCACATTTATTTATGTATTTATTTATACCCCACCTTTCTATTCAATGGAGACAGCACTGCATCATTCTCCTCACCTCCGGCTTGCATCATGCAAGGCAGCTTGCATCATTCTCCTCACCTCCATTTTATCCTCACAACAACCCTGTCAGGTAGGTTAGGCGGAGTGCGTGCAACTGGTCCAAGGTCACCCAGCAAGATTCCATGGCAGAGTGGGGATTTGAACTTGGGTCTCCCAGATCTTAGCGCAGCACTGTAACCACTACACAACACTGGCTAAGAAAAATCATGTGTACAGTGTAGATGAATGGCACACATCTTGTGCACAGGGCTATAAAGTTTCCATGGGGGCTTCTTCAGCAGCTGTAGCACTATGACGACTTGCCTGCGTGCCTGAATGAACCATCGTCGATCATATACATCAGATGGATGTCTTTCCTGCCTTGCAAGCTTCTTCTGTATTCCTAGGTATAAAGTTGCGGGTAGGACTTCTTCCTTTTCCAAGGCAGCATCTGCCTTTCTTAAGCATTCAACAAGAGAGAGAAAAGTGGGACGGCGACTATGTTTTGTCTCAGCATGGGAGCTCAGCGCTGGGAGGGACGGCAGTCATTTGATCCCCACTGAGGTGTCAGTTTGCAGGCAGTACAGATTTTTAAATACGCCAAAGCTGAAGTTAACATGGGAATAAACTACTGTGGTTTGAAATGCGATGTGTGACTGCAGCCCAAAGTAAAAAAAGGCATCCATTGTGTGTTTCCCTGGGATGAGTGTGCATCAGTTTTTCAAGTACCCTAAGGAATCTACCCAGCATGGCGACGACAGGGGATCCAGATGGCAGCCAGATGGCCACGCTGGTGCAGTCACCCTGCTCATAAGGCGGGATGGTACTGTGGTGGGACAGTTTTGCACAGCACCATCCTTCTTCTTGCAAGGCAAGCATCTCACAGCATTGCCTCCCGTTGTAAGCTTGTTGGGGGAAATCCTGGCATGAATGATGTCTATTGGCTCATAGCTGGGGAGTCACCAACCCAGCTCAAACCCCTTTAATACGCAGCTTTTTGAAAGCGTTTGAGGTTTCTAGAGTTGCAGGCAGTCTGGTTTCTGCTTGTCCAGTGTGGTTCCTCTAAAAACAGACTAATCTGGAAGATGTCTGACAGATACAAAAAAGATCTAAAGAGGCCCTGTCTGAACTGAGAAAGCCTTTAGGTTCTGTTGCATTCCTAATGATGTAACCGGGAAGGCAACAAGGCCCAGATGTCTTCTTCAGCCTAGCACTGATCAAAGTAGAACTTCCAACATGAGCCTCTCCCACTTACCAGGAAGGGTGGTTGGAAAAAAAGCCCACCAACTGGACCTATGGAGGCCTTACATCCTTCCATGATACCTGACATAATCCAGGAGCACATGACATGGACCACACATCCCAAGATGCCCAAGTTCTCTGCATGCATCATGTGCAACAGTAACAACCCTGTAGACCCAATACCAGTCTGTGGATGGAGGTATTTGGGGGGGGGGGTGGCTCAGTGGTAGAGCCTCTGCTTGGCATGCAGAAGGTCCCAGGTTCAATCCCCAGTAGCTCCAGTTGAAAGGTCTGTCAGAACCTTGACCTGGATAACCCAGGCAAGTCTGATCTCGTCAGATCTTGGAAGCTAAGCAGGGCCAATTCTGGCAAGTACTTGGATGGGAGACCTCCTTGAAATACCAGAGGCGGGAGGCGGGGGCAGGCTTTATTCAGCCACCTCCCTGAATATCCTCCAGGCCCCCAGATGGGGTCAGTTGCCAGAAGTTGCCATGGCCTCCAGGTGCACCTACTGTCAGTCACCAGGGTTCACCATGACTTCCAGGTGCACACACACTCATGCACAAACACACACACAACATACCAAAAAGAAAAAAGGTCTAGCAGTAGATAATATGAAAGACCTCTGCCTGAGGCCTTGAAGAGCCGCTGCCAGTCTGAGTAGACAATACTGACCTTGATGGACCAAGGGTCTGATTCAGTATAAAGCAGCTTCATGTCTCCTCCTGCCTCAGGTAAGTTGTACAAAGTGGGATGTCAGCAGAAAGGGCGGGATGATGGGGTCCTTTGCTGGGTGTGAAGCTCAACTAAAGAAGCCCGTTCAGCCCCATTTCAGAGACAGTTGTGTTCGCACAGACTCTGAGATGCAGCCAGCTCAGCTAATCCAAAGATAATATGAAACAAATGAGTGTGAATGCCCAGTTTTCAAATATGTTCATAAAATATAGACAGCCTGCCTGATTTACAAGGAGAGGCATGAGCCTAATGCTGACCAGCACTCGGAAGCCTGCTGTGTGCATCTGAAATACAACCTGCCAGGCCAGGTGTGAGCTGGATTCTCAGCAGGGGGAAGGAACCAACTATGGGTGTTCTTTAAACACCATGGCCTGTCAATGCTGGAAATGTCCCATGGAGAGAAGGAGTTCCGTTAGTGGCGGGGGGGGGGGGGGGCAATGCCCTTGCCTTGTTTATCCTGCTGCAGGCCAAAATACACCCAAGAAGCTGCTCCTGGGGAATGGGGGACCCCAAAAACTGCATGGGGCGCAGCTAGAGGTCTGCAGAAAAAGAGGTGAAATCCCCCTTTCCATCCTTGATAGGAACACAGAAGAGTCCTTACATGTGCAAGGAAGCTAAACAGAATCTTAAATTGATCTTATATCTAATAATCAAGGTTGGCCTAATCTGCAGGTACTTAAATCTGTGCACTGGGCCCAAAGAGTGGTTAACACACGGAATTCACTGCCACGAGAGGTGGTGGGGGCTACAAGCATGGACGGCTTCAAGAGAGAATTGGATAAACATACAGAGCAGAGGTCCATCAGTGGCTATTAGCCACAAGGTATAGGTAGGACCTCTCAGTCTGGGGCAAGTGATGCTCCGTATTCTTGGTGCTTGGGCCACTGTGTGACAGAGTATTTTTTGGCTGCTGTGTGACAGAGTGTTGGACTGGATGGGCCATTGACTTGATCCAACATTGGCTTCTCTTAGGTTCTTATGTTCCCCAGGTTTGCATTAAAATCTGAAAACATTACATGGGGGGAGGGGGGTTAGATTCTCTCCCAACGTGCACAGACAACTCTCCTACCTCCTCCTCTGTCCAACAGTGGTGGCAGTGATGGGGGGGCAGGAAGCCACGACAGGCCTGGTGGCAGAGACCAGGAGCTATGCAGGCCTGCCACTGGTATCATGGGGGAAGAGAAAGTCTTGGTGGGCCCCGTGGTGGAGGTTGAGAGCTCCACCGGGCCTGGCCGCAGCGATGGCACAAATAAAGGTAAGCGGGGAAATGGTTCTTCCCATGAGTATTGTGGGTGCCCACTTGTGTTAACCGATTCTCCAAGCTGCACTTCCATACTATGGAATCCATGGACTGTATGTTGCCAAAACTGACTTGTGACACCCTAAGACTGATAGATATCTTCAAGTGACTACATTAAAACTGTAGTAGTAGTAGCGGCACAGGGAATGTTAGTGCTGTTCCGAAAAGTTTTGGGCGTGCCAATAGAAATAAGAGTACTTACAAAAGGAAATGATAAAAAAAAAAATTTAAAACACGGAAAAGAAAAGAAGGGGGGGAGATGCCAGGGTTGAAATGGGGGGGAGGGGCTCCACTGCTCAATTTTCCTTTTTGTAGATGTGCTTTTTTCCATTAAAGCAACGATATTTGAACTGTCATTTAGCCGCGAATGAATTCCCTCACTTGAAGGACACCTGGTTTTGTCCTTCTTTGTTCTGGACACTGTTTGCTCTGGAAGGCCTTGCCTTTAATCCCACACAGCAGGGTATTTAGTTGAAAACAGTCCGGCAAGTCTTATCCTGTGGGCGGCTAAGTGTGCAGCCTGTGGCTCAAAAAAAATAGCAGGCTGTCCAGCAGGCAGAGCAAAAAAAAAAAAAAAGAATTTTTTCCCTTTTGTGATTGATGGAAAAACAGACACATCTCTGTCTCAGGAAGGGGCTCTGTGAAAGAGACATCTGAGCGAGTGCTGTAAACACAGATGGAACTCAATTTATCTTACGCTCGGGTCACTACCTTAAAAGCAACAAGAGGAAGGGGAGCTGGTCAGAATGAAGCCATTGCCTTTGAGTTCAGGCACAGAACAGGAGTGCCAAGTCTCTTTCAAGGTCTCAAGTCTTCACATATGTTCCGGAACCCCTGCTGCACATAGGCCAAGGAATGCCTCGCATTTTGCAAAGGATTCTGGGGAGGGTTCCAACAGCGTGCCAGACAGTCGTATCAGGCTTTCCCATCATACACACAAACTCTAAATGTACCCCAGAATGAATCCTGCACATTATAGAAGACCCATGAGCACAAGCAAATGATCTTTCAGGGAAGGCGGCTTGCCGTTGCTAATCTTCAAGTCGAGAAACCGCAGGGCCTGTAAGGCAGAGATCTCCTGCCAGGCTTTTGGTTGAAGACAGCAATGGTTAAAACTGGCTTTAAAATGGTTAAAAAAGGAGGTTAAAAGGAGGTTGAAACCTCCTTTTTTACTTTTGGCCCCTCATCCCCCTGCCCTGCCCTGCTGCGCAGAGAGCATGGCAGCCGGCAAAAAAGGGGTTGATCGCCATCTGGAGTGGTTTTTTTATTAGTACATTGTAATAATTTTATTGTGTTGATTGTATTTTATTGGTTTTAATGCTGTAAATCGCCCAGAGCTGCTTGCAGGGTTAGGTGATTCAGAAATATTATTATTATTATTATTGTTATTGTTATTGTTATTGTTATTGTTATTGTTGTTATTGTTATTATTATTATTATTATTATTATTATTAATAATAATAATAATAATAATAATAATGAGGAGGAGGAGGAGGAGGAGGAAAAAGAAGAAAGAAAGAAGAAGAAGAAGACCACCTCTGGGGAAACCATGGGATTCCCCCAAGCAACTCCATGATAAACAAGCACTCTTGTCCACGGAACACTTCTTTTTATTTTATAGCCCATTTTTCTCCCCGATGGGGACCCAAAGCAGCTTACATTGTTCTCGTCGCCTCCATTTTATTCACACAACAACCCTATGAGGTAGGTAAGACTGAGAATGGGTAGTCACCCACTGAGCTTCACATCAAGCGAGAGTCGCCTCTGAATCCTAAAGGACCCACTTGCAATGTGACCCATGCCTTCCCTGCTTCCCGCCCTTCATTTCCTCCTTATCCTGTTCCTCCCTCCTCTTCATTGCGTTATGTCGCTATGAGGTAGAAGAGTTCTGTCCTGAACCAAAGGACTGCTTTATCAGTATCAATTTAGACAGCTCTCTTTCTGTTGTGCTTTTTAAAATGTATTTAGAAAGTTTGTATGTCGCCTCTGCAGGCCTGCCCTGCACTCTTTTTATTGACCGGTTTTTATTGGTCTGACCAGTTTTTACTGGTTTTATTAACTTGTTCCATTTTATTGTTTTTTTACTGGCTTAGTTTCCCTTTATTTACTTGGTGTCATTGTCTTACTGGTTTAGTTGTGAGAAGCCTTGGGTCTGGAGAGGCAGCATACACATTTTCTTAATTAACTAGTTAATCAATCAGTCCTTATCAGGCTGTCACAGACTCTGGATTAATTGATCTATGAGAGTGCAGAGCTGATTTATTTATTTAAAATGCTTGGGACAACACCAGCCTCCTGACATGGATTGGGGGGTGGGGGGTGTCTGCAGGCAGTACAATGACCCAAAGGTCATCAAGTGGCCCCAGAAGGCAGCAAATACCAAACTGCAGCTCCAGCAATGGCCAGAAAACATCTTGGGCTGGCAGGAAGCTGGTGGTGGCCATGAGGCACACATCAATGGCGAGTGGAGGCATTTAAACCACAGCAGGGCTGGGCTATGGAGGACATCTCCAGGACTGGGGGGAAAGGCCTTATTTGAAAATCTCTGGGCTGATTGTTAACTCTGGGTTGGGAAATTCCTGAGGGTCTGAGGGGTGAAGCCTGGGAAGGGGAGGGAGCTCAGCAGGCATGTGATGTCATAGAATCCACCCTCTGAAGCTGCCATTTCCTCCGGGGGAATTGACCTCTGTAGCTTGGAGATGGATCATAATGCCAGAAGAGCTCCTGGCCTCACCTGAAGGTTAACAACCCTATATAAGAAAGTGGTTTGTCAGATACTTTGCCCTCAGATTGTTAGGTCTTTATAAATCAAGGCCAAATGTGTGAATTGTGCCCAGAAACAGGGAGTCAGGAGAGGTCTTCTAAGTATTGATAAGATATGATAGTCCTTGTGCATCCCAGAGCAAAGTGTTAGTCCGGTGGCCCCTTTAAGACCAACAAAGTTTAATTCTGGGTATAAGAATTTTGCACGCACACGAAAGCTTATATACCCAGAATTAACTTTTGTTGGTCTTAAAGGAGCCACTGGATTCAAACTTGGTTCTCTTGCTTCAGACCAACACGGGCACCCACCTGAATCTATCTTCGTGTGTCCCAGCCAATGCTCCCTCTAAGCTACGGAGTCCTGTGAGCAAAAATTCTACTTTGTGAGCTACTGGCATTAAAGTTGTGAGTGAGCAGTTTGGCTGCTGCATAAATGGAGTTTGCTCTGGAGCCATCCTTCCTGAGTTCAGTCAAAAATGTGTGAGCTGAAGGCTAAAAAACTGTGAGCTAGCTCACACTAACTCAGCTTAGAGGGAACACTGGTCCCAGCTAGTTGTCTGAACCAGTTGAAGATTCTGTCCACTTTACAGAAGCAGACCCAACAAACTGCAGTCATCAGGCTCAGATGTTACCAAAACTTTGATTCCTGTGGCACCATCGTCTCTTTCCTAAAGGCAACGAGCCTGGAAAAACAGCAGAAAACAGTCATGCTACAGATGCCGCTACTGAGATCTTGGAGACCCTGGTTCATAGCAGATCTTTTCGGGAGACTTTAGAATGTAGGAGCTCCCAATGAAGGTGATGGGCAGTAGATCCAGGATGACCAAAAGGAAGCACTTCTTCACTCAGGAAATAATTGACTCCTGGGACCCTGTGCTGCAGAATGCTGAGATAACCACTGGTTGGTTGGTTGGTTGGTTTATTTATTATTTCGAATTATGAATCGCTCTATCCCTGAATACTCTGAGCGATGGACAACAACAATACATTCAATCAAGATGGAAACAGTTCCAACAATTAACGATTTAAATAAAAGCAATTCACAGATGGCATTATCAGATTCTCGACTGAATCACCACTTCCTATAAACGGGGGTGGGGGGAGTAGCTGAAAAGGGGACGGTGCGGGGGAAGGGAGAGAGGAAAAGAGAGGGGGCGCCTGTCAAGACGGTACCTGTTGCTGTCCTCAACCAAAAGCCCGGTGGAACATCTCTGCCTTGCAACCCCTGTGGAACTGCCTCAGGCCCCACTGGGCATGGGTGTTATTTGGCAGAGGGTTCCACCAGGCAGGGGCTAGGGCTGAAAAGTGATACAGTCGAATTCATGGAAGTTAGGTCCAATGATTGACTTAGCCAGCAATGGCTAAGTCTAAGCTCCACATTTAGTGACAATAATCCTCTGAATACCTATGCCTTGCGTGTGGGCCTTCAGGGGCATCTGGTTGGCCACTGTTTGAAATAGCAAGCTCTACTACATAAACCTTTGACCTGATCCAGCACGGCTGTGCTTGTTCTACACTACAGAATCCAACTGCATATTAAAGGTAGGGAACCGGCTGGGCTTTTTATGAAAAATCTGCTGGTACACTCCTAATGTTTACCTCCGGGAGCAGCCAAGGAAGAAACGAAATGAAAGAATAATGGTCCGCGGGAAGCCGCAGAATGTTATGTCTGTGGGACCTGAACTTGGATATGCCAACAGCAACGAAAAGGGAAGGTTCAATAAGCTTCAAATTAGTTTCATCCAAGGCACAGCGTGACGCCTCTGAGATGTGAGACTCAGGAAGCCAGCCTCTCTCTTCTTCTCAAGCAGCACTTGGAAACCTGTAAAGATTTGACGAGATGCTTGTTGGTGGTATGTGGTTGGGGTTTAAAAAAAAAAAAAAGATGGGTATAAATTTCTTCTTTACTATCTCACTTTGGAAACCAATCTCTTTTTCCCGGAGTTCAAAGCACAGGATACTTATATCCTCTGCCTTGCTACTGATTACGGAGTCCCTCATGTCTGGCATGCTGGGGAAGAGGGGAATCTAGCATAAAAAGACCTCATCCCCACTCATTCTGTAATTGCCTCTAATCGGTCTGAATATATCCTATTGTCATGAATTCCTGGTTCCATAGTTTCCAGAGCTGGCTTTAAGAATCCGTACCACCGTGATGTGGCCTATCTCACAGCATGCATCAATTACTAAATCAGATATGGATATCTTTCTTAATCCCAGGGGAGATCTTCTTACCAGAGCATCCACAACGTCACAGCTGGTAGAGGCTTAGGTACACCAGCATTCATCCATCATCATCAGCCGAGGTTTATCTACTGCGGTGCACACTGAAGATCATTCAGAAGCTTCACAGGCTTCAAGCTTAGATCCAGAATTCCATAAAGTGCTTGAACATCTGCAATAGCTTTCTGGGACCTGATTCGAGGTTACAATTTTTGAAAGCAGTAAATACCATGGGCAGTTCGAAGTTTAGAAATCACTTGTGTGAACAGGCCCTCCAGCAACCACTGTGTCCAACTGAGGTCAGAGCCATTTCTTGGTATAGTGAAGAGGGGTGACTGTCCCGGGCCCCACACTTTGGGGGGGCTCATGCTTCCCAGAAGAGTCTGCCAGTCCCCAGATGTTGGGATCCCACTACCCAGATGATTAACCATGGCTTGAGGCTGGAAAAAAGAAACTAATCGAATCATAGAGTTGGAAGGGATCTCCAGGGTCGTCTAGTCCACCCCCCTGCACAATGCAGGAAATTCACAAATACCTCCCTCTCCACTTTCCCAGTGACTGCTGTTCCACACTCAGAAGATGGCAAAAAAAAAAAAATCTCCAAGATCTCCAGCCAAATTCCAAACCCATGTCCAAGGCCCTATTGTCCCTGTGGATGAGCATTGACTTGGTACTGAAAGCATACTTTCAGCCCCGGGTCACCAGAGAAGACCCTGCAATTTTGGTGATTGGTGACAATCGAGGGTCAGATCTTGGTGTCATTTTCAGTACATCAAGTATGATGCATGCAGAGGAGCATTCTCAGTAACCCCTCCCATAGTTACTTGACATAGAACTGTACAACGTCTTGAACCACAGTGTCTTCGGGGTTCCAAGTAAGACTGGGCCAGTATGGTAGATAGGCTAAAGAAATAAGTTTGGGTGTGGGAAGCCCAGGCATGAAGTTCACTGGTTAGTTACGTTCTGTTGATGCAAGATCCCTTTTCCCCCAAGTAATATTTGAGTTATGGTATATAGTTTAGCATCGAAGGAAAGATTGAGAGGTACATCTTGGCCAGCTGTAATTTCTTGCTGAGTGTTTGTTTTCGCTTCCCATTACAAGTAATAAGGCTTGAGCGTGCCCAGAAGTGTGAGCCCTTGGACATGAGCCAAGGGGCAAGAAACTTGACCTGTGGCTCTTCGCCTTTGTCTTCAGATGAGCTATCTACTGGATCCAGGAATGGCCTAAAGCATAGTCTAGTTTTGGGGCTGGTTTCTCTTTGGCTTGGAAATGGAGTTGAGCACCACCCTTTAGAGTCAGATTCAACTGGCTTTCATGTAAGGGAAACCTTTATTTTTATGGTATCTGTTGTTGTTTTAAACCACTTTGGGTCCCTTTTGGGGAGACCAGCAGAGTATAAATATTTAAACAAATAAATTCGTAGAATAGTGAGATTCCCACCAATTTTGAACCAGCTACCTGGAAGCATGACTAAACACAGAGCTCCGCATAACTGGGTTTGTATCCTAACAGAGGTGGGAGGCATTTGCTGGAAAGAAAACGGCATGCTTAACCTTTTCCCTACAAAAACAGAGAGAAAGCTGAAAAAGAAAAGCATGCATATAAAACAAAGCTAGCTATTTTTGACAAATAATAGCACTAATAATGATGGTAAAAAATAAACAACAGCACTAACCCACGTTCATGATAAGCATGTAATCTACATAACAGCTATTGGTACTCAAACTGTACACAGATGGGTGTGTCGTCCCCCCTCCCCCAATTTCCCTTCCTCCAGCAGTCTATGGTGGTCCACAGAAAGATGTTGTTGTGCAGGCTGCAGTGAGGATGCCTATATGGGTGAAATTTCACAAGTGTATGGAAGAGGGGTGTAACTGTGCCCAGTTCCTGCTCCTCACTACAGCCCTCCCAGAATGCAAAAAAGGGTTCCTCATGAAACAGGGACTCACACTCCCAAAATATTCCATGGAATATCTGGAGAAACATCATGGGAACCCTGAATCATCCGGCTACAGAGGGATTCTTGACAGCAGATTTGTTAATGATGAAACAGTCCAGGTCAAGGCAGTTTTTTTGGCTGTCAAAGTGCAGGTGGCTTACAGTGACCCCATAGGGGTTGCAAGGCAAGAGACGTTCAGAGGTGGCTTGCCATTGCCTGCCTCTGCATAGCATCCCTGGACTTCCTTGGTGGTCTCCTGTCTAAGTACTAACCAGGGCTGACCTTCAGCTTCTTATGTCTGATGAGATTGAGCTAGCCTGGGCCATCCAGGTCAAGTCTGAGTTGCTTACAAGCAAGGCCAACTCCAAACTTTGGCAGAACCTGGCAAACAGGCTCTCCAGGAGACCCCACCACCACTGCACATTATGCATGTTTCTCCCTGGTGCATGCGCACCCACATCCATCTGGAGAAAGAAAGAGTACATGACTCTCATATTCCTCTAAGCCCATTGCTGGTAGGCCTCAGAAATGTACTGATGAGGCAAAAAGAACAGAAAACAGGAGCTACTCATTGCAGTAATTGGCAATTGACACAGAGGGTTGAAATCACAACATCGATTGCCAACTCCAGGTTGGGAAATTCTTGGAGATTTGGGTGTGGAGCTGGCAAAAGGTGGGGTAAGAGAAGAGACCTCAGGAGGGTATAATGCCACAGAGTCCACCCTCCAAAGCAGCCATTTTCTCCAGGGAAACTGATCTCTGTAGTTTGGAGACCATTCATAATTCTGGGAGATCTCCTAGCCCCACCAGGAGGTGGGTGACCATGGCCAGCAGTCAGGCCCTCTTTTGGACAAGTCACCAGATGTGCCAACCCTTAATCCCACTCCTGCCTGTGAGTGATTTTGCTGAGGTTCTCTGTAGCTGCAAAGCACGCGGCTGAGAAGAACAGTAGTAGGATACTAGAGTTAGAAAGACTGTAGCCATATGGGATTGCTTTGGCCTTCTTCTCTAAACCTCATTCTGCTAAAATCCCAACAACTCCCTTTCCCTGTATTATTGGGTCCATCTCAGCTTGCTGCATATAAAACCTCTGCCCATCTTTGTTTTTTTTCTTGCAGCGATTACACCTGAAAGCAAATACAGAGAGACTGGGAAATTTCTCGGTACTGTTCTGTCCAAAGCGATCGCTGCACTCTGCCATTTGTTTTTATCGCTGTGAAAATAATGCATGAAATGTTTTTTCCTTGCTGAAGTTTGAATTAATCATAAGTGGCTGAAGAAAGGGGGGGGAACGACACCTGGCAACTATTATTCTGTTTTTCTTTCTTGAAAGTAGCAATTAATAGCTGAAGATTTCAGATTTGCCTGAATAACGGAAGCCGCTAAACCATCATACACTGAATCTCTTATGGCTCCAGTCATTTTGCGCCATCAGGGCCCCAGGTGGGCTCTTCTGATGAAAATAAAAAAGAGAGATTGCCTATGGTTGCCACATGAGCTTTCTTAGGGTCTCCCTTCTGAAAATGGAAAAAGTAAAAGGTTTCACAATTTCTCCACCATGTAATCTTATCTCTGTTCTGTCAGTAACTTAATGGTGTATTGATTAGATCTTGCAACCAAGTATTTCTCTTTTTTTAAAAGGCATTATTACTCTTTCAGGGCAAACATGAAAAAAAAACCCTACTTTTTAAAAAACCCTTTTTCAGTTTTATAATATTTCAAAAGCTTCTCGGGTGCTTTATCGAGTTCCATAGACAGCTGGAATTAACTCGACAGTATTCATTCGGAGAAAGCAAATTAATCTCAGAACGGGAGGAGCTTAGAGCCATCAGAAAGGAGAGGACAATGGCCAAGTGTTGCAGATGTATTAGTTTAACTGTTCCTTGAAGGTACCGATAATTAAAGTTTAAAAGAAGGAGATGACACGATCTCGGTGTCTTTGTGCAACGCGTAGGAAAGAGGAGGCAGATGATGGAGCGTACCCGGTCTCAGGACACTTCTGAAACTGACTGTCAGTTCTCTGGGGAAGGAACTGAAATTTGCTCTCTGTTGTCTCCTATGAGATGCACACCACAGTTCTCCTTGTGGAGCGTTTGCAGCAGCAAAAAGCACAATGTTTCAGAGCATCCAGAACTTGGAGCTGCAAATCTGGGTGCTACTGAGATAAACACACTACACAACAAGCCAGTGAAATTGCTCCTCTAACAGAAGGAGGAGGAGGAGATTGGATTCATACCCCGCCCTTCACTCGGAGTCTCAGAGTGGCTTACAATCTCCTGCCCTTCCCCTACCCACAACAGACAACCTGTGAGGTAGGCGGGGCTGAGAGAGCTCTTTCAAGAACAGCTGTGCCAGAACTATGGCTTGCCCGAGGTCATCCAGGAGCTGCACGTGGAGGAGTGAAGAATCAAACCCAGATCTCCCAGATTAGAGCCCATGCACTTAACCACTACACCAAACTGATTTCTAGAGAACAATCTGCCACTGTTCTGCCCTAGTGGCAGAACATCATCCCTAGTTTTTTGGGGTGGGGTGGGGAAGGAGCATCAGAGACCACCAAGGAAGTCCAGGGTCATGACACAGAGGCAGCCAACGGCAAACCACCTCTGAACAGTCCTTGCCTATGGAGTTGCCATAAATCAGCTGCAACTTGATGGCACTTTCCATTGCCAAAAGAGCATCATAACTTTTTCCAGTTTTGAGAGGCGGTGTAATTCAGATAGCCTTGGAAAACTGAGGGTGAAATGGTTTCTAATACTGGGGAGCTGTGATTGGATCCCCGCATGTCCAAAAAAAATATTGGCTTAGATCAAGCAATGTACAAAAAGAAAAATGTGCATTTCTGCTTGTGCAAGATTTTAGTGTTTTCCTCTATATTGTTTACACAAGAGCTTGCACAAGTGGAAACACAAGTGGGGATACAATAACCACTTATTCATATCCTAAAACAGGTACAGACCGAGATCATCACTGCCGTGTATTTTCTTTCCATGAGACATGCAACCCACAGGGTTAAACAAACAAGGAGTTAACTTTTATTCATGGTTCAAACTATAACACTGAAGACAGTAAGGTAGAGGTTACAATGTTTCTTTCCTTTTGAACTTTTAAATTGTTAAGGTATTCCAGCATTTGGGATCTCTTGTTACCAATTGACTTTTATTTCCTGTTACACCTAAGATCATCTTTGCCTCAGCTTCACTCAGTCAGACATACTCTTTACCCTCTCAACTCCCTCACTGCCACCTCCCAACTGCCCTCCTAAACAGGGGCGTCAGGTTTTGAAATCACCCTGAGGGGGAGCTCGTGCATGCAAAGTGCACGAGCTCTGAAACGATGCCACCGCCTCTCCCTCCCCCCCCCCCCCGCTGGCCACTCTTCCCTTCTTCCCTCTCTCTCCCGGGGCTCTGGGCGAATGCATTTGCCCGGAGCCTCGGGAGGGAGAGGGAAGGAGGGAGGGAGGGAGGAGTGGGTACAGGGGAGCTGGGGGGGGGGGGAAGAAAGAAGCTCTGGCGGCAGCGGCCAGCCAGCGGGCCTAGGAAGGGCCCGGAGAGGCAGCAGCAGGCGCTCCGTCTCGCCGGGGGGGGGGCTCAGTCCCCCCCCAGGAAATTTCGGGGATGGCCCGAACCCTCGATCCCCCGTAGTTTACACCTATGCTCCTAAATGCCATTTCATCAGCTCTTATTGGTCGCTCTTAGGAAGAGGTGGAACCTAACCTGTCTGTTACAGTAACCATGTATTTCTTATAGTGATCTGTGATGATCTTCGATATCATCTTTGAGGTTTTCTTAATCTCTTAGTTCTTACAGCGCTCTTACAGACCAAATCCAGCATCCCTCTTGTTAAAACAGCAAAACACAAATGAGCACACATCTTACAAGCCTCCTGTGCACATTCCGAGAAATAGATTTGCAGGCTGTGTAGCAGAACTTTGCCATGAATATTGTGTGGCATGTAGAGTATATACTCTCCTATTTTTTTTCTTTTATATTACATTATGTATGTTTGTTTGTTTTTCCCTTTAATAATAATTTTAGGACCTTGAGAGTATAGTGAGAGCACAATAATTATATATTAGTGCAATACAGGGTAAGTTATTATTTAGTACAGTCAAAGCGATGGTATTCCCAGTAGTAATGTAGGGCTGCGAGAGTTGGACCATAAGGAAGGCCGAGCGCCGAAGAGTAGATGCTTTTGAATTATGGTGCTGGAGAAGACTCTTGAGAGTCCCTTGAACTGCAAGAAGTTCAAATCAGTCAGTCCTAAAGGCAGGGGTCCGTTGGAGCAGGAGCACACAGGAGTGTAGCTCCGGGAGTGAGGAGCCCAGGGGGCGGGCACATGACCAAGCCCCGCCCCCTCCTTGGCTTCCCCGAGCAGTGCAGAGACACAGCATCCTGGGGAAAGCCCTGCTAGGATCTTTATTGTTTTTAATGTTTTGTTTTAATATTGATAATTTTATCATTGTTCCTTTTATGACTGTGTGATGCTTTTCCAGAGACTTGCTCAAGGTGGCATATGAATTTTCTAAGTATACCATTTTTTATCTGGGCACATGGCACATAAGTACTGGAGAAATTTCACCAGCCCTTCAGCAGCTTCCACCCCATCAGTTTGGTGTAGTGGTCAGGAGTTGGACTCTAATCCGGGAGAACTGGGTTTGATTCCCCACGCCTCCACATGCAGCTGCTGGTGTGACCTTGGGCCAGTCACAAGTTCTCTCAGAGCTGTTCTCTCATGAGCAGTTCTCAAAAGACCTCTCTCAGCCCCACCTACCTCACAGGGTGTCTTGTTGTGGGGAGGGGAAGGGAAAGGGATGGGTGGTGCACATGTCCTGGGTATCTCAAGTCTACTTGAAACCTGGTGGTTTCAAGGGAGCAGGAAGAGAATGAGGGTGTGTTCTTTACGCTTATTTTTATTACACAAAGTATTGGATGGGGAAGGGAATGGAGGAAGAGCAGGTCAGTTTCACTCACCTGTGGAGTGGAACCTGAGGGGTAGGTGTTGCCTTCTGACACACTTTCGGTATGTTAGGGGGTGTGGCATATGCAAATGAGTTATGCTAATGAGTTATGCTAATGAGCTCCTGCACCTCTTTTTCTACAAAATGACCCCTGCCTAAAGGAAATCAACTCTGACTGTTCCCTGGAAGGACAGATACTGAAACTGAAGCTCAAATACTTTGGCCACCATATGAGAAGGGAGCACTCACTGGAGGAGACCCTGATGCTGGGAAAGACTGAAGGTCAAAGAAGAAGGTGACGGCAAAGGATGAGATGGCTGGACAGTGTTATCGATGCAACGGACATGAAATTGATCAAACTTCAGAGGATGGCAGAAGACAGGAGGATCTGGTGTGATGTGGTCCATGGGGTCACGAAGAGTCGGACTCAACTGTGCGACTGAACAACAACAATAACAAATTACCAAGAACAGGCTACTGGCAATTAGGCATCTGGGAGTAAAACAGGGTGAAAGGTATGCTGGGGGACATTTCATAAGGTAGGGTGACACAGTCATCCATTTATTTATTTACTTATGAGTCTAAACCCCACTTTTCTCCCCAACTGAGACTCAAAGCAGTTTACAATATCGTTTCCCCCTCCTCCATTTTATTCTTGCAGCAGCAGCAACCACCCTGTGAGACAGGTTAGGGTGAGAGGGAGAGAGTGATTGGCCCAGGGTGGCCCAAGCAAGCTTCCATGGCAGACAGAGGGTTCAAGTCTGGGTCTCCCAGATCCCAGTCTAGCTCTCTAACCAGAACATTACACATTTGGTAGCTGGAAGAGTTCAGGAAACACATCTAGGTAGGTTTGGGGTCTGTAGGGTGAAGTTACCTGTTGTATTCTTATTATTTTACAGCCACAGCTTGCAGAGACCTTGGGATGCAAAAGGCCCTTTCTGATTGGCTAACAAATAAAGACTCTCATTGGTCCTTAAGCCACTCTAGGTAACCAATTGCTGAGCCTCGCTTAGGTCCAATAGGATTGTTTGTACATAGTTACATTGTTGAAGTTATGAGTTGGAAACAGTATAAATTAAGGTGTCGCTCTCATAGAGCTGTCTTTTGAGCTGAAGCAATTTGTTTGAATAAAAGCCTGTTTGTTTGATTCATCGCCTCCCGCTCAATACTTAAAATTACCCATGAGAGAGAATGGATCATGACTCTGTTCATGTCAAGACTGCCAGTCCCCGACTTCCTAGTGGCAGCTCCTGACCAGTGTTCGCTCTAAGCTGAATTAGTGTGAGCTAGCTCACAGTTTTTTAGCCTCCAGCTCACACATTTTTGTCTTAGCTCAGGAAGGATGGCTGCAGAGGAAACTAATTTATGCAATAACCAAATTGCTCGCTCACAACTTTAATGCCAGTAGCTCACAGTAGCTTGTGAAAATTTTAGCTCAGAAAACTCCTCAGCTTAGAGGGAGCATTGCTCCTGACCAATGTTCCCTCTAAGCTGTAGAGTCTTGTGAGCAAAAATTCTACTTTGTAAGCTACTGGCATTAAAGTTGTGAGCGAGCAACTTGGGTGCTGCATAAATTAGTTTGCTCTGCAGCCTTTCTTCCTGAGCTAAGACAAAAATGTCTTAGTGAGTGAGCCGGAGGCTAAAAAATTGTGAGCTAGCTCACACTAACTCAGCTTAGAGGGAACATTGCTCCTGACCCCTGCTGTCACTAAGTGTGGACGGATGGAAATGAGTCCAAAACTGCTACTGTATAGTATTCACCAGAAACACAAATGCTGAATGCTAGAACATCATGGCAACAGAGTGATGTCACTTCCTGGTTCGCCCCCAAAATGACATCACACTGACAATGCAACAGCATTGCCCCACTTCCCTGCCCCATCTCTCACTGGGTGCCGGCCACCAGCTGGCAACACTAGTTCACATTAAAAGGCACATTTCTCTTTTAAAGGCAAATTACAGCTATAAATGCGCTGGTTAAGATCGGGGAGGGGGGCACTCTTCATCTCAGGATGAAAACCAGACAAGAGAGTGGGAGAGACCCAGAATTAGATTTTCCAGGATTTTTTAGATGAATCACAGCCACAAGAAGTCCCAGTTCATATTGGGGCTACACGGGAGTGGGGAGAAGGGTGTTTAACCCTTTCACACACACCCTAAAGTTTTGCTAATTGAAACTGAGCTGCTGTGATGGTTGCATTCTAAAGGGAAAACTACAGGTAGCTATTATTTTCCTTCAAAGAGCTAACAGCTGAAAGCTGTTGATTTTTTGAATACACTGGGTTCAGACACGTAGAGTGATCAGCTCATAGTTTATTGAGTTAAGCCAGAACAAGACAACACTAGCAGGGCCAAAGCTCTACTTATATGCATGCAAAACACTCCACCCCCACCCCCACACGCCCACTCCCTGTGATAGGCTATTTACAAAACATTACTACTTGATTGGTTTACTCCAGAGTCCTGGTCGGCTATTGTTCTTGTTGTCCAAGCTCAGCCAGTCTCTAGGGTGATTCAGTCAGGGATGATTCAGTCCCAATACATAATAAATTTCATTTGTGAAACTGTGCAGGGGTGAAAGGGCTAAAGTCGCACATGCATGGAGGCCCTACATGGCTGTCATTCCCCCATCCTCTTGTCTTTTTCTGATCTGGAAATTACACAGAAAGAACCTGAAATGGAGGATTGGGTTGGACTGGGCCAAAGCTGGGATATGAGGACCGTGACCAACACCACTGTAAACAGAGGGACACCCTATGAAGTCCAGTGAAGTCAATGTGCTTAGAAGGTTCTTGCTCTCCTTAGTTCCTGTGAATGAGCTGCAGGAACACTCGGTAGTCTCTGTGTGGATCACACTTCTTCTGCTGCTAAAATTTCAGCTTGCTCAAGGGCCCAGTGAAAAGCACTGATCTGGTGCCAATGGAAGTTCTAGAGGAAGAGGACACGACTGAAAGAAGACATCAGACAACTTTAAAATTGTAACCCACTATCTAGGGTTGCCTACTCTCTGTATGGAATACCTGGAGATTTTGGAGGTGAACCCTAAGAAGGGTGAGGTTTGAGGAGGGGAGGGACCCCAACGGCACATAAAACCATCGAGTCAGTCTTCCAAAGCCAGTTTGGTGTTGTGATTAAGAGCAGTGGACTCTAATCTGGGAGAACCAGGTTTGATTCCCCACTTCTCCACCTAAGCCAATTGGATGACCTTGGGTCAGTCACAAGTTCTCTCAGAGCTGTTCTCTCCAGACCAGTTCTCTCAGAGCTCTCTCAGCCCCATCTGCCTCACAGGGTGTCTGTTGCGGGGAGAGGAAGGGAAGGAGATTGTAGGCCACTCTGAGACTCCAAGTGTGTGTGTGTGGGGTATAAATCCAGCTCTTCTTCAAAGCAGCCATTTTCTCCAGGGGAACTGAACTCTGTCACCTGGAGACCAGACAAAATACCAGGAGATCTCCAGCCACCACCTGGAGGTTGGCAGCCCTACATTCTTAGGCCACACAGACCGGGTAATAGATTATGACTTAATTCCTCCTCCATTGGCAGTGGTGAGGCCAGAAGCTGTGTGGGTCCTGCCAGATGCCATGCTGGGAGCCATGTCGGGCTCAGTGTGGCTCCCCGCTCCTCCCCCCACTACTATGGCCTCAAAAACTGAAAGCAGCCCAGTCCTCTCTCAGCCTCTGAGAGGCTCTGGCAGACACTATTGAGCACACACGGGACTCATTCATCAGATCTGAGCCCATATCTTCATGAGGAGGGCAGCAATACAGGCGGAGTCTTCTTAAGTGAAGAGCTGTTGCAGGCTTAGAGCCACCCCCATGCAAGATACAAGGCAACAAAGAGAGCTGAATCAAAGTCCATAATACATGAGCGGGAATTATCACTGAAGCCTGGCGCTGGCAGAAGTATGATGTTCCACTGGCTCCTTGTTCCAAAGGCTCCTTCTACCACTGGAATGAAATAGTGGGATCCAGATCGTGTTCCGTCATTCCTAGTAGCAGAAAAAGGTGTCCCAGGAGAGATGGATGCTCTCTGAGTGATGCGGTCTCCAGAAAGTGACATTTGCAGCCCCCGCTGAAGGGTTTAAACACCCCGCCCCCAACGTTGCATGCACAGAAGCTTCCTTAAGGCACGTCTCATTAATTTCTTTTAAATGACTATAATGTCAAAGAAGCCCATTATTCACAGAGCCCTGAAAGCTAAGCTGCATAAACTGGGGTCAGATCCCCTCGAGCTATTTCAAATATACAGCGCGATCTGATGTCAGAACAGAGGAGACTGGATATCTGATGTCAGCGCGGAGGGGGGCCCCCTCCATTTTTATGCAAACTAACTAGCGTTCTAGAAACTGCCTCCGAGACTGAAGTTAGCCTGGAGGATTAATCCTCTTTCGTCCCAAGGGGATTTGCAGAAGGTCAGAGTCAGTGCAGATATGTGATCATCTGGCAGTTAAGCCAGACGGAGTTAAAAGAAACATCCCTGCTGGAAACTGGTGACGGATCTATAACACTGTGCATAGCCCAGAGTGCAACATGAAGCCCATTCTCTTTGCTCACCTCTTCTAGAAAGCCATTGTTGAAAGGACCACTACTGAGGCACAATCACAAGAGGGCCTGCCCCCTTCCCCCTACCTCTGTGCGTGAGCAACCCGGATGCTTCCTTGGCTGGGGAATTAATTTTGCAGGTGTTCCCAAGCATGTGCCCTGGCACCCCGAGGCAGCCCAATCTCATTGGATTTTGGAAGCTAAGCAGGGTCAGCCCTAGTTAGTACTTGGATGGGAGACCACCACGGAAGTCCAGAGTAGCTATGCAGGGGCAGGTAATGGCAAACCACGTCTCTTCGTCTCTGGCCTTGAAAACCCTATGGGGTCACCATAAGTCAAACAAACAAACAAGCCCTGTGATAAAATGACAATAATATTTAATAACTCTTATAAACATCAATTATTTGGCAAGAAAAGTCCAACAACCTCATCCTCAATGAGCACCCAGTTATACACTCATTTCACCAGTCTTCCTCAGGAGTAACTTTACATAGAGTAAAAGGTATCAGCCTCTAGGTGCGGCTTGGCTTCTATTATACTTCCTTCAAATTTGTACAGCTTAAGTTCTTTTTAGTTCTCTTCACATCTTCTGGATCCATTTTCAAAATAGCTATTGCTTTCACCAAATTATCCTAGAACAAACATGATTATTGAGAGGAACATGAAGCTGAACGGAATGTTGTTATATTATAATTTTTGAAATAATTAATAATTTATAACCTTTAACTTACTTGAAGTTCCACTTGAAGTACTTAAACTAGGAGCAAGCCAGTTGATTTATTTCTGAAAAGTAGCAACCAGTCCTTTCTTTAATACCCGGCTGAAAGCCTTCTTTTTTTTAATGGCTGGTAAATGCTCTCTGTTTCAAGTTGCTGGCTTACAAAGTCTATTTAAAAAGAAGGCTTCTAGCCGGGAGAAAAGAGGACTGATGTATGCTTCTACCAGGTACAACTAGAGAGCAACTGAGCCTGTGGATTGTGGATATGGCGCCTGCCTCCATGTTGTCTCAAAACAACCACCTGAGGTAGGTTAGGCTTTTGCCTTCGAAACCTGCAGGGTCGCTGAAAAGTACTGGAGTCAGGAGGCCAGGAACAGTGAAATCAGCATCGTAGTTTATTGCGGGTCAAGATGGAACATGCAAACCTCAGCGCCCTCTTGAATTTCGGTTGGAGGCACACCCCTGACCTCGCCCAGATGTCCCGATAAGACCTTAGGATAGTGGTTATAGTTCATAGGTTCTTGAGGGAAACCTAGGTTCAAGATTGGTGGTTGTTTACAATCAGACCGGCTATTTTTCTACCTGACCAAAGCTCAGGTAGAATCAGGCCATGTGCGAATGTCCACGTGGTGGTCGCCATTATGCGAACACATTGCGACTGCGATATTGATACACAACAGTCACCATGTGTCAGTTGCAATTTGACAGCACTTTCCACCACCCCACTCCTGGAAGAACCAAAGGTGTGGTCTTCTGAAGCACCTCCTGCTCAGATGAGATGGAGGAAAGCCAGGACTGGGTCTTTGCTTTGGGGAAGAAGTGTTTTGAGAAAGCGACAATCAGTCTTACCCAATATTGGGGATCGCAGCCCAAGAAATCAGTCTACCCAATTCAAGTCCACAACCTGTAATACCCACTTCAACATATTCTTGTTACGCAAGCAGAAGCAAGGTATTAAAAAACACAACTTGTCAGGTGTACCAGTAGGACAAGGAATATACAGTTTATTTAAAAATCCCACAACTGAGAATGTTGTGGCACCTGGCCGAAGAAGATCTATTCTTTTCCAGTGAATTTAACCTGGAGGGAAGAAACATTCGGCTACACTGGAGATATACTAAGTTTTCCATCAGTAGCTGGCAGTGTGACATCCATTCCCATTGGTCTCTCGAGGCTACCACTGTCTGCTCTGACTGCTAGTGGATCTCCAGGGTCTCAGGCAGAGATTTTCCATATCACCTACTACCTGATTGTTTTCACTGGACATGCCAGGGACAGAACTTGGGACTTTTAGCATGCGGAGCAGGTGTTCTGCCACTGAGCCACAGCACAATTGTTTTCAGTTATTTTATATTGTTCCAGTTCTGTAAGGCACCACTGTGGTGAGGGTGTCAGACCATTCGTGACATATAAATACCTAAAGACAGAGCTTCAGCTTCTCCTGCAGGCAGGCCAGAACTCTGCAGTGGTCCAAGTTCCCGAATGCAGCTATTACAATAATTGCACCCACTTTTCACCCCATCGGGTCCTCGAAAGCAGTTCTTTTCAGTCGCAGGTGTGATGTGCAGGGCTCCGTTGGGGCCGGGGCGCGCCGGAGCGCCGCTCCGGGAGAGAGGAAGGCGGGGGGTGGGGACTTAACAAGGCCCCGCCCCCCGCTCACTCCTCCCGGCAGCGGCAGGCCGCCGCCGACCCGGTGAGAACCCCCTTCCCTCCTCCCCCCCACTCACACTCCCGGGGCCTCGGCAAGCGCCGCCGGCCCCGGGACAAGCCTCCTCCCGCCCTCCCCGCCCTCCAACTCCCAGGGCCCTCAAGTGAAGCTGGTGGCGACGAGACGCTGGGCCGGGCCCTCCTCATCCGCCTGGCTCGCGAGCTGGTGTCCGGCTGGCTGCAGGGAGACCCCCGCCTGCACTGCCTCCTCAACAGCACCGACCTCTACCTCATGCCCAGCCTCAACCCCGAAGGCTTCGCGCGCGCCTCTGAAGGGGACTGCGCAGGCGTCCGCAAGAGCCAGGCAGGGATGGGCAGCGGGCGCGAGAACACTTGAGGCAAGGACCTCAACTGCAGCTTCCCTGACCAGTTCGCCACCGCGCCACCGGATCTGGCCGCGGTCCCCGAAGTGCGCGCGCTCATGGAATGGATGCGGTGCAACCGGTGAGGGAAGGGACGGGGCTTCCCCCGGAGAGCGGGGCCTTCTGGCACGGGGGCGGGGCTTCACCGTCGGGAAGCGCCTGGGGTACGGGAAGGGATGGGGTGTCGCGTGAGGCAGGCCCGTTGCGGAGATATTGCCCCAAATGGGCGGAGTCTCAACCAGGGTGTGGGTGTCTATTCTAGGGGGTTTGGCTGTAGGAATCTGAATTATTCCCCTGTGAGTGAGGCGTGGAAAGTCAGGAGGCTGGTCTTTTATTAGGTAGTAAAGGAAAAACTGACGATCTTGAAAGTGATCCTGGTCATGCTTAGCTGGTGGAGAGGAATCTGGTAGCCTTCCTTGTTTGGTACTGGCGGTGGGGGGAGTTGAATAAGAGGTAAGGGGTCCTGGGTGGTTGCTTTTGGGATTTCTTGGAAAGCGAAGCTGTGCTGAGAGGAATGAAATCCCTCCTCCCCTTCCCCCTCCCCCGCTTTGGAATTGACGGACAACATGGTCCAATAATCACGTGTTAAAACGTAAACAAGCAGCAAGAAGTGTTAAAGTCGAGAAAAACCAACAGCACATAAAATGATAAGCGAAAGGGTAGATGGAAATTGTTAGAGTGAGATGAAAAACTTTCTAAGATGTGTATTAACGGCCGCATAGCCCTTGATAAAGTGGTCTGTGGGAGTCTACAAAGTGACTTAGGAAGCAGTTCTGAGCAGGTCCAAGCAGAAATAAATCCCTGTTTTAGTCAGTGAGGCTTACTACCAAAGTGTTCTTAAGACTGCATATGGTCAAAGACTCCGTATGGTTAAAGCAATGGTATTCCCAGTAGTAATGTATGGCTGCGAGAGTTGGTCCATAAGGAAGGCCGAGTGCTGAAGCATAGATGCTTCTGAATTATGGTGCTGGAGAAGACTCTTGAGAGTCCCTTGGACTGCAAGGAGATCAAATCAGTCAATCCTAAAAGAAATCAATCCTGACTGTTCCCTGGAAGGACAGATGCTGAAGCTCAAATACTTTGGTCACCAAATGAGAAGGGAGCACTCACTGGAGAAGACCCTGATGATGGGAAAGATTGAAGGTAAAAGAAGAAGGGGATGGCAAACTGCAGAAGACAGGAGGGCCTGGCGTGATGTGGTCCATGGAGTCATGCATAATTGGACTTGACTGTGCGACTGAACAACCACCACCAAAGACTGCGGCTGCAATCATAATGGAAACGTAACAAAGAATAGCTTGTCTAAAGGCAAAACAAAAATAACCAAGTTTTCACCTAGCAGTTAAACAGAGTTGTTTTTTAAGGTCGCAGAACTTCACTGTTGTGGTGGTGCCACCAGTGAGAAAGCCCAGCCTTGAGTTTCCACCAACCTAACTGAAGAAGATAGGAGATTTGGTATCTAGGCCTCTCCTGAACATCTTAACTTACAGGGAACTCTTTATGGAGGAGGTGGTCCTTTCGACCAGGAAGTGGGGCAGGAGGTGTGTGATCACTGTGTAGGAGCGACGTAACAGGAGATAGGGTTTGTTCACTAGGAAGGAAATGTGATAGGAGCTGGGTGGGGCAAGACTGTAAAAGGCAGTACAGCTGTGGCTTGTTCTTTTTGGGAAGCCTTGAAGGTACAAGAGTGGAACTTGCTAAGGACTAGGAGGGATAAATTTAGTGTGATGTCTGCAACTTGTGCTTTGTGTAAGGCTAGTAGACTGGGCTTTTCCACTCCTTGCATAGTGGGAAGGTGAATAGGAGGGTGGGAGATAGCATCAGCCTCCCCCCGCCCTCCAACTCCCGGGGCCGCGGCGAGCGCCGCTGGCCCCGGCACCAGCCCCCTCTTCCCCCCCTCACTGCTCCCGGGGCCGCGGCAAGCACCGCCGCCCCCAGAGAAGCCTCCTCCTTCCCTCCCTCCCCCACTCACTGCTCCCGGGCCCCAGGGGGGCGCAAGGGAGGGAGAAGCCGGCCCCCAGAGGCGTGAAACCCCTGGGGCCCAAGCAAGAGGGGGGAGGAAGGGAAACGCTGGCCCCAGTGGGGGGGAGAAGCGCCCCCCCTTCCTTCCTTCCTTCCTTCCTTCCTTCCTTCCTTCCTTCCTTCCTTCTCTCTCTCTCTCCCCACCTACCTTCCTGTCCCTTCCTTCCTCTCTCCCTTCCTTTCTTCTCTCTCTCTCCCCCACCTACCTACCTACCTTCCTGTTCCTTCCTTCCTTCCTTCCTTCCTTCCTTCCTTCCTTCCTTCCTTCCTTCCTTCTCTCTCTCTCTCCCCCACCTACCTACCTACCTTCCTGTTCCTACCTTCCTGTCCCTTCCTTCCTTCCTTTCTTCCTTCTCTCTCTCTCTCCCCCACCTACCTACCTACTTTCCTGTCCCTTCCTTCCTTCTCTCTCTCTCCCCCCCACCTACCTACCTACCTTACTGTTCCTTTCATTCTTCCTTCCTTTCCCCCTTCCTCCCTCCTTCCTTTCTTTCTTCTCTCTCTCTCCCCCACCTACCTACCTACCTACCTTCCTTCCTTCCTGTTCCTTTCCTTCCTTCCCCCTCCCTCCCTCCCTCCCTCCCTCCCTTTCTTCTTGCCTTCTGACACACTGCCGATGATGTCAGGGATATGTGGCCTTTTGACACTTCCGGCGAGGTCAGGGGGTGTGGCATATGCAAATAAGTTATGCTAATGAGCTCCTGCACCTCTTTTTTTACGAAAGGACCCCTGGTGATGTGCATACGACAAATCTCATCTCTCGCAGGCTATCAATTGTCATTTTGTTTGTTATTGCGCCATGTCTTATATACTCCAATTTCTCCACCAATTCCCACATATGGCAGGTGAGATGTAGAAGAAAGAGAGAATCCGGGTTGCTTCGGCTCTTGGAGCACCAAGGGCCAAAAAGCTGTAGGTGGCTGAGTGGTGTATTCATATCAATAATTCAGTTCGGGGGGGGGGGGGGGGAGAAAGAAATAGGGAATTCAGTTCTTGAATAGAATATACACAGAGAGAGATGCGCGGAGTTGTGTGTTTGTTTTGAGAATAAAATGGTTTGCAGGCATAGAAGCCAGCGAATCTAACTACCAATCCCCGAACTGTATTTTCCCACAAATTATTCTCTTGTAAGTTAACCAACATATTACCTGAAGCAGGCAGCAAGGCAGGTGGGAATACACAAAGGTGCTTTCAGAGGAGACAATAACAGATTATTCGAGCACATGAACTGAATGGGGTTCAGACACTGCAGATCTTACACAATGGTTGGTGCAGAACAGATACCAGGTAAGAGGCGGCAACTTCAGGGTCTTTCAGCCATTCAGTGTTCGAACAGAAGCCTACAACTGAAGTCTTGTATTCATAACCCAAGCAATGTTAGGTGAACATTCAGACAGTGGTCACCAGCCAGCTCTGGGCAAGTGCAGGAGGCCAGCTGTATGGGTAAATTGCTGTCAAGTTGGCACCAACTTATGGCAACCCCTCATGGGGTTTCCAAGGCAAGAGACAAATAGAGAGGAGGAGGGGGGGATTGGATTTATACTCCGCCCTCCATCAGAATGTCAGAATGGTTTACAATCTCCTTTCCCTTCCCCTCCCCACAACAGACACCCTGTGAGGTAGGTGGGGCTGAGAGAGCTCTCAGAGAACTACTCTTGAGAGAATAGCTCTGAGAAAACTGTGGCTTGCTCAAGGTCACCCAGCAGCTGCATGTGGAGAAGTGGGGAATCAAACCCGGTTCTCCCAGATTAGAGTCTGCACTCCTAACCACTACACCAAACTGGAGGTGATTTGCCATGGCTTGACTCTGTGAAGCAACCCTGGACTTCTTTAGTGGTCTCTCATCCAAGTACTAACCAGGGCCCCAACCCTGCTGGTGGCCGGGGGGACCTGACAACCCTAGTCTCCACAGTCCTAGCCAGATTTCACACTGCTATATCACACTGGTTTCCCTAAAGATGTGGGGACAGCATTTGCCCTTTTGCATTTGTTAATGGGTTTATATAAATTTATGTTAACAGAATTCACCCCACAAAAGCACAATAAAGGCATAAACCTCAATTTGCTCAAAGGCACAACTGATGGGGTTTTACAGCTGGAGTTTGTCAGGGAAAATGGCACTCATGTTTACAGTAGGAACAATTTTCCACACAGGATCAGAGCAAACAACTGTCTAATCCTGTATTCTGTCCCTTTGGAAGCTCACATACATGGTGTGACAGTAGGCTGGACTCAGAAATCCACTCTCTCAAGGACTGTGGACCTTCCTTGGTTTCTCCGCCCCCTAGCAACCATTTCTGATCTCAGGAAAGTTCATTTCTGGGTCTTGGGACCTATGTGGATTAATAGCCATGTGGGTCAACAGGTTGCAGTGAGTAGAGGAAAGAACAAAATCACCCCAGCATGACTCTTCTGTTAGCAGAGGTCTCCTTCCACCAACAGAGATCACCACCCTCTGTTGCATTACTCCACATGGGTCCCATGATCCCAGGAATCAATTTTCTCAGAGTTGGAAGTGCCTGCTAGAACAAGTAGGGAAGATTTCCGACCACTGACTGTCTGGAGGACCCAACCCAATGATAGGCATTTCCTTTTTTTTTTAATAACATATTTTATTCAGTTTTATAGTCTTACGTTTACAAACAAAAGAAAAAGAAAAAAACAGTATTTCACAACACTATCTAAGACCAACATTTCAAGTGTTTCCCTTATAATACAGTTTTATACTTTTGAGTCTAGTACTACATGTTATGAGCTATCCATTTATACACTCTGTTCCATCTTTTCCAGTAAATGTCTTCATTTAGATTTGAACAAGTAAAATGCAATCTGTCCATTTCTGCCAGCTCTAAAAGTTTAAAGATTATTTCTTTTCTAGAAGGTAATTTTTCAGTTTTCCAATATTTGGCAATTAAAATTCTAGTTGCTGTTAACATAAGATAAATTGTATCTGTTTCTCTTCTTTAAGACTTTCTGGTAGTATGTTTAAAAGAAAAATCTCAGGTATAACAGCTAAATTAACATTAAATATGTTTTGTGTACCTTTTTCCAACATTTTTTTTGTTTTATCACATCTCCACCATATGTGAAAGAAAGTCCCTATACAAAATTTGCATTTCCAACATTTGTTGGACGTATTAGGGAAACATTTGGCAATCTTGTTGGGTGACCAATGCTATCTATGAAATAATTTTAAAATGTTTTCTTTGTATATATTTTGCTAATTTCCAAATTTTTGACCAATCTTCTGTTGCTATCGTATGCCCAATATCCTTCATCCAAGCCACCATCAGAGTTTTAATTATCTCATCTTCCAAATAGCCATTGATCAACCAATTATACAATATCCGAATTAGTTTGTCTTTTGAGGATAACCATATCTTATCTATTTTATTTTTTATTAAAGCCTACTTTTTTATCTTTTGTGAATCTTGATTTCAATTGAATTTTCTTCCACCATGATGGTTTAATCCCTTGCTTTTGTAATAGTTCCAGTTTTAGAGTTCTTGTATCTGCTAATATTATCCAATATTATCCAACCAATATTATCCAGTATCTGCTAATATTATCCAATCTTGTATCCAACATAGAGCAGATGCTGTATAATATAATTGCCAATTAGGTATGGCTAATCCTCCTCTATCTTGTCCATCTTGAAGTCTTTTACATTTGATTCTCGCTTTTCCATTCTGCCAAATAAATTTTTTGGTGATTTGGTCAAGTTCATTAAAATATTGAGATTTCTTAATAATTGGCAAGGTCTGGGATAGGAATAAAAACCTAGGTAGGATATTCATTTTAACCGCTGCAACCCTTCTCACTAAAGATAATTGTAAATTTTTCCACATAACTAAATCTTTTTTCAATTCTGTTAGAAGAACTTTATAATGATTTTCACACAGTATTGTTGTTCTGGTTGTTAAAGTAATTCCTAAATACCTTATTTTTTCCATTATCTCCATATTTGAAACTTCTTGTATTTTTTGTTTTTGGCTTACTGTGCAATTTTTAGTTAAGATTTTTGTTTTCTGTAGATTGATTTTTAAACCGGCTCTTTTACCATATTCTTCTGGCATTTCCTGATCATTGCATTCGGTAGACTGCCTCTGAACTTGGAGAACTTGGAGGGCTTCTAGTGTCCTGCCCCCACTGCTGGACCTTCTGAGGGCACCTGGTGTTTTTGGCCACTGTGTGACATAGTGTTGGACTGGATAGGCCACGTGCCTGATCCAACATAGTTTTCTCTAATGTTCTTATGTTCTTATTTAGACAACAGCCATCCCTACAGCTTTCCTCTATAAATTCATGTCATTTTTAATGCCATCTAAGCTAGCGACCACCATGATATCTTCTGGCCATGAATTTATTAAGAACTTCTGCAAAGCAAGACAAAGCACTGCCTTTGGTCTCTTCTGAACCTACTGCAATCTTTATTGGGTGACCTCCAAAATCTAGTAACATGATGGAGGGGAGGGAATGGCCTCTCTGCATCCTTAATCATTTTAGGCTGGTACAGCTTTGTGCTAAATTCTGTGCAACCAGCAGTGCAGAAAGCTGACATCTGGACACTGCCAAAAGTAGCAAAACCATCAAAGAGATTTCTGAGTAGCTCCACAGGATAAACATTCGTTTGTCCATTACTTAAGTGTCTGCAGAGAACCAGAGCAGGAAAGAGGGTTGAGATGTGTTCCCTTTGTTACCTTTCACTGCAGGAGATCTTTAAATATCCATAATATATATCCTTCAGTTTAATGGAGAAAAACGCTATTTGGATTAAACCCATGGTAGGACTGTTGGTTTTTCTGAAAAACAAAGAATCCCATTGGTGACCAACCCTTGCACCCATTAAAAGGTCTTGACCCACACTGCCGGCTTCAGATAATACATAAATTGAGCAATGTGAATGGAATATCAATGGAGTCCTTATATTTCATGAATAAATTCCAGCAGAGCCATTAATGGTCTGTTCCTTTTCGAATGTGCTGTCACCACTGGTTGAAGATATGATAAAAGGGAGGTTATATATTCAGGTTGGAAAAATGATAAAATAAGGACATGACACTTTCAACCAGATACCCGTGTCCTCGGTGAAAGGAATGAAAAAATTATTTTTGGAAAAGTCTATGGAAACAGACATTCCCAGCACTTAAGAAATGGGAAACAACTGCTGTGTATATCCTCAGTTCAGCCCTCTGGAACGGGGAACAGGGGACTAAACCTACTGCCACTATCCTCGAGCCAGTTTGGTGTAGTGGTTAAGTGCACGGACTCTAATCTGGGAGAACCGGGTTTGATTCCCCACTCCTCCATATGTAGCTGCCATAGTTCTGTCCCAGCTGTTCTCTCAAGGACAGTTCTGAAAAGAGCTCTCTCAGCCCCACTTGCCTCACAGGGTGACTGTTGTGGGGATGGGATGGGAAAGGAGTTTCTAAGCTGATCTGAGCCTCCAAATGAAGGGAGGGATATAAATCCAATCTCCTCCTCCTCCTCCTCCTCCTCTTCTTCTCAAGAGTTGTGAAAACTGGGTTGGGAGATTTGGGGAGCAGAGATAACTCAGCAAGATATAATGCCACCAAATCTGCCATTTTCTCTGTCGTCCAGAGATCAGTTGTAATTCCAGGAGCTCTCATGGCTCAGTGGAAGAGCTTCTCCTTGGCATGCAGAAGATCCCAGGTTCAATCCCTGGCATCTCTAGGTAAAACGATCAGGTAGGAGGTAATGTGAAAGACCTGGGACCCTGGAGAGCTCCTGCCAGTCTGAGTAGACAGTACTGACCTTGATGGACCAATGGTCTGATGTGATATAAGGCAGCCTTGTATGCTCATGCGTTCACCTGCAAATTGGCAACCCGACCTCATCCTCGTGTGGTTTCACCCACTGAAGCCATCCATCCCCTTGTCCGTTGTTAGTCAGTTCTGTTTTCTGGGCTACTTCCCTAACAGACTCACTGCGAGGATAAAACAGGATATCATCCCCCAACCCCAAAAGCTCAGGAGTACAACACTGAACAGTAATACTCGAGACAGATCTGGAGAGTTATCATTTCCTGACATAATTGATCTGGAGTAGGTCACATGAAAAAAAAAGTCTGGACACCAAATCCCAAGATCACACCGACCTGCTGAAAGGACTCCCCAGCAGAGGATTAAGGGTTTCTGATAGCTATTGCTGTGTGTTCCTCTTCAGTTTGGTGTAGTGGTTTGGTGTAGTGGTTAAGTGGAACAGACTCTAATCTGGGAGAACCGGGTTTGATTCCCCACTCCTCCACTTGCACCTCCTGGATGACCTTGGGCAAGCCATAGTTCTGTCAGAGCTGTTCTTGAAAAATAGCAGTTTCTGTCAGAGCTCTCTCAGCACCCCACCTACCTCACAGAGTGTCTGTTGTGGGGAGGGGAAGGGAAAGGAGTTTGTAAGCCACTCTGAGACAACTTTGGGTAGTGAAGGGCGGGGTATAAATCCAATCGCCTCCTCCTCCTTTTCCTCTTTTTCTTCACTGCATACTGGCTGCATACAAAAGTGTGCTCTGTGACTTCCCCTCCTCCAAGAGCCCCTTTCCTTGACTGTCTGCTTGCACCCTGATTCATCTTTAATAATAGCCCTCAGACTCTGAATCTCAGAACCATGTCTTGTTCTTGGTTTGATTTTCCACAGCCCGTTGCCCTCCTCCTTTCCTGCCTATAGCTGGTGAAACACATAGCATTACTCTGTTGAACCCACACACACACACCCAACACAGTCCCCTGCCCTGTATTCAACATGTCTCTATGCTGAGGGGTTTGTAAGAGGGGCCATTGTTTCCCAGAGAGCTGTTTGGCTGGAGAATATCGTGTTCAGCAGAAGTGCTGATTGCTCTGCTCTCTGAGCGTCTCAAGCAGCATCCATGTTACTAGCTCGTAACAAAATGCAGAAGGGAGAACACCTCTGTTAAATTCTTGAAGTTCTATGCAATGAGTATTTCAATACCTTTCGTGCATAACTGTCAAACATAATGATACACACACTGATATACCAAACAGACATAAGCATTCTTTGCATTCATATCATGAGTATTTTTAAAAAACTGTAATAAGAGATAGCAAACTTTTTAAGCAATGCGGTTCTCAAAGCAGGCAGCTTAAAGTAGAGAAGAAGAAGAGGAGGAGGAGGAGGAGGAGGAGGAAGAGATTGGATTTATATCCTGCCCTTCACTCAGAGTCTCAGAGCGGCTTACAAACTCCTTTCCCTTCCCCTCCCCACAACAGACACCCTGTGAGGTAGGCGGGGCTGAGAGAGCTCTGACAGAAACTGCTCTTTTCAAGGACAGCTCTGACAGAACTATGGTTTGCCCAGGGTCATCCAGCGGCTGCAAGTGGAGGAGTGGGGAATTGAACCTGGCTCTCCCACATTAGAGTCTGTGCACTTAACCACTACACCAAACTGTCATCCAGTAGAGCCTCTAAATCCAGTAGCACCTCTAAAATTAACAGGGTATGAGTTTTCTGGAGTCACCGCTTCTTCAGATCTGAAGAAGAGAGTAGTGACTCACAAAAGCTCCTACTCTGCCACAAATTTTGTTAGTCTCTGATCCCGGTCACATGAGCAAGATAATCCAGGAGGGGGAAGCTATTTGTGCCAGAGTAATTTGACCCACAGTTGTGCGATCACACAGTTCTGTGAAGCTGCGGGCACAGCACGCAACTGCACGATCAGACGCAATTGCGGGTGAGTTGGGGGGGTTTACTGTTTTCCCCCCCGATGCACTTAAACAGGGGATCAATAAATCGCATCTCCACCATGAGGGCTTCCTATGGCAGTATGCGATGATGCGCATACTGAGAAGGGAAAAAAAACCGGCATGGCATCGGGGTAGCCTGATCGACGCCATGAGTGCACGCAGGAACAATCATACGGGGAAAGTCCATGTGGCCCGTAGCAAACCTGGACTTTCCCTAGTATCTTTTAACTCCGCTTCTTCGGCGGAGAGCAACGGGTTGCCGACGGGTGTGGGACGCTTGCCAGATGTTCTGGTGTGATCGCGCCCTTAAAATCCACACAGCATTTGTGCCTATTGTGCGGCTAATTCTGTGTGTGATCAGGGCCCCTAAGGTGCTACTGGCCTCTTGCTCTTTTCTGCTTTTACAGACTAACACGGCTACCCATCTTGATCTATCTCTGCAGGTGGCTTAAAGTAACCAGCACTTGTGGTCTGAAGTTGCCTTATAATCAATCAGACCACTGGTCCATTATTTATTTATTTACTGTTTAGCTGGGAGAGAAGGTGGCGTGTCGTAGCCTGATCTCATTTGACCTCAGACGCTAAACAGTTCTTGGATGGGAGAACACCAAGGACATCTCTGTAAAGGCAGGTAATGTCAAACCACTTCTGCTTCCAACTGCCCCCTGGCTGAGGCTGGCCATGACTGGACGGCACTCTGCATACACACATTATTTGGTTATTTATAGTCCGACTTTCTTGCTGAGACTCGAGGTGGATTGAATAGGGTAAGTTGAGTGCAGTCAATAGGATGGGATATCCCATGAAACAATACAGTGGGGCTTGGACTACAGAAACCCGAAAACAAACAGAAATCGCTAAATGAGCTGAAACAAAGCATGAGCTTTTAAACACGATGCCTTAAGTGGGGTAGAAGCTACCTGATCTGGTCCATACTTACAGTGTAAGGCAGCAATACAGTGGTGTGGGTCACAGTCCCTACCCCTTTGCCAATGCTGCTTTACGACCATTTCATTACAGGACAGTTCTGTTTACCTGTGCAAATACCCCTCTTGAGTAATTCCATTTTGCATAGTTTGTGAATGGCAAGGAGGGTGGCAGCTTTCCCAGCCTCCTCGGACAAGCTATTCCATAAGGTGGGGACCACAACATAAGAACATAAGAAGGGCCCAGCAGGTTCTGACCAATGGTCCACCTAGTCCACCATCCTGTCTCACACAGTGGCCAACCAGTTCCTCTGGAGGGCCAACTACAGGGCATAGAGGCCAAAACTTTCCCCTGATCTTGCCTCCTGGCTCTGGGACTCAGAGGCTTAGTGCCTTTGAAAGTGGAGGTTCCCTTCAGTAACTATTGCTCATAGCCACTGACAGACTTATCCTCCATGAATCCCCTTTTACAGCTGTTTATTCCTGTGGCCATCACTACAGTTTGGTGTAGCGGTTAAGTGTGCTGACTCTAACCTGGGAGAACCGGGTTTGATTCTCCACTCCTCCACTTGCACCTGCTGGGTGACCTTGGGCAAGCTGTAGTTCTGGCACAGCTGTTCTTGAAAAACAGCAGTTTCTGTCAGAGCTCTCTCAGCCCCACCTACCTCACAGGGTGTCTGTTGTGGGGAGGGAAAGGGAAAGGGGAAGGGAAAGGCGTTTGTAAGCCGCTCTGAGACTCCTTTGGTTAGTGAAGAGCGGGGTATAAATCTAATCTCCTCCTCCTCTTCTTCTACATCATCTGGCAGCAAATTCTACCTTTTGATCCCTCTCTGTGTAAAATAGTATTTCCTTCTGTCCGTCAACAAAGAATGTATAAGTACAGGCAGTTATTGATTTTGCCCATTTGCAGAATGGTACCTGCAGAAAGCCCTGCTGGGATGAGCAAAGTTGTCATGGCGGAGCAGAGGCAGGGAGATGGTCCTGCAGATAAGAGGGACCAAGGCCTCAAAAGGCTTTGTACGAGATGGTCAGTACCTTGTACTGAACCCAGTAACTGCTGGGAAGCCAATGAAGTGGCTGTGGAATGGAACTGATATGCATGTTCTGTCTAGCTCCCAATAATAACCTAGTTGAAGTGTTTGAACTAACCGTAGTCTCTGAACTGACCTCAAGGAGAGACCTATGTACAGTGCATTACAGGGTCAGTACTGTCTACTCAGACTGGCAGCAGCTCTCCAGGGTCTCAAGTTAGGGTTGCCAGCCTCCAGGTGGGGCCTGGAGCTCTCCCGCTTTTACAGCTGATCTCCAGCTGATCAACTCCCCTGGAGAAAATGGCTGCTTTGAAGGGTGGACTCTATGGCATTGTAGTGTGCTGAGGCCCTTCCCCTCCCCAAACCCCGCCCTCTACCAGATCCACCCCCAAAATCTCCAAGTATTTTCCAACCTGGACTTGGCAACCCTATCTCAAGTGGAGGTTTGTCACATCACCTTCTACCTGATCCTTTTAACTGGAGACATTGGGGATCGAACCTGGGAGCTTCTGCATGTCAAGCTGCTGCTTTACCACTGAGCTACAGCCCATTCTTTGGAGTTACTCAAGTCTATAGCAGGGGTGTTAAACTCATTTGTTACAAGGGCCGGATCTGACATAAATGAGACCTTGTTGGGTCGGACCGTGTGTGTCTAAAATGTAATGCCAGGTAGCGGAGATATAAACTTTATAAAGGACACAAACACAAAGATTTTTTTTAACTTAAAATAAAAACATGCTTAAAACATTAGCACTCTTTCAATATTTTGTTTATTTATCTGACAGCTTATTTATTTATTTATTTATTTATTTATTTATTTGATTGATTGATTGATTGATTGATTGATTGATTGATTTCTAGGCCTTTCTCCCCGCACAGCAGGCTCAGAGCGGCTTACACAGCTGACACCTCTTGCTCTGAATTATTGCATCAAAATGTCTGTGCTGTTGCAATCTTGAGTATGCTGTTTAGGAGTGTATCTGTAAGCTGCAAACCTACTTTTGATTTATTGACATTCACCACAGAAATATCATGCTCAGAGTTCTGAGTCTAGGACCCAGGGGAAGACATGAAATGGCTGAGCAATTGAGAGAGCCTGGTGAAGCAAGCTATGATTTAGCAGCAGCAGCAGAACTGGAAGCAGGAGATGGCCAGTTCCAGTGCGGGCCTGATAGAAACCCTCCAGGGGCCTGATTCGGCCCCTGGGCTGCATGTTTGACACCCCTGGTCTATAGTGTCTAAGAAATGCTAATGTGACATCAAATGAATTGTTCATGACTTGTGAATTCCTTTTCCCTTCTGGCCCATGGCTGCCCACAACCTTGACGACAACCGAGCAGCTATCTCTATGGCAGTTAGAGGAGCTATGCAAAGATCCATTACAACATCATGGCAATGGTCTAAGGCAAAATGGTCCAGACAAAAAGGACCAGGGGCAAGGAGAACATCAGCTCAGTTTGGTGTAGTGGTTAAGTGCACGGACTCTAATCTGGGAGAACTGGGTTTGATTCCCCACTCCTCCACTTGCACCTGGCTGGATGACCTTGGGCAAGCCATAGCTCTGTACCAGCTGTTCCCTCAAGGACAGCTTGGGAAAGAGCTCTCTCAGCCCCACCTACCTCACAGGGTTTCTGTTGTGGGGAGGGGAGGGGAAAGGAGTTTGTAAGCCGCTCTGAGACTCCCTTGGGGAGTGGAGGGCGGGGTATAAATCCAATCTCTTCTTCTTCTTCTCAGAAGTTAAGTACAGGGCCAAGAAGAATCACCAGGAGAGATTCAAACAGTGCTTGAATATATGCCATCCTTGACCTATGAAACTGTACATGTGGTCACCTTTAACATGTTTCTACAAAACAACACCGGTCACATGCACAGCCTCATTGCAGAATATTCAGTGCAACATATTTGTTGCAGAATATTCAGTGAGAATACTCTACATCAAAACGAGCCCTTTATTGAAAGTGAAAGAAATCAACCATTTAAAATGACAATGAAAAGAAAAATAATGGAAATTGGTTCCGGGAGTTTATTAGGTGTAATGATTATTATTATTTTATTATTTATTTAATTTACACATTGCCCTATCCCACAAGTGGGTTCAGGGCGGATTACAACACAGGATTCATAAAACAATAAAAACAACAAAGCCAATAAAACAGCGGATGGCACAATAAACAACAACAGAAAGGACCCATGCCTCATGTCAGGTGAATAAAAAGCTCCAGGGCCCAAGTAATGTTATCTAAAGCAGCAGGGCACTGGGAAGGGGCTATGAACAGAGGAGGCCAGAATGGTTGAACATCCACACTTCAACTGAAAGCCTGGCAGAACAGTTCTTCTTTACAGCCCCTGCAGAACTGTAACAGGTCCCGCAGGGGCCTGATCTTAGGTGGAAGCATGTTCTACTAGGTTGGAGCAATGGCTGAAAAAGCCCTTGCTTTGATTGAAGCTAAGTGGACATCCCTCGGGCTGGGGATCACCAGGTGGTGCTGATCGGAAGAGCATAAAGACCTAACAAGATTAGGGTTGCCAGTTCCCGGTTGGGAAATACCTTGAGATTTGGGGGGTGGAGCCTAAGGAGAGTGGGATTTGGGGCATAATGCCATAGAGTCCACCTTCCAAAGAGGCCATGATCTCTGTAGCCTGGAGATCAATTATAACAGTGGGAGATCTCCAGCCCCCACCCAGAAGTTTGCAACCCTTTGCAAGCCGTAGGATGTGAGAAACAGAGAGGAAGAAGTGTTGTTGATGCGAGCATGACAGAGATGCCATTAAAGTCCACAACAATTTTTAACCGTCAGTTTCATAGGGTTAGGATTTCATCCAGAAATGCGACAGAGGCTGCAGCAGACGTATATGTGGCTTGGAAGATTGGGGGGGGGGGGGGGGCAAAAGAAGCAGCTCAGCAGTCTCTCATCAGTATGCAGAGACCGAGCCGTGCTCTGGACTAACTAGCTAAAAAATTCAGCTTCATCTGTAACACTCACTCAAAACTTGACTGAAAACGTACCTCCTTGTCTTCCAAGAGGGTTTCATGCAGGGCCAAAAACAGATGCAAAAGCACTGTTAACCTCTGCCTCGAACCTAACCTACTTTAATAATGCGATTGCATGGAGCGCTTCGCTTTAATTTTGGCAAAAGTTTCTGATCTGGTGCCTTTACGGGAATGTCATAAAAATATGAACTTCAAAGCTCCAGATGGGAGAAAATTAAAACCCCAACATTATTGATCCAGTGTATTTTGATCAATTTCTGTTCTTGATCAGCTGGCTTTTTGTCTCAGTGGTATCTCCTAAATTAACATCATCCCTGCGCAGCGTGAATGGCAATTAGTCCTTCTCTTAAACCGAGGCCCTGCTGTGACACTGACTCTAGAAGTGACAGCCATCCGAAACTAAGCCCTAACAATAGCAGCTTCTCAGAATTGGATCTGGGGGGAAAAACAAGAACGGCGCTTTTTTTTTAAAAAAAAAAATGTCAGATAAGAGTAGCCAGTAATTGCCTTAAGGACAAGATTTTCACTTGGTTTCTGGTGTGAATGGGATACCCTATAAAAGCTCGGATAAAACAATTGCAGCTGCTGTGAGAAGGAAATAAGACATTTCTCTGTTGGAGAATGTCATAAACTGTAAAGCAGAATTTGGACTGCTCAGGCTGCTATGTTGGGCCTCCCGTCATACAAGATTCGAAAGTTCTTCAGCCATCAAAAAACACTGCAGAGCATCTTTGGCCAGAATAATTGGAAAGAGAGAAAAACAAGCATCAGTACCCCAGACGATGATCAGGCTTTGTCACACCATCTTGGCTTGCTGAGGTCAAGAAATATCTTGAAAGGATGCTAATGCTCAGGGCTCTTCAACAATTGCCTGCGAGTTGTCGAAATTCTGGCAATCCAAGCAATTTTTCATTTCAAAACTGCTGCCCTGCATCAGTGTTCCCTCTAAGCTGAGTTAGTGTGAGCTAGCTCACAGTTTTTTAGCCTTAGGCTCACACTTTTTTGTCTTAGCTCAGAGCAAACTAATTTATGGCTCCAGAGCAAACTAATTTATGCAGCAGCCAAATCGCTCGCTCACAACTTTAATGCCAGTAGCTCACAAAGTGGAATTTTTGCTCAGTCCACTCCACAGACACACACTCTTAGCCTTTGTTAAGGAAGCAACACCAGGTGCATTCGAACTGGGGAGGGGGCTATTTGCATATACATAGAGATGTGTAAACACATTCTCACCAGACTCACAAAGTAGAATTTTTGCTCACTCCACTCCACAGCTTAGAGGGAGCATTGCCCTGCACCCATTTCCCCTCATGTTTTGTAGCATTTCAGAAACCTGCCAAATCTGCTTCATCGATAGGGATGAATGCACGATGCAGCCTTTGTTTTTTGCTTTTATATTTTTGGCCAATAATGTAGGTTCTGTTTCTGCAGAACTAGAATTAGCGTTATCATTCGGAAGCTAAGACAGACATCTTCTCCATAACAACCTATGAACCTACCCAACCACTATGGCCATCTTCTGAGGCTCTGCCGCCTTCCAGTGCTTCTAGCTTCTGAGATTAGGCAGGTGGGGTGACCTGGGAGAAGGGCCTTCTTGGTCGTGGCACCCAAGCTCTGGAACTCTCTCCCCAGGGAGACTCACCTGTCCCTGGGTTCTGTTGCCATCTTCTGGCAGTAGGCAAAGCCTGTTTTGTTTCCTCTGGTGATCCCTCCTTCCTGCCCAGTATTTTAATTGCCACTTTATGTTTTTGTTCATCTGTTTTATTTTGGTTTCCATGGTTTGATGATGTGTTTTTGATTTTAGTGGTTTTTAAAATGTGTTTTAATCTGTTAGCAGCCTTGGTGGCTCAGATGAGGGCAGAAAGACTGGGTATAAATTTTGTAAATAAATATTTTTTGTGATAGGCAGATAATATGGAGGGAAGTAGAGAAGAGGAGAGTTGGATTTATACCCCACCCTTCACTTGGAGTCTCAGAGCAGCTTACAATCTCCTTTGCCTTCCCCACAACAGACACCCGGTGAGGTAGGTGGGGCTGAGAGAGGTCTTTCGAGAACTGCTTGTGAGAGAACAGCTCTGATAGAACTATGGGTTGCCCAAGGTCATCCAGCAGCTGCAAGTGGAGGAGTGGGGAATCAAACCTGGTTCTCCCAGATTAGAGTCCATGCACTTAAACACTACACTAAACTGGCTCTCTATAAAATACCCTTATGAAATCTAAAATGGTGGCACCCAGGAGCAAGTTGCCCATCATATTGGTCCAGGGTTGCCAACCTCCAGGTGGTGGCTGGAGTTCTTCTGCTATTACAACTGATCTCCAGTTAACAGAGATCACCTGGAGAAAATGGCTGCTTTGGAAAATGGACTCTATGGCATTATACCCCACTGAAGACCCTCCCCTCCCCAAACCACGCCCTCCTCAGGCTCCACCCCAAAATCTCCAGGTATTTCCCAACCTGGAACTGGGAACCCTATCTAGGTCTCATTCAGACATCAGGGCATATCATCATGCCTATCCCTGCATGAGGCAGAAGTGTAGCCTAGCAGAACATGGTATTATTTGGTTCATTGTGCAGGAAAACATTATAATCAGATAATAGCATGGGCTCCAAGATACATGTACCAAATAATACATGTGCACACGTTTACAAGAGATCAAATATATAAACATGTGCAGATGCACTCATGCACTCACTAGTAAACACATCTTACATTTTGCAAACATGATAACATTCCTGGCATGATAAACATTCCGTTTAAGGACTGCTAAAGGGTGTAAACAGGGGAACTTATACAGTCCCTCTATGCTGTCATGCATCTGCCTTGTCCCGTCTCCGGACTAATGCTCCTTGCTGCTGCTATAAATGTTCCCTTCCTTGCTTCAGTGATGGCAAATGCATTAAGGGTGAACAGCACCTCTTTGTTACATGTGGGCCAGAAGTGTTTTCCTGTGTTGTACATCGTCTCACCCTTTCGCAGTTAGTAAATTGATATCAGAGCAATTGTAAATCACCATCTCAGGTCCAGGTATAGCAAGATGTGATAGTTGGGTTTTGAAAGTCCCGTTTGCTCTTCATTTGCATTGTGTACACATGCTGTTCAGATTTTATGTGCAATTTATACATTCAATTTTGTTTTCATTTACACGTATTATATAGTGCTTGTTTATTGATGCACAAATAATGGTAAGAAAGCATATGTTTTATGGGGAACTGTGCAGCAAGAAAACAAGAAAATGGCACAAAAATAAAGAACTTCAGGGTTAATGCACCAAAGGAAAAAGCAGACTCTAAACGGGGATTTTTCAAGTCAAAACAGCAGTGATAGTCCATAGTAGGACCAAAAAGGTCAATCTTTGACCACAGCCTCTAATTCACCTACCTGCAAGTCATGGGGGGGGGGGGGGAATCTGTCTACATGATGGGCATCTTATATCATTGTCGCTCAAGATGAAGCTATTATATCACATAGTGTTGCCAGCTCTGGGGTAGGAAGTACCTGGAGATTTGGGAGGTGGAGCCTGTGGAGGGGGGAGTTTGGGGAGGGGAGGGACCTCAGAAGGGTACAATGCCACAAAGTCTACCCTCTGAAGCAGCCATTTTCTCCAGGGGAACTGATCTTGGTCATCTACAGATCAACTAAGTGACAGACCTACAGTGGCTCAGTCCATCATCTCAGTCCATCCAGCAAGGTAGTAACTTTCTCAGAAAAGAGAGATAAGATTAGCCTGACATGACTTGTTCTTGAGAAACCCATGCTGGCTCTTAGTAATTACAGAAATCCTTTCTAAATGCTCAAGGACTGTCTGTTTGATGATTTGTTCTAAAACTTTCCCAGGTATAGATGTCAAGCTGGTGGTCCTGGAGGGTTTTTGTCATCTTCTGGGCATGGAACAGCGGTCACTGGGGGTGTGGAGGGGGAAGTATTTGTGAATTTCCTGCATTGTGCAGGGGGTTGGACTAGATGACCCTGGAGGTCCCTTCTAACTATTCTATGATTTGTTTTGATCCAGCAAGACCATTTTTCATTATTTTGACTGTCTGTCTCTCTCACACACACACTCACCATTCATACAGAGCCTGTGCCCCATAAGTGGTTCCCATGGGTTCCCATTGTCATCATTTAAGGATATACCCTGATTCACTAATGAAAATGCCATCATGGAAGGATTCTGGCAGTGAGTTGTCGGCATGCATTCTGTTTAGCATCTCTGAGTCTGATAAGAGCAGGGAACTCTGGGAAGTGGGGGGAAAAACCCACAAAGCTTCAGTACAAATATCTTATTTACTGTGTGGTAGATTATAGATGTATAACTGCTAGCAACTCAGTGCGATGAAAATGAAATCAGTGCCCAGTGGGCTCAGACACAACTCGCAGAAAGCAACATAAATAAAATATATTATTCATTCCTTTCTTGTTTATTTGGTGTTAAGGATATCAGAATTTGCTATTAAAGTAGCTTGCAAGTTTAGAGAGCAATAAAGAAAAATCAAATCAATGGACAGGATGCACAACATTTTAAGAAACACCACTTTTTGTTTTTATTTGATAAAACTTCATTTTGCACATACCAAATCTCAGTGGGCATTGCACAGCGCACTAAAACAAGTCCAGCAATTTAAGGGTAGACAAATAGATGAGGGAAATTACGAAGCAAGGGGGAGAAAACAACATACGTTCTCCACCGCATCTTTCTATTATGAAACATTAAGGCAGGAAAATGGTTTGTTGGGATTACAGGCAAGTGGAATCCTGCAGCAATTGGTAAGCATTATAAAGTACTGCAAATTGCGAAGTCTGTCTCCACCAAAGGTAAAGAGACTACAGTTTAATCGTCCCCACCGCTACAGTTTTTCTTTTGCCCACCAAAATATATTCAACTACAAAGGGAAAGGGAAAGGTTTCCCTTGCTCGAAAGCCCGTCGAATCCGACTCTAGGGGGCAGTGCTCATCTCTGTTTCCAAGCCGAAGAGCCTCGTTGTCCGAAGACTTCTCCATGGTCATATGGCCAGCAAGACTAGATGCTGGGGCTCACAGAACACTGTTACCTTCCCACCGAAGTGGTACCTATTTATCTACTTGCAATTTCTTGCTTTCAAACTGCTAGTTTGGCAGGAGCTGGGACCAGAGACGGGAACTCACTCTCAGGCAGCACTCAGGCCTCAAACTGCCGAACTACCGATCTTCCGGTCTGCAGTTCAGCATCTTAACCACTTGAGCCACCATGGCCCCTATTCAACTAACTTTGCCAAAATTACTGGCCAGAAAGAACTTTTCCATCTTGGCTTATTTGGAATTCAGGGCAACCATGCATGACTCCCCTTTCCCTCTTTAATGCCTCTTCCCAGGTACTCAACCAGTATTCCCTCTAAGCTGAGTTAGTGTAAGCTGGCTCACAGGTTTTTAGCCTCTGGCTCACACATTTTGTCTTGGCTCAGGAAGGATGGCTCCAGAGCAAACTAATTTATGCAGCAGCTAAATCACTCACTCACAACTTTAATGCCAGTAGCTCACAAAGTAGAATGTTTGCTCACCAGACTCCACACCTTAGAGGGAGCATTGTACTCAACAACATTTTGTTACCCTTGAAGTGGGGAATGAAGGTGATAAGTATTGGAGTCGGGAGTCCATGGAATAGTGAAACAGCTAGATCTTTATTGCTGGTCCGGATGAAGCATACAACCCAGGGCTCCAAGCCCTCCTTTTATGCTGGTCAGGGACAATCCCCTGACCTCACCCAACTGGCCTGATAGGCTATTAGAAGTCTATTTACATTTCATAGGTTCCCTGGGAGAAACCTAGGTACAGGATTGGTGGCCGGTTTGAATCCACCTGGCCTTTGTTCTACCTGGCTGAAGCTCAGGTAGTTTCTTGGCCATGTGCTCTGGCCATGCTCTGGCCATGTGCTCTGGCCATGCGGTCGCAATTAAGAGAGCACATGGCGACCGCATGGTCAATACATAACAGAAGGAATAGCAGCAGGGTTAGGGTCCATGATATTTTGTCTCTCCGATCAAGGTACACTCTTCCCTTCCTAGTCTCATGTCACTGCTGGCTGGGGTCAAACAGCTCAGAGCGGCTTACAAACTCCTTTCCCTTCCCCTCCCCACCACAGACACCCTGTGAGGTAGGTGGGGCTGAGAGAGCTCTGACAGAAACTGCTCTTTTTCAAGAGAAAAAACAGAACTACGGCTTGTGCCCAAGGTCATCCAGACAGGTCCGCACACTTACCCAGTACAAATCACCTCTGAGTGGCAAATCACCTCCGTTAGTCTCTTGTCTTGAAAATCCTACAGGGTCACCAAAAGTTGGCTGCAACTTGATGGCACTTTACACACACGTACAGCATAAACCTCTACCCTGGCCTGGATAGCCCAGACTAGCTCAATCCCGTCAGATCTCGGAAGCAAAGCAGGGTCAGCCCTGGCTAATATTTGGATGGGTGTCCTCCAAGGAATATCAGGGTCATGACGCAGAAGCAGGCAATGGCAAGCCACCTCTAAAATGTTTCTTGCCTTAAAAAAAAAAGTCTAGCTCACCACCTAGTGGTGCATAAGGCTAAAAGAGCTAGAATTTCTGACTGCCAGACAATCGTAGGATCTCCTGGTAGGGCTGCCAAGTCCAACTTGGGAAATATCTGGGGTCTTTGGGGGTGGAGCCAGGAGACTTTGGGGGTGGAGCCAGGATAAAGGAAGTGACATCATTTTGTGATGTCACATCCTGTGATGTTGCTTCCACATGCTGACACATGAACTCATGAAGTTTCCTAATACTGAATCAGGCCATTGGTCCATCAAGGTCAGTATTGACTACTCAGACTGGTAGTGGCTCTCCAGGGTCTCAGGCTGAGATCTTTAATGTCACCTATTACCTGATCCTTTTTTAGCTGAAGAGGCTGATACCTCCTGCATGTCAAGCAGATGCTCTATCACTGAGCAACGGCCCTACTGAATCCTTCCTCATCTCGGCAGAATATGAAGCACTAAGTGCTACACAAGTGCTAAATATGATTTTCATATCATAAGAACAGGAGAGAAGCCACAGTGGATCGGGCCAACAGCCCCTCCAGTACAACACTCTGTGTCACACAGTGGCCAAAAATACCAGGTGCCCTCAGGAGGTCCAGCAGCAGGGCCAGAACCCCAGAAGCCCTCCCACTGTTGCCCCCCAAGCACCAAGAATGCAGAGCCTCACTGCTCCAGACAAAGGGTTCCATTTAGACCTTGTGGCTAATAATAGCCACTGATAGACCTCTGCTGGATGGAGACAGAGAGAGACAGACAGACAGACAGACAGACAGAAAAAAGAAAGAAAGAGGGAGAGAGAGAGAAGGGGAAAAAACTGGCAGAGGCACTTACTTCCATTTAGACCTTGTGGCTACAATAGCCACTGATAGACCTCTGCTGCATGGGGACAGAGAGAGAGACAGACAGACAGACAGACAGAAAAAAGAAAGGGAGAGAGAATGAAAAGAGCTGGAAGAGAAACTCACCTTGCCAGCCACATGCAAAAGCAGCTCCTTCAGTCCCTCCTTAATCTCTGGGCGGGGCTCTCTTGCTGTGGAAGAAGCTCTCTTGCTGATTTCTTAAAGGGGAAATGTCTGGCGAGGCTTTTTACTGCAGGGCAGGCTCTCTGCAGACATTTCCCTTTTAAGGCAGCCATTTTGTCCCCCCGGTGGCCATCTTTGGAAAAGCGGGAGGTAAGCTCTAAAAATCGGTGTTTCCCCCGCCCAAGCGGGGGACTTGGCAGCCCTATCTCCTGGCTATACTACACATACTGTCATATGATAATTAATTAATTAGCATAAACCTCTAAACACCAGGGCTAGTAGGAAACATCAAGGGAAGGTCTTGGTTTCTGTTTCCTGTTAGTGACCCTGCAGGGCAATTGATTGGCCACTGTGGGAAACAGGATGTTGGAATACAAGTTCCACTAGTCTGATCCAGCAGGGCTCTAATTATATTTTTACGACTGACCAAGCAAGGTAGTCTGTTGTTCTTACCAAGGAGTTAAAAGGCAAATTGTTCTGTTATCAAGAGAAGGAGAAGATAAAAGATCTTTTGTTTGGAAAGGCTGCTACAGTGGGAAGCCCATGGTGGAGAAACCCAACAGGAAAAGATGTCACAGGTCATAGAAATCAAACAAACTCTTTCTTTGTTCTTTCAACCCTGTTCTTTCAACCCTGTGTTGCAACAGCCAACCTATCAAGCTGGTAAATACTTAGGATTAGAAGAATGACGTTTAAATGTAGCCACAATAGTGAAGACTTGGTTGGGAACAGTGGCCATTTTCCAAAATGGTCACTCACCTGCTTTGGAGTAGAAACATGGAATTTAAGTGATAAATGCTCACATATGGAATTTTGCCTGTTGGTAACATAGTAAAATTGGGCCAACTCTAATTCTGAAGTCCATACCAATAAGAGATAACATATTGTTCATTCTTGGGCTGCAATCACACACACTAAATAATCCACTTTCAATCCACTTTCAATGCACTTTCAAACTGGATTTTGCCAGTTCACACAGTAAAAATCCAGTTGGAAAGTACACTGAAAGTGGATTATTTAGCATGTGTGACCGCAGCCTTGGTTTCTAAGCATGTATTTATCAATCTTAATAATTTCTTTATAAGGCTTGTAATTAAATGAGAGATTTTAATGGGTAGCAACACCATTCTCAAGTCCACATGGCATTGGCAGCAAATCAAGTTTGTTCATCATCTAGCAGATCAGCCATGTAGTGATAATAACATCCCAACTGTGGACAGAAGGTGTTATTCTCTAGTGTTAAAGGAACAAAGGACTTCAAAGGCCAGCAAGATCCAGCTGATGGTGCCTTCCCTGTATTGTTCAACACATTCTGGAGTTCCATAAACTTGTCATTTGGTTGTTTTTTTAGGAAAATTTCAGTCAGTTTAATTCCGTTCCAGGAATGGAGGCAAATTTAACATCCTATTGAACAATGTTTGAGTCCAGTGGCACTTTAAGTCCAGCAAAGTTTAATTCTGGGTATAAGCTTTTAAGTGCATGCACACTTCTTCAGATACATTGAAAGAAGACTTCCGCAACTATCACATAAGTGTACTTCTGCATAAGTAACTGAGCAATAAGTATTGCTAAGATTGGATTAATGCTGTTGGTAAGACCTGTGGATAGCAGCAAATTAGCATACAGATAATAAAAGAGTTAACAACACATGTGAGAACTAAGTGTGAATCCCGTGGCACTTTTAAAACCAACAAAGTCTAATTCTGGGTATAAGCAAGAACTGAGTGACTTAGCATGTGTAGTGAAATAAGAACTCAATATCTCTGTTAAGCCCCGAGGGTTCCATTGTCCTGAGTGTTGTAATAACTTGGAATTCAGCAATTTTCCATTCCAGTCTGTTTCTGAAATTCCTTTGCAATAAAACAGCTACTTTGAGGTCCCCCGTTGAGTGCCCTGGGAGGCTGAAATGTTTTCCTACAGTTTTCTCAGATTTGTATCTATTTATCATTTGGTGTTGGGTTTGACCTGTTTGCCCTATGTAGAGAACTGAAGGACGTTGTTGGTATTTAATGGCATATACAATGTTAGAAGATGAGCAAGTGAATGAGCCTGAGACGGTGTAACTGATGTTGTTAGGTCCAGTGATTGTGTTGTCTAGGTGTATGTGGCAGCAAAGTTGGCTTCTGGGTTTGCTGCAAGCTGTGGTAACAGTATCCATGTTCCAGTTAGATGTTATTGTGGGTGAGGAGTTGATTGGGTGGCTGTCTATGCACAAGAAAAGGCTTGCCCCCCCCCCCCAAGTACTTTTGAAAGAGAACAGTAGAGGTTGTAAGTCAATGATGATGCGTTGAACTGTTTTGAGTTGAGAGCTCTATGTGACCACAAGTGGAGTTCTGTTATTCTCTTTTGGGCCTGTCTTGCAACAGGTTTTCTCTAAGTATCAATCTGGCTTTGTTAATCTGTTTTGTTGACTTTATCAGGTGGATATTTTAGTTCCAAAAATATTTGTTGTCGATCCCTCAGGAGAGAATCTCTATTCTTTAACACTGGAGCAGATGTGGCTGTAGCGTAGAGCCTGGCTGTATACCGTGGATTGTTTGGTATGTTTAGAATGGTAGCTGGAGGCACGTAGATACGTTTGTCATTAATTAGGTTCCCTGTATAAGGTGGTGTCAATGTGTCCCTCGTGTATTTTTACAGTTGTGTCCAGAAAATGTATTTCTTGCATAGATTAGTCCATTGTCAGGTTGATGGTGGGGTGAAAGTCGTTGAATGCCTGGTGGAATATGTCCAGAGCTTCTTTACCATGTGTCCAGATAATAAAGATGTCATCAATGTATTGCAGGTATAAGAGAGGTATGAGTGGATGGGAGTTTAGGAAGTGTTGCTCCAAGCCAGCCATAAAGATGTTAGCATACTGTGAAGCCATGCATGTGCCCATGGCTGTACCATTGATCTGAAGGAACAAGTTGTCATGAAATTTGAAGTGGTTATGAATGAGAACAAAATGGCACAGTTTGGTAACAAAGTCAGCTGTGGTGTTGTCAGAAATCACGTTCCTTGTGGCTTGCAATCCGTCTTTGTGTGGGATGTTGGTACACAAAAACTCCACATTCATGGTGGCTACAATAGTATTCTGTGGAACATCCTGTTGATATGGGAGATGATGAGATGTTCATCTCATCAATAGTATGTTTCATACCTGACACAAGAACAATCAACAAGTCCTATTAAAACTAAGGACTCAGAAGACTAATATTCAGCCATAACGATCAACTGAGCAAAAGCTGGGGCAAAGCTGTGAGACCACAAAGCTGAGGTACATAGAAGATGGCCTCCAAGCTGGGGATGTGGGGGAAGGTATTTGTGAATTTCCTGCATTGTTCAGCGGGTTGGACTAGATGGCCCTGGAGGTCCCTTCCAACTCTATGATTCTAAGCAGCTATTTTGGGGCAGCTGATGTAGATTAGCTTCTGAAATATCTTTCACATTCTACAGATGTACCAGCCCTAAGGCCAAACCTTTACAAAACTACACATGATGGATTACATGGCACTGCTTTTGCTCAACTCTTATATCAAACACAAAGGCAGATAATGCATCTATTTCCATGTTGGCTGATTTGGGTAAAATGTACAAAGTTTCTCTGAAATAACTTAGTGTTGATGTTGTAAGCAAATTAAACCCTATCCATCTGAAAGGTAAACTGGTCAGACCCTGAGATCTGAAATAGCAGCAATCTCATGGATGGGATATCTCAAGGATATGCTTCTGGTATTCAGAAATTACATTGGGGAAACTATCAGGAATGCTTGAGCACTTTGACATGGAAGTGCAGCATCTTGCAAAGGCTGCAAGTGTCACCTTCAGGGCTAAACCTGGTGCTGTTGCTCTACCCAGGGTTTCCAGGCTACACAAGTACAGAAATATACAGGAGCAAGATCTATAAACCGGTCCAGAGTTGGATATCCAAAGGTCCAGTTCAAGGGTCAGGATAGAAGGGTTGAAGGTTCCAGGGGTCCAGTTCCAAGGCTTGGGAACAGATGCAGGATACAGGGTTCTGGGTCCCAGGCTAAAGGAGCAAGCACAAATCACTAGAGACATGGTACAAGGCAGCAGGGTCAGGACAGAGCTCTGTTTGCTAAACAGGTCAGCACACAGAGGGACAGAAAGCAAAGTTGCTTCCCCACCAAGCCTTGTTCAGCATGTTCCTTTTATCTGCACCTTTTGCTGATTCATCCTCTGAGGGCCAGGTGTTTCTCCTTATGGTTGTGTTCACCTTCCTACAGGTGCAGGCCTTTTACTGTTTCCCTATCAGCCTGTCAGTCCTGGTCCTGCAAGGTCTCCACTCCAGGAACTAATGCTGACCATTGCTGGGCAGCCAAGTGGGTGCTCTTTTGTCTCTCCTGAGCCTCCAAGCACTCTCTTCTCCTTCTACGCTCTACTGTCTCAAGATAGGCTCGTGGGGAAGCTGACCTCTGTGGCATCTCATTCTTCTCCTGGAGGATTGAGCAGCCCAGCCATGACTGGGAAGTGTTCTTACCTCCCAATGCTTCCCCCATTGGGTCTGCTTCCAGATCTGGCTGTTCAGGTGGAGATTCTATTGGTGTGGGGCCCGATTCTTCAGATTCCTCCTCCTCTGAGGAGGAGGAGGTGGCAGCTGGCTGGTCCATGATAGCAAAAATAGTGAGCAATGCAGCTTATCAAGAATTCTTTTAGAGAACCAAGTTGTGTGAACAATATTCAATGCCACACTTTCTCACAGCTCTTGCAGCTATGATTGACCACATGAAGCTTAGCCACCCAATATTGAATCAGACCACTGGTGCATCTAGCCTGGTATGAGTTTCACTGACAGGGACCCTCAGACTTATGTCTGTTACAGCATCTCATCATTTAACTGCAGATAGTAAAAACTGAACCTGGGACAATCTGCAAACAAGTCAAGAGCTTTACCTCTGAACTACAGGCCCTTCTCAAAGATTTTACACGGTACAACTACTACAGATGTCACTTACCATTCACAAACCACAAAAATATATTAAGCACTGTAAAAACTCCTGGAGTAAACACATCTTCTTGTGCATTTTTAAACTCTCGGATTACTTTTCAGTGAAGAAACAACAACAATAGAAGGTGAGGTTGGAAGAAGAAATGATTACCTAGAAGACAGATCAAGATGGGTAGCCATGTTAGTCTGTCTGTAGCAGTAGATAAAGAGCAAGAGTCCAGTAGCACCTTAAAGACTAACATATGCCACAAATTATCTTTGTCTTTAGGGTGCTACTGAACTCTTGCCGAAGTGATTTGGTTCATCTCTAGTTATGACATACAGAAAAAAGAAAATCACAAGGTGGAACGGATGGCTAGATTTCCCAGATTTCCCAAATATACTCAACAGAATGCTTTCCACTGCCAGGAGATGCCTGCTGCATATCATATCTGTATATCATACATGCCATCTACTAGGTGGTTAGTGTGTGGGGAAAATCACTGGTGAAGAACAGATATTTCACTCAGGGGTTGGCTGGATGGAATAAGAGAACTGTGAGTGGAAATAATGTTGGATTACTCTTTCACACATTCAGAATTCTTTCTATGAATGTATTCACTGTGGATGGAAGATAGCTGTTCTCGAAACAGTCCAGTCCAAGAGCACATAGCCGTGTCCATAGGTTGTCAATGAAATTATGTTTTTTAGTCTAGTGGTTCTCATATGGTGGTATGCAAGCACACCACTGGTGAGATGCAGAAGCAGTTGAGGTGAGACACAGGGTTTTCATAATAGTTACCAAGAATTCACTCTCCCTCAATCCTTATGTCCCCCCCCCCCCAGAAGTGTGACTTGCTATCTCCTGCCACAGATTATCCATCAGCAACCATTTGCCATGCTAGTAGTAACGTTGGACATTAGGGGTTTCTTTTAATCCCTCATTTCCCCTCCCACCAGCAAGTGTCCACTAACTGCTGGTCCTCCCTGCCAGGGATTATCTGTCATACTTCTGTAATTTTGTATGTCCTTAACATTTACCGTTAATGATAGCAGAATGCCTGTAAGCAAATAGTTGTCCAAGTTGGAGAAAATGGGCTTTTTGTTTCTGTCATGGTGGGACCTAGGTTCTTCAACAGAGTGACTGATGGGACATGAAATACAAAAGGTTGAAAACCACTCATCTAGCAGGCTCATGAACTCCCAACCCCAATTATGCAGCTGTTAAGGTTGACATTATATTAGAAATACTCATCTTATTTTTCACTTCAACCCGCACCATTAAAAATGACTCAAAATCTGAGTAAACCACCACCAAGAAGTTAAATTATTAGCAATATGTTCTAGTTGGATCAGCAAGAGAAACCATACATTAGAATCACTTTTCACATTACATCGATGCCAACAGTTTCTGTCAGTGATAATCTCTAAGAACCATATTACTATAGGAGTTAGGAACACATCACGATGACCCATTTCTTAAATAAAGCACAGAAGTTCAAAAACAGCCTCAGATCAATACACACAACTGAAACCAAACATTTGACCCTGTCAATTCAGGCTTTATAGCCCCACTCTGTGGTAAAGTTATGAATGACCAGATTGGATTTCCTTCAGTTCAGAATGGGGAGTGTTTTTGGTATAGCAGTTGGAGTATTAGAATTTGGAAGAATGGGTTGAACCTTCACTTTGGATGATCTGTGTGTCAGTCAGACACTCTCTGCCTACACTCTGGCCCCACTGCTGGACTCCTGAGGGCACCTGGTGTTTTTGGCCACTTTGTGACAGAATGTTGGATTGGATGGGCCTGATCCAACATTGGCTTCTCTTATGTTCTTATGTTTATCTCAGAGATGTTGGCTTAAAGCTGGTTTGCACAGCAGAAGGGGGATACTGCCTATAGGAATAGTCCACACAATGCTTGTTGCTTTAGGGAAGAAACTGATGTCCTTTGAACACATGAAGCTGCCTTATACTGAATTAGACCTTTGGTCCATCAAGGTCAGTATTGTCCATACAGACTGGCAGTGGCTCTCCAGGGTCTCAGGGTCTTTCACATCACTTACTGCCAGATCAGTTTACCTGGAGATGCCAGGGATTGAACCTGGGATTTTCTGCATACCAACCAGATGCTCTCCCATTGAACCACAGCCCCTTTGTTGTTAAAGAACTCCACCCAAGGACAGGAAAGGAGGAATGAACATTCTTGCCACTTAAGACAGGGTAGAGAGAGATGCTGACGGCACATCCTGCCCTCACGGAGGGTAGACAAAGAAGCAGGAAGAGAAGGAGTTAGACGAAAGGAAGTCAGACCCTGACAACAGCAATCTGGGAAGAAGAGGAGGAGACTGGATTTATACCCCGCCCTTCACTCAGAGTCTCAGAGCGGCTTACAAACTCCTTTTCACTTCTCCTCCCCACAAAAGACACCCTGTGAGGTAGGTGGGGCTGAGAGAGATCTTTCGAGGACTGCTCTTTTCAAGAACAGCTCTGACATAACTATGGGTTGCCCAAGGCCATCCAGCAGCTGCAAGTGGAGGAGTGGGGAATCAAACCCAGTTCTCCCAGATTAGAGTCTGCACACTTAACCACTATACCAGCACTACAGCAGCAGAGCAGACAAGAGGCAGGATAGAGGGGAAACGGACAGATCCAGCCTTCTAGCTCTACTGCTCCCCTCTGCTCTGCCGCCGGACTTTGTACAAAAAGACATTGTACAGCACTTAACTTCTGATGTATGTTTCTCTGAGCTCTTCAGAGGAAAGGCGAGATTTTAAATGTACAAGAGAGACAATGAAAACTTTTCATTTACAGTTTAAAATAGAACTCTGTGGTTGAGTAAGCAGGTGCTTGGGCAGTTTTGTGCACAGAACTCATTCCACGACCAATTTTGCTGGCAATGTAACGTGGCCTCGATGCAGTGATGAATGTCCACAACAAAATTAATAGCCTGTTTGAATGTGTTTTTTCTCAGCATAAATGCATTTATTTCCACAACCCCCATAATAAGACTGCCCCTCCAATAGCACAGGAGCCGTCTCATGGCATGATCCCATTCTGTGGAGGGATCCCACATTGCCTAGCAACAGGATTGCCAGCGGTTGGGAAATACCTGGAGATTTGGGGGGGGGGGGGAAGCCTGAGGAGGGTGGGGCTTGGGGAGCGGAGGGGAGGGACTTCAATGGAATATAGTGCCATAGCATCCACCTTCCAAAGCGGCCGTTTTCTCCACATGAACAGATCCATGTTGCCTGGAGGTAAATTGTAATCCTAGATCTCCACCCACCACCTGGAGGTTGACAATCCTACCCACCAAGAGAGGAAACCCATATGGTTGGGCTCATCAATCCCAGGCAACGCCCATTAAAAGGACCAGGTAGTGGGTGATGTGAAGGACCTCTGCCTGAGACCCTGGAGAGCTGTTGCCAGTCTGAGTAGACAATACAGATCTTCATGTGAAAGGAACTCCCATATGTGAGAGAAAGGGGGTCTAAAAAAAATGACATCTATTAAACAAAATCTCTAAATTAAAAATAGGAACACACACACACACACAATCAAAACGGGCACAGGTACAGCATAACAATGTAGGCAGAACAGTTCCAATTAAGTGCAGGCTGTCAGCGAAGAGAAATCTGACATTTTATAATACTTCACAGCTCAGTTATATAAATTATCCAGATGCCGGATGAAACATATAGAGTTGCAAAGGTTTCCATGGAAAATGGAAATTCTCGTTTCATGAAAGAAAATGCCAACAGGACGAGCTCTATGATTATCTTCTAATGGTTGTTTTTCCCCCCACAGCTTTCTTCCTCAAACAAAAACTTTTCAATAACACCTTTACAACCCCCCTCATTTTAATTCATGGCAAACAAGCAATTTCAGAACTGCCGTACGGTATCAGACCAAAGAATCTAGAGCAACATTTCATGTCATTAAGCAAGTAATTTGTGGAATTCACTGCAAATAGACTTAGTGAAAGCCAGTAGCATAGATGGCTTTAAAAGGGGGATTTCAAAGAATCGTGGAAGATCAGTGGCAGTAAACATCTGAATACTGGGAGTAGGAGGCCATATCAGAGGGAGGCATTGACCTCTTTTTCTTCCAGGGGCAGCTGTTAGAAACACACAAACACTCACCTGAGTGGATTAGGACTGAGCTCTGGAAGTCAGGGATTGATCCTAATTGGATTGGGAGGGCAGGAATCATGTGTGTCATCACCAGGAATCATGTGTCTGAAGCAATTCCCATCGACCCCATTTCTGCCTTACCATTAAGTAGTACTATCAACTTCCCATGAATTATTCTGGGATCAAAGGGCTGTCAGTGGTAGACCTGGTAAGTCATGATCCAGAAACAACTGAGATACAGACGTAGCATAAGAACATAAGAGAAGCCATGTTGGATCAGGCCAATGGCCCATCCAGTCCAACACTCTGTATCACACAGTGACCCTAATGGCTGTGACACAAAAGTGACACAAAGCACAAAGAGGAAAAGTTGAAGGAGCTGGGTATGTTTAGCCTGGAGAAGAGATGACTGAGAGATGATATGGTAACCATCTTCAAGAACTTGATAGGCTGTCAGGTAGAAGATGGTGCGGAGTTGTTTTCTGTTGCCCCAGAAGGTCGGACTAGAACCAACGAACTGAAATTAAATCAGAAGAGTTTTCAGCTAAACCTTAGGAAGAACTTCCTGACAGTTAGAGCGGTTCCTCAGTGGAACAGGCTTCTTTGGGAGGTGGTGGTCTCTCCTTCTTTGGAGGTTTTCAAACAGAGGCTAGATGGCCATCTGACAGCAGTGCTGATTCTGTGAACTGAGGCAGATCATGAGAGGGAGGGGCAGAAGGGTTGCATCAGTGCTTACTTCTTGTGATCCTTTCTTACACGCTCAGGGAAATGCTGATTGACACTTTGGGGTCAGGAAGCAATTTTCCTCCAGGCCAGTTTGGCCGGAGATCCTGGAGGTTTTTTGTCATCTTCTGGGTGTGGAACGGGGGTCACTGGGGGTGATATTTGCAAATATTTTGCATTGTGCAGGAGATTGGACTAGATGACCCTGGAGGTCCTTTCCAACTCTATGATTATTTGACTCAGACCAGGTTGCTCAGTAAGGAAATGCAGAGTGGCCAAACTATTTCAAGGGCTTCTGTGCAAGGCTGGCTCTGAGCACTGTGAGCGGGGGATGCCAGTCTTCATGCTGACCCTTTAAGCAATCTGCCCTGTATGGCTCTCCTACAGTCTTTTTCTTTTAAATATGTAGTGTGTTGGACTCTAGTTTGGATTCGGTCTGTGATGCAGGTGGATGGCTTTGTCTTCCCCCTGTGCTGTTTCTCATGGGTATCATCTGAAGTGGGAACTCACATTTCTTCCTCGGATGAACTGCATGAGTTCCACCTGATTTTAGGTGAAGCTGGGTAGCCATGTTAGTCTGTCTGTAGCAGTAGAAAAGAGTAAGAGTCCCACAGCACCTTAAAGACTAGCACATTTTGTAAGTCTTTAAGGTGCTACTAGACTAGGCTTGCCAAACCCCCAGATGAGGGTGGGGCTTCCCCTGATTTTGGCTCCCCAAATCCCCCACCAGCCAACTCCTCAGCCCCACTCTTGAGGAGTCCCAGCATGTCCAGTGTACCTAGCGCGATGATGTCACTCAGAGGTGACATCATTGTGCTGGGCACATTATGCAAGGGGCGCTCTAGCATTCGGGTAAAAACTCTATGGTGATCACAGAGTTTTTACCTGAATGCTAGAGCGTCCCCTGAATGATGTCCCCAGAAGATTCCAGCAACGGGGCTGGAGCCTCTCACTGGGATCGAGGTAAGACCTGGCATCCCTATACAGGACTCTTACTCTTACTCTTCTTTTCCCTGTCTGGGTAATGTTCCTTTGGGTGCAGATATGCCTTAAGAAGCACTCTCTTCTTAAGTAGTACACAGACACACTTCCATTTGGGATCATGCTCTCTTCTCTTTCTTGCCTCTGAATGAGAAGTAACACTAATCCTTTTAATTCCTCTTTTTACTCTGTATCTCCCTGAAATCCAACAATCCTTTTCTTTCCCTCTTTTAAGGAATTTGGAGTCAGCTTCTAATCAGTTCTGTTTTGACAAAAGAGAAATTTAAAAAGTGGAGGACAGGAAGGGAGGTTCTGCAGAATTTTACTCTGTAGATGTCCCAAGGCAGGCCATGACTTCCCGGACCTTACTGTCCTCCTGCTAGAGGACCACTCTGTGGTGTGGAACATAAATCGACTGCAATGGCAGAAGGTACAAAGGCATGCATCGGTTGAAGTGAAGAAGAAAGCTGTCTTTTAAAAGGGAAAAAAGAGAGAATAAGAGAAATCAATGACTCTGGTACTACTGCCACTACCATCAATATATCTGAAAAGTGAGATTTTGAAAAAGAAATTCCATGTTCTATCACAACACTTATTTATTCATTTACCCACCTATCTCACTTGGACTCGAGGGGGATTACAAAGTACATTTAAAAAGTTTGAGTCCAGTGGCATCTTTAAGATCAACAAAGTTTAATTCTGGGCATAAGCTTTTGTCTGCATGCACACTGCTTCAGATACATCTGATGAAGTGTGCATGCACACGGAAGCTCATACCCAGAATTAAACTTTGTTGGCCTTAAAGGTGCCACTAGACTCTAAATTTGTTCTGTTGCTTGAGCCCAGCACGGCCACCCACCTGACAGTATGAAAAGCGATTCAATCAGACAGCAAGGGCCTCCAATAAACAACGCCAGGAGGACTAGGAGTACAGAATTGGGACAACAGTGCAAAGAGATCCTGGTCTAGGGCATAACATACCATTTTGAAGAAAGGGGGGTTCCGAAGGCAGAGGACATTGCAGTAAAGGCAGGGAAGTGATATGGACAATAAGCACAGCAACAGACTGTGGTACAACCTGACAGCCTTGTGAGCCGTTCCATTACCCTGCTGTTCTAATCCCTCTTATAAAAATGCCTTCCTGAACATTTCTGCTTTGCACACTCTGTGACTGAGTGTGGGGCCTTTCCAGTGCTCCCTCCAAACTGTGCGTGAACAGCCACTCATTAACTTTCTCACAATACAAGAACTCACAATACAAGAACTCGTGGGCACTCCATGAAATTGCTGAGCAGTTGGGTTAGAACGGATAAAAAGAAGTACTTCTTCACCCAGAGTGATTAACACTTGGAATTCACTGCCACAGGAGGTGGTGGCGGCTACAAACATGGACGGCTTCAAGAGGGAACTGGATAAATACAAGCAGAGGGACCCGCGATACTCACCGGGGGGGGGGGGGAGGACCTCACAGCTGAGGAGGAAACAGCCACAGGTAAGCTTCCCCCCCAGGCACTGGCGGTGAGGCTTGGACGTCTCTCAGCTGCCAATCTCCCCCCCCCCCTTGGGCTGCGAGGCCTGGATGCGTCCCAATCTCTGGGCCCACCGCAGAGTTCCCAGAGCATTCTCTGAGCATGTGCAGGGAACACTCTTTTACTTTTGGGGGGGATTTAAATATCCCCCATACAGTGTTCCCTCTAAGCTGAGTTAATGTGAGCTAGCTCACAGTTTTTTAGCCTCCAGCTCACAGATTTTTGTCTTAGCTCAGGAAGGATGGCTCCAGAGCAAACTATTTCATGCAGTAGCCAAATCGCTGGCTCACCACTTTAATGCCAGTAGCTCACAAGGTAGAATTTTTGCTCACAAGACTCCATAGCTTAGAGGAAGCATTGCCCCCATATGGTTTTTTTTTAAGTTTTCAGATTTTTCTGCACACCTGGGGAGTCCCCCAAGTGTGCAGGAAAATCTCTCTGAGCCCCAAATGCCCCCAATGTGCAGATTTAGATATTTTTTTTTATTATTTAATTAGATTTCTAGGCCGCTCTCCCCACATAACAGGCTCAGAGCGGCTTACAAAATTGGGTGAACATTGTTCACAATAAAACAGTTAAAACAGTTAAAACGAATTATAACAGTACAACATTATATAACAGAACCTAAACATATGTTAAAGTGCTCAGTGCTATCTGATGGTGTGTCAGATGATAATTACTCGTAGCTGGCTATGGTAGCATCAAGGTCCTCAGCGACTTGAAGATGATGTTAGGTTGCGCATTCGGTGGTCACTAAGTGGCAGGGGGGGCAAGACAAGGGCAGCGGCCCCTATCCAAACGCCTGGCGGAAGAGCTCCGTCTTGCAGGCCCTGCGGAACTGCATCAGGTCCCGCAGGGCCCTGATCTCTTCTGGGAGCTCATTCCACCAGCTAGGGGCCGCCACCGAAAAGGCCCTCCCCCTGGTGGCTGTGAGCTTGGCTTCTCTTAGGCCAGGTATGGCCAGGCGATGTTGGGCCCCAGACCGAAGTGCTCTCTGGGGTGTATATGGGGAAAGGCGATCCCTTAGGTAGGTCGGACCCAGGCCATTTAGGGCTTTAAAGGCCAAGACCAGCACCTTGAAGCGAATCCGGTACGCCACTGGCAGCCAGTGCAGTGCCTCCCGCGTTGGTCGTATATGCTCCCATCTTGGGAGACACATCAACAACCTTGCTGCGGCGTTCTGCACCAGCTGAAGCCTCCAGATTTGCGCCAAGCGCAGCCCCATGTAGAGAGCGTTACAATAGTCTAGCCTCGAGGTGACCGTTGCATGGATCACTGTAGCCAGGTCCGAGCGATCCAGGAAGGGAACCAACTGCCGCACCAGCCTCAGATGGTAAAAGGCCGATTTGGCAGTGGCTGCTACCTGGGCCTCCATTGATAAGGAGGGATCCAGGAGCACACCCAAACTCCTAACCACCGGCGAAGGCACCAACGGCGCCCCGTCGAAGGTCGGGAGTGGGAGCCCCGACCATGGACCACCCCGACCAAGGCACAGGACCTCCGTCTTTGTCGGGTTCAGCTTCAGCCTGCTCAGCCTGAGCCAACCAGCCACAGCGTGCAATGCCCGGTCTAAATCGTCCAGTCCCGTGCCAGACTGGCCCCCCAGCATCAGATAGAGCTGGGTGTCATCAGCGTACTGGTGACAACCCAGCCCTGCCCTCCTGACAATCTGGGCAAGGGGGCGCATATAGATGTTAAAAAGCATCGGGGACAGAACAGCCCCTTGGGGCACACCACATTCAAGTGGGTGTCTCCTGGACTGCTCCTCCCCGAGCACCACCCTTTGTCCCCGACCCTGGAGGAAAGAGACCAGCCACTGTAAAGCAAGTCCCTGAATCCCCACATCGGCGAGGCGGCGGGACAGCAGCCGGTGATCGACCATGTCGAACGCAGCCGACAGGTCGAGCAGCAGCAACACCGCCACACCGCCTTGATCCAGATGTCTCCGGAGGTCGTCTGTAAGGGCAACCAGTGCTGTCTCGGTCCCGAACCCCGGGCGGAAGCCTGACTGGAAGGGATCTAACACTGAAGCGTCATCCAGGTATCCTTGCAACCGTATCGCCACCGCCCTCTCTATTAATTTGCCTAAATAAGGCAAATTAGAGACCGGCCGATAGTTCGCCAATTCGGCCGGGTCTAAAGTTGTTTTTTTTAGGAGAGGGCAGACCATCGCCTCCTTGAGTGCCTTCGGGAACTGCCCCACTAAAAGGGAGCAGTTAATAATCTCCCTCAGCACACCTCGGAACCCCTCGTGGCCTGCTTTAATAAGCCAGGAAGGGCACGGGTCAAGGGGCACGTGGTTGGACGTGCGGTCACAATTAACCTGTAAACTTCGTCAAGGCTGAGCTGGCCGAAGGAATCCAAACCCGGCAAACCAAACGTGCAAGGGGCCTCAAGTTCGCTCATTGTATCAATTGTGGCAGGGAGGTCGCGGCGGAGCGCCAAGACTTTATCCGCAAAATAGCTCGCAAAGGCCTCACAGCCAATCTCTAATTCCCTATTGTTTGATTTGCCCTGTGGCAATGCTGTCATTGACCGAATTGTTCTAAATAATTGTGCCGGGCGTGAGCTAGCGAATGCAATCTCTGCCCCCAAGTACTCTTTCTTGGTGGCCTTGACTGCCATCTCATAGGCTTTCATAAACGTCCTATAAGATGCTCTTGTAGGTTCGTCGTGAGCACGCCGCCACCGTCTCTCTAGTCGTCTGAGCTCCCTTTTCATAAGCCGTAGCTCCTGGGTATACCAAGGAGCCAGCCTGATACGGGAGCGCAGAGGGCGCCTAGGAGCGATCTCGTCGATGGCTGAGAAAAGTCGGCCATGCCAGTCTTCCACCAGCTCATCCAGCGAGCCGCCAGGGGGTCTTGGATCCCTCAGAGCCGCCAGGAGCCGCCCTGGGTCCATCTTGCTCCGAGGGCGAGCTAAAATACGCTCGCCACCTAAACAGGGTTGGAGTGGAATGTCCAGGCGGGCCTTCAGTGCATGGTGGTCCGACCATGGTACTGCAAATGCAGTGATCCGGTCCACTGTTTCCCCCGCTGCAAAGATCAAATCGAGCGTGTGTCCTGCTTGATGGGTGGGGGTCGTTACAAGTTGGGAGAGTCCTAGCGCCGCCATGGACGACACTAGGTTCGCCACCTGGACAGAGGCCGCATCATCGGCATGGACATTGAAATCACCCAAGACTATCAGCCTAGGGTGTTCCAGCGCCCAGCCTGTTACAACCTCCATCAGGGCCGGTAGGCTCTCCACCGGTGCGTTAGGCGGTCGGTACACCAGCCAGATCGCCACACTCTCCCCAGCCCCCAATACCAAGCCAACACACTCTAGGCCCGTGATCTCTACATGCGGAAGCGCTCTGAAGGTGTAAACCTCCCGGATGAGCATCGCCACTCCTCCCCCCCGCCCTCTGGTCCGTGATTGGTGTAGGACCGCAAACCCAGGCGGGGCAAGTTGGGAAAGGGCTACTGTTTCCCCTTCCCGTGCCCAGGTCTCGGTCACGCAAGCCAGATCCACCTGCTGTTCTTCCACGAAGTCCCTTAGGACCCTGGTCTTATTATTTATGGATCTGGCATTGCACAACACCAATGACGGAGGAGGGTTCTTACTCCAGACCCCTCTGCTGACCTCCTTCGGGATGAGTCTCAGGCTGGAAGGCTGCCGAGCTGTTTTATTTCTCCACAGCCTTCCCTTCTGCGCCTGCCTGGACCCACCGCTGTTCCTTCCCCTCCCCAGGAGCACCGGTATTTGTTGGCCAAGCATCACTGCCCCGCGATCTTCGCAAGCACCTCAGTTCGCTGGATTCTGCAGTGTGCTGTTGGCCGTCTTTATTTTACGTGGGTCCTTGATAATCTCCCTTACTTCTCTATTTAATTTAGCTCCCAATTTGGCACAGCCAATCTACCCTCATTGGCCAGTAAAAATATAAAGGTCAATGTCAACCCCCCCCCCCCACCAACTAATCAGGTCCCTAATTTAACAACACAATCTCTATACTAAAAATCACGTTCCCAATTTCTGTGCCAATTAGTCATTTAAATTACTTAAGCCCTCTCCTAACCTACAAAGACCCTAGTTCTAATATCCGCAGCGCAAGTCAGCAGTGTCTTCGGATCCACAAGCTGCTCCCTTGCCTGGTAGTTCATAACCAGCTCGATGCCTCTGCCGGTCTCCACTTATCCAGCAGGTAGCGTAGCCTCCTCCGAGCAGGTCGATGTTAACCGATGTTAACTCTGGTCGTTGGGCTCCCCCAGCTCCGGCCTCCTCGTCACGGTCGTCGTATCCACCATGCAACCCCGGGCTATTGCCCTGTACACCGTCCTGGGGGGCCAGACCAACCCGGCTACCCCCTGTGCTGTTCCAGGGCTACCGGCCCGTGAGCAGCCTGCCGAGCCGAGCCACAGTAACGGGGGGGAGAGGGTCACTGCTGCCACCTTCACTGCCCTCCGTACCCCTCCCGTCAGTGCCGCCGTCCTCCTCCGGCTCCTCCAACCACGGCCTTCTTCGCTGCAAGGGCCGTCGCCCCTGTTGCCCTCTCCGTCGTCGACGCTGCTCTCACCGGCTCTCCCGCTGGTCGCGTCTGGCGCCAGGCAGCACTCGCGCTCCGCGCTCTTCTCACTGGGCCCGCTGCACTCGGCCCCTCTCCAGCCACCGGCACCACCGCTCTCCCCTCCGTCCGACCCATCACGAGAGTCCGAGGCTGCTCCAGGAGTCCCGGCGTCCACGGCCGTCCTCCGCTCTCCGTCCTCCAGCGCTAACGCTTCGCGCTGCTTCCTCTCCCCTCGGTTGGAAATAATCGGACCACAGAAACCTTTTTTTGGTTCCTGCATTCCCGGTGGAACCAGCTAACACCGCAGGTGATGTTTCTAATCTTTTTTTAGCCTTTCAGCTCCCTTTTTTTGGTCTTTTCAGGTCTTTTCTGGTGGAGCCCTGAGCACTAGGCTCCGCTTACACCGCCATCTTGGTAATCTTCTGCACACTTGGATATCCGCACACACAGAGGACACTTGGCTATTAGTATGTAGACAAGAGGCAGGACCTGCAATACTTGCCGGGGATGGGAAGGAGCCCCATGTGAAGGAGGAGGAGGAGGAGGAGGAAGCAGCCACAGGTAAGTCTCCTCTCCCCCCCAGGCAACAACAGTAAGGCCCAGGCCACCAGTCCTTCCCTCCCCCACACCAACAGCGAGGCCCTCATGGCTCAGAGCCACTGGGCCTGCCAATCTCCCCCCCCCCCCTGGTTCTGATGGTGAGGCCTGGGCCAGTTGATCCCCCCTCAGGCACCGACGGTGAGGCCTGAGTAGCTCTCAGCCGCCAGACCCACCCACCGATCTCCCCACCTCCCAGGCACTGGCAGTGAGGCCTGAGCGGCTCTCAGCCACCAGGCCCGCCGATCTCCCCCCTCTACCCCTGGCACCAGCAGCAAAGCCTCAGAGGCTCCCAGCTGCCAGTCCATCGCAGTTCCCAGAGCTCTTTTACTTTGGGGCAGGATTTAAATATCATCTGTATAGTTTTTAAAGATTTTTCTGCATACCTGGGGAGTCCCCCAAGTGTACAGAAAAATCTCTCTGCCCCCTAGATGCCCCCAATGTACCCCATTGTACCTCACTGAGGTCCCTGTCCTCCCTAGGTTCCACCCCCAAATCTTCAGGAGTTTCCCAGCCTGGATCTGGATCTGCTGCTGGTGGCTGGGGGGGGGGGGGGGCGGGGGGGGCACGGGTACTTGGCAACCTTATACTGCTGCCGGTAAAAACCCTGCTTTTTACTGACAGAAACGATTAGAACCTCCCCCACTCCCCTGAACATTCTAATCTCCTCACAGTTGACACCTGGAGCTGATGCCATTTCAAAGGTATTGGGGAAAATTCAATGGTCCCTGAAGTTTTTTAAAAAACTTTTCGGATTTTTCTGCAGAAAGAAAGGGGCCTGCCTATGTAGGAAAAGCTGTTGCGGGAGAGGGAGCTCTCTTTTGGCAGAAATAAGCATCCACACCGAAAAAAACCTCTCAGAATTAGAATATAGATAAATATGGAGCAGAGGTCCATCAGTGGCTATTAACCACAAGGTATAGGCAGGATCTCTCAGTCTGGGACAAGCAATGCACTGTATTCTTGGTGCTGGGGTGGGGGGGCAACAGTGGGAGAACTTCTAGTGTCCTGGCCCCACTGGTGGACCCCAATGGAGGGCACCTGGGGCTTTTGGCCCCTGTGTGACAGAGTGTTGGACTGGATGGGCCATTGGCCTGATCCAACACTGGCTTCTCTTATGTTCTTATGAAGCCCCATTCAGCAGCAGTTCGGAGCCACACAGAGTCTTACACTGCCCATTTCCCATTTTAGGATTACAGCAGTGATATTCTGCTCAGGATGTGAACTGCTCCACTCAGTAGGAGGAAAGAATTAGAGGGAACATTGCAGTGGCCACTTCAGGTAGGCTGTTCCATGGGGGGGGGGGGGGAACACAGAGAATGCACACGAACGAGCAGTTGACAATCTTGCCCCTTTGCAGGATGGCTCCTTCCAAAGGCTCCTTTGTTCAGATGAACAAAGTTATAGGAACGGGGGAGAATAGGAAAGGGGGATGAGCACCACCCCCTAGAGTCGGATTCAACTGGCTTTCAAGCAAGGGAAACCTTTAGTTTTTGCAGTAGAAAAGAGTGAGAGTCCAGTGTGGCAGGGTCAGAGCTTTTGTGAGTCACTGCTCACTTATTCAGCGACCCATGAAAGCTCATACCCAGCCATAAATTTTGTTAGTCTTTAAGGTGGCACTGGACCCTTGCCCTTTCCCTCTGCTCCAATCAAGCTGATTATGATATGCATTGCACCTCTGCATCCTTTACAGACATTCTTTACAACACCCCTCCCATCTTTTGACTCGGATAAAAGGACTCGAAGATCTCAATTTCCACTAGTGCCAGATGAAGGGAGCTTTGACTCTTGAAAGCTTATACCCTGAAACTCTTGTTGGTCTCTAAGGTGCTACTGGATGTGAGTCTAACTGTACCAACAGAAGTTTCCAAGTTGTCTTTAAAGATGGGCCCATGTAGAAGGCACTGTTGTTGCCGTCAAGCCACAGCTTAGCCCCGTGGAGTTGTCGAGACAAGAGACGTTCAGGTTTTGCCACTGCCTGCCTCTGCGTAGCGGCCCTGGTCTTCCTTGGAAGTCACCCATCCAAATACTAGCCTGGTCCAACTCTGCTTAGCTTCCGAGATCTGATGAGATTGGGCAAGCCTGGGCTCTCAAAGTCAGGGTGCAGAATGCATTACAATAGTTTTAAAAAAGAAAAAAACCCAAGGGTGAAGACTGATTTGGTGAGACATTGTGTGTGGCATGTTCTTGCAAAACAAACCAGAAAAACAAATGGGAGTGCCAGAAACAGTGTGGTGCATGAGAGAATTGATGTGCAGACATTATTTTTTTTGCTGCAGTAAAAATGATGAAAAAGTTCCTTTCTCTTTTCAGTCAAAGCTGTTGACTACATGAACGCCCCAGGTTACAAAAGCGCATTCCAAGGGATACATCATAAAAGCACCAACTTCTTTTGCTGCTATTTTATCTTTATCCTACCTAGCGGCAGTTGGGTTTTATTGAGCAAGATTTTAAGCAGATATAATGAAAGAAAAGCAAGCAAAGCTTCGGAAGGCTCTCTTGACTAGAACGATAGCCTTTGACTGACATCTAGTGGCCAGAGGTAGAAACATCAAATACGTGCTACGTTTGCTCTCAAAGGCTGGGTCAAGAGACTACAGATTTTAGCTGCTAAATACCAGCTTAATAGCCATGGAAGAATCCTGGTAATAAAAGGATGCTGACACGCCTCCATTAGAAATGGCCTCCACAGAGAAGTACAATTCCTAATGCTGCTTAGGGGATTTTTAAAAAGGCTCAATTCCATGGTTATAGATATGCTCCAAATTAAGCGTTTTGAAAAAAATATTCCCAGTGCCACGATTCTTTTGATGAATTCACGGAACAGGAAGATGGTTACAAAAATCTGGATTGCCACAAAAGCCTTGCATGATTCACTCATTCACCAAAGTAATACTTCCCCTCACCTTTCAAATTTGCATACCCGCTCAGAATTTTGCACAAGGTTTCTGGCAAGACAAGGTCTTAAGACTGTGGCCTGAAACACCCCCTTCTGTTCTATTTTGTTTTCAACATCCAGCCTGATCAAGAGTTCTGTGGAACCTGAAAGCTTGCATGCCTTTTGTGTCACTTTGGTGGATCCCGATAAAAGATGTTACAAACCTTTTTGTTTGTGTTGGACCAATGTGACGACCTCATTCCTTTTCATGAGCCATTTGGCTTGTTGGTGAAATCCGTGCAGATCAGAAATTGTATCCAGCATTGCTATAGTGAACAAATGAATCTTCAGGTAGCCAGATTGCTAACGCTGCCCTCTTCTCCACAAATGCACCAAAAGAACCGTGACATTTGCTATCATAGGCAGAAACACTGTGTAATGCTTTCCAAAATTCTTGACAGGCATTTCTACACAACAAATGTCAACTGCTTTTACCTTCACATCAACCCAAATTTCTGTTGGAAAAGTGAATATATAAGACAAGGCCTGACAATTTCAGTCATTATAGGGTTAACCTATGCAACTTGTTTGTTTACCTAGGCTTAACCTGGAAGAAATACCTGGCAGCTGGCCAACTGACTCTAAACCCAGGAAACCTAGAGGTCTACTGTTGTGCTAATTGGTTACTAACATCAGGTGTTTCCTTTCAGGGGTCAAGAAGAAGGAGAGATCCTCCATTGTAATCTCTCACTCTCTAGAAGGATGTCTTAGTGTATAGATGGAGCACAATGCAGCTCCTTAGAAAGCATGGTTTTTTTTGTTTATTTGTAGCTAATCCCGTTTCCCTTTATCCTTTAGTAATAAAGACTTTAAACTAGAGGAAGCAGTCTCTTCTTTCCAGAAAGCAAGATCCATAACCCTGAATTTTTCTCGAATATTGAACAAAAGTTCTAACAATTTCATCATCAAGCTGAAAGCAGACCCCAGCCATGTATAGCAGCTCATCTCCTGATATTGCCACCTGTCTGGGACTGGAGAAACAATGGGGCTGTTAAGCCACTGCTGGCCATGGTTCATGAGCTGAACACCTAAAGCTGCCTTATTCTGAATCACATACCTGATCCATCAGGTTTGGTACTGTCTACTCAGACAAGCAGTGGCTCTCCAAGGTCTCAGGCAGAGGTCCTTCGCATCACCTCCTACCTGACCCTTTTAACTGGAGATGCTGGGGATTGAACCTGGGACCTCATGCACGCCAAGCAGATGCTCTACCACTGAGCTATACAGCTTGTAGTTTGCAATGCTCCCGCCAAGCTGTGGAGTCTTGTGAGCAAAAATTCTACCTTTTGAGCTACTGGCATTAAAGTTGTGAGTGAGTGATTTGGCTACTGCATAAATTAATTTGCTCTTGGGCCATCTTTCCTGAGCTAAGACAAAAATGTGTGAGCCGGAGGCTAAAAAAGCTGTGAGCTAACTTACACTAATTCAGCTTAGAGGGAACACTGGTTGCTTGTAAGGTGTGCTGGCTTAGATGGTAGAATGGGAATTATCCCCATGGGCTGATGGCAGGGCACTGAATTCTATGTCACTAAGGTTGCGATCATACGCTCAATTAGCCCCAACATAGGTCCGAATGCTGGGTGGATTAAAGGAGCGCGATCACACAACATATCAGCAACCCACTGTGCTCCGCCGCACAAGCAGATTTAAAAGACACCTCAGAAAGTCCAGTAGCAAATGGGTTGCTGTGGGCTAGAGACGAACTTTCCTGCGTCTGATCGCTCCAGCGTGCTCTCATGGCGTTGGGATGGTCTGATCAGGCCATCCCGACTCCGTGCCATTGTTTTTTTGCTCTTCTCAGTATGCACATCAACACACTCTCCATAGAGACCCCCCAGGCTGAGGTGTGAATCATCGACCCCTTGTTTAAACACATCAGACACAAACAGCAAAAAACCCACAACAACCCGACTCACCCACGGTTGCATCTGATCACGCAGTGGCGGGCTGTGCGTGCAGCTTCAAAAGATTGCGTGATCACGCAACCGCAGGACAACTTCCGCCAGAGGAAATAGCCTCTCTTCCCCCCCCCCCTCTGCTTTATCTCACCCTTTATCTTGCGCAACCTAAATATATCAGCCTCTCTCTTTTTTATGTTAGACAGGTGGGAGGCACTACAAAACGGAATCCTTTGCATCCACATAGAAACATGCTGGGGAAGCGGTGACTACTATGTTTTGGGCCTCCTTTCCAAGAAAACAGTAACAGAAGTAGGCCCACAAATATCAATTTGCTCCCTGGACTTTTTGGTAGGTCCTAACAAAAGCTAGCAGCCTGAACATCACAGGGCTGGCCACAGGTATTACTTGGATGGGAAACTGCCAAGAAAGATTGAGGCTGCTATATAGAGGAAGGCAGTGGCAAACCACCTAGAATACCCAGTGGACAGGGTCATCATGAGCTAGTTGTGACTGGACAGCATGCTATTTATGTATTGTATTTAATAAAAAGCCATTGTGTGGTTTCTGCCTTTTGGAATTTGCTTTTGACCTTACCTGCTTGTTCTCACATCACTTGCTGCTGCTGTGTACCTTTTGGCACCCTTGGCAGCTGCTCCCGGACAGGGCTGCAAAAACACACTCCTGCCACAGCAGCAGCAAGAGATACAACAGCAGACAGGAACTGTGTCAACAAGGGTCACCAACCTCCAGGTGAGGCCTGGAGAACTCCCAGAATTACAATTCATCTCCAGACTATAGAGATCAGTTCCTTGCAGGAAGTGGCCACTCTGGGGGGTGGGCTTTATGGCATTCTACCCTACTGAGGTTCCTCCCTCCCCAAACCCTGCCCCACCGGCTCCACCCCCAACCTCTAGGAATTTGCTGACCTGGAGTTGGCAACCGTAGTGTCCACACACCCAAGGTATCAGATTACTCTCTGCTGCTGCCCCCACCCCTGTTCTTCCTCCTTTGATCCCCCCAAACTCCCCCTTTCCCCTTTTTCCCTATTGATTTGTACTGTAACTCTACAGCAAGGCTCAGAAGGGAAAGGGGAAAAACCTTTTAAAAGCCTAAAGGCAAACTGCTGTGAAACATTCTGAAAGTGGAGTGTGGAGTTTTTTGTGAGGGGGGGGGAGTGTCCACAGGGCTTCTCCACTCATGGCCATCCTGAAGTGCACCTTTTAAGCTGGAAAAAATGAACTCTATATTTTTTTCCCTAAGTCAAGAGGGTGGAAATTGGAACTTGATGAATTGTGCCCAGATTAGGATATTGCCGGGATGCTTCCTTTTCCTACAGGGACTTGCTTCCCTGATGTTCAAGCAGAGAAGGCTCTAACAGGCCAAAACGTTTCATGTCATGCTTTTGGAATTTTTATATGAGATGATTGGGCCCCTATATATTTTTAAATCCTTTACAAATAAATACATGTATTTTTACATATTATTATGTATACATTAAGTTTTAATTGTTGGCCTTCTACTCATTTTGATGTACCTTTTCAGGTTCTTGACCCAAGGTCACACCAGCAGCTGCATGTGGAGAAGTGGGGACTTAAACCCAGTTCTCCCAGATTAGAGTCCACGCTCTTAACCACTATACCAAACTGGAAGTCATGGCAACCTCCGGCACCTCCTACTGGGGCATGGAGGACGTTCAGAGAAGCGGCTTGATAGCCTGCCTCTGCCTCCCAGGCCTGGTGTTCTTTGGAGGTCTCCCATCCAAATATTAACCAGGGTCCACCCTGCTTAGTTTCCAAGATCTGCTGAGATTGGGCTTGCCTGGGCTACCCAGGTCATGGTAGGACCCTTTGTCTTGATTCAGATCAAGGTGAACACAAGTAAATCTTTTAACAAGTTCAAATTCAGTAACGCCATGTTACATGTGTAGAGCGCTGTCAAGTCACAACTGACTTACAACAACCACAGCTTTCAAGGCAAGTGAGAAGCAGAGTTGGTGAGCCATTGCCTTTCCCTGCACAGTCTTCCCTGGTGGTCTCTCTTCCAAGTGCTGACCCTGCTTAGCCTCTGAGATCAGACAAGATCAGGGTATACCATGCCTCCTTTCCTCCCATAATGCCACACTGGAGTCTCCCTTTTTAATTTTATTTGTGACTTTCAGGTCAGCAGCAGCGGAGTGTCCCGCTTGCTGTTTTCTATGGAAGGTCTGTGACCATTTGTTGTTTTGAGCAGAGACTGACCCGTTTGTCCTATGCAGACAGCAAAAGGGCATTGTTGCCCAATGATGGCATACATCAAAATGGAGGATGAACAAGGGAACGATCCCCAGAGGTATGGCTGACATGTAGATAGTTGAGCGTCCAGATGGAATGACACCACCCAACATCCATTCATGGCACCTGGCTTCACACAGGGCATGAACAGATTCAACAGAGATCATGGATCTTCATCATCATTCAGAAGCTATGACAGAAGTCTTCTCCTTAACAGCTTATGAACCTACCCAACCACTATGGTCATCATTTCAAAGGCAGGCTGTGTATGCAAAGAGCTAAAATTCTGATCAGGGCCACTTGGGAAGGAGATAGGGATGTAATGCTTCAGCTTCATTCAGGTTGTTGTCACACGCATGAGATAAAGCGGGGGTGGGGGAGAGGCTGTTTCCTCCAGTGGAAGTTGACCCGCAGTTGCGCTATCACACAGTCTTTTTAAGCTGCAGACACAGCCTGCCACTGCGTGATCGGACACAACCATGGGTGAGTCAGGTTTCTTTTCCCATTTGTTTCCAGTGCCCTTAAACAAGAGATCGATGATTCAGATCTCAGCCCTGAGGGCTCCCTATGGAGAGTGCGATGATGCGCATACTGAGAAGGGGAAAAAACAATGGCACAGAGCCTGATCAGACCATCCTGACGCCATGAGAGCACGCTGGGGCGATCAGACAGGAGAAAGTCCACCCATGGCCTGTAGCAACCCATTTGCTACTGGACTTTCCCTGGTGCCTGTTTACTCCGCTTCTACGGTGAAGCAACACAGGTTGCTGCCAGCCGTGGGACACTTCTGTCTGAATGCTCCCTTGAAGTCTGCCTGGCATTTGTGCCTCTGTCAAGGCTAATTGTGCGTGTGATCGCAGCCTCAGTTTCATGAATCAAAACCAAGCTCCCAGCATAATTCTTAGGGGCAAAAAGGGGTTGTCTTGGAGCTCTCTCAGCCCCACCTCCTTCATAGGGTGTCTGTTGTGGGAGAGGAAGGGAAGGTGATTGTAAGCCACACTGAGATGCTTTCAGGTAGTGAGGAATGGAGTATAAAACCAAGTCCCACTTCCCCTCCCCCTCTTCTTCTTCTTCTTCCTCCTCCTCCTCCCCACATTCCCCCCAAGCAGAGTTTGTGGGCTGAAATCCTGTACAGCCCTGATCTGAATTGTGGCTGCATGCATGTGCCATTTACTTTTGTGGACTGAGAGATCTGTGATCTGCTGTGCCCTATCTAGTAACAGCTCCCATGGGGACTTCCATGCAGGGACGGGATTCTTGGTTTCCCCATGGCTGGTGCAGCTGCTGATTAAGCAAAGTAGCAACAGGGCTTCCACATGGCAGGAACCTGACCTGGATAGCCCAGGATAGCCCAATTTCATCAGATCTCAGAAGCTGAGCAGGGTCGGCCCTGGTCAGTATTTGGAAGGGCAACCTACAAGGAATACCAGGGCCGTGATGCTGGGGGAGGAACTGGCAAACCACCTATGAAACATCTCGTCTTAAATAAAACCAGTCTAGCTCGCCATCTAGTGGTGCATAATGCTAAAAGTGATAGAACTGCTTGGTGCCAGACAATCTTAGGATATCCTGGCTATACTACACACACTGGCATATTATAATTAGTATTATTAATGATGGCAGGTCCCCCCCTCCAGTGTCCCAGTCTCCTAGAAGTGGCCACACCCTCCCCAGGGCCAGCAGGGCTTTTGCATTTTTTTAAAAGTTAGCATTAGAATATCATTATATTGCTATATCGTTGTAACTGTAGTTCTACCAGATTCTCTGAATTCTCAGCTTTCATTGTAAAAAAAAAAAAAAAAAAAAAAGTAAGCCTCTATCCCCTTTGGTTCCAAGTTATGCTTTCCCCTCCTTATATCTCTGCAGGGGACGAGGCTAGAGATGTTTTTTTAAAAAAACCCACTGGGAATTCAGAAAACTTCCTCCACCTATTGATACTAGAGTATATCAACATAATACTACACTAGTGCTATTTAAAAAAAATAATTAAAGGGTCCTAGTGGCAGGGGGAGGAAATGGCTGTCATGGAAGCAGAATCAGGGAAACTGGTTATCATGTGAGCTGGAAAATCCAACCCCCCCCCCCCAAACAGACACATAGTGCAGCCATCAGAAAACTTCTGAGCAAATCAAGTTTGAGAAAGGGTGGAGAAAAACCAGGGAAAACCCTGGAGGTGCACAATGTTGGAAATGTATGTGTTTGCAAGCTCTCACATTCCAGTCATTATAGGGTTAAGTTGTTTACCTTCAGTGCTATTGTTTAGACTGACCTGGAAGGGAAACCTGGCAGATAGCCAATGTAAGAAAAGCCCGCGAATGTAAAGGAGTATTGATTGGTTACTGTATGCAGGTGACTTCCTTCTAGGGGTCAAGAAGAAGGAGGATTCTCCATTGCTGTCTCACCATGACTTGTAAAGAGTAAAATGCAAAATGTAGCTCTTAGATATGTTGTTATTTAGTAGATCTCCTGTGAACCCTTACCCTTAGAAATAAAGCATTTTTAAATAGAAAGAAACATCTTCTCTCCAGTGAAGCAAAGATCCATTGAAACCTCTGAATATTTAACTATTTTGACTATTTTTTTCTAACATACAAATACACCATGATGCTGTGGAAAAGCAGGAAGAAACCTCTGCTTTCCCAAAGCACTGAACTTGGGGCAGATAAACCTGTGTGGAAGAAGACACCCATGTCTTTACTTCCAGGTTTGGTGTAGTGGTTAAGTGTGCAGACTCTTATCTGGGAGAACCAGGTTTGATTCCCCACTCCTCCACTTGCACCTGCTGGCTGTCCTTGGACAAGCTGTAGTTCTGGCACAGCTGTTCTTGAAAAAGAGCAGTTTCTGTCAGAGCTCTGTCAGCCCCACCTACCTCACAGGGTGTCTGTTGTGGGGAGGGGAAGGGAAAGGAGTTTGTAAGCCACTCTGAGACTCCCTTGGGTAGTGAAGGGCAGGGTATAAATCCAATCTCTTCTTCTTCTTCTTCAAGTGAGAAAGCATTTTTGTGCAATCACAATCCCTTCCATAAGGCATAATATTCTTGTTGACAAATTGGTAAAATGTGGTTTGGATCCTATGACTGTTAGATGGATCTATAATTGGTTGACAGATTGCACCCAAAGAGTGCTTGCGAATGGTTCCTCATCCTCTTGGAGAGGAGTGACAAGTGGAGTGCCTCAAGGATCTGTCCTGAGACCTGTTTTGTTCAACATCTTTATAAACGATTTGGATGAAGGGATAGAGGGAATGCTTATTAAATTTGCAGATTATACTAAATTGGGAAGGGTAGCAAATACGGTAGAAGACAGGTTCAGGATAAAGGATGATCTTGACAGGCTGGAAAACTGTGCTAAAACAAATAAAATGAATTTCAGTGGGGATAAAAGCAAAGTTCTGCATTTAGGTAGGAAAACCCACATGCATCATTCTAGGATAGGGGAGACTTGTCTTGGCAGTAGTATGTGCAAATAGGATCTAGGGGTCTTAGTAGACCATACATTGAACATGAGTCAGCAGTGTGATGTGGTAACTAATAAGGCAAATGCAATTTTGGGCTGTATCAACAGAAGTATACTGTGCAGACTCCAGATCCCACAAAGTGATGGTATCGCTTTACTCTGCTCTGATTAGACCTCACCTAGAGTACTGTGTTCAGTTTTGGGCACCACAATTTACGAAGGATATAGACAAGCTGGAACATTTCCAGAGGAGAGCAACAAAGATGGTGAGGGGTCTGGAGACCAAGTCCCATGAGGAAAGGTTGAAGGAGCTGGGTACATTTAGCCTGGCGAGGAGACGACTGGGAGCTGATATGATCACCATCTTCAAGTACTTGAAGGGCTGTCACATAGAAGAAGGTACAGAGTTGTTTTCTGTTGCTAGATGACCCTGGAGGTCCCTTCAAACTCTATGATTCTAAGGTGCTATGTTCATTATAAAAGTACCAGATTGGGCACTTTTATAAGGCATATTCAGTGTTCCTTACACCAGTGCTGTTCACATGCTCTTCAGAGATAACAGCCCACCACAAAACGAACCAGTGTATATTAAAACCATGAGAGGAATCCCAGAATTCACTGTGGTGCTTTCTAGTGGGATGATCCAGTTAGGGAGTCAGGGAGGACTGTGTTACCCAAATTAGTATATGTGTCAGGCCTGTCATGTGCAGAGCATCCTCTAAAAGTGTAGGGTCAGACTGTGTCACCAGGTAATTATTCAGAGTTGAACAGCCTAGTGTATACCCAGGTCCCAATTTGGCACAGCGCTCCAATTAGGAAAGAAAACGAGACACACAGAAAGAATCTCAAAAAGGAATGATCTTTACCCCCCTAAAAGATACAAGGCTAGAAATGTGAAATGCAAGGAAGAACAAAACATGAAACAATGCCGCAATACAATTTACACAATCCTAGCAATGCTACTCATGGTTGTTGCCTGGTTGGGGTGAATGCAGAATCTAAAGGGAAATAAAGGGTGAGACGCAAAACATACACTGCTGTATCCTGAAGAGAAGAGTCTGTTGAGATGTGATTTGGGGCAGAAGGAGGAAAAGCTGGTCTGGGGTGAAGGAAAATATGGGAACAAAAAGCAGCTATGAAGTTGGAGATCTGAAGCGAGGGATTCTGTGGTTCAGAGAACGGGCGAAGATCTGGGAAGCAAACCAACCACAAAGCCAAGGAAGCAAGCTCAGGTATGGAACTAACTCTGAGCTTGAAGTGATTTGAGATGCTCTTTGTGTAGGATTTGGAGCGACAGAGTTTAGAATCCACAGCAGGACTGTATCAAGAGTGAGGGGTACTGAACTCAGGAGACAGCATGGGAATTTTAGGTAGCGTGAATGAGTTACTGGGATGAGTTATTGGGATGGTGGACCAGCTTAGGCTAGTCCAAGAAAAGGTAAGTAGTAGTTTGATGATATTTCCCTAAGTTTTGGATTTGAAAGAAGAAGAAGAGAAGAAGAAGAAGAGATTGGATTTATACCCCGCCCTTCACTCACTTGGGAGTCTCAGAGCGGCTTACAAACTCCTTTTCCCTTCCCCTCCCCACAACAGACACCCTGTGAGGTAGGTGGGGCTGAGAGAGCTCTTTACCAAGCTGTCCTTGAGGGAACAGCTGGTACAGAGCTATGGCTTGCCCAAGGTCATCCAGCCAGGTGCAAGTGGAGGAGTGGGGAATCAAACCCGGTTCTCCCAGATTAGAGTCCGCGCACTTAACCACTACACCAAACCACTACACCAAATGGAGAGAGGAGTTTTATCCAGGCCTTTGGTGGCTAGGTCAGCAGGTCTTGTTAGGTATACAAACACCTGTGGGGTGGGACACCCTTGTTCACAACAGTCACATGATTTCTTCTCTATATACCCAAGTTCCACCACCCCCTCCCCCCCAAAAGCATGCATTTTACAGCAAACACTTTCTAGAACTGGTCAGACTCAGCAGTGATGGGGAGAACAATCAGTTCTAAGTTTTGGCGTGCATGGTGACACAATTATATTGGGAAGGAATCTGGGTACTCAAACCCAGACTGTACCCATACTTTTCAGGGTTGTGTGGATAACTCCTCACAATGTAAGAATAGAAAAGGAATTTAAGCACATCAAATTTAAGCACAACATCCAAGAGATGAGTTAGATTATACTGCTCATTGGGATGCTCACAAAAGTCTCTAACACCAGATTTCATGATGAGTTTCATCTCTCCATTACAGCATCTGAACTGATTCTGCTAGAGGTTTCCGTTCAACCGCCATGATCTCCCAAGAGCCTTGCCTGTTTGCCTGCGTGCCGGTGTCGCCCAACTGGAACGGCTCCCAAACAGCTTTGCAATTCATAGGAGGTGGTGGTGGAGGTTCATTTGTTTCCTTTGCAGAGATGCTTTGCATCTGTGCAGTAGGTGAGATGATCCCACCCAGGGTCATACATGATTGGTTAGGTAATTAAGTGAAGGGAGCACTGTGCTTTCCATAAGTTTCTATAAAATGTGCATGCACAAAATAAAGCAAGATTTGAACCCAGTAGCCCCTTGAATATATATATTTCTAAGGAAAGCTGAGCACCGAAGAATAGATTCTTTTGAATTATGGTGCTGGAGAAGACTCTTGAGAGTCCCTTGGACTGCTAGGAGATCAGATCAAAAAGAAATCAAGCCTGACTGTTCCCTGGCAGGCCAGATCCTGAAGCTGAAGCTCAAATACTTTGGCCACCAAATGAGAAGGGAGCACTCACAGGAGAAGACCCTGGTGCTGGGAAGATTTGAAGGTCAAAGGAGAAGGGGACGGCAAAGGATGAGATGTTTAGACAGTGTTATCGATGCAACAAACATGAAACTGAGCAAACTCAGGAGCACAACAGAAGACAGGAGGGCCTGGCGTGATGTGGCCTATGGGGTCACAAAGAGTCAGACTCGACTGTGCGACTGAACAACAACAACAACAATGCACCTTGAATACCAATGAGATCCCCAAGGTATAATCTTTCCACAGTCAAAGCTCTTTTTGAAGGTGCTTTGGGATTCGAATCTTGCCCTTCTACTGCAGACTAACACAGCTAGCCACCTGAAACTATGCATAAAATGGTTTCAGAGGATAGTCATTCTGGTCTGCCGTACAACAACTGGATTCCAAAACAGTGGCATCGTGTTGGTCTCTGAGGTGCTACTGGACTCAAATGTAGGTATGCACAAAATAAAATCCCTAAAACAAATTAAAAACACCAAATCTTTTTTTTAAATACAATGTTTATTTATAGTCACTAGCAGCTAATGGGCTGATTGCCTTCCAAATGGTGTGTAGAGACAACAGGTTTGCGGGGGACAGGGAATGTAGGACTTTCATCAGGCTGTGTGAGAATGCACATGTCTGAAACATGGCTGATTGCTCTGTACTGTAGTGTCTGACTATAGGAACGCTAATCCAATGAAAGGGCTCAAAATATTCAGAAACAGGCAAACTGATCAACAAAAAACCCCAGCTCCCTGTTTGCAACTGGCGAGCAGACTGTGAACCAAACTAGCAGGTGTTCAAGGATCCCTAAGAGGCATGGGGAATGCCTACGTGCGCATAACCAGAGAAAGGATGATGAAACAGAACGGGGGGAGGGGGTTCATTCATCTCCAATGGCTGGCGCCCAAGGTTCTACCGTATTTGCTTTAGCACATGTTCGAGTCTCCGCCTTCCTTCCGTTCCCCTCCCCCTCCCGAACGGGTACAAGATACCTCCTCAGTCTTAGGCACCAAACAGCCCCCCTCCTCCTCTTCCCTTCCAATCTCTCACATTCTTAAAATCTTTTCAGAAATTACCTCAGCGAAACCCTAACTCCTCCCCAGAGCGCCTCTGTAATCCCGACGCGTTATATGTATCTGAAACCTTTTTTGGGCCTGCAACACGTTGCAAGCGACCAATAAACAACGCATTAAAATAATTCAAAGACTTGGCCCAAATGATCAACCTGGTGCCATGCCCTGAGGGGATAAAGATCTGCCTTTGATCTTCTGCCAGAGGAAGTGAGTTCCACAGTGTAAGGTCCTTAGCCGAGGATGTTCTGCCCGCACAGTTGTCCAATGTTCTCACCTCCAGACTGACAGCTAAGCACATGATATCTGTCTTCTCGCCACCCAGGAACTAATGGCTCGGCTGAGTGATTTATCCAGGCACTTAAAGCAGCCCCCCGTGTAGATTGGGGAGAGAAAAAGAAACTTTGCCCAATAAGATAGCCATCTTTATTCCAGCAAAAGAGCATTCAGGACGTGCCACTAGCTCTTGGGCCCCCACCCCACCCCTCGCTATGTTATTTAGGGGATGCAATCTGAGATCAGAAGAGGGATTTGCGGAGCAATGTGCATAGTGAACAGCTTGCAGAAATGGCAACCGAGACAGAGTCCAACAAGCTCTAGCAAAACCTGCCGAGCTCCGCACAGGCGTTATTGTTTGCAGACAGGATACCCAACCAGGTACAGTTAAATCCCATACTGGACTTTCGTCCTGTGCCCCATGCAAGGAAGGCTGAATCTGATCTGCTAAAGGTATGAGGGCCAGCTGCTGGGAGTATCTCACGCATGTGGCAACTGGAATCAGGAATGCTGGCCGGGGTTCCTTAAATGCCACGAGAGGATAATCCCAGACTTCCTGCGTTACAGCGATGTCATTGTCATTGATTCGCATGCTTTTTATCATTGGCCTTGCAGTACATGTTGCTAAGGTTTTGCAATATATTATTTGCTTGGTGGGCTTCAGAAATCACCATTAACTAGAGGATGTGAAGAGCTTTGGACTTGCATTTCCCTAAGCAAAATTACTGGATAGGTGTTGATTGGATTCATTGTCATATTTAGGGTCAGAGAGGAATATCTGCCCAGGCCAGGTTGGCTGGTGACCTTCAGAGCGGTTTTTGGTGTGTGTAGATGAAGGGTTGGTTCACTTGTGTGGGTTGATGTGCTGCTGTAGCTTTACTGAAATGCTCTTTGCAGCTCACAACTTCACAAATGTCACAGTGTGCTCTGGATCAGGACAATCCACTGAGAAATGTCCTGCCTTTGAATGACGAGTTTTGATCCACTCTTACCTTTTGCTCCTAGGATTCTCCTCCATAATATCAACGTTCCCACCCCATAAGCAATTGCAGGCAGCAAAACGGTTCCATGTCGCTATGTCCAAGTTTGAATTTCACCAGTTTCTATTTAGAAATCGTGGACAGGGTCTTTTGCTATGGTTGCAGGTCGCAGTGCCCTTTCAATCGCAGATAACCGATAGTCATCTAATCCATCTGTTTTGAACGAAGCATGAACGAACAAGGGCAAGTCATTCCTAATGGAATAACTGAAATGGCAAAATAATGATGCGTTTTTATGAGGGGGCGAATCGCTCAAGGGGCCAGTGGGATGTTGGTTTTTCAGCTGTGACCCTGGGAAACCGGAGTTCTCTGGAAGATTTGGGGAGGGGGGGTGTTTTCAATGAAAAGGCCAGTGAGAGCATCCTATTGAAAAGTTTCTCACCAGTATTAGAGCTTCACCCGGGCAGGGAGCAGGTCTAGAAAAACATCGAATGTTTTCACTCTCAGATCATATATGGCAGTGATATAGTCCAATATGCCTCTGTGAAAACCGACCATCTCCCTTATCCCACATGCCAGTACGTAAACAGGGGTTCTACAGCAGACTGCTCAATCTGGAGAGGCTGGAAGTCTGAAAGTCTCTGCCGTAGGACGCCGAGTCAGATGATTCAAGGAAGAGGCCGGCAGGGAAAAGCTGAAAAAGAAACCTAATGATAGGCTAAATCGGGCCGATTAATTTTCACTCTCCACCGTCATCCTGCGGAAGCACACATAGATGTGTCAGGGGCTGACTGGGGCATAAGCCGAATAGCTGGACCAGGAGCCAGGGAGAAATTGGACCGGATGAGGAACAGGAAAACCCGAAGCAGGTGGGCAGAGAGAAGATAAAACCACCAGGTCTGGGTAGGATTCAGGGCAGGCATGAGCCCAGCCAAAGGGTCCCGCTGACCCCGCCAAAGAGATAAAACCCTAGAGATGCGAGGGTCCGGGCACAGAAATGCAGTTCAAAAGACCATCAAACGCAAGCTCTGGCCCAGACAGCTGCTAAGTTTTCCATGCCAGGAGGATCAGGCCAGTGAGACCAAGACCAAGCAAAGGAATACACCATGTGCGCAACTGTGTGCCAGCAGAACCACGGGCCATTCTGGGCAATACGCATATTGATTACCCTGACTCTGCTCCCAGTGCATGAAAGCCTAACGGCAAGAAGGGATTTTGCATGCACACCTCTCTGTGGGGTGGGAGGACTCTGTGGGTCTAGGAGGACACAGACCTCTTCCATGCAGAAGTGGGCCTGCAAAGCTACTCTCTAGATGAGACAAATGTTATATTTTGAAGCAAATATTGTCAAGCCTTCATTCAGGACAAAAAGTCAAAGTTCTTTTTCTTTTCCTCTTGTTTTAGTGTACGTTCTCCAAATACATTTCTTAAGCAATGGGAAAGTCTTTGGGGGGGGAGGGTTCTGTGGAAATAACAGAGGGAGCAATATACCCCAGGACACGGTGGGAGTATCATGCACAGATGAAATCTGCAGCATGCCACTGGGACTACGGGAAGGGCCTTTCAGAGTGGTGCTGTTTTCCTTTTATATATCTCTCTAGCACTAGAGGGCGGTGCTCACCCACAGCATATTATTCAACAATAATACGAAGTTTGAGGCAAATTCAGAAGCCAGTTCTTTCCAGAGGTTTTTAGGACTTGCAGAGAACAGGGTCAAGTGAAGGGATACGACACAAAAAGTGGTCCAGTGGCCTCCAGAGCTGGCTTACCAAAACTGCTAACCAAATCTTTAATGGCAACAATCTTGGGAGGAGGAGGATTTTTATGTCTGCTTTTCTCTACCTTAAGGAGTCTCAAAGCAGCTTATAAGCTCCTTCCCTTCCTATCCGCACAACAGGCACCCTGTGAGGTAGGTGAGGTTGAGTAAGTTGTGAGAGAACTGTGAATGGCCCAAGGTCACCCAACAGGCTTCAGGTGGAGAAGTGGGGAACAATGTTCCCTCTAAGCTCAGTTAGTGTGAACTACCTCACAGTTTTTTAGAGAAGAAGAAGAAGAAGAGATTGGATTTATACCCCACCCTCCACTCCCCAAAGGAATCTCAGAGCGGCTTACAAACTCCTTTTCCCTTCCCCTCCCCACAACAGACACCCTGTGAGGTAGGTGGGGCTGAGAGAGCTCTTTCCCAAGCTGTCCTTGAGGGAACAGCTGGTACAGAGCTATGGCTTGCCCAAGGTCATCCAGCCAGGTGCAAGTGGAGGAGTGGGGAATCAAACCCGGTTCTCCCAGACTAGAGTCCGCGCACTTAACCACTACACCAAACTGGCACCAAACTGGCCTCCGGCTCACACATTTTTTGCCTTAGCTCAGGAAGGATGGCTCCAGAGCAAACTAATTTACGCAGTAGCCAAATCGCTCGCTCACAACTTTAATGCCAGCAGCTTACAAAGTAGAGTTTTTGCTCACGAGACTCCACAGCTTAGAGGGAGCACTGGTGGGGAATCAAGCCTGGTTCTCCAGGGTAGAGTTTGCCACTCTTGATCCTAACCACACCGGCTCTCTATGTAGGTTAGGCAGCCTAAGAGCCACACTTTGACATCATCAAATTCTCAAATGCCGCTGAAGCTAGGGGAAAGGCTACTTAGGCTGCAGGAAGGGTTCAGACATCCCTTAGCAGAATGGTAACACGTAGGAACTTTACCTTTTTGTCACAGGCTGGAGAAATGAACATATGAAATGGATTTAAACTGACTCAAGCCAGTGGTTTACTCTGACTACCAGCTCTCCACAGTTTCAACACGGAATTGCACACTATCTACTACCTGACATGGTAGCTGGCAATACTGGGGACTGAACCTGGGACCTTTTTGGGTGCCAAGCAGATGCTTTACTACTGAGCCCACCCCCTGTGAGATCCAGTCCCCAAGATACAGGTAGCATCACATCAGCTTATGTATCCACATTTTTATCCTGCCCACGCTACAATGAGTTCGGGGTGGCATACATACACGTCTCCCTACAACAGGTTTTTGAGGTCCCCTATGCCAATGGGCCCCAGCTTTCCCCATGAACTTTATGGCTTAGTGCAGGATTTGAGTCCAGGGCACTCCACTTCCTAATCCATCACTCTAAGCACTGGACCAGTAAATACAGATGGTAAGTAGGTTCCAACATCAGTAACAAAATCAGTGCTCATCAGTAACTTACACAGCATGATGAAGTCACAGAATACATTTTGAGACCAGTGGCACCTTTAAGACTAACAAAGGTCTATTCAAGGTATGAGCTTTCATGTACGCACACACTTCTTCAGATACGTTGAAATGGAAGCTAACAGTTCAAATATATAGGCAGATGCCTCTGCATGGGTGAACATTGAATTAGCATACAACTTAATGAAGATGTTTTGACATATACTGTATCTGTGCCTGGTTTGCTAGTTGTACGGTTGCAGATAGGAAAGCACTCCAGAGAGTCATCACCACAGCCCAGAAGATAATTGGCTGTCCTCTCCCACTTCTGGCGGAACTGTACAGTTCTCGATGTCTGAAAAAAGTGAAGTACATCCTACAGGATTTATCACATCCTGCATATTCCTTGTTTGAACTGCTGCCTTCGGGCAGAAGATATAGGACAATCAAAACAAGGACAAATAGACTAAAAAACAGTTTTTACTCGAGAGCTATTATTGCCCTGAATGCTGCATGAGACCAAAATCTGGGGGAAACAGTGGTTTGGTTGCTATGTAAATCACAAGGGAGAAGCAGTCGTGAATGTCTGTGTGAGTGCGCATGATTATATGTTGCGAATCACTGAATGATGGCACTTTTTAATTTCATTGTACTATGTACAATGACAATAAAGTATAAAGTAAAGTAAACAGCAATGACAAGCTAAGTTCATGCAGTCACCGTTTGTTTGGATTTAATTGGGGGGGGGGAAACAGTGAGGCAATAAATATTTCAAAATGGGAGAAAGATGTGTAAAAGTATCCTCCTTAGTTGTCAAGGGTAATAAACTGATTCTGTTGTTACACACCATTTGTTGCCCGTCAAACACCAAGAATACAGAGCTTCACTTGCCCCAGACCAAGAGTTCCTATCTATACCTTATGGCTAATAGCCACCAATGGACCTCTGCTCCGTACGTTTATCCAGTTCTCTCTTGAAGCCGTCCATGCTTGTAGCTGCCGCCACCTCCTGTGGCAGTGAACTCTATAGTCATAGATCGCAACATTCGTAAGCACCATCAAATTGCAATCAGCTTATGGTGACTGCAGCAAGGGGCTTCCAAAGCAAGTAAGAAGCAGAGGTGGCTTGCCATTGCCTTCCTATTGCCTTCCTCTACATGGCCTTCCTTGCTGGCCTCCCGTCCAAGTACCAACCCTACTTAGCTTTCAAGATCTGACAAGATGGGGCTAAACAGGCTGCGTTCCCTCCCTTCCACGAACTGTAACAGTAGCACCTAATCACCAGGTACAGTTGAAACACACGGATTAGATTCACACAACTCTGAAAAGAGGCGGGTGGGGATAGAAACTTGGATGCACAGCGGCATACTAGCCATGTTCATTGGATATAAGTCCCCTGGAATTCAGTGCCACCTGCTTCGAAGTGTGCCTCAAGATTTCAACCTTAGTTTAACCCAAGGAAATGTTATACCCCCCTTGAGCCAACAAGTACATTGTTCACCCGAGGAAAAGGAACACCCAGGACACCAAGTAATCCTGAATACGAGCATTGGCACCTAACTCAAGTACTACTGAGTGGACATTTCTGGGATTAAGACCTTGTTTGCAGGTGTATCTGTAAGGAATGGTGCTCTCTCTCTCTCTCTCTCTCTCTCTCTCTCTCTCTCTCTCTCTCTGTGCAAAGGACTTGTGCTTCTTCTCAGCCAAGAAAAAAAAGTGGGACAGGGTAGATTTATTTCAGGAGTCTCGGGGACTTCCACGTAGCTGTTTTTCGGTGATCAAAGTTACAAGATGGTTTTCATAGTAAGACATATTTTGGATGCTTTTTGTGAGATTGGGTGACTAAAAAGATGGCTTCGGGCCCAACTATACTTAGGCTGTGCTTCTCATGTCTCTTGAACAGGTTGTTATTTTTTTAAATGGGTGCAACTCCGCTGAAATCAGAAGCCCATCCTACAAATGAGTGATGGGGGGGGGGGGTTTGGGGGGGGAGTATATTTTGCTAACCTATGAATTCTGGGGGGGAAACCCTCCCCCTTACTAGCTGAACTGTTCTGGTTCCAGCCATTTGCTTCAGAACTCTAGTTTTTGTTTGGTGTAGTGGTTAAGTGTGCGGACTCTAATCTGGGAGAACTGGGTTTGATTCCTCACTCCTCCACTTGTAGCTGCTGGGTGACCTTGGGCAAGCCATAGCTCTGTCAGAGCTGTTCTTGAAAAAGAGCAGTTTCTGTCAGAGCTCTCTCTGCCTCACCCACCTCACAGGGTGTCTGTTGTGGGGAGGGGGAGGGAGAGGAGTTTGTAAGCCACTCTGAGATGCCGAGTGAAGGGCAGGGTATAAATCCAATCTCTTCTTCTTCTCTTGTTTCAAATAATATCTTCAGTCTTTGGAGCAGCCTGGAAAAGCTGAGCCACTGGGATGTCAGCCTAGTGAAACGGTGCAAAGTTTGCACATGGCCAGAAACAGCAGCTCTTGTCAAAAGGCTGAAGGCTCCAGTGGTTTCTTCTGAAGCCAGATTTGCAATAATTATTGTGTGGGGTTGTTTAGAAGCCTTTTCTTAATCCACCGTTGTCTAATTTCTCCCTGAAACCCAACAATCTGTTTCTTTCCCTCTTTTTAGAAATTTGAAGTCAGTTCCTAATCAATTCTGTTTTGACCAAAGAGAAAGTCAAAGAGAAGAGCGACAGGAAGGGAGTTTCTGCAAAATTTCAGAAATGTCACTCTCTAGATGTTCTAGTGGTGCCAGCTGGGGTCTGGGGATCCCCCAGAATTACAGCTCATCTCCAGACTCCCCTAAAGTTCCCCTAAAGAAAATGGATGCTTTGGAGGGTGGACTCTGTGGCATTGTACCCCACTGATTGCCCTGTCCTCCCCAGGGTCCATCCCCAAACCTCCAGGAATTTCTCAGCCTGGATCTGGAAACCCAACCCCCATCCTCTGCCAGCAGCCAGGGGGGACCTGGAAACCTTAGGATGCTCAGAGGCTGGCAATATCTTCCCAAACCTTTCCTGCCTTCCTTCTATGACACCACTCCTGTGGTGTGGAACATAAAGCAACTGTAAAGTCTGAAGTTACAAAAGGGTGTAACGATTCCTCTTCAAAGGGAATCTCCTCTTTTAAAAGAGAAAAGAGAATAAGCAGGTTCAATGGCTATATCTAAAAAGTGAATTTCGGGAAAAAGAAATCCCCCCCCCCCCCCATAACAATGCTATTATTTTGAGAAATGGGTTGTTTTAAGGGAAGAAATTACTTAGCAGGCTGTGCTTAATTCGGTTTAGGAAATTTCAGTCTGCCTTCTTTGTATTCCTTGAACAGACCATTCTGTCTTTTTGCTCCCCTTTAATTCAGCGAACGAAAACGTAGGTGAGCACCTGCTTTTAGAGTCGCCAACAGGCCTGGAGAAAAATGACCCATCCTTTTAATAAAGGCCTAACACGTAGAAGGGGATAGTTGAAACCTTTCACGGCATGGAGGTAAATAACATCATGCGGTAAGTAACAACCCAGGAAGCTTCTGTTAAAGGGACAGGGCCTTTTTCCTCCAGGCAGTGGCACCACAAACCACACTTTGACATAAGAACGCTGTAGGAAGTTCAGCCTGTTCCAACAACTCACTTTAAATGTATGCCATCCTGTAGGGAGGCATGAATGAACTGAGCTTGACACCTGTACGACCTCACAGAGGTTTCAGGTAAGAGTATACCTATGAATTCAGATGAATGGGGTTAGGGGGTTATAAAAAGAGGCTCCCTAACCCTATCGCTCTCAGTGGGCAGCAGCCGTAAAAAGGAATGGAACCATGTAGGTTTGCAGGATCTCGTGCTATAGCAGGAGACCTCCCGCTGCTAGCCGCCGACTCCCACCAATGCTCGGTAGGCCAGTGGGAATAAAAATAATTTTAGAACTGCTGTCACTGCAGCGTTGTGATGCCATTTCCAGGCCAAGCCCCAGTAAAGCCATAGGTTTTTGCACTGAATGCTGGAGCAGCGTTATCATCAGTTCTGGCTTCGATCTGGGAATGATGTCATCATGATGGAGCTCCCCACATGTTCCCATTTCCTTCAGGCTGGTAAGCCTAGAGCCACAGGAACACACAGGTTTCAGCCAGGAGTTCAGTGGGGTAGGACTTTATAGATCTCTCTCCTCCTTGGAACCACGACTCACCCGCATTTGGGAAAGTCCTATTACTAGGCCAAGCCAACTTACTACTACTATTACTAGTAAGTAAGTAGTACTTACTGCTATCACTACAATATAGATTCAGGTGGGTACAGGGGCGTCAAGTTTTAAAATCCTGGGGGGGGGGGCGGGGGCTTGTGCGCGCGCACACTGGGACCATGTCCCCCCCGCTGCTGCCTCCCCCCCGGGCCTGGACACGCCTGCTTCCGTCCCTCCCTCCATCCATCCAGGGGCCAGCTGAGCATTTGCTTAGCTGGCCCCTGGACAGATGGAGGGAGGGAGGAATGGAGGCAGCCAGGTCGGGGGGGAGGGAAGAGAGAGAGAGGCGGCGGCCCTAGGAAGGGCCCAGGATGCGTGGCGGCGGGCAGTCTGTTTTCCTTGGGGGATTCACTCCCCCCCGGGAAATTTCGGGGGTGGCTCGAGCCATTGAGCCCCCCCATAGTTGATGCCTATGGGTGGGTAGCCATGTTGGTCTGAAGCAACAGAACAAAGTTTGAGTCCAGTGGCACCTTTAAGACCCAACTTTGTTCTACTACTAGAATAGTTGTTGTCGTCATTGATTAAATTTATACTTTCTTTCTTTCTTTCTTTCTTTTTCTTTCTTATTATTTATTCAATTTGATTTATACCCCACCCTCCCCGCAAGCAGGCTCAGGGTGGCTTACATTGATTAATACATAGAATTCCATTGTGGAATTCAAAGTAGCATACCTAGGGCCTATTCTGCATCTAGCATTCACTCCGCTGTTTTACTAAACCCACCCTGGAACAGAAATTCTTCTCTACATTGCATGCCACTTTCACTTTCTTTGACTGCTGGATTTTGATCTCTTGGTTTTATGGTACTGTCTGGTTTTATGGAACTGTCTGCATAGATTCATGGCTGTTTTATAGCTGTTCAGGGGTGACTCTGCAGTCATAACAGCTAGAAGCCAGTTCAGCTGCCATTGATGGTCCAGTCAGATGCCATGTGCGGGTCCCCAATTTACACCCCCTGGAATTTAGCCCAATCTGTGAGGAGGATGAATATTCTGGAATATTCCTTGCTGGTATAATGTGGGGGTAACACTATACTCAGTGTATAAACCCAGCTTAAGCTAGGCTTCCTAGAAGAATGAGTCAACACTTGAAGTGACCTTGCCAAAATATCAGGGGCACTAAGAGGTAGATGTTGACATGGTAGTAGGTTCAGCCTCTCTGCATTAAGGTCTCGGTCATTACATACATTCTTGAGAATAATCCTACTGGAACTTTGAGTATAGGATTTAGCTGTAATAGGGGTGAGGTCAGATGGCTAGCAGACCTTGGCAATCTTCCTAGGTCCATGTGAGACTGACTTAAGACCCGCCCTCTGCTTTTCCCCCCAGAATACATATAAATTATTCTATGCCCTGTTTGCCTTCCAGGGCAACTGTTTGGCAGCTGTGTGAAACAGGATGCTGAACTAGATGGACCCCTCATCTGATCCAGCAGGGCTCTTCTTATGTTCTTATTCCTTAGGAACAGCTAGGGTGGAAAATGCCATCATGTCATGGCTGACTTATGGTGACCCAGGGCTGCCAGATCAGGAGTGGGAAATACTTAGAGACTTTGGGGTGGAGCCTGAGGAGGGTGGGGTTTGGGGAGGGGTGAAAGTTCAGAGAGCACAGACTCTAATCTAGGAGAACCGGGTCTGATTCCCCCCTCACAAGAACACAAGAGAAGGCAATGTTGGATCAGGCCAGTGGCCCATCCAGTCCAACACTCTGTCACACAGTGGCCAAAAACACCAAGTGCCATCAGGAGGTCCACCAGTGGGGCCAGGACACTAGAAGCCCTCCCACTGCCCCCCCCCAAGCACCAAGAATACAGAGCATTACTTGCCCCAGACTGAGAGTTCCCATCTACGCTTTGTGGCTAATAGCCACTGATGGACCTCTGCTCCATATGTTTATCTAATTCCCACTTGAAGCTGTCCATGCCTGTAGCTGCCACCACCTCCTGAGGCAGTGAATTCCACGTGTTAATCACTCTTTGGGTAAAGAAGTACTTCCTTTTATCTGTTCTAACCCAACGGATCAGCAATTTCACCGAGTGCCTACAAATCCTTATATTGTGAGAAAGGGAGAAAAGGACTTCTCTACCTGCTCTATCCCATGCATAATCTTATAAACCTTGATCATGTCACCCCTCAGCCGTCGTTTCTCCAAGCTAAAGAGCCCCAAGTGCTTCAACCTTTCTTCATAGGGAAAGTGTTCCAACCCTTTTATCATTCTAGTTGCTCTTTCTGCACTTTTTCCAATGCTATAATACCTTTTATGAGGTCTGGCAACCAGAACTGTACACAGTACTCCAAATGAGGTTGCACCATTGATTTATACAGGGGCATTATGATACTGGCTGATTTGTTCTCAATTCCCTTCCTAATAACCCCCAGCATAGCATTGGCCTTTTTCATTGCAGTCGCACACTGTCTCAACATTTTCATTGAGTTATCCACTACAACTCCAAGATCTCTCTCTTGGTCAGTCTCCATCAGTTCGGACCCCATCAATGTGCATTTATAGTTAGGATTTTTGGCCTCAATGTGCATCACTTTGCACTTGGCCACATTGAAACCCATTGCCACGCTGATGCCCACTCGCCCATCCTTGACAGATCCCTTTGGAGTGCCTCACAATCCTCCCTGGTTGTCACCACCCTGAACAACTTCATGTCATCTGCAAATTTAGCCACTTCACTGCTTACTCCCAACTCCAAATCATAAATAAACAAGTTAAAAAGCATCGGACCGAGGACTGATTCCTGCAGTACCCCACTACATACCTCTCTTCACTGAGAAAATTGCCCATTTATACTCACTGTTTCCTTTTAATTAGCCAGTTTTTGATTCACAAAAGGACTTGTCTTGTTATTCCAGAACTATTGAGCTTACTTAGGAGCCTTTGATGAGGAACTTTATCAGAGGCTTTCTGGAAGGCAAGGTAAACAACATCTATTGGGTCCCCCTTGTCCACATGTTTGTTTACTCCCTCAAAGAACACTAACAGGTTAGTGAAACAAGATCTTCCTTTACAGAACCCATGCTGCATCTTCCTCAATAGATTTTGTTCATCATGTGCCTACTAATTTTTTCCTTAATAACAGTTTCCACCAACTTACCTGGTATCGATGTCAGACTGACTGTTCTGTAATTTCCCAGATCTCTTCTGGAACCCTTCTAAAAGATGCACTCCTTTACATGCGGCTGTATGTGTGACCTTGGGTCAGTCATAAGTTCTTTCAAAGCTGTTCTCTCAAGGGCTGTTCTCAAGAGAGCTCTCTCAGCCCCACCTACCTCAAAGGGTGTCTGTTGTGGGGAGGGGAAGGGGAAGGGAAAGGGATTGTAAACTGCTCTGAGACTTCTTTGGGTAGTGAAGGGCGGGGTATAAATCCAAACTCTTCTTCTCGTCAGTGGGGCTTATTGCCATAGAGCCTAACTTCCAAAGTGGCCATTTTCTTCAGGTGAACTGATCTCTGTCATCTGGAGATTAGTTGTAATCTCAGGAAATCTCCAGGCACCACCTGATGGTTGGCAATGCTATGGTGACCCCATGGGGTTTTCAAGGCAAGAAATGTTCAGAGGTGGTTTACCAATGCCTGCCTCTATGTCATGCCCCTGGTATTCCTTAGGGGTGTCCCATCCAAATACGATTCAGGGCTGACCCTGCTTAACTTCTGAGGTCTGACGAGATTGTGCTAGCCTGGGCAAGTTAGGATCACCTATACCTCTGGCTAGAATTAGAGCTGCTAGTTGCCCCTTTGGGAGAAACATAGATTGCCAGAAGGGCAAATTACAGCTCTGAGGAAAGGATAGTTTAAGTCAGGCAGCTAATGTGAGGGAAGGGGCTGACCCCTTCCTGCACACCATAATTTCAGTCCAAATCCCATCTCATGGGAGGCTGCTAAAACAGAACAAGCAACCCACACTGGAGATCTGTGCAAGGACCACCCAGTATCTCCAGACCATGGACCATCCAGTATCCCCAAACCAAAGTCCAGTGGCACCTTAAAGACTAAGGATAATATAAACATTTGTGACAGAGTGAAATAAATGTGGTTCATCTTCTTCAAGGTGCCAGTGGACTTTTATTTTGTTACAACAGACGGACATGGCTACCCCTTCACAGTATCCTGTCTCACCTGACCCTCACTGAGGTGATAAACAGGTGCCTTGATTGTACCTCAGAGAATGTAGGTGGAACTATGTTGGGTTGTATTGTCTCTCATGAAAAAGAATTACAGCACATAAAAAACATCCCCTAAAATGTCAAGGGACAGAGTTTGGCTCACAACCTTCTCTCTTGTCTATATGTTTTGTACAGACGGTCCATTCTATCGGATCAGTACTTTCGTGCTGTCTGAACTGGTACAGACCACGTACAGGTTTTAGTAGCTCGGTGAGAATTGTTAGGCTGCAGTTAGTGGTCAGCAGAAACATGAAAGAGCAGGGCATGCTCAACTTAGCTGCATATCAGCACCCAAACTAATGCAGAACTGAACCACTAGATTTTTTTCCCTTTGGGAAAACGGGTTTATTTATTTATTTGTTTGTTCCATTTATATCCCGCCTAGCCAGGGGGACCGGCTCAAGGCGGCTAACAAATTCCAGCACCTTATAGGTTTACAATATAAAAACATTAAAATACAAATACAAAATACATAATAAAATTCCCATAAAATTTCCGAAGATGGCGACATCCGAGTTTCCCGGTTAGCGAAGGTGGCGGGGGTACTTCCCCCAGGACCAGGGCGATGTTAAAAACAGTTCTCCATCCGATTGCGGCTCCTATTTGAAAGCCTGGCGGAAGAGCTCCGTCTTACAGGCCCTGCGGAATTGCAATAAGTCCCGCAGGGCCCTGATGTCATCCGGGAGCTCATTCCACCAGTAAGGAGCCGCCACCGAGAAAGCCCTGGCCCTGGTGCAAGTCAAACGGGCTTCTTTTGGACTGGGGCAAGTCAGGCGATTCTGTATGCCTGACCTCAGTAACCTCTGGGGCTGATATGGGGAAAGGCGGTCCCTCAAGTAGAAAACGGGTTGAGCATCTACAAAGGGGGTATCCTGTCCCTGAGGATCATTCGTTCATTATTTAAAATATTTACAAGCTTGCCTTCCTCCTGCCCAAATCAGGAGCCGAGGAGGGTAATAAAATGCAAGGAATGCATTTAGAATCCCCCCAAATTAAAAACATTACAACAAAATAAATAAAACTCATTTGGCAGCATTTAAACTGGCACTTTAGAAACAACCTCTGCACATATTTCCAGTGGCCCAGAGGTCCTTTGGTCCAGTGGCCCAGAGGTCCCTTATAAGCAAGAAAAAAGTCATTTTAGTAAAACTCATAGGAGCACACTGATTCTTAGGCAGCTGTGTATACTCTTGCTATGAAAGTGTTAATAATAATAATAATAATAATTCATAATAAATATCTGATCGTAAATATTAGGATATAAATCAAATGGAAAGCTAACCCTGAAACTATACAAAGCGCTCCCTGTTTTTAAGTCACTCCAAATTTATGGCCTTAATTTGCAACTGGATTTTTTCTTTTTTTGGTGGCTCGAAAGTTATAGTTGCAAGTGGCTGTGACTGCAATTTCACCTGCTTATTACTCTGTGTTGTAAATTTACGGTTTCAGATTTGATACACTCATCGCCTTGTGGATCCTGATTGGGTGGAAAGGCAGCATGAAAATGTCTGAAATAAGTAAAATAAATAAATATGCTGCTTTGGGCTGTAATTTGGAGAAAGGCTGCTGAAGGGGTTTAAGAATGAATTAAAAGCATTTTAATAAAACTACTGAGTTTTAAAAAAATCAGTCACCAAGCTGACAATACTTTACTGGTTCAATGGGGGGGACAGTATTGTGTGGAATCAAGGAGGAAAACATGGTTAAACTGGTCTCAGATAGATGTTAAAAAAGAGAAATCAATCAAGATTTAGTGCAAATAAAGGATGGGAAAATAGAATAGATAATCCCTGCCTTCTTCAGCAATCTGGATGTCAATCAGCATGGCCAATTTTTTAAGTCACAAGTGGTAACTGGGTTACTGGAGGAGGTGGGAAAGTTACCTTTTAGATAGCCCACTCACTTGAACATTGAGTTGCAATGCCAACTCTGAGATGAGAAATTTCCAGAGATTTGGGAATGGAACTTGGGGAGGAGAGGGTTCGGGGAAGGATCTTAGTCTATCCCCCAAAGCAGCCAGTCTGTAGACTGGAGATCAGTTGTAATTCTGGGAGCTATCCAGGCTCCACCTGGAGGTTGGCAACCCGCAGCCTCATAGAGGATCAGTTACAGAATATGGCAGACCTGAGCCCTATGACAGATGTCTGCCAGTTACAACTACAGTTCTCTAAAATGTGGGAAACAATTGGTAATTCCATAGCATGGATTTATGACAAACAAGTTAATAGAATTATTTCTACAATCGCTTTACCCATTTGGCGCTTTGACACTAAGCGTATTTACATGGCCGAAAATCCCACTGATTTCAGCTGAAAGTGTCTTAATGCTGTTTGCTATCGCAGCAACACCCGATAAGAAAGTACATTCCACCAAATACCATCCAAAGCACATATTATAAAAAATACTGGAGAGGCCAATTTATTTTCTCTAGGAACTTGTACTTATATGCAGAGATGAAAGTGTGTGTGTGTATGTGTTAACAGAGCAGAGTAGAAGCAAAATAGCATGGTGCTGTTCTCCTTATTGACTTCGGGCAGTCTTTATACTTTTAAATGCCAATTAACAGGTGTCTAGAATGCTGGTTCTTACCAGGAGACCCATGTCTGCATAACAGGCCAACTATTTGGACGATCCCAACCCCCTAGCATAAATATCGTGGCGTTTGAGCCCCCCTGGGGCCTGTGGAGTTTACAAGTATGCTGTCAAGATCCTTTTCGTTGATAGAACCCTTGAAGTCCTGCCAAGGAGAGCATGGATTCCAGTGCTTTTATGTGCTTCCCAAACAGCAGCCCCCCCACCCCTGCCCTGCTCCGGGAGCCAACCCACTTCCAACAAGCGGGTGTGAATCTCAAACGTCGAGCTGACATTCCATTCAGGAGTGCGACAGCGCATGCCTGCCGGGTGATGCCAAAACAGCAGGTGATGCTCAGCCCGGAGTGGCGAGGGGGAGAAAAGTAGCTGAGTGGCTTCTTGTTACATGTCCTCAGAACTCTACAGGATGGAATTAGGGACAGAGGAACAGTTATAAAATGAGGTTACAAAATCCGGATGTCCAGATCAAATTGAGATGGTTGTAAGGGATAGCATTATAGGCATAGACTATGATAACATAGCTTGCAGCGGCGGGACCGTATCCCCTTGCATCTGACTTTAGCTGATCCCAGGATGAATCACATTGCAATCGAGTGATCCAAAACACTCTCCCCGATGGTCTCGAGGGGGGGGGGGCTGGGTGAAAAAGAAGCAGCCCATGTGTCAGAATGGTGACACAAGGGCAGATGGGTACAGAGGACAGAATTTGGAAAGGGATGATCAAAGCACTTCCCTGCACAACAAAAAAGAAATCCTTTGCTAATCCTGAAGATTTCCTTCTGACACGCAATCCTTTTTTCTACCTCACATAGGAGCGAATAAGGCACTTGCAAGTAAATTCTGAAAACTCAGCTCTGAATTCACTTGTTGAACCCTCACTTTCTCAGCTAAAGTGAGAACACCTGGATCAGTGGTGATCCTCCTAATTTGGTTGTATAGAAGTATGGGCCTGGATGTCAGAATAACTTCATGTTCAAGGGAGATTTGGACTTGCTTATTTTTTAATCACCAGCCCTGCACAGGGCATGAAGTCTTTTGAAATTAGGGTTGCCAGACTGCAGACTGCAACCTCCTGGAGCAATTGAGAGAGGGGTCTAGCACATCTATGTGACTTCTGGTTTAAACTGGAAGTGTCATGAGGGACGCTCTAGCATTTTGCAAAAACTCTATGGTTTTGCCATAGTTTTTTTGAATGCTAGAGTGTCCAATTTCACTTCCCATTTAAACTAGAAGTGACTGTTGGAGGAGTACAAACATGACTTAGGCACGCTGATGTGACACTGGCACACCAGGCCCTTCCTCTCCCCTGTGCCAAAGCACCAGTGGGCATCACATGGAACTGGGGAGGCCTCCAAGAGCAGCTTCAAAAACATTTTGCAACGTGTTTTGAAGGTCTAGTAAACTGAGGGAAACAGTGAGAAAATTATCTATGTCCTCAGGTTCTGAATGCATCAAAAATATGTCTTTGGATAGGCTGTCCTGAGCCACATTGGATGATAGGAAGAGGAGGAAGGAGAGGAAGAGGAGGAGGAGGAGACTGGATTTATACCCACTTCATTCAGAGTGGTTTACAATTTCCTTCCTTTCCTCTCCCCACAACAGACACCCTGTGAGGTAGGTGGGGCTGAGAGAGCTCTGAGAAAACTGCTCTTGAGAGAACTGTGACTGACCTGAAGTCGCCCAACTGGCTGCATGTGAAGAAGTGGAGAATCAAACCCAGTTCTCCAGATTTGAGTCCGCTGCTCTTAACCGCTACATCAAACTGGAAATGTTGGGTACAACTATTTGAACAAATAAAATATAATTCCAAGCAATGTTATTGGAACAATTAAGAATAAGCATATTTCAGAATATATTAAACTACTGTACTGCACTGTTGATTTTTATTACTTTCACTTGTAACGGTAATTAGTTTTTTATAAACAGAAATTAAGTTTTAAAACAAATTATTCTACGGCTGTCACACATCCCTAGCATGCTTTTCATCAAACCAATGGAGTCGCAGTGCAAAAGAATTTTGGTCTGTCATGTACACTGCTGCTCTGAAGATGGAAAAATTGCTCTTAATCCAGTATAGCTACATGTACTGGAAAGGCTTGAAAATGAAAGAATCTTGGTTAGATGACTGGTAAACGTATTTGCATTTTTAAATTCCCATGTATTCATGCATTCCCAATACAAGTAATTTATCCAGTTACATGTATATACATCACTGTTCCCTCTAAGCCGAGTAAGTGTGAGCTAGTTCATGGTTTTTTAGCCTCCGGCTCACACATTTTTGTCATAGCTCAGGAAGGATGGCTCCAGAGCCAACTAATTTATGCAGTAGCTAAATCGCTCTCTTACAACTTTAATGCCAGTAACTCACAAAGTAGAATTTTTGCCCACAAGACTTTAAAGCTTAGAGGGAGCATTGATATACATGTGTACAATTTAGAACGCAGCCCACCATTCTTGTGTTCTCTGCTCCTGCTAGGCCCTGGACATCTCCTTACCATCTTCTATGCCCAGGCAGATAGTCACAACAGAAAGCCCTACAGGGCCGCCATAAATGGAAGGCGGGTTCTGTAATCATTTTGCTTAGTGGATCGTGTTCAGCTTAATGAACTACAGGTTGCATAGTACTGGTACAGAATGACCTTGGTCAACAGCAACCATAGAGACTGGACGGGCACAGGACATGCCTTGAAAACAAGCCAGGGTTTACCAATCGCCCTAAACTGTTCTGCCATGAAAGCTCCAGATAAAAGAAACAGCAAATCGAGTTTTCCTTTCCTTGATCTGCAGGGATGGTACTGGCATCAGATTTGATATTATTTCAGAAAAAAAACTTATGAATTTGGGCAAATATGTTTTTGACATGCTTCTAAGTTAAAATATATATCTCATGGTTGAAGAACAACTTGGTTATAATAGTTTGTATTTTAAATCATTAAAAACATGCACGCTAATCTAAATACGCAGTTCTCGGGATCCATCTTCCTTCAGGGTCTCCTTCGCTATAGGAAGCAGACGGGAAATTTCAAATGAATCTACCTGGCAATGTGTCCAGCGTGATGATGTCACTTCTGGGTGACGTCACTGTGGTGTGCACGTGCTTCGCGTGCGCACCGGACTACCAGAGAAAGAACAGGACTCCCTCGCTTTTTTACAAGTAAGACTTGGCATCCCTAGGGGAAAGGCTGACTTACAAAATCCGTCAGTAGACAGACAGTGTGGCATGGTGGTTAAAGTGGTGGACCAGGATCTGGAAGGCCAGGTTTGAATCCCACTTGTGCCATGGGAAGTTGCTGGGTAACCTGGAGCCACTCACCCTCTCAGCCCAGCCTACCTCACAAGGTTATGGCAGAGGAGGGGAGAACAATGTTGTAAGCTGCTTTAGGTCCCCACTGGGAAGAAAAGAGGAGTATAAATATCCAAACAAATGAAAATACATAAAAGATGGGTTTCTAAAGCAGATCAAGATCAAAAATCTTAGGATCAAAAACATGGGTCTGTGGATGAAGTTTTTGTTTAATATGGATGACTCTTCTACGTTTCCAACAGCCTTTGGCTATAGCAGTAAAACTGTGTGTGGGTCTTATGGTTTATCCTGTCAGACCATGAATGTATAAGCCAGTCTTATTCTAGCCATTACATGACAGTACACAGGCAGAGGTAAAGAGCTGTTATGGAAGGACAGACATACCTTTTGTTATAAAAAAATCAGAGGAGATACATATATATATACTCCAGTACTGAAGAAGGGAAGTGAACAATTGGCCAACAATTAAAGCCAAAAAAAGAAAGGAAAAGGTCATGAAATGGATGGGTTTTATAGGTTTGCTGGACATTCTTTGCATTGGACTGGTACAGAAGGTGAGCATTCAGTCTCTGGGGTGGGGGGGGGGACATCACGTGGCAGCCAACTTATGACAACCCCAGAGGGTTTTCAAGGTAAGAGACGTTCAGAGGTGATTTGCTGTTGCCTTCCTTTGCATAGATACCCTGGACTTCCTTAGTGGTCTCCCATCCAAATACTGACCAGCCATGTTCCCTCTAAGCTCTTGGAGTCCCATGAGCAAAAATTCTACTTTGCAAGCTATGAGCCATTTGGCTGCTGCCAATTAGTTTGCTCTGGAGCCATCCTTCCTGAGCTAAGACAAAGATGTGTGAGCTGGCTCACCCTAATTCAGCTTAGAGGGAACACTGCTGACCAGTGCTGACCCTGCTTAATGTCTAAAATCTGATGAGATTGGGCTACCTGGGCTATCCAGGTCAGGATGTTTAGCCTCTAAAGCAGCATAATGAAAGAAAGCTTTAAAAATAACTTTAAAAAGGAAAAAATACAGTGGTAGTTATACTGTTATAGAACTTCCATATACATAGACTAGGATTGCCAGCCCCCAGTTGAAAAATACCTGGAGATTTTGGGGTGGAGCCAGAGAAAGGAGGGGTTTGGGAAGGGGGAGGATCTTCAATGGGGTATAATGCCATAAGAGTCCACCTTCTAAAGCAGCCATTTTCTCCAGCTGCTGGTTAAAGACTGCCAGTGAGGGGGAGCTCACCACCTCCCTAGGTAGATGATTCCACTATTGAACCATTCTTACTGTAAAAAAGTTTTTCCTAATATCCAGCCAGAACCTTCCTGCCCTTAATTTAAACCCATTATTACGAGTCCTATCCTCTGCTGCCAACAGGAACAGCTCCCTGCCCTCCTCTAAGGGACAGCCCTTCAGATACTTCAAGAGAGCAATCATGTCCCCCCTCAACCACCTCTTCTCCAGACTGAACATTCCCAAGTCCCTCAGCCTTTCCTCACAGGGCTGGGTCTCCAGGCCCCTGATCATCCTCATCGCTCTCCCCTGCGCCCGCTCCATTCTGTCCACATCCTTTTTGAAGTGAGGCCTCCAGAACTGCACACAATACTCCAGGGGCAGCCTGACCAATGCAGTGTATAGCGGGACTATGACTAGATGGACATTTAGCTTGATCTATCAGAACATTTGTCTGAAGGCCTGTGGATTAGTGGTAAAGCACTTGTTTTGCATGCAGAAGCTCCTAAGTTTGATCATTGGCAGCTCACAAGAACATAAGAAAAACCCTGCTGGACCAGACCAGTGGTCCATCTAGTCCACCGTCCTATCTCACACAGTGGCCAACCAATTCCTCTGGACAGCCAAGAGGGCATAGAGGCCAAGACCCCCTGATATGGCCTCCTGGCTCTAGGATTCAGAGGATTAGTACCTCTGAATCTGGAGGTTCCCCTTGCTTTAATACCCAGCTAGAGGAATGAAGATAACATACATGTCACTTACCTATTAGTGCCCTGACCTGGATATCCCAGGCTAGCCTGTTCTTGTCAGACCTCAGAATCTAAGCAGGGTCAGCACTGGTTATTACTTGGGTGGCAGAACACCAGGGAAGTCCAGGGTTGCTACACAGAAGCAGGAAGCAGTGAGCTACTTCTGTTCATCTCTTGCCTGGAAAACCCTACAGGGTTGCCATAAGTTGGCTCAAACTTGATGGCAGTTTCCACCACCACCGATTACTGCAAACCACAGTACAATGACAGTGGAAATTGCAGCTCCATCTGGGGTAGAACTGAATTTCCCCATAAGCCAAATTGACTTGGAAAATGTCACATCTCTGCCATGGTTACCTTCAGGAAAGATGCTCAACAACTGAATTACAATGGTATATGTTATGTATTGACCATGCGGTCGCCATATGCTCCAGTAATGGCGACTGCCATGTGGCCAGAGCACATGGCCAAGAAACTACCTGAGCTTCAGCCAGGTAGAACAAAGGTCAGGTGGATTCTAACCGGCCACCAATCATGTACCTAGGTTTCTCCCAGGGAACCTATGAGATGTAAATAGACGGCCAGTTGGGCGAGGTCAGGGGATTATCCCTGACCAGCATAAAAGGAGGGCTCAGAGCCCTGGGTTGTATGCTTCATCCGGACCAGCAATAAAGATCTAGATGTTTCACTGTTCCATGGACTCCCAACTCCAATACTTGTCAGTATATTTCTTGCATTTAAAAAAAAAGATTATGTGGAAAGATCCTTATTTACTGACCTTCAGGAACAGTGTTAATTGGATTCAAATGAGGCCTCCTTTGAGCCAGTTGTCTTGAATTAAGCAACAGATCTTAAATGTCAATGGCCTGTACAGAGTACAAAACAAATCCTGCTCTCTAACAAGTGGCTGTGGAGCAGCTCTTGGATTCCTGGATACAAGTGGTGATGAAGAAAAAGTGCTTATAACTTTGAAAAGAGAGATAAAACTACTGACAAGGGGCCATCGCTCAGTGACAGAGCACCTGCTTTTTTAATGGAAAAGGTCCCAGATTCAACCCAGATGACCCCCAGAACTATCTTCACAGTCTTCCCTGAACCTGTTGCAATTCTTGAACTGTAGCATCCAGAAGTGGATACAGTAGTCCGGGTGAACTCTGACTAGTGGGAGGATCAGAAGAAGAAGAGAAGAGAAGAGAAGAGAAGAGAAGAGAAGAGAAGAGAAGAGAAGAGAAGAAATGGGACGGCTGTAACTCTGAAGAAAGAAACTCAGACACCTGGTGTTGATAGTACTTTGCAATATGGACTAATGGTCTGATACCTACTTTGTGTTCACAGTATATCTCAAATGGCTGGTATTGGCTAGTGCCCATCATCTAACCAATGAGCTTTCATTAAAGCATTTGTCAGAAAAATGTGTAGTTAGGCTTTACACTGAATTAGCTACCAAATATTTTAGGGCCAAGCTAATCATTGGAATAATATTGCTTGGTATTACAAAGAGCCTCCCTGTTGGAGTTACAAGTCACTTACATTATGGGGTTAACTGAGACTGTTAACTGTTAGTAAATAGGACATGGTGTTATGTAACTTGTATCCACTTAGAAGTAACCTTCAGTCTGCCCGGAAAACTTTGTAGGAGGTGTTTTGACCTGTAACCTTTCTATTGGTCAGTTTGCATCTTGTTTGTAGAAATTGCTTTGATCTTGTATGCATGTATTCACAATCTTTAGTGTTGATTTTCCGGTCTGTGTTGCTGACCATGGAGAGGAGTAGCGATTATCTTAATTCTCTAGCAGTGTGACTGTTCGCATTAGTTAGATGCTAGGATGTATTGTTTACATTTCTTTTAACCACATGTTCCCTGCCCTTTAAAAAATGTTTTTAGTAAAGTAACTTTGTAAATCTAACACAGAGAGTATGCCTCCTACTTTCCCCCATCCTTATTTTAAAGGCAATATCCCAATACACACACCCCTCTCTCTCACACACAGAGAGACTCTTAATGTGTTTTCACTCTAGGGGTCTGTACTCCTTGGTGCTGGTGGTGGGAAGTGTGGTCAAGTCACAGGCAACTTATGGCGACCCTGTAGGGTTTTCAAGGCAAGAGACAACCAGAGGTGATTTGCCATTGCCTGCCTCTGTGTCATGATCCTCATCTTCCATGGTGGTCTCTCATCCAAATACTAACCAGGGCTAACCCTGCTTAGCTTCCAAGATCTGAAGAGATCAGGCTAGATGCACTGTATGGATCCAGCTAGATAGAATAAGAGGAGGAGGAGGAGAGAAGGAGGAGGATATTAGATTTATACCCCGCCATTCACTACCCAAAGGAGTCTCAGAGCAGCTTACAAACACCTTTCCCCTCCCCTCCCCACAACAGACACCCTGTGAGGTGGGTGGGGCTGAGAGAGCTCTGACAGAAACTGCTGTTTTTCAAGAGCAGCTCTGACAGAGCTATGGCTTGCCCAAGGTCATCCAGCCAGGTGCAAGTGGAGGAGTAGGGAATCAAACCCGGTTCTCCCAGATTAAAGTCCACACACTCAACCACTACACCAAAAGGTATGTTAAGACTGGCTAAAATAATTGACTGCTTGAAAGCAACCAGAGGCTCTAAAGGGAATGGGGAGAACACCACAAACACTAGCTCAATCACAATACTGTCTCATACACTGTAACAAACCAGACCCTGATCACACCGCTGATTCACACAGTAATTATTGTGAACAGCAAAGCAAACTACAGAAGACTTCACAAACCAAATTTTTCAATAAGGAAGTCACTTAGCGTGGACAAAGGGAAACGGAAATACTGCTCCTTATATAAAATCCAGAAAGCCATCCCTAAGCCACTGAGCTGGTGCAATGTTTGTAAGGAACACTGTGTGCAATCCTCTTGAGTGGCAACATTGATAACTCTGCTGGTTGGAAAACGTCCTTATCGCTTAGATTACCTGCTGGCTCTAGGGTTGCCAGCCTCCAGGTGGGGCCTGGGGATCTCCCGCTTTTACAACTGATCTCCAGCTGACAGAAATCAGCTCCCCTGGAGAAAATGGCTGCTTTGAAGGGTGGACTCTATGGCATTGTACCATGCTGAGGCCCCTCCCCTCCCCAAACCCCACCCTCTCCTGGCTCCACCCCCAAAGTCTCCAGGTATTTCCCAACACAGACTTGGCAACCCTAGCTGGCTCACCCTTTCCCTTCTCTCTTCCTTCCATTTCCGTTTTCCTTGAACCACCAAAGCAAAAAGGAGAAAACCCGCAATCCCTGAAGATTAACCACCTTTTCTGAATATTACCCATGGGCTATTTTAGTCAGTTTTGTCAGAATAAACACTGAAAGGGCAGCAGTTTGGGGAATATTTTCAGCAATTCTACAAGAGACAAAAAGTACTTGACGATGAAGAGCAATTGTGACAACTGGGCATGTGAAATGTATAAACAATCCAGATCTGTTTATATTGCTTGTATAAAAAAGGCGGTGACTTTGAAAGCAGGATATGATGTGCAATTAAGAATAATGCTGATGATAATATTTGTGCAAATGTGGATTTGGATCTGTGTTACCAAAAGAGAAAAAATGGATTTGGCAGGAAAGCATTCCACACGCAAAGAGGAAGAAAAATCCATGGAAAGAAATAACAGATTCTGTGATCACACACACTAAATAATCCACTTTCAATCCACTTTCCAACTGGATTTTACTGTGTGAACTGGCAAAATGCAGTTGGAAAGTGCACTGAAAGTGGATTGAAAGTGGATTATTTATTGTGTGTGACTGCAGACTGATGCTGAATGAGAGACATGAAATGCCATACTGAATTTATGAGTTTTACTTCAGAGTGCAGTGGTTACCGAATATCAGCATCCCTGGTGGGTCAGCATTGTCTTTTAACTGTTGCCTGATAATTAGAAACAGCTGACTAGACACACTGTAAATTTACTGTAAAATCCACTGTAAACACATCTATACATTCATCTCATTTTTACCCTTTGAGATTTGATTTATTAAATTTCTATCCCGCCCTCCCAGCCGAAGCTGGCTCAGGATTATGGACTTCTTTTGTGTGGGTGTCCACTAAAAAATCAACAACCAAATCAAGCCATTAGAGCAGTGGTTCACAACCCCGTTGAGCCAGAGCACTTTAATTTTAGAATTGCTTAGCCCCGTGAAAGTCTACTCAGTGATAGATGTTGGTGTTGTGCTTTCAGGAACTGGTAGTCAACAACAACAATGGCATTGTTCAGTTCTGTCTTTGAAGGAAAGCCTAATTTCTAATTTAATTTCCTCCCTAATTTGAATCAGAAACTGTCAACCGAGTTCCCAGAAATGCTTGTCATTCATTTTTGAAAGTGAATGATCGTATATGGGGGGTCTGGAAGTTCTTTGCCTCTGTTACGCATGCTCCAGTCAGCAGCGCATGAGTCCAACCGTGTGGGCTGATATTTATGAAGGAATGCAGGGGGACGCTGAAATTTTAATCCCTCCACAGAAAGCGTGAGTCACTTGGAATGACTCCTCTTCAGAGAGCCCCAGAAAAACTACACTGTGCCGGGCAGTCGTGATCTCCCCCCTTCCCCGCCCCAAGTTCTCCATTAGTTTAATAACTGGGCACACTGCTTTTATCCTCATAAAACAAAAGCCTCCAGGCAAGTCATAGCAAAAGGTCAGTATTGTATTTTACCTCAGGAACGAATCCATCTGCAGAAACAAACCAAAAAGCTCCCACAGAGTGGCCTCGCGCTACCAAAGTTCACACACTGCCATCAAACAAGGGCTAAAATTCCGGGCTGAACGGTTGGTTGCAGTTGCCTCTGAATTCGATACTATACATTATAAATATAGATTTTGCTAGTGGGAGGGCCTTGAGGAGGTCTCCCTTGGTTATATCTCAGAGGAAATGTGAGTTAGACAGAGAGGTGTCAGGTTTGTGGCTGGCCTCGTGGGCGAGTTGAAGGCCCAGATGAATAAAGGCAGCTTTGTGTTCCCCTCACAAGTCTTCTGGAAATTTCCAGTGCACCTGCTAAGATCTTTCAGTGACGTCTGGAGATAATCACCAGGCACCTATGGGGATGTCTTCCAGTGTTATGGCAAAAGAATCAGAAACACAGAGGCAACTGTAAAAAAATCGGGGAGGTTTACTGGCACTGGGGCCCTCACTGATAATGCAATGGCGTCACTGAGAATATACTGATGTCACTGCCTGTATACCTGGAAGTGACATCAGTGTGTCACCAGGGAAAGCTAGGGACGCTCTAGGCATTTGGGGAAAACTTCCAGGTGCACAGGAAGTTATGTTAGCACATAAGGAAGCTGCTGACATTGCCACTCCACTTCCCACTATTCCCCCTCACCCGCCAGCCAGCTGAGTGGTGATGGGGCAGTGTCCTCTGGGAGCGAGCGGTCCCTGCCACAAGTGGGGGAATGGCAAGCCTGAGCTTGCCCCCCAAATTTCCACTTTGCAAATTTGAACATAAATGATTATATTCTATATTCTCCATACAATATAATACGTTATTAATTCGCATACCAGATATTACAGATTTGGGGGGGGGGGCTGAACTGCATCGCTTATGGATACATTTTGACAGCTAGTAGCCACTGAATGATTTCTAGCACACATGCCAAGCATCAGCCAGAGAGCATGTTCAGAGGGTTTCATTGACAACTATCACCAACGGGATGAACAATATGTATATATAAACACAGCTCTTCCTGGAGTCAATAATGAGTTCCTATCGATTCCTGGAAAATGGCTTTGGGTCATTGTACTACTCCAATGACCTACACCTTTTGCAAAGCCTGATATTTGGTGAGGTGATTAAAGCATCCGACTATGATCTAGGAGACCCTGGTTCAAATCCCCATAGTCCCATAAAGCCGGCAGGGTGGACAGTGACCTCAGTGGGGAACGATGCCATAGAGTCCACCCTCCCAAGCATCCCTTTTCTCCAGGGGAACTGATCTCTGTAGTCTGGGAGACGAGCTGTAATTCTGGGGGGGTCCCTAGGTCACACCTGGAGGAAAGCTTGCCAGCTCTAGGTTGGGAAACACCTGGAGATTTGGGGCAGGGTTGTTGGCAGATTAATTAACACAGAATGGTGCGCAACCTGATTAAAGAGCTGATATAGGTTTATTTAGGAATTAACATGCTTGATAGGAAAGAGGAGAGACAGAGATAAGTTCCTAACTACATTTCTAGCTCAGAGGGAGGGTAAGTCTGAGTGTGGTGCTTCCGAGAAGAAGGGGGAAATTGCCCAGAGAGTAGCAATCTGGAGACAGACAAGGAACGACACTTAACAGGAGAGCAGGTGTTGATCTCACTATCCTCTCTAATTGTCTTCTTGCTGCCCCCTGCAGGGTCTTGTTCTTTGCTTCTTGGTACACCAGACATTGCGTTTTCCAACAAGGGTTTGGGGAAGGGAGGCACTTCAATCTGGTATAATGCCATAGAGTTAGGGTTGCCACGTCCCTTGGATGAGCAGATGGGGGGTGGGGGTGCACTTACCGGGAGCGGGAGGGAAGAAGCAGGAAATAAATGTGATGTGCCTACGTCATCCGGAAGTGATGTAGACATGTTGGAGTGATGCTCTGGTTTGTGGGCAAAACCTCTGTGGTAGAATTAGCTTCTAGCCATGGAGTTTTGGCCAACAATTAGCTTCTAACCTGCTCAACATGTTTTGCCCCCACTGTCACCAACATGGCTACATCACTTCTGGGTGACATAGGGACATCACATTTATTTCCTGCGTCTTGCCTGTTGGGGGGTTAACAGAGAGGAGCACCCCAAACCAGGGGACCCCCGCCTACACCGGAGGGTCTGGCAACCCTACACAGAGTCCACCTCCCAAAGCAGCCATTTTCTCCAAGTAAACGGATCACTGTCACCTGGAAATGAGTTGTAATAGCGGGAGATCTCCAGGCACCCCCTGGAGGCTGGTAACCCTACCTGGAGGCTGGCATCCCTACTGGGAACTGTCAATGACTAGCTCTCAAAAGCAACACACATATCTCTAAGAATGCTTTCTGTAAAGATGCATTCTTTCTATAACATTTCTTAGGCCGATAAAACACATCCATTCATTCCAGGCCAGTTTTGCTTTCTTTTATTTCCTTTGCAACAGCAGCATTTGGCACTGATCGGCAACCGGTGCTGAGTGATACACTTCTCCCTTCCTCCTGACCCATGGAGGGTCGGAGGTCTTAAAAATAGGATGTCAGGACAATGGTTGAGTCAAGATCCTTGTCCTTTGTACAAATGAGTGGGCCATGCTAATAATAATAATAATAAAGTAAAAGTCTGGCGGATCATGAGACTAGGGCTAAATATAGCAGGCCTGCTCTTGTGAGGAATAACTCCTTTGTTTACTTCCTGACTCATGATTGTCCTGCTCTTCAGTTCCTTATGCTTCGTGGAGTAATGCTGCTATGGTCAATGGGAACATGCAACTGAAATTGTTTGTGGGTTGCCATCAGAGTGATTTTGGAGGGCGAAGGGACAAACTGGACATTGCTTGCCTCCAGCTGGTGACTCAGCCCTCTCAGCTCTGTAAGGGCTTCTCTGTCAAGGGGGTCCCCCGCTCTGAGTCAGGGTTTTTTTCTTCTTTTTTTTGGCAGTGTTCATTCAACCAGCCTGTGAGTTTGCTTTGAAGCAACAATGTTCCCCATTGTGTCTCAAGACTCGAAAGCAAAGCCCTGGGTTCACTGAAGCAGACATCAACAGCTTAGAACTAGAAGACGGGGGAGGGGAAACAAGGCTTGCCAGTCAATGCCATGGAGCAAAGGAACAGAAAGGCCCTTTTCCTGGACGTTATAGAGGTAGATGTGGCTGGAATGAGTCTTCCTTGTTCAGATGCAAAACACCTCTGAGTACCAGATGTTAAGGGCAAAAAGGTGAGGACAGCTGCCTTTACACCCTAGTTGTGAGCTTTCCAGTGTGATCTGCCTTGCTAGTGTTAGTGGAAAATCCCAGATTAAGAGGACTTCATGCAACCTGGAAGTGATGTCCTCACATTGGGCAATGCTCTAGCCATTTGCCAAACTCTATGGTTAAACCATAGAGCATTGGGTGAGTGCTAGAGCTTTGCCCCCTCCATGATGACATCACACCAGAAGTGATGTCACTGCACCAAGGACAACGACTGCCCCCCCATCTGTAAATTTCCATCATCTTCATTCAGTTGCCAGACCATGCCTGGAAGGAGATGGGTGGGAATTTTCAGGAAGGTGCAATGACATCTCTTCCCATCATAGAAGGGGGACAATGATCAGAAACCCCATTTCACTGGCTAGTTTCCTCCCACTGCCAGGCCAAGCCAGTTCGGTATAGTGGTTAAGAGCATGGATTCTAACCTGGGATGACCTTGGGCAAGCCATAGTTCTGTCAGAGCTGCTCTTGAAAAAGCAGTTCTCTCAGAGCTCTCTCAGCCCCACCTACCTCACAGGGTGTCTGTTGTGGGGAGGGGAAGGGAAAGGAGTTTGTAAGCCGCTCTGAGACTCCAAGTGAAGGGCAGGGTATAAATCCAATCTCTTCTCTTCTGCTTCTTCTATTTGTGGGTTTTTATCCCACCCTTCCTCCAAGAAGCTTAGGGAGAAGTATGTGACTTGCTTCTCCTCCATTTTATGCTTTCAACAACCTGGTGAGGTAGGTTAGGCTGAGAGAGCAAGTGAGTGGTCCAAAGTCACCAAGTAAGATTCATGCCAGACTGGAAATCAAAGTTCTCGAAACCAGGTTCTCTCCAGCCCAACGCTCTGGTTACTGCATCACACTAGCTTACGATGACACTGAAAACGGCTCCAATATGAGTGTTTGGGAACGAACATTTAATGAGAAATAAGGGAAGCTCTTTTTCTACTTATGGAAAACTTCATGCTATGCTGCAGCAGTGAGGAGCTAAGCCTCCAAGGCTCCTGTTCCTCTGGAAATGACCAAGGGTGGGAGAAGGTGATTTGAAGAGGAAGGAGAATGGAGCTCCAGATGACTTCTTTCTTTTCCCTTGCTGTATGAACACATGAACTTGCCTTATTCTGAATCCATCAAAGGTCAGTATTGGCTTCTCATAGTGGCAGCAGCACTCTGGGATCTTGGGAAGAAGTCTTTCACATCACTTACTACCTGCTCCTTTTGACTGAATACTGGGTATTCCACCTGGGACCTTCTGTGTGCCAAGCGGATGTTCTGCCATGGAGACATGGCTGTTTCCCCTCCTTTCCCCAGCTGCTGTAAAGCCAAACTTCTTTTTAATTCTATGCTTACCTTGCAAACCTGGGCCTGAAACCCAGGCTGGGTAGAAACATTTTGGCAAGACGTTCTAGGGGGGAAAGAGACTAGCAGGCAAAGGTGTAAGCATGTCTCTCCCCCACAGTTGTTTCCACACATCAAAGTAGTCCCTGCAATGGGCCCTTTGCAAAGGGCACTGCTATACGTGCAGTTTAGATTATGGGCCCATTTGCTTTGGCACATTGAGGGAGCACAGAGGATTTGCAGACTGGAGCCAAGTTCCTGTTAAACAGCAGTAGCCTTCAGAGGAATGGAACAATTCCTGTGGAGTCCTCCAGCTGAAAAGGGTTACTTAGGAATCTGCAGTGTCATGTCCATGCAGATTTCTTGCCAGCTTCAGGTCCAAAGATGGAATAATTCCTGACAAATCTATGGAAGTGATTAATTCCAATAAAACATCAGTTACTGAGCAAACGTTGCTGAGCAGTTGGGTTAGAATGGATAAAAGGAAGTATTTCTCCACCCAAAGATTGAGTTACATGTGGAATTCACTGCCACAGGGGGTGGTGGTGGCTACGAGCATGGAAGCTTCAAGAAAGATTTGGATAAATATATGGAGCAGAGGTCCATCAGTGGCTATTAGTCACAAGGTATGGATAGGAACTCTCAGTCTGGGGCAAGTGATGCTCTGTATTCTTGGTGCTTGGGGGGCATGACGAGTGGGTAGGCTTCTAGTGTCCTGGCCCCACTGGTGGACCTCCTGAGGGCACTTGCTATTTTTGTCCATTGTGTGACAGAGTGTTGGACTGGATGGGCCATTGGCCTGATCCAACATTGGCTTCTCTTATGTTCTTTTTTTCTTATAGCGATGGGAGTTCACCTTTGGTATTCTGATGCAGGTTCATTAGGCTAGATCCTACAGTTCCATGGTTCAAACCCAAGCCCCTGATAATTATTCAGCAATCTCTGAAGGTGAAAATGGTATTTTGTGGAATCTTTCTTTACAAAACCAGTGCGGTTTGAAAGCAAAATTAGATATATGTGAGGTTTTTGTGTTTATATTTAAAAAATCCCAAATTTGGTAGCCTGAAATAAATAAACCCTTCACCACAGACAAAGAAAAGCTTCTTAATTATTGTTTCTCTTTGCCTAAACACATCTTTAAAAAATTATTTTAAGAGAAAAAAAACATATTGGCCATAGTTAAGCAGATCCTAATACCCAAATGGATTGCTTTGTGAGAACAGATGTGGATCACTGTCCTGCGGTATATCCTCTCACACCGCCTGACAATATGGAACTTCCGTTGGAGCGATGCTCTTGGGAAGCAAATGCTTTCCTTTACAATGGAATAAAGAGGTTCGTATTACAAAAAGGTCCCTAAAAGGTGGCCTCACAGCTCAGAGATCTCTGAACGAGGAGTGTGGGCTGGAAGACTCCCTCAGTTTCTTTTAGAGTAGTGTCACTCTCTAAGTCAGTAGAGCTACTCCAGGGGACTCATACCCTGGGTTTCTAAAACCCGCCTCTACTTAATGTGCCAACCACATGCATCAGGCAGCCCTATGCTTGCACACTCTGAAGTTCTGTAGGGCTTTCTCTTGGGTAAATATAAAATATTTTTATACCACTTTCTGGATATACAGATAACACGATAACCTTAACACCAAGAAGAAGAAGAGTTGCTTTTATACCCAGCCCTTCACTACCTGAAGGGAGTCTTGGAGCGGCTTACAATCTCCTTCTCTTCCTCTTCCCACAACAGACACCCTGTGAGGCAGGTGGGGCTGAGAGAACTCTGAGAGAACTGTGACTGACCCAAGGTCACCCCACTGGCTTCATGTGGGGGAGTGGGGAATCAAACCTGGTTCTGAGTCCTGCTGCTCTTAACTACTACATCAAACTGGCTCTCATTTGATCCAAGCAATGATGAGTATTGTAATGTTAAAATCACATCCTATATATATAATTCCCTTACGTATTGGCTATTTCCAGCTCTCCCATTGGCTGTGCAGTCTGCTCCATCAGCCATTGACCCATCAACCGCCACTCAAGAGTACTTGTGTGCCATTGGCAGGGTGTTAGGTCTGCTCCTCTCCCCACCCACTGCCAGTGTTAGTAAATTGACCATTAACAGTGTCCTTTAGACTTTGCTCTCTGAGAGGAATTGCTTTGTGCCGATTATAGCACAGCTGTCGCTCACACACATTGAACAGGGAGGGGTCTGAACTGGCAGAGACTGACCAAGAGAGAGATCTTGAAGTCGCAGTAGATAACTCAATGAAAATGTTGAGACAGTGTGCGACTGCAATGAAAAAGGCTAATGCTATGCTGGGGGTTATTAGGAAGGGAACTGAAAACAAATCAGCCAGTATCATAATGCCCCTGTATAAATTGATGGTGCAACCTCATTTGGAGCACTGTGAACAGTTCTGGTCACCACACCGCAAAAAAGATATTATAGCATTGGAAAAAGTGCAGAAAAGGGCAACTAGAATGATAAAAGGGTTGGAACACTTCCCTATGAAGACAGGTTGAAGCACTTGGGGCTCTTTAGCTTGGAGAAACGATGGCTGAGGGTTGACATGATCGAGGTTTATAAGATTATGCATGGGATAGAGCAGGTAGAGAAAGAAGTACTTTTCTCCTTTTTCCACAATACAAGAACTCATGGGCAGTCCATGAAATTGCTGAGCAGTCGGATTACAACAGATAAAAGGAAGTACTTCTTCACCCAAAGAGTGATTATAGGGTTGCCAAGTCTTACCGTTTGGAAAGCAGGGGAGTCCTGGCCTCTCTCTAGGAGTCTGATGCGCATGCACACCAGGCTGACGTCACCCAGCAGTGACATCATCACACTGGGCACATTGTCGGGGCAATGCTCTGGTAATTGCCCTAAAACTCTATGGTACCATAGCGTTTTCAGGGCGTTTGCTACAGCATCGCCCCGGCAACGTGCCCAGTGTGATGACCTCACTTCTGGGTAATGTCATCACGCTGGGCAGTCAGCCTGATTGGCCCACTTTGGGGGTGGGGTTCCCCCCCACCGGCTGAATCCAGACCAGCGGATTGGGCACCACTTTAGCATGGATGGCTTCAAGAGGGAATTAGATAAACATATGGAGCAGAGGTCCATCAGTGGCTATTAGCCACAAGGTATAGATAGGAACTCTCAGTCTGGGGCAAATGATGCACTGCATTCTTGGTGCTTGGGGGGAGCAACAGTGGGAGGGCTTCCAGTGTCCTGGCCCCACTGGTGGACCTCCTGAGGGCATCTGGTATTTTTGGCCACTGTGTGACAGAGTGTTGGACAGGAGGGGCCACTGGCCTGATCCAACATTGGCTTCTCTTATGTTCTAAAGAGAAGGAGGAGGAGATTGGATTTATACCCCACCCTTCACTACCCAAAGGAGTCTCAGAGTGGCTTACAATCCCTTTCCCTTCCCCACAACAGACACCCTGTGAGTTAGGTGGGGTTGAGAGAGCTCTTTCCAGAACTACCTTTGAGAGAACCACTCTGAAAGAACTTGTAACTGACCCAAGGTCACACCAGCAGCTGCATGTGGAGGAGTGGGGAATCAAATCCAGTTCTCCCAGATTGGAGTCCACGCTCTTAACCAGCATTTTTAATTGTGCTTAGAAACAAATAGGTGGCCAGTAAAGTGCTTTCAATACCATACTCAGTTGCTTGTACTATTAACTGCCTTCTTGCTTCATTTTGCTTTAATTGATGCTTCTGAACAGTCTGCAGGGCACTTTGACTCAGAGCTTGCTAGGAGGGTACAACAAAGGGGGCAACTTTTCAGAGGGCCTGATCTCTCTGGGTGCCCAAGAAGGTGGGCAAACCATAGAATTTGTTTTATTCGGTGTTTTAATTGGGTCTAGGAAGCATGAGGGGGACTCAGAGAGAACCCTTGTCTATCAGCAGCCCCAATATAGAGCCCACTGTAGTGGTAGGAGGTGCCTGCATTCACAGCGTGGCCAGATTTCTCGTTTAGTGAAATCATTCTCTGAATATAAATCTAATGATGTCAGGGTCAGGCAAAGGTCAGCTGGCTAGATGGCTGGTGCTTGATTTCAGGTGAGCAAAGGGGATTGACATCCCTCCTAATTTCATGCTTTTCTAGCCCTCCTCTCCGTAAGCTCAAGGTGGTTTACATATCTTGCAAATCAAAATAGGGGGTGGGGGAACTTATGTGACTTTTTATTCTCATCCCTTGAGCTCATTCGCCAGCCCCTGACTCCCCCCCCCGAAGGCTCCCCCTTTTTTGCTGTCCATTAAATTCCTGTAATCTGATGGCCTGAACCAAGTCCTCTTCTGAAGCAAGTTGTGTTAGTAAACGGACCATTAACAGCGTCCTTTAGACTTTGCCCGGCAAAGGTGTCCCTGGCATCACTCCAAATGGCAATAAAGGAATAGTTTTACACAGGGCTGCAGAGAGGAGGCCAAAATACCTCTTTCTCTACCTGCTCTATCCCATGCATAACCTTATAAACCTCGATCATGTCACCCCTCAGCCGTCGTTTCTCCAAGCTAAAGAGCCCCGAGTGCTTCAGCCTTTCTTCACAGGGAAAGTGTTCCAACCCTTTTATCATTCTAGTTGCCCTTTTCTGCACTTTTTCCAGTGCTATAATATCTTTTCTGAGGTGTGGCGACCAGATCTGTATACAGAAATCCAAATGAGGTCGCACCATCAATTTATACGGGGGGGGGGGGGGCATTATGATACTGGCTGATTTGTTTTCAATTCCCTTCCCAGCATAGCATTGGCTTTTTTCATTGCAGTCGCACAGTGTCTCGACATTTTCATTGAGTTAGCTACTACGACTTCAAGATCTCTCTTGGTCAGTTTCCTCCAGTTTGGACCCCATCAACGTGTATTTATAGTTAGGATTTTTGGCTCCAATGTGCATCACTTTGCACTTGGCCACATTGAGCCCCATTTGCCACGTTGATGCCCACTCGCCCATCCTTGACAGATCCCTTTGCAGTGACTCACAGTCCTCCCTGGTTCTCATCACCCTGAACAACTTCGCGTCATCTGGAAATTTAGCCACTTCACTGCTTACTCCCAACTCCAAATCATTAATAAACGAGTTAAAAAGCATCGAACCGAGTACTGATCCCTGCAGTACCCCACTGCTTACCTCGCTCCACTGAGAAAATTGCCCATTAATACTCACTCTGTTTCCTATTAATTAGCCAGTTTTTGATCCACAAAAGGACCTGTCCTTTTATCCCATGACTATTGAGCTTACTTAGGAGCCTTTAATGAGGAACTTTATCAAAGGCTTTCTGGAAGTCAAGGTAAACAACATCTATTGGGTCCCCCTTGTCCACGTGTTTGTTCACTCCCTCAAAGAACACTAACAGGTTAGTGAGACAAGATTTTCCCTTACAGAACCCATGCTGAATCTTCCTCAATAGATTTTGTTCATCAATGTGCCTACTAATTTTTTCCTTAATAACAGTTTCCACCAACTTACCCACAGACTTGCATTTTATTTGCCACAGCCTGTGTTCCCTTTTATCAGCCTCACTGAGACTAGCTTTCCACTGCTTAAAGGAATCCTTCTTACTTTTTACAGCTTCCATTATTTTGTTTGTTAACCATGCAGGTTTTTTTCTATACCTATTTGTGCCTTTCCTAACCCACAGTATATATTTTTTCTGAGCATTATTTTAAATAGTCTCCAAGCTTCCCCAATGGTTTTGACCCTTTCTACTTTTTCTTTCAGTTTTCTCCTCACATATCTCCTCATATCAGAGAACTTATCCGTTTTAAAGTTAAAAGTGGTTGTGTCAGTCTTTTTGGGCAACTCCGTATTTATACAAATGTTGAACTCAGTAACATTATGGTCACTGTTCCCAAGCAGTGCAATCACTTTTACATCTCTCACCAGGTCTTCGGCATTACTTAGGACCAAATCCAGGATCGCCTCTCCCCTGGTCGGTTCTGTAACCATCTGCTCCATAGCACAGTCATTGAGGGTGTCTAGAAACTCAATCTCTTTTTCCCCGACCTGAACACATATTGACCCAATCAATGTGTGGGTAGTTAAAGTCACCTATTACAACACAGTTATTTCGTCTAGCCGCTATCTTTAATTCACTCATCATTTTATAATCCATCTCTTATCTTTTGATCTGGTGGGTGATAACAAACTCCCAATGTTAAGCTTCCTTTTGGGTCCACTAATTCAACCTACAGCATTTCCAGAAGCAAATCCAATTCTCTTACCCTCTCAGTCTTACTGGACTGTATACCCTCTCTGACATACAGAGCCACCCCACCTCCAACTTCCTCCCCTTATCCTTTCGATATAATTTATAACCAGGAATCACTGTATCCCACTGATTTTCCTCATCCCACCAAGTTTCTGATATACCCACAATGTCTATGTTTTCCCCCAGCACCAAGCATTCCAACTCCCCAATTTTACCTCGGACACTTCTAGCATTAGTTTATAAACATCTATAGTTTCCCATACATGTTAAGCCCACAACCTTCCTCTTGTTGCCTCGAGACCTTCCCAGGCAGTCCCTATCATTAGCCACAGTCTCAGTGGACAATTCTAATCCATTTCCTTGTAGGAAAGTATCATTCTATATTCAAAGACTACAAAGCTGTTGAATACTAGGGATAGTCCTAAATAGTTGGGTGTTTGTTTGTTTTTTTATTTTTAAAAGAGCCCTAAAAGCATTAAAAGAAAAAAGGTTTCACAGAATCCTTACCAGGCTTTTAGAATGCAGAGAAAACCTCACATCTGCTCGTGTTTCCTTTTTCTCTGTGGACATTTAATATATGACTCACTGTCGTAGAAAAGTAGAGGCAATCAGTGGGTTTCCTTTTAAAACCCTGTGGAATATATTTTATTCCATGAACTGTGAGTGCTAGCAATAAGCCAGCAGCAGAACTGACTTAGAAGCAAGCAATAGGTTCAGAAAACAGAACAAAATTGGGAATAAATTTTAATGAAAGTAGGGTCTTTGTCTTTCAAACTTTGCCTTGTGCACCTGTTCTGTTGAAAGTATGCCTCATGAGTGGAATAATATTTTTAATATCAATTTTAAAAATGTATTCTAAAATTCAAAATCCAAAGTCATCAAAGCAGAATATCTCTTCTCATGACTTCCACAATATTTGAGTAGAATTGGGTCTGTCTGCCTGTCTCCCCACCCACCTAACCACCCATCCACTTACCTTCCTTCCTATCTACCTGTCTGTCCACCCACCTCCCTCCCTAACTACTTACCCACTGACCTGTCTTCCCACCCATTCATCCAGTTGGGAAAGTAGGGAGATTATTCTTTACTGAGTGGCTACAGATCAAGATGGATAGCCGTGCCCTGACCTGGATAGCTCAGGCAAGCCCAATCACGTCAGATCTTGGAAGCTAAGCTAGGGAGCCCTGGCAAGTAATTGGAAGGGAGACTTCCAAGGAATAGCAGGGCTACTTGTGATTCATCACAGCACATCACCTGCCATGTACCGAGGCCTGCCAAATGCTTGAAAGATCCCTTATTTTGTTAAGACTAGGTGTGTTGATCACTACATGGCTGGCAGGTTATGCTTGGGTTGGTGGATCACAACTGGCGCCGGTCTAGTACATGACATCATGGATTTACTGTGATGGACATGCGACCATCTACTGCTGGATGGTAATATTCAGCTATTTGGTGATGTGAAATTTACTGTGTTGCTGTTTCCCCTTGTGACTCATTTCAAATCTTTGGGGACCACCTGCAATGAAGGGCTTATATCTCCTTATGGTGGGGGAAGGCTGAAATATCATGAGTGTCCTCATACACACACACACACGCATACTACACAGCTGCATCATCCTTGTCGTCCAAATCCAAACTGATAGGATTGGGGTCACCAACCTCCAGGTGGCACCTGTAGACCTCCCACTATTACAGTTGATCTCCTGATGACCAAGATCAGTTCCTCCGGAGAAAAAGGCTGCTTTGGAGGGTGGAGCCCCTCTGTATACTGCCTTGGTCAGGCCGCACCTTGAGTACTGTGTGCAGTTCTGGAGGCCTCACTTCAAAAAGGATGTGGACAAAATCGAGAGGGTGCAGAAGAGAGAGACGAGGATGATCAGGGGTCTGGAGACTGAGCCCTACGAGGAAAGGCTAAGGGCCTTGGGAATGTTTCGTTTGGAGAAGAGGATATTGATGGGGGACATGATTGCTCTCTTTAAATATTTGAAAGCCTGTCATTTGGAGGAGGGCAAGGAGCTGTTCCAGTTGGCAGCAGAGGATAGGACCAATGCTCCCTCTAAGCTGTGGAATCTTGTGAGCAAAAATTCTACTTTGTGAGCTACTGGCATTAAAGCTGTGAGTGAGCGATTTGGCTGCTGCATAAATCAGTTTGCTCTGGAGCCATCCTTCCCGATCTAAGGCAAAAATCTGTGAGCCAGCTCACACTAACTCGGCTTAGAGGGAACACTGGATAGGACCCGAAGCAACGGATTTAAATTACATGCAGAAAGGTATCGGCAGGATATTAACAAAAACTTTTTCACAGTCAGAGTGGTTCAAAGGTGGAATCAGCTGCCTAGGGAGGTAGTAAGCTCGCCTTCAGTGGCAGCTTTCAAGAAGAGGCTGGACGAATATTTGTCAGAGATGCTTTAGGCTGGTCCTGCATTGGCCAGGGGGTTGGTCTAGATAGTCTGTATGGCCCCTTCCAGCTCTATGATTCTATAACCTGGAACTGGCAACAGGCATGTTCTAGGCCTTGCTCTCCTCCCCCCGCCCAGTGCCTATAATTTCATCTCCTAAAGGTAAAGTTTGCAAGTAACCAGTTCCTGATGGCTCACCTGGTTTGGGGACATCTTGCAGAAGGCTAACTTGACTTTGCTTTTCTTCCCTGCTCTGCCCTCCCTCCCCCAACTAATTACTGCAGCTTCCATGCAATTCAAGTTAAATAAAGATGAAAAAGCTAGGACTCCTGCTTTCAGGTATCTTCTCCACCCACCCAGTGGGTGGCAGCAGTGTCCCTCGTAAGGTCAAAAGGGACAGGAACTGTATTACATGCATCTGTCACCTTTCATGTTTTGTTTCCAGAAAAAAGCCATTCCTTGTAACTGCACTGAATTTTTAAAAGTACTGGATAAGAACTACTCTTTATTTCTGAGTTTTTACAAATTTGTTGAAATATTTTACACTGGAAAATCATGGATATTAGCAGAGGATAAACAAACATAATCAACAGAAATAAATCCTTTCAAAGCACTGCAAAATAGAATGATCATTATCCAAACTGTAGTTCTCTGAAACAATCTAAACCAAATATGTCATCATAGGGTACTAGCCAATAGGTGCTTGCTAGGGTTGTCAGGTTTTCCTGGCTGCTGGCGGGGGGGGGGGGGGGGAAGGGTTGCCAGCTCCAGGTTGGGGAGTTCCTGGGGTTTTTTAGGTAGAGCCTGGGGTAAACACAGACTTCACTGGGGTACAATGCCATAGTGGACCCTCCAAAGCATCTACAGAGATCCAAGGATGTCTCTGTAGTCCGTGGATGAGCTGTAATTCCAGAGGATCCCCACGTCCCACCTGGAGGCTGGCATCCCTAGCTTGCAGTAGCAAGTCATAGAAATTTTTAATTAGGCATTGCTTCTGAGATGAAAATTCAGGTATCCTCCAGTTCAGGGAGAGTTGTGCTGAACGTCTGCAAAAGGCTATTTTATAAAGAATCACCTGGAAGACTAGGAGGAACTAAGTTCATGTTGTGAACAGCAGTGACCTTATCATACTATATCTACTTCCAGGAAGTTTTTTTTCTCTTCATCTTCATTAGGAGGCTTTGGACCAATCACAATGGGCACAGTCCAGTCAAAGCTGACTGCTAATCTGTCAAATCCCATTGATTTCAATACTCCAGTGAGCATGTTACAACTTCCAGTTTGATGTTCATAAAAATAATAAAACAACAACATTCAACAGGACAAATGTAACAATTACCAACCACCACTTCAAGGAAACAATGCAACTGCAAAGATTGCTTGAAGTTACCAAATTATTTAACAATGCCCTCCAGATGTGCAGTGGATTGGAAAAATGAGCAGTGTTACACACTAAATTTGGAAAAGTCTGTCCAGTGCCAGGTTTATTTTTTGTTACACGATGAGACAGAGATTCAGAGGCTAGACGAAAATGGTAAAGTATCTTGACATTCATCTGTTTATTAGGGTTGAAATTATGAAACATGTTTCAAAGGTCATGTTTATAGTTAATGTAGTCACATTTATATATATACTAGAAATAAGGCCCGTTGTGGAAATAAATACAACGGGCTCCAGAAAGATGCTCTGGGAGAGTGCCCCAGCCTTGGGCACTCAGCATCAATTTGCTGTGGCGACCTCAGCAGGGTATAATGACACAGAGTCCACCATTTTCTCCAGGGGAAGATTTCTGCCATCTGAAGAGCAGTTGTAATTTGGTGTGATCTCCATCCCTCCCCTGGAGATTGGCAGCAATAGTTCCCCATGAGGGAGCGGGTGGTTTGAAGGGTGGAATCTATGGCATTGAACCTGTCTGAGGTCCCACCCCTGCTAAAACCTCACCCTCTCCAGGGTCCACCCCTCATATCTCCAGGAATTTCCCAACCTGGAGTTGGCAAACCTATCTCCCTCCTAGCCAATCGTCAATGCATCATTATCTGCCCCCTGGCTTCAGCTTCCCATCTCCTCCCCCCTCCCTCCTAGAGAACAGTTGTAATTCTGAGTGATCTCCAGCCCCCACCTGGAGGATGGCAACAATGGTTCCCCATGAGGGAATGGCTGGCTTGGAGGATGGAGTCTATGGCATTGTACCTGTCTGAGGTCCCACCTCTTCTCAAACCTTACCATCTCCAGGCTCCATCCCTCAAATCTCCAGGAATTTTCCACCTGGAGTTGGCAATCCTATCTCCTTCCCAGCCAATTATCAACCTAGCTTTATTTCCCCCTCACTCTTCAGCTTTCCATCTTCCCCCCCACCTGCAGCCTCTACCATGCTCTGAAGCCCTGACTGCAATGTCACAACAGCTGTCATAGGGGGGCCATCTCAGCAGGGTATAAGGACACAGAGTCCACCATTTTCTCCTGGGGAACTGATCTCTGCCATCTGAAGAGCACTTGTAATTCTGAGTGATCTCCAGCCCTCACCTGGAGATTGGCAACCATAGTTCCCCTGGAGGAAAAGAAGCCTTTCTCTGCAATGGGGACCAAAGCAGCTTACATCATACTTTTAACTTGCACAACAACCTTGTGAGGTAGGTTAGGCTGAAAGTCTGTGACTGGCCCAAAAGCACCCACTCAGCAAGAACCTGGGTCTAGCAGACCCTGCTCTGAAGCACTGACTGCTATGCCTAGGGTAGCTAACCTCCAGATGGAGCCTGAAGATTGCCAGGTATCACAACTGAACTCCAGACAACAGATCTCCCCCACAAACACAGAGAAAATGACTGCTTTGGAGGGTGGCCTCTGTGGCATTCTGTTCAGCTGAGGCCTCTCCCCTTCTCAGGACTGGCCCCAATGAGTTTTCTCCCAAAGGCCAACATAGGTGTGGAAAGGACCTTTTACTGAGAGAAGCAAGTTTGGTTTCCTAGCAACAGACACTGAAGAGAAAGTACAGTTGCCAGCTCTGATTAGGGAAATACCTGGAGATTTCAGGGGTGGATCCTGTGGAGGGCAGCATTTGGGGGGAGGGATGGAAGGACTCAGCAGGGTATAATGCCATAGGGTCTACCCTCCAAATCAGCTATTTTCTCCAGGGGAACTGATCCTTGTCGTCTGGAAATCAATTGTAACAGCAGGGGATCTCCAGGTCCCACCTGGAGATTTGCAGTTCTAGGGGGAAAGTCAGCTGCATAGCACAGGGGGTTGAAGAGTATGGTTTGATGGTCACTGGCCCATCTCATTAGCCAGCCAGCCATGATGGCGCTAAGCAGGAGAGACAGCCATTTTCATTTTATTCTGACAGGAAAGTGGGCAAGCTCGCAGTGGGCAGGGGAGGGGGTTATGCTGAAAGTCCATTGTCTTTTTACTGGCAGAAGCAGGCCACTGAGGGGACAGTTAAACCCACCTGGCAGTGGGCAGAGAAGAGTGGACCCAGCACCCAATCCTTCCCCTTTGCCGGCTCCCTCCAGACTGAGGCCAAGACACTGGCCAGTGGCTCTGTGGGCGGGACTGAGGCAACACAGCGAGGGAATGCAGCCAGTGGCCTGGGACCCCTTTTGAGTGGCAGTTCTTGCAGTCAACTGATTTTGGCGCCCCATGGAATGTAGCCACTTTAAAACAGCTTTATGACATAGGAGAGATAAAAGTAAGAATACAATTCAACCTCACTCTTCCCCATCACTGAACTCAGTGGCTTGCACTTAGTTGTTTCCCATTGACATAAATGGAAAGTAACAGTTCAATCCTAGGCATAGTGGCATCCTTCTAAGCACACTGACTTCAATAGATTACACCATAAAAAGTTTTGGTGGACTGGGCCCCAAGTTATTAGCAAGACAACACTGTAGAAACATTTGGTTTATTAGACTGTTCACACATGGATAGAGTTGCTATCTACCAGGTGGGGCCTGGAGGTAGGCTTGCCAGGTCTGGTTTGGAAAATACCTGGAGACTTCTGGGGTGGATCCAGGAGAGGGGGGGTATGGGGAGGGCAGGGCCTCAACATGGTAGAATGCCATAGAGTCCACCCTTCAAAGCAGCCATTTTCTCCAGGGGAGCTGATCTGTCAGCTGGAGATCAGTTGTAAAAGTGGGAGATCCCTGGGCCCCACCTGGAAGCTGGCAACCCTACCTGGAGGTCTGGAATCCTAACTGATCTTCAGACCATAGAGACCAGTTGTCCCAGAGAAAATGGCAGTTTGGGAGGGCAGACACTACAGTGTCACATCCCAGCTGAACTCCCTCCCATCTCCAAACTCTACCTTCTCCAGGTACCACTCCTAAATTTCCAAGCATTTCACCAGTCATGGAGCTGGCAAGCTTACTCATGGATCAAGAAATCTTAACAAGGATCTATCCTATGAGAAGAGAACATCAACAGTTAGACTTTACCTTTCACCCAGAGCAGCAATGTCTGCATGAATGTCTCATGATCTGACAACTCATTAAAGAACTTTTTTTTGAGATATCAGAGTAATGGTCTGTGGTCAGCAAGCACCACTGCCCTTGCACTTACCCCAGAAGACAGCAAGTCCCACCAAAGGCATGCTGCTGCAACCACAAGACTTGAAGCTGGGGAAGTTCTCTGCCAGGTTACAGAAGAGAATGGTCTTGACCAAGTCTACTCAGGAGTCAGCCAACCCAACCAGCTCTCAGCAGCATGCTCATCAGTAGAAGCCAACCAAGCCCTGTTTCTACTAGGGGGGACACTGAAACTGAGATCTGGGGAAGCTCTACTAGGACAGGAACAGCAGACAGCACTGACCTTCTTAAATGAGGTGGGGAAGGGCAGCCAGCTCTTTAAAGAAGTTCAAAGGGAAGAGCCAATGAGCTCACTACCCAAGGCAAGTATCCATTGGCCCAGGGTCCTGCCACTCCCCAGGACTGGGTTGGGGAGAAAGGATTGGCTGAGCCCAAGGTTGGCCCGCCCTTGGGAAAGCATTTAAAAGGCGTGCCCAGGAGCAGCCAGGAAGGAAGAGTCAGACTCATTTCCTGGCAGGTGGGAATAAGTACTTAGCAAAGTAGTATGGGGGGATTGGGTGAAAGGAAGCCTTCTCCTCTTCCTGTATTCTGAGGCTCTATCTTGGGCAGTGTTCCCTCTAAGCTGAGTTAGTGTGAGCTAGTTCACAGTTTTTTAGCCTCCAGCTCACACATTTTTGTCTTTGCTCAGGAAGGATGGCTCCTGAGCAAACTAAATTGCTCACTCACAACTTTAATGCCAGTAGCTCACAAAGTAGATTTTTTGTTTACAAGGCTCCATAGCTAAGAGGGAGCATTGGTCCTGGGGCACTTGCCCAACAAAAAGCAACCCCAGCTCCAGTGGATCCTGACTGTAATCCACCAATGTGCAGATGGCCCCAGGCTAACAAAATTATATACCTCACAAATTAACACATGAGGATACCATCCTTCTTTTAAACCTTGTCCATTGTAGCCCTCCTGACATTCTTCAAAAATGGCAGACTTTATTAGAAAAGTATATTCCTCAAAGGGATGAAAGTTCAGCCTGAGTAAAACCTCTTTACATAGAAATCAAAGACTAGATAATTTAAGAGTGCCAGATCTCACATTGTATTTTGAAGCTTTTCAATTGCTTTAGATTATCTTTTTATCAACAAATTCTAAGCAAAAGCAATGGAACTACCCTCTTTACAGCCCTTTTTAACTAAAACCTCACAATTCATAGCTCAAAGCCTCAAGAATATGGAAACAATTGTAAATCTTCTTACTCAAAGTACAATAAACATCTGGAAAATCTGACAAAATAAGTTGTCCCCTTCATTTCCTCCTTGATCTTTATACTCAATTATCTGTTAGTTTATAGTCAGATAAATATAGTCAGTTTCAAATGCAGGAAGTAAATGGATTTCTTTTTGGGAGAATCGTCCTTTAGAAAGTGATAGCATCCTCTGCACATTATGGAGAAAGGCTACTTTTATCATATTAGGGTTGCCTGCTCTGAGTTGGGAAATACCTGGATAATTGGGGGGTGGGGCCTGGGGTAGGTGTAGTTTGGGGAGGTGTAGTTTGCCATAAAGTCCACCCTCCAAAGCAGCCATTTTCTCCAGGGGAACTGATCTTGGTCACTTGGAGATCATAAGAACATAAGAGAAGCCATGTTGGATCAGGCCAGTGATCCATTCAGTCCAACGCTCTGTGTCACACAGTGGCAAAAACCCAAGTGCCATCAGGAAGTCCACCAGCAGGGCCAGAACTCCAGAAGCCCTCCCACTGTTGCCCCCCACCCCCGCAAGCACCAAGAATACAGAGCAACACTGCCCCACGGGTGTAGACTTTCCAATTTTCCGGGGGACGGGGATGGGCTGGGCCTGGGCCAGAGACATTACAAGCCATTGTCTCCAGGGGAGGCTCAGCACTTCCTGGAAAAGTTAGGGGGGGGCTCCAGCTCCCTAGCCCCCCTGAAGTTGATGCCTATGCATTGCCCTATACCTTATGGCCAAAAGCCATTGACAGACCTCTGCTCCATATGTTTATCCAATCACCTCTTCAAATTGTCCATCAGGAGATCCCCTCTTGAAGCCGTAATAGCAGGAGATCTCCAGGTGCTACCTGGAAGTTGGCAGCCATATCCCATACCCTGCTTGTGGGCTTCCTGGGTGTATCCAGTGACCCCTGTTGCCAAAATAATGCTGGATTAAATGGTCTTTTAGCTTGATGTAGCAGGCCTCTGCTTCAGTGCCTGGAACCAGAGAAAGCAGTATATAAGGTACTCTTATGCTTTGCATTGCAATGTGATAGATCAGCAGTGAATCTTGATGCATTACAGGCTGCTGTTCTGGTTTGTTTCTATTTGGTGGACCACTGTAATTTCTTATATAGCTGCCGCCACACGCAAAGACAGATCCAGATTCAAACACAACTGGTTTTGCACTCTGGCACAGCTGCAACCGAACCCACCAGGTAAAAGTTAAATGCTGGTGTTGCTAGGCAACATGGAGTCATTGCTAAGTTTGAGCACACCCAATATCACAGAGATGGGTTTGTTAGTCAAGGCATTAATATTCCAGGCCTTTCCTCTATAATATTGCCATCCCTTGCACCTCCAGGAAATTTACTTTAGATTGCAGGTTAATTAAAAGTTTTTCATTGTAGCATATTTATAACATGCCTCTCACTTCTCCTTTACAACAATTAACAACATGAAGCAAAGAATTTAAAAATCACAGCTGGCATAAACATACTGCAGATGGCTCTGCTCCACTCTCCAATGAGCTTAAAGGCAGCGGCTGAAACAGCCTTCTTGCGGGTCACAGCTAAACCTCGAGAGAGCTTTTGTTAGCTGTTCCCCCAAACTTTGGAACCAGTTACGGCTGTTTGTATTCTTGCTAGGGTTGCCAGACTTCCAATATAGGTAGGGTCCCCCACTGCCAGGTCCTGCCTCCCAGCTGCTGATCAGCTGGCCAACAGGGGGACTTGGACAAAAACGCTATGGTAGAAGCCAGTTTTGCTATAGAGTTTTGCCCAAATACCAGAGCATCACCTGAAACTCACTGGTATGATGATGTCACTTCCTGAGTGATGCTAGCAACCTGGCTTGGGCCTTTCTCTTTCTCCTGGTAAGTCCCTCACCATCCATTGTTGGTTATCCGGGGGACCCGGCAACTCTAATTCTTGCCTTGGGGAGACTCACTATCATAAAGACTCAAAACATGCATAGAACAAACTTTGTCTCCAAAAGATCTCCGTCTTGCACCAATCCACACCCACCGGTCTGAAAGCACACCTCTACATAACGATTCCCCAGCATCTCTACGAATATGTCTGCCCAGCATCTCCTCCAGAATTTTTCGGCAGGGTGGGTGGGTGATGGACCATGGGGGGAAAAATGAAAGGGAGGGAATGGTAATAGGGTCCATTTGGAAAGCTGGCTACCCTTAGGGTTGTCAACTCTGGGTTGGGTACTTTCTGGATATCTGTGGAGGGCGAAGTTTGTGAGGGAAGGGAGTTCTGCAGGGATGTGATGCCATTGGATCCACCTTCTAAAAATTGCCATTTCCTCCAGGGCAGCTGCTCTCCATAGTCTGGAGATCATTTGCAGTTCCAGGAGAGCTGCAGGCCCCAACAGAATGTTGGCATCGCCACCCACCTTTCAAATGACTTCCCTCCATGCACCAATGCCTTTCCGTTAACCCCTGCATGTGGTGCAACTGTCACCTTTTCTAATATATATATCTATATGTGTGCGGGTCGGTGTTTTTAACTGCAAAATCTTATAAAGGTCTTATAGCCAATGGAATAGAAAATCCCATTTCCATTTCCTGTTCATGTGAGATAAATGTACAGCCCAAGGTCTCAAAGTCTTCTCATATAATAAGTTACACGTGTGCAGAGGTGAAATCCAGCTAATAGTTTGGGTCTACTGTCTATAAATTCAAGTGTTAAGTGACAGCTTCCTCCCACCTTCTGTGTGAGACGGTTTTCAAAAGTATTAAATAATTGGGGTGGGGAGTTTCTCTCCTTCCTTTGGGAATGCCTTTTTCCTTTAAATGTAAGAAATGACAAAATTAGGCGAGTGGAGGAGATATCAGTCATAAGAGGCTCATGCTATATTTGATACATTATTTATTTAAATCTTTTCTGTGCTGTCTTCCTTCCAAACTATGTCCCTAAAGCAGCAAACATTAAAACATTTCAACATTAAAACAGCGTTTGAAATATATATAAGGGCTGTGGTGGTTCAGTGGTCAAGACGCTGGACTGCAGACTGGAAAATCAGTAGTTCGGCTGTTCGAGACCCAAGTGCCGCATGATGGAGTGAGCTCCCGTCTCTGGCCCCAGCACCTGCCAACCTAGCAGTTCGAAAGCAAGAAATTACAAGTAGATAAATAGGTACCACTTCGGTGGGAAGGTAACAGCGTTCTGTGCGCATCGGCGTCTAGTCATGCCAACCACATGACCACAGAAACATCTTCGGACAGTGCTGGCTCTTCGGCTTGGAAACAGAGATGAGCACCGCCCCCTAGAGTCAGCTTTCGAGCAGGGGAAACCTTTACCTTTGCCTAAGGCATTGGTGCATGGAGGGAAGTCATTTGAAAGGTAGGTAGCTATGCCAGCGTTCTGTTGGGGCCTCTAAACTGTGGAGTCTTGTGAGCAAAAACTCTACTTTGTGAGCTACTGGCATTAAAGTTGTGAGCGAGCAATTCGGCTGTTGCATAAATGAGTTTGCTCTGAGCCATCCTTCCTGAGCGAATTACCATGAAGGCTAAGCTTGGCAAATGGCAAAGTTGCCTGCCTGCCCTAATCCCCCACCCTCAAGAAAATGAAGAAAAGGAGAAAAAATAACCAGAAAATAGCCGGTATTTCCTCCACGTCTCAACGGTCTTTACCGTAGCGATTAGGGGGAAATACCTACAGTGTCCCCTGAAAGTGATGCCACATCCCCCACAAGCTCCACCCTCCCCAGGCACTGCCTCAAAATTTCTCAGTCGTTGTCGAGGCAGTGCTGTCAACCCTAAACTGGCCTATAAACAGCTTCAGGGAGAAAGCGCCTGGGTAGATATGTGAGTCATTCTGAGATTTTGGAAGGAAGATTCCCATGTAAACATATAATGTGCTTTAAAAAAGAAAAAGAAGTCAGCCACCAGAAAGTCATTTGGTTAATTCAAGCCAATATTTGAAAATGTTCCCTGATCACCCTCTTTTCAGAAATTCTGAGGCGTAAAATGAACATTCACAAGGGACGGGCCTGGATGGTAGTGGCATGCTCTATCTGACCAATGGGTGTTCAGGGGCATCTATTTCCATTAACTGTAGTTATTTAGAACATCTGTAAAGGACTCCGCTCACACACTGCTCCTGCATCTTTGTTGCTGTCTTAGCGTTGCCAGGTCACAGTGACAACAGAAGTCTCAGCTGGCAGAATTCCTCTCTTATGCAAAATCTAACTATCTATTACATGTTTATATTTCCCCTTCTCCAAAATGCTCAGAGAGGCACTCATGGTTCTTCTGATCCTTATCTGAAAGTCCCAGATGACATCTCTATTAGCCCGTTTCTTTTGTCTCAGTTCTTTGTATTCTTTCTTTCTCCACCTACCCATTCCTTGTCTTCAAGTTTCCATCTACTCCCAATTCTGAACTTTCCCTTCAGCCATCTTGCCTCTGAGATCTCTTCTCAGCCTCAGCCTGCCTCAGAGCTAGGATTGCCAACCTCCAGGTGGTACCTGGAGATCTCCCAATATTACAATTGATGTCCAGCCAACCAAGATCAGCTCCCTTGGAGAAAATATATGAAGACTCGACACGAAGATTTACCTGGGACATCCGTTGCCATGGTTAATGCTACGTGATTAACCTTAGGTATTGTGGTCTAGCTTTACATGTTTAAATTCAACTTGTACTTGTACTGCACCTTTAAAGAACAGTTAATAAGAGTTTTCTTGCAATTATGTTTAAATTCAACTTGTACTTGCGCTGCACCTTTAAAGAATAGTTAATAAGAGGTTTTTTGTCATTTCAAATAGATTTGTTGTGTGTATTCCTTCATTACAGTGTTTTTCAGATTTAGTTTACTACACATACTGTATTGCCATTGTTTGTTACACACCCTTGGAGAAAATGGCAGCTTTGGAGGATGGACTCTATGGCATTGTACCCTGTTGAGGTCCCTCCCCTGCCTAAACCCTGCCCACCTCAGCCTTCACCCCCAAAATTGCCCAGTATTTCCCAACCCAGAGCGGGCAACCCTACTCAGAGCTATGTCTGTCGTAAAGATCTGTACAAAGATTTAATCCCAGTCAAATTGGCAATGTCCTCTTCCCTCACAGAAACGGAACTAGAAACACTGAGAGGCTTATTCCCCAAGCAGTTGGAAGGTTTGTGAACACTTGGCCCATCACCCCAGTGCTATAAATTGGTGTCACAAGTTTCATTGCAACTAACATAATCGGTGTAATAATATATTAGCAACTGCCCCTATTCAGATGCCTTTGTTTTATATTTTATGTTAGATAGACTAGACAAAGATTGGGAATCTTGACAAGGCTGAGAAAGGAAAATGGAAAAGAGGTAGAATCAAACATACAGACTAGTGGGATCTGCATGTTATTAGATATTTTACTACTGTAATCATTTGCATTTGTGCATTTTCTCCAGGTAGAAAAATCCAGGTAGAAAAATCCAGGTAGTGATTGGTTACAATAGCACAGTATCCAAAGATGGGTAGATTGAATTGACAAGTCTACTGTTGATGAAATGGAAATGGAGGTATGACAGGGTTGCCAGGCATGGCCTGCCAACTAATGTGGGAGAATGGAGGGGTAGGAACATGAGGGACAGTGTGATGTCACTTCTGGGGGACGATTCCTAGAGAGGACTGGTGTCATTTCTGGGTTTTCACAGGAAGCTATGCCAATCCTGTCTAGAAATTGCTAGAAACTCCATAGTTATTCCAACAGAGATGTGATGTCACTTCTGGGTTTTCCCTGGAAGTGATGTCAAGCCATTGGCCCAATGGCCATTTTTTAAAAAACATTTCTCTTGCCTGCTCTGGGTGGCGCCAGGAAACAGGAGCTTGGAGCAAGGAATTCCTTCCCCCACCAGGGGGCTAGCAGCCTTGGACTGGAAATCAGGAAAGTTGAAAGACAAGTAAAAAAATTACCGTTGACAAATACATGTGACATATCTATGTATGGGCAACACATGCAGAGGGAAGAAGGGTTGTGCCTACTAGTCTCACCCCCATATGCATTCAGCTGAATGTCAGAACACAGCATAAGAACATAAGAGAAGCCAGTGTTGGATCAGGCCAGTGGCTCTTCCAGTCCAACACTCTGTCACACAGTGGCCAAAAACAACAGGTGCCCTCAGGAGGTCCAGCAGTGGGGCCAAGACACTAGAAGCCCTCCCACTGTTGCCCCCCCCCCAAGCACCAAGAATACAGAGCATCACTTGTCCCAGACTGAGAGAGCCAGTGCATTCACCAGCTATATGGGCATAGAATCCATTCACACTCTGTCCACACAATCAGGAATCATTGAAAAGCAATATCAAGAGCAGCTTACCGTATTTTTCGCACTATAAGACGCACTTTTTCTCCCCAAAAAAGTGGGAGGAAAAGTGCCTGCGTCTTATAGAGCAAACCTCCCGGGGCCGCGGCAAGCGCCGCAGCCCCGGGAGGAAGCCCTCCTCCCACCCACCCCCCTCAGAAGCTCCTGGGGCCGCGGCAAGTGCCGCCGGCCCCGGGAAGAAGCTCCCCTCCCACCCACCCCTTCAGAAGCTCCCGGGGCAGCGGCAAGCGCTGCCGGCCCCGGGAGGAAGCCCCTCCCTCCCCTGCTCACCTTTCCTGCCCCATTCCTCCCCCCCTCACCATTCTTGGGCGTGGGGGGGAGGTAGGGAGGTAAGAGCTGGCCCTGAGTGGCGTTAAGCCACTCGGGCCCAAGCAAGGGGGGGGGAGGGAAACACTTTCTCTTTCTGTCTTTCTTTCTTTCTCTTTCTGTCTGTCTTCCTTCCTTCCTTCCTTCTCTCTCTCCTCCCTACCTTCCTGTTTCTTCCTTCCTTTCTTTCTTTCTGTCTGTCTTTCTTTCTGTCTTCCTTCCTTCTCTCTCCCCCCCACCTACCTACCTACCTTCCTTCCTTCCTCCCTTCCTTTCTTCCTTCCTTCTCTCTCTCTCTCTCCCCCCTACCTACCTACCTTCCTGTTCCTTTCTTTCTGTCTGTCTTTCTTTCTCTTCCTTCCTTCCTTCTCTCTCTCTCTCCCTCCCTCCCTCCCTGTTTCTTCCTTCCTTCCTTTCTGTCTTCCTTCCTTCCTTCTCTCTCTCTCCCCCCTACCTACCTACCTTCCTTCTCTCTCTCTCACCCCTCCCTCCCCCCTCCCTCCCCCACTCACCTTTCCCGGGCTGCAGGGGGGGGAGGTAGGGAGGGAAGAGCTGGGCCTGAGTGGCGTTAAGCCACTGGGGCCCAAGCAAGGGGGGGAGGGAAACACCCTTTCTTTCTGTCTTTCTGTCTTTCTGTCTTTCTGTCTTTCTGTCTTTCTTTCTGTCTTCCTTCCTTCCTTCCTTTTCTCTCTCTCCTCCCTCCCTCCCTGTTCCTTCCTTCCTTTCTTTCTCTTCCTTCCTTCTTTGCTTTTCTCTCTCTCTCTCCCCCCTACCTACCTACTTTCTTTCTTTCTTTTTTTCTTTCTTCTCTCCCCCCCCCCCCAAACTACCTACTATTTGGTTCAGAATATTTTTTCCCCTGTTTTTCTCCTCTAAAACTAGGTGCGTCTTATGGTCAGGTGCGTCTTATAGTCCGAAAAATACGGTACATATTTACACATTTCACATGCACATTCGCTTTCTGCAAACATTATGCTGAGCACTGAGGGTTAGTGGTAATGGGCATGATCCTGCTCTTCCTCCTGTCTTTCCACAGCTGTGTCACATATGCAGGACTACACTGTTCTACCTGGCAAGAGAGAGAATGGGTGTTACCGGAGCCACACAATTTTTTTTTTAAAGAAAATAAGGGATACTTGAACATTGGGAGTCCATGCTTTGATGCATCATGAGTTTGGAGTACATCAGTAACTGAGTTAAACTTTTCTTTTGGACGGTAGTTTTGCATATTTTTGTCTGTGTGTGCGTGTGCATGCCCATGCCTGGAAGTCATAGCGACCTCTGGTGACTCCTACTGGGGCACGGAGAACGTTCAGAGAAGTGGCTTGATAGCCTGCCTCTGGCCTCTCAGCCTTGGTATTCTCTGGAAGTCTCCCTTCCAAATACTTGCCATGGTTGGCCCTGTTTAGCTTAAACTGATTTAGACTTTGAACCCTGATCCAGTGGTCCACGGGTGCTCTGATTCATACACAGAGTTCCTGAATAAGCAGGCGTCCCCGTTCATTCCAACTCTGGGTCTCTGCACACCATTGGTAGTGCATCCCTTGACACTGCAGCAGATGGGGAAGATATTGTGACTGTGGAAGCTCTGCATGCACATTACAGCCTTTTCATTTTCAAACAGCAGTGGGAGAAGGGTATTGGCCTTCTAGTGCTTGGCAATGAAAGGAGCCCAAACTTCTTGGAACAAAGTCCATTCTGTATCAAGATCTGTCTGATATTGCACACAGATTATTTATGCACAGTAGTGAAGGGTGGGGTATAAATCTCTTCCTCTTCCTCCACCTCCTCCTGTTCTGCTGCTGCTGCTGTAGTAAGCTCATTGCCTGGAGATCAGTTGTAATTCTAAGAGATCTCCAGTCACCCTAAGGATGCTGTATGCTTGAAGCATGGAGGCAGGGCTACAAGAATATTTGGTGCTTCTGGACACATCCAGATGTGGAAGTACCAGGCATTCTTTAAAACAAATATAGCCACCAGCGTCCTCTGAAATATCCCGTTGAGAGGCAACAGGGAAGATATCCACGGGCTGGTTCACAAATACATATAAACCACTTGAGGTTCACTGACATCGCTGGGAAAACATGATGTTCAAGTGGTATGGAAGTTTTTTCTGTGGTAGATCCCATTCACATAGGGTTTCCAGGTCCCCCCTGGCCACTGGCAGGGGATGTGGGGCAGGGTTGCAAGATCCAAGTTGGGAAACTCCTGGAGATTTGGGTGTGGAGCCTTGGGAATACAGGGACCTCAGTGGGGTACAATGCCATAGAGTCCACCCTCCAAAGCATCCACTTTCTCCAGGAAAACTGATGTCTGTAATGTGGTGATGAGCTGTAATTCTGGAGGATCCCCAGGTCCCAGCTGGAGGCTGGTATCCCTGTGTTCACATGTCAAGTCATCACTTGATGGTGGAAGCCACAAGAGAAGAAAATCCAACTAAGATATGTGTGCAGACCCATCTCATATTTCCCACTGGAGTTGGCAAAACTGAAAAGCTGACCTACACAATTTATTTCCTACAGTTTATGAACATGTATGGAAAACAGCTACCTTCCAACTTTCATGCCTCTAAACTGGAGATTTAGATAGCTGAAGAATAACTATTTAGAGTTCATTCTTGACAAGGTCAGTATATTTATATATAAAATTTAAGTTCTTATAAGGGCTCGTACTTCTAGCTCAAGAACTAGTTACGGGGGAGGCCACTCAGAGATGAAAACACGCTGAAGGGAGGTTTGGATACATTTTTGGAATTGCCAGAATAATTAAGTGAACTTGTGATAACAGTTCATTATTGGAGTTTGCTGGCACAAAAAGTCTCTTAGGCCCTGGTTCAGAAAAGCACTTAAATAGGAAGCTAGAGGCAACCGAGCAGGTGCTTGGATGGGTTGCTGAACAAGGAACCTGAAAGAATCCCAAAACAAAAAACAAAAAGATCTGAATGCAGCTTTAAAAGAATTTCTTTTTTTTTTTAAGTTTGCCTTGTTTTAATTATGCCCAATAAATACTGTTGTGTCAGCCAAAGTTTCACTGTGTATTAGACAAAAGCATGAAGCTTAACAATAGAGTCCCTCAAGATATACAAGGCAATGCTGTGGATCAATCCTATGAATATTTACTGGGTTATTAAGTCCAGTTGAGTTCAGTGGCTAACTTCAAACTAAGCTTGAACAGGAGCACAGCTTTACACAAGACACTGTTTCCCCATGTCTGCTCTCCAGCAACTGGAATGTACAAAAGGAACACACCACTTCCATGACTAAGTGACATGTTGCCAAAAGCTTGGGGAAAAGTTCTAAGCCTTTAATGGATATCTAATGGGATGTTATTTACTGGGTGGCATTATTTATGTCCATTCAATGAAAAGCTTTAGTGGCTCATTTCCATGGACTATGCCCTCTATTAAAGGGACAAGCCACTAGGCTAGATTCAACCACCCTTCAAGGAACCTTCCTCTAATTTCCAAAAGAAGAAGTGGTTCTTACAAATGTTGCTCTTCCTCCAATGGAAATGCCACTTAAGTTGGAGAAAGCCTCCTTAGGCTAGAGGGAGGCTTCAGAGCTAAACTCAGCAGAATGCTAGGGTAGGGGTTGGATCCACCACATTTCCTCCTGATCTATTAGCAACCTCACCAGTGACATAGCCACTAAAGCCTTGTTCACAAATACTGACTCCAAAACATAGTTTTCTCTGCAATCTGTAAGTATGTTTCCAGCCTTCAGTAGTGTTCCAAGGGTGCTGGCTGGCCTTCGACTGCCAGATCAGAACTGGAGGGTGGAGGTGATTCTGCACCAACTCTCAGCTGCAAGTCATGGAACACGTGAACCACATTTCCCTGCTGGTCAGCTACTGTTGACTGCAGACTGGCTACACAGGGCTCCTCCTCCTCTGAGGAGTCTTCACTGTCACTGAGCCCTGGTTGGTCCACAACACCTAGATTCTTACAGCCTCTTCTCTATATTCACCACCACTATTTTTCCTCTCCCTACTTGGCTTTTCTCTTTCAGTGAAGAGAGGTTCTAGGTGGTCAGCCGTGTTGGTCTGAAGCAGCAGAACAAATCTAGAGTCCAGTGGCACCTTTAAGATCAACAAAGGTTCATTCACATATGGGCTTTCGAACAAATGATGGTCACGCTAATGGAATGGATTTCTAAATATCAACAATTTATCAAACTAGAGGTATTAAAACATAACATATACGTTAAGCCGTTGCACAACATATCGCAAATTACTTTACTGGCTTATTTTACCAGTAAGCTGTTTTTCAGATATTAAGTAATGACCTGAACATTTTGGGAAAACAAAGAATCTGGGGGATGGGTAGGAAGGCAGGACTTTAAAACTTCACTTTTAGCTCAAGGGGCGCTAAACTGTGTTTGGGTAAAAGCTTTGCATACAGCTTTCCAATTGCTGAATCTGCCAAAGGACTCATCTGTATTCAATTCCTTGAAATGGCTGAAAATGACACAATAGTATTATATTACCATTGCCTTTCTTTTAAATGCCACACATGTTAACATGTGCAAGTGGATGTATCACACCTGTGATCATGTCTTAGGACAACCAGGTCAGTGTAAAGCGCAGACCAGATCCAAAGTCGACTGGCCAAGACACAATGATTTGTTAAGGTCCAATTCACAGTTCAAGCCCAAGCAAATCTCCCATGTTCAAACCCTGGGTTGGACCTATCATAGCATTTCTGTGGATAGATTTTCATTTGTGGTATGCAACTTTCTCACCTAATGTATTTAGAATGTATATAGAATGTAAATTCTATATAATCAGGGCTATTTTGGGGCAGGAACGTACAGGAACAGAGTTCCGGCTGGCTCTCGAGTTGGCCACGCCCAGCAGGAACTCATTAGGACTGGCTACTTTAGAGGTGTGTGGCCTAACATGCAAAAAAGTTCCTGCTACAAGAAAAGCCCTAGGTTCTGACAACAAACAAGGTAAACAGAATAAGAAGCAAAAGGTGGGTGTGGCTGGATGACCACACTTCTGATAACATGGGGGTGTGGCCTAATATGCTAATATGCTGTGCTGTCAGGAGTGTGGCCTAATATGCTAATGAATTTCTGCTGTTGGGTGTGGCCTATTATGCTAATGAGTTCCTGCTGGGCTTTTTCTACCAAAAAAAAAGCCCTGTATATAGTCTAATTCATCTAGACTATATAGACTAATTCATCTAGGCCGAACCCCACCAGCAGCCTGGACCCTAACATCTTAAAGTCTTCCACCACTGTTGACATGGTTCTATCAGAGCTGATATGGTACACAGGAGTATGGCATTTTATACTGTTATTTTAATTTGGTTTTTAACTATGCTGTATTTTATACTGTTGTTACCCTTGGCCTCCCTGCTTGTACTGCTCGCATGACTCGTACTGTTTGCAGTGATATCAGTGCCCCCTGACTTATTTAAAGGCCCCCCGGCTATGGGCCTGCCATGGTAACCCGATTTCAATCAATCACTCAATCAACCAGTCAATCAATCGGTTTATTGTATTAAGCCATTGGCCATTACAATATACAAAAATACAGCAGAGCAATCATAAAAAGTTAAAAGCACCATTAATATCCAGGTTAAAATTAACTGCTAGGAAGTAATACAAAGAAAGATAGGACAGGTTTGATGGCCATCAGGTAGCCTGACCTTAGATCTAATCTTAGATGCTGCTAAAGCAAACAAGGAAACTCTGTAGGATAGATAAGCATCATTATCTGAAAGCAAGAATGCAGTCTTCTCAGTTTCTGGGTATGCTTGCATAACCGGTAGAATTCCTGCTAAAAATTTCTCTCTTGGAGTGCTATACACCAGACAATAGAGCATGTGGAGGAAGGTCCTCCACCTCTGGCATACCACAGATACTGCTTGCAGTGCTTATAGTGCCCACTGTGATGTGACCTGCCCTACTCAAGGAGACCAACACAGCATTCCCGGGAAGAGGCTGCTATTAACTGCCATCAAATTAGCATCCTCCAGGAGGCACTTTGAACCACCCAACTAGTTGCCATCATATTCTCACTTGATTGTAATTTGATTCGTATATGTCATTTTATTATTAACTTGCTTAAATTATTGTTTGTCTTAATGCTCAATTATATTTTGTGTTAACTGATATGTTGTGACCCGCCCTGAGTCCACTCGTGGGGGAGGGGGGGGGGGGCTACAAACCAAAGAAATAAAATCGTTTTGATGACTCTAAATGTATATTGGTATAGGAGATAACCTGAACGATTCTACTAGCTAAGTTATTTGTTTGTTGTTTGTATAAATTTTGTTCAATGTATTTTTTTGAATTAAAAAAAATAAGTTATAAACCAAATAAATAAATAAATAAAATAACAGTCTGCGTTTCTCACAGGGATGCAAGGCAAATGGCCCATAGTGAGCCAGCACAATTAATTAATTAATTAATTAATTCCACTTATATCCCGCCTTGCCGGACAAGCTGGCTCAAGGCAGCTTACAACATTAAAATGCAATAAGAACAATAGATACAGTATTTAAAAACAGAATCAAATTACAGATAAAACAATGCAAATGATGGTGACATTCAGAATAGAATCCGATGGTAAAGGCAGCATCCAGTGGAGTCTCATAGGCCAGAAGATGTTCCTATGGTGCATCCGTCAGTGGCGGCTCCTAATCGAAGGCCTGGTGGAAGAGCTCCATTTTACAGGCCCTGAGGAACTGCATAAGGTCCTGCAGGGCCCTGATGTCCTCTGGGAGCTCATTCCACCAGTTCGGAGCCGCCACTGAAAAGGCCCTGGCTCTAGTGACGGCCAACCTGACTTCCTTCGAGCCAGGGAGAGTCAGGAGATGTTGTGACCCTGACCTCAATGCTCGCTGGGGCACATACGGAGAAAGGCGGTCCCCCAATCACAAATAATGGGGCATTTGATAACCAGTGCAGTAGGGTTTTAGAAGCCTGGAACCACCAGAAAGAACTGAAGCATTGCATAAGTATTCACATGGCACATTAAGGGGTACAGAAATTGCATAAATAGGATCCTACTGAACAGCAAGCTAAACACAGCAGGATGGACCACAGTCATTTATCCAAGCAAATTTGTAAAACCATTCTTTGCAATGCAACCTTATTACTTGCGCAGTAAAGCCTTCTTGAATAGTTCGGTTTTGTAGTTTGCCCTCCAAATGCTGTTCCTGAGAAGCATTTTGGGTGGCAACAGATTGCCCATTCTGGATTGGAAAATTCCAGAACGTTTGGGGGTAGAGTTTGAGAAGGCCAGGGTTTGGGGAGGGAGGATGTGATGTCATAGAATACACTCTCCAAAGCTGCCAGTTTCTCCAGGGGAACTGACCTTTGTCATCAGGAGAACAGTTGTTTAATTCCAGGAGCTCTTCAGGCCCCACCTGGAGGTTGGGAACTCTGAAACCAGAAGGTGGAAGGTCAGAATGTCACACTCCACTGGAAGAAATCCTTCCATCTGCCCAATCAATGTCCTTATCTCAAGGGACTCAATTCTAACCTTCTAATTTGATCTAGATAAAATGGGCATTTCCTACGCAATTGAAGGTTCAGGATTTGTGGCTAGTTAGTTCTGTCAGCTTATGTGGAGAGATGGCAGTCAGCTAAAGGAAAACTAGAAAGCACTTTTTAAATGGTCAAAGGTGGTTTTTTTAAAAAAAGAAACTTTTTACAAGCACTTTTAAATGATTCACAAGACATTTCCCCACCTGCTGCCAAGGACATAGTGCATACTTTGTCACAAACTGAAGAAATTTGTGGCCATCCCAAGAAATAGCATTGTTTGTGGGAAGGATTTACATGAGTTAAAACTCTCCCAAACACTTCCAGATGAAGGAAATGAATTACCCCTCCTGCCAGGGTAGACTAGAATGAGTTATGTGCTTTGGGGGCTTAATGCCTTCATTTTGTCGCTTTCCCTTCACTAGGGATGACTAGTTTGAGTTCGAGTTCTATTCACTTCCCAAACTATTTCAGTGGTTTTCAAGTTGTGTTCTGAAAAACCCTGAAGTGGAGAAGATTAACCACAGAAGCATGTCTAACATTAAGTAGCTTGCTTACCAATACCAAATTTCCCCTGCAAGGGGAAGCTACAAGGCAGTTGGGGAGTACTACAAAAAGGTATATTCTCAGTTTCCACAGGGATATGGTGAGACCCACAAGGTGTCTCAGACTCCTCTATTAGTCTCTAAATTCTGAAGTAGGTGAGACACCAAGGCTGCAGTCCTCTGCACAAGAATCTAGGAATATAGATTTCGGATGCTTAGCAGGGTTGCCCCAGCCGGTATTTGGATGAGAGCTCACCAAGAATACCAGGGTTGCTATGCGGAGGCAGGCTCTGCATCTCTTTCCTTAAAAACCTTATGAGGTCGCCATAAGTTGGCTGCGACTTGATGGAGAAAAAGGCCCTACTTATTGGTAAATAAAAGCTATGAGTGCCTCCAACTGAGATCAAGGCAGCAGCATAGGGCTGGGTGGAAAGGAAGTTAACCTTTTTACCCCACAGCTTTTTTCCTAATTAAACATTTCCCCCGCCCAATAGCTTCTGTATACTTTTTTTAGATAAAAACATGCAGACATGGTTTTGCGTGGTTTTCCCCCTGGGAAAGCCCTGGAGGACAGTCCAGGGTCAGAAAATCAGAATAAATAAAGGGATTATTATTTGTTTGCTATATTATTATTCTGCCCTTTCTTCAAGGCAAGCATGGTTCTCTGCTCCTCCATTCTATCCTCACAACAGCTTGGTGAGGTAGATCTAGCTGAATGGCCAAGGTGATCAAGTGGGTTTCATACCAAGCACAGAGCTGAACCTGGGTCTCCTCAGGCCTTCTCTAATTAGGCCGCTGTCACACGGCCCTTTAAAGCGGGAGGAACTGCTGTTTCCTCCCGCATTTAAAGGCACCGTTCATACAGGCCGGGACCACTCCCTCACCAAAGCAGGCTCAATCGCACATTCCTCACGCTGTTTCCAACCCCCGGGGAAATCAGGTATTTTCCGGGAGTTCCTGCAAGGAACCCGCGATTGAGCTGATCTGAACAGCCCTCTCTCGCAATGATTGCAAGGGAGGGCTGTTCAGATCGTTCCTCCGGGGGTTCCCCCCCCCCCCCCCCGTTTTTGTACTTGGGCACTCAAGGTTTTCCCAAAACTTACCAGGTGGCCAGCGGGGCTCGGGGAAGAGTGCCTCCCCCCCAGCCACCGCCACTGCCAGCTGCCACCATAGTCTCTACCGCCACTGCTGCCCACCACCTCTGCGGCCAGCAACCGCCTCTGCCGCCGCTGCCGCCGAGGTATCACAACCCATAAGAAAGAATCCTGGATAAAATCCGGGGTTAGGGTGCCGTGTGACCACGGCCTTACTGCACCACATTAGATTTTAACTCCACCCCCCAACACACTCTAGTTCTTATCTAAATCCCACCCACACTGCTATTTACTAAAGAAGAGTCAATAGAGGATCTCCAAGCATTTTTGTCTGACTTTATCCTGAGGTTCCAGAAAGTGAGGTGACACAGAAAAAGTTTTAAAGGAAGAAAGGTTGCATGCTGCTAGCCTATCTCACTTTTCTGTTTTTGGCCATCACGTTGCAGCTGACTAGTGGCAAGTGATGAGCTGCGGTGGTTTGCCATTGTCTCATCTCAGGGTAGCAGCCCTGGTATTCTGTGGTGGTTGCCCACCCAAATACTGACCAGGAATGCGGCTGCTTAGCTTCATGAGATCTGGCAAGATCAGGCTAGCCTGGGCTATCCAGGTCAGAGCAAAGATATCTCACTCGCTAGCGTCCTTTAAAAACAGCCTTATTATTATGGTATAATGAAATCTTCTTTAGCACACTTGGATTACACAGAATGAACCTGCCAGCCACGGGTCTCATTCTGTTTCACACGTAACTCACTTAGCTCATGGTTCCAAAATGTTCCATTTGTCTCCGCTTTGAATCATATATCATTGACTTTTGTGGGTTATTGTGTTATATGGCTTGGATATAAATATTCCACAGGGTTCCTTAATGTATGCTTCTCACCATGACATATGAGCTTTATCTATTAATAAAAGCATTAATTCTGGCCTTCAGGGGGAGGCTTTCTGTCTGTAACTGGCAACATTCCTTCTTGGTTACCACTAAAATATCTGTGATTTGGGGGGAGGGGGGGTTGCCATCAAGTCAGAACTGAATTATGGTGACCGCATACGGTTTTCGAGGCAAGAGACTAAGAGAGATGGTTTGCCATTGCCTGCCTCTGCGTCACAACCCTGGAATTCCTTGGAGGTCTCCTATCCAAATCCTAGCCAGGGTAAACCATGTCAGGCAAAAAAGTTCCCCCCCCCAAAAAAAACGTTTCTGGAATTCACTGCCACAAGATGTGGCAACAGGCACTAGCTTAGAAGACCATTAAAGGGATGAGGAGGAGGAGGAGGAGGAGGAGAAGAGGAGGAGGAGATTGGATTTATGCACTGCCCTTCACTACCTGAAGGAGTCTCAGAGTGGCTTACAAACTCCGTTCCCTTCCCCTCCCCACAACAGACACCCTGGGAGGTAGTTGGGGCTGAGAGAGCTCTGCTCTTTTTCAAAAACAGCTGTGCCAGAACTATGGCTTGCCCAAGGTCATCCAGCAGATGCAAGTGGAGGAATGGGGAATCAAACCCGGTTCTCCCAGATTATAGTCCGTGCAGTTAACCACTACAAATTCATGTAGGATTGCCAGCCTCCAGGTGGGGTTGGGGATCTCCTGCTTTTACAACTGATCTCCAGCTGACAGAGATCAGCTCCCCTGGAGAAAATGGCTGCTTTAAGGGTGGACTCTATGGCATTGTACCCTGCTGAGGCCCCTCCCCTCCCCAAACCCCACCCTCTCCTGGCTCCACCCCCAAAGTACCCAGGTATTTTCCAACCTGGACTTGACAGCACTAAATTCATGACAGACACGTCCATCGATAATTATTAGCTGCAGTGGCTAAACAGAACTCCATGTTCACTAGGAATGCCATTTGCCCTGAGCCGGCAGGCAACCTCCCACCTCAGGGCTCCAAGCCCTGCTAGGCCTCTTCACTCCAGGGGGACCAAAAATGGAGGGACAGAGAAGAAACATCATGTCATGTCTTAATGTCACATTTTGCTCATTCTTCCCCAATTACTTCTTCGCTACAGTCCCTATTCCACATGGCTATTGTCCCCATGATTTCCAGCACAGCCATTTTGGGTTGTAAAATGCCCCCCCCCCTTTTTTTTTACAAGTGGAAAAGCTGGTTGGCTAAAAAAAAACATTGCTTTGAAAATACATTTTGGAAACTAAACGCATTCCAAAATGTGCATTCAGCATTTCCAACGGGCTTTAAATGTTGTGTTTGTCTTCCCCCCTTGGGCACCATGAACCAGCACACTGAAAGTTGCTTCCTTGTACCAGAACTTCTAGACTAGACTTCATAAAACTCCATCACAGCCTAGGAACTCATTGGCTTAATAAAATGAGAGTATTTTATGAGTCACAGTTTTATTGCTCATATGGATAGTAGAAACAGAGCCACCAGCTACAGAGAAGCTTCTGGGATTTTGACAGGGAAAGCATTGTACAGACTGTTGAGTGGAACCATGTGAAAAGGGCTGACATTTCACAGGGGATCAGCCTAGAAAAGGCACCAAAGAACTGTGGAAAGAAACTAAAAATGGAGACATGATCTAATCACATATGGTTGACCCAAAATCAGGGCTAATTTTGGGCAGGAACACATAGGAACGGAGTTCCGGCTGGCTTCCGTGTTGGCCTCACCTACAGCCTCCTCCCCCGATCCGGGTTCCCCAGGCACCTCGCAAGCCGATCCAGGGAAGCCAAGCCGATCCAGGGAGGGAAGGCAGTTTAAACTGCCTCCCCTCCTTGGGTTCCCTAGGTGCCTCGCAACTTCAGGGCACCTGGGGAAGCTGATCCAGAAACAGCCTTCCTTCCCTCGGGTTCCCCATGTGCCCCGCAAGCCGTGGGGGCACCTGGGGAAGCTGATCCTGGGAAAGAGCTGCACTGTCGGGAGTGACCTAATATTCTAATGAGTTTCTGCTGTTGGGTGTGGCCTATTATGCTAATGAGTTCCTGCTGGGCTTTTTCTACAAAGAAAGCTCTGCCCAAAATTAATTTGAGCAGAAACAAAACGGAGCCTAAAATGTCAAGATACTACTCCTGCGAAATTCATTTTCAGCATGTGTGTGTGCTTGTGTAACGTGCCATCAAGTCGCAGCTGACTTAAGGGGACCCCAGCAAGGCGCTTTCAAGGCAAGTCTGTCTGAAGCAGAGGTGGTTTGCCATTGCCTTCCTCTGCAGAGTCTTCCTTGATGATCTCTCTTCCAAGTGACCCTGCTTAGCTTCTGAGATCTGATGAGGTCGGGCTATACCGTGCCACCTTCCCTCTCACTTTCTACCGAAGGATGTACTCCTATGTAAATGTTACATTTTAAAAGGGGGGGGGGGAAACCCCTCAGCCGTGGGCATCAAAACCAGATTTAAGTAAGTGAAAAACAAGTAATCTCAAAATTAGAATTTTTCTTTGGATGACGTCCCTCCTGAATGTAAAATGCTGAAACTTTAACAGCTTAGACTGCTGTTGACATTTGTGCTACGGCCTCTGATCAGTCAAATTGCTTGTACATGGAGTCTAATCCATTTCTTTCTTTGGTTTTCTGATAATGTTTTCTGTCAACAGTCCCTTCACTGTGGATACAATACTTTCTGAGAGATTAATTTTCTCATCCCCCCCCCTCCCATATTCAATTTTTCTGCCTTCTTGCCGGCGCAATCCTGAACAGAATTAAACCATTCTAACCCCATTGATTTCAATGAATTCAGAATGGTAACTTTGTTTAAGATTGCTCTCTGTTAGGATTGCCAGTCTTAAAATGCTGTCTCTCTTTCTGAGTCTTTAATAGCAATGTGACACATAAATTAAGCAGGCGGCGCTCCAGCCCAGGACAGTAGTGAGGCTGATGGAGTTTGCTGGACATGGCAGAAAAGATTCTTGCTACATTTCTGCATGGCCAGATGCTATTAAAAGCATAGGAAGAGGGCCAGAAAAGTCAATGAGCATGTACAACAGTGAGCTGAGCTGTTTTTCAGATGTTCAAAGAGTGTGAGGGCAGGGCAGATCATGATTCCCATCTTCAACCCTGCTCTTTCCATCCACTTATTCACTGAAACCAAGGGCCAAAATATGTGATACAGGTCGAGAGACATAGGTGCCCGACATGACTTGTTGCCACCCATAGGATCAATGTGTAACTCCCCTCAAATAAGGATTGCCAGGTCCCTTCTGGGCACCAGCAGGGGTAGGGTAGCCAGCTCCAGGCTGGTAAATTCCTTAAGATTTTGGGGGTGGAGCTTGGGGAGGATAGGGACCTCAGTTGGGGTACAATGCCATGGAGTCCACCCTCCAATGCCTCCATTTTTTTCAGGGGAACTGTAGTCTGGAGATGAGCTGTACTTCTGGGAGATCCCCAGGTCCCACCTGGAGGCTGGCCTCCTTACCTTGAATGCATCATGCATTTTCCAATGCCGCAAGGAGGGAGGAGAAGGTTCAGGCTTCCTTTTCGTGCCATTTTCACTAGTGGAAATGGCCTTGGTGTGGGGGTAGCCCTTCCTTGGGCTCCATTTGTAGGATGTTTGTGATAGATGTTGACATTCTGCAAATAAATAATGGGTCCAAGCTGAAAATACTTTCAAGTAAAAGCTTTACCTAACTTTCAGACACACAGAACAGGTAACTATATAGAAGTGTGCATGCACACTAAAGCTCATACATTGAATAAAACTTTGTTCGTCTTAAAGGTGCCACTGGACTCAAACTTTGTTCTACTGCTTTAGACCAACACGGTTACCCACCTGAAGATAACTACACAGACACAGTGCATACCTCTTTCCTGATCTGCAGCGGATCCAGCAAGCATCGATGGAACCAACAGAAACTGGAAGAAACTTCTAGGCCTGGTTAGTTATTAGGCAATATCACCCCACCCCATCTATTGAATAACTCTGCAAGTAAATTAACCCTCTTATTACCTCTCCCCTTCTGCAGTGTGTGATCCATTGCTGTAGCTATCCTAACTGCTTGGAGCCAAATGGAGCAACACAACACTTTCAAGGTGAGTTAGACTGTGGCAATGAATTGGGTGAGGCACCCGTGTCCCAACTCATGACACAAATTATGCATTTTGGCCCTCAGCCTCAATGCACACAGCCTGCCTTTTGCGGTTCTTGAGTTAGCATCCAGAATCCGTGCAGCCTGCCTTTTGCGGTTCCTGAGGTAGCAACAGGAACCCATGATCTAGTGACCAGACTGGACTTCAAAAGCTGTCTGGTTCCATTTTAATGTCCCCATTTAGATTTCACTTATCCCTTATGAGAAACAAACCCATGTGGTTTTATTCTTTGCGGCAGTTTTTCCTTTCTTCACTTCAATTTTTTTTCCATTAACACTGACACATTTGTACTGTTCTTTTTGTATTCTGGCCTATCCAGAATGTCTAAGGTAAAAAATGGTGTACTAGAAACAAAAGAATAATCCACAAAAATGAGGCAAATGAAAAACAACAGCAATGACAGCACATGGAATAAAAAAGAAAAGAAAAGAAAACAGCCACATCAAGTGATCCCTACTCTGCTCATACAAATTTGTGTACATAGGCTCTCTGCAGATTTTTCAATTTAAAGTGCAGACGTCCAAATGTTCTATTTCCCCCATCGTAAGTATTCACTGAACACCGAGCCCTCACAAAGTTATAACCTTTGCAAAATTTGCTATATTTCATATATCTTTGTGTATTTTGTACAAAGTTTGTACAGGCCACTTTTAAATGGGGGTGCAAAAATGCTCCCCACCATGGCAGAAGCAGCAAGCAGCATGACAGTCGGCAGGAATGGCGTCCATACCAATGCTCCCGCTAAGCTGTGGAGTCTTGTGAGCAAAAATTTTACTTTGTGAGCTACTAGCATTAAAGTTGTGAGCGAGCGGTTTGGCTACTGCGTAAATTAGTTTGCTCTGGAGCCATCCTTCCTGAGCGAAGACAAAAATGTGTGAGCCGAAGATTAAAAAAGCTGTGAGCTAGCTCACACTGACTCAGCTTAGAGGAAACACTGGTCCATACCCACCTCATTTTTGTGTCGTTCATTGCTGTTGCCCTTCTCCATCCCCTGCACTCTCTCCCCTGTAAAAACATAGGTGTGGTGTCAATTTCTCCAGTACCTTCCACCTCAGGAATTCACCTCAATTCCTTCCCCTTCCTCCTCGCTTTCTCCTCAGCTTTGGGAAGAAGCTTATTTTACTGTGACAAATTAGCTTCCTTTTAAGGGCCCATCATTCCAAACTTGTGTATATAGGTTCTGTGGAAAAACCTGCTGAGGTAACCTGCCCAAAGAAAGGGGAATCAAATCTCCCTTCAGGGTTTATTTACTTTACTTGAGGGCCAGTTTTACTTTATATATTCACCTAAACCACATATAACAGCTACCCTATTAAATTATTTTCTGTTAAATAAACCTTTGTTGTTCATCTCCATCTATGTCTTATCTGCTGAGTCCAAATATCTAAGAAAAAGTGGTCTCTATTTACCTCACAAATAAGTACAGCCGTGGTCTAGCATAAGATTGCCAGGTGCCACCAGGTGGGTAGGGTTTCCAGCTCCAGGATGAGGAACTCCTAGAGATTTGGGGATGGAACCTGGGGAGAAGAGGGACCTCAGTGGGGTACAATGCCACAGCGTTCTTCCTCCAGAGAATCCATTTTCTTCAGGGGAACTGACCTCTGTAGTCTGGAGATAAACTGTAATTCTGGGGGATCCCCAGGTCCCACCTGGAGGCTGACATCTCTAGCAGGTTTCCAAATAAGAGACCTTTAGGGAGCACATAGCTTACATGCTACCAATCCTTTATTCAAAGCTGGTGTCCCCCTGCTTTTATTTGATTGTGGGCAGTTGGGGTTTAAAGCCCCTATAGGGCCGATTCTGCACCAGTGGTTGCCCCGACATCGTCCCCTGATAATATCCGTGGCAAAGGATCAGTTTCCCACTTGTGCTGCGGGGTCAGCAGTTGGCCCAATTCTAAGCCTCTTTCCCCCCGGATTTTTTGTACCAGGCATTCTCAGGATTTTTTTCTTGCTACGGGGTTGAAGTCGGGGCATTCTAGTGGGAAACTCGCAAATCGTGAGTCCTCACTCCACCCCTTTAATGCCCCTCTGCTTCTTTCCCTTCCCGCCTCTCCCCTCCCTTTCCCCTCCCTTTCCCACCCTGGCGTGAGGGGGGGTTGTCCCTCCCCCGCATTGCAACACAACACTGATCCATTGTTGATTGGCATTTAAATGTCCTTTTAAATGTACCTTTGCTGTTTCCCCATTTCTGTGTTGCAATTTGCTATTTGTACAAAAGTACAAAAGTAGTGCCATTGTTAAGAAGATGAATTAAGGGTGGTTTGGAGGCGTGGATAAAAATTTTCGTGGGGCTAAACTACAGGCTGTAGTGCCACTGTTAAAAAGATGTATTGAGGGTGGCGTGGCAGTGTGGACACAATTTTCGTGGAGGTGACGTGTTGCATTGCATGTCCCCCCTCCCTTTCCCACTCTGGTGCGAGGTTTTTTTCCTTTTTTGCAGGCATTGCATCACAATGTAACTATGCATGCATAAAGCACACCTATTTTCCAAAATGCGTGGGTGTGTTACAATGCAACCACGCCCCCGATCCAAAAAAATGGAGGGGGAAGAGAGGGGAGGGGCACTAGATTCGGGGCAAGGCAACAAACCCGGGTCAGAGTTCCTTAATACGGAACTCCCCAACAGAATCGGGCTAATTAGATCCCGGGGGAACGGAAAGCAAAGCATTACTGCAGAATCAGCCCAGGAGAGGCCAGAGTGGGGGACTGGACATTCTTCAATCCAGAAGGCAGTAGCCTCAGAGTCCCCTTCTTTCCATGAGGGAAAACATCCCCATGTTGGGAAACAGCCACAGAGTTGTAGAATATGGAAAGACTAGGAATAAGGCCCGTTGTGGGAATAAATACAACGGCTCTAGAAAGAGGCTCTTGGAGAGTGTCAAGGCCTTGGGCACTCAGCGTTAATTTGCTGTGGCAGCCTCAGCAGGGTATAATGACACAGAGTCCACCATTTTCTCCAGGGGAACTGATCTCTGCTACCTGAAGAGCAGTTGTAATTCTGAGTGATCTCCTGCCCTCACCTGGGGATTGGCAGCAGTGGTTCCCCAAGAGGGAATAGGTGGTTTGGAGGGCAGAGTCTATGGCATTGTACCTGTGTGAGGCCCCAGCCCTCCTCAAACCTCACCCGTGCCAGGCTCTACCCCTCAAATCTCCTGGAATTCCCCACCTGGAGTTGGCAACCCCATCTCCTTCCCAGCCACACATCAACCTACCTTGCTCTGAAGCCCCTCTTATAAACACAGGTAACTGCTATTTTGTTTCACCTACTAACAGCCACTGAGGTAACAGCTGAACCTTATGGGGGGACATTTTAAACAAACCACAGGCAGCAGCCATCTTATAAACACAGGTAACTGTCATTTTGTTTCACCTACCAATAGCCGCTGAGGTAACAGTTAATCCCCCCACTGGAAGGAAGCTGGAGAAGTGTCTTCGTCAAGAGCAAAAAACAGTCTGCCAGGAATTCTGACAGGGCACAGAGGCTGAAGGAGTGGGCAGGGAAGAGGAGCAGACCCAGCCAATGGCATGTGAGTATTCACAGCCAGTGGATAGGGACAGCTTCTAATTGACAGGCCAGGGGACCAAAGGCTGGCGTGGCATGTGGAATGGTCTAGAGAGTGCCACCACTATCAGAGAATTATTATATAGAGAGATAAAGTAAACTGGGACTCAGAGTGTCCTGTACCTTTAAGTCAGAACTGTCCTCATATTAACAACCCAGCTGTCAAGTACCGTGTAAACAAATCTGCTTCCTAAATAGACACGGCAATATTTGAAAAAGCCCTTGATCTCCAGCCAGCAATAAAACACCTCTCCTTCCCAAATACACCAGCTAACATCCGACCAGCAATTTTGCGAGAAGCCCCTCCAGCACACCATGCTGGTTAGAAAAGACTCTTGTGAGCCATTAATAGTATCTTCTCCAAAGTTTATACTCTGAGTGGGCTGAGCTTGTTGTGCAAAAGACATCCATTGGTTGGCTCATAGACAATGGGAGAAAAGAACAGAAATCTTTGTGTCCATGTTCCAGAATATTTTTCTGTGGCTTATGCTGGATTCCAGTTTAGGGCAATAACAGCACCAACCTAAGCACAGCTACACCAAACCCACAACCTAACGTCCAGTTCCTTGAAGCTACAAGTGGTTATGGTCTCTCTACACTACAGGGATCAGTTCCTGCTGAGAAAATGACTGCTTTGGAGAGTGGACTCTATGTCATTATACCCTGCTGAGGTCCTTCCCCTCTCTAAACCCCACCCGCCCCAAGGCTCCACCCCCAAATCGTCAGGAATCTGCCAACCTGGAATCGGCATCCCAACTCACCACCAGCCTTTCACATTTTCAGCAGACACAGACCAGGGTTTGCTGAGAAATAACTAGTTTGGCCTTAAACACAGGCATAGCATCCATAGTGCTTTACAATGCACTTGCACACCAAGCCTGTCTGTCTCTTTATTCTGCCAGGACCATCAGAAATAAATATTTTTAAAAAAAACATCCTGGGGGCGGGATGAAAGGCACAACTCTGGCACCTCTGCCCATACATCCGAAGCATGGATCATTTATCTGTCAGTCATATCACATACCTCCTTAGGTGGGAGATAAGGTAGAGTCCCAAATAAGGGCAGTCTAATTGCATTCCTGCGAATTAAAATATGTTTACCCCACATACAAAAGGAACCTTATAATCAGTGATGGAAACAGTCAAACAAAAACACAAAATAAGAGAGTCCCAGATAAGGACAGTCTAATTGCATTCCTGTGTATTGGGTAAACATATTTTATATGAGTTATGTTTATATAGTTATGGTTTTATACTGTTTGATTGTTTTAATTGAAATTTTAATGTATATTTATATATATATATTGCTAGCTGCCCTGAGCCTGCCAACTGGTGGGGGGGTGAAATATAAATGTAAATATAAATTAAAAAATAAAATATTAAAATACGTTTACCTCATATACATAAGGAACCCTCAAGGCAGCTAACAATCAGTGATGGAAACAGTCAAACAGCAACACAAAATAACATTTAAGGAATATGAAGCTGAGAGTTCTGATTTGTTAAAGGCGGAAGATTTTAAAATTCTCTGCTCTTCTGGGACCTTCCTTCCCACTGTTTTCTCTATGAAAGGCAGACTTTCATTGAATAAAGCCAGCAATTTGCTCCACCGCATGGGAAGATAACCTCCAACCTCCCAAGCAATACATTCTGTAGGTTCCAAATCCAAGCAAGACAGATCAGAGCATCAACTCCAATAGAGGTGTTAACTTTACCATTTATCCTAGGAGGGTGTTCACTTCAAAGCTTGATAGTTACAGAGATAAAGTTGACCAACAAAAAGAGAAGCAGATAGTCTGACGTCTGTTTTTATTCTGAAGTCTCGGTGAATATTTTCCAAGGAAATCCCTGGTCCTGACTTGTCTGACAACTGCTAAAAAGAGCAGGGAAATCGGAGAACTTCAGCAAAACAGAACACACCACACCAACCACACATTTAAAAGGAATTGTTCTCACTGTTTTTTCTCAGGAGGAAAAAACAGGACGAATATGATTCTAACACAGATGTTAACAAAAATTAAAAGTTTAGAATTATTTAGACCAATTATTTTCTCGCAGCATATTATCAAAGGGAGAAGCAGTTGTAGGCTGCCCTATACAGAAGTAGAAAAAGTTGTAAACAGCCATATTGGTACACAGAATCCATGTAATACCGTCAATATCGATAAGTTCACCATTTACAAGGACAATACCTTTCAGCAGGAACACAATATTTTGTGTCAGTTTGGTTGGTCCTAATAAAAGATTTGGTGAGTTCTACTAAAAGGGCCACAGTGGCTCAAGTGGTTAAGATGCTGAAGGTCGATAGTTCAGCAGTTCAAGACCCGAGTGCTGCATGATGACAGAGTGAGCTCCCATCTCTGGCCCCAGCTCCTGACAACCTAGCAGTTCGAAAGCAAGAAACTGCAAGTAGATAAATAGGTACCCCTTTGGTGGGAAGGTAACAGCATTCCGTTTGCCTCGGCATCTAGTTATGCTGGCCACATGACCATGGAAACGTCTTCAGGCAGTGCTGGCTCTTCGGCATCAAAACGGAGATGAGCACTGCATCCCCAGAGTCATTGTTGACTGGCTTTTGAGCAAGGGAAACCTTTGCCTTACTAAAAGGTGTCCTGACCTGCATGACCCAGACTAGCCTGATCTCATCAGATCTCAGAAGCTAAGCAGAGTTGGCCCTGGTTAGTACTTTGATGGGAGACCACCAAGGAAGTCCCGAGTTGCTATGCAGAGGTGTTCAATAGCAAACTACTTCTGCTTGTCTCTTGCCTTGAAAATCCCATGAGGGTTGCCATAAGTCAGCTGCAACTTGATAGCACTTTACGCACACACACACTAAAAAGTACTAGGGAGATCTTGTTCTTATTTTTGTAGACTATTGGTCTCTCAAGCTCTGTTCAGCCACTTTGCCTGGCAGAGTATCTCCAGGGCCTGTGGGAGAGAAGGATCACAAAAATTCCCAGCTGGGACACTTTCACTGGAGAAGATGGGATTGAATTGGTGGCCTTCTGCAGGCACTTTGCTACTAGATCGTACACCCCCATCAGATTCTTACGTGTAGAAATCATCATGCTGAACATAACGAACATTCTTAAAGACCAGTTCGCTAACATCCACAACCCAAGTGTGCATCGGCCTTCAGTGACCTCCATGTCTTGGAGAGGTTCTGCTGCTCACCCTCTTATAAATCAGATTTCCTTGGATTCTCTGGATTTCTTGACTGGATCCCTTTCCTCCCTTCCCCCATCATTAGAACTCTTTTCCCATTGCTCCCCTGATAATATTATAGGCCTGACCTGAATGCCCCAGGCTAGCCCTATCTTGTCAGACCTTGGAAACTAAGCAGGATTGGTCTTGGTCAGTACTTGGATGAGAGACCATCAGAGAAGTCCAGAGTTGTTACACAAGGCAGGCAATGGCAAACACCTTGAAAACCCTACAAGGTTGCCATAAGTCAGCTGTGATTTTTTGGGGGGTATTTTTGCATTTTGTGTGTGTGTGCATGTGTGTGTGCCCATGCCCGGAAGTCATGGCAACCCCTGGTGACTTCTATTGGGGCATGGGGGATGTTCAGAGAAGTGGCTTGATAGCTGGCCTCTGCCTCATGGCCCTGGTATTCTTTGGAGGTCTCCCATCCAAATGCTTGCCAGGGTCAGCCCTGCTTGGCTTCTGAGATCTGATGAGATTGGGCTTGCCTGGGCTATCCAGGTCAGGGCTAAATCAGCTGTGATTTGACAGCACTTTTCAACATTGCATCAGGTTCCTTTCTCTCTTCACTCCTTGTTCTTTTCTCATTAAAAGCATCTGCATCAAAGAAGACTATATCTGGTGGCATTCATGAATAACAAGGCTTAGTCCTTGCATCCCTTGCCATATTCTCACTACCCTTCCCATCTCACCACTTGGCAGAACTGTGGAAAACCCTTTGAAACATCTCCTTCCTGACATATTATAGAATCACCTTTGTTCTTTGTTATGTAACAAGAGCCAAAAATATATCACCAGCCATAGTTCCTGAACGCAGTTTAAGAGATCTCCCCACTAGCTTGTCAGCTGCCGAAATGAAAATATAAGATCCCGAGTGGCCTTCTGTTCAGATTAGCTAAAGCATAGGTGGACTAACTTTGCAAAGCATACTTTTATTTTTACTAGTGAGCCAATAACGTTCTAAATCTTCAAGTCAAACATCCTTTACAGAACTGCCAGCATCCACTAGCCACTGTCCCACCAGAAACTAAGATTATTTCAGCAAATATTTTTCTTATGCTCCACAGTGTCTGCAACAAGCATATTTATTTATTCACTGAAATATTTCTACCCTGCCTTCCTCCAAGGAGTCCGGGCGGCTTACATAGCAATGCCAGGTTCCAAAAAAAGGTTAACATATTATTGAATCCTACAATTAAATAATCCAAACAGTCACTGTTGTCCACAGTGCTCTACATCCTCTGCCAACAAAATCAATCCTTCATCAGCCTCCAAAGAAACCTCTCTAAAGTTGAACAGTCTCACATGCCCTACAAAATATAGCCACCAATGCCTCCCTCTGCTCCTCTACAGGCAGGCCATTTTAAAGTGTTGGAAGAAGAAGAAGAGGAGGAGGAGGAGGAGATTGGATTTATACCCCGCCCTTCACTACCCAAGGGAGTCTCAGAGCGGCTTACAAACTCCTTTCCCTTCCCCTCCCCATGACAGACATCCTGTGAGGTAGGTGGGGCTGAGAGAGCTCTGATAGAAACTGCTCTTTTTCAAGAACAGCTGTGTCAAAACTATGGCTTGCCCAAGGTCACCCAGCAGGTGCAAGTGGAGACGTGGGAAATCAAACCCGGTTCTCCCAGACTAGAGTCCACTCAAGGCAGGGAATAATTAGGAGGCAAGAAACAGAGCTGGTCTTGGCATGTAACAAGAGATTCAGTCCCAGGTCATTAAAAACTTTAGAAAGTGAGAAGCAACATCTTCAACTAGGCCCAAGTATTTTTAGGGTTGCCAGCTTGGGGTTGGGAAATACCTGGAGATTTTGGGGGTGGAGGCTGAGGAGGGCAGGTATGGGGAGAGGAGGGACTTCAGTGAGGTATAATGCCATAGAGTCCACCTTCCAAAGCAGCCATTTTCTCCAGGGGAACTGATCTCTGTTGCCTGGAGATCAGTTGAAATCTCAGGAGATTTCCACCCACCACCTGGAGGTTGGGAACCCCAGGTATTCACCATAAATATGAATATCCATAGAAATACACAGCTGGAAAGGATTCTGTAGGCCTTCTAGTGCAACCCCCTGCTATGTCCAACAAATCCAAATCTAGAGCATTCCTATCAGAAGTTTGTCCAGCCTCTACATGAAAAACTTGAGCAAATGAGAGCCTGCCCTTAATACAGCAAGGGTTCTACCACAGCTAAATGTCCAGGTTCATCCTTTTCACAATTTAGTGGAGAGCCAGTAAGTATAGTAGTTAGAGCCTTGATGCAAGCAGACCAGGAACTCGGCTTTGAGGCTCTTTGGGCAGCTGGTATCAGCTGTTGCAAGCATACCCTAAGGCTGATTCTGCATTGGCTTTCCCCTCCACACTGGAACAGAAATTCCCTCTGCGTTGCATGCTGCTGTCAATTCCCTCGATCTTCAGATTTTATTGTACCCTCCACACTGCACGCCATTTTGACTTTCTTTGATTATCGGGTTTTATGGTACCTTCTGCATAGATTTATTACGGCCGTTTTATGGCTGTTCAGGGGTGACTTTGCAGTTAGTACTGCCGCTTCCCCGGAGGTATTTGAATGTGGTTTTGAGCTGCACTTTTCCCCTTTCAGTTGAGAAAACGTGGATCAAATGCTAGATGCAGAATAGCCCTAAGTTTCTTGGGAGCAGAGATATAAATGGAGCTAGTAACAAGGGCACAGATTAATACACATGTCCTCTCACAGATATCTGAAGAAAAACTTGTTCTTTTTACGTTTCCTCTCTTCCCCAGTGAAACGTTTTAGCATCAAAGGAGGAAGTTGTGCGTGAAGTGTGAAATGAAATACCTTCGCTCTCAGCATGGGAAAGAAGCTCAGCTGCGGCAGGGAGAGAGCTGGCCTTGAGTGTTTACCTTCAACACACAATACCTGTGAAGGGAAGAAGCCACAATTAAATCTCCTTTCAGAAGGTATATATGAATGCTTAAGGGTGTCGCAGTGAACTGTTTGACCTCTGGATGCAAACCCCCACAGGATTTTTCTAGACTTGCCCTCAAATTGGTCACGTCCGCCATGATCTGCCTGTGACCCACGGTCACCCGGAATACTCTGCAAGATGAGAAGTGAAATATTTCACTCACGTATGGAAGGGAGACTTCAATTTGGTGCAACTTGCTGCATTTCAAGCTAGAATAACCATTTTTATCCTTAGTATCTTGTAGCAGTGCATCCTTTACGTTTTGAGGGTGAAAAGGGAAATGAGGACAGGTTTTGCATTCGGTTATCATGGAGCAAGGAGAGGTCATAATACCTGCTGGAGACCAGTACTGCAATGACAAATGGGTGATCACACATGTGATTCCTCATACATGTGTTGCCTCAAGCCGCTTTTGCCACAGCTGTAGCTTTATCTCTGACAACCCATACAGGCTTGCCAAGTTTCTCCTGGGGACTGGGCATTCCCTGCCCCTCAGTTCCTGTTTTCTGCCACCGCTCCAGTGGCTGACGGGAGAAAAATAAATAGATCGCCATCATTGCAATGGCATTATGTCACTTCCAGGGAAACCTGGAAGTGGCATTTCTGACAATTCCTAGAGTGGGTTGATGTCACTTCCAGGGTTTCCCCAGAAGTGACATAACACTGTTGTGAAAATGGCACCCCTCCATGTCCCTGCCCCTGCAGACACTGGCTGACAACCTTAAACAGCGCTTATCTTATAGACGGGCTACATAGTCCGGGCCTTCCTTCTTTTCAGTTCTCCTGCCAAATGATCAGTTTAGGATCTCATACAGACATATGCTCTCTGCAGACGTTACAGTGGTATTCCATTTTAATCCAATCCAATTACTGTTCCTTCAACCATTGTCATGAACAGGAACACACAATCAGGTAAAACCAACCAGGCAGGTAGCTCTTTAAATACGCTGCACTATAACCACACCAGATATTTGGCTGGCTGTACAGTAACTTGATTTTCTACATCTCTTCACAACCAAGAAATTTTCTCATCTGGGGAATCAAAGCCATCTCCAAGTAATGGAAGAACTGGCCACTGTGTGAGACAGGATGCTGGACTAGATGGACTATTGGTCTGATCCAGCAGGGCTCTTCTTACATTCTTAAGTCAGGACCTGGTGCCTTACCAGTTCTCATCTGATTTATTAGACCCTTGATCTCTGTTTTAGTTATTGGAGGCCATTCATCCATCTCACAACGGTAGACTTCAACATTAGTGGTATCCATTTTGGGGGCAGCAAATAAAGGTGTAAAACGCTATTCCCAATGGTTAGCAAGGATATCGCAAGGCAAAGGAGCTCTCCAATTTAGCTTGTTTGCCGCTGTATCCCAGAACACATCCCAGAAGCTTTCCAGGGAAAGCCTGGAAGTGACATCAGTCAGTTCTAGGAAAGTCGAATGTTGGCAACCAATGGGAGTTATGGGGGTGGGGACATTCAAATTAACATAGAAATGCTGCAATCTCACTTCTCCAATACATACATTACATTAACAATTCTAATTTCCAGGTTTTCACCATATATTTTAGGATCTTGTGACTATATAACTTATTTTCTAACTGAAATCCTCAATAATAATAAATTGTAGCACAGTATTTATGGGGTATCTGTACAATCCAGTATTCTGGTTACCTTCTATTGAATTGTACACAATCTTTTTGAGAATAAATTCTCACTGACAATATATCCTGAGATATAATACTTCAAGTAAGTTGTACAAGTCCCCTTTAAGACATCAGAACTTGAGGTATTATATCTCAGTAGAACTTCTAGAGACACGGCTCCAAAGCTGGGATTGACCCCACAGGGACACATGCAACTGGGAAGGGAAGAACTGTTGGTTTGGAAAAGTCATGTGGAGACCCTCCATCGCGTGTCCCATCATTCCAAGCTCATTCTTCCCAAAGGGGTGGGGGGAAGGATGCTAACAGGATTGTGATGGGTGAATCCACAAAATAGCTGCCATGGGGGGTGGGATCAATCACAAAATGGCTGTCATTGAGTACTATGGCTAATCACAACAGCCTTACCAGATTGTGTGCGGCCCTACTGCCACTCCTCACTCCAATGGAAGCAAAAATGGGAGGGAAGGGACCTGACATCATGATGCTCTAGAAATTCGAGACTGGAGAACTTCTAAAACTGTATGTTTTCACTTTCGGGTACATTTGTAAGTGATGTCATGCAGTGTTACTCCACCCCCATTTTTGCTACCGCTGGAATTAAGAGGTTGCCTGGCAAGCCTGAATAACAAAATATTGGGAAGTTTCAAGCCCACAAGCTTCCAGTGATGGAAGCAGTTAATTTTGAATGAGTAATTCTTCCTGGCCCTGACCTGGATTGCACAGGCTAGCCCAATTGCATCAGATCTCAGAAGCTAAGCAGGATCAACTTTGGTTAGTACTTGGGTGGGAGACCACTAAAAAAGAAGACCAGGATTGCCATATAGCGGTTGCGGTCACACACACTAAATAATCCACCTTCAATCCACTTTCCAACTGGATTTTGCCAGTTCACAGTAAAAATCCAGTCTGAAAGTGGATTAAAATGGATTATTTAGTGTGTGTGACCGCAGCAAGAGGCGGGCAATGGCAAACCACATCTGAAAGTCTCTTGCTCCCATAAGGGATCAGCTTAAGTCAACTGAGATTTGATGACACTTTCCTCCACCACCAATTTTCCCCAGGTTCTTTTGAAGCACTTCATGTCCCAGTGAAGTGGAGTAAAGCTAGGATGGGGTATTTGTTTTGGAGAAGAGTTGCTTTGTTGAAGAAGCAAATGGGCACCAGAAACCTATAGACAGGCAACACCTTTGGGATCACTGGTATAGTATCTTAGGGGCAGAGCCTAGTAGCATTGGGCTGGCAGAATGGGGGCAGGTGCAGAGCTTGCTTCATCATTCTTCATCATTATTGAGACTGGAGAAGGCAGCCATGAAGGAGCTAGAAAAGATTCTGAAATGTAAGGATGTGTCGGTGGCAACCAAGATTATTCATACCATGGTATTTCCCATTACTATGTATGGCGGTGAAAGTTGGACAACAGAGAAAACTGATAGGAAGAAAGTGGATTCATTTGAAATGGGGTGTTGGAGGAGAGCTTAACGGATATCACGGACCACCAAAAAGACAAATTAGTGGGTTCTAAACCAATCAAGCCTGAACTTTCCCTTGAAGCTAAAATGACTAAATGGAGGTTATCATACTTTGGTCACATTATGAGAAGACAAGAGTCACTGGGAAAGACAATAATGCTAGGAAAAGTTGAAGGCAGCAGCAAAAAAGGAAGACCCAACTTGAGTTGCATTGACTCAGTTAAGCGAGCCACAGCCCTCAGTTTGCTCTCAAATCTCTTTGTTAACTCTTGCATTTATATACCAAGTTGCTGCCATCCATTGATCCTACCAGCCACCCATTCCAATTTCAGCTTTTCATATGCATTTGGGTTGTGAGTGCCCTCTCCTAATGCCTTAGGAGAACCAGTTCGGTGTAGTGGTTAAGTGCGCGGACTCTAATCTGGGAGAACTGGCTGCTGGATGACCTTGGGCAAGCCATAGTTCCGTCAGAGCTGTTCCCTCAAGGACAGATCTGGAAAGAGCTCTCTGAGCCCCACCTGCCCTCACAAGGTGTCTGTTGTGGGGAGGGAAAGGGAAAGTAGTTTGTAAGCCGTTCTGAGACTCCTTCAGGTAGTAAAGGGCAGGGTATAAATCCAATTTCCTCCTCTTCCTCTTCTTCTTCCCCCACTCCCTTTTTTCCTTTAACTAGCTTTTGATACTTTGTTCCAGTTTTGTCTGAAGAAGTGTGTTTTACACACAAAAGCTTACACTTTGAATAAAACTTTGTTGGTCTCAAAGGTGTCACTTGACCCAAACTTTGTTGAGCACGGCTGTTAACAATAGGTCATTAAATCAAAGGGTGGCCATTAACTGGAATTAACTTGAGAGCACTTAACATACACACTTTTTATATTTATTTTGACACTTTTAACCAGCTCTTCTCTGCTCAGCGTGGACTCAGAAAGGCTTATAGAGTCCAAACAAGGAACAGAAAACCATCAAAAGATTTGAAACCAAGTTACTTAACAACAAACCTATCTGTCATCAACAGACTAATCCACAAGGTGCAAAAGGGAACAGAGCAGGTGGTAACAGCTCTGCCCCGTGCATGGCCAATGGTGTGATACAAACCCCACATTTACCCAAGTACCAGTCCCTGGTTTTATTTTAAATGTGGATGCACATTGGACTCTTTGTTATAAACAGGGCTGGATATGTACATGCATGGTATGCGCACAATCACAATAGTATACGTAAAGGGCTATTATTAATTTTGCCTTCTGTCCAAGAACACAGTTTCAGAAACATCACCATGTTCCTTTCCCTCCTTTCTTCACAGCTCTGGCATTTCAGCAATGCCCTTAGATTCATTTCAGGGAAGCTGACTCTTATCTCTCTGCCTGCCTTTCACAGAGGATGGTGGCAGTAGGGAATTTTTTAAAAAAATATTCTCTGACATTTCTTGGAAGGAACAGAGCTTGTGCAAGCACCGCATGCAGCCATCGTGCTGCGCGTCTGGATGGTATGTAAATATTAATGCTCACATGGCTTTCGTGTGCGCTGCAGTTTACAAGATACTCGGTGGCTGTTGAAGCCACGTAACTCAGTTTATCACAGGGATGACAGTTATGGGAACAAATTCTGTCACTCTTCCAGGCAAGCTGGACTCTTTGGAATCTCTTTTCTATGTTTAGTAAAAGTGAAGCTATCGGAGACTTATTCAAAGCCCGCTCAAGTCATTCCAGGGATTTCAAAAAGGCTCTGCCAAATACATTAAGGAAATTCAGGTGTGCACTCCGTGTTCTTTTTGTATAACCATCCACACCAGAAGTTGCAGACCTTATCGCAGGAACAGAAGCATCACTTCCAAATCTTTGCCTGTTCCTACTAGACCTGCAAATCTGGGATTTTTTTTTAAACCTCGGGCCCCATCAATTAGCATATTCGCAAAATTGACACACGTAAATGAACAGCATACTTGCACACTGCCCCTGCCACTTCCGCACTGTCATTTTTGTCATTTTACCTTGGGCAACTTTTTCGAAAACATTTTTGCAGTCTTTGGATTTGCCTTTCAGATGTCTGCAGTAACTCATGCAATGCCTGTTTCTGTCACCAGAGATGATACCTCCTGTGGGTGCTTCTTTGATAAGTAATGCACAGTCTTAGGCTGCTTTCAAAAACAAGCATCATCGGCTGTCAGAGTAAAATAAGCGCAACCAGCCATTATCCTTGCTGTGGCACGGTGCAGTGAGTCACTCACCTAACACAGGTCAGGTAAATGAGTTCAAACTCCGGGGGGAAGCCAATCAGAGGTCCTGCTCTACAGAAAACAGCACCAATCAGTGTAGGGACATCTACGCCAAGCGCAAACCTCAGGTGACGCTTGAGGGGAGGAGACTGGTCTTTAACGCAGCCCCTTCAAGCTTGCTGGGATGCTTCAGCACCCAGCACAAGTGCAAAAAACTTCCCCCAAAAAACTCCAAAAACTGAACTACTGTGGAAGAAAATGGATGGAACCCTGAGGGGGGAAACACAAGTAAAAGTGTGAGTGTGAACTGGCTGCAATGAAAGCATGACAGACAAAATCAAAATGGCAGCAGGGACAACTTGAAAGGTGGGAACAGTGTGAAAGATGCCCTTATTTCCTGCTTGAGCCACAGTGGTAAAATCAGCTTCCTTTGCAAAGCATCTCTTCCCAGCCTGTTTTCCAGCTTCTACCTCAACTTTTGCTGCATTGTTTTGCCAGCCCAACCTGTAGCAACCTCTTAAAGAGTAAATGTTCTAAAATAAATTTTGACATTCTCATCTCACAAGCCCAAGTAGGAATACCAGGGGACAAGTGGTGGCCATTTTAATGACTGGATCACCTAGGGTTGCCTGTGCCTGGGTCCAAGCAGAGATCCCCCGCTTTTGGGGGCCAGTTAGCCAGTGGAGGAAACCCCACCCCAAAACGGTGATGTTCCCATGTGATGTCGCCAACACAATGATGCCACTCAGAAGTGATGTCATCATGTCGGGGACGTTGCATGAGGACGCTCTGGTTTGAGGGCAAAACTCTATGGTTTGAGGGCAATTTTACCACAGAGTTTTGCCCTCAAACCAGAGTGTCCCCCATAATGCCCACAATGTGATGACATCACTTCTGCATGATGTCGTTGTGTTGCTGTATGGGCACGGGGCCCTTCCCCCCTCCCAGAAGGCTGCCTCCTTCCCCCGCCAGCAAGAGGTAAGCACCTGGCAACCTTAGGAGGGCCAGGAAGCAGGGTTACCAAACTCAAGGTGGGTCCAGGAGTTCTCCTGGAATTACAATAGATCTCAAGACTACAGAGATAATTCCCGGAAGGAAGTGTAAACTTCAGAAGGTGAACTCTATATAGGGCTGCCAGACCTTGCCTGTCAGCTTGCAGGAGCTTGGAGACATTACTTCTGGGGAAAACCAGAAAGATGTCATATCGCTCTAGGAATCACCAGCAACTCTATGGTAGAACCATAGATTTTTCTGGTGATTCCTACAGCTACATGACAAAACATGCAGTTTTTCCCTCACAAGTGACATCACGCTGCATGCAATACCAGCATCTTAAAAAAAATGTTTTTCTTAAGCAGCCACCATTCACAAGGGGAGCCAGTGGGAGGTAACCCTAATATATCTAATATATGTAGATTCACATCCCCAGTAAGCTCTCTTCCCCAGGCACTGCTCCCAGACACCCAGCATTTCCCAAACCCAGCGGTGGCGACCTACCAGAAATTTACATTGTTTTAAAAATGGAAAAGCTTTATGTAAAAAATAAACTGCAGGCATTATTACTTTGGCATGCGAGAAGTTCTTCATAAATGGCCACAGAACATCTGGAGAAGTTCAGTCTTCAGCTCCTTCAATTAGTTCTCTCTGCTGACATGGTACAGAGTGTAATAACTTGCTGTGGTGCCTATAGAATCCCCACGCTTCGGTATTATTCCAAATCACATTTTAATCCACTGTAAAAAAAAAAAATTTTTTTTAAAAGCATGACTGTTTTTTAAAAAGATTTTTTCCAAAATCTTCCAAAACCTCATGAGGAGGGGGGAATGCTTTGTTGTGTAATGAGTGGGGAAGCAATGGTCTTGCATGTTTACATACATTTAAATTGTTCAAACTGTGGGGGGTTTTCACACCATTCAAGTTTTTAGAGAGAACACTTTTCGGCAGACACGGAACCACAAACCAGTGACTGCAAGAGGTGAGAGCCTGGGAAACTGACAAATAAGTAAATAAATAAGTAAATAAGTAGGCAATTAACTAGGCGTATATGATTATTTGTGCTCTCCCTTGAATACCATTTGTGCCACACTTGCTTTATGGAGCTCAGGATAGTACATGGGTGGTTCTCTTTTCCCTATGATTAGCAACCATAAAAGGTAGGACAGGCCGAAGGAGTATAACTGGCCCAAGGTCATCTGGCTTCCATGGCTAAGTAGGAATTGAACCCAGGTCTCCAGCATCCCAGTACAACACTTTAACTATACTACAGTGGTTCTGTTCTACAGTATACTGCCTGGCTATTCTAATATCTTTTCTCTTTATGTTTTAAAGAAAGGACACGAAAAGAACGTTTACCGACCATAAAGTTTACTGCCCCCTCCATTTATGCTCATTTTATGGTCCTTCCAGCTCTGAATTTCATTAGAACCAATATTGACATAGATATTATGCATGGCTTATACTGAACACAATAAGAAAATTGCCAGCAAGCTCAAAATACATGCAGATGCAAGAACCGGAGAGCAGTATAGAATCACCTTCACTGCTTGGAATGCAAGTGGACCTTTCTGTCTCGGAGTAAGCTCTGGTTCAGTTTGAACTACTGGAAACACACCTTCCCACTCCGATTTGTGATGTACTTTTATTAATGGATGTATGTGTTCATGTATTTTTTTAAAGGCTCACAGTCTTCTGAAGTTGCTACACAGACTCAAAGGTGCAGGGTTTAAACAAAAAATAAAATGATTGCCTTACTTTAGTATTAACCTAATTGGGCTGGATCCACACACATGCAAAAAGCTGGGATGACAGAAAGAGCTAACTTCTTCTTCTTCTTCCTACTACTATCATCATCATCATCATTCAGTGTGTGTGTATTATTATTATTATTATTATTTAGTGTGTGTGTGTGTGTGTGTAGTATAGCCAGGAGAACATAAGATTGTCTGGCAGCCAGAAGTTCTAGCTCTTTTAGTATTATGCACCACTAGGTGGTGAGCTAGACATTTTTTAAAGGCAAGAGATGTTTCAGAAGTGGTTTGCCACTGCCTGCCTCTGTGTCACACCCCTGGTATTCCTTGGAGGTTGCCCATCCAAATACTAGCCAAGGCCGACCCTGCTTAGCTTCCGAGATCTGACTAATGACCAGAGCAAAATGATGACCACCAGCTTGGATGGCTTTTAAATAAGGATTGGACAAGTTCATGGGTGATAGGTCTATCAAGGACTGTTACTCAACACGTGTAGCAGTTACAATGTTGGACTAAGATCTGGGAGGCCGAGATTCAATTCTCTGTGATGCCATGGAACGTTCTTGGGTGTCCTTGGGCCAGTCACACACACTCAGCTTACCTTACTTCACAGGAGATAGATCAAGATGGGTAGCCGTGTTTGCCTGTAGCAGTAGAAAAGAGCACGAGTCCAGTAGCACCTTATATACTAACAAAATATGTGGCAGGGGATGAGTCACTGCTCACTTTGTGACACTTAGTGAGCAGTGACTCACAAAAGCTCCTACCCTGCCACATATTTTGTTAGTCTTTAAGGTACAACTGGATTTTTGCTCTTTTCTACTTACTTCAAAGTGTTATTCTGAGGATAAAACAGAGGAGAGCAGAAGAGTGTAGGCTGCTTTGTGTCCCCATTATGGAGAAAAGCTGGATATAAATGAAGTAAAATAAAGTCAATAAACTGGTCATAGAATATGTTCAGGATGCTCCAATACAGGATGTTGTAGCCTTCATGCCATACTTGTGGGCTTCATGAAGGTTTCTGGGTAGCCCCTGATGGCCAAAGGATGTGGGATTAAGTGGACCCTTGGTGTCATTCAGCAGGACTCTTAAATCCTTATGAATTCCCAGAGTGCATAGTACTTTTTGACTTTCGGCAGATGACAGTGGGATAGACCTATTTATACAAACAAGGATACCTTGCTGGATCATGTGGAAGCGGCAGCTTAAGAGGAGAACTCCCCCTCCCTGTAGGGTTGCCAAACTCCAGGTGCTACCAGGAGATCTCCTGCTATTGCAGTTGATCTCCAGACAACCAAGATCAATTCCCCTGGAGAAAATGGTTGCTTTGGAACGTGGACTCCAAAGGTGGAAGGTGTTGGGCTGCCATCCCCCCGATGGGGGCAGGGTTCCCCCATTTTCCAGGGCTCCAATCCGCCACTGGCCAGTTGGCCAGTGGGGGGAGCCCCAACCCTGAAAAGCCCCATCCCACCGGACGCTTCATTGGAGATTATCATTGTGCCAGGCACATTGTGTGGGGGACACTCTAGCATTTGAGCAAAAATTCTATGGTGACTCCTGGACTGAGACTGGAGCCCACCACAGGTAGCAAAGTAAGACCTGGCAACCCTAAGAAGGTGGCATTATAGCCTGCTGAGCTCCCTTCCCTCCCCAAACCCCGCCCTCCCCAGGTTCCACCCCCAAAATCTCCAGAACAGATTCAGAACAGGCCGCGGGTTGTGCAATGAAAAGTGAGGTTTGAGTCCAGTAGCACCTTAAAGACCAACTAGATCCCCAAAGCATGTTTTCAAGAGTCAAAGCTCCCTGGAATTCTTGTGATCTTTAAGGTGCTTCTGAATCTCTGAACTTAAACCTTGCCCTGCTATTACAGACCAACACAACTACCCACCTGAGACTTAAATCAAAGTACATCAGCTCAGCTATGCTCATGGGTCTGTTTGTCATACATGGGGTTTTCTTGCTACAGAAAAGCCCTCAACGACAGAACGTTTTCTTCCAACACCATCCTTAAAAAGTACTTTAGTTCTGACAAACTATTTGTGCAGACTCTCATCAGCTTAGGTGGAATGACATGTGCAAAGTCATCTTTTAAAAATGCACCCACGCACACACACAGCCTTGGATTTTTGCCGTCTCCCTTGTTTTTCTTGGAGCCGGAGACCTCCAGCATAGCCTTTTAGAATGGCAATCAGAATTAGCTTGGCTGGCAGCCTGCCAGGTCTAAATATAGAAGAAATCAAAATATTTAAACGTAAGTCACACAGAATACACAGAGCAGGTATTAGTCATTCCAGCGCTAGGCTGCCTTTCCATGATACAAAGCTTACTACACTTTCACTTGTTTCTTAGAAGGAAGTGTAACATCCTTTGAACGCCTGAAGCGACTGATCAGCCAGCACAATTGATTGTGTTAGCTCAAAAAAAAAATTCTAGTCCATATGGTCAACAGGACTGAGAGGGTTGCTGCCAGCTCCAGGCTGGGAAATTCCTGGAGAGTTTGGGTTGGAGCCTAGGATTTGGGAAGGAGAGGGACTAGGTTATAATGTTGTAGAGATAGAGTCCACACTTTTCTCCAAGGGAACTGATCTCTGTAGTCTGGAGATCAGTTGTAATTACAGGAGATCACCAGGCCTCACCTGGAGGTTGGCACCCCTTCTGATGACCAAAGATTTGAGAGGGATGAAAACAGACACAAAGTGTGGTGGAAAGGTGACCAAGTGTAACAGGAGAGCTAATTAGGATTGCTAATCTCCAGGTGGGGCCTAGAGATCTCCCAAACTGATCTCCAGGAGACAGAGATCAGTTCCTCTGGAGAAAAGGACTGCTTTGGAAGGCGGACTCTATGCCACTATACCCCTCAGAAGTCCCTTCCCTCCCCAAACTACACCCTCCCCAGGATCCAACCCCAAATGTCCAGGAATCTCCCAATCTGGAGCTCGCAATCCTAGATCCAAAGCTGCTTCCTTAAGAGGACATTTTCCTCTCATGGAAAGCGGGATGATTCCACATTAAAGGCAATCCTAGGCTTGACAACAACCAAGTGGGGGCAGGAGATCTCCCAGAATTACAACTGATCTCCAGGCAATACAGATTGGAGAAAATGGCTTCTCTGGAGGGTGGACTCTGTTGCATCATACCCTGTTGAGTCCCTCCCCTTTCCACCCCCAACCTTGCCCTCCCCGGGCTCCACCCCCAAGTCTCCAGGTATTTCCCAAGCAGGCATTGGCAACTTTAGATGATCCATGTGACATTGTGCTCATGATGAGCACAAGTCATGCTGTTCTCTGACCTTCCCCTTGAAAGTGGTTTTTTTTTTTCCAGATCAGGTGGGAATCTGCCGAGGGGCTGGAAGCAGCCCAAAATATAATTGAAAGGAAACTGAAAGCAGGAAAAGTGAGAGGCAGGGCTAGATACAGTTACATGAATCAAATTTTAAAAGAAAACAAGAGTGGAGACAGATGAGAGTGGGAAAGACTTTTCAGAAGAAGGAAAAGGGTAGCTTGAGAGACCAGTCTATGGAATAATAAGCACAAGAGACAGGGTCAAACAGCAGTATTTTAGAGCAAGGATGCTCAACACGCAATTAAAGTTTCATTGGCAGCATACCCATTAGAGTTGGCAACACACCCACTATGGTGGTGGGTGATCTCTCACTGCCACCTCCCAACACCTGCTGCTGCACGAATGAGCAGAGGTATAGAAAAACAGGGAGAAAAGATGGCATCAAGGTGTTGATGTCACTTTCGGCTAAAAACCAGTGATATCAGTTCCGAGTTCTTATGCATCAGATGGGGAGAGTTGTCAAAGGCAATTTTTTTTTCTCTCTCTCCCAAAATACTACAACTCAAGGACCTCCAATGAAGCTGATAGACAGTAGATTCAAGATGGATGAAAGGAAATATTATTTACACAGAGAGTGATTAAAATATAGAATTCACTGCCAGAGGATGTAGTGATGGCCACAGGAACAAACAGCTTTAAAAGGGGATTAGAGAATTTCACGGAGGATCGGTCTATCAGTGGGTACTAGCCTCGGTGACTGAGGGGAACCTCCACATTCAGAGGCACTAAGCCTCTGAATCCCAGAGCCAGAAGGACACATCAGGGGAAGGCCTCGACCTCTATGCCCTATTGTTGATCCTCCAGAGAAATTGGTTGGCCACTGTGTGAGACTGGATGCTGGACTAGATGGGCCACTGGTCTGATCCAGCAGGGCTCTTCTTACGTTCTTACAGTTAGCCAGAAGTGATGTTGACATGACAATGACATCTTTCCCACCCTATAACCTGCTCCCAAAGCCTCCCTCCTAGCAGTTCCAGGCACATGCCTAGCAACCCTACCAAGCCTGCGCTACTGCCAACCAGTAACACCGTTGATGGCTGTGATGACTAAATGGAACCTCCATTCCCAGAGGTGATAAACCTTTGAATAACAAGTCCTGGAGTCACCAACAAGTGGAGGCCTTGACTTCTATGGTGTGCATTCCAGGGGCATCTGGTTGGCCACGATATGAAGTGGAATGCTGGACTGGAAGAACTGGTCCAACTCTGATCAAGCATATATTTTACATATCTTCCTAGCCATCCTCTTTTGCCAAACTATTGTGTTTGTGTTTTGGATCAGTGAAGCAGCAATAGCTTGAAAGGGCTCTGTTATCCTAAAGCTCCACATCCTATTGGCTGATGAATAAAGACTCCCATTGGTCCTAAAGCCAATCTAGATATCCAATCACTGAGCCCTGTTTGGGTCCAATAGTATTGCTTGTATATAGTTACTTCATTGAAAGTTATGTGTTGGAACAGTATAAATTAAGGTGCTGCTCTCATAGAGCTGTCTTTTGAGCTGAGCAATATCACTGAATAAAAGCCTGTTGTTTGAATTCATCGCCTTCCGCTCAATACTTAAAACAAACTATCTTCCAAGCCATCCTGTTTTGCTTTTTCAGGGAACCATTAGGCAAATATATTTTATTGCGCACAACAGAGACACCTGGAAATATATGAAAATAATTCAAATGTTTTCCAAGAGGTGTGCCCCATCATGCCCTGTGGTGTTACAAAGGGTTTTGTGTCACTTGTCGTTGCATCACATATTAGTCAGTGCCCCCAAGCCCAATGCTAATTCTTCTTTCTATATATTATGTGTTATTTGTACTGTAAATTTGGGGTTTGGCCTTCCTCTGGCATATGCTATCTATCTAACACTTGAAATCCTGCTTATTCAGTGCTTCGGTGTGCAATTTAATTATTTACTGGAATCAGGGATAGAGAATTCGACAACCTATTTCCTTTGCACAGAATTCTGTACAAATATGGCCCCTCTCACCTTCAAATGGATTTGCACAGCAGCATGTCTTAAATGGTGTAATTTTTAAAATAATTTTTTCCACATAATAACTGCAATATTTTAGAGCGTGGCTGGTTAAGATAACTAATATTACGGATATCCATGCCAAATTAGTCCAAAGGTCCTATCTTATTGTTTGTTCTTTATTACGATCATTTGACCAACATACACAATTTTACTATCCTATTTAATTTATTTGCTATATGATCTAATCCATCATAGTTTCCCACAGAGGTCAACCAGATCCTCTAGAAAACCCTCAGCTAGGGTTGCCAAGCTGTACCTGGCTAAAAGCAGGGGGAGTCTGTCCTCTTCCTTGAATCTTCTGGCACACATGCAAAGCACGCACGCCACAATAATGTCACCCGGAAGAGATGTCATCGTGTTGGGGATGTTGGGGGGCGGGACCTCAGTAATTCAAGGGAAAACCATAGAGTTTTCCCTTGAATTACAGAGCGTCCCCCCCGAAACGTGCCCGACACGATGACATCACCTCTGGGTGATGTCATTGCACTGGGCACATTTCCTCAGCCTGGCAATTTTGGGGTGGGGTTCCCCCCAGCGGTTTGATCGTGGCCAGTAATGGGCCACTGGAGTGGGGTTTTCCCCACCCCCTGGGGGGACTTGGCAACTCTGCCCTCAGCATATACATCCTGGAATCCCAAAGACAGTTGATATAGGGGAACCCCGCTTATCTCGACCAAAATATATTCTGGTCTGGAATATTACTATTTGAGCTTTACTAGAGTCATTAAATTGTACTGCAGTGCTCATGGCAAATGTTTTGCTTCAGATTTTATGAGGCTCCAGGGAAAAAAGGGTTCCACGGTTGAGCTAACATCTCTATATGGTACAGCCAAGGATGCATTCAGCTAATCTTAAATTTCTACAGGGGGAATGAGGAATTTGACAATTGTATTTATTTAAAATATTTGTATCCCACTTTTCGAAATTCTTAAGGTAGCTAACAATAATTTTAAAATAGTAACAATCACTTAGACTGAAAGCCACCAGAACTGAGCTATAAATACAACAGTCTCAAATTGCCAACAATGTCCCCAAAAAATATCTACCATTTCAGAATTGCAACCTCCAACTTCTGCAAGATTTCAATAAAAGTCAAAAAAATTACTATTTGAGCTTTACTAGAGTCATTAAATTGTACTGCAGTGCTCATGGCAAATGTTTTGCTTCAGATTTTATGAGGCTCCAGGGAAAAAAGGGTTCCACGGTTGAGCTAACATCTCTATATGGTACAGCCAAGGATGCATTCAGCTAATCTTAAATCTCTACAGGGGGAATGAGGAATTTGGCAATTGTATTTATTTAAAATATTTGTATCCCACTTTTCGAAATTCTTAAGGTAGCTAACAATAATTTTAAAATAGTAACAATCACTTAGACTGAAAGCCACCAGAACTGAGCTATAAATACAACAGTCTCAAATTGCCAACAATGTCCCCAAAAAATATCTACCATTTCAGAATTGCAACCTCCAACTTCTGCAAGATTTCAATAAAAGTCCCTTGCCACAGGCTCTTGAATATTCTGAGCAGTCATGGGGTGTGGGTCTTCTTGTGGGTCACAAACTGGTTGAATGTTAGGCAACACAGAAGTAAATGGACAGTTCTTGCAATACAGTGCAGTAAGCTGCACTGGACCTCTGTTTCTTTCCTTATTAATTATAATAATTATGAAAATGAGTGTTTTGTAAATATTATAATCAATGTGAAAATGAAACAAACAGTCCATCTAAATATCCTGTAACAAACAAACAAGATTTTCTTTTCCTTCGTTCTGGTCTATTTCGTTATTGCCATCTCTGCTTCTATTTTACACTGTGGCCAGAATTTTCCTAATAAAAGGAGCCCAAAGTTCCTTAGGGAGAGTGGGGAGAGGCTCTGGATGTTTTGACAGTCTGCAAGCTGTAGCCACTAGGATTACATGCTTTGTGAGGTATTCCAGTCCTGAAGGATATGGGGTGGGACTTTGCCTTTCTCTCTCCTCCCAATGCCTTGCCCTGTTGTGCCAATTTTTCCCTTGCAGTTTGTATTTTCCCCTGCTCGACTGCTGCTCTCCAAACCTTATCCCCCATCCAAACAAATCTACCTTACAGTTTTTCTGCCACTGCTTGCCTGCCCTGATGTTTTACCCTCCTTGTGCCACCAAATGCCCTTGCCTGGTTAGTCCACCTCTTCTTTGCACTACTGTTTTTCAGGCTCGAGGCTGCAGTGCTGCCTGTGTGATTATTTGGAATATTTTGTACCAATTCTGCCACAGAATTTAATGTTAAACATAGTTGCCTTTCATTCTATCTTTCTGAAATTTGGTAACATAGGTGTCTTCCGGGAATACTACAATCACTTTGAGCCTTGTCCAGTTTTAAAACCATGAAGGTACACACCTGGGGGGGGGGGGGGGATCTTCCATTGAAACCAATTAAAAATCACAACGAAATAGAATTATGAAAATAAAATGACAATAACAAAAGAAACAATAATGAAACAACGCCATACAGAACAACCCAATAAGGACACAGTCTCTTTTGCATTTAATAACAAAAACAAATGAAACAAAACAGTCTCCCATGCATAAGTCTAGGCTCCACGTTGGTAACAGAACCATTGCTAAATGATCTGAAACTGGAGGTGAGCAGCAAAGAGTTTATGGATGATACCCAAGTATTCAGGATAGTAAGAATCAACCAGAGCAGCATAGTGTCGTGGTTAAGAGCAGCAGACTCTAATCTGGAAAAACGGGTTTGATTCCCCACTCCTCCACATGAAGCTTGCTGGATGACCTTGGGCCAGTCACAGTTCTCTCAGGATTCCCTCAGTCCCACCTATCTCACAAGCAGTGTTCCCTCTCAGCTGAGTTAGTGTGTGCTAGCTCACAGGTTTTTAGCCTCTAGCTCACACATTTTTGTCTTAGCTCAGGAAGGATGGTTCCAGAGCAAACTAATTTATGCAGAGCCAAATCGCTCACTCAGAACTTTAATGTCAGGTAGCTCACAAAGTAGAATTTTTGCTCACAAGACTCCACAGCTTAGAGGGAGCATTGCTCACAAGGTGCTTTTTGTGGGGAGAGGAAGGGAAAGGAGATTGTAAGCTGCTTTGAGATTCCTTAAGGTAGAGAATAGCAGGGTATAAAAATCTACTCTTCTTCAAAGTCGATTGTGGAGAGCTTCAGAAGGATCTTTCTAAACTAGGTAGGTAAGCAACAATTTGGTAAATGAGGATTCACATGAGTTAAGTATAAAGTGGGACAAAAACTGTCACTTTAAATATATGCTGGAAGGGACTGAAACCAGCCAGTACAGTAATATCCTTGTATAAGTCTATGGCTTGGCTGCATATGGAATTCTGTGTAAACTTAGCACTTCCGGTCATTATATTCCTGGCACTGTGACTGTACCTATGAAGCTGATGTGCTACAAGCAGTCCTTCTGATGTATGTGATAACCATTTCTTCAGAAAGAGGCAACGCATGGATTTTCTGCCTCAGCACATATGTAACTGGACCCCAGATTAAGCTGATATCCAGTATTTGTGTTCTGCAAGTGGGATATATGCTTATTGTCCCGTGTGTTAAACCGCTGGTCCAAACCAGCACTGCTGTTCTGGTATTCTTACTCTTCCTGTTTGGCCAAGCCAATGCATGCTACATTCATGACTGAGAATTGCGTCAGACATCCATTTTGCATCTGCCTCCAGCGGTTTCAAACTCATTGTTCTGTCTACCCGAAGGACGAAGTGACAAGAATACCATTTGTTCCTAATCACAGACAGAAAGAAAACAAACCTTGTAACAAAAAAATAAAAGTGACTGAAATGACGGCATCTGTTTAATTAGTTTGGAATATCCTACCAGACACCTCCAGTCCCAAATGGAGTCCATCTCTGCTGCCACTTTGGGCAAAAAAAAATATTTTTCTTTAAAATTTCCATGTGTTCCTGATTGTTGTATAACTTTATGGAGATGCCAAGTGTTTGTGGTCTTGGCTTTCTCTGGGGATTTAGATTGTGGGATAAATTAAAAACCTGTGACAACCATTTTGGAAAAGGAAGCAAACTGGATTTCCCTTTCTTTTTGTTTTAAAGTGCTTTCCCCTCACCTTTCTGTCCTGGGGAGGGCTGTTACGCTGAGCCATTTCCTTGGAGATTTGCCTTCAGTTGGACTGGACCATTTCATTGATGACAGACTCTTATATTTGGGCAAGTCAGGAAGTAGGGTTAATGGGATAGAAGATGCTTCCCTGCCGTCCATAGTGAGACATACATTTCCATAAAAATCAAATAAGCGAAAAATCAGAATGTTCAGGATACAACATTTTCCAGGATCACGCAGCTGTGTTAAATCTGTTAGACTGGATTTCATCATAAATCAACAAAATACCATACAAATGGAACAATATTTTTATAGGGCTTTTACTTTGAGCCTGTGGGTTTAACCTTTTTTAAAAAAAAAATTGGAGGGGATCTATGAGCCAAAGTCACTATTTTTTTCTCCAAGGGTGCCAGAGATAAATACTGGATTAATTGTCTCCATCATCGGCTCCCCCCACTTAAACGTTATCTCAGGCAGCCAAAAACTAAAAAAAACCCTGTAATGTGGTTTAAGAAGCCTCTGAGCCACTTGTTAAGACTCATTACATCCTTGCACGTTCACATGTTTGAGCCAGATCGTTTTCCTTGAGATAATGCATTAAGAACGCCATTGGGAAAGAGGCCACATTCAGAAGGAAGGTGGATCTGTACAACTTTTACTTTCTTTCCCATGCGCAAGTTTCACAGCAGGGGGCGGGCAACCTCTGGCACACATGCCAAACAGTGGCATGCCAGACCGTTTTGTTCAGCATGCAAGGCAGGGTCTCCACCTAAGGAACCAAGGTGGGATCCTAAAGTGCTGGCAGTGCCTCTGGGAGTTATCACTATGCCCAAAGACACCTTATATTGAATCAGCCCTTGGTCCATCATAAGAACTTAAGAGAAGCCAATGTTGGATCGTGCCAATGGCCCATCCAACACTCTGTCACACAGTGACCAAAAATACCAGGTGCCATCAGGAGGTCCACCAGTGGGGCCAGGACACTAGAAGCCCTCCCACTGTTGCCCCTCCCCCCAAGCACCAAGAATACAGTGCATCACTTGCCCCATAGTTCCTATCTATACCTTGTGGCTAATAGCCACTGATGGACTTCTGCTCCATATGTTTATGCGATCCCGCCCTCCAGCATTTTTAAAACCCTTTTATAGTTGCAGTAACGCCGTGGGAAAGTCTCCGCCGCTTCGGTAAGGGGGGGGGGGAACACGATCCTCCCTTTCCCTCCCCGTCACTTTATTTGCCGTTATATTTTGCAACTCACGGTTTTCACCATTGCATATCAGGTGTGTTAATTGCTTCTCCGCCAAGCATTTTCTACTGCTTCTCGGTCACGCTTACACAGCCCAAAGGCTTCCTCGGCAGGGGAACCTACGGGGGTGATGAGGGGGGTCTCAATCCTGCGGTCGCCACAGTCAGGAGAGTCTCCCCCTCGTGCCACCCCAGGCAGAGCCCCTTCGCTAGGGTCTCTGGGGGTTCGGCACCCATCCAGAACACCTTCACCCTACCAGGCACGGATCGCCTCTCCCGCACATGCGAAGAGAGGCGTCCGCCATTAGCGCGTCTCTTCCGGAAGTCCCTTCTGCTCCATATGTTTATCTAATTCCCTCTGGAAGCCGTCCATGCTTGTAGCCACCACCACCTCCTGTGGCAGTGAATTCCAGGTGTTAATCACTCTTTGGGTGAAGAAGTACTTCCTTTTATCTGGAAGATTTGGTGGATGGAGCCTAAGGAGGGTGGGGTTTCGGGCCTAATGCCATAGAGTCCAACTTCCCAAGTGGCTGTTTTTTCCCAGGTGAACTGATTTCTGTCACCTGGAGATGAGTTCTAATAGCAGGAGATCTCCAGGCACCACCTGAAGACTGGCAACCGTAGTTTTAATCAGTTGCTTCTGTTCTGAGCAAGGAAGCCCACTTGCTACTGTTATTTGGTGCTGATTTTATTTAACACCAGCACTGCACTACAGAGGATCCTGGGGCACAGAAGCATGCTGAAAAACATTTACTGTGGGAAAGTACTGAATGACTTATTTCTTACCCTCTTGTTTTGGTATCTGATGGATATTTTGCTTCATATTTTTATGGTCGTCTTGCTAAACATACACAGAAAGAAAAATAACAGACATTTTGAAAATATTGACAGGTCATGATACGTTTGGACCAGAATCCAACACAAAGTTAAGTGTCCTTAAGCTCACCGAAATCGATGGGCTTAAGTACGCTTAGCTCTGAGTTGGATATTGTTGCTGGAATTCAAGGCCTCAGGCAAAGATCAAGTTGGCATGTTGATACAGCTGGGATTCCCCTCCGCATCACCGGGTTATTTCACAGGCCGTGATACTAAATAACATCCACTTCCAATAGGAATTAGTTTTCTCTGAATTTTATCTTTTTTTTTTAATTCAGTGTTTCATTTAACATAGTTAAATGCTGCCTTTATGGAATGGTTTCTGTACGATTCTCTTATTCTTATTTGTTTGATTTTACAAATTTTATTAATTTTCTCTTGTTAATGTCCTTATATGACTTCTATGTTGTTACTATTTTAATTTCTTTTATATCAGAATTGTACTGTTTTATTGGCTCTTGCTGTAATAAATTAGATTGGTCGGAATGGTTTATGGAGATGTCCAGTATGTGCAATAAATATAATATAAAATATGATAATAGCAAATACCAAACAATATACGAGGGCAAGGCAGAAACAAGCATTAAAAAGTGATGACACATCAATGGTACAGCTGCATTGAAAGCTAGATATATTTTGAAAGATCTGCAGCAGGAGGTGGGGCAACTGGGGGAAATCCACAACTGCCCGTACACGTGCTTTCTGAGTTGCGGCTCCTGTCTTGTGGAATAGCCTGCCCAAGGAGTGGGGTGGCCAGCTGTGGGTTGGGAAATATCTAGAGATTTGGGGGGATGGAGCCTGGGGAGTGTGGGGGTTGGGGAGGAGAAGGACCTTGGCAGTGTATAATGCCATAGAGTCCACCCTGCAAAGCACCTATTTTCTCCAGGGGAACTGGAGAGGAGACGACTGAGAGGTGACCTAAGAATGAATTTAGAGTCCAGTGGCACCTTTAAGACCAACAAAGGTTTATTCAGGGTATGAGCTTTCGCGTGCAAGGCACACTTTTCCAAATATTTTGGAATGCTATTTGGGAAAGTGAGCCTTGCACATGAAAGCTCATACCTTGAATAAACCTTTGTTGGTCTTAAAGGTGCCACTGGACTCTAAATTTGTTCTACTGCTTCAGACCAACATGGCTGACCACCTCAGAGGTGATATGATCACCATCTTCAAGTACTTGACGGGCTGTCATATTGAGGATAGTACAGAGTTGTTTTCTGTTGCCCCAGAAGGTCGGACCAGAACCAACGTGTTGAAATGAAATCAGAAGAGTTTTCAGCTAAAAATTAGGAAGAACTTCCTGACAGTTAAGAGCAGTTCCTCAGTGGAACAGGCTTCTTTGGGAGGTGGTGGGCTCTCCTTCTTTGGAGGTTTTCAAACCAAGGCTAGATGGCCATCTGATAGCAATGCTGATTCTGTGAACTTAGGCAGATCATGAGAAGGAGGGCAGGAAGGGTTGCATCAGTACTTAGTTCTTGTGGCCCTTTCTTACATGCCCAAGGAAATGCTGATCGCCACTTTGGGATCAGGAAGCAATTTTCCTCCAGGCCAGTTTGGCTTACGATCCTAGGGGGATTTTTTGTCATCTTCTGGGCATGAAACAGGGGTCACTTGGGGTGTAGGGGGGGAGGTACTTGTGACTTTCCTGCATTGTGCAGGGGGTTGGACTAGACGACCCTGGAGGTCCCTTCCAACTCTATGATTATATGATTCTATGATCTTGGTCATCTGGAGAGATGCCAGAGATCTCCAGGTACTGCCTGAGGTTTGGCAACTCTACCAAGGAAGTCATGAAAGCTCCCACTCTCCTGGCCTTCTGCAAACTCTGCAAGGTCATGGACAAAGGGTGGCCCTTGGAGAGAGGGTATCACCCCAACACCCTTTGGTGCGTGGGGTCCCCCAAGGAGCAATCCTCTCCAATGTTGTTTAACAACTATATATGCCCTCTCACCCAGCTGAGACGGAGTTTTGGGCTGGGTTGCCACCAGTATGCTGATGACACCCAGCTGTATCTGTTGATGGACGGTTGGCTGGATACCGCTGCATTAAAATCTGGCTGAAGAGTTGGAGGTAGGGTTGCCAAGTCCAGGTTGGAAAATACCTGGAGACTTTGGGGGTTGATCTGGGAGAGGGCGGGGTTTGGGGTGAGGAGGGGTCTCAGCATGGTACAATGCCATAGAGTCCACCCTTCAAAGCAGATACTTTCTCCAGGGGAACTGATCTCTGTCAGATGGAGATCAGTTGTAAAAGCAGGAGATCCCCAGGCCCCACCTGGAGGCTGGCAACCCTAGTTGGAGGCTGTGGTTGGATCTTTGAAAAAGAGTCAGCTGAGACTAAATCCTTCAAAAATGGAGGTTCTGTGGCTGTGGAAGGAGGACAGGGGTTTGGGGTGCCAACTCCCGGCTCTTAACAGGGTCCCACTAACACCGGTACCAACTGCCAAGAGCCTGAGTGTAATCCTGGATACTTCCTTAACAATGGAGGCCCAGGTTACAAATGTAGCTGGCATTTCTCCAACTACGCCAGATCAGGCAGTTGGCCCCCTTATTGTCTCACCCTGATTTAACCACAGTAATCCATGCAACAGTCACCTCCAGGCTAGATTACTGTAACTCGGTCTACCTAGGGTTGCCCTTGAGACTGACCTGGAAATTACAGCTGGTCCAGAATGCAACAGCATTGGTCCTAACTGGGACCCCGTTAACAGCACAGATTCAACCAGTGCTTTGCCAGCTGCACTGGCTCCAGATTGAACACTGGATCAGATTCAAGGTTTTGGTATTAACCTGTAAGGCCCTAAATGACCTGGGACCAACATACCCATGGGACTGACTCTCCTGGAAAGTCCCCCTGGCACTGGCCTGGTAGAACTCTCTGCCTAATGACATCTGCGCTCTGTGAGACCTATGACAGTTCTGTAGGGCATGCAAGACAGAGATGTTCCGCTGAGCCTATGGCTGAGGACAGCAATAGTTCTTATCATCTAACCTGGCCCTCCCACTCTCCATCCTCCACCTGTCATTGTCCCTCTCCCTTTGGGGCATATAGATAGCCCTGAGCCCCGTCTAGGGGGGAGGGTGGTTAATGATGATGATGATAGTAGTAGTTGTAGTAGTAGTAGTAGTAGTAGTAGTAGTAGTAGTAGTAGTCAGGGCTATTTTGGGGCAGGAATGCACAGGGAGTTCCGGCTGGCTCCTGAGTTGGCCACACCCAGCAGGAACTCATTAGCACAATAGGGCACACCCAACAGCAGAAACTCATTAGGACTGGCTACATTAGGGGTATGTGGCCTAACATGCAAATTAATTCCTGCTACAAAAAAGCCCTGGGTTTTAACAACAAACCAGGTAAACAGAATGAGAAGCAAATGGTGGGTGTGGCTGAATGGCCACTCTTCTGGTATCATTGGGGTGTGGCCTATTATGCTAACAAGTTCCTGCTGGGCTTTTTCTACAAAAAAAGCCCTGGTAATAATAGTAATCTTCTCTCAGCTTGTAGCAACACAAGAAAAGCCATGTTGGATCAGGCCAATGGGCCATCCAGTCCATCGCTCTGTGTCGCACAGTGGCCAAAACCCAGGTGCCATCAGGAGGTCCACTGATGGGGCCAGAACTCCATAAGCCCTTCCACTGTTGCCCCCCAAGCACCAAGAATACAGAGCATCACTTGCCCCAGACCGAGAGTTCCTATCTATACCTTGTGGCGAATAGCCACGGAGGGACCTCTGCGCCATATGTTTATCCAATCCCCTTTCTCAACAGCAACTACTACTACAGCATCAAATGTTATCCAAAGCTCTAACAACTACCAAAACTGATAATGCATGGTGCCCCATTACATTCAGCCACAATGGCCTTTAATGGACTGTGCTGAACAGACTGTCTTGAAACAGTCTGACAGTAAACAATTGGCTAAAACGAAAGGAAAGAGAAGGGCTATTCTGCAAGAACTTGGCATTTCAGTCCTCAAAAGAAGATGGAAAGCCACCCAGTTCAGCTACCTGAGGCAGACGACGTGAGATTGGCCACTGTAGTCTGCTGCCTCTGGCTTGTGCTGTGTAAGCTGACAACTTTTTCACTCCCTTTTCTCCTCTCCATCCCTGCGTCCATTGGCTCTCTTCCATGGACCCACAGCTGCTCCACACCACTTCTCCCTGTTTATCTTGTTTGGAGACATGTGCACACGCACACCTTCCCCTCCGTCCCCTGACCTATGTGCACCTGCTGTCTCTTCCTGTTCCCTGCCTGCCAGAATCAAACTTCAGAGGCAGAATAATAACTGTACACTGCCCTGAGCCTAATGTATACATTTTAGTAAGCAGATTTAGCTCAACTTGTCCTGTCTGTTTATATTAGGCCTCTGGGAAGGAGGGAAAGGGGGGCCTCCACATTGAGACAGAAGCCAGGCTTATGATAATTTCCCCTGTCCTGATACCCTGGGTACTCACGTGCCTTGCACAAGGTCCCTCCAAGAATGTGAACATTTCGGCCATTTAGTTCCTGCACTAAGCTTGGGAGCTGCCTGTCAATGGGCAGAGGGCAAAGCAAAGATGCAAATAGGTATGAGAAGGGTGAGATTTGTCTTCACAAAGGCATTCAGTTATGGGTTTTCCCCCCAAATTGCAGTTCCTAAGTGGAAGGGAAAGTATTGGGGATCAGAATTTCTCCTAGGCAAATAGAGATATATTTTCCCACCAAACCCAACCCGCCCCTACCTCCAAGGCTAGAGGAAGAACAGTGGGGAGCAGAAATGATGTTCCTCTACATGCTGACTTCACATCCAGGTTTTTGCCAGGATGTGATGTCAGCATGTCAGCTGATGCTCTAGAAACTCAATGGTTAAAGCCATAGGGGTTTTAGGGTGTCAGTGGACACGTTGACATCACATCTGGGTTTTCACCTTGATGTTCCATAGCAGGACCTCACATCCACCAACCCTACCCCACCCCACCACCTGGTATCCCTATAGCCAAACAATTGCAGATTGCCCAAATGCAGCCTTCCTCACCCCCTCAGCTTTCCAACAATACCCCCGTGGTAGTCAATGGGCTTGATGTAGGGTTGCCAGGCCCCTATTGCGGGGGGGGGGGGGGCAGGGAGGCCAGATTAAGGTTGGGAAACTCCTGGAGATTTGGGGGTGAAGTCTGCAGAGGGCAGAGACCTCCGTGGGGGAACAGTGCCATAGAGTCCCCCCTCCTAAGCATCCATTTTCTCAAGGGGAACTGATCTCTGTAGGCTGGAGATCAGCTGTAATTCCAGGGGATCCCTAGGTCCCACCTGGAGGCTGGCATCCCTAGATGTGGTTTTTGAACAAAGGCTTTGTGCTTTGCCAAGCACCTAAACTGCAAAAATCCAGCTATATCCATTCTTGACGAGTGCAGGCAACACATCTCAAATTAAACCACTGCTGTACTATGAATGTTTTTTACATTACAGTTGCTCTTCTTGCTTGATATTTTGTTGCAGCTTTATAATTACTAGTTAACATATGACTTAGCACAACAGTTGTATCTGCATTCCACTACCCTGTTACTCTCTCCTTTCCTTTTATACATTTAGTCTTACTTATATACTGTTTTATTACATGGAATTTAAAAAGGAGGAGGATATAAGGCTGTTTGGGTTCCCACTGGGGAGAAAGGTGTGGTACAAATTAAGTAAATTTAGAAAATGTATAAAATTCAAAAAAAATTCTTAAACAAATTTGAATTTATCCTGTCCTATCCTATCCATGGAGATCTGTCGTTCTCCGGGTGGGGACCCAGTCTTCTCCTGGAAATACAACTGATCTCCAGACTATAGAGATCACCTTTCCTCGAAGAAATGGCAGCTTTGAAAGCTGGACTCTACAGAATCACATCGCTGCTGAGCTCCCGGCCCTCCCCAGACCCCACCCTCCCTAGGCTCCACCCACAAATCCCCAGGAATTCCCCAACCCACTGCTGGCAACTGCAGAAGCTCAGTTCCTGTTGGTTGGCCTCAACTCCACCCTCCCTAGGCTCCACCCCACATCCCCAGGAATTCCCCAACCCACTGCTGGCAACTGCAGAAGCTCAGTTCCTATTGGTTGGCCTCAACTCCACCCTCCCTAGGCTCCACCCCACATCCCCAGGAATTCCCCAACCCACTGCTGGCAACTGCAGAAGCTCAGTTCCTGTTGGCTGGCCTCATCTCCACCCTCCCTAGGCTCCACCCCACATCCCCAGGAATTCCCCAACCCACTGCTGGCAACTGCAGAAGCTCAGTTCCTGTTGGTTGGCCTCAACTCCACCCTCCCTAGGCTCCACCCCACATCCCCAGGAATTCCCCAACCCACTGCTGGCAACTGCAGAAGCTCAGTTCCTATTGGTTGGCCTCAACTCCACCCTCCCTAGGCTCCACCCCACATCCCCAGGAATTCCCCAACCCACTGCTGGCAACTGCAGAAGCTCAGTTCCTGTTGGCTGGCCTCATCTCCACCCTCCCTAGGCTCCACCCCACATCCCCAGGAATTCCCCAACCCACTGCTGGCAACTGCAGAAGCTCAGTTCCTGTTGGTTGGCCTCAACTCCACCCTCCCTAGGCTCCACCCCACATCCCCAGGAATTCCCCAACCCACTGCTGGCAACTGCAGAAGCTCAGTTCCTATTGGTTGGCCTCAACTCCACCCTCCCTAGGCTCCACCCCACATCCCCAGGAATTCCCCAACCCACTGCTGGCAACTGCAGAAGCTCAGTTCCTGTTGGCTGGCCTCAACTCTACCCTCCCTAGGCTCCACCCACAAATCTCCAGGAATTCCCCAACCCACTGCTGGCAACTGCAGAAGCTCAGTTCCTGTTGGCTGGCCTCAACTCCACCCTCCCTAGGCTCCACCCACAAATCTCCAGGAATTCCTCAACCCACTGCTGGCAACTGCAGAAGCTCAGTTCCTGTTGGCTGGCCTCAACTCCACCCTCCCTAGGCTCCACCCACAAATCTCCAGGAATTCCTCAACCCACTGCTGGCAACTGCAGAAGCTCAGTTCCTGTTGGCTGGCCTCAACTCCACCCTCCCTAGGCTCCACCCACAAATCTCCAGGAATTCCCCAACCCACTGCTGGCAACTGCAGAAGCTCAGTTCCTGTTGGCTGGCCTCAACTCCACCCTCCCTAGGCTCCACCCACAAATCTCCAGGAATTCCTCAACCCACTGCTGGCAACTGCAGAAGCTCAGTTCCTATTGGTTGGTCTCATGTCCTCCTTGTATGTAGTGACCCTGGGCATGCGGGCCGGATGTCAAATGGGCTGTTCATCTGCATCCAAACGGCTCAGTCATTCCCCAGTACAGGGAAAGTAGGACAGGTGCTGCTTTCTGATATGCCACACGTACCATATCAGGCACCTCTGCCATGGCACCACCAATAAAAGACACATTGCCAAAAGAAGTTGACATGAAGAAGAAGAAGAAGATGAAGAAGAAGAAGAAGAGATTGGATTTATACCCTGCCTTTCACTACCCGAAGGAGTCTCAGAGCGGCTTACAAACTCCTTTTCCCTCCCCCTCCCCACAACAGACACCCTGTGAGGTAGGTGGGGCTGAGAGAGCTCTGACAGAGACTGCTCTTTTTCAAGAACAGCTGTGCCAGAGCCAGGGGTCATTTCGAGCAGGAGTTCGGGGGAGCTCAACATCGGGAGTTGGTGCCAGCCCTGCCCCCCCCCGGGCAGGGGAATGCCTGCTTGTGTCATGGCTGCAGCAAAATGACCCCATCCCCTGGAAAGGTCCTTGTTCCTCCGGCCAGCCTTCTGAAGGCTTCAGCCACTACTGAAGCTATCCTCCCACAAGAGGGCTGCCAAGTCCCCCGGTAGGGCGGGGGAAACACCGGTTTTTACTGCTTACCCCCACTTTTTCAAAATTGGCCCCCGGGGGACAAAATGGCTGCCAGCAGGAACTCAGGGGAACGTCAGAGTCTGCCCTGCCCTGCCTTAAAAGGGAAATGTCTGCAGAGAGCCTGCCCTGCAGTAAAAAGCCTCACCAGACATTTCCCCTTTAAGAAGTCAGCAAGAGAGCTTCCACAGCAAGAGAGGTCCGCCCAGAGATTAAGGAGGGACTGAAGGGGCTGCTTTTGCATGTGGCTTGCAAGGTAAGTTTCTCTTCCAGCTCTTTTCCTTCTCTCTCTCTCCCTCGTTCTTTCTTTTTTCTGTCCGTCTGTCTGTCTGTCTGTCTCTGTCCCCATCCAGCAGAGGTCTATCAGTGGCTATTATTAGCCACAAGGTCTAAATGGAACCCTTTGTCTGGGGCAGTGAGGCTCTGCATTCTTGGTGCTTGGGGGGCAACAGTGGGAGGGCTTCTGGAGTTCTGGCCCCGCTGCTGGACCTCCTGAGGGCACCTGGTATTTTTGTCCACTGTTGTGACACAGAGTGTTGTACTGGATGGGCTGTACTGGATGGGCTGATCCACTGTGGCTTCTCTCCTGTTCTTATGATATGAAAATAATATTAAGCACTTGTGTAGCAATTAGTGCTTCATATTCTGCCGAGATGAGGAAGGACTCAGTAGGGCTGTTGTTCAGTGATAGAGCATCTGCTTGACATGCAGGAGGTATCAGCCTCTTCAGCTAAAAAAGGATCAGGTAATAGGTGACATTAAAGATCTCAGCCTGAGACCCTGGAGAACCACTACCAGTCTGAGTAGTCAATACTGACCTTGATGGACCAATGGCCTGATTCAGTATTAGGAAACTTCATGAGTTCATGTGTCAGCATGTGGAAGCAACACCACAGGATGTGACATCACAAAATGATGTCACTTCCTTTCTCCTGGCTCCACCCCCAAAGTCTCCTGGCTCCACCCCCAAAGTCCCCAGATATTTCCCAAGTTGGACTTGGCAACCCTATCCCACAATAGTGGTATTTCTGAGGCTTGGATTAGTAGCGGTCCCCTCTCTGCCAGCTCTTTCTGTCTTTCCTTCCTTCCTTCCTTCTTTCTCTCTCTCTCTCTTTCTTGCCTTCTGACATACTTCTGGTGATGTCAGTTGGGTTACCATATGCAAATAAGTTATGCTAATGAGCTCCTGCACCTCTTTTTCTACGAAATGACCCCTGGCCAGAGCTATGGCTTGCCCGAGATCATCCAGTAGGTGCAAGTGGAGGAGTGAGGAATCAAACCTGGTTCTCCCGGAGTAGAGTCTGCACACTTAACCACTACACCACGCTGGCTCTCAAGAGCTGATTTCTTGTTGTTGTTGCAGCTGGTGACAGTAGTCATAACAAAGTTCCCAGCAGCCCTGGTTTACATAGCACCTTAAGTCTGTAGGTGAGGCCTTAATTTGAAAAGAGACCATGTCTTCACAATCCTAGTAAGGTCCCTCAGTGCAGGCAAAACCACCAGAGCTGCTCTTAGGGTTGCCAATCTCCAGGTGGTGGCTGGGGATCTCCCGGAATCACAACTGGTCTCCAGGTAAAAGATAAAAGTTCCCCTGGAGAAAAGGGCTGCTTTTGAAGGTGGACTGCATGCTATTATACCCCACTGAGGTCTCTCCCCTCCCCAAAGTCCACCCTCCTCAGGCTCCACCCTGCCAAATTTCCAGAACTTATATGGCCCACCACTAGCAGCCCTAGCTGCTCTGCAGGGGTGGGATAAATATCCTTTACTCTCTATAAAGATGGCCATGAGGGTTATCAACTCATTCAGTATTGTGTCATGTTCAAAGTTCTTCAGAGTATCAGAAGTTCATTGGCTCGGATGAGTAGTTGTCAATGAGAAATTTTTACACATGCATGTCTGAACAATAATGCAAAAGCACATGGTATAAGTTGAATGTTTTAAAAAACAATAACAAAACCTGCCTAGAATAAAATGGTATGGTGTTACCAGTAGTGGGGGGAACTCAACCCAATAAATAGCTGTGAACCGAAAGGGTCAAGCTAAGAACAGAATAATTATAATGGAAAATATAGACATTTATTAGGGTGTACACATAAATAAAACAAAATTAAATTAAAAGAGACAGTCCAAGTATCAGACATTTAAAACTAGGTTCATAAAGAACTAATTGCAGTGCATATCAAGCTGATGGATAAAACCTTTGACCTAAGGACCATACGCGTTTCGGCCCCTATGGGCCATCCTCAGTGGTCAATATTCCTTATTATAAAGTGACACACATTCAAAAATGCATACAGAATTTTGTATATACATATATGAATATATATAAGACCAGGTGTTGCTGTCTTGAATGCAATATATTTGCTACAACAAGTCAAATAAGCCTGTGGTAGTTGCGTAAATTCTCCAAATTAGTCTGGTATCAAATGTCCCATTTGTCAGTGATGTGTGTGACTTCCATCAAGTGAAATAGTCAAGTCTTTGCACAACTACCACAGGCCAGTTTGGTGTAGTGGTTAAGTGTGTGGACTCTAATCTGGGAGAACCGGGTTTGATTCCCCACTCCTCCACTTGCACCTGGCTGGATGACCTTGGGCAAGCCATAGCTCTGTACCAGCTGTTCTCTCAAGGACAGTTGTCTCAGAGCTCTCTCAGCCCCACCTACCACACAGGGTGTCTGTTGTGGGGAGGGGAAGGGAAAGGAGTTTGTAAGCTGCTCTGAGACTCCAAGTGAGTGAAGGGGGGGGATATAAATCCAACCTCCTCCTCTTCTTCTTCTTCTATAATAAGAGATATTGACCACTGAGGAAGGCCCATAGGACCGAAACACGTATGGTCCTTAGGTCCATAGGTTTTATCCATCAGCTTGATATGCACTGCAATTAGTTCTTTATGAACCTAGTTTTAAATGTCTGATACTTGGACTGTCTCTTTTAATTTAATTTTGTTTTATTTATGTGTACACCCTAATAAATGTCTATAGTTACCAGTAGTGGCTCCTTCCGTATGGAATTTATGCTACCCCCAGCCATCTGACAGCCACCTGATTGTATTGTCTTCAGACAATGGCTTAAATCTTTTTTTTTTTGGAACAATTTACCCAGATATTCCCATTGCTCAGATAGATTGTGCTGGAATTTTTCCCTCTTCTCTTCCTCTGGATACTGGGAAGTCTTACAGTGCAATCCTGAACAGAGTTATACCCTTCTCAGTCCATTAAAGCCAACGGACTGAGAAAGGTGTACCTCTGCTTAGGATAACACGGCCAATCTGTTTATTGGTTTTACACTGGTCATCGTTTTTTTGGCATGCAGTTAGATTGTTTTAGAATTGGGCATTTATGATGTTTTCATATTTTTTCTGAAGTTTTGTATTTATTGTTTTCATATACATGTCCCAAAGTAAAGAAAATAAAACTAACATCTGTTGGAGCAGAATACATGGTTTCTGGCTTTGGCTTGTGGGTCACAACTTGTCTGCAACTGGGTACATTTCAAACCACCACCGATTTCATTCGTTCATGCCACTTATTTTGTTTGTCTCCTGACCTCTCTGTCTAATGAATCCTCCATTTTAGCCAGTAGAAATGTCAAAATGCCCAGCACAATTTGACCTAAACCAAAGCCTATTTTTTTAGATGGAAAAGCAATCATGGAAATAATTTTTCACTATGAACAAGTAAGCCCTGAAGATGCTTTCTGAAGTAAACATTTGATTAGTAGACAAAGAGGGATGGAACCAAGCTTACGTTTGGAAAGACTTTCTCCACCATATTTTGGGTGCCCCTCTCAAATGTCAACTATTTGACATTACCAGAAAATGAGTCCATAGCAATTTCTCCACCCCCAATCAGTTTCATTCAGTTGCTTTTGTTCTCCTGAAGTTAGTTCACATAGTTCAAATACTTTCTGACATCAACATTCTTGCCATCAATTATAACCACAGCATGACTGTGAAATGGCCCAAAGCTCAGTCCTAAATTTGATCTCCCTTTACAATGATCTGAGACATCCTTGCCTGCAACATACATCTTTGTTCTGTGGCCCAAACTCCTGATGTTTCTGCACCCTGTACTAGTCATTTTACATCTCATAGTTTCATCTGTGGCTTTTAAACATTTTGGTTTTGTTTTCATTGTTGTTGTTGTTAATGTTCATTATAGTCTGCCTTTCTCACTGGGACTCAAGAGGAATTACACAGCATCAAAGCACCAGGGTTTTTTTCAGCACTTTCAGTCCTGCTGGCTTTATTCTGGAACTTTTATCCAACTAATTTTAAGTGATTTTGAAGCCCCTGTTGTGTATTGAGAGCCAATGTCAGACTGGGAAACCTAAGTTTGCATCTCTGCTCTGCCTTGGAAGTAGGGTTGCCAAGTCTGGGTTGGAAAATACCTGGAGACTTTGGGGGTGGAGCCAGGAGAGGGTGGGGTTTGGGGAGGGGAGGGGCCTCAGCAGGGTACAATGCCATAGAGTCCACCCTTCAAAGCAGCCATTTTCTCCAGGACAGCTGATCTTTGTCAGCTGGAGATCAGTTGTAAAACCGGGAGATCCCCAGGCCCCACCTGGAGACTGGCAGCCCTACATGGAAGTATGCTTGTTGACCTTGGGCTAGTCACACATTCTTAGCCTAGCCTATCTCACAAGATTGTTGTCAAGATAAAATGCAGAAGAGGAGAAGGATGTAAGCTGCTTTGGATCAACACTGGAGAGGAAGGCAGAGAATGAAGTAAGTAAGTCAATTAAACAAGTGAGGGGCCCATGAGATCGCAGGGGGTTCCCATATTCTCCCCCACCCACACCCACCCCCGCCAAGCCGGCAAGGCTCCAGGTGCCATTGCTGAACACTGAGTCCAGCAACTGGCAACTGCTACCACCACTAGGGCCACAGTGACTGCAAGTAGGCCCAGAGTGACTGTGGGGCATTTTGGAGATCCACCCCTCAAATGTGAGGCATGCCCCACAACAGCTTCTCCCCCCTCCCTCCCCTCCCGTGGCATTCAATGGGTCCTCCAGCTGATTGGCAGGAGCACATGGCCCACTGATCAGCTGGAGGGCCCTTTAAATCTTGGAGGAGGGGAGGGAGAGGGGCAGCTGCCAGCTGCATGCCTTCCCTGAACTCCAAGCGGTGAAAACACTGTTTGGAGCTCAGGAAAGGTGTGCGGCCACCCCTCTCCCTCTCCCCCTTCCCTGGTAGCCCACAAAATTTCCCCATGCCATACTGACCCAAAAATTCTGGCTATGGGGCTGGCTGCCAGTGTTCTCCTCTCCTGATCCCAGGCCTGTGGCATCTGCTGGTGTCTGCTGCTGTGGCTCCTGGGCCTGCAATGGCTGCCGTAGGGCTGCCAAGTCCCCCTGGGGAGCGGGGATTCCCCCACTAAATAGGTCCCCAATCCGCCAGTCCGGATTCGGCCGGCGGGGGGAACCTCACCCCCAAAATGGCCACATCAGGCCAATGTGCCCGGCGCAATGACATTGCCCAGAAGTGACGTCATCATGCTGAGCACGTTGCAGGGTGACACTCTAGTAATCACCCTGAAAACTCTATGGTACCGGACCAGGAGTGGGACTCCCCTGCTCAAACTTGTGAGTAACTTGGCAGCTCTAGGCTGCTGGCATCCCCCACTGTCACTTGGCCTGCAGCGGTTGCCAGCATCCTCAGCTGCAGCTGGGCCTGCAATGTCTGGCAGCATCCTCTGCTGCAGCCCACAGTGGTTGCCAGCATCTGCCCCCACGGGACCTGAAGCTGTGGCCGGCATCCTCTTCTGCCACAGCAGTCAGTGTCCGCCTCTATCACTGAGCTGGAGCAGTTTCCCAAGTGTAGGCGCAGACAACACAATTGTATTGGGGGGATTTAACCCCCCCTTATCTTTCTTATTTTTGTTTTAAGATTTTTCTTTGAAACATAGGGAGTACCCCAAGTTTGTAGGAAAAACTGTTTTGCACCCAATCCGTGGATGGCTTCAAGAGGGAACTAGAAAAACGTATGGAGCAGAGGTCCATCAGTGGCTATTAGCCACAAGGTATAGATAGGAACTCTTGGTATAGGGTAAGTGATGCTCTGTATTCTTAGTGCTTGAGGGGGCAACAGTGGGAGGGCTTCTAGTGTCCTGGCCCCACTGGTGGACCTCCTGAGAGCACCTGGTATTTTTGGCCACTGTGTGACAGAGTGTTGGACTGAATGGGCCACTGGTCTGATCCGACACTTGCTTCTCTTATGTTCCTATGTTCTTATTTAGGTATCTGCTGATGAGGGCCACACTTCGATATTAGTATAGAGATAAATATGTATTTTATCTTGTGCGGTATCTTGAAGGCCTTATACCAAGACAGTATAGGAATGATTTAAAAGAGACCCTGAGAGACCCTGAGAGCCAGTTTGGTGTAGTGGTTAAGTGCACGGACTCTAATCTGGAAGAACCGGGTTTGATTCCCCACTCCTCCACTTGCACCTGGCTGGATGACCTTGGGTAAGCCATAGCTCTGTTCCAGCTGTTCTCTCAAGGACAGCTTGGGAAAGAGCTCTCTCATCCCCACCTACCTCACAGGGTCTCTGTTGTGGGGAGGGGAAGGGAAAGGAGTTTGTAAGCCACTCTGAGACTCCAAGTGAGTGAAGGGCAGGGTATAAATCCAATCTCTTCTTCTCTTCTTCTTCTTAAATAAATCATAAATGAAATAAATAATCTAAATACAGTCATCTACAGATGACTTGTGACCCACCAAGCTGAAGACACCACTCATTTTTTCAAGTCATAGAAACATGCAATAATGGAAGATTTATGAAGTCAGTAGTGGATTACAAAAAATGCGGGTGGGCTGCTTACAAATAGTCCAAAGCTTGATCAAGGATGAGTAATTACAGAATCTACAACGTGGCATTTCATGGACAAAGCATTGCATCTCTACCTAGAGCCAGTTTGGTGTAGTGGTTAAGTGCACAGACTCTAATCTGGGAGAGCCGGGTTTGATTCCCCACTCCTCTACTTGCACCTGGCTGGATGACCTTGGACCTTAGTTCTGTCAGAGCTGTTCTTGAAAAGAGCAGTTTCTGTCAGAGCTCTCTCAGCCCCGCCTACCTCACAGGGTCTCTGTTGTGGGGAGGGGAAGGGAAAGGAGATTGTAAGACACTCTGAGACTCCTTTGGGTAGTGAAGGGCGGGGTATAAATCCAATCTCTTCCTCTTCTTCTTCTTCCTAGTGCAGAAAACTGGATTAGGGCTAGAATATTTGTTAAACCTGGTACTGCATTTAATGGCATGAATCTTTTTATTAAACAGTAACAGCAGCCTCGCAAAAATTCATTGTTCTCTTACATGAAAAAAAAATCTTGTTTGTTTTTTGAATTCTGGGGGCTTCTCTCAGAATATTACGTTGAATGGTTGGTATGGTTTACTGGTTTTTTGAGTGGGTGGATCTCTGATCTTGCAGGCACATTGTCAGCTGATTTAAGGAAGCTGGTCTAGAGTAGGGTTGCCAGGCGGGAGGGCTGGGAGGAGAGAGATGGGATGTGACATGGGTTTGACATAACCAACATAGCCAATCTCACTATGTCACTTCTGGGTAAAACCTGGAGGTGACAAAGGGTAGCTCTAGGAATCATGGGAAAACTCTATGGTTTTGCCGTACAGCTTCCAGCAACTCCTAGTGCTACCCTATGTTACTTCCACGTTTTACCAGAAGTGACGTAGTGAGATCAGTGATGTCAGTAATGGCACACCCATGTCACAATCGCATGTCCCTCCTCCCGGCCCTCCCACCTGGTAACCTTATTCTAGATCAGCTTCTTTAAATCAGAGGAAAATATGCCTGAAGCTTAGAGATGTCAGCAATTTTACTTTTTTAAAAAATCTCCCACTGCCCCTGGGAGTGGAAGTGGGCACTGAAGCCTGCTTTGGTGCCCCTGTCATCTGAGGCTAGATGGGTAGCAACATGAGAAAGGGCCTTCTTGATCATGGTGCTGAAATTTTGGAACTCCATCCCTGGGAGATTCATATGTGTCCCTCTATCATTGTCTCTCATTGAGAGCCAGTTTGGTATAGTGGTTAGGAGTGCGGACTCTAATCTGGGAGAACCGGATTTGATTCCCCACTCCTCCACATGCAGCTGCTGGTGTGACCTTGGGTCAGTCACAAGTTCTTTCAGAGCTGTTCTCTCAGCCCCACCTACCTCACAGGGTGTCAGTTGTTGGGAGGGGAAGGGAAAGGAGATTGTAAGCTGCTCTGAGACTCCTTCGGATAGTGAAGGGCAGGCATAAATCCAATATATGTTCGTGTTTGTGGCTTTTAAATGCTTTTTAATGTTTAAAGTGTTTTAATGTTTTAATATTTATCACTTTGGCAATTCAGAACTGAGTGGCAAGGCAGCAACGAAATCTTTTAAATAAAATAACTAACTCCTGCTCTTGAGAATCTGGAGGAGGAGGGGGATAAAAATTTAAGATCATCCTTCCTGTCCTTGATTCCCAACTTTTAATTTCCCCCACCCGTTATTCTCTCAGTTCCCTCCCAAACAAAATCAGTACTACCAAAAAGAAAAGAAAAGAGAAGAAAAGAAAAGAAAAGAGTTGGGATTCATTTCCACCAACTTAATTAAGTCATGTAAGAAATCCCATTGCTCTTTGCCTTTTTCCTTAGAAAATGAAGAAGAAACCACTAATGGAGCTGAAGGAGATCCCTGGAAAAAAGAAAAAGAAATCTTGGCACTCCAAGTAAATACCTAGAAAAGAAAGTAAACAAACCCAAACAAGTTGGCAGCGAAGTGCAGTAAAAATTATGTATGGGAAAGAGACTGGGGTTGGGGTAGGGTGGGGGACAGCAGCCAAGGCACAAAATAACGGGGGTGGGGGTGGGGGGGAAACAGAAGCCAAATACGGTACATTAAGAATTCTGGGAACACAAAATAGAAGTAGCAGCTCCATAGACTTGGCAATGGAACGGTGACGTGCATTAAAGTTACCGAAGTTATTTTGTGAGGTAAAGTAATACGTTGAGAAAGCAAGCCGGGGGCTTCTTATCGTAAACTATATCTTGAGCCTTAATTCTGTTTGTACATCTGGTGAATCTGGGTTCTTTATTGGGCCTACATTCCTTTATCATTTATTACACTGACATCCTGTCTTTTCACCAAGGAACTCAGAGGAGACGGTGTGGGGCTGATCTTTTGTCATTATTGTGACAGCACCGTGAGGCAACCTTGAATGGTTCAGAGGCCCAGTGGTTTTCAGCTTGGGCCTAGGTGATGCGGAGATATGGTTGCCGCCAATGTCCATCTCCCACCCAGGCTCCCTGAGTAACGCCTAGCTAGCCTAGCAAAAGACAAAACACGTGTGATGTAATTTATACTGCAAAACTTCTCATCTCACATTTAATTTCATTGGCTGTTGCTGGCAAGGGCAAGGAAACGATGATATCATTCTAGTTGTCAGCTTATTTACAAGGCTGGGCTAAGACAAACATCAGTCCTAGTGACAAGCCCAAAGAGAAAATAGTTTCACAATATTTCTGGAGGACAGTCAGGTTTTAGTGAGTCTCTGCAAGAGGATTCCCGCCCCCGCCCCTCTCCAATGCCTTCAGCTCCTTGATGGCAAACAGAAGAGGACACTTTTTGATGTTCGTAGGGATTGTGAAAGATGCATCTTAGGCAAGCTGTTTAGATCACACTTGGATGGAAGGACCAACTTGCATGACATATTTGCACTTCCAGCTGCTTCGTTCTATTCACAGGGTCAGTTAAATGATGCCTTTATTAAAGCCATCTCATGTTCAAAATGAAGACCCTATTAAACAAAAGGAAACGTGTTTTTCAGTGAGGTCATCTTTCCCCCCCATTTTTCCATTGTTTTTGAACATCCAGCCTGATGAAAACTCCCACATAATCTGAAAGCCGATTAACCACAATGGTCATATGGGTAGTTTCTAATCAAGAGATTAGTTTAATACTCCTGCAAGTCTGATGATGGTGGATCACAGAAACACATGAGGCTGCCTACTGAATTAGACCATTAAGGTCAATATCGCCTACTCAGACTGGCAGCTGCTCTCCAGGTTCTCAGGCAGGGGTCTTTCACATCATCTACTGCCTGGTCCTTTGAACCGGAGATGCCAGGGATTGAACCTGGGACCTTCTGCATGCCAAGCCAATGTAGACTGCTTGGCAGGAAACACAGCCCCTCCCCAACACACTCACCAGTTTTTAATCTATTTTTCCCAACTAGCAGGAAGGGGTGAGCGGGGGGGGGGGGGATGATGTCCCACTGTTCATGTGATGTCACTTCTGGTGAATACTCAGAAGTGATGTCACCAGACTGAACATGATGCTCTAGGATTTGCCAAACAGAGTTTTGATAAATCCTAGAGTGTCACAGTCTCAGCATGGTAACACCACTTCCAGGTATTCGCTGAATGTCAAATTGTCAAGTATTTCCCTCCTGCCACTCTGCTGAATGGCAGCGGGAAGAGGAAAGGGAGGCCAGAAGGTCTCCCACTAAAGCCGGAAACCTGGTCTCTCTAGTTCCCACGAGAACTCCTAGAGCTACACTATTTCCTCAATGTGCTTGCCTTTTTTTTTCTTTTTTGCTGTCAAGTTGCAGCTGCTTTATGGTGACCCCCAATAGGGTTTTCAATGCAAGAGATGTTCAGAGGTGGTCTGCCATTGCCTGCTTCTGTGTAGCAGCCCTGGACTTCTTTGGTGGTCTTCCATCCAAGTACTAACCAGAACCAACCCTACTTAGCTTCTGAGATCTGACAAGATCAGGGTAGCCTGGGCTGCCCAGGTCATACGTAGCAAAATATCATCATTATTAATTGCATTATTATTATTGACATGACACTTGACAGTCTCAGAAATAACATATCCTAGCCAAAAACAAGCAACCCCCAACCCAAGTCTGAAACAGCAGCACATAATATGTATGTATGTATGTTGTGTAGGGAATTTATATGCTGCCTCTCCAGAGACCTGCTAGAGGCAGCTTACAAGTAAAAACCACTATCCTAAACAAGCCAGGGGCATAAAAACAGCACAAAACAACCATTGAACACCCTACAAAAATATCCATATCTCCACCGAGGAGACCAAGGTAAGCCTCTGAGATGCTGGTAGGTCTACTTAAGCCAGGAGTGTGGGAGAAGATGGTGGTGAGCATGGCTCGTGTGTGCCTATCAACACCTCTCAGACCCATGGAACTCCATCCAATGCAAGGCACCCGTAATGCCAGAGGGGCTCAGCTTGTCCCTGGTGTATCTAGCCACGTGCAAACCTTATGTCTTTCCTCCTTCCTTTAGGATGACACACCCACATCTTCACAGGTAGACGTTACAGTTATTTTTCCCCCCACACTGAAGCCAAAAAGGTTGCCTGTTCCTATCCTACTCCTTTACCTGGATGGCCCAAACTAGCCCAGTCTCATCCGATCTTGGAAGCTACGCAGGGTCAGCCCTGGACAGTACTTGGATCAGGGACCACCAAGAAATACCAGGGCCACAACACAGAGGTAGGCAATGGAACACCATCTCTGAACGTCTCTTGCCTTGAAAACCCTATGGGGTCACCATAAGTTGACTGAGACTTGACGGCCGTTTCCACCACCACCACAGTCCTATCATAGGCACATATTATTCCTATTTTGCGCGGGCAGAATCCAGCAAGTTAGTTATGACTAATAGGATCCCACTGTTTTTAAAGAGACTTAGTCATGGACTCTGGCCCACAGGTAGGAAAAGGTGGAGAGGAGGAACTAGGATCTGCCCACAACTGTCCAGTGAGTTTGTGGCTGATCAAAACTTTGCACTCGGTTTTTCCATCTGGAGGCCGAAATTATGCACCAGGCAATAGCACCTTGTGTGAATGCTTCATATCCTTCAGTCGTATATCCCTTCAAATACTGAACCTGGAAAAAGAATAGGACCCCACCTCATTTTTGTCTCACTTAGGCAATGAAATCCAAGGACACCATTCATGCAAAAAGCATAGCAAGATGGGAAACGGTGTCAGCCTATGGATACCACATGCACCACTCCTCATCCTAATGCATTGAAAGGGGCTACAAGTACACGGCCTTTTCAAAGATGACACACACACACACCCCAGTCTTACTGATTAGCAGCTCAGCAGGAGTGGCAGAGAAGCTGAGGTCAGTCCCCAGTTGATACCTCCCCAGTGGGACCCTGGATGATCTTTTGGTGAAAGCCAAAGTATATCTAAAGCCCCCCAGGAATTTATGGAACTGGGAATGACCACATTCATCCCTTATTATCAATAAAACAGCAGCTTTGTTTCCTTAAACTGTGTCCATGGACATACTTCTGTGCACGTTTAATAAAAACCATGAAACCGTACAGGATGTGGCACAGTTTCAAGCTTGGTTACTGTTACTAGTACTGGGAAGATCATGCATTTCTTTAAATTCCCTGGTTTCTCTCCCCCCCCCCCTGTTTCTTTTTGATTCACAGAGAAACCCTAGACTGAGTTAGACCATTTGGCCATCTAACTCTGTAGCATCTACTCTGACTGACACTAGCTCTCCCGGACCACCAGCAGAGGTCTTTCCAGGCCCCTACATCCTCTTGATGGAGTTGTCAGGGACTGGAACCTTAGACACAGAAAACATGCTCTACCACCGAGCGATGGCTTCTCCCCAAGCCTCAACAGTATAATTTAATTTCGGTCTCAACTTGGCTGTAACAAAAGCTGGCTGGCATGAAACTGACTACTTGAAGTCCCGCTTACTTAACTCGGGCCGTGCTTTTGCCTCTGAATTCAGTTCTCCAGAACGCTCATTAGAATTTATCCATGTGTGTAAAGAACACCTGGATGGATGAGTCTAGCCTGGTACTGTCAGGTCTTGGAAGCTAAGCAGGGTCAGCCCTGGCTAGTATTTGGATGGGCGACCGCCAAGGAATACCAGGGTCGTGGCACAGAGACAGGCCATGGCAAACCACCTCTGAAAGTCTCTTGCCTTGAAAATGGGGTCGCCATAAGTCAGCTGTGACGTGATGGCAAATGACAACATCAGTAAAAAAAAAAGAACCAAGCTGACTCTGAGACACACACACACAAAATCCCTAACAGGGAACATGCATTTAGGGTAGAACAAGTTGTGGAATGAGATGTTACCAGCAACCAGGGGTCCTTTCGTAAAAAAAGAGGTGCAGGAGCTCATTAGCATAACTTATTTGCATATGCCACACCCCCTGACGTCACCGGAAGCGATGACGTCATCGGCAGTGTGTCAGAAGGCAAGAAGGGAGGGAGGGAGGGGGAAGGAAGGAAAGGAACAGAATGGAAGGTAGGTAGGTAGGTGGGAGAGAGAGAGAGAGAGAAGAAAGGAAGGAAGGAAGGAGAGGGGAAGGGGGGAAGGAAGGAAGAAAGGAACAGTAAGGTAGGTAGGTAGGTAGGTGGGGGAGAGAGAGGGAAGGAAGGAAGGAAGGGAGAGGGGAAGGAAGGGGGAAAGGAAGGAACAGGAAAGTAGGTAGGTAGGTGGGGGGGAGGGAGAGAGAGAAGGAAGGAAGGAACAGGAAGGTAGGTAGGTAGGTGGGGGGAGAGAGAGAGAGAAGAAAGGAAGGAAGAAAGGAAGGAAGGAAGGAAGGAGAGGGGAAGGGGGGAAGGAAGGAAGAAAGGAACAGTAAGGTAGGTAGGTAGGTGGGGGGGAGAGAGAGAAGGAAGGAAGGGAGAGGGGAAGGAAGGGGGAAAGGAAGGAACAGGAAAGTAGGTAGGTAGGTGGGGGGAGAGAGAGAGAGAGAAGGAAGGAAGGAACAGGAAGGTAGGTAGGTAGGTGGGGGGAGAGAGAGAGAAGGAAGGAAGGAAGGGGGAAAGGAAGGAACAGGAAGGTAGGTAGGTGGGGGGAGAGAGAAGATAGGAAGGAACGGAGAGGGGAAGGAAGGGGGAAAGGAAGGAACAGGAAGGTAGGTAGGTAGGTGGGAGGAGAGAGAGAGAAGGAAGGAAGGGGGAAAGGAAGGAACAGGAAGGTAGGTAGGTGGGGGGAGAGAGAAGATAGGAAGGAAGGGAGAGGGGGGGAGCATTGACGGGGGGGAGGTGGGGGGAGAGAGAAGATAGGAAGGAAGGGAGAGGGGGGAGCATTGACGGGGGGGAGCGCCGCTCCGGGAGAGAGGAGGCGGGGGGGCGGGCACTTAACAAAGCCACGCCCCCCCGCCTCCTCTCTCCCGGAGCGGCGCTCCGGCGCGCCCCGGCCCCAACGGAGCCCTGCCAGCAACCCAGGCGGGATGGTGCTGAAAAGGTCTATTACGCACGCACACAGCTTACAGCAGATTTTCCAAGCAGTAAGTCTTTAAGCTTGACTTCGGATTCTATACCTGCCTGACACACCATTCTTTTTCCTCCAGTGTATTTATTCTGCAGCTACAAAAAAAAACCCCGCACTTTGGATGGGAGAGCTCTATGGAAGACTGGGGTTGCTATTTTCAGAGGAAGGCAGTGGCAAACTATCTTTGAACATCTCTTGAAAACCCCACACGTGGTCCAATGCTCCCTCTAAGCTGTGGAGTCTTGTGAGCAAAAATTCTACTTAGCGAGCTACTAGCATTAAAGTTGTGAGCGAGCGATTTGGCTGCTGCATAAATTAGTTTGCTCTGGAGCCATCCTTCCTAAGACAAAAATGTGTGAGCCGGAGGCTAAAAAATGGTGAACCAGCTCACGCAAACTCAGCTTAGAGGGAACGCTGGTGGGGTCACCATAAATCGGCTGTGACTTCACTGCACTTTATTATTATGGCAAAGCCCTGTTATTATTCGTTATCGCTGACTTCATTAAGGATCATGACTACCCTGGATGCTCAGGACAAAAGCCTGCTCACGGGTCAAGAGGCTCACCTTGGGGAAGATAGACCTTTCCAGAGAAGGCATGGAAAAGGCTAAGTGCTCAAGGATCTAGGTTACCTAGTTTCCCACCTGAATGCTTCCATGAAGTTAGCTGGGTGACCCTGGGTGAAGTACCGACCCGCAGTCTAGTTCATCTCAGAGGATTCTTACAAGTGTGGCATAGAGAAGGGAGGGCCGTGAACATTTCTTGGAGGAAGAGTGGGATAAAAATATACCAGACAGGCAGAAAAGTAGCCCCTGAGACTATGCCAATGGAAAGATAGCCCAATAAAAGATCTTGCATGGCTTATTTTGTATATAATGAACCCTATGGCCATTGCCTGGGCTTCGTTGAGCCAGTTTGGTGTGGTGGTTAAGTGCACAGACTCTAATCTGGGAGAACCGGGTTTGATTCCCCACTCCTCCACTTGCAGCCGCTGGATGACCTTGGGCAAGCCATAGCTCTGTACCAGCTGTTCTCTCAAGGACAGCTTGGGAAAGAGCTCTCTCAGCCCCAGCTACCTCACAGGGTGTCTGTTGTGGGGAGGGGAAGGGAAAGGAGTTTGTAAGCCACTCTGAGACTCCCTTGGGTAGTGAAGGGCGGGGTATTAATCCAATCTCTTTTCTTCTTCTTCTTCTTCTTCTTCTTCTTCTTCTTCTTCTTCTTTCCTTCGACTTCTGCTTCTGCAACACTGACAGGCAAAAAGGCATGCATAAACACTCACATAATCGCATCGAAATGTTTCCATCTTTCCTAGGCAGCAACAGAATGCAGATGTAGGAACAGATGTAAGAGTGAAGGAATGAAATGCTCTGAGCTGTTGCATCGATTGGATTTTTTTTTTTTGTCATTGATGTGTAAAAATTAAGTTTACAGGAACAGATTTTTCAAATCTGTTTGAAATGAACAAAAAACCCCACAACCAGTACATTTTTTTTCCTTAGGGAAAAATAATCATGCTTGTAGTGGGGGGGGAGGAAGAATGCAGAGAAAATCTTCAGACTGGGACAGAATCCAGTTTTCCAACCCAGGTGTGGAGGTCTACCTTCCCTAAGGCAATCCTCTTGGCCTTCCAGTTGACAGACAAGCGAGTGGGCTTTTGTCCTGAGCATCTGCACAGAGGAAACGGCAAGCTGCGCTGGAATTAACCCTTTCTCTCTTGAGTGCCTTCCAAAGCCCTTCCAGACAGCCCTGACGTCATCGTGTGAAGGGAAGGGCAAGTGGGAAAATGGCTCGGCAATTATGTTAATTCAAGCACCTTCTCCTGTTTGAACGCTTTATGCAGCAGACCAGACAGGCGGAGAGTGTGGGAGTGCCCTTCGGCATTTAGCATTCTCAAATACATGTGCGGTTTTCTGCACAAGCAGTTCTTCCCACTGTGAAGACAGCAGGGCCTACTGTTTAAGAGTGTGAGTTACTGGGGGAATCTTCACTCAGGGCTGTTGTGAGAATAAAATGGAAGAAGGGAGAACCATTTAACCACGGGTGTCTTGGAGGAAGGGTGAGATAAAACTGTAGATGAACGGATTGGACCTGAAGGACCCTCTCGTAAAGCATATGTGCCTGATCACTGAGATCTTCCAAAGCTTGTCTTTGGGTACTCCCAACAACAGGTGCTTTGGGGTAGGGTCTTTTCAGTGGTGGCACTGTGCAATTTTGTTTGATTGCTTTTTTTTATCCTATAGTTTTGGTTTGCTAGCCTATTTGGAATAAACAGGAAAAGTGGAATATAAAAATACTTTAAATGAAATAAATAAATAACACACACACACACCCCGAGCACTACACCATTAAGAAACGCACCATGCAGTTTTACTGTTGTCTGATATGTGGATTCCTGCAGCACAGGCAAGGTAGCTTCAAGGTGAACAGGTCTGTCATAATGTGTACATGTGTGTAAAGCGCAGTCAAGTTGCAGCCAATTTATGGCGACCCTGTAGGGTTTTCAGGACAAGAGACATTCAGAGGTGGTTTGCCATTGCCTGGTATTCTTTGATGGTCTCCAATCCAAATACTAACCAGCTAGGGTTGCCAGGTCCATCCTGGCCCCTGGCAGGTGTGGGGGGTTGCCAGATCCAGTTTGGAAAGCTCCTGGAGATTTGGGAGAAGGGACTGGAGAAGACAAGGACCTTAGTGGGGTACAATGCCATAGAGTCCACTTTCCAGCACATCAGCAGAACTGATCTCTGTAGTCTGGAGATGAGCTGTAATTCCAGGGGATCCCCAGGTCCCTCATGGAGGCTGGCATCCCTAACCAGGGTTGACCATGCTTAGTTTCCAAGATTGAGAAGACTAGGCTAGCGGTGATCCTAGGAGTCTGATGACTGGGCTAGCAGTGATCCAAGGAGATAGATTCAGGTGGGTAGCCATGTTGGTCTGAAGCAAGAGAACACAGTGAGTCCAGTGGCACCTTTAAGATCAACAAAGTTTAATTCTGGGGATAGGCTTTTATCTGATGGAAGTGTGCATGCACACGAAAGCTTATACCCAGAATTAAACTTTGTTGGTCTTAAAGGTGCCACCGGATTCAGACTTTGTTCTAGTAATCCAAGGAGTCTCATAAGAATGTAAGAGCCCTGTTGGATCAGACCAGTCATCCACAGAGAACCAGTGTGGTAAACTCTAATCTGGAGAACCAGGTTCAATTCCCCACTCCTCCACATGAAGCCTTGGGCCAGTCACAGTTCTCTCAGAACTCTCTCAGCCTCAACTACCTCACAAGGTGCCTGTTGTGGGCAGAGGAAGGGAAGTCGATTGCCCTGGAGGACCAATGAACAGGGCACACAGGCCAAGGCCTTTCCCTGATGCTGCTTAGCACTAGTATTCATAGGTTGATTGCTTCTGAATATGGAGATTCCCTTTAGCCACCGTAGCTAATATCCACTGATGGACCTGTCCTCCACAAATCTGTTTAATCCCCTTTTAAAACCACATCGGCATGAGATGGGTTGACTCAGTCAAGGAAGCCCCGACCCTCAGTTTGCATGACCTGAGCAAGGCTGTTAACAATAGGGCATTTTGGAGGACATTTATTCATAGGGTCGCCATAAGTAGGAAGTGGCTTGATGGCACTTAACACACATACACACACAAACAAGTAGCCACCATTATGTCTACTGGTGGTGAACTCCAAAATTTAATTACCTGTTAAGTAAAGAAGTACTTCACTTGTCCATCCTGAATCTCTTCCCCATCAGCTTCACTGGGTGCCCCCAAGTCCCAGTATTATGAAAGAGTTCTCTGTCCATTTTCTTCACCCTGCGTGTAACTTTACTAACATCTATCATGTCCCTAATGGCAGAAAGGGAAGAGGACCTCAAGAGCCTCTTGTTAAGAGTGAAAGAGGAGGGTGCAAAAGTTGGCTTGATACTCAACATCAAAAAAACTAAGATCATGGCATCCAGCCCCATCACTCCTTGGCAAATAGAAGGAGAAGTCATGGAAGCAGTGGTAGACTTCATGTTCTTGGGATCCAAGATCACTGGAGACGGTGACTGCAGCCATGAACGCCTGCTCCAGAAAGAAAGAAAGAAAGAAAGAAAGAAAGAAAGAAAGAAAGAAAGAAAGAAAGAAAGAAAGAAAGAAAGAAAGAAAGAAAGAAAGAAAGAAAGAAAGAAAGAAAGAAAGAAAGAAAGAAAGAAAGAATAGATAGGAAGTATAGATAGGAAGTCTCAGTCTGGGGCAAGTGATGCTCTGTATTCTTGATGCTGGGGGACGCAGCAGTGGGAGGGCTTCTGGTGTCCTGGCCCCACTGCTGGACCTCCTGAGGGCACCTGGTGTTTTTGGCCACTGTGTGACAGAGTGTAGGACTAGATGGGCCACTGGCCTGATCCAACATTGGCTTCTCTTATGTTCTTAAGGCCGAGCGCCGTAGAATAGATTATTTTGAATGATGGTGCTGGAGAAGACTCTTGAGAGTCCCTTGGACTGCAAGGAGATCAAGTCAGTCAATCCTAAAAGAAATCAACCCTGACTGTTCCCTGGAAGGCCAGATCCTGAAGCTGAAGCTCAAATACTTTGGCCACCAAATGAGAAGGGAGCACTCACTGGAGAAGACCCTGATGCTGGGAAAGACTGAAGGTAAAAGAAAAAGGGGACGACAAAGGATGAGATGGTTAGATAGTGTTATCAATGCAATAAACATGGAGTTGGGTAGACTCTGGAGGATGGTGGAGGACAGGAGGGCCTGGTGTGGTGTGGTCCATGAGGTTGCAAAGAGTCAGACTCGACTGTGCGACTGAACGACAAAAATCATGTTCCCTCTCATGCTTTTTTTCTAAACTGAAAATCGTCAGGTTCTTTAGCCTTTCTTCACAGGAAGTGAGCTCTAAGCCTTCGATCAATCATCTCCTGGTTCAAACCTCAACTCTGCCATGAACTCACTAGGTGGCCTCAGACGACAACACCTTTCTTGACCCAGTCTGTCCTCCTACCGTCTACCATATGGGGGTAAAAACAATTGCAGAGGTGGTCATTTACATTACAAGACTACAGTTTGGTGTAGTGGTTAGGAGGGCAGACTCTACTCTGGGAGAACCAGGTTTGATTTCCCGCTTCTCCACTTGCAGCTGCTGGCATGACCTTGGGTCAGTTACAAGTTCTCTCAGAGCAGTTCTCTCAAGAGCAGTTCTCAAAAGAGCTCTCTCAGCCCCACCTACCTCACAGGGTGTGTGTTGTGGGGAGGGGAAGGGAAGGGAAAGGAGATTGTAAACTCCTGAGACTCCTATGGGTAGTGAAGCGTGGGGTATAAATCCAATCTCTCCTTCTCTTCTTTTTCTATACAGTATCACAACAAGATAAAGCATGTGAAGCACTCTGAGTCCCGAAGTTGCAATATTCATTATGGTCTACAAATCAGCTGGAAACAGATATAAGGACAGAAGAAATTAATATGCATTTTTGTGGTGTGAAAAGCAACTTTGTGTGCATGTAAAATGTTGCCAAGTTGCACCTGACTCATGCACCCATAGGATTCTCAAGGCAAGAGACAAACGGAGGTGGTTTACCTTTGCCTGCCTCTCCATAGTAACCCTCGATTTCTTCAGTGAGGACAGAACCTGCTTTGCTTCCTAGATCTGTTGAAATCAAACTAGCCTGGACTATCCAAGTCAGGGCCAAAAGCAACCGGAGGAACAGGGGAAAGAGCTCAGTAATATCAGAATAAGCTGAAAGTCACTCCACTGCCCAACTAAACCAAAAGAAGAGCAGCGATCAGTCTTTGTAAAGACGCGATAAAGGATGCTATCCTCGGCTTCTAGATGCCTGCTTGTCAGACTCCAGGGGGAGCCAGGCAGCTAGTTCTGTCTGAATGCTCAGCTTTGTAGCACTTCCCTCGTGCGGCAATTAGGATTTTGAACATTATTCTGAAGAGCAATTAAGTATTCTTAAGCTTCACAATTGATCCCGTTAATAAGCTGACGGAACTTAAGTGACAAAGAGGGTGGATTTATTTTTATCTAGAAGGGAATGTGAAGCTGTACCTAATGGGAGGCTCCGTAAATGGGGAAAAGTGAAGATAATTGGGCCATGTTCAAATTGCCAGAGCTGCGCAAGAGGTAAGGAAACCGAAGCGCCGCTTGTACACGCTTGTCTTTCCAAAGTGCTGCTCAAAAGAGGGATATCAAGGAGCCCGATTTAAAAACATAGAAAGGGCATCAGGGCACTGAGGGGAGGCAGCATGGGATAGCCCGATCTCATTGGATCTCAGAAGCTAAGCAGGGTCAGCCTGGGTTAGTATTTGGATGGGAGACCTCCAAGGAAGGCTGCAGAGAAAGGCAATGGCAAACCACCTCTGCTTCTCAGACAGCCAGATTGGTGTGGTTAGGAGCATGGACTCTAATCTGGAAGAGTGGGGTTTGATTCCCCACTCCTCCACATGCAGCTGCTGGTGTGACCTTGGGTCAGTTACAAATTCATTCAGAGCTGTTCTCTCATGAGCAGTTCTCAAAAGAGCTCAGCCCCACCTACCTAATAGGGTGTCTGTTGTGTGGAGGGGAAGGGAAAGGAGGTTGTAAGCTGCTCTGAGACTCCTTTGGGTAGTGAAGCGTGGGATATAAATTCAATCTCCTCTTCTTATTCTTATTCTCACTTGCCTTGAAAGCCTCTTGCCGGGGTCACCATAAGTCAGCTGTGACAATGGCACTTTGCACATACACATTAGGCCACTACAAAGTTTTCAGTCTGAGCAGGAAAGTAAACAAGAAGTGCAAGGAGAACCAGCAGATGATGGCACAAAACAGACAGCTACTCCCAAAGCATCACCCCAATCAAGCTTTTGATAAAGTTCCTCATCAAAGGCTCCTAAGTAAGCTCAATAGTCACGGGATAAAAGGACATGTCCTTTTGTGGATCAAAAACTGGCTAATTAAAAGGAAACAGAGGGTGAGTATTAATGGGCAATTTTCTCAGTGGAGGGAGGTAAGCAGTGGGGTACCTCAGGGATCAGTACTCGGCCCAATGTTTTTTTTAACTTGTTTATTAATGATTTGGAGTTTATTAGTGATTTGGAGTTGGGAGTAAGCAGTGAAGTGGCTAAATTTGCAGATGACATGAAGTTGTTCAGGGTGGGGAGAACCAGGGAGGATTGTGAGGCACTCCAAAGGAATCTGTCAAGGATGGCTGAGTGGGCATCAATGTGGCAAATGGGGTTTAATGTGGCCAAGTGCAAAGTGATGCACATTGGAGCCAAAAATCCCAACTATAAAGACACGTTGATGGGGTTCGAACTGGCGGAGACTGACCAAGAGAGAGATCTTGGTCATAGTAGATAACTCAATGAAAATGTTGAGATAGTGTGTGACTGCAATGAAAAAGGCCAACACTATGCTGGGGGTTATTAGGAAGGGAACTGAAAACAAATCAGCCAGCATCATAATGCCCCTATACAAATTGATGGTGCAATCTCATTTGGAGTACTGTGAACAGTTCTGATTGCCACACCTCAAAAAAGATATTATAGCATTGGAAAAAGTGCAGAAAAGGGCAAATAAAATGATTAAAGGGTTGGAACACTTTCCCTGTGAAGAAAGGTTGAAGCGCTTGGGGCTCTTTAGCTTGGAGAAACGACGGCTGAGGGGTGACATGATCGAGGCTTATAAGATTATGCATGGGATAGAGCAGGTCGAGAAAGAAGTCCTTTTCTCCCTTTCTCACAATACAAGAACTCGTGGGCACTCCATGAAATTGCTGAGCAGAGGGTTTAGAACAGATAAAAGGAAGTACTTCTTCACCCAAAGAGTGATTAACACATGGAATTCACTGCCACAGGAGGTGGTGGCGGCTACAAGCATGGACGGCTTCAAGAGGAAATTGGATAAATATATGGAGCAGAGATCCATCAGTGGCTATTAACCTCAAGGTATAGATAGGAACTCTCAGTCTGGGGCAAGTGATGCTCTGTATTCTTGGTGCTTGGGGGGGGGGGGGGGCAACAGTGGGAGGGCTTCCTGCCCCCACTGTTGGACTTTCTGAGGGCACCTGGTGTTTTTGGCCACTGTGTGACAGAGTGTTGGACTGGATGGGCCACTGGCCTGATCCAACATTGGCTTCTCTTATGTTCTTATGCCCGTGCTCACACTCAACATAAGACATGTGGTAAAAGCCCCCGATCAATGCACATGGAAGCCTGTTGTCACCACAGTGTTTGTCTCTCCTGTCCACACCCCACAAGGTGCAGCCAATCAGCTATGAAAATCATGGGCTTTGCCCACTACAGGTCTCCCTTTTGTGGTAAGGATGAGCAGAGCTGGTAACCCGCGGGATTGTTCAGGATGGCAAAGTGAAGAGCATGCCGACCCACTGTAGGGCTCAGCTAACTCCCAGCCATCAGTGGGGCAGGAGGTGACAGGTGATGATTGAGGGCCTGGAGACCAAGCCCTAGGAGGAAAGGCTGAGGGATCTGGGACTGTTTAGTCTGGAGAAGAGGAGGTTGAGGGGGGGCAGGATGGTTCTCCTGAAGTATCTGAAGGGCTGTCACTCAGAGGAGAGCAGGGAGCTGTTCCTGTTGGCAGCAGAGGACGGGACTCACAATCATGGGTTTAAATTAAGGGTGGGAAGGTACCAGCTGGATATTAGGGAGAACTTTTTGACAGAAAGAGCTGTGCAACAGTGGAATCAGCTGCCCAGGGAGGTGGTGAGTTCCCCCTCACTGGCAGTCTTTAAGCTAGGGTTGCCAGCCTCCAGGTGGGGCCTGGGGACCTCCCGCTTTTACAACTGATCCCCAGCTGACAGAGATCAGCTCCCCTGGAGAAAATGGCTGTTTTGAAGGGTGGACTCTATGGCATTGTACTAGGCTGAGGCCCCTCTCCTCCCCAAGCCCCACCTTCTCCTGGCTCCACCCCCAAAGCCTCCAGGTGTTTTCCAACCCAGACTTGGCAACCCTACTTTAAGCAGTGGCTGGACAAACCCTTGTCAGGGATGCTCTAGGATGAACCTGCATTGAGCAGGGGGTTGGACTAGATGGACTGTATGGCCCCTTCCAACACCGTGATTCTATGATTCTAGGTGTCACCTATTGGACCAGTGTAATTGCTGTTTGTGACCTATTGCTGCAGGGGCACAGGTCAGATCTGGCCCGCAGTAGTTTAAGAAGAACCAATGGATGTACCTGGCTAGGGGTGACAAATAATGTTTAACCAGGAATGAGGGCAGCAACTGACACTGGAAACTGCTAGACTCCAGGTGCCTTGGAGGTACAAGCCAGAAACAGCCCAAATGCAAAGAACAGAACCCCAGACACAGGCCCCGTGATAAATAGCTGTGATGCCGCTGACTGTTTCGGCCAACTGTTGCAACAACAGCCAAAGGTTCACCAGGTTAAATGGTAGCCTCAAACACATTCTGTTATAATCTGCGGCTTCTGTGTTCTTTTTAAGTACTCTGCCCATCTAGGCTATTTAGCAACTTCAAGCATCTTCTGGAACAAATCAAAACAAAAGGCTCATCAATAGGAGTCTAGTTCAGGTAGAGCTTTTGATTTCTTGGTGGGTCCTCCAATCCCAAATACTTACCTATAAACATCATACCAAGCTAGAAGGATTGCTTTCGATGACTTATTGCGTTAAACCAGATGACACTGTGTTGTAATCTTCAATGGAGGAGGATATTTGTGGAATTTTGCTTTCATTTTCCTGCCTCTGTTGTATATTATGTGTTCTGTTGTGTATTATATGTTCTTCTCACAGGAAGGATATGTTGCTTTTTTTTTTTATGGAGCACAGACAGTCAGCATTTGCTACTAATTAATTTTAACATGGTCTCTTCCACCAATCAGGACCTAATTTACATCTGCGGTCTTCAAGCTGCTTTCTTAGAGCATTAATGTTGACTACAGTTCGACTGCTGCAGCAATCCTAAGTATAATTTCCTTGGAAATAGATCCCATTGAAGTAACGGATAGGGGAACAGTGAGCACCAATAGCAGGTGAAATGGTAAACACTTCAAAACACTGCAAATGGCAGGTGAGAAGACTGCATGGTCAGCTGGTTCCCCCTGCTAAATATCACTCCTTGTGCATAGAAAGCTAGGGTATCAGGAAGAAGACTGAGCTACAACCATTTTTCATAACATTCAGTTTTCAGAGGGCAGGGAGTTAGCATTTGATCATGCAATCTTCCTGCAGTCTGAAGAGGCCCTACCTAGGAACAGTTTAGCTCAGGAAATCGGTCTGTAAGTCAGACAAAGAGGTTCCGTAGGTCTGCAGCTCCAAAGACACAAAAGAAAATCTCCTTTCTGTCCATGGGAACTTCAGAAGGCTGTGGGTTCTGTACTGTGTGCCAAGATCTAGGGATGTGAGAACACCCACCAGTTCAGTTCATATTCTGATCACCAGTCACAACTTTTCACCTTCCAGTTCAGTCGTTTGCAAGCAATGCTATTCTCTTGGGTTACTTTTCACAGACAAATCCTTCCAGCCGGAGAGCTGTTGGTGGCAGTGGTTACTACCCAGAGAGGTGGAAAACCCCTCCGGGAGTAAGGGAAGTAGGAAAAGTAGTAGCATTGCTGGGACAGCCATGGACCACTCTGAGTTCCCAGAGCCTGGGCTTGCAAGCCTGTTCACTCACATATTAGATAACAGCACAGTACACTGCAGCTAGCAGCATTCCTATGGGTATATTGTCACATAGCCCACTGGGAATCCTAGTTTCAATCCTCCCCCCCCTCCCGAGACCTGTCGTCACTGCTCCATGCTCCAAAGCCAATCAAATAAATCAACAGCAAACACATAAACTGGTCCACTATTTTTTTATTAACAATATGTGAACATTTCAACAGACAACCAAAAACAGTACATTGTAACAAGTGTTTCAAAATATGTGTTGCAAAGAAACAGATAAAAATATCTCCTCTCATTGTACAGAGGGTTTTGTGGAAGAACTTTCTTTTATGATAGATAGTTAAACAATAGAAAACCAAATAGGTGCTATCTTATTTTGATACTGTATTTCAGAGCAGTAAAACATTTTAAAAGACATTTTGCTTAAAATAAAATAGTCCCCTATCTTTTGCTGCCATTGTTGAACTGAGGGAACTATCCATTTTGCTGCTATCATATTTTTAGCTACCATTAGTAAAATAGAAATAATTTCTTGCTGACTTTTTTGTAATTTAAGTAGTGACCAGTTTTCAAGAAGTGGTCCACTACTGATTACAAATAAACACTGTATTTTAAAAGTTTTACTCGTTTTACTCGTTGGTGTTTATTTAGGTCTGTATTAGGTCTGTTTCTTTACTTCTCAGTGTTTTCACACAGCCTTATAGGAGTCAGAGCTCCTTAACCCTGTAGGATAATCCATTTCACCTAATGGGCTCATGCAAAAGCCACTTGACAAGCAGAAGGAAATAAAACTTAGGCCCAATCTGCATTTGCTATGTAAAGCTGTTCTGTACTGCTGTGGCGCTGGCGGCCCCATTTGGCTCAGTATAAAGCTCTCCTCCGTCTGCATCAGGACACCAGTTGTTTAGGGAGAGTGCAAGGGGGGGAGCGGCCTCCCAGGAGCTCCAGCAGGGTGCTGCGCTGTGGGGAGGAAATGGCACATGGGACCCACATACACACAGAAAGTAAAAGGGGGTGATCTGGGGGAGGGAGAGGCGGAGGGGGGGCAGGAAAGATGAAGTGAGCTGGGTAAAAAACACAAAACACCTGGGCAGGCTTCCAACCCCGACCCCCCAATATGATCGCAGAAAAATGTTCCCTGGCTGCTTTTAAAAACAGATGACTGGATTTTCAGCTAACCTGTTTCCTTTGTGACAATTTACATATCTCCTTAGAAAAGATATTTGGGGGGGGGGAGAATTCAGCTCCAGTTGTCTGCTTTGTGCTCACAGCGGCTCACGGGTGGGGAGGAGCAGTTGTAGCACCTTAAAACCAAATCCAGGTAAGGCGATGAGACACTGTAGTGACCTCAGAGTCACCACTAAATGGCAGTAAAATGATACAGACAGCCGATGCTGAGATGAAACAATAGGAGAGTGGATGTGGCATGAAATGCAGACAGAAATTTGTTTCTGATTGCAGATTGGACCTTAATCGCTACAGCTACTGCGCAGCTGAAAAGCTGCTTAGCAGCTCCTTAAGGCTAATTTTGGCCATGCAAGGCAATCCAAGACACTGATCACAAGTGATTGCTGTTGGAAGGAATGGATTGTTGTTAAATGTTGTTTAATGCTAGCACAGACTTTGGTGGCTCAGGGGAGGCCAGTGGAGCGTTCATATAGGGGTAGATATTGGGTGCTCTCTGACCTTTCCTTTGTCCACTCCCGCTTCTGTCCCTTTGTTACCCAGCATGCTACTCTCAGGGGTTCCTTCCTTCTGGTCACTTCCCTTCTTGTTTCTCTCTCCCTATATCCACCATGAGGGCTGGACATGTATTCTACAATCTCTCTCCATCCTAGCTTAGATAGATAGCTAGAAACCTTTACTCTGCCTTTCCTATCCAGTATGGAGCTCTCTTACAATAAAAAAAACTTCTATTTCTTTTCTAAGTACCGTGCCATGGGCAACAACGACAGTGCCAGACCCCTGCCCAAGTTGGCAGCACAGCTGGAGTCACCAGCATCACCAGAACTGGAAGCCGGCCCCTCTGACTTTTTGGGAGTTGACCGCTCATCCCCACCAGTGCCCGAGCCAGCAACCCCCACACCTGGTCCAGCAGCAGCTGACAAGAGGTGGGTGCAAGTAGAAAGCCCACCTGATTCACCTCCATGGGTGGCTCGGCTGAGGGAGCGGCTCCGCAGGGACTTGGCAACCCACTGTCAAGATGCATGCTTATGGGGAAGGCAAACACTGAGCCCTGAGTACTGACAGAAGCTGTGCCACCACTAAGGGATGCACTGCCGGAGGCCCATGTAAGCTCTCACTCAGGGTTAGGCTTTCTGTGAAAGCAACAAGCCGCATCCCTGCCCACCTTGCGCCCACCTTCGGTTCCTGTCTCCCAACTTCACTCCTGCTTTGATTCCTGGCTTTCTGGCCTCCCACTTCGGACGACTTGGCTCCTGTTTTGTCTCTTCTGGCTATAACCCCCGGACCAGACCTGACTCTTGACTCCTGGCCCAGCCCAGCCCATGACTTAATGAGCTTTAAGTGTGAACTTATTCCTCAAGCAGCCAGTCTATAGAATTTCACTGTACAGAGACTCAGCTCTGCTTTCAATCACTGCTGTCAAAAATGGTTAGGGCTGCCATCTCCTCGATGGGGATGGGGGTTTCCCCTGATTTTGGGCCCCCCAATCCACCCAGCAGGAGGAGCCCCACCCCAAAGAGCTCTGCGGCTCCAATGTGCCTGGCACAGTGATGTCACACAGAGATGATGTCATCCTGCTGGGTACTTCGCAGGGGGCACTAGCGTTCGGCCAAAAACTCTGTTGTGACCATAGAGTTTTTGGCTGAATGCTAGAGCACTCCCCTGCAATGTGCCTAGCATGATGACATCACTTTTGGGTGACATCATTATGGTGCATTCACAAAGTGCATCCGCAAGATGACCCAGGAGAAGAGCCTGGAGCCCACCCGCTGGAAAAAGGTAGGGACCTGGCAACTCAAAATGTGGTATGTTCACCTACTAAACTTCTTTGCCATGAAAGTTCATGGTTATCCCTACCATGATCTGAACTTGTCTTTGATGTAAACCATTCCCATGATAAACCACTGTTCAATTCCTTTGTCATGGACTAATCGTGACCTGGTGATGTTTAGACTTCTGGAACTTTGGATCTCTATGGGGTTAGGGAATTACTTGTGATGGAAACTGATGGAAGTTACCTTCCAAAATATGCAGCGTAGGACTTCTTTCCTAAGATGTTTGCAGACATTGTCTTGGATCCTATGAACAAGTTCTGTGCACACTAGATAGTTCCTGCTGTGAAGCTTGCTTTTTCTTCTGCCAAAACTTTGGTTTGTCCAAGAGCCTATTAAAAACCATTGATCTTGCACAAATAGAACTTTTAGAGGAACAGGAAGTCATTCATTCACATTTATTGGGACATGGAGGCCGCTAGTTTGTCAGTTCAATCCCACAATGCTCTCAGAACAATGCCTGGTTGCAGACAATGATGTCTCAGAATATGGAAAACTTGCCCGAAAGATGGCAGTCTACCATATCTATTACCATCCATGGTCCATCCTAATCACAACATCTTATTACTGGAGATAGCCTGATTGGATCCTGAGAATACTGAATGTTTTGTTAAAGGAGCATGACGTTTTATCTTCTTCCAAATTTTCTTATCTGATGTTCCATTCTGCTGCTTTTATCTATTTTTTGATATCTGTTGTTGATGTTTTTGTTCAGTCGCACAGTCGAGTCCGACTCTTTGCGACCCCATGGACCACATCACACCAGGCCCTCCTGTCTTCCGTCATGCTCCAGAGTTTGCTTAATTTCATGTTTGTTGCATTGATAACACTGTCTAACCATCTCATCCTTTGCCATCCCCTTCTTATCTATCCTAGTAAAAAAATAATAATTCTACCCTCCTTCTAAGGAGTTTAGGGAAGTATACACAGCCCTTCCTCCCCCCCTTTATCACGACAAGCCCTGTGAGATACCGTATTTTTCGCTCCATAAGACGCACCTGACCATAAGACGCACCTAGCTCCGCTCGGTGCCGTGGCTTGGGAAAGGTGAGGGGGGTTTAAGACGCACACACTTTTCCCCTCCACTTTTTTTGGGAGAAAAAGTGAGTCTTATGGAGCAAAAAATACGGTAGGTTAGAAGATGGAGACAAAGTAACTGACCCAGAGTCATTCAGAGAGCTTCATGGCATGGTGGAGACGTCAACTGGAGTCTCCCAAATCATAGACCAGAGCTTTAACTACAACATCACACTGGTTCCCGTTGCTTTTACTGATGCTGCATATATTGCTGTGTTTTATGGCAGGCATTTTATGATGTGTGGTGCATATAGTTGGAGGTTGTCCTGAGCACCCATTGAAGAGAAATCACCCAATGAATGTTTAAAATAAATAACCACACCACCTGCTGAAGCTACTTGGGAATGTAATGAATTTTCTACGCATTCCAGAACAGAGGGGCAGTCCTACAGAGTTCGGCTGAGCTGCTCCAAAGTAAGTCGTGTGTGGAGTGGCGCCTTTTTCATTTCCTTTTCTCTTTCCTTTTTTTTGGCTCAGTTATCCTAACATTCCAGTGGGCATCTGCTCTGTAGTTCCAAACTGCAGAAACATTTCCATTTGGTTCACAGAATTTTTTATTAAGTCTAAGGCTCCTTCGGCAGCATGTTGTTATTGTACATGGATATTTGTGCATATCTGCAGCTGTGCATAAGGGGCAATTCCTAAAACTGTGCATTTAAAACGTGTCACATGGATTGTGGCAGGGCCTCTGCATATTTGATAATGGGATTCCAGTTCTTTTTCTGTGTGTGTGTGTGTTCAAAAAAAAGAAAGAAAAGAAAAATAGAAGCCAGAACAGATTCTGAATAACCCCCAATAAGGATACAATCTGAGATGTTGGACTAGTGCTAATAACACTAGCATGTGCATTGAAGGTGGTTATTGAAAAGAAAGCACAGTGATCCAAGAGCGGCAGAACAGAAGCTATATAACTCAAAGATTTGCTTTCAGTATATTAAAGGTTATTTGGTCCAATTAAAAATATTGCCTCCAGTAGGAGAGAAAGCTACTTGTGAGTGATGGGCCTCCTTCTCCTGCACCCCAAAATGAAAATGCCAGACATAATGTATGGGTTAAACTAGGGATTAATAATCCACTCTGAACTGAGCACTTATTAAATTCACTCAGCCTCTTGTACAGGTTCTCTAAAAGCCTATCAACTTTAGTGTGCCAGTGACTGAGCAATCTAATCCTGGCTGGGCCAAAACTCAACACAGCCCTGTGCTAGCAACCATGTGGAGTGTTTGAGGGCAGCACCCGGAAGTGACATCATAGTGTTTGTGACGCTTTAGGAATTTCCCCCATCTCTATGGTAAAGATCATAGCGATCTGGGGATGTTGTAGAGAATAGTGTGACATCATTTGGCAATGTTGTAGAGCTTCACAGATGCTGTGACATCATCCCCCCTATTTTTTCTCCTACTTTGTTTAGTGAGCACAAGCAATGGAGTGCAGGAGCAGGAGGTTGTCTACCAAGGGTGAGCAACTGGTAAGCCTAACATGGGTTTAGGCCACGCCTTGCTTCTCCAAAGATCTTATCCCCCATGCTATTTAATATCTACATAAAGCCACTGGAAGAAGTCATCAGGAGGTCTGGGCTGAGGTGTCACCAATATCCAGGCGATACCCAGGTGTACTTTTCTTTCCCACCTAATCATGAGGAAACTGTTGATGCTCTAGACCAGTGCTTGGAGTCAGTAATAGGATGGATGAGGGTGAACTAACCGAACCTTAATCCTGACAAGACAAAAGTGCTATGGGTTATTAGGAAGGCAGACCAGTTAGCTTGAGATTTCCCGTCTCAGTGGGATTACACTGCCCTTGAAAAGTCTGGTTCACAGTTTGGGAGTGGTCACCTTAGAAAACCAGATGGTTCAGAGTGCTTTCACCCAGATTCAGCTGGTACACTAGCTGCTCCCGTTCTTGGCTGCTCCAGGCTCCACCCCCAAATCTCTAGGACTTTCCTGACCTGGAGTTGGCCATGCTAGTGCTGGACCAATCATGAATCAGACTGAGAGGAATCCAATGGTCTGTGCAGCCTGTCCCACTTCTCCTTTGCTCTTCGTTCCTAGTTTAAAACATGTTGTGGCCTTTTTCCAGCCCCATATTGTTATCATGAAGTTCCCTTTTGTCATCAGTTCCATCTTTAACACGCCTGACTAATGGCTGCCTAGACATGCAGCTGCCTCCCCAAGAGGAATGCCTCTCAGACTGCGCGCACACCACCACCAACAACAACAACAACAACAAAAAAGCTAACTGTGAGGCAAGAGGCATCTTGTGTTATTATGACAGCTCTATGATGTCGCATAGCTTCACCCTTGTCTGCGCTACAAAAGAGGATTGCGTGCAGATGCATTTCAAAGTGCGAATCAATGGCAGCAGACCACAGAAAGAAAAAGGGAAACTGTAAGAGAGAGAGACGGGGGGGGAGGGGAGTAGGAGAATGGTTTTCATCACGTTCCAAGGTACTGCGGTCACAAGCGACGAAGAAAGGAAATGGAGCATTAGGTTATGCCTGCACCTGTTGATGGCGTGGTGGGACCGACAGTCCTGGGACAAAATGTACCTCTTTTGAAAAGGAACAACATGATACAGGAGGACATAACAGATCCAGATTACTTTAGAGCACAAATGCCACGATTGCACCCATCTGCACTGGCAACAGCCTAGGCCAGCTGCGCGTCTTTATGTACTACCCAACTACAGAACCAAAACAGGTCATAAGATGTGATGTTTTATTAGGACAGGCAACTTGTCTATGGAGAGTTTCCACCAGTGCAGAAAGGAATACAGTGCAACATCAGTTAAGTCCTAAACAGAGTAACAGCCTTCTAAGTCCACTGAAGTCAAAAGAAGAAGAGTTGGTTTTTATACCCCATTTTTGGTGTAGTGGTTAGGAGGGTGGACTCTAATCTGGGAGAACTGGGTTTGATTCCCCACTCCTCCACATGCAGCTGCTGGTGTGACCTTGGGTGAGTCACAAGTTTTTTTCAGAGCTGTTCTCTCACAGGCAGTTCTTGAAAGAGCTCTCTCAGCCCCACCTACCTCACAGGATGTCTACTGTGGGGAGGGGAAGAAGAAGGAGATTGTAAACTGCTCTGAGACTCCTTTAGGTAGTGAAGGGTGGGGTATAAATCCAATCATTTCTTCTCTTCTTCTACCCAAAGGAGTCTCAGAGCGGCAAGCAGGGAACAAAGCCTTGAAGGTCCCGAATTTAATCCCTCACGTTCTCTAGGGTTATGCCTTCTGATGCTTTATGTTGTATCTACAAATCTGATGCATGACTATAACCGATGTGCAATTACTTTATTTATTTAAAGATGTTTCCAAGCTGCTATTATTACTGCTATTGCTGCCATCAAGTGGAAAAAGGTTCTACCTGCCTGACATCCTGAAAAGTTTGGAGTAACACTGCATAGGATTGCACTAGGGTTGCCAAGTACTCACCACAGGCCAGCAGGGGGGAGTCCTCTTCTTGCTGGGAGTTTCCTGGCGCGTGCACAAAGCGCGCACACTGTTATGATGTCACCAGTCATCATGGTACCATAGAGTTTTGGGGGTGGTTGCTAGAGCGTCGCCCCAGCAATGTGCACAACGTGATGATGTCACTTCTGGTGACATCATCACTCTGGGGACGTCGTCCTGACCGGACGACTTCAGGGGTGGGGTTCCCCCCGCCAGCCGAATCCAGGCTGGCGGATTGGGGACCCCTGTAGCGGGGGATCCCCCGCCCCCCGGGCAGACTTGGCAGCCCTAGATTGCACAGTTGCTGCTCTGTGTTGGGTTTGAATTCTAATGCTAACTCAAATCACTCATAGATTATTTGTGCGGTCTAGAAAGATGTGAGCAATGCGAGTGTGGATATTTTGCCCAAATAGACCAAACTCTTGATGTGTGATATATAATTCAGTAACAGAGGTTATTAGCACCGAGCATTTTTGTCATAAACCAATGTGTGGTAGTAGCTTGAGAGCTTGAAACACCAGCCATAAAGCTCTCTGATTCAACAAGGGCCAAGATTTATCTCTTAGTTGAATACTTGTTGTGAGGATAAATATCCATTACCAGAGCTTCTGAGACAAAGGGGTGGTGGTGGTGGTGGTGGTGAAGAAGAATTCTCACAGTCATATATTTGCCTGGCAGATGGTCTTCTGCAATTTGAGATCTAGCCAAGTTCTTGGGAATGGCAGAGTTATCTTTGCAGGATTCTTGCTGTTCCAAGAAACACTGTCTTCTGGAGCCAACCTGGTGTTATTTGTTAAATGCCCAGAATCTCCAGGTGTTTCTTGAGACCCTGCTCCAAGGGCTCCAAGAACGACTGGCACAATGGTAACCTTCTTCTCCCAGAGGCACTCTAACTCCATTCATACGTTTTGGTATTTTGTGGTCTTCTCCTGTTCTTTCTTTTCTATTCTGCTGTTTCCTGGGATTGTGATGTCAATGAATCCAACCCTATTTTTCTCTTCTTCTTTTTTTACAATTGTAATATCAGGGATGTTATACTTCAGGTGTTTATCTGTTTACAGTCAGAAGTCCCAAAAATCTTTGTTTCATCATTCTCCATGAGCTTGTCTGGTTTGTGCTCCCATGAATTTCTGGATGATGGAAAGCAACACTCCTTGCAAAGTTCTTTATAGTCAGTCTTTATAGTCAGTCTGAGCAATTTTACTGCAGGCACTGACCATGTGGTTGACTGTCTCATCCTTTGTCTTGCAAAGTCGACATTTGCTGTTAACACTGGTCTTCTGAATCTTGACTTTCATACTTTTCATTTTGAGTGCTTGTTCTTGTGCAGCTAAATGGTCCTTCCATTTCTTTCTTCAGGTGCCCATTTTGGAGCCACTTCCAGGTGTTCTTGTAATTAGCTTTAATCTCTATGTCTTTCAAATGTTGCCCATGCAAGTTATGTGTTCTTCTCCTTCTTCAGTCATCATCATCATCATCATCCCCATTTAAATGAAAGTTGCTTAGCAACTCTAAAATCTTATGGCTTGACAGCATTCAACCCTCTCACACTTTCAATTTAAAATATTCAACCTGGTGTTTTGTGTCTCATGTCAGGTTTTTTTAATGCATTTATTTGAGTTACAGACAGGAGGCATATTTTATGCATGTATTTTCTTCCTTTATATTTGGTCTATCAAACACTCAAGGCAGTTAACAAGAAAGTTAAAGTGGTTAAAAAAACCATAAGCTTGCAACTGAATTGATCCTAGCAAATGGCCATTTGCCAGTAATGTCAGGATTCTCTTAAAAATTCCCATATATGCTGCTTTACCTGTAAATAAAAATCTATCGAGCCATCCATTTTGGTGGCTTCTTGCAAGTACCCCAGATATATTTCAGAAAAGGGATGAGACAGACAGATAACGGGGTCTTTGGGGGTCTTGCAGTCTACACTAATGATTTGATTGCATCAATTTCCAGGAATGTCTGGGCCTTTCAGGCTGTCTTCTTTAACGTCTGCCCAAGTCCCTGTTGCTTTTCACATCTGTCTAAATACCAGCACTGGAGCTTTCAGGCCAAAAGTCAATACAATCACTCTTCGAAATCAGAGTTAACAATTAAAATGATGTCAAACCAATTCTGCTATGACCTTCAGGGAGTGGGCCTGTAACCTCTCTATTGTTTGGTTGAGTCCTTTCTTTGGTAAGACGCTAGCCTTACAAAAGAAATGTGAAATTACAGAATTCTTAAATGTTACAAAAACCAGGATGCCGAGGGGGGGGACACATGGGGAAGAGAGGCATTTCCCCAAGTGTATTCATCCTGCATGAATATATTCCCCCCCCCAAAGAAAAAGCAGTATCATATTCACATACAAGTCAAGGAAATGCAAACTCAAAAATGTAACCTTGCATCAGGCCTCCACAAACCCTCTTGTTGGCTCATCAGGAGCAACTGCCCCCAGGCCCAGATTAAGGCTAACTGATGCCAGTGTGGTGTAGTGGTTAAGAGCAGCAGACTCTAATCTGGAGAACCAGGTTTGATTCCCCACTCTTTCATAGGGTTGCCAGGCCCTATCTTTAGCTACGGCAGGGTGATGTCATCACATCAGGCACGTTGGGGGCGGGACCACTATCATTCAAGGGAAAACCATAGAGTTTCCCCTCAAATGACAGAGCATCCCCCCCGCAACGTGACGGCACTTTGGGGGTGGGGTTCCCCCCGGTGGCCCAGGCCAGGCCAGTGGGTAAGGGGCCCATCAAGTGGGCAACCCCCCCCCCGGGGAGGACCAGGCAACCCTACTCTTTCACATGCAGCCAAGCTGGGTGACCTTGGGACGATCACAATTTTCTCAGAGTTAATTCTCTCAAAAGCAATTTTCTCAGAGCTCTCGCAGCTTCACCTACCTCACAAGATGTCTGTTGCAGGGAGAGGAAGGGAAGCCACTCTGAGACTCCGAGTGAAGGGTGGAATATAAATCTGAGACTTCAAGTGAAGGGTGGGATATAAATCCAGCTCCTGCTGCTGCTCTTCTTCTTCTTCTTCTTCTCACAGCCCAACAACGTTCCCCTCGGCCCTTCCATTGCTTAACTGACAAGACATTAATACTCAATAAATGTCGAAGGTGAAATAAGAGACTAAAAATTCAGCCAGCCCCCGGGCCATTCCCCACAACTATATTAAATACATACTTTTTATAGAAAATCATTTATTTAACACCAAAGGGCAGTGAGCAATATAAGCCAAAAAAAACCCCTCTGTGGTGCCCCCTTTCCCTCAGTACCCTAAAAACATGCTTCTTTTGATTAACAGTTAATTCAGGGCTGCCTGCCCCTGAGTTCTCTGTAAACAGAAAAGGATATCGCTATTGGGATATTTCATTGATATAGCAGAGTTTGCCCAGTCACAGAAGCAGGGTGTGATCAGACAGCCGCATCTGTCTCCCGTGTCGAATATAAAGTACATAACCAAGTTGATACAATATGTATATGAAGCATCCCCATGTGGTCAGTGACATCACAGTGCTGTGGTGACGGAGGCCTAGGACTCAGTTTGCTGCTGGTAAATACCACCCCCACATACACCCGCCAGTCGCCAGGGGGTACCTGGAAGGGAGTATGGGCCCAAGGTTGCCCAGCGAGCTTCCATGGCAGAGTGCAAATTCAAATCTGTGACTTCCAGATCCTAGTTCAGCACTATAACCCACTACACCATATTGGCAAACTGAGACCCCTTTCTTCCCCCAAGTTCTCAGACATGTGCAAAAGATCTGGGGGAGAGGAAGGGCCAGTAGCAGCCACAGACAACGACTGACTGATGAGCCAGACGAATGTTTTGTGGACCTTTGCGCCATGGGCTTCTGTGTTGATATCACGTCTACAAATTGAACTGCACTTCTGTTGACAAAACAAACCAGCAGGACTATTCTGTATTTAAGCTGAACAGCATCCCAGCCAAGCGCTTACAATGGCTTTTAGTGGAATTTACAAAGATCTTGTAAGGGTCATTGACCTTAGAATTGCTTTCTGTGCCCCTTTGGGAGTAATACTGGTAGCTCCCATCTGTGACTGCCAGCTATCGCTAATGCTGTTTGCAAGTATTGAAAGTTTAATTGAAAAATAATAATAATAAAGAGCACAGTCGGCCAGGGTACCATTTGGTGCTTACAGCGAGCTGGATGAAAACAGACAGGCGCTGCTTCAGAGAAGAGAAAACAGCATGTTCAAGGGAAATAATACTAAACATGTGGCGGGAAGAGAAACAAGGAAATAAATGGAGCACGCTGGGCCTCAAGAGAGCTTTCCTGAGCGAATTAATCATGCTAGGCCTCAAGTGTTAATTATTCAAATCTACTGACAGAATAATGCGATTACACAGCTGGAAGGACCCTTGGCATAATCCAGCCCTTAGATTTAGACACTTGTCAGGGACTTGGAGGGTTTAAGCCAGTAAGTGCAGAGTCCAAGGCCAGGACTAACTTGGCAGGCGACATGTGCTCAGAAAGGAATGGGATGCACAAAGACAGCACGTTCCCCAGAGGCAGCCAGCAGAGTCTGCAGCCAAAGCAGTGATGAGTCTTGTGGCACTCTACAGACTCACACATTTTGTTAAATACTGGGTTCCATGGATGGCCTGACACCAAGCATAGTGTTCAGCTCAGCTATATTAGTGATTCAGTAAGAAGAAGACAAGGACCCAGGGCAACGGCCCTGTTTAAATAGCATGCAAACCCCACCCACTTCCCAAGCAACTACTAATGATAGGCTTTTGTCAGAACTATTACTTCCTCATTGGCCACCTCCAGAGTTCTGGTGGGCTATTGTTCTAGAGCTCCAAGCTCAGCCAGTCTCTGGCAGAAACATCCCTGGAATGTTCCAATCCCAATACACAACACATTTATTGCAGGAAGCTTCTTGGCCACAAATGGACTATGGCTTGCTCAACAAAGTAGTTGTCTAAAGATTGATGCACTTTATGCCCTTGTTTCTACCACTAGAAACTTACTGTGCCATAGAAAAGGCGGACACAATCGGAAACACCTCTGTGCTTCACTGTGATGGACAGTGCCCTTAAGTTGTGAAGAAGAGGAGGAGGAGGAGTTGGTTTTATACCCCACCCTTCACTACCCAAAAGAGTCTCAGAGAGGTTTACAATCTCCTATCCCTTCTCCTCCCCACAACAGACACCCTGTGAGGTAGGTGAGGCTGAGAGAGCTCTCTCGAGAACTGCCCTTGAGAGAACAGCTCTGAAAAAACTTATGACTGACCCAAGGTCACACCAGCAGCTGCATGTGGAGGAGTGGGAAATCAATCCTGGTTCTCCCAGATTAGAGTCTGCGCCCCTAACTACTACGCCAAACTGGCTTTCATTATGGCGACCTCATAGGGTTTTCAAGGCAAGAAATGTTCAGAGATGGTTTGCCATTGCCTGCCTCTGCATAGCAAACCTGGACTTCCTTGGTGGCCTCCTATCCAAGTAGTAACCAGGGCCTGTGTTTAACTAGGAACAATTTATTTATGAGAACTGTCTGGAAGATTCAAAGCAAATTTTTGGTAAAACATTTGTACCTTATTCCATCTTGCCTTTAGGTGGTGGCTCCTTCTAACGCCTTTAGATGAAAACAGCACTTGCTACTGCTGAAGCAAAGGGCAGTATGGTGAATTTTTGAAGCATTCTGCCATGAAGCATTCTGACATAAAGCAGACTGGTAAAACTGCAGGAAAAAGGGAAGCCAGCCTCCCCCAGAATTATAGATCCCCTCTGGGAATCCCCCAGAATTACAGCTCATCTGCAGAATATAGAGATCAGTCCTCCAGTTTGGCGTAGAAGTTAAGAGCGTGGACTCTAATCGGGGGAACGGGATTTGATTCCCCACTCCTCCACATGCAGCTGCTACTGCGACCTTAGGCCAGTCACAAATTCTTTCAGAGCTTTTTAAGTATTGAGGCGAATTCAAACAACAAGCTTTTATTCAGTGATATTGCTCAGCTCAAAAGAGCGGCACCTTAATTTATACTGTTCCAACACATAACTTTCAACAAAGTAACTTTATACAAGCAATACTATTGGATCCAAGCAGGGCTCAGCGATTGGATATCTAGATTGGCTTTAGGACCAATGGGAGTCTTTATTCATCAGCCAATAGGACGTGGGGCTTTAGGATACCAGAGCCCTTTCAAGCTATTGCTGCTTCAGTGATCCAAAACACAAACACAACAGAGCTGTTCTCTCAAGGGCAGTTCTCTCTGAGCTCTCTCAGCCACACCTACCTCACAGGGTGTCTGTTGTGGAAAGGGGAAGGGATTGTAAGTCTCTCTGAGACTCCTTCAGGTAGTGAAGGGCAGAGTATAAAACCAACTCCTCCTCCTCTTCTTCTTCTTCTGAAGAAGAAAATGGATGCTTTGGAGGATGGACTGTATGGGATTATACCCCACTGAGGTCCCTGTAGGGTTGCCAGCCTCCAGGTGGAGCCTGAAGATCTCCCGCTTTTACAACTGATCCCCAGCTGCCAGAGATCAGCTCCCCTGGAGAAAATGGCTGCTTTGAAGGGTGGACTCTATGGCATTGTACCATGTTGAGGCCCCTCCCCTCTCCAAACCCCACCCTCTCCTGGATCTACCCCCAAAGTCCCCAGGTATTTTCCAACTCAAACCTGGCAACCCTAGGTCCCTGTCCTCCCCAGGCCCCACCCCCAAATCTCCAGGAGTTTCCCAGCCTGGATCTTGCAATCCTATCCACCCCCACCCACCCCCAGGAGTAGCCAGGAGAGACCAGGCATCCCAAGAAGGAAAGAAAAGGGAACTGACATCAGGAATGCAGGTCTGGAGAACAAACACAGTGGATCTGGTTTGAGGTCGAGTAGTCCACTGCCTCAGCCTGGCCCCCAGAGGCCCCATCCTCAATCCCTGTTTGCAATATAGTCCATACTATCCAGACTGTCACATGAAGCTGCCTTTATGCTGTTTAGGATACTATGAACATACCTTCAACAATAGTTTTGAACTTCACTGTGACTCGTCACCAGCTACAAATGACAATTCCATTTATTACTCGTATTTCACAAGATTTTAGACCCTCACAAGTGAAAGCTGCACAATTCGTTCACAGGTTTATTTGCATTAAAAGGGGGGGGCTGTTTGGTTCGCTCTCCCACTGAAGTTTAAAGTTCTACATGTTTTAAACTACATAAAAATCTGGTTTATCCTATAGGGAACTCCTCTTGACTTTCAGTCTTCTAATACCTTCAGTTTGGTGTAGGGGTTAAGTGTAGGGTTGCCAAGCCTTAGGGACTCACCGGCAGGGGAAAGTCCTCCTCTGGCCGGGAGTTTCTCCTGGCGCGCGCACCCAGCGACGTCACCAGAAGTGACGTCAGCATGTTGGGGGCGTTGCCAGGGCGACACTCTGGTAATCGCCCAAAAACTCCATGGTATCATGGAGTTTTGGGGCGATTGCCAGAGCGTCGCCCTGGCAACGCCCCCAACGTGCTGACGTCACTTCCGGTGACGTCATTACGTTGTCCTCGCTGGACGACTTCAGGAGTGGGGTTCCCCCCGCCGGCCAAATGCTGGCCGGCGGATCGGTAACCCCTTTAGCGGGGGATCCCCCGCCCCCCGGGCTGACTTGGCAGCCCTAGTTAAGTGTGCAGACTCTAATCTGGGAGAACTGTGTTTGATTCCCCACTCCTCCACTTGCACCTGCTGGATGACCTTGGGCAAGCCATAGCTCTGTACCAGCTGTTCTCTCAAGTACAGTTCTCTCAGAGCTCTCTCAACCCCACCTGCCTCACAGGGTGTCTGTTGTGGGGAGGGGAAGGGAAAGGAGTTTGTAAGCCACTCTGAGACTACAAGTGAAGGGCGGGGTATAAATCCAATCTCTTCTCTTCCTCCTCCTCCTCCTCCTCCTCTTCTTCTTCTTCAGGAAAATCACATGAGGTAGTTCTCTGAGGATTCTAGGGCTTCACTCAGTGCAACCTGATAGCAAGAACTCTTCTGCAGGTGAAAGATAGCAGGCCAGGAACAAGGATCGTCACACTATCTTCTCCCTGAGGTGCTTGTTTTCTGTGTACTGGAACTATATGATGGGGGGAGGGGGTTTCCAAACATGCTATTTCCCCGCATATATTCTAATATGTACGTGTAATTTTATTCTCTGACACGGTGATAGGATTGTAAATGTATTATATTTGCTTCACTTTCATGCGTGTACCAAACGATAGCTGTTTCTCCCTTGCAACTGTTCAATCAGTTATGAAAACAGTAGACCTTGGCTGCAATAAAACGAGAAATAATAATGACAGTCTGTTATCATTAGATCTCTTTTTCCCCCCTAAAAAAAAAAAAATCACTGTACGACTGTTAATATGAGATCATTCATCCAGTCCACCTGTGTTTACACAGTCTTCTTTCATAAAACATTTTTTAAAAATCACAAAGAAAACCCATATAATGCATTTTAAAAAATCATGACACAATACAGAGACAGCCTATTAATCAAGGCACACTGTAAGCTAAACAAAAGACTTCTATAAATGGAATACTTTCTTAGATAGATCAACTCTAGTGAGACGGTTATAGAGTTAGCGATGCCTAATACCAGTAGCAACAAGGGGTGCTGGGAAAAAAATCTGGAAAGAACTGGATTTTGGGTCCTGGGTCTTCCCTGAGCTGCAGAATTTGGAACTGACTCAGGGAAGCATTCTGGACTCTGCAAAGCCCACTTGTCCATCCCTGATTTTTTATTTTACTTCATTTATACCCTGTCTTTCTCTCCAGTTAGGGACCCAAAGTAGCTTATATCACTCTCTCCTCCACTGCATCCTCACAACCACGCTGCGAGGTAGGCCAGGATGAGACTGTGCAACTGGCCCAATGTTACCCAACAAGCTTCCATGGCGGAGCAGGGATTCAAATCTGGATCTCCCAGATCCTAGTCCAATACTATAACCACTGCACCACGCTACGTCTCTGGTTTCTGGCTTCTCTCATAACCTGCTCCATATGAGCAAAGGTTGAGGATGGCCTGTGTTGACATTATGGCTGCCAGCTTCCCAGTTCCCATTGCCCACTGCCACTCAACTGGGCATCAGGAAAAATGCCTAGGGGAAATGGGGGAGGCCATGATGGGCATCCTTAGCAATGGTGATGTTGCTTCTAGCATGATATAGAAGTAGGGTTGCTAGGTGCCCCCTGGCCACCGGTGGGGGATGGGGGGTAGGGTTGGCAGGTCCAGCTTGGGAAACTCCTGGAGATTAGCAGATGGCACCTGGGGAGGACAGGGACCTCAGTGGATACAGTGCCATAGAGTCCACCCTCCAGAGCATCCCTTTTCTTCAGGGGAACTGATCCCTGTAGTCTAGAAGAAGAAGAGATTTATACCCTGACCTTCACTCGGGAGTCTCAGAATGGCTTGCAAACTCCTTTTCCTTCCCTTCTGCACAACAGACACCATGTGAGGGAGGAGGGGCTGAGAGACCTCTTTCGAGGACTGCTCATGAGAGAATAGCTCTGAAAGAACTTGTACAGCTTACCTTCTGTCACTCAGAGAAGAGAAGAAGAAGCTATTGGATTTATATCCCGCCTTTCATTACCTGAAGGAGTTTCAGAGCAGTTTACAATCGCCTTCCCCTCCCCACAACAGACACCCTGAGAGGCAGGTGAGGCTGAGAGAGCTCTTTCGCGGACTGCTCATGAGAGAATAGCTCTGAAAGAACTGGTAGCTGACCCAAGGTCACGCCAGCAGCTGCATGTGGAGGAGTGGGGAATCAAACCCAATTCTCCCAGATTAGAGCCTGTGCTCCGAATCACTACACCAAACCGACTTTCAGTGAAGACCCTTGTGCTGTGGTGGCAGCTGCTGGCAAAAACAATGTTTTTAAAAATCTGCCCAGCCAATCAAATCTACAACGGCAACCCCCCCCCCCACCTGTTCCTGTCCACTTTCTGAGAACACGTGGCAGGCACCAGGAAGGGTGGCAGTGGGGGATATGGCACCCATGGGCACCACATTTAGGACCCTTGGTATAGAGAAAGAGAGGGGAAAATATTGGTGTGATGGTCTTTTGACCACTTCCCTCTTTCTGTGTATCCTTGATCAACAAGAGAACCCACAATGAGGCAGAAACGTTACTGTAGATCTCTCTTGCATTAACCGGACGATTCTTCTTCTCACCCTGCATCGTAGTGTCTGGGGTGGTGAAGGAACTGATGTTGTCAAACTGGCAAGAAATTGCATTAGCAATATGGACAGTAGTCATGGCAATCAAGACTGAGCCATGGACTTCAAAGGGAGCAGAACATTCTGGGACTGTGAGATCACAGCTGATCTGGAGGCATTTTTGTCTTTGACACTTTTTGACTGGTGTTTCTCTTGGAGTAATGAGGAGGAAAGACAACAGCCTTTCTGGCTCACAGATTAGGGCATTGCCGGCTGCAAAATACTGAAATCTTAAAAAATATGTTTATTCTATTGTGCTCATATCTTGACACAGTTTTATTTGATCTTGGCAGAGGAACGGTTTCAGCAGAGAGAGAGAGAAAAAAAATATATAACAATTGGAAATGTATTTAGAAGTGCTGGTTTCCTTGCCAGAAAACAAAGGACTGCAAGAATCCACTGAAATTCTAGCAAATGATATTGCACAATCACATTGAATCCTCAGTTATGAAACCAAACATAAGAACATAAGAGAAGCCACTGTTGGATCAGGTCAGTGGCCCATCCAGTCCAACACTCTGTCACACAGTGGCCAAAAACACCAGGTGCCCTCAGGAGGTCCAGCAGTGGGGCCAGGACACTAGAAGCCCTCCCACTGTTGCCCCTCCCCGTCAAGCACCAAGAATACGGAGCATCATTTGCCCTAGACTGAGAGTTCCTATCTATACTTTGTGGCTAATAGCCACTGATGGACCCCTGCTCCATATCTATATACTAATAGCGAAGGTGCCCCCTGCGTGAGGATACCTAAATCCACACAGGGGCACCTGGGGGGCAGGGAGGTTTTCCTACACACGGGGGGCACTCCCCCCATGTGCAGAAAAATCCAAAAAGTTCTAAAAAAATTTCGAGGATCTTTAAATCCCCCGAAAAGTTAAAGCATTCTCTGCACATGCACAGAGAATGCTTTGACCGCTGTTGGGGAGGGGGTGGGAGGTGGTGTGGCGAGACCTCACCACCGCCGCAGTTTTTGGGGAGGGCGGCGGGAGGGGGGAAGAGGCTTGGCACGCGGTGGGTCTCGCCACCACCTCTGCCGCCATTGCCACCAATTTTGGGGAGGGGGGAAGGGAGGGGGAGAGGCCCAGCACACAGTGGGTCTTGCCGCCACCGCCATTGCCGCCAATTTTCAGGGAGGGTGGGGGGCGGGGGAAGAGGTTCAGTGTGCAGCAGGTCTCGCAGCCGCCGATTTCAGGGAGGGAGGGGGGGAGGGAGGGAGGGGGGAAAGGCCCAGTGCACAGCAGGTCTAGCCGCCACCACCGCCGTTGCCACCGATTTCGGGGAGGGTGGGGGGGAGGGGGAGAGGCTCACCTGCCCCCCCGGTGAGTATTGCAGGTCCACCTGCTTGTGTTTATCTAATTCCCTATTGAAGCCAGGGGCGTAGAGTTTTTAAATCTCCGGGGGGGGCTCGGGACCATGTCCCCGCTGCTCCCCCCCCAGGGAGCCACCACCGCCGCTTCCCTCCCCCGGGCCGTGCCCGCCCGGCCGCCCACCGCGCTCCCCGCCCCCTCCCTCCATCTCCCTGCTCACCTTGGGCGCCGGCGGCCGGCGCGTCGCCCTTGCGGGCCCCCGGCTCCCGCTCCGCCTCGCGCTCGGGGCATGCGGGGGTGGCGCAGATGCCTCCCCCCCCGCCCTAGGGAGGCAGGAGGGCAGGCCGGGGGTGGGGGGGAAGGAGACGCGGCGACGGCCGGCTGACTGGCCACCGGGCGCTCCATTTTCCCGGGGGTGGCTGAGCCCCCCCCGGGAAATTTCGTGGGGGGGCTCGAGCCCTCGAGCCCCCCCGTAGTTGATGCCCATGATTGAAGCTGTCCATGCTTGTAGCCGCCACCACCTCCTGTGGCAGAGAATTCCACATGTTAATCACTCTTTGGGTTTTGCATTCTCTTGGAAATGGTGAAAAGAAATGTGTGGTGTGTTTTTTAAGGCAACAGTAAGCCGAGATATAATATGTTGTTCTAGTGAAATGATGTGCCAAGCCTTTTAAAAAGAGGTGTGCAGGTCTAATTTGTTGTTCAAGTAATAAACTGTGGGATTTGTAGCACAGGAGGAGTGTTTGCATTAGTGTAAGGCCCTTTCCACACTCTCCTTTTGATCCATGCTCACTACGGTGTCCTCCAAGCAATTCTGTACTGAAACAGAATTCAACCTTATTTTTATTCTGGTCCTCTCCCCCCCACCCCAGTTCTGCATTATGTTACCTCCCTTCAGTGGTTGGTCTGGTTTCAGCTTGCCTTTGCCCCGGGTTTATTGGATGCTGTTTTGCTGAGGACTTAAATTGCCTAGACTCAAACCCTGAGGCCCATTCTGCATCTAGCATTTGCTCCGTTGTTTTCCCAAACCCACACTGGAACAGAAAAAGAGCCTGATCCAGCATCTTCTTCTCTTATGTTCTTAAATCAGAAGTTTTTGCCATCCTACAGGATATCAGCATGGAGGGAGCCAGTTGACCTGTCCAGACTGCTTTAAGCCAGCATCTTGGAGTGGGCCTGGAACTGGTGCCCAACACAATTGTTTCAAAATAGGCACAACGTGAGCCTGTGAGCCAGCTTTGGTGCCAGATTTCTTGGATTGTGCCCTTACAAAATTTCAGTGCTCTATCCATTGTGAAAGCTCTGTCAAAACTTGATACCCTAAGAGCAGTGAGGGCCAAGCATCTTTTCATGTATGTGATATAAAAATGACTAAACACCATTAGCTGAAATACCATTAGGTGTTATTTTAACTAGAGACTCTTATTTTATTTTAATTAACTAAAATAACTAAGTTATTTTAACCAAATACCTTAGGTGTTATTTTAACTAGATACCAGATTACAGTACTTCCTGGAACCTAGTATCCAGGGCTGGTGCTACCATTAGGCCAAGTTAGGTGACCGCCTAGGGCGCAGACCTCAGAGGAATGCAGAAACAGACAATCTGTGCCCCTCCAACCGGCTACAGGCTCTCACACTCACTCACTCACTCACCAGCCCCGGCTCTCCCATGCTTTTCCTCCTCCAGAAAGTCACAGCAACTGCAGCAGCAGCTCCCTTCAGCTTTGCCTCGGACCTTGCCTGTCCAAGCCCACACAATTTTTTTAAAAAGTAGCAGGGTCAAGTTTTGTGCTTTTAATTTTTCCTAGAATTCATCTGTTTTTGATAATTGGTTAGGAGTGGAGGGGCACAAGTAGTTAGCCTTGCCTAGGGCACAAAAAAGCCTGGCACCGGCCCTGCTAGTTTCAGAGGGTAATTATAGAATCATACAATTAGAGGGGACCTCCAGGGTCATGTTGGCCTGCAACAGAAGAGTTAACTTCATGTCGAGTAGCAACCAAGAGAGCCAGATTGATGTAGTGGTTAAGAGCGGTGGACTCTAATCGGGAGAACCAGATTTGATTCCCCATTTCTCCGCATGCAGCCAGCTGGGTGACCTTGGGTCAGTCACAGTTTTCTCAGCGCTCTCTCAGCCCCACCTACCTCACAGGGTGTCTGTTGTGGGGAGAGGAAAGGAATGAGATTGTAAGCCGCTCAGAGACTCTGAGTGAAGGGTGGGGTATAAATTCAATTCCTCCTCCTCCTCCTCCTCTTTCTTTTCCTCTTCCTCTTCTTCCATTCTATGGTGTATCGATTGTCATTGTTCCCCCTATCCCTGCCATAACATTGGAATAAGCATTTCCTTCGTTGTGCATTTATTCAGTTTTCTTCCACTTACGGGGAAAATATGCTGAACCCTGCTTCTCCAGTTCGTTATGTGAAAAAAGGGAACGGGAACACTAGCCATTAGGTATATTGAAAACAGGTGTATAGTTCATCCATGGTATGTTAGTGGTTACATCACAAATATTTTCCCTATGTAATTTCAGCCTAGCCACTGCTACTGGAAGCTGAACCACCTTTTATTAAATCAAGTTTGAACAGAGATCTTTAAAATGTTGAGCTGGAACAGGAAGCCAGTTCTCAGTCAGAAACTTGGCAACTTCCTGACAAAGTATTAGTATCCTCACTGCACAATCCTAAACAGATTTACACCCTTCAGAATTCACTGAAACCAATGGGTTTAGAAGGGCAATAACTCTGCTTAAGATTTCACTGTAAAACATCCAGAGAAGAGTTGGCTACTGGTAAGAACGGGGTTTTCAAATGCTTTCCTCTTTGTTTTCACCTTTTCCCTCTATGAAGTTGAAATGCAAGATCGGTTTTTATTATACACACAAGAGTCCTTCATACATCACAAAGCTCTCTTCCATTAAAAGGAATAGGTGACTTTTGAGAAATCAAGAGTTCTTGAAGTAATTCAGCACCTCATTTTTCCTCAGGTTCCTCTTGGTGGCCTCTTTGTGGTCCAGTGCTGGGCATTATATTTGCTGTAGGTGAGTCCTTTTTATGTCTCTTGTAGGGCTTGTAGTGTCAGTGTCAACCCATTATTTCACTTACTTATCTGGGGGGGGGAAATAACCCACTTTTCTTCCTCACAAGAGATAGCCTGAGACAGTTGACAAAAAAAAACACCCTAGAATCAATCAAAAAGCAACTAGAATAGATGAAAACACACAATCCATAGTATCAACAGGCAAAAGTATTGCAATATTGACTCCGGCCACCATTAACACACGAGTCTACCTCGGTGTAGTGGTTAAGTGCACGGACTCTAATCTGGGAGAACTGGGTTTGATTCCCCACTCCTCCACTTGCACCTGGCTGGGTGACCTTGGGCAAGCCACAGAGCTGTTCTTGAAAGAGGAGTTCTTGAAAGAGCTCTCAGCTCTGCCTACCTCACAGAGTATCTGTTGTGGGGAGGGGAAGGGAAAGGAGTTTGTAAGCCGCTCTGAGACTCCGAGTGAGTGAAGGGCGGGGTATAAATCCAATCTCTTCTTCTCTTGAGTCAGAGTATTGGCTGATCAAGGTCAATGTTGTCTGCTTTGAAGGGCAGCAGCTCTCTAAGGTCCCAGATAGAGGTCTTTCACATCTAGGGCTGCCAAGTCAGCCCGGGGGGCGGGGGATCTCCCGCTAAAGGGGTTCCTGATCCACCGGCCAGCATTTGGCCGGCGGGGGGAACCCCACCCCCGACGTCGTCCAGTGAGGACGACGTAATGACGTCACCGGAAGTGACGTCAGCACGTTGGGGGTGTTGCCAGGGTGACGCTCTGGCAATCACCCCAAAACTCTATGGTATCATAGAGTTTTGGGGCGATTGCCAGCGCGTTGCCCTGGCAATGCCCCCAACGTGCTGACGTCACTTCTGGTGACGTCGCTGGGCATGTGCACTTCGCGCGCGCGCCAGGAGAAACTCCCGGCCAGAGGAGAACTCCCCCCCGCCCGTGAGTTTTGAAGACATGGCAGCCCTATTCACATCACTAACTGTTATTCACATCACTAACTGTGGCAATCTTATGAATTCCTGATGGCCAAAATATTCTATAGTTAAAAGCTTTGCTCAGGTCTCGCAAACTAAGGCCCGTGGCGTCCTTGACTGAGTCAATCCATCTCACATTGGGTCTTCCCAGGGGTCCTTTCGTAAAAAAAGAGCTGCAGGAGTTCATTAGCATAACTAATTTGCATATGCCACACCCCCTGACGTCACCAGAAGCGATGACGTCATCGGCAGTGTGTCAGAAGGCAAGAAGGGAGGGAGGGAGGGGGAAGGAAGGAAAGGAACAGGAAGGAAGGTAGGTAGGTAGGTGGGAGAGAGAGAGAGAAGGAAGGAAGGAAGGAACAGGAAGGTAGGTAGGTGGGGGGAGAGAGAGAGAAGGAAGAAAGGAAGGGGGAAAGGAAGGAACAGGAAGGTAGGTAGGTGGGGGGAGAGAGAGAAGATAGGAAGGAAGGGAGAGGGGAAGGAAGGGGGAAAGGAAGGAACAGGAAGGTAGGTAGGTAGGTAGGTGGGGGAGAGAGAGAGAAGGAAGGGGGGAGAGAGGGAGGAAGGAAGGAAGGGAGAGGGGAAGGACGGGAAAGGAAGAAGCAGTGAGGGGGGGAGGGAGCAGTGGGAGGGGGGAGGCCTCTCCTTCCCGGGGCCGGCGGAGCGCCACCGGCCCCGGGACTATTGAAGGTGGGGGGGGAGAGGCTTCCCGGGGCCTGCAGCGCTCTGCCGCGGCCCCGGGAGCTGTGGGAGGGGGGAGGTTTCTCCTTCTCGGAGAAGCATTGACGGGGGACGACGGCGGGGGGCGGGGCTTTGTTAAGTGCCCGCCCCCCCCCCCCGCCTCGTCTCTCCCGGAGCAGCGCTCCGGCGCGCCCCGGCCCCAACGGAGCCCTGGGTCTTCCTCTTTTCCTGATGCTTTCAATTTTTTCCTGGCATTGCAGTCTTTTCCAGGGACTCTCGTCTTCTCAAAACGTGATGAAAGTACAACAGCTACAGTTTAATTATTTTAGCTTCAAGGGAGAGTTCAGGCTTGATTTGAACTAGAACCCACTTATTTGTCTTTGGGGCAATCCAGGGTATTGGGGAAACTCTCCACCATCACCACAATTCAAATGAATTAACTCTCTTCCTGCTAGCTTTCTTCACTGTCCAGCACTCACTCACACCCACAGATATTTGTTTGTTTGTTTGTTCGTTCGTTTGTTCATTCGTTCAATTAATACCCCGCCCTCCCTGCCAAGGCAGACTCAGGGTGGCTTACATAAAAATACATATATAAATAACAATTAAAATCATTCATAAAAGTGCCATAACAGCTAGATTAGTCATCTTAAAGTGCTGGAAGATTGTTCTAATAAAGTGTGAGAGCAGAGGTTTCAAGATTAAACAATATTACTTAGGTGACAGTCCTGATGGCAGTCTCACACCAGTTCAGTAGATCGAATTATGTATGCAGGGGGCACAGGCTGTAAGTTATAGGGCAGGGCACAGGGTCACTTCTCAGGTGTTTAATGTGGCTCCTAGTCAAAGGCCTGGTGGAAGAGCTCCATCTTGCAGGCCCTGTGGAAATGTAGAAGGTCCCGCAGGGCCCTGATCTCCCCTGGGAGCTCATTCCACCAGTAAGGAGCCGCCACTGAGAAGGTCCTGGCCCTGGTTATTGCCAGCCTGCATCTTTAGGGCCTGGGAGGGCCAGCCAGTTTTGGGCCTCTGAATGCAGGTCTTGCATTTATACTGCAGTATAAACAATCTTGATCTTGATTACCAGCAACATTTCCTTATCCTTAAGAATAATTTCTAACTCCTTTATGGCTGCCCTTCCCAGTCTCAATCTCCTTCTGAGTTCTTGGTTACAGCCTCCCCTTTGGTTGATGACAGATCCAAGGAACAGAAACTATGATGAGACAATCCATCACTTACTAACTGATCATTTTCACTGGAGATGCCGGGGACTGAATCTGGGGCCTTCTAAATCCAAAGCAGATCCTCAGTGGGGGATGGGGGTAGGGTTGCTGGATCCAGGTTGGGAAACTCCTGAAGATTTGGGGATGGAGCCTGGGGAGATCAGGGACCCCAGCAGGCTGCAATGCCACAGAGTCCACCCTCCAAAGCGTCCATTTTCTCCAGAGGAACCGATCTCTATAGTCTGAAGATGGGCTGTAATTCCCGGAGATCCCCAGGTCCCACCTGGAGGCTGGCATCCCTAGCCACAATCCCTCTGTCCCAAAATAAAAATTGCAGGGGGGGTGTTCCCCCAAGAAACAAAGTAACTGTCTCAAAATCAGTGTAAAACAAGTGGGGGACCCACAAGGACTTGCAGGGGGGTCATATCATTTCTCCCTGTATCTCCTCCCCCACTATTTTCTCTTTCTCTTCCTGGCAGGCTCAGCTCAACTGTGCAGGGTCCACTGCCAGGCCAGGCCCGGCCCATTTGCATGGTGGCCTCTGCTGGTCTGAGCCCAGTTGCATGGTGGCCACCGCCAAGCCAGACTGGTCCAGTACCAGTTGCACGGCAGCCGCCACCAGGTCAGGGTGGGCCAATTGCACAGCTACCTTTTCCAGGGCTGTTTTGGCCTCCAGGTTAAAGAAACCAAGGCTCAAAAGGCTCAGCAATATTGTTGAAGTTGCTAAGCAACCTCCAAAATAATTACTGAGAGCTCAGTGGGCATTCTTTTCTTAAATCTACAGGCATTGATTCTGTTGTATTAGGGAGTTTCAGTTGCCCTCTTTTTAAAGATTTCAGATAGTTCTGCAAACTTGGGACTTTTTTCAAAATCTCCCCATCTGTCCTTAGCTCCATTTTGTGGCTTTATCAATCATATACTCTATGGCACGTTTTAAAGTTCGATATATGATGTTCAAATTGCTTTGCTCATGCCAAATGGCAACCTACCATATTTTGTACCAATTTCCTGGCTCCTTTTCCTGGCTACTCGAAAGCCAGTCGAATCCGACTCTAGGGATGTGGTGCTCATCTCCATTTCCAAGCCGAAGAGCCAGCGCTGTCTGAAGACATTTCTCTGGTCACGTGGCCAGCATATCTAGACGCCGAGGCTCATGGAACACTGTTACCTTCCCACCAAAGTGGTACCTATTTTATCTACTTGCAATTTCTTGCTTTCGAACTGCTAAAATTAAATTAAATTAAAATTAGCTTGCCACAAATGCCCCTGATTGGAACATCGTTTCCAAAACTTGACTTCCTGCATATAAAGAAGAAGAAGAGATTGGATTTATATCCCGCCCTTCACTCACTTAAGAGTCTCAGAGTGGCTTACAAACTCCTTTCCCCTCCCCTCCCCACAACAGACACCCTGTGAGGTAGATGGGGCTGAGAGAGCTCTGAGATAACTGTCCTTGAGGGAACAGCTGGTACAGAGCTATGGCTTGCCCAAGGTCATCCAGCCAGGTGCAAGTGGAGGAGTGGGAATCAAACCTGGTTCTCCCAGATTAGAGTCTGCGCACTTAACCACTACACCAGACTGGCTCTCTGCAAAGCAAAAGATGAAGCTGCCCTTATTAAACAGTCTTCAGACATTCATTAATAGGCCAAATATAAGCCACATGCTTAACTTTTTCTCCATTTGATCAACTAACTTTTGGTTGACCTCTGTTAGGCTCCACCATGCTGACTCATGCCAGTTATTCTGCTAGCCTACCACATGCCTCAGGGAAGACCATATGTAGTGATGTCACTAGTGTCTGGCTGCGTTACAAAATAAGTGCTATTTCCTCTGGAAGCTCTTCTCCGGGATGGAGTGCTGAATGTAATTCTACACAAGCGTAGTTAATGTTTTTTTACTCTGATGATACTTCCTCACTTTCATGCTAAGAATTTCCTGATCAGATCAATGCTTTCTGTCAAAATTCCTCTCAAACCCTGTGCCTCACACTTTCGCGCCTGCACTGCACCACAGCCATTGGTGCTACAGGACCAGTTTATACCTTGATAATGGATAACAAACATGTGTTACAGCTTGTGGCTGCTTTTTTTATTTGCATAGTCCACAAGAGATGCCTTTGTTCCACAGGGACTGGATTGTTCAAGTGATGTACTTGTACAGCAAAGAATCAGTTGTAATACCTCTTATCTTTGCATCTTTGCAGCTCGGTGTGTCCAGTTTGGTGTAGTGGTTAAGTGCGTGGACTCTAATCTTGGAGAACCGGGTTTGATTCCCCACTCCTCCACTTGCACCTGGCTGGATGACCTTGGGCAAGCCATAGCTCTGTACCAGCTGTTCCCTCAAGGACAGCTTGGAAAAGAGCTCTCTCAGCCCCACCTACCTCACAGGGTGTCTGTTGTGGGGAGGGGAAGGGAAAAGGAGTTTGTAAGCCGCTCTGAGACTCCCTTGGGGAGTGGAGGGCGGGATATAAATCCAATCTCTTCTTCTTCTTCTTCTTCTTCCTTTAAATAACCCTACAGAGGATAGATTGCCTGCTTTTTTTGTGCCTGTAAAGTCAGTGGCAACTGTTATGAAATAATTGCAGGAACTGGTTGCAAGTTTAGAAGCATTCGTGTGCATCTAGGAAAACTAAGTAGTAAATTTCATCTCAAAAAAAATCTCCAATGGAATTTGCTTTCTTTTAACTACGTTCCTTTTAATAACTGGAGGTGGCATTGGTGATGGACAGGTGAAGAGCAGTAGCTGTAAGGAGGTAGTCTGTAATCATGCAAGCAGACAATTTAAATTCACTTATAAGTATATGTACATCTCAATGAATAATTGGCTTTCTGATTGTGACTGGTGAGCATGATGGAAGCCAAAGGAACAGATTATCAAGCATTCATGGTGTTTTGTAGAGCAGGCATCCACTGCATGCTGGTTTGACAGAGTGCTGAAATTTTTATTGCCAGTTCCTCACTGTTGACGAAACTCTCATTCATGCTGTGAAACTGTCAGCTGCAGCTCCTCCATTCGTGCATCTGCAGTAATTCATTAATATGCTCCTTACTTTTTGATAATACTCTCATTGATTGCTACGAACTACATAGTCTTTTGTTCAGTAAGTATCCTCAGTAGTTTGGTCAATTCTCTTCATCATTCTTTGCAAACGTTTTATGTGGTTATTGTCCCCATCCAGATCTAAAGCCAACTCTTGCTCCCAGGTGTGTTTGTTCGGGAGGGGTGGTTGAATCTTCAAGCAGCTTTCTGCCATGGCTGGTGTGGTAGGATTAGTGCAGGGCACACGAAACCAAACTACAATCCCAGGGGGGCTATATGATCACACACATATATACTGTGTCATCTCTGCACCTGAGCTAACATTAGAAACAAGGAAAAAAATTCTAGCAAAACAGACAATCTTTTACCAAAGACTTGTCAAGCAAGCTCATAAGTACCAAGCTCATTCTGAATCAAGCAGAACAGAGTTCACCTTTCCTTAATTACAAACAGCATTTGGTAATAAGAGGGATACTGCCTTTGAGTACACAGGTTCCAATTCTCTTTACCATGGCTAAGAACCACTGATGGTCCATGGATTTAGGAAAGTATCTACTCTTTCCAAACTGGCTGGTGGCTATCACAACATACCATGGCAATGAACTGTGTGTTCTTCAAAGAACTCTTTATGTTTTTTCTTCCCTAGACACTTCTAATCAATTGCCTTAGCTGACCTTGAGTTCAAGGGTTTTTAGGGACACCTGGAAATGATGTCATTGCGTTGGGGAGTCGCGTGGGGACGCTCTGGCATTTTGGTGAAACTCTACGGCTTTTTCATCTTCAAACCATAGAGTTTGCCCAAATACCAGAGTGCCCCCACATGAAGTCCCTAGCACAGTGACGTCACTTCCAGGTGATGTCATTGTGTTGAGGTTGTCGTGTGGTGACATCCCTGTTTAGTGATGGGGTTTCCCCCACCAGCCAACTGGTCTAATGGGGAGAAGCCCCTGAAATCAGGGGATCTGCCACCCAGACCTGGGGGCTGGTAAGTCCGCTTCTCCCCAAACCCTGCCCTCCTCAGACTCTACCACAAAATCTCCAGGAATTTCCCAACCTGGAATTAGCACCCCTAGCCAAGCCTGGCCCCAATGAGTTCTCCCTCAAAGGCCAAAATAGGCTTGGAAAGGGCCCTGCCTTTTGCTGTCAGACCAAGCCTGAAATATTGCCATTGCCTAGCAACAACCACTGAGGAAGTCCACTGCTTAAAGCTACCGATGCTCCTTTTATCATTTTTGGGGGTTTTTAATTCTCCAATGTATTTGGGTTTTTTTTAGATTTCACATTTTTCTGAAACCAGAGACCCTTTTCAGGTTTGTAGAAAGATATGTCTTGCCCCTTCACAGCGCCAGTCACCAGATTTAAGTATCCAAAGATCTGTCCAGAATATAAAATAAATACAGCCCTAAGGATACACTATTGAACGCCAGAGATTAAGAATGTGCACTGCATAGAATTCAAAGAAATTGGAGAAGACAGAGTCTACTTCCATAACAACAGCAATGAATCACAAACTTATAATAATGTTTTTTACTGATTTCCAGGTTCTTGAGATAACAGAACCTCAGTATATGTATTGATAGTTCAAACTGCAATGGTCCCTTCAAAGCCATTACAGTCTATATTACTGATGCCATTGGAAACATACACTAACATCCCCTATGGCCTATGCATTGAGACTCTTAACCAAAATAACCTGTTACATAACAAACTGTTCTCCAACAAATGAGCCAAACTCACTGGTACATATTACACAGTGGATGCATGGCGGATTAGCCTCTGACCTACTTAAAGCCCACTTTAAAAAATGGGTATCTGTATTAGTGCAAATGGCAAAAGATTCAAGGCCAGCAAAACATAGGCACTTTGGCACTGTCGCTTGTTTGTCCCTATTGCTTCAGGGTCGTCCCCCCCACAGTGCATTTTGCTGTTTCTAGTAGTCCCAGAGGGAGCAAAACACATGTGGGAAAGGGGGGGAGACCCAAAGCAATAGAGAAAAACGAGTGACAAAAGTGACAGTGCAGAAGTGTAAATGGCCCCATCCACACTGTCACTTTTGTCATTCATTTCTCCCTATTGCTTTGGGTTCCTTCCCCTTTTCCACATGTGTTTTGCTCCCTCTGGGACTACTAGAGAGAGCAAAACATATGGGGGGTGGGGGAACCTGAAGCAATAGGGAGAAATGAGCGACAAAAGTGACAGTGTGGACGGGGCCAATATTGAGTCAAAGCAGAGAAAAATGCTAGCTCAAAAGTTCTCTCTTTTTTGCCCTCCGCATATGGAACTTAGTTAGAACACTGTTTTGTCCTTCATATATTGAGCCATTTGTAATTGTCCTGGTCAGTATTTGGAGACCACCAAGGAAGTCCAGGGTTGCTATGTAGAGCCAGTCAATGGCAAACCACCTCTGAATGTCTCTTGCCTGGAAAACCCCATGGGATTGCCATAAATCGACTGTGACTTGACAGCAAAAAAAGGGGGGGGGGGGGGAGTCCATCTAGTCCAATGTAGACATATACTCTGACTAGAAGTGCCCCCCCCCAGCCTCAGTAATATAAATCCCAATGCTTGTTCATCCTTTTTTTCCCCCAAACTAGAGAGCCACAAGAGCCAAAATGGTGCAGCAGCTATTGTGTTGCACTAGAACTAAGGAGGCCCAAGATCAAATACCCCTGTAGCATGAAATTGGCTGACCTGGGGCCAGTCACTATCAGCCTAATGGAAAAGGAGGCGGAGGAGCATATTGGATTTATACCCAGCCCTTCACTTGGAGTCTCAGAGCAGCTTACATACTCCTTTGCCTTCCCCTCCCCAAAACAGACACCCTGTGAGGTGGGTGGGGCTGAGAGAGCTCTTTCGAGAACTGCTTGTGAGAGAACAGCTCTGACAAAACTATGGCTTGCCCAAGGTCATCCAGCAGCTGCAAGTGGAGGCGTGGGGAATCAAACCCAGTTCTCCCATATTAGAGTCCGTGCACTTAACCACTACACCAAACTGGAGATGGGAATGGAGTCTTGCACTTTTCTACTGCTTCAGACAGACTAAGGCGGCTACCCATCTTGAATTGTACTCAAGTAAGATTCACCCTAGACTGAGGGTATGTGGAACAGCAAACTTTCTAAGGAAGGAAATAAGTATGTTTGTATTTATTTATATAAAATATATATCCCACACTAACAACCAGTTCACTGAAAACATTGTGATTAAAAAATCACAAAAAATAAAAATACAGCATATTCAGAGATGGATTCTACCAATTTTCATAATGGTACAAGGGAGTTAAGTTGAATATTGTAGGATCCACATGAGCAAAAAGACACATGGGATAGGGCTGTACTGGGGGGGGGGGACTGAGCCAGATCACCCTTCTTCCCTCTTGCCCACTGGAAAAGCTGGTAGGACCTGATCTTCAACAATATCTAGTAAGTTCATGATCCAAAATAATTCACCTTGAACTCAGAAAGGAAAGGGAGGGAGGGAGGGAGGAGGAAGGGAGGGAGGGAGGAAGGGAGGAAGGGAGGGAGGAAGGAAGGAAGGAAGGAAGGAAGGAAGGAAGGAAGGAAGGAAGATTTTATATTGCCTCCAAAAAGATAATAATAAAGATGCACTTCTCAGAAAGCCCGTTCCTAGGAAAAGTATCATAACAGAGAAATCCTTCAGCCTGGCTGAGAAGATTTGCTTATATCAGGCAGGGTTCACAATAAGAAGCTGCTTCAAGTATCAGAGCAACCATGCAGTTTTATACAGGGAGATGCAGACCTTCAAATACATGGATCCTGTGTCTTGAAAGGAGGGAAGGAGGTGTGGTATAGCCTGACCTTGTCAGGTCTCAGAAACTAAGCAGGGTTGGTAGTATACTATGATGGGAGAGATGACCAAGGATGGCTCTGGAGAGGAAAGCAATGGCTTCTCACTTGCCTGGGCTCAGACGTAAGTTGGTTGCAGCTTGACAGTACACACATACATATCTCATGAAAGCCTCTATCAGATACACATGATCATAAGTATTTTAAGCCATCTTTCCATCCAACTTAAAGTCCTCAAGGCAGTGAAGGATCAAATGGATTTTGCCATTTCACAGTTGCAAAGTGGATTGAAAGTGGATTGAAAGAACAAAAGAACACAGAAACGAATAAACAGGAAGGCGTTTCTGTGAGATCAGTTCTTCCATTAATTTGAGAGAGCCCAGCGTCCCATGAAAGGCCCTTGAAATTTTGCACATGCTAAGGGTATTACAGTAGTAGAATTTACATCTTCATAACAGTAAGTATTCAGCATACATTCTTATCACTGACAAAATGGGAACGAGGCATATGGAATTTATGTAGTAGGTGCTTAGAGGTTTTAATGGAACATGAAACAAAGGAGTTAGAGCAGTCCCAGAGGGCCAAATGCTTGGTTGGGGTTTCCAGAGATATTGTAACCAAGCGCTTGACATGTTTGTGTTTTCCATTACGTCGATCCCACTAATATGGTGTAGCTAATACGGTGTAGTTGAATTACGGCAATGTTTCATGTTATTTTTCTTGAATAGCATAAAACCCATAATTTTCGAGCAAAAAATATTGTTTTCAAATAAAGAAGAGAGATAAAAATGAGAGCCTGTCCCCTTTGAATAAGACACAGATGTTCGTTTTTGCTATAGAAAATGAAGACCAGATTATGCTTTTCTTAACCTAATTCTGGGAATAACACTTTTATCATTTATGAATTTAATGCAGTTGTCAGGGTATGCCTTTAAAAAAAATCAATTGGTATATGGTGTCAGTTCAGGGCTGTTAGTCTCCTGGTGGAGGAGCAGGATCTTGTTTCCCACCACAGTTCAGGGCAGTGACAGCAGGAGACAATTTTTAAAAAATGTCCGTTGAAACTCAGAAGTAACATCACGCCTCTTTAGGAATAGCCAGAAACCCTAGCATTTTAGGTGATTCCTAGAGGGGACTGATAACACAGGGAAAACCAGCGATTCCTAGTGAGGTGTGACATCACTTACAGCGTTCTTCTCCCCCGGTCTCCCACTGGTTGCCGGGCTGGGCCTAGTAACCCTACATCAACTACAAACATGGTATAATTAAGGACTAGCAAGTATGTCGTCACTATGATAGGTGAGGGAAGGGGAGACAAAGGGCCCACTTAATTTTATCCTCCCCCATTACAGTACAAAAGTGCTCCCACAATCCTTTCTGGGTGTCCCTCTCACTGGAGACCAAGCCATACTGGGCCAAAGAGTTGGCTCACTGCATCAATGGTGAAATACCTCAGTGTGCAGAAGGCCCCAGTACGAATCCCCAGTGAGTTCAGTTTAAATATATCTGAGTATATTCCTGTGTAAATTGGGGGGAGGAGGGTTGCTGTCAAGTCACAGCTGATTTATGGCAACCCTATAGGGTTTTCAAGGCAAGAGATGTTCAGAGGCGGTTGGTTTGCCATTGACTGGCTCTGTGTCACAGCCCTTGTGTTCCTTAGTGGTCTCCCATCCAAGTACTTACCAGGGCCAACCCCACTTAGCTTCCGAGATCTGATGAGATCAGGCTAGCCTGGACTATCCAGGTCAGGGACAAGCTACCTTGCCCCATCCCCTTCCAGTTTGGTGTAGTGGTTAAGAGCATGGACTCTAATCTGGGAGAACCAGGTTTGATTCCCCACTCCTCCACATGCAGCTGCTGGTGTGACCTTGGGTCGGTCATGAATTTTTTCAGAGTTGTTCTCTCAAGGGCAATCCTCAAAAGTGCTCTCTCAGCCCCACCTACCTCACAAGCTGTCTGTTGTGGGGAAGGGAAGGAGATTGTAAGCCACTCTGAGACTCCTTTGGGTAGTGTAGGGCGGGATATAAATCCAATATCTTCTCTCTCTTCTTCAGGATAGAAATCTTTTAATTAAATAAAAATAAAGAAAATTTTCAATCCTGGGGGACATTAAAAACGGTCTTACTCTGCATCAGACCATTCTGCCATCAAAGGTAGAATGTATTGGCTTTGAATTAGCACCACACAGAACATACGGTGGCCGAGGACAGGTTGGTAGTTTGGCCCGACATAGGTCCACTTTTCAAGTGGATGAAGAGAGCCCATTCAGACAGCCACAGCTGCCCAGCATTGCCATGCCACACTCACCTGGTCCTGAAGTGCTTTCATTGTGCTTCAAAACAGTACCTGGTGAAACCAGTGTCAAGCTGTCTGGGTGCACATTCATTCCACTTCCTGGCAGTGTGGACACAAATAGGCTGCACATCAAGCAGCACCGGTAATGTGAACCCGCTGATCCGGCTGCTGCGCCCATGCACCCGTCGGCAAAACAGACCAAAGCTGCGCACCACTGCAGTGGCACCACCAGGGGCCGCCCCACAGTGCAAACGCTCCATTCTGCCTCATCCCTGGCATGGTCCCACATCAGTCTACGCAGTGCGAATGGAAAGCCCCACGATAACGTGGCCTGGGTCTTTTTGGCCCACTTCCCTTGCGCTTCATTTTTTAAAATTATTTATTTATTTATTTATTTAGATTTATATCCCACCTAGCTAGCATTCGCCATCTTTAGGCGGCTAACAATATATAAAAACAGAAACGTACAAATACAGAATCACATCAATATATATCACAAAGCAATAAAAGACTAAAAAGATGGCAGCAAAAAAAAAAAAATGCCAGTCTGTCCTCAGCCAATAAGTGTTCAAAATGTGAGGGAAAGGGATTGGTCTTAACAACACATGCCTTGTTTTGTATCCAAAAGTACAACAAACACCCGGTGAAACAACCCAGTAAATAATATAATCAGCGGTCATTTCGTAGAAAAAGAGGTGCAGGAGCTCATTAGCATAACTCATTAGCATAACTTATTTGCATATGCTACACCACCTGACATCACTGGAAGTATGTCAGAAGGCAAGGAGGGAGAGAGGAAAGAAGGAAGGAAGGAAGAGAGAGAGAGAGAGAGAGAGAAGGGGGTGGGGACCACTACTAATCCAAGCCTCAGAAATACCACTATTCTGGGAGGATAGCTTCAGTGGTGGCTGAAGCCTTCAGAAGGCTGGTCGGAGGAACAAGGACCTTTCCAGGGGGCAGGGTCATTTTGCTGCAGCCATGAAACAAGCAGGCATTCCCCCGTGGTGGGGGCTGGCACCAACTCCTGGAGCTGAGCTTCCCTGAGCTCCTCCTCGAAATGACCCCTGAATATAATAATAACAATAACACTCTTGATTGTCAATATATATAGAATTAATTCAATAAGTCAATAGCCCCAGCACAGTGAGCATATATATACACCAACGGGTGTTAATTCTCACAAGCAAAGTCTCTCTCATTTCTCTTCTGTTGACAGAATGAAGCAGTCGATGCGCTCTTCTGGACTGTAAATAAACTGTTTCAGTTGAACTTCCTCAGGACAACAAACTAGAGGATACACAGTAGGAACACAACCCAAAAACAAAAACTGTGTAAAAATACACAAACCAATATGCAAATACTAATTTCACTAAAGGATGTAAAAATAGACCATGAAGTGCATAAACATGGGCACTGAATAACATATGCAACCTGTCTAGTTTTACAGGGTGAGTAATGATTAACTTTAGTAACATCTCCATTTACAGGGTTGATAAATTCTGTTATTCCCATTGCATATTTACAGGCTATGCAAGAGTGACAATGAAAATATCCTAATCGAACAGATACAACACTGTTCTGAACTTTGATATCGGTGCGCACCAAAAAATCTCTTAAGATTGCATCTCCTTATGAATCCAATTTTACGAGTCTGTGAATATCCTGGAATCCCAGCCACAATATGCCTGTGTCTCTTAATTATTTGTTGAATAGATCTGGGCAATGCTGAGTACTGAAAGACACAGGAGATAATATTGTGCCCATGGATCCCCGTCTTCTGGATGAGAGAGTCTCTATTAACGTCTGGCTCTTTCTTCCACCTATTTTATAATTATTGGTGGATATCCACGTTGCCCAAATAGTTGACACAGCCTGTTACTCTCCAGAGCATAATCTTCTGATTGAGTGGAGTTATGCTTGACCCTCAGAAATTGACCATATAGTAAGTTTTTTCGAAGATGGACTGGATGGAACAAATCAAATCTAAGATAAGAGTCTGTTGGCTTCTTCAAAAAATTTTATTGCTAAGGTGTTATTAGGGCATCTGTAAACCAAAGTATCCAAAAAAGGTATCTCCAAAGGATCAGATTTGCCATCAAATTTGATGGTTTCATGAAGTTCATTGGCTCATTAAAAAAATTGATTCATCCTACTTTGGTCCTGTAAAACAATAAATACTTCATCAGTAAAACACCAGTAACACAGTATGCCGCCAGGTGGGGCCTGGAGATCTCCTGGAATTACAACTGATCTCGAGGTGAGAGACATCAGTTCCCCTGGAGAAAAGGGCTTCTTTGGAGAGTGGACTCTATGCCATTATACCCCTACTGAGGTTTATCATCCCTGAACACCACCCTCCCAAGGCTCCACCCCCAAATCTCCAGGAATTTTGCCAACCCAGAGTTGGCAATCATAATTTAGCATTCTTAGGAAGAACTGAGTGTGGGAACTGGTTTATGGAGACCGGTGGGAAGGGATAAAATTGAAGAGGGTCACAGGGTCCAGCTTGTGCATTACCACACCATAATTCAAGCACTGTTAAGGGTTGCCAAACTCCAGGTGTGGCCTGGAGATCACCTGAAATTACAGCTGATCTCCAGACTCCAGAGATCAGGTCCCTTGGAGAAAATGTCTGCTTTGGAGGGCAGACTCTATGGTATTATACCCCACCGAAATCCTGCCTCTCCCCTCACTTTACCCACAAAATCTCCAGACGTTTCCGAACCAGAGATGGCAACCCTAGCCCAGACCCTAGTTACAGTACTGGCTCTTACTCCCCCCCAATAGAAAGGGAGTGCTACTACCCTGAGAAGTCTGCCTTTGCACTTGTGTTTATTTGCACTGAGCTGAGGAGCAGGCTGCCAATAAATATCAGCTGAAAGGAATTAGCCTCGGTACGAAAAACTCCACGCTGACAAAAATGCAACCCGAAAATGAGCAAAATATTTCTTTGGAAGGAAAGTGCAGCCCTCTCATGCTGTGACTCTTGTTGAAAACTCCTCTCCCCGACAGAGATGGTTATTATTAGCAATTCATTAATATGTTTTAGGAGCCACTTTCACCACAGAGAGGAATCTTGAGCTCTTTCAAGAGGCTTCATTCAAGGCTGCCCCAAAGCAGAAGCTGGCACACATGTGCAGCACACAGTGAAAGGCCGGTCCCCTTCAATTATACCATATTGTCCCAGCATGAATGCCACTTAAATCTCTGAAAATCCCAGATTATGTGGAAGGTTTAAATTCGCCTAACAGTAACCTTATCTATTACATTTTTATTGCTTCTTCCTCCTAAGAAGCTAAGGGTGCATAGTTCTAACCTTTCTAGCAACCCTATGAGAGCTTGCCAACTCTGGGCTGTGGAATTCCTGGAGATTTAGGAGCCTGGGGTTGAGCGTTGGAGGAGGGAAGGAACCTAATATAATGACATAGAGCAGCCATTTCCCCCAGGGAAGCTGATCTCTGTGGTCTGGACTAGATTAGTTTTTATTCAGAGAGATCTCCAGGGCCCAGATGGAGGCTGGCAACCCCAATGGATGGGTAGGTTTAAGTAGTACAACTGAGATCCCAGCTGATCCCAATTCACTCAGAGGCTGTGATCACACACACTAAATAATCTACTTTCAATGCACTTTCCAACTGGATTTTGCCAGTTCACACAATAAAATCCAATTGGAAAGTGCTTTGAAAGTGGATTATTTGGTGTGTGTGATCACAGCCTCAATGTTCTTTACAGCAAAATGGGATTTTTGAGCATCACACTCTTCCTCACCTGGCTTTAGAGTTGCCAGCCTCCAGGTGATGGCTGGAGATCTCCTGCGGTTACAACGGATCTCCAGGCGACAGAGATCAGTTCCCCTGTTGAAAATGACCACTTTGGAAGGTGTACTCTGTAGCATTATACCCTGTTGAAGTCCATCCCCTCCCCAAACCCCGTACTCCTCAGGCTCTACCCCCCAAAATCTCCAGGTATTTTCCAACTTGGAGCTGGCAACCCTACCCGGCTTTCTAGCCACTACACCAGATTGGTTTTCGTTCTGTAGATAACAACAGTTTTGTGAGGATCTTGGAACATTCTCTTCATCTTCACTAAACTACAGTTCCCAGGCTGCTTTGGGGAAAGCTATTACAAATCAGCTGATATGCAAAGAATATCAATTTGCAGAACAGGGTAAGAGAAGGAAGGCGGTCCCAAACTTTTATGAACTCAACTGAATGGTGCCAGACATGCTCAGAGATGATAAAGGGTTACAAATGATAGAAAAGATATGGACAAAGTGAAGCAAGAAGTATGGATAAGCAAAAAAACAAACAAACCCTTAACAGCTGCTTGCTGGCTTTAAAACAATTTTTTTTTTGTAATAACATACCTTTGTTTATTTTCAAATAGCATTGAACTGCCACGTACAGGGGGATGCAGAATGGATGCAAGTTTCATGAGGGAGATTTGGAAACATGTGGGGAGGGGAATTTAAACCCCACCACCAACACCACCACCACATTTCTTATAATCTGATTGCCAGAATCATCAAGCACACATCTTCAAGTTCCTTCAAGAAAATCCTGTGTAGGTTTGTATATCGGTGTTACACAACCCAGTTAAAAACAGGAATGTCGACAGGGATACAAGACTTCAGTGAGTGAGCCATGACCACATAATATTTATGACCACATGAAAGAGAAAGAATACAACCAATTTTTGAATTTTAGGGATGCCAATAAAAAGGCCAGTTCTCCAGCTGGTGTAGCCCAACAGGACTTCATTTGGAGTGGTAATTTCTGTTGAAACAGACTCTGTGTTTAAGCAAGTGGAAAATTACAGCCAGATTATCAGATTCCAGACTTTCAGATTTTGAAGAGTACTGGACTCAGGAGGCCAGGAACGGTGAAATCATGAAGCCTTTATTGAGTGATTCAGCATGCCCAGTAGATGGTCAGAACAAGCATGCTTCCAGGGCTCCAGGGCCCTCATTATATGCTGGCCGGAGCCACACCTCCGGCCACACCCAAAAGACCGGATAGGGGCTTAACATATGCGCATGTTTGTCATAGGTTCCCTGGAGGAGCCTTTGATTGCATTGGCTCTTCAGGGAGAACCTAGGTCCCACATTGGTGGAGGCTTTGAATACGGATGTCTATTGTTCCTCCAGATTCAAGCTCCCCTCTCTGCCTGACCATGTGCTCTGGCCATGCGGCGGGCGCCATTACCTGGGAGCACATGGCAGGCTGGTTAGAACACAGAGCATACTACATTACAGATTTATATGCTGAAATACTAACTTTGAAGCCCTCCCCGTTCTTCAGCTTCCACTCGTAGAAAGTGTAGTCTAACAGAAATGTCCCTGCAATTTATGAGGCAGAGAAGATGAAAGGATGACTTTTGAATCCCTGATTGTTTAATACAGGACATGAGTGAGGCCCTTCTTCCTTTGCAGAAGGTGCAACCAAGAAGAACAATCTAAACTATATAAAATGGTGCCACAAAAATCACACAAGCAGAAGTGTTTGCATGTGAAATGGCCCCTTAAGAGCTGCCATTTTGTAAGGTTCAACTCTCATCAGTTGTTAAAAATGTAACCTCTGAATAGGTAGTGGGTGTATCATCTCTCTGATGCACCTGCATGAAAACTCACATGCATGAGTGCTCAGATACCCAATTAGTTCTGTATGGTTGCGGTCACACATGTGAGATAAAGTGGGGGGGAGGGGAAGAGAGCTATTTTCTCCAGTGGAAGTTGACTCACAGTTGCATGATCACACGGTCTTTTGAAGCTGTGGGCACAGCCCACCACTGCATGATCAAACACAACCACAGGTGAGTCCGGGGGGGGGGGGGGGGTTGCCATTTGTCTCCAATTCACTTAAATGAGGGATCTATGTTTCGCACCTCAGCCCTGAGGGCTCCCTATGGAGTGTGTAATGATGCGCATACTGAGAAGGGCAAAAAACAATGGCAGGGAATCGGGATGGCCTGATCAGACCATCCTGATGCCATGAGAGTGCACTGGAGCGATCAGACACAGGAAAGTCCGTCTGTAGCCTGTAGCAACCCATTTTACCATATGTGGTGGATGGGTTATAAGACTAAAAAATACTAGGTTTGGGTGCATAAAATTTTACAAAAAATGTTGGAAATTACCATACCTTTTACTCCTGAACTGTTTTATTGAATATGAGACCTGAGAACTGTAAAAATGAGGACTTTTATTTGATCTTTCATTTATTAACAACTGCTAGAATATTATATGCAAAATATTGGAGAAAAGAAGAAATACCCACCAAAGAAGAATTTTTAAATAAAACACTGGAAACTGCTGAAATGGACAAATCAACTTTATTTTTGAAAGGACTACAAGAAGAGAAATTTACCAATACATGGTCCAGATTTTATACATGGCTGGAGAACTATATAAACTGAACTTAAGCAGACCTATATACTTTATTTATAACTAGAGTCATTCTATTATATAAGCAACGACTGTGACTACATGATTTACTTTTTTGAGGTCGACTTACTACATTCTTGTTTATTCATGAACTGAAATTCAGATATTATGGGAAACTTTGTTAAACTTTTTCTTAGATACTTTGTCCTCCACACGTTTTATGTAATTTTTGTGCATGTATGTCTTGTTTGTCTGTCAGAAATTTTAAAAAATTATTATAAAAAAACCCCACATCAATCCATGGGTCTTTTACAGGAAGTCTGGTTTAGCCCTAAGCTAATGGCCACTACCACAGATTCTAAGAATGTAAGAGAAGCCCTGCTAGAGCAGAGCAGGATCTCCTTTACAAGTAAGGGGGAGGGGCTATGGCTCAGTGGTAGAGCATCTGTTTTGGATGCAGAAGGTCCCAGGTTTATCTCCCGATAAAAGGATCAAGTTGGAAGTGATATGAAGGACTTCTATCACAGGTTCTGAAGAAGCTGCTGCCAGTCTGAGTAGACAGTACTGACCTTGATGGACCAATGGTCTGATCCAGTATAAGGCAGCTTCATATGTTCATTGTGTTCCCGTATGCATTACTTGGATCGCCACTCTGGATACCAGAGAAAGACCTTTAACATGTTCTGATAGACAAGGGATTATTGTGTTCTTCAGTGCTCCTGTTGATGTCCCTCTCACTGTTGTGGAAATGCAGTTCTTCAGAAATGCCACAAAGGAAATAGGGATAGGGGGGATTACAAAAAACGGAGGGAAATGGCTGGGATTGTTTGGACTATGGCTGTTTCATCCTTCTTTGAATCTGGAGATTTAAAGTTCTTTGTCCAGGTAGGAGGCACCAACCCTACTGGAGGTTGCTTATACCATCCAAGGTAATCCATTAAATCAAGGAAGATGACTACTTAGCTGAGCTGCATAAAACTAATCCTGCCAAGGAATACGGGGATCTCCCAGGGAACTGGGCCAAGCACAGACCTTGGGTTGGACAAGCCACGGTTTGCACTGCCGAAGCTTAAAGTGGCCCAGTTTAAGAACAAAGAAGAACTTCAGGTCTTCATTTCATCTTCTTTTTAGAGCATATTACAAATGACCACTATTGTTCATAAAAAGGGGATGTCCAGTCCTGCTTTCGATAACTTATGGCATAATTCTGCCTAATCTTTCGGCTGCTTATTGAAGTTATGTCAGATCTCACAAAGTTTCTCTTTATTTGCATGTTCTTTGCAAAATCCCCCCCTCCTTCCCACTTTAATCCTCAGTGAACAAAACAAATAATTCGTCCTATCCTTCATCCTCACACTCTTTGATGTGCAGTATTGCAATAGCTGTCATGTCCCCATGTGTCTTCTACAGATTTACAGAAGCATCACTCTTTTTAAATTCTCCTTCAGCCTTGTTTTTCCCAGAACGTTTATCATTTTTGCTGTGTTCCTTTGAACTCCCTCCAACTTGTCTTGACCTTAAAAAATAAAAGTGCACAGGTTGTAATGCAATACTACAAACGAACGTGTTGACTTGAGGAGAGTAATTGACCTACTTGCTGTGTGTGTGATACTCCTAGCACAATGATCAAATTGAATTCTTTTTTTAAAAAAATTCTCCTGACTGTTGAGTGACTTCATCTTTTAGAATCCACAGGTATTTTCATGATGTATCTGTTCAGGAAGAACTCTTATTTTATTGTTTAGTAGATGAAACTTGTCTTGCTAAGAGCCTTAGAAAACTACTTCCTCCCTTAACATCCATCATGACCTTTAAAATCAACTTTGCATTCATCAGTCTTGATTCAAGTATCCAGGCAATTCATGGGTAAAATTGCACCTGGCGCAAGAGGAACCGGAAACATTCTCTTACATATGTCTGCCCCATAACTGTGGGGAGTCAGCAAACCTTGAACATTTTCTGGACACAGTGTTAAGAGCAGGACAGCAATGCTGCATAAAGCTAGGGGCCAAAGATAGTAAACTGATATTTAGGTCTCTGTCTTATCAGCATTACAAAACAGCTGAAGGACTGCTGTGGAAATCTGACATCCAATTTGAGCACTATTCCCCGTATATGGAGTCTGCTTCCTCATATGTGTCTCCACTGGTAGACAGGGGCCTTTGTTTAAGAACATAAGAAGAGCCCTGCTGAACCAGACCAGTGATCCATCTAGTCCAGCATCCTGTTTCACTCATTGGCCGACTGTGGAGAAGAAGGAGGAGGAAGAGGAGATTGGATTTATACTCCGCCCTTCACTCAGAGTTTCAGAGCAGTTTACAGACTCCTTTCCCTTCCCCTCCCCACAACAGACGCCCTGTGAGGTAGGTGGGGCTGAGAGTTCTTTTCAGAACTATCCTTGAGAGAACAGCTCAGAGAGAACTATGGCTTGCCCAAGGTCATCCAGCAGCTGCAAGTGGAGGAGTGGAGAATCAAACCCGGTTCTCCCAGATTAGAGTCTGCACACTTAACCACTACACTAAACTGGCTCTCAAACTGGCTCTGATTTCCATCAGGGAGGGGAAAGTGGGGGCATGGTTAAAAATATAAGCTTTCCTGTATCGTGGTCCCAGTCCTATCTGGAGCTCCTTCACAGCTGGTTTTAGTCTATTTTATTTTTTTGCTTTTCCACAGCAGGGGCTCTCTTCCAGCCTGCTGCTTCAGAATGTCAAGTCAGTTTTAGACTATTTATAAGACTGTGTTTGTAGTTTCTGTGATTCTCTTCACCTTGTTTCAGAAGTATCTATACACGAGAATCCCTTTCTATAAAATCTTCCAGGAACATCTGGAATCAGTCATCCACAATTAATTATGTTAAAAATATGCTCCATTTCAAAGCCCAGATTCTCGGTCTTCTGCAATATGAGCAGCTTTGTGCTGTCCCACACGCTGGCATCATCCTAAAATGTTAAATCTTTCTGGAAAACATTGTTCAAGCCTAATAGGCATTTCTTTTTCTTTTGAAAGGGGAGACAAAGCAAAAGCCGGAGGGGTAGGTTGGTAAAGGGCTTCCAGCTAATTAAAAAAACTTTGTTTTGTAATTTACTGACTTGCTTTTCGTGAATCAGAAAGGCAGTTAAACCGAGGAATTTCAACAGCTTCACAGATCCAAGTATCTCACTACATGTGATGGTTCAGGACTGCAGCAAGAGCGGCTCTGATTGAAAAGTCACGCTGTTGCCATGCGCCGAGCATTGCTTCCAAGTCCTATCATTCCATAATGAGTCTCTACACTCTACAGCAAGATGCCCGCGAAACTCACACAAAAACCGGACGAACATTCTTGGATACCGAATTCCAGAAAATATCTTTGGCAGGATCTCATACTTGTTGCAGCACAAAAGAGCAGGGGTCCATTGGAGCGGGAGTGCACAGGAGCGTAGCTCCGGGAGTGAGGAGCCCAGGGGGCAGGCACATGACCAAGCCCCGCCCCCTCCTCAGCTTCCCCGAGCAGTGCAGAGGTGCAGTGCCCTGGGGAAAGCCCTGCTAGGGTCTTTATTGTTTTTAATGTTTTGTTTTAATATTGATAATTTTATCATTGTTCCTTTTATGACTGTGTGCTGCTTTTCCAGAGACTTGCTCAAGGTGGCATATACATTTTCTAAGTATACCATTTTTTTTCTGGGCACATGGCACATATGTACTGGAGAAATTTCACCAACCCTTCAGCAGCTTCCACCCCATCAGTTTGGTGTAGTGGTCAGGAGTTGGACTCTAATCTGGGAGAATTGGGTTTGATTCCTCACTCCTCCACATGCAGCTGCTGGTGTGACCTTGGGCCAGTCACAAGTTCTCTCAGAGCTGTTCTCTCATGAGCAGTTCTCAAAAGACCTCTCTCAGCCCCACCTACCTCACAGGGTGTCTTGTTGTGGGGAGGGGAAGGGAAAGGGATGGGTGGTGCACATGTCCTGGGTATCTCAAGTCTACTTGAAACCTGGTGGTTTCAAGGGAGCAGGAAGAGAATGAGGGTGTGTTCTTTACGCTTATTTTTATTGCACAAAGTATTGGATGGGGAAGGGAATGGAGGAAGAGCAGGTCAGTTTCACTCACCTGTGGAGTGGAGCCTGAGGGGTGGGTGTTGCCTTCTGACACACTTCTGGTATGTTAGGGGGTGTGACATATGCAAATGAGTTATGCAAATGAGTTATGGTAATGAGCTCCTGCACCTCTTTTTCTATGAAATGACCCCTGCAAAAGAGATTCTTCTCACTTTTGGGAATCGCTTGCAAGGGGTTTGAAGAGATCTCTTCCAGAGGGATCCAGAGGGTTTGAAGGGATCTCTTCTGGGCAATTACAGACTAGTTACAAGTAGTAGTGTTTATATACCTCTAACTCCACTCCAGCCTGTTCCCCCACTCTGCTGAGCTGGTCCAGGCTGCATTTCCTGGAGTGGCCACTGTCAAGCCACTGGTTGGCTTGCTTGTGGCTGTGGTGGCAATAGGGAATAAAACGCTAGGCCCTGGTTTCCAGGACTCTGTGTCTGAGATTCCCCTCCATGTCTTATCCTTAGGGTTGCCTCTCTGCCAATGTTACAGTTGATCTCTGGACGACCAAGGTTAGTTTCCCAAGAGAAAATGGCTGCTTTGGAGGGTGTACTCTACGGCATTATTAGGGCTGCCAAGTCCAACTTGGGAAATATCTGAGGACTTTGGGGGTGGAGCCAGGAGACTTTGGGGGTGGAGCCAGGAGAAAGGAAGTGATATCATTTTGTGATGTCACATCCTGTGATGTTGCTTCCACATGCTGACACATGAACTCATGAAGTTTCCTAATACTGAGCTTCTGCTGCTGCCTTGAGCTTTATAGGCTTGCAAGCAGCATTACCCAGACTGTGACTTTTATGCCACTGTTTTTTGTCGCTGAACAAGAGTCAGTGTTATGTAGCAGTCAGTTTGTTTGGCTGGGATCTGGGAGAGCCTGGCTCAAAACTCTGCAGTGCCATGGAATCATTTTATTTAATACTGAATCAGGCCATTGGTCCATCAAGGTCAGTATTGACTACTCAGACTGGTAGTGGCTCTCCAGGGTCTCAGGCTGAGATCTTTAATGTCACCTATTACCTGATCCTTTTTTAGCTGAAGAAGCTGATACCTCCTGCATGTCAAGCAGATGCTCTATCACTGAGCAACAGCCCTACTAAATCCTTCCTCATCTCGGCAGAATATGAAGCACTAAGTGCTACACAAGTGCTAAATATGATTTTCATATCATAAGAACAGGAGAGAAGCCACAGTGAATCAGGCCAACAGCCCATCCAGTACAACACTCTGTGTCACACAGTGGCCAAAAATACCAGGTGCCCTCAGGAGGTCCAGCAGCAGGGCCAGAACTCCAGAAGCCCTCCCACTGTTGCCCCCCAAGCACCAAGAATTCAGAGCATCCCTGCCCCAGACAAAGTGTTCCATTTAGACCTTGTGGCTAATAATAGCCACTGATAGACCTCTGCTGAATGGGGACAGAGAGAGAGAGACAGACAGACAGACAGACAGAAAAAAGAAAGAAAGGGGGAGGGGGAGAGAGAGAGAAGGAAAAGAGCTGGCAGACCCCAGCAGCTTACCCCAAGCAGCTTACTCCAGCAGCAGGCCACATGCAAAAGCAGGCCCTTCAGCAGAAAGAGCCTCTCTGGGCGGGGCTCTCTTGTTCTCTCTGAAAGGGGAAATGTCTGTTGAGGCTTTTTACTGCAGGGCAGGCTCTCTGCAGACATTTCCCTTTTAAGAGGCCAGGGCAGCCTCCGACGTTTCCCTGCTGGCAGCCATTGCCTCCCCCGGTGGCCAATTTTGAAAAGGCGGGGAAAAGCTTTAAAAATCGGTGTTTCCCCCGCCCTACCGGGGGACTTGGCAACCCTAGGCATTATACCTTGCTGAGGTTCCTCCCCTTCCCAAACCCCGCCTTCCACAGGCTTCACCCCCAAAATCTCCAGGTATTTCTCAACTCAGAACTGGCAACTCTACTTATCCTAAGCAACTGGTACAAAAGACAAGAATTATCTGACTTCAGCAACTGCTTATAGAAAAATGTCCTGAGAAATTCTAATGTCCCTATATGGCACAAGGGCATACCTGAAGGTCATAGGGTTGCCAGCTGCCTAGAGGGGGGGAATTCTCTGTCCCTTTAATGAAGGCTTAATGGAATATTATTTACCAGGTGATATTATTTACCTCCCTGCCATGGAAAGCTTCAGCTGCCAGTTTCCACAGATTAAATACCTATCCAAGGGAGAGGACATTTTTTCTCCAGGTCAGTTGCCAACCTTAAAAAGGGCAAATCCTTTTTATGTGTGAATCCATGTCCTTCTCAGTTTGTGGTGAATTAATCACAGGATATTACCAGGCTGGTCCAGTCTCATCAGATCTCGGAAGCTAAGCAGGGTCAGCCCTGGCTAGTATTTGGATGGGGGACCTCCAAGGAATATCAGGGTCGTGACATGGAGGCAGGCAATGGAAAGCCACCTCTGTTAGTCTCTTGTCTTGAAAACCCTACAGAGTTGCCATAGTTCAACTGTGACTTGATGGCCAAAGAAATGGCTTCATCAGATAAGTAAACTACATGTCCCATATCCCATCACTCAACCCTATTTTGAAAGCCAGGTAGGCTGCACCACATTGCTAAGATCACTTCAACACAATTTGAGCTCCAATAGATCCACTTGAACTCTCATTTTCAATATTGCCAGTGCTACACCTAAGAAGAAGTCCAAACAGGGAGGCCCGTCTGATGAGCAGAGCAGATTTGGAGGGTTTTGCTCCAGCGGCCAGGAATAACTATTCTTTGCACTGACGCAGCTTAAGTGAGATGCCAAAAATTATTTGCATGGCTAACATTCTTGCACTGATCTGCTTATACCATCAAATTTATTTTACCTAATACCCACTTTGTTTATTGACTTTTCAGCATCTAGATTACATTGTTGTTTTTCAGGTTACTGACCTTTATCTATTCAGTGACATTGGAAGAATCCATGTGATCTGTGTTACCCATGGGATTCAAAACAGACATATGTTATCAATGTACCATAAAAACCAAACTTGGGGGAGAATGCCCTTTTCATGCAGTAACCATTTGCAGAATCAACACAGGGAAGTGAGAGTAGGGTTGTATTCATCCCCTTGACCTCCACATCTTGATCCTAAGACCAAAACAGAGCCTTCCTGTGTGTGCAAGTTGTATGCATGAAGGTTCTATCCATACAGCTGAGGATCTGTGCCAACCTTAACATCAACTCATGGAGGTGAAGGGCACGGCTGGTAGGCACAACTGTGCCCGATTCCTTCCATGGGCTAATTCTGCACACAGCTGTTGTGTGAAAAGTACCAAAACATTAGCATACCCCGCCCAAGTTAGATTTCACAAGAAGCGGGACCCACAATACTTGCGGGGAGGGGAGTATTCCTAAAGGCTGCAGCTCCACATTGAGGAGGAAGCAGCTGCAGGTAAGTCTTATTCCCTGCCCACCCATCCCACCCCCAGCACCAGCAGCAAGGCCTCAGTGGCGCTCAGTCGCCGTGCCGTCAATCTTCCCCTCATCCCCCCAGCACCAGCAGCAAAGCCTCAGTGGCTGTCAGCTGCTGGGCCGCTGCAGAGTTCCCAGAGCGTTCTCTGCACATGCGCAGGGAATACTCTTTTAATTTGGGGGGGATTTAAATATCCCCTGTATAGTTTTTTTATAAGTTTTAAGATTTTTCTGCACACCTGGGGAGTCCCCCAAGTGTGCAGGGAAATCTCTCTGCCCCCTAGGTGCACCCAATGTGCGGATTTAGATATCTGCACGCAGGGGGCACCTTGGCTGTTAGATATATAGATAAGAAGCTGGAAAGTGTCGATATGTCTCTCATTGATCGTAATGCATTAAATTATGCCATTTACATCTAAAAGGTCTGAAAAGAAGAGCCCTGCTTGGTCAAAGCAATTGTCCATCTTGCTCAGCATCATGCTTCACACGAGGGCCAACCAGTTGTCCTGGAGGGCCAACAAACAGGTAATGGAGGCTAATTACTTCCCTTGATGTTGCTTCCCAGCACAAGGTTTCAGAGGTTTATGGAAGTTCCTCTGTGGCCACCATGGCTAGTAGCCATTGATCGACCTCTTCTCCATGAATCTTTCTAACCCCCTTTTAACGCCATCTATGTTTGTGGCCATGACTACAACCACTGGCAGTGAATAATCTCCAGTAACAAGTGTTTGGAAAGACATTTTTAAGGGAGTTTAGAGAGCCTCTGCCTGTAGTATAGTACATTATCAAGTTCTCCTTGTCCAATCAACACATAAGCAGGGCTTTTTTTCTGGGGGAATGCACCGGAATGGAGTTCCAGAACCTCTTCAACAAAATAATTTTTAAAATATTTAAAAGTTCATGAGTTTTCAGTATACAGATTGAAAACTTCATTTCCCTCTTGAGAGTTTCAGCACCTCTTTTTCCAAAAAAAGAAGTCCTGCATATAAGTAAAATGTATTGAAAGTGTTCTTATTATGCATATGTACACTTTGCTTATACTCCTTCCCCCCCATCTGTCCTTTTTCATATTAACCAGTGATGTCAATTGATGCCAGTGATGTCAATTTGCCAGTGATGTCAATTGTACTGTTGTTGGATAAAGTTGAAGAGATAATTGAAGGCAATTGACTTGAGGATTTAGATGCTATAAACGGAGTTTGTATTTGTTGTGGATATTTTTGTAATCAGGTTACTGGGGGTAATTTGTCACTGACAGATTGTTAGAATATGCAAGTGTATACACTTCTGTCATGAAAGAGTTAACAACATGTAACTCAGTTGGGGGGGTTGGGGGAGGGACTTTCCATTTCTTTGTTCTAGAAATCACTAGGGTTTTATTAGCCAAGATGGAGTGTAAATCAGGAGAAGCCAGTTAGAATTGTTTATTCTTTATTGTTTTACATCCAAATGTAACACTCCCTTTATTTCTTTTAGTAAAGGGTTTTTTTTTTCATTTCTAAAGCAATTTTATTGAAGAACGAATTTTATAATTATACTACACCGCCAAAATCAGTTAATAATATAAACAAACAAAACTTCACATGCATGCTTTATCTTCGAGTCTTCTCCTTCCTCTTCCCTCTTCTTTCTTCTCCCAAACTTATTACTAAATAATATTTAAGCTTTCTTTTTTTTTGTAAAGAAATTTTTATTTTTCAAAAAAAACATCATCAAAAATAATACATTTACCTTATACAAATCCCTTTTTCCATATTATATAACATTTTGTTCTATTTGTACATTCTATTTTTATCTTGTTTTGGTGGTTTCCCACCACCTCTGAAGCATAACACATTTTCCATTTTATTCAAAATAGTAATACTATATCTATGTTTCATTTCTGGTAACGGTTATATATCTTTAAAATACTTATACACCAATTCTTATTTTCTATATTCTTATATATTTCTAAATAAAAACAGCTTCATTGTCTAATTTTAACTAAAACCTTCATATAATATATTTCTATTCCTTTATGCTATTATAACCATGTATAAATGTAGTTTTTCATATCCCAGTATTTTTCAACATATTCTTTCAAATCTTTCCAGTCTTCTAGAAAGGTATCTGAGTAGAGATTATTCAATTTTCTAGTCCATTTATCCATTTCAGCCATATATAACAGTTTTTTCAACCATTCCCACACCTCTGGTATTTTTTCATTTTTCCAATTTTGTGCATACACCATTCTTGCTGTTGTAATCATATACCATATTATTGTCCTTTTCTTTACATTTATCTCTTCTAGTTTAAGTCCTAGCAATAACATTTCAGGCAACTTCTTAAATGTACATTTCAAGATTTTTTCCATTTCTGCATGTATTTTTGACCAATAAATCTTTGCTTTATCACAAGTCCACCACATATGATAAAAAGAACCTTCTTTCTTTTTACTCTTCCAACATTTGTTAGACATATTCTGACCAATATTTGCAATTTTTTTTGGTGTCATATACCATCTATACATCATTTTAAAACAATTTTCTTTTAAGTTATAACACGTAGATATACTCATAGCATTTTTCCATAAAAATTCCCAAGATTCCATTTCAATGTCTTTGTTAAAGTTTATCGCCCATTTTACCATTTGTTCTTTTACCATTTCATCTGCATTAAACCATTTTAGCAAGACTTTATACATTTTAGAAATCATTTTTTTTCCGCCTTCCACCCAAACTTGTTCTATTTCATTATTTTTTTCCCTGAAACCGTGTTTTTTATCACTTCTATACAAATCATATATTTGTCTATATCTTAACCAACCATAATCAAAGTCAATCTGATGCTGCTCCTTCAGTTTGAAATCTTTACCATGTCTTATTAATAAGTCTCTATACTTCAGCCAATCTTGTCCTTTATATCTTGATGTTGGATGTAAGACTTCTGCGGGTACAATCCACATGGGTATCTCTTCTGAAAAAAAGTTTTTATATCTTGTCCACGTATCCATTAGTGTTCTTCTCAAATAGTGATGTTTAAACATATTGTCCATTTTTGTTTTGCCATAATACAAATATGCATGCCACCCAAATCTACAATCATGACCTTCCAGGGACAATAACATTCTATCTTGTAACATAGTCCATGTCCCTACCCAGGTCAAACATATTGCATCATGGTATAACCTTAGATTTGGTAGTTGAAACCCTCCTCTTTCTTTGGCATCACACATTATTTTCATCTTAATTCTTGGTTTTTTCCCTCCCCACACAAATTTAGACAGCTCCTTCTGCCAACATTTGAATGTTTTTACATCTTTCACAATTGGAATAGTTTGAAACAAAAACATTAATCGTGGTAACACATTCATCTTGACCACCGCAATCCTACCCAGCAATGACAAATTCAATACATTCCACTTTTTAATATCCTGCATAATTTGCAACCATAATTTTTCATAATTATTTTTATAAAGATCAATATTTTTCATAGTTAGGTTTACACCCAGATATTTTGTCTTTTTCACCACCTCACATTCTGTAAGTTTTTGTAACTCGTTTTGTTTCTTATTTGACATATTTTTGCACATTACTTTCGATTTGTTCTTATTTACATAAAATCCTGCTAAGTCACCAAACTCTTTTACTCTCTGTAACAAATGTGGTAATGTGGATAAGGGGTCTTCCACTATAAACATCACATCATCTGCAAAGGCCCTATATTTGAAAGAAAAACCTTTAGTTGTTAAGCCTTTAATATCTTTGTCTTCCTTCACATTTAACAGTAGAACTTCTAAAATCCAAATAAATAGCAGCGGCGAAAGTGGGCATCCTTGTCTTGTTCCTTTTTCAACTTTAAAATCGTCTGTCTTTTCGGTATTAATTATTAATGAGGATTTCTGTTCTTTATATATTGCTTTAATGAAGTTAAGCATATATTCACCAATCTCAAGATGTTCTAAAACTTCAAACATAAAATCCCAGTTTAAATTATCAAACGCTTTCTCCGCATCTAAAAAGAAAAAGCCCACTTCTTTTTCAGGATGTTTGTCGAAGTATTCTATAGCATCCACTACTACTCTTAGATTGTCCCTTATTTGTCGATTAGGTAAGAACCCTGCTTGTTCTGTTTGTATAGTCTCTTTAAGGTGCTCTTTTAGTCTATCCGCTATAATCTTAGCAAAAATCTTATAATCATTATTCAGTAAAGAAATCGGTCTATAATTCTTAACATTGGTCAAATCTTGATTTTCTTTTGGGATCAGTGAGATGGATGCATCTTTCCAGGTTTCTGGTACCTCTCCAGTAACTCTTATATCGTTCATCAATAGCAGTAACACCGGTGAAACTGACTCCTGTAACGTTTTGTAGAACTTCGCTGTAAATCCATCCGGTCCAGGTGCTTTACCTAATTTTGAGTCATTTATTGCATTTTTGATCTCTTGTAATGATACTGGATTATTAAATAGTTCTTTAATTTTCTCTGTTGGTTTTGGTAACTTTAATGTTTGCAGGTATTCTTTAATCTTTCTTCTGTCTTTGTTTTCCTTCTTAAAAAGTTTTGCATAGTATTTAAAAAATTCTCTTTTTATTCCTTTGTTATCTATTATCTCAATGTTATCTCTTATCACTTTAGTGATAAATTTATTTTCACGTTTTTTCTTTAATTGCCATGCTAAGTATTTTCCGGGTTTATTTGCACCTTCAAATGCTTTTTGTTGAAGTTTTTTTAAGTTCCAGTACATCTCTTGGTTCAAAATGGCTTTTGCTTGGTCTTGTAGCATCCAAATTTCCTTTTGCAGTTTCTTTTTCCCTGGTTTTTTCTTCAGTTCTTCTTCCTTTGTTTTAATGGCTTGTAGAATATTTTCATATTGCTCTCTTTTCTTTTTATTATCTTTAGCATTTAGCGATATCAATAGTCCTCTCATCACTGCTTTGTATGCATCCCATACGGTTTGAATTTTAACTTCTTTCTGCATGTTTACTTGGAAGTATAGGTCTGTTTCTTCAAGTAATTTTTTAATTATTTCTTGATTATCTAATAAGTCCTCGTTTATTCTCCATCTCTTTTATTTTTTAATCTGCCCAGCTGTCCATAAACACGGATTGTGATCTGAGATTATTCTGGGTAAAATTTCCACTTTTCTTGTCTTAAAGGTTAGGTTAGTAGTCATCCAAATCATGTCAATTCTTGAATGTGAGTCATGTCTGTTAGAGTAAAAGGTAAAATCTTTTCCTTGTGGGTTAGCTTTCCTCCAAATATCTTCCAACTTTTCTTGTTTTATCAGTTCAAAAAAAATTTTGGAAGCTTCCCTAACGTCTCATCCTTTCTTTTAGAGCGCCTGTCTAGTTTATTATCTACAGTTCCATTGAAGTCCCCTAACATCATAATTTGATCATAGTTTACATTGTCCAATTCCATTTGAAGTTCTTTAAAAAAAATTTCCTTAGCTCCATTTGGAGCATAAATGTTCACAATCAAAGTTTTCAATCCTTGCAGTAAAATTTCAATAGCTAAATATCTTCCATCTTTGTTTTTAAATATTACTTTAGGTTCCAAATCTTTTTTGACATATGTTACAACACCATTTTTTTTGTTGCTTGCTAAAGAATAAAATTCTTCTCCCAATTTTTTCCTTATTAAATATTTATGGTCTTGTTTTTTAAGATGAGCTTCTTGCAAACAAATTATATTACATTTTTGTTTTTCCAACCAATGACCTACCATTCTACGTTTTTGGGGTGAATTTAGTCCATTTACATTCCATGTAAGTATTTTGTAATCCATTTTGATATATTCTTAAATATCTCCAAAATCATCTTTATTCTCTCCCAGGAATGCATACATTTCTTCTGTGCTTTTAATCACTACTCTGGAGTTGCCATAATAAAAGCTTAGTCCTTGAGGTATTTCCCAACGAAATCTGATTTTTTTCTCCTTCAGTTTATCCGTCAGACGCTTGAATTTTTTCCTTTCTTGCAGTATTGCTCTTGGCAATTCTTTCATTACTATGATTTTCTTTCCATCTATTACAAAAGGGTCAGTAAAGCACTTCCTGTAGATTTGTTCTTTTGTTCTTTTCATTGTAAATTGGACAACCACATCTCTTGGTATGTTTTTGTCTCTTGCATATGTAGAATTAATTCTATAAACAAGATCCATGTGTTCTTTAACAACTTCTTCCTGTTCTTGTAAAAAATCTGCTATTGCTTCTTGCATTCTTGTAAAAATGTCCTCATTCAATTTTTCCTCGATCCCTCGAAATCTCAAATGATTTTGCATATCTTTATAGTGCATCATCTTTTCCATCCTCTCGTTCTCTCTCATTGTCTTATGGGTGCTTTTTTCCAGTTCTTTTACTTTAGTTTCTATATCTTGTGTTCTTGTGGATAATTTTTGAAATTCTGCTTTTAATTCCATGAAATTTTTATCTGCTTGAGCCGCTATATTATTCATTTTAACATTTACCTCTCCTATAGCGTCTAACATTTTCTTTTCCATTGCTTCCATAACGGCTAGTAGCTCTTTTTCTTTTTTTGCTGCCATTGTAGGAGAGGACCATGTAGCTGCTCTCGATCTTAGTCCACGGTCCGTTTTGCCTCTTTAAAAAAGATCGATTTTATCTTGTTTTCCAAATCAAACACCAATTAGTGCATTCAAACAAGCTAATCTTGCCAAGTCAAATTATGTTGGTTTCAGCCTTCTAAGTTATATAATCTTTGAGATATTGCAGTTTAAAAATTTTATAAATCCAAAATGGTGGGCGCGACTTCTCTATGGTTAATGTCAAAGGTTATAGTCTTTTTACCTTGCTTCTGGCTTGCCGTAGTTTCCTTTTGTCCCTTCCTTTTATTTACTTGTCTGCTCTCTGCACGTCACTTCCTGTTATGGTCTTTCTGGTCCGGCAGTATTTAGAGTCCCCTTTCTGGTCCGGCAGTATTTAGAGTCCCCTTTACCTTCTTCCGGTTCTTCTCCTTTTCCCTTCTTGTCTGCTCTGCTAGCCGTCACTTCCTGGTTCAGTCCTCACGTCTTAATCTCGCGATGCTTGGTTCCCTTCTCCCTCTTTGTCTCGCGATGCTTGGCTTCCCCTCCCAACTCTTCTTAACCGCAGGAATGTTAAACAACTTGTTTTTTTGGCTTTTTAAGTTCAAATTCGGTTTTTTAGCGCTTCAAAACTGCTCTCATCCAATCAACAACAGTCTATTGCTTCACCCGATCTGCTTTTCGTCTTTCAAAACGCAGCGGTGGTAAGGCAAAAAACTTTTTCCGTTACCTTTTGTTGTTACTTCGCTTCAGATGTGGTCCCAACGTTTAAACTTTGTCTTCTTTGTTAAGGAATCAGGGGAATTGGAGGTTTTATGCTGAATTTTTCAGCTCAGCTCGGCTCCTTAAAGATACTCGCAAGAATCCTCTTCGGCTGCAGTGCTCAAGGTGTCGGAAAAGTCTCCTCCGAGACTTTCCCTTCACCGAGGTTGCTCAAACCTGGATTATATTGCTTGCTGGTCCTCACACTACCTGTGTGAGGTTGCGTCAGGTGGATTAATCCACCCAAGCTGTCAGGAAGAGCCGCTGTCCGCCTTGCGCATTTGCAAAGCGTGTCAGACCTCCATTCCTCCGGCCGGAAACCTCTATCAATATTTAAGCTTTCAAACAATCTCAGTCCATTATAGTAATTTACAGTATATTAACAGATTGATCTTCAACTAAATTATACTTATAATTAATCTCAGTCCACGGAGGCCTCAAAGGTCAGGAGGGTAGAAACCCTCCTTCCAAGGACTGGTTGGTCCTGGGGGGAACATACCCAGAGCTTCGCCACAGTCCCACCATTCATTAGCACAGTACAAAAATTATTCGATATTACCCAAAACCTCAATTTCTATATTGAGTCCACACTCTCTTCAAAACCTTCATGGTCTTCCCGAGTTGTTTTAGCTGATGCAAAAATTATTTGATATTACCCAAAACCTCAATTTCTATATTGAGTCCACACTCTCTTCAAAACCTTCATGGTCTTCCCGAGTTGTTTTAGCTGACACAAGAGGTGAACACTCTTTCCTCTTGCCAGCTCTGCTTTCTTGGGAATCAGATGGGGAAAGATTTAAGGCAGCCAGCATTATTTCACCTGAGACCAAGTCACGAGCAAGATAGGAAGTAGGGCCCTGCTGAACACACAGCTTGCCGGAACGGAGCCATCGGTACTTAATACCTAAGTCCCGCAGTTTAGCTGTGTTGCCTCCTGCCTCTGGGATTCAGATTTTTAGCGCCTCTGAACGTGAAGGTTCCTCTCAGTCCCCATGGCTAGTAGCCATTGATAGACTCATCCTCCATGAAACTATCTAATTCCCCTTTAAAGCTGTTTATTCCTGTGGCCATCACAACATCCTCTGGCAGCAAATTCCACATTTTAATCACTCTTTCTTAAGTAGTATTTCCTTTTGTCTGTCCTGTACCTTCTGCCCATCAGTTTCATTGGATGCCCTCGAGTTCTAGTATTTGGGGGGGGGGGGGGGGGGGGTGTGGAGAGCTGTTCCCCCAAGCCATCATCTTTAGGATCAAGGCTGAAGCCATCAAAGACTTCATCAGGTATTACAGTCTGGAAAAGTAAATAGCTTTTGAAGTTACCAAGCTAGTTGATGGCTTTGTTCACCCAAAACTAAGCTTCCTAGACATTTGAAACCATCTGTGCTTAGTTTTCATGCTTGTTCAAAACCTACAGGTTTCATACCTTTATTCCCCACCCCATATATGCTGCTCTAGGCATCTGGGAGAAAGGATGTGATAAAATAAACGGTACAAGACAGAACCTTAATCATTAAATACCTTATTCTGAACACATATCATGTATGGCAACAGTTACTATGCTATACTTCAGTCTACTGCAAATGTCTTCAGATCTTTACCAGCAAGCAGCAATGGAATATCATATTAATAGATTTCTAAAACAATCCAATTGAATGTTCTAATTCTCTGACTTCTTCCAAACATATAAAGAAGCAGAATAATGCAAGTAATTAGAATGACTCCATGTAAAATATTTACATTGGAAACCTAAGAGACTCTGCATAGAAAAACGAAGGTGGATATGTAAATATTTTTTCCTAGAAATTGAAAATGGCACAGGAAAGGTAGCTAGTTTAAGAGGTTAAGAAGCTAGACAAATAGCTCTGTTGAAATTTATAGTGCTTCTTAATAAATGCAATTTTAGTACCCATATTATACACAAGAATGTGGGGGGCTGCCAGAAATGAACTCCCACATTTTTATTAGCCGTCCCACATTTTTATTATCTCTTGTGTTGGAGCAATAGCAAGAAACACTTAAAAAGGACATAAACTCAATAATATTGTTCATAAATTTTCTGTTTGGCAAACCAGAAGACTTCATGTTGGACTAGAATTCTACCATATCACTCCTCTATCAGTTCAGTTGATGTGTCAGTTCTCTAGTGTCCAAGAATCAACCAGTGGCTTCCAGGCCATTGTCTCAGGGATTATTCCTACAGTTACTTTTCACATCTAGAAGGCAAAGGGGCCGCGATGGCTCAGAGGTTAAGACACTGAACTGCAAACCGGAAGGTCTGTAGTTCGGCAGTTCGAGACCCGAGTGCCGTGTGATGGAGTGAGCTCCCATCTCTGGCCCCAGCTCCTGCCAACCTAGCAGTTTGAAAGCAAGAAACTGCAAGTAGATAAATAGGTATTGCTTTGGTGGGAAGGTAACAGCGTTCTGTGCGCCTCGGCATTTAGTCATGCCAGCCACATGACCACAGAAATGTCTTTGGACAACACTGGCTCATCGGCTTGGAAACGGAGATGAGCACCACATCCCTAGAGTTGGATTTGACTGGCTTTTGAGCAAGGGAAACCTTTACCTTTATAATATTGCATAATTTATTATGCTATGGACTGTCATGAAGAAGACCGAGGGTGATATGGAAGCATTCCTGCGATCCCCTGGAAGTTCTGCTCCCTGTGCCTTTAGCTTCAGAGATTTCACAAGATATTACTTGCACACTTGCAAATCTATTTTTGCAGTAACAAGAAGAAAGCTGTTTTCAAATTCAGCATGCGGCACCACATTGAGTGAATTTTCTGCTGGTGCCTTGGTTATTATAATCACTCGAATTTACACAGGGTTCCCCACCCCCCACCATCCCTTGTAGGGCTGCCAGCTTTACAACCTCTCCCCTGCCAGGGTTCATTTAAGAGCTGTGATCTGCTGGAATTAAGAGGTGAAGCTTTTCACACTACGGCAATCAGTGCTTTTAATTGTGGGCACAGTTATAAAGGCGTGGCAGTAGAGGCCATCTGAAAATCCTAAACCTACAACTGACAGCATAGACTGCTAAGTCTTCATTTCTTCACTAGATCCTAAATGCCATTTTATTTGGTCCACTTCATGCATTACTTTTTCACTATTTTATAGGCTTGCCAGCCTCCAGGTGGGGCCTGGCAATCTCCCGCTTTTACAACTGACCTCCAGCTGACAGAGATCAGCTCCCCTGCACAACATGGGATATGGTCTTCATCCGGGCTCTTTTTCAGCAGGAACGCACCGGAACACTGTTCCAGCTGGCGTCCAAGCCTGCCCTGCCCCCTCCCTGCCGGGCCTGAGCTGTTTACACTTAAAGGAAAAGTTCCTGCAGAGAGGCGCTTTCCCTTTAAGTACAGAGAGCCAGCAGGAGAAAGCCCCGCCCAGAGATTAAGCAGGAGGCTAGGCTCTTTGCACTGAAAGGCCTGGCTCTGCATTTGGCTTGCCCATGCGTCGCTTTCCCTGCTCCGGTAAGTGCCTCCCCCATCTCTTTTCCTTCTCTCTCTCTCCCTCCCCCCCACCTTTCTTTCTGCCTTTCTGTCTGTCTGTCCTTCTCTCTCTGTCCCCACCTTTCTTTCGTTCTTTCTCTCTCTCTCTCCCCCTTCCTTTCTCTCTCTCTCTCTCTCTCTCCTCCACCTTCCTTCCTTTCTCTCTCTCATCTATCTATCATCTATCTATCTATCTGTCTATCCTTCTGTCTTTCTTTCTCTCTCTGTCCCCACCTTTCTTTCTTTCTCTTTCTCTCTCTCCCTCCCCCTTCCTTTCTCTCTCTCTCTTCCACCTTCCTTCCTTCCTTCTTTTCTCTCTCTCCCCTATCTATCTATCTATCTATCTACCTACCTACCTACCTACCTACCTACCTACCTACTTACTTCTTTCCTTCTTTTTCTCTCTCTCCCCTACATTTCTTTCTTCCTTCCTTTCTTTCTTTCTCTCTCTCTCTCTCTCTCCCCCACCTCTCTCTCTCTCTTTCTTTTTTTCTTTCTTTCTGTTTCATTTTGTTCTTTGTGTTTTTATTTAAAAAATTATTGAAAAGGGGGGAATGTAAAAAAGCAGAGAGCCCAGGAAATGCTGCTTTTGACAATATCTTTAATTTTTGAGAATCTCTTTAGTTTTCTCATGGCATCTTCTGCTTAAGAAAAGTATGTTTGAAGCCTGAGTTCATTGTTGTGTCTTGTTGGGAATGGCTTGCAAATATATGTGTGTCTAAAGTCTGTATTAAAGTGGTTTGGTGCTTACTGCCATGCAAGAGAAAACATCTGAAAAAGTAGCTTCATTGTTGTGTGTGTTGGCAGAACACTTGACTGTTGCATGGGGGACTTTGGGGGACATCTGCAGAGAAACAGAAATGTAAGTAAAAATGAGCACGGTTAGCAGCACTTTGGAGATTGCCTGTTTTGTAAAATTTAAAAAGTGGGCAGAGTTTCTGATAAAGATGATTGTCCCTCTTCTCCTGCCACTGGGCTGACATCTGCCTTTAATGACCCAGCAAAGTTGATGTTCTTAAACCTCCTAATAAGAGAGATTTCTGCTTCTGAGGAGATGACTTCCAATGATTGTGATGATAGTGATACTTTTATGTGGTAAAGACCCCCTGTTCACAGGATAATTTTACCTGTGGAACAGACTCTGCATGGTAACCACTCCACTGGTACATAATTGCTTGTAAAAAGTATTATAGTGTAATAATTCAGATAGCCGTGTTGGTCTGAAGCAGCAGAACAAAGTTGGAGTCCAGAGTTTCATCCAAGGTATAAGCTTTTGTGTGCATGCATACTTCTTCCATCTGAAGAAGTGTGGGTGGCACATGAAATCTTATACCTTGAATAAAATTGAGTACCTTGAATAAAATAGTCCACAAACTACTCCTGTCCAGTGCATCCACAAACCTAGAAGAAGAGATTGGATTTATACCCCACCCTTCACTACCCAAGGGAGTCTCAGAGCGTATTACAAACTCCTTTCCCTTCCCCTCCCCACCCCACAACAAACACCCTGTGAAGTAGGTGGGGCTGAGAAAGCTCTGAGACAACAGCTTGTACAGAGCTATGGTTTGCCCAAGGTCATCCAGCAGGTACAAGAGGGGAGTGAGGAATCAAACCCGGTTCTCCCAGATTAGAGTCCGCGCACTTAACCACTACACCAAACTGGCTCCTAGCATTGTTCTGCCAGTGAACTAGGGTTGCCAACTCCAGGTTGAGGAAATCCCTGGAGATTTGGGAGTGGAGGGTGGGGTTTAGGAGAAGGAGGGACCTAAGCAAGGCATAATGCCATGGACTCCACTTTCCAAAGCAACCATTGACGTGATCTCTGTAGTTTGGAGCTCAGTTGTAATTCCAGGAGATCTCCAGACTCCACCTATAGGTTGGCAACCCTAAAAAATCATATTCAGCATACTAGTTCTGCAGGAAGGCAAGCTGATTTCCATGGGAACCTAACCTTTAGGAACTGATTCCAATCCAGTGTGGGAATAATTGTTGGACATAAGATATTGGTTCAGGCAAGATTTTGTATAGATGGGACAGAAAAAAGTGTTTTTATTGGTTTTGTCAAAACTGTTTTGACAACAAAGTAAACAGAATAAGAAGCAAAAGGTGGATGTGGCTGGATGACCACACTTCTGGTAACATCAGGTGTGGCCAGGGGCGTAGACTTTTTAAATTCCCGGGGGGGCGGGGGCTCTCTCGTGCGCGCGCTTTGCGCGCGCACTCGGGACCAGGTTCCCGCCGCTCTTCCCCCCCCCAGGGAGCTGCCGCCGCCACTTCCCTCCCCCGGGCCGTGCCCGCCCGCCGCGCTCCCCACCCCCCTCCCTCCCTCCCTCTCCCTGCTCACCTCGGGGATTGCTGCTGGCTGCTGCTGCCTGCAGCCGGGGCCGGCACGTCGCCCTTGCGGGCCCCGGGCTCCTGCTCCGCCTCATGCCTAAGTTTCCCGGGGGGGGGGGCTCAGCCTCCCCCGGCAAAATGGAGCGCCTGAGGGTGGCCAGTCAGCCGGCCATCGCTGCCTCTCCCCCCCCCCCGCCCCAGGGAGGCAGGAGGGCAGGCCGGCAGGGCGCTCCATTTTGCCGGGGGTGGCTGAGCCCCCCCCGGGAAATTTCAGGGGGGGCTCGAGCCCCCCCGTAGTTGACGCCCATGGGTGTGGCCTAATATGTTAATGAGCTGTGCTGTCAGGGGTGTGGCCTAATATGCTAATGAGTTTCTGCTGGGCTTTTTCTATAAAAAGAGCCCTGGTCTTCACAATTATCATTTCTTAAGAATACACTGCCCTGACATGGATGGCGCACAAAAGCCCCGTCTTGTCAGATCTCAGAAGCTAAGCAGGGTTGGCCCTGCTTAATACTTGGGTGGGAGACCATTCAGGAAGTCCAGGATTGCTAGACAGAGGCAGGCAATGGCAAACCACCTCTGAACATCTCTTGCCTTGAAAACCCCACAAGGTCGCCATGAGTCAGCTGCAACTTGAGAGCACTTTACTCACACAAGAAGACACCAGTGAGAGCCACTGTGGTATAGCAGCCAGACTGTCTGTCTGAGCAAAACTGTGGAGATCCAGATTCAAATTCCCACTCAGACACTGGGTGACATTGGACTAATCACTGTCCCTTAGCCTAACCTCTCAGCCTAGCCTTGGGCTGTGAGGTTGCCCACCGCAGGGGAAAACCTCCTGCCCCTACGATTCAGGCTTCTACTGCCAGTCAGTGGAACAGAAGGAGCACAAATGGAGGGCAGGGGGAACTGGCATCACATGATGTCATGATGTCACTTCTGGTTACATATCTGGAAATGAAGTTATGGCATCACAAAATGTAATAGGAATTCACCAAAACTCTATGGTTTTTACCATAGAGATTTGATGAGTTTGTAGTGTTGCTAGTTCCATGATGTCACTTCTGGTTATGCAGCCTGAAGTGATGACAGTTTTCCAGGGGTTGCCAGTGATGTTCCCAGGGGTTGCCAGTGATGAGTTGTCCCCCCCCCCCCCCAGTGTAGCCTGTGACACAGGATTTTTTATGAGGATAACATGACCATTAGCATTTATATTGCACTTTTGATGTTCAAAGCACTTCAAGCGCACAATCTACAGCACTGTATGGTAGATCAGTAGTATTGTCATCTCCATACTGCAAAGAGAAAGCTTGCTTATTAGTTCTGCACAGCCTGCAAGACGGAGCTCTTCCACCAGGCTTTTGACTAGGAGCCGCATTAAACACCGAGGAGTGTCAGTGTGCCCTGGCCTCACCACCTTCCATCTTCAACCTGTGCCCGCTGCACAATAAGTCGAGTAAATTGAGTTGGCGTGAACACCATCATGACTATACTGTCACATTAAGTGGTATCATGAATATAAATTTGTGCTCTCGCACTTTATTGGACCATGTTCCTGCGTTTTAGGAGTATCTTCAATGAATGTTATTTTATGTTTATGTGGTCTATGACTGGTTGTAATTGTATTCAGGGGTCCGTTGGGGCCGGAGCAAGGCGGAGCAAAGCTCTGCCAGCTCAGGACTGGCCAGTAGGGCAGCCACGGGCTGAATCAGATTCTCTAATCTGATTCAGCTCGCCGCTGAATTGCCGCCAAAATTTGGCAGCAACTTTAAAAGCCACAGGAGGGGAGGGGGTTTGAGGGAGAGGCTCCAAACTTGCAGAGTAGCTGCTGGGGCCTCTCCTCGAAATGCCCACCAAGTTTCAAGAAGATTGGATCAGGGGGTCCAATTCTACAGGCCCCCAAACAGGTTGCCCCCATTCCCTCCATTGTTCTCTATGGTAGGAAAAAAGTTAACATTTTTTCCCTCCATAGAGAACAATGGAGGGGATGGGACAATCTGTTTTGGGGCCCATAGAATTGGACCCCGTGGTCCAATCTTCTTGAAACTTAGTGGGTATTTCGAGGAGAGGCCCCAGCAGCTACCCTGCAAGTTTGGAGCCTCTCCCTCAAACCCCCTTTCCTCCAGCCCCTCATATACCCTATAAGTTTTTGCCATTGATTTCAATGGCCCATAGGATATAACGGGGCTGAAACTGACATTCCCTTTCTGATACACTTCTGGTGATGTCAGGGGACATGGCATATGCTAATGAGTTATGCTAATGAGTTATGCTAATGAGATCCTGCACCTCTGTTTCTACGAAAGGACCCCTGATTGTATTTATATGAAATTCTGTGTAAGTCATCCTGAGCCCACCTTGGCAGGGAGGGTGGGGTATAAATCGAAATAAATAAATAAATAAGTTGTTCATAGCAGAGAGGAGATTTGAACCAGTGACTTTCTGGATCACAGATCATTCTCTTAGCAACTACACTACATCAGCTATAGGCACTAACATTACAAATTTCCATTTTAACTCCTAATTTGTGGCTGGAGACATGCAGCACAATCATAAGACCATTGACTTGAACAGACATAAAAGGGTGTAACTCTTCTTAGGACTGCACTGTCACTCTCTAAGGCTAAGTCATTGCATGAAACTTTGAAAAGTTATTATTCGCTGGAATATCCACACTGGAAACTTAGGAAACTTTCCCAAAAGAGGATAGACTTTCCTCTTATCCTTATCTTAAGACTTGGCAACAAATTCCCTCTTTTAATTTGATTTGTCCATTTGATCAACATTTCTTCAGCCGCTCCAAAAAAACCAATTGATCTTTCTGGTATGTTTAGCTGAACTTGGATTTAAAAACTTGTTTGGCTGTAATCCTCCAAACTGCTGTGAAGGCGCAAATCTTATTCATATCAGGAGACCTTGGGTGGAGGGGGGGGACGGAGAATTTAAGGGGAAATCAATTGCCTTGTTGTCACTGCGATAATCCTGCTCCCAGTGACGTCACCTCATAAACACTGAAGAACATCCAATAAATTCTAATCGCTCCTCACAAGCATACCTCTCTCTCTGCCTCTGGGTTTCCGAAGTGAAAGAGAAGCTGACAAAGGAGAGGAAAAGCCACTGCCCTTTCTAGTCCTGGTCATGCCTATTGCCAGCCAGCTGCCCTCCGGCTCAGGTCGGCTACCTAGGCTAATGGATGGCAACCAGAAGGAGAGGGAGGGCGCACAGATGGGGGAAATGACATCACACCAATGTGAAATACCCAGAAGTACCACCATGTCACCAGCATAATATCGACACAATGTTCTAAGACTCCTAGAGCATCGCCGGGGTCATTTCAAGCAGGAATGCGCAGAACACCATTCCGGGATAACAAGCCCAAGAGCGGGCACATATGGAGACGCGTTGGGGGAGAAAGCAAAAGCATACTAACTTGATCTGTATTTCCATGCTTGTTGTAGGATAGCTTCCCTGCAAGAGCAAAGGAAACCTAGAGTATCTTTAGTCAAAGTGTAAAGCTGGCTTGCCAGCTCTGAGTTGGGAAATACCTGGAGATTTTTGGGGTGGAGCCTGAGCGGTGTGTGTTGCCTTCTGACATACTTCCAGTGATGTCAGGGAGTGTGGCATATGCAAATAAGTTATGCTAATGAGTTATGCTAATGAGCTCCTGCACCTCTTTTTCTACAAAATGATCCCTGATTATTTCTCATTTGTATCACACCAGTGACATGGCATGATGTCACTTCCAGGTACTTGCTGTAAGTGATGTCACACCATTGGTGGGGTGCCAGCCCTTGGTGGGCTGTTAGGCAACAGAAAGGGAGGCTGGGAGATCTCCTGCTGAAGCAGGAGACCTGGTTGTGATCTTCCTATTGCTGCCACTGCCTAAGACCCCTAGGAGATACCCTTACTTCCTTCAGCCTCTTTACATGTGAAGCTACATTATCCTGAGTAAGGTCATTCACCCATCAAGATCAGTATTGTCTACACTGATTGGCACTGACTCTCCAGGGCCTCAATGAAAGGGGTTTTTTTCCACATCCAATCCTTTTGAACTGAAAGTGCTGGGGGGGGGGGGGATTGATCCAGGTACCTTCGGTATGCATAGCAGACACTTCACCACCATGCCACTGTGTGGCTTCTTGCCATACAACAGTGCGGCAAGCATTTGCTTGTTCATGACATCTGAATCCTACTGAAGTAGTATGTGCCTTTGGCACATATATCGGATTAATAGTAACAACAATGGGAAAGAGCTGTGAAGCAGGACACAATAGAACATAACAATGTTAATATATGCAGCACATGAATATAATCACTGCACAATAATTCTAAATATAAATCTTCTGATACACAAAGAAATATTCCAAAAAATTCTCTTTCCGAAATCTTTCTTTCCAACAAAGAATCTGGATATTGAAGACTTCGTTTCGATAATCTTCCTCAAGAAAATTACTGTTATAAGTATTTCAGAGGCATACGGTACCAGAAAACTGTGTAGCTTCAGATTGCTAATGTAGAAGGAACTGCCCTTCCAGGGTATTCAAAGAGGTTTGCAGTAACATTATATTTTTATTGATGGGCCACCAGTAACACTTTTTAGAAACCAGCTCTGTATTAATACTGAGCTGGTTTCTGAAAAGTGTTACTGGTGGCCCATTAATAAAAATATAGTTGTTATTGCAAACTTCTTTGAAAAACTATTCATAAGAACCTAAGAACATACGAGAAGCCTATGCTGGATCAGGCCAATAGCCCATCCAGTCCAACACTCTGTCACATGGTGGCCAAAAATACCAGGGGCCATCAGGAGGTCCACCAGTGCAGCCAGGACATACTTTTTTAAAAAACAATTCCCCTCTAAAGATTTGGGGGGGGGGGGTTGCACTCAAAAAGTTTATTAACTTCATTTATAGCCTGCCTTTCTCCTCAATAGAAATCCAATTTGATGAGAGAAAATTCAGCATAGCGCCTAAAGACTATTTCCCAGGAGCAACTAAGGCAGAAATCCTAAGCAAGTCTGCACAGAAATCAGCCCCATTTGATTCAATAGGGATTACTCCCAGGAACGTGGTTTTAGGATTGTGGCCTAAGTGATGCTGGGTCTTATTATACATTCCTTTCGTTACATTTTTATCTCATCCTTTCTCCAAGGAGGTCACAACAGAGTATGTGATTTCCCCTGCCCCATTTTATCCTCACAAAATCTCTGGGGAAAGGTAAGATTGATGAGATGTCACCCAGGGTACTTCCCGGCACCGAGGGTTGCCGGCTGTGGGTTGGGCAAGGACATCAGTGGGGTATAATGCCAAAAAGGAGGGTTACCATATTTTGAAATGTGAAAAAGAGAACATATTTCCTGACTGACTACTTTAAACAAGTGATCACTGTGACAAATGAGAGTCAGTTTGGTGTAGTGGTTAAGAGCGGCAGACTCTAATCTGGAGCACTGGGTTCGAAACCCCACTTCCCCATTTGAAACTAGCTGGGTGACCTTAAGCAAGTCACAGCAATAAGCAGAGCTCACCACTTAAGTAGTGCCAAAGAAGAGCTACAGCTTCAGCAGCCAAACTATCCCCCTGGGGATCTCCAGGCTATTCTATACACAATGCCATACGATAATTTCAATTTACTATGACAAATTGCATTTTAAATACCCATTTAAGCTGTGATAATTGCTACTAACTAGGAATATTCCTGACCTTCCAACCCAAAAAGAGGAAATTTTCATCAGGTTTTTTAAAAGAGCCAAAAGAGGACAGACATCTCTAAAAAGACGACATGTCTGGCACACCTTTCATAGAGTCCACCCTCCAAAGTATCCATTTTCTCCAGGGGAAATGATTTCTGTCATCTGGAAATCAGTTGTAATTCCAGGAGATCTCCAGCCCCCACCTGGAAGTTGGCAACACTATGGCACACTGGAGTATAACTCCAGGAGGTCTCCGCATTCATAGTGTGACACACCAACAATTATACGTTGGCTCACTACCTATATAATAACTGATTAAATTTCTCCAGGCTTTCATGCTTTTGATCCTGTTAACAAAACTCTTACTATAAAACTGCTCTGTGAAACGCTGTTTTAATTAGTTCAATTGCATGTTCTACATTATCATATTATTGTCTTGAACGCCTCTGGCGTCCTGCTCTGAAAAAGCTACACAGTTGACAATACTGTCAGCTCTTCTTAGTGTTCCAGGAATGATCATAATGGTATCACTTACGTTTGACAAGTCAAGTCTCTAAGACAGGAACTTTCTGTGCTCCCTCCTGAAGAAGGTAAAAATTTGCTGCTCAAGAACTGTAGCACGAGAGAGTAAAATCTTCAGGCAGATTGAACCGCAGCTGACCTAAGATAGTAATGACAGCACTCTGGGACTAATTCAAGAGGCCCCAAGAGCCTAGTGTAATGCTTGCTTCCCACAACAGTGCCAATTTTCTTGCAAAAGCTTTTGCAGTGGATGGTGTTAATATAATAGTGGGCTGGGTGCACAGTGAAGTCATCACTTCCCCACAAATGCCAGAAAACCCAATGCACATGGCAAACTATTCAGATTAGAGTTGCCAACCTCCAGATGGCACCTGGAGACCTTCCACTATTACAATTGATCTCCAGACAACGAAGATCAGTTCCCCTGGAGAAAATGGCTGCTTTGGAGGGCCGGACTCTAAAGCACTGTACCATGCCGAGGTCCCTCCCCTCCCTAAACATGGCCCTTCCCGGGCTCTACCCCCAAAATCTCAAGGCATTTCCCAACCAGGTGCTGGTATCCCTAACTCAGATAGTAGTTGAACTGACTCTTCTACTAATGCAGAAAGGTTACATGTCAAGGAAGATAGATTCAGGTGAGTAGCTGTGTTGGTCTGAAGCAGCAGAACAAAGTCTGTATCCAATGGCACCTTTCAGACCAACAAAGTTTTATTCAAGGTATAAGCTTTTGTGTGCATGCACACTTCGTCAGATACAATGAAATGGAAATTACCCGTCCAAACATATAAGTAGAAGGTGAGCAGTAAATTAGCATGCAGCATATTGAAGATTACGTATGAATTCTGTGATGGTATAGCCGGGGTTCCCCAACGTAGTGCCCGTGGGTACCCTGGCATCCGCTGACACTTTTCCTGCCACTCATCCAGTGCTTTTAGAAAGCAGAAGAAGAGAGAGAAGAAGAGATTGGATTTATACTCTGCCTGTCACTACCCGAAAGAGTCTCAGAGTGGCTTACAATATCCTTTCCCTCCCCTTCCCCACAACAGACACCCTTTGAGGTAGATGGGGCTGAGAGAGCTCACTCAAGAACTGCCCTTGACAGAACAGCTCTGAAAGAACTTATGACTGACCCAAGGTCTCACCAGCAGCTGCATGTGGAGGCGTTGGGAATCAAACCTGGTTCTCCCAGATTAGAGTCCACGCTCCTAACCATGACACTAAACTGGCTCTCAGTAGGTAGGTCTAAGTGAGGCTTTTTCTCAGCAAGGCTTCTGATTGTCTGTGCAGATTAAAAGGCATCCTGTTAAACAGACCTTCTGCCTGAAATGTTGAAGGATCACTGTTAGAGCTCTAAATAACCTCACCCCCTGACATTTTGTGGTCGGCTCCACCTCCTGCAGCAGGCATTTGTTGACTGGCTCCCCCTCCTGTGGCAGCCATTTTGTGATTGTGGCCACCGCCCTGTGTCAGAATTCCGAAGGTGCCCACAGGCTCAAAAAAGTCGGGAATGCCTGATACAGTCCATATGAGAGGACTGAATCCAATCATAAACAGCACACTGGAATCAACTCTGTCAGAACAACCTTGATGCCTCTTCTCTGCAGTCTGAATCACCTTCCTCTCTGGCTGTTTGACCTTCTGAATGGAAAGGAAATTCTTTATTGACTAATCTTGCGGCGACTTTGAAGAAACTGCCTTGTCCTTGGTTTTGTATCCTGGCTTTCCCCCAACTGCCAGTTTCCCCCTTCACTCTGCTATTTCACCTTGCAGTCTCTGCAAAATCAGTTGCGCAGTCATCTTCACTGAGATTTGCAGTTTAGAGTTGCACTGGAGAACACGATGCAGGGCCAGAACAATGAAGAGGGGACCCAGAAGAAGAAGAAAGTCCGTGTTCCCCTGTTGTAGGAACAATGGCAAGGAATCCTGTGGTACTGCAAGGGCTGGCAAACTTATAGAGGCGTGTTCTTTCATAAGTTCAAGGCTCCTTTGTCACCAACAGAAAAAATGTGTTAGAACCAGTGTTCCCTCTAAGCTATGGGCATGAGCAGCCACTCATAAACACAGGAAACCCCACTCAGCAGCTGTCTCGAGCCACACAGGGTCTTGCACTGCCCATTGCCCATTTTAAGATTACAGCAGTTACATTCTGCTCAGGACGTGAACTGCTCCACTCAGCTGGGGAAAAGCATTAGAGGGAACATTGGATGGAACATTATTAGGCACATGTGGGTTCAGTGGTGGGGGATACAGTTTTTTGAGGCTACAATGAGGCTTGAAGACAATAGGTGACTGCATTACAAACTGAACTTGGTTCATTCCCTCACCCAGGGTGGGGGTGACCCCCGGGCCTATAATTCTGTGAGGGGTGTGCCAATACAGAGAATTCCCAGGTCTCTTTGTAGAAAGCAATGACAATTAAAGTGTAGTGGTTAAGTGCGCAGACTCTAATCTGGGAAAACCAGGTTTGATTCCTCACTCCTCCACTTGCAGCTACTGGATAACCTTGGGCAAGCCATAGTTCTGTCAGAGATGTTCTTGAAAAACAGCACTTTCTGTCGGAGCTCTCTCAGCCCCACCTACCTCACAGGGGGTCTGTTGTGGGGAGAGTAAGGGAAAGGAGTTTGTAAGCCACTCTGAGACTCCTTCAGGTAGCGAAGGGCAGGGTATAAATCCAATCTCTTCTTCTGTCCCTTCGATTAACTTTGTAGCAGGGACAACTTAAATAATGGGCAGGTCCTGGAGGTTTTGGATCATATTAAGGCTCATTGTGCAAGCACTAATGATGTATACTGACTTACTGTGTTCGAGTGGGTCACCTTCTCCTCCTCCTTGGGATACAGAGTTTGGATTAAGATCTGTTCGATGTGGATTGGGTGCCTGCGAACCGGTTTTCTTTTTGTGCTCTATTGAGAAATTTGGATTTTCATTTTAGCTTTTATATTACTTTTTTGGTAGTTTTTGCAATTTTTTTCTGGGTGTGGGTATGCCCATGCCTGGAAGTCATGGAGACATCTGGCGACTCCTACTGGGGCACGGAGGACATTCAGAGAAGTGACTCGATAATCTGCCTCTAGCCTCCTGGGCCTAATATTCTCTGGAGGTCTCCCTTCCAAATATTTTCCAGGGTCAGCTCTGCTTAGCTTCCCAGATCTGAGCTATCCAGGTCAGGGCACTTTTATGTTACTTTATGCTGCCCCCAAGAGCTTGATGGTAACAGGGCGGCATATAAATTATTAGAATTTTTAAAATAAATAATGTTCTGCATGTACTCTGCTCTCCTTTTCTCTCCCGAACTGTGACAAAATGTATTGTTAAAATCGTATAGAATCACCCTCCCATTTTATAATTTTATTTCATTGTTATGAGAGAAGCGGTGATCTAGAAGAAGAAGAAGAATAGATTGAATTTATACCCCGCCCTTCACTCACTTGGAGTCTTAGAGCGGCTTGCAAACTCCTTTCCCTTCCCTCCCCACAACAGGCACCCTGTGAGGTAGGTGGGGCTGAGAGAGCTCTGAGACAACTGTCTTTGAGAGAACAGCTGCAACAGAGCTATGGCTTGCCCAAGGTCATCCAGCAGGTGCAAGTGGAGGAGTGGGGATTAAAGTCCGCACACTTAACCACTACACCAAATTAAAGTCCGTACACTTAACCACTACACCAAATCTAGAATGTACAGTAAAATAGCAAGACTGGGATCATTTGCTAAGCAATCGTTTTATGACTTGATGGGACATAAAAGCACCAAGCATAAACGCTATTCTTACAAGGTCAATTGTTCCGGGCCAGACAGGCATCTCTAGAAGGCTGGTCAACAATGACCTTCAAAAACATTTTCAGTTTGTTTATAATATAAGCAAAGTACTTTCTGCAATCAGGAAGATATCCAGAAAATGAATTATGAACTGGCTAATTGCAAGTTCACTTCAGAATTGCATTTGCTGTATTAATTATAAAATAAATTTTAAAAAAAAGAATTGTCACTACAGAAGTTCCACAGTCATTACTCAGTTTCTAATAATGTGGGTAAGGAAATTGAGTCACAGATATACACAATCTTATCCATATGATCCTACCACATAAGTAAGAACTTCTTGTGCAAACCACAGCAGCTGTCTAATAAACCACAGCAACAGCCCAAAGGAAGGAAGGAGTGGACGGATTATTCCTCAGTGAGTCATTTGCTTGTTTATACACACACAAGCCTAATTGCTATTAGCAGTAGCATTAAGAAATGAGGCTGAAGAGGCCTTATTCCATAACTATGCTTATTGCCTCAAAACACAGCCAACATGAGCATAAGAACCTAAGAAATGCCCTGCTGGATCGGATCAGGGGTCCATCTAGTCCAGCATCCTGTCTCACAAAGTGGCCATCCAGTTTAAAGTCCAAAAACAGGGCATAGACCCCCCCCCCAGTTCAAGTGGGGGATCCCCAATTTTCAGAGCTTCTGCCCACCGTCAGCCAGCTGGCTGGCAGGGGAAGCCCTGCCCCTGAACAGTGACATTGCACGGCGACGTCCCCAGCTTGATGATGTCACACTGAAGGGACATCATTGTGTTGACGACACTCTGTTTTTTGGACAAAACTCTATGGTTTGAGCCCAATTTTAACCGTAGAGTTTGCCCAAAAAGCAGAGCTTTAACTTGCAACATCACCAGTGTGATAATGTCACTTCCACATGATGCATCACATTGGGGATGTCACCGCCTACTCCTGGGCTGCCCCCAAATCCCCCTGCCAGTGTGACAATTGCACCTGACAACCCTAGGCTGAGACCTTCCCCTGATGTTGCCTCCTGGCTCTGGGATTCAGAGGTTTAGTGCCTCTGAATGTGGAGATTTCCCTCAGTCACCATGTCTAGTAGCCACTGATCGACTTATGCTCCATGAACCTATCTAATCCCCTTTTAAAGCTGTTTATTCCTGTGGCCATCACTACATCCTCTGGCAGTGAATTCTACATTTTAATCACTCTGTGAAACCTGATTAAATGGTGCGTCTGAACGCATCCTCTGTGTAAAGAAGTAACATGAACTCTGAATTCCACCCCCTTCACCCAATCCCCAAAATGGCTTAGGACTGAAGAGGTCCAAACAACTCAGATAATACACTACAATAAAACAACTTCCATAAGATACAGGAGCACTGCTCACACCTTCACAAGGGAATGGAATTACGTCTCCTGTGCTGCCTCCAGTCTCCACGTGTTCAGCCAAAGTCTGAATAGAGCCGTACGTACATAGACTCTGTATGCATTACGATCCAGCACTCAGCTCCATTCTCATTTTCAGTCAGTGGATAGATAGTCTTGCCATTTTCCTTCTGGAGGCAAATGATCCCCTGCCCTGACTCCTGTTTCCTGCTGCTGCTCCTGCAGCTGGTGGGAGAAAAACAATGGGGGGGGACTACCATTGGGCAACATCACTTCTGGGGAAAACCTGGAAGTGATGTCAGTCTGCCAGACTGTCCAGAAACTCTATGGTAAGACCATACAGTAGTGGGCCCGTTTCTCTTCTGGTCTCCATGTTAAGCCTACCAACTTCTGAAGATATGAACAGAGCAAATAAGAATCAACAATTGCATTGGGGTGGTTTCCTCTGATATCCTGAGGGCTTGGGCAGGTAGCAGCTTTCTTCATGAAGGGATTCAGACCAAAGCATTAAGTCAGAAGAAGAAAGTGATATCTGAAGGGGAAAAAAGGTTTTAAGTAATACAGGCTGTCCTGTGGTGGAAGACAGCTAGCAGAGGCCGTTCAACCATTCATACCTGTGCCAACATTCTTAGTTTGGTGGGGATGGCCTGGGCATTGAGGATGCACTCAACACATGTGCAAAACTGGACACAGGCACACGTATGCACAATTCTCCTAAAATCTGTGAACCTTCTGCCTTGGAAGAATGTAGTACATAAAAACACAAAACCAATTCTTTAGAAACATGATAACAGCAGGCCATTGCCGTTTGTTAACAACAGTTCCCAAAGCAGAAAAGCTGGGGAGAACAGCTTTATTTATTTATTTAGTCTGGCATCAGTGTAGATAAGAAAAATACCTAAGCAGGCTGTTCGGTAATCAGAGGGAAAGCTCTGGTCAGAGCATCCACATGACATTTTTAGAAGGAATGGGGCTCCCTAGCTGATTTTTCACACTGCAATCTTACTCTAGCAACTAAGGAAAGAAAAGCTAGAACGTCCGTGCCATTATGAATTTGTAGGACAGCATTGCGCCTAAGAAGGAACACCGGTGCGGCTGCCTCCTCCTGGCTGGTTACGACAACCTGCTCCTCTGCTTTCACTTAGGTTCTATTTACATGTATTTGTTTACAAAACTTTTAGCTCTGCCTTTCTCTGACAGAGGACTCAAGGCAAGCAACAATGGATTCTCAAAAACATCCATTGAAATAGGAAAATACCCGGAATACTGGGGGGGGGGGGGGGCAACAGAAAAAGTTAAGATCTTTCGGTCTGCACTCCCCCTAAAGGAGCAGGTTTCTGGGGGTGCTCCTGTTGGAAGTGGTAATCTGGGGGTGCTCCTGTTGGAAGTGGTTGGTCAGGGGTGCCAACTGCTTTAATGTTTCAAATGTTACCTGGATTTAGGTGGAAAGGCAGCACAGAATTTTTTTAAATAAATAAGGAATCAATTGTCAGAAAGCTCGATCCATTTGCAAAGCACCTTCTTAAAAAGCTCTGTCTTCCATAATTTCCCAAATGACATGACAAACCTATTACTGTTACACTAATTTAAATGTCAAGGCTTTCCCCAAGGAAGGCTAGAAACTGGTGTTTTGTTGAGAGAATTCTCTGTTAGATCTCTAACCCTAGCCTCTCTGTCAGAACTACAATTCCCAGGGTTTCAGGTGGTGGGGAGAATCACTACTAAGCCAGTTCAGAGTCTGTAGCAGGTGGGCTTGCCCTTCAGAAGCCCGTCTCAATCCAAATCTCTGCCCAGTGGGCAGCCCTTGTGCTTCACAGCTCCTTTGCGCAAGAGCCAGGAGAGAAGCTTTCAGTGCACAAGCTGGAGTGAAATAGGGAGGGGGAAAGCTCATGAAATTGCACTAGCAAACTTTAGCAGGTGAGGTCTCAGGTTGAAGCAGGCCATCTGGTAGAAGAAGAAGAGTCATTTGCCCTGATATAACAATGAAAGGACTAGGCCAAGGAACAAAGATCACAATGTTTCCGGCTGGCAGAGGAGGCTGAAATCCTGGCACACCAACAATACCAACCATTCTTCACACACTCAGTATGATCCCATTCTAACGAAGATGATTTCTTACTCTGCCCTTACCTGAGAACTTAGTTAACATTCGGATTGCTTTCATCTGTTCTATGGTCTGCGTGACTCCTCTGGTGTCCCAGTAATGGTAGATACCTCACGGCTGACAATTTTAAAAAGGTTCTTTTAGCTGGAACAATGGGGACAACTGTCCCGGGAACAATCAGCAAGAAGACCATCAAAGATCATGTACTGTTAATTATATATTGGTGGAGAGTCACTGTGGCTCAGCGGACAGGCATCTGCTTTACAGGCAGAAGGTCCCTAGTTCAATCCCTGGTGTGACCAGCTAAAAGCTTCAGGTAGTCGGTGATGTGAAAGATCTCTGTCTGAGAGCCTGGAATGCCCATCACAGACCAAATTATGGAATTCATCACTACATGGTGGTATAATGGCCATTTACCTAGTTCATTTGTGAGGGGAAGGATGGAACCAAATATCAGAGACCAATGACTGTTAGTCATAATAGCTAAGGATGGCAAACCAAGGATTAGACCTGCCACGGGTTTGTTTTTAACTGCAAAGCAGCATGAGACTGCTAGTTTGATCAGAAGAAGCGGAGATTGGATTCCCACCCTTCACTTGGAGTTTCAGAGCAGTTTACAATCTCCTTTCCCTTCCTCTCCCCACAACAGACTCCCTATGAGGTAGGTGGGGCTGAGAACTGCTCTTTCAAGAACAGCTCTGACAGAACTATGGCTTGCCCAAGTTCACCCAGCTGGCTGCACATGGAGGAGTGGGGAATTGAACCCTGTTCTCCAGATTAGAGTCTGCTGCTCTTAACAAATACACCAAACTGGCTCTCAGAGAAGCAAGACAGACTGGGCCTTTTCTCACTAGCTTTCCCCCGCGGTTTACACCGAAGCTAGCACCGGAGCTTCTGGTCAGTTTCCCACCATTTGCTCCCTGCTCACAATTTCCTCCAGAGTATCACTGCACTGCTCTGGAGCTTCCCTGGAGCAAGAAAATCCTGTTCCAGAGCAGTGCAGTGATACTCTGGAGGAAATTGTGAGCACAGAGCAAATGGTGGGAAACTGACCAGAAGCTCCGGTGCTAGCTTCCATGTAAACCGCGGGGGAAAGCTAGTGAGAAAAGGCCCAGAGAGATCATTAATTTGCTCCCTTCCCCACAAAATCACACACACACACAGAGCTTTTATTTACTCCACAGGAGAAAAGAAGACCAAGATAGATGCTAAACTTGTATACACACACACACACACACCAGAGCTAACAGTATCTTTGAGGACAATTTAAATGAGGAAAATGACACAAGGGAAAAGGTTAAATACGTCTACCTCTAGTACTGCTTCCATAAGCAAAGCAGGCCCAGGCAGCTGCTTTAAAATACAAAAGCTAAACAAACCACAGGACAGCCTTCATATCTAGTTTGGCCTTGTGTGGAACTGCTGTGTTCAGATGCAGAATATCTGATTGTCAGATGCTGGGGACAAATGAAAACACTGAACATTCCCATGAGCCCGGTCACACAAGTGAGATAATCCGGGGGGGGGGGGGGAGGAAGCAAAGCTTTTTGCACCGGAGCAAAATGAAGTGCATTATCACAGTCAGATGATCTCCCAAGGCTTCGTGCTCAGGCCATCAGCTGCCAATCACACGGTGATGGTGAAGCGTCACAAAGTTCAGCAGTACTGCATTGGTGCACATGCGCAGGTCCGTGTTCGTGCACATACACAGGTATCTTTTAACTCTGCTTCTTCGGCGGGGCAATACGGGTTGCTGACGGGTGCAGGAAGCTTGCCAGATGTTTCCGTGTGATCGCGGCCTTAAAATCTGGCCGGCATTCATGCTAATGCTGCATGTGATCAGGCTCCCATGTTAAGCCACAAGCATTTCCTGCCTAGCCATATGGAGGTAAATTTCTGGTCTGGATGGATCTTTGGCCTGATCTCACAAGAAACATTTCATGGTTTTATTAATAAAATACAAAATTGAAATAAAAAATACATGGTAAAGAAAATTAAGTATTTCATGAATACTTAGGTGGGGCTGAGAGAGCTCTGAGAGAACTGTCCTTAAGAGAACAGCTGGTAAAGAGCTATGGCTTGCCCAAGGTCATCCAGCAGGTGCAAGTGGAAGAGTGGGGAATCAAACCCGGTTCTCCCAGATTAGAGTCCACGCACTTAACCACTACACCAAACTGGGAGGGCAGGAAGCTCAATGTAGATATGATGCCACAGAGTTCACCTTTCAAAGCTGCCATTTTTTACTGGGGAACTGATCTCCATAGACTGGAGATAAATTGTAATCCTGGGAAGAGCCGAGGCCATATCTGGAGATTGACAAGTAGTATTACTAGCCATTGGTTAGCAACCATTGACAGAGGGAGGAGGCGGGGAAGGGGGAATGACACCATGCCAATGACATGACATCACTTCTGGTAAATACCTGGAAGTGACATCATGTTGCTGACATGAAGTCAATGCAGTGCTTTAGAATTTGGACAAAACTCTATGGTAAAACAATCTTAGACAGTCAGTGTTATACCACCAATGTGATGTCGCTTTCAAGTATTCACCAGAATGATGTCACACCATCTGTACAATGCCAGTGTTGAAAACATTTTTGGCCTGCTGGCCCACCAAGGGCTGGCGAGCAACAGAAAGGGAGGCTCAAAGGTCTGAAGTGTGAGTGTGCGTACTCAGACAAGATGTTTCACCCTGGTTGCCTGCTACAACGGCCTCTCTTTTCTCTGGAGAAACCAGGCTCATGCTTCTCTCAGCTGAGCCCTGAGCCTTCACCTCTCAGGGGATTCTTTATATTCAGCACTTGAGAAGAGGTGGTTTTCATTCATCATCACTTCTAGCCTGGCCTGTTCATGTCCTGCCAAGTTAGGAGGAGTGTGGAGCCGATGCCCAGCTTTTGGGATGCCTTCCTACCTTACACGTCCTACCTTACACTGCACATATTTAAAAGGCAGAAAAGCTCTTTCATTTGGATACTGAGTACATAAGAACATAAGAAAAGCCAACGTTGGATCAGGCCAATGGCCGATGCAGTCCATCATTCTGTCACACAGTGGCCAAAAACACCAGGTGCCCTCAGAAGGTCCAGCAGTGGGGGCAGGAAGCCCTCCCACTGTTGCCCCCCCCCCAAACACCAAGATTACAGAGCATCACTTGCCCCAGACTGAGAGTTCCTATCTATACTTTGTGGCTAATAGCCACTGATGGACCTCTGCTCCATATGTTTATCTAATTCCCTCTTGAAGCCGTCCATGCTTGTAGCCGCCACCACCTCCTGTGGCAGTGAATTTTGTGTGTTAATCACTCTTTGGGTGAAGAAGTACTTCCTTTTATCTGTTCTAACCTGACTGCTCAGCAATTTCACCGAGTGCCCACAAGTTCTTGAATTGTGAGAAAGGGAGAAAAGGACTTCTTTCTCTACCTGCTCTATCCCATGCATAATCTTATAAACCTTGATCATTTCACCCCTCAGCCGTCGTTTCTCCAAGCTAAAGAGCCCCAAGCGCTTCAACCTTTCTTCATTGGAAAAGTATTTCAACCCTTTTATCATTTTAGTTGCCCTTTTCTGCACTTTTTCCAATGCTATAATATCTTTTCTGAGGTGTGGCGACCAGAACTGTATACAGTACTCCAAATGAGGTCGCACCATCAATTTATACAGGGGCATTATGATACTGGCTGATTTGTTTCCTATTCCCTTCCTAATAACTCCCAGCATAGCATTGGCCTTTTTCATTGCAGTCACACACTGTCTCAACATTTTCATTGAATTATCTACTACGACTCCAAAATCTCTCTCTTGGTCAGTCTCCGCCAGTTCGAACCCCATCAACATGTATTTATAGTTAGGATTTTTGGCTCCAATGTGCATCACTTTGCACTTGGCCACATTAAACCCCATTTGCCACGTTGATGCCCACTTGCCCATCCTCGACAGATCCCTTTGGAGTGCCTCACAATCCTCCCTGGTTCTCACCACCCTGAACAACTTTGTGTCATCTGCAAATTTAGCCACTCCACTGCTTACTCCCAACTCCAAATCATTAATAAACAAGTTAAAAAGCATCGGACTGAGTAGGGTTCCCAGGTCCTATCATCGTAACAAAGGGATGGGGGAGGGCATTCTGGGAGTGGGTGGGGATGTCATATAAGGAGGATACATCATCCAGAAGTGAAGTAGTCATGCTGCTGATGTTGGGGGCGACATTCTGGTTTTGGGGCAAAACTCTATGGTAAAATTGCCTTCAAACCATAGAGTTTTGCCCAAAAATCAGAGTGGCACTCCTCCAATGTCACTGATGCACCTACAGCACTTCTGGGGGACGTCAGCACATCGTACACAATGCCACTGTTTGAGGGTCCCCTGGAATTACAGCTCATCTCCAGATTACAGAGATCAGTTCCCCTGGAGAAAATGGATTACTTTAAAGGGTGGAGACTATGGCCTTGTACCCACTGAGGTCCCTGTCCTCCCCCAGGCTGCATCTCCAAACCTTGATTTGGCAACCCCACCCCCATCCCCTGCCGATGCCTTAGGGGACCTGGCAACCCTGCTGCTTGTGGATCTTTAGATTCATGCACACCCAGCCCCCTAGACGGAAACGGTTTATACAGTGCGGTTCCCAAGAGCAAACTTCTGTCTTGCAGGGAGGAAAGAACGGAATGGAAAGGAAGGATTAGACGAAATTGCCTCTCCTTACCACCTTCCTTCTCCATACGCTTAAAAAAATAAAGGAATATTTATACAGGAAGTGCTTTGCTTCCCTAAGGGAGGGCTACTTCCATCCCTCACCAGTGAGGTATTAGAGGTCATGTCAAGTGAGGTCAGGCAAGTGCTGCTAACCTCCAGTGTTCTGTTGATTTATTCTGTCAGCTGTTAGATGACAGGCAGCTCAAGGCTCTTGACTGCATAAACATTACGGCACCACAGACCAATGGGGGAGTGTTGGTTTAAATTAGGGTAGAGCACACTAGGCTGAAAGACACTGTGTGTCCCACTGGGTGATTATGGATATCGTGGGTAATGAGGGATGAGGAGTGTTAGCAGAGTTAGGTTACTGCGGCCGTCTCCTCCTTTGAGGAACTCTGTTATACAACATCCTCTTATTTCCTTATATTGGGAGAAACTCAAGGAAGATAAAGGAACAACATGAGGTATATGGAGAAGTTATAGTAGATTAAAATGAAGAATGATAAATTTCCTGATTCCATCAAGTGATTTCCTCTAAAGGAGTTCTTTCCCAGGATTGGTTCCAAACGCAGCATTGAAGGCTGCTACCAAGAATCCCTTCCACCCGACAAAGAATCCTTCTGGAAAAATAGGACTGCTTCACACATACACTTACATCATTTGATTTCTCTGCACTTGATCATTGTACACTTCCAGTCAGACCACAAGTGCAGAGTTGACACTGTTACAGCTTCTCACAGAGTTGCCAGCTCCAGCTTGGGAAAATCCTGGAGACTGGGAGATGGAACCTGGGATGGGTGATTTGGGCACTCAGCAGGGATATGATATCACAGAGTCCACTCTCCAAAACTGCCATTTTCTCCAGTGGAACTGATCTCCGTAATCTGGTGATCAGTTGTAATTATGGGAGGCAGGGCTTTTTTTGTAGGAAAAGCCCAGCAGGGACTCATTAGCATAATAGGTCACACCCAACAGCAGAAACGCATTAGCATATTAGGCCACACCCCTGGGAGTGCAGCTCCCTCCCAGGATCAGCCTCCTCAGGTGCCCTCCGGCTTGTGGGGCTCCTGGGAAACCCAAGGAGGGGAGGCAATTTAAACTGCCTTCCTTCCCTGGATCAGCTTGGCTTGCCCAGGTGCCCCATGGCTTGCGAGATGCCTGGAGAACCCAAGTGGGGGAGGCTGTAAGCATGGCCAATTCAGAAGCCAGCCAGAACTCTGTTCCTGTGCATTCCTGCCCAAAAATAGCCCTAATGGAAGGTATCCAGGTCCCACTTGGAGGCTGGTAGCCCCACATTTGAAGACTATTTTTATTTTGTTCCTGATTATAGTTTCACCGGGGGGGGGGGGGGTCTTAGAATTCTTAAGGAAAATTTCCAGGCATAAAAATGATTTTTCTTAGCGTTGGCATAGTTGAGGGTTTTTAAAAAGGCCATGCAGGCTTTGCACAGGAAGCCAGAACTCTACATCACATTAATTAAACACAAACATAGCACCTGTCTGTTTTGTTGTGCAAGTTTTACTGCCTATGCATGTGGAGGCTCCTTCATAGCTAGTAGCTATCCATGGGCCTAGCCTAAGAATCTGTTTAATCCTTTTGTAAAGCTATGTTTGTGGCCATCTCCACTGTCAATGAATTCCACAGTCTAGCTGCTTGTTCACGACAGAAATTGCCTTATTTATTTATTTATTTATTTTGATTGATTGATTGATTGATAGCCTGCCCTTCCCTGCATAGAGGGGATCAGGAAGGGTAACATCAACGATATAACTATTAAAACAATAAACATAAATTAATAATTAAATATAAAGTTAAAAGCCATATGGTACAATTAAAAAATAACTATCAGTCTTAGGTGTCATACCAGGAGAAATATATCCACGGTTAACATTTTTGGCAGCAACTAAACGCTTAAAGTAACATGCATTACTGGCCTGAGATAAGTATGTTTTGGGAACTATGGCACCCAACTGAGGAAGAGCAAAGACTGTAAACAGAAAATGGGGTGCTAAGCCGAGATCCGCCATTTTTATTAAGGTTTCCTGTAAAGCTTCCACAATACATAACGTTGCCGTTGAAATGTCCACTTCTGCTCCTGAGCGCACTGGAGAGTCAAAACAATCTCATTGGGAGACAGCCGCAAAATTCCCACCTTTGTTTTAATGGAACTTTATACTCAGACCTCTAATTACAGCCATGGCGATATCAACAATGTTAACAGTGTTGCTGCCCATTGAAGTGCCATGTACTGTAGATCCAAATAAGTGCACTTACTCAATGCAACTAGATACAGCCGGCTTGTCCTGACATCTCGTTCATTTGAATGGGGGCTTTGTATGAAATCGCTACCTGAATGCACAGAGGATTCCGACGGGCAGCAAAGACAGACAGACTATAGTCTGGGACAGCTGGATCTAGTTTTATCTCTGGGGAGAAGTTGAGTTGCTGTACCCAAGGTCATCCAGTAAGGCAGACCAACAACAGGAGACTAAACATTAAAGAGTCCTCCTCTCACCCTGCCAGGTCACTGAAAGATACTGTTGTGCATCATTTGATCCCATCAGATTCCAGCCCTTAATTGAGGAACTTTTGCTTCTCTGCCCAAATCTGTTTGTGATCTCAAGCCGAATATTAATCAGCTCCACCGCTTTCCATTTTGCCTCAGCGAAAACGGGGGTATTTTTCTCTAGCAATGTTCCTACAAGAAATCAGCCATCTTTGTTTGTACTGATCTTTTTTCATGCCTCTTTTATAAATACACATTTCCTGTGGGGCAAAGGGAAGCAATTTCTGTGAACTGAAACAAACTCTTGGGAGCCTTATACTTAAAAGGCCTGGCAGGTTTTATTGCATGTTACTGCTGTCAATTTACTTGCCAGAATGTTATGTGTGTGTGTGTTTAAAGTGCCAACAAGTCACAGCCGACTTATGGCGATCCCATAGGATTTTCCAGGCAAGTGATTAGGCAGAGGTGGTTTGCCGTTGCCTACGGGATTTTTGTATCAACTTACAAAATGCATTTCCAAAGCAGTGTACAATCAAAAACTATGGAATCCCGAGAACAAGCGTCCACAGGAATATAGAAGCTTATGATTAAAACACAAATGATGTGACGACAGAGGTACAACTGTTCGCTTTCAAAGAAAGCAACTAAATCTGGTTCTTATTTCAGCACAGTCCACAAATTCAATACATTATACTTTTTATCCTATCTTCCCCTCCTCCCAGATGTTATGTTATATTTGGAGATATTCGACCACATATCCCGAGATCATGCAGTGTTCACAATCCTTCCAATACACACAGTCACCATTTCTTCTTAAATGGGTATGAAACATATTTTGGTGGCATGAAGTAAAATTTCCAGCAATTTGAAACCATGGGGGGAGGGGGAGGATTTTTAAAAAAAGAAAAAGAAAAAAATGGAAATGGAGGGGGTTGAAATATATGCAATACTTAGTTTCCTATCAAACCTGAACTTGTTTTACTGATTTAACAACGTAAAATGTATCATTTTAACTTAAATCCAGGTGGGCAGCCACATTGGTATGAAGCAGTAGAACACAGTTCGAATTCAGTGGCACCTTTAAGACCAACAAAGCTTTACTCAATGTATGAGCTTTCGTGTGCATGCACACTTTTTCAGATACACAGAAATGGAAGGTAATTAGCATATATAATTGTACTATTTGGCATATCTACGGAATTTAAAAGTATAAATGTTCATTTTCTTTTAAAAATTGCAAATATTGCCGAGTACTTTAGAGACAGTTGCAAACTGCTGCATCCTAAACTATCTGAGTAAATGTATCCAAATCTTCTTTTAGTTTAAGAGGAAGGGAAAATAAAAATTGAAGGATAGAAAATAAATCCTGCAGTAAATTTGTAAGAGTATATTATTTGGATAGAAACACTCCCAGACCATCACAGTATATAGGACTACCAGCATATCTGGATATGGGCCCTGAGCCCATCTTTGGTGAGGGCGGTATACAAATCAAATCAAATAAATAAATATAATAAAGTTAAACTTTAACATTGAAAATACCAAATATATTTTCATTACACTCATTATAACATTAATTGTTGCTAAAATTATTCACATTTAAGTAATCAACATTACTGATGATATGTTGTATATGTCTACAGTATTCATCATCATCGTCATTACTTTATTACAGTTCGTAACTGGCACATGTCTACAGTATTACATAGGAATTATCATTCCCTAAATCTTGGAAGCTAAACAGGATTTGGATGGGAGACCACCAAAGAATACCAGAGTCGTGACATAGAGGCAGGCAATGGCAAATCATCTCTGAAGACTTCTTGCTTTGAAAATCCTAAGGGGTTGCCATAAGTCAGCTGTGGTTTGATGGCACTTTTCATGTTGTGCATAAAAATTTTGTCACTACAAGTTTTGAGTTAAAGCTTGTCTTAAGAAGCATTTTGTGCATTCCAATAGATAAAAGAGTTCACTATAGGAACAGTTTTCTAGCATTCCCTCAAATTTTCAGTGGGGAAAAATGGGGGGGGGGGGGAGCCCACTAAAACAGACAGGAAAAAACAGTCAGGAACCGGTGCTCTTTCTTCACTGAGGACGTGTAAAGGTTTCTTTTGATCATGCTTCCACACCTCCTGCTCAGTTCAAACTTTCCTTGAGTTTTTGCGACAGAGCAAACATTTTCTGCACACTAAAATGTTTATTCAATTGTGCTTCATACTCCAGCCACATGGCAAGAATCTTGGGTTGCCAGCCTCCAGGTGGGACCTGGGGATCTCCCGCTTTTACAACTGATCCCCAGCTGACAGAGATCAGCTCCCCTGGAGAAAATGGCTGCTTTGAAGGGTGGACTCTATGGCATTGTACCATGCTGTTGTCCCTCCCCTCCCCAAACCCTGCCCTCTCCTGGCTCCACCCCCAAAGTCTCCAGGTATTTTCCAACCCAGATTTGGCAACCCTAGAAGAATCAGGCATTTTCCCAAACAGAAAACACATATGAAGACTACCAGAGAACACGGCTATTTGGGAACTGTGGATTTTGTGAGGTGGTCACCGCTGGTGTATATTATGTGGGAAGATACTGCAACTGCCAATGCATTGCTGTGCTTAGACAAACCAAATACTTGGATCTTATACTGCATTTTAACAAAAATCCAGCTTGTGATTCCTGGGCATCTAGACTAGGCACAGAGTTACCAATATACTTAAGGTCATAGGCAAATTGTCCTGCCTTAGCAGTATTCTTTTATAGAATATTATATGACAGCCAATGACCTTAACATTGGCAGTGACAGCTCTGCTTTTACTGAGCTCAATCATGCTTGATCAAGAATGGATGGTTTGCTTAACAGTCAACATGGCTGTATGGCCAACCATTCTATTGCACAACTGGTTTCTGAACTTTGTCACAGCGAACTTCCACTTGTCAAAACAATAGCTGTTCTACACTTCCAAGTACTTGATGGACAACTCAGGCTGCAGACAGATTGCCATTCTCCGCAGCGCGGCACAGCAGAATGGGGCGGGGGGAATTTCCCCCGCGGCGTGGCGTTCGCACGCCGCCGGGAGGAAGCCGCCCGCAGCATTCAGACTGCGGGCGGCTTCCTGGAGCGGTGGGTGGATGCTGCGCGGCCGCCCCTGCCCATGCTCATTCACACCCGCTCCAACGGATGGAACGCGCACGCGGGACGCGCCGCAGCAGCCGAGCACCACTTTGAAGTGGTGCTCGGCTGGTGCGGAAGGAGCGCGGCGCTGGACGCGATGCGTCCGGGCCGCCTCCTGGGGGCAGATGCGGCCGTCTGAACGGCCGCTCTGCCTCCGCTTCTGAAGCGGAGGCGGAGTGGCTGAGACGGCCAATCTGTCCTCAGCCTCAGTTTCTCATGTTCACTTGGCTTTAGGGCAAGCACAGGAAAAGGAAAGCAAAGAAGCAGAGTTATAATCATGGATGTGCATTAACAAGCCAAAACGAAACTTTGAAAAAGTATACAGGTGGGAAGCCCTGTTGGTCTGAAGCAGCAGAACAAAGTTTGAGTCCAGTGGCACCTTTAAGACCAATAAAGTTTTATTCAAGGTGTAAGCTTTCGTGTGCAAGCACACTTCTTCATATACAGTGAAACAAAATTTCCTCAACCATTACATATGGGGGGGGCGTTGGTTGCCAGGAAGGGCCAATTAGAGTCGAGACAGAAATGCAATGGAAATTACCAGTCCATACATATAGTCAGAGGGTGAGCAGTAAATTATCATACAGCATAATGAAGATGTCTTCTTCATTATGCTGTATGATAATTTACCACTCACCTTCTATGTATATGTATGGACTGGTAATTTCCATTTTGTTTCTGTCTCTGTGGCTCTATAAGTGTTTGTGTGTGAGGGGGAGCAGGCAGAAAGGACTCAAGTGATATTCATGAAAGAATTTATTTATCTAGTTTTCTGTTTATTTATTTATTTATTTATTTGGACAATGTATGGGTCCAGAGACCTAATGGAGGCAGTTCACAAGTTAAATGGTACAATAAAGTTGTAAAACCACAACATAAATACAAGCCCTAAAAACAGCATTAAAAACAAGGCATAAAAACACACAGCATAAAAAGCAATAAACACACAGCGTAAAAGGCAAGCAATCAAAACCACAGCATAAAAATAAAGCAAATTTCAGCAGCTTAAAATGGCAGCCATAAAACAATCAATAGGAGAAAAGCAAAGAGGAGCAGGCCAGAAAAACAGCTTAACAAAAGTAGAGCAAAAGAATTACACACATCAAGATATACGAGAGACCTGTGGCCATCTTTTTCACCCAGATCACATTTACTTCCTGTCAGCAGCAGTACACTTCCACTGGGGCCAGTGCTGATGGTCTGACAAATAATCAAATTACCATAAAACCAACAGGACTGGTTCTTGCACACATCATCACTACAAGGTGGGCCCCAACTACATCGAAGGAGTGTTCAGCAGCTGATCACAGTGTCTAGCTAACGTATGAACTGGCCCAAAGAATCAGAATAACGCTGATATACTGGGATTGAAAATATGATGTAACAGGGCATCAAACTACTTGACTGAACATCCAACTCAGATGCTTTGGTGAGTTCCAGATCTGAATAGCAAAACAGAGGCGGGCAGCTGAAACATTATGAGGACACGCTAAAGGCCACCCTGAAGCCCGACAGAATTAACACCTCGCAGGGCATAGTTACCGATGGACTAAAGGGCGTCGTGCTTCTCAGGCTATGAGGCGCCTGGCACAGAAGTCACCTTATGCCCTCATCTCTTGCAGTTACAGTCGGGTTACAATTGGCGCCTGCAGCCACACATGTGCACCCAGAATTGGGATTTTCTCTCATCCCCATGCCCATAAAAGCAACTAGAAGTCATCCATCACGTTGATGAGAGACGCCATCGTCATCTCTGTTGAGTGAGAAGTTATTCCAAGGATGGCGGGTCACAGAACAGAAAGCTACAGTACATGTATTGGCTAAGAACTCAGTGCTGGTGCATACGCGAGCCAAGTTACAATGTCTTCATTTGAACGCTAATAATCCAGCGAGACATAGCTATGATGAGCTAAATCCTTTGCTGTACTTGCTCTGCTTTACACTGTGACACTTCCGTCAGATCCCTGCCTTTCCCCACCAAAAACTACAGGAGTATGGAGGGAGAATGAACAAAAAAAAACAAGGAGAAATTAGATTATATCATCTAACATACATTGGACAGCCTGGGAAATTGTTGATCCGTAAAAGGAAAGGGGGGTGAGCCAACCAATCTGAAAAAGGATTTGTTCATTTTTATTTTTATTTTATTATTCAACTTATACCCCACCCTCCCCACAAAGCAGACTCAGGGCGGCATTTCTTTGATACACTACCAGTAATTTGATCTGTCTAACAAAGTTTGAGTCCAGTGGCACCTTTAAGACCAGCAAAGTTTTATTCAGGGTATGAGCCTTCACGGGCAAGCACACTTCCTGAGATACAGACTGAAACCGAATTTCTTCAAGCCCTACGTACAGAAAGATGGGGAGGGGGGGCAGTCAGGGCCAAGATGCATACATAAAGCTGAGATTGTATCAAGGCGGCTGGTAAGATCAATGAATGGCAGTAAATTAGCACACAAATGTGAGATCTCACCAGCCGCCTTGATATAATCTCAGCTTTACGTATGCATCTTGGCTCTGACTGCCCCCTCCAATCTTTCTGTACGTAGGACTTGAGGAAATTCTTTTTCAGTCTGTATCTGCGGACGTGTGCTTGCACATGAAAGCTCATGCTGTGAATGAACTTTGTTGGTCTTCAAGGTGCCGCTGGACTCAGACTTTGTTCTGCTGCTTTAGACTAACATGACTACCCACCTGAATCAATCTGTCTAGTATCACATATAGTTTCAATAAATCCATACTTTAAAATTATGGTTGCCAGCCCAGCAAGCAGCCCAGCAGGAATTCGGGGCAGGGCGGGGGGAGACAAGCTGGTCAACATTATGCCAACATTTGTCATCACTTCTAGTACAAAACCAGAAATGAAATCCTCATGTTGGAATGACGCTTGGGTGAATCCTAGAACGTCATGCCAATGCGATGACATCAGTTTTGGTTTCATGCTGCAAGTGACATCACACATCAGTGTGATGCTGAAGAGCCCTCCTTCCACTCCCACCCCACTGACCTGTCCAAGAGGTGGCAGAGAATGGGGGGATGCTGGGAGGTAGAGCTGCCAACCTCCAGGTGGGGCCTGGTAATTTCCTGGAATTACAGCTGATTTCCAGGCTGTGGGGATCAGTCCCCCTGGGGACAGTGGTGGCTTTGGAGGGTGAACTGTATGGTATTAAACCCTCTGAGGTCCCTCCCCTCCTGAAACCCTAACCTTCTCAGGCTCCACCCCCCAAATCTCCAAGAATTTCCCAACTTCCTACTGGAAGGTCTCCCATTATAGCTATAGCAGGAGACCTGCTCCCTCCATTCAAAATGCCACTTATGCTTAATATTATCCTAAAACTATTACATAAGCAGCTGTCTCAGGGGGCAGGAGGTCTCTGCCAAAGCCAGAGACCTGACAATGCTCTGAACAGGGCTTAGAAGTCTTCAAGTGTCATCTAATCCAAGTGTCAGCACTTATGCAGAGCCATTCCATAGCTGCTGACATAGGCGTCAACTACGGGGGGCTTGAGGGCTCGAGGCCCCCCCCCCCCGGCAAAACGGAGCACCCACTGGGCCCTTCCTAGGCCTGCCTGCCGGCTGGCTGCCACTTTCACCTCCCCCCCTCCCCGGCCTGGCCACTCCTGCCTCCGTCCCTCCCTCTATGGCACCATAGAGTTTCAGGGCGATTGCCAGAGCGTCGCCCCGGCAATGTGCCCAGCGTGATGGCATCACTTCCGGGTGATGCCAGCATGCTGGGCATTTGCCCAGCTGGCCCCTGGACAGATGGAGGGAGGGCCAAAGGCAGGAGTGGCCAGGCCCGGGGTGGAGAGGCGGCAGGGACATGGTCCCGGCACGCAAGAGCCCCCACTCCCCCCCCCCGGATTTTAAAACTCGACACCCCTGGCTGCTTAGGTCAACTTTGAACTGCTAATAACCTACTGGAAAGCAGGATGCAAATATTTTAATAATAAAATATAGTAGTGTGTGTGTGTCTGTGTGTGAGAACCTTTTAAACTCCCTTTGTATCCCATTTTAGTAACTGGTTGCTAATGGATTTTTTCTGTCATTTCAGACAGACCCGTTTTAGTAACCGGCTGCTAGTGGAATTTGTTTACCTGTTCATACAAACCCGCTTGCATCAGGTTAGCAAAGTGTGGTTGAGCTGCTTTTAAGGGAAACTACTTTTTTCCATTTTCAACCCCTTCTCTGAGCTTCTGACTGCAGTCACACATGCTAAACAATCCTCTTTCAATCCACTTTCAGTGCACATTTCAACTGGATTTTTACTGTGTGAACTGGCAAAATCCAATTGGAAAGTGCACTGAAAATGGATTGAAAGTGGATTGTTTTGTGTGTGTGACCACAGCATACGAATCGCTGTGGTGTGCTGTTTAAAATGTCCATAGTGCTTCCTACAATGCTGCTTTTCCCCTGCCTTTTTTCGCCGCACGATCTTCCTCAGACTTTTTAAAAAAAACATTCTGAGGTGAGCGCTATAGTGCCAAACTGCTACAGCACTTAAGTGCTATAACAGTTTAGCACAATAGCACTCATCTAAGGAAGTTTTTTAAAAGTCCAAGGAAGATTACACAGCGAAGGGGCGGGAGTGGTACTATCTGAAATGACCATAGCACTTCAGAGACAGCTCATTAAACCAAGGAAACCCCCATCCCTGTATCACTTTACTTGAAATCAGGCTAACAACAAACGGCATCCGGCTTAGAACAGTAATGTGAAAAGGACCACTGTGTCTGTGTATGTATTTAATCCAATGAACAAACTTCCTCCTGACTTCTAAATCAGTAGAAGACAAACCACACAGAAGGGAAGACCTTGGACAGTGATCCTTGGTAGAAGAACTACAGTGTTACAAATATACCCAGCCTTTGTGTCTATTGAATGTTTGTGTGTAGAATCCTTGCTGGAGCCCTGCTTGGTAGGGCCATCATCAGGAACAGAGACACTTCCATGAGTTGCCTAAAACCAGCCATGACTGCGCTAGAATTTGACCACCAGCCCACAGCTCATGCTCTCAGTCGCCACACTACACTAGCAACAGCTAACAGTGAAGGGTGATAATGATGATTATAGGGTTGCCAGTCTCCAGGTGGAAGCTGGAGATCTCCTAGAATTACAATTGATCTCCAGGTTACAGAGACCAGGTCCTAGGGGTTGCTAGGTCTCCCCTGGCCACTGGCAGGGGATAGGGGGGTAGGTTGCCAGATCCAGGTTGGGAAACTCCTGGAGATTAGGGGATGGAGTTTAGGAAGGACAGGCAGCTCAGTGGGGTACAACACCATAGAGTCCACCCTCCAAAGCAGCCATTTTCTCCAGGGGAAATTGATCTTTGTAATCTGGAGATGAGCTGTAATTCTGGGGTCCCACCTGGAGGCTGGCATCCCTATCAGGTCCCCTGGAGAAATGGCTGCTTTGGAAGGTGGATTCTATGGCATTATAGCCTACTGAGGTCTCCCTCCCCAAACCCTGCCCTCCCCAGGCTCCACTCTGAAAAGCTCCAAGTGTATTTCCCAACCCAGAGCTGGGATGATGATGATGATGATGATGATCATGATGATTTTGTCTAGTCAGGTCTGACACTGGTCAAAGGGATAATCTGGACCAGTCCTCTCAAAAGAGTGGGCCTAGGTTGTTCAGGGCCAGCTCTATCACTAGGCCAACTAGGCGGCTGCCTAGGGGAACAGCTGGCAAATGGGGCAGCAGAGAAACTGAGAGAGACTCAAACCAGGAGATAGTATGCTTTATGCAAACCATGATTTACCATTATGTCTGAATGCAGCTTTCCATTCAGGCCAAGAACCAAACTTAGCCTTGGGCCAATGCAGATAGACTGGTAGACACTGCGGCTAGCCGGTGCAGGTGACTGCCAGTGGGGCTGGAGAGCTCATGAGCCCAGGCAGGCAGGCGGGCACTGGGGCTGGGGCTGGGGGACGTCCCTTGTGGGCGGGTCTCTGGCAGTGGAGGGGGCAGCTCTGTGGGGGGGCGCTACAAGGCAGCCTCGCCTGGGGGGGGCGCCACAAGGTAGACTCGCCTAGGGCACAAAAAACCCTGGGGCCGGCCCTGAGGTTGTTGCAGTCTCACGTTAACTTCCAAATGCAACTGCATGTACAACATGGAAGCTGTACCACAGAGCACCAAAGATTGATCTTTGGGACCACATTCAAAGGCATACTCCAGTCTGAGCCATGATTATACAGGTGGGAATGAAGAAACCCAGGACGGTCTGGTATGGAAATTGCTTCCTCCCAGGTGCTTCCTATTTCTCCATGGTGGTGCTTCAAATTAGGGAAGCTTCAGCTGGGCTTTTTATGGCTTTTTGTAGCATGCAGAGTATGTTGACACTACCAATCAATGTAGGCAGGATACAGAAATGGATGCACACTGAATCAGTGCATCAGAGTACCTCCTCCCCCAAATCTTTGGTGAATCATTTATTATGCCCCCCATTTAGGGTTGCCAAGTCTGGGTTGGAAAATACCTGGAGACTTTGGGGGTGGAGCCAGGAGAGGGCAGGGTTTGGGGAGGGGAAGGACAACAGCATGGTACAATGCCATAGAGTCCACCCTTCAAAGCAGCCATTTTCTCCAGAGGAGCTGATCTCTGTCAGCTGGTGATCAGCTGTAAAAGCGGGAAATCCCCAGGCCCCACCTGGAGGCTGGCAACCCTACCCCCATTTCCTGGAGGTGCTAGTAACTGCAACAGGAGAAAAGGTCAACCCAATTACCTATCCATATTCCGTACCATGTCTACTATCAGATTGGGGGAAGAGTACAAGGAATTGTGGGGGGGGGGGGGGAAGAATTTACCGTGCAATCCTGAACAGAATTGTACCCTTTAAAGTCCACTGAAGTCAACAGGTTTAGAAGAGTGGAAAATCTGCTGAGGATGGGACTGTTAATCTCCCTTTCACCATCTGTATCTCCCATGTTATTTATTTTTTAATTGCTGAATTAAACACTGGGAGATTCAGTCGCACTTCTGCCCCTTTATGGTACAATCTGAGAAGCATAGCTTTGGTTTATTCCACAGTTTTTGGAGCTGCCAAATCATATGCCAGAGCTTTATATATGAACAAAACAAGGGCAAGAGTCATCCATTCTGGAATCACGGAGAGAGACCTGCCAATCTCTTCTTTCGTCTACCTCCCTCTATTTTTAATTTTAATGTCTGTGAGGAAACCGGCTGAGCATGGAGACAATGGCCTGACAGCCATTCCTTAGAGAGCCAGTAAACTTAGCACGTATGAGAGGGGACTCCTGTGTCAAGGTTAATGGATGTTAGGTGGAAATTGTGGCCTAGTGAAACATGCCCAGCCTTGGGCAATATTTCGGAGATTAAAAATGTTAAAACAGATTGCAGAGGGTATGACATTTTCAAAAACTAAATTGCAATGCCCAGCCATTTCACTATACTGTCTCTTCTTAGTAAATAGTGTTGCTGCTTATAACTATTAGAGGAGAACAAATGATTGTAAATGGAAGTAAATTAACAGAATATCAGAAAATTAAATCTTTTTTTTAAGAGAGGTATGGTAAGGTCTCTTATTGCCAGAAAGTTTGTTTCACTCTAGTTTAAGCATCTTCAGAATATCTGATCCAAAGTTTCATTTATAATGTTTCCAACTCCAGGCTGGGAAATTCTGGGAGATATGGGGGTGCAGCCTGGGAAAGGGAGGGAGCTCAGTAGGGTTGCCAGCCTCCAGGTGGGGCCTGGAGATCTCCCACTTTTACAACTGATCACCTGCTGACAGAGATCAGCTCCCCTGGAGAAAATGGCTGCTTTGAAGGGTGGACTCTATGGCATTGTACCATGCTGAGGCCCCTCCCCTCCCCTCCCCTCCCCACACCCCACCCTCTCCTGGATCCACCCCCAAAGCCTTCAGGTTTTTTCCAACCCAGGCCCGGCAACCCTAGAGCTCAGTGAAGTATAATATCATAGAATCCACCCATCAAAGCAGCCATTTTCTCCAGGGGGCCTGGCCTGTGTTGTCTGGAGATAAGTCGAAATTCCAGAAGAACTCCAGGCCCCAGGCAACAGAAAGTGAAATACCAAATAGACTATTTACATTTATAACAGCGTTCCATAGTTCTAAAGGGGAAAGTAGAGGTCTGTGAACAGACCACCTCTGGATTGTTTTCAAGTTTAAGAGCCGCTGTGGGGCACTGATTAGGTTTCCCATCTGGAGGTCTCCCGAAATTAGAACTGACCTCCAGGCAACAGATATCAGTTCCCCTGAAGAAAAGGACTGCTTTGGAGAATGGACTCTATGACATTAAACCCCCCTGAGGTCTAGCCCCTCCCCAAACCCCTCCTCCCCAGGCTCCACCCCCAAAATGTCCAGGTTTTTCCCAACCCAGACTTGGCAACCCTGGGGCTAATCCACATGGAGCCCCACACTATGACCGTGTTCTCGATCTTGTGCCATCACTTCTGAGTTGTCCCTAATTGTATGGATGAAGTAGTAGTAGTTTTACACAAGGTGTTTTTTAAAAAAAGAAATAGAGAAAAGAACTCATTGGTCTTGCTGCATATAAAAGCACTACTGCATGTTCAACAGAATCCAAGCATGAGCCTGCTTAAATGTTTCCTGTCGGGAAACCCTAAGCATTGGAAAGATGGTTCACAGCCTTTTTTCCATACAAAAAATCCTTGTTATAAAATTGTTTACGAAATGTTAGAAATTCCTCTAATATTTGATAAGTTCTTTTCTTATGTTCCCCATTAACGATTTTTAATAACTTTAGACAAAATCCTTCTTTTTCCTTCAACACCAGTAATTTCTTTGGTCTACCTCCTTTCTGTCAGTAGAGACCAAACCACAAAGGTGGCCAGGTCGGCATTTTTCTGTCTACGCCAAATCTGGTAATTGGTACCCTTCCTATCTTGCCCTGATCTAGCCACAGTGATCCATGCAATGGTCACCTCCAGGCTAGATTACTACAACTCATTCTACATAGGGCTACCCTTGAGACTGACTTGGAAACTTCAACTGGTCCAGAACACAGCAATGCAGGTCCTTACAGGAACCCCTGTTAGAGTCCATATCCAACCAGTACTCTACCAGCTGCACTGGCTCCAGAATGAATACCAGATCAAGTTCAAGGTGTTGGTTTTAACCTTCAAAGCCCTTCACGGTCTGGGACCAACATATCTTCAGGATGGCCTCTTGTGGCACACCCCCAAAGAGAACTGCGCTCTTTAAATAACAACACACTAATGGTCCTGGGACCAAGGAATATCCACCTGGCCTCAACAAAAGCTAGAGCCTTTTCAGCAGTAGCTCCATCTTGATGGAACATACTTCTGTGTGAGATCCCAACCCAGAAGAACTTGGTTCACTTGCTCAGGGCCTGTAAAATGGAGTTGTACCACTAATATGGGCCAGGCCAAGATAATTATTTTACACAGCTCTGCCTGCCTCTTCCCCTCTTTTTTCTTCCCCTGGGACAGTGATAGTACTATTATACGCCATCTGATTAATTGTAAACAATTGAATTGGTCAATTTAGATGTTATTAATTGCATTTTAACTGTCTACTATATGTTGTAGTCCACCCTGAGCCCCACGATAGTGGGGGAGAGCAGAATAGAAATCGAATAAATAAAATAATAACATAAAATAAAAACTGCATTGGTTCCCATAATTATTCTTCCACTCCATCAGTCTAGCTCCATATAGTTCCAAGGGTTCTCTTTCTAATCTCAGATTCCATATTCCCATCCTGACAAATTCTTGAAGAGACTAGAGCCCTTTTTGTCCCTCCATTTCTTCTGATTACCAGCAATGTCGATTAATAAGGCACACATAATATATGGGTATATAATATTGGTAGTGGATAGGGAAGAGCCGTGGCTCAGTGGCAGAACATTCACTTTGTATAACGGTTATCTTTGGAGGTCCTGTTTTGGATTATCCCACCTTCTGAGATCAGGCGGTGGCAGCCCAGGAGAGGGCCTTCTTGGTCATGGCACCAAAACTGTGGAACTATCTTCCCAGGGATTCATCTATCCCCTTCTTTTGCCATCTTCTGCCAGCAGGTGGAGACTTTTTTGTTTCATTTGGCATTCCTTCAACTGATCCCTCTTTCCTAACCAATGTTTTAACAGCTGTTTTTATGTTTTTGCATGTATTTTAATTGCTTTTTAATTGTTAGAATGATGTGTGTTGGGGGAGCTGCAGGGCTTTTTTAAAAAAAAGGAGGTGCTGGAGCTCTCAAGAGGGAAATGAAGCTTTCAGTCTGTATACTGAAAACTCATGAAGGGGGCAGCAGGTGGGTCCATCATGGACTTTTACCCAGGACCCCAGAAACAGAAAGACTACCCCTGTTTTGAAATTACTTCTTTCTCCCCCCAGAATCAGGTGATTTATTTTTCATGTTGCGTGACTGGAACATTTGCCAACCCATGCACTAACCAAACTTACTGGAACATGTTCAACATAATTCTGGATACACAAATAGGGTTTATTAAACCTTCAAACAGAAAGTAGCAACTTAAAGGGGCAAGATGCATTCCAATATTCTCTGCAGCCAGCATTTCCAGGTATCCTTTGTACCATTTTTAGTCCTTTTGTAAATGTCTTGAGTAAAGGGAAGGTGATGGGCAAAGGGTTCATGCAAGGGTTCATTATTTGAAAATCACTTACCATTAACCATTCATCTTAACTGAATCCATCTACTACTTACTTCCTATAAATAAGAAAACTAAGCCAGTGACTTGACAGTTAGGAATGTAAACATATGCCATAGGTACTTTATTCCCTTCCCTAGCATTTATATACACATCACAAACAGTAGGAAATAATCACTTGATCTTGGTTATTTTACTCCTGTATTTCATGTGCCAATTAGAATCATAGAGCTGGAAGGAACCCCAAGGGTCATCTAGTCCAGCCCCCTAGCACACTGCAGGAAATTCACAGCATCTCCCCCACTGCTCTATGTCCAGAGGAAGGCAGGAAACCTTCAGGATTCTTGAGCCAGTCTGGCCTGGAGGAAAATTCCTTCCTGGCCCGCCATTACTCTTGTAATTATTTATTTCCTCTGTTTTGTCATCTAGTGTAGGAATTTTCTTCCCATGATACAAGAACAGCCTAATTTCTCTGTTACAATGGAAGCGTGATCATCCCTTTTGCCCACTTTTATCTCACTTCTTTGTCATAAATAATAGCGAAGGCAGCTCATCCGGTTAACAAAATAACAAACAACCAAGTAGCGTAAGAACATAAAATTCAGAATGTCACCTGGAATTACAATAAGTCAAAACATTGCTGGACAACCTTGCAGCTTTTCAGACGCTTCAACACATACCAGCAACTGCACATAGATCCTCCCAGTCTGCAAGGCAGTCATGGTGTCTGGACATGGGCAACACACATTTTGCATGCACATTTGTGTAAACTGACCACTGGATTTTCCAAGATTCTGGTCTGCACATACCAGAGATGTATATGCAGGCAAAATGTGCCTAATTGCCCGGCAAAATTCAGAAGTCTCCTTCTTCATCTGAGTCATCTACAAGCCCAGACTGTATCACAAAGGCTTCAGAGAGCTAACCGCTGGCCCACAAAAATACGGCAATCAGCAAAAGCTTGACACTTGCCGGTCCTGGCTCATATAATCACTCTTTGAGAGTCTGGCCCTTTGCAAAAGAAAATAGAAATGTACTGTGTGATCCATCACACACTGAGGAAACAAGCAAAGATTCTGGGGATTCCACAAAACCCCACAGTTTTCATTTCAGCTCAGTTCTGTGACTGCCTTCTCTAAATAAATTCCAGGTTTCCCCATTCTCTCATGCAAGTGTCTTTATTCAGTTGGATTCAGGGGTCATTTCGTAGAAAAAGAGGTGCAGGAGCTCATTAGCATAACTCATTAGCATAACTTATTTGCATATGCTACACCACCTGACATCACCGGAAGTATGTCAGAAGGCAAGAAAGAAAGAAGAGAGAGAGATTGCTGGCAGAGAGGGGACTGCTACTAAACCAAGCCTCAGAAATACCACTATTTTGGGAGGATAGCTTCAGTGGTGACTGAAGCCTTCAGAAGGTTGGTTGGAGGAACAAGGACCTTTCCAGGGGATGGGGTCATTTTGCTGCAGCCATGACACACGCAGGCATTCCCCCATGGGGGGGGGGGGCTGGCACCAACTCCTGGTGCTGTGCTCCCCCGAGCTCCTGCTCAAAATGACCCCTGGTTGGATTCATTTTTTTTAATTGCTTTTGTCAGTCTCATTCTCATCTGCCCTTAAAAATGTTGCAATGTAGCAAATGTAGTTTCAACAAGTCTTCATGGTCCTCTTACCCAAAAAGCAATTGGCTCCCAATTACAGATGCCACAAACCTTGTGACGAACATGTTTAAAGGGCATATATTCTGTTTTCCATAGCTGCAATCACCATTGAGCTGAACCACTGATGTGTTCACTAGTCCACCTTTTGCCTTGAATGGCTGCAGGACATCCTGCACTGTGGGCCCAATCAGAACTGAGCCCTTGTAACATTTTTAATTGACCAAATTAATTTCTAAAGTGGCATTGGCCTTCCTGGCTTTTATCCCACCCTTCCTTCAAGGAACTTAGCTTGATAAGCTTTGTGGTTTTTCCTTCCCGATTTTATCCTCAGGACAACCCCATGAGTTAGGTGAGACTGAGAACATGTGACTGGCTCAAGGTCATCCAATGAGCTTCAGGTCAGAGGTAGAATCTGAACCCACATCTTTCTGTCTTGACACAATAATAGGTTGACAACAGTAGCTCCCAGGGCTAGATATTTGCCTGATTCCCCCATGTTCAACTTGCATTTTTGTAAACAACAGATATCAGGAAAGATATCATTCACGTGTTACAGATTCCAGAGTTTGGCTCTGCGGTCTCCACCCTGTATAACAGTCAAATATAAATCACGGATTCTCTTCAGTTACAGCATCTATGGCACCCAGTTTGTATTGGGACTGTGGTGAACAGGAGGAAATGGATTCAACCTGGGCTTGCCAGCTCTGGGTTGAGAAGTACCTGGAGATTTTGGGTGTGGAGCCTGATGAGGGCAGGTTTTGGGGAGGAGAGGAACTTCAATGCCATAGAGTCTACATTTCAAAGAGGCCATCTTCTCCAGGTGAACGGGTCTCTGTCGCTTGGAGATCACTTGTATTCCCAGAAGGTCTCCAGCCGCCACCTGGAGGTTGGCAATCCTAACTCAACCTCCCCTTGAATTTTCTACATCACATGGGATGAAATTTTGTTACTGAAGCTTTACGTCCTCATTGGGCAGAAAGGTAGGATAGAAATGAAGTAAAACAAGGTTTTGTTTGTGTAGGTAACGAGAATATTTACCAGTGTGTTGACTGAACTGCACATCTGTTGTTAGGAAGGCAAATGTTTCAATGAATTTTTGGGGATGGGTTGTTTTTAAAACAGATAAGTCACTTCCAAAACACAAACAACAGGAAACCAGAAATCCCTTTGCTGAGACGGCGATAAAATCGGTGCCTAAAAGTTCCTTGTCTGTCTGCAACGCACCCAACATTAATTGGCACCCTGGCAGTCTCCCTGAGGCAGTCTGACTGGAGTCCAGCAGCTCTATGGATATTAACTAGAGGTATCCATGGCATGGACCATGAGCTTAAGTTAAATCTGTTGCTTGTCATAGCAGACACTTTCTCCTCTTCAGGGGGTTTCCATTGGGAAGCCTGAATCAGTTTCCTTCTCAGCGCCAAAACAGTAGCTATAGTAATCATTGTAGGGCTTTTGATGGAGCTGAGAAATGTACTACTCTTTCTGGTAAACCTCTGGGCATCTCTGACAGCATAGTTTAAATACTGCAGCGAGAGGTTAAACCAAAAACCTCTGACCCAAAGAGAGAACACGCTCAGTTCCTCACATATCTTTTCTTGGGAGGGGGGTGAGTTCTGTGTGGGTGGGTGTGCTTGTGAACCTGAAACTCATGGTGAATTCTGGCAACCCCTAGTGGGGCTAGGACATTTCAGAGAGGTGACTTGATATAACCTGCCTCTGCATCCCAGCCCTGATATCCCTTGGAGGTCTCCCTTTCAAGTACTTGCCAGGGTCAGCCCCGCTTAGCTTCCAAGAACTGACAAGACTGGGCTTGCCTGGGCTATCCAAGTCAGAGTTTCCTCACCGGTGTTCCCTCTAAGCTGAGTTAGTGTGAGCTAGCTCAGTTGTTTAGCCTCTAGCTCACACATTTTTGTCTTAGCTCAGGAAGGATGGCTCCAGAGGAAACTAATTTATGCAGTAGCCAAATCGCTCACTCACAACTCTTTTTTAACATTTGTCAGCTTCCTTTTATTTTTTTTAATAATTTTTTTTTATTTTCAAAATAAACATTTACAGATAATAGATGATTTTCATGGAATAATAACATTCAAACATATATTAACTAGAAAAAACAGTACCGGTAAAATATGACTAATAATATTGATTTGGAAGATAAACTTGCCTTTTCTGTACAAAATCCAGTCTCTGCATATAAAATTATAATAGCTAGACTGCTGAGTGGGTTTAACCCTTTCCAATATGCGCTCCAACTTATCTAGTATTGGGTTCCATCTACCACAAAAAGTTTCGGAACTTAATGATGGATCAAAATGCATTAATCTGTCTGAAATTTTGTCCATAAGGAGATGGTCCCAAATCTTTGAATACCATGTGTCTATGCTAGTAGTCTTGTTCCAATTCAATGCTATTGTAGTCTTTGCTGCTGAAAGAAGAAGGGTAAGTAATTCTTTGCCATATTGTGGAATAGGTACCTCCTTCCAATAGTTTAAAAGAATAATTTCCAGTTTCTCTGGTATTGTGTAACCTGTTAGCTTTTCTATCTGAGTCAAAACCTTTTGCCAAAATGTTCTTATTGTTTTACACTCCCACCAACAGTGAATATAAGATCCTACCTGGCCAGGGACCTACCTACCTAAGGGACCGCCTTTTCCTGTATGTACCCCAGCGAGCACTACGATCGGATTCCCAGAACCGCCTAGTTCTTCCAGGGCCTAAGGAGGCCCGGTTGGTGACAAGGGCCAGGGCCTTTTTGGTGGCGGCCCCTCACTGGTGGAACAAGCTCCCAGAGAACATCAGGGCCCTGTGGGACCTTTTACAGTTCCGCAGGGCCTGTAAAATGGAGCTCTTCAGCCAGGCTTTCAAGTAGGGTGCCACCTCAATCCTATGGCCCTGGCTCGACCACCAAAGTGTACCAACAGGACCAACAGGACCACCAACAGAGGCTCATAGGTATGAGGAAGCCTGTTGATACCACTCAGTTGATAGAGATGTTGAAGATCGCCATCTTTTATTGCATTATATGTTTACATAGTATGTTTTTATATTGTTTGATAGTTTTATTGGAATTTTATTGTATATTATTATGTTGTTAGCCGCCCTGAGCCTGCCGAATGGCGGGGAGGACGGGATAGAAATCCAAATATAAATGAATACACTCGCAGTTCTTCCAGCAAATTGGTGATAATTTGTTATTTATTCTCTGTAGTTTTAAAGGCGTTAAATACCGCCTGGTTAAAATTTAAAATTTTTGTTGCTGTACGTTCGTAGATTTTGTTTTGGAAGCATAGGATGACCTGACATTTTCCCAGAATAATACTGGAAGATCCATGTCGAGATCTGAAGACCATGAAGATGTGTATGAAGGTAAGTTTGATGAAGTGGGATCAACTAATATTTGGGATATTTGGGATATAAGCCCCTTACTATATTCTATTGAGGATATTGTAAGCTTTTCAAATTCAGTAAAGGGTCTTGAACATGCTTGCTTTATTTTGGGTGTATTAAATAAATATTGAATTTGTAAATATTCAAACCATGGAAGTGTAGTTTTAGCTAAGGTGTCCAATTTTGATTTTTCTAGGAGTTGTTTTTTTCTGGTTAAATCATAAAGCGTATGTTATTACTTTTCCAGCACTGAAAGGTATTAGAGTGTTGAGCAGGTAGAAACCTACAAAAGTGGATATTAAAGAAATCTCTGGAGCTAACTGGATACGTTTTAGCTTCCATGTTTTGAATAAGGCTTGAATGTATGGGTGATGAGAGATTGAATAGGACTGTTCTGTCGATTTTTCCCAAATAGCTGAGTGATATGAGGTATAGTTTAAAAACGTTCTTCAATTATGACCCAATCTGGTTTAGGGTTAGACTGCAGGATTTTAATTACAGTAGATAGTACTGCGGCCTCATAATATGTTTTTATGTCTGGGAGGGCTACCCCACCAAGATTAGTTAGGTGTCTCAGTGTGGCAAAACATGTCCTTGGTTTATGATAGCTCCATATGAATGAGTTCCAGCTGTTTTCCCATGCTTTAAATTGTGAGGTTTGAATAGGTAAAGGTAATGCTCTGAAAAGGTAAAGGAGCTTCAGGAAAATAAATGATTTAATAGATGAAATTCTTTCCATCCATGTTAAGTTCTGTGCATGCCATTGTTCTAATAATGTTTTGGTGTTTTCTATTGTTTCTAAATAATTAATTTTGAAAAGATCTGTTAGGTTTATAGGGATCTTAATTCCCAAGTAAGGCCAATGGTGGGTTGTTCTGATAAATATCTCTGTGTGTTCTGTAAGATTTATTGGATAAAGTTTTTGTCTGATTAACATGGAGACCTGAAACTATGGTAAATTCTGCAAGAGTGGATTCTATTATAGACAATGACGTTTGAGGGCGAGTTATATAAAGTACGAAATCATCAGCAAATAGGCTGATTTTGAAATTGGTTTGATTTATTTCAATGCCTGATATTTCCTTTATTTGCCTAATTTTATTAGCTAGTGGTTTGATAGTCAATGCAAATAGGGGTGACAAAGGGCACCCCTGCCTCATACCTCTAGTAAGTGGGAAGTACTCTGAAAGGGTATTAATTACCATAATTTGTGCTTTGGGTCCTGCATCAAGTGATCCTATAACCCTTTTAAAATTTGCGCCAAATCCTATTTCGCAGAGAACTGCTTGTAAGAACTTTGATTCAACCTTATCAAAGGCCTTCTTGATGTCTAAGGCTAATAGGCAGACATCTATTAGGTGTCTTTTACTATAATGGATAATACTGATTATTTTCCTAATATTATCTGTGATGTCCCTAGTAGGTATGAAGCCTGTTTGGTTGGCGTGGATATAGTTGCTAATAAAACTATTGAGCCTGTTGGTCAGGACCATCATGAATATTTTGTGATCGCAATTCAATAGCGATATTGGCCTATACGATTGAGAGAGTAAGGAGTCTTTCCCCTTTTTTGGAAGAACTATCATTCTGGTCTATGTCCATGTTTCTGGAATGTTTCCTAATTGAAAGATTTGATTGCAAGTATTCTGAAGTGGGGATGCTAATTGTTCTACAAACTTTTCGTAAAACTTGGCTGGTATGCCGTCTCTTCCTGGAGCTTTGCTAGTTTTTGTTTGCTTTATAGCTGCTTTTATTTTTTGACTTGTTATAGGTTCTTCCATTATATTGCTATGAGAGAGGGTTAACTTTTAAATTAGGTCATTGGCTTTCAAAAAGGTTTTGATATTATCCCCTGGGGGATGGTCTATGCTATATAGTTTTTGATAATATTGTTTAAAAACTTGAATGATATCTTTTGTTGAGGTAACTAGATTTCTCTTAGAATCAAGCAGTGAGGTGATATTTCTGGAGGCTTGCTATTTTTTAAGTTTCCATGCCAACAGTTTTAAAGTTCTTGGATGGCGGAACCAATACTTATGTTTAAGATATAATAAATGTTTTTGTGTTTGTGTGGTCTCCGGTGCCTCTAATTTTGTTCTTTCAGCCAAGAGAAGTTTGTAAGCCCCTTTTGAGCCAGTATCTTTATGTTTGTTTTTCAATTTTTTAATATTACTTAAAATTTCATTTACTAATATGTTTTTCTTTTTCTTATAGGCTGCGGTAATGGTTTGCCACAGATGACTGCTTTCATGGCATCCCAGACTATATATTGGGGTACCCCACATGAAGAGTTTAAATTTGAAATATTCTATCAGTGCCTGTTCTATGTCTGTACAAATTGTCTGACTGAATAAAAAGTTTTTGTTCAATGACCATGTTTCCTCTGTACCAAGTTTTAGAGAACATTCTGTCCGTGCATGGTCAGAGTCCTCAGACTGATTTCTGAATGTTGGATCTGGTTAATTAAAGAGTTAGAGGTTAATATTAGATCTATCCTAGTAAATATGTTATGCCTAGGGGAGTAATACATCTAATCTTTTACACCAGGGTGTTGTAGCCTCCAGATATCACATAAACTGTGTTGGGTGAATAATTTTTGTAGGGCTGATTCTTTTCATCTTTGTGGGGTTAGGTCTCGGTCTACCTCCACTGTTATAGGACCTGTCCCAAAATGTGTCTGGTATTCAGTTAAAATCTCCCCCTATTATTGTATGTCCTTCCTGAAAATTTTCCAAACTTGTCAAGGTATCTTTTTTTAAAAAGTTCCTGGCCAGAATTTGGAGCATATATAGAAGCCAGTGTTATTAGAGTGTTATTAAGCTGACCTTTTAAAAATATAAATTGGCCTCTAGAGTCTAATAGTTGGGCTTGACATTGAAATTGCATATTTTTGGATAGCAAAATGGCTACACCCCATGATTTTGATGAGCTAGTTGCTTGATATTGTGTACCTCTCCATTTAGATTTAAAAATGGGGTGGCTAGACTTCTTGATGTATGTCTCGTGTAAAAACAGGATATCTGGATGGAGTCTGGCCAGTGCTGATGCTAACTTTCTAATTTTCATTCTGTTATTCAGGTTTCTGCAATTTAGTAAAAAAATTCTTAAAGAATTATCCATAATATGGTAGTAAAATGAATTTGCACTTAAAAGGAATTTATAACATTTTGTATTGCAAAGAGAATTTTCCTGTACTTTTTAACAATAACAATAACCTTAAACACATTAAAATTAACATTTTTTTCAGCTGCTTAACTTTATAGTAAGTAACAATTTAAAATCACCCTCTAATAAGGGATAACTAGGTAAGCTTGCCCTAGTTTACTAGCTAGTGAGCTGTTATTTCACAGCTCACTAAGATACCTAAGTGGGGAAATAAGGGTATGCCCCTTCCACCCCCCTTATTGTTTTTGTTATGTCCTAATCCATTTAACCTCATATGTTAGTGTAAAATGGATAGAAAGATGTTAAAAAGAAAGAAAAAGAAAAAATGCCCTTTCCAGTTTGAACTCAATAAGTCAGAGAACTTAAAAAATGTTAACTTCACCTTAGCTTCTTAAGGATTCCATAAACTAAACATGGTAGTGTTACAATATGATTTATGACTTTATCTTGAATGTTAAAAGGAAACTTATATTAAATGTTCTATAAACACATTATTGTATTTGGCTAATTTAACAATAACTAAAATTGGTTAATGTCCCCAATAATATGAGGTTCAAACTAAAAAGGTGTACAAGTGATAATAGCCACCTCCTTAGGGAGAGTCTGTTATCCAGAAGAAGAAAAAAACACCTTGGGTTATCAACACCCGATGAAAACAGGCCTACAACTTAGTTAATATAGTGAGCTTTCAAATTATCTTTTTTAAAAACAAATTTTATTATTTTTCTAGTTACAAAACTTTACATAGTTACTTTTGAAATATTATCATCACTATCTGTTTTTCTAGGTAGCTATGTATTCCGATTACAATTCAAAAACTTTGAGACTTCCCGCCTCACCTATACCATTATATATATAATAGCAGTTTTAAAATTATTAGCTCTTACAGGTAACAAATTTGGTTACAACAATAAAAAAAAAGAAAGGTAATTTTTAAACATTTAAAAGTAATATCTAGATATCTGTAATATGTACTCTAGTTTCTATTCTTGTCATTTCAATCGTTCAGTATATTTCTCTTAAAAATAATTGTTTTTTCTTTTAAACATCAAAAATCAATAATTAGTCAATGTAAAAATATTATTTTTCATATCCCAATGTTGTTCTAGATATTCTTTCAGGTCCTTCCATTCTTCCATTCAGAAATCTTTCTGAGTCTTGATTATTCAGTTTAGCTTTCAAATTATCTTAATGCTTGTCGCTAAAAAAAGGGAAAAACAAATTAGGTTAACTTCACCAAATGATGGAAATGGAATAGTCTTTGGAAAAGTGTGCCATGAAGCAATCCTATTTCAAAACAGGAAATGGCACACCATTTACTTATGGCCCTGGTTTTTGTGTTTTGTCTTCTTTTAAGTATTGCCGTCAACATTGTTCTATAGTTTAGTTTGTCTTTGGGTCCGTGTCCAGCGTGTTGTAATTTTTTGGGCCGGAGACTCTTGGTCCACAGAGGAAGATGGTTGTTGTTCGTATTCAGTGCCCAGCAAGGATAGAAGCTGATATCCACTTGTCAGGTCATAAGCATGCACTCTCTGTCCCTGATGTAGTACTAGGATTTCGTATGGGGAAAACCAGCGGTATCGTATATTGTGTTTATTTAATTTCAAAATTATAGGTTTAAGGATATTCCTTTGAAGCAAAGTCTCTGAAGACAGGTCCAAAACAACTGTAATACATTGATTCTGAAAGTCTAGGCCACCCTCTGATTGAGAAAGCTTCAAAATGGCATCCCTCATCCTGCTATCAGGGAAGGTGGCCGCTATGTCCCATGGAGTCGATTCAGAGCGTTTAGTTAAGGGGTCTAAACAAAAGGCTTTATCTTTCAAGGGGGCTACATTCTCTTCTAGATTGAGAGATTTTGATAGCCATGAAGCCAAAAATATTTTTAATTCTAACTCACCCTCTGATTTCTCCGGTAAGTTTCTGAATTTTAGGTTCTGCTCCTTACGTTTATTTTCCAGCAGCATAATTTTGCTCTTGGCCCATTCTTCAGACATTTGCAGGCATCGTATGTCCTCCTGTGCCACTATGGTGCCCTCCATGGCTGATTGTGCTGCTTGAGAAACTTCGGCTAGAGTCTCGGTCAGAGTTCTGAGTTCATCTGTAATGGGCTTCAGAGCCGAATGAATTTCTCATCTATCTCTCTGCTATGTTATCCTCTAATTTTTGGATAGTTGAGAAGAAGTCTTGACGGGAGAGAGTTGTGTCCTCTTCTTCTACCAATCCTGGTCCAGTCACCATTTTGAGTTGTTGACCAGCAGGTTTTCTTCAGGGTCTCTGGCAGGCAAGGCCCTTTCACATCACTGTCTACCTGAGACTTTTTAAACAAAGATGCCAGCAGGTGACCCTGGGACCTTCTGCATGTGAAGACATGCTCTTCCATTGAACTACAGTCCTTCCCCATAAGAGGATATACATGAAGCTGCCTTATACTGAATCAGAACATCAATCCATCAAGGTCAATGTTATCCACTCAGACTGGCAGCAGCTCTCCAGGGTCTCGGCTGGAGGTCTTTCACATCACCTACTGCCTGGTCCTTTGAACTGGAGATGCCAGGGATGCCAAGCAGAGACTCTTCCTACTGAGCTACAGGCCCTCCGCCGAGGAGAACTTTGCATTATTCCCAACTTCCCTCTCACTGCTTTTTCCCATATGACTGCTTCCCCCATAACATTTATTAAATATTGAGACAAGGCAGCTCTTTTCAAAACAACATGCTTCTTTACTGAACTGTGAACCAAAGAACCAGGCTCAACAGGAGCCAATTTATACTATTGCAAAACCACACACCCCTCAAACAACAACCAATGACAAGTAGGCAGCCAGAATCCTTCATTTGCATGAACAATATACAAAGTAACTTTATGCCCTTGCAGCTATTGGGTTATATTCCATAGTTCTGATTGGCTGTTGCCGGTAAAACCAACAATAGTCTTGTAGGCTTTTGGAGCCTTGCTGAGACTGAAGCTCCACCAGTACATAACAACATTCTCCACCATCATCACAACAAGTTCTTCACAACTGGCCTTGCACCCATCCCTGACATGTTTTCAGACTCCTCTCTCTATTACTTTGTACTTCAGGCAGGCTGTCTAGCTTCTGTTGTTTTAAGCAGCTCCTGTATCTTTAGTTATATGTCTATCTTTCCAAAAAATAACAAACACATTCCTACTGTACTAGATAAGGTTACACAAGGAAGCAGCAAAACAGTACCCTGAGGAATGTCGCCAGGAACAGGCTGCCAAGAAGACCTAAGCTCTATGAAAGACTAAGGTAAGAATGCAGTCCGTCCATCAATATAGCACCTAAGGCAAATCCAGGAACAGTGACAGGGTTAATACAGTGTGGCATCAAGGGGCAGGACTCACATGGTAATCATTGACAGCCAGTGTGGTACAGCTAGATTTTAGTCCAGAGAAGAAGGGGGGTTGGATTTTAAACCCCACCCTTCACTCAGAGTCTCAGAGTCTCAGAGCAGTTTACAATCTCCTTTCTCTTCCCCTCCCCACAAATAATAATACAAAGCTTTTCACAGGGGAGGCCCTGTGGCTCAGTAGGAAGAGCCTCTGCTTGGCAAGCAAAAGGTCCCAGGTTCAATGCTTGTGAGAGAGCTCTTTCGAGAACTGCTCTTGAGAGAGCAGCTCTGAGAGAACTTGTGATGACACAAGGTCACATCAGCAGCTGCATGGGGAGGAGTGGGGAATCAAACCCAGTTGTTCCAGATTAGAATCCGTGCCCCTAACCACTACACCAAAGTGGCTAAGAGGCCAACAAGATTTTTTGGATATAAGCTTTTGAGTCAAAGCTCCCTTCATCAGATCTGGGAGGTCCAGGCTGTAATCCTTATTCTGCCATGGAAAGTTGCTGGGTGACCTTGAGTCAGTCATATATTTTCAGCCTAACCTAGCACTCCAAGGTTGCTGTGAGGATAAAATGGAGGCGAGGAGAACAATGTAAACTGTTTTGGGTCGCCACTGGGGAGAAAGGCAGGGTACAAATGAAGGAAATAAAATAAGTAGTTCGAGGTACCCAGGTGTCCCACTGGTACTGCCTTCTCAAAACGGATCCTATCCATAGGCATTCTAAAGAGCTCATGTTCTGCTCACTGAGGTAACGCCACCACCCAATTACACACCTAAACAATGCCATCAGCAAACCTGGAGTGCAGATACAATAAAACCCCAGTCAACCAATTTTTCCTCTATTTTTCTTTCCCTTTCTGATTGAACTGCTATAGTGGTCTGAATTGTTCTTTCCTGAAGAACTCTGGCTGTCCAACATAGAGGGGAAAGGTCAGGTGAAATCAGGGGTTGAAAGTTCTGAGGTAACTCAATATAGATAACTGTGAGGTAAAATCAGTACATGCACAGACTTTAGTTCTTATGTTTCAGGCTAATGAGAGTTTTTTAAATGATTTTAAATGACTTAAAATCTTTATGTTGAGATGCTTTTGTTCCAGTGTTTTCCCCCAAACACTTCAGTACACTTTCTATGAGTACTCTCTAACTCTTTTGATTTTCAGAAGGCTGGTGCTCTCTTTTCAGTACCCAAACAAACCCCTTCTCTTGAAACACCAGTACCTGTCTTGAGTTTTTAACTGACGCTTAAGGTTTCTACAGACAGTTTCTAACCACACCAGGCAAGGGATCTCTGCATTCTTCAGCGCTAACTCCCTGTTTGACTGGGTAGGGAAATTCTCCTCTCAGTAGAAGATCTAGTATCCTCTTTCTTTGGCCTGAATGGGAGTCTTCACAACTTCCCAAACTTTCTTGCTGACTTTCCCTTAGCAATCCATTTGTGTAAAACTGCTCTCAGCTAAGGCTGAAATTATACTCAACTCAGTCAAGGCAGAAATCTGCCTGACTGTCCTCAGCATGCAGCTCTCAAGTCTTTCTCTGCTTAGCTGATGCTAACCAATTAGATTTCTTGGAGCAGCCTATCACTCAAGGCTCTCTGTGTCTGTGAAGAATTAACCCCTCACAGTCCTTCAACTGTTTGTACAGCACTTCTAAGCTTTTAAAAAGTGCAGTCAGTCACAACCAACAGTTGTGCTTCTGTGACCAAGAGAAAGTCCTGCTTAGCAGAATCTCTGGACTAATAGGTTTTTGATAATATCTGTTAGTTATTCTCCAGTTTGAATAAACATAGGACTTTGTGGCAGCACATTATGCTGTTGTAGATGGGAAAAATCAGAATTCTGTACTGGTGGTATAACGTACATGCAACCTACTGTTTCTTTCAGAGGAGATCACATAATATAAGATCTCCATAACAAGCCTGTGATTCTATTGTAATTCTGGTTTGTAAACATAAATGGCTATGTGTATTTATTTATTTATAGCTTTTCTCATTGCAACTCAAGGTGGATTATACAATATAAGTCAGTGCAGTTGATAGAATAAGACATCTGATAAGCAAAGTAATAGAACTACAGAAATCTGAAAAAGCATTAGACATGTTGTGCTAACAATGCCTAAAGGCTGAATTACATAGGCAGAAAACAATGTACTGAGAGCAAGATAATACTTGCTGCAAACAAATAATATATACCGTACACAGTACAATGTACTATGAATATGTGCACACTTGGGTGTTGCTATACCAGAAAGTGTTTTTTAACAGATATGTTCTCTCCCTGGAGCCCTGGCAATTGCAGTTCTATGATGGAAAATGGAAATCTCTAACCAAGAATGCTTCGCACCCTCAGCAGTCTACAGCTCCCAGGATTCCTTGGGAGGAAGCCATGACAGTTAACGTGGTATTATAATCAAGCTAAACATTTAGGTGCAATATGAGTATCCCTCACGAAAACGTGGGGAATAAAAAAGAAAGAGATAATCATGATGGGCAGTGAATTCACAGAGACATTACCACCATGGCAGCTCTTCTTTCCATCTTTTCCGTTCTTCTGGAGGAATTCCCGGATGCTGGAAGCTAACACCATCTGCTGGAGGTGCTGAGAAAACAGTGCTGTGAGCTGCTGCCATATGCTATGTCTTTCAAGGGGTGGGATTTTGTATCCTTTTAAACCCTGTGTGTGTTTTACATGGCAACTAAGCACCAAACTGCGCTTGTCACTGGAGTACTCTGACTGGAACTCCCAAAATCACCTGTGAGAAATTCTAACCATAAACTCTAACCATAAACTCTTGTACAGTTTATACCGAAGGGGAAGTCTGTGATTGATCTCTCGGAAGCTAAGCAGGGTCAGACCACCAAGGGTCTTCTTGACGCAGAGGCAGGCAATGGCAAACCACCTTTGAAAATCTCTTGGCTTGAAAAGCCTACGGAGTCCCCATAAACCAGCTGTGTGACTTGACAGCAAACAGAGAGAGAAAGGGAGCTGCCATCCCCCCCCCCAAGTAAATTGAGCTGAGTAGAGTAGGGTTCTTTTTAACCCTTTCCCCTTCACATTTTTCCTGATGAAAATGCCCTACCTTATCTGCAATTCACCCTGTTAGGAAACTGATACAGGTACAACATGGATTTACCAAAATGGACTGGTGAAGATACAACTGGCTGCGGTTTCTGCAAACGCAAAGAGAGAACCAGAGCGTATCGGTTCTCCCCACCACAATTTCAAAATACTTTTTGAACATAACTGCCCTGTTGTTCTGCTGCATTCTCTTATCTTGTCGAACAGATTGCTTCAGGAAATATTTACTTTCTTCAGGGGGAGAAATTACAGACTGTCACAAGCCAGCGTGACAGTTCCTCTGACAGCAAGACGGATGATATCAAATAATTGAGTTGCACGACAGCATACAGGCTTGACTAAGGATTGGCAACTGGAGGCCCGGGGGCAGATTTCGTTCCTCTAAGCAGGACCAGCTGACTCCAGTTGCCAACTGAGATAACAGAGAGACCTGCAGAAGGTGTGGTCACCATGGCAATAGAACTTCCTGGCAGTCTCCCTTGGAGGTGGGGGTGGACTTCCATCCTTCCATTGACCAGCTCTGAGTGGCCCTCCCAGGCCTAACTGCCTAGTAAGGCTGGGTTTTTTTAAATGAATGTCTGTATTTATTAATGCTAACTTAAAAAATAGCCATCTCAGGACATAAAGAACATTTCAGAAGCCAATGTTGGATCAGGCCAATGGCCTACCCAGTCCAACACTTTGTCACACAGTGGCCAAAAAATGCCAGGTGCCACCAGGAGGTCCACCAGTGGGGCCAAATAACATCCCATTACATGTCTGTTAAAGGATATTATTTCTTCTAGGCTGAACTGGCCAAACACCAAATACAGGGTTGCCAGGTCCCCCTGGCCACCTATGGGGGATGGCGGGAGTTGGGTTGACAGATCCACTTTGGGGAAACTCCTGGGGATTTGACGATGGAGCCAGGGAAAGAGAGAGACCTCAGTGGGGTAGAATGCCAAAGAGTTCATCCTCCAAAGCATCCTTTTTCTCCAGGGGAACTGATCTCTGTAGTCTGGAGATGAGCTGTAATTCTGGGGGATCCCCAGGTCCCACCTGGAGGCTGGCATCCTTGTGGTAACACTCCCTTTCTTGATCTAGGCCAGTATTTCAGACTGTCCTCAGTTAGCCACATGGTAAGCCACCCCAGGATTTATAGTGAACAAGAAGGACTGAATAGAATTATAAAAGGAAGTTAGTTCAGTTTACAGTTACCAAATCTGGCTTGGGAAACGGGGGGCAGTGCCTGTGGGGTGATAGAGTTTGGTAAGGGAAAGGAGCTCAGTGGGGAGGTGAAGTCCTAGAGTGCCCCCTCTGAAGCTTCTGTTTCCTTGGGCGGGAGGAGCTGCTCTCCATCATCTGGAGATGATACGTAATTCTTGGAGAAATCCAAGCTTCACCTTGAGGCTGGTAACACCAGTTCAGTTGTTGCTGTTAACTCTTTGAAAAAAAGGAACCTCACTATTAAATCTCTTTGTTTCCTTCCCAATTCTCATGGTTAAGAGCTCATGGTCTTCAGGAGGCAACATCCCATTTCTCTGGAACAGGATGCCCCACACTCCCACAAGTTTCAGTGCATCTGTCCTGCCACTCTCTTGATGAGCTTAGCGTAGGGTTCTCATTTGCCCACTTATGGCAGGAGACCTCTGGGTAATTTGGACTGGAAGTGACAAGGGTAGCTCTAGGAATTGCAGTGGCAATCGATGGCAATCCTAGTTGTCAATCCCTTTACACCCTCATGGGCTCCAGGCAGCTGTCTGGCCTTGCCAGCTGTTGCTGCCAGTTGTGAGAGATTGTGGCTGAAGCAGAAATCATATCCATCCTTGTTAGAGAATAACTGTGACATCTTAAGCAGAGCAAAACCCTTCTAAATCCGTTGGGTTTGGAACAGGGATGCCAATTGCCTGGATGAAAAACTGCCCTGTCACTTTAATTGAGGTTTAGCTGAATGTTATTTAAGAGTGTGGACTCTAATCTGGGAGAACCAGATTTGATTCCCCACTCCTCCACATGCAGCTGCTGGTGTGACCTTGGGTCAGCTACAAGTTCTTTCAGAGCTATTCTCTCATGAGCAGTCCTCGAAAGAGCTCTCTCAGCCCCACCTACCTCATGGTGTTTGTTGTGGGGAGGGGAAGGGATTGTAAACCGCTCTGAGACTCCTTCAGATAGTGAAGGGCAGGGTATAAATCCAATCTCCTCCTCCTCCTTCTTCTTCCCTTCATGACAGAAAAAGCCCCAGCTGCCTATTTCCACTTTGTTAAAGGGACAGGACACTTTTCTCCCAAACTATTGGCCACCCTAGTTTAGAAGGGTACAATTCTACTCCAGATTGCACTGTAAATCCCATGGAATCCCTCAAGACTTACTCCTGAGTAAACTGACCTAGAACTGTGCTGTAAGAGACACAGTGGATCTGCCTCCCTTGTCCAAGTCCAATACTAAACGCCTATACCTGCTTGCCTTGCAGACAAACTACATACTGGAAAGAACTGCAAAATAATGCCCTCCTAATGCAATGCTGGATTTCCAGTGCAGGCTTTTATAGTGAAGCAACAGCCTCCGTTAATGTGACAGACAGTTGACTCGTGTGTGTGTGTTTGTGTGTGTGTGTGTGTTTGTGTGTGTGAGTTTTCTTTCTTTCCTTGTCTTTTCTGCCAGGATCCCAGTGTACAACAGTCTCAACATCTTCTAATCCCACAGTTTATTCCCATCTATAAATTATATTCTTCTTCCAGGGACATTTGGCTCCTCATCGAAATTCCTAATTGTACGTGCTGCGGTTTCTGATGCTGGCTCAAGCTCTGTCACACATATAGAGTGGCTGTTACATCCTCCCTTGACATGCCTCTAATCCCAGGCGGGGGTGGGGGTGGTTTCAGAAAGAACAAGTGCCCCCCCCCCTTCATAACATCTTCTGTTAGGCACTCATTTTGTTAAAAGGGTTTTTTTCTTTTTGTTCCGAGAGTCTTTTTGACAATTAAGACTGTCATTTACAATACTTCTCCTCAAGGATGTATTCAGCACACTTTTCAGTAGGTTTGCCACCCTCCAGGTGGCACCTGAAGATCTCCCACAATTACAATTGATCTCCAGATGACCAAGATCAGTTCCCTGGGAGAAAATGTCAGCTTTGGGAGGGTGACTGTATGGCATCGTGCCCTGCTGAGGTACCTCCCCTCCCCAAACACTGCCCTCCCCAGGTTATATCCCCCAAATCTCCAGGTATTTCCCAACCCACAGCTGTTCCCAACCTAAATTTACAGTCATAAGAGAGACAAATTAACCTGGGAGCAGCAAACATGAAAGAAAGTGGCCATTTAGCTTCATCAGTAATGACCTGTAGTCCTATCCTTTCCCCCACATTTTCCTCATACTTGTTGAACACTATGGGCCTTCTGAAATGGAACCATGAGGGAGTCCCCATTTCAGGAGAAGATATGCTTGTTTACTTCGACCACTACAAGATCCTTCACATTAAAGGGCATGGGGAACGTCCTGTCTGCTTCCTCTGTATTTGTGAGTTTAGTTACCACAAAGTTAGTCCTAGAGAAGTAAAAAAAAAAAAAGACTTACACCGACAGTCTTCCCCTCCCCCAAACAAGCAGTACTGTTTTAAGCAGAGTTCTTCCTTCGAAGCTCATGGGCTTCAGTGGACTGAGCACGGTATACCTGTTTAGGAGTACACTGCAGCCTTAAACAGAGTTACGCCCTTCTCAGTCCATTGATTCTTGGGGCGTTAGAATGGTGTAACTATTTAGGATGGCACTGTAAAGGCAGCTCCAAGACATTCTAGGAAACCTTTCACCTCTGGACTAGGGTTGCCAGCCTCCAAACAGGGCCTGGTGATCTCCCAGAACTGCAATTGATCTCCAGACCACAGGGATCAATTCCCCTGGAGAAAATGGGTGCTTTGAATGGCGGGGCCTATGGCAGAGGTCCCTCCCCGTGGGTTGCCAGCTCCAGGTTGGAAATACCTGGAGATTTGGGGGGGGTGGAGCCTGAGGAGGGTGGGGTTTGGGAAGGGGAGGGACTTCAATGCCATTGAATCCACTTTCCAAAGCATCCATTTTCTCTAGGTGAACTGATCTCTGTCACCTGGAGGCCAGTGGTAATGGTGGAAGATCTCCAGGTCCCACCTGGAGGTTGGCAACCCTCCCTCCCCAAACTCCATCCTTCCTAGGCTCCACTTCCAAATCTCCAAGAATTTCACATACACCCAGCATACAAATCTTCCTCCACCTCCCCTCTTCTGTTTGAGCTAGAAAGGTTCCCCATGCTAAGACACACAGGAAAAGAATGTTCTATGAATCCAAACAGCACAACGTTTATTTGAAAAGAAAAATTTAAAAGAAAGAGGGGGGGGGGAAACTTCACTTCCTCACAGGCAAAGTAAAGTAAAACACTATGTAAATAGTTTGGGCATTACTATGTACTTATCCAAAATACTGGTCAGCATTCGACATATTTTTAGACCTTGCACTCGCTCAGTATACATTAGCACATACAGTACAGCATAATCATACCCTGCTGCTCAATCTTTTCTTAATTTAAAGAGCAGTGTCAAACTTAAGGATGACATTGTGTGCTCAGGTCTGGATACCCAAGTACAAAATACACACATGTGGAGCAAGTTATGATGAGCAACTGTGTGTGTGTGAGTGTGTGTGTGTTTTCCTTCCAGATATATGCAGGGTTTTAATGGGAAAGGACTGGGAACTGCATTTATATGCATTCAAAATAAAATGTATGCATAGGGTTGCCAGGTCTGGGTTGGAAAATACCTGGAGACTGTGGGGGTGGATCTGGGAGAGGGTGGGGTTTGGGGAGGGGAGGGGAGGGGAGGGGCCTCAGCATGGTACAGCAATAAAGTCCACCCTTCCAAAGCAGCCATTTTCTCCAGGGGAGCTGATCTCTGTCAGCAGGAGATCAGTTGTAAAAGCAGGAGATCCCCAGGCCCCACATGGAGGCTGGCAACCCGATGTATGCATCTTTCATGACCAACATGAAATGTCTACATAATGGTTCAAGTGTTGGACTACGATCTGGGAGACGCAGGTTCAAATCTTCATTCTGCTCTGAAGCTTGCCATGAAGAAATTTGCCCAAAGCGTTAACCTCCATTCCCAACCCAGTTTCATGACCTCATTCTGAATTCCCTATTATGGCTGCTTCTAAATATACTGGGAGAGTAGATTACAGAGATCCATCCCATCTTGTCTAGCTGCTTCCTTAAAATGTTCTGTCTGAATAGCCCTAAGAATTCCATCATAGCCATAAACTTAGAACAATCTCAGGCAAGCCCATTTTGCTCCAGAAGGTTGGACCAGAAACAACGGGTTGAAATTAAATCAGAAATTTTTTCGGCTAAACATTAGGAAGAACTTCCTGACAGTAAAAGCGGTTCTTAAGGGGAACAAGCTTCCTCGGGAGGTGGTGGGCTCTCCTTCTCTGGAGGTTTTCAAATTGATGCTCGGCCATCTAACAGCAATGCTGATTCTGTGAACTTAGGCAAAAGGGAAAACAGGAAGGGTTGCATCAGTGCTTAGTTCTCGTGGCCCTTTCTTACATGCCCAGGGAAATGCTGATTGCCACTTTGAGGTCAGGAAGCAATTGTTCTCCAGGCCAGTTTGGCCAGGGATCCTGGAGGGCCCCCCACACACACTTCTGGGCATAGAACAGGGGTCACTAGGGGTAGATATTTGTGAATTTCCTGCATTGTGCAGGGGGTTGGACTAGATGACCCTGGAAGCCCCTTCCAATTCTATGATTCCTTCTTCTCTCGGTCTCAGTCCTCCCACCCACAAAATGGGGAGAATGATGCTCACCACCTTACAGAGTTGCAATAAACACAATGGAGCTAATTCACTTCACTTACATTTTTGTTTTTGAGTTGTAGTCTCTGCATGCTTCTGGTTGTATTTGACTCAGTATCCATTCCTATGAGACATTTTACATTTTTTTATACTTTCTGTTTGGAGCTTTTTTATTTTCTGTCCTTTATTTCCCTTTGAGATTCCTCTCTCTTTTTCTTATCCTGGCTAGTATAACTACAATGCCGTCCCAAACAGAGCTGTACCCTTCCATGTCTATTGAAGTCAATGGGTTTAAAAGGCTGTAACTGTACTTAGGATTGCACTGTTCGTGTTCAAAGACTCCATCAGATAATGGGAATGTATAATTATCCAGCATATTCACTTAGCGAAAGTGACAGATAGATGCTGAGAAGGGATTCTGATCTGCGTTCAGCTGGAGTAATTTTATCAGCTTCCTGAGAAGGGCTCGAGATTTAGGTCGATATAACAAGCATATAATTCTGGTAACCCAGCATTTCTTTTCCGTCTCTCTCCATATCACCTCCCACACAGCTCTGGCTGCCAATAATTTTACTAGCTTTGTAGCACTGGAAAAAGGGATTTTAAACAAAAGCTTGCGTTCCCCTAACATTGCCCACCGCAAGACTACAGCTGGCTACTGCAAGAAGCTTCCGTTTGTTAACGAAACGGCAAACCTGAGACACAAGTTCCATTCAAGAAATCAAAACTTTCTTGCTATGACGACATTTGTTACCACTTGGTAGAGCAGAGCACAGCACTTTACGTTCAAAAGTATCATTTGCATGACTGCCCTGAACTGAGGCAATCATGTCACTTTTCCCAGCAGAAACACAGCCTTAAAGCAAGGAAGCCACAAAACTGGTCTCAGAATTCTGCTGGTTATTTTGCCCAGCTTGCAGACCGGCAGCGCGAGTGGTTCATCACTCTCATACATCGTCACACAAATTTTGCAACCCTGAACATTTGCTTGCCATCAAGTGTGTTGAGGAAAACAGCCTTCATTCACTCTGGAAAATGAACAGCATAGCAGCGTCCCTTGATTTCAGTCTTGGAAGATCTTGTGTTTCCGTAGCCAAGCAGATAACACTCCTACACCAAAGAGAAAGATCTCATAAGCCCTGTAGCCTAAGATGAGCCACAGATTCTCCACGACTAGTGTCAACAACTAAAAACCAGAAACCAGTAAAAACTATCCATAACCAAGCGCGGATACAACTAACCATTGTAGCACAGATTTTACCAAATGTCTGTCTCTGGCAGATGGTAAAACAGTTCTTACCTTCCGGCAAGGTGATAGAAACAACTGGCGTATCACATGCATGCTGTGGTGAGTAACCCCATACGAGACAGTTGTCAGTAGCCCTAAGTGAGTGATGAGTACATGTCTTTTTCTTACAGGAGGTTCAAAGCAGCTGTTGTGTCTTTTGCAGCGAGATGCCTGTTTGCATTACAAATCCCACTCATCTTGTTTTCTTTTCTGTATTATCAGTGAGCTGGGTAATGAATACGAGCTCGATCACTGCTCATTTTTAAGTCCTGTGTGTAAAAAAAACCTGTCTCAACTCTACTCCTTTGCATGCTTGGGGTGCAATCCAATGCACATTTGCTTTGTACTAAGTCACTTTGAATATGGATTTACTTCCAAGAACACTTGGATGACCTGACCTGGATAGACCAAGCTAGCTTAATCTCGTCAGATCTAGGAGGCTCAGTAAGGCCAGGTCTGATCAGTAACCACCACTACCAAGGAATACCAGGGTTGCGACGCAGAGGCAGGCAATGGCAAGCCACCTCTGTCCATCTTTTAAATTGAAATCCTAACAGAGTCGCCTGAAGTGGGCTTTCACTGGACTGCACTTTGCACCACTGTACAGGCTGTTAGCTGCGGCTTCTTCCGGTGTTCTATTAGTTTAAACATGCTCCAACTCATTACCAAAATGCTGCGACTTCAGGACTGTCAGTTAAAACTATTCTCTCCGATGAGTCCCAGATCCACACACACACACCCTGTCTCTCCTCCCCAGTTTACAATCGTCCCATTTGTTTACATTCTGAGAAATGAATGACGCCTACCGCTAATATGAGAAAGACGCGAAACGCTGCCATTGTGTAATAATATAATTTACTCCTGCAGATGTGTTTGTCTGCAGCCAGATCAATCGGTGCATTTGGTATTGAGTTTAATTTGCTCTCGTTTCTTGCCCCAGGCCACATAACTGACATTTGATTCCACAGGGTATTGTACTTCATCATATGCCAAAGTTTAAACCACAGACTGAAGAAGGCCAACAGATTACAAAAGAAGCAGTTCACAGACGTTTTAAAGTGCTTTTATTATCTGGGTATGCCCATGTTGACCAAAAATTAAGCCCAGGCTCTGCTTCATAATGAGGTCAGTTGAGGACACAATGGGAGCCTTATGTCTTCTGAGTCACTTGGGGGGGTCTCCTGCATTCTCAGGGCTGTTCCCCCAGCTCTGCTAATATCCAGAATACAGTCCCACTGTACAGAGGCTGAATCTTTCCAGACTCCTGGGCCGATTCCGCACAAGTGCTTTGCTTCCCTTTCCTCCCGGGTTTAATTGGTCCGAATCAGTGCGCGCGTTTCCGCATTACATGAATCTGACCCGGGTTGATGCCGGTTCTTCATTTCCGCATCTGTCCTTGCCCCGAATCTTGAGCCCCCACCCGTCTCCCTCCTTTTTTATGTAGGCGGAGTTGCGTTATGACGTTGTGACGCAACAAAGCCGTGATTGGCCATCTGAGCTTCCAAGCTTGCGAAAATCATCCGTGTAAGAAAAAAAAAAGCTTGCGCCAGAGTTGGAGGGGAAATGGAGGGTGGGAAAGGGATGGGAAATGGAGGGGGAACATGCAACACTAACACATGTAACCCCTGCAAAAATTGTGTCCACACCACCACGCCATCCACAATACATTGGCACCGCAAAAAATGTTAACCACACAACGATGGATCAATGTCGTGTCATGTTGTTGTAATGCAACGGGAGGGGGGAACAGCTTGCGCTGCGCCTCAAAGCCATCAATACATATTTTTATAGTGGCATGACTCAGGCACGACTTTTGTGCAAAAGATGCAACACAGAAATGTGCAGACATCAACAACAAAAGCAGGGGCGTCGAGTTTTAAAATCCGGGGGGGGGGGCTCGTGCACGTGTGCAAAGCGTGCGCGCTGGGACCATGTCCCCACCACTGCTGCCTTCCCCCCCCCCCCCCCGCCTGGCCACTCCTGCTTCCGTCCCTCCCTCCATCCATCTAGGGGCCAGCTGGGCATTTGGTTAGCTGGCCCCTGGACGGATAGAGGGAGGGACGGAGGCAGCCAGGGTGGGGGGTGGGAAGAGAGAGAGAGACGGCAGCCCTAGGAAGGGCCTGGGGATGTGCGGCGGTGGGCGCTCCATTTTCCCGGGAGAAGCTCAGTCCCCCCGGGAAATTTCAGGGGTGGCTCAAGCCCTCGAGCCCCCCCTGTAGTTGACGCCTATGAACAAAAGTACATTTTTAAAACGACATTTAAATGCCAGTCAACTGTGGATCAATGTCATGTCGTGTTGTTGTGACGCAACAAAGTGGGGAACAAAAAAAAACCCTGCTTGCACCAGGGAGGGAAAGGGGAGGGAAAGGGGAGAGAAAGAAGCAGAGGGGCATTAAAGGGGTGGAGCAAGAAACCCCAATTTCAGAGTTCCCCACTTGAATGCCCCGACTTCACTCCCATGGCAAAAAAAACCAACCCTGAAAATCTCAGAAACAGAAGATTCAGGGGAAACGATGATTACATTCGGGCCAACTGCAGACTCGGAGCAACAAGTAGGGAACTGTTGCTCTGCCCCGGATTTTATCGGGGAGTGACGCCGGGGCAACAACTAGTGCGGAATCGGGCCTGGTTTCCCACTTCAGAGGCAAGCACAGGAGCTAGTTCACATGTATAGGCAACTGATTTCTCGACACACTGGCTGACTGGCAACTGGATATGTGAACTGACTCCATTACACTGAGAGCCATTCAGGGTTGGATCCCCAGACTCCCTTCCACCAAATCTTCCTCCAACCAAGAGGAAGTCTTTGTCAGGAAAAAAAAGTCATCCTCCATTGGAATGCCTTTCTCCCTTGAAGGAAGACTTAGCTGGAGAGTCATGGGATGATACAAATGAGCAGAAGGAAGCCTTAAGGAGCCAACTTCTGTTTGAAGTCATGGGAGACCAGTATGACCGGTCAACCCATATCAATGAAGCCCAGTCCACAAGCGCAGGCATCAAATGGTGGATGTGTATTTGTGAATTAACCCAGTACAGTGCTGGGAGGTAGGCTTAAATACACTTTTGGTCACCTCCCACTCCATGAGTCTGAACTGCTCTCTGTTATATGGATCCAAACTTCAGAACTAGAAAGACCATGAAGGAGGTACAAACCAAATGATGGTGATGGTGATAGAAGGAGGAGAAGGAGAGGAGGAGGAGGAGTTGAATTTATACCCTGCCCTTCACTCAGAGTCTCAAGGTGGCTTACAATCACCTTCCCTTCCTCTCCCCACAACAGACACCCTGTGAGGTAGGTGGGGCTGAGGGAGCTCTGAGAGAATCGCTCTTGAAAGAACAGCTCTGAAAGAACTGTGACTGACCCAAGGTCACCCAGCTGGCTGCATGTGGAGGAGTAGGAATTCAAACTCGATTCCCCAGATTAGAATCCACCGCTCTTAACCTCTACACCAAACTGGCTCTCAAACTTGAGTACTTATGAGCAACTCTGCTCTTAAACTATCATGTCTGATCCTGATGCATGTTTCTGCACTGTATACACATACTATAAATGCAAAGATCCTCATGCAGAGATTTAACTTCCAGAGATACAGGGGAAGGGGGTTAAAATCTATATAATGGCCATTCTAATGCAGATGTGTGCATGTGCGTGCTTGCGAAATGTTTAATGAAGAAAGCATTTATGTGACTTGCATTTAATACAATGTCCTAATAAGACAGAAAAGTTTAAGCTGCACTAAACTGAATGCCTTAAGAGATCCATTAAATGAATATGGAAAGCCAGGGGCAATCAGAAAGTACTGAACAAGACCACTGCCTCCTTAGTAGGAGGGAAAGATTGCCATCAATCACTCTCAGATCTCAAACAAATCAGGGCAGCCATAGGTGTAGAGTATGGGGGGGCTCAAGGGCTTGAGCCACCCCCGAAATTTCCCGGGGCAGGGGGCTCAGCCACCCCCGGGAAAACGGAGCGCCTGCCGCCGCGCCTCCCCGGGGAGGCACCCTCGTCTATCCAGTGCCCCAAGTGCCTTAATCTGGCCCTGTACTGAACCCTGTCTACTTTCAACGGCCCTCCGGTGCCGGATTGTTGCACTTAAAGGCGCAGAAACTCGCCAGACCGGTTCTCTCCTCCTCCCCGCCTTGTTCAGTGGGGGCATCTCCCTCCGCTGCAGAGCTTCCGCCCGGGCAGGGGCTCCCGGCCAGGACTAGTAAACGAGGCTGGTGGCCGGCTGCAGAACTGCACCGTCTTCTGCCGCTCGCCGCTTTGCCTGGGGGGGGCATGTGGAAGGGGCGGAGGAGGCGCCTGGGAGCCACGGCAGAGAGAGCGCATTGTGTGTTCTGCCCAGCTGAGCCGGCTCCTGGCAGCTGTCAGGGGGAGGAATTATTCATTAGGGGAAAGGCGAGAGCTGACTTGGACTTCTTCTGCTGTTTCTTCTGCCTCGCTTTCTTGTGCCTTCCAGGAACAGCCTTGGCGTCGGTCGGTCAGTCAGTTGGCAGCAAAGTTTGCAAAGTGCGCCACTCCTTCCGAGTCCTGGCGGCACCTGCTGGAGAGGGAAGGGGTGGCGGGGGGGAGAGGCACCAGCAGCAGTGGCTGGCGGGCCTCGGAAGGGCCCGGGGAGGCAGGGCGGTTTCCCAGAGGGGGGGGGAAGAACATCGTCCCAGCAAGCGCTAACATATCTAGATTCAATTTGAGCGCTTGCCCACCAATCTAGATTAATATCTTGCCTTGTTAGTTCTTCGTTTTTAATTATCCTTTATCATCTAAAAGATCTTCCTATCTAAGAATTTTGTCTAGTGAAATTAGGCTTGGTTGTGAAAAAGCTTTGAGAGGAGAGACCCGTCTTGGGATTTTAGAATATACCAATGGTGAGATCTTTTCCCAGGTTGATAAAAAGATTTTCTTATCAGATGATTTTTAAAGTAAGGAGCTTCCCCCCCCCCCCCCCGGGATTTCCAAAACTCTACGCCCCTGAGCAAGAGCAAAAAGTAGTTTAATCCTGCAAAACAATCAAATAGTACTGTTCATTGCTCGGAACTCCCTAAATCAAGGTCACTGGGTGAACAGAAAAGAGATTACTGATTCACTGAGCCAGCTACTCCATATAGAGCCACATCTTGTCATCCTTCAGGATACAATGAGACTCCATGCTACTCTTCCTTGTTCGAGAGTGTTACTAACATTCAGACCATCTGCTGTCCCTCTCACACTGCTGAGAATGAGGAGGTTTCTTGCCTTCCTTCATATATGCCCTGTCAGTAGGCTTGCCATTCCCCCGCTGGGGGTGGGGGTTTACCCACTTTTTCAAGTCCACTGATCCACCAGCCCAGATCCGGCTGGGTGGGAACCCTGCCCCAAAGTGCTTGGCACCAATGTGCCCAATGGGATGGTATCACCTGGAAGTTCTGTCATCGCGCTGGGCATGTTGCGGGGGGACACTCTATCTTTCAAACTCTATGGTTTTTCCTTGAACAACACAGGCCCCGCCCACAACATGCCCTGCATGATGATGTCACTTCCACACCTAAGAACTCCCAGAGCAGCAAAAGGACACCCCCACCGGCAGCCAGGTAAGACCTGGCAACCCGACCTGTCAGAGTCTTTGCAGAGGAATGGAAGAAACCATTACTGACAGGGGCTGTAAATAAAGCGTATTTTGCAGGAGAGCAAGTTTAGGATCTGTTCTGACCTTCTTACAAGCATAAATCATTACCAGATTAAGTACAACAACTGTCCAACATGCTATAAAATTCATATGCAGAAGCCTTTCAAATTAGACCAAAAGAAATCTAAAGGATCCTTATACTGCTTGGAAGAGCCACGGGAAATGAGAGCAGGGGGGGAGCCTCGTCTGTTGTGTGTGGGGGGGGACTGGCAAGCCTAGCTATTGGTGAGTTCCAAAAATCACACCTAGATGCCTTTTGACTTTGGCTGTCTCTTGTTCTTCTACATTCTATTTACAAAGCTAGACACTTCTTAAAATTCTTGCTGCTTCTGCTTTACGAAAAAGTTGCTGCAGAGGTTTTGTCACGAGTGACTACCAAGCTAAGGACATTGTCCTCACGGTTTCCCACTATCCAAATTCCATATTATGGCTCAGTCTCACAACAGCTTACTTATAACCAGCAAAATATAGGGTTTGTCAAGTTGGGGAAAGGAATGTTGCCTATTACCTATTGTTCAAAACTCTGCCCCTTGTTTACGGCTTGCTAGATCTTGTATATAAGAGCGTTTCTTTGCTTGCATTAAGATCAATTTGAGGTTAAGCGGTTGGTGCATAACGGAAATAAAGAATGGCTCAGCCATATGAACCCAAAATGGGAGTCTTGTGATTTGGGCCTCTTTCTCTGACTTGACAATTCTCTGATTGAGGAAGAACAACTCCACATTTAGAGGGGAAGTACAAATTCAACCCAAGCATTAGAGTATTCAGTGCAGTCAAAGCACCACAACTTAGGACTCTTGTCCGTGGTCAGGCCTCTCTGTGTGCCAAATGACAATCCACACTGGATCCCAAGACAGCCCAAATTCTGGCCTCAGCACAAATTAGTGAAGCAGCAAGTGAACCTGTGCACTCTTGTTTACCAGTGGTGACGGTTACTGTTTCTGTCTCCCAAATGCAGATGTTTATAAAACTGGCTGGAGATCCCAAACACATTATATTTAACAGCATCTGTGCTATTCCCCAGAAACAAGGAGAAGCAGAAGTGACTTAAACCAGCATAAGACAAGTTTGAACAGTCCACTCTCCCATCACCTCCCCCCCCCCAAAAAAACCGCTCGAGACAAATTTAGGAAGGAGAGGAGGATCTTCCTCATTCTAAACAGAGCTTTTGGTTGAGTAGGAAAGGAAATGTATAGGTTCTGTAGACTATGGGCAGCTCAGTCAATAGAGTTGCCAGCCTCCAGGCAGGGCCTGGCGATCTCCTGCTTTTACAGCTGATCTCCAGACAACAGAGATCAGTTCCCCTGGAGAAAATGGCTGCTTTGGAGGATGGTCTCTATGGCATTATACCCTACTGAGGTCCCTCCCTTCCCCAAACCCTGCCCTTTCCAGGCTCCACCCCAGAATCTCCAGGTACTTCCTTACCCAGAGTTGGCAACCCCATCGGTAAATCAAAGGTATTAAGTATTGAGGCAGAGGTGATGAATCCAGCAAGCAGGCTTTTATTCATAACATCGTTCAGCTCTAAGACAGCTCTAAGAGAGTGGCACTCCAATTTATACTGTTCCAACAAATAACTTTCGACAATGTAACTATATACAAGCGATGTTATTGGACCCAAGCAGGGTTCAGGGATTGGGTACCTAGATTGGCTTCAGGACCAATGGGAGTCTTTATTAGTCAGCCAATGAGAATTGGAGCATTAGGATACCAGAGCCCTTTCATAGGTAAACCATAGTTGTTAATGCAGCATAATCAAGAACTCAAACACAACACTCCTCCCCCCTAAGTTGAAACAACAAAGTCCCTTAGGTGTGGGGGTGGTCGCCTGGTCCGCCGGGACCGGCGCGGCAAGGGCAGACCCAATGGAAAACGTCTTGCTAAGTTCGGGGACTCCATTTGAGCTGGTGTGACTTGTGGCGGCAGACTCAAGTGAGAGTGGTCTGACAAGTCTGGGAACTCAGAAAGTTCCGGGGTATGCCCTTGCTCCAATAGGGGGCTTACCCCGTCTCGAACAGGCAGAGATTCAGCGGTCAGTTCTTCCTGAATGTCCCGGGCTGGAGATGGCATGGGAAGGCTCTCTGTTGGGCGGTTCTCCCGGCTGCTGGTGTCTCGCCGTGCTGGGAGACCTCACGGGCTGGCCTCAGGAACTGGGGTGCGCTGTAAATGAGGATCTGGCTCAGGAACTGGGGGGCGTTGCGATTGCTGGTTCGGCTCAGGAACTGGGGAGCATTGCAACTCAGCCTCCTGTGCTGGCCACCGGAGACTCAGTTGGGCCAGGTGCCAGCAACAGATCTCCCCTGTGTCGTCCTGTACCTCATATGATATGGGGCCCGTTGAGCGCAGGATAACAGCCGGGACCCTGTACGAACCTGCCCCATAGTTCCGGGTGTACACCGTCTCTCCTGGTGCAAAGGACCACATGGAACCTGTGGCGATAGGGTTGTGGAGGACGTCCAGTGCCAGGTCTGGGTGAAGGCAGCCCAGGCGAGTTGACAGCTGGTGGCCCATAAGTAGCTCTGCCAGCGACTTCCCTGTAGCTGCGTGTGGTGAGGAGTGCTGCTGTAACAGGAACCCGGCAAGCTTGGCTGGGAAGTTCCCATCTCCCAACCTTCAGAGCGCATCCTTCACCGTCTGGACCATCCACTCTGCCTGGCAGTTTGTCTCAGGGTGGAACGGGGCTGAGGTGACGTGCCGGATGCCCTGTTTGTCCAGGAATTTCTGGATCTCTGCTGATGTGAATTGAGTTCCGTTGTCGAACACGAGGAGGTCCGGCAGGCCGAAGGTGGCAAAGAGACGGTCCAGGTAGCGGGCAAGGACGGCCGATGTCATGGAGGTAACAGGAAGGACCTCCAGCCACTTGGAATAGGTGTCCACGACAATTAGAAGTGTTCGGCCCTGGAAAGGCCCAGCAAAGTCCACGTGAACGAGGGACCATGGCCCCCTCGGCTTTTTCCACGGATGGACGGGAACCTCTGGAGCTGCTGGCCTCAACTCCTGACATGGCTGACATGTCCAGACCCACCGCTCTATTTGCTGATCTAGGCCAGGCCACCAAACATAACTCCGGGCGATGGCCTTCATCTTAACAATGCCCGGGTGCCCTTCATGTAAGGCGTCCAGAACTCGTTGGCGAAGTGGGGGAGGAACGACGACTCAGTTTCCCCACAACAGACAGCCCTTGTTTACTGACAGCTCCGATGATCTCAACAGGAATGGCTGGAACTCAGCGTCGAGTGTTCCCGAAAGCCATCCCCTCCACACATGGCTGTAGATGCGGCTGAGCGTTCGATCCCGGCTGGTGTGGAACGCTATGTCAGCAACGGAAAGTGGGGGCTGCAGCAGCGATTAGCAATGCTTCTTGGATCGGAGCCTCGGGCGGCCCTGGCGACGGAAGTAGCAGGCGGCTGAGGGCATTGGCATGCCCAATGGTCTTGCCAGGCCAGTGGAGGAGGAGGCAAGAGTAGGCAGAGAGGAGAACTGCCCATAGCATCATCCGGGGTGACAGGATTTGCGGGGTTTGATGATCAGCTGTAAAGATGCCGAGCAATGGCTTGTGGTCGGTGATGATTTCAAATTCCCGCCCGTATATGAAATCGTGAAATTTCTTCACAGCAGTGACGATTGCCAATGCCTCTCGGTCTATCTGGGCGTAATTCCGCTCAGCAGCGGATAAAGTCCTTGAATAGAAGGCAATAGGGGCCTCCCAGCCGGATGGCAACCAATGGCTAAGTACGGCCCTGAATCCATAAGGCGACACGTCGCAGGCTAAGACAAGGGCTTCTTTTCATCATAGTGCATGAGGACAGCATCGGAGGTAAGGAGATCTTTGAGGGCTTGGAAGGAGGTGTGTTCTCAGCGGCCCCATGTCCAAGAAGCCAATTTGTCAAGCAGACGGTGGAGTGGTTCAGCAAGAGCTGCCTCGTTGGGCAAAAAAGCATGATAGAAATTCAGGAGCCCTAAAAAGGACGGCAGCTCTTTTCTAGATTTGAGCAGGGGTGCCTTGCGGATTGCAGCAAACTTGTCCGGAGCAGGGTGGATGCCGTCTGCATTGAGGAGGTAGCCCAGAAATTGAACGGAAGGGACGAAAAATTCACATTTCTTCTTCTTGAGCCGAAGGCCCACCTCCTGTAGCCGGCGAAGGATCTCTCGCACCCGAGTAGCCAGTTCAAGATTAGAGGTTCCGGCGATTAAGACATTGTCAAAATAGGGCACGACGCCGGGCAGGCCTCGAAGAAGGCGCTCCATAAGTTCTTGAAATATGCAGGTTCAGGCGGCCGGAAAACTTCTTATATTTGACCGGGACTGTGGCGATGCCAACAACTGAAACTCGGTGCCTTTGGAAGTTGAACAGCTGTAGCGTGCATCTCTGAAGGTGGCGAGCAGAGAACCGCAGGCAGACCTTTTGGAATGTGCTCCACGAGATGATGGACAATGCGGACCCAGAGTCGACTTCCATCTGACATGCCCAACCTTTGATGAAGACAGTGGCTTTGATTTTCAGACATGGATGCAGCCCCTGGTGGATATAGAGGCGGTTGGTGTAGTCTTCAGATACACTTGCTTCGTTGCTGTGCCTTGGTCTTTGGTCGAATGACCGTAAAGACTTGGATCAAAATGATCAGCTGGGGGCATTCACAGACCCTCGCAAACGCTGGAACTCATCTGGAGCATCACAACCTTTTGACGCACGGCAGACTTTGGCACGGCAGACTTTGGCGTTTTACCACACGCATGACAGATGGCATCACGAAATTGACAGTCTCTATGCACATGTGCACCACCGCAACTGGCAGAGCATTTTCTTTGCGGGCTTTTTTGAGAGCGCCGCAGGCTTTTGCAATAGCGGCATGGCTTCTGATTGGCCCTCGCATTGTAGACTCTGTCATCGAACACATTGGATTGGTCGTCCCGGGCGTCATCAGAATCAGCGGAACTGCTGTGATGTACAGCATCACAGCAGCATGACGTGTTGCTTTGGGGACCCATTCTCAGCTCGCAGAGGGATAGGTTGGCGGCCTCTACTCTCAGGGCTCATGTTGTCACTTCCGTAGAAAATCAGAAGTGATGTCACTAGGGAATCGATGAAAACTCTATGGTAAAACACACAGACAAAACATCTGTGGTTAAAAAAATGCTCCCACCATTGGGAGAATATAACTTCCAGCTATAGTGGGAGGCCTGAAAATCCTAGGAGAAGTAGAACAGTCTGGGAATGGGGCTTTAGGACTGCCAAGTCCCCCTGGCCACTGCCAGGAGAAGAAGAAGAAGAAGAGACTGGATTTATACCCCATCCTTCACTCAGAGTCTCAGAGCGGCTTGCAATCTCCTTTCCCTTCCCCTCCCCACAACAGACACCCTGTGAGGTTGGTGGGGCTGAGAGACTTCTTTTGAGAACTGCACTTGAAAAAATAGCTCTGAGAGAACTGTGACTGACCCAAGGTCATGCCAGCTGCTACAGATGGAGGGAACACTCTGGGAACTGTGGCGGGCCCCATGGCTCTGAGCTGTGTGGGCCTCACTGTGGCAACCAGGGTGGAGAGGGCCCGCCGTTGTTGCCCAGGGGAGGGGAGGAAGCCTTACCTTTGGCTGCTGCTCCACGTGGAGCTCCTTTTCTCCCCCCCCCCCACGGGTCCCGCCTCTTGTATTTATCTAATTCCCTCTTGAAGCCATCCATCAACCTTTCCTCATAGGGAAAGTGTTCCAACCCTTTTATCATTCTAGTACACTGATGACGAATGAGAAGAAAACATCAGGTAATAAACTGTTCCTTGCTCAATCTTTATTTCACCCTGACTATATATGTACAAAAGCGCTGCTAAATTGCATTAAATGTCACCTTGGTGATCTTGAAGGTGCACAGATCTGTTCAGGACGTGAGCCTCTATGCTCATTTTGGCATATTGACTCTCCTACTGAAAGGTGATATCTTTATTAATTAATTTATACCCCGCCTCTCACTTATGGCTCAAAGTGGCTTACAATTCCAAAAATACAAAATGCAATAAAACCTCAGCAGCTCCCTCCCCGCAAGAGAGTGCCTGCAGGCTGAACTCAGTTAAAAGTCCTTCCAACTAAAATGGGCTTTACAGTACCCATTCTACAAGAATTTGTTTGTTTGTTTTCTTTCTTTTCTATTGCTGTCAAGTTGCAACAGACTTATGGAGACCCCAGAGGGGTTTTAAAGGCAAGAGATGTTCAGAAATGTTTTGCCATTGCCTGGCTCTGTGTAGCAACCCTGGACTTCCGTTTCCCATCCAAATACTGACCAGGGCCAACCCTGCTTAGCTTCCGAGATCTGATAAGATCAGGCTATCTTGGGCTATCCAGGTAAGAATTTCATTCACACTTCACTCTTTTCCCCAGTGGGGACCCAAAGAGGCTTAGCATTGTATTCCTGTCCTATATTTTCTCCTCACAAAGGGCTGTAGCAGATACCAAGCAATTCAGGGACAACTAGAAGGTGACAACCAGGAGACTGTATTTGATAGATGGGGAAAGATGGTCCTTCAAATATGTGGATCTGGCCATGACACTGGCCATTCAAATATGTGGATCTGGCCATAACACTGGAGATCTGTGTTCAGATTTCCGGATGTGGTGAAACTGAGCTGTGAAAAGCAGTTCTGGGGGGGGACAGGGAGAGTATGAGTCTGAGAAAAACGTTGTAGAAGGAGGTGTTAACTCCTTCACTCTAGGCTGTTTCCCTCAAAAAGGCAGATACAATATAGCTGTTTCATTTCATTTCATTTCCCAGTCCAGGGCTTAAAGCCATCCATTTCTGAATTTAAAATGTCATGGGCAAAGAGTAACTCATTCCCCAGAGTCACAACTCCATTATGGATCATTCCCCCAACAAAAGAAACCCCATTGTTTTGTAGCATAGTTGCATTGCTGGAAATTTAAACGTGGACCTTTCAAGCACCAGACGGTGCTTTGGCCCCTAAGCAACTTTTCCAAGAAGATCACTGCCTCTCAGATTATTCCACTTTCTCCATGTGTTTAACTGTAGTAAGCAAAAAAATATGGATATTTCTAAAAATGGAATTGCTCGATTTTAGATAACCTTAAGCCCTCTGGGTGAACCCGATCCGAATGTGGTTAAACTAAAAGGGGGTGGAGCTAGAGTTGCATATGTTTTCCATTTCCCAATCAGTTTACGATACAACAGATACCTTCAGTAACACTGGAAGTCTCCTTTCATATCTTATTTATTTCATTACCAAGAAAGCAGTCCTTAATCACTAAAGAAATGGTTGTTTCGAATTTCCTGGCATTTGGAAGCAGGAGGCCTCTTGGCATTTTATTAGTACCTAAAGCAGATTTGCACCAATGATAAGGTTGATCTTGGCTATACCAGCCTGCACTCAAATGTTTTCAGTTTACCAAGAATTCTTTTTTAAGAGAGAGAGATGACATTTATTACATGACTCTTGGTTGGTTTTCCCAAGTAACTTCTCTGGGTTTAAATAGCGAGAGTCTCTTGAGGCCTCAACTGTTTCTCACACAGATACCTCAGCTGTCAACACCTCCATTCACCACATCTCAATAAACCGGCCTGGTATTGGCTCTGAGGGCTGCCATGACTTGTGGCCAGATGAAGATAGGTAACACAGAGGGCCTGAACTGCTGGATTAAGAGCACAATACTGTGCACAGTCACCCCAGTCTAAGCCCATTGAAATGAATGGACTTAGACTGGAGTAACTCTCCTTAGGTAAGGTAAAGGAAAAAGGTTTCCCTTGTTCGAAAGCCAGTTGAATTCGACTCTAGGGATGCGGTGCTCATCTCCGTTTCCAAGCCGAAGAGCCAGCACTGTCCAAAGATGTTTCCGTGGTCATGTGGTCGACAGGATTAGACGCCAAGGCACACAGAACGCTGTTACCTTCCCACCGAAACGGTACCAAGACCCGAGTGCCACATGACAGAGTGAGCTCCCATCTCTGGCCACAGCTCCTGCCAACTTAGCAGTTCGAAAGCAAGAAATTGCTAGTAGATAAATAGGTACTGCTTCGGTTGGAAGGTAACAGCGTTCCATACACCTTGGCATCCAGTCATGCCGGCCACATGACCATGGAAAAAGTCTTCGGACAGCACTGGCTCTTCGGCTTGAAAACTGAGGCGAGCACCGCCCCCTAGAGTCAGATCCAACTGTCTTTCGAACAAGGGAAACCTTTACCTTTACCTTTTTACCCTACAAGTGGGCTCAGGGCAGCTCGCAGCATATAAATATAACAATTTAAAAGATTAAAACATAGTATGATAGATTAAAATTCAGTTCTGTACAGAGATAACTGATGATGATGTCCTGATATGGCACAGTTGATTTTCTATGTAAATGTCAAGGAGTGCTCTACCTGAATCCAAAGTGTGATCTGCACAGTACTAGCACACACACACACATACACACATACATACACATTTTTACCACAAAGTAATTTGCATCTTTGATCTGCATTCCAAACACAAAAGTCCATATAATAATTCTAGCTCTTCAGGGTACAGAAGCTGTTAAAACTGGCAAGATATATTGATGTTCCTGCTAATCAAACAAGATGTGAGACATTTTGGACTGGGGTATCAAAGGGACCCAGCAGAGGCCTCTTAGGAAGGTAACCAAAACACACTTTGGGATCTGGTTCCCCTGAACCTCAGGTAGGGCTGCCCCCAGTTTCTCTAACTCACCCTAAGCTCAGATTCTGAGGAACCAAAGTCTCCAGATGTATCCAAATGTTAACCCTGAAAGTCAGCCCTGCAAGTCTGACCTCTTGCCGGATGAGTTCCAGCCAAAGCAATTATGCCATAGCCATGCCAAGGTACTGATTCAGATCAAAGCCCAGACCCAAGGAAACATCACACAAATAAAGATTATAAGAAATTAAACTAGTGCTCTAAAATACAATTTTAAAAGTGCATATGACAGAATAAGAAAACAAGGGAGCCGGTTTGGTGTAGTGGTTAGAAGAGCGGACTCTAATCTGGGAGAACCGGGTTTGATTCCCCACTTCTCCATGTGCAACTGCTGGTGTGACCTTGGATCAGTTACAAGTTCTTTCAGAGCTGTTCTCTCAAGAGCAGTTCTCTCAGAGCTCTCTCAGCCTCACCTACCTCACAGGGTGTCTGTTGTGGGGAGGGCAAGGGAAAGGAGATTGTATGCGACCCTCCTCAGTGCCTGGGCAATGATTTACAATGAGACATTGAAGGGATAATCATAGATGAGCCCAGCTAGATCAAGGCAACATGGCCTTGATGAACAAGAAGCGCCTCTGTAAGCAGTCTTGTTGTGTCTAATAAAAATTGATTTTTGTAACCTTTAAAAAAAGGCACTCCCACATAGATGATCTGGTTCTCTGCAGCTGAACCAAATTGCCTTGTTAGCGAGTACTCATCAAGGTTAGTTCTAATGAGGTGACTAATAACAAAAAAGGGGGATCTTCTCCCTCACACACACATACACATACAGCCTCAGCACAAGAATAATCCATTACACCCGGGTCTCTGTACCAACATATTTCTGTCTTTCTTATGAGACCCAGCTTCCCACAGTTCTCTTTGTTAGGCCTACCAGGCTTCTGGAACAAATATAGCCAAAATGTTGTCCCGAAACAAAAAATATGCTGTCCTGGTGGAAGTGACTGGCCCAAGGTCACCCAGCAAGCTTCCGTTGGCACAAGTGGGGATTTGAACTTGTGTCTCCCAGATACTAGTCTGACACTCTTAGCCACAATACTGAGAACCAGTGGGGTGTTGTTGTTAAGAGCAGTGGACTCTAATCTGGAGAACCATGTTGGATTCCCCCACTCCTCCACATGAAGCCAGCTGGGTAACCTTGGGTCAGTCACAGTTCTCTCAGAGAGCTCTCAGCCCCAGCTACCTCACAGGATGTCTGTTATGGAGAGAAGAAGGGAAGGCGATTGTAAGCCACTTTGAAACTCCTTAAGGTGGAGAAAAGCAGGATATAAAAACCAACTGTTCTCCTCCTCCTCCACCCTAGCTGTGTGTGGATTCTTGAGTACTTCCTAAGATCTACCTGAAGCTATTAATACACACTCAGATCATATTAGGCTAGGTAGCCTGTTGACCAGTCTGTCTGTTCTTGAGTTCCTATGAGGCTGCAAGTTTATGGCAAACCTCCAGGTTCAAATACATGACAGAAAAGAACAGATACACAGAGATCATCCAATATTTGCACTCGACCTGCTATGCTAAATGGACCAAGTGGTTCAGCAAACACCCCTCCAAAAAAACTGCTAAGGACATGTGCAATTATAAAAGCTACAAGGTGGGATTGTGCATTTTAGCAAAGGAGACAAGAAATCTGTTGACTGAGGCTGCCATAACTGCAGAGGAAAACACAGAGGAAGAACAAAGCCGGGAGGATAGCAAAAGATCAGGGACTTTGCCCTGGAGTGCAGCAGTTGTGGAGCAATGGAGTAAACTCATTTCCTCATGATTATTGAAAGAATCTCTGAAAAGTGTGAATGAGCAGCGAAGGAATGTGGGCCAAAGCCCAAGACTAAGATGACTGGTGAGGACAAGAATTTTGTGGCAGTCCAAAGACAAATGGAAAAAACCTGATGGCTAAGAGAAGCAAAGATCTCACAGACTGGGGTTGATGCCCAGGAATTAGGGTTACAAACTCCAGGTTAGGGAATTCCTGGAGATTTGTGGGTGGAGCCTGCAGAGGGTGAAGTTTGGTCAGGTGAGGAGCCTCATATAATTACACAAGAGTCCACCCTCCAAAGCAGCCATTTTCTCCAGGAGAACTGATCTGTGTCATCTGGAGATTAGTTGTGATCCCAGGACATCTCCAGACCCTACCTGGACTAGCTTTCAGGCAGTTTGAATAAGGGTAATGGATCCATTCATTTGTAATGTGGTGTTGGGGGAGGGTTTTACAGATACTGGGGACTGCCAAAAAGACAAATAAGTGGGTTCTAGATCAGATCAAGCCTGATCTTTCCCTAGAAGCCACAATGACCTAACTGAGGCTATCATTCTTTGGTCACATTATGAGAAAACAAGAGTCACTGGAAAAGACAATAATGCTAGGAAAAGTTGGAAGGCAGCAGAAAAAGAGGAAGACCCAACATGAGGTGGATTGACTCAATCAAGGAAGCCGCAAAGGCCCTCAGTTTGCAAGGCTTGAGCAAGGCTATTAATGATAGGATGTTTTGGAGGATTTTAATTCATAGGGTGGCCATGAGTCAGAGGCATTTAATATCCGCAATGAATCCACATAATCTGAGGAACAGGAGATGTTCATCAGTTGTCCCTGCTACCAGAAGCAGTTGCTGTTTCCTTATCCCTGTCCCAGTCATTGTCCTGAAGCTTGATTTGTTCTAGAAGAGGGAATCCAGAGGGCAATCCACAAGTAAATCATGAGAGGGAGGGAGGGAGGGCTGCATCAGTGCTTGGTTCTTGTGGTCCTTTTCTTACACGCCACTTTGGGGTCAGAAAGCAATTTTCCTCCAGGCCAGTTTGGCCAGGAATCCTGGAGCTTTTTTGCCATCTTCTGGGCATGGAACAGGGGTCACTGGAGGTGTGGCAGGGAGGTATTTGTGAATTTCCTGCATTGTGCAGGGGGTTAGAGTAGATGACCCTGGAGGTCTCTTCCAACTCTGTGATTCTATATTCAAAACACTACAGGGGTACTCTGACTGTCCAACGGTTGATCTCTACAAGATGGAGTTCACAGGTGCTGATACGCTAAGGACCTCAGACCCTACCTGTGGGCCCCATCATCGTCATATGTTACTTGCAAGTTGTCCTCTGTTCTTGGTAAGGACTGCAGCGGCATACAGAAGGAGCGTTATTCTCTCACACATACACACACTCCCAGTGCAGTTACCCCAAACAGAAACAATCTATGTGGGGGAGTTATTTGGCCCACTGCAGAAGACCAGATGGCTGGAGCAACTTTCCTTCCTGTGTGCAGTAGGAGGGGGCAATGACTTACAACGATTAATAAAGTGCCATCAAGTTGCAACCATCTTATGGTGACCCCTGATAGGGTTTTAAAGGCAAGTGATGAGCAGAGTTACTTTCCCGTTGCCTTCCTCTGCACAGCAGTCTTCCTCGGTGGTCTCCCATCCAAATACTGACCATAGCCAACCCTGCTTAGCTTTTGATGAGCTCAGGCTAGTCTAGGCTATTCAAACAGTGGTGGTGGTGGTGGTGGTGGTGGTGGTGGTGGTGGAGGAGGAGGAGAAGAGCACCCTTGTAGGGTTTTCAAGGCAGGAGACTTTCAGAGGTGCTTTGCCATTGCCTGACTCTGCATCACAATCCTGGTATTCGTTGGAGGTCTCCCATCCAAATACATACTGGCAAGGGTCGACCCTGCTTAGCTTCCAAAATCTGACAAAACTGGGCTATCCAGGTCAGGGATGCAATGATTATAGCTTGGTGTAAATCATGAGAGTGGAAATTAACAGCTTGCTTCAAGTTGAGATCCAACAAGCCAAGAGATCAAAGGGGCAGCGTCGTAGTGCCGAACGGCCACAGAAAGAGCAGCTGTGTGAAAAAAAATAGTTTATGAAAGCATGTGTTGTGCAAAATGTAAAATCCAGCCACTCCAAATGCAACCAGTCTCATGCAACCACCAGCTGCCTGGAACGGGGATATGCATCTTTATGCAATCAGTTTAATAGGGCCGGAATGAGCACTGCCATGGGAATGGAAATGTGTCTCCAATTGCACATCCCCACCTGCATCAGCTGTGCATAGGGAAGGCTGCTTACAAATGCAAATCTGTCTTGCTCAATTGCCGCTTGAATACCCGGCTTTTCATCAGGATGAGAGCTCTCCTCTTTTTTTAGAACGAAATGCCCAATCCAGTACTAGCCACTCTTTAAAAAGTGGATCACAGGTTGCTGTGCAAAAGCCTCTTGCTGGAAGGTTCCCTGGGATGGGGGAAGGCACTGGCATTTGCAGAGCAGAGTTGCAGAATACAACCCAGGATTTGAAACAGGAGAAGGAAAATGTCCAGGAGGAAAATGTATGATGGGGATCAGTGTTCCCACTGTTAGTGTGAGCTAGCTCACAGTTTTTTAGCCTCTGGCTCACACATTTCTGTCTTAGCTCAGGAAGGATGGCTCCAGAGCAGACTAATTTATGCAGTAGCCGAATTGCTTGCCCACAACTTTAATGCCAGCAGCTCACAAAGTAGAATTTTTGCTCACCAGACTTCACAGCTTAGAGGGAACATTGATGGGGATCGATCTTTACGTCCTAAAAGAAAATGTGAAAAGCCATGCTCATCCTCTGTGAAGTATGGACATGCATATCACCACAATCAGTTAACTCAAAGAAGTGTCTTAATGCTGGCTAGACGTTTCAGCTTATAGGGCATCAGTGGGTCTACTTGAATGACTCCTCCCATCATATCATGCAACAGCTCAGCCCCAGTGGCATCTCTTCATTTCTGGTCTTCAAGGCAGAATGAGGTGAGGCTGGATAAACAGAAATAGTGGGCTCTAGTCTAAACAACTGGCCTATTATACATCTTCATTCAGAATAGTCAGGGATGTGATTTGTCATATGGTTGTCCCGAGCTTTAAAATGTAGGTGTGAAAAATGACTTCCAGTATCACCTATGCAAGTCTAATTGAGCACCACTAAACGCCAACTATGGACAAAGGAGTTTATATAGGAATATATAATAGGGTGGTGGAAAGAGCCATCAAGTCACAGTTGACTTGTGGCGACCCCGTAGGGTTTCCAAGGCAGGAGATGAGCAGAGGCGGTTTGCCATTGCCTGACTCTGTTTAGCACCCCTGGACTTCCTTGGTGGTCTCCCATCCAAGTACTGACCAGGGCCGACCCTGTTTAGCTTCTGAGGTCTGACGAAATTGGACTCACCTGGCCAAAAAGTAACATGCATACTGTTCAGTGTGCAGTCCTTCATTTGGGTGGACACAACCAACATAGCAAATGGAAGCCTATCAACTTTCAACAGAAAGCAATTCTAGGTTAGCATTATTGCACTAACTATTGCACAAGATGTGTTGCACATTTTTGTACAAAGACTGAGAAAGAGATGTGCAATAACTTGTACAATACCTAGAGCAGGGCCTTTTTTGTAGTGGTACTCACTAGTACAGAGTACCAGAACTTTTAGGGGGGGGCTCTCTCATATTCTGAGGAGGGAACTGAAGGGAATTAGTGTGACCTTATACATGAGTCAGCAGCATCAAGAAAGGTTGCAAAGAATAATTTCTTCCCTTCCTCCAAGAACTTACAGATAGATAAAACTGATTATGTGAGGGAAAGGCTTATGAAATATTTCAAGTTCTTAGATTTCTTTTTATTATCACCTGTGTTTATATTTGTTTTTTTTAATTACATATACTTTTAAAAGTGTTTCAATCTGTTTCTCAGTGTAGAACGTTCAGAGCATTTGATTCACATCACAAACGTTAATAAATGGCATCTAAACATATTTTATTAATTTTGCCATGAAGACATGTTTACATACCTTATCAATCCAGTCTCCAGTAAATGGAATTTGTGTTTGTTTCCAATATCCAAGAAAAGTAAGAGTTCAGATTGTAATTCATATCCCCCAGTTCTTTCTGTTCCATTTTTTTATGTTACTCCAGTAAATTTTATGTTACCGTTCATGTCCTCAGAATAACCCTTCACTTTTTAACATTTCCAACACTACGAGAGCAATACTAAACTAGTCTACTCAGAATTCTACTCAGGTCTATTCAGTGTGACTTTTTTCTGGTAAGGCGTTCTTAGGATTGCACCATTAGGATTATAATATTTATTTTACTTGATATGGATAGGGTAATTATCTTCCCAGGAGGGCAGACACTATGGTATAGTCCAATCTTCTCCAACCTTGGAAGCTAAGCAGGGCTGGGACTGGGACTGGAGACCACCAAGGAAGGCTCTGCAGATGAAGGCAATGGCAAACCACCTCTGCTTCTCACTTGCCTTGAAAACGCCTTGCTGTGGTCACCATAAGACAGTTGTGAGCAGAGGTCCATCAGTGACTATTAGCCACAAGGTATAGATAGGAGCTCTCGATCTGGGGCAAGTGATGCTCTGTATTTTTGGTGCTGGGGGGGCAACAGTGGGTGGGCTTCTAGTGTCCTGGCCCCACTGCTGGACCTCCTGATGGCACCTGGTATTTTTGGCCATTGTGTGACAAGAGTGTTGGACTGGATGGGCCACTGGCCGGATCTCACATTGGCTTCTCTTATGTTCTTATCTTCTCAACCTGTTGTAAGCTCACTGTGATAAATTTCCACATGGAGCATATCCACAATGCCATACGTGTCAACTACGGGGGGGGGGGGGCGAGGGACACCCCTGAAATTTCCCAGGGGGGACTGAGCCCCCCTGGGAAAATGGAGCACCCGCCCACCGCTGTGCCTCCCCACCTTCCAGGCACACCATCCAGGCCCCCTTCCTGCCCGCTGCTGCCGCCAAAGCCCCTCTCCCCCCCCCCCACACACCTGGCTCCCCTGCACCCACCCCTCCCTCCCTCCGCGAGCCATCGGACCGACTGGGAACTGCAGTTGGGGGGGAGGACAGTCAGAATCTCTGCAAATTCTTGGGATTTGCCTACAATTCCAGCCTACAATTCCTAACATTCTTCTAGGAAGCCATGACAATTACAGGGCCATCCTAGATTAAACACTTCTAAGTCCATTGACTTCAATTGACTTTTAAGTATAACTCTGTGAAGAAGGTATAACCACTGTGTAGAAGATATAACCACTGTGTAGTGGTTAAGTGTGCGGACTCAAATCTGGGAGAACCGGGTTTGATTCCCCACTTCTCCACATGCAGCTGCTGGGTGATCTTGAGTCAGTCACAGTTCTCTCAGAGCTATTCTCTCAAGAGCAGTCTCAGTTAGAGCTCTCTCAGCCCCACCTACCTTACAGGGTGTCTGTTGTGGGGGAGAGGAAGGGAAGGAGATTGTAAGCCACGCTGAGACTCCAAGTGAAGGGCAGGGTATAAATCCTCCTCCTCCTCCATATCCCTGTGCCCAGTTACAGTCATCAAGCAGCCTCTGTTGGCTATCTCGCTGTTTATGGTGGGCTGCCTGTCATTGGCTGCGATCACACACACTAAATAATCCACTTTCAATCCATTTTCAATGCACCTTTGAATTGGATTTTGCCAGTTCACAAAGTAAAATACAGTTGGAAAGTGCACTAAAAGTGGATTCTTTAGTGTGTGTGACCACAGCCATTGACCAGAACTTGGGCCTTTTCCATCACAGCTCCAGCTCTGTGGAACAGGCTCCCTGAAAAAATGAGGGGAGGGCTACTTGAAGATCTTCAGGAGGTGCTGCAAGGCCTGCCTGTTGCCAGGGCATTTGAGGGGGACTGAGAAACAAGCATCTTTTAAGGGGGTGCTATTATAACAATCCTGAGCAGGGCTCAATCAAATATCTGCAAACAGATATTCACCTCTGTCACCAACCAGAGGACTGGGAGGTTTCACCTTTTCCTTTGGTCCATCAAAGGAATGTCTATTCAGGTTGGCTGCAGCTCTCCAGGGTCTCAGGCTGAGGTCTTCCACATCACCTGCGACCTGATCATTAACTGGAGAGGCTGAGGTTTGAACCTGGGATCTTCTGCATGCCAAGCAGATGCCTTTCCTCTGTTCCAAGTATCAGTTTTCTGGAGAATGGAGAAGATAGAGGACATTCTGGCTCCTGTCAGCCACCAGAGGAATAATGGCTGTACCACTGTCCCCAAAGTGAGGGCAGATAAGCTTGGCCCAGTTGCCTTCACACCCTCAGATACATTTGCCTCCTTTGCCTTTTTCCCCCTAGCGCCCTTCCCTCATATATCTCTCTTGTCTCTTTACATTATAAACCTAAGGGAAAGACTCTTCTGTTTGTTGATGTAGCCACTTTGAGAGACAATCGATCAAAAAGTGGGAATAGCAGCCTAACAAATACATTGTCCAGATTTGCCAGTTTCTCCACTCCAATCCTGAACGTGAAATTTTACCTTGCAAACGGGTGGCTTTTTAACTGATGCTTCCCAAAACACAAATATGCAGTCACATAAGCCATCCAGCACTAAACACCATTTCTTTCCTCTATTAAATGTGGTAAGATATACCCCACTGCACATCAAGGGTTGAATGCTGCCCAATAGCAAATATTGAAATTAAACGTCACCCAGGGCAGATATCAAATATGCAGCAACAGAGGATATTCAACAATAAAATGTGCAGAGGGGCATTTCTAAGAACTCCATGGGAGGCATTACATTCCTCTGGGCCTGGGGGTAGGGTGGGGGTTTTTTAGAGACAATCCAATAACATTTCTATTTGGATTTAAGTTATTTGTCAAACATCAAGCTTCTGTCCATTTTTTTAGGATGAGAAAGATAAGACGACGGTGCCAGGAATAATAGATTATTCCATCCATTGCTCTGCCTTTTGTTTGCCTTGTCTGCATGCAGCCACAGTCCTAAACAGCTTAAATTGTATGTCAGCTTCCTTGATTCAAGTACCATGTAACTTTCTCCCAGCGGGACCAGAAATGAATCATCACTATTATATTACAGCAGCTGTCTATCTGTCACATTTTTCCCACCCTTCCTCCAAGGGGCAAAGGGTGGCATACAGGGTTCTTATCTCCTTTCTTTTAACCTCGCACAACAGCCTGTGAAGTAGAGGGAGCAATCCTGGCCCAAAATCACCCAGTGAGCTCCATGGCTGAGGGAGAATTTGGTTCTGCATCTCCCCAGACATTGTTCGGAACTTTGACATTCTAGCGGCTTTCAGTTGAGAGAATCTGAGAGAACCCATCTCTTTTTGAGGTATTACAGCTATATCCAGACAACAGTTGTTCTGGAGATCATGTGGTCCATTTCAGGGCCTTCAATCCCCACAGACATTAAGGTTCCTCAGAAGAAGAGTTGATTTTTATACCCCACTTTTCTCTACCCTGTCTCAACAATCGCCTTTCCCTTCCTCTCCCCACAACGGGCGCCTTGTGAGGTATGTGGGGCTGAGAGAGTTCTGGGAAACTGTGACTGGTCCAAGATCACCCAGCAGGCTTCATGTGGAGGAGGAGTGGAGAATCAAACCCGGTTCTCTAGGTTAGAGTCCGCTGCTGTTAACCACTACACCTCACCAATGCTCCCTCTAAGCTGTGGAGTCTTGTAGGCAAAAATTCTGCTTTGTGAGCTACTGGCATTAAAGTTGTGAGCGAGCGATTTGGCTACTGCATAAATTAGTTTGCTCTGGAGCCATCCTTCCTGAGCTAAGACAAAAATGTGTGAGCTGGAGGCTAAAAAACTGTGAGCTAGCTCACACTAACTCAGCTTAGAGGGAACGCTGCATCTCAGCTAGGCTCTCACAGTGCTGACTGTCTTCAGCTAAGATGGTGGCTTCTAGTACTCACTGTTGGCATTTAGCCTGAGGTATGAGAAACGTAAGGGGGGGGGAGGTTCAGAACCTATTGCCTCACTGTGCTCATCCCCTGCCAGCTCACACGGTTGACATAAATTAGCTCTAAATTGGCATGTGATGTGCTGCCAGAATGGGCAGCTCCCTGTGGAGAAGCATTAAGTGCCTAACCTTTTTCTTCCGAAACATTTCCCATACAACAGGCTAAGTGCCAACCGGGAACTGTCCTCTGGACAACGTGGGCATGGTTTAGGGACAGGCAAGAGGGCCACCGCGCCACTCCATTCCTCTCATGTCTGGTTGCCAACCTCCAGGAGGGGCCTGGATTCCTCCCAAAATTACAACCAACTTCCAGAGATCAGGAGCCCTTGAACAAAATGGCATCACACTCCAGCTGAGCTCCTTGTTGTTGTTGTTGTTGTTCAGTCGCTGAGCTCCTACACCTCCCCAAACTCTATTCTTCCCAGGCTTCGCCCCCGAATCTCCAAGAGTTTCCCAGCCCGGATTTGCCAACCCTACTCTCACGTCACAGATTGTGACGTGTGATCATTCCCCTGGCCACCTCTATTTCTAGCCATTTCAAAGGTTCTACACATTGAGAGATTACAGTTCAAAATAATTATGTGGTCCTATTGACCTGGATGCCAAAGGCACAAATCACTTTGTGTTTTTTAAAAGGGGTATATGTGACTATAGCTATTATGAAATATAAAAAGTAGGCCTAAACAAACAAACAAACGCATCACATTTTAACAATTTACATATATTCTGCAGCAGGCCTATAAACTGATGAACATTTCTTTCCCCCCACCCCAAAGTATCTTTATCCCCTGACCCAAAATGCACACCCTGAATTCTGAAATGGTGATCCTGATGGATTACATCCTTGAATGTGTCTGTTTCCACAAGTTACCCAATAATCACTGGAGACTCTGGGTGATCTTAGAGGAAAGCAAGTGATGGTTCTTCCACTCTGGAAACAGAATTCCACATGTGCATGCCCATCCAGATGGGTGTGCATCTGTTAGGTATTCAAAAACAGCAGAGTTAGATTAAGGGGTCATTTTGTAGAAAAAGAGGTGCAGGAGCTCATTATATAACTCATGTGCATAACTTATTTGCATATGCCACATCCCCTGACATCACCGGAAGTGTGTCAGAAGGCAACACCCACCGCTCAGGTTCCACCCCAAAAATCTCCAGGTATTTCCCAACTCAGAGCTGGCGAGCCAGATTTACACTTTGACTAAAGACACTTTAGGTTTCCTTTGCTCTTGCTGGGAAGCTACTCTACAACAAGCATGAAAATACAGATCAAGTTAGTATGCTTTTGCTTTTTTCCGCAGCATATCATCATATGTGCCCGCTCCTGGGCTTGTTACTCCCGGAACGGCATTCCGGTGCGTTCTTGCTCGAAATGACCCCTGGCTTAGATTAAAGCAGCCAGACATATGCGTATTTGTCTAGAAAAAGAAACTTTACTAAAGCTTAGCTAAAGGATACTTGGAGAACAAAAGCAAAGTAAATCATCCCTACTAGCTCTGAGCTACATGTTTCTTCTCCAAGGACTTAACTTGAGACTCAGAGGGAAAACTTCAAGAGGGACAAAGAGCAATAAATTGAAATCCTATGCTCTTGGCTCATCCCCAAACTATTGATTATCCAGTTGGAGAATCCCAACACCAGCTAATCATACATTCTATCACCATGCTCTAGCGGGAAAAATGTTCGGACAATTCTATTGGATCTCTAGCTAGAAATTAGCCTGCATAACAAACAGGAAATGTTTTCATGACAAACAGGAAGAGAACTCACAAACAGCTCAACAGGATCCAACTTAGTGTTCACCTTGATGGTGGCACTTGTTGCTGTGGGATGAAATGTACCAAGGAAGTCCAGAGGGAAAGCTTGCTGGAACACAAATATGTCTCTGAATATTCTTATTCTTTCTCATATGATGAAACTGGCTATGAATAAGCCCAAGTGATGCCATGCTTGTGAAAGGATCAACTGAGAAATGACATTATGACTGGCTGATCCTTTAATTTTGGCCAGTTTGCACTTGATTCATTTCAAAACTCTAGAGACTTTTTAGTGGTTAAGGGTGTTGCCCAAAGCACATTTAATGGGATTCCACTGAAATCAGTGGAAATCATTTGAAATTGTGGCCCTGATGGGGCAGAAAGACAGGGTACAAATTTTGTAAATAAATAAATAGCTTTAAGATTTGGACACCAGGACCAAAATGAATGACCTTGTGGGTGGCTTCCTTTTTATTTTTCCTGTCAAGTCATAGCTGACCTAAGGTGGCCCCACAGGTCTCAAGGCAAGAGATGTTCAGAGGTGGTTTGCCATTGCCTGTCCCTAAGTCATGATCCTGTTATTCCTTAGTGATCTCCCTTCCACCAAGAGCTGTGACCCTGCTTAACTTCCAAGATCTGAGGAGATCAGGCCAGCCTGGGCTATCCAGGTCACATACAAGTCTAAATTAGCAATATCAGTAATGACAGTGTCCAACAGCCAGTGGAATCTTTGGACAGTCCTTGAATAAAGTGAAGTGAAATCCATATTTAGGTCACTTTCAGCATAATCCTAAACAGTTGGTGGTAGAAGGTTCAGTTCCACTGGGCCTGCAAGACAGAGCTGTTCCATCAGGCCTTTGGTTGAGAAGAAGAAGAAGAAGAGAAGAGATTGGATTTATATCCCACCCTTCACTCACTTGGAGTCTCAGAGCAGCTTACAAACTCCTTTCCCTTCCCCTCCCCACAACAGACACCCTGTGAAGTAGGTGGGGCTCAGAGAGCTCTTTCCCAAGCTGTCCTTGAGAGAACAGCTGGTACAGAGCTATGGCTTGCCCAAGGTCATCCAGCCAGGTGCAAGTGGAGGAGTGGGGAATCAAACCCGGTTCTCCCAGATTAGAGTCCGTGCACTTAACCACTACACCAAACTGGCTCTTGAGGCAGCGGGCACCCATCTATGGCCTCCCTGAGGTTGCTGTCACCCATCTGTCACCTGTCTACTGACCACCGACAACTGGCCTTCAACACATTGTACTGTCGGGCCAGAACTTTATAGCCAACTGATGCTGTTTCAAGCTGTACCCATTGTTTTAATTGCGATAACGTTTTATCGTGTTTTAACGCTTTTTGTGTTCAATTGAAATTGTATTTAATTTAATGATGTTAACCGCCCTGAGCCTGCCCGCGGGATGGGTGGGATATAAATGCAAATAATAAATAAATAAAATCAAGTTGCAGCTGACCTATGCTGACCCTGTGAGGTTTTCAAGGCAAGAGATGAACAGAGTGGGCTCGCTGCTGCCTGCCTCTGCATAACAATGGCCAACCCTGCTTAGCTTCCAAGATCTGATGAGACTGGGCCAGCATGGGCCATCCAGATCAGGGTAAATCCAATGCGGTCAATGGGATTAGAAGGGTGTAGCTTTGCTTAGGACTGAACTGTTTACTTGTAGATCAGAGTACGCTTATTGTGAAATATGTTCCTTGAAAGGTAACTTTTAAGTGTAAAAAAAGAAAAGAAAATGTGTTTAGTACTGAGGTGTTCCCTTTGTAAAGGAAGCTGCAGAGGATTTATATGAAGAAGAAGAAGAGAAGAAGAGATTGGATTTATACCCCGCCCTTCACTCACTTGGAGTCTCAGAGCAGTTTATAAACTCCTTTCCCTTCCCTGCCCCACCACAGACACCCTGTGAGGTAGGAGGGGCTGAGAGAGCTCTGAGACAGCTGTTCTCTCGAGGTACAGAGCTATGGCTTGCCCAAGGTCATCCAGCAGGTGCAAGTGGAGGAGTGGGGAATCAAACCCGGTTCTCCCAGATTAAAGTTCACGCACTTAACTACTACACCAAACTGGCTCTCAGTCTCCATTACAGATGTTATGCTACTGAACTCTTTTTTTAATTATTATTTTCTTGTGTGTGTGCATGTGTGTCTGCACCTGGAAGTCACACTGATCTCTGGTGACTGACCCCTACTGGGGGCCTGGAGGATATTCAGAGAGGTGGCTGAATTAATCCTGCCCTTCTCCTCCCAACTTGGTATCCCAAGGGAGTCTCCCACCCAGGGGTCATTTCAAGCAGGAGCTCGGGGGAGCTCAGCTCCGGGAGTTGGTGCCAGCCCCCCCCCCCGGAGGGGAATGCCTGCTTGTGTCATGGCTGCAGCAAAATGACCTGGAAAGGTCCTTGTTCCTCTGACCAGCCTTCTGGAGGCTTCAGCCACCACTGAAGCTATCCTCCCAGAATAGTGGTATTTCTGAGGCTTGGATTAGTAGCGGTCCCCTCTCTGCCATTTCTTTCTTTCTCTTTCTCTCTCTCTCTCTCCCCTTTCTTTTTTGCCTTCTGATATACTTCCAGTGATGTCCGGTGGTGTAGCATATGCAAATAAGTTATGCTAATGAGCTCCTGCACCTCTTTTTCTACGAAATGACCCTTGCTCCCATCCAAGTACTAACCATAGTCGACCCTACTTAGCTTCCAATATCTAAAAAAAATGGATTTAGCTGGACTATTCAGGCTACACCATTTTATAGAACTCTTAACTGTACTCAAGAGATTGGGTTAGGGCTGCAATTTTTCATGCTTTTTATTCCTCCCAGATTCTCCGTCCCTTTCCTCCTCTGTGGTTCACCATCACATATGCATCCATGCCAATCAGTGCTTCCGTCTTAATTAGGATTTGAAACCAAGGTTTGAGCTGGGTATGCAACCTTGAACCATGGTTATGACTAATAAAGGGTGGGAGAGAGGAATTCCTTCCGTGAAAGGGAAGAGGTACCTGCAAGCCCAGTCACAAACTCTTAACCCTGGTTTCTTGCCTGCTCAAGGCTCTAAAGTTATGCAAAGTCCTGAATGGGCATTGTTTCTTCCTCCTCCATTGTCTGGGGAATAGTATGTGGTCTTTCTAAGAAATGGAAAGCCATTTTTTTTCCAGTTCTGTGGCTGACCCTTGCACAACCATGACCGTTAACTCTGTTTATTATTTCAGTACTCAGAAAAGTGAAGGACTTTTTACTCTTCTCTCTAAAAGGAGGAGGAAATTTTTCAGCTAAAGACTTGAACGCTTGTTAGAGTCAAGGGAGTACCAGAACAGGGATCAGGTCAGGATGGAGAGAGCTTTTGCAGAAACCAATACCATGGGGTATTTCAAGGCAGCTCAAGGAGGTTTGGGGTTCACAGGATGAATAGGAAGAAACGTAAAAGCCAAGATGCAGAAGAAGGAGGAGCGGACTCTAATCTGGGAGAACCGGGTTTGATTCCCCACTTCTCCACATGCAGCTGCTGGTATGACCCTGGGTCAGTCATAAGTTATTTCAGAGCTGTTCTCTCAGGAAGAGTTCTTGAAAGAGCTCTCTCAGCCTCACCTACCTCACAGGGTGTCTGTTTTGCAGAGGGGGAGGGGGAGGAGATTGTAAGCTGCTCTGAGACTCCTTCGGGTAGAGAAGGGCAGGGTATAAATCCAATCTCTTCTCTTCTTCTAAAGATAGGGGATGTACAGAAGGGCCAACGTCACTGGACAGTGACCACTAACCAGAAACCAGTTAGGAAGTTATACTGGCCAAGGGACAAGTCAAGCCTAGCAGGCTGCAGTGTAGGGCTGCTCAGTTTGGGCCTGACCAGCCTGTGCCAACAATGGGCATCAGCTTGCCAAGTGCCATCTCAAGCTAGGGTTGGCAGCGCTGCCTCAGCAAATGGTGGGTGGTTTTCAGAGGAGTGCCTAGGAAAGGCAGAGTTTGGGGAGGATGTGACACCACTTCCTGATGATGCTCTAGGAATTTCCCCCTAATCTCTGGTAAAGACCATACAGACATGGGAAAATGCCTAGAGTGTCACTATAGAGGCCATTTTCTGGCTTTTTTTCCTCACAACCCTTGATTTTCTTAAGGGCAGAGGATTGGGGAGAGAGTTTAGCCACCACAGGTAGGCAAATGGCAAGCCTCGGGGGAAGGGAGGGGGGAGATGCCAGCTCAGCCTCTCAGCCTCTCTGCTGCCCCATTTGCCAGCTGCGCCCATAGGTGGCCACCTAGTTGGCCTAGTGATAGAGCCGGCCCTGGGAGGAGGAGAGGAGGAGGAGGAGGAGGAGTTGGTTTTTATATCCCACTTTTCTCTACCTTAAGGAGCCTCAAAGCAGCTTACAATCTCCTTCCCGTCCTCTCCCCCCAACAGGCACCTTGTGAGGCAGGTGGGGCTGAGAGAACTGTGAATGACCAAAGGTCACCCAGCTGGCTTCATGTGGAGGAGTGCGGAATCAAACCCAGCTCTCCAGATTAGCGTCCTCCGCTCTTAACCACTACACCATGCTGGCTCTCCAGGTGAGCAAGTGGTGGTGGGAGCTACACTCCTTCTCTCTGTGTGGCCACTGCTGCTGCTACTCTTTGCATCCATCACTGCTCACTTGCAAAGCCAAGCCAATGAGTCCCCCAATGGCAGCACCAAACTGCAGCAGCTTACCCCCAACCCACTGTTTACCTCTGTCTGAATGAGAAGAGGACAAATGAAGTGGAGGCCACTAAAGGGCATCTTGCCTAGGGCCATTCTCAGTATCCCTCCCTAAAAGCCATTGGGAACCAGTTGACTTCAGCCTATCAAACCACCTGTTTCTTCCATTTTCCAAGTGTGTGCAAAGGACTTGGCCATTTATTCAGAGCCTCTACATTGCCAGGTAGCTCACCAAGTAGTATCTACCCTTAGAAATGACCAAACAGTGGCGGTGTTCATTCATAGCCCATATCCAATTATTCACAGAATGCATTGCTTGTCCGGATACCAACAGTAATACTTTTCAGACAGTTGAAAGCGGTATGATAGAGGCATCATTGGACATAATGTGTCATACAATGGTCCAGATTCAAGACATTCCCATGACTGGTTTTTGCACCTAATACCATTTCAAACTCTACAGTTTTTTTAGGAATGTACTTGGAATATAGTAAGGACACATCTAAATTGTAAAAAGTAACTGTGGCAGCCACAAAAGTATGGCTAAAGAGTTAAATTTTAACCGCAGAGACCCAGATTCAGACACTGCTGAGTCTCAGAACTCAATGAGTCCCGCGAGTCGGTCACTATTCTTCACCTTAACTTACCTCATTAGGATTGTTGTGCGGATAAAATGGTTGGAGGGAGCCGTGTTGATTACATTTGTGAAACTCCTTGGAACCCAAGGCTATGTATATGGTGGAATAAAGGAGCTTTGACTCTTGAAACTTATATCCTGGACATCTTATTGGTCTTTAAGGTGCTACTGGACTCGAAACTTTTCCACTGCAGGCCAAAATGGCTACCCATCTGAAACAACACAGAGGAAAACTCCTATCTATTACCATTCTCAGCAAGGTTGGTACGTGATGAGCCCTCCAGCCATTCCCTTGGACCTCAGGTACTTCATCCTGAATGCCTTAGAGAAAGGGTAGGATTAAAAGAGCATTGTTAGCTGCAGACCCTTGCAGAGCATTGTCATAGTGGCTAACTTAAGTCAGCTGCCTAGCAGTGTACAAAACAGCTCCTACTAACCAGTGAATGTGCACCATTACTCCAATCTAAGCCTACTGAAATCAGTGGACACAGAGTGGAATGACTCCGCACACTGAGAGTGACTTTGCGAAAGCTTGGCTGTTCTGATGCATGCTCAGTTGGGCATTTCTGAATGGCCATCTTTAAGCAGTAATAGTCACCCCAATGGAGCATCAGTAGGTACGTTGTAGCTATTAGGATATTTGGTTAATATAGCAGAGTTTTACATGATGCTGAGCAATGTTCTCTCTAAGCTGTGGAGTCTTGTGAGCAATATTTCTACTTTGTGAGCTACTGGCATTAAAGTTGAGAGCGAGTGATTTGGCTGCTGCATAACTTTGTTTGCTCTGGGGCCATCCTTCCTGAGCTAAGACAGAAATGTGTGAGCTGGAGGCTAAAAAAGGTGAGCTAGCTCACACTAACTCAGCTTAGAGGGAACACTGATGCTGAGTGCAGTAAATAAATCTCCCAAGAAGTATTTTGCAAAAAAGATAAACTTAGATTGTGGTCACACACATGAGATAAAGCGGGGGGTGGGGAGGGGCTATTTCCTCAGGCAGAAGTTGACCTGCAGTTGCGCAATCACACAATATTTTGAAGCTGCGGGCACAGCCCTCCACTGCGTGATCAGACGCAACCATGGGTGAGTGGGGGGGGGGGCATTTCCTGATGCGCTTAAACAAGGGATCGATGATTTGCACCGCTACCCTGAGGGCTACCTATGGAGTGTGCGATGATGCTACCGCTACCCTGAGGGCTACCTATGGAGTGTGCGATGATACGCATACTGAGAAGGGGAAAAAAACAACGGCACAGAGTCAGGATGGCCTCATCAGACCATCCCGACGTCATGACAGCGCACTGGAGCAATCAGGCAGGGAAAAGTCTGCCCATGGCCCGTAGCAACCCATTTGCTACTGGAGTTTCCCTGTTGCCTGTTTACTCTGCAGAGCAACATGGGTTGCTGCCAGCTGCGGGGCGCTTCCCAGATGTTTGGGTCTGATCACACACATTAAATCCACCCGGCATTCATGCCTATGTTGGGGCTAATTGTGCGTGTGATCGCGGCCTTACATTTATTCAAGTAGATCCAGTTCACATTCAGGTTGCAGTCATTCAATCATCCTTTATTACAATCATTTGACCCATCATATACACAATTTTACAATTAAAAATTCAAAGTTTACAGAATACCAGATAAAAATGATTTAAAATGATTTAAAATCTAATCAACAATATATCTTCTGACACTTCAATATCACCAAACAAAATCTAGCTACCTGGTAGGTAATCTTGGGGTTCTTATCAGATAGCAGATAATCAAGTCTAGCTTTCTCAGAAAGACCAAGGATTTTGTCTGATAACGGGATAATAATCTCGCCTCGTGCTTCCGTATGATGTGGGCAGGTTTCAGTCAAAAGACGACTGAGAAACCTAATCTAGAGAGCCTTTTCCTGATCACAAATTTCCAGCTTGTCCGGCATCGTGTGTGTGGGAGTGTGAGGGCATTGTGTCTACAGGAGCGACCTGTAGAGACCTGTGTCTCCATGGAAGGCCATATTCAGAGACAGAGGAGGGGGTCAGAGGGCAGCTCCCAGGTTAAGACAATAAGAGGCATCTCATTCAAGGAAATAACACCACTACACCTTAGAGTGATGTAGCATTTCCCAGTGTCCAGGCATGCTGAGTTGCTCACTCCAACAGTAACCTTCTCTACAAACATGCACAGCCCTTCTGCATAGCTCATTCAGAGCCAGTTTGGTGCAATGGTTAAGAGCAGGGGTCCTTTCGTAGAAAAAGAGCTGCAGGAGCTCATTAGCATAACTCATTAGCATATGCCACGTCCCTTGATATCACTGGAAGTGTGACAGAAAGGGAATGTCAGTTTCAGCCCCATTATACCCTATGGGCCATTGAAATCAATGGCAAAAACTCATAGGATATATGAAGGGCTGGAGGAAAGGGGATTTGAGGGAGAGGCTCCAAACTTGCAGGGTAGCTGCTGGGGACTCTCCTTGAAATACCCACCAAGTTTCAAGAAGATTGGACCACGGGGTCCAATTCTACGGGCCCCCAAACAGGTTGTCTCATCCCCTCCATTGTTCTCTATGGTGGGAAAAAATGTTACCTTTTTTTCTACCATAGAGAACAATGGAGGGAATGGGGGCAACCTATTTGGGGGCCCGTAGAATTGGACCCCCTGGTCCAATCTTCTTGAAACTTGATGGGTATTTGGGGAAGAGGTCCCAGCAGTTACCCTGCAAGTTTGGAGCCTCTCCCTCAAACCCCCTCCCCTCCAATTGCTTTGAAAGTTGCCGCCAAATTTTGGTGGCAATTCGGCAGCAGGCTGAATCAGATCAGAGAATCTGATTCAGCCCATGGCTGCCCTAGTGGCCACTCCTGAGCTGGCGGAGCTTTGCTCCGCCTTGCTCCGGCCCCAATGGACCCCTGGTTAGGAGCACAGGTTTGGACCGGGTTTGATTCCCCACTTCTTCACACGCAGCTGCTGATGTGACCTTAAGACAATCATGACTTCTTTCAGAGCTGTTCTCTCAAGGACAGTTCTCAGGAGAGCTCTCTCAGCCCCACCTACCTCACAGGGTGTCTGTCGTGGGGAGGGGAAGGGACAGGAGTTTGTAAGCCGCTCTGAGACTCCTTCAGGTAGTGAAGGGCGGGGTATAAATCCAATCTCTTCTTCTTCTGACTCTACTGTGGAATAGGTTGTGATCTTGGTCCTTCTGTGTAACGAATTTCATAACAACAACCTGGTAGGAGAGATGGAGACAAATTTGGTGATTACTGCAAAATGTTTATACATTTTTATTAAATAATTTTTATATACTGTATTTTAAAGGTTGTTTTGATGTTGAAGTGATTTAATGTTTTGATGTTTACGGCCTAGGGGACCCTATTTGGGTGGGAAGGTGGCACAGAAAATGCTTTAAATAAAATAATTTTTTTAAAAAATATGCCCGAATCCCAGTATAAACTTGAGGCAGCGAAAAAGGCAAACAACTGTGGCAGCAGCAAACGCCAATTAGAACAGTAGCAACATGTTGCAGCTGTTCACAATTACATTCAATTTGCAACTTTCAAACATTCACTTAGTAGGAAGTTCTTTGAAGTAAAAGAATGAGCTGCTTGATTCGGCAACCTTCTTCCCCGGAGCATGCCAAGTGCCTCTAATACAACATGTTTAAATAGAAAGAAAGTACAATGGCTTCCAGTGGTTTGAGGATTGTGGCCAAAGTTTCCTTTTCCAGCGCCATCACCCTTCTAAAGCCACTGAAGTCAGTGGGCTTAGAAGAGTGGAACTCTGCTTCAGGTTCTCACTGCTCCACTGCAGCTAGTAATTCTGATTGGGAGGGGAGCTGTGCAGCCGGATCTCTCTCCATGCACACTGAATAATGCACTTCCAATCCACTTTGCAACTGGATTTTACTGTGTGAAATGGCAAAATCTGCTTGCAAACGGTCGCTAAAGTGCATCATTCAGCGTGTGTGAAAGCACCCTGAAATGGGTTTCAAAATTTTCACCCCTCCCCCAAAATAGCACCATTGCTACCCACCTAATGCAGGTACAGCCGGTATGGTGCAGTATTTACAGCATCAGACGAGAACTGGGAATATTCAGATTCAAATCCCCACACAGCTATGAAGCCCCCAAGGTGATCTTGGGTTAGTCACTCTCTTATCACCTCATGTACTTCACAGGGCTGTTGTGAAGATAAAATGAAGGAGGGGAAATACTGGTCACCCTGAGCTCCTCCTGAGACTAAAAATGTAATTGACAGTTGGAATCCAAACACCTTTTTCTCAAAATAGTGGTTCAGGCATAGAGAAGATGTAGTTCTCCTATGTTCTTCTTCACCACTGAAGCTCTGGGGTCATGGCACCTGAGTGGAGAAACAACTGGATGGGTTTAAGGGTTTAAAGTGAGGAGGGACAAGGATTAGACAGGATGAAGATCGAAGAACATATTTTACAGCCCCATTAATTTACTTCTCCAGAAGTAATGCTGGGTCCAGTATAACCCCTAAGCTCTTAACTGACAAGTGTCAGCTGGATCTCATCAAATGTGGGAGATGAAATATCCTTCAAGATCTCAGACTTCCCAACCAGCATCACCTCTGCCTTGTCAGGATTCAGCTTCAGCTTCAGCTTGTTCACCCTCAGGCATTTTACCACAGCAGTCAGGTCTTCTACTGCATCATTGGGGCATATGGATAAGGATAGAGTTGGAGGTCATCAGGATACTGATGACAACAACCTATTTCAGAATTATAAATGATTTCTCTCAAGGGCTTTTCATAGAGATTAAATCGCTCAGGGAATAAGATAAAGCCCTATGGAACGAAAAGTCCCCCACTAATGACAACTGGTCTTATGTTTATTTTTTAACTGAATATATTTCCTCCTTTGGTTTAAGATCTATCGTGCATGTCAGTTTGGTTTAAGATCTATCGTGCAACAGGCTGCACCTGTTGTACTAACAGAGTTATAAATTTGTACATGTGATGGTTTGGTCTGTCAACTGGATATGTTATATAGAAGAAGTTCCCTTTAATAATTTTTGTATGTGTTAGGAGTAATTTACAGTTCACCTGATAGTAATGAAATGATGGTAAATCACTAGTGATATTTTAAACCAGTGATTTTTGTCTTAGAACATAGAGTTCTTTGAAAATTTTGGAGCTGTTTTATCAGACCAAACTAGGAAGTAGGAAGATTAAATGCAATATGGGTGAGTTTCATAATGAGTGTATGCATTTTATAGCTTCATATATTTGGATGCTGGTGGCCTGTATTTGTTTTGTTGTAGATTAATTACGTTCAGTTGGAATATCTGTTCCTGAAGAAGAACTGTGGAAATGGGATGTTACCAGTTAACAGGATCGCCTTGTCTCCATCAATATCAAACTTTATTAGGGCTTAAAGATCTTTAAAAATTACTTTGGGAAAATTGAGGATGAGATAAATTATCTGACTAACTGTATAAAAGAAGTGGGTAACAAAAGCAGAAGATTTAACATAAAAATAAGAGGACTGAAAGAGGGATGGGAGGAAGAAGGCTTTAAGAATATTTAGCAGATTAACAGTGCCTCCCTAAATATTCCCTTCTACATCCATTCAAGTCCGTGGGTTAAGAAGGATTTAAACCAGTTTAGGATGACACCGTTGTGGTAAAATATGATTAAATCTGAGGAAGATGTTTTACGTAGCTGTTGTGTAGATAGATTCAGGTGGGTAGCTGTATTGATCTGAAGCAACAGAACAAAGTTTGAGTCCAGTGGCACCTTTAAGACCAACAAAGTTTAATTCTGGTTATAAACTTTTGTGTTCATGTATGTATCTGAGGAAGTGTACATGCACATGAGAACTTATACCCAGAATTAAACTTTGTTGGTCTTAAAGGTGCCACTGGACTCAAACTTTGTTATGTAAAGAGAACAGGAACCCTTCAGAATGTTCTAATGAAACTTCCCAGTTTAAGTTAAAGAAATGTAGTCACAGTTCCTCCAAAGCTGATCTTTCATCCATCATGCCAAGGAGAAAGCAGCTGAGATCTTTGCCTACAAGACTGACTAAAGATCTCCATTTTAATGCAGACTAAAGCTGTGCCTCTTTGTTGCTCTTCCTGGCTCTATCAGCAGCCTGTAACAGAGATCTGTTCTTATTGGGCCATGAAGAGTACTGGACTCGGGAGACCAGGAACAGTGAAATCACGAAGCCTTTATTGAGTGATTCAGCATGCCCAGTAGATGGTCAGAACAAGCATGCTTCCAGGGCTCCAGGGCCCTCGTTATATGCTGGCCAGAGCCACACCTCCAGCCGTACCCAAAAGACCTGATGGGGCTTAACATATGTGCATGTTTGTCATAGGTTCCCTGGAGGAGCCTTTGGCTGCATTGGCTCCCCAGGGAGAACCTAGGTCCCACATTGGTGGAGGCTTTGAATCCGGATGTCTATTGTTCCTCCAGATTCAAGCTCCCCTCTCTGCCTCACTATGTGCTCTGGCCATGCGGTGGGCGCCATTACCTGGGAGAACGGTTGTTACACAGAACATACTACATTACAGGTCACTTGTAAGAAAAAGTTGGGATTAAGGGTTGTGCCTTGGAGTGACTGAAATCATTCCATACAAGAAGAACTCAGAGAGTTGCTTCTGGAGACCAAATGTCACCACTGTGGGACTTGCCTGTGGGGCTGCACAAGGCTCAGTCTTATTCTCCCATGCTGTTCAATTTCTATGTAAAGCCCTTTGAAGAAAATGTAAGACCCTTAGCAGAAAATCATCATGGTTTTAGAGGAGACTGCCATCAATATTCTGATAATAAGCAGCTCATTATCCAAATTGCATGGTGATTCTATATAAAGATCTTGAACCAGTGCTTTCTTGCTATGGTTAATTAGCCAAGGGTGAACATAAGAACATAAGAGAAGCCAATGTTGGATCAGGCCAGTGGCCCATCCAGTCCAACACTGTCACACAGCGGCCAAAAACCAGGTGCCACCAGGAGGTCCACCAGTGGGGCCAGAACTCCAGAAGCCCTCCCACTGTTGCCCCCCCCAAGCACCAAGAATACAGAGCATCACTGCCCCATCAACGTATATTTATAATTAGGGGGGGGATTGCACTTGTCCATGTTCAGATCCCTCTGGAGCACCTTGCAGTTCTCCCTGGTTTTCACTGCCCTCAACAACTTATTTATTTATTTTTGATTAAATTGGATTTACTAGGCTGCCCTTCCCTATGAGTAGGGCTCAGGGGGGCTTATGACAAAATAGTATACAAAATCTCAATTTAGAAACTAGGTTAAAACAAACCAATAAATAATAATAGATAAAAACAGTATACATACAATACACAAGATGGCTGGGAAAAATTCCAGCTCTCAAGCCTCCCTAGGGGAAGGGGTTACGAGGGATAGGGAAATGGGGGAATTAAGTGTCATCTGCAGACTTAGCCAGTTCACTGCATACTCCCAACTCCAAATCATTATTGACAAGTTGAAAGGCTGAGGTCTTGAAGGACACTATGCTCCCCAGGTTCAATGCAGTCCAGATGGTACTCTCTTAGGGGTTATAGTCAGGGGTCCGTTGGGGCCGGAGCGAGGCGGAGCAAAGCTCCACCAGCTCAGAAGTGGCCACTAGGGCAGCCACGGGCCGAATCAGATTCTCTGATCTGATTCAGCCTGCTGCCGAATTTCGGCGAATTTCGGTGGCAACTTTAAAAGCAACTGGAGGGGAGGGGGTTTGAGGGAGAGGCTCCAAACTTGCAGGGTAACTGCTGGGACCTCTCCTCAAAATACCCACCAAGTTTAAAGAAGATTGGACCAGGGGGTCCAATTCTACGGGCCCCCAAACAGGTTGCCCCCATTCCCTCCATTGTTCTCTATGGCAGGAAAAAAGTAACACTGCCTTCTATCTTACGGAAACAGAGAAAGCTTTCGATGGAGTGGAGTGGAGTGGAGTGGAGTGGAATGGAATAACTGGTGGAATGGAATCGAATAACTGGTGGTAGGAATTAAATGCATTTTTGGTTTGGGCTTGCAAAGAACTGATCTACAGCAGTCCTTTGGCTAAGTTAATTACAAACTGCCATTGTTCTAGGATTTATCTTGTTAGAGGTATGAAGCAAGGATGTTCCTTATCACTTTTGTTATTTAATATGTTCAGTGAATATCTCATTATTCAGGTTAATACAGAGAACTGTATCCATGACTGGGACAATTTGTTGTAACAAATAGTATCCTCATGACAGATCAACATAGGTAGCCAAGTCTGTCTGTAGCAGTAGAAAAGAGCAAGTGTCCAAACAAAACAAAATCATGCTTTACATGATTATTCACAAACCTAACTGAAGTCCGGAGTGAATTTGGTTTAAGATCTCTTTATGAAAGAAATCTGGCTAAGTTAGTTATTAAGGATTGATCAAAATAAAGGGAAAAGGAAACAGGAGGTGTAACTGGTTCAAAAATAAAGGTTATAAGATATTTAGGGATATTGCAGTGCAATCCTAAACACAGTTACATCCTTGAAAGGTCATTTTGGTTTAGTAGAGTATATTTGGGTTTAGGATTGCACTATTATTCTTCTATTGTGTAGATAAACCAGCAGTAGATAATGTACGTCCATTGGTGAAACAAACAGAACTAGGTCTGCAGTGCTAAACTAAATTAAAAACTTCTTGGCTTGGTAAGGTAGCCACAATTAAGAAGAATATCCTTATGAGGACAGAAAAGAGCAAGAGTCCAGTAGCACCTTAAAGACTAATGAAATTTGTGGCAGGGTATGAGTTTTCACAAGTCACTGCTCACTTCTCTGGAGTGACTCACAAAAGCTCATACCCTGCCACAAATGTTGTTATTCGTTAAGGTGCTACTGGACACTTGCTCTTTTCCACTGCTACAGACAGACTTAACTCGGCTACCTATGTTGATCTGTCTCTTATGAGGATACTATTTGTTACAGCAAACTCAGTAGTTGTTATCTCTGTGATCCTTCTGAATAAATTGCAGTGACTGACAATGTAGTTCATCTGGAATAATAAACCACCATGAATTAGAGCTTCAATAATGCCACAACAAAGGAAACTATGGGATGATTTGGCCATACCTTATAGTATGAAGTATTTCTATGCACCCATTTTAACAGTTATGCTGCAGTGGTTTTAAAGAACATTTTTGGAACTGATATTCCTTTATCAGCTTGGATCCTTCTAGACAAGGGTGTTAGAAAGTCAAGATAAGAGCAGGATCAGAAATTTGAGATGAAAATAGCATAATATTATATCAGTCAGTCTCACCAGTGTCTTCAGTTATTTATAGTGAAGACTTTCAAGATCCAAGGTAACTGCAGAATTTTGATGGAGGGCTAAAAAATAACTTCTATAACAGACTTCACATAAAAAAGAACATATAATTTCTTCACTGGAAATAAGGCCAAGGCTCACCAGGAAGGCTTTCCCATTTTTTACAATCCATGCAAAGAAGTCGTCGTATTCATAAAGTCTCAAGGGAGCATCAAATTTAAGGAAAACAGAAGTTTTAAAAAAAAAAAAAGGTTAAAAAGATTTTGTTTTTAAAAAAACTATAAAATTATAATTTGGATGAATTGAATTTGAACAATAAAATAGGACGGGGGTGTTAATCTCCCATTTCAAAGAGGCATCAGCATCTTATGGTGCTAGACTGTACACAGAGAATGCTTTTAAAATACCTCATAGCCCTATATACTAGAAGGAAACAACAAGATATCTTTATCACCTGCACATCCAAAAAAAGACTCTGCCCGAGGTGAAGAGCGCCTACCCGACCACAGATGAAAGGGGGGGGGGGCAACTGAAATCGGGGGCGTGGCTTCCTAGCCGTGGGTGTGGCTTAGGGAACCTTGCCCCCCCCCCCCAACCAAACGTTTCGCCAGCAGCCTCCTCGAGTTCAGCTGACGACTTTCAATGGGGGTTCGTGGCAAAGGGGCCGGGGGCGCCCTGCCCTGCCCTGGCCCGTGGTGGCAGCAGCTGGGCTCCCAGCGAAGCCCTCCCACCCCGGTGACCTGCCTCTTTAGAAATGATGCGAGCGCTTTGGAATCGGTGGACGGGAGCGGGGCGGCTTCCACCAAAGCGCGGGGATTGTGTTACATCAGCAAGAAAATGTAAGCCCAAAATGCCGGGCCAACTTCAGAAGCCTTCTCCGTTGCTTGCCATGTAATACATGATATGTCGAGCGGCTGACTTCAGCCGCCAGCTATTTGGAAGCTGCTGCTGCTGCTGCTGCTGCTGCCGCTGCCGGGTCTGAACCGGGGTGTTTGCTGGCTGGGGAGAGAGAGAGAGTGTGCGTGTGTGTGTGTGCGCGCGAGAGTGTGTGTTTGGGTCCGGGTCCGCGGGCGAATCAGAGGCGGCGAACCAGGGCGCGTCAGCGAGCAGGCACCCTATAAAGGCGTCTCGGCGCCACTTCCCCACGGCAAAAAGAGACCCGCTCGCCGGCGCGCCTTTTGGACGGCGGTGCTTCCCGCTCTTGTGCCCTCCGGTGCGCGAGGCTGGCTAGCCCGCCTCCGTCCTCCAGGCTCCGGCCCCGTCGAGCCCTTCGGATCTGTACCGAGCTGCCTGACCTGGGGAGGGGAGGAGGACCCCGGCGTCGCCCGCCCTCCCAGCCGGCCGTGTGGATTTGCAGGAGCCGCCGCTCGCCTCTTGGGGCGCCACGCCGCTTTCCACGTGGATGTATCTGCCCGTCGTCGAGGCGTCCTCGGGGGCTCCTTCTGCTGGAGGCGGGAGGCAGCCTCGTTCTGCCGGCTTCTGAGTCTCCATCCTCGGGAACCCTCCGGCCTTGCCTGCCCTTCCTCCCGGCGCTCCCTGGACCAGCTGGCGCTGCGTGGGCCCCCCGATGCCTTCAGTGGCCTCCCCGCGGCCGCGGATGGAGTGCCTTTCCCCGCCTTCCCCCCAGGGACTCTGCAGCCAGGGCCACTCCGTACTGACAGGCGGCCAGGCGGGCGTCTGCGGTCGCCTCTCCTGAGCTCCGGGGGGGCGTCTTTGCAGCCGGGCGTCGCGGAGGAAGAGCGCCTCGGTTGCACCTGCGGAGCGGCGGCGGCGGGGGGAGGGCGCGGAGCGGCGGCAGCTCCCTCCCCCGCCTGGATTGCGAACTCAGCTCGGCCGAAGGATTTCTCTCGCCGGCCCCCCTTCCCAGTTGCGCCCACCCACTTGGAGGATAGCTGCGCCCCTGCTGCATCTCTCCAGCGGGAGGCCGGCCGGGGAGTCGGGGCGTTCATGTCACCCTGGGGTCTGAAGAGACCAGATCAAAGGTAAGGAGGAGGCGGCGGCGGCCCGGGGAAACCCCCCGGCCTCTCCCCAGGCGCGGCTGGAGTGGAAAGCGCGCATCTGGCGAGGGTCCGGGGAAAGGGAAGCCGGATGGCTCGGGGAGCAGGAGTGGAAGGCGCTGGCCCTGCAAACTCCCCGCGCGGCTCCAGCACAGGGAGCGAGGCGAAAGGTGGCTGGCCGTAGTAGGCGCGACAGGGGCTGGGGGACGTGGAATAATTCAGGCTTGCAGACCTCGGGCCAGACGCGTCGTCTTTGCACGCACACTCGCGGGGGGGGGGGGGGGCAAACAACCCGCGCCCTAAAGCCCATCCGCTGAAAACTTCGGCTCGGTCTGCTCTAGTGCAGCCGTCCGTGCCCTAACGGCTGGTCGACGAGGCTACCTGGCCGCTGCGAATGCCTCCGCCTTCGTGGCGGCAGCAAGAGCTCCTCGGAGAGTCGTTGCTCCGTGGAAAGCGGCCCAGGTTTCTTTAGGCGCCTTCTGCAAACTCGGGCAGGCCGAGGCGCGCGGGAGGGAAGGGGGCGCATTTCCGACCCCCAGATTCCGAGGCGCATCTCCCGTGTTAGTTGGCTCGGATCGAAGAAAAGGAAACGAAACGTGCCCTTAAATGGAATCACTGGGGGAGGGGGGGGGTTGTGTGATCGCGCGGCGGTGGGGCGCACGAGGGACGATCTAGGGCACAGTTAGCTCTGTTGCCTATCCTGTATTCGTGGCTCTTCCCCAGAGCCAGATTACTGCGCTCGAATTCCTCGGGAAGCTTTATGAATGATCTTACATGCCAGCAACGACTTGAGCATTTTGCCCCAAACCTGACCATCTGAGGGCTCTGGGAAGAAGCCATTCCTTTGGAGCGCGTCTTGGCAAACGCACCGGTTCCCTGGAAAGAAATCCAGCTACGTCCCCGGGCGCGCAAGAGGGGGAGGATGGCGCTTTGAATATTCCTGGAAAGTGGAAACTCTGCATAGGGATCGCCGACCCTTGATGGGAATGGGCTTTCTCTGTGGCTGCAAAAATAGACGTTTTGTGGCACTTCGCAGGCAAGCACTTAAGCTTTCTTGCGCTAGAGCCCGCAGCGTCCGATATCTCCTTTAGGGTTATGTTAGTTGCTAGTTTTAAGCAGTAGAAAAGAACCAAGAGCACCTTAAATACTAACCAAATTTGTGGCAGGGGTGTGAGTTTTCATGAGTCACTTGCTCACTTCTTCGGATACAGCTAGCCTGTGAGTCCATCTGTCCTATCTTAAATCGTAAATCCCATCAGCCTTGTGAAGAAACTCCCAAGATATAAGGTAAGATAGACTCACATTCTACCGGTATCTGAAGAAGCCAGCAGTGACTCGGGAAAAGCTCAACCCCTGCCACAAATTTTGTTTGGCTTTCAGGTGCTACTGGACTCTCACTCTCTTGTACTGCTACAGATAAACTACCCATCTCGAGCAATGTTCCCTTCGAAGCTGAGTTAGTGTGAGCTAGCTCGCAGTTTTTTAGTCTCCGGTTTACAGATTTTTGTCTAAGCTCAGGAAGGAAAGCTCCAGAGCCAGATGGCTGGCTCACAGCATTAATGCCAGTACCTCACAAAGTAGAATTTTTGCTCACAAGACTCCACAACTTAGAGGGAGCATAGATCGCGAGCTACTTTTAAGGTAGGACAAGATTCCTTTTGATTCGTGGAGGGTCCCTCGGAGGCCACCACGGGGCAGGGCGTCTGCAGCTCTTCTGTGTGTGCGCCACTGTGATCCCAGTGGCTTCAAAAAGGAAGTCCCGGAGGAGGAGGTTTCAAGGCGCTTCATTACCGAGGCTGGAGGGGGAAATGCGAAAGGCAAAGCAACAAATACACCCGCGTACCCCTTGCCACCAAGGGAACGTCTGAAGCGCCTGTCAAGTTTTTGTTCCACCAAATGCCTTTGCTGAAACTTTTTGCCCAGGGGGCAGCAGCGCCACAGACGCGCGCCGTCGAGAAATCTGGCGGGTCGGCCTTGGGCCTGCGGGGAGGTCCAGAAGAGCTTTCAGGAAGGGTGCGTGTGTGTTGGGAGTGGCGGGAGAGTGGGATTTTCCCAACGCGCGAGTTGCCCCCCAGCGAGTGAAGAGCTGGCTCCTCTTGGTCGCCTTTGCGCTACAAGGCCTTCTGCAGCCCCTCGGTTTTACGGGGTGGGACAGCAGTGGGTTCCTGCAGGCTGACAGACCCGGAGATCGGGTTCGAGCAAGCGGGGGTTGCGAGGCGTCTGGGGACGATCCCCCCCCCCCCCCCAACTGGAAAGACACACATCGCATTTCAAAGCGACGCCGGCCTCCAGCGGCGTTTCCCTTCCGCCAAGTCTGCCCCTTGGCGCGCCTTGGGAGTCCGAAGAGAAAGGGAAAGGCGCCTGGTTTGCGGCGGCCGAGCGACGGCGAGTTGCCTCTCTGCGCTTTGTTGCAGCGCTTCCTCGGCTTCCAGGCGGCGGGAGGCTGTAGGTGCAGGGGGAGGAGAGGGGCCGAGGCTCCCGGACAAGAAGCGAAGCGCTGATCCATGGGGAGAGGGTGGAGTCGTCGCGTCCGCAAGGCAGCTTGGGGGGTAGCTCAGGAAGGTGAGACCGGTGCATTCCTGGGGAAATGACTCCCATGGTGAGGCAGCGGCTTTCGAGAATCCTGCGTGGTCAGTATTATAAATAACGAAGCCACCCGCCTTGAGTCTCAACGAACGAGAGAGGCGGGCGATAGATGACAGCGAATGAAACCGTCAGCGTGCCTAGGTTTGCACCTTGCAGTGGACTGAAGCTCGGGCGGGATAACCGTGCAACCGCTAGGTACGCCCTGGGGGAGTCAATGGAGTGAGAAGGGGTTAATTCTGCCCCGTGAATCCGCCAGCGCAAGTTGTGTGGTGGAATTTTCATCTGCTTGACTTTTGCTCCCGGCCGAGGGCCCGGACGCCTCGCTCCGAAGAGATTTGCATGTGCAAACGAGCCGTGCAATAATTTGGCTAGCATGGGGAAGCCGGTATCCATGGCAATGATGCTCCGCTGTTTCCCAAAGTTACACAGGGGCGAGGGACGTCCCGCCCAAGATAATAGGGATGGGGAGGAGCCGGATGCCAATAAGCGAAGCGAGCGACTGGTTTGTACTGCCCTCTAGCGGCAGGTTCGAAATAGGAGCTTCTCAAGGGCACTAGTCCAAAGTCTGAGGCTTGATGGCACATAAGTGTCACCTGCTAAGTTGCACGTAGCCCACCGGCCGTGTCCTGTGGCCACCCTGGACTCTGGAGACTTAATGTTGTCTTCCTGGCTCCGGGCAAGCACCTGGCAGGCCAGGAAACATGGCTGCTGGGTTACATGTGGTTTGAAGGGTGTCAGATTGACCAGGGCACTTCTAAAGGCTGCCTCCTTCCTGTGCACTGTACTTGGAGCTTAGCTGAGAAAAGTTTCTGTGCTGGACCCCATAATTTAAAGAGGACAGGACCGCTGAGCTTGAGCAGAATGCTGTTTCCTTGTAAACGTGTAACCATGACCAGCCCTTACATGCCAGGAATAGCAAGGCAATGTGTTTTTTTTTAAAAAAAAAATACGCCATCCACATCCTAGTACTTTCCTCTATATAAGTGTATTACATTTAGATCCTCCCTGTTCTTCCATCACAACTCTTCAGGGATGGTTGGTAGGGACTCCAAGGTGGTCTCCCGTTCAGTGAGTGACCAGTTAAGACTTGCTCAGGTTCAGCAGTGCTAGTGTGTTATGTGCCTTCAGACCATAGAACTTGCAGGCTCTTTCTTGGAAATGTGAATGGCATAATTTGACCCTTTGCAAGGGAAGTGCTGTGCTCTGTAGTACAGCATCTGCCTCGCATGTAGAAGGTCCCAGGTTCAATCCCCAGCACCTCCCGTTAAAAGGATTGGGAGGGAGTGATGTGGAGAATCTCTGCCTGAGATCTTGGAGAGCCACTGCCTTGTCTTGAGTAGACAATACTGGCCTTGAGAAACCAATGGGCTGACTCAGTAGAAGCTTCGTGTGTTCAGTACTCTTTTCCTAGAACTGAACCCTTGAACTCAGATGTTACTAATCAGTGCCTCTCTATCCTACTCAGGAGTAACCTTAGCCTTCCTTTGTCAGTGCGTGTGTATGTTTGCATCCTCTACAGTTGCTTGCAGTGTGATGTGGGTGAACTCGGAGGCACATCATCAACGTCAGTAGACAGTAGGGAAATATTCAATTTTCCATTTAGCAGTATTTTGAGATGAATAGCCCCAAAGATGTTCCATTAATGGGAGCCATTTTTCACTTAAGACCACCCTTATTAGATCACCATTGGCTCTGCACTATCTGTTACCTTGTCTAAAATACAGTGTTCCCATAGTTTAGCATGCCAACGCTCAATTGTAGGGGAGACATTCCTTTTCCAGTGTTGGGCAATAAGGCTTTTAGCTACAGCTAACATCAAAATACGTTCTTTGCGAGCTCTTGGTAAGGCACTTTCTACCTCATTTTGTATTTATAGATGGGAAACATGTTTGGCATGCGCACGTTATGTCATGTGAGGAAGCAGCCGTTAACTTCCAGCAGAGGTTCCTCCTTCCAAGGGAAATGGCTTGCCCTTTGAGCTGTCCACTGGCAGGGATTAATGCTTAAGATGGCTTCTGTTTTCTTCTTTGGAACAGCCAGATAGTTTGCTTCGAAACATGTATACCAGAGAAAAATTGCACAAAAGTTCTGCACGGAAGTTCTCGCATGCAAGAGGAGTGGATGGAAGCGGAGCCCGGGAGCCTGGATTAAATGTTAGCTACTTGTCCACGGTGGCTCAGAGGTTAAAATGCTGAGCTGCCAACTGGAAGGTCGGTAGCTCAGCGGTTCAACACCTGAGTGCCACGTGACAGAGTGAGCTCCCGTCTCTGGCCCCAGCTCTTGCCAACCTAGCAGTTTGAAAGCAAGAAATTGCAAATAAATAAATAGGTACCGCTTTGGTGGGAAGGTAACAGCGTTCTTTGCGCCTTGGCATTTAGTCATGCTGGCCTCATGACCACAAAAAAGTCTTTGGACAGCACTGGCTCTTTGGCTCGGAAATGGAGATGAGCACCGCCCCCTAGAGTTGGATTCGACTGGCTTTCTAGCAAGGGAAACCTTTACCTTTACCTGACTTGTCCATGTGCAGAAGAGTTAGATCAAGCATCCTAGGTGAACCTCTGGGTAGTAGAACCAGTTGCCCAGGGAATCTGTGGCATTACTTTATGGTTGACATTTCAAGCTAAGAAATCCTGACAATGCAGCAGATTGGGCTACCGTATTTTTCGCTCCATAAGACGCACTTTTCCTCCCCAAAAAAGTGTGTGTGTGTGGGGGGGGGGGAAGTGTGTGCGTCATATGGAGCGAATATGGAGCTTTTCTTACCTGTAACAGGGCTCTTTCTTCAGCAGGAACGGCAGGGGAACGCCATTCAGGCTGGCATCCCAGCCTTCCCCGCCCCTCCCTGCTGGGCCTGAGCTGTTAAGACTTAAAAGGGAAACGGCAGGAAAAACCCCACCAGGCTTAGTACTCTTTCCCTTTAAGTGCTTTTCCCCTTTAAGACAGCCAGCAGCAGAAAGCCCCGCCCACAGATTAAGCTCCGTGGCTACTTTGCATAGAAAGACCTGGCTTTGCATGGCATGCCGACGTCTCTCTTCTTTCCTTTCTCTATCTTTCTTCCTTCCTTCCTTCCTTTCCTTTTTTCTGTCTGTCTTTCTGTCTCTCTCTCTGTCCCCACCTTTCTTTCTTCCTTTCTTTCTCTCTCTCCTCCTCCTTCCTTCCTTTATCTCTCTCTCTCTTTCTTTCTTTCTGTTTCATTTTTTCCTGTTTTTCTCCTCTAAAAACAAGGTGCGTCTTATGATCAGGTGTGTCTTATGGAGCGAAAAATACGGTAGTTTATCGTCAAGACTTGCGTTCTGAATGGTTTCAGTACTGATGGACCTTGTTTCTAAAGAGCCAAAATACATAAAGTAATTAGACGGGAATACACAGTAACTCATGCTGTGATTTCAGAAGCTTATGCCAAGTTGTTTTACTTTGAAATCCATACCCCACTTTTCCAAAATTCACAATGACCAGAATCACAGTAAGCATTAGAACTGAGTTGCTCTCCTGTCTTTTAACAGGACGCATGGGCCCATCGTTGTATTTCTAAATGAGTACTTCTGAAAATGAATAGTTCAGAAACACACACACACATACTCTCTCCTACCAGTTCGTCTTCCAAAAAGAGGATTCTCATTTGGTGATAACTAATTGGGAATAACTACCATTAAATACTTATCATAATATAAGCATGGTCAGGCCCAACAGTTTTTTTTTAATTCAGTTGCCACCAAGTAGTTTCCATATTTTAGTAGACTGATCTTGCGAGATGGATGCAAGGAAAGGCAGGGTGTAAATATTTTAATTAATACAATAAAGCTTTTTACTTTGCATGCTGATTCTATAACGTGGAAGTATATTTCCAAGAAGTGTGGCTTGGTGAGGATATCTGATATCCTTTCAGTCCAAACTTCCCCATCAGTTATGGACACCTGCCTCTCCTTTCCCTTTATAACTGCTTATAGCAGATCCGGGTTGTGTTTCTTTGAGGGGGAGACAGTGGGCAGGTTCAATCTCTCCCCCGTAATAGCTCTCTGCCTCCAGTCCAGTCCTCTCCCATTTGCTTTTTAAACAGGAACAAAAATCCTGCTGGTCTAGTCATGGACCTCTGGTGTAATTAGTTTGTTCAGACCTCTTTCTTATAAACAGTAGTGGAGAATATATTCCTGGTTGCTACCATTATTCCTGGTTGCTACCATTCCTGGTTATTCCTGGTTGCTACCATTTCAGATTGTAGATGAGGCTTCTAAGGATGGCATACTCCTCTGTATAAAATGTTCCCTACTAATAGATAGTTAGTATGCCAGAGAGAAAGAGATCCTAGCCTGCTTGTGTCAATTCCCTGTGGCTAGGGATTTTTCCATAGGGAGGTAGAAGGCTTTTCCTCTCCCACCTGCAGTGGTACAGGCTTTCTCATCTGCTCTTTAGGAGAACTCTGCCTCAACAACTCAGTTTCAATGGGCAGGGGAACCATTGGTTTGCCTTGCCCTTGTGTGAACTGGAATGTACGTCATTTATCCCATGAAGAGGAAGGGTGCAAGAGGGCATTTCCTCATGCCTCTTGAAGATCCTGTTTGGCGTAGTGGTTAAGAGTGGTGGGCTCTAATCCGAAGTTCGGGGTTTGATTCCCGACTCCTCCACATGAAGCCAGCTGGGTGACCTTGGGTCAGTCACAGTTCTCTCAGAGCTCTCTCAGCCCCACCTACCTCACAAGGTGTCTGTTGTGGGGAGAGGAAGGGAAGGAGATTGTAAGCTGCTCTCAGATTCCTTCGGGTAGTGAGAAGTGGGGTATAAAACCAACTCTTCTTCTTAAAACTTTCCTCCCAGATGCTTTGCAGAAGTTGAATGGCTTGGATCCACAGGGGGGATTTCTGAATGGAAGGGACTTCTGTCAGCTGAGCGGGGCTTCCTCACCCTTCTCCTGCCGGAGCCCAAATTGCCCTCTGAATTGCTGTTCCTGGAGACAAGACCCTCAGGAATAGCATGGAATGGGTGTGTGGGTATGTGTGTGTGAGGAGTCTGCAATGGGAAGAGGGAATCAGTGGAAATTGGGGGTGGGGGGCAATCTCTGGCAGGTCTTGGAAATCTCTGGTAGATCTAGGCCATTTGCTGCTGCCTTTGAATATGGATAAGGGAGACTTTAAAGTTTTGAACAGTCAATTTGGACAACTTTTCCCATGTGTTGCCTTAATTTCCTAGTATTTTGGTTGAACTGGCTGATGGAATAATTTGTTACTCCAAAAACCTGTCCACTATTATGTCAGTCTTGTGTCCAGTTGTGGCTTCCTCCAGAGATACAGGCCATTGTGGTTTTGGAGCTGTACAGGGAATTCTTTATTCAAGATCCCTAACTTGTCTCATGAACTATATTTCCCAGGTTTCCCTGGGATAAGGAAATAATCAGTCTGGTCTTCACTGTACATCTACATTATCAAAAGGAAACTTTTCCCCAACCAAGTGCATTTTTATCCTACTAGGAGATGCGGTCATGGGGGCATTGTAACTGCTGAATTTTCACCTGTCAGTAAAAGTTCCCACCCCACCGCAGCTGCTTGCAGTCCCAATAACACCAGCAGCCCAGACTGCAGCAACTTTTTCAAGTTAGAGAGCTGATCACAGATCTCTTCCATAATGAGTGCTTTGGCCCTGAGCCGTCAAAATGATAGAGAGGTTGTTTTCACCAGCTTGGAAATAACATTGCTCTGGTTTGTGATTGCAGACATTGTGTTGGCTAGACTGTGTATTGGGATGCTTTTCTGCAGTTTATCTCTCCCCCCCCCCCCCCAATTAACAGCAACACTCATTGCAGATTGAACGAAAAAAGGTCTAACCTAGGCACATGTGAAAACCATCACAGTTAAGGCTGCCACTGCCTGGAGAAAAAAGTGCCCTGTCCCTTTAATAGAATCTTAACATAATGTTATTTACCGGGTGGTGTTATTTGCCTCCATGCCATGAAAAGCTTTAAATGTCCATGTCCATTCATTAAGCCTCTATCAAAGGGAAAGCAAGTAGAAAAGAGAGAGCATCCAGTAGCACCTTCAGGACTAACAAAATTGGTGGCAGGGGATGAGCTTTCGTGAGTCACTGCTCACTTCTTCAGGTACAGCTAGAATGTGAGTCCATCTGTCCTATATATTGGAAAGTGGAGTGACTTCAGATGTCATTCTGAAATCTTCATTCGGCATCTGAAATCACTGCACTTTCCAATATAGCTGGACTCACATTTTCTACTGCAACAGACAGACTAACAGGGCTACCCGTCTCTCAAAGGGGAAGGACATTTTTTTCCTCCAGGGCCTGTTGGAAACCACTGCGAAGAAAGCTCTTTTCTGATTTAGCACTGAGTCCAGCTTAAAAACTGGATGCTTGGAGAGAAACAGACAGGTAGGGCTCACCATTCTCAGCTCCCATGCAATGACTTTTAGGAGGGCCAAGTTTGCAGCCTGGTCTTCCATGTGGTAGCCGGGAGCAAAGTAAGAGATAAGACAGTTCGTAGCTGTATCCAACTGCTGCACCTCTAATCTTTGCAATCTCTCTCTCTCACGCACACGCACACACACACACACCTTGCTCCATGAGGATGGAAGGAAGGATCAGGGCTGAGACAGAGGAGACAAACTGGGGCCACTTTATTTCTGGCTTCATTGGGAAACTTAAAGCTGTTGGCTTTCACGTCAAAGCAGCAGCAGTTTGGCAGCTTTCTGTGCAGCAGGAGCAGTCTTAGCCAATGGGCAACAGGGACCAGTGTTCCCTCTAAGCTGAGTTAGTGTTCTGGCTCAGTTTTTAGCCTCTGGCTCACACATTTTTGTCTTTGCTCAGGAAGGGTGGCTCCAGAGCAAACTAATTTATGCAGTGGCCAAATCACCTGCTTGCAACTTTAATGCCAGCAGCTCACAAAGTAGAATTTTTGCTCGCAGGACTTCATAGCTTAGAGGGTGCATTGCCAGGGACCAGTGTTCCCTCTAAGCTGAGCTAGTGTGAGCTAGCTCACAGTTTTTTAGACTCCAGCTCCCACACTTTTGTCTTAGCTCAGGAAGGATGGCTCCAGAGCAAACTAATTTATGCACTAGCCAAATTGCTTGCTCACAACTTTAATGCTAGTAGCTCACAAAGTAGGATTTTTGCTCACAGGACTCCACAGCTTAGAGGGAGCATTTCCAGGGACCCTTGCTCAGGAGGGCCCTGACCACCCAAGGCCCTCTCCTCAGAAGGAAGGGGGGGATAGAAGAAAAAGAGCAGGCTCCAGAAGAGGAAACTCCTGCTGCTGCTTGCATCTGCTCTGTCTGGCTTCCAGCTGTAGTTGTGGTTCTCATCCACCTTGTATGGGGGCCAGCAGGGGTGGCGGCAGCTGTGGTTCTGTGGCCCCATCCTGGACTTTTGCCCAGAGCCCCAGAACCACTGCCCCTGACAGTGTGGCTCTCTTGGTTGTGACTTAGGCTGTGGTCACACACACTAAATAATCCACTTTCAGTCCACCTTCAGTGCACTTTCTGACTGGATTTTTATTGTGTGAACTGACAAAATCCACCTGGAAAGTGCACTGAAAGTGGATTGAAAATGGATTATTTAGTGTGTGTGAGACCACAGCCGTAGGCTCATTCTGTACCTAGCATTCGATCCGTTCTTTTGCCAAACCCACACTGGAACAGAACAAAATGCAGCTCAAAACCATATTCATATATCCTGGGCCAATGCCATACTGACTGCAGAGTCAGCAATAAAACGGCCATAAAACCATGCAGAGGGGACCATAAAACCGAGAGATCAAAGGAAGTGAAACCAGCATGCAGTGTGGAGGCTACCATAAAATCCAACAAACAAAGGAAGTGAAAGTGGCACGCAATGTAGAGGGGAATTTCTGTTCCAACGTGGGTTTGGTAAAACAGCGGAGCAGATGCTCAGATGCAGAACGGACCTCAGAAAGCCTTCCTGGATTGCAGTCTCCTGACCAGTCTTAATGGAGGTCCCGCAGCACAGAGACCCAAGCATGAAGCGGAAGTATCAGACTAGGAACTGAGGGACCCTTAGCGAAGGCAAGCACTCTGGATCTTGTACAATGAATGACCTAATTTGTCGTGTTACAAATGGATCGTCCAGAGAGGCCTTTGAAAGTCAACAGGAATGACTGCCAAGGAAAGAGCACAGGATTTCACGAGCCTGTCACAGGAGTTTGTGCGAGAAGGGGGTAGAGTGGGCTCGTATGTGCAGACATGAGCTGTCGGTTGTCACCTATGCCCAGGTAACAACAAACAGAAGTCTTGTGGCATCTTAAAGACAAACAAGTTTGTACTCTTTGCTTAAGCTTGCCCAGATGGACTTCCGAAGGGTTTAAATGCATGTATTTCCAACAACAGGCTTTTAAAAAAAAAACACCTCTAAGCCAATAGCAAGTCTGAAAAGGCTATTGGGGAGTAGAATTCCACCAAAGATAATAGGACTTATGAGGACAGATGAAACCACGGAAGAGAAAAATGTGTATGCGTGTGCAGCCATGTCGTTAAGGCCAGTCTAATGGGTTTGGGCTGTGGTGCCAGTCATGTTAAACAGGAACATCTTATCTGAAATGTGTTATTATTTGCTTCGTTCATGTCCCGTCTTTCTCTCCAGTGGGGCCCCAGGTCAGCTGACCCCATTCTCTTCTCCATTTTATCCTCTCAGCAATCCAGTGAGGGACACTCGAACCAACCACACCACACTGGCAGTCTAGTTGAAAAATCCAAGTGGTCTAGAATTAGCTTTATTTACTAAGGAAGAAGAAGAGGTGGTTTTATATACCCCGCTCCTCACTACCCAAAGGAGTCATGGAGTGGTTTACAATCGCCTTCCCTTTCTTTCCCCGCAGCAGACACCCTGTGAGGTAGGTGGGACTAAGAGAGCTCTGAGGGAACCGTGACTGACCCAAGGTCACCCAGCAGGCTTCATGTGGAGGAGGAGTGGGGAATCAAACCTGGTTCTCCAGATTAGCATCTGCCGCTCTTTTTTTAATTGTTTTAAATTTTCTCAAGAAAAAATGGGATGCAGAAGAGAAAAGGGGGTAGGGGAAAATACGAATTCATCAAAAAGTATCAAAGATCATGAATAGTTACATACTGAAAGTTAACTACTACACCAAACAGAGATTTGTACTTTGCCTTTCCTGTATTCAAGGCAGTTGAAAACATTACTTGATAAACACAGATCCCAAAGATGAAAAATCAAAATGGATCAAACCCCCCATTTCAAACAGTTCCCAAAAAAACTTTCCAGTCAATGCAGTATCAGTCCCCAGCACACCACACTGTTCCGGATAGTACGTTAGAAACCGGTTTAAAGAGGCAGGCTTTGCAACCTCTGCAGGAAGTCAGCAACAAGGTTTCTTTCCTGCTTTCTTCTAGGGGGGAGGGTTCCATAAAAGGAGGTGCAGCCACTGAATGAAACTGTTCCATGCTGTTGTAGATCTGACTTAGTGGCAAAAGGGAACTGTCTGCATTAGGGTTGCCAGGGAGATACCTGGAGATTTTGGGGGTGGAACCAGAGGAGGGCGGGGTTTGGGGAGGGGAGGGACTTCAGTGGAGCATAATGCTGTAGTCTATCTTCCAAAGTGGCCCTTTTCTCCAGGTGAACTGATCTCTGTTGCCTGGAGATCAGTTTTAATAGTGGGAGATCTCCATCTACCACCAGGAGGTTGGCAACTCTAATCTGCATGGATTTGCTGGCTGGCAGGTCAGTAGAAAAGCACTCTGTACAGGCACCAAAATACTCTTGCAGAGCTATACCTTAGCACTGAAATAGGTGCTGGAGCTAAGCTGGGTCCGTTACTAAGGCCTGTATTCTGGTTTGTTTGGCCCTACGGTCTGTTTTCTGGGTCCAGCCAAGCCTTCCAAGGAAAGGGATAAATGAAACAAATTCATCTCTGGTGGAACTGCCTTCTGAGATCTTTACAGTAGGCTCTAATTCAGTCCACACAGCCAGCCTGTTTCAGAGAACAAGCTGAAAGGCTGGGAAATGCCTGATTGGTCCCAGATTGCCTGTTTGCAAGCGGATAATAGTTTTAACCGGGGAGAGAGAATGCAGCCAGAAAAGAGCTCCAAGAGGCATTTTACGGAGGCCTCCTTTCTCTCTCTTCTCCCCACCGACCCCTCACTCCTTCCCCACTTTTACCAGGCACGACTGGTACCCATATAACGTTTTATGACTGAAAGTTGCCAAATTGCTGCTGCTTTGATGTGAAAGCCAAGCAATCCTCCTTTCTGTAAATATATCCAAGGCCCAATCTGAATTTCCTTAAACACACACACACACACACACACACACACACACACACACACACACATACACACACTGAGGATACCAAACTAGAGGCTTATTTTGAAAAAACTGTTCTGAATGCCAGCACTGAGACACAAGATGCAGTGATAAAGGATGCATCTGAGCATATGCAGAGGGCCTATTCCCTGCGAGTGAAGGCAACACACATCTGGTTCCCAGGTGTATGAACATAATGTCCAGGTGTGTTTTAAGCCCTATAATGCCTCTTTGGGAGAGGTTCATCACAACATACTGTCATTTATCATTTGTGTTCCATGCTTTCCATCATGTTTGGCTTTTGTGATGGTTTAACAAAAGAGCAAGAACTGGGGGGAGGGGGGGGAGTATTTGCAATGTAAATCTGTATAAAAGAACAAATCCTCACACCTAAAAACCAGCACAAATGCTTTTTAGAAACTTTAAATGTAGAGACAGGTAAACATTAATAGCTTGAAAGATCTCATCATAATCATACAACATCTTCAAAATCAGCTGGTCTAGCAATATCCATTTAAAACAATTAAGAGGGTGGGGTAACATAAAACACACAAAGCAAGCAATAAACAAAACACATGGAAATACAAGTCCTCTTAAATTGGCACCCCAGCTCTCAAAAGCAGGGCCTCCAAGATCTATTCTGGAACGCCCAAAGATTCCCTCTAGGTTCCCCCCACAACACATCACCCACCCGCTGCCCAAATAGAAACACAAATCACATTATTTGCTATGGAGTCACATGACTTGCTGTGAATAACTAATAAGGGTTTATCAGGCAAGACGCAGGAAAAGAGAAGAAACCGTTTTGTCCAGAACAGATTTTACTTCTTTGCAACTTACGCACATTATGTTGCGATAAACTATGCTGCAGCGGATACAGATTTCCAGTGGCAACCAGTTAGCACAGGTCAGCAGGTAAGAAGCATTAGAACAGAAGAGAAAGGTTGGTACAGTGCATGGCTATGGAATCTCAGAGGCTTTTTGACTAGCAAACGACAATCTATCATCTGTTTTGTTTTATCCCATCCATCGTTAGTATGTGGATGGGAGACCACCAAGGAAAACTCGGGTTGCTATTCGGAGGAAGGCAGTGGCAAAGCACTTCTGCTTGTCCCTTCCCTGGAATGCCCTGTGGATGGGGAGTCAGTTGTGACTCAGTGACATGCTCTTCTTCCAGTTTGTTGTAGTTGTTAAGTGTGCGGAATCTAATCTGGGAGAACCAGGTTTGATTCCCCACTCCTCCACTTCCACCTGCTGGATGACCTTGGGCAACCCGTAGTTCTGGCACAGCTGTTCTTGAAAAAGAGCAGCTCCTGTCAGAACTCTCTCAGCCCCACCTACCTCATGGGGTGTCTGTTGTGGGGAGGGGAAGGGAAAGGAGTTTGTAAGCCACTCTGAGACTCCCAAGTGAAGGGCAGGGTATAAATCCAATCTCCTCTTCTTCCTCCTCCTCCTCCTCCTCCTCCTCCTTTAATGAACTTAGGGCATGTAATTGATTCTCTCTCCTCCAGTTAAGTGTCACAGCTTTGCTCTCTTTGACTCTCCATTGAGGAGAAAAGTGGGATATAAATATCTAAATACATAAATTGACTGGGCGGAGGGAATCTATGTTCTGAAATCAGGAAGTCTAGTACTAAACTGGCAATTCTACTTTTTTCTGCTGTCAAGTACAGCCAACTTACAGCAACCCCAGAAGGTTTTCAAGGAAAGAGATTTTCATAGGTGGTTTGCCATTGCCTGCCTCTGCATAGCAACCCTTGGCTTCCTTGGAGGTCTCCCATCCAAGTACTAACCATGCCCGACCCTGCTTAGTTTCTGAGCTCTGATGAGATTGGGCTATCCTGGACCATCCAGGCCAGGGCTGGAGGAGCATGGCTTCCTTATATTAAATAGATTTATGTACACATTGAGTTTCAAGCCATAGTCATTTTTATTACTTTCATATAATCATAGAGTTGGAAGGGACCTCCAGGGTCATCTAGTCCAACCCCCTGCACAATGCAGGAAATTCACAAATACCTCCCCCTCCACACCCGCAGTGACCCCCATTCCATGCCCAGAAGAGGACAAAAAACCTCTAGGATCCCTGGCCAAACCAGCCTGGGAAAAAATTGCTTCCTGACCCCAAAGTGGCGATCAGCATTTCCCTGGGCGTGTAAGAAAGGGCCCACAAGAACTAAGCACTGAGGCAACCCTTCCTGCCCTCCCTCTCACCATCTGCCCAGGCACAGAATCCCCATTGCTGTCTGATGGCCATCTAGCCTCTGTTTGAAGACCTCCAAAGAAGGAGAGCCCACCACCTCCCCAGGAAGCCTGTTCCCCCGAGGAACCGCTCTAGCTATCAGGAAGTTCTTCCTGTTGTTTAGCCAAAAACTCTTCTGATTTAATTCCAACTGGTTGGTTCTGGTCCGACCTTCTGGTGCAACAGAAAACAACTCCGCACCACCCTCTATATGTGAGCCCTTCAAGGACTTGAAGATGGTTATCCTGTCGCCTCCCAGTTGTCTCCTCTCCAGGCTAAACATACCCAGCTCCTTCAACCATTCTTCATAGGACGTGGTCTCCGGACCCCTCACCGTCTTCGTTTCACCTTTGTGATAAAAGAAATTCCTTTTACACATAGTAGTTATAGACAGTGCCATCAAGTCGCAGCCAACTTATGGTGACCCCATAGGGTTTTCAAGGCAAAAGAGGTTTCAGAGGTGGTTTGCCTCTGTGTAGCAGCCCTGGACTTCCTTGGTGTTCTGTCATCCAGGGCCTAGTTTCCAAGAGCTGTCGAGATTGGGCTAGCTTGGGAGATCAAGATCAGGGCTCTGTTGGGTTACAGTGCAATAATAAAAACATTTCCCCCACTGAGTATACCTGAATAGGATTTCTGTCTTACTAGCCTATGCATACTAATCAAAATTGCAGGTGGCTATTTTTATCTGTTTAAAGAAGCTAGAAGCAATTGTGGTGTAACATCTTTTATTATGACCAACTAAAGACTGACAAAGTAGTGATCAAACTCCCCAAGTTCCCTGGCCTAGAACTCTTCACCGTGTTCCATTTTTAAAAGAGGGGAGGAGATGTTTCACAGCATTAGGTAAAAGCCCATTCTGTAATTTGCAGCAGTCTTAAAATGGCATACAGGCGATGTTATGCAGGTTAAGTTAGGTCAGACAATGCAAAACAGGTCTCCATTTGCACCTAGGTCTGCTAGGAGGGAGTAGAACCAGTCTATCTGCATCCTGATAGAATCCCCCCTTTTTTGCTCTCAAGGGTTCTACCTTTGAAAATACAAACGGCGGCAGCAAGTTGGATCTGCTTCCTACAAGCAGGAGGACCCGTAACCTGCCAGAAGCAAATTCTCAACACTACTATTAAATGGTGGGAGTTCCAATACGTAGATAAATGGTGCTCAATTTGACTCAATCCCTAAAATTAATCTCCTGTGTTTTCTAATGTAGTGATTACTCTATTTTTCTTTGCTTTTGCTGTCCATGGATTTGGGTGAGCCACGTAATGGTCTTTCTGTTTTGAGAAATGTCTACAGAAAGTATGAGTGGATTCACCGGAACGTTTCTGTTGATGGAAGGGATGTTCGTTAGTGAAGTATAACTTCCTCTCCTCCCACTCCCATTTTAGTCCAATATGCCCCCTAATACAGTTCCTCATGGGGACAAGTGACCCCCCCCCCCCCAGCATGATTGGGGTGCTGGAGGGTAGTTTTGGCAGCAATCGATAGCAGAAATTTTGTCCAGGTGGTGGCTGGCTATCTCCCAGAATTACAGGTTACAGGGGTTCCCTCTGGAGAAAATGGCCACTTTGGAAGGTCAACTTTTATGGCATTATACCTCTCCGAGGTCCCTCCCCCCTCAAACCCTGCCCTCCCCAGGCTCCACCCCCAAATCTCCAGGTATTTCTCGTGCCAGAGCTGGCAACCCTAACAGGCCAGGGTCTTACTTAATTAGTCCCTGCATTCAATTTTAAGACTATTTCAAGCTGCAGACTGGGACTTCTCCACCATCTGCAGTAACAACCCCCCTGCCCACCTTTGTTTCTGTATGGGGGGGGGGCATTATTTTTGCTTTGCTTAACATTAGCCTGAAGAAGAGTTCTGGTGAACTTGAAAGTTAGCTCATTACTTGGTGTTTTCCTTGGTCCTAACGACGGTGTCCGACGATGGTTGCTTTTGTTTCGTGGCAGTTCTAAGACCTCTGCCAGTGCCCGGCAGTGCCTGGAGCTCATTCTTTTGAGAAGTAAGCAGAAAACAACCCACGAAAAGTAAGCCTAGTCTATTTGGAACGTATTGTGAGAATAGACAGCAGTGACAGGTTACATGTCACAGCACCCACTGTTCGATAAAGACCAGACAGAGAGTAAGAGAAAATCTGAGCAGAGACTGAAAACCAGGGGGATGGGTTTAACCTATTTGCGAGGCTCAAATGCTGGGCTACCAATGCTCCCTCTAAGCTGTGGAGTCTTGTGAGCAAAAATTCCACTTTGAAAGCTACTGGCATTAAAGTTGTGAGCGAGCCATTTGGCTACTGCATCACTTAGTCTGCTCTGGAGCCATCCTTCCTGAGCTAAGACAAAAATGTGAAAGCCGGAGGCTAAAAACCTGTGAGCTAGCTCATGCTACCTCAGCTTAGAGGGAACACTGGCTGCAACCTGTGACTCCAGAGCCAAATGTGGCTTTGTACAGAACTGAAGAAAAAAGGCAAATGAAATCTTGAAAGTTACAGTCTGTTGGACAGTAGAGATGCCAGCCTCCAGGCGGGACCCGAGGATCCCCTGGAATTGCACCTCATCTCCAGGTTACAGAGAACAGTTCCCCTGGAGAAAATAGGGATACTTGGAGGGTGAACTCTGTGGCATTGTACCCTTCTGAGGTCACTGTCTTTTCCGGGCTCCACCCCCAAATCTCCAGGAGTTCTCCAGTCTTGGAGCTGGCAACTCTACCCCCTCACCCCTGCAGGTGACCAGGGGGGACCTGGCAACCCTATTGGAGAGGCAGGTGAGATGTTAGGGCAGGTAAAGGGAATAGCAGGCAGGCAAAGATTTTTCATGGGACTGAGATGCTTTGTAGAAAAGGAAATGATACAATAATGCAAGTATGACCCATGTAGAGATTTATGCCCATGCACTGAAAGAATCACTCAGGGTGTTCCTGGGTATGTTTATTATTTATTGTGAGACCTCATGTGTGCCACTTCATCATAAAAGAACGGCAACAACCAGTTTTTGGTTACGGAAGTGAGAGCCAGTTTGGTATCGTGGTTAGGAGCACGGACGCTAATCTGGGAGAACCGGGTTTGATTCCCCACTCCTCCACATGCAGCTGCTGTGTGATCTTGGGTCAGTCATAAGTTCTTTCAGAGCTGTTCTCTCAAGGGCTGTCCTCGAAAGAGCACTCTTAGCCCCACCTACCTCCCAGGGTTTCTGTTGTGGGGAGGGGAAGCAATTGTAACTGCTCTGAGACTCCTTCACGTAGCTGAAGGGCGGGGTATAAATCCAATCTCTTCTTCTCTTACGGATTGTTAATCAACATGTTAACCATGAGTTACGTGAAGCTGTCTCTTTCCAGTTCTGCAGAAATGGGCTTTCTTCTTATACGAGCCCTTTGTGATTTCTTGCTCTAAATTTTGACATAGTTGGGCTCTTTAATCGTTAAAAAAAAAAGTTGCAGACTCCCTGCATTAGGAGATCCAAGATGGGATCTCCGCAGTGTTTTTGAAAGGAAAATTGAAGCTCTGTTTGACTTTGATTCAGCTCATACTGGAAGATATTGAAACCCTCCACCCAGCCTTATTTCACCTGCATTGTTTCACCTCTTTCCAAAGCTAATCGCAGTGTGAGGTGCGTTGATAGGTCAAACTGTATGATGGGGCAGGGGGAGGGAATGAGAACTCCTTTCTCTTTGCAGCCACAGTTTAGCTTTCAAGAAGCTGGGAACAGCCAGTCACAGATTGCCCGACATCTCTTCTACTTTAACCCTGAGAAATTAAAGCGGGGGGGGGGGGGGATATTCCTTGGGAAGACATTCTTCTGTCCTCCAGATTTCATGGAGACAGCCCGCTCCACCCCACCCCTTTGATTCTTTCCTGACTGCTGCTGAGTCACAGAGAGGCCGTCAAGTTCTTGCTGCTAGTAATGAATGTAGGGTTGGATCCGCGACCGGAAGGAGGGTACCGTTTGCAGTTCTGCTTGCACTAGCAGTAGCTGAACAGCTGTGGCAATGCCTAGCGCTTCCAGCGCTTTTTAACACAATAACGAATGCGCATAGAACTGCGCAACAGATGGTTTGCATAGTTTCATTTCTCTCCGCTTTGAAATTGTGTCGGCAGAAATAACTTGTGCCTGTGTCTCGTGCATGCGGAAAAGAGAGTGGGGGATACGAGCCCGATCTACTTAATGCGAGCAAAGGGGAAGGAGTAATTTTAGTGCCTCCAGTTGCGCAAGGACTGTTGAGCAGACAGAAATCATCCGTGGGCTCCGACTCGAGAGATTTAGCCCCAATTCTGTGCTTGGTATCGTGCAGAATGTGGAAGAAAGGGCAGGTTTGAGCCCCCAGCAGACTTGCGGCTTACAACCGGAGGCTGACAGCAGGGAGGGCCTGTGGCTCAGTGGTAGAGCATCTGCTTGGCATGCAAAAGGTCCCAGGTTCAGTCCCCCAGCATTTCCAGTTGAAAGGATCAGGTAATAGAGGCCTCTACCTGAGACCAAGGAGAGCCGCTGCCAGTCTTAGTTGTCAGCACTGACTTTGATGGACCAAGGGTCTGATTCAGTATAAGGCAGCTCTTGTGTTCATGAGACAGGGAAGGGCGACAGGCACATAAATAGAACAGCTGGAGGAAGAGGCAGAAGCTAACGTCATGTCTCCTTTGCCAGGGTCCTGTGCTGGAAGGAAATCTAAGATGAAGTTATGGGATGTGGTGGCTGTCTGCGTGGTGCTACTCAACACTGTCTCCACCTTTCCTCTTCCCGCTGGTAAGACACCTCCTGAGAAGGCCCGCTCAGTGCCAGGAGGGACTGAAGAAGAGCGCTCCTCCAGCAAGCTGCTGACTCCTTTTGCTGGCCCAATGGACTGTAAGAAAAAGTTCCCTTTCCTCATTGCCGCTTCCTCACCATCTAACCGCTAAGACGTACTATCTGTTGTCCGGCCGCGAAGGCTGGCTCCGTATCCAGCACTCCTGTGACACTTCCTGCTTGCCCAGCCCCAGAGCAAACAGAGTTCTAATGCCAAGCCAGGTCTGTAGCAACGACGACAGCCCCAATCTAATGGGATTCAAGGGGATTAGTCTGTTTCTTGCCCACTGGCGTCAGTGGGGCTGAGGGTCAGTGGTCAACACCTATGGCTCATACGGGTGATGTTGGAGTTCCATAATGGAACTGGTGCACAGTATGGCCCTGAAAAGGAGCCATGGAAGTCCACCAATAGGGATTAAGGCTGGGGAATGAGGAGGGGTTAATCATAGAATCACAGAGTTGGAAGGGACCATACAGGCCATCTAGTTCAAACCCCTGCTCAATGCAGGATCAGCCTAGAGCATACCTGACATGTGTTTGTCCAGCCACTGCTTCAAGACTGCCAGTGAAGGGGAACTCACTACCTCCCTGGGCAGCTGATTCCACTGTTGCACAACTCTTACTGTCAAAAAGTTTTCCCAAAGATCCAGCCAGTACCTTCCCGCCCTTAATTTAAGTCCATTATTGTGAGTCCTCTCCTCTGCTGCCAACAGGAACAGCTCCCTGCCCTCCTCTAAGTGACAGCCCTTCAGATACTTAAAGAGACCAACCATGTCCCCCCCTCAAACTCCTCTTCTCCACACTAAACATTCCTTTTCCTGTGCCATTCCTCCCATTGAAAGTGTCCTCCATGTCATCTTTAATTCCAAGTGTAGAAAAAAGACAGGTACAATGCACAATACACACCTGTCTTTTCCCCCCCTACCAGGGCTAAAAACAGTCGCTTTCAGTTGACCAAGCAGCTAGCCGAGGTCTCTCTCATCATGACCCCTTCTTAGGACCAAATTACACATCTGTAGCTCTAGGCACAGAACTTAAGTGTCACATGTAGTTTGATCCTAACCTGGCTAGGATCACTCTTCCCAGGGAACAGTAATTCTTTGATGGGGCCTACATAGGATCTGCAATACAGAATGTTCAGCAGCAAAACTAAACTGTTTGGATGAAGCCATGAGAGTTATAGTAGTATAAAACAGACAGGACTTTGTGGTGCAGAAATAAACCTGAGGTGACATCACTGAATGTTCTCCTGCAAAGCCTTTAGGCACTTGAGATTTTATCTGACTTCTGGAATTTTAATAATCGTTTGAACTTCCACTGTGTCTCTGGTACCTGTGTATTTCCAGCATACGTAAATACGAGCACACAGAAGTCCAGCTATATTTGCTGGAAATTTGGTGCCACTGCTGCACAGATAAACTATCCCTAATTATGACAGTGATGCTCCAACTTCTGTTCATGGAGAATGAGTCAGAGCTTCCCAAGGGCAAGAATCAGTTGCAGGTCAAGGAGGAGAAGACCAACTGCAGTGTTTGTAAATCCTCATAAATCACAGTAGGTCAGCTTGGTTTAATGGGCCTGTGCATCGCATCACACAGAATAAAAATACTGAAGCATAAACAAAATTATTGCTGTTCTAGGACTCCAGCAAATAAATGACATACTTGGCATATTACAAATTTTAGAATTTTCAAAGTACCTCTGCACACAGTACAGAATTAACTTGAGGAGCTTGTAGCCACAGGCGGTAGTGATCACCATTAGCTTAAGGGAGATTAGTTAAATTCATGAAAGACAGGCAAATCAGTAACTACTGGCCATGGCTAAATGGAACCTCCCTGTTCACAAGGTACAGTGTACGCACATACAATCTGTGTGTAGTGTATACTTGTTTTTTTTCTTTTTATGTGCATTGAGTAATTTTATGTGCATTGAGTAATGTTACATTCAGTGCATGTATAGCTGAATGTGAGTTTGAGACCATACATTTATCCAAGTACTAGTCCCTGGTTTCATTTGTAAAGCAAACTCACATTGGTGCTTTCTGACAAGCAGTTGTATGCATGTGCATGAAGATTGTAGATGCATTCACTGTAACGTGTGGGCAAGGCTGCTGTGAAAGTTGCTAAGGGGCAACAACAGGAGACAGCTTTGGCTTCTGTGCCCCTTCTTTTAGCCCTTCCTGGGTGTCTAGTTAGCCACAGTGGAAAATATAGATGCTAGAATAGATAGGCTTTTTGTCAGATCCACCAGCCTTTTTTTTGTTTTCTTACATTAAATTTTATTCTAGAAGCATTCGGTACTAGAAATAGCTACTTTTTAATCTGCCGCCTTCTGAACTTCCAACTTTTCTCCGTGCTGGTGGAATAGTCTATCCCAAAGGCCCACTGGATAATCCCTGGTCATTTTGTACTAATTGTTAAATGTATTCTATTTCTACAAAACAGCTTACTCTTTGGAGGCTAAGGGAAAGAAGAGGCTGAAATCCAGAAATATATTCTCCCCTCCCCCAACCCAGCCATGGCAGGACTCATTGACAGCAAACATGAATAAGTTTTGCTAGTAATATGCTTCTGCTATTTGGACAGAACTACTGAAATACAAACAGGCCATAAAAACTGCAAGCTAGGACCAGACATAGGGTGTAACCTGAACAAAAATAGTGGGAGATTTATCATCAGATATTTCGAGGTGTTTTTTTAATGGCAGTCATAGGGAGACCCAATTTGGATTGGGGGCACAGTGCCAGTAGAAAGTGGGCTTAGCCCTTTCTTTCCACATGCACCTCAGGCTTCTACTAGTTCTGGAAGGTAAAAAGAGTCTAGCACCCACTCTTGAGCTGTCAGCCTTGCTGGGACATCATTTCAGCTGATCTTCCAGCATTTCACCTAGTTAGGCCCATACATATTAGGGTAATACAAGGGGGGGGGGGCCCGCGATACTCGCGGGGAGGGAGAAGGAGCTGAGGCTGGTGATCTCTCCCTCCCCCCCGGCTCCCATCTGCCCCTCCGCTCCTTCCCCTCCGGTCTCCAGTGGGCCTCAGCAGCGCTCGCCAGGCCTGCCACTTCTCCCCCTCCCCCCCACGGTCTTCAGCGGGCCTTGGCAGTGCTCGCCAGGCCCGCCGGTTCTCCCCTCCCCCCTACGGGCTGCGGCGGGTCTCAGCAGTGCTCACTGGGCCCGCCGGTTCTCCGCCTCTTCCCTGAGCGGAGCCTCTTCCCCTCCCTCCTTCCCCCCTCCCTCTCCGCAAATTGGCGGCGGCTGCACACCGAGCCTCTTCCCCCCGCCGCCTGCCAAGCCCTCCCCCCAGCCAAAGCATTCTCTGCGCCTGCACAGAGAATGCTTTTACTTTTGAGCGAATTTAAATATCCCCCAAAAGTTTTTTTTAACATTTAGGATTTTTCTGCACACGGGGGGAATGCCCCCTGTGTGTAGGAAAAAACCCCTCCCCCCTAAGTGCCCTCCCTGGCGCGGATTTAGCTATCCGCACGGAGGTGGCCACTTGGCTATTAGTATATAGATTACAAATGTATCTGTCAGGTCCGTGCAAGATGGAGGCAGCAAAGTAGTTGTCGGTAGTTATCAGAAGGCGTGAGAAAAATGCTGTAGCCCTTTAATAGAGGTTTATTGTGTGGAAATGGAAACTTTCCATGGCATGGCTGTAAATGACATCCAATTAACCCTCAGTTAAAGGGATAGGACATTTTTCTTCCAGGCAGTTGACAGCCTGAATTCCCAAAAACACCTCCATAGGAAGTTTAACTGACTTCTGTCTCTTCGTTAACAGCCATATTGTCCTATCCACTTGTAAAGAAAGAAGCTTTTTACCTGTCTTTCATGTTAATTCCTGAGGAGAAGTAGGCGGAACTTGTTATAAAAGTCCCCACAGAGGCTGAGTTAAGTAATTGGGGATCCCAGGCTTGATAAACATTAGTGTTGGCTAAAAAGGTTAACTACCTATAGGTTGTCTTCTATACAGCCCAATATTTCTGTCATCAGGTCTGTGGTACCTTGGCATTGTTGTTCTACAGCTAGATTCCAGGAGTTTCTAATCAAAAACGGTTTAAGGGTAGGCATGGCAGTCTCCTGGTGAAGGACCCACCAACCTGCCTTTGCCCATCAGCCTGGTGGGAGAAACAGTGGGGGAATGATGTCAGGCTGCGTGCTGATGTCACATCCAGGTTTGTGATGTCAGATATTGGGCAGTACTCTGGAAACTCTATGGTAATACCATAGAGTTTCTAGAGCATCATTGACATGCTGACATCACCAGGTTTTTGCTAGGATGTGATGTTGTTGGCATGTATCCCCAATATCATTTCTGCTCCTCACCCCCACCGTCCAGCTCCTGGAGATGCCAGGCTACCCCCTGGCATTTCTATTTAAGTGACATGACTGGGTTGCACTTAGTTGAGACTCCAGCAAGGGTGAAAATAAGCTGGTCTGGGCCAGTATGAAATGCTGGTAACAAAGTGGCTGAAGCCGTATGTCCTATCTTGTTTTGATACCCCAGGGAGAGACAGTAGGTGGCAAGAAATCTAAGTTGCTTTCACCCGTGGCTGCCCCTGAGTACTCCCAGTGGAAATTCCTCTCAAGATTACCTCAGAGGGGAAAAGGCCACTCAAAATCCTATCATGAAAATGAATGACAGGCTCTCTGGAGAGAACGTCCAGGGTCGGTAGCCAAGTCCACATACCAGAATTTTGGACTATTCTGATTTAAAGACTTGAAATTCACAATATTATTTCAGTGTTTCTCCATTCCAAGTGATTTGTGGTTTGAAAGAGGAGATGTACTGAAACCAGTTTACTGAAATTGATCCACCAACTGCAAAGGCTGGAATATTGTGCTTCAGTTTACAGAGACAACCCTGTTGCATCGAAATCCTTCAGATTTAAGATAGGCCTTGGGCCTACTGAGTTTGCTGGGCCAAACTGGGCTGAAATCCAAGAATTCGAGTTTTGACTGGGTGTTTTATTGAGCTGACAGAGGGTTTAAGTAGTTTAGCTGTTTCAGCCATAGCGCCATTTGCTCTGACTTTTTGTAAACTGACAAGTGTCGTATTAAAGTATATTACAGCATACTAAATCATAATGTAAAAAAGATAAAAATCAGAGTAAGGCTCAAACTAGACAAGGCACTGGGAGATCTGTGACTGGATTCCAACAGTTTAAAAGGCTAATAGAAGCTGCACAGATGCTTGACACAGATTTGTGTGGAGAAAGATAGTTTTTTCACCTCTATATGTAGTTTTACCAATTGAAACCAACTCCCCCGCACTATTATTAGCCTTCAGTTTGAAAGAAAGAAAAATAGCAGCCAATTCTTTGCCTGTCTCTCCCCCCCCCCCTTCCCGTGACAGATAATAACAGTGCCGGGGAGGTTGGTTTTGATCAGTGAAACCACATGGAGGAAGAAGTCAAACCTTCTCTTTTCCCTCTCTGCAGTCCTGATGCAAACTGGGCTCCTGTGTGGCTTTTATTAGCATTTTTAAAATATTTTAAAGGCTGGGGGGATCCGGTCACAGATATCCCTGTGTCTCTTCCATTTCTTTAAACTCTAAAACGATTTGGTTAAGTGCAACAATTGTGTTTTCAGAGCCAGTTTGATGTAGCCGTTAAGAGGGAAGTGAGAAAGTTGTGCTCCATGATCGGATATTCTTCTGCCTGCAAAAATCCTCCAGTGGATCTATTTAAGACAGTGTCTGTGCCTGCCTTTGTTTCAACTGTTGGTACAAACGGGCCCTGAATCATGAGGCAATTTGATGCTGCATATGTGAGTCTTTAAGTTCGTACATCCGTGGTTGCCTTACACAGGATCAGCCGATTGGTCCACCTGCTTCAGTATGGTGTCCTTCTGACTCCAGGATATCAGGCAGAGGAAAGCCTTTTCCCCCACACCTGTTACCTAAGATGCTTTTACTGGAGGAAACAGAGGTTTAGCTGGGATCGAGACCTTCTACATAGTGTGCATGTGGCCTACAAATGATCCATGGCTTATCTTCTAGCCTTTTTTTTTTTTTTGGCAAGGGAGCCATAAATCAAAGCCAAAGCACGGAAGGGCACCCACTTCAGTACTGTGGGCTCAGACTGCACCTAGGATGGTTTTGCATCCAGTCTACTGAGCCAGGGAGCAGGCATACGGACAGCGGAAGAGAGGGAGGCAGGCAGAAATGCAAGAGTGCTGTGTCATAGCCAGGACCACGGGGTCTCCTGCGATTTCTACAAGGGTCACGGCTCCCAGCTGCCTGTTTCAGAGGCCACCCAGGGTTTATGAGGTGGATTTAGCTTTTTACTCCCTTGGATTGCAAATAATGCTGTGGTCTTCTGTGTGACAGAATGGTTCTTGGGCCTCTCCCCCCCTCTTCAGCATCTTCCCTGCAGATGCAAAACCACATCTGCATTCTTCCTCTTTCTGTCTCTTTCTCTCCTCCCACTGGAATCTTTCCTAGGCTTTCCCTCTTCACATTTTGGAGAGAAGCCACATTCCCTTTCCGGAATGATGCCGCCTGGCCAAAAAAGATTTAACTGTCCTCATTCCATCTCCTTCCATCCCACTTCCATGCCCTCTGCCTGGGGTGGGTTGTTGAAGGAAGAACTTGGGTCCTACATATTGGGAGAAAGTCGGGCTTGTAAATATTTCAGATAAATACATTGAAATGGATACAGCGAGGACTCGATTGCTGAGGGAGATTTTGCGTAATCCCAGGATTCTCCTGTGGGTCTTCTTTTGTGAAGGTTGGCAGCTCTACGTATAAGAGAAGTTTGTACTAATGCACGAGGTTTGCAGGGCTTCACTGCTCCAATGTATATAACTAAGGCCTGATAGTTTTCTCTTTCATGTAGACTTTTCTGCAAACCTTGGTGTTATCTTTATCATGAAAGTATTTTTCCTGTTTTCCGTTTCTTCATACCTGTCCTGTTGTAGAAGTAGGGCTGCCAAGTCCTCCGGTAGGGCGGGGGAAACATTGATTTTTAGTGCTTATCTCCCGCTTTTCCAAAGTTGGCCACCGGGGGGACAAAATGGCTGCCTTAAAAGGGAAATGTCTGCAGAGAGCCTGCCCTGCAGTAAAAAGCCTTGCCAGACATTTCCCCTTTAAGAAGTCAGCAAGAGAGCTTCTTCCACAGCAAGAGAGGTCCGCCCAGAGATTAAGGAGGGACTGAAGGAGCTGCTTTTGCATGTGGCTGGCAAGGTGAGTTTCTCTTCCAGCTCTTTTCATTCTCTCTCCCTCTTTCTTTTTTCTGTCTGTCTGTCTGTCTCTCTCTCTCTCTCTGTCCCCATCCAGCAGAGGTCTATCAGTGGCTATTATAGCCACAAGGTCTAAATGGAAGTAAGTGCCTCTGCCAGTTTTTTCCCTTCTCTCTCTCGCCCTCTTTCTTTCTTTTTTCTGTCTGTCTGTCTCTGTCCCCATCCAGCAGAGGTCTATCAGTGGCTATTATTAGCCACAAGGTCTAAATGGAACCCTTTGTCTGGGGCAGTGAGGCTCTGAATTCTTGGTGCTTGGGGGGCAACAGTGGGAGGGCTTCTGGAGTTCTGGCCCCGCTGCTGGACCTCCTGAGGGCACCTGGTATTTTTGGCCACTGTTGTGACACAGAGTGTTGTACTGGATGCGCTGTACTGGATGGGCTGATCCACTGTGGCTTCTCTCCTGTTCTTATGATATGAAAATCATATTTAGCACTTGTGTAGCACTTAGTGCTTCATATTCTGCCGAGATGAGGAAGGATTCAGTAGGGCCGTTGCTCAGTGATAGAGCATCTGCTTGACATGCAGGAGGTATCAGCCTCTTCAGCTAAAAAAGGATCAGGTAATAGGTGACATTAAAGATCTCAGCCTGAGACCCTGGAGAGCCACTACCAGTCTGAGTAGTCAATACTGACCTTGATGGACCAATGGCCTGATTCAGTATTAGGAAACTTCATGAGTTCATGTGTCAGCATGTGGAAGCAACATCACAGGATGTGACATCACAAAATGATGTCACTTCCTTTCTCCTGGCTCCACCCCCAAAGTCTCCTGGCTCCACCCCCAAAGTCCCCAGATATTTCCCAAGTTGGACTTGGCAGCCCTATGTAGAAGTTAGGGGTAGGCCATGGCTCAGTAATTGTGCTTTTGCATGAACCTGGATAGCCCAGGCAAGCCTAATCTCATCTTGGAAGCTAAGGAGCTCTATTAGGATAGGAGACCACCAAGGAAGTCCAGGGTCGCTACTCAGAGAGAAGCAATGGCAAACCACCTCTGAAAGTCTCTTGAAAAGTCTCTTGAAAACCCTGTGGGGTCGCCATAATTCAACTGCAGCTTGATGGCAAAAGAAAGAACAGAGAGAACCTAGAGAAAACTTTATCTTCTGTGCATGGGAGTACTTCTTCACCCAGAGAGTAATTAACACATGGAGTTCACTGCCACAGGAGGTGGTGGCGGCTACAAGCATAGAAAGCTTCAAGAGGGGATTGGATAAACATTTGGAGCAGAAGTCCATCAGTGGCTATTAGCCACAAGGTATAGATGGAACACTCTGTCTGGGGTGGTGATACTCTGTATTCTTGGTGCTTGGGGGCAACAGTGGGAGGGCTTCTGGAGTTCTGGCCCCACTGGTGGACCTCCTGATGGCACCTAGGTTTTGGCCACTGTTATCACACACAGTGTTGTACTGGATGGGCCGTTGGCCTGATCCAACATGGCTTCTCTTATGTTCTTATGGAGTGGAAGGATACAGGACTGTAATAAGTATAGATATTCAGGGTTTTTTAAAAATGTGTTTGGTAAAATCTGAAATGTATCAAGAATAGTTGGCCACCTCGAAATTCTAAACAGTCGTTCAGATAAATAATGTGCAGTGTTAGCTTGATGAGATATCTGCCAAGTGTTACTGTGCCAGAGAGCCTACCACCAACCAGAAAGACCCTTGGCCCATCCACTTCGGAAGACTGGCCCAGAGACCTGGCATCTCCACAGGGGCCTCTGGGATGATAATCCTATTCCCTGTTTTTATTTTGGGAGGCAAGATGCCATGGTCAGATATCAGAAGCCAGGCAGGGTCACTGCTTGGATGGGGAGACTGCCAAGGAAGGCTCTGTAGAGGAAGGCCGTGGCAAATCACCTCTGCTTCTTACTTGCCTTGAAAACTGCTTGCTGGGGTTGCCATGAAGTCAGTTGCAACTTGACAGTACTCACATACACAGTTTTGTTTTATTTATTTTAAAATATTTTTTAGCCTGCCTGTCTCCTATAAAGTAGGACCACAAGGCAGCTCCCAATAAAAGTCACTCTAAAGAAATATAACAATAGAAATAATCTCACAGGACAAGGCTCAGATCACAGAGGCGTGTGAAGTTGAGATGCTGGAGAGAAAAAGGCAGTAGTTCTCTCTGGTGATCTTTAACCCTGCCTGTTTGGTGTAGTGGTTAGGAGCGCGGACTCTAATTTAGGAAAACCAGGTTTGATTCCCCACTCCTCCACATGCAGCTGCTGGTGTGACCTTGGGTCAGTCATTAAGTTCTTTCAGAGCTGTTCTCTCAAGGGCAGTTCTCGGGAGAGCTCTCTCAGCCCCACCTACCTCGCAGGATGTCTGTTGTGGGAAAGGGAAGAGAAAGGAGATTGTAAGCCACTCGGAGACTCCTTCGGGTAGTGAAAGGCGGGGTGTAAATCCAATCTCCTCTTCTGTCTCTTCTTCAGGATAGAAATCTTTTAATTAAATAACAATAAAGAAAATTTTCAATCCTGGGGGACATAAAAAACTGTTTTGTGTGTAACTGAGATACATGCAGGACATATACAGTATAAGAGAATCACATATGGAGTGGTCACTGGTGGTCATCTCACCCAGTGTCCTTTTCCAAAACCTGTCCAGAAACTGGTGCTTCCACTTGCTGCCCTACAATAAGCCAGAGTCACCTGTCTTCAGATAACTCCTCTCCACCCACCATCTGTTGAGCATGCAATATTATAATGTTCCCAGTGAGACACTGGCCCCATGGAAATGACTGTGCCAGGCCTGCTGCTCTTACTAAGCCCCCCAGAACGCCAACATTAGGCTTTTCTTTTATGCTCTTGAGAACATTACTACATTTTCCGTATAGAAAAGGAAATATTGTTTCCATCTCACATGACCTTTGGAATCCATTTGGTACCACCGTCGCACGGGCTGTCCCTCCTCCTGTGGCCAGAGGCATCATGCTCCGTTGTGCCAGGCTGGCCCTAGTCATAGTCTCTCTATTCCTGAACATCACAGCATCATTATTGTAAAGGCGTGCTTGGAAGCCTCAAACATTGTATTGTTTTCTTGTTCGGGTTTGACTCTCACTGCAGAAAACGTCTGTTGCCAAACTTCTCTTTGCAGCAGCATCAAACTTTTTCAGATTCTACAAAAATGCACAGGGCCATTTCTTGGAGGTCAGGGGTTGTTTTCTCTTTTCTTTGCTGTTGGCAAAGCTGACAGGATTTTGCAAAACTGGCCCATCTTCATACAGCTTCTGGAGCCATTAACTCTGAATGCAGCACGTTGGTTTTCAGTGCAGCAAAAATGGAGTTATTCATAGCAGGAGGTATAAGTAGCCTTGAAATGCAGCCTTGGGCAATTTTTTTTAGGCTGTGGCCTTCTTTGGAGCCGTGTGCCCTGTAAGAAAATGAGAAGGACGGGTGGTGGTTGTTCCTCTGGGGCTTCAGCTGTACTCCAGCACTTGTTGCTCTGATGAGATATATTTTTGTTTGTGGGCATCCTTTGTCCCACTTTCCTCACCAGCGGGAACCCAAAGTGGCTTACGTCTCCCAAAAATACCAATACAATTTACAGAAATAATTTGAATGAACAAAATATAGTGAAAACAAACAAACTGGGGGTGGGGCATGCATAAAGCATCCTGGGCTGACCTGGTATCCTCTGGTGGCTCTTCAAGGCCCTGGGCTAGGAGCCACAAACAAAGAGCCTTTTTCACTCTTGCCCTGTGGCTTGTGCACAAGGGCTGGGGGTTGCCAACATCCAGGTGGGGCCTGGAGTTCCAGATTTACAACCAATCTCCAAACTACAGAGATCCATTCCTCTGATGAAAAATGTCAACTTTGGAAGGCAGACTCTATAGTATCACATCCGTGCTGAGCTTTCTGGCGGTTCATAGAGAGGCGTGATGGCAGTTCTCGGTTTTCCCGGCAAGTGACATAAGACCATTGCCTCATGCCATCATAACCCTGCCCCCCTCCAGACTCCCACAGGTTAACCCTGTTGGCTCTCAGGTAGCAGCTGTTGCAAAAATATCTTTTCCTGGTTGGTAACTTTATGGAGAACTCCCAGGAGCCACTCCCAGAGCAGAGCTAGATGGCCTGGCTAAAGTATAAGATAAATTCATATGGGAATAGGGCAGATCCAGCTTCTATCATTTGCATGGTTGTTTAGCATTAACCCGTGCATAACCCCCTACTGCCACTCCTGCTTTATACAGAACTGAGGTAAACCCTGGTTAAATCAGATGGGTCTGCTGCTGTAAAGTACAGTTTGCGCCTCATGTGTTGTTTTTTATTACATTTATGTATGTGATGTATTATTGTTTATTTATAAATGTGTTTGTTTAAATATTTATATCCCACCTTTCTCCTATGGCTCAGGATGATTTGCAATCCCAAGATTAAAAATATAAAAAACACAGCAAATCCCCATTAACACCCTCCCCTCCCCCCCCCCCGATAAAATACCCGCAGATAATGCAGGGTCATAGGGCAGCATATATCTTCTCCTCCTCCATTTTATTCTCACAACAGTCCTGTGAGGCAAGTTAGGCTGAGAGAGGATGAGTGGCCCAAGGTCACCTGGGGAGCTTCTATGGCAGAGTGAGGGTGTCACGGCTCAGGTGGGGTGTCACCTGACGCTGCCACCACTCTGGTTTTAGGATCCCTTGAGAAGGCCCAGAGCACCCCCCCCCCAAGAACTTCAGACCTCCCTTATTTGGCTGAATAATGGGCGTTAGGACCAGGCAGAGTAAACAACAAATAAAACATTTATTTTCACAGGAGGTCAGCCCAATATGGGGAAACAAAGAAGGTGTAAGAATAATAACAGTAAGTGGGTGAAGGGAAAAGAAACCAAATGCCCTAACACGACTAGAGTCACAGTCCCTAGTCCACTGTCTTAGTTGGGCCTTCCTCGCCCTTCCTCTCAGGGTGAGGGTCTCTCCCAGCAGCAGCCTCCTCTCTGTCCCTGCTCTCTTAGAAGAAAGAGCCGCCCTTCTTCTGTACCAGGTCTTTTATTATAAGTCCCCTTTCTTTGTGATTGTCTAAAATTTGGCACCAAAACCTCGCAGGGACTTCTGGGAGTTGTAGGCCTGGCCTCCTCCAACTGCTACTCAGGCTCCCTGGGCCTGCTAGGCCTTTACTTCCACAGCCCCGATCATGACAGAGGGGCTTGAACGGGGGGCTCTGCGATCTCAGTCCGGCATCCTAATTATAGGTTTGTTTCAGATATCTTTGTTTTAATTAAGAGACAATAATGCTTTCAGAACAACCACGTGGTGGTGGTGGTGGAAAGTTCTGTCAAGACGCAGCCAGTTTATGGCCAGCCTGTAGGGTTTCCAAGGGTAAGAGAGCAACAGAGGTGGTTTGCCATTACCAGCCTCTGCATAGCAACCCTGGACTTCCTTGGTGGTCTCCCATCCAAATACTAACCGGGGCTGACCCTGCTTATCCCGAGACCTGTCAAGATCAGGCTAACATGGGCCCATCCAGGTCAGGGCAACCACGTAATAGGAGCCAACGATAAACTCTGTTCTAATAGACAGTAAATTGTAGGCTGAGAGATGAATTGTTGGTTGAGGACGTAGTTGCAGGTCCAGCATAACCCCACCCAAGTTATATGAAAATACTAATTATATATTGAGAGGGCAGAGTTTTTCTAAACACTTTGTTTGGTGTAGAGAGAGCCAGTTTGATGTAGTGGTTAGGAGCGTGGTCTTGAAGCACTATAAACCAAGAATAGAGATTTCCCAATGATCCTAAGGTCCGAACATCAGGTAGAGAAGAAAGCCTTTATTTATGACGTCAGTCTCGGCAATGGTAATCCATTAAAGATACCGAGCCCCGATTTTACTGAGGCTTGGTGTTTTATACCAGGGGGTGGGGACGCACAGAAAGGAAGGGGACAGTGTCATACAGCATCATATTTGTTAACAAATCATATGATATAACTCCGCCTAACTAGCTGCTCAAGTGTTAGGAATGTTTCTATCTAAATGTTGCTAATTGCTTGCCATTCCCATGGTTCTTTAGCCCAGCCTAAGAGCAATAATGTTGCACACTAAACAATGTAAGACTGTTAGCTAGATGTTGTTAGTGTTCCATGTAACAGCAAAGAATCTTGTTTCATTGACCTTGCATTTCAAAGCTTCGAACTTACTAAGCAATATGCAGAGTTCTATTCAGCATAATTATTGATTAATTTTTCTTATTGCTTCATTCCCCCCTCTGGGCGCTCTGCCACGAAGTGGGAGAGCTGCCCACCTTTATTCATAGACATGTGGTTCACCTATTTGTGATAGTTCTACATATTGATAGCGCTGTTTTACATTTTGCACGTATAAGAGTTTTGCAGCATCTATATTTCTCACTGCTGCTTCTACTGATCTACGCACCATTGATATGACCATATGAATCAAACAAGGCATTATCAGCAGTCCACCTAGAGCGATACCAATCATTAAGAGAATCTCTTTCCAGTTCGCAAACAGACTTCCTAGAAACCCTTCAGTATCCAGCAACTTTGTCCACGTCTGAACTGGGACATGCGGCAAGTTTCTCATTCTGTCGGTTATCTGCTCTATCGCCTTTCCATTGTCATTGATCTGTAGGCAGCAATTGGTGAGATTTAAACTTTCTGCAAACGCCTCCTTTTGCAGCTAGGAGGAAGTCCAGTGCCAGGCTATTTTGATGCACTGCTGGGCACATCTGCCTGTTGGTTACTGCAAGTAGTTAAGAGCAAGTGAAGTTTCATTAGTTATGATTTTTAAGACAGCCTGCAAACGAATAATACGGCTCAGCCTGTAAATGGGGGGTCCAATAGCCATAAATTCCATTAGTTGCCCGTGTAGCGGGCCCATAATCTTGGATAATTTTCTCTGGGGCCATTTATTGCCTTGCCAGGCATCAATGCGAATGGAACGTCTTTTGCCGGCCCAGAGTATCATATACAGGTATTTTCAATCACTCTCTTGAAGAGATAGGCAGCAGGAAGAAGCTGGGTTGAATTGTGCCAAGAACACAAGCTCCTTTCCAGTTGTGGGGCAGAATAGCATAAGCAGATATTTCACAAATTTAATCTAAGTGATCAGGAGCTTCCCATTCAAACAAATCAGTACAAAGTAAACGATAATATACATCAAACAGAGTCTTAGTATTTGCCTGTGGTGTAGAGACAAAAGAAACATTAGTAGCCGAGAAATTCATATACAGTTGAGGCTTATATTGATTGCATACCCAAGCAGACTCACATTCCAGGGCACCGATTGAATAATTGAAATAAGGATCCTGTCGAAGAATACATAGGTTTTTAACTATAGGGTGCTGTAAGGTCCATTTAGTAGGGCAATTCTTATTTTTCCATGTTAAATTAGCAGCAGTAATATTTATTAAATCTAGCCCCCTTACCTCCAATGGTTATTGTTCACCCATACTTGTCCCCACACATACATAACAATTTTTAACACTCACTTCGGATGCTATTCGCTCTGCAAGATCAATAAACAATTCTTAGTGAATGGGTTTTTTTCTATCTGCTTGCCCATTTCTTGACAGAACTCTGTATGTACACACTTTTCTTCTGGGTGATGGGGTGAACCTATTAATTCCACCATGCTATGACCATAAGGATCTACACCCCTTCCATCTATTGCAATTACCATAAACTGTTTGTTTGGAGGAGCTGGAAGTTGGAGGCAGAGTAGAAATACATAAGGGAGTGCAAAAACTTTCTGTACATGCATTGGAACCCTGTCCCAGAGACCAAAAAAAAAAATTATCAGGACCAGTAGTAGTACTGCCATAAGAGACATAAGAGTGTACAAATATGTCTTTTCTTGAACATATTGAGTCTCCCACCATTGGTTTCCACAACTCCTCTGATGGCTTTGAGATGCCTGTTTGGAAATAGCAGCACAAACATTGAAGCATACAGAAAGATAACCGTTAGGATAAATGGTTAGGTTACTAGCAAGAAGACTCCCAGGAATGAATGTTTTCCCCGGACCTGCTTTATAAGAATAAATATTAATACGAGCTCCAACAGAATAAGCCTGGGGTTTGAAACACACAGGTTTAGGAGGTTGGTGGCACACATGGTATGAGGTATTCTGGTAAAGGCACAAAGAAACATTTGAGGTTAAGCAGTCATAGTCAGTGTGATAGACAAGAGTCTGGGAAACCTGAAAGTTTCTATAAGTAGCTCTGACACAGTCATGTCACTGGCTTATAGCCTGTGCTTGTGAAATGAAGAGCAGCAGCAGGAATATCCAGGCAGTGGAAGGAATGCCCAGAGCACCTTCTCGACGACGAACCAGACCTTGTTAAAAGTCTCAGCAGGGGTTTAGCAACCGTTGGTTGTGTTCTCCCAGGCCGACTGGAGAAAAGCAGGGCAACAAGACACATTTTGGATCATCACAGATGTTGGATTAGATCTTGGAGCGGTGACCCACTGAGGAGGGGTAAACTGTAAATTAAACCAGTGGAACCAAGGCCTTTTCGCTTAGCTACTTTAGCAGATGGGGGCAAACCTTAGAATAAAGATGTTACAATTTTAGCCAAACAATAGGCCTACTTCTTCCCAGGGTATGAAGCTGTAAAAGTATTTAATGTAGCAGATATGGGTACGAGCATGTTCTTCATTCAACTGAAGCTAACTGAAATCAAGAGTACACAGAGTTATGATTTATCGAGAAAAAGCAAGGTTATGAGCAGTGTAACTCTCTGTCAGTATCTTAACATTTTTCCCAGCATGCAGGCAATGAGCCAAAGTGAATATTTGAATATACCTTCATGATTGATTTCCATTCCCATGATTTGGTTCACCAGTAAGACTTAATATATATATATATGTCTCTCTATGCCAGAAAGAGGCTAAATGTGCTTACCAAGGTTAGCTAGGTCAAGTCAGTGGCAGAGTGTTCTTCAAACTGTGCTTACAACAAATTTCCTCTTAGTTCACTGACACCAACCTTAGCTCATTCCCCCCTGTATAAGCTTTAGCAACCATTAGCATTCTTACAATTCTAGGGAAACAGTTTAACAAGAGCAGGTATATACAATTTTACAAGGGTACCCAAAGGCTGTGACTGAATTCAATCTTTGTTTGGAAGGAAACAGCCAGGCTAATCAGCTTCACAGAATGTCTGGAATTTTATGGGAGTCAATGCTTTCTTTAACATAAATTACAACAAACATTTGAACAAACAAACAAACCTCTGGACACAAAGGGAGGGGGAGACCAAGAACACAATTGATACACTCTTTCACATCCATTTTTCAAAAATTTCAATCACCACGGGAGAGACCTTTTAATCAGAAGAAAGCTGTGTCTCTTTTATTATTATTATTATTATTTTAATTCAGCCTCCTGCCTTCCTTGCGTCAGGCTGATTCGAGAGCCTTACAGCAGACAAGCAGGCAACCAAATTTTTTTTTTCTTTTTGGGAGGGAATAACTGCAGCAGTGGGAGCTTTTTGTTTCTGGTTTGGGCATAACTGGACAGATATAGGGAATAGCTCCTGGCACAGGGAAAGATTGCTTCACCGCAGTTTGGGAATATAGCTTTTGCCGAGTTGGAAAACTGGCCAATTGCTCTCACAAAATCTCTGCAAGTCTGTAGCCAGAAGGGCTTCAGCATATTCAGACAACACAAGCTAACAACTAGGAAACACCACGGAAAAGGGACGAGGCCAACAGTAGCAAGTCTGCTGCCCTGAAACACAAGGTATCCTTATTCAATCATCTTTGGTTCCAACAACACACTATGCAACCGACAACAATTAGTTTCTCAAAAATACATTGTCATCAGAAACAACAGTTATCTTCATATTCACACACAACAATTCCCCCGCTTTCCCCGAGCAGAGCAGGACTCCTCTAGTCCTCTTTAGCTCTGCCTAAAAATCTCCTGAGAGGAGGCTAGACTTTAGGTGATGCAGGCCCACTGCACTGACATCTGTCTACCTCCTCTTTCCATGAAAGGAGGCCGGGCTTTAGGTGATTCAGGCCCACTGCACTGACATCTGCCCCCTACCTTTCCCTCGGAGGGGTGATCAAGTCCTCCCTTCTCTCACTCTGGAGAGGTATCCCCACCTATTCCGTAAACCTCATATACTTGCCTGTTTTCGGAGTTGTTGTAGCAGAAGGGTTTGTTCTCCTGGTCGGATTCTTCAGAGCGAGCAGCTCCCGGCAAGAGTCGCCGAGTCTGTTTGGAAACAGACCTCTCAAACTCGAGAGGGGGCCCCTGTCTGCTTGCTCAACGCAAGCCCGGCGGCTCTAGACAGAGCTGTGGCTCGAGAGGGTCTCCAAAAGCCCCCCTTAGGCTGAGAAACCTCTCTTTCCCGGTCAGGGAACCAAATGAAGCACTATAAACCAAGAATAGAGATTTCCCAATGATCCTAAGGTCCGAACATCAGGTAGAGAAGAAAGCCTTTATTTATGACGTCAGTCTCGGCAATGGTAATCCATTAAAGATACCATGCCCCGATTTTACTGAGGCTTGGTGTTTTATACCAGGGGGTGGGGATGCACAGAAAGGAAGGGGACAGTGTCATACAGCATCATATTTGTTAACAAATCATATGATATAACTCCGCCTAACTAGCTGCTCAAGTGTTAGGAATGTTTCTATCTAAATGTTGCTAATTGCTTGCCCTTCCCATGGTTCTTTAGCTCAGCCTAAGAGCAATAATGTTGCACACTAAACAATGTAAGACTGTTAGCTAGATGTTGTTAGTGTTCCATGTAACAGCAAAGAATCTTGTTTCATTGACCTTGCATTTCAAAGCTTCTAACTTACTAAGCAATATGCAGAGTTCTATTCAGCATAATTATTGATTAATTTTTCTTATTGCTTCAGTCTCTAATCTGGGAGAACCGGGTTTGATTCCCCACTCCTCCACATGAAGCTGCTGGTGTGACCTTGGGTCAGTCATAAGTTCTTTCAGAGCTGTTCTCTCAAGGGCAGTTCTCAGGAGAGCTCTCTCAGCCCCACCTACCTCACAGGGTGTCTGTTGTGGGGAAGGGAAGGGAAAGGAGATTGTGAGCCATTCTGAGACTCCCATCGGGTAGTGAAGGGCGGGGTGTAAATCCAATCTCCTCTTCTTCATCATCTGAAAACCACAAGGGCTCCCAGAAATTAAGAGATCCTTCTGGGGGTACAATAGGGAAAACAGCCAAGTTCCGATTTCTTCCAGTCCTGGCTTTTTCCTAGAGCTGCCATTTTTGTAAACAGATCTGGAATCAGATGCACAGAGGCATTTAACACTTCACCACCCGATAAGCAAGAAGGCTCACCACTGACAGTGTCAGATTTGGTGGGGAATTCTAAAACAGAGGAAGGACTGCCTCCCCCTCCACTGAACTTTGGCAGGTAAAGTAATGAACAGGCACCCCATTAATCATTTAAAGATTATTTGACCTCGGTATCTTTGATGTTATATTTCGTTCATGAATGCCACGATCAGGTTTCCACTTCACCTTAACATGTTTTGCTACTTAAGCCTGTTCTTACTTGCAGGTGTCGTTTTAATCCTTTCAATCCTGTTAACTTTTTCAGCACGATGACAGGTGAATTTTGAGTCCTCTGTAATAATCTCAGCAACGGGAAAGGGCCTGCTTAGCATTAGTGTTGTCTGCCACTTGTCTTTTCCTGCTTCAAGGCGCATTGTGGAAGATCAAAAGATGATAACCATTCGTCATCCGAATGATCGCTCTCTCTTCTGCACGGCTTCCGATCAAGGACATCTAATGGAGCGGGCCGGAATGGTCTCGTTTGAGATAGAATCTATGGTGAAGTTCTCAAGCCCAGGCCCCCACTGAAAAGAATGGGAATTGCATTGAGGGTCTCCTCAGTAAGGGCAGCTGGGCTGGACCTGAGTGTGCACTTCCCAGTCGGTGATCAACATTCAGTGGTGGTTGACTGGTTCGAGAATGAAGTAGGCACACCAGTTGATCCCTGATGCAGAGATCTCTCGATTGGACTGGGAATACTAAATGTGCACAAAGGTGAACCCAGGTCATAGTTCAAAATGAAGATGTGTGTATGAAATATGTTGGTAGCCGCTGTGAGGCAGGGAGGGCAGGGTAAAAATCTAAAAAATGAAATAATAAAATAAAGATTGCTTCTGCATCGATAGGTGGGAAAAGCCCCCCACCCCAGCTGCTGGGGAAGCAGCATCAAGCAGAGTGAAACATGGAGCTGAAAAGGGACCCCAGGGGTCATCTAGTCAAACTCCCTGCACAAGGCAGGAAATTCACAACTACCTCCACACACCCCTCCCCCAGTAGCCCCCGCCCTGGTGTGATGTAACGGTGAAGCACATCAGACACAAATCCAGAGAACTGGGTTTGATTCCCCACTCCTCCACATGAAGCCTGCTGGGTGACCTTGGGCCAGTCACAGTTCTCTCAGAACTCTTTCAGCCCCACCTGCCTCACAAGGTGCCTGTTGTGGGGAGAGGAAAGGAAGGAGATTTTAAGCTGCTTTGAAACTCCTTAAGCAGAGTATAAAAACCAACTCTTCTATAAGGCACAAAACCTCCAGGATCTGTGGGCCAATCTGGAAAAGGCCTGCATGACCCCAAAGTGGCAATCATTATTATCCTGGGCCTAAGAAGAAGAGAAGAGGAGATTGGATTTATAACCCGCCCTTCACTACCCAAAGGAGTCTCAGAGCGGTTTACAAACTCCTTTCCCTTCCCCTCCCTACAACAGACACCCTGTGAGGTAGGTGGGGCTGAAAGAGCTCTGACAGAAACTTTTCTTTTTCAAGAACAGCTCTGACAGAACTGTGGCTTGCCCAAGGTCATCCAGCAGGTGCAAGTGGAGGTGTGGGGAATCAAACCCAGTTCATCCAGATTACAGTCCGTGCACTTAACCACTACACCAAACTGGCCCCTAAAAGAAAGGGCCACAAGAGCCAAGCATTGGCTCATCCCTTCCTGCCCTCCTCATGAGTGGGGGTGGGAAGGGATGGCATATATGCCCCTGTCTCCACACTGTTCAGTGTTTGTGCCGCCTCCCACCCTGCCCCTTTCCCTTCCTTTTTACGTCTGTTGTGAAGGGCCAATGCACTGATCATTGTGCAAGAACCCCCCTTCCTCCTCTTCTGAGCTGAGCCAGAGTGCAAAGCTGCCCTGTAAATCAGTTGTGAAGGGGGAAGTGACCTTTAACATGTTAAAAGGGAGGGGAATGCCGAACTAAGTGCCACCATTTTGAGGTGCTTAGCTCTGCCCCTCTCCTCAGCAGAGTATTTATTTATTTAAACATTTCTATTCTGCCTTTCTTTTTGGTTCAAGGTAGCTTACAATGATAATTAAAACTTCCCCAGCTGGAGCCAAAGACAAAAGTAGCAAGCCCCAAATCCCTACCCCCTTAAAATATGTCTGCTGTTCAAACCCCCTCAAAAGCCCTGGCCAACAGCCAGGCCTCACAGCACCTGGAGATGGCCAAAGAGCCATCTCCCCCCCCTTCACCTCTTCAGGGATCCCATTCCACAGACCTGGGACCACGATGGAAAAGACCGAGGCTCTGATCGATGCCACAGGGGCCACCCGAACGAGTGGGACGGCCAACAAGATGGCTGCCTGATTAAAGGGGATGGTCCTTCAAATACGTGGGTCCCAGGTGATGAAGGGTTTTAAAGGTCATAATAACCAGCACCTTGAATTGAACCCAGAAACAGGTTGGCAGCCAGTGAAGCTTTTTCGGAGTGAGTGAGTTAATGTTGTCGGCAGCTAGCCCCTGAAAGCAGTTGCACTGCCGCATTCTATACCAGTTGTTGTTTCCTGATTGTCTTCAAGGGCAGCCCTAGGTACAGTGCATTGCAGTAATCCAACCCCAAGGCTCTGGACAATCTCATTTAGCAGGCTCACATACATGTGTGTGTGCGCGTGCATGCATATATAGTGGCAGAAGGCAATTTTCACCAGTTCCCCTCCCATAATAGACCCACCCCCATCATGCCCAGTGCTGTTCCTTCCTGGGCGAAGCATTTCAAAGAGAGCAAGGACCTGCAAGGGACTGGGAAATTTCCGATTCACAAGCAGAATTCAACTTGCAAATTGCTGGACCTTGGCCTATATCATGGTCACTAGACTCGCAGCCAAACTCACTAAGTGGGTTGTATCATATGAGTGATGTTCTTTGTTTCCCCCAGAAACAGAAATAAAGAGAAAGACTAATTTTGAGTAAATGTATTACTTGTTATCTTGCTTCTTTATAAAATCAAACATTTTGCAGCTCAGGCCTAAACACAGTTACAGCTTCTGAGCCTGTTGACTTCAATGGAGTTAGGAGTTACTGTGTTTAGACTGGCACTATTTACCTCCTCATTTTTCATTTTTTGGCACAGCCGATTCTTATGCTCATTGTTATATACAATGGAAGTGGTGGTACTGAATAGGTGTATTTTCCCTATAGGTCAGTTAAAGATCAAAGGCTCTAATGTTGGCATTTGCCCTGGTTTTTCTGCTGCTAACATGACCTTCTTTCAACATCTCCAGTCCGTGGCCATGCTAGGCCAGAATCCTGTGCACATATACTTGGAAGTAACTCCAGATGAACTCATTAGGCCTGACGTCTCAGCAAACAGGAATATGATCAGGTTGCATTTCTTCTTGTACCCAAAACAATTAACCATATTGTGGCTGCATAGAAACTCGCCATATTTATTCACTGGAGCATAAGCTTTTGTCAATGAAGCGAGAGTTATACTACTTAAGTTAATGTCAAGAGGGGGATTAAGTTAGTCAGCTTGTAAACCTTTGCAACGTTTGGCACAAACAGCGCTATTTTTGTTGAAAGCAGAAGCAAAGAAAAACAAAGAATTGCCTGACCTTGTTATAAAGAAAACGGCCTTTGATCTGAGTGCCGCAGGAGTTATCCCCAGTTTCGAACATAGCATCTTACAGGACGTGTTACATCAGTATTAAATATGAACAAGGAAGGATTGCATATTGGTGCTGATATACTTGTTACCCCAGAACTTGATGACAGCCAAACATGAAGTTCAAACCAGTTTAGAAATGTTCATAGGTACATATTTACCTGTTTTCTTTCTCTCTTTTTGGAACAGCTAACATGCCTGAGAATCATCCCAAGCATCTTGGAGATGTAGTGGATTTTATTCAAGCGACCATCAAAAGACTGAAGAGGTCACCTGATAAACCAGCTCAGTTCTTTTCTAGACGGGAAAGAAACCGGCAAAATTCAGCAAAGAAGAATAGTAATTCCAGCAGCAGAAAGGGACGGAGAGGCCCAAAGGCCAAAAACCGGGATTGTGTCCTACAAGAGATACACTTAAATGTGACTGACTTGGGTTTGGGATACCCCACCAAAGAAGAGCTGATTTTCCGATACTGTAGCGGGACGTGTGAGTCCGCTGTAACCCTATATGACCAAATTTTAAACAATTTAACTCAAAATAGAAAGTTGGTCGGTGACAAAATTAGACCACAGCCGTGCTGCAGGCCCATTGCTTTTGATGATGACCTTTCGTTTTTGGACGATGACCTAACAACTTACCATATATTAAGAAAACATTCCGCTAAAAAATGTGGATGCGTGTGACGTCCTTTTGTGTCCGGACAGTGCTACGCTCTTGCATTCCTGCTAAAAACGGCAAAGGAGGGACCAAGGCTCCCGAAGTGGTGGAATGATGGCTGAGAAGGAAGGAAGAGGACCAAGCAGACGGGAGAAGAGTGGTTATGGGAGCCTGGTTAGTTGAAAATCCCGTACAGGAGGATTGGAGAAGAGGCAACAGCCGGGGCTTTTTTGTTTCTACAGGAAGGCAAAACACTAGGCAGCAAAGCTCAGGGGTGGAGATCCAGAATTGGATGGAGATAATCTACACCGTTTGCTTGAGGTGACCCATCATTGGCAATACTTGGCTAGGCACGTGCTTAACAACACAACTTCTGTTCGATAACTTGCTTCACTCTCAGTTTTTCCAGTCCTAGCACTGGAAGTAAACAACCAGTGGCCCACCGGTCTTCACCCCAATATATAGGCACAATTTGACCTTAACATTTAAGAGAGGGTGAATAATGGTAATGTAAGGTTTCTCTGAGATGTGAGGGCAGATGGGCCATATTAGTGCCAGATAATGTGGCAATAGAAAGTGAAGTCAGAGGTAACCCTTAGATGCAGATGTATTTATTATCAGTGCTCCTTCACAGGTGGTGGCCACTTCTCATCCCTGCTCCACACAACTTTGCCAGCTTTCTGTTCCACCAGAGGGCAAGGGTTAATGGCTTGGCACCAGCCATGCACTTACCTATAGGAGGCCCCCATTCATCATTGGGTGAACACAAAGATCCTGAGAATGTGAGTGGAGGGGAGCAAGAACATGGAAAGAAGCTAAGTTTGGTGTAGTGGTTAAGAGCGGTGGACTCTAATTCAGGAGAACCTGGTTTGATTCCCCACTCCTCCACATGCAGCTGCTGGTGTGACCTTGGGTCAGTTACAAGTTCTTTCAGAGCTGTTCTCTCAGAGCTGTCTCAGCCTCACCTACCATACAGGGAAGGGGAAGGAGATTGTAAGCCGCTCTGAGACTCCCAAGTGAAGGGCGGAATATAAATCCAACTACTGTTCTTCTGCCTCCTTCAGTCTGAACTTCAGGAGGGGAGAATAGCCAATTTGAGAAAGGAGAATCACATATTTGGGGATGGGGGACAGGAAAGATAGCCTGTGTTCTCCTTTTGATGAACACCCATACTTCCTTATTTTAAGCACAGTTCCAGCTAAATGCACGGGAAGGCCAGTTCTGAGTGAGACGTAGTGGATGCACTCAGAACCCTCTACTGCTGAGTGCATGAGTGGTACTCTTTGGTAGGACAACCATAATCGCCATACTGGAGCTATAGCTGCAGTTCTCCACCCAGTGGCATGAATCATGAGCACAGCCTCAGAAGCTGGATGTGACCAGGAAGTGTGCAGAGATCATCCTTTGTTATATCCAGAGGGTATCAGTTGTGATTAGTTTCCCTTGGTGGCATAGGAGTCACTGAGTTCTCTTCTGCCCCAGGTTGCTAGGCTACCATGAGCGGTGCAGTGCCTTGTCCCACCAAGATATCATGAGAAGACCCTGACCACATGGAAGGAGCCTCCGCTGCAGTTTTTTCTCCATGTGAGTGTCAATTTTCAGAAATAGAGAAGAGTCCAGTAGCACCTTAAAGACTAACATAATTTGTTGTAGGGTATGAGCTTTCATGAGTCACTGCTCTCTTCTTCAGATACAGCTAAAATCTTCAATTTTCAGAAAGTTTCGGAATTACAAGCGTGGGAGGAGCTGCTGCATGGGCTCCTCGTGAGACCGGGGTTTTGGACCATCCACATCATCCAATAGCAGGGGAAAGTATCCACACTGCTAAGGACGGAGTGAGATGTTAGGAGAAATATTTTAATATACCAAGGGGGTAGTCATGCACAAACTTCAGAAGACACTCCAAAACGAAATCCAACTGTTGTTGTTTTTTGAAAGGGCGGTCACTTTTTCAACACACTCTTTTGGAGTTCAGCTCTTTCCCATTCTCTGCGAAGAGAAGTTGTGTTTTTAATCACTCATTCGTGGCTGGGCTACACCATGAATCCATGCAGATCTTTTTGTTGTTGTGTTGTTTACAAGCGGACTAAGATCACTTACTTTAATTAACTGCAATTCTATTTGGGGTCATCGTGAGTGAACAGACTACTTGATGCAATGCATCCGGTCAGAGACAAATCTAGAGAAAGATATTTATTGAGATTTTTAAGTTATTACGATGATGATTATTTATTACAGTTCATGAGTTTCCTTTCCTTTATTTATTAAAGCTTCTTTCTTCAAAACAGGTGCCAAAGTTATCATGAGATAGTGACGCTGGGAACAAAAGTCCATGGTTTATTTTCTTTTTTTAGGAAAAAAAAGTATTAAAGATTAATTAGAGGAAAACAACACTAAAAAAAAAATCACTTGCTTTACATTTTTGAACACAAGCCACAGAAGAATCTCAAACCTAATGACCCAGTTCTGCTGCATTTCTGTAATTTGTCTCCATGTCCCACCAGTAGACTCATCCACCAGTTGGAAGTTCTTACAAAGTCAGGAACAGCCATCAACCAATGAGCTATACCAGCCTTGAATCCAAGGGTTTAGACTAGGGTTGCAGGCCTCCAGGTGGGACCTGGGGATCCCCTGAAATTACAACTCATCTCCAGACTTCAAAGATCAGTTCCCCTGGAGAAAATGGCTGCTTTGGAGGGTGGACTTGATAGCATAGTACCCCTTGTTGTCCCCAGGCTCCGCCCCCCCAAACCTCCAGGAGTTCCCATCCTGGATCTGGCAATCCCACCCCCTGCTGGTGGCCGGGGGGGGGGGACCCAGCAAGCCAAGTTTAGACCCTCTCCCTCATCCAGACAATGAAGTCTGTCTGCAGGGACAGGCTTATATGGAAGAAGGTATGGCTGGGGAATGCCTGACAGATGTGGCTGTCTGACTGCGCCCATTTGGTCCGGAGGGGAGAAGTGGCTGTGTCGGGCCAAACTGCCCGTGTGATCACAGCCTAAGTGCGGTCTTAGAATGGTATAACTCTTTGGGATACCACTGTAAGATATGCTGCTGCCCTGTACAATTTTGATTTTGATGCCCATTAAATTTCTCATATTTTTCCCAATTGGGCTTTTCTCACCCTTACTCATTTTTATTATTATTATTATTATTACGACTGTGGGTTTGGAAAACACTGGCATATTGATGATCCTCAGACTTTTCTCTTTAAAAGGAGATCCGTTGGTACAAACCGTAGGTGGATAATGTGACATTTATACCAAAGCAACCATTAGCGCTTGTAGCTTTTGGATTGGCTACTTTTAACTGAGAGCTGCTCTCCAAATTCATGGGCAGGGGTCCCTTTACCTCGAGAGAATAGGGACTGAACCAAGGGCCTTCTGCAGTCAGAGCTTATGCGCTTCCCCGAAGTTAAGGTCCATCCATCACCCTGGAAAAGAAAAATCTGTAATGCGGTATTGAGTAGATTTCCCAACACTATAGGTGATTAGGGGCCAAAGGAGAGAAGGACAGCAGAACTGAGCAGCTCTGCCAGGAACTACAGCATGCCAACAGCACACAAGTACCTCCGTACCTGTACACAAGTTATCTAACAGCACCCAAGAAACTAAGAATTCAGCATCACAGTTTTGCGCATGCAATAATACTTTTATTTTTGAAGTCAAGCCCCAGATGACAGTGGAATTCTTACTAGTTCCATCCACTCCTCCTTATTCCTGTGAGTTCTTGTTAACCCCAAAGAAATACTGCAGAACTGGGCCCATAATTAAGGTCAGATTGGGGTGGGGGGTAATAATAGTCAAAGTGCAATTTCTGGGTTTTTTTAATCCTCGCTCTGTACCGCTGATTTGCTAAAACCAATAAATGGTTGTAATCGAGAGAAAGCCAATAACGCTGCAATCAGTGAGACTCGAATCCAACTGATTGCAGGGACACTTAGGGCCCAATTTAAATAGGATGCCAAGGGTACTTTTTTAAAAAAGAAAAAAACTTACCTATTGGCGGGGGGGTTGACCTATCCTGTGCCATGCATAAATCAAGATAACTATACCTGGCTAGGTAGCATAGCAGGGATCGGTGGGCCGGGAACGCACTGGGCCAGTGTTCGTTAATGGGCAGCAATCAAATTTTCATGTGATTCTCTGTCCGTAGAAGTCTGCACCAGGTACGCATTTGCCAACCCCACCCAATGTCCTGTTTAAACTGGGCCGGGGCCCAACAGGTGCCAACTTTTCTCCAGATTGCCCTGTACACTGTCACTTTCAAGCCCTTTCTTGCCCTATCGCTGCAGCTGTCTTCTGCATCCCGATCCATATATATATTTACCTGGCAGCAAGTCCCCATTTGTGTTCCATGGTTAAAGCATATTTAGGGTTGTAACAGCCTGGATCAGATATAAAATCAGATATGAAATGAAGGTAAATTGAACTTTCCGGTGAAAGGTAAAATACGGATAGTCTGTGGTGAAGTGACGCATAATCCAGCCAGCATTTTGGGGGGACAGGAGGAGATATTGTGAGGGGGTATTCTGAGATCGCGAAAGCACACCTTTGAACACATGAAGGGGCCTTATGCTGAGCTCGGTCAGGGTCAGTGTTGTTTACTCAGACTGGCAGCAGCTATCCAGGGTCTCCGGTAGAGCTCTTTCACATTACCTACTACCTGATCTTTTTTTAACTGGAAAAACCAGGGACTGAATCTGGGACCTTCTGCATGCAAAGCAGATGCTCTACCACTGAGGCATGGCTCCACATCACACAGATTAAAAACTGTAACACACTTGTGTCCAGATCAGTACTCCTATGTTAAGTAAATTTTGCTTTTGTTCCTCTATGCCAGGGGTGGCCAAACTTGCTTAATGTAAGAGCCACATAGAATAAATGTCAGATGTTCGAGAGCCACAAAACATGAACAAATATTACACATTTTTACTGGGAAATATGCAGATTTGCTTTTTATTAACATTAAATGAGACTGCCAAAAATAATAACAAAAGCAGTAAAAGCTTTTTTTTGATAATGATATTTATTTGTCCAATGAAAATTTGTTTGCTAATGATATTTAGCTTTCCCAGCCGCCCTGCCGAGAGCCACACAATATGTATGAAAGAGCCGCATGCGGCTCCCAAACCACAGTTTGGCCACCCTTGCTCTATGCCATGGATCATATCTTCCGTGTTTCATGTGCAAGTCCCATTGATTTCAGTGGGTGGGGTTTGAGCAGCTGCATAACACTGCCACTGAGTTCAGTTGGATAATTTTGGCTGGATCGTGCCCAAAGGAAAGGCTCTGATAGTGAATGAATAATGCTCATATAATATCCAGGAAGAGGGATAGGGTTGTCAGGTCCATTGGAAATCTGGGCAGGGGAATTGGGGGGGCAGCATTCCAGGAGCCAGAAGTGACGTAGGTATGCCAGTGATGTTGGGGGCAATGCTCTGGTTTTTGGGCCAAACTCTATGGCAAAATCAGCATCAAACCATAGAGTTTTGGCCAAAAACCAGAGCATCATCCCCCCCCCCCCCGCTCTTACCAATGTGCCTATGTAACTTCTGAGTGGCGTAGACATGTTGCATTTATTTTTGATGACATCGCTGTTTGGGGGGGAATTTCCTCCTGCTGGCCAGCTAGCCGGCGGCGGGCAAACCCCCGCAAAACTAGGGGATCCCCCACCCCCAACTGGGGAATGGCAACCCTAAAGAGTGATGGTGTACAAGATTTCTGTTCAGACCACACAGAGATTTTCACTGTATTAAAGGGTTCTGCACACAACTCCATGCCCAGAAAATGGGGCACAAATAGGGACTGTTGCCAGGATAGAATATGGGTTGCATGCCTCACTTTGCATGAATATCAGTAGCAAATTACACAAGAACAGGTGGTCTGGACACACCCTAACTCTATGGTCTTGATTCATTGGGGGAAGTCCATGCTGTGTTGTTTCAATAAGGGAAACGGTAGAAAACCCAGATCCTCTGGTGTGCTTTCTGATCAGTTCTCTGATGCATAAGGGCTGTGCTGTGCTTATGTGACTTGTTTCCTTCAGTCAACACGCCTGGTTGCAACCCAAATCAACCCAGGCCGCCAGAGTACAATTTGGAAGAGAGACCTCTCACGTGTTACATTAATAGCTGTCCTTTAGGCAACACTGTGTAAGAGACATTGGTTCCTACGTGACTTTCAGCTGTACCCTAGCTTGCATTACTGATTGCCGGGTATCATCCTGTCCTAACCACATGGAAGTGTGATTTTTTTTTTCAGAACACTGCTTAGGTTAACTTTCTGCACCTTAACTGGAGTTTATGTGTCCACATCTGCAGTGGGCTTTCACCCGAGCCCGATAAATTTGGTTTCTGCTTTCTTCCAGGCTCTGTCTCAAACTAATGCTAACATTCAAAAACTGCAGAAAAAGAGTAAAGTTTGTGATTTTTTTTTTGGAAGAAAAATCAAAACAGGAGGTCATTGTTCTCTGGGGGTTCTTACTTCACCTACCATTACGTCTCAAATATTTGTGTTACTCAACCAAAGTTCTCTACAGACTTTATTTTTGTACAATATGCATTTTATAAACTTTTTATGAAATAAAGCTCATTTCTATCGTTACCTGGATGTGAGCCTTAATCCTTGCTCTGCCTTTAAGAATAACTTGTCTTCTCAACCCCCCCCCCCCGCCCCCCCGATTTGCGTTTCTGACTTGCAGCCTTTTGACAAGTCTTTGTCCTTTCACAGAATTTCAGGCCCAGGATGGCTAATCAGTAATCACCTGGTGTACATGTTGGCTAAAGGAGTTTGGCTTCCAAAATAAATGCCAAGTGACTACCACATCAATATTGATCATTCTTCAGGCGTCACCAGCCTTTTCTTTAATGACAGCTACTTCTGACTTCTGGCCATGGTGGCTCAGAGGTTAAGACATTGAGCTGCAGACCGGAAGCTCAGCAGCTCAGCAGTCCAAGACCCGAGTGCCACATGACGGAGTGAGCTCCCATCCCTGGCCCCAGCTCCTGCCAACCTAGCAGTTTGAAAGCAAGAAATTGCGAGTAGATAAATAGGTACCACTTTAGTGGGAAGGTAACAACGTTCCATGCGCCTCAGTGTTGTTATGCCAGCCACATGACCACGGAGAAGTCTTCGGACAGCGCTGGCTCTTTGGCTTAGAAACGGAGATGAGCACCACCCCCTAGAGTTGGATTCGACTGGCTTTCAAGCAGGGAAAATCTTTACCTTTACTTCTGACTAATGAGGGGGGGAGTCTTGAACTACCATCCCCCCACCCCAGCATTTAACCAGGTCCGAGAAACAGGAAATAGGGTTAGATCTAACCAGCTTGTTCACTGAGTCTCACCCTCTTGTCTTCCATATTACAACCTTCATCCCATGTAGCTTTTGTCTCTGCAGGTCCTATAATCCTCAGGCATAGCTCTCTTTAGTGGTCAAAGAGGACCACCACCACCCACCTCCATTTTTCAGCCGCAGAAAAGCTGGCTGGATCCAACCCATGGACTAGGAAGAGTGGTCACTGAAGCAGCACAGAGAAAAATCCTGTGAAATAAATACTTTTTTGTTCAAAAATTAAGGGGGGGGGGGGCGGACGGACATGACCCATACAGCATTTTCTCCAGGGGAACTGATCTTGGTCATCCGGAGAGCAATTGTAATTGCAGGAGATCTCCAGGTGCCACCTAGAGGTTGGCAACCCTATTCTTGACTGAAAGGCAAGACAAAGGACACACTAACCCAGGGCTCGTACTCTGTGGCCTGGTATAAGCTGGCCCATTGGATCCAGGACTGGCCCAATATACAGCTGCTTGTCTTTCAATTGTGGCAAGCCATTTTGGGGAGAAAAGTGGGGGATACATATTTAAATTAAATCAAAGTGCCATCCTCAGCCAAGTTAACACTCGCCTAAATCCATTGACTTCAGTGCACTGCAAGGGAGCTGGTAACCATGCCAATAACTACAGACCAGCCTCAAAGGAAATACAGAAGAGGCGATGTGATAGTTGTAGCCTAAGTAACAGGAGAAGCTGCTCTGCATTTAGCAGAAGCCCAAAGGTACAAGCCAAGTGAGTTTTGACTAAAACACTCTGCACTCCTTGGCCCTTTACACTGATGTGATAGGTGTATTTATTTTGGTTTTCATTTGTCAAGCAGTTTGTGTGTGAGAGAGGGAGAGAGGAATCCACCGTGCTGTCACATTCACTGGGCTACATTTTAAATTCCTTCATCTCCAGAGAAGACTGGCCTTTGCAATGGAAATGCCTTCCAAAGCGTGCTACGTTACAGAGAGATCTGACAACCCGGGACGTTAGCCATGCAAGCAAGGAAGAGCTGTGCTGGCCGCTTGGCAGAGAATTGGCCTCGCTGACAGTTCTAAAATCCACAGAGAGAGAAAGAGGAGGGGTGGGGGAAAAGAACTTTCCCAAGATCTAAAGTGCCGGGGAGTTTTAGGACACTGTTTTAAGCCCTTGGATTTTTTAAATATGAAATCACTGACCTTCATGGGGCACTACCTTGTGCTGTCCTTCAAAAGATGGGGAAAGGATTAGGTCAATGCCAAACACATCCACATTTGTCCTTAGCTGGGGAGGGCGGCAAAAATATGCCTCTGTTATGTAAAGGGCGCCCGATGAATGATGTCCAAGCTAACTCCAAGCTGGTCGGTTCTCTTTGGCCGGGGTCAGAGGAGAGCTTTTCTGCAGAGGGATGAAAGCGGCATGAGACGAGGATTGCGGTTTGCAGCATGAATGTGTACTTGAGCTCGGTGTCATGTTGGGCAAACATTTAGTGTTCCCTGCTTTTTGTAATGCTTCGAGAACATGCAAAACCTTAATCTGAGGTGGGAGAAATTAAATGAAAGTGTACAGTGTTGCATAGTGGTTATGGAGTGTCAATTATAGGATCTCTTTCGGGTGGGTAGCCGTGCTGGTCTTCAGTAGGAGAGCAAGATTTTCCAAGGGTCTGGCCCAGGCTAGCCTGATATTGTCAGATCTGGGAAGCTAAGCAGGGTCAGCCATGGTTAGTACTTGGATGGGAGACCACAAAGGAAGTCCAGGGGTTGCAGCACAGAGGCAGGCAATGGCAAAACACCCCTGAATGTCTCTTGCCTTGAAAACCCTATGAGGTTGCTATGAGTTGGCTTTGACTTGATTGAACTTTCCTCCTCTACCAAGAGTCACAGAGTTGGAAGGGGCCTCCAGGGTCATCTAGTCTAACCCCCTGCATAATGCAGGAAATCCACGAATACCTCCCCCCCCCCCACACACACACACACCAGTGTCCCCTGCTCCATGCCCAGAAGATGGCAAAAAACTTCTAGGATCACTGGCCAAACTGGCCTGGAGAAAAACCATTGCCTGATCCCAAACTGGTGATGAGCATTTGATCTGCCTAAGTTCACGGAATCAGCATTGCTGTCAGATGGCCGTCTAGCCTCTGTTTGAAAACCTCCCAAGAAGGAGAGCCCGCCACCTCCTGAGAAAGACTGTTCCACTGAGGAACCGCTCTAACTGTCAGGAAGTTCTTCCTAATGTTTAGCTGAAAACTCTGGACGCGTTCCAGTGGTGGTGAGGGTAAGATGGAGGAGGGCGGAAGGATGTTGATAAGCTGCTTTGGGTCCCCAGGGCCAGTATTCCCTCTAAGTTGTGCATGTGAGCTGCCACTCATTAACACAGGAAGCCCTGCTCAGCAGTAATCCAATGCTGGGCAGGGTCTTGCACTGCCCATTACCCGTCTGAAGTTTACAGCAGGTATATTCTGCTCTGGATGTGAAGAGCTTCGCTCAGTAGGGGGAAGGGGAAATTAGAAGGAACTTTGGCTCCCCACTAGGAAGAAAAACAGGGTATGAATACATAAATAAATAATACCCACAGTGTTAAAATGACAGGAGAAAAAGACTTTTTTTCATTCCTTAAAATAGGCTTTCTGATGTGACGGAAATTTATATTTCACTAAAGTGACTTTCAGCAGCCGTGTAAAATCTTGTGTGTACATTTGTTTTGATTTGGAAAAGAAAAAATAAAAAGCATTCCTATGCCCAGGACTTGAAGTCATACTGCTGTCACAAATAGATGAATCCTAGCAATACACAAGGAGACCTACCCGTCTTCCAGCAAAAGGAAGAAACAGAAACTCAGAGTGAACCGCTCAGTAATTCCGTTGGAACAGGTAGAAGGAAGAACAGACCTCTAATATTTCAATATCGTCACATTAGATTTGCAGTCAATACGTTAATGAGGATAGGTGGCCCATTAAGATATCTTGCAGTATTAAACTTGAACAATCCAAGGAAACAGAAAATTGTGTTGCAGAATACAAGATATACCGTAGAATGAACAAGGAAAAATATAATTTTCAGAATCAAAGGGAAATAGTCATTCTTGAGGGTATGTGTCGATTTGGATGTGAAATAATTCCTTAAGCAATGTTATATCCTCACATCTAGATTTTTCTTTACATTGTACGTAACTCCTAATAGACGGAGGCTGCAATCCTAAGTATAAGTAGGCTTACTAGGATTTCCCATTGAAATCAGTAGGATTAAATCAGAGGTTAAGACGCTAAGCTGCAGACAGGAAGGTTGGTAGTTTGGCAGTTCGAGACCCGAGTGCCGCATGACGGAGTGAGCTCCTGTCTCTGACTCCAGCTCCTGCCAATCTAGCAGTTCGAAAGCAAGAAATTGCAAGTGGATAAATAGGTACTGCTTTGGCGGGAAGGTAACAGCGTTTTGTGTGGCTCAAGTCATGCCGGCCACATGACCAGTCTTTGGACAGCGCTGGCTCTTCAGCTTGGAAACAGAGATGAGCACAGCCCCCTAGAGTCGGATTCGACTGGCTTTTGAGCAAGGGAAACCTTTACCTTTACACCTTTTGTTCTTAGAACAACCAAAGTCCACTAAAGGCATGCAAAGTTTTGGGAATCACCTAACTCTTCTTGAGGCTCAGGCTGGATGTTAAGCAGGAAAAGAAAGAGTGGGAGATATGTAGAGCTTTATCACAATAGATACAAAATTGGAATGTATAACTTTTGAGTCCTGACAATGGCCACTGCTGCAGATTTCCTCCATGCCAAATATTTCATCCATATTTTCTGGAAGTGGCTTTTAAACAGTGGGATGCCCCCACCCCTGGGAGGCTTGAAGAGGGGTATAAAATCCCAGGTACAGACAAGAGCCTGATGCAAACGACACTTTCCTTCCCATTCCTATTAGCCAAAACCTTGGAGAACCGAATGGCTCTGAAAAGCATGTTCATTGGTCTGTTATAATCACTTGATTTCGGAAGACCAAAGCCCAGGAAGACCTCCAGATTTGTTCTAATGGTACTTTCCTGTGTATCCCAGTGACAGTTCCCTGAGACCAGGGATTCCTGACCTCCAAGAACTGGATTAGTAAATCAGTCCTCTGATCCTCACTTGCAGTGGTGAGCTGCGTCAACACAGCTGGGCATCAGAAATGTTGCGTGCCCACCTGTGATTATTGGTGTTGGCCTGAGATGTTCAAAGTAGGATAAGTTTAAAAGGGGAGTCACCTCAAAAGTCAGAGAAACAACATATTAAGCTCAAGCTGCTCTGGAGCATAAGACTGCAACATCAAACAAATGACAGGATGTAAAATAACTCTAAAGCCCTGACCTGGAATGGCCAGGCTAGCCTGATCTCGTTAGTTCAACACTGGAACAAATTTAGAGTCCAGTGGCACCTTAAAATCAACAAAGGTTTATTCAAGACATGAGCCTTCGGAATGGAAGGCAGAGCTCCACTGGTTAGTATTTGGATGGGAGACCACCAAGGAATATCAGGGTCTTTATGCAGAGGCAGGCAACAGCAAACCACCTTTGTTAGTCTCTTGCCTTGAAAACTTCACAGCACTTTCCACCACAAAAACGACTAGTAAATGCTCTGTACAGTGCGGGGGGTGGGGGGGCTTGTTTGTTGAAAACACAGCTAGGATTCGGACACAAGTGAAAGGCATTCCAGCTCACACAAAATACCCATTCTCCATTCAACTGCAGTTCTCCATACCATATCCCATACCACTCTGGAGGATGTGAGACATGGAGTGGCAGGGAAACTGCAGCCAAGTATCTCCCTCACCCCCAAGCTCTCACGGACAGGGTTTTTTGGTGTTAACATGATAGAAGTGGCAGGAGATTGGAAAACTGATCATGCGTCCTCGGATCCAACAACTTGCAAAGATGTTTATTTGGAGTAGTTATCGCTTTTTGGCAGCAGCAACAGTATCTTTTAACTAAACAGTTCTGTAAAATTTGAGACACAGTGCAAACAAATGTATATAGTATGTATTTGTCCATGAAGAAAGGGCAATTAATAATCAGTTCATAGGAAGTTGGCAACTATTTTAAATGTTGTAGAATGAAATTTTTCAGGATTAATTAGATCACATGTGCCACTTACTATGATATGGGGTGTCTAAGGGACTGATACGATTTTAAAAAGTTTATTAGCATTTTGTATCAATAGCAGTAAGATAACTTATACTTCTGGTTGATGAAGAACATTGTTTACATTTACATTGTTCACAGCAGATGTTTGGATTTTTATTGATTTGATAATAAAGCCATTTTAGAAAAAGAGAGACTTCTGAAACATTATTGTGGTTCCTTTTCATGTGAGCCCATCAAAGCTGAAGGATAATGAACTTTAAAATTCGCTGTGAAATGTTTATTTTCATCTTGGCCAGTGTTTAATGGTTAGGTATTACCAAGCAGCCCTATTCTGGATGTCCCAGGTTAGCCCAATCCTGTCAGATTTTGGAAACTAAACAGGGTCGGCTCTGGTTAATACTTGGATGGGAAACCACCAAAGGAGGCCAGGGTTTCTATGCAGAGGCAGGAAATGGCAAAACCACCTCCAAACGTCTCTTGCCTTGAAAATCCTGTGACTAAAGCTGAGGTGGATTAACTTTTATGTCTGAGGGCGATTTTTGAGGTCCTGAACCATGAAGAGCTGACATCCAATTCATACCTCTCAAAAGCTGGCAGAGAACGCCACGTTCACCCTTATTCTGCAGTTCTTGAAACCTTTCAGACATCAAGCTCTTCAACCATTTTCTCTCAGCCTGTGCTGCATTTTGGTGTTTAGTGGTTTGAAGGGTGAGAAGAAATGCTCCCTGGGTTCCATGTTTTTCCTAGGCTGTAATTTGCCTGCCTCTGGACTTCAGAATTAAAAGGTGATTATATGCTTATTAACTGGTTAATTAACTGATTATATTTTTTAAAAAAAACATTTCCCCACCCAGGGCTGGCAACCCTCGGTTTGCAGCCGACTGTATTTTTAATTGCTTAATTTTTGTGGGGTTGATTTTTTCAGAGACATCAAAAGCTCTGTAGAATCAGCTGACATACGCATCCATAAGCTACCTAAAATAAAACTTAAAAACAGGAAATGGAAGCACAATGGTGCTCGGATTTTACCCTTGTCGTTGTATTAATTCTTCTAGACCTTCTGCAGACTTTAAAACTCAGAATTCCAAAGAGTAGTTCAAAACGGCACCATGTAAAGGTTCTCTCTCTTTTCTTTTTAGCAATGTACAGCAACACCTGCCCCAAAAGTAAAAGTTGTTTCCCCTTGATATCCCTGGAGCTCCATCAGATTTATTCTTCTCCTCCAACAGGTTAACTAAACTCACTAAGTACTGCTGTGGCTTAACTCACACGCTGCTAATGGACTGTTTTATAGCCACGGCTGCTCCCTGGTGCTCATTCAATCATTGTTTTATTGCCATCCCTTTTTAAGCTGTCAAATGTCATTCCCCAGAAAATAGAAAACTGCATTCATTCATTTAGAACTACTTCTTTGTGATTTGGTACCTCTGATTTGCCCCCACCCCCCCTTCTTCTGCACTTTTGATAACATTATTGTTTCCAGGTCTTATGGTTGTTTAAATGAGAGAGAGAGAGAGAGAGCACTGCACACACACATATAGGTGATTATCAATGTCTGAGTACATTATACACACACACACATACAATGAGTCAAATATGAGGGATGCATATGCTGGTCTTCTAAATATATGTGCCAACCACACCTGATGGATCGTACTTTTAGAAGGTCAGAAGTGCTGTGTAAACAGGTAAAGGACTGTGAAGGTTTAATTCCTCACAGAGACAAAGAGCCTTGAGGGACAGGCTGCTCTAAGAGATCTGATTGGTTATCATCAATTGAGCTGAGAAAGACATGAGAGATGAATACTGAGGAGAATTCATTCTAAATGTAGCCCTGATGGAGAACAGTTGGGTGCTGATGGAGTCTGAATCCAGCCCTGAATGAGCTGAGTTTAGCACTGATGAGTGAGTCTAGCCCTGACAGAGAAGGGTTTTGTGCTGACAGGATTTGTGTTTCACCCTGACTGAGAGCAGTTTAACATAGAGAACTGGGGAGGTTGGCAGGAGGAGTGGGTAGTTAGGTGAAGACTCCCATTCAAACCAGAAAAGAGGATAGATCTAGTGAGAGAAGAGTTTCCCTACCCAGTTAAAACAGGGAGACAGCTCTGAAGAATGAAAAGATCCTTAGTCAGATGTGTTTAGAAATTGCCTTTTAAATCCTGAGGAGTCAGTAAAAAATAAAAAAACTCAAGAAAGTACTGGTAGGTTTTGTGAAGGAACTTGGATACTGGACAGAGTATCCCTGCCTTCTGGAAACCAAAAAAACCAAAGTTTACTGGAGTGTTTAGGAAACACTGAAACAAAAGATTCTACATCAACTGTGAAAAGCTGAAGAAACTCTCAGCTGCTTGAAACATATGAACTGTAGTCTGTGGCTATATTGATTTTCCTAAGAAAATTTTCCCGATTTCACCTGACCTTTCCCCTCTACATTGAATAAAATACTTCTGCTCCATATGTTTATCTAATTATCTAATTTTAGTGGTGTGCCTTGCACTGCCTAAAACATTGCTAACAATGCTGGCTGCCAAGGGTTGCCAACCTCCAGGTGGGGGCTGGAGACCTCCTGGAATTACAACTGATCTCCAGACTACATTTATTACGTGTTTGTTTATTTAAAACATTTATTCCACTTCTTCAGGAGAAAATGGCTGCTTTGGAAGGTGGACTGCATGGCATTTTACTCTACCAAGGTCCCTCCCCTCCCTAAACCACACCCTCCCAGGCTCCGCCCTCAAATCTCCAGGGATTTCTGAACTGGGAGTTGGCCACCCTAATTGGTGACCCCTGTCAACTAGACCTGCTCACATGATACTTGAAGGCAGTTGCTGGTATTAGGAAAAAGCCAAGGACATCTTTCAATGATTCATAAGGCGCCTGTAATCAAATGGAGGAAAAAATACCACATAGCTTTATATAAATAGTACCAAATTGGAAATTAGTAAACAAAATGGTCAGCGACTCACGGCTTGTAGTACAGCAGAGCAGACTATTGTAGAGTGATCCTTCAGGGCCTAAAATTAGCTGGTTATGTAAGGGACCCATGGTGTTCGTTTGAATAACTACTGTATTGGGTTGCTGAGGTCACTGTTCTTGACCGAGCCCTTCTTTATAATAGGGCTTAGTCAGGGAATGGGGCAGATGGAGAGGTCATGAAGTCATACCCAAACTAAGCGCTTCTAGACCAAACAGAATGCCGAGATTCAACAGGAGCAGCCAAATCCCCATATCCCAGTGTGTCAAAAGTCTCCCTATACACATTTTGTCCTATTCTCTGGGATCCTTCCCATGATCAGAAATATTACTTATCATTTACGTAACACTTTAGAATGTGATGTAAACTCTCTCTATATTATCTCTAGAAGTCTTACAGCTCTATAAGATACGCCAGTATTGTGATGCCAACTTCACACTTCTTCAACCAGTGAGAAGTCCCAGAGCTGAGTTTCCTTTGAATGAGAGAGAATATGAAATAGCGATGCCTTTGTAATACCTGTGTTACTTACAAAGCATGACTCTTTGCCTCTACTAATGCTGTTACATCTTTCTTCAACTTGAGGTACCTCACAGAGCTCTTGTATTGATCAAGTGTGGAAGGAGAACCAGACATGCCATGCTGGGAATGCCTTAGAGAAATATTAAAGGTAGCCTTTGCTGAGTTCATTGGTGGGTCACAGCTTGTATAGGCTTGATGCAGGATAGCTTTTTTGCAAAAGTGTTGCATTTTATATATAGTATTTCCTATTTGCCAAGACTTTCAGAAATGCTACTGCAACAATGTTGTGGCAGTGCTCTGATATTTGGGCAAAAACTCTATGGTAAAATGGCTTCTACCATAGAGGTTTTTGACCAAATACCAGAGCATCACCTGGATGTTGCTGGCATGATGATGTCACTTCCTGTGTGTGTCAGAAGTGATGTCACCACATAGTTCACTACATCACCTGGGCCTTCCTCTTTCTCTTGGTAATCTGGCTGGCAGGGATGGGGGCTTGGCAGCAGGGGACCCCTGCCTCCGTGGGGGGGGTGTGGCAACCCTACTTATGAGGTAGGTCACGACCATTTTCTTTTACAGACATGAAAAACTGAGGCTGCTGTTTCAGAGCAGAGATGGGACTTGAACACAGATCCTGCTTTTCATTCCTTAGCTGTGGGGGTGATTTTACTTCTCTTTTCTCTCTGCAGTAGATTTTGATTCCTCCCGGCCTGTCTTGCAATTGAGAAAGTACTCTCCAGATGCAAGAGCTGGCAGCCAGCTCCTTTCCCATGTGTAATCAACGACCTCACCTCGGAGATATGCTCAGTACCCTCCCCTCCGCATCTTCCAGTTTACAGCACATTTGCAAAAAAAAAGGGCAGACCAACCTATAATCTGTTTCAGCCAAAACAATACTGGTGCCTCTAGAACAATTCTGAAGGGGGGAAACACGGAGGGAGGAGGGAAAGCACACCAGCATTGCAAATCAGCATACAGCCAAGTGATTCGGGAAGAGAATCTAGCTTTGGTTGTTGACAGTCAGTTGCTCATAGCTGACAAAGGGAGCTTGGACTCTTGAAAGCTTATACTCTGCAACTCTTGTTCATCTCTAAGGTGCCACTGGACTGGAATCAAAGGGTGATTCTGCATTGGCTTTTCCCTTCGTTTTCCCCTTTACGAAATCTATGTTGGAACAGAAATTCCCCTCTGCATTGCATGCTGCTTTCACTTTCTTTGCTTATCAGATTTTATGGTATCCTCTACACTGCATGCTGCTATCGCTTTCTTTGATCACCAGGTTTTATGGTACCCAGGGGTCATTTCGAGCAGGAGCTCAAGGGAGCTCACCTCCAGGAGTTGGTGCCAGACCACCCCCCCCCCACCGCGGGGGAATGCTTGCTTGTGTCATGGCTGCAGCAAAATGACCCCATCCTCTGGAAAGGTCCTTGTTTCTCCAACCAGCCTTCTGAAGGCTTCAGCCACCGTTGAAGCTAGCCTCCCAGAATAGTGGTATTTCTGAGGCTTGAATTAGTAACTGTCCCCTCTCTGCCATCTTTCTTTCTTTCTTTCTTTCTTTCTTTCTTTCTTTCTTTCTTTCTTTCTTTCTTTCTTTCTTTCTTTCTTTCTTTCTTTCTTTCTTTCTTTCTTTCCCTCCCCCCTTTCTTGCCTTCTGACATACTTCTGGTGATGTCAGGTGGTTTAGCATATGCAAATAAGTTATGCTAATGAGTTATGCTAATGAGCTCCTGCACCTCTTTTTCTACGAAATGACGCCTGATGGTACCTTCTGCATAGATTTATGGCCATTCAGGGGTGACTTTGCAGTCAGTATGGCATTGCCCCGGGGTATTTGGATGTGGTCTTCAGCTGCACCTTTTCCTCCCAGTTGAGAAAATGTGGAGCGAATGCTAGAGGCAGAATCACCCAAAGTAAAACTGGTCTAATTTCTGGGAGAAGGACTTAATATTTAAAAGAAGAACAGCCAAGACTTTTAACCTACCTCAAAGCCATGTTACTTACCCGGGAAATCCTCTTCACTAATCCTGGAAGTGTAGGAACTGGAAGTTAATACTCAGGAGGGATGGAAAGACAACACTGCACATGCTCAGAATCATTCCGTCCTTCATTTCACACAGTGGAGGGCTAAGCTCTGACATCAAAAATAAATTCAGGGATTCACCTTAAGCACTTGGTAGGAAACAGGAAAGCAATGAGCTCCCATCAGAAATTAGTGCCTTGCGAGAGCGTTTACAGATTCAGAGGGCCTGCACGATGGAGCGCTTCTGCCAGGCCTTCTGTTGAGGCAGTGGGTATCCAGTTCAATGTGGCCGCCCCCCTCCCCCACTCAATAAAACACGCTTATGTGTTTGTTGAGGTATAATTTATTTTAAAGTATTTAGTGTTGTACTTATTTTATTGTATTTTTTTTAATTGTTTTTATGTGGTCAGTCTGCACTCAGCATATTATTATAGGTTGGAACCTGCTTTGCGGGGAGGATGGGATATAAATGAAAGGAAATAAACAAATAAATAAATATATTTTAAAAAAAAATTATTTACTTCATTTATATTGCATCCTTCTCCCCAGCGAGAACCCAACACAGCTGACACCATTCTCCTGTCCCTCCTTTAATCCTCACAACAAAATAGATTAGGCTGAGAGGATGTGACTAGCCTCGGGCCACCCAGCAAGCTTCAATGGCAGAGCAGGAATTCAAACCTGGGTCTCTCAGATCCTAGGTCGACACCCGAACCGCTACACTACACTGGCTCTCAATACTAGGGTGTGGGATTATAAAACCAGTTATCAGTCTTTCAGGGTTTCATTTTATATTAAAGAAAGTGTGTTATATGTATTTGACCGTTTCACATGGAAGGTCACCTAGCCATGATGGATCAGTGTAGACTTGAGCTGCTGGGGATGGAAACGTTGAAACAGTGCCCGCAAATGGTAGGTTTTATTTTCAGCACAGTGGAGGGGATTCCTTCCAAGTTTGTTCTTTCAATGTGCTCCAGCTGTACTCTTTTCTCTCTTGTACTCGTTTCATTTACTCGCCTTTGTGGTTTATTTTCAATCTGATGTGATACAAGAACCTTTAAGTCTCTTGCATCTTAACAGCTGCTTGGAAATGTCTATAGCCATTCTCTCTCCATCTTGGAGACAGATCAAGATGGGTAGCCGTGTCAGTCTGTCCGTAACAGTAGAAAAGAACAAGAGTCCAGTAGCACCTTAAAGTCTAACAAAATCTGTGGCAGGGTAGACTGGAAGGTCAGTAGCTTGGCAGTTCGAGACCCGAGTGCCGCATAATGGAGTGAGCTCCCGTCTCTGGCTCTAGCTCCTGCCAACCTAGCAGTCCGAAAGCAAGAAATTGCAAGTAGATAAACAGGTACCACTTTGGTGGGAAGGTAACAGCATTCCGTGTGCCTCGGTGCTTAGTCATGCCGGCCACATGAGCACGGAAAACATCTTCGGACAGCGCTGGCTCTTCGGCTTGGAAACGGAGATGAGCACCGCCCCCTAGAGTCAGATTCGACTGACTTTCAAGCAAGGGAAACCTTTACCTTTACCTAGGAGCTTTTGGGAGTCGCGAAAGCTCACAGCTTGCCACAAATTTAGTTAAGTCTTTAAGGCGCTACTGGACCCTTGCTCTGCTCTCACATACACATGCAAAGAGAATGGGGGAGGGGCCATGGCTCTGTGGTGGAGCATCTGCTTTGCTTGCAGAAGGTCCCAGGTTCAATCTCTGGCATCTCCAGGTCAGTAACGTGAAAGACCTTTACTGAAGACCCTGGAGAGCCGCCGCCAGCCAGAATAAACAATACTGACCTTCATAGGTCTGATTCAGTGGAAGGTAGGTTCATGTGAGGAAAGAGGACAACGTAAGAAGAGCCCTGCCGGAACACACCAGTGGTTCATCTTAGTCCAGCATCCTGCTTCACACAGTGGCTAATGGTTACCCCAGAGGGCTAACAAATGGGGCACAGAAGTCAAGGCCTTTCCCTGATATTGCCCCCTAGCACTGGGTTCCAGTGGTTTACTGCCTTTGAATGTGGAGATGCCCTCTAAGCACCATGGCTAGCAGCCATTGATGGACCTCTCCTCTAAGCATGTATCTGACCCTCTTTTAAAGCCATCCCTATGTCGTGGCCGTCTCTATCTCCACTGACAGTGAATTCTACAGTTTGTTTATTTAGAAAGAGAAAATGTTTGCATTTTAAATCGCTCACTGGGGCTTATCTGTAATTTAGAATTCTCCTTGAGAAAAGCACCAATGTGCCTTCGTGTGAACACCACAGCAGTCTGGAACTTCACCAGCCCGGGAAATGTTCTGCACAATTCTGCAGATTAGACAGAACAGAAGGAGCGAGGGGTATATGCAGGCAAAGCAATAGGCACCCACTTGATTAGCTGTTGTCATTTTTTATGCCAGCAGACCTCAGTTTTATTAAAGCTGGTCCTGATGTCTGAATCCCACATCATTCTCTTAGGAACAATGACTTCCACAAACGGCTTTGGGGGGCACATGGAATGACTGTGGGAAGGGGCAAGTCAGTGCAACTTATATGAGTTCTTGCTGTTTGTATAAAAATGTGGGGTGGGGGACTGCCAAGGGTTCCCTGATTGTTAGGAGCTGATTTTTAGGGGACACATTTGGGCTGTGCTGGGAAGGGGGAAGAAGCAGAGATACCCTCTATGAACTTTGCTTTGTTCTCAGATCTTCGAATACAAGGCCTGTTCCTTTGATATATAATAGGTTGCTTTTTTAGAGTCTCCCCCCCCCCCCACATTATGAATTATTCGAGTTGCATTCAAAGGTTCAGTATTCCCACAGGATTTTGCTTTGTGAAAATTCTTCAAATACAGATAGCCCTTTGGAGGCAGGGAGGCAACCAATCAAATTTGCTAGTCCTGAGTTGTTTGGGTAAAAACGTATTTTCCCAGAAATGTGCTGAGAGTTAGTTTAATAGAGCTGGCAAGCCGAGTATCTGACCTACCTTTTAAAATGATTGTATATTTTTTGGGCTGAAAACATCCGTGAAATTGTTTATGTACTGCAAAGCAAATGCTTCAAAGGGTGCATTTTCAGCTGTGAAAAAAAGCCACACTTCAAAAAACATTCATGGGAAGTTCTGCAATATGTAACATATGTAAATGTATATAGAATGCATAGCAAAAGAAAAAAAAATGACTCAGAGGTGAGGATACTAGCCAAGAGTAGATGGGGTTCTGGAATCATTTCTTTTGGTTCCTTAGTTTATCACAGGCTGAGCAATTTTGGAGAAATAAATAAGGATGCTCGAATACCTGAAAGTTCGGCGCATGTCTTGTTTGCCAGTTGGGAACAGAGAGCTGATATTTCAGTAATCAGTTCAACCGCTTGTTGACCTATTTATGCCTATTTGATAGGTTGCTTCACTGCATCTATATACTAATAGCCACCTGTGGCCCCTATTTGCAGATATCTATATCTGCAGATCTAGGGCCATACAGAGAAAAAAACATACATTTCTCCAAACTTTGGGGAATCCCCATGTTTGCAGAAAAATCTGAAATCCTTAAAGAATTGAATTTTGGGGGTGTAAATCTCCCTCCCCCAACAAAGGCCTTGTTTGAGCATGTGCAGACATCATAAAAACTTACCTCCTCGCCAATCCCGGGAGCAGCAGCAATGGTGGGGAGCCACTGCAGGTCTGGCCACAGAGGCTGGGAGCTTCATTGGGCCTGGGGAAAGGATCCCCCACAAGTATTGCAGGTCCCCCCACTTGTTCCTTGCTATTACCCCCTCCTGGTCCATGCTGCATAACTGCTACAGTCAGCAGGCATTTGTGTAACTAGACAAATCATATGGATCAGTCATAAATAAATGCTCCATTTGAATAAAGTCCTTCTCTTTGGTGTTTGTCGTAGACCCTATTGATGGCGGCCAATTGAAAGCACAGCATAGCTGCACGTGTGCAGTTCTGCAAAACCCAGTACATACCTGTTCGGCAGGCTTCACACCTGTTTGGCATGAACCAAATGGCCTGAGTGATCCGTTCACAACCGACTGACACCTTTGAAAATTGTAAGCTCCACCACTGAATGTGTTTGTGGTGAAATTTGCAGCATCCCTCAGGATCAAAGGTAGTTTGGGGTGCCCTCCTGGATCAAGCTAGTGGTCCATCTAGGCCAGTCTCCTGTTTCACTGAGAGGCCTTGGAGGGGCAAAACACCCATATGTACAAATTGCTGCACGTCAATAAGTTTTATTTTACCCAGTTAATTTGAATACATGGAAACTTTCCTACCCTGAATCAGACAGCACTGTCTGCTCCAACTGGTGTTGGTTCTCCAGGGTCCTACATAAAGGTCTTTCAGACTACCTACTTCCTACTCCTTTCAACTGTAGTTTGGGGGGGGGGGGAGAGAAGGAAGCGGAAGAAGAGTTAAATTTATATCTCGCCCTTCACTTGGAGTCTGAGAGTGGCTTACAATCTCCTTTTCCTTTCCCTCCCCACAACAGACACCCTGTGAGGTAGGTGGGGCTGAGAGCTCTGAGAGAACTGCTCTTGAGAGAACAGCTCTGAGAGAACTGTGACTGACACAAGGTCACCCAGCAGCTGCATGTGGAAAGAGGGGGATCAAACCCAGTTCTCCAGGTTAGAGTCCACCACTGTCAACCACTACACCAAACTGGCTCATTTGAACACACGGAAACTTCTCTACTCTGAGTCAGACCACTGGCCTAGGTGAGGCTGAGAGAGCTCTGAGAGAACTGACCTAGGTGAGGCTGAGAGGAAGGTGGGGCTGAGAGAACTGCTCTTGAGTGAACAGCTCTGAGAGAACTCTGACTAACCCAAGGTCACCTGCTGGCTGCATGTGGAGAAGTGGGGAATCAAACCCGGTTCTCCAGATTAGAGTCCGCTGCTCTTAACCACTACACCAGACTGAACCTGGAACCTTCTGCATACAAAGCAGATGCTCTCCCGCTGAGCCATTGCCCCTCCCCTAAATTTGCCATTGATCCATGTGAGACTTGAACCCACAGACCCAAGGGCCAAAAGCTGACACTTCAGTCATTAGGCTACTGAGTCAGAACACTTTTTTCTCTAACAAGAGAAAAAAAAGGTGCATGTTGAATTAATTTTTTGCAACTGCGTTATCTAGCATTTATAACCGAGAAGCCCTTTTGCTTGCTTCCTGCCTCCGTCCATAATGACATTAGCAGTACTCAATTTTCATCTGCTGATCTAATTAGCACACAGTGTAACGATCTGAGAAGGAGTATGATGACGATAAGACCGGAGAAGGTTTCTTGTAGCATCCAACTTGACACCTCCCACGCTGCCACTTAAGTGGCTATGTATTATGTGGCCCATCTAGTTTCCCATTTATTCTTATACTCACTGATATGCTGTTCCCGGTGTTAATTGAAAAGCTCATTCAATATTCTTCACAATTTTGCCTTTAAACCACACCAGTAGAAGGGAATTAATATTAGGTTTATTCCAAGTGCCTGGAAAGCGTACGTTTCTAGGCAAGCAATACCATTTCCCCACTAGCCTTTCATGTTTTTGCAATATTTATGTTCAGTTATAGGTGATTTGCATGGGTACCGTTCGATCATGGAAATGTCTCTGAGGCATCTTTTGCTAGAACCATGAAAGGCAGCCAGAGCCATAGTCAGGACTGGACCCGTGGGTGCAATACCACTCGTGGAATACTGACACTGCAATGCTATGCAGAAGTACTGTAACTTACGCCCTTTGCAATCAACGGTTTTAGCCTAGAGTAAGTCTGCTTGGGATTGCTCAACGATTCACCTTACATGAGAATATTTCAAAGAAAGCAGGCTGATTAGTTTTTGACATGACAGCTTCCATTTAAACGATCAGTGCTTGTTCTTAGAATACAAAAACTTCTGGTTTAAAAAATCAGTAGCAACTGGCATATTTTCACCTAAATGGCAATACTCCAAACTCCACACACTAGACTACTGTTGCCAGCTGTCCACTGGCAACCCTTGGAAGCATTGGGGGACAGACTGCTAAAAAATCATCATTGTGCAATGCCATTATCTCTCTTCCCCTTACGTATCTGGAAGTGACTTCAAGCATGCTCTAGGAATCCCTCAAATCTCTATATTAAATGCCATAGAGATTTGAGGTATTCCTAGAGTGGTGTACAATGCCACTGCATCACTTCCAGCTAGGCAACTGGAAGTGATGTCACAGCATTGCACGACACCCCCCCATTTTTGCTCCTGCTGATCTGTTGAGTGACAGTGGGAGCCTGGAGCACAGGGGTTGGAGGCCGTCTACTGTGGCAAGCCATCTGGCAGCCTATACTAGATCCATTTAGATCTGCCTGCCAAAGATTTAACTGGCTCAAAGTTTCCTTTGAGTTAATGTGTCTGGGATTATGGATTGGGGTTTAAAAGGGGGCAAAGAGAAGCTTGTAGAAACTTTTATTTAAGGAAGTTTTCATTATAAGTAAATGACTTGGAACTTAAAAATAATTGTTCCCGTTTAGCACTAACCAAGGGTCTGTGGTGGTTTAGAGTTTAAGACGCTGAGCTGCAGACTGGAAGGTCTGTAGTTTGGCAGTTCGAGACCCTGGTGCCGCGTGACAGAGTGAGCTCCCGTCTCTGGCCCCAGCTCCTGCCAACCTAGCAGTTCGAAAGCAAGAAATTGCAAGTAGATAAATAGGTACCACTTCAGTGGGAAGGTAACAGCGTTCCATGTGCCTCGGTGTCTAGTCATGCCGGCCACATGGCCACAAAAAAAGCCTTTGGACAGTGCTGGCTCTTTGGCTTGGAAACAGAGAGGAGTACCAGCCCCCCTAGAGTCGGATTCAACTGGCTTTCGAGCATGGGAAACCTTTACTAACACACTAATCATTCATAGATTCTAAGACAGGGTCCCCAACTCTTTTGAGCTCGTGGGATTCTGACACAGGGTGGTGGGCCCAACCACAAAATGGTTGCCCCTGAGCCTACCACAAAAGTGTCAGGGGGTGATGTTAGGTATAAATCGAATAATCACCCTTCAACATTTTGGGCAGTAACAGGATGCCTTTTCAAATAAATGCATTGTTTAAAAAACATTTCCCTGCACACACACAACTTACCTTTCAGGCACTTAGTGAAGATTCTCATGCTGCGGTAACAGCTGCTGCCAAATGAAAGTTTTCAAAAGCCACACAGCCAGCCAGCTCTCCAATGGCCCTGCCTACTTTCTGAAAGCACTCAGTGGGCGCCATGTTGAAGACCCCTTGCTCTAAGAATACACAGAAACTGGGGCTTGGTGAAACCACGGTAGAAGTTCCTTTTTGGTACTGAGGGTATTTTCTATTCATTTCTTTAAAGCTCCACCTGGAAATGTGGCAACCTCCCCATCTTCAGCCCTGAAGGCAGCTAGGTGCAGCTTAAAGAGGGTTCTGCCATGGAGCTTCAGGGTCGGTAGCTTAGGGATGCCAGCCTCCAGGTGGGACCTGGGGATGTCCTGGGATTACACCTTCTCTCCAGACTACAGAGATCAGTTCCCCTGGGGAAAATGGATGTTTTGGAGGGTGGACTCTATGGCATTGTCTTCCATTGAGGGCCTAGTCCTCCCCAGGCTCCACCCCCCAAATCTGCAGGAGTTTCCCAACCCGGATCTGGCAGCCTTATGCCCCCCCCCCCCCATCCCTGCCAGTGGGAAAAGGGAACCTGGCAACCCTATCAGAAGGACCATGGCTGACATGGAGTTTCCTGTTCCCTTGTATCCTATACCGAGGTGATCTTATCAGTTTTTTTTTTTAAACTTGAATTTTTAGTGAGCCCACTTTTCAGGTTCTTTTCAGTTACAGGGAACCTGTTTTTCTGGGTATAAGGAGATCTTCCTGCCAAAAAGCCAGTAAAGAAGTTGGGTGAAAACAACAGAGTCGTCTGACTTAAAAGATTTGTACAGCTGGAAGGTAGACTGTGGGAAAAATGCACTATCCCAAAGCTAAACGTGACGAGAAAATGCATTTTTATCAACCACTAATTATGGTAACTGAATTAAGTGTAAATGTTCTAAGAAACAGAATGATAATTAGAGACTTTGAAATATGTCCCTTCACATAAAGCCAGAAAAACAGTCCTTGAATGACCTCCATATGCTTTTTCTGGACTAGACCTAATTAAAAAAACACACACAAGAAAACTTGGATTGAACAATGACTATCAAATCAAAAAGGAACCCAAAGGTTCTCTCTGGCAAAAAACAAACAAACATGTGCTTGAGCCAGTTCAGACAGCAAACACAGTAAGGTGACACTTTTGATGAAAAAGTAAGCATTTGATGTGTGACACAGTGCAGCATGGCTTCTCTCTTTTTAAACCTTCTATTTTGGATATTATGTAAACTGAGCAAAACCACAGATCTCCAGGCTGTGCTACACAGTGAAAAAATTAAGCTGCTGTGATGGACTTATTCACCATTTTATGTTGCTGGAATAGAAGTCACCTTAGAAAGCAGGGCTGTGGTGATTTAGAGTGCTTTTGCCCAGCTTCAGCTGGTGTATCAGCTCCGCCTATTCATGGTTCAGTCAGATCTAGCCACGGCGATCCATGCCTTAGTTACCTCTAGACTGGACTACTGCAATGGGCTCTACTTGGGACTACCCTTGAAGACTGTTTGGAGGCTGCAGCTACTGCGGGAGGCTGCGTCTAGACTGCTGCCTGGAGTCAGCTATCAGGAGCATGTGACCTGATATTACAACAACTGCACTGGCTACTGATCCACTAGTCAGCCCAATTCAAGGTGTTGGTTTCGACCTTTAAAGTGCTACATGGCTTGGGATCTGAAGAACCATCTTCTCCCAAACGTTTCTGCCTGGGAATCAAGATCACACGGAGAGGCCCTCCTGATTGTCCCATCGATCAAAGCAGCTCGTTTGGTGGGTACACGAGAGAGGGCCTTTTCCGTGGCAGCCTCATGATTATGGAGCAACCTCCCTGGGGAGGTGAATCCGGCCCCATCCCTTTTGATCTTTTGGAGGCAGTTAAAGATGATTTTATTTAGGAGTGCATTTGCTTAAATTTACTAGCAGTCCAGAGTTGATTTTAATTTTTAAAAAACATTTTTAACGATGTTTGTTCCGTGTTTTAATTGTGTTGTAAACGGCCTCGATTCATAATCTAATCACCGATAAATAATAATGCTGCATTTATCCCCCCCCCCATACAAATCTATCAATATAAAGCAGTGATGATATTTTAATGGAGACATGAAAAATGCACCAGGGTTCTCTGACCAAAGCTGACAGGCACAGGGCCAGAAAATATGGCCCAATCCCTAAACTCTGTGTGATTGGACAAAGGGCATGGAAGGGCATAGTAAGTGAGTTGTCCTACTGTTGCAAGGAGTATGAGAGTGAAGCGTTTCTTAAGTTTTATCAAATGAAACACTATGGCCCAGTTTGAGAAACACTGCAGAATACAGAAAAATAATTTAGGCAACTATCAGTAGACTCAGGGGTTCACTAGACTGGTTCAGGTTATCTTGCTAGATTACAGATGAATGTTATAATTGCTTAAATTCTTTAAAATTATGCTTTTACATTTTAGAGATGCTAGAATCCACAGAGTATGTAATGAATGACTTCCTGGTATTTTAACAGTTATGTCTGGCTTAAGGTTTATTTACCACAATGGAGATTATGCATAAAGGGCACATTGGGAAGGGAAGTACAAACCATTCAGCATATGGTGTTTCGGGCTTCCTGACCCACAGTTTCATCACCTCCTGCTTCAAATGCTTGGATTGGTCCACAAAGCTACTTCTGTCCCTGTGGCCAGTACTAATCCCAAAGATAATTCTCCATAGAAGTGGGGCTGAAAAGAACCTGACAACTCTGTTCTTTGAATAGCTGGAATGTTTGAGAGAATTCTCTATCAACCCCAGGAACAGTCACTAGTAAAAATTGTAGGGGAAAAAATACTTTTTAAAGGAAACGCAGTTTAAAAAATAAGCTTTTATTTATGAGCTCTGTTTACAAAATTCAGATATAATCCTAAACTATTCTAGTTCACTTCACTTTATTCCAAGCACAGTGCATGAAAGCAATTTTGCTTGCAGAATTTTTTTCCCCCCTCTTGTGTAAGGAAAAAGAATTCAGCTTAATTCCAGCTCCCTTGTGAGCCTCCTCCAATTTGAATTCTTCAAATTTTACGTTTTTTCCATTCCGGCTTGTCATCTGTTTCGTCTTCATCAGATTCTACTTCGGCAAAAACTGCTGTTGGTTGAGTCCTAAAAAAGTATCAAAGCAGGGAAGGGGAAAGATTATGCGGCAGTTCTGCAGATACAAACGACTTCATGGTGCCTTCAAAGCTAAAATAGAATGCCTGTCTTACCATCGAGAACAATGGAGGGGATGGGGCAACCTGTTTGGGGGCCCGTAGAATTGGACCCCGTGGTCCAATCTTCTTGAAACTTGGGTATTTTGGGGATAGGCCCCAGCAGCTACCCTGAAAGTTTGGAGCGTCTCCTTCAAACCCCCACTCCTCCAGCCCCTCATATACCGAATGAATTTTTGCCATTCACTTCAATGGCCCATAGGGTATAATGGGGCTGAAACTGACATTCGGCCAGCCGAATGGGCTTGCCTTGCCAAAACTGACATGCGGAGGTCATTCGGCAGCTGGAACAGATGTGGCCTGATTTGGCCCTATCTGAATTGGGCCAAAAAAATTTTATTTGCACACCCCTAGTGGGCACAAATGGCAGTGGTGGCAAGCCCCTCCCCCAGCTCCCAGCAGGCCTGTGGAGGAAGTGAAGCAAGAAGGGGTTTAAAGTTTAAACCCCTTCTGTTTAGAGTCACACAGCAGCAGCGGCACAATCTTTCAATTGTATTCTATGGGGCCCTTCTCACTTTGCTCTCCCCCCCCCCCCGCCCGCCTTGGCAGGCTAACTGGGGAAGGGAAGGGGAGGCTTTTGAAGATGCCCCCCCCTTTTGCTTCCCTTTCTGACACACTTCCAGTGACGTCAGGGGGCGTGGCATATGCTGAGTTATGCTAATAGGAATGCTAATGAGCTCCTGCACCTCTTTTTCTATTAAATGACTCTTGCTAGAAGGGAAATATGGATTGCAGAAGTACACAAACTTGTACGTCTCATAGCTATAATTCCTGAGCACACTGTATCTTTGAACACTGCCCAGAAATGAAAACAAGGACAGTAGGGCTGGGCCTATGCATGAAGAAACATCTCCTTTACTGAAAGATAATTGTACACTCTAGGGTTGCCAGCCTCTTGGGAATCGCCTTCTCTAGGTGGCAGAGATCAGTTCCACTCGAGAAAATGGATGCTTTGGAGGGTGGACTTCAAGGCATGGTATTCCATTGAGATCCCTGCCTTCCTCCCAAATCTCCAGGAGTTTCCCAGCCGGGAGCTGATGATCCTACACCCCCTGCTGGTGGCCGGGAGGGATGTGGCAACCTTACAATATTCTGATAATTATTTGCATGTGAAGACATATTTTATCCAGCACAAAAGCTCCACCTATGGGAAGGCTGATCAAAATGGCGCCTGCAAATAATATGAAGTTACAGCAAATACTTTCTGAACACGTTTTCCACTTAAGATGACACAGTAAGCCAAGTATTTTGGCATTCGGTTTCACAAGCTTTTTTTTTAATCAATGCTTGGGAGTTAACATTTATACAGCAGAACTGGTGGTCCAGAAACTTCAAGCAGAGCCAAGGAAATTATTGGATTTCTTATAAATTTAGTATGCTGCTGCATTACTGTTAAGCAACCCTAGAAGCTAATTTATAAAAGTCAAACCCGCAAAACTCTGGTTTATGAACAGTAATATTTTTACAACATTATATGGACATCACAGTACTGAGCAGAATTACAATTATGTCTGGCACACCCTGCAGTACCCACAACACACAAGACTGTATATCCTTTGCTAAGAACTGCTTTAAACTAGCCAAATCTGATAAGGACTGCATCTTGAACTTGCCACTTGGGGCTTTCAAAACAGCTGCTAAAACACTGTCATTAAGAAGTATAAAACACTGGAGTGGCTTAACATGGAGTCCATTTTACAGATCAGCTTATGACTGAAAGATCCAGCAGCAGCTCTTCCCGACAAATGGTCCAGTGCAGTGGTAAGGACAGCCAAACTAGATGGAAATCCCCTCACAACCATCAACTCACTAAGTGGTCTGAAGACAAGCCCTCTCAGTCCCAGTTCCCCTTCACCCTACCACCAAAAAAGATGAAAAAATGAAAAGCTTTCATCCAGTTGAAAATTTTTTAATTGCATTGATTTTCTTTTAAAACTGTGGTTAATTCATAAGCCACTTAAATAAGAATATGGGTCATATTTCGTTTAGGAGAAGTCGGCATAGATAATTCAGGTAAATGTTTCCAGGTTGATCCCCGTACATCTCTTAACAATTTGGTGCAACCACCTTTCCATAAAAATGGATGAAATGGTGATCCAAACAGATGCATCTTTATAAGGCAGATTCCTCTTTCAAATCCTAATTCTAGTCAGGAGAAAAATCCTATGACCTTTAGTCATGGGGGGAATTCACAATCCCAGCAAGGGGTGGTTGGGTAAGAGAGTAGGTGAACCCCCTGGCTCTTCCCAAACCCTGGAGCTCCCCTGGTGGTCTCCCACCCAAATACTAATCAGGGCTGGCCCTGCTTAGCTTCCAAGATCTGATGAGATCAGGCTAGCTTGGGCCAAACAAGTCAGGGCACTCTTAAGTACAACTAAAGGATCCCCACTGTCATGTTTGTAACAGCCCCAAGTAACATTCTGTGTGAAATACATCAAAAAATGCCTGACCATTTTTGTTATTTGACTGATGGTTTGCTCATTAATGTGGCACCAACAGCTAAAGTTATATAACTATCAGTGGGTCACCCTCAGAGAAACTGGACAGCTCCCTGCCCCAAAGAGATTAGAACCTAAAAATAAGATGTAAAGCCCCAAGGGAAAGAACAAATGGGACCAGGCAAATCAGGCTACTAGGGGTTTTTACACACAAGCAGCAGGTCTAACTCCAAAAGCCCAAATATACCAACAGCAGAGAGACAAGAGACACAGGGAGAGAATCCCTTCTGGGAGCACTCATGGAGGAAGCTTTGCTGTTGGCCCTCTTCCTGGAGTCAGTCCACCAAGGGCATGTGAGTGCATATAAGGAAGAAAACAGCTGAACAGAAGCTCTGCTCACTGAGAGAAGGGGGGGATGGATTTGCAAAGAGTCCAACTAGCACAGGAAAGCAGGGAACACATTTCATGCTGAGCTGGGGAAAGCCAGTGAGATAAAAGGTCCTATGTCTGACTGCCCTTCAGTGGGTCTCAGGGAATTTTGCTGCAACCCACATTCTTGCATTCTCTTGACCTGTCAGTTGGGCCACGCCGATTCCCATCCATTCTCTCTCACCTGCTTTTCTGTCTCAGCCCTGGCAAAGGAAGAAGATGGGTGCTATCTTTGTGCCAGATGGATGAGATCGGGCTGAGCTTCTGTTTATCCTACATTGTGGGTATTCAGGCTGGGTGTGGCTAGAGGTGGGAACCTCTGGATTGGGCTAGAGGACAAGAGTGAACCAGTCCAATGGATCCAGCAACTGGAGCTGTGTTGCATATTTGTACCACTTTGTTTGCCTACATTGTTTTTCTGTAAGCTGCTTTCTACCTTATGTTTCTTTGTAAGCTGCTTTGAGTCCCCAGTGGGAACAAAAGCAGGACAGAAATACCTCAATCAGTGAATCCTTTTCCATGGGTTGAGCTTTCCCCCCAATACTCCTTTCAACAGTTCCTCCTTCTCCTCTAACAGGTCTTAATGAAAAGCCATCTTAGGTGTATTCCAAGCCCTACCCATTCAAGCGGGGGGCTCCGACACACAAAGCTGGAAGATAGACTTTTTGGCATGTAATGTGTATAATGTTGGTACCACAGAGATTGTGGTACTCTGATTTGAAAGAATATACATATATCTATATATATTTAAATGAGCTCTGCAACGCAGCAGTAACTAGTCGATTCTCTCTCACGAAACAGCTTACTGTTAATTAAGCTGGAACATCCCTATGAGGGCGACCAACACTCGGAGCGTTCTCTCCCCAATAGCGTTATCATCTGAAGCACATGTGAACAACTCTTCAGACTTATATTTTGGCCATCTCTTACCCACCTACTTTCTTAACAAGAAATCGTAATCTGAGTTGTCCATCTGCAAGACGGCGCCTTCTGAGTTACTACCGTGTTCTAAAACTTTCATGCTGATTACATCGCAGGTGTCAGGAGTGCAACCTAATATGCAATCAATGAAACTAATAGGCCTGAAGCACACCGGGGGATCAGTGTGACAGAATGAAACGTACTGATTATAAGAACGTGACAGTGCCTGTGCTGGATCGGGCTAATGGCTCATGCAATCCAGCATCCTGTTTCACACAGTGGCTGGGTTGAGTCCCCCAGAAGGCTTATAATCAGGGCACAGAATCTGGTATTCTTGCTCCTTGCTAGCACTGGCATTTAGAGGTTTACTGCCTCTGAACATGGAGATTCCATTTAGTAAACATAATGAATAGCTACTGATGACCCTACCCTCCATGAACTGGTCTATAGTCCCCCTAGTAGCCATCACCACAATTCCAAGGTTGGGAATTCCATGTTCTAATTCCATATGTCCCTGTGCAGCAACTACAGTCATCAGGCAGCCATCTGTAGGCTATCCCATCATAGGGTGGCCCATCAGCCATTGAACAGAGCCTGGGCCTTTTTTCACCGTGGCTCCAGCTCTGTGGAATCGGCTCCTTGAAGAGGGGAGAGGGGCCCCCTGCCTGAAGATCTTCAGGAAGTGTGGCAGAGAGCATTGCCAACTCCGGAATGGGAAATTCCTGGAGATTTTGGGGGAGTGGAGCCTGGGGAAGGGAGGGACTTCAGTAGGATTTATTTATTTTTTATTAAACTGGAATTGCTAGGCCGCCCTTCCCTACAGGTAGGGCTCAGGGCGGCTCACAACAGAATAATATACAAATTCTCAAGTTAAAATCTAAATTAAAACCAACCAAAGAACAACAAGTAGATAAAAGCAGCATACATGTACATTACAGATGGTGGAAAGGTATAATGCCATCGGAAAGATATAATGCCATAGGAAAGGATATAATGCCACAGAGTCCACCTTCCAAAGCAGCCATTTTTCTCCAGGGAGACTGATCTCTGGAGTCTGGAGATGAGTGGTATTTTGGGGAGAGTTCCAGGCCCCACCTGGAGGCTGGCAACCCTAGCTGTAAGGCCTACTTGTTTGCCATGGCTTTTGAGGGGGTTTAAATGGAAGGCATTTTTTAAGGGGGGAGGGATCCGAGGCTTGCTTCTTTATCTTTGTTTTTAGCTTGGGATGTTTCAACTGGAGGAAAGGCAGGATAGGTAAATAAATAAATACTACGTGACAGAAAGAAGTCATTCCTTTCTGCATTCTGGATGTTCCCGTTCTTGAACTAAAGTGGATACCTGTGAGCTCTAGAATAATGGAAGAGGGAGAAGAAGTTCTCTCTCCGTTTTCTCCACCCCATGCATAGTCTGACTGCGTCTCCCCTCTTTTCCCTACGCTAAAAAGCCCTAGCTCCTAAGCCTCTTTTTTGTACAAAAAGTGCTCCAATCCCTTTATCATTTTTGTTGCCCTTTGTGGAACCTTTTCCAGTGCCACGATAGTGTTTTTCTGATACAGTGAACACAACGGTATGCAGTGTTCCAACTCCAGCTGCACCACACAACCGTTCAAAAGTATTACAATACCTGGCTGTCTCGTTTGTGATCTCTTTTGCTTCCTAGCACAGAATTTGCCCTTTTCACCCCAACTGCACACTGAGTTGACTTTTCCGTTTTACTTCTAACACCCTTCTTGGAACACAGCATCAGCATGGGCGAATGCCCCACCGTTTTCCACACCAAAACCGATGCAAAGAATTCGTTCAGTTTCTCTTGACATCTCCCTGTCTTCCTTGAGTCAACTCCAATAGCCTTCCAGTGGCTTAAAGGGCCGTCAGTCTCTCCCTTTAAACATCAGAATCTTTTTTTGCATTTTAATCCTTTAAAAGTTCTCATTTTATGTCACCCAGGATGTGAAAATGGTCTCCTTTAAAAAAAAAAAAAAAAGGAGCTCTGATATTACCCTATTGGTTTTCCCCATTAGTGGCCACAGTCCAAAAAAGGAAGGGAACAGTGTTGTCAAGGAGCTCATCTGCTTATGTTCAAGTTCACCAAGGCTCTCAGACATATCACAGCCTTCACTGTTCTTTTTTCCCTTTTCCCCCTATAAGAAAGTTTCCTTACTTTGAATAGGCTGGGGCAACCCAGTATGGGTTCTCCTCTGCTTCCTTGGCATGTCGTAAAATGGCCTCCCGGGGGTTGCTATCGTCAGTCTTATCCAGGGCAATATTTTTGACAATGTATGAAGACAGAGTCCCGCCATGAGTTCCGACACGGCCACCGCGACCTAACACAGGAAGGAAAGAGAGAATGAACAGATGTACACAGTGGAAAAAATCATTAAATGAGCAGAAGAGCTGACGTAAAGGAGAAGGGGGGGGGAACTCCTGTGTTCATACAAAAGGGGGGGAAAGTTAGGTATTGTCCGAGTACGGTGACATCTTCAAGCTTCTAACTGTTATAAACTATATGCAGTAACTTGGCTTCCCGAAATGTGTGCATTCTGCCTCCAGCGGCTTTTTCTCTACAGCAATCAAAAACTAGTTATACCTGGTCCTGCTACTGGAGGTTCAGGCTTGTGAGATTTCAGAGGATCCAGCCGATCCTTTTCCAGCTGCTTTCTCGTACTTCTCTGGCGTGGTTCACGGAACATTGGAAGTGCGTGAGCTGTATTTTTAAAAAGAAATTTTATTTAGAGGGCTTAGGTTTCCGTCCACTGACAATTTTTTATTTATTCCATTTTTATCCCACCTCTCCTCCAAGGAGCTCGGGATGCCATGCATTGGCCTCCCCTCCTCCATTTTACCCTCACAACAATGCTGTGAGGCAGGTCAGGCTGAGAGAAAGACAGTGATCCAAGGTCACTGAGCAAGTTTCATGACACAAATCCATGTCTTTCCCAGTCCTTGTCTAACTCTCTGCACTGTACTGGCATTGATCATTATACACACCTTTTGGGTGCCTAAACAAATAAGCCAGATAGATGATAATCGACACTTTGCAGTGGGTTTGCAGTGAATTATTACAGCATACTTATTTGAGTTTACTATTTCCCTCAGAGGCTGTTCTACACTTAAAATAATTACCCACTATGAAAGTTCTCAGCTATGAGAGACATGGTCCTGCCACTGAAATCAGAAGCCCCAGTATCTATTCACTCATAATCTCCTATAACAAAATTTAACATGTGGTACAACATGTTGTGAATTTCCTTGATCCTGCTCAACATCATTGACCAGCACATGTCCTCTATAACATCAAGTTAAGAACATAAGAACACAAGAGAAGCCAATGTTGGATCAGTCCAGTGGCCCATCCAGTCCAACACTCTGTCACACAGTGGCTAAAAACACCAGGTGCCCTCAGGAGGTCCACCAATGGGGTCAGGACACTAGAAGCCCTCCCACTGTTGCCCCCCCAAGCACCAAGAATACAGTGCATCACTTTCCCCAGACCGAGAGTTCCTATCTATACCTTGTGGCTAATAGCCACTGATGGACCTCTGCTCCATATGTTTATCCAATTTCCACTTGAAGCCGTCCATGTTTGTAGGTGCCACCACCTCCTGTGGCAGTGAATTCCATGTGTTAATCACTCTTTGGGTAAAGAAGTACTTCCTTTTATCTATTCTACCCTGACTGCTCAGCAATTTCATGGAATGCCCACGAGTTCTTGTATTGTGAGTATTGTGTTTCTTACTTCTTTCTCTACCATATGCAAGTGTGTGTGTGTGTGTGCATGCGCTATTATGACAGCCTATGAATCCTCCCTTTTAAGGAACCAGTGATGCTGTTGTATGAAAAAGAAGAATGACAGTGAATGACACAGATCTACAGACTCCCAAGAACCATGACCATCACCCCTGCATTCCCTGAAAGGACTGCTGGGGAGGGGGTACAGTGAGGGCGGGGGCTGAGGCTGGACAGTGGCATCTGTAGGAATTGTGGACAACTTCCCTTTGCCTAAGCAGAAGCGCCTTCCACTTGTGTGTGTTGGGATCCAAAACACTGTAAATAAATCTTTATATTTTCTGGAAATAGGCTGGTTATTTTTGCAATTGGCAAGAGAGGGGATGTAAAAAAAAAATTACCATTCTTGCTTATTTTGATGGTCTTTTAAAATAACAATAATAAAAATAACAGGAATTGGGATGTGGAAAGAATAGGTACGTGATGCTCTGTACCTTTTAAACATGGCTTGGGATAGAAAGGGAAGACCCATTGTTAAGACCACTCCTACAGCTGTACAATCCCAGGCAACATGAACCCCCGGGCTTGAAGTCACACTCAAGACAGTTATGAATGGGTGCAAAGCTGATACACTATACAACAGAACTGAGAAACAACAGTGGTGTAAACACAGCCCAGTCTAACTTCTGGGCACTATTTATTAGCTTTAACGAAACAATTATCTGGTTTAGGATAGTTTTAGAATTTTATGAATAAACAGCTGTTTCTTACAACTGCACGTTATATGGAACACAAATAGTCAAGCATTAGTTGCCAAGTGGCATGCTATATAATTTTGCACAGAACATTTGAGGTGGTTAACAAACCATTCCCATATGCGGAGCTGAGCCGCTTTAAGGAAAACCCATCAACGATAACTTGCCTCATTTTTAAAAGTAACAGTCCCTCAAGTACAAATGTTGTTGTTGGAGCATGGGAAGTTTCAGTTTAATTTAAAATATTTATATGCCACTTTTCTGAAAATCAATACAATTCAAAGTTCCAGTTCCAGTATGGTAGAGTCTCCTTTAGAGGGCTTGCCAAACACTAATCTGGAAGCTAATGGCATGTGTGACAAACAGGTTAGGTTTCGACTCTCCCTAAGAATGGCCAGTGGTTGCTGACAGAATATTGGTGAGGGAGACAGTTCAAGATAACTGTTATTTCAGTTGAGAGTGACTCTGGCTGGGTGAAGTTGTAGAGAAGCGCAGCATAGTGCTGATAGAAAAAAAGGTCAAATTGTAATGAAGAAACCCAAATACCTGAATAGGGAAATAGTTCAGAAGTTCAACTGAAAAGCAATTTTGTAACCTACATGTTACGTTCAAACCATAAATAAATGTTAACTCCTTGTTTGTTTAACCCTGTGGGATGGACATGTATGGTTGTCTCAGGGAAAGAAACACACACACAAACTAACACACACGCAAACACACACGCCTATATATAAATATATTTTGGGATATGAATAAATGGTGACAGCATGTGAATGAAGCAGTGTTTGAGACCCCAATCCCAATAGATCTGTGTGGTGTCTGAATGAGGGGTGATTATTAAAAAGGACTAGGCTACCTTGTCTGGTGGTGTCTCTGTGAGTAAGAAAGAGAACCTGGTAAGTGAAATGGTCACGGCTCTGTATATATTTTATACAGTGGTGAACTGTGACTGCCTGACCGACCAGTAAACCTGAACTTGTGGGACAAAGGCTGTGGAGAGTGATAGGCACTCTATGTGAGTGAGAAAGAGCATTATAGTATGGTTCAGATATAACATGACTTGTCAATATACAAAAGAGCCAGGGGGATCCTCTGGCTTGCATGCTCTTCCTTCTCTCCCCTCTTTCTTTGTTTATGGTGATATAATTCAAATAAATTCCACTTTTGCAGTAAAATGCAGATTATTGTCCCATCCAAATCACAAGCTATGGTTTGTTTACTTCCTTACAAACCAGGACTAAATCAGAACTTGGAATTCTGCTTTGGAGGGAACAGCACAAGCCACAGTTCATGGTTCAGATGTAATGACAAACTGTGGTTTGCTATAAAAGTAGAAGCTTTTCATTAGGTACCTGCACACCAAGCAAAAAGGGAAGTTGCGAGCCTGGGGTTCTACCAAGGTCATCTATGTAGCAAGAAACCAGTTTGTCATGCTAGAGTTTCTCATGTTTTCCACACACAAAAAACTGAACATGATGCCAGGGCCGGCCCCAGCTCTTTTTGTACACTAAGCGAGGATACCTTCTGGTGCCCCCCCCCCCCATGTACCCCCCAATTTTCAAAAATAAATGCATTCCAGACTGGCTTGGAACCACACGTTTCTATCCGGAAGAGGCAGTGGGTGCGGAGCTTCCAGGGATCCCTTCCCGCACAAAGGCCTCTAGCAGGATGTCCCCCCAAGCCTCCCCCTCCGCCACAATCCTCCCTTCCCCCCCTTTATCTCCCTTCCCCCTCCCTTCCTTTCTTTTTCTCCAGCAGCCCCCAAGTGCGTCTAATTTGGGGTGTCTATATTCACTTAATTAGAGAAATCTAAAGAGAAAGTCAATCTTCCATCTGCAGAAATGCCAGCTTAACAAATTAGATTCTTGTTTTGTGCAAGTGATTTGGTGACAGTTGGGGAATTAGAAGTAATACGTTGTTGTGTTTCAGACCACCTCTGCCCGCCCACGTCCCGGATCACTTTCTCCGCCACCCCCACTCCCCCCACTGAGCCCTGGGAGAAGGAAAGGGGCATGGGCTGGCAGCGCCTGGCTGCCTCGGCCACGCCTGGCTGGCCTCCTGCTCTGTACGAGCAGTCCAAGAGGCAAGTTCCCACCACTGCTGCCGCATCCCTGGCCGTAATTAGCGCTGCTGCCCTCTATGTGGGCTCAATTAAACTGTGATTTAAAGGGCGCTAATGAGGCGAGGGGAGACTGGGATGGACCGGTGCACCGGTGCTGCCAGGCTCCTGCTTGCCAGCGCCCTGCCAGACCAGCCTGCGCTGCGCTCCCCACTGCCATGGGCCCCGCCCAGGAAAGAACTCGCCGGGCCTGCCCTGAGGCGGTCAAGCTGGGGGTGCCCGGGCTGATGGCTCGGCTACACCCCAGCTAAGGACAAGGCAGGGGGCAGGGGCTCAGGAGCCACGGAGAAGCTGCTCCGGTAGCCAGGAACCCGGCTGGCTTGGACTCCAAGGGGGCCCCGGAGCAAGGGCCTCCCCCTCCTGCCACTGCTGGGCTGGAAAGCCCCGGGCCGGGATTCTGGGAGCCAGCCAGGGGCACCTGCTCTGGCTGCAATGGACTCCGGCCAGCCTGGAGGGAGTCAGAGGGGAGGCCAGCTCAGTGCTCACCAGCAGGGAGCGCCCTAGGCCATTGACTAGTTTGCCTAGTGGGTGGGCCGGCCCTGTGTGATGCCTTTTCACCATCATGCACAACAGACAATGGGATCCTTTCCATATTGATGTTTGAATCCAGTACTGTTAAACTGGGTCAACAGGAGCATGGACGAAGTATTAGAATGGACTGTGCCACTTTTGTTTGCAGGTGAGGAGTGTGATTTTGGAATGCGTAAGTGAGTCAAAGCTCTATATTTCACAGATCAACATGGGTAGCCGTGTTAGTCTGTCTGTTGTAGTAGAAAAAGAGCAGGAGTCCAGTAACACTTTAAGGACTAACAAAACACTTTAAGGACTAACAAAATTTGTCGCAGGGTACAATCTTTCATGAGCCACTGCTCACTTCTTCAAATATCTGTATCTTCAGGTATCTGTATCTTCAGATGAAAGCTCATACTCTGCCATGAATTTTGTTAGTCTTTAAGGTGCTATCGGACTCTTGCTCTTTTATAATTCATAAGCCTTTAAAAGTTACTCACGTGTTATAATATAATCCTGTGTGAGAGTCTCTGCTTGTCTCTCTTTTCTTTTTGTCTTCACAACACATAATTTTGCTCCCCTGGAAAGAAAAGGAAAGAACCTGGTAAAAAAACACACCAAACCAAACCAGAATCTCTTGGGAAAGTACAAAAGTAGGTCCTGGGATACCTGGGAGAAATGTGGATATATATATAATTTAAATAGATGAATAAATAGGTTTTGAATTCAGAAACACATTTTCAAACGACGTGCAAGTTTTAAAAGTTCAGGTGCTAAAATGAGCCCAATTCCATAGCATCAATTTCATTGTTTTTAGTGCAGCATCACTGTATCTAATAGTAAATTAGTTGGCTCCAGCATGGATAACATAAGTTGCAGGCTAGGTTGCTCACAGACCAGGAAGGGGTCTCTGCCTACATGGGAGACTTCCTAGGAAGTTCTAGGAAAATGTTCTTAGGATTGAACTGTAGAGAAATCAAAAGAAAAAATAAAGGTCTGTTGAAGACTAAATGTGTTCCCGAATGGATGGAATGTTGAGAGAAGCTGAGCGTCAATCAAAAGGGGGAAAAAGAGAGTTGGGTGGGGCAGATAGTAGCTTGCTCAAGACCCTGAGAGCTCAGAGAATTTTGGAGGAAGATGTGAAACACCGTCAACCCAGGAGAGGGGGCAGACCACTTTATGCTCTTGATCTAGGCGGTACAGCTTGGTTTATGATTGTGTAGCCTTGTATGTGGAACTCCACAGATGTCATGACAATGATGTCTAATTTGCTGATGTAATCCAGGGATCTAGGCTGGTTTTAGAAATAAGTTCATTCTACTTACAAATGCTTTGCATGTTTTAAGTGCTGTTAAGTCACTTCCGCCCTATGGAAACCCTATGAATTAATGACCTCCAAAATGTCCTAATGTTAACAGCCCTGCAAGTAGTGCTAGTTTGAAATAGGAGGCTGCTGTGCTAGGGAAACAACTTTTAAGGAATGGCTGGCAAGTCAAGCGGCTGAATAGAAAAAAATGCAACAGGAAAAAAAAATCTGTACTAGAAACAGCAATACTATGGGAAGTCAGCAAGGCTTTGTTCTTTGTGTGTTTCTGCCCCATCATTTCTTTGTTTCCAACCCGATGACAATAATGGCACCCATGTTCCTGACTAGGGATGGGCATCAACCAAACCATGAAGCAAAATTCATCACAAATTTGGCCCTGTTCGTGGTTTGTGAACAGAAGTTCATGAAGGGTCTACCATCATGAACTTCCATGAACTTTTGAAACAGTTCATGGCAGTTAGTGGATGGAGAAGAAAGCAAGGGTTTAAAAGGACTCTGAGTCCCTTTAACTCCCTTTCTGTTCCCTGCAAGTCAGCTGAGTGGCGGGGAGGTGCACAAGACAGCCTGAAAAATAGCTGTGCAGTGGGGAGACACTGAAACAGCCACTCAGCTGTTTTTGCAGCTTTTGCGGGGAACAGAAAGCAGGTTTAAAGGGCTTCTGACACCCTTAAACTTCTCTGCTTTCTGTTTCATCCACAAACCACCACAAACTGCCACAAACTGCTTTAAAAGTTCATGATGGTAGACCTGTCACAAACTTCTGTTCACAAACCATGGACAGAGAAAAATTCATTTTTGCTATGTGGTTGGGTTCGTGCCCATCCCTACAGCAGAGCTCTTCCTATGTTCTTAGTAAATAAATGGAACCATGAAAAGGAATCTCCCCACATTTTAACAAGCAGTTACACAAGTTAAATTGCATTTCAAAATAAAGTACCTTTGACTTTTGATGGGATCATAGTATACTTTAGCAAATCCATTCCCTGTACCAACCATGATTTGATTCAGCTTGGGGTGCCATAGACAACGGACGACACTCTGAAAAATAACAATATCAATCAGTGATTTCAGTTTCAAATCAACTCTAACATCCCCAGCTGCACATCCTCTAAAGATTCTTCAGAGGAAATTATGACACAAGCTAATGATATTCAGATATTAATTATCTTCAGATTATACTAGGTCTGAAGAAGGCTGTTTTAATGTGATTTCTAATGCTAAGCAGGCAGCCAGTCCTTGGTCACCTGTTTGTTATAATGTATTCTAACCATTTTTGACAGCAAACTGTGTAAAGGAGAGTAGTTTATCAATCATATGGCATCACTTTTTTGACAGCTTATCTAGCTTGGGGGGGGGGGGGGCTGCCAAGCTGCAGCCGACTTATGGCAGCCTTTTAGGATTTTCCAGGCAAGAGACATTCAGAGGTGATTTCTCATTGTCTGCCTCTACACAGCATCCCTGGACTTCCTTGGTGGACTCTAATCAAAGTAACTAACTGATATATGATGAGATCAGGATAGCCTAGGCTATCCAGGTTACAGCTCCTCTAGAATACACATGTGATATATTTGGGGCCCAATGGGATTCTAAAAAAGCTAAAGAAGTCAGAACTTCCACCTTTTAAGAGAGCATAAGAGAAGCCAATGTTGGATCAGGCCAATGGCCCATCCAGTCCAACACTCTGTCACACAGTGGCCAAAAACACCAGGTGCCCTCAGGAGGTCCAGCAGTGGGGCCAGGACACTAGAAGCCCTCCCACTGTTGCCCCCCCCCCCCCCAAGCACCAAGAATACAGAGCATCACTTGCCCCAGACTGAGCGTTCCTATCTATACCTTGTGGCTAATAGCCACTGATGGACTTCTGCTCCATATGTTATCTAATTCCCTCTTGAAGCCGTCCATGCTTGTAGCTGCCACCACCTCCTGTGGCAGTGAATTCCACATATTAAAATTCCACGTTCTAAAAACCTAATTCATAGGCATCCGTGCTACAGCCACTCTTACCCTATGTTATCTGTGCATCTGCTCCCATATGAACCTCCTTATAATATAAAGGCTTCTGGAGAAGACCAGGTCTGTGTGCTGCCCCCTTTGGAACGATGGCAGAGGCAAGACATTTCTGTCACGGCACTGCAGCTGTTTATTTATTTCGGTATCATACCGTTTTCCATCCCAAAGGGGACCAAAGCGACTTATAGTATTTTTCTCCCTCTTCCAATTTATCTTCACTACAACCGCCCTGCAACATAGGTTAGGCTGAATGGTGACTGGTCTGAGCTTCCAGGGCAGAATTACAGAATTAAAATTTATGTGTTAATGACCAGAATAATACAAACAACAAACAATGCAACAGAACTGGACTACAAAATTAACAGAAAAATAAAATTAAAATAATAAAATGCAACTAATAAACAATTAAAAAAAACCCTATAAAGCTTTTTGCAGACATTAAAACTACAACCTCATTTCTTTTACAAAAAAGTTCTCTTGGTGTGATATATCTGTTTGGCTCAATATTTGGTTTCCTCCCCGCAAACTGTGAAGGCTTTCTTCTTTTCAAAAGCATTAGGCATGATCTGACTTTTAAATTGTGCTTTTATATGGTATTTCTGTTGCGTTTTGCCAGTATTATTTTGTTTTATTAATCTGAAGCCTGGTTTGGATCTGTATTTTAAGAGAAAGATGGGTTTAAAAGATGCATATTCCATTTTCGTCGCACACAAAGAAATTTGTACTAACAGCACAGTTCTGAATGTGCTCTTATATATTTATTAACTAAATTATTTAATCATGAGCTTCCATGAAGGAAAAAAATAACCATCCCTTTAGGCTACACAAACTTGATAAATTAGGCAAACAGAAGTCAATGTTGATTTTGAAAACACCATACTTTAACATAGTTCTACAACATCAACAGTGTTTTTTTTTGGAAAGCAATTAAAGTTAAAAAAACAAAACAGAACTCCATGGGACCCTCCATCCACCAGGCTAGGAATTTCCTAGAGCAGCAATAGCAAGCAAGCATGGTGTTTGGAAATATAATTTGCATCACTAACCAAGACCCTGGACCAGCTGGAGAGAAAAAAAGAAGAGACCCCCAAATTTAAACTAATGCATATATATATCTATATACATCTGTATATCTATATCTATATATCTATATCTATCTATATAAAACTACAGAATATATTTTAAAAGGGAACATAAAGTACACTTTCATTACAAGAAGGGAGCCTAAATTAAATTTAATATGACTGTGGAGACTCTTAAATTATTGTATTATAAAAAAAACACCCCACTTTATAGACCAAAAAAGACTCTGTAGGCGTATCGCATTACCAATTTCTAGACCATTTGGCCAACCTTCCTACTTTTTCCAATCCTAAACTCCAGTCCACTTTGTTTGAGTGTTAAATATGGTTCATTAGCTGGCGTGTACCACAGACCCTGACCGAAAAGTAAACGAATTAAGCCGTCATATGGAATAGCAAGAAAAACAGCTTCTTCTTTAACAAGCTTCAGGCAGATTTTTATCTGTACAATCAGGTCAACCAAAGAATTATTTTCAAGCATGGGGGCTACTTTTCTTCTTTAAGAGAATGTTTTTTCACCTTTGAGCACAGGAATGCTAATCTGCGTTTTTCGACTGTGCAACTGGAGAGTGAGTTGTGTTGTAAATGCTTCAGTTACAGAATATCACCTTTAAGATAAGAGGTTATGTAGAAAATGCAGTGAATTTCCTCCAGTTCCATGATTCTGTTCTTTGCTTTAATGTATTCTGTGCAATCCTATGAAGACTGATTTGCACAGATGCTACAATAACCTCAAAATACTGAAGTTAATAACTGATGCAAAGGTAGATGTGCCTTTTCTTTATCCTGCACCTTAGGACTGGTGTGGACATAAGACTCCCTAAATTAGGGTTCCCAAATCTGGGTCGGAAAATTCCTGAAGATTTTGGGAGTGGAGTCTGGGGAGCGAAGAGTTAGGGGAAGGAAGAGACCACAGTGGAATAAAATGCCACCTTCCAAAGCAGCCATTTTCTCCAGGGGAACTTATCTCTGTAGTCAGGAGATGAGTTGTAAATCTGGGAGATCTCCGGGACCCACCTGGAGAATGCTAATGATGGCTTAGAAATCAGGAGGGTGCTGGAGGCTCACGTATACCTCCCTCCACGTTTTTTGTTTTTGGAGCTAGAATTCCTTCTTTTCCCCTTAACTCACCATTATATCTGACATAACATTCCCTAAATGTTAGAGTTCAGTGGAACCTTTAAGACCAACAAAGTTTTATTTGTGTGCACGCACACTTCTTCATACATAAAAATGGAAGTTACCAGTCCATAAATATAGGAAGAGGGTATGTATGGACTGGTAACTTCCATTTCAATGTATCTGAACAAGTGTACATGTACACGAAAGCTTACACCTTAAATAAAACTATGTTGGTCTTAAAGATGTCACCGGACTCGAACTTTGTTCTGCTGCTTCAGACCAACATGGCTATCCACCTGAATCTATTCCTTAGCCACTCACCTGAATCTGTTCCTGATTCCCTTACCTATGGCTTGACAGTGACCATGCTAACTAGGGATGCCAGCCTCCAGGTAGGACCTGAGGATCCCTTGGAATTACAACTCATCTCTAGACTACAGAGATCAGTTCCCCTGGAGAAAATAGTAAGAGTCTAGTAGCACCTTAAAGACTAACAACATTTGTGGGAACGGTATGAGCTTTCGTGAATCACTGCTCACTTCTTCAGATACAGCTAGAATGTGAATCCATCTGTATCTGAAGAAGTGAGCAGTGACTCACGAAAGCTCATACCCTGCCACAAATTTTGTTAGACTTTAAGGTGCTACTGGGCTCTAACTCTTTTCTTCTGCTACAGACAGACCAACATGGCTACCCATCTTGATCAATCTCCCTGGAGAAAATGGCTGCTTTGGAGGGTGGACTCAATGGCATCGTACCCCAGTGAGGTCCCTGTGCTTCTCAGGCTCCATCCCCAAATCTCCAGGAGTTTTCCAACCTGGACCTGGCAACCCTAAAGGCAACCATGGCTAAGAGCATTCCTGAGTTCTGGTTCAGAATGCTGCTTTAAAATATTTTTCCCTAAATGGGTTTTAGGAAAGATTCTCAGACTGTTAAGGATGGCCAGATGTTATCTGTAATGCATAAGAATCCCTTCAAGAATGGAAGCTTCGCAAAAGTTGTCCCTTCGTTCTTTTATGCCACAAATACCTAACATGTAGACAGGCGGTCTAGTAAAAAAAGAGGTAAAAAAGAAAGATGGGCTAGTAACTTTTGTGACTTATTTGAATAGCTGGTTTACAAGATTAACAAGTTTGTTTAGTCAGTTCTTTGTAGCTGATGTGGCTGTCCAGATTTTTCTCTTTCAAGTCAGCTGGACAGCCGAGAATGGCAGGAACAAATCCTTATGAAATGAGATTACCCCACTAAAGGAAGCTGCTGAACTTGTAGCCAGTCAAACCATGTGGTATGTTCCTGAGCACAAGCAATGTTACGTATAAAACACAGACTTCTGCACACACCAACAAAGCGTGCAGACGGGAAGGGACTATTATAAACCAGGCTGGACAAAAAAAAATAAATTTAAAAAAAATGACCCATGGTAGATTTTTAGATTGCACAACAATTATAAAAACCTAGCAATAATAACTGGCCTAAATATCTGTTCCAAAAGACCTATTAATTATCCTTCACTTTCTGAAGTACAACCAATCTACAGATCATAAGACAGAGTACATTGCTTATTCAAATGGTGAAACTATTATTGACTTGAATTATACAGGATTGCATCCACAATTGTGTCTACTCCATCTTTAGTCTTTCGCCTGGGACGAAGAAGAAGAAGAAGAAGAAGAGATTGGATTTATACCCTGCCCTTCACTCACTTAGAGTCTCAGAGCGGCTTACAAACTCCTTTCCCTTCTCCTCCCCACAACAGACACCCTGTGAGCAATGTTCCCTCTAAGCTGTGGAGTCTTGTGAGCAAAAATTCTCCTTTGTGAGCTACTGGGCATGAGAGTTGTGAGCGAGAGATTTGGCTGCTGCAGAAATCAGTTTGCTCTGGAGCCATCCTTCCTGAGCTGAGACGAAAATGTCTGAGCCAGAGGCTAAAAAACTGTGAGCTGGCTCCCACTAACTCAGCTTAGAGGGAACACTGCCTGGGAGGTAGGTGGGGCTGAGAGAGCTCTGAGACAACTGTCCTTAAGAGAACAGCTGGTACAGAGCTATGGCTTGCCCAAGGTCATCCAGCAGGTGCAAGTGGAGGAGTGGGGAATCAAACCCGGTTCTCCCAGATTAGAGTCCGTGCACTTAACCACTACACCAAACTGGCTCTCTTTTGACTCTCAAAAGCTTATACCTCCAAATTCTTGTTGGTCTTTAAGGTGCTACTTAGTCCAGGTGCTACTGGACTCAAATCTTGCACAAATGGAACTAGGTTAAGTAAAACTTCTATCGCATCCAGCCAGATTTGATAAAAGAAAACTGAGGGAACACTCAGGGCCACCAGCTAATGCTGATGCTTCCTGACATATACTAGAGAGAAATCTCACATTACCAGGTTTTACAGGGCTAGCAAGGAGCCCCATATTTCTGTGTGGCTCTAAGTTGCTATAATCTTGCATGAATCTGGACGCCCATTTAATGCTGGAATCCTTTTTAGGAAGTGCGGAAAGCTTTCCTCCCTTTTAACACTAACTTTACAATAACACTGCAAATGAGGCAGTTGACACTTAATTCCAATGGCACCCAAGAGACAAATTAGTTGAGTCGGAGTTGTAAAGCACCATAATTAACAGCAAGTTACGAGATCTAAGGGGCACTTCTGCACTGAGATTTTATTTCTTACAGAAAAGCAACAGAAGGAGGCAATTAGACTTGCACTGTTTCACATGAACCAACACAAAACAATGGATTAACTGCGGATGCCGCCCCCTGGTCTTTGAAACATGACAGTTTCGTCAGAAAAGGATACTCTACGTCTGAAGAAATGGTGTAAAAATATACCTAAATGTATATAAGGTGTAGACTGCCATGACATAAATTACCGCCGTGTTGTTTAAATAAATAAATTATTGCTGTTGTGTACCTTTTTGCATAGTATGTAAAAGGCTACTGCTGCCTTTTGAACACATGGTACTGATTACTGCTTCCACTCCACCCCCAATGATCAAGTCATATCAAATAAATCTACAGTGAAGATTTTGTACTGTCTTTCTAGATGCTGTTTCTGGGATGGTCACACTAATATGAACCACTTTGTTCTCTCAAACAAGGTCTATGTAAACACTAGAGAGAGTGGGCAGAGAGCTCTCTTTCTCCCTCTTCCCAAATACGAGAACTTGAGGACATCCAATGAAGCTGATGGGCAGGAGATTCAGGACGAGCAAAAGGAAATCCTTCTTTACACAGCGAGCAATTCAAATGTAGAATTCGCTGCCAGAGGATGTAGTGATGGCCACAAGCATAGATGACTTTAAGAGGCGATTAGATAGATTCATGGAGGACAAGTCTATCTGTGGACAGTAGCCATGGAGGCAACATCAGGGGAAAGCCTTGGCCTCTATGCCCTGTTGCTGGCCATCCAGAGCACTGTGTGAGACAGGATGCTGGACTAGAAGGGCTACTTGTTAGCAGTCAGACCCCTCCTCTTACAGAGGGGCAGTTTATAGCTAGAATAACCATAAACCCTCTTCTTAAAATATCACCCCAAAAATTCATAAGTGCAAGACATTGCCCAGCCCAAAATGACACAAAATGGATGCTAGTCAGGCTCAAGCCTGGGCAAGTAGAGGAGGAGGAGGAGGAGGAGGAGGAAGGGGAGATTGGATTTATATCCTGCCCTTCACTTGGAGTCTCAGAGCGGCTTACAAACTCCTTTTCCTTCCCCTCCCCACAACAGACACCCTGTGAGGTAGGTGGGGCTGACAGAGCTCTTTCAAGAACTGCTTTTTCAAGAACAGCTCTGACAGAACTATGGCTTGCCAGCAGCTGCAAGTGGAGGACAGTGGAGGAGTTGGGAATCAAACCCAGTTCTCCCAGATTAGAGTCCGCGCACTTAACCACTACACCAAACTCTGTGAGTCAGAAGTGTGAGAGCAGCTGTCAACTGCCCCCTCCAAGCTGCAGAGAGATGCATAATTTTGGAACAGTGGGTCTCTCAGGATCTATTGACTCACACTTGGACTAATCCCATCAACACCCAAGCTTACACTCCCTGCACCCACTTAAATAAGTGGCAGTTAATGAACACTTAACTCTATTCACCTAACCAATTAGCCCTTCCTGTCTGGTACTTGTAGGGTCATCAAGCCTCTCCCACGTCTTTGTCCACCTCCGAAAAGCCCATCAAGCTATTGTTTCTCCAGCAAATATGTCAACCTGCCCCAGTGTATGTTTTGCCGTATATCTGGAAGAACTTGCTTCCCAGCAGTCTCTCTGTGTTGTGCAACCACATACACTCCCACTTTCTGGGTTTCTTTTTCTCTCTTGCACAGAACAAAACACTGGCTGTTTTGCTCTTCACCTTGCTGCTTCCGTGGACATCTTTAAGACTGGTAATGATTGCCCTTCCCCAAAAAAGGTTTTCCTCTTTTCTCCCTGATTTCCTCTTAGGTAGCTCTTGTATGTGTTTTGTGTGTGTGTGTGTGTGTGTGCATTTCTGTCCATTTCTATTTTCTTTTAATAAAATCTGCCTAGTTTATTTGAGAGTTCTCCTAAGGGAAAAAAATCTTGGTATACATTGGTGGAGATTCCAGTTACCCACCTCTTGCTCAGTCTCCTAAGTGGAGACTGCCTCTTTAGGTAACACACTGGTCTGATTCAGCAGGGCTCTTCTTATGTTTTAAGAAATTCTTACTGTTAAATAGTACGTTGAAAATAAAAAGAATATGACTTCACTTATCAGAGAAGTACAATTGAAACTGGAAGCCCCCTCCTCCAGCAAAAGGAGAGCATAAGCTATGAAAATGGCAATTGGATATGGCAGAGAACTGCCTTCACAAATCAAATGGCTGAAGTGACTGGAATAAAGGTATAATCAGTTTGACAACTTCAAAATAAAGTCAACAAATCTCAGCATATTTTACAGAATGCTTTGTGCATTAACGCTATCATACGAAGCTTTTTATACCTTTCATCTTTAAGCAGAAGTCAGTTCCACCCAACTAAGGGTGCCTCCTGGCAACCGGGGGGGGGGGGATGTGGGGACCTACCAGAAGTGGGAGGGAGATCCAGGCTACATTGCCAGCAACACTGTGATGTCACAACAACATTCTGGTATTTGGGCAAAAATTCTGTGGTAAAAATGGCTTCTACCATAGAGTTTTGCCCAAATATCAGAGAATTACTTTGATGCTGCAGACATGATGTCACTTCTGGTACATACTGGAAGTGATGTCGCCCTGTTGAGATGTAGCCTGGGCCTCTGTTCTGTTCCTGGTAAGTCCTCCCGCCAGACAGCTGATCAGCAGTGGGGGCGGGGCCTGGTGGCAGGGGATCCTCCACCTCCAACGAGGGGGCTGGCAACCCTAGTCCCCAAGGGGGTGAATACTCAAAAAACATTTTAAAAAACTGTAGATACTTAAGATACTATAAACAATCACAAATAACAATTAAATAAACATATAAATGGGAATGAGGGCCACCAGAAAAGTCTTCACCCACTGGGGGAAGACAATGATAGCATCAGACGCTGAATAAGATTTTGCAGCTCACCCTGAGATTTAGTGTCCCTAATAGCCCACACAAGTCCAGATGTGCCAGAGCTTGGAAGCTAAGCAGGGTAAGTACTTGGATGGATACAATCAAGGAAAACTGGGGCTGCTAGGCAGATGAAGCCAATGGCAAACCAACTCTGCTCATCCCTTGCCTTGAAAACCCCATGACATGGAACTCTATGTGGTTGCTTTGAGTTGGCTGTGACATTTTCACTGCTTAAGTTTGGTTGCAAAGAAAGGCAGGATAGACATGTTTTAAATAAATCTATGTATTAAAAAATTCATATCCCGCATGTCCTCTTGGTTCAAGGTGGCTTACAACAATAAATAAAACATTCCCAGCTAAAAACCAAAGATAAAATAGCAAGCCCCAAATCCTCCCCCAAAAGATACCTGCCATTTAAACTCCCTCAAAAGCCTTGGCAAAAAGGTAGGACTTGCAGCGCCTCCTGAGAGATTTGTGAGAGATAAAAAGAGGTTTATAGAAGAACTTTGTAGAGGTTTATAGAAGCAGACACGCAGAATTTTCAATATTCTGGCCTGAATATCTCCTGACAGGCCAAGGGGTCTGCATCTATGAACTTCGCAGATTTTTTTAAAAAAAGTATAGTTTCCTTCATGTATCTACTGGCTCTTGTGAACAACATTTCCAATATACAAAAGCGGCATGCATCATTGGGAAGAAACTGGTTGTCAACTCCAGTTTGGGGAATTCCTGGATGTTTGGGGGGTAGAGCCTGGGGAGGGACCTCAGTAGGGTATAACGCCATAGAAGCCATCCTCCAGAGCAACCATTTTCTCAAGGGCAACTGATCCCTGTTGTCTGGAGATCAGCTGTCATTCTGAGAGACTCCAATGGGAAGTTGGCAATGGGACCCAATGGGAAGTTGGCAACTCTATAAGTCACCCAGTAATGAGCAATCGCCATGCAAACCTGTTGACAACATTTTATATGACTGGCATCTCAATTCTAAGGCAGTGGCAAGGGATTTTGTTTTTTAAAACACCCTAAGGATTTCAGCCGGCATTGTGTAACATTCTTAATAGACGTGTGTGTCCCCATTTGAATGATACATCTGTAGAACAAGTAAGACAATGCCTTTTATTGGACCAAGGAGCCATTAAAATGCAAAGTTCTTTGATGCTTAGCTGTTATATCACCAAAAGGAACATATTTCTTATTTACTGCTTGGTGTCTAGAGGGAACTTTGTAATTTGAACCCAGTTGGCAAGGCAACATTTAACTTTCTGGTTCTTTCAGAGGGGTAGCCATGTTAGTCTACTGAAGCAACATAAAACAAAAGTTTAATTTAGTTTCTTAAAGAGTAACAACAGTTATTCTATCAGGCATGAGCTTTTATGAGTTAGTGTTCACTTCTTCAGATACTATGAAGAGGACATTTTCTATATTTTGATAGGGAAAATTATTGAAGGGGAGAAAAGCATGCCTCCCTCCCAACCCAAGTCTATGAAAGAGAGATATCATTATCCAGGAGAAGCTGTGGATCATTAGTGATACACAGACACTCAGATATGGAACCAAGAGTTGTCAGTGGCTTAAAGAAGTTTAGAGAGTATTATCTAGCTTTTAACTGATTAATGTTTTCAAAATGTGTGGACTTGCATTTGGATGAAGTCTGTACATAATTCAAAAAGTATAACTGGTGATGTCATGTTAACAGCCACACTGGTCACAGGAGATGAGCCAAGAAGTAAAGGCCTGAGGCCTCTCTCAGTCTCGGTAGTTGGCCTTTTGGAGAAAGCATGTTCGTTCCACTCAACTCCCTTCCGTTACAGAGGGCCTTATGAATCTTAACTTTGATGGAAATGGATTATGATATTTGCTCACTCTTCGTTCCAGCGGTGAAAGATAATCAAGCCAAAGAGAGGAAGGTGAGGAAAACTAAGAAAATTTTGACTGAAAGATGAACCTAACAGAAGGGTTTTACCCTCCTAGGGTCTTGACTTCAATGGATTAAGAAAGGCATAACTCTGTGTAAGATAAAGTTAATATAATACATTCAGGCCTCCACAAATCTGCTCGCCTGCAGCTAGGGCTCTTGACTCTCTGGATGAGGGAGTCCAGGAAGACATAGATCCCTTGCCCTGTAAATTATAGGGTCATTTATTTCGTCTCTGACATTGGGGTCCCCTACTTGGTCTTGAGACAGTCACTGTCTCTCAGCCTAACACACTTTGGAGGATTGTTGTGAGCTTAAAATGGAGGAGGAAGAGAATTTGATTTATACCCTGCCCTTCACTACTCAGAGGAGTCTTGGAGCAGATTACAATCACCTTCCCTTTGGAGCAGGGAGAGCTCTGAGAGAACTGTGACCGACCCAAGGTCACCCAGCTGGCTGCATGTGGAGGAGTGAAGAATCAAACCTGGTTCTCCAGATTAGAGTCCACAGCTCTTAACCACTGCACCAAACTAGCCCTCAGTGTCGTAAATAATGTTGTAAACCATTTTGGGCCCCTACTGGGGAGAAAACCGGGTATAAATTCCTAAATAAACATAAATTGACTTACTTCTAACAAATCCAACAACTTCATTGCGCAAATGGGGGCTCAACTTTCTGAAATATGACTTACATGAGAGCTGGGTTTGGTGAGGCCCATTAAACTGAAGCTCAGTCCTGAGGACACTGAGGTGCTATTGGTCAATTACAAAGTCACTTGAGGACTGAGGAGTCAGGTTTATAAAATGGATCCTGTCAAAAAGAATAACTGAAATACTGTCTCTTCCCTCTAGCATCCAAGGTTGCCATCCTGGATTACTATGAAGGCATACTCCTTTCTGGAAGGGGCAAATGAGAGAGGCTGTAGACCTTTGGCCTGAGAGCTGTTTGGACCCAATGTATCTCTCTTTGAAGACTATGGAGAGGGAACTTAGTGATATTAGTCTGAAATTCACAAACACTGGTCAGTCAATCACCTCTTCTCTTTGATAGGCCCTGCGCTAAAAAACCCATTAGCACCATGGCTTATCTGGCACGAGTTTGATGGCTTAAAGCATTTAGTTTAAGGCTCTGACATGGGTCACAAAGACATAAAGCTGTCAGCAGCAACTGCAGCTAAGAAAACATTTCTGGTTAGGAACCGTCATAAACGCTTGCCTCACAAGCGCCAACTTCGCTTTCTGCCTCAGCGGCAGTGAGACTGCACCACAGGGCCTGTTTGAAGAGGGCTGTTCCAATTTGCTGCGCATGGCTGCTCGTGTACTGAGATAAGAAGCCTGTCAGCCGACAAAGACTTTGAATGGGAAAGAGAAATTCTGACAGGGATGTTCAATCTCTCTCCAATTACATTCTTTTACTTCTTAAGATGTTGGATTCCTTTTGACTGACCAGAATGATTGTTAATTACTTCAGTAACTTAAGCCTCCTTTAGAGCTGAGGATCCAAAAGAGCCCTGTGTGTATGTCTGGAAATACCTTAGGCCTTCCTTCCAGAGAGGTTGCCTGTTTTCTTTTACAAAGCTTGGGAGGTTTGCTTGAGCTTTAGGATTTGTGGTGGGGTAGCTCGAGCGGCTGAAGTGGGAATGGCTAACTTGAAAAGCTGTACAGAATTCAGATACCAGTGCTGCAGTACTTCTGTATAGTCATAGATTTTAATATTGCTCAGAAATACCTCAACAACAAGACACTTGCAAGCAAATTTCCCATGGTGCTGTTTTAGTATTTAACGTATGAGGCAATTCTAAGGACACTTTCCTGGGATAGCCCCATTGAATAGATCTTGGTAAGGGTTTTTTTGCCACCGAGTCACAGCCAACTTCTGGTGAGCCCATAGAGTTTTCAAGGCAAGAGATGTTCACAAATGGTTTGCTGTTAGTCACTTTTGTGCAGCCACCCTGGTATTCCTTGGTGGTCTCTCATCCAAATACAGGGCTAACCCTGCTTAGCTTCTGAGATCTGATGATGGCCTGGGCTATTCAGGTCAGGGCATACTGGCTTAGAATTAATTAATTTCATTTACTTCATATACATCATGCCTTTCTCCCCAGTGGAGATCCAAAGCAGCTTATGTTGTTCGCCTCTCCTCTATTTCCCCTCACAATAATCCTGTGAGATAGTTTAGGCTGACAGTGTGTGACTGGCATCAAGGTCTGCCAGCGAGCTTCCATGGCAGAGTCATAATTTGAACCTGGGTCTCCCAGATCCTAGCCCAACACTTTAACCACTATTCTACACTGGCTGTTAGGATGGCATTGGCACTGTGAAGTGTGAGGTGCAGAATAATTAAGAAAAATATTTCTGAATGCCTAAAATGTCATGGTAGTTTTATCATGAAATACATCTTCGGTAGAAAGCACTGTAAAGTCACAGTTGACATATGGCGACCTCAAAGGATTATCTGGGCAAGAGACATTCAGAGTTGGTTTGCCATTGCCTGCCTCTGCACAGCCACCCTGGACTTCTTTGTTGGTCTCCCACCCAAGTACTAACCAAGGCCAATCCTGCTTAGCTTCTCAGATCAGACAAGATCGGTCTAGCCAAGACCATACAGGACAGGGTGAACCCATCTTACTCAGTATTTTTTTTTAAACCATGGAGGACATAGTATGTTTATAAAAGCTAAAGTATAAATTGCCTGATTTATCCATTTTTATTTCTTCAAATAAAAAAATTATGAAACAAAACACTGTATTTAAGAATGCAGAAATGTGGTACATTTAATTATTTTAAAATATTATTATTTAGAAGGAGAAGAGATTGGATTTATACCCCACTCTTCACTCAGAGTCTCCGAGCAGTTTACAGTCTCCTTCCCTTCCTCTCCCCACAACAAACACCCTGTGAGGTAGGTGGGGCTGAGAGAGCTCTGAGAGAACTGCAACTGACCCAAGGTCACACCAACACCATGGATCCCTATTGGTAGAGAAAAGCAGGGCATAACAATCGAAAAAATCCAAATCTATATATTGCATTTACTGTTGTTATCCATTGGGGCCTAAATACGTTGCTAGAAAAGTGGGGTACAGGGATTCGCTAAACCAATAAAGTTTGATCAGTCATGAGAAACTGGTCAGCCGCTAAAGGGCCTTCAGAAGGTCATTCTTTGTGAGATTAACCTATCCTCGCAGGACTGAAATAAAGATAATCCTATTTTCATTGTTTTGTAATCCTTGGAAGAAGTGCAGGATGCAAACGCCATAAATAACTTTCATGCAATGAAAAAAGAAAACCAGTATAGCAATTCTTCTACAGTCAGCAAGGGAAGAGCAGATGTATGAAATCCTTCAATGACTGACACAATAATGACACCAGCTGATTGAGTCTGCAGGTTTTATATGAAATCAGGAACAATAACAGAGACCTGACTATAGTATAATCCACCAGAAGAGCTCTCAGCAACACCTTCTACTTATCAAGCTAGAATAAAGGGGCATGTTTACTAATCCTTAATCTGTTAACCGCCCTGCTTTAACTATTTTAAATCTATGAACTATGTACGAACTACAAACTTTAAGAGTTCTTAAACTGGCTAGAATTTTTAAAAACATTTAAACACAATCAACTTGCTCTTTTAACTTTACATTGGCATACAAAACACCAAGTTATAAAATAACATATTTAAAATGGATTTATTTTAAAATACTTGTAAGGATTGGAAAAAATATACCATCATTCTGTTCCAAAAATGCATGCATAATTATTCCACCGAGATGAGCAGGAACATCCATTATGACCTTCAGTAATAGACAGACTGTCTGCACGTTCAAACATTATGCTAAAAGTCTGCCTAAAACAAGACAACCCAAACAAGTCAAGTGTGAAGTTCCTCAAGAGCTCGCCCTAAGAAATTCTCCATCTACAATAAATAAGGTGAATCCTGAAAAATTATCCACAATGCTGTGAACATGCTGCCGCCAGATTTAAAATGCTCGAGAGACTAGGAAACTTCTAGAATATTTGTCTTGGGAAACTGGAGTACATAAATACGTGAAGAAACAGTATCATTTGGACTGGAAACAATGGAGAGGAATTTTCTACATAGCAATGGAAGACATTTAGCTTTGTATTGAAAGGGGGGGGAGGTTTAAAGTACATGCATACATGCTCTGATGGTTACCAGGAACATTAGAGAAGGGAAGCAAGAGTACCCTTATTTGATTTAGATGGCAATACCCTTTTCTAACAGAACTTACAATGACAGCAATTGTTAGAAGAAGAACAAGAAGAAGAATTGGATTTATATCCCGCCCTTCACTCACTTGGAGTCTCAGAGCGGCTAACAAACTCCTTTCCCTTCCCCTCCCCACAACAGACACCCTGTGAGGTGGGTGGGGATGAGAGAGCTCTGGGACAACTGTCCTTGAGAGAACAGCTGTGCCAGAGCTATGGCTTGCCCAAGGTCATCCAGTAGGTGCAAGTGGAGGAGTGGGGAATCAAACCTGGTTCTCCCAGATTAGAGTCCGTGCACTTAACCACTACACCAATCTGGATGGATGGATGCCCCAATTTTACCCACACATGCTGTGGAATGGAAGAAATTTTTGCTTCACGCAAGACTGAAGATGAGTGTACTTTCACATGCAGGTTATCCATACCATTCAACATCAAATGCCAAGGTCAGAAAATTCCAAATTAAGGTGACAATTACTTCTAAGGAACACAAAGACACATGACACTTGCCACGGCAATTGGCAAAAAAGTTGACTTGACACTGTACTAGTCATGGATCTTCTGCTGGTGTTGTGGCCATCAAGTATTTATTTACTTCTTTTATACCTCACTTTTCTCCCCAAAAGGTTCAAATCCCCAATCATCAGTGAAGGTAGTGAGTCACCTTAGACCTCAGCCTAACCTATCTGTCATGGTAATAAATGAAGAAGGGAGAAATCCCTTTATGCCACCCTCAGTCCCTTAGAAGAGTGGTAGGATAAAAATGTAAGAGAGAGATAAAAAGATGCATGCAATCCCAACATTTGGGAAAGTTTTTGAGCTTATTCAAGACTGCAGTTCATTTACTTCACCACATGAAATTCACTGAAACTGAGAACCAATCCAGCTGTCTGTGAATAGTCTCGCCCAGGACTCCATTTCTTGGTCATGTTAGACTATGACACAGTCTAACACCTAAAATTTTCAACTCTAGGTTGGAAAATCCCTGGAGAATTTTGGGTGGCGCCTAGGGAGGGCAGGGTTTAGAGAGGGGAGGGATCCCAGCAGGGTGTAATACCATAATTGTCCAACCTCCAGAGTGGCTATTTTCTCCAGGGGAACTGATCTCTGTATTCTGGAGACCAGCCATAATTCTAGAAGATCTCCAGGTCCCACCTGGAAGTTGGCAACCTTACAAGCAACTAGCTTTTACCCCTTTTTTACCGATAATAACGGTGGCTGCCCACAGACACTGTTGGTTCACAAAATGTTGAGCTTCCTATCTTGACAGCTGCAAGCCAGCAGGGCCTGTTCATGCCATTTTGCTTCAGGGCGGTTTGTGTTGGGCAAAATGCCTCACAGATAAACCTGTAAATACTCACAGCAAGCCCATGTGACTAAAACAAAAGTTCTGGAATAATAATACACTCCCCCCCAAAAAAACTTAAAAGAAGGGAGGTGAACAAAAGGCTTGCTTGGTATGACAGAAAGGAATGCTAGACACTACTTTGGGCAAGCATTTAAAGTAGCCATTAAGTTTCCATTAAGGTTCACTTACGGGCCAACACACATAACTGGATATTTCCCAAGCAGTTTTAAAGATTAAAGTTTACTGCCCTTCAGAGTTTCAAACTAATCTATACTGGTTGGGCCTTCCCTGTCGTCTGATAGGGTAAAAACGAACAGCTGTAAAAACTGTATTTCCTTTATCGTTCGAATTTGACACAAGAAAATACTTCGCATCTCTTTTCATATGCTAAACCCATTAGGATTATTTTATAATTGACTTTAATGAGCCCTATTATTCTGTTCATAGCGGAAAAACATGCTCATGATAGCCCCCTTCCCTGTACTCAGGAAACGGTGCCAGATCTGAATTCCACTTAAGCCCATAAGATTAATTTATGATAGTCAGAAGAGCAATAAATGAGTTTTGGCCACTGGGAAGTGTTTCTCCTGTCATATTTCCTTCAAAATTACATGCATCATATTAAATTACAAGGTAAAAAAATAGCTACAGAATCGAAACTCAGCGCTCACGTCCTCCAAAGTACACCATCCGCAGGAAGTCTGCTATACCAATTTAGTTTTGGGAGGGTAGCCATGTTGGCTTGCAGCTGAAAAGCTAGGTTTGAGTCCAGTAGCGCCTTAGACACTGACAAGATTTTGGAGGTATATGCTTTTGCAGGGCTTTTTTTGTAGAAAAAGCCCAGCAGGAACTCATTAGCATAACAGGCCACACCCAACAGCAGAAAGTTATTAGCATATTAGGCTACACCCCTGACTACGCAGCTCCCTCCAAGGATCAGCTTCCTCAAGTGCCCCACGGCTTGCGGGGTGCCTGGGGAACCTGAGGAGGGGAGGCAGTTTAAACTGCCTTCCCTCCCTGGATTGGTTTGGCTTTCCCAGGCGCCCTGTTGCTTGCGAGGCAGCTGGGGAACCTGGTGCGGGGGAGGCTGTAGGCGTGGCCAACTCAGAGGCCCGCCAGAACTCCGTTCCTGCCCCAAAATAGCCCTGTGCTTTTGGGAGTCAAAGTTCCCTCCTTATCTGACAAAGGGAGCCATGTCTCTAGAGAGCTTGTACCCCATTTCTTTAAGTCCTCCTGGACTTGAATCGAGTTTTTTTACCAATTTGAACCACTAAAAAATTAGATCATAGTGTGCCCCAAGCAGAGAGCAAGAGAAATAAGGTGGATGGTATTAAATGACTCAAGAAAGTGAGCAGAATCATACATTGAACGGAAAGAAAACTCCTGTGACAGCCACTATGATGGATATTTATGTTGCATGCAATAAAACGGGGACGTTAAACAATGAAAAATCAAAGTAGCTAAAATTTTAGAAAACACTTTCAGGACTGCATTTACATAAATCTGCTTTTAGAAACACAACAGTAAGCATTCGTGTAAAAAATAAATAGTTTAATTCTAACATTTAATGTGGAGGAAGGATTCTGAACAGACCCACATCACTACTGGACTACTGAAAGTTATACTTGGATTCATTACTTTTGACGAGTACTCGGGTAACTTTTGTAAAATTGTCATTTTCCCCCTCACTACACCCCAATATTTACCTTTCCGTGTTTCTCAAGCTTCCCAGAATTGTAAGCTAAGGTGTATTTTTTAAATTAAGAAGTGTTAAGTTTAGGCAATTATATACCCTTAGCTGTCCTACACAAAGTCAGACCATTGGACTATCTTGCTCAGTACCATCTCCTGCAGGGGTGGCCAAACATGCTTAACGTAAGAGCCACATAGAATAAACGTCAGAGGTTTAAGAGCCACATAATGTGAACAAATATTACAAACTTTTTAACTGGAAAATATGCAAATTTGTTTTTTATTAACATTAAATGAGACTGCCAAAAATAAAAACAAAAGGGATAAAAAACAGATATTGATAATGATATTTATTTGTCCAATGATATTTGTAGGCTTGGGGTGGGGGGCTTTGAGAATGCATTTCAAGCTAAAGTTGCTTTCTTTCTCTGCTCCCCCCTGCCTCAAGCCTACCCAGGAAGAGGAACACTGGCTCAGCCGCTTCCCCAGCTGCCCTGCCGGGAGCCCCAAAATATGTGTGAAAGAGCCGCATGTGGCTCCCAGGCCACAGTTTGGCCACCCCTGGTCTATTTGGACCTGGAATAGGTTTCCAGATTCTCAGACAAAGTCTCTCCCAAAATCTGCTACCTAAGATCTCTTTTTAAATGGGGATACCAGGGATCGAACCGGGGACCATGCACACAAAAAGTGTGCACTCTGCCACTGAGCTACAGCTGCTTCCTGAACCACGGATGCACTTCCTGGACAGAGAGTCAACAATTATAGTTTCCAATTAGTACTATTATGGGAATTTAGGTTTGAAAGTTTAGGGTTTTTTGTTTTTTTTAGCAAAAGACTGTGGAATCATCATGGTTCAGCATATGCCATGATATCTTGATCTTGCAGAATTTCACCCATGCATTTAGTCAGACCCATGTCTTAAATAAAACAATTAATAGTGGTTAGATGCACAGGAGGGATAATTCTAATTTTAATGCATGAGCAAAATATCCAAGTTTGTTTATGTAATGAACTTTGTCTTACCGCATCTGTGACATCTATTTCATATACTTTCGTAAATGTCTCCCGCTCAAAGAATAGAAGTTTTCCATGGCCACCCCCTTTCTTAACGGAAGTACCAGTAACAAGTAGTTTATCATCTGGGCTGAAACAGCAGTCTGTCCTGTTGAAAAATAAAAACGAATGGGTTTTCTTGAAGTTTTGTTTATGTTCTGTGTGAAATACAGGTGGTTTGTAAAATCCACAAACTTCTAATTATGTATGACAACTAAAATCACAGCTGTGTTCCAAGTTACCAAACTTGGCAAAACCAACAAAATGAGACGTATTGTTAAGATTTCAGCACTGGAGGTAAAAAGGCTTGTTTAGAGAGAGAGAGAGAGAGAGAGAGAGAGAGAGAGAGAGAGAGAAATCAGGAACAGTTTCAAAATCTGGCTACCATCATTCATTCAGTAAGTAGGTCACAAAATCAGTTTTCACCAACAAAATATCCTCCTGTTTTAAATGGCAATGTGAAATTGTAAACAGGCAAGCAAGATGATTTTACAATATTGTTTGTTCATTTTTCCCTCAAAGCAGGGAACAACTGTTCAGCACTTATAACACAAATTCAAGATTAATAGGGTTTTTTAAATTAATCTCAGGCTTTGAGGTAAGAGCTGTTGGCAAACCTTGAGTAAAAGCAACATGATTAGGTCAACTTATATATTACATTTATATCTTGCCATTCTTTTCATCACAAAACTCAACCCAGTGGCTTGGATCCAATGATACACAAGCAGAAACATAAATGGTCTTAGCGCAGTTCTGCTCGTGCAAGATCCTGTGCAACACCTAGCGCTTTCCTCCTTATATATTATAGTGCCAAGAAATTGCACAAGATCTTGTGCAAGCAGAAATGCAAGTGAGGTTACAGGTTGACTTGGTGCAAGCGGCTATTATGGACTCGTTCTTGCATTTCTGCTTGTGTAAGAGCTCTAGTGTAAGTGGAAATTTTGTATTGGATCCAGTCCACTGCACACAGAGTTCTCAAGTGGTCTCCCATCCAGGCAGACTGAGTAGCTTGAGACTTGCTTCACTTCAGCAAGGGTGCTGTAAGATGTGTCCTCCAGTCATACCTATATATTTGGAGATGTTTCTGCAAGCCAAAGGTCCAATGTAAACATAACAACACCACCCTGTAAACTTGCATATGGGGAGGCTGAAGACCCAGAGGAGGAGAGAGCCAGGCACGTAACACCACCACAGCTGGAAAACCTTCCGAAGCCCACTTTGATGTGCAGAAGGAGCCCCAAGAGCCTAAGCCAGCCTGCTCACCATGTGAAACAGCTACAGTTGCCAGGTCTGGGTTGGGAAATTCCTGGAGATTTGGGGGCAGAGCTTGGGGATGGATGGTGGAGCTAAGAAAGGATGTGACACCACAGAGTTCATTTTCAGAAGCCGCCACTTCTTCCAGGGAATTGATCTCTGTCATCCAGAGATCAATTATAAGTCTGGAGAACTCCATGCCCCCAGCTGGAGGTTGGCAGCCATACTTGGAGGATTTCAAAGCAAGGTGACTGGAGGTGGGGAGAGATTGTGTGCTGCAAGGATTGGGGGTGGGTGGGTATCCAAGGAAATTGGAAGGGAAAGAAAACAAACCACAGAGAAATTTTTGGGGCCTATTCCGTGTTCTGAAAGTAGGGCTGGCAGTCCTACTCTGACTTGTGGCTCTTTCCTCCCTATGGCACTTCTCTGGGTGCTTGGCCTGTGCTGCCCATGTCCTGGTCTTGACCCTGGGGAAGTCATGTCACTGGCTCCCTCTTTGCCTGTCATGTGACTGTGATGTCACATGCTTACAACTCAGTGGGTTCTATGTTGGTAGGGTTGCCAGCTCTGGTTGGGAAATTGTTGCGGGCAGTGGCTAGAAAAGCTCTCTTATGGATGCCACCACTCTGGTATGGGTCTCCTCAGGAGGGCCCCAGAGCATCCACCCTACCCCTTTATATACTCCTTTTCCAGTGGGTTCCCCCTTATACATGACCAATGAGGTGTGAGGACCCAAGCAGAGTAAGAAACTGTTTTTATTAAAGAGATTTAACAGCAACTATAATTCAATAACGTGTAGGAAAAATGAGCACAGTAAAGGTAGGTAAAACAGCAAAATAAGAAACCCTAACGCATTTGACTATACTGTACCTAGCCTTATCTACGTTTTTGGCCTCAGGCTGACTCACCCCTTTTGGATGAGGGATCTCTCCATTTGCAGCTCTGCTTCCTAGGAGTGAACCCTCTTCCACTTTGGGCAAGGCCTTTTATCACTTCTACCCAGGGGTCATTTGGGGCCAGAGTGCGGCAGAGCAGCGCTCCGCCAGCCCAGGAGTGGGCACTAGGGCAGCCACGGGCCAAATCAGATTCTCTGATCTGATTTGGCCCGCTGCCGAATTGCCGCCAAAATTCGGCGGCGGTTTTAAAAGTGGCTGGAGGAGAGGGGGTTTGAGGGCGAGGCTCCAAACTTGCAGTAGCTTTTTTCCCACCACAGAGAACAATGGAGGGGATGGGGCAACCTGTTTGGGGCCCCGTAGAATTGGACCCCGTGGTCCAACCTTCTTGAAACTTGGTGGGTATTTCGGGGAGAGGCCCCAGCAGCTACCCTGTAAGTTTGGAGCCTCTCCCTCAAACCCCCTCTTCTCCAGCCCCTCATATACCCTATGAGTTTTTGCCATTGACTTCAATGGCCCACAGGGTATAAAGGGGCTGAAACTGACATTTAGCTGGTGATGTCAGGGGGTGTGGCATATGCTAATAAGTTATGCTAATATGTATGCTAATGAGCTCCTGCACCTCTTTTTCTACAAAATGACCCCTGCTTCTACCCAGGCAACCCCCTCTACTATTCTACTAGTGTAAATTTTCCCTCCAAATCCCGTTAGCTGATCTCAGGGTCCAAAGGAGACCTGGGAAATGTAGGCCCTGATAGCTACTCTAGTACAGGTTTCCCTGGAGCCACTAGGCCTCTCTAAAGCCTGTAGACCACACTAGTATAGGCTTGGAATCATGATAGAAATACTGGGAAATTTGGGGCATGGAGCCTCGGGAGGGGAGGTTTTCGGGAGGGACGTCAGCAGGGTATAATACCATAGAGTCCACCCTCCAAAGCAGCCATTTTCTCAAAGGGAACTGCCTTGCCTCTCAGACTTTGGCCTTCCGCAGGACAAAACTGATTTGCAACTCAGTACATCCACAGAAGTACCACAGTTAAGAGAATTCCTACCAGTCTGAACCCAAATCTGACATTAACTATAGAAGGCCATCAGAGAAAGGGAAGTCCACTTTTAGGGATGGACACAAGCTGCATTTTTGCAGTTCAGTTTGTGGTTCATGGCTGAACTACATATCGAACCACAAACTAATAGGCCAGTTCATGAACACATAGGGTTGCCAAGTGACTTACCTTCCTGGTAAGGAAGGTTGCCACGGCTTTTTGCAGCGAGCAGAAGGCTCGAGGTAAAATGGCTCCCAGACATTTAAACCAAACAGCTGAGAGGGCAATGCTGTTTTTTGTGAAGCTCAGCTGTTTGAAGACCAGAAAGCAGGGGTTTAAATGGCTCAGAAACCCGTTTTTTGCTCTTAACGAACTGCCACAAACAGCATCAAAATTTGTGGAAGTTCATGGCAGCTCTTCAGTTCATGGACATAGCTTCACAAACCACAAACTGAACAAAATTTCTGACAAACTTTAGTTTGTGATCCGGTTCGTGCCCATCCTATCCATGTTCCAGAGGCTGCCCTCCATTGTGAAAACCAACTTTTCAGGGAGCCAGCATTCAGACCATGGCATCTTGACTCTGTGGCGGACTATCCAGTTTGCATGCAGAAGGTCCCAGGTTCAATCCCTGGCCTCTCCAGTTGAAAGGGCCCAGGAAGTAGGTGATGTGAAAGACCTTTTTACCTAGGACCCTGAACAGCCACTGCCAACTAGCGTAGACAACAGTGACCAGACCAATGGTATGACCCAGTATAAAATGTCCCAATGTCACTATAAAGTGCTGCTGTATCAGATGATTTATACAACTAAGCTGAGTAACCCAGGCGGGTTGGCTGTAGTCTCACACCAGTCTGCAGGGTTCAGGCTGCCTCTTCTCATGACCTTACCCCACTGCCTGGCCATTGGTCTTTATCTACCCTTTCCAGCTGCTCAAATACATCTGTGTGCCACACAGCCACTCATGCAGGGTGCCAGGCACAGAAACAAGCAAGAGAATCAAACAGCGTGTATTATTATTAGCTACATATCTAGACAAAATGTCTGACATTCTGTCCCCCCACCCCCGAAATAAAAATATGAGCTGCCCTTTTCTGTAAACCCACCAAACTGGTCTTGTGGAGGTTCAAAACATGATCATATTGCCGTAAGATCTCAACACACAATAATTCAGCCTCTTTTTGGCTAGGCACAATACGGCACAGCCTCTTTTTGGCTAGGCACAATACGGACTGGACAATGAAGACTGGAATTCATTCGACACAAATTGGTTCAACAGAAGCAGACTTCTGGGATCAATATTCATCACTGTCAACACTGAAAAAGCATTCAGTAACATCCCTCCCCCCCCAATAAGCTACTTACATGGGGAAGAAGCTAGGCAGACCAGTGACTGAGTTAAGAGGTGTTTTAAACTGTCTGATATCCCATATTTTTAAAGTATCATCTCCTAGGAAATACAAAAAAATAAGATTTAACAGAGGACAGCATAGGGGAAAAAGCTTATTTCTTTACAATGCAGAGAATTTATTTTCTAATGGCTGTCTTCCAAAGCTTGAAGGGAGAAGCATTATCAAATAAACGTATGACTATAATTCTCTTTACCCTAAAAAAAGCATAAATCGCTATAATGCCAGGCCGTGCCATTACAGCAGAGCACAATTTGCCTTCAGAATTCTGCCACTGATCTAGCAGTGCAGAGGCCTTATAGTGCTTCTTAGACCATGGAGTTTGGAGAAAAGACGACAGGATGATAAGAATGAAACAATCCACATGTCACCCAAAAGCCAAATCAAATCCCTTTTCTGACAAAGCTCATTTGTCTGGTTTATTCACCGTCTGAGCATGTGAGAATGCAACTTGTGAGCCAGGCCTTTGATACAACTCTGTCAGCAATTCAGATAACAACTAACAAGCTATACCATAAAAGCTAATTGAATGAAACGTTTTTTTAAAATGTTCAGCGATGTGTCTGGCACCTCTTCAATTCTTCTTCACTGTATCAAACTGCAACCAAGGCTTCTTTGGCCTTGACGGACTAGGCCTTGACATGATCTTTGCTATGAAGAATTCATGGGATGCACGAGGGAGAAGTTGTCAGATGAGTTGTTAACTTTTTTTTTTTTTAAATATATGATTTTGAAAACTTTGTTCTGCATCATCTCAAACTTCAGGGACAATCTCTCACTGGGAAGGACAGAGAGATGCTACGAACATATCTAAGTGCAGAAAAATGTTAGCAGAAATACTTGCTTCCGAGCGTATCAATTCTGTTATCACACGGATTCAGCAAGAAAAGCTCCCTGAATTAAACAGTAAACTAAAATGGTTCTTTCTTTCTCCCTTAAGGCAAGCTGTTTATGATGTTATTTGGTAAACTACTTGATGGCTAAAGAAATGATGCATGTTAATGAATGAACTGGAGCACAAACTGAAATTCTGCATGCAAAGTACTACATATCTATTCTGCACAATAAGAGGGAAAAAATGAAGCGTGTCAAGTGGTGAATAAGGAAAAACAACAGAAAAAAGTTCTGGAAAGTCTCAGTCGGAATACATGGAGATGTAACATACTGGACACTAGCTGGAAGCTTCAACTACGATAAAGTGCATCAGCAAGACTGCTGACTGGGTATGGGATACACAGAAGATATTCTCAGTTTTATAAGAACTCCACTGGTTGCCCATGGAGAGATGCTACTTGGCATCCATATATAATTCTAGCTAATGGAGATTTTCAGGTAAATACCACATGTCTGTCTGTGTGGAATGCTGGTCTTTCCTTTTAATATTTATGAGCAATTCTGAAAGCTTAGCCACCTCTGGTTTGACGCTGTTAGGCAATAACGAAGTTCTTTGCATCTCTGGCACTAAGTACCCTCCAATCAAGTGTTGCACTTGGGTCAGGGTCTTTTGAGTTGCGGCTCTATGAAATCAGCTACTCCCTGAGGCCAAAGGTCAGGTATAAGACAATATTTTGCCACCTCCTTCCATGTTATTGCTAGGAATGTATTTAAACTTCTTGATTGGACTTGATTGCATGTTGACGTGACGTATAGGCGACAGACACCCCAAGGTGGTGTGGGTGTTGCAAAAAACCCCAGCCACATAAGGAGTCATAGTTGTATTTTACTGGGAACAAATTCCATCACAATGCAAGTGCATCAGGGTGCATAGCTAGAAGATAAGTTTCATCGAGAACTGTGTTATTGAAACCTGCTTATAGGTAAGCAGAAGAAGCTGATTTACACTGGGAAGAGTCTGGACAAGATTAGGCATGTGGATTTTGGCAATCCGAAGCAGATGATTGGAACTGGCTGCATCCATGGCTTGTTAGACTGCAGACCAAGGGCGCACTAAAACCATCATTACCCCAGCTTTTTTATGTAAAGCAACAAGAGAGGTTAACTGCACAAAAATCACATAACGTCAGCAGAAAGACCAGACACCTCCCATAATTAATTCAATCCCATTTTTATGATCAACCTAGTGACTTATTAGAGCATCGTGTTTCGTTACAGCATTACCAAAAAAAAAAAACCCCTCCGCCAAAGATACTTTTTAAGACCAATCTTTGAGGTCACAAGTGGATCTTTAAATATAGCTTCCTTGCACTGCTGTCCGATTCAAACTTGGTTTTGACAGGAGTGAAACTGGGAATCCTCACAAGCAGCTCTTCAGCTGTTCCCCTTCTCCCCATGTCTGCAGCTGAGCTCTATCTCTGCACTCTCCTATCCGACAGACAAAGTGCATCACGCAGCAAAGAGATGCAATCATGGGGTTCTCTGGAAGTCCCAGTTCCCCCAAACACGATCCCCTCTTTGATCCCCGTGTTTGGCAGGTGTGCTAATCTAAGACTGCTGGTGGTTACACATCTGCTTTTGTTGGTAAGAGTCCAGGGAAATACTAACATTAGCTAAAGCACAAATGTGCAATTCTTCAGCGTGCATAAAAATGGCTAAAATTAGGCTAACCCCACCTGAGACTGAGCTAGCCTTTTCAATACGCAGTGCTTCTAAAAAGTGGCACTGGAAGTTGCATGTTAAAACTCAAGAGTTTCAAAACGATTTTGTATCAAAGTATGACATGTGGGTTGCATACTGATTTATTTATGATCAGCCACCTGGCTGGCTACCTGTGACATTCTGGGGAAAGCTAATGGCTGGAGCAGCAGGAAAAAGATGATCAATGGAGGAAAAAAGAACCCTGAAAATTACAAAATGCAAATCTATGAAAAGATGCCTGCAAAACCTAATGAATTACACGTATCTTGCCTTTAGGATCATTGGCAGGCAGAGATTTAAATGAAATGGAGAATTGTTTAGTCCCACGGAGGCCAGAATGTGGTACACCACTGCAGAGAAGAAATAATACGGGATCAAAAACACAAGGCTGTCCCCCCCTACAAGTAGGAGCTCCCTTGGTGACCCCCACAAAAGCATACACATTGCGATGAGCAGTTCAATGTCTTTCGTGCTTGGTGTCATTATGATAAGCACTTTCTTGCCCTCATCAGTGTTGTTCAGCGCACTTGGGCAAATTTATCATATGAGGACAGGATGCTGGTAAACTGAACTGCAAGTTATGTGGGGGAGGAGGGCAGGACAGGAAATCTGTTACAGGGTTGGCCAATACAGGAGGTCGCCACGTGTTTCAGCAGCTCTGCTCTAGCTAAGTTCTGCTCTAGCTAAGTTGCTGGGAGTTCCAGAATCAGATCTTTCAAAAAAAAATTTAAAAAATCAAATAGCAACTGCACCAGGTTCTAATTCAGATCAATTTCCCCTTCTACGGGGTGAGGGGATGATGCCTCTAGAGGTGTTTAGGAGGCACTACACGCTTTATTAGCTACAGCTCTTGATGGGGTATAGGCTGAGGACATTTTTAGGGGTATGTGAGGTTCTATTGGATACTGTTTTAAGTTTGAATTTGTAAACTGCCTTGAGCTACAGGAAAGGTGAGGTATACATATTTAAAAACATACATGGTTCTGCCAGTTATCATCCCTCCCCCCCTTCTTGTTATCCCTAATAAAGAAAAGGCAAACAGAGAGAGGATTTTTCCTTCCTTCCCATACCCCCACCTCTCTCCCCAATGGGAACCCAAAACAGCTTACGTAGTTCTCCACTCCTCCTTTTTATCCTCGCAACAACAACCCTGTGAGGTAGGTTAGGCTTAGAGTACATAACTGGCCCAAGATCATCCAGCAATCTTCCATGGCAGAGTGGGGATTCAAACCTGGTTCTCCCAGACATTCTTAACTACGGTCCCATGCTAATCCTTTGCAGGATTAATACAAGCTGGCTGGCAAAGGGTCAGTTTTGAAACCATGTGGGAACTTCAGGCTTCACACAAACAGACACAGACACAGACACACACACACACTCTTCCATCGATTTATTATTTTATTAATCCTGCTCTAGGTGGCTTACGATTAAGGCAACAAAGCAAAACAATTAAAAACAAAGCCCATTGCATTGAAACGGCCAGCATCAAAGACAGCATAAAATACACATTGGGCAGATAAAACAATCCTCAGGCAAGAAGCAGACCGTAAAATGTTTAAGAGATAAAGTCCTAACTTAAAAGCCTGAGCAAAAAGGGATTTTCAGCCTGGCACTTGGGACAAAACAAAGCAGGCTCCAGGCAAGTCACATGGGGGAGGGCATTCGGAAGGTGAGGGGCCACCACTGAAAAAGCTTTCTTTCTAGTTGCCACCCACCTCACCTCTGAAGGTAGAGGCACAGAGTGCAGCGCTTCAGAAGAAGATCTTAACCGGCGAGCTTGACAAAATGGGAGGAGGTGGTCCTTCGGGTACCCCTGCCCCAAGTCATTTGTTAAACGTAAGAACCAGCACTTGGAAGTATGCCCAGAAACACTGCAATTCTCTCAGCACAGAGGTGATATGATCCCTCTATCCAGTTGGCTCTCATGCTTTGGAACAACTAAAGTTTCGAAACACTTTTCAGAGGCAGCCCCATGTAAAGTGCATTACAGTAATCTAGCCTGGATGTGATAAGAACATGGATCACTGTGACCAAATCACAGCTTTAGCTGTTCTTAATGGAATGTTTTATGGATACCATTCTAAGCTGCTCAGTGTTACTTTATGTAGGTATTAACTATGGCTTCTTTTTATACTAATATTTTTTTGTTATTTTACCTTTTTTAAAAAGCTTTGTGAGTTACCTCGAACAGGTCTCTGGAAGAGGTGGCAAATGTATCTCCCCAAATTAATAATAAAATAAACAAACCTAATTAGTCCCTAAGAAGGCAGTGCAAAACTTCAGCCAAACTTGCATGCTGCAACATACGCAGGCAGGGCCGGTGCTACCATTAGGCCAACCTAGGTGGCTGCCTGGGGCAGAGACCTCAGAGGGGCGCAGAACTGACAATCTGCATTACTGTGTAGGAGACCCACCCCCAGGCCCAGTCTTTCTAAAATGCATTTATGTTTGAAAATTGGTGGGTGCATGGGGGGGGGGGAAGGGGCGCCAGAAGGTAGTCTTGCCTAGTGTGCAAAAAAAAACTGGGACTGGCCCTGTATGCAGGAGACAAGTTGGTCACTTACCTCCTCGGCTGGCGAGAGCGGTGCCATCATAGGAAAATGTCAAGCATGACGTGTCGGTGCCTGGAGCATGTGCCTGCCTGCAGTGGAACTTGGTGTGAACCTGTTTGCAAAGGAAATAAAATATTAACCAGCTGTGCTGCTTTGAGACCATATGCACCTGGTTCTCTTAGAACATCAAATGCCCCCTTACTGTATTTCTGGATGAGGGAAAAAAAAAATCCAAAGCAAGCAATTTTAAAACCAGAGGTGACGGAGACAGCAAATACACAGGCGATGTCCATCAAATCTTGTACACCACCTTTTATGTGATGTAAGATCTTAAAAGAAATTGGGGAGGAAAGAAGTTGTACTACTTCCAAAGATTTTGTTTCACAGTCCAGAAAAATAATAATATGTCTATGCAATATTAATACCCGAGCACAACTCCCTTTTAGTCCAGTTAAAAGGCAGATAATGGATGACTAAGAAACCAAAACACTTTTTATCAGGATACGGCATTCCCTTTCTACATTTATAAGGTTTAAGATGAGGAAAATACATCATTTGTCTTTTAGATGCATCTCAAAAGCCACTGACACTTGGGGAACTGCACTGCACATGCCAAAAAGAAGAAGGGTAAAAATGTCTGGGTCCAAGATGTAGAACATGTTTTTTGAGTCTGAATGCTATTTGGCGGCAGCAAAGTAAGAGTTTTCAAGGACCACCTCTAATTGTATGTGCCTGCCTGGGACTTAAAATACAGTTTACACCATTTTACTCTACCTGCCCAAACTAAAGTGAATTGACACTAGACACATGTGACAGGGCTTTTTCAGCTGTGGCACCTAGACTTTGGAACTCTTTGTTCAAGGAAACTCATCTACTCACTTAAGGCCTTCTTGAGATTTCTAAATTATTTTATTCCAGAAAGGTTCATGGGAACAAGGAACCATTCCTGGAACAGGCTTATCCAAAGGCCATTTTAGATGTGGATATGTTGTAACCTAACTCAGAATATGAAAAGTTTTATCAGCCCCTTTGACGAAAAAGAATATGTTCTAAATAACTTCACAACACGCAATTCAGATATGGTTATATATGCCATCAGATGTTGTTGTTGTTCAGTCGCACAGTTGAGTCCAACTCTTCGTGACCCTATGGACCATATCAGATGTCCTTGCAATAAGATATATGTAGGGAAGACCTCTAGAAAATTAAATACTCATGTAACAGAATATAGGAGCCGCATACTTTGCAAAATAGTTGGTGCATCTTTGGTACAACATTTTATGGAAAACGAACATGGACCTACTGATTTCATTTTGGGGGGTTTATATAAAATCTTCCCATCATAATGTCCTGTTAAAAAAGGAAATGGAGTGGATTTTAAGGCTGCAGACTTTGGCCCCTCATGGATTAAGCTCTGATCCAGGACTTCTGATCTTGCTCAGGTAGTCGCTGTATATATAAAAAACGACACATAACTCTCCACTGTAAAAGAATTTAATTTCTGTGGACACTTCCTGTACTTGGTGAATGTTCTGGTCAGCATTCACTTCAAATATTATATATTTACATTGTCTTGCTTCATGTCCACTGTATAGCTTATTTATCTTCTATTGTATATTGACCAATATGCATCTATTTCTGAAATTAATTTTGATCCTTCTTTCTAATTCTATTTTTTATAATTTTAGAATAAACTTTCATTAAGGGATCTTTCCATTATCTGTATTAAATATAAAGTTATGCTTTTATAGATCCCCTGTGATGAAGTCTGCATGGTGAAACACGTAGAGGCTTGGTATAATAAATCCATTGGCTACAAGTTATAGACAGCTTCAAGATGGGAATGGGTAAACATATGGAGCAGAGGTCCATCAATGGCTGTTAGCCAAAAGGTGTAGATGGGACATTATGTCTGGGGCAGTGATGCTCTGTATTCTTGGTGCTTGGGGGGGGGCAACAGTGGGAGGGCTTCTGGAATTCTGAACCTCCTAGTGGAACCTCCTATCCTGATGGCACCTGGATATTGGCCACTGTGTGACACCGAGTGTTGGACTGGATAGGCCACTGGCTTGATCCAACATGGCTTCTCTTATGTTCTTAAGGTATCTGAAGAAGTGTGTGTGCACACGAATGCTTACACCTTGTATAAAACTTTGTTGGTCTTAAAGGTGCCACTGGACTTGAACTTTGTTCTACTTTTTTCTCAATTACTTCATGTGTTCCACTATTGCTGCAAATATGTTAATAGGCAAAAAAATCAAAGCAAGATGTACCAACTGACTATCCATAAGCAACACAATTTAAAAACTTCAGTAATATTAACTGTTTTCTCTTTTTCTCCCAAGGTGGCTTCCAGTAAAAGTTGCACTGAAAGTCAAACAGCCAAAAATACTTTCTGGGAAAATTATGTTTCAACAACTATGAGAAATCTCAGCCTAATAGTTTTTAAAAAAAATTAAATCCCATCTAGAACATTTGGATGTCTTAAGTTTTTGTATCTGAGAACAATAATGCAAATTGGCCAACTTAAGACAATAAATATCACTAATAAAGACAAAAGTACCTGGAAAGCATTCAGCTGGCCTTTCATTATGTTTATGTAAAAATGCTAAAACACATTAAAGTAGTAAATCCTCACCATTCTTTCTACATTATGCTTTCAATCGTGAACAAAAAATTAACCTTTCACTTTGCTAATATTTTAGAAATCCAATCCCATGATGCACCCTAGAAACATGACTGCTTCTTGTATTTTTAATAACTGAAGTATTTATACTCCATTTTTTAGTGGGAACAGTCTAGAAAATGTCCAAAAACGAATAAAACTATTAAAATCTATTATAAATATACAAAAATAAAAACATCAGCAGAGATCCCATATAAATAATCAACAGCAACTGAACAAAACAGCAAAAGGACAATCAGAAATATAAATAACCATTAAAACTTCGTTTACAACTAATTGCCATTTAGCAAATAGAGCCAAAGTGCTTAAACTCCATGCGAACCCAATATATAATTAAAGTTACTTTTAATACTATTTAATGAAAAGAAGAATGTAATCTAACTGGATCTTTAACCATCTTCCTGCACTATTACGACCTGTAACATGAGGAAGAAATGCATGCAGGGTGCAGATGTCTATGATCATGACACAGTCATGTTTCCAGTTCCAAACTTGGCTTAGGGTGGACCAAAGGGGGCAGGTACAGAGAAAGAGATATTTCTTTTTTTTTTTAAATAAGTTTATTTATAATTTTACAAAAAAAACCTTTCAACATGTTACAACACTCACATGTAAAACAGTATATTAGAAACCCATACGTTGACATTATTTCTTAATTGGTTTACATGTTCGACCTATTACGAGTCTACAATTTAGTCATTGTATCCATTCATATACATTTGTCCATCTATTCCAAAACAACATTTCACCTTTTTTTACCCAGACTAGAAAGAAATATTTCTTCACATCCCAGATTTTTTCAAAAAAATTAAGGTGTTTTAAAAAAGCCAAACGGAGACATAAGAGCATAAGAGAAGCCATTGTTGGATCAGGCCAATGGCCCATGCAGTCCAACACTTGGGTCTTGAACTGCCCAGCTACCAACCTTCCGGTCTACAGTTCAGCATCTTAACCTCTGAGCCGCCATGGCTCCCAAATTCGTTGGGAGACCCTTATTTTCTGTTATTGTGCTGAGGGGAAAAGTTAGCTGATGCCTTATTCATAACATGGCTTGATCCAATCTCCCTAGTTTTAACTCAGTTGCCTCTCTATGGCAAAGCATGCAGAATTAAAGCAGGTAGTTAGAACAGTGATATATTGTTGTGTTGCCGGCACAGAGTGCCTTCAGAAATAATTGCTTGTGGTACAAAACGAATTATTGCCGAGTGTTCACATTCTAGTTCTATCTCTCACCCAAACTGCAGTCGCAATTGTTACCTTTGCTATAACTATAATGGATCCTCTTGCAAACGATAAATGGGAAACATGATGTTGCTACTATATGAGGTTTGTTTTCAGCAAATATTGAAACTAGGCAGAGAGGCTGGTGAAAGCACAGAGCATTTTCCAGCTGTGTTTTATTTAACGTATGAGTTGTCGTGATGTTTCTCAGACTGAAACCAGAGATGTCCGTGGAATAACTGTCTTCCTAAAACCAACTATATTTGTCTTCCCAGGATACAGAGTGAGATGTAGTTTTGTGTGCCTGCTTATGTGTAATGTACAAGCCACTCTTAATTTTGCTAGGAAGCCAGAGAAGCTTTTATCTTTCTGTAGGATGCCTTTCAGTGCCATACAAACTGACTGGGTTAATGTTACTATATTGTCCCCCATTTCCCTTCAAGATGGAAACAGCAGGAAAACTGATATTCTAAAGCAAATTTTGGAACAGAAATGATATTACTATGGTTAATGTAGGATTTGCAAAATAAATACATGGTGGGTTTTTTTAAAAAAAGAAATGTTTCATATCATTTTAGCTCCTGCCTAACACCTTGTTGCTCAGAAATGGCTTCTTCAGTAATGTGCTTTTGAGGTGTAATCCTATCAAGCATTTCTAACATGCTGAGTCCCACAAATTAAAGCCATTTAACAGACTCATGAAAAAGAATCCCCCCAGAACTTAATTGAAAGATGTTAAGAGTTATTATTTTGAAATGCCAGCCTTTAAGGCCAAAATCTGGAATATATACAGCACATTTGGTCTCTGCTCCTAGGGTATGTTTCTCGTTATTCTGTGAAACACCCAAGACTTAATAGTGATACCAACAGTCCAAACATGAAAGTCATTACTCCAGTAATTCTACAATCCCATATTTTGATGTGGGTCATGTGTAAAGTAGGACTGGCCCAACATTTTTGGCTTTTGATACCCACCTCTAATAGCCCAGACTAGCCTTATCTCATCAGAGCTTGGAAGCTAAGCAGGGTCAGTATGGGTCTAATACTTGGATGGGAGACCACCAAGGAAGGCAGGAGCTGACTTGCAGAGGAACAGAAGATTCCTCTTGTGAAGCTTCCTTCTCGGTGGTCCAGGAGTGGGGCAGTCCTCACTTCCAAGTTAGGCTCCTCCTCTCTGAAAGCAGGGTCAAGCAGCTGAATTCAATCCCAGAGGGGAGGGACTTGCCCAGGGGTCTCCAGTCCATCTCCAAGCCTTGACTCCCACAACAATAACTAGAGAGAGAAGACTCCCTCTCCAAACTGTCTTAATGCACGAGGAACCGTTACAGGTTAGAAAAGTCATATTAACTCTAGAGAAAAATCGCTTAGTACTGACTAGACTATAATCAGATGGAGGTTTTACCCTAAAGGTCCCCCACTTCTTATCTACTGGAAGGAACTGACACTCAGACTCTCTAGCAGACCCCCAATGCTCCAGAAGCCATCCCATGAAAAAAACTCGGGTGGTTCGGACTGCTCCACTCCTGGACCACCAAGAAGGAAGCTTCATGGTAAGTGAAGACAAATCTTCCATTCTCCGGTGGCCCTCAGAGTGGGGTAGTCCTTTCTTCTGGGACATAACAAAGCAGTGTGCCCCAGGGTGGGTTGACCGGCTTCAAGATCTAGAGAGTGTGCTGCAGAACCTGCTTGCCAAAGGCTGCCTTGGCAGATGCCATCTTGTCTATTCTGTAGTGCCTGGCAAAGGAATGCACCAATTGCCTTACAAATAGTCTCTAATTACGGGAAGGACCTGTAGGTTACAGATGTTGCCGCCAGGCTGACCTTACCGCGGTTCAGATGGGGTAAATGGGCTGGAGCTGCTCCTCAAACAACCCAGACAGAGCTGGCTCCCTCCAAGTCTGTGGGTGTGTAGCTGTGAGAATCAGTGCTCCCGAACAGGCTGCTGCTGACTCTACTGCGCCCTTGGTCCACTAGAGGAGGGTGCTCCCAGCCTGAAGGCTTGAGACCTCAGCGAGAGTCCACGGCTGAGACCTTGGCACTTGGGAGCTTTGAGTGCTGTTGGTCTTCCAAGACGCTCACCACTGTTCCAATGTGGAGAAAGGGGGATCTTCCCTTGTGAGCCTTCTTCCTGCTTTCTGACTGAAGACACACTACTAGGATCTCTGAGCTCAAAAGAAGCACTGCCACCATCCTGCTCCAAAAGCAGGGCCGAGAAGACTGGGGATCCCTGGGAAAGCCCCTCCCCTTTGGCGGGGGATGAGATGAAATATGATAGCATTGGAAAAGGGCAACTAGAAGGGCAACTAAAAGGGCAACTAGAAGGGCAACTAAAAGTGCAGAAAAGGGCAACTAGAAGGATAAAAGGGTTGGAACACTTTCCCTATGAAGAAAGGTTGAAGTGCTTGGGGCTCTTTAGCTTGGAGAAACGACAGCTGAGGGGTGACATGATCGAGGTTTATAAGATTATGCATGGGATACAGCAGGTAGAGAAAGAAGTACTTTTCTCCCTTTCCCACAATACAAGAACTCGTGGGCACTCCATGAAATTGCTGAGCAGCCGGGTTAGAACAGATAAAAGGAAGTACTTCTTCACCCAAAGAGTGATTAACACGTGGAATTCACTGCCACAGGAGGTGGTGGTGGCTACTAGCATGGAGGGCTTCAAGAGGGAACTAGATAAGCATATGGAGCAGAGGTCCACCAGTGGCTATTAGCCACAAAGTACAGATAGGAACTCTCAGTCTGGGGCAAGTGATGCTCTGTATTCTTGGTGCTTGAGGGGGGAGGCAACAGTGGGAGGGCTTCTAGTGTCCTGGCCCCACTGCTGGACCTCCTGAGGGCACCTGATGTTTTTGGCCACTGTGTGACAGAGTGTTGGACTGGATGGGCCACTGGTCTGATCCAACATTGGCTTCTCTTCTGTTCTTACGTCACGAGTCACCGTTCAAACTGAAGATGTCATCAGTGACTCACGAAAGCTCATAACCTGCCACATACCCTGCCTCTGTTAGTCTTAAAGATGCTATGGGACTCCAGCTCTTTTATCCCGGGCAGGTTACCCATAGCACAACTTCAAGAAGAGCAAGAAGAGTGGAATATCAGCTTCCCCCCATCCAACCTACACCAAGGACTGTTTGAATTATTTGCATTATGACTGACAGGCCTTGAACTTTAGAACTGCCTCCCATCACTGTATTAGCTAACACAAACAGTTGGATAGCACTTTACTATAAACTGTTTATCATATAAGAGAGAATGCATTTAGGACAGAACAGGACACTTCCCGCTCCAGCTCTGAGATGAAGGGAGGAGAATCTGACGATCATATGGAGCTATTTTCAGGCTACAGTTTAGGAAGTACTGGATGGACCAGATGTATACAGAAAAAAATGTTAATATTTGCCTCTGGCATACTAAATGCAATTTTTCAGGTTCTGTAGCAGAGATCTGGCAGACATACCTTGGGAACAAGAAGTGTGGGATCCTTATGGATATGGAAACTTCACCTTGAGCTCACAAGGAAAATATAGTGTCTATTTGGATGCCTTTCATCTTATATTTACTTAAGAAATTTCCAGATGTAGCTAGGTATTCTTCAAAGGTCCCGTGGAGCCATTAGTTTGTCATTTGAACAAAGGGCCCCCCAAAGGATGATCTTCCTTACTGTTAAGCAATTTTGATTTTAGTAAATGTGAGTCCCATTCCAACAGACTCTTCCTTTTTTCTGGATTATCTGCTTTATAAGCAATATATGGATGACACAATGCTAATATCTACCAAAGGCAAAACTGCATTCACACATCATCAAGATATAAGAATGTTGTTTCTGACATGAAAGAATCTCAAGTCCTCAGGCCAGGACTGGTCCCAGGGTTTAGAGGGCCCTGGGTAGAGCGCGCCCAGGGGTCCCGTCCCCTTCTCTGTCCACCACCAGACTTCCACTGGCATCTCTTTTCCTGCCCAACTGTCCTTCCTCTGCATGGTAACCCTCCCATGTGGCCTTTCTCCAATGGCACTGGGCAGGATATGGCTGAGGAGTGCCACTGCTGTTGCTGCCAAAAATGCCATGGCTCTATGCCACCTGTATGAGCTTCCCCAATGATGCTGGGTGGTACATGTGACAGCAGTTGGCCCCGCCAGGAGCCCTGGCAGCTGCCACACCTCAGGGTACGCTGACATCGGTCCTGCCTCAGGCCCATGTGCTCCTTCATCCCTTCCCTGTTGCATGGAACTGAGCTCATTCAGGAAGTCTTCAGTCTAGCCACAGTCTTCTATGACTCTACATTGGGTTCATTTCTTGCCAGCAAACCAGGATTAAAAGCATGGTATAGACCCCAGCTTGTGGCAAGACACAAAAACAACTGAAGAAGAAGAGATTGGATTTATATCCTGCCCTTCACTACCCGAAGGAGTCTCAGAGCGGATTACAAACTCCTTTCCCTTTCCCTCCCCACAGCAGACACCCTATGAGGTAGGTGGGGCTGAGAGAGCTCTGACAGAAACTGCTCTTTTTCAAGAACAGCTGTGCCAGAACTATGGCTGTGGGGAGGGACTATGGCTTGCCCAAGGTCATCCAGTAGGTGCAAGAGGACGAGTGGGGAATCAAACCCGGTCCTCACAGATTACAGTCCGCGCATGTAACCACTACGCCAAACTGGCTCTCAACTGAAGAGTTGAAGTGTCTGTACCTGGATGGCGAAAAAAAAAAACCTGCCGGTTAGATCAAAGGCTTCCTAAAACCAGGAAGGCTTCACTCTCCATTTGGTACACAAGGAGAAGGAAGAAGAGTGCAAAATTTTAAAAAGAAGCCCAAGGATGATTCAAATCATGAATGAAGCATGCTTAGTTTTGTGTTATTTTAACACCTGGCTTTTTCCTACTGAAATTAGCCCTTCTTTTTGGCAATTACTACAATATTATGGTTATCACTCTGCTACTGACAGAAGCGGGAACTGGTGCCAATATGTGAGAGGTTCTAGCTGATTCTCTTGTCCCACTGCAGACACCCAAACTGTGACCAGTGCTATTGGGGGTGGGGTCCTCTGAAGTCGGGGGCGGGGGGCAGAGGGAGGGAAAGGATGATGGGTTACAGCAGGAGACGTGGGGAAGGAAATGCTTGTTCACATTTCTTTGGATCCAGCTCTCCTCCCAGCAGGGCCTCCCCACACTCTCAGGGATACTACTTTGTAGTGGAACAACAAGAAGATACCCAGCTTCCTTAACTTAATGGTTCAGTCCCTCAGAGATCCCTCTTTTCTAACTGATGTTTTCATAGTTGCTCTGGTTTTAATGGCTTTAGGGATCTGTGTTGGGGGTTTTAGGTGTGATTTTATAACGTATGTCTTAATTTGTTTAGCAACCTTGACGGCCATTCTGAGGGCAGAAAGGCAAGATACACATTTTGTAAAACAAAATAAAAAAATTATTAGTTTACACTGGAACTTCAAGGCAGACGAGCTGGCTTGAGAAAGAAAAGGAAACAACACTTCACTAAAAACTCTTTCTTGGCAGTATACAGCAGATTCAATCCGTTGCAGCTAGGGCTGCCCACTCCAGGCTGGGAAATTCCTGGAGATTTTGGGAGTGGAGCCTGGAGAGGACAGGGCATGGGGAGAGGAGACATCTCAGCCGGCTGTAATACCACAGAGTCTATTCTTCAAAGCATCCATTTGCTCCAAGGGAACTGACTTCTGCTGTCTGGGGACCTGTTGTAATTCTGGGAGATCTCCAGCCCCACCTGGGGGTTGGCCACCCTAGTTAGAGCCCAGGTTTGGACCTTTTCTGTCACTAATCCACAGCTATAAAACAGCCTTTTGAGAGGAGTTAAGACAGGCATCTACCCTCAGGCCAGTCCAATGAGGATGTAACATAGAACTACTTAGAAGAGAATATGGGGCAACTTGAATGGGCTCTGGGTTATCCGTTTATAATTATGCTTTAACATTATTGTAATAGATTATTATGCTTGTATTTTTTCTACTGTTGTCACTGACCCTGGGTCCTAAGTGTGGTGGGAAGAAAGATGGGATATATAAATATGGTAAACCAGGTATTCCATGAGGATTATCCTGACCTTTGTTCTTTTCAGTTACTACACATATCTTTCACATCTTTAGGGGACAGGATGCAACAGACGGAGCTTGCAACATTTCCTTCTTGGTATTAATGCAGACAAAAAGTAAGGCTGCATTAGACATGATGCCCAACCATGTCCGTTAAACTCCAACTTAACACTGATTTATAGGCAAGAAACAAGCCATATTTTAAGGTCTGCAGGTGTGTGATCCAGCAAGTCACCAGCACAACATTTCCTCTTACTAGAAATTAGAAAAAAATTGTTCCAACTTAAGATATTAAAATTAACTACACTATAGAGATGGGAACATTACCAAAAATAACAATTGGATAATGTTCTTTTATTAAAACACATATTTAAAAAGCTAGACTTCCATCAGTAAGCGATTCAAGTTTCCAAAGCCATGAGAATGGAAATGTTGTCAAGATGGTTTGATTTTTTTTTTAAAAAACCCTTCCATTTTATTGTTTTTATTAGAAAGCACAGATAACCCTTTCTTACATAATGCATGAGTACACTTGTGCTCCCTCTGTATACAAAGACTAAAAATACATGAAATTGTAACTGCACATTTGAAAAATTGCACGTAAGATCGCAAAATGTGATCAAGAGCTGCCGTTAAACAGTCCATGCGACAAAGCCTTTGCGGGGTGCTTCGCTATATTTGTTATATCATCCATTATTCAAATTCAAGGAAACCTTGAATTATGTTCCAGACAGTGACCAAGGGAAATGAAGGAACAAGGGGATGGTGCTATGGCTCCATAAGCAGAACCAAATTGTGCCTTCTTCACTGATAGCTTCCATCACACAGAAGCCTCCCGACAGACGTAAAGAATTGGTTTCATGTAAAAAAAATGTGCAGACACAAAAATGTTTAAAGCTGCTGCCTTTAGCTTTACTACAGGGGTGGAACTGAAAACTTTACAAAGACTAGTAGGGTTGCAATTCTCCGCTGCAATAATGCAAGGGTTTCTTCTTTTGCTTTCCTTTCTAAAGTTTTGCTTCAAGCTATGCAACCCCCAAACTCCCATTTTGGAGTATACTGCTGCCCTATTTACTTGAAAAGTGGTAAAAAAAAAAACAGTTTAGATAACGAGCAGACAGAGCAATGGCCATTAAAAACTAGCTGAGTGTCCCAAAAATACTTGGAAAAGGCACAAATTCAACTTGGCAATGAAATGTCATTAAGGAAGGGACAAGATGAATTTCTGTGAGGATGGTGTTTTCATGGTCTTGGAACTAACACTGAGAAGGCCCTCTGTCTTGCAGAATTCCGCCAATCCTTGGATGATGTGGACACAGACAGAAAGGATGGGAGGATGATCTCAAAGTACAAGCAGGTCCACTCAGGAGTAAGCAAGCAATAAGAACATAAAAAAGCCATGTTGGATCAGGCCAGTGGCCCATGCAGTCCAACACTCTGTGTCACACATAGGGTTGCCAAGTCTTTAGTACTCACTGGCGGGGGGGAGTCCTCCTCCAGCCGGGAGTTTCCCGGGCGCGCGCGTGCCCAGCGACATCACCAGAAGTGACGTCACCACATTGGGGGGCATTGCCAGGGCGATTCTCTGGCAACGCCCCCCCCCCCCAACGTGCTGATGTCACTTCCGGGTGGCGTCATTACGTGGGGGAAGTTGTCCTGGCTGGACGACTTAGGGGGTGGGGTTCCCCCCGCCGGCCGAATGCTGGCCGGTGGATCGGGAACCCCTTTAGCGGGGGATCCCCCGGCCCCCGGGCTGACTTGGCAGCCCTAGTCACACAGTGGCCAAAACCCATCCTCCGCCCTTTAGCATTACCAATTCCTTCTCTGGTCCCAAGCATCAATGCTATCCCCCAGTGGTTGCATGTGAACATGATATTCCATCACTAACACTGCATTTACAAACGGGGGACCCACAAGGACTTATGGGGGAGGGCATCACTTTCTCCCCTGTACCCCCAAGACTAGTTCCTCTTTTCTTTCCTAGGGAGCCACCACAGTATCTCCTCTTTTCCACTTCTCTCCTTCTCACCCACCAGCCTACCAGCCTACCTTTAGTTGCCTCCCTGTCTTCAGCTTTCCAACCATTGGCTGCTTCCCTCCAGGAAAAATACGGCTCAGTTGAGTGGTGGCTGCTGCCAGCAGGCCACAGTCACACAGTGGCCAGTGTATTGGCCTCCAAGTCTGTCCATCCCGCCCCCCCCCCCCCTTTCATGGCTTTGCTTTACAGAAATCAATGTTTGGAAGGCTCAGCAATATTGTTGTGGTTACCTAGCAACTTCCAAAATGGCAACTGAGGGCTCAGTGGGCAATCTTTTCTTAAAGCTACAAGTGTTATTGAGATCAATGTGGAGGGTTTTAATCCCACAATGTACATTTATTTCAGGTTTTTCAGTAAACCTGCAACTTCCTTCAGGTTTGCAGAAAGATCTTTCTTATCTGTCCCTATCTCCATTTTGCAGATGTAATCCACACTCTATGGTCCAGTTCAGAATTAGGTATATGATTTATTATTTACTTCATTTATACTCCACTTTTCTCCTTAATGGGGACCCTCTGTAGTTCATTACACTCTTCATATTATCCCCACAACCTTGTGAGGTAGGTCAGGATGACAGCGTGTGGTTGGATCAAGGTCATCCTGTACGCTCCCATGTCAGAATGGGGATTTGAATGCAGATCTCTCCAAGTCTGACTTTCTCAACACCACACAACACTGGATCTCACAGGGTGAGAGATTTTTGTTTTTAAAGGCATCTTAAAACATCAGATTCTGGAAAGTAAACGAACATAATTTTTTTTTTCTAGAATCAATGTTACATAGTAGACATTAGATCCACGGAATCACTCTTTGGCTTGAGGAAAAGGATTCTCATGAACAATTTAGAAGTTCCACAGCTTCCTGTTGTAACGTTCAACCTATTCAACTTTGCACACTGTTTTACCAGGAGCTAATAAGAAGGGGAAAGTCACATCACCTTCTGTGTGTTTTTATGCCTCCTGCTATTTCCACTATAAACCTAGTAAAACTTGATAATGGCATGGAGATTTTAGAAGCTATTCAAAGTGTAAACTTGTTCCAGCAGAATAATAATTTGTTCAGAGGACTGGCTTTCATCATTTGCCTCGCTGTTGATGTAAATGTAGACAGCGTTCAAATATTAAAGGTTCCTGGTGTAGATTTAACAACAGCAGCCTGCTTATCCATGGCTCCCCCCCCCCAAGAACTGTTAGGTGTCTTAAAGATGACATAATACATTGCCCTCCGTGTTTACACTTTTTCAAGCGTTTATGAACAAATGGAGAAGACCTATGAAATTTCAGCAACCGTTTGTCTCCAAACAGGCAGCAGGAGCTGATGTTCAGGCCACGGGTGCCCCTTTGTGTGATGTGACCTGCTCTCCAGGGAGAAGGCAGCCCGGTCATTCCTTTTACCCTCTGTTGTACTATTTAATCCTGCCTGCATTTTCAGGGTTCGAAGGATCACAAGCAAACTTGGGTGGCCCTAGCTTGCTTGTGTTAGCATATGTATGGCTGAATCACTGGATTACTGTAATATTAAATATACATGGGTAACCAGGTTAGTCTTGTACTAAAAGCAACAAGGGTTTCACTGCACCTTCTAAAATTAGTGTTAGATCACAGATCAGGGTTGGATCCTCAATCGTCTTCTCCTTGTGGGAGAATATCTGCTAGAAAAGGAGGGGGTGATTTTGGCCAATGAAACACACACACCCCCAAACTGGAAACCTGTGTATTTTATCCCACTTGCTCTTGGAGGTTTCCCAACTTCCTCCCCCTCCGCCAAGTGCAGTGGGTTGTGGCATGAAGGGGGAAGCAGAAAAGCCCAATCCCATGAGTGGAGCTCTTGTAGTCCTTTGGATCCAATCCTAACAGTCTGGGGCTGTGCCTGGGTAGCAGAGCAGCAGCTTGGCATGCAGAAGGTCACAGGTTCAGTTCCCGGCATCTCCAGTTACAAGGATCAGACAGTAGCTGATGTGAAAGACCTCTGCACCTTCATGTGTTCAGAGTTAGATATTGTTGCAAAACAAGCTTTTGTAAACTATAGCTTCATTTTCATCAGACGCATGAACACGAGACTGTGCACGTATAATCTGCTTTGTTCTATATTGTTGAGTATTTATTAGATACCTTTTACGATGGTGTCAGCTGCCTTCAGCGCAAGGATTAAAAAAAAATTCCTTAAAATAAAATGTCCCTCACACGCTAAACTGGATAAGTGCAAGCATAAACCACACGTGTATCATTCACATGCACACAGGGACACCATTGCTAAATGGAGTGGTGAACAAATCATGCCTTTCCTTCTTGCTATTCTAATTTAACACCTGAAGCGAGGCAATTGTTTTCTGCAGTGGGCAACAGATCTCCCAGTCTCCATTAAATCCAAATGGCATTTGCTGATAAATTCTAATTTATCAATTTCACGCTGGAGCTTTCATGGAAATGTTATTGCTGGAACACAGGGGCTTTGAAGAAAGCATCAGAATATCTAGGGAGAGGGAACCGTGGCTTGCTATGGCTTGAATTATTTATAGTTACAATGGAAAAAAAACCCCTCTGTAGAATGAGACTTGGCTGTTGCCACATTGTTCACAGATAACATTAACAACTTAAGATGGAAAACTTTTTTTAAAAAAAACTGCTTTATTTTATTCCATGTTGTCTGAAGAGGATGTCCAGACGTATCCACTGGATTTATTTGGGAACGGATGCTTATTTGTCCCAAGGTAGTTTACCACAACTGAAACAAAGATACTACATTAAAAAAAAGCCCTGCAGGAACAGACCACTGGTCCGGCACCTTGGTTCACATAGTGGCCAATGAGGAGGGCTAACAAGCAGGGAATGGAGGCCAAGGCCTTCACCCTGATGTTGCCTCCTAGCAAGGGTACTCAGAGGTTGACCGCCCCTGAATGTGGCAGTACCCAGCACACAAGATATATGTGGATATGGCTGTTTCTTGACCACATTGTCCATGTTCCAGCCTCTGCCTTCCAGAATTAGCGCCCAGAAGGATAACAAGGTGGGATAACAATAAAGGTTCCCTTCAACAGAAGCAGCCCTTTGGTTTGAGGCAAAGCAGAAAGGGTCAGCTTAGCCTCCCTCATATGCTAACTGGTTATGAGGAAGAATTCAAGGCGTTGGTTGTGGAAAAGTCACCCAGATTCAAGAGAAGAGAAAAACAGAACGATCCAGTCTTGAGGGATTTTTTTCCACTTCAACGTTTCCCATTTTCCCGGTTGATCTACAGGGGAAAAAAGACAACCTCTACTTACATTCATATTCCGGTCCCAGATCTGGATGGACCCATCCTGACAGCCAGCCGCTATTAGCTTGCCATCTCTGTTGTAGGTGCAGCTTGTGGGAATCACTCGTTTACCTTGAGCGGACCGTGGTTTGAACACCCCTTTGTGCTTTTTGTCATTGGTGACATCCCACGTTCTCACAGTCCTAGCAAGAGACCAAAAGAAATAATGGTTTTACAGGGAGGTCAAAACAAAAACAAAATGATACGCCTAATTAGAGCAGTTCCTCGGTGGAACAGGCTTCCTCGGGAAGTGGTGGGCTATCCTTCTTTGAAGGTTTTTAAGCAGAGGCTAGATGGCCATCTGACAGCAATGTTGATTGTGGGAACTCAGGCAGATCATGAGAGGGAGGGCAGGAAGGGATGAATTAGTGCTGGCACTTTCTTACATGCCCAGGGAAATGCTGATTGCCACTTTGGGTCAGGAAGCAATTTTTTTCCAGGCCAGTTTGGCTGGAGATCCTGGAGGGTTGTTTTTTTTTTTTTGTCATCTTCTGGGCATGGAACAGTGGTCACTGAGGGTGTGGAGGAGGAGGTATTTGTGAATTTCCTGCATTATACAGGGGGGTTGGACTAGATGACCCTGGAGGCCCCTTCCAAACTCTATGATTCTATGATTCCTCTTTAACTGTATAATGTAAACAAATCAGAAACATTACTCCAGGTTACAGGTACATGTATTTGATTACTTTAAAAAAATCCCACCCTTCTATGCTCCCAGGAGCATAGAGCAGCATTCATAGTTATATTCTTTCCTCCCCCCACCCACATTTTATTCTCATAAAGACCCTGCAAGGTAAGTTGATAAGGTAGTGACTAGCTCGAGGGTACTCAGCAAGCTTCATGGTTGAGTAGGGATTTGAACCCAGGTCTTCCTAGTCCAACATCCTAATACATACTGCCTCACTAATTCTTAAAATGTGTTCAATGCCAGAAGTCTGTTGGTACATAATAATATATTAGGCCCTCCCTCCGTAACATTAAGCAAAGAGGAGGAGGAGGAGGAGGAGAGTAGTTGGATTTATACCCCGCCCTTCACTCGGAGTCTCAGAGTATCTTACAATCTCCTTTCCCTTCCCCACCCCACAACAGACACCCTGTGGGGTAGGTGGGGCCGAGAGAGCTCTGAGAGAACAGCTCTGAAAGAACTGTCACTGACCCAAGGTCACACCAGCTGGCTTCATGTGAAGGAGTGGGGACTCAAACCTGGTTCTCCAGATTAAAGTCCGCCACTCTAACTTTTTTTGTTTTTTTAAATAATTAAAAAAAACACACAAATTAATGGACTTTTTCCAGATTTCTCAATAATGTTAATTTTGAATTGCGAGGCTTTCTGTTCCTCCTACACTCTTATACTAAATGCATACAAGGTATTGTTAAAAGAAAGAGGACAGTGGGTTGGATTCTACAGGGTGGGGCAGTGGCTCAGTGGCAGAGCATCCACTTTGCATGCAGGAGGTTCCAGGTTCAGTCCCTGTTCAGTGATGTGAAAGACCAGGCCAATGAGAATGCAACAGCTCATGGTACTGTCGTTGCTGTTCTCCCCCTGTCAGGCTGAATTAGGGCCGCATCTGAGTGATGGAACACCTGCTTTGCATGCAGATGGTCCCAGGTTCAATTCCCAGCATCGTCAGCTAAAAGGACCAGATAGTAGGTGATACGAAAGACCTCTGACTGAGACCCTGGAAAGGCACTGACCGTCAAGACAGACCAACTGCACGATTCAATAAGAGGTAAACTGAGGTCTATGGCAGAGCTTTCTGCCAGTGCTGGAAGGTCTTTCTCCAGAGGAAAGCACAGCAGATCCATAGGTTCCAAACCCTCAGGCAGCTTGCTGGCAAGGCACAATCAAAATACTAACCCCTTGTACCGATTACGACATATAATCTTTCTGCAGATAAGTGCTCTCAGAACCTGTGCCCCTTTCAACAACAACAATTCGGTTTGGATCCTGCTTTCCTCTGGTGCAAGCAGCCAGGAAAAAGCACCACCACTCGCAGAACGGACTCATGCGATCCAACCCACTCTGTTAATGGCTACAATGATCAGTGTACGTTTACATGGTTGCATACAAGGCTGACCATCTAACCTTCACTGAACTGTAGTGGTCTACTCTAGACACAGTCCATTGTTGTAACTGAATAGTGGCGTTTAAGAAGCCATCGCATATTGTGCCAAACACGGACAATATATGAAATACCAAAAAGGTCGATAAAAGCAGAATGGTTCATAGTAATCATATACCCTCAACATTTCACAGATAAATAGAGCAATGCTGGTCTTGTGCACTTGTAACACGTCTACTTTTCACACCGAGGACCCCTGCCAGAGTGCCCCCCTTACATATTGCATCAGAGTGTTCTTCATACTAATGTGAAGTTTTAAACTGGTTTTTAAAATAACTTTACAAAGAAACAAACACAGCAAAACTTTGGGGCTGTCTCTGTTTCTTAGGGTACATATAAAAACAGTCATGGGTGAGGGAATGGGAAGGCCAGAAGAGCAAGAGCAAGAACTGAAATGCATGTGGACCAGCTGAACATTCCTAGACACACAGACTTCTATCCTTTCACAGAACACCGAACAACTTCCAGATTACAATTCAAAAGTCTCCTGGCATTTAATGCATAAAAAGCATTTTAATATTGTGGTAGGCTCAGGAGATCATTAATTATAAAGAAAGAAATCAATGAGCTCTTTGGATAAAGCTCGCTTGTTTAGACTGCAAACAAGACTTGGGATCCCAGAGTAAGCGGCTTGCTGGGTCTCTTGCCAAGGCAAATGCTACTGTATCAAGGCCGCCATCTTCCAAGAAGATAAGCCTGTGATGGAGGACCAAGAGCTGAGTTCTGAGCAGGTCCTGAAAACCCAAATTGGGTGCACACAACAGACAGACCACACACTAATTTAACAAAAATCCTACCAGTCATGGGATTCCAACTAAATGTCAGGAGTTGTTTGGGCTGGCCAAGCAGAATAGCCTGCGTCAGCCCGTGAATGCTCTTTCATCTTCACAATCCGTACACATGGTACAAGTGGTATGAATTTCATCGTCAACGGTTACTGTCCTGCAAAATATTCCTGTTGATAATACTTGATCTTCCAACCAACAAAAACACCTCTTACTGCTCTGACGCACCAACAGTCTCAGGCAATTGTACCCCTTGCCTGTTATTCCAGGCAAGGCCCCAACGTAAGTTTTCTGGGCCCAAAACAAATTCCACCATCCTCTGCCCTGCACGGACCCTGTTTCCAGAAAAAAGACAAGGTAGTGATGGGTGTTATAGCCACAATCTTTGGCCTTTGCAAAACAGTATTCTTTTCCACTATCTGGCTGGTTGGAGTAGTCCATGAAATAAGCAAAGCAGGACAGGAGAAGTAAGAAGAGGAGACAAATGCTAGATATACAGAAGAAGCGGCTTATTTCAGCAACGAGCTGCTCAGATGGGGACATTACAGTGGACCCTAGGTGGTGCATAGCTAGAAGCAGAGCATAAGTGGCTTCCCTTGGTCATCCAGCTTCCAGGGTCACAAAGTGTCATGGGCCAGGCTGCTTTCATGGAGGAGCACTCAGCTGATGCTGATAACAGCCCCGTCAGCACCTCTGAGACTCAGCCAGCTGATGCTTCTAATGACCCTGAGACATCAGAGGCAGGTCCTAGTGCCACAGTTGATGAGGACAGCAGGCACTCCAGCCCCATGAGCACTGGGAACACGGAAGAGACAGCCCAAGATCGTGGGAAAACTTCACAGACTGCCTCACCTCCCCTTTCCCCAGAGCCAGGGGAACACAGGAGGAGGCGGGTGAGTTTGGAGCTCCTCGAAAGGAGGTGGAGCGCACGCCTTGCTTCCTGGCGATTGCCAGATCAAGAAGAACACCTGGAGTTAATGGACAGTGCTCTCACAAGCAATGAGATCCAGCTGTGAGCTGCCAATTAAAGGATGGGGTTTCAGGGGGGGAAGGCATGGGAGCAACTTGTCACCTTTCTGGAGATGCGCAACCACACCACCTGGACCTGTTTCTGGCTGCTATTCCTGAACCTTTGGCTTTTACCCCAGACCTGCTTGACAACGCCTCTCGGACCTGCTTGAACTCTGTTTCTTGGACCCTCGGCTGGCTTCCCTTGTGTATGACTCTTGGACTGAACTCTTTACTTATGCTTCTGGTTAGTGATTCTGTCTTGCCCCATTGGTCTTGGCTGAGTCTGCTCTGACCCAGGACACAAAGGCTCTTCCCAGCTACCTCGGTCGGTTGCCTCTGCAACCCCTGTTTTGATCAGCTGTTTTGGGAGTATGGAACAAGTGTGTGACAAGTGGGGTTCCACGTACCATTATAACTAAGAAACCAGGACTGCGTGGCAGGGGACTTGGCTGTTTTCTCCTCCCTCTTTTACCGTATTTCCCGACACGTTTTTGCATACTGGTGTTCATCCCTGTTACGAACACTGCCCTCCACAATCCTTGGAGCAGAGTAGGCAGTAAGTTGAGATTTTGTTTAGCTAGCTTCCCAATGGAGATACCAAGTCGCAGATAACACTGTCCTCCCCTGTCCCATCTGATCCTCACCATAACTTTGTGAAGTAAGGTAGGTGGAGAGATTGTAACTGGCCCAAGGTCATCCAGTGAGCTTCTAAGGCAGAGGTGGGGATTTGAACGTGCGCCTTGCAGATCCTAGGCTGACACTCTTAACCACCACACCACATTGGCTTAATAAATAAAATATTAAAACATATTCATCGATACACCAGGTGGAAATGGGTGCATGACAGAACTATTGTTTTCTTATTTTACCAAGGTGATTGGGAGGAGAGAGAGAAAAAGAGTTGGACACTTTTCTTTTTTTGTTTAACACAGACAACTTCATAGCATATGCACTGCTTAGGGCAAAATAAGGCTGAGGGGGAAAAAAACTCCTTGTGCTACAATACAATAAACATCAGAAAAAATCTGTCAAATTTAAATGCATGTTAAACTCTTAATTTAAATAGTGCACTTAAATGCACTCTTGTGCCTAGATCATGGGCTAAGAACAAAAATTAACTTTGAAAAGCCTGAAGGTCTACCCAATTACTCCTCAAATTGGAAGAACTGACACATTAAAAACACAAAGCATACACTTCTTACATGTAACTGGGGTCTCTCTCTTTTTTTTAATGTGACGGATTCCACATCTGCAAAACAGATTTCATGAAATGTTTCTGAGTGCCAAAGAGTGATTCAAAATAATTCTGAAAGGGATGGAAATGCTCTCTTGGAAGGTAACATGGATCTATTCATGATCTAAGAATGTAAATAACTTCTGTTTAGGGTAAACAGCTGATTCTATTATCAGGATCGGTTTTAAGTTCCTCAGATCTGTGCTCCCTTTTGACTCATTAGCAATCTATTTCTAGTGTCCCCCATATATGGTAACAAGTAGGAGAGACATAATAAAAAGAAATATGTACAGAGGGGCTGTATTATGACAGATTAAGAAGATTTATAAGGCCATATTAGCCAGTCGTCAAAGTGCAGATTAAAAAAACACAAATCATTAAACTATCAGCTCAGGTGTGATTGGGAAATCCAATGGGACCTTAGACAGCAAATATGAAAGACAAGATGAGAGATTTGGCCACCCCCAAAATCTCTAGATACTTCCCAGGCCAGAACCGGCAACTTGAAGTGACATTCTCAAAATGGCCTTATCTGCACAGTGGTTCCCCATACAATAAGAAGTTACCAGGGAAATGCTAGGAGTCTACCTTCTTTGGGGGCTGGAGAAAAAAATCATCAGAGACCTTAGGGGCCTCCTTTAATATGGTTTCACATGCAAATATTCACAATGAACATGGAAAGGCAAACTGGTATGCAGATGGAAAGTGTTAGCATGCAAAAAATAATATCCGTTTCTCGGAAAGCAAAACAACATTCACGTGAATCCCCTGCCCCTGCCATAATTCCTTCTTTCAGCTGTAAAATCTCAGAACTTTTCCCCACTTGCTGGCTCCTTTGCAACTGCCAGCTGCTTCTTCAGCCCCCAACTGAACAACCACCTATAAATTCCCATTTTAGAAACAGCTAACTATTAGCCTGCTATCAGATTACACACGAGCAGCCGGAATGGCCCAGCTTAGCCTCAGCTCATCAGAGCTTAGGAGCTAAGCAGGGTTGGCCATAGTCAGTACTTGGATGGAAGACCACCAAGGAAGGCTGGGATTGCTATGAAGAGGAAGGCAATGGCGAGCCACCTTGGCCCATCTTTTGCCTGGAATGGAGTTGCCATGAGTCTGTTGTGACTTGATGGCACGTTCTTCTTCACCAGGTTAAATAAAAACATGGCTTTGGAGGGTAGCCATGTTGGTCTGCAGTGGAAGAGCTAGATTTCAGGGTGTAATTGTTTGAGAGTCAAAGCTGGAGGGAGGGGAGTGCCAATGGTGAGCACAAATTGTGGCTAGCCTTATCTGAGGACTCTAGAAAGAGTAAACAGATTTTCTATAGGCAGCCCCCACAGATCACCACAAAAAATATGAGCCCTTTCCATTTAAATATTGTACCCTATTCTAAGGACATTCCTTGAAGTAGCTAGGTAGCCAGTTTGGTATAGTGTGTGGATTCTAATCTGGGAGAACTGGGTTTGATTCCCCACTCCTCCACTTGCAGCTGCTGGATGACCTTGGGCAAGCCATAGTTCTGTCAGAGCTGTTCTCTCAAGGACAGTTCTGAAGAGAGCTCTCTCAGCCCTGCCTACCTCACAGGGAGTCTCTTGTGGGGAGGGGAAGGGAAAGGAGTTTGCAAGCTGCTCTGAGATTCCGTGTGAAGGGCGGAGTATAAATCTCATCTCCTCTTCCTCCTTCTTGGTAGCCACATTGCTGCTCATTGGAAGCCCTTTTAACTTCCAGTAAGGTTTTTTTAAAAAAAATCTTTTGACCTCCTTGAAATAACAGAACAGCTGAGGCAGTTGCGTGTTGAAGGCTCAGGATACAAAAGGGGGGTGAACTGACAAAAAGAGACTGAAGGAAAAAACACCCTAAAATGACAATGAAAGCCAGAGAAGTTTTTCATACTTGTTTGGCAACGGACTGTCTAAGTAAACTATGTACCAAAATCGGCGCATCTGAACAGAATTAAGATAATTTAAACCAGACTACACAAGAAGAACCCATTCCTACCCATATGCAAAACAGGTTAGCACAACAGCAGATATATCTTCCTTTGAAAGATGAGAGTCTCAACTGAGGTAACGCTGATAGAAGAAGAAGAGAAGAAGAGATTGGATTTATACCCCGCCCTTCACTACCCAAGAGAGTCTCAGAGCGGCTTACAAACTCCTTTCCCTTCCCCTCCCCACAACAGACACCCTGTGAGGTAGGTGGGGCTGAGAGAGCTCTTTCCAGAACTGTCTTTCAAAGAACAGCTGGTACAGAGCTATGGCTTGCCCAAGGTCATCTAGCAGCTCATCAAGTGGAGGAGTGGGGAATCAAACCTGGTTCTCCCAGATTAGAGACCGCACACTTAACCACTACACCAAACTGGCTCTCCTTTTTATTTTCAATTAGTCCCTCAAAATTAATACTGTCGGCAACCAATGGTCTGTATAATTAAACCCTCTGCCTACAGACTGAAGCTGCTTCTATGACACGCCCACCATGCTCCGGACATCAGAAGATTTTCATTTAGGTCCAGAACAAGCTTGCCATGTGGAACCTATCAGAGGAAACAAGCTATTGAGAAAAGTCAGGAGTTTGGCCAGGTTAGAATAACAAGGAAAGACACACATTGCTGAGAAGCAGATCTGTGAATTTCTGCTGCTGTTTCTGCAGAGATCTGGAGCAACCAAGCTGATTTGAGGAGCAGAGGAAGAAGGTGTGGTCTGCTGCTTCCATCTGCGGGAGCCCAAACTGACATGACTGCTGACGGGAAAAGGGGGTGTGGCTTTCAGTATGCTCCTTCATTATGTCTACCCAAGCTAGCCTGGTAACTTACCTTGTTGCCTAAAGGAGCCAGCTTGAGTCAGAGAGATGCTCACGATCAGATTTGGACAGCAAGATTCACCTCTTGTTATTAAATTCCAGCCTCTGACATACTGAACAAATGCCACTTTGTGTGTGGGGGGGGGGGGGAGGTACATGCTTTCTGTAATTAGAGATATGTACATGCAAGCTTTAATGGTGATTTGAGCTCAGAGAGTCTGGAATGAGAATGTGAACTATAGTTGCAAAGCCTGGCTGAACTGAGGCTGCTACAGGGGAAGCTGTTAGCAGGACTCTCTGATGAAAAACTGGCTTCTTCCGTATTTTTGTGAGGCTGTAATTAGGGGCTGTGGTGGGTCAGAGGTTAAGACACCGAGCTGCAGAACAGAAGGTCGGTAGCTCAGCAGTTCGAGACCCTAGTGCCGCGTGACAGAGTGAGCTCCCGTCTCTGGCCCCAGCTCCTGCCAACCTAGCAGTTTGAAAGCAAGACATTTCAAGTAGATAAATAGGTACCACCTTGGTGGGAAGGTAACAGCATTCCATATACCTTGCTGTTTAGTCATGCTGGCCACATGACCACGGAGAAGTCTCCGGACAGCGCTGGTTCTTTAGCTTGGAAACTGAGATGAACACCGCATCCCTAGAGTCACGTCTGACTGGCTTTCGAGCAAGGGAAACCTTTACCTTTACTAATAATGGCACTAGGTAATAAGCACTGCTTGAGATGCTTGCAGACTTCCCTTGATGCCATGGAAGCCAATCTGGGCGCCTCCTCCTTACACTGATTGGTAATACTGCCTTCCGCTGTCATATGGGAGGAGTCCGTGCTGTGGCGTGCTTACACACCAGAACCACTCCTTCAAAAACTGGAGGAAAGTGGGTGTGAGAAGAAGCCTTGGCGTAACCTCCTCCCATACGCCTGTGGCCTTCTGATACTGCTGGTCAGTGGAGAGAGAAGTCGAATTGTAGCAGCTCTCAAGTCACTAAAGATAGCAGCATGTACCCTTTGGCCGGAGGAAGTCCTTCCAGTCTAAGGACCCTTTTCCTTGAACACAGTAGCCATTTGAATTGGAGGAAGCTTCCTCAGGCTGAAGGGAGCCTTCAGACTTCGCTCAAGTGGATACGTGGGCGATGTCAAAGAGGGTGCTAAGGTTGTGATTATTCTTGAATCAAGTACCCGAAAGGTGAGTGACATACAAATCAAAGGGCCAATGGCTAAAAACTATACTTATAACTTAATTATGCAATCAAATAGAATACAATACAGAGCTAATGCACCAAAGTGTTTGGTACGCTAGTACTTTGGAACATTGGCTCTGATTTGATTGTATCTTCTGGGCCAAAATAGGAAGGCTTACCATAATAATACTATTCAGGACATATTTACATGGCCATGACACAAGGCAATACTCTACGAGGCCTCACCAATATTCTCAGGCTGTGCATCAATTGATTGTAACTATTAAACTCCTTTTTTGGTCCAATGCTGATTTTTTGTCTTATTGAGCCACTTTGTACGAATATTGCTTGACTACTGAAGAAGGCCACTTTGGCCAAAACACGTCTGTTCGCAACAAGTCCCACTTGTGCGTGTGGTACACTTTCATTCTATATTGAGGCTACTATTGGGCCTATAACTGTTTTTAACTAACTGATTATGCTAAATATATGCTATTTTTGATAATAATTAGGTTATAAGTATAGTTTTTAGCCAATGGCCCTTTACTTTGGTATGTAACTAATCTTTCAGGTACTTGATTCATTTGTTTGGGTAAAGTTCCCCCTCCTTTTTTTGTGATTATTCTTGGTCACAGACTTTTTTTTAAAAATCAAGATGCTATGCTACAGGGCAGATTGACAATAAACCATGACCAAATTAGGCACATCTGACTATAGTCTCAAATGGAGAACCTGCAGGAGCCACTAAAATGTATCAACTGTAATTGGCAAATATTCACAGTCTAGGTTTTAGAGGCTCTATAGCAGGGGTCCTCAAACTACGGCCCGCAGGCCACATGCGGCCCGCCGAGGGCATTTTTCTGGCCCGCCGGGTGTGCCGCTGCCTGTCCTTCAATTCCCAGCAGCACACAAAGCAGCAGAAAAATTGCAGCCGACTCGTCCCAGGCCACATGACAAAGCCCCGCCCCCCTGCTTCCAGTCAGCCAGAAGGAGGCAAAAGGAAGACTGGAAGAGGGTAAGTGTGGGGTGGCAGGCACTCCGGCTGGCTCCAAGTCTCCTAGCTGGCTGAGAGGCCTCTCAGCCGGCTAGGAGACCTGCGCCAGTCCCAAGAGCTGGGCGGGGGCCTTTTTTGAGGCTTTTTGTGCTGCTGGGAATCGGAGGGGGAGAGAGAGAGAGAGAGAGAGAGAGAGAGAGGTTTCTCTTTGCCATCATGATGCCTGCAGTAGTGGAGTTTCAGGGAGAAGCAGCTGGGGGCTTGCTGCCTTAAAAAGTTTGTGAGGATGCCGAGTTCTTTGTTTCTTCGGAGAGGGAAAGAAAACAGCCCCGTCAAGGGTGCTTTGCTTGCGTGCGCACCCCCCCCCCCACCCCCGTGCGCCTTCCCTACTCGCAAAATAACATCTGAAATCTCCAACCAGATCTAGACTAACTGATGCACACTTGCATCACTTGTTACGACTAGCAGTGACAAATATGGAACGGGACATTGGCCATCTCATTAGCCAAAAGCAGGCCCATAGTTCCCATTGAAATACTGGTAAGTTTGTTGATTTAACTTTACTTGTTCTTCATTTTAAATATTGTATTTGTTCCCATTTTGTTTTTTTACTTCAAAATAAGATATGTGCAGTGTGCATAGGAATTTGTTCACAGTTTTTTTTAAAAAACTATAGTCCGGCCCTCCAATGGTCTGAGGGACAGTGAACTGGCCCCCTGTTTAAAAAGTTTGAGGACCCCTGCTCTATAGTAATATATACTTAAGGATGAGCCCAGGAAGACAGAACATATTTATCAATGTTCCACATGTATTAAAAGGAAAGTGCGTATAGCAGAGCCTCTGTGTTAGATTTTAAGAGGACAATTCTGTATTTACAAGAGGTTTTATGGAGTGGGATCCATTTGTTTATTTTATAGACCTAATTAGGTTGACTCTGCTCAAGAGAGGCGTGATCTCTAATGGACTGGTGAGACATTCAGTTGAAGAGCCAGTAAAACTCTCAAGGAATGCCTCATAATAACTAATTTGATAAACATCAAGTCTCATTAGAGCTGTGTGGTACAGAACGATGGATCACCAAGAACAAGGAATGCCTCTTGAAGGAAATAAGGGGAGCTGGAGACCCAAGTGTTTCCTAGACCAGGGGTGGGCAAACTGTGGCTCGGGAGCCGCATGCGGCTCTTTCACATATATTATGTGGCTCCCGGCAGGGCAGCTGGGGAAGCTAAATATCATTAGCAAATGAATTATCATTGGACAAATTAATATCATTATCAATATCTGCTTTTACCCCTTTTGTTTTTGGCAGTCTCATTTAATGTTAATTTTTGGCAGTCTCATTTAATGTTAATTTTTGGCAGTCTCATTTAATGTTAATAAAAAGCAAATTTGCTTATTTTCCAATAAAAGAAGGTAATATTTGTTCATCTCTTGTGGTTCTCAAACATCTGATGTTTATTCTATGCGGCTCTTACATTAAGCAAGTTTGGCCACCCCTATTCTAGGTGGCTCTTACGCTGAGCAAGTTTGCCCACCCCTGTCCTAGACCATTCCTAGTTCAGTCTTATGTATGTCTCAGTTTCAGACTCCTGCTTCTCAACCAGTATAATGATGCTAGTTTTCATGTATCATACCAACCCGAGAGCTAGCAACTATTATAAATTTTGCTTCATGCTTACCATGTTGGATTTCAGCTTATCCTCACATAGGCATTTGTGGGATCAATGCAATACAGGAATAGCAAAAGTATCCTAAGCATTGCAGATAACTCCATGTATGGCGGTGAGGGCGAGATATAAATCTCAAGAAAGAAAGAAAGAAACTTTATATTGGGTACAACAGAAGCAGAAGGTTGCTGTGAGTTAGTATCTCACAGGCTACATTGATTCTATGAAAGAAAATTTGGGAATGATACACCCACACAGGTTCCATTTCTGAGCCTGCTTCGGCGGGGGCGTGGGATAGAAATTAAATAAATAAATAACTAAATAAAATTTCTGCCCCAATGTTAACCAGCTTCTAGACTAATTTCTACTTCTCATTAAAATGATAACACGGCATTTGGAGGAGTCAGGTTTCTCTGTTTGTCCATGAAGGTCGATGGACAGCTGTGAACATGAAGGACCCACATTCTACACATGATCCTTCTTGATCCCCAAGGTCATCAGGGAAAGCCTGATTCTGGACATCTGGCCCTACAAAGTTTTTAAAGAGAAGGATAAAGGAGCACAGCCTTTTCAGTGATAGCCCTTGTTTTGAATTTTGATGTTATGAGCTGCTCAGACCTTATTCAGCCATTAGGAAGATGTACATTCAATAAAATGAATGGCTATTCCTGAAGCTAGCTGACTGCAGTGCAAACACAGAACAACAAGAGATTGTATATAGATAACTGGCATGTAACCACAGCAAAACTGACTAAAAATAAAATTAGGTATGTCTTAAACATATTGCAAAAATCTCCGGTACAGCAATAATGCATACATTTAGGCTGCAATCTTAAGCTTGCTTAGCAAGAAGTAACTTGGCAGTAATGTGAAAAAAATGCAGTTAGATTTGGGCTATTAGTTTATGTATTTTTCTATGTTTAATTACAAGAAAAGCAAATAGGTCAAACCCTACGCCAAAGGATAAATGAACAGAGATCTGACATCAGCAAGCACAAGACTAAGAAACCTGTAGAACATTTCAGCCTCCCAAGGCACTCACTGAGGGACCTCAAAGTAGCTGTTTTATTGCAAAGGAACTTCAGGAAAAGACTGGAAAGGGAAATTGCTGAATTACAAATTATTACACTACACAGAACAACCCCCCAGGCCTTAACAGGGATATTGGTTTCTTATCTCAATACATTCAATCCTTACATCTATATTCTCACCAAGAAGGGCTATATATCCTCTTTATTTTAGTGTATTTGTTATTTGGAATAGTAGACTGGAATAGTGATTTTAATGTAATGCAACTAATATTCGAATGGTATATTGGAATGCATTACACTGCACTACAAATCACCCCACCTTAAAAGAAAAAAATGCTACTAGTTACCTCCATGCGTGAGAGGAGACAGATGGAGTGTAACGTCTCAGTTAATTACTCTTAGCACGCCACAATTAACATTTACAATTAATATTTACACATCTGTCTCCAATTTTGACATATTAATTTGCTTCACTGTCTTTTCCCGGAATTAAATTCAAACAATGGTGACCTTATAAACTTAGCTTGTTATTTCTGCTTGCATTTGTTAAAACATCTTCATTGTGTTGAATGCTAATTTGCTGTTCAACCTCTGCCGTATATGTATGGACTGGTAAATTTAACTTCATTGTATCTGAGGAAGTATGAGCGCACACGAAAGCTCCTCCTTGGAATAAAACTTTGTTGGTCTTAAAGGTGCCACTGGACTCAAACTTTGTTCTGCTGCTTCAGACCATCATGGCTACCCACCTGAATCCAACAAGCACACTGTGAGGTTGGATTAGGCAGAAGAATGCCTGGCCCAAGGTCATTCAGTAAGGACTGGAACCCGGGGCTCCCAGATCCTAGTCCAACACTCTGTTTGCTGCCTACGGCATGAAACAGTCCTAAGAAACCATGCTACATTATTTTGAGATGCCTGCAGTTTTAAAGTGGAACTGTCCCCCCCAAACCCTATTGGGGAATTGTTTTAAGTTTCAAATCAGTCAATCTTGAAAGAAATCAACTCTGACTGTTCCTTGGAAGGCCAGATACTGAAGCTGAAGCTCAAATACTCTGGCCACCAAATGAGAAGGGAGCACTCACTGGAAAGAACCCTGATGCTGGGAAAGATTGAAAGTAAAAGAAGAAGGGGACGGCAAAGGAGGAGATGGCTAGACAGTGTTATTGATGCGACGAGCATGGAGTTGAGCAAGCTCTGGAGGGCAGTGGAGGACAGGAGGGCCTATTATGATGTGGTCCATGGGGTTGGGAAGAGTTGGACAACAACAACAACTACTACTACTACTACTACTACTACTACTACTACTACAATCCAAAAATACATACAGCTTTTCCATGAAATCCATAAGTTATTTCCTCAAGGTAAGGTATGTTTGAAAATGAAATGGCATACAACAGGGGTCCCCAACACAGTGACGGTGGGTACCATGGCACCCACCAAGTGTTTTTAGAAGTGGGGTTGGCCACTGGAGGTTTGATTGGTGGTGCAGATTTGCTGAAACAAATCACTTTGGCAGCAGCTGCCATCACAGCACAAAGATCTTCATTGTGTGACTGAAGGGCGGCCACAGCGGTCAGTTCGTGGCTGCGCTCACCACACTATATCAGAATGCCAAGTTGCCCACAGGCTGAAAAAGGCTGGGGATCCCTGGCATACAAACTTGTTGTGGTTCTCTATATCAAGCATTCTAACCCTAACTCTGCGTTACTATTTTCAGAAGTCAAAATGGTTGCCAGCAATTCAACTGATGGCTTTTGGAAAATGGAAAAGCCAGAAAGATGCTGCGTTTCCATCTTATACAAAGGGGTCAGTACATTTAAAACCAATCTCCTGACTAAACGGAATGGGACATAATCCATCTCTAAACAGGACCCATTAAGGGTATGATCAAAGGGTATCTTGGATGCAGGAAGTTCAGCTCAGGAAGTTCAGCTCTCATCAGCAATTCAGTGAGAAATTTCTCAGATGTAGACTTGCATGGGCAGCAAAAGTTTGAGCCAATCGGCTGCAAAAACAGGATGGCTTCTAATGATTCCAATTAGTTAAGGCTATAAATAACTTCACAGCACATTTGTGTTTAGAGTTAGCTCTCCCCTCCCCAAGATCAGAACCTTTGAGTGGGGCAACCACAAAAAAAAGGCACCTCGTTAAGGGATCGCAGAAGGGAATTCAGTTAGCCAACCCCACAGGCATTCAGCAATTTGTTGTCTCAACCTTATATTTTTCCATCTTATTTCTCACCGTCACATGCAATTACGTTAACAGTGAACAGCAATCAAGCAAGCATTGGGGGGAGGCAAGCATTGTGTTTTGCAGAGAAACCCTCTCTGCCCCATCATGTCCCAGGTTCGTGAGCACATTAAATGACATTAGAACCCAAAACAGGGAAAGCTAACCAAGGGACAACTTTTATTTCATACCAAAAAAAGAGGGAAACGCTAAACTGGATGTGTTTATTTAAGCTACTCTGTAAGGATATTTTTGGGTCTGGTTTGTTATTACCATAGGAAATGAAAAAGGAAATCTTAAAGGTGACCTTTCCTATTAACAATGAACTAGTATCTTTTGTTTATAAAGCTCTAAATTACCTCACATTTCCTTTACAATCTCCAAATGACATATATTCAAAACGCAGTCACTTATTCTGTTAAAAAGACAAGTGACTAAAAGCTGTCTTCCCCCCCAGTTGATTGACAACCTTCCTTTTTTGCCAGTTTGGTGTAGTGGTTAAGTGTGTGGACTCTAATCTGGAAGAACTGGGTTTGATTCCCCACTCCTCCACTTGCACCTGGCTGGATGACCTTGGGCAAGCCATAGCTCTGTACCAGCTGTTCTCTCAAGGACAGCTTGGGAAAGAGCTCTCTCAGCCACACCTACCTCACAGGGTGTCTGTTGTGCGGAGGGGAAGAGAAAGGAGTTTGTAAGCCGCTCTGAGACTCCAAGTGAGTGAAGGGCGTGGTATAAATCCAATCTCCTCTTCTTCTTCTTTGTTTGATTTGTTGGTGTGATATACTAGTTAGAGTGTCTGACTAGGCTCTGGAAGACCCCCAGTTCAGATCCCCACTCTGCCATGGAAGCTTGCGGAAGGGAGAACAATGTAAGCTGGTTTGGATCCATACTGGGGAGAATAAAGATAAAGGTTTCCCTTGCTCAAAAGCCAGTCGAATCTGATTCTAGGGGGCGGTGCTCATCTCTGTTTCCAAGCTGAAGAGCCAGCGCTGTCTGAAGACGTTTCTGTGGTCATGTGGCCGGCATGACTAGACGCCGAGGCACACAGAACGCTGTTACCTCCCCACTGAAACGGTACCTATTTACCTACTTGCCATTTCTTGCTTTTGAACTGCTAGGTTGGCAGGAGCTGGGGCCAGAGACGGGAGCTCACTCCGTCACGCGGCACTCAGATCTTGAACTGCTGAACTACTGACCTTCTGGTCTGCAGTTCAGCATCTTAACCACTGAGCCACTGCGGCCCCTCTGGGGAGAAAAGCAAAGTATAAATATCTAAATAAAAGATCTGGTCACTATACACCACCCCGCCTCTGCGCTGGAGCATACATCCAGACTGCTGTTGCTTTGTAAGGGGCCTGGTTCCAAAAAGAACTATCCCCATCATCACCAATATGATAAATCTGTGCAGGACATTGTGATATCGTTTGTGGGATTTTTGCACAATAGGGTCTGGAGCATGCTTTTGCTGATCATGTAGAAGATCCCTGAGTGCCCAGAATCCACTGAGATGTTCCTAATACTACAGTGCTGCATTCCTCTTCTATTTTCAAAGGAAGAGTTTCAGGATTATGGGCTGTAACACAAAGACATGAATGTCAACTAGACACACATAAACGTTTTTTACTCTAAAAGACCAATTATCTTACACAAAAGGATTTCCGGCAGGATCTTGAGGATCATATGCGTTTTATCTAAATACTTAAGCAGCAAGCTTAACACGTTAGGATCACTTTCTGTTATTATGAAAAACCATCCTCAGGAGCTAAGAAGTTTTACTGCCAGAAAGGAAATTTTTGGAATAAAACTGATCTGAAAGATTAGGTAAAGATGCAGGCTCTAAAAACCAACCTGCCCACCTTTAAATTGCCTTTGATCACACTGTACTACTTTGTCATTATGAAAAAAATTATACAAATTTGATTATACCTCCCCTCCAATCCCAATAATATCTTTGCTCCACAGTGCTCAGAGGTTGAGACTTTAAAGTTTATCGAGTGTTTAAAAAGGAATTGAGTAGATTGTTTAAAAATTACAGGTGGAGAAACATGACTGAAAAAAAATCTTGCTTCCTCACCTCTGTGACCAACTTTCAAAACGTCAAAATCCCTGTTTAATGGACGAAAATGGAAAGAGTTCCTTATAAACACCTAAGCAATATGTCTGCTGTCGTCCCAGGAGAGAAGCACCTTATTTTAGGATTCTGTTTGCCTCCGGCTCAAAAATTTCATCTGTTCGCAAATCCCTTTCAGTTCATTGCACGGCCATCTTGAAACCAACCACAAGAAAACTGCTCAGTGTTCATTCAGAGTATGCATACAGGCTGAACAACATCACAGCACTGTCCAGGTTGGAGAGATGAGCTACTCAATCCATATGACAGGGGCCCCATACCGTAATATACCTGACCTGGCCACCTCGATCCACACCATAGTAACATCGAGACTAGACTACTGTAATGCACTGTATGTTGGTCTCCCCTCAGAATCAATTCAGAAATTCCAATTGGTCAATAATGCCATGGCTGCAACTATTAGGAGGAGCTAGACGGAACACACATATTACTCCCATTCTGCAAACCCTCCATTGGTTGCCTGTTTGTTACTGAGCTCAGTTTAAGGCATGGGCTATAAGCCCTTCATGGTCTTCTTCTTGTTGTTCAGTCGCACAGTCGAGTCCGACTCTTCGTGACCCCATGGACCACATCATGCCAGGCTCTCCTGTCTTCTGTCATGCTCCGGAGTTTGCTCAACTTCATGTTTGTTGCGTCCATAACACCGTCTAACCATCTCATCCTTTGCCGTCCCCTTCTCCTTTGACCTTCAACCTTTCCCAGCATCAGGGTCTCCTCCAGTGAGTGCTCCCTTCTCATTTGGTGGCCAAAGTATTTGAGCTTCAGCTTCAGTATCTGGCCTTCCAGGCAACAGTCAGGGTTGATTTCTTTTAGGATTGACTGATTTGATCTCCTTGCAGTCCATGGGTCGTGGTCCCTCTTATTTATGGGACCATCTCTCTCTCTCTATGCTCCTCCACAACAATTCCACTCATGTCAGCAGAGTCTTCTGCAGGTGACAACCTGCAAATGGGCAAAATCAACAACTGCCTGTACATGTGCTTTCTCCATTGTGGCCCCCACTTTGTGGAATGGCCTCTCTGAACAGTTCAAGAAAGCTCCTGTTCTCCTGGCCCTCTGCGAACTATGCAAAACTAAACTATCCGTGAGGGCTTTTCTGCACAGGTAAGAAGGCTGCACAGTACAAAATGGCTTCAAAGACTTATCTGGATAAATGGTCGGGACTTGTGGTCTTTTCTGCTGTAATTAGCTGCTGTAACTGTGGTCTTTTCTGCTGTAATTAGCATATTGTAAGCAGGATCATGTAATTTCTGTACCGCATAATATGTAATATTAACCCTGCTGCTACGCTCCTGTTCTTTCTGGTGGCTCTGGTCTTCTAATAATCTAATGCATTGGTTACTGACTATCCCATTTTGTTGACTGTACTGACTCACTTATGTGTGAGTCCATGTGAGAAAGGCAGGATATAAATAACGTAAATAAATAAAAAAATAAAAATAATGATATGTTGGTTTCAACATAGGAGTGCTGCAGGGTAGTAGTGTGTTTGTAATGTGAGCCGTGATCCCGACGGAGTGGCACAAAATTTAACTCCATGTGCTCTGGAAGGTTTTGAGACAGTGCTGAACATACAAAATGAATGCATGATGAGTAACCTTTGAAACTCTGAGGGCTCTCTCGGCATGTGAGTGCATGCGTAAAAAATCAACGTGATGTGAATAGTGTGGGGTCAATGTTGTTTTGAAAGAAAAATCTTAAAAGCCCTTCTGCGCATGCACAACCCCCTCTTGCTGCCCATTTTCAATAATTAAAAGTAAATGCCTTCTCCAGTCTGCTCCCCCCGCCCTTAGGTAAATATATACGGCTCAGGCAGCAACTATGATTAAATAGGTTTAATGCCACCCACATGTTGACATTAATTCAAGACAAATACTTACAACTCAACTGTATCGCTGCATTAGTGCATCTTTCCAAAGCTTACTTGAAAACTGCTGTCATTGACAGTAATTATTCACCGTCTGAACCATACCAACAATGTAAGTGAATGTCAACACTGCCGGAACATTCTAGTCCAATTAGCAAAGCATGAGGCTTGTTTATATTGTCCCAGTTAATGGTCCAGTTAGTTTTACTCAGATAAGGGCAATTGCTTGGTTGAAGAAACCTGAATGGGGAGAAAGTTCCTTTATCTCTTTTGGACTCAAGCTGCAAATGTCTTGATAATGGGACTGCAGTTAAGAACGCCCCTGTTACCTCTATGCCAGGGCACTGCTGCACCCCGTCCTACCATCCTTCTTTCCTAACAGCGATAAAGCTGAAATGAAGTCCAGTTTGCTTGATTTTGCAGAAAGAGGAAGAACAGATCACAGTTGAGCCGCTGTACAAGTCTCTGTTTTCACTTTAAACCCCTACTGGCCTCTACTGCGTTCCAATCATATTCCATTCCACTGCAGCAGCCATGGGAGTTCCAGTTCTACTTTACAGACAACAATTTGGATCTGGTGCAAGGACCACGCAGAGGCTATAAGGACTGCCAATCTTTTGTGCTTTCCCTGCCAGTTTGCTGTAGTGGTTAAGAGTGTGTTTGATTCCCCACTCCTCCACATGAAGCTGTTGGTGTGACCTTGGGTCAGTCGTAAGTTCTTTCAGAGCTGTTCTCTCAAGGGCAGTTCTCGAGAGAGCTCTCTCAGCCCCGCCTACCTCACAGGGTGTCTGTTGTGGGGAGGGGAAGGGGTTGTAAACCACACTGAGACTCCTTCAGGTAGGGAAGGGCGGGGTATAAATCCAATCTCTTCTCTCCTTCTTTACCCGACTGGGAAATTCCTGGAGATTTGGCGGTGGAGCTCAGTAGGGGTATAATGCCAGAGTCCACCCTCTAAAGCTGCCATTTTCTCCAGAGGAACTGATCTCTGGAGATCAGCTGTAGGTCTGGGAGATCTCCAGTTCCCACCTGGAGTCTGACAACCCTACAAGGCACCCAATCTCTACTTCCAATTAGCATCTCGTGAGAGCCTCCAATGGAAAGATTCAGCAGTCCCACTGCTCATCAGGGTTGTGCATGCAAGTTATTTTCATTCTGGCACAGGCGGTCTGTATGTGAAGTCCTGGAGAAGACTGGGACCACGGAATCTTTCTGTGGGATGGTTATGTGGCTTCCCACTACAAATATATGGAGAGTGCTAGTGCGCCTAGCACCATATTTATTTTTATTTATTTGAAACATTCCAAAGCTGCCAAACTAGAGCCCCCAAAGTGATGAACAATAAAAACATTAAAACAAGCTTAATAAAACATATGTATAACACATGTATAACATATGTATACACACAAACACACACACACCAAGAAGACAGGAATGGGAGGCAAGGCTCCATAAAGAACGATTTCCATCTGGGTATTGCTACCCCCACAAGCCCCCATAAGAGCAAGGTTATACCATACCACAAGGGTATTGGCGAAACTCCACTTTAATTAAAGCAAAGACTTTGAATTGACCCTTGAGGAAACAAAATACCATCTCACAGTGAGGGAAGCTATGCTGCATGAGAAACTATGAAATCCAGCTTGTAGTGTGATTCTTGTCCATGTGAGTGTAAAGTGCTATCATGTCATAGCTGACTTATGGTGACTCCATAGGGTTTTCAAGGCAAGAGATGAACAAAGGTGGTTTGCCATTGCCTGCGTTTGACTGGTTGTTTTTAAGTATTTTTATTGATTTTCTACAACTACAAACACTAAAACAAACTACAATACCTAAAAAACTAAAAACTACTCTACCCTACAGTATACAGAGACCAACTTATATAACAGTTATAACACTTCTCTTAAAGCATTGCAAGAATAGTAAATAATGGAAAATCTAGGCATTATATACTCGATAAACTTCCCTTAGCTCTAGGTTATACAACTAAACTTAACTGACTAGCAAAAAGCCCAAAAAGGAACTGACAATAAGTATAACTTTTAACATAAACAAGATTATTTTTCTTTTTGTCTTCTCTTCTTGTCTGTCTTGCGTTTAGGTGCTGCAGCTCCCAAATCTCCATCTGATTCTTCATCTGACTCTTTTTCTCCTGCAGTCAGAGCTTTCCAGACCATATATGCTTTCTTGTTCTTCCAAAAAGTCCTCTGTGGATTTTTTCTTTTTCCCTCCTTTGCAGTAAACCAGAATTTTTTTCAGCTTTTGCAACAGAGTCTTTTTTTTTTTTTTTTTTGCTTCTTGTCTTGATAACTGAACACCAGTCCTTCAGGGGTTATCCATTTATACATAATGTTCTTCGCTTGTAAAAATGCAGTCAAAGTCTTGTAGGGTTTCCTCTTCTTCCTTATCTCAAATGGAATGTCCTTTAAGACTTTAATTTCTTCTTCTTGAATCTTCAGCTTAGATCTGCTTGTGGCCTTCAATACCACATCTCTTGTAGATTTTTTGGAGAATCTCACCATAATATCTCCAGGCAGGTTTTTTTCTTTATAAATTCTGGATACGTCCTGTAGACCACATCCATGTCGCTTTGTAGTAGATCTGCTTGTAAACCTGTCACTGGGGCAAGAGCTTTGCTCATTATCTGCTTTAAGTTCTCTCCTTTAACTTCAGGCACACCCTGGAATCTCAAAAAGAACATTGATCTTTCCATCTGAAGTCTTAAAACGTTATCCTTTTCAGAAGCCCTTTCTCTTTCTATCACTTCCATCCTTAAATCTAGCTTCTCAGATTTAGCTTTGACAGCTACCAGTTCTTTTGCAAAATTATCAGACTTCTTATTTGCATCAGTCATCTGCTCTTGTAGGGAATCCATCTTAGAGTTAAGAGAATTCATTTGTTCCATCAGAGGGCGCAATGCTGCAGCAAGTGTAGCAGACAGGTCTGTACTGGACTCTGGCTTAGCTGCCGGAAGCATAGTTGGAGCTTTTGGGGGAGATTTAGCTTTGGTCGCCATTTTATCCCCTTTACCCATCATTGTTTAAAAGTTACAGTCCCGAGAAGTTCTGAGAAGTTTAAAAATTAGGCAAGAGTACATTTCTTCTTTATGTTCTCATATTCAGAGTGTGCCCCTTTAAACTTCAGCCAGCCAGCCCAGTCCATCGATCAGATTCTTTTATGTGAATTACTCGCTCGCATTTTTAAAGGGGTTTTTTAATCCCCCTCCGCTTTCAGTTCCAACCAGAGAATCTTCACCCAATTTAAAAACTCACATTTTTACCGCGCGTCCCATTTTGTTGCTCTTTCTTGCTGCTTGTCGGTCTCTGCAGCTAACCGGCAGCACTTCTATGTGCCTTGCAGCTCCACAGTGGTAGAACCTTTTGAGGCAAAGGGCAGCCTCAATCCCCGGATTGCCACCCGGGAAGAGGCTAGCCCTCATGCCTCAGGCAGGAGCCCCCTCCAGAGTCTCCTGGGGGCCTGAAACCCGTTCAGGCCCCTTCACACCGCTGGGACTGGGTCACGTCTCCCCGAGCTTGGGGAAGACTCACCCACCATTAAAGATGCCGATACAGGAAGTCCCCTCATTGCCCGTGTTTGTGTAGCAACCCCAGACTTCCCTGGTGGTGGTCTCCCATCCAGTACTAACTAGGGCCAACCCTGCTTAGCTTCTGAGATCTGATGAGGTCACACTAGCTTGGGCCATCCAGGCCAGAGTGATCCTGTCCATGAGGGTCACCCTAAAATTCCAGAACTACATGTGTTCCGCAGAGACTGCAGAATGCACCTCTCTCAAATAATGCCCTACCATCAGACAGAGTAATCAAGGAGACCTCTTGACTGAATTTCCAAAGACATGACCTTCTTCAAAATTAGTACCAAAATAGCTCCCAGCACTTCAAAAAAGAGCACGAATTAAAGAGATCAAAAAGGCCAGCTTTAGGGTCTTATTTTAGGTTCAGCCTCTTCATATCTAAGCTTCCCTCTACCACCTGTGACAGGTAATATAAGACCTCTTGCTCGCGTATCTCCCTTTTGCTTCAGCAGCCATTGGCCAACCAGCCAGAGTCCCCTCCTTTGCCCAGAGTTTGCTAGGCAGCTCCCCTGTTTCTTAGCCCCTTCAACCACCTGGCCTTCCATATCCTTCACTAGACCTGTTCTCAACCCCACCCTGTTCCTATTGTTTTGTTTCCTTGGGAACACTCACAGGCTGATTCTAGTGTAACTAGCTATGGGTAGACTACATCTGAGTACCACTACTGGTTACTGAATACATTTGGGAATTTACCTCTCTTTTCTTCCCTTTTCCATCTCTTTTGTCATCAATAACGCCAAACTTTTGCTTTGAAATTCCTGTGTATACAAAGACGTAAAAAGATCCTGACCCCAGGGTTGAGAGGCAGGAACATATGAATGGTTACCTACACATGTAGTCTCTGGTTGCTGGGTAATGGTATTTCTTGAAACAGTCACACCTCTGGGATGGATCATGTCTCTATTTATAAATGCAAGTTTACTACTACCGCAATTACAATTTCCTGAAAAGTCTTCTTCACGTGCATGGTAATGAAAAGCACTCTAAGCTGAGCTTGACAAACCTCACCAATGAAAGACTGATTTGGACCATCACATTTTCCACCAGTTGATGGTCTTATTTATTTATTTGCCATATTTAGCCCCCAAAAAAATTTATGAAGCACTGGGTTGGATCTTAAATTGGCAATTTCTACCAATCCCCCCTTCCTGCTGCAGACCCCACCCTCATTTGGAGAGGGATGGTGGCTCAGTGGCAGAGTATCCGCTTGGCATGCGGAAGGTTCCAGGTTCAATCCCTGGCATCTCCAGTTAAAAGGCTCAATAGGCTCAATTAAGAGGTGATGTGAAAGAGCCCTGCTTGAGTGCCACTACCAGTATGAGTGAACCAATGGTTTGGTTCAGTACAAGACAGCTTCATGTGTTCATGTCATTCCTCAGGGTCTACTATACTCCCCCCCCACCCCCCCAGCAGCATTTCATGGAGATGAGTACACTGCAGTGAGAGTGGGGAGGAAAGAAAATTCTGTCCAGCCAATGGAAAACTAAGTCTGGATCCAAAACACAATGGGGAAGGTTCTAGGTTTTTAATGGCATCCAACATGTTAAAATGTTGTTATATTCTTCTTTCCTTAAAGTACTGAAGTGTCCCAGCTGCAAGGGCCTTTTTGACCGAGTAGCTAACATTCTAATCATGGCAAACCTTACAGATTAACATAAACACATGTAGTTTATAAAGACAAAAATAGCTTTACTAAACCTTTTGTAAACATACAACACTCAACAAGGCCAGAGGAGCAAGCGAGAACCATTATTCATAGTTCCTTGCACCAGGGCGGTTCACTTGCTATGCACCCTTGCTATATGCACATAAAAACCGAAAACGCTGAACTAGGAAGAGACAATCGGAAGCAAACTCCAAAGGGTTCCACATGAAAAAAAAATCTCAGTCTACACCAGAGATAGGAGACAAGGGATGCCAGCCTCCAGGTGGGACCTGGTGATCTTCCAGAATTACAGCTCACCTCCAGACTACAAAGATCAGTTCCTCTGGAGAAAATGGATGCTTTGGAGGGTGGACCCTATGGCACTGTACCCCACTGAGGTCCCTCTCCCCCCAGGCTCCATCCCCCAGACACCAGGAGTTTCCCAACCTGGATCTGGTAACCCTACCAACCCAGCCCCCACCAGTGGCCAAGGGGGACCTGGCAACCCTAGATAGGACACATCTGTCCCATTGTTTTAAAGGGTTTTTTTTTTCATTATTTGAGGATTCTGATTCAAGGATTTCCACATAACAGCTGGGGTCCAAAGGACCCTGTGGAGACAGCCACATTTGCAAAAGTGACTTCTGAAGCCATCTGTTCTGAAAGCAGCCCTCTGGCAGATAACTCCAGATCCCCAGAGGACTTTGGGGGGGATCTCTGATGTAGTTTGAGAGGTCTGCAGAAACAGGAGACATTCTCAGAGGGTGTGAATTGACACTACAAAGCACATACTTATGGGAGAATCAGAGACATGAGAACAGGACTGCCATTTCATCTTGGGGTGGCAACAGAAAGCGCTTGCTGTTCGATGTACTCAACAGAGAATTGCAAAACGAACCAACGGCATTCTCTCGCATCTACTCTCTTTTGTAAAGCATAATGGCGATTCGCAAACTTGGTTTCACAACACTCTAGTCTATTGCTAATGATCTCAGAAGGATGTTACAAAATTCTCAAAACAAAATTGACTTTTAATTTAAGAACAACCACTAGGAACTATGTTTCTGGGACCACAGCAGGCTGTAGGAGGAAGGAAGAGGTCGGAAAGTTCTGCTCCATGTTCAGGATGTTATAAATTGGCATATGTCACTTCAAGTGCAGTATGACATGAATGTCATTTTTCCTAAGTGAATTACATGTGAATGTTGTTAATGTCTCCCCCCCCCCCTTTTATAGCACATGTGATTTCAATTTTATTTATTCTATTCAGGAGGATGGAAGGGTGTCAAAAGTACAAGAAGGCTAAGAATCAGTGCATCAGAACAACCAGAGATAATAGGTGCTAAAGGGGGAAAAGAAAAGTTCTGAAGTCCTGAGTTGTGATTTTAAATTCTGGTTTTTTAGTTTTTAATGTGTTTTACTCTATGCGTTCCACCTGTGTTGTAAGCTCCCTTGAGCAACTTACGTTCCTAATTGTTTATTTAAATTAGACTTAGATATGTTCATACACTGCTTTGAATCCCCATCACTGAGAAAAGCAAGGCAATTCTTTGCTAAATTAATGAACTAGACAGGCCTTGGGTCCAATCAAGGAGGATGCTTCTGATGTTTTTACGAAACAGGCTGTCATGTAAAATACTACAGCAAACTAACTCGCACAGCTAATCTCCAGCTGTAAGTGTATTTGACTCCAGCATTTTTAAACACGCCGGGTTTTTTCTTTTTTAAAAGCTGTCTTTTGACATTTTCGTATTCTACCTTTCCCCCTCTTGCTGACTCTGCACTTAATGCTTTGCACAACAGAAAGAAGATACAAACTACTACAAGCAAGGTATTTATTTTGGGGGAAGAGGAACGTCCACGGTCTACTAGTTTTATGATGAGAAAAGAGGATCTGCATCTTATCTCAAAAGTTCAAGCAGGGGAGAGAGAGAGGAACATTTGCCAGTAGATTCTAAATCATGCTGACACCTAAGCACCGTACATCGCAAGGCAGAGAGATCTGACCATAAAGTTTCCACTACCACAGAACTAAAGTGCAGACCATACATCATATTGTTTTTGCTTCACAGTGTGGGGCATGCTACATAGTAAACTGACGGTTTAGGTTGGAAGCATTTTAAGGTGCAGAGAGGCTGACAGGTTTGTTTAACACTATCCTCGAGAACCTTACTCTCTCACTGGCAGAATGAAAGATAAACCTGGGATACAACTGAAAGCATTGTACCTCCTCCACATTACAGCAGCTTGCTGCACTTCTGTAGACTGCAGGTATCCCACAGCTGCCTGGGTGGTGTAGTGGTTAAGAGTGGCGGACTCTAATCTGGAGAGCTGGGTTTGATTCCCCACTCCTCCATATAAAGCCTGCTGGGTGACCTTGGGCCAGTCACACTTTTCTCAGAACCCTCAGCCTCAGCTACCTCAAAAAGTGTCTGTTATGGAGGGAAGAAGGGAAAGCGATTGGAAGCCACTTTGAGACTCCTTAGGGTAGAGAAAAGCAGGGTATAAAAACCAACTGTTCTTCTTCATGAAGGTTTGCAAAACCAGACACAATTGTCTGTTTAGATCTACAGAAGCAAAACAGTTCTCAGGTATAAATGGAAACTGCAATCTAAAGTACAGGATGGCTTTTGGGCAGTCACATATTACACATGTGTTGACAAGAATTGGGGGAGGGGGGAGAGCAGCCCCACTTGGCCCTTTGACAGAAGCCCTTTTCAGATGCTCAGTTTTGGTGCACTAACCATGCGTAATGGGATTGTGTGCTATTTATAATCGTCCCAATAAGCATGGTCACCATTTTGTGTGAATAGGGTAAAGGGTGCATTTTTTCATGTGGGTACTGTTTCAGTTGATGTGAATGCTTACCTTTAATATCTAGTGTTCTGTTCACACACTCTAAAGCTGGAAAATACAACATTGCCCTGTTCTCATTTAATAGAAAGCACACATATTGGGAAGATCACAGGTAGTATGTGCTCCTAATAGGTGTAGCTAATGGAGCAAAACTATCCAAAAACAGCTACAAAATTGGTTCAGCATTGCTAGTAGCCTTGAACCATGGGGAAATGTGGGTAGAAAAGTTTTAATAAATAAAATAAAGTAAATTAAAACAATGTAAAATAAAATAGACATCAAGTTGCTACATTTCCTAACAAACTTGATTTGGTGAACAAATGTAAACTTAAAAAGAAGAAGAAGAGGAGGAGATTGGATTTATACCCTGCCCTTCACTACCTAAAGGAGTCTCAGAGCACCATACAATCTCCTTTCCCTTCCCCTCCCCACAACAGACACCCTGTGAGGAAGGTGGGGCTGAGAGAGCTCTGACAGAAACTGCTCTTTTCAAGAACAGCTGTGCCAAAACTATGGCTTGCCCAAGGTCATCCAGTAGGTGCAAGTGGAGGAGTGGGGAATCAAACCCGGTTCTCCCAGATTAGAGTCCGCGCACTTAACCACTACACCTAACTGGTGTATGGAAGAACATAGCATAATCCTTAAGAAAGGCCATAAACATTTTAGTTCCCATTTTTAAATGTGTAGGCCTCATAATTTTGTGGTCCCCAGTGCAGTATTTCCTGGTGTCCACTTGCTTCTTCGTCAAAGCCTCTTTCCCCTTAATATAAGAATCCATCCTAAGTTTTCGCCACATCATTGTGGTTGGGGATGCTTCCAAAGGGTTCATGAGCCCAGTTTTGGAAACAGCTGCCTCCATCGAGGAACCTCCCAACATTCTGTGATAGGACCCAGTCCCCCGCTCCCATGGCACCCATTTTGTTATGGAAACTAGTATCTGTTCTTACAATTACAAGAATGCCCAATGGTTCGACAAGGCTGGGAGATCTGTGAGTTACTAGAACAAGACCAAGAAGACAAGTCTAGCTTTGCTGTTGCTAAGCTTATTCCTCATTCGGACAGCAGAGTTAATTTTTCTGATATACATAAGAACATTGATCGGTACGCTAAGGTTCCCTTTCCCTACGTGAAGGAATCTTCTATTCACAGAAGGACCCTTTCAGAGGCAGAAAGACTCCTTGGTGGAAAGGAACCTCAGGCTCTAGCCCCATTTTAATAGACAGTGGTGTACTGACACAAAAAATGTTACAAAAAGAGTAGAATCTGGGTATTCACCAATTTCAGTAAGCCAAAACGATGATTAACATGTAACATGCCTCCCCCTGAACCCAAACTGGTAAAATACACTTAATTTGCAAAAAGGAATACAATTTCCCTAAGACTAAATACACACAACTTTCCAGCAAGAGGTTTATATATTCTTTTATGGGGTGAGCTTGAATATATAGAGGTTTTTAAAAAAGAATATATAGGGATTTCTTAAAAAGAAAAATGTTCCTGTGTGCATGATTAAAACGTGCAGAATGAACACAGAGGAAGACAGTTGGAGATAAAAAGCAGAGATGCATATGTTGAGTTTTAACAGCGTTAAGCCAATATCCCCCATGAATATTAGTTAATGTAATATTGAAAATTACACTTCATAAACTAAGCTATTTCTTATTCTATTTCTGTACCGGAATATTCTATCTACGCTTTAAAGCTGTACTTGCAGCTGCACAAAACCAACATGTATTTTTTTTTAAAAAAATTAGCTTATGAACATTTAATACTTACCTTGGGAATTCAAGATACCAGTTAAAATTAATCAGAAAATATACTCCGGTGCAAATTTTTTATTGCAAACTGCTAGAATCTGTGGGACTTAATTAAAACTAATCTTGAAAGTCCCATGAAAAGATAACTCTCTGCAGAGACATGGCTGTTTCTAACTCACCAGTGGGCTGAGCTACAGAATTTAGTCACTCCTAGTGGTTCGCAGAAGGCTTCTCTCATTTGCTTCAATAGACGAGGCACTAGGGTTGCCGGGTCCCTACCATGTGCTGGTGGGGGGTGGGAGGGAACTTTCTGGGAGGGGTGAGGAGTTCCGTGACATGCCTACATCACAGTTATTTCCAGCTTCTCGAAGGTAAGAGGGGGTAATTTTGGGGGGGGGGGGGAGAAGCGCCCCAAAGTGGGAGACCCCCGACCAGACCAGGGGGTCTGACAACCCTACAGGGCACGTCTGCACATGCACTACTTGGACTCTCCCCATCGCTGGACCCAGTGGGGAAGCTCTGCATGTGCTGGAGCTCTCTGTGTACATCTAGATGAGATGCTTGGTCCCATAACGGGCAAGTGAAAATATATGCAGATGAAATGTAAAAGGAGCCAGATGCGGGAGGGCCTTTAAAGTTAAAGAATCCAGCATTTAATCCAGCATTAACACATTCCTTTTCGCACTGTTCTAGTACGCTTCTGGAAAGCAAAGCGTTAGACTGGTATTGTTTAGGGCTCTATCGAAGTGGCAACGCAGTAGGAGAACACATGCTTTCAATTCTCGGCATCTTTGGGCCCTGGAGAGCAGAAAGGCTCTGAGTTTACAGCTGCAGATTATTTATGGCTTCAATGCTGCTGCCACGAAAAGCCTACGGTGACCTGGCCACTCCACGGACATTCCAGGCTCCCTTTTCTGAATTTTCAGCTTTTACTCAGAAGCTTCCCTTACACACACCCTCCGGCCCTTAAAACAAAAATATACAGGTATTATTCCGCCCAACAGTACTGCAGAATTAGAATTACAGGTTTATGGACTTGTTGGCTCATATTATTTAACTTTTTAGGGTTTTTATTCTGAACTGTCTAGCATGTAAACACCTCTGAGATGAAAGTGGAGCGAAGCATATTTAAACACAGTCCACAGATCCCAGTTTAGAAAATTCCACACTATGCCATCATGGAACTAAATAGGGAGAAGAAGAGGAGGAGGAGGAGGAGGAGATCGGATTTATACCCCACCCTTCACTCGGAGTCTCAGAGTGCCTTACAAACTCCTTTCTCCTCCCCTCCCCACAACGGATACCCTGTGAGGTAGGTAGAGCTAAGAGAGCTCTTTCGAGGACTGGTCTATCAAGAACAGCTCTGACAGAACTATGGCTTGCCCAAGGTCATCCAGCAGGTGCATGTGGAGGAGTGGGGAATCAAACCCGGTTCTCCCAGATTAGAGTCCACTTAACCACTACACCAAACTGGCTCTCAAGGTAGAGATAACAAAAGCTGCAATCCTCAGAACATTTTCTTGGGAGTACACCTCATTACTTCCAAACAGACTGGATTTGGTTTGCTCACAGAGGAGGAGATCTTCTGCTTAAAAATGTTCAGGATTCTGTTGCTGCTCTCCTTGCGGTGCTGTTTTTGCAAGAGGTCTTTGAATCACGAAGACCTGCTCTGCATATAAGCAAAACCACAGCAATATGTGCTGTTTATTCAGATATCTGGTATTGGCCTTGGCATGACTTTCCCACTACTCCAGCTGCTCAGAAAGCTACAGCCTGGTCGGCATTAGCTGTGTGCAAAGCACACCGTGTTTGTATAATACTGTAATGACGCAGGAGGTATTCAGCTAATAACTTTCATCCCAAGCTTTTGTGCACCACAGCCATGATCGAAGAAGCCATCTGCATGGAGAAATGGATAAACACCTCTCCCCTGGCTGAGACTGGATTGGCTAATTTCCATGATTGTGGACATGGAAAAACAGAGAGCAAATTTACTGAGAAGAGAACATATGAACATCAGAGGGCCCTGCCTGATCAGACCAATCATCCATCTAGTCCAGCATCCTGTCTCACACACTGGCCAACCTGGGATTCACAGGATTAGTGCCTCTGAATGTGGAGGTCCCCCTCAGTCACCATGGCTAGTACCCATTGACAGACTCATCCTCCAGGGACCTATCTAATCCCCTTTTAAAGTTCTTTATTCATGTGGCCATCACTATATCCTCATATAGCAAATTCCACATTTTCATCTGTGTAAAGTAGTATTTCCTTTTGTTCGTCCTGAACCTACTGCCCATCAGTTTCATTTGATACCTTCGAGTTCTAGTATTTTGGGGGAGGGAGAAAAAGTTCTCTTGATCAGCTCTCTCCACTCCATGCATAATTTTATAAACATCTATGTCCCTCCTTAGTCGTCTCTTGTCTAAACTGAAAAGTCCCAGACTCTTCAGCCTTTCCTCGTAGGGAAGGTGCTCCAACCCCCTAATCATCTTGGTTGCCCTCCTCTGTACTTTTTCTAGCTCTGCAATGTCCTTTTAGAGATACGGTGGCCAGAGCCGTACACAGTACTCAGAGGATATTGTTTCCCCTAGCAATCTAAACAAGTTGCCTTCTTTATGGCAATGAAGTAGTTCTGAAGTTGGCTACAATTAGGAGCTCCCCCCACCCAATGACCTGGAGGGTAAAGTATTTTCTTCCAAGCCAGCAATACAGTTTACCTGGCCCAAATCCAACAGGCTTCCTTTGAAAACAACAGAGGCAGAGGCGTGCTAGACAAAGTCCATCGTTTTGGCTCAGGGATTCCAGAAGCAAGTTCTACTGAGTTTCTCAAACACCAGCTATCACTTTTACCACGCTGTTCTTCCAAGGAGCTCAGGACAGCCAATGCAGTTCTCTGAGCCTACTGTAAGTTTGGTCGGGCTGAGAGAGAATGCATGGCCTAAGGTCACTGCAAAAACTTCAGGGTTGAGCAAAGATTTGAATTTCCACCCCCCAGGTCATAGACCAACACTCTGTGCTAGCAAAGGGCTTCTATACTGCAAGAACCTATAAGTAGTTCAGTGTGCATCAACCATCACTCTTCTTTATACCCCTTATGACAGTGAAGTCCCAGTAGCCAGAGTCGAGAGAGGTGGATATTGCTTTCAACCTAGTGCTGCTCCTAAGTAAGGCATTTTACTTTCCTCCATAGGCATGAACAAATCACTCACTTACAACAGAGCAATTTAAGAGGGTACATTTGAAGACACCGTTTGAAAAGGAGTTAAGCCTGCTCCCTGCTGGGGGTAATCCCAGGCACTGAACACATGAAGCTTCCATATACTCCCATATACTGTGTCAGACTCTTGGTCTGTCAAGGTGAGCATTCTATGTGGCAGAAGGTACTCAGGGTACCAAATGGGGGCCTTTCCCATCACCTGCTACCTGGGATTGAACCTGGGGCCTTCTGCGTGCAAAGCCACAGCCCCTCCTCATAATCAAGCAAGACCATATATTAACAGCTCTGCCACTTCATCTGCATAACCCCATTCTGGGTTCTGTTTCTTGGTCACACTGGAGTGTGACACAGTGTTGGGAATCAGAATTTTTTATATATGACTATCTAGATATTCTGCTGTGGGTAACAGGGATGCTACAACCAAAACAAGTAAATACCCCGGACTCATCCCTGAGACAAGAGGCAGTAGACAAAGATAGGGAGAAAAAAGAACACTTGGAGAATGTTAACAAGTCTGAATACTAACTTGGGTGAGCTAGAGGGTGGGAAGCAGCAGATCCTGTAAAGGAATTTTCTACAATAAACCAGCTGCAAGACAACCACACTACTGGCTCTGATGACAAATCGCAAAACTCAGGACTGCTACATTTCAAGGTTGGCTGCAATTCTATTTCTGAATTGAAGTGGGAATGGGGGGGGGGAGGAAGAGAGCGAGAGAGACTGGGGACATAGAACACCTGCTGTGCGGGAATTTAATATCACTCAGTTCCATCTCGCTTATTCACAAAAATAGTCATCACATGTGTGGTACGAAAAAAGCCAGATAACAAAACACGAAAAATCCCCAATGATTCATTTTTGTATTCCCATTCTTTGTTTTACCATGAAAACACGTGATTTTTTTTTTTTTTTGGTAACTGTATACTTTATTTTCTGTCAGGTTCTTAATGCATTTCAAATAGTAATGTCTCAAATAAAACGTTTACCCATTTTTGAGAAACAAGCATTCGGGATTGACACAATCCTAAACGATAACATGGGAGAAAGTTCTGGAAATTCCACACATTTGGACTCTGAGAAGCTCCTCTTCAGTGAAATCAAAATACTGTTTTAAACACACAACACTTTTTCAAAAAGTACAAATCTATGTTCGGCTAAAATTACGGGACTACCACCCAAATTAATGTAAGCTAAATGTGGTTGGCTGCTAGCCCCCCTTCACATGGAGAACAGCACTAGAGTTCATAAACACCTTCTCATCTAGTAAAACTGGCTATCATGGATGCCAGCAACTAGCCCCTTGTTACCTATAATTCTGACTAGAAGTCAATGCAAAGTAGGTTTTGTGAGGGCTCTAGAAGGTGAATGCAGCATTTCAATTATAAAATTGTGCTTGTTTTGTTGTTAAAAATAACCTTTTTGCAGCTTATTCAGAAAAGTATTGAGTATTTGAACAAAGTAAATTTTCACTCTAACTTGAGATAATGTGGAAAATATTTCATTTATACATTTTGACTAAAACTCCTTTATTGTCATATTATTTCTGATCTCTGTGTAGAAAACAATTGAGTTTTATTCTACTGTAATCTTATCCTGTACTTCATGGGTATCGGTACTCCAGTACTCCCTCTGATGCTGCACAGGCAAACAGGTGAAGGGAAATTGGAAGTTTCCCCTTGAGACTCACCTGACATTGACTTTACTATCTTTCAGGCCCCAGGCCGAAACATTGCTTTTTACCCAGGTGAGGCAAGGCCTCAGAACTGGGAAGGGAAGCTGAGGGGTTCTGGCCCTCTCAGTGGGCAATTCCTACAAGGCCAAGTGACCACAGTGGTTGAACAGAGAGGGGAAAAAGCCCCTCCAGGCACTGGAAAAAGCAGGTAGGTGGCACGTGCCAGGCCTTGGGCAGCCACTGGAGCCCAGCTGCCTTGGAGCCTGGTGGAATAGGGCCTACAGGTTAGAGCAGGATTGTTCCACCATTTGTTTTAAGGCAGTTTTTAAGGTGTATTTCTAGTCTGAGGATTGTTCTGTGGATATCATTGTAGCCAGCTGAAGGGTGTTTTAGGCTGGTTTTATGCCCCAGCTTGTTTTAAATTGCAGCCTGAATAGCCCAGACTAGCCTGTGCTCGTTAGAACCTGGAAGCTAAGCAGGATCAACCACAGTTAGTACTTGGATGTGAGACTGCTCAGGAACACTAGGGCTGAAGACAGACTGACAAACTGGAGCGCAGTGCGAGCGGGCGAAAAAGCCCCGGGGCCAACCCATCCTGTGGCTGCCCGTTCGCACTGGCTCCAGTGCTGCGGGACCTCACCTGTAAGGAGGTGGACCGGCGCATCCACTCTTCCTCTGCCGGTCCCTGGAGCCTCCACTGGGGTGGCGCACGGCTGTTCCGGCGAGGCAGGGCTGGGACAGCTGGTTCACACTTCCGGCCCCACTCTGTGACGCGTCCAGACTGCCAGGAAGTGGCAGGGACGCGCCCAGGCGGCCGGAGACCAGTTCCAAGAGGTCTCCGGCTGCCACGCATGGAGAGCGCCCCGCATGCAGGTAAGCGCGGGCCGCCCATGGGGGACAGCTGCGGCAATCTGAATGCCCTCTCTGCCTCTGCTTTAGAAGCGGAGGCAGAGCAGGGCAGATTGCCAGTCTGTCCTCGGCCTAGGGTTGCTACACGAAGGAAGGCAATGACAAGCTACGCCTGCTCATCTCTTCCCTGGAATGTCCTGTGGATAGGGTCTCCATGAGTCAGATGTGACTTGATGCATATTGTTCCCCCCCCCCTCATTTTAGCTATGGGTAATTATTCTATGGTTGTCTCTATGATTGCACTGTGCTGCTTTTACATAGCAAGCCCTCTCAAACAAGCCGGTGGAGGAGAAGAAGAGTTGGATTTATACCCCACCCTTCACTCGGAGTCTCAGAGTGGCTTACAATCTCTTTCCCTTCCTCTCCCCACAACAGACACCCTGCGAGGTGGGTGGGGCTGAGAGAGCTCTTGAGAGAACAGCTCTGAGAGAATGTACGACTGACCCAAGGTCACCCAGCTGGCTGCATGTGGAGCAGTGGGGAACCAAACCCTGTTCTCCAGATTAGAGTCTGCTGCTCTTGACTACTACTACACCAAACTGGCAACGTATAAAAATTCTAAATAAGCAGTGGACATTGCCTGAAATCTTCAGAGACTTTATCCCAACATTAGCTTTTTGATACCAAATCCATTGGCATCATCTGCAAAGCCTCATGGAATCAGTAGTGAGGTGAAAAATTGCACATTTTATTTATTATTCATAGCCACTTTAGTTTACAGATTATCAGGATAAGGAAGATTCCCCTGCCCTACAAAATAATCTTAATAAGAAAGGCTGGTAAATTTTAACATGTAAACAAGAAATTCATTTCTTAAAGAGAACCAGGTAGTCCTGGAGTACCACATTAAGACTCCTGAGCAATCATTTACAACACTGGGGAGCCACCTGCTGGTCACTCAGAAAATTAATTAATCCAACGTAGAGAGTTTCACTATCAGCACCATAGCTGGACCAAGGTCAAAAAATTTGCCTCTTTCACATTTCTTTAAATAAACTGAGCTAAGCCAGCCAATGTCATAGGCAAAATATCAGCATCATTCACACTACCCACAAAGTAAGATCAATAAGATTTTTTTTTTTTGCAGTCAAGTCACAGCCGACTTATGGCAACCTCATAGGGTTTTCAAGGCAAGAGACAAACAGAGGCGGTTGCTGTTGCCTGCCTCTGCGTAGCGACCCTGAACTTCCTCAGTGGTCTCCCATCCAAATACGAACCAGGACTTATCTTGCCTAGCTTCTGAGGTGTGATGAGATCAAGCTAACCTGGACCATCCAGGTCAGTGTAGTCAACAAGACTGCACTGTGTCGAAGGAATGACTGTGCGTACAGTAACAACTTTGCATGTGCCAAAGTTTTAACGGACAACCTGGTCTTCACCCATAGCCTAATATGAAAACAAGCACATTAAAGACTGAAAGTTTAAATTTCCGTCTAATAACAACATTAGTCTCAAGATACGAGGAGAACAGCATCACAAATGATGGAAACAATTTATGTATGAAAACAGCTGAGTCTCAGTCTGTATTTAATGTTGTCCAGTTGAAAGGTCTGGGAGCATTCATTTCTGTAGCACCATTGAAGACAAGTTGATAGAGACCTGACCAAGGACTGGAGCCCAAGTAAACAGCGGTGTACTTATTACACTTACATCCCACTTCTCTTCTATGAAATGGTGTACTTATTACACTAACATTCTTCTATGGTATCGCTTTACTCTGCTCTGGTTAGACCTCACCTAGAGTATTGGGTTCAGCTTTGGGCACCACAGTTTAAGAAGGACATAGACAAGCTGGAACGTGTCCAGAGGTGGGCAGCGAAGATGGCGAGGGGCCTGGAGACCACGTCCTGTGAGGAAAGGTTGAAGGAGCTGGGAATGTTTAGCCTAGAGAGGAAACGACTGAGAGGTGATATGATCATCATCTTCAAGTACTTGAAGGACTGTCATATAGAGGATGGCACTGAGTTGTTTCCTGTTGTCCCAGAAGGTCGGACCAGAACCAATGGGTTGAAAAGAAATCAAAAGAGTTTTTGGCTTAACATAAGGAAGAACTTCCTGACAGTTAGAGTGGTTCCTCAGTGGAACAGGTTTCCTTGGGAGGTGGTGGACTCTCCTTCTGTGGAGGTTTCTAAACAGAGGCTAGATGGCCATCTGACAGCAATGCTGATTCTGTGAACTGAGGCAGATCATGAGAGGGAGGGCAGGGAGGGTTGCATCAGTGCTTAGTTCTTGTGGCCCTTTCTTACATGCCCAGAGAAATGCTGATCACCACTTTGGGGTCAGGAAGCAATTTTTCTCCAGGCCAGTTTTGGCCAAGGATCCTGGAGCGGTTTTTTGTCATCTTCTGGGCATGGAACAGGGGTCACTGCGGGTGTGGAGGGGGGGAGGTATTTGTGAATTTCCTGCCTTGTGCAGGGAGTTGGACTAGATGACCGTGGAGGTCCTTTCCAACTCTATGATTCTATAAACTCAGTAATATAGAGAAAGTGTTCTGGAGGGCCCCCGTCCAGACACTGACTGGACCTACTTAGCTTTATGCTGCATCATATACCTTCAGACTATACCTTGGCCCAATGACCCATCTTAAGGAACATGGAACGGTTTTACTGCTGACGCTTAGCATGCCCAGCCGTGTAAACTCCCTGGAAGCAAACTCTCAGCCCCTTAGAGGGAAAACGTGTAATGAACAGAAATTTAGACATAATGAACAAGCCATTTTTTCCCCATGATCAGTATAAACTAGTTTAGTTGGTAGACTGATGTGAGACTGAAGTCTTCAGTTAACTTTACTGAGTCACAGCTGCCAAATGCAAGTGACTTGATTAATGGAGATTAGTTGCTTTTCCCAGTAACTAGGATTTGTAAAAAAATATCCTGGTTAGGAATCCCAGTTAGTAGGAAACTAATCTCACTTTATTAAGGTGCCTGTACAAGGCAGACTTGGAGGCCAAAATGGCCTGGGGAAAGATCACCCCCCCCAACCCCCCCCACCACCAATGGAGAGCTGAAGTGCTGTAGCCATGCTCCTCCTTGCCAGCTCTACCATGAGGGCAGATGGGCACTGGTGCCCTCCATGGCAGAGGTCCGCTGGGATTTCCCCACTAAAGGAAATGGATCTCATGATTAATGGGAGTTAGAGTGTTTTTTTCATTCTCAGTGACCTTGGGGGGGAAGCATACAAGTCTGGCAATTAACCCTGTTTGTGCCTGGCATAAAGTCTAGTGAATTCTAGTTCGGGGAGGGGCTGTGGCTCAGTGGTAGAGCATCTGCTTTGCATGCAGAAGGTCCTAGGTTCAATCCCTGGCACCTCCAGCTAAAAGGATCAGGTAAGGGGATCACCTCCCTGTCTATACTGATGAATATTTATCCCTCCTTCACTTTAAAATGATTACAGAGAAAAGCATAAATGAATTATAGGTCTTTACGGTTTCCCATCCTCTGAAACATGGGCTGCAAATCCTTAGGGCCGAGGTTCACTATGTTAGATTAGGAGACCTCTGTGTGTGCACACATTTTGCTCAAAAGTCAGGTATATTTTAACACACGTCTGCCTCTACCCAAGTTTATACTCAACAGAATCAGATTCTGACAGCTGTTTCAAAATATTACGTTCCCACACACTTGTTTTGCTGTTGCCCCCTTTAAGCATTTCGAAAACAAGAGAAATTGATTGCTTCCTTCAGAACAAAAACCACTTCCCATAGATTACAGGCTACAACAATAATAATGGGGCCTAATTTGCCAAAGTAGTAAATGCATTAAGCAAACGAACATCAGAAAGAGGCATTTGTTCCTATTAGCTGCTCAGAAACCAGGCTGCCAAGAAAAATAGGAGAGTTTGAGAACAACCTTGCGATTTCTATTCCTAAGGCTGATGGAAACCAGAAGCCTTTTGCAGAGACTCGCTCTCTGAGAAAAGTTATGCTTTCGCAATGTTTGAGCACCACCCAGTAGCCGGCACATGAAACAGCATACATTATGAACAATACAATGGTTAAAAAAATGAACATATAACATGGGACATAAAAAAAGGAAGGTACTTCATCGGGCAGCCAAACCCACAGCAACCGTCTCACCTTTCACAAATCAAAGACTGTCTGAGTATTCTTAAATTAGGTGTTAAAGAGCGGAAGTCTAGTGGCATAAACCCTGATCTGGATGGCCCACGCAAGCCCGATCTTGCTAGATCTCAGAAGCTATGCAGGGTCAGCCCTGGGGGGGTGGGAGAAGAAAGAGGAGGAGGAGGAGATTGGATTTATACCACCCTTCACCTGGAGTCTCAGAGCACCATACAATCTCCTTTCCCTTCCCCTCCCCACAACAGACACCCTGTGAGGTAGGTGGGGCTGAGAGAGCTCTTTTGAGGACTGGTCTTTCAAGAACAGCTCTGACAGAACTATGGCTTGCCCAAGGTCATCCGGCAGCTGCAAGTGGAGCAGTGGGGAATCAACCCCGGTTCTCCCAGATTAGTCCACACACTTAACCACTACACCAAACTGGCTAGTGCTTGGTGGGAGGCCACCAACCAGGAAGATCAAGGGTTGCTACACAGAGGCAGGCAGTGGCAAACTAGCTTTGTTCATCTCTTGCCTTGAAAACACTTTGGGGTCACCCATAAGTTGGCTGCGACACGATGGCACTTTCCACAGTGATATCAACCAACCTTACACCACCATATGGGACACGACTGGGGTAGTTGGTGTAGAAATGTGCAGGCCTGCCAAAGTGTATCCCTGCCCACGGCTAACAGAATGAGCAGAAGTGCATTGCAAATTATTTCCCCTTTGTTGTGGTAGAACGTGGTAGTGGCACAATCCTGCCAGACTAGTAACTAAATGTGGATATGCCCCCGTGGGGTGCCCTGACCTGGATGGCCCAGGCTAGCCTGATGTCATCAGATTTCAGAAGCTAAGCAGAGACAGTCCAGTTAGTCCTTGGATGGGAGACCACCAGGGAAGTCCAGGGTCATGACACAGAGGCAGACCATGGCAAGCCACCTTTGAACATCTCTTGCCTTGAAAATGCGATGGGGTTGCCTTAAGTCTGCTGCAATGTGACAGCACTTTTCACCACTACCAGTCACGGGGTGCTGGTTGAGAAACAGAGAACCAAACTAGGCATGGGCTTCTCTAGAGACATTTTCAGGGCAGGTCAGCCTTTGCAGTGGGTGGACCAAGGAAGTTGCAAATCAGTGGCCGAGTGGCAATTTAACAGACATATTCTTATTTACTAAAACTTAATTAAAACATTTATGCCCGCCATTCTACTTGGCTCAAAGATTAAATGACACCAAATGTAAATTCTATGGCCATATGGCAGATAAGAAATTCGACTATGAAAAGAAGCAACTGCTGGGAAGGGGTGTCTTTTCTACATGGGGCTTTCAAGTGGATGGGTAAATCCTACAGTGGTTCTACACGTTACTGTAGCCATTCACTGGCAAATGACCATATTCTAAAAACCATGATCACTAGCAGGCTGTCAACTATCCAGTTCCAAGAACTATCCATATGTTTCCAGAGATATGGCATAAACAAGCCAAATTACTAAGGGGCCAGCCCTCCCCCAAAACCACGTGGGAGGCACGCTTCAGGCTCTCACACACCTAACACATACATATTCCATGAAACCTGCATGCACATGTGCATATTCTTGCCTGTATGGCCCATCCAGTGCTTCTGCAGCAGATAGGCTCGGCTTGTGCTTTGGGTTATGTGTAAGGTCCTGCAGATGTACAATGGGAACTATGTGAACTGCCTTTGAAAAATCTCAGAGAGCACAGCTTTGCTTAGATGCCATTTTATAAAACGGAAGGCCATTTTATAAAACGGAACCATAAATGGTCTTTTCTGCTGTTAACTACATCTTTGCTGTGAATGGCAACAGATAGATTGGGTCAATGTTCCCTCTTATCTGAGTTAGCTTTTTGGCCTCTGGCTCTCACAGTTTTGTCTTAGCTCAGGAAGGATGACTGCAGAGCAAACTAATTTATGCAGTAGCCAAATCGCTTGCTTACAACTTTAATGCCAGTACCTCACAAAGCAGAATTTTTGCTCACGAGACTCCACAGCTTAGAGGGAGCATTGGACCATAAGAGTAACTCCACTAATGCTGAGGGTACTTCCTGTTTCTTCCTTCCCACAGGGGCCTCCCTCACCCTGCCTCTGGAAGCCACTCTGAAAATCACGGAACCTTCCGGAATGCCAACATGCGGTAGAGGGGGCTAAAGCTAGAGCAGGGAATCGGAAACCCTTTCTGTCCTTGTGCAATTGAAAACATCTTCCATTTATTCACGGGGCTATCAAGATACTGTCTCAGTTCTGGTTTGTTTTGTTTTTTTACAAACAACGTATTAATTTGGCTGTCACACGATCACTTAGAAGCCAGACTCCAAGAGAACTTCTGTATATGTTTTCTTCCACCTGTGCAGATACAAATCCCCTGGTAGAACACAGCTAATTCTGGAGAAGAGAAGCCTTCAGAGAGGCGGTTTCACTCCAATTAGTATGAAAAGTAGCTCTGTCAAACTGACAAATGACTCTTGTTAATCTATAAAAGCTCTGCTATAGCATTGCATTTACAGCTCCTTGAGTCCCAGTTTTGAACTTTAAAGTGGTATGCGAACACACAAGAGACACTTGCTGCTAGCAGTGAAATAGTTCCAAATACTTTTCTTATTAAGTAAAGCAATTTTGGTATCTTTGGGAACGTAATTAGACATTCATTTATACCACTGCTGACATGAGTTTTTAGTCACTCGATCGGGACAGCAATTTCAGCATGGAATTGTTGAACCCATATTTGGTATAACTACTAAACACATGTTTATAAAGAGAAAACTAGGACGTCTGGGGATTTTAAAAAAAATTGCTTATTTTTTGCTGTCCAAAAGCTGTTTCACCGAGTAAAAATATTCAGACTTTGTAACAAATTATGTAACGGCAAGATGCTTTACAACTCGTATCCCTGGGAGACAGATGTTGTTATTACATCTAATCTTATTAGCTATTGGGATGTTAAGAATTTCCAGATCCTAACACAGAAGGCTCAGAAAAAAAGTTTTAACATCTTACACACAAGATAGAAGCTCCGAACAGACCGTTTCCTTTTTTTACATAGTTGGGTAGTATACCACCACTCTGGGTGCAGAAGTTCTCTAGCATTTTCTCAATTGCTACAATTCTTTCTGACTCCTGGAGGTATCAGTTGGGGGTCTTGGGACCTGTATGGAGAAACAGCTAGCGGGGGGGGGGGGGGGGGGCTGGAGTGGAGGGACAAGGAATTGAGCTTGCTCCTCCTCCCTGTTCTGTACACGCAGCTCTGCTCATCAGAGAAGGCAATTTCATCTCCTTGACCCTCCTTGCTCCAGCCTGCTGACTACCATGGGGATTCCTCTGCGCATGAAGATCAAGCTCATTGTATACCAAACTATGATGTGAACTTCCAAACCATTCACATGGTTTAAAGAAGTTTCTTTGCATTCATTTTCAATCCACTTAGCGCTCTGGTTTCTATGGCGCAGCACTCTCCAGAGGTGGAACAACAGCCATGACATGGTATGGAGCTACCAACAGTCTGCTACAAATAACGAAATGATTGATTTCCAGGTTGTATAGAAGGCTTCAGAGGAGTACCAAAGCTTGAGGAACCCCAAGCTTACTCCCATAACGACAAACTAAGAACGTAAGGGAAGCCAAAGTTGGATCAGGCCAATGGCCCATCTAGTCTTAACACTGTCACACAGTGGCCAAAAATACCAGGTGCCATCAGGAGGTCCACCAGTGGGGCCAGGATACTAGAAGCCCTCCCACTGTTGCCCCCTCCCCAAGCACCAAGAATACAGAGAATCGCTTGCCCCAGACTGAGACTAGTCTGCCATTATGTGTAAACATGTCTATGGTCTACAAAACCTTCAGTTCACCAGATTCAGATACGACAGCAAAAAAGGAAGTGCAGGAGGGAAATCGGAGCACATGCAGGAGGGAAGGAGGAAGTCAGAGCTTGACTGTGGCTTGTCTTTATGCGGAAGCCAGCAGAACAGCTAATGCAAACAACAGTTTAATATGATGTCTGCACGGAACCCCCTAAGTGAAGAAGGTGCCATATGGGAGTTATTGCTTAACAAAAGTTCAGTGTACAGGCATTAATAATACTAATAGCCTCCTGTACTAAATTCTGCAAAGAGAATGAGCAGCAAAACTGAAATGCAGGAAGCCTTCTAATGCTACAGCAGTGTCTTGCAACAATACTCACCCATCGTTGGAACATGTCAAAAACTCCTCCTTTATTTTGGGATGCCAACAGCCTGAATTAAGCATTGCTGTGTGCCCCTGGAAAAGGGAACAGAATGATAAGCACTGCAGCAACTAATATTTTCATAGAACCATTGATTCGCTCCCCTCATGTTTTGGACATTTCAGTACATTTTGGTTGTTACTGTTAACCACACTGACATATTCCTGATGACTGGTTCATGAAGAACACGAGGCTGCCTTCAGGCTGTCTACTCGGACTGGCAGCAGCTGTCCAGAGTTTCATGTGCAGGCCTTGTTCAAAAACAATTGGCGTTATAAACGTGACAAAAATACATTCAGCTAGCTAGAACCACAATCTCATAAAGTCACAGCAACTGCTAAGGATTTCCAAGTAAAGGTCTTTTATAGGATCCACTGTCTGATCTTTTGGACTGGAGATGCTCAGGATTGAACCTGGGATCTTCCGCATACCAAGCAGCTGTTGTATCACTGAGCCACGGCTCCTCCTTAATCCAAGATTATATGACTCTCAGATGCTTAGGTTTAAGGATTCTCAGCTCTTCTGGTCCTAGCTATACCTCCATTCTCACCCCCATATGTCTACACAAGTCACGGTTCTGCTACAACAAACGAAAGCTATTTAGGAAAAAAGGAATCATTCAGTTGCATTTTCCCAGTCCCCTTATGTTAGGGAAAGAGGATATGTGGTTAACATTAAGCAAAACAGAACGAAATGCCTGTTTCTTCCACCGTGAATTCCATCACTCTTTCAAAGTCAGCCTGTCAAACTAACAGAGATGTTTCAACGGGTTGCAAGTTGCTATGGTGAACGTTACAGAAGCTTATCTACTTACTAGGTGATGTGTATCAAGTATTTAATAGGGCTGCATTATAACTACACTTGTCCTTTGACTGCAGTGAAATCCTAAACACTTACAATTTTGCAGCGAGCAAGAAATAACAACCATTCGTTTTAAACCGTTTTCTATATGCATTCTGCTAAGCCAAAAGAAACATCTTACGGACATGAATAGCAACAAGCAATTCGATTTTTTTTTTAAAAAAACCCTTAACTATCTAGAAGAATGTTGCAAAAGTGTTCTCTCTAGAAGCCTGTCTCACCAGTTGGCAGAAGATCATTTACTGCTGAATGCCAGTCATTAATTTTAATCGTATATAAGCTGTTCATCCTGCGTGACAGACAGGGCTGAAACGCAAAGTAGCCTCCAGGGAGCCGTTCTTTGAGGGCAATTCCAGTGCTTCCGCAGAGCCCAGCTTTCAGAGTTCATCCATTAGATCCAGCGCAGGAAGGAAAGGAATGTGCTTCCCTCCTAGAGAGCGGGTCCCTTGCATCGAAATGCACGAAGAAGCCCACTCATACACAAAAGAGTGCAGAGAACTTTGGATCATGGGCGGCAAAGGGATACGTCACGCCAAGCTGCTATAGAACTCAGCAAGATTCCAAGGACAATTACATTTCATGCCAAACACCAGGCTGCTGCTGCAAATGGCATCCTCCGACGACGCGAGGAAAGAGGAGTGAGGGAGAATAAAGCCAGTGTCGTGGTGGCAGATGCTGCTGAAGCAGTGTTATTTCAGATCTGCACATCCAATCAAATCTCCAGTGGTCAGTCAGAAGCCATGCTGGTCAAAAGCCCTACATGGCCCTACCCACTTTCTGAATACACTTGGCCAGACAAGGTATCTGCAGGTGTCATAGTGCCCACGGGCACCACATTCGGGGTCCCTGGTATAAGGCACGCCTGTGTTTGACATCATCACGTCGAACGTTTCCTTGCCTCTGCCAGCCACAGCCAACCATGTGAAGCAAAAGGCAAAGAATCGCATGATAAGACGTCAGGACAGAGGATACATTTTAATACAAGTTACAGGGCGGGAGGTGCAAGAACCGGACACAAAGCCACAGTTTTCAGGGGCAGCCTTGTGCTTACTCTGAACTGCATGCAGATGATGCTCTAGCACTCTGCAAGTTATTACACTGATGAGGCATCACTCCTGAAAACCATGCGAACAAGCACAGAAGGGCCGTCTGCCTTCAGCCTCTGCGACGAGCAGGAAAAGGGACCTACAGTGAGACTCCCCGCTCCAGGGAAGTACGTTCTGCTTACCTTGGTGTTTGCCATGTCCACAATGTATTGGTCTCCTTTTACGCACTCCATTACAGGGAAGCCATCCCGGTCGAGGACTTTTGCTTGGGAGTTGCCTGAGACAACAAGAATTACATCCCCTGTGCTGCTGTATTGCAGGGACCTGATCTGGTGACTGGGGGGGAAAGATTAGGAAAAATGACTTTTCCATAGGCTCACCTTAAGCGGAACATTATTTCAATCTTAATTCTCAGAATTTTTTAAAAGAAGATAATTTTTAGGAAACAACTTAGAAAGAAGAACCACCACCCTTCTTCCTGGAAAGAAATGCTTAATTAAAATAAAACAAAATCAAACCAGTTATCATACGTTATGAGACACGCCCAGTTAAACGCAAACAAACTGGGTTTGATCCCATCCTGCTCTCTCATTGTGCTTTCTGCTCATGTGAGCCCCATAAAACTAACTGGTCATTAGGGGCAGAATCTGTGAATGGAGGCTAGCAGCGGAGGATGAGTCTGTTTGGTGGGAAGCAGTATACAATTTAGGCTCTTAGGGTTGTCAACTTCCAGGTGGGTTCTGGAGATCTCCCAGAATTACAATTGATCTCCAGACTATGAAGATCTGTTCCCCTGGAGGAGTGTGAACTCTATGGCATTACAACCTGTGAGATCCTTCCTCTTCCCAAACTGCACCCCAAAATCTGCAGGAATTTCCAACCTCAGAGTTGGCAATCGTATTTATTTATTTATTTATTTAGATTTATATCCCGCCTGACCAACATAGCGGCTCTAGGCGGGATACCTTGTATAGGTAGCTGAAATTTATATATGTGAAATGTTAACTGGAAAGGGGGTGGGGGGTAAACTTAGTATGATTAGTATTATTATTGAAAGTATATTATTACTGTAGGGCTGTATTTTCTCAGCTGAAGCCTGAAGTCTGTTTTGTTCTTGGTAACAAGAGGACTGCATTGAAAGACTTTAGCACGTTGTAGACCAGAAAAGTTGGACTTTGCTCACCTCTGATTGCGATCAGATGCACAATTAGACCCGACGTAGGCGTGAATGCCAGGCGACTTTAAAGGGAGCGATCAGACAACATCTGGGAAGCCCCCCGCAGCCATCGGCAACCCATTTTGCTCCGCTGCAGAAGCAGAGTTAAAAGACACCGGGGGAAATCCTGTAGTAAACGGGTTGTGATGGGCCACGGGTGGACTTTCCCATGTCTGATCACTCCAGCGCGCTCTCATGGCATCAGGATGGTCTGATCAGGCCATCCCAACTCTGTGCCGTTGTTTTTTCCCCCTTCACAGTATGCGCATCATCACAAACTCCATAGGGAGCCCTCAGCGCAGAGGTGTGATTCATCAATCCCTTGTTTAAGTGCTTGGGAATAAAATGGGACCAAAAAAAAGACTCACCCACAGTTGCATCTGATCACATACTGATGGACAGCGCCTGCAGCTTCAAAGGGAAGTGTGATCATGCAACTGCAGGTCAAATCTCTCCAGAGGAAATAGCCTCTCTTCCCCCCCCTCCCCACTTTATCTCGTGCGTGTGACTGCAACCACAGCGTCATATCAAGCAATAACCAGTTGCTTAAGTGACTGCAAAGACATTATCTGCTGCCCGCTTTTGTGCTCTGTTACATCTAGGTGTTAAGTCATACAAATCTTGTTGTGTTGGTCTGTATATTGGAGTATTTTGACTGAAATAAATTTATTAACTTGCATTGCCTTGCAAGTTCTGTTCCTAATTTAGTGCCAGAGAACTCACACAGGCAGAAGTTACACTCACACGGGGAGGGGAGGGGAGGGGAGGGGGGAGGGAATTGGCAGTCTTTAGATTTAGCTGTGATCCCCTGCACCAGATCACATGCTGTTCCTGAGAGTTACTCAACTCTGAGAAAGTTTTTGGGTGTGTCGGGTGTGTGTGTTTGTCAGGGGCTGTAGCAAAAAAAGAGGCAACAGGAATTCCATAAGCTGTCAGCTTCTGGGATTCTGTCCACTGCCCGCAATCCAATAACACCTTCTAAGCGCTTGCAGTTGAAGCTCCACTGCATCAATTCCTATCTATCTGTTCCATTTGTATCCTGCCCATCCTCTAAGGAGGATGACATGCGTAATTCTGCTTTTCTCTGTTTCATACCCACAGCCACACTGCAAGGTCAAGCTGAGAGAGCAGGACCAACCCAAGATTCACTCGGTAAGATGCGCGCATGAATGGGGATCCGAACTCGGTTCTCCCCAGCAATGCTGCCTCTAAGCTGCGGAGTCTTGTGAGCAAAAATTCTACGTTGTGAGCTACTGGCACTAAAGCTGTGAGTGGGCGATTTGGCTTCTGCATAAATTAGTTTGCTCTGGAGCCATCCTTCCTGAGCTAGGACAAAAATGTGTGAGCCAGAAGCTAAAAAACTGTGAACCAGCTCACACTAACTCAGCTTAGAGGGAACACTGCTCCCCAGTTCTAGTCTGACAGCCTTATTGTCATATAAACAAACTACCCAGTACTACTCAGAATAACTTTCATGGGTGAAACATGCTTTGAACTCTAGTGCACATGCAGCAGGAAGGGGGGGGGGGACATCAGTGAAAACTGGCCTCCTTCTGTCCAAAGAAACGTTCAACAGGGGAGGGGCCATGGCTCAGTGGCAGAGCACCTGCTTCACATGCAGAAGGTCCCAGATTCAATCCTTGGCACTGCGAAAAAATTATTAAAGAAATTAAAGAATCGGGCAGTAAGTGATGTGAAAGACCTCGGCCTGAGCCCCTGGAGAGCTGCTGCCAGTCTGAGTAGACAATACTGACTGTGATGGACAAGCGGTCTGATTCAGTATAAGGCAGCTTCATGTGTGTTCATCCGTGATCTAACCCTTAACATGGATACATTTATTTACTTCCTTTATTTACTTGCTTGGTTTATCCCCTGCGTCTTTCTCCCCACTGGAGACCCAAAATGAAATATATTGTTCTTCTCTCCTCTTATTTTATTCTTACAACAACCCTGTGGGATAGGTTAGGCTGAGAGTATGTGATTGCCCAAAGGTCAGCCACGGAGCTTCCACAGCACAGTGGGAGATTCAAGCATGGGGCTCCCAGATCCTAGTCTGACACTATAACCACTACACCAGCCAGCCAGTTTGGTGTAGTGGGTAGGAGTGTGGATTCTAATCTGGGAAGACCAGATTTGATTCCCCACTCCTCCACGTGCAGCTGCTGGAGTGACCTTGGGTCAGTCACAAGTTCTCTCAGAGCTGTTCTCTCAAGGGCAGTTCTTGAAAGAGCTCTCTCAGCCCCACCTTTTCCCCAGGGTGTCTGCTGTGGGGAGGGAAAGGGAAAGAAGATTGTAAGCCGCTCTGAGACCTCTTCGGGTAATGAAGGGTGGGGCATAAATCCAATCTCTTCTTTTTTTTTCTCCTCCCTCTCCCTAACTAGGCCTCCCTCTCCCCCTCTCCAGGGACACCCATGCTTGGAAGAGAAAGCGCTTCTTTATACAATGCATAATTAACTTACGGAATTTGCTGCTACAGGAGGCAAAAATCACCACTATTTCAGATGCCTTTATAAAGTGGATTAGATAAATTCAGGGAGGTTGTATTACTGGATATTAACCGTATAGCAAAACATATTCAGAAGCAGCATAACCTTGACTACCAGTTTCAAGGGGGTGCAACAGAACAAATTAATTTTACGCTCTCAGGCATGGAAACAGGATACTGTTCTAATCTAGACAGACCCTCAGTCTGATCCGTTATGGCTCTTCCTACAATTATTGCCAAAACTAGTTCTAAGTATCGATCCTATGTACAAGATTTACCTGACTGATCACTAAAGGAAATCTTTCTGAAGTAGCTGAGACAGACCTTGCGGTCAACGAAGGCTCATTGATTTGAACAAATGAGGCCTTTCTCATCTCCTCAGCACGGGGAACATCTTTGTCCTCATTAGTGTAAATCCAAAAGGAACAGAAAGCATGTAAAAGAACAAATATTGACAAGAATTTAAGAGCAAGACGGCCAAATTATAGAAGGCAACATCATTTCCAAGAATTACAGAAAGCACTTACAACATTCTAGGTCTCTAAGGGAACGTTTCTGATGCTGAGATACGGACAAATTGCAGACAACACAATTTTGTTGGTGTTGTGGCAACAGCCGAGGAGGCAATTGGTTATGTTTTGAGGTTACACGCTCGTAGCTTTAAAGGAAGTGGACGCTGCTAATTTTATCTCTTCTTTCCTCGAAACTACATTATTAAAGAATCAACCTTAAACATTTCCTGAGATCTGAAAATACTTTTTTGGGGGTTAATCATAAAGCCGTACCACTATGACATTAAGACTGCAAGCCACATGGTCCATACATTATCTGAACATGCACCTGCATTTTGCTGTGTTTCCTCTCCAAAGATGCTCCCAAGTAGCTCTTTTACATCCTCCCTGAGACCAAAATGCACTTTAGGGATTTAACATGAATGCTTTAGAAGAAGTGGAACTGTGTTCTAATTCCCACCCCAACTTCCCTTAAAAAACACACTTGCAACCCACACTTCTACAGATGGCAGCCCTCCTGCCAAAGGGGTTCTGCCCTAAAGCCAGCAGATCAGAACCAATGGTTACAACCAAAGACAGACTACTGTCAGTGTCTCTGTCGGGGAACACCTAGGTGTAGCATGGAAGGATGAGTATCTCCAAAGTGCTTCCTGGGCAGATCCTTCCTCCCCAAAAGGACCCTAAGCCAGTACTGGCACCGTCCGGAGACAGCAGGGCCCTCAGGTCTGGATGTCCCAGCATGGACCTCCATCTTGTGCAGGGTTGCCAGGTTTGACTCAGGAAATATATGGGGACTTTTGGGGATGGAGCCAGGATTTAACATCACTCTGGGAGAGGGCACGGAAGCACGATTGAACCCCAAAGGGAGTTCTGGCAGTCACATTTAAAAGGACCGTGTTCCTTTTAAATGCCTTCCCTCCATTGGAAATAATGGAAGATGGGGACACCTTTTTGGGGGGTTTATAGAATTTGATCCCCTGGTCCAATCTTTTTGAAACGTGTCGGGCTTTTTGAGGAGAGGCACCAGATGCTATGCTGAAAATTCGGTGCCTCTACCTCAAAAACAGCCCCCCCCCCGCCAAGCCCCAGATACCCATGGTTTGATTCTCCATTATACCTTATGGGGACCAGTCTCCATAGGGTATAATGGCGCACCCACTGGACATTTCCCTCCCCCCTGCTTCCTGATAACCCTGAAGTGGGGGCAGGGCCTCCAAACCAGGGATCCCCTCCCCCCAACTGGGGATTGGCAGCCCTAATCTTTCGTGACTCTGTCTTGTCTGAACCATCGTGGCTCCAAGCCATCACTGTCTCTCAAAGCACCCCAGGAGCAGAGGAGACGAAGGACTACAGCTGAGGCGCGGGCCAGGCACAGAAGTTTGCCTCTAGCAGTCGGAGGCCTCCCATCTGCTAAGGAAACACTAGACAAGACCGAAGAGTCACCACAGGATCTGGGCCCCAGAAACTCCTTGTGAGCAAAGCAGCTGACTCAGCTTGTAGGGAAGAGCCTAACACGGGAACCAGGGGCATGTGTAGGGAAACTCCCTATATAAGGCTGCACAGAGGCCGCAGCCAATGTTCAATCAACCTGAATGCAGTCTTGCTAACTACCCTTTCCCCCAGATAATGAGAAATAGAGAGATGAAAAGGAAAGGGGTGGGAAATTAAAAAATGCAACCCTGCTGTAGATCTGAGATTGTTATGCTCACTTCTTCAAATTCAGCGCTGCAATCGTGAGAACAGCAATAATTTTTTGTCTTTTTCAGCAGAGGTTCTGACGGCACCCAATGCACTACAGAAACAGGACTAGATTAAGAAATGCTGAGGGCCCTAAGCTCTCCGTAAGGATCATGGCATTTTGTTTTTAGGCAGTTACGCAGACCTTCAAACACAGTAATTTATTTATTTAGAGGCCCCTCATCATTGGAGGCTCTCAGGCTGCTACTTACTTAGCTGGCGCTCAGATCTGGCAATGTATACAAAGTATGCCAAACAGAAGTGGGCCCTCTTGGCTTGCAAGGAATGAACAAGACAGAAATGTCCACTCTTGCCTATGCGTCCATGCCCCTGCAAAGTTACGTAGACCCACCTTTATTGATTGGACAGCTTCAGACTTTTCTTTTGCCCTATACACCCATTTTTCTCCTCCTTGACTCCAGCTCTCTTCTTCAAAAAAATGCAAATGGACATTATCAGTGTGGCCCTTCTTGGCTCCAAGCCATGGATCATGATCCAAAAAAGCTCATATGAACACACAGGAATCTACTTAACTGCTGAATGAGACACTTTGACCCATCAAAGTTAATATTGTCTACTCAGGCTGGCAGCGGCTTTTCAAGGTCACCTGCTTCCTAACTGGAGATGCTGGGGACTGAACCTGGGACCTTCTGCATGCCAAGCAGATGCTCTACCACTGAGCCATGCCCCCTCTCCCGCAGCTGAAGTCTTCTGCTTTCCAACCTAAACAGCTGCAGCGTTTGCAAGCCTTCAGTTCAGAAACAGCAGCTACTAAATATTTAGCAGCGCCTGCGCTGAATTCTTACCATTCATTTCTGGAACTTTTAGGCAAACTGTGATGCAGACAACTAGAAACTTATTCGAGGCAATCTTTTCATGTATCTTACTGGTTTTAAAGATATCTTTGTTTTGTTTCCCATTCCACATATACAGAACTAAAGACGGTGTATCAAGAAAGTAGGGGCAATATTGGCACATAGTGAGGATTGCCATTTTCCTTTTGTGGTTCCAGATAACCTCTTTCCTCGAGTTTGTAGTTTTCAAACAACGAGTGGCTCTTGGGGACCAGTATAATATCTACCACTGCTTCTAAATAATATCATTTATTAGTTAGTAAAGAAAGCACTGGTACATACCATTCACATGGCTGCAGAGATCGGAAAGCTTGAAGAGAAGCGTCCATTCCGGCAAAATCCCAAAATCTAACATCGTAGTCATAACCTCCAGTTATCAAGCGCGCACCTGACGGATCCAACCCTAAAGCAGAGACCTATAGAGAAAGGTAAAGATACTATTACTGCTGAGTGATCCATTTCACCGTTGCATGTTTCCAAATGCCTTCACTTGGCTAAAGAAGTCTGTATCAACTTGAACATCTGACTACTCCTCTGTGCTTTGTGTTCAATTCGAAGTTAAATCTCCACTGATGGAAGGCACTTCTGTGGGTGGAATGGGACTTCCTAGCCTCCCCCCATGTCATCACTGTGGCCCAAAATGAATTCTGAAGTGCTGTACCTGGGAGAAAGGGGATCCGCAAGAATGGTATGAAGGGCAGGTCAGAGGTATGCAGCATAAGGGGGGGAACGTGACACAAATCTACAACAGCTTGCTTATTTGAAGCATAGGCTGTTTGTTCACACGTACCATGATGATGAAGACAAAGAGGAGGAGGAAGAAAAAGAAGAAGAGGAGATTGGATTTATACCCTGCCCTTCACTACCCGAAGGAGTCTCAGAGTGGCTGACAATCTCCTTTCCCTTCCCCGCCCGAGAACAGACACAGTGTTCCCTCTAAGCGGAGTAAATATGAGCTAGCTCACAGTTTTTTAGCCTCCAGCTCATAGATTTTTGTCTTAGCTCAGGAAGGATGGATCCAAAGCAAACTAATTTATGCAGTAACCAAATCCCTCGCTCACAACTTCAATGCCAGTAGCTCACAAAGTAGAATTTTTGCTCCCAAGACTCCACAACTTAAAGGGAGCATGTGAGGTAGGTGGGGCTGAGAGAGAAGAGAGAAGAGAAGAAATTGGATTTGTACCCCACCCTTCACTACCCAATGGAGTCTCAGAGCAGCTTACAAACTCCTTTCCCTTCCCCTCCCCACAACAGACGCCCTGTGAGGTAGGTGGGGCTGAGAGAGCTCTGTCAAGAACTGCTCTTTCAAGAACAGTTCTAACAGAACTATGGCTTGGCCAAGGTCATCCAGCAGCTGCAAGTGGAGGAGTGGGTGCACATTTCACCACTACACCAAACTGCTCTTGAGAGAACAGCTCTGAGAGAACTTGTGACTGACCCAAGGTCACGTCAGCAGCTGCATGTGGAGGAGTGGGGAATCAAACCCGGTTCTCCCAGATTAGAGTCCGCGCTCTTAACCACTACACCAAGCTGGCTCTATTCTTGTATGTGACTCTCCCAGTGACGCTGAATAGCTCCACTCCTTCATGAGCAGCCTGTTTATATAACCCTGGAAAGGAGCAAGGAAGCATGGAAGGGCTTCCCCATTACAAATTATGGCTGCACTTGGTACTATGTATGTCTGGCCAAGAGTTATATTTTTCGTTGCACTGAGCGGACAGATTGTGTCCACTGATTCTTAATTTACTTTGGGGTCCTTTGGATATATTATCAACATTTCTGAACTATTTTCTTCTTTTAAAAAAGAAAACACAACAGCCTTCTCAACACCAAAAAGAGAAAATCTTTTGGAGACAGAGTGCCACCTCACCAGTCGTTTGCAACGTAAGAGGTCTTTGCAAATTAGACCATTCCAAACAGACTGCACTAGACTTAGTGTCACAGAGGGAGAAATCATCTTAAGACAGTTGCTGTGTATACAGATGAAGCAGCTGTGAACAGTGAATACAGAGAGCCGGGCTTCGAATCCCACCTGCCAATTATGTAACACTTTCCTCGGCTCACCTACATGTCAAAACTGTCAGAAGAAAATTTATCCCTGCGGTTTCACTGGGAAAATCACTCCTATTACAGGCGAGGCAACTGGGAAATTAATTAGGTTTCTGGAAAGGATCTTCAACGTGGGAAATCGTTTCTGAGACTTCTCAGCTGCACAGGAACACAGTCATCAACAGCTTAAATTCATTAGTTTGAAGAGAGACAGATGGGAGTTTTTGGGACCTGACCTTACAGGAGAGCTGGAGCAGAAGCCACGGGGAGCTGTGGGTCCTTAAGCAGCTCGCTTCTAGGCAGGAAAGGCCGAGAGGCAGAGGGGGAAGCAGAGAAAGTTTGGCCCGGCTGTCAAGGAACCAGGGCTGGGTTTTCAGGAGCAACTATCTGCTCATGACGGACTTCTTTTTTACTGCACGGGAAGGGTGGCTACGATAACTCCAGCCTCGGGTTTAGATGAAATGTGCCTAACAAAATAGAGTCAAGGACTGAGAATTGATTTTGTCCCCCCCTCCCCTTCCAACAAGTCACAACCAACTTATGGTGACCCTGTCGGGTTTTGAATGCAAAACCCTGCCTCTGCGTAGCAACCCTGGACTTCCTTGGTGATCTCCCATCCATGTACTAACCAGGGCTGACCCTACTTAGCTTCTGAGATCAGATGAGACTGGGCTAGCCTGGGCCATCCAGAACTGAAAAAGTGCATCTGGAAGAGATCTCAGAAAGGTAGTTGCTTGCGCATTGGCAAGGGGATCCAAATGAGGCCTTGAAAGGTACCTACAGCAGCCTTGAAACTTCTTCCCCATGGCGTAATGCCACGTCGCTCTGTACGTATGTGAGAGGGACCAACTGTTTATTTATTAGAACATTTATTAGCAGCCGTTCTCCCTTGCAGAGCTCAATGCGGCTTACCATATCATTAGAATGTCTAATTACAATATAATTAGTATGTTGTGTTTCCATGATTTTACAGTCTGTGATTTTATGTTGTTTTAATCTGTTATTAAATGACTGTTAATTGATATTGATGTAAACTGCCCTGAGCGGGTTCGCAGGGAGGGTGGTATATAAATCAAATAAATAAATAAATAAATAGAAAGGTCCTCAAGCTCTCCCAAAAGAAGCACGCAAAGTGGCTCCCACGCCTCTGACAGCAAGCATGAATTAACACTCAGGTTAAAATAATAATAATAATATTCTTTATTGTCATTGTACATAGTACAATGAAATTAAAAAGTGCCATCATTCAGTGACTCGCAACATATAATCATGCGCACTCACACAGACATTCACGACTGCTTCTCCCTTGCGATTTACATAGCAACCAAACCACTGTTTCCCCCAGATTCGGTCTCATGCAGCATTCAGGGCAATAATAGCTCTTGAGTAAAAACTGTTTTTTAGTCTATTCGTCCTTGTTTTGATTGTCCTATATCTTCTGCCCGAAGGCAGCAGTTCAAACAAGGAATATGCAGGATGTGATAAATCCTGTAGGATGTCCTTCACTTTTTTCAGACATCGAGAACTGTACAGTTCCTCCAGAAGTGGGAGAGGACAGCCAATTATCTTCTGGGCTGTGGTGATGACTCTCTGGAGTGCTTTCCTATCTGCAACCGTACAACTAAAAACCATCTACACTGTAGCCCTGTTCACAAGTTACAGTGAACGCGTGTACAATCAGTGTACAGCGCATGACTGAATTAGCTCCCGGAGGACATCAGGGCCCTGCGGGACCTTTTACAGTTCTGCAGGGCCTGCAAAACGGAGCTCTTCCACCAGGTTTTCAAGTAGGGTGCTGCCTCAATATTATGGCCCTGGCCTGATTACCATCGGCACCAACAGCACTACCGACTGTGGTACGACAGCTAGGCGGGAGCCAGGAGGCACCACTCAGTTGATAATAAGATTGCCATCTTTGGTATAAGTTATGTTGTATAGCACGGTTTTATACTGACTTTGTTTTAATTGGCGTTTTAATGCATATTTGCACATGTTGTTAGCTGCCCTGAGCCTGCCAGTGGCGGAGAGGGTGGGATATATAAATAAATAAAATGCTTAATTTGTCTGTATACTTGTGCTGAGTAACTCTCATGTTACACTCATTGCATGTACTGCTGAGCGTGTGACTGAAACCCCCATGTTTCCCAGATACTGGTTCCCAATTTCATTTGTCAAGTGAACATGCACTGGCTTTTTCTTACAAACAGATGGGCATATGTTCACTGTAGCACATGAACAGGGCTAGAATGTTTGTAGGATGGGTGGCTTTGGTCCTTGAATTCAATCTCAACCTATTCAAGGTACTCAAACTGCTTCACTCTGCTCAAGAACATCACGTTCCTGTCTACTCCAATCCAACACAGTTAGCATACATATCTAACGAATGGTTAGAAGCCATGCAGATTAAGAGAAAATTTCCTAAATAATATTGTGAAGCTTTGAAACACACCATCGAACACTGTGCTTGGAGTGGTAAGATGTCTTTAGCATCTTAGGCTGAGGACAGACTGGCAATGTAAAGCGGGACAGCCCCGCATTGGAAGTGGAAGAAGGGAGTGCGTTCAGACATGCGCATCTGTCCGTCGGCTCCGTTTCGTACTTACCCGTCTCCCACTCGCTTTCCATCCGCTTTAACAGGACACCGGGAGAAACCGGTGTCCAGGGGCCGTCTTGCGCTTGCCTCCCGCTTCCAGGCAGTGTGAACCGGAAGAAGGCGGGAGGCAAGCGGAGGCGGCAGTGTGAACGCGGCGTTTTGCCAGTTTGCGCATGCGCGCACATACGCAAATTGCCAAAACAACCCTATCACGAGCTGTGGAGGCCGGCCCACATGGGGCCACTCCGCAGCAGTCTGAACGCTCCGTATCGGCACCGTTGTGCAATACACCGGCCGGTGTGAACGGCCAGCCCCGGGGAGTTTTTCCCCCGTAGCAGTTTCCTCCACATTCATCTCGCTCCAGATTGCCAGTCTGTCCTCAGCCTTAGATAGAAGATGTTAACACTTACTGTTTTTGTTCCATGGTGCAGTGTAATTTCATGTGAGTCAGGAATCTTCTTGACTGGATGCTAAAAAAAAAGGAGGATATTGTTATGACTAATGTTTAATACATGGATAAAATCCACTTAACCCAGACCAATAAAAGCTACAAAAAGGAAAAACAGATCAGTCACTGCTGAACCCCAGAGCAATTTTTCCCTTTGTTTCTGTTGGAAATGTAAGAGTTTTTAAATGGATAGTAATACTGCTACAGAGCCTAAAATTAACTGGGAAGAGAAAGGGGATGGTTGTATGCTGTCTGCTTTAACAAATCTACTGTAATCTGTGTGCAAGGTGCTAACTATTTTATAGCAAATCAATTTACAATGCAATCCTATGCACATTAGTCAGAATGTAAGTCTCAGTGTATTCAGTGATGTCTCAGTTCCTAAACGAGGCCTGAAACTCGACTGAAGTGGGTGAGAAGAAGAAGGGCCATTCAGGTACATCAGGAATTGTTCTGCCAACACCTAGGGCTGCCAAGTCCCCCCGGTGGGGCAGGGATTCCCCCGCTAAATAGGTCCCCAATCCACTGGTCCGGATTTGGCCGGCAGAGGGAACCCCACCCCCGAAATGGCCACATCAGGCCAATGTACCCGGCACGATGACGTTGTCCAAAAGTGATGTCATCACGCCGAGCACGTCGCAGGGCAATGCTCTAGTAATCGCCCTGAATACTCTATACCATAGAGTTTTTAGGGCAATTACCAGAGCGTCGTCCAATGACGTGCCCAGTGTGATGACGTCACTTCCGGGCAACGTCATCGTGCCGCCTATGCGCGAAGGTCCCAGAGCAGGATTGGGACTCCCCCGCTCCTGCTGGTAAGTAACTTGGCAACCCTACCACCACCTGCTCAATTATTTTGTACAAAAAAAAAGAAGGCACGAAATGGGCCTGCAATTTGACCAGGTACTCTTTTGCCAGGAAACGCTTTTTAGAAAATGGTCTCCCTGTGGTCTCCTTGAAAACAGGGAATTTTCCTTCAGCCAGTGAGGTAGCCACAATCTTGGTTAGTAGAACCAACAGTTTTCCCTGCCAAGATTTAATCAGCTGGGGAGGGCAAGGATCATATTTGCATGTTTGTTTATTGAAAACGTTTAGTAGCCAGCTTTCTTCCTTGCAGGACTCAAGGCTGCTTTCAAAATAAACAAAACATTATTTAAAAAGTCTCAATAAATACCACAATAAAAACAATTATAAAAACCCACAAAAATTGTAACCAATAAATAAAAATTAAGTCAGTCAAATGCAGTCCTAAAATGCCTCCTGGAGAGTGACAGTGAGGGAGGGGCCAGGTGCACCTCCCTGAGGTGGCCGATCCATAATCGTGGGGCTGCCACTGAAAAAGGTCCTCTCTCGTGTGCCCATTGGATGAGCATCTGATCGGTGGGACAATCAGGAGGGCCCGTCCCTGTGATCTTAATTCCTGGGCAAGAATGCATGGGAGAAGATTGTCCTTCTGATACCCTGGTCCCGAACCGGATTTAAAGGACAAAACAACACCTTAACTTGGGTTCAAAAGTGGACTGGTAGCTATTGTAACTGCTGTAGTATCAGGGACATATGCTCCCAGTAGCTGGCCCTGACCAGCAGTCTGGACGCAGCATTCTGCACTAGCTGCAGCTTCCAAACACTTTTCAAGGGTAGCCCCAAGTACAGCACATTGCAATAGTCCAGTCTAGGGATAACTAAGGCATGGATCATTGTGGCTGGATCTGACTGAACCAGGAATGGGTGCAGCTGATGCACCAGCAGAAACTGGGCAAATTCACTTCAAGCCACAGGAACCATCTGGTCTTCTAAGGTGTTTCTTGACTGCTGTGTCAAGCAGCACTCCCAAGATGTGAGTATAACCCCATCGAAGACAGGAGAGATCTGAAATCCCTGCTCTGCCTTTCTACTAACTTGTAGTGGCTTTCATAACCTCAAGGCCATCAGTCAGGAGCAGCAACACAATACGGCACAAAAAAGATTCTGCTAGTATCTCAGTCTGGAAATGATGTGAAACTGAACACAGCAATGTTTCCAGATAGCACCAAAATATAAGAACCTCTAACTCAGTTACCACATCTAGAAAACTGACCATGTTCCAACTCCTAAGTCTTGTAAAATCTAAATGGTGCATGGTGCCAGTAAAATATAGTTTGTAAGAACTATAAAGATTTGGACGCCATGGTTTTGGGGTCAACAAATGTACAAGTTCAGCCATCACTAAAGATGTCTACGTGAAAGTCTCTGTCCCATTTGTTCAAATAAGAATGGGACCTCTCATGTTTCATCCTCACAATAATTCCATAAGGCAAATTAGGCGGAGAGTTAGTGACTGGCCACAGGTCATCCAAGTGGTGGAGACTGGAATCCAGCCTTCCTCCATCTTGCCTTGACCTGGATGGCCCAGGCTAGCCCAGTCTCATGAGATCTTGAAAGCTAAGCATGGTTGGCCCAGGACCGTATTTGGATGGGAGACCAAGGAAGTCCAGGGTTACTACAGAGAGGTAGGCAATGGCAAACCACCTCTGAATGCCTCTTGCACGGAAAACCCTACGAGGTTGCCATAAGTCAGCAGCAACTTGGCAGCACTTCCCACCACCACCATTCCCCCAATCAATACTCTAATCACCATGCAACTTGGATCTACAACATAGCCTTGTCAATAATTCTTTCAACCCAAAATGGTTATTTAGTTAGCTCATTATAATAGCTCTAGACTAAGCTTTATTTTTAAATACCTTCCAAATGGAGTATGCTGTCTCTGTAGTTGAACAGAGCTTGTCCGTTGCCAGGTAGAGCTAGGATCAATACACAACATGTGGATCCAAGCCTCATCTCCAGTTACCCACTCTAAAACAGTCGGATCCTACACCTTCTTTCCGCCAGCGCAATGAGCCTTCTACCAACAGCAGAGGCTCCGCTTAATCAAGAGGTGCCATTTTGACTACTTCCTTCCTCTTCACTGCAGTCACCCACTTTCCATAGCTTTTAGTTCACATAAGTTGACGCTCCCAACATGGTCTTTTCAGCACTCACAAGTGACAGCTGGGGGAAAAGGGAAGTCAGGAGAGAGCACGGTTCAGCACGGGATCCAACCCATAATGTGCAAAATCCAGTCCTCTGGATTCCAAGAACAAGTTCCTCGAAGTACATTCTAGTGACACAACATTGGCTGTGCTGTCCAAGGGATTCCTGAGCTTTAAACAAAACTGTTCAATCAAAACAAAAATTAAGATAACAACCTCGAGGGACATGCCTTGGCATAATACCTCTTTTAAAAACAGGCAAATATTTACAAAGATTCAACGTGACCCGTTCCATTTTAATCACTCTAAGCTTTTTAAATAATTGAATACACTAAAAATATCTCCAACCTACCCAAAAAATGCCTATATATGAACACAAATTCATTTTCAAGTACAGATTTTCCACTCCAGAAAACTCCAGGAACACTACAGAAGAATATTTCAAAGCTGTCAGTGTATTGTTGAGGATTTGTGTCAGATGGTACTCTGTACTCCTCTGAATGTCAGCATAAATCCTGACTAGTTGCTATAAGGAACAACATTTATTTAATATTGCTAGTATGATGCAACTAACCCAGAGTACCCAGAATTTCAAATCCCATGCCATAGCACACCTATTGTGTTCAAAATCCTTCATAACTGCACACAATCATGTCTAGAGCATATTTTGTTTAGGTGAAGTACTTTGCAGATTGACAGCATCACAGAAAAACAAAGCTCACCATCAATCAAGAGGAGGAATGGATCAGATATTTTGCGCACAACAATTCTGGCAAAAGGTTGACTTCTAAAATCACCGTCCATCATCTACAAAACACAATTCCGTGCACACACAAAACAATCCGTAGCACGTACTGGAGGCAATATATTACCTCCAATACCAGGGTAAACCTATCCAGGTATTGAAAGAGTTCTGCCACCCTACGTGGACCATCTTGAAGTCTTATTACCTCTTTATGTTGCCCTTCCTATGTTCTTATGCCACGGAACTCAGGGCTGTGCAGATATTGTTCCCTCTTCCCCATGCTGTCATCCTCACATGTGAGCTCAGTGAGGCCAAGAGTTAATGGCTGCTTCAAACTCACCCAGTGGTGACCTTGGGTCTCCCTGGACACTTTAAGCCCTATTCAACATGAGCTGTCCCACTGCGCTGGTGTAGCAATATCCTTATAGGATGGGGTCCCCAACGAGGTACCCCTTCAGCACTTCTCCTGGTGCCCGTCAAGTGTTTTTAAACTGGGCAGGGCCAGGTAGGGCCTTGGTCCAGCAAAGCTTCTGATTGGTGACTGGCGATCTGATTGTTTGTTCCGTTCTTTTAAAACATTGCTTTGGCAGTAGCTGCCACCACAGCCCAAGGATCTTCACTGTGTGAACGTAGGTAAGCCGCAGTAGCCATTTTGTGGCTGGCTCCTTTTTCTACAGCAGCCATTTTGTGGAGGCAACCACCACACTGTGCCAGAATTTCAAATGTGCCCCCAGGCTCAAAAAAAGATGGGGACCCCAGTATAGGACATCAACTACAGCTGGGTCTTAGAAACTGAGCACCCATTATAACTAAAAGAGACTTGCACTTGGATTTATTTATTTATATCTCACTTTCCTCCCCACTGTTCAAAGTGGCTTAGAACATCTTTCTGCCCTCCTCTGTTGTCTCGCAACAGCCCTGTAATGTTGGCTGGGCTGAGTGTCTGTGACGGGCCCAAGGTCACCCAGTGAGCTTCCATGGCAGAAGTGAGGATTCAAACCCAGGGTCTTCCAGGAGCCTAGACTGTCTCTACACCACACAGGCAGCACCTCAAAGACCGATGAATTAATTGTGGCATAATCTTTTGTGAACCCGGATCTGCTTTACCAGATGCCTGACTTCACAGGGCTGACAAAGTGGGCTTTGACTCACAAAAGATTATGCCACGATAAATGCACTAGTCTTTCAAGTGCCACAAAACTCTTCGTTATCTTGGCTGCCGCAGACTAACATTGCAATCAATCTGAAGCACAGTTACACCCTTCTAAACCCACTGACTTTGACCAGCTTAGAAAGATGTACCACTTAGGACTGCTACACCTGTGGAACTTGAACACCAACCATCACCGTGAGCTCATTGTAAATCAGGGTCCCTGCACAACATAGTTTCCTGGGACTCAAGCCAGTGAGCCAGGCTACATGATAAAATGGAAAGCAAAACACCTTGGTAGTCACCCACTCCATTTCTAGCCAGCGCTGACCCTGCTTAGCTTCTGAGAACTGACAAGCCTGACCTAGCCTCTGTATCCTCTGATATATCTTTGGGATCTTATCCTTTTATCCTGCTCTGCTTTTTGTCATTTTATCTGCTTTCATTTGCCATTCTGTGCGCCTGAGAAATTGGCTCTACACTACCCAATTTCTTTCCAGCCCCATAATTAGTTTAGATTAAAATTAAATTTTGAGGGCGTACATCAAAAATCAAATCTATTCTAAAAGGTTTTCAATCTAAACTACGGTTCTCCAGTGACCAACTCCTTGTATAATTCAAATGTCATTCGACACCCCTCCCTGCTTTCTTCAGACAAAGCTGGTATTTGACCACAAATAAAGCTTTCCACTAAAAACTAGAATATCAATTATAGTTTAAGGAGAGAAATAAGAACCAAGAGAAACAGAGGAGGCACTGAAATGAACCCTTAGCTTAAGAAAGTCACAGCCAAAGGACAGGGAGGGCTGGCCATTTAAAAAACAGTCATTATAGGCAATTACTAAACTAAAAGCAGATCTGAAGATTTAGTCATAAGCAACCAGTATTTCACAGTATAAGTGTGTATAGGGTGATATTTTTCATTTAATTTTCTTTCAGTGGAAGTGAATGAGGGAGGGGGATTTATACCCCGCCCTTCATGTAAGAACATAAGAGAAGCCAATGTTGGATCAGGCCAATGGCCCATCCAGTCCAACACTCAGTGTCAGAGAGTGGCCGAAAACACCAAGTGCCCTCAGGAGGTCCACCAGTGGGGCCAGGACACTAGAAGCCCTCCCACTGTTGCCCCACCCAAGCACCAAGAATACAATGCATCCCTTGCCCCAAAGTTCCTATCTATACCTTGTGACTAATAGCCACTGATGGACCCCTGCTCCATATGTTTATCCAATTCCCTCTTGAAGCTGTCCATGCTTGTAGCTGCCACCACCTCCTGTGGCAGTGAATTCCATGGGTTAATCCCTCTTTGGGTGAAGAAGTACTTCCTTTTATCTGTTCTAACCCAACTGCTTAGCAATTTCATGGAAAGCCCACGAGTTCTTGTATTGTGAGAAAGGGACAAAAGTACCTCTTTCTCTACCTGCTCTAGCCCATGCATAATCTTTAAAACCTCAATCATGTCACCCCTCAGCCGTCATTTCTCCAAGCTAAAGAGCCCGAGTGCTTCAACCTTTCTTCATAGGGAAAGTGTTCCAACCCTTCTATCATTCTAGTTGCCCTTCTCTGCACTTTTTCCAATGCTGTAATATTGTTTTTGAAGTGTGGTGACCAGAACTTCACTCGGAGTCTCAGTGCTGCTTACAAACTCCTTCCCCTCCTCTCCCCACAACAGACACCCTGTGAGGTAGGTGGAGCTGAGAGAGCTCAGAGAATTGCTCTTTTTTAAAAAAATAAGAGGCGGCGGCGGAGGACAGATTGGATTTATACCCTGCCCTTCACTTGGAGTCTCAGAGCGGCTTACAATCTCCTTTCCTTCCTCTCCCCACAACAGATACCCCGTAGGGTAGGTGGGGCTGAGAGAGCTCTGAGAGAACTATGACTGGCCCAAGGTCACCCAGTTGGTTTCATGTGGAGGAATGGGGAATCAAACCTGGTTCTCCAGATTTGAGTCTGCCACTCTTAACCACTACACCAAGTAGAGGCAAATATAAACTGCTTGCATGTGTCTCTTTTACACCCTTATTGACATAGAGAGAAGATTTGGCAGGTTTCTCTTAGCACTGCTGAATGTAGAAACTTCATTAGATTTCTGCCCTTAGATCTGAAGCAGACCCACTTTGGTTGCTCTGCTGAAATGAAACACTTTTATAGAAAGAAAGGGGTGGGGGGAAATCAGACAATTCCTTGACTGTCTTTCAAAAAAATTACGACATCATTACAGGGAAACTGAAGCATCTTTTGTTCAACGATAGAACAATTTAGAATATTTTCACATGGATATCCTTAGCTGAGTTACTCCAGTCTAAGCCTGTTTATTTTGATGGACTCAGACTGGAGCAAGTCTGCACACAGTTGCACTGTCAGACCCCTATTTCAACAGTGCAATCCTAAACAAAGTTACATCCCTCTAAGCCTGTCGACTTCGATAGACTCAGAAGGGTGTAACCCTGTTTAGGATGGCGCTGTAAGTAACTTACAGAATCCCTGTTTGTTGATTACGTTACTTATTTACTTCATTTGCTGTCTGCTTTTCTCACAGACACTCATGGGGAATAATAAAAATTAAAACCAACAACAAATATACTGAAAGCCACTTAAACCTTTAGCAAATGTTAACAGCTGCAACAGTATCCCCTTCACAGAAATGCCATCCTGAAATAACCCATCTTGTACTTTCTACGGATCTTGTCTTGACCTTGTCAGGTAGGCTATTCTGCCCATGTTGGGGCCACAACTAAGAATGATGGAATAAAGGCAGCACCGCTGTTCTCACCTTTGCAGGGCAACACCTTAAAATAGGGTCACCAACTCTGGGTTAGGAAATTCCTAGATGTTTGGGAGTAGAGCCAAAAAGGAATGGGGTTTGGAGAGGATATCAGTGGGGTGTGATACCAGAGAGTCCACTCTCCAAAGCATCCATTTCCCTGCTGAGGGACTAATCTTTCTAGTCTGGAGATCAGCCGGAATTCCAGAAGAACACCTGGCAACCCTTCCTTCAAATGGTATTGCTCAGATGAATGGGCCAACTCCTATAGGTCAACTTCTTTCTATATGTTAGTTTCTACTCTAAATTTATAAATGCACAGTGTAAGTCTTACACCGCCCTTGAACCAGCATTTCTTGTGCAGATGGGATTGTACTGAGCAGCTGTAAGAGGCACTGAGATCCACTGAGTACTCTGAAGTCTTGGAAGGATAAGCCAGAAAGATAGGCAAGCCAGAGGAGCAAGATGTTTCCTCTTTCATAGCCTTTTAAAACATTCAAGTCAACATTATACAAAGACTTGTACCAGATGGCTGCGAGAACATCAAACACTGAGGGATGGATTCTCAGAGCTGTCACCCAATTAAGAGAAATCTTGTGCTGCTTTACGGTATGAATAAGTCAATTAGTTGACTGCGTACTTCTGCATTTGAATTTTTCAAAAGCATTCCTTGTCTTAAAATACCACCGTGGCTTCTGAAAACAACCGTATTAAAAATAACTAGCATCTAAACATCTGTGCATTGATTGACTGGGGATACCACTTTATTTTTGATTTTGAACATTTGTTATTTCACTTCTCGATATTTTTTTTTAAAGCTGATTTATTGAGAGAGCAATCTAAAGCAGGTCTGCTTGGAATCCGACTTAGGCTTACCCCAACTGAAGTGTTCCTAGGATTGGGACATGAATCAGTTAATTGACTGATCATGCTCTCCTACATAGTAATACCAGTTGAAGCCTGTTGAAATCAATAGGCTTATACTGGCGTTAACTCTACCTAGGATTCCACTATAAAGACTGAAATGGAAATGCATTTCATTCATCCAGACACCAGAACTAAACAGAATCACTGAACCAGCAAATTCATGAAAAACCCTGGGTAGGTTTTTTTAAATCTGAGGAAAAATTACAACATGTTTAACTTATTGCAGGAAGGAAGGAAGGAAGGAACGAAGGAGAGACAATTTCATACAGAGCATACATACACAGCTGGTTCCAATCCTATTACCATTTTGATTAGTAATTCTCCCATGTCACCCATAAATTGCCTACGATACATTAATATTTAAGCCACAGTATGAATTGTCAAACTGCAATGGATTTTTGCTGTAATGTGATAGGACGATAAATTGCCAAACACTAACAACAGGCTATGTAAAGAGGAAAAATGCAAGATCTGAGCTTCAGGCACAACTCTGCTTCTGTAGATTGGGTAGATTAATGTCTCTGCTTTTTCAGACTAATTAATGCCCTCTCTTACTTAACACTGCCGTGAAATTAAATATAGTTAGTTTGACTCTACTATGTAGCATACAATCCCATCATTTCTAAATAGGAGAAATTAGAAGGGGTTGCTTATGTTGGGCCACGGGATCATCAAACATTCTACTTTAAATCAGCGAGATTGACATTTGGGCAATATGTCTGAACCGAAGGCTTTCAAACGTGGTCCAGAGTAAAACCACGCCCTAGCTACTCCACTCTTTCCACCTGATTACTCAACAGAACCAAGAGGGAGGTGGCATCTGGAAGAAAAATCAACCTGTGGAACCCCCCAAACAAGTGGCCCCTAGATATCGCAAATTACAGAAGGAAAGACTAGAGAGGGCTAGCAGCCTAAAGGGTTGAAATGTGGGGTGAGAAGTCTGGGAGTAGTGGAAAGAGTTGGGAAAAGAGGCTGCAATGAGTGTGACCCAGTGACATAGGTCATTTACTGGCCTTTCGCTTCACCTCCTCCGCTAAAAGAACAAGCAGGTATACCCGTCGTTTCCTTCCTCAGTGTACCTATTCATGTCCAAAGACTGCATCAAAAGAAGGAACTGAGACCTTAATTCTTTATTATAGAATCAGGAATGACAAAAATGGTGCCTGCCTCCATTCTCATTTCCATGAGATCAAGTCTTTCTGCTTCAGTCTGAGAAGGAACAATTCCCTTGCAAGTCCCACATGGCTTGTCTTAAAGAAAGAGAAAACAATATCCTCCCCCACTGTTTGAGGACGGCCGATTTAGGGAAAGAACAACTGACACTTGCAAGTCCTGGTAATAACTAAATACCCTTCTTATTGTTTCCAGACCATCCAGAGGTAGCAAGATGTAGCATAAATTAAAGGATGTTCAAAAATAAGGTATGTTTATTAGAAAGCTACAGATTTTGTTTCCTCCCTCAGCAAAGCAGCCACCTGTCTTCAGTTTTTTTGCGTAAAGGTGAATGCACCTATCAAGTTTGCAGGAATATCTCAATCCACACCTGGCCCCACCGTGCAGACTTTTTGATCTACACACAGAGGACCCCATTCAGAATGAGATATGCTCCCCAAACAACAATGCTCCGTTTCAATTACCAGATTAGCACTAACTTAATCATGCCATGATTTTCTTATAGCTCAGTTTCCCTTCAAAAAGCTCAGAGCAGATCCCATTTGGATACCATGCACAGTCCTACCCAAGCAGTCTACAGGGCCATGCCTATTTTAATACTTCCCATTTGTATAGTGCTTTAGGAGTTTTCAAAGTTCTTCACATATATTCTCTCAGCAGTGCTTCCAAAAAAAAAAAAAAAACCTTGCAAGTTTGGTGTAGTGGTTAGGAGTGTGGACTCTAATCTGGGAGAACCGGGTTTGATTCCCCACTCTTCCACATGCAGGTGATGGTGTGACCACACAGGGTTTCTGTTGTGGGAGGGGGAAGAGATTGTGAGCCGTTCTTAGACTCCTTCGGGTACTTAAGGGTGGGGTATAAATCCAATCTCTTCTTCTTCTAGTGAGCATTATTGTCTCCACGTTGCCAAGGAGGGATGAGTATTCCTGAGCAGCTGGGATGGGTCCCCTAGGGAAGACATAGTTGAGATGAGATTTGAACCTGGCTATTCCTTATTCACCTCAGTCTCATGCAGCCCTATCCAATGCATGTTTGTATAGAAATAAGGCCCACCAAGTTCAACGGCGCTCAGTCCAAGGGGGCTCTCTATTGCATCCTCAGCAACTGTGGTACATGAGAATGAATCTGACCACAACATAATAGCAGAATGGCGTAAGATGCCTTTCAGAGAAAGGTAGGGGTATAAATGAAGTATGGCCGCAGTGGCTCAGAAGTTAAGACGCTGAGCTGCAGACCAGAAGGGCAGTAGCTCGGCAGTTCGAGACCCTAGTGCCGCGTGACAGAGTGAGCGCCTGTCTCTGACCCCAGCTCCTGCCAACCTAGCAGTTCGAAAGCAAGAAATTGCAAGTCGATGAACGCTTTGGTGGGAAGGTAGCAGTGTTCCAGGCGCCTTGGCGTTTAATCATGCCAGCCACATGACCACGGAAACATCTTCGGACAGTGCTTGTAAACGGAGATGAGCACCGCCCCCTAGAGTCGCATTCGACTGGCTTTCGAGAAAGGGGAACCTTTACCTGTATAAATGAAGTCAATGAATATATCACAGAACTTTGGTGTCCCATAACACAGCTCTGGTACAGAGTCCTAAGCTCCATTACGCTTCAGGACTCTAAACAGCCAATCCCCAAGTGATGCATAAGCATACATATTCATATAAGAACAGTCTGAGGACTGCTGGTCTACTAACTCCAAGCTCCCCATCTCTGGGAATACCATTTCAATGAGAACAAATGACATAAGTTCAGTTACGTTATCAGGGACCGTACCAAGCCGTGTCGCGACTTCTGCTCTGCCAAAGCTCTAAAATTCTTGGATCTGGCTTGGTTCTTTTGATGAGAGATGAGGCGTAGCAGATGCAGGATTAGCAAATGTATTTATATGCCTTATACACACTGACATTTAGGTTCTAGGAAGCCTGCATGCCAGGCCCTAGGCTGGGGCCCACGCTGCTTGCACAGGTAATCTCCCCTTGCTGCTGTTACCCCCTTCCTAACAATGACGTCCTCTTACACAGAACACATATCTCATGATGGCATGTATGTTGGCTATTTATGCCTGTTGCTAGATGGGATTCCACCTTAAGCCCCCATCAGTTTGATATCACATCCACAAATGAGAGCCACTGTATTTTCAGTGGTTGCGAGTTGTTCCCAGAGATTGTAGGTCAGTTGGTCAGTTCTTGTGTGTGTGTTTGCCATCAAGTCACAGCTGACTTACGGCAACCCCTGGTGGGGTTTTCAAGGCAAGAGATGTTAAGAGGTGATTTGCCATTGCCTACCTCCACATTACCTCCCTGGTTTTCCCTGATGGTCACCCATCCAAATACTGACCAAGGCTGACTCTGCTTAGCTTCAGAGATCTGATGAAATCGGGCTAGCCTAGGCTATGCAGGTCAGGGTATATCAAATTCAACCTTCCAGATGGACTGTGGTGGGCCATGTTCCCAATCCCTTCACGAATTAAGTGAAAGGCTGGACCAAGCACACGATCCAGAGGAAGTGATGGGGGAAATGGAAAAAACCAGAATATATTGTGTGTGGACTAACCTAGACAACAAATTATACTGTAGAAGAGATAAAGACACTAAGAGATAAAGATACCAGCGCATTCAGCTGTGAAATAGAATGAAAATGTACAATACATAGCAAGCTCGATAAAACCTTTCTTTTGAGCTAGCAACAACAGGCTGCTATTGGGACTGGACCCCACATAAGTGTTCCACATGCAAAACTGTCCTTGCATGAGCATTAAGCACTAAAACTACTCCTTGTTGTCTGCTTGCACTAAGTGAAAGCAATTCTATCCCCATTATCTTTCCCAGGGGCATGAGACATTGCACTAGGTATTTCTTCTGATCTAGTCTGGAAATGTAATAAGGAAGAAGGTACTTTTATTTCATGTTCGATGGGCTTATCCACCAGCTCAAGATTACTGGGTCAGTTTATGTAAGGAAATAAATAGCATCTTGACTCTAATTAGCCCTCCCTGTGTGCACACAAAAGCTGATACCCAGAACTAAACTTTGTTGGTCTTCAAGATGCCACTGGACTCAAACTTTGTTCCATGTTCACCTAAGGTAGACCTGCTAAGTATTTTACCAGCAGAGCTTTCAAGGGAAAGGAAGTCTGCCTTTAAAAATCTGCTGGCAGCTGCTAAATAACTGTTGGCACAGGCTTGGAAGCAGCCATACCTACCCGGCGTGGATGTATGGCATGTGGTCCTGAGGGATAACATTACAGCATATAGAAAGATTTGTGAGGGTAAAATAAACTTTCAGGAAAGGTTTGTTGAGATTTGGCTTCCATTCATCAAGGAAGAAATCCTAAAATATATCTAAGTAAGCGCATATAAGGGTAGTGCTAAAAAAAGGATTTCTTTATGAACAGCAGTTTTGATAGCAGACTTTGCTTTTATTTGAATATGATTGAATTTTGGATTGTATTTTATCACATTTTTCTGCTTTGTAAGGTTATTTAGCATACTAATGAGACAGAAACAGGAACGTGCAATGCCCTGTGAGATGCAAAATATGAGTATGTCATATGAATCTGTAATAAAAATTATTTTTGCAAAAAAAAGCATTATGTGCTGCTGTTGTGCTACTGCTTGTGCAAATGGAACTGCACTAAGTACATTTTCTTTTCTACTTGTGTGGCAATGGATCCAACCCTATACTTCTGGACTTCCTGGGAAACCAAGGCTGTCCTTACAAGACCTTTCCCTGGTCACAAATTAGTACAGCTCAAGAGCAGGTGACACCCTCAGGTGAGTGTGCAGTACTGGTGTTGGCCTAACCTAGAGTAATACTGGAACTATCCACCTTGGTGCTCCATGGAAGTCTCCATGCATGCCTTATTCTGCTCCTCCACTAATCTCACCAGGTCCTTACAGCAATCCTAGCATTACACTCAAGTCTTATTTCCAAATCTCTCGGCTTTTCAAGCTTGTCACTGCAAAATGGAACTTTGGGCAAGACTATGATTTCCCATCAATACTTCATTCAGTCTCTTGGACATTTGCCCTTAGCATACGAAGTCTTACTTCCAAATCTCTCAACTTTTCAAGCTTTCTCACAAATTGCTAAATGGCTTACTTTTGTAGGATTACTACAGGTGCAGCCTACAATAAAATCTTCTCACAAAATAATTTAGCATGCATCATGATATTTAAACAAATTACATGAATAACTAAATGAAGGACATTCATATAGCTCAACAGCCACAACATATGACTGTAGCACAGAATGCACACTGGTATGTTGGTTTGTTTTACATCTTATTGGTCTACTAAATGCAACATGCTGTCCGTCAAGAGAACTATTCATCCTGAAAACGAAGTTTGAGTCCAGTGGCACCTTTAAGACTAACAAAGTTTAATTCTGGGTATAAGCTTTTGTGTGCATGCACATGGAAGTTTACATCCAAAATTAAACTCTGTTGGTCTTAAAGGTGCCACTGGACTCAAACTTTGTTCTATTGCTTCAGACCAACATGGCTACCTACCTGAATCCATCCTGAAAATATGTGCCCATCCAGACTATGATAGAGGGTTTTTTTTTCTGAACAGAAGACCATAAAAGGAATAAATCCGATTATCGCACTGCTTGCACCCTCCCTCACAGCATCAACACAACTGATCAAACCATCCTTCCCTTTCCACTGAACCATCTCAGCAGGAATCACACGATACGACTCAATGATGGGTCCCTTCCACACAAGTGAGATAATCTGGAGGGGAAGCAAGGCTTTTTTGCTCCGGAGCAATTTGCCCCACAGTTACATGATCACACAGGTCTGTGGACCTGCCGGGGCAACTTGCCACTGCGTGATCAGACGCAACCGCGGGCAAGTTGGTTTTTTTTTTTTTTGTGGTTGGTTTCCGAGGCACTTAAACGGGGGATTGATGAATCGCTTCCCCACCCTAAGGGCTTTCGATGATGCGCACATGGAGAAGGGGGAAAAAAACAACAGTGTGGCATCGGGATAGCGTGTGATCATGCTATCCGCAATGCCACACTTTGGCGCTGGAGTGATCACACGGGGAAACGCAGGCTGTGAACAGCAGCAAACCATTTGATACTGGAGTTTCACTAGTAGCTTTTAACCACGATTCCCCACCGGATCAAAATGGTTTGCAACGGTTTGACGACAGTTACGGGACGCTTCCCAGATGTGCTGGTGTGATCACGCCGCTTTGATCCAGTGGTGAATCGTCCCTCTTTTGTGGCAAATGGGTGCGTATGATTGCGCCCACAAATAGATACATTTAGTTTATTACTTGAGCAAAGGAAGGAGAACATTTAAGTGACAAGCCACTTAGCCTGCTTCTTGTAGAAATTACTATTTTAAAAACACTTAAAATAATTTTTTTGTATCCAGTATTGGGGAAGGATAAAAGACTTTTCTCAAGAGACAATGTGTCATTCAATATTCCCTTGTACATTTGTCTTGCTCTGAATTAAAGGCCCTTGATATTAAGGCAATCCAAAGGTACCCTCTAAACAGATTCATAGGGTTGGTGAAGACACACTGTTTCAAATCCCACAGACTTATCTTTTGCAGAAAAAGGATTCTTTGTTATCTAGCAATCAAATTTTTTGTCCTTTCTTACTCTGTAGAGCAGTGAATGCATAGCAGAGACAGCTAAATATATGAAGGCCACTTTCGATCCAATTATTCTAAATTAAGAAGAGCTTCTTGATGAATTGAGAGCCAGTTTGGTGTAGTGGTTAAGTGAACGGACTCTAATCTGGGAGAACCGGGTTTGATTCCCCACTCCTCTACTTGCACCTGCTGGATGACCTCGGGCAAGCCATAGCTCGGTACCAGCTGTTCTCTCAAGGACAGTTGTCTCAGAGCTCTCTCAGCCCCACCTACCTCACAGGGTGCCTGTTGTGAGGAGGGGAAGGGAAAGGAGTTTGTAAGCTGCTCTGAGACTCCAAGTGAATGAAGGGCAGGATATAAATCCAATCTCTTCTTCTTAACAAATGGAAATGAGCATACTCAGTTTGCCCGCACTGTCTATGCCATCATATGACCTAGAAATATTTTCAAGCAAATGCCAACACTCAGACATAAACAATAATGGCTTAAAGCAGGTTTCAGTGGCCCCAGCATGCATTCAAGCATTTTCCTAGTCAGGCTATGGGGAAAACGCATAAAGATCATAACCAATCTCTTCTTCTTAAATAAATGCATCCAAGTTTTGTTTTTAAAAACCACCACCACCATCAAAAACCAGCACTACTGTGGCAGCTTTAGAAAAATCAAAACAAGTTCTGCGGCTGGGATCCGGAGAACTCATTGGGAACATGCCAGGGACTTCAGCTATCCTAACAGCATCTTTCTCTTTAAGCAGCTGACTCCCCATCCAATATCACAAGCTGTTTTGAAATGCCTCCAAGTTTTAAAAAGCAATGTGCCAGGGATCCAACTTGTAAACCAAAAGAGGAGGTCATGGTGAGAAGCTTTGCCTTTTCTCCTCCTGTCTTCAGCCAAGGGACCTGCTGCTATCCATCCATGTCACCTATCCTTGCTGATTCATACCCCTTTGTCCCTGCCAAAGGGGCAGACTCAGTCTCCATCTCCAGTTTTAAAAACACATTCCAGTACATAAAAATACAATACGGCACTGGCCATTTACGTGAAAGCCGGGAATTTTGTAAAAAAACCAAAACAAAATAAAGCTAGCTTTGATAGTACTGTGAACTGAGATGAACTGATCAGCTTAGACCTTCAAGACACAGACGGAGAGATGGAAGGGGCCTTAGAGGCCATCTAGCGTACCACCTGTTCACTGCAGGAAATACAAAGTAGAGTATCCCCTGTAGGCAGCTCGTCCAGCCTTTGCTTGAAGATTATTTGTTATAGGGAGAACTCACCACCTTCAGGACCCAAGTGGTCCCAAACTGCTTTAGGCTGATCCTACGCTGAGTGGGGTGGGGGTTGAACTTGATGCCCTGTATGGCCCCTTCCGATTCTATCATTCAATGCCTTGAATGTTCAACTGAAATCTACCCTAGTATAATTGAGTCCTTTTAGAGCTAATCTTCGCCCTCTTCCAGAGCAGGAGGAAACAGTTCTTCACCTTCTTCCACAGGATGGCCCTTTAGATTTTTGTGTGGAGAGTGATTAATTGTCCTTCCTCAGTTCCTCCCCCCCCCAGGCTAAACATACATAGTTCCTTCAGACTCTCCTCACAGGAAGAAGAAGAAGAAGAAGAAGAGATTGGATTTATATCCCGCCCTTCACTCACTTAAGAATCTCAGAGCGGCTTACAAACTCCTTTCCCCTCCCCTCCCCACAACAGACACCCTGGGAGGTAGGTGGGGCTGAGAGAACTCTTTCCCAAGCTGTCCTTGAGGGAACAGCTGGTACAGAGCTATGGCTTGCCCAAGGTCATCCAGCCAGGTGCAAGTGGAGGAGTGGAGAATCAAACCCGGTTCTCCCAGATTAGAGTCCGCGCACTTAACCACTACACCACACTGGCTCTACACCAGACAGGACTTGTCTCCTAGACCCAGACACTCTGTATTCCATTCTACAGGCTATATAGAGACTTTGTATGAACTAACATGTCTCGAATATTCCTAGTCCTTCTAAAACCAATAGAAGGCAAGAGGAATATAGAGACTTTGCCATCGTGGCATGAAACATCCCCCCCCCCTCACTCAGGCCAGGATGCTGGGGGTGTTACACAAATAAATTTCCAAGCCAAAATTAAACTGAAGTCAGAATGAGGAGGAAAGTTCCTTCTGGTATTTATTGCAAGAAATACTGGGAAAACAGTTAGGCCAAATTAGCCTTCCAAAAATTGACTGCTTTCTCCATAATATCAGGAAGTACATGAAGTTTTATACCCAGCATGACATACTCAGAGAGATTAAGGTGCAAAGATCATAATTGGTCACAAAGGTATAGAGCATCATCTGAACAACCATACATTCATTGGTTAGTTACAGAAAAAGGTGTGGCTACATAATATCTTAAATGTTTACTTAACCTAACCTTAATAATACTAATCAAGGATCCTTCCTACCCAAACAAAAGTTGTTTTCTAATATGAAGCTAAAAGCCCTTCTTGACCCAGACACTGCAGAGTTTCACCCCAAACAACTAAACCCATGAACTCTGCACTTCAAGCGAATACTTCTGTGCTGCACCAGCATCACTACACTGAAAACCTGTTAAAAAGAAAACTAAAAGAGACACCAGACAGCTAGATAGCCACCCCATCTAAACAACTTGAAGAGGAAAAAAGAATGTTGCTTCTTGTCTGCTGGCATCAGCTAGAAAGGCACTTTAACCTACAAAAGAGAGCCTTTACCATTTAATAGGCCTTTACTAAATCCTAATAAAATCTGAATATAAAAATCCATAAGAAAACCAGAAAAATATAAGAATATGAGTAATCTGAATTGCAAAAATCATTATGTAGTCTCATCCACGCTACTGGGGGGGGGGGTGTCTGAGCGAAATCAGGAACTTAAACAGAAGAAGGCGACCTGTGATAGCTGCATCCAATACATTCAGCTCTTCTTGTTGTTTGAATTGCAGGAAGGGAAGGACATCAGCAGCAGTAAACCTACCAAGAACCAGTGCAGCGTCATGATTTAGAGCACCAGACTAGGACCTGGGAGATCCAGGTTCAGATCTCTGCTCTGCCATGGCTTCTCGCTGGGTGACCTTGGGTTGGTCATACCCTCATAGGGCTAATATGAGGATAAAATGGAGGGAGAGTGACATACAGCACCCCAAGCTCCTTACAGAAAGGGGCAGGATAAAACGTATTAAACAGATATTACATGAAATACAAGAATAGAATGCCAAATTCCACTATGGGTTGCCAGGTCTGGGTTGGAAAATACCTGGAGACTTTGGGGGAGGGATCCAGGAGAGGGTGGGGTTTGGGGAGGGGCCTCAGCATGGTACAGTGCCATAGAGTCCACCCTTCAAAGCAGCCATTTTCTCCAAGGGAGTTGATCTCTGTCACCTGGAGATCAGTTGTAAAAGCAAGAGATCTCCAGGCCTCACCTGGAGGCTGGCAACCCTATTTCACTATTATATCAGATAAATTATACCCAGATTATTGTTCACAAGCACTTAACCCCCCCTTAAAATACAGTGAATGAATTACTTTTACAGTTTGATGAATTTAAGATTTCCAAACAATCTCTTTTGCTCTCGCTCGCTCTCTACATGCACCCACGCACATATTCATTAACAAATCCTCATAAATGTGACTGGAAAAAAGGAAACAAAAGATTTCAAATAGCACTAGCATTTTCAAAATGTCACTCAAAGAGCACTCAACAGTCCAAATTAAAGGTTTACATGCAGTTCAATCAAGTAACAACCTCATAAAATTGCTTTTAAAAAAAATTCCCTTGGTCCTTAATTTTATGGCTGCTATGTTGCTCCGGAGAAAGCAATCTGTATGATTTGTGAAAGTCCACCACAAATGTTATTTTTGTTCATGGGGTTTCTGTATTCCTAACTTTAAAAAAAAAACCCTTATATTGTTGTGAATGACAACTGGAGACCTGTTATCGTAAATAAATTTCAAGTCAACAGGCTCTGAAGAGTTCTGAGCACTTAAATGGTCAGGGAAATAAAACTGAGGGCAAGAGAAAGAGAAAGTAACCTAAAGCTGCCAACAAAGAATGTGTGTCAGGATTTAGAGGGCAACCACAAACCAGAAGAATCCCTGGGTGGTTAGGAGCTGCTTCGACCGCTGTCTTGACAGAATGGCTAGAATGTTCAACATAAGGAAACACCTCCTTCTCTTGTCCCCCAAAGGGATTCCCTGGTAAAAGGACACTCCCAAGAGAATAAGCAAAAAAACATCCTCCCTCCAAATATTGTCATCACCTAACAAGTCCTGCGCCTCTAATTCTCAGCATCAAGCATTTTAACACTCAAATTAAAATAAACGTTTAACAAGTGTTTATAATTATTTGGTACAGTTTAAAGTAACTGTTGTGCTACTATGAATATCTCAGCAACGCCTCACAGGGAAACAAGGCATCGGAAACAAGTGGTTGACTGGACTGTAACATTTCAGAGTTCGGATTGTTGTTATTTTAAATCAGGGGTCCTTTCGTAGAAAAAGAGCTGCAGGAGCTCATTAGCATAACTCATTAGCATATGCCACGTCCCTTGACATCACTGGAAGTGTGTCAGAAAGGGAATGTCAGTTTCAGCCCCATTATACCCTATGGGCCATTGAAATCAATGGCAAAAACTCACAGGGTATATGAGGGGCTGGAGGAAAGGGGATTTGAGGGAGAGGCTCCAAACTTGCAGGGTAGCTGCTGGGGCCTCTCCTTGAAATTTTCAAGAAGTTTCAAGAAGTTTGGACCTTGAGGTCCAATTCTATGGGCCCCCAAACAGGTTGTCCCATTCCCTCCATTGTTCTCTATGGTGGGAAAAATGTTATCTTTTTTTCTACCATAGAGAACAATGGAGGGAATGGGGGCAACCTGTTTGGGGGCCCGTAGAATTGGTCCAATCTTCTTGAAACTTGGTCCAATCTTCTTGAAACTTGGTGGGTATTTGGGGGAGAGGTCCCAGCAGCCACCCTGCAAGTTTGGAGCCTCTCCCTCAAACCCCCTCCCCTCCAGTCGCTTTTAAAGTTGCAGCCGAATTTCGGCGGCAATTCGGCAGCAGGCTGAATCAGATCAGAGAATCTGATTCGGCCCATGGCTGCCCTAGTGGCCACTCCTGAGCTGGCAGAGCTTTGCTCCGCCTCGCTCCGGCCCCAATGGACCCCTGTTTTAAATGATCCTGTCACAAAAGGGCTGCCTGCAAATTAACTAATAAGCACAGAAAGAAGAAGGGTTCTCTGTGCATAGTTGCTGTCAAGTCACAGCTTAGGGTTTTCAAGGCAGTAGACATTCAGAGGTGGGTTGCCAGGGCCTACAGTCCTGGCATTCCTTTCACAATCCTGGTATTCCTTGGAAGTCTCCCATCCAAATGCTATCCTGGGCTGACCCTGCTTAGCTCCCGAGATTGGGCTCGCCTGGGCTATCCAGGTCATGGCTAGAACGGCTAGGTTGATGTCCTATTTGCACGGTTTAAAAAAAAATGTGGAGGGAAATTTAAAAACAAGGCCCCACCATCGTGTACTTAAGGAGCACAATGTAGTCCATTGCCTTAGGAGTCTTTACAGCCTTTCCCCCACCTCATTCTGCTTTGTACGTAGGCCAAGCATGAAGAAGTGACAGTCCAAAACATTAGCTAAAATTTTGCAGGACTGACTGTCTTTCGCAACCCCCTCGATCTGGGTGGCCCAGCCTAGCCCAATCTCACCAGCTCTCAGAAGCTAAGTAGGGTCAGTCCTGGTTAGTACTTGGATGGCAGGACCACCAACGAAGTCCTGGGTTGCTAGAGTAGGGCTGCCAAGTCAGCCCAGGGGGCGGGGGATCCCCTGCTAAAGGGGTTCCCGATCCGCCGGCCAACATTTGGCCGGCGGGGGAAACCCCACCCCCGACGTCGTCCAGCAAGGACGACGTAATGACGTCACCAGAAGTGACGTCAGCACGTTGGGGGCGTTGCCAGGGTGATGCTCTGGCAATCGCCCCAAAACTCTGATATCATAGAGTTTTGGGGCGACTGCCAGAGCGTCGCCCTGGCAACGCCTCCCAACGTGCTGACGTCACTTCCGGTGACGTCACTGGGCGCGCGCGCAAAATGCGCACGCCAGGAGGAACTCCCGGCTGGAGGAGGACTCCCCCCCGCCGGTGAGTTCCGAAGACTTGGCAACCCTATGCTAGAGGGAGGGAGACAATGGCAAAACCGCCTTTCTTCATCTCTTGCCTGAGCCCGTCTTGGCAGGGAGGGCAGGATATAAATAATAAATAAATAAATAAACAATTGTTTTGAAAACCCTACGGGGGTCACCGTAAGTCAGCTGTGACTCCCAGGTACTTTCCACCACCTCCACAAACCGTCTCTGGGCTTGTATACCAACCCCTCCCCCCCCCCCCTTTCTGCCTTCACTCTCCTCAGCCAGGGGAAATGAAAGCCAGGACCAGGAGGAGACTTTGTAGTGAGAAGAGATCCTGCATCTAAATTCTTAAATGTCTTTTGCATCAAAGGCTACCCTACATGACCACTGTATTTGGAATGGAAGGGTTTTGCAGTCCAGACAATGTAAAAGAAACGTATCTCACACGTTGCCTCCCTTTTCTCCTTTAATTAACAATAATTTATCTCTTCAGCCTTGATTTGGTAGCTTTTGACCCAGCTCTACACTTAACGAGTACCCACTTTCTCTACTGCCAAATCATACAGAGCAGCCTACAAATATCTTACCAACATCTAATGGCCACTAGGTGGCTCCCCTTGCTATGATTTCCAAAAGAAACTGAGAGCATGTCAGCTGGAACGTCCCAAAACCAGATTACCAAATGAAACAAAAACCACATTCAACAACATGGCTGCTTTAAAACAAACTCAGCAGTATCAAAACCAGTAATCCCCCCCCCCCCCGCAAAACTATTTTATATCTGCAGCATTATTAACACCCCAAACTTCAGGGGACAATTACCAGTACACTTCCTTGCTTTTCAAAGACATATGATCAATAATTGCATCAGGGTCTAGAGGATACAGAAGAACTTTTTCAACAGCCACTGAAACAAATGCCTCCAAAGGCTTAGCTCTTAAGAGCATTCCTCAGCCTGTTTGTAATAAATCCAAGGCCTGAAAAATTCCCTTCTCATGCCGCTGGGGTAGCTGAAAGCATCAAGAGTTATTTGTAGGTGCAAAAATATGTCCTTGTGTGCCCAGCAGAACAAGTTGTCACGTTCCAGACTATGGCAGACACACACTGTGCAGTTGGTGCATTGCTTGCATACAGACAGTGGCACTCCAAGTCTACACCTTTCCAAGAGTATAGTATTGGAAGTTTTAGGTCTCTGTCTCTCTTCTCAGTGTCTTAAATAATATTCACCAGGTAGCAACATTTTCAACCGGTCCCAGCCTTTCACCAGACTTAAAAGCTCTGATAGGAATTTGTCCTTGCTTATTTCCTCACCAGACTTCAGAAGCTCTGCACTCAGCTTCTGAGGAGCATCTTCAGGCAAGGATAAGTTCTTGATAACTTCAAACGGTACAGCGGGCAGACAATGCCCTATTTTTTTATTTTTTTTTAAAAAATCAAATCTTGCCTTAACTTTCAATAGTTGTGGCTAAAATCTTATTATGCACTAGGGCTGCCAAGTCAGCCCGGGAGCGGGGGATCCCCCGCTACAGGGGTTCCTGATCCGCCGGCCAACATTCGGCCGGCGGGGGAAACCCCACCCCCAAGGTCGTCCAGCCTGGAAGTGACGCTAGCACGTTGGGGGCGACGCTCTGGCAACGCCCCCAACGTGCTGACGTCACTTCCGGTGATGCCGCCTCCTGGCCAGCAGAGCTTCCCCCCCCCCCCGCCGGTAAGTTTGATACACTTGGCAACCCTATTATGCACCTATACTTCAAAGTCCTTAAAAAGCACCAGCAAGTGGTTCATCAGGAGCATCTTCTGGTGTTTTGTTCTGCCATGTTTTCCGTGGAAAGAACTGTTGGATAAGGACACTGGCGTAGGAGAGTCGTTTCTCATCTGTTGCCCACTTAACAAAATCAGTTTCTTCACTCTGCAAACCTGTGACGTCCTACTATATTTCCCCCAGTTCATCCAGGGTATTCACTGACGTAGTAGATCCATCCCAGCTGTCTGCATATAGATACATAAAGGAGGTGTTATTTGAAAAGCCCTTGGATAAATGGAGTCATGGTTGCTTGATACTTTAGAAGGGCTTCTTTGTTACATGGTACCATGCTTCTTGGGACAGCTGATGCATCCTCTGATTCCTCACCAACATTTACAACAATAATTACATTGACATACACAGAATGTTGCCAGTTTTCAAAGGAGGTAAATATATTTCTAAGTGCTGCATCCTCTGTCCACCAAGGGCATTCGCCAATGTTTTGTAGTCTGCATCGGCTGCTTTTTCTGCTGGCAAGATCCCATCCATCTATTCTGTTGGACGAGTCTCTAAAGAATACAGCAATGCTGTTTTAGAGACAAAACAAGGCTGCAGCAAAGGGCTGACTGATTTGCACCACTAATGGTGAAATTTAATATGCGGTTGTAACATCAGATGTGAACTTGTCCTGGTGTGGTGATTCACTGGTCAGCCAGATCGGAAAACCTTTGTAGATTCCTTGCATATTTACCGCACCTCCTGCTGTATTATCAATACATTTAATTATATCTTAGTCATTTTGCTGCAGGACATTTTTTAAAAGTTCAGGGAGACCCTTTTCTACTGGAGTCCGAACAGCTAACCACAATGATCAGCCTCTCCCAGATGCCTCTGAATTTGGCTACATACCATACTACAACAGAGCACTGGTTCTTCACTGAAACATTCTGCGTTGTATCCAGCTATATGGAAGAAAGTCAGCTTCGCGTACATCATCTGCCACTGCCTTCTTAATGAGGCAATTGCCACAATTATATGATTCACTGTTCTTGATATTTAAGTCAATGTTTCCATATTCTCAGGGCTGCGGTGGCTCAGTGGTTAAGATACCGAGCTACAGACTGGAAGGTCGGTAGTTCGGCAGTTCAAGACCCGAGTGCCACATGATGAAGTGAGCTCCTGTCTCTGGTCCCAGCTCCTGCCAACCTAGCAGTTCAAAAGCAAGAAATTGCAAGTCGATAAATAGGTATCACTTCGGTGGGAAGGTAACAGTGTTCCGTGCGCCTCGGCATCTAGTCATGCCAGCCACATGACCACGGAAATGTCTTCAGACAGTGCTGATTTTTTGGCTTGGAAACGGAGATGAGCACTGCAATCCTAGAGTCGGATTCGACTGGCTTTCGAGCAAGGGAAACCTTTACCTTCCGTGTTCTCAGATTGGTGTGCTTCCTGATCTGTCAAATTGTCTCTGCAATAATGGGTCATATTTCCTGAGTAGCAAAAAAAAAAAAATTCTCCTGACATTGTGGGTCATTCAGTATGTATGCAGCCTGACCTGTACCCCCCCGAACTAGCTTAGTCCTTGTTTGCCGACTAGTTTTGCAACTTCAATTACTTATTCCATGGCTTGCCTGTTTCCCCCCCTTAATCTCTTCTTTGTTTTCCCTCAGCACACAATTTTTCTTTTTCTTTTTTAAAAATATTTTATTAGTTTTCTCACCAAACAAAACTAAAAATTAACTTTTTCTAGTACATCCTCATTTTGAGCCTCTATGTGACTCCAACCATTCATAGAATTTGGACCAAATAAACTTCGGATCATTACATTTAGACGTGTTCAACATGTAACTTAGTTTCTCCATTTCTGCCAGTTCCAATAATTTAACAATCAGTTCATCCTCATCAGGTAAGGTAGATGATTTCCAGTACTTGGCTCTGATTATTCTTGCTGCCGTCAAAATTGAAATTAGTAGTCTCTCGTCCACTGATGACATTCCATCCGGTGTTATGTTTAGTAAGAAAGTCTCAGGTAACAAAGCAATCTCCACGCCTAAAATCTCCTTAATTATATCCTTAATACCATGCCAAAACTGTCGAATCGATTTACACACAATTTTTCAAAGTCTCTGTGCTTTAAACTTAGAACGTGAATCTCTGAACAACGGTCATGATGTTGTGGTCATGAAATCATCGGGAGACACACTTCCAGTCCTTCATACCACCTATAAATTTCTTTCAGTACCTTACTGCTGTATGCTAAACAACCTGTGCAGAACAGTGAATTTCTCTTGACTGGCGCTATGAAAGTGAAAGCCATTGGGAGCCATCTCTTCTGAACAACTGAAGAGAAACTGTCAGAAAATTGAAGAGAACTGCCGTCAAGTGGTGGATTTGGATGACAGCTGAAAAAGAAATCCCTCTCTTTGTCCTCTAGCCTCACAAAGAAGATCAGCTTGTGTTGGGCAAGCAGGCGCAGCAGGCAGGCAGGCAGACACATTCAGGTGCTCACACAAAGTCCAGAGTTCAGCCCAAGTCCACAAGCCACGAGTGCACAAGACAGGGTCGTTACCAGAAGGGGTGAAGCAGAGAGCATAGTCAGGAGGTCAGAGGGTCATGCACAAGCCAGAGACTCACAAAGCCGAAGTCAAAGTCCCAAGCTGGTCCAAGGTCACATGAAGAAAGCAGCTGCGGTTGCAGAATGACTTGCTGCTTCCACAAAATGCAGGCTCCCAACCCTGGGTTTTATAGGCACTTCCTAACAAGCCCTTGTTAGCAGCCAGCCGTTTGGGAGTACTGCAGCAACTACGCCAAGGTGTCACCAGCAGACAGCTGGCAAAGGGCCAGGAGATGTACACTCTGCCTCCTTGCTTGCAGCTCCCTTCTAAGCTTCTCTCTCCAGCACTTGAAGGATGGAGGTGAGTCTGCTGGACTGGTCTTCATCACTTGAGTCTCACCTGTTGCATCAGAGCTTGGCAGTAGCTCTGGACCAGCGGTTGGTGGGGATTCTTGGTCATCAGCCTGTTTGCTGGCTTCTGCTGACTCACAGCCAGCCATGCGTGGCTCCCCTTCTCCTGAGGAGTCCTCCCCCCCCCCCCCCGAGGACTTCATGCTGACCTACAACAGCTTATTCTTTTTCATCTGGTCTTCCCTTGGACATCTCAGATCCAGTGTTTGCCCTCTCAGATTCATTTTTGTTTCTTCCAAAGCATGCATGAGAGCATGCACCTCTATGCTGGGTGTCAAAATTAATAGGTCATTTTGTGCTCCTGACATGCTCCAGCACAGACAGTTCCCTTCTAAGGCTCATGGCATTATTGGTAAATAGGTCAACTGACTTGACCCTTTTCCCTGCATCCAACTTCAGAAGCATCCTCTTCTCCTCACACAGCTTTTCTTGTCCATCTTTCCATTTTCTTTCCATGACCTATTCAAAGAAGTCACTGGATTTAGAGGCAAAGAAGCATAAGATAAAGCTCTCAAAAAGAAAACAGTTTCTTCCTCAACACTATCAAGGCACACATATAGTCTGAACAATTCGTCAAGGTGGCCAAGAGCAGCTAAAAGGAATGACAGACTAAGGGATGTCTTTGTTCCTTCCAAATGACCACAGGGATACATAAGGACCACTGGAAGGCATCAAAACAAGGGGAGCTGACTGCTTACCAGGTGATCCTTAAGGCCTGCCAACAAACAACAGTCCTTAACAGAAATTCAATGGAGATTACACGTACTTAAACACAACTGGCATTAACAGAATGTAAGTAAGAAAAATAAGAAAATAAGAGAAGCCAATGTTGGATCAGGCCAAAGACCCATCCAGTCCAATACTCTGTGTCACACAGTGGCCAAAAATACCAGGTGCCTTTAGGAGGTCCAGCAGTGGGGCCAGGACACTAGAAGCCCTCCCACTGTAAGTAATGACAAATAAGCACATAAGAACAATATTTAACAATTACACCGCTCTTATTGATTTATCTGCCTTTGGAAGGCAAGCCCTTGCTACCCATCTTGTTTCCAAGTTGGTACACACCTGAGGGGCCACAGGTAGAACGAAATCCATTGTTTCAGTGCTGCCATGGGGTCAATCAGCACCTGCACTAGCAGATTGGGTGGTGCACCATGAAAAGCAGTGGCTGAGCCCCTTCTTGCTCACCTGCCCAGCCAGCACCCAGACCCACTACCAGGGCAGCAGGGGCGAAAGCCTGATGCCCACACAGCCAGGAAGGTTCTGACCAACCAGGGATGGGACTCTCTAGAGTGAACCTGCTGCACTCCTGCCCTGGCTGGGCTCGTGTTTCGGCCATGGTGGTGCCTTCCTACACTGACCCTTCCCCTATCTATCGCATCCCAGCTGGTGGGGCCACTGCAAAGAAGATCCCGCTTCTGCCATGATGCCTTCTCTTCCACTTCCAATAGCCATGGCTTGTCTTCACCAGCCCCATCACAGCCTGGCCAGTGGGCTTAGGTGACATTGCCCTGGCAAAGTCGGGCGCCATGGCTTCTGCTCGGCCTGCACTGTGGGGGCTGGTGAAGGCTGCTGAAGCACTGCAGGTGGTGGAGGCTGAAGAACAAAGCCAAGGACGCACTGCGAAGGTTTGCTGCCAAGATGAGAAATGCCCCAGGAGAGGAGGAAATGGGGTTGGGGGCTCAGGGACAGACGATCCATGGCCCACAGGGAAGTTTCTCAGCAACTTAGATGGCCAAAACACCCACATTCCTTCAGCATCCATTGGTCCAGCACATATATTTAAATTGCATCACAAGGAAAATTCAGTTTCCAGATCACCTGATGTAATCAAGAAAGAAGATCTATTTCTGACTAATGGTTACAGGGAATCGCCGAATTATTACAAATTTTGCCTTAATAGTGATGTGTGCTGGGATACCATCAGGTCTTGTTGGGGAAAAGCAAAAAAAACAACAACAAAACCAGTATCTGTCAAGCCAAACCAGAATTTCATCAACTGTCTGCAAGTGATCCCTGATGCTACAAACCTCCCGCAGTTAAAATAAGCCCTGGTTTCACATTAAAGTCAAAACAAACCTATGTGCACAGCTGCTGATACATTTACGAACATTATTTCCATCTCACCAGTTCTCTAGAAACTACAGTATCATCATTTCAGATAATAATAAGAGGTGGGGACCTGCGATACTTGTGTGTGGGGGGGGAGGATTCCTAAAGGCTGCAGCTCCAGGTAAGTCTTCTTCCCCCCCCCCCCCCGTCTCTGAGGCCTGAGCAGCTGAGGGCCACGTGGGCCGGCGATTCCCCCCCCAGCGATTCCCCCCCAGCTCCAAGGCCCGAGCAGCTGAGGACCGCTTGGGCCAGCTATTCCCCCCCCCCGACGATTCCCCCTCCCCCCCCCCAGCGATTCCCCACCCCGGCTCCAAGGCCCAAGTGGCTAAGGGCCACTTGGGCCGGCGATTCCCTCCCCTCTGGCTCAGCCTGAGCGGCTCTCAGCTGCCGGGCCGCTGCAGAGTTCCCAGAGTTCTCTTTAATTTTGGGAGGGATTTAAATATCCCCCCGAAAGTTTTTTTAAAGTTTAAAGATTTTTCTGCACACGTGGGGAGTTCCCCACGTGTGCAGAAAAATCTCCCCCCCCCCCCGGTGCGGATTTAGATATCTGCACGCAGGGGGTGCCTTGGCTATTAGATATATAGATGATTAAATGCCATCAAGTCACAACCAACTCACAGCAGCGCCTCAGGGGTTTTCAAGGCAACAGAGGAGCAGAAGTGGTTGGCCATTCTGTGAGTAGCTGCCCTGGTCCTTCTTGGAGGTCTCCCATCCAAGTACTAACCATGACTGACCCTGCTTAGCTTCCCAGACCTCATGACCTCTCACTAGTCAAGGCTACTCAGGCTGCTCAGATGCAGGTCAGGAGGGCCAAATCCATGCAGTCCCCAAATCAGGTGAGTGAGACTGGAAAAACTTTGCACAGCCCTGCCTGCACCCTGACCCTTCTATGCTTGACAAAGATGCTGAAATGCATATATAACAATAGTGTTGCCAAAACCCCACAGAGTAGGTTTCCAGCAGCTTGTCATGGTGGTTCCAATTTGCTTGAAGCCTAGTTCAGGCTTGTTGCATTGTGTGGTGAAATCCTTGCAAATAAAGCAGCAAATTTAATGCTGGAGAACAGTTTAAAACTCTGAGAACTTTTTTTAAAAAACCACTTACCTCATCTTCATCCTCCATGTTTTCTTCTTCCTCATCATCCTCTTCCTCCTCACTGCCCTTGTACCCAGGAGGAAGGGGTGGTCCAATGAGTTCATCATCCTCAGATTCTTCTACTGGTCCTTGGGGTGGCAGGGGTGGCCCAATTAATTCTTCATCTGAACTGTCTTCACTGTCACTACTCTCTGAATCCCTATAAAGAATTATATAAAGTTGAATACATATAAAGAGCCAGTTTGGTGTAGTGGTTAAGTGCATGGACTCTAATCTGGGAGAACCGGGTTTGATTCCCCATTCCTCCACTTGCAGCTGCTGGATGATCTTGGGCAAGCCATAGTTCTGGCACAGCTGTCCTTGAAAAAGAGCAGTTTCTCTCAGAGCTCTCTCAGCCCCACCTACCTCACAGGGTGTCTGTTGTGGGGAGGGGAAGGGAAAGGAATTTGTAAGCTGCTCTGAGACTCCTTTGGGTACTGAAGGGCGGGGTATAAATCCAATCTTTTCTTCTTCTTCTTCTTCTGAATGGCACGGAGTAGTTTTAAGCACCTGTCCAACAACTGGGATCACTGCTGGCTCACACGCTTTCCTTCAGAACTCGCTTTCAAGGGAATATGGTTCAGTGGCAGAGCACTAGCTCTGTATGCAAAATGTCCCAAGTCCAATCCCTGGCACCTGCAGTTTAAATGATCAGGTAGGAGGTGACATAAAAACCTCTACCTGGGACCCTGGAGACCTGCTGACGACAGTACTGACCCTGACAGACCAATAGGTTACATTCAGTACAAAGTGGCTTCGTGCCTCTCTGCGTGGAGATGCCAAATGGAGACTAAGCATACTCAGGTTTGACACTGTGTAAGAGACCTAGTGCAGGATGGCTAAAAGAGATGGCTGAATTTGTGAGGAAAGGGTACTTGTCAGGTCCATGGCAGATTCTGTGCTGCAGCTGCTCTTGGACTGGAACCCAGCAGCAACAGGCTGTGCCATCAGTGTGTTCACGGCCACAGTAAGAATACAAAGTCAATGGACAGAAAATGAGGCTGGAGTAATACCAAAGGCCTGACCACGGTGGTCGCAGAGCTCCTACAGAAAGTAAAGCCAGTCTGCTGGCAAATGAGAGAGACAAATGCCTCCTCCTGGCACATCCTCAGGGACTCCCTTAAAATACAAGTTGGCCCACCCCTCGCTGCTTATTCAGCTTCTTCCAGGGCAAATGAGGGCAAAGAGAAGGAAGAAGAAAAGCAGCCATCAGTCAATCACCCTCAACTACAGAGCGAGTGAATGTTCAGCAGCAACAGCTGTTACTCCTCCTCACCAATACTGCTTCCCCGCCCTTCAACATAATAAGGGAATGGCCAAGTAAGCAGGTGGGCCGCAAGGAGGAAAATAAGCTGCAGCAGGAGGCTCTCGGGGGGCCATGCAAGCACCCGACTACGCCAACCATCAGCACTGAGCCCAAAGAAGTGAAGCTGCACAGAGCTTGGTGAGAACCCATCCACCCAAAACCAAGACTGACGCACAAACAAGCTGCACAAATTTGACACGGACACTTAACCTACTTGTCCGACACAACTCAATTGCTATGACTCCACCTATCCCCCATCCTGCTAGCAATACAAAGAGCCTCTCGGAAGACTTAAGGCCTCTGGCTTCTGGTCACAAGTTTAAGCACCAGTAAAATGTCACAAGCAATATGTAAGCAATGGGGTTTGCAGTGCAATCCTGGAGCACGCATATCTATGTATAAGAGCTCCTCTCCAAAGATCTGGAGCAGCAGTCCCAGTTGGTGGATGGCCCAAAACTGGATTCTATCTGGCAAGGGAGGAAAGCTGTGAACCTTTTCTCTTTTTTTTTTTACTAGCTACATGAGATCTCGACTGAACTTCTTCACTTCCTCGGTTAGCATGAGCCAAAACAATCGTGGGCCCACAGCTTCGGAGCCTAAAGCGAGCCAGGCCAGGAGACTCAGAACTAAGCCCGCATGCAGGGAGGGAAGGGTATAAAATAAATAAATAAAAATATAAATAATAATACTAATAGTATTTTTATACATTGTATTATCATATTTTGTACCTTGTAAGCTGCTTTGGATCCTCACCGGGAAGAAAAGTGGGGTGAAAATACTAAAATGAACAAATATCGATCGACTTACCCAGAAGGTATTCTTGTAATTGTATGTGAAGGGCCGGTCACCCGATCAACACCATCCTGTAGGCCATCGGGTCCCTTTTCTTTCTGAACTGCCTCTTTCTCACGCTCTTCTGAACAAACAGGGAAAAAAACCCCATACAGTTGCAGAGAGCTAGAAGATCTGCTACCCCCTTTAAGAAATCTGCTTTAAGAGGTCTGAAACATTTTAAACCGGTAACACCGACACATGTTCACTCTCTCTTCTGGTATAAATTTAGCCCTTTGCCAACCTTCTTTGCTCCGCAGCATTACAAATTCTTAATGTATTCAGAAACAGAGCTCCATTCATTAACTAGGTTTAAGGCCACGGTTTTCAGCACAGCTCCCCAAAGTAACTCAATAGAAAATGCTGATGGGTCTTCTATTTTGTGGGGAAAATTAAAAAGCTCGAAATCATTCTCCCTGAGATAATCAACAGTCCTCTAGACTGGCAGTCCCTGGCATGAAACCATAAGGCTCAGTAAGCCCAGCAAAGGGCCCCCCTCCGTGGCTGACATTCGGCATGGTGAGTCACAAGTTGCAGAGGCCTGAAATAAAACGACATGAAAGCAGTTTCCCTGTAACTGTATGACACATAAAAAGGGGGGCCACTTTTTATCACCAGGCTGACTCAAATACTCTAGCATTCCTGAATACCTGGACAAGATTTTAGCCTGTAACACTTCCGTTGGTTAAGGACAGAAGAAGAGCCCTGCTGGATCAGACCAATCGCCCATCCAGTCCAACATCCTATCTTACACAGTGGCAATCAGTTCCTCTGGATGGCCAACAACAGGGTATAGAGGCAGAGGGCTTCCCCTGGTGTTGCTTCCTGGCCCTGGGATTCAGAGGCTTACTGCCTCTGAATGTGGAGGTTCCCCTCAGTCGTCATGGCTAGCAGCCTTTGACAGACTTATCCTCCATGAATCTATCTAATTCCCTTGGTTCAATTACAATATTATCCTGTGTTCTGTCACCATCTTTGATTCAAAGGTATCCAGATAGCAAGGGTGGATGGAAAAAATTATTTGTAGCTGCCTCTTTCTTGTACTACCTGTTCAAAGGCTGTACTCCCTGGAAAAGCTTTCAGGACATTTTTATTTGGGCTCTTTTTGGGAGTCAGGCTGGTGTTTGATTTTTCAAAACAAACTTTTCTTGGAGACCATGGTCAACCATTCCTATTTTTTGCAATAGGAGAAGGAAAACAGGTTACGAAAAAAACAGGAAAGTGTGGTGCTTTTTTTAAAAAAAAATGGTTGTCTTAAACAACATAAAGTCACAAGCAACGGGCTCTAATTAAAAAGCTCTGAGTGAACAATGGATGAGAAAACAGTAACTGCAGCTACATCTAGGAGCAAAAGGAATCAAGATATTTCACAAATAGTAGAGCTTTCCTTCACTCACCCAAAAACAACTTTAAAAATTATAATTTACTTTCAAAGCAGGGTCTAGCAAAGACGTTGTCTCTGGCTCGGAGAATGAGGCAGCTGGGTTCACATGTGGTGCCGAGTCACTTTGGTATGGCATGAAGCAGCCCAGGTGAGTCTGGAATCTGCCCACACAGCCCTTCTCACCCCCTTCCCCTTTATAATCAGATATTTCATGATCTACAACAACCATCTGAATCGACAAACTTGTCCTTCAAACCACAACAGCAAACCTGTGATCTGCAAGCCCAAACCAGAGGTTGTTGGTTTAGATATAATGGCCACATGTGCTTTGCCATAAACCAGAAAGTATCTAAGTTAGCTCATGGCACACAAAAGGAGGGAACTTCAGGGCCAAATCCAATGCCACACACAGCACAAGGCTGGTCAGACTCAGAAAAAGCAAAATTTGCCCCCCCCCCCCTCGCAAGAGTCCAGTGGCACCTTGAAGACTGATAAAATTTACTCAGGCATACATGGATCGGAGCTCATTTGATCAAATATGAGCTTTATTTCCTAATAATAGGCATTCTTAACTAGGATTTAGTCCTGGGTAAGAATCCCAGTTACTGTGAAAGAAGAAAGCCTCGATTAGCTCAGATGCTTGCATTCAGACATGCTGACAATTTGGAGTTAGTTGACAACTTCCACCTTCAGTGGCTGTGTAACAAGGGTAGAAAAGAGAGGGGGGAGTGGGAGGGCGTGTGCAAGCCTGACAGTTAACCAAGTCCACAACCATCACGAACAAAGCCTGAGTTGAAGCCTCAAGCTACCACCAGGGCTAGTTTGTGAAGTGCTAAACTGAATCAAGCCAGCCTGAACCACTGCCTTAAATATGAAAAGGAGCTGAAAGGGACTGAGGGTAACTGACGGTGGTGGTGGTGGTGGAGGCAGAGGAGGAAAGCGCTGTCAAATCACAGCCGACTTATAACCTTGCACAGTTCTCAAGGCAAGAGACTTTCAGAGGTGGTTTGCCCCTGCTTGCTTCTGCACAGGGATCGTGGACTACCTTGGTGGTCCCCCATCCAAATACTAACCAGGGCTGACACTGTTTAACTTCTGAGATAGGGCTGGCCTGAACCATCCAGCTCAGGGTACTGAACAAAAAATTCAGAAGGTCAGAGCAATTAAGAAGCAAAACATCTGAAAAGCCTCCATCTGAAACAGCCTCTCTCACCCAGGACCTTCCTACTTCTTTCCACAGCAGTTCTTCGAGTTTGTTCAAACATCGCGTTGAAGTCAAACGTCCGAGCTTTCTTTCCTAGGTAACAAGAAATAAAGGCCAAAGTTAAATACAAAAAAATAATAATAATCCCAGAACAATTTATCAGAACACAATCCAGTATGAAAACTAAGTGCTTTACAGTGATAAGAACTGACTCATGCAAAACAAACTTAACCCAGCATTTATCAGATGTTGCGGATCCATGACAAAATACCTCAATGTGTAGTTTAATCTTGAAAAGCAGCCACTGGACGGGGCGTTATTTGGACCAGGGCTGAGGCTCTGGAAAAGACAGCATGTCAATCCTTCTCCTTATGTCATCTCCCCGACTGAAACTGACTCCCACAGGCTACTAGCCAAAGCGTGGAAAAAAGACAGGCACATGCTTGAGAAGCAACAAAACATTTAGAACAGAGTACAGCTTGTGTTTCCTCCTCCTATAAATAACTTTCTGAGACAAAGAAGCACCTAGAGATGTTCAACTGAGACAGGTACACAACACACCTTCAAAGGTTGCATTTCTGGGCACACAGGCCCTCCTGCCAGCCAACTGTGACTTCACAGATGACATAAACAGGCCTTAGATTACCTTGCCCCCATTGTCATCCATGTTTGATAAATCACATGAAACAAAACAAAATGCCACAAATGGAAGCAAATTATGAAGTGAAGCACATGTGACTAAAAGATGTGGAAGAGTGTGGTTATCAGCACTCTTTAAAGCTATGTGCACTACTGTATTGTGATCCCTGGTGTATTTCATGCACACTTTCAACCTTTTCACCTCCACTGAGTAACAGAGATTGTGAACAACTGGATTGGGTGAGGGGGATCCATACAACAACCTTCTGAACAATGACAGATGACTGATAGATCTCCCTTCAATACTATCAATAGCTATTAGCCAGCATGCCTAAATAGAACTTCCACATACAGCAGCAATGTACGTCTAAATGCCAAACACTGGAGATGAAGTCATCACTGTCATGCTCCATTTGTGAGCTGCCCATACATACATGACAGGCTGCTTACAAACAAAATGCTGGCCTAGATGGAACCTGCCCTGTAGCAGAAAAGCCATCCCTTATTTCAAGAAGACTGACGGCTTAATTCCATTCAGCCTTCTAGGGTGGGAGCCAAGGATCCTTTGAATTCAGCTCCTGCTCAGGAGTTTCTGCTTTTCATGCAGACAGTCTTGGTTCCCATTAGTTTTCCTCTATACTTTTAAAACATCCTAGGGGCCTGAAGCTTGCCATAGATCTCTAAACCTGAAGAACATGCTGTCCAAGATTAACCAATACAGTGATTCCATAATGAATAATCCGAACAAGTGAGCAGTGACTCACCAACGCTCATACCCTACCACAAATTTTGTTAGTTTTTAAGGTGCTACTGGACTCTCACTCTTTTCTACTAATTTAATAATAGCTATTAACATAATTATTCGTCACTTTTCAGTTAGATTGTATCCCAAAATGACTTAAAGTACATCAGGTTTTTTTTTAAAAAATAAAGTCTTTGAACATAAGATAAGGCAGAAATTTTCATTCTTAAAAAAAAGAGCATGTAACCTACTTTAGGTTTATAAGGAGCCTTCCTCTAATTTAAGGAACTCTTCCATTGAACAAAGAGTCTCAAATTAAAGAACAATTTCTAACTTTGTTCAGCAGAGTGATGGGATACAGGCTAACCTGAGTGTCCTTAGATCTGCCAATTTAGTCTCCACATTCTCAGTCCACAAGGAGATTCTTTTCTACTCACCAAAGCCTGAGAAGCCCATTGTAGCTGCCAGTTCTGGATCAGGTCCAGCTGCCAGGTCAACATCTATAAGGAAGAAAGAAAAGTCCATTACTTCTGGTATACGAGTCTGGGATTCATTAATGGGATGAAACAGCATCAGCTGAGTGTAAATCCTAAACTTCTCCAACTGTGCTACATCAAAGGATTCGCTGAAGGCTCCTAGTCTAACAGTTTACCTGAGGCAGCAAAACTACGCACTGTAATTAACTGAATTCAGTTCTCCTTTCAATAATGGACTGGTATCAGACGATTTGGAAAACAGCTCTTTGGACAAAACTGCCCACTAGGTAAGATAAACAGAAGTTTCCAAAACAAAGCTTATCGGTATGTATATTGCGACTACAAACTTTGTAAATGGTTTTTTAACCATAAAAATTAGACACCGGGGGGGGGGGGGATCAGCAATGCATACGAGTCTGTGAATTTCCCGAGAGAAATCCACCACGGCTGTCACTCACCGCCGTCCATTCCCGGCTGCTCCATCCTGACAATCCTACGCTCTTTCCCTCTCCCGGTACCTCTGGCAGGAAGAAGCGGGCACCGAGACGGCGGCTGCGTCAGAGGAAGGCCTTTCCTGACGCTGAGGGAGAGAGAGCGACCCCTGCTGGCCGGAGGAGCGCAATCCCCGAATTGTCCCTCACGCACCCCCAGCGGCGAATTTCAAAAGGGGAGCCTATTTAACCAAGAAAGTAGTCTCATTGAAATAGCTCAGCGGAGGTTTTCTTCAAAAGGAGGCACAGATGGCTTTTGGGGTGGATAGAGACGTGTTCAAAATCGTGTTCCGAATCCAATTTCTCACTGCACTCCGACGCTCATTGGCAGTGCTACCCCGAATCACCCTTTGAAGTCAAAGGACGCAAAACGGTGTCACTGTTTAGGATTCCGGAGAGGGTGGTCATGTTAGCGTGTCGCAGGGAAATTACACAGGAGCCCAAAGGCACCTTAAGAGTAATTTTTTTCTGACCAAAGCTTGTTTCATCAGACGCACGGAGCGCTACCGGAAATTTTTCAGGCGCCCACTGGATCGCACCTCTCACTTATTCCAGTATTTATTCCTCTGTCCAGGATTGCATGCTTAGTGAAACTGAGTCTGGCCGTCTTAGGGATGCCAGCCTCCAGGAGGGGCTTGGAGATCAGTTCCCCTGGAGAAAATGGATGCTGTGGAGGGTGGACTCCGTGGCATTTAACCCCACAGAGGTCCTTGTCCTCCCCAGGCTCCACCCCCAAATCTCCAAGGGTTTCCCAACCTTGAGCTAGCAATCCTACTACCCTACCCTGCAAATGGTGAACCAGTACATCCTGCTGCGCTAGTTTTCTGCTTGCATGGAGTTTTACCCGAAGGAACATCCCAAGCTGGCCTTTCCCTGCAGCTTGAAGTGGCTCTACCCGTTCTCTCTCGCCCACATTTTGACTCAATTCGGTTCAAGTTGAACGTGTAGAAAGGAACACATTATAGGGTGAACTATCAGCAACAGCCAGTTGTTCCCCCACCACCACTTCCCCCCCCCCCCCCCCCAGACTATACTTCTGTCCCAAGTTTTCAGTAGACAGACTGAAAAAATGTATCCAAAGTTTATATCGCCCGCTCCCTCCACGCCTCTCCCTCGTAGCGTCTCCCGGGCCAAAAGAAAGAGATAGAGGACGTGGGAGAGACTAAAACTTCTGGTTGGGGAAAAAAAAATCCCTCCGCTTTACGGAGGGATACGTTCAATCTCCGTGGCGAAAGCCGAAGGGGGGCTTCGCGTCAAGGCCGACGCTATGCCGGAAGTATCGACCAATATTGCGAGAGGGGCGACCGTTTCCCTACGTCTCCCGGCGCGCGCGCGGTGGATGCCGGGATTTGGCGCGTTCGGGCCTGCTCCGGAGTTTTCTGAAGCGACTCAGTCGCGCCGCGCGTCGTGGTCGCCATGCCGGTGGCCCTCAGCCCGGCGGCCGCTCCGGGCTTGCAGGAGGCGCTGGACAGCGCGGGGCGCATCATCGACCGGCAGATTCAAGAGGACCGATGCTACCCGGACCTCTCCGAGTTGCTGGCCGTGCCGGCGCCCGGTAAGCCGAGTGGGAACGGGAAGGGGGAGCCCGCTCTTGGTCTCTCTCTTCCCCCCGCCTCGCTTGAGGCTGTACCGCCGCCCTTTGCAGTGTCTGGGCTCGCGTTTGGCTTCCTCGGCCCCTCACGTGGGCTGTGCTTCAGTCTGTTTGCGGTGCCCCGCCTTTCCTTCGAGGGGCTCGAGGCGGCGCGCATAATTTTTTCTTCCTCCTCTTAAGCCTCACAACAACCCAGCGAGGTTCTCGTGGCCCTTTCTTACACGCCCAGGGAAATGCTGGTCGCCACTTGGGGCTCAGGAAGCAATTTTTCTCCAGGCCACTTTGGCCAGGGAATGATCCTGGAGATTTTTTTTTGCCTTCTTCTGGGCATGGAGCAGGGGTCACTAGGGGTGCGAGGGGGAGATATTTGTGAGTTTTCCTGCATTGTGCAGTGGGTTGGACTAGATGACCTTGGAGGTTCCTTCTAACTCTTAAGATTTTATGATTCTAGGTAGGGTAGGCTGAGAGAAGAAGGGAATGACTGGTGCCAGGGCACCCACACCCAGCGAGTTTCGTGGCTAAATCTGGGGCAGAAAGATGCCATTCAGGATGATGCCATCCACCTGGTACAGCTTTAGACTTTGGAGGCCCTGATTCTCACGTGCAGGGGAAACGAATTGGGAGAATTCTATCTGTAGGAAGCTTTTTAACAGTGGGGAACTTTCCAAAAAGCAATCCTCCCTTTTGTAATCCGAGATGGTGACGGCTATTCTGTAATCATTCTCATTCTCCTGTGTATGCAAACCAGGCTATGGATTAAAGTTAGTTGCATTTGTAGCCCAATTTAGTTACTCTGAGATATCAACTGCATTGAGCAGGGGGTTGGACTAGATGGCCTGTGTGGTCCCTTCTAACTCGTAATTCTATGATCTACATGCATAGTTTATCCCTGTTGTGCAAGGAGATAAAGCTGTATGCTAGGACTTGTATTTAGTCCAACCATACAGAGGCTTCTTTGGTTTTAAACTAATAGAAATCTACTAGTACTGTGAAGCAGAACTGTGTACCAACATTGGATGTTGGTTGTGTGTTGCAATAAGTGTTAGTCTATTCTAGTTGTTTTAGCTGTTGTGTGGATAGCTGAGCAAAATGGCTAGTGACATGAACCCTGATCTGACCCAGCAAAGCAATTTCATGCTGTTGCATGTTCTTGTGTTCGAGTCCCACTCTGCCTTGGGAGCTTGCAGGGTGGCCTTGGGTCAGCCTAACCTACCTCACAGGGCTGTTGTGAGGATAAAACAGGAGAGGAGAATGGGGTAAGCTGCTTTGGGTCCCCATTGGAAAGAACAGTGGGATATAAATAAAGTCATAATAAAGTGTTCTTGCATCAGGGAACTGCACATGGTCACAGTTCCCTCCTGCATTTTTCCTATTTATAGACACATGTTTTTCATTGTACTTTGTGTTTACTGCAATTGTCTGCCTGTGCTAATCGTGACAATCATAGTTTCATGTAGGTAGCCATGTTAGTATGTTGTAGTAGAACAAAGTTTGGGTCAAGTAGCACCTTAAGACCAATAACATTTATCAGCCTTTAAGCTTTTAACAAGTCAAAGCTAACTTTGTCAGATATCTGATGAAGTGAACATTGACTTATGAAAATATACCCTGGGAAATTTTGTTGGTCTTTAAAGTATTGCTGGACTTGAATTTTTTTCTCATGACTGTAATGATTTCATGTTTTGGTTTGTGTGTTCCTTTAAATGTTTAGTGTGACTCCAGTAATGTAAGAAGAGTGATGGGGGAGACAAGTGTGATTTTGATTGGCTGATGACTGAGATTGTGGGAGGAATCTCTGTGTGGTTGAGCATAGTCTGTGTGACTATGGGATTTTGAGTCTTTTTCTGAGGGAATAAGACCAACAATTTAGTCTGGGTGACTAAGAGAGTGGATTCTATTCTGTGTGAATAAAACAAAGAGACTGACCTGTGTGGCTATGTATATAAGAGAGAGAGAGAGATAAGCCTGTCAGAGTGGAGTTTGAGAGACTGTTTGTAGCACCAAGCTTTGCCAGATATATTTACAAGTTTCTTTCATCAGCAACTGTTCATAATAACCAGAAACCTATTTTTTTCTTTATTAAATAAATCAATTTTTGTTTAAACTTATCCCAGAAATCAGTACAGTACTTCCTCAGGGCCACATAGTCCTCTGAAGTGCCCAGACCCTAGGTCATACTACCAAAAGAGAGAGATTTGGAATTTTAAATTCCTGGTGGCAGCAGAAAACTAACAAGTTTATATACACAGAGAATGTTTAAAGGAAAAACAGTCTCCCCAATAGCAAGAAACTCACAATGACCACTATGTAAAACAATAGTGGGAAACTATGTGGAAAGAAGCTATATGAGGAATATAGATTTATTTGCACATCCCAGTACTCAAAGCTGCATAGAAAGCTGGCTAATAATAGTCATCTCACCTCTGGTTTATACTTAGTAGTTTAGAAAGAGAGCAGACCTTGAGAAGCAGGTAGCTAGTGAGCTTGATAGTAATACCTATCACTCCGAATCTGCTCTCTGTGCCCACACCTTCAGAGGTGATGTGTATGATGACCAGAGACGGGGCATTTTCTGTGGTGGCACCTCACCTTTGGAACGCATTCCCCTTCAAGGCTCGCCTGGCAAATATCTTGCTTTCTTTTAGTGCCAGCCTAAAACTAAAACCAGTGCAGAACTGATATCTAAGCATATGTATACAGGCTTGATTAGGCATTTGTTAATCCTTAAATGATCAGATTTTTGGTAAATTAAACAATTATTTTTTAAAACAAAAGTTACACCCCTAATCAGTGACTGTTGTTCTTTGAGGGTGGCCGAGCAGGTGTGTCCGTTCTTCTCCTTTCAGCTGTTGAGATCTCCCACCCTTCCTACCTAAGGACTGAAAAGTGAAAACCACTATCTTGTAGAACCCTATGCCCCACTGTTGGAATAAGAACGTAAGAAAAGCCAATGTTCGATCAGGCCAGTGGCCTATTCAGTCCAACACTTTGTCACACAGCAGCCAAAAACACCAGGTGCCCTCAGAAGGTTCAGCAGTGGGGGCAGGAACCCCTCCCACTGTTCCCCCCTTCAAACACCAAGATTACAGAGCATCACTTGCCCCAGACTGAGAGTTCCTATCTATACTTTGTGGCTAATAGCCACTGATGGACCCCTGCTCCATATGTTTATCTAATTCCCTCTTGAAGCCGTCCATGCTTGTAGCCGCCACCACCTCCTGTGGCAGTGAATTCCATGTGTTAATCACTCTTTGGGTGAAGAAATACTTCCTTTTATCTGTTCTAACCCGACTGCTCAGCAATTTCATGGAGTGAAATCTACTAGTGCTTTTCATGTGTTCTCTCATAAGCATAATCTGGGTGATAGAAAATACCTCATCCAAAATGTTAGTCACTTCAGTTAAAATAAAGAAAGACTGCATACTTAGGGGTGGCCTGACCTTTTACTTTTTGGCAGGACAAACTATTGAAAAAAATATGTTATTTATGCTTATCCTGGCCTGTTATTTAGAAAGAAATATGGTACAAGTAGGCCTTCAATCACCTATTTGCTTATTTTAGAACAATACATACTTATCTTTTCAATAAAGCAATTTTAAACGGGTATTTTAAAGCTGTAATAGAACTTTTGTAGTGTTCATGGTGTAAGTCCAGACTTCTAACAGTCTCTTAATTCATCATCTGAACTGTACACCAGCATTCCTTGTGGCCAGCTCTATGCTTCCTTCTCTGTTATCCCCCCCTCCCCAAAGCACAAACCTTATTGACTAGTTGACTTATTGACTAGTTGACAACTAGTGCTATGTAGCATATTCTGAGGGGTGAAATACTATTGTTCTGTTCCTAGCCCCATAGCTGATTTTTGTCTTCGGGCTGATTTTTTAAATTAATGGGAAATTGTTCATTGGATTCCATGCGTTGTGATTGTTTTATCTAGACAGCTCTGAGTCAATGCTCTCTCTAAGCTGTGGAGTCTTATGAGCAAAAATTCTACTTTGTGAGCTACTGGCATTAAAGTTGTGTGTGAACCATTTGGCTACCACACAAATTATTTAGTTAGTTAGTTTGCTCTGGTGCCATCCTTCCTGAGCTAAGACAAAAATGTGTGAGCTGGAGGCTAAAAAATTGAGCTAGCTCACACTAACTCAGCTTAGAGAGAACGCTGCTCTGAGTGATTAGGAAAGACAATCTAGAAATTCTTTTAATGAATACTTTGTTCTATAGACTCCCCTGTCCATCAGCACTGGCTTGGGATGGGGTGCATGGAGCTGCTGGCAAAAGGGAAGGGGGCTAAAATTTTGCTTGCTGTTTGAGGATACCTTGGATCCAACCCGGTCACTCATTTGTGGACTGATTGTCTGTTTTGTTAAATTAAAAAAATCCTAGATTTCTGTGGAACACTTAAATACATATTCTTGTGACGTGTGCAGGTCCAAAAGACGGTTTATTTGTCATGCTTAGAATTATACTAACAGTTTTAAGCTTGGTGGGTATTGATTGCATACCTTGTCAGATATTGATTTAACTGAGTTGCATTGTAAAGGTCAATGTTCCCTCTAATCCCCCCCCCCCCAGTGGAGCAGTTCACATTCTGAGTGGAGTATAACTTCTGTATTCATAAAATGGGCCGTGCAAGACCCTGTACAGCTCCAGATTGCTGCTGAGCAGGGCTCCCTGTGGGAGGGTGGGGTAGAAATTCGATAAATAAATAACTGAAATTAATGAGTAGCTGCTCACGCGCACAGTTTAGAGGGAACATTGGTACTGGCCCATGGATATATTTTGAGAGAAAGGGAATGTCTTTGGGGATTAAAATAAAAGTTTTACAGAGGTCAGCATATCCAAACTTTTTTCTCATTCATTTTAATTGTATCACTTTTCCCACTAATTACAGGCAGTCCCACCGTTTCTGGAATGTCAGATATGGATTATCCATTACAAGGACCTGGTTTACTTTCCATCCCCAATCTTCCAGAGATCAGCTCAATTCGAAGAGTTCCTCTGCCCCCTGAACTGGTTGAGCAATTTGGACGTATCCTAATACTAGTGAGAAGCCCGTGAATTTCTACAGGAGCACAGAGGGGTGGGGTGGGTGGGGAGAGCTTCAAGCCCTCGCCTCATGCCTTTTACAGTATTCTTCCCCCTCCCTTTCCCCTGGCCTCCCTCCCCCCTTTGGGGCTTAGGGAGCAATCCTGAGCAGGTCTTCTTGAATGTGAATCTCATTTTATTCAGTGAGGCTTACTCCCAGGAAAGTATTCTTAAGTTTGCAGCCCTAGTCTCCTTCATTTATCCTGGAACAAGGAATCCCTGTCGCATTCCTCTGCTGTGTCGCTGTGCAGCTGTTGTCTCAAACTCTCTCATACACTGCTGCCACTGATGTTACAGTATCGTTTCCCCCATGCTGTGAAAAGAGCACTGGAAATGGAGCTGTGTGTCCAGGGTGGGTGCTTCCATTCTAGCCGCACAACTCTATACATTACCCCAGTTTGGTGTAGTGGTTAAGTGCATGGGCTCTAATCTGGGAGAACCAGGTTTGATTCCCTACTCCTCCACTTGCAGCTCCTGGATGACCTTGGGCAAGCCACAGTTCTGTCAGAGCTGTTCTTGAAAGAGCTCTCTCAACCCCACCCACCTCACAGGTTGTCTGTTGTGGGGAGGGGAAGGGAGTTTGTAAGCCACTCTGAGACTGAGTGAAGGGCGGGGTATAAATCCAATCTCTTCTTCTCTTCTCTTCCCTCAGTGTGGAGAAATGATGTACAAGTTGCATGTCCTTTAACTGGATATATCAAGATGGGTAGCCATGTTAGTCTGTCTGTAGCAGTAGAAGAGGAAGAGCAGGAACACCTTAAAGACTAACAAAATTTGTGGGAAGGTATGAGCTTTCGTGAGTCACTGCTCACTTCTTTAGAAGTGAAGAGTGACTCACGAAAGCATGATACCCTACCACAAATGTTGTTAGTCGGTGCTACTGGACTCTTACTCTTCTACTGCATTAACTGAATGTTTGAACTTAAACTATATGCATAAGCTTTTATCAATAACTTCACTGATTTAAACTGCCATGAAAGAAGGTTGATTCAGGTGGGTAGCAGTGCTGGTCTGAAGCAACAGAACAAAGCCCAGTGGCGCCTTTAAGACCAACAAAGTTTGATTCTGGGTATAAGCTTTCGAGTGTCTAGTTGAGTATCTCAGCTACTATTATACACAAATACTACGTTTAAATTATAGACCATGGTTGCACATTCTAATTCTGAAAATTATAACAGTTCTGACTTTTCTGAAGAGCTACTGGTAGAGGTCAGTGATTGGAATGCTTCATAAAGGTTCAGGAATGAGAAAGGAAAGTGAAAAAGAATTTCAATTTATTCAGTTCTCATATTTCTCAGACCATCTCTGTATTGTCAAGGACTCAGCTACAGGCATGGAGTTTGTTAGTTACCAATAACTACCTATCCTTGCTCTTGGGCTTTATATACTTGAATTCATTTCTTTCCTTAAGGATGTGTTTGCTTTTTCACTGACAGTCCTTTCCATGGATCAGCTTCAGCAATGTGTTAATCCTACAAGTAAAGAAAGAGCTGATACGAGCACTGTCAGTTTTTTGCTTGTATATAGTTTATGACTTGTACACTTTGCTCACCTTTAGACTTGAGAGCATTTTTTCCCTTAAGTCTTAGCGTTTCAGATATGCAGTGCAATTGTATGATGGGAGTGTTTCCTGAGATCAACAGGGCATGGCTGACCATTGACAGCGACATCTTTATGTGGAACTATGAAGATGGGTATGTAGAGGATAAAGTCTTCGAAATAAATATTTTCCCATGATATCGCATGTGAAATTGGTTATAACGTACGTGATCTGTGTAAGAATTTGGCTGGGGGATAATTTAGCATATTCTGGATCAGACGTGCTGAGAAATGATTGCAAGGTTAAATATTTTCTCTTTAAATTCATTTTTTTCCATTGCTCTTTTACAGGGGAGACCTTGCTTATTTCGATGGTCTCAGTGAAACTATCCTTGCTGTTGGTCTTGTAAAACCAAAAGCAGGTAAGTGACTGTGTAACAAAATTCCCGTTGTCTGTTTTACTGGATATTTGTGCACACTACTGATTTTAATTTTGGGAAATGAATATTCTTGCAAGCTGAGCTTTCTGGTTTACCTTAATGTTATGTAAATCAGTGTTACTGTTATTCTTGAGGATTCACTGCTGAAACTAGCTCAGGGTAAGAAATTCGGTGGTTACAGAGTTGGAAGTGTTATAGATTCCTTGGGTTGGTAGCTCTGTATGTTTGAGTGGCATATGCTTTATATGGAGGGTGGAGAATTTGTTTTTTAAACTATTGTAAGCCACCTTGAACCACAAGGAAAGGTAGGATATAAATGTTTTGATAAATAAATAAATATGATCACAGTCTTGAATCTTAATTATGATGAATTTTGAGACTCTGATCAATTATTTGTGGACTTAATAGTTTTTTGTTTGTGAGGATCTTGTGTGTATGTGTGAGTTGACACTGTGTGCTGGATTCTGTATTCGCAGGAATCTTCCAGCCCCATATAAGGCACTTGCTGGTTTTGGCAACTCCTGTGGATATTGTCATTCTAGGGCTCAGCTATGCAACCTTGCAACCAGGTAATTATAATTCATTTTAAAATACAATTTATTAGCAGGGCTTTGTTTTGGAAATTAACTTTGAGCCATTGTTGGTTGCAGTGAATGGGAATTGCAAAATGTAGAGTAGGATATTTTTGCTTAATTTGGGCCATTTTCTGCTGCACATTTCAGGTTGAAAGAACAACTGAAAATTCACTGGGGTGGAATAATGCTTAAGCGTTCGTTATCTGTGACCTTACTGCACGTATTTCTTGGAATGCTTTTAGTTGCAGTATCCATGTCACTAAGCAAGCAAAACCACAATAAACAGTTTCCTTTATTTAATCAGGTTCTGGAGCCCTCAATGACAGCATGTCTGGTGGAATGCAGCTTCTCCCAGATCCATTGTACTCGCTCCCCACGGATAATACATACTTGCTGACTATAACCTCAACAGAAAACGGACGTATTTTTTTGGCTGGCAAAGATGGCTGCTTGTATGAAGTGGCTTACCAGGCAAGTGAAGTCTGCCAGAGAGGCATCTTCTCTTTCTCTTCGGGTCAGCAGTGTGTTGTTTGTGTTTCACTTTTTCTACTCCTGTAACACTGCTTGTTTGTTTGAAAGAGAACACTAAGTTTCTAAATGCAGAAATACTAGCCTACAGTCTTAACCAGCCTAGGAAATATTCCTAAAGTGCAAACCCGCTTTGCAAAAACTGGATTTGACTCTTAAGTTCAGTATAAGTTATTAAAGTATGATTCTGTGCTGGAGTCCTTAAAGTATGAGTCGCATGTAGCAACAAACTGGTTTGTAGTCGTGGGGATGAGCCTGGCAAAATTTCATGCTTCTATGCTCTTTCCCCCCCCTTATGTGTGGCTAAGAATGAAGTGCCATAGTTTGTTTTTGTACAAATCATGAGGTCTGGATATATTCTCTACCATCTAAACTATAGTTTAATCCTAGTTTTGTGTGAAGGGAGGAGAAGGAAGAAGGGAGGGCACAAGTCCAAAGATCATGTAGCCTCGATCCTACAACAAAACCATGTTTTGTCTTTTGTATGAATCATGCCAAAGTTACAAGTATTTCTGTTACAAACAGAAAATGTAGCTGATGTGTCAATGAATTGTATTACGTAGCCTGCATAACTGTGTTATGCAACTGTTTCTCAAGGCAGCTTTCTTTCTTAAATCCTTGCAACAATTGAAAATTGAGCTTCGCACTTACTTTGTCAGTGCACATGTGGTTCACTTAGGTATGTTGAACACAAAAGTAATGTTATCTTTGCAGAGACATTACACTCCTGCATCAAGTAGATATGTGGTTTTACATATTTTGCAGTTGAGATCCCGTGGGATTGGGGCTACAAAATTATGAATAATCTAGGCTTTGCTTCCTGTCTTCCTGGGATCCAACTCATAGCCTGAGATAGCTGCCTAAGTTGATCTAAAAGAGCCAATTGTAAATAAAGAGCTTATGTAATAATAACCGCAGTGAGCTATTGGTATTGATACTAGCACTTTAATATGTTTTAGTATGAATTGTTAGAATTGTTTTATTACTGATATTGTTGTTAATGTATTTTATTGTAATTTTACTGTAATTTTATGCCACTTTGTAAGCTGCCCTGAGCCAGCCCTGGCTGGGAGGGCAGGGTAGAAATTTAATCAATCAGTCAATTTAATAATAAGACAAGGAATGTTTTCCAGCAGTGGTATGGAGCAAGGTATGGTCATTCCATAATAAATGTGGCTCTACCTATTAGTAAAAGCTTCACAAAGTTGTATGTAATACTCTGCCTGCTCATGGGCTCGGACACATTGCACACTTTTTAAAAGAATGAATTCAAAACGTTTTTGGTAGAAGCATCTGACCCAGGGCTCCCAGTCAACCACTTAAAACGTGCTTCTTGTTTCAAATAATAATTTTGCTGATAACCAAATATATAATGCATATTGATTCAAAAGTGCATCTCTGTAATGAATGACTCACACATTTTCTTATTTTTGTAGGCTGAGGCAGGCTGGTTCAGCCAGCGTTGCAGGAAGATCAATCATTCAAAGAGCGCTCTTTCTTTCCTCGTTCCATCTTTGCTTCAGTTCACTTTCTCAGAAGATGGTAAGTGAAGAAAAATATAGAGATCCAGAAGGCTTAGCAGTAACATTTAGGGATGGGCATAAACCGAACCACTGACAAATTTTGCCCTGTTTGTGGTTCACAAACCGAAGTTCATGATGGGTCTACTGTCACAAACCTCTGTGAACTTCTAGAGCAATTTGTGGCAGTTCACGGTGGTTTGTGGATAGAGCAGAAAGCAGGGTTTTAAAGAGACTCCGAGGCTACTCCCTGCGATTCAGCTATTTTTGGGGTTTGCAGAGCCATGAACCTTGGTTTGCAAACGAACCTCTGGGGTCAATTTGGTTCATGGTTTGGTTTGTTGCTTGGCCACGAGCCACATTTTTCCAGTTCTTGCCCATCCGTAGTAATATTTGAGTTAGGTAATAAAAGTTACAGGGGCCACTTCCTTTCTAAAAAGTGAATGTTTTTATTGAGACCATCAGTACCCAGCCTGCAACTCACGGAGAGCCGGATTTGCAGTTAATATCAACCAGAACACCATGAACTGTATGGTCTTTGCAGCACCCCACGTAACATGTGCACACATACAACGTAATGATTAATGTTAAATATGTAACTATAGCCTTTTTAGTTACCAGATTATCTCTGAACACATAGCGTTGTCTCTCCACCGCCTCTCTTGAACCTTAACCAGTCCTTGTGTGTCTGGAGTGAGGGAACAGACTCCCTCTCTGCCTTCCTGCTCTTTCCTCAGCATGAGGCATGTCAGGTTGGACAAAAGGGTGAGACTGCCAAGGTGCCTAGAGGAGAACCAGCTGGCTGTGGAGAAAGGAGAGTAAAACCAGCACCACCCCACTGTGGCCAGCTTGCTCTTTTCTTGGACAGCTGCTGTGGTGGTGGTTTTACTCTTCTGCAGTAAGCTTGCTCTCCTCCCAGTGGCTTCCCCAATGCTGGGATGAGACTCTGGAGGCTGGAGAAAAGGGGGAGGGGCTGTTGGAGAGGACAGGCCCATCCCTGACCAAAAGAATGCTTGCAGCTTAGGAAGTCTCACAGTTCACCCATCATCCAGTCCCTTCAGCAGCAACTTTTTAAAGGAGGGAACGAACTCCCACCCACTGGTGCAACCGGGCAATGAGCTTGCCTGCTTTTTGGGAACATGGAAAGGGTGTCATATTGCTGATAACCACATATATTTTGCAAAATGACTCAAGGTTCGTAGGTAGCATGTAAAGAAAGCCACATGTGGCTCCTGAAGCCCCTGAGTATCACTGATTTATATACATAAATCCATACATTGCTTTCTTTCCATCTCCAAGCCATCCACCTGTAACCATTTTATTACCAAGTGGTTTAATCTTACAGTATAAATGGTGCTATATTAATCCACTTTGGAAATAAATAAATTTTGCTGAAGAAGAATTTTCAAATGGTGTGGGGGTAAAAGGAGAGGAAGCTAGATAGTAGTGTCTTGTTGGGTTTTAATAGCTCTGGACAAACTCCCAGGATGAATTCAGAACCTTTCTAAATGAGCCATCCCATATGATGATAGGCTTTAAACAAAAGATGATTATGTATTTTTTAAACTACTCAATTTGTAGATCCCATCGTTCAGATTGCCATTGACAACTCCCGAAATATCTTATACACACGATCTGAAAAAGGTGTGATACAGGTATGCCTTTTGATACTGTGTTCTGACTCCCTTGTATGCGCACGTTAGTTTCACAGTTCTGTTTTGATGAGAATTTGCTTCCGTTCTAATCCAGTCTTGCAAATAGTAGGGGTGGTCCCCTCCCATCTGAACTTTCTGCATGCTTATCTTTCTCTGATCGCCAACATCAGGTTATCCCTTCTGCTTTTAGTGGCCAGTCCTCCTACTTACTTATGCGTAAATCTAGTTAAAATTACTGTGGTTTACTCCCAAAAGTGACTGTGAGTCTCCTCTGCTGTTTAGTTTCCGGGATCTTCATGTCCTCTCATGCCTAAGTTCCTCTGTTTGGGCTCCCCTGCGTGTTCCTTTTGGCTCCTTTTGCAATTCCCTCTAGTGAGCTATTTACCTTGGAATATTACGTGAATACTATTTTTCCTGTTGAGAACTAACTTGACTTCTAGCATATGTAGGCTAGAAGTTGCTCAATGAACTTATTCTAAAAATACTAAACACAGTATAATTAATTGACAGGTTTATGATTTGGGTGCAGATGGTCAAGGGATGACGAGAGTGGCCTCTGTGTCCCAGAACAGCATTGTGTCGGCTGCCGGGAAAATTGCCAGGTAGGATGTCTACACCAGAAACTAGTGCTCAAACTGTCTGTCTGTCGCTTTGCACTGTTTGGTATGATCTTGCTTACATGGACAAGGTTTATTTGTTACATGAATTACTGTCTTGGTTTCCTTCCTAGGACCATAGATCGCTCGGTGTTTAAGCCTATTGTGCAGTTAGCAGTGATAGAGAATTCTGAATCTATAGACTGTCAGCTATTGGCAGTCACTCATGCAGGTAAGAATCCAGCACTGTCCTTTTCTGTATTGCTGAATGCCATTTCTGCTCCCCAGTTCAGATGTTTGCTGGACAGCAATCTTTCTTGCTTGATGGAGAAGCCATTGCATACACAATACATATGCATCAGCTTCTCCGTATGGAGGTAGTGCCCTGGCTTATACAGTCCTGCCTTTGCACTATTTTTCAAGGGGAGGACTCATACAAATCATTGCACATGTGGGCCTCTGCACAAAGCACTCATCTCGTATGGTGTGCAGTAGAGGGGTTCACACCAGAAGAGGTTAGCTACTGGTGTGTGAGCTGGGCCTGAAATTTGGAAGCTAGGGAGGAATGCTAAGGAGGAATGCCTAGGGATGGCTGGTGAAGACACAAAGGGTGGCGAAGAGCAGTAGGCTGCAGCCTGCAAAGCAACAAGCTGAGAAAGCCGTTCATGATGGAGAACTGTGCCAAAGCTGCCTTGGGCCTAGAGATGGGAGGAGCTGTTTGCTAATGGCAAGAGACAAAGCCAAAGAAAAGTTGCTAAAAATTGAGTCTAGATGTTGATACGGAAATTCTGCCAGTTGTAATTTCAGTCACTGCAGCATGTTACCTGGGCAATTGCCAAGAATCATGCATGTGTTGGCAGGGTTGAATTCTACCTATTTATTTTAATTAACCAGCCAGTTAATTGGCTGCTGGGTTCTTAATAGCTCATATAACACTATCTTTAAATGAGGGGAATTACGCAGTATCTGTGTTCTGCAATTGTTCAGTAATTAACTTAGCAGCACTAGACTGCATAACATCTTGTATAGCCCTGTGATGATTGCCCAAGATATGGTATTATGCCTGCTTATGGAGAGCAGATTTTCATTTTCTTGTAGTCTTAAAAAGCTTCTCTTATTTTTGGAAAGGTACTCATTGATGAGACAGTTGACTGTGAAGAATATTGAAGGCATTTTCTTGAAAGCGTATCATTATCGATGAAGTAATAGAACAGGAGCCACACTGAAATTTCTAAAAGCACACCTTTTCTTCCTTTAGGTGTGCGAATGTATTTTAGTACAGGTGCATTCAAGCATCCACTAGCTCGTCCTGCAACGTTAATGTTGGTTCATGTCCGCCTACCTCCAGGTTTTTCTGCTGCTTCTAATGTAGAAAAGCCGTCAAAGGTTCACCGATCTCTGTATAGCAAAGGTAATTGCTGGCTTTTCATAGCTCTTATAGAAAATACAGTCCTTTTGATTCGGTAAATGAAAATAATAAATTGTAAAAACTTGGTTCTAAAACTTACATCTATCCTAGTTAAACAAACATATTATTTTTTTCAGGTGTTCTTCTGATGGCAGCATCAGAAAATGAGGATAATGATATCCTGTGGTGTATTAACCATGATTCTTTCCCTTTTCAAAAGCCGATGATGGAAACCCAGGTAATTTTTTAACAATATTATGGTACCTTTGAAAGTAGCTGGTGTGAGAGGTGGTTCTTTTGTCCCAAAAGTTTTTTAAAAAAAATCTGGATAACCCTTTGGCTATGTTCTGATTCTGTAAAAAAAATTTCATATTCCTCCCCACGCCCTGTCATTTTGACAAGACTGTGCTTCATGTTGTGAGAAAATGAATTAATGTTTCACAGCAGGTCCAGATGTGCACTATTCAGGTACGAGCTTTACAGTTGAGGGAAGAAAAATGCATGGTGAGAACATGAAATGTTCGCTGCCGTTCTCATTTCCTTAGCAACTGGAAATTTTTATGCTAAATAGAGGAAGGAATCAAAATTTTTCTAGTAGCGGTATTTGCCAGGGGCTGTTCTTTCCAAGCTGCCTGTTCCTTCAAATGTCAATTTTTTTAAAAAAAAACTTCCTCTGGATCTACATTTATTTTGATAAGGTGTTGTTTACCAGAAATGCTTCCTTTTATGTTGAGTTCTGGTTTTTGGTTTGACTAGTATCCCAGCTTCTCTAGTCTTGTTTACTCTTTGCACTCCAGTCCTGTCTGATGTCCAGAAACGGCTGAGGTGGATGGGATGCTGACTAAATGAATACACACATGAACACACGCAGCTGCCTTGAACTGAATCAGACCCTTGGTCCTTTAAAGTCAGTATTGTCTACTCAGACTGGCAGCAGCTCTCCAGGGTCTCAGACTGTGCTCTTTCCCATCATCTGTTAACTGATCCTTTTAGCTATAGATGCTGGGGATTGAACCTGGGACCTTCTGCATGCCGAGCAGATGCTCTGCCACTGAGCCACATCCTCTCCTGTCACTGGTGCAAGTGTTCTAGTCTATACCTAGCACCAGTACAGCATGACTTCTTACCGGATGGGCGGGGCTTAAGCAGCCTAGCTGCACCCAAGCAACTGTACAGTAGCCTGATATCCAAGTTGGACAATTCTTCACACACCAGGATTATAAGCCTGCCTTGTTCCAGCTCAAGACTGCCCTGTGAAATATCTGTTAACTGACAGTGCTAGACTATTGTAGTGCTCAGTTTGTTAAATACAGATAGTATAAATGCTCCCCTCCACATGTGTAAGTAACAGGAACAGTAAGAGTACAATCTGCCGATCCCACCCCCAAACATATGACCCAGGGTCTATTAACTGTATCTGCATCAAGACATGGCAAGTGGCAACCCGTTTCTCCGGAAATGGGGAGCAGCAAACATACCTCCATTGAGGAGCCACTGCTGATCCAAGAAAACTAGGCCAATCTTGAGTATAGAAGGACCTCACAGGATGAAAGATCAGATAACAGCTGGCTCACACAGGTGCAGACAAGAGTGCCTGCTGTTTTAGTTGGAGCATCAAATCTGGCTGCATACTTTAATTTCTTGCTCTGAATTTTTTTATCCAGATGACTACGCGGGTTGATGGGCATTCTTGGGCTCTTTCTGCGATCGATGAACAGAAAGTTCAGAAGATTGTAACTCCCTTGAATAAAGACCTGATTCCAATAACTGACTCTCCCGTAGTTGTGCAACAGCATTTGCTACCTCCAAAGAAATTTGTTCTCCTTTCGGCACAAGTATGTGGAATGTACATATTTGCTTATAATGTGAAGGTTTGATTGAGAAGAAGAAAAACAAACTTGATTATTTTTATACAGCATTTCCCAAGGCCCCTGAGTTCTGTTCAGAGGTAAATTTGTTGTCTAACTCCAGATGATTTTTGCGTCCCAGATCCAAACTCTTGAAGCCATCCTTACCTGCTACCACTGATTTGGAAACTAAAGTGCCTGAACGCTCTTGTATTATGAGTTGAGCTGAGGCTTTCAGAGGAGGGAAGGCAGTGTTTAATCAGTAGAGAGATGATGTGTTTTTGACCTATATGTGCCCATTGTATTTATATTTGTGTGCTGCCTTTCTTCCACTGAAAGATGCTCATGCCAGTTGACAGTCTATGACAAACTATCTCATAATCCTGAATTTTTGCACGGGGCAGTGGTGCTTACAAAGGAAAGTTACCTGGATGGATTCAGTCTCCTTGGTAGGACTTTACACAGATGTTCAAGCAAGTCAAGAATCCAGTGCCTAGTTCCCATGGAAAGAGTTTCACAGCCTTTACATAACTTAAATGTGATTGAATGCTCTTATGCTTAAGTTAACCATGGCATAGTGGATAGAGTTGGCTGAAAGCAGTGGATTTTCTAAAGGGCCTTGGGCATTCTGCTTGATTACGGTGACCAATCTTCCAGCTTTGTGAATTATTAGTAGTTTGCTTAAAGTGTAGCAGTGAAAACCAACACTGCAAGCACTGTAAAACACTTTGGCTAATAAAATATTATAGAAATCATCAAAATGTCTATTTTTCTTTAGGGGAGTCTTATGTTTCATAAACTCAGGCCAGTGGATCAGTTGCGACATCTTTTTGTGTGCAATGCAGGAGGTGATGGAGAAGAGATTGAAAGGTTTTTCAAATTGCATCAGGTAAGAATTTTTAACTCGCTCTGAAACTGTACTTAAAGTTGTCATCTGTGTTTGAGAATGAATGTGTTTGCTTCAATACCCTCTTTCAGACGGTATTTGCTAATATGAAAAGATGTATTATCACAGTTGCAACCTTTGCCCCATGTATGTGAACATGAAGTTTTCCCTTGCATACTGCAAGACTGGAAAAACCCTTATGTGTTTGCAAAGCTTGCTTTGCCTCAGATCTAATTAAATGTTCAGGGACCTCTTGATTTTGGCCATAAAGCTGAGCAAGCTTTTAAATGATTACAGTTTATCCTCTTCATTTATATCTTTCAGAGTACATTAATATTACAGTTGAATTAATATATAAGTTAATGGAGTTAGTGGAAATGGACAGACTATGATGATAGAAGGAAAAGATAAAGAATTATTTTTGGAAAAATGGTCAAGATTCTACAAATGGGTTGATAAAGGAACAATTGTTTAAGACTCACAATATGTATGTAATAGAAATGTTGTTTAAGACTCACAATATGTATGTAAAAGAGATCCTGATGTATTGTTATGATCCTAAAGGGGGAAAAATCTATAAATAAAAGTTAAAAAAAATATTACAGTTGCTTACAAAAACATCAGTTGCCTTCTAACTTAGGCCAGGGATTCATCTAAGCCAGCATACTGTCTCCAGCAGCAGTCATCCAAAGGCTTCTGCGAAGTTTAAGAGCAGGGGCAGTGCTGTTATGAAGTCCCTTTGCTTGTCTCTAGGCTTCTACAATCAGGCAGATACCACCTGTACATTTGGAGGCTATGTTTAGCTGTCACAGGTCTATCAGTAGCTATTAGTTGTTCTCCATGAATTCGTCTAACTTTTAAAAGTTGTCTTGATTAGTGGCTGTTGCCCTGTTTTGGGTACTAGATTCAGTGAGCTAATTATGATTGTGTTGAAAAAGATGTGTGCTTCATGGACATTCACAAGCACTTTCAGATAGTTATGCTGCTTTGAGAGCCATCAGAAACGTATGTTGGTTGGTTGCAATTTCTGTTCTGGGTAATCTGTGCAGACAAATTGAAGACAGTCTAAGGACCGAGTTGCAGCTTCAATGGGCTTGATTACTTCATAGATCCTAGCTAGCGGTTTTAAGTTGATCTGCCAAAATAACATTATGGTTCCCTCTCGAGGGGAGGAGGACACTCTGATACACTTGGGTTTCTCTTCCCACAATCCCTGGATGCAGGAAATTAATTGCACTTTCCATCGGGGGGGGGAGCCCCAATGCATATAGGCTTGTGCAAAACTGGATGCTTTTGTGAGAACACAAGAAGAGCCCTGCTGGATCAGACCAGTGGTCCATCTAGAAGAGAAGAAGAAGAGAAGAGATTGGATTTATACCCCACCCTTCACTACCCAAAGGAGTCTCAGAGCAGCTTACAATCTCCTTTCCCTTCCTTTCCCCACAACAGACACCCTGTGAGGTAGGTGCGGCTGAGAGAGCTCTGACAGAAACTGCTCTTTTTCAAGAACAGCTGTGCCAGAACTATGGTTTGCCTAAGGTCATCCAGCAGGTGCAAGTGGAGGAGTGGGGAATCTGGTTCTCCCAGATTAAAGTCTGTGCACTTAACCACTACACCAAACTGGATCTAATTCAGCATCCTGTCTCACACAGCAGCCAACCAGTCACTGTGGAGGGCCAATAACAGGACATAGAGGCCGAGGCCTCCCCCTGCTGCTGCCTCCTTGCACTGGTATTCAGAGGTTTGCTGCTTCTGAATTTGGAGAACTTTTTCTGATTCCTAATTGGAGGCCTAATAATCATCTTCATTTATTTTAAGGATGACCTTTCGATACGTTCCTGGAATCTTAAAGCAACAAAATGTTTCTTACAAGTTACCATCTTACTGCCCCAAATGGCTCGTGCTTTCTCAGATACATGCTCAAAGTATATCAAGGGCAAGGCTTGCGTATCGCTGTATCACTTTTTAAAATGATGTTTCTTACAGGAAGATCAAGCTTGTGCCACATGTCTGATCCTTGCCTGCTCATCTGCTGCTTGTGATAGAGAAGTTTCTTCCTGGGCGACTCGAGCATTTTTCAGGTAAAATGACCAGTCCTTGAGTTCTGGAGATGGTACTTAAAACCAGATCATATTCCAGTGAGTGGTTGATTGGAGCATATGAATGGTTAAAGTGAAACTTTGCACAAATCCTCAGTATGCAGTAGCTGATCATTGCTGTATTGGGTTAACTGTCTTGTTCCATTCGGTCATTGATGACCTAAAACAGAAACAGGCCTCTGAGTCCGCAGCACATGCGAAGCGTTGGTTAACTTTTTGTTAGGAAGACAAGAGTCAGGGTTTTTCCTGGTTTATAGTTGTAGAAACATGGCCTTTTTGAATTTAATTGGCAAGTACACATTTTGTCTTTGTTAGCAGTGTTGGCCGGGTAGTTTTTAACTTGCTTAAAACTGTATCGTTTTACGAAGAATCTGAAAAGTGGCTTGCCAGTATTTCTGAAATGACTTTTCTAATCTGTTAAATCTCAGGTATGGTGGAGAAGCACAGATGCGGTTTCCTTCCGCCCTGCCTCCTCCAAGTAACGTGGGATCTATATTGGGCTCTCCTGTTCCACCTAGTGAGTAGTGAATATAACTATGGCCTATTAGTTCTTATATTTCCTCCTCTCCTTTTGGCAAGAACTTTTTACGTTTATTTATTTATGGGGTTCCTGTGTTTCCTTGTCGGAGTCCTGCTCAGGGCAGTTTACAACTAAAAATAACTGTGTTCTCAATATAAAAACATCAAGCCAGTAAAACAAGCCCAGGGACATAAACAGCACAAATCTATCCATAAAACAAACCTTAGACCATTGAAAAAGCTGGAAAGAGAAAACTTTTTAATGAAAAGCCTGGATTAAAAAGATACGTTTTGACCTGGTGCCTGAAAGAGGCACCAGCCAAAGCCTCAAGGTATTTCAAAGACGAGATGTTGCCAGAGGGAATTCCTTGTCTCTAGTTGCATCCCACCTGGCCTTTGAAAGAGAACAGGGTTGGGAGGCAAATCGTAACTGGTGGGCTGTACATTATGGATAGAGGTAGTCCTTCAGGTACCCTTACCCCCAAGCCATTTAGGAGTTTTAAAGATAACAACCCACACTTTGAATTGTGCTTGGAAACAGATGGGTAGCCAGTTTTTATTTTCCCGGCGTCTCTGAACCTTGGTTGTTTTCTCCCTGAAGCTTTACTAAGGATGTGGGGTGTCTGCATACAATCGCTACAACTATTTTGTGATTTGGCTGTAAATGTACAGTGAACACGTGCGTGCCGTTCCCCTCCTCAAAGAGGAGGAAATTATCTTTGAAATTGTTGGGCAGACAAGTCAGCTTCCAGCGTCAATACCTGAAGATGGCTTTCTCCCTCTCTCGTCCAGTTCTCATTCTTCCATTGTCCATATTGTGAGTGTTAGAAAAGTAACTGCAGTAAATGAAGATACTTCTTGAAGATCTAACCACATTTCCTTCCTTCCCATTCCTCAGCGTTGCAGAAGTGCTCTCTGTTCACTTTAGTTGTGTCAGAACAAAATTCCAAGTCCAGTAGCACCTTGGAGACCGGCAACATTTTCCAGGCGTAAGTTTTTGTTGGTCTCTAAAGTGATACTGGACTCCAATTTTGCTCTGCTAATAAAGACCAAAATGGCCACACACATGAAAGTTATGTCAGTCTGTCTTGGATTGTAAACTCTCTAGCCAGGGATTGTGCATGATTCTTGAGAAGGGGAAGGAATAGAAATCATATACTACATCTCTGAAACTTCAGATGTATGTGCTGGATTTGACTTTGGGTTGCATGTTTACAGTGCTTACAGAACCTTGAAGAGTTGCTGGAAAATGTTTTCTGTATAAAATATATTGCTCTTTTTTCCTCTAGGTTCCCCTATGACTACTGGTAGCCCCTACCCTAATCCAAGTTTTTTGGCAACACCTGTGCCAGGTATTCCCTTAAAAGAATTAAAACGTAGTTTACTTCTGTTATCTTGATATTACCGTGGCTAAGGATGTGTTGCTGTTTCAGGTTCACAGCCTCCTACAGTATCAACACCAGCATTTGCTTCAGGTGGTCCCATGCCCGGCAGTTCAGTCGGTGGCATGATGGGCCCAGAGATCGTATTTTCTGGCAAGCACAATGGCATCTGCATATATTTTGCTCGAATTGTAGGGTGAGTTATTCTTGGAAATGCAAGCGCATGCTTGTATGTTAAATGAGAGAATGTTTTGCATTCATATCAAGCCTGATCCAACCAAAGTTAAGCACTTGAAAAATTTAAATTAGATTATTTACACCCAAAGTGGCTTGCATCATTCGCCTCCTCTCCCTACTCTCTACAACTCTGTGAGGTTGGCACGGCTAAGGGTGTGATTGGCCGAAGGTCACCCAGCAGACTTCCGTGGCAGCATGCAGATTCAAACTTGGGTCTGACGGTCTAACCACGACATCTCGCTGAATTCCATTCATTTCAGCGGGAGAAAGCTAAGCTGTTTTCCTGGTCAAGTAAATGGGATTTTAAAGTGCTTTGCTTTTGTGCGCATAGTATTTATATTGTAAAAGTATTGTGATCTTGTCCTCTTTTGTGGCTGTCAGGAGGTAGAATAGTTAAAAGCTCCATCTGCTTCATATTTACAGGCTTCAGTTTTAGGTATAAGAATACAAACAAAGGATGTATAAATTGGGCAGCCTATTATATTCTTCTTCCACGCTGCCTATCGTATCCAACAGAAAGCTCATTCTTCAGTAGAAGTACATGTTTCACTTTGTCTGGCAAACTGAATTAAATACTTGCAGCTGCTTGTGCAGCTGTTAGGTTTTTTATGCTAAATATGACAGCCGTTGAAATGACTGAAGGAGACCTGAATTGCAGCCCTGTTACATAAGTGGGGTGGCATGGAAGGATTTGTAGACAGCCTCTCCTTGATAGCCACAGTTACAATGAATGCTCTCGGTTTCTTCCATCAGTAACAAGTGCACTATACTGTTGCATTGTTCCCAGTTCTGCATGAACCAGAACTATGTATAGGTTCCTCAAAGAATGGATACATGTGTGGAAGTAAAGGAGGGGGAAAAGAAAGCAGGTATTTCACCTTGTACAGTAGGAAAGGCAGGAGGACTGTCTGAAAATGCTAAGAAAAGCTGTACCCAAAGGAGTAGGTGCTATACTATCCTGAAAAATGCATGCAGTGTTGTGAGATGACAGATATTTAGATCCATATATCAGTACATTTTGACTGGAATGTCTTGGCTGTTTAGAACAACATTGTTAAACTAGGAAGATCTGCATGGGCATTCTGTTATGGCTGTACAAAACACTACTTTCTCAGTATAATTGACCGTTTGCATGTTTTCCAGGAACATTTGGGATGGAAGTATAGTTGTGGAGAGAGTTTTCAAGAGTGGCAATCGAGAAGCTGTCGCTGTAAGTGCTCATGGGCATGAATGTCTTTCTCGCGGGGTTCAATTATAGGTAGCAATTTTTACTAGTAATGATGCATTTGTTTACATGGGGAAATTTGGGGGGGGGGCTTCAGATGTTACATTTATGGCCTATGAGTTGCAAATTCTTCTGGTTCGGTGTTGTCTGTCTTCACGATTGGCTCTTTTAATAGCATCAACAAACAAGCATTTTGATAGTCAGATAGATTTGAGACCAGTAGCTCGGTAAAGACCAACAAGAGTTTCAGGATCTAAGGTGCCACTGGATTCGAATCTGTTTCACTGCAGACCCACGTGGCTACCCTCTGAAATTTGTATAGTAGAACGCAGTGATTGTTGTTCAGTGCAGATGCACAAAAGGCTGCACTACATCACAGTTTTACGTTTTTTGTCTTTCCCAAGAAAATTCTCTAGCAGTTGGGATTGGCGGCTAGCTTTCAGCAGCTATGTGAGCTGCTTAAACTTAAAGGGTCCGAAAGTGCTGTTTTTCTAGTAAATGCATGCCTCTGGAGGCCATATTATATATTAGCAGGACTGAGTGGCAAAGCCTTTTCTGGGCTGTCCCACGTGGTGGTGGTGTCTGTATGTTTAAATACTCCCCAAGGTCCTTAGTTAAAGTCTTCCCATACACAGAAAACTATCGTCCGGCCTAGCCTGCTTCCTGGCATGCTCATTTTCTAAAGAAGAGTTCTGATGGTGGAGGAGGTTGTAAATTCCACCTGTAGCTTGAAGCACCGGCTGTTCGGGAAAAGCCGTTATCACTTGATTCTGCATGGTTGTATAAAATGAGAAAAGCAGTTGCTCTGCATGAGCAGAGAAGATCCAGGGTGGTGTGCTTTTCCCACTCCATGGAAGGGTACTTCTATGCAACTTTAGCCAAGTTTTGCTTTCTGTACTGAGGAAGTAAAGCTCCTCCCTACCCCGGTCTGGCTGTGTCAGATGTGCAGCGTTAGCGTTCTTCAAAGCTTTTTCTGTGTTCTTGCCGGCATACAAGCACAGCTAGAGGCTTCCCCCCCACCACCACCCCGTTCCCTTCTCTGGATTAAGCAATTATAATGGGAAGGGAGGCAGATCACGCAGTCCGCCTGTGAGAGTAGAGAGTTCTTCTGGGTGTGTCATTCGTTCTACCAGCAAACGTCATGCATCTTGATGGGCTGCTGAGGGTTTAGGTGCTCAAGAGGTGTTGCAGAAAGTACCCATGATGACCCCACAGGTGGAAGGCTTTCTGGAGTTCAGGAGGAAATGTTTCTACAGCCTTTCTTGGCTGGGATATCTACAGCACAGAATGGAACACCCAGGGCCTTCTGCCCAGGGCCTTCTGACGTTCCACAGCACTGTATTCAAGCCTTACATCCCAGTCCCCTTCAGGAGCATGAGTCCTTACATTATTACTATAATTCAGCCCATGATCTCTTCTTCTTTTTTTAGATTGAAAGCAGTGTCCCACCACAGATGCTGGAATCTGTGCTGCAAGAATTAAAAGGCCTACAGGAATTTTTAGATAGGAATTCACAATTCGCAACACTGGGGGTCCTTAGAAATCCTAGGTAAGACAATGTTGCTTTCATTGTTTCTTTTTCTTACGTTGTACAGGAGAGAGAGCCCAGTGAAGTAAACTCAGAAGCCTCTGTAGCATGTTTGGTGACCAATCGGATGGGTAGGGTCTAATAAATTTAAAGCAGTGATCTGTTGCACACTAGGGGCAGTTTCACACATGCTAAATAATGCAGTTTCAATCCACTTCAGCAACTGCTTGTAAGTGGCTTTTGCCCTTTCACACAGTAAAATCCAGTTGCAAACTGCCTTGAAATTGGATTGAAAGTGTGTTATTTAGTATGTGTGAAAGCACCCTTAATTGTGGGTGAGGACCACTGCCCATTAGAGGACTTGCCTCTGAGTAAAGAAGCATACAGCTGGGCTGGTGTACTTCCAATGTTTTATACTGTGCTGACTAATTTGCCAAAGCCATTGCTGCAGCCTACAAAATATAATAAAATACAACAAATTTCATATAAAATTGTTCATACTTGTTAGAAAAACAGTAAGCTGCGTTTGAATTTTATCTAATGTGGCATGTGTGTGTTTGAGTGACTTTTTAGAACCCCTTTTACAATTGCTCTGATTTATTTTTGCTGCTGTACATTTTGTGTATTATGGCCTCAAATACGTAAACTTCTCTCTGCGGGTGTGAGACATTTTAAATACGCAGCATAAATCATTGTGGTATTTTTTTTATTTTCTTCCTTTGAATAAGTTTTGCCACACCAGCTAACTTGCAGCAGAGGTTGCTCGGCTTCATACGGCCCGATGGTGGAAGTTCTCAGCAAGTGCAGCAAGAGCTCCAAAGGAAGTTTCATGGTGAGGAAGAAATAAGACATTTGTAATAGACATTGTTGCTGGAAAAATAACTCTGTTTTAGATTTATCGGTAACTCTCAAGAATGTAGAACAAGTTTGAGTCTAGTGGCACCTTTCAGACCAGCGAAGTTTTATTCAAGGTATAAGCTTTTGTGTGCACGTACACTTCTTCAGATACAGTGAAACAAGTTTGTTTCACTGTATCTGAAGAAGTGTGTGTGAACACAAAAGCTTATACCTTGAATAAAACTTCATTAGTCTGAAAGGTGCCACTGGACTCAACCTTTCGTTCTGCTGCTTCAGACCAACCTGGCTGCTCACCTGAATCTATCTCAAAAATGTTTGCAGAGAGACTTGCTGAAAAAGTAAATTCCCTCCAAAAATATCCATATGGCATAGAAAGCTCTGGGACTTTTACATCATGGCAAAAATAACAGACAACATAAGAACATAAGAGAAGCCAATGTTGGATCAGGCCAATGGCCCATCCAGTCCAACACTCCATCCAGTCACACAGAGGCCAAAAACACCAAGTGCCCTCAGGAGATCCAGCAGTGGGGCCAGGACTCTAGAAGCCCTCCCACTGTTGCCCCCCCCCCCCGGTCAAGCACCAAGAATACAGAGCATCACTTGCCCCAGACTGAGGCCCCGTCCACACGAGTGAGATAAGCCGGACGGGAATCGACACAAATTTGCGCCGGCGCAATTTGCACCACTTTTGCAGGATCACACAGGTCCATGGACCTGTGAGGGCGAACCGCTGCTGTGTGATCACACGCAGCCGCGGGTGAGTTGTTTTTTTTCCGGCCATTTTCAGTGCGCTTATTCATTTCTACAAGGGATTGACGACTTGCCTCTCCACCCTCAGGGTCGTCCGATGATACGCATACCGGGACGAGGGGGGGGAACCAAAAAGCCCGCTCCCCGATGCCTCTTGTTTGCGCTGGCGTGATCACACAGGGAAAGGCCGGTTCTGGGCCGTCACAAACCATTTGAGACTGCCTTTTCACTGGTAGCTTAATAAGCCGATTCCCCGCTGGCTCAAAGCGGTTTGCGACAGTTTGACACCAGCTGCAGGACGCTTCCCAGATGTGCTTGTGTGATCGTGCCACTTTGAACCGGCGGGGAATCGTCCTCCTTGTGTCGCAAATGGGTGCGTATGATTGCACCCTGAGAGTTCCTATCTATACTTTGTGGCTAATAGCCACTGATGGACCTTTGCTCCATATGTTTATCTAATTCCCTCTTGAAGCCATCCATGCTTGTAGCCGCCACCACCTCCTGTGGCAGTGAAGTCCACGTGTTAATCACTCTTTGGGTGAAGAAGTACTTCCTTTTATCTGTTCTAACCCGACTGCTCAGCAATTTCATCGAGTGCCCAAGAGTTCTTGTATTGTGAGATAGGGGGGAAAGTACTTCTTTCTCTACCTGATCATGTCACCCCTCAGCCTTCGTTTCTCCAAGCTAAAGAGCCCCAAGCGCTTCAACCTTTCTTCATAGGGGAAGTGTTCCAACCCTTTTATCATTCTAGTTGCCCTTTTCTGCCCTTTTTCAATTTTTTTCAACATTTCTTATCTCCATCATTATACTTCCCCCTCTAATTTTGCTGCAGTATGGTTTCCTACACTGGATTATCTGACAAAGCAAGGAGAAATTCCAAGTGAGGTCAAAAAGCTACAGTTTTGATGATGTTTACTAGGTATCCTTAATACCATTTAACTTTCAATTTCTTTCTGTGAAATGGTAACTAGGTTAACCCTCTATTATACCTTTTACTTTGTATATTGCATAATAGATAATTTTTATATTCTCTTGACTCTGTCAGAGAGAGCCAGTCTGGTGTAGTGGTTAAGTGCGCGGACTCTAATCTGGGAGAACCGGGTTTGATTCCCCACTCCTCCACTTGCACCTGGCTGGATGACCTTGGGCAAGCCATAGCTCTGGCATAGCTGTTCCCTCAAGGACAGCTTGGGAAAGAGCTCTCTCAGCCCCACCTACCTCACAGGGTGTCTGTTGTGGGGAGGGGAAGGGAAAAGGAGTTTGTAAGCTGCTCTGAGACTCTTAAGTGAGTGAAGGGCGGGATATAAATCCAATCTCTTCTCTTCTCTTCTTCTTCTGTATGCCAATAGTTAAATTACAATAAAATGTTGATTTTTTAAAAAAAGAATGTATGCGGAGAGGAAGTTGTCTCTGCACAAGAGACAGAGCTGGGTCTTCAGTAAATGATGGGCAGATTTCCTAAATCCGCTCCAGAAACAATCCGTAGCACTGTAGAGAAGAACGGCTCACCTTTTCCTCTTCTGAAGCTTCACAGTGTCTGCCGTTCTCTGCTCTTGCATAGCCATCTCATTGAAATTGTGATTCTTTCTGTTTGCCCACAGTAAATTCAGCTCAATAGCGTATTCAGCCAGAGCCCGATGAGCCTTGGGGATTCTTTCAGGCTTTGTAGTTCTGCAACTCTTTGCTGCTTTCTTGAGAAGGTTTTGTGCAATTTGGGAGAAAAACAATGGAAGGGGTGCCAATGGATTAGCTCTGTTGTCACTTAACAGTATGTGTTTTCAATTTTTTTTGCAGCAGAGGCACAGTTAACTGAGAAGGCCTCCCTGCAAGGCATCCAGCAGCTTGTTCGCAAAACCTGCCAAGCCTTGGCATTGTGGAAGCTTCTTTGTGAGCACCAATTCAATATTGTTGTAGGGGAGCTTCAGAAGGTATGTGTTCTGGCACTCCTAGCTTCTTGGCCCGGAAGTCATGCACTTTTTTATTGCTGGTAAAACCTGAAACGGTCTTTCTGTTACAGATGTGGTAGTCATGTAATGCTCGTCAGCTTTGTCAGCCTATTCTTACCTTTCAGAATTCCGTTCAGAGTGATAACACAGAGTAGTTACACTAACACAAGAGGAGTGAATAACAAGCAGTCTTGAAGTCTGTCTTGATTGATGGGTAACAGCATCTTTTATGCTCATATGCAGCCAAGATTATTGCCTGAGAACTGTAGAAACCAGTTCTGCAAGACCCAAAAGGAGAATTAACGGTTCCTTTGAACAGTACCATCCCCCAGTGGCAATCATCTTTTGCAATTGAGGTAGATTTTTAGAGCAGTTTGCAAAAGTCTAGGCAATGGTTTTGAATCCCAGCCTATACAGTATTTTTTAAAAAATAAAGTGTTCTGGGATCAAGATGGTGTGAATCATGGTTCAAAGGTTAAAAAAAGTTTTGCATTTTAACATGCTGACTCTGGATTCGTGTTAATACCAGTGCTGGTTTATGCAAAATTTGTTATAAATGTAAGGGACATAAAACCAACCACAAAGGGGTTTTTAAAAAAATAGCTGCATATAGAGGACCGATTCCCATTAAAAGGGCTGTGTTGGAGGAGCTGCAGTAGCTTCCCATGCCACCTTATTAGAAGATGACTTGCAAAGTAATCATTTTAAATTAGGATGGGGCTTTGTTGCTCATTATATCGGCTTACACAGGACCAAACACAAATATCGAGGAAACTGATTTGCAAATGAAATTCTTTTCCCCCTGAATTAAAATAAAGTGCTGTCAACGATTGTTCTGAATAAAGCAGGATATGCTCTGGAGTTTGTAATCCTCTGGGTAATATGAGAAAATGTGGACATGCATCCTCTTTGCTTACAGGAACTGCAGGAGCACCTGAAGGTCACTACTTTCAGAGACTTAGTAATCAGAGACAAAGAGCTGACGGGAGCCCTCATTGCCTCCCTCATCAATTGTTACATCAGAGACCATGCTGCTGTAGACGGCATCAGTTTGCACCTACAGGACATCTGCCCACTGCTCTACAGCACAGATGATGCTATCTGCTCAAAGGTACAGTGTGCCAAATCATCTGAGAAGAAAGGACAATTTTATTTCACTTTTTGGCACAAGACCCTACCCAGGCCTGCGATTAGTGCAGCCATCATTGCAAGAAAGTATTTGGTATAGGTGTTTACATAGTTCTTGTTAAATTTTATTTGATTGCTGGAAGATCTGTAGACTTCACTCCTTGAATCTGTTTGCCGTCCAGAAGCTCTTACGTGTTAAGCTCTTGCTTTTATTTCTTAAGGGTTTTGATCTTAGTGTACCTGCCAAGTAGTTTCATGTGGTTTTGGAGTGGTGGTGGGGGGAGTGTTTCTTTGCTTTTGTCCTTTTAGCTCTGGCTATTACAGTTTTGGTGTTGTGCTGCTAATGCTGTCGGATTTTCTGTTGTGTTTAACCTTGTGTTTTATTATTGTTGATTTTTATAAGATTTGAATATTTACGGAAATTTCGTGAGCTCCTTTATACTTTATTTAAAAACTTTCAACAAACAGACTGTAAGGTATTTATATCTCTCCTCTGAACAGATATAAAAGCCCTAAAACCCAGTTTTCAATACTTTGTTCCACTGTGATTCAAATTTGAAGTCTAAATTGAGCAGCTGTGTAATTTCTGTCTTTTATTGTGCTATATTTTGTTGCATAATAAAAGATCACTCTCAAATGTTCTATCTCATGTAAAACAGAACACTTATCTATAGTGGGAAAAATGCTGTCTTTTCATTGTAAATAAATTACTGAATTTTTCAACAAAATGGAGTCATTGATTAAGTAGGCCAGTTTGGTGTAGTGGTTAAGTGTGTGGACTCTAATCTGGGAGAACCGGGTTTGATTCCCCACTCTTCCACTTGCACCTGCTGGATGACATTTGGCAAGCCATAGCTCTATACCAGCTGTTCTCTCAAGGACAGTTGTCTCAGAGCTCTCTCAGCCCCACCTAACTCACAGGGTGTCTGTTGTGGGGAGGGGAAGGGAAAGGAGTTTGTAAGCCGCTCTGAGACTTTTAAGTGAGTGAAGGGTGGGATATAAATCCAATCTCCTCTTCTTCTTCTAGGCAGCTAGGGTATTTTTAAGTAGTTTAAAAATGCAGTGTTTGGAAGGGTAAAGGCTGTTTCTCTTGAAGCTTGTTTCCTGTGTGAAAACTTACTTCTGCATAGGAAACAGGTAAATTAGATGTGTGATATGTGTCAATGTCGGTCAATGATTTCTGAATAGGAAAATATTTGTTTTTCTAAGATCTTGCTCTGACTAGGACAGTGAATGATGGGACACTGATCTCTACCTCTCCCCACAGGCAAATGAGCTACTTCAGAGGTCCCGACAAGTGCAGAACAAATCCGAAAAAGAGAGGATGCTAAGAGAATCATTGAAAGAATATCAGCGGATTAGCACACAAGTCGACCTTGCTAACGTCTGTGCTCAATATAGACAAGGTAAATAAAACAAGGTGTTTTGTTAGTAACGTGAGGTGCTTTATGGTGCTTTTACGGGTAAGCTACCTTGAGTAGGACTCAGGAGAGCTGGCATAAAAATGTCCTAAGTAAAAATAAACAGACAGCAAGCAGGACTGAATTGTAACTTTATAGTTTGGTGTAGTGGTTGTGTGTGTGGACTCTAATCTGGAAGAACCAGGTTTGAGTCCCCACTCCTCCACTTGCAGCTGCTGGATGACCTTGGGCAAGCCATAGTTCTGTCAGAGCTGTTCTTGAAAGAGCTCTGTCAGCCCTGCCTATCTCACAAGGTGTCTGTTGTGGGGAGGGGAAGGGAAAGGAAAGGAGTTTGTAAGCCGCTTTGAGATTCTGAGTGAAGGGCAGGGTATAAATCCAATCTCTTTTCCTTCTTCTAAACGTACACTTCTGTGTGGCCTTCATAACAACTATTGCAAGAATATCAGAGAGGTTGTCCAGAATGTGTGTGTGTGTGTAGGGATGGGCACAAACTGGCTCATGAACTGAAGTTTGTCACAAATTTTGGCTGGTTTGTGGCTCGCGAAGCAATGTTCATGGAAGGGCAACCAGCATGAACATTTTTGGTGCAGTTTGTGGCAGTTCATGAATTATTACATTTTCCAGAGTTTCTTCGCTCCATTAAACTTTACAAAACTCCAAGGCAAAGGGGGGTGGCATTCTCCAGCCTTGGAAACACCAGTTGCAGCCCTCCAAAGCTTAACGGCCAATAACAGTTCCCATTCTGCTCTACGGGATCAGAAAGCTATGGATACACTCTCAGCTCTGCAGCCTCTTAGCTGTTTGCAGTGACAGAGAGAGGCAAGGAACTTTTTAAAAGTGAACTGGCAGAGTACATTCCCTTGTAATTGGGAAATCCTCTCCCCTGCAGGGGTTTTGGTGTTGGGTGTACTCAAGACTCTGAGCCACCCTGTCTCTCTGCTTATGCTGAGCAGAGGGGCTCAGCTAGTGGGTTCCTCACCTGAGGACCCTCATTTTGATTGTGATTCCTCTCCCTTGCTGGGGTTTTGGAGTCTTAGGTGGACTCACGGCTCTGAGCCACCCATCTCTCTGCTCAAGCCGAGCAGAGGTGCTTAGCTAAGAGGTTCGTCAGCTGAAAACTCACATTTTGATTGTGGGTCATTTAATTTAGCGAAGAGAGTCTGGAAAATGTAATAATTCAGGAACTGCCACAAATAGCACCAAAATTCATGAAATGTTCATGCTGGTTGCCCTTCCACAACCTTGCTGGGTCTTAGGTAGACTCAAGGCTCTGAGCCGCCCGTCTCTCTGTTCACATCGAAACCCAGGGTGCTGTGGGTGGTGGGACATCAAGGCAGGCCACCCCCCGAGAAGTTATTCCCACGGAGATGCCAACAGTGCCATCCGGAATAAGTTCGAGGATGGCCCAGGAAGCAGTCACTCGCCTCATCAGTGAAACAGTTGCTGTGGATGGCCAGTCCTTCTCCCTCATAGAGGACGTAGTCTTTCACTGGCTGCTGCAACATCTGGCTGTCAGGTACTCTGTCCCCTCACAGAGGGCCATTAGCAGATGGAGTCTTGCCCACCATGCGCCACTCTGTCTTCAGGGTCTTCAGATCGTCTCCAGAGCGCAAGGCAAAACCATGCACTTCACAGCAGACCCCTGGAGCAGTCAGCAGCACAACTACCTCTCCCTCACTGCCCACTGGTGACAGCCAGAGGACCATTCTGTCCAGAGTGTCGTTGCGTGGCCCAGGCCCCAGGAGGGGACAGTCCTGCCACTGGGCTACAAAGTGGTTCTACTCCATGTGCAGGGGCTCGATACAGACCACATGACTACGTGGTCACAGACACCAGCGCCAACAGGCTGGTAGCGAAGAAGGCTGTGTGCCTCAAGGGCATTGTCTGCCTGGCACACACACTTCACCTGACGGTGAAGGATGCTCTGGGGCACAGACAGGGCCACTTGGGATGCTGCCACCCTTGAGATGTGGGCCTTGCTGGAGACCTGCTTATGCCTGGCTCCTCACTTCTCGTGCAGCATCAAGTCTGCCTGTCTGCAGCACGAGAGGCAGGGGGATGAGCCTGAACACTGGCTCATCCTGGACTTACCCAACCAGTGGAACTTCACCTACGCCTTGATCGAGCATTTGGTGGATCTAAAGGAAGAGTCATAGTCAGAATATAAATACCATGTATAGAGAAAACTGTGGCAAAAAAAGCTAATAAAAATTATACAAATATATCTTTTGTGTATTGTCAGTATTTATACAGTGATATGTAAATCCAAAAATTTCACAAATGATGCTATTATATCAAAAATTAATTATAAGTCATTAGAACAAATACATGTGTCAAGATTCCAGGTTCAAAAATCCTATTTAGTCAGTAATTTCACAGATCCTGATGAAGATTTCGAATAAGTCTTCCATTTCAGTTGTCTTCTTCAGAGATGGACTGTGGTTACCATCAATATTGGACTAAAAATATATACAGCTAATTATAAAAGGCTAAAATGAAGTAATTTCTAAAAAAGTTTATGAAGAAGATTTTTCTAAAGAACACCTGCTGTTGTTATGTGTTGGTATTTCAGCTCTCAAGTAGAAATTTCAAGTACCATCAAGATTCTAATAGAAGCACTTTTAGCTTACAAATTTTAACTTAATATAGTCAAAAAACAATGAAAAGCTTACCAACTCACCAAATTTTCAAAGGGTTACCAATCACTGTACAATCTCCATTTCAAAGTTGGTATAGCCTCCTAAGGTGGGGATGTGGCGGTCCAATATATAATACATTGCCACCCCTTATCAATTACATACAACGCAGATTTGAAGAAATAATGTATAAATTCGTCATATTTACAAGAATTCATTAAAGGAACAGAATAACCATTATAGGAAGCATGATAATTCCAGGGATTAAGGCCATAAGGGCTTAAAATTTATAGCCCTGTGACAGAAGTCACAGCCAGCCATAAAATGGTGGCTACAGTTTACTTTCAGTCATATGGTGAAGATCCTTGTGTTGTAGAGGGAGCTGCTGCAAAAGCAACGTTTTTAAAAATTTTCACAGTCAATCAAGTTTCCAATGGCCAGTCAGAAGCCTTACTGGGCCAAAGCCATACCTGGCTCCATCCATTTTATAAGAACACTGGGAAGATGTCAGCAGGCACTCTTGTCCTAGAATACCAAAAACTCTCTGAAAAATGTAGGTACAGATGCGTAAAGACATGTGAAAAACGTGTACAGATGGTGTCTTCATAACCTGAAGGTAAGACGATGTTCTTGGAAGTATACTATGTGTTTGGACTAATTCTGTTAGAATTCTGTAATAATATATTTACAGAATAACTTTTTTTTTTCTTTTTGATCTCAAGTGCGCTTCTACGAAGGTGTCGTAGAACTTGCTCTTACTGCTGCAGAGAAAAAGGATCCTCAGGGTCTTGGACTCCATTTCTATAAAAATGGAGAACCAGAAGAGGATCTTGTCGGACTTCAGGCTTTCCAGGAGAGGCAAGTTCTCAGAATACAGCTGGGTGCTTTGTTCAGCACAAATGGTGGTAGCAGCAGCTTAATGGGGCTGCGGAAATTACTTTAAAATTAACTGGCATGAAAACAGTTTTAAGCATATAAAGTGTTTGTTAAGCAGCTGAGCTGAAATTCAGCTTTGTGCAATACATAAAAGCGGGAGGCCCGCACGACTCGCGGGGGGGGGGAATCCCATCTCTCCCCCCACCATCGTAACTCCAGGCCCCACCAAGTGTGCAGGAAAACCGCTTTAGCCTCTACTTGGCAGATTTAGCTATCTGCAGATTGGGGGGGGGGGGCACATGTGGCTATTAAAATACGAGGCGGGGTGGCGGCATAACTGATGTGTTGTTGTTGCAAGCTGGCAACGTGTAAAAGTAGGAGTTTACTCCTCACAAACACTGTGAGCAGCTTAGGGGACTCTGGTCAAAAAGGGGGGGGTACTAATTCAGTAATAAGTAAATGGCTTTTCTCACACATTTAATGGTTAGAACATGAAAATAACCTAATCCGGCTTTTTATAGGCAAGTACACGTTCCATAATTAGATGTCCCTAGACTATGCATTCTTCTGCACCAAGTATTATTCCTATGCATCTGTGATGCCTCTTCTCCATTCACATGGCATGCCTACCCTCTAAAACCTCTCTCTCAGGTGATGGGTTGCATGTAGGTCAGGATGTCACACTTGCCACCCATCTTATCTCTTTTAAATTATACAGAGAGCCGTGACCATTTCACATCTCAGGTCCTCTCTCCCCCCCAGAGACATCCACAGGCAGGTTAGTCCACCCCCCTCTAATAACAAGCCCTCACTCACGCAGAGTTACTGGGGTTGGGGCTCAACCACTGTTCTGTTCATACGCTGCCACCATTTATTCCTATCCTGTAGTACCTATATAGGCCAAGGTACTGTGTATGTTTCTTTCCCTTACATATGCAGCCCATAGGGTTAAATTTAAAAAAGGAAGTTAATTTTTGTTTATGATATTAACACTGAAGAAAGTAAGGCAGACGTTACAACGTCTCACATCCATTGAACTTTTGAATTGAGGTCCTAGCCCCACAACTGGGATCCTTTGGTTACAAATTGACTATTTTTAGCCTGCTCTAAGTGGCTCTTCTGAACAGTTTCACTCAGACATCCTCCTTTTCCCTCCCAACTCCCCAGCTACTAACTCCCAACTGCTGTTCTTAACTCCCTCTCCCCAACATTCTGTCAGTTCCTATTGGTCGCTCTTAGGGAGAGGTGGAACCTGTCCTGATTTCCACCAAATTCAAGACAAACATAAATAGGTCATTCCGTTCCTATAAATAGGTCATTCAGTTCCATAAATAGGTCATTCAGTTCAGATAATTAAAAAAAACCCCTAAAAGCGATAAAACTAAGTCTGCTATAAAGATACTGGATTTAATTGACTACTGAGGTCCTCTAATCAGAAGTTTCTGGTAGGTTCAATTGTGTGTTTTTTTAAGTACAGATTAGTGGTTTGCATATTGGAGGACACAGCAGTTTTAACGATTTTGAGATAATACGTCAGTGGCTGATTAGCACTTGTTAATATTTGGGATTGAGCAGTGTACAGACTGTATTAGATAAACTGAAAGGACTGCTTTCTGCCATACTGTCCAACCCATTAAGCTCTGCCTTGTGAGCCATCAGAGGTGAGGTAGATGGCAATCAGAGACAGGGCTTTTTCAGTAGTGGCACCTCACTTGTGGAATGCCTTGAGGCTCACCTGGTGCCTACATTGCTTAACCAGGCAAAATGCCTCTTGTCATTTTTTTAACCCTATTTTAATCTGACAAGTGTTATTTGAAGCTGTCAGGGATCTGTTTTTAAGGTCTATGTTTTTTATGATGGGCTGGATTTGTAATGCAGGATTTGTATTAATATTGTTTAATGTTTTGTTTTATTTTTATTTTGCAAGCTGCCTCAGGCAGGTACCTGGAGAGGTGGCATAATTTTTTTCTAAATAAAAATAAATCGCAGCTTCTCTTCTAAAAAAAATCTTTGTAACTCTTTGGTAACGTCATTGTGTTCATGAGTTGTGCCAAAGTTGGTTGTTAGCACATGCCTTTCTGGGGCTTTGTTCATGGAACGTTCGAAGTTCAGTCTGCTCCTACGTTCCTTTACTTATGTCCCAAACTCTGTGCCCAAAGAAAGCAATAACCACAGGGAGCTTCTGCCCCTGAACAACAAAGTTGTATGCATATGTGGAAAGAGGATGGTAGTGCTATCGAAGTTTCAAAAGTTTCTGTGGAAGGAATCCTGTGATGTGTCTCTCTTTGCAGACTGAACAGCTATAAGTGCATTACAGACACGCTTCAAGAGCTGGTCAATCAAAGTAAAGCTGCTCCTCAGTCTCCCAGTGTTCCCAAAAAACCCGGCCCTCCTGTTTTGTCATCTGATCCTAACATGCTAAGCAACGAAGAAGCAGGTCATCATGTAAGACATGAGCAACATGTATACTGAGCTGTTGTTAACTTTGCTTTGAATACTTATCATAAGTACAGGAGCCAAAGTATGTCTAGAAGAATATATTAATAACTATGGGTTGAACGGGGGAGGGGCTCTAGTTCAGTCATATAGCATCAGGTGGTAGGTGATGCGAAAGACCTCTCTCTGCCTGAGGTCCTGGAGAGTGGCTTCCACTCAGAAAAGGCAACACTGACCTAGATGGACCAGTTGTGTGATTCAGTAAAAGGCAGCTTCATGTGTGACACCATGCCATATATACTGCTTTTGAAACAGTATTTAAAAAGGTCTGTCATGAACATAAGGACACAAGCCCAGAACTTTCTTGGATTCATGTATTTTGGCATATGGATCCAGGCATACCAGTTATTGCAAAACGTTTATTGCAGCATAATGGCATGGAACAATACTGTTCGTTAGAAAAAAATTCAAGGGTAAATGAGTACAAATATATTCAGAAGGACTGCATGTGTAAAGTACTATTAGATTATTTTTTTTAAGTGATCTTAATAGAGAATATGTTGAAACAAAACTGTTTTGTATGTCCATTCAGAGATATGTGCGCCGTAGGCAACAATCCAGTTATTTTCAAAAAAGTACATTCTTGGAGCAGCGTCTGTTTAATTTCACTCTCCTTTTTTCTAGTTTGAACAAATGCTGAAACTGGCACAGCGTTCTGGAGATGAACTTTTCAGTATTGCTCTTTACAACTGGCTGATCCAAGCAGATCTCTCAGATAAACTGCTGCAGGTAAGGTCATGGGTAAACTTTGTGCATACTGTATCCATGCGCTTTGTTTGAGGTTTGGAACTTATGCCTTTGTTTCACTAGCACAGCAGGGTTCTCTGTTGTAGGCGCTGTTCTCCACAGCTGAACATGAGGTGCTTTCTGCTCATACAATACACTGGCCTTGCATGAGTGGAAACTGCCTACCATCACTCCACAGTGGAGGGCTACCTCCACCACAGAGATGAGGAAGCATAATTTGTAGTCAGAATGGGTATAACGCCACAAAGGCTTGATAGGATTTCTACTTTTCCCTGATCCTTGTAGGTAAACTCTCCCTTTCTGGAGCCATATCTAGTGCGTATGGCAAAAGTTGATCAAAACAAAGTTCGCTACATGGACCTGCTGTGGAGGTATTTTGAGAAAAACAGAGCCTTCAGTAATGCAGCCAGAGTGCTGGCAAAATTGGCTGACATGCACAGGTAAGGGTAGCTTTTTATTAATCAGTGATTCTAATGCTGATGTAATTTATGGGGGCGGGGTTTAAGCCAATGTTACCATTTTTGCAAAGGCATCACCAGATAATGTAGCCGAGGTGTATCCAGCTTTGTGAGCCGCTAAACTGAATGCAGTCCATCAACAATATATCATGGGCTGTAGTGACTTGATAGCCCCTTTGCTTCTCAAGTCCAGGACAGGTAGCTAGGATGCTAGGTCTCTCATGAGCCACCATACATGGCTTGGGGGCTGTGTTTGGTTTGGTGAGCCTTGCTAAAAGCTATGGAACAAATATGGCGATCTCCCCAAGTGTACGTAGTCTGAGACTCACTACCAAGGTGAGATGATGCAGAAGAGATGGCAAGATGCTGAGGGAGAAAAGGGCAGTGGTAGAAACCAGCTCACATAGCTTTTATGATATTATATTGCTCTGCTATGAGAAGAAGAAAGGGTGTTCTGTAGATATGCAAAGCAGACTAGGTAAGTTGGTTAAGTTAACAACTTATATTTTAAAAATAGATTGTGTGAATGTTCTTGAAAGCCACTATATTAAATCCCATAGTTCTTATTTATTTAACAGCACTGAAATTTCACTTCAGCAGCGTCTTGAATATATTGCTCGTGCCATTTTAAGTGCCAAGAGTTCAACTGCCATTTCACCGATAGCTGCAGATGGTGAATTTTTACATGAGTTGGAAGAGAAAATGGAAGTAAGTAAAATTGGTAGCGATGTTAGACACCATTAATATTGGCATACAGAGGAAATGGGTGGCATATCACCTTGGAGGCTCCTTTGCACACCCTGTTCTTAGCACGTTGAGAACCCCATCTTACTCCCAAGACAGCTTCTAGCCTTCGTGGTTGGTTTTGAAAATCTGAAAATCCACAGCAGCTCAGCATCTTAAAAGTTAGTCTGTCTTTTAATTATACGGGTAGCTCTTATAATAGGTCAGATATTTTAACGATAAAACCAGTTGTAATTTCTTCTACATGTTTATCGTTTTTATGAAAAACTCAAATGTTTGTAACCAGGTTGCCAGGATACAGTTTCAGATACAAGAAGCGTTACAGCGTCAGTGTTCCCATCATACTTCAGTGCAAGATGCAATTTCACAGCTGGACTCTGAGTTGATGGACATAACAAAGGTGATCTTAAAGAAACATTCCCCAGCAGCACGATATTGTGCAAACTGTTCACTGTCCACTAATATTCTCATTTTTTTATTGCCGCACATTGCCTTATTAATCTATTTTTATTCCTGAATTTTATTGTATGTGTATGTATGAGAGAGGGAGAATAACAACCCCTCATTTTTTCTTTTTTGAACTCCAGCTATATGGGGAATTTGCTGATCCATTCAAACTCTCTGAATGTAAGCTAGCCATTATCCACTGCGCGGGTCATTCAGACCCTATCTTGGTACAGACGCTCTGGCAAGAAATAATTGAGAAAGGTACGTCCATCTAGTGGCAAAGAAGCATACAATAATGCAGAATTGCATATTTCTTTGTAATCAATCCAAGGATTTAAAAAAAAAATCCAGCACAGTACATGACATTCAGAAAGAGAGACCATAGTTCTTGGTCCTGCAGTAGGTTCTGTGTTGGTGATCCATTGGACAGTAGTGACTTTGTTTCCTTGGGTTTGGATCCGTCAGGCTCTCCAGCTTCCCTCCCTCCTAGAGCAGCCCCAAATGACCACTGAAATGCTGCTCCTGGGGGAAAGGCCTCCTGCCTATGAGAGGGAGTCGGGTTTGTAGACTCAGTGACATGGAAATTGCCCCTCCCCCAATCAGCAGAAATTCTTTATGGAATTCAGCCGTGGAAATGAGCAACTGGTCTATAGCTCCATAAAGAAACGTGACATTCAAGATATTGTCTGCATAGCTCAATGCTGCTCTGTTAGAAGGATGACAAATTACTTGAGTGGGTTACAAAAAAGAAATATGCTAGTTTCCCAGTAGGCTTCAATTTCTTTCCACCCTGGTGGTAACATAAGTAGTATCTTGCAGACTGCTTTCAGAAGCTCAACTGAGAAGTCAAAAACAAATTGCAGTTTGTTTCTGAAATGCACAAACCTGGTTAACTGTTGGGCTTGTGTGCTCACTTCTTTCTCCTCCACCCCTCTTCTCCCTGCACACCATGCAGAGAATGACAGTGGAAGTCTTCCGCCACCTCCACATAAGTGTGCCCAGGGCTTTTTTTGTAGAAAAAGCCAAGAAGGAACTCATTAGCATAGTAGGCCACACCCAACAGCAGGAACTCATTAGCATAATAGGCCACACCCCTGACAGTGCAGCTCCCTTCCAGGATTGGCTTTCCCAGGCGGCTTGTGGAGCGCATGGGGAACCCGAGGGAAGAAAGGCAGTGTCTGGATCGGCTTCCCCAGGCACCTTGCAGCTTGTGAGGCACCTGGGGAACCCAGTGTGTGTGTGGGGGGGCAGGCTGTAGGCGTGGCCAACTCGGAAGCCAGCCGGAACTCCATTCCTGTGCGTTCCTGCCCCAAAATAGCCCTGAGTGTGCCTTAACAAACTGATGCTAGTTTCTTTCCCAGAAACTAGAATGGTTAACTGATATTAAGTGGTGGCTAAGAATCTTGGTCAGCCGTATAAAGAAGAGAAGGAATAAGGAATACACACAACCAGGTTTGTGCTGTCTTGAACAAGCTCCTTTTTGTGACATCTGAACTTAGCCTGAAAGGATTTGTAAACCTTTTTGAATGCTGACAGTTATTATTGTTCTTGTTGCCGTCAAATCACAGCTGACTTACAGCAATCCCATAAAAGAGCATCTAGACAAGGTTTGCCATCACCTGCCTCTGTGTTGCGATCCTGGTATTCCTTGGTGGTCTCCCATCCAAATACTAGCCAGGGCCAGCCCTGGTCAGCTTCCAAGATCTGACAAGTTTGGGCTACCCAGGTCAGGGCCAATGACAGTGCTGTATAAATACAATCTTGGAAGTCCAACGGGACCTTCCATATGGGGAGTGCAGGCCTCTGGACCATGTTGCACCTATTGATCTGCCATATAGATCTGATGCTGCTAGCACAGTTGGATACTGAATAGTAATTTGAAATAAGATTCAATCAGCTGTGTATGACACCAAAGTGCTGCTCTATTATTCTGTCTGTAAATGTTGTACAAATGTACCAACTAACTTGACATCATTTTTGTGTCTTAGTTTGCACTGCTAGAATAGTGTTTTGTTATTCAGTGTTTACAGGGGGATATGCATTTGTAGCACCAGTCATCCATTACTAAAAAATAAAAAGGCCCTGTTGTATATTTTGTTGAAAAGAAACAGGAGATATCATCAATATGCCTTCTAAAACAGACTCTCCTTTTCTCTTGCAGCCCTGAGTGACAGTGTGGCTATGAGCGCTGCAGATAGGATGCAGGCTCTTAGCCTGAAGATGGTAATGCTTGGCAAAATCTATGCTGGGACACCTCGCTATTTTCCTTTAGGTATACAATTCAAAGTACTGGTGGTTTAAAGTAGTGAGTTACAACAGTCCAGTTAAGAGAGACAAAATGTCCCCTATCGTCCCAAAAATACATGGGCTGCAAAGGGGAATTGGCTATGTTTTATGCCTGTCCCTTCCCATACATGCAGCTGAATTGTCACTCAAGTTTGGAAAAGGCCTGTTTGGTCCCACAGACAGGCACTGCCTTGCTCAAGCATTCAACCCAAGAAGGTAGACATCTCACTCCCAATCCCCTTGACTGTGGAGTCATGACTCAGTACTCTGTAGTTGAGGCAAACCCCTTCCCATTCAGCTCTCCTCTCTACGTTGAGAGCAGCAGATACTGTCTTACCCCTTTCACTCTAGTCAGTTCCTCTTTAGATTTCATATTAGGATGGGTAGTTGTTCCTTATATCTGTGGGTTGGAAAGTTGTGTGAGCTTTATTCAGCATTGGCTTAGATTTTTCAAAAACTGAGGTTCACTGAATTGAATTTTGTTTTGTTTTAAATCTTGCAGTGGAAATTAACATCTTGCTCTCCCCCTCAGATTTTTTAGTGCAGTATCTAGAACAGCAAGTTTGTTCCTTAAACTGGGACGTGGGGTATGTAACCTACACAATGCAAGAAATCGGTGTGCCCCTCCCAAGGCTTCTTGAAGTATATGATCAGTTATTCAAAGCAAGGGTAAGTAGAAGTTATTGGACATTGCTCTAGGATTCCATACTGTTGGTTGTTAAGAAAATGGAAGATGTGATTTTTTTTCATGTACTTATTAGATTTTTATCCTGCTGTCACCAATACACACTGGATCACCTGCATTGTATTTTCACAGCTGTCATGAGCTAGGTTAAGTGAAGAGATAATGACTGGTCCAAGATGACCCAGTGAGCTGGGGGGGTTGCATGCACATCTCCGTGGTCTTAGTCACTATGTCACACTGTCTCAAATGGTTAAAATATTTACCTGACTGGAAGACTATTTTTGTAAACCTTGTTGCACTTTTTATGGTCTTCATTTGTGAATTACCTCTTACGGATAACAAAATCCCAATACCTGTCTAAGGCAATTGAAATTCAGCAGTGTCACTGTATCATCCCTCAGTTGTTCAGAGAATTTTGAGGGCTATATCTAACCCTGCATTTTTTTTGGCTAAGTGAGAACTTAACCTATAATGAAGCCTAGCATGTAAATAAATTGAGTACAGTCCACCCTCCATCATTTCTTCACTGAAGTGAGAATATTTAACTAAAGCATTAGCTTACTGTTGTGCTAATATTCCAGCTACCTTCACATTGTTGATGAATCTTGCAATACAATTTTTCCTTTTTCCCCTTAGGACCCATACTGGAGCAAAATGAAGAAGCCTTTGCACCTTTTGGAATGCATTCATGTATTACTGTCAGGTTACGTACAAGATCCTAACAGAGTGCTTACCTATGAGAGGTAATTTGGATTACAGTAAAGCATGTCCCAGTAGCAAGTACATGACCAGATGGCAATCTGTATGTGCCTATATTTTGAAAGTGTGTGTGCTGTGTATAATCTCACCTAAATTTGGGGGATGTAGCCATAGCAACACCTTTATGAACCTCACTAGAGATCATTATTGATAAACCCTGTGGCAGATATTTGCCATGCAAAAGGTTGCAATGTAAGCAAAACATTGTTACGGCATCTTGAGTTTCGTATTATGCCTCCTCTCCTTCCTGACCTGTACCACCTTTTGGCCTTCTCCATGCCTTCCATGTCTCTCAGCTGAAGGCATGGGATGGGAACACCTTGATTCACACCTACCCACCTGCTGCACTGTTAGTAAGGCATTTGAAAGGACACCACTGATCCCATAAGCTCACTGTAGCTCCAGAATTAGGAAAGCATTGCAAAATGGTAGTCCCTGTGTCCTAACAATAATATGTGTCTTTTCTTCTTTCTCTCTAGACGGAGATTCACAAATATTTGCTTGGATGCTGTTAGCGGTTACCTTGTTGAACTGCAATCCATAAGTCCAACACTAGCTGTACAGACCACTATAGGGAATTTTAAATCTCTACAGGCTAAGTTAGAGCGGCTTCATTGACTTTGGTGGTGCATAACTGCTTGTACGGATGGAACGAACTGTAGCTGCACTGGGATGCTGAAAAACAATTGCTTTATAAGGAAGACTGGGGGTGGATCACGCTGTTGCTGAACTGGATAGAACTGTGCTGTATATTTTTAAACTAATCTTCACGTAGCAAAATGCATAAATGGCAGATTCTTTCTTTTTGATAACTGCCAAACATTTTTCTAACAGTGAAACAATTTTATAAGTTTTGGATTAAGACATGTTGTGTAATCTTGCCCTAATAATTAAAATTATTTGTTAAATTGTTTTTTCCCCCCACCACCGAATTGTGAATGTAATACACATAAGTCATAAATGTAGAAATCATGCAGTTGTAGACTTCATTGCTTGGTGTAAATAATATGGGTGAGCTTCTAAGGGCAACTCATGTAAAACAAGTGATCATACTGTTACCTTTGACTGGTAGCTTGGCCTGATGGAAGGCTGCTAGATTGCACTGAAAACTGCTCTACAATTTTTAAATACCGCCCTGAATTGAAAGGGGGCGGCCATCTCTTTCATTCTCTTTACTTGCTATAGCAAGCAGGACTCAAGGTGTGCTATACCGCAGTAAGAATGAGGGTGGTAATTCTGTTGCCTTATTCTGCAGTTTGTTGGGGAATTTGAAGGTATGATGTAATTTCTAGTTTGCAGCCAGACAACTCCCTTTTTTTTTTTTGTATTTAGCTCAACTCTGACAACTACTTATTGAAAAGGTGTGCCGAATTAGGAGAAAGCCCTATTTGTATTTTGTGGAACTTGCATAGGATTGAACTGTGATTCTGATTTCTGTTTTTTATTTTTTTAAACCTATCCAACTTGTCACCTGTGACTTTAGGAGCAAAGTCTCCAGGTATATACAACCTAAGGATAACCGTTTCCCCCTCCCCCATTTTTTTCATCTTTGGCAGGGCCTTCAGTTTTATTCCCTTATCTTAGGGTTACCTCTGGGGTTTCATTTCCCTGCTGCCAAGGATGCATAAAAAGTGCATGAGGCCAAAGAAAATTTCTGGTGCTTGGTCAGACCCACAGTTCACACTGGCCACAATTTCTGTCATTATTTTAAATATATATTTTGTCTATTTTTTCAATGCAATTACCGGTATGTCTTTTTTTGCCTTTACTGTCAAAGTCAGTTGCTGATGTTCCCAAAAGTTTAAAAGCCCTCTGGAAAAGGTGGTTATAATGATGGGTCATTACATAAAGTAGACAAAAGATATTAAAGTAGCCTTTGCAGCCACAAAATGAGAGTGAGATGAAGTGACTCAAATGTATACAACAAGGAGAAACTGCTGGACTATGAGAGTAAAATGCGAGAGTGTTCTAGGCTAGTGCATCAGTGCATCTGGACTCAATATTGGGGGACAGATAAATATTGCAACCACTGCGGGCTCTGAGATAGATGAACTCTGCCTGTACAACTCCTTGAATCAAGCAGTCTTTGGCAATGTGCGTGTCATTCTTGGCTGAGAATAAATTCCGTTTAAAAAATAACTTGTTGAATTAAATTGTTAAATAATTAATAACAGTTGTCGAATTAAAGAAAAAAGAAACAGCTGCGGACTAAAGATATGTTACTGAATTCAGGAATTTTGCTGCCTTCTTAAAAGAAAGAACTTTCCCCTGTTGTTTTGTTACTGCTCCGACTCCGAGTCTTTGGACAGGCTTATTTGCTATCGCTTGTATTTCACCAATGAAAGCTGCTTTGGGCTCAGGGGAGAAAGCTACAGTAAGGATTTTGTGCAAATAAACCACGCAGAGGCCTGGAACATTTTTGAGGCCACAGCTTGGGCTGCAACCCACAGCAAGCGCGAGCTTATCGAATATAGTGCAATGCAAGCAAACTTTAGACCGCACCCCCTAAAGAAACCTTAAATAACAGCATTTTTACATTCTCTTTGCCTTATGCCCTGACTTGGATGGCCTAGGCCAGGGGTGGGCAAACTTGCTCAGCGTAAGAGCCATCTAGAACAGGGGTGGGCAAACTTGCCTAATGTAAGAGCCGCATAGAATAAACATCAGATGTTTGAGAGCCACAAGACATGAACAAATATTACCTGCTTTTATTGGAAAATAAGCAAATTTGCTTTTTATTAACATTAAATGAGACTGCCAAAAATAATAACAAAAGGGGTAAAAGCAGATATTGATAATGATATTAATTTGTCCAATGATATTTGTTTGCTAATGATATTTAGCTTCCCCAGCCGCCCTGCCGGGAGCCACATAATATATGTGAAAGAGCCGCATGTGGCTCTGGAGCCCCAGTTTGCCCACCCCTGGCCTAGGCTAGCCTGATCTCAGAAGCTACGCAGGGTCTCACCCTGTTTAGTATTTGAATGGGAGGCCACCAAGGAAGTCCAGGGTTGCTAGGCAGAGGCTGGTAATGGCAAACCACCTCTGTTCATCTCTTGCCTTGAAAACTTACGGCACTTTCCACCACCACTGTCCTTATCCTCTGCCAGAATTTGAAGTGTAAGCTTCCAGAGACTGTTGGTTTGCATTATCCTGTGCTGTCTAGCACTGATGCTAATCAGTATGACAGGTGGAGCTGAACATTATTAGTATACAATGCTGAGGAAGCTTGCTTAGCTTTACACCCTCCTGGCCACCAGCATGGGATGTGGGGTAGGGTTGCCAGATCCAGACTGGGAAACTTGGAGATTTGGGGATGGAGCCTGGGGAGGACAGGGACCTCAGTGGGGTACAATGCCACAGAGTCCACCCTCCAAAGCATCCATTTTCTCCAGGGGAACTGATTTCTCTAGTTGAGATGAGCTGTAATTCTGGGGGATCCCCAGGTCCCACCTGGAGGCTGGCACCCCTATTTAGAAGCCAAAGTTGTTTTGTGTTTTACAGTGTCATGCACTTAAAGCCTAGTGGGTCACCCTGTTACTCTGTTGCAGCAAAATTAAACCAAAGTTTTAAAATTTACTCTGCCCTGAGCTTCCATGAAAGCAGACCTAATGTCACACTCTGACTCAACAGAAGCTACTGCTGCCTCAAATACTGTCAAATCTTTGAAGTTCCATTGGACTTCTTTTTAATGCTATGCAGAGTGACTTAACGGCACTTAACACAGACTTCCAGTCTAACCCCATTGATTTTAATGTGGTTGGGATGGGATAAGGGCACAGGATTGCACTCTCAGTCCCAGGGGCACAGACAATATACACTCCACTCACTGGGAAAATGGGATTGACAGCAAAAAGGAGGAAAGCTTAACTCCAGCAGCTGTATTAACTCCTAACACTTCAGTTGTAAAAGTGTTGAGTCCCGTGGCACCTTTCAGACCAATGAAGTTTAATGCAAGGTATAAGCTTTCGTGTGCACGCACACTCAAACTTTGTTCTGCTGCTTCAGACCAGCCCGGCCACCCACCTGAAGCTATCCTGCAATGGTATCTGAAGAAGTGCACTTGCACACGAAAGCTCATCCCCAGAATTAAACTTCGTTGGTCTGGAAGGTGCCACTGGGCTCACACTTTGTTCGGCTGCTTCAGACCAACAACACTACCCACCTAAATCTATCTTGCAATGGTACCTGAAAGAAGTGCACTTGCACACGAAAGCTCAGCCCCAGAATTAAACTGTTGGTCTGAAAGGTGCCACTGGACTCACACTTTGTTCGGCTGCTTCAGACCAACACGGCTACCCACCTAAATCTATCTTGCAATGGTACCTGAAGAAGTGCGCTTGCACACGAAAGCTCATCCCCAAAATTAGACTTTGTTGGTCTGGAAGGTGCCGCTGGATACACACACGCACACTTTATTGGCATAACAAAAAGATACAAGAAACCTGAGAGAGATTTGAGGGGGAAATAACAGTCCACAGAAATTCTCCAATACAGGAGGCATAGCAGAAAAGTAAGTTCAACCAGAACTTAACTAAAAAGAGTAGGCACATACTCTTCCCCTTCCTAGCTCTCACTGGACTCGCGCTTTGTTTTGCTGCTTCAGACCAACCCGGCCACCCACCTGAATCTCTCTTGCGTGGTGAGGGCAAGGCTGGGGACGCATGCGCCGTCGTTCCTGCCCTCGCTGCTCCGCCTACCTACTGGTAGCCCGGGAGGCGCTGAGGCCGCACGGGGGAAAAAACAGCCGTTGATGCTGAGGCAACGGCGACGCGCACGGTGGGTCAGCCTTTCAACGGGCGGCAGGGGCGGGGGTGGTTACGAAGCACCTCTCCTCCTTTCCTCTCAACACTCCTGCTCCCATGGAGGGGATAGAGCAGTTTTCCATTCCCAAGGATGGAGGCAGGGAGAGAGCTGCTTGCCTCACTTCCTCCCTGGCCAGAGGCGCCCGGGATTGTGGCGGGTGCCCGAGGGCGCCTCTATTCCCACCATCTCCCAGACAAAACAAGCAAAACTTCCGGGGTGCGCGGGGTCCTTCTCTGCACGCATTTGAATTCTTTCTAGCATAAACGTCGTTGGATTCATGTGTACCAGAATGGAAATACGTCCTGAGGCTCCGGGATTCTTGTTGCAGCAGCAGACTAGGGTTGCCAGCCTCCAGGTGGGGCCTGGGGATCTCCTGCTTTTATAACTAATCTCCAGCTGACAGAGATCAGCTCCCCTGCTGAAAATGGCTGCTTTGAAGGGTGGACTCTATGGCAGTGTACCATGCTGAGGCCCCTCCCCTCCCCAAACCCTGCCACCTCCTGGCTTCACCCCCGAAGTCTCCAGGTATTTCCCGACCTGGACTTGGCAACCCTACAACAGACTGAGCTGGGTTTCACCCTGAGGCATTTTCCCGTGTAGGGATTGACCCCTGGCTTTTTCCTGAAGAGAGGTGGTGTGTCAGGGCATGGCCAATGCTCCCTTCTAAGCCGTGGAGTCTTGTGAGCAAGAATTCTACTTTGTGAGCTGGCATTAAAGTTGTGAGCGAGCCATTTGACTATTGCATACATTAGTCTGCTCTGGAGCCATCCTTCCTGAGCTGAGACAAAAGTGTGTGAGCTGGAGGCTAAAGGACTGTGAGCTAGCTCACACTAACTCGGCTTAGAGGGAACACTGGCTCATGGCATGCCTTGCAAGCCTCCCCTTGTTTAGCTGGGAGAGACCCTGTTTTATGGAACCTGCCCCTCCCCAGAAACAACTGGTAAATCTGTGCCCCTGTTTTTGTGTATTAGAGATGCTGTTTGAAAGTTGTGTTGGCCAGCATCCGTTGCTGTTCAGCTCATTCCGTCTCTTCCAGTTTTGAAGCGCTGATTGGATCTTGTTTCCAAGGCAAAGGTGGTTAGATGTATGTGCTTGAGCATTAAGGTGCTGCATGGATTCTAGCCAGCCATTGCCTGTTGGCCTGGCTTACTTTAAACCGCAGTATGTTTCCCCCCTGAATCTGTATTCTGAAGAGGGAAAAAATCTTACTGGTAGGGAAGAGGAAAGCAGGGAGAGGCTATTTCAGAGTCAGTGAAGAAAGCAGACTCCCGCCTTCTACAAAGTGCAGTGATAAAGGGAACTCAGGCAGTAAACTCTGGTATGATAACAGATCTTAAAAATATGTGCCCATATAATTCTGTGGAATGTTGGATGCTATGAACTTTCTTGGCTCATTCATAAAGAGGCTATGAATGGACTCTCCTAGTCCTGGTTTTGCCCTATAGTACACACCTAACTGCATTTTCTTTCCTTTTTATTTATTTAAGTTTAAAGTATTTATCTGCCCCACCTTTCTTTCCTAGCATGGATCCCAGAACAAGTTTCAGTGGGTGTGAGGTCTTAATGTTGGACTAGTAGGGATTAACCTCCTGGGATTAAAACTGATTTCAAAGCAACAGAGATCAGTTCAGCTGGAGAAAATGGCCTCTTTTGGAAGGTGAACTCTAGCATTATACCCCACTGAAGTCCCTCCCCTCCCCAAATCCCACCCTCCTCAGCCCCCCCCCCCCCCGAATCTTCTGGTATTTCCCAACCTGGACCAGGCAATTCTGCTTTCAACCTGACCTACCTCAGAGGGTTGTTGTGAGGATAAAAGGAAGGACAGGAGAATGGTATATGCTGCTTTGGATCCCCACTATGGATCCATGAACCAAAGAAATCAAATAATAAACTATTATAAATTACAATGTATATAATACCCCCTGTGATTACTCACATTTCACACACACACATTTCTATATACATCTAGTGAGTTATTTATTTAATATTTCTGTAAATGCATTGTATATAGGATGTGAAAGGCTGTATATCTCTTCCCTTATAGGAAGCTGAAAAGCTCCCCCCCCCATTAATATATCATCAGCCATAATGTTAAAATGGTTAGATCTAATACCCTAAAAGTGTTGTTGGTCTGTAAGGTGCTACTGAAATCAAATGTAACTGTTTTATTGCAGACCAACATGGCTACTATCTGAAAATATTAAAATGTTGAGTCTATGTGAAAGTCCCTTTCATGTGTGATATTTGGAGCTTTGGTGGGCTGTGTTTTCTGTACAAGTTATCTGTGCTCTGAAAGCCTTGAGTAGGATTTATAATAAAGGTGATAGGAACCTGTTATAGAAAGAAGCTTCCTACCATGATGGCAATATCATGAAGTATACTCAAGAAGTATTTTGCGCTCTCCTTTTGCTCCTTATATGTCAATGGGGACCGATACTCCCTCTAAGGTGTAGAGTCTTGTGAGCAAGAATTCTACTTTATGAGCTACTGGCATTAAAGTTGTGAGCGAGCGATTTGGCTATTGCACTAAGTAGTTTGTTCTGGAGCCATCCTTCCTGAGCTAAGACAAAAAGGTGTGAGCCAGAGGCTAAAAAACTGTGAGCTAGTGCACACTAACTCAGCTTAGAGGGAACATTGATGGGGACTACTACTGCTTGACACTTATAACACTAGTGGAATGATCAGAGTTGTACAAAGCCTAATTGTGACTTGGCTCCTAATCCTTTATTTTGATGAGAGCTGCAAAGAGAATTTCCTTCCAGTTACTGGGAAGTGGGATGGGAATAATGTGTGGTGTTTTTTGGAAAGTACCCTCCACTCCCATTGCAGAGCTGGAAGAACTAAGAAGAGGGCAACCAAGATGATTATGGGGTTGAAACGCCTTTCCTGAAGGGTCTGGGACTTTTCAGTTTAGAAAATAGATGACGGGGGGTGGGGATGATAGATACATAGATAGATAGTACAGTTATGTACAGGGTAAAAAGAGTGGTCAGAGAGAACTTTTTCTCCCTCCCCCCAAATACTAGAACTCAAGATCACCCAATGAAGTTGATGGGCAGTAGGCTCAGGACAAGCAAAAGGAAATCCTTCTTTACACGACAGATAATTAAAATGTGGAATTTGCTGCCAGGAGGATAGGTCCATCAGTGCCTACTAGACATGGTGACTGAAGGGGACCTTCACATTATGGGGCAGTCAGCTTCCAAATACCAGTGCCAGGAGGGGAAGGCCTCGGCCTTTATACCTTGTTGTTGGACCTCTAGAGGAGCTGTTTGGCACCGTGAGACTGGGTGCCGAACTAAACGGACCACTGGCCTGATCCAGCAGGGCTCCTATTACATCATTAGGTAATGAATGCTTTTTCAGGACACGTCTTTTTCTCACCTAATTTTTTAATTATATCTTTTTTCGGTCTTTCTCAAAAAGCCGGTCTGTTTTATTTCATTTCATCACCTGAGCAACCAGTTGAACAGAGGCAACAGATCATGACTGGCCCTAAGCAACCCATTGAGCATCATGGCTGGGCCTTGCAAAAGCTCTAGATGGAGCAAAGATATCACGGAAGGATTCCTGCCAGGTGTATGTGCGCTTGAAATCTACAGGTGCCAGTGAGCCTCATTTATTGACCTTATAGGGCTGGGATTTTTTTAAAAAAATATTTATTTATAGTCCACCTTTCTTACTAAGGTTTAAGGCAAGATTAGTCAGTGCAGTGAGTAGGATGAGACAAGGTGAGGTCCCCAACAGGGGGTGCATGTGTATGGGCTGTTGTTGATCTTACCCATTTGCAGAGCAGCACCTGCAGAAGGCCCTGCTCAGATCAGCGAAACTGTTGTGGTAAAGCATAGGAGTCACCGGGGTTGTGTATTTGAGTCCCATGGATGTCTGGATTCAGGACAGTCACAACATGCCAATCCAATTCTAGGTGTACCAAACAAGATTGGGGGGTGGGGGGGTTAAGTAGGGACTGTAAAGAATTCTTCAATCCGTGAAGTACCTGTTATGGTTTGGAGTGGACCCTGCATGTACGGACTGGATCAGTTTCAGATATGATGATACAAACCATCACATTTTTTTTTTTGTTTTCAAAGAACTGCATTCTTCTTCTTTGGATTTGAATTTCAGAAATTAAATACATTTAACCATTTTTCTAGGCATGTTGACAGACTTTCATCCAGGACTTTGTCTTCTTAAAACTCTGATGGCTATCCTAAGTATTAATAATCATGGAAATTAAATTAGAAGTTTTAGCTTCAACATGTATCAAGCAAAGGAAGCCCTGGCCTCGAATCACTTGGCTGGGACAGGTAATAATTCACTTCGTTTTTATATGACATGCAATAAGGGTCATAGTCCTACCAGAGTAAATAACTTTTAAGTCTCATGTATTTCAGTGTTGCATTCTTAACTCTTTGCCATTGAAATTAATGGGACAAAAGTGCTTAGCTAAGACTAGGTTGTGCCCTAGGTCTGATTATGTAGCGCAGAATTCATTCTGTTGACAACAGGAACAAAGTTATAGTTTATTTAGGAAACCAGAGGGCATGATATTGTCATTATTGCCACTACTGTCACATAGGTCCACAGGAGTAAAACGTGTATGTGTACAGCAATTCTGTATTACCAGGGGTCCTTTTCTAGAAAAAGAGGTGCAGGAGCTCATTAGCATAACTCATTAGCATATGCCACGTCACCAGAAGTGTGTCAGAAAGGGAATGTCAGTTTCAGCCCCATTATACCCTATGGGCCATTGAAATCAATGGCAAAAACTCACAGGGTATATGAGGGGCTGGAGGGAGAGGCTCCAAACTTGCAGGGTAGCTGCTGGGGCCTCTCCTCGAAATACCCACCAAGTTTCAAGAAGATTGGACCAGGGCATCCAATTCTACAGGCCCCCAAACAGGTTGTCCCATCCCCTCCATTGTTCTGTATGCTGGGAAAAAGTGTTACTTTTTTCCTGCCATAGAGAACAATGGAGGGAATGGGGGCCACCTGTTTGGGGGCCCATAGAATTGGACCCCCTGGTCCAATCTTCTTGAAACTTGGTGGGTATTTCGAGGAGAGGCCCCAGCAGCTGCCCTGCAAGTTTGGAGCCTCTCCCTCAAATCCCTCCCCTCCAGTCGCTTTTAAAGTTGCCGCTGAATTTCAGCGGCAATTTGGCAGCGGGCCGAATCAGATCAGAGAATCTGATTCGGCCCCTGGCTGCCCTAGTGGCCACTCCTGAACTGGCGGAGCTTTGCTCCGCCTCACTCCGGCCCCAACGGACCCCTGTGTATTACTGCTGTTTTTACAGCGACATCCTAAGGTTTTTGTATGATTAAAAGGCATCGACTGTGTTGTACCAGTTCTGTTGCCGTCTCAGAATTACAGGTGAATGTAGGCTTTAACGTCTTTTCTGTGACCAAGGAATTATCTAGATGGTAGTGGGGAGTTTTCATGTATGTGTTTCTTTTTAGACTTATCAGAATTTCTTTTGTAGACTTACAGAAATAAAATTACAAAATTAAACATCAACAAAACGTAACCCAGAGTCTTATTCTTAACACACAAGGGGCTTTGGACTACATTGTGTTTATTCAGTCAGAACTAGAGAATGGACTGCTGTATAAAAGACTTAACACTGTTATTATTTTTATAATAACAGGAAAAGGAAGCTGTATTTCTTCTGGATGACAAAAACATAAATGAAATTAACCTACTTTCAGGAAAGACAAAAAAGAAGATCCCTCAGTTACATCCTTTGCTGAAAAACGTTGTAGTCTTAACACCATCGAGAAATGGTTAAGTACTAGTACTAAAAGTTTGTCCTATTATATATTTAAATTTATTTAACTAAAATTAATTATGCTTATGAAAATTAAAAATGATGATAGAAACCGAAGTGGGGAAAAATTCTAATATTGTTGCATTATTTAAAAGCCTTTTTTTCTTATTTGAAAGGAGCCTGGCTGGCAGGGTTGCTTAAAACAGGAGAGCTCTTTCTTTGGCACAAAGATCAAGAAGATCTAAAAACTGTCCCAGCAGTTGAGGAGTCTAAGAAAGCAGTCATAGCAGCAGAAGGTAGGAATATTCATGTAATATGTTTGTTAAGATTTTAGTGTAATTATATTTTGAGCAAAGAAATAGAGATGCCTTGCAATGCTTAATTTATTTTATTGTAGATAATAGTAGTAATACTATATCTTATTAATGCAGTATGGGAATCGGATCCTAGTTCATGGTAAAATATATGTTACATTTAGCGAGTACCTCAGATTTAATCTATTTGCTATATTAATGTCAACGAGCCCATTAAATTTATCAAAGGCTACTAGCCATGGTGACTGAGGGAAACCTCCACATTCAGAGGTACTAAGCCTCTGAATCCCAAAGGCAGGAGGCAACACCGGGGGGAGGGCCTCAGCCTCTATGCCCCGTTGTTGGCTGTGCAGAGGAATTGGTTGGCCACTCTGTGAGACAGGATGCTGGACTAGATGGACCATTGGTCTGATCCAGCAGAGCTTTTCTTATGTTCTTATTATATAAGTTACTTTCAATATTTAATAACAGCTAGTATGCTTGCAGCATATTTTATGTAGATAATATAGAAGCTGAGGAGCTGTTCTGACACACAGTGTTATTTTCTAGAATGTTCTTTGAAGTTATATCTGTATGTTTCTGACGATGGGAAAAAAGTGCTCCTTGCTACTTCAGTCTGTGTCTTTTTGTGGGAGAGCACAGAATATGAACATACATCCTCCAAACATTCTTTTATGGGACAGTGGTCACAAATAATTCCTGAAGCATCAGTTGCGTTGCCATCTGTCAAAGAGAAAGAAACTGCAGTGGGTGCTGAATTCATCAAAAATGAGGTAAAACAAACATTCGTTTTAATGGACTTAATTGAGAATGGTCTTTGTGACCTGTATAGTGAGACTTCTGGCACCAGTTCTGTAGTTGTGACCATGGTAGAAATGTACTGTATATTTGCTATTAACTACATGTTAAATAGAACACAAAAGAAACCATGCCACTTCTGTATGATATGCTGTTGGCACTACATTAAATTTCTAGCCTTCCCAGGTCCTTTCTACCTACAAAGTGTCGCAATATGAAACACTTAAAATATTCAAGGAAAAACCAGGGTAAATAAAATTGGCTTAAAACCTCATAGCCTTTGGTGAGTCTTGTTCACGGGCAGCTCTGATACAATGGGCTGAGGGGCAAAAAATTGGGAAGAATAAACCCAACTGAAGAAAAGTGTCTCATCTTGTTGGTTTGTTTGCAGTCTCCAAACTAATCTCAGTCTCAAATTGGTGGTCAGGCAGAGGGGAGACTGGATGGTAGAGCAAGTTATGGGATGACTGTGGTTGCTTTCAAGTCCAGTAGCACCTTAGAGACCAACAAGATTTTCAGGGTATAAGCTTTCAAGAGTCAAGGCTGTGATGAAGGGAGCTTTGACTCTCAAAAGCTTATACCCCCAAAATCTTCTTGGTCTCTAAGGTGCTACTGGACTTGAATATAGCTGTTCTGGCTGCTTTCTCTCTTCAGAATGCCACAGAACAAATCCCCACTATATAGTGGGGTTGTTTTCTCCTAGCTCAAGCACTGGAAGTTAACATTTTCAGCTGGCTGCCTAATAGTTCCTCCTCTCCCTCCTGCAAATTCAGTAGCTGCATTTTAGGCTGAGGGAAAACAGTACTTCACCTATGCAAAGGGGCCTTGGTCTTAGTACAGTCCAAAAGTCAAATGCTGCACCTTAGTCTCAGTGTACCAAACTAGATGGTATAGGAGCAGCCATGAAGGTTTAGACACAGGTCTGCTATAGTGTATAAATTCATAGTGGATACACATTTGATCATGTGTCTGTGCCCATTCATGTAGAAAACTGAGGTGACGTGTGTGTCTAACGTTAACATCAAAAGATAGGAACACTCCAAGGAGTTGAACATCTGGTGTCCTGACCTTCCTGCCCAGCTCTGATACCAGAAATGAGCTGGGTTAGGCAGAAGAGTCCCTGGGTGGTAGAGAGGAGGTGAATAGTCACACACTGCAACACAGTGATGTCTGAATCCTAACCACTTGTGCCAGGGTATCTGCTGCAATGGCAGTGTGCCATTCTAGTTGGTATATGGGCAGCAATAAAAATGCACTTTCATATGTATATTTTCCTGGCTAGGATCCTGCCATAATATTTTGTAACCTTCACATTCTGTACTTGCTTGAGTGTTCAGTGTATTTGCAGCTTAAGCTATCAAGGGTAAGACATGTAAGCTTACATAATATTCATTCTAGTGCTCCAAGTGAGCTTCAGGAATAGTTTTTACGTAATTTGAACTTTAGTTGATATCTCTCTCTTTCCAAGAATTATTGTTAAACATTATTTTGGTTTATTGGCAGATGCTGGGTGACTGCTGCCTATGTTGTTTTGCATTTTGTTCCGAGGAGTGTTTAATGCTAACATTTTTAGAAATTCGGTGGCAGGAGAACAGTTTTAAAAGTGCTAGGTAAGTTGTTTTTTTTAATTATGAAATTATAACACAACTTTTTGAAGCTTGATATTAAAAGTTGGAAATCTACTGTCACGTGTTTTAAATAACATGCAGGTACGTTATGAGTGCAAATGCTTCTGTATGCATGGTTAAATGTTTTCGTATGTACATAATGAATTACTAGCTTACCATGTTCATATTCAGTCTATCTGTGTTTATTTTCACATAGATGTATCTCCTAACATTGGTCTATAATGTTGATTTTAAAATCCAAATTACTGAACAGTGGGTTTCAGTTGCATATATTGTTCACTTTGCATCTGTAAGAACAGCTTACAGTAGCCACAGAAATCCAGACCTGATGTTTCCTTTATTATTTTCTCTCTCTCTCTCTCTCCTGTGCAGTTCCTCTCCCTGTCGAATACACTGGACACAGCAAACATGCTTTCTGCGTAGTTTGATCCCCTGTTGTGAGGCAGTGAAATCAAGAGGTGCTCTGCTAACTGCATTTTCAAGCGATGGGCTTGTACTAGCAATTGCTGTCAATCAAAACGATCCTCAGGTATGAACATAGCATAAATGACAAAATTGTCTCATTCATAATATTCAGGCAATTGATTGAGTCATTGTAAACCACTTTAGAATTACTTCTGACAAAGGCTTTAGTAAAGGATAAGTAGTAAAAGCAAGTAACGAGTCTGGGAGTCTCTGTTTTATGTTACGTACATCAACACTTATATTCATCAACTGTTAATGTGTATATTATATTGATTTACTAGATTTGTGATAAGAGCTAGGAACTTAATGAAACGAGACAGATCCTCACATTTTACAGTGCTATGTTTACATTCAGTTTGAGCATTCTGTCTTTCACTATAAATGTTTCTTTTTAAAAACACCTTTCAGGCAACTCAAATCTTGTTTATGAACACAGTGAATTTCGTTACTGTTTCTGGTAGCATTAAGGGTTGTGGAAGCAAGAATCGGAACATTCCGTCAAAGTTTATAAGGTTGGTATCAACTCAAAAAGTAAACTTTTTTCCCCAGAAGAGATTTTTTAAAAAATGAAACCTGTGCTGATAGCTGGATACCACTTTGGTGTAGTGGTTAGGAGTGCGGTCTCTAATCTGAAAGAACCGGGTTTGATTCCCCATGCCTCCACAGGCAGCTGCTGGTGTGACCTTGGGTCAGTCACTAATTCTTTCAGAGCTGTTCTCTCAAGGGCAGTCCTCGAAAGAGCTCTCTCAGCCCCACCTGCCTCACTGGGTGTCTGTTGTGGGGAGAGGAAGGGAAAGGAGATTGTAAACCACTCTTGATAGAGACTCCTTTAGTAGTGAAGAGTGGGGTATAAATCCAATCTCTTATTATTATTATTCTTGAAAGTGTCATTTGTTGTGCTGTTCCCAGGTCCTACTGGATTGCTAGCATGAGCTGGACTCCTGATAACCTGTTCTTGGCTTGTATGTTAAAACGTGGATCATTGATCCTGATGACATGTTTGGGTGAACTTCTGACTTTGGTTACTTTTGGTTGCTCTGTAGAGTTTGGACCAGCAGAATTTGTTCCTCTGCATCCATTAGTAACGTACAGGTGAGAAAGATCAAAATGTTCTGGAGGGTTTTTAAAAAAAAAAAAATCATTTGATCATATCTTTCTTTCCAACACTTTCTTCTATTTTAAATGTCTTGCCTTCCAATTAATTCTTTTGCTTTTTCTGTGTCTTTCTTCTCAATATCTGTTTCTCATTCATAGTTCTCTTCTATTTCTTAAATGGCTTTGTCCTGCTGAGCAAATGACATATTCATCATGTAAGTATGACTTATTTAAATAACTATTAGGGCTACATGTTTTTAATGTAGTCTTAAGAGGCTGTCATTTGTAACAATCTTTACGACACAAAAGCAAAATGAGGAATGAAATAAAAGTTTCATTTAAAAAACACAGGATAGTTCTGTAGAACTACTGGAACATTAACTCAGTGATTCTGTCCAAATAATGAAATAACAATTTGTGAAATAAGTATTCAAAATGTGAGGTTTCTAGAACTGCAGTTATATAACACCATGTGATAGGGAGGTATTTTTGTAGATACAGGACTTTTAATATACAGAAACTACAGAAAAATGATTTTGCATGAATAAAATGCTAGTGCAGTCTGTATATGGACTTTTATTAACTTGGCATTCCTAATTTTCATGTAATTTCTTAACATTAAGGGTTAAATTAAGTTCAACAAGGGACCTGAAAGCAATGGGAAGCTTTACATATATTCTTAGTTATCATAATAAGGTCCTTTCACACCACAACTAGGCATCTTCCCCAGAGGTTACAGACATTGGATTGCAGATACAAGCAGGGTTATTTTTGGGCAAGAACATACAGGATTGGAGTTCCAGCTGGCTTCCAAGTTGGCCACGCCTACAGCCTCTCCCCTCCCTCAGGTTCCCCAGGCGTCTTGCAAGCTATGGGGCGCCTGGGGAAGCCAAACCGATCCAGGGAGGGAAGGCAGTTTAAACTGCCTCCCCTCCTCAGGTTCCCCAGGCACCCACAGCCGTGGGGCATGTGGGGAAGCCAGTCCTGGGAGGGAGCTGCACTGTCACGGGTGTGGCCTAATATGCTAATGAGTCTCTGCTGTTGGGTGTGGCCTATTATGCTAATGAGTTCCTTCTGTGCTTTTTCTACAACAAAAGCCCTAGATATAAGTATGCAATATAGGCCTTGTCTGAGCTTTGTTTCCACAGTACCCAGCACATATGGCCTGTATGCAAGAACCTCTGAGTACCTATCCTAAATGCTTATTCTGGATCCTGATCCTGTTTGCATGAACTCACTGCCTCTCCTTTACCTCCTCTCTTAGAAAAGTTATTTACTATGGGAAGGAGGTAAACCTAAACATAGACAGATTGCTCACTAAATGATTTTGTAGTGGGAATATATTCTTCCAAGCTTTGTTGATTTCTTCCTCCCAGGTGATGTCAGCAAGAAGAACAAAAATCACATGAAACATTGTTAGGTAGAAATATGTGTTGCTTGTGCCTGCAGCTCAGACACAGCATCGGTATCATACACCACATTGCACTAAAATGACCTACATAACACATGCAGACTGAAAATCCTCTCTTTATATGTACCTAATATATCTGTGAAGCTCCGTGGCCCATGGTATCTTGCAGTATCTTTCTCTGTCTCCAAAGGGATCATAAACTGAATGTAATACTTGGATGGCAAGAGAAAACAAGAAGGGCAAATTAAAAATAATTCCTTCTCACTCATTAATATCTTTTGTACATACTGCTCCCTGTTTTCCCAAATGCATTTTGTTCTAGGTACATTCCCCTACCTCCCACCCTTAAAATGGTTCTTATAGGAAACATACCGTAGAACATTTTTCAGCACACACTCTGGCTCTTTATATAGCTTGCTGAATGAAGGATGGGGCCAGTAACAGCAGATGGAGTAGCAGCAACTGGTGGAAATGAATGACTCATTGATGAAATAACACTCCCAAGAGAGCAGTTCTAAGTAGGTATACCCATAACTAAGGCCCATTTTATTTACTGAGTCTTAGTCCCAAGGAAGGGTTCTTAGATTGCAGCCCAAGTGCCTTAAAATGGCAGTGCAGTGACAACTTTTAAGTGTTTCTAAAGTAGCTGTCTCTTTAATAACTGAAGTACAAATTTGCCTGTTCCTAAATGTACTACAATTTTATACACTACAGTGCCACGTTGATTTAAATAATTATATCGTAACCCACACATTTGGGCTTTCACTGTCTGCACCCTGTCCTTTTGTCCATGTGTGGTTATAGGTCCAAATGAAACCTTGTCTAGTCTAACCAATGTGAATGTGTTGCTGGCTGTCGCATTCTTTTGAAGCACTCGTCAAATAAATTTATGAACTGTGAAGTGTTAGATGGAATCGAAACTACTGGCAAAACCCTAAACAATTTCCACACTAAAATCAAATTTATTTGAACTTTCTGTTTACCATTCTAAGTGACATCCTCTATTACATGTCTCCCCTTCCCCGTCATGTTGTACACGATGGCATATTTCTTAGGGTGACCAAATACTGAGGGATTGACCACATTTGCAAAGAAGGAACCACAATTGAACTGTTGCGACTGGTTATTCCAAAAATAGGGTTTTAGGTATTTTGCTAAACAAGAGGATAACAGCCTTTCCTGCAGAGATCTCAGGCCCAAGGTTTGCTGGGAAGTGGATAGCATGAAACTGCCTTATACGGAGCCAGACCCTTGGTCCATCAAAGTCAGTATTGTCTACTCAGAGTGGCAGCTGCTCTCCAAGGTCTCGGGCACAGGTCTTTCACATTGCCTACTGCCAGATCTTTTAACTGGAGATATCAGGGATTGAACCTGGGACCTTCTGCATGCGAAGCAGATGCTCTACCACTGAGCCACAGTCCCTCCCAAATCATTAGGCCATTATAATGGAGTAGCGAAAAGGAGGGTGGAGATCAGAGGAGTGGGACTCTTATGGCAATGCAGGTGCTAGAACTCCATGTTGGCCTCTGGTTACAAGCATGGCTGCAACCAAGTGGTCAAGTCAGGCTGCTCTGGGTGCTGGAGGTTGTTGTGTAAGTGTAGCCTGCTGATCTCTTGCTTAATGAAAACTGCTTTCTGGTTCCATTTGCCCTCTTGGAACAACCATGCATACTAACAATATGAGTAGGCTAGAGACTACTGTGTTGCTGGCTCTCTGGCGGGAATGAATGTGGAGTCTGGAGTTGCTATGGCCCAGTACACTGGAAAATATTGCAGGGAGGAGAGGAGGCGCCCTTCATATCTGCTGCTCCCTAGGTCAGGATGATCGTCAAGGCATTAATAAGTTATCTGGTGCTGTTTTTGTGTGTTCAGAGGCACGTGTGTGCTATTGACAGAGGCAAAATCATGTCAGCATCCAGAAAAAAAAGTAAAATTTAGGAAAACTTTTACAGTTCAAAAGTGGGGGTGGGAATACTTGCACACTGGAATATCTTTCTGGTTGTGCTCCCTCTAAGCTGTGGAGTCTTGTGAGCAAAAATTCTACTTTTTGAGCTACCAGCATTAAAGCTGTGAGTGGACAATTAGGCTACTGCATAAATTAATTTGCTCTGGAGCCATCCTTCCTGAGCTAAGACAAAAATGTGTGAGCTGGAGGCTAAAAAACTGAGCTAGCTCACACTAACTCAGCTTAGAGGGAACACTGGACATTATTCTTAGTTTTTAAAAGGAGACTTATCTGAGAAGGCTTGATGTTCAAACGTTTATGATGCATCGTCAAAATTTCTATCAAATCAAAAAATTCTATCAAAATTTCCATCAAATCAAGTGCAAGAGAGAAATAAATAGCCTTTTTGCTGTTGAGAATATATCCTACAGTTCCCTGTGAGCGTTTCATCACTTTCATCATTTCCATTGTGCTTTTTTGGTTCACATTTCATATTTTGTGGTATATATGTTGTCAGGAAAGGTCATAAAGTTTAAAGTATCACTTGGGAAAGCAGAATTAATTATGATTTTCTGGCATTGTGGGTTACACTGTTGCATTTATTGTACAATTTCTAATACAATTTGAGGGGATGATCCAGCCTGCAATCCTAACTAGGTCTACTCAAAATCCTATGGAGGTCTATTCAATGGGACTTACTCCCAGGAAAGTGTTTTTCAGGGTTGCACAGCCAGTCCTTTTCCAAAACGTGGAGCTTTGCACATAAGAGGAGAGGGTCTGGTAGGGGAAAAGGCCACTATTATAGCCGTCCCTTACTTGTTTGTTTGTTTGTTTTTGCTGCCGACTTTGAGTGACCCTGTAGGGTTTTCAAGGCAAGAGACGTTCAGAGGTGGTTTGCTGTTGCCTACTTCTGCAGCAACCCTGGACTTCCTTGGTGGCCTCCCATCCACATATTAACCAGGGCCAATCCTGCTTAGCTTCTGAGGTCTGATGACATTGGGCTAGCCTGGGCTATCCAGGTCAGGCCAGTCTCCTACTCCAGGGAAAGAAGTGGATCTGGAAGAGGAGGACTGGATCGTCCCCTGGGTGCGTTTACATGATAAGGTGTACTGCATCTGTTGATTTATTTTCCTGATAATTTTATTTGCTAGATCACACCTTGCTCTGCTTCAGGATTCAAATCACTCCCACAATTCATCAGCCTCTGAAGGAGACCACATGAGGCAGAGATTTTCTGTAACATCCCATCCAAGGTTACCTTACCTCATTGTCTCTGATGGGTACAACTTCACGGTTCTTAGATTTTGTGACGGTTTTTCACCATCAGCATTTTTGAGGTCATTGCTGCTTGATTCAGCCCAGAGACTTGAAAAAGTACGCCACAGTCTGGTTGCATCTAAGGTATGGTTGTTTTGCTGGCTTCTTTCTGTAATGAAAGATTATAATTACTGTCCCCGGATCTTTGCCTGGGAATGGTATCCACTCATGTAAATGCCTTGAGGCACTAGGAAAGACTACATCCATTGTGCCTTATGCTCTGCCCCTCATCCTGCAATCTCATACACTCCTGCCTGCTTGCTCTCATACAGTATTAAAGGACTGTGGGCAAAAGTAGATAGGGAAGATGGAGACTTGTGGAAAAACTCAGTGAGAAGTGCTGCAACTTCAGAATTCTGTGGCATGTTTAAAGGGAGAGGAGATGGAGATGGGCAGCCTAACTTGCAGTATCTCTGCCTAATACAGTTAACTGTTTTCCCCATCCTTCTTTGGAGCTGAGAAGGTCAGTTGAGTTACCATCTTCTTGTTCTGTCTTTTCCTTTGGACAGTCAGGTTTCACTATATTGTTAAGCAGGGGTCCGTTGGGGCCGGAGTGAGGCGGAGCGAAGCTCCACCAGCTCAGGAGTGGCCACTAGGACAGCCACGGGCCGAATCAGATTCTCTGATCTGATTCGGCCCACTGCCAAATTGCTGCCGAAATTCGGCAGCAACTTTAAAAGCGACTGGAGGGGAGGGGGTTTGAGGGAGAGGCTCCAAACTTGCAGGGCAGCTGCTGGGGCCTCTCCTCGAAATACCCACCAAGTTTCAAGAAGATTAGACAAGGAAAAAAGTTAACATTTTTTCCCACCATAGAGAACAATGGAGGGAATGGGACAACCTGTTTGGGGGCCCATAGAATTGGACCCCGTGGTCCAATCTTCTTGAAACTTGGTGGGTATTTCAAGGAGAGGCCCCAGCAGCTACCCTGCAAGTTTGGAGCCTCTCCCTCAAACCCCCTTTCCTCCAGCCCCTCATATACCCTATGAGTTTTTGCCATTGATTTCAGTGGCCCATAGGGTATAATGGGGCTGAAACTGACATTCCCTTTCTGACACACTTCTGGTGATGACAGGGGACGTGGCATATGCTAATGAGTTATGCTAATGAGCTCCTGCACCTCTTTTTCTACGAAAGGACCCCTGTTAAAGGATAACTACTTTCGGGCGTGTCTTGTACGGCAGAAGCTAGAAATGAATGGAACAGAAATGCAACAGATTTTTTTTGCCTCATTATATATTCCAATTTTCCTGTGCAACCTTGGGATTTTTTAAAAAAAATCAAGTATTATTAAGAACATTATAGACAGCCAGCGGGCTGCTGGCTCCTTACATTTAGATGCAGGCTCAAGCTGCATTGCTTCCCTAGGCAAAAATCATTTCCCCCCCTCTCCTCTTCTCTCTGCTGCTTATGCTGTGGAGGTGGAGGGTGAGAATGGTTGGTTTTCCTGATAGCAGACCCTTTCCCCTGCTTCATAAGTAAATATTCAGGAGAATGGGCAGCAACTGGAAAAAATACAGTAGGGGAACACATCTGCCCCATCGAATCTGGAGCAGTGGAATTGCTCTTGTTCTTCCACTGGAATTTTTGTTCAGAGTAAAAAGGGCTCTCTTGGATTATAGTGCTCTAAGACAAGTGCTTATACTGCCTATTGGTTTGGCTTGACTTAAGTCCACTGAAGTCCAGCAGGATGTGTATAATGTTGTTTAGGAGTGCACTGTTCGTTTCATATAAAATATTTATTCTCTGGTTGAGTAGGTTATAAATGATATTATTGTGTTGTCTTTTTCAGCCTAAGGGGAAAAGACTGCTGCTACAATCATTGTCCTCCTTAAGAGTTAGTCTGTTACAGAATCATCAAAATGAAAGTTCTGTCCTCTCTGTGATTCCAAAATTTCTCCAAGATGAGGAAGGAATAGAACAAAATGGGAAAGTAGTAGGCTTTCAGGTATTCAAAGTTTGTTTCTGAACTAGTCTGTTATATATGTATAATGCAGTTTAGCATAATAGTATGTGACAGCCATTTTATTTGGTCTTCTGCGTAGCAGGATTTAATACTTTATCTCTGGGGCTGCCAGTTGTTTCACCAAAGACAGACAGTGGGTTAGATTCTGCTTAGAACTTCTGCAGATGCAGGAGGTTGGGGTGGTAATTTTCACCTATTCCCTTCTTTAATGAGACATCCCTGATTTCTCCCCAAGCTATCCCTGGGGGTCCCCCATCCCTCAGGAGCAGCATTCCAGGAGACATTTTAGATTGACACAGGGTGGGGGGAATTGGTAAAAATGGTCCCTCTTCCTTGTGCCCTGGGAAATTCTAGGCAGGATCCAAGTCAAAATCTTTCCCAAAATCAACCATTGTATGGGAAAATGCAGTGGCAAACACCTGCTCCCCTCTCCAGGTATTCATTTATAAGGATCCAGTAAGCCACAATACTGATCAGTTGTAATATGAAGGCCAGCAAACTGGACATTCCATTCTGTTCTAAGCATAGAAGGGACTTTCTTTACTCAGTTTTGTTGAAGGCCTCTTAACTGTTTATGGGGTTTACGTCATTGCTCCTCTACCCGGCAAGAAGCCTGCCCTTTGAAGACTTTTGTGTTTGCAATCTCCATTTCATATTTCTCATTCTAATTATAATTGGTACAGCGTCCCGGTTCTTTAGTTTGGTTCTTTTTAGTTTGATAACTTGCCCACATTTTCTGTACATGTAGACATCTACAAAAGATAGCCTTCTGATTATGTATAATGTTTCTTTTTAAATTAGGATGATGCTGAAGATTCTGATGAAGACAAGCTGTTTCAAAGTTATTCTTTTATTTTGGGGAGCCAAAACACTGACACCTCTTTAAGTGATGAAGGCAGGTTGGAATTTGCATCAATGTTTGACACCATTCATGCAGTGGATGGAACAGAAGAACAAAAAGATGACATATCTTTAGAACTGAACTATATTCAAAAAAATCTGCTTGCAGCTTGGAGAGTGGGGATTTCAAGAACCGTACGAGAAAGAGAGACATTGCTAAGTTGTACCATACGTTGCATTATGCACTTTTTAAGCATTTTACAGTATGCAAAGCTTAACTTCACAAATTTAAATAACTCTTTAAGGGATAATCCATGGATACAGTGTGTCTTAAACTTTTTTCAGCAGTTTTTGACTCTTCTGAGTTGGGATGGTATGCACAGACAGACACTGGGACATTTGATCAAGCTGACTTTGCACACGCTGAAACTAATGCTTGTGGAACAGCATGGTCAGTTGTTTTCTAGTAATCTTTTGGGAGGCTTCTCTTTGCTGAAAATGGTTACTTGTTGCCTAAATGGCAAAAATGTGCCCCAGTATGAGATACTTCCAGCATTCCAGGGTGTTTCTAGCAATGTGGAGCTGGACACCTTAGTTATGCCTGTGTTTCAAGCTAAGGATTGGAGCAGTCATCAGAATTATTGTTCAGTGAAAACTGTACTCAGACATTCTCCTCCAGTGGTAAACCTGGGAATGAATCCAGAAAAGAGGTAGGATTGATTTCTAATCTACATAAAGTATTCTTTTAAAATGGATTTTAATGTTTTAAAATTATATTTCACAAGATAAATATGGGCTCATCAGTTTAACATATTCTGAATAAGATATATTAAATATGCTGGCATAGATTCCAAAGAATTATTCTAGGCATGATGGCAGGGGGCATGTCTTTCAACAGCGTTGCATGTTGTAACATAAACTTTTTGGAACTTCCCTCAGAACGTTGATGGCTCTTATGCAGGGGAAAACAAGACTTATAGCACTGGCTGTATGGTTCTTTGGATTCTACCCGTTTGTGTTTAGTTTCATAAAATGAGGGTTGAAATGTATATAAAGACTTGCCTGATACCCGTGCTTCATTATGGTATTTAAGTTCCAATAACCATTATAATACTGATGATGTGAAGTTTGAAATGTAACATTTGTTGTAGGAATTCTAATGGAGAAGATTGTAGTGTAAAAAATGAAGTGAGTCATACGTACTGTGTTTTTTTTTCTCTACTAAAGAACCTCTCTATGGACTGCATTGGTGGTTCTGCCCTCAGGTGCTAGGATCACCAGGCTGCTTGGTGAGCTCACTCTGGAGCAGGCCACATAGAACTGTCCATGTGAGAAGCAGTCATCTGTTAAGTCAGTTCCTGCCTCCTTCAGTGTCTGGCCTTGGGACTTTAAGGACTCCACGCCCCTTCCAACTCTTGATAGGCGGTTGTCTGTCAGGTGCTAAGGCAATCCTGCTGAGCAAGCCTCCCCAATGGCTGTAAGCATCCCACTTTCTCTCCTACACCTGACAGACAGCTGCCTGACTGGTGTAGGAGGGGGAGGGTATTGCAAGCCATTGTTGAGGCTCGGCTGGCAGGATTGCTAAAGCGTTACTGCTGGGGCGGGCTCCCTGATGGCTTTAAGCACCCTTAACCCACTGCTGCACCTAACAGACAGCCACCTGTCAGGTGTAGAAGGAGGGGGGAGCATGTTTGAAGCCACCCGGAAGGCTGGGCCAGCAGCATTGCTGCACCTCACAGTTGGTTGGCCATTCCTGATTTCCTCAGCTATCATTAGCTCTATGCAGTCTCCTGTAACATTTTTTAACTGAACACTGAGCTCTGCAGCTGACTGATCAGAGAGTGAGGGTTACAAGAAGCAGCAGCCTGGCAGCCACATAGGAAGCAATAGGGGAGCTCATTTTACCCCTCTTGACCCCCTTAGGGGGTGAATTTCTAAAAATCCCTTTGTATTGAGCACCTATCTCATGGTAGGAGTGCTCTCCCAAATTTCATGTTTCTAGGTCCAGGGGTTTGGCCTGGGCATTGATTTTATGGTGAGGGGACTTTCTTTTATAGAGAGAGAGAGATAAGAGGAGTATCTATGAGAACTCTGCTTCCTTTCAGCTTCTCAGTCTGGCTTGCTCCCTGCCCCGCCCTCCTTCTCCACCCCTCATTGCCTCTTGATCTTTGTCCTACATCCATGCAGATGGCCCTATTAACTCGGATGGAGTACCCCAAAATTGTGCGTTTTTTCCAAAGTAAGATTTTTCTGCAAATGTGGAGTTCTTTAATTAAGTTGCAAGTACAATATTGACTCAAATGCAAGACTAGTTTTTTCCCTCAAGCATGCCACCAAAAAAAAAAAAAAGTGATTGTCTTACATTCACATACAAGTTACAGTTATGTCCAATAATAACTGGAATAAGTGAATAACATTTTTGAAGGGATCATTTTACATTCAAGGTTGTGTTCTTTGGATAAATATGGTATTTTTAAAAGGTATTTCTTGATGTTTCATATAATACATTACATAATCTGTGTCAACACCCTTCACTAATCTTTGACCAAACTGACTTGTGATACAAGTCTTGAATACTTTTTTCAATTTCAGGTTAACTGTACTGTGGCAATTACTGTATGAGCATGTCCTTTGGTATCAGACACAGCTAAACAGGAAAATGCTTAACTCAAGTAAACTGCTATCTGACAAACAAATTGTACATGAAGAACCAATTATTGAAGCTCTTGCAAGTCATATACAGGCCATCGTACAGTCTTCAGGAGAGAAACTGGACAAAACACTGAAACTTAACTCTGTGGCTGGTCAGTACTTTGCAAGAAATTACATTCAGTTGTATCTTTTCCCCCTGAAGCCTTGCACATAACATCATTGATCAAAAGATCACTTCAGTGTTTCCTTGTTGGTTAAGTACATACTTATTTTAGTGTGTTAATTAAAATAGCACAAGGCATTCACTTATTCCATTTTCTGCATGTACCAAAAAAAAAATGTTGCTAGTTAATTCTTGCAAAGTGAACTACTTTCATAAGGTGTTCATCACTATTTACACTTATTTACACTTTGTTTGCCTCTGGTAGACATATCCTTCCACAATAGACCAGAAGCAGGGATGGTGGCAGGACTGGAGAGAAGACTAAAGAAGGCAGGATATTTAGCTTTTATAATGATCTGAAGTAATTTTCAGATCAATCTCTTTTGGTATCTCCCCCCCCCCCCCCCCCAATTGTGAGTTAGCTAAAAATTACCTACCCTAATATCTGATTATACAGAAGGGGTTTTTTTGAGGCAAAAGAGGGTTAAGTGCTGGATTTTAAGTGTTTGGCCTTCTCTTTTTTTTTAAGGTGAGGAACAGTTTCTGATAGGTTCTTACAAAGAATCTGTGGAGGTATGGGAGAAAGCTCTTCAGGAAACCAAAGGAAAAGGTAAGGTGGTGGAAATATTCAATATTTAGGCATCATCCCAGTTGAGAAAATGTAATGCTTTTTGTTTGCATTAACACAGATTTCTTATAAATCTGATTTCTGAACAAGTTCAATGCAGCACTGAAATGTTGGTGTACAGTTTGGAGCACTTGACAAAATCTAGTACTTTTTTAAATCTTGTCCTTCTTCCAAGAAGCACAAGGCAGCATACATGATACTCCCTACTTGACCTTCCCTTCCTCTTTTTTCCCTCATGAAAGCCCCATGTGGTGGGTTAGGCTGAGAAAAGAGTGGCTGGCCTAAGGTAACTCAGTGAGTGTCACGGCTCAGTCATTCCTCCTAGAGTGCTTTCATGCTTTGTTGCTGTCATGTATTAATTGTTTATTTCTGCTTCTGCTGCTGGTTGTTGTGCTCCTAAGGTTGTGTTCTTACAGTTTTTATGATGTTTTATCTGTTTTCATACTGTGGGGTACGTATTTGTTTTAAATAAATAAATCATTATATTTGTATTGCTGTTCACACAAAAATGGTTTACTAGAATATGTCCTTTATAACTATTCACATTATTTATTTCTACTTCTGTGATTGTACATCTGCCAGGGATGGGTAGATCTTACTATATCCAGGATTATAGTTTAATTTGGGGGAATTCTCTTTAATACAGGAGGAAGGAGAACACCTTTTCTTCAAACTCGACACTACCTTGCTATATTATACTGTCATCTGTATCACTACAGTCTAAGTGAGGCTCAAGGACTGTGTGATCATCTAGTGCATGAGCTACTAAAGCGAACTAATATTTCTGTAAGTGGGAAGGACAATATCTCAGGTACGTAAACTCAGAATCTCACATTTGAGTAAAGCAAATTATTGATATTAAACTAATACAAGGCATGTAGTTTATGGGAGGGAAGGCGGCATGATATAGCCCGATCTCATCAGATCCCAGAAGCTAAGCAGGGTCAGTACTGGGAAGGGAGACCTTCAAGGAAGACTCTGCAGAGGAAGGCAACGGCAAACCACCCCTGCTTCTCTCTTGCCTTGAAAACCCCATCAAGGGTCACCATAAGTTGGCTGTGATTTGACAGCACTTTACACAAAGTCTCTCTCTCTCACTCTCACACACACACACACGTAGTTTATACTACTGTATTTTCTGGCGTATAAGACTACTTTTTAACCCAGGAAAATCTTCTCAAAAGTCGGGGGTCGTCTTGTACGCCGGGGGTCGTCTTATAGGGCGGGTGATGAAACTTCCAAGCCGGACTGGAAAATCTGCGGTTACCCCATCCCTACCACGTCCACAGCTCGGCCGACGGAGGGGAACGAGGGGGCAACCAAAGGGAAGGGCACTGTGCAGACCTCCAGCCAAAGGGCGCCTTCCGAAAGACGGCGCGTGGGGCTTAGTGAGGCGGGACTAGGCAGGGCCCCCCCTGGGAAATGAAGCGGCTGCTACTCGCGCCGCCGCCGGCCACGGGAAGAGAGGCCTCGGGCCACTTGCACTGCCGCGGGGAGGGAAACCTCGCATCGCTCGTGGTGGCCGCGGCGAGGTCTTGTGCTGCTCGTGCCATTGCCGGCCGCGGGGAAGGAAGCCTTGCGCCGCTTGTGGTGGTGAGGCCCTGCGCTGCTTGCGCCGGCTGCGGCGAGGCCCCACGGCCGGGGGTGGCGCAAGCGGCACAAGGCCTCCCTTACCGAGGCCAGCGGCGGAGCAAGCAGCAGCCGTTTCATTTCTCAGGGGGGCTCGCACCGCTGCCGGCCACGGGGAAGGAAGCCCCCACCCCGCTCACGGGGAGGCCCTGCACCGCTCACAGCGGCTGCAGGGAGGTGTTGTGCTGGCGCACAAACCCCTGCCCCCCCCCCCGGGAATTTAAAAAGATGACGCCCCTGGTGTGAGCTAGCTTACAGTTTCTTAGCCTCCGGCGTCCACAGAGCCGCTTGAGAGAGAAGGACTAACTGAAGGTCTGGCGCTGTATTTGGTGTGCATTGGAAGAGGGGTAGTCTTATACGGCGAGTATATCCCAAACTCTATATTTTGACTGGAAAAGTTGGGGGTCGTCTTATACACCCAGTCGTCTTATACGCCGGAAAAGGTAATCTCATTTTTTCCATCGTTAGAAATTGTAATACTGTTATTAAGATTTTTAAAAAGGCTGTTCCCAGAACAAATGCTTTTAAAACTTTTATACAGTGGGAATAGGTTCTCAGGAGACTTAGAAGGGTGTAACTCTGTTGAGGATTACCTTGGTGAATTCTTAATTACTTTGATTTATGTAACTCACATTATGTTTATCACATGCTGTATACTTTTTCATTACAGATTCTGAACTCATAATAAGAACTGCTCATACTGAAGCTATCCTGGCAGTGGTTCGGTCGCTGGCTCGATTCATGGCCGCCTACTTCACTAACGAGCCACTTTTTGTGCTTCCTCCACATAATGTTGCTGTGTTACCCCCACTTCACATCAGGCCAGGTATTCTGTCAGTATTGTTACGGTTTAGCATCATAAGGCATAACCGTCCAGTTGGATTTCAGCAGTACTAAGTTCAAAGAATTACAGACTGGTAGATGCGGTGGCACTAGGTTGGGATGGTTATAGAGAGTCTGAGAAGAACAGCAAATCTTACAACGGTGAAGGGTTCATGGTAGATTTTTGTCTGCTAAAAATAATGGCCACAAATGACATTCTTCATAATGAAGGTTTCACTTTGCACTTGGTCTTCCTTCCAAGTAAAGAGGCACAGGACTGAGCTGGAATCCATCTAGGGATGGTGGAGCTAAAAGCACTTTTTCTTAATCCTAGACAGGTATCCTCGTGTTGTCCCACTGCAGCATTCCAGAATCACCAGTGCAATTAGGGATCAAGGTCTTTCTCATGTCTGGACAGCTGAATATGCTCTTGACTTGTTTCTGATTGGTGGGCTAATTCCAGAAGCTGTGTGGCTGGCTCATAAACTTGGAGACTGGAAGATGTCTGTTTCAATTGGTGTGGCTTTTAATCAGTACTGTCAAAGTGACAATGGCTTTTCGAGGTGAGTCATGATTCATTTTCATGTAAACGATGAAACTGGATTCTGCAGTACTCATAGATTTCAGGCCTCAACATGTAAGACTTTTAATTGCTTTAAAAATAATTTATTTTCTTGAGTTTTTTTTTTAAAGGGGAATTGTCTCACTGAGTAGTTCCCCTGAATAGTGCCCTCTGTCCAGTTTGGTGGGCCACAGGGAGGAACTTCTAGAGTTTGGGTGCTTGTGCTTCAGTTAGCACTGCCCTGCTACATGAGCCTAAGCTGAAAAGCTGGGCACGTACTTTCCTGTTCAGCATTTCTCTGACCTACACGGAGAACAGTAATGGAGGATCATCCTGAGCAATCTTTGCCTCAGTTTCTTGCTTCTTCCCTTGTGTTGCAAAGCCGATTAGATAGATGTGCATTTTAATTCTTTTCAAGAACTGTCCTCACTCCAGATGGTGGCTGTGGAGAGAGTTCCATATATGAGGTGCCACTGCAGAAAAGGCCCTCTCTCTCTCTCTTAGCCACTACTCTGAGGGCGGGGCACACAGTGAATGACTTCCACAGATCCTTCCACAGTTGGTGGGCCAGTATGTTTTGAGAGTAAACAATTCACAGCCTGGAACTGTTGAGGCTTTAAAGGTAACAGAGAGGGCACTAACTGCTGAGAAGGCAGCCAAGACAACTGTTTCGCTGCCAGAAGGATATGTTCTTAATAGCTAGAGGTGATCAACAGAGAGGGGCTGTGGCTCAGTGGCAGAGCAGAAGGTCCCAGGTTCAATCCCCAGTGTCTCCAGTTAAAAGGGCCAGGCTGTAGGTGATGAGAAAGACCTCTGTTTGAGACCCTAAAGCTGCTACCAGTCTGAGTAGACAATACTGGCACTGATGGACCAAGGGTCTGATTCAGTATAAGGCAGCTTCATATGTATTCATGTGTGTCATTTTACACTTAATGGAAACTTCTGAACAAGTCTTCAAAGGCAGCGCATTATAGTAGTCCATGTAGAGCGCGTACAGTAGTCCAATCTGGATGTGATCAGAGCACGGGTAGTTGTGATCATTATCGTGCTTGTCAAGGAACGGTATAGTATAGCCAAATCTTGCAAGCTAAGTATGGTTGGTATTTGGATGGGAGACCACCAAAGAAGACTCTGTAGAGGAAGGCAAACTCTGCTTAGATACTTGTCTTGGAAATCCTGTGGGTTGCTCTAAGTCGGCTGTGACTTGACAGCACTTTACACACGCACAGGGAGCAATGAATTCCCTGTTCCCAGGGGGCCAAAATCCACCAAACAGGTGTTGGACTTAGTGATGTTTACCCCTTCTGTGATAACCCAGGGTCAGAAATGTTGATACCCTGAGATGTTCCCAACAAGTTGCCCAGTGACCCTGACAAGAGTTCTGACATTATTGAAGTGATCACTGGTCTACATTAATTTGGAGCAGGAGATGGGACTTGCGCCATAAATCTGCTTCCTCATTCTGATGGTTGCATGTGAATTAGCAGCCCATTCCAAGGAGCACAGGATTGCAAAACAGTGGGGTGATCAAGACCAATGTCCTACCTCAACTGCAGCAATGATCTCCAGGAGGTTAATCCCACTTTAGAGTCTGGACCTACCAGACTCTGATTTTAGGTTCACAGGTTACCCCAAAAGAGGACAAATTGCTTGTGATTAAGATGGTGTTTATGAAGATTTAACAAGGGGTTATAAGCAAGGTGGTGATTACATGACATGGCAAAATCAAGCAAAGAGAAGCTATCTGCATTGCTCTCTGAAGACTGGGTATCCCCTACAGTCCTCTTCAAGGGCAAATTGCTGGCCACATGGCTGCACCATACCCCATCAACCAGCAAGATCCCAAGATCTCGAGTCTTGCCTAGCTTTTTAAAAGTTGCTGCAGCCTAATTGCATGCACGTGCTACCAGTAGTCCATGGAATGCTTTCCCACAGGCAGGCTGTTTATTACTTTTCATGTTATCTGTATCTGTGCTTTTCTAAAGCTGAGGCTAATTGCCAGGGAATTGGCAGTGCAGGCCTTAAGCTTGGGACAGAGTGAAAGAGACAAGACAGAGGGAATTTGTGGGGTTCTGTAATGATTCACTATCTTCTCACCAAACAATGGTCTTCCATGTGTAAACCCAGTATACTACACAGTTGCGTGTGGAAGCTGTTGGCCTTTGAAAGTGGTGTCTTACTTCCATCCTAGCCAAGCCAATAGCTGCAGTGATTCAACAGTGTTGCTGAGCTAAATAAAAAACATTCCCTGGTTACACAGCTTGAAGTATCTGCATCTAGCAATTGACCTTTGGTGGTTCTCCACCACAGGTATCTGTCAGTAACAAAGGGTACTGAATGGGAAAGAAGTCACTTCCTCAGATCAAGTGCATGTTTATGAGATGGTACAAATGCTCTGTACCATGTAAATGTTTCTGACTGACTGCCACAGAGGCCATTCAGAGAACAACAGTTACCTTACATACTTTTCTTTGCACGCTTTCAGGTCACAAAAAGTAGAACTATGCTTGCCACTGTATTTGACTCCAACACAAATTTTTCAAGAGCGATTACAGTATTTTATGGGCCAGCCTGCCAGTGTGGAAACATCAAATGAAGGAGAATTGAAATACAAACAGTTTACAGGTGTGCAATCTCTACATCTGGGTTTTTAAAAAAATTGATTGTGTTTTACATAGTTATGCAAATACAATAATTTTATGCAAATTTGTCCTTTTCTATAGCCAGGGTTGGCCTCTTATGCTAATGCCTTCTATTCTGTAGCCAGTTTAGGTTTCTGCTGCTATACTGTCACTGTTCTGTATGTTTTGGGTAAAACTCTGTCTTAGTTCTTACTGAGGCAGTGAACGTGTCTGGTTATACCGCTTCATACTGAAGGTGGAGTTTCAAATTATGGGAGTATTCCTCTGTATATATTTTTTAAAATGGTGTTCTCTTTGCAGGGAACTTCTTTATGTGAAAGACCATTTGATTACAGAAGCCTTCATTGCATTGTGAAGTAGTACAACCCAAGTATTGCTTTATTTGAGATCTAGGCCTATATGATATTATGTTACCTATATAGGCTGAAATCCCACAAAACGGTGCACGCCAGGGGAACAGTGACCATAAATGGAACCAGAGATTGTTCCCCATGTGCATGCATAACTTAGAGGACCCAAGTGTACGAGTATTTTTGTTATTGTTTTTATCACTGGTCAGTGATTGCTCTAAAGTCACTTCCACATGATTTAGTTTAAAAGTGTATGTAATAGAAGCATGCATTACAAAAGCAGTGTTAAGATTCTGGTATGCTGTGGTTAGCAGCAAAAGGCAACCTGGCTGCCAAAGAACACAGTAGCTAGATGCCATAAAAGTCAACACCAGCCTGGGCGTGGAACAACTCAAAGAAACAGGACAAGATCGTAACACAAGGAAGAGAGCTGGCCAATAGAATCGCCAAGAGTCGAACACGACTGAATGGCTAACAACAACAATGCTAAGCCTGGGATAAGGGGCCTGAAACTGACAGATGCATTCTGAATAAAGTCTGTATGTGGGTCACCCAAGATAAATATAGGGAATCCAAATTTACCAAGTGCTTCTTTTGGTCACACGTAGAGCCTATCTGCTTGACAGAAGAATGCATCCAGAAAGAGCTACATAAAAATGCATCTTTACTGTGATAAATGAATTTCTAGATTTAGCACTACAAGTTGTTAAGAAACACCAATTAAAGCGTTTGCTTTGTTACTTGTCTTTTCTTCAGATCCTATTGAGGAGGAAGATGCAAATGTGCTTTTCAAATCAGTTGAAGAAATCTTGAAAGCAGCTGTCATGGCAGATGCAGACATTCTTTCAAAGATATTTCAGTTCTTGATGGACTGCGCCAAGGACCTTAGCAGAAAGTTCTGCAGTTTGGTGCCTGAGGGACTGTATCTTCCTGCGCCGCCCTTATACTGTCCTCAGCCAGCATTTCCTGGTGAAGTAAGTAAGCATCTTTCGGAGTTGTGTGCAGAGAGCTGAGAAGTTAAAATAGGAGAGTTGCCACATTAATAGATTCCAGTTGCCGTGTTAACTTTTAAAAGTGGTTTGGTTCAGACACTTTAAACTGGTTTAGAAATACCTACTTCAGAATAAAATTAAACTCTTTCACGTAAAATGTTACACTAGTTAATTTCACTTAAAGAAAAATATGTATGACTTTAAATTGTTAATCTTTGAATTTTAAATGAATTTTACGAAGGAAAGAAAAGAAAGCTCAAATATTAACTATGTAACTGAAAGTAAGAGACACTGAGAGAACAATATCTAAAAATATTATCTACCCCCAGTAATATTGCATTCTTGAGAGTTCTCAGTCATAGTGGATTGAGAGAGTGGATTTAAAGCTGGAGGGCAGGGGGAACCTCTTTATACACTTATTTGTGTAGAAGGAATTGCAAACACTGCTGTTGTTCAGACCTTGCTATTTTTTAGTTTCCCCAGATTTTTCTGAAGAACAGGAAATATTTGTGGTCCCAGCTGTTTAATTTTATATCAATTATATGAAGGCTGATTAATTTTTTTAAGAACAGTGTTTAAAGAGGGATGCATTTGTTAAAGATATGAGCAAAATTAACCACAAAACATTTTTTGTGTGCTACTTATTCTCCAATGCACTCTGTGTTAGTTTTCCTTCTGAAATACCTTTAACCATTTATTTCAGTAGTATAAGAAGGGTTAGAGTGAGTAACCCCATTTATTTAATGTTTTGTATGCCTCCCCTAGTGTCAGGGTGGACTTCAGAGTGATGCTGTGATCCCGCACAGGAGCTCAGATGGGCATGTGAAGCTCCCCTGCCTAGTGTTCATTTAGCATAGTTAATTCTGCAGAATGAAATTAATTGTGACACTGGCTAAAGCAGGAGATCAGGGAGTGCATCAATGTACACAGACTATGGTAAAGAATCTGCACAGCATGCACTTATTTCTCCGTGGGCTGTCATACCCTTCTACCTTTTAAATTTTGCAACATTCAGGAAGAATGCACCAATTTGCCACTAAAAATAGAAAGAGAATGTCGGCAGAAGGTTTCCGGGGTGGTTCAACGAATTCTTCTCCTTTTCCGGGCTGCTCATTGTTCTTTCCCTGCTGCTCAGTGGTATATCGTTCAGCTGAAACGGGCACGAAAAATAATGCAAAAGGTATATTAATTAAACTCTTAATTTGACCCATGTTGATGCTACCTTACTGAAAGCAACATTTTAAAAGTCAGAAATGTATTGTATGCTCCAGATGCAGCTGGAGCAGAGATGAGCGCTCGCTTCCCCTAAAAATAATTTGCTGAAATTTTGTTCCAATAATTTCAGCTGCACACCAGGTTACCTAAAGATTCCAGATAATTTGAACACTTTCTGCAAAGGAGTTGTCACATTAGCCATGTGCCTTCTTTTTCTTCCTCCAGTCAAGGATAACAATCGGTATCCTTAGCTTGGAGCTTTACTTTTAATGCAGCATTGGTCAATATTTACTCTGGAACAGGAATTTTGAATCTCTCATGTCACGGCATTGGCGAGGAGGAGCTGACGACTTCAGCAGAACCCACACCTGGCCCCAATGAAGCTCCTGAAACTGATAGTTTGCCGTTGCCGCCCGCATCAGCAACAGCTGATGAGGAACAACTACCAGCAGACAGTCCCCCCAACTCTCCTCTGAGGGTTGCACGCTTGAGGGACCAACTCCACTGGGACTTGGCGTCCAAACAACGTGAAGCGCGCTTGCAGAACAGACAGTCATTCAGCCCTGAGTTTTAACAGAAACTCGGCTGCTCACTCCGATCACCAATTGGAAACAGCAACAGAGGGATATTTAGCTCCCCACTTTAGGCTGGCTTCTTGTGGAAGTAACTAGTCAATCTCTCGCGCGATGTCTTTGCGCCCATCCCGCTCTTGTTTCCAGACTCCACTCCTGCCCAGCACTCTCGGCTTCCTGACCTTGGCTCTGAACGACTCTGCTCCCAGTTTGTGATTCGGACTTTCGCTATTGGTTCCTGCTTTGCTCTTTGGTTGGCTTTGACCTCGGACTGAACTTGGACTCTCGCTGCCCACACACCTTATTGTTTCTGTTGATGTAGACTTGACGTTGAAACATAATTCTAAACGTTCGGAAATCATGTGTCTGTGTGGTGCAGAGGGAGGGGAGGCTATCCTGTTTTTCTTACCACTTCAGCCCCTGTTATTTATTTGGAAGATTTTTTCCAGGCTTTCTGCTTAAAAAGCATTTCAGGTGGTTATCAGTAATAATGGAAGATAATAATATCAAAGTACAGAATAGTTTCCAGTTTAAAAAATGCAGAAATCCAAAATGAAGCAGAATATATTAAAAGAAGCATTTATTTATAGACCCTATTCAATCTATATTAGATCCATAATCTAATGTGATAAAAGTGTATACTTTAATATAGTATATGCTTTGAGAATGTTTTAAAGTCAGTGCTTTCCTAGTGGGTTTAGGATTGCTGCTGAATTCTGCCTTTCAAAATAAGGACTGTGCTCCCCCTTCCCCAAGTGACCTTATGGTTCCAAAAGAAGGGGAAGAAAGAAACATGTCATATGTAGGAAATACTGGCTTCATCTGCTGTTGTGTTCCCTGTGCTGATAGTCTTCAGTCCATGGGTCTGGGCCCACAGTTAGATTGTGGAGTCCCACCTGCCGGATTGCAGACCCCTTTAGAGCAGCCGTTTTTGTTACTTTTTAGAAGGACATGTCGCTAGTATATTCGCAAAATAACAAAGGTACCATGCCTCTTTTCCTGACTTCTGTGCACTCACACTTTTGAGATCTCAGCAGCAAAGAGGATACCTCCATTGCTCTGACCCCTGGAATGCTCCACACTATGATATATACCTCCTGGTGCCTGGCTTATGTTTCCTGTATCTGGTTCTCTTGATCAGTTGTTCATGGTCCTGGCCTTGAAACTGGTGAAATCATAACTCTGGCTCCCATTCCTGTCACATGACTGCCTTGAGGCTGCCTATCACAGGCTTGCAACTCAAGGTCCCAATCGGAAGCAGATTTCCAGCACAGTCCTGAACAGAGTTACACCCGTCTGTGTTCACTAAAGTCAGTTGACTTAGAAGAGTGTAACTGTTTGGGATTGCACTGTGAAAAGAAGAGGAGTGGGGCCTCTAGTGAAAGCATTTAGGAGTAGATGTTCTAACATCATGTACTAAATTATCCTTTCTACCTTTTCTTTTTCCTTCCATGCTTTCAGATTCGCAAGAAAGGAGCTCTTCCGTTGTTAAATGATCTTCCTGAAAATTTACTTAATTATTCTAAATCTCATGCAGTATTCTTTAAACCTACATCATCCGGAGACGGCGGGTTTGATGTTATTTCATGTAGGACAATAGGTTTGTATTCTTAAGTGAAGAAAGAGAAGTGACTCAAGAGATCAGGTTAGAGAGATGAAATCTGTCCTGTAACATCATCTCTGAAATTTTATTTTAAGAGTAATGTCTGTTAGCCTAGCCAAGGAGCTACAAGTTGGCCCAGCTCCATGGTGTTTTACTGACAGTATGTTGTAGAGAACCGTCTTTGTTTTGCTGTGACTTTTGATTGTTATGCTCAGTATTGTATGATGAAAAATAATGTGTTAGATGCAAATGAAGAATCAGATTCTCAGTCCCAGTGCTTTCAATTTTGAGCCCTTCAAATAATGGAATTAGAAGCATTCTCGGTACTTGTAAGGGGACATATGATGAGCACGAGCAGCTCAGTGCTCTAAGGAGATCAAGAATTTCTCCCTGGCAATAATTAGGTAAAGCACTATTGAGGAACCCAGGGGGGTTAGAAAGCTTTTTGTAGACATCCCCAAAGTGAACATAACCTGATCAACATAAATTCTGCTGGCAAAAAGATACCCCCATGAAATGTCATCAGATGCAAGATAGTCCTTAAACACAAATGTTAATAAAGTGCATTACAAACTAGCAGAGGACCGGTTGCATTATTTTACCTCATATTTACCTGTGGGAACGTGGTACGATTAATTTATGTATGTGGAATCTGTAATAAACAATTCATAGTGCAATACTAAGCAGAGTTACACTGTTTTGAAGCCAGCAAAGTCAATGGGGCTTAGGGAGATGTAACTCTGATCAGGATTGCACTGTTAACTGCTTTACTACTTTCTGTGTATTAATTCTGTTTTGCTGCAGAAAAATCTGTAGTGTGTTAAGTTAGGATTAATAGTATATTTTCTTAAAAACGGAGCCCTATTTGAGATTTCTTGACAAGGCATGGTACTGTCGGAATTTGGATAAGACGGTACCATTCATTAAAAAATCAACAGCAGAATTCAGATCTGTTTTGAAGGAAAAGGTGTGAAAAACTGAAATTTCTGTTTTATATTCTTGCTGAATATTTTGTGTGTCTGCCTTTCTTTCCCAGAGTGCTTTAGGGAATTGTGTGCATTGTGTTGGATGCTTCACGTTCGTGAAAGGTTGTCGGACAGTTGCAGATGGTACCAAACTGCAAGAGAGAATTCAGAAAATCAGAAAGTGATGATGATGGTATAGAAATCTTATCCCATAAAGTCTGATACAGTATTTCAATTCCTCGGTCATCTTACAATGCTAGTAAATGCCAAAGCTCAAAGTATACATGGCAGCGGCTGACCCATAAGGGCATAAGGGATTTTATTTATTTAATTCATTTACACCTCACCTTTCTCTCCCTAATGAGGACCCAAAGTGGCTTATATCATTCTCCTTCCCTCCATTTTATCCTCACAAGGCCCCTGTGAAGTACGGTAGGCTGAGAAAGTGTGACTGGCCCAAGGTCACCCAGCAAGCTTCCATGGCAGGATCAGGGTTTGAACATTGGCCTTCCAGTTACTAGTTTGACACTCTTAACTGCTAATGGGAGTGCTGCTCTCCTCTCCTAGTTTCTTTCCTAGCTGGTCTGGCTTCCATTATTGGTCCCCAGCCAGGGAATGAACTGCAGGGAAGTAAGGCATGGCAGCTTACTGGGCGGAGAAAATTCAGCCCTCCTCATTCATGTACACCTTTTGCTCTTAGGATGGGCTCGCCACCCTCCATTGTATACTTGTTTGGGACAGACTCAGGTTCAAAAATATGCATCTGCTTTGACATATATTTTGAGACTTACAGTGCAGCTCCATGTACAGTTACTCCAAACTGGAGTAATTCTGACTCGGATCACACTGTAAGACTACCAGACTTCAGACCAAATCTTAGACCACTTACTTGGCGTCTTGTCTTTTTAGGAAAGCAGAACTCCTGAATTTGATGCCTGTGTAGTTGAGCGCTGTCTGAATGCGTTGGAATGGGCTTGCCGAATGCTTCCATTTGCTAGGTTCATGAATGTTGAAGAACTTATCCAGGATATCATTCTGAGTCTTATTGGAGAATTGCCACCAATCCAAAAGGTAAGGCTTATTGAGTTAGAAGGCAAAGGGCATTACAGTTTAGCTTCCTTATATTTTCCTTTTCATGTAAATAGATATTCTTGTTAAAATGATTTCCCCATTGAAGTGACCTCAGAATTTATGTTTCTGTGCAGGTGGCAGAAATTTTGGTGAAAGCATTTCCTAACCGGGAAGATGTAAGAGTCCCATTAAGGGATAAATATAATGGTCTGCACCAGCGACTTAGACACTGTGTAGTCAAAGGTAACACATGTGATGCTGAAAGAAACGCAATGTGGACTGATAGCAGTCTAGCATTTTCTAAAAAAATAAGCTTTCCTTGGCAACTGGAAGTACTACAGTACTGACCGAGTTGTGGCCTTTGCTTCTAAAATACAGAGAAAAACTTTTGCAGAGTTGTTCTAAATGGAAAATCTGGTTGTGATGGAATATATTTTCTTGGTCTAAAATGGTGATATAAACTGAGTAAACAAATGCACATGGAGTGGCATTGTGCATCTGATGCGTTTGAAACTGATGCTTAGATTGTTACCATGCAGCCAGGCATGCTGGCTGATTAATACAGGCTCTGTAGAAATAGTGACTACAAATCCTCTTTGTGTCCTTATGGCCAGGCCCCAACAGTGAAAAAATGATGTCTGCCATAATAGAGGCTGCTCATAAAGTGAATCTGAAAACATTAAAGCGTGTGATAAGGAATATAGGGCCAAATCAAAGAAATATCTGGGAGCCGCCCGAAGAGGAGAACCAAGACCTTGGAACTTGCTGCTATGATGGATTCTCTTTGGGAACTAGCCTAAGCAGAAGCACAGTCTCTGATCTGGGGAACCCTCAGGTTTACAGTGATGCTGAGACAGGAGACTCAGTCTCTGAAGCTTTGCTGATGGACGAAACAAGAAAGAGTACTCCTTCACAGATGCAAGAAGAGTACAGGTAAAAGTTTGTAATGTTTCTTAATGTAGCTTAGTTCAGCCTTCCATCACTTTCTTTGTTCTAAACTAGCCACTTTAGGACAATCTCGTGCTACTCGGCAAGCCCCATTTAAGGGTTCTGCTCCCCCTCAGCTAAACCAGCGCTTGGATATCATGTGTAACCCTGGAAGGGGGAGCACCACCACACTGAAATGAGTCTGATGCCAGACCCCTTTTAAATAAAACTTATTTATTTTCTTTGCTTGAAAAAAATACAATGAAGGCTGCGATCACACACTTCTTTAGATCCGACATAGGTGTGAATGCCTGATGGATCTAAAGGGAGCAGTCAGACAACAACATCTGGGAAGCGTCCCGCAGTCGTCAGCAACCCGTGCTGCTCTGCCACAAAAGTGGAGTTAATAGACACCGGGGAAAGTCTGGTCCTAATGCTTTCCGATGGGCCACAGGTGGACTTTCCCCTGTCTGATTGCTCAAGCACACTCTCATGCTGTTGGGATGGTCTGATCATGCCATCTAGACGCCATGCCGTGTTCCCCCACACTTCACAGTATGTGCATCATAAGGGGCCCTCAGCGCAGAGGTGCAATTCCTCGATTCCTTGTTTATGCGCAAGGGAAACATACAGCAAAAAAAAAAGACTCACCCACAGTTGTGTCTGATCACATAGTGGCGGGCTGCGCCCATAGCTTCAAAGAGCTGTGTGATCTCACAACTGTGTGTCAAATTTCTCTGGAGGAAATAGCTTCTCTTCCTCTGGTACGTGTGATCACAGCATGAAGTATATTTAATAATACGTGTCTTTTCTGAAATTACATTATTTTTAAAAATTAAATCAAGAATTCCATATAATGAATTCCAAAAGCATGTATTTATTTTCTTGCTTTGTGCTTCTATGCAAAGTTTGTATTAACTTGAAAGTCATCATTTGTTCAGTGCAGGGCTGGTTTAATGCAGGAGTTTCTAGCTGTGAAGGAGAAGCTCCTTCCTACAGGTATATGAAATACCGTATTGTGGGGAGCCCACAAGGTGCATTTCACTCACTGAGTTGAGCATCAAAACCCCCAAGGACCTAACATTTAGAACACTTCTCAAGTACCCTTAATGGGCAATCCCACGACCAGATAATAGGTACAAGTATTTCTGATTAAATGGTCCATCGAGGTTCAGTTGGCCATTTGACATCTTGTACACTCCTTACACAAGTTTTATACTGTACAATAAATGTGCTGAATGCAAACTCACAAAGCCATGAGACATCTCTCTCTGGCTTGGACTTTGTGGCAGGAAAATCTGCATGTTGCCCTCCAGTTCTGTTTGGTCAAGCCATCCCCATCCCCTCTGCACCTTCTGGCTCCTGAACACCTCCAATGGAATCTGCCCTTATTCATCAAAATCTGTGAAGACTACAACACTTCACAAGGGAGGAGTATGTATTGGCTAGAAATATTGCCAGAGTTGTTTCAGCTAGAGCCTCTTGTTTTTATTCTCTTTGTGAGGCTTTATTTCAGTCTGCTTTTCCCTTCTTCCTGTCCTTAGAAGATACTTTTATGATTGCTTCAGTGCCTCTGGGATGCAGCTTTTGGCCAACTTTGTCCAAAAGCAAGACTGTTCAGCTAAGTACTTCCTCTAGGTGGGGGAGGGGCTGTTTTGAACCAGGGCCTCTCTCTGAAATGCAGGAAGAGCATTTTTTGTTTGGCTCATATACCCATTCAGGGCTACAGAGGGTTAATTCCAGGTGGTGGCTGTTATCCGGTTCCTCCGAGGGAATGGAGACATCTGTGAAAACAGCCACATACTTTTTGAACTATTAAAAAAAACTAATTGAAAGCAGAAAACATGTCAATATGTGGCTTAGTTGCTTCAGAAGGACAGAGTCTCTTAATCAGCTGTGCTTTTAAATTCTGTGTTTTGATTTGCTATGTTATAGGGAAATACATAACTGTGGAGCGGATCTGACAGATTATAAGAGCACTCCTGAAAAGCTGAGAGACCTCAGTCTGAAAGGAACAGACAGTAAAAGAAAGGTCAATAAAGCCCTCCCTGATCATCATGCTTTGCCTGTGGTTGGTGTGTGGGAGTTTGAACGTGATGATGATGAATACATGAAGTTCTTAGACCTCTTTTTGACTTATGTGCTTGAAAGAGATCACATTAGTCACAGGGACTCAGCAGTTCCTTTTCTGAAGAGCTTTTCAGCCCTCCTTAGGGAACATGAACTGAACTCCCTCCTTTTTGATGTGCACACAACACTGAAACGTCGACAAAATAGAACTAAAAGCCAAAATGTTTTTCGAGCTGGTTCTTCTTACACACTTTTTTTGAAGCCTAGTAATTCTAAACCAGCTTCATGGTGTGATGAAAAGAAAAAAGAATTTAAAAAACACTCTCTACCTGCCTGTGTTCAGCAGCCATCTGAGCCTTCTGGCCGTGACTCAGTGATGAGACTCACCGCGAAAAGAGGATTATTTGGTCTAAGCCCACAGTCAGTTTATGGAGCCAATTCCAGTAAAGGAATAACTCTTACGCCAGTGTTAACTCAGCGTTTGTCTGACCATGCTGCTTCTACCATCCAAACACCTCCAGTTCATAAATATATCTACAAAGCCATTCAGGTGACTGATGATATACAAAGAGAGGAGTTTTCTCCAGAAATAAATAATAAATTTGACAATATTGCCCGCTTACTCGAATGGATGATCAGATGGTGTGATAGGCAGTTGCTTTATGGTCACATCTCAGCAGATCCACTTCAGGAGTGCCGGCCAACGATGCACGTAAAAACATCTGCATCCGCCATCCTTGCGTCATTCTGGCTTTTGGAACGACAGCACAGCAGTGAATCACGAGATGAAAATGCTCACTTTGGGGTAAGCATTTATGCAAGTACTTTTATTTTAAGTGGATTTCTGGATATATGAGTTTGGAAATAAGGAAGCAGAAGATGGGGACCTGTTGGGGTGTTTGGCTCAATGACAGAGCATCTGCTTGGCATGCAGAAGACCTCAGATTCAGTCCCCACTATCTCTAGTTAAAAGCATCAGGTAGCAGGTGATGTGAAAGACCTCTGCTTGAGACCTTGGAGAGCTGCTACCAGTCAATGTTAACAGTCTTGATCTTGATGGGCCAGTGGTTTGATTCAGTATAAAGCGGCTTCATATATATATATATATGTTCATATGAGGAATTGGGCAGGCCGGGGGGACAGGACACAGAAATCCTACCCTATCAACCAAAATTTCTCCCTCCAGGACTTCCTTAAGGTCTCAGGAATTTGAGCAGGCTGATTCCCTCTCCCTTCCCCTTTCTTGAATACATGAAACTGCCTTGTACTGAATCAGGCCATCAATCCATCAAGGTCAGTATTGATTACTTGGACAGTCAGTGGCTGTCCAGGGCCTTAGGCAGAGGTCTTTCACATCACCTACTACCTGCTTCTTTTAACAGGAGATGCTGTGGATTACCTGGGATCTTCTGCATACCAAGTAGATGTTCTACCACTGAGCCATGGCTTCACCCCCAAAGTGGGTTTTCAGCCCACTTTCAGCTGCTATCAGTCCTTGGGGTGGGTGGGTATTTTTTGCATTTTGTGTGTGTGTGTGCACATGGATGTGTGTGTGCCCATGCCTGGAAGTCATGGCAACCTCTGGCGACTCCTACTGGGGCACGGAGGATGTTCAGAGAAGTGGCTTGATAGCCTGCCTCTAGCCTCCTGGCCCTGGTATTCTCTGGAGGTCTCCTATCCAAATACTTGCCAGGGTTAGCCCTGCTTAGTTTCCAAGATCTGACCAGATTGAGCTTGCCTGGGCTAGCCAGGTCAGGGCAGCTGCTATTAGTCTTTTGTGCTCTTGGAGCTTATTTCGTTCTCACCAGGCTGGTTTGGATTTCTGTTCTCTTGAGTTACTTTTACAAAATCGCAGTTTTTTCTGCATACCTCGGAATTCCTCTGAGTATGTAGAAACTTCTGTCTTGTTTGCATGTGGTCCCGTTGTGCTACTTTTGTCATCTGAGGCCACTGTATTTACCATTAGATATATGGACTGGCCCACTGAGGAATCCCACACAACACAGCAGTCTTTCCCTCCAGGATTATCTAAGTTCCCAGATGTTTCTTCCTTGCCTTTTTGCCCTTTTACAACTTAGCTGAGTCTCAGCTGATCTCACCAATTCATTCTTTCTAGAGCAGTTTAGGACACCCCCCTCCCAATTTTTCTTTTGGTTAATTTACAAACTAATTTTTCTGGTTATACATAGAAACCCTACCTAGTCTGTGGGTGGCTCAATTTTGTGACTTTTGTTATTTCAACAGGGGCCAACTATTTTACTGTATAGTGTATTATAATCATTATTATTTGAGGCATTTCTAAGTTGCATTCGTGTAACACACAGTAACAGACATTCAATATATCATCATCAATATATTTAATACTCAGCACAGCCAAATCTGCGAATACTTAAATCTGGAGACTGGAGCCTTGAAACAGATAAAACAGTTCTTTCCACAAACCTGAAAAACACCCCAGGTTTGCAGAAAAACTGAAATCTAAAAAACATACATTGGGGTGTTATACCAGCGCTGTAGCTTTAAGAAACAAGTGCCCACACTGGCCATTGCTCAACAAGCACAACAGTACTGGCAGCCTTCATGCCTTGGTTTCTTTTAGTAAAAACAAGGGAGAGGGCAGACCCTTTTCCAGAATTGTTCTGGCCTTTGAGGGAGGCCATCAGGACCAGGCCTTGCTGCTGCCACTGGCAGGCCCACTGCTTGCTACTACTCAACAGCAACCACTGCATGAAATCAGTGTGGTGTAGTGGTTCTACACCTGGCCTAGGATCTGAAAGACAGTGGTATGAATAACCATTTTGCTGTGGAAGCTCACCTAGATGCAGTTACAGGTTCTTAGCCTAACTTACTTCACATGGTTGTGAGGATAAAGATAATGTGACCTGCCCTGAGCCCACTTGCGGGATGGGTGAGATACAAATACAATAAATAAATAAATAAATATGGAGAAGAGATTGATGCAAGCTGCTTTGAGTTCCCACTGTGGAGAAAGGCAGAGCATAAATAAAATAATATAGCTGAAGATGGGGGGGCAGATAAAAGGTAGGTTGGTTTTTGGGTAGGAAGGAGAGGAGGAAGCAGGGAAAAGTGAAGATACGTGGGTTGCCTGCAGGAAGGAAAAAGAAAATAGTTTGGGGAAAGGAATATAGGATCAAAATGAGATGCCCTCTTGCAAGTCCTTGTAGATTCCCCACTGCACAACTGGGCCCATCCCAGCACATCTGTGCCATGGTTTTCCGAGGTTAGAGGGTCCTGGGGAAGGGAAGGAAGGTAAGCTGAAGATTGGGGGGAGCAGATAAAGGTAGGTTGGGTGGGGGGTGGGAAGAAGAGAAGGAAGCAGGAAAAGGGGAGAGACTATGGGGGCTTTAAGGAGGAGAAAGAGAAAATAGAGTGGGAGGGGAAGTGAGATGCCCCCCTGCAAGTCCCCCACATGTTTATATACTTATCCTAAAAATATTTCAGATAGGTTACTTTGCCAGTTCTAATGCTCACTCATAAGTTGATGTAGCTATTCATTTTAGGCAGCTCAGTATAAAGATGAAGACACATCTGATTAATAGTTCTGAGGAAAATCAACAGTAATAGGGATCTAAAGGACCCCATATCTGCATGTCCATAAGTTATTTGGACTTGTTTCCCTTGAACAGTTGCTTTTCATGCCACGTGGAAGCTGTTTTTGAGACTTTCAAAGCAAACTGTGATATTGCACAACAGTTTTCTGTCCAAAAGGAAGGGGGGGGTAAAAATCCCACTTAGCATGCCTAAAAGCGAGTCTTTGGATCCCAGCTGGTGTGTCTCAGTGGAGAAGAACAAATATGTATACATAAACACAGCATTAGTGTAGATTCTTTCAGAACTTCAAATGCTTGTCTCAGCAATTTTATCATTCCAAATCACTTTTTAAATGTAATTTCTCTTGTTAATAGAGCCATGTAGAGATGCATATAGTGCAACATAAGCACCACAGTTACTTCTTAACCACTGTGGGGTGCAGCATTAATGGGAGAGCAAACACTTTGCAAGCATTTACTCTTCCTGTTTGTCATTGAAGGATGCACTGGGGAATATGTGACCTGCTTTGGAAAGGCCATGAGGTTCAGTGCCCTTCTTCCTTTGTGCAGCAGTGAAAGCTTTGTGGTTCATTACTTATTCTATACTGTACCATAGTCAGTCTCTCTATGAAGATTCTATGGGGGTTTTTTTCAATCCTGCAATAAGTTTTTCTAATTTTGTATTTATACTACCTCTCCTCTTCCTCTTCACCATATAGTCACTGTTCCCATTTGCATATATGTGATATTTTTCCCCATTAGAAAAGCAGCATAACTGAGATATGTGTGCACCAAGTTCAGTGAGTTTAAGAGAACATCCAATCATTGTAGCAAATAAATGTCACAGAAAGGTTGGCCACTAAAGGCTGAATGCCCTGCTTAGTCTGCGATTGTTTTAAAGGTTTTCCCTCGCCAGCCTTCCAAAAGGCTCCCTTATATTGGCTGTAGAAGAGTGGTTACAGCTGGGGTGTGCATTTGGCAGAAGCCAAGCCAAATATATACAGGTCTGATGTCAAGCACAGCTACAGAATCACAGTCCAAGTGAGGGAGAGGGGAGTTGCAAGGACAGCAGAAGCAGCACAATAGTGCCCATCAACACAACCCAGTGACAACGCGGCTGTGCCAAGAAAGAGCCAAAGTTTTGTTTCCAGTGGTGGGGAACAACAAGCCCAGAAGGTTCTCCCGCTCACTCGGATTGTGATTCTGTGGCTGTGCTTGAGATCAGACCCGTGGGGCTGGTCTTTGCCAAAATGGCAAAGGTTGCTGCAGCTGGGCACTAGTAGGATGGGTTCTGCCGCTTGGCACTAGTAGGGTGGCACTGATTAGGTTCTGCTGCTGGCCACTAGTACAGTGTACTGTCTCTGCTGTCCTTACAAAATTGCCCCTCCTCAGTTTGTACCTCATAGATTCTCACATTTGATCTTAGTCCAGTTGGTTTCTTGGCAGTGCCATAGTGGCAGCATGGTTCTGCTGGGTACACAGCACTGGTTCTGCTGCTGGCCTAGCAGACAATACCCCCCAAAAAAACCCTTCACTTCCTACTGCAGAGATTTTCTGGGAGAATCTCTTCTCTGCTGGGCTTGTTGTGCTATTTTCCTCGCCATTGGAAACAATGGTGGGAAGGGGGCATCCACATTAGGTGTCCCTAAAATTCGACCCCCTGCTCCAATCTTTTTGAGACTTGGTGGTTCTTTTGGGGAGAGGCTCCAGCAGCTACAGGGCAAATTAGGTGCCTCTACCTCAAACTACCTCCCCCTGAACATAACCCAGGAGAGATTTCCATTGACTACCAATGGCCCCATAGGGTATAATGGAGCTGAATATATTTGGGGATTCTGAATATTTCCCAGATAGGGTATCCATACCGATCTTGATATTTGGGGATATTGGGGTATACTGAATATATTCAGAGCAGAGAATCTCAAGTCCGAATAATACAGAATATTTTTTTTTGCACACCCCTAGTAATACCTATATAACATTATGTAAGAGCCAGCACTTATTAACCTCTGGGTTTGCCATTATGCGATCAGGAGACGGGCAAGGAACAAATAGCATTTCAGATATATGCGACTGAAATATGCCCTCAGCATTTATGATTCTTATATGAAAAATATCTTCTTAAGATTCTCTTACTGTCAAACAAAGATGATCCTGCCCTTTTCTACCGCCTCTGCGCCAGTACTCTTTTGACCTGCCAGAATCACATTCCAATATAGATGCCCTTTGGCCTGTTGACAGGAAAAGCTAATTTCTGGAAGGAATCTCTCTTGTGTCCTGAGAGTATGATACTCTTCCTGCTGGACGGGATATGTGACGTTCTGAAGGAAATGAAACCAAGGCACAGTCGCTGGGATTTTGCTAGGCTGCCTAGAGCAACATTAGCTACCTTCCTTTGCGAAAAGGAGAGCCACAAAGGACATGTGGGATTGCCTTATACCCTTGTAAATAGCAGCGTGTCCATATTTCTTTTTTCATTTTCACAAGAAGCCTGTTTTAGATACACATCATAGCTGGGTCTGCTCTAGTACATTAACACACTGATTCAATATGCTTGTAGTGTAAGCAGTCATAGGTTTTTGTTATTTTTTTTAGCATATTTACTCTTTGGCTGAGTGCCAAGGAAAACAGACTGTTAAATAATCAACTTGCCCTTAAAGCTGTTGCTAGGAAATATAGCAAACATTCCAAGAATTCAGGAGTTCTTTCTGTGATGCATTCTGATGTTTCTGAAGACTTGAGTGAAAGAAACTAGGGCTATGGCATTTCTTTAAGAGAAGTCTTGGTATGTAATCTTTCCAAGTTGTCTAGGTATCCCAGTGGCCCACAGATGAAAAATCTGGCTATTGGACTAGATCCCAGTGATCATTTCTGCAGAGGCTGCAGTTTTCCCCCTCCCATGTCAGAATTCCAACTCTCCTGTCACTGGTATTCCTGGGGGTCCCAATCCTCAGAAGCAGCCTTAGAATTTATTTATTTGTTTGTTTGTTTTTTCATATTTTTACCCCTCCCTCCCCGCAAGCAGGCTCAGGGCGGCTTACATAGTGGCACAGCACCAAGTTAAAATACAATTAAAACAGTTTAAAACATTAAAATCACCAGTAAAGTGCTCGCAATAAATGCTGAGAATCAGCTTATGTTCAGATGACGTCCTGCAGTTTCTCTTGTGACTTAGTGTGAATTCCCTCGGGCCGGCCCTCATCTCCGATGGTAGATAGATGGTGGCGCCTCCTAGTCAAAGGCCTGGCGGAAGAGCTCCATCTTGCAGGCCCTGCGGAACTGCGTAAGGTCCCGCAGGGCCCTGATCTCCTCTGGGAGCTCATTCCACCGAGAAGGCCCTAGCCCTGGTACCAGTGAGCCTGGCCTCCCTTAGCCCTGGGACTGAAAGTCGGTGCTGTGATCCCGACCAAAGTGCTCCCAGGGGTATATGCGGGGCAAGGCGGACCCTCAGGTATACCCTGGCCATATAGGGCTTTAAAGGTAAGCACCAGCACCTTGAAGTGAATTCGGTACACTATAGGCAGCCAGTGCAGCACCACCAGGGCAGGCCGGATGTGATCCCATTTAGGGAGATCCATCAATAGCCCGGCCGCGGCATTCTGCACCAGCTGCAGCTTCCGGATTTGCGACAAGGGCAGCCCCATGTAGAGAGCGTTACAGTAGTCCAATCTCGAGGTGACCATAGCATGGATCACTGTGGCCAGGTCGTCGCGATCAAGGAAGCGAACCAACTGCCGAGCCAGCCGCAGGTGGTAAAATGCTGACTTAGCAGTGGCTGCTACCTGAGCCTCCATAGTTAAGGAGGGATCCAGGAGCACTCCCAGACTCCTAACCACCGACGTGGGCGCCGATGGGACCCCGCTGAAGGTCGGGAGCTGGACCCCCCCCAGACTACTCCGACCCAGGCACAGGACCTCCGTCTTAGCCGGGTTCAATTTCAGCCTGCTCAGTCTAAGCCAACCTGCCACGGCATGTAATGCCCGGTCTAGGTCTTCTGGGCAGGAGGCCGACTGGCCACCCAACATCAGATAGAGCTGAATGGGGGCATAGGGCTGCAAGTGTGAGGGGGAAGGCACAAAAGTAAATTTTCAGCAGGGTGCAAGCCATTGGTTGCATTTGAACAACATTTGAGACCAGTGGCACTTTTAAGACAAACAATGTTTAATTTTGAGTATAAGCTTTTGTGTGCATTTCTTGGTTGCATTTGTTTTCCATTACCCAGAGGCAGACTTTTTAAAAAACATGTGAATTTGGCATACTAATATTCAGGAGAAATTATTTAAGATGTAGTCTAATTAAATAATTTGATGAGGGCAAATTGATCACATCTATATACTAATAGCCAAGTGTCCCATGTGTGTGCGGATATCTAAATCTGCACATCAGGGGCAGATAAATTTTCTTGCACACTTGGGGCACTGCCTAGGTGTTCAGAAAAATCTGAAAACTTTTAAAAACTGTACAGGGGGCGGGAGAAGACTTGGCAGGCCGGCCTCACTGCCGCTGGGGGGGGAGGGAAAAGGCTTGGCAGGCTGGCCTCGCTGCCACTACTGCTGGGGGGGAGGGAGAAGGCTTGGCAGGCCAGCCTTACTGTCGCCACCACGGGGCGGGAGAATGAGAAGGCTTGGTGGGCTGCTGCTGGGGGGGGAGAAGGCTTGGTAGGCCAGCCTCATCGCGGCCGGGGGGGGAGAGAAGGCTTGGCGGGCTGGCCTCGCCACCGCCGGGGGGGGAGAAGGGCTCACCTGCTGCCGCTTCCTCCTCCTCCGTAGCTCCTTCAACTTCAGCAGGCCCTGAGCTGTGGGGAATACTCCCCCCCAGCGAGTATTGTGGGTCCCACTTCTTGTTTGATCTTAAAGCTATCACTATCAGCCAATGACATTAGATGTCCCTCAAATTGCAGGTGAGCATTGTCTGTGTGCACACAATCTTCCTTTAGCAGGTGGAGCTCCCTTGCTTGGATCCAGTTGTTAGACCTATTCAGATGCAATCTCCTATACCCCTTGTCTAGTAGTCCTAAGAAGGACTGCTTGCTTGGTTCGTTGTTTTCATGTGTGTAGTGTAGTCAGGAGATCCTACAATTGTCTGGCAGCCAGAAGTTCTGACTCTTTAGCATTATCCAGGCGCACTGCAAGGAGGCAAACTAGAATTGCACCTCAGCCCAGTTGTTAATATATGCTGACATGCTGCAGGCCAATACTGTAGCAGCTTTAGAAAAGACATATTATTGTGAATAGAATAGAATATACTTTATTGTCATTGTACATAGTACAATGAAATTAAAAAGTGCCATCATTCAGTGACTCACAACATATAATCATGCGCACTCACACAGACATTCACTACTGCTTCTCCCTTGTGATTTACATAGCAACCAAACCACTGTTTCCCCCAGATTTCGGTCTCATGCAGCTTTCAGGGCTATAATAGCTCTCGAGTAAAAACTGTTTTTTAGTCTATTTGTCCTTGTTTTGATTGTCCTATATCTTCTGCCCGAAGGCAGCAGTTCAAACAAGGAATATGCAGGATGTGATGAATCCTGTAGGATGTTCTTCACTTTTTTCAGACATCGAGAACTATACAGTTCCTCCAGAAGTGGGAGAGGACAGCCAATTATCTTCTGGGCTGTGGTGATGACTCTCTGGAGTGCTTTCCTATCTGCAACCGTACAACTAGCAAACCAGGCACAGATACAGTATATTAAAATGCTCTCTATTGAGCAACGATAGAAAGACATCATTGTGGGTTATATTTTAACACACAAGCCTTATGTGACTGTTTTTTCAGAATCCTAGGAAATCATGTGCAAGTACCCATTCTTCAGGCTTTCCATCCAAACTAGAGAAAGAAAGTAGTGTGGATACAGGCTATTCTCCATCAGCTGAAACGCCAGTTGTTGTCCAAGATGGAAATGCATATTGTGAACCTTATGAAAGTACTTTAAGGTAATAATTGAACGCTCACTTTGGTGTAGGAGTCAAGAATAGTAGGAAAAAGCTAATCATAATGTGGAAAAAGGATTTGAAGTCTGTAATTTTTGTAATATTTTACAACATACAGGACTTCACATGAAAAGCAACCTGAGAAGAAAGAAATTGATTTCACGGATAATTCTGTAACAGATGACACAAAGACTGGAGGAAGAGATTTTGATGATGATCTGATAGATGTGGGAGGATGCTTATCAGATGAAGCAGACGTGACATCTGAAAACGAAGGTTATTTAAATTAAATAAAACAACACGAATGTTCAGTTATCTCCATGCAGATATGCATGGAATTAAGATTAGTCTTTACATGTTCAATTCAATACCATGGCCTCCTTTAACAAATGCCTGTAACTGATGCTGGAATTTTGCAGAAATCAGCAGTTTTCCACAGAATATATATTTAACCTCTCCTAATTTGTTGTTCTCTTTAAAGCCTGATCCAGTTGTTCTTAAATGGTTAATCTCATGCACTTTCATGTGGTTCTTGAAACAATTATAAAAATTGAAAATGCCAAACAGCTGGAAATTTTGAAGTTTCAGCCATATGCTGAAAAGGCTGTGTCCTGTTCAGTTGTAGTTTGCCTCTACAGCAGGGCAAACTGGGAAGAAATTCTTGACTGTATGCATTATTCTGCTTTGGGAGCACACATATTGTTGTTAGATTGTGACCGCACAAGTCAGGACAAATATGTTGGGTGGATTTTAATTTGGAAGCCTTTCCTCTGACATGTGGGAGAAAGAAACATGGGAGGCCTTCAAAGAGCAGGTCAACTTTAAATATAGTTCTTAATATATCAGTTTAAGAGCCACTGACCTAAGTCTATAAATGCACAGAGGACAATACATCCCTGCATATATCAGCAAGGTCAAGGGGGGAAAGGGTGGTGAAAGGATCCATCCCCTTAGAAATGTAGTTTCTCTCATTAATTAAGTGCCTTTTAATTTTATAGAGTTCTCTGAAGAACTGTTTGCAGCTTCAAGGAGTCCCACCATTTCTGTCAGCATTAAAACAGTTCAACCAAAAAAGGCAAGTTGCTGTCGAGATGACATCCTATGAACAAGGCGTAAAGAATGCAACATCTGAAACATGCCACAAATCAGGAGTGGAGAACAGCACAGGCAAATGTTCCTAGTCAAGGGACCCCTTGGTTCCCCAGGCCATTTGGGGAATCATTCCTGTTGATGATAGCTTTCTGGCTGAGAAGAAGAGGATTGTCTCCTCAACAGGGTCAAAGATCTCCTGATAAAGTACCAGGAATAGGGAGGTGTCAGTCATACTTGTTCCAGGCCTTGAAAAAATAACCAGAAAGCTTGACAAATTGTCAGAGAGAGATAGTGGCGTCCATTCCAGCGCCATTTGTGAAATAACCCAGGGGAAGCCTTGAACTCAAGGCAGTAGTCACTGTGGTTGCAAATGATCCTACAAGGGATTCAGTGCATAGAAAATCTAGTAAGGTATTGGCCTTTTTAGAGCCTTAAGTGGTTGCTCAAGTATTATTACTGGAGCTGAGGACTTGATAGCAGAGGGATCCCCAGGAATAAATGCCTGGCATAGGGGCATAATGTGCTAACTCAGGAGACTGCTGTCATGGTCTTCTGATTTTACAGTTCTTTGTACAGGTTTAGGAGGAACAATTGTTTGAAGCTCTGGAATGTAGATGTTGGCTCAAAGGCTAGCCTACTCAAAGGTCTTCCCTGTGCAAAAAGAGTGTTTGGGGAATATTTAAGGATGTCTTATTGGACACCAAATGGAGAACTCCCACAAAGCCAAAGATACATCTGAAAACCCAGTGAGGTACCAATCATTCTTTTTGGACCTGGAAGTCCTCTTTTCAGTGCAGAGGCAAAAGGGGAAAACTAATCCAGTTATTAACAGGCTCGTAACAATGGCAAGTTGAGCTCAAGTGCACCCCTGTCTGCTGGTTCACTTTAGAAAGGATGGTTCAGATTGTTCTTCCAGGTCTAGAGAGCATCCACAAGTGTCAAATGAGTTTAGTGTACAGTCTACCCTATTTTTAAAAATTAAAATATTAGAAAGCCTGCCTTTTCCCCTAATATAGGGACCCAAGGTGGGTGACAGACAGAAGGCATGTAAATGCTTTATTTTTATTTGAAGCAGCTTTCGTCACCAAGTGACAAATGCCCGCAGGAAGAACCACTGATGGAAACATTGGAAGAGGAAGGAAAAATGGAAGAGGAAAAATTGGATGGGGAAGGGGAAATGACCAACCTACATAGGTGAGAGAATGTGCATTCATGTTTTAGCAGTGATACTGTATAGGCTGATTTATGACAGCAATGACCTGGGTGGACCAGGCTAGCCTGATCTCAGAAGCTAAGTAGGGTTTGCCCTGGTTAGTACTTGGATGGGAGACCACCAAGGAAGTCCTGGGTTGTTACACAGAGGCAGGCAATGGCAATCTAGCCTTTATTAGCTTCATTCAATTTTTACATAAAGTACAAACTTGACATTTGAAAAAAAAACATTTCTGAGAGTGCACAAAATATAACTTTTTACTATGCCATTGGTCCTTAGAAGCTAAGGGGCTCTTTCTACATTACTGTTCCCCAAGCTTGGGACCCATGAAAAAGCTTTGCCATCGGTGTGCACACTGAATTGGGTGTACCCCAGCGCTCCCCCCTCCCCCCCCCCCCCATCCCTGGATGACTCCGCACAAGTGGCTTTCAAACAAATCTCTTGCAAGTGGTGGGGTGAAAGTTGCAGGTTGCCTTGGCCAGCTGAGGAAAGAAGGCTTTCCATCACCAAAGCAGATTAGGAGAACAGAGGCAACTCTGTGCCTTTAAACCCTTGCCTCCTTGCAAAGAAATTTTTAAAGTGATAAAGAATTAGGCAATCACTAATTTAGTCAACTTTTAAGAAAGGAATTTTTAAAACATAATTTTAGCCTTAGAAGTTTTGTTTTAAGCTGTCTGTGATCTGTTATAATCTTTTTAATGCTGGGCAGGAGCATTTTTAATGCTGGATTTTAATATCTCTCAATGTTATTATTTTTATTTTGTAAGACGCCTCAGGCAAGTTCTTGGAGAGGCAGTACCAAAATCCAAATTTTTGTTCAGAATGTTAGAATTCCCAGAAATACGTATTTGGATGGAAACCTTTATTCCAGTGGCAAGCATGATAGTGTAGTGATCAGAGTGTCAGACTAGGATCGGGGAAATCCAGATTTGAATCTCCGCTCTGCCAGGGAAGCCTGCTAGGTGACTCTGGGCCAGTCTTTCTCACTGTAAACTACTTCACAGGGTTGTGAGGATAAAATAGAGGAGAGGAGAATGATATCG